>CM061244.1:114932110-124512110 GCA_030848705.1 Heracleum sosnowskyi | reverse complement strand
AAGAACACAGGAATTACATTATTCCTTATATTCTTATCCAATTTAACATGAACATAAATGCTTTGTTTTTGTTTACAATTAGTTGAAACTGGACCAAGTATAGAACACGGGTTTGCAATTGTAACCTTGACTCATAGTGAAATAATGAGACATTCCTAATTTTTTTTTATTTTTTAACAGCTGATCAATACAAGTGGTTGGAGAGCGATCTGGCTAAAGTTAACAGAAAAGTAACTCCGTGGCTTGTAGCTGTTTGGCATCCACCCTGGTACAGCACCTACGTAGCGCACTACAGAGAGGTCGAGTGTATGAGAGTAGAAATGGAAGAACTACTATACAAGTCTGGGGTCGATATAGTTTTCAATGGACATGTAAGTAACACAAGTGCTTCATGAACTTCCTACGTATCACATTCACATATACATAGAGTTGCTCAATATAAGATCATGATTAATATGAGTAATTGAATTTTGTTGTGACCATTGCTTGTCAAAACATTACAGGTTCATGCTTATGAGAGGTCAAACAGAGTGTATAATTACACCTTGGATCCTTGTGGTCCTATTCATGTGACAATAGGTGATGGTGGTAACAGAGAAAAGATGGCAACATCGCATGCTGATGAGCCTGGTAACTGTCCAGAACCATCTACCACTCCAGATGAGTTTATACCTGGATTTTGCGCATACAACTTTACATCTGGTCCGGCTGCTGGAAAGTTCTGTTGGGAAAAGCAGCCCGAATATAGTGCATACAGAGAAAGTAGCTTCGGCCATGGAATCCTAGAGGTAAATATTTTTCTTGCAGAGAATATATCATCTATAAAGGTCATTCTGAAGGGTAACTAGTCATAACATGTGCTAGATTTAGATACCACAAAATCCAAATATGTGAGATTTCTTTCCTCGATATTGTTGAGTAAACAGTCGCTCTAAAACCTCAAGGTGTTAGAGGAAGGCACTTTCCAGGATCATATATTATATTCTAACAGATATTAATGGAAGGGGTGAACCCCAATACTTAGGTAGCACATGTAATCAGAATCGAATGACAGTCCTGTCTAAGCTTATGTAAGTTAGCTTATATTGAGCATATGCACACACAAGATATATACATGCAAGAGTTTACTGTATGTGCTACTATTTTAGGGCCCTGCTGAGCGAAAATGTAATATCACAATCTGTTGTTTGATTGAAACTTTATCATATTATAAAAGATAAGTCAACGATGATGTATGATTTACAGGTGAAGAATGACACACATGCTCTATGGACATGGCACCGGAACCAGGACATGTACTACGAGGCTGGAGATCAGATTTACATTGTAAGGCAACCTGAGAAGTGCCCAGTTGAAGAAACGCAACCTGAAAATTGCCCAGTTGAAGAAAAGGTCACTAAGCTTTGGGACTCTAGTCGATAAAGCACCTCAAAAGAAAATCTCATAGTCCTCTTGTGCAACTATACAACTCTAGTTGCGCTACTAATTATATGTTTTAACATAAAGGAGAAGATGGCGGTTTAAACAAATAGAATCATACAATGAGCTGATATACGGGGTTTAGACAGCCTACCCCATGTAATTCAGGATAGAAAGGCAATGGAGATTTAATTATTCAAGTGTATGCTTATACTGTGATTGTACTGCGAAAAGGTATAGACAGAGGGATCAAGTCTGATCCTAGAGCAAAGACGGTAGACAAACATAGCTGAATATTGGAAGGCTACATTCCTTGTGGACACAGTTCATAAAGTGATAATGATAGATTCATTAGTTGGTATTTACCAAGTTCTGTGTAACTTATTCAAATGGATCAATTAGTTATGAGTACTTACCAGTTACCAAGCTCTATTTAATTTATTTCAAAGTTCGTTCTTGATTTCATTTACAGGAAAGTGTTTATTTGTTATCCGTTAAAATGACGCCCTATTAATCTTTGAATTGGTATTGGAATAATTTAGTCCAAATTTTGTTATAGTCGGAATCCCATGAATGTAAAACAATTTTTATGTTTTTTTTTTGAAGAACAATGAAATTAATTCATTAATGAAAAGCCATACGGCATCTACAAAGATAATTGAGTCGAACAAACATAAAATAGAAACAATCGTCTATCTTCCTGAATAGATAGTCAAACGATATATTAAAAATGATATATCCGCTTCACCGTAACTTGTTTCACCGCAACCAAAACAATTTTTATGTTAAAAACACTTTTGAAATAAGTTTTTTTAAAATTTTAATAAAATTTATCAATTTTACTACTAAAACAAACAAGGCCTACATCAAATTTGATTCCAGGCATGAAAATCACACGAAGGCCAACCAAACAAACCTTATAGTCCTCTAGGGTTCTAACATTCTCTACCATGAATCCCCACTTTCTAAGCTCACCCATTTAAATCACATCTCAAACTATAATCAATATTATTAATTAATAATTAAAATACTAATACCCAACAAAAACTGCTATTTATAAAATGTTAATCTTAATTATCTTGTTAAACTGCACTAACCATTAAATTTAACACAAACATGGCTCTGCGCTTGATTCTAGGAAGCAGACGAAACATAACGAGAACTAGTGCATGTCCCATGTTGTGGGGTCCGGTTCACAAGAAAGTCTGGAGCCCACCTTCTTGTTCATCAACTTCATCTTCATGCAATTCTTGTTATTATATACATAATCATCCAGGTTTTGATATGTATAATATTATCAATGGTGATGGTGTTAAAACACAAGAAAATTTAAAATCTTTCTGTGGAGGCACATTTGTTTACCAGGGTGCTCAGAATGATGATTGGATTATCAGTCTTGCTAAATTTGGTGTCACCGCACACAATGAGAATCAGGTACATGACTTCTACCGACAATTCTGATACCATGTTAAGTTACCCGTTTTGCTAAAAAAATCAAGTTAGAGAGATATTGTAACAAATTTAAATTAATACATCAAGAAAATTTATCTATGGAATGACCCTGATTAGGGGAGTGCAGCCTAATTTTCAAAATGGTCACTGTTTCAGGGAGGATTTCAAGTCAACTTGGCATTGGGCATTAGTTCAGTTACTTGTAAATGGTTTCCTTTAATTTGCTGATGAGCTTTTTTTGTATATCTAGCTGTCTTGATTCATTTTGTATCTAATAACAGAGCAAATATGTTGACAAAAGTCATTTAATTATCACACACTTTCATTTACAGAGACTTTTGCTTCAACTCTTTTACTGCCTACCTGTAGCGGAATCTTTCATGTCCTGAATTTGTAGTTTTACTTAAAAAACCATGATATTAACAAGGGAGTTGATACATTTGTTTTTTCTTTTTGATCAGAATGCTGATATAAATTTTGTGAGGGTGGTAGGGGCTAGCCATACAGGGTTATCTAGCTTGTTGTACCATATAACGCTAGAGGCGACTGAGGGTAGGAAGCATAGGATATTCCATGCAGTAGTGTGGCTGCAGCCATTAAAGAACTCGATGGAAGTACTGGTGTGGAAGCGCGTTCATGATGCTTTATCAACTATTGGCGTCAAGTGTGGTAAGTGGTACCCTCTCAGATGTTATCGTTTATTACAGTCACATCCTCGTCTCCTCTCTTTGCTAATTTTCTCGCTGCCTCTTAATTTATTACAGTAGTTGATATCTACGACAGTAATCCTTAAATAATTTGTGTTTTGTTGGCAGGTGACTCGAAACTACATGAAGCAGTTATGCACTTTATGAGTCGAAGAAAGGAAAGCTCTTTCATAAGACCGATATCATAACAAGTTGTATACACCGGAAGTTAGCAGCAGTTTTGCATCCAGAAATTGTAGCAAAGTTAGCTTAAGATGATTCTTTGTAAATAAATTTGCGGAAAGCATTTTCATCTACATTAAGTGTTGTTCCAGTAATCTGTACAGTGAACCCCGAAACAAAGCCATGTATATTCAGCAACGCTTAGACATTGTAGGTTGTTGTAGTGGTATCAGGCCTCAGTTCTTTACGTAATAGGATGGGCTCAACACGTATTTTAAGGCTCCTTTAATATATATTTCGATAAATTATTTTAAATTTTTTGACGGAGTAACATATATTGGGTATTAGTTTTCAGATCACCTACTATTTCAGTCTTTCATATTGATATTTGGAGATTCCTTTTGGTGATTTCACTAGCAAAACTCAAACAAAAATTTGCAATTAACACTTCTTGTCTCTTGAAATATTTATTTATAGAATTAGAATGGAACAACAAAAACTCATCACCACTACATATTTTTTTGACAAAAGCATAGCATAGTTATATTATTTTAACCACAAATAAAATCACTGAATTATGTTCTGAAAATCCTCAATTTTTTTAAAAATGCTCGATTAATCCTTTTAAAATATTTTATCAATTATCTAAAAGTCCTCATTTTATCTAAAACATCCTCAATTAATCATGAATCGGTAGGTCAACCGATTAGTTCCGATTTTCAATTTTTACAACCATACACTGAATCAATAATTTTTATGGAAATGGTTTTTACCTTTCTATTAAAAAAAGTCAAATATATTAATATTAATTATCAACCTCTCTAACTTCCTATCATGATTTACATTTATTCATTTTAGTTATAGTGCTTTTTTTGCAAGTAAAAATCAAAATGTAAGTTTGCTATAAAACCCAAAATTCATGTATTTGTATAATTATATCTCTACAAAAAAATGGTTAAAAAAAAAGAGAAAATCTCTTCAAAAAATAAAATAAAATAAAAACAACTCCTTCCCTTGGGCTTTGTTTGGCTACACCCACATATACACACACCAATACACACAAACATTTCCGAACCCTAACAATGGCGATCTCCACATTGAATCGCCTCTCTCACCTCGCCAAATCTCCCTCTCTCTATCTCTCCCTCCGCTCCACCACCACCGCCGTCGCCTCCGCCACCTCCACCGGCACCAAAAAAGTCTCCGACCGCATCGTGAAGCTCTTCGCCATCGATCAGGCCGGTCAAAAGCGCCAAATAATCGGTCTCTCCGGCCACACACTCCTCAAAGCTTTGATGAACAGCGGAATGATCGATCCGGCGTCGCATCGGCTTGAAGATATCGACGCGTGTTCGGCGGAGTGCGAAGTGCATATCGCTCAGGAGTGGTTGCAGAAGCTGCCGGAGGCGAGTTATGATGAACAGTATGTGTTGAAGAAGAATCAGAGGAATAGAGTGTTGAATAAGCATGCCAGGTTAGGGTGTCAGGTTGTGTTGAATCAGGAGTTGCAAGGGATGGTTGTGGCTGTTCCGGAGATGAAGCCGTGGGATACTCCGTAAAATTTGAGGTGAATTTGCGTGTTTTTTGAAATATGATGATGTTTAATAATGTGGTGGATTGTTTTGTAATGAAATTTGTTTAATTGTTGCAATTATTGTTTTTAATTGTTATGTTGCGGTTTTATGATTTGTGTTTAATGACGTGTTTGTGATCGGATTTAATAATGTGGTTGATTTTTGTGGAATTGGTGATTATTTAGTGATGCGGTGTATGTAATGTTATGTTCGTTTTTGTGTTTCGATGTGATAGAACTCGTTTTATCTTTTTGTTCGATACAATGAATGTATTTTGGTGTTTGGAGTGACTAGTTGTGATGGATTAATGTCCATGAGGCTGAATAGGGCTGAATAGGGCTGAATAGGGCACCGAATGGGAAAGAGGTAATTAGAAATGGAGGTAGTGGATATCGATGTTTTAAAGTAGTTAGTAAGAGAAGCAAAGTGGTGTAAATGACTTTCTACAAGTTGATTACCCTGTTTGGATGTTTAGGCGGATAGTTATAAGATTAAGAAGCCTAAGCATCTTGAAAAATTGAATTGGTAAAGTCGTTTTACAGTTAGAGCGGAGGATACGTAACAGTTCTAGGTTATTATATATCTGTTGTAGTTAAATTTTTTGAGCTAGTCTTGGTTGGAGTGACTAAATCTAATTGCGGAAGTTAATGCTTATTGTTGGTGTGGATATTGGGCTGATAGATCAAAAAAAATTGCAAGGGGCGGGGGTATAGGTTATTGCCAATCTTGAGTACCATTTACAATTCGGACATGAAATTTTGTAACTATACCATGGCATATGATCAACTAGTGTAGCATTTCTGTTGAAGCGAGCAATCGGAGGGTACATATATATCCATAAGGATGAAATATGGTTTAAGCTTTATGAATCCTCTCAAATTGTAAATGCATACTTTCCATGCTCAAATAGTGTTTCTTACTTCTCACATAAAAATGCCTTGCTTATATGATTGGTCTCTATCCAGAACTCATCTTGAAAGCTTTATTGAAAGGGGTTCTGTAAAAGTAATAGGACAAATTTTATGTGTCTTCTCATAGATAAAGATTTTTAATATGTTAGGCCGTGTATTGAAATATCCTACTTCCTTTTCTATGGTAGGAGAGGATATTGCTTCCAGTACTACAAAGCTACTGAACTGAAGATTGCTGTTGGTTGTGATAAACGAAAGAGCTGAACCATTTCTGTAATAAATATCTAGCTGCTACTTGTAAGTTGGATCAAATTCACTTGTATTTCTTGAGGGTCTATAACTCTACATGAAGTTATCTAGTTTTGAGATTTTTCTTTTCAACTTGTTCTGGTGGGATTTAATCAGGCAGAAGATTCCCTGAATGTGAAGATAGATTGAATTAAAACCCTGGCTCTCCCATACACATTTGCACGCTCCCCCTGCCTTATCTTTCTTTTGCTAAAGCTTTTCATTGTTATTATGAATTAGATGTAGTTAATGTTACCCTCATACCCTTAAGTTTGATATGCCATTAGACTTGAGCTTCGTAGACCTCTGTACCTATCAAGCTTTGCTCAGTTATCACTAAACCTTAAAATAATGATTAAGTTCGTGCGTGTAGATCAGAAGACCTTGACGTAGAGTACGAGCCTGGTCTAAGCTCCTAGAACACAGTCTTACAACGGTCCTATTTCATTTTTGAAACGCATTTTCCCAGCTTTCTTGTTAAAGCTTATTGCTATGTTGATGGCAGATTTATATGTAGTGTGTTGGATAATGTGGTCTGCTATGAATTACTTCTTCAGGATAAGCTAGACCCATATGCGCATTTGTAGAACGTGAGCTTCCAATGTGAAAATAGAATTGATTATACTATCACACTATCACTAAATTAAATTGTTGGGAAACTGTTTTGGCGATCTGTTTAGTTTGATCATTCTGTGCTTTTAGATTTGCACTGTTCTCTCTTGTTTTATTTGTGAGAGAGGGAAAGAAAAGAAAGCTAATTATGTTGAAGACCATCCCCCTAGCCCCAAGCTTTTGTGCTTTGGATTGTTTGTTAGAAGAAGGGGAAAAGAATACCGTCTTCTTGCTGTATTTCTCTTTAATAAGTTGAACTGTTAGCGAGTCTCTGAATCTTCAGAAAGCATGTGGATATTCCTTGATACAAATGTCCTTATGTGGGTATATAGTATGGATACCCTTAGACACATGGAGTGCAAGAGGAAGTTCCTAAAATGAGTTGCTAACCCAAGCTTTTTACAAAAAAAAATTGGTGAGATGTGTCAAAAAAAATTGGTGAGATGTCATCAAGATCTAGGGAGAGCCATGTTGTTAGCACAAAATGAGGGACACATCTGATGTGTAATAATTTTTTGCTGTTGCAAAACAATTATTGGGCCTTTTGGATCTGGGGATTTGAACCTGGTTAACTGGAATCGGAATGAGATTCTAGTACATCTATTTCCTGTTCCCGTTAACTGGCTTCCAATCCCATGATCTAAACATCCCTTATATCTAAATATATTTATGAGAAATGATTATTATGGCGACCACAAGTACCTTAGCCTTAGCTTTGGAGAGGAATTGGAGAGATACTATATAGACAAAAGATACAGGACCCATGTCACTGAAAGAGAAAGTTGCCTGAGTTGATAGAAAAGGTTAGGCGAGAAGCACAAAGGTGAGGGCCAGGTCTTATTCATGACCGTGGTGAGTTTAGGCGAGAGGCACAATGGTGAGGTCCTCTCCTATAATCCTTCTCCAACAGTGTTTCATCATTTGATATATTTCCTTTTGATTCTAAGGGTTGATGATGGGCAGTGGGCACGTAAGGATTTCTCTCAATTATGAGGATGTTGATTGACAATTTAAGCAGAGGTCGGGATCTCACTCTCTCACCTAAGTTTGAAGGAAGCAAAAACTAAGAGGAATTATCACTAGGCTTTTTAGACATAGCAGTAGCTACAAACCATTAATATGATAGTGGTTTAGCTATCTCGTCAATCTTCCTTCAGTAGAACTCACTTGAGAGATGCAATGTATTCTTCACTGCCTATAGTAACTTCTCAATTTTTTCTTTCCTGATTGTACTATTTATGTTTTCTACCATCAAATACAAAACCTTCATCGTTGTGTCTCACTTCAACAGGTCTCTGTGGTCTGATGTTATATTTCTGGTTTTTAGTTCTCTTCCTGTCTTGATTCTTCCTCTTAGCTGTGGTATTCTAAAAGTGATTCTGGAGATTTAGTTTAACAATATAGACTTTTAGTACCAGAAACCGTTGGTAATTAGCACTAATAACTTGGTATTTAATGCTGTAACCTATTATTGGATATACTTATATCAATAAGAAGTTGTGTATATGTTTTACTAACTTGTAGAAAAGTATAACAAGGTTTAATAAATTGATATATGTGTATATATATGTAATCGTGCAATTACTTGCTATAATTATTTATTATTGTTTAACTTGAGGAAAATTATGGTTCATGATGTGGTCCTCTTAGTTCCAAATTGTAGTTTCTTAAGGCATATTGTGTACCAGCTTCAGTCTGAAGCTGATAAGTTGTTTATAATTACGCCTTTGACCATTTTTGGAAATTCCTGTAATCTTCAATAATGGCGTTTGGAACAAAAAATTAACCTTTAATTTCTCGAATGGTAATACCAGTATTTGAAAGATTACATCAACTTCTGAGTGGAAGCCCATACCCTTGTCCTGAGAGTTGCTAGTAGTTGGTTGAATAAGCTGGGTGGGAATCTGTAATGTTGCTACGATATTTTGGATAGGATCTTTTCCTCGTCATCTTTTAAACTGGACAGGGAACTTGACTTTTAGTTCTTGGTACTCACAATTGAGGATGATGAATGATTTTCATAGCAGAAGTGTATATGCCACCAAAAAAGAGCAGAAGTCTATATACATTCTTCTCTCTCCGTCCCAAAATAAGTGTCGTTTTAACTTTATGCACGTATTTTAAGCGGTAAAAAAGACTGACTTCTACATATAATTTTTAAAACTTTCTTTTTCTGAATAAAAATAAAGTATTTGAACTTTTATTCAAAAAAAGAAAATTGAAAAAATAATATATGAAAGTCACCTTTTTTCGCACCTTAAAATAAGTGTAGAAATTCAAAACGGCACTTATTTTGGGACGGAGGAGGGAGTATTAAATACAAAAGCATGATACAACCAATATTTTGCAAACGCCTATACATACAGTCTCTTAAAATCCCAGTCTAAAACCTTCATTTTGCATTTCTGAAGCCTTTGGCACTGCTCAATTGGTATACCTAAGCTGTCTTACAAGTTACAACCCAAAGAAGGTGGCTTGTAGTTTTGCTGATTAGTGGCGGCCGGCAATGCTTTGCTGGGTCTTGGCTCTAGTACACAAGTCACAATTAAGAGCGTTATCGTTAGTATATGCTATTTAGGATGTATATGGAGAGGATTGTCACTACCGGTCATGTCAGCGTTAGGTGGCTGGGTTTCCTCAAGAGAACTCTACAAGGTTCAGGCATCAAATGATGTTAGATGGCTGGAGGTGACATTAGGATGCAGGTATCTGTTTGGTAAGTTATATAAGAGTCTATCTTCGAATGATGTTAGAGTGCTGGAGCCGCCTGGAGGTGACATTTGGATACACTGGTTTATCTACTGTCGGTTGTGCCCGAATGATGTTGGAATTGGAGGTGACAAATGGAAGTGGAAACATAATCGAACTGTTTGATGTGTACATATGCTATGGAGACGTCTAACCAAGTAGGAGTATCTGTTTTATCACCTTGTTAACCATAGCTATATTAGCACAAGTCTATTAAGTAGGAGTATCTGTTTTATCACCTTGTTAACCAAAGCTAAATTAGCACAAGTCTATTAAGTCAGGACCAGAAGAATTAAATGCAATCTTTGGTAAGCCCAGTTCACTTTGACAATCTATACAAACTAAATTTGTTTGATGAAATCCAAGTCCCGGCTCTAATCTGGCATTCCGGATCAAATTATCTTACCAGCTTAAATTTTACCGAAACCATCCGAAAATCGGACGAACATTTCTGCAAAAATTGTGTACTCTATTATTCAGGAAACGTCCTCGCTTGCATTCTCTATAATTTCTGTAAACATCTCCCGGCTTTAAAAAGTAAGCTAATGATGTCAAACAACCAAACACCGTTAGTGTTTAATGTTGTTTAAATTGTCTACATCTCAGCGTCACGAAACTCTACATTTCAACAAGTAACCAAATTAGTGTTGAAGAAAACCATCCTTGGCCATTTTTCTAAAACCCATTCGTCGTTTAGTCTTCACCAAACTTGATAATTACATAAACAGAAAAATCCCCATCACTACCACTATACACTCGCTAATGCAATTAGAAGATAATGCTAATCACTAGCCTAATCACTAACCTAATCAACTTTGAGGTTTGTTTGTGTAGTGGGTGAAAATGTAATGTCAAATCAATGGATTAACTAGCATTTGCTTTGGAGTTAGTACCTTTGTTAGATTAACTAATAGGGCTGAGACTCGTTGATTTTGGTTGCCTAAAATTTGACAAATTCAATTCACTAAGTAAATCAAAATTGACGTCGTTAAGTGTCCAATATGATTTTTAACTCAGAATTCTAATACCGAATATGGATATATAAATATCATACACCTGGGATAGATAATTCTTCTTTTTATTAATCGAAGTCGTCTCCTTGAAAATTATAAATTTGTTGCTTTATCGTAAATTTGACTTATTTACAATGTGAAAAGTGTAATCCGAAAACTGATTGACAATTTTTACCTTTCAGATTCAATTTTTTTATATTCGTTTGGTAGCTAAAATCTGAAACAAAGTTGATGTGTATGCACAAAAAGTAGGTAATCAAGTGAGCCAACTCAACCTAACAGCACCACCCACTTTATCGTTTTGTACATAATTTATATACTACTTCCGTCCCAAAAATAATGAGTCACTTCTTTTTGCACGCATTTTAATGTGCTATGTTTAAGTACTTGTAAATAATATTTTTTTCAATTTTTTTGATTTGTATAAAAGTATAAATCCTATATTTTTATACAAATAAAAAAAATTTAAAAAAATATTATTTATAAATACTTTTAATGCATTGAAATGCATGAAAAAGTTAAATGATCGATCTTTTGAGACGAAGATAGTAAAATTTAGATCTAAATCTTATCAATGGTAGTACTTGTTTGGTTACATTTTGGGACCCTAATGCTGGACTTGATTCACCTGCATTCTTGACTTTTTCTTGCCCCACTAACCCTAATGCTGGACTTTGAGTCCTCCCTGTTTATGTAAACAATATGCGTGTTATTACACCTGTTAATTTTTATATCAATTATATATTATACATGCGAAATTCAACTCATTTTGTATCCAATTCGATAACTCTATAATCATATCTTTCAAATTTAACACATTAGAGCTACGATGCTGCTTAGTCCAATTTTTACAACACCAAGAACCGAATACAAAAACTCGAGAAATATTGAATCTAACAAAAAAATTGTAAAATTTCGGATTTGTGCTGAAACATTTTGACATCTCAAACGAAACACAAAGTTATAATTATTAAAGTTGAAGGGAAAAAGTGGACATTCCATTTTGTATGGGTCAATCGATAATAAAAGTGATTCAAGAAAAAAACATGCCTAAAGAAAAAGGATTCGGGAGGAGAAGCATGATAATTTATGTGTGGCGGCCACAGTATTCGCTTTTGATCAATATATATGGGAGAAACAAAATATATTATAATTATCTTAGGGTGCTTTTTCACGGTCATCTTGGTTACCAACCACCTCCCGTAATAAAATATAGCGACATCAATCACCTTTCGCAATGAAACATAGCGATAGTCACTATAAAACATAGTGATAAAATATTGCGTTAAGTGATTGACATTTCATCGATGACTGGGGACCAAATTTCATTATCTAATTATCTAGATAGAGAAAGTACGATTTGTATTGTAATCCCTTAAAAGGTGCCTAAATAATGTAAATTAAGCTGTTTGATTTGTAAAAATACGTTGACTTTAGTTCTTAAGAATACATCGAGACTGACGAAAGTCGAAAAACACATCTCCGCCATCGAAGATTGACCTTGACTGGAAGCATTTTTGTTTTAGAATTATCATGTTTCACGCGGTTAACTTTTGTTTTATACTGTTCAAGTTCAACGTACAAACTTTGTACCCAGGATTGTTATAAAATCTGGACAACAATTTATATTTTTGGACACTATATCATCGGAATATCTCGAAAATTTTCCTAAAAATTTTATATTTGTATTCTCGGATCAATCAAATTGTAACACATATTTATTTAGAATTTTTGTGATACAAATCTTAGGATTTTCAGGATTTATCTTTAAAATTATACAAAATATATATCTTAGTTGATTAATATTATTTCTTGATTTTGCTACGACTACGTCAATTGTATAGTCCAAAAAATCGTCATCATTTTTTACATGAAAATACAATCTAGAATTCAAAAAATTGAGAAATAGATGGGTTCTGGAAGGCTAAATTTATGGACTTCAATAATATGAAAATTGAATTCACGTGTTCTCAAGGTTTTACCAAAATCATAAAGAAACTTTAAGTTAAATAAATAATTTTGGTGTCCATTATTTTCTCATTTGTTCTTTCACATTGAGGACCATGTATCTAGCAGATTTCTAAAACTCTATCCGAATTTAATCAACTCAACGAGGTTAAGAGTTTAGTATATTGACTCGATTTGTTCCTGTTGTCTGTCGAGGTTCGATAAACAAAAATACTAGAGTCTCCAAAAATATTTTCAAAATTGTTCTCAAATATTTATGTGACAAAATCTAATTTGATGAGTATCTTAAAAATAAATAGACTATGGACAAGTAAAATTAATATACTGTAACCCTCTCTCTCTTTTTCTGTAACCCTCTCTCTTTTTCTCTCCACAGCCGCCTCACTTTTTCCCTCTTTTTCTTGCCTAATCGTCGGGGCTTTCATCGGTTTTCACCGGTGGAAAGCCCCAAATCTTTTAATTTACTTTGTTTTTGTTCTTGTTTTTCAATAATCTCCCTTCTTGGTGAGAGTTTTCCCAATTTATTTGGGTCTAGTTTATCTCTCCTTGTGAGAGTTTGGTGTGCTCTTTGTGTGTTTGGTGTGTTTTAATATCCGGGATTTCAGATCTGCAGGATTTTTTTGGTTTTGATGGATTTTTATGATTTTGATTTTGTTATGCGCTTCTTAATTGTGAGCGGGGGTCTTGATTTAGTGATAAAGTTTTGTATGGGATTGCAGCTTTGGTCGATAGCTCAAACGATAGCTCCATCGGGGCATGATGAAGGGGGTACCAGTAATTCAACGAGGATGCACAAAGTGGGTACTTGTATTTGTATATACTTTATCTTCAAAATATCGCTTACTCTTCATGAGAACATGCGATTGCAAATTACTGTTTGTTCGACTCGATCATTGATGTAGATGTCGTATGGCTTTTTATTATTGAATTAACACCTTTATTTCAAAAAAATAAAAAAATAAATAGACTCTCCATGTATAAATATGCGTTCACAAATCAAAAAATTACACATGATATTCGGAAACGATTTCGAGAATCATTTCAGGCTCCCTAACATTGCTCCTCAATAAATTTGTTTCTTTAGCCATGCCATTTTCGATTTAAATTAGAGCTGACAATTTGATACACGACACGTGAACACGGTACGAACACGACACGGATAATTAGTGTTTGGGTGCAAAAATTTGGTACACGAACACGAAAATACATGAACACGAAAAAACACGAATATAATTAGTGTCGGGTTTGGATTTTCACAATGAGTACACGACACGGAACGAAAGTACACGAATTAATGAAGCAAATAAATAATTAAAAAAAATAATATTATTTATAGTATTGCGTATTTAGAAAATATATAAGCAATTACATATGAACAATAAATACAAGTTTCACGACTAATTGACAATAAATTATACATTTATATATAAGAAGTATACATTTATATATATAAGTTATATTTACAAATTTTTGTAAAATTGTATGTAATACATATTTAATACACATTTCATAAAAATTTACATAATTAAAATAGTTTTATAATATATAAATTTTAATTAAATTAAATTTATATTTTTGTTTAATATACACGAATACGACACGTAAAGTACGCGACACGTTTTGAATTGGATATGTGTTTCAAATTTAGTACACGAATTCAAAACGGGTCGGATATGAGTTTTACATTAAGTACACGAAAACACGAAAGTACACGACACGGTCCATTGTCAGGTCTAATTTAAATGCAGATTATTCATGGAGTCGTACACCACTACGTATAAAAGAAAGGTCGAATACCTACTGCTTAAATCGGTTGAATTTGGAAAAATCATTTGAGAATCACGTGCAACATGTAGCTGTAATTTTAATCGAGTGATGCAATATATGAGATTTTTCCCAATAATATATTCGAGGATAAATGCAAAAACGAGTGTATAAAATTCCCAACTCACATTTCAAAAAAGTGATGAGAATGCAATAATGCAAGAACTTCCCAAATCTAAACTTTATAGGAAAAAATCAACTTCATTGCTCACATCACGGACCTGGCCCATAAATACAATATAGCTGCCCTATTCACAATTCTTTCCTCGTTTCATTTCAACCATGCAAACCTAACCGCGTTTGAAATTTAATTTCACCAACTAGCTACCACCAAAACACACACACATCACACACATGTCTATCCATTTAATTATGTGCAAGCTAGAGTTCCCGAATTTATTTCCAAAACCGTTTCTAAATACTGATGTATTGTCTTTGTTTTTAAATACGGGTGCATATATATACACTCACAAATTAAAAATATATCATTTCATGTCATTTTCGAAATAATTTGAGAATGACTCCATAAATTTCTAGTTGTCTATATATATTAATGCACACTTTCATTTGTTATTACATCCTTTACTTTTCTAACTAATGCTGCTCTTCAAACAACAAACTAACCATGCATCTTAACAATCTCTGTTTCATTTTACCTGCAGATTCCATAGAGCTACAAAATGAAACACAACTCAGTAAACCAACACGGAAAGAAATGAAACACCATCAACGTCGAAATGCTCGTATTTTCAAGATTTTTCGGAAATCGCTGTACAAGTTTTTTGTGCTAAAATGGACAAGTTTCTGCGGACCAAGAAAACAGCCCTCTGGTTTGTTTCATGACATGGAGGGAGTTCAGATTTTGGAGAAGGTTGGTGCGAATAATCCAAGAACGTTTAGCTATGCGGAGCTTTATATTGGTACGAAAGGCTTTAGCACGGACGAGATTCTTGGAAGTGGAGGGTTTGGAAGGGTTTATAGAGCTGTTTTGCCTAGTGATGGAACTGTGGTTGCTGTCAAGTGTTTGATGCAGAGAGGGGAGCGGTTTGAGAAGACTTTCGCGGCTGAGCTGGTGGCTGTGGCTCATTTACGCCATAGGAATCTTGTTAGCCTTCGGGGATGGTGTGTTTATGATGATCAGTTGCTGCTTGTTTATGAATACATGCCTAATCGGAGTCTTGATCGGGTACTTTTTAAGCGACCTGAGAATGTTGGGCCTGTGATTCTTGGATGGGGTAGGAGAATGAAGATCATTGATGGTCTGGCAACCGCCCTGTTTTATCTACATGAGCAGCTGGAGACACAGATCATTCACAGGGATGTGAAGACAAGTAATGTGATGCTTGATTCAAATTTTAATGCTAGGCTTGGTGACTTTGGATTAGCTAGATGGCTAGAACATGAACTTGATCACCAAATCAAGACACCAATGAAGTATCAAGACTTTCAATTGGCGGACACTACGAGAATTGGAGGCACAATAGGATACTTACCACCAGAAAGCTTCCAGAGACGCGGTTCTGCTACATCAAAATCTGATGTTTTCAGTTTCGGGATTGTTGTGTTGGAGATTGTCTCAGGTCGACGAGCAATGGATCTTGCTTTCCAAGATGATCAAATCATTTTGCTTGATTGGATACGAAGGCTTTCTGATGAAGGAATGGTTTTAAAAGCAGGGGATAGTCGACTTCCTGACGGGTCTTATAAGCTTTCGGACATGGAACGTTTGATTCATCTAGGACTGCTATGCACACTTAATGATCCACAGTCCAGGCCAAACATGAAATGGGTGCTCGAAGTACTTTCTGGTACTCTTTGCACCAAAATGCCAGACCTTCCTTCATTTAAGCATCATCCTCTGTATATCTCTTTATCTTCTTCAAGCAGCAGCATAACAACCTCGAGGTCATTTACTCCCACCGTCACCACAACTACTACCACCACTAGTGAAATTGCTGCTTCTAGCTCATCTACCTTTTTGTCAGCCAAGGACGAAACCATATTCGCAACTGCTGAATACGGAAGCACTGATGTTAGCCCATCTGCTGAATATGGAAGCTCTGATGTTAGCCCATCTGCTGATTATGGAAAATCTGATGTCACCCCTTTCACCGAATATGCAAGCACTGAAATCAGGTCCTCAGACAACAAGAGTAAACGTCGACAAAACGCGTTCCCCATTATTGAAACTCCACGAGAAATTAGCTTTAAAGAAATCATTTCTGCAACTAACAACTTTGCAGATTCCAGAAGGATAGCTGAAGTAGACTTTGGAACTGCTTATCATGGCATTCTTGACAACAATCACCATGTCTTGGTGAAAAGGTTAGGCATGAAAACATGTCCAGCACTTCGGATACGCTTCGCCAATGAACTCCAGAACTTGGGAAATTTGCGCCATCGCAACTTGGTGCAACTTCGTGGATGGTGCACTGAACAAGGAGAGATGCTAGTTGTATACGATTACTCAGCAACTCGCCTTTTAAGTCACACTCTACACCATTTTCACCACGGAAATGGGCTTCCAGTCCTGAAATGGCATCACAGGTACAACATAGTCAAATCACTTGCTTCTGCAATTCGTTATCTCCATGAAGAATGGGATGAGCAAGTAATTCACAGAAATATAACCTCTTCATCGATTAATCTCGATGAAGATATGAACCCGAGGCTTGGTAGCTTTGCACTTGCCGCATTCTTAACAAGAAACAACGACGGTCACCATGATGTTGCTGACAAAAACTACTCTGTTAATGGAATATTCGGCTACATGGCACCAGAGTACATGGAGTGTGGTGAACCAACAACAATGGCCGATGTTTATAGCTTTGGTGTAGTGGTGCTTGAGGTGGTTAGTGGACAGATGGCTGTTGACTTCAGCCAGCCAGACGTACTATTGGTTAAGAGAGTCCAAAAAATTAAGAGAGGAAAGATGCAATACGCAGAATTGGCAGACTGGAGGATGGATGGCGACTACAATCACAAAGAACTTGTGAGGATGGTGAAACTCGGACTGGCATGCACACACTCTGATCCAAAGCTAAGACCGAGCATCAAGGATATTGTCCGAATACTAGATGGCTGTGACAAATGCTTCCTCGAGAAAGGCCAAAAGAAGGAGAGCAGGGAAGAATGGAAGCAAACAAATTTCTCCTCATTATCGCTGATTAGAAGGATCCAAGCTCTAGGGGTACAGTGATTAGAAAATGCAGTATTTCTCTGTTCGGTTTTTGCAAGTAAATAGAAACAGAATCTATGTCTACCTAATGGCTTCTGGTCATACTTCCTCTCCCCTGTTATTGGAGTCTGGATTTTAGTACATGTAAGGTGTGAGTCTTAGTTACCAAAAAAGAAAAAAAAAATCTATTTCTTCTCATGTACAGAATTAATCGTTATTCGTTACTGTTATAAGCAATAGAATGTACAATTCGATAGCCTCAGAAAATACAGATTAGAGAAATCTGAAAGTATGTGATGAGCAAGTGTAGTTTGATGGTAAAATTTGTGTACATTGATATAAAAATATGAAAAAACATCGATAACTAAGTACAGACATACCTCTCTATCTGCATTGCCGATAGTTTTACCTCATCCATTAGTAGCTTTCCTCTAGCTCCCAAACATTCAATCACTGGTTTTTTAATGGTACCTTGCACATGAGGATTTCTGATCAGAAGCTTAGAGTAAAAACTGAAGATTCCTCAAGGTCTGCAGTTCGGAGTGTAAATGCTTCTACATTTGTTAAGAATCTTACCATTCTCTTGCTTAGCAATTTGTGTGCTGGAATCCTATATTTATATCCATTTCTATTCAGAACAGAATGTTCAAGGCACAATGTAACAAGTTCCTCACCGCAAACCTCCCCTTGGGACAAAGGAACTACATTATTATCTTCTCCAATGCTTTCAAGCTTCCCCTGAACAATGAAGACCATCTTATCAGTGAGACTTCCTCGTACCAAGATTTGCTTCCTTTGATATATGTTAACGGCATCTAGGAGATGCACTCATGCATTTGAGCAACAATTGAGAATTTTTCGTCAAATTTAAAGAGATGTCGACGTATATCTCTTTGAAGGTCTTTAGGTAGATTCTTTAATAGCATCAGTTCATCCACGCCTCTGGTGGCAAGCCAATTATATTCTACTGATTCCCGAATTTGTGTTTTAAGTTCAACTCATCTGGCAACCTCTGATGGCTCATCCACTGCTCAACATCCAAACCCCTTATAGACTTTTCTAAATCTGTATACATTGTTTGAGGAAGCCAAATATGCCGATGATTAGCCACATTGTCAATGGCCATCCGTCAAAAAATAAAAATAAAATTAGTGGTCATCCGTGCATTCACACCCAATATATATACATTCAGTAATCGCCTCGTCAGAACAATTAAGAAATAAATTTGTAACACTAATCAAGATTAATCCAAACAACAATGCATACCGGGATGAAGATTTTTATAACCTTGGCTGCTATTTGCAATCTCTTCTCCATCTCGTCTGCAACTATTGGGTCCGCAAGTTTTTTTGAACATCATACATGTGAGTATTATTACATTTTCCAAGGTGCTGCCTGATTTTTTTTTAATGTTATGGATGTAAATTCAGATTATTATTTGATTTCCGATTCCCAAGCATGCATCATACATAGTATCAGTCCATGTTCATATTAATACTCACATGTTTCGTCTAGTAATGGAATGCTCATTTTAACCGACCACATCGGTTGCTCGGATTTATTCGGTCAGAAATGACATGTTTTGGTGCATGCATGATATTAAACATGCAGTTCATCAAAAAAATTTCAACATTTGACGAATTGAATCCGTATGTACATAGCAACGGCATGCTTCGGAGATGCGTCTCAGGGACCGGATGTAGTGGCGGTGAGCCCAGCAGTGTTTAATGCGAAAGATGTGTGCGGGAAGCAGATGGGAGTTACATGTGTAGGTGGTGCAAAATGCAAGAGTACCAAGAAAATCATGGTCAAGATCGTGAATGTTTGTCCTCCAGACATTTGCCCAAGAGACGATGATATTTCCTTATCGAAAGAAGCATTTACCAAAATAGCCGATATAAACGCTGAGGAAGTACAAGTTGATGTAACTTTTTAAGAATTTACCGCCAAACAAATCAAATCAATAAAATTTTGAATTATGTAGTTTTAAAAAATCTAACTGGGTTAGAGATCATAGAAATTAAATCAAATAAATAAATCTTGTTTGCAGGAAATCGAATCCAAAATTTTATGATAACCAAATTTGGTACCTTTTAAATTTTGTACTCTGGTCATTTACACGTCATTTTACTTATTAATAAAGAATATAAATTTGTGTTTCAATTGTTGTAATTGAAAGTTCTGAACATTGAACTACAACTGAACCTAATTATGTGAAGGTCAATCTCTCGGACTTTATATAGACTCTATATATAAGAAGTTAATGTATAGGGTCTCTGCTCATTGCCCAATGATTAACAAAGATACGGGTCTTCATTGGTATATCATGAGAATCAAATTTAAAATCAATATTTTTATTCAAATTTTATATGTTTATTTTTTTTATAAATTTTGTATATGCTAATATTCTACATTAGAATCGGATTATATATTTTATGTAAAAATATTTAAAATTATTTATGAGATTCTATAATAAAATATATGATTTTCTCTGATTTTCTATATAAGATGGTTCTCTCTGGAACAATGAACTCATAATATATATTTTTATCACATTTTTTATTAAATATGATTATAAATTTCAATTTTTAAATCAAAAAACGAAATTAAACTACTTTTTTTTAAAAAAACAATCGAAAATTAGTCAAATAGTCCAAAGTGATTCTACAGCATAATCAAATCTATCCAAAATGATTCTGCAGCAGAATCAAATTAAAATTTATGTTTTTATTCAAATTTTATATGTTAATTTTTTTTATAAAATTTATATATGCTAATATTCTACATTAGAATCAGATTATATATTTTATGTAAAAACATTTAAAATTATTTATGAGATTCTATAATAAAATGTATGATTCTCTCCAATTCTCTATATCTCTCTGGAACAATGACCAGTATATCATAGCTAATTAGCCACCGAATTTACAATTTTCTGTTGCTTCTGTGGGTAAGAAAGGACCTGGCATGTGTAATCTAAATATTTCTTTATTCAAATATAAGCCAGTCTTAAATAACAAAATTCGAATCTGAACCGAACATTAATCAATATCATATTTTTTTTTGTACAAACTTGATAATTTGTGATCTATCGAATCCGAGCCGATTATGATCTACTAGGTTTTAGTATTATCTTTATTTAGACGATTTAAATAGTCATATAACTAGAAACTTCCAGTATTTTTCATTTGCAAGCAATAAAAGGCTCCATCAATATTTAACAAGCAAATTACATTGCTCACGACCAATGGCTACGAAATAAATAAAAACTAAATAACATTGAAAGTCATGACATGATTTACTATGATAATGTAAAATTGCAAGAAGCCCATTGACAATCGCGTTTAGCATTACTGACACAATTGTGTAAACAAGACTATCAAATCTTTATTAACTAATCACTTACATCTCTATCGAGAGAGAGAGATAGAGAGATATTAAAAGGGAGAGTTACTGAAAACTATATCACACACTCATTTAAAGCTACACTAATCTAACAAACTCAAGTTGTTTACCGCTATACTGTAACTAACTTGTCACATCATCAGATGAGTCAGCTGCTGTAGGTGATACCGTAACATCCCCCTCAAGTTAGGAGAGGCAAAAAGATCTGACATTCCTAACTTGGACTTGAAGGAAAGCAAGCTGATAGGAAGGTAATGCCTTTGTGAATATGTCAGCAGGTTGAACAGAGGGATGTATGTGAGCAGGAGCTATAAGACTAGCTTGAAACTTGTCTCGAACAATATGGCAATCGATATCTATGTGCTTCATCCGTTCGTGAAGCACAGGGTTAGACGCAATATGAAGAGCAGAATTGTTATCACAAAACAACGGAACAGGCAACTGAGGAGAGGACTGTAAGGAATTAAGAAAATTGGTAAGCCAAACAACCTCACAGCATGTGTCTGTCATTGCCCGATATTCAGATTCTGCAGACGATCTGGACACAGTTGGTTGTTTTTTACATTTCCAAGAAACAAGGGAATTGCCTAACATCACACAATAACCAGTAAGAGATCGTCTAGTTTCAGTGCAACCTCCCCAGTCTAGTTTCAGTGCAACCTCCCCAGTCGGCATCACTGTAGGCTGTAAGTTGAAGAGGGCAATCTACAACATAAAATAATCCCTGACATGAGGATGCTTTGAGATATCTAACCATCTTAAATGCAGCACTCAGATGATCTTCACGAGGACATGATATAAATTGAGATAGAACATGAACACCATAGGATAGATCAGGTCGAGTGATGGTTAAATAAAGAAGTCTACCCACCAATCGACGATATGTGGCAATATCATTAGTTGATAGGAAATCAGAAGTGTTCTTAATAAGCTTGTGATTTTGTTCGATAGGAACAACAGATGGCTTAACTCTAGTCATACGTGTCCTTTAAAATATCAAGTGCATACTTACGTTGATTGATGAAGATACCAGAAGTAGAACGAGCAATTTCTAACCCCAAAAAATATTTCAAAGGACCTAAGTCCTTGATCTTGAACTGAGTATGAAAAAATTGCTTGATGTTATTAAGAAGAGCGGTAGAATTACCTGCCAGTAATATGTCATTGACATAGACAATGAAAACTACAAATTCAACTCCTTGTTGAACAGTAAAGAGGCTGTGATCACAAGTAGCTTGAGAGAATCCATATTTCAACAAAGCAGAGACCAATTTTTGATTCCAAACTCGTGGAGCCTGCTTTAACCCATAAATTGACTTTCTCAAACGACAAACAAGTTCAACACCAGAAGGATAAGAGATATCTATAGTTGATAATTGCTGAAAGCCAGGAGGAAGTTTCATGTATATTTCTTCAGTTAACACACCATGTAAAAAGGCATTGTTAACGTCCATTTGGTGAATATGCCAATTATATTTGGCTGCTAGAGCCAAAACTACACGAACTGTAGTCATTTTAGCAACGAGGGCATAAGTCTCAAAATAGTCAACCCCAATTGTTTGAGTAAAACCTTTAGCAACAAGACGTGCCTTGTACTTGTCTATAGTGCCTGATGGAGTATATTTGACTTTGAAAAGCCATTTGCAATCCACTATGTTTTTATTAGAAGGTTTAGGAACAATATCCCAAGTCTTGTTCTCTTCAAGAGCACGAATTTCTGAAAGCATAACATCAGTCCAATGTTTGTGAACTACAACTTGTTTATAAGTATAGGGAACAAAGGCTTGTGTAATATTGGCCAAATATTTGGTGTGTGTAGAGGAAAACACATGATAAAAGATGTGTTTGTGTAAAGGATAAACACATAGGGCTTGAGACTGATGTACAGACTGCGCTACAAACCTATTACTAACAGGCAATCCAGTATAATCTTTGAATTTGGTTAGAACAGTTTTTGTTCTGATAGGTCTTGATTAAACAGGAGCAGGTGTGGATGGACTTATAGATGTAGATGTGACAGTAGATGGAACAGTAGAAGTATCAGTATTGTCTAGAGTGCAATCTGAAGTCCCACAAACAGTTTGAGGATCAGCAGAAGTAGATAGATAGCAAAGAGGAGTTTCGAAAGATTGATCTTGTAGATCAGATACAGAAGGAAAAAGTAAAGATAGCAGATCAGAGGAAACAAGTTTTTGAAAAGAATACACATTTTCCACAAAAGTAACATATCTGGAAATATAACATTTTCTTGTGGATAATTGTATGACCCTATAACCTTTTTTACCATATGGGTATCCAAGAAATACACATTGAAGACCTCTTGGATTAAATTTGTCAGGTGTACTGGAGACATCAGCTATGTAGCATAAACACCCAAAAACTTTTAAAAAAACTATAATCTAGTAATTTGTTGTATAGAAGTTCATAGGATGATTTAAATTGTAATTGGTGAACAGGTAAAAGGTTGATTAGATGGACTACAGTGAGAACACAATCTCCCCACAGAGCTTTAGGTAGTGAAGCTTGTACCATTAAAGACCTGGCAATATTGAGAATATGTTTATGTTTCCTTTCTACCACCCCATTCTGTTGGGGGTATAAGGACATGAAGTCTGGTGAACAATACCAGAAGCACTAAAGAACTATTGTAAATTTTTATTGACAAATTCAGTGCCATTATCAGACCTAACAGTCTTAATTGTGACCTGAAACTGGGTTTTGATTAATTGAATAAAGTTCTGTAAGGTAAGAGAGACTTGAGACTTATCTGAAAGTAAGTATACCCAGGTACATTTGGAGAATTCTTCAACAATAATAAGGAAAAGATTACAATGACCATGAGTGTACAATTTGTAAGGACCCCAGAGATCACAATGTATGAGTTCAAACAACTTATAACTAGAAGAGTCTGAAATAGGGAAGGGAAGCCTTTGATGTTTAGCTAGCAGACAAACATCATAAGTAGAAAACAAGGTATTATCTACATTAGGAATAACAGAAGTTTTATTTAGAATCATTGCAGCATGATGCCCAAGTCTGGCGTGCCAGATTTGAGCTTCGACAGAAGGTTCAACATGAAGCTTTAAACATTGATGAGTTGGAGTAGGAGAGGAAGTAGAAGAAATGGTGAGATTGTAGAGTCCTGCATCAGCCTTACCAATATCTACCGTCTGCTTCAGGGAAGGGGCCTGCAACATATAGGTAGAATTGGTGAAAATAACTGAAGCAGAATTGTCATTGGTCAGTTTGAAAATAGACACCAGATTGCAATGGAAAGTTGGCACACACAGGACACTAGACAACAAAACAGATGTGGTTAATTGAACATCACCAACATGTGTGATAGGAGCAGTGGTACCATTTAGTAAATGCAACACAGATGATATAGGTCTAGGATTGATAAGAAGTTGAATATTGGATACTATATTGTCAATAGCACCAGAATCCAATATCCAAGTAATATGAGAATCAGTTTTGACAATATATGCATTGTATGAGGAAGATACACTACAGATTTTACCTGACAGATGTGAGACTGATCCCAGAGAACCAGTAATAAATTTCATACTATTCTGTATCATCTTTGTTATCTGCTCACATTGAGCTTCAGAGAAAACATTGGAGGTACTGTCAACAACAACTTTATCTGTAGTGTCTGAGACTTTAACAGTGATTTGAGATGCCTTCTTAGGCTTCAATTTAGGCTTAGGCTTCCCATACAGACGGTGCCAGTCAGGGTAGCCATGTAAAAAGAAACATTTCTCCTGCGGATGACCAGGATTTTGACAATAATCGCATATCTCAGATCCCCCTGAATCACTAGCAGTTGAACCTTTTTTGTATGAATTATTATAGAACTATTTTGAATTAGAACCAGAATACTTGACATTCATGGCTAAACTGTCATTCGTAGAAGTAAGAGGAGTGGCTCTTTGACTCTCTTCTTGAAGTAACAATGAGTAAGCTTGACTCATAATAGGAAGTGGTTTCATCATAAGCATCTGGCCTCGTATACCAGTATATATGTCATTCAGACCCATCAAGAACTGGATTAAGGTGTTAATTTACTCATAGGCATCTAGTTTAGCAGTTACACCACACGAACATGAATTCTGTGAACAAATACACTAAGGAATAGGAGATAGCGCATGTAATTCATCAGTTAAAGTCCTCATTTTAGTGAAATATGTAGTGATTGACATAGATCCTTGACTAAGCCCTGAGAGATCCTTTTTCAGTTGATAAATGCGAGGTACATTTCCTTGAGAGAACCTGATTCCAAGATCCTCCCAATTTCTTGTGTAGTGCTAAATTAAACAACACTATCTCTAATCTCAGCAGAAATGGAGTTTAATAACCATGACAAGACCATATTGTTACATCGATGCCAAAACGCATATAAAGGAGATGATTCAACAGGTCGAGATATAGATCCATATCAATCAATCCAACTTTATTCTTAGCAGAAAGTGCCAATTTAACTGATCTACTCCATTGTTGATAGTTTTGAGCAGTTAAAGCTTGAGTCACAAGAGCAATACCTGGATTATCAGAACTCTGGAGATAGTAAGGATGATAAACATCAATTACCGATGAAGTAGATGCTTGATTCGTGGTTTGAGTTGCGTTTTGAGTCGTAGTTTGATTAGCCATTGGCGAAGACGATACAACAACGGAGTATGTTCGTCTATTCATATAGAAACATAAATTGTGAAAAGATAATCACAATCAACACGCACTGATCATATGAAGATGAAATTGAATCAGTACGTAGCAGCAAATTGATCGTAACAACGCTCTGATACCATGACACAATTGTGTAAACAAGACTATCAAATCATTATTAACAAATCACTTCAATAACAGAGAACAATACATTGAGTTTACATCTCTATTGAGAGAGAGAGATAGAGATAGAAAGAGAGAGAGAGATTAAAAGGGAGAGCTACTAAAAACTATCTCACACACTCATTTAAACTAGCTACACTAATCTAACAAACTCAAGCTGTTTAGTGTTGTACTGTAACTAACTTGCCACATCATCACATGAGTCAGCTGTTGTAGGTGATACCGTAACAATTAGTCATGATAAATTCGAACTTCTATTATAGTAGTAGTTTGATTAATTGCTTTGGGGTTGAGTAGTGCATTAAACGCTCTTTCAGACACGACCAAATCGTGGGCGCCAGGGCAAAACATCGGATCACATTTGTCCACGATTTTGACTTGTAACAAATTATGAGGATCCGCACAATATTCTTTGTAATTACACTGAACATATATCTTCTTTCCGCATGTATATGCAGCTACAGTTGGGTTGATGGTTGCATAAAAAGCTCCATAGTCTTCCCTTCTGATGTCGAGGCATTTAAAAGATGCTACACATAACAGTGAAATGAAACAAATTTTGACAAGCATGTGATGAAAGTTAATAAATAAGAAATTATTTTCGTAAAATATTGTTGCTCGCGGAAAATGGAAGAATTAGAATATCTAATAATGTGAATAATAATACTTACGTGGGAAACTATGATTAGAGCTTGCTTTCCCAAGAGAATAAGCTTTTGCAGGAGTATTATTTGGCAGAGCATCTCTAGCAGAGTCAGAGACAGAGATGAGACTGCAAAAAAGAGCTACAACAATAACAATCTTCATCTCCATCTCCATTTCAATTTATTTATTTGTTTGGTTCTTGATGTTCCTCTGTTTCTTGTTCAGATGACCTGATTCATGTTTATATTCATGTAATGAGTGGTAATGCAGAATTTGCAACTGAAATTTTGAGTTTTTGGTGGATGACCATTTAACAATGTTCTCACCCCCTTTTATTTAGGTCTTTTCTAATTTTATCTTTTTAAAGGACCTGCCATATATGTGTAATCTAAATTTAAGTGAAGGAAACAAGTCTTGATAATTAGAAATTTAAGTTCACAAATTTAGTCATCTCATGATCAAGAGCATTTCTGAACTCCTCTTGATAGTTAGATTTGTTACCAAGAACAGATCTAGTGATGATGTTGTTTGAAAGTGTATAAAATTGGTCGCTAAGATTAATTGACACATTTGCAGAAGATCCATAAATAGTCTCAACAAGATTCCTTACCTCTGCTTCTCTTACAAATTTAAATGTCTGGATGCGCTTCGCGCCTAAGAGGTCGGACATGGTGATTCTCCGAATATGCTTCCAATAATCATTGTAAGGACAGAAAATCAAACTTGAACCTTTATATGGAATAATGTCTTCATCAAGAAGCTGAGGCCTTTGCGCGAAGTTGAGTTCATTTGTCCTTAAAACATGTTCTGCTAGCTCGGGTGATGAAATCAGTACAGCCGATATTTCACAAATTTGTAGGTGCACAATAGGGCCATGTCTTTTGGCTAAATTTGTAAATTTATGGTGATACATTGAGACTCCTATCAGCTGATGCAAGTTGCCTATAATAGGAAGTTTCCATGGCCCTGGCGGCATTCTCAGAATTCGTCCTCCTAATTTTGAGCTCATCCATTTTGCTACAACTGTGAGAAATAAGAATAAGGTTATTAAAAGAAGTGGCAGAGAGAAAATTTGTAGTGGAATGAACATTGTTTTGTTTATGTGCAATGTTTTTTTAAGGTTTCATATAGCTGATCGACTTTGAGCATCTCCAATGCACCTCTCTCCTTACCTATATTTTTGTCACATATGCAATTACAGGATACTCGTTCAAAAACCCTTCTTCAATGGACATAAACCTTATCTTAAATTTTTAGGTGAGAGAAAATGGTTCCCTATTTTGCTTCCTATCTAGATGACTCATCTTTGTTGTATCGTTTTGGATTTAGTTTATTCGTGAATTCAATTCCAAAACGAATAAATTCGATCCAAATTTATATTTATTTATTTTGGTAATTTTTTTTTAAATATATTATTAACTAAATATTTTTTTATAAATATTGTTATAAATTCTTTTTATGAATTAAATTATATTTATAAAATATGAGTAAATGATTAAAATAAATAAATTATACTATTTTGATTGATGTTAAATTAATAAATAACTAATAAAATAATAATAAAATAGAATATGTGAAGATATAGGGAACACCATTGGAGCAAAATATATTTTTGATTCCTTATATTTTAGATAACTATTATTTTATAATATTTTAGGAAACCATTATAGGTAAGCCCATTATAGATGTTCTAAGAGCATCTCCAAAGAGAGTAGCTAAATTGGTTAGGTAAAATAATATATAATAACTGTTAGCTAAAATTTGCTGAACCTGTAAGAGCATCTCCAACCAGGAGAAACCTTTAGCTAAAATTCAATAAAACATGCCTTAAATATAAATTATAGAAATTATGTAAAAATATTGGCACTCCAACGGGCCATAACCCTTAGCAAAAAATATAGCTAACGTCTTCATATTGGCTATATTTGGCAACCTCTAGAGACCTGTAACATAATTACAAGTCATCTCTTACCATATTAAAATAATACAGTCTATTTATAACAACTTGAAATAATAATAAATTGCTATTTTTAAGATATAACTAATCATTATAGTCAACCCCACTGAAGCAAAATACTTTACAGGTTCAGCAACGGTGGTCCTTAGGTGGTAAATTCGTCGGAGTATGGTGGTTGTGTTTAATTGGTGGCTGGGATTGCTTAGGGTTTATGTTGGCTGCCTCAGAGTTCTCAACATTCGACCCCTTACAATTTGCCTACGTATCCCTTTTATAGGGAATCAAGCCAACGTAGTTCTTGGGGAGGAAGTTTCCTCCATGGGCTTGGTCTTTGATCTTCGGAGCCCATCTGAAGTCTTCTACTGCCTTTCCATGCTTAGACGTAAGACTCTTCCACCGCCTTCCATGTATAGGATTCTTTCCATACTTAAACATATGTCTTCCTTATCTTTCCTTACTTGAACGTAGGACTTCCATCTGTTTCCTTACTTAGAGTTTCAGCTCACTTTAGGAATGTCTAACGATAAGGCCTAGCCACAAAGGCCCAAGGCTCGTCTATGACGTCAGGACTTCATGGATAAGGAAACTTCCCCCGTCGAGGACTAGTCCTATCCATTACCAGCTATTTCCTTAATTCATAGACGCAGGTATAGCCATGACTTACCTTAAATTCTAGACGCATCCTTGTCCCCCGAATGAGAAGCACCCACCAGATAGCAGGACAAGTGATCCCAAGTGTTTGGGTGCAAAGTGCAGGATTACTCCAAAGTTCCCCAATGAGGACGCGCCCATTGAGTACAGGAACAGAGCTCCCAAAGCACACACCAAGATTAACCCCACATCCCCAATGAGGACGCGCCCATTGAATACAGGAGGAGGCCTTCAGCCACGAACATCCCCCTCCTAGGGCACATCCTAGGAGGGAATTCTTCAATATTTTGCTAATACCAAGCCAAGGGAACCATCTTTCATCATCAAGTTGCCGCTTCAAACCAAGAGGACGCGCCCTCAAGGGGTGGACGGCCTAAAGGGCGCGTCCTTATCCCCATGAGGACAAGCCCTAAGTCTTCCTTGTGTCAAATGAAGTTATTACTCTCCATCAAGTCTTCCATTCATGTAGAGTTGTCAGTTCACACCGAGAGGACGCGCCCGTAGGGGTTAGATGGCCAAAGGGGCACACCTACTCCCCTAAGAGGACCAATCCTGAATCTTCCTCATGTCATGCCATGTCAATATAGTGGTTATCCTTTGTCAAACCATCCATCAAGCTGTCATTACCATGAGGGCGCGCCCTCAAGGGGCGTACGACCCAAAAGGACACACCCTTACCCTTATGAGGGCAAGTCCTATCTATCTCTTACATTAGACCTAGCCTTAATTACAACTTAAATATCCTAATTGAATCCATACTCGACCCGATCCTAACCTAAAAACCCGTTATCGAATTTTGGCTATAACAACTACCCCCCAATTCAATGTGAAGTTAAAAACAATACACTGAATTGCTTACAGCTTTTCCCAAAATTTCACAGTTCCTTAACGAATAGGGCGCGTCCTGCACGAGCATGCGTTCTTCCTTGAACATAATATCGCACGTGTTTGACAGCTGTCTCCCATTAGGCGTGGCTGTGTCTATAAATACCTAAAATCGTTTTCTTTTCTCTTTTTACTTTACTCTTTTTCCAGAAAAAACCCTAGTCGCCGCACTTCATCTTTTTGAGCAAAAATCCGGCCAAATCGTTGCTTTTTAACGTTTCTCTTCTCAGATCTTTACTCAGCAACTTACAAGGTACGATTTTAGACCTTCATTTCTTGTTTTTACCATGTATTTCGCCTGAACGAGCAATATGACCGTTGAACTTTTTATGTGTTCTTGAATTTTGAGATGTGTATATATATGTATCTATCTGTGTTTGATCTGTATTTTGTATAAGCTTGATTTTGAATTTTGTTTTTGTGCCATGAATAACTTACATGAAAATAAGGGCGCGCCATCTCTTGAATACGCATCTTTTATGATATTTGCCTTGTAATTTTTTTTTTACAACATTCAATTTGAGGCGTAACCGATAATTAGGACGCGTTCTTAGCATGGTACTACCAGGAATTTGCCGTTAGATTTCCTTTAGGTGATGATTAGGTTATATTTCAACCAGAACCCGTTTCCTTGCAATATTTCCTTCAACTTGACTTTCCGTTCAGGATGCGTCCTTACCATTTTTCTTTCTCTTTTCAGCTGGAGGGTAAGGGCGCATCTTCCCCATTTCATCCTTTTAAGGACTTCAACAAACGTTTAGGGATTTACTCCTCACCTTCACTTTCCTTTCCAGCACAAAGCTCTTCTTCAATTAAATCATTCCATACTCAAGCCATAGAAAATCTTCAAGGGACTTCCCCGTTCAAGAATACCACTGAAATAATGTCTTCACCAATTCTCTCGAACTCATCCCTTCCTCAAATTAAAGATCTTAATCCTGAGGTGACAAGCCAACGCAATAGGGCGCGTCCTCAAGAATTCAGACCAGTCGCGGATATAGAAGAAAATATTATGGAAGATACAGAAGCTAATATTTCTCGGAAAAGGACAAGAAAACGAGTAGAATCTTCAGATTCTGAAGGCGCGTCCAATTCTGATATCGAAGAATCTGACGCAGAGGACGCGTCTCCAGTCAATCCATATCACGAAGTTGATGAAGATGACCGCCTTCCTCCTCCTGAACCTTCACCTAATCCATACATTCATCCAGAAATTTCTGAAGAAGAAACTGACTTCGATTGGGGACAATATCAAGACATGATCACAGAAGCAGAAAAAAGAAGGATGAGAAAGCAACACAAAAAACTTTTCTGTGTCGGTATGTCATCAACAGTATCTGCGGCTGAGATAACTTGGTGCATGACATATTATGGCATGGAGGGTCAATGGGCGCGTCCTCCCTCCATGATGAGACCCCATGTCTTCAAGTGGCCAGAACCTTTCAAGGTACCAAGAATGGTTACCTCTCCAAAACTAATGTCTCTAGGAGTGGGCGCGCCTTTACACCCTTTCCTCAGAACTGTACTAGAATGGTATGACATAGCTCCCATCCAACTCTCTCCAAATTCGTACAAGCTAGCTCTTGCCTTGTTTATACTTTACCAGGATGAAGGAATATCAACTTCTCCAATGATGGAAGAGTTTAGCTATTTCTTTGCAATCAGGAAATCCTCCAAAGGATATTACTTCTTGACTCCCCAACATAAGCATAACAAAATGGGCTTCTATAGCGATAAAATAAGCAACGAGAAGAATTGGAAAGAACCATTCTTCTACCTTTGGAATGTTGATAGGATCAGAGTTGTATTCAAATGCAATTATAGTAAGCACGCATCCTTTCTTTCTTTTTTATTTCTTTAGGGCGCGTCTTGAGAAGTCTCTATTATTAATCCTTGCATTATAAATTTTCAATTTTAGATAACAGAAACATAAAAGAGCTGTTTGGGGAAGCCAAAAAACGGGCTGATAAAATCATATCCCTCCCACCTTCAAGGTTCAATCTGAAAACTTTAATCACAGAAGACAACCTAAAAAGGGTTGGAATTTTTAGGAAGGAAGTGGGATCCATTATTCCCTTCCAACGATTTAGAAAAGGTATTCCCATCAAAGGTTCCAAAGATTGTGATTCCGATGATGAGGAAGAAGCTGAGAATGAAGAGAGTTCTCATGTTGAAGAGGGCGCGTCCTCTCAACCTGGTATATAGTCACATTAGCGTTCATATTTTTTGCTTTACTTATCATTTGTTAGTATAATCGTACTTAATTTTTAAGGACGCGTTCTAACATTTTATTAATTTTAACCAGGTATGGACGGTCTACCATCAGGCTGGGGTCTTGAAATGGGCGATGCCCCATCTGTACAAACTGGAAAAAATCCAAGGGCGCGTCCTCAAAGAAAAGATGCAAAGAAAAAACAAGCTGAGGTGAAGAAAACTCAAGTCATAATTGACTTAGAGAAGAATAAAGAGAGGAAGAGGAAAGAAGTTCCTGAAGCTGTTGATACCTTGGAGGACGCGTCCTCTAAGAAAAATAAATCTACCTCATTCTCCCTGGTCTCAGCTGCCTTGAGTCCATTGGCAATTCCCTATGTCAATGATGAAGATATAGTAAAGTGGAGAAATAGGGACCCTTCTGCTGAAAACGAAGCCATAATCAGGGCATCCTCTGAAATTCTGGTTTCTGCCCTGCACAGGCAATCAGTCTTACAAAAAGAAGAAACGCGCCTTGAGGCTCTGAAAAAGATAGAAGAAGACTATCCAAGAAGGTCGAAGACCGTGATAGGGTAATTGACAAACTTCAAAAGGAACTTAATCAACAAAAGAGTTTCTATGAGAGCAATCTTAAAACCCAAGAGGAGGTGTCCTATGAGTTAAACTCTGCTGTTAACACTTTGAAAGATGAAAAACGCGAGCTATTGGAGCAAGTTGCTGAACTGAAGAATGACCAGCAGGATGGTTGGGCCAAAGAAAAGAAAAAGATTGAGGGCACGTCCTTTATGAAGGGTTTTAGAAACTACGCCTCAGGCTTCTTGGCTCAAGACCCCAATTATGATTTCTCAAAGTTTGGTGATGAAACCGTGCAGTGGATCTCTAAATTTAAAATTGACGAAGCTGCCGAGATTAAAGCAAAAAGGGTGTTCCTTGGTCTTGAGAAGGCGTCGCCTGTGCTAGGTGAGGAAGGAGAGGACGCGTCCTCTGATGGTGTGTCTCCTGAAAAGGAGCAAGAAAAAATGTCTCAAAACCCAGGGGATGATAACTCAAAGGCTGATGATGCTGTAGAGAACACCCATTCTCCTGTCCCTGATCAAGCTCATGACGCGTCTTGAAGCTTATGTAATCTTTATATTAACATTATGAGGTGCAAGCCCTCATTTACTGTTTTGCAAGTTGTAAGCTAACTTAGGCTCTCTGTTGTTAACAATGGTTTGTTCCCAACTTTTATTATTCGTATGCTTGCTTTACTTAACTACCTTGATTGTTTACATCACTGTTAATTTGTTGAAGATATATCCTGTACCCACAAAACCCATTCCATAATGTTGAATGTTATTCTTGAAAACATAAAGGACGTGTTTAGAATTTTTAAAGAATCATTTAAGACGCGTCCCTTCAGCATATTTCCACGACGTTCTTTAACTGTATTAATTATCATAGGGCGCGTCTTAACATTATACATCTCAGGGCGCGTCCTTATTAAGCAGTCAAAATATTCCTTAAACATAACAAACTTAATATTTTGAAAATTCTTGATGAGATCTTTATAAATAATGCGCTCCGGTGTGAAAGCCACACTGGTCCCAAGGCTAATGCTCTTTGGGGAAATAAAAACTTGAAAATCTCAACTATTCAAGGTGGGATGTACATGCACTACCCCCCTAGACTAGGAGGAAATTTATTTCTTCTAGTTTATTTAGATAGATAACATAGGGGGTACAAAACCACTCCCTATTGGTAGTATTTCTTCAAATGTTCCACGTTCCAAGCTCTTGGTATAGGATTACCACCCAAATCTTCCAAGTGAAAAGTTCCTTCCCAAAGCACAGACTTGATCATGTAAGGTCCTTCCCAATTGGCACCAAAAACCCCATGACTGGCAATTCTGGTATGAGGCATCACCCTTCGTAGCACCAAATCACCAACCTTGAGACGACGTACCCTTACTCTTCGATCATAAAACCTTGCCACTCTTTTCTGATATGCAGCTAATCTTAGTGATGATATTGCACGTGTTTCTTCCAGAAAATCAAGATGAAGCCGTTGGTTGACCTCATTAGATTCATTGTCATAGTGATCCCTCCTGAATGATCCAGATCCAACCTCCACAGGAACCATTGCTTCAAAGCCATAAGACAACATGAATGGAGACTCTCCAGTAGTAGATCTTGGTGTGGTATTGTAGGACCATAGTACCATAGGTAGTTCCTCAGGCTAGTTACCTTTACTTTCTTCCAACTTGGTCTTCAGTGTGTGCTTGATTATCTTGTTGATAGCTTCAGTCTGCCCATTGCTCTGAGGATGATAGACTGCTGCAAAATCTTTCTTAATCTTCAAATCTTCACACAACTTCTTTAACTCCTTGCTGTCAAATTGCTTCCCATTGTCAGATATGAGTTTGTAAGGAATCCCAAACCTGCACACAATGGAATTAAAAACAAAATCTTTGATTTTCTTGGCCGTTATCTTTGCCAAGGGCATAGCTTCTGCCCACTTAGTAAAATAATCCACAGCCACAACAGCATACTTGACACCCCCCCTTAGCCATAGGAAGCTCTCCAATAAGATCAATCCCCCACATAGCAAAAGGCCAAGGACTTATCATTGAAGTCAATGTCGTAGCAGGAATAGATGAGTAGTTCGCAAAGCGTTGGCACTGATCACATGCTCTTGTAAACTTCATAGCGTCATCCTTCAAGGTTGGCCAGTAATATCCTTGTCGTAACACTTTCATAGCAAGGGAACTACCCCCCGAGTGATTGCCACATATTTCTTCATGAACCTCTCTCAAGACATAGTTGCACTCGTCTCCATCAACACACTTTAGTAAGGGTTGATTAAAACCCCTTCGGTACAAAACCGCATCATATTCCACATACCTTGCTGCTTGGTATTTCAAACGTCTAGCCTCCCCCTTATTATCGGGTAAAATTCCTTTTTGTACATACTCTTGGATAGGAGTCATCCAAGTCTTCATTGGTACTTCATCTACAACCATTAGCTCCATCTCGGGGATACTAGGAATTTCTTGAATTTCCAATGGAATGTCTCCCATCAACACCGTGTCTCTTTGGGAACCCAACCTGGCCAGAGTATCGGCCTTGGAATTTTCTTCACGAGGGACTCCTTCAAGTCTGACTATGTTGAACTGTTGAATCAAGCGACGTACACTCATCATGTATGCCTCTGTCTTTGGTCCTCTAGTCTGGAACCCTCCTTCAACCTGCTGAACAACCAATTTCGAATCACTGAACACCACCAAATTCTTCACATTCATTTCCAAAGCCAACTTCAAGCCATTAATCAATGCCTCGTACCCAGCTTCATTATTAGTTACCGTAAATTTGAAATTGATAGAACTCATAAGAAGGTGACCTTCAGGAGAAGTCAAGACAACTCCAGCACCTGCCCCATCATTGTTAACTGCTCCATCCACATACATGGTCCACCAAGGAAAAGGATACTCTTCTCTCAAAGGGCTTGCCTCTTGAGCAAGAGGGCTAGGGTTCACCAAAATGATTTCTCGTCCCACACTCTCATCATCAAATTCCAGGATAAAATCAGCTAAGGCTTGTCCCTTAATTGTCGTCCGAGAAACATATTCCAAATCATACTGTCCCAACTCAATTGCCCACTTCAACATCCTTCCTGAAGCTTCAGGCTTGTGTAGAATGTGTCTCATGGGATAAGAAGTTCGTACTTCGATTTTATGAGCTTGAAAGTAGGGACGTAACTTTCGTGCAGCCAGCACCAAGGCATATACCAACTTCTCCATGCTAGAATATCGGGTTTCTGCATCCAACAACCTCTTACTTACATAGTAAACTGGTGACTGCAAACTATCCTCTTCTCGAACCAACACAGCACTAATGGAGTAAATAGATATGGCCAAGTAAAGAATCAATACTTCACCATCCACAGGCTTAGCCAAGAGTGGGGGCTTACCTAACTGCTCCTTGATTTTCTGAAAAGCATCTTCACAAGCAGGAGTCCACACAAAATCCTTATCAACCCCCCTAATGGCTTTGAAAAATTCTTTGCAACGGTTAGAAGACTTTGAGACAAAAAGATTTAAAGCCGCAATCCGTCCACAAAGGCTTTGAACCTGCTTCACACTAGTAGGGGACTTCATTTCAAGGAGTGCTTTAATCTTTTCCGGGTTAGCCTCAATCCCTCTATGATTCACAATAAAACCTAAAAACTTTCCCGACTCAACCCCAAAGACACACTTTTGAGGATTTAACTTCATCCTGTACTTGCGTAGAATTCCAAACATTTCTTCCAAGTGCCTCACGTGGTCTACTGCTTCCTTGGACTTGACAAGCATATCGTCTACATATACCTCCATGGTTTTGCCAATCTGCTCTTTGAACATCATATTCACCAATCTTTGATATGTTGCCCCTGCATTGATAAGACCAAAGGGCATTCCAATATAGCAATACAAACCTCTGTCAGTGATAAAGGATGTATGTTCTTGATCGGGTCCATACATGGGAATTTGATTATACCCTGAGTAAGCATCCATGAAACTCAAGAGAGCATGTCCGGCCGTAGCATCCACCAACTGATCAATCCGGGGGAGAAGGAAACTATCCTTTGGGCAAGCTTTGTTCAAATCTGTGAAGTTCACACAAGTTCTCCATTTCCCATTAGGCTTTTTCACCAACACTGGGTTTGCCAACCACTCGGGATAGAAGGATTCTTTGATCAAACCCACATCCAAGAGTCTGTCGACCTTTTCCTTTAAAGCCACTGCCCTTTTTCCACTGATTGCCCGCCGCTTCTGACGCATTCCCTTCTTATTAGGATATATGTTTAGGTGATGGCACATGATATTATGATCAATCCCTATCATATCGGCATGACTCCAAGCGAATACATCCAGGTTGGTCATAAGAAAATTAGTCAAGCCTGTTCTCAACTCATTGCTCAGCTGTGATCCAATTTTTAGAACCTTGCTGAGATCTGTTGCGTCTACCGGGATCGAGATCGTGTCTTCCGCTGAACCTGTCTTCTCATGTGGGATGGGGATTCTTGGATCAAGATCAAGGTCAAAAAGGCGAGGATCTTCAACAGGCATCTCATTCCTTGAGGGCGCGTCCTCCACAAATTCTTCCTCTCTTGAGGGCGCGTCCTCCACATACCTTTCTTCCCTTGGGAAGATATCAGCAAGTTCTTCCCTCCTCGAGGGTGCATCTTCAACAAGCTCTTCCTTCTTTGAGGGTGCACCCTGTAGGATATAGGTGTTCTCAAAAAGCTGCTGCCGCTTTCCTTGTATAGAAATTGAATCTTCTCCATCCTCTGTGGACATCTCCTCAACAATTCCTTCTTGATGTTCATCAATTAGAGGGGGCGCCTCCAATAGTAACATCTTAGGGCGCGCCCTCGGCTGAGGGACATCATCTTCTGGCTCTTGAACTGTGTAATGAACATGAATCTCTCCCTTAGAATTTTTGAGCAATCCCTGAACATCTTCTTGGGGAAGGGCGCGTCCTCCTAGTCCATTACGATGAAAACCCTTGACAGTTCTATGGTAGCATTCCCTCGAATCATATTGTGACCCATGAACTGAACCAACCCCATTTGGAGTAGGGAACTTCATTATCAAATGATAAATGGACGTAACTACCTTCATCTCTTTCAGCAAAGGTCTTCCTACTAAGGCATTGTGGGCAGATTCTTGATCCAATACCATAAATTCTATCATATGAGTCACATATAGAGGACCTTCACCAAGTGTAACCGGAAGCTTAATTGCGCCCATAACCCTGACAGCTTCTCCCGTGAAACCATAAATCCAAGCATCCTCTCTGACAATGTCTTTATCAGGCAAACCCAACTTCTTATAAGTGTTGTAGTAGAGAATATTCACCGAGCTTCCGTTGTCTACAAACACTCGGTGTACATTCATAGGACCAATCTGTATGGCAACAACTAAGGCGTCACTGTGAGGGTGATGTACCCATCTTGCTTCTTCCTCAGTGAATGTAATGTCTACTGATTCCCCCCTGAACAACTTGGGAGGTTTAAGTTCCAAGCTGTTCACATTAGTTAAGGGCTTATGACGTGCTTCCCTGGCATACCTTTCCAGTGCGTGGTTACTGTTACCACCAAAATGTCGTCCTCTAAAGATAGTATGAATGCTTCCATCCCGGGCAAACTGGACGTCCTTAGATCTGTCATCATCCCTTTCAGGAGCATGTTCTCTTTCCATCCTTCTGTCAGTTTCGTCTTTATGCTTCTTCACTTCTCTGGCAATCCAGTCAGTTAGGTATCCGGCCTTGATCAATTCTTCCATTTCTTCCTTTAGCTGCCGACACTCATGGGTGTTATGTCCAGTAGATTCGTGATATGAGCAATACCTCTTTTTGCCCTTGCTCTGCCATGAGGATAATGGTGTTGGCTTCTTGAATAAACCCTTGTCCTTATTTACTTCAAAGATATGCTCAACGGAAGCAGCTAGTGTATAACTCCCTGTTTGATATCTATTCAATCTGTCATAGTCTGGCGGAGTCCAACCTCTCCTTGCATTAGTGACATTCACCCTGTTCGGACTATACCCTCTCCTCCGGTAGTCAGGGCTTGGAGACCTATCCTTGTGATAAGTGGATTTCATATCTACTTGGATCGTCCTAAATTGGCTTAATCTGATCGTTCTGTTCTCAAGTACGTGTTGTTTTTAATGTGTTTTGTTTAGTATTTGTAGAGTTGCTTTATCAGCAGAGATGTGGTGATTCTATGATCGTTAGGTGGTGTTTAAGCATGTGTATGAAGATCAAGCAATTGTGAATGTTGAATGGGCAAAGAAATGGAAAAAGAAGCATTTTAGAATTTTTCTGACAGAAACCACGGCGCGCCCGCGCCGCCTCCCGCGCGCCCGCGCTGCAACTGACAGAAATCACGGCGCGCCCGCGCCGCCTCCCGCGCGCCCGCGCGTAAAGAATGCTGAAAACTGCAGTTTTGTGGTCAGAAAAGGAAACTTGCCATAGTTGTTAGCCTTAAGTCTTTATAAGTATTTGGTGGACGTTTTCTGAGGGATACACAGATATATCAAGATACATACATTTATATACGTCCACCGATGAGGAGAACAAGAAGACGGCTGATTTACGAAGACCTAGTTTTCATCTAATCTTTGTATTCTTCTAAATTAGGCGATACTTTGGATTCTCGTTGTTCTTTCTAAACCCTAGTTATTCTATCAAGTTTTCCAGACTTATTACTATCATGTTATCATCAGAACCCACGATGATGAACGGTTCGAATATGAACTAATCGTCGTCGTGGGATTCTAACGGATTTATTTATGGATTCTAATAGTTAATTTTTTTAAAGAGGTGTTTGTGATGTATTCTTGATAACCTAGTTTGGTTGTGATTATTCTTCTTGGATGAGTAGCTAACATCTAAGATTGTTTGTTAATCTCTATTGAATGCGAAAGTGGATATAGAGGTTTAGAACTTGCCATGCTAGCATAGGTTTATGTATGTTTGTCATGCATGATTCGTAGGTAATTTTAACCATCTTACCTGCCCTATGTAATCTGAATGGATAACTTGCTCGTTAAACCGTTATGTTTTCAAATCTTATAGACATATAGGGTCTAAGCATAATTGGTGTCTGCTCAACTTCTATCTCTTTTGTGGATGTTTGAGTGGTTTGGTATACATATACTGAAAGGTAGCGTGTACTGATTTCGTGTTATCCGATTAGTTGTCATAACTGTCACATACATTCATTAAAGACAAAAGACTTTAGATGAAGTACTTAATGAAGTTAGGATCCCATGCTTTATTCATATAAGTAATTTTCCAGTAATTCTCTTTAGTTAATATAATCTTGTTAAGTGCTAGTTAATTAGTTAAACAAAACCAAATTTGATACTTATCTTAGCAGTGAGTAATAACCATACATTGGTGCATAAGTGCATAGCTATAACAACATAACCAGTCTCTGTGGGAACGAACTTAACTTTATCATATACTACTTGTGACCGCGTACGCTTGCGTGATTTTGTGCGAACAAGTTTTTGGCGCCGCTGCCGGGGACTCGGTGTTGTTTTATTTTTAGTTTATGTGCTTGTCATCAGTGGTCGTTAGAGTTCACTGACTCGGATTGTTTTTCTAACCTATATTGTTTAGTTCGGTGTGTTTCAGGTACTTGAGTGTTTGAAAATGGCAGGCGAGGAGTTGCCATGGTGGGCATATTCGAGGACATCCATGCCTCAGCAATGTGAGCAATGTTTGGGCGTTCATGAGACCTCACCATATTGTTACTACGAAGGAGTTGATCCATATGTCACTTATGAGGAACAACCATATTCTCAATACCATCCTCAACAGTACCAGCAAGATGTTCCAAAAATGTCATATTTCTTTGGTAGTGAAGAGTTTCAACATCAACAACATACTCCTACTTTTCAGTCAGATGAGGTTGTTGATATGGAGGAGATTAGGATGCTTGTAAAGAGTAATGAGGAGTCTATCAAATCTTTGGAGACACTAGTTGCTCAAGTTTTGAGTGCCTTGGAACAAGAGAAACAACAGTTCATACTAGAGGCAATTCTAGAAAATAACGGTGACTTGGAGCAAGGTACTGCATGCATAATTGAGGAAGACAAATTCCAAGGTGAGGTGAGCGTTCACAAGCCATGTGAGGAATTTGATCATGCTAGTATGGTGGATGATTTGGAAAGGGCACTATATGGGACAGACACTAATGAGCTACACAAATTTCAAGAATTGGTATGTGCGTACCAAGAGGCTGATGACCATGGGAAAGATGCAGGTCTTCTACTTTTCTCAGAGTATAAAGATGGAGGTAGCGCATTAGAGCCATTGGAGGAAGTTCTCTTTGAGGAACCAAAGGCTTCAACAACTTACATTTACCCTCCTCCATTATATTCGAGCGAAGCCCGCGAATGTGTGTTGTTCTACAAATTGACAAATTTTGGGTCAACCGATGAAGGCATTGAAATAGGATATAGTTGTTATACGAATAGGCCAAGCGAGGAGAAGGGGCAGAAAGTGTGCCGCCGTGATGACGATGAAGTCTCACGAAGAGATGACCAGGCCAACTATTATCATCCTTAATGGAGACTTGGACGTAGTCAAGCTAATTGACTTTAAACAAGCGCTTCGTGGGAGGCAACCCACGTGTTTCGGTATTTTTAGGTATGTTTCCTACTATCCCTTGTATTTACTTCCATTCAATGTGGACATTGAATATTTTAAGTTTGGGGGTGATGTGTGGGTTGGTAGTGTTAGTGTGTGTCTCATGTAGGATTCATATTGCATATGTAGTTGTATGTAGTTCATTCGTAGTTTTGCATATTTATGTCATATAGAGCATTCTGTTTTGCATATGTGTTTATCTATTATGTGAGTCCATTTAGTTGCATTTGCATAGCATATTTCATGATCCCTTAGAACTTGGCTATTTCTTGGTTAGTGAGTCGATGTTGATGGGAGTGTGGTAGTGATAGATAGAGGGTTGATTAAGTTTCTAAGCAATTGACTTGCATGCCAGAAACAATTGTAAATTCACAAGTCTCATTGGTTGCTTTTGAATTTGATCAGACCATGTTTGTTTGGATGTTAGAATTTAACCACTTGCTTATATTTAGAATGTTTTCTATTCTCTTGAAATTGAAAGAAGCACTTCAATCTAAGTTTGGGGGAAAACAGGGATTTCATTCTAGTTGTTAATAAAGGCTAGGCGTCAAATGGCTAGTAGCCGGCTCATTGAAAAGATGAGTAGTCTAGGGTGGAATGAGAAAAAGGCAAAGTGCACTCATTCCGAAATTAAAAAAAAGAAAAAAAAGAAAAAAGAGTTGTGTTAGTTGTTTATGCAGAATTGATCAGGTTGAGCTCTTTAATACTCGAGCAATTAAGTTCTAGGGGACTTTGTGCCTAGTGACCTAAGACTTTTCCGGTCTGGGATCCACTAACCTAAAGCTCGCTACATGGGTATTATTGTATAAGCCTTTTGGGGTCTCAGCCATTGCACGGTCAAATAAGCATGTTTTTAAATAATAAAGCATGATTTCCTGTCTAACTCAAGTCAAGGTTGAGGTGTCTTTAAGTGGTTTCTTGTGTCTAGAGTTCATTCTATTTATAAGCTTGTGGTTGTCTTGGTGAAGAATAAGATATGGTCTTGATTTAGTTTGGGAGTATACTGATGAGCATTGCACACACGCACGTTTCTGTGTATGTATGGTTAACATACGGGAATTTGGTCGAACTCTGCTTGAAAGATTGCATTCCTTGTTATGTTGGCTTGTTGATTGGTTATGGTTAGTTTGAGGGGATCAGTTTCATTTTCATAATAGTTGCATTCATGCATTGCATTGCATTTATAGAGTCTGTTTATGCTTGAGGACAAGCATCGGTTTAAGTTTGGGGGTGTGATAAGTGGATTTCATATCTACTTGGATCGTCCTAAATTGGCTTAATCTGATCGTTCTGTTCTCAAGTACGTGTTGTTTTTAATGTGTTTTGTTAATTATTTGTAGAGTTGCTTTATCAGCAGAGATGTGGTGATTCTATGATCGTTAGGTGGTGTTTAAGCGTGTGTATGAAGATCAAGCAATTGTGAATGTTGAATGGGCAAAGAAATGGCAAAAGAAGCATTTTAGAATTTTTCTGACAGAAACCACGGCGCGCCCGCGCCGCCTCCCGCGCGCCCGCGCTGCAACTGACAGAAATCACGGCGCGCCCGCGCCGCCTCCCGCGCGCCCGCGCGTAAAGAATGCTGAAAACTGCAGTTTTGTGGTCAGAAAAGGAAACTTGCCATAGTTGTTAGCCTTAAGTCTTTATAAGTATTTGGTGGACGTTTTCTGAGGGATACACAGATATATCAAGATACATACATTTATATACGTCCACCGGTGAGGAGAACAAGAAGACGGCTGATTTACGAAGACCTAGTTTTCATCTAATCTTTGTATTCTTCTAAATTAGGCGATACTTTGGATTCTCGTTGTTCTTTCTAAACCCTAGTTATTCTATCAAGTTTTCCAGACTTATTACTATCATGTTATCATCAGAACCCACGATGATGAACGGTTCGAATATGAACTAATCGTCGTCGTGGGATTCTAACGGATTTATTTATGGATTCTAATAGTTAATTGTTTTAAAGAGGTGTTTGTGATGTATTCTTGATAACCTAGTTTGGTTGTGATTATTCTTCTTGGATGAGTAGCTAACATCTAAGATTGTTTGTTAATCTCTATTGAATGCGAAAGTGGATATAGAGGTTTAGAACTTGCCATGCTAGCATAGGTTTATGTATGTTTGTCATGCATGATTCGTAGGTAATTTTAACCATCTTACCTGCCCTATGTAATCTGAATGGATAACTTGCTCGTTAAACCGTTATGTTTTCAAATCTTATAGACATATAGGGTCTAAGCATAATTGGTGTCTGCTCAACTTCTATCTCTTTTGTGGATGTTTGAGTGGTTTGGTATACATATACTGAAAGGTAGCGTGTACTGATTTCGTGTTATCCGATTAGTTGTCATAACTGTCACATACATTCATTAAAGACAAAAGACTTTAGATGAAGTACTTAATGAAGTTAGGATCCCATGCTTTATTCATATAAGTAATTTTCCAGTAATTCTCTTTAGTTAATATAATCTTGTTAAGTGCTAGTTAATTAGTTAAACAAAACCAAATTTGATACTTATCTTAGCAGTGAGTAATAACCATACATTGGTGCATAAGTGCATAGCTATAACAACATAACCAGTCTCTGTGGGAACGAACTTAACTTTATCATATACTACTTGTGACCGCGTACGCTTGCGTGATTTTGTGCGAACACCTTCCTCTTAGAACCTTTCCCCTTCCCTTGGGAGTCGGACTTTTTATTGTCAGCAAGAGATTGCTCAACGATCTTGAAGTATTCAGCTTGGGCAAAGAGGTCTGCCAAGGTTGCTGGGTCTTTCCCCTGCAAGTGCTTCCAGAAGTCAGTTCCAACTTGGAGTCCCGCAATCAAGAAACTTTTTAGTGACTCATCGGTTGCCCCTCTGACCATGGTAGACTCAGCATTGAACCTTTTGAAGTACGACTGCAAGCTTTCTCCTTCCTTCTGTTTGATATTGGCCAAAGTAGTCACTGGGGGGGCATACTTCACAGTAGCTTGGAATTTTGTCAGGAACAAAGTTTTCATAACTTCCCATGAAGTAATCACACCTGGTCCAAGCTTTTGAAACCATTGTTGTGCACTCTCTCTAAAAGTTGCTGCCAGAAGACGACATCTAGCCAAGTCAGGCACTTGATATACATCCATCTCTATATTAAATCTTCCCAAGAACTCAACAGGGTCGGCATTCCCATGGAAGCGTAAGTCGTTGGTTGTATGTTAGGCCGAATACACAATATAATCAAGTATGTATGAGAATAACAATCAAGAACACAAGTTTATAAATCAACAAACTGTAATTATATTAACAGTTTCTCTCTTAGTGATGTTAATGAATCACAAAGAGCTACTAGGTTACAAGAATAATATATTCAATAATCGCATCCCTTCTAGGGATAACCTATCTGTGTTTATATAGTACACAGTTACAATCAATCTCTAATTGATACTCCTACAAATTAGCTATACAATTTGTAATCAATTAGAATTGCTTCAGTCTTCTATTCTGTTTCCTTAGCTGTATCAATATATTCTGCTTCTTTCCATCTTCAGAATATATTGCTTCTAGAATCTTTATCTTTGCACCGACAGCTAAGTCAACTATCACCACGTCAGACTTTATCAAACTCTGACTGGCTTCAATGTAAACTCTTCACCCAGTCAGACTTTATCAAACTCTGACTGGCTTCTAGATAAACTCTGATATGTACCTGGTACTTAAACACTGATGAACAAACGTCAGCAATTATATCTAACAATCTCCCCCAACTTGTGCATAATAAAAATGTACAAGTTAAACAGATAATTGATGATGTCAAAACATATAACAAATGCAGTGTTTAAAATATGTCAGAGTTTAATTTTAAAACAGAGTTTAAATTTAACTTAGAATAGAAAACATAAAAACTTACAGTCAGACTTTACTGAATTTCTTGGATATCAGGCACTGTCCTGACATAATCTGACAGCAATCTTTTCTCAGCTCGATCTAGTTCAGCAATCATATCCTTCTTCAGCTCCTTCAATTCTGGTTCATCTTCACCAATTTGATAAATGGCAGCCCTTAAAGAATAGATGATGTTCTTGTTCATTTCATTGCCAAGTCTGATATAAAAAGCCTTATCAGACTCTAGATTGAACTCTAGAACTTTCTTATCTAGTGTAGTCCTGAATCTAGCACTATTTTTCTTCATTTCCACCAACTTTCCATGTGCATCTCTGTACTTAGGAATATAAGCACTGGAAACACTTCCTCCAAAAAGAACTTTCGATTTCATCATTCTGTCTTTTAAAACCAGAGCAACATTATGAGTATTTCTATTTTTGATCTTCAGGAGATATAGAACATACTCTAGGTCTTCCCATAACTTCAGACGAATATCATCTTCTCCAATTCTGTAAACTCTGCCATCAGCCATAAAGTATAATAAAAACTCCTTCTTCAAGCCTCTGTGGTAAATCATCTGAACAGATTCTAGTTTATCAAGGTTTTCTTGAGTAACCCCAACACCAGGTTCTGCCAGTGATGTATGATCTAAAGGACTATTATTAACTCTTTTCTCTTGGTGGGAACCCAAACCAGATTTATCATAAGATTGTTTTCCAAGTACTGTTCTGGTTTGTAGAAAGTTCACCTGGCTAGGCTTCAGAGTTTCAGATAATGAGGATCTTTTGAAACCTTGGAGTGGTGAAGATAGCTGAGTTTGCACAACTTGAGCATTGTCAGAGGTTGGCACATCCTTAACAATAACATCAACTTGAGCCTTGTCAGAGGTTGATTTAGCTTTCTTTTCCAGGTTAGGCTCTTCAATCATCATGCCTTTACCTTTATCAGAGTTTGAACCAATAGGCCTCCTTGAGTACTGTAAACTCTGATCAGAGTTTACATTCTCTTTGATAACAATTCCTTTTTCTTTTCTCCTCGGAGCCTTGATAACCTTCTGTTTATAGATTCCAGTTTCAACATCTTTCCTGTGTTCTTCAGCAAGTAATTTCTCTTCTGCCTGGATATCTTCAATAGTAACATCTTTACCATGTTCTGCTAAGAATAACTGTGTAGCAACTTCTTCATCAGTAACTGGAGATTTAGAGGAAAGAAGTAAACTTCTAACCCTTGAAGAAGACTGCCCTCCAGTGTATAATCTTTTTCCATCAGCATTTGTCTGAGCATCAGAGTTTGACCTCCTCCCTTGCCTTTGAACATTCTTTGATCTTGGATGATGTTTGTCTCTTGCACCACCATCAGCAGTATCATCCTTCTGAGTCAGAGTTTGAGAGCTCTTGCATTTGTCTTTAGATACTCTCTCCCCCTTTTTGACATCATCAGACAGCAAAACTGATGTAAGCAACTCAATTGCATTAGAAATTGAAGTCAGTTGGGCAGACATAGCAGTTTGGTTGTCCTCAACTTTCCCAAGCCTCTTCTGAATTTCATCAGAGTCCTTAGCTTGCTTCTTGAACATGGAATTGTAGTAAGCTCTATCATTCTTCAGAGTAAGATCCCTCAGACCAACTTCATTCCTCAAAGCAGTGACTTCCTTATGAGACTCATCAAATCTGTTGTGGAGAGATTTAATTTGAATCACAGTAGCCTTTAGACTTGTAAGAACATCAGGATTTGAAATTGTCTTCACAGAATCACCAAGAAAACCAGCAGCCCTCTGTGCTGAAAAGATACAATCTGCAGCAGCCCATCTATTGTAGTACATATCTTGAAAATGCTCAGCCGTAGCTCGATTGACCTCTCTTAGCTCATCAGAGTTTGCTTGACTACCAAATAACTCCTCTTGTGAATGATCAGAACTATCATCATCATTATCATTCTCTGCTGTATTCTCTGCAGGAATATTCTCAGCAGTAGTTTCAAAATTACCCTGTGCAGATTCAACAATAACTTTCTCTGCATCAGGTTCTGGAATCTCAGAGTTTGCAACAGACTCTGTTTCAACATTCTCATCATTTTCAGCTACAACCTCTTGTACTGGAATCTCTGCAATAATCTCTGGAACAGTTTCTGTAGCATGTGCAGCAACATTCTCAGTAGCATCAGTATTTAAGGTCTGATCAACTTCCTCACCCTTTTCAATTACCTGGTGAGTAACAGAGAGAATCTCTGTGTTGGTAGCCATAGATTCTTCAAGAATAACTGTGGCTTGATCAGCTTCCACACCCTCTGTTTCATCAAAATCTTCAAGATGGTCAGAGTTTACAGAGTTGTGTGCTTCAACTTCCATATCAAATCCTTGTGGCTCAAAAATCTCAGCCTCAATATTTTCTGTAGCCTCCTGAACAATAATTTCAGGAGCTTCATCTGCAATCTCAACATGTGCTCTATCCTCTGTGGGCATAGTAGCTTCATTTGCAGCTTCCTCAACTACATCATCAGCCTTTGATGTAGGAGCTTCTATTTCAGCACTTACCATTTCAGGCATAGATGCTGCTTCAGTAACATTTTCCTCAAAAACTCTGTCCATATTGACAGCTTCAGCATTTACATTTGATGCACCAAAGAGATGTGCAGCCACCAATCTTCTTTTTCTCTGATGAAGAGTTTCATCATCAGTTTCACTCTCCTAATCAGCATTATCAGACTTTGCCCTGTTGGCTCTTCTTTTCTTTAACCTTTTCTTCTGAGGCATATCATCAGTATTTGATGCCCCAGCTTCAGTTTCTGATGGCTTCACTCTTGCAGATTTAACAGCCCTTACCTTAGACTTCTTTGACCTCTGTGATTGAGACACAGAAGGTCCAGCTTCAGCGTTTACAAGTTGTTGTTGTTGTAAGTTGACCAGGAATTGTTGCACAGACTCAGGTAGCAACAAATCACTAACATCTCCTTTCTTGTTATCTTTATTGGTTAGATCAGAGAATATGCGTTTATGTAATTTAAAACAAGGAATCACATCATTCTCAGCTATCTCTACTTCAGAAACACATTCAGAGACTATCAATTGACAAAATCTTGCAAAATAGACTACACCTCTGTTTTCATTCATTTTCTCACCTATATTATTTAGAACTAGTCTAGCAACATCAAAATGACTACCATAAAGAAGAGAATACCCGATTTGCAGACTATCCGTGGGAATAGCATCCCAATTCGTGCATTTCTTGCCGAACGCCCTTGTTATGCAGTCGAAAAAGAAACTCCATTCTTTTCTCAAGAGCGGTCGCTTCAACTGACCAAGCTTTGTCAGTGGTCCAGAGTATCCTATTTCCCTCATCATTCGAACTAACTCAAAATCTCCAACAGAGATTGTGAAAGCATGAAAGTCTTCAAGGCCCAGAGCATCACGAACAGTTGTAGGAGTAACTACAAACTCTTCTCCTTGAAATTCGAAGATAATAGATGGAGACCCAGACTCTCCTCCATTGTCATAAGTACCTGTCTGCCAAAAAGATCTGATTTGAGATGTAGACAGCTTCAACGGTGCTGTGAGAGCAGTTCCAACATCAGAGTTTGATAAGAAATCTTGAATCAAATGAAACGCCTCCGGTGCGTTCTCATTTGCCAAAGGAGCAGCATAGTTATTAGGAACGAATTCTAACCCAGAAGCAGTAAACATTGTAGTAGCCATTAGAAAAGTTGAGAAGAAAGATAGAGAAAAGTATCGAATGTATGCAGTGAAAGTGTTTGAGACAGTGTTTGTGAGTAAAAACTTATGAAAAGATGAAGTGTGTAAAAGAATGAACCGTTTATGTGTAGTAAGTTTAAATAATAACAGTGAAAATTAAAACTGAATCGTTTTAATCATTACTACACACAGCAGGCGTCTTTGAAAAATGTGTGAGTGGGACAGATGTCAAACATGTATACGCTGACAGCTGTATGTAACAACTTCCAATACACACGCGCAGTAAAAATAGCCAAAATTACCGCTTTTCACATTGTTCAAAACACTCAACCTCTCTCTCCTCTGTTTAATACAAATATGAGCCGTTTGTAATCATACTCTTTCGAATTTCTAAACAAATGTCTAATCTCAAAATTATAAAATGTCTGAAACAAAGAAATCATTTTAACCATCAGAGATTAAAACAAAGTTACCTCGGCGTATTTCACACAATACATCAGTGTTTACCATTTGTCCTTCTTTGTCAATTAACTCTTTTCTCAAACTACACAGGTGTGAATAATTGTGTGTGCAATAGCAGAGTTTACTGAATTTGAATATTTAGACCATCTCAAAGTGCATAAAATCCACGAACTTAAGTAGTAAAAACTGGTTGCCTAAACTCTCATGTATAACATAAAATCTGATTTTATATCTAAACTCTGTATACTGATATCCTTTTATTTGGATATATCTTTTATTTTTCACCCCCTTTCTATATATGTTTTCATATATATTTTTAATTAATTTTTTTTGTTTTTTTGTTTTTGTTTTTTTTTATTATATTTTTCCAGTAATCAGTGGTTGGCACTAGTCACCAAAAATCAAAGATTTTAGCCCTGATTTCATACAATAAGTTCATGGATCTTCCTAGGCACAACATGATCTCAAAGGAATTTGTGCTCTTTTTGGCATCTTTTGATTTGAGGGTGAATTATTTGCAATTTATAATCAGAGTTTAGACTTTTCATCAGTTAATGTATTTAATTTATGAGAGAAAATGCAAACAGCTAATACAGACTCAGTGTATAGGATCAATAAACTAAGAGATGTTATAAATACAGAGACAGTATCATGCTGTGTTAACTTACTGCACATATTTGAGATCAGAATCTAAACAACTCTTAAGGATTCACAATTACTTACTGAGAATTATGCTCCATACAAATTTCTTCATTGGTCCATATGTTTCAGACAAAATTACAATCAGAGTATAGCATTAGACTGTAACTATCAGAGTATGACCAACACTTTATGACTAACAGAGTTTAGCATCAGAGTTTATCTTCAGAGTTTATGACACTGGTACTCATAACAGTTAATACATGCAAGGAATCATGAGCGTAAAAATCAAACATGTATAGTTTTTGAGTCTAACCCGTATCTCTAGTCGAAACCAGAGATCATTCCAAGTTCATTTACCAATCTTGTAAAAGTAGCTTCACTCAAAGGTTTGGTGAAGATATCTGCAAGTTGTTGGTCTGTAGACACAAAATGAAGCTCAATGTTTCCTTCTTCCACATGTTCTCTGATAAAATGATACCTTATGCTGATGTGCTTGGTCATGGAGTGCTGTACTGGATTTCCTGTCATAGCAATAGCACTTTGGTTATCACAGAAAATAGGTATTTTAGAGTACCTCAAACCATAATCCAGCAACTGATTCTTCATCCACAGAATCTGTGCACAACAGCTACCAGCAGCTATATACTCTGCTTCTGCTGTGGATGTGGAAATTGATTTCTGTTTCTTGCTGTACCAAGAAACCAATCTGTCACCTAAAAATTGACAGCTTCCACTTGTACTTTTTCTATCTATCTTACAGCCTGCAAAATCTGCATCAGAGTAACCAATTAACTTAAACTCTGATTCTCTAGGATACCACAAACCCAAGGTTATGGTTCCTTTGAGATATTTGAAAATCCTTTTTACAGCTGTTAGATGAGGCTCTCTGGGATCTGCTTGAAATCTTGCACAAAGACATGTTGCATACATGATATCAGGTCTACTTGCAGTAAGATACAGTAAAGACCCTATCATTCCTCTGTAGTTTGTCATATCTACTGAGGCTCCTGTGTCTTTGTCTAGCTTTGTTGCAGTAGCCATGGGAGTTGTAGCAGATGAACTATCAAGCATACCAAATTTCTTGAGAAGATTTCTGGTATATTTTGCTTGATTGATAAAAATACCATCATCTGTTTGCTTGACCTGTAAGCCTAGAAAGTAACTAAGCTCTCCCATCATGCTCATTTGGTACCTTGACTGCATAAGCTTTGCAAACTTCTTACAAAGTTTGTCATTAGTAGATCCAAAAATAATATCATCTACATAAATTTGAACTAGAAGCAAATCATCACCAGTATTGAAATAAAACAAAGTTTTATCAATTGTACCTCTTGTGAACCCACTTTCTAAAAGAAATTGAGCAAGAGTTTCATACCATGCTCTTGGTGCTTGCTTTAGTCCATATAATGCCTTGTCAAGCCTGTAGACATAATCTGGATGCTTGGGATCTACAAATCCTGGTGGTTGTTCAACAAACACTTCTTCTTCAAGCTTCCCATTGAGAAAAGCACTTTTCACATCCATCTGAAAGACTTTAAACTTCTTGTGTGCAGCATAGGCCAGAAAAATTCTTATGGCCTCCAATCTTGCAACTGGAGCAAAGGTTTCATCATAGTCAATCCCTTCATGTTGTGAATAACCTTTAGCCACAAGTCTAGCCTTGTTTCTTGTAATCACACCTTCACTGTCAGTCCTCTTTCTGAAGACCCACTTTGTACCTACAATTGATCTATTCTTTGGTCTAGGTACAAGTGTCCAGACTTCATTTCTTTCAAATTCATTTAACTCTTCTTGCATTGCTGTAATCCAATTTGCATCTTGAAGAGCTTCCTCCACCTTCTTTGGTTCTGTTTGAGACAAGAAAGCATGATACAGACACTCATTATTTGTTGCACTTCTAGTTCTCACACTAGCATCAGGATCTCCAATTATGAGATCAGGTGTGTGTGCCTGTGTCCACTTTCTTGTTGTTGGTAAGTGGTTTCTTGCATCATTATTGGATCCTCCCCCTTGATCCATGCTCTCCTGATTCATATGTTGACTTTCTGCAGCATCTGAGGCTCCCCCTGAATTGGATGGCTCAGAGTTTGAACTGTCAGAGTTTGAATCAGTTTCCTCAACTGACTCACTTGCTGTGTCTTGTTGAGCTTCTTCACGCTCCCCCTCAACTGGTTCTCTATGTTGTTCAATTTGAGAATTTTCAGTTTCTCCATTATTTACCAGTAGAGGTTCAGAGTATGCTTCTTCAGAGTTTATCAGAACCGCTTCATCAGAGTTTGTCGGTACTGCTTCATCAGAGTTTACATCATCAGAAAATAAACCTTCATTTTCAAAGCGCAGTTGTTCATATTCAATTTCATCTTCAAGTCCAGTTATTTTCTTGTCATCAAATGACACATGTATGGATTCCATGATCACTTTAGTTCTCAGATTGTAAACTCTGAATGCTTTTGTTGATAATGGATAGCCAACAAAGATTCCTTCATCAGCTTTTAACTCGAACTTGGTCAACTGTTCAGGATGAGTCTTCAACACAAAGCATTTGCATCCAAATATATGAAAATATTTCAAATTTGGCTTCTTATTTTTCACCATCTCATATGGTGTTTTCCCATGCTTGTTAATCAGTGTAGCATTTTGAGTAAAACAAGCAGTTTGAACAGCTTCTGCCCAGAAATAAGTTGGTAATTTTGCTTCATCAAGCATAGTTCTGGCAGCTTCGATTAGAGTTCTGTTCTTTCTTTCAACTACACCATTTTACTGTGGAGTTCCAGGTGCAGTAAATTCTTGTTTCACTCCTCTTTCTTTGCAGAAAGCTTCCATGATTGAGTTTCTGAATTCAGTTCCATTATCACTTCTTATAATTTTCACTTTGTGCTGTGATCCTTTGTCCAGTAGGTTTACATGATCCATCAGAGTTTGAGCAGTTTCATCCTTCTTTGATAATAAATACACCCATGTATATCTAGTATATTCATCAACAATTACTAGAGCATATTTCTTTCTGCCCATAGACATCACATTCACTGGTCCAAAGAGATCAACATGTAAAAGATGATAAGGTTCCACTACTGAAGATTCAGATTTGCTCTTGAAAGATGACTTCCTTTGCTTGGCCTTTTGACAAGAATCACACAGACCATCTAAGCTTAGTATTGACTTTGGAAGTCCCCTTACAAGATCTTTTCGTATAAGTTCATTGATGTTGTTCAAGTTTAGATGAGAGAGCTTCTTATGCCATTTCCAACTCTCTTCATTTGACATTCTTGCAGACAGACACACTGTTTTTCCTTCAGAGTTTGTTACCAAACTTGCTTCATAAATATTGTTGCGCCTGTTTCCAACTAGAACAACTTTTCCAGTAGATTTACTGATAACTTCACAGTATTCAGTATGAAAATCTACATGGTTTCCTCTGTCACAGATTTGACTCACAGATAGCAGATTATGCTTGAGTCCTGAGACTAGAGCTACATTAGTGATGATGACACTTCCAAGATTAATATTGCCATATCCCAGAGTGTGTCCTATGTTGCCATCTCCATAGGAAACCTTTGGGCCAGCCTTCTCCTCAAAGTCTGATAGCAGGGCTTTATTTCCAGTCATATGTCCTGAGCATCCACTGTCCAAGATAAGTGTGCTCTCTTTTATACCCTGCAATCACAAACAAACACTAAGTGTTAGTTTTAAGGACCCAGACTTGCTTGGATCCTTTGTCTTTCTTAACAGTGTTAGCTTTTGCAGCGGAATCACTATCAACAGAGTTTAAACTAACATTGTCAGACTTTACACTTGCAGAGTTTGCCCTAACCCACTTCAAGTTGGGCTTTGGCTCATAATAGTTATGATAAATAGCATGATAACTCTTACAAGTATAAATAGAATGCCAAGTGCTCCCACAGCGTGTGCATAAAGTCTGTGGTTTAACCCTTACATAATCATTCTTTACTCCTGATGTAGAAGGTAAAGAATTAATATGTTTGTTCTTATTGCAAAATAGAGCAAGATGATTAGAACTACCACAATTATAACATGTTTTCCTTGAAGCACCAGCAGTAGGCAAATGATTATTTCTATTATTTATGCCTATATTTCCATTCCTATTCTTCTTGGACCCTTTTGGTTTCATAGCAGACTTTACCTCTTTGAGCTTATGATTGAACTGTTTTCCTGTCATCAAACCAACATTAACCTGTTTTTCACAAGTTTTTACTGGCTTTCTAACAGCTTCTTTTTCCATAAGATTTTCTGTTATAATATTTTCCTGTCTTTCACAGGTTTCATCTGATTCCATATCAGCTTCTCTTACTACAACAGATTTTAACTTATTGGTTTCTTGAACAAATTTCACAGGTTTAAGTTGTGGTTTAACCTTAACCTTGTCTTTAAACCTAAGTTCATCATTTTCACAATAGCCTAAACCTACAGAATCTGTCTGAAACACTTGATGAGTGTCTCTTCCAGAGTTTGTCCAAGTCTTGATTATTTTTCTTTCTTTTTCTAGATCAGATTCTAGTTGCTTATATCTTTTGAGCAACTCCTGTTCAACATAAACAGCATCATCTCTTTCTTTTTGAATCTGCTTCATATTTTCAAGTTCTCCTTCAAGAAACTTGTTTCTATCTTTAAGACTAAGATTCTCAGATTTAATTCTCTCATTCTCTAAAGTCTGATCCCTATAACTAACATGTACACTTTTCAGATATACTCTTAATTCAGATATATTATCAGTATCATAAGCATAAGTAGTTAGGGGTACCTTATTTTCAGATGATTCAGTCTCATCTTTGACAGTTGCCATAAGAGCATAATTTACTCCATCATCAGAGTCTGAAGTATCTGCCCAGTCTTTGCCTTTAGAGATGAGTGCTTTCTCAGATTTGCCTTTCTTGCACTCTGGGGCATAGTGACCCATCTCCTTACACTTGTAGCACTGGATTTCAGATTTATCCTTCCTGCCAGACTTGGTCTCCCTTCCATCAGACTTTCTAAAACTTTTCCTTTCAGAGTTTGAATCTTTCCTTGAGAATCTCTTTCCTTTCTTGAAGTTCTTGAATCCCATCTTCTTGAAGGTTTTTACCATCAGTGCAGCCATTTGCATCATCTGTTCTTCATCATCCTCAGAATCAGAAGCTTCATCAGAGTTTGAGTCATCATCAGAGTTTGATGACTCACTTTCAGATTTAATGACTAAAGCCTTTCCCTTGGCTTTCTTCCTTGATGATTCCTTCTTGATGGGCTTCTCCTCAACTTTGAGAGCAACAGATTTTGTCTTCTTGCTTGATCTTCTGTTTCTTTGTTCTATTTCCAATTCATGAGTTTTCAGTAACCCATAAATCTCATCAAGTTCAGTTTCAGCAAGTTCGTAATTATCTCTTATAGTTGTTGTCTTCAAATCCCATCTTTCAGGTAAAGATAAGAGAAATTTGAGATTTGATTCTTCAAGATCATATTCTTTATCAACTAGAGATAAATCATTCAGCAGTTTACAGAATCTGTCATATGTCTCAGTCAAGGTTTCATTGGCTCTTGAGTCAAAGTGTTCATACTCCTGAGTGAGTATTGTTTTCCTGTTCTTCTTTATAGCAGTGGTTCCTTGACACCTGACTTCCAAAGCATCCCAGATTTCTTTTGAAGTTTTGCAACCAATTACTCTGTTAGACATAACATTATCTAAAGCACTGTGGAGAAGATGTCTAACCTTTGCATCTTTTGCAATTGATGAGATGTCCTCAGGAGTCATGTCTTTCTTTTCCTTTGGAACAGTCTTTTGTTCTTGACCATCAACAACAGGAGACAATTTAGTCGGCATATGAGGACCATCATTGATTCTGTCAAGATATTCTGGATCTGTAGCCTTCAGAAACATGGTCATCTTCACCTTCCAAATTGGATACTCCACTGGCCTGAGAATTGGAACCCTGATTGTTTCATACCAACTCACAGAATTAGGTTTAACCTGTTCAACCTTGGGAGTAGTTTGATTTTCTTCAGACATGATTATTACTGTGTTTGAATCGAAAAACTGTATATATTAAACAACCTTGGCTCTGATACCAATTGTTAGGCCGAATACACAATATAATCAAGTATGTATGAGAATAACAATCAAGAACACAAGTTTATAAATCAACAAACTGTAATTATATTAACAGTTTCTCTCTTAGTGATGTTAATGAATCACAAAGAGCTACTAGGTTACAAGAATAATATATTCAATAATCGCATCCCTTCTAGGGATAACCTATCTGTGTTTATATAGTACACAGTTACAATCAATCTCTAATTGATACTCCTACAAATTAGCTATACAATTTGTAATCAATTAGAATTGCTTCAGTCTTCTATTCCGTTTCCTTAGCTGTATCAATATATTCTGCTTCTTTCCATCTTCAGAATATATTGCTTCTAGAATCTTTATCTTTGCACCGACAGCTAAGTCAACTATCACCACGTCAGACTTTATCAAACTCTGACTGGCTTCAATGTAAACTCTTCACCCAGTCAGACTTTATCAAACTCTGATTGGCTTCTAGATAAACTCTGATATGTACCTGGTACTTAAACACTGATGAATAAACGTCAGCAATTATATCTAACATTGTATTCCTGTACCCTGTTGGAAGTTGTACATCCCTTACTGCTGCATAGAATGGAGAAGGAGCTTGAGCCGTTGAAGTGACTCTTCCTCCCTCAAGATGTGTGAGGAGTTTTTTCAGGTCATCCACATTGAAGCTTCCCACACCTGGGATAGTTTGGACATTAGTCTGAGCATTACCAGTAGACGGAGGTTGAGGTGGTGGTTGAGGAGGCTGGGTCTCTCCTTGGGTTGCAGGAGTCTCTTGCATCCTTGGATTGGGACTTGGAGGGCGCGTCCTTCTCTCATGACTATTAGGGCGCGTCCTCTCCTCCTGACTGTGAGGGCGAGTCCTGGGCTCTCCCTGCCTTCCTCCTGATCTACTTTGGGACGAGACAGATGTTATGTGCGGATCCCTTCCTCCAGAGGGTCCTCCACGATAAGGAGCATCATACCTATTCCTTTGATCGTTATCCCTACTCCTATAATCTAGCTCCATATCCCTTCTCCTTCCTGACCCTTCTGATCGGGGGGCTCGCTCATGATCACGGGGCCTCAACCTGAGATCAGGGTGCGCTCGCTGTGAATCACGGGGCCTCGCATCTCGATCATTACGTGGGTCATCTCGTGAAGGTGCTCGCTCATGTCCATGGGGCCTCGACCTGTTTACAGGGGGCTCTCGCTGTGGATTATGAGGTTGCACTTCTAAGTTACGTCTTGAATTATTGCGAGGTTGAGTATGATCTTGTCCATGGGGCCTCGACCTGTCAACAGGGGGCTCACGCTTTGGATCAAGAGGTTGTTCCCCTCGTACTTCTCTGTCCCTTTGCCATTCGACCAACAACAACCGGAGATCATCGTTGTTAAGCCTTATACCAAGACGATCCTTCAACCTGTTCAATCATCGTTCTTGATCTCGGAGGAGTTCATCAGCCCTTCGAATCTCACTCTCAGATCGCCCTGACCTATGAGGGTGCGGGGATGGACGTCGGTCTCCCCTAGGTCGATCCTGACTATCTGTCTCATCATCAGGAAGTTCAACAATAGGTACTCCATCTTCTTGATACTCTAACCTTCTTGGGGTAACATTCTGAAACCTCCCCTGACCTGTGGTGCCTCTACCTGTACGATGGTGATTATGGGGTTGTCGCCTGACCCTTCCCTGTAAGACCCCAGATTTTGGGTAGAATTAAAACTTTTATTATATGTTGATGTAAATGTGGATAGTGGCAATGACTTTGAGAATCAAGTTATGAAATGAATATGAATTTCGGTTTTCAAACATTTTGAGAATAGTAAGAATGGACTGAACATATAAATAAGAACAATCAATCTGGAAGATAAGAATACAATACTCCAGGGAAGGAAAGTATTTTTATGTCATCCAAATCAATATCTGGAATACATCCGACAACTCCGTAAACAAGATAGCGTGTGCCCGAGAAAGCACTAGAACATTTCTAAGTGCAAGAAGTAAAGAGAAATAAACCAGGAATATTGGATCGGGTATTGAACCAAAGGATTATAGAAAAACCACTGATGAATAGTAACTTTTGATGAATAGTAAATTTTTGTCGTTTAAAAAGTTTTTCAGACCACCCCATATGCGGAACGATATAATAAACTTTCAAGGGCGTATTAGTGATCTACGATGTAAATGAAGGAATGCAAAAGCTGTCAGAATCGGAAAAATAGCATTTCTGTTTTCTCCGAAATTTCACCAATAACGGACGGATTAATTATTATTTGAGAATAATTGAGGATTTAGATTATCAATTCCATGGATATGGATTAATAAAAGAATTAGAGATATCAAAAACACTTACAGGAAAATACTTCGATAGAACGCTTAAGAAACCCTGCGAACATTTTTTCGAGATTAAGCGATTAAGCGAACGAATCATGGATTAAGGATTGAAATTATGACAAGATTAAATGTATACATGGAAGTAACATGTAACAAGATTAATTCGAGAAATGCAACATTTGGATCATCCGTGTGAAAGGAAAGCGAACTGGTAAAGCTGCTTGCCACCATGATCTCCATTGCGTGACACGTGTCCCTGCTTTGCCACCATGAGGCTCCACTGATCGACACGTGTCCTGGGCATGCAATGACTCACCACTCTTTACACAAATATCAGCATTTCAAGCATTATTAACCAAAAACAAAAAGAAAGAAAAGAAGAAAAGCAAGAGAAACACAAATTTCTCTCAACTGATCTGTTAGAGCAACCCTCAAATAAAAATTCGTATCTCACAATACACCCATGATAAAATCACCAAACTTTAACCACAGCTTCTCCATTCTATGTATAACACTTGTTCAAAATTTCATGGCAATCCAAGGTGTTTAGCCTAGTCAAATATCCTCTCCAAGTTGAAGAAACCAAACTGTCCAGTCCATGACAGTTTCAACCTCTCACCTTAGAGAGCCAATAAGTCGAGATTCAAGCATCCCCTGGTGATGATCTGTAGCTCAAAAGAAAGCTCTTGAAGAGTAGAAGGTGTGGTAAAGATTTGAAAACCAAACTCTCAATTTTCGATTTTATATGATTTTTACAAAAGTGATGATGAATAGTAACCCTTAGAAACTAACTTCGTCTTTCTTGATTTCTTTGATGATCTAAGCTAGCTTAAGGCCATACAAGGACTATATAAGGATTATTAGCGCTGGTATACTCTCCAAGGAAGGTATAAACTTTAAGGACCTTAGACCTTACTTTGATTTTATGCTTGTTCTTGATGGATTTGAGCTTGGTGATGTTTATAGTATGATTATAAGCATGAAAGCATGATTATGTAGTGGTTGATTTGACTTGAGAAATTTGGGGTATAAACTGAAAAAGTAGGCTGATATTGATGAGTATTATGTTCATGAATTTTATGGATGCCCGGTGTGGCTTGGATTTGAGGTTGTGATTTTTGGAAAACGTTACGATTATAGCCGTCGTAATGCCCATTTGATTTAAGACTGTTTTGAGCATGAATTACGAACTGGTATTGGAATATTTTTGAACAACACTGACCAGTAACATGTAGGTCTTGTTTTAAGGTTTGTTTTGATATGAAGATCATGTCTATACGATTTACGGTTTAGGAGAAACGTGAGTTTTAGTAAACGCCATTCGGAAGAATGACCCATCTCTGTTCAGCAACTTTGAGTCTATATTTGGACCACTTCGGAGCCATATTAAAATGTGAAACTTGGAAGAATAATACTAGAGACAGTTAGGAAGGATCACGAAAAAGATTCGGATTAAAAAGATTATTTTTCGATTTTATAAAAATGTTTTAGTCGAGGTCGCGCAAGTGAAAACCACTAAGAGCATGACTTAGAAACCGATGTTGCAAATGGTTAAGTATAACTTGGATTTGAGGATGGATTTCGAACCCAACTTATGATATAAGTATTTTACGGATAACATGGACTTAGTATGAGCCTATAACGAGTTAGTAATTCCTTGGTTGTGTTTTGCTTACATGTTTAAGCATTGAGTACAAGTGGATTATCCAGGGGATTAACCGTGTGTTTTCGTTTGACTTTGTCTAGATTGTTCGACATGGTCACGAGCCCTATCACTTCTCGAGCATCAGGCAAGTTTTCTAAATCTATACTTTGAAGTATTGATTATATATTACTGCTTTTGCCATGTGTGGAGTGATACAGTTTTGCGATACATGTTATATATTGTATAAAATAGAGTTTGATTTTGGTTTATATATGAGCTTTGAGATAAAGTAGTTATAAACCGGTGTACCTTGTAGCTCTATAGATAAGAGAATGTTTATTGTTTCGACTCTAGACCGGGAGTCGATATTTGTGTTATATAGATAGTCGCGGAAACCCGGAGGGATTCCAGCGGCAGAGTACTATTCATCTTGAGGGATATTATTATTAAACATTAATTATATTTCTAGAAAGTATTAATTACCTGGAAATGATTTGAGTAATGCTATTTGAATATTACCTCATTCGAAGGTTATTATTTGAAAATGATTTGGTAACGGGCTTATAAGCTAGATATGGATAGCGGTTATAAGCCAGGTTTTTATAAAGGCCCTAGGCTCAGAGGGCAGAGCATATATTGAGTTTATAACTTAGCCAGCGTATCGGGGTTATTTTGTAAGGTATATTTTCGAAAACCCGGACAGAGCTTTTTAGAAAGATTTTCGCAATAATTAACCTAAAGGCAACATCACCAATAAACCAGTGTTTATTTAATTAGTAAATACTTCTGGAAGCATTTACGGATTAAATAAGCCTTATTCGTCTAATTAAATTTGTTTACTCAGATGAATATCATTTTCAAAATGTTTTCTTAAAATCGCTTTGTTCCGGAATGATAACAAAGATATCGGGTATCTGTTATTCGAGGGTTAATTATTTTATTTAAGAATATTATTTATTAATATTCATTTGAGGATTATTGACGTTAAGAATATTATTTATATTCATTGGAGGATTATTGACTTAAAGGATAATATTTCCATTTGAGGATAAGTAATGAATATCATTTTCAAATATTCACTTGAAGATTATTTATTTAATGAATATTACCTTTAAATATTCATTTGAGGATTAATTATTTATTAAATGAATATTATTTTCAAATATTCAATTGAGATTATTATTTAATGAATATTATTTTGAATATTCATTCGAGGTTATATTATTTTGAATTATTCATTCGAGGTTTATTAGTTAATGAATATTATGTGGAATATTCATTTAATCCTTATTTATTTAATGGATATTATTTCTAAATATTCATTCAAAGTTTATTTACTTAATGAATATTAATTTCGAATATTCATTTGAGGGTTTACTTATTCAATAAATATTATTAATTATTTTCAAATCAAAAAGAGGTTCCCAAAACAATGTTTTTCCATTTAAATCTGTCTTTTAAAGAAGATTTAAATGCTCGCTCAATTATCAAAAATATGGGAAACCTGTTTTAAGTAACTGCTACTCTTTTTAAACTCTCAACTCAAAACTGTCAGAGGACAGATATTTTCTCGAAGCAATTTAGTTGCTGCAAGTCAAATATTGTGTTACCACCTCAACGATCGAGGGGTAAATTCCTGGAACAAGTCGATATCCATTAACAAGCATCGCTTGGGAAATATTGGAGAATCTTCCTTTCCAACCTAGATATGACTACTGAGTGGAGTCGTATCAACAAGTATTACACTTGGGGAAAGGGAGACGATCTTTACGTTTCAGAGTCATGGATTTCATCTGAACTAGGAGCATGTGTAAGAGGTCGAGTCGCGCCGATCCATCACCCTATTGCCCCAAATGGGCCGGGAGATCCAGAAAGGCGGTAGACAATGTCAGGCTGTCGTGATACTTCCATCTACATGTAGAAAACATATTTTGTTGTACAACCTGCTACTGATCATAGTAAGGTTGGTACGACGGGCGCGGAGAAAGCTCCAGTATTGGTTCATCATCCATTTTGGATAATTCTGCAACATGTACTGAAAGGGACCACGGATGGCTCCGTTGGTACAGGTTTACCGATCATGTTGGCAGAGGGGTTCTGCAACATGTATTGAAAGGGACCAAGGATGACACCGTGGTACAGGTTTACCGGTCATGTTGGCAGGGGGTCGAAAAGTGTTTGGAATTGAAGTGACAATAAATCCATGCAACTTCATCTTTTATTTTATGAGTTATGACTCTGTGGATACCTTACATAACATGAGTTATGGTAAGGGAGTTGTTTATACTGAATCACCTTATAACTTCATCTTTTAAGTTATATGTTGATATTCTGCATATATAGCAGATATTTTTCGGAAAGGTTATATTTGGTTTACTTTGAAACCTCATCGTTTATACTAGAACTTTGTTCATAATATAGCCAAAGTTTGCAGAAATATTATGAAATTGATATTTGAAATACAACAATGGTATTATTTTTGGGATTACATTCCGATAAGGAGGTAATTTGAGTATCGAGATATTTTGACAAATTATTGTCTTATACCCGCTTTATTCTGGGTTGAATTAAAGGCAGGATTATGCCATACTTTTATTACCTTGCTGAGCTATCGCTCACTCTTGCTATTGTTTTATATATATTATATAGCAGCGAAGCAGGATGCCAATGGGACGGCACATACCCCGTAAGGCGTTTCCGTAAACAGCTTCTAGCAGTGATTCCAAAAGTAGTACGAACCAATCGAATCAGGCTACAGCTTTTGGTATTCAACTTATGTATAGATAAGAATGGTATGAGAGGATTGTGAGCATCAGAAGGCTAAGTTGGTAATGTAACATTACTTAGAAATTGTATCAGTGACAGATTCAAAGACATTTGGGTATTGTAATAAAAGTTATTTATTCCGCAATGGTTGTATTTGTGTCGTTTCTGAGACTCTAACCTGTGTGTGTGTGTGTGTGTGTGTGAGACATATATTGTGGGGTCGTGAGCAGGTGAATTATGAATGTTGTGAGTAATACAGGTAAGGCAAGGAGTAAATGGATCGTGACTACTCTAAATCCCTGACCCCGGATTTGGGGTTGTTACAGAAATGGTATCAGAGCGTTAGGTTACAGTCCTCAGAAATGATAGGAGATCGAGTCTTACAATACCCTTAAGAATGATAAGGACATCTAGAGCTCGAATTGAGTTCGTAGTCGGGTTAGAGGACATGACCCGGACTGTTTAAGATGAAGCCCGAGAGGGGACTTCTTCTGGGAAACCGTACTTAGGACTTCATGGTTAGTCACCTCGATTCGTATGAGTTATAGATTGATGGGATTCTGAGATACCAGACCCTGAGGCCTTCGAGTAGGCAATTGATGATGCGTTCCTTGAAATGGACGGAGACCCGATAAAGGAAGATCCATAGGAGGATCTAGAGGAAGACCCCATAGTGGGTCAAGGAAAGAATCTTGTAGAGAACGTGTTGATTGATAAAGATGTGGTATGTTACTTGAAGTCGTACAATAGGACCAGACGAACCTTCAAGGGACAAATAAGTGACGAGACAAGAATTTAAGGATCGTTTATGGCTCATCATGAGATATGACAAAGAATGGAGTAGAGTCTCTAAAGCATAAAAGGTAGAGGCAATACAGCCAGTATCAGTGGATTGATTCGACTTGAACGAAACCTGTTACTCGTAGTCGGTTATAGTTGCCCATAAGGAGGCGGCATACGTAAGAACCAAGATGTTCAGATTTTCACGAACGATTAAGGGTACTTAGTTGCCTAGAATAGTGTAAGGAATTGCGTTGGCTATGAGATTTCAATCCCCCGCGACCAGCGATTCCACTAGAAATAGTGTCTATTACATCATTGAGGGATTTTATTATCTCAAGGAATATTGGGTATAAAGATGATTGAAATAGAGACCGAATTTAAGCTTGTAGTTTCTAACGAGCTTCCGAGGTACCGCCCAGTCGACATGTGGAACTGTCATTACTATGGGCGACAACGGTATCGAGGTCTTCTTAGAGAACAGAACGCTTACTTGAGACGTTTGCGCCTAGTCAAATAGAACTCCCTGCGATTGCAAATGTTGATGGTTGAATTCTTAGTGACTATTATAAGTCGGCAATGACGTAAGTATCAAACACCTTAGGGTGCGTGGAAAAGAAAAGCTTTGGAATTGAACGATTATCCATCAGAGGAGCCGACATAAAAGGCGTCCGTAGAGACCTTGGTAGTACCCTCCCCATTTGTAAATTATGTGGGATATTTCCCCAATCAATGATCTATCTTGACCTCTTTCCAAGAAAGAATTCTGATAAGGGTATATTCCCTCTTCGAAGTTATTTTATAACACTTGTGTTAAATCATAATTAATTTCAATTGTGTTAGAGGTTGTCACGATGCCTACTTTCAGGTTTTCGAAGCCCTGTCAAATGATTTTATTTAAGCTTTGACTTTTCCTTGAATAATGAATGACCCTATGGTGATACCTCACCACTTGGTTGTTAAGTACCAGTATCTTTTGGTTATTCTTTTCCTTGTATTTTCTTTGGAAACCGCACATTTGGAATCTGTTCAATTTTAATCCAAGGTGTTCCTTTAAGAAATATTGTCGAAAGACGATAATCATTAAATTGATCTCGAATTGCTTTCATACTTTTCAACTTCCACTGAGACGAACAACCCTATACTTATAGGGGCTACAAGGACTATCTGTCTATGTGATAGAAGTCTGATGGGACGCCATCACTTGTAAGTTGTGAAATACAAGAAGGCTAATTACCTTTAGTAATGTCTCAATCGAGGCACACAACGTGAGTTCTTATGATCATGTTGATCTCTCGGTAAATTCTTTTACCTCCAATAAGGGTACCTTAAAACTCATAACCTTATGATCACCAGTGTGTGACATTTTCCTTGATATGGGAGCTGTCTTTTCAAGACCCCATGATTTTTGTTATCCTCATTGAATTCTAAGGGGAGGCCAATCAGGTCAAATAAGTCAAAATTCGTCGATAGGAATTAGTTCGAAAAGAAATCGCCTATGACAGGAGCGAATCCCTAAGACAAATAGAATGTTAGTGACATATCAATGAATTGGTTTATTCTCCCAAGGATATTATGATAATAGAAAGCGTGTCGATCGATGTATGTGAAAGAAATAGCGATGTGCCGTGAGCTCCAGTGACAACGGTGTTAGACAGATGCCCTATAGTGGAATTGAGATTTTGGAGGAGTTGTTTACGAATGTACACTACCTCTGGGTTAGCAAGATAAGTACTGACGATGGAGTCAGAGGGAGCTGGTATTGTGACTTGGGAGAGGTGCAGCGTGTGTGGTTCTAGAGGAATAATTTTCGGAAATATATGGAGACCCGGATGAAAATGAAAGTTAAAGAGTTAAAACCAGAAACCATGACTGTAACCGAGTATGAGGCCAAGTTTTCCGAATTATTGAGGTTTGTCCCGGAGTTTGTGAACATAGAAGAAAAGAAAGCCAGTAGGTTTCAACCAGGGCTACCTCCAACAAGCAGCCCACTGTCAGGACCTTTAAATAGCAGGTGCCCTTCTACACTGTTTAGACAGAGCTAATGCATTGTTGTATATCAAGATGTTGCATGACGATTAAACCTTAAGGCCGAGACGCTGAGGGAATAATTACAAGTAGAAATAGCCAATCGAGGGATTTTCCCATAAGACTGGTACATCCAGGTTGTGAACTAGAAATATGAGGCCGGCACTTTTGATAGACCTGATTCCTTTCAAGTTGGGAGAAGTTGATATTATAATAGGAATGGGTTGGTTGACACCCAATGAAGCCCAGACTGATTGTAGGGAATAGAGAGTAATAAATAAAGAATGGAGACAGATTCAGAGATTCTTGAATATAGTCAGCCTAAGACATTATTATGCCGGAGATATGAGGCTTAATTAGCTCTTAAGGTTGACGCCAAGAAAAGAGATACCAAGTATAAAGGGAACTACAATGGTTTTGGGAGATTGTACAAGATCTTAATGCGCTACCAAATATCGATTGGGATGACATGAGAATGAATACCGAGTATTCAGAGTATAGTGGGAATGAAAGAGTTAGTGACTCAGTTACAAGAGTTGTTGTATAAGGATATGATAAGACCCAGTGTACCACCGTGGAGAGCCCGGTGTTGTTGTAAGAGAGAAAGATTTTAGCACAAGATTATATATCGAACCTCGAGAGTTGTATGAGTTTGACATGGAGAATAGGTACCCTTGTAAATGATTGTTTGATCAGCGGAAGAACGCTGTGTATTTCCAATTTACTTAAGAACTGGGTATCACCAGTTGGAAGTTAAATCCGAGGATATACCCAAGACTGCGATTCGTACCGGGAATAGACACTTCGAGTTTTCAGCGAGGTTATTTTGGGATTGACTATGCCCCCACAAATTTTATGGAATGTAATGAATTGGCTTTGAGTTACCCATGATAGTAGATAGCATGAGATGGAGAAATGGCTAGAATTGACCTAGGATTATGACCGTGAGATACACTACCATCCGGGGAAGGCCAATGTGGTGGCCGATACCCTTACTTTGAAATGAGACAGAAATGGATTCCGAATGATCGGGAATTAAAAGATGAGATTTTACACAACACCCAAGTTAGTCCAACAAACTAGAAGGACAAAAGATTTCACCAACAAGCGGCTAGTGACAACCAAGACAGACAGAGAAAGTATGCGGACTAAGCCCGCGAGTATAGAGATAGTACTGCTACTGATAAGCTAAATGGCATGTTGATGGATGACAAGCAAGTTTATGTTGGTGTATTTTCTGTACAAACAAGATAGAGAATATGAGGTTAGAGATTCGTGATGCTAAAAGATATCCCCATTTGTTTTCAGAGTGATTCCGGGACGGAATCCTTTTAAGGAGGGGAGACTGTAAGACCCCAGATTTTGGGTAGAATTAAAACTTTTATTATATGTTGATGTAAATGTGGATAGTGACAATGACTTTGAGAATCAAGTTATGAAATGAATATGAATTTCGGTTTTCAAACATTTTGAGAATAGTAAGAATGGACTGAACATATAAATAAGAACAATCAATCTGGAAGATAAGAATACAATACTCCAGGGAAGGAAAGTATTTTTATGTCATCCAAATCAATATCTGGAATACATCCGACAACTCCGTAAACAAGATAGCGTGTGCCCGAGAAAGCACTAGAACATTTCTAAGTGCAAGAAGTAAAGAGAAATAAACCAGGAATATTGGATCGGGTATTGAACCAAAGGATTATAGAAAAACCACTGATGAATAGTAACTTTTGATGAATAGTAAATTTTTGTCGTTTAAAAAGTTTTTCAGACCACCCCATATGCGGAACGATATAATAAACTTTCAAGGGCGTATTAGTGATCTACGATGTAAATGAAGGAATGCAAAAGCTGTCAGAATCGGAAAAATAGCATTTCTGTTTTCTCCGAAATTTCACCAATAACGGACGGATTAATTATTATTTGAGAATAATTGAGGATTTAGATTATCAATTCCATGGATATGGATTAATAAAAGAATTAGAGATATCAAAAACACTTACAGGAAAATACTTCGATAGAACGCTTAAGAAACCCTGCGAACATTTTTTCGAGATTAAGCGATTAAGCGAACGAATCATGGATTAAGGATTGAAATTATGACAAGATTAAATGTATACATGGAAGTAACATGTAACAAGATTAATTCGAGAAATGCAACATTTGGATCATCCGTGTGAAAGGAAAGCGAACTGGTAAAGCTGCTTGCCACCATGATCTCCATTGCGTGACACGTGTCCCTGCTTTGCCACCATGAGGCTCCACTGATCGACACGTGTCCTGGGCATGCAATGACTCACCACTCTTTACACAAATATCAGCATTTCAAGCATTATTAACCAAAAACAAAAAGAAAGAAAAGAAGAAAAGCAAGAGAAACACAAATTTCTCTCAACTGATCTGTTAGAGCAACCCTCAAATAAAAATTCGTATCTCACAATACACCCATGATAAAATCACCAAACTTTAACCACAGCTTCTCCATTCTATGTATAACACTTGTTCAAAATTTCATGGCAATCCAAGGTGTTTAGCCTAGTCAAATATCCTCTCCAAGTTGAAGAAACCAAACTGTCCAGTCCATGACAGTTTCAACCTCTCACCTTAGAGAGCCAATAAGTCGAGATTCAAGCATCCCCTGGTGATGATCTGTAGCTCAAAAGAAAGCTCTTGAAGAGTAGAAGGTGTGGTAAAGATTTGAAAACCAAACTCTCAATTTTCGATTTTATATGATTTTTACAAAAGTGATGATGAATAGTAACCCTTAGAAACTAACTTCGTCTTTCTTGATTTCTTTGATGATCTAAGCTAGCTTAAGGCCATACAAGGACTATATAAGGATTATTAGCGCTGGTATACTCTCCAAGGAAGGTATAAACTTTAAGGACCTTAGACCTTACTTTGATTTTATGCTTGTTCTTGATGGATTTGAGCTTGGTGATGTTTATAGTATGATTATAAGCATGAAAGCATGATTATGTAGTGGTTGATTTGACTTGAGAAATTTGGGGTATAAACTGAAAAAGTAGGCTGATATTGATGAGTATTATGTTCATGAATTTTATGGATGCCCGGTGTGGCTTGGATTTGAGGTTGTGATTTTTGGAAAACGTTACGATTATAGCCGTCGTAATGCCCATTTGATTTAAGACTGTTTTGAGCATGAATTACGAACTGGTATTGGAATATTTTTGAACAACACTGACCAGTAACATGTAGGTCTTGTTTTAAGGTTTGTTTTGATATGAAGATCATGTCTATACGATTTACGGTTTAGGAGAAACGTGAGTTTTAGTAAACGCCATTCGGAAGAATGACCCATCTCTGTTCAGCAACTTTGAGTCTATATTTGGACCACTTCGGAGCCATATTAAAATGTGAAACTTGGAGGAATAATACTAGAGACAGTTAGGAAGGATCACGAAAAAGATTCGGATTAAAAAGATTATTTTTCGATTTTATAAAAATGTTTTAGTCGAGGTCGCGCAAGTGAAAACCACTAAGAGCATGACTTAGAAACCGATGTTGCAAATGGTTAAGTATAACTTGGATTTGAGGATGGATTTCGAACCCAACTTATGATATAAGTATTTTACGGATAACATGGACTTAGTATGAGCCTATAACGAGTTAGTAATTCCTTGGTTGTGTTTTGCTTACATGTTTAAGCATTGAGTACAAGTGGATTATCCAGGGGATTAACCGTGTGTTTTCGTTTGACTTTGTCTAGATTGTTCGACATGGTCACGAGCCCTATCACTTCTCGAGCATCAGGCAAGTTTTCTAAATCTATACTTTGAAGTATTGATTATATATTACTGCTTTTGCCATGTGTGGAGTGATACAGTTTTGCGATACATGTTATATATTGTATAAAATAGAGTTTGATTTTGGTTTATATATGAGCTTTGAGATAAAGTAGTTATAAACCGGTGTACCTTGTAGCTCTATAGATAAGAGAATGTTTATTGTTTCGACTCTAGACCGGGAGTCGATATTTGTGTTATATAGATAGTCGCGGAAACCCGGAGGGATTCCAGCGGCAGAGTACTATTCATCTTGAGGGATATTATTATTAAACATTAATTATATTTCTAGAAAGTATTAATTACCTGGAAATGATTTGAGTAATGCTATTTGAATATTACCTCATTCGAAGGTTATTATTTGAAAATGATTTGGTAACGGGCTTATAAGCTAGATATGGATAGCGGTTATAAGCCAGGTTTTTATAAAGGCCCTAGGCTCAGAGGGCAGAGCATATATTGAGTTTATAACTTAGCCAGCGTATCGGGGTTATTTTGTAAGGTATATTTTCGAAAACCCGGACAGAGCTTTTTAGAAAGATTTTCGCAATAATTAACCTAAAGGCAACATCACCAATAAACCAGTGTTTATTTAATTAGTAAATACTTCTGGAAGCATTTACGGATTAAATAAGCCTTATTCGTCTAATTAAATTTGTTTACTCAGATGAATATCATTTTCAAAATGTTTTCTTAAAATCGCTTTGTTCCGGAATGATAACAAAGATATCGGGTATCTGTTATTCGAGGGTTAATTATTTTATTTAAGAATATTATTTATTAATATTCATTTGAGGATTATTGACGTTAAGAATATTATTTATATTCATTGGAGGATTATTGACTTAAAGGATAATATTTCCATTTGAGGATAAGTAATGAATATCATTTTCAAATATTCACTTGAAGATTATTTATTTAATGAATATTACCTTTAAATATTCATTTGAGGATTAATTATTTATTAAATGAATATTATTTTCAAATATTCAATTGAGATTATTATTTAATGAATATTATTTTGAATATTCATTCGAGGTTATATTATTTTGAATTATTCATTCGAGGTTTATTAGTTAATGAATATTATGTGGAATATTCATTTAATCCTTATTTATTTAATGGATATTATTTCTAAATATTCATTCAAAGTTTATTTACTTAATGAATATTAATTTCGAATATTCATTTGAGGGTTTACTTATTCAATAAATATTATTAATTATTTTCAAATCAAAAAGAGGTTCCCAAAACAATGTTTTTCCATTTAAATCTGTCTTTTAAAGAAGATTTAAATGCTCGCTCAATTATCAAAAATATGGGAAACCTGTTTTAAGTAACTGCTACTCTTTTTAAACTCTCAACTCAAAACTGTCAGAGGACAGATATTTTCTCGAAGCAATTTAGTTGCTGCAAGTCAAATATTGTGTTACCACCTCAACGATCGAGGGGTAAATTCCTGGAACAAGTCGATATCCATTAACAAGCATCGCTTGGGAAATATTGGAGAATCTTCCTTTCCAACCTAGATATGACTACTGAGTGGAGTCGTATCAACAAGTATTACACTTGGGGAAAGGGAGACGATCTTTACGTTTCAGAGTCATGGATTTCATCTGAACTAGGAGCATGTGTAAGAGGTCGAGTCGCGCCGATCCATCACCCTATTGCCCCAAATGGGCCGGGAGATCCAGAAAGGCGGTAGACAATGTCAGGCTGTCGTGATACTTCCATCTACATGTAGAAAACATATTTTGTTGTACAACCTGCTACTGATCATAGTAAGGTTGGTACGACGGGCGCGGAGAAAGCTCCAGTATTGGTTCATCATCCATTTTGGATAATTCTGCAACATGTACTGAAAGGGACCACGGATGGCTCCGTTGGTACAGGTTTACCGATCATGTTGGCAGAGGGGTTCTGCAACATGTATTGAAAGGGACCAAGGATGACACCGTGGTACAGGTTTACCGGTCATGTTGGCAGGGGGTCGAAAAGTGTTTGGAATTGAAGTGACAATAAATCCATGCAACTTCATCTTTTATTTTATGAGTTATGACTCTGTGGATACCTTACATAACATGAGTTATGGTAAGGGAGTTGTTTATACTGAATCACCTTATAACTTCATCTTTTAAGTTATATGTTGATATTCTGCATATATAGCAGATATTTTTCGGAAAGGTTATATTTGGTTTACTTTGAAACCTCATCGTTTATACTAGAACTTTGTTCATAATATAGCCAAAGTTTGCAGAAATATTATGAAATTGATATTTGAAATACAACAATGGTATTATTTTTGGGATTACATTCCGATAAGGAGGTAATTTGAGTATCGAGATATTTTGACAAATTATTGTCTTATACCCGCTTTATTCTGGGTTGAATTAAAGGCAGGATTATGCCATACTTTTATTACCTTGCTGAGCTATCGCTCACTCTTGCTATTGTTTTATATATATTATATAGCAGCGAAGCAGGATGCCAATGGGACGGCACATACCCCGTAAGGCGTTTCCGTAAACAGCTTCTAGCAGTGATTCCAAAAGTAGTACGAACCAATCGAATCAGGCTACAGCTTTTGGTATTCAACTTATGTATAGATAAGAATGGTATGAGAGGATTGTGAGCATCAGAAGGCTAAGTTGGTAATGTAACATTACTTAGAAATTGTATCAGTGACAGATTCAAAGACATTTGGGTATTGTAATAAAAGTTATTTATTCCGCAATGGTTGTATTTGTGTCATTTCTGAGACTCTAACCTGTGTGTGTGTGTGTGTGTGAGACATATATTGTGGGGTCGTGAGCAGGTGAATTATGAATGTTGTGAGTAATACAGGTAAGGCAAGGAGTAAATGGATCGTGACTACTCTAAATCCCTGACCCCGGATTTGGGGTTGTTACATTCCCCTTCCTTCGCTTCTCTCGACCGTATCCAGCCTTGCCTCGAAGCCATTCAAGGCATCACCCATGCGATAGAGTTGTTCCATCAAGTCTGAATTGCTTATGAGTACCGGTGGTTGTCCCCCTACGATAGGCGTTCCATAAGATGGATTTGGGACACTTCGAGGAACATACTCCTCATGCCCTTCACTGTCGTCTGAAACGACCTCATCCCTAGAACGTTCGTTGTGGTGGTGTGACATCTTTTCCTCCAAAGACTTGGATCCTAATTAGCACCGCTCCTTCTAGCGCCAATTTGTTAACGGAGGAATTTGGTATTAACAAAGTTTGGGGTTCTTCGCCGGAATCAAGATCTACAACGGTGGTCCTTAGGTGGTAAATTCGTCGGAGTATGGTGGTTATGTTTAATTGGTGGCTGAGATTGCTTAGGGTTTATGTTGGCTGCCTCAGAGTTCTCAACATTCGACCCCTTACAATTTGCCTACGTATCCCTTTTATAGGGAATCAAGCCAACGTAGTTCTTGGGGAGGAAGTTTCCTCCATGGGCTTGGTCTTTGATCTTCGGAGCCCATCTGAAGTCTTCTACTGCCTTTCCATGCTTAGACGTAAGACTCTTCCACCGCCTTCCATGTATAGGATTCTTTCCATACTTAAACATATGTCTTCCTTATCTTTCCTTACTTGAACGTAGGACTTCCATCTGTTTCCTTACTTAGAGTTTCAGCTCACTTTAGGAATGTCTAACGATAAGGCCTAGCCACAAAGGCCCAAGGCTCGTCTATGACGTCAGGACTTCATGGATAAGGAAACTTCCCCCGTCGAGGACTAGTCCTATCCATTACCAGCTATTTCCTTAATTCATAGACGCAGGTATAGCCATGACTTACCTTAAATGCTAGACGCATCCTTGTCCCCCGAATGAGAAGCACCCACCAGATAGCAGGACAAGTGATCCCAAGTGTTTGGGTGCAAAGTGCAGGATTACTCCAAAGTTCCCCAATGAGGACGCGCCCATTGAGTACAGGAACAGAGCTCCCAAAGCACACACCAAGATTAACCCCACATCCCCAATGAGGGCGCGCCCATTGAATACAGGAGGAGGCCTTCAGCCACGAACATCCCCCTCCTAGGGCACATCCTAGGAGGGAATTCTTCAATATTTTGCTAATACCAAGCCAAGGGAACCATCTTTCATCATCAAGTTGCCGCTTCAAACCAAGAGGACGCGCCCTCAAGGGGTGGACGGCCTAAAGGGTGCGTCCTTATCCCCATGAGGACAAGCCCTAAGTCTTCCTTGTGTCAAATGAAGTTATTACTCTCCATCAAGTCTTCCATTCATGTAGAGTTGTCAGTTCACACCGAGAGGACGCGCCCGTAGGGGTTAGATGGCCAAAGGGGCACACCTACTCCCCTAAGAGGACCAATCCTGAATCTTTCTCATGTCATGCCATGTCAATATAGTGGTTATCCTTTGTCAAACCATCCATCAAGCTGTCATTACCATGAGGGTGCGCCCTCAAGGGGCGGACGGCCCAAAAGGACACGCCCTTACCCTTATGAGGGCAAGTCCTATCTATCTCTTACATTAGACCTAGCCTTAATTACAACTTAAATATCCTAATTGAATCCATACTCGACCCGATCCTAACCTAAAAACCCGTTATCGAATTTTGGCTATAACACTGCTGTTGGAATGATCAGGGGACGCTGTTTTTAATGTTTATATACCTGTCTTGCAGAGACTTTCCTGTAGGTGAGCATATGAGCTAAAGATGGGATAATGTAGACAGTGAAGCTAACCAAAAGAGCTCCAATAGCAGAATTAATGGGGCCAAAAAATGGAAAGATAATGGCCAAGAACCATATTGGTATAACCACTGGCAATCTTACTAGAGCCCTCGGGTAAATTACTCAGCAAATCACGAAGAGGGTGATTGTCATGGCAATAAATTACTCAGCAAATCACGAAATATTTTTATCATATTTTTTATTAAATATGATTATAAATTTTATTTTTTAAATCAAAAAACGAAATTAAACTACTTTTTTTTTAAAAAAAATAATCGAAAATTAGTCAAATAATTCAAAGTGATTCTACAGCAGAATCAAATCTATCCAAAATGATTCTGCAACAGAATCAAATTTAAAATCAATGTTTTTATTCAAATTTTATATGTTAATTTTTTTATAAAATTTGTATATGCTAATATTCTACATTATAATCAGATTATATATTTTATGTAAAAACATTTAAAATTATTTATGAGATTCTATAATAGAATATATGGTTCTCCTCGATTCTCTATATAAGTGTTATGGATTAAAAAACGTACTTGTATATTAATTGCTAGGATTAATGAGCTTTCGAGCTTTAATGGCTGCACTCGTGTTTCCGGACTAAATTGGTCCTCACAAGATGCCTACGTATCTCAATTAATGTTGAGAATCAAGCCAAAGACGTAGTTCTGATTGTAGGATCAGGGACCTTATATAGGCGTCTGGAGCCTAGTATTTATGGTATGTTTAGGAGACTTAACGGATAAGTCTTCTTATTGATAACTGATAAGGATTGTATTACTTGACGGGCAAGTCTTTTCCTTGTTGATAAAGACTGTGACTCATTAATTGCCTTTAATTGGGATTCTAGATCCTTCTTTGACCGATTTGCCATAATTTGGACTCTTTTCATGAGCTGTATATTTTCCCTATTCATTAATTACGAAATTAATGAATAATTAGGGTGTCGGGCCTTAAATATCGACCTTTTGTTTTGACCAGTCAATTATATTTCTATAATTACTTTTCTGACCATATCATTTGCCCCCCAATTTCTGGGAAAATCTCCTTGGGGTTTTCGTAGAAGTTATAGCGTGTTTTTCCCAAAATTTTCCATTTTTCAGGGCATTTTTGACCTTAATTTAGGTCATTTTCGACCAGGAATTCGACCTGGAATTCGAGCTCAAACAGGTGTGTGGTCGAAGCTCTCGACCTGGATTTCTAGGTCTTTTTCGACCTCACCTGTTCGACCTCGACTCAGTATTTTTTCGAACAGGAACAGCTGTGAGGTCGAAGTTCTCGACCTGGATTTCCAAGTCATTTTCGACCTCAAGTTTTCGACTAGGAAGCCAGTGTGATTTCGACCAGGAATAGTTGACTTCAATTCATAGGCCATTGTCGAGCTCATTTGACGACCTCGTTTCTAATATACCTTCGACCTTGACTGGTTGCGAGGTCGAAGCTGTCGACTTCGACTCAAAGGCTATTTTCGACCTCGATTGATCGACCAGGAATTACATGTGTTTTCGACCAGGATTCCAGGTCTTTTTCGACTAGAATTCCATTTTTTTTCTAGCTTTATTTTAGAGCGAAGTCGAACAATACGACCTCAATTCCCTATGTATTTTCGATCTCATTTGTTCGATCTCGATCCCATGTCTTTTTGACCTCGTTTTTTCTAGGTCAAAAATGGACTTTATTTTCTGGGTCATTTTCGACCTCGTTTTGCCAATTTTTTGACTTATTTTTGGTGTGAAGTCGATGGACACGACCTCAATTTCGTGTGTATTTTCGACTAGGGTCATACGACCTCGATTTAGGGTCTTTTCGACCTCAAACCTTTATTTGTTTCGCTTTATTTAGAAGTGGGGTCGTTTGATACGACCTCGTTTTCTCGTATAATTTCGACCAGGGCCGTGCGATCTCGAATTAGAGTCTTTTCGACCTTGGTTTTTTGATTTTTTGCCTTGGTTTTATTCCAGGCTTTATTATTTTTGGGCTTTTAAATAGTCCAATTTTAATTTGGGACTTAATTCTTTCCAGCCTTGGGCCTTAATGGGCCTTTTTTTTGACTTGGGCTTTGATTTTGCCTGAGACTCAATTTATTTGGGCCTTTGCCTTTGTAATCCAAAAATGGATTTATGGGCCTTACTGGCTATAGACGGTTGTCATCCCTCAACCGGTTGATCTTCCAGTCATTCTTACTATAAGAGAGTGAGATTTCTCATTTCACTCTCACTTCTCACTTCTCACTTTCCAAAATTTCTCTCTAGTTTTCTCTTAGTTTTTATTCCGTGGTAAGGCGATTCCCGGCGAGCTTTTTTCGGTGGTGTTCTTGTTTTTCTGGGATTGATCTTCATCCCTTGAAGATTTCTGGGTTTTAATCTTCATCATTCGAAGATTTCTGGGTTCCCTTGAAGTTTTTCTGGAAATTTCCTTTGAAGATTTGAAGATTTGAAGATGTCTGACAAGGCTGCCCAACGACTTCAAAGAATGAACAAGGCTTCAAAGAGAGGTATCAACATTCGCTCCCCTCATATGTCTCTTCAGGATATGATCTTAGAGCGTAGTGATGAATATCCTCATGTATCACACTTAGATTCATTTGATTGTAGTAATAAGTTCCATGAAATTGACTTAATTAGGGACTATAACAAAATGTATAGGGTTAAGTCCCCCTATAGGTTAGTTCCAGCAGGCCCAGGGGACCGTTCTTGCCATTGGCGTCCTGATGCACTTTGCATATACAAGGATGCCATTGTTGCAGGACTTAGGTTTCCCATTCATGAGTTCATTCCCAGGCTTTTGGCTGATGTTGGGATTAACCCTTGCCAACTTCCTCCAAACGCCTGGAGAATAATTATGTGTTTCATTGTTCTTTGTTTGAAGAACAAATTTCCTTTATCTGTAGCTTTGTTTAGGAAAATCTTTCAATTTAAGAATAGTTCAGCCATTACTTTGGGTTGGGTTTATATCAACCACCGTCCTTCCACTCCCCCCATATTTCACCCCAAATCCATTCCGGATAATAACCCAAAATGGAAAGAGGAATTTATGTATTTAGTTTGGGAAGGAGGGGATTGGGGCACCCTTTTTCGTAGTTCTTTTAGTAGAGTTTCGGATGGTAGCCCTAGTGATATTATCCTGAGTGATGAGGAAGCCCATGCGTATGCTGAACTTACAAAGGATAACTATGCCACCATGGCTTGGGTGCTCCTGGACGAGTTCCAGCTTAAGTCCTTGGGACTTTCCAACGTTTCTGATAAGGGTAATTCTCACCTCATATCTTTCTTTATTTATTTAAGATTGACTTATACCAACTATTTCTTTCCTTGTATCTTTTGCAGTTGCGACCTTTATCAATAAGTCCAACGAGCCTGAAGACGGGGAAACAGCCCGGATGAAGAGGGCACGTTTAGGGGGGAAGGACCCTCGTGCTTCTAGTATTCCAGCTTTCATAAGGCCACATGTGGACCTTACTGAGGATGCTGAAGGCCCTCCCTCGGGCAAGAGTGCAGTTTGGCGCCCCAACTGGGGTCTTAGGAAGAAGGACACTGTGGTAGGAGTGTCCAAACATGCTGTGGAGTGGTCTTATCACTCTCTGACTCCTTGTGACTACAAGGATTTTGTTTCTAACTCCACCATTGAGGGGGTGGAGCATGCTGGATCCCAGGCTATGGCTGCTGTAAGTATTTCTCTCCTTCTTTTCTTTGTAGTCTTTGATTTATTTCAAGTTTAAGTATTTAACCTATAACTTGCTTGCAGATGAATGCCAACTACCAAGGGGCTCTCTTTCAAGCCAAGTCTTGGCGCTCATCTTCTGAGGCCAACCAAGGCAAGTTTGAGAAGTCCCAGGAGGAAATGGCTTCAGTGAAGGCCACCTTGGCTAGGAAGGAGAAGGAGTTGGCTGACTCCCAGGCTGAGCTGGTGTCTTTGAGGAAGGCCAAAGATGATTTTATCGACGAGTATCTCGACTCTGAGGAGTACGGGGACTTGATTGATAAGCATGATGGGCTCCTCTTCCCAGTTCAGTACACTAAGGGATGGGATGACGCTCTTGCTGCTGTTTTGGAGAGGATGCCTGGATCCCTCACTATCTCCGATTTTCCAAGCCCTCACCTTCCTACTTCTTTGGAGATGGCTTTGGCTGGAGAGGACGAGATGGAGGAGGATGATAGGATCTTAGACCTGGATCACACTTCCCCACCTGGTCAGACCGCTAGAGCTGATGATGCTGTCTTTTCCTCTAGAGAGGAAGAGGAGGAGGACGTAGACAAAGAAGATTAGGTGTAGTTTCACTTTTGGCCATCATGGCTTGTACTTTTATTTATGTATTTTTGGCCTACGGGCTTAACTTAACTCTTGTTTAAGTTTTTATTTATGTTTGGTGGCCGTTCATGGCTTGTGTTGCTTTTCTTGTTTTTTGAATGCTCATGAAGACTCATAATAGATAAGCTTTAAATCATGAAAATGCTGAATTCATTTATAATTTGAAGATGGGATCAACCCTTACATAATATCCCAGTTTAAAACTTGGGTTGGTTTCATCGAACCTTATTTATAGTAGTGAGTCCACTTAGGAAACACCTTAAACATAATAAACTTTCAAGTTGGAGGCATGCCAAGTTCTTGGCACCTCATGCCCTTCAAGGGTTTCTAGCTTGTAGGAGCCTCGACCAAATACGTTCTTGACGCGATATGGTCCTTCCCAATTTGGGGCCAACTTCCCTTTTTGTCCAACTCCGGATGCCTCAATTTTTCTGAGAACCAAGTCTCCTTGTCGAAAGAACCTTTCTTTAACCCTTAGGTTGTAGTAGAAGGATGCCTTCTTTTGATGTTCAATTATCTTGGCGTTTGCCTCATCTCTAACTTCGTCAATTAGATCTAAGGATAGCCTCAAGCCTTCTTCATTTGTTTCTGGTTCATAAGCCTCAACTCTTGGGGAGGCGTGAGTAATTTCCACTGGGACCACTGCCTCTGCTCCATAAGCCAATAGGAATGGAGTTGCCCCGGTGGTGACTTTGCAAGTAGTACGATATGCCCAAAGTATAGGGAGTAATTCGTCTACCCAAGTGTTTCTGGAGCGTTCAACTCTTTTCTTTAGTCCATCAAGGATGATCCGATTTGCAACCTCAGCTTGCCCATTTGCTTGAGGATGGGCGACAGAAGTGAAGCGCAACTTGATATCGTTTTCATCACAATACTTCTTGAACTCATCGTTGTTAAACTGGGTTCCATTGTCCGTGACCAGGACTCGTGGAATTCCATATCTGCATATCACATTTTCCCAGAAGAATTGCATCACTTGCTTGGTGGTTATCTTGGCCAATGGCTTAGCCTCAATCCACTTGGTGAAATAATCAATTGCTACTATCAAGAACTTTCTTTGAGCACTTGCCATAGGAAATGGCCCGAGTATACCCATTCCCCACATAGCAAAGGGGATAGGTGAGTTAATGGATGTCATCATCTCTGGTGGTTGCCTAACCACTGGTGCATGTTTCTGGCACCGTTCACATTTCTTGACGTAGCTTTTAGCATCATCAAGTATGCTTGGCCAATAGAAACCTAGACGAGTGACTTTATGAGCCAGGGCTCTGCCCCCCAAGTGTTGCCCACAAATCCCTTCATGCACTTCCTTTAGGGCCAATTCTGCCTCTTGAGGTCTCAAGCACTTTAAGTACGGAATAACAAAAGATTTCTTGTATAGGATTCCCTCAATTAGGGCATACCTTAGTGCTCTGACGTATAACTTTCGTGCTTCTGAAGTGTCGTTGGGCAGCCACCCAGTTTCCAGATGAGCTTTGATGGGATCAATCCAACAACTGGTGATACCAATGGGGGCTACCAACTTTCCATTGATGCTTGGGGTCTTCAAGACTTGGAAGTATACACTCCCGGCATAGTTTTCAATTTCAGAAGAGGCAAACTTAGACAAGGCATCAGCCTTCACATTTTCCTCCCTTGGAATGTGCTCCACATAGCATTCATCGAATTGAGTCATAATGGCCTTGACAAGTTTTAAGTACTTGGCCATGACTTCATCTCTGGCCTCAAACTCCCCATTTACTTGGGAAACCACTAGCCTCGAGTCTCCACATACTTTCAGAGTTTTGACTCTCAAGGCTCCAGCCAGCCCTAAGCCAGCTATCAGAGCTTCATACTCAGCTTCATTGTTTGTCGTCGGGAAGTCAAGTTTTAGTGCATACTCTATTAGGAATCCATCAGGACTCTGTAGCACTAAACCAGCTCCACTTGATTTTGTTTTTGATGCTCCATCAAAATAGAGCACCCAACATTCTTTGAAGGTCATTTCCTTATCTTTCTTATCTTCCATAGTCACTTCCTGCCCCCCGACTTCTTGGTTGTCAATGGTGCATTCAACCATGAAGTCAGCAAGTGCTTGAGCTTTTATGGCCGTTCGAGGCTTATACTTGATATCAAATTCTTGCAATTCAATGGCCCATTTGATCAATCTTCCACTAACTTGAGGGCTATGCAAGATGTTTCTTAGAGGTTGATCAGTCAAGACCTCTATCTTGTGTGCCTGGAAGTAGGGGCGTAGCTTTCTTGAGGCCATTATCAAGGCTAAGGCAAACTTCTCAACCATTGAGTAGTTTATTTCTACCCCATGTAGGATCTTGCTCACATAGTAGATGGGCTTCTGAACCTTTACTTCTTCCTTTACCAAAACAGCTCCAAGGGCCATGTTAGAAACCGCCAAGTATAAATAGAGAATTTCTTCTGGCTTGGGTTTTGCCAACAGTGGTGCTTCAGCCATATATTTCTTCAGGGCCTCAAAGGCCTCTTGACTTTCAGTTGTCCATTCAAAATTCTTCACTTTTTTGAGTGCTTTGAAGAAGGGTAAACACTTCTCTCCAGACTTGGAAATGAATCTTCCCAAAGCAGCCACTCTTCCCGTCAGTTTCTGGACATCCTTGACAGTCTTTGGTGGTTCCATGTCTAGAATTGCTTTGATTTTGTCGGGATTTGCCTCGATTCCTCTCTTGGAAACCATCAGGCCTAAAAACTTTCCCGAGCCTACACCAAAGGCACACTTGGCTGGATTTAGCATCATCTTGTGGTGTCTTAGCACTTCAAAAGCCTCTCGGAGGTGCTCAATGTGATCGGCCTTATCAAGGCTCTTGACTAACATGTCATCTACGTAGACCTCCATGGTTTTTCCAATCAGGTGCTCAAAGATTTTGTTCACCAACCTTTGATAGGTTGCTCCAGCATTCTTAAGCCCAAAAGCCATGACTAAGAAACAGAAGACACCAAAGTCAGTGATGAACGACACTTTGGCAATGTCATCTTTGTGCATCTTGATTTGATTATATCCGCTGAAGCCATCCATGAAACTTAGCATCTCATGCCCAGCAGTGGCATCTATCAAGGCATCAATCCTAGGTAAGGGGAAACAATCCTTAGGACATGCATCATTCAAGTCGGTGAAGTCGACGCACATTCTCCACTTCCCGTTAGCTTTTTTGACCATCACAGGGTTAGCTAACCATTCTGGGAATTGGATTTCCTCAATAAACCCAGCTTCTAAAAGCTTATTTACTTCTTGCTTAATGGCTTCAAGCCTCTCTGGAGCAAAACTTCTTTTCTTTTGTTTCACTGCCTTCCTTTCTGGATCCACATTCAATTTGTGAGATATTAGTTGGGGATCAATCCCTGGCATGTCAGCCGCTGTCCAAGCAAAAACGTCATTGTTTTCTTGAAGAAAAGATGCGAGTTTGCCTTTCAATGGTTCGGGCAGTAGCGCCCCAACATAAGTCACCTTCTCTGGTTCATTCGGGACTAAGGGAATTGAGATTAAATCCTCAGCTGGTTTCCCTCTTCGGTCCTCATTGTCACTAGTGTCCATATCTTTAATGGGGAGAACCTGCCCCCCAACTCCATCAGGCCTCAACGCGGCTACATAACAGCTTCTAGCCATCTTTTGGTCTCCCCGTTCTTCACCAATCCCATTCCGAGTGGGGAATTTGAGTTTCAGGTGGTAAGATGAGGCAACAGCCTTAAACGCATGAAGACCCGTCCTCCCAAGGATCGCATTGTAGGTTGAGGTTGCCTTTATAACTATGAAGTTCAGCATCTGAGTGGATGTATTCGTTCCTTGTCCCATGGTCATTGGGAGTTGGATAGTGCCTTCCACCTTTGATTCCACTCCATTGAACCCATTTATGGGCATATTATAGGGTGTCAACTGAGAATCAGTGTAACCCATCTTGATAAAGGCATCGTGGAACAAGATATCTACTGAGGCTCCATTGTCGACTAGGACTCTCTTTGTTTCGGAGTTGCCTATCACAGGTACTATGACAAGAGGATCATCGTGGGGGAACTTCACCCCTTCCAAGTCTGAATCATCAAAACCTATTGACACTTCTGTTCGTGCACGCTTCGGTGCTTCTCCAACGACGGTCAGTACCTCTCGGGCATAAGCTTTTCTTGAGTTTCGGGAGGACCCAGCAGCAGTTGGCCCTCCGAATATCATGTTGATCACTGGCCCTCGGGGCTTGGGATTCCGATCTTGATCGTTGTCCCTTCTATCATAATCCTTTCTTTCATAGTTCCCCCTTTGGCTACCTTGGCTTCCATCCTTAGTGAACTTGCTGAGTTTTCCTCTTCGTATCAGAAACTCAATCTCATCTTTCAATTGCCTACAATCGTCGGTGTCGTGACCGACTTCTTTGTGGAACCGACAAAACTGATTTTGGTTCCGTTTGGACAAATCAGCCCTCATCGGCTTTGGCCATTTGATATCTTCTTCCTTGGCTATCTCCATCAGAATTTGACTCCTGGGAGTATTCAATCTTGCATACTCCGTGAACTTTGGCCCAAAGTTATTTCTCTTGGGTGGAGAGTCAGAATTCTTTGATGTTCGGGGAAACTTTTCCTTGACGTCGTACTCCTGAGTTTCTTTTCTTTTCTTTGAGTTTCCACCGTCGCCAGCGGTGGGTTCATACTTTCTCATGCTTTCCTCAGCCTTGATGTACTTTCCGGCTCTATCTTGGAGCTTCAACATGCTCTCTGGTGGATGTTTAGCCAACGACCTCCTGAAGTGATCATCAGTGGTTCCTTGTTGCAGGGCTATCATAGCTACTTTGTCGTCTAAATCCGGGACTTTCAAAGCCTCTCGAGTGAATCGATTAATGTAGTCCCTTAGGGCTTCATTCTTTGCTTGACGTATTGCCATGAGTGATGCAGAACTTTTCTCATGCACCCTTCCACTAATGAACTGGTTGATGAAAGCCTTGCTTAGCTCCTTAAAGGACCCAATAGAGTTGGGAGGTAGACGGCTGTACCAACGTTGAGCCATACCTGCAAGAGTTTGGGGAAACGCCCTACACTTGACCGCATCGTTGGCTGGCTGCAACAGCAGTGCATTGGAGAATGTCCTTACATGATTTGCGGGATCTCCCGTTCCATCATAGGCTTTGATCGAAGGCATCTTAAACTTTCTGGATATAGCCGTTTTCATGATGTCTTGAGTAAACGGTGGTGTAGGATCATCAGGATCTCCTAGGGGCAACAGATTACTAGGATCACCCCTGGGGGCTTCAGCCCTCTTGGTCCTTCTTGGGGGATCCAAGTTGATTATTGGGATTCCTTCAGTCGTTCGGCCCCGAGTTTGAGCGGCCTCTTCTTCAGCAAGGAGTTTTTTGAGCCTTGCAGTCTCTGCCTCATGGGCTGCAAGCTTCTCCCTAGTAGTTTGAGGTGGCTCCCGATTTGTCTGTGAAGAACGTCTCCTCCTTGGGGCGGCGACATCCTCCCCAGTTGTATAACCCTCATCCTCAGTGTATGGGCCAGAGTAATCTTGAATGAGAGGGGTCTGACGAGTTTGTTGATTTTGGGGTCCCAGACCTTGAATATAAGGGGGCACATATGCCTCATGGTAGATTGGATTAGTTCCACTACCGCCCGCCATGGGTCGAGGGGGCATGCCATAGCTTGGCATCCCCAAAGTCTGATTCACGTATTGAGGGAGATCAGTAGTATGGAGTTGAAGGCTCCTCGGTGCATTCATGAGCAGCGAGGAGGTCGTGATCGGTTGCTGGTGAACGGTCTCTTGTGGATTAGATCCATGAATGACCATCTGCAGGGGATTCGTCCCTTCAACCGAAATCGGGATTTCCGGTCCTTGAGTGTTAGTGGGGATATTCGCCCCTTGCGTGCCGGTAGTCGGCGGTGGCTGATCAGCCTCAGAGGTGAGGGGGCGATCATCGGGAGTTTGAGTATCCCGAGCTGTTCTTCGTGTGTTTGCCATGGTTGATGTTGTTTTCCCACAGACGGCGCCAAATGTTATGGATTAAAAAACGTACTTGTATATTAATTGCTAGGATTAATGAGCTTTCGAGCTTTAATGGCTGCACTCGTGTTTCCGGACTAAATTGGTCCTCACAAGATGCCTACGTATCTCAATTAATGTTGAGAATCAAGCCAAAGACGTAGTTCTGATTGTAGGATCAGGGACCTTATATAGGCGTCTGGAGCCTAGTATTTATGGTATGTTTAGGAGACTTAACGGATAAGTCTTCTTATTGATAACTGATAAGGATTGTATTACTTGACGGGCAAGTCTTTTCCTTGTTGATAAAGACTGTGACTCATTAATTGCCTTTAATTGGGATTCTAGATCCTTCTTTGACCGATTTGCCATAATTTGGACTCTTTTCATGAGCTGTATATTTTCCCTATTCATTAATTACGAAATTAATGAATAATTAGGGTGTCGGGCCTTAAATATCGACCTTTTGTTTTGACCAGTCAATTATATTTCTATAATTACTTTTCTGACCATATCAATAAGATTGTCCTCTCTGGAACAATGACCTCATAATATATATTTTTATCACATTTTTTATTAAATATGATTATAAATTTCAATTTTTAAATCGAAAAACGAAATTAAACTACTTTTTTTAAAAAAAATTATCGAAAATTAGTCAAATAGTCCAAAGTGATTCTACAGCAGAATTAAATCTATCCAAAATGATTCTGCAGCAGAATCAAATTTAAAATCAATGTTTTTATTCAAATTTTATATGTTAATTTTTTTATAAAATTTGTATATGCTAATATTCTACATTAGAATCGGATTATATATTTTATGTAAAAATATTTAAAAATATTTATGAGATTCTATAATAGATGATATGGTCAGAAAAGTAATTATAGAAATATAATTGACGGTCCAATGAACCGGCTCAATATTTAATGCCCACGTCCCTAATTATTCATTAATTTCGTAATTAATGAATAGGGAAAATATACAGCTCATTAAAAGAGCCCAAATTATGGAAATCTTATCAAAGAAGGATCCGGAATCCCAATTAAAGGCAATTAATGAGTCATAACCTTTATCAACAAGGAAAAGACTTCTCCAGCAAGAAATACGATGTTTATCCAATATCAAAAAGGAGACTTAATCGCTAAGACTCCTAAACATACCATAAATACTAGGCTCCAGACGCCTATATAAGGTCCCTGATCCTACAATCAGAACTACGTCTTTGGCTTGATTCTCAACAACGATTTGAGATACGTAGGCATCTTGTGATGACCGATTTAGTCTCGAAACACAAGTGCAACCATTAAAGCTCGAAAGCTCATTAAACCTTAGCATTAAATACATAAGCACATTTTTTAATCCACAACATTTGGCGCCGTCTGTGGGAAGACAACATCAACCATGGCAAATACACGAAGAACAGCTCGAGATACTCAAACTCCTGAGGATCGCCCTGTCACCTCTGAGGCTGATACTCACGGAGATCAACCACCGCCAACTACTGGCATTGAAGGGGCGAATATCCCCACCAACACTCAAGGACCGGAAGTCCCGACTTCGGTTGAAGGGACGAATCCCCTGCAGATGGTTATTCATGGATCTAATCCACAAGAGACCGTTCACCAGCAACCGATCACAACCTCCCCGCTGCTCATGAATGCCCCGAGGAGCCTTCAACTCCATACTACTGATCTCCCTCAATACGCGAATCAGACTTTGGGGATGCCAAGCTATGGCATGCCCCCTCGACCCCCAACTGGTGGTAGTGGAGCTAATCCGATCTACTATGAGGCATACGTGCCCCCTTATGTTCAAGGTCTGGGACCCCAAACAAGACAAACCCCTTTGATTCAAGACTTCTCAGGTCCCTATACCGAGGACGAGAATTACTCAACAGGAGATGAGAGGGACGTTGCCCCAAGAAGGAGACGTTCTTTCCAAACCAATCGGGAACAACCCCAAACTACTAGGGAGAAACTTGCAGCCCATGAGGCAGAGACTGCAAGGCTCAAGAAACTCCTTGCTGAGGAGGAGGCCACTCAGTCTCGAGGCCGAACGACTGAAGGGATCCCAATAATCAACTTGGATCCATCGACAAGAAGAACTAGGAGGGCTGAAGCCCCAAGGGGTGATCCTAGTATGTTGTTGCCCCTAGGAGATCCTGATGATCCTACACCACCATTCACACAAGACATCATAAAAACGGCTATATCCAGAAAATTCAAGATGCCTTCGATTAAAGCCTATGATGGAACGGGAGATCCCGCAAATCATGTAAGGACCTTCTCCAATGCACTGCTGTTGCAGCCAACCAACGATGCGGTCAAGTGTAGAGCGTTTCCACAAACCTTGGCAGGCATGGCCCAACGTTGGTATAGCCGTCTACCTCCCAACTCAATTGGGTCTTTCAAGGAATTGAGTAAGGCTTTTATCAATCAGTTCATTAGTGGAAGGGTGCATGAGAAAAGCTCTGCATCACTCATGGCAATACGATAAGGAAAGAATGAAGCCCTAAGGGACTCTGATTCACCACCTAAGAGAGGTAATTTTGGGCCAAAGTTTACAGAATATGCAAGATTGAATACTCCCAGGAGTCAAATTCTGATGGAGATAGCCAAAGAAGAAGATCTTAAATGGCCGAAACCAATGAGGGCTGATTTGTCCAAACGGAACCAAAATCAGTTTTGTCGGTTCCACAAAGAAGTCGGTCATGACACCGACGATTGTAGGCAATTGAAAGATGAGATTGAGTTTCTGAAACGAAGAGGAAAACTCAGCAAGTTCACTAAGGATGGAAGCCAAGGGAGCCAAAGGGGGAACTATGAAAGGAAGGATTATGACAGAAGGGACAACGATCGAGATCGAAATCCCAAGCCCCGAGGGCCAGTAATCAACATGATATTCGGAGGGCCAACTACTGCTGGGTCCTCCCGAAACTCAAGAAAGGCTTATGCCCGAGAGGTATTGACTGTGGTCGGAGAAGCACCAAAACGTGCCAGAACGGAGATGTCAATAGGTTTTGATGATTCTGACTTGGAAGGGGTGAAGTTCCCCCACGATGATCCTCTTGTCATAGTACCTGTGATAGGCAACTCTGAGACAAAGATAGTCCTGGTCGACAATGGAGCTTCAGTGGATATTTTGTTCCACGATGCTTTTATCAAGATGGGCTATACTGATTCTCAGTTGACACCCTCAAATATGCCCATATATGGGTTCAATGGAGTAGAGTCAAAGGTAGAAGGCACTATCCAACTCCCAATGACAATGGGACAAGGGTCGAATACGTCTACTCAGATGTTGAATTTCATAGTTATAAAGGCAAATTCGACCTACAATGCAATCCTAGGAAGGACTGGTCTTCATGCGTTCAAGGCCGTTGCCTCATCTTATCATCTGAAAATCAAGTTCCCAATGAGAAATGGAATTGGTGAAGAACAGGGGGACCAAAAGATGGATAGAAGTTGTTATGTAGCCGCGTTAAGGCCTGATGGAATTGGGGGGCAGGTTCTCCCAGTTGAAGACATGGATACTAGTGACAATGAGGACCGAAGAGGGAAACCATCTGAGGATTTAATTCCCATTCCCTTAGTCCCTGGTGAACCAGAGAAGGTGGCATATGTTGGAGCACTACTACCTGAGCCATTGAAAAGCAAGCTCATATCTTTTCTTCAAGAGAATAATGACGTTTTTGCTTGGACAGCGGCTGACATGCCAGGGATTGATCCCCAATTAATAACTCACAAGTTGAATGTGGATCCTGAAAGAAAGACGGTGAAACAAAAGAAGAGAAATTTTGCTCCAGAAAGGCAAGAGGCCATTAAACAAGAAGTTGAAAAACTTCTAGAGGCCGGATTCATTGAAGAGATACAATTCCCGGAATGGTTGGCTAACCCCGTAATGGTCAAAAAGGCCAATGGAAAGTGGAGGATGTGTGTAGACTTCACTGACTTGAATGATGCATGTCCTAAGGATTGTTTTCCCTTACCAAGGATTGATGCATTAATAGATGCTACAGCTGGACACGAGATGCTCAGCTTCATGGATGGCTTCAGTGGATACAATCAAATCAAAATGCACAAAGATGACATCTCCAAGGTATCATTCGTCACTGACTTAGGTGTTTTCTATTATCTAGTCATGGCATTTTGACTTAAGAATGCAGGGGCAACCTACCAAAGGTTGGTGAATAAAATTTTTGGACACCTGATTGGAAAAACCATGGAGGTCTACGTAGATGACATGTTAGTCAAGAGCCTCGATAAGGCCAATCACATTGAGCACCTCCGAGAGGCATTTGAAGTGCTAAGGCACCAAAAGATGATGTTGAATCCAGCTAAGTGTGCCTTTGGTGTAGGCTCGGGAAAGTTTTTAGGTCTGATGGTTTCCAAGAGAGGAATCGAGGCTAATCCCGACAAAATCAAAGCAATTCTAGATATGGAACCACCAAAGACTGTCAAGGATGTCCAAAAACTAACGGGAAGAGTGGCTGCATTGGGAAGATTTATCTCCAAGTCAGGAGAGAAGTGTTTACCCTTCTTCAAAGCACTCAAAAAGGTGAAATTTTTTGAATGGACAACTGAAATCCAAGAGGCCTTTGAGGCCCTGAAGAAATACATGGCTGAGGCACCACTGTTGGCAAAGCCCAAGCCAGGGGATATTCTCTATTTATACTTGGCGGTTTCTAGCACAGCCCTTGGAGCCGTTCTGGTAAAGGAAGAGTCAAAGGTTCAGAAACCCATCTACTACGTGAGTAAGATTCTACATGGGGCAGAAATAAACTACTCAATGATTGAGAAGTTTGCCTTAGCCTTGATAATGGCATCAAGAAAGCTACGCCCGTAATTCCAGGCTCACAAGATAGAGGTCTTGACTGATCAACCTCTAAGAAACATCTTGCATAGCCCTCAAGTTAGTGGAAGGTTGATCAAATGGGCCATTGAATTGGGCGAATTCGACATCAAGTATAAGCCTCGAACGGCCATAAAATCTCAAGCACTCGCTGACTTCATGGTTGAATGCACCATTGACAACCAAGAAGTCGGGGGGGGGGGGGGGGGCAGGAAGTAATAGTGGAAGACAAGAAAGATCAAGAAATGGACTTCAAAAAATATTGGGTGCTCTATTTTGATGGAGCATCAAAAAGAAAATCAAGCGGGGCTGGTTTAGTGCTACAAAGTCCTGATGGATTCCTCATTGAGTATGCACTAAAACTTGAATTCCCAATGACAAACAATGAGACTGAGTATGAAGCTCTGATAGCTGGCTTAGGGCTGGCTGGAGCCTTGAGGGTCAAAACTCTGAAAGTATGTGGAGACTCGAGCCTAGTGGTTTCCCAAGTAAATAGGGAATTTGAGGCCAGAGATGAAGTCATGGCCAAGTACTTGAAACTTGTCAAGGCCATCATGACTCAATTTGACGAATGCTATGTGGAGCACATTCCAAGGGAATAGAACGTGAAGGTTGATGCCCTGTCTAAGTTTGCTTCTTCTGAAATTGAAAACTATGCAGGGAGTGTATACTTCCAAGTCTTGAAGACCCCAAGCATCAACGGAAAGTTGGTAGCACCCATTGATGTTGGCAGCTGTTGGATGGATCCCATCAAAGCTCATCTGGAAACTGGGTGGCTACCCAACGATACTTCAGAAGCACGAAAGCTATACGTCAGAGCACTAAGGTATACCCTGATTGAGGGACTCCTATACAAGAAGTCTTTCATCATTCCATATCTGAAATGTTTGAGACCTCAAGAGGCAGAATTGGCCCTAAAGGAAGTGCATGAAGAAATCTGTGGGCAACACTTGGGGGGCAGAGCCCTTGCTCATAAAGTCACCCGCCTAGGTTTCTATTGGCCAAGCATGCTTGCTGATGCTAAAAGCTATGTGAAGAAGTGTGAACGGTGCCAGAAGCATGCACCAGTGGTTAGACAACCACCAGAGATGATGACATCCATTAACTCACCTATCCCCTTTGTTATGTGGGGAATGGATATACTCGGACCATTTCCAATGGCAAGTGCTCAAAGAAAGTTCTTGATAGTAGCAATCGACTACTTCACCAAGTGGATTGAGGCTAAACCATTGGCCAAGATAACCACCAAGCAAGTGATGCACTTCTTCTGGGAAAATGTGATATGCAGATATGGGATTCCACGAGTCCTGGTTACGGACAATGGAACTCAGTTTAATAATGATGAGTTCAAAAAATATTGTGATGAGAACGATATCAAGTTGCGCTTCACTTTTGTTGCCCATCCTCAAGCAAATGGGCAAGCTGAGGTTGCAAATCGAATTATCCTAGATGGACTAAAGAAAAGAGTTGAACGCTCCAGAAACACCTGGGTGGACGAATTGCTTCCCATACTGTGGGCGTATCGTACTACTTGTAAAGTCACCACTGGAGCTACCCCCTTCCTGTTGGCGTATGGGGCAGAGGCAGTGGTTCCAGTGGAGATTACCCACACATCTCCAAGAGTTGAGGCTTATGAACCAGAAGAAAATGAAGAAGGCTTGAGGCTAGCTTTAGATCTAATTGACGAAGTTAGAGATGAGGCAAACGCCAAGATAGTTGTACATCAAAAGAAGGAATCTTTCTACTACAACCTAAGGGTTAAAGAAAGGTTCTTTCGTCAAGGAGACTTGGTTCTCAGAAAGATTGAAGCATCCGGAGTTGGACAAAAAGGGAAGTTGGCCCCAAATTGGGAAGGACATATCGCGTCAAGAACGTATTTGGTCGAGGCTCATACAAGCTATAAACCCTTGAAGGGCATGAGGTGTCAAAGACTTGGCATGCCTCCAATTTGAAAGTTTATTATGTTTAAGGTGTTTCCTAGGAGGACTCACTACTATGAATAAGGTTTGATAAAACCAACCCAAGTTCTTAAACTTGGATACTATGTAAGGGTTGATCCCATTTTCAAGTTATGAATAAATTCAGTATTTTCATGTTTTAAAGCTTATATACTATGAGTGTTGACAAACATTCAAGAAGCAAGAAAACAACACAAGCCATGAATGGCCACAAGATATAAATAAAAACTTAAATAAGAGTTAAGTGAAGCCCGTAGGCCAAAAGTACATCAATACTGGGACAAGCCAAGAAAGGCCATAAACATGAACTACAAAAGAAACTACATCTAATCTGCCGTGTCCACGTCCTCCTCCTCTTCTTCCCCTAAAACGGAACCGGAGTGAGTGGCAGCATAATCATCCCCGGCAGTATGACCGGGTGGAGAGGTATGATCTAGGTCGAAGATCCTGTCATCCTCCTCCATATCGTCCTCTCCAGCCAAAGCCAACTCCAAAGGAGTAGGAGGATAAGGGCTTGGAAAATCAGAGATGGTGAGAGATCCGGGCATCTTCTCCAACACAGCAGCAAGAGCGCCATCCCATCCCTTAGTGTACTGAACTGGGAAGAGGAGCTCGTCATGCTTATCAATTAAGTCCTCGTACTCCTTGGAGTCAAGGTACTCGTCGATAAAATCATCCTTGCCTTTCCTCAAGACACCAGCTCAGCCTGGGAGTCGGCCAACTCCTTCTCCTTCCTAGCCAATATGGCCTTCAGCGAGCCCACCTCCTCCTGGGACTTCTCAAACTTGCCTTGGTTGGCCTCAGAGGATGAGCGCCAAGCCTTGGCTTGAAAGAGAGCCCCTTGGTAGTTGGCATTAACCTACAAGCAAGTTACAAGTCAAATGCTTAAAACTTGAAATACTTAACTACACAGAAAAAAGAAGAGGAAAAAATACTTACAGCAGCCATAGCTTGGGATCCAGCATGCTCCACCCCCTCAATGGTGGAGTTGGAGACAAAATCCTTGTAATCACAAGGAGTCAGAGAGTGATAAGACCACTCCACAGCGTGCTTGGACACTCCCACCACAGTGTCCTTCTTCCTAAGACCCCAGTTGGGGCGCCAAACTGCAATCGAATGAATCTAAGTGGGACACAGAAGGATATTCATCACTACGTTCTAAAATCATATCTTGAAGTGACATATGAGGAGAACGAATGATGATACCTCTCTTAGAAGCTTTGTTCATTTTCTGAAGGCGTTGAGCAGCTTTGTCAGACATCTTCAAATCTTCAAACCTTCAAGAGAAATCCCAGAAAAATCTCCAGAAAAATCTCCAGAAAAATCTTCAAATCTTCAAATCTTCAAAGAAATTTCCAGAAAAACTTCAAAGAAACCCAGAAATCTTCAAGGGATGCAGATGAAAACCCAGAAATCTTCAAGGGATGAAGATTGATCCCAGAAAAACAAGAACACCACCGAACAAAAACTCGTCGGGAATCGCCTTACCACGGAATAAAAGAGAGAAAAGCTAACGACTAGAAAGAAATTTTAGAAAGTTGAAAGTGAGAAGTGAGAAATGAAATAGAAATCTCACTCTTTTATAAACAAAGTGACTGGAAACCCTACCGGTTAAGGAAGGGCAACCGTCTATAGCCGGTAAGGCCCATAAAATCCATTTTTGGATTACAAAGGCAAAAGCCCAAATAAATTAAGTCTCAGGCAAAATCGAAGCCCAAATCAAATAAGGCCCATTAAGGCCCAAGGCTGGAAAGATTTAAGTCCAAATTAAAATGGACTAGCTAAGGCCCAAGAAAAAGAATGAATCTTGGAATAAAACCAAGGCAAAAACAAAAATCTGAGGTCGAAAAGAACTTGGATTGAAATCGTCCGACCGAGGTCAAAAATATATGAGAAAACGAGGTCGTATTCAACGACCTCACTCCCAAATAAAGCAAAAATATTAAAGATTTAAGGTCAAAAAACCTTAAATCGAGGTCGTAAGACCCAAGTCGAAAATACACGCAAAATCGAGGTCGTATTCGTCGATCTCGTACCAAAATAAGGCACGAAAATTATAAAAATGAGGTCGAAAATGGCTTAGAAAGTGAGCTCGTATCAATCGACCTAGCACCAAAATGAGGTCGAAAGGACCCTTGATTGAGCTCGAAGGTTCGAAGTCGAAAAAGACTTTGAAAATGAGGACAAAGCATTCGACTTCACGCCAAAAACGAGGTCGAAAAGATACGGGGTTGAGATCGAACAAACGAGATCGAAAATGCATTGGAAATTGAGATCGTATTGTTCGACCTCGTACCAAAATAAAATCCAAGGAATCATAAAATTCTGGTCGAAAATGACCTAGGAAATCCTGGTCGAAAATGACCTAGGAAATCCTGGTCGAAAATGTATAAAATCGAGGTCGAGAAGACCCATGATCGAGGTCGAACGATCCTGGTCGAAAATGACCAGGAAATCGAGGTCGATACAGTCGACCTGGGACCAAAATCGAGGTCGAAACAAAAGTGATCCTAGTCGAATGATCCTAGTCGAAAATGATTAGGAATTCCTGGTCGAATCCTTCGACCTGGGACCATTCCTGGTCGAATTTGAGGTCGAAAAAAGGCTAACTTCTGGTCGAATTCCTAGTCGAAATCCTGGTCGAAATTGTACTATTTCCTGGTCAATTCCTGGTCGAAAATGACCTAATTTGAGGTAAAAAATGCCCTCAAAAAGGGAAAATTTTGGAAAAATACGCTATAACTTCTACGAAAACCCCGAGGAGGTCTTCCCAGAAGTTGGGGGGCAAATGATATGGTCAGAAACGTAATTATAGAAATATAATTGACGGTCCAATGAAAAGGCTCAATATTTAATGCCCACATCCCTAATTATTCATTAATTTCGTAATTAATGAATAGGGAAAATATACAGCTCATTAAAAGAGCCCAAATTATGGAAATCTTATCAAAGAAGGATCCGGAATCCCAATTAAAGGCAATTAATGAGTCATAACCTTTATCAACAAGGAAAAGACTTCTCCAACAAGAAATACGATGTTTATCCAATATCAAAAAGGAGACTTAATCGCTAAGACTCCTAAACATACCATAAATACTAGGCTCCAGACGCCTATATAAGATCCCTGATCCTACAATCAGAACTACGACTTTAGCTTGATTCTCAACAACGATTTGAGATACGTAGGCATCTTGTGAGTACTGATTTAGTCTCGAAACACAAGTGCAGCCATTAAAGCTCGAAAGCTCATTAAACCTTAGCATTAAATACATAAGCACGTTTTTTAATCCACAACAATAGAATATATGATTCTCCTCTGGAATAATAACGACGGGTATATCATAGCTATTTAGCCATCGAATTTACAATTTTTTGTTGCTTCTGTGGATAAGAAAGGACCTGGCATGTGTAATCTAAATGTTTCTTTATTCAAATATAAGCCAGTCTTAAATAACAAAATTCGAATTTAAACCGAATATTAATCAAAATCATATATTGTTTTTGTACAAACTTGATAATTTGTGATCTATCGAATCCGAGCCGAATATGATCTACTAGGTTTTAGTATTATCTTTACTAGCTTATAGCCCGTGCGATGCACGGTTACTTAAATTTTGTTTATAATTTTATTTTTATTACTCATGCAACACACGATTGTTTTTTTAATATTTATACTTATATTTATTTATGAATATTTTAATATTTAAAAGTTATTAGTTTACATGATTAAATTATTGTTAAAAAAGATTTAGCCAAAACAATTATAGTTAAAATTTTGATATTTATTATATTTTACACGCTCAATTTAATATCTGTTTATATTGAGTTATAAAAATTAGATTTTGCCAATTTTATAGTCCACGTGAAATTCACAAAATAATCTTTAATTTAGTTGTGGTTTAATAGTTCTTTTTCAATTAAAAACTATTCTAAAACTAAAAAGAGAATAAAGTGATGAAATTTAATGTTGAGAATTATATTCGATTTAGGAAATCTACTTATTTGTAGTTTAGATTATTATAATACCCTTTATTAACCAAATACAGTTTTTAATGTTAAATCTAACAGTTTTCACATATCTATTTAACATTAAACGATTTTTATTATTTTGGTATTAAATGAGTTTTCTTATTTAATTACAACTATTCTTATGTTTTGACTTTTTAGAAAATCCAATCCTAATATAATATCTTTTAACTTATATCATTTTTAGATAATAACTTCTTTTTATATGATATAATCTTGATCATGTATTTTTAAAAGTATTGGATCTAACAATTGAGAATGTTTTGGCGGTATTTAGGACCAAACTACCATGATAACATCATTAATTTTTCTTAATATTTATAATTTTTTTAATTTATAATTTTTTTAAATATTTATTGCTAAAATATAATATACTCTTTTTTGTAATATGTTAAAGATGCGGGAACTTTGAAATTTTGAGAAAATAAATTATCAATTAAAATATAATTTGTTTTGTAATAGTTCTTTTAAAGTAGTACACCGTGATGAGAATTCTATTCAATATAGAAAACTTATTTATATTTGGTATATTTGGTTTAAATTATCAAAATACACCTTTTAGAATTTAAATATAATCCTATTATTACTAAAATAAACTTTTTTAATATTTGATCTAACGATTTTCATTTATCTAGTTAAGATCTAATGGTCCTTATTAATTTGGTTGTCTACGACCAAAATTTGGGATAAGATTCCTGTTATGATTATTATATATAAGGATTTAATATAATAAGGATATCAAGTATATACTGATATAAGTATATTACTAACTGCATTTACTTTTAATGTTTCGACTTTATTTACTATTTACGGTGTAAATAAAATTTTAAAATACATTATTACTTAAAAATTATTAAATAGAATAAAAATTATGTTACGATTATATAAAATTTTATTTTCATATTATTATATTCTTTATCGATTTGAATTTGTTCTTAATTAATTTTGATACTTTATTGAAAGAAACATAACATTTTTATATTTAAAAGAATTAGTGGAAAAATAAATAAATTGGTGCTACAATAAAAAAAATATTTATTAAAATTTAGATACTCGCTTTAATATTTGGGTTCTATCCCGAGTTTTATAAATTGAATTTTGATGATTTTACAACTCATGCAAAACTAACGAAATTATCTTTAATTTAATGATGGTTTAATAATTATTATCTAACTTGACCAGTTGACCTACCCATAAAATAAACTGAAAAGAAAATATGGTTAAGAAGTTTTACACAAAGAATTCAATTCAATATAGAAAACCAATTTATAATTGATTTAAATTATCAAATCACACTTTTTAGTATTTAAATATAATTCTACATTTAATCAAATACACATTTTAATATAAGTATTATATTCAAAATTATCGTTTATGAATATGAAACCCTCAACATTTTAATAATATTTTGATATTATCCTTTTATGTTTGTTATATGTAAAATAATATAATTATAATTTGGATTAATCAAATTGTTATGTTCCTTCAGAAAAAAAAAGTGTTTAAATTTATTCATGTACATGAGTTCTCCTAAGTCTCTTATAACGTACGGTATCATTTTAATCGATATGAATTGTTATCTTGATATTTGGTTTAACAATTATTATCTAACCGAAACTATACATAAATTCAAGAGAAAGGATATTTAAGAATTTTTAAATAGAAAAGTTTTAAATTATCAAAATACACTTTTTAGTATTTAAATATAATTTTATTATTAATCAGATACACTTTTTAATATTAGATCTAACAATTTTCATCGATCTATTTAAGATCTAACTATAATTATTAATTTGGTCGTATACTGATCGTACACGGACCAGATCGATTTTAATTTTTTCTTAAATTGATTTTAACATTTTATTGAAATAAACATAGAATTTATAAATTTAAAAGAATTGGGAAAAAAAAACTAAATTGGTGCTACAATAATAAAAAAAAATTATTAAAATTTAGATAATAACTTTACTGTTTGGGCTCTTGGGCTCTATCTTGAGTTTTAGACAATAGATTTTAACGATTTTACAGCCCACGCGAATCTAACAAAATTGTCTTTAATTTAATGATGGTTTAATAATTATTATCTAACTGGAACTATCCATAAACTAAAGAGAAAAGATAATTACGAATTTTTACATAAAGATTTCTATTCAATATAGAAAACCCATTTGTAATTGGTTTAAATTATCAAAATACACCTTTTAGTATTTAAATACTATCCTATTATTAATCAAATACAATTTTTAATATTATATCTGACGGTCCTCATCAATTTGAATATTTATAGTTTTATAATCCAACGGATCGTATACTTTTGGTAGTACAGTGACCGACCAAAATTTTGGATAAGATCTCCCTTACGCTTATTATATATAACTAGCTTAAAACCCGTGCGATGCACGGATTGTTAATTGTTATTTTATTATTATATTAATATTTTATTAATTGTAATTGTGCAAAAAATAATTAGGCATGTTAAAATAGCTAAACACTTTTAATTAATTAAAAACATTAAAACAGATTTTAAAATAAATAAGTATGGGTTTGCCCATTATATTTTTGGAAAATAAGGGATTTTAGTAAGAAAAAATAAAAAATGTAACATATATTTAGTTTAAAAAGGTAAATGCCCGTGATATTTTTGGAAAATGAGGTTTTAAAATTTAATAATTAAAAGTATTTAAATACGTTTTAAAATAAATAAGTAAAGGGTTTCCTGTGATATTTTTGGAAAAACAATGGATTTTAGTAAGAAAAATAGAAAAAGTAAATATAAAAGACAATTTCCCGTGATATATTTAGAAAATGATGAACTTTGTTAGAAAAAATATATAATGTGTTTTAGCTGAAAAGATAATTGGTTATAAATAGGTATTTGATTATTTATATTTTAATATTTTTAATAATTGTATTTGTTAAGAAAAATAAGTAGACATGTTAAAATAAGTAAATTTTTTAAAAAATAATTATAATATTAAAATAGGTTTAAAAATAAATAACTAAAGGTTTGTCCGCGATATTTTTGGAAAAGGATGGAGTTTAGTAAAGAAAAATAGAAAAACAAACATGTTTTAGTTAAAAAAGGTAATTGTCCGTGATATATTTGAAAAAATAGGGAATTTATTAGAAAAAATAATGTATTTTAGGTGAAAAAGGTAATTGGTTATAAATAAGTAATATTATTATTTAATAATATATTTCTATAAATAAGTAAGGTTAATTAAGTAAAAACACGAAGTACAGTTAATTAAGGGTAATAAAGTAAAATCACAACGTACCATACCGACAAACCAAAGTTTTAATGTTTCGTCTATTATATAATAGTATTGATAAGGAGTTAATTTAGACGATTTAAATAGTCATATAACTAGAAACTTGATGTATTTTTGATTTGCTAGCAATAAAAGGCTCCATCAATATTTAACAAGCAAATTACATTGCTCACGAGTCACGACCAATGGCTAGGAAATAAAAAAAAAACTAAATGACATTGAAAGTCATGACATGATTTACTATGATAATGTAAAATTGCAAGAAGCCCTATGACAATACTCCCTCCGTACATAATTACATATTCATTTTGTTTTTCTAGGAGTTAAATTGACTAATTTTTGACTAAATATTACAAATAATCTATTTATTATTTTTTAAAAAAATCAATGATCTAATTAACTCCTTATATATAATAAGCGTAAGGGAGATCTTATCCAAAATTTTGGTCGGTCACTGTACTACCAAAAGTATACGATCCGTTGGATTATAAAACTATAAATATTCAAATCGATGAGAACCGTCAGATATAATATTAAAAATTGTATTTGATCAATAATAGGATAGTATTTAAATACTAAAATGTGTATTTTGATAATTTAAACCTATTATAAATGGGTTTTCTATATTGAATAGAAATCTTTATGTAAAAATTCGTAATTATCTTTTCTCTTTATTTTATGCATAGTTCCAGTTACATAATAATTATTAAACCATCATTAAATTAAAGATAATTTTGTAAGCTTCGCGTGGGCTGTAAGATCGTTCAAATTTGGTGTCTAAAACTCAAGATAGAGCCCAAGAGCCCAAACAGTAAAGTTATTATTTAAATTTTAATAAATATTTTTTTATTATTGTAGCACCAATTTATTTATTTTTTCTTAATTCTTTTAAATTTATAAAATTCTATATTTATTTCAATAAAATATTAAAATCAATTTAAGAAAAAATTAAAATCGATCTGGTCCGTGTACGATCAATATACGACCAAATTAATAATTATAGTTAGATCTTAAATAGATCGATGAGAATTGTTAGATCTAATATTAAAAAGTGTATCTGATTAATAATATAATTATATTTAAATACTAAAAAGTGTATTTTGATAATTTAAAATTTTTCTATTTAAAAATTCTTAAATATCCTTTCTCTTGAATTTATGTATAGTTCCAGTTAGATAATAATTGTTAAACCAAATATCAAGATAACAATTCATATCGATTATAATGATACCCTACGTTATAAGAGACTTAGGAGAACTCCTGTACATGAATAAATTTAAACACTTTTTTTTGAAGGAATGTAACAATTTGATTAATCCAAATTATAATTATATTATTTTACATATAACAAACATAAAAGGATAATATCAAAATATTATTAAAATGTTGAGGGTTTCATATTCGATAATTTTGAATATAATACTTATATTAAAATGTGTATTTGATTAAAGGTATGATTATATTTAAATACTAAGAATTGTGCTTTGATAATTTAAACCAATTATAAATTGGTTTTCTATATTGAATTGAATTTTTTGTGTAAAACTTCTTAACTATCTTTTCTTTTCGGTTTATTTTATGGGTAGGTAACTGGTCAAGTTAGATAATAATTATTAAACCATCATTAAATTAAAGATAATTTCGTTAGTTTCGCATGAGTTGTAAAATTGTCAAAATTCAATTTCTAAAACTTAAGATAGAACCCAAATATTAAAGTGAGTATCTAAATTTTAATAAATATTTTTTTTTATTATTGTAACACCAATTTATTTATTTTTCCACTAATTCTTTTAAATATAGAAATTTTATATTTCTTTCAATAAAGTATCAAAATTAATTAAGAACAAATTCAAATCGATAAAGAATATAATAATATGAGAATAAAATTTTATATAATCATAACATAATTTTTATTCTATTTAATAATTTTTAAGTAATAATGTATTTTAAAATTTTATTTACACAGTAAATAAAACCGAAACATTAAAAGTAAAAGCAGTTAGTAAGATAATTATATCAGTATATACTTGATATCCTTATTATATTAAATCCTTATATATAATAATTATAACAGGGATCTTATCCCAAATTTTGGTCGTAGACAACCAAATTAATAAGGACCATTAGATATTAACTAGATAAATGAAAATCGTTAGATCAAATATTAAAAAAGTTTATTTTATTAATAATAGGAGTATATTTAAATTCTAAAAGGTATATTTTGATAATTTAAACCAAATATAAATAAGTTTTCTACATTGAATAGAATTCTCTATGTAAAAAATTCGTGACTTTCTTTTCTCTTCCATGGACAATTCCACCTAGATAAAAATTGTTAAACCATCTTTTAATTAAAGATAATTTAGTTATCTTCATGTGGGGTGTAAAATCGTCAAAATCTGATTTTTAAAACACAAGATAAAGCCCAAATTAATAAAGTGAATATTTAAATTCTAATAATAATCATAATGTCATCATTATTTTAACACCAATTTAATTACTTTTTTCTAACTATTTTAAATTTAGAAATCTATGTTCAAAAATTAAAATCAATCTAAGAAAAATTCAAATCAACAAAGAATATAATAATACGAGGATAAAATTTTATAAAATTGTGCATATTTTTAATCCTATTTTATTAAGTTTTTATATCATAACTAATCAAATATTATTTATTATTAAATAATAAATTATACGTAAATGGTGATTTTGTTTTATAAGAACTCATAGAGACCTAATTTCATTGTTAACAGAACTATATTCATATTAAAAAAAACCTTATTTTGAAATTTTAGACTCAGCTACAGAAAGAGGCCAAACTTTTTAAACCTATATACATCGTAAATTATTAAATTCGAAACTTTAAAAGTTTGTTAATCAATTAGTAAAGTACTTTTCTGAAAAATCGTACTTTACAAAAAATATTATCAAATAACATATGTCTGCAAGAAAAAATGAAAAAATTCTTATTTTTCAAAAAAAACCTATAAATTTTAATATGTTGTTGGTAGATTCAAATCTTAGATCATTCTACTTGATAATTTTACTATTATATATAATGTTTTTCAACAATTTAATTTGAAAGATTCAACGATTATGGATTGAGTGATCAAACAAAGCGACCAAACTTATAAGGAAGCTTTCATTAATTAGTCTTTAATATAATAACATAGATATTTACAGGATATACTATAAAAAAAAATGAAATTTATACAGAATTTTGATCACGGTGTACTACTTTAAAATAAGAACTATTACAAAAAAAAATTATATTTTAATTGATAATTTATTTTCTCAAAAGTTCAAAGTTCCCGCATCTTTAACATATTACAAAAAAGAGTATATTATATTTTAGCAATAAATATTTAAAAAAATTGTAAATTATAAAAATTATAAAAATTAAGAAAAATTAATGATGTTATCATGATAGTTTGGTCCTAAATACCGTCAAAACATTCTCAACCGTTAGATCCAATACTTTTAAAAATACATGATCAAGATTATATCATATAAAAATAAGTTATTATCTAAAAATTATATAAGTTAAAAGATAATATATTAGGATTGGATTTTCTAAAAAGTCAAAACATAAAAATAGTTGTAATTAAATAAGGAAACTCATTTAATACCAAAATAATAAAAATCGTTTAATGTTAAATAGATAGGTGAAAACCGTTAGATTTAACATTAAAAACTGTATTTGGTTAATAAAGGGTATTCTAATAATCTAAACTACATATAAGTAGATTTCCTAAATTGAATAGAATTCTCAACATTAAATTTCGTCACTTTATTCTCTTTTTAGTTTTAGAATAGTTTTTAATTGAAAAAGAACTATTAAACCACAACTAAATTAAAGATTATTTTGTGAATTTCATGTGGACTATAAAATTGGCAAAATCTAATTTTTATAACTCAATATAAACAAATATTAAATTGAGCGTGTAAAATATAATAAATATCAAATTTTTAACTATATTTTTTTGGTTAAATCTTTTTTAATAATAATTTAATCATGTAAACTAATAACTTTTAAATATTAAAATATTCATAAATAAATATAATTATATAAATATTAAAAAAACAATCGTGTGTTGCATGAGTAATAAAATTATAATTATAAACAAAATAATTATAAATAAAATTTAAGTAACCGTGCGGGCTATAAGCTAGTACATGTAAAGCGTTTAGCATTAGTCACGATAAACTCGAACTTGTATTATAGTAGTAGTTTGATTAATTGCTTTGTCGCTGAGTAGTGCCCTAAACGCTTCTTTAGACAGGATCAAATCGTGGGCGCCAGGGCAAAACATCGGAATACATTTGTCCACGATTTGGACTTGTAACAAATTATGAGGATCCGCGCAATATTCTTTGTTATTACACTGAACATATATCTTCTTCCCGCAGGTATATGCAGCTACAGCTGGGTTGATGGCTGCATAAAATTGTCCATAGTCGTCCCTTTTGATGTCGGGGCATTTAAAAGATGCTACACATAACAGTGAAATCAAACAAGTTTTGACAAGCATGTGATGAAACTTAAATAAGAAATTATTTTCGTAGAATATCTAATAATGTGAATAATAATACTTACGTGGGAAATCAGGAGTAGTGCTTGCATTCCCAAGAGGATATGCTTTTGCAGGAGTAGTAGTTTGCAGAGCTTCTCTAGCAGAGTCAGAGACAGAGACGAGACTGCAAAAAAGAGCTACAACAATAACAATCTTCATCTTCATCTCCATTTCAATTTATTTATTTGTTTGGTTCTTGATGTTCCTCTGTTTCTTGTTCAGATGACCTGATTCATGTATATATTCATGTAATGAGTGGTAATGCAGAATTTGCAACTGAAATTTTGAGTTTTTGGTGGATGACCATTTAACAATGTTCTCACCCCCTTTTATTTAGGTCTTTTCTAATTTTATCTTTTTAAAGGACCTGCCATATATGTGTAATCTAAATTTAAGTGAAGGAAACAAGTCTTGATAATTAGAAATTTAAGTTCACAAATTTAGTCATCTCATGATCAAGAGCATTTCTAAACAACTCTTGATAGTTAGATTTGTTACCAATAACAGATCCAGTGATGATGTTGTTTGAAAGTGTAAAAAAATTGGTCGCTAAGATTAATTGACATTGATGGCCTCTGAAACCAGCACCGTTATCTTACGGTCTACGGAGAAATGGAGACCAAGGAGTTTTCGTCTCCGTAAAGATCAATCAGTCAAAAATCGGATTGATCGGTGAAAATCGAATTGATCGGTCGAAGTTAGAAAAATATGTAAAAAAAAGTAATTTAAAATGTAAGAAGGTATAAATTTGAATTAAAAAATAAAGAAAAAATTATTCTCGTAAACAAAATTTCTATTTTAGATGGATAAATCACGGACTCCTTTAATTATTATTTTTTGTCAAATTAACCCCTAATTCATTAGTTAGATGTTATAAATTTATGAGTAGTGCAAATGACACCAAATGTTGATTTATAAGTTGTGAGCGCATATATATGCACGCACGTCTCAATTAATATGAATAAAGTTACTAATTATACATGTGACACGAAAACTTTTGGGAAAATTCACTCGCTATTATGTAACTATGTTATGCACCAATTCACCAAAGATAACATTGCACATAGACAAAACAATGTTCATTCCACTACAAATTTTCTCTCTGCCACTTCTTTTAATAACCTTATTCTTATTTCTCACAGTTGTAGCAAAATGGATGAGCTCAAAATTAGGAGGACGAATTCTGAGAATGCCGCCAGGGCCATGGAAACTTCCTATTATAGGCAACTTGCATCAGCTGATAGGAGTCTCAATGTATCACCATAAATTTACAAATTTAGCCAAAAGACATGGCCCTATTGTGCACCTACAAATTTGTGAAATATCGGCTGTACTGATTTCATCACCCGAGCTAGCAGAACATGTTTTAAGGACAAATGAACTCAACTTCGCGCAAAGGCCTCAGCTTCTTGATGAAGACATTATTCCATATAAAGGTTCAAGTTTGATTTTCTCTCCTTACAATGATTATTGGAAGCATATTCGGAGAATCACCATGTCCGACCTCTTAGGCGCGAAGCGCATCCAGACATTTAAATTTGTAAGAGAAGCAGAGGTAAGGAATCTTGTTGAGACTATTTATGGATCTTCTGCAAATGTGTCGATTAATCTTAGCGACCAATTTTATACACTTTCAAACAACATCATCACTAGATCTGTTATTGGTAACAAATCTAACTATCAAGAGGAGTTCAGAAATGTCCTTGATGAGATGACTAGACTAACAGGTAACGTTGGGGTACATGATTTGTTTCCTTCCCTTAAAGTTCTGCATTTTGTTACTTGGAAAAGGGTAGCACTCAGGAGAGTGTTTAAAAGACTAGACAAAATTCTTGACGCTATCATTGATGAACACAAGGCAGTGAACCCATCGCGATCAGAGGAGAAAGACCTACTTGATTTGCTCCTCAACGTTTATGGCAGCAACGATTCGTCATCTGGGCTCACAATAGACAACATCAAAAATTATGTTTTGGTATGTGCTTTGCGTTACGGTTTAAGAAAGACTCGTCCAACCTCTCCATCTGTCTGTCTGTCAATATTTCCAGATTTATGTTTTGAACTAATGTAACTAAACTGAAGTACATAATAGTTGAATTTTAATTTTGTAGGATGTTTTTGCCGGAGGAAGTAAACCAACAAGAGCAATCTTAGAGTGGGCAATGTCAGAACTATTGAAGAATCCAAGAATCATGGACAAGGCACAAGCCGAAGTGAGAAGTAGGGTTGAAGGGAAGGGTAAAGTGGAGGAGGTAGACACTCAAAGTCTTCCTTATTTGAACTCGATTATTAAAGAAACATTTAGATTACATATGCCAGGTCCTTTAATACCAAGAGAAGCAAGAGAAGATTGTAAAATCGGTGGCTATGATATACCAATGAAGACCCGAATCTTTGTTAACCAATGGGCAATGAGCAGAGACCCTAAGTATTGGAGTAATTCTGAAAGCTTTGATCCAGAAAGATTTTTAATGGCTTCTACTAATAACATTCATGGCATGGAGTATATCCCTTTCGGAGCAGGTAGAAGAATTTGTCCAGGCGAATCTTTTGCTTTGGTGTTCATTAGGCTTGCACTTTTTCAACTATTGTTTCACTTTGACTGGAAGCTTCCGAATGGAGTTAATCCTCTAGAACTCGACATGAGCGAGTCTTATGACATAACAACCAGAAGAAAGATTGATTTATACGCGGTTGCAATGCCAGTACATGGTACAGGAATGACTAATAGCAGTGCATCTTACAAGCATGCCTCCACTTAGCAGTTTTGTATATTCCACCTTTAAGAACTTCGTTTGTGATCTAATGTAGCTTTGTCATTTAGGGACCATGGACCATGGTGGGTATGTTCCATCTTTTCTATTTTATGTTTTCTGTAGTTTTCTTGTTAGAAGTGCAGTGAAGTTGATACATACATTTGGGCTGAGTTTGGCGTTAATGCATTCAACTAGAAAATGTTTGAAAAAGAAGAGCAACTACTTGGAGAGAAATTTTCGGTAAAAAACTGACAAGGGGAACTGCTAAATAAAAGTGCAAGCCTAATGAACACGAGCCATCGATGGATGCCAACCACCTGCCGCTATGTTTCATTGCGGGGGTGATATTGACTCCCACTATGTTTCATTGCGGGGGTGATTTCTCCCGCTATATTTCATTGCGGGAGGTGGTTGGTATCTCACGATGACTGTGGAAGAACACCCTATAACTAATTTGAATGTATGTTTTTAATCAAGAGTTGTAGCTTAACTTTGCGAATAATCGTAATTTAATATGTATAAGAACATCTTATCTTTCGATATGATTCACTCAAACATGTGAACATGTACTAAAATATTATAACTTGCACCGGGCTGTTCAGAGTGCAACATCAGGCTGACTGTATAGGGTCTCAGCAAGACAGCAACCATTGAGATATTTGTTCTCTATCCGCATTTAAATATCCAAGGTCATGTGGATGCATGTTTAATCAAACAAAAGAGTTGGGTGTTTTTGAGGTCGCATCTTATTGTCAGTACAGAGCTTCAATTATGCCTTATTTTTATAGCGTCACGCGAACACCAGGAAGCCTTCTATTAAATTATCACATGTTGTATTATCCAATTCATTGTTTGGACTTGGTACACATAACAAATGCATTTGCTGATTTGGGATGACTGGAGGAATCCCTTGTTAGTTGCATCCTATAACAAGAGTTAATTTAATTAACCCTTGTTGCAGCTTTTCATGGGCTTGAATGTACAGAGTCGATGCATGTTTGATTTCGTATGGCTACGTGCCTAAAATCTGTAGTCTATTTGTAACACCTCAGTCCCACATCGAGGAGATTTGGGACTTCTGTTCAGTTTATAAGGCAAAGTGCTACTACTAATTAGCATCAACAAATCTTGATCTTTTGGGGGCTTGTGGTGAGCTTGTTGTAACCCAAGTTGGCTGCATTTTGGTCATCGCAATGTTTCTTTCACTGCAACTTCTCTCCCTGTCAATGCTTTTTGTCGTCCCACTTTTGGTTTTTACAGTTTTGAAACAATTGAGGAGATCAGAATTCCACCGCTCCAATCATAAACTTCCACCAGGACCATGGAAGCTGCCTATAATCGGTAGTTTGCATCACCTTATAGGCTGGTCCAACCTATTTCATGTTAAATTCGCAGACCTAGCCTTAAAATATGAGATGCCCATCATGCACCTTCATCTTGGTAAGCTATCTTTTGTGGTCATCTCATCACCAGAAATAGCAGAAGAGGTTTTGAGGACTAATGAAGTCAATTTCGCCCAACGCTTTCAACTTATTGATGCAGAAAGTCATCCTTATCCAGACTGCAGTTTAATATTCGCTCCATACAATGATTACTATAAGCACATTAGAAGGATTTCTGTGACGGATCTTTTCAACAATAAGCGTGTTCTGTCACTAAAATCCCTAAGAGAGGAGGAGGTAGGGATTCTTGTGGACAGCATATGTATACAAGCATCGTCCTCCATTCCATTTAATCTCAGTGAAAGCTTTTGTTTGTTTATAAACAACATTGTAACTAGGTCAGTCCTTGGTAACAAGTCTGATTATTTAGAGGAGTTCAAGTCATGTCTTGCAGATGTAATTAGTTCAACTAAAAGTTTTGGTGTAGATGACTTGTTCCCATTTCTCAAACTTCTTCGTCTGGTTAATGGGAAAAAACGTCGGATGAAGAAAGTATTTAAACGAATGGACAATGTTCTCAGTGTTATCATTGATGAGCACATAACCAAAAAGACAGTTTTAGGCACTATCTGGGACGACAAGCCAAAGCATGAAGATTTACTTGATGTGCTCCTTGGTATTCAGGGGAGTGGTCAGGCTGCACTCACACATGACCACATCAAAAATCTCATTTTGGTATGCCTCGCTCTACACTATGCTTTTTGTTACAAGTTTTAAATTTTTATCTATAGCATGTTATCTCTTATATACAATCATATCTTTTAGGATATATTTGCAGCAGGGAGTATGGCTGTACGATCAATCCTCGAATGGGCCATGGCAGAAATGCTGAGAAATCCAAGAATCATGAAGAAGGCACAAGCCGAAGTCCGAAATGCAGTTCTTGGAAAAATAAAATTAAAGGAAGAGGATACCCAAAACCTTCCTTATTTGAACTCAATCATCAAAGAAACCATGAGGTTGCACATTTCTACTCCCTTGCTACCAAGAGAATCGAGAAAAACTTGTAAAATTAATGGTTTTCTTATACCAGAAAAAACAAAAATCGTAGTCAACATATGGGCAATGTCTAGAGATCCTAAATATTGGAGCGACCCTGAATGTTTTGAACCAGAGAGGTTTACGGTATCTTCTACAAATGGCATGGAATATATTCCTTTCGGAGCTGGAAGAAGAAAATGTCCAGGAGGATATTTTGGGCTAACCAGCATTGAGCTTGCACTAGCTCAATTGTTGTGTCATTTCGACTGGAAACTTCCCCAGGGTGTCAAACCTGAAGATCTCGATATGAATGAGATCTCTGAAATAACTACAAGAAGAAAGAAGGACTTATATGTAGTCGCAGTTCATGTATGACAACACATTTGCATGTAAATATTTCAACCAAATTCCGTTTGTATTCGAGTGCAATCCCAAATTGGACGTTTAAATGCAGTCTCAGAATTATGTAAGAAAGCATTTTACATTCATACGTGTGTTTATGTCATCTTACATCATAAAATAAAAACAAGAATCTTGAAAGAAATACATCCATCTAAATCTTGAAATAAGAGAGAGCATCTTTCCCAAATATGTTATTCATCTGACAGCAGAGAAGATAATCTTTCACAGTAGTTTTTCCATACTTGGGAGGATTAGCCTCGGACAACAACTCTTGAATAGGTTGATACCTCTTTAAAGTAGGGTTCAGACCTGTGTAAAATATGCATGCTACGGATAGTCTTGGACCCTCATGCTTTGCTACTACTCTATGCTCTGCACTTATGAACTTGTCATTTGTTATAAGCTGCAAAATATTTTCAAACTTCAAGACATTAGCAGATGGAACAACTAAGAGTATACTTCAAGAAAATAACATTCAGATCGCACAAGTATACGTTCACAAATACATGAGCTCCGATATGTTTTTAAAGCGTAATTGTTTGATCAATTGTTTGATCGTAAGTATCCAATATGAAATATGGTGTAATTCTCTTTGTGATGAGATTGAGAATCTACAATATTCTAAAGAAAAAATAAATAAATTACTTGCCTGTAAGAGATCTCCAATATTGACCAGCAAAGCTCCAGGACATGGAGGAACATCAAACCACTGATTGTTGTGAACAAATTGAAGGCCTCCAGAGAGGTCTTGTAGAAGCACTGTGATGAAGGTAGGGTCAGAATGCCTGGATGTTCCCAGTGTTAACTCTGGCTCCGGACACCCCGGATAATAGTGGCCAAGTATGTTTAGACCCTCACCACAACCAAGCTCGATTAGGCGTTCTTTATTGAGCCCCAGAGCCTCAGACAACACTTCAAGAATTGAGCATCCTAGCTTCTGAACTTCCTTTATAAACTCTAGCAGTATGTCTCTGCATATTTCAGGCAATTCCTCGGGTTTTGGAAGTGTGGGAGCTACGGGAACATTAAAGGTATCCCTCCAGTTTGTTGTTGACGATCTGTAAAGGTTAAAGTTACAGTTATACACGAGCTTTCGCCATGAAATGGGCTTGCGTGTGTACCACATTTTCTTCTCGTCAAAATCTTGCTCATGAAAGTTTCGAACACCTTTCAGCATATCCTCTAAAACATCAAGTGCTATTCCATGATTCACTACCTGGAAAAAACCCCATTTCTCGGATGCATCTCCAACTTTTTGAATGATCTCTTTGCGACGGACAAGGTCATTATGGATGCCAGTAAGATCTATGACTGGAGCATTGACTTTCGGAGTGCTTTCTGAAACAGGCAATATACCTGTGTCATCTACTGATGGTTCGATGAAAATACGAGGAATGTTGCTAATTCCGGCATCAACAAGGCCTTTTACTCCAGCTTTGGTATCATCAAATGCCTTTAGTTCACTTCCTCTGTCATAGTTTACGGATATGATGTTGGATGACATCGTTATTTAGAGCAGATGCACTTTGTAAGTGAATGAGAACTTAGGATTTCTCGTAAGATACCTACTTGAGTTGACTTGCATCTACTCTTACTAAGAGCATTCACTTCCATTTCCGGCCTTCAATCCGTTAATTCGTCAATTTACTTGATGGAGTTTATTACTATGCAAATAAAAATAATTATTTTGCTATTTTTTATGCAGCAGTACAAATCAAAATAGTTAATCCGTCTAACGAATCAATGAATTGATGGAGTTTTATCAATGCAACAATGTTTTTTGGTCCATCAATCAAATTGATGGTCATCAATCCATCAATTACTCAATCAATTTTTGATGGAGTAGCTAACGGATTGGTGGAGTTCAATTTTATTGACGGACTAAAAAAGCACTGTTGCATAACTAAACTCCGTCAATTCGTCCAACAAATTAACTATTTTTTTTCATTGGTGCATAACTGCATATGCTGTAATAGAACTTATAAATCTCTCTCTGTCTCTCACTCTCATATGATGCTTTGCTGGGACCCTGTAAATATTTTTGAAGTTTCTGAGCTGTATCTGATGTGGCACACATTTACCCCTCCCTCCCATTTCCGTTCTTTTTCGTGATCCTTTCACATTTGACAATTGATTTAAAGCCCTTGGAATAGGAAGTATTTATTCATAATATTTCTTCGTGTTTCTTTGATTGAGATGCAAATCAAAGTACTTGCACAAAGTAAAACATATAATGGATGTTTTTGGCAGGAAAATATTGGAATTTGTCATATTTAGTATTTGAGAAGATAACATGCTTGTGTTATTAGTGTTTACTTGTAGAGTTGAGTACTTCAATTGAACGAGACTAACTGCAATCTGTATTAGGGGAGCTCGTTTTGAGTTCTGCAGATCTTTTACGAGCTGAACTTGAACATTACTTTTAAGACCAGTCAAGCGCTAAAACATTAAAGCTCACTGGGTTTTGTTTACAACCCAAGTGAAGATGTTCTAATTATACGATGTACAAAACCATTGATCTTACAGTTGCAATAAAAACACGTAATAGATGACGATATAGAATGGTGTTTAGCTAATATTACTCGCCATCCACTCCACTTGTCGCAGGCTGCTATCTAACAGGGACAAATCAGCATCACTTAACATTGGCCTCGGCCTCTTCTTCAGTATAGCGGCATGTGGACTCAGGACCATGGGAGGAACTGGACTTTCATTTGTTGTCAAGCAGCTGTCAACAGAGCAGTCACCAATTCTAGCAGGCACACTGTTAGAAGTTTTGGTTTCTAGAGTTGCAGCAATGTCAGACAGTGAAGGGACTGACATCACTTGCTGACAATCATTCGCGACCTTTATAGCCAGTTCAGAGAGCTCTTCCCTGGCAGCTTCAAGCCCGACAGAAGCCAAAGTATGGTCATTGAGAGCCTTGCAAGCTTTTTCAAGAATTGACTGCAAGTATTTCCCTTGTGCTTCGATTCTTAGCTGAAGTCTGTGTTGCACCTGATTTCAGTAGACCAATGAGGAATATATTAATAATTTGGACTTTGAAGTATGACTAGTTGTCTGGAATTATTCAGAACTAGAACTCTTATAGTGTCTATTCCTCCAATGTTTTAAAATGAGCTAGGCAAGGCTTGGTGATGGTAAGGATCTTCAACTACCTTAGCAGTTCACCAGGGCAAGTCATAGGTGGGTGCTTTCGGCTGTGATCCTTATATTATCTTGTTCTCAATCTTGTTGATGGAAGGAGCTTCAACCTCCCAAGCGATTCCCCAGGTCAAGTCTAAGGTGGGAGTTTCCAGTGTTGTGAACTTTTTTAAAATCTTATTTTTAGTAGTGGAATTGTTCATTGACTTGGACATGGTACAACTTTCTTCAATGCTTTTAGGTCAATTAGTAATATAAAGGACCTAGCTTCTATTAAACGGCCATCTTATTATTTAATGGCATCCAGCTCTTGTACAGAGGATACTTATATATTTGTCTATCAAATTCAAGGTCACTATGAAGCCTCTTGACAATCTTTCAATCATGTGCCCTAGCTCTACAAATTGGTCGTAAATGTAATTTGAATGTTTGGAACCTCGTTGTAATCATGTCCAGAAATGATATTTCCCACGACATTTGTTTTTCTATATGATGTTCAGTTTCCTCTACCAGTGAACTTTCTGGAGTAGACATTTAGGAGTAAGATAACAAAGGACCTATTGTTGAAACCCAGGGAGTTTAAGACTGCTGCAAAATTCAACCTGCATGTTAAGTTCTTTTCTAAATTTATCTTCGTACCTATTGGTGAAGGAAAAATCAGTGGCTTAATATCTGGAGGTTTTAATCAGGAACTTTCCAACAATTTTCTTTTTACAAGATACCGCAGATTTGCAGCATTTTCTCTTATAATCTGTCCATTTTAGCCTCAACTCACTTGATAAATATTTTAATCCCACCACCTTTTATTGAAATCTTCTATCAACCACCCACTTTCAAATGCATCCAAATTTCATTGGTGGGTACTATCATCACTCATTCTTTTTTATAATACTCAATTTAAAGGACATATTAGAACAATCACATTAGAGTCAACACTTTTTTTTTGTTAATTGTGTACTGTCAATCATTAACAATGGTTACTTAATAATTGTGTATCGACAATCATCGAAAATAAAATAGGCCGGAGGGCATAATATTTTATGCATAAAAACTAACCTCTAGCTGGTCATGCAGCCGTCTCTGAACTTCCATTTGAACTCGCAGAGCCTCAGTAACATGGTAGCCACTGTTACACAAGAGTAACTAAGTTGTTTTGAAAGTAGGTTAATCGTGCGACAACAAAATATGGAATATAAGAGTCATACTCATTCATATTTTGTGCCATTATTCTTGACGATGCTGATGTAGATGTATCTGTGTCATGGCTCTCTGCGATACATGAAGCTGAAATTCCACCTATACATCGGTAATAATTGTTAAAAATGACAGATATTCTTACTTGTGATAAAAAACTTTGTGCTCTTGTTTAGCAGTGTTTCATTTGCTTAGAAGATACTACCATATTCTTATTTCAGCAAAGTCCAATTTTCACAAAAAACACAAAATTAGGATTACTCTATTACGTGAGCTACACCCTTAAATCTAGTAATCCAATGGGTTGTTGTATGGACACTGTCATCTGTATCAACTATCCATCATGGCAGCGTACTTCAATTTTTAAACAGAAAATAGAACTAATACCATCTTTAGAATTCTCAGCTAACTCCTTGCATGATTGCTTCCCCAGCCGATATTTCTGCAATGACAAGATGAAGGATGAGATACAGAGAGTTATTCTCTTCATAATGATAATATCTATGCAGAGAGCCCTATAGGTGCATCTGAAAAGCTGTGCAGTGTGCACTATAGGTCAAGTGTCTAGATGCTATCTTGCAGATGCGAGAGCCTGTGTACTAGTAAGCCTTTTTATTATTATGGATTTAGCTTTATTAAATATTATGTTCAGATATGAGAGTGCATTCCTAATCCTTGAACTACTATCAATATAAAAATTAAAAAAAAAACTTTCTGTGAACTAACCTAGGAAATGATTTCAATAATTAAAATAGTAAAAACTAAAGACCTGAAGATGCGACTTTAAATGATAAAGGGTGAGGCCTTTGACCCCCATTGTTCTCAAAATCGTCTTTGGTGTTGCTTCTGCAATAAAATCCAGTGTTGAAAATCATGTTAGCTCACATATTCAACATGAATGCTCGGATTATTGTACGAGAATTTTTTATCATAATGCCAGCTAATGAGTTGAGTTGTATAATGAAGAAAAATATGGTACAATATACTGCCAGATATAAGGGCAATACAAAGTTGTTATGGTTGCATTCAGTACTAGAGCCACAATTGTTACAAAACATGGAGTTAATAAATCCTTCCATGGTAATTGTTTCCAGCACAGTATACTGCTCCACTTGAAGTTCAATGGAAATTTTGACCAGGTTAACATCGATGGACTGAGCCATTATAAAGTGGACAGACCCACCTCCCTCCGACTGTCCCTATTTGCTTACGTAGTTATGGTTTCAATTTTTATTAACTTTGAATTGTTGCAAAGTTACCTAACAAGTGTACACTGAATTCATATTAATTTGCTTAATCATATATATTGTATATCATGCATACGTCTCGCATCCCAGGCTTAAACTTCAATTCATCTGACTATCTGAGCTAAGAAAATAAGTCTCTTGTAAAAAAATCTCAGTTACCCGGACTCCTTATTTGGCCTCAGTACCCGTGTGGGACATTTGACACTCGAACATGGGTATGGACACTTATTTCAGGACAAAAACATGTAAATTTTCAGAATTTTGCCGAATCCGACACTTGAACAGTAACCAAGAAAAAATGCATTAGTTTTATGCATAACACACTATCAATGTTTAAAATAAATATATAAACTTATTATAGGAAATAGATGATCATGTTTAATCATAGAAATATTATTATCACTTGCATCACTCATAAACATAAAAACAAAATTGTAATTAAATTACATTATCAACTAATAAGGTATTTGAACTTTATAATAGCTTTGGTATTCAAATTGATATTTTAATTTATATTGACAATTATTATAACATTACTAAATAAAAACAAATTTTTGTTTTCTTAAAAAGTAAACATACATACAAAAATGAATCGAGCTGAACCTACTAAATGTGTGAAATTGAAGCCCTGCAAGTCAAAAATAAAAAAGGAAGTACATTACGCACTGGAGATGCTCTAACAAGAATAACCCCTAAGAAGAAAAGCATTTGATAGTTAACTTTGCACCAGTTTAGACTAACAACCTAAACTTACTAGTTAGTGCAGAGTTACCTAATACTAGCATTGGCAGTCTTTCTATATTAAGATTGATTCGTTCAACTAAAGACCCTATCTGGTATGTAATCTAATATAAACCCAAGATCTCTGTAATGTTACACATCAGTAGTATACATACAAATTGAAAATGAAATTTATGTTTTACAAATTCTATTGATCTGAAAAGAACCGTCTTGTAACAGTAACCATAACTACAAATTTTGAGACAACAATTAGATCTCTATCCTCTAAACATACGGAATACTATCACAAACCATCAACACAAACAGGTTGTTTGTATTTTTGATGGAAATGAGAAATGGGACCGAAGGGGATGACTAGGAGAATAGGAATACAATAGAATTAGTTTCTCATTCCAACCAGGTAAATCTCTATGAGAACACTAATGCATACCAATATACCATTAACATTCTAATTATTTTTAACCAATTTGAAACATCTTGAACCAATATCCCTAAAGTCAAAATCGAGATAAAAATCCAGCAACTAGTCTAGTTACGACAAGTGCATATATATTATTACATACATTTAACTAAACAATTGCAAGAACATTAAAACACACACATACACACAATGACAATAGTAATAGTCCCAAACTCCAAAGCAATATAAGGAAATCAGAAGAGAGAGAGAGTGAGAGAGAGAGTGAGAGAGAGAGAGAGAGAGAGAGAGTGAGAGAGAGAGAGAGAGAGAGAGAGAGAGAGAGAGAGAGAGAGAGAGAGAGAGAGAGAGAGAGAGAGAGAGAGAGAGAGAGAGAGAGAGAGAGAGAGAGAGAGAGAGAGAGAGAGAACTAACTATCAGGGCCACCAAGTTGAGAAACAGCATCAACAAATTTATCATGGAGCTCCGAAGTCCATCGAAGACGGGGCTTAGGATCGGTGGTCAAGACAAGACGTGGGTCCCCACCAACAACAACATTCGACCCATCTAATGACCCATGAAACTCTCCTTCCCCATCTAATTCACAAAGTGAATGAATGCCAGAGTACATATTTTTATTTTCTTGATTTTCCGGCGAGGTGAGAGAAAGGGTTGAGAAAATGTGTGTCTGAAACAGTGACAGCTCACAGCTATGTCATGTCTATGTGTTGCTGTGCTGACTGTCCCCGTAGGTCTGTACTGTCGTTGCAAAATTTTCATTTTAGTGTAACTTTTCAATTTTCATTTTCAGGGATTACAGTAAATATCTAAATAAATAAATTTAATTATTGGGAATTGATAAATAAGTTTCAAAAATTGATATTTAAACTCCATTTTAATATTTATATTACTTAAATATTCATAATTTTACTATTTAAACTCCATCATGTAAGTTACATATGAAAGTGGAGTTCAAATATCAATATTAGGAGTTTATTTATCAATTTCCTAATTATTTATTATTAAATATTATTTACCATCTTTTTACTTATTTTTTAATAGAAAAGTGAAGATTTAGATACTCAATACCCCTAAGCCAATTGTATTAATATATAATATTCATTATATAAAATTTGTTGAACCCGTAAGATGTTTTGCTTCAATTAAAATAGTTATAATGATTGAATATATCTTAAAAATATCATTTTATTATTATTATTATTTCAAATTATTATAAATAAAATATAAAATTTTAATATGATTATATATGACGTATAATTTTGCTACATGTCTATAGAGATGGGCCAAATATAGCCATTATGTAGAGGTTGACTAAATATTTTAATAAGAGTTATAATCCTTAGAATGTCAACATTTTTTTACAAAATTTCTAAATTCATGTCACATAAAAATATCATATTATTATTATTATTTTAAATTATTATAAATAAAATATATTATTTTAATATGATTACATGTCTATACAGATTGGCCAAAAATAATCACTATGAAAAGTTTGGTTAAATATTTTGCTAAGAGTTATGACGTATGATTTATTAGAATGCCAACATTTTTTGTAAATTTTTTATATTTTTTATCTAAGACATGTCACATGAAAATTTAGATAAGAATGTATCCGAGATGCTATAAGATTCTAGAAGATAGTTATATAACAGCATCTTCAATGCAGTTGGTTAAAATTGTTGACTAAAATAGAATAAAATTCTGATTATTTAAAATTTACTTTAAGTTATGGAATTGCTTATAATGATTGGTTTTATTTTAGTGTAACTTTTCAATTTTCATTTTCAGAGATTACAATAAATATCTAAATAAATAAATTTAATTATTGAGAATTGATAAATAAGATTGATATTTAAACTTCATTTTAATATTTATATTATTTAAATATCCATAATTTTATTATTTAAACTCCATGTAAGTTACATATGAAAGTGGAGTTTAAATATCAATATTAGGAGCTTATTTATCAATTTCCTAATTATTTATTATTAAGTATTATTTAACATCTTTTTACTTATTTTTAATACAAAAGTGAAGATTTAGATACTCAATACCCCTGAGCCATTGTATTAATATATAATATTGATTATATAAAATTTGTTGAATCTGTAAGATATTTTGTTTCAATTGAATTAGCAATAATGATTGGATATATCTTAAAAATATCATATTATTATTATTTCAAATTATTATAAATAAAATATATAATTTTAATATGATTATATAGAGACTGGCCAAATATAGTCATGTAGAGGTTGGCTAAATATTTTGATAAGAGTTATAACCCGTTAGAATGCCAACAATTTTTTACAAAATTTCTAAATTTTTTACTTAAGACATGTCACATAAAAATATCATATTATTATTATTATTATATTAAGTTGTTATAAATAAAATATATTATTTTAATATGATTGCATGTCTATACATATTGGCCAAAAATAATCACTATGAAAAATTTGGCTAAATATTTTGCTAAGAGTTATGACCTATGATTTATTAAAATGCCAACATTTTTTGTAAAATTTTTATATTTTTTACCTAAGACATGTCACATAAAAATTTAGATAAGAATTTCTCGGAGATGCTATAAGATTCTAAAAAAAGTTACATAAGAGCATCTTCAATGTCGTTGGTTAAAATTGTTGGCTAAAATAGAATAAAATACTGATTATTTAAAATTTATTTTAACGTGTAAGATGTTATGGAGTTGCTTATAATGATTGGTTTTATTTTAAAAATAGTGTGTTATTAATATTTCAGATTATTATAAATAGAATATATTATTTTGATATGCTAATAAATTATGTGTAATATTGTTACGAAGGTTCAGTATATATAGCGAATATAAAAAGGTTGGTTAAATTTTTGGCCAAGGGAAATTAACAATTGGAATGAGTTTTTTTTAACAAAATCTTTAAAACTTATACTAGCACAGATTGTTATTAATAATTATTATTTTTATTTTAATATTCTATTAATTTGCATTTGCTAAAAAAATAAGTAGGCGTGTTAATTTTTTTTAAATAATTAAAAGTATTAAAATAGATTTTAAAATAAATTAATAACTGTTCACCCGTGATATTTTTGAAAAATGAGGATATTAGTAAGGAAAAATGGAAAAATTAACATGGTTTATCTGAAAAGGTAAGTTCCCGTAATTAAAAGTATTTAAATATGTTTCAAAATAAATAAGTATGGATGCAAGAGATATTTTTGGAAAAGGAGGGGTTTTAGTAAAAAAAATAGAAAGAGTAACATATTTTAGTTGAAAAAGGTAATTGCCCATGATTTTTTTAGAAAAAGAGAGGATTTCGTTAGAAAAAATAGAAAAGGTAATGTATTTTAGCTGAAAAGGTAGTTGGTTATAAAAATGTTACTTATTATTTAATAATAATTTCTTTAGAAAATGAAAAAAAATAGAGAAAGTAATATGTTTCAGCTGAAAAAGTTCTCATAATTAAAATTATTAAAATAGATTTTAAAATAAATAAGTAAGGGTTTGTCCGTGATATTTTTGGAAAATGAGAGATTTTAGTAAGAAAAATATAATGAGTAACATGTTTTTGTTAAAAAAGATAATCGCCCGTGCTTTTTTAGAGAGAATTTTGTTAGAAAAAAATAAAAAAAAAAGATAATATATTTTAGCTGAAAAGATAATTGGTTATAAATAATGTTATTATTTAGTCATAGTTTTTAAAAAAAATAAGTAGGGGTAATTAAGTAAAATCACTAAGTACCGACCGACCGTCCGTCCGACTACCAAACTTTTAATGTTTCGTCTTTAATAATATAACTTAAAACTCGTGCGATGCATTGATTGTTTTTAATAATTGTTAATTTTATTATTTATATTTTATATTTTATTAATTACATTTATTTAAAAAAATAAGTAGGCGTGTTAAACATTTTTAAATAATTAAAAGTATTAAAGTAGATTTTAAAATAAATAAGTAACGGTTTTCTCGTGATATTTTGGAAAAAGAAGGGTTTTAGTAAGAAAAATAGAAAGTAACATATTTTCGTTGAATTTTAAAATATAAAAGTAACGATTTGCCCGTAATATATTTGAAAAAAGAGGAATTTTAGAAAGAAAAATAGAAAATGTGACATGTTTTAGTTGAAAAAGGTAATTGTCAATTAAATTATTAAAATAGATTTTAAAGTAAATAAGTAAGGGTTTGTCCGTGATATATTTGGAAAGGGAGGGATTTTAGTAAGAAAAACAGAAAATATAACATGTTTTAGCTGAAAAAGGTAATTGCCCGTGATTTTTCTAGAAAAATAAAATTGTTCATGATATTTTTGAAAAATAGAAAAGTAGAAATTTTAGTTAGAAAATATAAAAAAGAATATACAGTTTGGCTAAAAATGATAATGAGTTAGTTATTAGTAATTATAACCTTATTATGTTATTTTATTAAATGAAAATATCAGCGATATTTTTGGAAAATGAGATGTTTTAGTTAGGAAAAATAGAAAAGATATTCTATATAATAATTTTAATATTTTATCTAACGGTTCTCATCGATTTGATCAGAAATATCTAACGGCTATGAATGTAGTGACTAGACTACAAAAACTTTGAGGATCAGACTACAAAACTTTCAATGTTTCGTCTTTAATATAATAATAATATAAATTTATGACATGTAAAAGAAAAAATGACATAAATACCACTTTTTTAGACTAAATGACAAGAATACAATTTTTAAAATTTTTGATCAAAAAAACCATTTTATTACGCGTTTTAAAATTGGGTAACACTATTACGCATTTGAGAAATAGTTAACATGTAATTTTTCAAAAGAAATTGCAAAAAAAAAAATTAAAAAAATAAACTGAAAAAAAGATTACGCATTTTGGAAATGCGTAACACCTTTATTAAAGAGGTGTTACACATTTCCACCCTTTTTTCAGTTTTTTTTTTTTTTTTTTGTAAATTTTTCGAAAAAACACGTGTTACCCATTTCTCAAATGCGTAATAGTGTTACCCATTTTCTAAATACGTAATAGATCGGTATTTTTGGTCAACATGTACGAAAATGAATATTCTTATCACCAATTTTAAAAAAATGATATTTTTGACGATCATCCTATGTAAAATTGATTTTTAGCTAAGAGGTATCTTGCTTCGGAGATGCTCTAATATTAATTTATGTCATGTATATATGCTGCTTTTGTGGAGTACATTCCATTTTATGGAGTAAGAGAAATTCGAAAGCATATTCAGATAACTACTTATATGCTATCTAATTTATATTCCAATTTCCTAATCATCTCATATTTATTCAGATTAATAAAACTTGTACTCCCTCCGTTTCAAAATAATTGTCATGTTTTGACTTTGTGTAATCAAATTGATTGAACTTTATCTAAAATTTACGTAAAAGATATAATTAAGAAAATTTATATCATTGAAAAGTATATACTATTTTCTTTCAAGAATTATAAATAAATGAATCATAATTTATGATCAAAGTGCGGTTAATTTGACTATCTAACATCAAAACATGACTATTATTTTGAAACGGAGGGAATAACAATTACCTGTCTTCAAAACAATTGACTATTCTTTATGTTCAGGTGGTGCAGCATTACCCCAATCTTTTGCAAAAAAATTTGTCCTCAAGATTAAAGGATAGATAATGGCGTGGAGTGATTCGACTGTCTCCGCATGTCAACAAGCAAGAACTGCCCAACTTCACACTTACGGTTGGGACTAAGATTTCTCCTCGCCATTCAGCAAAGGCCTTTCTCACGCTTACTTCCATTTGGGACGAACCGGAGCCTAATCTACATATAAAGGATTTGAAAATCTTGGGACTCTTAAGTCTTAAATGTTGCGGAACCTAGGCGCAACTCTTGTTCGCCTAATGTAAACCTGCGAGGTTGGTTTAATCACCCGGTTATAAACTAGCTGCTTCTGATTGCTAACGTTGATTAGTTTAATCGTAATTAACTTGGTGGTTATGATTAGTGCATTTCTTCTTTCTTTTTTTAACACAAGGGCCATTGCTCAAGTGAAGGGCCCTGAATTAGCACCCATTTTCAAGTGGCGGCAGCCACTTTATTTACAGAAGAATAATGGAAGGAAATGGTCAAAGAGAAGTACTAAGTGGGAGACAGATGATTCTTGCAAAACCCTACTAGTGGTTAACAATCAATACAAACCCCACTTCATATGTGTTTATCAACCACCATTTTTCTGCATCCATGGACTTTTCTGGTATACTTTCACCTTTATACATATTTGAGATATCACAAAAAAATTGACTTATATCTTAAAATGAGTAAGTGTATAAGTGATAAGTTGATGAATTCTTATAAATTATACGGGTGTTTGGATAAATTTATTTATAAGTTAGTTAACAGTTTGCTAAATTAAATTTGAAAAAAATAATTATTAAATACAATGATTTCAACACTTGCATTTTAAATTAAAAAAATATTTAAAAACACAAAGGTAAAAATATAAAGTATTAAAAAACAAAGAAATCAAGTAATAAGTCAATAAATTCAGAAAAATGTACCCCATTATTAACATTAAACTTATCAACATATAAGTTATAAGTTGAGTACTTGAGTTCATAAGTTGGGTTGACAAACACCCCATAAGCTCTTACGGGTTTATAAGCCATAAATCGACTTATAAACTCATTGCCAAACAGGCCCTACAACACTTCTTAGCTTATGTATTCAAACAAAATATACACATGAAAGTCATCGCTTCTGACCTAAGTCTTATGGCTAGTTGTAAACTGCCTCCTTGAAAGATTCAGTTACAGGACTTCGCGGGATTTTAACACAGACAAAGAAAAGACAAGGCCTTCGCCCTGGTGGTATAACTTCATACCCTATGGGAAGTCGAGATTTCTTTACCTTCTTTCCCCTCCAAAGAGTCGAGAATTCATATCCCACAAGGACTAGTGTGCGAGTTTATGTAAAAAAATGTGGTGTCCATGGAAAATAACAGAAGGAAAAGGGCAACTGATGCACACATAGGATTGCATATTTGCATTATTGCAATGCTCATGCCAACTATAGTGAAACTGATAAAATGGGAAGGCATGCCACCAAACAATGAACCTTTAATGTGATACAGTGTTAAGCTGGTACCAGCAGTTATCTTAAATATTACTACCATTCTTTTGATGAGAGTCCCTGCATTATTGAAGCCGAATCAAGTTGCAAGTCTCCACAGACACTACATATAAATGTAGACGGTAAACATGTATATACTTAAGTTAATTGCAAGAAGACGAGGGATGTAGAAAGCATACAACATATAGAGACAAACAAAACAAGATTCTTCCCACGTATATTTACACCAACAGAGCAAACCCCACAACAAGGTATAAACAACAATTTTCACTAGAAGATGAAAAAAACATGTGGGCAATAATACGGGCCTCCATTACAATTAAGGGCAGATGCATCTACAGTTGACGACAGATTCATTGTCTGGCAAAAATAAATTAAAGTCCAAAAGTGAACCATGCATTGCAGCAGGCAAAGCAGAAAATGATGCAGGAAAAAACAAAAATAGAATAGAAAAAGGGTAATTTTATTTATTAAAGTAGTTCTTAAAACAGTTCCCATCAGTACCAGTATAGACAACAGAGGAGAGGAGGGAAAGGACATCACTAGATTAAGAAGAAAAACATCTAATAATTAGCTTTGTACCCACTTACACTAAACAGTTTAAACTTACAACAGAGCTACCTAACCCTAGCATTAGCAGTCTTTCTTTTCCACCTCTTGAAGATTGATCTGTTAAACAAAGGACCTTGTATCTGGTATGTAAGTCAAGATCTCTATAATGTTACAGATCAGTAATCTACATTCTATAGTCTACACTTTGTCAAGGGCCAGCCCTACTATCTTTACAGGTAAAACAAGGGTAATGGAAAACAGATTTACCACCAACACCATGAAGCAACTTCCATCTTTAAATATCGTACAGTTAACATTAGATTAACAGCAGGATGTTAAAGGCTTTTATGGGTCCATTTTAACCCATTCATAACGTCCGGGAATAGGCTTATCATTTACAGGATCATAGTTGTACCTGAAAGTATAATGTGTGTATAATGTGTTAGCATATGGTATCATAAAATATCCTTGTGGATGTATTAGAAATGCTATAAATAAAATTGTACTTCTCTTCGAATTCCTTTTGCTGCTGCTTTTCGGCACTTGAGAAAAATGTGTCCATATCATTTGCCATCGGTATGCGTCTTCCCATTGAATTTTGTGCTGTCTGATTGCCATCTGTCAAGTTTGCAGATTTGGTAGAACTAGGGGTTCTTACAGTGTCAACCCTTATCAAACTGCATGGAGTTGTCTCCCTAGCTCCCCTGCAAGAGGCACAAATTATTAGAAAAAAGAATTACTTAAAATATCCTAACATTAGAGATTCTATTAATACACCTCATAACGAAAGCTCCTATAAAATACCAACACAATTAAGAAACTGCAGCAACCAAAACGACCAAGTAAAGCCAGTAAACTGCTTTGTTCAAGGACCACAAAATTCACAGTACACAAATTAAAAAAAAAACAGGGAACCAAAGGAAAAAGCAAATAACTTCAATTACATTCCTCATCCACAGAACCAATCATGCAGCATAGCCCCCACCTAAGTTTTAACTGGTTCATGGCCTACCAATCATTATAGCCTTTTGAAATTTAAGGACCCCAAAACAAATTGCATTCATTCTTGCTACTGTTAAGGTAATGAAAGCTTTTGATTTCACCATGACTTTACTATGTAATTTGAGGGAAAAAAGGACTCTGAAAGTGGATATCCATTTTCTGTTCCAATCAGCATCATATCAAGATAGAAAATAAATTTAATGTTAACAAGGCATCATACATGTATAAAATGTAATACCCTTCTAGAGGCAACAAAGTCACAAAACTTTAGAAGGAAAAGAACTCACTAGAAAAGATTAAACTAGGAAGAAGCAACATGGAGATTGACAGCTTCATTGCAAAACCAATTAATAAATTGTATAACAAAGGCCACATAAGCAGAACAGCCAAGTTAAGCAGAACAGCCAAATTATGGAGCAAGAAGTAGGACAATTGCAGTCACAACAAAAAGATAAAGAACTAATAATTGATGAAAGAGAGAGCTGATTGTAAGTTCTTATAATAACTTATCTCTTTCAATTTTTTCTACAAGGCAGGCAAATAGTGAAAATGAGGGCACAGTGATACAAAACTGTATCAGATTCTTTAATACAACAAACAATAATATAGATATATTAGAAAAATCTAGAGAAACAAATACATGGCTGATCCAGCTAATTGCTGAGGAAATATGGGTATAGTAAATTTAACAAAAAAAATTGTTGATGCACAACACCAGAAACAGAGTGAAGAAGCCAAAAGAAGTCACTACAATCTATGACAGCCAAAAGAATACATGCAAAGAAATATGTAGCAACTACGGCAAACACAACCCAAAAGGCCTCAATTATACGAAGGTAGTATTGTAAATTGTAAAAAGGAGCAAGAAAGCATATTTATCGACCTCTTTTACCTCATCATATATCAAAATATTTACTTTTTAAGCTCTTAGCTACTCTTAATATAAAAAAGGACCAACTTCATTATATTTTTCCACAACATAAAGAATCATCAAATCTAGACCAACATGTAGTTAAATCGAAAGATTGTAAAACATGGAAGATACAAAAGCGAATAAATTAACAATTCATGAACTCTATACCACATGTAATTCAATACAAAAGCCATAACAATAAGTAAACATATCGATCTTTTTACGAATTTCAGAGAACAGAGGGTAAAAAAATCCAAGAAGAATTAGTACGAAGAACCACAAGATCAATTTTTCAAGGCTAAAAAAAGATTTTTAACAAAACAAATAAATCCAACTAGAATTACAAATATAAGAACTTCTCGAAAAACACACTACCAACAACATACACATATAGAGCACATGCAAATATTTAAGCATTTTACATAACAATTAAAAATCCAAAAAAATAATTTCATAACAAGATCAATTTTTTAAGGCATAAAAACATAAAATATATAAAAAAAATTACAATAACTCAATATAAAAATTACCCACCTTTCTCTACCATCAAAATCCACCATATTTTCCCCAAAAGAGCCTTCAATTGGACCCTCCACGTCATCTTTCACCTCTTTCTGACTCTCCTCTACACAGCCCGACCCGAAATGACCCGACCCATTTCCCAATCTTGACCTAAAATTAGGGTTTTGCCTTCTGGGTCTCTTTAAATCAGCCCCAATTACAATTTTCTGAAGACGACGGCTCCGAAGCTGAAGATAATCAGATGGGGTTTGTAAAGCTAGGGTTTTGGCTCGAGTGCGTACACCAAGAGGGGAATTGTGTTGGGTTGGTTCGTGTTTTGTGTTTGATTTTCTCAAGTATTTGCCCATTTTTGTGATTTGGGGTTTGATTTTACATCAAGATTGAGGTGGGTTTTGGAGGGTTTAGAGAGAGAAGAGACGGTGGAGTGGTTTGGTGTAGAGAGAGAGTTAAGTGTGTGTTTTAGTGTGTGTGCAGTTTGGGAGGGAGAGAGAGAGAGAGGTAGAAAATGACAGTTTTTTTACGGGATGTACGCTACTTTATAGTCTCTTTTTATATTTTTTTTCGATGGAATTAATTATTGAACAATTATTTTTCATAAATTCAAAAATATAAATTTATAATTTTCGCTCATTTTACAATTTGTTAAGATGTACTGATTTTTAATATATATATAAAAAATTGAAGCCGTATGAATTATGATTGACATATTGATAAAAATTAATTGAAGTATTTTTGTTTAACAATTTTCAAGTTTCACGGGGTACGTAGATACAACATTGGATTCTATCTTTCAGTGGCCACATGGAAAGTACAATTTTTTTCAATTTTTAGCATTTGAACTACCGGAATGGGGTCCCACTTTTACCTCATCTTCATCCCATTTGTTTACCAAATGGGGTCTTTTAATAGTTACTTGGCAATAAGGATGGGATATCAAAAAAATTAAAAAATGATAAATTAATTAGAATAAAAAATATTAAATAAATAATCAAAATTAATATCATAAATTATAAAATGATAAATTTAAATATTAATTGGAACATAAAAAATAATTAAAGAATACAAATGAAGCTGAGAAAGATAAATAAGGCATTATTAATATTTAAATGGGTCGAGAAAGATAAATGTGGCATTATTAATATTATTTTATTATTTATTAAAATAATCTATACTATCTATAATCAATACTATTATATAACAGACGAAACATTAAAAGTTTGGTTGGTCGGTATGGTACGTTGTGATTTTACTTAATTGCTCTTAATTAACTGTACTTTGTATTTTTACTTAATTAACCTTAATTATTTATAAAAATATATTATTAAATAATAATATTACCTATTTATAACCAATTACCTTTTTCACCTAAAATACATTATTTTTCTAACAAATTCCCTTACTTTTTCAAATATATCAAGGACAATTACCTTTTTAAACTAAAACATGTTAGTTTTTCTATTTTTTCTTACTAAAACCCCTCTTTTTCTAAAAATATCACGAACAAACATTTAGTTATTTATTTTTAAACCTATTTTAATATTATAATTATTTTTTAAAAGTTTACCTATTTTAACATGTTTACTTATGTTTATTAACAAATTCAATTACTAAAAATATTAAAATATAAATAATCAAATATCTATTTATAACCAATTACATTTTCAGCTAAAACACATTATATATTTTTTTCTAACAAAGTTCCTCCTTTTCTAAATATATCACGGGAAATTGCCTTTTACAATTTACTTTTTTCTATTTTTCTCACTAAAATCCATTCTTTTTCCAAAAATATCACAAGAAACCATTTACTTATTTATTTTAAAACGTATTTAAATACTTTTAATTATTAAATTTTAAAACCTCATTTTCCAAAAATATCACGGGCATTTACCTTTTTAAACTAAATATATGTTACATTTTTTTATTTTTTTCTTACTAAAATAACTCATTTTCCAAAAATATAACGGGCAAACCCATACTTATTTATTTTAAAATTTGTTTTAATATTTTTAATTAATTAAAAGTGTTTAGCTATTTTAACATGTCTACTTATTTTTTGCACAATTACAATTAATAAAATATTAAAAAAAATAACAATTAACAATCCGTGCATCGCACGGTTGTAAGCTAGTATAATATAATAGAAGAAACATTAAAAGTTTGGTCGGTACCAAAGTGATTTTACGTAATTACCCTTACTTATTTATGAAAAAATATTAAATAATAACATTACATGTTTATAACTAATTACCTTTTCAGCTAAAACACATTATTGATTTTTTCTAACAAAATCCCTCATTTTCTAAAAATATCATGAACAATTATTTTTTTCAACTTACTTTTTTCTATTTTTCTTACTAAAATCTCTTTTACTTCTAAAAACATCACATACAAACTCTTTACTTATTGCAAACTCTTTACATGTTTTAAAATCTATTTTAATATTTTTAATTATTAAATTTTAAAACCTCATTTTCCCAAAAAATCACGGGCAATTACCCTTTTTAAACTAAACATGTTACATTTTTTATTTTTTCTTACTAAAATCTCTCATTTTCCAAAAAATATAACGAACAAATCCTTACTTATTTATTTTGAAATCTATTTTAATGTTTTTAATTATTTAAAAGCAATTAGCTATTTTAACATTTGTACTTATTTTTTTAACAGGTACAATTAATAATATATTAAAAAGTAAATAATAAAACAACAATTAACAATCCGTGCATCGCACGGGATTTTAAGCTAAAAAGAGTAAAAATGATATTAAAATAGTATTATCATAGGTCAAAAATTCGATTCCTCTAAACAACTTATTCAATATAATTCATGATTATATTATATCACAAATTTGTGAATTTTATTTAAAATATTATAATAAGTCAAAAGTTCGATTCGTTAAATGACATATCATATATGAGAAGCTTTTAATACAAAACGACATATAAAATATAAGTTAATATTCAATTTACATATAAATATTAGACTACAAAAAGGAAAAAGGCTAAAATAGTTCTAATACATCCATAGGTATCCATCACTACACATATGACAAATACATAGTTTTGTAAATTTGTATCAAAGTTATGTCTTTGAAAAATTAGAAAAAGGGAGATACAAAATTCTTTTCCTAAATAGCCTTTACAGAATTAGATATCATTATTGGTTAAAAATCGTAATTTAGGACGGAGAACTTGACTTTAAGTATTGAAAATTTAGATAAGCAGAAAAGTAACTGCCCGTGATATTTTTAGAAGTGTTTTAATTATATTAATTGTATTTGTTAAAAAATACGTTGACATGTTAAAATAGGTAAACTTTTTTAAAAAATTAAAAGTATTAAAATATATTTTAAAATAAGTAAGTAAGGTTTGCACCGGATTTTTTTGGAAAATAGAGATTTAGTGTAGAACAAATATAAAAGGTAATATGTTTTTTTTGACGTAAAGCGAAGAATTCATTAAAATACTGAAATCCAGCCAGGACAAACCCCTAAACTGTCAATTACAACCTGACTGTGAAACAAAAAACGAGCTAAACAAATAGATGTTTTGTTTTCAGATCGCTTAACACATAGAATATCCAAATTCTTTAATCTAAAAAGTATTACAATGACATCTCGAATAATCCAACCTACATCAGTTGTGAAATTAGTAGCATCGCAATTGACCTTCACATAAGCACCATCTGTAGTCCAATGTTCAGAACTATCAGTTACATCAACTGATATTGAAGCAACAAATGCCCCCAAAATATGAATAATTTTTTGTTGTGAAAGGTGAGTTTTTGCGGTATTCACCACCATCCCAAATTTGATGCAAGTCTTACAGATCACCCAAAATACCATATAAATCCTTCTAAAAAAAACTACAAAAACCCATAACAAACCACAAAAACATCCCAAAAAAGATGGGCACGACTAAACAACCTTGATAACAAGGTACTCGACAATAACTCACCCAAAAAGGATTAGATCTCAATTTTATTAAAAAATTGATAAATATAATAGATGATGAGAGAGCGAAAGGGCTTAATAGTTGAAGGGGATGAATGTTGAAGAATGGAGAAGTGGCGGTTAGAACCCTATATTTTAAGGAAATGAGTAAATTTTGTTAAAAAAAATATTTTAATTATAAAAAGTAATTATGCTTGATATTTTTGAAAAATGAGACTGAATGAACCATGACCTATGAACGGACATCACCAATCGATAAAAATAAATTAAATTCAAATTCAAGATTTTCAACCACAAAAAATAAGTTTTTCACACTTTAACTACTGTATCGGGTCACGCTTGACATTAAAAAAGTACACAAATATTTAGCCAAAAAATGAGTACATAAATAAATGTAACATGTGGGCCGGCGGATGATTTGGCGTATAGCAAGCGTGAGGTAAGAGGCAAAAATGAAAAAGAGCACGGAGGAAATCGCGCACGAATTTCGAAGGGAACGGGTTTATTCACGTACATTCCGCTGCCAACGTCATTTACCCCTTTTGACAACTTACAAATTAATTTTCTATTTGGGGAATATGCCTTTATAAACAGATATAGTGCGCATTTAGGGTATCACAAAAAAATTGATTTATAGCTTAAAATGAGTAAGTGTCATATAAGTTGATGAATTCTTATAAGTTATACGGGTGTTTTGATAAATTTACTTATAAGTTAGTTAAGAGTTTGCTAAATTAAATTTGAAAAAATAATTATTAAATACAATAATTTCAACACTTGCATTTTAAATTAAAAAAATATTTTAAAACACAAAGGTAAAAATGTAAAGTATTAAAAAACAAAGAAATCAAGTAATAAGTCAATAAGTTGATGAAAATGTACCACATTATTAACATTCAACTTATCAACATATAAGTTATAAGTTGAGGTCATAAATTGGGTTGATAAACACCCCATAAGCTCTTATTAACTTATAATGTATAAGTTAGGTTGGCCAAACGGGCCCATTGTAGTTTTGTTTTTGTTGTGCCCCAAAATATGCTTTGGGCTTATTTCGTGGCCCACATATGTTATGGGCTTGATATGAATGGGTTGGGCCGGTTTGTAGATTGGTTATGACAATGTGGAGGTACGTAAGTTGCTCCACCTCCACCTGATATGGAGGTCCGTAAATAGCTCCACCTCCGTCGGAGATGGAGGTACGTCTTTAGCTCCAGCTCTACCTGACAGAGGTAGAGTTTTGCAGGGATTCTACTACTGGTTCGATAGGGATTCAGGAATTTCTCCAAATAGAGGACTCTTAGCTGGGTTATATGACTATAAACGTGATAATTATTACATATACATGATATATGTATATAAATATTGGGATAATTATTACGGATTTATAATAACAAGGGTTTCAGTGTCCTACTCGAATCAGGGCACTCAAGGTTCCCTTGGCAGTGTTTGGATCGACTCAAATCTCTAAAATGGCTTATCAAGTGATGGCTGATTACACAAGTAACAGAGGTAGGTTATCATAGAATTACATTGGGGCTTGATTCCTATAAATAGGATATGTAGGCGTTGGCAAGAGGGGTTTGAACTTTCATTCACTATACACAAAAGGCACGTGTAACCTTAGTGAGTTTTCCGGTTAATCTGTCCGATGAGGTAGAAGATTACTCAGCCACAATTATCCGACAACCTTGTCAATTCAGTCCAAAAACACCACATTCTTCCACCTGTCCTAGCAGTGGAAGTCGAAGCTGCTCACGTGCGCACCAGTTGTTATCGTCCGAAAACCAAGGACGGAATTAGTTATTTCAGCGGATTTTACTCGAAGTGTTGTACCGAATTTCTCTCACAACATCTTTTGGCGCTAGAAGGAGGGGACTCCTAAAATCTTTTTTGAGAGAGAGAGATGTCGGACTCTTCCGATGATGAACGGACGCCGAGTAACGGCAAAAATGGACGAGGGGATGACCCTGGGAAGGAAGTTACGAATAGGGATCTTCTGAATAGTCTTCAACAAATGGGCGACATGCTTGGGTCGTTGGAAAGAAGAACTGAAAAGATGAAGAAATGGCAGGAAAAGTAAAAACACTCCAAGAAGCAAGAGGTGACGCCAATTCGTTTGGACTTTCAGGATGAAGAGAAAGAGCTCGAGGATGATGAGCCTAAAAGAACCTTTTCTGATGTGGAAACTGACCAGGAGAACGAAAACTGGAAGTCTGAAGATGAAGATGGAGATGGCCCGGAACCCTCAACTACACGTAGCGTGAGTGTATTCGACCGCATAGGGAAGAAGCTCACTAACAAGGACCTACGACATGTGTTGTATGAGGCTCGTAAAAAGTCCACGTAAAAGAACGAAATGGAGAGGTCTCAGTCCAAAATGTCTAAGAGCCATAGAAAAGAGAAGTCCCAGTCAGAAGGATGTAGATCCAAAACCACCAGGGTTCTTACTATCACAGATGGCGAGCGTAGCTCCAGCTCCCATCACAACTCTCCCCCTGGGTCTGATGAAAGCTCTTTCGACGGTTCTGATGAAGATGAAAATGATGATATAGGTGATGATGAAGAGCAGTATAAGGTGAAAGATCTTCGAGAGGCCCTCGAGAAAATTAAGGCCGAAAAAAGATCTAGTGCAGGTCTGGTTGTATCTTCACCTTTCACTAAACAGATACGAGATTCACCTTTTCCACGTACCTATCGTGGTGTAGGCGACCTGAAATTTGATGGGACAGCTGACCCTGTGGAATACCTCAGTCGTTTTAACACTGAGATGGTGGTGTATCAAATCAAGGACCGCACCAAATGTAGGCTTTTAGCTGCAACTTTGAGGGAAAACGCGCATCAGTGGTTTAAAAGGTTGTCTGCTAACTCGATTAAGAGCTGGAGACAGATGAGTGAGCTCTTTGTGACTCAGTTTAGAGCTTCGGTTACGTTTGCACCTCCTGCCAATACTTTGGCAAATATTAAGCAGCGTGACAATGAGACTCTGAATGATTATTTTAAACGCTTTAATGCAGAAGTTCCGAAGGTGAAAAAGGCAACTGATGAAACCTATAAAAACTTTCTGATAGCTGGAGTAAGACCAGGAACTGAATTCTGGAAGGAGCTGCAAAGCAAAGAACCAGCTACATTGGCTGATTTTTTATGCGAAGGCTGAACCACATAAGGTTGTGGAACAATCTCTAGCTAACCTGAAAAAGGAAAATGCTTCAATAAGCGTACCTCCTACAATAGGGCTCCCACTGATAGGGAAGCTCCCCGTGATGCTAAGACAGCTCCCCTCACAGTGAGCACCACTGGATCACGAAGAACGGTGGGATACAAATATCCACCAGTGAAAAATCTACAAAAATATACCGAGTATACACCATTGGCTGCTCCACTTGATCATATTTTTGAAGTGGGGGATAAGGCAGGAATATTCAAGAAGCCACCTCGAAACGGTCCACCTGGAAGGAAGGACCAAGGGAGGTATTACGTGTTTCACGACGCAAATGGCCATGAGACCGCGGACTGCCGTCATTTGAAGGATCATATTGAGGACCTGATCAAGAGGGGGTACCTCACTGAATTTATAGCTGAGGAGGCCAAGAAGTACAAGGACGGTAAATCTAGCAAAGATGGTGAGAAAACCGTACCTGATCGTACAACAAGGGCTGGAAGTATCCGTACGATAATTGGAGGACCTTATATTGGAGGCACAAGCAGAAATTCTATGAAGAATTATGCTAAGGAAGCTAGAGGATGCCCTCTCACTAATGTATTTCACTTGTCAGAGCGCCCTCCCAAGTTATTCAAAGGAGTGGCAGCTGATATAACGTTCACCGAGGAGGACGCCCTACATGTGCACCACCCTCATAATGATGCACTGGTGGTAACTATCAGCATTGGAAATTTGAACGTCCACCGAGTCCTTGTTGACAATTGAAGCTCCTGCAATATCTTGGCCTACAACACCTACCAGAAAATGGGGCTCTTAGATAAAGAAATGTCTCATTCTTATAATGATTTATATGAATTTACTGGAGGACCAGTGCAGATCATTGGAAGGGTAAAGTTACCCGTGGTATTGGGAAATGAACCTCTCCAAGCTACACAGGAAGCTAAGTTTATGGTTGTGAATGAAGACATCTTTTATAACTGTATTATTGGCATACCTCTGTTAAAGGAAATGAGGGTGGTAACCTCCATATATCACCTTTTGATGAAATTCCCAACTCCAAATGGGATTGGAAGCCTACAAGGTTGTCAAACCGAATCCAGGGAATGTTACAGTAAGGCCTTGCATTCAACAGAACAAGCCTCAAAACATCTGTTACTTGTGGACGGTGGTGCGTCTAATAATTGTTATAGTTACCTGACTGCAGGAGCTGGAGAAGAAACCGTAGCTGAGAAGGGAGTAATTCCTGTGAAAGATATTTGTAATGCTATTGTGGTCTTCCAACATCCATGGGAAGCACCTTACACGAATGTTGTCTTTTTTCGGGGGGTAGATACCCAGGAAGAGGTGCGGATGTTAGAAGCACCCCCACCTAAAAAATCGAGAATACAAGAATCTTTTGTTGAGGGAGTCGTGGAAGATGTGAACGACAGTGATTTTGAAGACATGGACCTGGATAAGCAGTTGGATGCCCATGAACCTGCTCAGAAATCTAGTAATAAAGTCCCAATGGAAATTGACCTGGACCCACGGATTCTTGAGACAAAGGAGAAAACAGGTGCAGCTGGTGATACCATATCCATTTTGGTAGATGAAGCTAACCCCTCAAAAGAGTTGAAGATTGGTAAGCAGCTCAACTCTGACATTTGTGAATCTCTAACCGTGTTCTTGAAGGGAAACTTGGATGTTTTCGCGTGGTGTCACTCAGACATGATTGACATCGATCCTAAGGTGATGTGCCACCACCTTAATATTGAGCCCGAAAGGAAAACTGTTAGGCAGAAAAGAAGAGCTACCAGTGGGGAAAGAGTTGTAGCTCTGAAAGAAGAGGTGGATAGGTTGCTAGCAGCTAGTTTGGTTAGGGAATCATTTTACCCGGATTGGTTGGCAAACCCCGTGCTTGTGAAGAAGCCCAATGGAAAATGATGAACGTGTGTGGACTTCACAGATTTAAATAAGGTGTGCCCAAAGGATAGCTTCCCACTCCCGTGGATTGATCAGCTGGTTGATGCAATATCAAGACATGCTTTGCTCAGCTTCATGGATGCCTACTCTGGGTATAATCAGATACCAATGTACGAACCCAATCAGGAGCACACCTCCTTTATCACGGATAGAGGTTTGTACTGCTACATTGGAATGCCTTTTGGGTTACTGAATGCCGGGGCAACTTACCAAAGGCTAGTCAACAAGATGTTTAAAGAACAAATTGGTAAAACAATGGGAGTATATGTGGATGACATGTTGATAAAATCTAGAGTTGCTGCTGATCATGTAGCTCACCTATCCGAGATGTTTGATATCCTAAGGACATATAGGATGAAGCTCAACCCTCAGAAATGTGTGGTTGGGGTTGAATCGGGAAAATTCGTTGGTTTTATTGTGAACCACATGGGAATTGAAGCTAACCCCACGAATATAAAGGCTTTGATTGAGATGCGGTCACCTCGCAATGTGAAGGAGGTACAATGTCTCACTGGTAGGGTCGCAGCTCTGAACCGATTTGTTTCCAAATCTTCTGATAAGCGTAAGGAATTCTTTGCCGCAATAAAGAAAGGAAAGAACTTTGAATGGGGACCAGAATGTGAAGCTGCTTTCAAGAAGCTCAAGGAGCAGCTCAGAAGTCCTCCACTGTTATCTAAACCCTTGGAAGGTGAGGTACTCATACTCTATCTGGTTGTGTCTGAATATTCTATTAGTGCAGTGTTGGTTCGAGAAGAGGAGATGGTTCAACACCCGGTCTATTATGTTAGTAAAAGGTTGTTGGACGCCGAAACTCGGTACACAAACATGGAAAAGTTAGCTTATGCTTTGATTCTGGCTTCAAGGAAACTTAGACCGTATTTCCAAGCACATCAAATTGAGATACAAACTTCGTTCCCGCTGAGGCAGGTGTTACATAAGGCAGAAGCTTCTGGGAGGCTTATGAAATGGGCCGTGGAGCTAGGCCAATTCGATATCGAATATAAACCCCGAACTGCTATCAAGGGGCAAGCACTGGCTGACTTCTTACTGGAATTTCCACCATCTATTGAGGTAGTTGGAACATAATACGTAGCTGAATCTCCCATAGAGGAGGTACTAGTGGAAAATTGCTCCCCCTGGTGGACACTTTATGTAGATGAAGCGGTGAATGGCAATGGAGCGGATGCAGGTATAATACTTATTAGCCTGGAAGGTCATAAACAGCAAAGCTCTATTCACTTTGGTTTTTATGCGACAAATAATGCCGCGGAGTATGAAGCACTTATTGCCGGCTTGAAGCTAGCCTTAGAAATGAGGGTGGAAAATCTGACTGTTTTTAGTGACTCAATGTTGGTGGTATGGCACATACGAGGATGATTCCAAGCCAGGGCCCTCGTACTGATTTGTATATGAGGTACGCTCAAGAGCTTATCAGCAGGTTCAAGGAGGTGAACCTCGAGCAGATACCTCGATCTGAAAATGCTAATGCAGATGCACTAGAAAAATTAGGATCGCAAAAGGAGGCGACTATGCTGGGAGTCATTCCATTGGAAGTCCAACTCCAACCCAGTATACCCAGGCTTAATGTCATGAATATGGAAGCTCCAGCGGAGGATTCATGGACTACTCCTATTTTGGAATACATCACTAAAGGGACTCTGCCACCTAACAAGGATGAGGCTCGAAGATTGAAATATCAGGCTGTAAGGTACGTAATCTATGATGGTTCTTTGTACAAAAGAGGATTTAATAGGCCATTGCTTAAGTGCATCTCCAGAAATGAATGCAAATACATTATGCGAGAGATCCATGAGGGAATCTGTGGTAACCATGCTGGAGGGACCTCCTTGGCACACAAGATACTTCGTCAAGGTTACTACTGGCCAACTGTGCAAAAAGATGCACACAGGTTTACTCGGGCATGTAATCACTGTCAGAGGTTCGCAAATTTCAACAGCAGTCCGGCTGTGCCCCTCAAGCCTCTCACAAGCCCTTGGCCGTTCGCTGTATGGGGAATTGATTTAATTGGGGAGCTACCCCGAGGAAAGGGTGGTGTCAAATACGCGGTTGTGGATGTTGATTACTTCACCAAGTGGGCAGAGGCTGAGCCACTAACGACGATTACAGCTGCTAAGTTAAAGGAATTTGTGTTTCGAGCCATTGTATGCAGGTTTGGAGTTCCCTTCAAACTTATTTCTGATAATGGCAAGCAATTCGATAGCAAGGAGATGCGAGGTGTGTTGACCTCAGAATTCAAAAAGGATTTTCAGCTGTGTGCCATCCACAAAGTAACGGTCAAACTGAAGCTGTTAACAAGATCATTAAGCACACTATGAAAACGAAGCTCGAGGAAAGCAAGGGATGTTGGCCAGAGGAGATGCCAATGGTGTTGTGGTCATATAATACCACACCAAGAACTACCACAGGTGAATCCCCATTCACTTTGGCTTACAGATGTGAAGCTATGGTACTTGTAGAGATTGGAGCTGGATCATTTAGGAGGGATAATTATGATCCCGAGAATAATGAGCTGAATCATCGGTTGTACCTAGATTTAGTAGAAGAGGTACACACAAATGCACAGCTGAAGCTGGCCGCGTATCAACAAAGGACTCGGAAATATTATGACAGCAAGGTTCGTGCTCGCCCTTTGAAAGTAGGGGATCTTGTGCTAAGGAAAATGATGCAAAACATGAGGGTTCATGGTCATGGAGTTTTTGGTGCGAATTGGGAGGGTCCTTATCTCATAAAGACGGTCTTGTGGGAAGGCACCTACCACCTCACGGATCTTGATGGGAAGTTAATTCCAAGGGCATGGAATGCCGAGCATCTGAAGAAGTACTACCAGTAGACTTCTTACTCCGTTTTCAGGTATTTTTTCTTTCATAGGCCTTTTTCAGGCGTAGGATCAATAAACGCAGCTTACTAGTTGTTGCTGTCATGCTTAGGTTTAGCTCTGAATTTATTTCAAGTTTCCTATGAATGCTCGGGGGGTAGTGTATGTACACTCCACCGATATGATGTTTTTGAGACAAGGATCACAATATGAATAAAAGTTTCATTGTTTTGCTTCTTATGATTATACGTGGTTATGAATATTGATGCTTGTTGGATTTATTTATAAGTACATTTAATATGTATGAATATCTCTATATGTGAATGAATGGTTTTTACTTAGTTATTTATCACTATTGCTTACATGTTAAAGAACTAGGGGGTAGTTGGTATATAAAACTTCCCAATGGTTACAAGGTCAAATTTCCGCAATCCAAAATTTTTTATGCTCGGAATGGATACGTACCTCATGGACTATGAGGTACGAATGTATACGTACCTCATGGACTATGAGGTACGAATGGATACGTACCTCATGGACTATGAGGTACGAATGGATACGTATCTCATGGACTATGAGGTACGAATGGATATGTACCTCATGGACCATGAGGTGCAGAAGGTGCGTGCCCATGGATTATGGGAGGCAAAATGTGTGTACTCATGGATTATGAGGTGCAACATTGTTCGGTTTCATGTGGATCCTAGAGGACTAGGCTTGTGAAAACCCCAACATATTTATAGACCTACGAGGTCTTTTTATAATGGAAGTTATGTATAAGCCCTATTCATCTCTCAAGGACTATGTTACACCCAAAGGATTGGGTACATGTAAGTTCCTTTCGTAATATGTACGTGCAAATGGCTACGCTAACCGGTTCATGTGGATCCTAAGGACATTAGGCACATGGAGAGCCAAGGCGTATGAATGATTGTGTGGGAGCCGGATAGCAGGCCACACATGGTAAAACCAGGACTTGGTTTAAAAAGAATCAGGACTTGATTCAAATTCATGACATAACAATAAGATTTGGCTTAAGCACGCGTGATCCTTAGTAACCTAGACATGCGTGACTCTTATGGATACACCTAGACAAGAATACGCAGGTGCGCTTAACGTGTCCTGGATTTTAATAAGGATGATTACTAATTCTTTTGAGGATGATAAAGAATTGTTGTGGAAAATGTTACATCTAAGGATTAGGTGTATGTCTAAACTTGGCTGAAGTTTAAAGGTTATATTTTAGAATCACGAGTACGTTCTGCTATCAAAAATGTTGAGATTAAAGTGCATAAGTGTACTTAGCTTTGATTATGATCATGTTATACTACTGGTTACTTGACTAATGATAGTCTTCAACTTAAATGAACTTGACAAGTTCATCTGAGCGCGACATAGATGATAAGCCTGGTTATGAGCAACTATCCTAAGTATAAGGATACTCTAGCTACGCGTATGTGTATATCTGGTTCGGATATTACAGCTACATGTATATGTGCACTTGTGGAAGTTGTTGCTATATGTGCATGTGTGTGCCACTAAGCATGATCAGTCTATGTGTGCATACATACCTACTTAGCATGGCAAATCGAAATACGAAAGAAGATGCATAAAGGAAATTAAATGTTATGGAAATTGGGAAGTTATGGATTACAACTTGTGAAGCGTTCTGAGGCGCCCACACCCTCATCCGAATAATCCAAAATAATGGCGCAAGCGCCATAAATGTTATTGGAACAAAACCATCAAACCTTGCCCACGATGGGGGCATCAATGTCCTGGGGATTTAGACCTTTAAAAGGAAAAAGAAAAGGGATTTAGGAAGCTGGGCTGTCAGAAACCACCTCACTTGTGGTAGTGTCAGGAGCTGGCTGAATCATGACCTGCTCATCCGTGGGTATCTCGGCCTCAGTCACCTTGGAGAGGGACTCCATGGTTGGCTCAATTCTTTCTTTGGAAGCACCAGCAGCTTCCTTGCCCTTCATATCCTTAATAATGGAGAGGACGTCTTCACCAAAGCGAGACCAGTACAGGTCTGGGAAAAGCTTATAGGTAGACTTGATGTAGTCTTCTATTCCATTGTTGTAACCTACCTGGTACCTGGTTCTCTTCTCTTCTTTATGAGCAAATTCAGCAACAACTAAGTCGATTTGCAGCTCATCCATCTTCAACTCCAACTCATGCACATGTTTGGCATGATCAACTACAAGCTTGTCCTTCTCCACATCCAGGTTGATTATGGCAGAGCTTAGTTTCTTCTTCTCCTTCAATAGCTTGGTTTCCACTACCTTGAGCTTTTGGTTGGTGTTCTTCAAATGTTTCAGTACATCGTCCTTGGCTTTGATAGCTACTTTCAATTGTGCCACCTCCCCAGCAAGCTTCTTATCTCCAAAAGCAGCCTCCACGATCTCCTCCCCGTGCTTTAGATAATGGAAAAAGCTCCCTCTGTTAGCAAGGGGAATGGCTTTGGCTGCCTCAACAACAGTCATCTTGTCCCATCTAGCTACGGTCTCCTCGGGGACCTGATTGCCAACCATGACAAAGAACTTTTGCATATGAGGGATGGTGGTCCTACTTCCGTGTGGAGGGGCTGACTTTGGTTTCTTGGAGGAGCGTGAGCTAGACACCATTTTTGAGTCAGATGGTGGTAAAAGCTTCCTCTTCGAGGAGGTGGATGATTTTTCATAAGCAGGGGATGAATGCTTAACTTGGGAAATAAGAGTGGCTGCAATTGGAGTGGTTTTCTCGTCTCCTTCTCCAAAGAGGTCATTATAATTCGCTGATTACTGAATGAATGAGGAAATGCCTGATGCCATATCTGTCAAGACAAAAATACCAAAAATATCATACAACAGTCGTAATAAAGGCATGGGTGAACAAATGAGATGCATGGATAATGCAAATAAATACAATGGAAAAGAAAATATATGTCGGGTACGATTTGTGGGTCAGGTTATTCAGAAATCACCTGCTTTGTTTTTCTTGGTAGAGGAAGCTCGGATAGGGGTACCTCCACATGGTATAAAACCGCACTTGAGTAGTCTATCTTGGGTCAGCAAACTAGCACCATCTCCGAGTTCTGCTGAGAGCTCTAAAGCTTTTTGGGCCCGAGTAAGTGCTTTACCTTTTAGGGATGACATGACATGAATCTTGACATTTAAGTTTAATTCGGTTCTTAATGTCGGATAATCGTAGCAATAGACAAATTGTTTTAGCCACCCTGACATCATTTGCTTATTTCCTTTTATACATTGACCTTCATGGACACCCCATGTGGTCAGATAGTAAAATCCTGTGTTCTTTCTAGTTTGTTTCAATTGGTAGAAATAGCCGAGTTCACGAACAATAAGCTGGGTATTGAATTCCTTGTCATACAAAACGTACATGCACATGGCCATACGATAAGAGTTGATGGTCAATTGAATGGGAGCAAGCTTGTAAAACTTAATCAGTTCATGGATGAATGGGTGAAGAGGGAGAGACAATCCCAATTTAAAAAATTGAGCAGAGAATACGACATTAGGGGTTGCCTTCTCCTGTTCAAAATTGTTGATATTGTGGCACCGCTCACCGGCTGCAGATGCCACCAGCGTACATCCTATGTGAAATTTTTGGTAAAGGTTTTCGACTGAAGCTGCAGTCATAGAGGAATCTAGGTTTTCACATGATAAGTCTAAGAAAGGGTCCTCTAGGGGGCCATCTTTTTGGTTTTCCTCGTTTGAGAGGATAATTTCTTGAGAAGCGGTATTCCCTGGGTGTGGCTGGGCAGGCTCATGTTCAGGGGTTTCATCAGAAATAGATAGGTTAAGGGTTACTGGTTTGGTGTTTTTTACCCTATGAGAGAATAGTTGGGACTTTAGAACAATATTGGCATGTTTGGGGTCAGTTACTCTAACCTTTGATCTGGTTCTGGCACTTATGGTTATTGGGAGATCGATTTGTGGAGTAGTTAAAACTCTGGCTGATGAGGAGTAGGAGTTTGATGAGTCCAGTGGTTGTTGAACTTCGTTGGAGTCGGGATGGTGAGAGCTAGCCGCAACCGATCCACCTGACATCTGCAAAATGTCAAGTAGGGGTGAGTTTGTTTCCAGCTGACTCTTCTTTATAAATAAGTGAGGTTTTAACAACGGGGTTGTTTAAAGTTTTAAGCCTATTCCCTCCGAATAGGAGATGTACAATTGAACTTCATGGGTAATTCACATAGACATTTAATCAGGCAGGTTAAGGGCGTATAAATGTCCCGCCAAGGATTTATGAAATTATTTATCCAGGAGGGCGTGGGTTTAGGATTTAAGCTCAGTGGCAGGTACGACTTTTGGGGATACTCACCTCAGGAGAGGTGTGGTTTTTAGGGAACCTCTGACAGTCGAGTTGGCTGAGTACACCTATGATATTTCTTATGGTCAAGCTACGATGTGAAGTTTAGGTGACAAGTGGCAATTATCATGACAGTATCTAAACAACTTACATGCAAACAATCATAGACATGGATTCTCGCACATAGGTTCACATCATTAAAGCACGAATGCAGAAAAGTATGAGTAATAAGGGTTTTGAAAATCAATTTTTATGGATAAAGGTTGAGGAGCAATTAGGGATCGAAAATTAGAATTACGGCATCAAATATGAATTTATATGACTTATATGTTATATAGAAGACATACATCCGTGGAGTGTGTTTGTGCGTATATGTGTGCATAAAAGCATATTGAGTGTATATTCATATATGGATGCATGCAATTATAGTCACGGTTTAAGGAAAAACACGAGAGACGGAAGTCATACCTTGAATGTTTGGATGATCGGAGGTGGTCGGAGTACGGGTGGATTGCCGGAAAGCTGGTGCCGCTTGAGTGCCTTGCGTCGGAAAGAGGGGAGAAAGTATGGAGACTGATTTCTGGGTAAGTTAAAAGGATGAAAGGGGATGTATGTATGAGTATATATACACAGGTTGGAGAAGGGGAACAACCATGATACGTGGCATCGTGCAATTGGCTGTAGTTAAAAAAAATAGAAGAAGCGTGTACAAGTGCGCGTTGCTTGTCCCGAGGAGTAGTGGAACAATCTTGTTCCAATTTCAATAAAAGTAAAAAGGATTTTGGTTAGAATTATTATTCGGAAAGAATTCTGTTTTTGATTAAATACGAGGTGGGTTCTTTTTGGTTTTACAGAATGCAAGGTGGTTAGTAAGCTGTACCTGTGAGGTACGCATGGTAAGATGAAAATGACATTGCAAGACAGAAGTGTGTAGCTGGGGTTTTTAGTTGCTGGTTTATGGGTAGTTGTACCAGGTAGGTGGAAAATGGTTCCTTTTGCATTTTATGACTACAAGGAATCAGAGGGTAGTTGTTGTGCCCCAAAATATGTTTTGGGCTTATTTTGTGGCCCACATATGTTATGGGCTTGGGCCGATTTGTGGATTGTTTATGACAAGGTGGAGGTACGTAAGTTGTTCCACCTCCACCTGATATGGAGGTTCGTAAATAGCTCCACCTCCGTCGGAGATGGAGGTACGTATTTAGCTCTAGCTCTACCTGACAGAGGCAGAGTTTTGCAGGGATTCTACTACTGGTCTGATAGGGATTCAGGAATGTCTCCAAATAGAGGACTCTTAGCTGGGTTATATGACTATAAACGTGATAATTATTATATATACATGATATATGTATATAAATATTGGGATAATTATTACGGATTTATGATAATAAGGGTTTCTAGTGTCCTACTCAAATCAGGGCACTCAAGGTTCACTTGGCAGTGTTTGGATAGACTCAAATCTCTAAAATGGCTTATCAAGATAAGGTTGATTACACAAGTAACGGAGGTAGGTTATCATAGAACTACATCGGGGCTTGATTCCTATAAATAGGATATGTAGGCGTTGGCAAGGGGGGTTCGAACTTTCATTCACTATACACAAAAGGTAACCTTAGTGAGTTTTCTGGTTAATATGTCCGGCGAGGTAGAAGATTACTCAGCCACAATTATCCGGCAACCTTGTCAATTCAGTCCAAAAACACCACATTATTCCACCCGTCCCCGTCCTAGTAGTGGAAGTCGAAGCTGCTCACGTGCGCACCAGTTGTTATCGTCCGAAAACCAAGGACGAGATTAGTTATTTCAGCGGATTTTACTCGAAGTGTTGTACCAAATTTCTCTCACAACAGTTTTCAATTTGCTTAATATTAGTATTGTTTTAGTTTCATTTAAAAATTCAATAAGTGACAACAATCCAACTCTTTTTTTCTTATTAAAAGAATTACAAATCTACCTTGTTCTTAATAAAATTTAAACCCTTGACATCATTTTGTAGGAAGAGTTAAGGAATATCGGTTGATTATTATTTTTGACCATTTTCAAACCGTCCAAAGGACCAAGCAAACAAAATTTGATCGAGAGGTCATTACTGAGATCATATAATTATTCCTTTTATTTTAGCTAAAAAAAACATGGAGGCATATAACACATATTATTCAACTCGACTTGCTCTTAAAATATGTACACACTAGAATCACGCCAAATAAAATATTGTTAGATTCGAGTTTGAACTCGACTAAAAAAATCGAACTCGAACTCTAGTTTAATAGAATTTTTAATTTCAAGCTCGAAACTCGACTCAAGTTCGATATGTTCGAGGTTGGTTGAAAAACTCAATCAATTTCATCAAATTGACAAACACTCGAATACGATCGATTCGGGTCGAGTTTGAATTGATTGACTATATATATAATTAAATTTAAAAATAATAAAGGTTTGGTTATGCTCGCAAAACTTACGAATCGAGTATATTGAAGTTCGAGCTCAGTTCGATAAAGTATCGGAATAGATTAAGTTCGAGCTCAGCTCAATTGTTATTGAACCAAATTCAAATATTTTACGAAATGTTAAGCTACAGAATGACATCAAGGATCCAACTAGCAAACAAACAGAATGACATCAAGGATCCAGCTCATCATAACAAACTTTCAATATGTTACATCTTGTATTTATATTGTATATAAGCAAGACAGTTAGGATAGAATAGTATGTAGTTTTTGTTCTCATCTAGCAGAAAGTTATAGTCCTTTCCTCTCTGTATAGTTTTGATCTTTTAGTCTTGTAAAAGCTTGAGTTCATCAATGGAAGACGAAGATTGTTCATTCACATACAGCGTTCAGTTCAAACTAATAACATGGTATCAGAGCTAGTCATCGTTAATTCATCAATTTCAAGAGTAAGATCAATTCTTTTGCTGTTTTTTTTGTTGCTTATTCGCCATTGTTTACAGTTGATGTTGATGATCCATACTGTTGTATGTCTTGATATCTTCATGAATAACGATTGAATCTTCTCAAAACACTCTTCTAAATCCTCCTAAATCTACTCATTTTAGCTTGATCACTGTTTTTTTTGATGTGTTTATCAATGTTTGTTGCTTTATAAGCAAATTTGTTAAACGATTTGTTTCTTCTCTTCAAATTGTTGTCTTCAGCATTCATTTTTGTTTCGATCTCTCTCCGATTTGTTTTCGATAAATCTCAGTTTCTTGATCTTTCTTGTTACCTCGATTTCTCTTCGAACTGCCTTGTTAATATTCAAATCTAAGTCTAACTAAATGGAGTTAAATCAAGATCCAGCTAGTGTCAATTTTTTACATCCTTCGGATAATACTGATATGAAATTGGTTACCACATCTTTTAATGGGACAAGTTATGGAAATTGGAAAAGGTCTATGGTTATTGGCCTTACAGCTAAGAACAAAATGGCGTTTATCGATGGTTCGCTTACTAAACCGGAAATTGCAGATTCTGCCTATAAGTCTTGGTCTCATTGTAATAGTATGATAACTGGTTGGATAATTACTGCTTTGGAACCTCAAATTGCTGCAAGTATTCTTAATGTGGACATAGCCAGATAGATTTGGCTTGATTTAGAGGAACGTTTTGGCCAGGCTTCTTCTGCTCAGTTGTATGCCTTAGAACAAGAAGTTTTACAAATCTCTCAGGACACTGCTCTCATTTCAGATTATTATACTCAGTTGAAGAAACTTTGGGATGAAATTGATAATCTGAAACCATTGTCTACATGTGAATGTGCTAATTGCACTTGTACTTTATCTCAGAAAGTTCTCAAGTTACAACAGGATCAGAGATTGATGCTTTTTCTCATGAAGATGTCGAATGATTTTGCTAATGTTCGTTCTCACATCCTAATGATGGATACTCTTCCCAGTTTACCACAAGTTTACAGAATGTTGCTTCAAGAACAGCGACACAAAGAAATCTCTAAAGTGTCAAACTCACATGAATCCATTGCTTTTGCCATGGACAGGAAACAAAACAATTTCAAACCAGTTTTTTAGAACTTCAACAGGAACGTTACTAATCGTGCTTATTCAAATTCCAAGCCTATAGGTAGTTTTCAATCAATGAAGGTCTATTTCTGCGATCACTGTAAAGTTTCAGGACATAGCAAAGAACGGTGCTTCAAATTGAATGGTTACCCACCAGGCTTTGTACCTAATTCCCAAAGGAAGTTTGCAGCTTATGCTACTAATGAATCTGCTGAAGATTCTCCATATCAGTCTCACACTGTCAAAGAATCTTCTACTGACATTGGCATTAGTTCTCAGCCTTCTCCAACAATATCAGTGGATCAATACAATCAACTCATGAGTCTTTTATCTCAGACAAACACAACTGAACAAGATTCTTCTTATTCTGGAAATGCATTGTTAGCAGGTACATTTTGCTTGCTTACTTATAGTCATGTCAATAATTGGATCATTGATAGTGGCGCATCTGATCATATGTGTTCCTCATTGAAATTGTTTCATACTGTGAAAGAGGTATCAGAAGACAGTTTTATTACGATTCCTGACGGCACTAAAATCAAAGTTACACACATTGGCGATATTAATCTTAACAATTTTATCACTCTCACAGATGTTCTTTATGCTCCTTCTTTCAAGTTTAATTTGATATCTGTTCCCAAACTTGTTCATAATTCTGCTCATACAGTGTTTTTCACTTCTGATTCTTGTTTAATTCAGGAGCGTTCAATGAGTCATCCCAAACTTCTTGGTAAACTTTGTCAAGGGCTTTATTTTGTTGATGGCAATATTTTTCCTTCTCCAGATGTTCCATCTCCTTCTCCAGTGTTGAATAAGGCATTTTTGCCATCTGTGTCTCATAGTTCCATGGCTAGTACCACTGTTAGTTCCAAATTAGATGAAGCTAAACTGGTACATCTTAGAATGGGTCATATGCCTTATTATAGACTAAATACTATTGATGAACATATTGATCCTAAAATTCTATGTGATTCTATTTGTACTGTTTGTCCAGCTGCTAGACAACATAGATTGTCCTTTGTTTCAAGCGAAATAAAGACTACTCAAAATTTTGAATTGCTTCATATTGATGTTTGGGGACCCTATAATAATTTGACACACAATGGTTATCAATATTTTCTTACCATTGTTGATGATAATAGTAGGGCTACTTGGGTTCACCTTATGAAATCTAAACTTGATTCTGTTCCAATTTATTCAAAATTTCATTGTTTTTGTTAAGAACCAATTCAATTCCTGTGTCAAAGTCATTCGTACAGACAATGCTTTAGAGCTTTGTCAAGGTCGAATTTTATCCTTACACCAGACATTCAGAATCCTTCACCAAACAAGCTGTCCAGACACACCCCAACAAAATGGGGTGGTCGAACGAAAACACAAACACCTCATGGAGACAGCTCGAGCTCTCTTTCTTCATTCTAATGTTCCTAAAAAATACTGGGGTGATTGTGTCAAAAGTGTTGTTTTTCTGATCAATCAAATGCCAGTAAAACAGTTTGGAAATGCTACACCGTATGAAAAACTTTTTGGACAAAAACCAGACTATTCTTATCTCCGAGTCTTTGGTTGTCTTTGTTTCGTATCTACTTCTAAACAATATCGCACAAAATTTGAACCAAGAGCTCATCCATGCGTTTTCCTAGGGTATCCAGCAGCTACCAAAGGCTACAAGGTTCTAAATCTGGTTACTTATAAAATATCAATTTCCAGGGATGTTAAGTTCTATGAAAAAAAATTTCCTTTTCATATGCATACTTTGCCTACTATGCCTATTAAGCAATTTTTCCTTCCTACACATACAGATTTTAATCAATTTAGACATTTTGATTTTCCTGACGTTTTTTTTCAGTCTCCTACTGGTTCTTCACAAACTAATACATCATCTTCTCAGTCACCTACGGGTTCTTCACACACTGATACATCATCAGTTTTTAATACTACTTCACCTCACATTGATACCTCACATGTTCTTACAAATACTAATCCACCTCATGTTATTCGGAAATCTACTCGCATTACTACTAAACCTTGTCATTTGCAAGATTACATATGTAATTTTGTTTCATTTGAGTCACTCCCACTGTCTCATAAGGCTTTATTAGTTCATTCTTCTTCCATCAAAGAGCCCACATATTATGCACAAGCCTCACTCGACCCTAATTGGGTGCAAGCTATGCACCTTGAAATTCAAGCTTTAGAGCATAATAACACTTGGGATGTAGTTGATTTACCACCTGGAAAAAAAACCTATTGGCTATAAATGGGTGTTTAAGAAAAAGTTAAAGGCTGATGGCTCTATTGAACGATTTAAAGCCAGGTTGGTCGCAAAGGGGTTCAACCAGAAATATGGTATCGATTATCAAGAAACGTTCTCCCCTGTTGTCAAAATGGCCACAGTTCGTAGTATTCTTTCATTGGCTGCTAGTAAACATTGGAAGGTGTTCCAACTTGATGTCAATAATACGCTCCTTCACGGGGAATTACATGAAGAAGTCTATATGTGCATGTCAGAAGGTATTCCCAATCCAGAAAATAAAGTTTGTCGACTTAAGAAGTCCATCTATGGGTTAAAACAAGCAAGTAGGGAGTGGTTTGCTAAACTCCTTAATGAACTGAAGTGCCAAGGGTATGTTCAATCCAAGAATGATTATTCGTTGTTCACCAAAAGGACAGGTACTGACATTACCATTGCAACAGTATACGTTGATGATATCATCATCACAGGGACTGATTTGAATGCTATTACAGCTTTTAAAGATCATTTACATAAGTGTTTTGGGATTAAAGATCTTGGTTACTTACATTTTTTCTTGGGCTTTGAGGTCGGGTACACAGATTCTGGTATAGCACTTACTCAAGCAAAGTTCACTAGAGAACTTCTTACTGAATCTAGCATCACAAAGTTCAAGCCAGTAGCCACGCCATTACCTCTCCATATGAAACTATCTGCAGACACTGGTGATTTTTATCATGATCCTGGTTTATATCGATCACTCGTTGGTAAGCTCAATTTCTTGACAAATACTCGACCAGATTTGTCCTATTCAGTTCAGACACTTAGCCAGTTCATGCATTCTCCACGAACACATCATTTCGATGCTTTAGAGCATGTGTTACACTATGTGGCTCACACTGCAGGCCAGGGTATTATTCTTAAAGGTACAGATGCCTTAACTCTCAGGGCATATTCTGATTTTGATTGGGCAGCCTGCCCCAATACTAGACGATCTATGTCTGGGTATTTACTGTTACTTGGTTCTTCACCTATCAGTTGGAAATCAAAGAAACAAACAACAGTTTCTAAATCTTCTTCTGAGGCTGAATATCGGGCTATGGCTGCAGCAGCTTCTGAAGTTGCTTGGTTGGTTCGGTTACTTGGTGACATTGGTATTACAAATTTATAGCCCATTACTTTATTCTGCGATAATCAATCAGCCATGCATATTGCCCGTAATCCTGTTTTTCATGAACATACCAAACACATTGACATTGATTGTCATTTCACAAGGGATAAAATTCTTGAAGGACTCATTCAATTATCTTATCTACCTACTGATTCTCATCTAGCAGATTTGTTCAGAAATATCCTTCCTTCTCCTCAATTTAATACACTCAAATCCAAGCTTGGTATGGAGTTGTCCATCCCTAGCTTGAGGGGGGCTGTTAAGCTACAGAATGACAGCAAGGATCCAGCTAGCAAACAAACAGAATGACAGAGCTCATCATAACACACTTTCAATCTGTTACATCTTGTATTTATATTGTATATAAGCAAGACAGTTAGGATAAAATAGTATGTAGTTTTTGTTCTCATCTAGCAGACAGTTATAGTCCTTTCCTCTCTGTATAGTTTTGATCTTTTAGTCTTGTAAAAGCTTGAGTTCATCAATGGAAGACGAAGCTTGTTCATTCACATACAGCGTTCAGTTCAAACTAATAACACGAAACAAGTTCGACAAATAGTGATTCGTCTACACCTCTGTACACAACTATCATCCATACAAAAGTTGAATCAATTAACGCAGTTAGAGATGCACAATGAGTTCAAAACTCAGCGCGAAAAAACCCAATTCAGCCTGGGTGCAAACTTAAAGTTGTAGTTAACCTTATGTTTACGTTTATTATAAATAAAAAATATTTTCAAACATACATATAACTACATGTTGATAGCTAAATATATTATTACTTATATACTTAAATGTCTCATCACTACTAGAAAAACGTCAATAGACATCGGCTAAAAACCGATGTCTGGCTAATTTTCAACCGATGTCTTTGTCGGTGTAGAGAAAGGTCCAAGTCTTTAACATCGGTTTTAAGCCGATGTCTTAAGTACCTTTTGACATCGTTTCTCGACAACAAACTGATGTATATTCATCATAACAAAATCTGTAAGGACTTGGTAATTTTTCAGTATTGGTATCGTAAGAAATTGTGTTGAATTTAAACATATCTTATACAAAGTAAAAATATTTATTTACATCGATATTTAGTTACAAATCGATGTTAGAAATGTATTTAGACATCAGTATGTCCAGAAAAATGATGTTAATTAGCCTCTTTAACAACTGTTTTATGTTTTGAAACCGATGTGTTAAGTCTATAAATACATCAAAGGTCACATTTCCCTGGAGAGAAAAGAAAAACAAAGATACTGAACATTTTTACAAAGGTCTACGCTTGTGTTGCAACCTATAAGTTCAAAGCAGAAGATTTAGAATTATAGGTAGAAGAAAGATGGAATACAATGAAAGCTTGGAAAGCATCAGCTATGCCAAATTAATAATCATACAGATCTAACCATGTTTTCTAAGTCAATTTTTGATAGAGACCTAAATACAATACAAATGAGCTATATCCAAAGAGTCTTTCGTGTTTAAATGACTGATTTATGCATGTAACTATAGGACCACGAGGCGCACAAAGTTACAGATCCAACTTCCTTTGTCACGTCTTCTTGATAAAATACCCCAATAGTGTGCCAACTAACCCAATTAGGATAACATACATCAATGAGATACCATCACGGCTTCTGTTGCTTTCACGCTTTAGAAGTTCCTGCAGCACAGACAATCAAGCAAAGATTTATCAATGATAAACAGTAGGAATTCAAACATATAGAAACAACTAAAAGTCAGCAATGTATCTGGTTCCCACATGATACTTGCATCTACTGGTATATAATATTTGAGGGAGGTCGACAAAGAAACAAATAACATATAGAAACAACTAAAAGTCAGCAATGTATCTGGTTCCATTGTACTCACTGAAAAGTTATACTTCCACAACTTTTTTAGGCAGCGAATATAAAGAAAGTGAGACGGTAACCTCATTAACCAAAAAAGTACGATGTTTCTCTTGATAAGAGCATATTAAGAGTTATGAAGATGGAAGTACTTGGGAACTTTTTAGTTTGCACATAGGTCTCTAGCAAATGTCTTTACTTTCATTTCTTTCCATGTAAGAAACGTATAGTCATAATCACTATCAGTCAGTTTCAAATGATACGTGGTGAATAAAATTTTAATTAGTACCAACGACCCTACATGATTATGGTATATTCATGACAATGTATTCATCTCCTAGAGTTATTCCTAGAGTTATGCTTATTCTTAAAATTGTCTAAATTAATTTACTAGAAAATATTTCTTAATACAAAGTCCAAGCCAGCAAGCATAAAAGCTTTAACTATTAATAAGAATAGTGTATGCATCGCTAACAGCTCACATGTTTGACAAGAAAAACTAAGGCTCGTTCCATTATTGATATCTCCTAAAGCTTGAAAGCAACGCTGATTAGCATAGATTTGGTGAAATAAAAAATATCGTATAGAGTCACCTGAGAAGGCGAAATAAATCGAAAATAACAGATATTAACATATTAGAATATCTGAACATAGATATCTTATACTGAAACTAGAGCTTTGACTATCACGTACCAAAAGTGCTAACGGTGTTGTCTATCCTTGATGGCTTCCCATGGATTAACCTTTCCCCTTAAAATGCCCATTTATTTACCAATTCCAGCTCGCTATCCACAAACATAAACCAACCTTTGTTGTTGAGATCCAGATTTACGCAACCTGACAGTGCAATAAAGACAGCAGACAAGGAAACACAGAATGAGACAAGGAAACACAGAATGATGCAGATGAACCCAAACCTGATCCAAGAGGAAGCTCAGAAGTTATATTGACCTTTGCTGGCTTAAATCTGGCATTAAAAATGAACTACATTAGATATTTGGAGATTAACATGCAAAAAGTTATGATCGACATTAATATTAAATTTACCCTATTATACAGGTGTACAAACAAAGAAAAGCTGTAACTCCAGCAGCAAGACCAATTTTTGCCTCAGAAAAGTTATGAGAACAATACACATGCTGCCTATTAAAATAACTAACTCTGATAAAAGGCTACATATTGCACCCCTCAAAATAGAAAAATTCCCCAAGACAAATCAAAACAGGATTCTCTTACCAGTTCTTGGTGAAGCCTTTTATTTTGCTGAATTGCAGAATTTTTCTCTTCAGACAGCTTAGAAATAAGTTCCCTTACCTGAAATTTGAGAAAACAACAATATTACGATAAGTAAGTAACAAGGATCAAGCAGACTTGTACATGACACTAATCATGTCATCTCATGAATTAAAATTGCTTGTTCTCCCCACCTGGACTTCCCTAGTAATCAGAAGACTAAAATCTATCGGTTCAAATGCATTCTTAGTTGTTCTACACATACACCTTGAGCTTAATTTCCTATAAAAGACATACTTCAGCTCTGTCAACACTGGATCCAACTATATGCTTTCACTATTTTCGATGTTTTAATCTTCTTCCACTCAATCTTACAGACTTAAAAGAAATCTGCGCCATGCATCAAATTAATAATAAATTAAAATCAATATAACACTAGTATACCAATTCCTCAATCTCCTTTAAACAACTTACTTGATACAATAGCTTATGCTAAACACGTGATAGTCTGCTTACAAGGGACACATGGTAAGAGATACATACAAGGAATATTCTATGGGTCTATACTAAGTTTTGTGCATACTATCACATTACATCACTTTTGACCCTGGTCGTCCATAAATTATAAATTATAAAGATGGCATACTGTGAATACCGAGCAATAATGTACCTTACAGCTTAATATTAAGCAAGTTTCTGATTGATATCTAAAGTGTTTATGCAATTATACACGAGAATGGGGCTTATTCTTAAATTCTGCATATCATATATATAATAAAAGGAACATCCAAATTTCTACAGAATTAGGGCTTAAAGTATCATCACCTTTGATTAATCTTCTCAATACATACACCAAAGATTTAAACTTTTAAAACCCAATTTCTAAAATAAATCTAGAACAACAAAGACAACAAAAAATCAAGAACAAATGTTGTATATATAATTCGCAGCATATAACAATTCAAGAATCTAAAAGTACACACAAAAACATATATATACACAGACACACATATACAAAAAAAAAAGAATCTATGATGAAAGATTTTATACCAGAGCGATGTTGGAATAAAGGTAGAATCCAATATCATAAAAACATATTACATACATATGCAAACTGACTCCAAATCATAACAAGCATATACATGTGTTATTTAACACTAAAAACAAATATACACTTACAAATTGGAGCTTTACAAATATCCAAACAAGATTTTGCTCCTGTATTATGAACAATAAAAACGAATTAGAAAAATTATTAAATTAGAAACTAAAAATCAAATTGGAAAATATAAGGGTTTCGAGTTCAAAAACCCCCAATTCTTACTCAAATATTTTTTCCTTTAAAATAATATTGTATTAAGAACAATAAAAACGAATTAGAAAATTAGGGTTTCGAGTTCAAAATCCCCCAATTTCGAATTGAATCTAACTAATATTCGAGTGTACATAAAGCATGTTTACTCACTTCGATTTGAGACTTTGATTCGATTGAGACTTCAATTTAAAACTTCGATTCGAGTTTACTTTGATTGAGACTTCGATTTGAAACTTCGATTTGAGCTTTACTTCGATTTGGAATCAAGTAGTGAAGTGGGTTTCGATTTGAAATCAAGTAGTGAAGTGGGTTTTGATTAAGGTTACGAAAGAGAAAGAGAGAATGAAATCGATTAAAGTGGGTTCTTCAGAGGTGAGGTTCGAGAGAGAGGTGAGGTGTGGTTTTTACTTTTAATTAAAACATTTGGAATAAAATTGAAAATTTGTCTAAAAGTGAAAAATTGGCTAAGGGGGGAAACATTTGGAATAAAAATTGTCTGGGGGGAAACATTTGGAATAAAAATTGGCTAAGGGGGGAAAATTTTGGTACATGGGGGGGGGGGGAAGTATTAGCGGGCGGATAAAAAAATTTTAGACAACGTTTAGACATCGGTTCAGATGTAATCTGATGTCGTAACAATACAAATACATCAGTTATTTTAAAACCGATGTAATTAATATCTTTTACATCGGTGGATTTATGAACCGATGTTATATGGGCGATGTCTATTGACCTTTTTCTAGTAGTGCATTAAACGTATATTAAATAAATGGGTAATAGATTGATTTATTATAAATCAATAAATGAATGAATAATTATTAATATTCACATTGGTGGATCATAAATTGTTTAATATATATGTTTTCATACTTAGTAATAATAACAACAATAATAATATATCGAATTTGAAAAAGTCTGACCCAGTTTGATTCGGGCATCCGGCCCAATAAAGTTAAAGACCGGACCGAGTTTTGATCGAAAATCTTAAATTTTTTAAGACACAATCAAAACCCGGGCCGATGAATATTGTGTGCATCTCTATGCTTAGTGAATTTGGTAGGTTGTCTACTTCCACGTAAAATTCGGGACAGAGAGGTTCTCGTAGCCATGCATGTGTAATAAGGTGATACTTTGAATTTTTCTGGTTATTTATTAGTTACTAGCTATTTTCTTGCCATCTATTTCTCTCTGAAACTACTCTCTCTGCACTTTCATCACATTTGGATCTCTGCACTGTAAAATTTATCAACTCTGACAAGAAAGATTTCAATTTCATCCCGTTTCCGTCATATATATTTGAAATTTAAATTAGGCAGGAGAAAAAATGTTACAGAGAGCTGCAAGCAATGCATATTCATGGTGGTGGGCTAGTCATATTAGAACTAAACAATCTAGATGGCTGGAACAAAGCATGCAAGGTAATAAGTGTCTGTGTTTGTGTGTGTTTTTATTTTATTTTTTGTGTTTCTAGTTGGGGGAGGATCAAGGAGGTTAATATTTTTTTGCAAGTAGAAATCTTGCCTATATATATTTACGGCGGAGCCAAGATTTTCATTTGAGAGGAACAGATTAAATTTTCAAAATTTCACCTTAAAATTTCTGCGATTTTGGATAGTTGGCAGGGACCGAGACTCACTTTGGTCCCCCTAGTTCCGTCCCTATTTATCAAAACAATGCAAGTAGAAGAGTGTTATTCAATAAGGTAACTCACTCAACATTTTTATGTTATAGATATGGATGAGAAGGTGGAATATGTGTTAAAGCTCTTCCAAGAGGATGGGGACTCCTTTATTCAGAAGGCAGAAATGTACTACAACAGGAGGCCTGAGTTAATAGAATTCGTTGAAGAAGCGTATCGTGCTTATCGAGCTTTAGCAGAAAGATATGACAAGTTATCAACAGATTTACAGAAAGCCAATACCACAATTGCTACTTGTCTACCAGAGCAAGTTCAGTATTCTATGGATGATGACGATGATGATGATGATTTCATTTCTACAGGACCTCCTAAAACGTTCCCACAGGGGCCGCTGCCTCCAAATGTTCCCAAGGTTCCGGATGCTCCAAAAAAGTCACAAGTCACAGATGCCCCAAAGAAACTTCAACAGAAGACAAAACCGACTTATACTCAGATTAAACCTAAGCCAGCTCCCAAGTCTGGGTTGACAAAGACTGAAGCATTTGAAGAGATTGATAAGCTTCAAAAAGATATCTTAGAATTGCAGACTGTAAAGGAATATGTAAAGAGTTCTTATGAAAGTGGAATTGAGAAGTACAAAGGAATTGAGAATGAGATTACGGAGAAACAAGATAAAGTTAGTAGGTTGGAAGAAGAGTTTGGTATCAGAACCCTTATTGAAGATAATGATGCAAGAAATTTGATGGCAAAAGCAGTGCTCAAGTCTTGCCAAGAGACGCTGGCTCAGTTGCAAAGTAAGCAAGATAAGTCTAATAACGAAGCTGAAGCAGGGCGCCAAAATGTTGAGGAGGTTCGTCGAAGATTGAAATCACTTAAACACGAGTTTTTTCCTGATGAAACTGACGATGATGAAAGACTGGATCAGCATTATTATCCAGAGACGCTATCTGGAGAGTTTAAAAGCATAAATCAAGACGAGGTTGGCCCCGAGGGACAGAAATTGGAGGCACTGAGGCATAAAATTAAAGAAGAATATGATGATAAATCTATCACCGTGACAGAAATGGTTCAGAAGATTGATGATCTTGTCAGTAAGGTGATTAATCTGGAAAGTTCAGTTTCGTCGCAGACTGCTTTAATTGAAAGGCTGACAACAGAAGCAAGTGCACTTAACTCACACATTCGACACTTGGAAGATGATAAAGCAACTCTGGCAGATGACCAACACATTTTGAGCAATAGAGTAAAGGATTTAGAAGACAAATTTGAAGGACTTAACAATTTAAACCAGAATGTTGTAATTTACAACACTAACCTACAAGCACATTTCAATGAGGCTCATAGCACTCTTGATCAACTATCTGAGAAGCTTCAAAGTGTAAAGCCAGATGAAGAGGAAGAGCAAAAACGAGAAGCATCGGATGACAAAAGCCAGGGAGTTTCAGCTGGCAACAGTGGAATGATCTCCAATGCTTCAAGGACAGAAGAAACGAAAGCAGATACGACTGAACAGATTCAAAAAGCTTTACCTGTTTTGGATCAAAAGAGTGAAGGTGAAAAAAAACATGATAAATATGATAAGGCAGAGAAGGAAAGCCCACCCAAATCCACGGAGAAGCAAACCAATGTTGAAACATCAAACAAAGATGAAGAGTCTGAGGGGGAGCTAAACTGGCCGCAGTTGCTCTTGAATGGTTTGGAAGATAAAGAAAAGTTTCTCATGAAAGAATACACTACAATTTTAAGAAACTACAAAGAAGTCAAGAAGAAGCTTCTCAATCAGGAGACGGAAAGTGATGCCCTCTTTCAATCAACACTACAAGTAAGAGAACTGAAAAGTGCTATTGCTAAGAGGGACCAGGAAATTCAATCTTTGCGCCATAAATTGCAAGAAAATGCACCAGAAGCAAGTAAGTCGACTGAAAGAGAAGATGCACATCCTTCTCCAGAAGATAAAATGGAGGACGATATCACGACTCTGATCAATCAACCTAAACCACTCTCACCAGTTGAGGAAAAGCTACGGAGTCAGATTGATTCCATACTTGATGAGAATCTTGATTTCTGGTTAAGGTTTAGTGCCGCATTTCAAAAAGTACATCAATTTAAAGACGAGATACGAGATCTACAGAATGAGATATCAACATTTCAGACAAGGGAAGCAAAGAAATCAGATAAAAAGTCTAACACATCAATGTCTGATACTTGTGAAGTTAATGCAGATATTAAATCAGAAGTGCGTGCAGTTTTCAACCACCTTAACGATATAAAGGCAGAATTAAAAGTATGGATACAACAAAGCGAATCATTGAAGGAAGAACTTAGTCGTAGATTCTCATCGTTATGCAACATTCAAGAAGCCATAGAAGCTGCGTTGAATGAAGGCGTTGAGGAAGACGAGATAACGTTCAGTAGTCATCAAGCTGCAAAGTTTCAAGGCGAAGTTTTAAACATGAAGCAAGAGAATAATAAGGTGAATGAAGAGTTGCAAACAGGCATAGATCACATATTTTCACTCCAAAGTGAATGTGAGTGTACAATAAAAAAGTTGGACAATGAATTTGGACTAACAGAAAGGGCAGCATTAAGGAGTTCTACCAGGCCTCGAGTCCCTTTACGATCATTCATATTTGGTGTTAAAGAAAGGAGGAAGAAGCAATCAATTCTTTCTTATATGCAAACTTCAAAAAAGTCTCACACTTAATGTAAAATTTTCATATGAGATCTAAATAGAGCAGAAATAGTTTATCTAGACATGTTTTGAAGTTCTACATCTTGACATAGAAGGGAGCAAAATTTTAGAAAATGTGGTTAACATTTTAGAATTCTCGTCACTGCTCTTCAAAATTTCTATTGGTGTTACTTCATCATTTTCGAAAATTTGAAGATAAATTACCAATTCCCCACTGCTGACAACTTAGGTGACACCACCACCTAAGCTAGGACGTAGTTACTCATGTTCGAAGAATTTGGTAACAACAGGAAATCGGAGGGACGCTGAAATTACACAAATGTATGTTTCAGAACACCATGGCGCACCACCAAAATGTTTCAGTTGAAGCACTCAAGTATGTAACTGTTGACATACAGGAAATCAAATCACATTCTGTTAGTAATCAGCTTCCTGATCTTCAGAGATTTGCCTGATTAGTTTTTATTGTGCATTTAAGTTAATTGATCTTGTATTAATATTATTGATATGTAAGCATCCTATATAAAGTCAGCCCTTAGTTGTAAATAATACACATAAGAAATATACACAGAATTTCCTCTTCTGTTTGTTCTTTCTTCATTATCTGGTATCAGAACTCAGGCTGGCGGGAGGACTCAGGTTCGACTCCCTGCCACCCCCAAAATTCTTACAATTTATTATGGACACGAAAGACAAAATTATGCCCCAAAGATGGGCGCCCGTGATCCACTATTCGACCAAAAAATGGGAATGGACACGAAAGACAAAATTATGCCCCAAAGATGGGCGCCCGTGATCCACTATTCGACCAAAAAATGGGATCTCGAGTGAGAGGGAGTGTTAGAATAATATATGATCCTTGAAAGTGCCTTCCTCAAAAACTTTAAGGTTTTAGAGCGACTGGTTACTCACATCACCGGTGATCTTCCTGCACCACAAAAAACCGACTCCAAATATCAACTATGGCAGGCTGAAAACTCTATTGTTCTTGCGTGGCTAATTAATTCAATGGACAAAAGGATCAGTGGCAGATATTTGTTCTTTAAGACTGCTAAGGAAGTATGGGATGCGGCTCGAAAGATGTATTCTGATCTTGGTAATGCATCTCAGATCTTTGAAATCCGCTCTAAACTCAAAGAAATCAAACAAGGTAATCAAACTGTTACCCAATATTTTTCAGACTTACAAGATTTATGGCAGGAACTCGATCTCTATCTGGACACTACTCCATTATGTGCTGGTTGCACTACAAAAAACCAACAGCAGCTGGAAAAGGAACGAGTTTTTGAATTTCTTACGGGGTTAAACAGCAACCTCGATGATGGACGAGGTCGTTTGGTTAGTCGTTCCCCGTTTCGAGACACTGAAGAAGCATTCTCTGAGGTTAGACGTGAAGAAGCACGTCGACGTGTCATGCTTACTACTCCAGAACAGCTACTTGTCGAAAGTTTTGCTCTTGCTTTAAAATCAGTCCCACCATCACATGGCAAATCCAATCCCGACCCTCGGCCAAATCGTAAGGGAGAAAGGCCATGGTGTGATCATTGTCAGCGTCATGGCCACATTCGATCCACTTGTTGGGAAATTCATGGAAAACCGCCAAACTGGACTCCTCGTCGCCAAAATGAAAAGAAGGCATACCACACTCAGACTGAAAGTAGCTATGATAAGAGTAACAACACTGCTGCCCCTTCATTCAATAAGGAACAACTCGAACATTTATATACTCTCTTGAATCAATCTTCCATGAAACTTAAATCTGGTCCCGAGTCTCATAGTGCTTCAGTTGCACACTCTGATAATTTCACTTTTCCTTTCGAAACACCATGGATAATCGATTCCGGAGCAACTGACCACATGATAGGGTTACTTCATTTGTTTGATTCCTATAGTCCATGTTCCACGATATCTAGTGTCAAGATTGCAGATGGCTCTCATTCTCCTATTGTAGGAATTGGCACTATTAAATTGTCAACTGATTTAATTCTTAAATCAGAACTTTATGTTCCTTCTTTACAGTGCAACTTAATCTCTGTCCATAAATTAACTGGTGATAATCATTGTCTTGCTAATTTTCTGTCCAATTCTTGTCAATTTCAGGATCTTTCATCGGGGAGGATGATTGGCAGTGCTAGGATTCGTGACGAACTTTATTTCTTTGAAAGACTGCATCAAATAAAAGAGAAACTTGCTCTGCATCATTTGGCTTCAAATCCTGTTTCCAATTCTTGTTCGCAACATGTATCAAATTCAGTTTCTGATTCAAAGTCTAGAACAATAATGTTATGGCATTGTCGACTTGGGCATCCAAGTTTTACATATTTAAAACATATGTTTCCATCTTCTTTTATCAATAAAAAGGTTGCTGATTTCCAGTGTGATACATGTCAATTTGCAAAACATACACGTTCTTCATTTCCACAAAAAACATATACACCTTCAAGCCCTTTCACTCTTATTCATAGTGACATATGGGGCCCCTCAAAGGTTAATACTTTTCATGGTAAACGTTGGTTTATTACATTCATTGATGATCACACACGCATTACTTGGGTCTATCTACTGAAACAGAAGTCTGAAACATGTCAAGTATTTCAAAATTTTCATCATATGATCCAAACACAATATCAAACATCTATTAAAACACTTCGTACTGACAATGGTACCGAATATTTCAATTCCACACTCGGTCACTATCTTTTATAAAATGGAATAATTCATCAAAGCTCATGTGTGGACACCCCACAACAAAATGGGGTTGCCGAGAGGAAAAATCGTCACCTCCTCGAAGTAGCCTGTGCTCTCATGTTCACTATGCATGTTCCAAAATATCTTTGGGGTGATGCTATCCTCACTGCTACATATCTCATTAATCGTCTTCCAAGTCGATCCCTTGACTTTAAAACACCACTTTCTGTTCTTCAGACTCTTTATCCTAATATTTCTACAAATACTCTACCAATCAAAGTATTTGGATGCACTGCTTTTGTGCATGTACAACCTCAACATCAGAGTAAACTTGATCCTAAAGCCATTAAGACTGTATTTTTGGGTTATTCACCTACCAAAAGAGGTTATCGGTGTTATTGTCCTCTCACAAAAAAATCATACATATCAAGGGATGTCACTTTTTTCGAAAATACTCCATACTTTTCTCCCACCTTGCTCAATGGGGAGCCTGATAATCATTACAAGAAAGAAGCTCAGTGGTCATTGGGGTTACAAGTACCCATAGACACTCCATCACCCTCAAAAATCACTTCTTTCTCTTCTCCGGAGCTTGAAAACTCTTTATTCGCTCCTGAAATGTCCTCTCCTGAGACAAAAACTGATCAAGTCACTAAACATTCGCCTTCTATTAAAAACATTGAAAGAGAACAGCATTCTCAAGATCAAAACATACAGAAAGAGTTGTTAGTTTATTCCAGAAGAGAAAGAAATAAACAAGTTGCGAATCCTCAGCACAATCAAGAGTCCAATCCGGTGATGGAGCCACTTCAGTCAAACACCCAATCAGGTTTGGATGTTCACATTGCATTAAGGAAGGGAACTAGATCATGCACTCAACATCCTATTTCAAAGTTCATTTCTTATTCAAAATTGTCACCTTCATTTAAAGCTTTTACTACTAGTCTTTCAGATATTGTGATTCCCAGGAATATAATGAAGCACTTGGTATTTCTCATTGGAAAGCAGCAGTACTTGACGAATTAAGAGCACTTAAGCAGAATGGAACATGGAAATTAGTGGACTTACCACCAGACAAGAAGGTAATAGGGTGCAAATGGGTGTTCACTGTCAAATATAATGCAGATGGATCTATAGAAAGGTATAAAGCTCGATTAGTTGCGAAAGGTTTTACTCAAACATACGGAATTGATTACACTGAAACATTCGCCCATGTTGCTAAACTTAACACCATCAGAGTATTACTCAGCCTAGCAGTTAACCTAGATTGGGAATTGCATCAACTTGAGGTCAAAAATGCATTCTTAAATGACGATCTAGAAGAAGAAGTCTACATGAGTCAACCTCCGGGTTTTGAAAATTCTGCCGGTACATTTAAAGTTTGCAAGCTTATAAAATCAATCTACGGCTTGAAACAATCTCCTCGAGCATGGTTTAACCGTTTCCAGAAAGTACTCAAGAGACTGGGATATGTACAAAGTCAGGCATATCACACTCTATTTATTAAACACTCAAGGAACAGAAAAATATCACTGCTGATTGTATATGTCGATGACATAATTGTCACTGGCAATGACATTGAAGAGATACATTCGGTTAAAGAAAAGTTGGCAAAAGAATTCAAAGTCAAAGATCTCGGTTCACTCAAGTATTTTTTAGGAATGGAATTTGCCAGAAACAAACAAGGTATTTCTGTGTCACAAAGGAAATACACCTTTGACTTGTTAAAAGAGACTGGAATGCTCGGTAGCAGGCCTAGCAAAACTCCGATCGAGCTTGGAGACAAAATGAAGCTGCGTGAAGGAAGCCCGGTTGATAAAAGAAGATACTAACAACTGGTAGGGAAACTTATCTACCTCTCTCATACCAGACCCGATATTGCCTTTGCAGTTAGTTTGGTGAGTCAATATATGCATGATCCGTGCCAAAGCCATCTTAATGCAGTATATAAAATTCTGAGGTATCTTAAACAAACACCAGGGAAAGGACTTTTCTTCAAAAAGACAACTGATAGAAAAGTGGAAGTGTTCACAAATGCAGACTAGGCTGGTTCCATTGATGATATAAGGTACACATCTGGTTATTGTATAATTGTATGGGGTAATGTGGTAACCTGGAGAAGTAAGAAGCAAACTGTGGTTGCAAGAAGTAGTGCAGAAGCAGAGTATAGAGCGATGGTGCATGGAGTGTGTGAAGTAATATGGATCAAACGCTTATTGGAGGAGTTAAAGATTCAATATGAAAGCCCCGTTGAACTTTATTGTGATAATCAGTCTACCATAAGGATTGCACACAATCCTGTACACCATGATATAACTAAACACGTTGAAGTTGATCGTCATTTCATTAAAGAAAAGATAGATAGAGGAATTATCAGCATAAAATATGTACATACGAAACAACAATTAACTGATATTCTCACAAAGGGGTTATCCGAGCGAGCATTCAGTTTCCTGGTAAACAAGCTTGGACTCATCAATATTTATAGTCCATCTTGAGGGGGAGTGTTGACAGATGGAAATCAAATCACATTCTGTTAGTAATCAGCTTCCTGATCTTCAGATATTTGCCTGATTAATTTTTATTGTGCATTTAAGTTAATTGATCTTGTATTAATATTATTGATATGTAAGCATTCTATATAAAGTCGGCCCTTAGTTGTAAATAATACACATAAGAAATATACACAGAATTTCCTCTTCTGTTTGTTCTTTCTTCATTATAGTAACAATTGATTATTATTATATAATAACATATTCCATGTATCCATTCTTCATAACCTTTGTATTGTATGTTCTCATCTTTCCAAGTTAAATGTAGAAGAACTTGCGCTTCTTCTATTGAATCTTCTTCTTCGAGCTATTCTGTTTCCAGTCTGCTCATTACATCAGCCAGTTTTTCTATTATTACTCGTCCAGAAAAAGTTTACTTGCTGAACCCGGCCAGTGGTTTCGCATTACTACAAGGAAAAAATATAAATGCAATTTAGTGAAAAACAAAATATAAATGCAACACAGCAGTGTTCACTTCAACCCCGTAAATTACAGATTTGATTTTTACATTTTTTTAAAGCGTAAATAGGAAGCGAACGTGAACGTGAGAATCAAACTTTAGACCTCTTTTAGAATTTCCTAACAGAAGCACCACTTTTATCTCAAAGCTGTTGCAACAGACATAGCAACACTAAAACGTACTGGCGGAACTCATACACTTCCCCAAAGTAATGCGATGAAAAAACAAGTGGCTCGGAATATTTACGGACTTTGTGAGTGATGCAAGTCACTGGACCATAAAGATATAGCGAGCGGGTGAGTAAGCAGCAGTGGCCAGATGAAAGCGCCTATAAATTCCCACTTTGCTTTGTCTTCAAAGTGAACTTCAAATCAGAAGTTCCATTCTTTCCGCAATTCAATTAAGCATTGTTTTTCCAGCAAGTACTCACCTCCGGCTCTCCTTTTCACACTTCTCAAGAAGTTTTCGCGCTTTGTCTTCTCTTTTGATGTTGTATGCTCCACAGAAAAGCAAAATATCCACTTTTTACTCATTTGCTAATTTGTGCAACCGTCTTTAACATCTTGAATAGCTAAGAACAGTATTTCTAGCATTTAGAACTCCCAATTATGAGCATATACTAATGTAATCATGTTATGTTTGGAAATGAAGGTGCAACCAGACTGCTGCACATTCCAGCTCCGCCATATAAGATTGAAGGGGATTTAAATTGCACACGTAAATTTGAAATTATTTAGAAGTCAAATGTTTGGCTGTAAAAAGCGAAGACTAAGCTGTTGTTAATACCCTCCCGGAAGAAGCCAAATTACCTGCCAGATACGACCATGTCCCGGAAGTATTCAACGAACAACTTGTCACACCATAGAATTGGTAAAGAAAAATGAGTAAAGACAACATTTTTCCTTCTGGATCAAAGACACCTCTTTCCTCCAGCACCTCCCACCTCTTGGACAAAGGGTGTTCTCCTCCTCCACCTCACCTTGTCTTGTGGACTAAGACTGCTCTCTCCTCCAATACTCCTAGACAATGAGATGTTCTCACGGAAGCAACCACATCGACAACAAGAAGTAAAAATGGACAATCCATCAACTCACACCTGTCACAAAGAAGGGGACTTTCTTCCGGACCAAGGGATAAAGGTAGGTAACACTAAACACTATAGATACATAAGTAACCTCACACATGAGGGGGTTCTAATTTTTACATTCACTCACACACTCTCACATTTTCACAAAAGCTTTCTAAATTCAGTCACCATTAAAACATTTTACGATATTGTTTCTTGTTATTCTCCACCACCAACTCACTTACTCTCACGCCGGAGGTGCTTGACGACCACCACCCCCGGTCAGCCATTGTTTTGCAGACTCCCTTCCGACAGCTACACCACATCCCCGACCAAGCATTGCCGGAAGAGGGACAAGTGCGGTAGAATGGAGCGAGGAGCATTATCATTTGGCGCTAGAAGGAGAGGTTTTTCTTACAAGACCCTCCACCCTTTCCAGTTTTACAAGAAACAACTTACTTTTGGTGTTTGGACATCCTTTGATTCCTGAGAATTAATCGACGTCCAAGCATACAAGAGAATTTTAGTCACAAATCCTTCTCAATGGGTCTGTCGAAGAATACAAGGTTACAAGTAAGAAACATGTCAGATGGGAACAACATAAACAACAATGAGGAACAACTTCAAGACAATCAATATGAGACGATTCCTGATGCCTCTCACCATAGTGAACCCGTCCTCCAAAGGATTGTAACAAGGGATGGAAACCCTCCACTCAACCTGGACTTAACAAGTTTTGCTCCAAATCAAGTAGATTTCCTTCTCAATGTTGCTGCCAATCTCCAACACCCCAACCAGCAAAATGACCCACCTCGGTCTAAGGGGAGATGGGAACAACCTCCCCACGAGGATGAAGCACATAGTGCTATTAACAATGGCACAAAAAGACCAAGGACAACTAAATCTGTTTTCTCCCGTCTCGGCTCTTCCCAAAACACTCAACATGTCCGCCATGAGAAGCCTCACCACCGTCCCGAGACATGGAAGGAAAATCGAAGGATACGTGATTTAAGACGTCAAATTGAGAACAAAAAGGCCGAATACGAAAGGGAAAAACGAAGATTGGAAGATGAGTTCTACCAAGAGAAGGAGAGGGACAGAACTCCCGAGCACACCCCAGTGGGGGGAGCTGGCAGCTCTCAGCAAGAAATCCTCCAAACTCTCATGGAGTTAAAACGCAAAGTTGAAGGGGAAGTTTCAGCTAGTCCGGGAGAATCTCCCTTCTCCAAAAGACTAAAAGATGAAAGTAAGAAAACTCATTTAAAACACCCCAACTTGGACTCATATGATGGTAACGGAGACCCGGAAGAGCACTTAAGTTACTTTGATCAAATAACCTTTTTTTATGGGTACCGGGACTTGACATATTGTAGATTCTTTGCTTCTACCTTGAGAGGAAGTGCACAACGATAGTTTTGTAGACTTCCTCCCAGAACCATTGACACATGGGCCGAGTTCAAAAAAGCTTTTCTGAATAAGTTTAAGGCAAATCAACCACATGAAGTGCACACTGTCTTCCTTGAGACCATAGCCCAAAAAAGAGGAGAAACACTTGAGAGTTATCTAAAGAGGTTCAAGGAGGCGGTAAACAAAGTAGTATCAGTGAATGAGACGGAAGCACTAGTGCATTTAAGAAGGGGTCTAGACCCTTATGATTGTGAAAGATATATTTGCAAGCTCATGGAACACAAGCCCACTACACTAGCCAGAGCATACGAATTGGCTTCTCACTTCATCACTGAGACAGAGGCCATGAGAGTCATGAAACAAACAAGGAATCCTCCCCCACAAAAGCCTTAATTCCAGAAAGAACGTTTCACCTTCCACCATACTCAGAGGCCCATTCATGAGCACCAAGTCCAAACCACCCACGGTCCTGCCGCGCCAAGGCAAAAAACCCGTTTTCGACAAGTCAAGGCTCTCTTCTTCCACCTCATCAAGACCGGCACGAAAACCTGAACTAGAGTGGACAACTTTGAGCATGCCTAGAGCACATATCTTATGGGAGATACAGAACAAACCTTTTTACCAAGCACATCAACCACTTTGGATAGCACCGTGTGACATAAACTCCACTAAGCATTGTGAGTATCATGCCACTCACGGACATACTATAGAGAATTGTCTCTATCTCAAACACTTCCTCGAGAGGTTGGTCCGTCAATGACTCATTAACCAATACCTTCATCAGCAAATTACGAACGTGAACAACTCAAATACTCCTTCCACTTCTCAAGCCAACAAAAACAAGAACATTGTCAATGTAGTTATTGGAGGAACACAATTTCCCCCACGAGCTCCGGGAACTCAAGAAGTGTTAACTATATCGGAGAAAGACATGATTGGAGATGTTATCACTTTCTCTGACGCTGACTTAGAGGGAGTCAATCCTTATAATACTGAAGCTCTAGTGGTCACCGTAGAGACACGAGATAATGTGGTCAAGAAGGTCTTGATTGATAACGGCTCCTAGGTGGATATAATATTCACACACTGTTGAGAAAGGCTAAAATTAAAAGACAAGTTGGAAGAATGTCAAGAGGAGGCATCCCTTTACGGTTTCGGTCACAATGAAGTCCCCGTAGCGGGAATAGTGAAGTTGCCTATACTCTTAGGAACAGCCCCGAAGCAAGTTCGCCATTTTATCAAACTTTATGTGGTCAACACACCATCCTCTTACAATATGATCTTGGGAAGGCCGACTCTGACTCGTTTAAGAGCCATAACCTCCACTACCCACCTAAAAATGAAGTTCCCCACCATTGCAGGAATAGGAGAAATTAAAGGAGATACAGAGGCTTCAAAATATTGTTATGGTTCCGCCCTCAACCTTGCTCAGACTGACCCAAGTAACCTAAGAAGGGCGCGAACAACTCAGCGGAGAAGGGAAAAAAAGAAGAGGCACCTTGAACACCAGCGAAATCAAAGAAAGAGGACAAGGGATGTCCAAGTAGTTGAAGCCACAAATGATCAGGACATAGAAGAACTAGAGCAAAGAATGGATGCCAACTTGAAAAAATGTTTGCAGAAAGATGAAGTGCCCATAGTGACACCCGCGGTAGAAACGGAAAAGATCGAACTTGTACCCAGAGACGGGACAAAACGAATTAGCATTGGTGCCGGTCTTGACTCGGTATTCAAGGAAGGATTGATAAAATTATTGCAAGAGTATGCCGACATTTTTTCTTGGAGCCCAAAGGAGATGCCCGGACTTGATGAGTCCGTAGCCATGCATAAATTGAATGTTCACAAAGACGCCATCCCAAAAATGCAAAAGAGAAGGAATGTTGCTCCAGACAGGCATAAAGCAATTGATGAAGAGATAGACAAAATGCTAGACGCTGATCTCATTTGCGAAGTTACTTACCCGGAATGGGTGGCTAACGTGGTTTTGGTAAAAAAAGCTAATGGCAAATGGAGGGCGTGTGTCGACTACACTGATCTTAATGCTGCATGCCCAAAGGATCCTTACCCTCTTCCAAGCATTGATCAACTAATTGATGCCACTGCGGGTCACCTCATGCTAAGTTTTATGGATGCCTTTTCGGGATATAATCAAATCAAGTTAGCACCAGAAGATAGAGAGAAAACATATTTTATCACTCATCGAGGGGTTTATTGTTACAAAGTCATGTCTTTCGGTCTTATCAATGCTGGAGCAACGTATCAAAGGATGATGAATAAGATCTTTGCTGGACAACTTGGTAGAAACATGGAGGTATATGTTGATGATATGATTGTTAAATCTTTGCTATTAAACACTCACCTTGCAGATTTGAAGGAATGTTTCGAGAAGTTATGAGCACGTAACATGAAGCTCAATCCGGACAAATGTACATTTGCCTTGAAAGCAGGAAAATTCTTAGGTTTCTTGGTGAGCCAAAGGAGAATATAGGCTAATCCAGAGAAAATTCAAGCAATATTGGACATGCACCCTCCCAAGACAATTCGTGATGTCCAAAGACTGACATGAAGGTTGGCCGCCTTGAGAAGATTCATATCAAAATTGGTAGAAAGATGTCTACCTTTCTTTGATACTTTAAGGGGAGCAACAACTACAAAGACTATCAAGTGGACTCCTGAATGTCAAACCGCCTTTGATGAATTGAAGGCATATCTCTCATCTCCACATTTGCTAGCAACAGCCGCTCCATCCGAGCCTCTGTCCATTTATTTGTCGACATCAAATGCGGCAGTGGGAGCCGTCTTAATTAAGGAAGATGATGAAGGGTAAAAACCCATCTATTATGTTAGTCAAGTTTTGAAGGATGCTGAAACTCGCTATCCCCCTGTAGAGAAGTTTGCCTATGCCCTTGTCACTGCAAGCAGAAAACTAAGGCATTACTTCCAAGGGAGAGAGATCAAGGTTGTCACCAATCACCCTTTGAAAAAGCTTCTACACAAGCCAGACCTGTCAGGAAGATTGATTAATTGGGTCGTAGAGTTAAGTCAATTCTCTATCTCTTATGAGCCAAGGAAGGCAATCAAGGATCAAGCTCTTTCGGATTTCATTGTAGAATGTTCATTTGGTAACAAAGAAAAGATGCCCTCTCCCGAGGATAGTTCACCGGCCAAAGAGCTTCTCCCTCCTCCAAACCCAACATGGAAACTTTTTGTAGATGGATCTTCCACTTCGGCAAGGAGTGGAGCAGGACTTATCTTGATTAGCCCCGAAGTGTTCCAAGTGATGCAAGCCATAAGATTCACTTTTAAGGCTACCAATAATCAAGCTGAGTATGAAGTGTTAATCCCAAATGACCAAACAGAATTGTAGAAGGGGGGGGGGGGGGGGGTTGAATACAATTCTAGATATTTTAAACTTGAAACAACTTTCGAAATAAAACTGAACTTATAAAATAAAAACACAAGCACTTAAATAATTTCAGTTGGATTGTTTGATGATCCAACTGAAGTGTTTTTATTGCGGAAATAATCTGTGATACAAAATGTACACAACTGCTCAGTTACAAGAATGTAGAGAAGTATGCTTTCAAAGATAGCTAATACAATCTATTTGTTTTTCTTCTCACTCTCTGTTTTAACTGCTACACTTGGTTATAAATATTCCCAAGTTTACAATGCTATTTTTGGCTACTCTAAAGTACACTAAAGGTAACCGCCAGTAGCTTGCTTTTCATCCCTTTTGTCCAATGGTCCTTGGAGATCTTTGCTTTTGTCTTTTTGCTTATTATGATCACTCCCAAGAACCTAATTGGAAATTGGAATGTTTCCTTATTTCCAGTGACCATTTTGATGGCTTCCAATGCAAAGTACACTTCCATATCTCCCTTTTGATCTGTCAGATAACTGTCACTATCACTTTGTCAACTATTCAGAAAAGCAATAATGATTCGTTGATAGTAGAGAGATGTTTTTCGTTGATAGCTTTATTCTTTGTTTCGTTGATGGTATAACCCTCGTTTCGTTGATAGAGTAGTCTTCATTCCGTTGATAGAGTAATCTTCATTCCGTTGACATGTCTTCACTTAGGCAAAATTACAAGGCATAATATATTTACAATTCACCAACCTATTTTGCCTATCTAGTACTTAGTCAACATGACTTAGAAAACCTATCTAATACCTACAACAAAATGCATATCAAACTATGAAGTATTGTACAATGCAGTTGCTGCATCACTCATTCCGTTGATGAGCTTCCTGTCAACGAAACACTGCAAAGCATGTCATTCCGTTGACAGTTACAAAATGACTTAATACAAAATCTACTAAGTGTTTTTATAATTATCATCAAGAACAACATATTCCTAACAATCTCCCCCAATTTATGACTGATAGAATAACAGCCATAAATCAAGAGCCTTGATGATAACAAAAACACTCAGTCAAATTACACATGATAAAAATAGAAATTGCATTAAGCTTCATTGAATTTAATTGAAATACAAAGTAGGAAATCTTACAAAACAAGTGCACAGAGTTGCTCCTCTAGTCTGAGCAGATTTTTCATCTTTGCCTCTGTGGTCTTGTTTTCTTCCCTTTTCTTGCATTGTTCTCCTCAATCTGAGCTTGAAGTCTTCTGTAGAAAATCTTCTCTTCTTCATCTTGATTCCCCAACCTGGATTGCATTAATCTGAGAGTTTCATTGGATGCCTTTTCCAGTTGGTCTTCTATTCTGAAGAATCTTCTACAGTTGTCCTTGTCTCTGAATTCCATCATCCAAAAAGGTTGGAGATGAATTTTCTTTCATGTTTGAGGGACCTTCAATACTCTGGGAAGTGCACCAGGCTTGTTCCAGCTAGCTTTGATTTGGCAAATTTTGGAGACAACCTCAGACTTGGCCGTTTTGGTAAAACCAAAATCTTTATTCAGACATTTAAACACAGATAGCAGTGTCTGATAGTCTTCTCCCAGAATCCTGTGTAGAGGCCAAACCTGTTCTCTCCCACCCTTGTAGACAAACACCAATCTCTCTGGTAGTTTGTAAGAAGCTGCTATTCCTCTCACTTCAACCAGGTCATCAAGATTGATATGTAGGTCAGACTCCTCCCTGATATCAGCAATGTAGATGAAGTCTTCTGGGTTGGTAGGGGGTTTCTCAGCTTGTGGTCTCCTTACAAGAATTGGCTTAGCCTTGGCAGCCCTCTGCTTAGATTTCTTCTTTGGATCCATTTCAAAGAGGAATTTTGGAAAGTTGGTCTCATCAAACTCAATTGGCTCTCCCTTTGGCTCAATTGGCTGTTCATGGAAATTGACAGGATGTTTAGGAGCACAAGCTAACTTTACCTCAGAAACTGGATCAGGAATTGTTGGAGGTGCAATAGATACAGAAGAGTCTGTTGCAATACTCTGAGAGTCATCATTCTCAAAGGCTATGTTTCTCCTAGCTCTTGCCTTTGGTTGCCTTATGCTCTTCTTTGTACTCCTTTCCTCTCTGGCTTTTTCTTCTAGCTGTCTTTCTTCTTCATCAAGAGACTGAGCAACTGCAAGTGCTTGCATTGCTGCTCTTTCTGACTCTTCAGCCTTAGATTCAGCAAAGTTTGGGTGACCAGCCCAAACACAGATTTCTTGTCCATTCCTGTAGACAATTGCCCTTTGCTTCCTTATCTCAGGATCATTGCTTTCCTTGCATTTTGTGATAAGTAGTCCAAGAAGCTTGAGCTCATCTGGATAAGGTGCAGGATAGAAAATCCTTGCTATGTTTTTGCCCTTTGGTTTAGCAGGGGACTTGGGAGATAAGCTTCTTTGAAGTGTAGCTTGTTCCACATCCCTAATGCATGAAGTTTGTCCTTTTTCCTTCCTTGGACCTTGAGTGACTCCATTTAGAAGGGGCTTTACCTCATAGAAAGAATTGGTCTGTGGCTCCCATTTCGTTGATACTAAAACCATGGCATTCGTTGATGGTGTTGTAGAAGTAGCTTGATCCGTTGATGAATTTGAATTCTTTGTAGTTTTAGCTATCTTCTTGACTCTTGCATCTATGTTAGCCCAATGGTCTTTTATCTGTTCAGCAAGTGTTAGCCTCATAGATGCTTGTTTAATCAAGTCAATACCATCCAGTTTATCCTTTCCTGACTCCCTGATAAGTGGATTTCATATCCACTTGGATCGTCCTAAATTGGCTTAAATTGATCGTTTGTTCTCAAGTTTGTGGTGATTGTGATGTGTTTGGTGTTTGTATTTGCAGAGTTGAGTTGTCAGCAGAGATGTGGAGTTCCTGTGGTTTGCAGTGATGTTCTGAGCAAAGTCGTTAAGGTCAAGTGGTTGCGGAATGAGAGCACACAAAGAATTGTCAAGGAATGCAAAGTTGAGGATTCTGGACAGTAACCAGGCGCGCCCGCGCTCTTCAAAAGCAGTAAAAGGCAATTCTGAGTCAGAAAAGGAAAGTTGCCAAAAGACCAGTCAACCCAGAGACCTATATAATCAACTGGTGGACGATTTCATTGATATACATTGAGTTACATACATACATAATCATCTACCAGTGAGGAGAACAAGAAGACGGCTGATTACGAAGATCTACTTTTCGATTTATCTTTGTATTCTTCTAATTAGGCGATACTTTGGATTCTCGTTTGTTCTTTCATAAACCCTAGCACTTTTATTCAGTATTCTAGACTTATTATTATCATGTTTTCATCAGAACCCACGATGATGAACGGTTCGATTATGAACTAATCGTCGTCGTGGGATTCTAACGGATTTATTTATGGATTTTAGTAGTTAATCGTTTTAAAGATTTGTGTGTGATGATTTGTTGATAACCTAGTTTGGTTATGCTTATTCTTCTTGGATGCATAGCTAACATCTAAGATTGTTTGTTAATCTCTATTGATTGTGAAAGTGGATATAGAGGTTTAGAACTTGCCATGCTAGCATAGGTTTATGTATGTTTGTCATGCATGATTCGTAGGTGATTTTAACCATCTTACCTGCCCTATGTAATCTTAATGGATAACTTGCTCGTTAAACCGTTATGTTTTCAAATCTTATAGACATATAGGGTCTAAGCATAATTGGTGTCTGCCCAACTTCTATCTCTTTAGTGGATGTTTGAGTGGTTTGGTATACGTATACTGAAAGGTAGCGTGTGCTGATTTCGTGTTATCTGATTAGTTATCACAACCGTCACATGCATTGATTAAAGACAAAAGACTCTAGATGAAGTATTTAATGAAGTTAGGATCCCATGTTTTATTCTCATAAGTAATTCAACAACAATCTCTTTAGGTAATTAAATTCTTGTTAAGTTGAATAGTTAATTTAGTTAATCAAAACACAAACTTGATACTTGTCTTAGCATTGAACAATAGCCATACATTGTTGCATAGGTGCATAACTATAATAACCAAAGCAGTTTCTGTGGGAACGAACTCTACTTTCATATATTACTTGTTGACCGCGTACGCTTGTGTGATTTTGTGCGAACAAGTTTTTGGCGCCGCTGCCGGGGACTCGATGTTATTTATATAGTTTATGTGCTTGTCATCAGTGGTCGTTAACGTTCACTGACTCGGATTATTCCATCAATATTACTTTGTTTGGTGTGTTTCAGTTACTCTAGTGAGCGTGTATGCGAACACGTTCTCAATCTCGGAAAGAAGAACTTGAATTAAGTCTAGTTATGGGAGAACCAGTAGCAGAAACGAAGGCTCTGAAGGACTATTCTCAGCCAAAGATCAATGACATTCAATCTAGCATTGTCAGGCCGGCTATTGCAGCTAATACCTTTGAAATCAAGACTGGCACGATTCAGATGGTGCAGAATTCAGTTCAGTTTGGGGGTGCTCCGACGGAAGATCCTAATATGCATATTAGGGATTTCATCGAGATCTGCGACACCTTCAAGTTCAACGGAGTGTCAGAAGATGCTGTGAAATTGAGACTTTTCCCATTTTCTCTGAGGGATAAGGCTAAGGGCTGGTTGCACTCTCTACCAGCAGGTTCTATTACTACATGGGAGGATCTTGCTCAGAAGTTTCTCACTAAATTCTTCCCGATGGCTAAAACAGCAGCAATCAGGAATGCTCTTACTCAGTTTGCACAACAGTCAGGGGAAACTTTATGTGAAGCTTGGGAGCGCTACAAGGAGATGCTTAGGAAGTGTCCTCATCATGGAATGCCGGATTGGATGGTGATCAACTGTTTTTATAATGGTCTTGGAGGTCAATCTCGACCAATGCTTGATGCGGCATCAGGTGGAGCTCTTTGGGCTAAAAGCTACGATGAAGCTTACGAACTTATGGAGATGATGGCTGCGAATGAATACCAGAATCCAACTCAGAGGTTATCACAAGGCAAGGTAGCAGGAATTCTGGAAGTGGATGCAGCTACTGCTATTGCAGCTCAGCTAAAGGCTCTGTCTATGAAGGTGGATTCTCTGTCTAACTATGGAGTTCAGCAGGTGGCTAGTGTGTGTGAGCTATGTGCAGGTGCACATGATACGAATCAGTGTGCCATATCTAGTGAATCAGCGCAGTTCGTGAGCAATTTCCAGAGATCACAATAGCCAGTGCCTAATGCCTATTGTTAGGCCGAATACATAATATATAATCAAGTAGATGTATGAGAATAATGATAAGAACACTGTTTATGAATAATAAACTGAATGGAATTAAAAACTCCTCTCTCAGTGATGTAAAATATCACAGAAAGCTGCTAGGTTACAAGAATAATGTATTCAGTATTCGCGTCCCTTTTAGGGTTAACCTATCTGTGTTTATATAGTACACAACTACATAGATTCAATCTTTAATTGATATTCCTACAAATTAGCTATACAATTTATATCAAATTAGGATTGCTTCTGTCTTCTGTCCCGTTTCTTTAGCTATCTCAATATATCTTGCTTCTTTCCATCTTCAGGATATATTGCTTCTAGAATCTTCATATTAGCACCGACAGCTTCAGCAAACTTTCACCCCGTCAGACTTTAACAAACTCTGACTGGCTTCTATCATAAACTCTGATGAGTACCTATTGCTTAAACACTGATAAACAATCATCAGCAATTATATCTAACAATCTCCCCCAACTTGTGCATAACAAAAATGTACAAGTTAAAAGATAATTGATGATGTCAAAACATACAACAAATGCAGTGTTTATAACATAACAGAGTTTATTTTTAACTTAGAACAGAAAACTTTTAAAAACTTACAGACTTCAGTTACTTAATCTCTTCAATGTCAGGCACAGTCCTGATGTAGTCCTGAAGTAGTTTTCTTTCAGATCTTTCTAACTCAGCTATCATTATTTTCTTTATCTCCCTTAACTCTGGATCACTCTCTCCAGTTTGGTAGATAGCTGCCCTTAGTGAATAAATGTTGTTCTTCCTCATATCATTTCCTAGCTTTATTATGAAGGATTTATCTGATTCCAGATTAAATTCCAACACCTTTATGCCAAAATCTGTTCTGAGTCTTGCACTGTTTCTTTGCATCTCAACAAGCTTTCCATTGTAATCTCTGAACCTTGGTATGTAAGAGCCAGCAGACTTTAAACCAGAAAGAATTCTAGCTTTCATCATTCTGTTTCTTAACACCTCGACTGCTTGATTAGTTCTTTGATTTTTAACTTTCAACAGATACAACACATATTCCAGTTCTTCTTTCATCTTTAAACCAATATCATCTTCACTAACTCTGTATACTCTGCCATCAGATTTGAAGTATAACAGAAAATCCTTCTTTAACCCTCTGTGGTATATTAACTGAACTGATTCTAGAGTATCAAGATTTTCTTGAGTTACCCCAACACCAGGTTCAGCTAAAGAAGTGTGATCCATTGGACTATTGTTCACTCTTTTCTCTCTATGAGATCCAAGCCCAGATTTATCTCTTGATTCTTTTCCCATGAGTGTTCTGCTTTGGAGAAGATTTATATTTACTGGAATCAAAGAATGTTGAACAATGATTGGCTTAGCAAAAGTTCTTTGTAATTGTGAAGATAACTGAGTCTGTACAACTTGAGTAGTATCAGAGGTTGTCACAGCTTCCAATGTTTTAACAACTTGAGCATTGTCAGAGGTTGTTTGAGCTTTATTCTGTACTGATTCTTCAACTAACTTCCCTTTACCCTTATCAAGTCTAGTTTCTTCAGCCTTCTTTGCTTGTTGTAAACTTTGTTGAGAGTTTACATTTTCCTTGATTACAATTCCTTTCTCTTTAGTTCTTGAAACCTTTACAACTTTCTTTACTTTCCCAGACTTTAGATTCTGCTCATGCTCTTTAGCTAACATCAATTCTTCAGCTTGGATATCTTGTATGGTTGCATCAGCACCATGTTCTTCTAGAAACAGCTGAGCAGCAATCTCTTCATCAGTAACTGGATGAGAAGTAAGCAATAAACTTCTAGCTCTTGAAGAAGATTGAGCACCAGTGTTTATCCGTTCAGAGTTTGTAGCATCAGAGTTTGATCTTAGCTTTACTTGCTTTAGAGTAGATTTAGATTTGAAATCTTTTCCCTTTGCACCACCATCAATAGAATCATCCTGTCTACTCAGAGTTTGAGACTTTTTGCATTTGTCTTTAAGTACTCTCTCCCCCTTTTTGACATCATCTTGAAGTAATACTGATGTGAGAAATTCTATTGAAGCAGCAATGGAATCAAGCTTATCAGACATTACAGTCTAATTTTCTTCAACTGTAGTCAGTCTGTTCTTGAGAACTTCTTGATCCTTGACCAGAGTAAGCAGCATAGACTTATCTTGCTTTAGAGACATATCTCTAGCAACCACATCATTTCTCAACCCAGTAACTGACTTCTGAGTTTCATCAAAACGATTATGAAGAGATTTGACTTGAACAATAGTTGCCTTGAGATGTGTAAGAAGTTCTGGATTTGTAATTGATGCAGCAGAGTTTGTTACAAAGTTAGCAACCCTTTGATCAGTGAATATACAATCCTTGTTTGACCACTTGGAAAAGTACATATTCTGATAGTGAAGTTCAGTGGCATGCTGAATATCCTTTGGATTTTGTTGAGCAGAAAGTCTTTGAGAAGATGAATCAGCTTGATCATCATCAGACTTTCTAGCTTGACCATCATCAGACTTTGTAGAAGACTTAGCATTTGAAGAATGAGGAATAGTCTCAGCAAATGTTTCCTGAGCATCAGCATTTGCAAGCTTCTCAGAGTTTATATTATCTTGAGCATTTTCTTCATTTTCAGCATGAACAGCAGTAGATTCAACAACAATCTCTGCAATTTCTTCAACATTATTCTCTGCAGTTTCTTCAATAATATTTTCTACATCTACAGCCTTTGCTGTCTGATCAACCTCATCACCTTTCTCAAGTACCTGGTGATTGACAGAGAGAACCTCTGTATGAGTAGCTAGTGACTCATCTATTATGAGTGTAGGTTGATCAGCTGCCACATCCTCTGTTTCATTAATACTGCCAAACTCTTCTAGAGTTGCAGAAGGATGTGCTTCAATTTCATCTTCAAAATCCATCTCCAAGATGGGTTCAAGAAAATCATCATTGACAGCATCATTATTATCAGTGTCTGCTCTGGCTTCTTCAGGCACAGTAGCATCTTCAATTACAACCTCAGGAGATTCAATAGGTGTAGAACCAGAAATCAATCCATCAAATAAATAAGCAGCAACAAGCTTCCTTTTCTTAGCATTAGCAGATTCTGGTTTATTAGAAGGCATATTTGCATCAGAAACAGGTCTGTGTGCCCTCTTCTTTCTCCTTGAAGTACCAACAGATACTGGAACATCATCAGTATTTAGAGATTTAGAAACTTTAAAAGCCCTATGCTTTGTTCTACCCCCAGCCTTTGGTTTTTGAGATGTAGATGGAAGAGGTTCAGAGTTTAGAGGCTAAATTGATTCTGGTTGTGCATGTGGTTGTGATTGAGGGTTTAAAAACTGTTGGACTGAAGCAGGAAGCGTCAAGTCATCAACATTCCCTTTCTTAACATCCTTGTTTGTGAGATCAGAGAATATTCTCTTATGTAATTTAAATGAGGGAATGACATCCTCCTCAGCTATCTCAACCCCATCAACACACATAGAAAAGACTAATTGACAGAAACGAGAAAAGTAAACTACACTCCTATTCTCTGTCATCTTTTCACCTATGTTGTTCAAAACAAGTCTAGCATAGTCAAAATGAGCACCATAGAGAAGAGAATACCCAATTTGTAGACTGTCGATTGGAATTGCATCCCAATTTGTACACTTCTTCCCGAACGCCCTTGTAATGCAATCGAAGAAGAAACTCCACTCCTTCCTCAAGAACGGTCGCTTCAAATTTCCTGTTCTTGCTAAAGACCCAGAATAACCAATCTCCCTCATCATACGCTGAAGATCAGAATCACCAACAGAAATGGTGAACGCATTGAAATCTTCACATCTAAGAGCATCTCTTACAGTAGTTGGAGTAACTACATACTCTTCTTCAGCAAATTCAAAGATTATAGAAGGAGTGCCTGATTCACCTCCATCATCATACACGCCTGTCTCCCAGAAGGCTTTGATTTGAGAACCAGATAACTTTGCTGGTGCCACCAGTGCATGCCCAATATCAGATTGAGCAAGAAAGTTCTGAAAAAGATGAAATGCCTCTGGGACATTCTCAGTAGATAGTGGTGCTGCATAGTTGTTAGGAACAAATTCGAGACCAAAATATTGAAACATGGTAGTTGCCATTAGAAAGCTTTGAAATAAATCAGAGTTTAAGCTTAGAAAAGTGTTTGAGAAAATGATGCAGAAAAGTGTTTGTGAATATGCTTATGTGAAAATGTCCTGTGAAAAGAGTAAGTCTGTAAAAATTTGAAACGTTGTGAGTTTAATGATTAATTATGAATTAAAAACTGAAGAGTTTTAATCATTAAGATGCACAACAGGCTTACTCGTGAAGTGTGTGAGTGGGACAGTTGTCACACATGCATTAACTGACACATTAATCACGGTAGTTTTCAACACGCATGCGCAGTAAAAGACACTAATTACTGCTATTTTCTAGACACCTTTTATCATTTTCAAAACTCAACAAACCGTTATCAATCATACTCCCTATTTTCCAAAAATAATGTTCCTTAATAATTATGAAATGTCTGAAACACCCTTATTTATTTTAATCATCAGAGATTAAAAATAAATTACCTCGGCGTAGAGTACACAGTTCATCAGTTTTTTTTATCAATTCTCCTCCTTCATTAATAATCTCTTTTCTCTAAGTGCACAGTTGTGAGAAATTGTGTGTGAATAGCAGAGTTTACTGAATATAAATATTTAGATCATCTCAAAGTGCATAAAATCCACAAAATAAATCAGTAAAAACTGGTTGCCCAAACTCTCATTTATAAACAAAATCTGATATTGTCTAAACTCTGTACGTATAAATTTATTATTTTCACCCCCTTTGATTTTTATTTTTTTATTTTTCCAGTAATCAGTGGTTGGCACTAGTCACCAAAAATCAAAAATTTTAGCCCTTATTTCATACAATAAGTTCATGGGTCTTCCTAGGCACAACTTGATCTCAAAGGAATTTGTGCATATTTTTGCATCTTTTGATTTGAGGGTGAAATATGAGCTACTAATTATCAGAGTTTAGACTTTCATCAGTTAATACAATTAATTTATGAGAGAAAGTGCAAACAGCTAATACAGACTCAGTGTATAGGATCAATAAACTAAGAGATGCTATAAATATAGAGACAGTATCATGCTGTGTAAAATTTCTGCACACATTTGAGATCAGAATTTATATCACTCAGAAGGATTCATGATTACTTACTGAGAATCATGCTTCATACAATTTTCTTCATCGGTCCATATGTTTCAGACAAAATCACAATCAGAGTTTAACATCAGAGTTTAACATCAGAGTATAACTGACAGAGTTTAACATTATGACAGAGTATGACTTCAGAATTTTGACAAGCTGGTATGAATAACAGTTAACATATGCAAAGAATCATGAGCAACAAATCACAGAATGAGAAATTTTGAGTCTCACCAATATCTCTAGTCAAAACCAGAGATCATTCCAAGTTCATTTACCAGTCTTGTAAAAGTAGCTTCACTCAAAGGCTTGGTGAAGATATCTGCAAGCTGTTGTTCTGTAGACACAAAATGAAGCTCAATATTTCCTTCTTCCACATGTTCCCTGATAAAATGATACCTTATGATGATGTGCTTGGTCATGGAGTGCTGTACTGGATTACCTGTCATAGCAATAACACTTTGATTATCACAGAAAATAGGTATTTTAGAGTACCTTAATCCATAATCCAGCAATTGATTCTTCATCCATAAAATATGTGCACAACAGCTACCAGCAGCAATATACCCTGCTTCTGCTGTGGATGTGGAAATTGACTTTTGTTTCTTGCTGTACCAAGAAACTAATCTGTCACCTAAAAATTGACAGCTTCCACTTGTGCTCTTTCTATCAATCTTACAGCCTGCAAAATCTGCATCAGAGTAACCAATTAATTTAAACTCTGATTCTCTAGGATACCACAAACCAAGAGTTATGGTTCCTTTAAGATATTTGAAAATTCTCTTCACAGCTGTTAGATGAGGCTCTCTGGGATCTGCTTGAAATCTTGCACAAAGGCAAGTTGCATAAATGATGTCTGGTCTACTTGCAGTTAGATAAAGAAGAGACCCTATCATCCCTTTGTAGTTTGTCATATCTATTGAGGCTCCTGTTTCTTTGTCTAGCTTTGTTGCAGTTGCCATGGGAGTTGTTGCAGATGAACTATCAAGCATACCAAATTTCTTGAGAAGATTTCTGGTATATTTTGCTTGATTGATAAAAATCCCATCATCTGTTTGCTTTACTTTTAAGCCTAGAAAATAACTAAGCTCTCCCATCATGCTCATTTGATATCTCGACTGCATTAGCTTTGCAAACTTCTTATAGAGTTTATCATTAGTAGACCCAAAAATTATGTCATCCACATAGATTTGAACTAACAGCAGATCATCACCAGAATTAAAATAGAACAAGGTTTTGTCAATTGTACCTCTAGTGAACCCACTTTCTAAAAAAAATTGAGCCAGAGTTTCATACCATGCTCTAGGTGCCTGCTTTAATCCATATAATGCTTTGTCCAATCTGTAGACATAGTCTGGATGCTTAGGATCCACAAACCCTGGTGGTTGTTCAACAAACACTTCTTCTTCAAGTTTCCCATTTAGAAAAGCACTTTTCACATCCATCTGAAAGACTTTAAACTTTTTGTGAGCAGCATAAGCCAGAAAAATCCTTATTGCCTCCAATCTAGCAACTGGAGCAAAGGTTTCATCATAATCAATTCCTTCCTGCTGTGAATAGCCTTTAGCCACAAGTCTAGCCTTATTCCTTGTAATCACTCCATCACTGTCTGTTTTGTTTCTGAAAACCCACTTTGTACCAACAATAGATCTGTTTTTGGGTCTTGGTACAAGGGTCCATACTTCATTTATTTCAAATTCATTTAACTCTTCCTGCATAGCTGTTATCCAGTTAGCATCTTGAAGAGCTTCTTCCACTTTCTTTGGCTCAGTTTGAGACAAGAATGCATGAAACAGACATTCATTAGTTGTAGCACTTCTAGTTCTTACACTAGCTTCTGGATCTCCAATTATCAAGTCAGGTGTATGGGCTTGTGTCCACCTTCTTGCTGTAGGTAATTGGCTTCTATTATTATTATTAGATCCTCCCTCTTGATCCATGCTTTCCTGATTTTCTTCTTGACCATTTGCATTCTCTGAGGCTCCCCCTGAATTTGACTGTTCAGTATTTGAACTTTCAGAGTTTAACCCAGAGTTTCTATTTGATTCTTCAGCTGACTCACTTTCAGAATTTGAGTCATCATTTTGAGATGTTGCTGAAGTATCTTCACGCTCCCCCTCAACTGGTTCTCTATTTTGTTCTGTCAGAGAAACTTCCTCAGTGTTTACCAGTAGAGGTTCAGAGTATGCTTCATCAGAGTTTGTTGGATTTGCTTCATCAGAGTTTACGTCATCAGAGTTTAGATCTTCATTTTCAAAGCGAAGTTGATCATGATATTCTTCATCTTCTATTCCAGTTATTTTCTTGTCATCAAATGACACATGTATAGATTCCATGATTACTTTAGTTCTCAGATTGTATACTCTGAATGCTTTAGTTGACAGTGGGTATCCAACAAAAATTCCTTCATCAGCTTTTAAGTCAAACTTTGTCAACTGTTCAGGATGAGTTTTCAACACAAAGCACTTACATCCAAAAATATGAAAATATTTCAAATTTGGCTTCTTATTTTTCACCATCTCATATGGTGTTTTCCCATGCTTGTTGATCAGTGTAGCATTTTGAGTAAAACAAGCTGTTTGAACAGCTTCTGCCCAGAAGTAGGTTGGAAATTTTGCTTCTTCAAGCATTGTTCTGGCAGCTTCGATTAGAGTTCTGTTCTTTCTTTCAACTACACCATTTTGCTGTGGAGTACCAGGTGCAGAAAATTCTTGCTTCACTCCTCTTTCTTTACAAAATTCTTCCATTATTGCATTTCTGAATTCAGTACCATTATCACTCCTGATAATTTTCACTTTATACTGTGATCCTTTGTCCAGTAGCTTTACATGATCCATTAGAATTAAGGCAGTTTCATCCTTCTTTGCTAAGAAATACACCCATGTGTACCTAGTGTACTCATCAACAATGACTAGAGCATATTTCTTTCTGCCAAGAGACATTATATTGACTGGACCAAATAGATCAACATGAAGAAGATGATAAGGATCCACAACTGAAGATTCAGATTTTCTCTTGAAAGATGACTTCCTTTGCTTGGCCTTTTGACAAGAATCACACAGACCATCTAAGCTTAGTATTGACTTTGGAAGTCCCCTTACAAGATCTTTTCGAATTAGCTCATTGATGTTGTTCAAGTTTAGATGAGAGAGCTTCTTATGCCATTTCCAACTCTCTTCATTTGACATTTTTGCAGACAGACACACAACTTTTCCTTCGGAGTTTGTTACCAAACTTGCTTCATATATATTATTTCGTCTGTGTCCAACTAGAACAACTTTCCCTGTAGATTTGCTGATAACCTCACAGTATTCAGGTTGAAAATCTACATGATAACCTCTGTCACAGATTTGACTCACAGAAAGCAAGTCATGCTTGAGTCCTGGGACTAGAGCTACATTTGTGATGATGACACTTCCAAGATTGATATTGCCATATCCCATAGTACGTCCTATGTTGCCATCTCCATAGGAAACTTTTGGGCCAGCCTTCTCCTCATAGTCTAATAGCAGGGCTTTATTACCAGTCATGTGTCCTGAACATCCACTGTCCAAGACTAGGGTGCTTTCCCTTATGCCCTGCAATCACAAACAATTACAAAGAGTTAGATTTAAGGATCCAGACTTGTTTGGATCCTTTGGCTTTCTTAACATTGTTAGCTTTTGCAGCGGAATTACTATCAACAGAGTTTAAGCTAACAGTATCAGACTTTACACTTGCAGAGTTTGCTCTAACCCATTTCAAGTTGGGCTTCAACTCATAATAATTGTGATAAATAGCATGATAACTCTTGCAAGTATAAATGGAATGCCAAGTGCTCCCACAGTGAGTGCATAAAGTCTGTGGTCTAACCCTAACATGATCATCCTTCACTCCAGACTTTGAGGGTAAAGAATTAATATCTTTGTTTTTCGTGCAGAAACTTGCAAGATGGTTAGTACTACCACAACTATGACATGTCTTTCTAGGAGCATCAGAATTAGGCAGATAATCATTTCTTTTATTAATGCCTACTTTTCCATTCCTATTTTTCTTAGACACTTTCTGTTTGTTAACAGACTTTACCTCTTTGAGCTTATGTTTGAATTGTTTTTCTGTCATCAAACCAACATTAACCTGTTTATCACATATTTTTACTGGTTCTTTAACAGCTTCTATCTCAATCTGATTTTCTGTTATTAAACCAATATTAAATTGTTTTTCACAAGTTTCAACTGGCTCCATAACAGCTTCTTTCACAACTACAGATTTTAGCTTACTGGATTCAGAAACAAATTTCACAGGTTTAAGTTGTGGTTTGACTTTAAATTTATCTTTAAACCTAAGTTCATCTTCCTCACAGTAACCTAACCCAACTGTATCTGTTTCAAAACCTGATGTGTGTCCTTTCCAGAATTAGTCCAGGTTTTAATCGCTTTCCTCTCTTTCTCTAATTCAGATTCAATTTGCCTATATCTCTTTAACAACTCTTGTTCAACATAAACAACATCATCTCTTTCCTTTTGAACTTGTTGCATGTTAACAAGCTCTTCTTCAAGAATTTTATTTCTATCTTTAAGCTTAAGATTCTCAGATTTAATTCTCTCATTTTCTAAAGTCTGATCTCTATAACTAACATGTATGCTTTTAAGATAAACTCTCAATTCAGATATATTATCAATATCATAAGCATAAGTTGTTAGGGGTACCTTATTCTCAGATGTTTCAGATTCATCTTCAACAGTTGCCATGAGAGCATAGCTGACGTCTTCATCAGAATCTGAAGTGTCTGCTCAGTCTTTTCCTTTAGTGATGAGTGCTTTCTCAGATTTTCCTTTCTTGCACTCCGGAGCATAATGACCCATCTCTTTACACTTGTAGCACTGGATCTCAGACTTGTCTTTCTTTCCAGATTTGGTATCCCTTCCTTCAAACTTTCTGTAACTCTTTCTTTCAGAGTTTGAATCTTTCCTTGAGAATCTTTTTCCTTTCTTGAAGTTCTTGAAACCCATCTTCTTGAAAGTCTTTACCATCAAAGCAGCCATTTGCATCATTTGTTCTTCATCATCCTCAGATTCAGAAGAGGCATCAGTGTTTGAATCATCATCAGAGTTTGATGACTCACTATCAGATTTTATGACCAAAGCTTTTCCTTTAGCTTTCTTCTTTGATGTTTCTTTCTTCATGAGTTTTTCTTCAACCTTTAGAGCAACAGATTTTATCTTCTTACTAGTTCTTCTGTTCCTTTGTTCTATCTCCAGTTCATGAGTTTTAAGCAACCCATAGATTTCATCAAGCTCTGTATCTGCAAGCTCATAATTATCTCTTATTGCTGTTGTTTTTAAGTCCCATCTTTCAGGTAGAGATAAAAGAAACTTGAGATTAGACTCTTCAAGATCATATTCTTTATCAACCAGAGATAAATCATTCAACAGTTTACAAAATCTGTCATATGTTTCAGTCAAAGTTTCACCAGATCTTGAGTCAAAGTGCTCATACTCCTGTGTCAGTATGGTCTTTCTGTTCTTCTTTATAGCACTAGTTCCTTGGCATCTGACTTCTAAAGCATCCCAAATTTCTTTGGCAGTTTTGCAACCAATAACTCTGTTAGACATAACATTATCTAAGGCACCGTGGAGAAGATGTCTAACTGTTAGGCCGAATACACAATATATAATCAAGTATGTATGAGAATAACAGTTAAGAACACAGGTTTGTAAATCAACAAACTGAATTATATTAAATAATTCTCTCTTAGTGATGTTAATGAATCACAAAGAGCTACTAGGTTACAAGAATAATGTATTCAATGTTCGCGTCCCTTCTAGGGATAACCTATCTGTGTTTATATAGTACACAGTTACATACAATCCTTATCTAATTGATACTCCTAAAAATTAGCTATACAATTGATATCAATTAAGGATTGCTTCAGTCTTCTGTCCAGTCTCCTTAGCTGTATCAATATATTCTGCTTCTTTCCATCTTCAGAATATATTGCTTCTAGAATCTTTATCTTTGCACCGACAGCTAAGTCAACTTTCATCCTGTCAGACTTTACCAAACTCTGACCGGCTTCCTTTAAACTCTTCACCCTGTCAGACTTTAAATAAACTCTGACCGGTTTCCTTTAAACTCTTATCAGTACCTGTTGCTTAAACACTGATAAACAAACGTCAGCAAATATATCTAACAATCTCCCCCAACTTGTTCATAATAAAATGTACAAGTTTAAACATATAATTGATGATGTCAAAAACATTTAACAAATGCAGTGTTTAACATATAACAGAGTTTAATTTAAAACAGAGTTTAAATTTGACTTAGAATAGAAAATTTAAAAACTTACAGTCAGACTTTACTTGATTTCTTGAATTTCAGGCACTGTCCTGATATAGTCTGATAGTAGTTTCTTCTCAGCTCTTTCTAACTCTTCCACCATGATCTTCTTCACTTCTTTCAATTCTGGATCAGATTCTCCAGTCTGATAAATTGCAGCTCTCAGAGAATAGATGGAATTCTTCCTCATCTCATTCCCTAGCTTAATATAATAAGCTTTATCAGATTCTAAGTTGAATTCAAGAACTTTTGTACCCAGTGCTGTTCTGAACTTAGCACTGTTTCTTTTCATCTCAATAATCTTCCCATGTGCATCTCTGTATTTTGGAATATATGCACTTGATACTCCTCCTCCAAGCATCATCTTCGATCTTAGCATCTTTTCTCTGATTACTGAGGCAGCATTGTGAGTATTTCTGTTTTTGACTTTTAACAAGTACAAAACGTACTCCAATTCTTGATAAGATTTGAGATTTACATCAGACTCTGCAACCTTATAAACTCTTCCATCATTCATAAAGTACAACAAGAATTCCTTCTTTAACACCTTATGAAAGATCATTTGAACAGAGTCTAGCATATCAAGATTTTCTTGAGTAATAATACCAGATTCTGCCAATAAAATGTTGTCTAGAGATCTGATATTTGTTCTTCTCTCTCTGTGTGAACCCAGTCCAGATTTATCATAGGCTTCTTTTCCCAATACTGTTCTGGTTTTTGAGAAATTCACAGCTTCAAGCTTTAAATCTTCAATCATTTTTGGTTTGCTGAATCCTGGAAGAAGTGTAGATTTCTGTACAACTTGAGCAACGTCAGAGGTTGTCATATCTTCAATAGAAACATCAACTTGAGCAGCGTTAGAGGTTGATTTATCTAATCTTGTTTCAACTTGAGCAATGTCAGAGGTTGAAATATCTTTCTTCTTTAGGTTAGGCTCTTCAATCATTATGCCTTTACCCTTATCAGAGTTTCTAATCACAGGTCTCCTTGTATTTTGTATACTCTGTTGAATATTCTCTTTGATAGAAATACCAACTTCTTTCTTTCTAGGAGCCTTGATTTCCTTTCTCTTGTAGATTCCAGCTTCAAGATTTTTCTTGTGTTCCTCAGCAAGCATTTGCTCTTCAGCCTGGATATCTTCAATAGTTACATTCTTTCCATGCTCTTTCATGAATATCTTAGCAGCAATCTCTTCATCAGTAGATGGATTAGTTGAAACAACTAAACTCTTGAGATTTGAAGTAGATTGGCCACCAGAGTTTATCTGGTCAGAGTTTATTTGTCTGCTAGAGTTTACTCTTGTCCTGCTTTGCCTTTGAGCAATAACCTTTCTTTTATTTTCTTTGTTTCCCCCATCAGTAGAATCATCCCTCCGTCTCAGAGCTTGAATGTCTTTGCATTTGTCTTTAGGTACATTCTCCCCCTTTTTGACATCATCAGAAAGTAATACCGATGTCAGCAATTCAATGGCAGTAGAAATGGAATGCAGTTGAGTAGACATTGCATTCTGATTTTCCTCAACTTTCCCAAGCCTCTTCTTGATTTCCTCAGAATCCTTGGCTTGCTGCTTGAGCATAGAATAATAAAAAGTTCTGTCAGACTTAAAAGTAAGATCCTTCATACTGGCTTCATTCCTTAGATTTGTAAGCATTTGTTGATTCTCATCAAATCTATTGTTAAGAGATTTGACTTGAACAACAGTTGCCTGTAAGCTTGTAAGTACATCAGTATTTGAGATCTTCTTGACAGAATCAGACAAAAAATCTGCAGCCCTTTGCGCTGGGAAGACACAATCTGCATCAACCCATTTGTTGTAGTACATATTCAGGAAATGCTCATTTGTCTGTCTATTGACTTCCATTCTTTCATCACTATTGACATCATCAGCCAATGAAACTTGAATGCTAGGATGTGAATGAGAACCCTCAGCATCATTTCCAGCTTCTTCATTATTGTCTGCTGCATTTTCAGAAAGAATATTTTTAGCAGTAAACTGTGCAGCTTCATCAATTTTCTCTTCTGCTACAGCGTCAGGAATCTCAGAGTTAATCTGAGCAAAAACCTCTGCTTCTCTTTGAACAATCTCAACAACAGATTGTTGCAAAGCTTCAAGAATAACATTCTCAGAGTTTAGCTCATCAGCAGCCTCTTGTTCCTTGTCCATCACAGCTTCAACAATGTTCTCTGTGACTGTGATCAGCTGATTAACCTCCTCACCTTTGTCAAGATCACAAGAAATAATTTCAGTGTGAGTAGCCAGAGATTCTTCTACCTGATCAGTGACTTGATCAGCTTCCACACCCTCTGTATAATGATCAGAATAGATAGAGGTGTGTGCTTCAAAATCAAAAACTCTGCTATCAGAATGAGTAGCAGCTTCCTCAACTACATCATGAACCTTTGATGTAGGAGCATCGAAATCCATAGTAGCATCAGTATTTAATCTGTCTAGATTGACAGCTTCAGCATTTGCAGCATCTTCCTGAACAAACACTTCAGGAGCTTCAGTGTTTACAAACACTCTGTCCTCATCAGCATTTAAAATATCCTCCTCAACAACAATTGCAGGAGTATCTTGAGGAACATCTTCAGCAACAATCTCCTCATTCTCTGATGTAGGAGCTTCAGATTCCTTAGAGACTCTGTCCATATTGACATTTATAGCACCAAAAAGATGTGCAGCCACTAGTCTTCTTTTTCTCTGATGAAGAGTTTCTTCATCAGTTTCAGTCTCTGAGGCTTCAACAACAGACTTTGCCCTATTGGCTCTTCTTTTCTTTAGCCTTGTCTTCTCAGGTATCTCTTCAGGTCTTGATACCCCAGCTTCAGAAGATGGTTTCCTTGCAGGTTTAGTACCAATGTGCTTGGTCCTACCTCCCCTTGCAGGTTTAACAGAAGTTGATGGAGGTTCTGGTTGAGATTCAGCTTGTGTTTGTGGATTTACTTGAGCATCCACAAACTGTTGCACAGAAGTAGGTAGCAAAAGGTCTCCAACAATTCCTTTCTTAATATCTTTATTTACTAGATCAGTAAATACTCTCTTATGTAATTTAAAACAAGAAACATCTGCTTCAAATACATTTTCTCCGTCAACACAATAAGAAACCAAAAGCTGACAGAATCGAGAAAAATAAACAACTCCTCTATTCTCTGTCATCTTCTCCCCTAAGTTAGTCAACACAAGTCGTGCAAAATCAAAATGATTATCATATAATAAAGAATACCCGATTTGCAGACTGTCTGTGGGAATAGCATCCCAATTTGTGCATTTCTTTCCAAATGTCCTCGTGATGCAATCGAAGAAGAAACTCCATTCCTTGCGCAGAAACGGCCTTTTGAGTTGCCCAATCTTTGTCAATGGCCCAGAGTAGCCAATCTCTCGCATCATCCGCATTAAATCCTCATCACCCATTCCAATAGTGTAGGAAGAATATTCAGGAAACCCCATTGCATCTCGAATAGTACCAGCAGTAATAACATACTCTGTTTCTTCAAACTCAAAGATTATGGATGGGCTCCCAGTTTCACCACCATCATCATAAACCCCTGTCTCCCAGAACGCTTTGATTTGTAAACCAGAAAGTTTGGCTGGTTCAACTAAAGCACGCCCAATCGCTGACTGAGCAAGAAACTTCTGAATCATATGAAATGCTTCTGGTGCGTTTGCAGTGTGTAGTGGTGCGGTATAGTTGTTTGGAACGAACTCTAACCCAGACGAAACGAAAGCTGTGGTTGCCATTAGAAAATTTTGAAGAAAGAACAAGTAATTGATGTGAAAGCTTAACAGAGTTTATGTGTAGAAAGGTGTTTGTGAATATGTGTGTGATAATAGATGTGTATGAGTAAGATGTGAAAAGTTTAACTGAAGATGTGTGTATTGTATTAAAAAAAAATTAAAGATTAAAAACTGAAGAGTTTTTAATCATCAATACACAACTGTAATCATGCGCATAATCATGTGAATGGGACACATGTCAAACATGCATACGCTGACAGCATATAATTGGCAGTTTCCAATACGCATGCGCAGTAAAAACAGCAATAATTACCGCCTGTTACACTTTTCTATGCAATTAACCTCTCTTCTCTGTTTAAAATATTCTTGAACAACTTTCCAATCTACACGGCAGACGAGGAGACACCTGATATCACATAAGACACTCATAATTTCTGCTTATTGTCAAATAAAATCAATAATAATAAAATTATCGATTTTAATATCTCAGAAACATAATTTCGAAGTAGCTCAACAGTCAGAAGAATAATGACTGTCTTGGAACTCCGCACTTTACTGTTCCCAGAGCTTCGAACCACGCAAAAACCTTTCAGTTGCCCTGTTGGATGCTATAAAAGCTGGAGCATTGTAACAACAGGCAATTCATACATTAAAAATTACCATACATCAAATGGCAGGAACCTTTGAATTCATGGATGTAGAATCATTCTTGAATTTGAACTGGCGTCAACAAGCAAACTATATCATCGATGAGTTTCTTGTGTTGTCATTTCTGAATGATGAAGGGCTCATCGCTGATGATGAAATAGCGGAAGGACCTATCTCCAACCCCTATGTGCACATCATCCGTCCTGGACCATATGATGTGCCCATCCTTGCAGATGATGAGGCTGTCGAGATTTGTATGATGCTCTTCTATCAGAGCTACTTGAGGGGTTCGAAAAAGAATTTCTTCTTGGAATCCTGCAAGCTGCAAACCAGAAAGAGAAGTCGAGAGGATGATGATGATGATTCAACATCAGGGGGTTGTCAAGCCTTGGAAATCCCAGATGGGATAATGATCAGATAACCGAACAAGTAGCTAGATAATATTATGAAATTTTCTGAATGTAACCAAAGTTTGAATCAATAAAAAAAATCATTGTTTTGCTTTACATATCAGTATCTCATAGTAGTTGTAAAGTGAAAGAAATGATATCACTTTAAACAGTAAACTAACATACTCATCAGCGCTACTAATCACCATCAGGACTTATCAAACACACTCTTTCTTTTCTCTGTTTAATGCAAAATTGATCTGTTACAAATCATACTTTTTCGAAAAACAAATGTCTAATCTCAAAATTATAGAATGTCTGAAACAAAGAAATTATTTTAACCATCAGAGATTAAAACAAAGTTACCTCGGCATATGTCACACAATACATCAGTGTTTACCATTTGTCCTTCTTTGTCAATAAACTCTTTTCTCAAACTGTACAGGTGTGAAAATATGTGTGTGCAATAGCAGAGTTTACCGTAATCAATATTTAGATCATCTCAAAGTGCATAAAATTCACAAACTAAAGTAGTAAAAACTGGTTGCCTAAACTCTCATGTATAACATAAAATCTGATTTTATATCTAAACTCTGTATACTGATATCCTTTCATTTGGATATGTCTTTTATTTTTCACCCCCTTTATATATTTATATATATATATATATATATATATATTTTTTTTTTTAATTTTATTTTTCCAGTAATTAGTGGTTGGCACTAGTCACCAAAAATCAAAGATTTTAGCCCTTATTTCATACAATAAGTTCCTGGATCTTCCTAGGCACAACATGATCTCAAAGGAATTTGTGCTCTGTTTGGCATCTTTTGATTTGAGGGTGAATTATTTGTAATTAATAATCAGAGTTTAGACTTTTCATCAGTTAATACAATTATTTTATGAGAGAAAATGCAAACAGCTAATACAGACTCAGTGTATAGGATCAATAAACTAAGAGATGGTATAAATACAGAGACAGTATCATGCTGTGTTAACTTACTGCACATAATTGAGATCAGAATCTATACAACTCTTAAGGATTCACAATTACTTACTGAGAATTATGCTTCATACAAATTTCTTCATTGGTCCATATGTTTCAGACAAAATTACAATTAGAGAATAGCATTAAACTGTAACTATCAGAGTATGACCAACAGAGTTTAGCATCAGAGTTTACTTTCAGAGTATGACTGACACTTCACAGAGTTTATCATCAGAGTTTAACATGCTGGTTCACATAACAGTTAACACATGTAAGAGATCATGAACATAAAAAGTGAGTCTAACCCGTATCTCTAGTCAGAACCAGAGATCATTCCAAGTTCATTTACCAATCTTGTAAAAGTAGCTTCACTCAAAGGTTTGGTGAAGATATCTGCAAGTTGTTGGTCTGTAGACACAAAATGAAGCTCAATGTTTCCTTCTTCCACATGTTCTCTGATAAAATGATACCTTATGCTGATGTGCTTGGTCATGGAATGCTGTACTGGATTACCTGTCATAGCAATAGCACTTTGGTTATCACAGAAAATAGGTATTCTAGAGTACCTTAACCCATAATCCAGCAATTGATTCTTCATCCATAAAATCTGTGCACAACAGCTACCAGCTGCTATATACTCTGCTTCTGCAGTGGATGTAGAAATTGATTTCTGTTTCTTACTGTACCAAGAAACCAATCTGTCACCTAAAAATTGACAGCTTCCACTTGTACTTTTTCTGTCTATCTTACAGCCTGCAAAATCTGCATCAGAGTAACCAATTAACTTAAACTCTGATTCTCTAGGATACCACAAACCCAAGGTTATGGTTCCTTTGAGATATTTGAAGATCCTTTTTACAGCTGTTAGATGAGGCTCTCTGGGATCTGCTTGAAATCTTGCACAAAGACATGTTGCATACATGATATCAGGTCTACTTGCAGTAAGATACAGTAGAGACCCTATCATTCCTCTGTAGTTAGTCATATCTACTGAGGCTCCTGTGTCTTTGTCAAGCTTCGTTGCTGTAGCCATGGGAGTTGTAGCAGATGAACTATCAAGCATACCAAATTTCTTTAGAAGATTTCTGGTATACTTTGCTTGATTGATAAAAATCCCATCATCTGTTTGCTTGACCTGTAAGCCTAGAAAATAACTAAGCTCTCCCATCATGCTCATTTGGTACCTGGATTGCATAAGCTTTGCAAACTTCTTACAGAGTTTGTCATTAGTAGATCCAAAAATAATATCATCTACATAAATTTGAACTAAAAGCAAATCATCACCAGAATTGAAATAAAACAAGGTTTTATCAATTGTACCTCTTGTGAACCCACTTTCTAAAAGAAATTGAGCAAGAGTTTCATACCATGCTCTTGGTGCTTGCTTTAGTCCATATAATGCCTTGTCAAGCCTATAGACATAATCTGGATGCTTGGAATCTACAAATCCTGGTGGTTGTTCAACAAACACTTCTTCTTCAAGCTTCCCATTGAGAAAAGCACTCTTTACATCCATCTGAAAGACTTTAAACTTCTTGTGTGCAGCATAGGCCAGAAAAATTCTTATGGCTTCCAATCTTGCAACTGGAGCAAAGGTTTCATCATAGTCAATTCCTTCCTGTTGTGAATAACCTTTTGCCACAAGTCTAGCCTTGTTTCTTGTAATCACACCTTCACTGTCAGTCTTGTTTCTGAAAACCCACTTTGTACCTACTATTGATCTATTCTTTGGTCTAGGTACAAGTGTCCAGACTTCATTTCTTTCAAACTCATTTAACTCTTCTTGCATTGCTGTAATCCAATTAGCATCTTGAAGAGCTTCCTCCACTTTCTTTGGTTCTGTTTGAGACAAGAAAGCATGATACAGACACTCATTATTTGTTGCACTTCTAGTTCTCACACTAGCATCAGGATCTCCAATTATGAGATCAGGTGTGTGTGCCTGTGTCCACCTTCTTGCTGTTGGTAAGTGGTTTCTTGCATCATTATTGAATCCTCCCCTTGATCCATGCTCTCCTGATTCATATGTTGACTTTCTGCAGCATCTGAGGCTCCCCCTGAATTGGATGGCTCAGAGTTTGAACTGTCAGAGTTTGAATCAGTTTCCTCAACTGACTCATTTGCTGTGTCTTGTTGAGCTTCTTCACGCTCCCCCTCAACTGGTTCTCTATTTTGTTCAATTTGAGAATTTCCAGTTTCTCCAGTATTTACCAGTAGAGGTTCAGAGTATGCTTCGTCAGAGTTTGTCAACCCTGCTTCATCAGAGTTTATATCATCAGAGAATAGATCTTCATTTTCAAAACGCAGTTGATCATATCCATCCTTGTCTTCAAGTCCAATTATTTTCTTGTCATCAAATGACACATGTATAGATTCCATGATCACCTTAGTTCTTAGATTATAAACTCTGAATGCTTTTGTTGACAATGGATAGCCAACAAATATTCCTTCATCAGCTTTTAACTCGAACTTTGTCAACTGTTCAGGATGAGTCTTCAACACAAAGCATTTGCATCCAAATATATGAAAATATTTCAAATTTGGCTTCTTATTTTTCACCATCTTATATGGTGTTTTCCCATGCTTGTTGATCAATGTTGCATTTTGAGTGAAACAAGCAGTTTGAACCGCTTCTGCCCAGAAGTATGTTGGTAATTTTGCTTCATCAAGCATAGTTCTGGCTGCTTCAATTAAAGTTCTGTTCTTCCTTTCAACTACACCATTTTGCTGTGGAGTTCCAGGTGCAGAAAATTCTTGTTTCACTCCTCTTTCCTTACAGAAAGCTTCCATAATTGAGTTTCTGAATTCAGTTCCATTATCACTCCTTATAATTTTGACTTTGTGCTGTGATCCTTTGTCCAGTAGATTTACATGATCCATCAGAGTTTGAGCAGTTTCATCCTTCTTTGACAAGAAATACACCCATGTATATCTAGTATATTCATCAACAATTACTAGAGCATATTTCTTTCTGCCCATGGACATCACATTCACTGGTCCAAAGAGATCAACATGTAGAAGATGATAAGGTTCCACTACTGAAGATTCAGATTTGCTCTTGAAAGATGACTTCCTTTGCTTGGCTTTTTGACAAGAATCACACAAGCCATCTAGACTGAGTATAGATTTTGGAAGTCCCCTTACAAGATCCTTTCTTATTAGCTCATTGATGTTGTTCAAATTGAGATGAGAGAGCTTCTTGTGCCAGTTCCAACTCTCTTCATTTGACATTCTGGCTGTCAGACACACTGTTTTTCCATCAGAGTTTGTTACCAAACTTGCTTCATAAATGTTGTTGCGCCTGTGTCCAACTAGAACAACTTTTCCAGTAGATTTACTGATAACTTCACAGTATTCACTATGAAAATCTACATGGTTTTCTCTGTCACAGATTTGACTCACAGATAACAGATTATGCTTGAGTCCTGAGACTAGAGCTACATTTGTAATGATGACACTTCCAAGATTGATATTGCCATATCCCAGAGTGTGTCCTATGTTGCCATCTCCATAGGAAACCTTTGGGTCAGCCTTCTCCTTAAAGTCTGATAACAGGGCTTTATTTCCAGTCATATGTCCTGAGCATCCACTGTCCAAGATAAGTGTGCTCTCTATTATACCCTTATTTTCAGATGACTCAGTCTCATCTCTGACAGTTGCCATAAGAGCATAATTTTCTCCATCATCAGAGTCTGAAGTATCTGCCCAGTCTTTGCCTTTAGAGATGAGTGCTTTCTCAGATTTGCCTTTCTTGCACTCTGGGGCATAATGACCCATCTCTTTGCACTTGTAGCACTGGATCTCAGATTTGTCCTTCTTTCCAGACTTGGTATCCCTTCCATCAGACTTTCTGAAATTCTTCTTCTCAGAATTTGAATCTCTCCTTGAGAATCTCTTTCCCTTCTTGAAGTTCTTGAACCCCATCTTCTTGAAGGTCTTCACCATCAATGCAGCCATTTGCATCATCTGTTCTTCATCATCATCAGAATCAGAAGCTTCACCAGAGTTTGAGTCATCATCAGAATTTGATGACTCACTTTCAGATTTAATGACTAAAGCCTTTCCCTTGGCTTTCTTCCTTGATGATTCCTTCTTAATGGGCTTCTCTTCGACTTTGAGAGCAACAGATCTTGTCTTTTTACTCAATCTTCTATTCCTTTGTTCTATCTCCAGTTCATGAGTTTTCAATAACCCATAGATTTCATCAAGATCTGTATCAGCAAGCTCATAATTATCTCTTATTGTGGTTGTCTTTAAATCCCACTTTTCAGGTAGAGATAACAGAAACTTGAGATTAGACTCTTCAAGCTCATATTCTTTATTAACCAGAGACAGATCATTCAACAATTTACAAAATCTGTCATAAGTCTCAGTCAAGGTTTCATTAGGTCTTGAATCAAAGTGCTCATACTCCTGTGTGAGTATTGTCTTTCTGTTCTTCTTGATAGCACCTGTTCCCTGACATCTGACTTCTAAAGCATCCCATATCTCTTTGGCAGTCTTGCAGCCAATTACTCTGTTAGACATAACATTATCTAAAGCACTGTGGAGAAGATGTCTAACCTTTGCATCTTTTGCAATTGATGAGATGTCCTCAGGAGTCATATCTTTCTTTTCCTTTGGAACAGTCTTTTGTTCTTGTCCATCAACAACAGGGGACAATTTAGTTGGCATATGAGGACCATCATAAATTCTGTCAAGGTATTCTGGATCTGTAGCCTCCAGAAACATGGTCATCTTAACCTTCCAAATCGGATACTCTACTGGCCTGAGAATTGGAACCCTGATTGTTTCATATCGACTCACAGAATTGGGCTTAACCTGTTCAGCCTTAGGAGCAGTTTGATTTTCTTCAGACATGATTAATACTGTGTTTGAATCGTAAAACTGTATATATTAAACAGCCTTGGCTCTGATACCAATTGTTAGGCCGAATACACAATATATAATCACGTATGTATGAGAATAACAGTTAAGAACACAGGTTTGTAAATCAACAAACTGAATTATATTAAATAATTCTCTCTTAGTGATGTTAATGAATCACAAAGAGCTACTAGGTTACAAGAATAATGTATTCAATGTTCGCGTCCCTTCTAGGGATAACCTATCTGTGTTTATATAGTACACAGTTACATACAATCCTTATCTAATTGATACTCCTAAAAATTAGCTATACAATTGATATCAATTAAGGATTGCTTCAGTCTTCTGTCCAGTCTCCTTAGCTGTATCAATATATTCTGCTTCTTTCCATCTTCAGAATATATTGCTTCTAGAATCTTTATCTTTGCACCGACAGCTAAGTCAACTTTCATCCTGTCAGACTTTACCAAACTCTGACCGGCTTCCTTTAAACTCTTCACCCTGTCAGACTTTAAATAAACTCTGACCGGTTTCCTTTAAACTCTTATCAGTACCTGTTGCTTAAACACTGATAAACAAACGTCAGCAAATATATCTAACACTAACCTTTGCATCCTTTGCAATCGATGAGATGTCTTCAGGAGTCAAATCTTTCTTTTCCTTTGGAATAAGCTTTTGCTCTTCACCAGCAACAACAGTAGACAGTTTAGTTGGTTTATGAGGACCATTATAAATTCTATCAAGATATTCTGGATCTGTGGCTTCCAGAAACATGGTCATCTTAACCTTCCATATTGGATATTCCACTGGTTTGAGAATTGGAACCCTGATTGACTCATATCGACTAACAGAAGTTGGTTGAAACTTTTGTGCATTAGAACCTGTATTAGAACCTTCCTGAGAGTTGTCAGCCATGATTATACTTGTGTTTGAATCGTAAAACTGTATATATTAAACAGCCTTGGCTTTGATACCAATTGTTAGGCCGAATACACAATATATAATCAAGTAGATGTATGAGAATAATGATAAGAACACTGTTTATGAATAATAAACTGAATGGAATTAAAAACTCCTCTCTCAGTGATGTAAAATATCACAGAGAGCTGCTAGGTTACAAGAATAATGTATTCAGTATTCGCGTCCCTTTTAGGGTTAACCTATCTGTGTTTATATAGTACACAGCTACATAGATTCAATCTCTAATTGATATTCCTACAAATTAGCTATACAATTTATATCAAATTAGGATTGCTTCTGTCTTCTGTCCCGTTTCTTTAGCTATCTCAATATATCTTGCTTCTTTCCATCTTCAAGATATATTGCTTCTAGAATCTTTATATTAGCACCGACAGCTTCAGCAAACTTTCACCCGTCAGACTTTAACAAACTCTGACTGGCTTCTATCATAAACTCTGATGAGTACCTGTTGCTTAAACACTGATAAACAATCATCAGCAATTATATCTAACACCTATCATCCGAATAACAGGAACCATCCGAATTTCAGCTGGAGTAACAATCATGGTGGTCAGAATCAGCCACAATAGCCATATCAGCAGTATCAAGGTCAACAATTTGGAGCTAAACCATTTAACTCTTCTGGTTTTCAGCAACAGTATGCTCCAAGGCAACCGTATCAACCACCAGGTTTTCAACAACCGTCTCAAGGCAACGTTGGTCAGTCGTCTAATGAAAAGTCTGAATTGGAGGAATTGAGGCTAATGTGCAAGAGCCAAGCTGTTTCCATCAAGACTCTGGAGAATCAAATAGGTCAGATTGCCAATGCCTTGCTGAATAGACCACATGGAACTCTCCCTAGTGATACGGAAGCTAATCCTGGCAAAAGAGAGGTCAAGTAACATGTTAAAGCAGTTACCTTGCGATCTGGAAAGGTTACGGGTGACCAGAACTCAGAAAAAGAGCAAAACGAAGAAATTTCTGGATTCCCAACAGAAGGTGGGCGCGCCCGCGCCTGAGGTTCTGCCAGAAAGTGAAGAAAAAGTGGAAAAATCAAGTTTGGAGGGGAACGAAGCGGAAAAGCGTGACCATTCGACTGAGAAATCTGTCCTAAAGCAGAATACAGAGATCAAGGAGGTCTATCCTCCTCCGCCATTCCCTAAACGTCTTCAAAAACAGAAGCTGGACAAGCAGTTTGCTAAGTTTCTGGAAGTTTTCAAGAAGTTACAGATCAATATACCTTTTGCGGAAGCTCTAGAACAAATGCCAAGCTACGCAAAGTTCATGAAAGGTATTCTCTCTCGGAAGTTGAAGCTCGAGGATTTGGAGACCGTCGCTCTTACAGAAGAGTGCAGTGCTATCCTACAGCAGAAGTTACCTCCTAAACTCAAGGATCCAGGGAGTTTCACCATACCGTGCACTATCGGCAATCTATCTTTCAACAAGTGCTTGTGTGACTTGGGAGCTAGTATTAATTTGATGTCGTTGTCTGTGTTCATGCAACTTGGACTTCCTGAGCCTAAACCTACAAACATGTCCTTATAGCTGGCTGATCGGTCGATCACATATCCAAGGGGTATAGTGGAAGATGTTTTGGTTAAAGTGGATAAGCTCATTTTTCCTGCTGATTTTGTTATTCTGGACTTTGAGAAAGACAAGAAGATTCCGATTATCTTGGGAAGACCGTTCTTAGCTACATGCCGAACTTTGATCGATGTGCAGAAAGGAGAGCTTACAATGAGGGTTCAAAATCAGAAGGTCACTTTTAACGTGTTCAAGGCAATGAAATTTCCAACTGAGGAAGAAGAGTGCTTTAAATTGGAGATGGTCAATTCTGTCGTCAACACGGAGATTGAGAAATTGCTGAAGTCAGATACGTTGGAGAAGGTATTGATAGGGGATTCTGATATCGAAGACGAAGAAAGAGCAGAGCAACTTCAGTTGTTGAATGAACCTCCGTGGGAAAGAAAAGTTAATGCGCCATTCGAATCTCTTGGATTAGCAGAGCTGAACAATTCTCAGGAGCGACTTAAACCATCTATGGAAGAAGCTCCTACACTTGAACTCCAACCACTGCAGGATCAATTGAGGTATGGTAAAGTCTACGAGAGCAACAGGCTATATAAGGAGAAGGTTAAGGACTGGCATGAAAGAGGGGTGGTGAAACATTCATTTGTGCCTGGTCAGTTAGTTCTGCGTTTCAAGTCTCGCTTCAGATTTTTTCTAGGAAAGCGTAAGTCGAGTTGGTCGGATGCAGTAGAGATTTTCCATAAGTTTTCGGACGAAGCGTTCAAGGTTAATGGTCAGTGGCTGAAGCATGACGCTGGTAATACGGTGAACCGTGAGTCGACGTTCACCATTCTTGCGACTGGATGAAAAAGGATTCACGTCAAGCTATTGACGTAAAACAAGCGCTTCTTGGGAGACAACCCACGCGAATATGTAGTATTAGTATTCTGTGTAAATAAAATAAAATAAATAAATTCATGAACAGTAGCAGAGCGCGCCCGCGCCATACTGTTCACAGAAGCAAAAAAAAAAGACAAAAAAGAGTTTGTTTTGTTTCCCCCTAGGATCCATCTGGGATTCAGCGAGAGGTTGATAGGTCTAGTTTTGGGGATGTTCAGTATAGGCGGCTGACTCGGCGTATTGACGCCATGCATTACATTCATCGCCGCTTTTCTCGGGATTTGATAGGCTTTGAGTACTGCATTCAGATCTACTGGAGTTGATATCGCTTGGCCTACTTTTGGAGTGGATTCTATTTATCCACCACCAGATACACCACCCGAAGAGGGTGGTCCTGCTGATGATTAGGTATTCTCTGCATCTTTCCTTTTTATTACCTTCAATGAGGACATTGAATATTGTAAGTTTGGGGGTGGTAATTAGGGAAGGTTAGTGTGTGTGTCATGTAGGATTCATATTGCATTTTTAGTTAGTTCATTCATATCTTTGCATGTTTATGTCATATAGAGCATTCTGTTTGCATTAGTGTTTATATCTATCATGTGAGTCCATTAGTTGCATTAGCATGCATATTTCATGATCCCGTAGGACTTGACTATTTCTTGGTTGATGAGTCGATGTTGATGGGAGTGTGGTTATGATGAATAGAGGGTTGATTAAGTTTCTAAGAAATTGACTTGCATGCCAGAAACAAATTAATTTCACAAGTCTTATTGGTTGCTTTTAGATTTGATCAGACCATGTTTGTTTGGATGTTAGAATTTAACCGCTTGCTTATATTTAGAATGTATTCTATTCTCTTGAAATTGAAGGAGCACTAAAGTATAAGTTTGGGGGAAAACAGGGATTTCATGCTAGTTGTCAATAAGGCTAGGTGTCAAATGGCTAGTAGCCGGCTCATTGAAAAGATGAGTAGTCTAGGGTGGGATGAGAAAAAGCAAAGCGCACTCATTCCGAAATTAAAAAAAAAAAAGAAAAAAAAAAGAAAAAAAGAAAAAAAAAAGAGTTGTGTTTATGCAGAATTGATCAGGGTGAGCTCTTTAATACTCGAGCAATTAAGTTCTAGGGGACTTTGTGCCTAGTGACCTAAGACTTTTCCGGTCTGGGATGCACTAACCTAACGCTCGCTACATGGATATTATTGTATAAGCCTTTTGGGGTCTCAACCATTGCACGGTCAAATAAGCATGTGTATTATGTAGTAATAAAAGCATGAATTCCTGTCTAACTCAAGTGGTTTATGGACGCGTCTCTAAGTGGTTTCTTGTGTTTAGAGTATATTCTGTTTATAAGCTTGTGGTTGTTTTGGTGAAGAATAGGATATGGTCTTGATTTAGTTTGGGAGTATATTGATGAGCATCGCACACACGCACGTTTCTGTGTTTGTATGGTTAGTATACGGGAATTTGGTCGAACTCTGTTTGAAAAATTGCATTCCTTGAGATGTTTGCTTGTTGATTGGTTTTGGTTAGTCTGAGGGGATCACTTGCATTATCATATTAGTTACATTCATGCATTGCATTATAGTTAGTAGAGTCTGTTTATGCTTGAGGACAAACATCGGTTTAAGTTTGGGGGTGTGATAAGTGGATTTCATATCCACTTGGATCGTCCTAAATTGGCTTAAATTGATCGTTTGTTCTCAAGTTTGTGGTGATTGTGATGTGTTTGGTGTTTGTATTTGCAGAGTTGAGTTGTCAGCAGAGATGTGGAGTTCCTGTGGTTTGCAGTGATGTTCTGAGCAAAGTCGTTAAGGTCAAGTGGTTGCGGAATGAGAGCACACAAAGAATTGTCAAGGAATGCAAAGTTGAGGATTCTGGACAGTAACCAGGCGCGCCCGCGCCCTATTAGGCGCGCCCGCGCTCTTCAAAAGCAGTAAAAGGCAATTCTGAGTCAGAAAAGGAAAGTTGCCAAAAGACCAGTCAACCCAGAGACCTATATAATCAACTGGTGGACGATTTCATTGATATACATTGAGTTACATACATACATAATCATCTACCAGTGAGGAGAACAAGAAGACGGCTGATTACGAAGATCTACTTTTCGATTTATCTTTCTATTCTTCTAATTAGGCGATACTTTGGATTCTCGTTTGTTCTTTCATAAACCCTAGCACTTTTATTCAGTATTCTAGACTTATTATTATCATGTTTTCATCAGAACCCACGATGATGAACGGTTCGATTATGAACTAATCGTCGTCGTGGGATTCTAACGGATTTATTTATGGATTTGAGTAGTTAATCGTTTTAAAGATTTGTGTGTGATGATTTGTTGATAACCTAGTTTGGTTATGCTTATTCTTCTTGGATGCGTAGCTAACATCTAAGATTGTTTGTTAATCTCTATTGATTGAGAAAGTGGATATAGAGGTTTAGAACTTGCCATGCTAGCATAGGTTTATGTATGTTTGTCATGCATGATTCGTAGGTGATTTTAACCATCTTACCTGCCCTATGTAATCTTAATGGATAACTTGCTCGTTAAACCGTTATGTTTTCAAATCTTATAGACATATAGGGTCTAAGCATAATTGGTGTCTGCCCAACTTCTATCTCTTTAGTGGATGTTTGAGTGGTTTGGTATACGTATACTGAAAGGTAGCGTGTGTTGATTTCGTGTTATCCGATTAGTTATCACAACCGTCACATGCATTGATTAAAGACAAAAGACTCTAGATGAAGTATTTAATGAAGTTAGGATCCCATGTTTTATTCTCATAAGTAATTCAACAACAATCTCTTTAGTTAATTAAATTCTTGTTAAGTTGAATAGTTAATTTAGTTAATCAAAACACAAACTTGATACTTGTCTTAGCATTGAACAATAGCCATACATTGTTGCACAGGTGCATAACTATAATAACCAAAGCAGTCTCTGTGGGAACGAACTCTACTTTCATATATTACTTGTTGACCGCGTACGCTTGCGTGATTTTGTGCGAACACTCCCCCATAGCTAGTGGCTCCTTTGGCAGGGAAATGGCTGGGACCATAACCTTTGTAACTTGAATGTTAAGCTCCTTAGATTTCTCCCCCTTTTTGTTATCATCAAAAGGAATGACTGGGAGTTCTTGAGCTGCCACTAGCTGGGCTAAAAGTTGGGTTTGCTTCTCCTGTTCCCTTTGCATTTGAGATAAAGTAGCTTCCACCTTGTCCACTCTAGAAGAGAGAGTCTTCAAGGAGGTAGCCACCTCAGGTTCCTTAGAGAAAAACCTGTTCATCTTGGACACAGTGAGAAGAGGGAGCTTTTCATCAAGCCTCCTATCAGAAGCGTCCTTCAGGTTCCCAATAGAATCCTTGATTTCCCTTGCTTCATTCCTAGTCTACAGCATCTGTAGCCTTTGAATTTCCAGAGAATCCATGATGGCTTTGTAGAATTTCTTGTCAGTGACACTTGCAGACTCATGAGCCAGATAGGCCTCATTATACTGCCTAGTAATTGCAGTATCCAAGTTGATTCTTCCATGCATATCTTGAGAAAGCCAGTTTGGTGTAGGGGGCACTACAGAAGTCCCAGTCTGTGAAGTGATAGCCACCTGTAAACTGTCACCAAAACTGTCATCACCATCAGAAAAATCAAACTCACCACTTGTTGCAGCTCCTGGAGATAGATTGGTGATTGCATCCTTTGCACTTTGCATAAATGCAGTTGTATGGATTAGGTTGAAAGACCTTTATGCCTCCACATTGCCCTGATGAGCCATAACTTGATAGGCTGGCACATGATGAGTAAAGGTCTCAGGATCCAGGGAAATACTATCCAGAGTTTGTTGATAATGCTCTTGGAAAGTAAGTTCCCTTTCTCCCTCATGAACCTCCATTAACTCACTTGCAATGGCTGCTTCCTCCCTTGCTGCTCCTGTAGTCCCTTCTCTCTCTCCTCTATTTTCTTGCATCATGGGCTCCCCATGGCTCACACCTCTCACACCCTCACCTTCACCTACTAAGGTGGAACCCTCAGCCTCTCCTTTTGCCCGACTGGAAGAATTAGTCAGCCTCTCACTCTCAGCCTCTCCTTTTGCCTGGCTGCAAGTCAGCCTCTCAGTTTCACTCCCTCTCATTCCTAGAAGTGTTTCAACTACCACTAGATCATCTGCACTAGTTGTGGAAACAACTTGATTTTCAATTAAAGGTGCAGAATGAACTATCAACGGTATGGTAGTTTGAATTGTCAACGGTATGGATACCGTTGATGGAGAAACACTTGTCAACGAAAGAGACTGTTTCGTTGATGAAGTCAAGAAAGCACTTTGAGAATGTGAAATTACAGTAGAATCTGTGGTGATTGATTTTAGAGATTGTTCCACAGATCCTCTTGTAATTTCAGAAAAGGATGATTGGTGGCCCAACAAATCACTTAACAAGTGATGGTCACCAATTTCAGAGTGGGGCTTCTCCAAGAAAAGAGTTGGAGAATCAGGGATAGATGAATGGATCATATCCACATCTAATGACTGAGTTGGTGAATTTTGTGGAGTTGGTTCAAGATTGATGTTTAAAGAATGGGACTGTAACCCCAGAGTAAAGATAGGGGTTACATCAAACTGAATTTGAGATACTGGAAGTGTTGCTTCCAGTGTGTGTGCACCCTGTGAAACCTGGGATTTTTGTTTCACTCTCCTTTGGTATTGGGAAAAAGTAGACTGTGGGCTTGAAGTGTCCCTTACCCTCTTGGAGTGTGCTCTTGGAGGAGAGCTTGTTTCATTAATTACATCCTTTTGGGAGGATGCAACTAGACTTGTGCTTAAATCCATATTACTCATTGTGCCTTGTTGGGAAGACACAATGGGGCTAGGCTGGATCTCACTCATCTTTCCTTCCTTATCCTTAGGGTTTCTTTTATGTTCACCCCTTCCCTCACCTCTTACAACACCTACACCACTCCCCTTAGGTTGTGTAGTGGATTTTACAACAGGTGCCTTTTGGGAAGCACCTGAGGTTGGCTTGGAGGATTTCTTTGATTTTGGTTTTGTTGCTGGGGCAGGAGCCTGTTGGGTCACAACTACAGACTCTACAACAACAGGGTGGGTAAAACAGTAGAAGTAACAGCTATACTAGCAGGGATAGCAGTAGTTACCTCAATTATTGGCAGATACACCACTGGAACATCACCATTGTGGTTCAGCCTCAGTATGTCTGTCAATACTCTCTTTTCTTGTACAAAGCACTCAAACCTAGAAACAGGGTTAGAGATAACCAATGGTGCTGGACTAACATGGTTAGCCAACATCATCAGAAATCTAGCATAATAGATATTTTTCTTCCTATTTGCCTTATCACCCAACTTAGCACCAATTTCATACATAAGTTGGGTGCTAAAGTTGTAATATCTATCAGTTAGGAGCATGGTAAATAGAATCAACATGGAATTAGTTAATGCATCAAAATTACTAATTTTACCAGAAAAGACCTTGATGAATGCATCAGCTAAATAACTGTATTCCCTAACCAAACCTCTCCTAATTATTTTACCCAGATTATCAGTAGGCAAAGAGTAGTTTATGGAATTTAGCATGTTAATCATTTCAGTATATGTAGGCAAAGCAGAGCAATTATTTTCAGGAAGGTGTAAGCATGATTGCAACACATCAGAATTGACTATGTACTCATTACCTTGAATGGTGAATTGTAAAGTGCAATTTGTCCCACTGTACTCACATGAGGTCCAAATCTCCTCGATTATCTCATTGTAGAGTGGTGTAGAGTGAAACATTGCGTAGCTCAGTTTGCAATTCATCATAAAATCCATCATCTTGAAGAAGATTCTGTTCGGGCTTTCCTTAACAACAAAAGGAATGGAGTTGTTCTTTTCGTAAATGAACCCTCCAGCAGACATGAGTTTCACGATGGGTGCCATTGTTGAGTAAAGAAGGCTTGAACTGTGATTTGCTTTGAGAGAGAAAGAGTAAGAAGGCATTTGGAATTTTTGAGAGCAGGTAGGAAAGAATTAAAGAAAATAAAATTTCTCAAATACTCCCCCAAAAAAAAAAATCTCAAAAATTAAGTCCAATAATAAATATGAATTACTGGATTGGCTAAAAATGTAACTGTTACAATTAAAATATTACCATGATTTATACTTACAGGGGTGTATGCATAGATCGTGGTAAAAGACGTGACAATTTTCAACGGTTCAGATTAACTGTGCGATCAACGAATCAGAATTGGCCGTTTAAGGTCCCGTCTATTTCGTTGAAAAAGCTGTGTTTCGTTGATATAAAAGAGCTATCAACGAAACACCCAGAAAAATGCTAAGACTGTCAACGAAATGGTGCGTTTCGTTGACATAGTAATTTTGACTTAGACAAAATTGCACTTTTTCCTGAGAAAATTAATTCACAGAAAAACATAGCAAATTTCTGGCTACATTGTAACTTGCAAAAATCTCAGAAATAATTAAGAGAGATTTAGCATACCTAGCTCACTTACTAATCTTGAGAATGTTGATTCATCAAGTGGCTTGGTAAAGATGTCTGCAAGTTGTTGTTCACTTGGAACAAAATGTAACTCCACAGTACCATTCATAACATGTTCTCTAATGAAATGGTACTTGATGTCAATGTTCTTGGTCCTAGAATGCTGCACTAGATTCTCGGTAATGACAATGGCACTAGTGTTGTCACAGAAGATAGGAATTTTCTCAACTCTTAATCCATAATCAAGTAGTTGATTTTTCATCCATAAAATCTGTGCACAACAGCTTCCAGCTGCAATATACTCAGCCTCAGCTGTGGAGGTAGAAAATGAGTTTTGTTTCTTGCTGAACCATGACACAAGCTTGTTTCCTAAGAATTGACAGGTGCCAGTTGTGCTTTTCCTATCAATTTTACATCCTGCATAATCTGCATCTGAATAACAATTAGTTCAAAGCCAGATTCTCTAGGATACCAAATGCCAAGGTTTGGTGTTCCTTTGAGATATCTGAAAATTCTTTTAATAGCAACTAAATAGGATTCCCTAGGATCAGCCTGAAATCTAGCACAAAGACATGTAGCAAACATAATATCAGGTCTACTAGCTGTTAAATATAAGAGTGAGCCAACCATGCCTCTGTAACTTGAAATGTCCACAGATTTTTCCTTAGTATCCAATTCAAGTTTGGTGGCAGTAGGCATGGGTGTTTTGGCAGGAGAGCATTCCATTAAGTTAAATTTCTTTAATAAATCATGAATATATTTTGTTTGACTAATGAAAATGCCTTCATTAACTTGCTTCACTTGGAGACCAAGAAAGTAAGTTAATTCTCCCATCATGCTCATTTCATATTTACTTTGCATAAGCTTGGCAAACTTTTGACAAAGTTTTTCATCTGTAGACCCAAAAATTATGTCATCTACATAAATTTGAACAAGTATAGTAGAGCCATTCACAACCCTGTGAAAAAAAGTTTTATCTACAGTACCTCTAATGAACTGATTCTCAAGGAGGAACTGTGAAAGTGTGTCATACCAGGCTCTAGGTGCTTGTTTCAAACCATAGAGTGCTTTGAGGAGGAAGTACACATATTCTGGAAAATCATCATCTTCAAAACCAGGAGGTTGACTTACATACACCTCCTCTTCCAGTTCCCCATTCAGAAAAGCACTCTTCACATCCATTTGATAGACCTTGAAATTGGCATGGGCTGCATAGGCTAGGAAAATCCTTATTGCTTCTAGTCTTGCAACAGGAGCAAAGGTTTCATCAAAATCAATTCCCTCTTCCTGTGAATAGCCTTTTGCAACCAATCTAGCTTTGTTCCTTGTGACTATGCCATTTTCATCCATCTTGTTTCTGAACACCCATTTTGTGCCTATGACACTCCTGTCCTTAGGCTTGGGCACCAGCTTCCAAACATTGTTTCTCTCAAATTGGTTTAGCTCCTCTTGCATAGCTAAAACCCAATCTGGATCTAGAAGTGCATCCTCAACTTTCTTTGGCTCATCTTGAGACAGAAAGCTACTATATAAACATTCTTCTTGAGTTTCTCTTCTAGTTTGGACTTTTGAAGAAACATCACCTATAATTAGTTCAAAGGGATGATCTTTAGTCCATTTCCTTGAGGGAGGTAGATTTGCTCTTGAAGAAGTAGCTTCATGATCATGGTTGCCTTGATTGAATATATGTCCTTGAGAAACTCCCCCTGAGTTTGTTGTCCCTAATTGATCACTTCTAGAGGCATTTATGTGACTGTCAACGGTATGACCATTTTTACTGTCAACGAAACGCTCATCCTGACTGTCAACGAATCCTCCATCATGACTGTCAACGAAATGACCATTTGGTCTGCCAGCAGCTATTCTTTTCATTCTCAATGCAACAATTTCATCTTCACTGCTGCTTTCATCTGTGCTAGATACTACAACTTTAGGCTGTTTCTCAATAGCCTTGACATGATTCACTTGATCTCCTTCCTCATTCTCAAAAGAAAGACTTTCATGGAAACCTTCATCACAGAGACCTTGTATTTTGAGATCATCAAAAACAACATGTACAGATTCCATAACAATGTTGGTTCTGAGATTATAGACTCTGTAAGCTTTCCCTGCTGCATATCCCACAAATATTGTTTCATCTGCCTTTGATTCAAATTTCCCCAAATGCTCAGCTTGATTTCTCAGAACAAAGCACTTGCATCCAAAGACATGAAGAAAGTCCAATAGTGGCTTCTTTCTTTTGAGTAGTTGATAAGGGGTCATTCCCTTGGCCTGATTAATCAAAGAAATATTTTGAGTGAAGCAAGCTGTGTTAACTGCCTCAGCCCAAAAATAAGTTGGTAACTTTGATTCATCTAGCATTGTCCTTGCAGCTTCAATAAGTGTTCTGTTTTTCCTTTCAACTACACCATTTTGTTGTGGTGTCCTTGCTGCTGAAAACTCATGCAAAATACCATTTTCTTCACAGAACACCTTCATGCTTGAATTCTTGAATTCTGTCCCATTGTCACTCCTAATCCTTCTTACTTTGAAATCAGGATGATTGTTTACCATCTTGATGTGATTGATAATGATTTCACTTGCCTCATCTTTGGAGTGTAAAAAGAAGGTCCATGTAAATCTAGAAAAATCATCAACAATCACAAGACAGTATTTCTTCTTTGAAATGGACATGACATTTACAGGGCCAAATAGATCCATATGTAGCAACTCAAGCTGTTGGACAATTGATGACTCTGTCTTGCTTTTGAATGACGCCTTCTTTTGTTTCCCTTTTTGACAGGCATCACACAAACCATCCTTGGAGAATTCCACCTGTGGAATTCCTCTAGCAAGATCTTTCCTCACCAAATCATTCATAACTTTGAAATTCAGATGAGATAATTTCTTGTGTCATAGCCAACTTTCATCCTTGCTTGCTTTGCTGAAAAGACAAGTGATGGTGTCTGGACTTGTGCTACTAAAGTCAGCAATGTACACATTCCCTCTTCTGAATCCAGTCATGACCACATTGTTGTTCCCTACCTTAGAAACAACACAGGCTTCTTTTGAAAAAGTAACTAAAAATCCTTTGTCACAAAGTTGGCTGATACAACCTCATCTATGATGACATTCTCTTTTGAAATCAAACCATATCCCTTAGTGTAGCCTTTGTTGTCATCTCCAAAAGCAATACAAGGGCCAACTCTTTCCTGAAACTCTGTGAGCAGGGTAGAATCACCAGTCATGTGTCTTGAACAACCACTATCCAAGTACCAAAGATTCCTTTTGTCTCCCTGCACACAATAAAACCAAATCAAGTTGATTTTGGTACCCAAGTTTCCTTGGGTCCTGTTTTGTTAGCCTTTGACTTTCCTTTTAATTCATTTTTCACCTTGGGCTCAGATTGATTTAAATCAACCTTTATCTTTGGTGTTGATTTCTGAGGGTTGCTCACATTTTCATTCACAGCATGCATAGTTGGAGGAACAAACATGTTATTCACATTCCATGGCATTTGTGGCACATTAAACATATTCATGTATGGATTAGGCACAAATGGAATGCTAGCATATGGATTCTGAAATTGTGCATATGGAGCAAACATGTTAGGCATAACAGGCATTGTAGGCATAGAACCATTCATTGCAGGCTTAGGCATTTTCACATTAGCACTCTTCTTAACAGATTTGCAGTTAGTAGATAAATGACTAACACTTCCACAATTAACACATGTCTTTCTAGGAGCATATTTATCAGGTGTGTAATTTTTATGTTTGTTAATCCCTACTTTGCCATTCCTGTTATTCTTTTTATTGCCCTTAGCCTCAACTTGAATTTTCTCTACCTTGTCTTTCAATTGCTTGTTAGACAAGTGACCTACATTAGATTTTTCAACAGGCTTCTCAACTTTCTTTGATTTACTAGACTCACCTTGAATAAAGTTCTTGGTGACAGGACCATACTTGTTATTAAGTCTAGTGAGTTCTTCTTTTCTTTTCTCTGTCAACGAAACAGCCTGATCGGTTGATGGTTCATCTGTCAACGAAACTTTGCATTTCGTTGACATATCAACCTTCAACAAATGATCATTGTTGTTTGTTGACTCTGTTTCTGATTCTAAGGTTTCACCAACATACCCTAGCTTCTCTTTGTTCTTTTTCCATGATTGCTCACAGAAAGATTCCATACCTTGAACATTAATGATGTTGGTAGCAACATTCCTGGAATCCTTCCATTTTGCAATCACACTTTGTTCTATTTCAAGTTGTGTTTTAATAATTTCTTCCATTTCTAACACTTTCTCAAGTTCCTTCTTAGCATCCCTACTAACACACCTCATTTTCTCAAATTCAATGAGATGTGCTTCTAACATGGCATTCCTATCACTTAAGAGCAAATTAGTCTATTTTATTCTTGAATTCTCTTTGGTAAGTGATTTAAGAGTAACACGCAAATTATATAGTACAGTAGACATTTCATTTACTGCACTATCGCATTCCTCTTTAGAAAGCTCAGAAAGATTAGTAATTGTTACCTGGTTGCTTGAGGAGCTTGCTTCCTGCTCATGATTGTTAGCCATAAGAGCCAAGTTGACATACTCAACATCATCATCAGAATCTTCACCATTACCAGCCCAATCATACTCCTGAGACATGAAAGCCTTTTCTTTTTGCTTGAGAAGTTCAAAGTATTTCTTTTTATAATCAACAGACTCAAATTTCCTGTTACCCTTCTCAACCTTGGGCTTTCTGCAGTCTCCAGCAAAGTGACCAATCATTCCACAATTGAAACATTTAGACTTAGACTTTTCAATCCAGTTATTTTTGCTAGGTTGAAAGTCTCTCCTTGGTGGCCTTGCTTCTGAGTTTCTCTTGAATTTGAACTTAGAGAATTTCCTTGAAAGAAAAGCAATGTGTTCATCAATCTCATCTAAGTCATCCAAGTTGGCTGGTTCTGGTTCTTCTTCTTCTGTCATCTTGCCTTTTCCCTTGCTAACATCACTCCTACAACTAGCTCGACTAGTTGTGGCTTTTGCAGCTTCTTCATTGTCATCTTCCAGTTGGTTCACAGATGCAATCAATGCGATAGATCCACCTTTCTTCTGTACCTTTTCAATTTCTTCATCTTGCTCCATTTCTAACTCATATGTCTTTAAAGTTCCATAAAGCCTTTCAAGAGTGTAGTCTTTGTACTCTTGAGTGTTTCTGAGAGAAACAGTCATAGGCTTCCATTCTTTTGGAAGAGCTCTAAGAAATTTAAGGTTTGAATCCTTGGTTTGATAGAAAAACACAAGCACTTAAATAATTTCAGTTGGATTGTTTGATGATCCAACTGAAGTGTTTTTATTGCGGAAATAATCTGTGATACAAAATGTACACAGCTGCTCAGTTACAAGAATGTAGAGAAGTATGCTCTCAAAGATAGCTAATACAATCTATTTGTTTTTCTTCTCACTCTCTGTTTTAACTGCTACACTTGGTTATAAATATTCCCAAGTTTACAATGCTATTTTTGGCTACTCTAAAGTACACTAAAGGTAACCGCCAGTAGCTTGCTTTTCATCCCTTTTGTCCAATGGTCCTTGGAGATCTTTGCTTTTGTCTTTTTGCTTATTATGATCACTCCCAAGAACCTAATTGGAAATTGGAATGTTTCCTTATTTCCAGTGACCATTTTGATTGCTTCCAATGCAAAGTACACTTCCATATCTCCCTTTTGATCTGTCAGATAACTATCACTATCACTTTGTCAACTATTCAGAAAAGCAATAATGATTCGTTGATAGTAGAGAGATGTTTTTCGTTGATAGCTTTATTCTTTGTTTCGTTGATGGTATAACCCTCGTTTCGTTGATAGAGTAGTCTTCATTCCGTTGATAGAGTAATCTTCATTCCGTTGACATGTCTTCACTTAGGCAAAATTACAAGGCATAATATATTTACAATTCACCAACCTATTTTGCCTATCTAGTACTTAGTCAACATGACTTAGAAAACCTATCTAATACCTACAACAAAATGCATATCAAACTATGAAGTATTGTACAATGCAGTTGCTGCATCACTCATTCCGTTGATGAGCTTCATGTCAACGAAACGCTGCAAAGCATGCCATTCCGTTGACAGTTACAAAATGACTTAATACAAAATCTACTAAGTGTTTTTATAATTATCATCAAGAACAACATATTCCTAACATGAAGCACTCATTGCAGGTCTCAACTTGGCACGCAGTCTCCAAGTCCAACACCTCTCCATTTTCAGTGATTCCCAAATTGTGGTAAGGCAAACCACTGGGGATTATGCTACAAAAGACGTCATTCTCACCAAGTACCAAGCCTTGGTTAGATCCCTCCTCTCTTTCTTTGCCAACCACACACTTGTTCAAGTGGATAGAGAAGACAACACTATTGCAGACTTGCTTTCCAAACTTGTAGAATCTGAAAAGGATCACCTAGATGGTTCCGTCTATTTTGAAGAACTTAAAGTGCCAGCAATTGAAGGACAACAAATCATGGAAATTGGCACGGAAGACTCGACCTGGATGACACCCATCATCGACTACTTGAAAGATGGAATTCTACCAGAAGACTCCACCAAGGCCAAACAACTCCGCTCTCAAGCCACCAAATACTTCATTCAAGATGACACCCTCTACAAAAGAACTTTTGATTCTCCCATCCTAAAATGCGTCGACCCTGACGAAGCCTTGTATTGTATGAGAGAAGTCCACAAGGGGATATGTGGAGATCATATGGGAGGAAAAGCTTTGGCTCACAAAATTTTATGACAAGGATACTTTTGGCCTACTTTGGATAAGGATTGCCAAGCTTTCGTTAAGAGGTGTACACAATGCCAGCTTTTCAGCAATGTCCCTAGACAAGCACATGCCTTGCCCTCTTCCATTTTATCCCCCATTCCTTTTGCCATGTAGGGAATCGATATCATGGGACCTTTCCCAAAAGCTAAGAATGAATTGCAGTATGTGATGGTAGCAATTTGATTACATGACTAAGTGGGTTGAAGCTAAGGCTCTAAGGAATATCACCCAGGAGGATACTATAAAATTTGTCAATGAAAATATAGTCACAAGATTTGGAATCCCAAGGATAATGGTGTCAGACAATGGAACCCAATTTGTTGGATCAAAGTTCGTGAAATTTCTTTCAGAAAGAGGGGTGAAACATAAGAAAGCTTCGGTGTGCCACCCTCAAAGCAACGGGCAAGTGGAAGTCAGAGATGATGCGGTGCAAAGAATGGATACATATAAAGAAAAAACTAAGGAATACTTTTCCAAGAAGACAAGGATACGAAAATTTGAGGAAGGAGATTTGGTGTTGCGGGCAACGGAGTCCTCCGACCCGCGTCATACGGGAAAACTCATGCCTAAATGGGAAGGTGTAACAGCCCCAAATCCGGGGTCAGGGATTTAGAGTAGTCACGATCCATGTACTCCTTGCCTTACCTGTATTACTCACACCATTCATAATTCACCTGCTCATGACCCCACAATATAAGTCTCACACACACACACACAGGTTAGAGTCTCAGAAACGACACAATACAACAACTGCAGAATAAATAATTTTTATTACAATACCCAAGTGTCTTTTGAATCTGTCACTGATACAATTTCTAAGTAATGTTACATTACCAACTTAGCCTTCTGATGCTCACAATCCTCTCATACCATTCATATCTATACATAAGTTGAATACCAAAAGTTGTAGCCTGATTCGATTGGTTCGTACTACTCTCGGGATCACTGCTAGAAACTGTTTACGGAAACGCCTTGCGAGGTATGTGCCGATCCATTGGCATCCTGCTTCGCTGCTATATAATATATATAAAACAATAGCAAGAGTGAGCGATAGCTCAGCAAGGAAATGAAAGTAGGGCATAATTCTGCCTTTAACTCAACCCAGAATAAAGCGGGTATAAGACAATAATTTGTCAAAATATCTCGATACTGAAATTATATCCTTATCGGAATGTATTCCCAAAAACAGTACCATTATTGTACTTCAAATATCATTTTCATAGTATTTCTGCAAACTTTTGCTATATTATGAACAAAGTTCTAGTATAATATAAAAGATGAGGTTTCAAAGTAAACCAATATAACCTTTCCAAAAATATCTGCTATGCAAGCAGAATATCAACACATAACTTAAAAGATGAAGTTATAAGGTGATTCAGTATAAACAACTCCCTTACCATAACTCATGTTATGTAAGGTATCCACAGAGTCATAACTCATAAATAAAAGATGAAGTTGCATGACTTTATTGTCACTTTATTTTCAAACACTTTCGACCCCCTGCCAACATGATTGGTTTTTCATCCCAATACATGTTGCGGGAATATCCAAATTGGATGATGAACTAATACTGGAGTTGCTACCGCGTCCGCTGTGCCTAACCTTGCTATGATCAGTAGCAGGTCGCACCGCTCAAATAGTTTTCTACATGTAGATGGAAGTATCACGACGGCCTGACGTTGTCTACCGCCTTACTATGACCTCCCGGCCCATTTGGGGCAATATAAAAGTTGGATGGGCCCACGCAACTTGACCACTTACACCACTCCTAGTTCAGATGAAATCCATGACTCTGAAACGTAAAGATCGTCCTTCTTTCCCCAAGTGTAACACTTGTTGATACGACTCCACTAAGTAGTTATATCTAGGTTGGAAAGGAAGATTCTCCAATATTTCCCAAGCTATGCTTGTTAATGGATATCGACTTGTTCCATGAATTTACCCCTCGATCATTGAGGTGGTAACACAACATTAGACTGGCAGCAATTAAATTGCTCCAAGAAAATATCTGTCCCTTGACAGTTTTTGAATTGAGAGTTTAAAAAGAGTAGTAGTCACTTAAATCAGGCTTCCCATATTTTTGATAGTTGAGCGAGCATTTAAATCTTCTTAAAAGACAGATTCAAATGGAAAAACAATGTTTTGGGAACCTCTTTTTGATTTGAAAATAATTAATAATATTTATTGAATAAGTAAACCTCAAATGAATATTTGAAAATAATATTCATTAAATAAATAATCCTTAAATGAATATTTGAAAATAATATTCATTAAATAAATAATCCTTAAATGAATATTTGAAAATAATATTCATTAAATAAATAATCCTTAAATGAATATTTGAAAATAATATTCATTAAATAAATAATCCTTAAATGAATATTCAAAAGTAATATTCATTAAATAAATAATCCTTAAATGAATATAAATAATACTCCTTAAGTCAATAATCCTCAAATGAATATAAATAATACTCCTTAAGTCAATAATCCTCAAATGAATATAAATAATACTCCTTATCATACACAAACTATAATCACTGCTGATCTTAAGAAATATCACACGCCCTTAACCTAGGGCATTTATAAAAACCTGGCTTATAACTGATATCCCATATCTAGCTTATAAGCCAATTACCAAATCATTTCCAAGTAACAACCTTCGAATGAGGTAATATTCAAATAACATTCCTCAAATCATTTCCAGGTAATTAATACTTTCTAGAAATATAATTAACGTTTAATAATAGCAGTCCTCAAAATAATTAGTACACTGCCGCTGGAATCCCTCCGGGTTTCCACGGCTATCTCTATATCTCAAAATACTGACTCCCGGTCTAGAGTCGAAAACAAGAAGTATGCTCTTATCTCTAGAGCTACAAGGTACGCCGGTTTATAACTACTTTATCTCAAAGCTCATATATAAACCAAAATCAAACTCTATTTTATACAATATATAACATGTATCGCAAAACTGTATAACTCCACACATGGCAAAAGCAGTAATATATAATCAATACTTCAAAGTATAGATTTAGAAAACTTGCCTGATGCTCGAGAAGTGATAGGGGTTCGCGACGATGCCGGACAATCTAGACAAAGTCAAAGAAAACGCACGATTAATCCCCTGGATAATCCACTTGTACTCAATGCTTAAACACGTAAGCGAAACACAACCAAGGCATTACTAGCTCGTTATAGGCTCATACTAAGTCCATGTTTAGTCGACAATTACTTCAGTCGTAGGTTTAGTCCGAAATCGATCCTCGAATACAAGTTATACTTTAACCATTTTCAACATTGGTTTCTAAGTCATGCTCTTAGGGGTTTTCACTTGCGCAACCTTGGCTAACACATTTTTATAAAATCGGAAAATAATCTTTTGGACTCGAAACCTTCGTACAAATCTTCGTAACTGCCCTTGACACTTCAATACAAAATTTCATATTTTAAAACAACTCTTAAGGGTCTCAAACATAGCCACAAAGTTGGTACATTTCTGCAATCTCGTTCCTTGAACCACTTTCACTAAAATGGTCATATCTCATAAACTGTAAATTGTAATGACATGATTCTTGCGCTCACGTAAACTAGAAACAAAGCTCTACACACTCATGTTCATAACTGAACCTAAAGAGGCAGTTAGGTTTTCGGATTCTAGGCAGTTTATAGAGTTACCGAAAATCGGGCATTATGACGGCTTAAAATCGAATAATCCAATTTTGTCACAACATAACCAAGCCACACCGAGCATACCATACATCCACAACCTCAACAAACAACCATCATACACGTCTAAGATCAGTGGTGAGGCTCAAATCCAACACCCATCATTTTACACATTTAAACAAAGCCAAACAATCACTAAATCACTTAATCATGATCTTAACTTTACATGAACATCAAAACCACTTCAAAACTCATATAAACAAAAAGGGGCAGGGGTTTTTATACCTTCCTTGATGCTCTACCAACACTAACCAGTGGTCACAATCACTCAACAAGCCTTAGATACTCCTTACAAAGCTTAAACCTTAAGATCCAATCAAGAAAACAAGTTAACAATTTTCGGAGTTACTATTCATCATCACTTTGTAAATTCCATATAAAATCGAAAAACAAGAGTTTGGTTCTCAACTTCTTACCACACCTTCTACTCTTCAAGGGCTTTCTTTTGAGTCCTATCTCATCACCAGGGGATGCTTGAAGCTCGACTTATTGGCTTTCTAAGGTGAGTGGTCGAAACTGGAAAAGGCAGGACAGTTCCTGTTCTCTGACTTGGGGGAGCGATTTGACTAGGCTACACTCCTTTGTTGGCCATGAAATTTTAAACGAATGTTGTCCATGGAGTTGAGAGGCTATGGTTAAAATTTGGTAATTTACGGATGGATAGAAATGGAGTTATGGATTTTTCTTTGTACTCTGTTTCTGCTGGGCAGAAAGGGGGGGGGGGAGAGTTCTTCTCTCTTTCTTTTTCTTTTCTTGGTTAATAACAATAATGCTGATATTTTGTATAAAAGTGGTGAGTCATCACATTTTGGTGAGTCATCGGGACACGTGTCGAGCCATGGAGGGTCATGGTGGCAAGCAGGGACACATGTCAAGCACTGGAGGGTCATGGTGGCAAAGCAGCTTTACTAGTTTGTTTCTTTTCACATGAATGATCCAAATGTTGCATTCCTCGAATTAATCTTGTTACATGTTACTTCCATGTCTATATTTAATCCTGTAAATGTCTCGTTGTTCCGTCTCCGTTTAATCTCGAAAAAATGTTCGCAGGGTTTCTTAAGCGTTCTATCGAAGTAGTTTCCTGTAAGTGTTTTTGATATCTCTAATTCTTTTATTAATCCATATCCATGGAATTGATAATCTAAATCCTTCAATATTCTCAAATAATGATTAATCCGTCCGTTATTGGTGAAACTTCGGAGAAAACGGAAATACTATTTTTCCGATTCTGACAGCTTTTGCATTCCTTCATTTTCCTCGTAGATCACTAATGTGACTTTGAAAGTTTATTATATCGCCCCGCATATAGTGTGGTCTGTAAAACTTTTTAAATGAAAAAGTTACTATTCATCAGTGGTTTTTCTATAATCCTTTGGATCAATACCCGTTCCAATATTCCTGGTTTATTTTCTCTTTACTTCTTGCACTTAGAAATGTTCTAGTGCTTTCTCGGGCACACGCTATCTTGTTTACGGAGTTGTCGGATGCATACCAGATATCGATTTGGATGACATAAAAATACTTTTCTTCCTTGGAATATTGTATTCTTATTTTCCAGAGAGATTATTCTTATCTATATGTTCAGTCCATTCTTACTATTCTCAAAATGTTTGAAAACCGAAATTCATATTCATTTCATAACTTGATTCTCAAAGTCATTGCCACTATCCATATTTACATCAACATATAATAAAAGTTTTAATTCTACCCAAAATCTGGGGTTTTACAGTCTCCCCTCCTTAAAAGGATTCCGTCCCGGAATCACTCTGAAAACAAATGGGGATATCTTTCTAGCATCTCGCTCTCTAGCTCCCAAGTTGATTCTTCCACATTATGATTCCTCCATACCACTCTGACTAGTTTGATGACCTTGTTTCGGAGTACTTGTTCCTTTCGATTTATAATTTCCATTGGTTGCTCCACATAGGTCAAGTCTGGTTGTATGTCTACGTGCTCGTACTCTACATATGTCGGGCATCTATAGTATACTGACGTAGCATTGACACCTGAACCCCGTTATGACCATTCTACAAGTTTGGGGGGTGTAAGGCTGGCTCGTAGGCCACCTTCCTGGCGCGTCTTAAATCTCAGATGGCCCAATGAATCTCGGGCTCACTTCCCTTTCTTTTCAAATCTCATTAATTCTTTCCCTGGAGATACCTTTAGCATCACGAATCTCTAACCTCTTATTCTCTATCTTGTTTGCACAGAAATACACCAGCATAAACTTGTTTGCCATTCATCAACTTGCCATTTAGCTTATCAGTAGCAGTACTATCTCTATACTCGCGGGCTTAGTCCGCATACTTTCTCTGTCTGTCTTGGTTGTCACTAGCTGCTTGTTGGTGAAATCTTTTGTCTTTCTAGTTTGTTGGACTAACTTGGGTTTTGTGTAAAATCTCATCCTTTAATTCCCGATCATTCGGAATCCATCTCTGTCTCATTTTAATTAAGGGTATCGGCCACCACATTGGCCTTCCCCGGATGGTAGTGTATCTCACAGTCATAATTCTAGGTCAATTCTAGCCATTTCTCCATCTCACGTTATCTACTATCACGGATAACTCAAAGTCCATTCATTACATTCCATAAAAATTTGTGGGTGCATTAGTCAATCCCAAAATAACCTCGCTGAAAACTCGAAGTGTCTATTCCTGGTACGAATCGCAGTCTTGGGTATATCCTCGGATTTAACTTCCAACTGGTGATACCCAGTTCTTAAATAAATTTGGAAACACACAACGTTCTTCCGCTGATCAAACAATCATTTACAAGGGTACCTATTATTTAGAGGTCCTGACAGTGGGCTGCTTGTTGGAGGTAGCCCTGGTTGAAACCTACTGGCTTTCTTTTATTCTGTGTTCACAAACTCCGGAACAAACCTCAATAATTCGGAAAACTTGGCCTCATACTCGGTCACAGTCATGGTTTCTTGTTTTAACTCTTTAACTTTCATTTTCATCCGGGTCTCCATATATTTCCGGAAATTATTCCTGCTGCACCTCTCCCAAGTCACAATACCAGCTCCCTTTGACTCCATCGTCAGTACTTATCTTGTTAACCCAGAGGTAGTGTCCATTCGTAACAACTCCTCCAAAATCTCAATTCCACTATAGGGCATCTATCTAACACCGTTGTCACTGGAGTTCACGGCACATCGCTATTTCTTTCACATATATCGATTGACACGCTTTCCATTATCATAATATCCTTGGGAGAATAAACCAATTTCATTGATATGTCACTAACATTCTATTCGTCTTAGGGATTCGCTTCTGACATAGGCGATTTCGTCGCGAATCTAATTCCTATCAGCGAATTTTGACTTATTTGACCTGGTTGGCCTCCCCTTGAAATTCAATAAGGATAACAAAATTATGGGGCCTTGAAAAGACAGCTCCCATATCAAGGAAAACGCCACACACTGGTGATCGTAAGGTTATGAGTTTTAAGGTAACCTTATTGGAGGTAAAAGAATTTACCGAGAGATCAACATGATCATAAGAACTCAACGTTGTGTGCCTCGATTGAGACATTACTAAAGGTAATTAGCCTTCTTGTATTTCACAACTTACAAGTGATGGCGTCCCATCAGACTTCTATCACACAGACAGATAGTCCTTGTAGCCCCTATAAGTATAGGGTTGTTCGTCTCAGTGGAAGTTGAAAAGTATGAAAGCAATTCGATATCAATTTAATGATTATCGTCTTTCGACAATATTTCTTAAAGGAACACCTTGGATTAAAATTGAACAGATTCCAAAGGTGCGGTTTCCAAAGAAAATACAAAGAAAAGAATAACCAAGAAAATACTGGTACTTAACAAGCAAGGGTTATTCATTATTTGAAGAAAAGTGGAAGCTTGAATAACATCATTTGACAGGGCTTTGAAAAACTTGAAAGTAGGCATCGTGACAGCCTCTAACACAATTGAAATTAAATATGATTTAACACAAGTGTTATAAAATAACTTCGAAGAGGGAATATACCCTTTATCAGAATTCTTTCTTGGAAAGAGGTCAAGATAGATCATAGATTGGGGAAATATCCCACATAATTTGCAAATGGGGAGGGTACTACCAAGGTCTCTACGGATGCCTTTTATGTCGGCTCCTCTGATGGATAATCGTTCAATTCCAAAGCTTTTCTTTTCCACGCACCCTAAGGTGTTCGATACTTACGTCATTGCCGACTTATAATAGTCGCTAAGAATTCAACCATCAACATTTGCAATCGCAGGGAGTTCTATTCGACTAGGCGCAAACATCTCAAGTAAGCGTTCTGTTCTATAGGAAGACTTCGATACCGTTGTCGTCCATAGCAATGACAATTCCACATGTCGACTGGGCGGTACTTCGGTAGATCGTTAGAAACCACAAGCTTAAATCCGGTCTCTATTTCAATCATCCTTATACCCAATATTCCTTCTCCCATATCAATCCCGTGCGCTACATAAGCTTAACACTTTTGGCACAATAGCCTTTTCATTTAAGTCAATCCCGGAACTTCTCAGTCCGTCTTGGTCCTTAAATATATTTCGCCTTTACCGTCCAATCTCAACTTCATCATTTTATCTCTACAATCAATTATAGCAATCAGGGTCTGTCCCCCAACCCATATAACGGCTATCTTACCCAATCCACAGGGTTCGCTCTAATTTCCACTCTCTTTGGTGGCATCCTCTGGTAATCATAAAGACAAGGTTTGCCAAAATTTGCTGAATTCCTTTCCAAAATCAGGGAAACTTGATCAATCTATTTACCCACTAGTAATACTCGGATCTGATTTCCGACCTTTCTGTTCTATCCTTATAATTCCTTCCTGTTTCCTGAGGGTGGTAAATCTCGTTCTCGATCCCGTCTTAGCGTGCTTGTCTTACCATAACATTTACATGGTACATATACCCAAAATTCTCCTTGAGATAATAAAATCCCTCAATGATGTAATAGACACTATTTCCAGTGGAATCGCTGGTCGTGGGGGTTTGAAATCTCATAGCCCAAAACAATTCCTTCCACTATTCTAGGCAACTAAGTACCCTTAATCGTTCGTGAAAATCTGAACATCTTGGTTCTTACGTATGCCGCCTCCTCATGGGCAATTATAACCGACTACGAGTAACAGGTTTCGTTCAAGTCGAATCAATCCACTGATACTGGCTATACTGCCTCTACCTCTTCTGCTTTGGAGACTCTACTCCATTTTCTTTGTCATATCTCTTGATGAATCATGAACGATCCTTAAACTCTCGTCTCGTCACTTATTTGTCCCTTGAAGGTTCGTCCGGTCTTATTATTAGACCTCAAGTAACACACCACATCTTTATCAATCAACACGTCCTCTACAAGATTCTTTCCTTGACCCGCCATGGGGTCCTCTTTTAGATCCTCCTATGGATCCCCCTTTATCGGATCTCCGTCCATTTCAAGGAGCGCATCATCCAATGCCTACTCGAAGGCCTCGGGATCTGGTATCTCAGAATCCCATCAATCTATAACTCATACGATTCGAGGTGACTAACCATGAAGTCCTAAGTACGGTTTCCCAGAAGAAGTCCCCTCTCGGACTTCATCTTAAACGGTCAGGGTCATGTCCTCTAACCCGACTACGAACTCAATTTGAGCTCTAGATGTCCTTATCATTATTAAGGGTATTGTAAAACTCAATCTCATATCGTTTCTGAGGACTGTAACCTAACGCTCTGATACCATTTCTGTAACAGCCCCAAATCCGGGGTCAGGGATTTAGAGTAGTCACGATCCATGTACTCCTTGCCTTACCTGTATTACTCACACCATTCATAATTCACCTGCTCATGACCCCACAATATAAGTCTCACACACACACACACAGGTTAGAGTCTCAGAAACGACACAATACAACAACTGCAGAATAAATAATTTTTATTACAATACCCAAGTGTCTTTTGAATCTGTCACTGATACAATTTCTAAGTAATGTTACATTACCAACTTAGCCTTCTGATGCTCACAATCCTCTCATACCATTCATATCTATACATAAGTTGAATACCAAAAGTTGTAGCCTGATTCGATTGGTTCGTACTACTCTCGGGATCACTGCTAGAAACTGTTTACGGAAACGCCTTGCGAGGTATGTGCCGATCCATTGGCATCCTGCTTCGCTGCTATATAATATATATAAAACAATAGCAAGAGTGAGCGATAGCTCAGCAAGGAAATGAAAGTAGGGCATAATTCTGCCTTTAACTCAACCCAGAATAAAGCGGGTATAAGACAATAATTTGTCAAAATATCTCGATACTGAAATTATATCCTTATCGGAATGTATTCCCAAAAACAGTACCATTATTGTACTTCAAATATCATTTTCATAGTATTTCTGCAAACTTTTGCTATATTATGAACAAAGTTCTAGTATAATATAAAAGATGAGGTTTCAAAGTAAACCAATATAACCTTTCCAAAAATATCTGCTATGCAAGCAGAATATCAACACATAACTTAAAAGATGAAGTTATAAGGTGATTCAGTATAAACAACTCCCTTACCATAACTCATGTTATGTAAGGTATCCACAGAGTCATAACTCATAAATAAAAGATGAAGTTGCATGACTTTATTGTCACTTTATTTTCAAACACTTTCGACCCCCTGCCAACATGATTGGTTTTTCATCCCAATACATGTTGCGGGAATATCCAAATTGGATGATGAACTAATACTGGAGTTGCTACCGCGTCCGCTGTGCCTAACCTTGCTATGATCAGTAGCAGGTCGCACCGCTCAAATAGTTTTCTACATGTAGATGGAAGTATCACGACGGCCTGACGTTGTCTACCGCCTTACTATGACCTCCCGGCCCATTTGGGGCAATATAAAAGTTGGATGGGCCCACACAACTTGACCACTTACACCACTCCTAGTTCAGATGAAATCCATGACTCTGAAACGTAAAGATCGTCCTTCTTTCCCCAAGTGTAACACTTGTTGATACGACTCCACTAAGTAGTTATATCTAGGTTGGAAAGGAAGATTCTCCAATATTTCCCAAGCTATGCTTGTTAATGGATATCGACTTGTTCCATGAATTTACCCCTCGATCATTGAGGTGGTAACACAACATTAGACTGGCAGCAATTAAATTGCTCCAAGAAAATATCTGTCCCTTGACAGTTTTTGAATTGAGAGTTTAAAAAGAGTAGTAGTCACTTAAATCAGGCTTCCCATATTTTTGATAGTTGAGCGAGCATTTAAATCTTCTTAAAAGACAGATTCAAATGGAAAAACAATGTTTTGGGAACCTCTTTTTGATTTGAAAATAATTAATAATATTTATTGAATAAGTAAACCTCAAATGAATATTTGAAAATAATATTCATTAAATAAATAATCCTTAAATGAATATTTGAAAATAATATTCATTAAATAAATAATCCTTAAATGAATATTTGAAAATAATATTCATTAAATAAATAATCCTTAAATGAATATTTGAAAATAATATTCATTAAATAAATAATCCTTAAATGAATATTCAAAAGTAATATTCATTAAATAAATAATCCTTAAATGAATATAAATAATACTCCTTAAGTCAATAATCCTCAAATGAATATAAATAATACTCCTTAAGTCAATAATCCTCAAATGAATATAAATAATACTCCTTATCATACACAAACTATAATCACTGCTGATCTTAAGAAATATCACACGCCCTTAACCTAGGGCCTTTATAAAAACCTGGCTTATAACTGATATCCCATATCTAGCTTATAAGCCAATTACCAAATCATTTCCAAGTAACAACCTTCGAATGAGGTAATATTCAAATAACATTCCTCAAATCATTTCCAGGTAATTAATACTTTCTAGAAATATAATTAACGTTTAATAATAGCAGTCCTCAAAATAATTAGTACACTGCCGCTGGAATCCCTCCGGGTTTCCACGGCTATCTCTATATCTCAAAATACTGACTCCCGGTCTAGAGTCGAAAACAAGAAGTATGCTCTTATCTCTAGAGCTACAAGGTACGCCGGTTTATAACTACTTTATCTCAAAGCTCATATATAAACCAAAATCAAACTCTATTTTATACAATATATAACATGTATCGCAAAACTGTATAACTCCACACATGGCAAAAGCAGTAATATATAATCAATACTTCAAAGTATAGATTTAGAAAACTTGCCTGATGCTCGAGAAGTGATAGGGGTTCGCGACGATGCCGGACAATCTAGACAAAGTCAAAGAAAACGCACGATTAATCCCCTGGATAATCCACTTGTACTCAATGCTTAAACACGTAAGCGAAACACAACCAAGGCATTACTAGCTCGTTATAGGCTCATACTAAGTCCATGTTTAGTCGACAATTACTTCAGTCGTAGGTTTAGTCCGAAATCGATCCTCGAATACAAGTTATACTTTAACCATTTTCAACATTGGTTTCTAAGTCATGCTCTTAGGGGTTTTCACTTGCGCAACCTTGGCTAACACATTTTTATAAAATCGGAAAATAATCTTTTGGACTCGAAACCTTCGTACAAATCTTCGTAACTGCCCTTGACACTTCAATACAAAATTTCATATTTTAAAACAACTCTTAAGGGTCTCAAACATAGCCACAAAGTTGGTACATTTCTGCAATCTCGTTCCTTGAACCACTTTCACTAAAATGGTCATATCTCATAAACGGTAAATCGTAATGACATGATTCTTGCGCTCACGTAAACTAGAAACAAAGCTCTACACACTCATGTTCATAACTGAACCTAAAGAGGCAGTTAGGTTTTCGGATTCTAGGCAGTTTATAGAGTTACCGAAAATCGGGCATTATGACGGCTTAAAATCGAATAATCCAATTTTGTCACAACATAACCAAGCCACACCGGGCATACCATACATCCACAACCTCAACAAACAACCATCATACACCTCTAAGATCAGTGGTGAGGCTCAAATCCAACACCCATCATTTTACACATTTAAACAAAGCCAAACAATCACTAAATCACTTAATCATGATCTTAACTTTACATGAACATCAAAACCACTTCAAAACTCATATAAACAAAAAGGGGCAGGGGTTTTTATACCTTCCTTGATGCTCTACCAACACTAACCAGTGGTCACAATCACTCAACAAGCCTTAGATACTCCTTACAAAGCTTAAACCTTAAGATCCAATCAAGAAAACAAGTTAACAATTTTCGGAGTTACTATTCATCATCACTTTGTAAATTCCATATAAAATCGAAAAACAAGAGTTTGGTTCTCAACTTCTTACCACACCTTCTACTCTTCAAGGGCTTTCTTTTGAGTCCTATCTCATCACCAGGGGATGCTTGAAGCTCGACTTATTGGCTTTCTAAGGTGAGTGGTCGAAACTGGAAAAGGCAGGACAGTTCCTGTTCTCCGACTTGGGGGAGCGATTTGACTAGGCTACACTCCTTTGTTGGCCATGAAATTTTAAACGAATGTTGTCCATGGAGTTGAGAGGCTATGGTTAAAATTTGGTGATTTACGGATGGATAGAAATGGAGTTATGGATTTTTCTTTGTACTCTGTTTCTGCTGGGCAGAAAAGGGGGGGGGAGAGTTCTTCTCTCTTTCTTTTTCTTTTCTTGGTTAATAACAATAATGCTGATATTTTGTATAAAAGTGGTGAGTCATCACATTTTGGTGAGTCATCGGGACACGTGTCGAGCCATGGAGGGTCATGGTGGCAAGCAGGGACACATGTCAAGCACTGGAGGGTCATGGTGGCAAAGCAGCTTTACTAGTTTGTTTCTTTTCACATGAATGATCCAAATGTTGCATTCCTCGAATTAATCTTGTTACATGTTACTTCCATGTCTATATTTAATCCTGTAAATGTCTCGTTGTTCCGTCTCCGTTTAATCTCGAAAAAATGTTCGCAGGGTTTCTTAAGCGTTCTATCGAAGTAGTTTCCTGTAAGTGTTTTTGATATCTCTAATTCTTTTATTAATCCATATCCATGGAATTGATAATCTAAATCCTTCAATATTCTCAAATAATGATTAATCCGTCCGTTATTGGTGAAACTTCGGAGAAAACGGAAATACTATTTTTCCGATTCTGACAGCTTTTGCATTCCTTCATTTTCCTCGTAGATCACTAATGTGACTTTGAAAGTTTATTATATCGCCCCGCATATAGTGTGGTCTGTAAAACTTTTTAAATGAAAAAGTTACTATTCATCAGTGGTTTTTCTATAATCCTTTGGATCAATACCCGTTCCAATATTCCTGGTTTATTTTCTCTTTACTTCTTGCACTTAGAAATGTTCTAGTGCTTTCTCGGGCACACGCTATCTTGTTTACGGAGTTGTCGGATGCATACCAGATATCGATTTGGATGACATAAAAATACTTTTCTTCCTTGGAATATTGTATTCTTATTTTCCAGAGAGATTATTCTTATCTATATGTTCAGTCCATTCTTACTATTCTCAAAATGTTTGAAAACCGAAATTCATATTCATTTCATAACTTGATTCTCAAAGTCATTGCCACTATCCATATTTACATCAACATATAATAAAAGTTTTAATTCTACCCAAAATCTGGGGTTTTACAGAAGGTCCATACAAGGTGAAACAAGTGCTACGTCCAAGATCATGCAAGTTGGAAAGGTTGGATGGAACCGAAGTAAACAACACATGGCATGGAGACAAGTTGCGAAAGTATTATACCTAAGGGTAGTTTGTCCTCCATCACTACAAAGAAGTGTTGAAGGCGTAATTCTATAAGCCTCCATAACACATTATCTATGTTTTTAGTACTTTTCAATCAAATGCTCATGTACCCGTCTTCCATGAATGAAATTTCCTCCTTCCAGTCACAATATGTTACACATTTAAATTATCTCAGACACAAGTCATAGTCTTTCGGACACAAAGTGGAGAAAGTACCTCAGACACAATTGCAACACCTCAGACACAATTATTTCAGACAAAATTTAGTGAATTATATTATCACATGAGTTTTTTACAGACACAAGGCGGACTAAACCGCCTCAGAAACAAATAACTTATCTTAGACGCATCAACACCTAATTATTCTTACAAGTTTTATGCAGACAAAAGAAGGATACAGAAAAGAAACTCCAATATCATAAAATAGTTTAAACGTGATACAACTACAAATAAAAAAAAAGAGTAAAAGTACAAGATCATTCTAACATGAGAGAACACTAAGTCATAATACACTAACTAATCAGAAGAAAGAGCATGTCACGGTGGCGGATGTGCCTTCCTACGAGCATAAGCCTCCCTCCGGGCTTTCATCCACTCCACAAAGAAAATATCGAAGTCATCTTTCGGTCGTCTGAGATCATCCCTGAAAAACTCTCGGCAACAAGCAACGATAAGTGGAACCATCTTCCAGCTCTCAGCACCATCTATCTCCCTAAAAACACTAGTCGCTCGGAAGGCTGCAATAGCATCATCAAAGTCCTTCTTGTATCTCGGAGAGGCTTTATAATCTCGGATTGCATCTTCTGTTGATGGCATGGCAGCCAACCGCTCCTCTAGAACCTCCAACTTCTCCTTCGCACGGTTGGCATCATCCACAACATCTCTCACTTGATCTTCCAAGCGTCTCTTGTCAGCAGCGAAGCCTTCTTCAGCTTCCGCTTGTAGAAGATCCATGTCAGCTATTAGGCCACCATTCTCTTACCTCAGGGTCTTCACTTGCCTTTCCGCCACCTTCCGCCTTTTCCCTCACGTAAAAGCTCATCCACCAACCCAGCGCCATAACCACCAACCTACAACAGGACACCAAGCAAAGGAAATTGGTTAGAACTAACACGAATGAAAACATGAGACTAAAACATCACAAGTGTAAACAAATAGAACAGAAAGCTATAACAAGGAGTGTCACTTACCCGAGCATAACACTTCTCAAACCTTAGAATCTTCTTCTTTTTCATTGCTTTTTCAAGTTTCCCGCGATCATCAGGGGTAAGCATCTCAGGTAAAACCGCCTTAGGAGCTGTGGAAAACAAATATCCCACTCCCTTCCATTGCTCACCGGTGGAGGGATCTATAATCTCATCATCAGAGGAGACGTCATACTCAAAAGTGGAATCTACTACCCGCTGCAATTTGGCCCTTTTCTTCACGCCAAGTCTAGAGCAAGGAACTAATGTCTTCGGACGGGACCTTAGTACAGGTCTAACTCCACAACTACCCTCAACACGCTTTCCTTTCTCGCCCAGAATACATGCACAATAAATCAGACAAGATTGTAAACTTCTCAACATAAAGTAGACTCACAACGAACCGACACAACAAGTAATTAAGAAGATGAATAGACGAAGGTAATAACAAGACAGCGTACATGTGGTCATCAAAGGCTCCTCAACATCCTCTACGAGAGTTTCGTCACCCGGCTCCTCAACAATTACACTTGTCTGCCCCACAGGTGAGACATCCCCCCTCCATCAAGATCATCCATAAAGAAATCATCACCTTCCACGAAATAATCACCATACACCGCATTCAAGTTAGTGGGATTCTCTTCTTCTACCCCTTTCGTAGTAATAGTCTCCTCTTGACGAGCTACTGCCTCAGTGATATCTTTATGCACACGTAATTGCTCTTTTTGGGCCAAAGTAATAATACGCCACCTCTGAGAAGCGCTATTACCCACATCATTTCCCGCCTCCATAACTTGGACATGCAATACCTCCTCCTCTTCACCCTCTACCTCCTCCTCTTCATCTTCCTGCCTTGCTTTGGCTTGCTTAGGTATCGCAGGATGTGATATCAGTAATGTGTTAATATGCTTCACGTCTGCACCCCAAGCAAATTCTGGCAAATCCATGGACTTTGGAGGATATACTACACATGGTCAACAGGTTAAGTCAATATACATCAATCCTACAAAAAAATAGCCAAAAACTTCAACGAGAATAATCAAGATATCACATACACAATTGGATACTCACCTCCATAACTTTTCAACTTGCTAACTTTATGAAATACAGTCTTATCCCAAGGCTTTACAAAAGTGGGAATAAATGCAACCAAAGACTCAGAATCCTCGTATGTTAAATCCTCCTTCGATACTACATATGTTGGAACACAGTCATCTACGAATCCAGGCATATATATGACCCAAATCTCCTCCACGAAATATAATGTATTCCTCATGCCAATGCTTAATGCTACTAAATTTAACGGGTTTAAAGCCTTCCCAAGTCGACTTGTCTTGTTAAACTGAACCAATTCATAGAAAGGCTGAGCACTCGACCGCTTTACCCAGAAAATTGAGAAAAAAGCCTTAAACGTGGGTTGCCTCTTACAATGGATGCAAGCTGCTATGAACCATAAAATAAGCCGAATGGCATTGGGAGAGAACTGTGCTGGCGTACATTTGAATATTTGCTTGAACAATGCCACCAAGAATTTGTGATTTTTAGGCCTCAACCCAGCTTTGAAGTGCTCAAGAGGCATTCCCAAAGAACCATCATCAGGACGAGAGTACAACCTCTCATAAGGAGCAGCAGGTCTCCAAGAATAATCACCTCCAATTTGAAAAGCCTTCGACAAATAAGTTTTCCACTTGGAATCTTGGAAGGAGCTCGCATGCTTCAAGTGCTCAAACTTTCCCCATTTGGCATCTAACTCTTCCTTGTCAAATTTTGGAGGATCAATGTCATGCTCTCGATAATATCCCTCCATGCTAGAAAAATATGTCTCTGGATCAAGGGTTTTCATGGCTGAAGGAAATAACAGTCGACCTTTATCAGACCAACTCCCATCCGGTTTCAATAAATTCACTATGATCCTTATTTTATTCCCGTTTGAGACCCTTTCTTTTGCCATCTCTCAACGCACAAAAAAAACAAAGTGTCAGAAGCATGTTATGTATCCAAACTATCAAGGATATACAAGTACAGGAAGAAAAGAGACGTAAAACAAAAGGAGGAGTTTTAGACGTTTAGTTCCACAATGTCGATAAGTAAATTATCCTACATCCTTTATAAACTTTACCCACCATCTACTACTCCTACCTACCCTCTCCTATATGTTAAAAACATCTCTTCTGAGTCAACAACATATAGTATTTTAAACATACAATATATTTACACACGAACACATAATAGGAGCACAAATTCAAATAGATGTAATTTTTACCTTTCCATCCCATACCCTCCTCACATACCCTTTTCCTACTAATTACCCGCTACCTCCACCTATTTCTACTCCCTCCAACAACATAAGAGCAATTACAAACACATATATAACAATCACAAAATTCACACAAGTCAAACTAACCCTATCGGCTACCCCCGTTGTGGTACCCGTCTCCCTCTTCCTATTTTACCCACCACCCCATATGAGTACCCGTTACCGACTCCACCTGCCATTTCCCCTGCACAACTTAACAGACCCATATACTTTTGTTGTAACAAATTGAGTTACAATTTCACCTAGTACATACAACCTCTACTGGCATACAAGTGATAACTACCAGTCTACTCAAAGTTGTGTATAGCAGCTATAAACTCAAAAACACAAAAATTTATGCTAGTAATTTTAACTTAGCTACACGTTACTACCTTCCCCACAAATTCACCCGCCTACACATATTGGTTTCACTTCTAGTCACAAACAAACCAAATAGTATTGAAAAGTAATTTAGAATCCAAACCCTACCTTCTTGGTTTAAGTTTCATTTTACTTTTCAAACCCTTAATATAACTACGCGCACACACAACTTTCTATATGAAAGCGTTGATATAAATTTGTACGTACACACCTATCCCCATACAACCCCGGTTAAAAAATATACAAACCAACCAGTATTATTACGTTGTTCATGTGTTCTTTTTAAATTTAATTATACATTTTAAAGCACAAGCTCTATAGTCTCACTATTGTTAGTATCTGTCATTAGTCATTCCTGTCAAAAAAAGATTGAAATAGTCAAATAGATATGTTTGTATCGTACAACAACTTTATTTTTTATTTTTATTTTTTATTTTATTTTTATTTTTTAAATTATAATCATAATTATTTTTATTTATATACAAATTTTGTAGTACTTCACAAGCTGTCACCTTTTTCCATGGAAAAGCCTATAGCCTCACTAGTTCTGAACACCTACTAATATTGTACTCCCTCTGTCCCAGTCAATTCTATACATTGGGGCTGGGCACGGAGACCAAGAAAAGATATAAAAAAATGAGTAAAATTAGATGAAAAGTGGGTAAAGTGGTGAGACCTATCAATATTTAATAATAGATTTGAGATAGTGGAGAAAAATAGTGGTTGTAATAGTGTTTTATATTATTATAGAATAGAGATAGTGGAGAAAGTAGTGGGTGTAATAGTGTTTTATATTATTAAAAGTTACTATTTTTGGAATGTATAGAAATGAGAGGGACATCCCAAAATGGAAAGTGTATAGAAATGAATGGGACGGAGGGAGTAATACTTTTGCAGCAACTGTACATCATAGTCCCACCAGCATGACATGTAGCTCTTTTACTTATGACACTTTTTACGGCTTTAAAATCTTACAACATCACTGTGCTTTCTAATACCGCAATTATATAACTCCATCGGTCCCCCTCAATTCTTTACATTGAGGGGACGACACGGAGGTTAAGAAAAAGTGTAAATTAATAGGGAAAAGTAAGAAAAATGAGTAAAGTGGTGGGACCAATCAATATTTAATGTATAAAGTGGGTATAAAGTAGGTATAGTGGAGGAAAATATTGAATATTATTGGATTTTATATTATAAAATGTTACTATTTTTGGTATGTAAAGAAATGAGAGGGACGTACCAAAAAAGAAAGTGTAAAGAAATGAGAGGTACAGAGGGAGTACTTCATTTCCAATAAAAAGGACACTTCACCACTTTTCAAAGTTTTAAAAAACTGTATAAACTTGCTACTTGCCAACCTCCACCCCTCACTTTAGTTACTTATTTTATTACTTTACAACTACTGTACTGTCAAAGCACCGGAGAAATTAAACAAATCTCTAGTGTTATTATTTGTCAACCCCTACAGTAAGTGTTAGAATTATAAGTACTTCACCACCCAGCGGACAAGGGGTCTGTCATCTTTTCAGCTTTAAAATCTTGTAGTTCCCTTACCTTTCCACAGCTAGTACGATATATTTAAGTTTAATTACATATTCCAATAATTCAAACTCAAGTATACAAGGTAAACTTTCACATAATCATACTATTTTGTCTCATTTCTTCCAACTTGTTTGAAATTTTGTGTTACACGAATACAGTTATGTGATACGGGGAAGATCGGGCCATGATAAATTCAGTGATATTTTATCACTTTATTTTTTTTATGTCCAAAACCATTAAATTTAGATATAGCCAAATTTACGGACGATAACAAATTCAAAGTTAAGAAAATATCAAGGGAATGGAGACACCTCCCTCCTCATATAATACTCTCCCACCTCAAAAATTCCTTCTTCCTCAAATAAGATCCTCCACCTCAAAAATTCCTTCTTCCTCACATAAGACCCTCCACCTCAAAAATTCCTTCTTCCTCATATAATACCCTTCATCTCAAAAATTCCTTCTTCCTCACATAATACCCTCCGCCTCAAAAATTCCTTCCTCCTCAAAAAATCCTTTTTCCTCCTTCCACCACTTATACAAATTTTGGATTTCACATTTAATAGTCATTGCTAGTGAACACTACTCACTACCAATGCCTGGAGGACACCAAAAATTCCTTAGTAAAGTTTCAGGGAAACACCAAAAATTCCCTTCTTCTCAGAAAATTTCTTTTCCCTCCTCCAAGCACATAGAAAATTTTCATTTTGAAGTCATTGCTAGCGGGCACTACCCACCAGCAATGTCCCAGGGGGCAACACAAGTCAAAGCAGCAAATATTTTATGAACACGAAAATGAACACATTTCATTCATTAAAAAGGATTACAAGTTAAAGAGGATCAATGAAGGATATGCCCCTCAAGATTTTAGTACAATATCAAATAAAAGAAGAACACTAAACTAAGCAGAGGCATCTTCATCATCGGTCTTCTCGCGGTCTACCTCACCCTTCAACTCCTGTAACTTCATCAACACAGCTTCACGTTTGGCCATCTCCCAATCCCTCAAGCGGTCAATCTTGTCCATGTAGAAGCGATGCAGCTGGTTTTTCTCACGGACCAGCTCTTCAATAACATCACAAGCTCGAGCACCAAGAGGCTCGTCTATCCAAATGTCATAGTCACATTCCCTAGTTGCACAACGCTCAAACCTCCGACCAGCATTGTTCTCAGCCCATATGATATTCATGACCACTGGCATGTCGCAGTAACAAGTAGTTCTCCTACCTTCCATGAGGGAGTTTTTCAAGACCTACACAAATGAAATAAGAGATGAGAAGATTTCAAGAAAGCAAGACACTCAAACATTTGGATACAACTCAAGCATTTATAGGGCCTCAACAGCTAGCCGTTGTAAGAGAGCCGTTGAAGTCATTAACCTCAAGAATCCCATCAACGATACGCATTTACTACTCCAACTCACTAAAGTAAGTTGAATGAGTGGGTGGCAATGTTAATACCCTCCCGGAAGAAGCCAAACTACCTGCCAGATACGACCATGTCCCGGAAGTATTCAACGAACAACTTGTCACACCATAGAATTGGTAAAGAAAAATGAGTTAAGGCAACATTTTCCCTTCTGGATCAAAGACACTTCTTTCCTCTAGCACCTCCCACCTCTTGGACAAAGGTGTTCTCCTCCTCCACCTCACCTTGTCTCTTGTGGACTAAGACTGCTCTCTCCTCCAATACTCAAAGACAATAAGATGTTCTCACGGAAGCAACCACATCGACAACAAGAAGTAAAAATGGACAAGTCATCAACTCACACCTGTCACAGAGAAGGGGACTTTCTTCCGGAACAAGGGATAAAGGGAGGTAACACTAAACACTATAAATACATAAGTAACCTCACACATGAGGGGGTTCTAATTTTTACATTCACTCACACACTCTCACATTTTCACAAAATCTCTCTAAATTCAGTCACCAGTAATACATTTTCCGATATTGTTTCTTGTTGTTCTCCACCACCAAGTCACTTACTCTCACGCCGGAGGTGCTTGACGGCCACCACCCCGGTCAGGCATTGTTTTGCAGACTCCCTTCCGACAGCTACACCACATCCCTGACTAAGCATTGCCGGAAGAGGGACAAGTGCGGTAGAATGGAGCGAGCAGCATTATCAGCTATATTGGCCATTCTGTGACATTTCAGTTTAGTTTGGACATGCATATCTGGAGGCTATGATAATGACCAGAAAACTTACGGGGTTTGACAGATTGCGATTGGTTCAGGCCAGGACAAGACAAATCCTTCAACTGATGAGATCAAATGTTTATCCTCCTCACATATCACAAGTGTAGAAAATGGATTGAAGTATTACCATACCTCTTAAATAACGCCCTTACATGCACACAGTATACATTACTATGTCTGAGAATATTAAATCATGGGTCCTACGACATTGTGAATTTGTGATGTACAAGGCTCAAGACATTTAAAGGAATATTGTTTATTTTATTCTACAAGAAAAAAGAACCCTACAATTTTACAATTAATAATCAATTATCAACATGAACAAAACACCGAGTTGCTAAAGCACTTTGTGCCTTTCATTACCTTTCTGGCATTGGTTTCGGTGTGATGAGTTCTTGAATTATGAGGAGATATGTTGATTCTGTCAAGTATGCCCATATGAGGGGCGTTGATATTTACTTTAGATGAACATAAAGCACGCTGCATACCCCATATGGCAAGCGGCCTCATGTAGACCAGAGAACGAAAATGCCCATCCATTGTCCATGCCTCTGGAGTCTGAAAAGCATATCTGCATAACCAAAAGTACATTTAAGAATTCACATAATAGCCGAAAGAAGATATCTTGTGCTATGCAGAAGTACAAATTACTTTTGCCCTGCAGATGATGCAGCATGAGTCTGGTTGTAAAAAAAATACACACCCACGCATACACATGTACGTACATGCATCTTTATATCCGTAAGAATGATTATTAGACTTTAGATATCACAAGGACTTACCCGAATCCATCATCTGACCACCCTGCAAGGAATATACCTTCTGCGGTCGTAAAAGCCTGTTCCTTCATGCCAGCATGAATCATGGTAGCTGCAAGACCATAGGTAACCCCTGCCCATACTTCACGGGATTGCATGCAAGTGTCATCCACCTTCCCATCAGGATGCATTCCGTTAACAGCACCCATCTTTCCTCCTCTCACTTTCATTACATTGAAATCGTAGATCTTCTGGAGGGAACTGCGGATCTTTAAATCATCAAAGAGATTTGGCAATCCTGAGGATGATGTGTACCATTGTCCTGCCAGTTGATCAGCTTGTATCGATTTACTATTACTGCTTGATCCACTGTCATAGTTAAAATACAGTCCATTCCAGAGTTTTGCTTCGAATATTGACTTGGCTTTCACGAATTTGCTTTTGTATCTTTCTGCAACAGATCTGTCACCTAGCTGCAAAGCCATCGCTACTGTAGCTTGAAGTGCAGCAACCCACAAACAACCACAGTAAGCACTAACACCATGAACTGTCCAAGTATCATAAGTTTGATCTGGAAATCCATCATTCTCAATAAGACAATCTCCGTCCCTGTCGAATTGTTCCATGTATTCCATTGCAGCGCAAACAGCTGGCCATACATCAGCTCCAAATGTCAAATCTCCTGTTGCAGCAAAATCTCTATACACCTGAAGAACAAATTTCGGATTCAGATCCTTCCACTTACTTGTATCATGTATATTGTATGCATTCATTTCAAGCCAGGGGTCATGAGTTCCAAGATCATGGGGAACTGCTCCCCTAACCTTTCTAATACCCCGATTTCCCTCCGCCAGAAACTTAACTTCTCTTCCGTCTTCACATAAGACAGCTTTTGCAAATTCGCGCTGAATACTGAGTTCTATCTTGGGGAACAGCTCAAGAAGGGCAAAAGATGCATAGAAATGAACATCGTATGTACACCACATAATGTACTCAACGCCTTCCAAATACAAAAACCTACCCACGTCAGCATCATTCACCGGATCTGAAAACCTGGAGGGGTATTCAAAGTGGTCTCTGTCACCTTCCTGAGAATGCGCTGAATCGTCTTCATCAGAACATCCCAGATGAGTGCCTTCACCATCATCTGCTGAACCAGTTCCAGCAGTGCTATCATAACCAGATAGTTTTGCTTTTTCAAGAACTCCATCCTGGCGGCTCTTCACATCTACTTCGGTTACAGTACTATCAGTAACATCTGCCATTTTTGCTGGAGGGCGATCAAAGCCAGTGTTCGCAGCAGGTACTTGAGAGTCTGAAGGAGAGGACATATAGTTTGTGTTTAATCCAAAATAATTTAGCACAAATGTAATCACTTGGAGAAAATCAAATCAACTGAGGATGACTAATTATCTATATTGTTCAGGATTGGTGGTTGAATACAGAACACTAAACTCTGCACCATTAGATGAGGTACATATCTTAGCGACATACACTAACAAGGGATACAAATGCGTTATAAATTAGTGAAATTCACCATGGCACCATGCAAAATTTACTCAAGTTATAACTCTTATTATGAAGCGGATTCACGTAATTATCACAAGATGAGAGGTAACACTGGTTTCCTTTTAGATGCTACAAGAGAAGCAGAGTCTGCAATTTATAAGGACAACGTAACTAAGTAACTTCTAAAGGTTGCATACCTATCCAAACCGTTCCACCAGAAACCAAAAAGTAGAGCTCATTGAATAAGGTAAATTTGTACCTGAAAAAAAGACCAGAAAAATCGTTATTTACGGGTTTAGTAACTTTTCTCAACAAAAATTTTGTAAGTACACCACAGAGTTTGATAAGGCTACTTCAATGTCTTTCTCTCACGTAGTCAGTGTGATTTTGGAAAATTAATTTAACATGAAAGGATCACACATCATATTTGAAAAGATGTTAGCAATACTAAAAGCTTTAATATCAACATCAGACTCGGAAGAAACAAAAAGCAAATGACAGCTGCTGCATGTACAGATCCACGAGGCAGAGCTTATATATTTTAGCAACACAGACAATCTAAAATATATACATAGTAATTTGGCCGAGATGGAGCTGGGAGCCAGCCTATACAAGTCATATTAGGCACTGCCGCAGCATCAAATTTTAGCAACACAAACAATCTAAAATATATACATAGTATGAAGATGATATTGCCAACATGACACTGATGACGACGTGTGCTTGCTTGTGGTCGATGTAAATTTAGGCGAAGCAAGCAGAGATATCATGTATGAATATAAGAATTTTTGTAAAAGTATAAAATGACATTTTTTACCATTCTGGTAAAGTCTCATCTGAGAGGACAGGACTTTGCCAACTCTCAATTTCTTCTTCCCACCGCTTATAATCTGATTAAACATAAAACGAATATTATTAACTCATATAGTCATATATTCCTACTAAGCTTAAATACAGCATTTGCATTACATTTTGAAGTTGATAGAAACATCAATCACACACAAACTACATACTTCTAAGAGCATCGTGGACCAAGTTTGAAGCAGCCCTTTCAGAATTGCCATAGTATTCTGTATACCTCCTACAGCAGATAAAGTAAGAATTCCAGTTTAGAACGGTGACATGTAGCTTGAAAGGCCAGTGTACACTACAAAATACCATGTGTATTATATGCAGATGCAGGTAAGGGTCAACATATGCAATAAAACAAATCAGTAGATGATCTGGTGCTACTTGGGTTTGTTATAGGCATAAAAAATAATTATGGTCCAAAACTGTAATTTCTTTGAGTTGTAATAATATCTTCGTGTACTACATATAATGAACTGATACAAGACATTTTTTCCGAATATAATAGCCACAAATGCGGGACAACAACATTCATCTTTCTAATAAAAAAAAACCTCTCTTTGAAGATGACATAATTTTGGAAAGAGAATACATAAATGAAAATGCCACTAAGTAGGAAACAACTGATAAAATCCTAAGCCCAAATTCATAAATGAATTTATCAAAGCAGGATAATTGTATTTATACGAAATTACCTATTGTAGGATTTCCCCTTGGAAAATTTAACTCTCGGTGATGACCATGCAAGTGCAAACGCAATGGTGCATTTTCCATGAGGCTCAACCGTCGCTGAAGCAGAAATTGCAGCACAATTCGTCTCTCCAGGTGATGAAGGCATACTTGGTCCAGCATTAAAATTATCTCTCTCAAATTGTCCTTTCTGAAGTCCAATGGACAGGTTAGTGTTGATCAAGTATTTAGATATTGTCGCATTGGTTATAGAGGAATGTTTACAGTTGAAACAAAGATAAAACTTACACAGATTTATATACTTTTTGCCCGAAAAGAATTAGCCATGGGATAAGAAAAATTCAGTTAAGATCATTACCTCAACCATTTTATCCCACATGTCTTTTGCTGTGGGACACCTTCCTTCGGACAGGCCAAAAGATGGCAAGACAGTAACAGTAACGTTCTGTGTTTCACATGCAGCAATGGCATAAGTAACAGGATGGTGTCCTTTTGCAGTCCTACAAGCAACAAGAAACTTTCATAAGGAACTGTAAACTCTTTCATGACATCTTTAGATAGCAATTTGTTAAATACGTCAAATGAAGAATAAATATATAATTTGTGTGTATACTATCAGTGCACATCTCATAAAACACACAAGTTCATAAACCATCCAATTTATTCAATCATGCTCAACTCACAATCAATTTAAATTTTATCGGAGCATCTTTGCGCAAACAAAAATTTCATATACAAATTGTTCCAAGGACAAACATGACAACTTTTCATGGATATAGGTCTTCTGTGTCGGGCACAGAGGTACATGAGAAGTTTGTTGTGGTTCTTTATAGTCCATAAAAAATCATTCATTATGTGACTGTGTCAGCTTTTGGGTCTGGCACAGAGGTACTTGAGAAGCTTGTAGAAGTATGTGGGTAAATACGAAAAAGCCTTGGTCAGCCAGTTTAGTGCAAAATATACTACAGAAGGTTGAAGCATGATTGTCACGGCGCTCGATTAGTCGATTAGTCGAGCACTCATTTTCAGAGGGTTGACACGTTTGGTCAACTTGCTATCTGATTGAAAGTCAGTTGACTTGATCACATTCTGTTTTCTCTGAATCTGCTTCATTACGTTTCCCGTTTTCTGCATTTAGATATTCTGCACTGAGGTAAACAGTTGCTATTGTGGACAGATATGTAATTGTAAAGTAGATTTTTCTACTTGAATACTAAGACAGAATGTCACAACAATATGGTATGTATTAGAAACTAGAATTATCCTATAATATATATTTATATATTTATTTATCATTCAAGGTACTGTTATATTTAACTTTTCAACTAGACGTATGACTAGTCTGTGCATAGTTGACTAGCCTGACCTCCAACCAGTCGACTCAAGTTACCGCAATTAAAACCATGAGTGAGGGGAATGTGATTTCAAGCTCAAGTCTAAGTGCTACACTTTGTTCAGGGGGTCCTCGTTCCTTTTGGCGGTTCGGTTTCGATTATCTTATAAAGCTGCTAAGCCACTTTTTTTAAATTCGAATAACAAGACTGTTTTGGTTTAAACAATGCCTTGCACCACCTAACCAAAACAAATATCTCTAAATGGCGTTTTATAGCTCATATTACCACCCACCAAAAGTATCCTACAGTCAAGAAGTCAAGAAGTACGTAGCCTAAAGCCTTACAACATTGTTCACCAGGACTGAACCCAAGACGAGACTGCAAACATACATCTATTCTGCAGAACATTTATTTGACTTGGCATCCCTTTGGATTTTGTTAGCATGTTGCTTTCTTAGTGTTTCGAGAAGGGGACCTCAGGGGACCAAATACTCTCTCTCATCAACTCTGGCGTTCACTTTTATCAAATAAACTGAAACAACCCAAGGAAATTATGCAAACCAACCGTCATATATAGCTTAAAGGTTCAATAACTTGCTTGTGATGAAGCAACACGCCTGAGACTCCGTCTTCACCACTAGAAAAAGATACAAAGAAATTGAAAGAATACATGAGAATCGTATCAAATCATAAAGGATCTTCTCTCAAAAATTGTGTATCCATGCTCACTTACATGAAAGGCTCGTTTACATGATCTCCGGAAAGGTGTGAAACTCCTCCTATAGAATTCTGTTAAACAACAGTGTCAAGTCAGACACATTTGCCTTGCCAGTAGAAGAAAGTGTAAGAGCAAAACAAGCTTACCGCCCACGTAAAGAGAAGGCTGACATTTGCCCTATCCTTCCCGGTATTGACCACCTGAAACATAAGCAAGGATAAGCCTAATGGCAAAGAAATGACAAAATAATATATTAAGGTTATTTAGATATATGCATTGACATGCTTCATAGGTATCAACAAGACCCCGCTAGTTCAGCTAGAGTAATGAGTACAACACAAAAAATGATTCATTATGGCATCTTAAATAATCAATTTCATCCTGTAATCGTCCTAACATCCATATATTTAAGTACCAATAAACGTCCAATTCAAATGAAAACATCAATGTGTCCCATTGAAAATCAGACTACTGTCACATATAAATGTCCAATTTAGAGAACAGATGAACCCAACTGAACTTGGTCCTAACATCCTATGCTTAAAAATAATATTATCCTACTAATCGGACAATTATGCTGTTCACATATAAGTTCAAATTCCTTACAGTATAGACAAACACTGTAGTAGGAAGACTGCTATCTCGATAATTATGTGGTATAAATGGTGATATTTGGCGACAACAGATTTTCAGCTCAGGATCTGGCTCACCTGCAGGTACAAAAATGTAACTCTAAAGGTTCATACCGACATAACATGTAACATTTTAGCTAAAAACCAGTATATTGATACCGTCATATACTGTCCACGCTCTCGGGAATAGTGCATGATATGTTGAATGTTCACCACTTAAATTCCATCCCCACGATGAAATACCTTGATCGGAAGGTTTCCTACAATGACAAAGACAATGTCTTTTAGGTTCCACAGATATAAATGCACAGAAGTTAATAATCTCAAGTAACACATCGTATCGGAAGCATCTACTAGAACTTCATTTAGGAGTAATGAAATTTATAACCACCGCTTACTTTCTGTTACTTATCTTTTCACATTACAGTTACTATTATTATTGTAATATTTTTTTATATCCCATTCGTTTGTCAGGAAGTTCAAGTCTTTTTTGCACCATTTAGAATTCACACCTTAAATAAAAGTCTGACAAATGAGCATTCTATAACCTAAGTTAGACTAATAAAATCTTGAAAGGATGACTCATGACTTCAGACAAAATACAAACTCACAGTTTGACAAATTTTTAATTAAAAAATACCTGTAATTCACACACATAAGATATCTGTACTCGTTTCATAGGTTTTCTTCACAGGTAAAAGTGTAGATACCCCGTGACTTAGCACTAGAAGCACAATAAGGGTCTTATTTCAAGTAAAGGACAAAAGGGTTGAAAAAGTAAGTATCAGAACTTTATAAAAAAATCCCTTACCCTAACCCGTCATGTTTGCCTGGGGATAAAACAGACGCATATTGTTTGGCTCCACCATCACGAGATATAAAAACCTGTGGTTCCAAATAATGAATCAGAATTCATCTGCAAGTATTTACCTTTAATATAATGCTATAGCCTATAAAGCAGATAAGATAGTTTCAAAGATTCAGAAAAAAGAGCATGCATTTCGAAGAGCCAACACCAAGCTGTAGTTAATTTACACTTGAAGATATAAAAAAGAAAAACAAAAGAAAGTACAATGGATTGAAGAGGAAAGCATTACAGAGAACTGGTTGGCCATTATGGGAGAAGCATCACAAGTACCAGGAACAATTTGAAAATTCCTGAACTCGCCTCTAAAACCTCTAGTTATGCTACCGCTTCTGTAGTGTTAAACAGATATCTTATCAGGCGAATAAATTATCATAAGTATAACTAGTAAGAGAAAGCAGTCCATTTTTTACCCCATCCCTCCAAGGGGAACCCCTTGTGATGCTGATGGCTTGCAACTTATACGAGTGAATGGATCAATAGGTGCTTTCTGCGAAAATGCAAAGCAAGAAACTTAGTAGGGAACTTCCTTCAGAGAGGATGCACCTTCCCTTCTCCCTTTAAATAAAAGATAGAGCACTAAAGGATTCGCAAATTTACCCTTCCATGGGAAGCCTCTTCCCTTACATAAGACCACAGGCGCAAACCAAGTTGAACCTACAAGCCATATTCATGCCATCAGGTCCAGACTAGATATGTAATAGTTTTCTATGATAATCACAATCTAAAAGGTCATTAGGGAATAATAGTCTATTAGATAGGATTAAATACTACCATCTTTATTGCTTCCCAGAATGTAACACTGAATTCCTTAAGAATTCTAGCATGGCTGTTTAATTTCTTTCTCCATGCTTGTACTGGTGGAGCGGCACTATCAAAATCAAGCTAAAGTAAAAGAATCAGAACCAATTTGAAGAGGATAATAAGTTTTAAAGAGTCCATATTACAAAATTGTAGACAAAAGTAAAGCTGAGCATAAGCGCCCTCTCTAAACAAAACCCAAAAACCATCAAGGAAAAAGCTGCATAAATGATATAACAGGCAAACAGAGGATGATGGCCTTCATAGTAGCTTCAACAACATACTTTTTTGACAAGTCAATAATGGATAGCTACCACATTCAAAAAAATTCTGACAGCCTAAAATTTATGAAACGAACATTACAGACTAGCCTATTTCTTACACGGCTACACTGAGACCTTTTGGTGCTCTTTATATGTAAATTCATAATATATCAGTAACATTTATAATATTTTATGCTTTTACCTATTCTTCTTTTTGCTGTCCCAATACCAAGCAACTTATTTCATCTAATGGAGAATGCGAAGTCTAGAAAAAATTAATTTTGATAAGAAAGTAGGAAAACAAAGAGCTTAAAATCCTGAAAGAACAGAGCTCAACTGAAACGTCAAACTATCTTCGACTCCAATGGTAAACACAACCAAAGTGATGAAACTACGATCCAACTATTATTTGAACCAAAACAAGGTACCAAGACAAACACATCACTGTATCAACTGCTTACGAACCAATATGAGCAACCAATTATATGCTATTCACTAAGAACTGTAAAAAAACAAAAGCACTAATAATCGTCGAAAGATTGAGATATCCTACTATCAAAACAACCATTTTACCAATATCCTAAACACTTGTCAGTCCTCGCTTACTAGTAAAACTATCAACATCTACACTTCTGTTTTCTCATTCCCATCGAAAGACAATTTTCGAAACAACAATCTATCAGTTGCACCAATTACTTTCCTAATATACTTAAAAATCAACACTGAGGAAACTGCATTGCATAAAACTTAAAAATCATAATACCATACAAACAAAACAACAAGATTACAAAAAAAAAAAAATCATATTCATAAATAGAATACTATTCAAAATGAAAGCCTTACCAATTGCAATGTTGCCTTATGTATATACTCTTCTGGAGGCCATGAATTCTTCCTCTTATGAAGCATTGTTCCACTAACCATATTAACTAATTACAAGATTATACACACATACATATATACCATATAAAATAAGTGACTTTAGCTCAAAAACAGAGATCAAAGATTACAGAAAAAGCCAAAAAGATACTCAAAGATCTTAAACTACAACCCCTTTAAAAAGAATCAAATGGGTAGCTTAAAAATCAAATCTTTTTTAATTTGGGTGATTAAAAATCAAATATTTATGAAGAAAAAAACATGGGTTCTTGAAATTAGCTATTAAAGTGGGCAACAATGTAGAGATTTTGGCCACAAGAATCGAGATTTGATGTGGGTCTGACTCAAGATTTTGATTGAAAGATTATGAAATTGATTTGAATTTTTTTGAAGGAAAAATAAAGAAGAGAGATTGTGATTTCAATCAAATTGAATGCTTAAGAAGGAGGTGATGATTCGACAAGAGCTGCAGAGGAAGGTCCCTCAGCTAGTGCCAGGTGTTACTTTATCAATATTTTATTGTTAATAGCATAACTGTTTAAATTTATCATTTTTTTTATCATATCATTAAGTTGATTTTTTTACTGTATGTATTTTTAAATTTATCATCAAATTCAGGGAAACATAATATAGCTTTTAAGTTTTAGTGAAATATCATAATGGTAGAGTTATCGAAATTTGGTATCGAAGTTCGATGATGTGACAATTTAAAATAATTTTGTTGATCATACGGCAATTAATAAAATTATTTTTCATTTTTCAAAACAATTAATTCTATATTTATAACTTACTTTCTTTATGGAATTTAGAGGGACTGTTGCAAACACAATGGGATAAAAACAGGCATATAAGTTTGGGGCAAAGCAGGTGAAAAATAGGGTGAGTAAATTATAAACCAAAGGAAAGTGCAAAGTTGGGCTAAGATTCCACCAACCGCCCCATTGTTTTTGGACCTTTTTCATGGCCATTTTCACATTGTTTTATTCCTCTGCTTTCAGATTTTAGATCTTCAACTTGCTCTCTTTTTTATGACATTATTTCTTGTCCTAAACTCACTAGCCACTCTACCCCATTATTCGGTGCAACATGGTACATTTACGTATTAGAGAATTCAAAAAAAATGTCCCGTACAAAATAACGTAGAAAACACGTGATTTATTTTAATTTGTGAATACGTACATACGCGGGGTATCATATTTATATTAGAAAAATTATTAAATAAAAAATTTTGAAAGAATATTTGAAATAATATTTTGGATTCTCTAACATTTTAAATTGATATCAGAAAACGGGCTATTACAACTACATCTTGATCTCTAAAAATTTTAAAGAAATGGCTCCAGTTTCCTCAACAAGACCTCTCTCTTTTAACATAAATAGGTTACTTCCATACTAAGAATTAAGGTAATTTAAAGCTTGGCTTTTAGAAATAGAATCTCTCTTTTAACATAAATAGGTTACTTCCATACTAAGAATTAAGGTAATTTAAAGCTTGGCTTTTAGAAATAGAATCTCTCTTTTAACATAAATAGGTTACTTCCATACTAAGAATTAAGGTAATTTAAAGCTTACCCTTAAAGATAAAAATTTAAAATGAAAAGATGGGTTTCACTAGGCTTTTAGAAATAGAATCTCTCTTTTCTTCTCTGCTTTTGTTTTATGCTTTTACAGCATTATCTTCTATCCCTTTCTTCTACCATGTTCTCCTCGTAACCTTTTATGCCATGTTTCATGACAATTACTGATTCTTTTTTAGATACAGAGGATACCTATTATTCACAAAATGAGTTGTAGAAGGAGGGGGTTCAATACAAATCAATGATTTTGCCAAGGTTAAGTAAATAAGATTTCTGAATCTAACCTATTGCATAAGAGAAGTAAACTAAAAAAGGTCCAGCTCATTCATTCATATTTCTGCAACTAACCTTGTTATAATTTCGAATTAACGTAAAATACCAAAGTGAATATGTTTACAAATGAGATTAATTTTACAAATAGTATTTTTTTTTTATACTTCCTTTACATTGCACCGTGGTATAATAATATAACACAAAAACATGAAATGAGTATTACGGGTGCCCGACTTAGCAAAAATATACACTTACAATTAGACCTGGCAAATTGGGTCCGGATCCAAAAAAACCGAACCAAAATTCATAGAACCGAATCCGATTTTGTATCCGAATTAGTTAATCCGATAATGATCCGAAAATCGATTTGAACCGATCCGAAAATTATCCGAACCGAAAATTTAACCGAAAATTATCCGATTCGATTATGATCCGGAACCGATCATAACTGAACAATAAATTATCCGAACCAAATATGATTCGAAATACGAGATCCGATTTAAATCCGATCTAAAAAAAATGGTGAATTCGGTGTTAGTTGAGTTATAATTTTTATAAGTCATAATCCACCTATATTAAAATTCAATAAATTAATCTATTTATAAGCAAAATTCATAATTAGAATAATTTCTTATAAAAAATAAATAGATATTTAATCAATACTTTTGAAAAAAATACATTATTTTATATTTAAAAATATATATATAATATTAAGATATTTTTTAAAGTCTTACAAATAAAAAAAATGAATAGGTAATGATCCGAATTGATCCGAACCAAATTTGATCTGAACCAAATTCATCCGATTTTAATCCAAATTTTATCCGATTTTAATCCGAATTAGACCCGAACTGAATCAGATCCGATCCTATCCGAATTATACCAAAATATATCATAACCGAAAGTTGATCCGATCCAAGATTAATCCGATCCGAAACCGAACCGATTATCCGAATTGTCAGGTCTACTTACAACGATATGCACATATAGGTAAGTAGTGAAACCGATTAGCAATATGGGGGGAGTTCCCATCAGGTAACAACGGTACTAGCAGTGTTCTAAAAGTCGGTGATTAATCGGGATTAATCACCGATTAATCACTAGACGGCGGGCTACCGAACTGATTAAGCAAAAATCGGTCAATTAATCGTTTTTTCAGAAAAACGGTCAAAAATCGGCTGAATCGGTCAAAAATCGGGCTAATTATTTAAAAATAGTAAAAAATAGTTATAATTAAAAAAATATTTAAAAATTTAAAAGGTAGAAACTTGATTAAACAATAGAAAAAAATATATTAATTTTGTACATATAATTATAATTTTAGATGCCTAAATCATATATTCTCTTTATTTTTTCTCTTAAATTGATCTCTAATTGAAAAGTTAAACCTTCAAAATTTTATTTATTACAATTATATAACATTTTTAACATATTTGCATAAATATATGATAATAACATATGTTTGGTTGAAATAACGAAACAATTATATATATGAATATAATTGTATATAAAAAATATTATTAAATTTATTTCGATTAATGATCCGATTAATCCCCGATTACCCGATTAATCCCTGGACGGTGCGTTCACCGATTAACTCCGATTCCCGACTTTTACAACACTGGGTACTAGTAGCAAAATGGAGAAGCTCAACTTTTATATCATTTTCCTAAAAAAGTATTAATGTGTTTGCAATAAACCTCATAATTTTGAATCAAGATAAAATACCAAAATGAGTATGTCTATAAGAGCATCTCCAATGGTGTTAGCTAAAATCGTTGGCTAAAATCATATAATATACTGATTATGTAAAATTTGTTGAACCTGTAAGATATTGTGTTCCAATGGAGTTGGCTATATGAGTTGGCTATATTTTAAAAATAAAATGTTATTATTATTTTAAGTTGTTAAAAATAGAATATATAATTAGAATATGGTAACAGATGAGGTGGAGTTTTACTATAGGTCCCTAGAAGTTCGACAAAAATAGCCAATAAGAAGTGGTTGGCTATATTTTTGGCTAACAGTAATGTTCCATTGGAGTTGAGAGAATTTTACATATTCTCTAAAAAATTTATTTATGGCATCTTATCTATACTTTTAGGTAAGGGTTATAGACCACTGAAGATGCTCTAATGAGATCAATTTTATAAATTGTATTTATCTTTTTGTACTTCCTTTTCATCACACCCCAGTATATATAAATATAACCCAACAACACGAAATGAGTATTATATCAATGACCCATGAACTACTTTGAACATGAATGCATTGCTAACACTAAGTTAAAATATTTCAACTCAGCATGAATATACACTCACAATCACATGCAAATATGAAATATCTAGTTAAGTCAATTAATGCATTGCCCCCCCCCCCCCCCCCCCCTAAATTTGTAAAGGTATATGTAGCAAAAGGGGAAGGGTAATTCGACATTTTTTGTTTTGTTTTGTTATATTGTGTTCTAGTGGCAACCACCTCTTTTTCAGTAGTGGAATTTCTACCTTCTTTTTCAGTAGTGGAATATGTTAAATGTGTTGTCCACCTACCCTACTCCTGTAATTGTAGTCTCAACTAAACGCTTATAAACAGGATTGTGAATTATAGTTTTTTCGATGAGGGACAAAAAGCAAACAAGTTTAGTTCGCTCGTATATCTTTGTATATCTAGTTTACTTACATTAAGAAACGCCGATCATTTAACTCATGCACATATTGAGTGTGTTGAGGAAAAGAAAGAAAACTAGAACCTTGAATTAGTACTATAATTGATTACAACATAATATTTATTGCATATTCTCCCCTTCAAAAATACAATGTCATCTTAGATATCTAGTCGTGGTTCTGGATGTCATTTATAGTTTAGGATCTCACAGATTCAAATCAAAAGAATATCTTCAAAATTAGTGTAAAATGATTAAATATAGCTCAGTCATAAAACTTGGTAGTGAAACTTACATGAACGGCCATAATGACATTAAGTATGCTACAGATTGTGGGGGGGGGGGGGGGTTGTTGTATTCTTGGCATTAATGCACCCTTTATTCTAAAGAAGATAAATAAGGCAGACAAATGTTAAATAAACTCTAAGAAATGAAGATTATGCAAGTCGAACAACTAATATAATACTAGAAGGTTGTGTCAATTTGGAGAGAATATAATGATGAAGGAATGGAACAAAAAATTGTAAACAAAATCTAAGGAATGAGTAATGAATAAAAACTATAAATGTCTCCCCCAATAATCCCCAAAAAAGAGTACAAATTACATTCCATTCTTCCTCCATTCCATTGCACCCAAGTGAACACACTCTCAACTCTAGGAGCTAGTGAATCTACTAAAGCAATGGTATGTCATAACACAAACTAAAAGTTAAAAGGGAGGTGATCCAGCCGCACCAATACGGGTACCTTGTTACGGCTTCACTTCAGTCACTAGCCATGCCTTTCTTTAAACGACATAACTTCGGTCACTAGCCATTGTTACGCCCTGTCTTTGTAAAGGTACTTGTAGCAAAAGGGGGAAAGGTAAGTTGATAATTTTTTTATTTTTTATTTATTCAGTTCTTGTGGCAACCACCTGTATTTCAATGGTGGAATATCTATCATTTCATTAATTAGTAGTGGAATATGGTAGACGTTTGCCCACCTAAACCGCCCCCATAATTGTATTCTCGACTAAACGCTTATAAATATAATCGTGAACTAAATATTTTTCGATGAGGGACAAAAGCAGACGCATTTAGCACGCTCATTTATCCTTGTATACCTGGTCTAATAATATTAAGAAACATTGGTCATCTAATTCATACACAATATTGAGCGTGTTGCTAGAAAAGAAAGGAGACTAAAACTTCGATTTAGTATTATAATTTATTATTATACTACAAATATTCACTGCTAATCATCCCCTCAAAAAAATACAATAACTCATCTTAGACATCTAGTCGTGATTTTGGATGTCCTTTATAGTTTATTATCTCACGGATTCAAATCAAAATAACATCTTCAAATTTTGTGTAAAATGATCAGAATATAGCCCAATCATAAAACTTGGGTCGGAACTTACATGAATGTCCACGGATAGAATCACATTCCGTATGATGAATATAGCAAATAGTTGGAGGGGGATTGTTTGCATTAATGCGCCCTTTATGGCGAAGAAGATAAAGAAGACAAACAAATATTAAATAAACTCTAAGGAACGAATATTATGTAAGTCGAACAAATAACAACCTTCAGGAGCTATGGAATTTGCTAAAGCATTGGTGTGTCCAAACACAAGCTAAAATATTCTGATCCAACCGTACCTTCCAGTACTGCTACCTACCTTGTTACGACTTCATTCCAATCACTAGCCCTCCCTTTTTATAAACGAATTTACTCTAGTCACTAGCCCTTGTACTACTCCACTTTAATTACCAGCTCTTCCTTTGTAGAGGTACTTGTAGCAAAAGAGGGAACCGTAAGTCATCATTTTTTTTGGTTTTTTTATTTATTTTGTTCTAGTGTTTTTCTCAATAAAAGAACAATAAGAATATTTACCATTTTATTAATTAGTAGTGGAATATGGTAGATTTGTTGCCCACTTACCCCGCCCCCGTAATTGTAGTCTTGACTAAACGCTTATTAACATAATTGTGAACTAAATATTTTTCGACGAGGGACAAAAAACATACGAATTTAGCGTGCTCATTTATCATTGTATAACTGGATTAATTACTATATAAAACGCCGGTCATCTTATTCATACACAATATTGAGTCTGTTGCAAGAAATGAAAGGAGACTAAAACTTTGAGTTAGTATTATAATTTGAGTCAATCGCACTTTGCATCCCTTATCTATAGGCGTTTTTGCGTTTTAATCTCAAATTATTAATTTTGCCGTAATGCATCCCAAAATTTTGATTTTTTACTTCATTTTGAGAATTTTTCATTAAATACTAACATTTTTCGTTAGATGGCGGGGGTAAAATTATAAATATTATTTATATCTTGAATTTGTAAAATAAGTTTTATTACATTATTCTAACTTGAAAAATTTTCATCTCTTTACTTTCTTTTTTCTTCTCCCTCTTTCTCTACTATCTCTCTCCCATCACCATCCCATATCCCTTTCATTACTGATCTCCCTCTCTTTGTCCACACCTGTACCTGTATATTTGATCCCATTTTCAGTTCATATGCCTAAAATAAATAATTGAGAACAATTTATGAAATATAGATATAGAATATGATAAGAATAATTCTTTTATAGGAAATAACTATTTAATTTTAGAAAGAATTTCCAGTTTTACCCTTTTAAATACTAACTTTAACACTTGTTTTGGACGAAAATTAGTGAAAGAGGTGCAACATAAAGTGAAATTTAAAGTTAAGGAATGCATTATGCCAAAGTTAATAGTTTAAGACCAAAATGCCAAAATACCTATAAATAAGGGATATAAACTGCAATTTACTCTTATAATTTATTATACTACAAATATTTACTGCCAATTCACCCCCTCAAAAAAATACAAAATTTCATCTTAGTCATCTAGTCATGATTCTGGATGTTCCTTTTAGTTTGGAATCTCATGGATTTAAATCAAAATAACATCTTCAAATTCTATGTAAAATGATCAAAATATAGCTCAATCATAAAATTTGGTATCAGAACGTATTTGAACGACCACGGATAAAATTACATTCCGTAAGTTGAATGTTGCAGATAGTTGAGGGACGGGGATTCTTTGCATTAATGCACCCTTTTATTACGAAGAAGATTAAAAAGGCAAAGAAATGGTAAATAAACTCTAAGGAAAGAAGATTATGCAAGTCAAACAAATAACACAATACTACAAGTTTCAAGAGCTAGGGAATTTGCTAAAGCAGTGGCGTGTCATAACACAAGTTCAAAAGTTAAAAGGAGGAGATTCGGTCATACCTTCCAGTACTGTTACAAGGTAACGACTTCATTCTTATCACTAGCCCTCCTTTTTATACACGACTTTACTCCAGTCATTAGCCCTTGTACTACTTCACTTTGATCACTAGCTCTTCCTTTGTAAGGGTACTTTTACCAAAAAGGGGGGGGGGGCAGGGTAAGTCAACAATTTTTTTTTGGATTTTTTTATTTATTCTGTTCTGGTGGCAACCACCTGTTTTTCTCAATAGAGGAATAATAAGAATATCTACCATTTTATTAGTTAGTAGTGGAACATGGTAGATATGTTGTCCACCTACCCCACCCCCGTAATTGCAGTCTTGACTAAACGCTTATAAACATAATTGTGAACTAAATATTTTTCGATAAGGGACAAAAAACATATGAGTTTAGCGCGCTAATTTATCCTTGTATATCTAGTTTAATTACAATAAGAAACGCCGGTCATCCTATACACACACAATATTGAGTGTGTTGCAAGAAAGGAAAGGAGACTAAAACTTTGAGTTAGTATTATAATTTATTATACTAAAAATATTTATTGCCAATTCAACCTCCAAAAAAATACAATATTTCATCTTAGGTATCTAGTCGTAATTCTGGATGTCTTTTAGAGTTTAGGATCTCATGGATTCAAATCAAAATAAAATCATGAAATTTTGTGTAAAATGATCAAATATAGCTCAAAAATAAAACTTGGTATCAGAACTTATATGAACGGCCACGAATGCATGACATTCCGTATGTTGAATGTTGTAGATAGTTGGAGGATGGGGGATTCTTTGCATTAATGCACCCTTTATTACGAAGAAGATAAAGAAGGCAAATAAATGTTAAATAAACTCGAAGGAACGAAGATTATGTAAGTCGAACAAATAACTCAATACTACAAGTTTCAAGAGCTAGGGAATTTGCTAAAGCACTGGTGTGTCATAACACAAGTTAAAAAGTTAAAATGAGGTGATCTAGCTGTACCTTTGAGTACTGCTACCTTGTAACGAATTCATTCTAATGACTAGACCTCCCTTTTTATAAACGAATTTACTCCAGTCATTAGCCCTTGTACTACATCAACTTTGATCAACATCTCTTCCTTTGTAAAGGTACTTGTAGCAAAAGGGGGCCGGGTAAGTCAACATATTTTTTTGGTGTTTGTATTTATTCTGTTCTGGTGGCAAGCATCTGTTTTTCTCAATAGAGGAATAATAAAAATATCTACCATTTTATTAATTAGTAGTGGAATATGGTAGATGTGTTGCCCACCTACCCCACCCCCGTAATTGTACTCTCGACTAAACGCTTATAAACATAACTGTGAACTAAATATTTTTCGATGAGGGACAAAAAGCATACAAGTTTAGCGCACTAATTTATCCTTTGTATATATAGTTTAATTACAGTAAGAAACGGATGTCATCTTATTCATACACAATACTGAGTCTGTTGCAAGAAAAGAAAGGAGACTAAAACTTTGAGTTAGTATTATAATTTATTATACTACAAATATTTATTGCCTATTCGGCCCCTCAAAAAAATACAATATTTCATCTTAGACATCTAGTCGTGATTCATGATTCTGGATGTCCTTTATAGTTTAGGATCTCACAAATTCAAATCAAAATAACATCTTGAAATTTTGTGTAAAATGATCAAAATATAGCTCAATCATAAAACTTAGTATCAGAACTTATATGAACGGCCACGGATAGAATGACATTTTGTTTTTTGAGTGTTGCAGATAGTTGGGGGAGGGGGGATTCGTTGCATTAATGCATCCTTTACTACGAAGAAGAAGGCAAACAAATGTTAAATAAACTCCAAGGAACGAAGATTGTGCAAGTCGAACAAATAACACAATACTACAAGTTTCAAGAGCTAGAGAATTTGTTAAAGGAGTGGGGTGTCATAACACAAGCTAAAAGTTAAAAAGAGGTGATCGAGCCGTACCTTCCAGTACTGCTACTTTGTTAGGACTTCATTCTAATCACTAGCCCTCCTTTTTATAAACTACTTTACTCCAGTCACTAGCCCTTGTACTACTCCACTTTGATCAATAACTCTTTCTTTGTAAAGGTACTTGTAGCAAAAAGGGGAAGGGTAAGTCGGCATTTTTTTGGTTTTTGTATTTATTCTCTTTTGGTGGCAAGCACCTGTTTTTCTCAATAGTGGAATATCTACCATTTTATTAGTTAGTAGTGGAACATGGTAGATGTGTTGCCCACCTACCCCGCCCCCGTAATTGTAGTCTCGACTAAACGCTTATAAACATAATTGTGAACTAAATATATATTGATGAGGGACAAAAAGCATAAGAGTTTAGCGCACTAATTTATCCTTGTATATCTGGTTTAATTACAATAAGAAACGCCAGTCATCTTTTTCATACACAATACTGAGTGTGTTGCAAGAAAGGAAAGAAGACTAAAACTTTGAGTTAGTATTATAATTTATTATACTACAAATATTTACTGCCTATTCGGCCCCTCAAAAAAATACAATATTTTATCTTAGACATCTAGGTGTGATTCTGGATGTCCTTTATAATTTAGGATCTCACAGATTCAAATCAAAATAACATCTTGAAATTTTGTGTAAAATGATGTTAACTAATCCATTACGATAAATTGGATCCAATTTTGCAAATCAAAATATATCTCAATCATAAAACTTGGTATCGGAACTTATATGAACGGTCGGGGATAGAATGACATTTCGTATTTTGAATATTGCAGATAGTTGGGGGATTCGTTGCATTAATGCACCCTTTATTACGAAGAAGATAAATAAGGCAAACAAATGTTAAATAAACTCTAAGGAACAAAGATTGTGCAAGTCGAACAAATAACACAATACTACATGAGCTAGGGAATTTGTTAAAGCACTGGTGTGTCATAACACAAGCTAAAAGTTAAAAGGAGGTGATCCAACCGTACCTTCCAATACTGCTACCTTTTTACGACTTCAATCCAATCACTAGCCCTCCGTTTTATAAACGACTTTACTTTAGTCACTAGTCACTAGCCCTTGTACTCCTCCACTTTCATCACTAGCTCTTCCTTTGTAAAGGTACTTGTAGCAAAAGGGGGATTGTAAAGGTACTTGTAGCAAAAGGGGAAAGGGTAAGTCGGCATTTTTTTTTGGTTTTTTTGTTTATTCTGTTCTGGTGGCAACCACCTGTTTTTCTCAATAGTTTTATTAGTTAGTAGTGGAAGACGTGTTGCCCACTTACCCCGCCCCCGTAATTGTAGTCTCGACTAAACTCTTATAAACATAATTGTGAACTAAATATTTTTCGATGAGGGACAAAAAGCATACAAGTTTAGCGCGCTCATTTATCGTTGTATATCTAGTTTAATTACATTAAGAAATGTCGGTCATCTAACTCATACACAATATTGAGTGTGTTGCATGAAAGGAAAGGAAAGGAAGAGGGACAAAAACTTTGAGTTAGTACTATTATTTATCACTCATAATATTTACTGCCTATCTGCCCCTTCAAAAATTACAGTATTATTCGTGGTTCAGGATAGCCTTTATAGTAAAGCATCTCACAGAGTCAAATCAAAAGAATATCTTCAAAATTAGTGTAAAATGATCAAATGTAACCCAATCATAAAACTTGGTAGCGGAACTTACATGAACGACCACAGATAGAATGACCATTAAGTATGTTGCAGAGAGTGTGGGGGGGGGGGGATTATTTGCATTAATGCACCAACTAATATAGGAATGAAGATTATGTAAGTCGAACAACTAATACAATACTATTACTTTCCTTACCGAAATCGTATATTAATTTTTACAATAACCTTTGTTGTGATCCACCAAAATCGATTTGAGAGGGTGTAAATTTTTCTATTTACTTTTTTTTTGCCATCCTAGAATTGTATCATATCACCTTGAAGACGGATGCATAGATTCAAAAGTAAAACTGAACTTGTAATGATTCACCCAATATTTTAAACAAAAGGGGGAATGATAAGTGGGCTTTTGTTTTGTGGATCTTTTTGGTTTACTCTGTTCTGGTGGTGGCAACCACCTGTGTTTTACTAAATTGTGGAGCCCACCTACCGAACACCATAATAGAAGTCTCGACTAGAGGGTTATAAACATCACTCTGAACTATTATCTTGTCTATCTTGTCGATGAGGGACACAAAGTTCACTTATAATTATTGTACATGATTTGGTTTCAATAAATTTGGAGACACTAATCATTTAAATCATACACAATATTAAGCACATCATCGAAATGAATGAAAATAAAACTTTGAATATAAAATTTATAATTCTACAAATTTTTTATGGTCAATATATTTACCTTCCACAAATTGTTGTTTGCAACATAGGCATGTTGCGTTGTGGCTTTTCCGTAATTCCTTATATGTTAAGGATGACAAATTCAAATCAGGAAGAATATATTCAAAAGTAGTTGGTAATGATCAAATATGTTCAACAATCTTATAAACTTCAACTTAAACACTAAGGAATCTCTTTGATGAAATTGGTCTCCTAGTAATCCAACACTCCATCCTAACAAAATTAGCTTTCAAGTGAGAGGTTGTATTTGCCATACACGTAATATGCATATTAAGCCTAATTATTAACACTCCAAATTTTGGAAGACTTGATAACAACATACAATGCTTGTTGTAAACTTAATCTTCCCAAGATAGCTAGCATATTTTAGTTGGATACTTTTCAACTTTTAGCCTATTTGAAAAGCCTTAAGAGTGCCCAGCAGTTGACTCACCGAGAAGCACTAATCATAAATTATATAAATAATGTGAAATCCTTTATTATCCTCAGAACTCCTTTGTTTTTTGTTCCTCGTCGACAAAATATTAGTTCAGAGTCCTGGTTATAAGCGTCTAGTCGAGACTACAATTGTGGGGGTTACGTAAGTGGGCACCACGTTTAACACGTTCCACTCATCACAACAAAATTAATAAGAAAAATATAAAAAATCCTACTTATCTCTTCCCCTTTCCTTACAATTTACAAATACATTTTGAACACCTAGTTTCATGATGAATTAGGCAAGTACTAATTTTGGGTTGTTGGATAATTTTATATTTATTAGTGTTGGATGACAAGTAAATGAAATCATATTACGTGCATACAAGAAATTACGCACAAACAAAGAATGAATGAATGATAACAAGGAAGAAATCGAGAAAACTTATCAGAATGGAAGTTGTGAATTATGTTGGAAACATGAACTAACAGCAGATTAGACACAATAACAAACAAACTATCAGGAGAGTTTAAATCAACAAAATATAAACATAAAGCGAGATGTATACCTTTAACTGAGTAATTAATCATCGCAAATTTTTTATGATTACTGCTTCTAAATGAAAACCCCTTTCGATATAAAAGAGGGGAAAGTTATCTGTTTTTAAACAAACAAGATATTTTACTATTTTTTTAAAATAAAGAAAACAAAATATTTATTTCAGAATTTTGTCCAAGATATGCATTTAATGAATGGGTTGCAAGAATTTTTTTTTTTTGAAACGGAAATTAATTCATTAATGAAAAGTCATACAACATCTACAAAAACAATCGAGTCGAACAAACGTAAAACAGACCATATCGATGATTACAGTCTTTATCGAGAGACTCTATATTTATCACTTTATTTTTCTAAAACTCTATATTGCAAATTCTATTTTAAAATACACAATTAACATAAATATTAAATTATAGCATATAATATGTTCTTCCTAATGAATCGCTCTCTCGTTAAACATGTTTACTCCCAATGACTCGGTTTCTCGTTGTTCGCTTTCTCGTTGTTACCAAATTGAACATAAAATAAATTAATTACTTAATCAATTACATCATCTATTAATCAATTTTTTATTGTTTAAAATATAGGTACTCGAGAAAAAAATGAAAAAAAATAAGGTTTTTATATTTTATTTTATTTTACAGAAACTTGCATTTTCTGTAAGTATTATCTTCTATATAATTAGAAGGTAAAAATTTAATAAAATGATTTTTAATGTATATGTAAAACATAAAGATAAATTAAACGTGAGTTTTTTTACAAAAATATTATGAGAACATAATTTCTAATAATTTTTTTAGGAGAATGTAAAGATGATAATCTGATTTTAAGATAAATTTTAGAATTTCAAAAAAAAAATGATAATATTAAAATGGTAACTTTAAGTTCAAAAAAAAGTTTAAGAAAATATCATCATGATAATTTGACTTGAAAATAAATTTTAGGACAATATTAAGATAATAATTTGACTTAAGAAGAAAGTTTAGCAGAATATTAGGTAATTAATATTTCCATTACTAAAGATTTAAAAGTTAATTTAGATATTTTAAATATTAAAGGCAAGAATATTGAAATTATATATTTAGTTTCCTCAATTAATAAAGATTTTGAAGGCAAGAATATTATAATTGTATATTTAGTTTCCTCTATTAGTAAAGATTTTAAAATAAATTGAGATATTTTCGAATCTTTAACATTAATTATTCAAAAATTTGAGAAAATTAGAAAAGTAGATCGAAGCGATTTGAGAGACGTCGTATCACCGCCATCGTCTTCTCATTTATATAAGTATATTGATTCTTTGGATCAGTATAGGACATTTAGGAGAATATTAGCAAACTATATTTAGTTTCTTCCGTTAGAAAATATTAAGAAGGAAATTGAGAATTTATCTAATATTATAAAGGCAAAAATATTAAAATTGTATATTTACTTTCCTCCATTAGTAAAAATTTAAAAGACAATTAAGATATTTTCTAATAAAATAATTTAGGAGACTATTAAAATTGTAAATTTAGTTTCTTCCATTAGTAAAGATTTTAAAGGCAAAAATATTAGAATTGTATATTCAGTTTTCTTCATTAATAAAGATTTTGAATGCAAGAATATTATAATTGTATATTTAGTTTTCTTTATTAGTAAATATTTTAAAGTCAATTGAGATATTTTCGAAAAAAATTGAGAAAATTAGAAAAATAGATCGAAGCGATTTGAAAGGCGCCACCTCACCGCCCTCATCTTCTCCTTTATGTTAGTATTATTGTTTTTACATATAGTGGGTAGGGCTGTAATCGAGCAGAACCGAGACGAACACTGCCAGACTCGAATTCGATCGAGCCTTCAATTTCAAACTCGAAGCTCGGCTCGAAAGCTCGAATCGATTTCACAAAATATAGACAAAAGTTTGAATATTATTGGCTCGAGTTCGACTCGATTAAATATATGAATTATATATAAATATTTAATATTTATATAAAAATATATTTATAATATATAAAATTAAAAAATTAATAAAGGCTCGATTAGGCTCGCGAACCTTACGAGCCGAGTAATTTGAAGCTTGACATTGGCTCGGTAAAGTATTCGAATAGCTCGAGCTCGGCTCAATTATTATCGAGCTGAATTCAAATATTTACTGAACCGAGCTCGAGTAGTTTACGAACAGTTTGATTCGTTTACACCCCTAAAAGTGGGTTTTTCAAATATATATTAGTGATATTTATGAAATATAATATTTAAATTTTTGTTCATAAAAATAAAAATTGACAAAATAATATATAAAAATCACTTTTTTTTTGTCTTAAATTACGTGTAAAAAGTGCCGCACCAACATTGATTATGTTCTTCAATTGATTTGACTCGGTGGCGTAAATGAGCCGAGCCGAACTTTAGAGTGATCATGTATTGTTTGTTTAAAAAGTATCGAATTCAAACTCGAGCTCGAGCTTGGATCGAGCTAAAAATTATGTTTGAGTTTGTTTTATTAAGGAAAAATGTTGTTCATGAACGGTTCGCGGTTCGTGAACAACTCATGCATGAGCTTACTCACGAACAACTCATTAACCTTGTTCACGAGCTTATTCACGTGTTCGTGAATAAATTTTAAATCTATCATAATATTATTGTTAAAAAATATTAATTCTAATTTTATTTATATATATTAAATCTTTATATATAATAAGCGTAAGGGAGATTTTATCCAAAACTTTGGTTGGTCCTCAGTACCGCCAAAACAATCTCAACCGTAGGATCTAATATTTTTAAAAATAGACGATCAAGATTATATCATATAGAACTATAAATTATTATCTAAAAATGATATAAGTCAAAGATGGAAGTATTAGTACTAAAATTGAATTTGAAGTAATTATAACTATTACATATCAAAATAATAAGGATTGTTAAGTTTTAAAATTATTATCTAAAAAGTATATAAGTCAAAAGTGGAAGTATTTGTTGGGTATAATTACAACTACACAGCAACAATAGGGCAGTTATATATATTTTGTATTAACAAGAACAGGCAAAAATACCAAATAACGAAACAAACACAAAGGTAGAAACAAAAGTATAATCAGAGACTGAATAATAACAAGACAAGAAAGAACACTTATCTCTCAGGAGCTTTAGCAAATACTGATAGATAGATAAATAAAAAACAGCTGAGTCGCCAAGCCTTCGAGAAGTCTTGACTGTTCTTGAAGAGATTATTGCCCCACTTACGCTGTGTTGGGTTGCAGCAATATCACTCCCAGGATAAAACAGCACAGATCAATCCACTCACAGTAGTAGGAATGATCAACAGCGACCAGCACCTCACTTCGCCCAAGAACTATGTATTCTGTATGTGCTAGGAGAAAACAGAGAAGATGATAGTTGCTAGGGTTTTCAGAGTTACGTATATATCCCTCATGTCAAACGTTCTGTTTTGTATCTATATAAAATACAAAATAAAACGTAAATAGACCAAAAATATTGTAACTGAAGATATGGCATTTAATACTAAATATTCTGATTTAATTACCATAACAGTAGTCATCAGGATTTAATAACAGTTACAGCTCAGTTAGGATTTCCTGGTCCATCAGGATTTGATCATCATCAGTACTCCAAGCCATCAGGACTTGTTGTCCGTCAGGAGTGGCATCAGTACTTGATCGACCATCAGGATATCGTCAGGACTGAACCATCATCAGGATCCAAATACTGACACAGGCCATCAGGATCAGTAGTCATCAGGATTTCACTCCAAGTACTGACCAGGCCATCAGGATTTGATCCAAGAACTGGTCCATCAGGATTTAATATAAATCCTGACCCAGTTCGTTTAGATGTTATAAATAAATACTGACACTGTTAAATTAAATCAATAAATAATATTAAATAAACAGGTAATAAAATTCCTCGCCCAGGTCGCCTCGCGTATGCGAGACGCCGAGACATTCGCCCAAATCGCCCTTCGACCCGAGTCGAGTCGTGACGTGGCGGGGCGAGGCGAGGCGAGCGGCGGCGGCGCGTGTGTGTGTGTGCGCGCGAGGCACATACTAACACCATGCACACCCACATGCCTTAGTAGTTGTACACTACTCTTGCACATGTTTCTATATAAACCCACCAACCTCTAATTACCATTTCTATGTGGGATACAAGTTATTTCAATATAACCAACCCACATAACCCATTTCAAGCAACCTATTTCAACTCAATTTATTTATGGATTACACTAAGAAAATGTCTTAGATCCAAACATGAAAGTTTAAGTCCTCATTACAAGGAACAACCTCCAAGTGTTAGTTTCCGGAAATTCCATCAAGAACATATATAAAATATGTCTCAAACTTTCCATTTTCTAACAGTATTTGTATTAGAATTGGATTTGAAGTAATTATATCTATTACATATCAAAATAATAAGGATCCTTAGATTTTAAAATTATATTATCTAAAAAGGATACAAGTCAAAAGTGTAAGTATTAGTATTAGAATTGGATTTGAAGTAATTATAAATATTACATATCAAAATAATAAGTATCGTTAGATTTTAAAAATAGATAGATGAGAATCGTTGAATCGAATATAAAAAATTGTATTTTGTTGTTAGTTGAATTATATTAAAAGTACTAAAAAATATATCTTGATAATTTAAACCAGGCATATGAAAATTTCCTAAATCGAATAAAATTCTCAAAGTAAAAATTTGTCACTTTCTTCTATTTTTAGTTTTGGTGTAGTTTTAATTGTAAAACAATTATTAAATCATCATTAAATTAAGAAATACTTTGTTAGATCTTAAAATAGATAGATGAAAATGGTTGGATGTAATATTAAAAAAGTGTATTTGGTTGTTAGTATAACTATATTCAACTACTAAAAAAATGTATTTTGATAATTTAAACCAAATATAAATTAATTTCCTAAGTTCAATAAGAATTCTTAATGTAAAAATTCGTCACTTTTTTCTTTCTTTAGTTTCAGGGTATCTTCAATTGGAAATGAATTATTAAACCTTCGCTAAATTGAATATTATTTTGTGAACTTCATGTGTGTCGTAAAATGTCCAAATCTGATTTTTAGAACTAAAAATATAACCCAAATAGTTAATTGATCATCTAAAATCTAATAAACAAAATCGAAAATTAATAACAAAAAATATTAAAAAACACAAATTAATATAATTATAGATCTTATCTAAAACTTTGGTCCATGTACCGACAAACTAATAAGGATCATTGATTTTGAAACAGATAAATAAGAACCATTAAATCTAATATTAAAAAATAAAAAGTGTGTTTGATTGTTATTAGAATTATATTCAATTACTGAAAAATGAGTAGATTTTCTAGGTTGGATAGAATTGTCAATGTAATAATTCATAACTTTCTTTTCTATTCCGGTTCCTAAGTAATTTCAGTTGAATAATAATGACTGAATCATCATTAAATTAAAAAAAAATTCATTAATTAATAGTTATATATATTTTTTAAAATAACCGTGAATTGCACGGGTTATTAGCTAGTATATATAGGGTCAGGTTCCACATAGAACCGCTTTAGTATTAGAACCTTAGAACTATTTAATATATTACGCTACAACACGTTGTATTTTTTATAGTATTTTAATTATCATAAATTATTTTTTGGCATAATTATTTCTTTAAAACATATTATAATGATGAAGTACATGTTGGGTTATGTGAAAAATTATTTATTATTTAAAAAAAATATGTATTTTTAGAAGAAAAAAAAATTTGCTTCGAATTTTCACGCTACGTTTCATTTTGGTCTCATTCACCGGATCTGATTTGTACGTCAATCAATCAGCTCTGATACCAATTGTTAGGTCCAAAGTATCGTAGAAGGGGGGTTGAATACAATACCTACAAATAATTCAATTTCGTTCGCGGATTAATCATTCAGTTCTATAACGAAATCAAACACACCAAATCAAACCAAGAGTCGGGGAATATATCTTTTTATAAATATAAACCTCGAGGGGTGCTACAATTTCTAATCCGTAGATTAGATTCAATGAGTTTAAGGTTACACAAATTCAATACACTGATAGAATTCTGAGCATTATTAATTTCTATGATAATTTTCTCCGGCTCAAGCTTCTCTCTTAGTAATGTCTCTGCGTTCTGTCTTAACTGAAGAAGACATTATCTTCTCTCTGTATTAATTGCAGACTTGAATTGAAAACTATCGAACCAAAATTGAAGAATCAATCTTGGTCATCCATCTTCAAAATCAACCTGACAACAAAGAAACTTTCCATCTGCTCCCTAATTTAAAAACCATCGAAAGTAATAAACTAATTTTCCATTCGATAGTTTTTTAATCAAAACTATCGAATAACAAATTAATCTATTATGGTTTTCTGTGAATTACTTTTGATCTCATTCGATGGTTTTCTAATTAGAAAAACCATCGAGCCATTTTCTTATCCTTTATCTTTTAATAAAACCTTTTGAGCTTCGGGGTGTTTCAGTTTTAGACTGTATCAATTTCTTCTGAGACGATAAAACAACTTGATATTTTTAAGTGTTGTCAACTAGTGCAACTGGCCTGGTTCACAGATGAATTACACTTGATCAATTCTTCTATGTCTTCAATTCAATGTTGTTGATAAGTCCTTTGTCAATCTGGTTGCTTCAAATAAATCACTGGAATCCTGTGGTACTAACCCTAAATCATTCACATACTTCTGTAGTCTTGAAAGTCTTGTTTCTTTTGCTGTCATTGAGGCTTGAACATTTTCATGAACTTCTTTCCGTGACCTGTTTACGGACTTCAAGGATACATACCGTATTTTGATTTTTTGAGTTTACCTTTTCTTCTTTGATTCTGGATTCCTGTGCTTCTGTTAATATTATTGTATGTCTTGTCCTTTGTTGAGTTGTAGTTATCTCTTTTACATCTTATGTTACATTATGCTTTACAATCTCCCCCTATTTGATTGGATAGAGTTCGACAAGCAAATACTTCGAGGATAACTCAACTAACTAAGGAAACATTAAACTAATTAAAGTAAGACAACTTAATAATATGAAGTGCATTCTGGATCAGATATATATACATTTCCAGATTTCATAAATAAAAAAACAATAAAACTTTATACATTGAAGTTGCTCCTCTAGTCTGAGCTGATAGTTCTTTTGTTCTTTGCTTCTGTTTTTCAGTCCATTTCAATCTCACCTTCTTCAATCATTGGATTGGAGTTAGCAGCTTGATAATCAATCACTGATGGATAGTGCAATGAATCTCCAGGTGTAAGGATTGCTCCTTGGATGTGTCTTCCAATATATTCAACCTCTTGACCCACCCCAGCCCACAACCATGCAATGTTAACATCTTTCTTGTTTAGCTTTGGCATGTTTGGTAGTCTGGTACGCACTTCCAATCCTTTTTCCACTCTCTTCCTATAGTAAGGAACATTCTCCATTAGAAATCTTCGTAGAGTGTCGGCTGCTTTGTCCTTCTCCGTTGATGTGAATCCAGTGGATCTAAGATACTTCTCCACTGATATAAGATAGTTGCTTGGATAGTCTCTCAGTTTGTCCTCGGTCAAATAGCAGATTCTGAACAAGTCATTCGTCATGAATCTAACCATTGGAGGATCTTCAGTAATCTCTGGACCGACTTTCATCAAGGTCTCTTTAACATGCTCACGGAGCAGTTCATTTAGTCTTGTAGTCCTCTGAATCTTGATGAGCATTACATGCAGTTCTGTGTATGTTCTCTGTTCAAAAAACTTAGTGGAAATCACAAAGGTACCTTTCTCAAGAAAGTTGATCAATATGTTCCAGGCACCGTTTGCTTTAACCCCGGCTTTTAGAAAGATCACAGTATTTCTCAGTGCTGTGAAGTAAGTATGATCATCAGGATTTGCACTTCTGATGTCTTGAATGATAACTTCCACCTCCGTATTGTCGTTGACTTCTAATCCGTCTTCAACTCCACAAAAGGTTTTATAAGCCATCTCCCAGTCAATCCCTTGCTTCTTTGCCAAATCCATCATCTTCTTCTTCCTCACTTCAGCATACACCTTGAATCTTTTCAGCTTCTCACTCCTTAGAACTGCTTGTAGTCTTTCTCTCTCAGCTTGCCTGGCATCTATTGCAGCTCTGTCAACTTTCACCATCTCCAAGACAGCTTCTTCTTCCAGTGATAGAGAATTTGCTTCTTCTTCCATATCATCATCCAAGATAGGATGTTCTATTGGCTCTGGATAATATGGCTCATGCTCCTCCTGAATTGGTTGCTCTTGCATGATCTCAAATTCCTCTTCACTCTCCTCTTCTTGTACCATGTCCTCAATCCAGTACTGTCTAACTGGAATAGCTTCATTGGTTTCCCAAACTCCCCATCCAGTTGTTTGCCAACCTTCATTAGTCACTTCATTTGTTTCCCCTTCTCCAACTTTCTCCCCCTTAGTTGAGGAATCCTCGATGAAGTTATCCTCATTGTAAAAGGTAGTAGAAGGATCAGGTTATTGATGTGAAGGTCCGGGTTGTTGGTTCCTCAACATATTCCAAATTGACTGTACCCCATCACCTTGATTCTCCATGAACTCCATAATCTCCTTATTCATCTCATGCACAGAAGCTAGCTTCAGGTCAATGTCATCTAATCTGGAGTTGGTAGTCTTTTCAATTTTGTCCAATCTCTGGTTCAGCTTAGACTCCACTCTAGAAAGGGTGTTCATTGCATCTTTTACCCCAGCTTGACCATCCCGGATAACCAGAACGTCTTCTCTCAAAGCTTCTTGTCCTTGTTGCAGAGCATTAACTTCATTCATGAAACCATCTTTTAGTTCTTCGACGTCAGTCCTCAAGTCGACCAGTTCCTCCATTGCTTCCTTCTTCAAGGAGTCCACTGCCTACTTAGTACCTGTTATAGTGCCAGATGCACTGCTTAAGACCCGATAAGTTCTTCTAGAATAAGCCGCCGCCAAGTCAACCTTCTCTTGAATAGACATTAAAGAAGCATTGGCTTGAACATAGGAGATCCCTTGGTCAAAGGAAGGACGCAGTGGAACCTTGAATAATGGATTTCCTTGTTGATCATGAACTGTCATCTCCTTTAGGGTGGATTGAACATGTACTTCTCTTTATGTCGGTAATAGTAGATCATCAATGTTTGGCAGGGTTAGGGTGTCACTCCTCACATTTGGCTCTGGGTGTACACTCAACGTTTCTGTCGGTGTTTCACTCATTTTTCCTTTCCCACTCAGGCCAGGTGTAAGTGTTTGTGTTTCACTCAATCCTTTAGTGCTAGTTGTACCTGCAGAAGAAAACACTGTAGCCGTCCTTAAGGAGGTCACCGGTGGTGCAATGGGGCTTCGTAAGTCCCCGTCCTTGGTTAAACCAAGTTGCTGATCATCCGTAGATGATGTATCATTTGTAGGATCTAGAGTTTGAATCTATATGAGGCTAGAATCAGGCTCTATTAACAGCAGAGATCCTGAAACTTCCTCTAAAGTCTGTGAAGACTTTTCCTCAGTTGACTCCTCAATGTGAATTGATTCGTAGTCACCGAGTTGCCGATCTGCACCTACGTCAGACCCTTTACCCGCAGGATCCAGATATTTTCCATCTAGGGAGGTAGACAATGACCCTTTAGATTGTGCATTTAGGTCAAAGCCTTTTCTCGACGTCTTTGAAGACACTTGGTTCTTAGAACCTTCAACCAGTGAACCTGACCGTAATATGGTCGGAACACCAGTTGCTTCCGTCAATTCCTCCTTGCTAGATTGAGCTATTGGTTCAGATATTGCTTTAGTTAATGTAGCCCAATCAGCATCAGAAAAATCAATAAATGGCGCTTTGGAAGTTTGAAATAAAGTATCAACAGTTGCCTCGGTTTCTATTCTTCTCCTTTTAGAGGAAGGCAGAGCTGTTGTTGAAGGGTGTATCTCCTTATGTGGGGCTGCTATGGCACTATCTCCCTCTACACTCATGGATGTCTGAATGTTGGGTATAGTAGGGGAAGGAGGTTCGTTTATTGTTTCATTTGGCTCTTCGACCGTGGTTAGAGATTGTGGGTTTACAATCTCATGGTCAGGAATGGCCACTGAGGGCTCTGGATCTACATCCATTGGTTGTTGTACAGGAGCCATTTCAGGTTGAGGAACATTACCTTCATTTACCTGTTCCCCTGGGGGTAGAAGTGGTAGGGGTACCATTCTTAGATAATCTGTGAGAACAGTGGGTACCCCTGGAAGATGATTCTTTCTTATCAGAGCGGTTATTGCATTGCTCTTCATCCTCATGCACTCCATGGTCTCCTCGCCTTCAAATGTCTCACGTTCATCATCTGTTAAGACACCATTGAGAATTAGTTGTAGGAACCTAGGATAGAAACAAAGCACATCGTCCATGCCTGTTCTTTCATCCAGTGGTCCCATGCACAGAATGACTTGATCAATCACTAATCGTCCTATGTTTATATGCCTATTGTTAGCAATGGCAAACCCTATCTTCTGAAGAAATAAGGGAATACCATGCAGATTTGTAAGCTTAGCAGTAAAAACATGGATAAGTGTGTGAAAGAAAAACTTCCATGGCTTTGTCAGGTAATGCTTAAGAAACTCTCCCACAAAGAAGTTTGGTTGTTGACTTCTAATGAGAGTGAAAAAAGCATGTATCTCCTCAGTTGTGGGATCCGGAACAAGGTTTTCTGTTGGAAAATGTAGAACCCTGTTAAAATCATGTTCCGTCACCCTTATTGTTCTGCCCCCTGGCACAACAAAACTAAAGGACCTTACGTTATTCTCACTTGTATCCGTGGCGGATGTGTACAACGCAGTCAATTGATCGATGCAAAGGACTACGGGAGTACTCAAAGAATATGCCACTAATGAACGTGTGTTCAGAAACTCTACCCATGCACGAAACTGTAAGTTCGTTATGGATTGCAAGTTCTGAAACGAGACATGATTAGTCTTGGTTACGATAAATTCTCCGGCCATTTTATTTCAAATTTCCAGAAAATTAATTTTAAACCAAAATTAATTCCACTTAAATTTAATTAATTATTACTAATTAATCAAACTTTTGACAAAAATACCCCTTTTAAACACTTAAACAACTTCGAACAAAACACAAACCCAAAAATGAAGAACCCTAATTTGTCAACTTTCGAATTAAGACTTAAACTTAGAAATCTATTGTTTAACAATCAATTTCTAAGTATGAACACTGTTAACAAGGACTTAAGATTCACATTATCAAGGTCGATAGTTTTCTTTGAAAACTTAGACCAAAAACCAACCTAATCAGTAACACACAGTAGATTCTAGGTAAAACTGAAATCACTATGGTAAAAGATTGTTTTTGTCACGGTTAATCAATTAAAACTTGAAGAAACTATCGATGGTGATGGTTCTGTGATTGTATCTATTTTTGTAAGCATAAAACAAAATCCCTTAGATCTGAGAATAAGAAGTAAAAAAACGTAACGGGCTGTTATATACTTTTTGAATTGACAGGGGAAAAATGTCATTTAACTGTTCGATAGTTTTTATTTGAACTGTCGATGGATTTTCAGAGGGGCATAAAGGTCATCTTCACTTCGATGGTTTTCTAAAAACTATCGAAGTGTATGAGAATTTAGAATTTTAAACGGTTTTCTGAAAAACCATCGAAAGATATTTCTTTGAAAAGCCAAAAACTATCGAGGCAATATTTGAAAAACATATATTAAATCAAGTAAATTCCATTCGATATATTTTCAAATTACTTTCAAAAACTATCGAGAATTGTTTTCGATAGTTTTCTTTTCCTAGTCCAAAAACCATCGAAAATTAATTTCGATAGATTTCTTCTAGTACTTAGAAAAACTATTGAATTTCCTAAATTCGATATTTTTTGCTTCTGTCTAAATTTCAAAACCTGTTCATGTTTTAAAATTCAGACTTTTTGTATTTCTGTGAACATTTAACTTGAATAAATCTTTTCAAATTTACCAAAATCAATTGTTAACAGAAAATTCATAATTTTCTTAGAATAAAATCGACTAAATATCATTGAATGATATTAACCAATTAAAATCCAATGAATTATGCTGCATTAATCTACAATGTTAAAAACAAAGTAAATTAATTCAAATTAAATAAATGCTTAAATATTTAGAACAAATATTAGCATCTAAATAATTTTAGAATTAATAACCAATTAAATTCCAGAAGATATATCATCCATAATTATGACATAAAATTAGTACAATAATCCTAACTACGAGAATTGCTCCAGAAAATAAATTCACGAGTCCTAAGGATATAGCAATTCTTAAACTCATGTATTCACCAGGACTCTCTGCAGTTACTGACTTCTAATCAAAATCAATTAGAAAGATTTAACATCCCAAGTTCACCAACCAGCTTATTGAAAGTGGATTCATCAAGCGGTTTAGTAAAGATGTCTGCAATTTGATCCTCTGTGGGTACAAAGTGTAACTCCACAGTTCCATTCATGACATGCTCTCGGATAAAATGATACCTGATGTCGATGTGCTTCGTCCTCGAGTGTTGCACTGGGTTGTTAGAGATTGCTATGGCACTTGTGTTGTCGCAAAATATTGGAATCTTTGTCAACAAAAGCCCATAGTCACGGAGTTGGTTTCTCATCCACAAGATCTGAGCACAGCAGCTACCAGCAGCAATGTATTCAGCCTCAGCTGTTGATGTGGACACTGAATGCTGCTTCTTGCTATACCTGGAAACTAACCTTCTTCCAAGAAACTGACAGCTTCCTGAAGTACTGTTCCGATCAATCTTACAACCTACAAAATCAGAGTCTGTGTATCCAATAAGATCAAATCCTGTATCTTTAGGGTACCAAATTCCAAGATTTGGGGTCCCCTTAAGATATCTAAATATTCGCTTAACAGCTATTAGATGAGATTCTTTAGGATCAGACTGAAACCTAGCACACAAGCATGTAGCAAACATTATATCTGGTCTACTTACAGTGAGATAAAGTAATGAGCCTATCATACCTTTGTAGCCTGTGATGTCAACCTTCTTACCAGTTTCATCTTTATCAAGCTTAGTGGCAGTTGGCATAGGAGTCTTTGCTGTAGATGAGTCTTCCATTTGATACTTCTTAAGAAGATCTTTGATGTACTTGGACTGACAAATGAATATACCATCTTGTCTTTGGTATACTTGCAGTCCAAGAAAGAATGACAATTCACCCATCATGTTCATTTCATAACGACTCTGCATTAACTTAGCAAATCTCTTGCATAGATCATCATTAGTAGAACCAAATATTATGTCATCAACATATACTTGCACCAATATCAAATCATTTTTGTGCTTTTTGTAAAAGAGAGTCTTGTCTACAACACCTCTTGTAAAATCATTTTCAAGTAAGAATTCAGAGAGAGTGTCATACCATGTCCTTGAAGCTTGTTTGAGTCCATAGAGAGCTTTGAATAGAAAGTACACAAAGTCTGCCAATTTTGAATCCTCAAAACCTGGAGGTTGTTCCACATACATTTCTTCTTCTAACTCCCCATTCAGAAAAGCACTCTTCACATCCATCTGATATACCTTGTAATTGGAATGTGCTGCGAATGCCAGAAACATTCTGATGGCCTCAAGTCTTGCTACTGGTGCATAGGTTTCATCATAATCTATACCCTCTTCTTGAGAGTAACCTTTAGCAACCAGTCTGGCTTTGTTTCTCGTTACAATGCCATCTTCGCCCAACTTATTTCTGAATACCCATCTTGTTCCAATAACAGATTTTCCCTTAGGCCTGGGTACCAGCTTCCAAACTTTCTGCCTTTCAAACTGATTGAGTTCCTCTTGCATAGCAATCACCCAATCTGGATCATCTAGAGCATCTTCAACTTTCTTAGGTTCTGTTTCTGAAAAAAAAAACCAGAATAGTGACATTCATTTTGTGATGTTCTCCTAGTTCTCACTCCTGTGTCCGGATCACCAATGATCAAGTGAAAGGGATGATCTCTATTCCATATGAATCAGCTGTAATGGTTTAGCAATGTTTGTCATTCATTTGCTTCTATGTGATGCTTTCTTCGACTTCCCTTTTTCACATGCTTCACATAGTCCCTCCTGATTGAATTCCATCAGGGGCAACCCTCTCACTAACTCTCTCTTTACCAAAGAGTTCATAGTTTTGAAGTTCAAATGTGAGAGCTTCTTGTGCCATAGCCAACTTTGTTCTGAAGATGCCTTACTGTAGAAACATGTAACTTCTCCTTCACTGGTAGAACTTAAGTCAGCTATAAACAAATTTCATTTTCTCACTCCCAGTAGAGCAAGCTTCTCATCCTTCCTATTGGTGATCAAGCACTTGTCCTTTCTGAAATCTACCTTGTAGCCTTTATCACAGAACTGACTGATACTTAGAAGATTGTGCTTCAATCCTTCAACAAGAGAGATGTTTTCAATGATGACATTCCCAATTTTCAATTTACCATATCCCATAGTGAATCCTTTGTTGTCATCTCCAAAGGTTACAATCGGGCCGGTCTTCTTAACCACCTCTATAAGCAGGGACTCTTCACATGTCATGTGTCTAGAACAGCCATTATCCAGAATCCACACAACCTTTGAGCTTTTAACCTTACCCTGCAATCACAGATTGATTAAGCGGACTTTGGTACCCAAAATTGTTTGGGTCCTGAAGGTTTAGATACTTTGACAGGAGTAACATTCAATTTAGTCTTACCCTGTTTGATATTCATAGTATCTGTGGATTTAACATTAACAGTTCTTTTGCTACTATCATTCATCAACTTAAAATAAGCATGCATGATGTTGTACTTACATAGAAAACACTCTTTCTTTCCACAGGGTTCATGAAGATCAGGCATGTCAGACATGTTATGCATTGCAGAAGTATCAGCAGTTTCTACTTTAACCTTTTTACATGCATGTGTAAGGTGTCCAGCAGAATTACAAATAGTGCACAGCTTCCTAGATGCAATGGGAGAAAATGGAACAATTTCCTGATTAACAATCTTCTTTTTCCCATTCCTGTTCTTTTTAGCTTTACTAACTAAGTCACTTACTTCAGTTTTAGGTATAACAGTTTTTACTGATTTCCTAGGCAACTTAGTCTTTACCTCTTTTTCCTTCAATAAATCCTCCTCAAGCAATTCTTGTCTTATGAAAAGGTCATCCTCATGAAAAGGTTCTAAGAAGGGCTTGACAAAGACTGGACTGACCACATTCTTAAGAATATGTGGAATATCCTTTCTGACAACAGAAGATGTCATAGGAAATTCCAGAGTCCTTTTCCCAGCCTTTTTGGAGTAGTCAAGTCCTATAGCAGTTTTATTACCCTGGGTCTGAGTATCAATGATCTCCTTAGCAATCAGGGCGGAATTCTTAAAAACATTCAGCTTCAAATCTAAATCTGAAATCTGCTTCCTGGGGATAGTCTCTATCTCATCATTACACTTGACCTTGTTCTCTAAGTACGCATTCTTTTGCTTAAGATCTTCTAATGTGACAGCTACAAGCTCTAGTTCTTCATTTTTAGATTCTAGTTTTTTAATCTTAAGAACTAGTTTAGCATTTTCCATTTCTGATGCTAGCATGCTTGTGTGTACATTAAACAATTCTACACTTAGATCTTGCACAGTTTTCTTGTACTCAGAATTAGACATGTCAATTGTTGTTAAGATAGGTACCTGAGATAATTGCGGTGATTCCTCTGAAGAGTCAGCCATTAGGGCAACATTTACATATTCATCCTCTTCATCCGAATCAGTATCATCCCAGTGTTTTCCCTCTGCTATATAAGCTTTCCCTTTCTGCTTTCCAGAAAATGCCTCCAGTTGCTGTTTAAGCTTGGCATTCTCCTTCTTCAAATCCTCATAAGAGTCTTTCCTTTCATAGACCTCTTTCTTGTCTCTTTCTTGACGAGGCTTCCGGCATTCAGTGGCGAAATGCCCTAACTCATTGCAATTATAGCATCTTGATTTGCTTCTATCAATCATGCCAGTCTTGTAGCCTCCTTTAAAGCCTGTACTAGGTGCATACTTGCTCTTCTGGAATCTGTTGGTTGAGCCCTTGAACTTGTACTTAGGGTTTCTCTTGAAACGAATATGACTAAACTTTGCAGCTAAGTACGCCATGGTTTTGTCTTTCATTTTCTCAAGCTCTTCTAGGGTGTAGTAATCACTTTCATCAACACCCAGATTCACAGAATCCATCTCAGCTTTTATGATCACCTCCTTTCCAGCTCTAGGGGTTTGAACCTGAATATCAGAAGTTGTTGGTTCATCCACTACAAGTGCTGCTGATCTCACAAGTGCATTGTGCTTGTTATCCACTGTCCCTGGTCCGTAGATTATCACTCGTTGTTCTTGCTCCATCTCATAAGTCTTCAACTTGCCATAGATCATCTCTAATGACATCTTTGTGAAGTCAATTCTTTCCCTTATGGATGAGGACTTGTGTTCTACATGATGGGGCAGCGTCATCATGAACTTCCTGTTGGTTTCTCTCAGTGGATAGGTCTTTCCTTTCATTGCCAATTCATTGAGAAGCTTAGTATATTTCTCAAAGTCCTGAGTTATACTTTCTCCTGGAAGAGACCTAAAAGCTTCGTACTGAGAAGTCAGGATGTCCAATCTGTTTTCCTACACGTCTTCAGTTCCTTCCATTATCAAATTAATGGTATCCCACGTATGTTTCCCGCTTGTACAGTTCATCAACTGATAGCTCATTTCCTTGTCTGCGGAGTCTGCCAATATCAACATCAAACATGTGTCCAATCGAATCAGTTCTTTGTCAGAATCTGTATACTCAGTGATATCCTTAGGTTGGGTGCCTTGAGGAATCCTGCTACCATCAGGAGCTGTAGATTCACTAACTGGTTTCATCGGAACAAACAGTTTGTTCTCTAATATGCCAATATACAACGGATTAGATGCCTGGATAAATAACAGCATCTTCATCTTCCACAAACCGAAATCATCTCTAGTAAACGGGGGAACTTTAATACCAGCGGTTGTCTTTGGAGCACCCATGGTTTCTGAAAATTTCAAATTGTTTAAAATTCAAGAAATTCCAATTAAATGAAAAATTTTGAAAGTTAAAAAATTTGCTTCGAATTTTCACGCTACGTTTGATTTTGGTCTCATTCACCGGATCTGATTTATACGTCAATCAATCAGCTCTGATACCAATTGTTAGGTCCAAAGTATCGTAGAAGTGGGGGGTTGAATAAGATAACTACAAATAATTCAATTTCGTTCGCGGATTAATCATTCAGTTCTATAACGAAATCAAACACACCAAATCAAACCAAGAGTCGGGGAATATATCTTTTTATAAATATAAACCTCGAGGGGTGTTACAATTTCTAATCCGTAGATTAGCTTCAATGAGTTTAAGGTTACACAAATTCAATACACTGATAGAATTCTGAGCACTATTAATTTATATGATAATTTTCTCCGGCTCAAGCTTCTCTCTTAGTAATGTCTCTGCATTCTGCCTTAACTGAAGAAGACAATATCTTCAATCTGTATTAATTGCAGACTTGAATTGAAAACTATCGAACCAAACTTGAAGAATCAATCTTGGTCGTTCATCTTCAAAATCAACCTGACAACAAAGAAACTTTCCACCTGATCCCTAATTTAAAAACCATCGAAAGTAATAAACTAATTTTCCATTCGATAGTTTTTTAATCAAAACTATCAAATAACAAATTAATCTATTATGATTTTCTATGAATTACTTTTGATCTCATTCGATGGTTTTCTAATTAGAAAAACCATCGAGCCATTTTCTTATCCTTGATCTTTTAATAAAACCTTCTGAGCTTCAGGGTGTTTCAGTTTTAGACTGTATCAATTTCTTCTGAGACAATAAAACAATTTGATCTTTTTAAGTGTTGTCAACTAGTGCAACTGGTCTGGTTCACAGATGAATAACACTTGATCAATTCTTCTATGTCTTCAATTCAATGTTGTTGATAAGTCCTTTGTCAATCTAGTTGCTTCGAATAAATCACTGGAATCCTGTGGTACTAACCCTAAATCATTCACATACTTCTGTAGTCTTGAAAGTCTTGTTTCTTTTGATGTCACTGAGGCTTGAACATTTTCATGAACTTCTTTCCGTGACCTGTTTACGGACTTCAAGGATACATACCGTATTTTGATTTTTGAGTTTACCTTTTCTTCTTTGATTCTGGATTCCTGTGCTTCTGTTAATATTATTGTATGTCTTGTCCTTTGTTGAGTTGTAGTTATCTCTTTTACATCTTATGTTACATTATGCTTTACAAACAATAAAGAACACCATAGAATCTTACATAAATTGCATGTTGATTCTAATTTTCTCACCAAAAAAGGTTTATTACGAATAAAAATAGAATCTAACAAAAAATTAGAATCAAATAAAACATGATTACATGTAATTTCATTGTGATAAATATATATACAAGATTTTGTACTCGATTCTATACTGGATTATATGTAATGTTTAATTTTTAAATTTAGATGAGATTCTACGTTAAATTCGATATGCTAGGCTTAATTATTGTTCAATTTTATGATTCTAATTTTAAAAAATCAATTTTTATGAAAAATAAAGTGTTTATGATGTTGTTCTTTATTGTTCTTTATATAAGGTGTTCTTCCTAGAGTGAAACTCTGTATATATATATATATATGTGGTCAGGTTCAAATTAGAACCTTATGTTAAATTACAACTTAGAACTAATCTATACTGTAGATTTTGTATAATCAACGGCTGAGATTTATCCATTCTGCTGCAGTACACGATATCTTAGTTTTGCTGCAGTACACAATAATTATAGAGTGCGATGTACTTATGCAGTACATAATAATTTTTTTTTCTAAAATACATAATTTTTTAAAAGAATAAATTATTATCCACTTAACTCAGCTTGTATTTCATCATTATAATATGTTTTAGAAAACTAACTATGCCAAAAAATAATTGATAATAATTAAAATACTATAAAAATGTGCATGGTTCTGCAACATAATATATTAACTAGTTCTAAGATTCTAATATTAAAGGGGTTCTATGTGGAACCTAATATTAAAGGGGTTTTATGTGGAACCTGACCCATATATATATATAATTATTATTATTACACAAAGATTGACCTGCGATCAGGGTATTGGCAGGTTCGAATCAAGGCGAGGGATGAATACAAGACCCTTACCGGTCATTGAAACACAAGCCGGAGACGTATCGGCCTATATTCCCACCAATGTGATCCCCATTACTGATGGACAAATCTGTTCGGAAACAGAGCTCTTTTATCGCGGAGTTAGACCTGCTCGATGGGAATTAGCCAATGTGTGCTCCTAAAGTTAGAAAACGTCCCGGCAAGGGCTGTCAGAATTCATCCCATTGTCACTGCTTATGGACCCGAACCCTTAAAAAATACATTAATCGGAACTACCTGATAACAATTAGAATATCTAGCCAAAAATATTAAATATTCTAATTAATGGAGTATAATTAATAAAAATTTCGAGTATATTCTAATAATCGAACATATATTATATTTATGAGATTATTTATCGAATTTTTATGAACTACTAATGAACTTGTATATCGAGCATGTTAACGAGCTCAATTATTGAACTTACTCACAAGCTTGTTGAGGAAATATGTTCACGAGCTTGTTCACGAACACATCAATCGAACTTGTTCGCGAGCAATTGAGTCGAATTTTACTGTGATCAAGTTCGGCTCGTTTATAAATCGATCCTTAAAATCATGTTCAAGATCGACTTGGTTGTGAATCGAACCGAACCCGTGTCGAGCTTTTCTCAAACCGAATACCGAGCCGTTAGCGAGCGTATCAGCTCATTTACAGCCGTAATTTGACCCAATTATTTTTCACAAAAAAACTAGTTTTAGCAGGTAATTTCTCGTAGAGTTGCAACTAGATCTCTTATACAATTTCTAAAACTTGAACCATAGAATTCGCTCTCAACCCTCATTCTTTGTGCAGTCCATCCCACTTAAGAATTTGTGTTCGCGTGTTTTGGTGTTTGCCTTCTGCCTAAGATTCTCCCAGTGTAGCTGGAGATCAGTGTTTTCAAGAGGACTTATAATATTGAAAACACAATTCTTGTAACATTATGTGCAACATTGATTTAGCACAAAGGTGACCTGATTTTACATTATAGTAAACCATAGAACAATAAAGTGACTTAACAAACCTCAAACCAGAGTAATTCTTTAAAACATTTTTCATTATCATTGAAAATTCATATGCCATTATACTTTACTATGACGCCAAATAAATATACTTCGCGTAATGTTCAGCTGGTGTGATAGATTGATGACTTTTTGTAGATTTTACTTTCAACAAAAAGTCTAAATTGCATTTTTATTTAAAGACATAAATCGTAAAACGGGTTAATTATCAAATAGGTCTTTTATTCCATTCCAATATGTCAACCGGATCCGTAAAATAATTTACCAATGAATGACGGAAAAAGCTTGTATGACATTATCACAGCTAATTTCCAATGATGGCATTCCATATCAGACTCGACCCGCTTCTATAAATCTACGTAAATTCGAGTTCTGAGGTTCTCCATACCCTTTTTCAGTTGTAATTTATTTAAACCCTAGTTTTTTTCTTTCTTTTCTTGCCTTTTAATCGAAATAATCTACTATTATGTAGGCAATCCACATCAAATGTCACTCCTTTTCAAGTTAAGGTCCACGTCAAGTTCATGTAAACCAATTTAACGAAATACATTTATTTTAACAGCAAATCCAGTATAACTTAACAGGGTGCAACAGTTCACCTCTTGAGTGATTTAATTGAAACTAATGCTTTTTCATATTTTATATGCACATCTATACTCTTTATTAATAAGCAAAATAATGTGAAAATAACGCGCGGTACTAAAGTATCAAAGTATCAAATTTGATTATCATTAAATCCGGGTTCGATTCCTCGCAATTACATAATTATATCAGATTTATTTATTTTAAATTTTTTAGCTTTACCAACGGTTCGATTCCTTACAACTACGTTATTATACAAGATTGATTTATTTACTTTACTTTTATTAGCTTATTTACATTATTAATGGAAAAAACAATGTCTTTACCTAGGGTTCGATTCCTTACAACTACGTCATTATACAAGATTTATTTCGATTTCTCGCAACTACATAATTATATAAGATTTATTTACTTTAAATTCTTTAGCTTTACCTACAGTTCAATTCCTTATAACTACATCATTATACAAGATTTATTTATTTACTTTAATTTTATTAGCTTATTTACATCAATATACTTATATAAAGGAGAAGACGGAGGCGGTGAGGTGGCGCCTCTAGAATCGCTTCGTTCTATTTTTCTAATTTTCTCAATTTTTCACAATTTTTAATTTTAATAATTACAACTTCCTTTATTATTTTCGATTTTGTAGGAAGCAAATTGAAAATTACACTTTTATTCTTTTCAAACTTGATAGAACTTTCTTTTATTATTTTCAAACTTGATAGAACTTTCTTTGATTTAGAAAATTACAACTTCCTTATTATTTTCGAATTTGTAGGACTTGATAGAACTTTCTTTGATTTAGACAATTATAACTTCCTTATTATTTTCGAATTTGTAGGCTTGATAAAACTTTTTTTATTATTTTCAAACTTGATAGAACTTTATTTGATTTAGAAAATTACAACTTCCTTATTATTTTCGAATTTGTTGGAGTTGATAGAACTTTCTTTGATTTAGAAAATTTCTTTGATTTAGAAAATTACAACTTCTTTATTATTTTCGAATTTGTAGGAGTTGATAAAACTTTCTTTGATTTAGAAAATTACAACTTCCTTATTATTTTCGAATTTGTAGGACTTGATAGAAATTTCTTTGATTTAGAAAATTACAACTTACTTATTATTTTCGAATTTGTAGGCTTGATAGAACTTTCTTTTATTATTTTCAAACTTGATAGAACTTTCTTTGATTTAGAAAATTACAACTTCCTTATTATTTTTGAATTTGTAGGCTTGATAGAACTTTCTTTAATTATTTTCAAACTTGATAGAACTTTCTTTGATTTAGAAAATTACAACTTCCTTATTATTTTCGAATTTGTAGGACTTGATAGAACTTTCTTTTATTTAGAAAATTACAACTTCCTTATTATTTTCGAATTTGTAGGCTATTATGTTAATAATTGCAATTTTCTTTTTTATTATTTTCAATCTTAACTCTTTTTTTTTTAATTTTCAAACTTGATAGAACTTTCTTTGATTTAGAAAATTACAACTTCCTTATTATTTTCGAATTTTTAGGATATTATGTTAATAATTGTAATTTTCTCTTTTATTATTTTCAATTTTAATAGAACTTTCTTTTATTATTTTCAAACTTGATAAAACTTTCTTTTATTATTTTCAAACTTGATATAACTTTCTTTTATTATTTTCAAACTTGATAAAACTTTCTTTTATTATTTTCAAACTTGATATAACTTTCTTTTATTATTTTCAAACTTTATAGAACTTTTCTTTTATAATACTTCTTGACTTTTAAACATAATGAATTTCCATGTTATTCACCTTACAAACACCTATAAATTAAAGGTCATTCATAACAAAAAATTTACACCGGAATTTTTTTATATAGCTTCAAATTTTTACAACCATATTTACAATCAATACAACTATGGCCTACACCATGTTGGATGCTTTGAACGACAACAACTATACCTGGATGATAAGAGTACGAGTGTGTAGAATGTGGGAATCTGTCAATCCAAATATTGAAGAACCGATCAGTGCTGACATGATTTTGATCGATAAAAAGGTTAATAAATCAATATACTTATAACTTATTAGTTTGTCAAATTGTATGATGTTATTAACTTTTCTAAGATATGTTGTAAGACAGGAAAATTTGATCCATGCTACGATCCCGAAGATTTTGGTCTCTCGGTTCAAAAATCTTTTTAGAGGAAGACTATGTGTACAACATCAAAAATCTGAAAGTTATTTCAAGTACATGGAAATATAGATCACCATCACATGGGTCTAAATTGCTCATACGCATAACGTTGCCTAAGAGATTGGAAGAAGGCATCGTCAACATATCACTACATGGATTTCAGTTCATATGTCCGGATATGATTGTTGCACGTATTAATGACACCAACATACTCTCAGGTTTTTGATGCAGTAATATATAAGTAATACTATTATATAAGTTATAATTCAAACTATCATGTTGTAATATTATTTTTTCTATGTTGATTTAGATATTGTAGGCTGCTTGACCTACTTGGGGGCATTGAAGTTGTCAAAGGCGGTTGGAAAAAAAGAGATCTCAAAATTGTCACAAATTAGTAAGTTATGCATTATATTAATTTTAATATAACTGTTAATTATTTTTTATTGTTCTTGTAATTTTATATTACTTCTTTGGTTACCCCAATTTATTTGTTTTACTTTTTTAATTTGTTCTAATTTTTTTCTTAAACAGATCCATCACCAGTACCATATCTTTGTGAGAAAAGTTGGTCGAGATGTTGATACAAATTTATACAAGGAGGATGGTGGACCCTATATAATAATTGTCACATCTACCCAGATTAAAAAATTTAAATGTAATTATCTTTATTAATGTTTTTATAATATATAGTTTTAGAAATTGCACACATATAAATCTATCTTATCTCGATTGAACAAATATCATTAGATATTATACAAATATTTGCTTCATTGATATTATTGATTTAATTCTTATATTAGTTTTTTTAACCATTTATTTACTCTTATATGCAGATACAATTAGCTTTTCTACCACAAGAAATAGTAAAATTTATACAAATTTGGATACACCGTATGTGTCATCCCTGAGAAAATAGTAATATTATATGTTTATATTGATTTTTATCAATATAATTTTTTTAATATATATATGGCAATGGTATCGGTCCAAGAAAATAAAAAATCAAACTCTATAAACAAAAGGAATATGTAAATAATTTATAATATTACTTACCCAAATGCAAATTTTACATAATATATTTTATTTGATAATTTATATAATTTTATAGATATTTATTTCACAATTTTTATTCTAATATTCTTTTTCTTAATAAATATATTATAATGCCGTTGCGAAGCGCGGCTCAATAACCTAGTTATTAATGAAAAAAACAATGTCTTTACCCAGATTTCGATTCCTTACAACTACGTCATTACACAAGATTTATTTATTTATCTTAATTTCATTAGCTTATTTACATTATTAACGAAAAAACAATGTTTAAATGACAGTGTCAAAGTCATCAAGTATCAAAGTCATCAGATTCATCCACGGTTCAATTGCATATAACTACATAATTAAATAATATTTATTTATTATATAATTTTATATTCAATTCTCTACAAGTACATCTTTTAATAATATTTAATAATAAGTTATTAATATTTTATTATTGATTCTAGGCCGTGCTTGGCACGGGTTATCCAGTATCCTAAATAAATAGAATATATATACATTTATTTGGTGAAAAGGAAATATTGGTGTTAGAGAATCCCCACATTTCTCTCTGATCCTACCGTTGCATGCATGTTATGTTTCATGCTTCACAAACGTAGGAACACCAAAGTATTGTCCTACCTCAAACATCTATATTCTTCTTCTTTTTCATCATTATCATCATCATCATCAATAATCGTATGGTATGTTATTAGGATTTTGTAGCTAGGAAGAATGGGACGCGCCCAACAGTCACAGCTGATTTATGCTTTCGTGGCTCGGGGAACGGTGATTTTAGCAGAGTACTCAGGTTTCAGCGGCAATTACATCTCCGTCGCCACTCAATGCCTTCAAAAGCTTCCCTCTTCCAACAACAAATTCAATTACACTTGTGATGGACATACCTTTAATTATCTTGTCGAAAATGGATTCAGTGAGTTCTTTTTTCCTACATAACTCGAATGTTTGATTTCATAATCTAAGGATGGATAGCTGTAGATTAAAGGTACAGAAGGAATAAAAGAAGATCAGAAATCTTGGCAATTGTATTACGAAATGAAAAACTACTTAGAATCATGATCACCATCATTGAATATCATTAAAATTAAATTTCCTTGGTAAATTTTATGTTAATCTTTCGTGGATGGTTGGAGATATAGCACGAGACAGAACACATTATGAATTATGCATCGTTTGTGTTTTGTGTCGTAATCTCATGCCTTACATGGACGAAATCAAGGTCTCAATGGCTTCAAGGAATACGAAGTCTCTGGTCATACTGTGTTGATCCATTTGTTACTAATTCGCTCTGTGTTTGATGTTTCAGCATACTGTGTTGTGGCGGTTGAGTCTGCTGGCAGGACAACTCCCATGGCATTTTTAGTGCGAGTGAAGGAAGATTTCACGAAAAGATATGGTGCTGGAAAGGCTAAAACTGCTTCCGCAAAGAGCTTAAATAAAGAGTTTGGGTAAGTATGTTTAAATTTTGAAGAATGTCTTTGCATATCCTTAACTTCTCAACTATTCCAGACCCAAACTGAAAGAGCAGATGCAGTATTGTGTGGATCATCCGGAAGAAATTGACAAGATTGCTAAGGTTAAAGCTCAAGTAAATGAAGTCAAGGGAGTAATGCTGGAAAATATTGAAAAGGTAACTAAAGAAATATACAGTTCTGAGTAATGTTCTGTTTTTTCTGATGTACCTGTGTCCTTTGGTAAAAGAATTTCATGGCCTCTTCAGGTTCTTGACCGTGGAGAGAAGATTGAGTTGCTGGTAGATAAAACTGATAATCTCCGCTCACAGGTTAGTCGTCGTGTGAGGATGATGCATAATTAGGCGATAGGCGCTCATATTTCTTTTCTTCACGAAGAATTGTTGCTCTGCAAACACTCGTTTTCCTGATACAGAATCATTGTTAAGAAAATCACGAACTTTAAATCACCTGATAAGAACATAGCTCATATTTTCCATGATCACGTTGTTGCTGTCCATGATTCACAACTTGTCATAGATATTTCAGTTCATTTTGCTTCGGAACTTGGCTTACCTGAATTCTTTCTCGCAACTGAACTGAATTATACATCAGGCACAAGATTTCAGGACACAAGGAACGAAAATGAAAAGGAAGATGTGGATCCACAATATGAAGATGAAACTAATTGTGTTCGGTATCATCGTTGTGATTGCTATGATCATTATTTTGTCGATATGCCCTCGCTTCAAGTGTTAATCTGCAAGTCTGCAACTGATTAAGCACAAGGATGTCTTTCGGCAAATGCACATATTGGACATTGCCTCCTCTCTTTTGTTGGGTTGAACCATGCACTGTATTGTATTAGGATACCTTTATTTTGATTATTTCCCGTAACTGAACATTCCTCTCCTGCTTACTATTCCGACAGCAGGAAGTGTCGAATGTAAAATTTTATGTATATCAATTTTTTCGTATTACATTAGAAGCTTATTTGTATAACTCTCGCTTCTATGACCAAACACTAATAGTTCCACACGGTTAATGTAAAGAGCAAGCAAAAATGTCTGGAAACATTGGCTTACATTGGAATACACTGACCTGAAAGGCTATCTACATAAAAGATGACTTGATTGTTTCAACAATACGCAATTGTTTACTACAGTAGTTGTTCAAGTGAATATAGGGAGTCTCTGCTCGCCTGAAGCATATGAGATGATATTTCTTTTTAGTGGTGGGATATAGTTTGCCCCATATAAAGCAGCAGCCCGAATAAAATTCAATGGTCCAAAATCGACTGAGTATGCCTTTTGGAAACCATCCAGGATTGCCATCATCGCTATGTTGGCTGTTTTTCTATCTGCTTCATACTTCTGCAGCAGAGATACCTACATGAAATGAAAGAGTATTAGTCAAAAAACTTATGATGATGGTCATCTCACATCTTTAGATTCCCTCTTAAATTAAATCAAATCCAAAGAGCTACAGCTTTATTGATTGCTTATCAACCACTAATCAATCTTGGTAACAATCAAAGGAAAATTATGCAAAATCCAACTAAGTACAGAATAATTATACAAGATAGCTAACTGATATGGATTGATAAGTAGGAGTTGAAGATAACATACCTCCCCAATATCAGATCCCACTGCAACACCTTCAGAAATGACTTTACAAAGAGCAAATGCATCACCAAAACCCATATTCACACCTTGACCAGCCAAAGGATGAACAGTGTGTGCTGCATCACCAATTAGAACGACACGCTTTGAAGCATATTTATTTGCATGCATTAAAGATAATGGAAACACCATTCTTTCTGACACTAATCTCACTACTTTTGGTGGAAGTTCAAAGCACTCATTTGACGATGTCACATCCGCCCCAAGCCAAGAGAAAATACCTCCACCACCAGATACTTGTGGTTTGGGTCGAGGACCATAGCCACCATCCAAAGCATGATTTACTGCTCTCACAAATTCATCATCATTCATTGTTTTTCGGCTTAGTGACTCTTTCGGGTCCATGGTCCAAACAATGTTGCTGTACCTGTCACCAATTGGCAAAAGTGCAAGTGGGCCATTAGGCAGGAATCTTTGCCACGCACACCGGTTTTCTGCTGTATGTTCTACAGTACAGATAATTGCATTCTGGGAATAATTCCATCCAGTTGTTTTGATGCCAGCCAATTCCCTAACACGTGATTTGGAACCATCAGCTCCAACCTGTTAGACAGCATCAAACTTTTAGAGCATATTAAATATTCACGGATAAGAAGGATTCATCGCTCCTAAACTCAAGTATGCAAAATAATTACGTTGGGGAGATAGAATTTACCACAAGCTTTGCATATAAACTATTGCCGTCGCTCAGTTCCAGTTTTGTTAAATTTCCTCTATCACGCAATCCTTCTGTGGACGATGTATTACCCAATGCCTTTGATGCAGAGGTTGGACCCGAAATCATTGAAGCTAATCGAGATGAAAATATTGTCTTTTGTAGATCTGTGTCCTGTTAGCATTCAGCTGTATAGTCAGACATAGTTATTTGAATTTTGGTCAGCTGTGGAAGAACTACAGTTTTAGTTGCTCAAATCGAAAGTAACACGGATAATAACTTGACAGATGCAAGAATGACCCACTTCAGAAGTTTACAATTTAAACACTAAAGCATCTTCGCGGTCCAACAAAATTTGTAAGAAACAGATGGGCATTTAAATACTATCATCATGTCTGATTTGGGTGAATGAAATTGGAAAAAACGAAATAAAATTTATCCTAATTTATGTGTAAAGTGTAAACACTCTTAATTTTCATTGTTTCCTCTTCTGTTCCCAGCCATCTAATCGAACTTCCAATTTGAGAAGGAATGCTCCATTCTCCATCCGACTCATTTGTTTCACAATTCTCATCATAGAAAAGTTTCACTCCCTCATTTTGTTTTTCCACTCTTCCCTCCTATCTCCAATTTTTTTCTCCACTAAAGTTGTTGACAATTTTCTTTCCATTCAATTACATTCCATTCTACACAATTAAACATGTCATATTTATGTGTCAAGTTTGCAAGGTGATTATAATAACATTCTTGACAACAAAAGCTGTGAGCTTGCACCTCTCTCTCAAGCTGTGCATTCGCTCGCTCTTTCACACAGAAAACAATTGAGCATATTACTCTCTCTTTCCTAACCTGGTATATCAATAAGGGTTGGCCACAAGTGACAACCTAAATACCTATTTGGCTGATTTATGAAATGATACACGAGGAATATTATGCAGACCACAGGAAATGTCGGTATATAGGAGCAGCTACCTGATCTGTTTAATAGAATACACATATTTTCAATAGTTAATGATAGATATCTACAATCAACTTGAGCAGCTTCAGGAGAAGTGTTAGATATAAATTATATACGTTTTAAGCCTCCTATCAGTCAATTACGTTTTTTTATATTCTTCAATCGTAGAGAGAGCGTGTCTAAGCTTGACTTATAAAAAGGTCCTTTCAAAGATATCCCAAGTAGTATTCAATTTGCATTTAGGGTCTTGCGGGTAATTTCAATTATAGGAGCGGACATTATGGGTTACACTCACTGTGGATGAAATCAAACATGCTATATGCAGTATACATGTCTTCTCCAAAATTATAGATATAATGAATATTTGAAACAAGGAGAAAAAGATGAGAAGCAACAGAAAGAAAAAATTGAAAATGAAATCGACATAATCTGTTCTAAGTTGCCAAACAACTTTAAGTCTAAATCAATCTGTAAAGAGAAACTAATAAACTCGGAACATGTTAAAGACATCATGTTTCATAATTTATCTTAAAAGAACTTCAGCTCAACCCAAACCTTGGTTTTCGTACCTGCAAGCAAGACAGAAGAGATCTATGTAGGATCTTATTCTCCACAACGCACCTGGATCAAAGTACAAACAAGGATTATCTATTAAACGCCTTCTATATAATTATTTCATTATTATGGAGTTCACTTCAGCTGTGTTCTCACCCAAGCACTTCTTTATTTACATCCCGTGCATTGTATCTCGTGAATCCAAGCCCAGTATAGTCCCAGACCTATAAAAAATCACCGGGGAATAAATCAGACTAGAAGAAATCATCAAGGTCCAGATTCAACCCTGCAAGATATTCGCCATATAGGCTTCAGGTGATGAGGGTAAACTTAAGTAAAAGAGCTTTATATCTCTATGCCAGCGCCTTAAGTAACTTATAAATGGAATTAGATAGATGACATGATTTAAATTTTTAACATTAATAATTCAACTAGATTAGGTTGTATGTGAAATAAAAATGCCCAAAAGAAGAAAAAATAAGATAAAGCGGGATTGCACCTCCAACTACAACCCATTAGCTGAGCCGTTTTTCATTATAAAATATTTTAGTTTGTGCATCGTATTAGTTAGGGAAGGTTATCATGTGCCTTTAATTTCCGCAAGTTAGTCAAAGTTTAAAGCATCCTTTTGCTTTAGCACATTTGTTTATTAGGCCTGTTTTCTAAAGTATCTTAGTATCTAAACTCAATTCTGTGTGTCACGGGATCTATGTCATGTAAGAAATCAACTATTTTGTACTGCATTTCTGCTGTAAATTACTTGTTAGCTTAGAAGAGAGAAAAGCAATGTAAGGTATAACTTTTTCCTGTTAATTGATACGAGTAAAGTTAAAAGCTCCTGAACAAGAATCCTACTTTACATGGCAAATAAGTTTCATCTTAAAAACATCTAATGTCCATTCTCGCCAAGTGAACAACCATAATCCAAACGTATATCTTTTCCACTTGCGCTTGGACTGCAATAAGCAATAAAAATATCCAACTTAATCCAAATTTTAAGACTGTACGAAGATTACAAGCAAACAGCATCACCAACGAAACATCAGAGCACAATGCCACGAAACCACTCCTGAAACTTAGCAACAAACTCACACTGATAAGTGTGTGCACATGCATGTGCATCTGTATTTCAAGAGATACAAACAGGTGCTTTCTGTGTACATTATCTCCCACTGAGACAGTTAAGGAACACCTTTACAACTCGTATCCTCGAAATACAATGTATAGACGATAAACTGATAAGTGTGTGCACATGCATGTGCATCTGTATCTCAAGAGATACAAACAGGTGCTTTCTGTGTACATTATCTCCCACTGAGACAGATAAAGGAACACCTTTACAACTCGTATCCTCGAAATACAATGTATAAACGATAAACTCAAGAGTAACACATCACAAAAGGGATCAAGGAACTAATCATGAATCATCCTATGTTGTTCCCCTTCAGTGATCTCCTCCTTTGACAAACAGATAGAAATTAGAATACCTAGTAAGTAGACACAATTCATTAACTTCCTCCAACATTAATCTTTAAAATTGGTACTGAGATTTCTTGGGGTATTTATTTCTTTTGCAAGCACCCAGTTACCAACCAGAGAACATATCCTCTTATTCACTTGCAAGCTGAAACTAAAATGAAAATGCCTAAAAAAGCCCTACAATCGCAAAATTCACTCCGTTTAAAATTAACTACTAGCTTGGGTGCTTTAGCTTTTCTGTAGACGGCTGCGTTTATGTTTCTTTTATATTCCATATGTTGGTACATATAATATATGTAGCATTACTGTATGTAACGAATATTAATTATACTAAAAGATATACCAAACTATACTTAACAATAAAACAAACTCTAGTATTTTCGCTGTTCAACACCTTCATTGAGTCATTTAGTGGTCGGATGGGTAAAAACCTCAAAGGCGAGGATGGACTATACCTAGGTGATGAATCGCAGGTGGATACACCAAAGAGGTATCCAGTGACCCATACTCTAAACAAATTAAGAGATAATTACATAGTACACTCTGTTATTGGTCCGCATAAAGTATAGGAATGAACCCACCCTATGAACTTGGTTAATATGGTTCAACAATATAATACAAATTACAGCAATCTTATTTAAAAAAAAAAACAGGCCCAGATGATAATAAAGCTGTTCTTGATATTCATTAAAAATATATTTGTTTATACTTTTATGTATAACTACAAGAACATGGACACCCTTTGAAGATTTTCTATATCAGCTACTTTGGAATGCAAGAGTGCTTACAAAATCCCATATCCCGAACCCACAAAGCCATCTATCTTAAATGGCATAGCAAACTAAAACCCAGTTAATTAAATAACATTGACAACCATCTTCATCACCTGACCAAAGAAAGACTGTGAACTAACTTCTTAAGCCTCTTTATCCCCATTGCGCACCCACTTTCTACACACACATACGCTGGCAACTAAACTTATAAATGATATGGGGCAGAAGTTGCAACAAAAATAATTACAGTTGGTAATAAAGTATTGAGTACAACACGGATAGGAATTACCTGCATCTTATCGAAATAAGCATGTCGCTGCTGTTCAATATACTTCCAAGCCCCAACACCTGCAAAGTGAATTATAATGCAAAATAGGGAAGCAGACAGTTATCCACTCCAGTAAAAGCTTATATGGCTTGAAAGAGGCATCAACAATATAAATTCTGTCAACACTACTGATATTGCCCATGTATAGAAATAAAAGCTGCAATTTTAATACAGATAATATATAGGGTAACATTAGAGTTAGGCTGTGGTAAAATTACTTTCGTCTTTCAACAGCATCAATACACTTGCATCTAGACGGATGGTGTCTGACAGACATGAAAAACATTTAAACAATCCTAGTTAAGTAGTGATATTCATTATCTCTTCTGTGGTTGTGCCCTGACAGCTACGATGATGTAAAAAATGTGTCTTAACCCAGATTTCATGGCACACCAAAACATACACTTGAGTGCCATCTGATCTTGGACACTAGGTTGATCAAAACTTAAAAGGTGATGGGGTACAACTTTCAAATTGATGACAATGGGACTTGGGATAGCCTAGAGTAAATCTCAAAATCAGATAATCCACAAATCACAATCCTCAAATAGAATTCTTAATAATCCATGATGAGTTATATTAATAATGAACCTAAACTAATTTTTTAATCTGAATCCAACTTAAATGAACCTACACTTTTTCTTTAATCTGAATCCAACTAAGAAAATAGTAATCCTTAACAAATTATGATCTCAAAAGATAACTAAATAAATTTATTTCCTAAACAATGAAACTAAACAATTTCCCAAATTGTTCCAGGATTATTATATATATTCTTACAAGTTGTGAATGCTCAAACTTCAAAAGCTATCCTATAAGTTACGAAATCAATACAAGATAATTACTTTACATGTAACAAAGTGAGAAATAAAAGTTTTAGGAGGTGCCCTTTTATTTTACCCCTACTTTCTACATTTAAAGCAGATGGCTGTGTAAAGGATCTCACTTAGCAAGGAGTTGATAAGTTTCGACATGTTATCTATCATGCTTATTTAGAGTCTAAAAATGCCAGCAAAATAGATATGCAGCTACTGAGGCTCGTGCATAAAGAGTGTAGAGGTCAACTATCAAATACCTTTGAAAAGAGATATAGTTGTGGGAGTCACAGTACTGACCCTTGGATCTGGTGGATCATCTTTTTTTATGCTAGTAGTATTCAGCAAAGCTGGATTGCTGTCAACAATGGCGACAGACAAGTGCTTCGTCAGTGGCATTCTGGCTGCAAAAAAAAAACGTAGCCACTCAACATGATTAATAGGTTTGTACTACAGAAATTTTAAGAGCTGAAAGGATGGAAACCAATTCAAATGAATACATGACACAATTTAAACTTCGGGAAATATAACATAAGAATCACATGATATAGGACGACTGGCGAAGGAAGAAGTAGGAAAGTTTAGGTTCAGAAGCCTTCAGAACCGCACAAAACTGATTTCTTAGTAATGTGTTCAGACCCAAAATGAAAGATTTTACCTAGTGAGTCCTGACACAATCCAATCTAATATATATAACTCGCCTAGTCACTATCCACCTATTAAGGATATTAATCATTAAATATTACCATGACAAACACCTAACAAAATTTCTAATAATTAAATACTACCTAATTTAATCAAATACATGCATTTATTGATTCATATATATATTAAACTAAAAAAATTATTAAATATATATCTCCTATATCTTTCAACCTCATCGATACATAGCTCAAGGACAACTTAACAATAGACACTTAAAGGGGTAGTCATGATCTTCAACACTTACCTGAATCCTAAGACTTAACAAACGCATCTTGCCCGCACGAAACCTAAATTAAAAGAATATACAAGTACCAAAAGACCTTACATGAGCGCTATATTCTTAAAGTATATTTGTTTAGTTAATTTAGTCGAATTTTTGGATGAGGGTCAAATAATTGGAAATGAAGGGAGTACTATCGGTCTTTACTTTTAACAAAGATACATATATCATCATTTTATTATCATGCTGAAGGAAATTCATGCCCTGAAGAAATTCTAACTTAGTATCTTATTATGTGACAGTGTAAATTCAAAGTAAAATGCAATGGTGAGAAGAGAAGTGTTATCTATTCCAAGCTGATCGAGCATTATTATTTTATTATTTTCAGAACAGGCAAACATTTTGAGTGAGAAGCGTAGGAATCCATATGATATGACTATCAAGTCCCCAGCAGATAAAGAATAAAAACTCTGGAAATTACAGTAGAAAGTTCAGCAAAAAAACACAAATACCCAAAGAACAAGCTAAACCCATGCCAACCAAGCCGCCTCCAATAATAGCAATGTCAAACTGTGGAGCAGCAGTTTCATGTTCATTCTTGGCTCCATGGTCCTGAAATATTAGGGAATTAATTACACCACTAATGAGTAGTGACAAGTAGACAACATCATAACATACTTTATATATATCCATTATGTACATAAAGGTAGTTAATGCGGAAGTAGAACACCAAACAATTTCTTCCAGTAGCAAATGCATATCTTTTAATGCGAAAGAATGAACAATAAACACAATTATAACGCCCCAGTTTTTATACTCACGTCTATTACATAACAAATTTTAAAAAAAGATGCAAGGCTAGAGGTGGCAAAACAACTAAAATTCAATCATCACTGTCAACATTTCGTCAATATTCTTACATTGATAGTACCACTGCTGCTTGTACCAGACACATTTAACGGGACATCACTGCAGAAAGCCCTCCGCATAATTTTCCATCCATAACCATTCCAAGTACAGTTTTTCGAAACCAACCTAATTCAGAAACATAATTGTTAAACATTCCAGCTGCCAAAATAAATCCAAAACATAAGTGAAATCTCGATATATTTATTATTTCTTTATTTATTTGTCAAAACAAAATCAACAATAATCAAAATGCAGCAAAAATTAAACCCAGATATACTAAAATCCACTAATTAACCAAACTTAAATCAAATTGTATACATGCTTCAAATTTGCTACAAATCAATTGTATTCTACTGTAATGATGTACATGTATAGTTATAGATTACTAAATTAAAATTTAAAAAAAAAAAAACAGAACAGAAAATAGTTGTGTGTGTGTGTGTGTATTGACTGAGACATACCTGTTCATGTTTTCCTAAGTATGTTTGTGTTTGATTATCACTTGCTGTCTTGCTGCACAACTATGTAACCCAACACAGGGTTGTTCAATCCAAAACGACGGCGTTTAGTGTGTATCTCTGATTGTGTGTATTTTAAAAGAACACATAGCTGATTTTGTAACAGAAGGAAATCAATTTTATGTCCACGTATATTTTTTCTTTTTTTGGAAATAATAAATTTATTAAATTGGGTCGAATTTTTAAATATATGTGTCTTAAAAAGCGGGAATCGGAGGTGAATGCATTGTCCATGGATTAATCGGATAATCGGGGATTAATCGGAATAAATTTAATAATATTTTTTATATACAATTATAAAATTATTTCGTTATTTCAACTAAACATATGTTATTATCATATATTTATGCAAATATGTTAAAAATGTTATATAATTGTAATAAATAAAATTTTGAAGGTTTAACTTTTCAATTAGAGATCAATTTAAGAGAAAAATTTAAGAGAATTTACGATTTAGGCATCTAAAATTATAATTATATGCAAAAATAACGTTTTTTCCTATTGTTTAATCAAGTTTCTACATTTTAAATTTTTTATTATTTTTTTTTTGGGATATTCCATTTGGTACCATTGTACAATTGGCTTTTCCATTTGATACCACTCGAAGTTTTTGGCTTCCAAGTGGAGTCATCATACTTTTGGCTTCATCCACATGATACCACTCCGTTAACCAAACGTTAGTCGGCCGTTACAAAATTATGAGATTGTCCATTTTGTACCACTCAAAGTTTTCGACTTCCAAGTAGTACCCTTCTATTTTGTGTTTCAACTCCAAAATACCACTATGCTGATAAATTCGATGAATCTGATCATTCTCATCAAACTCTTTGGCTTTTGGTGGGCAAAGGGATGCGAAACAATTTTTTTGAGAATTTGAATAGATTCATCATATTCATTAAAAAGTGGTATTTTGGAATTGAAGCTGAAAGTAGAATGGTGCCACTTGGAAGTCAAAAACTTTGAGTGGTACCAAATGGACAATCTCATAATTTTGTAACGTCCGACTAACGTTTGGTTAACGGAGTGGTATCATGTGGATGAAGCCAAAAGTATGATGGCGCCACTTGGAAGTCAAAAACTTTGTGTGGTACCAAATGGAAAAGCCAATTGTACAATGGTACTAAATGGAATATCCCTTTTTTTTTAATTTTAACTATTTTTTAATAATTAGCCCGATTGTTGACTGATTCAGCCGATATTTTACCGTTTTTTATGAAAAAAACGATTAATTGATCGATTTTCGTTTAATCAGTTCAGTGGCCCGCTATCTAGTGATTAATCAACGATTAATCCCGATTAATCGCCGACTTTTAGAACACTGGTACGTCATAATAAATTTTGGTTAAGCTTTTTGTTGTTACTTAAGTAGAAAAATCTGATTTCATTGATTATGTTGAACATACATTTTTATAATTTATTAGATCTAAATGTCAAATATAATTTCAACAGCCAATTTTATTTTTTTTGTAGTTTTAGATCTAATTAGGTTATATTCTAATGTAATTAGACATGTTCCCTAGCTGAACTAGTCGTGGGATACTCTTCCAATCCTAGGTGTTGCATATATTTTGAGCTGAAAATTTCAAGTTTGTAAAGTTGTGTACATTTCTACCTGATAATTCCTGAATAGTGCAGAAATATGATCGATCTGGGAGCCTCTTACAATGACTGGAACAATCGAATTTTCGACACTTGTAGGATGATCGAATTTTCTAAATAAAAGTAACACAGGATGATTTGGACATAACAAAGCAAGCTGATGAAACACCAGAGAATGCTCACACCTCGTGTAAGAGAGCCTATGGGTATGATTCAACATAACATTGGTAAGGGTAAACGAAAAGTAATTGTATAATAGTGCACAAAGCAAGCAAAAGCTAAACGTTTGTTCCGTATGCATAACGAGAATTTAAGAATTATTTCACCGACCTTTATACCCCCCACAATGATTTCCCAATGTCATCTTACAAAGGATACATAACTTCCACATGGAAACTATGTCCCTCACTTTACATGTTCTTACAGCAATGCAGACTACTGGAAGAATAGAAATAATATTCGCGAATAAATTACCTATCAAGTTTCGTTTTGTACTACTGGTTTTGACTTTTCACTTTTAGCTTTCTTAGATTTATTCTTCTCTTGCATTTTCTTCTTCTTTGCTTCGGCTGTAATCCACGTGTAATTGGGAGGAATTACAAACGGATCTTGAACATTTTCTATTCTGCCACTGGTGGAAGGACTTGAACGTTGGTATGGGGCTTTTATCCACTGAAACCAAGATGAGTTCGAGGACTGGTTTATTGTTGAATCATCTTGGCTTCCTGTAGGACTTGACGGTGGAGTTGAGAACACATCCAATGGTTCTAACTCTTCAAACTTTGTAAAAGTAACCAGCACCCTGATGGTGGGAATCACCGGTATAGCAACCTGAAGCATATAACGCTTGTCAGTACAACCATAAGAGTAAAATTGCAGCTGAAATGTAGCAGAACTGTGGCAGAGTGCTCTAAAACTACTAACATGATTACAAACAAGGGACCAAATACATAAAACACATTACGCAAATCTTGTCTTGTCTAATGAACTCCTATATTTAAAATTTTCAATGAGACATTGTACTTCATAAGCACCCTAAACTCCATCACTAACTAAGTTGCTATCTATTAATCAAATAAACTGCATAATAGTGCATATGGCTCTTCCGAGGCTTCGTATATTTGTTATTGTTATACACCATATTAGAAGAAACAAACATAATAATACAGTGAAGCAACACAATTCAGCAGTCCAAGGAAAACTTATGAGTCGTATTCTTTTCTTTATCTATATTCAAGCCACATCTTCTAATGATGCAAGTGAATTCCCAGAGGGGAAGAAAAATTTATATTCATTTGGTCAACAAGGATGATGGTAAACTACAGCCTTCACATCTGGACAGGGAGAACAATTGATGCAGAGGCACGGAGCACAAAATCAAGAATTTAATTGTTCATTATCTTGTGTATGTATTAGCAAAGATAAATTAGTTGTAATTGTTTTAGTAGTATTAAGTATATTAGAATTATATAGATGTTCACTTTATTAAAATATAGTAGATAATTATTAGGTAGTAGTTATCAATTAGTTTTTTCCCCTATACCAGCGATTATTTGCACATTCCTTCTATCCAGCCAGTCATAAGTGTTTTCTCCATATCTGAACTACAATCAGTTCTATAACTAGATATCTTCTCATTTTGAACTTTCAAGTATCCAAAAATATAACTCATGTATCCAAAAGGGTTGGAAAGAAATGAGTCAAGGGAAGGAATGGAAAAGGTTGAACCCTACTCTTGTTTGGATGCAAGGATTGAGTGCAAGAGGGTAACTCTTCGCTTGTTTGGACGAAGGGTTTAGTGAGAGGGGTTAGGTATGAAAAATTAATAACTGAACCATAGAATATATTCACAATTGATAACTGTCTCTGATTTTAGACAGATCTGGTCAAATAGTGCCATTTCAGTTAAATATTCAGTAATTACGACATAGATATATCATTCAATCATTGAACTCACAAGTAAAAACCAATTTGCAAATGAGTCACTGTACAGAATATTTTCTTACACTACTTTAATCAAACTACCAAAGTCATCGGAGGATAAATCATTCGATGAATGCTCGTCTTCAGACCCATGCAACTGCAAATTTAAGCTAGTACAGTACTATCCTGAATTCATGTCTATTTGAACCATAATTTAATCAGAGAGTAAGATATCAATATCTTCTCAAGCAAAAGTTCATGAGAATTTTTAAAAAATTTAAAAATCTATACCGACATTTTTTTATTTGTCTTCACACCTCCATTGTTCGGATTCTTATGGAAATATACATATAGTGTAATATCCAATACATGCTTTGAGGGCTCGATGATAAGTAATTATGTCGCCAGAAAATATGAGTCTTACTCTGTTTTTAGGTAGCACGAAGACCTTAGTTTATAAACCTAAAGTACATATATAGATTCCTCCCAACATGCTTCCAAACTAAACTTTTGAAGCACCTAAAAGTTTACAAAACCAAGTACATAATTAAATTCTTCTCACGTGAAAGATTTTAGTAGCGATAAAACTATTTAACACAGTTCGGTGACCAATTAGGTACTAAAAACCTTGTTTGAATTCCACATTGTCCTGCCGTGAAAAATATCGCCACATGCACACTTCTTATTGCCACATTGGTTTGCTGTTAATTTTTGGCAGCAATAACAGGTTCAAGTTTGGACCCATTTGAGAGTTATTATTCGTACAATAATTTGCCTAAAAGTTTTTCCAGTACAGTGATAGAACTGCCAGTTAGTACTAACTTTAGTAACCAATTAGCCATTTAGCCATTTAGCCCATGTATAATGCAAGCATTTTGAGAGAACTTGTACCCGAGCTTGTAAGATAATTCTCTAACAAAAAACCTCAACAATAATACAAATTATATCCTATACATAATACGAGTAAGAAAGATAATTTAAAAGCACTACCAAAGATCAAGGGTTCGATACTCTTCAACAACGTAATTAAATTTAATATTTATAACTCCAGATTATATTAGGTAAGAAATATATAATATAAAGTAATACGATAGTTTCAAAAAAGAATTACATTTAAAATCATTGATGAGATGGAGAAATATTATTTACAACCAATGAAAGACATTATGAATATATAAGAAAGACGGATTTTTCATCAAGATTGGTGACCAAGTCTGTTTGAAGTCGCTACATGTAAAACTCTGTATGCATTAGTGTTGATTCAGTCATAGCCTGTTGCTATGTTTAACTCCGGTTTCCAGTTTCTCATTCTATTGCATTTTTGTTCTGTCCTTGAGGTCATATTTTGAACAATTGTTATATACATGACCTTTAATTTTAATGTTGTGAGATGGTTGTCACTCATCACAAAAAATATAACAAATAATTAGAATTTGAATTGTATTTACATGAATAATTTTTTTTTTAAAAAGTTGAAGATAAATATTTCAATTTAAAACTTTAAAAATAGTAACATATAAATGTTATATAAATTACATTTCATATATAATAAGTTTAAAGGAGATCTTATACAAGTACCATCAAACATCAAGTTTTCCTCAACAACATATTTAAAAATTAAATTTATAAGTTAGATTTTTCAATATAAGCAATTATAGAAAAGACATAGAAAAAATTAAAAAATTCATTATATAAATATAATTATTAAAATGTATAAAAGAATCCGTAGTTTGCACGGGTAATAAGTTAGTAAGAGTAAGAGAGATAATAAGAAAGTACTGCCATATATCAAGGGATCGATTCTAATTTACGACATATTAAATAGAAAATTTATATAGAGAGATCTACAACTATACTAAAAAGTCTAAAATAGTAACGAGTAAAAGAGATAATTTAGAAGTACTTTCAAATGTGAAGAGTTCGAAACTCATTAACAACATATTTAAATTTAATATTTAAAGAGAAAAATGAACTTGAGATGTATCAAGTAACTTCCCTCATATATGAATAAAATCACTATGTTTTTTGTATATACAATCTTTTTATACGCATAATCTATTTAGATATTATTTTGATATGCAATTTTTTTTTTATGAAATAATTTTATTCACAATCTCACAAGGAGGTTACTTGAGATGTATCTCTATTCTCATATTCAAAACTCCAAATATACTAATATAGTTTAAAGGTTCGAATCACAATAACAACATATAAAATCTAATATTTAGAACTCCAAAATTAGTAACATTAGATTACAATTTGAATATCATCAATGACATGTTAATATCTAATACTTATTATTTGGGGGGAGAACACCAAAAAAAATACAAATTTTAATATTCATATTATTTGTTTCAAAATACTGTCAAAGATATATACTATAATCTAACTAAAAGATATAAAAGAACTAATGAATGAATATTTAATATTAATGTCCGAATAATAAATATGTATAAAAACACCTGTGCTTTGCACGGGCATTGGCAATAAGCTAGTCTCACAATAATCTGAAATAAATTACAAAGATTGAAGTCCAACCCTATTAGATCTAGAATACTATTCTAATCAAGATTATTCTAAAAGATAAACTAAAGACTAAAGAGTACAAGACTATTTCCTAGGCAGTTTCAACCACGCAATATTTTCCAGGACTATTTTCCAAAGGGCACTTTGTTATTCTCAAATCGTTCACAAGTCACAATTGTGGTGCTCTACATGAAATTGCAACTTTTATCAAAGACAAGATCTTCTTCCATTTAACATTATATTTTTCAAGTTCTTTAATACGTCCAAAGGGAAAGGTATTGATGTAACATGACTTTCATTAATACTAATTGTGATTTTATATATTTATCATTGATTTATAGATACTTCTTAGCTAGAGCATAGCCAAGGATGTTACTATTTTTTAAGATTCTCGGTTCTCCAAGTAAACTTTAGTGTGTCAATTATATGAATGAAACTTGTGTAATACTAAAACCACCGCCACATATTCAGATGATTTGACTACAAATTATCTAGGGCCTAGGCCATGTAAAGTATAAAGAATAAAAGTCTCATTAAAAGGACTAAAATGTTATATGCAGTTGTAAATACAAACACTACAGGAATTTTGAATCTTTTTAAAACTCACCTTTACTGGAAAAGTTCCTATTGGAAGTTTTGTTGTGAGCAGTTCCCTTAAGCGTCGAATAGCTTTGACTTTGTTTGCCAAAATATCAAGCAACGGCAGCAGCTCTTCAGTTCTTAACGGAAAGCTTGGAGAAAGCCAGAGAATAGGCTTCAATCCTTTTTTATACTCATTTTCTTTGCCTGCATCCTTGCGCCGATTTCCACTCCCAGAAGTTGTCGAGGAAGAGGCCTTGGAGTCCTTAATTTTCCGAAGTTCATCATCTTTAGAAACAACATCCATGGAATGCCTTCCCGGCTTACTTTGTGTTTGAGGTGGAGAATCCCCAAGAAGATCACTGACCTTATCTTCCACACATAGAGAACCTCTAGGTGGGACAACCTTTTTCTTATTCCCTTCATGTTTGGTGTCCCGTTTCCTCCACCCATCAAACCACCCCTTTTTTTCATGCTTTGTCTCGCCATTTCTGTGAGGGCTTGAGCTCTGAATAACAATCTCCCTTTCCTCACAGCTATTCCGAAGTCTTAATCCATCATTGTTTTCATTGTTTAAATCTGAATGGTCCATTTTAAGTGCAACTTCAAGTTGCCTTCTTTCCTCCTCCGTCAAGATACCATCAAGCTCCTCACTCTCACTTCCATTTTCATTAGAAGAAGCTAGAAGCTCATCATCAGTCATTGCACCTGGAACCGACCTTGACTTGATGCTTACTACCACATTTTGCATATCATATACTTTGGCTTTCCAAGGTCCCACCATTTCTGTTTTCTCCTGCCGCCTCCATGTCATCTGTGGCAAAAGAACTGCCTCAGTCACATCAATTCCAGGCCTAAAAATGTTTGTTTGAGACATAGCTGCCACTTCTTCTTTCACCTCAGCTTCAGATGCGGGAGCACCAGCACCATCTAAAGCATTCATCACCTCCTTATCCTTATGCGATATCATACAAAGTGACCCTGAAGGGACTTTCCCATCTTCAGAACCATCACCTAGAAATACAACACTCTGATCAGAGCGCTGAATCTTAAAACCATCAAAACCAGCCAAAGTCATGTCAGCCCTTAGGTTTGCACCCCTTTTCCATATTTTGTAAGTATCAGAAGGGGCAATTCTTGATATGAATGGGATAACAGAGCTCTCAAATTGAAATGTAATTTCCATGTAGAAATCTCTCATCCTTCTCATTGTCGCAACCAACCGAGGCAACCTTCTACACCATTTTGCCCAAGCTATTGGCTGGTAGTGCCTAACTATAATCCTAGCAACCCCTTCCTCTCTGTTACATATTGCTTCCTGGAGCGCACTCCACCCTTGATCATTTTGCAAGCTCCAATCTGCACCAGCAAGCATAAGCATCTCCGTAGAAGTCTCGTCACCAAACTTAACAGCCAAATGAAGAGGGGTTTCACGGTTGGGAACATCACGCCTATCAATCACAGCAGATATAGCATCAGCCTTTACTTCTTCAGCTAGTGAATCTGTTTCATTATGAATTTCAGCTGGATTACAAAGCCGTGGCAGGCCTGCAACAATTTTCCTTAAACCAGCATAATCTTTCACTATAACAGCTTTGTGAACAGGACTGTGAGCATATTTCGAAACATCAATTCCAGCCATGCCTCAAAATACACAAGGGCACGAAAACTAAATTAAACAACCAAACCCTTGTTCAATAATCCATATCTACCAACATCTTAAGGCTAAAACAAAACCTAGCATCTCTAATCAACAATAAACGCAACGAAACAACAATGCCACAGTCCACAAATCCAACCTGACAAAAACCAACATCAAAAAATCACCAAAATCACACAAACAACCAAACAAAAAAAACCCATTTCAGCTCAAACACCAAACAACAAATCATCACATTTTTTCCCAAAACTAAAAATACCCAATTCATCAAACACCCATTTAATTCAAGAGAACAACAGTAACTAAACAAACACAAATCATCAAAAAAAACAAGAAATTACAATGGGACCCAAAAGATTACATAAGCACACAAAAATAACACAAACACAACAGTACTAGAAATAGAAAAAACTCACCTTAATCTTATCCAAACACCAAGATTTCAGACAAGAAGGACTAAACACTGGACCCCACCACTTCTCACCTCCTATACATATAAAAATCAGATCTTTACATACAATTCAAGATCAGACAAACCCCATAAGGGTATTTCAAAACATCAATCAAAAAATCAAAAGATTCTTGAAAATCTTGAAAAATCAGAGAAAAAAGGGGAATAAAAGTGGAAAAGAAAGAGCTGGGTAATGAAGAGAGGGATAGATAGATACAAAAAGGGTGTGTGTAATGAGAAGAAAGAAAGAAGGAAAGAGGGCAACGCGTAGAGAAAAGTAAACAGCTTTGAGTTTCTACAAAATCAAGAAAAGAATACAGGGAGGGGAGAGTGGGTGGTAAACTAATGAAATTACTTACTTTTATTCCATTTGTTTATTTATTTCCTTCGGTGGGTAGGTTTTTATTTTTTTAATATTTTTTTGATCTAAAAAATATTATTTTCTTCTTTTCAACATACGTAAATTGCATATGCATGAGATAAATGAATTATGGTCCGTTTGACATTGTTGTTGCCTGTTGCAGATAATAACAGTTTTTTTCTGAAAAACAGCTAAAAAAATGTTTGATAAAATTTAAAAACTGATTTTTTGAAAAGCGTTTTTGGCTGAAAAGCTGCTTTCAGAAAAAACAGGTCTCCCGTGCTTTTGAAAAAAGTTGTTTTTCCGCTTTTGCGGGAAGCAGTTATTGGTTTCAACATCAAAACTCACCAAAAATATTAATTTTTTATATTATACACCAAAACATGCACATATCAAAAATATTACCAAACATTTATCTGATTTTCACAACAACACTTATTTTAACAACACTTTTTTCAACAGCACAACAATCCCAAACAAAGCCTTAGTTGTAGAGTTGAATCTTGTTAAATTGTAAATTATATCTCTCTAAATACTTAATGGAATTAATCAACGATTATTATATATTTATTCGTAACTTTATGTACTATTATAATGCTCTAATATCATCCGAAGTTAAAAAATTTAATGTTTTATAAATGTAAAAATCATCACAATATATATACTTATATAAAGGAGAAGACGGGGGCGTTGAGGTGGCGAGCCTCTAGAATCGCTCCGTTCTATTTTTCTAATTTTCTCAATTTTTTACAATTTTTAATTTTAATAATTACAACTTCCTTTATTAATTTTCAATTTTGTAGGAAGGAAATTGAAAATTACACTTTTATTATTTTCAAATTTGATATAACTTTCTTTTATTATTTTCAAAGTTGATAGAACTTTCTTTGATTTAGAAAATTACAACTTCCTTATTATTTTCGAATTTGTAGGACTTGATAGAACTTTCTAAACAACACATTTGTATATGATTATGCTATGTAATATGCGGAAAATAAACAACACACACAATCACTTTAATCTACTTTGAATTAAGTAAATTAAATACTACAGTTTTCTGGAAATTCACAACGGGATTTCTGGCTTCTAAACAAGAACAGTTTGTAACTTGTTTTGCTTACAGAGAAAAGAGTGCTTTAGATGAAACTATGTGTATCTCTCTTACAGCTTACAGTTGTGTGCGCACGATATATATATTCCTATACAAACTAGGCACACACCTATTTACACAGTTACCCCTAGCTGAAAGTCCAACTTGTCCTGTCATAAGAGGTTAACTATGTCAGGAAGAACCACCTGCTTTTCGGAGTCTTTCCCGTTTCTGTAGCTGCTTGTCTCTTATCTTTCTCTCCAAGTTTAGCTGTAGATTTGCCATCTGTTCTTTGGACCACCTTGCCAGAACAAATGCTTCAGTATTTGTCTCTTTTGATTCTTGATTATGTACCTTGATTTGTCTTGTTGTAAACGGCTAAGTGTTGATATCGTGAACTTCACTTCATTCCAGACTATGCGATGTCACTTGTGAAGACTACGCGATATGGCCTTTGAGGACTTTACGACATGGGTCATTTGAGGACTTCGCGATCTAGTCTTTTTGAGGACTATACGACATAGGTCATTTGAGGACTATGGGACATAGACTATTTGATGACTATGTGTAATATCCCGTAATTTTTAGATTAATAATAATAAAAGAATAATAGAAAAAAGGATTAAAATTTGATAAAGAATAGGATTAATGATTAAATTAGACTAATGGGCCTAAAGTTCGGATCAGATTTGAACACGGGTAAGTAGTAGGTTTGGAATTAGGGTTCCGAGTCTTTATATAAACATCATATTCTCTTTCTTCGTTTTTATTATCAAAAATTCGTAGGGTTTTATACATAGAATTCAGTTGTCTTGTAAAATTCGTAATAAATTCATCGTAAGTCAGAATTTGATGATTCTGGACTTTTCGGAAAGCTCTTTCAATTTTATAAAACTTTTGTTTCACAGTGTTTTTCCAGATTATTCTCTTAACTGTTCTGAAAATCACAAAACACAAACATGTCTTGTTTTTCAGTTTCTGTTCAAATTCAGAGGACGTTTTATTCAATTCCCGATTCGTTATAAGTCCGATTTTTATGAGTCACATCTTTTCAGAAAGGTCTTTTCATTCTGTACGACTTTCGTCCTTTGAGGTTTTCAAGAAAACGTCGTTTAGAGGGTCAAAATAGCTAAAAACAGAACTGATAAGAATTGGATATATGATCTAGGATGCGTTGAGGTAAGTTTTCGATCGATCTTTCTAGTATTTTTCGAAACTATGTGTTGTGTGTGTATTTTGATTATAAAAACTTGGGCTTAGTGATGATATATTTTGATGTGATGTGTATTATTGTATATGTGTTATGTGTAAGCAATAGTCTTGAGATTCAGGTTTGTGCCATGGTTTGTGAAAATATCGAATAAGAATAAGGACCGAGTCACCGGGTTATAGTGACAGTTTTCTGAAAACTTAGGACCGTTATCACCGGGTTGTAGTGATCGTGGCATGAATTACGGGTTTTGAGTTATTGTTGTTATGTGGTATCGTATCAATCGAATAAGAATAAGAATATGTGTATCGAAATTATGTATCGTATAATGTTATTGTATTGTATCGAATATTGTATTGTCTTTTGTATATACATGTTATCTGCCCTGCTAGTTGGATCGATTGGTTTCTTGCTGGGCTGTGTGGCTCATTCCTTACAATTTTCAGGTTCGAGTTAAGATCGAGTGGATGTGCTTTCGAGTTCGAGAATCTTAGGTTTGGACTAGTTTGGCTTGGATTGTCATCAGCTGCGCTTTTGTAATAGTTCTCTTTGTAATTGACTTTTAGATTAATAAATTGTATTGTGTTTTAGTTTTGATTTAGAATAATAGTCCGAAAAGTCGGGCTGTTACACTATGCGACATAGACTATTTGATGACTATGCGACATAGACTATTTGATGACTATGCGACATAGACTATTTGATAACTATGCGACATAGACTATTTGATGACTTCACGATCTAGCACATCTTGACTTTGCTGTCTTCAACACATCACGACATGAGTCTTGAGGACTTCACGACATAGTACAAAATGGACTATGCGATCCAGCACTTCTCGACATGGATATTGGTGACTTCACGACATAGCTCTATTCTGACTTTGCTATATAATGCCTTAGTCAAATTTCTGCAACTTATTTCTTCAGGGCCTTATTCATCTCTATCCTGCTGCATGAACAAATCTGAACTTCTACCAGGACAATTATTTAATGGCCTATATACAATACATTCTAGTTGCAAGAAACTTACTAAGCTCATTATAATTCTGAGCATACATGATCAAGCTAATGTTCATGAGAACAAGACAAGTACATAGAGAGACCTATACTATATCCCAGTGATAGAATTCACTAGGTCATGTAGTGTGACATAGTCACATAGTTCAGGCTTGTTAATGGTGGTATTCAGACATGTCTTGAGCCTAACATTAACATAAGAGCCTACAAATTCGAAAATAATAAGGAAGTTGTAATTTTAATAAGGAAGTTGTAATTTTTTAAATCAAAGAAAGTTCTATCAAGTCCTACAAATTCAAAAATAATAAGGAAGTTGTAATTTTCTAAATTAAATAAATGTTCTAAATCAAAGAAAGTTATATCAAGTCCTACAAATTCGAAAATAATAAGGAAGTTGTAATTTTCTAAATCAAAGAAAGTTCTATCAAGTTTGAAAATAATAAAAGAAAGTTCTATCAAGCCTACAAATTCGAAAATAATAATGAAGTTGTAATTTTCTAAATTAAAGAAAGTTCTATCAAGTCCTACAAATTCGAAAATAATAAGGAAGTTGTAATTTTCTAAATCAAAGAAAGTTCTATCAACTTTGAAAATAATAAAAGAAAGTTCTATCAAGTATGAAAATAATAAAAGTGTAATTTTCAATTTCCATCCTACAAAATCGAAAATAATAAAGGAAGTTATAATTATTAAAATTAAAAATTATGAAAAATTGAGAAAATTAGAAATATATAACGGAGCGATTCTAGAGGCGCCACCTCACCGCCCCCGTCTTCTCCTTTATATAAGTACTAGGTTACTGAGCCGCGCTTCGCATCAAAATTAGAATATATTTGTTAAGAAAAAAAATATTAGAATAAAAATTGTGAAATAAATATCTACAAAATTATTTAAATTATCAAATAAAATATATTCTGTAAAATTTGTATTTGGGTAAGTAATATTATAAATTATTTACATATTGCTTTTGTTTATAAAGTTTGATTTTTTATTTTTTTGGACCGATACCATTGCCAGATATATATTTAAAAAATTATATTGATAAAATCAATATAAACATACAATATTACTTATATTTATAGTATTATTAGAAAAGATAATATTAGAACATGATAGTTTGAATTTTAACTTATATAATATTATTAGTTATATATTACTCTAATATATTACTGCATGAAAATACCTAAGAGTATGTTAGTGTTATTAATACGTGCATCAATCATATCCGGACATATGAACTGAAAGAACAATAAAAAACAATTAACAGTTATATTAAAATTAATATAATGCATAACTTACTAATTTGTGACAATTTTGAGATCTTTTTTTTTTCAACCGTCTTTGATAACTTCAATGCCACCCAAGTAGGTTAAGCAGCCCACAACATCTAAATCAACATAGAAAAAATAATATTAGAACATGATAGTTGGAATTATAACTTATATAATAGTATTACTTATATATTACTCTAATATATTAATGCATCAAAAACCTGAGAGTATGTTGGTGTCATTAATACATGCATCAATCATATTCGGACATATGAACTGAAATCCATGCAGTGATATGTTGACGATACCTTCTTCTAATCTCTTAGGCAACGTTATGCGTATGAAGAGTAATTTAGACCCATGTGATAGTGGTTTATATTTCCCTGTACTTGAAACAACTTTCAGATTTTTGATGCTGTACACGGAGCCTTCCTCTAAAAGATCTTTGAACCGAGAGACCAGAATCTTCAGGATCGTAGCATGGATCAAATTTTCCTGTCATACAACATATCTTAGAAAAGTTAATAACATCATACAATTTGACAAACTAATAAGTTATAAGTATATTGATTTATTAACATTTTCATCTATCAAAATCATGTCAAGACTTATCAGCTCTTCAATATTTAGATTGACAGATTCCCACATTCTACACACTCGTACTCTTATCATCCAGGTATAGTTGTTGTCGTTCAAAGCATCCAACATGATGTAGGCCATAGTTGTATTGATTGTAAATATGGTTGTAAAAATTCGAAGCTATGTAAAAAAGTTTCGGTGTAGATTTTTTGTTATGAATGACATTTAATTTATAGGTGTTTATAAGGTGAATAATATGGAAATCCATTATGTTTAAAAGTCAAGAAGTATTATAAAAGAAAAGTTCTATAAAGTTTGAAAATAATAAAAGAAAGTTATATCAAGTTTAAAAATAATAAAAGAAAGTTTTATCAAGTTTGAAAATAATAAAAGAAAGTTCTATCAAGATTGAAAATAATAAAAGAGAAAATTGCAATTATTAACATAAGATCCTAAAAATTCGGAAGTTGTAATTTGCTAAATCAAAAAAAGTTCTATCAAGTTTGAAAATAATAAAAGAAAGTTCTATGAAGTCTACAAATTCAAAAAATAATAAGGAAGTTGTAATTTTCTAAATCAAATAAAGTTCTATCAAGTCCTACAAATTAGAAAATAATAAGGAAGTTGTAATTTTCTAAATCAAAGAAATTTTCTAAATCAAAGAAAGTTCTATCAAGTCCTATAAATTCGAAAATAATAATGAAGTTGTAATTTTTTAAATCAAATAATGTTCTATCAAGTTTGAAAATAATAAAAGAAAGTTCTATCAAGCCTACAAATTCGAAAATAATAAGGAAGTTGTGATTTTCTAAATCAAATAATAAGGAATTTGTAATTTTTTAAATCAAATAAATTTTCTAAATCAAAAAAAGTTCTATCAAATCCTACAAATTCGAAAATATTTAGGAAGTTGTAATTTTCTAAATCAAAGAGAGTTATATCAAGTTTGAAAATAATAAAAGAAAGTTCTATCAAGCCTACAAATTCGAAAATAATAAGGAAGTTGTAATTTTCTAAATCAAAGAAATGTCTATCAAGTCCTACAAATTAGAAAATAATAAGGAAGTTGTAATTTTTTAAATCAAAAAAATTTTCTAAATCAAAAAAAGTTCTATCAAATCCTACAAATTCGAAAATAATAAGGAAGTTATAATTTTCTAAATCAAAGAAAGTTCTATCAAGTTTGAAAATAATAAAAGAAAGTTCTATCAAGCCTACAAATTCGAAAATAATAAGGAAGTTGTAATTTTCTAAATCAAATAATAAGGAAGTTGTAATTTTTTAAATCAAATAAATTTTCTAAATCAAAGAAAGTTCTATCAAGTCCTACAAATTTTTGAAAATAATAAGAAAGTTGTAATTTTCTAAATCAAAGAAAGTTCTATCAAGTTTGAAAATAATAAAAGTGTAATTTTCAATTTCCTTCCTACAAAATCGAAAATAATTTTGAATATGCTATATATGTTCAAGTTTAGAGCTGAGTTACTTTGAACATTTTGCTTGCTGCATTTTCAGAGTGCGATCGAGTCAGAGGTGCAAGGATTTGAGTCTCAGTACTGGGTAGTTTGGTGGCGAGATTTGAAATGTACGATGTGGTCGCATGTTCTGATGTGTTGAGTTTATGGCATTTCGAATGGTCACAATTTCTTGGTAATCTTGAATAGATTAAACTTCTAATTCTCCCGATGTATTACTTTGATGAGGAGTGTTTTTTCTTAATTTTGTTGGAATTAATTTTCCTAACTTCAAATGTCCGAAAATAAAAAATCATCTAGTTTACAATAGTTGCACCTTGGATTGTAAATGAATCAAGTAGGTAATTTAACTTGACTTGACTCGAAATCCAATTCAAATTTAAATATATAAATAAATTTATCGAGTCAATCCGAGTTATAAAATTATTAAACTCGAAATTGACTTGAACTCAAGTCAACTCGACTCAATAGGGTATATATATCACAAATAAATAAATTACATATATGCATGTAGTATATGATCGTTTGTAATGCCATATAAAATAGAAAACTATCCCGGTTATTCGCAAATAGGAAGAAGGCGGAAAAAGTTGAGTAATTTTGTGTGTAATTATTGAGTAAAGTGCATTATGCGTACTTGCAGTTTAGGTGTCATACCACTTGGGATACTCAATTTCAAAAACTAGCACTTGTTATACTGACACTTTGAACTACTAACACTTTGCGTGATTCCGTCTCTTTCAGTTAACTCCGTCTATTTCCTTGAGGGCAATTCAGTCTTTTTCGATTTGTACGCGTATTATACATATATCTGATACATGTACTTTACCAATTAAAACCACACCTTTCACTGCACTTCCCCCCTTTGATCACTGTAACGCCAATCGAGTTCTCCCGCTGCATTGCCGACAATGGTGTGGTTTCGAAGAGATCCTAATGACAAAGACGTTTACAAACCTAATGAATGTCCCGATTATGGAGGTAAGATCTGTCACTTTAAATTAAATTAGGGTTTGAACCGTTTGTATACGAAATTAGGGTTTTTGTATGGTTATATGTTTTTTGTGTTTACTTGCTTAGGGTTTTGGTATTGGTTGCTTTGGTTGCTAGTTCTGAAGTTAGTGTAACTTATTCTGATGTTTTTGGTTTAATATGTTGGTGCTCCCATGTGATTCAATGTCTCCTCTGTGGTCCCTTGTGTTTTTTTATGTTTTCGACAATGGTAGTATAAGTATAGTGCCATGTTTTTGTCTGTATAAAGTTCCAATTTACTCTATTTTTTGCAGTTGGTTCAGACCTGTTTAGTATAAAGTATCACTATGGGGGGCAATTTTACAGAAAACCCTAAGCAATATGTTGGTGGTAGTGTTGACTTCTTTGACCTTTGTGATGTAGATACAATGAGTTTGATTGAATTAGTTACTATGTCAAAAGAGTGTGGGGAATTAGGAGTAATTACATTCTATTACAAGTGGCCAAGAAGTGATATGGATAAGGGATTACATGCATTGGAAACTGATGCAGATGTTTTAGAGATGTGTGAGTTGTTGCCACCTTCTAGGATTATATATGTGTATACCATCACAACTAAGCCTCTGTTTGCTTTGGATATTGATGGAATGCCCACACAAGAGTTTGCTCCATCACAAGACCCTAATATGCAGTATGTAGATCCTACAACAGACCCTATTGACAGAGAAGACCTTGAAGAATTAATGAATTTGGATCCTAGGCACAACTATAATGGTGATGTGGAAGATGGACAAGGAGGTAGAGATGATGATTTGCTCAGTGATGGTGAAAGTGATGGGGATTACAATCCTCAATATGAAGGAGATGTTTTAAGTGATTGTAGTTTCTACTCAGATGGTTCCAATATGGATAGCACTGATGATGAGGTTTGTAATCACAAGTCTGAAAGAGCAAGAAAGAGTAAAGAAAAAGCTAAGGACAAAGAAAAACAAAAAGAAAAGGACAAAGATGTAGCTGAGACACTTAATCATGATGAGAATGAGGATGTCACTGAAGAAGAAGGACATTTAAGTGATTGTTCTACTCATTATGCTTCTAGTGATGAAGAGAGGATGGCCAGCAATTCTACAGATGAAGATGAAATTTCATTTCCTGTCTTTAATGAGAGGACAGAGATGAAAGACCCTAAGTTTCAGCTTACTATGTTGTTTCCAACAACAAAAGTGTTCAGAGCTGCAGTCAAGAAGCAAGCTATACTGGAGAGGAGACCTATTAAGCAATGTAGACACTATGGTAGCAGGGTGAGATTTATCTGTGAAGGTGATTGTCCATGGAAGATTTATGCATCAAAAATACAGATGAGTGATACCTACCATATTAAGGTATACAATCCAAAGCATACATGCACTCAAACATTTCATCAAAAACAGATCAATTCTAGATGGATAGCAGAAGAATACGAAGATGACATAAGGATGAATCCAACTTGGCCTCTGTCATCATTCTTGCAAAAGGTTGTCAATGACTGGCACTGTCATGTCAGTATTTATGCTATTGGTAGGGCCAAAAGGAAGGCATTAGAGAAGATTAATGGAAAGCATGTAGATCAATATTCAAAGTTGTGGGATTATGGAAATCAGTTGTTGAAGGCAATGCCAGATAGCACTATTCAAGTAATGACTGAAGACCAAGAACTACAAGATGACAGGAAGAGGTTTAAAAGATTTTATATATGCCTTGGTCCACTTAAAAAAGGTTTCAGAAATGGTTGTAGACCACTTCTAGGTCTTGATGGGTGCCATTTAAAAGGACCTTATGGTGGTCAATTACTGGCTGTAGTGGGTACTGATGCCAATGATGGCATGTATCCCTTAGCTTGGACTGTTGTTGAAGCAGAGAATAATGATAGTTGGAACTGGTTCCTGCAACTGATTAAAGATGATCTGAATATTCAAAATGATGGTACATTCACTTTTATATCAGATAGGCAAAAGGTACATTTACTTTTACCTCACTTTTACTTTGAAATTTTTTTCTAAAACTTTATTTCTAATGTGGGGTTCACATGTTTTCTTGGTAGGACTTAATCAATGCATTAGAAGCAATTTTTCCTAATGCAGAACACATGTTCTGTGTTATGCATCTCTATAGGAATATGTGGAAAGACCATAAAGGCATTGGGGTTAGAATGTGTTTGTGGTTGGCAGCTAGGGCCACTACTGATTACACTTTCAACAAGCACATGGGTGAGCTGAAAAAGGTAATAGTAGTTTATTCTTGTGTGTTTCCCTACTTGTTCATTTCTGTCTACTTTACTTATTGAACGTGGCTTTATTTGTTTGTGTATAGTTGTCAAAGAAATGTTTTGATTGGTTGAATGAGAAGCCTAGAACTCAGTGGTATAGGAGTGCATTTAGAAGCATATGCAAGTCAGATATGTTTGTTAACAACCATTCTAGGTTTTTAACAATAGCATAAGGAAATTTAGAGATCTCCCTATTATTTCAATGTTCAAGTCAATTCATAAGGATGTTATGATGATGATTCAACATAGGAGAGATAAGATGTTGAACAGTTATGCACTAAACCCAATTTGCCCTAATGCAATGAGGAGGCTTCATAAGTAAGTGAAATTTTTTGCACATTAATTTTCAAACATTTTGTATGACATTAATCTTAGAGTATTTACCTTTTTTAGGGCAATTGAACAAAGTAAGGGATGCCATGTTGTTTGGAGTGGAGGTGTTAGGTATCTTGTCACAATGTCTGCAGGTGGCTATGAGATGGTTGTGGATTTAGAAGCTCACAAGTGTGCCTGCAAAAAGTGGGAGCTGTCTGGAATACCTTGTTACCATGCTTGTGCCTGTATAGCTTGGAGTAAGAAGGCTTTTGAGCCTTTCATTCATCAGTCATATAGTAAAGACATGTTTTTGGAATGTTACCATTTTATTGTGGAGCCTATATGTGGAGAAGAAGAATGGGAGGAAACAAGGTTCCCAAAGCCTTTGCCTCCTGATGTTAAGCCTCAAACTGGCAGACCTAAAAAAAAGAGAAACAAGAAGAATGATGTTGTTGGTACAGATCCAACAAAAATGAAAAGGCAAAACACCAAGGTCAAGTGCACCTATTGTATTGAATACAGCCATAATATAAGAACTTGTCCATCTAGGATAAGAACTTCTTCAATTTGAGTTATATTTATTTGTAGTGCATATATAAATAACTCATACTATGATCTCTATATTTACATGCAAATGACAGAGCTGCTGGATGTGAAAGACCTGTTAAAACAAGGACTAAGAACACAAACAAGACACTTGCAGGAAACAACAATGGTGCAAATGAAGCTAGTAGGAGTGAAACTTTGGGGAACCAGAATGCTGGGAATGAAGCTGGTAGGAGTGAAAATGTGGGGAATCAGACTGCTGGGAATGAAGCTGGTAGGAGTCAAAATGTGGGGAATCAGATTGCTGGGAATGAAGCTGGTAGGAGTGAAACTGTAGTGGGCAATCAAAGTAGTGGGACTCCTAAGAATGTGCCTACTAGGACTGATAATGCTGGAAGCCAAGGTGGTATCTTGTCAAAGAAGCCTAGACAATACAAGAAGAATACTCCTCTTGGTATTCAACCACAGAGAGTCAATTCAAAAGGCAAGGGGACCACAACTACACTGGCAAACATTGAGGCTACAAGGAGACAGATGCAAGCTAAACTAAAGGGAGAATCCAGTTTGGAAGATATAGTCTATTATGCCTCTATTGCTGACTCCTTTTTGTTGACAAACTACTATAACATTTGTCAATGTCATGACTCCTTTAGAATGTTATAACTTTTGTCAATGTGTGTGATATCACACACAAGTGAACTTTATGATGTACCAACCTATGCTTTACTCATGCTTTTGTGAACTTTATGATGTACTTTCCTATGCTTTTGTGAATGTATTCAAGAGTAATTATTGTTTCAAGTATTTTCTTATCAATTTTTTACTCTTTCTTTTATTACTACAATTCATTATTTGCACAACAAAACAGGAAAAACTCATTGTAATTTCGAAACATAGAACTTGTCATTACATATTAAGACGACATAGTACATCCTTCATCATCAACTCCAAATTACACAATAACACAAACTACATCAAAAACACAAAATTACACAAATCCAAATCAACTTATCCCTCATCAAACGAATCATATTCATCATCTTGAACCACATTATCCTGACCCACTATGTTGAGTACCATATTCATCATCGCAGAGAAAAGCACGAACATTACAACAATCGTGAACTGCTGCTTCTGCTTCATATTGTTCACCTCAGCTTCATGCTTATCGCACATTCGATCCATCCTGCGCTTCAACTTGTCAAGTGAATTGACATTACGTTCGTTCAGCTCTTTAATCACCTCTACTGCACGAGGTCCAAGTGGTGGGTCGATCCACTTGTGAAAGCCACAGTTATCATCCGCACATTCCCTGAATCTCCTACCTGCGTTTTCTCCAAACCAATGTGTGTTCATCGCGCTCATTCGATCACAATCACACATTAGATCCAATACCTCATCCACAGCAGCCATTTCACGAGCCATTTCTGTTTGGGGGGGGGGAGTTCTTTTTTTAATTAGGGTTTACAATACTAAGAGACTGAATTAGGGGGGATGAAAGTGTATAAATACACGATAATACGCGTACAAATCGAAAAAGACTGAATTACCCTCAAGGAAATAGACGGAGTTAACTGAAAGAGACGGAATCACGCAAAGTGTTAGTAGTTCAAAGTGTCAGTATAGCAAGTGCTAGTTTTTGAACTTGAGTATCACAAGTGGTCTGACACCTAAACTGCAAGTACACATAATGCACTTTACTCGTAATTATTTATAATTCATGTAGAAATCACGTGAATTAACACTTATATCAATCAATAAATTTACTTCATAATATTATCTCAATAATAGCACATTATTTTTTGTATTAATTTTTGGTAGCCCATACCTTAGCATTACGAATTATTTAAAGTAAAATGTTACGTTGATACGAGTCGGCAACACATTAAACAAGTCTAGGTTGTTTATTTTAAAAATTAAATGTTAAGTAACCGATTGCTCTAAAATTTTAAGGCGTAGAATAAGACCCCAACAAAATCTTATATTATAATATTATTCAACACTCCCCCTCAATCGTGCGATACCTTTCGTGCACATAAACAGCAGCAGACAAATATTTAAATTAAATAACCCATGTGGGAAGGCTCGACACTCGAACCTGAGATTTCTCCCTAAACCGAGCTCTGATACCATGTTAAATAATCAATCGCTCTAAACCTTAATCTTAAGATGTTCCCAACAGGATCTTATATTATAATATTATTCAACATCGAACATCTCTTAAGTTATTGCTACAAATATTGTTTTGTTAATTAAATCGTGAAAGTTTACATAAGAATATTTATTAGTGGCAGACCATTAACAGAAGCCATGTAATTTATCAACGAAAAGTTCTTGGATTAAAGTTTAGGTTAGGATTAAAGTTAAGTAAATTAGTGCATGCCTATGTTGATGTTAGTGTATGCCAATATTGGTTACATTTATAGGGCGAAAGGTAAAGACGGCTACATTTAAGTACCATAATCGAATTTTTGGTTATAATTGTGTTAAGAGAAAAAGAAATTATAATTGTTGTTTTATATTCAACAATTCTTACAAGATCATGAAAAGGGAAAAAAGGTAGGTAAAATGAACTTTTTCTTAATACTCTTATAAGCTAAATACAAATATTAGCCATAGTTCTAAGGATCACCTAATATCATGAACGCTTAAAAATATGCCATAAGTGCTCATAGACAATGTTTTTAATGAGTACGTGTTGCAAGCAAAGCGTTTCAATAAATAGGCTCAGTTTTAGTGTTTTGCAACATTGCTCGAATACTATTGCATTAGACATACATTTGGTGTTGCACGTGAATATTGGGTTTCAGCATGCAACATATTGGATGGTGTTGCATTTAATCTAATATTTTAATAATTTTTTAATAATTATAAAATAAAGTTGAATACATTTTCAAGAAAAATACATTACATTTTGATCAATCTTTTTACTTTTCAAGTTTGAAACATAAAATATTACAAAATTGAATATCTAATATAAATATGTAGCCTTTTTTTATTTTATAATAAAAATATAATTTTTAAATTTTTGTGTTTATAAAAAATGTAAGTAAATTGAAATAATATATATATATATATATATATATATATATATATATTCTTACTTTTAAAGTTTGATATATAATAATTTATGGTTTTATTACGAATATTTAATATGAATAGAAGTCATGTTTTATAATATTACAAAATTTAATTAATAAATTAAAAAAACTCACGACAAAAAAGAAAAACAGGAGGGGCTATTTGGACAAAAAATTGGGCGGATAATTTCCCACCAAAAGAAAAAAATTCAGTACACTTTCCCCAGCACACATTGTCTGCCTTCAACACTTTTCAGGCTAAAAATGGTGACCATGAGTGAGTTCCGAAAGACGCAACGGGGCGAAGGTCTGGCGATTGTGTTGGCAATCGGGACGGCTACACCCCGTAACTGTGTCAATCAGAGCATGTATCTGGAATATTATTTTCGTGTCACTAATAGCGAAATTAAAACACAGCTCAAAGAAAAATTTAAGCGCATGTGTGAGTTTCTTGAACCTTTTGCGAGTAAATTGTTATAGCTTACTGAAATGTTTATTTTTTCGAATTCAGAGTAGTTTTTCTTTCTAATTTTTATGTTTTACGTACTAAAAGGAAGCTGATTTGATACCAGATGTTTGAAATACCTTTTCAGGTGACAAATCAATGGTCAATACTCGGTACATGCACTTGACCAAGGGCGGAGGCACAGCAAAGGCTGTGGTGGGCTGTAGCCCAGGTGAAAAAAAAATAGTCAAAATTTTTCTATAGTCCAGCCCAAAAAATTTGAAGTCAGCCCACGTGACATTTCATATTTAACCCAATTAATTTTTATTATTTTTTGATTTCAGACCCGAGGGAAAAATACAAAGACACGCAACAGAAACGGACACAAAAAAACCAAATTGTTCAATTAGGGTTAATCATAATTTATCTTCTTCTTATTTAGGTTTTATAATTTGTAATCTTGTTTAATCTCTTTTACTCTCTTTTATAGGACAATATAATGGCAACTCAAGGAAAAAAGAGGGGAAAAACATTGTTTTCATTTTTCAAACCAAGTGCGGCTACACCTACTAATGAGGTACACTCTCCATCTAATATCGATATTGAGGAAAATCCATCTAGTGTTGATATCGAGGAAAATCAGTGTGACCAACCAATTTGTAAATCTCCAAGAATTAAAATTGATCTTAATACTCTTGAACGAGATCCTGGAATTCGAAAACCTATATGGCAGCATCCCGTAAATCAATGAGATGAAATAAGATGAGCTTATATTAAAATGGGTGTGTATCAACCTAAGTTTGTAGAGTATCCGAGAACAAAATATGGGTCACAGACACAACATCGTAGATTTCAATACTCGTGGTTTGACAAATTTCGTTGGTTGGAGTACTCTCCGGAAAAGGATGCAGTATTTTGTTTTCCTTGTTTTATTTTTGAAAACAAATCACCTTGTCATGCTGCATTTACTACTGATGGATTTAATTGTTGGAAGAGGGTTAATGATGGAGTCAGATGTCCATTTTTAATACATGTGGGAACTCCTACTTCACCACATAGTAATGTTGTTCAAAACTGTGAAGAATTAATGAAAGTTACTGGACGTATTGACAAAGTTTTAAATGCCCAAAGTTTAGAAGAAGTTCAGAAGAATCGGTTGAAACTTAAAGCATCGATTGAGAGCTTGCAGGCTTGTGCATTTAGAGGTCATGATGATGCTCCAACTTCTAGCAATCGTGGTAATTTTATAGAGATGGTAAAATTTTGTGGTCGAATGAATGATGACATTAGTGATATAGTCTTAGAAAGAGCTTCGGAAAATGCAAAATATACTTCACCAACTATTCAGAAAGAAATTTTGCATATTTTTGCAAATAGAGTGAGAAGAAAAATTCGTGAAGAAGTTGGAGACTCAAAGTTCTGTATTTTGGTTGATGAAGCCAAAGATTCATCAAATAAAGAGGATATGTCAATTATTCTGAGATTTGTTGACCGTCTTGGTATCTTACGAGAGCGTTTCTTTGAGATTATTCATGTTCCAAACACTACTGCTGCAACATTAAAGGAAAAAATACCCATTGTCCTTTCTCGATATAATTTGCATAGCTCTGATATGAGGGGTCAGGGGTACGACGGTGCTAGCAACATGTCAGGTGCTTGGAATGGACTTCAGGCTCTCTTTCTTAAGGAGTGTTCTTATGCATATTATATACATTGTTTTGCTCATAGATTACAACTAGCATTAGTTGGAGCTTCTACAAAAGAGACTTCTGTTTATCTATTTTTTTTCAAAATTGTCAACCATTGTTAATCTTATTGGTTGTTCTCCTAAATGGCACACTGAATTACATTCTTCTCAAGCTATTGAAATTGATCGTATGGTAATTTCAGGCGAACGTGATACTGGGAGAGGCATAAATCAGATTGGTAATCTTCATAGGAGTGGTTCTACTCGGTGGAGCTCTCATTTTGATTCCATTTGCAGTTTAATTGATATGTATGGAGCAACCATATCAGTACTTGGAAGTATTGTTGAAGAAGGAAATTCTACTTCACTACGGGGAGAAGCAACAGGTTGTTTGATAATTATGAGATCATTTGAATTTATTTTCACACTCCATATGATGCATAAAATTATGGGGGTCACTGATTTACTTTGTCGAGCTTTACAACACAAATCTCTTGACATCGTAAGTGCCATGGATCTAGTCTCAACTACTAAAGCACTGCTTCTTACCTTGAGAGAGGAAGGATTTGACCATCTCCTTGTGTATGTGCAATCTATTTGTACAAAACATGGCGTCGAAATTCAAGATATGAATGCTTTGTACAAAAGTGAAACAGGTCGTTCATGCCAGCAAAAAGACTCAATGACAATCTGTCAACACTATCATTATGATGTCTTTAATTCAGCAATAGACTTTCAGCGAGAGGAGTTGAATTCCAGGTTCAGTGATGGAGCAGTAGAACTTCTTGTACTTAGCTCTGCGTTAGACCCTAAAGACAATTTTAAATCATTTAATGTTGAGCAGATTTACAAGCTTGCGGAGAAATTGTATCTAGAAGAATTCACTGAACAAGAAATGCATTACTTGAAATGTCAACTAGAGCATTATAAACTAGATGTGATTCATCATGAAAGCTTTCAAAATATGTCTACCATCAATGAATTGTGTCGCGGATTGGTTGAAACAAGCAAGTTGCAGCACTATAATTTAATTGATCGGTTGATTCGTCTAGTTTTGACTTTACCTGTTTCTAATGCCACAACCAGACGCTCATTCTCAGCTATGAAACTTGTTAAAACTGCTCTACGCAATAAAATGGAAGAAGAGTTTTTAGCAGATTCTATGATGCTTTACATTGAACGTGACCTTGTTGAAGATATCGATTCAGATTCTATAATAGATGAATTTTATTCTATTAAGAATCGAAGGCTACAGCTGAAATAAGATGTAAGAATTTCTCAAATTTAATGGTTAATTTGTGATGGTCTGTTTATTATTAGCTAGGCTCTGATTTTCATTCTTGTTTTGCAGTTATGAAACAGCTAATGTCTTCTTATGTTGGCATGTTGGTGTTTCTCCTGTTTTGTTGTTGCTCCTGATTGCTACTGCAGTACTGCTGGTCCTGTTTTGCTACTACTGCTGCTCCATTTTGCTAATAACCAGTAAACTTTCTGTTCATCTTATTACTTGTTACAAGTTTATTAGCCTAGGTGAAATTATTTTCCTGTCTCCGCCCTTGCACTTGACAGAATATTTACTGAAGGAAAATCCAAGTTTATGTGAGCACATGGCACCATCCCTTGATGCTAGGCAAGAAATTGTTGTCACTGAAGTTCCAAAACTAGGTAAAAGAGCAGCAACAAAAGCCTTAGAGGAATGGGGCCAGCCCCTGTACAAAATCACCCACCTCATCTTCTGTACCAGCACTGGCGGTGTCGATATGCCAGGCGCGGACTTTCGCCTCACCAAGCTTCTCGGGCTCTGTCCGTCGGTCAAGCGCTACATGATATACCAACAAGGTTGTTTTGCTGGTGGCACGGTTCTTCGTCTGGCAAAAGACTTGGCTGAGAACAACAAAGGTGCTCGTGTGCTTGTGGTTTGCTCTGAGATCATGGTCTTTACTTTTCAGGGGCCTAATGAAACCAATCTCGGTAGTTTGATAAGCCAGGCCTTGTTTGGCGATGGGGCTGGTGCGGTGATAGTGGGCTCGGACCCCATCACTGGAATCGAGAAACCATTGTTTGAGATTGCTTCTGCAGCCCAAACCATCGTTCCAGATAGCGATGGTGCTATCGATGGTCATTATCGGGAGGTGGGGATTACTTTACACCTTGTCAAAGAGGTTCCTGGTCTGATTTCAAAGAATATTAGGAAGAGTTTAATCGAGGCATTCGAACCCTTGGGTGTAACTGATTGGAACTCAATTTTTTGGATTGCACATCCGGGCGGTCCAGCTATACTAGATTAAGTTGAAACAGAGTTAAGCTTAAAGCCTGAGACAGGTTCTAAGGGACTACAGAAACATGTCAAGTGCTTGTGTTTTGTTTATATTGGATGAAATGAGAAAGGGGTCAGCTAAGGATGGCAAGAGAACTACTGGAGAAGGACTTGATTGGGGTGTTCTGTTTGGTTTTGGTCCTGGTCTCACTATTGAGACTGTTGTTCTTCACAGTGTGCTTATTTAAGACCTCAAGTGGTTTTATTTGGTTCACTTGTGAGTTCTAATATTCCTGCACTTGGTCTAATTTATTTGGTTTAATTGTGTGCTTAAAATGTAGCAACACTGGTGATTTCACCGAACAAAATTTCGAAATGATCGAGATTAGAATAAATTATTCCTAACTTTTGCATGCTTAGAGCATCTCCGATGGGGTGCCAAAAAGAGTGTCATGTGGCATGATGTGACATGACACTTTTATTGGCTCTCCGTTAAAGTGACGAGAGTGTCAACTAAAGTTGCCACTTTTCGACACCCTTCCAATATAGCAAAAATACAAACACCCCCTCACTAAAAACATGCACCTACATATTTAGTTTTAATTATAGTTTGATTTATTTGCAATTGTGGGTGCCAATCATTGAAGCAAATTTTTTTAAGAAAGATGCTAAAAGTACCGGTGAAGAGAGAGAAAGTAAAATATTAATATTTTTGTTGAGTTGACAATTTTGGCACCCTTGTTAAGCACTCCCATTAATGGGCACCCTCAAGGATGCCAACTTTGTCACCTAATCAAAAATATTATAAACTATGGGCCTGTTTGGGCAGTGGTTTATAAGTCAGCTTATGACTTATAAACCCATTTCAACTTACGAGGGGTGTTTGTGTACTCAGCTTATATGATAACTTATAAGTTATAAATTGATAAGTTGAATGTTAGAAATCACGAACATTTTACTTAACTTATCAACTTATTCTTTGATTTCTTTATTTTTTTAATACTTTATATTTTTATCTTTGTGTTTTTAAATATTTTTTTTAATTTAAAATGCAAGCGTTGAAATCATTGTATTTAATAATTATTTTTTCAAATTTAATTTAGCAAATTCTTCACTAACTTATAAGTAAATTTATCCAAACACCCGTATAACTTATAAGAATCCATCAACTTATCACTTATAAAGAACTTACTCATTTTAAACTATAAGTCAACTTTTTTGTGATACCACAAATACGCACTATATTCTCTCTTTTCCACATCATTTTTGACATCCTTTTCTCAAAAAACACTCCAATTGTTAGCACCATGCCAATTTTTAAAAAGTATTGGACCTACATATTATTATAATTTTATTTCTTTAATAGATAACATTAAATTAATTAGTTATTATATAAATAATTAGTTGGTGCATGCAAATCTTATGCAATCAAATTACAAAAAAAAAAAAACAAATTACAAATGCTACCGATATTACGTTTGATCATATTAATGAAGTCATTTTATTTTTAATACAATTCGTTAAAATTTAAAAATAATAAAAAATTACAAATTAAAAGCTATATAACACAAGAAAAACATTCTAAGAAAAATAAATTATAAATTATGTAAATGGTGTAGTGAGAAAAAAGAGTTAAAATGTAACAAAATTTAAATAATAATTTATTTACATAATATGTAATAATAAAAAATATAAAATAAATAAGTTTCACAAAAACATTTATAATATAAATAAATAAGAGAAATAATAGTTTATTTATAAGTGGGACCACAAATGAAGTGAGATGTCAATTTTTGACACCCCAGTGGCATCAGAACAACTTCAATGAAGTGCTAACAAGAGTGCAATGCCATCATGTCATGTGGCGTGGTAGGGGCACCCTTCATTGAAGATGCTCTTAAACAAGTCTTAGGGCCTGTTTGGGTACTAGAGAATAAGTTGGCTCATGACTTATAAACCATAAGAGTTTATAAGAGTTTATGATGGGTGTTTGTGTACTCAGCTTATTTAATAACTTATAAGTTGATAAGTTGAATGTTAGAAATTACCAACATTTTACTTAACTTATCAACTTATTATTTGATTTTTTTTTATTTTTTTAATACTTTATATTTTTACCTTTGTGTTTTTAAACATTTTTTAATTTAAAATGCAAGTTTTGAAATCATTGTATTTAATAATTATTTTTTCAAATTTAATTTAGCAAATTCTTCACTAACTTATAAGTAAATTTATCCAAACACCCGTATAACTTATAAGAATCCATCAACTTATCACTTATAAAGAACTTACTCATTTTAAACTATAAGTCAACTTTTTTGTGATACCCCAAACACGCACTTAAAAAAATTTACACGTAATTTTAACTTTTTATTGAGGACTACAAAAAAAATTCATTAAAATTTTGGATTCAATCGGATTTTAATCTTGGTTAGTCCAGGGCCAGTAGCACAATACAATTATAACAGTTCGGTACAATCATAAGCATGTCTACTTTCTAATTTAGGAAATGAGGAAAATAAAAACGAAAATTAAAATAAATCAATCGATAATAATATGAAAACGTGTAATGTTTAATCTTAAATTGGAAAGTATAGGTATATATACAACAATATACCAAACTATAAGGTTATGTGCCAACCAGAAAGATGGTTTTTTTTTTTGAAAGGGGGTTAGTCACGTGTTACTTCTAGCTACCATAATATCGTAAACGCTTATAAATTCATAAATTCAGAACCGTAACATTCAACACAACTAAGCTTTCCACTGCCATTCGACATTGTCTCCCTTCAGAAAAAAAATGGTGACAGTGAATGAGTTCCGAAAGGCACAACAGGCTGAAGGTCCGGCGACTGTGTTGGCGATCGGAACCGCTACGCCACCTAACTGTGTTGATCAGAGCACGTATGCGGATTATTATTTTCGTGTCACTAATAGCGAAGAAAAGACTGACCTCAAAGAAAAATTTAAGCGCATGTGTAAGTTTTCCGAATCAGCTTTTGTTCTGATACATTTGCGAAGAAAATATTATATCATGGACAATTCATTTAATCTCTTTATGATATACTCTAATGAAGATACCACTTCATCAAGTAAAAACTTGTGCCCCTGAAATTTAATTTTTTGTGGTACCCCAATTCGGTAGCATCACCCACGTGATCTAAGGGCTGGCTGGCTCTGCAGAGGAACATGCAAATCCCCTGTTCCGATATGTATGCATTATGCAATATGCCGAACCTTTCTTTTCTTTACTCTCTTGACAAATTGATAGATAATAGATATTAACAACTTACATGTTATGAACTTCAAAAGAATTAATGCTTGAAATTAAAATTTTCAGGTGACAAATCGATGATCAATACTCGTTACATGCACTTGACTGAAGAATTACTGAAGAAAAATCCAGAAATCTGCGAGTACATGGCACCATCCCTTGATGCGAGGCAAGACATTGTGGTTAATGAAGTGCCGAAATTAGGAAAAGAAGCAGCTACAAAGGCCATAAAAGAATGGGGTCAGCCAAAGTCGAAAATCACCCACCTTATCTTCTGCACCACTAGCGGTGTCGATATGCCTGGTGCGGACTTTCGCCTCACCAAGCTACTCGGGCTCCGTCCGTCAGTCAAGCGCTTCATGTTGTACCAGCAAGGTTGCTTTGCTGGTGGCACGGTTCTTCGTCTTGCAAAAGACTTGGCTGAGAACAACAAAGGTGCTCGTGTGCTTGTCGTTTGCTCTGAGATCACTGTCGTTACATTTCGGGGGCCTAATGAGACTCATCTTGATAGTCTGGTAGGTCAAGCTTTGTTTGGCGATGGGGCTGGTGCGGTGATAGTGGGCTCAGACCCGGTTATTGGAGTCGAGAAACCATTGTTTGAGATTGTTTCTGCAGCCCAAACCATCGTTCCCGATAGCGATGGTGCTATCGATGGTCATCTTCGGGAGGTTGGGCTTACTTTTCACCTTCTTAAAGATGTTCCCGGGCTAATTTCAAAAAACATCAGGAAAAGTTTAGTTGAGGCATTCAAACCCTTGGGTATAACTGACTGGAACTCGATTTTCTGGATTGCACATCCTGGGGGACCAGCTATTCTAGATCAAATCGAATCAGAGTTGAGCTTAAAGGCTGAGAAACTGAAGTCAACAAGACAGGTTCTGAGGGACTATGGTAACTTGTCAAGTGCTTGTGTTTTGTTCATATTGGATGAAATGAGAAAGGCTTCAGCTAAGGATGGCAAGGGAACTACTGGAGAAGGACTTGATTGGGGTGTTCTGTTTGGTTTCGGGCCTGGTCTCACTGTGGAGACTGTTGTTCTTCACAGCGTGCCTACTTAATTAAGACCTTCTATGGTTTCATTTGGTTTGCTTGTGATTTCTGATGTTTCTACATTTGGTTTATTTCTGTGATTAAATTGTGTGTTCACTACAGTATGTGTAAAATACTGGTGATTTGATGAACTACTAGTGTGTATCGAAATAAATTTTATCAAGGAACTCCGTTGATTACAAATAAACATACCAGAATTATCTATGATTGAATCTGATACTAGAATTCAATTAAAGCATAATATGATTGAGTTCAGTTAAATTTGAAGCATGACTTTGTTGTAAGGTAATCTAGCTTAGTTGCAGATGCTAATACTATGATAATTATCGCGGAATGTTTCTGGATTTGGTACCGGAATTGTACTACCCAAGACTCAAGAGTCCTTGATGTTTATTTTCATAAGTTTAGCAGATGAGGTATTTTACATTTGAAGACAGGTCTGCGTGTATGTTTTGAGCGTTTTTTAATTATGTGGCAAAATTGGAAGCCTTTGAAGTAGAGCTGTCAACACACAATCCGCGAACATGACACAAACTGACACATATTTTATGGATTTGGATTAATACTAAATGAGTCGGGTCAAAAACGAGTCGGACCCGAAATTGACTCGCATAAAAAAGAGGAGTTGCGGGTCAACTTGCATAATCCGAACATGATCCGCATAACTCGTAAATCTATACTATTAACTCCTTATATATAATAAGCGTAAGGGAGATGTTATCCAAAACTTTGGTCGGTCACTGTACTACCAAAAGTATACGATCCGTTGGATTATAAAACTATAAATATTCAAATCGATGAGGACTGTCAGATATAATATTAAAAATTGTATTTGATTAATAATAGGATAGTATTTAAATACTAAAAGGTGTATTTTGATAATTTAAACCTATTATAAATGGGTTTTCTATATTGAATAGAAATCTTTATGTAAAAATTCGTAATTATCTTTTCTCTTTATTTTATGGATAGTTCCAGTTAGATAATAATTATTAAATCATCATTAAATTAAAGATAATTTTGTAAGCTTCGTGTGGGCTGTAAAATGGTTAAAATCTGTTGTCTAAAACTCAAGATAGAGCCCAAGAGCCCAAACAGTAAAGTTATTATCTAAATTTTAATAAATATTTTTTTTTATTGTAGCACCAATTTAGTTTTTTTTCCCAATTCTTTTAAATTTATAAATTCTATGTTTATTTCAATAAAATGTTAAAATCAATTTAAGAAAAAATTAAAATCGATCTGGTCCGTGTACGATCAATATACGACCAAATTAATAATTATAGTTATATCTTAAATAGATCGATGAGAATTGTTAGATCTAATATTAAAAAGTGTATCTGATTAATAATAGAATTATATTTAAATACTAAAAAGTGTATTTTGATAATTTAAAATTTTTCTATGTAAAAATTCTTGAATTTATGTATAGTTCCAGTTAGATAATAATTGTTAAACCAAATATCAAGATAACAATTCATATCGATTACAATGATACCCTATGTTATAAGAGACTTAGGAGAACTCATGTACATGAATAAATTTAAACACTTTTTTTCCTGAAGGAACATAACAATTTGATTAATCCAAATTATAATTATATTATTTTATATATAACAAACATAAAAGGATAATATCAAAATATTATTAAAATGTTGAGGGTTTCATATTCATAAACGATAATTTTGAATATAATACTTATATTAAAATGTGTATTTGATTAAAGGTAGGATTATATTTAAATACTAAGAAGTGTGCTTTGATAATTTAAACCAATTATAAATTGGTTTTCTATATTGAATTGAATTCTTTGTGTAAAACTTCTTAACCATCTTTTCTTTTCAGTTTATTTTATTGGTAGGTCAACTGGTCAAGTTAGATAATAATTATTAAACCATCATTAAATTAAAGATAATTTCGTTAGTTTCGCATGAGTTATAAAATCGTCAAAATTCAATTTCTAAAACTCAGGATAGAACCCAAATATTAAAGTGAGTATCTAAATTTTAATAAATATTTTTTTTATTGTAGCACAAATTTATTTATTTTTCCACTAATTCTTTTAAATATAGAAATTTTATGTTTCTTTCAATAAAAATTCAAAATTAATTAAGAGCAAATTCAAATCGATAAAGAATATAATAATATGAGAATAAAATTTTATATAATCATAACATAATTTTTATTCTATTTAATAATTTTTAAGTAATAATGTATTTTAAAATTTTATTTACACCGTAAATAAAACCGAAACATTAAAAGTAAAAGCAGTTAGTAAGATACTTATATCAGTATATACTTGATATCCTTATTATATTAAATCCTTATATATAATAATCATAATAGGGATCTTATCCCAAATTTTGGTCGTAGACAACCAAATTAATAAGGATCATTAGATCTTAACTAGATAAATGAAAATCGTTAGATTAAATATTAAAAAAGTTTATTTTATTAATAATATGATTATATTTAAATTCTAAAAGGTGTATTTTGATAATTTAAACCAAATATACAAAATATAAATAAGTTTTCTATATTGAATAGAATTCTCCATGTAAAAAATTCGTGACTTTCTTTTCTCTTCCACGGATAATTCCACTAGATAAAAATTATTAAACCATCTTTTAATTAAAGATAATTTAGTTATCTTCATGTGGGGTGTAAAATCGTCAAAATCTGATTTTTAAAACACAAGATAAAACCCAAATTTATAAAGTGAATATTTAAATTCTAATAATAATTATTATGTCATCATTATTTTAACACCAATTTAATTACTTTTTTCTAACTATTTTAAATTTAGAAATCTATGTTCAAAAATTAAAATCAATCTAAGAAAAATTCAAATCAACAAAGAATATAATAATACGATGATAAAATTTTATAAAATTATGCATATTTTTAATCCTATTTTATTAAGTTTTATATCATAACTAATCAAATATTATTTATTATTAAATAATAAATTATACGTAAATGGTGATTTTGTTTTATAAAAACTCATAGAGACCTAATTTCATTGTTAGCAGAACTATATTCATATTAAAAAAAACTTTATTTTGAAATTTTAGACTCAGCTACAGAAGAGGCCAAACTTTTTAAACCTATATACATTGTAAATTATTAAATTTGAAACTTTAAAAGTTTGTTATTCAATTAGTATAGTACTTTTCTGAAAAATCGTACTTTACAAAAAATATTATCAAATAACATATGTCTGCAAGAAAAAATGAAAAAATTCTTATTTTTCAAAAAAACCTATAAATTTTAATATGTTGTTGGTAGATTCAAACCTTAGATCATTCTACATGATAATTTTACTGTTATATCTAACGTTTTTCAACAATTTAATTTGAAAGATTCAATGATTATGGATTGAGTGATCAAACAAAGCGACCAAACTTATAAGGAAGCTTTCATTATTTAGTCTTTAATATAATAACATAGATATTTACAGGATTTACTATAAAAAAATGAAATTTATACAGAATTTTAATCACGGTGTACTACTATAAAAGAAGAATTATTACAAAAAAAATTATATTTTAATTGATAATTTATTTTCTCAAAAGTTCAAAGTTCCCGCATCTTTAACATATTACAAAAAAGAGTATATTATATTTTAGCAATAAATATTTAAAAAAATTATAAATATTAAGAAAAATTAATGATGTTATCATGGTAGTTTGGTCATAAATACCTCCAAAACATTCTCAATCGTTAGATCCAATACTTTTAAAAATACATGATCAAGATTATATCATATAAAAAGAAGTTATTATCTAAAAATGATATAAGTTAAAAGATATTATATTAGGATTGAATTTTCTAAAAAGTCAAAACATAAAAATAGTTGTAATTAAATAAGAAAACTCATTTAATACCAAAATAATAAAATTCGTTTAATGTTAAATAGATAGGTGAAAACCGTTAGATTTAACATTAAAAACTGTATTGGGTTAATAAAGGGTATTCTAATAATCTAAACTACATATAAGTAGATTTCCTAAATCGAATAGAATTCTCAACATTAAATTTCATCACTTTATTCTCTTTTTAGTTTTAGAATAGTTTTTAATTGAAAAAGAACTATTAAACCATAACTAAATTAAAGATTATTTTGTAAATTTCATGTGGACTATAAAATTGGCAAAATCTAATTTTTATAACTCAATATAAACAAATATTAAATTGAGCATGTAAAATATAATAAATATCAAATTTTTAACTATAATTGTTTTGGCTAAATATTTTTTAACAATAATTTAATCATGTAAACTAATAACTTTTAAATATTAAAATATTCATAAATAAATCTAATTATAAATATTAAAAAAACAATCGTGTGTTGCATGGGTAATAAAAATATAATTATAAACAAAATAATTATAAATAAAATTTAAGTAACTGTGCATCGCACGGGCTATAAGCTAGTATTATTAAAGACGAAACATTAAAAGTTTTGGTCGGTCGGTCAGTCGGTCGGTCGATCGGTATTTGGGCCGATTCACGGGCCTATCTATAACCAATTTATTAATAATCAATTACCTTTTTCAGTACATTACCTATTTTATATTATTTTTAAACTAAACCAACTCATCTTCTAAAAATAAAACGGGCAACATATATATAATATGGTAATATTATTATATATTTATAAACGATTACCTTTTTCAGCTAAAACATATTATTTTTATATTTTTAAATAAAACAACTCATCTTCTAAATACACATATATAGAAACCAATCAATATACTTATATAAAGGAGAAGACGGAGGCGGTGAGGTGGCGCCTTTAGAATCGCTCCGTTCTATTTTTCTAATTTTCTCAATTTTTCACAATTTTTAATTTAGAAAATTACAATTTCCTTAGCTCCGTTCTATTTTTCTAATTTTCTCAATTTTTCACAATTTTTAATTTAGAAAATTTCAACTTCCTTATTATTTTCGAATTTGTAGGCTTGATAGAACTTTCTTTTATTACTTTCAAAACTTGATAGAACTTTTTTTGATTTAGAAAATTACAACTTCCTTATTATTTTCGAATTTGTAGGATCTTATTAATTGCAATTTTCTTTTTTATTATTTTCAATTTCAATCTTGATAGAACTTTTTTTTATTATTTTCAAATTTGATAGAAAATTACAATTTCCTTAGCTCCGTTCTATTTTTCTAATTTTCTCAATTTTTCACAATTTTTAATTTAGAAAATTACAACTTACTTATTATTTTCAAATTTGTAGGATCTTATTAATTGCAATTTTCTTTTTTATTATTTTCAATTTTCAATCTTGATAGAACTTTCTTTTATTATTTTCAAACTTGATAGAACTTTCCAGCTCTAATTATATCACCACTTTTTTATGTTTTATTATAGCCTAAATTACCCACTTGCTTTAAATTTAATACATGCGTGTTTATTTCTGATTTTCAGCAACGTTTGTTCTTTATGTAGTCATTTTTGCTTTTTTGTATGCGATAACTTCCAAGTTTGGTACACTTTTTTTTACCTAATCATCAGAAATTGCTCCCATTATAGGACTTGATAGAACTTTCTTTGATTTAGAAAATTACAACTTCCTTATTATTTTTGAATTTGTAGGCTTGATAGAACTTTCTTTTATTATTTTCAAACTTGATAGAACTTTCTTTTATTATTTTCAAACTTTATAGAACTTTTCTTTTATAATATTTCTTGACTTTTAAACATAATGGATTTCCATGTTATTCACCTTACAAACACCTATAAATTAAAGGTCATTCATAACAAAAAATTTACACCGAAACTTTTTTACATATCTTCAAATTTTTACAACCATATTTACAATCAATACAACTATGGTCTACACCATGTTGGATGCTTTGAACGACATCAGCTATACCTGGATGATAAGAGTACGAGTGTGTAGAATGTGAGAATCTGTCAATCCAAATACTGAAAAACTGATCAGTCTTGACATGATTTTGATCGATGAAAAGGTTAATAAATCAATATACTTATAACTTATTAGTTTGTCAAATTGTATGATGTTATTAACTTTTCTAAGATATGTTGTATGACAGGAAAATTTGATCCATGCTACAATCTCGAAAATTCTGGTCTCTCAATTCAAAAATCTTTTAGAGGAAGGCTCCGTGTACAACATCAAAAATCTGAAAGTTGTTTCAAGTACAGGGAAATATAGACCACTATCACATGGGTCTAAATTGCTCTTCATACGCATAACGTTGCCTAAGATATTGGAAAAAGGCATCGTCAACATATCACTGCATGGATTTCAGTTCATATGTCTGGATATGATTGATGCACGTATTAATGACACCAACATACTCTCAGGTTTTTGATGCAGTAATATATTAAGAGTAATATATAAATAATACTATTATATAAGTTATAATTTAAACTATCATGTTCTAATATTATTTTTTCTATGTTGATTTAGATGTTTTGGGCTGCTTGACCTACTTGGGTGGTATTGAAGTTGTCAAAGGCGGTTGGAAAAAAAAGAGATCTCAAAATTGTCACAAATTAGTAAGTTATGCATTATATCAATTTTAATATAACTGTTAATTGTTTTTTATTGTTCTTGTAATTTTATATTACTTGTTTGGTTATCCCAATTTATTTGTTTTACTTATTTAATTTGTTCTAATTTTTTTCTTAAACAGCTCCATCACCAGTACCATAACTTTGTGGGAAAAGTTGGCCGAGATGGTTGATACAAATTTATACAAGGAGGATGGTGGACCCTATATAATAATTGTCATATCTACCCAGAAATATAAATCAATATAAATTTAGTATTTTATAAATTTAGTAATTTAGTATTTTTTTTATCAATATAAATTTCCTTTTATATGTATATGGCAATGGTATCGGTCCAAGAAAATAAAAAATCAAATTATATAAACAAAATTAATATGTAAATACTTTAAAATATTATCTACCCAAATGCAAAATTTAAAGAATATATTTTATTTGATAATTTAAATAATTTTGTAGAGATTTATTTCACAATTTTTATTATAATATTATTTTTCTTAACAAATATATTCTAATGCCGCTGATTTTATAGAATATATTTTATTTGATAATTTAAATAATTTTGTAGATATTAATTTCACAATTTTGTTCTAATATTCTTTTTCTTAACAAATCAATCAATCAATCAATATACTTATATAAAGGATAAGACGGGGTCTTTAAAAACATATTTTGTAGAATATTTTTTAGAAATATTTAGAGAATTTTTTAAGAAGCCGCTGCGAAGCGCGGCTTAGTAAACTAGTTTATTAATAACCAATTACCTTTTTCAGCTAAAACATATTACCTATTTCATATATCTATTTAACTACAACAAATCATTTTCTAAAAATAAGACGGGCAACATATATATAAAATGGTAATATTATTATATATTTATAACCGACAGCTAAAACACATTATTTGTTTTATATTTTCTAACTAAAACAACTTATCTTCTAAATATAATACATGCAAAATAAATATACAATGGTAATATTGTTTTATATAAATATTAATAAATAACTATTTATTCTTTTCAGCTAAAACACATTACCTCTTTTATATTTTCTAACTTAAACAACTAATTTTCTAAAAATAATGCAGACGACATATATAAAAAAAAGTAATATAATTTATATAATTGTGAATAAGTAACTAATTGTCTTTTTAAGAATATTACCTGTTTTATATTTTTTAACTTTAACAACTCATGTTCAAATTAAAAATAACACGGCAAAAGACAGATATATTGGTAATATTATTATATTAAACTTATGAAATTCATGTTTATTATAATTTTTTTAACATTCAATTTAAACGAGATAATTAATGAAAATAAAAGTAATAGTATATTCAAATAAACTCGGTATATTGCACGAGCACATATTTTGATATTTACATTTGAGTCCCTTTTTAGATTTTTAAGAGTAAAAAAATACGAATCATTAGATCTGTTATTTTAAAATATTTTATATTTTAATATCTAAAATACTACTACAAATTACGTCAAGAATATATTAAATTTAGATATTAAATTGTTAGATTTATAAATCCGGTATATATATATTAGAATTTTATCAAATTATATATAATAACTAAAATCTAAATAAAAAATAAGAAAATATTAAAGAAGACCGTGCGTCGCACGTGATATAAGCTAGTATATATATATATATATTTCAATTTTTTAATTAAAATATATAATATATTAATATAACATTAATTAATCATCTAAGCATGATCATTTTATTGTTCAATCTTTTTTTTGATTATTTATTTATATATAATCAAGTATAACGATAAAAAAAATATTATTCAATGAAATTTACCAGATAATTTAAATAATTATAAATTAGTTGATGAAGTATTCGTTGGATAAATGAGTTAGCGAGTTGGATCGGATCGATAACTCGTTTAATTAGTGAATCAGATTAGTGTCAAGATTGTGCGGGTTAATATTTTATTGAATCGGACCTCAAACATTTAGAATCTACTCGACACGAACATGAACGGTAATCCTAGCTCTGAAGGATACCAATAATTGAAGATGCTCTAAATTTCTATCGTGCACAGAGTCGGGTGTTCTTTTGTAGTGTGATCAATTTGACATAGATATATTCAAAAAATTAGAATTTTTTTTATAGAATTCCAAAATTCGGAAATATAAACCATTTTAAAATATCCCAAATCACAAATTCCAATGCCTAATAATCATGTCAAAATTAATCAAAACATAAAACCCGCAATCTTTTTTAAAAAATACAAAAAATTCTTTTGATTTTGATAACTCGGTGATAATTACCCGGTCACGGTCTTATAACTACTAATGAAGAAATTCATGCAAACAGTAATCAGGCTAAAGAATTACAAATTGTGTGTATCAACAAAGTTGCTGTAAAAAGCCCTGACAAAAAAAGTTGCTGTAAAAAGTAAGTTCATGAGGAATTTTAACTCGGATTATTTCTTTCAAAGTCAAAAATAAATTACTTTGCGTGAAGTATATAGTGAATATTAGATTGACTTACATGAATTTACCTCTTCTTACAAAGTTTTTCAAATTATGCTCCCGGTTTTTTAGTATATTATTATGTATCTTTTAAGTTCAACCCCCGACGAGCTAAATATTTTGTTGTGAGGGAAATTTGGTAACAACACCAAGAGAGAACATCGCTGGAATAATCAGGTTTTGCCCTTGATTATCGGACATAGAAGCAGCTTCGCACGTCCACAGCTCTGCCAGAGCTTCAAGTTTCCACTGCCGGAGCAGATGGTGACATGTGGTGTTTTTGGGGGCTGAGTTGACAAAACCACCGGATGAAGAGGGCGGAATAGTTCCTATTCGGCCGGCCAATTCACCGGAATATGTATCACAGAGAGTACACGAGCCTTATGCGTGTAGAGAGTGAAAATCCGAATCCTTTAGTCAAGTGCCTACATATCCTATTTATAGGAATCAAGCCCCATGTAGTTCTATTAGGTTTATACTTCTCAATCCTTGCGAATTCAACCACTTTAAAATAATCCATCTTAGAGTTTTAGTCGAATTATGCACCTGTAGCTGAGCTTTCCAGTGTCCTAGTCCATGTCCAACTCTAAGTCCTATTAAACCTCTTTACATCTAATGTTTATCCGAATAATCAATATGAGTCCCATACTGATTATATTTTATCTCATCCATCATGTTCAACCGAATTTAGGAGTCCTTTTCCAAGAGTAATTCCGTGCTCCTAAAGTATAGGTAGCTGAGTCCTTGTCCTACTAGTATTCTGCCTTCCTGAGGTCCTGGTCACTCGTCAGCTGGTAACAGTCTCGAGGTTTAGACCACCTGAACCTCAACGCCTTTCTCCTGCACCTCAGTACCTTCCCTGCACCTTAATACCTTGAGGCTACCTTGATGCCTCAGACCTGTCTCAGTACCTCGAACCTGCTCCAGAGTACCTGTTGTGGCACTTCGAACCTATCAGGATACCTTGAACCTATACCACAGCATCATGGACTTGTTCCTTGGTGCTCACCATCCTAGCCCAATACCCTGCTACTGGACTTATAACAGATATGGACCTTAAATTGAGCCCATGTGAGATTTTGGGCACAACAACTACCCCCCGGTTCCTTGCAGTATTAAATACAAGAGGAACCAAAGCAAGACAAGGTTCAATCCTTCCTTATCCTTCCCAGAGAAATACATAGCATCAACATCATGCTTCCAAGCTTACATGAGCTAACTCAGCGTAAGAAACAGGAAACACAACACCTCCGCATATGTACCTCAATCTGAATCCTTGAGTAAAAAATTCCTTTAAGATCCTTTAGACCAGGTGTGACCATCCAATTCCAATCGTGAGCTTCCTAGCTGAACCTATTAGCGACCAACCTTTTCCTTTGAAAACCATAACTTGACTCCTCGAGGTGTTCCTCTTCTCCGCGAATCTGCTCTTCATATGAAAAGCTCTTGTAAATGATGTCGTGAAGCTTCCGCTGCCAATGAGCTTCAAGTCTCCAGAACCTGCGTTACTAAAATAACTAGAAAAGATGTCAAGTAGCATGAGCTAAGTAGCTCACCTAGGTTATCCACGCCATTTGTACATATATAATGCATGTATACAAGCAAGTATGTATGGTGCAAAAATGATTTTTGAATATTTATACGTATATGTTGCTGCCTCTACAATCAAGTAGAACCTTGGCGAACACACTCTTCAAGACATAGTGCCATGATTTTCAGAAATTTCCATTATCCCGACACATTGGACCTCGTTGTTTTCCAATACCGTGGAAAACATAAACCATTGAGTTTAACCAAAATAGCCATATACCGTGAAATACCATGAATAACCTTGAATAACCATATACCATGGAATACCATGAATAACCTTGAATAACCATATAAAAATGTCGTAAGAGTTCCAATGGAAGGTTGTGAAGATATCCTCAATCGCTGCCATGTCTTTTCGAGTGGTTACATAATGGGACATATAGTATGCCTAGGTACCTACTCAACAGTGTCAGCTAGCAAGTTTGAAAAATATTTTCGTAAACCATGCATGATGATGACCTTTTGTTTATAAATCCATGCAAGACACCTTCCTTGAAATCACGTGATATACACATTTAGATAAATACGAGTTCATGTATGGATAAAAATAATGAACTGTTTGCAAAGATGAGGTTCACACTCAAGCTTTTCAGCGAAATGCTTTGAATAATTTCTTGTATGCACATAAAACATAGATGATTATGAATATGTAAATCATGGGAGTAAAACTTATCTTTGTCCTTATAGTTCCACTTTAGGTTCAGGTTCGACCATTGAACCTGCCACGTGGAAGCTCCCTCCTGAGTGAGCTGATGATGAGAACCTCTTTTCCCTTATGCAAGCTTTTCCATGGGAAACTGATTTACCCCCCAAGCCATCAGGTTTCCTTTCCATTTGACATGTGAACCTTTTCCAGCTTGAATCCTATCATGTTGAGAAGCTCAGCACCCACTGGCTGAAGTCTGTAGCAGTACCTGAGCATCAATGAACCTGCAAGCTAGAAGCTACATACTTGAAGCTGTTAGATGTTAGCTACGAGGTACAAGTGAATATTGAGGAACCTCTAAGTTAGAATCTGATAGCTGGAAGCTATTTGCAACAAATAACTGACAAGGAACCTGCTTGATGTATATAAGTATGGATGAACCTGTCAAGGACAGATGAGGTTCAAAGTGAACTTGTTAAGCATAGGTGAGCTCCACGCGAACCTGTTAAGCACGGGTGAGCTCCAAAGTGAACCTGTTAAGCACAGGTGAGCTTCAACGCGAACCTGTTAAGCACAGGTTAGCTCCAAAGTGAACCTGTTAAGCACAGGTGAGCTCCAACGCGAACCTGTTAAGCACAAGTAAGCTCCAAAGTGAAACTGTTAAGCACAGGTGAGCTCCACGCGAACCTGTAAGCTGTATGGTGATACCAAAGGACATGTAGGTTGTTTCCAAGACCTCTACTCATCGATTCCCCTTTTCATCTGACCCTATTATGCTTGGATCAGGTGCATGTAGCTATAGCTGTCATGTTAAATCCTGAGCTGTCATCTACCTCTTAACCAGAGATACAAACCATATATGATAAAAATTATTCACAACATGATTATTCCAATAATATAATGTGTAAGTAAACCATCCTTGCACCTAATATCCTTAGGTACATAATCCATATTCCATAGATTAAAATATCCATAAGTCATTTTATCCAATGCCTTAGAAAAAACCAATTATCCATGCATATCCCTGCCTAGGGTAATGCGCCATTAAATTCCATGTACTTCATAAATCCGTATGAAGCTTAATCCGTGCTACAGCTTCAGGGGTTCGCCAACCTTGAACCTCCCTAGTGTAGTTGTGACCTATTTAGTGTTCCAGCTTGCAATCGTGCAATGAGTTTAATCCAGAGTGTGGCCTGTGTTTGGCTCCCACACTTTACCATAATATTTATGCCTAGTGTCCCTAGGGCTTATATGAGCTGCAATAAGCTTTATTTGTTGTACAATAACATCAAATAGGGGCTTCATTAAACCAGTCCTCTGGTGGAAGCATGAGCCTGTGACTTATAATCCATAAGTCTTAACCTTCACCTCATAATCCATGAGTGTGAATCTCCAATCCATTCCAATCCAATCCAATCCAATCCAAATCAATCAAATCAAATCCAATCTAATCCAGATCAATCCAATCAAATCCAATCTAATCCAAATCAATCCAATCAAATCCAATCTAATCCAAATCAATCCAATCAAATTTCATAAGTGCAGTACTAGAGGTTCGAACCTGAACCTCATTCAGAGGTTCACATCTGAACCTCACCAATCTCTCGAACCTGAATCATTTGTTAGAAAATCCAGAATTTTCGAAATATCATCATGAGGTGCATATCATCTACTACCCCTAGTTCTTGAACACATAATCAAATATAGTGAAGAACTAAAACCAAGTACTCATGCATTAAGATTCATACATATCCATAGAAAGCATAAATAAAGCATGTAATCATCAAGGCATGTAACCATGTATAATCATGTCGGGTGAACCAAGTGTAGAATAATTCATATTGGTTGCATGTATAACCTCTCCATTCATGCATGTATTTCAATCAATTGAACATGCCAGCAAGTAATAATCTTAAATCTAAAGATATAGCATCCCACATACTTGTCATTTAAAAGCAATCTCATGCATAAAGCAATTTAGATTCTCATATATATAATTGAGATGTGATGGATGAACAACAAGTTCCTAAGACGTACCTCGCACCTCACCTTTTTGGTACCGTAGATATGATAGATGAGCTTCTTTCCTTGAACCCTTCACACAACTCAAAACCTGCTTCCTTAGGAACTTACCAATCACAAGAAGATGCCAATCAACCTACTTAACACAGGTGAACGCCGTTCAACCTGCACCAATGAAGCTGCAACCCGCAGCTGAATTCCAATGAACCTGCAACCAGCAGGTGAATACCAATGAAGCTGCAACCCGCAGCTGAATACCAGTCAACCTACACCAGTAGGTGAAAACCAATGAAGCTGCAACCCGCAGCTGAATTCAAATCAACCTGAAACCAGCAGGTCAATACCAATCAACCTGCAACCAGCAGGTCAATACCAATGAAGCTGCAACCCGCAACTGAATAACAGTCAACCGACACCAGTAGGTGAAAACCAATGAAGCTGCAACCCGCAGCTGAATTCCAATCAACCTGCAACCAGCAGGTGAATACCAATCAACCTGCAACCAGCAGGTGAATACCTATGAATCAACCTGCAACCAGCAGGTGAAGACCAATGAAACTGCAACCCGCAGCTGAATACCTATCAACCTGCAACCAGCAGGTGAAGACCAATGAAGCTGCAACCTGCAGTTGGATTCCAATCAACCTGCACCAGCAGGTGAATACCAATTAAGCTGCAACCCGCAGCTGAATCCTTATCATCCTGCAGCAACCAGCAGGTGAAGACCAATGAAGCTGCAACCTGCAGTTGAATTCCAATGAGCCTGCAACCAGCAGGTGAATACCAATGAAGCTGCAACCCGCAGCTGAATACCAGTCAACCTACACCAGTAGGTGAAAACCAATGAAGCTGCAACCCACAGCTGAATTCCAATCAACCTGCAACCAGCAGGTGAATACCAATCAACCTGCAACCAGCAGGTGAATACCAATTAACCAACCTGCAACCAGTAGGTGAAGACCAATGAAACTGCAACCCGCAGCTGAATACCTATCAACCTGCAACTAGCAGGTGAAGACCAATGAAGCTGCAACCTGCAGTTGGATTCCAATCAACCTGCACCAGCAGGTGAATACCAATTAAGCTGCAACCCGCAGCTGAATACTAGTCAACCTGCACCAGCAGGTGAATACCAATGAAGCTGCAACCCGCAGCTGAATACCAGTCAACCTACACCAGTAGGTGAATACCAATGAAACTGCAATCCGCAGCTGAATACCAGTCAACCTGCACCAGCAGACACCTATCAACCTGCAACCAGCAGGTGAATACCAATGAATCAACCTGCAACCAACAGGTGAAGACTAATGAAGCTGTAACCCGCAGCTGAATACCAATCAACCTGCAACCAGCAGGTGAATACCAATGAAGCTGCAACCCGCAGCTGAATACCAGTCAACCTACACCAGTAGGTGAAAACCAATGAAGCTGCAACCCGCAGCTGAATACCAATCAACCTGCAACCAGCAGGTGAATACCAATGAAGCTGCAACCCGCAGCTGAATTCCTTTCAACCTGCAACTAGCAGGTGAAGACCAATGAATCAACCTGCAACCAGCAGGTGAATACCAATGAACCTGCAACCAGCAGGTGAATTCCAATGAAGCTGCAACCCGCAGCTGAATACCAGTCAACCTACACCAGTAGGTGAAAACCAATGAAGCTGCAACCCGCAGCTGAATTCCAGTCAACCTACACCAGTAGGTGAAAACCAATTAATCAACCTGCAACCAGCAGGTGAAGACCAATGAAGCTGCAACCTGTAGCTGAATTCCTATCAACCTGCAACCGCAACCAGCAGGTGAAAACCAATGAAGCTGTAACTCGCAGCTGAATTCCTATCAACCTGCAACCAGCAGGTGAAAACCAATGAATCAACCTGCAACCAGCAGCTGAATGTCAATCAACCTGCACCAGCAGGTGAATACCAATTAAGCTGCAACCCGCAGCTGAATCCTTATCATCCTGCAGCAACCAGCAGGTGAATACCAATGAAGCTACAGCCCGCAGCTGAATACCAATCAACCTGCAACCCGCAGGTGAAAACCAATTAAGCTACAACCTGCAGCTAAATACCAATCAACCTATGCCATCGGTAAGTGACAATGAATATGCACAAAATCCAGTCCAATCCTAGCTACAGCTTCACGTCCATAACTATGAGCACCACCAGAATCAAATCCTATTAGAGGTTCACACATTTGAACCTCAGAAAGCTCGCGAACCAGAACCACTTATTGATTGTAAACTCCATTTGCTTGAAAATTTATCACTTTCAAGACACCATCTTGGACAGCATGTCATCCACTACCCCCCGGTTCCTTGAAGCCATTAAATGCAAGAGGAACCTTATATAATCCGTAGTCAGGTTCAAACAAACTTCACCATGAACTTCGCAGTCAGGTTCAAACAAACTTCAGCATGAACCTCGCAGTCAGGTTCAACAAACCTCATTGTCACTTGTAATATCACTTCCAATAAGTACCATGTTACCTATCTGTTAGGTCCTGATAAGTTTGTAGAAGGGGGGTTGAATACAAACTATACCGTTTTATCGAATTTGTTCTTTAAATGATTTAACTGTTTAGGAACAAATTGATGCGGAATAAAATGAAACAAGATTCAAGTTAAATAAAACTCTATTAAACTTGAAGGGTGTTACAAATATGATACTGATTACAAGATTGGATCTCAAACTAATTAAAACAAATCTAGAATAAATTCGACATGAATTTATCTATTTTTGTAATAAAAAGATATAACAATATTTGATAATTTGAGATACGTTCTAGAGATAAAAATCCGCTAGATAATCAAAGCAGTACAAGTAAATGAATTCTAGTGGTTTAGATTTAACATAAAGATTCTAGAATTAATTTGCAGAAGAAATGAGCACGGCAGAGTTCTTGACAGGAAAGTGTTTTTGATGTAATGTTCTTGATATGTTTTTCTTCTGATTACTTTTTTCTTTTGTACTAATCAAGTGGATCAGTACACTTCTGCACGTTCTGTTTCTTTTACCTTTGGAATGACTATCCAATTTGTACTGGAATGACTATCCAATTTGTACTGGAATGACTATCAAAAGGCTTAGCATGACTATCTGAATTAATGTGAATTATATTAGAATTACTTAAAATCAACCGGGATGACTATCGGGATGACTACCGGTATGACTACCGGTATGACTATCCTGGGTAGTCATTCCAGTTGATTTTAATTACATAATTCTAATTTAATTCAAATTCTAATTCTAAATTAATTCTAATAATTAATTTACTTCACAAATTAATTCTGAAGAATTAATTTATTCAATAAATTAATTACTTAATTTATTTACTAAATTAATTCTGATGAATTAAATTAATAAATAAATTAATAACTAATTTACAATAGAACTTAAATCCATATAGAATAGTAAAACCAATGCTTGAACCACTTGATCTGCTGAAGAATATCCATTGTCTGATGTTGTCATTTGATGCACTGTCTGGTTCATAAATGACTAACTTCAATGTCTGTTCTTCATCTTGACTTTAAGTTGTGGTTCATTGTCTGCTTTTGATTGTTGATCAACCTTTGTAACCTGTACATTTGCTATCACAAATCTGAAACCTCTGTCACTTTAATAAATCCACTTCTTTGAAGACTTCACTGAGGCTTGAACAAATAATTGAACTTCTTTCAATGTAGTATATCTTCAAATCTGTAGGATGACTTTAATTCTCCATTCTCTTGACAGATAAAACTATCTGAGATTCCTGTGACATATTGTTGTGGAATAAAAAACGTACTTGTGTAATTAATGTTAAGGTTTAATGAGCTTCGAGCTTTAATGGCTGCACTCGTGTATCCGGACTAAATTGGTCCTCACAAGATGCCTACGTATCTCAAATTGTTACTGAGAATCAAGCCAAGACGTAGTTCTGATTGTAGGATCAGGGACCTTATATAGGCGTCTGGAGCCTAGTATTTATGGTATGTTTAGGAGTCTTAGCGAATAAGTCTCCTTTTTGATATTGGATAAACATCGTATTTCTTGCCGGAGAAGTCTTTTCCTTGTTGATAAAGGCTATGACTCATTAATTGCCTTTAATTGGGATTCTGGATCCTTCTTTGACCAATTTGCCATAATTTGGACTCTTTTTATGAGCTGTATATTTTCCCTATTCATTAATTACGAAATTAATGAATAATTAGGGTATTGGGCTTTAAATATCGGCCTTTTATTTGACCAGTCAATTATATTTCTATAATTACTTTTCTATCCATATCATTTGCCCCCCAACTTCTAGGAAAATCTCTCTTGGATTATCGTAGAAGTTATTTCATTCGAGAGTTACGAAATTTTCTTCCGTATTGTAGCTTGGTTTGACGAACACATGGTTCTAAACCAATTTTATAATTTCCCAAAATAGGAATCGGGATTTTTCATCAATTTCCTGGGAGATAAATTGATTTTTGAATTTTTCAAGTCATTTTCGACCAGGATCCTGGTCGAATTTGACCTCGATTTTAGCTCCTGGTCGAACTCCTTCGACCAGGATTCTGGTCGAAATTTGCTTGCATTTTGCCTCCTGGTCGAATGGTTTCGACCAGGATTCTGGTCGAAGCTAATTTCCATTTTGCCTCCTGGTCGAATGATTTCGACCAGGATTGTGGTCGAAGCTAACTTCCATTTTGCCTCCTGGTCGAATAATTTCGACCAGGATCGTGGTCGAAGCTTACTTCCTTTTTTGGTGCCTGGTCGAGTGGTTTCGACCAGGAACATGGTCGATCGAGACTTCAATTTTTGGTGCCTGGTCGAATGGTTTCGACCAGGAACATGGTCGATCGAGACTTCAATTTTTGGTGTCTATTCGAACTCATTCGACCAGGATTCTGGTCGAATACTTGGTTCGTTACAGACTTTTAGAGCCCACATATATTGGGCTTCATTTGGGCCCAAGGATTTATTTTAGCAATTGGGCTTTCATCTTTTTATTGGGCTTTTAGCCTTTTTTAATAATTGGGCTTTTAGCCTTTCGACGAGATTTTTGGTCGAATACAGGAGCCATTTTGGGCTTTATTCGAATTTATTTTGGTCAGAACTTTGATCGAAAATGTGGTTTGTTTTTTGTAATGGGCTTAACTAGGCCCAAGGATTTTCACTGTTCAAACTCAGTGATTTGGGCCTTTAGCCTTTTATGGGCCGTACCGGCTAATGCCGGTTTCCCTTCGTTCAACCGGCCCAGTGACCGGCTGTCATCCCTATATAAGGGTGAGTTTTCATTTGCTTATACTCATTCTTCACATTTCATTTTCTCAACGTTACTCTGCTGAATTCTCTTCAAAATTTCTTACAATTTGCTCTGCTAGGGTTCCACCACAAAGCGATTCCCGGCAAGCTTTTCCGGTTAACCTCATCGTTTTTCTGGGTTTTTGCTTGAATATTTGAAGATTTCTTTGAAGATTCTGGGATTCTTTGAAGATTCTCTGGGCAAATTTCTTGAAGATTTAAAGATTTTCTGGGTTAAAAATGGCCGATCGAGCTTCCCAACGCCTCCAAAAGATGAATTCTGCTTCAAAAAGAGGTACCCCCATTCCTATTCGTTCAAAATACATGTCTTTGCATGATATGATTAATGAACGTGGGGACGAATACCCGTCAGTGTCTGCTTTAGATTCGTATGATTGTAGTAATAAGTTTCACGAAGTAGATCTAATTAAAAGTTATAATAAGATGTATAGGGTAAAGGCCCCTTTAAGGCTAGTTCCCGCCGGTGCCGGTGACCGTTCATGTCACTGGAGGCCAAATGCTTTGTGTATTTACAAAGATGCCATTGTTGCCGGCCTTAGGTTCCCATTCCATGAGTTCATTCCTAGACTCTTGGCAGATGTTCAAATTAATCCTTGTCAATTACCTCCAAATGCCTGGAGGATAATTAATTGTTTCATGGTTTTATGCCTTCGTAAAAACTTCCCTCTTTCTGTACCTTTGTTTAGAAAGATCTTTCAGTTTAAGAATAGCTCAGCCAACAACTTGGGCTGGGTGTATATAAGCCATAGGGTAGGCTTCCCTTTCATTTTTCACCCCAAGTCAATCCCAGATAATAACCCCAAATGGAAAAATGAGTTCATGTATCTTATATGGGAAGGAGGGGACTGGGGAACCCTGTTCCGTACATCTTTTGGGAGAGTCTCTGATGGTAGTCCCGGTAACATTGTCTTGAATGAGGAGGAACTTCATGCCTACTCAGAGCTTATTAAGGATAATGGGACTACCGTGGCTTGGGAGCTACTGGATGAGTTTGTCCTCAAGTCCGTTGGGCTTTCTACTGTTCATGATAAGGGTATTTTTGCTTATCCCTTTTCATTATGTCTATTTTTCTTTCTTGGTGATCTTCTGTTAACCATTTTCTGGCTTTTCTTGTAGCTGCGGCCTTTATCAACAAGACCAATGAGCCCAAGGATGTTGAGACATCCAGGATGAAAAGGGCTAGGATTGGGGATGATCCAAGGGGGAAAGCCAATGCTCCCAGCTTCTTGATCCCTTCTGTGGATGAGGTGGACATTCCTGTGTCTGCCAAGTCCTCAGTGTGGCGCCCCAACTGGGGTATCAGGAAGAAGGACACCATTACTGGGGTGTCCAAACATGCTGTGGACTGGTCGTACCACTCTCTTACCCCTTGTGATTACAAGGATTTCGTTGCAGATTCCACCCTTGAGGGTGCTGAGCATCTTGGGGCTCAAGCTATTGCTGCGGTAATTTTCTTTACCTTAGCTATTTCTTTGAAGTTTCTGCTTATATTTTCCTAACTTTTATCTTTTGGCAGGCAAATGCCAACTTTCAGGGGGTATTGTTCCAAGCTAAGGCTTGGCGTACCTCCTCTGAGGCCAACAGAGTCAAGCTGGAGAGGTCCGAGGAGGAGGTGAAGTCTCTTAAGGAGACTCTTGCCAGGAGGGAGAAGGAGCTTGCTGACGCTCAGGCTGATATTGTTGAGCTGAGAAAAGGCAAGGATGATTGCATCGATGAGTACCTTGACTCTCAGGAGTACAAGGACTTGATCGAAAAGCATGACGAGATCCTTTTCCCAGTCCAGCATACTTCAGGATGGGAGGATGCTGTTCAGGCTATCTTGGCCAAGCATCCTGGAGTCTTTGATGCTGCTGACTTTCCTGCTCCTCACCCTCCTACTCCCTTGGAGCGTATTTTGGCTGGAGTTGACGATATGGAGGAAGATGCTAGGATTTTAGATCCAGAGCATTCATCACCCCTCAGTGACGCTTCTGCTGATGATGCTGAGGATGCTGGTGAGCATTCTTCCAGTTCTAGCTCAGGGGAGGAGACAGATGCAGGAGTCAAGGATGGTGAAGCGCAGCCGTAGTTTGTAGTTTACTTATGGCCATTCATGGCTTTGTATTTTCTTTCTATGTATTTCCAGCCTTCGGGCTTAACTTAAACTTTTGTAAGTTTAGTTTTATTTACATTTTGTGGCCATTCATGGCTTGTGTTGTTTTCTTGCCTTTTGCATGTTTAGTTAGCATTTTGTACATATCTATCAGTATGTAATGCATTCAAAACATGATGAATAGGAGTATATAATTCATAACTTTGAAGAATGGGCTCAACCCTTACATAATACTCAAGTTTTTTAAAAACTTGGTTTGGTTTTATCAAACCTTATTTCTAGTAGTGAATCCACTTAGGAAACACCTTAAACATAATAAACTTTCAAGTTGGAGGCATGCCAAGTTCTTGGCACCTCATGCCCTTCAAGGGTTTCTAGCTTGTAGGAGCCTCGACCAAATACGCTTTTGACGCGATATGGTCCTTCCCAATTTGGGGCCAACTTCCCTTTTTGTCCAACTCCGGATGCTTCAATCTTTCTGAGAACCAAGTCTCCTTGACGAAAGAACCTTTCTTTAACCCTTAGGTTGTAGTAGAAAGAGGCTTTCTTTTGATGCTCAACTATCTTGGCGTTTGCTTCATCTCTAACTTCATCAATTAGATCCAAAGCTAGCCTCAAGCCTTCTTCATTTGTTTCTGGTTCATAAGCCTCAACTCTTGGGGAGGTGTGAGTAATTTCCACTGGGACCACTGCCTCTGCTCCATAAGCCAATAGGAATGGAGTTGCCCCGGTGGTGACTTTGCAAGTAGTACGATATGCCCAAAGTATAGGGAGTAATTCGTCTACCCAAGTGTTTCTGGAGCGTTCAACTCTTTTCTTTAGTCCATCAAGGATGATTCGATTTGCAACCTCAGCTTGCCCATTTGCTTGAGGATGGGCGACAGAAGTGAAGCGCAACTTGATATCGTTTTCATCACAATACTTCTTGAACTCATCGTTGTTAAACTGGGTTCCATTGTCCGTGACCAGGACTCGTGGAATTCCATATCTGCATATCACATTTTCCCAGAAGAATTGCATCACTTGCTTGGTGGTTATCTTGGCTAATGGCTTAGCCTCAATCCACTTGGTGAAATAATCAATTGCTACTATCAAGAACTTTCTTTGAGCACTTGCCATAGGAAATGGCCCGAGTATATCCATTCCCCACATAGCAAAGGGGATAGGTGAGTTAATGGATGTCATCATCTCTGGTGGTTGCCTAACCACTGGTGCATGTTTCTGGCACCGTTCACATTTCTTGACGTAGTTCTTAGCATCAGCAAGTATGCTTGGCCAATAGAAACCTAGACGAGTGACTTTATGAGCCAGGGCTCTGCCCCCCAAGTGTTGCCCACAAATCCCTTCATGCACTTCCTTTAGGGCCAATTCTGCCTCTTGAGGTCTCAAGCACTTTAAGTACGGAATAACAAAAGATTTCTTGTATAGGATTCCCTCAATTAGGGCATACCTTAGTGCTCTGACGTATAGCTTTCGTGCTTCTGAAGTGTCGTTGGGCAGCCACCCAGTTTCCAGATGAGCTTTGATGGGATCAATCCAACAACTGGTGATACCAATGGGGGCTACCAACTTTCCATTGATGCTTGGGGTCTTCAAGACTTGGAAGTATACACTCCCGGCATAGTTTTCAATTTCAGAAGAGGCAAACTTAGACAAGGCATCAGCCTTCATATTTTCTTCCCTTGGAATGTGTTCCACATAGCATTCATCGAACTGAGTCATAATGGCCTTGACAAGTTTTAAGTACTTGGCCATGACTTCATCTCTGGCCTCAAACTCCCCATTTACTTGGGAAACCACTAGCCTCGAGTCTCCACATACTTTCAGAGTTTTGACTCTCAAGGCTCCAGCCAGCCCTAAGCCAGCTATCAGAGCTTCATACTCAGCCTCATTGTTTGTCGTCGGGAAGTCAAGTTTTAGTGCATACTCTATTAGGAATCCATCAGGACTTTGTAGCACTAAACCAGCTCCACTTGATTTTGTTTTTGATGCTCCATCAAAATAGAGCACCCAACATTCTTTGAAGGTCATTTCCTCATCTTTCTTATCTTCCATAGTCACTTCCTGCCCCCCGACTTCTTGGTTGTCAATGGTGCATTCAACCATGAAGTCAGCAAGTGCTTGAGCTTTTATGGCCGTTCGAGGCTTATACTTGATGTCGAATTCGCCCAATTCAATGGCCCATTTGATCAATCTTCCACTAACTTGAGGGCTATGCAAGATGTTTCTTAGAGGTTGATCAGTCAAGACCTCTATCTTGTGAGCTTGGAAGTAGGGGCGTAGCTTTCTTGAGGCCATTATCAAGGCTAAGGCAAACTTCTCAACCATTGAGTAGTTTATTTCTGCCCCATGTAGAATCTTGCTCACATAGTAGATGGGTTTCTGAACCTTTACTTCTTCCTTTACCAAAACAGCTCCAAGGGCTGTGTTGGAAACCGCCAAGTATAAATAGAGAATTTCTCCTGGCTTGGGTTTTGCCAACAGTGGTGCTTCAGCCATATATTTCTTCAGGGCCTCAAAGGCCTCTTGACTTTCAGTTGTCCATTCAAAATTTTTCACTTTTTTGAGTGCTTTGAAGAAGGGTAAGCACTTCTCTCCAGACTTGGAGATGAATCTCCCCAAAGCAGCCACTCTTCCCGTCAGTTTCTGGACATCCTTGACAGTCTTTGGTGGTTCCATGTCTAGAATCGCTTTGATTTTGTCGGGATTAGCCTCGATCCCTCTCTTGGAAACCATCAGGCCTAAAAACTTTCCCGAGCCTACACCAAAGGCACATTTGGCTGGATTCAACATCATCTTGTGGTGCCTTAGCACTTCAAAAGCCTCTCGGAGGTGCTCAATATGATCGGCCTTATCAAGGCTTTTGACTAACATGTCATCTACGTAGACCTCCATGGATTTTCCAATCAAGTGCTCAAAGATTTTGTTAACCAACCTTTGATAGGTTGCTCCAGCATTCTTAAGTCCAAAAGCCATGACCAAGAAACAGAAGACACCAAAGTCAGTGATGAACGACACCTTGGCGATGTCATCTTTGTGCATCTTGATTTGATTATATCCGCTGAAGCCATCCATGAAACTTAGCATCTCGTGCCCAGCAGTGGCATCTATCAGAGCATCAATCCTTGGTAAGGGGAAACAATCCTTAGGACATGCATCATTCAAGTCGGTGAAGTCGACGCACATTCTCCACTTCCCGTTAGCTTTTTTGACCATCACGGGGTTAGCTAACCATTCTGGGAATTGGATTTCCTCAATGAACCCAGCTTCTAAAAGTTTATTCACTTCTTGCTTAATGGCTTCAAGCCTCTCTGGAGCAAAACTTCTTTTCTTTTGTTTCACTGCCTTCCTTTCTGGATCCACATTCAATTTGTGAGATATTAGTTGGGGATCAATCCCTGGCATGTCAGCCGCTGTCCAAGCAAAAACGTCATTGTTTTCTTGAAGAAAAGATGCAAGTTTGCCTTTCAATGGTTCGGGCAGTAGTGCCCCAACATAAGTCACCTTCTCTGGTTCATCCGGGACTAAGGGAATTGGGATTAAATCCTCAGCTGGTTTCCCTCTTCGGTCCTCATTGTCACTAGTGTCCATATCTTCAATGGGGAGAACCTGCCCCCCAACTCCATCAGGCCTTAACGCGGCTACATAACAGCTTCTAGCCATCTTTTGGTCTCCCCGTTCTTCACCAATCCCATTCCGAGTGGGGAATTTGAGTTTCAGGTGGTATGATGAGGCAACAGCCTTAAACGCATGAAGACCCGTCCTCCCAAGGATCGCATTGTAGGTTGAGGTTGCCTTTATAACTATGAAGTTCAGCATCTGAGTGGATGTATTAGTTCCTTGTCCCATGGTCATTGGGAGTTGGATAGTGCCTTCCACCTTTGATTCCACTCCATTGAACCCATATATGGGCATATTAGAGGGTGTCAACTGAGAATCAGTGTAACCCATCTTGATAAAGGCATCGTGGAACAAGATATCCACAGAGGCTCCATTGTCGACTAAGACTCTCTTTGTTTCAGAGTTGCCTATCACAGGTACTATGACAAGAGGATCATCGTGGGGGAACTTCACCCCTTCCAAATCAGAATCATCAAAACTTATTGATACTTCTGTTCGTGCACGCTTCGGTGCTTCTCCAACAATAGTCAGTACCTCTCGGGCATAAGCTTTTCTTGAGTTTCGGGAGGACCCAGCAGCAGTTGGTCCTCCAAATATCATGTTGATCACAGGCCCTCGGGGCTTGGGATTTCGATCTTGATCGTTGTCCCTTCTATCATAATCCTTTCTTTCATAGTTCCCCCTTTGGCTCCCTTGGCTCCCATCCTTAGTGAACTTGCTGAGTTTTCCTCTTCGTATCAGAAACTCAATCTCATCTTTCAGTTGTCTACAATCATCGGTGTCATGACCGACTTCTTTGTGGAACCGACAAAACTGATTTTGGTTCCGTTTAGACAAATCAGCCCTCATTGGCTTTGGCCATTTGATATCTTCTTCCTTGGCTATCTCCATCAGAATTTGACTCCTGGGAGTATTCAATCTTGCATACTCCGTGAACTTTGGCCCAAAGTTATTTCTCTTGGGTGGAGAGTCAGAATTCTTTGATGTTCGGGGAAACTTTTCCTTGACGTCGTACTCCTGAGTTTCTTTTCTTTTCTTCGAGTTTCCACTACCACCAGCAGGGGGCTCATACTTTCTCATGCTTTCTTCAGCCTTGATATATTTCCCAGCCCTATCTTGGAGCTTCAGCATGCTCTCGGGTGGATGTTTAGCTAACGACCGTTTGAAGTGGTCATCAGTGGTTCCTTGTTGTAGGGCTATCATAGCCACTCTGTCTTCCAAATCTGGGACTTTTAAAGCCTCTCGAGTGAATCGATTGATGTAGTCCCTCAGGGCTTCATTCTGTCCTTGCCGGATTGCCATGAGTGAGGCAGAGCTTTTCTCATGCACCCTTCCACTTATGAATTGATTGATGAAGGCTTTACTCAATTCTTTGAAGGATCCAATGGAGTTGGGAGGTAGACGGCTATACCAACGTTGAGCCATACCTGCAAGAGTTTGGGGAAACGCCCTACACTTGACTGCATCATTGGTGGGCTGCAACAGCAGTGCATTGGAGAAGGTTCTCACATGATTAGCGGGATCTCCCGTTCCATCATACGCTTTAATCGAAGGCATCTTGAACTTTCTGGATATAGCCGTTTTCATGATGTCTTGAGTAAACGGTGGTGTAGGATCATCAGGATCTCCTAGGGGCAACAGAACACTAGGATCACCCCTTGGGGCTTCAGCCCTCTTGGTCCTTCTTGGTGGATCCAAGTTGATTATCGGGATTCCTTCAGTCGTTTTTGCTCTAGCGGCCTCTTGTTCTGCCAATACTTTCTTAAGCCTTGCGACTTCTGCCTCATGGGCCGCAAGCTTGTCCTTAGTAGTTTGGGGTTGATCTTGGTTAGCTTGCGAAGATCGTTTCCTTCTAGGAGCGACATCGTCCCCGGTTGTATAACCCTCATCCTCGGTGTAGGGCCCAGAAAAATCGTCTCGAAACATCTGACGAGTTTGGGTTTCACGGTTTTGGGGTCCCAAACCTGGTACGTAAGGGGGCACATAAGCCTCATGGTAGATTGGATTAGTTCCGCTACCACCCGCTGTGGGGCGAGGGGGCATGCCATAGCCGGGCATCCCCAAAGTCTGATTTGCGTATTGAGGGAGATCAGTAGTGTGGAGTTGAAGACTGCGTGGTGCGTTCACAAGCAACGCAGAGGTTGTAATTGGTTGCTGGTGAACGGTCTCTTGTGGATTAGATCCATGAATGACCATTTGTAGGGGATTCGTCCCTTCAGCAGTAATTGGGACTTCTTGTCCTTGAGTGTTGGTGGGGATATTCGTTCCCTGAGTGCCAGTAGTTGGCGGTGGTTGGCTCCCATGAGTATCAGCCCCGGAGGTGATAGGGAGGCCTTCAGAAGTGTCAGAATCTCTGTTTGTTCTTCGCGTGTTTGCCATGGTTGATGTTGTTTTCCCACAGACGGCGCCAAATGTTGTGGAATAAAAAACGTACTTGTGTAATTAATGTTAAGGTTTAATGAGCTTCGAGCTTTAATGGCTGCACTCGTGTATCCGGACTAAATTGGTCCTCACAAGATGCCTACGTATCTCAAATTGTTACTGAGAATCAAGCCAAGACGTAGTTCTGATTGTAGGATCAGGGACCTTATATAGGCGTCTGGAGCCTAGTATTTATGGTATGTTTAGGAGTCTTAGCGAATAAGTCTCCTTTTTGATATTGGATAAACATCGTATTTCTTGCCGGAGAAGTCTTTTCCTTGTTGATAAAGGCTATGACTCATTAATTGCCTTTAATTGGGATTCTGGATCCTTCTTTGACCAATTTGCCATAATTTGGACTCTTTTTATGAGCTGTATATTTTCCCTATTCATTAATTACGAAATTAATGAATAATTAGGGTATTGGGCTTTAAATATCGGCCTTTTATTTGACCAGTCAATTATATTTCTATAATTACTTTTCTATCCATATCACATATTAACTTATTATTTACTTATTACAGACTTGTTCAACTTAAGTTGTTTCCTCGGAATATTAATAGGCCAAAAACATATGCCTTTCAATCTCCCCCTATTTGTTTGTTAGAGAATAACAATCAAATACCTAGAGGATAACTCAACTAACTTAAACAAGAAATAGAAATGACTTTTAAGAGCCAAGTAAATAACAAGAAAAGTTCTGGATTTCATTTAACATTTTCCAGATTCAAACATTAAAGATAAATACAAGATAGATGTTCCTCTAGACTGAACATGTGTTTACATTGATCCTATCTTGAAATACCTAAGCTCTATACATATAACATTTACAGACTAGAGCTTCTTCAAATTTCAGATTCCATCATCTCTCCTTCTTCAAGTGCCTCAAGCAAATCCTTGTCCAAAATACGATCAGATTCAGAAGTAATGCCACTAGGTCTGACAGGTTGAGCTGTGACTTTCTTCAGCCTATTCTTCATTTGGTGATATCTCTTGATATTGGCAATGCAATAGTCTTGAATCAAATCAGCAACTTCTGTCTTAACCTGTGTAGCAAACCCTGTTGTCCTCAACATGTTCTCCATATAGACAAGATGCTTGGCAGGATAATCTTTCAGAGAGATTGGATCCACACCACAAGTTTGAAGTGCCCTTCCTTTATAAAATTTAACTTCATATGGCACATCCACAACTTGAGGGCTAGCTTTCATTGCAAAGTCTCTTAGCTGATCATGCAGCAGCTCAGCTAATGGAGAAGTTCTTTTTACTTTGCACATGAATACCCAAAGCTCAGAGAGAGTTCTACCTTCCAGAAGATTAAGAGAAACTATGAAAGTTCCCTCATTATGAGTGTAGATGTAGATCTTCAACTCCTCTCTGACTCTGTCAAATCCAGTAGAAATTCTTGAAATCTCCGCATGAAGAGCTTTCATATATATTGTGTTGTCTGGATTGACCTGTCTGTACCTTTCCAACATGCTAAAGAATCTTCCATCATTGTCTGACCCTGTTGGATGTGAGAACATTTCTCTAGCTCTATCCCATTCTTCTCCAAGCTTCAGCCTCACATATAACTTTCTGTCTTTGACTTTTAAATCATGAAGCCTTTGCTTTTCTTGATGTTCAGCTTTTTGGATAACTAGATGCTTTGTGATTATGTCAGACACCTTAGCATTCTCATCTTCTCTTCTCTTTAGATCAGCTTTCTGTCTTAACAGCTCAGCTTCAAAGGCAGGATCCACTTCAGGTTCATCTTCCCAGTCAGCAAAATCAGCATCTCCTTCAACCTCCACTTCACCAAAGATATCTTCAGGGGTTTCTCCAGATTCAATATCATCAAAATCTCCCTGTTCACCTTGATAGTAGTCAGCATCAGAAAAGGTTAACTTCTGCTTCCCTTTGTCCTTTCCAGAACCTCCAGTTTCTCCTCCTTGATCTCTCACTTCTACTCCTCCTTGTATCTCCTTCTCCTTATTCTCCCCCTTAGTTGAGGCATCCTCTACAGATTTGACTTTATCAGCCTTAGGATCCTCCTTTTTACCTTCTCTTTCTCCTTCACCATCCCTGTCACCATTGCCCCCTTCATCATCATCACCCTCAAAGAATTTCTTCTGTTCAGCATTGGGTTGATGTGAGACCTTGATCATAGCATATAGATGTTTCATGCCCTCGTTCAGATGATGCATCCCTCCTTCAATCTTGGTAAACCTCTCATCATTGAAGTACTGATTTTCATCAATAGTATCTTGACAGGCGTCTACTTTGGTTGAAATAATAGGAATCTGTTTGATAGCCTCCCTGATCTCAGCATTAGAAACCAAAAGCTCTGACATATCCGAGGCCACTAACACCTGTGATTCTTGAACAGCATTCATCTTGGGGACCAATGTGACCTTCACTCCCTGTATCTCATCTCTAAGATGACCCAGCTGATTATTTACAGAGGTGGAAGAAGAAGAACGTTCATCCACTTGTGCTTTGAGAATTTCCTTTTCAGCCTGGGTCTGTTGCAGTTGTTTCTGTAAACCAGCTATTTGAGCCAATAATGAAGCAGTGTATGTGTCATTGTGTGCACTCATCTCAATTTCTCTCGATGGTGTTTCACTCACCTCACGTGCTTGTGTATCGCTCTGTGTTTGTCTCTCAGATCTAACCACTAGCTGTCTATCCAGATTTGGAGTTGATGTACCTGCAGAAAAAATCACCCTAGCCCCTTCTAGAGAGGTCAGTGGTGGTGCAATGGGAGTTCGCGAATCCCAATCCATGGTAAAGTCCAAAAATTCATCAGAAACTGAAAACTGAATTGCTTCAGATGTAGACTTACCATGTTGCCCTTCACTTTCTCCAGTTGAAACTGCGAGTGAAGAATCCCTTAGGGGAGCCAGAGATGTTCCCTCTGGGAGGGGAGAAAATGATTCTATTATAGGTGGCAAAGAATCAGATTTTCCCTCTGAAGCCTGTGAAGGCTCTTCTACCGTGACAATGGTAGGCACTGTCTCATGTCCTAAGTGCTCTCCTGGCAAAGTGTCCTGAGTTGCATCTAAAGTTATGTTTTCTCCCATTGTGAGTAACGGGAGTGTGCTTGACTCGGTACAAAATGCCATGGCCCTATGGCGAACTTCAATAGATTCATCCTGTTGAGAGGATGTCTCCAGAGACTGTGTATTGGCCATTTCAAAATCCATATCCTGTTGAAAGGATACAGACGGGCTGACGGGCTTACAGATATCTCCCTATATGTTCTTCTTTTCTTAGGAGGTGGAGATAGAGCTGCGGGATCACTCATTGTTTCTTCATCACTACTATTTCTGTTTCTGGTATTGATATAAGGTTCAGGTTGATTTGGATTTGACTCAGTATTTGGCTCTATGACCGGGGATAGAGTTTGTGGTTCTACAAACTCTTGGTCAGCCCTATCAACCTCTTGGGTTTCAGAAACAGTACCAGAAGAACCAGGGATAGAAGTCCTTACCTGTGGTTGTATGACTTCTTCAGTTCCAGCTGATGTAACTATCCTTTGCTCTGGAATTGGTGGTTCAAATGATGGTAAGTTAATGAAGTTTGTCATGTAGTTGGAAATGAGAACCGGGACACTGCCATATTTGAAGGATGTTTCCAATCTTTGAAAGAACTTTTTGTCAGTGGTCGGAGAAATGAAAAAACGACCATTCTTGAACAATTCTTGATGCTCATTAGAAAGTATAGAATTAAGAACAAGTGATAGAAAACGAGGATAAAAACATTTGATCTTTCTACCATTGTCAAATTCCTTTCTAGCATTAAACACCCTCCTTACAACAATTTCCCAAAGAAGGTGGCCAACATTGAGTCTTTTGTTAAAAACAATTGCATAACCAATAACTTGTAAAAGATAAGGAATATTCTGAAAGTTATTTTTCGTGCAATTGCTAAAGACCTTAGCCAAGGTATCAAAGAATAAGTCTCATTCACATACAAGATTCCCTTTAATTAACTTAGACAAATTTAGGGGACCTTGATAGTGAATACTGAGGAAAAACCTAGTTAATTCTTCTTCAGTGGGCAGTCTGTCAAAATTATCCTGAGGAAACTGCAAGACATTACAAAATGTTTCCTCAGTGATAATGTACTGTGTGTCCTGAATATTGAAAGATATAGTTGAGAAATCATCAGAGACAACAGCAGTTGAGCAAAGTAAATATAAAGGATCAACTTTCAAATCAACATTAGAACATATAGCATAATTAACACAAGAATGTTGATTAAGAAAGGAAATCCAAGGCCTAAAACGTTCAAATGAACATTTCAGGGGATCAAAATAGCCATGGTAATTAGTAAGAACAATCTCAAATTGCTGGGCCATTTTAACACAAATTAATAGAGTTAATTTTAGATTAATTCTAATTTAGGGAATAAATTCCAAGAAATAAGAATTATATCAGAAATTAATTAAATCAATTTATGCCGATCCAAAAAAAATTTGACAGCAGTTCTTTACTTTAGAGAATAAAGAACCAAACTAGAGAGAAAAGAAACTTTGTAAAAACAAGAGTTTGTGAAGGAATGAAAAACAAATGACAATCTGCTTAGTATTTATAGGCAAAACCCGAATAGCCTGGAATGACTATCGGGATGACTACCTGGTAGTCATACCGATAGTCATTCCAGTATTAAACTGAGAATGATTAAAAACAATAACAGAAAATCATAGAAAAGAAAAGAAAAATAAATAAATATACATACTAATGGAATGACTATCGGGATGACTATGGGATAGTCATACCGATAGTCATTCCAGTACAAAAATCAAAGTACTGAAGTAATTAAGTAAAAAAGACAGAAAAAATTAATTAAAACAAAAAACTCTACAATGACTACTGGAATGACTATGTAAGATAGTCATTCCGATAGTCATGCTAGTACAAAAACAAACCTGTTCACAAAAACTAGCAGAATTAATTAAAATTCCTACAGAAAAATGCATAAAAGTAAGAGAAATGCATGAAATATTTATAAAAATCTAGAAAAATTCACAGAAAATTCCATAAATCCTAGAAAAATATGTAGAATTATATAAAATTGCATAAAATAATATAAACCTGCAGAAAAGTTTAAACAACAATATGTACAAACTGAAAAACACCTAAATAATTCTAAATAAATATATTTTTAATAAAAATACATTTCTCCACTTTAAAAAATATGAGAAAAATATTTTTAAAGAAAATAAAATATTCAGAACCATTTAAATCAACAAGCATGCAATTATTAAATGAGAATTGGCAGAAAATATCAATTAAATGACAAGAGAAAATGAATTTATTGAAAGAACAAACATGACAGATACATTGTTAATCACTAAGACTGTTTAACATACCCAATTTACCAACTAACTTGATAAATGTGGATTCATCAACAGATTTAGTGAATATATCTGCAGTCTGTTCTTCTGTGGGTACAAAGTGTAACTCCACAGTTCCATTCATGACATGCTCTCTGATAAAATGATACCTGATGTCAATGTGCTTCGTTCTCGAGTGCTGTACAGGGTTGTTGGAGATTGCTATGGCACTTGTATTATCACAAAATATGGGAATTTTGTCTAATGCGAAGCCATAGTCCTTTAATTGATTTCGTATCCATAAGATCTGAGCACAGCAGCTTCCAGCAGCAATATATTCAGCTTCTGCTGTTGAATTGGAAACTGTTTGCTGTTTCTTGCTATACCAGGAAATCAACCTACCTCCTAGGAATTGACAACTCCCAGAGGTACTCTTTCTATCCACAACACTACCTGCATAATCAGAATCTGTATATCCAACAAGATTAAAACCAGAATCTTTAGGGTACCAGATACCTAGATTAGGTGTACCCTTAAGATATCTCAAGATTCTTTTCACAGCAACGAGATGAACATCTCTAGGGTCCGCTTGGAACCTTGCACATAAGCATGTAGCATACATAATATCTGGTCTACTAGCAGTAAGATAGAGTAAGGAGCCAATCATACCTCTGTAGCTTGTAACATCTACCTTGATAGATTTGTCAGAAGCTCCAAGTTTGATGGCTGTTGAAGATGGAGTCCTTGCTGATGCTGAATCCTCCATGTGATACTTCTTGAGGAGTTCTTTGAGATACTTGGATTGACAAATAAATATACCATTTGACCTTTGACTTACTTGCAATCCAAGAAAGAACTTCAGCTCACCCATCATACTCATTTCAAACTTACTCTGCATTAGCTCAGCAAATCTCTTACAGAGATTATCATTAGTAGACCCAAATATGATGTCATCCACATAGACTTGGACTAATATCATATCACTTTTGTGTTTCTTTGAAAAAAGAGTTTTGTCTATGATACCTCTAACAAAACCATTTTCTAAAAGAAAACCAGAGAGAGTGTCATACCATTTTCTTGGGGCTTGTTTGAGACCATAGATAGCCTTGAAGAGAAAGTACACAAAATCCAGCAGCTCCTGATTTTCAAAGCCAGGGGGCTGTTCCACATACACTTCTTCATCAAGTTCACCATTCAGGAATGCACTCTTAACATCCATTTGATAGACTTTAAAATTGGAGTAAGCAGCAAATGCTAAGAACATCCTGATGGCCTCAAGTCTAGCCACTGGTGCATAGGTTTCATCATAATCAATGCCTTCAGCTTGAGAATACCCTTGTGCAACCAGTCTTGCCTTGTTCCTAGTAACAATGCCATCCTCATCTAGCTTGTTCCTGTATACCCATCTAGTACCAACTACTTTCTTGTTCTTTGGCCTGGGTACCAGCTTCCAGACTTGTTGTTGTTCAAACTGATTGAGTTCATCTTGCATAGCAATCACCCAATCTGGATCAGTTAGTGCTTCCTCAGTTTTCTTTGGCTCCATTTTAGATAGAAATGCTGAGAAAAGACATTCATTCTGAGAAGCTCTTCTAGTTTTAACTCCAACATCTGGATCACCAATGATCAACTCAAAAGGATGAGCTCTATTCCAAACAGTCTGTCTTGGAAGATTTGATCTTGATGATTCACCTTGAAATTCACTTTGATGTTGTGAGTGACTAGCTGATCCTTCATTTGCTCCCCCTGAGTTGTTGCCTGTTTGCCTTGATGATCCTTCTCCAGTGCTGGTGGTATCTCCATTGTTACCAGTGTTTCCACCACCATCACCAGGATTATTATCATCATTATTATTATCATTACCAGCAATAACTTCAGGTGGGGCTTCATCATCTGATTCTGAGTCTGGCAAGTTATCAAACTTCAGCTCTTCAGATGAATCTTCTTTTTGGATATTGGGGAACTTAGTGTCATCAAAAGTAACATTGACACTTTCCTTTACTGTGTGACTGCCAACCACATAAACCCTGTAAGATCTTCTGGAATAACCAACAAAAATAGCTTCTTGTGCCTTGGCCTCAAACTTGCCACGTTTAACATTTTCATCTAAAAGCACAAAGCATTTTGCTCCAAATACATGAAAGTACTTGACAGTTGGTTTCTTGTTGTTCATGATCTCATACGGAGTCTTCATTAGGTCTTTGTTGATTAAAGTTCGATTCTGAGTATAACAAGCTGTATTCGCTGCTTCAGCCCAAAAGTACATTGGAAGTTTGGACTCACTTAACATAGTCCTAGCAGCTTCAATCAATGTACGATTCTTTCTTTCCACTACTCCATTTTGTTGAGGAGTTCTAGGGGCAGAATACTGTCTTGTTATTCCTTTATCAGCACAAAAGTCATTCAGAATGGCATTCTTGAATTCCGTACCATTATCTGACCTTATGGCTCTAACAGGGAATCTAGAATCCAGCTCAATCAACTTTACATGGCTAATCACCAGGAATGGGGTCTCATCCTTGGAATGTAGGAATAAAACCCATGTATATTTTGAATAGTCATCAACAATCACAAGTGCATATTGTTTCTTTGACATGGACATCACATTAACTGGACCAAACAAATCCATGTGCAGTAGCTGAAGAGGTTCAGTTATTGATGATGTGTCAGTACCCTTGTGAGAAGCTTTCTTTGACTTTCCCTTCTGACATGCCTCACACAGTCCTTCCTGTGTAAATTCCATCTGAGGCAAACCTCTAACTAATTCCCTCTTGACTAAAGAGTTCATAGTTTTGAAGTTAAGGTGAGACATCTTCTTGTGCCATAGCCAACTATCATCTGATGAAGCTTTAGCATAAAAACAATTCACTTCATCTTTGAATCCCGAGTTCAGATCAGCTATGAACAAGTCACCTTTCCTTACTCCTTGAAGAGCAGGCTTTCCATTCTTCTTGTGAGTGATCTGACACTTCTCTCTTTCAAAGGAAACAGCATATCCTCTGTCACAGAACTGACTGATGCTGAGAAGATTGAACGTCAGACCTTCCACAAATGAAACATCTTCAATGATAACATTTCCGTACTTCAAACAGCCATATCCTTTCGTAATACCCTTGCTGTTATCTCCAAAGGTAACTACTGGGCCAGCTTTCACAATCACATCTGATAGCAGGGCTCTATCTCCGGTCATATGCCTTGAACAGCCACTGTCCAGAATCCACATAACTCGGTTTACCTGTTTAACTCCCTGCAATATCAGATTGATTAGTCCTTCTTCGGAGCCCAAAATTGATTGGGTCCGGCATACTTAAAGAACTGGCCTTTGTCAGGCAAAACAACATTTCTAACTAAAACTACTTCAACCTTTTTCACATAAGAGCGTTTCCATTTATAGCCAGCCTTAACACATTTCTGAGTAGGCTTAGGGATAAATGAATCCACTTTAATATTAGGAGGATTAGCAGTCTTAGCTTTAACATGCTTCTTATTATTAACATGTTGACGTGGAGCAGTCTTATCACTAGATACATGCTTTTTATTAAAGAAAGCATACATAACATTAAAAGCACAAGACATGCAATTACTCACACCACATGCTTTATGAGAAGAATTAATAGCAGGCATGTTAGTTCTACAGTTGTTTTGATCCAACTTATGGATATCTGATTTAGTCTTTACAGTTGTAGCAACTTTGACTGGAATATCAGATACACACTTTTTGGATTTCTCAGCTTCTAAGGCAACATCTTCTTCATGAATCTCCTCAGCAATAATGATAGAAGATTCATTCAGAGGCTCTGCCTCAGACTCCTTACAGAAGGGTGTTTTAATACCCTTAAGAATATAAGGAACAGCCTTTCCTTCTTCTCTGACTCTACAAGGTGTATTAATACCAAGCAATCCTATAGCCTCATTATAATCATAACCTATACTGACATGATTACCAATAGCTTGTTTATTGAAAATTTCTTTAGCCGTTTTACAAGAGTTGTAATAGGCATTAGCTTTGGTTTTGAGCTCACTAATCTGCTCTTTGAGAATGGTTTCCAGTTGAATATAACATTTAACCCTATTCTCCAGAAAAGCAATTTTCTCATTAAGTTCATCCTGATTAACATGCACAAGTTTCAAATCTTTTAATTCCTTTTCAAGATTTGTGTTTAAAAGATTTATTCTATCATTTTCAGTGCGTGCACAACTTATGGTGCCACCAAGATGATAAATCATTTCAGCATCAGTAAAGGTTACCTCTGACATGTATCTGGATGAAGTGCTTTCCTCTTTAGCCATTAAAGCAAGGTTCCCAATCTCACCTGCTTCTTCATCACTGTCAGTGTCATCCCAACTCTTTCCCTCAGCAACATAGGCCTTCCCAATCTTGTTCTTCTTGCTAGAATCAAATGTGTTTCTGGTCACTTGCTTTGGCTTTCTGCACTCAGTAGCAAAGTGACCCAACTCATTGCAATTGTAGCATCTGATTATACTCCTTTCCACAGTTCCAGTTTTGTAGCCACCCCTTGTGCCACTTGAAGATGAAGATCCACCTCTCTGAAATCTGGGTCTGAACTTAAGATTGGGATTCCTCTTGAATCTAAACTTCCCAAACTTTCTGACTATCAAAGCCAAATCACCATCCTCCAGCTGATCAAGTTCTTCCAAAGAATAGAAGTCACCACCAGATTGATCAATGGATGTTAATCCATATTCAGCATCAATAATATTCATGTGAGAACTGGAAGGTTGAACAGCCTTCACTTCCAGTTTCTGTGGGACTTCAGCAGCCAATGCAGTGGAGGTACCAACAATCCTTCCAGTTCCATACAGCTCCTTCTGTTGAATCTGCTCCAGCTCATAGGTCTTCAAGACACCATACAATCTTTCCAAAGCAAGCTCATTCATGTCTCTTGCTTCTCTAATAGCAGATATCTTGTGCTCCAAATGAGGTGGAAGTGTAAGAAGGAACTTCTTGTTAATCTCCTTGTTGGTGTAGTGCTTCCCATTGAGATTCAGATCATTGATTAATTTGTTGTATCTCTCAAAAACCTGAGAGATACCTTCACCAGGGTTTGATCTGAAATGCTCATATTGTGAAGTGAGAATTTCCAGCATATTCTCCCTAACCTCTTCAGTCCCCTCATTGATTATCTCTATGGTTCCCCAAATATGTTTGGCAGTTTCACAATTTAGGACATGATTATGCATGATAGGATCAAGACTCTCAATAAGGATCAACTGAAGACAGGAATCCAAGGTAACATCCTCTTTCTCATCAGGAGTGTATTCCTTGGGATCTTTAGGGTACATCCTAGCAGCCCTAGTCACAACATTATCCTCAACAACTTCAGGATCAATAATCATAGGGAGTTTGGGACCACTCTTCAGCACATCCAAGTATTTAGGATTTGCAACCTTAAGAAATAGGAGCATTTTCTTCTTCCACATTGGATAATGCTCCTTGCTGAATATTGGGATTTTAACTGTCCCCACTTTCTGTGTAGTAGACATCTTTTGAGATTTTTAGAATTTAAATAAAAAATCAGAGTTTAAAAGAAAAATCTCAAAACAATTGGATCTTTGATTTGTATATCAATCAAAAGGCTCTGATGCCAATTGTTAGGTCCTGATAAGTTTGTAGAAGGGGGGTTGAATACAAACTATACCGTTTTATCGAATTTGTTCTTTAAATGATTTAACTGTTTAGGAACAAATTGATGCGGAATAAAATGAAACAAGATTCAAGTTAAATAAAACTCTATTAAACTTGAAGGGTGTTACAAATATGATACTGATTACAAGATTGGATCTCAAACTAATTAAAACAAATCTAGAATAAATTCGACATGAATTTATCTATTTTTGTAATAAAAAGATATAACAATATTTGATAATTTGAGATACGTTCTAGAGATAAAAATCCGCTAGATAATCAAAGCAGTACAAGTAAATGAATTCTAGTGGTTTAGATTTAACATAAAGATTCTAGAATTAATTTGCAGAAGAAATGAGCACGGCAGAGTTCTTGACAGGAAAGTGTTTTTGATGTAATGTTCTTGATATGTTTTTCTTCTGATTACTTTTTTCTTTTGTACTAATCAAGTGGATCAGTACACTTCTGCACGTTCTGTTTCTTTTACCTTTGGAATGACTATCCAATTTGTACTGGAATGACTATCCAATTTGTACTGGAATGACTATCAAAAGGCTTAGCATGACTATCTGAATTAATGTGAATTATATTAGAATTACTTAAAATCAACCGGGATGACTATCGGGATGACTACCGGTATGACTACCGGTATGACTATCCTGGGTAGTCATTCCAGTTGATTTTAATTACATAATTCTAATTTAATTCAAATTCTAATTCTAAATTAATTCTAATAATTAATTTACTTCACAAATTAATTCTGAAGAATTAATTTATTCAATAAATTAATTACTTAATTTATTTACTAAATTAATTCTGATGAATTAAATTAATAAATAAATTAATAACTAATTTACAATAGAACTTAAATCCATATAGAATAGTAAAACCAATGCTTGAACCACTTGATCTGCTGAAGAATATCCATTGTCTGATGTTGTCATTTGATGCACTGTCTGGTTCATAAATGACTAACTTCAATGTCTGTTCTTCATCTTGACTTTAAGTTGTGGTTCATTGTCTGCTTTTGATTGTTGATCAACCTTTGTAACCTGTACATTTGCTATCACAAATCTGAAACCTCTGTCACTTTAATAAATCCACTTCTTTGAAGACTTCACTGAGGCTTGAACAAATAATTGAACTTCTTTCAATGTAGTATATCTTCAAATCTGTAGGATGACTTTAATTCTCCATTCTCTTGACAGATAAAACTATCTGAGATTCCTGTGACATATTAACTTATTATTTACTTATTACAGACTTGTTCAACTTAAGTTGTTTCCTCGGAATATTAATAGGCCAAAAACATATGCCTTTCACTATCCTTGATGACAAATCCATAATTCCAGTTGTCAAACCTTCGAGGTGTAGATTCCAAAACCTCGACATGGGTTTTACCAATGAAACATTCAGTATTAGGCTCCTTGCTTGGGTGGAGAACTAGATCCATAGAACTGCTCATCAAATCATCCATTAGGTTGAGGTAACTCTCATGGTGTACCTTGTCATCGTGTATATAAACCTTCACCATTTAGCCAATCCAACCTCCTTGTAGCTGCGCCATTAAGAGGTTCTGTACCTAATGGTTGTTGAGGGACCGCGAAGCTGAACCTCATTCCTATTCCGTTTAGTTTGGTCACTGGTTGTTTTCAGAAACCTTCCTTATATTATGGTATCCTCTACCCCCCAAGTCTTTGGAGTAGTTTGTCCATGACCAAGAATTGAACCTTATAGAGCCTCTCATTCTCTTGAAGGAGAAGTCTGAATAGACATCCACGAAGCTGGCAATATACGTCCAGCTGCAGCTTCCAACCAGTTTGGCAATCCGTGTGTGAAGCTACACCTCTCCATATTGATGGGAGGTTCGTAATCATTTTCTTCAGTTTTATTGACGGACCTCCAGTGCCTCCAAGAACGCCTTCTACCGGGTGATTCAGATTTTTTTTTTTATCCTTTTGTAAGGAAACGTCCGACAATAGTGTATGAGGGGAAGCTACCCCTTCAAAGATAGGAACCTCCTTGTAAGGTTCACCTAATTTATATTCATTGCCTCAGCATACTAAGATCCAAGCCCAATTCAGCCGAGATTCCTTTATCAGCTCCGTTGCTCTCCTGGGCTTCCGTAGTTTTTGGTCTTTTCCTCGAGGGGTTCCGGTTCGAACCTCGCCCTATTATTTTTATTAACCGAGAGGTTACCCATACCTCTTTCCTTGTGCGGTAGCACCATTCTCAAAACCAAATCACCAACATTTTATGGACGAGCACGAACCTTGCTATCAAATTACTTCCGAGTACGTTACTGGTATGCAGCTAGCTTCAGCTACGCAGTAGCCCGAACCTCTTCCAATAAATCCAAATACAAATAGTGATTCATCTCATTATTCCCAGGATCGTAATTGTCCCTTCGAAACGATCCAACCCCAATTTCAACGGGAACCATAGTCTCACAACTATAGGTTAAGGCGAAGGGTGACTCTCCAGTAGTGGTTCGTGGTGTTGTGTTGTATGACCACAAAACCATAGGGAGTTCCTCAGGCCAACACCCTTTGCTTTCTTCCAACTTGGTCTTAAGGTATGTTTAATAATCTTATTGACAGCCTCAGTTTGACCATTACTTTAAGGGTGATAAACCGTCGTGAACCCCTTTTGAATCCCAAGATCATCACATAGCTTCCGCAACTCCTTCCCTAGGGTAGGCCTAGGTTACAGCTGCTTGGTTTGGAGAAGCTTCCAACATGAGAACCTCTTTCACTGAAGCTTCAACTTGACCTAGGTGCAGCTTCATGGCTAACAAAGTACTCCTTCTTTTCCTTGACCTTTTTCCTCAAATATCTCCTTTTATGCTCTCCTTTACATGAGGTATAAAGCAAACTAGAGCTTCGCTTTGAACCTCCTTTATCAGATGTAAAAACTAAACATCTTGGAGAATCCTCCTAATCGAAGCGCCTTCCATCATTGAACCTCTCCTAGCCAAACCTCGTTCCTGGAAAGAGCTTCACAGTTTATCAAACATGCTGGTGCCTTTGGTAGGTGAAGCTAAAGAGCTAGTCAACCACAGTGAAGCTGGAACAATAAAGTTGCATCCTGCAACTAATCCCAATGAAGCTATAACCAACATATGAGTTCCAATAAAGCGCAGGTGAAGCTAATGATCCGCGGAACACAACTGCTTGCCAATGAACCTGACTCATTCCTTGTTGAAAAACCTTTTCGCTTGAAGGTTTAGCGATTTTCAGATACCATTCTCGGGCAGCATACCATCCACTACCACCCTGGTTCCTTGCAGTATAAAATACAATAGGAACCTTATATAATCCACTACTACGTTCAGCCAACCTTCCATTTCCAGTAAAAAGAATAGACAGCTTCAGCTACGGACCTTCGCGGCTCAGCTTCAGCTACGGACCTCTCTGCTCAGCTTCAGCTACAGACCTCTCGGCTCAGCTTCAGCTACGAATCTCTTAAGCCTTAACCTCCAACTGGTTGAATCTCTCCAGATGGAATTTATCTCCATCAGTAGGTGGAGGTTCAGCTTCTCACTTGTCTACTCCTCGACAGAGCTTCTGAGTAGTCTACACATGAACCTTTATTCCAGTTCCTCTTCATCACATTAGATATCCACATCCTCATGTTTTTCCAAGTTCGATCATACCTCCTCGTTAACGAGGTTTTATCTAACTCCACATGTACCTCCTTAATCAGGAGGTTCGCATCCAGTTCTATCTGTACCTCCTCAGTTAAGAGGTTTCCTTTGCCTTTGCTGCTTGAACCTCTCGACTGAGCCTCTCTGGGTGGCCTGTACCTCCATTGATAGTTGGACGTCAAGCTTCACATGTCCTACCAATCAGTGCTCTTGATGCGAGAAGCTTTGGGGTCATTCGAAGCTGTTCACACCCGAACCCGCACCTGATTCATAAGTATAAGCCTGAAGCTCATGCGTACCTACTTTCCAGCTATTCCAGACCATAATCTCTATTAGAAATCCATCTTTGGCCATTCTTTTCTTGGCTCCTTCCGTTAAAATCAAATTTCAGGCATCTTGGAGTCGCATCTCCTTGTTTTATGACTTTTACCACCAAATAACTAGAATAAAGGTGGTTGGGGAACCTCTTTTGGCGGTTTTCAGAATTTGAAGCTCTCTTGTTCGCACCTCCTGGTGAGCCATAATTTCTCCTTCGTTTATTCATCTCTTATATCTTTTTTCCAGAAAACCTCCATTGTTCTTCGTTGTACGATCATCACCGAAGCTTTTCGTCATCTTTTCCCTCAAAAGATCAATAAAAGCCCCTCCTTCTAGCGCCAAAATGTTGTGAGGGAAATTTGGTAACAACACCGAGAGAGAACATCGCTGGAATAATCAGGTTTTGCCCTTGATTATCGGACATAGAAGCAGCTTCGCACGTCCACAGCTCTGCCAGAGCTTCAAGTTTCCACTGCCGGAGCAGATGGTGACATGTGGTGTTTTTGGGGGCTGAGTTGACAAAACCACCGGATGAAGAGGGCGGAATAGTTCCTATTCGGCCGGCCAATTCACCGGAATATGTATCACAGAGAGTACACGAGCCTTATGCGTGTAGAGAGTGAAAATCTGAATCCTTTAGTCAAGTGCCTACATATCCTATTTATAGGAATCAAGCCCCATGTAGTTCTATTAGGTTTATACTTCTCAATCCTTGCGAATTCAACCACTTTAAAATAATCCATCTTAGAGTTTTAGTCGAATTATGCACCTGTAGCTGAGCTTTCCAGTGTCCTAGTCCATGTCCAACTCTAAGTCCTATTAAACCTCTTTACATCTAATGTTTATCCGAATAATCAATATGAGTCCCATACTGATTATATTTTATCTCATCCATCATGTTCAACCGAATTTAGGAGTCCTTTTCCAAGAGTAATTCCGTGCTCCTAAAGTATAGGTAGCTGAGTCCTTGTCCTACTAGTATTCTGCCTTCCTGAGGTCCTGGTCACTCGTCAGCTGGTAACAGTCTCGAGGTTTAGACCACCTGAACCTCAACGCCTTTCTCCTGCACCTCAGTACCTTCCCTGCACCTTAATACCTTGAGGCTACCTTGATGCCTCAGACCTGTCTCAGTACCTCGAACCTGCTCCAGAGTACCTGTTGTGGCACTTCGAACCTATCAGGATACCTTGAACCTATACCACAGCATCATGGACTTGTTCCTTGGTGCTCACCATCCTAGCTCAATACCCTGCTACTGGACTTATAACAGATATGGGCCTTAAATTGAGTCCATGTGAGATTTTGGGCACAACATATTTTAAAAAAAAAATATAAAAAAATTGAGTTTTAAATTTTTCTAAAATTGGATATAATATTATATTTCACTCACCATTTATAAACGTCATATATATACTCTATACTAAAAGTAGAAACTCATTCTTAATGGTATACCATGTATACCGCGGTATACATATAATTATTAATTAGTTTAATATAATTGATTTATAATTATTAATTTAATTAGTTTAATATAATTGATTTAATTTCAAATTAACTATTATTAAATTAAAAATGAATCTCTTTACTAAAACTAGAAACTCCTATTAATGGTGTGGTATGTCATGTAGATATGCCTAATTAGTTTTAAAAATATTGTTAATATAAAAACTAATCTATACTTTTAAAAATCATAACTCTCTCTTAAAGATATGATATGTCATGTATACTACGATACACACCTATAATTATTAGTTTAATTCAAAATTAATATAATTATTACTATTAAATTAAATTAATTGTCAACAATAGTCAAGTTACATACTAGAAATCTACCTTGCTTGAATTGATATCCGGAGGGTAAATCATGAAGTATCATATGTACTAAAAATAAACTCCATAAAAAATACTACATTATTTCCATACAGTGTCTTTTTGCTCCTACAAAATTTTAATACGCATAATGGTAAGTTGGTAACGGATAAACTTAAGAAATCTATACTCTATATTAAAAGAAGAAACCTCATCTTAATGGTATGATATGTCATGTATATCGCAATGTACATATAATTATTAGTTTAATTAGCTTAATATAATTGATTTAATTTCATATTAATTCTTATTTAATTAAAAATTAATCTCTGAATTTAAAGCAAAAACCTCATCTTAATAGTATGGTATGCAATATATACCGCGATATGCACATAATTATTAACTTAAATAGTTTTAAACATATTGTTAGTTTAATTCCAAATTTATTTAATTATTGTTATGAAAATATAAACTAATCTATACTTTTTAAAAACAAAACCCCCTCTTAAAGGTATGATAGGTTATGTATACCGCGATATACACATATAATTATTAGTTTAATTAGTTTAATGCGTAATTAGTTTAATTCAAAATAAATATAATTATCATTATAAGATTAAATTAATTGCCAACAATAGCAAATTTGTATACAAGAAATATACCAACAACTTGGTGTTTGAATTGATATCGGGAGGATTGTTTGAACCGATATTTATATTGGGAGGGGTAAATATCATAGTTAAACACTTAAAATATTATGTACTAAAAGTAAACTCAATTACAAATATTACATTGTTCTCATACAATGCTTTTTTAATGTTTTTTTGCTACTAAAAAGTTTTTGGTAACGGATAAACTTAAGAAATTATTTACGTGAGAGTAAATAATGGAATTTAAACATCGTTCATTTTGCTACTAAAAAGTTTTTGAACAACCACCAGCACACAAGAAACATTTCTTTATTAGTAAAATAATAATTATTTTAATAAGAATAATTAATTTCTATTTTCAAATTTGTAAAAAATTGCATAATAAAAATTTATAATATAATTAATAAAAAAAATTGATTAATATAGTTAATATAAAATTGCATAATAATACAATTAATATATACGCTATATTTATAACTATTACCTTTTATACTATAAGTTATACAATAATTCCGTATTAATATAATTACTATCTCTCTTACTATTACGGATGTATAATTTCATCCGCTCGATCTCGATATGTTCCCCACCTCAATTAGGTTGGGAATTTGGGGAATTGTTCGGGTTCGAGCGGGAATGGCCAGATATATAGAAATAATTTGAAAACTTCTTTTCATTGAAACACAATAGTACTGAAACTCAGGTTCGATTTGTTGTTGCTACTACATAATTATACAAGTTATTTATTTATTAAATTTAACTTCTTTGATTTTACCAGGATTCGATTATCATAACTATTTAATTAAATAGTCTTTATTTATTATAGACTTTCATTTAAATTTCACATTGAATTCTACAAATCAACATATTTAAACTAATATTTATTAATTATTTTAATACTCAATATTCAAATTTTATTTTAATAATTTAATTTTTATTCTCGATCCGTGCTTCGGGTTATCGGCTAGTAATACTAGCACCTAAAAGTGGTTATTAATTAATTTTTAAATGTTGATATTTTTGACAGAAAATAATGAAAGTTTTACTTATTCAAATGACCAATAGCAAGCTATGTAATTAAGATAATAAAATATTTTTCATGCAAATATTTTAGTAATTACAGGGCTCGATGAAATTTGACATATTTAGATGACTTTACCATTAATTTGTACTAATTGTGTAGGTAAGGCCATCTTTTTCCAATATATATCTAGTAATAAGTGTGACAGTTACGAAATTTAGGTGGGAAGAGAAAATGTAACAGAATGTATGAACGCAATGCTAAAAATATAAAATTTGTTATCGAAAATTATTATGAGATAATGTAAGAAATGATAATATAATATTATTTTTTGTTTTAACCGTAATATCAATGTGAATTCACAATAGTAGTCCATCAAAATGTCATATGATAGTTTATTTTTACCGTCTGTAATATTTTTCATTAAAAAAACGTTTAATGCTTGCTCTTAAAATGCAAAGTACAATTGTTATGTATTTGCCAAACTAGAAGGTCACGTGACACCCCCCGAAAGATCGGTCTACTGAACTGGGGCGAGTCACGTGGTACTCTAGCTACCATTTAATCACGAACGCTTATAAATGCTTGTCCGTAACATACAATAAACAAAACCAAGCTTACCGGTTTCCATTACCATACAGCATTGTCTTCTTAAAATTTCAAGCTAAAAATGGTAACCGTCAATGACCTCCGGAAGGCACAATTGGCTGAAGGTCCGGCAACTGTGTTGGCTATCGGAACCGCCATGCCTCCTAACTGTGTCGATCAAAGCACGTATCCCGATTATTATTTTCGTGTCACAAAAGCCGAAGATAAAATCGAGCTCAAAGAAAAATTTAAGCGCATGTGTAAGTAGTTTGATTAATATGCCGAGAAATCATTCTTTTGAAGCGTTTGTATTCTTTTATTTCGTCAATAACTTTATGTTAAGTAATCCGTACGTCTAAAATCTTAAGACGAGACAGACAAACACATATTTAAATTAAAGAAATGAGCATGGAGGACTTGAACCTCAGTTCTCTCCAAAATCAAGTTCTAAATACCATGTTAATGTTGGTTTAAAATCTTAAAGTCTCACGGGAAGACTCCAACACGATCTTAATAATATCATTAATTTATGTTTTTATTAAAGGAACTAGATTTTATGTTTAATTTCAATGAAGTGCACAAGGTTTTTATAGTACTACTATATATGTTACAAACTTGCAAATAAATTTTTCAGGTGACAAATCGATGATCAATACTCGTTACATGCACTTAACTGAAGAGTTACTGAAAGATCATCCAGATTTCTGCAATTACAAGGCACCATCCCTTGATGCTAGGCAAGAAATTGTGGTAAATGAAGTGCCGAAATTAGGAAAAGAAGCTGCTACAAGGGCCATAAAAGAATGGGGCCAGCAAAAGTCGAAAATCACCCACCTTATCTTTTGCACCACTAGCGGTGTCGATATGCCTGGTGCAGACTTTCGCCTCACCAAGCTACTCGGGCTCCATCCGTCTGTCAAGCGCTTCATGTTGTACCAGCAAGGATGCTTTGCTGGTGGAACCGTTCTTCGTCTTGCAAAAGACTTGGCTGAGAACAACAAAGGTGCTCGTGTGCTTGTCGTTTGCTCTGAGATCACGGTCGTTACATTTCGGGGGCCTAACGATACTCATCTTGATAGTCTGGTAGGTCAAGCCTTATTTGGCGATGGGGCTGGTGCGGTGATAGTGGGCTCAGACCCGGTTATTGGAATTGAGAAACCGTTGTTTGAGATTGTGTCTGCTGCCCAAACCATTGTTCCCGATAGCGATGGTGCAATCGAGGGTCATCTTCAGGAAGTTGGTCTTACTTTTCACCTTCTTAAAGATGTTCCTCGGCTGATTTCAAAAAATATTAAAAAGAGTTTAGTTGAGGCATTCAAACCCTTGGGTATAACTGACTGGAACTCGATTTTCTGGATTGCACATCCTGGGGGACCAGCTATTCTAGATCAAGTAGAATCAGAGTTGAGCTTAAAGGCTGAGAAACTGAAGTCTACAAGACAGGTTCTAAGGGACTACGGAAACATGTCAAGTGCTACTGTTCTGTTCATACTGGATGAAATGAGAAAGGCTTCAGCTAAGGATGGCAAGAGAACTACCGGAGAAGGACTTGAGTGGGGTGTTCTGTTTGGTTTCGGGCCTGGTCTCACTGTTGAGACTGTTGTTCTTCACAGTGTGCCTACTTAAATAAGACCTCATGTGGTTTAATTTTTCTAATATTTCTGAAATAACATAATCTTGATCACACTAAAAGGTCCTGCAATAGAATGTTAGTTGATGTGAAATCAATTAAAGTGTAACTCAAGGGACTTATCTGCGGATGCAGCTTGGTTTGCAGATGCTGATATGTCTTGTTTCCTTCAACTTCTCTTTAGATGAATAACAGATGTATTAAGCTGAAAAAGACGTTGGTCTTTTACGGGGGTAGTGTCACTAAAGCAATGAAAATTAAAAACTGACTGAATGATGCATGAATTCAGATGGCTTCCTGTCGCTGATTGCATCATAGATTGGCTATGATTTTAAAGAATTAGAAGAATGTAATCGGTTCAGTTCATACAATATCGTACACATGATCTCAGTCTCCGCTTTTATTCTGAAACTAGGATTTCATCCACATACTTAACTTCTATCTGTCTTAACTTTCACCGTTAGATAAGCTAACTTCTATATAATTGAGTGGTATAATCATTTTACATGAATCAATACTATTACGACTCACTAAAATTTATTTAAATATTTCCGAAATATTACAAATTCCTAATTCAGTCATAAGCATGACATAATTATGTCGAAATTTGTTAGAAATTAATTAGAACATAAAAACCCGCCGGCTTTGTCAAGTGGTTGTAGTTGCGACTTGAAATTGTAAATCGGAGCAGGTAAGAGCTGCAGTCTGCAGACAGATATAAAGTTTGGCCTGTTAACAACAAAACATCGGTTCTATCTAAATCTTTTAAATTCTTAATAAAAAATATCATTTTTCAGAATACAAGTTGTTAACTTAGCAGCTCTGTCAAAACTCTTAAGACATATAAAATTGAACTTTTTATATAATATTATTCTCATATTATCTAAACTCTTTATTAATAAGAAAAATAATGTAAAAATGACGCGTGATATCAAAAGTACTAAATTATCAAATTTGGTTATCACGTACCAAAGTATCAAATTTGGTTATCAGCTCCTCGCAATTACGTACAAGATTTATTAATAACCACATATTTAAATAGTATTTATTTATTATATATTTTTATCATTCAAATATCTATAAATACATTTTTAATAATTTTTTTAATAATTAATAATAATATTAATAAGAAAAATAATGTGAAAATGACGCACGGTACTAAAGTACCAAATTTGATTATCACAAAATCCGGGTTCGATTCCTTGCAACTACGTAATTATACAAGATTTATTTACTTTAAATTCTTTAACTTCATCCGGGGTTCGATTATTTGCAACTACGTAATTATACAAGATTTATATATTTACTTTAAATTTATTAGCTACATCGAGGGTTCGATTCCTTGCAGCTACGTAATCATACAAGATTTATTTATTTACTTTAATTTCTTTAGTTTTACAAACGGTTCGATTGTCTATAACTACATAATTAAATAGTTGTTTATTTATTATATTTTTATCATTCAATTTCATGCTCGGCCCGTGTTTGGCACCGTCTAGTATTAATAATATAATGATAATAAGTATTCATAAAAATATGATTTTGACACCCCCTTTTCGTTTTTTCTCTTTCCTCCCTCGTATTCTAAAAGGAAAAGGGGAAAAAAGAGAAAGTCTTCTAACAACTAACCAAGAAATTCATGCGAACAATAATCAGGGTAAAGAATTACAAATTGTGTAACAACTAAATTGCTATAAAAAGTATGTTCACGAGGAATTCAAATTCGTACCAGTCAAAAATAAATTACCTTGCGTCAAGTATATATATAGAGAAAATATTAGATTAACTTACATGTAAATATTTATATATGTAGTACATATTTCTAAATGTAGTCGTATAGAATTGAATATAAATTTATTATTTAATGATGCAGTTATAAGGAATCAAACCCTAATGAAACGAAAAAAGTGAAATTAAATAAACAAATTTGGTACTTTTGTGTTACACCAAAAATGATTTTACTTATTAATAAAGAAAATAAGTATAATATAATAAACTAGTCAACTAAGCCGCGCTTCGCAGCGGCCCTATAATATTTTTGTAAAATTTTAAATATTAACTATTTAAGAAGAAAATATATAAAATCAATACTTATACTATATTATAAGATACAAAACATTAAAAAAAAATTACCAGTTTTTGGGTACGGTATGATACTTGTCTTATTTAATTATATGTACTTAATTACTTTTGCTTAATTATTAGCAAACACTTTAATATTTATTTTATAATTAATAAAATTTAAGTATTAACTACCACTTCAAACTTCAACCATTCGTATTATCACAAAAATTACAAAAAATTTAAATATCCGTGGACTTTTTATGCCGATTTTGTGTCATATTTTTTGAGCCGACGCCCGTTGCATAAGTACATATAAATAAAAAATACTAAAAAAATGCAATAATAAAATTTTAATATTAACCCCACCACTTCAAGCTTCAACTATTAGTATCATAACAAAAATTACAAATATATATAATAAAGATATTGATTCTTATATAAATAAGGAAATTCAAACAAATTGAATTAAAATTAAGAACTTTAAAAAACAAATATATATTTTTCAAGCCATTCCAGCCTTAAGTAGTTTTAGCTTATTATCTTAACAAAAGGTGTACGATTTATGTGTAGGCTTAAGGTTCTGGTTGGCCTGAGTACTTTATACTTCTATTTGATCTTCCTTGAAGGAGTTGCATGCAATAAATTTTGGCTTAATGAACAAAATTGCATAAAGTACAAAATTCAACGACCTAGAATTAAGAAAATTGACTCATATTAAGTTACAATAAATCACAAAAATCAACAGTATGATCATATTAGAAATACCTGATAATTTGAACATAAGATAAACCTTTTTTTTCATTGAAAATGTTGATTGAAGATTCTTGAAGCCATATGATTTTCTCGTCCAAAGTCGATCAACATGCATTCAAGAATTCTGGAATTATGAACCTATCCTGCATCAAAATTAAAAAAATATTAATTTGTAACATGAATGAAATCATCTTTTTAATTAATGAGAAAAAAATTGAACGGAGATAAAAAAAACTTCGGTAGACAAAATAATACAATAGTTAGATGGGTAAATTTTTTTGTTGGGACATCTAGTTTATATAAGGTATTTTAATTATGTAATTAAATTGTAAATAAGATTGATTTATATTTATTTTCTTCCCTATTATTTCGAATCTAAAGAAGGAAATTTAATTAAGTTTGAAAATAATAAAAGAAAGTTCTATCAAGCCTACAAATTCGAAAATAATAAGGAAGTTGTAATTTTCTAATTTAAAGAAAGTTCTATCAAGTTCTACAAATTCAAAACTAAATTAAAGAAAGTTCTATCAATTCCTACAAATTCGAAAATAATAAGGAAGTTGTAATTTTCTAAATCAAAGAAAGTTCTATCAACTTTGAAAATAATAAAAGAAAGTTCTATCAAGTTTGAAAATAATTAAAGTGTAATTTTCAATTTCCTTCCGAAAAAATCGAAAATAATAAAGGAAGTTGTAATTATTAAAATTAAAAATTGTGAAAAATTGAGAAAATTAGAAAAATAGAACGAAGCGATTCTAGAGCGACACCTCACCGCCCCCGTCTTCTCCTTTATATAAGTATATTATATAGGGTATTTTAATTATGTAACTTAAATTCTAAATAAGATTGATTTATATTTATTGTCTTTCCTATTATTTCGAATCTAAAGAAGGAAATTTAATTAAGTTTGAAAATAATAAAAGAAAGTTCTATCAAGTCTACAAATTCGAAAATAATAAGGAAGTTGTAATCTAAATAAGATTGATTTATATTTATTGTCTTTCCTATTATTTCGAATCTAAAGAAGGAAATTTAATTAAGTTTGAAAATAATAAAAGAAAATTCTATCAAGCCTACAAATTCGAAAATAATAAGGAAGTTGTAATTTTCTAAATTAAAGAAAGTTCTATCAAGTTCTACAAATTCGAAACTAAATTAAAGAAAGTTCTATCAAGTCCTACAAATTCGAAAATAATAAGGAAGTTGTAATTTTCTAAATCAAAGAAAGTTCTATCAACTTTGAAAATAATAAATGAAAGTTCTATCAATTTTAAAAATAATAAAAGTGTAATTTTCAATTTCCTTCCGAAAAAATCGAAAATAATAAAGGAAGTTGTAATTATTAAAATTAAAAATTGAGAAAATTAGAAAAATAGAACGGAGCGATTCTAGAGCGACACCTCACTGCCCCCGTCTTCTCCCTTTATATAAGTATATTATATAGGGTATTTTAATTATGTAATTAAATTCTAAATAAGATTGATTTATATTTATTGTCTTTCCTATTATTTCGAATCGAAAGAAGGAAATTTAATTAAGTTTGAAAATAATAAAAGAAAGTTCTATCAAGCCTACAAATTCGAAAATAATAAGGAAGTTGTAATCTTAAATAAGATTGATTTATATTTATTGTCTTTCCTATTATTTCGAATCTAAAGAAGGAAATTTAATTAAGTTTGAAAATAATAAAAGAAAGTTTTATCAAGCCTACAAATTCGAAAATAATAAGGAAGTTGTAATCTAAATAAGATTGATTTATATTTATTGTCTTTCCTATTATTTCGAATCTAAAGAAGGAAATTTAATTAAGTTTGAAAATAATAAAAGAAAGTTCTATCAAGCCTACAAATTCGAAAATAATAAGGAAGTTGTAATTTTCTAAATTAAAGAAAGTTCTATCAAGTTCTACAAATTCGAAACTAAATTAAAGAAAGTTCTATCAAGTCCTACAAATTCAAAAATAATAAGGAAGTTGTAATTTTCTAAATCAAAGAAAGTTCTATCAACTTTGAAAATAATAAAAGAAAGTTCTATTAAGTTTGAAAATAATAAAAGAGTCCTACAAATTCGAAAATAATAAGGAAGTTGTAATTTTCTAAATCAAAGAAAGTTCTATCAACTTTGAAAATAATAAATAAAAGTTCTATCAATTTTAAAAATAATAAAAGTGTAATTTTCAATTTCCTTCCGAAAAAATCGAAAATAATAAAGGAAGTTGTAATTATTAAAATTAAAAATTGAGAAAATTAGAAAAATAGAACGGAGCGATTCTAGAGCGACACCTCACTGCCCCCGTCTTCTCCCTTTATATAAGTATATTATATAGGGTATTTTAATTATGTAATTAAATTCTAAATAAGATTGATTTATATTTATTGTCTTTCCTATTATTTCGAATCGAAAGAAGGAAATTTAATTAAGTTTGAAAATAATAAAAGAAAGTTCTATCAAGCCTACAAATTCGAAAATAATAAGGAAGTTGTAATCTTAAATAAGATTGATTTATATTTATTGTCTTTCCTATTATTTCGAATCTAAAGAAGGAAATTTAATTAAGTTTGAAAATAATAAAAGAAAGTTTTATCAAGCCTACAAATTCGAAAATAATAAGGAAGTTGTAATCTAAATAAGATTGATTTATATTTATTGTCTTTCCTATTATTTCGAATCTAAAGAAGGAAATTTAATTAAGTTTGAAAATAATAAAAGAAAGTTCTATCAAGCCTACAAATTCGAAAATAATAAGGAAGTTGTAATTTTCTAAATTAAAGAAAGTTCTATCAAGTTCTACAAATTCGAAACTAAATTAAAGAAAGTTCTATCAAGTCCTACAAATTCAAAAATAATAAGGAAGTTGTAATTTTCTAAATCAAAGAAAGTTCTATCAACTTTGAAAATAATAAAAGAAAGTTCTATTAAGTTTGAAAATAATAAAAGTGTAATTTTCAATTTCCTTCCTACAAAATCGAAAATAATAAAGAAAGTTGTAATTATTAAAATTAAAAATTGTGAAAAAATTGAGAAAATTAGAAAAATAGAACGGAGCGATTTTAGAGCGCCACCTCACCGCCTCCGTCTTCTCCTTTATATAAGTATATTGATTGGGATAGTTTTAAATAATATAAATTTTAACTTAGGTGAAATATTTTAATATGATCATGAATTAGATTAGTTGTGTAATAATAGAATTCAATCGAATTTGATAACGTTTTAATAAAATAATATATATAATTCTTTTGTGTAATGAAAAATATTATTAAAAAATAATTTGCAGCAAATAATCGAAATTTTACAAATTGAATTGGTAAGATATTTTTGAAGGATGAATTCAAATCCAAACGACGATAGGTTAAGAAACGTGTAATGCTTGATCTTAAATAGGAAAGTACAAGTATATAAAAATTTACCAAACTAGGAAGTTCGTGTGACAATAGGAGTGCTACTCTAGCTACCATATTTTAATTTGGAAAATGCTAAATTCATAAAATTTGTTCTCAAAATTCTTCCCAAATATACGTGACAATTCCTGATTCGTTATAATAATGAGTGGAACCCCTACAACAACACCAATCAAAATATTCCAAATTGCCACATCACCTATACCATGTCGTAACAAATTTTTGTGCCTCTACCACTACTCTTTTAATTTTACCAACTTACCAACGCTTATAAATACATTACCGTAACCATACATTCAGCACAACCAAGCTTTCCATTTTCCACTAGCTACCATACAACATTGTCTCCTCTTCAAAAATTTCTGGCTAAAAAATGGCGACTGTTAATGACTTCCGAAAGGCACAACTGGCTGAAGGTCCTGCAACTGTGTTGGCTATCGGAACCGCCACGCCTCCTAACTGTGTCGATCAGAGCACGTTTCCGGATTATTATTTTCGTGTCACTGATAGCGAAGATAAAACCGAGCTCAAAGAAAAATTTAAACGCATGTGTAAGTCTTCTGGAGAAATCATTTTATCTTATGAACTGCTTGTATTTTTTGTTAGTGACTTAAATCAGTTGCATGGAGGAGCATGCAAATCCCCTGTTACGAACTTATACTACTACTATATATGTTACGAACTTACAAATAAATTTTTCAGGTGACAAATCGATGGTCAATACGCGTTACATGCACTTAACTGAAGAGTTACTGAAAGATCATCCAGATTTCTGCGATTACAAGGCACCATCGCTTGATGCTAGGCAAGAAGTTGTGGTTAATGAAGTGCCGAAATTGGGAAAAGAAGCAGCTACAAGGGCCATAAAAGAATGGGGCCAGCCAAAGTCGAAAATCACCCACCTTATCTTTTGCACCATGACTGGCGGTGTCGATATGCCAGGCGCGGACTATCGCCTCACCAAGCTTCTCGGGCTCTGTCCGTCAGTCAAGCGCTACATGATGTACCAACAAGGTTGCTTCGCTGGTGGCACGGCTCTTCGTCTGGCAAAAGACTTGGCTGAGAACAACAAAGGCGCTCGTGTGCTTGTGGTTTGCTCTGAGATCATGGTCTTTACTTTTCAGGGGCCTAATGAAACCAATCTCGGTAGTTTGATAAGCCAGGCCTTGTTTGGCGATGGGGCTGGTGCGGTGATAGTGGGCTCGGACCCCATTACTGGAATCGAGAAACCATTGTTTGAGATTGCTTCTGCAGCCCAAACCATCGTTCCAGATAGCGATGGTGCTATCAACGGTCATTATCGGGAGGTGGGGCTTACAATACAACTTGTCAAAGAGGTTCCTGGTCTGATTTCAAAGAATATTAGGAAGTGTTTAATCGAGGCGTTTGAGCCCTTGGGTATAACTGACTGGAACAAGATATTTTGGATTGCACAGCCTGGTGGCCCAGCTATACTCGATCAAATTGAAAAAGTGTTAAGCTTGGAGCCTGAAAAACTGAAGTCCACAAAGCAGGTTTTATGGGACTATGGAAACATGTCAAGTGCTACTGTTCTGTTCATAATGGATGAAATGAGAAAGGCTTCGGCTAAGGATGGCAAGGGAACTACCGGAGAAGGACTTGAGTGGGGTGTTCTGTTTGGTTTCGGGCCTGGTCTCACTGTTGAGACTGTTGTTCTTCACAGTGTGCCTACTTAATTAAGACCTCGTATGGTTTGCTTGTGAGTTCTGATGTTTCTACATTTGCTTGTGATTAAATTGTGTGTTCACTACAGTATGTATAAAATACTGGTGATTTGATGAACTATTAGTGTGTATTTATCATTGTCAAATGATAAGCTATTATTGTGTGTATAAGAATATATTTATATTTGGGAAAATGAATTTTTTTATCATTGAACTTTATATACTTTTAGAAACCAATCACTGAACTATAAACTTGTAGAAACTAACCACTGAACTATAAACTTATTTGTTTATATCACTAACGTTACTCTCGAATTCCAAAATTAGCATTCCTTTAAATGATTGGCCAACAGATGTTCAGATTGGGGCTTAATACAAACTAGGGTTCAAGCACCAATCTAGAATCAATTAAGCATTCCGTCACTGATTTTTTAACGGAATGTTAATTTTGAAATTCGAGAGTAACGTTAGTGATATAAACAAATAAATTTATAGTTCAGTGGTTGGTTTCTAAAAATTTATAGTTCAGTGGTTGGTTTCTAAAAGTATATAAAATTCAGTGATAAAAAAATTCATTTTCCCTTTATATTTCATCCTTGGAACAGCCACACTTCCGAATTGTGTCTGTCAAAGCACGTATCCGGATTACTATTTTCGTATAGTGAAAGTAATACGGAGCTTAAAGAGAAATTTAAGCGCATGTGTAAGTTTTTAGCATGTCTCTTGTTACTCTCGTCTGTCAATGATTTTATTGATGTTTGATTTGTAGATTTAAAAAAAAATTATAGTTTGAAATAACTTTTCAGGTGACAAATCAATGGTGAGTACTCGGTACATGCACTTGACAGAAGAATTTTGTGATACCCCAAACACGCACACTATATCTCTAATCTTAGAGTTAAAAAGTAAACACCAAACTTATTATCATCATTTATCGATATGCAGAACCACAAAAGATATATGTCATCTCTTCTTCACTTCTAACTAGTCCACCATTTCCAATGTTTGGCGAATGTGAAAATACCAAAGGCAAGATTTTTGTTATTGGTCTTGTAATAGCTTGATTTGTGTTGTTGTTAGAGATAAATTTGATTTTATCGATAATGATTTTTCTTTCTTATTGTGAAATTCGGTTATTAAACAATCTAGATATCTCCCTAAACCGAGATAGTCTAGTATCATTCGGCGTAATATTGTACTCCCTCCTATAAAGGAAGTCGAAGGCCAACCGGAGAAGGGGACCAGAAAAAAAAGAGTAGAATAGGACGAGAACCAACGAACTATCTTCTGATGATCACTACGGATTGAACCGAACATCCATCTGGCCTTCAATAATAAAAACAATAAAAATCCTAAGAGACCTGATTTGAGCTACATTTCCACAACTCCCTGCCGCAAAGGATTATTCTGATAATACTAAATACATAAAATACTTTTACTTATTTAATTGTTTTTATTTTTCGTGCTGCTATATTTCTGACCATAGAAAACATCTTTAACATTACTTCTCTCCTGGACAATGAGCTTGTCCTCAAGCTCTCCGGATAGACATCTTGAAATTGAGCAGTCTCTTCCCAAGTGGCTTCTTCGGCAGTTTGACTATCCCAATGCACTAGTAGTGTGATAGTTCATAATGCTACAGCATGTCATAGTGTTTTAGTATATAATACGAGGTAATAATTGAGTAACTTTTTGGGTCAGTGATGTATTCATAGAATATATATTTTTATATATTTATTCTCATATTTATTGTATTTTGCATTGATTTGGATATTTATTTAATAGATTTTGATGTTTTATTGTAGAAAATAAAAATTTCTAAACTTGGAAGGATTTAAAGAAAAATAGCTGATTTTGGAGCTTAATTAGATGGAAATTCAGATTTATTGGACTAAGCGGGTGGCTACACTGTTTGGGCCATATTTTGAGTTCCAGAAGCCTGATTTTGATGATCTTAAAGTCCACGCGAAACTTACGGAATCATCAATATATATATATATATATATATATATATATATATGGGTAAGGTTCTAAGGAGACCATTCTTATCAAGAGACCAAGAGACCATCAATCTAGACCATCCATTCATTAAATTTTATTTTAATAACATTATACAAGACATAATGGCAGTATTGTAATAAATTAGAATGAGCATGGTCATTTAGAATCCATCAGCAAGTATTATACGTATAATATCATTTAGAAAAGGAAAGAATCATTAAATTAAAATTTTATTATAGAACACAATCTTTTAAAAATTTGGAAAGAATATCAAGACACAAATATCATGTAACAACAGTTGTCTATATGGTTTAGACCATACAAATTTCCAATTTTACAACGCTACAAAAACCTATATGCATAACTTTAGAAGAAAATGGAGGAAAAAGACGATAAAATCATGTAATAATTTTTCATTTGTTAGAGTTAACCAATTAAACTACTGTGTTTTTGTAGAACACTGTTAAGAACACTTGTTTTTTGTTATAGGTGTGCTATGGAATCGGCCATGACTGAAGTGCCGACCATAAGATGAAGAAAAACATTTTTTTTTGTAAGGTTTCAACCATAGATCTTGACAGATGCGTTATCTTCTTTGATAGAGGATCAAAACAAATGTGATATATTACTTCGTTTTGGATTCTTATCATATATGACCAAGAAGAATGGTTTATCGTGATACCCATACATATGATCATGTGTGTTATGAACTCAACTTTGACTTCTTTGATTTTATCTGCTCGGAAAATATATTAGGAGTTCCATTATGTATTTTTTTCGTATGTGTTCTAACAAAATTCTATTATGTGTTTCAGATTCTGGTACGTGCTTTTGTCATGTGTTTGAGATTCTGTAATGTCTTCTATAGTGGGTATGAATTAAAGTATTTTTGTTTGGACAAAAAGGAATTAGTTCTTGTTGATAAATTTATGAAGATGATTCACATATATTCGTTTCCATTTTTTTTCTAAATTCTCCTTTGGCTTCTTTGATTCACATATATTTTTTTGAAACAAAAAAGATATTAGAAGTTCTATTATGTGTTTTTCTGGTATGTGTTCTAACAAGATTCTATTATGTGTTTCAGATTCGTTAAGGTGTTTTTTTTGAAAGTGTGATGGTGTGGATATGAAAAAGCCTCACTAAGATTATCCAATATCAGGTCTTTAGACTCTCATGTTTAAGACTAGCACTATTACATTATTCACCATGCTCATTTTTATTAGTCAGAGGCATATTATGGTTGAAAGTCATGTGGTGGATATACCTTTCTTCATGCTAATGCTATTATGATAAGGATGGACTTGGACTTTCATAAGCATCTCGATTTCTATTTACTGCTTTCTCGCACACTGGAAGAGTAAGAAAAAGGAAGAGAAAGGCAGCATTAGAAAAGGCTCCATCGTCCAGAAAGTGGATACCAACATTAAATGGTTGATGATGAAATAAAAATTTATCAATGCACTTGAGACTGATTTTGTGTTTCTGTGGGAGCACACCACTAAAGGCACATGTGTCAGTGGTCATATAATTACCAGGTTGTTGTTGACTGTAACTTTCTTCTGCATTTTTTTTGCTGTAATCAAAATCCATGGACATGACTTTAATACTAGTTATGGTGTATCTGATAGTGGTGATCAAGAGAAGGTCTGGTAGTTCTTGGTTCTTGGTTCTCGTTTTGTTTTTTGTTCTAAAACTTGGAGCTAATCTGGTGGTTTTTGGTTGTCATTTTGTTTTATGTTCTAAAACTTTCTGGTATGCAATAGGTTTTGTTTTGTGATAGAAAGTGTCATGTTTCATTAGGCTCCGAACTACAAATATTTAATAACTTGGGTTCTACTGTAGTCTTTCTTGTTCTATGTAGTACAAGTTAGTATATGTCTTAGTATATGTCAGAGTTCTTATATTTAGTTCTAGCTCAGAGCACAACTTATTTTCTTTTGAGTTATGTTTCACACTTTTTAAGTTTCCAATGTTGGATGGACCTTTTCTTCCCCAGAGTTTTTTAGCAGAAGCGATGAACAAAAATAAATAATTTTTTAACTAAAATTATGCACAAGAAAGAACCCTGCAAGACACCAAATGAAGACAATTGTTTATTGAGGAAAAGGCCCAACAGAGATACTAGTTGATTAGAATTCATATGAATGAAGGCCAAATATTTTTTTCCAAATGTTGGTGATGACTGATGAACCAATTTTAGTTTTAATAGTTAGATTTCAAGGTGTAGAGCTTTTGGAGAATTGTGGAGCAAAATCTTTAGCAGGGATATGATATCTGTGTCGGTGAGGATGTGCTGGAAGAATTTCACGTTCAGGAGGTAGAAAATACAGAACCTCTCCTAGTACTCTCCCAGTGCAATACATTGGTGATTACCATGTGTCCGCCTGCATTATTTTTTCGTGTATACTGTGATGCATTTTCTCGGTTAAAGACTTTTGGTCATATCTAAATGTATCTAAGATATTCTTTAGTAAAATTATAGAAATCTTTATTGTATTCATTTAAAAACTAAAAGATTCTTTAAAGTTTATTTTAAAATTATTTGAATTCAGTTTAAGATATATGAAATGTTCTTAGTACTATTTATTATAATTTTAAGATTATAATATTCTCTCAAGCAATTAAAAGAACCGCGTAAAAGATTAATTTTTCGACAAATTTTACAAAAAGACAATTGTGAATTTTATTATATTATGATAACATAGATTCTCAAAATCTACACTAAAACACTAAACTGAATCTTACAACACATTATAGAATCTTAATAAAATCTTAACCAGTAACACACTTACTAAAATCTTAATAATAAATCTTAGCATAATCTTATTATTATTGGAAAATCCATTTTATATAAAACTAAATACATTTTTTACTCGGAAATGAAATATTAGAACATGTAAGAAAATCTTAATAAAATCTTAAAGTACTTTATATTGGTTGAAAATGAAATCTCAACTTATAATAAATAATATTAAAAGTCATACATTAAATAATTTAATAAATTAAAAGATTAAAAACCCCAAAACATTAGAAAATATTGTTCTCATAAAAAAAATTATTATACATTTGTAAAAAAAATATTGAGTTTATTTTTTCCAAAATAAGCTACTTTCTCCATATTATTCTGAAACAACTTCAACGAATTTTTAAAATATATTTTCTTACATGGTTAAACACAATATTCTTTTTCAGTTTGTGACATTTTCTATATATCTCTAAGATAAACCCCATCCTCATACTTTATTAAGTGTTTTAACTATTTATTTTTATTTTTAATTATTATTTTAAGTGTGTTGCTAGTAGATTTTTTTGTATGTAACTTTATACATAAAAATAATTGAAAAGTGAAATCTTTATTGTTTAAATAATATTTAAAGTTATATGTTAACTTATTTAATAAATTGAAAGATTAAAAACCCAAAAAATTGAAAATATTGTACATAAAAGAATCTTGTAAAAAAAAATATCTTTGTAAATGAACATCTAAAATTTCATTTTTCAAAACTAATATACTTTCTCAAAATTTCTTTGAAACACTTATGCGAATCTTTAAAATATTTTTTAAAAATAATCTATTAAGAGAACCGTGTAAAAGATTATTTTTTGACAAATTAACACACAATTCTCAAAATCTACACTTAAACACTAAACTGAATCTTACAACACATAAGAGAATAATTCTATCTCTGTGCCAAAAATTATAAGAGAATAATGAGAGAATAATTTCTCAATAATTGAGAATAACTTTTCAATGAATCTTAAAACACTTAAGAAAATCTTAAAGTAGCTTATAATTAAAAACAACTGAAAAATGAGAATTTCTATTTATAAAACAATATTAAAAGTCATACGTTAACTTATTTAATGAATTTACAGATAAAAAACTCCAAAAAAATTAATATTCTATTAAAACATTTAGGAGAATCTCATAAAAATTATATATTTTTAAAATTATGTAAATGATCATATTGAATTTCATTTTTTTTAGAATAAGATACTTTATCAATATTACTCTCAAACACTTAAGCGAATCTTTTAAAATATTTTTAGTATGTCTTTTATAATATCTAAATTTTAAAATACATATACAAATCTTATAATAAATATAAAAAAAAAACAAAAATCTAATCTTATAAAAAGTCAAATTTCTAAATCTACACTAATTTTTATAAGAAAATTAAATATTTTAAACTATACATTATTGTGATTATTACTCTTAAATAGTCACGAGAATCTCGTAAAAATTTAAATTTTTTACATTTTTTGTAAAAAGGACAATATTGAATTTCATTACATTAAAATAACCTACATTCTTAAAATCTACTCTCAACACTTAAGCTAATATTACAACACTTAAAGAGTATCTTAATAAAATCTTAATGTGCCTTTTACTTAAGAACAACTAAAAAATAAAATATCTATTTAAAAGAATTTTAAAAACACTTAAAAGAATTTTAATAAAATCTTAATTAAATAATTTTTGTAAAAAGAAATAATATTATTTTATTTTTACTAAAACGCTTGAGAGAATCTCGTAATTTTTTTTAATCTTTGTAAACGGTCATACTGAATTTCATTTTTCTCAAAATAAGAAACTTTCTCAAAATTATTCTGAAACACTTAAGCGAATCTTTAAAAAAAAGTATAATTTTATGATATCTAAATTTGGAAATACATATACCAATCTTTTAACAAACATTAAATAAATAAAAAATCTAATTAGAAAAGTCAAATTTATAAATGTAATATTAAAAATGAATACGCCAATTTCTAAATATTTTAATTTTTTTTATTTGTTTCCTTGTATTTAAAGTCAAATAAAAAATAGTACTAAAAAAATTAGTATATTAAATGCTAATATTTTTTTGATTTATTTCTTTGTAGATGTATTGTCATATTGAATATGTTTTATGATTTGTTTTCTTTCATTTTATAAAAAGATTGGATAGTGTACAATGATAAATAAGCATTTTTAAATTATTTATGAAAAGTCAACATAAATCATGATGTTCAAAGAAACATTTAAGGAAACTAAAATATTAGAATCACACAAATCTTCAGCAAAATTTTTGTTTGAGGAAAGAGAAATTTTTAATATTGAGACTTCTACGGTGGGTGTTCTAGTATGTGTTCTTTGAAAAAACACTTAAAAACCTATAACATGTTTTGTGGAACTCTGACAATAATTTCTATAAACTTCTTTACACAAAAACCATCTTTCCCGTATGCAGCAACGACAGCAAGACAATCACATTTGTTCTCGTCCTCCACTGAATGTTTTGAATTATCGGAGTATGGCTTTCTGGGTAAATCAACAATAGTAAAACCTCTTCTAAGTTGACTGACTATCACAAAACCATACATGCGCCCATAGTCATTATAGAATTTAAACGTTCTCTTCAAGTCAGTACAGACCTAACCTATAAATGGTTCTTTCAAGAATCTAATCATATGGAGATCGACGATAACAAAAGTGATGTAATAGTATGGAGATCGACGACAACAATGAAATCCTTATAACGAAAACAACATCAAATTAACAAGTTAATTATTAGAGAGATGTAGAATCGTAAACCTAACTTTGTATTCTAAACTTTGATAAGGTGTGTTAAATATGATAAGAATGATGTCTGGTTTTTGTGACCGAAATTGTTTCAGAGTCCATCAAATCGATATAATTATAACAAAATCATAAATCAGTGTGTTAATGTAAACAGAAATATGGTAATATATGAACTAGAGTGTGTGAGACTGCTGAAGCAGACAAGATTTAATACAATCTTTTCAGTTATGGTAAGAATTTGATTAAATATGTAGATTTAATACAATCTTTTCAGTTATGGTAAGAATTTGATTAAATGTGTAGATTGTATGTATTTGAAAGTTGTATTTCTTGTTTACAAATACTGCCCTTATAGTGTTAAATAGGTATAAATGTGTATAAATACTGATTGATATTAGAATTATCTAGGCCACGAGATTAAAATGAAATTAATGGTTAAGATGGATGGTCTCTTGGTCTCTCAATAAGCAAGGGTCTCTTTTGAACCTCCCCCTATATATATATATATATATATATATATAAAGGAGGATACGCGGGAGGTTAGGTGGCGCCCCTAAAATCGTCTCAATCTATTTTTCTAATTTTCTAGAATTTTATAATTTTAAATACTAATAAATAAAAAAATACCGTTTAACATATTAGAAGTAGAATAGATGTTCGAATTTATCGAGGAGAATAATTCAAATTTATAGAGAAGACATATAATTAAAAGTTCTATTTGAAGTAGAATAGGTGTTTGAATTTGTAGAGGGAAGAGTTCAAATATAAAAAAAGTGCTTGCAAAGTTCTAGTAGAATAGGTGTTTCGATTTATAGAGGAGAAGAGTTCGGATATAAAAGAAGTACTTGCAATTAAAAGTTCTATTGGAAATAGAATAAGCGTTTGTAATACATAACTAAAAGTTCTATTTGAAGTAGAATATGTAAAGTTATATAGGTGTTTTTTCAACGAAAGAGTGTTGCATTAGAAAGGAGTATGGTAACATAAAAATTAATATATATGACAAGTATATATTCAATATATTAAATTTGAGATTTTGATTTTAAAAAGGAAAGCGTATTCCACGGGAGGACGGCTTATTAGCGAGGACCGAGTAATTTTCATAATTTATTTGATAGATTTTTTTAAAAAAATTATTACGCCGCCGTGAAGCGCGGCTTTTTCAACTAGTTTTCTTCAAATTTAAGATGGTATAGTAGGTATAGCCCGACCGGAAAAGTCCAGAAACTGGAGACAACAGTCAGCTGCGAATCTACTTATCTACTTCTATATATTATACGCCATCTAGGGGCAAAGTTTGCCAAAAAAATGGCAGAGAAATTACTAATATACCCTTATTTAATAAAAAATAACAAAAATGCCATTCTAGACTACGTGATTAACCCGCTCCGATGAAACGTCACTTGGCTCAAACGACAGAGAGCGAGGAGGTGAAAAAGACAGGTATTGTAAGTTTACAATCGTTTGTTATAATTTAGGCTTGTACGTTTGACGGTGACAGAAGACGTGTATGAAATTTGTTTGCAAATCATAATTTGGTATGTTATATTTCCCCTAATTATGTTAACTGTTAGAGCAAATTACTGTACTTATCGTAATTCATGAATTAATGTTGTTCCTCTACTCTCTATCCACACACCTAAATGGTGAATAGTTATTTGTAACTATTACTTTTATATAATTGTAAAGTTAGATTGGTGGATATTGTAACAGAAATTTTGGGTGATTTGGTTGAGTTTGATTGTTGTATTAGATTGTTTGCTACTGTTTCCTGTTATATATATGTCAAATTTGTTTATGATTTGTTTTTTGTGGCTTCATTTTTTCTGTTTACTTAGAATTGTATGTATTTTGTTTACAGTGATTATTCTCATGCAACTTCTTTTAAGGGTAATTAGTACTTAGAAGTACTAAAGCAAGGACAATAATGTATGTACGAGAAGCTGCTTAAAGGCCTGATTGTACAGGTTCATGGTTTCAAAATTCGTGATATTCAAATCTAAAAATACAATGGCATCTAGGTGAATTAAGTTTATATTCATGTCCTATGCTTTTTTCTTGCATTTACAATATGGTTTATTTACAATATGTTAAATGTTTGTCGAGCATTTGTGTGTGGCTTGGCTTATGATCATTTTAGATCATAATATTAGTTAGGTTTAAACTTTTTGCTGATTGTGATTGAGATAAGAGAAATTATATTATCTACTTTAACTTTGCACTTATTAGTGTCAATGTTACTTATCTTATTGATCTTTCTATATTAAAAATTATTGGTTTAATTTCACGTGTCTAACATTCTTCTCATCCACTTGATAATAACTAGCCTCCATAGATTCTTGTCTATTTTTTTATTACTTCTATGCCTAGGCTCGTTCATTAAATGCTTTCTTTTACTTCTTTAGTTTTTTTAATTATCCACTTAAAGTGTCAGTTTTGTTGCTTTAGTGTAAAGAGGTAGGTGTATCACTTCTTGAATCTGTTTTGAAGGAAGCAAAATGAGTGTATGCTAACAACATTCGACTTTGATGACTTTTTATGTTTTCTTCTGTCTCAATTAATATTCTCTTCTCTAGATGATTCAGAAGCTATGGTGGAGTGGTTGCGGCTTCTCTAGATAGAAATATTGTTTTTGAGGATGATATGGACGCTCGTCCAGACATTGCATTCAAGAAAAATTACCAAATACATGTAGGTTTGCATACTTAAGAACTTCGTAGTCTATGATTTACTAACATTAGGGGGTATCATTGCTATATCGCTACTTTCTTCCAAGTCTTTTTCTGCCTAAATCTGATAGTCAACCAATCGTATTCCAATTTTTTAATGCTAATGTTTTCTCTATTGTTTAGTTTTAAGATATTTAGTAAATAATGGATTACTAAGGTTAATATGTGCCAAACAAATTGTGAAAATTTCTGTGTGTATATATATATATATATGCTATATTGGAACATGAAAAGAGATAGAGTAATAGCATTAGAACAAGAACAAGAACAACAAATGAGCATAATATTACTAGGTTTGGTGGGGTGGAAGATCAGAGGATGGACATTTGTTCTATTTTTTTAAGTCTTAGACAAATCCAAATCCAAGAGATGACCCACTTATACTTTGGATGTCATGAAGTCCTGGTCGCTCTTCTTTTACTGCCTTCTTACGAATTCGGTACGTGCCACTGCTTTATACTAAATGAAAAAATGGTAGAATCGTAGTTCCGGTTTTTTTCTGAGCTATATATAATCAAGTATCTCTTCTATATATAATAACCCGATTAAGGGCAAAATATGACCAAAAAAAAATGCATGTGAAACTACTGAAATGCCCCTTAATTATAGAAAATAACGAAATTGCCATTTCACACTCCCTTAAAAGAAACGGGCAAATACTGATGTGTTTGGATGAAAAACATCTGAAGTAGGGCAACATACATCTGATCCTGGTAGCTTTAGTCTATGGTGGCTCCTCTCTGTTTTAGGAGAAGGTTGTCACTTATATATTTCCAGGTGTGTAGTCAATTGGAAATACATAAACATAAGTCTAATTCCAGGATTGGGCGAATGAGGTCTATTTATGTTTAGAGAATTGCCAAGCCTTCAACAACTGAATATGATTGGGTGTCGTCCTGATGTCCCGATGAAGTTCTAATAGAATGCCATTTATCAAATATTATACGGTAAGCTGTCATTTTGCCATTAACCTAAATCAGTCTTTACTTTAACTGCTTAATTGATGTATTAGAATCATTTTAGCCAGGGCTTCAGAGTCTTTACTTTTACTACTTTGTTGATATATTAGAATCATTTGAGCCAGGGATTCAGAGAGGTGGCAGTGAACATTACTGATCAAAGATATTGCAGTGGAAAAGTTCAACATCTCCATACTTTAATCTTAATTTTGTAAGTACACTTATGAATTTTGCACCCTTTTTACACATATTAATCAAGCAAATTGAATGATAAATATTGAAATCTTCTACTGATATTAGACTACTACATTTTAATGTATTTTAGTATTATATATGTAAGTATTAATGATAAATATTGAAATTTTCTACTGATAAATATTATATTTTCTACTAATGTTAGACTACTACATTTTAATATATGTAAGTATTATATATATTTCGAAGGGAGACTTTAATCTTCGTGATTTCCACCATGTCACTAATCCGCCTTCTGATGTATTCTTGCCTACATAGAACAGTTCTGAAGATGTGTTTTGTGATGGTAATAATTTGAGTCGGCGGATTAGCTAATGCTAATTCCTTTCCTTTTAATACACCGACTGTTTAAAATTAAATTTTGAATCTAGGTCAGAAGCATAGTACAACAAAAATGTACTACATGGAGAACAGTTAAGTAGTATCTCATTTTTACAACTATCTACAAGATATAACTTTTTTTGTTTGAGTGCGTCTAGGAGTAGCGCTTACCCCCTTGTCCCCTCCCCAACTCCACTACTGGCAAAATTTTAAGAAACTTTTTAGCTCACAAGAGCGGAACTTCATTCAGTCATTGTGTGTATTGAGTTCTTTACAATTTGAAATTTTCTTTTTGACTCCTCCCAAACTTATGATAAAGTATTATACTCGTACTCTGGACTGAGTGTTCCATCCAATCTAATCTTTTTTGCACTAAATGTGTATATTACGTTTTATTTTACAGAGGAACCAAAACTGTAACTACCCTTTCGATTGTATAAAAAGAATTCTTCATATTAGAATTTAGGAGCTGACTTTTTTTGCTTTATAGCGATATCATGCTTTGCATTTGAACATTCTTCTTAAGATACCCTCATTTGACGGCCATAGTTATAATAACAAATAACCCAACCACTTATAAAAATATAGGACTGATGGTCAACATTCTCTTGCAAGGTAAAGCTCATTGATGTGTTGTGTGACAACACGACACCAAACTCCTACGTTGCATGCGCACAACAGGTTCCAATGCATGGAAATATGTACTTTTGCATACACTGTGCTTCAATGTATAATTCCTGATTGGCCTGATCACCTTAATTTATTAAGTATTTATAATGAGGCGTCATTAATTAGTTTTTAGTTATTATAATGAAATGTAAAGGCTACAAAAGTAAATTAATATACTTTGTGAAAATGCTCGTCCATTGTTGGTCACCCAATTTCAACTAGCCCTCGCCAGGGGCAACTCTACTCACATACTATAACATACAAATAAAATACAACTAATGATTAATATAACAGAACGGACATGCTGGTGCTTGTCAGGGATGGAAATTATATAGATACGATTAATCATTTGGGGAAGAGAACTCAAACAACTGACATGATTCTACCTTGCTGACTTCGTGTAGTATTACAAAGATGTAAAATTATTTGTCTCATTTTTCTCATAATATTTCTTCCACTTGTCTTGCCAGTCTCAGGAAATTTTAGGCCTTTCTTTTAATCCTTGATATTACTTCCAATTTGGAACCCCTCCGAGCTGCTTACAAAAAATCAAAGAGAGCCGGTGTACATATGAGGTCCTATTGACACCATCTGCTGACTCCAATGCAACAGGTGAATTTCTCGTCACGAAGCTCAATCAATATGCCCATCTACATCCCCCGCGACATCATAAAGCATGATATTCAACACGATTCACCATACCTGCATCATTGTTTGTTATTTTACATTTATCTTACATATTACACCAAATCTCAAATTAGATTAATCTTTTAAGACCTATTTTTTTGAATTCTTCTATTATCTTTTATAATGTAAAAGCCACGAAAGTTCTCCAAATTTTATTTCCCGGCGGTTATATATGATTTTTAAAAAAAATGTATTGGGGTGGAAAATCTGGTTTCAGTACACTGTTTCAATGCTACCGTGTGCAACTTCTGGACCATGTAGATCGCCGTCAGCAGCGTTAGCGTTATAGTGTTAACTTGAACAAGAGAAATTTTCGCAAGTTGCAAGATTAATTTAATAGCCTGATTTGCATGCTTGCTTTTCATATCAAACTTAGTGCACCTGTGTTCTTTATCTTCTGCTCATTGTTTCATTTTCTCTTTTTTGGAATGTTGTTGCTGCAGTTGGTAATAATTTAGTGCTGAATCTGGAAAATAGGACCAGACATGTGGGCTTTGCGAAGCCCATGTACTGGCTGCTGATTTAAAGGGAGGGCATGAGATTGTACCTGAACTTCTTATTGGAAGTAGGGTGTGAAAGATGAGATGTAACCTCCTGCTCGATAACGGCACAATGGTTATTGCTTCATTAACCATATTCTGATTTTTGCTGATAATAATGTGCAAAAAACTATCAACTGGCAAAATTATTTACATTAGTTTTTTAAAATTTATTGCCTCGTATTAAATCAGATCATGTTATTTTTATAAATTTCTCAAGGGGAGACCAGGGCTTTTAAACCTTCATGAGTCTTTATTGTCCTTCACTCTTTGTTTTAGCTCAAGCTAACAAACATGATGCAAACATGAAATATCGAACAGTACTTATAAACTACAGCTTTTAATTTTAACAATGCTTTCTTTATCAGTGAATTAGTTAAAGGAAACCCTAAGAATTGAACGCTTGGTCGCCCATCAACCAAGTGAAAAGAAGGCATGTGATCAATCTTTCTGTTTACTATAATATTGCAGACAACTTATTCACATAAAACCCTGTTATAAACAACTTTTGATATCATCTTTTGAACAAATTTTAAAAACTTAAGCTAGAAATAATAGGTTGAATAAACAGTATATCTAATCTGTTTATTACCCTATCTGACGGCAATTCTTATGTGTAAACTTTAAAGATATGGTTACATCTTTCTCTTTCTTATTTAAATATTCCATTGATCAGACTTTACATTTTTGACGTCGTAAAATTTCCATCTTACTATGTCATCTTCTTATATATATGTTTGTCCACACTTTCATTTGTGTTTGACTACCCATTCCCCTGTCTAAATTGTTTTTTTCTGCTTTCATTTTTGGTATGAGATATATACATAGTTCATTTTGGTTTAATATACCCTGCCTTTGAATTGTTTTGGAATGTGCATCACATTAAGTTCTGCAAGTACAAGTTAGAATTTTACAGAAAGCTGCTATAACATGGCATCCCCCTAGGCGATGGATGATTATTCTGGTGCCGTGTCATGTCGTTACACATTACAGTAAAAACACAAACAACTATGTTGACTTTGTTTTACTAAGGAATGACTGTAATTTTAACTCGATTCCTTATTCACTTTGATCTCTTTTTGTCGAGAGTGTACATTTGAAGGTTAGGTTTTCGTATTGTATTAGTCTCATTCATGCTTTAATCATTCCTTTTTTTTTCGTATGTTTAGACAATCATTTTTTATTGGTTATATTTGTTGAACAAATAAACCCCTTGAGTATCATTTTAGCTAACTAACACATATAGATAACACCATTGAATTACATATGCTTACGTTTAGCAAAAAAAATTCATAATCATTATAGCCAATCATTTTATATATTGCCATTGGAGATGCTCGTAGTAGCCGTTCTTATTTCTATTTATGTTCGGACAGAGTGAACCATCTATCGTATTCCCATTTACAGAATTATTTGAATATAGAGCAAGAATATAAATCATCTATGCTATTTGAAATTACAAAATTATTTCAATATATATATATGCAGGCCCGTGCCTTGCACGGGCATTTATGCTAGTATATATTAAAGCCCGTCTAGGGGCAATTTGAGCCAAGAAATTGGCTGTGAAATGACAAGTTTGCCCTTATTTATTGAAAAATTACAAACTTGCCATCCCTCTATCATTTATGTAAAAATAAAAGATTTTTGTTGCTGTTAGGAATCGAACCTCCAACCTCCTCCCGGAAAACTCATGTAATAACCATTGTGCTACACTTACTTATTGGTTTAACTTAAAAATCTTATTAGATAAGTCACATTACCTCTTTTTGTCCTATTTTTTTGTTTAAGTAAAATGTTGGGTTATATTATTTATATAACTTGATTTTTTTAGTTTCAAAATCTTAATATATAATTATATTTTATCTAATTTGTATATATTAAAAGCCAACCAAGGACAAAAAAAAGTAAGAAAATGACAATAAATTTATTATTATATTTTTAAAAAATACAGAATTGTCAACCCTTTATTATTTAAGCTAAAGTAGATTAGATTTGTGTGACCATTGATAATCGTATTCAAAACTTTCTCATATAATTTCATCTAATACCCAAGTACGTAACATTGAGTTTGAGTTTATTATAAAAATATTATTATATAAACTACATTATCATCATCTATATATATATATATATATATTATTTATAAAAACATGTTTATTCAATTTTTTTAATTTTACATTCTCAGTAAATTAAATGTTAGTTCATATTATTTATATAGCTCCATTTTTCAAATTTTCCTTATTCTACATATAATTATGTATTCAATTATATTTATAAATTCTTATTTCACTTGTATTTTTGAATTATATATTATTTGTACTGTAAATTTTTATATGATTTATACTTTATATAGGTTATTTAGGTATTGATACACAAATATAATATAATTTATAATATATTTAAAATTAGTATCATAAAAAGTGTGAATCAGAGTTAAGGGTGTTTATGGGTTGTATTTGCCGAGTTGAAAACATTTTTGTAATCTGACCCAATTACATCGGTTTGAAAAAATTTCATCCCACCACATAAAATATTAATTTGTGACCCAACTCTTAATCGTACATCGATTTGGGTCAGGCTGGGTCGGTTTAATTGGCTTAAATTATATATATATATATATATATATATATATATATATATATGTGTGTGTGTGTGTGTGTGTGTGTGTGTGTTATGTAAAATCTTTCGAAAATTAAAAAACTGCTTTTAAACTCGATAAATATATATATACATTACTCTTTTTGTTCATGTACAAGTATGGAGTAATGATATGCGGTTCTTTTATGTAAATATTAACACTTAACTATCAAATATTTGACGAAGGATAAATGTTTAGTAAATCCGATTAATCACCTATTATCTGAAGTAATCACTACAAGGTAATTTTACCGACTAATGTCGATTTCCATATTTAAGAACATTGTAAAATACGTATAAATTGGGATTTTAGTACTAATGTTTTAGTTTGATTAACATTATAATTTTAGTAATGTAAATTATGTTGTAAATCGTGTGCATATGCATAAAATGTAAGCACATCTATAATTGAAAGTACGATATATCATATAATGTATGGTAGTATATAATTTGTGTGTGTATATATATATATATATATATATATATATATATATATATATATGCGCGTGTGTGTATAAATATTATTGAACAAAATTTGTAACTTAAATCGGGTTGGGTTAGGGTCGGCCGAAAAAATATAAAACTCGTACCCAGTCTATTTAAATTGGTTGGGTAGGCTTGACTTGGTTGGTCGAAAAGAGAGCGAGGGTTAGTTCAGTTTGATCAGGTTGGTAAATCATGAACAATCATAATATCATAATTGGAGTAATCCGTGGATGTATTACTTATGTATTAAATCGTATAATTAAAGATTATTAGAATGATTAGTGGAGATCAATTTAATATTATATATATATATATATATATATATATATATATATATTGTGTAATAATTTTAATTATATTTATATTATCACATAATTTAAATTTATTTAAAAACATATCATGATTGAAAAAAATAAAATTTATAGATTTAAATTTTGGATTAGTGATCAAGTTGTGAGATAAAATTAAGAGAATTCGTGATTTTGACCGTCTAAAATAAGAACTACGTATACAAAAAAATGTTGTTATTATTTTTTATTCAAATTTCAACCTTTTAATTTTGGAATTTTTATCTATAAATTTCCTAAAATTTACAAATCAGACCAATATTGGAAGGATTTGACTGAATTTTATAACCTCTTCACCAACTTTTATCAAAACCGATTTTAACATAATCAAAGGGATTAGTTATCGTCTAACGATTATCGGGATTATTAAATACCAACTTTTAGAACATAGATTATACATAAAAATATAATTGAGTATGGATTAAAAAAAATTGTTTAATTATTTTTATTATATTCAATTATTGAATTTGATAAAATTCATTTTACATCATTTAAAACTAAATATATATTTTGGTAATTAAAAATAATCATTTGATCTTTATCTTATAGAAATTAATTCAAATTTTATGAAATTAAAAAATATTTAAAAAATACTAAACAAATATAAGGTAAATTCGAAATATTATCTCTTACCACATTTTTAATTATAAAAATTATTTCAATATATATACACGTTGGTGTGAGAAATTAATCGAGTGTATAAACAAACCCGTGCCTCGCACGAGCTTTTACGCTAGTTTTATATTAAAATCCTATACAATTATGGATATCTAATCTAATTGTATAATATTTAAAACATTAAATGCTTTTTTTATTAGTTTTATAGGACCAAATATTATTTATTATTTTTCTTGATCATCTCTTTCGTGGGGTGTATTTTGTTTAGTTTGGATTCATCACCATTAATGTGAAGTTTGAGGTATTTCATATATTCTCTTGTTTACGAGTACATGATGTTCTTCATTATTATTGTTTTAAATCTTAGTCTTAGTGAGTAGTCGTTTCTAGGGCATAAAAGAGGAGGCCATGTTTGCACTAATTTTGGCATGATTTTTATAGTATTTCGATTGATTGTGATTAATTCTAATTGATTATGTTTCGATGTTTAATTTGTGTAATCGGCCGATATCATGAATTAATTGTATGCGAGTACTAGAGGCACACATATGATTATCATAATTGAATTTGAGTGCGAGAGCATCATTGAATTTCTAAAAGTGTTAATGTTCAAGAGAGATTAACAATTGCTTTAATTACCTAATCAATTGAATTATTAAAAGTGATAGTTTGTGTAAGAATATTTCGAGAGTATTAATGCTCGAGAGAGATTAGCATACTATAATTATGTGATCGTAATTATTGCTTTAGCTTAAAAACCGGTTATTATGTAAACATGGTGGGTTTAAATACTTTGTTTAGTGTTTATCTAATTAGTGTCAGTTTAGTTATAATAATTAGTTTAGTTATATTCGCACACAATCATTCCGCTCTTGAAACTATCTACGAGAACTGAATCAAAATTGATTAAACCTAACATAACAGACGATCCAAAGATCCAGCCCATAACAGACGATCCAGCCCAGCAACGCATTCATATTTAACAACGAATGTCACATATGTCATCTCCAACAGAAGCCCAATAAACGCGCTTCGATAGCGCGTGCTTTACACTTTCCTTAACATTGTAAACCACAAATTCACATTTCTCCAAACACCATATATAAAAACTCATCGGAAATTTTTTCCGGCGAGTCGAGTCGTCGGAGATCGTCGTTCATTTCAAATCGCCGGTGAATCGATTAAAGGTTCGATCTTTATCACTCATTTCATCCGATTCATTACTATTTCATTGATTTTTTGGTTAATTAAATGAAATTATTTCAATTTTGTGATATTTGTGTAGTTTTGATGTGTGTTTGTGTGTATATATGTGTTTGTAGGTTTAATCTGGTGTTTGATTTACTATGGATTAGAATTAAACATTTTGATTGTTTCGATTTTAGGTTATTATTGTGATTGCTGATTTGTTTCGTTATTTTGATTATAACATGTCTGTATTTTAGGTTATTAATGTATCTGAAGAAATTTTAGGTTTATGTATGGATTGGTAGTTGTACCTTATCGAATTTTCGATGCATAATTGTTGTATTTGTTTTGGTCGATACGATGAATTTGTCCGTTTCGGTTAAATTTTATTAATTTTAGTAAAGAAAAAAGATTAGTAAGATTTTTTATGTGATCTGGTGACGTAGATACATGGATATATTTTGTTCCGATCCGGTAAGGATAGTGATGTATTCCGTGTCACCAATATTTTGTTTTTATCGTAGGGTTAATGTTTCGGATGGCATTTCGTAGATGATTTTAATAAATAGTGTGGAGATTTGAAGTACGGGATATTGATTGCTAACGTTATTGGCTTGGCTTCTTTCAGTTGAATATAACGGTTGTTTGTTATGTGTGTTTTGATGTGTATATATGTGTTTATGTGATTATATGTTTAATCTAGTGTTTGATTTACAATAGATTAGAATTAAACATTTTGATTTTAGGTTATTACTGTAATTGCCGATTTGTTTGTGTAATTTGATTCTAGCATGTCTTTGTGTGTTGTATCTCAAGAAATTTTAGGTCTCTGTATGGATTGGTGGTTGTATATTATCGAACTTCGATGCGTAATTGTTGTATTTGTTTTGGTCGATATGATGAATTTGTCCATTTCGGTTAAATTTTATTAATTTTAGTAAAGAAAAAAGATTAGTAAGATTTTTTATGTGATCTGGTGACGTAGATACATGGATATATTTTGTCCGATCCGGTAAGGATAGTGACGTATGCCGTGTCACCAATATTTTGTTTTTATTGTAGGGTTATTGTTTCGGATGGCAGTTTGTAGATGGTTTTAATAAATTGTGCGGAGATTTGAATGAACGGATATTGATTGCTAATGTTATTGGCTTGACTTCTTTCAATTGAATATAACAATTGTTTTTTTTCCTGCTTAACGGTTCCTTTTTTTACTAAAGAATTTTATATAACAAGTTTTTGACATGTTTTTTCACATGTAGAGTTTTATCTGGTTATTTAATTTGTATGTTTTTGTGGGTGACTTGGTATGGTGCTAGATGCCTAGTCCACACCTTGAAGCTTCTGACATTAGATGCTGAGTTTATTACTTCTCCGTGTAAGAATGAATTTTGTCAATTAAATGTTTCTTGTTTGGATTGTTACTTTGCAGAAGATGGATGACATGGATATTGATCAGGTTGTGGAGGTTCCTGATACCCCAGATAGATTAGCATCTCAGAATATCAATGGCAAAATTTGTATAAGACGAGAGAGACATGTATCGTCCATAGGAAGTCTTATTGAGAATGCTGACATGCCTGATGCTGGGTTAAAAGGTGGGCCGAGAAACAATAAACGGGCAACTAAAAGTGATAGCAGAAGCATTTTTCTTCCCCCTAGAAATGGTTACAACAAATCTGATCTTCAGGGGAATATCGTAAATATTGCATCAGGACCTGCACTTTCTTCTAGGGCTGTGTTTAACTCGAGAAGAACCGAGGCAGACCTTAATTTCAATCATCGAGGCAAAAGTAGCATCCAAACTGAATACTTGGGGAAAGGAAAAGCTCTTTCTAGTTCTCATTCTGAAATTCCTGGATGCCAAGGACATGTTAAAGTACATGATCTGACCAAAGATGACGACCATTTTAAAATATGTCAGAAATTTGTCACTGAAAGTAGTCAATCTAAAGAACATAGAAAGGAAATGTCAGACAATAGTGTTTCGCCTCTGCTCATTGCAGAAGATTCCGATTTTGGTAAAAAAGTTGACAACCTGAAGACTTCACATAGAACCAGTTTTCAAAGAAAATTGGTTAGAAATGGATGTATATCTCCACTTAACGTAGCAAAAGCTAAACTGTCGGCAGAGAAACAGAATAATACTTTTCTGCACTCCCATCAGGATTATTCTGGAACAAGTAGGGAATCAATGGCTGAAGTCAAGGATTCTTGTCGAGTCGAGGGAAATGGATGTATCTCTCCACTTAATGTGGCAAAGGCTAAGCAGTCGGCTCATAAACAGAATAATACTTTTCAGCACCCTTACCAGAATGATTCTGGATCTAGTAGGGAATTAATGGATGAAGACAAGGTTTGTCGTCGAGTCAAGGGAAAGGGATTACTATCCCATAGCAGATTATTAAAGGAATCCGAGGCAAAAACAAGACCTTTATCTGGAAGGTAAATAACTGAAATTTAATCAGGCATTTGGCTTGTTTATATATGTACACACACCAATTAATTTGGCTATCTCATTTTCCAGTTTGGCAAGCATGCTGCTCGCATCATGTCTAAGAGGTCACTTATTTCTGATCAGAATTGGTGTTGATATGCCTTAATTTCTAATTGAATGAGTTACACACACACACACCCACACCCACCTGTATGTATCTATGATTTATGAATTTGGCAAATTTAAACTTCTACGATGCCATTATTTTAAATTTTCGTTGTTTAAGTTAAATATTACAACTTCAACTTGGTTTGATAGCCTTGTTTGCTAGAGGAGATGATCAGTAGTTTAGATTGGGTTTAGTGGCTCTGTCCATTTAGCCATATAGTGCCTCACCGGCTGATCAGAGCATGGCCTTGTTTTTTAACTTTTTACTAGTACGTAACTTATTACATCAAATAAGTCAGAAGAAAATTTTTGTCTGTTTGTCTATGAAGTCTAAGGACTTTATGCAGGCTTCTGAGTTAAATTTTATGATATAGAAAAATAGAAATTAGGCACTAATTTCACTGGCTTATTTTAAGTTTACAATTTGACTTGATATAAATATTTAAAATTATTTAAATATATAAGTAAAGATGTCAATTTTACTTAATAAGTTCAGAAAATAACTTTCAAGTAACTAGTGTTTAGCAGTCTTCTGAATTGCAAGTGCTTGTTTTTTCGAATTAAAGAATCTTTTGTAGGGAGTAACATGTTTCCAGTACATCTCTGATTTGAGATTGAATTATCCTGATTACAATTTACCATAACAAACAAGAGATCAAATCCTGATGTTCTTTATAAAAATTCTGCATAGCTGCCATTCCTATTTTATGTAAATTCTTTGGTGGCGCTTAATTATATAGTTGAATAATTTTCCCCATTGAAGTTTTTGGAGAAATTGACTTGTTATACACTTGCAGGAACTCCGAAGGAGCAAGTGGATGGATAAGTACACATGAGCATACAAGAAGATCAAATCCTTCCTTGTCTGATAAAGAACCTCTTCTTTCCCGCAGGGCAGATGATCCGTGTAATGTGAATAAGTTGCCTAGGACTGTGGTGGTAGGAAGGGATAATAAAGATCGGAATATTACAAGAAAACACTCAATTCAATCCCAGAATGTGTCAGCTGCACCTATAGTCCAAACCGTATCCCAAAAGCATCAAGGATGCCGATTGAATGAACACCATGATCCTTCAAACACAGTTATAAAAAGACAGAGGCAGGGTTCCTCTAGAAGTCATCAAGGTGAATCCTCGTCATCAGCAATTGCTACCTCTGAATTGGTGGTTCTTGGTTCACCAGGAGAACCATCAAATGTAAGATCAATTAGGCTACAAAATAGTCACACGCCGATTATTGATATTGATGAATTTTCCCCTGAAACAAGAAGTAATGGCTCCAGAAACATAAGTTGCAGTAATAGAATCGCATCAGATATTAGGGATAGACAGCTTGAAGCAGATGAAATGTTGGCTAGGGAACTTCAGGAACAACTATATAATGAGTCAAATGTTGCAGCAGATCATGCGGTCGGTCACATTATTTTATTTTGTACTTTCTGTTTCTGAATCTACAAGGAAATGAAGTACTTTTTTTAAAAAAAAGTTCTTAATGTTTTTTGTCACCTCACAACAGATTGATGAACAGTTTGCATTGGCACTGCAGCAAGAGAATTTACATCATGGTTTTGCTAGTAGAAGTCAGCATATATCTCATCCTGTAAGTGCATCATTGATCATTATATACAATTTTGGTGTACTGTACTTTGAAGCATCGGGATCCAAAGATTTTGTTGTTGGATTTGTGCACAATTAGTTAATTATCACAGAATCTCAAGGGGTATGTTGAAATGCTTAAATTAAGAATATAATTGGATATGCTGTTGTTTCTTATAATCATATTGATGTGTTTTTGTTTTCGATCCTTTAACAAATATATGTTCGTGTCTTATTCATTGGGCTTAGTGAATAATGGAGAGTATTATTGTGATGAATCTACAGACAAGTTCTTGGCCTATACTAATTATTAGTCTCATCATATAAAACTGAAGATTCTTTTAGAAATCGTGATTTCTGGAACTATTCAGGGCTTGCAGCTGCTTGAGAAAACATATGTGAAAGTTATTGATTAATTATGTTTTATTGTTTTAGTTGGTATACTAATACTGATGGAGGTATTTATGCCTACATAAATATGAATATCAACCATATATTCATATGTACAGCCACTTTAAGCTGGTCTTTCCCAGGCAATCATTTTTTAACTGTTTTTACATATATATGTATTTTTTTTGTTGCAGAGAAGCTCGTCCGTATCAAACTTACGTCGAGAAAACGTATTACGGTCTTCTCGAAATTCTTCCACCCAGAGAGTTACCCAGCCTCGAGTGCCTACCTCTACTAGAATGGCACGGCTGAGAGGTCGTTTCCTAGGACAACCTCGTACAGTATCATCTAGACAAAGAAATGTCGTGTTTCCTCCCAACATGGATGTTGACATGGTATAGACTTATATATCTGGTGACTCTGTTTCGTACTTATACCTGTTGTTTCATTATTTCTCTAGTTCAGGGTTTTTAAGGTAGACATGATAAAGATTGATGATTTATTCTGCAGAGAATGCATATATTGGAAACATTAGAGGCCTTTAATGACATGGGAATGGCTGGCAGTCTCCTTCATGCTCAGCGTGATTTTAACGAGTAAGTTATTCTTCAATGAGAAAGTTATTTTTTCTCTCTTTTAGAAGCCCAATATTCTCACCATCATTCTAGACAATAAATTTTGAATGGAAGTAATCTGCCACTTGTATCTGCACCGTCGACCTCTGCACAGCTCGTGAAGAGTTTTAGGACCACTACTATGAAAAATTAGGACTTCAGGTTATATGAAGTAATTAGGGTTTGATTATTGTGTCTAAGAGATACTGCTTTGAGTACATATTAAACACTCTTGTTACTATTACTTTTCTAAACTTATGATGGTGTACATAGATCAAAACGAAGTCCTACACTGTTTGTTTTTACTTATATGATAAGTCTATAAGTTCCTGCCTTCCCTAGTGTACTGCCTCCATTTTGTGGGCGAAGATTTTAGGGAGGAGTTGGAGTGAATCTTCCCTTTCTGCTTCCGTAACTTATAACAACCTTTCTCAGACTAAGATTTCCCAAATAGAACATAGTAGAGAAATGTAATCTCTATTACTATACGTTGTAAATTATGCACTACCCATAGAATTTTCTACCATAGAATATAGGAAGTGTGTGATTATGACTTACAATTAGGAAAGTAATTCTCTTTCAAATAAAATAGGAGAAATTTAGAATTGTGGTATAAAGTGTTTAAAGTTTATTGAATGATTGGGAATTACATGAATATTTAAAGATTATAGAAGTTGATTTTTACTTGGAGAGTGACCAATCAATAAAATCTTAAAAAAAAAAAATTTACAAGGTTTTTAAAATTAATGCAAGAAGATTCTTATATCAAGGTTTGCCTAAAAAATCATTATAATATAGTTCATGAAACATATATCTTAATGTTATTAGCGTCTCCCAAAAAGATCTTCATATTTTTGTTACTAGCTTATAAGATGTGCAATGCACGGTTTATCTAGTAACTTCTTTCGTCATATTAAAAAAAAAATCAAAAAAAAAATTTATATAAATATGAAAGATGTTTTATATAATTTTAAAATATTATAAGTAACGCAGCACGGAAGCCGAGGAAAAGCAAGCGCTAATCCTCACGAGGACTCTTGCACGAGAAATTCTCGAAAACCTTGAATCCACAAGGTAATCCTTGAATCCACAAGGAGTTCTTGAATCCACAAGAAAATAAGAGAAAACTCTTAGGATTTTAATTCAATAAAAGATGATCGTCTGTTACATCATGGTATTGTTTATATAGGAATAATAAATCCTAGAACAAAATAACCAAATCCTAATTTAAAATAAAAAAAGCAACGTGATCATGCAACTTTGGGCGTGAGCATGAACGGTCTCTCCATCTCCTGGCAGAAGTTACTGCCACAATTTCTTAATTTGGCATGATCATGCCATTCAATAGCGTGTCATGCCATCATGTATTCTCAGTAACGTAGTCATGCCCATGCAGGCTTGAGCATGATCATGCATAGTATCTCCTCCCATTCGATAAAAACCTTACTCTTTTACCCTTACCTCCTTGCGCTCCACCGTGACCTGGGTATGCGCCAAAAACTCTGTACATCAATAAACATATAGTTTAAAGTAAATATGATGTACTACTAACATATTATATTAATTTAGTTAAGGTTTAAAACATAGGTCTATTTTAGCATAGAAATAGTAAATACGAATTGATTGCACCATTTGAACGCAATTCCTCTCTTCAGTTTTCGCATAAATAAGAAAACATTGTTGTAGTTGTCAAGGTTTGAACACAAGTCTTCTATTAGAATAAATGCGGAATAGTCCCTACCACTCGATCTAACGGTTGTTATCTATGTAGTTATAGATCTAACAGTTTTTTTTCCTGTACCTAACAACCAAATAACTTCACTACCAAAATAGTGGATAAGATCCCTCTTATGCTTTTATGTATGGGATATAGTAATCGACCCGACACAATAGACTTTTGAAAAAATTCTTATGTGTGTGTGTTATCCGCTTTGATTCACCTGTCAGACTAGACAAATGCCCTTATAGAAGATCCTTTTAAACCATCTCCTTCATCAGTAATAATCATGTAGTGAACTCTGGTCCTTTTCAGACGCACCTGTCCAAAGCCCTATGGCGCCAACTACTCTTGCCAGTTCTAGTGCAGTTGACCTGCTAGGTCATTTACTCATCAGTTGCCATATCTCTTGTGGCAGATTATTGTAATGATTTTGCAGGAGGTGTGTTTGCTAAAACTTAGGTTGTATCAGAAGAAGATATAGAGAGTTAAAAAAACACGAGAGAGAATTAGATCATAATGTAATGGTATAGATAGTTATAACAGAGACAGAGGGAGGAAATGTTGACTAGACAACTTACAAGTACTTGTAGGAAAATGAAACTATGAAAGGTCACCTATAAGTTTGTTGACTTGAACATCACCTCTATTTTAGTCTTATTTAGCTTATAGAAGCATTGCTATTGATCTGTTTCATTTTTTTCTGTGGAGCTGCTTTCTTACTAAAACTAATGTGTGACCAAGGACTGCTGGTTATTGCTAAATTTCCTTTTACTAGTTTTTAACAATCTATTCTATTATTTATGACAAACAATTTTGGATAATTCATAAAAAGTACATCACATTTTCCTATAATTTTGCCTACAGACTAGAGAGACCAAATTTACTCTTATATGTTCAAATCTCCACACTCAAATATATCCCTTTTTAGACATACGTTCATGCATGAAGTATTTTTGTATCTTAAAGAAGTTTAGTAGTAATCTGAACCTCCTTTCTTCTTTGGGTCAGAAATGATTATGACATGTTATTGGCTCTTGATGAGAACAATCACCAACATGGCGGTGCATCTGCGGCTCAGATTAATGCTTTGCCAGAATCGACGGTTCAGGTACTGTTGGAAGTACTTACTCATAAATACTTGTATTAAAAAATAATGAATTGTAGAGGTGCTGACATAGTATTGCACCTACTTGCAACCTATAAGAGAAAATACTAAAATAGGGGTAATTATGTGCATTTTCCTTCTCCTTTTATGATTTTTAGTATTACGTAGTCCCTTCCCTATCCAATTCATACATACATGATGCTCATCTAATCATTTGTCTGTCCACTAATCATGCAGACTGATAATCTTGAAGAGTGTTCAATTTGTCTTGAAACTCCAAGCATTGGGGACACCATACGCCATCTTCCTTGTCTGCATAAATTTCACAAAGATGTAAGAACTTACGGTTTGATACTTGTCACTTGTCCTTTTCTATTTCTTAGCAGCCGCAAGAATCTAATAATGTGGTTTTCTTACTCCCAGTGCATTGATGAATGGGTCCGAAGAAAAACATCGTGTCCAATTTGCAAGTCATCTGTCACTTGATTTGTGCTTCATCTATTATCTAGTACCAAGCCATCATAATGTAGAAGCGGGAATTCTCAACATGATGACTAAGATAAAGTCTTGCATGGACAGACAACTTCAGGCCTCTTGCAAATTCAATATAGACTACTTTTGGCCTCCAACAATTCAATACAGATATGTTACATTTTGTTTGTTTATCAAATCTGTTTGTCATATGAATTTAAAAGTCATGTTTTGAGATCAAGGACTAGCAGAGTGGTGGCAGTGGTGCCCCTAGTGCTAGGAGAGGTTTAAAAGTTAAATTTTCACATCCCCTTCCAGTATGCTTAAAATTTTCCCCTTTCCTGCTTGAAAATAGTAAAAACAAGAGCAGAACATAAATAAAAATTTGGTAGTGTGTAATTTATTAATATAGAAATTTTAGATCTATCAGAGAAGCTTAAATTTCAGATGGTTCGTCTTAAAAATGAGTCTCATATCAGTTCTGTTGACAGATGCAGGGTAATATTTATAGTCAGTGATTTCAACAGAAAATGGTGATGTTCAGTCGGAATTCTGCTGATCAATTAATTTAAAAGCAGTTTTGTGCTGTTTTACGCTTCTTAGCCAAACATCGGTTCTCAGTTTTACAATCCAAGCTGCAGAATGTTGGTGTATACACCACATTTTTAACAATAAAAGAAGTCATGAAATGTATTCACTCAAACGAAAACCATCCATATAAGAATTAAAACTATGGCAAATTTACCATGAAAAATATGTCTATAGCCACTTAGTTATCCAAGCTATCGAAGACTGGAAGAGTTCTCGGACCACCTTCAGAATTACAAAGATTTGCAGGGAGATTACTGGGAAACTCGACCACCTCAGAATTACAAAGATTTGCAGGGAGAATACTGGGAAACTCGATCAGTATTGGTGAGTTCATCACCCTAGGGATCATAGTCATCATCGCCGTCCTCCTACAATATAAACATCAACAATTAAGTTGGTTTTAGAACCTATTGCTCTCCAATGAAAATATCGGTTCAGGAACACCGCACATTCATCTCGATATACACCAATGTTGAGTAACCAACACTTTTAACGTGTACTTAATATATAGGATCATGTATCATATCTTAACACTCTCTCTCACCGGAAAACACCATTTTTGGGTCAAGTGTGGATCACTAGAAGCCTGTCTTTGGGTGATAATTGTCCCCCGTGTCTCTAATAAATTATAATAATATTAATGAAGTAGTACAGAATCGAACTCTACGCAGTACGTGCTATGTGACGTCATGTTAAGTTATTAGTCTCAAAACTTTTAGAAGGAAGACTTAACATGTTAAAGTTAAATTACTGTAACTCTTCGAGGTGTAAGGTTTTAGATGAATGGGTTTATCGGATCATATGTTAATAATTAGCCCCAGTATCTATTGAAAATAATGAGGATAGAAGATCAAACTCTACGTTGTGATGCGATGTTTAAATTATTAGTTTTTCCTAAGAAAAAAATTCTTAGAGTATTTCTAATGGGGTGTCAAAAAGAGTGTCAAAGTGTCATGTGACATGACGTGACATAACACTCTCGTTGTTGATTCTTCATTAGAGTGATCGGAGTGTCAACTAAAGTTGCCACTTTTTGGCACCCTTCCAATATAGAAAAAGTACAAACACCCCTCACTAAATACATGTAAATTTCCGATAAAAGAAACAGAATAAATTAAATCAACCCTGCATACCTAGCATAGAGGAAGTAGAGTTTCGGAATAACTAGAAAAGCCATTTATTCTCCATCCGTGTGGCACTTTTGAGATTTCCGTCTTCTGTTCAGTGATCAAATCATGTAGATAAACACCAACATAATCTTCTTCATAGGTGATCATGATCAAACCGTTTCTCAAGCAACCCAGAGGATATAGAAGTCTATTGCCATCATCAACTATCCGAAACCTGAGATCCCAAGAATCATGAACATTGTAATCAACCATGATCCACAATTCAAACATTATATAGTTGTAAAATAACATGGCTAGTGAGTCCTCTACCACTGTAAGTTTCCAACATTCCGATCCAGCTACACCGTTATCCAACGCCTTGATCAGTCCCACCTTCTCACTTACAAGTTCATAACTGATAATACGATCTCTTGCATAATTTAATGATCTCCAATGAAAACATCCATTTACGAACACCGAACTTTCATCTCGTTTCAAAGTAATATGATTCTCAACCACAGCGCTGTCAATAACTCTCCAAGAATCTAAACTCGACTTATACACCTCAAAACGAAGTCGTTCTTCTTTATCTAATTTTACAATCACATAATCATTAGTTTCCGGAACATATCCAAACTCAAAAATGACACTCGGGCTGACAGTTGAACATTTAGGTTTCGGAAGAAACCTAGATTGTCCAATAGCAGGATTCCACAATAAAAACAATAAATCATCCTTGGTACCGCAATGATTATACGAAACAGAAATGCAAACCAAACCATTGCAAGAACCAACAGCACGAACCCGATCATACATGCCAACATTAGGGATTGGCGGATTAGTTATGAGTGGAGATGGAGAAGCGATTATATCATTTTTCGAGTTTTCGAACGATAAAAGGAGATGTCGGCTCTCGCGGTAAGGATGGACAGGTTTATTCAAATGTAGCATAATGGAAGTAGAATCATGAGAATGAGTGCGAGTAAGATGGGTACGTACGAAATTAGGGTTTTTAATTATATCACGAAAAGACTTGCAAACACATTTGCATGATATTAAGCTTTTTGCAGGAGACATAAGGAAGATTTTTGTTAGCATCTCCACGGGCAGCTCCGACATGGATCGACGTCGTTTCTTCATAGTAATGGTAAACCTTAGGGAGGAGTTGGCAAATCAAAATGACCGTGGCGGCGCTAAAAGGTTTGCGACATGTAGGTATGGTCAATTCTAGACATTTTAAATTTATAAGAGAGGGGCGTTTGTCCACCCACCTCAACTTATGAGGTACATTTTCCGAACTTATTGAGTTATTACTTAATTTCTTTGTTTTTTAATACTTTATATTTTTACCTTTGTATTTTAAAAATATTTTTTTAATTTAAAATGCAAGTGTTGAAATCATTGTATTTAATAATTATTTTTTCAAATTTAATTTAGCAAACTCTTAACTAACTTATAAGTAAATTTATCCAAACACCCGTATAACTTAACTTATAAGAATTCATCAACTTATCACATACTTACTCATTTTAAGTTATAAGTCAACTTTTTTGTGATACCCAAAACACATTTTAAGTTATAAGTCAACTTTTTTTGTTATACCCCAAACACGCACACTTAGTCATACGACGAATTTCTAAAATCCTAGAATTTTCAATTTCGATGTTAAAATTATAGGAAATTTAAAAACAATTATTTCCTAAACTGACAATAACTACTATCGATTTTCATTTAATTTCATTTTTCGATATATATACATCACTCTGTTTAGTTCTACACCCACACATTGTTCTTGTACAATGTAGTAACAGAGGCAGTAACATGTAGTCCTGTGGCACTATCTTCATGTCTACCGGCAAGGCAATTCAGAATCCTTCGCAAGCACCGATATTGACTTGTTGCAATAATCTGAAAAATCATTATTGATGGATTACAAGTCTCATTATGTGGAACACTAATCAAACAGCATATAGGGATAGCATGAGTGCCCAAATGCACAAGCACCCAGTGTCTTGATGAAAAAGTGTCTTGTTAAAGAACTATATATTGAAGTGTTATGGCAAACAAAAGACTTCACCCAGTGAGTATTCAGATTGAAAGAGGTGGCAACAATGAGCTAACAAAGGTGGAATGTGAGTCTCTGAGCCCAGTAGTGCGCATGCTTCATGCACCTAATCTGAACGTGTGTATCATAGCTGTTATGGCCCCAAAGACTACTTTCGACGTTGATGTTGTTAAGAGAGGGTTGGAAAATACTCTGATATAGCCTTTTACGTTATGTAAAAGATATAGCTACTTTGAACTTATGTTGCCTGTGTTAGGAAGCAAAACTTTTGAATGCTTACCTATGGTCTATGCAACTGAGCGGAGCATTGCACTGCTCCTGCCCCTGCTCCTTAAAATTTGATGAGAACTCAAACTGAGCTTAAAATTCTGGACACTGGTTCTCGTTAAGTCAATATGATATTGACAATATCATGTCCATGAGTTGCTCATTTACATTGTTTGCAAGTTGCTCGTTTATTTTGTTCAGTAGCTTGATCGCGAGAAGCTAGTTTTTTATATTATTCATAGAATTTGTGGATGAATACATAACAAACCTCAGCACCACCTCAATGGACTTCACCAAACCCCTTCGAGAAATGCATATTTTGAACATCAAGACATCAGATGCTAATGCTGTCATAGTATTTCGAGTCCACCACTCTATTGATGATGGGGTTCCTTTCATGAATCTTCTATACAAGCTTGTAAGAGAAAATCATCTAATCCTCAACCTTTGCCTACTCTTCCACAATTCAAACTTACAACATCAAACAATACAAGTGCAATTTGGAGATTATTAAGTACAATATGGACGGTCATTTTGGTGCTTCTGAATACATTTTATACATTTGTTGACATCCGACAACAATTTTTCTGAAAGATACCAACACTCCCATCAAAGGAGCAGCAGGAGCAGACATAAAGCTAGTGAAAACTGATGTTAATACCATAATCTTCACATAATAATAGTCTAGTCAATTCATTTTATAAGTTGATAATACTGGTCTGTAATTTCGTCGCAAGTTGAATATTTTATTATTTTTTCGAAATTAAAAAAAGGATAAACAGTGATCCTCTTATGACGGATTTGCAATTCCGTCGGAAGTTGAATATTTTATTATTTTTTCGAAATTAAATTTAATTATAAAAGAAAAAAAATTTGTGTAGGAGAAGACGACGTCGTTTGCTAAACTGAATATACGACGAAAATTTCGTCGAAGTATACTTATGACGAAAGTTTGTTCTGTCGTAAGTATACTTACGACGGAAATTTCGTCATAAGTATACTTATGACGGAAGATAGTTCTGTCGTAACTTAGCCTGTATAAAATTCACCTCCCATTTCTTATCCTATTATCGTTTTAAAAAATTAATCGTTTAAAATAATATTTTTAAATAAATATACGACGATTTTTCCGTCATAAAAGAGTTTTTGGGGTGGTAAATTCAAAAATTTCCCAAAAACATTTGACGGTAAATTATACATGTGATTCTATATGAAGAATATATATGTTATATATGTAGAAGATCATTTTAGGAAAAATTATATATGTTACGTACACTACAAGAAAAAAGGCTAAATTCGACGGACAAATTTCTGTCGAATTTACTTTAAGTCGACAGGATTCGGTCGAATATGGCTAAATTCGACAGAAAGCAGGTTTGTCGAAAATGCCGGTGTCGAATTTAGTAAGGTCTGTCGCATTTAGTCAAATTCGACAGACGCAATTCGACAGAATATATTCGACATCTTAAATTCGACAGTTTAAATTCGACAGAATTTTGTCAAATTAAGCAAACCTGCATTTTAAACCAAAAATTCAATTTTTTGCCAAAAAATTGAAAATCCCGCCAAAAAAATTCAAACTTTTGCCAAAATATTTACTCTCCCGCCCAAAATTACTAAATTCGACAAAAAAAGGTCGACATTTATATTCGACCAAAATTAGTAGAAAAGTATTTTCGACAAGAAAAGGTGGCTTTTATTCGACCTAAAAAGAAAATTTTATTTGTACTGGTAAAATAAATTCGACATGTTTTGGTCACATTTAACATACTAAAACAAATTTTATATTTTTTAGTTCCTGCTTTTGACCAATTCAGTGTAAACATACAAATATAATCATTTTTACCACCTGTGCAAATTCTATTCTCAAACATAGACAAAATAAAAATACAAATAGACACCCACTAACAATGAAAACAAAGTCACTTAAAATTCAGTTGCTAAACATTCGCAAAATACCTTGGCAATTTTACAAAAAGAGAAGTTAACTTAAGACGACAATATCTTCTCAGAACACCTTGTTAGTTCAACAACATAGTGCGGCTAAAATTTTAAAAGCCAACTGGTCAGTTCATAATTACACTAATAACAACTAAGCCACCGGGGAGTTCATAATTACGCTAATAACTAAGCCAGGGGATACTTCTCTGCTTCCATATCTTCATCATCGTCCATTGTACGGTCCACCTCCACAGCCTTGTCTACCTTCGCAGCTATTCTCACCACCATTGCTTTCTCGGACAGAACCTCATCCTATATATTTAACATGACTAAAATTCAGAAGTAATCAACAATCAAGGAATCAACATAAAAGCAATCAACAATCCTGGAATTAATTGCACTAATAGTATTTACATAAAAGCAAACAACATAGTACTTACATAAGTATTGACCTGACGAACAAAACTAGAAAAATTACTAATTTTGAATTTAATCAAATCATTTGAAATGTACAACTGCCAAATCAAACCAGAGGAACCAAACAGTATAAAAGAAAAATAATTTGAAATGTACAATAACTGATTTAGCTAAGTATATTTAAACCTGAGGAACCAAATCAATTTATCTCTTTGACTGACCTGAGCAGCAATTGTGAATTGGAAAGACAGTACGAACATATAAACTTATGCTGAACAATCCACCCCCACCCGACAACTAGCCAAAACAGATGATGCCATTGTCTACAGATATACATAAACAGCTATCCGCATGTGGTTTCTAGATATTTCACAGTAGCTAGGTTTCATTACCTTTTGTTAATATTAATAATAGTACTAAACATTGACGGCCCCATTTGAATTTAATCAAATCATTTGAAATGTACAACTGCCAAATCAAATCAGAGGAACCAAACAGTATAAAAGAAAACTAATTTGAAATGTACATTAACTGATTGCAATAAAAAAAATTAATACCATTTAAATAAATTTAAGAATCATACCTCTACAATAACCTTATCATTGTCCTTCAAAATCAGAGGAAGCAAACCACCAGCTGTCCGGATATAATGTGAGTGCAATGATTGTTGATTCGGTTCCGGAAGCGCAGCAGTGGCCAAGTTACGGAGCTCCTGATCCAAAACAGACTGCTTCACCTCACGCATAGGCAAAGAACGAACCATCTGCCTCACCTCGTCCAGAAAAGAAAGGGTAAAAGAAGAGGAAAAATGGTAAAATGGGGAAGAAACGGCCACTGGAAAGCAAAATGGGCAGTAGGGTTGCCAAAAAGACAAGGAACAATTCGACGCCAAATTGTCGCATTTATAAATGCAACAAGCTTTTGTCGAACATAGAAACGACAGTTAGACAAGGCTAAATTCGACGCCAAATTGTCGAATTTATAAATGCAACAAGATTTTGTCGAATATAGAAACGACAGTTAGACAAGGCTAAATTCGACGGAATTCTGTCACTTTTATAAATGCGACGGAAACTAAAAGTTTTGGCGGGATTGTTCGGCGGTAATACTTCCACAAAAACTAAAAGTTAAATTCGACAGAATTCGGTCGACTTTTGAAACCTGGAATTATTATTTTGGCGGGACTGTTCCCGCTTTTTTTTGGCGGTTTCGGATTTCGACAGCACAAAAAAAACTGTCGAATTTAGTGCTAAAATTCGACGGAATAAAAAAGTCTGTCGAATTTAGCACTAAATTCGACATATTAGTTTCGACAGAAACTAATTGCGACAGGATTCCATCAAGTTTAGCCGCAGTTCAAAGTTTCAGCTGGGTTCTGTCGAATTTGGTGTCTGTCGAATTTGCTTAGTCGAATTTAGCCTTAGTTTCTTGTAGTGGTAGAAGATCATTTTAGGAACAATTTGATTTCGGGATCTGATTCTAAAAACCTACTCTTGGCTTTTATATGTAGTGTATTACAATGACAGAACTTTTTAGGGATTGAGAAGAAAGAGCTCGTGAGAAAGCTCGTCTAATTAAATTACATGAATTATTTTTTGAATTTTAAATGTTTGCAAGTATCGAGTTTGAAATTAAAAAAAATCCATTAAATTATGAGGACATTCAACAAGTAATTTGAAAAATATTTAAAAAGTTTCATTTGATAAAACAAAAAGTCTTTAATGTACTCGGTCAAGACATCAAAAAGTCATTAATAGTCTTGAGATGGGATTTACAATATAAAAATAAAAAACTAGTAATATTCAAAAAACTATTGACTTAATTATAAATGGCTAGCTTTCATCGAATTCCACTGCATTTCTCAAAAACGGAAAGTTTGTGATCTTCCTTCTCTTTCAGCAGACTTCTTGTATTTCAACCCTAGTTAACTTTCTGTTATTAAAATAAATTTCCTCAAGAGGGCTCTCAGTTATTTGGACTTCCCTCTGAGAGTACGAGGGGAACAGTTATTGTAAGTGTGGCCGTGCAGGTTTAAAATGATATGTAATATGATATGCATGCTTTGTTTTTGTTGATATGTTGTTTTTAAACACATGGATTGTGATGCTTTCTACAGCCACAAGTGAAAGCACCAGGGGCAGATGGTCTGCATCTTGATTCTTCAGTCTTTTGTTGAAATTGTGATGGAAAAACCGTACTCTCGTTTTATTTGAGAAAAGAATCAATCACAAAACTTTTTTTTATTTTAATATTTAGGCTTATATGTCTTACAAATGAGTAAATGTTTTCTGAAATCGAAATCTTTACGGGTAGTTTGTACGCCCCTCTTTTCATTGAAACGAAATGACTGTTTGAAATCTGAATAGGTTGGTGTTTCTAGAGCATGTCAATGTGCCTACGTAAGTTGGTGTGTGGTGGTGACCCATGTGTTTTTTCTGTAACAAGGGGTAGTTCACTTTACTGGTTCTCATAGTTAAGTATTTTTACAAACTTTGTATTTTTATTGATCTCGGATGTAAATCTAGTACGCAGAGTTGGCAAACTTCTTAATACACTGCAGGAAAGATACCAAAAGCTTTCAAGCACATTTCCGACCAAGCATTGCCGGAAGAGGGACAAGTGCGGTAGAGCGGAGCAAGAAGTATTATCAGTCTACCAACTCATACTAGTTCGAGTAGCGATCACATGATTAATCATAGTAGCTAAGTAGCCAACTTCATTACAAAGACAGCATTAATAAGGAATACGAAGTAAACCAGAAGCAAAGAAAACAAAACTATAAATAGGAAGGCCAGTGACGATGGAAGTTTGTATAAGATGAGAAGATCTTAATTTAAACTCTGTTTCCATCGGCTGTGATAATACATGTCTGCAGATTGTTAACGATGAGCCAGATACATTGAGGCCAGATCCAGTTTCAAGATTTTCATCCAATATCCAAAACTACAAAAACAGAGGCACTTAACTAGTACTAATCCTTAAATCATACCTAGCTTTAAGGAACTAGGCTCCCTGAAAACTTAGAAAAGCCAGTGACACTCCATCCGTATGGCACGGCTGAGATCTTAGTTTTCTGTCCAGTTTTCATATCAAGTAAATAAACACCATAATAATCTCTTTCATAGGTGATCATCAAACCGTTTCCCAGGCAACCCACAGGACATAGAAATTTACAACCATCATCAACTATTCGATACCGGAGAACCCAAGAATCATCAACTTGGTAATCATCCATGACCCATAATTCAAATTTATGTGGCACAATATTAGGGTCATAAAATAACATGGCTAGTGATTCCTCTACTGTAGTAAGTTCCCAGTCATCCAATTCAACTACATCATGCCCCTTGATCACTCCCACCTCCTCACTTACAAGCTTGTAATTGACCATATAATTGCTTCCATAACCTAATGCTCTCCAATGGAAACATCCGTTTAAAAACACCGGAACTCCATCTCGTTCTACTTGAACATAATCCTTAACCACGTTGCAGTCAATATCTGTCCAAGAATCCGTACTCATCTTATAAACCTCACCACGAACGTGTATAAGTCCATCTAATTTTACAACCACATAATCATTAGTCTCGGGAATAAATCCAAACTCAGTAACGATACCACGTCCCGTAGGTGAATATTTTGGTTTCGGAAGAAATCTGGTTTCTCCCGAAACTAAATTCCACAATATAAACAACAAATCATACTCCTTACCCCGATCATACCAAACCGAAAAACAAATCAACCCATTGCAAGAACCAACAACATAAACCATGTCATACTCGCCAACATTAGGTATTGATGGATTAGTAATGAATGGAGAAGTAATTATCTCGTTTTTCGCGTCATCGATCGATAAAAGAAGATGATGGCTCTCACGGTAAGGATGGAGAGGTTTATACATTAAGTTCAGCATAATGCATGGAGAATAGTGAGAAAGAAAGCGAGTGAGATGAGCACGTGCGAAATTAGAGTTTTTAATAATGTTCCGAAAAGACTTGCATGCAGCTTTGCATGAAACTAAGCTATTTGGTGGAGACATCAGGAAGATCTTTGTTAGTATCTCCACGGGTAGCTCCGACATGGATCGAATTTTCTTCATTCTAGAGAATTTCGAATGCAAACAAGACGAATGGCGCTCGGGAGTCTCGAATTTATACACACGGAAACGTACGTATGGGCCGATTCTGGACACTTAAGAAAGGCCACCTTAATAAGAAAATGGGCCGAGGCCCATATTTATGTTCCGCCAGGTAAAAATCATTATACTACTAATAAATATGGAAAACATATATATTGTTAACTTCTTTGAATTCTTTATTATAAAAAAAACCCTTTATATTTAGTTAAACGAGCCGGTTCTGCTCGTGAAAAAAACTCGGCTCGAATTAATATCCGACTTGAACTCGCCCGGTGATTCGAATTAAACCCTGATACTGACATCATGTATTTAAAGTATGTAACTACTAAAATATAAATTTAAATTTGTATCGAACCCATTTTCTCAAGTTTATTATATGTAAAATATAATTTGACTTTTTTTTTTTGTCAAAAAATATAATTTGACTTATTTATACTTATTAGTCTTTTTTTTTCCTTAAAAAAGAAAAAAAAATCAAAGTTAAGTTGCAGGGTTTATGAATTGGGCGTAGATACACACAGTCATACATTACACACACACAGGAGCCAAAAATTAGGGTTTTAGAAGCTGAAGCCTCTGCGCCTCAATTCAACTTCTTCAATGGGGAAAAAGCGAAGCCGAATTCAAAATCCAGAGCCGTTTCTCCCGGAAGAAGGCCATGACTCCAAATCTCAATCCTCCAAAAAACATTCCAAAGCTCCCAAACTTCACCAGCAACAAAACAAGGTTTCGAAAATCGAGAATTTTATTCATTTATTGAAATTAAAATTATCGAGATTATTCATTTATTGAGGTGCTTTATGTGTGTTTTTGGTGCGATGTGTTGTAAAATGGGTTTGGTTGTGTACAGCTTATTGCGGCGGATATGAGCTCGAAGATATTGAAGGAGGCTTTGATTCAGCAGAAGGAAATTCAGGATGAGGATGATGCTCAGAAACCCGGTGCTGCTAGTTTTGCTTTTCTTAAGGAAAATGCGGGTGCTGTTCAATTAGAGGAAGAGGAGGAGCTTGATCATTTTACGGGATTTTCCGAGACTCAGAGCCAGTATGGCGGCAATGAGGTAGTTAATTGTATTGGATTTTTAAGTACTTGCGTGTTTTGTTTGATTGGAAGTGACAATTGGCAGTGTTTATATGTGCTTTAGTGTGATTGCTGATTTAGCCTGTTGGATTGTGTTAGGGAGGTTGTTTTCTAGTCATCTGATTGTCGTTTTGTTGTATAATTCTGTTGTTGTAGTGTTTGACTCGTTAAGTGATATTTGTTCTACAAGTAGGATTATCTTTGTTTGTGTGTTATTCTGCTATCAGTTCTGTTATTATGCCTTGATTTGGTTAATGTGCGTCGTCCAACCAAAATTAGAGTAATTATATTTCCCACGTCTACAATGTCACATTTGGTACGAAATGTGGTTGAAAGACAAACAAAAAAAATTCTTCTTTCCTACGAGTTAACCTTCCCCTGTTATAAGAAAAATTAGAAGTTATGTTATCGAACATGTATATGACCCATGAAATGTTGCTGAAATTATCTGATTTATTATGTGTAGTCTGGTCTTTTCTCAATCTGGAGTTTTTAAAAAAATAAAAAACTGGAGTTCTCTTATTTTTTGCCATAAGTTTCCCCAAATGGAATAAGACAGAGACCACATCATTTGTGCTGCTTGCTATTTTCTAGTTTCCATGTTGGTTATGTGAAAATATGGATAAGCAATGTGAGAAGACCTGTAATTTCTGTATTTACTAACCACATTATTCATGTCTTTCGGAAGAGATATTAAGTTTACAAAAATTTATATTACTATGACAAAACAGGAGGAGATTGATGAGGATGACGAGAAGTTACTTGAGGCATTCTTATCGAAAGATGCCCGTCCACAGCGGACTTTGGCAGATCTTATTGTTGACAAGATCAAAGAGAAAGATGCTCAAGTTTCCTCAGGTTTCTTGTTGTTTTTTTGTGCTCTTTTATATATCATGCATAAAATTCAGGTGCATTTATAGTAGCATTCCTTTTCTTTGGGAACTATTCTTTTTAATTGAAGCTGCTATGCTCTAATGATCTATGTTCTCTTTGAGATTAGAGTAAATACCAGGTCTCCGTATGTTTCTTGGTCTGTCTTGTTTTTGTTGTTGCAGTTTCTCTATTGTTCAATTATTGTGGAGAATAAACTCTGAATTGTTGGCTGCAGAAAAACAATTGTTGCCTAAAATGGATGACTCCATCATAGAATTATACAAGGGGTAGTTCACTTTACTGGTTCTCAAAGTTATATATTTGTACAAACTTTCTATTTTTATTGATCTCGGATGTAAATCTATTACGCAGAGTTGGCAAACTTCTTAATAAATACACGGCTGGAAAGATACCAAAAGCTTTCAAGCACATTCCTTCCTTGCAATTCTGGGAAGAGGTATTGTACCTAACTGAACCTGAGAAGTGGTCTCCAAATGCAATGTTTCAGGCCACAAGAATATTTTCTTCCAATTTCGGTGTGAAGAAAGCAGAACGATTTTACAAGCTAGTCTTACTTCCGAGAATCAGAGATGATATCAGCAAGAATAAGAAACTGCATTTTGCATTATATCAAGCTCTTAAAAAATCACTGTACAAACCTGCTGCATTTAACAAGGGAATATTGTTTCCTTTGTGCGAGGTATGTCTGTTTCTTAATTATTGTCCACAATATATGCATGGAATATGGAGTTTAATTGTAGTTGACCTTAAAGATTCAAGTGCTGATATAAACAAAATGATAAGCTAAATATGCAAAATAATAATATAAAAAAAAAGGTATCATGAAAGGCTGTTCTCTACAATGTGTCACCCTATAAATTTGAGCAAGAAAAGTTCTAATACTTTTATTTGGATGCATGGTAAAGTTGATATTGAACTATATTGTTTATCTGCATCACCCTGGAAATATTTATTAGAGATTTTGTAAATCTGGATCTGTGCCTTTAGATGACTAAACATTCCGGGGTTTGACATACTTTATTCACAGTCAAGGACTTGCAACTTGAGGGAGGCTGTAATTATCGGGAGCATCCTGCAGAAAGTCTCCATTCCTCCTCTTCATTCAAGGTCTGGATATTGTACTTACCATTTGAGGCAATAAATTTTGGTGCACTTTCTGTTGCTGTGGTCTTCTGATTCTGAATGTACCTGTCATATTTACATATGGATAAGCCCCTAAATTTTCATAGCATATATGACATTTATATTTATGTATATATACTGTCTTATTCTCCACAAACCTGCACAATATTATTATTGCATTTGGTGCATGTGATACTTATTTTAAGGTACATATTGAAATATCAATTTTATGTGGGATATTTTTGCATTTTTATATGTGAAAACTCATTGTTCTCTAGTTCTCAGTTTTATCTCTTATCCATGTCTTCATACTATACTTCTTTGCTGAGGTACCTCACTGATTATTTTATTAACTTCACAGTGTTGCACTGTTGAAACTAGCTGAGATGCAGTACTGTGGGACAACAAGGTATGTCATGTATCTTCAGTAAATTATCGTTGATCCAGAGCTGCATATTTTTATTTCCTTTAGTTACTCTGGCTTTACTAAATTACTGCAATGTCTAGTATGCTTCTTTGCTTTATAGTCTGACACAATCGACTGTGAGCTTCTTTTGATTGTTAATATAGTATCTTTTCTATGGTTATATGTTACATTTGCAGATTGTGCATCTGTAATATGATATAAATCTTTAACTTTTCTTGCTGCTATTTGCTAGGTTATATTTTTTCTGTGTTAATTAACTTGGTACTGTTATCAGGAAAATGTTACTTAACCTCCTTTGTTTTTGCTTCTGATATTTGATGCAGCTATTTCATAAAGCTTTTGGTTGAGAAGAAGTATGCTTTGCCATATCGTGTCCTTGATGCCTTAGTTGAACATTTTATGGCCTTCCTCAATGATGAAAGAATAATGCCTGTGATCTGGCATCAATCACTTCTTGCGTTCGTGCAAAGGTTGATTCCATATTCTAATGTGTTGTGATTTATTTCATGCTGATTCAAAAACTCCATGTTAATAACTGTTGATAAGATGCAGTGTTCACTCTTCTGGAATCTGAAATGTTCTCCGAATAAAACCTAATTTTTAGGAAATAATGAAACCTTTTTGTTTTTAATCATGTCGTTGAAACTATTGTTAGTATGGTCTGCCTGAGATTATAATTGTAGTACTTTCTTTAAAAATTGTTCTTTTTTTTTTGGTGGTAGAGAGGAGATGGAATTAAATTTATTTTTAGGAAATACTGGATATATGTTATTAGTAATCCTATCTATAGGCATAGGATTTATTTTCTTAAGTGCTCAAAAGTGCCAAAGCCAAGTTCTATACTAGCTACCACTCAAAGTAATGCATTAATTAATGTCATGCTCATTCAAATATCGACAAGTTTTACTCTTTCTCTCTCTCTATATATATGTGTGTGTGCGTGGTTATGGTTAGTGACTTTATGTTCACAAACAAAATCAGAGTTTCAGTTGTTCAACGCCTTTTAGCCATAACTAGCAAATTAATGTATGCATGCTTAAGATTAGTTATAATATGTTAATGTTCAATTTTTATCACAATTTAAAGGAGGAATAATTATGTCCATTATGTCCATCCACCTTTTTAGGGTCAAGACTCAAGCCCTTGTTCTCCCATTACTTACATTCTAGTAGTTGTACTTTTCTTATATGTTAGCTCACAACCATTATGACAGGTACAAAAATGAGCTGGTGAAAGAAGACAAACTCAATCTTAACGCTCTTGTAGAAAGACAATGGCATAAATTAGTAAGGATCGTTACCTTTGCAGCTTTTCTGTGAATTTCTTCTACCATGAAATTGCATGTAACTTGTATTTGTTTACATACAGGTTACTCCTGAAATATGTAGGGAGCTGAAGAACAGCCGAAATCGTGGAGAGAAAGAGGATGACCTTATGTCAATATATATCCTTTCGTTTTTGCAGAATAATATTCCCTAGGTTCTCATTTCTGGATTATTCTTGTGTTCTCCACAAATTAAATTCTTAATCTATATGCTTAACTGGTAGTCAAGGTTACATAGAAGTAATAGAAAAGATGTAGATGTATAAACTATGTTTTGGTCAATAAAAAATTGAACAGTCATATTGTTTTTGTATCTGCTTCTAGCTTTGTGTCTTTTTTGTCTAAAAGTCTTTAATGTGGTGTGTCGAAGTGGATGTGTGAATTAGTGGCTATGATAAGTTTGGTAGTTAATCAATTATAGTAGCTTCTCTGGTGATGTTTAGTTATCCCTATGTGTGTGAAAAAGAGCTTTTATAATGTATTTTAGCTGGGAATGCTTATTGATCAAGTAACATAATTTTGTCAATGTTATATAACGCCAAAGAGCTCTAATTTTCATTGGCTCTATTATTTTCACTAGAAATGTTACGAAGTATACTGCCCAATTTGCTGTACCGTTAAATTAAGGAACTATGCATTTTTGACAAGTTGTTCCTTGTTTGTTACATAATCCTTTATTTTAGGCCTAGCTACCACAAACATAAATTCATGTTTCCTTAACTTTGCTCTCACCTTCTCCTGCTTTTGTGATTAACAAACCAATTGAAGAAGACAGGTTTGATATTCCAGAAGTGCCGATGGACGAGGACTGAAGCCTGCACTATTTCTCATCAGCCAGGTTAGACCTACAGAACCAGGGACAGATACATATGCATACTGCAAACAAGTACACATGCATACTGAAAATCGAAAAATGTCTTGTAGATTAATGATGTATTGTATTTTCAGGCACCGAGAGAATGCTGATTTTGATTGGCTTTAGTGGATGGAAAATCTGTGGCAAAAAGTGAAGCCAGTTCAGTCCAAATCCAAATGTTGTAGTTAGCAACCTGTTAGAGGATCTCAACAGATTTTGAAGTGTTCTTATATGTTCATTTAGAAGACAAATATTATTGTTGGTGCTAAACAAATTATATTGTTGTGATAGTGATTGACATTACATTATATATCAGCCTTTAGGCATATTTTGTTGGAGTTTTATCTTCAAGATTGTGTACATGACTCCCGGGCACCTAGCTGTTTCGTTTCATAGTTAGAAGTTTAATAAACTTTTAACTCCTTATGTATGAATAACAATATATTTGTATACCGACAAACCTTTAACTCGTTATGCAGACCAACATAGCAGAGCGAGATTGCTTTTGATTTATATTTCTGGTACCAAGGGATGGTATTTTCTACTCAAACTATAGTTCTGCACCGAGTAGATATGAATTGTGTGGTTCGACTTCTTTCTGTTATATTGGGGAGAGTGATTCTTCTTGGAGATTTTACTGTGAATGCTACTTTGACATAACAGGGAGCTAAATCATGTTTTACAAGTTGCTGTTTTTTCCTTCAATCTCAAATAAAAGCTCAAAATGTTGAGTTGTAATTACAACATGAGTTAAAAAAATTCCTCAAAAAAGTTTATACTCAACTAAGCAAAAAAATTGCAAATGCCTGGCATACAAAAAGAAAAAGAAAAAGAGTAAAGGGAGCTCCAAATTCAGGTGCAGCATCTACAGATCTACTGCTTCCTACACAATGCTGTCACATTACCTGGAGAGCATTGGTAGTCAAAATTCAATTATAACAATAAACACATTCGAAAAATCAAAGCCAAATTTACCTGTGGAATTTTCGAGCATATATGAGGTTGTCGTACAATGTATATTTGGTCACCATGGCTATCTTCCTTGTACACATCCTGATTTCTGTGCCAAGTCCATAGTGCATACGTAGAGTTCACAACCTATATCCGGATATTGACATCAAATCAATCTCTTTTAATTCGAGACTTTTCTCACGTTTGTAGAACAATGCAGTTTTTCTATTCTGGCATCACAAACACAGACTATATTACCTCAAGTGATCCATGTCCGAAGCTGCTCTCTCTGTAGGCGCTCCAGTCCGGCTGTCTGTCCCAACAAAACTTTCCTTTGGCAGGGCCAGAAGAGAAATTCATGTGGCATACCCCGCCAAATTCAGGCTTATTGTCTCCAGGTGAAGGACACTTACCAGGATCATCTGCGTGTTCAACATCAACTTTCTCAATGTTCCCACCATCTCCAACTGTTATATAAACTGGTCCGCAAGGGTCTAACCTATAATTGTAAACTCTATTCATTCGCTCATAAGCGTGCACCTGGTACGAAAATTACACACTTTTTATTTATATATTGTAAACTAAACTGTATTTATGTTTTTATGAAATTTTCAAAAACTTACATGACCAGAAAAGACAATATCAACTTTATATTCGTATAAAAGTGCTTCCATCTCGAGTCTCATGCACTCAAATTCCTGATAATGTGACGAATAGCTATTATACCAAGGCGGATGCCACAGAGCTACTAACCAAGGGGTCACACAACGGTTAAACTGTTTTAGATCTTTCTTAAGCCATGAAAATTGAGCACCTATATGAAAACATGCTTCCAGTCAAACGTTACAGGAATTTGTATATGTGTATCTGGGAACAATATCAGACAGATAATCGAAGCAGTTACCCGTGGTATTGTAGTCAACATATGCCCCCAACATGATAAAATGGATTCCTCCAGCATCAAAAGAGTAAAAGAAGTTGCTATCCGAGCCAGATTCACTGGAGGGAACTGCAAATCTTGTCAAATATGACTTAAAAGTTACTCCTTCAGCTTGAGGTTCGATCTCGTGGTTTCCTTCTATAACCATCATAGGGACTCTTGAGGTCAAGGGCTCCATGAACCTGAACTACAATTCAATTATATCAATAGACCAAGCCAGATGAATCAAGTTAGGCTCTTCTTTCATTCTTTTTTTTGGTAATTAAAGTTGTGCTCTTTAAAACTCATGACATTTGAATAAATTTGTTGTGCATTATATAGTATAGAACACTAATATGGTGACTCACTGAACTTGTAAAAATAATAAAATTAGCTGATAATCACCCAAAAAACTTGAAAGAAGTAATCGAATTAGCTAGAATCAAGAATGTACCTTCCCCATCCATCCCATCGCGGTTGATAGGTTTCTCGGATGGGTGCATCAGGGAATGCACATGAATAGCAGGGAGCTCCTTTGCCACCAGTTGTAAGGTACTGATTCGCATAGCTCAAATCTCCAACAAAAAGAATCATTGAAGGATCATTTTGTATAACATGGTTAATGGTGGTTGTGGAATTTAATGTGAGTCCTAAATCTCCAACAACTGCTATTCGACGAGGATAATTGTTTGGTCCAGGTACTAATAAGGTCTCAAACACATGCTCCTCACTCATAGCATTTAAGGAACTATCACCGCACTTGTAATAATACTTTGTTCCTGGCTCAAGATCTGCGAAAAATTACAGATAATTTACTCTATCATCAAACATGACTATAGCAAGTAAAACATACTTCTCTGCATCAGTCAGTGCTGGCAGATCTCGAGTTTTATCAGTGCAACTTTACATATTAATCTCTTTTTCTAATGATAAAACAGAGAAAATAACTAGATAAAATTGTTCTGAAAAACGCATAACAAAGAGGGATTCACCATCAATCTTGACATGATGAATGATTCCAGATGTGTAATTAAGGAGCCCCTCAAAAGGGTAATCTTGATTGTAAACTGTCGAAATCCCGGTCCGCTTCATCGAATACTTGCCACTTTTCTTCCCATACCACACCTCACTAGCAACACTAGATGGATCCACTGGAGAAATATTTACTCCAATCTGAGCATCCCCTGCAAAGTAAGACACATGAACCAACCAAAACCAGTTAGAATTCTACAGAATAAATCTAAATTACGCAACATAAATATGATCAAACCGTAAAATACATTCAAATCAAGAAAAGGGTGACTGATCAACATACCAGTAATCCAAGAAACCCACATTGCAGTTGGAGATGATATTGCAAGAGCAATTTGTTCTGGAAAATTTCCAGTTACATTCTTCTTCAGCCTAGGATCATCCATAGGCAAATCATCACTACCTCGACGCAAAGACGGATCAAAAGCTCGAGTTTTAGGCTTAAAAGGACCATCTAAAGTGGTGGGAATGTTATTGTTACGGTGCTCACATGCAACCATTTCTACAATGATCAAGAGCACAACAAGAGGTGTACAAAATTTACAAATTTCCATTGAGGAAATTCTTGTATTTCTTGTTTAATGATTTTAAGTAGAAGGTTGATCATGTATAATGTATTGTAGATGATCACTATAATTTAAAATTTTTGTAATAATTTTTGGTGTGATGACTGAATATTATTTTCCCCATTAGTCACAATCATTACTTGAGGTTTTCGGACAGGACATGGATAAAACTGGATATGCTATGGTACATTCGTTAGATTTTGGAGATCTGGTTACAACTTTAAAGAGTTGAAACTTTATGAGCATGGTGTCCTAACGGAATAAAGCAAAAAAAACATTATCCTTTTTCAAGGGGGTCACGGATAGCCTTGGGCCGAATCAAGGAGGCTAATCTAGGTCGGAGCTTCGGCTAAGTCGAAAATTTTAGTAGAAAGTTTTTTATAAAATCACTATTTTTAGTTAAAAAATTATAAGAAATTTCACTTTCAGTCTCGGCAACTTCAAAAAACTAGCTATAAGTTATTTTAGTCGCGGCTGTTTCGTGATCCCGGTTTCGCCACTAGATTACCTTACTTTTTTACTAATGATTTAACTGAGAAATGGGCACAAGTGTTTTTTTTGTTTTCTGATAAATATGTTTGAATATATGAGTAAATTAGAATTTTTTAATGTAAATAAAACAGAAAAAATATCACTTTTAAATAATGATATAACAATAATTATATCACTACTAACATTACAATTAGATTTGCTACAGAGTACGTAAATGCATTGCCTGGTCCAATCACTCTAGTGGATTAAATATTTGGGCTTTTACTAAATTCAACGGCCGATAGTAGTCCAGGATCCACTACTATTAACATTATCTTCCTAACAGAAGGTCGAGCTGAATACTGGACCGGACCTATTTGAATAAATGGGTTAGATATCAAAGTGGTTACATCATATATCATTTTCATCACTAATTTCAATGGAGTATCATTTTAATCACTAAAGTCATCATAAATATCAAATAAATACCTCTAAATATGTGTTTAAAAAGTAAAAATAATTTATATCGAGTTCTACATATATTTCTTGAATGTTACCGCAACCAAATAAAAAGTTGTGAACTCTAGTATTTAAGATATTATATTTAGATTTTAAAAAATTCATTTACTTTTTATTTTTATTTTTATAGTTATTTACTTTGATTTAATTAAAAATAAATGGTAAATTAATTTTTTAAAATCTAAATATATTATCTAAAATACTAGAATTCATAACTTTTAATTTGGTTGCAATATCATTGCAAAAATATATGTAAAACTCGAGAAAAGTTATTTTTATTTTCCGAACACATATTTAGAGTTATCTATTTGTTGTTTATGATGATTTTAATGATTGAAACGATACCCCGTTAAGATTAACGATGAAAGTGATATCTGATTTTCAATTCAATGATTAATTTAATATTTAACCCATAAAATAAATGGTATCAAATGATTTGGAAATGGAAAAACAAAAGTCAATTACACGTGAATCCATGTGCAGATTCAACTATTGAAGACCAAAGAAAATTAAGATAGATACAATTGCACGGTCAGGGTTAACCATAACAATTAGCATGCCACATGCCCAAGGCCCGAAGCATTTCATCTTGTTGATTTTTGTATCAGCTCATATGAAATATGTCTCCTTCGTTCTATAATGATCACATTCTATATTATTTTTTTTGAAGGAAAATACAAGGTATCTAAATTCGTTCCAAAAAAATTATTAAATATCAAGTGTATTATTTTAATTTGTTATAATAAATTAGATTCATGTATTCACCAATCTTCCCAAGTATGATTTCTTAATCTGCCACACACATTATTTAGGGAAGATTTTTGATAACAAATTTAGGTAATGTGGTATTGTCCATTTTGTACGAGCAATCTCAATTGTCAGGGCTCTCAAATAGAATTTCGAAAATGATTTCAAATTAGGCATTACTACATACTATGAATTGGTCCGAATATGTTTTTGAATGACACATGCCGTATTTTCATTCGTAAAATACATATGTATATGCACGATGTACTAATCTCATTTATTAGAGAGAAGCCAATTATATACTGACAACTCATCATGCATCCTGAAACGATTTTGGATACTCTAGCATTTTCCTTTCAAATTACACATAACATATTTTCATTTAAGGAATTAATACAAGATGGATTCATTCTATTTATGGAAATATGATCGATAATTAATTGACACCTCATAATTTAGGAATTTATTTTGGAATTTATTGGAGCTTTAGTATCTTTTTTTATTACGAAAGTTATATTCAAATTTAATTGATTTTAAATAGTATGCATAAAATTTGTTATTTTATTATAGAAAATTACATTATTTTTGGTAAATATTACCAACTACCAATAACAAATATTTAAAATAAATAAATGTGGGTAGAGACCTCGAACCAATATACCAATATCAATATCAATTACTAATAACAAATATTTAAATTAAACAAATGAGGGTAAAGACGGATCCTCATAAACCGAGTTTGTTAAATAACCAATCACTCTAAAACTTTTAAGATGTCATAGAAGATTTCAATATGATCTTACGCTCTTCAACACACGATAGAAATATAATCATCGAAATCATCATCTTCGTTTTACAACAATCCCCTACTTATCATCATCATTTTTGGATTATAATACAAAATCCCATTAATTCAGCAGAATAATTGTTATAATTTGACTTGATGCATATCCTTATGATTAATAATGTAACTGTATGTTTTAGAATCTGTTCTTAGTGTGTGGTTAACATGTTACATGCACGTCTTAAAATTTTCTGCACCTGTCAATTTTTAAAGTTGGGCCTTATTTAAATTCGGTTCATGTAATTAATCTAAAACTTCATGCATGCATATACTTTCATCAATTTTTAAATCCAACATACATCTTCTTGTTATATTACAAAAATAATTTTATAAATTAAAAACATAGGGATCAGTAAATTTTATAAATTTAACGAGAATACTATTATAGTATGTATTGTATTTTTTTTTTTGAAACAAAGAAAAATTTCCAATAAAGAAGATTATCAAACATAATAGTCTCCAACAAAGAAAAATTTCCAATAAAGAAGATTATCAAATTTTGTAGGATAATATGACAACTTTCTATAATGAAAATATTAATTTTCCAATTATTAATTTACCAAGATTTTACTGTATTAGCCATCTGTGTTTTTTCCACAAAATCTTTGTCTTAATTAATACTCACTATGTCCCAGTTTTATTGTCCAAAATTTCCTTTTTCGTTCGTCTCAAAATTGTTTCCACTTTTAGTTTATATGGTAAATTATATGTTAATTATGTTATTTTTTATGAAAAATAATACAACTTTTTGGTAACTATCAGTTTATTTCATATAATTGAATAAAAAATAAATTTTTTTGATGGTGGATAATAAAAATAGGACGGAGAGAGTATCATTAATAAAAAAGTTTAGGTAAATTAGCATGTGTAAAAACATTTAAACCCCTTCAAATCAGGTTGATGTAATTGCATCCAGAGAGCAAGAATCTTGGCACATGCATCACTTTAGTTTAAGAGAATCTCAGATCCCTATTTTCATTCCTTAAAATATAATAAAATTATTGTTACTTAAAATATAAGGGATCAAAAAATTGTTTTGCTCCAATTGTGTTACCTATATTGGTTACCTATAATTTAAAAAAATACTATTTATTCAATATTTTAGGTAATGTATGTAATGAGTAGGATGATTGGAGTAGATATATATTGTATTATTGGTGATGAAAGATGATGTGGTATTTATAGGGGATTGCTTTTCTATCCCCTAAATAAGGGGTTGAAGTTTCTCTCACCTAAAAATTTTAGAGATGAGGAGCTCTGTTGGAATTGATAATTTGGAGATAAATCCCTAAAATCTTCCAACATGACATATTATAGGTAAGGATGGGGTAACATTGGAGATGCTCTAATAAAACATCTGTTAATCACCGTACATAATTATAATTATCCTTAAAATCGTGCTGTACCTTAATTAGCCCATATAGCTCATGTTCTCGAAACCATAATTATTTCAGTTGTAAGGACACTTGTACAACATCATATGTGTATACACGTGTCTCGTGTTATTCTCTTTTTTATACCGTCCATTTTTAATGGCCGATTATGTATTTGATAATAAATACTACCTCTGTTCCGTTTATATTGAACATCAATCAAAAAACATATATTTAATAATTAGGTAAAAATTATCAAACTTAACCTCAATTATTTACATATTTAAAAGAAATTAACATATTTAACACTTATTTTGTTTTTATAAGTAAATGTGATCAATACTTTTAAGACATGCAAAAAAGAAATTAGGATCAATATAAACGAGAAGGAAGAAATAATGTTTTATTTTCTTTTATGGTTTGCTGAAGAAGTTTTATCGTACAATCACATGGCGGGGATTGTGTTTGAGTAATTGCGTATGTGTGTGTGTTTTTGTATGTGTTTGTTGTCGTGTACACAAGCCTGTAATTACGTCTTTAATCATGCCGCAGCATATGCATTTCTTGATTTCAATATATAATTCAAAAGTTCGAATTTGACTCCTAAATCCTAACGTTATACTTTCTTTCCGTCTCATTTATATTGTTCGTAATCAAAAATTTATCAAAAAAATTATTTTATAGTTGTTTGCTAAATTTGTACATGTCATATATGTAATTGGTAATTTTTAATTAGGGATCCGCTTATATAATTATATCAATAAATTAAATTATAGTACTATTTTGGTAAAACTTTTAATTTTTTTAAAATTTCTGACATCACTTAAATTACTTAAGACTATTAATCATCCAACAAATCAGTGTGCTGTGTCAGCTGTGATACAAATAAAACAGCGATACAATGGTCCAAGTATGGGCCTGTTTAGTTGCAGCTTATGGCTTATAAACCCAAAAATGCTTATTGAGGGTGTTTATCAAAATAAGTGAAACCAACTTATGGCTACTTAAAATGGATAAGTTGAATGTTAAGAATCCTTAACATTCAACTTATAACTTATAACTTATTCTCGATACACGCAATATATAATATCCTTCAAATCTTCAAAACCATATATCTTTTGATCCGTTCATTAAAAAATTGATATGTATATATCAAATTTCTCTACTCATCGAGATCTATCCATTGATATCCATTTATATATATTAAAAAATAAATAATTTAAAAATAATAAAAAAAAGTTAACTTATAAGTTCTGATTTACCCAAACACTCTACTGCTTATAAGTTCTGATTTACCAAACACTCTAAGACTTATAAGCTCAGCTCTACTTATCACTTATAAAGCACTTACTCATTTTAAGCTATAAGTCAATTTTTGTTTGATACCCCAAACGCCCACTATATTTTCTTTATTAGCTTTCTCATTCAATTAATTCTCAAAAATAGGATAATAATTCAAAATATTACAACATAAAACAAATTTTGTGTGCATAAATATGAATGTAAAATATGCGTACACACAAACAATTAATTGCTTCCGGTGCAACACAACGAAATTTCAGTTTTAGAATTTGCATTAAAAATTTAAGAAAAATGTTAGGTACTCAAAAAATATTGCCAATTTTTTTTTTTTTAAAATCTATGTGACATATAAATTAATAATAAATTTTCTAATATTAATATGAGATTCCACGAACATACGTATTAGGTATACATCACGAATTAAAAGATGGTGGTGAGTCGCGGTCCATGAGAAGAGAGGGCATGTGGGTGGTGCATCTGATTTTTATATTATTATTTAAATATTAATTTCCCCCTCTCCGCGATTATCGGAACTAAGATTTATTTAACAACCAACTAACTATATAGTTGAAGCAATTTGGCTTCCCACTTGTATATTTAAGATTTAACTAATAATTAATTAAATTTTGGAGTGCGATAAAATAATTAAGTTTAGTGTTCGATAAATGATAATAACTTATTTGTTATCGTTCCACATTTTAGGTTTTATTTTCGTTTCTTCTAAAAAAAATTCGAATATATATTTATTTATAAGACATGTAAATTAATATAATTAAAAGTAATTAATAAACTAACCTAATTCCCATTTATATCATAATTTTTATCAATTGAAATTATTATTTAAATATTATTTTTGATAATTATAATATCCAGGTGCCCTACCAGCATTTCCTGGCAGGGACAGATGTGATCAAGCCAGGAGATAGTTTAGAGATACATGCTATTATGTACTTGTCACATTTCTTAAAGAATCATATAATTAATAGCCGGCCTCACCTATTTATGTAAAACATTATTATACTTTTATTAGTTACATTTTTAGTAATACAAATTTAAATGCTCATTAAATCAGGTCTCAAAAACTCAGTTCCTCAAACATTGAGGATCCTAGTTTAAAGAAAATTATTTTAATTTATTATCTCTTCAAATTAACTTTGTATGACAAACTGTTAAACTTGTGTAAATTAAATAATAAGTAGTATTATTTTTATTAATAATTTCTCATTTGTTTATCTTTCTCTATCATATTAAGATATGTGCTGCTCGAATTTATTACAATTATTAATTTTAAAAAATGTAAATTTCAAACAAATGAAACCATAAAAGAAATTGAATAGTTTTTTTTATAATTAATGCACACACGCACACAAATTTATTTGACAAGATTCGAACACTCTATCTCTGATAAAAGAAGCGAGGAGATACCAATAAATCAAGAGATCATCGGTAAGAAATTGAACAGTTATGAACAAAATCGTTGAACAAATTAAAAGATGGATAGTACTTACAAGCAAACCTAGTACAAAGGTAAAGGAAGCCGTTAGTGATACATACTAGTATTAATGTACCATGGTATATATGTTATTGTCAGTCAGAATTTAGATAAAAGAGAAGAAAGGAATAGAATGTGAATTACCAGAAAATGGTGTAATTGGTGGGCACCCAATGGTACCGCTCAACCACATGGTGCACACATGCACGGTCTTCCTAGTTCCTAGCCGATGATAGCTGCACCTAGAGGTGGTCATTTGAGTGGTCCGTGCGAGCCGGGTCGAGCTTGACATGAGTCAGGCTCGTCTTAGGCGAGCACAAGACCGGCACATAATATTCACGAATCGAATTCGGGCCGGGCTTGAATTGGAAAAAATGAATCCAGAACCGGCACGACGGATTGAAATGGGTTAGACGAGTCGAGTGGATTGGACGGGTTGAACGAATTGGGAGTCGAGCGAGCTGAGCGGGTTGAGCGGACTGAGCGGGTTGAACTTATTAGTTTGCTGGAAACACAAATAAAGAAAAATAACATAATAAATAACTGAAAGTGTTCTTAACATTCCTAGTACAAACTTTCAGGATGAGAGCTTTAAGCTTGTTATACACCTAAGAAAATAAAATAGGGGACAAAAAAGGCATCATTTGTTTTAATAAATTAATTAGTTAACTAAATTAACAAAATATGGAAAATATTTTTGGGGACAGATATATTTGGAAATTGTGTGCAATTATAAATGTGACGGAGGAGTATAATTACTAAATTATGTAAATAAATGATACTCTTAGAACATGAAAGAATAAAAATGTAATTAGAGGTAAGATAGGATACCATAAGCCAAAAGTTGCGGTAGCAAAAAGAGCAGTCCAAATACCCCAATGATCTTGTGGTGAAATTAATGAGTTGTGCGGGCTTGTTAGGTCCTGATAAGTTTGTAGAAGGGGGGGTTGAATACAAACTATACCGTTTTATCGAAATTTGTTCTTTGAATAATTTAACAATTTAGAACAAATTAATGCGGAATATAAATGAAACAAAATTCAAGTTAAATATAAACTATATTAAACTTGAAGGGTGTTGCAAATACAATAAGGATTACAAAGTATTTATCTCAAACTAATTAATACAAATTTAGAATAAATTCGACATGAACTTTTCTAATATTTGTAATAAAAAGATCGAATGCTAAAAGCAAGTTCGAGATAAATTCTAGGGATAAAAATCCGCTAGATGATCAAAGCAATACAAGTAATCAACTTCTAGTGGTTTGGATTTAACAATACAAACTAGAATTAATTGCTTGAGAAGAAATGAAATCAAATGCTTTTCTTCGTTCTTTTGCTGAGAGAAATGTCTGTTCTTTTGATATTGCTGATGTTATCTTCTGTCTTTGTGGTCTCGGGTAATATACAAATACATTTGCCTTGTATGACCTGCAAAAGTGTCTGTATGACCTGAACAGTAACTCGGTATGACCTAGCACAGTGTCAGTATGACCTGAACAGTAACTCGGTATGACCTAGCACAGTGAACAGTAACTCGGTATGACCTAGAACAGTGTCAGTATGACCTGAACAGTAACTCGGTATGACCTAGCACAGTGAACAGTAACTCGGTATGACCTAGAACAGTGTCAGTATGACCTGAACAGTAACTCGGTATGACCTAGAAAAGAAACATGTATGACCTAATTTAAATTAGGTCATACCGTGTTTTTGCTTCTATTTAAACTAGGTCATACTAGTATTAAGACAGGTCATACTAGTACTTAAATTACTTTCTTTTAATTAATTTTAGTTGAATTAAATTCTAAATTAAATTAATTCTTTTCTGGAATTAATTTAATAAATAATTCAAGCAACTAAATTAATTAATTTAATAAATAAATTAATTCTGAAAGAATTAATTTATTAATTAAATTGATTAACAATTTAATTAATTAGAAGAAGATAACTTAAAAACATAGTATCTCTCTCTCTTCTGAAAACCACTGAAAATAGATGATTTAATTCCACTGATTGATGTCGTCATTCGATGCACTGTCTGGTTTCATGAATAACTGACTTCAATGATAATTCTTCATCTTTAAAACATTTAAAGCTGTGGCTTCTTTTCTTTAGCTTTGACTGAACTTTGTATCCTGTACTTCTTCTGTCACAAACTGGAAATCTCTGTCACTGTAGTAAATCCACTTCCTTGAATACTTCACTGAGGCTTGAACAATAAATTGAACTTCTTTCAATGTAGAATAACTTCAAGTCTGTAGATGACTTTAATCTTCAATCTCTTGACAGATAAAACTCTCTGAGATTCCTGTGACCTTTAATCTAATATTTACTTATTACATTCTTGTTTAAGTTGAGTAGAATCCTCGAATTACAAATAGGCTATAGCATATGCCTTTCAATCTCCCCATATTTGTTTGTTAGAGAATAACAACCAAATACCTAGAGGATCACTCAACTAAAACCAAGAAAAAGATAAGACTCTTAAACCTAAGTAAATACTAGAAAATTCTGGATCAAATATAACATTTCCAGATTTCACCAGTAAAGATAAATACAAGACAGATGTTCCTCTAGACTGAACATATGATAACATTGAACCTGTCTTGATTTACCTCAGCTCTATACATATAACATTTACAAAACAGAGCTAATTACCTTTACTCCCCAGAAACTCCTCCTTTTCCTTTTATATCTTTTTCAGCTCCCCTTTTACTAGCTTCAACTTCTTCCCCTTAGAAATAGAAACTTCTACCCAAACTTCTGTTGTGCGAGCCGTTCGTGCGAGTCGATTCGTGCGAGCTGGTTCACGGGTTAGGTAACGAATCAGGCCGATTCGATTTCGATTTTGCAAATTACAACCCGTATTCGGTATTTATATTTTAGCGGTTTGTGCGGGTTTCGGCCCGGTTCGTTTCAAGCCGAATAAATCGAGTTTTTCAGCGAGTTGGTTCCGGGCGTTCCGTGCAAACCCGTCCAAGTAGTTACCTCTAGCTACACCATCCAACTTTTCTGTCTCAATTAGTCAAGTTATTCATGTATGCATGTTTGATGTTTATTACGTCATAAACATGCCATTATTCACTTTTCAAATATGAAAAAAGATATACGGCAACAATCATTAATCGAGTCCGGAAGCTTATCTAAATTGATGTTCTTGTTTGCATTATGTATATAGCAACTAGCCTATGTATATATAGGTAGACCGTGGTTTATTGTGATCCTATGAATTGTGGATAATGGTTGAAGAAGATGAAGTTGTGAGATATGATGGTGGTGGTCTGAGTTACTACTGAAGTCCATGTGCAACATTTCGCGTGGTAGGAGACATGGAGGGGTCATAACTCACATAGCACATACAACTTTTTTTTGTTTAGGCCTTTTTAATTCTGTTTAAAAACATGTACATTATTGTTATCTAATCTATACAATTTCATTAATAGATATTTTAAAGAATTAAAAAAAATAAGTTTATAAGTTATTTTGGAGCTATTAATTTATTTGTTAAGTGATACACCTATGTCCATATATTAAAGTTTAGTCGGTAAAATTTTAAAAATTAGTTATTATGGAAATGGGTCACATGAGTCGGATTTCAATTGATTTTGGTAATAGGTATTAGAAGTTAAATATATGAGATCTTATTATGGGTCTGTTTGGGTTAGTAAACATATACATTATAAGTTGATAAGAGCGGGTGTTTGTATACTTTATTTGATAACTTAGAGCATCTCCAATGGTGGAGAACCCTTAGCTCATAGGTGGATTGCCATAAATAAAAAATTTAGATAATGTGTAAAAAAAAATCCGCTCCAATGGGATAAAACTGTTAGCTAAAATTTTAGCCGACCTCTCCATGTCGGCTATTTTTGTCGAACCCCTATGGACCTGTAGTAAAACTTCACATCAATTATTACCATATTCAAATCATATATTCTATTTTTAATAACTTGAAATAATAATAACATTCTATTTTTAAAATATAGTCAACTAGTATAGCCAACTCCATTGGAACACAATCAGGTTCAGCAAATTTTACATAATCAGCATTTTATATTATTTTAGCTAACGATTTTAGAAACACAGTTGGAGATGCTCTTATAACTTATAAATTGATAAATTGAATGTTAGAAATCACTAACATTTTACTTAACTTATCAACTTATTCTTTGATTTCTTTATTTTTCTAATATTTTATATTTTTATATTTGTGTTTTTAAATATTTTTTTAATTTAAAATACAAGTGTTGAAATTATTGTATTTAAAAATTATTTTTTTAAATTTAATTTAGCAAATTATTCATTAACTTATAAGTAAATTTATCCAAACACCCGTATAACTTATAAGAATTCATCAATTTATCACTTATATAACACTTACTCATTTTAAGCTATAAGTCAACTTTTTTGATATCCCAAACACGTACTATTACTTTACCAAAATTTTAAGGTCCACTTATCTGTTTTTTTCCAGAGAATAATTAACTTTTCTCCGCGAATACTCTCCAATGCTAAAAAAATGTGATTACCAAACATGGCCTACAAAATCTGACTTTCACTTTTGATTAGTAGAAGATTTAATAGGAGGTTAAAGTGGAGATTGCTGGTGAAGGTAGAAATATGTAGTTAAGGAGTTTAGTAATGTTGTCGGGGTGAATAGTTAGTTAAATAAAATGGTGAAAAGGAAGGAGGGAGAGGACTAGAAGAGGTATGAGAATGGGATTATTAGATTTTTTTTTATCAAAATACTTATGTGTTCTTTTTCATTACGTAACTTTTCTGATACAAATATGAGACCTCGCAAGCATCGTGTGCATGCACCCATGGATTAAAATAGATCACATATTTTCACGTCCTTTTTTACAAATATTGGAAATATTTTTGAATTCCTAAATATAATAATATTTGAGACTATATCAAAATAATGAAAATCTTAAACAATTATCTTTTTATATATTTATTTAAAATTTCACTAAGACGGAAAGAAAAATCTCAAAGAAACTGTAGAGTTATAATGTTATATTAGAAATATGAGTTATATTAGAAATATAATTGTTTAATTTATTGAAAACATACAGTAATTTGTAATATATTTATTTTAAAAATTATAAAATATTATAAAACCGCCACGAAGCGCGGCTTAGTAAACTAGTTACTTTTAATAATCAAATTTTCTCAAAACATAACAAAAGAGGATTCAATGGTCTCCATATAGAACCACATAATAAGCTTGTATAAAACGTTAAATTAGTTGGGTTAAAAAGATAACAAAATAAATATTTATTACTCCCAATAAATAAACTCCGTTGCAGCCGGGACCAATCAAAGACCACATTAATTTAAGTCATAATTTTTTAAAAAATGGAATCTGATTAATACTATTAGGTAGTTAGATGATTAACGGCGTCAAGTACAACGTGGTCTAGTTGTCCAAGGCCCTGTTCATGTTTTATGTTTTGTCTATAAAACAAGCTGTGAGCCCTGCTCTCAGTCTCTCATTTTTATCTACCTCTCTGTTCTTGCATTACCTCTTTCGCTAGCTAATTTTTTTCTCTGAGTTCTTCTTTATATAAACACACACATTTAGATAACATAAACACATTGTAGATTGAACAAATAATATAATTTAAAGCATAGTAAGATCAATGGCATTTTCGATTTCGTTGAGATTGATTCCTGTCACTCTGCTACTGCTATGTGTTGCAGCCATTGCCGCAACTGATCAAAGGTTTGTTAATCTCCCTCACTCTCGCTATATATTTCGATGACATTTGCATTTACGTGAGAACTACGAGAAGCCTTAAAATACGTGCCGAACCCCCGTCCCCTGTAAAGAATTGAGGGGGACGGACGGAGTAAAAAGTTTTTATATAAGTGTTGGTTCTCACTTGAATGTTTGTGTTATATGTGAGTTAAATTTAGATACTATTCTGTCGGTAGGTCTTCAGTAAAAATGTTCTCGATATTTAAATATTTTTACCGCCTTTTTTGATGCAGCAGTGGTAAAAAAGAGGAGGTGCAGAGCTCAACCAACACATCAATGGCAGCAAGGTACTTCTATACATGCATATTCAATCAACTCAAATCTGGAGCAGAAAACACAAATCCCTCTGATATTTGTTCCTGCAATAAAGACTATAATGACCCCATCATAGTGCTTAAACAGCTTACTTTTTTAATCTAATACGGATATTTATGTCTCTTCACTTCACATGCTCCCCTACTTTAATGGCACCATTTGAAGTTGTTTGATTGATTAAGAAGTGTAACTGATTTTGACCTTAACTATTTGTCTCAGATTTCACCTGTTCTATTACTATTAATGGCTGGTTTAATATTGGTTTGTAGTGAAATTAATTAATAACACAATGATTTTTGTTGTGACAGGGTGAAAGATGTTGAAGGTCTTAACAGACATGCAGTTTCTGACCCAGATGAGATTGCTGCCATGGTTGACATGTAAGAAAAATTTCCCTGCTTTCTCTGTCACACACATATTCATACATTGAACATTTTGTACTATATATACATTTTCATGGCAAATTTTTGGTTACATTGATTAAAATTGAGTTTTGGTGGTTATGGTAGTTCCAACTGACTATTCATTACAACTTTAAGGAGTAACTAGTAAGAGCATAGAGTCGTACACTCGTACTTGTATGTTCGAGTTTCGGTGGAGACAAATATATGCATGTTAATTTTTTTCCCCATGTAATTCACCTTAACCAAAAGATAAAAAAAACTAAAGTAGTGTATTGTCTTCTTAAAATTTTCTTGTCTTTTTTTTCTGTTATCTATCATTATTGATAAATAAAAAAACTTTTATTATCTGGGGATTCAATGACCCATGTTCTAGTCTGCTATTTTCTGATTTCTGAACTCCCATGTCTTGTTTGTTCTGTTTCATCACATGCATGCACCTTCCTTAGATGACCAATATACTATACCATTCCCTATCCTTTCTGTTACATATAGCTACCAATCCATGTGTATATGCTTTTATGTAAATTAAATCTGACAATGACATAGCTATCAAAATTATTGAGTTGATGGCTTGGTGCTGTAGAAGCCTCATACAAACTTACTGGTGTCCTTGCAGTAATGTCCTAACCAAGAACTAATCGTAGAAAAACTAAGTTTCGATATTGTTTTACATAAAAGCATTTGTATAAGAATTATTCGTGTTGAGTAACCAGCTCATTTAAAATCTTAAGGTGGTAGAGGAAGGCCCCAAATGGATCTTATAGTATATTTAACATTCCCCCTCACTCGAAATCCCCTTTTTTGGGTTGAAGAGTGGATCATGGGCGCCCATATTTGGGGCATTAATTTGCCTTCGTGTCCCTGTATTGAACATCTTACTGCATAATTTCATGAACAACTGAAACTACTTGGATCAATGCAAGTATCTTGGTCATGTGAATGTATGCCAGTCACAACTGTAAGGTTCTTATTCTTATTATTAACTAAGAAGCATGTGCATGTCCTAAAAGGAGCTTTATGTAGTAATGTGCATCTAATTCAATTCATTAATGTAAAGAAAGAAAGAAAGAAAGGCACCTTCCAGTTGGTGCTTTAACTTGTAAGCCAGCAGAAGTTTGGCCCCATGAAACAGGAAGGACCAAATTTCTCTTGTAGATTGACAAATTTAACTGCCACCGACACCCTACCCTGCATTTGTATACATATGTCTAGATGTCGAAAAATCTAATTACTCCGGTGGAAACAACAGTCCATAAGTTTATTCACATTTTACATTTAAATATTTAATGGCACCTTCTGTATTGTGATATGACTGATTAACTAATGTCTAATGTTGCAAACAATTCAACTCAGAACACTAAGTGAAATTTCGTTACTTGATTATACAGGAGCATAAAAAACAGCACTCAAAGGAGGAAATTGGGATATTTCTCCTGCGGAACTGGGAATCCTATTGATGATTGCTGGCGTTGTGACCGTAACTGGTTCCGCAATCGCAGACGCCTTGCTGACTGTGGCATTGGTTTTGGTAGAAATGCCATTGGAGGCCGTGATGGTCGTTTCTATGTTGTCAGTGATGCTGGTGATGATGACCCTGTTAACCCTCGACCTGGAACCCTGCGCCATGCTGTTATCCAGGATGAACCTCTTTGGATTGTGTTTAAGCGTGATATGGTGATAACATTAAAGCAGGAGCTCATAATGAACAGCTTTAAGACAATCGATGGTCGTGGTGTCAATGTTCATATTGCTAATGGAGCGTGCATCACTGTCCAGTTTGTCACCAATGTAATTATTCATGGTTTGCATATCCATGACTGCAAACCCACTGGAAATGCTATGGTTAGAAGCTCACCATCCCATTATGGATGGAGGACTATGGCAGATGGTGATGCCATTTCGATCTTTGGGTCAAGCCACATATGGGTTGATCACAATTCACTATCTAACTGTGCTGATGGCCTAGTTGATGCTGTCATGGGCTCAACTGCCATTACAGTCTCTAACAATTACTTCACCCATCACAATGAGGTATGTTTATCTGAGAACTATAACTGAAGTACTTGTTAAAGCCTGTTCCTTTTCGTGTAAAAACTAATACTGTTCTGTAAACCAGGTTATGCTGTTGGGTCACAGTGATTCCTACATGAGAGACAAGCAAATGCAGGTGACTATTGCCTTCAACCATTTTGGAGAGGGTCTTATCCAGAGAATGCCAAGGTAAAATTTAAATTTAATTCTTTCTCCTTCCCTGACTTCTGTAATTGACAGCTATAACTAAAATTGCAGTATTCGATGAATACAACTCCGGTTTATAAACTTTTCTATACACAAACGAATCATAATAATGAGACAATCCAATGCTTTCTTATTGTTGAAATGTAGGTCATAGTATCTAACACATTACAAATCTTATTATGGTAATGCAGGTGCAGGCATGGATATTTCCACGTAGTTAACAATGACTACACTCACTGGGAGATGTATGCAATTGGTGGAAGTGCAGACCCCACCATCAACAGCCAAGGAAACAGATACCTAGCCCCAGTCAATCCTTTTGCAAAGGAGGTAATTCTTCTGCCTCTGCCATTCATTTGATGTTTTTATTTTCGTTGTAAATTAGACGAGATAAAGATACAGCCTAACTGATAATGTAATTAAAGCAAAATTACTATAGGTGGATTGTATTAATGAAATTTATGTGCCAGGTGACAAAGAGAGTAGATACTAATGCTGGCCAGTGGAGAGCTTGGAACTGGAGGTCAGAGGGTGATTTATTATTAAATGGAGCCTATTTCACTCGATCTGGAGCAGGAGCTTCAGCCAGCTATGCCAGAGCTTCGAGCTTGGGTGCAAAGTCTTCTTCCATGGTCGGCACCATTACTTCTGGAGCTGGTGTTCTGGGCTGCCGCAGGGGAAGCCAATGCTAGCGACGGAGGAACCTCAATGGCTCAGTATATTGTATTAAAACGAGTCTTTTCTCCTCCTTTTACCTTGTCAAAAGTTCCATTTACTATTATATAGCGCTTTTGTCTCCCTCGGCCTGTCTGCAATTTCTTCCTTTTACTTTTGGCAAGTGTACATTTTTTACACATGTCATCATTTGTCCCACACATCCATCCATTGTTGTGCAACCTCAGCCTGCTTATCTAAAAAAACAGTCCTCATTCAAGGGGTAGGCCTGGAAGCGTTGTTCATCGCTTCATCTCTGTCCTTATATGTCTAAAAACTCATAAAAACCTTCTCCATCTAACCACCATTGGCTTCCGGTTATCTGGTTATACTTCAGATATTTGCAACTTATATATTATGCTTCTGGCATTTGGGTTTATAGAAGAACATTTTTATTGTAATTTTTTTCTTAGCTTACAGAGTCATACGTAAAAGTAAAAGTCATAGTGTGAATGTCAAAACTGTTTCTTCAATCTGTAAAGAAGCAAATGTCAAAGAAGAAAAAAGTTTCTTCCTTTATCTCTATCAATGAAAGCATCTTGCCTTTATATATGTTGTTCTTAAATGTTATGCAATGTTCTTGTTATTTTTTGATACATTCTAGTACAGATGTTGTCCTAAGAAAGCTTTAACCTTAAGTAGTAACTATTTCGAAAGTTTACCAACACCGACTGATCCCTAATACTCCATGTGGATCAGTGGACAGAGATTGTAATGCAGAGCAAGAATTAGTCATGTGAGATTTGGGTCCATTTGTCATGTGAATGTGGACCTTGTTCAATTTCTGGGTCCTTTCTGTATTAATGCCTTTTACCGATCATACTTTACTCCCTGCCTACACTGGAACTGGAGTTGTCACACCAGAACACTCAGCATGTTTGTTTGGTGATTGGCATCATTAACTTTCTTGTTGGTTTCGATCTTTTGATGGTCCTGAACTCCTGATGTTTGCCTGCTCTAATTGCCCGGCCAGCTGCCTTAACTCTAGACTTGCAAGGTATTAAGAATCATGTGCAGCTCCGAACTCTGTATAGATGTTTTTTTGTCTATGCCTGTGTGTTTGTACCTCCATTGCTGTGGATGAGATTGTACTCTTTCTCAACTGCATATTCCATTTAACGTGCCACTCTTATAGCCGAAATTTGATAATGGGTTTTTAGGTTAGGATCGGGTCAAGTATGGATTCAATTAAGTTATTTTTTAATTAGGGTTAAGTCTAATATTGGGGCTTGCCCTCATAAGGGTAAGGGCGCGCTCCTTTAGGCCGTCCATCCCTTGAGGGCGCGCCCTCATGGTAATGACAGCTTGATGGATGGTTTGACAAAGGATAACTATATTGGCATGGCATGACATGAGAGAGATTCAGGACTTGTCCTCTTAGGGGAGAGGGTGTGCCCCTTTGGCCATCTAACCCCTAAGGGCGCGTCCTCTCGGTGTGAACTGACAATTCTACATGAATGGAAGACTTGACGGAGAATAATAACTTCATTTGACACAAGGAAGACTTAGGGCTTGTCCTCATGGGGATGAGGGCGCGCCTTTTAGGCCGTCCACCCCTTGAGGGCGCGTCCTCTTGGTTTGAAGCGGCAACTTGGTGATGAAGAATGGTTCCCTTGGCTTGGTATTAGCAAAATATTGAAGAATTCCCTCCTATGATGTGCCCTAGGAGGGGGAAGTCCGTGGTTGAAGGCCTCCTCCTGTATTCAATGGGCGCGCCCTCATTGGGGATGTGGGGTTAATCTTGGTGTGTGCTTTGGGAGCTCTGTTCCTGTACTCAATGGACGCGTCCTCATTGGGGAACTTTGGAGTAATCCTGCACTTTGCACCCAAACACTTGGGATCACTTGTCCTGCTATCTGGTGGGTGCTTCTCATTCGGGGGACAAGGATGAGTCTAACATTTAAGGTAAGTCATGGCTATACCTGTATCTATGAATTAAGGAAATAGTTGGTAATGGATAGGACTAGTCCTCGACGGGGGAAGTTTCCTTATCCATGAAGTCCTGACGTCATAGATAAGCCTTGGGCCTTTGTGACTAGGCCTTATCGTTGGACATTCCTAAAGTGAGCAAAAACTCTAAGTAAGGAAACAGATGGAAGTCCTACGTTCAAGTAAGGAAAGATAAGGAAGACATATGTTTAAGTATGGAAAAAATCCTATACATGGAAGGCGGTGGAAAAGTCTTACGTCCAAGCATGGAAAGGCAACAGAAGACTTCGGATGGGCTCCGAAGATCAAAGACCAAGCCCATGGAGGAAACTTCCTCCCCAAGAACTACGTTGGCTTGATTCCCTATAAAAGTGATACGTAGGCAAATTGTAAGGGGTCGAAAGTTGAGAGCTCTGAGACAGCCAACATAAACCCTAAGCAATCTCAGCCACCAATTAAACACAACCACCATACTCAGACGAATTTACCGCCTAAGGACCACCGTTGTAGATCTTGATTCCGGCGACGAAACCCAAACTTTGTTAATACCAAATTCCTCCGTTAACAGCCACGACAAGTTTGCAATTAATCTCATATACCTGTTATCATTTCTGCAGCTCAATAAACATATTCTGTCTTCTTACATAGGGGCTTCGTATGCACTGAAACAATTTTAACCACAATGAAGTATCTCATAATGTTTGTGTCTTTGCGAGTAATCAGTTAATCTTCATTTCAAGAAACATCATGCATGCTCATACAAAATTTTAGTTTGTACTAATCTATCGTAATGTCATATTTCATTTACCCTGATTCTAATATTCTATCAAAGTTGCAGTAAAAGCATGAAGCATTCTAGTGATGGTCCTTGGAAAGTACCTGGCTCCTCATTTGGTCTAAGAGCAAGTTAAAAAACACATAATGCATACATTGATTTATCCTCATATGCCAAAATCAAATTGTTCAGACCCTACCATGAAGTGGAGCTGGAGGTATATGACAGAGAGGTCCTTAATAGACCAGGAATGAACAAAAAGCATTTACCATATATGCTTATCCATCAGAGATTTTCAATCTGCCACAGATGAATGCTTATCCATCTAAAGAATGTTGTAATGACATTTGAAAAGCGGTTCACAAATTATGTTGAGGGAGGGTGGAGGGTTGGTGGTGAGAAATAAGACTTTAGACTCGTGATTTCCGAGGCTATTTCAATTAGCGAAAGAGAAAAGAGTGACAATCAAATATTTAATAATGAAGTAAAATGAGGAATAGAATTACAGGGAATCTGGAGAAGATCACTGAGGATGGGAGAGAGATAAGGAATAGAATTTCAAGATGATAACACTTGGTATTAGACTATTAGTTTCACACCCACAGGAAAAATGTAGAACAACTTTCACACCCACAAATAGATCATTTAAGATAGCAGATGGATTCAGGAGATTACACAAGGACAAGCTATGCCTGGAAACTGGAGATAGGGGTTTTCCAGGTATTCGTACAAAGTGCAGTAGAAGATTTTAGCTACTAAAGTTATGCTTAACAAGAGAATTGGGATCACAGAAACAAATTGTAGCTGGTATAAATATGACAAGAAGAGAGTGACCACATTTTTTTGCACTGAGATGGCTAGTGATGACAGATTGAATTTTCAAGGTACTAAAGTTAATGAAAAATTGGTGGTATGCCTGATCAAATGAGAACTCTTAAATGATACTAAGCTAATAAGATGCTAATGTTCGGAATAAATGTTTGGAATGTAAATCCAAAGGGGTAACTCGGAGGAGGCAAGAGTTTGTACATAATTAAAGCAGGACTATGATATGATTTGCCTGTGATCTACTGATCGAGAGTGTTATTAATTTTATTACTCTTTGTTGAAAGTTAAATCTTCTTGAATTCAAATCAAGGAGTTTCATATGTCCTAGGGGTTTCCTTAAAATTGTATACTAAGATTGCTTTTTCTTTTTCTAATCATAACGAGAAAAGTAATAAGATTTCTTTGGTTTATGATATTCATGTCGAATAAATTTATCAACCATCAAGTGACATCTTAAATGATATTGTATCCACACTTGGATAGTTTTTGCTATTTTGCTATTGAAATTTCAAATTTATACATGGTTTTCTAAGTCTTGACAGATATGGCTTAGGACTGTAAGTTTAGGAAAATAGATTTCAGACACTCTGACGTATTTAACACTCTCATTTCTACTCTGTAACTCGTTTTCTCAATTTGTTCAACAAAAAAAAAATCCACTTCATAGCTTGAATGGAGTTTTAATTTCTGTTTCTTACACTTTAAATCACATATCTATGCTTGATATTTGTCAATCGATATCTGATATTGTTAGTTTAGGTTTGCAGTCGTATTCTAAAGCTGTTAAAGTAATCTTAACTGTTTTTCTCCTTCATGAGGATCTGTCATCTACTCCATTGATTAAATGTTTCCTGCACTAATATCAAAATGAATATTTTGGGAAGACTTTACCTGTGTTGATATATTCCAATGCATGCTAATTAAGATTATATTGCAGGTTGCTGCACCATACCTAGATTCACGCATATCCAGATGTCCTGGTCAATTTCTTACTTGTGGGACGAAGGCAAAAAGTATATTGACATCGAGTAATGTTTAATGAAACATTACTGAATGTTTTGGTTTCGTTGATAGATTTGCTGATGATTGGTCGAGAGTTAGGATATCTGGTGCTTTTCAGTGTCTACCCTCTCTGTTACCTTTCAGTCTCCTTATGTAATTGTTGTCTTACAATCTTTTGAGTTTTGTCTTTGCTTATAATAATCTGATAGAGAGTTCACTAATATGTTGCATAGGCATTTATTTTTCATCATTTCTCTGATATAGTTTTTGTGATAAATCTAGCCAGGTTACATTTCTGAATTCTGATACTGACCTCAAAGTTAGTAGTTATTGTGATCCACAAGTACAGAGATTCTCAAGGCAAATTGAAGGGAAATTATCGTATGATGCTGAGTACAACTCTTGAAATTACGCTAATCATAAAGAGTTTGTATGAGTTGGGTGAGATGGGAAGAGTCATTACAGTACTTGCAAACACTTTTGTATCTGGGCCAACAATGCCAGACGATATGTTGTCTCAGTGCAGACCAAATCTGGTCCATTTTGCTGGGTTAAGTCAAACTCTACTTGCTTAAATGGGGGACTTAAGCAGCCATAGTTTTTATAGTTCATTGAGACCAATCTAAAAGCTTAAGATGCTTACTCAAATGTTCTGTTGTCATTAATGGACAGATTTATACCTAACTTCTACTTTATAGGAAAGAAGAGGAAACAAAAATAAGTATTCTTCTACTCGTGATTTCGCAGTTTTATCATAATCAATAAAGGAGAAAAAAAAGGGACCGTCTAGAGAATGCAGTGCAAGTCTTGAGAATACACTTAAATTACTGGAAACGATTGCTGTTATAATCTATTTCATGGACAAAGAACAGGTACACTGAAACTTGAGTACATACATATGCAACTTCTCTAAATGCCTCCTATGAAATTTTACATTTTAATAGACCGGGCCCAAAGGGTTGCCTACGTACCTCCCTTACAATTAGGAGAAAAATGGGAGGATCAGGTCGTCGTAGTTCCATTACATTATAATGATAATTCAGGAAGACAATGTTAAAACCGAGAGAGAAGAAATTTTGAGTCTTGAATCCTCTTCTTAATCATGCTTGGAGTGCTAATGTAGGATGACCAGCCTCGGTGGTTGTAATAAGTATCCTCTGGAGCTCGGCTGATGATGCAAAAATCCAATTGGTGGCATCAAGGGCGCACAAACAGGACGATGGTGATGCAGTGGCAAAGACTTGATGGGAGCAGAAGCATAGGATTCAATAGTCTTAAGGGGAAGAGCCCATAAAGGATGTTCTGACAAACGCGTAACTCTCTTCCAATTCTCTCCAAACCTGTCCTTAAGCAACAACTTGACAACCTCAGTTGGAGGCGTATGAATTACATTACAATCTCTCATCTGTCGACCTCCCAACTCCGCCAATTTATCCGCACACTCATTCCCCTCTCGTCTAGTATGAACAATTACACACTCATGTTCCAACAATGTTTCAAGACCTTCTTCGATCACATCTTGCATGGGATGGTTTTGATGAAGATGTCCAAACGAAAACAACTGCATAGCAGCCACACTATCTGTCTCAACCAAAACTTTCCTAAATCCAAATTTCTTAACAAGTTTCAAGCCTTCGATTATAGCCCATGCCTCGGCCTCAAGAGGTGTGTACAATCCAAGTAATTTTCCATGAAAACCTTTCACCCACCCTCCCGATTCGTCTCGAATAATTCCTCCATAGCTTGCTTTCCCAGGATTTCCCTTGCAACTTGCATCGGTGTTCATCTTCAAATACCCTTTCGGTGGAGACTTCCAATAAAATGCCATCGTTTTTTTTCTTTCCTTAAGAGTGTATATGTTCAAGTATATATAGGCAGGCTTTCTCATAGTAATCCCATCTCTAGTGGGATTAGGATTTCCAAAGACAGCCTGAGAGCCAAATTAAGGGAAGTGTCTAAATATGAGAATAATTGAATTTTAACATTAAAAAGAAAAATATTTTTAAAAGGGGTTAATTATCATGTTGGTCACTAAAATGGGCCTAAAGTATCAAGTTGGTCACCAAACTGAAAATGGTCTCAAACAGGTCACTAAAGTCAGTTACAGGTACATTCTATTATATAACTTACTTTTTTCTGGACGGAAAACACTAATATTAATGTTAATTTCTTCGATTTTATGGTCTGAAATTGGTATGTTACCCTACCATGTATATATCACTTTAAATATTTTTTAATACATCATCATTTTTCGTCTAAGAAAAATTATTTATTTAGCGGAGTGTACCCTGTAGCCGACTTTAGTGACCTGATTGAGACCATTTTCAATTTGATGACCAACTTGATATTTTAGACCCACTTTAGTGATCAACAAGATAATTAACCCTTTCTAAAAGTTAAGAGAAACTATATTTCATTTTTCCTACAAAATACTAAACATTTAATATCCCAAAACCCAATCCGAACATATTAAAAATAAAACCCGAAAAACCCGATTCGGAAAATGCCTAGCCCAATTTGATCCGGTTTGTGAGACTTAAATAGATATCCTATTTTTCATCAAGTCCGGCCCAAAATTCGAAAAACATGAATTGTAAAAAGTTTATTTTTCATCAAGTCCGGCCCAAAATTCGAAAAACTCGAATTGTAAAAAGTTCTGACAAAACCTATGTTTAAAAAAGTTCAAATAAAAGTTCGAGTCAAAACTTATGTTTTAAAAAGTTCGAGTCGTCCTTGATAAAAATCTATTTTTTTTATAAATAAAATCTATAATTTATAATCTTTTTCATTAAATTTCAAGAATAGTGATATATAAATAAAAAAAATTGAATAGAAGCGCGATTTGACCCGAAATGACTCGGCTCACGCGCCCAAACTCATATTTTTGTAAAAGTCCTGACCGATCAAATTTCTCAAATGCTAAGCAGGGCCCAATTCTCAAAAGATTGGACTTTTATAAACTCCAATAAAATCCGGCTCAGTGTGCTTTTTGTGCACCCTTTGCAAAAACGTTCAAATATAATATGGGTATTTTTTTTTCAGTTTTGATATTAAAACAATAGAAAATTATCTCTATGTAAATGTTGTGCTAAAATATTTGTTCTCTAGTCTTACTTATATAAGTTATAGTAGCTGCATACTGTGTGATTTTATTTGTTCCAAAAAAATATCTACTTCTATTTAATGCGATGAATTTGTTAATTTTTAAAAAAAAATTATATATAATTTTATGAATTTTTAACTTATTAAATAATCAAATAAATCATGATTTTATCTTTAAATAATAACATGAGGACAAAATTGTATGAAGATATGTTTTCTAATCCACACATTTCACAATGATATTTCAAAACCTCCAAAATTATCACTTTATTCTTATTTTTTTGTATGTTTGTGATTTATAATAAAAATATTTATATATGTAAATGTTAATTGGTTGTCCTCTAAAAAAACATTTTAGAGAAATAACAAAAAATACTAATATAACACCCTATTTTTCATAAAAATTAATATTTTAAGATTAGAATCACAAAATTTAACATCAAATATTTTATTTAAATTTAAAAATCAAACATTATATAGAATCTAGTATATTATAAATTCTTATAAAAAAATTGTAACAATTAAATTATGTTTAATCATTCTACATTTGATACCAAGTTCTTGTTGGATTTTATTTTTATTCATAAATATTTTTTTGATGTGTAAATTGAAATCCAAATGCAATTTTATTTAAAATTATACGATGTTATTTATTATATTTTATATATGAGTGCCTTTCATGTAGCAATAACCTATATTCATTTATCAAATAAACTAGTTTACTAAGCTGCGCTTCGCAGCGGCCGTATAATATTTTCCAAATTTTATTAGAAAATATTATACTAAAATGTTTTTAAATAAAACAAATAACAATATTTCTAACATAAATTTAATATTTCTATGGATTCTCCGTTTCGTCTTGATCATTTATTGAAATTCTGAGTAAATATAGAAAATTTAATTTTATTGTTTATAATATATGTACTTGATAAAAACAAATTAAGGAGAAAATTTTTTAGACTTAATATTAAGATGGTAATATAACTTGAAAAGAAAATTTAGGAGAAAATTTTGGTGATAATATGACTTGTTCAGAAATTTTTGAACCGGAGAATATTAAGATTGTATTGAAGGGCCACCAGTGTGATCTTGTCACTTGATTAATCCGATGTTGGGTCTGAGGAGGTCTGGCGTGATAACGGTTGGGATGTCCAGAAAATACACCTTTTAACCAAAGAATATTAATTTGATTTGGCTTAAACAGAAAATCTAGGAAAATGTTTAGGAGAATATAAGATGACTAAGAATTTTTTTATTTATTGATTCAAAAAAAAACATTTAAAATATTATTAAGAGTGTATATGTTCAAGTATATATAGGCTTTCTAATACTAATCTCATCTCCAGTGGGATTAGGATATTTAGTAATTCCATCGCCGGTAGGATTGTCGTATTAACTTTTACTTCATGCTCAAGTTTAAACTCAAAAAATTATTAATACCAAAATAAAATAAATTTCCAAAAATTAAGGGAAGTGTCTAAATTTGAGAATAATTGAATTTTAATATTAAAAAGAAAAATATTTCTAAAAGTTAAGAGAAACTACATTTTTATTTTTCCTAGAAAATACTAAACATTTAATATCCCAAAACCCAATCCGAACATATTAAAAAAAAACCTGAAAAGCCCGATTCGAAAAATGCCTAGTCCAATTTGATCCGGTTTGTGAGACTTAAATAGGTCTCTTATTTTTCATCAAGTCCGACCCAAAATTCGAAAAACTCGAATTGTAAAAAGTTCACAAAACCTATGTTTTAAAAAGTTCATATAAAAGTTCGAGTCGTCCTTGATAAAAAAACCCAAATTTTTATAAATAAAATCTATAATTTATAATCTTTTTCATTAAATTTCAAGAATAGTAATATATAAATAAAAAAATTTGAATTGAAGCGTGATTTGACCCGATATAACTCGGCTCACGAGCCCAAACTCATATTTTTGAAAAAGTCCTCACCGATCCAATTTCTCAAATGCTCAACAGGGCCCAATTCTCAAAAGATTGAACTTTTATAAACTTCAATAAAATCCGGCTCAGTGTGCTTTTTGTACAAAAACATTTTGATATAAATTTGAAAGAGCACGAATTCTTAAACTCTCTTGAATTGCCTTTCAAGTCATGTACATTCAATAGGGGTATTTTTCTTTCCGTTTTGATATTAAAACAATATAAATTTATTTCTATGCAAATGTTGTGTTAAAATATTTGTTCTCTCATCTCACTTATATAAGTTATAGTAGATGTGTACTGTATTATTTTATTTGTTCCAAAAAAATATATGCTTCTAGTTAATGCGATGAATTTGTTAATTTTTAATAAAAAATTATATTTAATTTTATGAATTTTTAACTTATTAAATAATCAAATAAATCATGATTTTATCTTTAAATAATAACATGAGGACAAAATTGTATGAAGATATTTTTTCTAATCCACACCTTTCACAATGATATTCCAAAATCTCCCAAATTACCACTTTATTCTTTTCTGTTTTGTATGTTGGTGATTTATAATAAAAAAAATATATATAAATGTTAATTGATTGTCCTCTAAAAAAACATTTTAGAGAAATAACAAAAAATACTAATATAATACACTATTTTTTATAAAAATTAATTTGTTAAGATTAGAATCACAAAATTTAACATCAAATATTTCATTTAAATTTTAAAATCAAACATTATATAGAATCTAGTATATTATAAATTCTTATAAATAAATTTGTAACAATGAAATTATGTTTAATCATTCTACATTTGATATCAAGTTCTTGTTAGATTTTATTTTTATTCATAAAATGTTTTTTGATGTGAAAATTGAAATCCAAATACAATTTTATTTAAAATTATATGATGTTATTTATTATCTTTTATATATGAGTGTCTTTCATGTAGCAATAACCTATATTCATTTATCAAATAAATTTTAAATTTTGAAGTTAAAACATGTTTAGTATTGTTCATCATTTGATAATGATCCAATTTCAAAATCAAAAAAACGTTCTTAGACCTTTGAACTGAACATCATGCCAAAGCCAATTGCCAAGTCCTTTGAACTCTCCCAAATACATAGCTGTGCGTTTAAATAAATTAAAATTAATAATATACACCAACTCGCTAAGCCTGTTGGAGTGACGAAAAACAAGGAGAACGAGATAGAGAAAAGGAAGAGCACATAATCAATCACACAGAACTCAAGATAGAGATGAAGATGGTAGAGAGGAAGATAAAAATTCTGGAACCAGTTCTTGGTAACATGACCATGCTGCTGTTGAGGCTTCTATGCCTAGTCGGCATTTCCCTCGGAGGGTAAAGATAGTTCGTTTTACTCCTCAGTCCTCACCTTACGGAGTTAAACAGGTCATTTACTATAATAATAAGCGTAAATAAGCTGATTAAAAGAAAGGTTTCTAATTTAATTCAAGCCCAACTACAACTGCAAAAAATAATTTAAAGGCTGTAGTCCATACACCTTGAATCACGCAAGCTGTGTAGCCAACAAGTGTTCAACGTTACTATCTAGCATAGATTGTCTGGATGACTACATTGATCACACCTGATTGATATTGCCTAACGTCATGCCAAACCAGCAATCTCAGATACATGATTAAGAGGTGAATGATGAGCCAACAATGACCCCTAAAAAATCTTGTAAATAATTAGAGCATACTCATTTTTCAGCTATCCAAAGTTCAAATAACAAACATCAACTAACACCACGTAAATATCTAATACATATTCCGTATCCAGAGAGACAGTAGCTGCAAAATTACTAGTTCATCTCAACCACTGCTAAACCTGTATAATTCAACAATCATCTAAATAACAGAGTCAATAGCACCCAGTATAAGAGCATATTAACTGTCAAGAACTCAACGGGCAAAGAACTGGCAGACGTTCATCAGCAGATTTCCTATATTTTGAACTTTAATACAGTGAAACAGCAGAAACGTTAACCCGATTCTAGCTAGAATTGTATTAATCCATTCTTCTTTCTCTTTTCTCATTCTTTTCCTAAAAGCTTTAGATTCTTGTTTGTTTTTTATTTACCAAGTAGATTCTTGTTTGTTGTCTCCTTAAAATTGGGAAAACATGCTCACCTGTATTTACTAGGCTAATTCATACAAATGAAAGATACAGTTTTCATGAATCTTACAAGTAAGAAGAATGTGCAACAACATAGCATCAAAAACAATCTAATAGTCCCGTAAACAATCAAAAGTAACTGTCAAGTCTTATGCTAAAAGGATATTACAATTATGTGCATTAATATTTTAAGATATCAACGTTTGGAGTAAAAGACTTAATAATACGTCCATAATTCCAAAACCAAAATGTTTTCTTTTCATCTAATTAATTTTCTTTTAATATTGTCGACACTTGAACCCTCACGATTTTTAAAGTCAACGCAACAGATACGGTTCACTAAACTTCTAGCCCATTACAACAAAACATCAATTCCTAGTGAAGCTAGGTAAAAGTAAAAATATAGAACTACTCACCACTATCAACCCTATATCCACAGACTCCATCCAGCATCATCTCTCCACTTTGACTCTTCCTTCTCTTTTCCATAATCCTTCTGTGAGAATTAGAATGCAACTTGCTCGAAAATGTTGGACTGTTAGCTGGACGATACTCAGGAACAAGCCGCCCCGACCTATACCTCACGCCGCAAGCATTGCATAACGTCTTAGGCCCCATGGGACCAGAACGCCATAGCGGTGTTTGTTCTGCTTGGCAATGCTGACACTTCCTGCCAATCGCAGCACCCCTGCTGACTGTTTTTGACAACAATGGACTCTCCTGTTCTTGCTTAAGATTCTCCATGCTCACTTGGTTCCACTGCCGCCCCTGCTGCTTCCTGCCAATCGCAGCACCCCTGCTGACTGTTTTTGACAACAACAATGGGCTCTCCTGTTCTTGCTTAAGATTCTCCACGCTCACTTGGTTCCACTGCCGCCCCTGCTGCTTAACACACAACTCTGGGAACTTACTTCGTCTTTTCCGTAAACGTTTGCTACGTCCACGAACTGGGAAGCTGATAGGAACCATAAGATTACCAATGTAACTAGTACCACTGTTTTCAAGCACAGATATGGGACTTGGATGATTTTGATCATCCGGAAAAATGCCACTTTGACCCGAGATTATATCCATGCAGGTTTCAATCGATGGGAAAGCATCTTTGTTTGACAACCATTCCAATTCTTCCTCTGCAAATTCCTGAACAGGAACAACTATATGATTTGGTCCCTAGTCCAAACTATATCATAAAGACTAACTCAACTCGGCAAAAATCACCACATTAAGTCTAACATCATCCAACAGGTCCCATCTATAACAAAATAGACAGGCCAAAATAAATATTTGCATTGTAGTGTATTAGTTCACCATTTTGCAATACATGCAAATGATTCACACACACATGTAAGATGAGAACCGTCTTACGGTGAGAACAATTGTTACGCACTTTATAAAAAAAACATACCAATATATACAAAAATTACAACATATGTGCCAAATAATTGTTACACGGGGTGACAAAATTTTACACAACCCGAAACTTGACACGAAAAAGTCAAAATTGTCACCCCCAATTGTTATAATTGTTTAATTGAGATTAAAATATTTTTTTCTTGCACTAATACGTAATTTCACATTCAGAATTTTGTACAGGGCGCCACACAAGAATAACATAATTTAACACTCAAAAATTTTGTAAGGAGCGCCACACAATAATATTGGGGAAAAAATTAAAAAATTAAAATAAAATTCGACCCAGCATACATGTGACACAATAAGGTAATTAAAATTTATTAATTAAATACCGAAAATACCCTTGCAGGCACACGCACGAATATAACGCACATTAGGGTTTGTACTTTGTATAGCGACAAAACAGAATCCTCAAAATTCATATTCGCAGCCGCTACACGACCCTAGACTCAGTAACTCACTCGCGACTCGACCGAGTCAAACCCAACTCGGTCCGACTCTGAACGATTCAGACAAAAGGGTAGATAATACTTACAGGAACCGAAAGTGGGTCATCATCTTTATGTCCAAAGGAAGAAGAAGAGAAGGGTAATTTGGTATTTTCCTCATCATCGTCAGAGAAGTTTAAAAGGTCATCTAAAGCTTCCATTGTAGGAGAGAGGAGAAGGGTTGTTTTAGTTTTGTATGTATAGTTTTGGTTTGTATGTAGTTTGAGAGTTTTGAAGAGGGTTTGGGTTTTGAACTGGATTGATGTAGCTTTAGTTTTGGTTGTGTTATATAATCCAATACAATCACTATTATCAACACACAAATATTATAAAAGGAAATTTAATTGTTTCTTGAAATAAATTCTTAAATTGGCAATTTAGCCCAAATTTATGTTCATTATAAATTATGTTCATAATATAAAATTTATATTAACGGGTTCTTGATAATATTTATGTCAATGTATATTCAAAACAGTTTTCGGTTCAGTACTTCTTAATTTTAAAATTATATATCTATATATAATTAGAAAAATGCTAAAGTACCAATAAAATTTTTCAAAATATCTCTCAAATACTTATTTGTTCATCTTTAATGGATAACATTCCTAATAAAAATATGGGACTGCGCGTAAGTATATATGCGCCAACAAATTAAAACATTGTCAACGGTCAACCATACCATGCCAAAATATCTATCAAATACTTATCTGCCCATCTTTAATTGATAACATTCTTAATAAAAATATTGGACTGCGCGGGCGTACATATGCGTCAACAAATTAAAACACTGTCAACGGTCAGCCACCCCATTGTTGGGTGTTCTAGCATTATCCATATAATTATATGATGAGTATTGTGTAAGGTCGATACTCATAACAAGAATTTTAAATTTAATATTTACAAATATAAAAGTACTAACAAAGAATTAAAATTCAAATCACATCACTAATATATTAAAATTAACTCTTATTACATAATAAAAATAACGTGATAATAAAAATTTATTACCATATGTTAAGATTCAAAACTCATCAATAACAATTTTAAATCTAATATTTACGACTTTAAAAGTACTAACAAAGATTTAACATATAAATCATGTCAATAACATATTAAAATATATGATAACATTATCAACTTCAAAAAATTAGAAAATAAACATATTTATAAATAAATAAATATTTAAAATTTTAAATAGTATTAAATTAATAAATATATATGAAAAAATTGTGCTTAGTAGTAAACATTTTAAGTATAAAAGAGATTTTATCAAAATTACATGTCCTCTATTTTTTTTTTGAAGAAGAAGAACTGAATTTCATTAATATCTCCATCATCTAAACAAGAAATCCTAGCAAATTCATGTGCTAGCTTCCTAACAAAATGATTAGAAGTTCCCAACATGAGTTGAAGTTGAACACAACAGCTCTAGCTCTCGATAACTTCCCCAACCTCCAAATAATTCTTATCCCCGTTTTTGATGACCTTCACAGTGAGAAGTGAATATTTTTCCACCTGAATACGGGCATTTTGCAACTGTTGCTCCATAATCCATTCTGGGGCAAACTCTACATCCCTCAAATCATAACTTAATCCCACATGATTCCAACACTAACTAGCAAAGTCACAATCAAAAAAGACATGAAGCATATGCTCAATGTATTTTTGAGACATTGGACATGTTATGGGAAGTGTAACACCTTTAGAATTCAATCTTCTACGAACATGTACACTATTACGACAAAAACGCCAAATGAAGATCTTTATGAATATTTCATGAGGAATTGTCAGCCGCCAGACCTTACTCCAACCTGTACTCTGAGGAATGGTAAACAAGCCTATATTCTGATCAAACTAGAAAAGATAGCCAGCTTTAGCAGAATAAATACCATTGAACGAACACACCTAGGCTACTCTATCTTGAATATCTCGTTGAGGGATTTGAACTGCCAAAATTACTTTAGCATCTCCCTCCATGAAATTCTCATGCACATAACTTACATCCAATTATTTCACACCTGGTAAAAACATACTCGACACCAATTCACCTCGTTCTTCGTATGTATGTCTCTGATCAACACAAAAGTCCCTTTTTTCCACAGCCAGGGATCTTTAACAACAACTATATTTCTCTTATCTCCTAGGACCCACCCGAACCACTTTATATATCTCCTCCTTAGCAGACCATATGTCATTCCAAAGAAAATTCGAACATTGACCTCTTGAAGCTTTTAATAGATGAGAAGTAGGAAAATACCTGGCTTTGTACAACCTTGACACTAAAGAATCAGGATTACACATAAAATTTCAGCAGTGCTTGCCAATAAGAGCAATGTTAAAGCTGTAAATATTTCTAAAGCCTAATCATCCTTTGCTCTTAGGTAGACTCATACCATTTCATGAAATCCAATTTAAACCTTTACTCCCTGCCGAACTCGAACATCACCAGTAGTTGTTGAACATCCTCTCCAACTCTAGACAAAGCGTTTTTGGGAGCAAAAAACACGACATAGTTTACGCTGGAATAGATTGAGCTACATTCCTGATCAGAATCGTCTTCCCAGCACGAGAGATTGATTTATTCTGCCAAGCTTGAATACGCTTACTAACTTTATCTTTCAGATATCCAAACACCCTTTTCTTCGACCTGCCAACCAACGAGGGGAGACCAAGATATTTAGTATTCGCAATACCATTAAATACACCTAAAATCTCAGATAGTTCAACTTTCTTGTCGCGATGAACGTTAGCACTGAAATAAATACCCGACTTCTGAAAGTTAACATATTGACCCGAACACCTTTCATAATTAACCAACAAAGCTTTAACATTGATAGCTTCCTCCGTGGTTCCTTTGAAAAATAAGAAACTGTCATCGGAAAAAAGAAGGTGGGATATTGTTGGAGCAGTGGGACTTATGATGCAACCATGAATATCACCAACACTAGATGCTTGATCAATTGCATTGGAGAGACCCTCCACGCAAAGAAGAAATAGATAAGGGGACATGGGATCCCCTTGTCTCAAACCTCTCTTAGGAATAATTGGCCCTACATACGTGTCGTTCAAACAAAAATTGTAAAACACCGTTTTAACACACAACATCATCCAAGCAATCCAAGTATCACAGAAACCCAACACTTGCATTCTTTGATAAAGAAAATTCCAATTAACCCGATCATATGCTTTACTAATGTCTAGTTTAAGGGCTACCTCCCCCTCACTTCCTCGACTCTTTGTCCTCATATGATGGATAATCTCAAAAGTAATAAGCACATTGTTTGTAATACTTCTCCCTTGAACAAAAGTAGACTGGTTCTCGGAGATGATTTCAGGAAGCACACTCTTCAGTCTGTTAGCTAAGGTCTTAGCAAGAATTTTGTACAATACGTTACATAATGCAATATGCCTGGGATCCTTCATTCAAGCTGCATTTTCTTTCTTCAGAATGAGTACCATGTTCGTGTTATTAAGTTCCCCTGAAAAAGTCTTCGAATATAGCCATTTCTTACAATACTCAAACCCTTCGTGCCCCATTATAGACCAAAAACTCTAAAAGAAAGCTGGATTTAACCCATCAGGACCCGACGATTTATCGGGATGCATACAGGTCCTCTATGTCGGGAAAAATTACATTTTTTATATGGAGAACATGAAAATCATGTTTACCAACTACAAGAGCATTAAGAGATAAGAGGGTTGATATTGATGGCAGATGTTCCTGGTGTCGTATGGCAACTGAGGATGCAATACATGTTCTTTTTGAGTGCTCTTTTGCGAGATTAGTATGGGATTCACTGGGTTTTGCAAATTGGGTCAAAGTAGTACCAGGTGAGACAATTTTGGACATGTTCAAACGATTGTTTACAACTGGAACAATGGAGCAGTGTGTCTTAATTGCAGCTCTGCGTTGGAGTTTGTGGAATCGTAGAAACAAGTGGTTATGGAATAAGATAGACATGTCGGTTTTTGGCACTAAAAATGTTGCATTAAATCTGTTAGCAGACTAGAGAAGAGCTCAGCAGGAAAGGGTAAAGTGTAAATCAATCGTAAATTCGAGTAGTAGATGCTGGCAAAAACCTCTAGAGGGATGGGTTAAAATAAATATAGATGCAGCAACCTTTATGCAGAATAATTCGATTGGGGTTGGAGGAGTAATCCGGGATGATAGGGGAAGCTTTGTACGTGCTATGTGTCAACAAGTGGAAGGGTTATGGCAGCCTAGAGAGGCAGAGGCTATTAGTCTTAGGGAGCTTTTGTCTTGGACGAAGAATTACGGTTTTGTACGGTGTGTGTTTGAGACCGACTCAAAGCTTCTTGCAGATGCCTATAATGGAGGGAAAGGGAATTCTTATTTTCATTCTATTGTTAGTGATTGTATTGAATTAAGTAAGAACTTTGAGAATGTGCTAGTGCAATTTGTGCATAGGTATGCGAATGAAGTAGCTCACTTGTTAGCTAGGGCTTCTCATTCTTAGTCAGGCTTACGAGAGTGGAGTACTGTTGCTCCTGAATTCCTTATGATGTAATCATTGCTGATTCTGTTTAATGCAAGTATGTTTGATTAAAAAAAACACTAGCTCTATTAATAAAAAAGTATTACTTATTTAGTTAATTATATTGGATAAAGATTTAATTTCAAGAAATCTTATATATTATTAATTAATTTAATAATCCTTAAAATGTGTGTTTGGTTCGTATCATTAATTATTTAATTTTAAATGAATTAGGATTTTATTTTATTAAAAAGTAATAACCATAAGATGATAAGATGGGTTTTGTATAGATATTGTTAAATGTTAAAATTCGATATTCATCACTAAGAATCTAGATGTAATATTTAAAATTTGGAAAGTATTAATATAGGTTAAATGTTCGTTTATAAACAATGATAGATTTTTTTTTATTTAAATATTTAAATCTATAAATATGTTTTCAAAATTTGAATTTTATCAATAATATATTAATATATACTCCCTCTGTCCCCCTGAGTTCTTTACATTGGGGGACGGGGGCTCGACACGCATTTTAAGGCTCATGTAAAATATATTTCCATAAATTATTTTAAATATTTTTTTCTTCTGATTAAAAGTATAATGTTTAAATTTTTATTTAGAAAAAGAAAATTTTGAAAATAAGTTGTAGAATTATACTTTATAGGAGCCTTAAAATGCGTACCAAGCAATGTAAAAAAACTGTAAAGAAATGAGAGGGACAGAGAGAGTAATATTTTTGGTATAAAATTTAAGAACGAACAAAACTTTGAGGTTTTAAGTTGTTTAATGTTTATATAATTAGTTTCAAATTTACTCTAAAAAATCAATTATCTATACTTCTATACTATATTATAATAGACGAAACATTAAAAGTTTGGTTGGTCGGTACTAAGTGATTTTACTTAATTACCCTTACTTATTTAAAAAAAATATCATTAAATAATAACATTATTTATAACTAATAACCTTTTCATCTAAAATACATTGTTTTTTCTATTTTTCTTTACTAAAATCCCTCCTTTTCCAAAAATATCACGGGCACTCTTACTTATTTATATTAAAACCTATTTTAATTACGAGCAATTACCTTTTTCAACTAAAACATGTTAATTTTTCTATTTTTTCTTACTAAAACCCCCCTATCCAATAATATCACGGGTAAACCGTTACTTATTTATTTTAAAATCTATTTTAATACTTTTAATTTATTTTAAAAAAATTTAATACACCTACTTATTTTTTTTAGTATATACAATAAAATATTAAAATATAAATAATAAAATTAATAATTATTAAAAACAATTTGTGCATCCTACGAATAATAAGAGGACATTGATAGTTCTAATAGCACAATGTATTTGGGCCTTAGCAGCTTAGCAGGCTATGTAGTAATTGGTGTCTTGAAATAAGCTGGATCGTTGCATCCTTAGCAGGTATCATAGGGCGGTAGTGCTGGGTTTTGACAAGTCAGACTTTTATAACACTAATGAATGTGTTGGTGTAAATCCTGGTTAGGGGTGAGCGCGGGTCGGATCGGTTCGGTTTTAGGTTAAAACTGAAACTGAAACCGTATATCCTCGTTTTTTAAAATCGAAAAGCGAAACCGCAACCGAAACTGTCGGTTCGGTTTCAGTTTTAAAATGATCGGATCGGTTACAATCGGTTCAGGTTCGGTTTTAAAACCGCCTGAAATAAACATAATAAAATAAATAAAATGACTTCAAAATTTTAAGCTTGCAAAGTTACAAATTATTTTTTCGTCCAAAATAAACATACAAAATTTTCATAATAAATTATTTAAGTCCAACATGATCCGAGAATAATGAAAATTTAACATGATCTTCAAAAATATTTTTTTTGAAATGTATATAAGACAATGTTAGAAATTCAACAATCTCGAGTCTATCTGAAGTCTTTGTATAAGTAAATAGTTTTTCCAGAAAGCCAAGAAAAATCGTCACACCCAAAAATAAAATAACATATAAAATACCTAGATATATAAGTTTATTAAACTACATTTATATCAACTATTACAAATTAAAACTTGAAAAACAAGAACAAAATAGTATAATTATTAAAAGGAATGTCAGGATCTTTATTAATCTACTCTCACTACTCATAAAAATTGGTATAGTAGAATATATAATATATTTATTTCTTTATTTTTATTAATCGGATTGGTTCGGTTTTTTTTGGTTCGGTTTGGACCTAAAACCGAAACCGAAACCTCAAGAACGGTTCGGTTTTTTAATTTTCGGTTTCGGTTCGGTTTCAACTCGGTTTCGGTTTTTTACAGTTTGGTTTTTATCGGTTTCGGTTCGGTTTTAATTCGGTTTTCTGCTCACCCCTAATCCTGGTTATGATATAGATTTTCAGCAGAGGTGGATGGGAGTAGCGCGGTCAATAAATCGGAAATCCGATCCTATTCGATCCGATCCGAAAGTTAATGGAGCGAATATGGATCATTACAAAATAAATCCGATCCGGTAACGATTCGATCCGATTATTTTATATATTATATATATTTAATTTATATATTTTATATAATATGTTATATATTAAATATATCATATATTTTTACCGATTAAGTCAAAACAGTTCTCTTTTACTTATATAAACTTGACCTATCTTTTATTTATAAAATTGACACAAAACACAATGAAATGTAAGACACATAAACTAGCTTCAGATTTGTTGCTGAATGGTTACAAACTTAAAATGGTTGTATGACAAGCAAATGTATTTAAGATAGTTGGACATTCAAATTCTGTGTTTTAGTTTTCGGATTGTAATTAGGTTTTAATTATTATGTAATTTGTAAATTATTGTTGGTGTTAAATTTGCATTTCAACAACTTTGTAAAATGTTTAGTGATGTTTGAATTTGAGTAAAATATGTTTTTAAAATATTAACGGATTAGAGCTCCGATCCGTTAACCGTGATCCTAACGGATCCGGATATGGATCGGGTTATAAAAAATCCAGCTATGATCCGATCCAAATCCGAATTCGATAAAATTAAATGGATCAGGATATAGATCAATATCGATCCGATCCATCGACAATCCTAGATGGGAGTACCCTTATTTAAAATTTGTTAATGGAGTGTGCAACATTTGATATAAGAAGAATTGTGAATTTATGGTTGGTTATACGTTTCCTAAAACAATAAAATTATATGTGTATCTAACCAAAGGAATTTCCTTTGATTAGATTAGTAGGTGTGGTTTTTAGTTATTTTTTGTTTTATCCATTTAATTGTTAATAGCTAGGAAGTCTAATAGATCAGATATTTTATATGATTGTTTTAACTTGATTTTTAACCAATTTTTTTTTATTATTATTACGAAGAAAGACTCAACTACAAAATAGTTTTATAGACTATCTGATTATTTGAATAATAATATTACAAAATCTAGTTTCTCCGGATGCACTCTTTGGACATGTTTTGTTCTAGAAAAGGATCCGAATCAAACTGGTCAAGTTTTTCTACCCCATCCTCCAGATAAGTTCCTTCACTTATTTTTTGTTTGTTTCGGGTGTTTTTCTTTTCAGACTTTAAGATTTTGTTGTCTAAATTTTCGGAGACATTTTGCATGTCCTTCGATTAGATGATAAATTTTATTGAATGACGGAAATTTCTTTTGATATGCATTGTATCTCGATACAATTTATTTACGAGAAGGTATTCCTGACACAAAAAAATGCACAATTCTAAATAAAATAAGTTTCAAATCAAATATAATTTCTATTTTTAATTAGGACATCAACTTCTGACTAATTTTGCCATGATTGAAGTTAAAGTGAAACTATTAGTTACATTTTTTTCAAACCTTTACTGATTAATGCTAGAATTCAATTCAAGGAAACTTTTCTTGACATTTATTTGACATTTATTAACCAAATGTAGTTACAAAACTTTTCAAATAACCTTTCCTCTCATTCGTTTAAAAAATAAAATAAAAAAACCTTTCCTCTCATTTATTTTCCTTTAAACAATACAAAAACTTATAAATATATACGTATCAGTAAATCTCCTTGCATATACTAATCTAAATTTTCCTCCCTAAATCTTTCTCTAGATCACTCTATTATCAATCTGTATATGTAAATTCATTTATAAGTTCCCTTCTTATATCATCTACAATTCACAAATCTCAAGTTATTCTAATTCGCATTTTTCCGTCCAAATTTGACTAACAGATGTAAATCAATGCTGATGTGGTGCTTATGTGGCAATAAAAAATTCACGGATTTAAGTAAAAATGCTGATGTGGCGCTTACGTGGCTCTCAATGACCATACTTTGGCTTCTGTCGGGCTTGAAGCTGCCAGGGAAGAGCTCTCTGAACCGGCTATAAACGCCGAGAATGATTGTCAGCAAGTGATGACTGTCCCTTCACTGTGACATTACTGCAACTCTAGACAGCAAAAATTCTAACAGAATGCCTGCTAGAATTGGTGACTGCTCTGTTGACAGCTGCTTGACAACAAATGAAAGTCCAGTTCCTCCCATTGTCCTGAGTCCACAGGCCGCTATACTAAAGAAGAAGCCGAGGCCAATGTTAAGTAATGCTGATTTGTCCCTGTTAGATAGCAGCCTGCTAAACACCATTTGTTTATGGCCCAGTGCCCAGAATAGATGTCTATCATTCTATATCATCGTCTATTACGTGTTCAATTGCAACTGTAAGATCAGTGGTTTTGACACCCTGGGGAAGTTTCCAGTCCAAATGACACAACAATTGAGCTAGTACAAGCTCATTGCTGGTAAGACCAAAATATCCTCCTTGACTAAAGCAAAGTTCAAATTTTCATAAAAAGTTTAGCCATGATTCAAGTTAAAACTGACATTAGCTACAATTTGTCAAATTATTAATGCCATGTTTGATGAATGTTTATTTGACATTAATTGACCTACTGCAGTTACAAAAACCTTCTTAATAAATTTCCCTTCGACCATACAAAAACTTTTCTCTATATCTAGTCGGTAAATTTAGTGATAATCAAATTTGGTACTTTGGTATTTTAGTGTAAATCTTGTATAATTACGTAGTTGTGAGAAATCGAACTCGGATTTAGAGATAATCAAATTTGGTACTTTAGTATCGCGCGTCATTTTCACATTGTTTTGCTTATTAATAAAGAGTATAGATTTCCCTTCGACCATACAAAGACTTTTCTCTATATTCTCCTGGCTAAATTTTTCTCTATATCACTCTTTTATTTGTCTGTTATGTACATATATCATCTGCAATGTTACTCTCAGCTGAGGTTGATATTTCTACTGTTTGGAACAAATTTTGATGTCGAAGAAGAGACCAAAAGAGGTATTTCATGCCATGACAAATTTTACAGGAGATGTGAGAATTACATAGTAACCAACGACCTATGACATCCACACCTGTCATGGTATGAAGTAACTCTTTCATTTTCTACCTTGGATTTCAAAATTTATTCTAAATATAAGATGTATCAGCCTCAATGGAACCTAAGGTGTATCGGCCTCTGTAGCTACATTTGGTATCTCCAAACTTCCGGTGGTATGATATTTGCAGTTTAAAAATACACGTTCACATCTGCATGATCATGATTTCATTTGATCCAATATCTAGTTATTCGACCACTTAGAAAAATAAAGTCCCAACTTAGAAAAATACATTGGTGATGCATATCTTTCTCCTCCACGGTATAAGATCTCAACAAAGGCAGATTGTGTCGAGTTCTACAAATCCCAGAATAAGACTGAAGAGTAAATTCCTGAAAGAAAAGAAACATCCAACAGGGATGTTATAGATCATGGTTTCTGATAATCGATTGTCAGACACTAATTACACAACATTCGCGTTGGATCACAATTTCAACGACTAAGATTTTTAAAAAAAAATCCGTCACTCCGCTTTAAATTTTCGCGGAGCAATTAAATTACCAACATGCCCTTGATAGGCTCCTCGAAAAATAATCACGGATAGACTCTGAGTCAAACTACACGAACAAACCCACCCATCATTCTCATTTTCCCTAGCTCTCTGCCGTGCACAGCCCTTAACAATTAAGTGTTCGGTCGTGTGTATATCCCCTTGTCCATTCTCATCTGCTTAGTTATCATCATCTATCCTAAATACCTAGGAACAAACCCCCTAATCAAGATGAATATGAACCCTAAGTCTGACCCCCAAATTTTCTCAAACAAAACGTTTAAATCCTAAATCAAGAAATTACCTGTTAGTGATGATCATACTTTAACTGAATTTGTTGAATTGCATTTGGTTCATGCTTACAGTAGCCGCCGTCTTTGCAAATCGCACTAGTAATCGCAACCAAGAAAAGAGGAAGGGGGAGAAAGGAAGAAAGAAAGTGTTTGTAATTGTTTTAGTCGTTCCTCGGAAATTTTACGTGGACACTCGCTACACTCCGCAGAAATTTATGAGGAACCTCTTAGCTCCGCGGAAAATATTAGAGAAACGACTGAAAATGAGGTTATAATCTGGAACTTTGAATTGTTAATCTAACGATTGAGATACTGATTGTTTGTTAACTAATCCCTGAATTATCAGGGACCAGGACCCTTTGGAATATGCATTGCCAATTGACATCACATAATCAATTGCTTGTCTAACAAAAAACTGGTATATAGATGACTAAAACAAACTAGCCAGAGAATATGACTCGAAATTGCCACAGATTATACAAAGACGAAACATATGAAGAGTCATTCAGTAATCGAAAAAGACATCCTCGTATATAAGTATCCTACCAATATCTAAACTTCTTATAGAACACCATCCTTTGGCTCAATTATTACACGTGGGGTGCTTTTGTCACCCAACATATAACTATCCTAACCTAATAAGAAAAGACCCTGGTTTCGATTGTAATATATGTCAGACTTGTTGATCAATATGCCTATCAATAATCCATGCCTCCCATACCACCCATGCCGCCGCCCATTGGCACGTCTTTATCTTCCTTAGGGAGTTCGACAACAATAGCTTCGGTAGTTGTCATCAAGGAAGATACACTGCATACATAAACATGCAGATAAACAGAGTTACTTGCATTGAATATACAATTCCAGAACAAGAAAAGACCAATGCTTGCTGTCTCTCTTACCTTGCTGCATCAACCAGCGCCGTTCTAATTACTTTCACAGGGTCAATAATTCCAGCTTTGACCATATCAACATAATCACCTGTCGATGATAATTTTAGATTTTATATTAGATGAGAAGAAAAGATCATCAAGAGAAACGAACAAAACAGATAGACTTGCCTTTTGCCGCATCATAACCGAGGTCAGGGTCGTCCTGCTCCAACAGCTTGCCAACAACAACAGCCCCCTCCACACCAGCATTAGATGCGATAGTGTGTACCGGTGTCTGCGATAACAAGTTCATATCATGGATTAATACAAAATTGGAGACTAAGAAAATGAAACAAATAATCAAACATAAACAAGTCACTCTGAGTGTCACAGCCATGGTCAAAAGACTGTTAAAGGACACTTCTGTAAATAGATCTTATCGAGATAGACCTTAAGGGCATCCCGAATAATCTGCACGCCAATTTTTTGGTCAAAGTTGGCTGTTGGAAGCTTTTCTAACTCTTTAGTCGCGTATAAGAGAGCCACTCCACCACCTACAAACACAATAGGTTTAGTACGTCTTTTCTGGTCTTCACCAAAACATGAAGGTATATAGAAGAAAATTATTACCTGGCACGATTCCTTCCTCTACAGCAGCCTTTGTGGCATTCAGTGCATCTGTAACTCTATCCTTCTTCTCACCTACCTCAGTTTCACTAGCTCCTCCAATCTACACGAAGATGGAAAATTTAGACCACAGATTAACTCTGAAATTAATAATGTTGTTACAATCGAGTTTTCCAGAAACAGAACAAACCTTCAATACAGCAACACCACCAGAAAGCTTTGCTAATCTTTCTTGATACTTCTCTTTGTCGTAATCAGAAGTACTTAAATCAATTGATGACCTTATCTGAATCAGAGAAAAAAGATTAACATTAAACACCAAAAATGCCAGTGCACTACTTGGCTCATAGGGTGGATTACCCAGCCAATCTTGGTCAATGACAATCCATGTTGGACATGGAAGGAGTGCACTAACCTGTTCACACCTTTCTTCTATAGCCTTTTTCTCACCAGCACCATCAAGAACAACAGTGTCATCTTTGGATATTGTGATCTAGATAAAAAATTATGGTCAGCAAAATTATATACCAAACAGGTGCTGCATTAAAAATAATTTTTCGGTAAAATGTTTGCAGTGTTATACTACACTTTTAAATAACAAACATGGATCACTAAAAGTTTTGCAATTCTGCATCTTTTTATGACAAACAATTTTGCATCTTTTTATAATAAAATGGCCACATGCTATATGCAACTACGTTGTAGCGTACCTTGGTTGTGCTATGGGTAATTCAGTGCATAAACTCAATAACCAATATAATTTAAAGAACAAATTACAATGGATCTACCTTTTTGCATGACCCAAACATATCTAACTCCACATTGTCAAGGTTCATACCAAGCTCTTCAGTTATAACCTATAAAACCAGAGGTATACCAAGCTCTTCAGTTAGCTTGCTATTCTAAAAGAGCAAAATTTAAACAGAGGCTAATATATTTTTTTGTAAAATGACCTACCTGGCCACCAGTAAGGACAGCAAGATCCTGAAGATTAGACTTTCTGTTATCTCCAAACCCAGGAGCTTTGATTGCACAAACCTAAACAGAGCCATGAAATGAAGATGAGTATATTTTTATATTTCTATTTACCGAAAATATTATATGAAGAAAAAAGATTACTGCAGGTAATTAAGAGAGAACCTTTATTCCAGCACGCAGCTTATTTAAAATTAATGTAGCTAATGCTTCACTATCAACATCTTCAGAAACTATCAACAGAGGCCTTTGTCTCTGGAAAATGATTACATTAGTGAACAAATATGCATAGAAAGAGAAGCATTGAGTAAACAGCTACGCGATAGTGAATACCTTTAATGCCAACTCTAATACTTTTACCACTGCATTTATGCTAGAGACTTTTTTCTCATAGATTAATATGAGTGGATCATCTAGCTCCTGCAAGAAGTAGGGAAATCTGTAAATTTTAAATAACTAAATAAGTCTGAATACCATGTAACTTTAATGGAAAATAACTGAAGTAAGCAGCTCTTGATCACCACAATCGAAATCCTTTTCAAGATAGTTCAATTATATAGAAAGCAAGGCTTACACATTTCAGGTTCTTCTGATTTGTGACGAAATGTGGCGATATGTAACCCCTATCGAGCTTCATTCCTTCAACAACTTCCAACTCATTGTACAGTGTCTTTCCATCCTGCATCAGTTTTAAAGAGAAGAGACATTCACATCCGGCATCAAATTTATTGGGATTTTGAGATCAAAATTTACTGCTAAAAATTAAAACTGAACATGTTGCAAAAATACAAAAAGAAAATTGCAGTCGACAAAAAAGACAAGTTGCTAGAACTTAATTGTTTCTACATGTTCAACTTTTCAAAGAGGCAACAAAAACAGGGTATCAGGTGATAATACTTCAAACAAGTTTGAGGAGGTACATGGTACAATAATCAAAACATTCCTTGTGAGAAGCTTAACTTTTTGTGAGGACATCAATTTTTTATTTTATTTTATTTTTTATATGGATGAATAGCTTGATGGTGATATCAAATCTAAGTTATTTAAAACTGACATCAGCACTTGGTATTTAGCAAATCTGATTATTTCAATCGCGTGCATATCATCCATTATTCCATTTAAACACTAGACTAGAATAACATTAAAATTCTTGCAAATATCTTGGCGAGGCCACAGATACTTCACTACCAACATGTAAGCGGTACAAAAATCAGGCTGACATTATTAATCACTGATTTTTTTGAAATGTTGCCGAACACACAATCAACTTACTTGGATTGTTATTACTCCCTCCTTGCCAACCCTTTCCATTGCCTTCGCAATTAACTCACCGATTTCTCTGTCTCCATTTGCAGATATAGTTCCAACCTTAAAAATACAAAGACGGCCATTATTTACAAACCACAAAACACAATCATGCCACAAATATTGACAAAGTACTTTATGTTAGAAACAAACCTGAGCAATTTCTTCAGATGTGCTTATCATCCGTGCTCTACTTTTTAAGTTTGCTACCACAGCATCTACAGCCATGCTAATGCCCCGTCTAAGGTCCATTGCATTCACACCAGCTGCAACTGATTTGCAACCTTCAGTGAATATTGCACGGGTGAGGACTGTGGCACAAGTAGTACCTGGATTTTTGTACAAAAAAAGGTAGATTAGATGACTTTAAGCACTAGTCAAAAACTGAAACATGTATATCATTTGTTAGAAATGGAATTTCTGGAATATGCCCATGAGTTAGAGAGCAGTTCGTGTACATTCTAGTAGCATACTACAAACAAATATACGTGCTAAGAAGAAAACAATCATCATGTTTTTGGAAAACACTGACCAACTATAACATGGACAGAAAAGGTCAGCCACCTTATTGATTTATAAAATCCTATGTTCCATTTTGTAAAGCATTTTAAAATTACACTCTAAAATACAATCATGAAACGAGAAGATAAAGGTAAGACTTTACCGTCCCCGGCAACATCGTTGGTGGCATTTGCAACCTGTTTGACGAGGCTTGCTCCAATATTCTTCACTTTGTCCTTAAACTCAATGCTCTTGGCAACCGTTACCCCGTCTTTAGTAACTTTTGGCGCCCCATAAGGTTGCTCAATCACCACGGTACGCCCCTTAACAGTGGCACGTCAAATTATTTAACTAATTTACAAAATTTGAAAAACAACTAATGATTCAAACTAGAAAATAAAGTCCTGTCATATAATACTAATCACTAAAAACATAATACCAAAATCAACAATGACTATGAATACCTTAGGCCCCATAGTTACTCTAACTGCATCAGCAAGCTCTTCAACACCTCTTAGCATTGAGGCTCGGGCTTCAACCCCAAATCTAATATCTTTGGCAGCATAGTTTCTGCTCAAATGTAACCTACTTCCAATCTTCAAAAACAAAAACAGAGACCAAAAAACATAAAAAAACAAACTTCACAAAAAATCAAGCAAATTTCACGATCAGTCAATCAATTTCCGTAAACATACCTTTTTGCTGCTGTTTGAAGCAATCCTGCACAATAATCATGATTGGGCTTTCTCAAATTAGAATAAAGTTCAAAACTTTAAAACAAATACTGAAACAAACTAATAGTAAATTCAAATTGGCTAAAATTTTAAGCTTAAACTACAATAAAGATCAAAATTTTACATCAAATAAATATGTTCTAAAATCACATGGTTAATGGGTTGTCTCAAATTATCATAAAGATCAAACCTTTAAGCAAAAACATCAATCAACATGTTGTAAATTCAAAAGGGCTTGGTCCAATTATAATAAAGATCAAAACTTTAACCACAAACATTAATCAACATGTTGTAAATTCAAAAGGGTTTACTCCACTTACAAAAACAAATGAATATTAAATACAAATGGGTGAATGTACCGTGCTTTGGAAGCAAGATTTGCTGCAAATCTGTACATGACTTTTGTAGGATTGTTGTAGAATAATCAAATGTTTGTCTGCTTCTATTCAGAAGCTGAGAAAGTGATATTTATTAAGAGATACAAGACTAACAAATAGCCACGCAGAGTATATATAAGTGTGGAGGAAGAGAAGGGTTTGGAAGAAGCAGGGGTTTAGGGTTTTACACAGACGAGTGAATACTGTGTTTAATCATCAAAATTGTAATTATTTTTTCTTAATGCTAAAATTTCCTATTATCTTTCAAAGTAAATTACTATATTTATTTTAAAATTCTTTTGATATTTATTGAGTTTCCCATATTTTCTTATGAGTTTATATATGGAGCCCAAATCCGACGTGACTTATTATTGGTTGTTTGGCTTTCTAAGTGAAAATTATATTTTGTTTCTAAAAATAAAAACTCTTTTCCAGAAAATAGATATAGTGTTCGAATTTGTTTTTGAAAAAAATAATAATATTAAAACTAGCTTTAAAATATATTATTTTTCTGAAATTACTAAATTTGTATATCTAACATTAAACTCGTCAACATCTCTAACTTAAATCGTAATATTTTGTATCGTATCAAGATTTTTTGTTTTTAAACACATTCAAAAATATAATTGCAATTTTTTTTATTTTATTGCTGCCAAAGCCACATGTAAGAAAATAATCAAAGAGTCCCTATTTTTAACTTCTTGTTTTTTCAATCTAATAACATCAATCAAAACCAAACGAGCTCTAAAAAACAACTTTGATTATAAGATGCCACTGCAACAAAAACGGCTAAATTCAACTGTCAAAATTCAGTTGAATTTAGTATAAATTCAACGGAAAACGGTTGAATTTATATTAAATTCAACCGCAAGCTTCCCGTTGTATATAAGGCCGTTACATTTAGTAGTTCGGTTGAATTTAGCATCAGATTCAACCATTTTCGGTTGATTTTAGATATTATTTTCAACCATTTTCCGTTTAAAAAAACTTAAGGATTTTTGAAAAACTTTGAAATTTTGAATTTGAATTCCACCAAAAAAAATCATTTTCCCACCAACAATTCTAAAATCAACCGAAGCCGTTGATTTTGTTTTTCCTAAAATCAACTATTTCATGTTGATTATGTCATCTTGCCACGTGTCACTATAGATTTAATTCAACCGAATCTTGTTGAATATGACTGTCCCAAAATCAACCAACTTTGGTTGATTTAATTTATGTTTTGCCACCTGTGCACCTTAAATTCAACCAATGTCAGTTAAAAATACTTGGCTATATAATTTTTTTCCAACCATTTACAGTTGAATTTAATATACCATATCGTACCATTATTTTCACTATTGAATTGCCTCTACAATTCCTGTTTCTAATCTAATGGTCCAGTGAACATGAGAATATATATACACAAACGATTAGGTCCAAAATAAAATCCAGATAATAATATTACATTGATACATGAAATAAGTTTGATGTCTCGTGTCTAGAACATAATACTCTAATTAAAGGTCTTAGAATAAAAGCAAAGATGCCGAGATTTTAAGACGAGAAATAACAAAAAGCACTCTTAGGGGAAAAGAGGATAGCGGTTCTCTAACTCCTCTAAAGTAACATGATAGACATCTTCATGCTGGTTTATCGGGGTCTCTGATCTTGTAGCATGCAATTAAGAAAATAAACTTTAGATGTAGTATTAAAACTAGACAACAGATTGTAACTTCAAACTTATTTGTAGCCAACTAAGTTGAAGAACTTAGACACATACCAAATAACTTATTTTTTATTGCTGGCTTAACTTAACATACGAAATAATTTGTTACTATATATTTTTCTTTCTTCCTGTTCAAACAAATTACTACAAATAAGCTTCCACTTAACAAAGTATGTTATTTAAATTGCGTAAATAGGAGAAGAACAACAATATATATGAAGCTTCATAAAACACACAAAGCTCAAACCCCATGTACAAACTTTTGTATGATAGACAAAAAAAACTGATTTTTCTGCTTATTACTTGTGACATAAATACTTAGCAGTTAGCAAATAAAATGAGGAACATGACATGCCCTATGAGTTCCTAAGAAACAACTTGCATTGATAAACTCTTTTCGTGTGTATTTTGTGTGTGTAAAAAAATTGCATTATATTTAAATTATTACCTCTAGGATAACCTTTTTGTAACGCTCAAAGAGAGGAGGAGTCATTTGTGCAGCTATTCAGATATACTCTTCCCATAAGATTTTAGATGTTGGATCTTCTCCATTTGGATAAGCACGAGTAGCCAATTTCTGCACCTCTTCGTCAAGTCTGGCACGTGTCACCTCAATCTCGTCTATAGCCTCAACCATGTTAGTCACCTCTGTCATGACCTTCCTGATCATAGAGTATGCACGCTCTGGAATGAGTTCTGGAGAGCGGGATAAAGCAGATTGTGAAGTTGTATATTTGGCAGCTTCATCTAATCCAAGAATCTCTGGAAGTGTATGCCGCGGAAACATAAGCACCTTCCCCTTTTTTGGTGGACAAACTTCCAACAATAGCTCGACCTCCCGTTTTCTTTGGGAGGCAGGAGATGGTGTTACATTCTGAGAACATCCCTCGTGAGAACTGTCCTCCTGAGAATTGCCTTCTTGCATAGTACGTTCCACAACAGCCTACATTACATAAAAACCTAATAAGACCCACTCAAAATTTATATCCTAATATTACATAATATAATGCAATATTAGCAAAAGGAGGGGAGAGGTTGTGATGTTGCGGCACTGAATATTTAAGCAATTGATTCAGGTATTTGGTTTAATTGCAAAAAATCAGATAAATGGTTTCAATGCAAACTCCACTAGTGAAAAAATATGAACTTGTAAAAGTTCAGACAAAACTATTAAATAGAGGATATTGTTCAGCTAAATATATCATAATATAGCACTTACTCCATTTCTGGTTAGAAGGAATCAGAATATAGAACTGAAGTAGTAATTTTCGACAAGTAGTGATATTTACTTTTTACTTGTTTCTCTTTTTTATTCCTTAATAGAAATCTAGCACATGTATTGATATGAACTATAAATTATTTGAAATATTTTTTGTAGGTCCCTTGTATGGGGGCATTTTTGCTTATGCTTTGATGGTCAGAAGCTTCTTGATGACAATGACTACATTGCAGATTACGAGATTAGGGATGGTGATCAGGTAGTCATTGTGTTGTGCGATATAAAACATATAAGTTTATCCTTATCTTAGGAGAAGAAACAATGGTTGCTTATTGAACTTAAAAATTTGGTCATGTTACTAGAGCTGTCTAATACTAACAATTACTGGATGTTACTAGATAACTTTTAGTAATTCAATATAAAGAAAGAAGTCAGTGATGATATGCCATTAATCGGTAGCCATAAAAAGCTTTTCTACTACATACTGAGTTCATCGTGCTTACAATACTTATTCTTTACTTATCTTACTAGTAATATGCTTTGTCTTTCCTAGAGAACTTATCAGATTACCATTGCACATGATAACTCAATCTCAGGTTTAGAGGTTAAAATAGCCAGTGGTCAATATATTTTCCTCCTTTACTTGTGACATCTTAGTTGTAAGAGTGTTCTTTTCCTAAATGTGAATTCAATTTAAGTCTGAACTACCTCTGAAAGTTCCCTCCTTTTTTTCTCCCTGTCACAACAGAAGATGTTCTAACAATTAGCCTGGAAAAAATTAAGTAAAGAACATACTTTAAGTTTTTTTCCTATTTCTTCCACCTGTCCATTCTTCTTGTACGAAACAACAAACTTTTCCAGGATAGTGAGAGGTTTTTTGTTTTTCTTCTCTAGTTCCTACAGAAAAACGAAACAAAGACATTGCATAACATATTCCAAATTGAAAAAACAATAGAATGGTTTGTCGTGATGAGATTAGAGCACAAAGTTGACCTGGTTGATTTTCTATTCATCAGCTAATGTCCAGTATTTTTTAATTCATAAAAAAAGTACCTCGTAACGTTGGTCAAATGGCTTCGCTCCACTGTTGTGATTAATCTTAGACTTCTTGACGTTTACACTAGTAGAAAACAGGCCTTTTACGTCGGTTAAATCGACCTTATACGTCGGTTAAATGGCGACGTATAGAGAGGCGACGTATAAAGTCACAGTCTTTTACGTCGGTTAAAAAGGCGACGTAATAGGTAGAATATACGTCGGTTATTAAGCCGACGTAAAAGACCAAAATAACCGACGTATAAAAGTCTGAGTAACCGACGTATAAAACAAAAAGGCGACTTATATTGTTATCTTTTTACGTCGGTTCTTCTAAACAACCGACGTATATTGTCCAAAAAATTTTAAAAAAAATATTTTGTTCCTCTGTAATCTAATCATACCTAGAAACCTGTGCAATAATAAAAAAAACATACATTAACAAAATTTTGTACAACCAAAAACTACAATAACCTTTGGGGAAAAAAAAAACTACAATAACCAAAATGTTTACAAATTCCCGATCTAATGGGTCAACCATGTCATGTAATTAAGATTGTACAAGTTACACTGAGATTGAATGATAATTCAATGATGAAATTTAAAACTAAGTTGCTTGGAGACTGCTTGTTTTGCTTGTTTTGTAGTAGAGACAAGCTGTTCCATCCGTTCTGAAAGGGCATAACAGGCTGCCTTGTATAATAAGAAGCAACCTGTAGGACATTAAGTTTTTTTTTATTAAGCTCAGCAAGACAAAAATAAAATGCATATATCGTAACATATACCTGTCCCCTAATATAATCAGACATTTGCGACTCAAATGCTTCAGCAACATTAATCAATCTACCTGATTAGCTGCTATCACTTCATTATCCTCTGTCTTACTCTTACATGAACTGTAAGGATTAGATGCTTTATTTTCAAATAAGGTTAACTACTTTTCTGTATGCCTGCACAAACATTTACGGGCAGGAAAGGCTTCACTAATTTTACAAATTTCTTGATAGAATAAATTAAATCAATACATAAAGCATGACAGATTAGGTCCTTGGTTATACAATGGAAAGAAATAAATTTGTCTATTATGTGAAAACAGACACCCCCACTCCCCTTGAGCATGCACCCTTTGCGTTACTTCTAACCCAAAAGAAATTTACTTCTCCTTTCTTGCCTAATTTAGTGGATTTCTTTTCTTTTGACATCATACAGATAATCATTATTTAAGAACAGATAAATACTGATCAATGTTCTCCAAATTACAAGAATATTATATTATGGACTTACCCGCTGATGTGATGTACATTCTCCCAAATATGCGGCTGCTTAGATTTTTCCCTGCATACCTGTGAGCTTTGAATGATTAACCAAACAGCAAAGACATGGATAATGAATTCACAGTATTTTTTAATTCATAAAAAAAGTACCTCGTAACGTTGGTCAAATGGCTTCGCTCCACTGTTGTGATTAATCTTAGACTTCTTGACGTTTTACCCTACCATTTTCTGACATCTTGGAAAATCCCTCAGTTTCCCAGTAATCAACTAGACCATTCCATGCATTTTCAGATAAGTAGTATGGGGCGCAACTACGAAGATTTGCAGTTGTGTCGCCCTTAACATGTGCCTCATCAACCCTCATCAGACCATCACTCTTCCAGCCATTCGTATAACTTTTTATATTATTTTTCAAATGATTCCGGACCACTGCATCCCCCTCCAGCTCTTTAACTTTATCACCATTAAATTCTGGTGGGTACTCATAATATTCCTTTCAAGCAAAAGTATTAGAACTTTTAACATAAAAACTTTTATAAAAATAACAAGAGCATAAAAATTGACAAGTGCTGAAAATGTGTATGTACCATCATACCTTAAAATCCTCTATGCACTCGTTCAAAAATGTCTCTCGAGCCCGTCCCTTTTGTTTTGCTGTATCATAATCCCAACGCGTTCTTACAATTGCTTTAAGCGTCTTCTTGTAATGAGGCTCCTTAATGCTACAAAAATTTGCAATATCATAATTGAGAAGTAATAATTTTCTGCAAAAAAACTAACAAGACTGAATGTATATATAATATGTATATTACTTTTTTTTGTTTATGAAGGTTACGACACCAAGTTTGGGTTCTCCTAATTTTGGCTTCTTTTTATAATCGCCATCACAAATGCTACGTGAAGCTCTCGCAAATTTAATACCATCAGCCCCAACTTGTTCCTCATCGTTGCCCTCTCCTTCATCACCACCCTCTTCATTACCCGCCTCATTCTGATTTTCTACATTACCTCTACCAACATCTTCTCTTCTCCCTCCCTGGCCCCGTCCCCCAACCCTATTTCTATCTCTCCCATCTCCCTCATTTCCGGTAACCCTGCTCCTAGCGCTCCTACTACCACTAGCCCCCACTGCCATCAAGATAATAAAGAGACTAGCAGCCAACAAGTCTTAAGCATTTCCTGTAATTATTAGAAAATTATCAGCACAACTTCAAATTATCAGCACAACTAGCACACTAAAAAATCAGCGACAAAAAGAATACAGATGTAACAACATCAGCAGCAGACAAAAAGGAAACCATAATAATGAAGACAAATAAAGAATGCTCTGTAAATGTCTTATTCTCAAGGATGTAATGAGATTTCTGGTGGATGGATGGAACGGTCATGACAATACTCCTGTCTTAGTATATAGCCATTCAAATCAGTTAGAACGGTCGTTTGGCAATAAATAATGCAATGGTCACCATGTTTTTAGAAAATTGACATTTTAGCTCTTTTAATTCTTTTGCTTTTGCTGCATCCTTATATTAGATTTAGTTCCATCATTACCTAATCTCAATCTATATAAGTTTATCGACAATTCGGTAGGCTATTAGTACTTGATAAAAGGATCAGTTTTAACATAACTCAGAAAAGGGTATGTATTGGATTCTTATATCTCAATGGTAGTCTTAAATTACTAAAAAGAGCAAGTAGAGTTGTTTACTACAGGTAAACCTCGATACATGGTTACTCTTGGGACTGGAGAATTATATTTAATTTTCCAGGTTAAACATACACTCTAATTTAAAATACATGTGAGAACTTTTAACATTTTCAACGTTTATCGAAAATATTAAAGATTTTTACATTATAATTATATAAAGTAACTTTTAAAATGTTGGATATGTAAACTAAACATTCTAGTAAACTTTTATGACTTTTATAAGTTAAGGAGTATTTATTTATTTTATGAAAGTACGCATCAAATATATACTTATAATTGTTTTCTAAAAATGAAAGATTTATAATTTTACTAATATTTGTCGAAATAAAAGTGAAAGTGTATTTCATGGTTGCCCATATATTTCAATTTATTTTTGAAAAAATTGATTTATTTTTTATATTTTAGATAATTAGGAAAAAAATGAAAAGTAAATTCAACCGAATTTTGATATTGGTTGAATTTACAAAATGGGGGGAAATTTCCCGCGTTCAACAAAAGAGTCTTTTCATTATTCAACCGGATATGGTTGAATTTAGCGTCGGTTGAAATTATCCGGTTGCATTTAACTTTTTAGCGGGAATTTTGGCATCTGACGAAATTTAAGCATATTGAAATTCAACTGGATCTGGTTGAATTTGTTTTCGGTTGATTTTGTTCGGTTGAATTTAATGCTGGTTGAATTTGTTCGGCTGAATTTACAAAATGGGGGGAAATTTCCCGCCCTTAACAAAAGAGTCTTTTCATTATTCAACCGGATATGGTTGAATTTAGCGTCGGTTGAAATTATCCGGTTGTATTTAACTTTTTAGCGGGAATTTTGGCGCCTGACGAAATTTAAGCATATTGCAATTCAACCGGATCTGGTTGCATTTGTTTTCGGTTGATTTTGTTCGGTTGAATTTAATGCTGGTTGAATTTGTTTGGTTGAATTTAATCCCGGTTGAATTTATTCGGTTGAAAATGGGTCTCGGTCAAAGCTTAGACGCCATTGACTGCATATTTAACAGGATTCGGTTGAATTTATCCCCGATTGAATTTATCCGGTTGAATTTAACCACTTTTTCTAGTAGTGTGCATACAAACACAAGTAACATTTTCCTTTCGTATAAGACAATCCATCATAATACAATTCATGAACCCCAATATATGTTGTATCCATGGTTGTAAATTTCGGAAATCGGAACAAATCGGTTAAGGTACCGTATAGCGATTTATCGGCAAATCGAGAATTTATCGGAATGATAAATCGGAACAAATTAAAATCGGATAAATTATAATATTTTAAATATATTTAATATATTAGCCTTATATATAATATAATAAACCATATAAAAATAATTCATAGCGATATATCGGATTTCAAAAATCGAATCGGTCAAATATTTTTAAACGATAAATCGATGATTTATCGGCGAATTTTGAAAAATCGGACGATTTGTAGAACACTGTTTACATCCATTATTAATTGCAAATCTATCAACTTTGTATAGAAGAAATGTGATAAAACTATTTATCTGTCCAGGTGTGTACTAATGTCCAGTCTGATCCAGGAAAAGGGCCATTAGTCGTAGCAAAATAAAAACCATCAGGTTTAGCTAACCAGTAACATGGATTCACCCCATTCCCTCCATCTTGGTGAGAGCATTTATAATAATAACTTTTGTTAAACACTTCGAACGCATTGTCTAATTTTTTCTGATTCCACCAGAAGTGACAAAAATACATAGTTTTCAAGAAGAACTGCACGTTGAAATCCCATTTAATTTCCTGACCTGGTTGAAGATGAAATTCACCAATCTCGTCGTTTTTGGATGCGCAGTGAACCCATATCGGATCATTGATTCCGTTCTGTACATGCATTTCGAAGCTGAAAGTTAAACCATCATCATTTGCAGAACAAAATTTTGTAGTTTGAATGATCAGAAGAAAAAGAAAGAGGTTTCTCATTGTATACATATTTGAATATTAATTTTATGTACTGAAGTGTAACCTTGACAAAAATTAAACTTGTACTTGTTTCCTTTATATGCAGTTACATCCTCATTTAAATAGTTATCAATTGTTTACGTTACTATTGCAATTAATTTAGATATATTATCAGATATATTATTAGAAATATTATCACAATGGATATTACTCCTGCATCAGTTACATTTGGATTGCAGTAAATACATTATCACTAAAAGTAATCTAGAAGTAATTGCAACACTCCAAAACAGATTGAGATATAAGAGCCATAGTGAGATAACAAAAGATTTAAGATCATTAATTACATGTAACATTATCAGGATTAAATCTTGTAAGATACTAGTATGTATATTTATGAAGATTTGAATGTCTAAGATATGTACATTTTCTAATGTTTTTACTGGTATGATTGTTCTAAGCCATCAATTAGGTGAGAGTTCAATGGTTTTGATATTTCTCAGAGTAAAGGTTTTTTTTTAATTTTTTCGAGTAAATGTAGAGATGTTTGAACCAATTTATTGATTTTATGTTATACTAGCTTATAGCCCGTGCGATGCACGGTTACTTAAATTTTATTTATAATTATTTTGTTTATAATTATAATTTTATTACTCATGCAACACACGATTGTTTTTTTAATATTTATAATTATATTTATTTATGAATATTTTAATATTTAAAAGTTATTAGTTTACATGATTAAATTATTATTAAAAAAGATTTAGCCAAAAAAATTATAGTTAAAAATTTGATATTTATTATATTTTACACGCTCAATTTAATATTTGTTTATATTGAGTTATAAAAATTAGATTTTGCTAATTTTATAGTCCACGTGAAATTCACAAAATAATCTTTAATTTAGTTGTGGTTTAATAGTTTTTTTTCAATTAAAAACTATTCTAAAACTAAAAAGAGAATAAAGTGACGAAATTTAATGTTGAGAATTTTATTCAATTTAGGAAATCTACTTATATGTAGTTTAGATTATTAGAATACCCTTTATTAACCAAATATAGTTTTTAATGTTAAATCTAACGGTTTTCACCTATCTATTTAACATTAAACGATTTTTTATTATTTTGGTATTAAATGAGTTTCCTTATTTAATTACAACTATTTTTATGTTTTGACTTTTTAGAAAATTCAATCCTAATATAATATCTTTTAACTTATATCATTTTTAGATATAACTTCTTTTTATATGATATAATATTGATCATGTATTTTTAAAAGTATTGGATCTAACGGTTGAGAATGTTTTGGCGGTATTTAGGACCAAAATACCATGATAACATCATTAATTTTTCTTAATATTTATAATTTTTTAAATATTTATTGCTAAAATATAATATACTTTTTTTTGTAATATGTTAAAGATGCGGGAACTTTGAACTTTTGAGAAAATAAATTGTGATCAAAATTCTGTATAAATTTCATTTTTTTTATAGTATATCCTGTAAATATCTATGTTATTATATTAAAGACTAATTAATGAAAGCTTTCTTATAAGTTTGGTCGCTTTTTTTGATCACTCAATCCATAATCGTTGAATCTTTCAAATTAAATTGTTGAAAAACGTTAGATATAATAGTAAAATTATCATGTAGAATGATCTAAGATTTGAATCTATTAACAACATATTAAAATTTATAGGTTTTTTTGAAAAATAAGAATTTTTTCATTTTTTCTTGCAGACATGTGTTATTTGATAATATTTTTTGTAAAGTACGATTTTTCAGAAAAGTACTATACTAATTGATTAACAAACTTTTAAAGTTTCGAATTTAATAATTTACAATGTATATAGGTTTAAAAAGTTTGGCCTCTACTGAGTCTAAAATTTCAAAATAAGGTTTTTTTTAATATGAATACAGTTCCGTTAACAATGAAATTAGGCCTATATGAGTTCTTATAAAACAAAATCACCATTTACGTATAATTTATTATTTAATAATAAATAATATTTGATTAGTTATGATATAAAACTTAATAAAATAGGATTAAAAATATGCACAATTTTATAAAATTTTATCCTCGTATTATTATACTCTTTGTTGATTTGAATTTTTCTTAGATTGATTTTAATTTTTGAACATAGATTTATAAATTTAAAATAGTTAGAAAAAAGTAATTAAATTGGTGTTAAAATAATGATGACATAATAATTATTATTAGAATTTAAATATTCACTTTATTAATTTGGGTTTTATCTTGTGTTTTAAAAATCAGATTTTGACGATTTTACACCCCACGTGAAGATAACTAAATTATCTTTAATTAAAAGATGGTTTAACAATTTTTATCTAGGTGGAATTGTCCATGGAAGAGAAAAGAAAGTCACGAATTTTTTACATGGAGAATTCTATTCAATATTGAAAACTTATTTATATTTGGTATATTTGGTTTAAATTATCAAAATACGCCTTTTAGAATTTAAATATAATCCTATTATTAATAAAATAAACTTTTTTAATATTTGATCTAACGATTTTCATTTATCTAGTTAAAATATAATGGTCCTTATTAATTTGGTTGTCTACGACCAAAATTTGGGATAAGATCCATATTATGATTATTATATATAAGGATTTAATATAATAAGGATATCAAGTATATACTGATATAAGTATCTTACTAACTGCTTTTACTTTTAATGTTTCGGTTTTATTTACGGTGTAAATAAAATTTTAAAATACATTATTACTTAAAAATTATTAAATAGAATAAAAATTATGTTATGATTATATAAAATTTTATTCTCATATTATTATATTCTTTATCGATTTGAATTTGTTCTTAATTAATTTTGATACTTTATTGAAAGAAACATAAAATTTCTATATTTAAAAGAATTAGTGGAAAAATAAATAAATTGGTGCTACAATAAAAAAAAAATATTTATTAAAATTTAGATACTCACTTTAATATTTGGGTTCTATCTTAAGTTTTAGAAATTGAATTTTGACAAATTTTACAACTCATGCGAAACAAACGAAATTATCTTTAATTTAATGATGCTTTAATAATTATTATCTAACTTGACCAGTTTACCTACCCATAAAATAAACTGAAAAGAAAAGATGGTTAAGAAGTTTTACACAAAGAATTCAATTCAATATAGAAAACCAATTTATAATTGGTTTAAATTATCAAAGCACACTTCTTAGTATTTAAATATAATCATATCTTTAATCAAATACACATTTTAATATAAGTATTATATTTAAAATTATCGTTTATGAATATGAAACCCTCAACATTTTAATAATATTTTGATATTATCCTTTTATGTTTGTTATATGTAAAATAATATAATTATAATTTGGATTAATCAAATTGTTATGTTCCTTCAAAAAAAAGTGTTTAAATTTATTCATGGAGTTCTCTTAAGTCTCTTATATGGTATCATTGTAATCGATATGAATTGTTATCTTGATATTTGGTTTAACAATTATTATCTAACTGGAACTATACATAAATTCAAGAGAAAGGATATTTAAGAATTTTTACATAGAAAAATTTTAAATTATCAAAATACACTTTTTAGTATTTAAATATAATTCTATTATTAATCAGATACACTTTTTAATATTAGATCTAACAATTCTCATCGATCTATTTAAGATCTAACTATAATTATTAATTTGGTCGTATACTGATCGTACACGGACCAGATCGATTTTAATTTTTTCTTAAATTGATTTTAATATTTTATTGAAATAAATATAGAATTTTATAAATTTAAAAGAATTAGGGAAAAAAAATTAAATTGGTGCTACAATAATAAAAAAATATTTATTAAAATTTAGATAATAACTTTACTGTTTGGTCTCTTGGGCTCTATCTTGAGTTTTAGACAACAGATTTGAACGATTTTACAGCCCACACGAAACTTACAAAATTATCTTTAATTTAATGATGGTTTAATAATTATTATGTAACTGGAACTATCCATAAAATAAAGAGAAAAGATAATTACGAATTTTTACATAAAGATTTCTATTCAATATAGAAAACCCATTTATAATAGGTTTAAATTATCAAAATACACCTTTTATTATTTAAATATTATCATATTATTAATCAAATATAGTTTTTAATATTATATCTGACGGTCCTCGTCGATTTGAATATTTATAGTTTTATAATCCAACGGATCGTATACTTTTGGTAGTACCGACCAAAGTTTTGGATAAGATCTCTCTTACGCTTATTATAATAAGGAGTTAATTCTTCATATTTGAGTCGAGAACAGGGCTCACTAAAAAGAAGATTTGGTAGCACTGTTCTTCAACTAGCCATGTTCTTATAAGCCAGTGCGGAATTTTATCTATAGTAGAACTTCGATAAATGAATGTTCGATAAATAAATAATTTATAATTTTTTTCGGTCTCAACTTGGGAATAATTTCGCTAAATGCATTAATGCATAAATTTTATTGGAATCTTTAAAGACTCTATGTAAACATAAATAAATATTCACTAAAATTAAAGCAATATATATTTTTATGATATATGTCATTTAGTCCAAAAAATTCATAAATTCATATAAATTTTAATAAATTCTAAGTATATTACTAATACAATCTTATGAACAGTTTTAAGTATGTTAAAATAGTACAAGCACACTATAATTAATTTATACGTATAATTTATGTATACATATTATTGAGCGTGAACAAAATATATGATAAGAATTTTAAAATTTTAACTATTATATTCTATACACATTCGAATATTAAATTTTAAAACATCATTATCATAATAAAAAAATAAAAAAATTGTCTAAATGAATAAATATTCATTTATCAATAATTGAATAAAATATTCATTAATCGATAAATAAATAATCTCGTTAAATGAATATATTTTCTTGGTGCAAGTGTATTCATTTATCGAGGTTGTACTATAGTTTGTGTTTGTATCTTAAAGTACTGGCATTTGTACTGTCAGGCTATTCCGTTTAATGCTTGTTTCTTGAACTAGTTTAGTTAATATGTTTTTGACAAGACTTATGCTTAAACGATGTCAATTGGTGCTTTAGTTGGCAAAACTGGTTCTTCTTATCTTTTCCAATTTTTTTCAGAATATAAGTAACACAAAGTGATTGTCTTTGTTTTGGCTAGTTGTAAAGAGTATTCTTAATGTTTGTCCAAGTGCATTGACAGTAACATAATATAGCCATAATAGCCATGAATAAGTACAGTCAATATGGTCATATATAGAGTTTTTTGATGCTCGAAATAAGTCCTGGCATGGCTTTCTGGCCCCTGCAACAACACACAGAATGGATCATATATGAATTCCCTTGTACATTACCTAGTATATTTTATGAAAATCTCTGAAATTGCAGAGTTTAATCATCCCACACTCAGTGGAGCTTTCCAAAATGCAATCAATAGGTTGAAGGTGATGGGCATGAGGCTGCGTGATAACAGCCAAGTTTGGGATGCTTTGCAGTTATGGGACATTCCGTGAGCTACCTTCAATCCAAATGAAGTGGATCTTTTTTTTGTTGTATAATCTGAGATTATTGTATCGTAGTCTGATGGGTCAAATTAATTTCAGATTTTTTCTGAATATTTGGTGGGTGTTACTTGAGGGTTTGTGGTGGTACAAAAGTTGTTTGATGTTTCCCTTCCTGAGGTACTTGAATTATTGTGGGCACTGTTTCTTTTTTTGTTTCATTCCTGGTGGAAAATGTGTTAAGCATTGTCGGAGTGTTATGGTGTGTTGGTTTTTTTTATAGTTTATGGGATCAAATATCTTTTAAGTATCAGAGCTTAAAGTGTACCCCTCCTGGTGTGTTGAATTTTGCTCTTCTAGTTTTGTTCACGATTCGAGCTGAGCTATTTTGGCTCTTAAAGTTTAAAAATCTCAGACTTTACGTTATGCCGCGTGATCGGAGTTTTTATTCTCCCTGTGCTGTAGCTTTAAAAGTAGCAATGTCGAAGGGTTTTTGTTGATTTTCAGTTATTGTATGAGCTTAGTTGCAGAACAACAATGGAGTAACAACAGAGTGATGCTAAAACTGTATTGTATTTACATATTGAAAAGGAGAAAATGATCACAGTGTACATACAACCAACTACTGAATGTAACAAACTATTTGACAGCTGGATTATTGCTGGCAAGCTGATGTGGACAGTTAGTTACTCCAACATCCCCCCTCAAGTTAGGAGGTCCAAAGTCAGACAAGGCATGGAACCCTAACTTGGAGAGCAACAAACGAAACTGAGAAGGAGGCAAACTCTTGGTGAATAAGTCAGCCAACTGAGATGATGTAGGTAGATACTTGAGCTGAATGAGGCCTTCAAGAACTTTGTCACGAGTGAAGTGACACTCGATCTCGATGTGCTTAGGGTTTTTGACAATGTGGATAGCAGATTGACTATCACAGTAAAGAACCACAGGAGAGAGCTGAGAAACACCTAACTCATCAAGAAAACGGACTAACCAAGTAATCTCACTAGCAGCAGATGCCATAGCACGATATTCAGCCTCAAAAGAGGACCGTGAGACTGTACTTTGTTTTTTTGATTTCCAAGTTACTGGAGAAGAACCTAACAACAGTACATAGCCTATAACAGAATGTCTCGAATCAACACAAACTGCCCAGTCTGAGTCACTAAAGGCTTGCAAACTACCACTGGATCCTCCCAATAGGATTCAGATGTGGAAAAAGGGGTACACCTATTACTGTCAATGGCCTCCCAACAGGTTATTGGCATTGAAAAGATTAGTCTCCCCACTACAACCTGTACTGAGTCTGCACAGGATCAAGAACTCACTCTTGATCCTAGGAGAAATAAGGATGATGACACATTGAGTGGAGAGCACATCACATTTGAAACTCCTCCTATTTCTCAGGGGGAGTTGCCAAAATCAAATCTACACCACACTTCTCTTCCAGAATCTACATCTAACATTTCTTCTCAACAGATTAGTCATTCACATGACTTTTCTGACATTGATCAATCACAATCCAATACTGTGATTGAGCCAAACTCAAGTGACATGGTGCATGACACTGTGCTCACCACCCAGGAACCACATCTAGTTGGTCAGGGAATGCATGCTGGGGCATATCCTAATGACACCAACACAAACATGGAGGATTCACCAGTTTTCACTGGAGACTCTATGCCAACTTCTCCCATCCTTAGGGATGTGGAACTGTCTTCACAGACAAATAGGGTTGATGTTGTAACACATCCCATTTCAATGGAGACAACATCAGACTCTACAACCATTCCAAGGCTGGAGGAGACTCAAAATCTCACATCTCATGAAGTGCCTAGCACTAGCTCTCACTTGGCTCAGGCCACTCTGTCAGAATGGCTGAAGCCTGTGCAACATGACAGACCTTCAGGATCATCAACTGTGCCTTCCAAAATGACAGAAGAAGCTATTCAAGATCTCCATGTGGCACAGATTGATGAGTTCTCAAAAATAGCTCAACACCTCTTCACCTCAAACTTGCCAAATGCTGATTATGAGGCTATTCTTCTTTGCCACAAGGAGGATGTTGCAGCACAGCAGGAGAAGATAGTGGATGCAGCTGAACCAGAGGGAAATGTGGATGCCTGGTTGGATGCTAAGAGGTCTATCAAATTCAAGGATGCCCTAGCTTTTCTGAGAGAAGACTACCTCACCTCTCTAGGCTCCAATGCAAAAGATCTCTCTCCTGCTACAGTTTATGATACTGTAAATGACATCTACAAGAATCAATTGAAGGCTCTGCACTATCTTGGGAAAGGGCTTCAATCAGAGATTTATTCAATCCAGGAGGAGATAGATAGATCCCTCACTCAGCTAAGAAACTCATATCTCTCTGATTTTTCCAAGGTGGATGGCATCCTCAAAGAAATCCAGAAAACCAACTCTAATGTCAACATGATGGATCTCTCTCTAGCCATGGTCACAGACAACATCAAGAAACTGGCTACAACATTGGAAAATCAAGTCAAGGCCAACATCAACTCAAATGCAATGCTCAATGTTATTTGGAAGAATCAATATGGTGACAAATTGGTGGATGAGGTTCCTATGTCAAACATCTCCAAATTTGACTTTGCCAGGATCAAGGATCAATCTCTCAACTCTTTCAAGTCTCAACAGCTATTCTCCAAGGTGGATGGTCTAGAAAGAGAAGTGGCCTCTCTGAAAGATGAAAATAGGATACTTGCTAAATCCTTAAACCAACTCAATGACAAACTGGATGACCAAGGCAACAACACCTCTAATATCCTGCTGGTGCAACAACAAATGCTGACTTCTATGATGAGACAAATGAACCTGCCTATCCCTGGGGAAGCTCAAGACATCTTGTCTGATTCCAAGCCTAAGGGGGAGAAACAAAAGGAGGTCATTCTGAAAAAGAGAGGGGGAGTACCTGCCAAGCAGCAAAAGCTTAAGGGCATACTCACAGAAGAAACTATAAAGCCAATCACTCTTCCCCCTGTAGAGGTCATAAGTGCAGAAGGCAAGAAAAGTACAATCTCAACCACCTACTATCCATCCACAATGCCGAAAGACATCTCAATTCCTCAACCTGCTCAACCCACTCCCAATGCTAAACCTGTCAAAGCTATAGTTATCACAGAGGCCAAGCTACAGGAAGTTGCCAATTCAAACATCTATCATGATGAGGCCTTCCTGGAGTTTCTGAAAACCATCTACAGAAATGCTCAAGAAGATGCAAGGGTTTACAGTCAGAAGCTCAAGGAAAGCATCAAGTACTTCACAGTTGCAGTAAGGAAAATCAAGAATGTCCATCTAAAAGAGGTAATCATGGTGTGCAAGGACAATTGCCTATGGCACCTAGCATTTCAAACTCTAGAGAAACTGAGATTTACTGAGCTGCCAATCATTCTGGATTTGATTGAAAAGCATGGGATGAACAATGAAAGTCTTTATACTGACTTGAAGATGAACCAAAATCAAAGATTGCCTGAGGTTATATCCAAGCCAAGGACAATAATTTACCAAAGTCTATCTCAAGACAGCAATATTGACCAACTAGTAATTCCCTCAGACCTAACAATGAAGAACAATGCAAAGATCAACCAGGTGCTGCAAATGCTGAGAGCCAAGAAAGGAGTTAAGACAGCTGAGGAACTAGAAATGATTCACATTCTACAATATTTTCTGATTCATGGAGTCATTCCTGAATCTGTCAAAGAAAAGAGCAAGAAGAAGGATGGTGAGGATGATGATGAGGAGAAAACCTACAGAAGGAGATTTCAATCAAGGAGTGATAAGGATGGACCAAGTGACAGTAGCAGGAGCAAATCTTCAAAGAAAACAAAATGTGCTGATGATGACAAGAGGGATTCTAAGGGGACAAAGGAAACAACCAAGAGAACAAGAAGTGGAATTCAGCAAGTCAAGGACATTGCTAGCATTACTTTAACCACAACACAAGACTCTAAGTCTAGGGTGGGTACTGTTAGTAATGATCCTCCAAAATCATTATCTAAGACTTCTGAACCTGAATTGCCACAAAAGAAAGAAGGAGCCACAAAAGAAACATCAAAAAGACACTTCCACAAAGTCACAGCTAGTGGAGTGTTACAGTGGATGAAGGGAAAAGGAATGAAGCTACTTCCAAGTGATGTGGCACTGAAGACTGATTCTCCTTGTTCCAGAAAGGTATCTCTTGTGAAGCATTTGAAGATCAAGAGTGTACCCAGAAGGATAAGGATAACAAAGAAGACTGGAAAACTCACAAATGTTATTGGCATCAATGTGCTTCCACTAGATGAGGACTATGATGAAGATGCCCTAGCATTTTTGAAGGCTCAAAGGATCTTTGAAGTCAAAGTGAAGTTGGATCATCTAGAAATCAAGTACACTGATGGAAGAGAAAGGATTATGAAGCAAGGAGGCTGGCAATATTTCTATAAATATGAGCTTGAAAGGATAAATGCCTTACTGAATTTTGAAGAAAAAGAAGAAAGGACATGGAAGATAGATATTGCCAGGTTCTTGAAAATGCATGCTGATTATGAAGAAAACCTGAGAAAGGAAAATGAAGAGAAGATAATTCAGAAAGAGAAAGAAATGGCTGAAATGGAGGAAAGAGCAAAGGAGCTGAGAAATAAAGGGCTTTGCAGGGTAAAACAAAATCCTTATGTTGTGGAATACAAAAATTCTAATGGAGGCATAAGCAAGATAAGGATGGAGTTTCTGGATTCATATGTGGAAAGTGCTCTTAAAGCTGCAATTGATGATCTAAAAGACTCCCCTCTCATTGAAGAACTGATTGCAAGAGAAGAACTTCAAGAAGCCATCATAGACATGAAAAGAAGATAAGAGATAAGAGATAAGGAAAAAGAAGATTTATGATGATTTACAAGAGAAGCAATTGGAAGCTGAAGCTGCTGAGCAACAAAGATAATCTGTAAGCTTTCAATTTTTCTATGTAATCAAATTCCTGATCTCAATGTTCATAAATTGTCCTCTCTGTTACTTAATTTCCTTTTATGTAAGTTAGGCTTGTTATCAGACATGAAATTGTGCCTAAGGATCTTACTCACAATTTGGGGGAGATTGTTAGGCTCAAGACATGTCTGAATACCACTATTAACAAGCCTACACTATGTGACTATGTCACATTACATGACCTAGTGAGTTCTATCACTGGGATATAGTATAGGTCTCTAAATGTACTTGTCTTGTTCTCATGAACATTAGCTTGATCATGTATGCTCAAAGTTATAATGAGCTTAGCAAAGTTTCTTGCATCTAGATTGTATATAGGCCATTGAATAATTGTCCTGGTAGAAGTTCAGAAGTGTTCATGCAGCAGGATAGAAATGAATAAGGCCATGAAGAAATAAGTTGCAGAAATTTGTCTAAGGCATTATATAGCAAAGTCAGAAGAAAGCTATGTCGTGAAGTCACCAATATCTATGTCGTGAAGTGCTACATCGCATAGTCCATTTTGTACTATGTCGAGAAGTCCTCAAGACTCATGTCGTGAAGTGTTGAAGTCAGCAAAGTCAAAGAAGCCTAGATCGTGAAGTCCTCAGAAGCCCTATGTCGCATAGTCCTCAGAAGCCCTATGTCGCATAGTCGTCAAATGACTTATGTCGCATAGTCGTCAAATGACTTATGTCGCATAGTCGTCAAATGACTTATGTTGCATAGTCATCAAATGGCCTATGTCGCAAAGTCCTCAAATGCCATATCGTGTAGTCTTTACAAGGGACATCGCGAAGTCAGGAATAAAGTGGAGTTCACGATATCAACACTTAGCCGTTTATAACAAGAAAAATCAAGGTACAGAACCAAGAATCAAAGGAGACAAATACTGAAGCATTTGTTCTGGCAAGGTGGTCCAAAGAACAGATGGCAAATCTACAGCTAAACTTGGAGAGAAAGATAAGAGACAAGCAGCTACAGAAACGGGAAAGACTCCGAAAAGCAGGTGGTCCTTCCTGACACAGTGAACTTCTTATGGCAGGACAAGTTGGACTTTCAGAAGGGGTAGCTGTGTAATATTGTGTGTGCCTAGTTTGTATAGGTGAATATATATTGTGCACACACCACTGTAAGCTGTAAGAGAGACACACATAGTTTTTATCTTAAGCTCTTTTCTCTGTAAGCAAGCAAGTACAAACTGTTCTTGTTTAGAAGCCAGAAATTCGATTGTGAATTTCTTGGAAAGCTGTAGTATTTAATTTGCTTATACAAAGTAGATTAAAGTGATTGTGTGTGTTGTTTACTTTCTGCATATTACATAGCATAATCATATACAGTTTATATTTAGTTTCAAGAAAGCAAAAATCCATCAAACTATCCATTCACCCCCCCCCTCTGTCTAGTTTCTAGGTGATATTCATTCCTAACAGAAAGTTCTATCAAGTCCTACAAATTCGAAAATAATAAGGAAGTTGTAATTTTCTAAATCAAAGAAAGTTCTATCAAGTTTGAAAATAATAAAAGAAAGTTCTATCAAGCCTACAAATTCGAAAATAATAAGGAAGTTGTAATTTTCTAAATCAAAGAAAGTTCTGTCAAGTCCTACAAATTCGAAAATAATAAGGAAGTTGTAATTTTCTAAATCAAAGAAAGTTCTATCAAGTCCTATAAATTCGAAAATAATAAGGAAGTTGTAATTTTCTAAATCAAAGAAAGTTCTATCAAGTTTGAAAATAATAAAAGAAAGTTCTATCAAGCCAACAAATTCGAAAATAATAAGGAAGTTGTAATTTTCTAAATCAAAGAAAGTTCTATCAAGTCCTACAAATTCGAAAATAATAAGGAAGTTGTAATTTTCTAAATCAAAGAAAGTTCTATCAAGTTTGAAAATAATAAAAGAAAGTTCTATCAAGTTTGAAAATAATAAAAGTGTAATTTTCAATTTCCTTCCTACAAAATCGAAAATAATAAAGGAAGTTGTAATTATTAAAATTAAAAATTGTGAAAAATTGAGAAAATTAGAAAAATAGAACGGAGCGATTCTAGAGGCGCCACCTCACCGCCCCCGTCTTCTCCTTTATATAATCGAAAATAATAAGGAAGTTGTAATTTTCTAAATCAAAGAAAGTTCTGTCAAGTCCTACAAATTCGAAAATAATAAGGAAGTTGTAATTTTCTAAATCAAAGAAAGTTCTATCAAGTCCTATAAATTCGAAAATAATAAGGAAGTTGTAATTTTCTAAATAAAAGAAAGTTCTATCAAGTTTGAAAATAATAAAAGAAAGTTCTATCAAGCCTACAAATTCGAAAATAATAAGGAAGTTGTAATTTTCTAAATCAAAGAAAGTTCTATCAAGTCCTACAAATTCGAAAATAATAAGGAAGTTGTAATTTTCTAAATCAAAGAAAGTTCTATCAAGTTTGTAAATAATAAAAGAAAGTTCTATCAAGTTTGAAAATAATAAAAGTGTAATTTTCAATTTCCTTCCTACAAAATCGAAAATAATAAAGGAAGTTGTAATTATTAAAATTAAAAATTGTGAAAAATTGAGAAAATTAGAAAAATAGAACGGAGCGATTCTAGAGGCGCCACCTCACCGCCCCCGTCTTCTCCTTTATATAAGTATATTGATTGGTCATTTACTATTCCGTGAACACATCATAAAATTTCTTCATTTTTTTAAAGGTCAAACATAGGGTTGTCTTACTTTTTTTTTTTTTTTTTGATATATACAGATTTATACCCTTTTATTCAGCTGGCTTATTTTAACTTGAGTGTTTATTATGAAATATCTAAGATCCTATTTAAAAAATTATGCAAATTGAAAAACATTATATACAATTTAGAATCAATTATATTTTATACAATGAAATTTGAAGTATAATTGATCATAATATTTGATCTTATATGAATAAAGAATTTACCTATATAGTTTAATATCTACGTGATATGGGCTAAAAATAACCCTAAAAATATAATTAATGACATATTAATTAGACCCGAATTGGTCCAAGAACACGGCCCAATATTCAAGGCCCGAAACCCTGATTATTCATTAATTTCGTAATTAATGAATAGGGAAAATATACAGCTCATGAAAAGAGTCCAAAATATGGTAAATTTGTCAAAGAAGGATCCAGAATCACAATTAATGAGTCATAGCCTTTATCAGCAAGGAAAAGACTTATTCAGCAAGAAATACAATGTTTATCCAATATCAAAAAGGAGACTTATTCGCTAAGACTCCCAAACATACCATAAATACTAGGCTCCAGACGCCTATATAAGGTCCCTGATCCTACAATCAGAACTACGTCTTTGGCTTGATTCTCAATAACGAATTGAGATACGTAGGCATCTTGTGATGACCGATTTAGTCTCGAAACACAAGTGCAGCCATTAAAGCTCGAAGCTCTCCAACCCTAGCATTAAATTCGCAAGCTCGGTTTTTATTCCATAACATTTGGCGCCGTCTGTGGGAAAACAACATCAACCATGGCAAACACGCGAAGAACAGCTCGAGATACTCAAACTCCCGAAGATCGCCCTGTCACCTCTGAGGCTGATACTCGCGGGAACCAACCACCGCCAACTACTGGCATTGAAGGGGCGAATATCCCCACCAACACTCAAGGACCGGAAATCCCGATTTCGGTTGAAGGGACGAATCCCCTGCAGATGGTTATTCATGGATCTAATCCACAAGAGACCGTTCACCAGCAACCGATCACGACCTCCCCGCTGCTCATGAGAGCACCTCGTAGCCTTCAACTCCACACTACTGATCTCCCCCAGTATGCTACTCAAACTCTGGGCATGCCAACCTACGGTATGCCTCCTCGACCCCCGGTGGGCGGCAGTGGGACTAATCCCATCTATCATGAAGCCTATGTGCCCCCTTACATTCAAGGTCTGGGACCCCAAAATCGACAAACTAGAGAAATCCCTTTCCTAGACTATTCTGGTCCCTATACCGAGGATGAAAATTACTCAACAAGAGATGAGAGGGATGTTGCCCCAAGAAGAAGACGTTCTTCTCAAACCAATAGAGAACGACCCCAAACTACAAGGGAGAAACTAGAGGCCCATGAAGCCGAGACTGCAAGGCTCAAGAAGCTACTGGCTGAAGAAGAAGCCGCAAGGACACAAAACCAAGGAACGGGAGGAGTCCCGATAATCAATTTGGATCCACCGTCAAGGAGAACCAAGAGGGCTGAAGCCCCAAGGGGTGATCCTACTGTTTTGTTGCCCCTAGGAGATCCTGATGATCCTACACCACCCTTCACTCAAGAGATAATGAAGGCCACTATATCCAGAAAGTTTAAAATTCCAACCATCAAAGCTTATGATGGAACGGGAGATCCCGCAAATCATGTAAGAACCTTCTCAAATGCACTACTGTTGCAGCCTGCCAATGACGCTGTAAAGTGTAGGGCGTTTCCACAAACCCTGGCGGGCATGGCTCAACGTTGGTACAGTCGCCTTCCGCCCAATTCTATTGGATTCTTCAAAGAGTTGAGTAAGGCGTTCATCAATCAATTTGTTAGTGAGAAGATACATGAGAAACGTTCCGCCTCTCTTATGGGGATTCGACAAGACAAGAATGAAACATTGAGAGAATACTTGAGTAGATTCACTAAGGAGGCTATAAAAGTCCCAGATTTGGAAGATAAAGTGGCTATGATAGCCCTACAGCAAGGAACTACCGATGACCACTTCAGGAGGTCTTTGGCTAAGCATCCCCCCGAAAACATGTTGTCACTACAAGATAGAGCTGGAAAATACATCAAGGCTGAGGAGAGCATGAGAAAATATGAACCCACTGTGGAAGCAAGTGAAAACGGAAAAAAGAGAAAGGAGACTCAAGAGTATGACGCTAGGGACAAATATCCCAGGATAGCGAAAGATTCTAACTCTCCACCTAAAAGGAACAACTTCGGACCCAGGTTCGATGAATATGCAAGGTTGAACACCTCAAGAAGTCAAATTCTGATGGAAATTGAGAAGGAAGAAGATCTTCGATGGCCAAAGCCGCTAAGATCCGACTTGGAGAAACGAAACAAGAATCAATTCTGTCGTTTCCATAAAGAAGTTGGTCATGACACCGATGATTGTAGACAACTGAAAGATGAAATCGAGTTCTTAATCCGAAGAGGAAAACTCGATAAGTTCACTAAGGATGGGAATCGAGGAAATCAACAAGGAAACTATGAAAGAAAAGACTATGAAAGGAGGGACAACGACCTAGATCGTAATCCTAAGCCCCGAGGGCCTGTCATCAACATGATATTTGGAGGACCGACTGCTGCTGGGTCCTCCCGAAACTCAAGGAAAGCTTATGCCCGAGAGGTAATGACTGTTGTAGGAGAAGCGCCGAAACGTGCCAAGACAGAAGTGGCTATTACCTTTGATGATTCTGATCTTGAAGGGGTGAAGTTCCCCCATGACGACCCGTTGGTCATTATACCTGTAATAGGTAACTCTAAAACCAAGAGGGTTCTGGTTGATAACAGAGCTTCCGTGGACATCTTGTTCCATGATGCCTTCATCAAGATGGGATATACCGATTCACAACTGACTCCTTCAAACATGCCCATATACGGGTTCAATGGGGTTGAATCTAAAGTAGAGGGAACTATTCAGCTCCCTATGACAATAGGGCAAGGTTCACAAACAACAACTCAAATGCTGAACTTCGTGGTGATAAAGGCAACCTCGACTTATAATGCAATCCTTGGGAGGACAGGCCTTCATGCATTCAAGGCTGTTGCCTCAACTTACCATTTGAAAATCAAGTTCCCAACAAGGAACGGGGTTGGTGAAGAACAAGGAGATCAAAAGATGGCTAGGAGTTGCTATATAGCCGCGTTAAGGCCTGATGGAGTTGGGGGGCAGGTTCTCCCAATCAAGGTTATGGATTCGAGAAACGATGGAGAACCAGACAAAGTCACTCACATTGGAGCATTGTTGCCTGAACCTTTGAAGGGACTGAGGTGCCAAAAACTTGGCATGCCTCAAGTTTAAAAAGTTTATTATGTTTAGTTGTTTCCTAAAAAGGATCCACAAATAGGACAAGTATCAATAAGGTCGACGAAACCATTCTGAGCTCTTAAGCTCTTAGTAGGAAGTAAAGCACTATGTAAGGGTCGAACCCTCTTTTTCAAAGGAAATATTTCAAGTTCTCATTCACTATTTTATTACTTATCTTTGTTTGAGCATTTCCTTATTGTTCTACTTAAGGACAAGTTGTACCAATAACACTTGATCAAAGTGCCAGCCCATTCAAGAGGCCAAGTACTAGGAATTGCCTTACAAAAGAAAAGCTAAATAAATATAAGTGAGCAAGAATGACAAAACAGAATATGCAAAAATAAAGTTGCATAAACCCCGAAGAAGAAGTATCGAAAAATAGCATGCATGAATAGAAGATCTCGAAGGATCAAAGAGTTATGTTACAAGCGTCAAATAAATCTTAAAGTCCATGAAAGGACCCTGAATAAAAGCAAGATAGAGAGCCACGCATGGCCAATAAAATCTGATCTAAGTCATCAAACGAATCATTGTCAAGGACAGGGGCATCTAAGTCCTCTATGAAGTCGTCAGTAGGCTCGAACTCCTCCATTGGCAAGAAGAAGTATCAGAAGGATGCCAAAAAGGCAAGCTGCCTCAAAATGGATCCCCAATTTAGATTAAAAAGTCATGAAGACCACGATTCTTAAAGTCGGAAGATCAATTGTAGTCCTAAAGACCTCAATCTCAAACTAAAAGCCTAAAGAGGCCTATTGGAAGAATATTAATATATGGGTTGAAACCCCTGAAATTGAGGAAGTAGAGCTCAGAACGAGCTTCGATTCGATATACCCCAAGCTCAAATTAAAGAAGCGAGTGAAACGTTGTGTCTGTCTTCCTTCACGAAGACCTCTCGATGTGAAACTTAAGGTATTAGAACTCAAGTTAGTTCTTGAATTTGTAAGCCACGTTTGGCGTTGTTGAAACCTCAAATGAGGTCTAAGGTGTTAGAACTCAAGTTAGTTCTTGTATCTGTAAGCCACGTTTGGCGTTGTCGAAACCTTAAACGAGGTTGAAGGGTAACGACCTCTCAAATACATAAAAAGTTGAGGTCGTTTTGTTCAATCTAGGACCAAATCGAGGTCGAAAATTGAGGTCGAAAACACCTCAAAAAACGCCTAGAAGACCGTCTGGGAGGCGTGGTTCACAACCCCGTCTTGTACACGGGGTGACCAACGTCCAAAAGACATTTGAAAAATCAAGGATTGAAAAACGACTAGGAGGCAAAGACGCCCAGGAGACCTCCTTGGACGCGTGGTTCACAATTCCGTCTTGTACGCGTGAGTGAACACCGCCCAGGAGACAAAGAAAGTCCAGCTAAAAAAGAAGCGCAAAGAACGCCTAGGAAGCATCCTTGAAAGCGTGGTTCACGACCTCGCCTTGTACGCGGGGGTGAACGTCGCCTAGGAGACAAAAGCGAAGCGAACAAATAAAATTGGCTCCAGACAAGACACGCCTACAAAGCGGTCTCCTACACGTGGTTTACAAAGGAACCTTCCAGGCGGTGCACAACCACGCCCAGGGAACAAAAGAAAACTAGCCACAATTTTTCAAAAATTAATCAATTTTGAAAAATCAAACCACGCCTACAAAGCAGACTGGTGTGCGTGGTTTATAAACAAACCTCCTAGGCGGTGCTCAACCCCGCCCAGAAGACATCTAGAATTGGCCAGCAATTTTTCAAAAAAAAAAAAAAAAAAAAATATTTATTTTCAAACCACGCCCAGGAAGCTGCCTGGGACGCGGGCCTTTTATCTGTGCCTTGCACGCGTGACTCATGCACGCCTACGTTGCATTTCACTTATCAAACAAACAAAAACGTACCAGCCTCTAATGGACTGACACGTGGCAAATGGTGATGTTCCCCCACGGGGAACAAAGCATTATGCTGCTATGAGTGGGAGGAAACAAAGAAATCAAAAATAAAAGAAAAATTCAGAAATTGCAAATAAATAGCAAAAAGCTATTTAAAATTTTTAGAAAATTTCTAAAAATTCAGAAAATACCTGAAATAATAGAAAATAATTTTTAAAATTATTTTCTTAATTTTGGGAAAATATTTTATACACTTTTGAAATATTTCAAGAAATATTTCTAAAAATACCTGTGGGTACATGAAAATTCCTAAAATATTAGGAATAATTATTAAAAATACCTATGGGTACATAAAAATTCCTAAAATATTAGGAATAATTATTAAAAATACCTGTGGGTACATGAAAATTCCTAAAATATTAGGAATAAATATTAAAAATACCCGTGGGTACATGAAAATTCCTAAAATATTAGGAATATTTCATTAAATGTCAAATTAGCCTCGAATAAGTCAACAATCATCGTAAATGTGTAGGTCGCTCCACACTTTGCAATAAGGTGATACTTGTGAAACACTAGTGTAAATAAAGTCCTAGGTAAAGGATAAAAAAGACCCCGAATCTCGAGAAAGGTCAATATAATTTCTACGAAAGCTTGAAAAGTTTTCCTAGAAATTGGGGGGCAAATGATATGGGCTAAAAATAACCCTAAAAATATAATTAATGACATATTAATTAGACCCGAATTGGTCCAAGAACACGGCCCAATATTCAAGGCCCGAAACCCTGATTATTCATTAATTTCGTAATTAATGAATAGGGAAAATATACAGCTCATGAAAAGAGTCCAAAATATGGTAAATTTGTCAAAGAAGGATCCAGAATCACAATTAATGAGTCATAGCCTTTATCAGCAAGGAAAAGACTTATTCAACAAGAAATACAATGTTTATCCAATATCAAAAAGGAGACTTATTCGCTAAGACTCCCAAACATACCATAAATACTAGGCTCCAGACGCCTATATAAGGTCCCTGATCCTACAATCAGAACTACGTCTTTGGCTTGATTCTCAATAACGAATTGAGATACGTAGGCATCTTGTGAGGACCGATTTAGTCTCGAAACACAAGTGCAGCCATTAAAGCTCGAAGCTCTCCAACCCTAGCATTAAATTCGCAAGCTCGGTTTTTATTCCATAACACTACGTAAAGTAATTATTTAGTAATTAAATTTTTTTATTATCTAGACTCGTTTATATTTTTATGTACAATCTTTGTTTTAAAAGTTGGGGAATAATCAGGATCATTGATCGATTAATCACATGATCCTAATTATTTGCTCGACGATGACTAATTGATTAGACTATATTGAAATCGGGTAAAAGATCAATTTTATTAAAAATCGATCAAGAACATAAAATTCGTTATAATTAGTCAAAAATTGGTTTAATCGATACTCTCTTTATTTGAACTCTTTTAATTTTATCGCGCAATCTGACCACCAATTCAAATGTTAGATTTATAAATTTCATTTATTCAAATCATAAATATTTTAAAATATAATTGTAGTTCCAATAGATAATAATATATGTTTAATTATAATAATTAAACAATTACAAATAAAAAAGTATTCAATTAATTCCGATTGATCATTCTTTTGATCCTTGAACATGTCTTCATCGATTACTCTGGTTAGGGGTGTCAATGTTTAACCAACTAATCCGACCCACTTTTTGGTTGATCAAGTCAAAAAAATATCCAATACTTAATTGAGTGAAAAAAAATCAAACCATTTTAAAAGGGTTGGGTGTGAGTTTTATATTTTTTTGCCCAATCCAACCTGATTTATAGATTATACTTTCATTTATAGATATGTGCTTACATTCTGTGCGTATATATATGACTTACGAGATAATTTACATTACCAAATTATAATGTTAATTTTATCAAAAAATAAATAATTATAATGTTAATCAAAATGAAATAGTACCATTATAATTGTAAGTTATACGTATTTAGTTTTAGTTAGATTTTTGAAACGAGGGATAATTTATAATATTATAAAAATTATTTAACTCATTCAAACCGACCAAAATCGATGTACGATAGGTAGGATCGGGTCACAAATTTATATTTCGCGGGGATATGGATATTTGGTTGTTGGTGGAAGATGGATATAAGAGAATGGTCGGTATATCATTTTTAATTTTATTTTTATTCCTTCAAATGATTAAATAATAACAAAAAAATATTTATATGTACAAACAATGTTACTAATGATAAAAAATATATTTACAATCTTTTTATATAATATAACAAATTAAATTAATTGATATAACAAATTAATTTAAAGGGTTATGCTAACAACCTCCCTTAGGGCTTATGGTTCACAATTTATTAATATACTAGAATAACAAAATTTCACATCACCTACTTTTATATATTAAAAGTCAACTAAGGGCAAAATTTGACAATAAAATGGTTGTGAATCTACTGTTTTACCTCTATTTTTTGGACAATTACAAAAATGCCACCCTTCTATAATTTTTCAAAAATAAATGGATATTGTCGATAGAGGGAATCAAACCATTAACCCCCTTTCAAGAGTTTCATGTCTTAACCACTATGTTATCTTACTTTTTGGGTTTACTTTAAAAATCATATTAGATAAATCACGTCTTTTCGACTTATCTTATTTTATTTTTTATTTCAATTTTTGAGTAAATAAAATATTGATATATATCTACTTCTTCTATATATTAAAAGCCAACTAAACGTAAAAAGAACTACAAAGGTGGGTGTAAATTTACAAGTTTACCCCTGTATTTTTATTATCACTTTATTTTTTAAGCTAAAAAAAGGTTAAATGTGTAAACATTGAGAATCATACCCTTGACCTACTCCTATCATTTCATGTCACAAGACTCACAACCAAGTGTGTTAAATTGAGTTTTGAGATTAAACAAAATATATTATTAGATAAAGCACATTCTCTCATCATATTCACTTTTATTATTCCAACTTTTGAATAAATAATGTGTTCTATATTATTTATATAACATGTCAATTCATTTTTTTTACTTATATTAGATCAAATTTTAATATTATATTTATGTATCAATTCCTTAATAATCGATATAAAGCATAATAAGTGACAATATTATATAAAAATATGAGTCATGAAACAATTAATAACAAAATCGATATTTAATCCAAAACTATAAGTGAAATAAAAATTTATTAAGATAATTCAGTATTTAATTATGTATAAAACTACGAAAACTAAAAAATGGAGTTATGTAAACTAAAATTGTACACAGTATCGTAAAAAGTGAGAATCAGAGTTAGAAGTGTTCATGAATTTGGTTGGTCGGGTTAAAAGCATTTTTGTAGCCCCTAATTAAATCGGTTTTAAAATTTTTTAACCTAACCCGCTAAATATAAACTGTTGACCCAACCCTACCTATTGTCCATTGATCTGAGTCAGTTTGAATGAGTAAAATAATTTGACAAAAAAATTTCAATATTATACAATATCGCTCATTTTGAAAATTCAAGTAAAAGTAAAATATGTTTAATGTTACTTTTACTATCGTTATAATGTTAGTAATGTAAATTATGTCATAAGTCATCTGTATACCAAAATATGACCACACATCCATAAATGAAAGTATGATATATAGTTGTATATAATATGTCTGTGTATATATATATATTGTCGAATACAATTTGTAACTTAAATCGGATCTGGTTGGGTTTGACCCAAAAAATATACTGTTCATACCCAACCCATTTAAATCAATTTGAAATTTTTCTAAACTATTTAAGAATCATATTTTTTTTAATCGGTTTAGTCGGTCGAAAAGAAGTTTGAGTTGGTTCGGTGTGATCGGATTGGTAAACCATGGACACTATAATCGGTGGAGGCACCGTTTAAAAATTAAACAAATAATTGAGGATTATTGGGTCAAAATCAATTTAAATATTATATTATATATGTAATTGTTCAATTGTTTTAGTTTTACAAATATAATTATGAAATGATTATAGATATTTAAAAATATTTAATGATTGCAATAAATAAATTAATAGATCTAACTTTTCAATTTGTGGTTAGTTCGTGATTTAACCATCTAAAATAGGAATTATGTATAAAATATATAATAATATTTTTCTTATTTTTTATTCAAGTTTCAGCCAATTTTAGTTTCAATTGTTTCCTATATATTTACAATTGTTTACAAATAAGGATGATTATCTACTGATCAAACCATTTTTAATTCGATTAGATCGAATTTTATGATTTCTTGATCATTTTTTATAAGAATTTACTTTTTGACCCGATTTTAACACAATCGAAATGATTAGTCACCATCTAACGATTAATCAATGAATAATCGCGATTAATCACCAGATTTTAGAATATAGATTTTACATAAAAATATAATTGAGTCTGGATAAAAACAATTACTTAACAATTCATCTACGTAATATATCAAACTATTTGATCAAATTTTGTATTTATACAAGATCAAATATTAAGATCAATTATGATTCGAATATTAAAATCGATGAGAAAGAGTTTTAAGGTTGAGTTAAAAAAATGACTAGAAATTGTATATAAAAATGTCTCAATTTGTGTAACTTAATAAATAGGATCTCAAATATTGTGTAATAAACACTAGACTAAAATCGATAGTTGAGTTTAAAAATGTAAAAATATGTAAATATGAAAAAAAGTAAATGAATCCCGGGGTTGACCTTTACATTAAATGAATAGATTTTATGATGTGTTCATTGGTAATATTAAATAAATGACAACTTTATATGTTCCAAATATACTGTTATTTTATTAAAATCATATTAATTTACATACGTCCAAGCTACACACATACATAAAACTAAGAGATTTCAAGATGTGTTCACGGTATAGTCTTAAATACGTGACCAACATTGTATTTTACAAATATACTTTTATTTATATAAAAATACACGAGTTTACATATGTTCATGTTATACATGAACAACTATACTAAAATATTATTTATATTGTATTCAATTATTGAATTTGATAAAGTTCATTCTATGTCATTTAAAACTAAATTAATATTTTAGGAATTAATAATAATCATTTGATCTTTATTTCAAATAAATTTGTTCAAATTTATGGAATCTTATCAAATTAGAAAGAAATTTGAAAAAAATACTATACTATTTTAAGATAAATACGAAATACTATCATCTACAACATTTTTAATTACAAAATTATTTATTTGTGAGTGAAATTATTACAATATATAAACAGGCTCGTTCCTCGCACAGGCTTATACGCTAGTTTATATAAATCTCCCTCAATTCTTACACTTATTTCCATAAGTACATCTCTTGTTTTTTTAAGTAAAAAGATTTCATTAGCTTTAAGTAGAATCACTTAACAAGATAGGAAGCCAATCATTAGGAACAGACCCTCGCGAAAGACACGACCTGGAAGGAAATAGAATGCTCTAGCAAAACAATGAGCTAACCTATTAGATACACAAAACAGAGTAGAACATTCCTCATGCTAGATAACAATTGTTGAAACAGAGTAGAACATTTCATAAGTACATTTCTTGTTCTAAATCATTTCTACAAATACAATAAAATACTTGAACATCTAGCAATCAATATTTTTAGTCTCCAATAAAAGTGTGATCTTTTATAAATTTTGGAAAGTTAATATTGATATCTAATGTTGAAACACTTGAAACTCATGAGAATTTAATGCTTAAACAAAGCCACTCAATTTATGATTTTAAACTCGTACCATCTTATGAACCGAGCAACCCCTAAATTCATTAAAATGATTGTCTGATCTATGTTGGTATTTGACTTTCATTATATTCTTCAATATTAATAATTTAATATTGGTAGCAAGTAAATATGGAAAATACTAATGCTCAAATTGAATTTCATAATAATCACATTGAATTTTAAGATACTTTCTAAATTACACATGATATTTTCTAATTGATCATTGTAAAATTACATAAGATAGATCTCACATATATTCAAATCAATCTCATCAATAAAAATAGCTCAGGATTTCATGTCATTAATGTCACATTCGGGAATTATTTTTTGTATCGGAGACCCCTAATCATTAATTTAATGTCACATAATTCGAATATTATTTTTGATATTGTTAGGTATAGAGTCATTTCTGAATTTACCTAATAACAAACCTATAGTATTGTAATACTGTGTATTAACTATTTGGCCCCTTAACTAGGGGGTCCCTTTGTAAGCTGTGCATAATTTATATAAGTCCATAGTCTGCTTCATTAGCTATTAACGTTTTTCAAGCTTAACTTTTTATATCTCTCTGAGAAACATAAACTGATAATACATTTCTATTCACAGGTTGTAGCAAACATTTGATTTGAATAAATCATTTAGATTAGAAAATAATTTTGTAATGTTCTTATTCCGCATACATTTCACACACAAAGTTACATTGCTATAAACAAGGAATCGAGTGTAATACATTCACCCCCTCTGTATTACATTACTCAAGCACTCAATTCCAACATATACCAAATTTGGGACCTCTAACACTACTCGTTAAACATATATTTAGTTGAAAGGTAGCAAGTTTTTGTTAGTTAAGCATAATAGTCATTAATGTCACATTATTTAAATTTTATTTTTAATACCTAATTTGGGATCCTAATATATATATATATATTTGAAAGGTAACAAATGTTAGTTAGCTAAACATCATTAGATGAGAGCTAATAAATAGTCACCTAATTAAGCAACCTAAATTTTGTTTTGTAGCTTGTAGAAATGATTCGGTACTAAGTGGCTTTATATAGTCTGCAGACGATACAATCAAGCTAGTAACAAAAGAATTCCCAAAAAATTAATCAAAAGTATGCCAAAAACTACAAGCTTTCCTTCACCAAAATCATTTTTCATTAATATCTTAACAATCTCCCTTTTATGTTCAATTTGTTTTTCGAAAACCCACATAGATATCACAGACCATCTTCCCAATGGATCACCTCCCATAACCGTTCATTGTCAGTCAAAAAACAATGATTTAGGATATCACAAATTGTATCCCAATCAACCAAGCTATACCTGGTCATTTAGTCCATCATTTATAACAAAAACTTTATTTTTTTGTCATTTTTGGTGGAATGGAAAAGATGCGGTGTTTGATGTATTTAACCAGGAAAAATGGAGTCCTTACTATTGTGACAGATTCGGTTCTCACTTCCCTTGGAAGCATTTATCTAGTACATGTTATTGGCAAGTGAGAGCTGATGGGTTCTACATGAGTAAGACCAATGATCCTTTTGGTTCCAGGTCATGGACGAAACAACATAATTGGGGAGACAAATTAAATTGATGAAAATTATTTATGATCATTAGATACAAGTTTAGCCCCTGTTTAAAAAAATAACTAAAGGGTAACATTGTATTAAAAGTGTTAATCAAATTTTATAGTGAATGAATTTCATGAATTCTTAGTATGTGTTATACGTGAATTTTGTTCAATTTGAAAATATTTAGTAAAAATTAATATTTTTTCAATTTTTTTCCTTTCAGTAATATTTTTCTTAAACTTTTTCTAATTGAATCGTGAATTGATTTCTTTAGATACTAGTATTGATTTTCAATGAGATGCCATCATTTTGCTCAAAGACATGACATGAATACCGTTTTTAGCATGAATTTAAATTGATCATTAATGCTTGTACCTATCTCCTGAACTAGTGAAAGTTGAGTATGATTGTTCGCTTCAACCCAATATGGTGGTATGAGCTTTGGGTGATCTAAGATAAATATGGGTTGTGTAATAATTGTATGTGTAGACAATTATTATATATATGGTATGTCTTGTTCACAAAGTTAGGAAATTAGGTGCAAAGAAGAAAAGACTTGTATAACAATTATATGAAGACTTGAAAATTTTAACTATTTAATGTAAACTTAATTTGTAGGTATGCAAATCTTAATTTCTTGGTGATTTTTGTTCATTTTTTTTATTAATTCAAGAACTATATCCTTCCCTCTTATCCCAACATCGTATTTGATGTTAGAGATAAGGTACCTTCATTGGATTATGTTTGGAGATTAAATTTATTATCCAGAAACTTAACTTTGAGCATAGATAAGCTTCGAGATGAGGTTCGGTATTGCAAGCACTTGATATTGAGTAAAGTAAATTTAAAAGATTTTATTTAGATATAAACAATCCAAAATTTTACTAGTTTTAAATATGTGCAAAGCCTATACGAATTCTTTGGAAGTTCAAGGAGAATTCCTGTGAAACTAAATGAATATATAGATAATTCTATCAGCGTTCTAAATGATTTTGGAAAATATTCTCCTTCTGTTACATAATAAATATCTTAAATTTTTAAAAATAAATTCGCACTTTTTCACGCGAATGAAAAGCACACTTGTAGACAATATTTTTTTTGTACTTTTGTTTTGTATAAAGATAGAATGTTCAAATTAACAAAAGATCATATTTATCATTTCTTTTGCACTTATCTATCAGTTGACAGCCAAAATTCAGTGTGTACCGTTAAACTAGGACTAATTGTAGGCCACATAGTTTTTGTATATGTACTGCAATGCATATTGCAAGTTGTGTAAATAATATGTGTAGTATACATACTACCCTACATATATAAAAGTACTTGATTTACGATTAGTTCTAAATTTAAGGTACTACATATAAAAAAACCCATTAGTTGACCTCCCTAAAATTTTAAATATATATATATATATATATATATATATATATATATATATATAAATGTTCGTAACTAGAGAACAAATTGACTAAAGAAAATGTATACGTATGTTACCATAAATATGAACTAAACTTTATTGAAACATGTTAAATTGAATACCTAACAATGATCAAAATCCTTCAAAAGTCAATAAAAGATAAAATATAATAAATATAGAAGGAAAAAGGAGACAACAAATTCAATCTTAATAAAGCATATATAGCAAATTTTGTGACCACAAATACATATAAAGTGCATGTAAGTAAATAAAATACCTATAAGCAACAAAGTCAAAATAAAAATGACCTCAAGCTCATGGACTTCTTTGTTTATTAACATTTTTATATCTCTCATCTCTTTCAAACATGTTTTTCAAAATAACATGTTGCTATAACCAACAGTATTGTGCCTGGAAACGGACATCCTTTAGTGATTCACTGACAATCGAAAGATAATGATTTAGGGTATCACAACCCGAGTTTAAATTAATTGTAGACTTTCAGTTTCCATATGAATTTATGGGGAACTACCTTATTTTTTTTCACTTTTATTGGTGTAAAAAAAGGCAGCCTTTAAGGTATTTGATAAACATATTTATAGTCAAATTGCTGGGAATACATAATCTTACGAAGGTAGAGTGGATGGCATGTATTTTTATAAATTCAATCCCTCTATTCATAATATGGAGTGGATGCTAGTGATGAACTTGCAAGATTGTGTTCCCGATGATCATTGTGACTGATTTTAACTATTTCTTGTAAAATTAATATGCATAAATGTGATTATTTTTATTTTTCTCAAAGTTATAAACTAGTAAGTTGAGTTGATTTGACTTATGTTATATTGAACTTAAATCAGAAATGTTTTTTTTACTGAAGATAGCCTGATAATCTCGACTATGTAATAAAAGTGAAATAAACTACAATATATTTATATTAATACTAAAATTACATCTGTTAGTCCCTGAGAGTATTGCAGAAGGGGGGTTGAATGCAATACTGATAATTTAAAATCTTATTCCCAACAACAAAGAAAGAGATTAGCAATTATCAATTAGAACAAATGCAAACAACAATTATCTAAACAGGATAGAGAGTTCACAAAATAATTGATTTATTTATCTTGCGAAGGGTTTTTCTACAACCTGGAAAAACAATGTTTCCAGCTTCTATCTCGAGATAGATTACAACTGAGTTGTGGGAGTAGCTTTCTAAGCCTGTTAGATTATGTTCCTTGGTTACATGTGAGGTGTGAAGCTGTTTATATATTCAAGTGACAACTTCTTACAATTTGCTCACATGTGACCTTTCCTAAAATGTATACTAGATAGTCTAAACATAAACTATAAAGCAATCTAGATACATTCCTTTTCTAGCATACTCAATCTCAGTTGATGTGGAACTTGCATACCCTTGAATTGGTAAGATTTGTCTTGTTCACTCTCAAGCTCCTGTCGTAGTCTTTCAGGATTGTGACAGAACCATGTGAGTTCTGTACCACCTGCTACAGAAACAATCTGCCATGCTTTTTGTTGCCTAGTAATAAATAATTGTAGAAGGGGGGTTGAATACAATTGTATAAGATTCTCGACTTAATAAAATATAAAACACAAATATGAAAGAATAACAGCTTTATTAATTCTGATATAAAACTGTTACAAACTCTCTTAAGAAATTCTGATGTTCTTGAGAGCTGCTAGGTTACAATAATACTCGTGTAAGTTATTGAAATATGCAAAACCTAAACTGTGTGTATATAGCACACACAGCTGCTCTATCAATTACAAGATATGTTTAAATCAATTACAACTATCTTCAATACATATCTTAACTGACAGCTGCATTCCTATAAAATAGGAACCGACAAATCAATCTTCCTTATTTTCTGGACTCAATAGTTATCTTCAAGTAATACTGATCAGCTTCACAGTCCTGACGATAATCCTGATCTCAGTCCTAATATCAATCCTGATACTGACGCTCTGTAATACTGATGACGTCAGCATCTCAATCCTGATCAGTAGTCCAGATACTGATGATCATTGAATCATAAACTAACAATCTCCCCCAATCTTATACTTTGTAAAATAAAGTATAGATTCCTTGATTCAATGATGCCAAAAACATATTTACAACATGTACATGAAATCAGTAACAAACTTATCTTTAAATTCTTTGATAGAACAGATTCATCTTCAAGAAGTTTGACAATAAATTTTCTTATTTGTCATCAAGAATTTGAATCAGTCTTCCCTTTAGATTTCTGAGTTCTTCATCTTCCTCATTAATCTAGTAGATAGCTGCTCTGAGATTTTGGATAGAACTTCTTGGTAGATCAAATTCCTCAAGCAACAAATAAGCAAATTCCTTCCCATCAGGATTAAGAGACAATTGTTTCATGCCTAGAGACATTTCTTTGACAACACTGCCTCTTTGCATTTCCACTTCTTGACCTCTCAGATTTAAGTACATGGGAGTATGTTTACCATCATAGTTCCTTCCTCCATCAAATCTTTGTCTAATGGTTGACAAAATTATATCAGGCCATTCCTTGCACATTTTATTCTTGTCTTTGAGCAGATAATGAACATATTTCAGTTTCTTTGTTGATTTAACCAACAGCTCTTGAATAGACATTCTCTTCACACTTCCATCTCTTCACACTTCCATCTTCTCAGCACCATCATGACAATCTAGACCAATATCCACAGCTTGTAGTTAGTTCAGGTGCTCAGCAGTTAAATTTTCTCAAATCACATCAACCAGTGCAGGTGGATCAACATATGACATGTTTATAAATTTAGCATCTCTAAAGCTTATACCTCCCCTTGTATTATGTAGCATCTGCTTCATGTTCACATACATTTCAGTCCACAGAGCCTTGGATTCATGAGAATCAGTAATTTCTCTAATACCAGGGAGATTAGTCATTATGCCTCCAGGTTAAAATTTGACTGGTCTATTGCACTCAACAGAGTCAATATGCTTCCATTTCTTGTCTTTTTCTTTCTCAAGAACATAGCTCTTTTCCAGCTTGTCTTGTTTTCTTCTTTCATTCTTCTACAACAACTTATTTGACTTGATTAGCTTCTCCACATAAAGATTAAAATCTCTATCTGTTCTTCTTCTTTCTTCTCTTCTTCTTTCTTCTTCTTCTTCATCACATTCTAAGTTATGAGAATTAACCACAGTAAAAAGAATTATGAAATCAATCTTTTGTAGAGTTTCAGATTCATCAGGATCTTGAACAGTGTCAGGATTAGAATCTGCAACTTGAATTGTATTACTGATCAGAGTTGATTGTCTTGGTCTTCTTCTCAAAATTACCCGAGGTACATAGTCTTCTCCTACACCTTCATCATGAATGCTAGTCCTGACAGCTTGAGTATCAGAGACTTTTGGCAGTTGTGCATCCTCAGTAATTTCCTCAATTCTTATACCTCTAGACCTTGTCTGTCTAGGTAAAGATTGTGTTGTCCTCCTTCCTTTCCTTGCTCCTCTCCTTCCTCTGCCTCTTCCTCTACTAGCAGAAGGATTAGATGTGTTGAAACTTTCTATGATCTCTTTCTGTTGCTTAAGAATTCTTCTTGTGATAGATCAGGAAATTCCTCAGTTGAGGGTGAGAGAGCCTTCCTAGCAAATAACTGTTGAACCCTCTTATCAGTATGATAAAGAGTAACAACATCACCACTTCTAGTTTTGAACTTTTGGAAGAGATTATCAGCATCCTCAACTTTTTCAATGAAAACATCTTCATCACCTTCAGGAATTGTTGATAGAATTTGTCCATGACCAGGCGTCAGGATTTGGTCACCTGTCAGGATTTGCTCTTCCGTCAGGATCTGAGAGTTTACTAAGGTTCTCACTCCAGAATCAGAAACATGAGTTGACTGCATGGATTGACTTTGAGTCTGTCTTGAAGTTTTCATCATTGCAGCATCAGAGGTTCCTCCTTTCTGTACCATGTCATCACCATCATTTCCAGTATCACCATCCTTTCTCAATACTATATCAGGTGTACATTTTGATTGAACTACCTTCTCCCCCTTTTTGGCATCAGGATTAGTAAGCAAAGATAAAATCAGAGAGAGAAAGGCTTCAATACTGGTTACCTTGGAATCCAAAGAATCAATTCTGTTGTTGATTGAAGACTGTGCTATGACAAGAGACTTGACATGAGAGTCTAAAACTCTGACTTGGAAAGTGTTAGGAACTATGTTGTTTCTTGATGATAACTAAATTAACTTAGTAAAAATTGTACAAGTAAAATGTAGCCATCAACGGATAGCATGCTTATGCAGTATCCGTAGATGGGTAGCTTATCTACGGGTATGACTCAATGTAACATGCTTGTGTAATCCTGATGTACAATCCTGAGATGTAATCCTGATATGCAATCCTGAGGAACAATCTTGATGAACATTCCTTACATGCAATCCTGATATGCAATCCTGATGTACAATCCTGATGTGCAGTCCTGATATGTATTCCTGATTTGTAATCCTGATGTTGAAGTTGAAGTAATCTTGTAAGGCTAAATAAGTCATGTTGACTATTAATAGATATGTAGAATAGGGAGGCTAATTGTAAATAGTTTATGCTTTGTAATTTTACATAAGTGAAATTAACTGTCTACGGATAGCTTAATTAGCCTTCTACGGATGTGGACAATGTACTATCTACGGATAGCAGTACTAGCTGTCTACGGATGTGATCAAGATACTATCAATGGATACAACTCAAATAGCTTCTACGGATACACACTGTACTTGTGAAAAAGACAGTTCAGACAGAGCACGTGGGGTGACAGACTACAAAAAGCATGGAAGCCAGTTAGTCTGGAAAGGTCACGGGAAGAAAGTAACATTCTGTTTGTATGGTCAAAAGTAGTATTTCTATAAAAGGCAATCAGCCAAGAAGGGCAAGCTACCAACACATGGACCATTACTCAGAATGGAGAAACAAGGATATTGAACAAGATTTACTTTTTGTATTATTGACTGTTCAAACATCTTTGTAAACTTGGGATATATAACCAAGTAGAAGCATTATTCTAGAACTAAGAAATCAGTTAGGCAATTTAGAGAGCAAAAAGCAATATCCTTTATAAATTGCTGAAGCTAGAATTTTGTATTTGCAGCTGTGTGTTTATTCAGAAACATCACAGTGATTTCTTCAAATAAAATCTCTCAGGTGGACAAAAACAATCCACCTGAATTTTTTAATTCTTGTGTTATCTTATTTGTGTTTCTATTCTTGTTTTTACTTTCATATTTTCACTATCAAGAATCAAAGAAATTTTAAAGATTGTATTCAACCCCCCCCCCCCTTCTACAATTTTGATTCATTGTCTGGGAATAACAATTGGTATCAGAGCAAGCTTCTAACACACAAGAAGTTTAAAGATCTAAAGACAACTGAATCATGGGTCAGAAGGATCATGGAGTCAAAATACCAGTTCTTGATAGAGAAAACTACTTTCACTGGAAACTAAAAATGCGACTACATCTAATGTCTATGGATGAAGGTTATGTAGAGTGCATAGAACATGACCCTTATGTACCAATGAAGCCAAATACCTCAATAGCTCAGGAACCTACAGGAGCTCCAAGCACCATTCCAAAGTTACGTTCAGAATGGACTCCTGAGGATGTCATTGCAGTTCATAAAGAAAAGAAGGCCATGAATATTCTGTTCAATGGTCTCGATTCTAATATGTTTGACAATGTTATTAACTGCTCTACAACAAAGGAGATTTGGGACACTGTCCAAACCATATGTGAAGGGACTGAGCAGGTAAGAGAAAACAAGATGTAGCTCCTCATACAATAGTATGAACACTTTCACTTCAAGAGTGGAGAATCTTTGAATGATACTTTTAGTAGATTTCAAAAGTTGCTGAATGGATTGAAGTTGTATGGAAGAGTGTATCAAGTTAAGGATTCAAATCTTAAATTTCTCAGAGCCTTGCCAAAGGAGTGGAAGCCTATGACTATTTCCTTGAGAAACACACAAGAGTATAAGGATTTTACTCTTGAGAGGTTGTATGGAACCCTAAAAACATATGAGCTGGAAATGGAGTAGAATGAAGAAATTGAGAAGGTCCAAAAGAAAACTGGATCTGTTGCTCTAGTAGCAAGTGTTGAAAAGGCTGAGGACATGAAAGAAGAAGCTGCTGAAACTACACCAAGCCAAAGTGCTTGTGAAGGTAGAGATGAATCAAGTAAGTGGAAAGGAAAGATGATTGAAGAAAGTGAGCCCTCCAATCAAGAGGAGATGGATGAGCTAGATGAACATTTAGCTTTTCTGTCAAGAAAATTCTCAAATCTCAAGTTCAAGAGAAATCCTGATGTGTCCAAACCATTCAGAAAGGACTCTCAAGCAAACAAGAACTTTGTTGAGAGGTCCAAGTTTAAATGTTTCAATTGTGGAATGAGAGGCCACTTTGCCAATGAATGCAGAAAACCAAAAGCTGAGAAGAGTGACAGGAAGTTTGAGCCTGTTGATTACAAGAAGAAATACTATGATCTTCTCAAGCAAAATGGTACAGCATTCATAACTCAGAACTATGACTGGGCTGAAGATGGGAATGCTTCTGAGGAGGACACTGAGTTTGTGAACCTTGCACTGATGGCTGACTCAAGTGAGCAGGAGGCCAGTTCATCATCCAATCAGGTAATTACCACCAATCTCTCTGAGCTTTCTACTGAGGACTGCAATTGTGACAGCCGGGGTCAAATCCCGAGCCTTTTTTGAAAATCGGGTCAAGTCCCGATTCCGAGTCCGAATAAGCCAAAGCACACTGGCCCAAATGCAGCCAACTTGGGTAACGACTAGCCCACCACAGGTTCCCAAAAGATCATGATTTGTTGGTGCTAATTAGTAGTAGTACTTTGCCTTATAAACTGAACAGAAGTCCCAAATCTCCTCGATGTGGGACTGGGGTGTTACAAACTCCCCCACTTAAACTCTTGACGTCCTCGTCAAGCCTGAACGGATAGCCCATAGGTCCGGATCGTTCCTCCCTAGCCATTGTGGGATAATACCGGCTGGCTTCGTGTCCCCACCTCCGGACCTCTGTCCATTGTGGGATAATACCACCAACCTTCGTGTCCCCACCTCCGGCAACTTGCCTCGACAAGCTTTCGAGAGTCGGCTCTGATACCATATGTGACAGACGGGGTCAAACCCAAGCCTTTTTCGAAAATCGGGTCAAATCCCGATTCCGAGTCCGAATAAGCCAAAGCATACTGGCCCAAATGCAGCCAACTTGGGTAACGACTAGCCCACCACAGGCTCCCAAAAGATCATGATTTTTTGGTGCTAATTAGTAGTAGTACTTTGCCTTATAAACTGAATAGAAGTCCCAAATCTCCTCGATGTGGGACTGGGGTGTTACAGCAATAGTGCAATTAATGACATGTCCACTGAATTGTATCATATGCGTATTTCTCTTAAATCACTTACTAATGAAAACACCAGGATTAGAGATGCTAATATGTTTTTAAGTGATAGGAATGCTGTTCTAGAAACTCAATTTATTGAGTTTGAGAAAATAAGAGTAGAGTGTCAAGTTGCCAAGGATGATTTGCTGACTGTGCTTAAAAGAGAAGAAATTCTTGAAGCACGGTTAGCTAAAGAACAGGAAACAATAGCTAGATGGACTGATTCCAGGAATGTTGCCACAAATATTATTAAGGCTCAAGGTGTGGATACATTCTACAAGGAATCAGCAAGAAAAGATAAAAAGAAAATAGATGTTGAGAATCTAGGAGATGACACTTCTACGGATAGTGAGCATCCGTTGTTGGGTAATACCTCTACGGATAGTGAGCATCCGTTGAAGGACAACACCTCTATGGAAGTGACTTGTCCAAATAAGTGTACATCTAGTGTTAGTCAAGAGAAACTTGAGAAGCTGAACAAAAAGTATGGTCCAACCAACAAAATTTTTGTTCAGGGAGAAGGTAGCAAAACCAAAAATGAGAATGTCAACATAGGTCACTTGTCCAACAAGCAATTGAAGGACAAGGTAGAGAATATAGAGGTCAAGGCTGAGGTGAAAAAGAAAAAGAACATAAATGGTAAGGTAGGGATTAACAAAAATAACAACTATACACCTGACAAGTATGCTCCTAGGAAAACTTGTGTAAAGTGTGGTAGTGTTAATCATTTATCCACCAATTGCAAAACTGTTATAACTCCATCTGTTCAAATGTCAATGCCTGTACCCAATATGCTTATGCCTGTTATGCATAACATGTTTGCACATACTGATCAAGCATCAAATTTGTATGCCAATATGCCATTTGTTTCAAATCCTTATATGAATGCATTCACAATGCCACAAATGACATGGAGCATGCCACACATGAATGCTATGTATGCACAAAATTCTCAAATGCCTGTATCAAACATGTTTGCATATGAACATCCTCAGCATGTTGTCTCTCAGAGGTCAACACCCAGGGTCAAGGTTGATTTAACTCAACCTGAGATTAAGGTGCAAAATGACAAGAAAGGCAAAGCTAACAGGAGAGGACCCAAGGAAACTTGGGTACCAAAATCAACTTGATTTGGTTTTGTTGTGTGCAGGGATACAGAAAGAATCTATGGTACTTAGACAGTGGTTGTTCTAGGCACATGAATGGAGATTCTACCCTGCTCACAGAGTTTGTGGAGAAAGCTAGCCCTAGCATTACCTTTGGAGATGACAACAAAGGGTATACTAAGGGATATGGCTTGATTTCAAAGGAGAATGTCATCATTGACGAAGTAGCACTGGTTGATGGACTTAAGCACAATTTGCTGAGTATAAGTCAACTGTGTGATAGAGGTTTCTCAATTTCATTCAATCAAGGAGCCTGTGTTGTTTCCAACAAAGAAAACAACAATGTGGTGTTGACAGGATACATAAAAGGTAATGTGTATATAGCTGACTTCAACTCAACAAGTTCAGATTCTATCACTTGTCTTCTGAGTAAAGCAAGCAAGGATGAGAGTTGGCTATGACACAAAAGACTGTCACATTTGAACTTCAAGTCTATGAATGATTTGGTAAGAAAAGACCTAGTAAGAGGACTTCCTCAGTTGGAATTTTCCAAGGATGGACTTTGTGATGCTTGCCAGAAATGGAAGCAAAAGAAGATTTCTTTCAGAAGCAAGCTTGACTCATCAATTGAGCAACCTCTACAGCTGTTACACATGGATTTGTTTGGACCAGTAAATGTCATGTCAATTTCAAAGAAAAGATACTGCCTTGTGATTGTGGATGATTTTTCTAAATTTACATGGACTTATTTTCTGCAATCCAAAGATGAGGCAAGTGAAATCATAATCAATCACATCAAGGTTGCTAACAATCATCCTGATCTCAAAGTAAAAAGAATCAGGAGTGACAATGGCACTGAGTTCAAGAATTCAACAATGAAGCTGTTTTGTGAGGAGAATGGAATCATTCATGAGTTTTCTGCAGCAAGAACACCACAACAAAATGGAGTGGTAGAAAGGAAAAATTGGACTCTAATTGAGGCTGCAAGAACAATGCTAGGAGAATCAAAGTTACCTACTTATTTATGGGCTGAAGCAGTTAACACTGCATGTTTCACTCAAAATATTTCTTTGATCAATCAAGCAAAATGAATGACTCCATATCAGCTGCTCAAAGGAAGGAAACCATCCTTGAATTTTCTACATGTCTTTGGATGCAAATGTTTTGTATTGAGAAATCAAGGTGAAAATCTTGGAAAATTTGAGTCAAAGGCAGATGAAGCCACTTTTGTGGGATATGTAGCTGGAAAAGCCTACAGGGTTTTTAATCACAGAATCAACATTGTTATGGAATCTATACATGTTGTTTTTGATGATGCCAGAATACAAGGTCTTACTAATGAGGGTTTCCATGAAACTCTCAGGTTTGAGAATGAGGTGGAAGGTCTCTATTATGATGATGACGATGATGATTATGTGGATGAATCAGTACCTCCAAGAATGATTATCTCAAATATGGATAACTCAAGTTCAAATGAGCCATCTATAGAAGGGATAAGCGGAGCATCCGTAGGAAGCCAAAATGGAGCATCCATAGGAAGCCAAAGTGGAGCATCCATAGGAAGCCAAAATGGAGCATCCGTAGGAAGCCAAAATGGAGCATCCGTAGGTGGATCATAACACAGAGTTACCACCCCAATAAACTCAGGGGGAGTTTCTCTGAGTCAAGGATCAACCTCACATGATCATGCTGATGAGAATGATGTTACATCTTCAAGACCTACACCTGCAACAAGAAGAAAATGGACAAGGGATCACCCATTTGAACTAATCATTGGTGATGCATCCTCGAATGTCCAAACTAGAAGAGCTACTCATGATGAATGTTTATACAACAGCTTTCTTTCTCAAGAAGAACCAAAGAAAGTTGAGGATGCTCTTCTAGATCCAGATTGGGTATTAGCTATGCAAGAGGAGCTAAACCAATTTGAAAGAAACAAAATGTGGAAGCTGGTACCCAAACCTAAAGACAGAAGTGTTATAGGTACAAAGTGGGTATTCAGAAACAAGATGGATTAAAATGGCATTGTAACAAGGAACAAAGCTAGACTGGTTGCTAAAGGCTACTCTCAAGAAGAAGGAATAGATTATGATTAAACATTTGCCCCTGTTGCTAGATTGGAAGCAATAAGGATATTCCTAGCCTAAGCAACTGTTAGTATTAGTGCTCTAGAGACAATACTTTTATGTTTTAAAGAAAATATTTTATTATTATAAATTATGTTTTATTGATTATTGTTATTATTTTATTATGTCTTTATTTACTGCGTTGTAAATGTTAGCATAATAAATGTCCTTGGAATTATGATACGTATTCGATATCTTTAAGTATGTGACTTAAAAATGAGATTATATGAATAATATCTTTATTCCTAAATATCCATAGTCGAGTGTTATTATTTAAGGACAATAATAATGCACAGAGACTAGTATGTTTGTTGACTGATGACCACATCTCATTGGTCATAGGTATGGTGATACTAAAGTCAAAACATAGGTGCATGTAAGACTACATGACACTGGATTGACCCGCCGTGAGATTACACATGTTAATAGTGTCATAAGTAATTCTCACTGTGATAATGGTGTAATGATCCTTAGACCTGAAATCATTATATTTTTATACGAGAATTAATATACTTTGATTACATTAAAAGTTACCTTTGACCGGGTGATGATAAAAGTGGACATTGGGTATATTATGAATCATATGAGAAATATGAATGATCTAGATGGGATTTAACCCTCCTAATTTTAGGAGCGATATTATTGGCCTCTTGTTTGAGTGAGACTAAGAAATGCACGGCCGTGCTCAAATGTTGATTTGATTTATTAGTCTACTCATCGATCAAGAAAACTAAGATTAAATTATGAAGAGGATGACACATTACATGCCTCGAGTTTAATCTATAATATTAAGGTTAAAGGGATTATATTACATGGAACATTATTCACGAAAGGCTTAATCGAATCACCGATTTAATTATTATTAATTACTTGGGTGGCAATGATGTATTACTAGATGCCGCTCATTGTTTACAATTTTAATTAGTTATTAAAATTGTTACCAACGTAATAATAACCTACAGGGTCACACACAAAGAACGCTTGAAGGAGAAATAATTTAAATTATGAATTTAAATTTAAATAAGTAATTTATTCTATTTATAATATTAATTAAGTATGACTTGATTAATTATTTAAATAGAAAATGGAATTACTTAAACTAGTTCTGAAATTAATTATTAATTAATTAGGTGCGACTTAATTAAATAATAAATTAGAATTTCGGATTAGTATTTTATTATAATTGGATTATAATCAGAAAACTATTTTCCTCTCTATATATAAACTCTAAAAGAGGGCTGATTTTAAGGTGAAAAACGTTTTTATATTAAAACCCTAGCCGCTTATGAGAGCAGGAAAAGAGAGAGAGAAAGAAGCAGTTTTCGGGTGCTAGTACACATCAATCCTTCAAGAAAAGCGTTCGTGTGGATAACGTAGAGTGTAGATCGCGAGAGCGGGATACATGGTGATTGAACAAGCTTTGGATATCCATTAATCTTCCATTAATGAACTGTTAAAGCTTCTTAAGGTATTTGTTCTTAATCTCCGAATTAAATCTTTTGTTTTCGCATGGATCCTGCGGATGGGTTTCAAATTTTGATTTATTTTTACGTTTTCCTTTGCGTTTATGTTCTCGAAACCCTTCAATGGTATCAGAGCTACTTGCGAAACATTTTAATTCGGTTGTGTGTTTAACAGTTTTCGATATATATGCATATTTGCGATCTACCATGTTTTTGTGCTGATTTATATATATGTATGTATATGTTTTTGAATATATGATATTCATGAGGATTTGATAATCATGAGATGATTGTGTATATTGCTGTATATATATGATACATGTTAAATCGAATTATGATAATCGTATTCGATACGATTTCTGAATACGATGCACAGATTTAGTGAAATTTGTAAACTGTGTCATATTTTCGCCGAACATACCTTTTCGGAAAGGGAAACGGGCGTCTGAACAAAACTGACATAGTCAGTCGTTCGTCTGTAAGGCGTTTGACGTCGTTTACTGTCTGTAAACAGCGATTTAATGTTTTCAGAATTCTGATTTTGATTTTCTGATTTACACTTTATTTGATTTCTATGATTGGATCATGAGAAATATGATATGGTATGATATTTTAATGCAATATGATATGTTCTTAATTGTTATATGAGCATGGTGATTGGTTATGGCCTAAAGACCCATAAGATAGTGTTTTTGTTTTAATGGTTTGGTTTCTAAATACGACTTGCATGTTGTTATTCCTTGTAATGTTTAAATCTCGAATGTAACTCGAGTTCTACTTGTAAGTTCAGTAGGATAGATTGTTTTATTTATGTAATATATATGAATACATCCAAGATGGAGAACCAAGGAAGCATTACAAGGAGGCAAGCAAAGAGGCAAGTTAAAGCTTGAAGACTTGTAACATTGTATTGTATTTTGATACCACCATATATTGACCTTGATTTTTCCATTAGCTTGGAAAGATCACATAGGTTGGGCCATAACCAAACACGTTTACGCACTTTACATATATGATGCATGTGATGATGATATGTATGTGTAGTTATAATGATGCATGCTTTAATTAGATTAAACATGCATGTATTAGATACGTCACCCATGCCATGTTTGGTACACAAGATAAAATCTGTAACGATTCAAAATTTTAAAATTGAACAAAAACGAACATGAGATTCCTTTGTTTATGAAACACGGAAATAAGTATGAATTTCAAATTTTGATATGGGGTGATTTTGACAAAAATACAAGCAGCGCTTGTAAGAAAGGCGGGTTTTAAGTGAGACCACTGTGACTCCTCCGACGGACTGGAAATCAAGCCATTGATAAATTTTGATTTGAAGTACCTAGTTCAAGGAAAAATTGGGAATCTCTTGATGATGGGATCATGGTCGTTTTAATAATAAAAAATCCCTAAAGTTAAAATATTAAGTCAATTAGATGCCTTCCAATGGGCAACACTCGTCAAGACCTAGATCGATAAAGAGTGGGTTCACCAAAGCGAAGCACTCCAATCTATCATGGTAAGACGCGATGACGTAAATGTGATACTTAACTGTTAGACCATTGGGTTAGACTTAACTAAGTTACCACAATAGGATTGTGAACTTAGAGGCATGGAGCTTGGTATGATTTATTAGATAAATGTGAACAAATGTTGTTCTACCAAACTTTCCAAGAGTTATATATGATATAATTGACAAGAGTTGTCTACCTAAATAAATCATGTTTTGGGAGTAAAGCCAAAGCTGACCTTAAACATGACGAAATATGGATCTTGGCTCACTAGAAATATTTAAGAGAAATACTTTCCGAATTAATAGTTAGGGCTATTTATTTGATAAAAATAGTGGGAGGTATATAATGATATACCATAATCACTTAAACATAATAATTAATAAATTTGCAACCTAGATTAATTTTGTGCACTTTAATATTGTAGCTATCAAATGACAAATAACACAAACAACTTCTCTATGCGATCAGTCCTTGAGAAGGACAAGCTGACAGGAACAAATTTCCTCAACTGATATAGGAGCTTGAGGATCGTCCTTAGGCACCACGATGTTAGTCAAATTCTTCTTACCTTTTAGCTGAGAATGTAACATGTGGCGAACATAATGCTTATTGGAAGCAAATTGATGATTCGACTGATGATGCTTCATGTCTCATGCTTGCAACTATGAGTGTTGAGATTAAGAAACAATATGAGCATATGGATGCTTATGAGATATTTGAGCACCTTAAAAGATGTTTGAGGAAAAGGCTCGTCAAAAGGGATTTGACAATAGCAAGACACCATACACCTACAAGTAGGGAAAGTGAGATTCGGTTGGTCCAAATGTTCTAAAGATGATAGGGTATAATGAGTACCTTGATTATTATTTTTTGGGTTTCAAGATTGGTCTAGAGACTTAGAATGATTTGATCATACAAATCTTTGAACAATAACTATTCTCAATTAGTTAGTGAACAACGAAATAAATGAGATAGACATAACACCCATTAAGTTGTGAAGCACGTTGAGAACTGCTGTAAGCAACATGATAAATGCATGGACTACTCCCATAATGATGGCGAATGTAGGAATGTTTTGGGAAAGGAAAATGGAATGGAAAGAAGAAGATTTGATCTAATTCTATAGCCATATTAAACTCCAATCCCAAAGATGTTTTGTCGCCTAAAGGAGGTGTTGCTAATTAAAGAAGACGATTGTCGCTTCTGTGGAAAACCGAAAGACTGGAAGTTAAACTGTATGCTTATTTGGAATATCTAAGAAGAAGACCGGCGAAGGTCAAGCTTCAGGTTTCGGGTTAGAATTGGAGAAAAAGTTGTTGCTCTAGTTGAAGTAACTCGTTACTTAATTTTGCATATAAGGCTAAGTTTAGAACTTGATAATTGTAACTACGTGCCTCTAAGAGTAGAGACATTATATTGGTTTCTTGTATGGACAAGAAAGGTTTTTCATTTTAATTGGATATATAACAGTTGTTGTTTATTACATTTCAATGAAAAGGTAAATGATGTTGCACAATTAGTTAACAATTTATATGTTCTAAAAATGACTCAAATCAAACATTACCTTTGGCACTGTAATTAAGGCCATATTATAAGAAATGCATTTCCAATTTACATACTGATGGATGATTGGATAAGTTTGATTATGAATCATACGAAGAATGCGAATCTTGGTTTATTTGGTAAAAAGACAAAAAGCCCTTTTTACTAGAAATGGTGAAAGGGTCATCGAACGATTATGACTTATACATGGTGATGTATGTGGTCATATACGTACGATGGCAGAAGGTAGGTTTTACTACTTTATAGCGGTTACTGATGATTTCAGTAGATACGAATATGGATATCTTTTGAAGAACAAATTCGAATCTTTTGAAAAGTTCAAAGAATATTAAGCTGAAGTAGAAAATGTTCAAAGAAAGGGGTTTCTAAGAACTAAAATCACACTTTGTTGGACATAGTGCGATGGATGATGAGTCAAGAGGATCTTCCAATAAGTTTCTGGGGTTATACCCTAGAGACATGTGCATATACACTAAACCGTGTTCCTACTAAAATAGTTCAGGAGACACCATATAAGATATGGACTGAGAAAAGTCATAGCATGTCATTTATGAAAATTAGGGGATGCCAAGCGTTTGTGAAACGTTTAACCTCTGACAAGCTAGGACCAAAATCAGATAAATGTAATTTTGTGGGATACCAAATTAAAACAAAAGGGGTATTACTTCATTAATCCTCCAAAGAACAAAGTGTTTGTTGCTCGAACTACTGTATTTCTTGAGAGATAATTTCTTTCTAAAAGAAATAGTGGGAGGAAAATAGATCTCGATGAGGATCGAGAACCATGAGATAACATTGAACTAAAGTTGGAACAAGAGCAGAATGTACAAGAAAATGTTAATGACAATACTGCTCAAGAAACACAGGTTGTTCGTAGGTCTGGTAGGATTCACCATGAGTCCGAGAGATATTATGAATTTCTCTTGACTCAGGATGGTGATGTAAAGCTTGTGAATAATGATAATGAGCCTTTTACCTACCAAGACGCTATGAACATTCCAAGATCTAAAAGTTGGCAGGAGGCCATGAAATCTAAGATGGATTCCATGTATGAAAAACCAAGTATGGACTTTGGTTGATCCACCTAAATGGGTAAAACCTATAAGGTGCAAGTGTGTTTTCAAGAAGAAAACTGACATGGATAGTAATGTACAGACCTATAAGGCACGACTGGTGGAAAAAGGTTTCAAGTAAATTCATGGTATTGACTATGATGAAACTTACTCACCAGTGGCAATGGTCAAGTCCATCAGGATTTTGCTTGCTTACTATGACTACGAAATCTGGCAATGGATGTCAAGACTACTTTCTTAAATGGGAGCGTTGAAGAGGTTGTGTACATGACACAACCTGAAGGTTTTGTAGATCCAAGTTTTGTTAGAATGGTTTATAAGATAAGGCGATCCATTTATGGATTAAAGTAAGCCTCAAGGAGATGGAATATACGTTTTGATGAAACATTCAAATAGTTTGGCTCTATTCAAAATGAAGATGAACCGTGTGTTTACAAGAAGGTTAGTGGGAGCCATGTGGCATTCCTAGCATCATATGTAGATGATATATTACAAGTAAGGAATGACATTCTTTCTCAACAAACTGTAAGACTTGGTAGAGAAATAGTTTCTAGATGAAAGACTTAAGAGATGTGTCCTATATCTTAGGGATCATGATCTATAGAGATAGATCACGAATATTTTTCGGCTTAAGTCAGAGTACATACATTGACAATGTATTACACCAATTAGGGATACAAAGAGGCTAAAAAGGAAATGTTCCCATGTCTATGAGATAGTGATCTCAAGATAAATGGTCTAAAATCATTGGATGATATGGACCACATTAGTGTAGTTCTATATGCTTCGGAAATTGGTTTCATAATGTATGTGATGATATGTACTCGTCATGATGTCTCGTATGCTTTAAGCATGACGAGCAGGTACCAGTCTAATCCAAGTGATGGTCACTTGATTGGAATCAAGAATATTCTTAAGTGCCTGAAGAGGACTAAAGACTCATTCTTGGTATATGGAGGAGATGGGAAGCTGGATGTAAAATGTTACACGGATGTTAGTTTCTAGACAGACAGGACGGTTTTGTGTCTTAGTCTAGATTTGTGTTTTGTCTAAATAGATATGTTGTAAGCTAAAATAGTTCATAGCAACAACCGTAAATGATTCTACAATCGAGGCTTTGTATATTGATACTAGTGAAGTAGCCAAAGAGGATGTTTTGGGAATTTACTAAGGCGATATCACCTTAATAATGAGATTAATGATCAAGGAGATATACTTATATGTAAAGTGCATACTATTAATAATATTGCAGAACCACTGACTAAGGCTTTGTCTAGCAGAAGCATGTAAGTCACACTAGTTCCAAATGTATTGGATACATGGGATATTGGCTCTAGTGCAAGTGGGAGATTGTTAGTATTAGTGCTCTAGAGACAATACTTTTATGTTTTAAAGAAAACATTTTATTATTATAAATTATGTTTTATTGATTATTGTTATTATTTTATTATGTCTTTATTTACTGTGTTATAAATGTTAGCATAATAAATGTCCTTGGAATTATGATACGTATTCGATATCTTTAAGTATGTGACTTAAAAATGAGATTATACGAATAGTATCTTTATTCCTAAATATCCCTAGTCGAGTGTTATTATTTAAGGACAATAATAATGCACAGAGACTAGTATGTTTGTTGACTGATGACCACATCTCATTGGTCATAGGTATGGTGATACTAAAGTCAAAACATAGGTGCATGTAAGACTACATGACACTGGATTGACCCGCCGTGAGATTACACATGTTAATAGTGTCATAAGTAATTCTCACTGTGATAATGGTGTAATGATCCTTAGACCTGAAATCATTATATTTTTATACGAGAATTAATATACTTTGATTACATTAAAAGTTACCTTTGACCGGGTGATGATAAAAGTGGACATTGGGTATATTATGAATCATATGAGAAATATGAATGATCTAGATGGGATTTAACCCTCCTAATTTTAGGAGCGATATTATTGGCCTCTTGTTTGAGTGAGACTAAGAAATGCACGACCGTGCTCAAATGTTGATTTGATTTATTAGTCTACTCATCGATCAAGAAAACTAAGATTAAATTATGAAGAGGATGACACATTACATGCCTCGAGTTTAATCTATAATATTAAGGTTAAAGAGATTATATTACATGGAACATTATTCACGAAAGGCTTAATCGAATCACCGATTTAATTATTATTACTTGGGTGGCAATGATGTATTACTAGATGCCGCTCATTGTTTACAATTTTAATTAGTTATTAAAATTGTTACCAATGTAATAATAACCTACAGGGTCACACACAAAGAACGCTTGAAGGAGAAATAATTTAAATTTAAATAAGTAATTTATTCTATTTATAATATTAATTAAGTATGACTTGAGTAATTATTTAAATAGAAAATGGAATTACTTAAACTAGTTCTGAAATTAATTATTAATTAATTAGGTGCGACTTAATTAAATAATAAATTAGAATTTCGGATTAGTATTTTATTATAATTGGATTATAATTAGAAAACTATTTTCCTCTCTATATATAAACTCTAAAAGAGGGCTGATTTTAAGGTGAAAAACGTTTTTATATTAAAACCCTAGCCGCTTATGAGAGCAAGAAAAGAGAGAGAGAGAAAGAAGCAGTTTTCGGGTGCTAGTACACATCAATCCTTCAAGAAAAGCGTTCGTGTGGATAACGTAGAGTGTAGATCGCGAGAGCGGGATACATGGTGATTGAACAAGCTTTGGATATCCATTAATCTTCCATTAATGAACTGTTAAAGCTTCTTAAGGTATTTGTTCTTAATCTCCGAATTAAATCTTTTGTTTTCGCATGGATCCTGTGGATGGGTTTCGAATTTTGATTTATTTTTACGTTTTCCGTTGCGTTTATATGCTCGAAACCCTTCAGCAGCCTATGCCAATTTCAAAGTCTATCAAATGGATGTCAAGAGTGCCTTCTTGAATGGGGAACTGGAACAGGAGGTGTAGATCCAAATTATCCAGAATTTGTCTACTTCCTACTCAAGGCACTCTATGGACTGAAGCAAGCACCTAGAGCCTGGTATGACACTCTGTCACAGTTTCTTTTAGAGAATCACTTCACTAGAGGTACTGTTGACAAATCTCTTTTCTTTAGAAATGTTAATGGCTCTAGTATACTTGTTCAAATTTATGTAGATGACATAATCTTTGGGTCTACAGATGAGAAGCTTTGCAAAAGGTTTGCCAAACTTATGCAAAGTAAATATGAAATGAGCATGATGGGTGAACTTACCTATTTCCTAGGCTTACAAGTTAAGCAAGTGAAAAAAGGAATCTTTATTAGTCAAACTAAGTATATCTTTGATTTATTAAAGAAGTTTGATCTAATGGATTGCTCTTCTGCTAAAACACCCATGCCAACTGCCACTAAGCTTGAATTGAATACTAAGAAAAAATCTGTGGACATTTCAAGGTATAGAGGCATGGTAGACTCACTTTTATATTTAACAGCTAGTAGACCTGATATTATGTTTGCTACATGTCTATGTGCTAGATTTCAGGCTGATCCTAGAGAGTCTCACTTAATTGCTATCAAGAGGATTTTCAGATATCTCAAGGGAACACCAAACCTTGGCATTTGGTACCTTAGAGAATCTGGTTTTGATCTAATTGGTTATTCAGATGCAGACTATGCAGGTTGCAAGATTGACAGAAAAAGTACAACAGGCACCTGTCAATTTCTAGGAAACAAGCTTGTCTCATGGTTTAGTAAGAAGCAAAATTCTGTCTCTACCTCTACAGCTGAGGCAGAATACATTGTTGTTGGAAGTTGTTGTGCATAGATACTTTGGATGAAAAATCAACTAATAGACTATGGTCTAACAGTTAATAAGATTCCAATATTCTGTGACAACACTAGTGAAATTGCCATAACTGAGAATCCAGTGCAACACTCAAGGACCAAGCACATTGACATAAAGTATCACTTCATCAGGGAACATGTGATGAATGGTACTGTGGAACTTCATTTTGTTCCAAGTGAGCAGCAAATTGCAGACATTTTTACCAAGCCACTTGATGAATCAACATTCTCAAGGTTGGTACGTGAGCTAGGTATGCTTAACTACTCTTAATTTATTTAAATGTCTGATAATTTGTAATGAAGCCAGTGTCAACATGATTTTCATGAGAATTAAAACTCTCTGAAAAAGAAGAATTTTGTCTAAGTCAAAATTTCTCCCTCTACGGATACCCCTATCCGTTGATGGTCATTTATGACACTGGATTTTCTTTGTCTACGGATACTACTTTTCACCTCTACGGATGTCCAATCCCAAAAGGTAAAATCCTATCCATAGATAGTTTAGTTTAATTGTAACCGTTAAAGTCACGATCTTATCCGTAGTTACATGCGTACAATACATGTATGTAATTATAGTAAATTCGTGGCTTTACTTTTCAATCCATTATTTTTAAACAGTTACTTTCTTGCCCAATCAGATAATTTCTTTCAATTATTCTGATTTTATTAGTGAATTATTTTGGGGGAGTATAAATTAAATTTTACTCTCAATTAATCATTTTCTATCTTTTTCAAAAATTCACTAAGGCAAGAACCCTTCTTCTCTCTCAAAGCAAAAATCTCTCTCTGTGTATTCAAAGCTTACATCAATGGCACCAACCAACAAAACAATGTCACTCACTGGTTTCACATACGAGAAGAACAATTTCACAGCTCTGGTGGACTTCGAAGAGAAGAACGCATCATATCACACTATGATGAGGTTTTTCCAGAACTGCAAGCTCTCAAAGGCTATGTTAGAAGCCCCCACACTTTACTTTGAGGTAATTGAAGCTATCTGGGAATCAGCTGTATTTGATTCTGTCAATGCTACCATTACCTTTGTTCTTCAAGGTAAGGAACATGTGATTAATAGTGACATTATTTCTGTTTGCTTAAATTTTCCTGATAACAGTAGGTTAGAAAAGCATAGTGATACAGATATAGTTAACATGCTTAATTTGATTAACTATGTTTTACCTACTGACAATTTAAGTAAGATTCAAAGAAAAAGCTTGGTCAAAGAATGGAGCTTTTTCTTTGATGCCATTCTTAAGGCGTTCTCTGGTAAGATTAACAACTATGATGCAATTACATTCTCTATGCTAGATATTGCTTATATGCTTCTTAGTGATAGCTTTTATAACCTAGGGTCCCTAATTCTTTATGAACTAGGTGCTAAATTAGGGAATAAAGCATCTAGAAGTAAGAATATCTATTATGCTAGATTTGTCATGTTACTAGCTAACCATGTAGACAGTAACTTGGTGATCAAATTCCCTGCAAACTCCAAGGAATGTTGGGTTCAAAATAAGAGAGTCCTTGAGGACTTGAATAGGCTGAACCACAACAAGGAGGTTCAATTGGTGTATCCACCAATTTTCAATGCATATCAAGAGGCACAGATGAGTCAGGTAATCTCCTCAACTGTTCCTACCTCTATTGTTCCTTCTTCTATTGCTTCTTCTTCTATTGCTCCTTCTTTGATTTCATGTGCCACAGTGGAGGGTGGAACTGTCCAACAGCCTCCTACCCAAGTGGCCACCTCTAAAATTTCCAAATCAAAATCCAGAAAGCCAACCTCAGGTGCTTCTCAAAAGGCACCTGTTGCAAAAACTACCCAAGCCCTTGAGGGGAGTGTGGAGGAGGTAGTAAGTGGTGAGGGAAGGGGTGAACATCAAAGAAACCCCAAGAACAAGGAGGGTGAGATAAGTGTGTCACAGCCTAGCCACCCTGTATCTTCTCAAAAAGATGCAGTGGTTGAAAATGAATTAATCACATCCCTAGTGGCATCCTCCCAAAATGTTGTTGCTATTGAAAAGAGTCCCCAACCAGGGACACATCACAAGAGGGATGGGGACACCAGAAGCCCCACAGATACATCTGTTAGATCAGAATTCAATGATCGTCAGAAGCTAGACTCAACTGATCAGGATTTCTGACGTCATCAGTATTGCATGGTCATCAGTATTTGATCAAGCGTCAGTATCTTATTGATCATCAGGATTCCTACTCAGACTATGATCAGGTTTGATCATCAGGACTTGAAGCTGATCAGGATTCCTACTTCGAGTTATATTTGGAGTCTAGATAAACATGGAAGTTTATTCTATTTGTTCCTGGTTTGTAGAATGCAGCTATCGATTAAAGATATGTTTCTATCTTTGTTATGATTAGGACTTATCTTGTTATTGATAGAGAAGCTGTGTGCACTATATAAACACAGTTTTGGTTTCGATTTATGTATTCATTTGAGAGAGAACATAATCGGAGAGAAGCTCTTAAGAACAGAATTTCTTGAGAGAGTTTTTGTAAGCTAGCAGCTCTTAAGAACATCAGAATTTCTTAAGAGAGTTTTGTAACAGTTTTATATCAAAGTTAATAAAGCTGTTATTGTTATTGTTATTGATCTTTCATATTTGTGTTATATAAAGTCGAGAATCTTATACAATTGTATTCAACCCCCTTCTACAATTGTTATTTACTGGGCAACAATTGGTATCAGAGCAAACTGATTTAATTCTGAATCAGATACGATCTAAAGATGTCGACAACCAAGTATGAAAGCATGAAGATTCCCATCTTAAAGATATCAGAATATCCTACATGGAGGGTAAAGATGCTGATGTACCTGGAGGCTATGGATCCTGACAATCTGGACAGGATTCGTGATGGACCATATATACCAACAAAGTTCGTAGAACGAACAGATACTGTACCAGAACATTATGTGGTCAAAGCTAAATCTGAATGGACTCCAGAAGAAAAAGCTCATGTACTCAGAGAACCAAAGATAAAGAATATCTTGCACAATGGTCTTGATGCTGTTATGTCAAACAGAGTGATTGCATGCAAGTCTTCAAAAGAAATCTGGGATACTTTGGAAACTCAGTGCCAGGGATCTGCATCTGTCAAGAAAAACAGAAGGGCTCTATTGATTCAAGAATATGAACAATTCGATGCAAGACCTGAAGAGAGCCTGACTAAGCTATATGATAGATTCCTGACACTATTGAACAGCTTATCCTTAGTTGACAAAGTATATGAAACTGAAGATTCAAACACCAAATTTCTTAGAGCTTTACCTGAAGAATGGGATACTCAGACCTCAATCATTAGACACCAGTATGATCTGAATATTGTGTCTCTTGATGAGATCTATGGGATGCTAAGAACTCATGATCTTGAAGTTCAACAGAGGAAGAACAAGAAAAGCAGCAAGGCAAAGTCAATTGCTTTGAATGTAGAAGCAAAATCAAAAGGGAAAGCTATGGAGGTCTCTAGAAGGAAAGCAAGAGTAGCTGAGTCAGATCCTGACGACTCTTCATCAGATACTGATGGCAATCCTGATGCCAATACTGGTGATGAATCTTCTGATTCAGACATGGAAGAGATGGTTGCTATGATTGTCAGAAACTTCAGAAGGATGAAGTTCAGGAAGAATAGAAGACAAGGCAACTTTCAGAAAAAGACCTTCAAAGCAGACAAAGACAAGTATATCAAGAAGGACAGCAAGGGTAGCAAATTTGACAAGTCAAAGGTTAGATGCTACAAGTGTAATGGTATGGGTCACTTTGCTTCTGAATGCAACAAGACAAAGGCACTCATCACATCAAGCAAGGATTGGATGGACTCTTCCTCAGAATCTGATACTGAGGTAGTCAACTATGCGTTAATGGCCAATGCTGATGTAACTGCTGCTCCTGATGATAAGGGTAAAAGGAAAAATGTGTTAGTCATGGATAGTGGATGTTCTGTGCACATGACTGGAAACAAAGCCCTGTTATCAGAATTTGAGGAAAAAGCTGGCCCAACTGTGTCTTATGGAGATGGCAACATTGGACAAACCTTGGGATATGGCAATATAATCATTGGAAATGTCATCATTGAAAAAGTAGCTCTAGTGAAGGGACTAAAACACAACTTGTTGAGTATTAGTCAAATCACTGACAGAGGTTATCATGTCAATTTCTATTCCACACATTGTGAAGTAGTCAGTAAAGCAACAGGGAAGATAGCACTAACTGGCTACAGGCATGGTAACATATATGAAGCAAACATTCTCTCAGATACTGATGGCTCCCCTACATGTTTCATCAGTAAAGCTTCAGTAGATGAAAGTTGGAATTGGCACAAGAAGCTTTCTCATCTCAACTTCAGCAACATCAATGAGTTGGTTAAGAAAGAGTTAGTAAGAGGATTACCTAATGTCTTATATACACCTGATGGACTCTGTGATGCATGCCAAAAAGCAAAACAAAGAAGGACATCATTCCAGAGTAAATCAGAATCCTCTATTGAAGAACCATATCACATGCTACATCTTGATCTGTTTGGTCCAGTCAACATCATGTCCATCAGTAAGAAAAGGTACACTCTTGTAATTGTTGATGAATATTCTAGATTCACCTGGGTGTATTTTCTGCATAGAAAAGATGAAACTCCTGAAGTTCTGTTGGATCATGTGAGGATGATTGAGACAACCACAAAGTACAAAGTCAAGATTCTGAGAAGTGATAATGGTACTGAATTTAAGAATTCAAAGATGGAAGAGTTCTGCAAATACAAAGGAATCATTCAACAATTCTCTGCTCCTGGCACACCTCAGCAAAATGGAGTAGTAGAAAGGAAGAATAGAACTCTTATTGAAGCTGGCAGAACTATGTTGGAAGAAGCTAAATTACCTACATATTTCTGGGCAGAAGCAGTCAACACAGCATGCTATACACAAAATCTCACATTGATAAACAGGCATGGTGTCACTCCTTATCAGTCACTCAAGGAGAAGAAACCAAGTCTGAAGCATTTGCATGTGTTTGGCTGTAAATGTTTTGTTCTCAGAACTCATCCTGAACAGCTAGGGAAATTTGAAACAAAGGCTGATGAAGGAATATTCATAGGTTATCCTACATCAAGAGCCTTCAGAGTTTTTAATTTGAGAACAAGAACTGTCATGGAGTCAATACATGTATCTTTTGATGATAAGAAGATAACTGGAATAATTGAAGACTCGCATGATAGATTGTTATTTGAAAATGAAGCTTCCAAGGAACCTGAAGAAAGTGAATCAGAAGCTGTCCATTCATCCAGTACTGATGGGTCACCAAATCCTGATGACTCACCAGGTACTGATGGTACTAATACTGATGATGCAAACAACAGTAATACAACTAGTAGTGCTAATGTTGAGGGGGAGCAACGGCATTCAACTACAAGTTCAGAGTCAACTCAATCATCAGGACAGAATTCTTCAGATACTGATTCAAGTGATGATCCTGACAACACATCAGGAGGACATAGCAATAATTCAGGAAGAGCTTCATCTCAAGCAAATTCTTTCAATCAAGATAACACCAATCCAGGGGGAGCATCTACTTCAAGAAACAATTTGACACCAGCAAGGAAATGGACAAAAGATCATTCTCCTGATTTGATAATTGGAGATCCTGATGCAGGTGTTCAAACAAGAAGTGCAACTCAGAATGAATGTCTATATAATAACTTTCTATCCAAGGAGGAGCCTAAGAAAGTTGAAGATGCACTTAAAGATGCTGATTGGGTTACTGCAATGCAAGAAGAACTGAATGAATTTGAAAGGAATGAAGTCTGGAAACTGGTACCAAGACCAAAGAATAGATCAATAGTTGGTACAAAGTGGATTTTCAAGAACAAGACTGATTCTGATGGAGTCATTATCAGAAATAAAGCTAGACTAGTTGCAAAGGGGTATTCCCAACAAGAGGGAATTGACTATGATGAAACTTTTGCTCCTGTTGCAAGACTAGAAGCCATCAAGATATTTCTTGCTTATGCAGCACATAAGAAATTCAAGGTTTTCCAGATGGATGTTAAAAGTGCTTTCTTAAATGGTGAACTGGAGGAAGAAGTTTATGTTGAACAACCTCCTGGTTTCATTGATCCTAAATATCCAGATCATGTCTACAGACTGGATAAGGCACTTTATGGACTAAAGCAAGCTCCAAGAGCATGGTATGAAACCTTAGCTCAATTCTTACTGGAAAGTGGATTCAAAAGAGGTGCAATTGATAAAACTCTATTTTATTTGAATCATGGTAAGGAGTTGCTGTTAGTTCAGATTTATGTTGATGATATCATTTTTGGGTCAACAAACAATAAGCTGTGTGAAAAGTTTTCCAAGCTTATGCAGTCAAGATATCAAATGAGCATGATGGGAGAAATGAGTTACTTTCTGGGTCTTCAAGTTAAACAGACTGATGAAGGGATTTTTATTAATCAGTCTAAATACACAAGGAATTTACTGACAAGGTTTAACATGCAAGACAGTACTCCTGCTTCAACTCCCATAGCTACAGCTACCAAACTTGATCCTGATCAAGGTGAAGAGGTAGATGTAACTCACTACAGAGGAATGATTGGCTCTTTATTGTATCTCACTGCCAGTAGACCAGATATCATGTTTGCAACCTGTCTATGTGCAAGATTTCAAGCAAAACCTAGAGAACCACATCTGATTGCAGTCAAAAGAATTTTCAGATATCTCAAAGGCACTCCTTCACTTGGCCTTTGGTATACAAGGGAATCAGATTTTGGGTTGTGTGGTTATTCAGATGCTGATTTTGCAGGATGCAAAATAGACAGGAAAAGTACTTCAGGAAGTTGTCAGTTTTTGGGTGGAAGACTAGTTTCATGGTTCAGTAAAAAGCAGAAATCTATTTCCACTTCAACTGCAGAAGCTGAGTACATTGCTGCAGGAAGTTGTTGTGCTCAGATAATGTGGATGAGAAATCAGTTGTTAGATTATGGCCTGTCATACTCAAAAATCCCTATTTATTGTGATAACCAAAGTGCTATTGCAATGACAGGAAATCCAGTTCAACATTCTCTTACTAAACACATAAGTATCAGATATCACTTTATAAGAGAACAGGTTCTGGAAGGAACAATTGAACTTCACTTTGTTCCTACTGATCAACAACTAGCTGATATATTCACCAAGCCACTACCTGAAGCTACTTTCAATAAATTGGTGAATGAACTTGGAATGATGAATTTTGAGAATTTCTGAGGAAAAGCTACAGTGTTAGATCAGAATTCAATGATCGTCAGAAGCTAGACTCAACTGATCAGGATTGCTGACGTCATCAGTATTGCATGGTCATCAGTATTTGATCAAGCGTCAGTATCTTATTGATCATCAGGATTCCTACTCAGACTATGATCAGGTTTGATCATCAGGACTTGAAGCTGATCAGGATTCCTACTTCGAGTTATATTTGGAGTCTAGATAAACATGGAAGTTTATTCTATCTGTTCCTGGTTTGTAGAATACAGCTATCGATTAAAGATATGTTTCTATCTTTGTTATGATTAGGACTTATCTTGTTATTGATAGAGAAGCTGTGTGCACTATATAAACACAGTTTTGGTTTCGATTTATGTATTCATTCGAGAGAGAACATAATCGGAGAGAAGCTCTTAAGAACAGAATTTCTTGAGAGAGTTTTTGTAAGCTAGCAGCTCTTAAGAACATCAGAATTTCTTAAGAGAGTTTGTAACAGTTTTATATCAAAGTTAATAAAGCTGTTATTGTTATTGTTATTGATCTTTCATATTTGTGTTATATAAAGTCGAGAATCTTATACAATTGTATTCAACCCCCCTTCTACAATTGTTATTCACTGGGCAACAATTGGTATCAGAGCAAACTGATTTAATTCTGAATCAGATACGATCTAAAGATGTCGACAACCAAGTATGAAAGCATGAAGATTCCCATCTTGAAGATATCAGAATATCCCACATGGAGGGTAAAGATGCTGATGTACCTGGAGGCTATGGATCCTGACAATCTGGACAGGATTCGTGATGGACCATATATACCAACAAAGTTCGTAGAACGAACAGATACTGTACCAGAACATTATGTGGTCAAAGCTAAATCTGAATGGACTCCAGAAGAAAAAGCTCATGTACTCAGAGAACCAAAGATAAAGAATATCTTGCACAATGGTCTTGATGCTGTTATGTCAAACAGAGTGATTGCATGCAAGTCTTCAAAAGAAATCTGGGATACTTTGGAAACTCAGTGTCAGGGATCTGCATCTGTCAAGAAAAACAGAAGGGCTCTATTGATTCAAGAATATGAACAATTCGATGCAAGACCTGAAGAGAGCCTGACTGATCTATATGATAGATTCCTGACACTATTGAACAGCTTATCCTTAGTTGACAAAGTATATGAAACTGAAGATTCAAACACCAAATTTCTTAGAGCTTTACCTGAAGAATGGGATACTCAGACCTCAATCATTAGACACCAGTATGATCTGAACATTGTGTCTCTTGATGAGATCTATGGGATGCTAAGAACTTATGATCTTGAAGTTCAACAGAGAAAGAACAAGAAAAGCAGCAAGGCAAAGTCAATTGCTTTGAATGTAGAAGCAAAATCAAAAGAGAAAGCTATGGAGGTCTCTAGAAGGAAAGCAAGAGTAGCTGAGTCAGATCCTGACGACTCTTCATCAGATACTGATGGCAATCCTGATGCCAATACTGGTGATGAATCTTCTGATTCAGACATGGAAGAGATGGTTGCTATGATTGTCAGAAACTTCAGAAGGATGAAGTTCAGGAAGAATAGAAGACAAGGCAACGTTCAGAAAAAGACCTTCAAAGCAGACAAAGACAAGTATATCAAGAAGGACAGCAAGGGTAGCAAATTTGACAAGTCAAAGGTTAGATACTACAAGTGTAATGGTATGGGTCACTTTGCTTCTGAATGCAACAAGACAAAGGCACTCATCACATCAAGCAAGGATTGGATGGACTCTTCCTCAGAATCTGATACTGAGGTAGTCAACTATGCGTTAATGGCCAATGCTGATGTAACTGCTGTTCCTGATGATAAGGTACTAAATACTATCTTTGATTTTGATACTGATAATGCTTCTGAGTTAAGACGTTTTCTAAAGTCATTACATATTAGCTTTAGAAGTCAAATTGCTGAGAATACTAGAATCTTATCTGAGATGTCTGACCTTAGAAAGAGGAATGAGATATTAGAAGCTGAATTTTCTCGTATGCAAGAAGTACAAAAAGAATGTGATAATGCTAAACACATGCACTTAGAGATGACATCTAAATGTACTTCCCTTGAAAAAGAACTTGAGTATGCTAATGAGAAAATCAGAACCTGGACAGACTCTGGTAGGAAATTTCATGAGATTAATACCTCTAAGAATTGGAAAGAGTGTCTAGGATATAAGTCAGATGAAGATAAGAAATTAGCAGAGAAAATTGTCATTGATGAGACAGTCAGTCCAAAGACCTATAGACATGTTATAGACTCAACCAAATCTAAGATTACTCCTGTTAATTTTGTTTTTGGTAAGGATTCCAATTCTACTTTTGAAAAGGGATCTTCTTCTACTCAAGGAATTAAAATTATAAAGTCTAAACCTGTCATGAACAAAGTCACTAAGAATGTAGGTCTATTGTCTCAGAAACAGCTTAAAGATAAAATCTGTGATGTTACAGATAAGAAAAAGGAAGCTACTGTTAAGAGAAACAGGAATGGTAAAGTTGGGATCAATAAAGAGAATGGTTATAAATATATCCCAAATGCACCTAGAAAGTGTTGTTTTAACTGTGGTAACTCTAATCATCTTGCTATTGATTGTAAGAAGAGTAAGAAGAAGATTACTGATATTCCTAAGTCTGATGTTAGGAATAGATCAGTACTCTATAAACCGCAGAAGTCCTGTTTTCATTGTGGTAGTCTATGGCATTCTATTTATACATGTAAAGAGTATCATGATTTGTACTATAACTTTTATGATCCATTGCCTAAGTTTGAAAGTAGTACAAAGTCTGATAGAACTGAAAATGTCATAAAGAAGCATGCTTTTGTTAATACTGATACTGACAAAGCAAATCCTGATGGAGTAAATCCTGTCAGGACTGCTAAAGTCAAAAAGTCTTCTGCTATTAAAATTAATAAATTGCATGAGAAAGGAACCCAACATGTATGGGTTCCTAAGTGTTCTAACTAGTGTGTTTCTATTCTGATGCAGGGTAAAAGGAAAAATGTGTTAGTCATGGATAGTGGATGTTCTGTGCACATGACTGGAAACAAAGCCCTGTTATCAGAATATGAAGAAAAAGCTGGCCCAACTGTGTCTTATGGAGATGGCAACATTGGACAAACCTTGGGATATGGCAATATAATCATTGGAAATGTCATCATTGAAAAAGTAGCTCTAATGAAGGGACTAAAACACAACTTGTTGAGTATTAGTCAAATCACTGACAGAGGTTATCATGTCAATTTCTATTCCACACATTGTGAAGTAGTCAGTAAAGCAACAGGGAAGATAGCACTAACTGGCTACAGGCATGGTAACATATATGAAGCCAACATTCTCTCAGATACTGATGGCTCCCCTACATGTTTCATCAGTAAAGTTTCAGTAGATGAAAGTTGGAATTGGCACAAGAAGCTTTCTCATCTCAACTTCAGCAACATCAATGAGTTGGTTAAGAAAGAATTAGTAAGAGGATTACCTAATGTCTTATATACACCTGATGGACTCTGTGATGCATGCCAAAAAGCAAAACAAAGAAGGACATCATTCCAGAGTAAATCAGAATCCTCTATTGAAGAACCATATCACATGCTACATCTTGATCTGTTTGGTCCAGTCAACATCATGTCCATCAGTAAGAAAAGGTACACTCTTGTAATTGTTGATGAATATTCTAGATTCACCTGGGTGTATTTTCTGCATAGAAAAGATGAAACTCCTGAAGTTCTGTTGGATCATGTGAGGATGATTGAGACAACCACAAAGTACAAAGTCAAGATTCTGAGAAGTGATAATGGTACTGAATTTAAGAATTCAAAGATGGAAGAGTTCTGCAAATACAAAGGAATCATTCAATAATTCTCTGCTCCTGGCACACCTCAGCAAAATGGAGTAGTAGAAAGGAAGAATAGAACTCTTATTGAAGCTGGCAGAACTATGTTGGAAGAAGCTAAATTACCTACATATTTCTGGGCAGAAGCAGTCAACACAGCATGCTATACACAAAATCTCACATTGATAAACAGGCATGGTGTCACTCCTTATCAGTCTCTCAAAGAGAAGAAACCAAGTCTGAAGCATTTGCATGTGTTTGGCTGTAAATGTTTTGTTCTCAGAACTCATCCTGAACAGCTAGGGAAATTTGAAACAAAGGCTGATGAAGGAATATTCATAGGTTATCCTACATCAAGAGCCTTCAGAGTTTTTAATTTGAGGACAAGAACTGTCATGGAGTCAATACATGTATCTTTTGATGACAAGAAGATAACTGGAATCATTGAAGACTCACATGATAGATTACTATTTGAAAATGAAGCTTCCAAGGAACCTGAAGAAAGTGAATCAGAAGCTGTCCATTCATCCAGTACTGACGGGTCACCAAATCCTGATGACTCACCAGGTACTGATGGTACTAATACTGATGATGCAAACAACAGTAATACAACTAGTAGTGTTAATGTTGAGGGGGAGCAACGGCATTCAACTACAAGTTCAGAGTCAACTCAATCATCAGGACAGAATTCTTCAGATACTGATTCAAGTGAAGATCCTGATAACACATCAGGAGGGCATAGCAATAATTCAGGGAGAGCTTCAAATCAATCAAATTCTTTCAATCAAGATAACACCAATCCAGGGGGAGCATCTACTTCAAGAAACAATTTGACACCAGCAAGGAAATGGACAAAAGATCATACTCCTGATTTGATAATTGGAGATCCTGATGCAGGTGTTCAAACAAGAAGTGCAATTCAGAATGAATGTTTATATAATAACTTTCTATCCAAGGAGGAGCCTAAGAAAGTTGAAGATGCACTTAAAGATGCTGATTGGGTTACTGCAATGCAAGAAGAACTGAATGAATTTGAAAGGAATGAAGTCTGGAAACTGGTACCAAGACCAAAGAATAGATCAATTGTTGGTACAAAGTGGATTTTCAAGAACAAGACTGATTCTGATGGTGTGATTATCAGAAATAAAGCTAGACTAGTTGCAAAGGGGTATTCCCAACAAGAGGGAATTGACTATGATGAAACTTTTGCTCCTGTTGCAAGACTAGAAGCCATCAGGATATTTCTTGCTTATGCAGCACATAAGAAATTCAAGGTTTTCCAGATGGATGTTAAAAGTGCTTTCTTAAATGGTGAACTGGAGGAAGAAGTTTATGTTGAACAACCTCCTGGTTTCATTGATCCTAAATATCCAGATCATGTCTACAGACTGGATAAGGCACTTTATGGACTAAAGCAAGCTCCAAGAGCATGGTATGAAACCTTAGCTCAATTCTTACTGGAAAGTGGATTCAAAAGAGGTGCAATTGATAAAACTCTATTTTATTTGAATCATGGTAAGGAGTTGTTGTTAGTTCAGATTTATGTTGATGATATCATTTTTGGGTCAACAAACAATAAGCTGTGTGAAAAGTTTTCCAAGCTTATGCAGTCAAGATATCAAATGAGCATGATGGGAGAAATGAGTTACTTTCTGGGTCTTCAAGTTAAACAGACTGATGAAGGGATTTTTATTAATCAGTCTAAATGCACAAGGAATTTACTAACAAGGTTTAACATGCAAGACAGTACTCCTGCTTCAACTCCCATAGCTACAGCTACTAAACTTGATCCTGATCAAGGTGAAGAGGTAGATGTAACTCACTACAGAGGAATGATTGGCTCTTTATTGTATCTCACTGCCAGTAGACCAGATATCATGTTTGCAACCTGTCTATGTGCAAGATTTCAAGCAAAACCTAGAGAACCACATCTGATTGCAGTCAAAAGAATTTTCAGATATCTCAAAGGCACTCCTTCACTTGGCCTTTGGTATGCAAGGGAATCAGATTTTGGGTTGTGTGGTTATTCAGATGCTGATTTTGCAGGATGCAAAATAGACAGGAAAAGTACTTCAGGAAGTTGTCAGTTTTTGGGTGGAAGACTAGTTTCATGGTTCAGTAAAAAGCAGAAATCTATTTCCACTTCAACTGCAGAAGCTGAGTACATTGCTGCAGGAAGTTGTTGTGCTCAGATAATGTGGATGAGAAATCAGTTGTTAGATTATGGCCTGTCATACTCAAAAATCCCTATTTATTGTGATAACCAAAGTGCTATTGCAATGACAGGAAATCCAGTTCAGCATTCTCTTACTAAACACATAAGTATCAGATATCACTTTATAAGAGAACAGGTTCTGGAAGGAACAATTGAACTTCACTTTGTTCCTACTGATCAACAACTAGCTGATATATTCACCAAGCCACTACCTGAAGCTACTTTCAATAAGTTGGTGAATGAACTTGGAATGATGAATTTTGAGAATTTCTGAGGGAAAGCTACAGAGAGGAAATCCTGATAACTGTCAAATCCTGATGGTTATTCAGAAAGGTATGTTTTCTTTGATCAAATCCTGATAGGACTCAATCCTGACAGGAAGTCAACTGGTCAATTCTGATGTACAGGTCAGTATTTTCATTGCTAAATTTGTGCCTAATTTTTCGTCCGTATCTGCTAATAGACGATTGAGTTTTAGTAGGACAACTGTATACGCGCGTGTGTTGCTCTCTTATAGTTATATCTATACATACACATAAAAAGTGGTGCAGTTTTATTTAATGACACACGTAATCTGTCCACTAATTAGTTATGCACAAATCATATTTTGCCACCTGTCATTGAGAGTAATATTTTGTTTTAACAAAATATTTTTCATTGTTTTACATCTTTCATTACTCTCTCATCATCAGTTTTTCGTTTTTATCTCTCTCTGTGCTTTCATACCCTAATTGCTTCAAATCTTAATTCTCGAGTTCTCAAAAGCATTATAATGGCGTCTTCATCATTCATGAACAAACAAACAGTAATTCATGATATTACTTTTGCCACTAATAACTTTGTAGCCATACTAGACCATCAAGAATTGCCTACTGAGTTCCATATAATTCAAGATTTTCTTACTTCAAGCCCATTGAAGTATGCTTTAACAGAGCCTGCAAGTGTTTCTTTTAAGTCTGTAATGCAGGTTTGGAACACAGTTGTTTTTGGTCAAAGTTCTACAGGAACCATTCTGATGCAGTTCGAATCAAATGGGGTAACTCATCATGTCACCCCTGCTGTTATTGAAGAGGCATTGCATTTGCCTATTCTGGGTGAAAAAGTTCCTAGGGTGATTTCAGACTCTGCTCTATTTGAGTTTGTCAAGAAACTGGGCTACAATGGAGAAGTAAAGAGATATGGAAATCTCTTTAGGACAAAGCTTAAGAAGGAATGGAATTTCTTCTTTGATACAATCAGCCGCTGTTTCCTGAACAAGACATCAAATTTTGATGCTCTTCCATCAGGATCTCTTAAAATTGGGTACTCTCTTATCCATTCTACAGTGTTTGATTATGGCTCTTTTATCTTAAAAGCGTTAAGTGATAGGAAATCAGATAAATTGGGTTCTGTCTGTTTTCTTAGATTTTTACAGTTGATATTTAATCACTTATGTCCTAATGTTGTTTTTGAGGATGATGTAGTTCTACCAATCTGTAGAATTACTGAGAATAATATTAAGTCCTTAGTCAACAGTGATAAGGCAAATGGTTTCATAGGAAATGCTTTTATTCCTGATGAGGTTAGGTTTTTCTTACATCAGAAAATGCCTACTCGTTATGGACTACTTTCTAATGCTATGGTACAAGGACCAACCCACCTTGTTCCTGACACAAGCATGCAACCTAAACAGTCTAAACAGTTAACAACCACCTCTACTGTCTCTCAAAAGACTTTAGTTGTAAAATCAAAGAAATCAGCTAGAACTGATGTGTCTGGAAGGCAATCAGGTTCAAAGGATTTTTCCTCTACACCACTCACTAAAAAGAAGATACAAGGGGGTGTACAAGGGGTCCTGGTCAAGAAAGCTGATAAGGTTGTTAAGGATGTTCCTGTGAAAAGGAAGTTAAGGTTGATTGATGAAAGTGATTCAGAGGATGACTTACCTATATCCTCTGTGATGAATATGAACAAGGAAGTTGCTGATACTGCTACTAAAGCTGTGGTACCTTCATCAAAACCACAAAAGACAAGGAAATTATCAAAGAGCAGGTATCATATTCCTTTGACAGTGCAAATGAAGGATACTGATATTCAGACATCAAATCCTGATGTTAGTATTCCTGATGCAGCAACAAAAGTTGTCTCTATATCAGACTCTCCAGCCTCTCCATCTCAGATTCGAGGACATTCTTGGGAGAAGGTTTCTACAACTGCTTCCTTGGTTGGTCTTACACCTACATCAAAGAAAAAGAGGAATGCAGAAGAGTTAGTCTATCAGAGACAGAAGAAGCTGAAAGGATCAAGCCCACAAGAACCTGAATTTCAGAGTAATTCAGCAGCTACTGTTGATCCTGCCACACAAGAACCACTCAATCAAAGTTTGGGTGCAGGCTTAGCTAGTGGAATGGTCACACAAGAACCATTTTCTCAAAGGGAGAATGAAGACATCAACATTCCAGCTACACAAGAACCATCTTCTCAAAGTGAAGATGCAGGCAAAGCTACAGCTTCTGTTGAAAGATTGGTCGAGAACATTGTCAATGAGGGAAGCACACAAGAACCTTTAGCTCAAAGTGTTGAAGCAGCTTCTGAACCTCAAGCTCCACAAGAACCATTGGTAGCAAATACTGATGCAAGCATATCAAATCCTGACGATGTTCATCCTGACGCTAGTGGTGCTCCTGATAATGAACCTATTTTGATACAGCCACTTCGTTCAAGACCAATGGATCATCCTATCTCAGAATCTCAGGATAAACTGAAAGGTATTGCAATTCCTGATCCTGATATATCTCATGGTTCTGATGATGATAATTCTGATGATGATAGTGATGATGATAATGAGAATAGAAAAGAGAAGGAACAGCTTGCTACAGCACTCAAGATTAGTCTTGGAACTAATTTTGGTTCATCAAGTACATATATGGCTGGCAATGCTTTCACTGGGAAAGATCAGAGACAAGATTTTTCTACTCCTTCCTTTGATCCTGCAGAGGCATTTAGACAGAATGAATGGAACAATTCATGGCACATTTCTGATGAATCTATCAGTTTTTCTTCTGCTATTGAACATGCCTATAATGCAGTGAAGTCTATAGAGAATCAAGACTTGAAGAATCATCTGAAGGCTACAACTCTGTTATCCAAAAGCCTGAAAAGTGAGATTGATTCTATCAAGGGTTCAACTGAAAAAGTGAGGACTGATATCTTTAATAATTTTACAAAGGTGCCTACTACTTTTCAACTAAGGGTAGTGGAATCCCAAGTGAAATCTGTTGTTTCAGAACAAACCTCCATCAAACAACGAATTGATTCTCTGGATACTAAGATAACTGAAATTCAAGCCTCTCTTTCCTTAATTTTGCAATTATTGTCAAATCCTGATGTCAAAAAGGGGGAGAAGGTTATTCAGACAAAATGTACACCTGATCTAGTATTAAGAAATAATGATGATGATACTGGAGATGATGGTGGTGACAAAGCGATACAAGGAGAAACCTCTGATGCGGTTGTTTTGAAGTCTACAATCCAAACTTCTCAAAGTCAAACAACGCAGTCAACTCATGTTTCTGATTCTGGAGTTAAGACAGTAAGAACATTGGTGCAATCTCAGATCCTGACGGAAGATCAAATCCTGACACCTGGTCATGGACAAATTCTTGCTACAATTCCTGAAGGTGATGAAGATGTGATTATTGATAATCCTGAAGATGCATCAAATTTATTCCAGAAGTTTTCTACAAAAGATGGCAGAATTGTTACTCTATATCACACTGATAAAAGAGTTCAACAATTATATGCAAGAAAAGCACTCTCTACAGCAAGTGAAGAATATCCAGATCTCTCACATGAAGAATTCTTGAGACTACAAAGAGAGACAATGGAAAGCTATACTGCTCCTGCTAGAGGTAGAGGAAGCAGAGGTAGGAGAGGTGCTAGAAGAAATAGAAGAGGTTCTTCAACTCAAACAGTACCTAGACAGACAAGGTCTAGAGGGTTAAGAATTGAAGAAATTCCTGAACCTATTCAAACTCTAGTAGTTCCTGACAGATCTACTTTTGGTGATGATGGAATTGTTGAAGAAGAACCTGAATTGAGAAGAAAATCAAGAAAATCAACTCTCAGCAATACAAATCAAATTGAAGATTCTAATCCTGACAATATTCAAGATCCTGACGAATCTGAAATTCTGCAAGAGGTTGATTTGATAATCTTATCTACTGTTGTTGATTGTCACAACAAAGAAGTAGATGAAGAAGAAGAAGCCAGAAGAAGAGATATTACAAGAAGAACAAATAAAGATTTCAATCTCTATCTACAAAGGCTTAAAGTTTCAAATGAAAGAAAATGGAGGAACTCAAGCAGACAAGAATCTTCGCTGGAAAGAAGCTATGCCTTTGAAAAGGAAAAGGACAAGAAGTGGAAACATATTAGCACATTAAGTTGTGATACACCTATCAATTTTCAGTCTGGTGGAATTATTACAAGCGCTTCAAGTGTTGTTGATTTGTCTGATATGGCTAGATCAAAAACACTCTGGTTAAAGATGTTTTCAAATCTGAAGCAATTGTCAAGTAATTCAAGAGGAGGTATTGGACACAGAGATGGTGAATATCTGAATATGTCATATGTTGATCCTTACTCCTTGACAGAAATTGGAGGTACTTTAACTTCTGAAAACCTGAACAATTTATTAGCTGTTGATATAGTTATAGATTGTCATGATGGTTTTGAAAAGAAAGAAAAGCTTCTGTACTTCATGAAAGATGGTAGTGTGAAGATTCTATCTATTCAAGATCTGCTGATGAAAACTACACATGAACTGAAATATGTTCACTATCTGTTAAGATGGAAGAACCAAGTGTACAAAGAATGGAGTGACATGATTTTGTCAACTATAAGAAGAAGACTGGATGGAAACAGTAATTTCGATGGTAATTATACTCCCATGTACTTAAATCAAAGAGGTCAGGATGTGGAAATGCAAAGGGGTACTGCTGTTAAAGAAGTAAATTTTGGCATGACTCATCTTTCTCTCAATCCTGATGGGAAGGAAATTGCTTATCTTTTGCTTGAAGAGCACAGTCTACAGAGAAACTCCATACAGAATCTCAGAGCAGCTATCTACCAGATTAATGAGGAAGATGAAGAACTCAGAAATCTTAAGGAAAGACTGATTCAAATTCTTGAAGAAAAAGAAGAAAGTTTATTATCCAATTTCTTGAAGATGAATCTGTTCTATCAAAAAGCTTAAAACAGATAAGTTGTTTCTGAAGATACTTGTACATTTTGATACATGTTTTTGACATCATTGAATATTTGGAATCTATACTTTATTTCACAAAGTATGAGATTGGGGGAGATTGTTAGATCAGAATTCAATGATCGTCAGAAGCTAGACTCAACTGATCAGGATTGCTGACGTCATCAGTATTGCATGGTCATCAGTATTTGATCAAGCGTCAGTATCTTATTGATCATCAGGATTCCTACTCAGACTATGATCAGGTTTGATCATCAGGACTTGAAGCTGATCAGGATTCCTACTTCGAGTTATATTTGGAGTCTAGATAAACATGGAAGTTTATTCTATCTGTTCCTGGTTTGTAGAATGCAGCTATCGATTAAAGATATGTTTCTATCTTTGTTATGATTAGGACTTATCTTGTTATTGATAGAGAAGCTGTGTGCACTATATAAACACAGTTTTGGTTTCGATTTATGTATTCATTCGAGAGAGAACATAATCGGAGAGAAGCTCTTAAGAACAGAATTTCTTGAGAGAGTTTTTGTAAGCTAGCAGCTCTTAAGAACATCAGAATTTCTTAAGAGAGTTTGTAACAGTTTTATATCAAAGTTAATAAAGCTGGTATTGTTATTGTTATTGATCTTTCATATTTGTGTTATATAAAGTCGAGAATCTTATACAATTGTATTCAACCCCCCTTCTACAATTGTTATTCACTGGGCAACATACAGAGAGGAAATCCTGATAACTGTCAGATCCTGATGGTTATTCAGAAAGGTATGTATCTTTGATCAAATCCTGATAGGACTCAATCCTGACAGGAAGTCCACTGGTCAAATCCTGATGCTCAGATGTTTGAAGCTGGTATGAAAACCAGAGGTTCTATGCTAATTTGTCATCAACACTCCTGGTAAACTCTGGACAATTAGATTATTACTTAGTCTTTGATTAAGTTTTCAGTCTTAATTATCAATTTCAATTTCATTATTCTCAGAGTTTATTATTTATCATCTGAATATCACTATGAGTGTTACTAACAAATTTTGCAGGCAAGTACAGGAAGAAAACAATTGAGAAAATAGACAAATTTCATTAATACTTGAAGATACATTACACATGAAATATGGAAATTACATATTTGTTTTCCTAGTTTATTTTCTACTCAGGAACTCGTGCTTTACAGATAAGCATGAACACGTGCCCTGCAAATTAGCATGAATGCTCCTGAGCAGCTTCACAGTCCATCAGGATTGGAAGATTTCTATATCCTTAAAGGACAAGAAGAGGAACTGATGCACTTGAAGGCGGATCTTCATCGTGATCACCGGGATGCTTCCTTGCCTCCACCGTGCATGAAGCACTTGCATCAAGCACTTTCCTTCTTCTCCTCTCTCGCTCTTCAACGAGGTCCTCATCCTCTTCATCATCCTCATCGTCTTCATCCTCTTCATAGATGAGATTCTCAAGAGGATTCCAGCCAGGATTGGCTTGCACAAAGTCGTGCCACACCACATCAACCATAGCGTTTATAAACGCTTCATATTCCTGAGGGTCAGGAACTGGTTGTGGCTCCATATCAGCAAGAGCCTCCTGCATCTCCTGCCAAATCAAGTCAAGCTCTTCATCAGGTATGTTGTTTTGATTGTTGGCAGCCATTGAAAAACAAAGAAGGTGAAAGGTTTTCGTAAGTTTTTCTCTGGAGAGGGTTTGTGTTTTAATAGATATATGATGATTATGCTTAACAGTTCTCTTTTATAGAGAATGTGTATTAAGGGTGCAGGTCATTTCTACAATCTCAAGGAGACGGTTCGGTTTTCCATAAATATTTTTGCCTCGTTTGCTGGTAAGCGTGTTTTAATTCTATGACCATTAATTTGGTTATTTTTCTTAAACCAAAACGCTATTCAGGATTGTTAAAATAAATTTTGTTTTCTTAAATAAAATTTTATTTTAATCTTATTGAATATTTTTTTTAATCCTGATATGGCAAAATATTTTGTGCGGAAATGCTTTTATTCCTGATGAGGTTAGGTTTTTCTTACATCAGAAAATGCCTACTCGTTATGGACTACTTTCTAATGCTATGGTACAAGGACCAACCCACCTTGTTCCTGACACAAGCATGCAACCTAAACAGTCTAAACAGTTAACAACCACCTCTACTGTCTCTCAAAAGACTTTAGTTGTAAAATCAAAGAAATCAGCTAGAACTGATGTGTCTAGAAGGCAATCAGGTTCAAAGGATTTTTCCTCTACACCACTCACTAAAAAGAAGATACAAGGGGGTGTACAAGGGGTCCTGGTCAAGAAAGCTGATAAGGTTGTTAAGGATGTTCCTGTGAAAAGTAAGTTAAGGTTGATTGACGAAAGTGATTCAGAGGATGACTTACCTATATCCTCTGTGATGAATGTGAACAAGGAAGTTGCTGATACTGCTACTAAAGCTGTGGTACCTTTATCAAACCACAAAAGACAAGGAAATTATCAAAGAGCAGGTATCATATTCCTTTGACAGTGCAAATGAAGGATACTGATATTCAGACATCAAATCCTGATGTTAGTATTCCTGATGCAGCAACAAAAGTTGTCTCTATATCAGACTCTCCAGCCTCTCCATCTCAGATTCGAGGACATTCTTGGGAGAAGGTTTCTACAACTGCTTCCTTGGTTGGTCTTACACCTACATCAAAGAAAAAGAGGAATGCAGAAGAGTTAGTCTATCACAGACAGAAGAAGCTGAAAGGATCAAGCCCACAAGAACCTGAATTTCAGAGTAATTCAGCAGCTACTGGTGATCCTGCCACACAAGAACCACTCAATCAAAGTTTGGGTGAAGGCTTAGCTAGTGGAATGGTCACACAAGAACCATTTTCTCAAAGGGAGAATGAAGACATCAACATTCCAGCTACACAAGAACCATCTTCTCAAAGTGAAGATGCAGGCAAAGCTACAGCTTCTGTTGAAAGATTGGTCGAGAACATTGTCAATGAGGGAAGCACACAAGAACCTTTAGCTCAAAATGTTGAAGCAGCTTCTGAACCTCAAGCTCCACAAGAACCATTGGTAGCAAATACTGATGCAAGCATATCAAATCCTGACGATGTTCATCCTGACGTTAGTGGTGCTCCTGATACTGAGCCTATTTTGATACAGCCACTTCGTTCAAGACCAATGGATCATCCTATCTCAGAATCACAGGATAAACTGAAAGGTATTGCAATTTCTGATCCTGATAAATCTCATGGTTCTGATGATGATAATTCTGATGATGATAGTGATGATGATAATGAGAATCGAAAAGAGAAGGAACAGCTTGCTACAGCACTCAAGATTAGTCTTGGAACTAATTTTGGTTCATCAAGTACATATATGGCTAGCAATGCTTTCACTGGGAAAGATCAGAGACAAGATTTTTCTACTCCTTCCTTTGATCCTGCAGAGGCATTTAGACAGAATGAATGGAACAATTCATGGCACAATTCTGATGAATCTATCAGTTTTTCTTCTGCTATTGAACATGCCTATAATGCAGTGAAGTCTATAGAGAATCAAGACTTGAAGAATCATCTGAAGGCTACTACTCTGTTATCCAAAAGCCTGAAAAGTGAGATTGATTCTATCAAGGGTTCAACTGAAAAAGTGAGGACTGATATCTTTAATAATTTTACAAAGGTGCCTACTACTTTCCAACTAAGGGTAGTGGAATCCCAAGTGAAATCTGTTGTTTCAGAACAAACCTCAATCAATCAAAGAATTGATTCTCTGGATACTAAGGTAACTGAAGTTCAAGCCTCTCTTTCCTTAATTTTGCAATTATTGTCAAATCCTGATGTCAAAAAGGGGGAGAAGGTTATTCAGACAAAATGTACACCTGATCTAGTATTAAGAAATAATGATGATGATACTGGAGATGATGGTGGTGACAAAGCGATACAAGGAGAAACCTCTGATGCTGTTGTTATGACAATCCAAACTTCTCAAAGTCAAACAACGCAGTCAACTCATGTTTCTGATTCTGGAGTTAAGACAGTAAGAACATTGATGCAATCTCAGATCCTGACGGAAGATCAAATCCTGACACCTGGTCATGGACAAATTCTTGCTACAATTCCTGAAGGTGATGAAGATGTAATTATTGATAATCCTGAAGATGCATCAAATTTATTCCAGAAGTTTTCTACAAAAGACGGTAGAATTGTTACTCTTTATCACACTGATAAAAGAGTTCAACAATTATTTGCCAGAAAACCACTCTCTACAGCAAGTGAAGAATATCCAGATCTCTCACATGAAGAATTCTTGAGACTACAAAGAGAGACAATGGAAAGCTATACTGCTCCTGCTAGAGGTAGAGGAAGCAGAGGTAGGAGAGGTGCTAGAAGAAGTAAAAGAGGTTCTTCAACTCAAATATTACCTAGACAGACAAGGTCTAGAGGGTTAAGAATTGAAGAAATTCCTGAACCTATTCAAACTCTAGTAGTTCCTGACAGATCTACTTTTGGTGATGATGGAATTGTTGAAGAAGAACCTGAATTGAGAAGAAAATCAAGAAAATCAACTCTCAGCAATACAAATCAAATTGAAGATTCTAATCCTGACAATATTCAAGATCCTGACGAATCTGAAATTCTGCAAGAGGTTGATTTGATAATCTTATCTACTGTTGTTGATTGTCACAACAAAGAAGTAGATGAAGAAGAAGAAGCCAGAAGAAGAGATATTACAAAAAGAACATATGAAGATTTCAATCTCTATCTACAAAGGCTTAAACTTTCAAATGGAAGAAAATGGAGAAATTCAAGCAGACAAGAATCTTTACTTGAAAGAAGCTACGCTCATGAAAAGGAGAAATACAAGAAGTGGAAACATATTAGCACATTAAGTTGTGATACACCTATCAATTTTCAGTCTGGTGGAATTATTACAAGCGCTTCAAGTGTTGTTGATTTGTCTGATATGGCTAGATCAAAAACACTCTGGTTAAAGATGTTTTCAAATCTGAAGCAATTGTCAAGTAATTCAAGAGGAGGTATTGGACACAGAGATGGTGAATATCTGAATATGTCATATGTTGATCCTTACTCCTTGACAGAAATTGGAGGTACTTTAACTTCTGAAAACCTGAACAATTTATTAGCTGTTGATATAGTTATAGATTGTCATGATGGTTTTGAAAAGAAAGAAAAGCTTCTGTACTTCATGAAAGATGGTAGTGTGAAGATTCTATCTATTCAAGATCTGCTGATGAAAACTACACAGGAACTGAAATATGTTCACTATCTGTTAAGATGGAAGAACCAAGTGTACAAAGAATGGAGTGACATGATTTTGTCAACTATAAGAAGAAGACTGGATGGAAACAGTAATTTCGATGGTAATTATACTCCCATGTACTTAAATCAAAGAGGTCAGGATGTGGAAATGCAAAGGGGTACTGCTGTTAAAGAAGTAAATTTTGGCATGACTCATCTTTCTCTCAATCCTGATGGGAAGGAAATTGCTTATCTTTTGCTTGAAGAGCACAGTCTACAGAGAAACTCCATACAGAATCTCAGAGCAGCTATCTACCAGATTAATGAGGAAGATGAAGAACTCAGAAATCTTAAGGAAAGACTGATTCAAATTCTTGAAGAAAAAGAAGAAAGTTTATTATCCAACTTCTTGAAGATGAATCTGTTCTATCACAAAGCTTAAACAGATAAGTTGTTTCTGAAGATACTCGTACATTTTGATACATGTTTTTGACATCATTGAATATTTGGAATCTATACTTTATTTTACAAAGTATGAGATTGGGGGAGATTGTTAGATCAGAATTCAATGATCGTCAGAAGCTAGACTCAACTGATCAGGATTGCTGACGTCATCAGTATTGCATGGTCATCAGTATTTGATCAAGCGTCAGTATCTTATTGATCATCAGGATTCCTACTCAGACTATGATCAGGTTTGATCATCAGGACTTGAAGCTGATCAGGATTCCTACTTCGAGTTATATTTGGAGTCTAGATAAACATGGAAGTTTATTCTATTTGTTCCTGGTTTGTAGAATGCAGCTATCGATTAAAGATATGTTTCTATCTTTGTTATGATTAGGACTTATCTTGTTATTGATAGAGAAGCTGTGTGCACTATATAAACACAGTTTTGGTTTCGATTTATGTATTCATTCGAGAGAGAACATAATCGGAGAGAAGCTCTTAAGAACAGAATTTCTTGAGAGAGTTTTTGTAAGCTAGCAGCTCTTAAGAACATCAGAATTTCTTAAGAGAGTTTTGTAACAGTTTTATATCAAAGTTAATAAAGCTGTTATTGTTATTGTTATTGATCTTTCATAGTTGTGTTATATAAAGTCGAGAATCTTATACAATTGTATTCAACCCCCCTTCTACAATTGTTATTTACTGGGCAACAACATCCATGACCTATACAAGGAGAAAGAGGTCTAAACAATCTGGGGATGCACATGGATCACACACAGTGCCAATGGCACTATCTCAAATTCAGTTTGATGTGGCTCCAGTAAATGTGGAGTCACAACCCCATTCTTTAATCATTCAAACTGAAACAGAAACACCAAGCTCACCCACTCTCTCTTTGGATGTGGATATGATTCATACATCTATTCCTGATTCTCCATCTCTTACATTCTTGGAAAAGCCCCACTCTGAAATTGGTGGTCATCATCTTATTGATGATTTGTTGGACCACCAATCTATCATTTCTAAGACTCTGGCTCCATCTGTGGCTCTCAATTTAAAATCATTCTCCACAGATTCAGCCATAGTCTCAATTTCTAGAGATACTTCTTTTCCTTCATCTACAGATATTTCTCATCTGTTGACAAGCGTTTGTCTGTCTACGGATATGCCCCAAATCAGCTATCCGTTGACATATACTTCTACTACCTCAATGGATACTCCTTCCACACTTGCACTTCCAATTTCAAATATTACAACTTCAAGTGTGGATGAGTTAGTAGTAGTTCAAACACTTTTAGGATTGAGGGAAGGAAGTGAAGCCAATGAGAGTGAGAGGCTAGTTTGCAACCAGGCAAAAGGAGAGGGAGAGAAAGAGAGACAGACTACTTCTTCCAGTCTGGTAAAAGTGAGTACTGAGAGTTCCACCTTAGTAGGCGAAGGTGAGGGTGTGAGAGGTGTGAGCCAGGGGGAGCCCCTGATGCAAGAACAGAGAGAAAATGAGAGAAAAACAGGTACAGGAGATATAAGGATGGAAGACTCAGCCATTGCAAGTGAGTCAATGAATGTCAGTGATGCAGACAGGGAAAGACTGTTCCAACTTGAATATCAACATGAGTTGGATCAAGTCAACCTGAATACTGAGACATTTACTCATCCTGATCCAGCCTATCAAGTCTTGGCTGGACAGGGCAATGTGGAAGCATAAAGGATGTTGAATTTGGTACACACTACTGAATCAATGTCTAGGGCAAAAGAAGTAATTCAGAATCTGCCTCCAGGAGTTGGTGAAGATTTTAGTTAGATGAAGACGGTGATGATTCTGAGAGTGGTGAAGGAGAAGATGAAGGCCCTTCCACTCTCCAAGAGATGCCTCCTTGGTTGTTTTCTAACTCTTATGTCCACAATGACACCAAGGCAGTCATTCTCAGGAATTATCAAAGGGCACTTGGTGAAGCTCAGACATCAAATCCACAGCATGCCACCTCAGTTCAAAACTTTGTGGCATCACTTCAACTTCATCAAGCCCACATCCTGCAACAAAGAGCCAACACTGATGATATCAAGAACCATCTGGATGGGGTGAAGGATGCTTTGGCAAGAATAATTGATGATGTTGCTCCTTCCACATCTCAAAGATGCAAGCAAGACAAGTTGGTTAAGGATGTGGATGCTCTTACTGTGAGGATGGATAAGATGGAGAAGCAAATGGACACCTTCCTGGCTAATCAGAATTTACAGACTCAGCTTCTGCAACAGTTGCTGCAAGCTACTGGTGTCACGCAAACCCTTGATGATAACAAAAAGGGGGAGAATTCTAGTAAGGGGGAGAGTGCACTAGTGGTCTCTGAACCAGTAACTAAAGGTGTGCCATCAAGCCAAGGGGAGTCACCTCAAATCATAGCTAATCCAAGTGAGTTTCAACTCACAAAGGTGGTCTCTCCGCAAGCTAAGGATGTTCAAGTCTTTCTCAACTCAGAAAAGCTGATCAAGGAATCCATCTTTCAGGCTGTGACTTCATCACCAAGTAGCCATCATGTCCACACAACAATTCTGAGAGTTCTCACTCTTGACACCATTGTTCTACAAAGAAACTATGATGCTGAACACTCAAGTGTCAAGGAGTTTTAACCTATCTTCAGTGGCAGGACTGGATCACCACCTAGACATCATGGCAAGAACAAACTAGAAGTGGACTATCCTTTTCCCAAGCCTGATGAGTCTAAGGTGTTAGCAGCTCTTATCAAGAATCTCAAGAACACAAATGACATAGAGCTGAGACAAGGGTTGGCTGTTATCTACAGAAATGGTAAATAAATTCATATCACAAGCAGCCATCCCAGGTTCAATGAAGCCAAAGCAGAAGAGATTTCCAGGATAAGGAGAGAAGCCAATCCCCAGGGTTTTGAATCTACACCTGAAAAACAGGCAAGATTAGCCCAAGAGCTAGTGAGGGAAATGGAGGAAGAAAGTAGTGAGGCTGTAGAGGAAGAGGCCCCTACTATGAAGAAATTAAAGAAAAGGAAGACAGTGCCTAAATCCAAGCCAACAAGATGGAAGAAAAGATCACATAGGCCTGTCTCTCATGAGAAAGTAGAAGAGAAGAGAGATACATGGAGGAGGATTATTTTTGAAGACCCTACTATAGCTTCAACTCAATCTCAAACCACCTTCCATGAGACTCCTGTAGAGCTTAAAGAAGAACCTATTGAGTTTGAAAACTTGGTATTCCCTAAGTTCATAATTGAAGCAGAAAAGATGTCAAAGAAAAGGGAACAAGTCAAGAGAGCTCAACAAGGACCAATCAAGCTGAATGTTGCACCAAAGGTTGCCAAGCCAGTTGAGAACAAAGCAAACTTTTTGTACATTGCCTGAAAGACTAACTTTTGTCTACAAAGGAGGAAAGCTGAGAGCATGGCCCCTGCAACAAGTGCTAAATGAAGGATATTCTACCTTGGTGAAAGTCTTCTCAGGCTTCAAAAACACAAGGGGATTTTCTGAGGTTGCCAAGAGTGCTGTGTTGAAGAAAATTGAGGAAATCAGGAGCAGCTAGAATTCTCCTGATAGTTTGCCAAGGAAGCTGAATATCCCTTTTAATGGACAAAGAATTCATCTTCAACCTTATTGGATGATGGAATTCAAGGATGAAAAGGGATGTAGAAGATTCTTCAGGATTGAAGATCAATTGTCTAAGGCTAGTACTAGGTATCTTAGATGGTTGCAAGGCAAGCTAGATCCAAAAATTGCTGAAGAAGATACATTCTACAGAAAGCTTCAAGATCAAATCAAGGCAAATTATGCTAAGGAAGGGAGATAGAAGATTCAACCTCCAAGAGAGAAGAAAAGGAATTAAATCTGCTCAGTCTAGAGGAGCACTCTCTATGTAACTATCTCTACTCTTCAGTTTTTCATTTTTGTAGCTTAATACAATTTTTATTGCTACTGTTTGTATATTGAAAGTGGTTTTGTTATCATCAAGACTCTTAATTTATGACTGATTCTCAACCAGGCATAAATTGGGGGAGATTGTTAGGAACTATATTGTTTCTTGATGATAACTAAATTAACTTAGTAAAAATTGTACAAGTAAAATGTAGCCATCAACGGATAGTATGCTTATGCAGTATCCGTAGATGGGTAGCTTATCTACGGATAAGACTCAATGTAACATGCTTGTGTAATCCTGATGTACAATCCTGAGATGCAATCCTGATATGCAATCCTGAGGAACAATCCTGATGAACATTCCTTACATGCAATCCTGATATGCAATCCTGATGTACAATCCTGATGTGCAGTCCTGATATGTATTCCTGATTTGTAATCCTGATGTTGAAGTTGAAGTAATCTTGTAAGGCTGAATAAGTTATGTTGATTATTAATAGATATGTAGAATAGGGAGGCTAATTGTCAATAGTTTATGCCTTGTAATTTTACATAAGTCAAATTGACTGTCTACGGATAGCTTAATTAGCCTTCTACGGATGTGGACAATGTACTGTCTACGGATAACAATACTAGCTGTCTACGGATGTGATCAAGATACTGTCAACGGATACAACTCAAATAGCTTCTACGAATACACACCGTAATTATGAAAAGGATAATTCAGACAGAGCACGTGGGTCGACAGACTACACAAAGCATGGAAGCCAGTTTTTATGGAAAGGTCACGGGAAGAAAGTAGCATTCTGTTTGTATGGTCAAAAGTAGTATTTCTATAAAAGGCAATCAACCAAGAAAGGCAAGCTACCAACACATGGATCACTACTCAGAATGGAAAAACAAGGATCTTGAACAAGATTTACTTTTTGTATTATTGACTGTTCAAACATCTTTGTAAACTTGGGATATATAACCAAGTAGAAGCATTATTCTAGAACTAAGAAATCAGTTAGGCAATTTAGAGAGCAAAAGGCAATATCCTTTGTAAATTGCTGAAGCTAGAATTTTGTATTTGCAACTGTGTGTTTATTCATAAACATCACAGAGATTTCTTCAAATAAAATCTCTCAGGTGGACAAAAACAATCCACCTGAATTTTTTAATTCTTGTGTTATCTTATTTGTGTTTCTGTTCTTGTTTTTACTTTCATATTTTCACTATCAAGAATCAAAGAAATTTTAAAGATTGTATTCAACCCCCCTTCTACAATCTTGATTCATTGCCTGGGAATAACAGAAAGCAGTAGGTGCCTTGGCTAGACTTTGAGAAATATCAGCCCTCATCATAGCATTATCAGCCTTAACAGAATCCATTTCCGCCTTAAGACTTTTGCTCAATATTGTAGCAGCCTTCAAATGATTCTTCAATTCTTCATTCTCAATCAAAGAAGCTGCATAAGAAGCATGATTAAGAGCATTTGGGAAATTAACAGAATCTTCAGATCTGTACCATTCATTTTCCCATTCATGCCTCCTTAATTGATCAGTATAGTCATTAGCAGAAGGAGCATCATAGTCTTTAGTTGAAGCTTTGCTAGTGGTTTCCTTGTCAACCATAAAAGTGCTTGAAGAACCATGAGTAGTTCCAAGACTAGCTTTCATTGCAGTGGCAAGCTCATTCTTTTCAACTCCATCAACATCATCATCACTACTATCATCAGAATCATTGTCAGGATCAGGAATAACAATACCTTTCAATTTAGCATCCTGATGATCTGAGATAGAGTCATTCATTGGCCTAGAAGCAAGTGGTTGGATCAGGATTGGTTCAGCATCAGGATGAACACCACTTGCATCAGGAACAACACTATCAGTAGTAGTTTGGCTTGCATCAGTATTTGCTACCAATGGTTCTTGTGTAGCCTGAGGTTCAGAAGCTGCTTCATCCCTTTGAGTTGAAGGTTCTTGTGGGCTTCCCTCAAAGACAGTGTTGTTCACCAAGAAATCCATGTCAAAATTACCAGAAACCCCTTGAGCAATGTCAAGAAGTTCCTTTGAAGCTGAATCTTCATTTCCTGCATCTTCACAGTGAGAAGATGGTTCTTGTGTGGCAGGAATGTTGGTGTCTGCATTTTCCTGTTGAGAAAATGGTACTTGTGTGACCATTCCTTCAGCTGTGCCTGCACTCACACTTTGAGTGAGTGGTTCTTGTGTGGCTGGATCAGTAGTAGCTGCTGAACTCCTTTGAAGTTCAGGTTCTTGTGGGCTTGATCCTTTCAGCTTCTTCTGTCTGTGAAAAACAATCTCATTTGCCTTCCTTTTCTTCATAAGTGGTGGAGGTGGAAAACCAAGATTGGAAGCAGTCTCAGCAGCCTTCTCCCAAGAAATTTCAATAATTCTTTGAGGTGGAGAGACAGGTGCTGGAGAGTCTGAGATTAAGACAGTCTTTATTGGAGATGCATCAGGAGTATTGACGTCAGGATTGGCATGAGCATCAGGAATTGATAGCTCATCAGGAATTGTAGTTTTCTGACCATCAGTTTCTGCATCTTGAGAGGAATATGATACCTGTTTTTAACCAATTTTCTTCTTTTATGTGGCTTGTCAGACTGAGCCACAACTTCTTTAGCAGTATCAGTAACTTCCTTTTGAATATTAAACTTTGATGACAATGGCATGTCATCCTCAGAATCAGAACAAGAACTCAAAATTAACTTCCTTTTCACTCCAACCTCCTCAACCTTATCAGCTTTTTGCACAAGGACCCCTTGTACACCCCCTTGTGTCTTCTTTTTAGTGAGAGGTGTTGAGGAGAAATCCTTTGATCCTGATTGCCTTCCAGACACATCAGATTTAGCTGATTTCTTAGATTTTATAATTAATGCCTTTTGAGAGACATTAGAGGTGGTGGAGTGTTTTGATGACTGTTTGGGATGGATACTTGGGTCAGAAACAGGGTGTGTTTGGCCCTATTCCAAAGTATCAGGATTTGATTCATACTGAGTAGGCATTTTCTCTTGCAAGAAAAGCCTGACCTCATCAGGAATAAATGCATTGCCTTGAAAACCATTTACCTTATCACTGTTGACTAAGGACTTCACATTGTTATCACTAATTCTATAGATTGGTAGAATAGTGTCATCCTCAAAAACCACATTGGGACACAAGTGACAGAATATTAATTGAAAAAATCTTAGAAAACAGACATAACCACACTTATCTGATTTCCTATCACTTAAAGCTTTTAAGACAAAAGAACCATAGTCAAAAACTGTAGAATGGATTAGAGAATACCCAATCTTGAGAGATCCTGATGGTAGAGCATCAAAGTTAGATGTCTTGTTCAGGAAATAGCGACTGATGGTGTCAAAGAAGAAATTCCATTCCCTCTTAAGCTTAGTCCTGAAGAGATTGCCATACCTTTTCGCTTCGCCATTGTACCCCAACTTTGTAACAAACTCAAAGAGAGTTGAGTCAAAAACAACATCAAGAGTCTGGTCATTCAAAGACGGCAAGTGAAGTGCCTCTTCAACAATAGCAGGAGTCACATGAGGAGTAACACCATTAAATTCAAAACTCATCAGGATTGTTCCTGGTAGTCCTCGACCAAACGCTGCTGTATTCCAAACCTGCATCAAAGACTTAAAAGATACTTTGCTCGGTTGAGTTAAAGCATACTTCAATGGGCTTGAAGCAAGAAAATCCTGAATAATGTGAAATTCATGAGATAATTCCTGATGGTCTAAAACAGCAACAAAATTATTAGTGGCGAAAGTAATACCACTAATCATAGTCTGCTTGTTCATGAATGAAGAAGATGCCATTGTAAAAGTGATTTGAGAATTGAGATTTGAGATTTGGGAAATTAGGGTTCGTGAGCACAGAGAGTATGAGAAGATAGAAAACTGATGATTTGTGAGAGTAATGTTCAAAAAAGAAAAGTGAATCATGATCTCAGTCCTGATATCAATCCTGATACTGACGCTCTGCAATACTGATGATGTCAGCATCTTAATCCTGATTAGTAGTCCAGATACTGATGATCATTGAATCATAAACTAACACTTTTGACTTTGAAGGTAAATCAAAAGTTCCTCCCGTGAGACAAAGTACCGTGCTCGCCAAGTTCTGATGTCATGGGATGTTCTAAAGCTGACAGTAAGATTATCCTAGGACTGGGGAGTCATAAAGGAGTTTATTGTCGTGACCTTGCAGAACATGCTGTCAGTGTGGTACAAAGTTGATATCTCCAGACTTCTGCCAAAGTTGCTGTCAAGACTGAAAGTTGTTGTCATGAAGAGTGCTGTCTTGACCGCATGTTTTGATGTTCCTTGAAAGTTTTTGTCTTTGAGAATCGTGACAACATGTTTTTTCCTTGTACATACCAAATGTAGAATATCTTATGGGGCTTGAACAAAGTGAAGTTCTTCCAAATTACATTCTTTATTACATGTATGCATGGTAGTACAGATTGAACATTAAAGGGAACATTCTTCTTGGCTATGACAGTATGTTTCTTTTAGTCTATTTAAAGACTAATTACATAGATAAGTTGTCTACATGCAATTACCCATAAATCCTAAAAATCTCCCCCAATTTGTTTTTATGAACAATAACAACAAATTTTGAATTTAAAGCTGACAACTTAACTAACAAAGATCAGAACTGTAGAAATAACTAAAGTTCTGAACTATGTGAATTCTGTAAATGCTGTTGATAGAATTTGAGAACTATATGCACCAGCATTTCCAGCTTCAGTAAACTAATGATTCTTATGCATTTTGCAAGATAAATTTGATAGAATCACTTAGCTTTTCTTTACTTCCTTTTATGCCTTGCTTCATCTTCTCTTTCCAAGGCACTTTGCAGAAAAGCTCTTAATTCTCCAACTACAGCTTTCTCATTGTCATTCATGGCAAAATTTTCAATCTCCTCAATGGCCTTTTGAATTCTCTTAGAGGTCCAGTATTTTGTGTCTTCGGGAATTAACCAAAAGGTTCCAATCTTTGTGACTGATCTGAACTCATGTTTGTTCCTCTCAATTCTGAATTTGTTTCCAGGATAGGCTTTTAAGGAGTTTCTTCTTTTCGAGTCAAGCTCTGGGTCTTCACCCTCTCTTTGCTTTAGAATTTTTTCCAATTCAATTTCACATAGAGCTTCCAAGTTATGTCTAGATCCAACAACTTTGTAGAAAAGGTTCTTCAAAATTTCTGTCTTGAGTTTGTGAAAACAGTCTAGATGAATTTTCTCTGGCCCTTCTTTGATTCTATAGGGATTTTCCAAGACACAAGATTGATGATCAGGATACTGACTTACAATGCAATTACGTTGCATGTAAATTTTGATAATTTTAGCTATAATTTCTTCTACAGACATATCCTTGACACCAGTCTTATCTTTCTGAGTTTCAGAATTTGTATGAGCTTCATTTGGATTAGCTGAACCAGCTTCATTTTCTCCTTCAGATTCACTCGAAGATGTGTCTCTATATCTCATCCAATCAGATCCATATTTACCACAAAACTCACCTTCTCTATCAGCCAGATAATCATTTAGATGATCTATCACATGATCAAGAACATTGTCATACCCATCAAATAAGAATACCATCCTTTTGAGTATGAAGAAATTTACCCTTACAAAGTCATTCTTTTGAAATTCCCAGGTAAAATTCTTAGTGATTATCTCCCTTGACTCATCTTTATATGTGAGCTCATAAGATTCAACATTTTGTTTGTCATCAAGGTGTAGGAGTACACTTGTGATGTCTCTAGCTTTGAGGCACATAAATGAGAGAGTACTGGGTCCATGAGAGTAAATTGGAGTCTTTAAAGGTAGCTTTTCTATGGCTGGATCAATCCTTTTCTTAGGCACCTGAGTTTTATCAGCTTCCAAGTCTTGATGTATAGGACTAATTCTGTACACCTTTTTCCATGCAGGACCACCAACAGGTGTGTGTTTTCTCCTTGGAGTCTTGGTCAAAGCTTTTGGCTTAGATTTAGCTTCTTTTGAATTAACTTTGTTCAGCCAAACCTTTGCACGAGTTCTCCTCTTCAATTTCTTGCTTGGGACTGGAAGTTCTTTGACAATGTCTTCTGTGACAGTTGGTTCTGAGACATTATCTTTAACTGGGTCTGTCATGACAACGTCTTTTATGACAGCATATTTTGGTTTTGTCGTGACAGTATCTTTCACTGAGGTTCCTTCCTTGACAGTATCTTTCATGACAACATTTTTTTCAAGATTTGCACTGTCCACAGCAGCCCTTAGGAAGTTTGCCTCTAGTTTCTCAAGCACTTCATCTTCCCAGATTTCTTCTTGACTTGGAGTTTCAATCTCCTTTCCTTTGCTTGAAGATTTTCCAGTTTCTTGATTTTTACTGGTTTGACCAGATTCTTCAGTTGTAATTGTGTTGATAGGTTTTCTAGCTTCAACACTTTTACTAGCTTCACCTATACCTCCAGTACCATCATACTTGTCATCTTTTCTCTGTATTGATGAATGGTCAACTGTTGGTTCAGGAACTTCAGGATTTTGATCTTCATCAATTTCTTCGATGTACATGTAGCTTCCTCCTTTGTCCCCTCTTCTTCATCAATGCTAACACTCACAACCCACCTTCTCTCACCATTCACTTTCACCTTGATGTCAGTGATTTCAGATCTAACTGAGTTGCAGAATTTCTTGAATTTCCCTTCAGCCTGAACCTTCAATCATTGCACCAGTTTTGTGATTTCATTGTCCATATTGTACAGGGTGCTTTCCAGGCGAGGAAGCATAATTAATTCTGCTTCTTCCAAAGTGTATCCTTCTCCATCTATCCATAAAAGAGAATCTTTAGTAGTATGTTCATGAACCTTTTCTTTGCCTTTTCCCTTAGAATTTTCCAACTCATTCCTTTGAGTAATGCTTTGCAATCCTTCAGTTGTGACAACATTGACTGGTTCTCTGATTAAAATGTCAAGAAGAATTGTTCTGCTTTTCTTTTCCTTTGCTATGGGCTTCTTTCCTTGAGCATGATTCAATCTCTTTTATTACTTTCTCAGAAACTAGGACAATTTCTCCATCCAGCTCATGGTCTAGCAACTTTTCTCCAATTTTGCTTGATTTGTGTTTGTCAGCATGGCTTGGTTCTTCTTGAAAATCCCCCTCAATATGCTGATCATTTCCTTGAGACTCCCCCTCAATTAAATGATCCCCCTCAACTGCATCTCTAGGATTTTCTGATCTTTCTTTTCTTTTCTCCCCCTTAGTTGAGTTGACAGCTTGCAGATGTGCAGATAGAGTGGCTACAGTTTAAGTCAGTTGGGCAAATCCCTCAGCCACTTGTTTTTCAAAGGAGTCCATTCTAGTATATAGTGACTCGGAAAATGCATCCACCTTGGCTTCAAGTTTAGCAGTGTCAGACCTGTAAGAGTTATATGGACCACTACTTCTTTTCCTTTTTCCAGAAACAGAAAAAGGAGAAAAATAGGACAAGAAGGCTAGTGGGGTTCTCACACTCTCATTATTTTTTCGAATGATCTCATCATCCCTCATAAATGATCTCTCAAGGCCTAGTGCCTGTGTAGTGTGGGCTCCCTCAATTTCTCTCTGGACATGCTCAAGTCCCTCTCCTTTTGCCAGCTTATTTGGCTGCTTCTCATATTTTTGCTCACCTCTCTTTTCTTTTATCTCTCTTTTCTTTTTCCCTCCCTCACTCATCCTATGTGCATGTGTGTGAGCAGTACTGACATGCACAGAGGTGGAAAGTTTAGAGTGTAGCTTGATAAGATCAGAAAGTGGAAGATCATCTTCTGAAGAGACATCTTCAAGTAGAACCTCTTCTGTTAATGGATCCTGAGTTGTAGATTCTAGAGGAGGGACTGTAGAGGTGATAGTAACTTCAGGTGTGACAGTAACTTCAGCTTCTAAAATGTTACTGTCAAGATGTTGGGTGACAACAACTTTTGGTGTGTCATTAACAGCAATTGAGACTGTGACAGAAACTTCCTCATGGTAAGTTGCTTGTTGGAGATCAATCATACTGCTGGCTGTTTCAATTTCTGACAAAGTGGCAGCATGCTCTTTCTCAGTGTTTGGAGGGATGGTGTCCATTGAACTTTGATCAATGGGTTCTTGTGGACCACTTGATGGGGGCTCATCCATGATAGGAGATGGATGATCAAAACCTGAAGGGTTTGGTCTCTCCCCTTCTCTAGGTTGTGGAGAAGAAACAAGTGAGATAGTAGAGAAAGAAGAAGTAGAAAGTATAGAATTGAGATTTGGCTGCTCCTCAGAGGTAAAGTGAGAAGCATCAAAATTAAAAGATGATTCCTCTCTGTGCTCTCTCTCACTATGAGTTTCTGCAAGTGGAGGCTCCTCATGAGTGAATACATGAGGTGGTGCAGACTCATTACAGGTTGCCTTGGAAGACATGCCAGTTTAAATAGATGTCTCTTGTTGAGAAGAGGCATTTAGGGATGTGTTTAACTCCCTTTTAACCTCTACAGTCTTTTGAGAGACTGTAGGGTGGCTGACAGTAACCTTTGCCCTCTTAACTCTCTTCTTCTTAGGTTTAGGAGGGGTTACTGTGGGTTCATTCTCAGAGACTACCTTATTTGCTACATTAGATGCAGTTTTTCCCTCTTTACCCTCAATTCTACTACTAACACCGGCTTCTAATGGGCATTTTCTGGATTCAGTGATGGCAATTCTTTGGGCTTTAGGTAGTCTAGAGAGCCTAGGGGTAGTGTATGTAGTGGAGTGTGGGTTAGCCAAATTTGGGTATAATTCAGCTTCACTCTCAAGAGTAAATGTTTCATACCCAGTGGGTAATGGGTAATCAGCGTTCGACACCTGATCAACCATATGTTGTGTGAAACATAATGTAATAGAGCTGTTTAGATTTTGTGTGTTCAGTGCAGTTTGTGTGTTTTTCTTCAAAACAAGGCACCCCTCTGTGAGAGGGGCAAAGTGATTCCCAGAGCTTCATTGATGGTTTTTACAGTTAGAGAGTGAGAAGTGTCTCCAACTTTGAAAGTGATTGACCCACCATCAATATCTCCGACCAGTTCTGCAGAGAACCAGAACTGCTCCAATCTTTCAACATCAAGAACAGCGCAAGAAGTGATAGCACGTCCAAGATACGAATTGTTCAAGAAGTGTACAAGTCCTTTGAATCCTTCACCAACATCCACAGGGGAGTGAATGTCAGCATAGTTTGTTTGGCCAATGGTGACAGTTGGTTTGTAACTTTGAGAAGATGATTGCGAAGCTCTTTTTGGTGCCATTGTTGTGAGTTATTTTTTTTTTGTGATGAATTTTTTTGAGAGTCTGAGTGTTTGTGAGTTTTTGTGAAAGATTATCTCTTAGAGCGAGTGGCTTTAGACAATGATTTTTGGAGTTTGTTGAGCTTCAATCAAACAGTTAAACTGAAAAATAGGAAAGTGGCTTCGTGTCACCCACGTTTTGAAGCACGTGTTGTCGTGGTCTAACGGTTAAAAACGTTCCGCATTCTTTGACAGTAACCTGTTTGCTACAGTAGAATTGTTAGTACATTACTTTGTGATAGTATGTTTTGTCGACAGAAACTATCAGGAAACCATGCTATCACAGATAACTTAATGATAGTATTTTTGCTATTCGTGACAGTAAGTTTTTCCACACTGTCGAGGTACTTTGCTGTCACAGACTATGATAGCAACTTTTCTCATGACAGTAACTTTAGGAAGTACTAACTGTTATGAATTGCAAATATAAATATCATTAATTTATCCGAGTAATAATTTTATTAAATGCAATAATTAACTTAAATTCACATTCATAATTTATGCATGTAGATTTAAAGCATCTAAACGATTCAAGAACTCAACTAAAGAAGAAGATAAACATAGAACCAAAAAGAAACAGAAGTCTGATTAATCATAAATAAATAGTACATTTATTTGAAATTGAACAGTTTATTTATGACATCAGTCACTTCTAACTTAAGTTCTTCTTCAGTTTTTCCCTCCTTTTCAAGGGCAATTCTGAGATCTGCATCTTTTTTGGCTCCTAATGCCTCTACACTGGTTGCCTCCTCTTCCCCTTGCTTTGTCAAGATTATTAAGATAATCTTCTATTTTCTGGAAGCAGAAATCCAGTTGCTCATTACGAGGAAGAGAGTTGAAGTTCTTTGGTGAGGTGCTTGATTCTCCCTTATCAGTCATTAGAATTGGATGCTAGTTGAATGAATAAACTCTTAACCCTCTATCCTTTATAAAGGCCTCTATAGACGGGGTGTAAGACCAAAGGTCAAACGTGGGGATTACCCATACAACAACCGCATTCAAAACTCTTGACTAATGAGAATCAACACTTCCAACCCATACTAAAGTAACCAATCAACACATCTCAACGAAAACATTTTGACTCTTTAATTAAAGTTACTTGTCTCATAAAAGTGCTACAACAAATTAAGCACAAAGCATGCATTTTCACATAAACAAATTGATTAATAACATGTTGTCTAAGAATATGTAGCCTACATGTGACAGTAACTTCTCATGATAGTAACTTTTTCTTGTGAGAAAAAGATGATGTCCTGAGCTTCTAAATACAACAATAAAATTGGTAGAGTTAACATACCAGATTTAGAATTCCCACTTCACCAACCAATCTATTGAATATGCATTCATCCAATGGCTTAGTAAAAATATCTGCAAGTTGCTTGTCTGTTGGTGTAATAACCCGAAATTTTGTACTTATTAAAAACCCTAATATTTTTTTTTTATTATTATTATGATAAAAGACATTGATGAATAGTCCTTTTTTTTATTAAGGAAAAACTTTTCAGACCACACTATATACGTGTTGGAGAACCGAAGTTTCGAGATTGTATTGTTGTTGTACTATGCAAATAAAAGGATGTAAAAGTTGTCGGAATTCCAAGATTCGAAGATTTCCATTTTTACTATTTTATCTGGAATATACAAGATATTGCAAAATACGTCGATTATATCAAGACTTAGAGATTTAATAAAATTAGAAATTTCACGGGTATACATTCCACCAAGGTACTAACACACCAAGGACATTCACCCTGAACATTTTATAACAAAACGATTTAGAAACCGTTCAGACATTATAATGAGGTCAAGCGAGAAAGCGAACACGTAGAGAATGGTGATTAAACGAGAAAAGAATGTGTTAGGCAAGTAGATACAAGATAATTACAACCAAAGTATCACCATGTGCTAGAATTCAAGACAAGTACAAGTAGTATTATCATTTTTCATTCTTGATTAAGTAGATTATCAACACCGGGAAAATTAGTGAAGTAAGCATGCTTATGTCATCCAACCAAACTATTAACCATACATTACTTCATACTTATCACAACCAACCAAGAAAATATCAAGAAAATCTCTCCCCGCCCCATTTGTTTCAGCATTCTGCCCAGCAAGAAAGGAGAAGAGAAACAAATTCATAAATTGAGATTTACTCATCCTAAAATCTCCAAATTTGGACCATAGCTTCCTCACATCATAGGCAAGGTACGTTCAAAATTTCATGGCTATCAAAGTAGTATAGCATGGTCAAATATTGGATCAAAGTTGAGGCATGAATAGTGATTTCAAAAATACTAACTTGTGTTCTTGATTCTATTTTGTAAGTTTAAGTCTTCTCAGTTTAATTCAAGGCTCAAGCAAGGATTGTAAGATATTGTTAGTATGTTTGAGGCATCAAGAAAGGTATAAACTCTTTGAACCCTTAGTTATAAATTGATTTATGTGATGAGTTTTGAGTTAGTTTATGTTAGTATGGTTATAAGGATGGATGGTTGGTTTTGGTGGATGATTATTGTTGTTTTGATGGTTGATTGTGTAGATCTTGGTTTTGAATATTGTTCTTGAGGTTTATAACTTAGTTGAGATGTTGGATGAGTTGGTTTGATGATTGGTTTGATTGGGTAATGATTTGACGTAGTTTAAAATATGAAAATCGTTAAGTTATAGCCGTCGTAATACCCGTTTGTATTTAGCCCTGTTTTGAGCCAAGAATCGGAGAGGATCCCCCACTTTTAAAAATGAACACAGCCTATGGTTACGTAGAGGTCAGTTTCTAGTTTGTTTTGGAGAAAGAATCGTGTCATTACGATTAACGAGCTAGGAGATATCGAGGTTTTGGTGAGACACACGCAGGACACCCGAACCTCTCGGGTTTCCAACTTCGGAGACGAATTTCACCTAGTTAAACTCTGTAATTTAATTTGAAACGTTTTCTGAGGATGAAGGAAGGGTTTCTAAAGATTACCAAAAAGGTTTTGTGTTAAAGCAATAAGTTTTCGATTTTATAAAAATGTTGGCGCAACGACACTATTCATCTGAGGAGCTACTGCCCTGTTTTGTAATTTCGGAAACATAGGTCCTCTGTCCAGAACCAAAATTTTGATGGATTATATTCTAGACATTCTCTAGATCGTGCACGAGAAAACGGTGCGTCAATAGAGTTAAAGGTTAATGAGTTATGAGTGTTTTCGTGAAACGAGCGCGAATAGTAAAACTCCGTAGTTGACTCGGCTTTTAAAATGCATTTCACCTATTTCGACTCATGTTGTCAAATCAAGATATTTTTGATAAATATTAAAAATACTCAAGAAGCTCCTTGAGGTTTTTTCGTAATTAATTATTAATTTTCTAATTTACTAAAAGTGTTAGAGTGTTAGTTGCGGAATAGTGATTCTATGGAAAGTCAACTCTAGAGTTACTACTTTGACCATCCGTTTTGGCTAAGTTAAAAGGGTAACATCGATTCGACTAAAACACGAAACTTGTTAAGGATTATTAAGATAACGTATTGGTGTGAAGAACGAGATTAGAAATGATGAGTAAACGGTATAGAAGATCGTAAGTTAAGTGGACCCGAGAGAGTGAAAGTCGGATAAAATGGAGTTTACTCAGAATAAGTGAATTTTCAATCAAGTGACTAATTAAGGTTATGTATTGTCTTGGTAGAGGTTCCAGGACTAGAAGAGATGACATCCAGTTAGAGCTTGGACATCAGGCAAGTTTAACTAACTCATACTCTATTGTTCAGAGTAGGTATATTTTCAAATGCTTAATACTTGTTTATTCAAATATATATACACTCTTTTGATCAGAGTATTGTGACAAGTTTTCTAATCCTATGTTTTACTTATGAAAATATCTTTGGAGCATGTTTATGCAAGTTTACTTTCTCAAACACATATACCAATGATATATCATGTTGTGTTTACGGTTTTGAAATCAAGTGTAATTGTTCGATTTATATTATGAACTTTATATGTTAAATTTTTGACAAAGCATACTTCGTTGATAATGATACGTTATATTTAATATTCGGACGACGGCTCCAGGAATAGGGCACGTTGGTCCAAAAAGTAGAGTTGACCGGGAAGCGATATTTTGTTTTGATGTATTATAACTATGTAAACCCGAAAGGTTCTTCGGGAGATAGTATATGTCCTTACGATTATTTAATGAACTTTATTTACTTAAAGATTCCAAAAATAATTATCTTGGATTAAATACATTATTTAAATATCTATCAAACATTTTAAACACTTCCGAAAATACTTGAAATATTATTTTAAAACGATCCAAGATGCTTCGAAACTTTTATACTCGTGTACCCTCTCGTTCAAGGTCTTTTTGCGAAAACCCCCAGTCACGTTTTCCTCAGATAATGTGGTTTTCAAGAAAGAATTGGTCGACCGAGGTCGGACCTTAACTACTCGATTTTATATTCAAAATGATTTTTGAAAGAAAATAAAACAAGGGGACTCTGGCGGTGGCAGGATCGTCGACGGGCGATCCCGAGAGTGTAAGAGGCCGTTAGCCAGGCGGTCCATCAACAATTATTGGACGAATGCGCCAGGATGAGTGCATATAGAGCTCCCATCCAGGATGATCGTGAATGAAGCTTTCATCCCGGGGTAACTTATGAATGAAGTAATTGCCCTTCTACTAGTAGAGAAGACCCGCAGTGGATATGGTTGTGGCGACTGATCATCGTCACTTCATATCGTGTTTTCTGTTTTGGATAAGTCCTTTCCTTCCAGTTGGAAAAATTCTGATTAACACTGTAACAAAGGCCAAGGTGCTGAGTTACCGATAGTGTTAACTTTAGTGTGAATGATTTGATATTTCGAAGGCAATATTTAAAAAGGTGAAATGATTCTGGTTATTTATTGATGAAAGAAAAACGGTAATTTAAAAAACTGATGAACTAGTGTTGTTCATCTAGCAGCATCTGGAACTGCGTACTTGTTGATTTCTAAAAATCGTGCTAAGTCACTGATAGTGTATTTCTAAATTACGAACTAAACTCGTTCATATGGTAGTATTCTAAACTTCATATTAGAATGAATACTTCCAATGGAAAACTATGTACTACTTTTATATTGTTAGAAGAACTTTATATTAGTGACTAGTTAACTTGCTGAGCATTCTTTCGCTCTTACAAAATGGGTTATAATAATTCCATGTAGAGGTTGTAGTTAGTAGTGTGAGATCCTGGATAGTACATTTGGTTTGTAATAACTAATGTTACTGTATATCGTTTCTAAGGCTATAACTTGTGTGAGTAAGATTGGGGTCTATGATGTTGTTTTGATTGGATGGTGTCGTAGCGACCTGGATTCCTGACCCCGAATCTGGGGGCGTTACAGAAATGGTATCAGAGCAATAAGTTATAGTACTCAGAGACAAGAGTGTTAAGAGATATGTCTAAGTAAGAGAATAACGTAGGAGCTCATATAGAGTTCGTTACAGGACTATCGGATGTAGTGCCATTGAGTAAGTTAAGCTTGGGATGTTTACTTGAGGTCTTATAGTATGACCGATAGAACCTTTACATGTCATCAGAATGACGAGAAGAGAGCATAGAATCGTATATGATTTATCAAATACATTGACATAGGACGCGGATTGCAACCTATTGGCCCAATTGCAACCAACTTGGGTTACGACAAGCCCACCACAGGCACCCAAAATATCATGATTTTGTTGATGCTAATTAGTAGTCGCACTTTGCCTTATAAACTGTACTAAAGTCCCAAATCTCCTCGATGTGGTACTGGGGTATTACAAACTCCCCCACTTAAACTCGTGACGTCCTCGTCAGGACTGAACGTATATTCCATATGTCCGGATCGTTCTTCTCCAGTCATTGTGGGATAATACCGGCTCGCTTCGTGTCCCTACCTCCAGACCTCTGTCCATTGTGGGATAATACCACCAGCTTTCGTGTCCCCACCTCTGGTAACTTGCCTCGACAAGCTTTTCGAGAGTCAGCTCTGATACCATATGTAACAACCCAGGTCAAATCCCGAGGCTTTTTCAAAAATCGGGTCAAGTCCCGATTCCGAGTCTGGACAAGTCGAAGTATACTGGCCCAAATGCAGACAACTTGGGTAACGACTAGCCCACCACAGGCCCCCAAAAGATCATGATTTGTTGGTGCTAATTAGTAGTAGTATTTTGCCTTATAAACTAAACTAAAGTCCCAAATCTGATCGATGTAAAGTTTTTAATGAAATACTAATTTTCGTAAAACATATTTTGTAAAATAATGTGTTTTTGCAATTTTTTGATCACAAAATATGGCCTATTTTGCAATATTTTGATTGCAAAATATATATGGTCTCCAAGTCTCCGATAAAATAGTGGTCTACATAAAAGTTTTCTCTTGCTAATATATATTACTTGATAAAGCATGTTATAAACGTATTTTACTTGTAGAACATACACTAAAAATCTCCAACTAAATAGCTAGCGGTCTCCATATATATATATATATATATAAGTTTTTTTTCGAAAATGTTATGAAAATTATAACTTAACTTTTATATTTTTTTGAATAATTAGACTAATCTATCTATTTATACTATATTATTAAAAATAAAACATTTAAAGTTTGGTCCGCGCGATACCAATTTTTCGGTAATTCGTGTTTTTAGTTAATTACCTTTAGTTATCTATAAAAAATGCCTTCTTATTTTTTTTTAAATAAAATTAATAAAATGTTAAACGTAAATAATAATATAATAACTATTAAAAATAATTTTTGTATCGCACGGATTTTAAGTTAATATATCTTACAAATAAGTATATGAAATTTCGAAGGTAGTATCTAAAATTAATTCGAATGACCGAGAACTGAGCTATAAACAAATGCTTATCAATTTGAGCTCACAATATTACTTAACTCAATTTATCGTGTTATCTAGAGACATTATAGCTAGTGATATTAATGGAATTATGTTTATTCCACAATACATAATTTAGAAATGAGTTGGACGAATTGTCGGTAACTTATATAAATTTTCAATATACCTACTAACTAGAAATGATTCCTCAACTCGTATAGGTATGCCATATATAACCAGGCAATCTATTCAGACCATCCACAATGCTGTGGACGTGTTTTCCTTGAATGGGCCCCATTTTTATACCACCTCATCATAAACTGTTCACCGTATAAAAGCGTTCAAGTTCCTGCAATGTACCAGCCCATTTGCTTTATTTTTGTAGGACCCATTTTAATTATTTATATTGATTCATATTTGTAGCAAGTTATGTATGCTATATTTCGTTACAATTTTAACTTAACTTAATGGTAAAAATCTAATTATCATATTTTGTGTTTATTTTTTTAAGAATTTTATTAAAATGAAAAACATATCATGTAATTAAAATGCATCATACTATTAAAAACTTAAATGATAAAATGTTACATAAACATCACACAGGAAAGCATTAAATTTAAAAATTATAATATAAAAATTAACGATTGTTGTGAAACTGCGAGATATGCTCAATCAAGTCATTTTGGAGCTGACGACGTGTCCGTTTATCACGCATCTGTATGATATTTTGAATATACATTTCATACGGGATAAAAGGTTCTTCACCTAAATTTGGTTGCATTAAGCCATTTGTTGCATCATCATAAGTTGGTAAGGGACCAAATTGAGTGGCGTACGTGTCCCTCTCGTCTTCAACAATCATGTTATGTATTATGATGCATGCTCTCATAATTCTCCCAAGATCTGCTTTGTCCCAAAAACGTGAAGGATCACGTACAATTGTGAAACGTGAAATAAGAATTTGGATATGGATATGGAAATTGAGGGTTCAGATTTGTAGAATTTGGAGGTGGGGGATTATTTGGATTCATCTTTTGAGAGAAATTTTAATTTTTTAAGAAGTAAGAGTGTGAATAATAAGATGTGAATATTATGTATTTATAGAAAAAAAATGTAACCGTTAATATATTAACGTTACATAGTAACGTTAATATTACCGTTTTAACTACTCATTTCAATTGTTGTTGTATCTTTATAAAGTAGCTGCAACACCTTTCACTTTTTGTAATAAAATAATATATAAATGGCAGGTTTCACAGAGTTGTCCAAGGCCACCATGCTGTCCATGGCCGGTTTTCTAAATTTCTATCCAATGCTAAAAGTGTGCATGTGAGGTGCCCAGTTGCTCTTTGCGTGCCCCGAGGCGCAATATGTCCATGCACTATGGATGGTCTCAGAAGCTAATCTCAAAGCACAAAGCCACAGTCTGTACAACATAACAGAGATATGTCTGCAACCTATTCATCATTTCCTCTGTGGCTTAACATTCTGACAATAACTCTTTTATAATCATAATTTAATATTATTTTATGACCATTAATCAATTATAATTTATATATAAACAATTGAAATAATATGTTTTTATTAAATAAAGTTGTGACCCATATGATATATGATACGTATAAAATCATTAAAATATATTTGTACCATCTTAAAATATAGATTATATAATCGTTGCATAATTTGATATCGCATTTGTCAATACATTCGTTAAAAAAATATTATTTTTGATAGAAAACGTATAAGGGGTTGTGATTCGATCTATGATTTAAAGTTAAATGCAAAAAATAATATTAAATTATGATTTAAAATTTTTAAAAGTGTAAAATTAGTTACATGTTTAAAATCTAAAATTTATATCATAAGTGCAATAATTTATATCACATTTGTCAATATATTCGTTAAAAACAATATTATTTTTGATAAAAACGTATAAGGAGTTGTGATTCGACTTATATTTTAAAGTTTGGGAATGCAAAATACAATTTATGAAACTACATATACATAATTGAAATTGGGGTAAAGCTGAGGGATGCAAAGTGCAATTAACTCTATTTTAAATGATTTTAAAAAATATATAACTAACAATAAATGTTTAAATTTTTTCCAAAAAACATTCAGGCATTTTCACACGAATGAAAAACACACTTATAGATATTCTTTTTATATATTTATTTGTTTTGTATAACACTGAAGGTTGAAATTAACAACAAATCATATTTATCATTGCTTTTTGCATAAAAGTTAAGGTTAACATTCAAAACCTTACGTTTATAGGAGAACTTATATATCAATTTACCTCAATAAATTTTTGAAAACACATGTATATGTTCGTAAATAAGAGCAAAAAATGACTAAGAATATGTATACGAATGTAACCATAAATATAAACCAGATTTTATTTAAACATGTAGAATCGGATACCTAACAATGATTAAAATCCTTAAAAGTCAATAAAATATCTATCATTAAATGTTTCATTGAAGGAATACAAACCCAAAATACAATAAATACAAAAGAAGAAAAAATTAGATAACAACAATATGATCTCATTAAGTATAACAAATTTGATAACCACAAATATATATATATAGAGTTAAGTTCTATGGAGACCATCTTTTTTGTGAAGACTTGGAGATCACATATATTCTGCAATCTAAATTTGACAAAATAGATCATATTTTGTAATCAAAAATTTGCAAAACGTACTGTTTTGCAAAGTATATTCTATGAAAATCACTATTTCATTAAAAATCTTGTTCTGCAAACTAAACATGAATGTTCTGCAAATTTTGCAGAACAATATGTTTTGCTATATTTTAGTTGCAAAAAATATATAATTTTAAAGATTTTAAATGAAAATAGTTATTTTCATAGAACATAATTTATAAAATATTATATTTTGCCAAATTCAAATATGTGGTCTCCACAAAAAAGTCTTCACAAAAAAAAGTGGTGTTCATAGAACTTTACTCTATATACTATATATATATATACCACGTGACTATGTGAGTAAATAAAAACAACTCTAAGCAACACAACCAAAATAAAAAAAAATGAACTCAAGCTCCTGGATTTCTTTGTTCATTAACATTCTTATAATCTCTCATCTATTTCAAACATGTTTTTCAAAACAACATGTTGCTATAACCAACCGTATTTGGCCTGGGAATGGACATCCCTTAGTACTTCACTGCGAATCAAAGGACGATGATTTAGGGTACCACAACCTGAGTTTAAATCAATCCTACACTTTCGGTTTTCATATGAATTTATGGGGAACTACTCTGTTTTTTTGTCACTTTTATTGGGATAAAAAAAAGGCAGCCTTTGTTGTGTTTGATAAACATATTTATAGTCAAATTGCTCAAGGTATGAATACATACTCTTACGAGGGTAGAACGGACGGCATGTATTTTTATAAGTTTAATCCCTCTATTCATAATCTGGAGTGGACGTTGGTAATGAAATGGCAAGATTGTGTTCCTGACGACCACTGTGGTGCATAAATGTGATTATTTTTATTTTTCTCAAAGTCATAAACTATTAAATTGAGTTGATTTGACTTTTGTTATATTGAACTCGAATTAGAAATGTTTCTTACTTAATTGAAGATAGCCTGATATGCTTGAACACACCTATTTAGTTTGCAGAATCTATATAATTTTTAATGAAATAGTGATTTTTGTAAAATATATTTTGCAAAATAATGTGTTTTTTGTTATTTTTTTATCACAAAATATGACCTATTTTACAATATTTTGATTGCAGAACATATATCGTCTCTAAGTCTCCCATGAAAAGGTCCGAAGAAACCAGACCAGATAAACTCCACTCAATATGAATACACTGTATGTAATATGATTGAGAGTACAAAAGCAATGCAGAATATTATTGCTACTAGACTTGACAGATACAAAATAGGATACGGTTACATGTTTAAATAAAACAGACGTTATGCTAGCTAACATCTCTCCTAGAAAGTCTCCACGCTACCCACGTTAATCAGGACTCTCCTAATAAAGCTAAACAAACAAATGACTTAGTCCTACTCCTGTAAACCAGGTTGACAATGTCTTTATTAAATAAAAACATGCTTTGATTAAAAACCAACATACTCCCCCTAATCTAAGCGTGTTTCTGTAGACTCTTGATGCCCAGCAGATCTCGCATCCTTTCGAACTTGATAGTAGTCATCGCCTTAGTAAGTACATCAGCACGCTGTTCATCCGTACTCACATACTTGACAACAATTTCTCCTCGTTCAACACACTCGCGGATGAAATGATAACGAATGTCTATATGCTTACTTCGCCCGTGAAACACTGGATTCTTTGCTAGGTCTATCGCAGATTTGTTGTCCACGTAGATGACCACAGGACCCTGCTTTAAACCAGTTATTTGACCCAGCAAGTTTCGCAACCACACGCCTTGACACGCAGCAGCAGTTGCTGCCATGAATTCAGCCTCGCGGGACGATAGTGCAACGCATCGCTGCTTCTGAGAGACCCAAGTGATGAGACTCTCATCTAAGTAAAATGCCATACCACCCGTGCTCCTTCTATCCTCCACATTTCCTGCTAGATCACTGTCAGAATAACCTGCTAACAAATAGTTTCCTGCTCCCTTTGAATAAATCAGTCCATAGCTTACAGTTCCCTTTATGTAACGCAATATACGTTTCACTACAGTTTGATGTAGCACAGTAGGTCGCTCCATGTATCTGCTAACTATGCCGACCGCATAGGCTATATCCGGACGTGTATGCACTAAGTACCTCAATCCCCCTACTAAACTTTTAAACTGAGTTGGATTTATGGCCTTACCTTTCTCATCTTTGTCCATCTGAACCTTTATTTCCATTGGATACTTAGCTTGTTTGCACTAGGCCATCCCAGCCTTTTCGAGCAGTCTCTTTGCATATGCCTCTTGCTTGAGTTCAATGTATCCCTTCCTCTGATCAACCTCGATGCCCAAGTAATATGACAACCTGCCAAGGTCAGTCATGTTGAACTCCTCTCACATCTGCCTCTTGAACCGTTGAATGTTCGAGACATTATTCCCTGTGATCAGAAGATCATCGACATAAACACCAACGATTAGAACTTCATTTCCTTCCTTTTTTGTGTACACAGCATGCTCAGAGGGGCACTTAGTGAATCCCAAGCTTTCAAGATACTTGCTTAATCTGGCATACCAGGCCCGTGGTGCCTGACGCAAACCATACAGAGCTTTCACTAACTTGTATACAAGGTGTTCTTTATTCTTCTTAATTAAGCCCTCCGGTTGAGACACAAATACAGTTTCTTGTAGCTCCCCATTTAAGAACGCAGACTTCACATCTAAATGGTGTATCTCCCACTCATTTTTAGCAGCCAATGCTAATAACAATCTCACGGTTTCAAGACGAGTGACCGGAGCAAACACTTCATCAAAATCTACTCCTTGCTTTTGAACATATCCCTTTTCCACGAGTCGTGCTTTGTGTTTGATTATTGCCCCATTTGTATCTATTTTCAGTTTGTAGACCCACTTCAAACCAACAGCTTTATGCCCAGGTGGCAATTTCACCAAATTCCAGGTGTTATTCTTCTCAATAGCCTCAATCTCAGTCTTCATAGCCTGTGCCCATGCTGGTTCTACTACTGCTTGGTTGTAATTTACGGGTTCTACATTCCCCACGAATAACAGCTCATCATCCAGGATCACTTCCTCACTTTCATTATATACCTCGCTGAGCAAACGAAACCTCCCAGGCTCACTACTTCCAATGGAGGATTGGGACTGTGGACTGTTTCCTCCATCCAACGTTGGTGACTGTGGACTGTTTCCTCTATCCAACGTTGGTGACTGTGGACTGTTTCCTCCATCCAACGTTGGTGATTGAGGTTCAGTGGTGCTTCTTGGAGTAGCTGGTTCTTCCTCCCCCGTAGAGTTTTTATTAGTGGCACTAGCACGAGTATCAAATACTCTAAAACTTTCAGATACTGTTAATTGCTCCTGCTGGTGTTTATTCCATTCCCACGCCTTATTTTCTTCAAAGACAACATCACGGCTGACATGTATTGTACCTCTAATTGGATCAAGCAACCTATATGCTTTCGTTCCTGGTTCTTTCCCAAGATGCACAACCATTCTACTGCGATCATCGAGTTTGGTCGTGTGCACACTTGGGAGTTTCATGTGTGCCACACACCCGAAAACTCGAATATATCCAACATCTGGTCTATTCCCACTCCACGCCTCATACGGTGTCAATTCTGATAGAGCTCTAGTAGGCAAGCGGTTGAGGATGTACACCGAATGTCAGACAGCTTCTCCCCAAAGATTAGAAGGTAGTTGCATTTCCTTCAAAAAACTACGGGTCATAGCTACGACCGTTCTGTTTCGACGCTCAACCACTCCATTTTGTTGAGGAGAGTATGGAGCAGTGAATTGACGTGAGATACTTGTTTCATCACAATAATTTGCAAAATTTCTGGAAAGGAATCCCCCTCCTCTATCTGTTCTCAAAACTTTAATCTTATCTCCGGACTCCTTTTCAACTAGAGCTCGAAACTTCATAAATGCTTCTAATGCCTCATCCTTATTCTTAAGCATATATGTCCACATTACTCGAGTAAAATCATCAACTAGGAGGAAGAAATACATGTTACCTCCTGCAGTCACTAGCGATATTGGACCACAGAGATCCCCGTGTATGAGCTCCAGAGCACGTTTAGCACGTTATTCAGTTTGTCGAGGAAATGGCTTTCGAGTCTGCTTTGACATGAGGCACCCCACACACACCTTTGTAGGCTGCAGAAACTTTGGTAACCCTCGTGCCATTCGTTTTGTTGACATCATCATCATAGCTTGGAAGTTTACATGCCCAAATCGTGTATGCCACAGCCACGTTGATTCCTCTACCCTTGACATCAAACAAACAGGTTTACTTGTTTCTAATATGAGTTTATAGAGCCGGTTTCCTGACCTTTTAATTTTCATCATTAGTCTCCCACGGTTGTCATAAACCCACATAAACTCTCCTTTCAGCACTACCTCGTTTCCAGCCTCCGAAAGTTGTCCAAGTGATATGATATTGTTGCGCAATTCTGGTATAAAGTAGACCCCGTGAAATGCTAGTTCCTCCCCATTTTTGCATCTAAACACAATCGTCCCCTTTCCCTTGATGTCAACTGTGGATCCATCACCAAAACGGACCTTCCCTGTTACTCCCTCGTCCAACTCTTTGAACTTGGAACGGTACCCTGTCATATGGTTACTTGCTCCATTATCCAGGTACCAAATATTCGATTCAATCTTACTTTCGTTGTTTGGACTTAGCTTTGGTACAGTGCCTCCCTCATTGAGAAACAGTTTTTCCGTTTCCTCTCGTGCACATTCTGCGAGTAAAAGTGCAGGCTCATCGTCTTGAGTAAGGCTCAGGTTTACTTCTGGATTCTGGTCTCTCTCTTTGTTTCGTCGAGGCTTACGATATTCTGCTGCGTAGTGACCATATGCAAGGCAATTGAAACACCTTACTTTGCTTCTATCTCGTCCCCCCCGTGTACTGTCTCTACTATAGCTGCCTTGATTCCTCGATGTCTTTGTTCCCCCTTTGTTTGTCATATTCATCCATTCCTCCTTCGTAAGCAATAATTGTCCATCTCCATGATCTCGTTTCCTCCACTCTTCTTCAGTTAGGAGTAGCTGTCCTCCATTGTTTTCCGTTTGACCTTTAAGTCGCTCCTCATGAGCTTTGAGAGACCCAACTGTTTCCTCAATAGTCATCACCTCAAGGTTCCCAAACTGTTCAATTGTTGAGGTGATCTGCAAGAACTTCGGTGGGATGGCTCTCAACAATTTCTTCACCACATATGCTTCTTCGATACTTTCTCCAAGTGTACGAATATTAGTGACCAGCCCATTCAACTTCATGCAAAAATCATCAATCAACTCTGTGTCCTTCATCTGTAGGGACTCAAATTCTGCCTTCAACGTTTGGACCCTAGCTTTTTTAACCCGATCCGCTCCCAAACACATTGTTTTTATGGCATTCCATGCTCCTTTAGACGTCTTCTTTTCTGCGAGTGAAAGTAACATGTCTTCAGGGATACTCTGATAAATGGCTGCCAACGCTAACTTGTCCATCTTCTCTTCAACTGTGGCCTTTGGGTCTGAGGGCTCAACAGCCGCCCATATGTTATGTGCTTGCATAAATACTCGCATTTTCAATGATCACGCTGTGTAGTTACTCTTTGTCAACATCGGGTAATTTAGTCCCACTGAACTCTCCTTGCTCTTGATCTTGTCCGTCGTCATTGGTCTGGGCATATATTTTGGCATTCACTGAACACAAGCTTTGATACCAACTGAAGAAACTAGACCAGATAAACTCCACTCAATATGAATACACTGTATGTAATATGATTAAGAGTACAAAAGCAATGCAGAATATTATTGCTACTAGACTTGACAGATACAAAATAGGATACGGTTACATGTTTAAATAAAACAGACGTTATGCTAGCTAACATCTCTCCTAGAAAGTCTCCACACTACCCACGTTAATCAGGACTCTCCTAATAAAGCTAAAAAAACAAATGACTTAGTCCTACTCTTGTAAACCAACCAGGTTGACAATGTCTTTATTAAATAAAAACATGCTTTGATTAAAAACCAACAAAGTCTACATAAAACTTTTCTCTTGCTATATACATTACTAGATAGAGCATGTTTTTTAACGTATTTTACTTGGAGAAGGTCTCCTAGTCTCCAACTGGTCTTCATAGTGTGTGTGTATGGGTGGCATGGCAGAGAGAACTTCTTATATAGAGTTCGGTTATAAGAGTTCGGGAGAGAACCATTACATAAATATTCATAATACATATTTTTATCACATTTTTTATTAGATATGATAATAAATTTCAATTATTAAATCAAAAAATGAAATTAAACTCCTTTTTTAAAAAAAAATAATTGAAAATTAGTCAAATAGTCCAAAGTGATTCTACAGCAGAATCAAATCTATCCAAAATGATTCTATAGCATAATCAAATTTAAAATCAATATTTTTATTCAAATTTTAAATGTTAAATTTTTTATAAAGTTTGTATATTCTAATATTCTACGTTAGAATCAGATTATATATTTTATGTAAAAAAATTAAAATTATTTATGAGATTTTATAATAGAATATATGGTTCTCTCCGATTCTCTTCATAACATGGTTCTCTCTGCCTATATATATATATTTGAAAATGTTATGAAAATTATAACTTAACTTTTATATTTTTTGAAATAATTAGGTTAATCTATCTATTTATACCACATATTAAAATCTTATTTATGGCACGACTTGTATGTTAGTATTTCTTACAAATAATGTTGGTAATAATTTAAAACATGGTAGCTGACTTCTCAAGATAAGAAGACTTAGTCTTCTAGCCGTAGAGTTGTTTAGGTAATGGTTGAATAAGTTTAGTGGTAGAGAACTTGTAGGAGTCTGTTATGCATGTACTTCCTATTTTCTAGCATTCTAGGTAGTTGCTTTCTTTATATTCATTGTAATCAGTATTGCAGAATAAAGAAGTCGGAGTTTAGACATATTCTATTGCCTTGTTTGTTCAGTTTTATATCATACAAGTTACTATAATTAATATTATATATCTATATTTGGTATCAGAGCTTAGGCAAAGCGAACGAGTAAATGTCAAAAACTGGGATGGACAAGCTGAAAGGTTCAGTTGGCCTTAGTTACCCGACATTGACAAAGGGAAACTATACGGCGTGGTCCATGAAAATGCGAGTATTCATGAAGGCACATGGAGTGTGGGACGCAGTTGAGAACAGCGATCCCAAGGCTGTGATCGATGTGAAATCTGACAGTACAGCAATGGCTATGATCTATCAGGCTATTCCTGAAGATTACATGTTGTCGATCGCTGAGAAGAAGACAGCGAAGGACGCCTGGGAGGTGATAAAAATCATGAGCCAAGGTGCAGAAAAGGTGAAGCAGGCGAAAGTTCAGACCCTGAAGGCTGAATTCGAGGCTTTAAGCATGAGAGATGCAGATCAGATTGATGATTTCTACCTGAAAATTAATGGCATTGTGTCAAACATACGGGCACTCGGAGAAACATTAGCTGAGTCGTATGTAGTGAAGAAAATATTGCGGGCTGCTCCACAAAAGTTTCTTCAAATTGCCTCAACCCTTGAGCAATTTGGGGACTTGAATACTATGTCTGTTGAGGAAGCAATCGGAGCACTGAAAGCTCACGAAGAAAGAATGAAGGGTACGACAGCTACCAGCGATGTACAGCTGATGTTGACAGAGGAAGAATGGCGAAAGAGAGACAGTGAGGGTGGAAAATTGTTGCTCACACGTGAAGAATGGTTGAACAGATCGAATCGAGGAACCTCGAGTAGAAATACCGGACAAAAGGGACGTGGATTTCGCGACAAAAGTCAGGTAAGGTGCTTCAACTGTGGCATATTAGGACATTATGCAGCAGAATGTAGGAAACCACGCCGAGGAAGGGAATTGAAACAAGAGGCAAACTTTGCATCTATTGAGGATGAAGAGCCAGCTTTGCTGTTAGCAAAATTCGAAAGGAATGGAAAGGACTTGGTTCTATTGAACAAAGGAGAGGCTACACCAAAATTGTTGGTTTCAGACCATGAGAAAGGAGTAGAATCAAATACTTGGTACTTGGATAATGGAGCGAGCAATCACATGACGGGGGACAAATCAAAGTTCAGTGATCTAAACAAGGACAGCTGTGGAAATGTAAAATTTGGCGATGGGTCGACAACCAGAATCGAAGGGAAAGGATCGATAAAATTCAGATGCAAGAACGGGGAAGAAAGGACTCTCCATGACGTGTATTACATCCCAACTCTGCGTACTAACATAATCAGCCTTGGTCAATTGTCTGAAGGAGGTAATAAAGTTATGATAAGTGGAAATCTTCTTCGAGTCTACGATGAACATGAAAAATTGCTGATGAAAGTGGCCAGGTCGAGTAACAGACTTTACCGAATTGATATTGAACCATGCAACGATGCTTGTCTGCTATCAAAGTCCGAAGACATGACTTGGCTCTGGCACTCACGCCTCGGGCACGTGAATTTTCAGGCCATGGAATTGATGTCGAAAAAGAAGATGGTAAGAGGGATGCCTCCCACAGCACAACCCAAAGGCATTTGCAGCGGATGCTTAATGGCAAAACAAGTAAGAAAACCCTTTCCCTCTCAATCAAATTTCAGGGCTAGCCATGCATTAGAACTTATTCACGGAGATTTGTGTGGCCCTATCACACCTACAACTATAGCTGGAAATCGGTATTTCTTTCTATTAGTTGACGACTATACTCGAATTATGTGGGTATATATGCTGAAAAATAAAAGTGAAGCTTTTGATGTGTTCAAGAAATTCAGAGCTAAAGTCGAAAAAGAATCGAAAGGAAAGATTGGAACGTTCAGGACTGACAAGGGAGGGGAATTCATGTCGAAAGAGTTTATTTCTTATTGCGAGGAACATGGAATTGCCAGACATTTCACAGCACCATACACGCCTCAGCAGAACGGCGTAGTTGAAAGGAGAAACCGGACTGTAGTCGAGATGGGGAGGAGTTATTTGAAGCACATGGGGATGCCATCTGTAATGTGGGCTGAAGCTATAAGGCACACTGTCTATGTTCTAAACAGGTTGCCCACTCGGGCTATGACTGGGCAGACGCCATATGAAGCATGGAAAGGGGTTAAACCCGATGTCGGACATATCAGAGTTTTCGGGTGCATCGTTCATATGAAAGTACCTGGAGACAAGGTAAAGAAACTTGATGACAGAAGCTTGAAGGTGGTAAATCTTGGCAAGGAACCCGGCTCGAAAGCTTATCGGTTGTTTGACCCTCGAGAAAACAAGTTGTATGTTAGTCGAGATGTGGTGTTTGAGGAAGAGAAGGCTTGGGATTGGAAAGACATGGAAGAGCAAAACTACGACGACATGTGTTACTTTGAAGTGCCAGAAGTACCTACAGTTGATAGTTCTGATGTTGGCAGCCCAAGACAAGAGTCTGCTAATGACACAAGTGATGTAGAAGTTCGAACTCCAGCATCGAGGTACTCCAACTCGAGTGTGGACAGAGAGACATACGATGACAGTACCACTCCCAGAAAATTCAGACTAGTCGAAAACATCTATCAAGACACTGAAGAGATCGAAATTGAAGACGAGCTTCTTCTCATGGGTATTGATGAGCCGAACTCGTATGCTCATGCTGTGAAAGACAAGGCTTGGAGAACTGCTATGCAAAACGAGATGGAATCAATTGAGAAAAATGGAACCTGGGAGCTTACGACTTTGCCACCAGGAAAGAAAGAAATCGGTTTGAAGTGGATATTTAAATTAAAGAAGGATGCAAATGGGAACATTGTGAAACACAAGGCTCGATTGGTGGCAAAAGGATACGTACAAGAAAAGGGAGTTGATTTTGACGAATTGTTTGCACCGGTCACTCGTCTGGAAACAGTTCGATTACTACTAGCTCTAGCAGCTAAGAATTCATGGGAGGTGCATCACCTTGACGTCAAAACAGCGTTCTTGAATGGCGAAATTGGTGAAGAAGTGTATGTAACTCAACCGGAAGGGTTTGTGAAAGAAGGACAAGAGAAACGAGTGTACAGGCTGCTGAAAGCTTTGTATGGGCTCAGACAAGCTCCTCGAGCTTGGTACTCGAAACTCAATAAGTGCCTTGAAAACCTTGGTTTCGTACGATGCCCCTACGAACATGCAGTATATGTCAAGCGAGAGGGAGAGGAATCAATAATAGTCGGGGTGTACGTGGATGATTTATTGGTTACAGGAACTAATGTGTCTCTCATTCAAAGTTTCAAGAAACAGATGAGCAACAATTTCGAAATGAGTGATATGGGAAAGTTGAGTTACTATTTGGGAATAGAAGTCAAGCAAGGCGATGGATTCATAGAATTGAAGCAATCAGGCTACGCTAAAAAGGTACTTGACAGGGCTGGGATGCTTCAATGCAATCCATGTAAATTTCCAATGGATCCGAAAGAAAGATTAACGAAAGACGAAGGTGGAAGAGCCGTAGACGTGACTGAGTTCAAGAGTGTAGTTGGAGGGCTGCGGTACCTGGTGCATACCAGACCGGACATAGCATTTTCAGTAGGCATTGTGAGTCGATACATGGAAAGGCCAACTACTATGCACTTGACGGCTGCTAAGAGAATTTTACGGTATATCAAGGGTACAATGGAGTATGGTTTGATCTACACTAAGGATGCTGGAAACAATATTCTGACGGGTTACTCGGATAGTGACCTTGCAGGACACATTGAGGACAGAAAATCTACTGGGGGTATGGTGTTTTATCTGAACGAATGCTTGGTCACTTGGGTCTCGCAGAAGCAACGATGTGTTGCATTATCTTCATGCGAAGCGGAGTTCATGGCGGCGACGGCTGCAGCGTGTCAAGCAATATGGCTGAGGAATGTTCTTAAGGAGCTAACTGGTAAGCTGGTACCTCCAGTTCTAATCTATATCGACAATAAGTCTGCCATAGATTTGGCGAAGAATTCAGTTTTTCACGGGAGAAGCAAACACATAGATGTTAGATATCATTTTATCAGGGAGTGTATTGAACGAGGGGAAGTGATTGTCAAGCATGTTAGTACTGAAAACCAGAAGGCAGACCTGCTAACCAAGGCTTTATTTGCTGTGAAGTTCGAAAGAATGAGGAACCTGTTGGGTATCAAGATTCTGAACAGACATGTTTGAAATTATGGGGGAGATTGTTGGTAATAATTTAAAACATGGTAGCTGACTTCTCAAGATAAGAAGACTTAGTCTTCTAGCCGTAGAGTTGTTTAGGTAATGGTTGAATAAGTTTAGTGGTAGAGAACTTGTAGGAGTCTGTTATGCATGTACTTCCTATTTTCTAGCACTACTAGAAATATAGCAATAGACATCGGCTAAAAACCGATGTCTTTCTAAATTTCAACCGATGTCTTCACGTGTGTTGTTAAAAGTCTGAATTTTAGACATCGGTTTTTACCCGATGTCTGTTGCATATTTACACAACGATTTCCTTATAAATAACGATGTCCAAGAAGTGAATTAACATCGATTTTACAGGATTCATGATATTAAAACAACTATCATACACCCACCTACTTTCAATCAACCGATGTAATGTAGTTTAAAGACATCGACTTGTTTAAACAAACTGCTGTTGAACGGTACCTTTAACATCAGTGTCCTTAATTTGATCGTTGTTAATTGTCCGTTTTAACATTGGTTTTTCAAAAATAGCAATGTTATACACCCTTTTTAACATCGGTTTTGTAAATTGTAGTTGATGTATCAACTCGTGTTTAACATCAAATTTCTTAATTTATAATGATGTCTTTGTTGCTTTTGGACATTAGTAAAAACTTTTCCACATTGATTTTTTAACTACTATCTATCATTACCAAATTCAATCCAAGATCAACAAACAAAATAACTTATATCCACAACTCAAAGTTACCATCATGCATAACTAACTAGCAAATATTTTAACCCAAAAACATCCAACAAATTCTAAACAAAATATTCTAGTACTGATTGATAGTTTATGAGTACTTGTCAAATGGAAGTTTAGAAGACCGTCTTCTTCGGAGAGGAAACTCGAAACCACTCTCTTGGCAGCATAGGTTTCGGATTGCAGCCGAGATTGGAACAAGGCTCCTTTTCCTCCACCAGACAAAACCAGAACCACTGGTACATCACGACCTAAAACCTGGAAATATCTTGCTTGACCGCAACTTTGTTAGTAAAATTTGTGATGTTGGATTGGCCAGGCTTCTCCCTCCAACATTTTGCTACATAGGTCCAGAGTATCAGCAAACAGGCATGCTTGGTGTAAAGTCTGACATATACTCTTTAGGAATCATATATCTGCAGATAATTACTGCCAAGTCACCGATGTATTGTAGAAAAATGAATCATTAGAAGATGTTAAACAAATGCCCTGTTCTGATGCCCACTTGACATATTGAGTCTTACCGCCAAAAGCTTCCAAATTATTGACTAAAGCAAGCAGCAACCTGACTCCTTGTTGATTGGCTTCAGCTATGACATAGTCCAATGCCTGCCACACAGTATTAACGATGAGATGCAAATTGACTGAAAAGTTTCGAAAAAGAACAACTTTAACAAATCAAGTGACATATATCAATTCAAGGCAGAAAATGAGGAAGTTTGCAGCTCTAGAAATTAAAAAACTAATAATTTGGGTAACTATAAAACCCCATCTAATTATTATCTAACACCTTGGTTTAGCTGATTAAACAAATATTCTCAGTCACCGGACAAATATTCTCTTTGACAACAGGAGCTACACAAAATATATTCTGCCAAGTCACTTATAAATAATGAAATGAATAAAATGCTTAATATATTTGAGGACCATATCTAATATTGAACTCACCAAACAGAGCCCGGGCTAGACTGTTATTCTCATAACAAGTATATAGTTATTACGCATCACATTTTATATATCACAGTATGGTAGAATCCTAAAAAAAATTTACCAACAACAACCAAATATGTCCTCCTTATGCTTTTTATATATGAAAATAATGTAGTAAAAGAACTTTAAACAGGATGAAGAGTTGGGAGTTGGCATACCTATCGCCAACTTTCTAAAAAATTGTCCCAACAATGAGTGCACTAGTAAAGGTGAAATAGTATCTAACAAGGTTATATTCATGACTTCTCCTAGCTGACCCATTGTTTCCATAAGCAGGACTCCAATTGCTCCCATGTAGACTGAGGATATTTGGTTGGGAAATGAAGCTCATTAGCTCATGGAGAAGGTTTAGACAGCTCCTCAACTAGAACCTTGTTTCTTCTGCTCATACTTACACATGTATCTTAGAAATGACCTTATATATACTGCTTTTAGAGTATAAGTTGTATACTTACTGATACAATGTTGATGATTTGTAGTGTCCGGCAAAATCAACTCCAAGACGGTGTTTTGTATCAACTGAACTAACTTCACTAGCAATGATCCTTGGATCCTGTTAGGCTGCAAAAAAGGTGCATTTAATTTATTTGCCACAAGTAACGCAACGACATACAGAGCCAAGTCACACACTTCTCTGGTCTAAAACCATAATATATAGTATATACCATTCTATTGTATGGAAAGGGAAAACATCCATCTACAGAATTCTTGCTTTGGATATCTCTACACGCACTTGTATTTGCGCTTATCAGTGAAACAACGAATAAGCTTTTGCACATCCCCTTTGACAGAGAAGAAGGCTAATACCAGAGCAATTCACTATAATTACACAACCACTTTAAACAAAACAATAACTCTGAATTAGCTTAATAATAACGTACACAAATATTGCGTACAAACCCTCAGCATTACTTACCCCCAAAATCCCGAGATAGAAAAAACACAATAAGATCCAAAGATGGAAAAGTGAAAAAAGGCTAATACCAGAGCAATTGACATTGCGCTGTACATTTATCAAGGTGGATTAAACACTCAGCCCTTACTACGCAATTCACATACAGATTTACAGGTACGTAAACTCGTATTACGTATACAAGTACGTATTACACAGAGAGGGGGGAATGGAGATGGAAAATACCTTGAATCGGATTAAGATGAAGCACGACTTGAACCAATTCCAAGATGGATACTACTAATTTGAAAATTTGAAGCTTAATTCGAGAGAGAGAGAGTACTAATTTGAAGCTTGATTTGAAGCTGGGTGAGTGCTAATTTGTGAATTAGGGCTTGTAATGGGTTGAGAGAGAAGAGAGGGAGACGGTGCGACAGAGAGAGAAAGACGGGTGAGAGAGGGAAGAGAGAATCGATCGAGAGAGAGAGAGAGAGATAGGTGAAAGAGGGAAGAGAGAGAGAGAGAATCGAGAGAGAGAGTACTGAGAGAGAGCTCGGGGAAAAAAGGGGGAAAAGCAGGGGGAGTATAATTTTGTCAAGGGGGAAATGAAATTTTTGTTGGGGGGAATAATTGTGTAATAAAAGGCGAACAGCAAGGCACATGTATATTTCAATTTTTTGAAATTATGAAAAGACAACTGTCATTTTATAAAGTGATGTCTGAAGGTATCTTTAACATCGGTAAAAAAATATTCGGTATTAAAAAGTCTTTTAACATCAGTGGCTTTTCTAACCGATGTTAAAAGACCAATGTTATATCTACTTTTTCTAGTAGTGATATTCTAGGTAGTTGCTTTCTTTATATTCATTGTAATCAGTATTGCAGAATAAAGAAGTCGGAGTTTAGACATATTCTATTGCCTTGTTTGTTCAGTTTTATATCATACAAGTTACTATAATTAATATTATATATCTATAAATAAGTATCTGAAATTTCAAAAGTTTTAAGCTAATATTCCTTACAAATAAGTATTAATGGAATTATTTTTATTCCACAGTATATAATATAGAATGAAAATGCTAGAACCATCAAATTTGTTCCCAAAATTTTTGTTAGATACACATGATAGATCCTGATTAGTTGTAACAATAAATGGCCTTACATCATTCATACCAACAACAGCAATCAAAACATTTTAAATTGTATTTAGCAACAAAAAAAAAAATCAAACTGACACATCAGTCATTATAGCTAGTTGAACGTATTATCGGTAACCTAACTTCAAATATTAAAACCTAATAAATGTAAGCAGTAACTTTTGTTGTTACTTGAAATTTTCAATGTACCTACTAACTAGAAATGATTCCTCTCATATAGATATGCCATATATAACCAGCCATCTGTTCAGACTTCAGAAGCTAATCTCAAATTAAGGTGTCAACTGTCAACACATGCATGCATGATACATAGCACAAAGCCACAATCTGGACTGTACAACAGAACACAAATATGTCTGCAACTTATTCATCAATTCCTTTGTGGCTTAACATTCTGACAATAACTCTTTTATTTACCACATGTTTTTCGAAATGCCATGTCGAAATTACCAGTCGTCTTCCAGGTAACACACCTCCAGTGCGCCTTCATTGCAGATCAAAGGATGATGATTTGGGTTACCAGAGCCTGGCTGTGAATCAAATGTTTACTTTTAGTTTCAATATGAATATTTGGCAGACTACTTTATTTTACTGTGATTTTTGGTGGAGTCAAAAATATTTATCTAGCCATGTTTTCGATAAACATATATGGCGTGATTTACCTGAAGATATATTCAAGTTCGAAGTTAGGGCTGATGGCTTTTATTTCTGGAGAATGGATACTTACGGCCAATATTATTTTTGGGATAAATTGACGGATTGGGGAAATTAATTTCATTATTTTCAGTGGTATGAAACCTATAGATAGTTGGGTGAATTTAAGTAGAATATGGATAATGAAATGTGTTTTTTTTTTTACGAACAAGCAGATTTTATTAACTTAGCAAATCATTGAATCCAGTCGGGACAAATCCCCGAACCGTCAACTACAACCTGATTGTGAAACAAAAAACAAGCTAAAACAAAATAGCCGTTTTGTTTTCGGATCACTTAACACATAGAATATCAAATTCTTTAATCGAAAAAGTATTACAATGACATCTCGAGTAATCCAACCTACATCAGCTGTGAAACTAGTAGCATCGCAATTGACCTTCACGTAAGAAACATCTGTAGCCCAATGTTCAAAACTATCAGTTAAATCAACTGATTTTGAAGTAACAAATGCCCCCAAAAATATGAACAAGTTTTTGTTATGAAAGGTGAGCTCTGGCGGTATTCACCACCATCCCAGATTTGATAAAAGCCTTACGGATCACCCAAACTATCATTATAAATCCTTGTCAGAAAAACTACCGAAACCCATAACAAACCACACAAAAACATTAAAACAGAACACACTGACATCCCAAAAAGATTGGCACGACTAACAACCTTGATAACAAGATACTCAACAAAAACTCACCCAAAAAGGATTAGATCTCGATTTTATTAAAAAACTGATAAATAAAAGACATGATGAGAGAGTGAAGGGGGTTTAATCAGTGAAGGGGATGATGTTTGAAGAATGGAGAAGTGGCGGCTCGAACCCTAATTTTGGGAGCCGACTCTCAAAACGAGAGATAGATAATGGAGTACTGGCTATATTGATTGGTTATGAAATGTGTTTTACTGAGGTATAATATATGCAAAAAATTTAAGGAGAAAAAAATCAAAATTACATAACTTACTCTATGTTCAGGTCCATGCAGGCCATTTGGCTAGGAGTTGAGAAACACGAGTAACCAAGTACCCATTTCGCTCTCTATTTTCACTTTAATTTTTCACTCAAGTTATATGAAACCTATGGGGAAATTAATTTCACTATTTCATGTTATATGAAACCTATGGTCAAATGGACGAATTTTAGTAGAATATGGATGATGAATATTTTTTTAAGAAGTAGAAATCTATATTCTTTATTTATAATAAGAAAAACAATGTTTAAATGACGCGTAATACTAAAATATCAAATTAAGTATCAAATTTGTTATCACTAAATTCGGGTTTAATTATACCAGATTCATATACTTTATTTTAAATTCATTAACTTCATTGAGGCTCCTTGCAACTACGTAAATATACAAGATTTATTTATTTACTTTAAATTCATTAGATTTATCGAGTGTTCGATTTCTTGCAACTACGGAATCATACGAGATTTGTTTATTTACTTTAGCTTTATCCACAGTCCAATTGCCTATAACATTTCAACAAGTACATTTGTTAATAATATATTAATATTAAAATTTTAATGTCAACTAATACTCAGCCCGTGATTGGCACGGGTTATCAGATAGTTATCAAAATTACATAATTAGTTATGATTTATACTCTTCAAATTAATAATAGCGTAAATGTTAAATGTTAAATAATTAATGAAGAAATAAAATGATGTGAAACACCAAATCTAGCTAATATCGATTGAGCAACACGAGTAACCCAAGTACATTTCGCTCTCTAAGTTCTATTTAATTTTTAACTCAAGTTTTTAGTTTTAGGTGATGAAGAAAAGTTGAAACTTGTTCATGTGATACACAAGTGAATGATTTAAAACCACAAACTGACACTCTCAAATTTGTCAAAAGAAACATCCTTTTCCTTTTCTCCAAGTACAAATTTTAGAAAAAGGTTGCAACTTGATTATTTTCATGTTTACTTTCAACCACAAATTTACAAATTTATTGATTTTGCTTCATAAGTGAATATATATAGAAAGAGGATTTTGCTTCTTAAATTTAAGCAACTTAAGAAATTTATGCGATAACAAAACGATGGAGTTCTGTGCATGCCCATTTTATTCTTTGTCATCATATTCGCAAACTTGTTCATTTTCATTTGGTGATGCTGTAATCAAGGTTAAAGAATATACAAGCTCTTGTTAGTATGTTTGTAATACAAATATAATAACTGTTTGATGTATACTGAGATAGAAAAAACACAAACGTTTGCTTGACAAAAGACTCGCTCGTTATTCATCTTGAAAAGCACTACAAATATATGGAAAGACACAGTACTCTATCATGCCTACAAAATAGGACATGAGTTAACAAACTCCTGAAACTACTCAACTGCTGCACTACTTATTCAACATACCTACTTGCAAGGAACTAACTCACGACTAAATCAACAAAAGAAATAAACTAATACATGCAGCTTGTCATAGACAAATAAATAAACCATAGTTTGAGATCACTTATTTCCAACATTCACCCCCTTGATCTCAAACACATCTGACCAACTCTTTAACACCAAGCAGGTTCCGCATTTTCTCGAACTTGATTGTTGCCAACGCTTTGGTCATAATATCAGCCTTCTGATTACTGCTACTAACATGTTTTAACACAACTTCGCCTCTCTCCACACATTCCCTTATGAAGTGGTACCGAATATCAATATGCTTACTTCTACCATGGAACATAGGATTTTTAGCCAAGTCGATTGCCGATCTGTTGTCAATACATAAAGTCACTGGTCCAAGACTTTCAGAGGTGATTCTTCCCAAGACATTCCTTAGCCATATCCCTTGGCAAGCTGCTGAAGTTGCTGCCATAAACTCTGCTTCGCAAGAGGACAAGGCTACGCATCTTTGTTTTTGCGAAACCCATGTGATGATGCTTTCGTTGAGGTAGAATACCATGCCTGCAGTGCTGCGTCTGTCATCCAAATGACCTGCTAAGTCACTATCTGAATAACCCGTTATGATGTTGTTGCCATTGCTCTTCGAGTAGACCAAACCATACTGAATCGTACCTTTCACATACCTCAGAACCCGTTTCACAGCATTCAAGTGTAACTTGGTTGGTCGCTCCATATATCGACTCAAAATGCCTACTGAATACGCGATATCTGGTCTAGTATGTACCAGATATCGAAGTCCTCCTATCAAACTTTTGTACTGTGTGGGGTTTACAGCCTCACCCCCTTCATCCTTGCATATCTGCTCTTTCAAATCCATAGGAAACTTAGCTGGGTTGCAGCTTCCTAGTCCAGCCTTTTCCAAAATCTTACGAGCATAGCCAGCCTGTTTTAGCTCGATAAAACCCTCTCCTTGTGTAACCTCGATACCCAGATAGTAGTTGAGTTGCCCCAGATCACTCATTGCAAACTTCTGATTCATTTCCCTCTTAAATTCCGTAATCATGGACTCCTTAGAACCTGTGATAAGTAGATCATCCACGTAGACTGCCACAATCATGCTATCTTCTCCTTTCTTTCTCGTATACACCGCATGTTCATACGGGCATTTGCTGAAACCAAGACTCACAAGACAAGCATTTAGTTTCTCGTACCATGCCCGGGGAGCCTGTCTTAAGCCATACAGGGCCTTGATTAGCTTATAGACCTTCTGTTCATGCCCAGATACTTCGAATCCTTCTGGTTGCGAGACATACACATCCTCCTTTATCTCCCCGTTTAAGAACGCAGTCTTCACGTCGAGGTGATGAACCTCCCAACTCGACTTTGCAGCCAGGGCTAACAACAAACGAACCGTCTCTAATCGAGTGACTGGAGCATACACTTCATCGAAATCAACACCATGCTCTTGAACGTATCCCTTCGCCACTAAACGTGCCTTGTGTTTCACAATTTTTCCCTCAGCATCCTTCTTCAGCTTGAATATCCATTTCAGGCCCACAACTTTCTGACCAGGTGGCAGCGTCGTTAACTTCCATGTGTTATTTGTTTCAATCGACTCCATTTCCTTTTTCATCGCCCTATTCCAGTTTTCATCCTTTGCAGCCTGCTTGTAACTCGCAGGTTCTTCGACACCCATCAGATACAACTCCTCGTCTAATATAACTTCCTCAGTATCATTGTATATGTCTGCGATGGGTCGAACTCTCCTCGGTTCCACACTGTCATCGTAATCGTCTCTATTTAATCTCGGAGCTGTTACAGATTGGGAAGGAGTAGACTGAGTCGATTGAGCAGTAGACTGAGTAGAGTGAGACGAATGATCAGAAGACTGAGATGAACGAGATGAACGAGTAGGCGTGTTCTCATCTTCTTGATCATTACCACCGTCTGTGTCATGAGTTTCTACATTCTCATTGTCATCCATTGTTTCTCCGCTATTCTCACTCAAGTTGTCGATATGAAACTCTGCTTCCAACCCATCACTTTCGTCTTTCTCATCCCAGCTCCAGGTTTTTGACTCCTCAAATACTACATCACGACTGACCCATATACGTTTATTGATAGGATCATATAAACGATAGCCCTTTGTGCCTTGTTCTCGTCCAAGATTGATTACCTGCATGCTACGATCATCAAGTTTCTTCGTCTTAACATTTGGAATTTTCATGTGAGCCAAACAACCAAATATGCGAACATGAGATATATCTGGTTTTCTTTCATTCCATACTTCATAAGGAGTCTGACCAGTAAGTGCTCGAGTTGGTACCCTATTGAGAATGTAAACTGAATTTCGAACCGCTTCTGCCCACATCTTAGCTGGTAGCTGCATCTCTTTCAAGCTACTTCTTGTCATCTCAGCAACTGTCCTATTTCTACGTTCTACCACCCCGTTTTGCTGGGGTGTGTAGGGTGTAGTATAGTGCCTGTCAATCCCTGCAGCTTTGCAATACTCCTTAAATTCTTTCGAAGTGAACTCTCCTCCACGATCTGTTCTCAGTACTTTCACAACCTTTTCCGATCCCTTTTCTGCTGCTGTTCGAAACTCCTTAAATGCTTCAAGTGCTTCGTCCTTGGACTTCAGAAAATACACCCACATATACCGGCTGAAGTCGTCTACAATTAGAAAGAAATACCTGAAACCAGAATTTGTTTCAGGCGTAATAGGGCCACACAAGTCCGCATGAACTAGTTCTAGTACCTTTTGAGCACTAAACTTAGATTTAGCTGGTATTTGTTTCCTGGTCTGCTTCGATAGCAAGCATCCTTGACACACATTCTTTATTTTCTGCAGGTCCGGTAAACCCTTCACCATTTTCTGTTTTGACATCAAGGCTATTGCCTGATAATTCACGTGACCTAGTCTCTTGTGCCACAGACTTGATAGATCATCCCTCACAGACATCAAACAAGCTAGATGACTTGATTCAATTATGATTTTATACAGTCTGTTAGGAGACCTCTTTACTTTCATTAACAACCGCTCTTGTTTATCATATATCCACAGGAATTCTCCCCTAAGCACTACTTTATCACCTTCTTCAGACATTTGCCCTAAGCTCATTATATTACTTTTCAGACTAGGGATATAAAATACCTCTCTGAGGGCTCTTTCTTCTCCGTTCTTGCACATCAAGCTGACGGTGCCTTTGCCTTCGATCTTTACAGCAGACCCATCTCCAAATCGAACCTGACCTTTAACACTTTCATCGAGGCTTGAGAACTTGGTCTTGAATCCTGTCATGTGGTTACTTGCCCCATTGTCAAGATACCAAAGATTTGAGTCATTTCCTCCATTTTTCGACAGCATGGCAGGTGCAATGCGTTCTTCATTCAGCATCACAACACCTGATTCCTTCTCCTTGTTATGCTTCACTAGCAGTAACGTTGGCTCATCATCATCCACCATCGTCATGTTGATCTCCTGCTTGTTGTACTGATTTTTCTTGGGTTTACGACATTCGACGGCAAAATGTCCATATATACCACAATTGTAACACTTCACGGTGCTTTTATCCCGTCCTTTGTATCTGAAGTTTGAGGTTCCTCCACTCCCAGTACGCTTCATCCACTCCTCCTTGGTTAACAGTAATTTATTTTCGTTACTTTCTCGTTTTTCCCATTCTTCTCTGGTTAACAACAGTTGACTTTCGTTGCTTTCACCTTTCCCTTTCAAACGTTCCTCGTGTGCCTTGAGGGAACCTACAGCTTCCTCCATGGACATAATTTCCAAGTTACTAAATTGTTCCAACGTAGATGTAATCTGTAGGAACTTTGTGGGGACAGATCTCAAGAACTTTTTCACTATGTATGACTCCTTCATCGTCTCACCAAGAGCTCTAATATTCGTCACCAGTCCGTTCATTCTCATGTAGAAGTCATCGATTTGTTCACTTTCCTTCATCATCATTGCTTCAAACTCAGCCTTTAGAGTTTGCACGCGAGCTGCTTTCACCTTGTCTGAGCCTTGACACAAAGTCTTTAAGGCCTCCCAGATCTCCTTGGCTGTTTTCTTCTCAGCCATACTCAGCAGCATATCCTCCGGCAGTCCCTGATACATCATGGCCACTGCCGCTTTGTCTGCTTTCTCTTCGATAGGGTCCTTTGATTCACCCGGCGACGCTGCGTTCCATACTCCCTGTGCCTGCAGAATTACTTTCATCTTGAGAGCCCAAGTAGTGTAGTTAGTTCTTGTCAACATGGGGTACGTCAGGCCTAGTGATCCACTCTTTCCCTTGTTCGCATCCATCGTTCGATCTTTTGACGTTCACTAAGAACTTCTAGCTCTGATACCAATTCTTGTTAGTATGTTTGTAATACAAATATAATAACTGTTTGATGTATACTGAGATAGAAAAAACACAAACGTTTGCTTGACAAAAGACTCGCTCGTTATTCATCTTGAAAAGCACTACAAATATATGGAAAGACACAGTACTCTATCATGCCTACAAAATAGGACATGAGTTAACAAACTCCTGAAACTACTCAACTGCTGCACTACTTATTCAACATACCTACTTGCAAGGAACTAACTCACGACTAAATCAACAAAAGAAATAAACTAATACATGCAGCTTGTCATAGACAAATAAATAAACCATAGTTTGAGATCACTTATTTCCAACACAAGCTACGTTTCTTCTGTGATTTTGGGCAATGTCTTCTCTGCCATTTTGAGTTTCCTTTTTGCATCAGGTTTGTCTCGTAACTTGTCAAAGTGAATAGCATCTATGGTGTGATTGTGCTGTTGTTTGCAAGTTTTGATTCTAGAAAGCTCTGTAATTGCACAAAAAATCAGTACAAGATTTTTGCTTTTGCGATTTATTTTCTCATATTTTTTTGCCATCTTGGGAAAGCATAGTGACACATGATAGTAGAGACTCCTCCCTTGAAAAACTTGACTTCAGGGGAGTTTAGTCCTCCGGACACCTTATGATTTTAGAAAACTCGGTACCTTCTGACCAATCATCTCGAGTTTAAAGTTCGAATCAAGAGAATCCCAGTATTCGTATAATATTATATTTGGACACCAAACCAACATCCTCTCATACATTAAAATTTTGGGAAAGTAACTCAACAAAACACTTAACATTTGATCTGATGGAGAAGGGATTTTAATTCTGTTTTTTCTTTATCTGTTTCTGTTAATTTACAGTCTGGGATAGATTGAGTAGTGGCTATGCATGTAATATGGTTTTAATTTCAATTTTCTATTTGTAATTAATGAGGTCATTTTCTTGTTGCAGTAGGGACTTCATTAGGGGCCATGGCCGGGGCTTTGATAGGCAAGAGTAGGGCTGAGCAAAAAACCGAATTAAAACCGAAACCGATCCGAAACCGGGAAAAACCGAGCAAAATCGAACCGAATAAAACCGATCCGAAACCGAAACCGAAAAATTATAAACCGAACCGATTTAAATGGTTGGGTTCCGGTTTTAGGTTCCAACCGAACCGATATAAACCGAACCGAACCGGTTATTAATATAAACAAATTAATAATATTATTTATATATATATATATATTAATTTTTTAAAATTAAAAACATATTGATATAATACAATTTACAAGAATAAAAGTTATAAAACAATCACTGTAATTTATAATTTCAAATCGGGCCAAGTAAGTAATTGGGCCAGTCTAATTCTCTCTGTCTCGGCCTATCAGAAATCAGAATCCAATTAGTTAGAATTAGGTTAGGACATTAACATTAGCCATTAGGTATAGCCGTTTAGGTCCTTTAGGATACATACGCAATACGCATACAATTTACTAATTTAGAAAGAGTGGGAGAGTGAGAGTCAATAGATCAACAAAAAGCTTTATTAATGTATGGGAATGAACAAGAAGCTGCTCAACAAACAGACGTTCAAATTGAAATGGTATTGAATATTTGCTTATTTTTTATCCAATTGATTTACCCAATTTGTATTCTGCTTGATATTGTTTTTTGATGTTCTGATGTTCATACCCAATTTGTTGTTTGTTTTCTCTATTGACATGTATCATTTGTCATATCGTAGAACATTTCTGTGCAATAAATCAATCTTAGTGTATCTAACTGCTCATGTCGTATAGTCAATAAAGTAGTTAAGTCAGGCATGTAAAACTCCCATTATTGCCATTAAAAAGAATCTCTGTTGTTGACTTCATGCTTCATGCTGACTTTGCTGTTGTTTTGATTAGCTTGTGTTGGTGGCTCCTGAGTAGCAAACTAGTTTACAAGGTCCTGAGTAATCATCTACTGTGTAATAGATGTATCTCTATCCTTCTGTCTTAATGCCTATCTTATATGCATAGTTTGCTTATTTACTCTGAACAAAAATATTTGCCATATTTTAAAAGTGCAAACTATTAAGTTATGTATAGATATATTTATAACTCTGTTATTCATTTGGTAGGTAGAAGATGAAGAAGTGATTGGTGTTGAATCTGATAAGCAGGAGGAAAAATGTGATAAAAAGGGTAAAAGGAGTTCAAAGGCATGGGAATATTTTGATGAATTGAAAGGCTGTGCAGTAGGTTTTGAAAAATCCAAATGCAAGTTATGTGGTTTGATTATTGGATGTAATACAAACCGAAATGGTACATCCGCTATGATGAGCCATTTAAAAACGGTGTGTGCTAAATCACCATTGCGTACCAATCTCGACAAATTGCAGAAGACATTGAAGTTTGAGAAGTTGTCCAAGGATGACAAGTTTCAAACACTTCAGCCTCATACGTTTCATCAAGAGAAATTAAGGAAGAAGCTTGCGTTGATGTGTATTAAAGAGACAACCAGCCTTTTAGGATTGTGGAGCACGAAGGGTTTCGAGAATTAATGAATGAAGCAGAGCCAAAATTTAAAATGCCCAGCAGATGGACTGTAGCAAGGGACTGCCTAAAGATTTATAGTGATGAGTTGTCGAAATTAAAAAAATGCTTGGTCTATGAAAGAGTGTCATTTACAACGGACACTTGGACATCAGTTCAGAATATGAATTACATGTGTCTAACAGCTAATTGGATAAATAAAGATTGGAAGCTTTGTAAAAGAATTTTAAACTTCCGTCAAATTGGAAGCCATAAAGGGGAGGCAATTGGTAAGATGCTTGTCGAGTTGTTTGGAAGATGGGGTATAGACCGTATCTTCACCATTACATTAGATAACACAAGCTCAAATGACACCGCAATCTCATATTTGAAGAAATTGCTTAGAGGATCGGAGGCTATTTTGGAGAACAAATTTCTTCATATGCGTTGTTGTGCACACATTCTGAATTTAGTGGTGAAGGACGGTTTAAAAGAACAATACGATTCAATTGCAAGGATTCGTAATGCTGTTAGATACGTTAGATCTTCACCGGCAAGGCTGGAAAAATTCAGAAAATGTGTCGAAAGAGAGAAAATAAAGTGTGATTTGATGGTTTGCCTATACGTCGACACTATATGGAATTCAACCTACCTCATGTTGGACGTTGCAGTGAAGTATAAAGGAGCCTTTATTAGAATGATCACTGAAGATTCTAACTACGAACCATTTTTTAAGGGGGGTGATCTTGGAGTTTCGAGTGACAATGCAAAGAAAAAGAAGAAAAAAATTGTTGAAGGTGCTCCTTTCTGCATTGACTTTGATAATGTCATTCGTTTTATTCAATTTTTAAAAATCTTTTTTGATGTTACACTTAAATTGTCGAGTTCCAAGTATTCCACCTCCAATGTGTTTTTTGTGGAGCTTGTGAATGTGCAAGAGGCTATTTTTAAGTTGTGCTCGAATGAAGATATGTTGATGAGAGACATGGCTAATAGAATGAAGGATAAATATGATAAGTATTGGGATAACGCAGAGAATACTAATTTTTTGTTGTATGTAGCGGTTGTTTTAGATCCTAGGTATAAAATGAGTTAGATTGAGTTTTGCTTCTCCAAAATCTATGGAAAAGGGTCTACTAAATGTTTTATGATGCGTGAGAAAGTCATTAAGACCTTACAAGAGCTTTTTGAACATTATAATAACTTGGTAGGCAATGTAGATTCTTCTTCTAGTTCCAAGACAAACCTGCTCGACGATACTTGGGATGATGATTATGATAAATTCATGGAAGATCAGGAGAAAGGGGTAATGGGAAAATCAGAACTGGATGTTTATTTGGCTGATGAAAGAGAGAGAAAAAGTGAAGGTTTCGACATATTATGGTGGAAGACGAATTCAACGAGATTGCCAGTACTTTCAGACTCAGCTAATCATGTATTAGGTATGCCAGTGTCTTCTGTTGCTTCTGAGGCTGCTTTTAGTATCGGTGGACGAACAATTGATGCCTACCGGAGTTTACTTTCACCGAAAACAGCTGAATCTTTAGTATGCAGCCAAGATTGGTTAAGAGCTTCGGGAGATATACTTGATCTTAGAGGGGAACCAGAAGAATATCTACAAATGGAAAAATTGGAAAATGGTACATTACTGATTATCTTAGCATATTCTATTAATACTTGTCACTACTGGAGTCTTATTATTATTATAACATCGGGTTTTTATTGTTTTATAGATGAGCTCAAAGTAGGAAGCTTATTTCAAAGGTTGGAGATTTATGACTGATGTTTTATGGTAATGCCACTGGCCATCTGCTATGCCTTAATTTTTGTATGCTTTTTGTTTATGTTTTGTACTGGGTAGAGTACCAGAAGTTCTGTATTATGTACTCTCCACTACAATTACGACAATTAGGCTTTAGTAATTCTACACCAACCTCAGCGAAGTAAATTGCTAGCCATCCTGCTGTACAGAAACTGCTTGCTACTCTCATTGCTTGTGTATATTACACAATTTACTGACTCTTAGCATAAGATAGAAATTCCACAGTCTTGGCATGTTCAAAGGATAAAACAAAGGTGAGTAAATTGCTAAGGCCTAAGTTGTTTCTTAGTGTCCTTAAAAGAATAAATCCTACCAAGTTTTTTCTCAGAATGAATTGTATTACTCTGTCTCACATTTGTGGATTTAAATGTTATAGTACCTTAAATTCTATTAGGCTTACGATATAATTTGTACGCCTAACAGGACTTCATATGTGGTTTCGTAGTAGACTATGTTGATATTTTGCCAAAATTCATTCCTCTACGTGATGCCTTTGAGTTTCCAGTTTCTCCTATATGGTTTAGTTCTATTCTTTCTCTTAAATCATTATATTCATCATGCCTTTATTGTTATAACATGCCTTTAAAAAAATTATTTGAGGAGTTGGGCAGTTTCTGGCTTGGTGATATCTCGGAAGGTTCATAGCTCTAGTTGATTTATTTATATACTGTCTGATTCTTGGTTTGGTTGATGTATTTCCAGTTCATATTTTTAGTCTTATCAGTTATTCAAATCAATTTAAACCATATTTTTTCTTTGTAGCATGTATCTATGGTTTTGTTTCTTTTATTTTGTACTGATTTTCCTTGATCCTTTGATGCTTGCTTCTAGTAGATGCTGTTTCCCAAGTTTAGCCTTCAGATGTAAAATATAATTTTTTTACCGAATGGATATTACCTGCTTTTCTGGCAAAAAGAAAACTTGGTGTGCATAGAAAATAGCAACACCTTATTGTGAATATCCATAAATCTACTACCATATTATATCAAAAATGATCTTGCATTGTCTGGCAGATGGTCCAACCTATTGTCTGGTAGGCTTTAAGTGGCCATGAGAATGTGGTTCAGTTCTATAATGCTTTTGAAGATGAAAATTTTGTCTATAAAGCTATGGAGTAAGAACTGCTACTTGTTATTTGTTGTTTAGTTTTACTTTTGAGTTTCTTATCTTGTTTTAATGTTTATAATGCAGGAACAAGGTCTACATAATAGCTTTTGGCGTTAATGCTCCTGCAGATTAAATTTTTTCTATTTTCAGTTAGATACATGCAACTTAGTACTTACTGGTGTTGTTAGGTTGTTAGCTACATCCTAATGCTACTTATATATCTGTAATTCTGTATGCTTTATTGCTTATTCAGGAAAAACAATTAGACTCCTAATGTAATTTTGAATTCCAGGAATTTATTTATAATTAAGTCTTTTTTTGTTTTAGTACTAATATTTGTTCTCTTTATTATGTTAATCGGTTTTGCAACCGGAACCGAGCCGATTAAAACCGAACCGGGGATTGTGAAACCGAAACCGAACCGTTGGTTGCGGTTGCGGTTGCGGTTTTTGATTTTAGAAACTGAAGATATATGGTTGCGGTTCCGGTTTTGTCCAAAAACCGAGCCGAACCGGTCCATGCTCTCCCCTAGCCAAGAGACCGAGACTGGTTTTGTTCAGGGGGCTGCTGTCGGAGCTTTATCTGGTGCTGTTTTTTCTATCGAGGTATTTGAATCATCGTTGTCTCTATGGCATTCTGAGGAGTCTGGACTTCGCTGTGTTCATTACTTGGTGAGCAATTTTGCTAAACTTTCGGAATACTTTTATATTAAATCATTTGATCCTGATAATTTTTCTACATTAATTTTACAGATTGATGTTCTCGCAAGCCTTTTAAGTGGTAGACTTGTTCGTGAACGAATTGGTCCAGCTATGTTAAGTGCGGTGCTGAGTCAGGTAGTTCTTTATGTAATTTAACAAAATAATGCTAGTATATGTTGGGGTATAATTCACTAACTACACAGTAACAATAGGGCAGTTATAAATATTTTGTATTAACAAGAACAGGCAAAGATACCAATTAACAAAACAAACACGAAGGTCGAAACAATAAAATAATTAGAGACTGTAAAGAACAAGATAAGAAAGAACAACTTATCTCTCTGTAGCTTTAAACAAATACCGAAAGATAATGAACAACTGAGTCGCCAAGCCTTAGAGATGTCTTGACTGTTCTTGAAGAGATTATTGCCCCCACTTACGCTGTGTTGGGTTTCAGCAATATCACTTCCAGGATAAAACAGCACAGATCAATCCACTCACAAAAATGGCAATGATCAACAGAGACCAGCACCTCACTTCACCCAAGAACTATGTATTTTAATCTGTATGTTGTGTTGAGAGAAAACAGAGAAGATGATAGTTGCTAGGGTTTTCAGAGTTACGTATATCTCCTTTGTCAAACGTTTTGTTTTGTATATATAAAATACAAAATAAAATGTAACAGACCAAATATTGTAACTGAAGATATGGCATTTAATACTAAATATTCTGATTTAATTATCATAACAGTTGTCATCAGAATTTGATATCAGTTACAGCTCAGTCAGGATTTCCTGGTCCATCAGGATTTGATCATCATCAGTACTGAAGTCAAGCCAAGCCATCAGGACTTGTTGTTCGTCAGGAGCGGCATCAGTACTTGACCGACCATCAGGATTTTTTCAGGACTGGACCTATCATCAGGATCCAAGTACTGACCCAGGCCATCAGGATTTCGTCAGGATCCAAGTACTGACCCAGGCCATCAGGATTTGATCCAAGAACTGGTCCATCAGGATTTAATATAAATCCTGACCCAGTTCGTTTAGCTGTAACAAATAAATACTGATACTGTTAAATTAAATCAATAAATAATATTAAATAAACAGATAATAAAATTCCTCGCCCAGGTCGCCTCGCGTACGCGAGACGCCGAGACATTCGCCCAAATCGCCCTTCGACCCGACCCGAATCAAGTCGTGTCGTGACGTGGCGTGGCGAGGCGAGGCGGACGGTGGCGCGCGTGTGTGTGTGCGCGCGCGAGGCACACAATAACACCATACACACCCACATGTCTTAGTAGTTGTACACTACTCTTGCACATGGTTCTATATAAACCCACCAACCTCTCATTATCATTTCTATGTGGGATATAAGTTATTACAACTTACACAACTCACATAACCCATTGCAAGCAACCTATTTCAACTCAATTTATTTATGGATTCCACTAAGAAAATGTCTTAGATCCAAACATGAAAGTTTAAGTCCTCATAACAAGGAGTAACCTCCAATTGTTAGTTTCCGGAAATTCCATCAAGAACATATTTAAATTATGCCTCAAACTTTCCATTTTCTAAAAATCCCCCACAAATCCATACAGAAATGCATATCGGTCTTTATCATGACTTGTTTTTCAGAGTCGGTACCCTTCCGGGTTTGAACCCTCCTAAGTCCTCTACTTCGATGGCTATCGGATCTAGATAGAATGTTTCACCTTGAATCTTTATCCGTTTGGTGTAACCACACTCCATAGACGACGACAAATCAAAGGCTAAGGTGCTGATCTACGGCTTTGAGACGTTAATGGTCCTATCTCGATCCTGTTCGTTGAATGCTTCAAGGAATAACTCTTTCCTCTAATTGCGACCACACAATTACATTCGTTTAGCTGGGCATCTCCAGAGATGTACTGCGATCATCTCGTCAAATGACCTGACCCCATTCAAAGTTCAAAATAACTCTTGCTATACTAGCAGTAACAGTACCTTTTAGGTTTACAGGGGATAGACTCAGATACGTGTGTATCAAGATATATAGTAAAGGTAGTACCAACTCACCCTCACAGCTTGTTATTACCACATTGAATACACTTCAAGGGATCTCCTCTCAGGTGTATTGGGTTCCCGCTGCTGATGAATCATTATGGGCTATCAGTCCCATCCCCAACCTAGACTTAAGGACTACTGCATGCTCAAGTCCTTTAGTCAAAGGATCAGCTATATTATCCTGAGTTCCAATGAACTCTATAGCAATAATCCTTTCAGACACTAGACCCCTTATAGACTTAAGTCTAACTTGGATATGTCTTTTTGTTTTAGCATTATACTTTTCACTACTGATCTTGTCGATAGTTGTACGGCTATCACAATGAACAGCAATGGCTGGAAGCGGTCTGCTTACTACAGGTAACACTGACATAAGTCCTTGCAACCATTCAGCCTCCGTCCCCGTGGCATCTAGTGCACACAACTCAGCCTCAAAGGTAGACCGAGTTATCAAAGTCTGTCTAGTAGACTTCCAGGATATTGCTCCACCTGCTAGGGTAAACAAATATCCAGTCACTCCATTGGTACCAGATTTCTTAGCTATCCAACTTGCATCACTGTATCCCTCGAGTACTCCAGGGAATCTTCGATAATGCAAACCAAGGGAAATAGTTCCCTTAAGATATCTAAGAACTCTATCCAGTGCCTCCCAATGAGTCTTGTTCGGACAGCTTGTATATCTAGCTAACTTAGACACAGAATAAGAAATATATGGTCTAGTCACATTAGCAAGATATTGCAAACTCCCAATAATCTGAGAATACCTTAACTGAGACACAGGTATTCCTGAACTATTCTTGACTAGGGCAACTTTAGGATCTTACGGTGTACTAGCGATTCTACAATTTGAATAACCATACTTCTCAAGTATAGATTTCTCTATATAATGAGATTATGACAATGTTATTCCATCAGTTGACTGTGTCAACTTGACCCCAATAATCACACTAGCCTCACCCATATCCTTCATTTCAAAGTGCCTTTTCAAGAAATTTTTTGTCTCGTTAATAACCTCATTTATTAAAATTATAACTTAACTTTTATATTTTTTGAATAATTAGGCTAATCTATCTATTTATACCACATATTAAAATTTTATCTATGCTTTTATGTTAGTATTTCTTACAAATAAGTATCTGAAATTTCGAAAGTTTTAAGCTAGTATTCCTTACAAATAAGTATTTGAAATTTCAAATGAACAAGAACAACTTGTGCTATGTAAATAACATATCTCATGGATATCTAGAGACATTATGGTTAGTGATATTAATGGAATTATTTTTATTCCACAGTATATAATATAAAGTATATAATATAGAATGAAAATGTTAGAGCCATCAAATTTGTTCCCAAAAAATTTCTCAGATACACATGATAAATCATGATTCGTTGTAACAATAAATGACCTCCTGCATTCATACGAACAACACCAATCAAAATATTTCAAATTGTATTTAGCAAAAAAAAAAAAAAAATCAAACTGACACATCAGTCATTATAGCTAGTTGAACGTATTATCGGTAACTTAACTTCAAATATTAAAACCTAATAAATGTAAGCAGTAACTTTTGTTGTTACTTGAAATTTTCAATGTACCTACTAACTAGAAATGATTCCTCAACTCATATAGATATGCCATATATAACCAGCCATCTGTTCAGAAGCTAATCTCAAATTAAGGTGTCAACACATGCATGCATGATACATAGCACAAAGCCACAATCTGGACTGTACAACAGAACACAAATATGTCTGCAACTTATTCATCAATTCCTTTGTGGCTTAACATTCTGACAATAACTCTTTTATTTACCACATGTTTTTCGAAATGCCATGTCGAAATTACCAGTCGTCTTCCAGGTAACACACCTCCAGTGCGCCTTCATTGCAGATCAAAGGATGATGATTTGGGTTACCAGAGCCTGGCTGTGAATCAAATGTTTACTTTTAGTTTCAATATGAATATTTGGCAGACTACTTTATTTTACTGTGATTTTTGGTGGAGTCAAAAATATTTATCTAGCCATGTTTTCGATAAACATATATGGGGTGATTTACCTGAAGATATATTCAAGTTCGAAGTTAGGGCTGATGGCTTTTATTTCTGGAGAATGGATACTTCCGGCCAATATTATTTTTGGGATAAATTGACGGATTGGGGAAATTAATTGACGGATAGTTGGGTGAATTTAAGTAGAATATGGATAATGAAATGTGTTTTAGTGAGGTATAATATATGCAAAAAATTTAAGGAGAAAAAAATCAAAATTACATAATTTACTCTATGTTCAGGTCCATGCATGCCATTTGGCTAGGAGTTGAGAAACACGAGTAACCAAGTATGTACACATTTCGCTCTCTATTTTCACTTTAATTTTTCACTCAAGTTATATGAAACCTGCGGGGAAATTAATTTCACTATTTCGTGTTATATGAAACATTTGGTCAAATGGACGAATTTTAGTAGAATATGGATGATGAATATTTTTTTAAGGAGTAGAAATCTATATTCTTTATTTATAATAAGAAAAACAATGTTTAAATGGCGCGCAATACTAAAATATCAAAGTATCAAATTTATTATCACTAAATTCGGTTCGATTCCTCACAACTACGTAATTATACAAGATTTATATACTTTACTTTAAATTTCTTAGCTTCATCAAGGCTCCTTGCAACTACTGCAACTATATAATTATACAAGATTTATTTATTTACTTTAAATTCATTAGATTTATCGAGTGTTCGATTCCTTGCAACTACGGAATCATACGAGATTTACGAGATTTGTTTATTTACTTTAGCTTTATCCACGGTCCAATTACCTATAACAACATAACTAAATAGTGGTTTATTTATTATATATATTTTTATCATTCAATTTTCGACATGTACATTTGTTAATAATATATCAATATTAATATTTTAATGTTAACTAATACTCAGTCTGTGCTTAGCACGGGTTATTTATCAGATAGTTATCAAAATTACATAATTAGTTATTATTTATACTCTTCAAATTAATAATAGCGTAAATGTTAAATGTTAAATAATGAAGAAATAAAATGATGTGAAATACCAAATCTAGCTAATATCGATTGAGCAACACGAGTAACCCAAGTACATTTCGCTCTCTAAGTTCTATTTAATTTTTAACTCAAGTTTTTAGTTTTAGGTGATGAAGAAAAGTTGAAACTTGTTCATGTGATACACAAGTGAATGATTTAAAACCACAAACTAACACTCTCAAATTTGTCAAAAGACGCATCCTTTTCCTTTTCTCAAGTAACACAAATTTTAGAAAAAGGTTGCAACTTGATTATTTTCATGTTTACTTTCAACCACAAATTTACAAATTTATTGATTTTGCTTCATAAGTCAATATATAGAAAGAGGATTTTGCTTCTTAAATTTAAGCAACTTAAGAAATTTATGCGATAACAAAAAGATGGAGTTCTGTGCATGCCCATTTTATTCTTTGTCTTCACATTCGCAAACTTGTTCATTTTCCTTTGGTGATGCTGTAATCAAGGTTAAAGAATATACAAGCTACGTTTCTTCTGTGATTTTGGGCAATGTCTTCTCTGCCATTTTGAGTTTCCTTTTTGCATCAGGTTTGTCTCGTAACTTGTCAAAGTGAATAGCATCTATGGTGTGATTGTGCTGTTGTTTGCAAGTTTTGATTCTAGAAAGCTCTGTAATTGCACAAAAATTCAGTACAAGATTTTTGCTTTTGCGATTTATTTTCTCATATTTTTCTGCTATCTTGGGAAAGCTTAGTGACACATGATAGCAGAGGCTCCTCCCTTGAAAAACTTGACTTCAGGAGAGTTTAGTCCTCCCGACACCTTATGGTTTTAGAAAACTCGGTACCTTTTGACCAATCATCTCGAGTTTAAAGTTCGAATCAAGAGAATCCCAGTATTCGTATAATATTATATTTGGACACTAAACCAACATCCTCTCATACATTAAAATTTTGGGAAAAATTTTGGGAAAGTAACTCAACAAAACACTTAACATTTGATCTGATGGAGAAGGGATTTTAATTCTGTTTTTTCTTTATCTGTTTCTGTTAATTTACAGTCTGGGATAGATTGAGCAGTGGCTATGCATGTAATATGGTTTTAATTTCAATTTTCTATTTGTAATTAATGAGGTGATTTTCTTGTTGCAGTAGGGACTTCATTAGGGGCCATGACCGGGGCTTTGATAGGCCAAGAGACCGAGACTGGTTTTGTTCGGGGGGCTGCTGTCGGAGCTATATCTGGTGCTGTTTTTTCTATCGAGGTATTTGAATCATCGCTTACTCTATGGCATTCTGAGGAGTCTGGACTTCGCTGTGTTCAGTACTTGGTGAGCAATTTTGCTAAACTTTCGGAATACTTTTATATTAAATCATTTGATCCTGATTTTACATAAACTAACGAGTTTCTGGAAACTTTAACATTTTACAGATTGATGTTCTTGCAAGCCTATTAAGTGGTAGACTTGTTCGTGAACGAATTGGTCCAGCTATGTTAAGCGCGGTGCAGAGTCAGGTAGTTCTTTATGTAATTTAACAAAATAATGCCAGTATATTATAAGTTCATTGGACTGAATTTTCAATTGTCAAATTATCAGATGGGAGCTGTTGAAACAAACTTCGATGAAGCAGAAAACATTTTCGATACTGGAGGGTGCGATGGTTTGGCAGGAGATTCCGTTGATAAAATTCCAAAGGTAAGAATCACTAGGGAAAACAACATGGATGCCTCTGATGACAAAGTGTGTTGTTCAGTTTGCCTTCAGGATTTTCAGCTGGGAGAGACAGTTAGAAGGTTACCACAATGCCATCATATATTTCATCTACCTTGCATCGATAAATGGCTGGTAAGACACGGTTCATGCCCGTTATGCAGACGGGATCTGTGAATCGCGTATCTCCAGTTAATTCCGGGTGGAGGTTTATTGCGAGTACTAGGTTTTGTTACATGTGTTCGTGTATGTGTTAAGAATTACAGACAGTTATAATTTATACTTTTCGTGTATGTGTTCGTGTATGTGAAGGAAAAACACAACAAAAAACTTGTTCCTCATTAAGAATTACAGATAGTGTATCATCCAGTAGAAGATGAATTTAAGAATGAGGAAAAAAGTTACTCAATCTGTTGGGAAATAATTGACGTATGATTTTTTGGCGTGCTACTTCATTGTAAAGTAAATTTTAATCTTACAACCAAAGAAGTGGGTCGGAGTAATTACAAACAATCTTTTTGATAAGAAAAGATCTTGCATGCAAAAGATAATGCAAAAATCTTATTGAAAACGAGCTCGAGCCGAGTTATAGAAAAAGATAATGCTCGTTGGGCTTGACTCGGCTCGGTTCGTTAAGAACTCGAGCTCGAGCTCGAACACAAAAAATTGTTCGTTAAGAAAACGAGCTCGAGCCGAGTTATTAGTGAGCTCGACTCGAGCTCGGCTCGATAAAACTCAAAAAAATTAAGATATATTCGACATATTTTTATATTATTTGTTAACATTTTAAATTAATTTTGCAATTTATAGTACATGTATTTTAGGTTTATTGAGAATTGATTAGGAAATTGGGTTCGGTTTCGACAAAAAATGTTTTAGTTCATTGGGCTAAGAAAAATTGAGCTTTATTATCTATAAAAATTGTAAGTTCTAATGAGCTCGGCTCGACTCGGCTCGGCTCGTTTTTGTTCGATAAAAGCTCGTGTTCGGCTCGTTAGTTAACGAGTTCGAGTTCGAACACGAATTTTGTGTGATAAGAAAGCTCGGCTCGACTCGGTTCGTCAGAGAAAAAAGTAAAACTCGACTCGTTTACATCAAAGCTCGGTTCGACTCGGTTCGTGAACAGCCCTAAAGGTTCGTAATGAGGACATAATTGTAGATTTTGACACTATAAGAATAAGTTACTGTACCAACGGAATTTAGCAACATTGAAAGATCTCTATTACTGAAAGTAACATGTGGAAAAGAAATTGTTCATCGCTTCCAGCCATTGTCTTCATCTTGATCACTCTTCTTCCCACACTAAGTGTTTCAAAAATTAATGTTTTTGTGACGAACAATGTCCCTAGTGATTCACCGAATCCCGTTACCGCTCATTGTCAATCGAAAGACGATGATCTCGGATATCATACTCTTCATGTCAATGAATACATTACTTGGAGTTTCAATCCAAGTGTCTGGGGAACCGCTCTCTTCTTTTGCCACCTTTGGTGGGGAGACAGAAATGTACAATTCAATTCATAAGATGAAAAGATACCTTGGTTTTGTGCAATTTTTTTTTTTTTTGGACAAATTTAAAGTAATTTCATTAACGAGAAAAAAACTCGATTGAGACAAACTCCCCACCAGCTATGCAATCAGATTGAAAAACAAATAAACGAGCTAAACAATTAGCCGCTTTGTTTCCAGATCGCTTAACATATAGAATAAAAATATTCTTTGAACAGAAAAAGATTACAATAGCTTTTCGAGAAATCCAACCTACACCATCCCTAAAACCAGTAGCATCACAATTGACCTTCACACAATTAATTCTGGTTGTAGTCCAATGTCTAGAACTTTCAGTTGAACTAACTGAAATTGAAGGGACAGATGCCCTCGTAATATGAATAATCTTCCGTTGTGAAAGGTGAGCTTTTGCGATTTTCACCACCGATCCAGTCTCGATGCAAGCTTTCCAGATCTTTCAAAACACTAATTGAATCATTCTCAGAGAGACAAAACAGTAAACCAAAAGTACCAAAAACATATCAAACACTCTAAAAGGAGGAAAATCAAACACCCAAAATATTGGGTACAGTAGCAATCCTTACAAAGAAGGATGATTATTGAAGAAAATAAGAATTATGGTGATTAGATGAAAGAAAGGGATACGAAAGTGAATTGTGAGAAGAAAGAAAGTTTTATTGATGAAGAAAAGAGATAGATTTACAGAGGCGACTAATTAGGGTTGGGAGTTGACTCTCATCGAGAGAAAGAAAGATATAAATTAAGAGAGAAAAGAAAGGATTTCTGAATGGTTCTGTGCAATTAAGAGTAAGCTACCATGGCAAATCAAAAGTAATACATGTTATTGGCAAGCAAGAGGTGATGGAATCTATTTCAACAAAGTGAATGATACCAATGATTCACCCTCATGGGTAAAAAAGTATCCCTGGAATGTGTAAAGATCAAGTTTTTAGTTACTTCTTTTCTGAAAAATTATAAATGAATGAACTATCACAACTTGCCCTTGTTTATGTTCTGTGTGCGGTGAGTGAGATAATCGAACTCGGCTCATTTAACTGTTTCAAGGCTTTGGCCCGTAGCACGAAAGAGAAAATTTTTTTAACCACTTGGTTATCTCATCACGCTCGTTTATGTCCTATATTAAAATATCGATGTAATGAATATCAAAGAATAAAATATTTCATCTTGTATTGTTCAAGTCCTGTGGGCTCCTGCAAAAAAATAGCAAGGGACCGGATGGAGGTGATGGACGGTAGTCAGATTAGGATACAATCGGAAGGCCCCCCTACTGCAATATTTATTTTCTTGAATTGATTCATGTGCTAAATCAGTCAAAGGTCGGTTTCAGAACAACCCCAATATAAATGTTTGGGAACTCCATACATAAACATAGATACATGAAAGAGGATGTCGGTTTTTTTTATGACTAAAGTGTACCATTCTACATTTATAAAGATCAATATACATTTGTCATCGGAAAATCTATACTATATTATTAAAAACGTAACAATTAAAATTCGATAATGAAACGATTTTACAATACAGAAAGAGAAAAAAAAAAGGAACAAACTTTATTTTTGTAAAAATATGAATTACTGAGTATATGAAATCCTAAAAACATCAAGCCACATCTTCCTTCACAATCCCAACACTAGTTTTGGAATTTAAATGGAGAGGGCTATTATCATCATACTTCTTGTCTTGCTTAAAGCTAGGAAATGCAAAATTATTAATTCTGTGAAGGCAAAATAGAACAGAGTTGTCCTGTTTTTGCTGCTGGTCTCCTCAAAGTAGAGCCTTGCATGGACTCTATCACCGGTGCTAGTCCCTAATATTAGATGAATGCAACCAGATAAAATTTCCGCGGATAGATGGTTGGCATCCTTCGAATGTTAGGGACCAGGCTTCCTCTATCACACATGTGATTTGCATCTTCTATGACCAGCCATCACAACAGATGAATGTTTCATTTTCTTTGTTTCTTCTTTCCAGAGTTTCCCGATGTCCTGTGAAACTCTAGTAGCATCAAATGATGCACCAGCCAGCCCTCTGTTTGTGAATCCAACTGCATAAAGCCCATTTTGTCCTTTCCATCCATTTGGATATTTTGTCACTGGGGTCCCCTCTCTTGAAAAGAACTCATTTTCCTATCAAATATTAAAAAGAAGCATAATTAAAAAGATATCCAACTTCCATAACTGTCACATGAATCTATAATTAGAAAGATACTCACCTTTAACCATGAAGGAACATTGCTGCAATACCCTGTTGCAAAAATGACAGCATCTATGTCAAGAATTTCGCCATCTACAAACTCGACACTACGACGAGAAAGGTTCTTGATTCCAGGAACTATTTTTATTTCTCCAGACCGAATCTTTTCCAATGCACCAACATCAAGCACAGGGGTCTTTCCTTCAGTGTTCTTGTTCTGCAAAGGTCCTATTAATGGCCTTTTCAGACCATACTTCTCTATATTTCCGAGAATTAACCTTGAAAGAGCTACCAGAATAGTGTCGACCATCCAAATTGGCATCCAGTTTAACATGTTAGCTGCTAATTCATAAGTTGATGCTCCAAATATAGTCATTGGCAGAACATGCACCTATAAATCATAAGAAAGGTAAAACATAGTATTATAATCATATTTTGAGTTTCAGAATATAGGATTAATCATGCACTTGGTCGATAGCATGCATAATGTACTTAATTATCGAATATGAAATAATTGATCTTTGTAGGCAAGGTCAATGATTTTGGAAGGACGTATTTACTCACCGAGCTTCGGACCACCATTGAAGGATTTGCCTTGTGGTGACAAAGATCAAATGAAACTTCCATACCCGAATTTCCACAGCCAACAACTAGCACATTTTTGCCTTTAAAATCCTTGCCAGACTTATAGTCACAAGCATGCATGACACTGCCACGAAACTCTTTAAGTCCTTCAATATCCGGCACAATCTTTTCTGCATTCTCTCCTGTAGCCACAACAAGCCACCTACAAATGTAATTCATCACACTCATTACCGCCCCGCCTTTGGTTGTCACTACTCTGAGTCGCCACATACCGCATGTTTCATCGTACGTTGCAGACTGCACAGACTCGTTAAATCTCGGGTTGATCTCGAATTTTTTAGCATAGGATTCGAGATACTCAAGGAACTGAAATTTTGTAGGATATTCAGGATAGTGTTTCGGGAAGGGGAATGATGGTAGTTGACAGAATTGTTTAGGTAAGTGAAGTTTAAGGCGATTATAAGTTCGGTTTTGCCATAGAGAGGCAATGCAGTCAGCTTGTTCCAGAATTACGAAAGGGACACCCTGCTGTTTTAGGCCAGCAGCTACTGCAAGTCCTGATGGTCCAGCACCTACAATAACTGGTCCGGTTACTAGTACGCAACGACGAGCGAAAAATCGATGGCTATCCTCGAGACTATAGACCATTTTTCGTTCCACAAGAGAATTGAAGCTAGGAAAAAGAAGGTAGAAGAGAGGGGATCAGAAAATGTAATATGGTTGGTTCTTGAAGCAAATGTGAGAATGAGGTAGGGATATAAATAGAGAACCAAGTCATCACTAATCATTTGAGGGGCATGCATACACATGTATTATGAACCAATATTATGTAATTAATTAATTTGTTTTTTAATTATGGTAAACAGAGGTCTGATTTTATTGCCTATGATTAGTCAACCGCTAAGATAGATAGTTATGTATAGAGGATGTAGCTTAGGAAATAGATTATAGTTAAGCACAACATTACAAAATATTGTTGTTGGGCTCTAGTTATGCTTGCAAGACTCTCTACATCTAACTCTTTCCTAGAGGTCTCATATGTCAAATTAAGCACATTTTTCAATTTTATAATAATTATAATTTTAAAATGAATGTAATTTATATAAATAATGATTTCATATCCTATATTAAACAAAACAAACGTTTACGGACTAAAAAACCTTACAAAAAAGTTAGAAATAAGTAGCACAATGATAGATCAATCATCCATCTCTTGAAAATTTTCAAATATAACAAAGATCTTTGAGAATGGAAATTCCATTATTGCCTAATAATAGGGTAGTAGCCTAGAAATAATGTAAATCGTGCCTAATAATAGGGTAGTAGCCTAGAAAAATTTATCACCCTTATCAAATTCTTGCAGACACAACATGAAAAATTCTATCTCAATGGTGCATAAATATGCTAGCTACTCTTCTGCAAAATGTAACTTGACTAGTCCATATTCTCGTGAATTAAATACTTTCTCCGTCTCATTTTATATGAATCCGAAAAAATTTGATGTTAATTTATATGTACATAGTGTGTGTTTGGGTATCACAAAAAAAGTTGATTTATAAGAGTAAGTGTTATATAAGTGATAAGTTGATGAATTCTTATAAATTATACGAATGTTTGGATAAATTTACTTATAAGTTAGTTAAGAGTTTGCTAAATTAAATTTGAAAAAATAATTATTAAATACAATGATTTCAACACTTGCATTTTAAATTAAAAAAATATTTAAAAACACAAAGGAAAAATATAAAGTATTAAAAAACAAAGAAATCAAGTAATAAGTCAATAAGTTCAGGAAAATGTACCACATTATTAATATTCAACTTATCAACATATAAGTTATAAATTGAGATCATAAATTAGATTGACAAACACCTCATAAACTCTTACGAATTTATAAGTCATAAGTAACTTTAGCCAAACAGACCCATAATACTAATACTAGACCCTTATAGTAAAGTCATGCCGCCATTTGCGCTAATGCATGTCCTAAGTATTTCGAAAACCACAAACACTTCTCGTGACCACTGATTTGACTTGGAATAGCCGCTAAAACCCACAATGAGTAATGGAATCTTAGGATTAGTCATAGTATAATACTCGTATAATACTAAAATATAAATATAATTAATAATTGCACCAATTTAAATGGTTTATATACGAGGTTCTATCATTTAAAATGTTTCGTTATGAATAGTGCATAGATTCTGATTTTGGGTATAGTTGCATGTGTATTCTGATTTTTACAAACCTCCCCAATATGGCCGGTATTCGTTGATCAATACAGTTTTCTCCTCAAGATTTGTTATTTGTTGAACTTTGTAACAAACTTCATTCAAGATCAACGAAGAAGACGATCTACAGTACTTGATATTATCATTCTGTTACAATTGTGGAAACTGAGAATAAAAGAACCAGCAGAGAGAAAACTAAACTTGTTTACTACAATGAGACTTAGCTTTGCTATATATCAGTATGCTAACAAACTCTCGTAACTAACTTTCTGTTATCCAGCTGTCATGAGCTGGCAATGATCTGGCACTATATTCCAATAGCCCCCCTCAAGTTGGGAGGTGTTGAAGGAAGCACATGAGACAACCCCAACTTGGACAGTAAGTCGACAAAGTGAGGAGAAGGAGAAATCTTCGTAAAAACATCAGCAAGCTGTGATTTTGTAGGCAAATAGGTCAACTGAATAAGACCTTCAAGAACCTTATCCCTTGTAAAGTGACAATCGATTTCTATGTGTTTTGTTCGTTCGTGAAAAACAAGGTTTTTAGCAATGTAAAGAGCAGATTGGTTGTCGCAATGTAGGGTAACAGGTTTAAGATGAGATACACCAAGTTCTTCAAGTAAACGAACAATCCATGTGATCTCAGACGCAGCTGCAGCCATTACTCTATATTCCGCTTCTGAGCTAGATTTAGACACAGTACTCTGTTTTTTAGATTTCCAAGTTATAGGAGATTGGCCGAACAAAAGAATGTAGCCAGTTATAGACTTTCTAGACTCAGGACAAGAGGCCCAATCAGCATCAGAAAATGCTTGAAGTTTAAGATCGTCAGAACTGTTAAGAAGAATACCCTGAGTAGAAGTATAAGAAAGATACCTAAGTGTATGATGAAGAGCAGCCAGATGAGTAGACCTAGGATTGTGCATAAATTGACTAAGTGTCTGAACAGTATACGAAAGATCAGGCCTGGTGTTAGTTAAAAAATTTAACTTGCCGACCAGTGATCTGTAAAGTTCTGGATTCGAAATATGATCTCCATCAGTAGAAGTTAATTTAAGATGAAGAGGCAAAGGTGTAGCAGCTTTGACTGTCAAATCAAAACCAGAATCATTTAAAAGTTCCCTGGTAAACTTTTTTTTGGCTGAGAATGAAACCATCAGATACATATTCCACTTCCATCCCCAAGAAATAATGGAGTTTTCCAAGGTCTTTAATACTAAACTTCTGATGTAAATGAGCTTTGAGAGTAGAAATAGCTTCAAGATCAGTCCCTGTAAGTAGGATATCATCCACATAAACAGCGACTATGCAAATGCGATCAGCTTGTCTTTTAACGAATAAACTGTAGTCGTTCTTAGATTGAACATACCCCAAATACTTCAACTCCTCAAGTAATTTGTCAAACCACATACGAGATGCCTGCTTAAGACCATACAAAGACTTACGCGACAAACACACCTTGTTATCAGGATTAGGAATGCCATCAGGAACTGACATATAAACCTCTTCAAAGAGATCACCATGTAAAAAAGCGTTATTGACGTCCAATTGAAAAATGGACCATTTGGAACTGGCTGCCAAGGCTAATATAGTACGGACAGTACTCATTTTTACAACAGGAGAGAAGGTATCCTCATAATCAACGCCATATCTTTGATTAAAGCCTTTTGCAACAAGGCGTGCCTTGCAACGTTCAAGGGTGCCATCTGACTTTAATTTCACTTTGTAAACCCACTTTGAGCCAATAGGTTTTTTTCCAGGTGGAAGATCAACAAGATCCCAAGTGTGATTAGCATGTAAAGCTGAAATTTCTTGCTGCATAGCAGCAACCCACATTGGATGTTGTGAAGCATCCTTATAATTTGTAGGTTCAGTAATTGGACTTTGGGAAATAATAGGAGAAGTGTGAACCAGATTACACCAGTGTTGATCACTAGCAGTAGTACCAGAATGGCATTGATATTGATTAAGATATGCAAAAGGTTTATGTGATCTCCCAGACTTCCTCAAAGGAACAAGTGGATTATGTAGACTGAGGTCAAGTAATTGAGAGGATGCAGAAGTATCTGAATCAGAAATAGAATCAGTGGAAACAGAAGTATCTGGAATAAAACCATCTGAACCATTTGTGTGATCAAAAGAAGCAGGATGTCCATGAGAATTAGGAGAATGAATACAAGACTCTGAAGCAACTAAAACAGGATTATCAAGTGAATAATCTGTAGTTACAACAGAAGTAACCAGTGGTAAGTAAATATATGTGGGAAATTCACTAGAAGGAAGAGTTTAACTGTTCATGTGAAATGGAAAATGTGTTTCAAAGAATTTGATATCCCTGGAGACAAAAAGTTTATCAGCATAAATGTCCATCACTTTATAACCTTTATGAGGGATGGAGTAACCAACAAAAACACAAGGAGAAGCTTTGGGATCAAACTTACTCCTATTGACTGAAGATGTAGAAACAAAGCACAAACAGCCAAAAGTTTTTAAATGAGACAGATCAGGGGAACTGTGAAATAATCTGAAGTAAGGTGTATCACTGTTTATGCTATGAAGAGGAAGTCTATTTATCAAATATGTAGCAGTGAGAATCCACTCACCCCAGTACTTTCCAGGCAATTTTGACTGAAAGTATAGAGACCTTGCTGTTTCAAGAAGATACCTATGTTTTCTCTCCACAACACCGTTCTGTTGTGGAGTATAGTTGCAACTAGTTTGATGCAATATTCCTTCTTGATGATATAAAGAAAGCATAGCACCTTGACCTAACTCCTTAGCATTATCGGATCGTACAATCTGAACCTTAGCATTGAATTGTCTATGCACATAATGAAAAAAATCTTGCAAGACGTGAACACAGTCAGATTTGTGTTTAATCAGATGAACCCAAGTAAATCGACTATAGTCATCAACAATCGTCAAGAAAAGAGTACAACCAGTGAAAGTGCTGACCTTATAAGGTCCCCAAACATCAATATGTAACATCTCAAAAGCGGACTTAGTCTTTATGCTACTGTGAGGAAAAGAATTCCTTGTTTGTCTAGACATGGGACAAATTTGACAAATAATCTCTTTTGAAGAATCTGCAACTTTACCAAGAGACGGGATCAAAGACAATTTGTTGAAAGGTACATGACCAAGCCTTAAATGCCACAAAGTAAGATCTTTCTTTTGTGAAACACATACAGTTTTGCATTTTGTAGAAGATGCCAAGCTATCAATCTTGTAAAGACCACCAAGAGTTTTACCAAGAAGCATTTGCTGACCTTTCAGAGAAGGGCCCTGTAGAATACAATCAGTAGAAGTGAAGATAACATCACATTGCAAATCCTGACAGAGCTTTTGAAGTGATATTAAATGAAATTGGAAATCAGGGACATGTAAGACATTCTGTAGGAGTATATCACTGTTAAGAGTAACAGATCCAACATGAAGAATAGCAACTTTCCTTCCATCAGGAATAGTGATGAACTCATTAGGACCAACTGGAGTATAAGAGCTGAACATATTTAAGTCTGAGCAAATGTGATCAGTGGCTCCACTATCAATTAACCAGCCAGTTTTAGATGTATACTCAGTAGAAAGACAAAATTTACCTGCTAAGAAAGCATGTTCAGATTTGTCAACAGTAGGGGAACCTTGTTTACTGAGTAACTCAACCAAATGATTGTACTGAGCAACAGAGATTGTGTCATGTTGTGAAGGATTCGATTGCTCAGCTGAAGTATCAATTGAATTTCCACTAGACACAGCTGCAACTCTTTTATCTTTGAACTTGAAGCCAGGAGGATACCCATGAATCTTAAAACATCTGTTAATGCTATGACCAAAAATTTTGCAATTAGTGCAAAAATAATTTGCACCTTTCTTGAAAGCACCGTTATTATTCCTGAAATTGGCAGAAGAAGTTTGTCCTGCACCATGAGATGTTGTTTTCTGAAAAATTCCTGAAGTAGGAATGTTGAACTTGGCAGAAAACCTCTTGTTAGTATCAGATGTAAATGCCAAAGACTCGGTATGATTAGTAACATTTGACAATTCTTGATGCCTTTCCTCTTGACAAAATATTCGGAAGGCATTAGAAAGAGTTGGTAAAGGTTGTTGCATTAAAATACTTCCACGAACAGTTGAAAGTCTATCATTCAGCTTCATCATGAATTGAATCAACCTATGATCCTGACGCAGCTTATTAACTTTTTGAGAAACATCACAAGTGCATTTGTTACAAGTACACTGTGGTAATGGACTCGCATCAGACATTGCATCCCATAAAGTCTTCATTTCGGTAAAAAATTCAGAAACAGTCTTTGTGCCTTGATTCATTTCAGATAGTTGTTGTTCAAGAGAATACAATTGAGGCATGGAAGCATAACCAAAACGATCCTCTAAATCACACCAAATCTCTTGAGCATCTTTGAAGAATAATACACTTTTAGCAATATTATCATCAAGACTCTGTAACAACCACGAGCAAACTAGATCGTTGCATCGTTCCCAAACTTTGAAATTAGGAGCGTTTCTTTCAGGTTTAGCAATTGTGCCATCAATGAACCCTAGCTTATTTTTAGTAGACAAACTGAGCATCATCGCTTTTTTCCAATTACTGTAACCGACCCCATTGAATTTAACAGAAACTAAACCAGAAGAATTAACGTCAGATGGATGTATGTAATACGCATTTGTAGGATCCTGATTAGGTGAAAGTACATTTCTATTCCAAGCATTCGGAGGATTTTCAGCCATTTCAGTGACAAATTATGCACAATCACACAATCAATATCTAGATCTTCAATATTTTGAGCGCGGAAGACGATTTGATAACGACAATCAGAGACACAAATAATGCGAACGAATTATCAAAGAAAGATACTAATGAAAAGAGAACACCTTATTCAAACAACTATCTGAATTCTGAATTTTTTTTTGAGCTGATCAATGTGTTCTGCAACTCGTAACTATGACTCCGTTCGTCTGATCTGTTCTTGTTGTATAGATGATCGAAATGTACACAAAACACATTTAGAAAGCTCGGATACCATGTTATTTGTTGAACTTAATTTGTAACAAACTTCATTCAAGATCAACGAAGAAGACGATCTACAGTACTTGATATTATCATTCTGTTACAATTAATTGTGGAAACTGAGAATAAAAGAACCAGTTGAGAGAAAACTAAACTTGCTTAATACAATGAGACTTAGCTTTGCTATATATCAGTATGCTAACAAACTCTCGTAACTAACTTTCTGTTATCCAGCTGTCATGAACTGGCAATGATCTGGCACTATATTCCAATAAGATTAACATTGGAATCTTTTTTCTAAAAGGAAAAAATAATTTAAAAGGTCACAATAAAATATATTTTTTACTAGGGTGCTTCAAATTTTAATATTTTAATATTTAATTCAAAATCCGACGGTAAGAATGTAGGTATTTAGTGAAAATAAATATATTTGCAAATTTTGAAATAATTTAGTGATTTGGATCAATAATTTTTAACAAATAATAATCAATCAATTTCAACGATAAACATTACATAAGAAAATAATATTTTTATAAAGTCAATACACTACAACTTAAATTTGTAAAAAAAAATATTCTACAACTATATTTTGACCTAATCTTCATATCCTTAAGGTCAGATCATTAAAAAGATATTATTTAAATATGATTATAGGTTGCACTAATAAAAAGATCTATTATGGCATTTTGAAACTCCAAACCCTTCCTAATATTACTTATAAACTAATTAATAATATTTATTTTGTAATAATTTCAAAATGAATAAAAATCAAATTTAACATAGTTAATAAATTTTAGAGAAATTATCAAAAATACCACTTTTTCTAAGTTTTTTTGCAATTTTACCATATTCTGAAAATATTTGCAAAAATACGGCATGCAATTAGATGCAACCAGATGCAACCTAAAAATATTTTCAAAAATACGGTGTGCAACCAACGCAACCAGATGCAACTAGATGCAAATTTTTAAAAAATAATTGAAAAATAGTTGAGAATTCAAAAAAAATGTTAGTAAGAGGGGTAAACTTGTGATCTTGATTTACCCTGGGGTTAAATAGTTAATCTTTGGGGTTCAATGTTTCTATTTTGAGTTTTAGAAATATTAAGAATGACAAATAATTTGTATACGGACTTAGGGTTTATGGTTGTAAACTAGACTCTAAACCCTAACATACCTTGATTTTAAACACCATTATTAACAAGTTGCATCTGTGATTGATTTTGATTACAGTTGCAGATATGGTTGCATCTAGTTGTAGATCGTATTTTTGTAAATATTTTTAAAAAATTAGTATTTTACAAATATTTTGATATTTTTGCAAAAAATTTAAAAAACACATAATATTTTTTGAAAAAATAAATTTTGAATTGGATATTTATGAAAAAAAACCCTAAATTTTATCACTCGAAATATCGCATACCAAAAAACCTTAAATTTTCTTTCTCACCGACTAACGAACTAAGATATTTACTCAAACTTTGGGAAGACCGAATCCTGTACAGATATTCCTCATGAAAAGAGGTTCGATGGTACAAAACAGAAGAAACCAAGTTGATTATAGTTTTGTGATATCAATTAAACCAATGATTTAATGATTAGCTTCGTATATTAAGAACACAAACAAAACACAGTCAACAAAAGGCCTGATGACTTTTAACAAAGTTGCATGTGACCTGATCGGGAGTTGGTTAATTAAAATGCAAACAAATAAAATCAAGAGGTATATATGTTGATTAATCATTTTTCGTACAGTCATTATTTGTTTTTATAAATAATTTATTATATCTGGGTCTGATATTAACGGCGTACCAAATATTTTGAAGATACAATTAATCATTGATCAAGAGTATATAGGTTTTGTTTTATATTCTGGTAGTTAAAAATACATGTGAAAATATTAAGAGAGAAAGTCCTATACACAAGACCTTAGAATTAATAGAAGATGATCAACCATATAAAAACATTTTTGTCAAAATGTAACTGCATGATAAAAGTAACCACTTGTGATTAGGTTATCAAACTCGAAAATCGATCTTACTTGATTACGTTTTCCAATTTAAGTTATTGGGTTCATTTTTGAATATGCGTTTTTAATATCTGAGTTCTCGATTCAGTTTCGATTCAGTTTCGAGTTGGTTAATTTTCAATTTTTGAGTACTGTTGTGAGAGAAATTTGGTACAATAATTAGTTTGAGATTTGCTAGAATAACGGAATAAGAATATAGAAACCAGTAACGGAATCAGGTTCGCACGCTGCTGTCAGGATTCAACTGTCTTGAACCGAGAGATGTTTATGGCTGTATTTGGACTGAATTCACAAGATTTCCGAACAATATAGTGGGAATGATTGTCGAAAATGAGTCACAAGTGCTCCTACTCATCTCGAGTAGAGAGAATGTGATCGGGGATCCTTGTAAATGGCCTACATATCCAAAATTTATAGGAATCAAGTTCATATGTAATTCTCTTGATGTTAGACTCCTTTAAGCTAATCTTGTCACGTTTTTTATAAATATTTGCTTCCTTAACAAGCTGGAATGATAATTATTAAGCATGCATCCAAGAATCCTACTCCTATTAGGTCACTAGAAGCCTTCATAATTCATGTATAAGTGATATATTCGGTCAATGTACATATATATCTTGTATATTTAATAAATATCCTCATAGCTGGTGTATTTATCTCGTCTCAGGTGATAGAGATGGACTTAGAATCAACTCCTTAAAGATAGAGACGTGCTCCTTAAGTTTAGGAGAGTGCAGTTGAATAGGACACTGTCTCTAGGGGGTTCTGGCGATACCCCTGCCAGACATAGACAGACACACCCTGGACAATAGACTTGTAAACGGGGTTCACCTGTGAAATTACCCTGAGGGTTGACCATTCTTGACCAAACCAAAATGGACTCATAATGTTTAATGGGCTATAAATCAAGTCCACACAGATTTATGACACAACAAGTACTTATCAAATCAACCGGTTTTTACAACACTGTTAAATTTATCAACAGTGTCCATAACAATCGAACTTGTAAATTCTGAATATCACATTAAATATGATTTTAGAATTTTAAATTCATGTAATTTTTATTAACCAAAATTAATACCAATGTAAAAGTAAATCTTTATTCTTGCTTATCTTGAGCCTGTTTGACTCCAGTTTTAAGTCGGAGTTTAAAGTGATTTTTGACTTTTAGCTGCAAAATATATGTTTGTGTAATACGTCGAAAAATGATTTAAAGTTAAAAAAAACAGTTTAAACTCAAAAGTTGATTGAAGATACTTTTTTGAAGAACTTTTTTTTTTAATTTTATTCAATAAAAGTTAATATCATCATTCATATGTATTATTTATCAAACTTATTTTTTTTATTACATTTTAATAACTCATAAATTACTTATAATCCAAAATTACCTAAACAGGTATTAACTTAAAATTTTCACTTTTAACGTATTAATTTAAACAATTTTAAATCATAAATAATAATTTTAAATTTACCCAAACGAGCTCAAACAAGCTCATTGTCACCCCATCTCAAAGATATATAAAGATACCAATGTAAAGCAATATGTCACGTTTAGTTATTTTTATTTTCTAGGAAAAAACAACAAACTTTATTTTCTTTCGTGATAAAAGTCACTATACAATGTATGGAGATGATAATTCAATGTTTAAGCATTTTCAAATTTTTTTATATATCAATAGTACAAGTAATAACGCAGAGCATTGAATGAGCCCTCGTTACATTATTCCAGTACCTCCGTCACGTTGCAGTATTCGAATATTGTATTGCAACTAACGCTATAACTGTAATAACCGATTTTTTCATATAGGATATTGTTGTGGCTACGAATTAAAGAATAATGGGTCAATGGTTGTGTAGCAGAAGAATCAGGAAACAATGGTGGAAATTCATGTGACTACACATGACCCTCAAATTGCTTGGCAGGACCATTGCTTCATGAAGAATGGCAAACAACTCCTACTCAATAACATTATACTTTCTTGTATCATACATCTTTTCCATAGATTTTTAGTCCATAAATTACGGTTTCCAATAAATTATCCTTCAACAGTCGTCTGTTTCGGACCATCACGATTTTCTATATATGAGTTGAACATGAAAATTTTAATGTATTAAAAAATTGTATTGGAAATATATATTGTACCGGTGACCAATATTAACAAAAGATTGATTTGGCATATTTTTAAAACTAGTTGAAAAAGCCGCGACGAAGTATCAATTAAATTACGAAAATTACTCGGTACTCGCTAATAAACCGTCCTCCCATGAAACACGTTTTCCTTTTTAATATCAAAAGCTCAAATTTAATATATTGTATATATACTTGTCTTATATATTAATCTTTAAGTTATCATACTCCTTTCTAATGTGCCACTCTTTCGTTGTATTACAAACGCTAATCCAACTTCCAATAGAACTTTTAATTGCAAATACTTCTTTTATATCCAAACTCTTCTCCTCTATGAATTGAAACAACTATTCTACTTCAAATAAAACTTTGCAAGTACTTCTTTTATATTTGAACTATTCCCCTCTACAAATTCAAACACCTATTCTACTTCAAATATGAAGAACTTTTAATTATATGTCTTCGCTATAAATTCGAAATCTTCTACTCAATAAATTCAAACACATATTCTACTTCTAATATGTTAAATGATATTTTTTGATTTATTAGTATCTAAAATTCAAAAATTCTAGAAAAATAGATTGAGACAATCTTAGGCGCGCCACCTAACCTCCTGGATATCTTTCCTTATATATATTGATGATCGATGATTATAGAATTTAAAACGTGGACATTCATGAAATTTAACGGAACAAACTCACATCATTAGTCCAAGCATAGCTTACAAAAACTGAAATATCATGTACAACTTAAAGAGTAAAACGAAATTTGCACAAATCAATTAATAGGAGCAATATACATGAAAATATTAATGGCTCGATGCGGTTTAGAAGGTAAATAATTAATGGCCCGGATGGTAATAAAGTTTTCAATTTGGGAGTTAATATAGCTAGGTAGATAAAAACTTTCCTAAAAGTTTGAAATCTTCTTTTAAATTAATTTAAATTCATCCTTTCTATTAAATTTAAATATTTTTTGTACTAATTGTTCATCTTTATAAATTCGGAAAAGATAGGTACAACTTTAAATTAGAGCAAAAGGACCTGTAATCAACATACGTGAATTGTATAAAAGTTTGAACTTATAGATAGTTGGGAGAACAAATATCAAACCCATTCAAATAGTATAGAATAATTATCCTATGACACTTTGCAAAGCATATCAAAATCAAACACATAATAATTTTTAGGCGTTAATAGTAAGATTAAATAATCAAATTCAATGAACACCAAGAGTGCATGCATTCATGCAAATATGCAATGTTATGTGATTAACAAAAGTCTTCTGAACAAAAGTTTAAACAATAATTTAACTTGATTGATCAAATAAATTATGTGTACCTGCATGTTAAAAGAATACATAAAAGGAAGATAAATTAAATATTAAAGAAGACAGAAAAAGAAAGATAAAATAAATATTACTTACCGTAAGGCATAAGCGTATAATCACGAAAATAACAACACAAAACTAATATTAGGGTTGGTTTCTCTTCTTGCCTATATTTATAAGAGCCCGTTAATTTGAGTTCTCATTCTTTATAAATTGAACTTCTAACCGAACTATTCTATTGTATTAATTAGAATTCTCATTCGTAATAAATTGAACTTCTCACCGAACTATTCTACTTATTAATTAGAATATCTTTTGTAATTTTCTTTGTAAATTTGAACTCTTCTCATTTATAAATTCGAACACCTATTCTATTTCTAGCATGTTAAATAATATTTATTTATTTATTAATATCTAAAACTCTAAAATTGTAGAAAATTAGAAAAATAGATTGAGACGATCTTAGAAGCGCCAACTAACCTCTCTCATATCCTCCTTTATATATATATATATATAGTGATCAAATACAAACCTTTTTTAAAATACAAACTAAGAACCAATTTAAGCCCTTAGATTAATCTAATCTAATGGCCCCCCTATATACACAACACACAACTAAAATACACCCTCCCACACTCAATCACACATATTCCCCTTCGTTTTTAATTTGACTTTTCCCGTCAATCGGAGAGTTTTTTTTGAAATCCCACTTCACCGTATTTTTCTCCATCTCCCAACGATGGATTTGCATACCATATGTGCTATGTTTCGACGCGATTTGAAAAAAAAAATTATTTAGTTTGTAGGTTTGTAATCTAAGAGTGGTTTGTAATACAATAGCCCCCTATATATATATAGGCTAGTGATCAAATACAAACCTCTTTTAAAATACAAACTAAGAACCAATCTAAACCCTTAGATTAATATAATCTAATGACCCCTATATGCACAACACACAACTAAAATACACCCTCCCACACACAATTACTCTTATTCCCCTCCGTTTTTAATTTGACTTTTCCCGTCAATCGGAGATCTTTTTTTGAAATCCGACTTCACCGTATTTTTCTCCATCTCCCAACGATCGATTTGCATACCATATGTGCTATGTTTCGACGCGATTTGAAAAAAAATTATTTAGTTTGTAGGTTTGTAGTCTAAGAGTGGTTTGTATTAGAGTAAACCCCTATATATATATCAATGATGTAAATAACTGAAAGAAGCTTTAAAAAGTTTAAAAAATAAGAATAACGAATGACGCCTATATATATTGCTACTAGGCTGAAACACAAGCCCATTTAGCCCAACATGAACCAAATCGAGTAATTCAAGTTAGCCCCAGTTCAAATGCTTACTCAAACAAGTTAGCCCAAGTGCAATTCAAACAAGTTGAAGGACCTGTTTGGGTGGCTCAACTTATGCATTATAAGTTGATAAGAGTTTATGGGAGGTGTTTGTGTAATTAACTTATTTGATAATTTATAATTTAAAAATTGATAAGTTCAATGTTAGAAATCACCAACATTTTACTTAACTTATCAACTTATTCTTTGATTTTTTTTAATTTTTTAATATTTTATATTTTTACATTTGTGTTTTTAAATATTTTTTTAATTTAAAATACAAGTGTTGAAATCATTGTATTTAAAAATTATTTTTTTCAAATTTAATTTAGCAAATTCTTCACTAACTTATAAGTAAATTTATCCAAACACCTGTATAACTTATAAGAATTCATCAATTTATCACTTATATGACACTTACTCATTTTAAGCTATAAATCAATTTTTTGGTGATACCCCAAACACGCACGAAGTTAGATTTAGATAAATCAATGCTTACTCGGTCTGAAATCATTCTAATTTAATTAATCATAAGATATAAAAATATTTTTTTTTGTGCGCAGCTATAGTTCGATGCACAAAATTTAATCCAGCACAAGGCATGTCAAAAGACATATTTAGATTGGAAATTTATCAACACACAGTATTACTGGCCGTTAAAGCAATAGTATAAACTATCCTTTATTTTTAGACCACTTAATTAGTTCAAATATAAAATAAATATTAAATATAATTATCTTTAATTTGTAAGGCCGTAAATTGTGATTATTAATAAAATAATGTAACACTAACAACTATAATTAAGAAACAAAGATTAACAAAATTTAGCTAAAAGAATTTGAAATGCTTCAAAAGACATATAGCTTGTATATACTAATTGGAATTATTTCTAAATATTTTATTTCTAAGAGTTAAATATCAGTTTATTTAAATTTTTAAACAAAATATATCATTTGACCCCGCAGAAACACCTATGAATCTCGCATTTTTAACTTAATAAACTTTTGGTCAAAAATTTTATAACAGTTACATGTGTAGAGCAATAAAATAAAGAAGAATTATCTTGAATATAAGCAGCAAAAACAACTTCATTAGTATGAAACTTTTTGGGAGGAGCCCAAAAACAAATTTGTGCGAGTTTGACCACGGCTCAGAGCGAACAATGTCGAAGTTAATGGGTGTTGGGGGGGCCAACAACATAGGCCAAGCGACATTTTAATGAAACTAGATTTTAACATATGAAGAAAAAAATCGACATCGACATTTCCTTGAATTTTTTTTACTAGCTTTATACCCGTGCAATGCACGGGACGATTAATAAGTTATTTTATTTTAGTATTTTTATAATTTTATTTATTAATATTTTTGTGTATTTTCATAAAAATATAAATTCATTAAGTTAATAATATGTTTTTTCATATGTATATAGTATTTCGGTTTATGTTGTAATTCTTGAAATGATAAAAATTACGAATTTTTTATATATACAAATTCACTAAAAGAATGATTATTTATATGTTTATTCATTGTTTTTATAAAATCAATTTTAATAAATTTTAGTGTAAATATTTAAAATATTAAAATTATACTACTTCTATTATTATATACTTTTATAGAAATATTACTTTTTCTCCAAAGTAGAGCATTATTAATAACTCTAATTACTCTATTTGTGTAATTGTTTTATAATAGAGAGTTTTTAGCTTATAGTTGAGAGTTTTTAGCTATATAGGACCCGTTTTATTTTATAAATTCAATTTTAATAAATTTTAGTGTAAATATTTAAAATATTAAAATTATACTACTTCTATTATTATTTACTTTTATAGAAATATTACTTTTTCTCGCATTATTAATAACTCTAATTACTCTAATTGTGTAATTGTTTTATAGTACAGAGTTTTTAGCTTATAGTAGAGAGTTTTTAGCTATGTAGGACCCGTTTTATAGTAGAAAGTTTTTAGCTATGTAGGACCCGCTGACGACCAAACCAAACCATACCATTTAAGTGCTTTACACTAATTATATATAAAGATATAATGTCTTCGGTTTTTTTTCACATCACTTTTTTAAAAGCTAATCATAAAGAAAAATGCTAAAGGGTCCAAAAAATATCTCAAAATTGCTCCCAAATCCTTGCATAATTGGTAACTTTCTTAAAATAATATGAGACATCGTGTGCATATATATGCGTTCACGAATCAAAATTAACCACTTGTAAATGTCACGTTATTTGGAAAAAAAATTGAAAACGATTTTGAAACAATATGTTAAATTTATCCGCAGTTCAGTCATTCCCCAAGCATGGGGATCGTGTGTTTTTTATGTATGATATGAAGTATGTAGGGTGTGAGTGTGAATAATGGACTTTGTAGCTTCTTAAAATTAAAAAAAAAAATTTATATATTGTTATAATTATATTTAAAGCTATTAATTATTGAACTGTTGGTATTTGTTAAGAAAGTTAATTTGTGACAATCAGCCTGAATTTTAAAAAGGTGACACAATGCGAAAAGAATGACTCCACAAATCATGCTATCTGAACTCGTGATACTTGCTATTTATAGTTGACGGTAAATTTAAATCATATTTTTGTAAATGTACATTAATCATTGTATTTACATGTAATATCAGATATTGGCGAAAATTACAGTAAATATTAAAGTGTCACTTTATATAAAATGGGTGAGAGATGAAGGTTTCTCTTGATGGAGGAATGAGATATTATAGAATAATTTGAAATTAAAATTTAGAAAACATTTAGAAGAATATTGTGGCTACGAATTAAGGAATAACGGGTCTGAATTTATGGTGGAAATTTATGTGACTCCACATGACCGTCTGAATTGCTTGACAGGACCATTGCTTTGATGAAAAATGAAATATAATAGAAGTAAAAAATTGTTCACGATAATATATTTTACCAAGATCTATATATTAACAAAAGAATGATTTGTTAAATTTTAAAAATATAAATAACCAAAAGAAGCATTAAAAAAGTGAAAATAAGTATGTAGGACAAAAGTTACGGAATTAAAAAATTGATTTTATTTACTCGATTAATAAATATATATAAAAATCTATGTTTTGCACGAGCAATAAGCTAGTATAAATAATTAAAAGAGACATTAGAACGGTGAAAATAAGTATCAGGCCCGGCTCAACATATATAGAGGCCCGGTGCTAAATTTGAAATTTTGGTCCCTCATTATAGGTAAAAATAAAATAAAAATACATTGTACATAAAAGAATTTTTTAAGTGTTACTTGTGAATTGGATTTGATATACAGATATATTTGATTAAATATAGATATCAGATATATATTCATAGAAGAGTATAATTTATGTACCTATGATAATCGTAATTCGAGGGACAAAGGAAGTCATAAGACAATAATGAAAATTTGGCTTCTTGAATTTATAATGGTGTTTCATCATTTTTCCCAATTTTGAGCCTTGTGTAGTTGGGCTGACTGCACAGGTTAATCACCGGTGATAAGTATGTGGGACGGAAGTCGTGGAATTAAAAGATTGATGTTGGGTACTCCGTTTTATTTTTTTTATTTATCATTTTGATTTTGACACATATGTTTAAGTATTTTGACTATATAATAAAAGTTATTATTTTTTATCAATTTTTTTTGAGAAGTTAAATTTAAATTGAATATTATTAGTTATAGAAAAATTTAAAAATAATAATTTTAACTATATATAATCAAAATATTCAAATCAAGTCCAATCCAAACAAATTTAAACCTAAGTCCAGTCCGTCGTGATAAAGGCCCTCGTTAATTTTTCCTTACAATAGTCTCGTAGAATTTGTCCCAGTTCACCCATTCCACGAGTGCGTGGGTTATATGGATGAGTTGTGAGAATGCATAGGGTGTAAACTGTGAACAATGAATTTCATAACTTTCTAACAAAACAAGAAACAAAATTTTGTTTTTTAAAATTTTAGATTCACAACTATTTTAAGATTTTTATTTATTAGGACAATAAATTTGTGATAGTAGGCTGTTGAGACGATGCAAAAAGAATGACTCTACAACTCAGGATGCAATGCATGATTTTACAAGTTTCATCAATACATGAAATATTTTGCTTATCTAAACTCATGATAGTTGTTATACATATATAGTCGTACACTGTTAAAATAATTCATTTTTTAGTTTTGCACATGTATATTAATCCCTCTATAATGTGTGTACATGAATACCTTAAATGTAATATGAGATTTTGGGGGAAATTACAATAAATATTAAAGCGTTGTGTTTTTAGAAAATGAATAAGATCAAGAATTAGTTTGGAAGATAGCTTAAGGTAGCATAGATTACTTTAAAATTTCAAAAAATATGTTCTGATAACAAATTTAGAAAGTAAAAATAGATGTCAATAAATTATATTATGTATTTTGGAATATGAAATATCAACGAATCACTCGACTCTAGTGTTTAACTCGAGTCAAGTTGGACTCAAGTTTAGTCCAATATATATGAAACATATGAAGGCAAGTTTAGTCCAATATATATAAATTAAATGAAGGCGTATCAGCTGAGAATAATATGAATTATATTTATGATTTTTTTCCTAATTAATGACAATAACAAATGAGTATTAAGAATATTTTCAAGACTCTTAAATAAATTTAAGATAAAAAATATATTTTTTAATAATTTAATATATATATTTGCTTTGAATAATATCTTTATACGTTCTTCTTACTAAATTAATATTATTAAAAATAAATTGTATTCATAGAAATACAAAATGAAAGTGGATAAAAAGAGAGTTTATTGTATTAAACTATCTATCTCCAAGCGTATTTTTATCTCTTAACTAGCTTTATAATCCGTGCGAGCCGCGGGTGTGATCTGAACTTACATTTTGTTGGACTACTTACATGTTTTATAAACGAACTATTTGTCATGTTAGATGTTTTTCATTTTTATTTGTAATAGTTCTCACCCCTATTTATAAGAAATGTAAATTAAAAGCATTTTGAAGTTTTGAATTTTACAGTAGTTGTGATTGAGTATGGATGTCCATTGGTTTGGAAGAGACATTCAATGAATAAAGAAGAATTGAGTTGATTTGCATCAGTTGCCTTGATTTTATATGTTGTATGTATAACATACACGCTATCAGCTGTCTCTTTCATTAATTTAATGAAATGCGTGAAAGTCAACCACCTGCACTATTCAAAGTGTATGCTTTTGGTTTTGACGTAAATAAGGTGTAACACGACAAGACTATATAGATGTTGATAGAAATGAACACATGAACACACGCTTAATCCGATAATCATGGTTACAAACGGCAAACCTAAGTTGTTAATTTAGACAATTTCTTAAAATTATGTTCTTGAGTCCTAAATATTACGATGATACAGCCCGACTTTTCGGACTATTATTCTAAATACAAAACTTAAATAAAACTTAATTCATTATTCAATAAAGCAAATATTTTCCAAAGTCAACGCAGCGGTCAAACTCAACAATAATTCAAAAACATGAAACGGAAACGCAGCTCCACAAATCCAATATTCAATATCAAAATTTAGTCAAATAATGCGATAAGTCTTTTCAATAATTGCATCTAAATCAGGTAGCACGAAAATCCACACATCCTTAATCTCAATAAGCTTCCAAAGTCAAAACCTGAAATGTTTATCAAAACAATAAGCTGCAAAGCCCAGCAAATAACTATCGCCCAACGGCTCAAAGTAATATTTAAAGCAGAATTTCTTAACTTTAAATCGATAAAAGAATCAAATAATAAAATCACATTTAATTCCCACAGTTCTAAATTACGGTCACACTATACCAGTGACACGGCTTCTATAGTTCGATGATTCGATGGGGGCCAGTTTACGTCCCTCGATAAGACAAACTCAACGAGGTATCTATGTGTTCCGGAATGTGCGTAAACTAGTTCTATGATTCGATATGTCACACTATCCGGTGACCGAATTCTATGATTCGATACGCAACTAAAACTGGGAAATTCTATGAAAACCTTTTCTAAAATCTATTTTCGATATCATAATTTTCAATAGTCAAATATTCCGAATACCATATAATTAACCGAATTAAAACAAATTTGAGAATACTAGTGAGCAACGAAAAGTCACTTACCTCGATACCAATGTCGCACCCTGAAAATAAAATCACAACAAATCCGTAATATTAACTTATAATCTATTAACAATCAAATAAAGCAAACAAGTACACAACTCAATATAACTCATGCGGCGTTTACATATAATTTACTTAAAGAAGATTCCAAACATCAAACATCAAAATATTTTGCAAAATAGACTATTGTTAACAAAATCAATCCGGACCAGTTCTGAAAATTGGCAATTTACTCTATGAAAATGATTTTATCTGAAAAAGTACAAAACACGAAAAATGTAGACGATTCCGAGACCTTTTCAGAATGATAATGCTCCTTAAAAACGGACAAGTAACGAATTTGGAACATAGACATTTGTGGACTGCATAACAGAATCAGCCCCTGATTTCTTTAGTGTTATGTTATTTACGACATCCAAATCACAGAATATAGCAGCAAAGTGTAAACAAGAAACACATAATACGAAAATAACTTTCAATATTGATATTAATCATTAAATTAGCATAAAAACTCAATTTATTACGAATTTTCAAAGTTAGTGACTCGGTTTTGAAAACACCCTGGCATGTTACAAAAATAGCAGAAAACACACTCTTACACGCAAAATTTTATAGGAAATTCAAATACCTTTCCAGGACACCAAGATCACCATACCAGTGACACGGCTTCTATAGTTCGATGATTCGATGGGGGCCAGTTTACGTCCCTCGATAAGACAAACTCAACGAGGTATCTATGTGTTCCGGAACGTGCGTAAACTAGTTCTATGATTCGATATGTCACACTATCCAGTGACCGAATTCTATGATTCGATACGCAACTAAAACTGGGAAATTCTATGAAAACCTTTTCTAAAATCTATTTTCGATATCACAATTTTCAATAGTCAAAATTCCGAATACCATATAATTAACCGAATTAAAACAAATTTGAGAATACTAGTGAGCAACGAAAAGTCACTTACCTCGATACCGATGTCGCACCCTGAAAATAAAATCACAACAAATCTTTAATATTAACTTATAATCTATTAACAGTCAAATAAAGCAAACAAGTACACAACTCAATAGAACTCATGCGGCGTTTAGATATAATTTACTTAAAGAAGATTCCAAACATCAAACATCAAACTATCTTGCAAAATTGACTATTGTTAACAAAATCAATCCCGACCAGTTCTGAAAATTTGCAATTTACTCTATGAAAATGATTTTATCTGAAAAAGTACAAAACATGAAAAATGTAGACGATTCCGAGACCTTTCCAGAATGATAAGGCTCGTTAAAAACGAACAAGTAACGAATTTGGAATATAGACATTTGTGGACTGCAGAACAGAATCAGCCCCTGATTTCTTTAGTATTATGCTATTTACGACATCCAAATCACAGAATATAGCAGCAGAGTGTAAACAAGAAACACATAATACGAAAATAACTTTCAATATTGATATTAATAATTAAATTAGCATAAAAACTCAATTTATTACGAATTTTCAAAGTTAGTGACTCAGTTTTGAAAACACCCTGGCATGTTACAAAAATAGCAGAAAACACACTCTTACACGCAGAATTTCAGAAAGGTTAAAGAACAAAAGTTATAGGAAATTCAAATACCTTTCCAGGACACTAAGATCACCATCATACGATAAACAATGAATTTTATTCAGATTTTACAAGAACTCAGCATATGTAGAAGACCAAATATGACAATCTATTGAAATCAAAACATTACAACATCAAAACTCAAGAAAACTACGAAGAACTTTAACATAATCAAAATCAATCAAAAATTACTATATTTCAATTTTGTTAATTAAAGAATCTTTACCCCTTGTTCTTGAACTTGTTACGACTTCCTCCTTCTCTCGTGTTCTTATTCTTCATTTTCTTCTTCTCTCTCTTTCTCTCTCCTTCTCTCTCTCAGCGTCTCTCTTTCTTCTCTTTTACCGTTCCTTTTTTTTACACGACTGTTTGCTAGGGCTAGGGTTTTTTTTTCACACGCTTGCATCTAGCTATGTATTAGTACATTTAATTAACTTGGGTCAACCAAAATCATTCAATTAAACTAAAGTCCAACTAAATTAAATTAGTACGGCCCGTTAATCCAATTTTATTCTAAAGTCAACTTATATAATTATCTTAAATTTTAATCCAATTCTAATTCTAATTTCTAGCAATTTAAAATCTATTAAAATTATAAGAAAAATCAGGGATATTACATACGAAGATAATTCTAATTAGCTAGATAATTTTGTTATTGTTGTCCATTGACCATAATGGTTGCGTGATGCTTTTTGTTTCAAGCGATCTTTTGTTTCTTTCTCGAACCTGCCTTATCATTGAGAACAGTAACTAACGCTGTAGATGTTGAGTTTATGTGCGCTATAGTGTATGTGTCATGTCCATCTTGATTTTAGGAGATAATTTATACTTCAAGTATACATTCTTTGCCTACGATGTTGTTGACCATTTGAGAAAAATCCTTGGTGGTTTTGTCCACATGTTGACGGGTGCTTATTAGTTTGATCTTCACGTTCAAATTAATTGTGTGTGTAGTATATTAATTATATTAAGTGGTCCCACCCGATAATTTTTTAATATTTCGAGTTTATATAGTTTACTAGCTTAAAACTCGTGCGATGCACGGATTGTTAATTGTTATTTTATTATTATATTTTTAATATTTTATTAATTGTATTTGTTAAAAAAATAAGTAGGCATGTTAAAATAGCTAAATACTTTTAATTAATTAAAAACATTAAAACAGATTTTAAAATAAATAAGTAAGGGTTTGACCGTTATATTTTTGGAAAATGAGGGGCTTTACTAAGAAAAAATAAAAAATGTAACATATATTTAGTTTAAAAAGGTAAATGCACGTGATATTTTTGGAAAATGAGGTTTTAAAATTTATTAACTAAAAGTATTTAAATTTGTTTTAAAATAAATAAGTAAAGGGTTTTCTATGATATTTTTGGAAAAAAATGAATTTTAGTGAGAAAAATATAAAAAGTAAATTGAAAAAGACAATTTCCCGTGATATATTTAGAAAAGAAGGGACTTTGTTAGAAAAAATCTATAATGTGTTTTAGAGTAATTGGTTATAAATTGGTATTTGATCATTTATATTTTAATATTCTTAGTGATTGCATTTGTTAAGAAAAATAAGTAGACATGTTAAAATAGGTAAACTTTTAAAAAATAATTATAATATTATAGGTTTAAAAATAAATAACAAAAGTTTGTCCGTGATATTTTTGGAAAATGAGGGGTTTTAGTAAAGAAAAATAGAAAAACAGAAAAACTAACATGTTTTAGTTAAAAAAAGGTAATTACCATGTTTGAAAAAATAGGGGAATTTGTTAGAAAAAATAATGTATTTTAGGGAAAAAAGGTAATTGGTTATAAATAGGTAATATTATTATTTAATAATATATTTTTATAAATAAGTAAGGTTGATTAAGTAAAAACACGAAATACAGTTATGGACAATTAAGTAAAATCACAACGTACCATACCGACCAACCAAACTTTTAATATTTCGTCTATTATATATAACTAGCTTAAAACCCGTGCGATGCACGGAGTGTTAATTGTTATTTTATTATTTTTTAATTGTATTTGTCAAAAAAATATGTAGGCATGTTAAAATAGCTAAACACTTTTAATTAATTAAAAACATTAAAACAGATTTTAAAATAAATAAGTTAGGGTGTTCTCGTTATATATTTGGAAAAGGAGGGGTTTTAGTATGGAAAAATAAAAAAATATAACATATATTTAGTTTAAAAAGGCAAATGCCCGTGATATTTTTGAAAAATGAGGTTTTAAAATTTAATAATTTAAATTATTTAAATACGTTTTAAAATAAATAAGTAAAGGGTTTGTCCGTGATATGTTTAGAAAAAGAATGGATTTTAGTGAGAAAAATTGAAAAAGGCAATTGAAAAAGGCAATTTCCCGTGATATATTTAGAAAATGAGGGACTTTGTTAGAAAAAATCTATAATGTATTTTAGCTGAAAAGGTAATTGGCTATAAATAGGTATTTGATTATTTATATTTTAATATTTTTAGTAATTGTATTTGTTAAGAAAAATAAGTAGACATGTTAAAATAGGTAAATTTTTTAAAAAATAATTATAATATTAGGTTTTAAAATAAATAACTAAAGGTTTGTCCGTGATATTTTTGGAAAATGAGGGGTTTTAGTAAGGAAAAATAGAAAAACTAACATGTTTTAGTTAAAAAAGGTAATTGCCCGTGATATATTTGGAAAAGTAGGGGAATTTGTTAGAAAAAATAAAAAAAAATAATGTATTTTAGGTGAAAAAGGTAATTGGTTATAAATAGGTAATATTATTATTTAATAATATATTTCTATAAATAAGTAAGATTAATTAAGTAAAAACACGAATTTAAGAAAGGACAATTAAGTAAAATCACAACGTACTATACCGACCGACCAAACTTTTAATGTTTCGTCTATTATATTATTAATAATATTATTAATTAATAATAAGTTTGATCTAATTATAGATATTAGTTATCTAAACATTTAAGTATTAATAGATTGATAAATCTATACTTCTATCTATACTATATTATAATAGACGAAATATTAAAAGTTTGGTAGGTCGGTTGGTACTAAGTTATTTTACTTAATTACCCTTACTAATTTTAAAAAATATTATTAATTAATAACAAAAAGATATTATCAAAACTTTATATATAATCAATTATCTTTTCGGCAAAAAATACATTACTTTTTCTAGGATATTAAAACTGTAATTACCAAATTACCCGTTACTTATTTATTTTAAAACCCTTAAAAAATATCACTAATAATATTAAAATATTATTAGCAAATAATTTTATATAAAATTTTATAAATACTTTAAATATGATATTAAAATAAAAATAAAATATTATATAATATAATATATTTATTTTAAATTATCTATCTATCTATTTATTATAATAACCGAGTCTACAGGTATATGGTTAGTATGCAGTATATGGTTAGTACATATACTATGCAGTTAATCAATCCGAAAACTATCAATTATTTTAGGACCAATCAGATATTAGTTCTAAAATTTTGACCAATCAAATTATATTAAAAGTTTTCTTATTTACCATTCTCATCCTCTTATGCTAACCACAGTTACTTAATAATTTAAATTTAAATTTTATAGTTACTTAATTTAACATATCCATATATTACATAATTCGAATCTAAATATAATAATTACTTGATTTAACATATCCATATATTACATATTATTTTCTGTCAAAAAAATATTTATAATAAATTGTTGTTTTAAAATAATTTCAATCACTATTTTACAACTATATAAAATGAACTGATTTTTATAAGTATTTACTAACCTACCACTGTTTAATTTAAAAACAATTTCGATTATATTATTACTAGCTTATAACCCGTGCTTCGCACGGTTACTTTTAAATATTTATTCTTTGCACGGTTATTTTTAAATATTTTCATTATTTCAATAATTTTAATATTCCGCGCAATGCACGGGGTTATCTTTAATGTTTTAATATTTATTTTTTAATTACTATAGATTCTTAAGTATATTAAATTCATTAAAATAGTTTATATTCTATCTTGCGCCCAAGTATTGAAAACTAAATAATAAAATCAGGTTTCAATACTTAAATTTTTGCAGCGAGTCTTATTATACATACTAGCTTAAAACTCATGCGATACACAGATTGTTTTAATAATTTTTATTTACATTTTAATATTTTATTAATTGTATTTGTTAAAAAAAATAAGTAGGCGTGTTAAATTTTTTTAAATAATTAAGAATATTAAAATAGATTTTAAAATAAATAAGTAACGATTTGTCTATGATGTTTTTGGAAAATAAGGGATTTTAGTAAGAAAAATTATGATCAAGCAAAGTTAATGCAAGAACTAAAAGTATTTCTTTTTCTTGAAAGAATAAAATATCTCCTTTTTATAAGCTGTAAGAGATGTTTTAAAATGATAATTAGATCAAATGAGGGCAGCACTAAGTACTTTTTACAATTCTTAATTATGAAGTGCAATTAACCACATTTTCAAAAACTACAATATGTTTTATATATCAGCAAGCAGTTTAAGTGCTAAAGTTTTATTACATCAAACGAGAGCAGCAGCATTCTCTCAAAACAAAATTAACTATACATCAAAGCCCCTAACATATCTTCACTTCTGCAAAGAATGCATAAGAAACTTTTGTTCTGGAAACTTGAAATAAATAAATAAATATTACTATGTAAGCTGGTAGCAGTTTAATCCAGCATCAGATTTGTTGTAGCCATGAGAGGTGGATCACTCATAGTGTTCTTTTCACTTCTTCTCACCTACACCAAGGGTGTTCTTCACTCCGTCGATCGCACCCTGTGCTGCACTCCCAACTTGTTCTGCTTTCTGCATTAATCCGAAAATATATATATGTCGTAAATTTTCTTGCATTAGAAGTTCTTGCGATTTTCATTTGAAAAAAAAAACCTGGTAAACTATTTATTCGATTCAAATGATTATTTTGTAAAAAGCAATAACCTGCTGGATCCATCCGGCGCTCTGGTCCTTCTGTTCGCTTGCAGCATTCACAGCGTTGTCCTTCTTTTCACCTGCAGCACTCATAGCGTTATTGGCCTTATCTTTTGCAGAATCCGCAGCACTGGAGGCCTTCTCTTTTGCTGAACTAGCAACGTTCGAAGCCTTCTCCTGTGCGGAACTGGCAGCGTTCGAAGCCTTCTCCTGTGCGGAACTGGCAGTGTTCGAAGCCTTCTCCTGTGCGGAACTGGCAGTGTTCGAAGCCTTCTCCTGTGCGGAGCTTGCGTTGCCCTTGGCCGATTGGATCACACTTTCGGTGTTGGCCTTTTAAGTAAACAGCAAAAAATGAATGTCAAACACGTATACATTAATCAATCTCATTTTCAACAAATTATGTGTGCTGAATTCTTATAGATAATCAGGCTCGAACATTTCTCACGTGAGAAAAATCATTAAGTATGCACAACAATTTGTAGAAAGTGCAGATTATATATACAACATGTTCTCCCGTATTTTCATACAGAAAGTGTTCCTAATGGAGCACGACTCTAAATAATCGAAACGTAGAAAACTTTAGCATCATATATTCTTAAATCTCGATATAAGTTATATAGTACCTGAGCATCCCTACCCATCTGCTGAGAAGACATGTTGAGCAAATTGTTTTGGAAAATAATGTGAATACAAAAAGATTGAGTGATTTGGATTATGAAAGTTGAATGAATTTATAGACTTGAATTCTCTGAATTGATAGAGAGAGAGTTTCGTGGTAGAAAAAAAATGTACATTTCGAGCGTGTATTTCTGCTTTAGACTTGGCCCTTTAGGTACTTAGCATTTGCCGTTTGATTCGGGCCTTCGCGTAAACTCAGCATCTCCATGCATTAGCTCTTATTTTCGTTCTGTTTCTGTTATGACTTTCCACACCTTTGTCCTCTCATATCGAAGGGCTTTGATTTTCGGTTGCAAATATGTCGAATATATAAATAAAACGTAGCTCATTCGCGTGAGATGTTAATAGTTCCAATATTAAATTTATTATAATAAATATGATTTGAGATCGTTCCGTGTCATGAGTTCGAAATTCATCTCCAATATTATTGAAAATACTAGTCTTACCCGATTATAAGGATAAGTAGGGATCGGTAAATTTGTCTATGTGGACTATGGAAGTATAGTTCAGTACGTGACTATTTGGACTTGACATTTTCTTCGATTGATATAAATTAAAGAGAAATTGTTAATTTTTATAAGTTTTTTTTGTAATTTTACTCTTCTGAAAATATTTGCAAAATGTAACTACTTTCAACCCTCTGCAAACCAAAATCAACCACATATGCAACCAAAAATACGGTTTGCAACCAGATGTAACCAAAAGCAATTTTTTAAAAAATTGATTGAAAAACAAACGAGAATTCAAAAAAATTGTTAGTAAGATATTTGGTAAGCTTTTGGTGTTGATTAAACCGTTCCCCTAAGATTCAGTAGTTAACCTTTGGGGTTCAATGTTGGGCTTGAAATATTAAGAATGAGTAATAATCCCACTTAGAGTTTAGGGTTGTTTACAATTCTAGATTCTAACCCTACCCTGATTTTAGTGTTGTTTACAACCCTAAAATCAGGACGCCGGAAAAAAACCATTTTTGATTAAAAAGTTGCATATCTGATTGATTTTGGTTGCAGTTGCAGATATGGTTGAAATTAGTTGCAGACCGTATTTTTGCAGATATGGTTGAAATTAGTTGCAGACCGTATTTTTGCAAATATTTTCAAAAAATTGGTATTTTGCAAATATTTTCAAAAAGTTAATATTTTTGCAAATATTTTGATATTTTCGCAAAAAAATTAAAAAATACATAGTATTTTTGCAAAAAAAAAAAAATTTAATTGAATATTTATGAAAAAATCCCTAAATTAAACTCGGATGAAATTGAATTTTTACACGAAATGTGGAATTGAAATTATAACGAGACACTGGTACTCAAATGCTAGTATGTTACAAACATTTTGAATAGGAATTTCAGAATTAAAGTGTCTATTTTTTCAAAATATTTTTGGGATAACAAATTAAATAAAATCCAATTAATCAATTATATATATAATAAAAATCTTAAATATTTACTCAAATAAATTAATCACCACAAATTATTTTTTCAGGGCCAGACTATAAAAGATGAAAACATAAGATAACGTTGGAACTTAAAGCAAGTGTGGGAACTGAAATGGAGTTGAAACAACTTCAGATTACGCAACCAAAGCTGTGTTTTAATCCTCCACCTCGTACTACAACTACTAACCTATACAAACAATGTCTGTATCTATTTCCAACCTCAAATTTGTTTTTATATTCTCCCCTCAGAAATGTGCAAGCCCAGTATCGCCGGTGGGACTCAAATGCAGAACAGTTTCGAGCCCAGAACTTTAATTTTAATCCAAAGCCCAATAGAAATGATGATGAGGATAATGATGATGATGAAGCTGGTGAATGGTTTGAGGTCTTGGAGGAGTTTCTCGATGGGGCTTGGATTTTTCCGGTAATTTTTAAAGTTTTTTTTTTATAGAAAATTAAGTGGTTGATTAGTTTTTTTTTTTTTTTTTTTTTAATTTTGATTGTTAGCTGAATTTGAGATATGGGTTTTGTTTTATGTTGAGTTTTGGTTTCTGGGTTGGTTTTGTTTGTAGTTTTGTAGATACGGGTGTTTTTTATTATGTGTGTTAGTATTTGTTTATTGAGTTGAATGTCTACATGTTAATGTACTATTTGTTTTAAACTCTTTTTTTTTTGCAAGTATAGCTTATAAGTTAATAAGTAGTATCAATTCTATAATAAATCTCGGGATGAGCGAGGATAACGGAAGATAAGTTGCTAGTTGTTTGTGTTAAAGGATTGTTGTTTAGGTTATAGTTGGCTAGCTATATATTTTCCTAGTGGAAACTATTAGTTATGACCTCTTTTTAATTATGTTTTAAATTAGCATCAACCTATATATTATAGTGAATGATTACACATTTTTACTGACATAAAAACGTTGTTTGAGAGAGAGAGAGAGAGAGAGTAAGAAACTGTGTTGCTAGCCCTTTCTGTATGGAAAAATCAATCATGTTCTCGCAAGAAATCAAGGTTTAGGATGATTAATACCTGATGAGATGGTAGCAACTTGCAAGAACTTATTTGCAGTTTTGAAGCTCAGGATTGATGTTAAGGTTATCCTTGTTTTCGGTAAAAATCACTCTGGTTGGTGTTACTAGTTCTTGTTTCTTATGAAGTCATATGATTGATGGACAACTCGATAATTGCTTTAATCTGGCGTTCTAGATGTAAGATTTTAGATGCATATGGCTTTATGTTGCAAATCAAATACTTGCTCATCTTGATAACTGGAAAATTCAGACTAAATAATTAGGCGATTGGATGTAGTTTCTTTCTTTCAACATGTTGGTATTGAAAATTTGAAATCCTTCGTTGCGTATCAGTACCCTTTGTGGAGTATAACCTGAAGCCTCTGACATGTTGACCTAAAATCATCTTCGATGTGCACATCCAAACTTTATTGTCATGTTTATGCGTTACACGTTACATGTTTGTGGGCTCTTAACATATTCTGCAGATCATTGATAAATTAGATTCTTAATGTAGATATTCATATGAACATGAAGCTGACAGATCAGAAATTAATACTACTCCAAAACTTAAACCCAATTTACTAAACTAAATTATAATCAATGTCTCACTGAGACGTGCTACTGAATTTTATAAAACAAAGAACTATCTCACAGATTTCTTATCTTCAAAAGAACAATTCGCGGATCGTGCATATTCAAGGTTAATATATGAAGAGGGAAATTGACGCAGATAGTTAAAATTTATCAGATCTCTGAAGTGCTTTCGTACACATGAGTGTTTCCGCGATCTGAACAATGGCCAGCTTCACACTTTGCTTATTTTGTAGTGTGAGGACATACATTGACCTCAGATTTCGACTTTCTATTGCTCTGTGTTAGAGGCCAAGCCCATAAAACAAGTGCATCGAATGTGTTTGTGATTGATGTTGTCAAAAATGTATCATGCTAACCGTCCTTGTACCTTTGTACTAGAATCCTGATAGTCCTGTAAACTTTTTCTCCTATATCGTTTCCTATTGTACTCTGTATTTGTTCTGCTCTGACTATCAGATTATCAACTTCGCGTGGACTTGCTCTAAGTTTCTACCATGTTAATATGTTATACAATAAAATAGAACTTCTGACAGTGTGCTCCTCAAATTGTACCGATTTCACTTTAGAAGTTAAATTAACGTTCCCATTAGGTTACACTGTTGGACCAAATAATATTAAGAACTCATCTCCAGTTGCCTCTTTCTACTGTTGATATATGCCAACTATGTATATCCGTTTTCATAATTTTGCTTATTCCTGGATGATAAACTCAGTTAAATTATAGTATATATCTTTTTTTTTTATATATAGTCACACAAACATACTCTTCGCTGTTTTCAAACTTAACATTTATTGGTAGCATATAATAGTATCTTTATTACCTAAGCAAATCTCATGCATATTTATAGGTTAAGACATATAATATACAAGTTTCTGATGTCTACATATCGTCATAATTTTCATATAAATTCTTTTAATTGCTGCAGGTATTCAGATCTTTCGGTTGGATGCTTCCAGCAATAATCTCATCATTGCTAATAACTTCAGGTCCGAAAGCTTTCCTTATGGCACTAGCTGTTCCTCTGGGGCAGTCGGCTCTTTCGCTAGCATTTCAAAGGATTGTAGGAAAGAAATCAAGCAAACCAAAGCGGAAGGCGAGGACTAGGAGAAGACCTCGTGCTAGGTCTGCAAGAAATGTGAAATTCGAAGAAGACGAAGAAGAAACAAATGAGGGTTCCAGTAGGGATTCAATGGGTTATCAAACTTGGGTAGGTGGAAATGACGCTCGAGTAGACAGGGATAGCCAACGCTCACCTAGATACGGTGGATGGGACGATCTAGATAGACAGTCTAAAACCTATAAAGGATCTGAAAAGAACTCTGCTCAAAATACAGATAGTCCACAGAGGAGCAAATTGAGTAGGGGTCGGAGAAAAGGTGAAACACCTTTACTGTTGAGATTGCTCATTGCAGTTTTCCCATTCTTGGGTTCGTGGACTAGAATGTTGTAACCATTTTGGGGATGTTAAAATGTCAAGTACATTAGAGCTTTCTCCCACAACTTCTAGCGATTATATAGTCACCAGTTCGAATTATTTGTCATACATATATACCAGAATTCTTTTTGTTTAGAAGGGGGCGCTGATTTTGCCAGCAATTCTTTGAGCTTGGTGAATGAGTACGTTCTATTAAGCGTGCAGTGCTGGCTATTGCTGTTAGATGCTCTGCACCAAATAGAGTTTGCAGTTTAGTTCGTAAATGATCTATCGACACCCAACTTCTAGTATCGTTATGTCTGATCGAGTAAAGAACAGAATGCAGGAGTTGTGCATACTCTGTTCTCAGATTTGTACTTGCTTGGCAAATGCTTCCTCAAGCAACTATGATGCTGTTGTAATCTGTTGTTTTTTAGATTACCATTCGTGTTTAGTATGTGTTTAGCAAGTATATTAAGAACATTTTTATTTGTAAGCATATGTTTTTGTCTTAGATATTGCTTTATACAGACAGTCATGCATATTAAACTTTCTTTGAATTGGGAGGGTGATTAAACTGAAGCCTTTTAGTAGACATCAGAATTAGAATCGAGTTCTCTTATATTTTTCCATAAGTATGAAGTTTAGGCGAAATGATATGAAAGTTTTCAAATTTTGACGATTGATTATTATTATCAAAAAGAAGCGTAGACAGAAGAAAAAACAGGGTCTTTAGAGAGAAAGATCAGATTTAATTCAAAAGTATTATACGTGTGGACGATTTTATGCATTGAATGTAGTAAAGTTGATGGGTCATTTTAGAGTCGGGGAATGATTTTAAATTAATCAAAAGGCGAGCGATGAGATAACTAAGAAGTTAAGGACTTATCTCTCGTAGTTCCTCGACAAATTATAAGCGAGAAAGATTAATCGAATCTACAACGTATTCTAACAAACACAGCGTTAGTTTGAAGATGTCTTGAGGGCAGATGATAAGTTGACATTAAAGCTAAAAGGAACGGTCTGTCTTTAATTTGACTTTGATTTTGGGGCCAATTCGTATCGATTAACGAAGTTTCTATTTGACAATAAAGTCAGGCAAAGGAGTAGCTAAACACAATAACTTCTTCATTGACCTTGAGATCATGTAATTTTGGTGGGTTCACTTTAGTGGAAAAGAAAAAATGTTTTTACCATATAGCACAATTTCAAAATGCGACAGTTTTTCGTTTGTTAGAAAGCAAACAAACAAGGATGTTCATCAGTTGACTAGATTTTCTTGTTTAGTAACTTGTTACAATTTATTTTCGTCTCCTCCTGATGTATTGTTGGAGACTATCTTGTATGATTCTTCGGTTTAATGAAATTCATTTTCTTTCAAAAAAAGACCGTGCTAATAAAATGTTTCGTAACACTTTAAAATTATAAATAAAATAATTATTTAATACGATATCAAAGCTTGCAAAAGACTTATGAGCAGCCTGGAACCCACATACCCAAATAAGGAAGAAGAAAACTTTGCCCAAATAAAATGTCATATTCCGTAAGGCTGTGAAACAGAGCACGAACGATCAAGAATAATCAATCAAAAAGTTGTGACCTTGTCTACATTATCTGCAACTACAACCACCCAACACTACTTGCCATTAACGATAGAGGACCATATCTAAAATCAATCGAACAATATATGTACCACTATTTTATCAAATATTCACATGGTCATATTGAATATTGCCATGTTTATTAAGAAGAAATGTGCAATAGAGTCGGGGACGGAATTAAAGGGGCAGCAATCTAGACTGAAGTCCCGATTAAGTTAATTAATAATTTTTTTTATGAAGTCAAGATTTTAACTTAAAAATAAGTAGAATTTTATTTTAAACATCAGCTAACTTTTAAAAATTAGCAAAGCCTCAGCTATTACATGATCCTGGTATGCCCCCGAAGGAGTGCAACCAATTCATTGCCATTCATACGAAGAGATTGGGTGTTCTTTGAATTTAATGGTTCCCTCTACTTGTGACCAATTGACTGCCGACAGGGATGTCATAGGCAACTAGATCTAATTGATCAAACAATTAAACAAAAAAGATTAGACAATTATAGGATGAATTAGGGATGAGAAATGCGTCAGAATCGAATCGCTAAAATCGAAAGAACCGAGAATCTGAAGTAGAAATATTATAAGAATCGAACCGAACTCGTTTTACTGCAAGAACCAAACGGGAATTAAACATAAATTTCAATACATTTAAATTGTGATTTGTTGAATAACCAACTAATCTAAAACCTGTTAGAAGAAGGCACTTACAGGATCATATATTGTATTCTAACACGATTCAAACAAACCTCTACAATGACCAACATCTTGCACAGGACTTGCAAGAACTTCCTAGTGTGAATTCTGTTATTATTCGGAATTAAGTAGTTCAACAAACATTTTTCTAGCTTTGGAAGTTTCAAATATGTCTGCTAATCAATATGGGAAGAGAAATGCTAAACCCACTTAATTATATTAGTTATAAGAAAAATGTTAGAGAGCAACAAATTTTTCCAAAAAATCTCCCAAACATTTTCTCACGTAATTGGTAACATTTTTAATAAAAATATAAGATTCCACGGGATCACATCATTTTGTATGAGTTTTGTACATGCAAGACATTTCACATGTGTTACATCATTTTAAAAATGTTTTGGAAATTTTTATTGGATTCCCTAATATTTCTCAAATGAGAATAATATTCACAAAATTCAAATCCTGATTAATTTTTCCCAAAGTCGTAAGATATTTCTGATTACATTCCAATTCCATCCCCTCATTAGTCATTAGTCAATGTTAAACATTTAATATTCACTTCTCAAATCATACAAGCAAGCTGCCAAGAACATAAAGACATTTGAGTACATTTCTAATAGCAAATTTGTACTGTAACCAAACCATACACATCTTCATCAACCCATACACAAACACATACATATATTACACAGTCCAGAGTTCCCAAAATTATTTCCGAAACTCATACCTGAATTTAAATTTGCGGAACACAAATGTATACAGGGAAACTCTCTCATTTTAAAAATGTACATCCCAATTAAATCACATGCCAAACAAATATTTGAAACAATCTTTAGGAATGGTTTTGGGAAGTCTGACATTTTTCATCACACATACACTAAATTTGATGATACTACCAGCAACACTTGACAGAACAAATCTAACTAGAAAGTGAAGGTTCAATCCTGCTCATCTGAGTCCCATGCTTTACAGACTCATCTTCACCATAAGCATAAGCAAATCCACCATGCCGGGTCAGATCCATACCTGCCATCTCGTCCTCAGCCGATATCCTAAGCAACTTCAGCTTATGTAACCCGTAAAATAAAGGACCCATTGTAGCCGTAACCCAACCAAAAATCACCAAAATCTGAACAATGTGAGCACCTAATAGTCGCACACCACCGCCCATAAACAATCCGTGTGGCCGGCCTGCTTTTCCTCCGTAAACTTCCCCGACATACTTCTCTCGTGCAAATAAACCCGTAAAAATAATTCCCCAGGCGCCACACCCGCCGTGCAATTGTGCAGCCTCCAACGGATCATCGTACTTCATTTTCTCAGCTAATTTGTTAAATCCGATTAAAACTAAGGCAGCTACGAATCCACAAATAATCGCAGCCCATGGATCAACCACAGAACATCCACCAGTAATCGCGGCAAAACCACCTAGTAAACCATTGCAAACGTCCATCACATTCCAGTGACCTGACAAAAGTCTCTTCCCGAATAAAGTAGTTAAGGCTGCCGTGCATCCAGCTAACGTTGTTGTGACTGCCGTTCGTCCAACGGCACTCCATTGACCATAATAACTACCAGAACTATAAATAATCGAAATTTTATTGAACGAGCCCGGATTAAATCCGTACCATCCGAACCAAAGTAAAAATGTACCTAAGACAACTAACGTTGCGCTATGCCCACGTAGCGCAATTGCTCGTCCATTTTGATCGAACCTGCCAATTCTTGGACCTTCTATTAATGCACCGTATAGTCCTGCAATACCACCAACCATATGAACCACACCGGAACCAGCAAAATCGATTACTCCAGACTCGAATAAAAGATTGTCGGTATTTATAGGACTAGCCCAACCATCAACAGACCAGAACCAATGAGAAACAACCGGATAAACAAATCCAGTTAAAAACGACGAATAAATTAAATACGCAACAAACTGAGTCCGTTCTGCAATCGAACCACTAGTAATCCCCGCAGCAGCAATAGCAAACGCCCACTGATAAAGAAAATTCGGGTAATCGAAATTCGCATCCGGAACATCTTTTAGACCAAAAAAATGTTTTCCAATAAAACCATTCGAAGGTGCACCATACGCAAAAGCAAACCCGAACAAATAATAAAACAGGCCTCCAGCAGCCGCATCGAGAACATTCGTAAGCATAATATTCATCGTGTTTTTTGCGCGGACAGAGCCCGCGCAAAGCATGGCAAACCCTAGTTGCATGGCAAACACCAGGTACGCCGAGAACAATAGATACGTCGAGTCAATGGCGAAGTTGGTGTCGGTAAAGCGAGTATCGAATGTCGAAAACTGGTTGCATATGTATGAAGCGGCTGCTGTTGCGTTGGTTGTGTTTGCGCCAAAGAGCTGAGCAAGATCAGCTGAACAGCTCATTGGTGTAGCCATTGTTGAAAGGTTGAAAGATGAGAACACAGAGTGTTTGAGATTTGTGAGGACTGTTTCATAGGTACCTTATTTATAGAGATTTGAGATCAGTTGTTTGACTAGTTTTTTGAGTTCATATAAATCACATATTTTTAGGTAACTTATCAGATTCGATTTCTTTTTTTATTCTCTGGTGAATAATTTTTCATATTATTGTGTTGTGAATTTGGTTGGCACCTTGCCCAAATAGGCACAAAAGATTCTCATTCACAGTATTCTTTTTCATAACTGTTTGAAATTTGAAATATTCAATTTGGATTTAAGTTATTCATCAAATTGTAAAGGTGATTAATATGGAATCTATAAATTCTTTTAAGATTTTGATATGTTTCAAGATTTTTGAAAGTAAAACTAAAATCGGGTGGTATTTTGAAATGATTCTTTAAAATTTCAAAATATTCAACAAGATCTTTCTTTTGTATTTTCCAAAATGATGGATTCTAAAAATTCAGGTATATTTATTTTGAATTTAATATTATTCATTAATTATAAATCTATACTCTTTATTAAAAGCAGAAAGCCCCTCTAAATGGTATGCCATGTATACCGCGGTATACATATTATTTTTATCTTAATATTATTAATATAATTCTAAATAAATATAATAAGATTTATTATTAAATTAAAAAATTATACTTACTCTTTATTAAAAACAGAACATCTGTTATTGGTATGGTATGTCATGTATACCACAGTATACATATATTTATTATCTTAATAATCTTAATATAATTAACATAATTCTAAATTAATATAATATGATTTATTATTTAATTAAAAGTTAATTTTTATTACTTTATTCAAAACAAAAACTCACTCTTAATAATGTAGTATGTCACACATATAATTATTATATTAATATAATTAACATAATTCTAAATTAATATAAATAAGATTTATTATAAAATCAAAATCACATATCCAACTTAATGTTCTCATATGTTGATACATATAATTTGATTGAGATCAAAAAATTTTTTATATTACCTATTATTTTATAAGTTACTTTCGATCAGTACAATTCTTATCTCTCCTACTTCTAACAATTACATATGGGTATTTTATTCGTCCCATCGATCTTACTCTGTTCTCACGCCCCATTCGGGGCGAGAATTTGAGACATTATTCGTGTTCAGGACACAGGAACAAGAGAAGATGTTCAGGACACAGGAACAAGAGAAGATAAGTATAAAAACAACTCGGGGATTGGTGGCAGGAACGGAGAAAAGTACATAAAAATAATTCGGGATTAGGGACTTGATTGACAAGGAAAACTCTTTTTCGTTGGAACACAATAGTACAAAGCCAAATTTGGGTATCTCATACTTCTAACAACTACATATGAGTATTTTATTTGTCCCGTCGATCTTGCTATGTTCTTCACCCCATTCAGGACGAGAATTTAAGAAATTATTCGCGTTGAGGACAAGAACAGAGAGAAGTATAAAAACAACTCAGGGATTGATGGCGGGAATGGAAAGAAGTATAATAAAATTATTCGGGATATGGGGACTTTATTGATAACGAAAACTCTTTTTCGTTGCAAAACAATAGTACAAAGCCAAATTTTGGTTAGTACGATATATCTAAATTAATTTGTTTCATTCCAAACTCATGTTCGATTCGCTGCAATTGCATAATTATATAAGTTAGTTATTTATTCAATTTCAATTCTTTGATTTTACCAAATATTTGATTATTTCTATCGACATAATTAAATAATATTTATTTATTATAGACTTTCATATTAATTTCATGTAAAATTCTCTGCAAGTACATATTTAAATAAAACTTATAAATTATTTTTTATTCTCAATATTTTAAATTACTTTTTTAGTAATTTAATTTTTATTCTTGATCCGTGCTTCGCACGGGTTATGAGCTAGTATATTTAATTTGAATTTAACTTTTTTAAATATTGGTATATTCAATCATGATTGGAAAAAGTATTTTCGGAATCCGATGATATTCAATTAAAATTTAAAATTTTGAAAAAGTAATGCTAGAGAATCCAACAAAATGTTCCAAAATTTGTATGTGACACTTTGACAAATTTTAATTTGTGGGTTTTACGCGGGTTCCATATTTTTATAAGAAATTTTACCTTTAAAAATGAATTTGAAAGATGTTTTGGGACATTTTGTTGGTAATTTTAGCATTTTTCATTTTGAAATCTTACAGTATCCCAAAAAGTTACGAATTCTTATTTTAAGAAATGTGGCAGTGTCTTTTAAAACTTTTAGCCGCTCAAATTCAACGAGATCTTGAAATATTCTACTAAAATTAACAAGACTTTATATACCCTCTACAGAATTTATCTTATTTAATCTATTCACATTTTAGTCCAAATTCAATTAAAATGTCCATGTGGGGTCCCCATTGACCAAGTCAGTAGCATTTCCCACCAATGACATTTCCGACTTAAGCAATTCCTACCAACGCAGGTTGGTAGGAAATGACCCATTTCCTACCGATTTCGGGTCTTTTCCTACCGATTCGACGGTAGGAAAAGCCCGTTTTTGGTGTAGTGCACGTTAAATATTTAAATTAAAAAAAAAAGTCAACTGAAAATGTACAAAAACATGTAGTGAAACGTTGATTCGTTGATTATACAATAATAATAATAAATCATAACTTTTCAACAGATTCTATAGAGATTCATGAACATGAATACAGATACGTTATCAATTTATCAATTCTTCAGGTTTAGATTAACTGAAATGAATAAGAATCTTACAGAACACTCCAGCTAGAATCGTACCATGTTACAACTATACCATACACACACTTTTATTTAAACAAAGTAAAATCACGAAGTACCAAAAAAATAGATATTAAAAAATTGGTATTGTATCGATCAAATTTTTAATGTTTCGTTTTTAATAATATAATATAGATTTGTTAAACATTTTGGTGCTCAGTCCGTCGAGAAAATGTGAAAATCAGAAACTGCATATTGAAGACGATAAACAGATACTCGTCAGCATAAAAAGATGATAAAATTTCGACAAATAATTTAGAAAAACAATTTTTTTTTAATGTTCGATATGAACATCATATAAGTTACTCTTTTAGTTACCTTAAAAAATGAATATTCTAAATTTGCATAAAAATTAGAGTGGTAAAATAATCGTATAAAATGCATAAAAATCGAATCGGGTTGAATTTTAAAAAATCAGGATTTTTCGATATCGGATTGAATCAAGTTTTTCTTATAATCGGGCCGGGCAGATTTCTACTAAAATATTTAGTCCCCGTTAGATGGGCATAAATACACATTTTTTATCGAATTTAGCCGGATTGATCTTTTACCTAGTTCGGGTTGCGCTTTTGTCCGAATTGAGCCTAAATCTGCATAAGACTTAAATTCGGGTTCATTTTAAATCAGGTCGAGGACCGGGATGCATTTTGTAAAAATTATATGATTTATTAAGGCCCGTAGCTCGGACCGGACCGGGCAAGACTTTTTTAGACTTATATTTTTTACGATTATAATCGGATGGGACAAGTTTTTCGGATTCGAATTCCTATACATCTCGTCTCATGAAATCTGCACCCATAATAGTAATGGTGAACTCGTTTTTATTTTAACTTTCTCAGAAACTTGTTTCCAGATTATATGAAGTCACTCTGAAACTTTTCATTCCAAGTTTAAGCCTAATTATAATTTTAATAATGTATTAATTATGTATTTCACTATGATTTACACGTACGTGTATACGCAAGGCAGATTATAACAATGACAGGAGATCTGACCTGCAATAAAAAATAATTAAATAAGCTGTCTCAGTAATTAACAACCAATGCATATTCCTGTCTCTTTGAAATAGTATCTTATTTGAATCTTAACCTTTCAAACACACTGTGGGCTGTAGCTGTTCAAAATTGTTCTGAGCTGCTCTATTTTTTATTTATTCGAGATTCGAATCAATCATGCGAGTTCAATTACAAAATTATAAACATATGGGCCAAAAGTCCCAACTGCCATATTAGATCATCAGATTATGAACCAATTGACAAATTGTTTGTATTCTTTTAATGATTTGATTATTTTAAACAGTTGAGGAGTTAAGTATAGTGTCATTTTCTTGATTATCTTTATTCTACCAGTATTTAAATTCTACAGTATATTCTATTAGCAAGTAGAAAATAAATAATTATTCAACTTACCTGTTTAAAATTGGACATTCTTAGATTCTGTGGTTGTCTTTGTGTAATATTTTTGATGGCCCTTCTTTGATGAATGTGTTTTTTGGAATTATTTTTGAAGACCTTTCTTTGATGAAAGTGTTGCTTGGAATTATTTTTGAAGGCCTTTCTTAATGAAGGTGTTGTTTATAAATTATTTTTGAAGGTACTTCTTTAAGGTGTTGCTTGGATTTTTTATTTTTTTTTAGGCCCTTCTTTGTGGAAGGTGTTGCTTGAAATTTATTTTTGAAGGTTTTTCTATGAAAAGGGTACTGCTTGGAATATCTTGGTAAACCCGTACTTCCGGGTTGCTTATCCGTACTTCCGAAAAACTCACCAAGAAGAGAGTCCATCATTTTGTGGTTAAAAGAGTCGACTCTCTTATGGTGAAGAGAGTCCACCCTCTTATAGGTGAAAAGAGTCCACCCTCTTATGGTGAACAGAATTCACCCTCTTATAGGTGAAGTTAGTCCACCCTCTTATGGTGAAGAGAGTTCGCCCTCTTATGGAGCAGCTTGGAGTCCTTCCCTCATGGAAGAAGGTGTGTAGGAATACGAATTTCCCAGGAATCGTAAGTCCACTAAACGCATGGAGTAGCTGGAGTCCTTCATCTAAAGAAGAAGATGCGTAGGAATACGACTTTCTCATGAAGCGTAAGTCCACTAAACGTATGTAACAGCTGGAGTCCTTCCTGTAAAGAATAAGATGCGTAAGAATACGACTTCCCCAGAAAGCGTAAGTCCACTAAACGAATTGAGCAGCTTGGAGTCCTTTCTCTAAGAAAGAAGATGTGTAGGAATACGACTTCTTTAGGGAGCGTAACTTCACTAAATGCATGGAGCTGAATTTCTTTTCAACACATTACAGAGACATCACTACTACTACTACTACATTCTGCTACTTCTATCTCTTGAATAGTGGATTCACAAACCTAATTTTACAAGGGGAAGCACAACAATATCTACATAAAGTCGCTCATTCTCCTACACTTGTAAAACTACTCGTACATATGTTCTTCTCACATCTCACATATTTTCTCTCTCACAAGCACAAACATATTACGGACACATCATGTTGTCTCCCGCGCATCTACAGACATATTACGGACACATCATGTTGTCTCTCGCGCATATACAGACATATTACGGGCACATAATGTCGTCTCCCGCACATCTACAGAAATATTACGACAACATCATGTTGTCTCCCTCACATCTACAGACATATGACGGGTAATTAGCTGCTTCATATTATTTGCTAATCTTCTACTTCTAGTTGTTTCAGTGACTCGGGAAATTCGGAAGATCAAAGCACACTTAATTCTTCAGTCCATTAAGCTGCACTGAAAGGGGTAGTTGTTACACCATATTTTCGGTTGTCTCAATTATCTCCTAATTTTCCAATACTAATCCTTAACCACTAAGTAATATCCTCTATCTGAAACGAGGAAAGAATCAATATCAATCAATCAATAACGGAAAATATCTCCTAACGATTTTTTCAAATCAGGAAAGAATCACAACGCTAATATAACTCTAAAAAAATAAAATCAACTTATCTCAAGATATTCCTTAACAATCACAGGGATTAAAAACACTATCATATCACAGAACTGCATTGTCTTGATCCCTATATATAAACAGGGTACGCAGACATCTTGGAATAGGATCCGACACATATAACAAGTCGAGACACCTTTTAAGTCCGGTCCCAAACATCCAAAAATCCAAAAAACTAAAATCCCCCTATTTTTCATAATTCGTTATTATAGTAATCTCCAAAATTTGTTATCATCAAATTCCTTCGTTAACCGTATCTATTTTAATACCCAATTGAGTATGTCTACCATTATTGTTTATATAATTTATGTTTCTTAAATATAAAAATGACATGAAACAAGACAACGATTGCCATTTTTGAAAGAAAACTGCAAATGTATTGGCCGAAACGGGCAAGTAGTGCTGTAGCTGGTAAGATGTCCGTGTCTTCGTGAGCAGTTTTGTATTCAATTTGATTACAAAAATCGTTGCTGATGTGAAAAAATTAATTGAAATAGACTGCAATTTCTTCGTTTTTTTTCTCATGAATAAACAAACATCACTAAATTTAATAATATTGATTTATTATTTTACGTTACATCAGGACCCCTGAAAAGCTAAATTTTGCAGATTTTTAATCAGAGAGCATGTTGTTATGAATTAAATGAGACAATATGTTACGTTCACTACATTTATCAATGTACTAAATGAAGGGAAACGAAAAAATTAAATAGGCATAATTTGTAACCTTATAAATAGTTCATTTTTATAAAATTAGTAAAACGGAGTAACCAGCTCAACTAAACTTTTTGTTTTTCAATCAATCACCATGGCAACAAAGTCTACAAGCTTGTCGACCATGGTTATTTTCTTCGCACTTGCGTTCCAAATCTTTGCTCCTTTGCAGCTCGTGTTCTCGTACAAAAATTTGGTACCTCTAGCATCGTCTAGTTCGTCTCCGAATGATGAACAACTAGCGGGACTAAAGACTTTCGTGACAAAATGCAGTGAAAATATGTCGAGGAATTGTGGTAAAGAAATAAGGAACGAATTGCTTGAGATTGGGAATGTTTCTCGTTTCTGTTGCGGACAACTAGTGGAGATGGGATTGATTTGTCACAAGGCAATGACGAGATTAGCTGTTGAACTCTTGCCACCAATGTTTAACGAGGGAGAAACAGGCACTGTCGTTTCAAACACCTTACGGGTTTATAACAGATGTGCTGGGAATATCAATGGCATTGTACCATCTCCTTATTAGTCTTAAGTTTCGATATATCATATATGTATGTGTCAAATGAATAAATGAATTACAATGTTTTTTTTTTTGAAACGTAAATTAATTCATTAATAAAAAGCCATACGACATCTACAAAAACAATCGAGTCGAACAAACGTAAAACGGATCATATCGCTGATTACAGTCTTCATGGAGTTACAATGTTATTCGAGAAGTATAAGATGTTGTAATGATGTGATTTGCAAGATTAATAGACACCAAAGCGATGTTCTGAATTTTCGAAGCAAAAATCTTTGAATTTACCAAAAAAATTCGATGTACTGAAATATATGACTAATTTCATTGAATAGACAAACACATCTGTTATCCTATCTATAGTTTTTTTCATGCAGGATGCGGAAATAATTCAAGCTTGTCCTAAATAGGATGATGCCAAATCCTCAAAAATTGTGGAGTTGCCAGCTCCCTTCATTACTGGAATGAGTTCTTGGAGCATCTGGTAAATCAGTTCAGAACAAGGATGAGCTTTGTCAGCAACATAGAAACTGTGTGTTTCGTTGTTAATACTGATCCAACTGCACCCTGGCAACTTCTTCAGCCCTCTTTCTTTCATCTTTGCTCTCACTTCAGCCACAGCATCCCAATTCCGAGAAGAAGCATACAAATTCGAAAGTGAGACATAGTTTGAGGGGTTTGCTGGTTCTACTTGAATAAGGAACTTATAAGCCAAATCTAGCATGTCAGAGTTTCCATGAAGTACAGAAGCATTAACCAGTGATCCCCAAATACTAGGACCAGGTTCCAAAGGCATGGTCTTGATAAAATCCAATGCTTTGTCTAACTGACCTGATCGACCAAGCATATCAACAACACATGCACAAATCTCCAATGTTGGTTTCAATCCATACTCGCTAATAACATTATAGATTTCCAGGCCTTCTTCGACCATTTCTGACCTCCCACAGGCAGACAGAACTCCGACAACTGTGATAAAGTCTGGTTTGATCCCACTTTGAAGCATCTTATCATACAATAGTATAGCGTCACGACCCTTCCCATGTAATCCATACCCACTAATCATTGAACTCCATGAAATTGCATCTTTACTTATACAATGAAAATCAAATACTTTTCTTGCATAGTTCAAGCTCCCGCATTTCGAATACATATCAATTAAAGCATTACACAAAGAAACCTCACGATTTAATTCCTTTCTTACAGCAAATCCATGAACCTGTTTACCACCCAAAAGTCCACCAACTGAGCTACAAGCAGGAAGCACACTAATAAGAGAAACCTTATTCGGTTCTATTCTACCTCTACTCTGCATTTCACCAAACAAAAACAAAGCTTCATCAAACTCCCCATTCTGCACATACCCACTAATCATCGCAGTCCACGCAAAAACATTCCTAACCTTCATACAATCAAAAACCTTCCTCCCCACATTCACTCTTCCACTTTTCCCATACATATCAATCAAACAACACCCTAAATAAAAATCACTCTCCAAAAAAAACCCTCCATCATTCTTCACTATATAACAATGCAACTCCCTCCCATAATCACACCCCCTACTTCTCCTCCCACACAAAGGAATCAAACTCGACAACGTAAACCCATCAAACCCAAACCCCTCACTCACCATCCTTCTAACAAAACCCCACACTTCTCCCCCAACCCAATCACCCCCTACCCCTAAACCCGAAAACCCCCCAATCATAACATTCCACGACGAAACATTTCTCTCCGGCATTTCATCAAACACCTTATACGCATTCCCAAACATCCCACATTTACAATACATAAACATAAACGCATTCCCCACCACAACATCTCCCCCAAACCCATTCTTCACACACACCCCATGAACCAATTCCCCCACCACATTTTCCCCAAAATCCCCACAAACTTTCGCAATTATCGAAACCGTAAACCCATCAATCCCTTCCCCATTATTCCACATTTCTTGAAAAAGCTTCAAACTTTTACGGGACAAACCATTCTTAGCAAACCCATTGATCAATGTGTTCCAAATAAACACGTTCTTGACTCGGACTGAGTCGAAAACGAGTTGAGCGGCAAGTGGATTTTTACAAAGGGCGTAGGCTGAGATGAGTTTTGTTAGAATGACGGAGTGTTGAGTGAGGCCTAGGTGACAGACACGAGCGTGAGATTGTTGGGTTTGAGGTAGAGATTGGTGGGTGAGTGAGAGATGGAGATGATGGAGAGTGGTAGAAATGTAATTACGTGAGTTTATAGGGGTTAATGTAAAGAAGGGTTTAAGTGCAAAGAAGGTGATCATTTGCGGGCTTCGTGTTTAAACTGTACTAGCTTATATATGTAGGTTTAAACTGTACTGGCTTATATATGTATGCATTTTCATATAATTTTAGATTAAAGCGCATTTTGTGTATTTATATTTAATGTATCAGATTACCTGGGATATTAAATTTTAAAATCTGTCACATGCTATATTGAGTTTTTATTTTCGTTACACTTTGCGGTGGGCGTTTAGGGTATCAAACAAAAGTTGACTTATAGCTTAAAATGAGTAAGTGTTTTATAAGTGATAAGTTGATGCAAACTTATAAGTTACGTAAGTGTATGGATAAATTTACTTATAAGTTAATAAATTTTTTGTTAAATTAAATTGAAAAAATAATTAATTAATATAATGATTTCGATAAATACATTTTAGATTAAAAAACATTTAAAAGTATAAATATAAAAATATAAACTACTAAAATGTTAGTATAAATATAAAAATATAAACTACTAAAATGTTAGTAAAATATAAAAATAACATTTTAGATTAAATATAAACATTTAAAAGTATAAATAGATAAAGAAATCATGAAAAATGAAATAAGTTGAGCAAAATGTTAGTATTTTCTAACATTCAACTTATCATCTTATAAGTTATAAGTTAGATTATAAGTTGGGTAGACAAACACCCCCCATAAGTCATAAGCTAAAAAAATAAGTTATAATTTATAAATTAATGAAATAAACTGAGTACACAAACACCCCTCATAAACTGAAATGGAAGTCATAAGCTGACTTATAAACCTCATCCAAACAGGCCCTTTGCATGTTTCCGTCAAATCAGCCTAACGCCATAAGGGTATTATTGGAATATATTAAATTTATTGCTGGAAAATGAAATTAAGCAGATCAATCTTCAATCTTATAAACTCTAATTTGTGAAATCAAAATCCTAAAAATCACAATCTCTCTAAATCATAATCAATCATGAATATAGATAATGTCAACACAACCTTTTGTAAACAATTAAATCTCTCATCCTAAACAAAGATCAATATATTACTTTTGCAATCTAATAATCACTTATCCATTTCTCCATGTTCATCATATACTATCAAATTCAAACCATATACAAACCAACCAATCTATCACCACTTACGGTGTTCAAATACTAGTTTGCATACCTCCATTTATTTTAACCAATTTCATCGTCACGAAATCAAACAATTCATCTTCACATGTTTTCAATCCAATCCATTAAAATCAAAACCCACCCACACCCCCTAAAATAAAAGAAGCATTTCGTTTTATACATGTAAGTTGGAGAACTATATATGTTAGACATAAATTTAGAGAAAAGTTGAATATAAAGGGTTTGCTTAAATTTGAGATTAAGGATTAAAATTTTGGATGAAGTTTATGCAGATATATATAAGTGTATATGTATGTATATATGTATACATGAACAGAAAATATAAGCAGGAGGAAGGAAGATGATTTTGTTTCGATAAAAGGAAGATGATGAACAAGAAAATATCTTATTACTTAATAAATTTTTTTATTAGTTACAGACTGCCCCTAACATCAGTTAATAATTACTAACAGAGTTTGAGAGTTTTTAACGGAATCAGAAAATAAAAATTGAGTATAGCAAGTGAAGATTTTTGAAGTTTAGGCTCCGTCTGACATTGCTCTTGCAGACAGTAGTAACAGTTTTTTTCTGAAAATCAACTAAAAAAGTGTTTGATAAAATTTAAAAGCTGCTTTTTTGAAAAGCTCTTTTGGCTGAAAAGCCGTTTTTAGAGAAAGCAGACCCCCATTCATTTGAAATGCTTTTCAGCTTTTGCGGGAAGCCGCTACTGATTTCAACATCAACACTCACCAAAAACATTAATTTTTTATATTATACACCAAAACATGCACATATCAAAAATATTACCAAACAGTTATCTGATTTTCACAACAGCACTTTTTTCAACAGCACATCAATTTTTAACAGGAATCACAAACAGAGCCTTAGTATTCTGACACCTAAAATGCAAGCACACGAAATTGCACTTTACTCCTGATTTTATTTTAAGTTTGTTTAAAATAAATTAGTATAGTGTTTTTTTTATTTTAAGTGAATTCTTAATCTAAATAATATATTTCAAATTAATCAAAGTCTATTATAAGTTGGAGTTTAGAATTTTAACGGACTTCGAATTAGATAACTAAGAATTGTTATATACTCGATAAATTACGTTAAAAATCACACCATAATACGGATCAATGTATTAGTTTTGCAAAATATGAATATTAGAGAATTGAATTTTGATTAATTGCCTTTTTCCCTTTTTATTTAATTTAGACTATTCAAAATATAAGAGTGAATCGAAATGATAAATTGATAACAAGATATATTAATGAAACATAAATTTTAATGGTAATAGTTGTTTTGATATTTAAATTGATTCCAATTCTATTATCATCCCATCTAATTATAGATGGTAAAAACTCCCTCGGTCTCAATAGGTTATTAAAATTGTTGTTGTGCATTACTTTTATAAAAAAGCAATAAAAACTAAGAAAAGTTAAGAAACAATGTAAATTAGCGAGGGCTGTTATTTTAGTAAAAAAAAATATTATTTTAAAAAATATAAATAAATAAATAAATGAGACATTTTAAAATAGAGACAGAGAGTATAAAAAAACACAATAAATATAAAAAGAATGAGCAGAAAGTTGTTATTTTATTCTCAAATGTTAAGAACAAGCCAATCTAATTTTGACACACTTTGAACTGTTGAAGTGGTTTACTGCCTAACATCTTTGACAAAAGGTGAAACCCATATAATATAAGACGGTAATATAATATAAGACGGTAATAAATATCTAATTAAAATTTGTAATTAGATAAAGGAATTATAACTTTTTGGTGAAGTAAAAAATTATATAACATAAAATTAGCATGCATTTACCTATATTAGTAGCAAATTAACAATTATATAGGTCTCAAGAGTGTTAGACTAGGTAGGTTTTTAAATTTTATTATGATGTGAAACTGAAAACAATTCTATGAATTATAATTTATTAAAGAAGTTCTAGATTTTACTGCAGAAGAACTGCATGTAAAACAATTCTATGAATTATAATTTATAAAAGAAGTTCGAGATTTTAGAACTGCATGTAAAACAATTTTATGAATTATAATTTATTATAATTTATTATAATGTAAGTCGGTGCATCTCCCGAAATATAGCAGTGGGGAAGGGCTCAATGCAGGATCAATTATTGATGTAAACATAAAATAGTAGGATTGCGAGGCTTAACGATTTCCACAGGGTCGACTCCTGTTAGCCAGTAAGATCACACCTCCAACACTAGAAGAATCGAGAAACTACTACTATTATGCATTTGTTTACATTATTTTATAGTATTTTATAGTTACACTTAAATCACAATGATGAAAATTCAGTACATTTCATGCAAGATTCTTTGTTTTTTGTTTGCCAAGCTCAGGCAAGATTTTCATTATTTTAGAAACCATTCTTTTGGTGGAGGTTTCACTTAGGAGCTAGCTGTTATTCTTTAATTAAAAGCAGTTAAATATCATGAAAGGAGAGTTGTTGTACTCCTGCAGAGTAGCTATGGTTGCTGCAGAGACATCACTGAAATTGCCTTGAAATTCATCCAAGTTCCACAGACTGCCATCCCAAAAGAAATCTTGATCACTCGAGGACTCGGCCACAGATGCGGAGTCATTGAAATTAATCATAGCCGCCATAGATGAATAAGCGTTCTCTTGATCATGATTAGCTGTATCATGTGGACAATTGTTGGAGCTAGCCATGCTGTCTTGTTGCTTCATCATTAGTTGATGCTGAGGTAGATATGGCATTGGCACTTCACTTTGGTCGTGTAGATTAGTCATGACTCTGTGCATGTCCACTTCGTATTGGTGCTGTTGCTGCTGCTGCTGCTGATGAAGAAGAAGTTGTTGCTGTTGAAATTGTTGCCTTCTTAGCATTCTTGCTTTGGACTTGGTAGCGTCGTTAGGGGAAGTTTTAGTCTTTTTCTTGAAATGGGTTCTCCAGTAGTTTTTGATTTCATTGTCTGTTCTTCCTGGCAAGCTTCTTGCAATTGTAGACCATCTGAAATTCATGATTATGGGATTCGATATTAAATTTCAATATAAAAAAATATTTCGGAATCTCGTTCTCATTCCCGTTAAAAGAGTTGAAAACCCGAGATTCAAACAACACATAAAGATATTTGTGTGTGTGCTGTGAGCACCATCCTTACCTGTTTCCCCATCTAGCATGGAGCTCTATGATCACACTTTCTTCATTTGGGGTGATTTGGCCCCTCTTCAGGTCTGGTCTCAAGTAATTAACCCACCTTAGTCTACAACTTTTTCCATTCCTCTTCAAACCTATAAATATACAACCAAAAATATGTTAAGCTCTCAACAAAAACATTCGAACTAAATTTTACAAAATAAAAATCGAGATCGAAGATGAGTTTATATAAGAACCTTGAAGGCGAGCAACAGAGTTCCATCTTCCTTCACCATGCAACTTAACATACTCAATTAGCAATCTATCTTCTTCAGAAGTCCAAGGCCCTTTTCTCCACCCTTCTTCTATGACTCCCCAACCCATAGTTTCTGTCATTATTCCTATAGACATGAAAGACAAAACTGAAAAATATAACTATTAGTACTTCTTATGCTAGAAGCTTGTGTTCAATATTTTATGACATCAATGGTCTAAGGTTTGGTCATATTTATATCTGCCCAAAAGGAAACTACTTCCTAGTCCATCAGTCAAATTTTTTATATCAAATCATAAACTATATCAAAGAATGTTACCCATAGACCCGGCAATTTTCGACACGACACGAAAACACGACACTAAACGACACGAAAATTTAGTGTTTGGGTTTGTATTTTTAGTACACGAACACGAAAGTACACGATCGAGATTTAGTATCGGATTTGTGTTTACCCTTCAAGTACACGACACGACACGACACGACACGAAGTACACGAAATAAATAAATTACTATTTATAAATAAATATTTATATTAGATATTTTTATATTTTTATTAGATAATTAACATTTATTTATGTGATTATACATAAATTTATAATATTATTTGTAAATCTTATGTAAATATATATTTTTAATACATATTTGTAAAAATATTACCGAAAATTTTAATATTTTAATACATTTACTTATTTATTTTTATTTTTATTATTAATTAGAATTACACGAAAATACGACACGAAAAGTACATGAAACGAAAGTACACGAACACGAAATTACACGAACCCTAAATGGGTGGTTTTGGGTTTAGCATTTAGGTACAAGAAACACGAAAGTACACGACACGAAAGTACACGACACGAACGAATTGTCAGGTCTAATGAAAATACCATAGGTACCCTTAGCGCTAATTTGACATCCCTCCTAAATCGAGTTCGGGATGAGTAAGAATTGAACTCAGAATTTCTAAGGGTTAATTATCTTGTTGGTCACTAAAGTGAGCATAAAGTATCAAGTTGGTCACCAAACTGAAAACGGTCTCAAACAGGTCACTAAAGTCAGCTATAGGTACATTCTATTATATAACTTATTTTTTTCTGAACGGAAAACACTAATATTAATGCTAATTTCTTCGATTTTATGGTCTGAAATGGGTATGTTACTCTACCATGTATACATTAAATATTTTTTAATAAATCATCATTTTTCGTCTAAAAAAAATTATTTATTTAACGGAGTGTACCCTGTATCCGACTTAGTGACCTGATTGAGACCATTTTCAGTTTGGTGACCAACTTGATATTTTAGGTCCACTTTAATGACCAACAAGATAATTAACCCGAATTTCTAAAAAGATAGAAGATAAATTGTACAGTAACATTTGAGTTATCTAATCATGCTCTATACAAGAATAAGGGTGCGTTCGGATTAGTAATTAAAAAGTTAACACAGAATCTACCTAAGATGTAAAAGATGTGCAGGGTAAAAGAGTCATTTGAGGAAGTTAAAATGTTGCCAAGGGATTGGGTGACATGTTCTTCTATGAATCAAATCAATTAGAGTATATATCGTTGATAATAAAGCGAGTCCAGAAGAGTGCCACGTATAACAAAGGTTTATGTATCTAGACACGATAGAAATATAAAAAAATCTGAAGTATTTTATAATATATGAAAAATATAATATTAGTGGTGGAAGAGGTGACCTATATTATTTAAATATGATAACCACTAGTAGTCCAATAGAGATGAAGCATGTGTTGCCCTTGCTTACTACCTAAGGAGTAATTTGGGCTTAATCATCATCGTATCTTTCGTTAATTATATTATAATAGATACTATTTAGGGTATAGTGCTATTTATTATTCATGTAAGCATGTCACTTGAATAGGTGGTCTTCAATTTGCTTCGGTGACAACAAGAAGAAAATGTTATGTTTCCTGTGGAATATCAGCGTTAATTTTTTTCGAACTTCTTATTGTTGGAACCAGTTTTTTGCGAGAGTTTGATCGTTCGGACCTGTAGAAAAAATGCGAGGGTTGATACACGGATTCACCTTCAGTGTGAGAATAAATTAAACTAGTCTTTGTGAGTAATAATAAAACGTACGAATATTGAAAATTGTTTATGAATCCTCCCATGATTCTTCAAACCTAACATTTTATCTACTTCACCGGTCTTCCCGATCTCCCTGTTCAGAGACGTGGACTGATCTGTGAATTACGTGGGTCGTTCGCCTCCTACACGGATCGTGGGGTGTCATCAAAATAAGACTTATTGCACTGAGCCTCAATGATCGCAAGACTTTTCGGTCGACCTATTACCCTAATGGGCCTCTATCATGGGCCTCCAACATGTCCCTGGAGTGATGGTTGGCCGAAGACCAATATCTTGGTCCATCTTCAAGAGGACTCCATGACAACGTCTCGATCGAACAGGATGACGTCTGTTTGAAGACTCAAGAGGCACATCCACGTCAGCATGATGCAGCTGTTATCATGATTTGTCCCATTGGACTTGCACGTTTTTCTAAATTAATCTAAGCCATGAATGTCGACAGCCTCCATCTCAGCCGTTGATTTCGAAACGGCTCTATACATACATATAAACCGCCATTTTCCTTTCACCACTCCATTACACATATTTATTCAAAAATTTCTCTATGTTCTCCTGTGTACCACCGGCGAAGGCAACCATTGGCGGAAGAATCTCTAAACCAACATCTTCATCTTCGTCTACATCATCTGATAACAATAAGTTTTCTCCACCCTTTCCTTTTGATGTTGTCCCCAATATATATATATATTTAGATTTGGCATGCTTCCCTCACTGCTTTCCTTACTTACGGTTTCCATGTCGAGTATTCTTGTATAACTGTTTTAGATATGAAAACGTGTGTAGTGATAGAGATGTTTGACAGTTTCGGGGATAATTTATGCAATATGGGCATTTTATTTCGGGAACTTTAGGTGTTGTACTGTAGAAAGTTTCGCAAAATATAGGTTTTTGTTTTTTGGGTATAGTATACACTTTATGGGATTAAAATGAGGGTTCTTGATAGTTGCACAAGCAAGAACACTCTTCAGACATCCTTATACCCTAAGAACACAATTCGGACACCCGTTGATTCCAAGAACAATCTTCAATTTTCCTTAAACCTTTAGAAAACCCTTCATCCTTCTTTTACCAGAAAGTTTTCTTCTGATCGAACATGGCCCTCTGTACTTGGCTCTATTTGGCAAATCAAATCTTCTCCCCCATTTTTTTATTATTTAAATTTCCCGAGTACATGGCTAATTCTGTCCGACTTTGCGCCTGTAGGATATGGATCAACCGGTCGAGTTCGGACCCATCTATTCGGCCATGACCTACTTTAATTTCTCTAGATTTCCTTCGGCCAATCTAAATTCTCGAATGACAGGGAGGGAGGTGGCTAAGATGGCTAGTAAGTACGACATCCCTAGCCGGTTCAAGACGTGCGATGCGGATGAAGTTGAACTTATTTACCACACCGCGATCGTACCCGAAGAGCATGGTTCAGTCTGCCTAGGCATTTCCAAGAAGGCCTTTTACTGTGGCCTTAGACTCCCTTTACTCCATGTAGTCAAAAAATTACTTAAGTATACCATGGTCGCACTCGTCCAGCTAGATCTAAATACCTTTATCCATATCAACGCCTTTCAGAACCGATGTTTGAAGGCTGGAGTCAAACCCAGACTGTCCTTACTTATTCATCACTTCGACTTTAGGAAAAATGCCAAGTCCAACGACTTCTATCAACTTTACCGAAGGACCGGTCGAGCAGAATGGGCCGCAACCAATTCCAGCAACAGAGGGACGCACGATCACTGGTTCTATATCAGTGGTCACAAATTGCGTAAGTACTCAGTGTGGAGAGAAATTGACCCATCCACAATCATTGCCCCTATTCTGAGTGACCTAGATAGGGCTGATTACGAGGAATTATGTAAGCCCCAGGACCCAAACTACATATCTTTGGTTGTGAGTCGGGATCAATTTCCCTTCGTCTTTTTCTTTAACCCTTTTGCCTTCTTTAACATTGTTGTCTAATTCTCCTCTTTTCTCTTTGCAGTGTCTACAAAGAACGAAATGATGAAGATGATGAATGAGAAGAATGCTCGGTGGGTGGCCGAGTTATAGGCAAAACAGAATGCCGATGTAATTCAGAAGACTTCTGCCAAACGGATCCATTCCCCTCCTCCTTTGGATTTGGAAATTCTCGACGCAAGTGATGAATGGGCGAATGTTGAAATTCCTCAGACCGATGTGGAGGATAATGTGGCCCAAAAACGGCCAATGGGACCAGATGGCGGAACTGTACGAACCTATCAGCCCGAATGGTCGGCGATGGCCACCGATAGGTTTTCGGCTCAGGCCTCTATGGAGGCTAAGGAAATCGACACTGGCCTTTGTCGGGCCTTCGTCCTTCCAAGAGACCATCTGATCTACGACGGTGTAGATGCTTCTTCGACATGCTCTGAGCTCCTTGGTCATATTAGTATGGTAAAAGTTTCCTTCATTTCCTTTATGGTTTATTTAGTCCCTTAGACTAACTTCCATGTTCCTTCCACAGGTTGTCCCGTGGGCTGCAGCGGTCGAACATAAGGTCAAAGACCTGGACATCCAGCTCAAGGGGCTCAAGTTGGTGGAGGAAAGGGCTAGAACTACGGAAGGCCAAACGGAGCTTCTGAGTAAGGAGGTGTCTACTCTTAGGCAAAATTTGTCAAACTTGGAGATTGATCGGAATGCTACCAGGACAGATATGGACGCTTTTATCAGCCGATGCAGAAGAAGGACTGCTTTGTTGCGAGCTTCTCGAAAGGCCGAGAAGAAAGCCCAGAAACTGGTCATCATGTCTGAAGACCGTGGCTTTTCAGCTGGCTTCGATGAGGCTGTTCGCAGGTCCCATGCTGCCTGCTTTGATTATAAGCAGCTCCTGGATGAAGGTATAAAGGATCCAATCACTCGTCCTGAAGAGCCCGATGTCCCTCCTGTGGTTAGCTCCGATCATGAATCGGAATTTTCTGATTAAACTTGTAATTTTATTTTGACAATGATGTATGGCATTCGGGCTTAACACACCTTCGTGGCTTTAATTTGTTTGTTCTCAAGCTTAACTTTTCCTTCGGGCGTTTTTGTTTTTATACTATTTTGGTGCTTCATTTACTTTGCTTTCAGGCTAGTTTATTTGCCTTAGCTTAATTAGCACCAATTTTCACGCTCCTTCCGTCTTATATTTTGACCTGGGCGTACGTCCTTTGGTAGGAATATTTTTGCTTTAGCATAATTTTAAGTTTTCTGCTTCTTCGGCAGGAATATTTTTGCCTTAGCGTAATTTTAAGTTTTCTGCTTCTTCGGCGTGAATATTTTTGCCTTAGTATAATTTTAATTTTTCTGCTTCTTCGGCATGAATATTTTTGCCTGCTTCTTCGGCATGAATATTTTTGCCTTAGCATAAATGTTTACCTTTAGCATGAATGTTTTCTCATTATGCATCTTCGGTATAGTGGTGCTTTCTTTAGCACTGTAGTGTCCCCTAATATTAAAGGGGTTGATCATTTGTTTAAGCTGTTTTGTTCGGTCCAATTCTAGTCTCCGGCTTAAATCAATTGTTCAAGTACTTTAAATACTAGAATCATTTTGTAAAGACACATAATTTAATCTGATCGTCCCCAAGTATGTGTTGATCAAGTTTATGCAACTAATCGTGTTATTGTCTAAATCAAGATATACATGCAACTTGGGAGAGAAATGATTTTTATTAACATGTCTTGTGACACATGGTCACCGTACAAATTGATACATAAAGCAAATGACAGAAATAAAAACATGATGAAAGTACCGAATTAAATTGTAATAATGAAATAAAGATTGCCAATAAGCTTACTGGTAGAACCTGCGAAGATGAGAAGCATGCCAAGTGTTCTTAATGGAAGTGTCGTCCGATCAACATAACTTGTATGTTCCCGGCCGAACAACTTTTGTGACCACGTAGGGGCCTTCCCAATTTGGCATCAATTTCCCATGTTTGCCCGGAATAGAGGTTTTTAGCTCTCTAAATACTAAATCCTACCTGGAATGATCTTTTCTTTATCCTTGCATCGTAATATTGGGTTGCCTGAAGTTGGTACCGGATGTTGCGCTGATGAGTGACTTCCCTTTCCTCGTCTATTAAATCAATATTTGCCCGAAGTCAAAACTCATTGTTTTCCATATTAAACACATGTGTCTGGTAAGATTCAAGACCCACTTCGGCGGGCATCAATGCGTTTGTCCCAAATGCGAGCCTGAAGGGGGTTTCCCCAGTGGACGGCCAGGGAGTTGTTCAGTAGGCCCATAGAACATAAGGCCGTTCTTCAGCCCATAACCCCTTGGCGTCTCCTAGCCGTCTTTTAATGCTATCAAAAATGATATTGTTAGCTACTTCTATAGCCCCATTTCCCTGCGGGTGTTCGACCGAACTGAACTACTGTTGGATCCCGAACTTAGCTAAGAATTTTCTGAACTCATATCCAATGAACTGGGTTCCATTGTCTGATACACATACCACCGGGATACCAAACCTCAGGATTACTTGTTCGAGCATGAATTTTTTAGCAGCTTCCTCGGTTAGTCATGTAGTCGATGTAGTCGATGGCCACAATACAGTACTTAGCCTGTTTAGTACTGGTTGGAAGAATGCCCACAATATCCACAACCTACATAGCAAAGGGAATGGGATTGAGGACTTGTGTCATTTCTTATAGGGGTTGCTTCGGTACGGTGCTGAACAATTGACATTGTTTACACCTCTTGGAGTAGTTCGCGGAATCTTCCCTTATGGTCAACATGAAGAATCCCTGTCTAAGGATTTTGAAGGCGAGCGATCGTCCTGCCAAATGCTCCCCGCATATTCCTTCATGCACCGTTTGTAGCACTAACCTCTGATCTTCAGGACCAAGTAATTTCAGAAGCGGTTGTGTGGCTGACCGTCTGAACAGTTGGCCTCCTACCAGGGTGTAACTGGCGACCGATACCTCACTTTATGTGCCTCTTTCTTGTCTAGTGGTAGGGTCCCTTTTTCCAAAAAAGCTCTGATGCGGGTCATCTAGGTAACCCCTTGATGAAGTTCTAAGCATTGTTTCTTGTCGATGGATGGCGTTTTCACTTCGTTTAGGTATATTGACCCTGTTAAATTCTGAGTTTCTGCCGAAGCTAGCCTAGACAAGGCGTCTGCTCGGCTGTTGTTTTCCCTAGCCACCTAACTTAACTCAAATGATTCAAACTGAAGTGCATTTTCATGTACCTCGGTCGCGTTTGCCATCGTTCGGGGATCTTTCTGTCCATATTCCCCTGAAAATTGCTTTACCACATGCATAGAGTCGCTGAATACCTTTATGTGCTTCACCTCCAGACTTTGTGCCAAGGCGAGTCCCGCTAGAAACGCCTCGTACTCGGCCTCATTGTTATTCAAAAGGAATGTGAACCTGATAGTTTGGCGAATTTCAAAAACCATCCGGGCTAGTCAGAATCATGCCTGCTCCGTACTTTGTCTTAGTGACTGACCCATCCACAAAGAGCTTCCACTTTCCGGGTGACCGAATGAGTTGTTCTTCTGGTGCTAAGTCCTTCGGTGCTGAGAATGAGCACTCCACTATGAAATCAGTCAGTGCTTGGGCTTTTATGGAGGTTCTGGGAACATATTTCAGATCATATTCCCCTAATTCGACTGACCAAGCGACAACTCTGCCCGAAGCCTCTGGTCTTTGAAGTATTTTCTTGAGTGGCTGGTTGGTCACCACTTGCACAGTTCTTCCCTGAAAATAATGACGCGACTTCCTCGAGACTATCACCAGCCCAAAGGCGAACTTCTCTGCGTTCGGAAATCTTATCTCTGCGTCTTTGAGCATGTGTGAGACATAAAACACCGGGTGTTGGTTCTTTTCATGCTATTTAACCAATACGGCCCCTAGTGTTCGGTCGTTCACTGCTAAATAAAGTTGCAGGGCTTCATTCGACTTAGGTCTCATCAGGAGCAGGGCTTTGACCAAGTACTCTTTAACTTCCTCAAATGTTTTTTGACAGTTCGGCCCCCACTCGAAGTTCTTAGACCCCCGAAGCAGTTCAAAGCCCGTTAGTTTCTAAATGTCCCGGATCGTCTTCGGCGCCTCCATGTCAATCACAACTTTGATTTTTTCTGGATTCGCCTCGATCCCTCTGGCACTTACCATATATCCCAAAAATTTGCCACTGGATACTCTGAATGTGCACTTGTTCGGGTTAATCCTCATATCGTTTTTCCTAAGCGTTTCAAAGCATTCTTTCAGGTCTTCTGCATGATCCCTAAGCATAGACTTCACGATCATATCATCAACATAACATTCCATGTTCCGACCAATCTGTTCCTTAAAAACTTTGTTGATCATCTTCTGGAATGTTGCCCCCGCGTTCTTCAGTTTGAATGGCATTTTGATGTAAGCATAGGTGCCTTTTGGGGTGATGAATGTTGTCTTTGGAGTATTCTCGGCATTCATTGAAATTTGATGGTATCCAAATAAGGCGTCCAAAAAGCTGAGTATTTGATGGCCTGAAGTGGCATCTATCAGCTGATCAATATTGGGCAAGGGGTAATGATCTTACGGACATGCCTTGTTCAGGTCGGTATAATCAACTCACATCCTCCATTTATTGTTTGATTTTTTCACCACCACCACATTCGCTAACCAACCCGGGTATTCAATTTCCTCGATGAATCTAGCCTCTAGCAATTTTTCCACTTCGATTTGTATCACTTGCCGTCTTAACATCACGAAGTTTATTTTCTTCTGTTTGACTAGCTTCGCATCGGGATTCACGCTAAGGAAATGTTTTGCCACCGAAGGTTCCAATCCTGGCATATCTTCGGGTCCCCAAGCAAATACATCATGATATCGCCTGATCACCTCGATAACTTTCTTCTTTAGTTCGGGCTCCATGTTCTTCCATATCTGAATCATTTTTCCTGACTGGCCGGCGTACAACTCCACCTCTTCGGTCTCTACGGCCGGCTCAGCTATGGGTTTGGAAAAGTAAGCTCCAAAATTTTCCAACTCAATATTCATGGTTTGGTGACTGCCTCCAACGTCATTATCTCCCCGTTTCCTTTTTCCTCCTTCGGACAGCTTTTTGGTCTCCTCTCAGTTCTCCAATACCATGCAACTTTAGGTGAGGAACCGAGACCACAGCTTGGAAGGCCGTGAGGGTAGGCCTTCCTAGAATACCATTGTAACGACTATCTACTCACACCACATAAAATTTGGCATGTTTCTCCACGGTGTAAGGCGCATTTCCAAGTAATATAGGCAGGGTGATTGTCCTTTCGATCGGTACATGCTGATTGCCAAAGCCGTATAAGGGAGCTTCATGGCAAGACTCCAGTTGTTCCCCTCCTAGGTTCATCTTACAGTACGTCCTGTGATAAAGGATATTGACCGAACTACCACCATCAACCAGAACCTTCCATATTGTGTTCTCCCCTATGATGGGGTTGATCATCAGTGGATCTTCGTGCGGCCATACCACATCTTCATAATCGTCCTCCGTAAAAGTGATGGGAAGAGACTGTTTGGCCGAATTGATATGATATAAATTGTAGACCTGGCGGGCATATTTCTTTCTGGCAGTTTTGCTGCATCGATCCATAATTGTTCCACAAGTGATCGTTCGGACCTCGCCTCGATATTTTTTCCCCTTTCAGGCTCCTTGTCTCTCCTCTTCTCCTTGGAGTCCAGTTTATCTCTCATGTCACTTATGAACTGGTGCAATTCTCCTGCTTTGATCATTTTCTCTATCAACTTTTTTAAGTGGTAGCATTCATCAGTATTATGCCCTTTATCTTGATGATAATCACAGTATTTATCTTCATGTTTCTTATAATCTAGAGTCGTCAGCCTGCCAGGCCAAACGAAGCATGACTTCCCTTTTATCTCATTGAGAATCTTTGAGATAGGTGCATTGAAAGGGGGGGGGGTGAACACTGTATTATCTCTATCTCGCCTTCTTTCAGCTCCACAATCAGGCCGAGTGTCTATGAGCCTGCTCTTAATATCTCCCCGACCTCTTCGGTCGTCTCTTCCTGAACTTTAGTGTCTTCGACTCTCCTTATGACCCCCAATAAATTTCAACTTCCTTCGTATAGCTTCTCCCCTCAAGTATATATCATTCAAAGACTTAGGAGGTACATCGTAAAGAGAGGATTGAAGTTTCTTACCTTTAATAAGGTCTAAACCAGCGGCGAGGAACCCTTGAGCCTCCGTCTTGTCCAAATTGGTGACCATTCCTGCTTCTTCTTTAAACCGGGCTAAATAATCACCCAATTCTTCGTTCGGCCTCTGCATGCAGTGAATCAAGACTTCTTTGTCCTTCTCCCTTTGGCATAAGTAGGAGTGATGCCTTAGGAATTTCCTTTTTAACTGGTCATATGAATAGATCGATCGGGGTGTTTGCGAACGATACCACATCGTCGATGGTCCTTTCAGGTATGTTTTGAACATATTACATAGCATAATATCACAGTGCCCCATACCAGTCATCAAAGACTCATACTTCTCATAGTGGTCTTCGGGGTCACTCTTTCCATTAAATTCATACATCTTGGGGAATTGTCTGCCTGGAGGAGGTCTAAATTGTTCGATTTTTTCGGAAAGTACCAGCTCATGGCTGATCTTTCTTTCACCAAACATTGCTTTCTCCATTCACCGTAGACGGATCCGAACATGAGGGTCATCCTCATCATCTGAATCAGACGTCAACACGATTTTTGAGCATGTTCTTCTAGAATGCGATTCGGAATCCGAAGACCCATCTTCATCGTCATGTACTCTTTTCTCTTTTTGAGTTCCGGTCGTTGTTAATATAATCTCGGCCTCTTCGACCGATTCTCTCAAGACTTTCTCTTCCATCTCCAACTCTTTTCTTCGAAGTTTGATGGCCTCTGTAGCTTTAACAGATCGACCTCTCTCTTCTTTGCCCGTATTTGAGCTTCCTTTTCGGCCTGTTCATTCTCCTTCTGCTTCCCCTTTTTGGCGGCCATATCTTCTCTCCATTTAAGGAGAATCGTTTTCTGCTCTTCTGGGGTTGGCATGAGACCATCTTACCCCTCAGACTCAAAATTCAGAACCCGATTCAAGGGCGGTGTGGAATTGGATCCGCCAGGTCGCAGTGGATCGATAAAACCAGGTGGCCGATCGGATGACATAGCGTGTTTAAGGTTTAATCACAAAAAATTTCGTACGTTCCCACAGACACGTGCCAAATGTTGGAACCATTTTTCTGCAAGCGCTTGATCGTTCGGACCTGCAAGAAGAAGAATGCGAGGGTTGATCCTACGATTCACCTCCGATGTGAGAATAAGTTAAACTGATCTTTGTGAGTAATAATTAAACGTACGAATATTGAAAATTGTATATGAATCCTCCCATGATTCTTCAAACCTGACATTTAATCTACTTCACCAGTCTTCCTGATCTCCCTGTTCAAAGACGTGGACTGATCCATGGATTACGTGGGTCGTTCGCCTCCTACACGGCTCGTAGAGGTGTCATCCTCATGAGCTTCGGAATAAAGCTTATTGCACTGGGTCTCAATGATCGCATGACTCTCCGATCGACCCATTACCTTAATGGGCCTCTATCATGGACCTCCAACACTTGTTTTCGACCGCAAATATATAATCGAATTCAGAAAAAATTTGCTCGTCACATTCATATAATTAAATTTAACTATTTTTCTTATAGTAGATACCGATAAATTTAGGAGAAGAGTGTATTAAGTTTCCCTTGCCAAAAAATTTCGAAAGATATATTCGACAGCATCAAGCAGTGTTTTTCATGAAATATTTTTGTGACTGTTCAGGGAAGGAAAAAAAAAACTACTAATGATATAAAATCGTCAGGCTATCGTGTTAAGATTCCAGGTAATGAGTTATTTCTGTAACAATTTTTTATATGAGATGCACGGAGAGATGGCCGGAATGAAATCTCAAAAAGGAGAAAAGAGAGAATCTGTGCACATATTATATATAAAAAATGTCGTATAATCAAGGAAGCTTGTTCAAGTAAGCAAGCACTCTAGATTTAGTGGTTGGAATAGTTGTCTAAAATGGAATTATTAAATGCATACAAAAAAGATCACTTCCCTCAATATTTAATTATTTATTTAAAGTGCTTGCTTTTACTACTCTTTTCTTGGAGTTGTATATAGTTTTATTGCATAATTATATTCTTTGTTTATAGGATAAGGAGGATTAGTATAATTTGTTATTTTATCTGATCTTTTGTCTTTCTTTTTGGCTTTTATGTACTTGTGTTCGGTTATGTTTGTGTTAAACAACGTTAAGATCTGACAAATTACTTTGTTTCTAGAAACATTATATAGCTCTTCCTTTTTTTTATGATTTCTATGTTACATACTAGGTCGTCGGATGTGCATTTTTTACGAGAACCTGAATTTTTTTAGTTTTGTACTTTTCTCGCCTATTTTCTGAGTTCATTGGGATGTATGGATCGTTAATGGGAATTGAAAACGAAAATGGTAATGAAAAATATGTGAAAGGGAGTTAATGAGGGTGAGAATGATATGGTATTTTAAGGGTGCGAAATATATGATTTATCCATCTCATAGGAATAAAGGTTTCATTTCCGATCATCAAATTATTAATTCAAGTACGTCATATGCATGGGCTTGAGATTTCGATTTCCGTTAACCAAATTCGTTAACTAGGAACAAAACGTCCCCTTCAAATTTTTTCATGTTTTTGGTACCTATTTTCGTGGGATTTTTAATGCATGATGTGTGTGTTGTAATGATTTGTATGTAGGTGGTATGCTAAAAATCAGTTGATTAATTGAATGCTTTCAACTAGGGCTGTTCACGAACCGAGTTGAGCCGAGTTTCGATGTGAACTTTACTTTTTTCTCTGACGAACCGAGCCGAGCCGAGCTTTTATATCACACAAAATTCGTGTTCGAGTTCGAGCTCGTTAACTAACGAGCCGAACGCGAGTTTTTATCGAACAAAAACGAGCCGAGTCGAGCTGAGCCGAGTCGAGCCGAGCTCATTAGAACTTACAATTTTTATAGATAAAAAAACCCAATTTTTATTGACCCAGCGAATTAAAACATTTTTTTTGGAAACCCAACCCAATTTTCGAATCAATTCTCAATAAACCTAAAATACATGTACTATAAATTGAAATTTTAATTTAAAATGTTATAAAATACAACAAAATAATATAAAAATATGTCGAATATATCTTAATTTTTTCGAGTCTTATCGAGCCGATCTCGAGCCTTATCGATATCGAGCCGAGCTCGAGTCGAACTCATTTTTTGTGTTCGAGCTCGAGTTCTTAACTAACTAAGCCGAGTCGAGCCCTTAACGAACCGAGTTCGATCTTGTTCTCGAACAACTATGTTAGTTAACAAACCTACTTTCAACCATCGAAGATTAACTAATTCAAATTCGATTTTGAGCGAGTATTCAGATTTGAATGAGTGCTTTATCGAGTACTCACATACTGAAAATAAATATTGAAAAAATGAGTTATTATTTAAATTTTGAATACGCAATTGAATAGTACTCATTTATTGGTTCTAAAATCTTGTATGTAAGTTTTTTCTATAGCGATCTGCTATTCATAAATATAATATATATGGAGGCTAATTATATCATACTGATGGGTCAGTTTCCACATAGAACCGCTTTAGTATTAGAACCTTAGAACTATTTAATATATTATGATGCAGCACGGTGTACTTTTTATAGTATTTTAATTATCATAAATTATTTTTTGACATAATTATTTCTTTAAAACATATTATAATGATGAAGTATATGCTGGGTTACGTGAAAAAATATTTATTTATTTTAAAAATTATGTATTTTAGAAGAAAAAAAAATTAGTGTGTACTGCATAAGTACATCATAAGTACATCATACTCTACAAAATTGTGTGTCGTAGCAAAACTAAAGATATTGTGTACTGCAGCAGAACGCATAAATTTTAGTCGTTGATTACACAAAATCTATGGTATATATTAATTCTAAGTTCTAACTTAATATAAGGTTCTAATTTGAACCTAACCCAAGTTTTATAATATAAAAATTAACTACATCCACTAATTTCTCCCATTATCTACACTTTATACATTAAATATTGATTGGTGTCATCACTTTACTCATTTTTTTTACTTTTTTTTACTAAATTACAATTTTTTTTAATCTTCATTGATCAAATTCAATGTAAAAAATTGAGAAAAATGGAGGGAGTATTTCGGTCTTGTCCTCTATAAATTACAAAAGTTGGTGAAATGTTAGTGCAAGTGTGTCGGAGCATGTTGTTTCCTACAGTTCTTACTTCTTACAAGTTACACAAGTTACCTTCAATTTGTTTCTGTAACTTTTTATGTACAAATTTTTAAATCATGCACCATCGACTTAAAATCGCGACTCGGTTACGAGCACATTCAAGAAAGAAAGATCTAGTAATCCTCAAACCTAACTAGAGTAGACTAGTTGTAGGGGTAAATTAAAGGTCTAATTAGGCTTAGAGGCTTAGGTCGGCACAGATAAATACTAATTAATCCCCATGTTTAGTGCGCAACATGAAAACATGTTTGAACTGCATCTATAATTCTCTATCGACTCGAAAGATATTTTTAGCGCTTTGATTAAACAATCTGTTAAAAGAGTCGTATGGTTCGTTAGAGTATTTACAACCATAATGAACCCTTGGCTAAAAATTCATATGACATGCCTTAAATAAAAATTATAGAGAATGTGTAAAAAATTTGTCACTCCAATGGTACGTTACTGTTGGCTAAAAATTTAGATAACCTCATCATATTGGCTATATGCTGAACCTCTAGGGACCTGTAGCAAAATTACACGTCAATTGTTCCCATATTAAAATAGTATATTTTACTTAAAATAACTTGAAATAATAATAACATGCCATTTTTAAAATATAACCAATCAATATAGTCAACTCCATTGGAGTAAAATACCTTACAGGTTTAGCAAATTTTACATAATCAATATTTAGCCAATCATTTTACAGAACACCGTTGGAGATGCTGTTATAAAACATAAACGAGTCACCTCATCTCCCGTAAGTTATACTCCATTCGTCCCATCAATTTGTTTATATTTGAATTGGGCACGGATGTTAAGAAAAATTAATAATATAGGGGAAAAAGTAACCAATCAATATTTAATGTATATAATGAGTATAATAGAGGAAAGTAGTGAAATTAGTTGATTTTTATTATAAAAGTTTACTAATTCTGAAAAGTTTAAAAACGTAAAAAATTGGAAGAAACATTCCAAAAAAATAATATAAAAAATTGGTTGAGACAGATGAAGTATAGTATTTGCTTGGTTTGTAAATTTTAGCAAAGGGCTACCACAAGAAAATCAGGAATTATTATTGATAATACATTTTTCTTTAAATTGTTGTTTAAGAGGATCACCGATTCAATTATTTTCACGATTTTCTTGTTCTCGTTTATCCAAATAATCACTAAATTATTAAAAAGACGTAATGTGTCTCAAACAAATTCATTACATATCCAATATAACAAGTTTCTATCAATAACTTTTAGACATTTCAGTGTGGAGCACGATCGACCTGAAAGAAAAGTTGACTAGATTACAGGCCAAATAGCAATATCCAAAAACTAGAAATTCAAATGAGTAATGTGGGATCGTAAATTATAATTAAGTAGGCAAAAAGAATAAATAAGACGAGATTAAGTCATCCATAATTCAATAATTCTATGATTAGCTTCAAAACATAGGAAACACATTTGAACTGCCAAGCACTCTAATTGACTCAAGTCTTGCATGATGTTTGAGTTTGTAGCAATCAAAGCCGGTAAAAAGTTTTCATTTCAAGTTTAATAATCGAAAACGCATAATTAATGGTAATTAATGAAGATCAAATACATTGATTATGTAATGTATCAAGTGATAAACTTCAAGTCTTTGTTGTTAACCACTTACTTAATTATGGTGTAGTTCAATCATCAATTTTTTTATTTTTTTTTATTTTTTTGTAGTATTATTTTGGTTTGAATCAACCTGCCAAAAAGATGTTGAAGTAGATGTATTTAGAATAATTAGGATTTTGTTATTGCCGGAACATTGAACTAGAACTATCAAAACTAAAATTTCATATTCTATTTAATTTTTAACTTTAAGGAGTTTTATATTCCACTTTTGACTAGATGGATATCCGATCATGGATATTAGGCAGGTTTTCGTAGAAATTAAACTAATAATTTTAATAATGAACTACTGCAGATTGATATTGTTTACTTGGGTTTGAAAATGAAATGGATATATTACATTTGTTTCTAATAAAAAATAAAAACATCTAAGAGTATCTATACTCTTTATTAAAAGCAGAAAGCCTCTCTAAATGGTATGCCATGTATAGAGCGGTATACACATTATTTTTATCTTAATTATCTTAATATTATTAATATAATTCTTTATTAAAAGCAGAAAGCCTATGCCATGTATAGCTTCTAAATAAATATAATAAGATTTATTATTAAATTAAAAACTTATACTTACTCTTTATTATATACTCTTTATTAAAAAAAGCCCTCTAAATGGTATATACTCTTTATTAAAAACAGAAAGGTATGCCATGTATACCCCGGTATACACATTATTTTTATCTTAATTACCTTAATATTATTAATATAATTCTTTATTAAAAGCAAAAAGCCTATGCCATGTATTATTAAATTAAAAACTTATACTTACTCTTTATTATATACTATTTATTAAAAGCAGACCCTCTAAATGGTATGTCATGTATATCACGGTATACATATTATTTTTATCTTAATTATTTTAATATTATTAATATAATTCTAAATAAATACAATAAGATTTATTATTAAATTAAAAACTTATACTTACTCTTTATTAAAAACATACTATGGTATGTCATGTATACCACAGTATACATATATTTATTATCTTAATAATCTTAATATAATTAACATAATTCTAAATTAATATAATATGATTTATTATTTAATTAAAAGTTAATTTTTATTACTTTATTAAAATCAAAAACTCACTCTTAATAATGTAGTATACTAGTATGTCATATACAATGGTAAACATATAATTATTATATTAATATAATTAACATAATTCTAAATTAATATAAATAAGATTTATTATAAAATCAAAATCAGATATCCAACTTAATGTTCTATACTCTTTATTAAAATCAGAAAGCCCCTCTAAATGGTATGCCCTGTATACTGCGGTATACACATTATTTTTATCTTAATTATCTTAATATTATTAATATCATTCTTTATTAAAAGCAGAAAGCCTATGCCATGTATACCTTCTAAATAAATATAATAAGATTTATTATTAAATTAAAAACTTATACTTACTCTTTATTATATACTCTTTATTAAAAGCAGGAAGCCCTCTAAATGGTATGCCATGTATATCACGGTATACATATTATTTTTATCTTAATTATCTTAATATTATTAATATAATTCTAAATAAATATAATAAGATTTATTATTAAATTAAAAACTTATACTTACTCTTTATTAAAAACATACTATGGTATGTCATGTATACCACAGTATACATATATTTATTATCTTAATAATCTTAATATAATTAACATAATTCTAAATTAATATAATATGATTTATTATTTAATTAAAAGTTAATTTTTATTACTTTATTAAAATAAAAAACTCACTCTTAATAATGTAGTATACTAGTATGTCATATACAATGGTAAACATATAATTATTATATTAATATAATTAACATAATTCTAAATTAATATAAATAAGATTTATTATAAAATCAAAATCAGATATCCAACTTAATGTTCTATACTCTTTATTAAAATCAGAAAGCCCCTCTAAATGGTATGCCATGTATACTGCGGTATACACATTATTTTTATCTTAATTATCTTAATATTATTAATATCATTCTTTATTAAAAGCAGAAAGCCTATGCCATGTATACCTTCTAAATAAATATAATAAGATTTATTATTAAATTAAAAACTTATACTTACTCTTTATTATATACTCTTTATTAAAAGCAGGAAGCCCTCTAAATGGTATGTCATGTATATCACGGTATACATATTATTTTTATCTTAATTATCTTAATATTATTAATATAATTCTAAATAAATATAATAAGATTTATTATTAAATTAAAAACTTATACTTACTCTTTATTAAAAACATAATGTGGTATGTCATGTATACCACAGTATACATATATTTATTATCTTAATAATCTTAATATAATTAACATAATTCTAAATTAATATAATATGATTTATTATTTAATTAAAAGTTAATTTTTATTACTTTATTAAAATCAAAAACTCACTCTTAATAATGTAGTATGTCATATACAATAGTAAACATATAATTATTATATTAATATAATTAACATAATTCTAAATTAATATAAATAAGATTTATTATAAAATCAAAATCAGATATCCAACACATTATTTTTATCTTAATTATCTTAATATTATTAATATAATTTTTTATTAAAAGCAGAAAGCCAATGCCATGTATACCTTCTAAATAAATATAATAAGATTTATTATTAAATTAAAAACTTATACTTACTCTTTATTATATACTCTTTATTAAAAGAAGCCCTCTAAATGGTATATACTCTTTATTAAAAGCAGAAAGGTATGCCATGTATACCCCGGTATACACATTATTTTTATCTTAATTATCTTAATATTATTAATATAATTCTTTATTAAAAGCAAAAAGCCTATGCCATGTATTATTAAATTAAAAACTTATACTTACTCTTTATTATATACTCTTTATTAAAAGCAGGCCCTCTAAATGGTATGCCATGTATATCACGGTATACATATTATTTTTATCTTAATTATTTTAATATTATTAATATAATTCTAAATAAATATAATAAGATTTATTATTAAATTAAAAACTTATACTTACTCTTTATTAAAAACATACTATGGTATGTCATGTATACCACAGTATACATATATTTATTATCTTAATAATCTTAATATAATTAACATAATTCTAAATTAATATAATATGATTTATTATTTAATTAAAAGTTAATTTTTATTACTTTATTAAAATCAAAAACTCACTCTTAATAATGTAGTATACTAGTATGTCATATACAATGGTAAACATATAATTATTATATTAATATAATTAACATAATTCTAAATTAATATAAATAAGATTTATTATAAAATCAAAATCAGATATCCAACTTAATGTTCTATACTCTTTATTAAAATCAGAAAGCCCCTCTAAATGGTATGTCATGTATACTGCGGTATACACATTATTTTTATCTTAATTATCTTAATATTATTAATATCATTCTTTATTAAAAGCAGAAAGCCTATGCCATGTATACCTTCTAAATAAATATAATAAGATTTATTATTAAATTAAAAACTTATACTTACTCTTTATTATATACTCTTTATTAAAAGCAGTAAGCCCTCTAAATGGTATGCCATGTATATCACGGTATACATATTATTTTTATCTTAATTATCTTAATATTATTAATATAATTCTAAATAAATATAATAAGATTTATTATTAAATTAAAAACTTATACTTGCTCTTTATTAAAAACATAATGTGGTATGTCATGTATACCACAGTATACATATATTTATTATCTTAATAATCTTAATATATTTAACATAATTCTAAATTAATATAATATGATTTATTATTTAATTAAAAGTTAATTTTTATTACTTTATTAAAATCAAAAACTCACTCTTAATAATGTAGTATGTCATATACAATAGTAAACATATAATTATTATATTAATATAATTAACATAATTCTAAATTAATATAAATAAGATTTATTATAAAATCAAAATCAGATATCCAACTTAATGTTCTCATATGTTGATATGTTATGTGTACTACACATATAATTTGATTGAGATCAAAAGATTTTTTATATTACCTATTATTTTATAAGTTACTTTCGATCAGTACAATTCTTATCTCTCCTATTTCTAACAATTACAAATGGGTATTTTATTCGTCATGTCGATCTTACTCCGTTCTCACGCCCCATTCGGGACGGGAATTTGAGACATTATTCGTGTTCAGGACACAGGAACAGAGAGAAAAGAAGTATAAAAACAACTCGGGGGATTGGTGACGGGAACGGAGAAAAGTACATAAAAATAATTCGAGATTATGGACTTGATTGATAAGGAAAACTCTTTTTCGTTGGAACACAATAGTACAAAGCCAAATTTGGCCCTCTAAATGGTATGTCATGTATACCGCGGTATACATATTATTTTTATCTTAATTATCTTAAGATTATTAATATAATTCTAAATAAATATAATAAGATTTATTATTAAATTAAAAACTTATACTTACTCTTTATTAAAAACGTACTATGGTATGTCATGTATACCACAGTATACATATATTTATTATCTTAATAATCTTAATATAATTAACATAATTCTAAATTAATATAATATGATTTATTATTTAATTAAAAGTTAATTTTTATTACTTTATTAAAATCAAAAACTCACTCTTAATAATGTAGTATACTAGTATGTCATATACAATGGTAAACATATAATTATTATATTAATATAATTAACATAATTCTAAATTAATATAAATAAGATTTATTATAAAATCAAAATCAGATATCCAACTTAATGTTCTATACTCTTTATTAAAATCAGAAAGCCCCTCTAAATGGTATGCCATGTATACTGCGGTATACACATTATTTTTATCTTAATTATCTTAATATTATTAATATCATTCTTTATTAAAAGCAGAAAGCCTATGCCATGTATACCTTCTAAATAAATATAATAAGATTTATTATTAAATTAAAAACTTATACTTACTCTTTATTATATACTCTTTATTAAAAGCAGGAAGCCCTCTAAATGGTATGTCATGTATATCACGGTATACATATTATTTTTATCTTAATTATCTTAATATTATTAATATAATTCTAAATAAATATAATAAGATTTATTATTAAATTAAAAACTTATACTTACTCTTTATTAAAAACATAATGTGGTATGTCATGTATACCACAGTATACATATATTTATTATCTTAATAATCTTAATATAATTAACATAATTCTAAATTAATATAATATGATTTATTATTTAATTAAAAGTTAATTTTTATTACTTTATTAAAATCAAAAACTCACTCTTAATAATGTAGTATGTCATATACAATAGTAAACATATAATTATTATATTAATATAATTAACATAATTCTAAATTAATATAAATAAGATTTATTATAAAATCAAAATCAGATATCCAACACATTATTTTTATCTTAATTATCTTAATATTATTAATATAATTTTTTATTAAAAGCAGAAAGCCAATGCCATGTATACCTTCTAAATAAATATAATAAGATTTATTATAAATTTTTTATTTTTGCTGTTCTAGTGTTTTCAGCCGCATGAGAGTCCACCGCCGGTGACTCCGCCCCATTTCTTCATCTCCTCTTCCCCATCCATCCATCCATCCTCCGATCCTCCCCCCAATCTTCTATTCCCCCTTTGTTTTTCCAGTTTTCAATAAAAATCGAATCAAAGCCAAATATCTTAGAATTTATTTCTCAGATCTATCTTGGTTTTGAGTCCGAATCCCTAAATAAAAAATACCTTTAGATTCAAATTGTCCTCCTTAACATCATATCAAAATTTGGTGTCATTCAGAGGTATTTGAATTTTTGGTTTTTCGTCTCGCCTTTTGGCGTGTGTCTCTCCTTTTGGAGTGTTTTTATGTATTTAGTTAATTATGTATCTCTATGTTCGTGGTTGGATCTGCTGAGAATAATTTTGTTGATGTCTTGGGGGATCTGGAAGGACCGCATCGAAGTTAGGAAGGTGGAGATTATTGCAAGAGCTCACCACTCACAACCAAAGATGGTTCATCATATTTTGGAGGTTTTCACTTTCGGCATGTCTATAGCTGGTATCCGGCATGTAGATAGCTGGGGTGCTACTCATCCTTTGGGGGTTTCCATGTTCGGCAAGTCTATAGCTGGTATCCGGCATGTAGATAGCTGGAGTGAGGATTCTGAACACTGGGGTATCAACAGTTCTTATGTGATGTGGTCAATTGTGATAACGCTGTTTTCAGGGATTTTGGCGCAGTTTGGATCGCTTGAGATGTTTTCGAATTTGTTTTTAGCTTCAAGAACTTTTATGTTCATCTTGTTAAACGATCAGAAAACAATTTATTTGTTTTTCAGCCTGGTCGTATTGACAGTCGGGGGTTTGTCCCGCTGTTTTATTGAGTTGTTTGATCGAGTAATATAATTCTATGCATTTCGTCAAAAAAAAAAAAAAAAAAAAAAAAATAAGATTTATTATTAAATTAAAAACTTATACTTACTCTTTATTATATACTCTTTATTAAAAGAAGCCCTCTAAATGGTATATACTCTTTATTAAAAGCAGAAAGGTATGCCATGTATACCCCGGTATACACATTATTTTTATCTTAATTATCTTAATATTATTAATATAATTCTTTATTAAAAGCATGTATTATTAAATTAAAAACTTATACTTACTCTTTATTATATACTCTTTATTAAAAGCAGGCCCTCTAAATGGTATGCCATGTATATCACGGTATACATATTATTTTTATCTTAATTATTTTAATATTATTAATATAATTCTAAATAAATATAATAAGATTTATTATTAAATTAAAAACTTATACTTACTCTTTATTAAAAACATACTATGGTATGTCATGTATACCACAGTATACATATATTTATTATCTTAATAATCTTAATATAATTAACATAATTCTAAATTAATATAATATGATTTATTATTTAATTAAAAGTTAATTTTTATTACTTTATTAAAATCAAAAACTCACTCTTAATAATGTAGTATACTAGTATGTCATATACAATGGTAAACATATAATTATTATATTAATATAATTAACATAATTCTAAATTAATATAAATAAGATTTATTATAAAATCAAAATCAGATATCCAACTTAATGTTCTATACTCTTTATTAAAATCAGAAAGCCCCTCTAAATGGTATGCCATGTATACTGCGGTATACACATTATTTTTATCTTAATTATCTTAATATTATTAATATCATTCTTTATTAAAAGCAGAAAGCCTATGCCATGTATACCTTCTAAATAAATATAATAAGATTTATTATTAAATTAAAAACTTATACTTACTCTTTATTATATACTCTTTATTAAAAGCAGGAAGCCCTCTAAATGGTATGCCATGTATATCACGGTATACATATTATTTTTATCTTAATTATCTTAATATTATTAATATAATTCTAAATAAATATAATAAGATTTATTATTAAATTAAAAACTTATACTTGCTCTTTATTAAAAACATAATGTGGTATGTCATGTATACCACAGTATACATATATTTATTATCTTAATAATCTTAATATATTTAACATAATTCTAAATTAATATAATATGATTTATTATTTAATTAAAAGTTAATTTTTATTACTTTATTAAAATCAAAAACTCACTCTTAATAATGTAGTATGTCATATACAATAGTAAACATATAATTATTATATTAATATAATTAACATAATTCTAAATTAATATAAATAAGATTTATTATAAAATCAAAATCAGATATCCAACTTAATGTTCTCATATGTTGATATGTTATGTGTACTACACATATAATTTGATTGAGATCAAAAGATTTTTTATATTACCTATTATTTTATAATTTACTTTCGATCAGTACAATTCTTATCTCTCCTATTTCTAACAATTACAAATGGGTATTTTATTCGTCATGTCGATCTTACTCCGTTCTCACGCCCCATTCGGGACGGGAATTTGAGACATTATTCGTGTTCAGGACACAGGAACAGAGAGAAAAGAAGTATAAAAACAACTCGGGGGATTGGTGACGGGAACGGAGAAAAGTACATAAAAATAATTCGAGATTATGGACTTGATTGATAAGGAAAACTCTTTTTCGTTGGAACACAATAGTACAAAGCCAAATTTGGCCCTCTAAATGGTATGTCATGTATACCGCGGTATACATATTATTTTTATCTTAATTATCTTAAGATTATTAATATAATTCTAAATAAATATAATAAGATTTATTATTAAATTAAAAACTTATACTTACTCTTTATTAAAAACATATTGTGGTATGCCATGTATACCACAATATACATATATTTATTATCTTAATAATCTTAATATAATTAACATAATTCTAAATTAATATAGTATGATTTATTATTTAATTAAAAGTTAATTTTTATTACTTTATTAAAATCAAAAACTCACTCTTAATAATGTAGTATGTCATATACAGCGGTAAACATATAATTATTATATTAATATAATTAACATAATTCTAAATTAATATAAATAAGATTTATTATAAAATCAAAATCAGATATCCAACTTAATGTTCTATACTCTTTATTAAAATCAGAAAGCCCCACGGTATGCCATGTATACTGCGGTATACACATTATTTTTATCTTAATTATCTTAATATTATTAATATCATTCTTTATTAAAAGCAGAAAGCCTATGCCATGTATACCTTCTAAATAAATATAATAAGATTTATTATTAAATTAAAAACTTATACTTACTCTTTATTATATACTCTTTATTAAAAGCAGGAAGCCCTCTAAATGGTGTGCCATGTATATCACGGTATACATATTATTTTTATCTTAATTATCTTAATATTATTAATATAATTCTAAATAAATATAATAAGATTTATTATTAAATTAAAAACTTATACTTACTATTTATTAAAAACATAATGTGGTATGTCATGTACACCACAGTATACATATATTTATTATCTTAATAATCTTAATATAATTAACATAATTCTAAATTAATATAATATGATTTATTATTTAATTAAAAGTTAATTTTTATTACTTTATTAAAATCAAAAACTCACTCTTAATAATGTAGTATGTCATATACAATAGTAAACATATAATTATTATATTAATATAATTAACATAATTCTAAATTAATATAAATAAGATTTATTATAAAATCAAAATCAGATATCCAACACATTATTTTTATCTTAATTATCTTAATATTATTAATATAATTCTTTATTAAAAGCAGAAAGCCTATGCCATGTATACCTTCTAAATAAATATAATAAGATTTATTATTAAATTAAAAACTTATACTTACTCTTTATTATATACTCTTTATTAAAAGAAGCCCTCTAAATGGTATATACTTTTTATTAAAAGCAGAAAGGTATGCCATGTATACCCGGTATACACATTATTTTTATCTTAATTATCTTAATATTATTAATATAATTCTTTATTAAAAGCAAAAAGCCTATGCCATGTATTATTAAATTAAAAACTTATACTTACTCTTTATTAAAAGGAGGCCCTCTAAATGGTATGCCTAGTGCATCAAAAGTGTTGAGAATAACAGCGGAAGCCTTATAAGTTCTTGAAATTTCAGTAACGCAATTCTCAACAAAGCAATCAGGCAATGCAGGTTCCCAAATCATCGAAGACATGTCACGTAAACGGATACTTCCCATTCCGGGTAGTCCAGATACCCATTTTTCGCATCAGTACTCGATGCCTCTGAAAAAAAAAATTAGGATTTTAACTTCGAAAAGTAGATGAGATTATTGCTAACCAGGTACAATTAGAACAGCTTATCAAGATTTATTACAACGGATATAAACTTAATTATCTATAGTTTATGCAACTACAACTGAGAAATGATACTCTCAATGTAATAAAAGTAGCCTTCCAGGAAAGTTTTAAGTTACTGCTAAAAGCTAGCTTGAAAATTGATGCATTAGATGTGGGCTTCTCCAGCAGAAGGTTTAAAACAGCCACAGAATCGACCCTTCTTTCGCCTTCCGCTGCTTCTCTTTCCACGGTGAAGAATGAAGTCTCTCAGAATAATTGTAGTTCTACTCTTGGTCTTTGTAGCTTGGTTTATTCCTTTGCTTTTCTTCTCATCATCTAGTTTCAACAAGACATATTGGATCTTTTGAACCTCTAACTGCAACCTTCCAATCTTCTCGGACCCTTTTCGTACCTGTTCTGCAACTCTTTTCTTCTGGACACTAACAGCCTCCTCTAGCTCGGTAGAACTCTTCCCATCTGAATAAAATAAAATCTCCTCTATCTTTCTGGTCATTTGACCATTCAGATTAAATAACTGTACTGTGGTCTCCTCAACTTCTTGCAATTGTTCCTCGACTGTTTCCAAATCAACATTCTTAGCCTTTTTGCTTTTTTTGTTTGTTTCTAATTTTCTTCTGAGATCCTGCACTGTTATCTGAATATTTGCCAGTTTTTGCCCATCAGAACCCAATCTCTCTAATATTTTCTTGTGGTTCCCTCCAACATCAGGCTTGGATTTACTAGTAGAGACCTGTAACTTGTCGATGCCCAACTCTTTTTCCATTTCTGACTCTGAAGACGGATGTGCATTCCTGTTTTGTGCATCTTCACATCGATCATAAACAATATCCTGTTTCTGATAAATATCAATGTGATCATTGTCATCAGTTTCCCATAGCACTAGCATCTGATCATCTGCACCACTAGTTCCTCTTCTGCTACCTCTATATAGTGACTGGTCTGAGACTTGATCAAGTGGGATATCTTTCATGAGAATCCCATTCTTGTTCATTTGTTCAACAACTAATTTCTCAACTGCTTTAATCCTATTCCGCAATATCTGCAAATCTGAGAGTCCATCTAGCGTAGGATACTGTTGATCATTTATCGGTCCTTGCAAAACACTTCCATGAGCAAGAGACTCCATCTCGACATCCTGAGAATACCGATATATGAATGCAAGAAAATATTAGAAGTTTACTCTAAAAATTTTAAAGCTCGAAGTATGATATATGAGACCCTCGAAAAAATTGTCGAAAGTGTTCAGAGCAGTGAACTTCCTTAGAAACCTCAAACTTGTTGCAAAAGGATAGTTAAAAACCGTTTCAATCCATTTGATATAAAATCTCAACCTAAGTCAGAAGTTGGAATTAAAATATCATTGTTTAAGCGGACAACTAATTAAAATATAGATAACAAACAAATTTTGAAAAAATGTCTGGGAGTAGCAATTTTATAAGACGACTCTGAACACTTAAGGGTTGTTCCGCAATACTAGGCAACAGAATCTACAAATACATGTTGTTTGGATACACAGTCTAAACCTCCAAGCAATTTAGGTTAATAACACTAACAAAGATAGTGCAATATATTCCTCCAAATAATAGTTAACTTATAGGCTTAAAAGAAAGGATTTCTCAAATTTGCTAAATATTACGAAACCTGGATGCTGAAGTAATATATTAAGATCAAAGGAGTATTATTACCTTTGGTGTTCGATTGTCACCTCCAACATGCTTCCCCCAAGAGAGGGTACTCTGTTCAAGAGATATTATGTCATCCTTCAGTGAAGCTATAGCAGGGGCATATGCAAGTAGCTGGGCCTTCAGTCCTCCAATTTCTCTCTCCATGGAGTTAACTCTTTCTTTCATCTGTTCAATCACTTCTGTTTTAGAAGCACTTTCATCTTGAAGAGTGTCGCACACTCCAGTAAGCTCATGAACTTTTTCTTCGACCAGAACTCCACGAATAGCAGAGACTTGTAGGTCAAAGTAAAAAGTTGAAGCCTCAGCATCATACAGTTCAAACTCTTTGTGCCTCTCTTGAAGTTCCGAATTCAGGTTCTCTTCTTGAATTCTTCTTTCCACCATTTGTTCCTTTAGCGTATTAAGTCTTGCTTCTAAATTTCCCTCAACTCCAAGAAGAAATTGAATTTCCTCGTGCTGGCTCGTATTGTTTTCAGACATTTGAAGAATTCGAATCTCTAAATTTTTTTTGGTGATTTCTATTTCCTCATATACCTTCTTTAGTTGCTCTAGATTTCCGCACAACTCTGAGTTCAAGTTTTCTGTTCTTATAAGCTTATGCTCTGCATCAGAAAGTTGCTTCTCCCTGTGGCTTAGCAAATCTGCTCCGCTTGATACTTCTTGCTTCAATCTGTAATTATGATCTTTTACATCAGACAATTCCATCTCTACCTTCTCAACTACATTTTGCATTCGTAAAATTTCTGTTTCATTCATGTCCAACTTCTCTCTCAATGTGCTAGCCTCCTTCTCAACTTCACTGTGAACCCCATGAAGTTTATTTAGATATCCAACAAGTACTTTCAGTTCTTCTGCATCCTCGGTCCTAAAACCTTCATAAATTGTGGATATACAGTCAGATGTCAACATTTCCAAGAGAACAGTTTTATTTTCCTCTTCCAAAATAAATTTCTCCTCCTTCAGGTCTGAGAACTCTTTCAACAAAGTTCTATTTTCTTCAAGGGTTTTAGAATATTCTTCTTGTAATTCAAGGTACGCACCCTCCATACAAGCCTGCTTCACACGCAAACTCTCTGCATCAGTAATAAGCAAGTCCGCGTGATCGTTTTCCATGCTCAGCTCAGTTCTCAGCTGCCTGTTAATCTCTAAAAGATTTTGTCTTTCAGATTGCACCACAAAAGACTTCTTTGTCATCGTTTTTAAGGCCTGATCCAGATTGTTCTTTTGGGACACAACTTCCACGCCTTCTAATCTCAGTTGCTGGAGTAGGGCTAGAAGAACTGAATTCTCAACAACCAACTGTTGATTATCATCATTAATTTGTGAGAGAGAATGCTTCATGTTAGCAACATCTTCCAAAATATGATGCACAGAGATTTGCTGGACCATCTTCGAGGGCCTTGAAAATTTGATATATCCCCAATCTCAGCTTCTCAATTTCAACTACTAAGAGATCCCCGTCCATCTGTTGTTCAAGGTTTTCATTCTCCAGCTCTGTAATTAGTTTTTCTGCATACTTGGAAGCATCAATGTGCTTCTGACATTCTGTCCATAGCATACAATTTTTTTCTTCCATGTCTTTAACGAATTTCTGCAACATGAATATCTCAAACTGGGAAATAACAGCTTTATCGAGTTCCTCCTGATGTTCTTTGTTTCTGCACCGACATTCTTCTTGTAGGAGGTGGATATGATTTTCCAGACTAGCTAGATGGGATTCTCTCCGGTGTAATAAACTTGCTCGCTCTTGCTTCTCTACTCTAAAACAAACCCTTAAATCTTCTAACTGAGTGTACGTAGAATCCTTCTCCTTCTCCAGGCCTGCATACTTCTCTTCAAATTCTGTGAATTTTCTTTCCATGTTATCTAGTCTCTTACCAACAGTTTCCAACTGTGCTGCCAGGGCACTTCTTTCAGTGATGAGATTAGCTTTCTCATTACCAAGCAACTGGCATAGATCTTCCAAGCTCTTTGATTTTGTTCTCAATCCCTCAATTTCAACATTAGCACTAGAAAGGGAGTTCTCGAGAAAAGTGTTTCTCTCAAGTAATTTTTGCATATTTTCAGTAATAACTTGTAACTGAGACAAAATAAGGGATTTCTCAGTAGCAAGGGCAGATTTTTCTGCATGAAGAAAATTGCAAGACTCTTTCAATTCATTAGCCCTCTCATGTGACCCTTCTAGCTTGCCATTTACATCAGACAATAAGCTCTCCAATGAAGCATTCTTCACTACAAGTTCCTCCATGTTTGCTAAGTTCTTGAAAAGGGTTTCCTTTTCAGCTCTTTCACTCTCATAGATTTGTCTGAACTTTAAGTTTTCATCCTGCAACTCCTTTACGGAAGTAACAACACATTCGGGGTTCAGACCAGCTAACTCTAATTGTTTAATTAGTGTCTGGTAACTCGTACCCAATCCAGTAATTTCCTTTTTGAGACAACAAATTTCTTGCTGGAGGGATTTACTTTGACCTAGTTGTGATGTAACTTCCTCTTCAAGTCTCTCCTTCAACTTCGTCAAGCCACTTATTTCAATTTGCATATCCGTAATTGAAATGGTAGAAGATGAATTTAGTTCATTCAAGCTCTGATTTTCATCTTTATACTGCCGGACCTCTTCCTCCAAACCATTCTTGCACATCTCCATTTCCTTCAAGATCTGAAGTCCATTTTCGAGCTCCAAAGCCAGACTTCTTTGCTCCTCCTGAGACTGGGAGTACATATTCTGCAGCGTATGCAGACTGGCTTCAACTTGATCATAGCGCACACGTTCATCTTGCACACAGAGCTGAAGTTTTTCCAACTCCCCAAGCTTTTCAGAAAGTTCTCTATCTTTTAAGGAAATCTTCTTTACTAGATTATCAGCCTCAAGTCGCAGGGTTTGATTTGACTTCTCCAAGAGATCAGACTTTCCTTCTGCAATGCTTAGTTTTGTGGCCCCCAACAGAATATCATTGTTGAGGCGTCTGATATCCTCTTGGGCGCAGGAAATTTTTGTCTCCAGTGCTGATATTTTTTCCAAACAAAGATTATATTTAAGAGCAGTAGATTCTTTCTCTGCAGTAACTTCAGCCAGCGTTGTTTTAAGCTGCTCAACTTCTGTTTGAGCTCTTTTAGCTTGCTGCGTAAGACGCCTGGCCTCTTCTTCAGCAAGGAAAACTTTTTTCTCCAAATTAGATATCTTCTCTAGACACTGTTTGTACTGAACAAGACCAATTTCCTTTTCGGACTCTAATTTAGATAACTCACTTTTCAAATATTGAGCTTCAAATTCGGCTTTGAATGTTCGCTCGTCAAGTCCTTTCGCCTCCTCCTGTGCGTGTGAAACCATAACCTCCAGACTAGATATCTTTTCTAGATAATTCTTTTTTTCAATAAGACCAGCATCTCTTTCTGCTTCTAATTTGACTATGGCTTCTTTTAACTGAAAAAGTTCAGATTCAGCCTGCCTTGCTTCTTCCTTGAGCCTCCTTGAATCCTTTTCTGCACAAGTAATTTCTCCTTCCAGACTTGACAATTTTTCCAGACTCTGCTGATACTGAGAAACGACAGCTTCCTTTTCAGCCTGCATATCTTCCAGGAACTTCTTAAGGTTTTCAACTTCATTTTGAGCTTTACTAGCACGATCCGACTCGGAAATGAACTTCATCTTCAGGCTCTGAATTTCTTCTGATACCTGCGAGTCATCATGCGGACTTTCTTCCTTCTCTTCTACATCATGATTTCGACCTCCTTTTCTTACTGTTCCTTCTGCAAAGTTCATATTGTGTGGGAGAATTTCTCCTGAACCAAACATCTCATATAGCTGTTTCAACCCCTTTTTGTTAATCACAGCATCAGAATCTCCAAATGAAGATCCACTCTTAAAAGAATGCAGATCAGATGAAGAAATTCCCACTGCACCCTTATTCAAGTCATCTGGACCAAAAAGTGCACGGATCGGGTGTGGCATTTCGGGCGTGCGAGGCTCTGTAACATGAGCAGATCCTGAGGGTGATTCATCAGCCATTACAAAAGGTACCTGATTCGGAAATGCCTCTGTCATAGTTCGATGAGCTTGTCGTAGCTCCCCTGTTGCATGGTCATACCTCTCAGCTAATGCCCGGTATGCTCGGTAAAACTCCTCAACCAACTTCATGAGCTCAGGACGTTTCTTATAGTACATTTCTGCCCTCCTGGCAAAGGAATCTGCATCTTCTTCAATGAGTTTGATCATAGCTTTTACTTTGGCATCCATATCTGTTTGGAAAATATAATGATTGTTGTTTAGATGTAAGTGTAAGCTTAATTGTATCAAACATGTGATAAGGGTGATCAGTGGAGGCCAAAAGAGGGACCCTTTTGGAAACTCTACTTGAACTATGGATTTTACTCTTCTATAGGGACTGTCAAAACTTAAACTTAGTACTTGATTTATTTTTGAAATAGGATGGCTGAAGGAAAAGTAGGAAGATCAAGTGCATGAAGTTAAGGTGGAAATCCTTATGATGGCTTCAGTCTTACATAATAAAACAAGACTCGTGATTCATCTATTCTTGATGAGGCCTATATTTGTGAATAACGATATCATAAAGAATATGTATGTTATCTCTGCGGCTTTTAAAGAGACATCAGAAATGAAATGCAGGTAGATAACATAGTAAACTGTAGACTTTGGAGTCATGATGAAAAAGTTGTTCTTATAAGCAATATTTACACACTTTCCTAAACGGTCATCTATTCTTAACCAGCGGAGTAGTATTATTACCTTCTTACTCACCTTAAAATATGATAACTAATGAGACGATTAACCAATATTTGAACATGGAAATGGAAATAGCTGTCAGCAAAGGTGATAATCACTTAAACACGAACTAGAGTTCAAGGATAATGTAAACCAACCTGTAAGATTTTCCTGAAGCCATTTAGAATTCTTTGGGCTAATGTGGCTGTCCCACCACCAAGAATACAGGCGCCTCGACTCTGACTGTAATAACGCCGTCGACATTACTCCAGCAAATAACAAAAAAACAATTGGTTTAGGCTTTCCCTGAACCTGTCCTATATACCAGTGAAAGAAATCCAAGTAATGGGAGGCCAGCGTCGTGCCTCCCTATAACCTATTTACAAAATATCAGGGCAAAAATACATCAGAATGCAAGAATCAATACCAAATTATCATAAACATCACCAAAACTCAAATCATATTCCAAATTCAATTCTCTCCGGAGAAAAATCCATAAAAGCATTACACCATTACCTCGCGTGCCAGAGCACAAAATGACAGCTAAACAGCAAATGCAAGTACTTGAATCAATGTCCAAGCCAATAAATCAACACAGCCTAACAAAACCAATCACAAACAATTCAAAATGCAAATCAGATCTTACTTCTTAGACCTTATCAATTATAGGCGGATGCAGAAAAAATTTCTGGGGGGGGGGGGGGGGGGGGGCATTTTTACATTTTAATTTTAGTCCAGTCTTTAGTGTCTTTGGCTTCATAGACATGATGAATAAAGTACAAAATGAACTCACTTGAAATTTAAAGATGAATTACTTATATACATTTGGTTAAAGTTGAAAAACAAGAGCCAAAATCTTACTCTTTCAAAATGTTAAAAACACAAATTTATAATTTACATACACCAGAAGCAAAAAGAGACGTTCAAGTGATTGAACCTTGGTCTCCAAGGAAGAAAAAACACTTCAACTAACCACAACAAACTATACATACACATTATACATAAAAGATTGAATCTTTAGCAAAAGGGTATGCTCAAAAACCATAAAGATTGAATCTTTTCAACAAAAAAATCAAGAACTCACCAATTGAGTAAAATCAAGAACTGGGGTTGTGAACAGTAACTTATTACAGAAGCTCCCATTGTCTCTTCTCCAACTCAATGCATATAAAACATAAATGTATGTATGTAGAACTATAATCTTAGTTTTATTACAGCTTCAGCATTATGCTCTCCAATAGGTAACTGTGAATAGCTAGCACAAGCACAAGTACTGAAAAGTAAAAAAAAAACACAAACAGGGCACTCACTTTTTCAGAGTAATTTAATCAGGGCCCATTTATATATACACACAGAAAATTGTGTGTATAGTCAAAATTATAAGTATCTGAATATTTATTTATTTATGGTATTAGTAACAGCTTAGTGTTGAAAAAGGTAACAGTTACAGATTTTTAATTAATGTAAAAATGTTGTTATGAACATTAAAGTTAAAATTTGGAGTAAAGTGTACGTTAACAGATGTTTTTGTAATGGATTAGTGGATAAATTGTGTTGTTTTAGAAATTCAAAATTGCCCTTTCTTGGGTTTGTAACAGAGTATGAGTCTGAAAATCTTGTTATTGTATGATTTATTGACCATTTTGCATTGCTTTTGATACACATTCCTGAGATTTTCTGAAGATTTGGGAAGAAGATATTTATATATTTATTTTCAAAATTTTCTTTTCATTTTTGAAATGATTTAGAGAGAAAAAAAAGAGTTTATTTTCTCTTCTTTTCTTTCATTGATTCGGAACCCAAGTATTATTAATATTTTAAGTTAACTGTTCAAAATATTATTATGCAGGTATTTTTTTTATTCATTTTTTCCAACATAAAGGGAAAAAGGTTTCAGATACATTTCACAAGAATCGAATATGAACTTACAAGAATAAAGTTATTATAAAAAATATTCCTTAAAAATTAATATTTTTACTATTTTCAAAACACCATGATCAGTTTCTCCTTTTTTTCTCTCTCTTTATATATATATGTATATTCTGTTATAAGAAATTACGAATACTACTTCAATCGATTAGAGAAAATGAGTAAGTATTAAAATGATATTTTAAAGACTTAATTGCACGAATATGGCTTGAGTTATAATTTTTTTGCACAGAAATAGCTTATTTATAATAATAGGCACCCGCATGACTGAATTATAAATTTTTAAGCACCCGCATGGCTTCCGTCAAAATATGTCAAACGGACGTTAAGTTTTTAAATATTTTAATAAAGTAGAAGGCTAAAATGGTAAATTCACGCTTTGTACAACCTTAACCCATCACCTCAATTATTGTGTACTGAGACTCCCTCCAAATTAAACTCTTCATTCCTCCCTCTCTTGATCTTGAAAAACCCTAAACCAAACTAATTGCGGCACAATGGCGTGGATTATAAGGCCCAAGGAAGATCAAGATGTTTACAAACCGTACGAATGTCCAGAATATTGTGGTAACTACTGATTTTTTTATTTGCATGCATATTGTGTTGATCGGGGTCTGAAAATTTGGGGATTTTGTGATCCAAACATGAAAATGTGTATGTATTATGTGATAATGTATGTTTTGTAGTTTATTTTCGTTATTCGAGTTCAAATCGAGTCGCCCATGTATCATATTGTGTATGTATTTTGTTCATGATTTGTTGTGTTGAACTAAGCCTGAAATTGTACTATTCTTCTTCTTCTTTAAGTGTGATTTTAAGTGTGAGTTAAACTGTGATTTAAAGTGTTATACTGAATTTAAAATGGATATTTAATTTGAAATGGCAGATGATGAGCTTTTCACCATCAAATTGTATTATAATGGTGAATTGGAAGATAACCCTAAGAAATATAGTGGAGGCTTACTGGTTTATGTCGATTTTTGTGACTATGATGCTATTAGCCTTTTAGAGATAAACAATATGTTAATTGAAATTGGAGCTATGGGTGGTTGTTATAAATTATGGTATAAGCTTCCGGGAACTACTATGGATAGAGGGTTATTTGACTTGGAAAGTGATGAGGAGCTGATGTTGATGTGTGCACTGATAAATAACAAGGAAAGGCCTAAGACTAATAGGTATGTAGAAGTATTTGTGACCAAAATGTGTGGACCATTAAGTGTTCAAGATGATAGGATTCCTACTCAAAAGGAAATTCATATTGGAAACCCTTTCCCTGATTCTACACAACAAGAAATTGATCAAGAACAAGAGCTTAGGGATCTTGAGGGTGTATACAAGGATTTTTCTGAACCTGAAGATAGTGATGAGTTTGAACTGAATGGGAGTGATAGTGATTCTGAAAGTTGGCATTCAGATGCCTCAAACAAAGATGACAGTGATGATGATCTTGTGTTTGAGAAAAATGTTGAAAAAATTATGTTTGAAGATGATGACATACCCCAAGAAGAAGAACCTCAGAAAGATGACAATGTTGATACTGATGATGAGAGTGTGTATGCAGGGAGTGATGAGGAAAGAATGGCAGCAAATTCTATAGATGAAGATGAGCCTAACTTTCCAATGTTCAATGAGGAGGTAGATATGGAGAAGCCTGTTTTAGAGCTAGGTATGTTGTTTAAGAGTTCTCAGATTTTTAGGAAAGCTGTAAGGAATCATGCAATCTTAGAAAGGAGGCCAGTTGAACTTGTAAAGAATTATGGGAGGAAGGTTAAGTATGTATGTAAGAAGCCTTGTAAATGGAGTGTGTATGCTTCTCCATTTAATAAGACTCCTACTTATCAAATCAGGTCTATAGTGAGTAAGCATAATTGCATGCCTACATTCCACCAGAAGCAAATTAACTCAGTGTGGCTTGTTGAACATTATGAGAAGGAAATCAGAATGAACCCTACATGGCCCATTGCTGCATTTCATAAGAAGATTTTTCATGATCTGAAATGTGAGGTCTCAAAACATGTTGTGTATAGAGCCAAAACAAGAGCATTGCTGAAGATAAATGGCACTCACAGAGCACAATTTGCTCAAGTATGGGACTATGCTTATGAGTTGAAGAGGGTACTCCCTGAAAGCACTGTTAAGATTTTATGTGAAGATCCAGAGCCAGGGACTGAGAGTGGGAGGTTTATGAGAATGTATATATGTTTGGGGCCCTTGAAAAATGCTTTTACCCAGTTCTACAGACATTTGGTTGGGCTAGATGGTTGCCATCTTAAAGGCCCCTTTGGTGGACAGCTACTAGCAGCAGTTGGAGTAGATGCCAATGATGGCATGTACCCAATTGCTTGGGCAATTGTGGAATCTGAAACCACTGATTCCTGGAAGTGGTTCTTGGAGCTTGTGAGCCAAGATTTAAAGATCCAAAATGATGCAGAATGGACCTTTATATCTGATAGACAGAAAGTGTGTGGATTTGATCTTGTATTAAATAGATTGTCTAATAAATATGCCTTTTATGGTACATACTAATTTGTTGTTGATGGCATGTAGGGACTGATAAATGCACTGGAAGATGTTGTACCAAATGCAGAACACAGATTCTGTGTTATGCATTTGTATCAGAACATGCACAAGGAATTCAAGGGCATTGCATTGAGACAGCTTCTCTGGAAAGCAGCAAGATCTAGTACTGATTGGGAGTTTAATTTACACATGAACAAAATGAAGGAGGTACATATATTCATGTTATCAGTCATGTCATGTCTTATCTACTTAAATGCCTTTAGCTCATGTATTAACTGTTTTTGAAAGATTGCACCTAAATGCCATGAGTGGGTTTCTGCAAAGCCAAAGACACAATGGACAAGAGCTGCCTTTAGGACACATGTTCACAGTGATATGTTTGTAAACAATCATTGTGAAGTGTTCAATAGCAGCATAAGAAAATTTAGGGACTTGCCAATCATAACCATGTTTAGGGAATTGCACAAATCTGTCATGAAAAGGATTCAAGTCAGAAGAGATAAATTGGCAGTTAGGGACACTGTAATATGCCCCAGTGCACTTAAAAAATTGAACAAGTAAGTATTTTCCATTAATTCATGACCTAGTGTTTTTCACATATTCATTTCACTAATATGTTGCTTGTGTGTGGAAATATTAGGGCAATACAATATGTTGGTAATTGTGTTGTTGCTTGGTCTGGAGGCACAACATACTTAGTCACTTGTACAGATGGTGGCCATGAACTACAAAAAAAAAGAAACATAGAAGAAATGAAAAAAAAATGAAAAACAAGAACACTACAAAGAAGAAACAGAGCTTCCACTTTTTTGCTTGCAACCTCATATTCTCCAATTCAACTTGCAGACACCTACACCTTATGCAGCCATCAACCCACCTGAAAAAGTCACAACCACGACTACCAAGAGTACATCCAAGAAATTTTCGACCCGCATTTGCATCTGTCCGAGCAGTCCTCTCCACAGCCCAATTTCCACAATAGCATTTGTATGCCATGCTTTCAGTTTATTTCAGCTTATTTCTATGAGTGATGCCCAATTTTGTTATTCAAACTTTCAATTTGGCAAAACATGTAAGCATATATATACACAACAGCTGCTGTATTAAAATAGCCGTTGAAATACAATATTCCGAATTTACCCTTGTGTTTTAACGTCCGTTTGACATATTTTGACGGAAGCCATGCGGGTGCTTAAAAATTTATACTTGAGTCATGCGGGTGCCTATTATTATAGATAAGTCATTTCTGTGCAAAAAAATTATAACTCAGATCATCTTCGTGCAATTAAGTCTATTTTAAACCCGTTTTCGAACTTCTTATCTTTCTTTATTTTGTTGTAAAAGATATTTACTAGAGAGAGATTTAAAATTCACATGCATTTCTATTATTAAAATGTGAGATCTACCCACACATATAAAGTGAAGTTCAATTCTGTTGGTTGAGCGTTGGGAAATATTAATAAATTGGAAATTACTAGTGTGGACTGTACTATGAAACTAGAGGAGTATAGGCCCCCTTCCCCTTCTATACCTTGACCATACGATGTATAATCATAGAACCCCACAAATGTGCATGATTATATATTATAATATAGTTGTTTAGATTTGCCTTTTAATGCTTTTAACGTGTTAAAGCTTGTGAAAAAGTATTTGTTAAAAAAACGAGCTTGCCTCTTAATTCGTTGAGATGTTAGGTTTGTTCAAAATTCGAGCTTGTATTTGAACATCAAAAAGTATTTGTTAAAAAAACGAACTCGAATCGAGTTATTAGTAAGCTCGAGCCGAGTTCGAGATTGACTCGATAAAAATGATATATATTTGATATATTTTTATAGTATTTGTTGTACTTTCTAACAATATAAATTAAATTTGTAATTTATAATATATGTATTTTAGGTTTATTGAAAACTAATTGGGGTATTGGATTGAGCTTCGACAAAAAATGTTTTAGTTCATTGAGCCAAGAAAAATTTAGCTTTTTTATTTATAAAAATTGTAAGTCTTAATGAGCTCGGCTTAGCTCGTATTCGACTTGTTAGTTAACGAGTTCGAGCTCGAACACGAATTTTGTGTGATAAGAAAGCTCGGCTCTGCTCGTCTAAAAAAAAGTAAACCTCAGCTCGATTATATCAAAACTCGGCTCCGTTAGGCTCATAAACAGACCCTAGTTGTGTACTTTAGCTAATACTACTACAACTTGATAATTGTTTTAAGAACTTGTTTAGTTAGAAGCTAATGAAATTCATTTGCTAATAGTAAGTGCATGCAGGGGCGGACCTTGGGCTGGGCTAGGGTTGGCTCCAGCCCAGGTCAAAATTTTCCAGCCCATATAACATGAAAGCTATAATTGTTTCCAGCCCGGGTAGAAAAAAAAACAGTCCTGTTAACTAGCCCCAAATTGTATGAAATTAGGCCGACTCCCGACTACCGAACTCACTAATCTGTGTTCTTTTCAATCTTGATTATCTTGATTCTTGAAGGTTTGATTGTCTGCTGCAACACTAAAATGTAAGTACTTCCCGACCCTAATCCCTCATATTCATATATTAATTAGCTTACTTTCGATTTAATTCTGTTCTAGTCTCTAGAGCACTCTAATTCTGTTCTAAGTGATAACTTCATCCTCTACTTTTAATTTTTATAATTTGTTTAGACACTTAAATTGTACATTTGTACCACTACTCTTTGACAAGTTATTTAGACATTTGAATTGTGATGGTAGTCTTTGAAAAGTTCCAGACATCTTTCTGCAATTACCAGCAATCTCGATTCTCGGATGAAGCAATCACTCAATTAGGGTATTTGACCTCCCACGACTTTCTACAAATTTTGATAAAGTCCCAGTATCCATTTATCTTCGATTGGCTTAAACCAGGGCTATAGGCTATAGCATCGTAAATATGATAATATTAGATTATATTTACTGGGTTGTGTTTGTTTCAATTGTAGTATTATGATAATAGCATTGAGTGTATATTCGGTAACCTGATTTATAGAAAGTAGATGTGAAAAGGAATCGAAAACTGTTATATTTAAGTATAAGGATTATAGTCCTTCTGTAGTATTTTGTGCTAAAAACCAAAGCAAGGTGCTAGTTTCTGCGAGTCGAGTTTTTCTTGTATTATATATGGTATGTTGTAACCATGATATATGGAGGAGATTTTGTAGTTGTTGATGGTTCCAGATGCACAATGAGTTTGGAAAGGAATAATGTAGTTTCTTGCTTTAATGAAATTATGTCTATATGTGACATACAGAGAAATACGTTTTGTTAATTTGAGAAAAGTATTTGATTTAAACTTAGGGATGCTTAGATGATTCAGCTTATTTTGTTATTATACACAGTATGCTATCCTTTCTTTTCCACCTGTCCGCCAAGGCACTTATGGGAATTGTTGAATGTGGCAGGATGGAGGTCGGATCAAGACATCTTTACCCGTGGTCGTTGAGCAAATTGATTTAGAACATGGAGACTTCATTACTTCCATGGATTTTGTCATGGAAAAAGAAGCACTTGTGGCAGGCACTTCTAATGGACATCTGTTGCTATATAATGTTGACGACAATGCAACAGAAACTGTTGGTCGTGTAGAGGGTGGAGTCAAGTGCATCTCACCTAGTCCAGATGGAGATTTGCTTGCTGTGGTTACTGGTTTTGGACAGATACTAGTGATGACTCATGATTGGGATTTGTTGTATGAGACGTCAATCGAGGAACCTACCGAAGAAATTGATGTAAGTAAGAAAATTTTATTCCAGCCCAGGTAGATTTCAATTCCTGGGTCCGCCCCTGAGTGCATGGATTAGTATTACTTTCTTAAACAACATTTTCACGTGTTGTTTTGATGTATATATAACAATTTTCATGTGTAATGGCGCATTGCTTATTCTGGAGATATCTTTTGGGATCTCACGTTTTGATCGACATGAAATGTAATATTAGATATCTATGTGAAGTAGGATTAGATGGTTGATAATACAGAGTATAAAACAAAGATTGTGGTGGGATGTTGATGAATTGCGCGCACTATACTCATGTAACATCCACATATCCTCACCATTTCAGCTTGTCTCTGGCATTTGGATTTGTCATGCTTACCGTAAGTTTGGGTCCATTAAGCACATGGGGTATGCGTTACTACATGTTTTGGCCATAGATCCAACAACAGCGATATCAAAATAGTCGGGGCTAAAATGAAATAACGTCAGTATTTTGATGCTAGTCAGGGCTTAATGAAAAACTTATGCTAAAATTTCTTGAGTACTCTGCAAGACTATTTTCAGCACTTAGTAAACAAAGTCCCTGGCCTGGGACGATTCACGTAAGCTTTACAGTTCAAAAATTACATATGATCACACAGACTACAATACACGATCTAATAAAACATGCAATAAGACATAAAAAATCTAGAGAGCTCATGTCATTACAATCGGTCCAAATGGCAGCATGAGCTGAGGACTGAGAGAGACAACTTGGAAGCGGGCTTGATTCTATGGACTGGAGGAGGTGTGCACAATGAGCTGAACTGTATTTGTCTTGCATAATTACGTGATGATTAGCCGGCAAGAGTATCTTTAACACTAGGCAAGCAAAGTCTTAGGACAATCCAGGAAGTAGTCTGAATGATGATCATGAAAGACAACATAAAACCCTAATACAAAACATGAAAAGACAACTTTTTCAACTGATATTTCCTGATCCAAAACCTTAAAAAAAATTATTGCCTTTGACCTTTCGCTGTCAGTAATTTTCGACATTCACGAAGTAGTTTCGGAGTTTACAACCAAATCGGATTCTAGCCTGACTTATCCTTCATATATGAGTTGATTGGTAGCTAGCCAGATTCTCATTTATTCTTTCTGGAAAACAAATATAGAAGTAATTCGTCAAGGATATGTTGTCAACCTTATCTGTTATTTCATACAAGTTAGCCTTTAATCATACCTTAGCCAGAATGCTGCTCACTTAAGACAGAAGGAAAAGATAGGAAAATAAAGACAAAGTGATTAGAATTAATTAGGAAGATGCAGAAAATGGATATTATAAAACTCTGTATACACTAGATCACTACTCAACCACTTGTTTTACGAAGTTGTAAACGAGGCATCATCTGAGATTCTTCATTGCCTTGCTCCTATTGTCAATGGATTCATTCCGTAAACAAGCTAACACTTTGTTTGTTCCGTCTTCACCTTCAAGCCCTCGGAGGAATCGCAATGTCTTCTTGAGTTTCAGAGGCGAGGATACGCGAAAAAGCTTCACAGATCATCTATACAACGCACTAAAGCTGGCCAGGGTACAAGTCTTTATGGATAACAATGATTTACCAAGAGGAAAAGAAATTTCCCCTGGACTGAGGAAAGCAATCCAAGAAGCAAGAGTTTGTATTGTAATTTTCTCGAAAAACTATGCTTCTTCAAGATGGTGCTTAAATGAGCTTGTAGAGATCCTTGAATACAAGCAAAAAGTGGGCCTGATAGTTCTTCCAGTATTCTACAATGTTGATCCTTCTTTTATACGAGAACAGACCGTCAATTTTGAAGATGCTAATGAACTGCATAAATGTTTTGGCAAATGTTCCTTTGCTGATGATCAAATGAAGCGTATGGTAGAGATGTGGGGAGCTGCATTACATGAAGCTGCGAATATATCTGGTTACTGTCTGGATAAGGATGCAAATGGGTACACATTCCCTGCCAGATCTTTTTCGTCATAATTACATAGTCCATTCTGCATAAACAAGTCTGATAACCAATTATACCTGCAGTATAAATTTGAAATAGAGGTCCTTAATCATAATTCATTGTCATGATCAAACAAGTGGAGCAAACTTTCAAATTTGGCTCAACAGAAGTCCATGCACTTTCAAAAATACGAAACTACTTGTCATTACTAGTCTGTGGCCTTTTGTTTTCGATGCAGCATATGTTCATTGTATTTTTGGATAAATTTTGACAGGCATGAAGCAAGGTTAATCGAGAAGATCGTTGAGGAAGTTGTTCATGTGGTCAATCCAAAGAAAAAATTGAAATATCCCAAGATCTTTGGTGATACCAAAACAATAGTTTCGGATGGAATACTCAATATAATAGAAAAAACAGTAGCCCCCCGTGGGATCTTGGCAAAAACAGCCACAACTGTTGTTACCAAAGTTGCCATCAATAAGGTTTCAAGTTCGCTCAAACTTTAACCAAAAAAACAGATGGCACTTCTGTGAGTTCTTATAACCGACAATCCCTCCATTTGAGCAACAAAGAGTCTTTTCTGAGAGTCCGCCTTCTACCAGGATGCAAGTTTTATCTTTGTAAATCAAGTGCAACACTATTCCAGAGAGTTGCCTAAGCATGTTGTATGGATCTAATTCTTCTCTTATGAAGCTATCATATATTTCATGTCAGTATGTTTACAAACAATGTCAGGATCACAAGGGGCCAGAGCATAGGTTGCAGTCTCGTCTGATCTTCAAAAATTAATAGATTTTTCCATGATTTCGTTTTTAGTTTAAAATCAGTGAAAAAAATATTTTAAGCTCCGACTAACCTCCAATATTTAATGATGATAATTTATAGCTACTGATTTCTCAAAATCATTCGGCCAAATTTAGCTGCCAAAGTGTAATGATGTTCTTGCTACAAATGAAATGAGCTCAAAGTAAAACAGTCGGTTTTAAAACCAGAGGCTGCTCAGTAGATTGTGGATTATAATGTTTTCTGATATAACCCACCAAGTGTCCTATCTTTTTAGCATTAAACAAAAAAGTAGACCTGGCAATTCGTTTCGTTCGTGTACTTTCGTGTCGTGTACTTTCGTGTTTCGTATACAGGAATACTAAACTGAAACACGACCCATTAAGAATTCGTTTCGTTTCGTGTTCGTGTACCATCGTTTCATATACTTTTTGTGTCGTGTTTTGTGTAAATTTAAATAAAAATTAAAATATAATAAACAAATAAAAATATTTAAATATTAGAATTTTTGGTTTAATTTTTACTAGTTGACTCTTAAGTTAATAATTCATAAAGAGTGGTCGAATCTTGTTAAACTTAAATTTGAAACTATTTTCTTTTTTGTTATTGTAAAAATAATATATACAACATTTATTTATTATATGTATTTATATAATTTTAAAATATTTATTTAATTATTTCGTGTACTTTCGTTTCGTGTCGTGTACTCAAGGCTAAACCCAAAACCTACACTATAATTATTCGTGTAATATCGTGTTCGTGTACCGAAAAGGTGAACACAAACCCAATATTATCGTATCGTGTTCGTGTCGTGTTATCGTGTCGTGTACGAAATTATCGACAAAAAAGTGTCCTATCTTGTGAAGCCCACAATTCGTAATGGGCTTCAACCAAGCCTGTTATTTAAAACACGTGCAAATGTTTTAGTCATAAAACAACAATTGAAAAAAAACAAAAATAAACAACAATTGAAAAAAACGATAAGAAATCATAGTACCTAAATTGAAAATAAATGATATTGAGAGTGAATCATAGTACCTAAATTGAATGTTCATCATAGAACATGAACCGAGAGATAGTGTACCTGAGGCACCAATCGATAATCATCACTTATGAACAATGTTGTAAAAAGCGGGAATCGAAGTTAATCGGTAAAGGCACCGTCCAGGGATTAATCGGGTAATCAGGGATTAATCGGAATGATTAATCGGATCATTAATAGGAATAAATTTAATAATATTTTTTATATACAATTATAAAATTGTTTCGTTATTTCAACTAAACATATGTTATTATCATATATTTATGCAAATATGTTAAAAATGTTATATAATTGTAATAAATAAAATTTTGAAGGTTTAACTTTTCAATTAGAGATCAATTTAAGAGGAAAACTTAAGAGAATTTACGATTTAGGCATCTAAAATTATAATTATATGTATAAAAATAATGTTTTTTCCTATTGTTTAATCAAGTTTCTACCTTTTAAAGTTTTTATTATTTTTTTAAATTTTAACTATTTTTTAATAATTAGCTCGATTTTTGACCGATTAATCCGATTTTTGACCGATTCAGCCGATTTTTGACCGTTTTTATGAAAAAACGATTAATTTACCGATTTCCGCTTAATCAGTTCGGTGGCCCGCCGTCTAGCGATTAATCGGCGATTAATCCCGATTAATCGCCGATTTTTAGAATACGACTTATGAAAGAAATAATTATAAACAAAATAAAATTTACTTAACAATGAAAGAGAATTAGATTTTCGGTTACCTATTGCGGAGTCACGTTGTATTTCTCTGACCTGTTCTTGAATTAATTTTTGTATTAAGTATACTAGACGATAACCCGTGCGAAGCACGAACCTAGTTAATTTATAGAAAAATTTAAATTATTTATATAATATAAATCTATACTCTTTATACTCTTTAACTTGATCAAACATGAAACTAAGTATTATACTCAAAATATACTCAGGAAGAAAACGAAACCTAAAGTTTTGAGGGTAGGTAGATGCTTCCTACAAAGGTAGACTAAGATAACTAATTTAGAGGTATAAAATATATTGAGATTTGTATCTTGATTTAAATAATTATAATCGGGTCTGGTGTTTGATCTAATTGTTACGTTGATGGATACAATAATAATATAATATATTTGGTACAATAATAATACTAAAATATATTTAAAGGCCAGCCGTTCAGTGCCAGATTTGTTACAGGAGTGGTCGTTTGACTCTCCTGATTTCTTTTCTGATGTATTATTTGCAGACTCTGGTTGATTAATGGAAAACTTTTATTTTCAATATATATAGCTCATGTTTGAAAGTTAGAGGTTTCGGAGAAAATTATAGGTTTGGGACAAATTAGATGTTTGACTCTAATATTAGTGTTAGGTAGTTAGCAGATTGAAATAGCTTTTTGGACTCAAAAAACTAATTTTTAAAAAGCTACTTTGAGAAGCTTTTTCAATTAGGTGGTTGTGGTGTGTCTAGTTGATATACAAACAACTAACTCAAATAGCTAATTACCAAACAGTTTTATATAAAACAGCTCATTGAATCCGCTAGTCAAAACAGTTAATCCAATCCGCTAGTCAAAACAACTAACTCAATCAGCTAACCGCTATCAGCTAACAGCTAATTGCCAAATAGGGCTATATTAGATTAATATTATTCAATTGTATAAATTAGAATGAGATTAGAATCTTTGTCCAAATTGGGTCTGTTGGGTGATCTGATGTGATGCTGATGGTATAAAAATAATATAATATATTTTAGTACAATAATAAATTATAATATATTTTAGATTAATATTCTTTTAACAACATAGAATATTTTATGTTAGATAATATTTTTACGTGAGATATGATTTTATGGGTGAAACCAAAAAAAAAAGTGTGAACCAAATTTGGTGTCGTACTATTAGAAAGGGGTTTCGCTTATTAATAAATATTATAGATTATAGATTATATTATTTAGAAAAACAAATTAAAAAACACAAATTATGGGTGAAACCAAAAAAAGGTGCGAACCAAATTTTGTACATGTTAAAAGGGGTTTCACTCGTTAATAAAAGTTAAGTTATAAAAGTTATAGATTAGGGGTGAAACCAAAAAAAAAGATGGAACCAAAAAAAGTATGAATCAAATTTGATACAATGTTAAAAAGGGATTTCACTTTGAGTTAAGGTTAGGGTATTATATATTCTATTTTAAATTAGATAATTTAAAATATAGGTACAATGTTAAAAGGGGATTTCACTTTGAGTTAAGGTACAATATTCGAACATTTTTTATGAAATTGATTCACATGCAGATGGGAACAACTTGGAATGCTGAAAAGTGAATTTACCTCAACACAACTTGTACTAACAAAAACTTGGCATGCTGAAAAATAAATTTACCTGTCCACAACTTGTATTCGATTAGTAACTTTTTTTGTACTTTGGTGATGGACAATGATCACTTCATCGGTAATAATGACGTACAATCATATTCATTGGTGTTTCATATTTTAAGTTCAATTCACCAAGATTCTAAGTTTATAAAAGAATTAGAACTACGATAAGAATAAAAATTTCAGATGACCTAAACTACAAATTACACGTACATGATATAATATAATAATACAATATATTTTGGTATAATAGTAATGCAATTTAATAACAATGTAATATATCTGTACAATAACAATATAATTTATTGTAGATTTAGATTAGATTATTATTAAAAACAACATAGAATTTTACGTGAAATAAGTGTTTAGGGCACAATAATAATATAATCTATTTTAGATTAGATAATTTTTTTTAATTTCAAAACAACATAGAATTAGTTTTTTCTTAAAACAAATAGAATTTTACATGAAATAGGAGTTTATAGTACAATAATAATATAATCTATTTAGATTAGATAGTTATAATTTTTTTTATTTAAAAACAATATAAAATTCTACAATAATATAATATATGAGTCGAACATTGAAGTAGCAAGTGTGTAGTAAATTTATACTTTCAAAAAAAACTTGATACGAATGTTTAAATTTTATGGCTTAACTATCCATTATATATCCATTATATGTGATCACAAATAATATTGACATATGTAGGGTGTTCAAGAGAAAATTTCTTAGGTAGAGTCCGGGAGAGAACCATTACATAAATATTCATAATATATATTTTATCACATTTTTTATTAGATATGATTATAAATTTCAATTTTTAAATCAAAAAACGAAATTAAACTACTTTCTTTAAAAAAAAAATCGAAAATTAGTCAAATAGTCCAAAGTGATTCTACAACAGAATCAAATCTAACCAAAATGATTACGACATAATCAAATCTATCCAAAATGATTCTGTAGCAGAATCAAATTTAAAATCAATGGTTTTATTCAAATTTTATATGTTAATTTTTTTATAAATTTTGTATATACTAATATTCTACATTAGAATCAGAATATATATTTTATGTAAAAACATTTCAAATTATTTATGAGATTATATAATAGAATATATGGTTCTCCCTGATTCTCTATATAAGATTATATAAGATGGTTCTCTCTAGAATATTGGCCACATATGTTTATCAATGTTATGACAATAGTAAAGAAGTGACAAAGAAAAAATGTAACCTTTTATCATGCAGACTTTTAATTGTTTGTATGTGCAAGACGAAAAGTCAAAAAATAAAATATTATTTTTTGTAAGACGAAAAAGTTGAAATAATAATAGAATTGTTAGAATATTGGTGAAAGCAGATGATTGAATAAAACAAAAATAATTTAAAAACAATATAAAGTTCTACTACGTGAAATATGAGTTTAGGATATAATAATTCTAATACGTGAAATAGGAGTTTAGGATATAATATAATCTATTTTAAATTAGATAATTATATTTTTTTTTTACAGATGAACCAAATTTGGTACCATATTAAAAGGGGTTTCGCTTATTAATAAAGATTATAGATGTGAATATATAATTGTGTATATCTTAATTTTGGAATATAATTAATGAGAAGATTACACATTATTTCAAATTAGGTAACAAATTTGAATTGATGGCATGTAATTAGGAATTGAAATATTCTATTCATTATTCTGATTGCTGACATGGCTTTTAGCATATATTTTTTGCATGTGGAATTACTTGAATACCTTTCAAAACTGTTCAGGAATTATAATATACATAGTGCTTGTTTGGTATATAACAGGAATTAACTTCCTAAAGTAATTTTAATTTTCCATCTATTTAAAGTACCTGTAAGTGTAAAATATTGTTTGGTTTACATTCATCAACTTGTATTTGTAATAATATATATACACAGATATAGATATAGGTGTACATATATGTGTCTATAGCTATTTTTTAGGAGGGGAAGTGTGGATAATCTAGGTGGGGGTGGGTAAGAAATTCCCATGTTTTACTCATCATTTATGTAACCAAACAACTTTGCAATTTCTAATTTCCCAGGTATTTCAAATACCCACAAATATCTGTCAACCAAACGACCTCATAGATTAATATAATATTAAAACTTGTAAGCTAATAAATTTCTAATTAATAACGCAATCAAAAATTTCAAGAAATTTTAAATATTCTAGATCATATTCAAGTTCATATTAATTTTCAAATTCAAATTTTTAGATAATCGATAAAATATTTTATTAAAAAATAAACAAAATTTTCCCAACAATATATCCCAAAAAATATATAAAATAATATGACATGACATGTGTCGATTTTTAATTTAAGATGCATATGTATGCACGTCGGATCACGTAAATCTCCGCTATAAAACCGCATAATGAAATGGCATATATACTGTGTGTACATGTAAGTTGTAACAACTATGTAGTACACCACTTGTCTTGTCTACATTTCGTCATCCCCACAACATAAACTAAACAAAAACTCCACTTTAAACTAAACCCAATCCCTAATTTCAAACCTCACTTCTCCCCCAATCCCCCCCTCCACGTTTCAAACTCGCCCACGTTTCCCAACTCGCCACTTCTAACTCACCCAATGGGCTCTTTATTGCATTTCCCAGACCTCAACTCCGCCGCCACCCCCACCCCTAAAACAATCCAACCCAAACTCGAACCTCTCGACTCAGTCTCTGACTCGGACTCACTCACTCCCCCACCCGGTATTCCATTCCCCCTTTCTCAAACCCCCTTTCCAACCCCTTCTAATAACACCAACGTTTACTCCGAGTTCTCTCGCATTTCGGAGCTTTTTAAGACAGCTTTTTCTGATAAGAGCCCACAAAACGACGTCGTTTTGAGTCCAAATGCGCTCGCAATTGTTCCTGTTAAGGACAACCCTCAGCACCACATCTCGGGGAATGTGAATAGGGTTAAGCAGTCTTCTGAGTTGGTAAGGGTTACTGATCTCAATGTAGAAGATGAGAAGTACTTTCGAGAGGTGATAAGGAAGACTAGAATGCTGTATGAGAATCTTCGTGTTTGTGGGAATTTGAATGATGAGAAAGGGATGGTTTCGAGGCGGAGTAGGAATGATTTGAAGGCGTCTGCGGTTATGAGAGAGCGAGGGTTGTGGTTGAATCGTGATAAGAGGATTGTGGGAGCTATTCCGGGGATTGAGATAGGGGATGTTTTCTTTTTTAGGATGGAATTGTGTGTTGTTGGGATTCATGAGCAGCCTCAGGCTGGGATTGATTATTTGCCTTCGAGTAGGAGCTCGAATGGGGAGCCGATTGCTACTAGTATTATTGTTTCGGGTGGGTATGAGGATGATGTGGATACGGGGGATGTGATTATTTATACGGGACATGGTGGTCAGGATAAGGGTTATAGACAACGTGCTCATCAGAAGCTGGAATGTGGGAATTTAGGGTTGGAGAGGAGTATGCATTATGGGATTGAGGTGAGGGTTGTGCGCGGGTTTAAGTATGAAGGGAGTGTTAGTGGTAAGGTTTATGTTTATGATGGGTTACATAAGGTTGTACATTGTTGGTTTGATGTGGGGAAGTCGGGTTTTGGTGTTTATAAGTTTAAGATTGTTAGACTTGAGAATCAGCCGGTAAGGGGTAGTTTGGTTCTTAGGTTTGCGCAAAATCTTAGAGTTAGGCCTTTGGAGGTTAGGCCGAGGGGATACATGTGTATGGATATGTCGATGAAAAAGGAAAATGTTCCTGTTTTGTTGTTTAATGATATTGATGGTGATCATGAACCGTTGTCTTATCAGTATTTGGTACGATCTGTTATTCCTTCTTACGTGTATCAGTTTGGGGGTGGTGGTGGGTGTAACTGTGTTGCTGGTTGTTTTAGGGATTGTGTTTGTGCGATGAAGAACGGGGGCCAGTTTGCTTATGATGAAAGAGGAATATTGATTCAGGGGAAGCCGGTAATCTTTGAATGTGGTCCACATTGTTCTTGTCCTCCAACTTGTAGGAATCGTGTCAGTCAGAAAGGCGTGAGGAACACATTTGAAGTGTTTCGATCCAGGGAAACTGGCTGGGGCGTTAGATCTTTGGACTTGATTCAGGCTGGTGCTTTTCTTTGTGAGTATGCAGGAGTTGTTTTGACTCAGGACCAGGCCCGAGTAATTTCTATGTCTGGTGATAGCTTAGTTTATCCAAGGAGGTTCCCGGAGAGATGGGCAGAATGGGGAGATTTGTCGCAAGTATCTTCTAATTATGTCCGTCCATCACATCCCTCAATTCCTCCATTGGACTTTGCAATGGATGTATCAAGCATGAGGAATGTAGCATGTTACATGAGCCATAGTAGAAGTCCCAATGTGATGGTTCAGTTCGTGTTGTATGATCACAATAATGTGGTCTTTCCTCGTCTTATGTTGTTTGCGTTGGAGAATATCCCACCCTTGAGGGAACTTAGTCTAGACTATGGGGTGGCTGATGAATGGTCGCCCAAGCTTGCTATCTGTAACTGACTGTATATGCCAGAGTGCGAGCATTTTTGTATGTTGTTTTGAGTAAGCTCGTTAACTGAGGTAAACACTACTTCATGTATTGCTAAAACTTTTTGTTACTGATCAGGTTGATCTGTACTGTATCTTTAATATGACTTCAATTGTTTTGCAGAACTCAGATTTCTATTTCGTATATCTCTGATTATTTGGCAATACATACCAATTACTTGCTATGAGAGCTACTATCGTATTCTAGTTCTATCGATCTTAAACGGACAAACAGTTCAGTCACAGATATGATTGCCTTTTTTTAAAATTAAACTGTTTTTTTTACCATATTTCTATGATATCTACTAATGAATAGCAGCATAAACGTTTGTTTTGAAAAGATTTTGATGAGGTTAGATATTGAAGAAGCAAAATGATTGCCTGAATTCTGTGTTTTTTTATAGCAAGGCAAGTCAGATCTTTGAAGAAGACCAACTTGAAGCAGATGCTGGATTGTTAATATGTACCTAACACAAATGAATTACTTTCAAATTATCTTTTCAAGTATATCATTAGCTCCTAAGGATTAAATTTTATGAAACTTGAGGAGTTTGATCTTCGACAATATCTGACATGTTCTGTTAGAACGACATTGATGGAAGCTGCTTGGGAATTGCTCGAGAGATTTTCTGCCAAATTAAGTATGGGAGAACATCTGTATGAGAAAGTAAACCATATAATGTAAATGAAAAAGACTACTACACAAATTTGTCTACCGAGTTTAATCCAAATGTGACTTGGGTTCATAAATTTATCTACAGAGTAGAATGTGAAGATGAATCAGGTTCAAGGTGCTTAAATACAGATCATGTGGTTAGAACATACACATGCATTTGAATCAATTTAATCATGCATCTTGTACAAGTTCATAACACAATTGGGCTTTCTTTTTTTATGGAAGCCAATACTTTATCATTTCCAAACAACTTTACAGGAAAAGACGTAAATTTCATCCTTCCGGTTGTCCGGACCAGGATGTCAGATAATTTTTTCATTACTGACGAGCCTAAATAAAGCTGATGCCTACGGGTAAAAATATACATCTACAAAATATGAGGAGTTTCAGAGTTCATCATGCATAGGTTGCCCTAATGCTACATCTACCCCTGGATCTGGAACTGCATTGTGATGTACACGAGGGGGCTGTAAAAGATCTCCTGGCCTAGGCAAGATATTTGCTTGCCCAGCCATACCAGATCTAATGGCGGCAGTAACTGTTCTCTGCAACTTTAGTATCCCAATACGTTTCGAAACAACGTAAAGGACAGCCAAGGAAAACAAGAGAAATCCAACTGCAAGAATCACCCTGTAGATAACAGAACCATGCCTCAGAACTGAAATCAAGAACCAAGTAACTTCAACTACTTGATATTAATTTTGTTTTTACCTGTCAAGCACATCTTGCCGCTGCATAGTGGAGAGGAGGTTCCGGGTCCGCATTAGCAATGACCGATGGCCCTTGTATTCACTTTCTGCCTTCTTTAGTACCCCAGTTGACTCCTCTGCAATTATAAAATTCATACTTCAGAATCCAATATAAATACTTTCTAGTACAGGTAAATGTTTACTGTTTGTACCCAGTCCCAAATAACTCCAATGGAGGAGAAGGGTAAACACGAACACTTACCCACACACAGTTATACCAGCATCAGCCAACTTAATTAAACCATCACAAATTCACAATATACCAATACTTCCATTGGACTTTGAAACTAAGTAGATATCATGTGATATATAGAAAAGCAGTAAAATGACTTTGAAGTCATTCATTATGTTGAACAGAGTGACACACTTTTTGAGAATAGTACACTGGTCAGGACATGTCAGGAGTTGATCAGGAAGAAACTTCAGTGGATACATTGTCAAATTAAATGGATGTAATGGTTGACCAAATTGAGGCATAATAAATCAAAGACGACTCTAGAAAGTGGGAGGAAAGATAGTAATGTATTTGTTTATGAGTAAAAAGGGAAGATCATTTTACAAGATTAAAGGAGCACTATCATCTCTAACTGTTAGCCCTACACATAAACTGCACACTAAAATACGATACAGCCGAGACCCTTCTTCAAGAAAATTGTATAAATTACCAAATATTAGATTTCAAACTCAAAAGATGAAGTAACAGGTGTTCAACATAATAAGAATGACTTCAAAAGAGGTTACGAACAGATGGAAAAGCAGTAAAATGACTACAATAGTAATGACATTTTTAAAGCAAAAAACAAACATCTTAGCCACAGAAGGAACTTACCAAATGCCATCAGTGTGCTTCCACTTCTTTCAACCTCCTGTAAATTTGTACAACAAGTTTGTGACATTTATTAATTTACAAGAAAACTGGCATGTGAAATTTAAAATAAATACAACACATCATAGAATGACAGTCAAAGATAATAACCTGAACCATAAGCTGACGAGTACGGCGAAGACTATCTGTAATTGTTTCTGCCGCAGATGTCATTCCAGCCTTTGTCCTGGAAGTAGTAATAACCAGTTATAATTTGCATCGGTTGAAGATAAATATTGTGTCCTGTACCACATGTATTGCACAGTATACAAAGTGTGAAAACAGATAGTTTAATTAGTTTTTTTCACTTTAAGTAGTAGATTGCTACACATACTGTAAAACAGATAGTTTAATTAGTTTTTTTCACTTTAAGCAGTAGATTGCTACACATACTGTAAATTACGCCTGCGAATTGTGGACTCTTCTCCACCTCCCAAAAGCAGCTCCCTCTGCATTCAACCACACAAAATTACCCTCAATTCCCTCAAATGATACAAATTATTATTGTACATGAGGAATTCACAGTATATCAATTTATTTATTAACAAAAGATTGGCCAAAACAGAAAAGTATTCAGATGACTATAGTATCACTGTATCAGTGTAACCAATATATCATATGACCAATGGCGGAGCTTTTATAGGGCTTGCAGGGTCGTGGTTCTACTTATAATTAAGAAAAACTACCATAACAAACAAAAATTTTAAAAATTAAACATCAACTTAGATGCATAGCCTCTCTTAAATCATTTACTAATTTTTTTATATTTAAGTGAGATTATTCTACTTAATAAACTTCAACAATCTACTTTCAAATGTTACATTATTGATGAATTTAAAAGTAACATCTTTTATATGATTGTATGTATTAATGTATCTTTATATTATGAACAGTTAATTGCGATTTAATTAGTATGAACTTCTATATTTTTACCTAATAACTTCTTTGATTTCTATTCCATAATTATGAAATTATAAATAACATATACTTGTGTATTAAAAAATATATATTATATTATAAAAAACAATATACACAAAAGTTGTGTATTAATTAAGTATAATAACAAATATATGAAACAGAACAGATGTCAATAAAAAGTAAAACACAATCGATGTTAAATACGGGGGAGGAAAAAACGAAACCGATGAATCATCAGTCCTGCTACTTCTAAAACAATCAGTGCAGGCAACTTGCAATGATCTAAATTTTATTATCCTTCTCTAAATTTTCACAGATATAATCGAATAACTAAAAAGGTCCTCATGGAAGAATTAATCATTTCTAACTTCGGTTCCAGGGGGAGAGGGGGTTATTGGTAAACGAAATCTGATCAGCTTAAACATATCAATGAAGTTCGTCTTTATTATTTATTTGATAAATCATATGGTCCCCCCAGAATTTCACTCAAGCACTGCCATTGCATACAACCAAACCCCAAACAACAATGTAGATGGAAGCTAAGTAGTAAGTTTTAAAGTTTAAACACTAAAAATGTACCTCTTCCTTTGCAGCTTTCCTCGTGTTTTCTTTTGCTTGCAAATTGGCATTTCTAAGATTCAATCGCAATCTACATAATAAGAGGTAATGCAACTGTTACTAACCTTAGACATACAAAAGCACAGAGCATGCATATCATTATACCATAATTTGAATAATTATTTCCTCTTATACCACTTGGATGTTTATTTGGAAGAGGGGAGGATCCAAGGAGATAGCAAAGCAAAAATCATAGTTGGTCTTCAGATCCATAAACACTTCAACCTACTATACTTTCATGTGGCTGTTTATTAAGATTGAATCAAACTTCAGAGTTTCAAAGTAGTGAACCATCCGTTAAACTAAACGCCATTAATTTGATCCTCACCAGTCCTATCAACTAACTATCCATGTAACCCTTGTTAGAAACTTAATATTCTAGATACACATCCTCTAATAACAATTCTTCTTCTTTTTTTCAATGAGGTGGGGTATCGAAGCTTGCGAGCAAACAAATATACATACCCGAAACTCCTCTACTCGACAAGAAACGTTCTCAGTCCAACGAAAACTCCCAAAGATAAAGTCCCAGTAGTACATTATACATGATACAATGTCCTCAATCATCTATCCTAAATCCACAATTTTACAACTCTGTATCTTCGTATTCAATTACAACCACAAATACAGTGTATATAACAACTACATACACGCAAACAAAACCCGAAAAGTACCCAATTTTTCCCAGTCAATCTACTAAAAACCCATCATTCACCAACACACAAAACTCGCAAATATGCATAACCCACATAACATCTCCTCAATCAAACACAAAACAAATAAAAATCCCCTCATAAAAATCATAAAGATGGTAACTTTTAATATGATTTTTCCAAGATTTCAGTTTTTTCCCAGTCAATGTACTAAAAACCCATTAATCACCAACACACAAAACTCAAAAATATGCATAACCCACATCACATCTCCTCAATCAAACACAAACCAAACAAAAAACCCATCAAAAAAACAATAAAAATGGTACCTTTGGATCTGATTTTTCCAAGATTTCACCAAAGAAACAGCAAATTCAACTTGATCATTAGAGGGAAGTTGAGGGGCAAGAACATCAACCTTAAATTGCAAAGAATTAAGCAAACCCAATTCATCTTGAGCCAAAGCATTCAATCTAGGCAATGAAGAAGCTGACTTTTCTGTTCTTGATTTACCAAAATTGTGAATAGAATTTATGTGTTCTTGGGCTTTATTAAATGTTTCTTCCCATTCTTTTTTTGCATTCTCAACTTGTTGTACAACCTCATCCATTGTTTTACAGTGTGATTGTCTCAAGATTTAGGGATCTGTTTGGTCCTGTTTAACTCTCTGCCTTGTTTCAAGAAAAGTGACCAGTTTGTTTTTTTTTTTTCTTTTTTAACAGGCGAATAATGGAGATAAAATGTTAAAAATACCAAAAAAAATTATCAAAATTAAGAAAAATAACAATTTTTGGGCGGATGTGTGTTGTTTTTAATGATTGGAATACGCATTTGTGAATGATATATTTTATTTATTTAAGATATTTGTTTGATATATGTGTATTTAAAAAAAATTATGGGTAAAATTAACCCATCCTTCTAGGTAGACATGACAATTCGTTTCGTTCGTGTACTTTCGTGTTTCATGTACAGGAATACTAAACCGAAACACGACCCATTAAGAATTCGTTTCGTTTCGTGTTCGTGTACCATCGTTTCGTATACTTTTCGTGTCATGTTTCGTGTAAATTTAAAGAAAAATAAAAATATAATAAATAAATAAAAATATTTAAATATTAGCATTTTTGGTTTAATTTTTACTAGTTGACTCTTAAATTAATAATTCATAAAGAGTCAAGTGTGGTCGAATCTTGTTAAACTTAAATTTGAAACTATTTTCTTTTTTGTTATTGTAAAAATAATACATACAACATTTATTTATTATATGTACTTATATAATTTTAAAATATTTATTTAATTTTTTAATTATTTCGTGTACTTTTATTTCGTGTCGTGTACCCAAGGGTAAACCCAAAACCGACACTATAATTATTCGTGTAATATCGTATTCGTGTACTTTCGTGTTCGTGTACCGAAAAGGTGAACACAAACCCAATATTATCATGTTGTGTTCGTATCGTGTACTAAATTGCTCTACTTCTAAGAACGGATATTTTCATCAAGTTCAACTAAAAGGGTATTATTCACCTTCACCCAATAATGGGGAGGGGGAGAGAATTTTTTTTATTCTTTTTTTCCCAAGTTAAAGTTAAGACAGGTTTTCTGAACAAAAATAAAATAAATTTCAATCTCATTTTTGTAGTAAAAATTCAAAATATATGATGTTATAATAAATTTAATAATTTTTTTTTTTTTTAAAAACAGTTGGATAAAACTATAATCTAAAAAAATGATCTGAAATTCTAGTGATTGATTAGGCATTTTTTTTAATGTATTTTTGCTCTAGTTTTTAGATATAAAAAGATGGTTTATTTCAAAATTACAGAGTCATGTTTTACTTAGATTCAGTTTAATTATTTTGACGTTTAAATAACAAAAATAAAATAAATAACATTCTTTTTACAAATTTAAAACAAAATTCATTAATTATAAGAAAATGTAACCAAACTATGAATGACAAAGATAACCTGTTTGTACTATCAAATTAATGTTTGTGTTTAAATGAAATGCCATAATCGCAGGCAAACTCTAAAGCTCAAATTGTACACTGGAAAAAGGGCAATGAATTGTATATACAAGAAGTTAGAAAGTCTCTGGTATGCACCATTTTATGATGATAGACATGCATCTCATCTGATTAATCATCTTCTTTTGTTGAGTGCTTGCAACCACCAATCTTCAACTCTTCTTACATAAACCTGATGTATCTTTTCACCTTATTCTCGCTTTCCTTGAGCTAGGCTAACTCGCATAGCTCGTCCTTCCAGTTCCTGAAAAAACCAACACAAAATGTCATGGATATAGTATTACCCCTCCGGAAGATTATCTTTTTTCGTTTCAAGGATGAAATTCTTGCAACTTTTCGAGAAAAAAATCCCTAGGTTAGCATGTATGGCACACTTTGACAGTCTTTATGTTAAGATGATGTCTAAAAGTCCTAGGTATTAAGTCTTTATAGTCATACCACTCCATCAAGCGATTTTAGGGCTGTTTCCATCTCTGCTCTAGATGGAAAGCATACAAAACCATAGCCACGGGACCTTCCAGTGTCCCCATCAAATAGAACCCTTGCTCCAACTACATTTCCATATTGTTGAAAAGCTTGTGTCAAACTTTCAGATGTAACTGTCCATGATAAGTTGCCGATAAAAAGTTTATGTTCTGTTTCTGGATATAGAGGCTCTTTTGGTTTTGGTTTATCCGCAAAGTTTACCCTCAACGTTCGCCCACCATATACCTGAATAATTCAGTTAGAACATTACTATAACAGTTGAAGTACAGAAATGTGGATGCACATAAGAGTGAGAGATGCAGTTCATACACTTCCATCGAGATTTTCTATGACTGCATTGCAATCTTCAACAGTACTCATTGTAACAAACGCGAATCCTCTGCTTTTTCCAGTGTCTCTGTTGTAAAGGACCTATATAGCATACAATAGGTAAACAATCGAGGAATTAACTTGATTCGGTTTCTGTTAATAAAGGTAATATTTTTCATGACCAAGGAATCTCAGTCGCATTGATTGTCCCTGGCATATCATCTAGCTCTTTGCTTAGTAATACTGACACTTAATTCTGCTGATTGTAGTCTGTAGATCTTCACTAGTATCTTATACATTGATTGAACCAATAGTTTACAATCCCATATTAGTAATGCAAGAGAAGTTAAACCTCTGAAACAACAGATGACTTCTTTCAATTCAGGAGCTCCTCCACTAAGCGAAGAAGCTTCTCTGTTTAAAAACTTCTATCGATTACTGCTAAGTTATTAGGAACTAGTGAGTTATGTGGTAAGTTAGCTGGTATATGTGGTACATTTCAACCAATTGAACAATAAACCCCTCTCCGAGGAGTAAAATTTGCAGTCGCGAATCTCAGAACCCTTAAAAATTGTTACAAGCACACCAGTTTAACAAAGAATATAACATATTCAGAAGCTTACAGGTAAGAATACTCAGTGCATATAAAATTGCAAGTCTGCCCTCACGATGTTTATATAACTTAGGTCCAGAACTTTAACCTCAATTACGATATAGTTTGAGTTTAATAGTTTCATCACACTTTGGAATACTTTTAATCAAACCAATCTTGGGATAGATGCTCATTAACATTCTTAGTCATCTGGTTTCAAATTTGTTAACAGGTTTTCTATATATTCCTAACCGATCTTATTCTTTTCAATCAGACAGAACACAACTTTTCGCATGTTTAGGTGAAGCAATCAATCGAAAACCAATTCATTTTTCAGGCCTAGTAGAAGGGAAAGCAAATTAAAATGAGAAGTTTACCTCAACTAGCTCAGGGCTACCATAGTCCTGAATAATGCCAGCAAGTTGAGCACTATCACATAGATAAGGCAAGTTTCCGAAGTATAGCTTGGTGTTAACAGGACTATCTCCTTCACTCTCATCACCTCCACCACTCAACACTTGTTCATCCTCTTCAACTTTCTCTACTTCCACTTGATCAGTTACATCCTCCTCAACCTCAGCTTCAGCTGTTAATGTCGCCTCCTCAACCTCAGTTCCAGCTGTTAATACCTCAACCTCAGCTTCAGCCTCAGCTTCAGCCTCAGCTCCAACTGTTAATACCTCCTCGTCAACCTCAACCTCAGCTCCAGCAGTTACCGCTGCCTGCTCCTGCGCCACTGCAGCAGTAATCGACCGTCGTGCATGGCACTTTGTCGCGGCAATGATCATCATAGGTTCTAGAACAAGTGAGTGAGAAATGGATGACACTTGTGGCATGCCTTTGAAAGTGGTCATCCTGATATGATCAGACTGATGATGACACAAGTTCTTGGAGCGAATACACTTGAGGCTTTGCATTGATGTAGAGAACGAAGAGCTTACGGCAGCAGCAGCTGCAGCCATGTTGCCGGTGTTGGGACTTGCTAGTGGTGGTTTTGATAGTAAAAATGGTAGAGATTTTAAGGGAGAAGAGAAAGAAAGATACAGATTGTGGGATAGGTTTTTAAACCTATGTGGGCAAATTGTGCCCAATGAGATTGTACTAGATAAGTAAAAGATAAGGTTATGTTTTTTTATCTCCTACGTTGTATTCTTGCTTCACTGCCTTCCCTTCTATGCTTTGAAAACTCTTTAACATCGATCAATTTTCAGTTTTACATATTTTACCACCTCGGTTTATCATTTATGTAATTATTCTCTCCCGAAGATCCGGAATACATTTATATTTTAAAAAAAATTAAATTTATGATAAAAAGTTGAATTCTAATTTCAGAAAAAGCAAAAATAAATTCCAAACATTTGCAAGAGGAGCTTTTTATTGGCCGGCAATTCAAAGAGAAAAAATTAGACAAACTACCATTGTTCTCTGGCTAAGACAATTTAAATAGGTTGTATAGTTGTACAAAGCATTGTTTTTTCCCCAAATTAATCAAAAGCCATTTCAAGTAGCTTAAATCCAATGATGAGATTGCATCATACAACTAGTAAGCCTTTCAATTTCCGTGTGAGATATCTGGAAAGCCTGGATGAGTTTACTGTAAGTCTGTAACAAATCGAAACTATGGTCACATAGTCTGGTGACTTTTTTTATCACAAAGCACTATAGGAATTTACCTCAACTACACAAAAATGTCAACCGGCTTCAAAGTATGCCACCAGATTAAGGAACGAAAAGAAACCGGTATCACACAGAGCAAGTAAAGTGGACAAGTTGTATCCTAATTTTTTCTAAGCGGGAGCATGTCTGTTACATGCTCTATATACATAGACAAGTATTAAGACAAAAATTTAGTTACTTGATCGTGTCAAGCTAGCTTTTTCTTGAACTTTAAGCAAAATATCACTACCCTTTTCTCAGGTAAGCTTTATTATTTGGCTCAGAGGGTGACACCCTTATAACTTTGGGATTAATCCTACTGTGAGCAGCTTCATTGGCTTCTCTTGTTCTGTTAATCGCATCGATGGATGTTGGAATAACCTTGCACTGGGCGTGTCGGTTTTGCCGTTGATTATGATTTTTCAAACCTGAAGAAATTTCTTGTCTTGACTTCTGTTTGCTTTTAAGTAATCCATCATTATCTGTTTCACCCATAAAACATAAATTTAGTCTGTTAAGATAAGGTAGAAGCCGCTACAGGGGAAAATCAGGGTAGAGAGTAAAAAGGAGAGGCCATACAATACAGCTAGCAATACCATATAAATGCAGCCCGGTACACTACATACTAGAAATAGAGAGATTCGGAGAGATCTTGCTACTTTAAGATGCTGCCATAATCATGGTTCTAATGTTACTAGCTAGACTACAGTATCAACATAAGTGCATTGCAAGATATAGATGATAGACATTCACGTAAAGCATCACATATATACGTTTGTATTTTGAAATAATTTCACTAGCTATTTGTGGTGCAAAAGGACAATTTTCCATACAGTAAATACTAAATACCAAGTCACCAACAAAATTAGAAATCAGCATATATTCCAGATAATTCTCTAGTTCCAGCGACTAGGTTAGAGGTATGAATCTGGTAAAATAATAGGACTTATGATGGTACATATATTCGTGAAACTTTTAGAGGTACTTCGTATTCAGAATTTCAGACGTACTAATAACTGAATTATATGCAAAACTGTATGTACATGTGACAATTATTTGAGTAAGCAATCCATGTCAAAGCCACGAGACAATAAGGTTATTGTAATAAGTATTAACTACAGTCAATGCAGTAATCATCATGAAAAACACTAGACGGAGATAACTGATAAGTGATAATAGTTGCATATAAATATACCAGTGCGCCAATGCAACAACTTACCAAATTAGATCAAAGATACGTCTTCCTTGGAATGTAGACTGTTTTAATATAAGGTATATCTCTTTACTGACACCTTAATCAGAAGTAGGTTATGGGTATAGCCCAAGTTGAATGCATTAAAAATACTAACTACTATGAAATTACCAGGACTAGATAAGACAGCACGTGGTCGGGGGACTGAACTAGCTCTAATATTTTGTTTTTCTTCCTCCACAATTTTTCTGTTGATGCTCTTTGCTGATCCTGCTTATATTTAACAAAAGATGATAAATCTAATGATCTAATCAATGTTTGAATAGAATTATGATGATCACACATCAAATATGATACTAAAGTAAAGGCTGAACCTTTGGATACAGGTGCAAGAGGCATGATTGGCTTTGAGACATAAGACTTGGGAATTCTTACTACTGATGGCAGAGAATTGTCTTCAAGTTCCTTTACTGTGAATAAAATCAAACAAATATTTAATCAACGCATAAATACATGTATTTCACGCGCACAGATATAGTTTGCATACAAGAGTCTTCTTTTGTTCAGATGTTTGAGTAGGAAAACAAGGTATGTGCTTCTGCAAATTTGTTAGAAAATTACAATCAAATATAGGTGTAAACTGTAAGATTGATAAGTGATCGGCAAGTATACTCGCTCACTCTCATTATTTTTCACATTCACCAAAGGATGTCATGGTGGCTTCTTGGTGTTACTATTGCAGGTTGTTTTCAAAGTAAGTTTATAAATATAGGCCGTGAGAGGGGCTCATAACTACATTTTACCAAGCTCTGTCCAAGTAATACCTATAAAGTTATCACCAAAGAGAAAGACTTTGCAAAAGAGAGCCAGTTGTCAGGTTCGTCCGAGTCATAACAGATTGATAACTGATAGGCCTAGTTGCTTACTCTCATGTTTTGTGATAGTTTTTCATTGCCAATATATCTTCATTCTTCAGTACAACTCTACAAAGACAAGCTCAACAACTATATATCAGTTGAATTTAGGTGATGTTTGGTTCTAAGTACACAAATCCCTTTAATATAAACATTCACCCGGCTAACACGTTCTAAATCAATAAATCATCCTAATTTCCGTCTCAAAGAACAAGACGATCCTTACCAGTTTCTCATCAGGCAAGACAGAACCCAATTTTATAACTACAAGATGATCATAAGTTCATAACCATTACATCCAGAAACTTCAATTCAATAACTATTTCACAAAAATATCACAAACTTAAACATCTTATAGCAATAGCAGATTGAACAAATACAAGGCAAGAACATATGAAACTATCATAAAATCAAAATTAAAACTAAAAAAAAAAAAGGGGATCAAGAAAAAGATCACCTGGTGGAGAAGGAAAATTTTGCAAGGAGAGAGCATCCAGAGCCTTATAGAATCTTGTAGCATAATCATCTTCATCAACATCTTGTGCTTCATCTCTCACCTTCACCTTTGGATACACTATCAAAACCAAAACCAATAAACATCAGACACACACACACATAAATACACACATATATGATCTATACCAAGAATCATGACCTAAAAACAAGAACAAGAAAACCAAGATTAAAAGACTTACTTTTTTTTCTTCTGTTTTTTTTGATCGAGATTTTGATCTGGGTATGAAAATTTGATGATGTTCAAAATTTAGATGCTAGAAAAACAAATGATCGAAAGGCCACATGACAAATAAGGTAAACGTGTGACTTGTTTCTTCATTTAAGACTGCTGGGAAAATGGAAAGTGAGTCAACTGTACTTTTATTAGGAGAGTTTAAGTGGAAGGAACTAGTTGGTTGGGGGCCTGCATGTCAATTTGTAACTAAACTTTCGGCATATAAATCAAAAATCTAGAATCAGATACGTTTCGTTAAATGACATGAGTCAATGTCTCCGGTGCCGTTTAGAGGGCGTGCAAGGAGCCAATAGCATAGTGTCTTAAAATTATTAGGGTCTCAAATCAAAAAAATTCATGTAAATATTTTATATATGTTCATCTAATTATCAGCAAAATCCCACCAAAATTGACTTATTTAGTTACTCACGTCATCAATAACTCATTTATGTCTCTTCAAATATCACGCCTAATAATTAGGAAATTGTCACGTAAAAGTGTTGGAAATATATTTATTATATATAGCTTGTTTAAATTTTGAATAAATTAATTGTCCAATTTTATAATTAGCACAGTTTGAGACCGACATGAATGTCTCACCACTTTGGCAAGATGATCGCTGGGATTCTGTAGCCTGATTTGATTGTCTAAATTTACCTGATTTAAAATTTCATGCAAGAATGTTTTTTTCTTCTAATATTTCGGGTTAAGAGAAAAATAATAGGTAGTTATCTTAGTTTAATGACTTATAAGTTATAAATGCGTATTTGTTTTCAGATATTTTTGATATATTACCGGTTGAATTATCTAATCTAAATTAATGGAATCATAGTATACACAAATTTAAAGATAGTTGTGGAGTTTGTAAGATTTTTGAATTTTTTATGAATAAAATATAATTCAAAGATAATATACATTGGTTAAACGTAATTTTAACAATCTCATCGATTAACTCCCTGAAAATATATAACAGAAATATACAAGAAAAAATTACAAAAATATCCATTTTTTTGATAAAATTAACAAAAATAATCATTCTGAAAAAAAATGATCAATTTTATCGTTGCTATATATATGGGATACTCCAACAATTGAGTATTTCATCGAATAAAATTGGCCAAAATTACATGTATTTTCGTTAATTTTGTATTAAAAAAAAAGTTAAAGTTATCATTCACCCAATATACAAAGTACTATCTGAAAATTAAAGCATAATTGATAAAATATATAAATGTAAAAATTAATAGGTTATTTTTAAATAATAATGTAATTCGAAATTCGGAAATTCACCTGGGCCATCAGGCATCAGCAACAATGTAAACTTGACCAGAAAAACAATTTCGCTTCTCGGAAACGGGAAATTGCTAAAAGCCGCCTCACTCGTAGTACATTTCTCTGCGTAATGGACACCATGTACGTACTACGTGGTACATTTCTCAGCGTAAAACTCCAACAAACACAATATCCTACTCGAATTAAAATTGAGATTGAGAATGATAATTTTTTATTATCCAGCCATTCAAAATTATTCTCAGAAAATTACATATACAATTCGAAAATAATTACAATCCTTTAGTGTTAGAACACGTTTCTGTTGAGTAACCAGTTCATCTAAAACCTTAAAGTGTTAGAGCAAGATTCCAAATGAATCTTAGGCCTCGTTTATTTGGCAGGTTTTATAGTTACACAGTAACTCAAGGTTCCTTCCAATATAGTTAGTTCCTTGGAAAATGAAAATATGGTGTTTGGTTTTGAATATGTAACCACAAAATTACATATTTTAATTGTTTTGTAAAATAATAAATTAATTAATTTAGATTAAAAAATAGTAAATAAATTTATGAAAAAACAATACTGAAATAAATGAGATATAAAATGATTGTTAAGATGAGTCAGTACACCAATTTGTTATTACTTGCATTAAATAAAATAATAGTTCAAATAAAATTTAATAATGCATTTTAAATAAAATATAATATATAAAAAAATTATAAACAATTTTAAGTAATAGCTAACATGTACAATCTAACAATTAAATAAATAAATAATTTATTCAATTTTTATAAAATAAATATGTAACAAATGCATTATATGTGTTGACACAAAAAAACTAATTTATAATATTTGATTCAAATTTAATATTTTTCGATTTAGATTTTAAAGTATATTTTTATAGTTTAACATTTAATAAAAATTATTATACATGTAATATTGTAAATTTTTTAATGAATAAAAAGTCATAGACAACTGTGTAACTTAGGGTAACCACATATGACCTAGGTAACTAAGTTCCTGTGTTTTGCTTTGCTGTAACTACAAATTCCACGTAACTGTGAGTTCCAGAGTCTAAAAATAAATTCATACAAACAAACGCTGTATTTTGTGAAAGTTCCATGGAAGTCAGAGTTACTGCGTTGGGTTACAATGAACCAAACGAGGCCTTATAGTTTATTTAACAACTCCCCTTCACTCGAAAGTCCATTTTTGGGTTGAAGAGTGGATCACGGACGTCCATCTTTGGGGCATTAATTTGGAGTCAATGACCCCCGCCGACTAGAGTTATGAAGTAACCAGATCATCTAAAATCTTAAGATATTAGAGAAAGACCCCAAATGATTATTATAGTATATTTAACAGTTTCCATGCATGAAATTTTTTTTACAGTGTTAAAAAATGGTATTAATGTATTTAATGTTCCGCAACAATCTCAAAAACATAAATAATTCAGGGGTACAAAACTCTGCTCGTTTTCTTCTCCAATATTGAGAGGGAGTCAAATCATATGCCCAAAAAATGTTTTAGGTTATAATTGAGGAGTCAAAAGTAAAATTTTGAGTAATTTTTTTTTTAAAAAAAATTGAGTATACGCCGCCAGTAACCCTCGATTCTCTATAATTCCGTCAGAGTTTCTACTTAATCAATTAATTACGCTCCATTCTCTTTTCTTGTACCAATATTTACCAAATGTCCCAACTCCTTCTAGCTATCAAAGCCAGATTTTTTTTTTTTTTTTTTTTTTGACGAACAAGGATAATTTTATTAATACGATAAATCACTTCTCATTACATCATTGACACCAATAGGTATAGAGAACCTATCGAAAACTCGATCTGGGAAAGAATATGACAAGCGAGCAAGCGCATGTGCCGCCATATTAGCAGACCGTTTAACAAAGAACACCGAAGTTGTGTTTAACTCCCCCAACAAGTCTCTGCAGCTTTGGATGATCTGACCAAACGGAGAATGCATTCGAACTTTGCTTCGAATTGCCTGAACAACAGTCAAGCTGTCCGTCTCCATCACTGCCTTGTTCCAACCCTCGCTTTTGACCCAACTTAGAGCCTCCTTTACTGCTATTGCCTCAGCCATATTTGCTGAGATCAAGCCGAAGCTACACCTTGTTATGGCTTGTTTAAGATCCCCTCTGTTGTCTCGAGCAATCGCCCCAAACCCCGAAGCATTATACTCTGAAAAAATCGCTGCATCCACTGATATCTTCAAAAAATCAACCTGTGGCGCTACCCAGACCTCGTTCCCATCCCCTTCCTCTAGATAGGGATAGATCGAGACAGACTTATTTTTCTGGGCTGTATTCCATTGAAGAAGATACTACTTTGCTTTAGCAATCACGACGTTTATTCGAGTATAATTCTTGTTCCAAACAAGCTTGTTTCTCGCTTTCCATATTGACCAGCAAATTATTGCTATCTCTGCTTGTGTTTCTTTGTCACACCTATCCAGCACTCTTCCCCACCACTCCTGAAAACTGACCGTTTCATCGGCGGGAAGCTAGGGTAAAACTCGTACCCAACATTGGTAAGCTAGATCGCAGCTACAGAGAATATGGTCCACTGTTTCCAGCTCCTTCCTACACACCTGACATATAGGATCTACTTGCACATGTTTCTGTGTCAAAGCACACAACGTAGGCAAACAATTAGATAAAGACCTCCACATGAAATTTAGTACCTTCGGAGGGGCTTTCAATCTCCATGTTTTCCGCCAAATGTTTTGTTGGTGATTTTGATTCCAAAAAAACTTCTGGGCCTGCAGAATACGATAAGCACTACGCACGGAATACTGACCTGTTATTTCTGCTCCCCAATACACCATGTCCTCATTATCCCTTACATTCAGATTAATCCGTTGAATGCACTGTTGGTCTCGACTGTTAAACATGTCCCTAAGAATCTCTTCATCCCATGCACTGTGATCCTCAACCATTAAGGAACTTACCTTTTGATTTTCCAGACCTCTATTATCCGATGTTATAAACGGATTATTAGAGTCTAACAACCAGGGCTGCCCCAAGATATTTACCGAATTACCAGAGCCTATCTTCCACCTCATACCAGCTGAAATTACTTGCTTTGCTTCCCATATACTACGCCAAATAAAGCTGGGATTATTCCCTTCTAACGCCTCCAAGAAAGACTTATCAGGGAAATAACGAGCCTTAAATACCTTGGTGACCAAACTGTTTGGTTTAGTGATGAACCTCCAGGCTTGTTTACCGAGCATCGCCAAGTTAAAATCTCTAAAATCCCGGAATCCCATCCCTCCTGCATCTTTGTGTCTACTTAGCCTCTCCCAACTCATCCAATGGATGCTTCTACTGTCATTTTTCTTTGAGTTCCACCAAAATCTTGAAATGCTTCGTTCCATATCCTTAGTAATTTCAAGAGGTAATAAAAACACACTCATAGTATACGTTGGTAATGCCTGAATGACTGATTTTACCAACGTTTCTTTTCCTCCCTGCGTGATAATTTTACCATCCCAGCTCAAAGTTCTATTTTTCACCTTATCTTTCAAATATTCGAATGTAGACACCTTACTTCGTTGCATCATGTTTGGTAAACCCAAATACTTCGCATTCTCATCTGCTTCCTCCATTTGCAAGATTGTGCAAAGTTGCTGCTTTAGTTGCACACTCGTGTTTGTGCTAAAAAATACAGAAGATTTCGATTTATTAACCATTTGGTCCGAAGCCAATTCATACTTCGACAGAATCTCCAGCATCTTGTAAGCCTCGTTCTCCTCAGCCTTGCAATATAAGTATGAATCATCAGCAAAAAGCATATGATTGATAGCAGGAGCTCTTTTACAAACCTTTACTCCTTTAATCATCTTTAAGCTTTCAAATCGATTAAGCATAGCCGAGAGACCCTCTGCGCATACAATAAATAAATAGGGAGATAACGGGTCTCCTTGACGTAACCCACGAGTTGGCACAATAGGTCCCATTTCTCTGCGTGCATGAACAATTTGATACGAGACCATCCGAACACACTGCATAATTAACTGAACCCATCGAGCATCGAAACCCATTTTAGTAAGGACAGCTTGCCAGATTTTAGTTCTCTTTTGAAGCATTCCCCGCAGGTCCGGTTCTGAGAGTAGTTCAGAGGGGCAATGGCTTAGGGCCCAAACTTAAAAAGGGGCTCAATTTTTTTAAATTTTATAATTTTAGTAGCTTTTTTTTATGCTAAGAGAGAGTTTTTTAAGCCAGTAGAGAAAAGATTGATAATTGAGTAAAATGAAAAAGCCCAAAAAATTAAAATCCACGATAACCACTTAGCACTCTCCGATTTCCGGGATTCGTTCTTATTTGTACCAAATTAATTTCTCATATTCTCCTCCTTTCTCAATTTCTCTCGTATCCAAACTACTTTTCTTAATATTCTCTCCAAATTAAAGTCCAATTGAATAGTGTATCAGTATCACTCACAAGTTTTAGCATCGATGAATTGGAGTTGTTCAGAGATTTTGAAATTGAGAATTTAAGGGTTCTCTTGTCTCGAAAATCTTATTATTGGTACTCTATTGACTGTGGTTGTTTGGTTACTACCTTGTGGGAGCCGGAAGGGTCGGACATCAATTTTGCAATTGGTTGCTTCTTGCCAAATTCATTCGCACATATCACAATAATCAAGTTGTTATCATTTCATTCTCTAGTTTTCTTGTCATTTGATTTAATTGTTTGATTTACTTGTTATATGCGATGTTGTCTAAAAAATAAAAAACAAGAACGACTGAATGATCTTGCAATTTTATCAATCGAGAAGGAACTTTTGGAAAATATTGATTCTGATGTTATCATTAATGATTTTGCATCACAGAATGTCCGTAGAACTCATTTTCTATGAATTATTGTGTAATGTGCTTGGATCTTGTAAGTTTATTAATAAAATCATAGTGACTTTGAATTATTATAATTTTTTTTATTTTTGAGAAGGACCCCGTTTATGTTTTTGCCTAGGCCCAAAAAGTCAGGATCAGGCCTGATTCCCCGGATTTTATAGGTCAGACTATATCACAGCAAATAAAAGTTCATTATAGTTACTCATACGGACCTTATGTGTAGCCCATGAGAGGGTAGGTAGCTATTAGAAATATATAGGCTAGCCCATCTTCTGTGAAGGTTGAGGCTTTCAAGAGGTAAAAAGTTCATTGAGGTAAAGCCCAAACATTGGAAGGACCTGGCATGATTCCGCACTTTAATTTGATTGCCTAGGAGCTATAGCTTCACAATTAATGTCTAAGAGCAAGTCTAAGGAGTACTAAAATATGTGATATTTTTTTTAATATATTATTAATTATAAAACTTATTCTTTCAATGAAATGTTATATTTAATTTTAAAATATAAAAATGTTATAATTGGTTATAAATATAGAATAACTATAATTACCACATAACCTGGTTAGATAGAGGAAATGAATATGGTGACAATTATACTTTTAAATTTAAAGTTTAAAGATTTGTCCTATAGCTAAATTTGGATCCTATTTTAAAATAAATTATAAATTTTATTTTAATATTAAAAAAATATTTTTTAAATTTTATATTATAACAATAATTACATATATTTTGAAATTAGTATTGTACTTTTTTTTTTTTTGCTAAATACATTAGTATTGTACTTGCTCTGAGAAGTCACGTTGGTTCCGTTCAAATAAGAGATCAATTTTCACGTGCTTTCTCACTATCCGAGGTCCATTAAAAGCACCAAATCTTTTCGAAATCCATTTGTACAAAGGTTTTTCGGTACTATAGCCGTGCAATTGCACGAAATATTTTAAAATATTTTTTGAATTTTTATTAATAAATTAAAATATTTTTGTTTTTAATTTTTATTGAAAAAATTACAAAATAATATGTGCAAATCTTGTTAAGTTAATGATATTTATTTTATTAACATCTCTGAATTATTTTAGTTTTTATTATATTTTTTGTGTGAAATTTCATATTTTCCTAATTTTTTTTGCTAAGTATATTTTCCTAATTTTAAAATTATTAATTTATTTTTTTTATATTTTTTCACTCAGTAACTTTATTATACTCTATTTTTTTATTTCTTTTTTCAAAAAAAATAATCTGATTCTTCATAAAAAATTGCAAAATAGTATTAAAATATCCTATTCATTATTTTGCAACAAAGTGTACAATTTAACAATATTTATTTTTTCTATTTAATATAACGAAGATTATAATTATTAATAACACTTCTTAAATGACAAATATATTCCTCACCAAACCACGATCACTCGGTATCACATTAATCTATTTACTCGATATTACTCTCCCGCCCGTTTGGTCACCTCTACATACAACTAGTAAGCCTTTCAATTTGACAATTTCCGTATGAAATATTTGGAAAGCTAGGATGAGTTTAGTGTAACAAATCAAAACAATGGTCACATAATCTCTCTATTAGGATTAGGAGATACACACCAATACGAGATTCAAACAAACAAAGCAAATCACACACACAATATATATGACACGGAAACAACCACGTCCCAACTTGTATTATTAATCAAAACAGTTATCAATAATACAATCAATCTCACCAACGGTGTATCACTCACACGATACTTAAGTCAAACAATGCTCAAGCATCTTCCAAACAATACCTAAGACGATTACATCTCCTAAACCTTCACCTATTAAACAAATACAATATGACTATGTTTATATAGCCATCCAAAACTTAGCCACCAAGACTTGTCATACTTGTTATACAAGACTTTTTATTCTGAAAGTCTCGTGATTTTGAGCTATTAGCTTGTTTATGTTATAAAACAGCATGTTAATTCTTTATGTTTCTAACATTGTTTTGCATGACATATATATTATATTATTTATCTTATTGTCAGCAAGCTAACAATGCAGAAACAGGGCTTGACTGAAGGGTTTCGAGCACATAAACGCAACGGAAAACGTAAAAATAAATCAAAATTCGAAACCCCTCCGCAGGATCCATGCGAAAACAAAAGATTTAATTCGGAGATTAAGAACAAATACCTTAAGAAGCTTTAACAGTTCATTAATGGAAAATTAATGGAGATCCAAAGCTACTAACATTGACAACAAGCTATCAGTCTTGGAACAAAGTTTATCAGCAAGCTGTCTATACTCCGCCCAGAAGTTGTTCAAGTCAATGCAAGTCCGAATTTCATGGAGAACTTATAGGACTTGATTTGTAAGGATTTTAATATCTATATAAACGTTATATCTAATATTAGAGCTCTGGTTTTTCAAAAGAATCGTTCAAATGTTTTCCTATCTTTTAGGAGTTGATATTTTCAAAACTTTATCTTTTTAACAAACACTCCTAAACTTGATTTTGAATTCACTATGCCGAAGGATTGTTTTAAACGTTTTATCTCTTATCCTCAGTATGTTATCTTTAAGTAAACATTTGATTTTCAAATTGTTTAACGAACTTGAACATGAGAATAGTATTTCAAGACTGTTGCAAGTTGTTACAGAAATTTGAATATTGATTGTTTATCTTTTATATATACTTGGTAGTGTAGTATGGTTTTTCAAGAGTCACTACATTTGAACAAAACAGAAAAACACTACAGGGACTCCAAGAAAACAACTCGGCGCTTTCATTCAAAATCTTTCTTACTTGAGCTATAGTATTTGCATTCGTTTATATTCATATCTTGAGTTCATAGTTTGAGTTGTATTGATTATATTGTTTGTATTGCTCAGTGTGTAAGTGTTTGTTGTTGAGTAGTGGGCTGTGACACAGGGTTCAGAGAACTAGTTAGATATAGAAGTTTATACTTGGGATAGTATAGAACTTAGAGCTCTTTTGGTTCAGGGAACGGGGTTGTCAGCAAGCTGCTATCAGTGACAGAGAAAGAAGGGAGATATATTGATTAATCTTGTAATCGGTTTATAAGTGATTAATAATATATTCTCTTGCCAGTTTTGGTAGGGCACCATGATGTAGACCAATAGCGTTAGGGATCGAACCTGGCTAAAATTTTATGTGTTCTTTACTTGCTGTTTATTTACTTTCTGCATTGCATGCTTCTTATCAGTAAGCTGACAGACTAGTTTTTATTCTTAACAGCAAGCTGACTAGTTTAGTGTAAATATTTGGTAAAATTTTAAAATTGGATATAGTTAGCCTAACACACCTATTCACCCCCCCTCTAGGTGTACTTTCATATTCTTGGCACCTAATTTCCTAAATTAATCATGACCAAGACATACCATATATAATAATTGTCTACACATACAATTATTATCAAAATAGTCTTAATCACATATGACCCATCCATACTGCTGTATTGGGTTTAAACCCAACAATCCTCCCCTTCAACCCAATACTCATATCAGGTTGAACGGTAACCATCAAAGACATCAACGTTCGTCTGCCATGCCTCCCCTCGAACAAGAATCTCCTCATCTTGCTCTTCCAATCTTGAGTGTCGCTAAAATCCGTATAATGACCTCCAAACCACCGTTCTTCATCATAACGGTGTATCCATCTACAAAATCACATGCATCATCCACTATGAGTGCCCTTCCATCAGTTGAGTCACTCGATCCTTGCTTTCTCAATCTTTCGGCATGTAGAAGAACAAAACTAGAATATTCAAAAAAATTCACCTGGTTGATCAAGCCATTGAAACAACTACGATGATCCCTTCCATCTTCTTCCATATCGAACCCGAACAAATTGATCCACGGTGCAAGTCAACCGTCATACCACACGTAACTTTGTCTCATCCCGCGTTAGTAGGCTTCTTGTCAGCGAATCCTTCATTGTACTCCGCCATATCAATTGAATCTCGATCTTTCCCTCAACCTCATCCATCTTGATCCACGAACCTTGGCTCTTGATACCACTTTTTAGGATTAGGGGCTACACACCAATACGAGATTCAAACAAACAAACAAAGCAAAGCGTACACACAATATATATGACACGGAAACAACCACGTCCCAACTTGTATTATTAATCAAAATAGTTATCAATAATACAATCAATCTCACCAACGGTGTATCACTCACACGATATCTAAGCCAAACAATGCTCAAGCATCTTCCAAACAATACCTAAGACGATTACATCTCCTAAGTCTTCACCTATAAAACAAATACAATATGACTATGTTTATATAGCCATCCAAAACTTAGCCATCAAGACTTGCCATACTTGTTATACAAGACTTAGCATACTTGTTATACAAGACTTTTTATTCTTGGCACCTAATTTCCTAAATTAATCATGACCAAGACATACTATATATAATAATTGTCTACACATACAATTATTACCAAAATAGTCTTAATCGTCTATGACCCATCCATACTGTCGTATTGGGTTTAAACCCAACACTCTCATCACAAAGCACTATAAGAATTTGTCTCAAACTACACAAAAATGTCAGCCGGCTTCAAAGTATGCCACCAGATTAAGGAATGAAAAGAAACCGGTATCACACAGAGCATGTAAAAGTGGACAAATCGATCCTAATTTTTTCTAAGCAAAAACATGTATGTCACATGTTGTATATATATAGACGAGTATTAAGATTAGTTAAACTAGCTTTTTTATGAACTTTAAATAGAATATCACTACTCTTTTCTCGGGTAAGCTTTTTTATTTGGCTCAACTGAAGGTTACAGCCTTATATCTTTGGGATTAATCCTACTTTGAGCAACTTCATTGGCTTCAATTATTTTTTTAATCGGACGACCTTCAACATCGATGGATGTTGGAATTATCTTGCACTGCTTATGTCGGTCTTGCCGTTGATTATGATTTTTCAAACCTAAAGAAATTTCATGTCTCGACTTTTGTTTGTTTCCAAGTATTCCATCATTATCTGTTTCACCAAAAACAAACTCTGTTTTGCCGATTCACAATTGACATGTCATAATGAAGATTTTTATATGAATAATTTATGATTCCGTTATATTACTCATTTGATAATGTGTCTTTCTGGCTTAACATCTATATAAGTAATACAAGTAATTATGACTTCATTGAACTCACACTACTTCTTATCACAGTATTTGAAACTTCGTTGTTGCCTTAAAGGAATTGTGAGACAAAACTTACCGTGTGCATTGTATCTTGACACATAAGATTCTATATTCCAATAAATTAAAAATAATAATTTCTCTATAGCAATAAGATTAGTTCTTACCAAACAAATAAGGAGCAACACATTAATGCCATCCCAAAAAACTCTCGCAATACACGACTGAGTTTGTTTTCTCGGTATGACACCTGACTTTCATTTATATTGACAACATGTACAACATTTAGCAAGGCATACAAAGACTTGTTGATGTTAGCAGTCTCTCCCAAATTCGCCCAATTGATACTATTCTTTCTTGGATCTTCGTAGCCTAGCACAAAAGAAAAACAATAACAAAAATTAGTACATATGAGAAATATATGATCCTTGTTGTAGCTCAAATTATTCACCTGCTAGATCAATAAAATTCATTTTCCCTACAAGCTTGGCATTTGAATTTTTCACTACTCCATCTGTCCCTATTTAGTTGTCACATTTGACTTTTAATGAACAAATTGACCAAACTTTGACCAAATATTACATATATAATATAAATAAAAATTATAATAAAATTGTATCATTGAAAAGTATATTTAATTTACTTTAATATGTATTTTTTAGATTTTCTAAATTCTATTATAAGAACACGTAAATGTTAATCAAAGATTAGTCAATTTGACCGTTGAAAGTCAAAACAGGACAACTAATTAGGGACCGAGGGAGTATTAGATAAACACATAATCAATCCCTTGTGGCTCATTTGTACAATCTTAGTCACACATGTTTTATATGTTTATATTTCATTACCGTTGCACTTATTTTATTTTGAAAATTATTTTTTCAAAAAATAATTTTATATTTTATTTTTAGTACTAATATTATAAAGTTTAGGATTGAAATTGTCATATCATTTTTCAAAAATAAAGACATAATAGTTACTTCTCTCCTTATTGTTGTTGACAGTGAAGGTGTATTTGAATGTTTATTTTGATAATTGCGGACCGAATAGACGTGAAAATGCTTTTCCGGGGAGTGCAGACTATGGTTCACGACATCCCTTGCTTCTCGCTGCGAACTTCCTTGGAATGAACGAAAAAAACGTTACTCTTAACTGACCATTGGATTGATCTATTTTAGATGGCTATGATGTATGTATATTTGTTTAGGATCTGTTTGTGTGATATTTTTAAAAAATTTGTTTGGTTGTTAACATTATTATTATAACAAATTTGTTATTAGAATTTCATAATCTTTTTTGATTGTCAGGTAATAAGTGTTTTTAATCCGTTTTCCCTAGTTACAAACAAAGCTAAGCTATTCATTTTAGGAAAATTCTAAATGATACCCTTCCATTATTGGTTTTTCTCGATGGTACACAAAATATATTTGACTTCCAAATGGTACCCTTCAACTATCGACCTCTTTCATACCATACCACTTCGGCTAATAAACGTTAACAAAACGTTAAATCATACTTAAAATAGTATAAAATACAAAAAACAATACCGTTTTGGTGTTATGTCTTTGTACAACTATTGTTCCTCCTTATATTATCATTTCTCTCTGATTCTAAACAGTCGGCTAAACTCACCACAAAACACACACATATATACATACACATACAAACTTTGTTAAGACATATATATGATAAGTTGACAACCCTCATCGAAAAGAATTCCCATTTCAAACTCGAATCCAAAGAAGTTTTATCAGATTCATGATATAATGTGGTCCATTGAAATTACTAAGATGCTTATAGAGAAATGGGGTGAGTCTGTCGACAGATCAGAAAACTGAGAAAAAGGTAGGACTATTTTCCAGAAAGGGATAACTTTGGAGAGATGAGAATGGGAAGATAGCGCAGACAAATTGAGAAATTTAGGAGGGGGTATATGAGAGTAGAGAGGGAGATCATGGATCAGATGGTTAATACGAAGATGTGTTACATGAAGTTATCTATTAATTTGAATGTGTTTATTATGAAATATGTTAGATAATTCAGAATGATTTTTTCCTTTGTACTTTATGATTTTAAGCATAAATTAACGTTTTGTTAACATTTGTTAACAAAAGTGGTACGAGATGGAAGAGGTTGATAGTTAAAGGGTACCATTTGGAATTCAAATATATTTTGTGTACCATCGAGAAAAGTCAATTATAGAAAGGTATCATTGAGAATTTCTCTTCATTTTATTATTCTTGCAGGAGCCTTAAATTTTGGTCATGTTGTTCAGTGCAGTTATTTTTCATCTTTTCAGATCATTCTGCATTTGTTTTATTTTGGTTATGTGCTCAATAGAATATCATCTTGGTTTCCATTAATCAATAATTTCACATTTCGAAAACTTTGTTACACGATTTTCAAAACTATGGTTGTAATTTTGGAGTTAGATTACCAAGATCTTACTGAATATGCAGAGAATCCCAGTATATAAAATGGAGTAATGCCTGCCAAATCATCATATTGATAAATCAAATGTTGTGTTGTCTAAGATGGTACATGATTAATTTCAAAACAAAAGAACTATTCCATGTTATTGTGCAGTTCCATAAATTATTTTAAGATTCCTTTCTTACGAATAAATTTAATGTTTAAATTTTCATTCAAAAAGAAGAAATTTAAATATAGGTTATGCAACTATACTTTATATACAACCTAAACTGCGTGTCAAATAGTTAAAAAAAATCCGTAAAAAAGTGAGGGGAGACAGAGGGAGTATCAATTAATTTCAAATAACATTTATAATATAATTAGAAATTCAAGGTGATCGATCACCTGGGCCGTTGGCCAAAATGAAAAGTTGACAAAAGAAAGTTTTCGCTTCATGAAAATCTGGAAATTGCTGAAAGCCGTCCGTTGGACCCAGCAGGCCCATTTGGCATAAACTGTATGGGTACAAATTACAATCTAAGTACTGCTTGAGAACAATAATGATAATTATTTTTTATTAACTATCGATTTAAAATTCTTCGCAGAATTGTACTTGTTCTATTCGAAAACAAATACAATCCTATAGTGGTAGAACACACGCATGAAACATTTCTCGCGATAATTTTTTACAGTGTTATAAAATGGTATAATCGTATTAATATTCGGCGATAAATTTATAAAAATTAAATAAAATTTAAGGGGCACAAAACTACGTCCATTTTCTTTTTAATCATCGAGAGTGAGTCAAATAATACTTCTAGAAAATGTTTCAAGTTACACTGAAGAGCGGAAAAATCAAATCTTGCAAACTTTTTTAAAGATAAAATTGAGGGTACGCCGCTAGCAACCCTCGCGTCTTTATTAATATATCACCGTTTCTACATAATCAGTTAACGAAATTTCATGTTCTTTTCGTTTACCAATCGGCACCAAATTTTCGAACTCAATTTAATTGTAAAACCCAAATTTAGTGCTCTATTGAAGCATTTAAAAGAACTGTTCTAACAGCATTTAAAGAGATTCATCCTAATTACCATGCAGCAACCATAAGTTCTTAACTAGTGACCCATAAGGACCTTATGGGTAAAGGCCCATGAGAGGGTAGGTAGCTATTAGAAATATATGGGCTAGCCCATATATTGTGAAGGTAGAGGGTTTCAAGAGGTAGAAAGTTCATTAAGGTAAAGCCCGAGACCAGTAACAATTGAAGGACTTGACATGATTCCACACTTTAATTTGATTGGCCTCAGAGCTATAGCTTCAAATCTTTTCGAAATCCATTTGTACAATAGTTTTTTGCTATTGGTCTGTAGCAAAAGCAAGGTTTGAATTAGGACTCTCTTGTCGCGGATAACAAACATACATTTAAAGTATTGCGGAATTGTTTTTAGTATTTAACTTTATGATCTAACGAATAACAAGCATACACTTGATTAATTATTGCGGATATATCGTTTGAAAACAAGAAACAACTCAAGATCATGAAGTCATTTCACTTAGATATTGTTTGAATGCCTTTGTTGTACATTATAAGGGCGCCTAGTGGCTAGGTTGTTCTTTGGTATAGATTCCGACAAGTGATCGGTCCGCTTGGTACAAGTCCTTGATACTTCTTTCTGTCTAATAATGCCTTTGAATATCTTTTAGTTTCAACTTTCTATGGTAACAAAGTGTAAGATTACTGCAAAATCTAATCAGATAGAGACTCCGTTTGGCATTGCTATTGCAGACAGCAACAACAGTTTTTTTTTCTGAAAAACAGCTAAAAAATTGTTTGGTAAAATTTAAACGCTGCTTTTCTGAAAAGCGCTTTTGGCTGAAAATCTGAAAATCTGCTTTTAGAGAAAGCAGGTCCCTCATGCTTTTGAAAAAAACTGATTTTCAGCTTTTGCGGGAAGCAGGTTTCAACATCGAAACTCATCAAAAACATTAATTTTTTATATTATACACCAAAACATGCACATATCAAAAATATTACCAAACAGTTATCTGATTTTCACATCAACACTTATTTTAACGGCACAACAATTTTTAACAGCAATCCCAAACAGAGTCATAGTAACTTTTAACTAAAGCTCATTGAAAATGATCATTTAGGGCTTCACATTGTTCTGCACACACACACTGTATTATCCCTAATTACCATGCGTAAATAATAATTAAGAAGGCTTAAGCAACTAACTACCTTTTAATTAAGAAGGCTTAAGCCACTAACTAACTATACCCATGGCAGTCACACAAGAATCTGAATTATACTAAACCAACATGCCATGTTTGAGCATCGACATTACGGACACTGCAGTACTTATGCAGAGACAGAGCCACATGACTCTATCCAGTCTACAGCATGTTCTTATATTTGAAAAATTTGTGTTTTTAAAATTAATTTGTCTCCCAGTCCTGTTCTGTAACACAGAAACACTCAAGCCTAAGAACTTGTAAGGGGTTAAACTCGATTCTTTCTTTAGCTTGGTTGGCCACTTGGCCTTGAAACTAGCCTCGTACTGCCAGTGTCCTAGAAGTCGCATTTGTTCCTTTCAGATGAGAATAGATCTGTATTTTAAACTTCTTCTAAATTTCGATTATTCAGGCATTAATCAGCACCAAGGCTTTTGTAAATCCAGTTGTACTGCTTTGTTAGTCCTTTAACAGAGAATAATTCTTCTTTTCAGCAATTAAAATGACCTAAAGCTTCCGTTAGAACAACGAAAGAAACGAATCTGTCTTGAAATTTCTGTCTTAACACTTGTACATTTTTTCCATAGCCAACATCTCCTTTTAATCATTTACTAAATATTTTTAACAAACATAGCATCGATTTGGCACTGTCGAACATTGTTTGTTTTCAAAATCGACTTGTTTTGATCCGACAAATGAATTCGTAAAGACAATCAGTGAAATAATGCATTCAACAACTTGATATCAAGAAGTCATTTCATCTAGATACTGTTACAATGCTGTTAATGTACAATATGAGGCCGCGTAGTCAGATTTTTCTGGTATAAATACCAAAATGTGATCACTGGTTCTCTTGTTCGATTTTCCCAACTCCATGGGATTTTCAATCCCGTCAATACTTTGAATATGTTTCAGTCTAAGACAGTTGTGAAATTTGTAGCAGAACATGATATTAGATTCCGGTTCAGCTAGTGTTTAGTTACCATTTCTAATCTAAATTTCTTAGACAGTAGAAAAACACAACTTAGTGCCACAGAATTTTGCTAAAACCAGGTAAAGTTAAAGCACCCTCAACAAACATGAAGGAATTCTGTTTCCATTTTTAGGCATTGCCTGATTTCACTTGACCAACAGTGCAAGAACATTGGCTCAGGGAAGTGAGCCAGTGACTAATTATAGCGTATCAACACCAGATCTCATGACAAGTGCACGAGTCGTGTTGATTACTACTAAGTATAAGAATAATCTTTTGAGTCCTACTAACGTGAAATGCAGATTGAAACCTTTATGTTGTGTTTGGTTGGGGTGAATGGAATTGAATGGAATGGAATGGAATGATGAAATTAAAGGAAAGTAATGGGAGTTGCAGGGAAGATTTAAATGTCATTCCATTCCATTCCATTCCATTCACCCCAACCAAACACAACCTTAGTATGCAGACATGCCCGATTATGAACTTTTTGGGGCCGTAGGCAAAATAATAAATGAGGGCCCTGTTTAAAGTTAAAATAATTTATTACTTAAGCGATTATATGTTTACTAATAAAAAATATAAAATAAAAATTGTCTTAGCAATTAACTTTCACAATTAAATACATAATGTAACATTTCAAAATAGAAAAAGATTCTACAAACTTTTGGAGATCAAAACCTTCACTGGTTCACTATTGAACTGTAATTGTCTCTATTTAAATTACAAAATAAATAAATCATGTTGTATATTTAAGAGGAGGTAAGAATTTAAATAAGATTTAATATAAAAAACGACTTAATTTTTGGGATGCATCGAAGTTTTGGATGTATTAATGATAAATGTAGATAATTTTGTGAATAAAAAGAGTTTAGATCTAAGTAGAAAAATGGAAGAAGTCTAAAAATTTAATTGTGGTAGGGTAAAGAGTGGTAAATGTAACACTGATGAAGAGATCTTTGAATTTTTTATATTATTTTTATTCTCTATTGATAGGTTATGAATAGCCCGGACCAATCAGGGTCCCGAACCCCAATTCATAGTTGGACCATCGCAACCTCCTAATCCGAACTCATATTTCAGCCATGGCTCACCTGCAAGTCCGAACTCATATTTGAGTCAGGACCCACCTAATGGACCGAACTCATATTTCAGCCATGGCTCACCTACAAATCCGAACTCATATTTAAGTCATGGCTCACCTATAAGTCCGAACTCATAATGGAGTCATGGTTCATCTATAAGTCCTAACTCATATTGGAGTCCGAGCTCATCTATAAATCCGAACTTATATTGGAGTCCTAGCTCGTCTACAAACCCGAGCTCACAGTTAGGGTATGGCTCAAACCCAAAGTTTAACCCATTCCTGAAGACAAAGGCAATAACTTACGTGAGAAAAGCTACACATTGTTACGTGACGTGTTTAGGTTATCACTGATTGCCACACCCAATGACGACACGTAAGGACACCTAATGATTGACACAATTATGTCCTATTTGAGCCCCACGCCAGTAGGAGCCTGACACACGACACCACAATCCTTCACCTGAACACGTGTGACCCATCAATATCACCCAGGTGTCCTACCTACCTAGGATTGGACGCTCATGATTGCAGGTACAACCCCAAAACCCTAATGGAGGAAAGGTCTAGGGGGACACTCTCTCTCGACACAATCTATACACACACCCTCCATATTTAGATATCTCTATAGTCTTATCTTACATTCCAAAACCATTACTTATTCTTACGCCGGAGGTGCCGTCAGGGTCCAAACCTCCCTCCGGTGTTGTTTTGCAGACGCCCAACGGCAGCAACACCACTTCCAGGCGTGGGGAACGGATAGGAAGGACCTGATCGGACTTTGGAGTTATCATCTATCGCGGTAGTAGAACCTAAAAAAATGGGCCTCCTTCTAAGCAAGGATTCTTGGCCACTGTCTCTCCAAACTACCCTTAGAACCGGCATGTATACAGAATGGCTATAGGTTCATCATAGTTTTGCTATTCAAACCTTAAATATGCAGAATGGTAAAGCATTAATCAAAGCCTTGCAAATAAATTAAAACAAACCAAACTTACTCGGTAAAAATAACGCAATTGTTAAACGTCGGGTGCTATTGGGCCTATTTCAACTCTAAAAGTTAACTCGTACATTTTCACTATATAAATAAATCAACAATATTTCCTTCACGCAACACACCTCTGCACCCACACATCGAGTTCAACTCATGTATGGTGTGACCAGACTCCCCCAGACCCGCCGAGAGGCCACCTAGACATCTTTGTAAATATTCCTAAGATTTTTTCTTGATATTATAACACACAAACAAGATTTAAGCTTTTGAGCACCCGTATGACATCAAGTTACTGCTTATGTGAAAAACAAACCAAATTATAGCTAGTAATAAAAAAACCTGTTATAATTTAACGGTGCATTGTTACTGCTACCGAATTTGGTACAAAATTTAAGTATAAAATAATATGGTGTTGATGATATATCAATTTCGAATGTTTTAATTGGTAAGATTAATGTAAATGCAGAAAATTCATTAATTTATAACCAAATGGGTCATTCTATATATTTTGTACTCAATTCGGTATCGATAACATTACTAATGTTTTACTCCCTCCGTCCCAGTCATTTCTATACACTTTCCATTTTGGGACGTCACATTCATTTATATACATTCCAAAAATAGTAACTTTTAATAATATAAAACACTATTACACCCACTACTTTCTCCACTATCTCTATTCTATAACAATATAAATCACTATTACACCCACTACTTCCTCCATTATCTAAAATCTATTATTAAATATTGATAGGTCCCACCATTTTACTCACTTTTCATCTAATTTTACTCATTTTTTATATCTTTTCTTAGTATACGTGCTCAGTCCCAGTGTATAGAATTCACTGAGACGGAGGGAGTAGTTAATAATTATTTGAAACCAAACACCATGTCAGGTGCCACATCAGCAAGACATGCTAGGTAGGATTGTGGCACGTGTCACCAAGAAAAACAAGAACAAATTCTAAAGAGTAATGCTAGTTATCCCAAAATAATTCCCAAAAGTTTTACAAAATAACATGACATGACATGACAAGTGTCGATTTTTAATTTGTAGATGCATATGTATGCATGCGAGGTCCATACTATTGTTGAAAAGTTACCAATTATATAAGTAATAGCTGATAACCCCATGCCAAGTACCGAGTATGAGCTGACACTAAAATATTAATATTAATATATTATTAATAAGTATTATCAAAATATGTATTTTGTAAAGAATTGAATGATAAAAAATCTATAATAGTTATGTAGTTATAGGTAATCGAACCCCGAATAAAACTAAAAAAATTAAATTACATAAATTAATATTGTATATTTACGTAATTATAAGGAATTGAAACTAAAAAACTGAAGTAAATAAATAAATCTTGTATAATTACGTCTTAGTGATAACCAAATATGGTACTTTGGTATTTAAAGTAAAAATAAATCTTGCATAATTACATAGTTATAAAGAATCGAACCCTAGATGAAACTAATTAATTTGAAGTAAATAAATAAATTTTCTATAATTACGTAGTTGCAAGTAATCGAATCGAGGTTTAGTGATAATCAAATTTGGTATTTTGGTATTTAAAGTAAATAAATATTGTATAATTACGTAATTGTAAGGAATCAAACCCAGATACTTTGATATACTTTAGTATCGCGCACAATTTTTAAATTATTTTTCTTATTAATAAAGAATATAGATTTTGTAACAAATTTGGGACAATTTTTGGGATTGGTAGCATTTTTCAATTTTTAAAAAACAAAAGGGGTATGACACGGAGGCAAAGGTCGCGCCCACGAGTGGCAAAGCGAGTCTTTAGGGTTGACTCCCAAAATATGTATGAGCCACCCATTTTGTACCCTATATAAACCACCCATCCTTTCTCTTTTAACACCCAAATTTTTGTCCCTCCATGCTTAATATAGTTCGTCTCCTTCTCTCTAATATTTTTTTTAAACTTTTTTTTTGTTGTTCTTGTTGCTGCAAATTCTTAATTTTATCTCATGGAGTTTTTTTATTCTTCATTTTTGATTTCAGACATGGATTCTATGCCTCGGAGGAGAAACGTGTTCAACGAGAGGCGTGTTCTTATGTCTCCTCCATTCCTAGACTTTAACTGCTAAGCTTATATACATAGCTTAGCTTGAGGATCATATATCTCAAGATTCAAGAGGCAAATACAAGGAAAAAATACTTAAATATTTCTTCATATTTTTCGCGGATTTATATTAGGTTGAAGGAGACGATCGACAAGAAGACAATGTTACAGGACGTGGTGAATCAACCCGAACAACTTCCCATTGTATGTCTTTCCATTTCTCCGGCTTCATGCATGGTTTATCCGTTTCTTGTTTACCACTTCCTATAAACATGTATGCTTATGATCTTGCATCTTGATTTTTTGTTTTTTTCATTCGGACTCGGACTCAAAACCGATAATATCATATAAGGGTTAAATATCATATACATCATTCATTATGTTCGAATGTATCAAATTAGTCATTCATTGTAAACATGACTCAATTTAGTTATTAATTTAAAATTTTGTATCAATTTAGTCATTCCCAGGTGAGTCATTTTTGCAATAACCGACTAATTTGATACAATTGAACACAACGAGTGATGTATTTGATATTTAACCCAAATCTATAATTGTAGAGTTAAGACTCGCATCTGCATGCACATAGTTATTTCCAATGATTCGAGACACAATTTAACACGAACTCTTTTAAATAAGAACTTATAATATTATTTCATTTTGACACAGAATCATATCAAGTCCTTTTTGATTTACAGACATCTCAATTAAATAATTAGAATAAAGAAGGGCATCCATATCTGAAAATTCATGTTCTGATAATTTACTGAAAGCTAAGTCTCATAGTTATCAGTTCTTATGTAACCATCATAAGTTAGTCAAGCACGACTTGTATTGGAATCAGCTTCTTGCCGAGACGTTTCAATCTTTGTAAAGTTTTTGCACTCAAAAGTAGTCATTTTCTTATCCCACTTTGATTTTTTCACAGAATGTTCTTATGATCATGAACTCCCTCTTGTAATGCAATTTCAATCCACAATTATTAGGGAATATTTAGCTTCTCATCATGCGTAGTTCTTAAGTTTTTTCCTAATTTTTCTTGATTCTTTCATTTATTCAATCAAATCGAAAGAAGCATTCCACATGCATGTACAACAACAATGTTCCTTTAATGCTTTTAACAATGTTCCAAATGTTTTTCTATATAAGTGTTTTTCACATAGAGGCTAGAGCTACATTTTACGCTTAGATGAACATGATCTTTTATGAATTAAGTTGTTGTTCTGTTATGCAGGAAGAGATTTCGAGCCCTCTTAGTGCTCAAATTCTAGAATTTTGTGAATCTGAATTGTTTCCAGAAACACTACAAAACTCGGAAGTTGCTTCGAGCTCAAATTGCTGCTATGAGGAGCACTCTTCATATACAACTAACCTTCCTTTTAATACTTCAGATGCTAACAAAATTTCTGATAACATAGCTAACAATGTGACAAACAAAACATATACTAATACTCCTCCACCTATTACTAGGAACAACAACACTAACATTAGCAATCTCTCCATAATCTTTGATTCAACAGAAGATCTTGACAATGACATCTCCGCTTCAATTGACTTTTCTTCATCTCCTACGCTTTCTGTTCCTCAATTTCTCAATGGCCAACAGGAACAATATGATATTTCTTTGTTGCAAAATCAGTTAGGAATGGCTGATAATGCTGTTGACGCGGCGCTCTCACAGTATGCCAATGACCCTGTTGTACCTCAGCTTATGGGGCCACCATTCCCTGCACTTAATGAAGATGATTGCTTGTCTTCAATGCCATCTTACATGAGGATGAATCCTTCGTCGCAGGACTGCTCGCTTCTTGATCCGGGACTAAATTCATATCTTCCTAGTAATCTCAATCGTACTCTTTCTACTGAAAATTCTGGGATCTTTACTGGGAATTTGTTTCTTGGAACTGATCTGCAGCCTCAAGAATTGGATTATCAAGGAGATAATGGTGGCATTTTCTGTGCAGAACCTCTGCCACGCGTATATAATAGCGAGCTTCAGGTACTAGAACCTCTTTAAGCGCTTCAAGAAGACTTAATATCTATGTTAAATAGTTCTGGTAATTACAATTCTTACATGGTGATTACATTGTTCATTGTCTTTATAATAATTTTTGAAGGCACTTAGCAACGAGAGCCAACATCTCGTTAACAGTGGTGCAAATTCTGCTCCACTGGCCTCTGAGCTTACAAGCTTAGAAGATTCAACATTTAAAGTTGGGAAACTCTCAGTTGAGGAAAGGAAAGAAAAAATCCATCGTTACATGAAGAAAAGGAATGAGAGGAATTTCAGCAAGAAAATTAAGGTATCTTTACTTGAAACTTGTAAAAATTCATTGGTATACTAGGTCTGATATATCCTATCAACGTGATTTATTTGTACAGAACTGACCATATAACATTTTATCGTGCAGTATGCTTGTCGAAAGACTCTGGCAGATAGTCGGCCTCGTGTCAGAGGAAGGTTTGCAAAGAATGATGATTTTGGAGAGAACACTAGAACTGCATGTGGCATTCATGAAGATGACACAGATGACGACCTGAGATCACTTCACGTATGTACAAACTATTAGTCATTTCATGATATACATGTTAATTAAGTCCCCAAACTATCAAGATTTTACAATGGCTGGTAAATTAACATGACATCATAGCTCCTGCGACCTGGAGAATACGTTTTATGTTCTTCTCCTAACACCTTAAGGTTTTAGGAGAGCAGGCCAAGCCACAAAACAGTTAATACACTAGTCGAAAATCATTGCATACATTTATACGTAATTCGTGAACCAAGTCAACTTTCTGCAGAAACACTAGAAATTGATCTCATTTGCAGACTAGTTTGTCATTCAATGATGATTTTGGCACAGGTTGTTGTGAAAGAAGAAGATGAAATGATTGATTCTTCGGATATATTTGCACATATAAGTGGTGTGAATTCATTCAAATGCAACTATTCGATCCAATCCTGGATATGAGGCACTCTGGAATGAAGCACATCTTCTACAGTTTTAATTAGGGCCCTGTTTCCATCAGGATAGAGTACTGATCCTGGAATAAAAATAGCGGATAAATAATTGAGGGCCATATTCTGGCATTTTGTAATTATTATCTTTGTAATGCACCAGGTTAGCTTATATTATAGATAGTACATAAATAATGACTGTAATTTTGTACATACTACTATTGTGTTCTAAGTTAATGCTCCAGTGCTGTGTAAATGCTAGGGAGGTACTGGTCGAACAAAGTATATATAAGTTTCAGTTTGGCGAAATAAACTTTACCTTAACAAGTACTTTTCATATTCTTTAATTCGATCTACACAACATTTTTATTTCGCGGAAAATATTGCAATTTTTAAGTCGTTTTGCAAGCTCAAACTTGTTAGATCTTTTAATAGGTACAAATTTGGAATCTCTAACTTCCGGCATGATTGATACAATGCTGCATATATGCTCAGCTTTCGCAGATTTGGAGCTATTAACAAGATTCTCTCATAATCCATAACTCTAGTCCGGTGCATAAGAGTTTGCAAGTGTGGAAGTCGGGGTGCTCTTGTATAAGAATAAGATGGAATGCATTCATTATCAATGTTTCCTTTTAGAATAAGGTGTCTGAGCCTGTACAACATCCATATTTCCTGGGGTACATGAACACAATTTATGTTTCTGTTATGTACAATAAGGGTTTCTAGATGTCTGAGATTGCGTATTGATGTAGATAAACGGAAACTATCGTCTGTATGGTTATCTCCGGCCTTGATGCAAAGTGCAACATACCTCAATTTTAGTAGGGAACCTAATATGATGGGAATGTTTGATAGTCCAATGCTAGATAAATCCATGACTCTGAGACATTCAAATACATTGTTAGCATTAAACAGAGAGCCATATGGGTACCCTATATTTGCAAAAGAGGTACTCGATCCATTGAAACACAATATCGTTTGAACATCTGGAGACAAAGTCCTTGTGAAAATGTTAAATGAAATTGGAACACTAAGGCAGCCCAGTATTCCCATAGGTGTGGATCGAGCTTGAAGATGGAAGTACCATATCAGTTGCCTATTGAAATTCTCCTCGTCAACATGTTGACAGTGAAGTCTCCTTCCCAGATTTGTTGTAGTACTTCCAGACTTCTAGAGATCAGATCCTTCAAGTAATCTGCTGCTACCTCCTCCAAATTCCATCCCTTGTCCTCCATGTTGGTTTTCGATTTTTGAATCTTGATGAATCCCTCGGCCACCCATAACAAAATTAACTTCCACGCTGGTATCTATCTCATAGTCCTCCGGGAATGCTGCAAAGTAAAGGAAACATGGCTTCAGGTGATTTGGCAAATGGTTGTAACTCAGGACTAGTGCCTCCATGTACTTCTCCGGGGCTTTACTAGCTAAAGAGCTCATGTCTTGTGCAACCTGACTCCACCAGCTTGTTCCCCTGTCACTAGCAAGAATTCCAGCTAGCACTACAATTAGAAGTGGTAGTCCCTGACATTTTCTAGCTATATAAAATCCTGTCTCACTCAGCGACGAAGGACATCTTTCTTTGAGAAACACCTTGTACTGAAGTAAATCCCAACTTTCTTCCTCAGTTAAGAAACGCAAAGGATGCTGGTATTGGACCTGTAGAGGCAGGTTTGCAAGTCGACTTGTGAATATTATTCTACTTCCAACATTGTCATCTGGAAAACACAACATCAAATCATTCCAGTCCTTACCATCCCATATGTCATCCATGACTACAAGATATCTCTGACCACTCAGCCTTCGTTTCAGATTTACACTTAATTCCATATCACTGCAATTCTCAATCCCAGCATCAAAACCTGATTTTAAGATGCCAAGTAAGACATCACTCTTTTTAGGCTCTTGTGTAACAGTTGTCCAGGCACGAACATGGAAGTGATAAACGATTGAAGGTTCATTAACGACCTTTTTAACCAAAGTTGTCTTCCCTAGTCCAGCCATACCAACTACAGAGATAATCTGAAGCTGATTTTTCCCTCCCATAAGTTTCTCCACCAGCCTCCTTGCGTCATCATCAAAACCAACCACTGTTTCATTCCCTACTTCATGTTGACTCCCCATTTTTTGAACAGAGGTTTCGTTTGTTTTAATAGAGATGATCTGGTTACAAATAGCCGTCTCTTCTATAGATATCTGATATTAGATGGATCAAGATCTATAATTATTTGATTAACTTTCTTGACTTGGAGTTATTCTTAGCCTCTCTTGGTACTCATAGCATATGGTATAGTGTTTAAATTCCACTAGGGACAAATTGGTCGGCAAAATAAATAATTGAAAATCTAAGTTGACGGTAAAGCTTAAGCATCACAATAAACTGTACATGTCATTCTTTTCCAATGAATGTCTATTGTCTTTTCTGAGATTTTTTGTCCATTTTACATCAGAAACTTCCCCAACGGCTGTTTCTATTTAAATAATTAGAAGAGAATATATATATATATATGTTGGCCAGAATGGTGGGGGAAGGAGGCCTTATGATTTTAGTTTCCCCTTGGGGAGGGGTCAGTCCTGAGAGGACAAAACTGGGGAAGGAGAGAAACTGAATTAGCAATCAATATTCATCTGACAAAGGGGTGGATGATTAGGCAGGAAGTGGTTGTCTTGTGTAGTAATTGTTACTACATTTTAATTCAAAAAATCTATACTCTTTATTAATAAGCAAAACAATGCGTAAAGGGTGCGCAAAAGTTTTGCACGGGTTATCGGCTAGTATAAATTAAAAGTTGAAAAGATCATATCAAATTAACTTTATTAGTTTATCAAAAATTTGGAAATTCTAGACTGAGTTGAATAAGTAAACAAGTTTTAACTTGAGTAGATTTTGCTGAAACTCGAAGTCCATCTGCCTACATATTCATTTAATGAAATCTTCCCATTCTTAGGAGAAGAAACAAATACAAACCCTGTAATCTAAGACATGCATAACAGAGGAGTTACATATGAACAATTTCTCTTGGCAAACGTGTTTCACAATATTCAGGTTATCACGAACCATTTGCTATTATAAAATAGGATCCCTCATAAGACAAGTTTAGTGAACACAGGTGGAGAGAAACCTACTTTTGGATTTAAATACGAGTAAGTGTAACTGGTTAAGTGGTTGTACTCTGATGAATAACACTGAAGTCATCCTACTGGAAACAGACAGGAGTTCCAGATGCTGCATAAAACAGACCTACCACTTTTAAGAGGAAGTACAATGGTTTAGCTTCGTAAGTTTTACTATTTTAGGGGTGGAAGGAAGTAATTGGAATGTGATTAGTCCTACAGTAGATGAAGAACAATAAGAATGCCTGACACAACTAATTGAATTCTACTAGAGCTTCTATTGGGATTTTTACATATGATAGCATTGTCGTTCACAATCCCTGCATCAAAATCTGATCTCAATATGAAAAGAGAGTCTCGCTACGCCTGAGTAACATTTGTCCAGGAGCGAACGTGGTATTGATAAAATATCAAAATATTAGGGAAGGCTTCTTAGGCCAAAGCCTTCCCTAATTCCGCCATACAATAATTGATATAATCTTAAAATGCTTTTTCAGGTTTTCCCTCCCATAAGTTAAACCGACATGCAACCCGATCCCAACACGCCTTTAAATATGAAAATAAAATACTAGAGTACAATAACAACATAAGTACATACTAAAGAGGTCTCTGCATATGTAAATATGTAGAGTTTTTCAGAACAAGCTAGCAAAGATGTCCATGTGGTTATTGCCTCTTTTCTTACATTTTTTAGTCTCCTTCCTATGAAACTGGAAGAAGCAACCAGTACGAATAAATGCAAACTTCAATGAAAAATATACCAGTATTCAGATGGGGTCCACCAGTGTCATTCAGTTCCTGACATTTTGTTGTAAAAACAAGAATCACTAGAAAGAATCTCTACAGAACTGCTTTCTTTAATCAAAACAGCATTTTAAAGATGTCAAAGAGAAGCACTATATACGTACCATGGATGGGAAAACATTATGCTTGGAAAATTGATATCTTCAACATATCATTCCCTTTATTCAGTTGATCTTCTTTAATTTCATGTGCAGACTGCACGACAGCCGGGTTACAATTCCTTATCTCAATCATCTCCAAGCTGTATATATCTCCTATACTAACAGGAATCTCTTCAAGTTGATGACAGTCTTCCAACTTTAAGTGCTGAAGATTTGGAAATTGTTCACTATAAGCACTCCACTGAACAATTTTGATGTACCATAGGTGTGGACGGAGTTTCAAGATGAAAGTACCTTTTCAGTTGCCTAATGTAATCCTCCTCATCAACATCTTGAGAGTGAAGTCTCTGTACCAGACTTCTTTTTTTTTAATAATTAGGAGTCTCTGTACCAGACTTGTGGCAGGAGTTTCAAATTCAGAAACAAGGTGTTGGTATCTTGGCATTTGATGCAAAGAATTCACCTCACTTGCTTTTTTAATACACAATTCACGCAAGGCATTGTTACTGATATGACTCTTGAAGCTGATAATCAGGAGTTCAATCTATGTGCTATAATCAAGGACCTGTTGCTGATTATTAGGCACCTAGCTGTTAGCAGATTTTATTATAAAACTAAGCATGATTTCCTGCTATGATGTTGCTGCTAGAGGTGGCCACTTGGGCGGTTATGTTCGGGCCGCCCGGAACCGGTTCGTTTTAAGCCCGTTTTATTCGGCCCGAGGCGAACCGGGTCGAAACCCGCACAACCTGTTAATTTGTAAGGGCCGAGTACGAGTTGGAATTATTGGAACCGAAACCGGACCGGCCCGATTCGCTGAAATAACCCGTAAAAAATCGCAAGAACCGGCTCGTTGGCTCGCACGAAACCGCACGGCCCGCACAAGCCCGCCCGGCTCGCACAAGCCCGCTTGTTAAACTTCTGCTTTCATTTTTGCCAGTATGCTAACCGAATTGAAATCACCCTTTATTTAAATTTAGTTTCTTTCGATTCCGTTGAAGAGAAAATGAGTTCCAAAAGAAATCTTCTTCTTGTATCTAATACAGTTCATAGGAAAGTGCCTGCTAATCATGACGATTAGATCATCTGTGAGTCTCTTATAATTGTAGAATACATCGAGTCTCTTATAATTGTAGAATACATTGACCAAGCCTGGATGGACAATGGTTACTCTTCTCCCATCTCATCCTTAAGATCATTCTGTTGCTCGATCCTGGGCAGCATTTGTTGTTTAATGTAAAGGCTAATGTTCACTTCATTTATCTTTTGATTTCATTTCTTGAGTTTAATTCAAATTCCTTTCTGTATGAAGCATCAAAAATATTATTCTCCTCAAAGTTATCTAGTTATTCTCCGCCCGGCTGGCCCAACCCGCCTAACCCACCCAACCCGTTCCGATTTGCCGTGCCGGTTCTGGGTTTAGTTTTTCCGATTCAAGCCTGGCCCGAATTCGGCTCGTACATACTTAGTGCCGGTTCCGTGCTCGCCTGAGCCGAGCCCGACCCGTGTCAAGCCCAGCCCCGCTCGCACGGACCGCACGACTAGCCACCTCTAGTTGCTGCTATGCAGTATAAATAAGTCTATGCATATCAATAAAAATTATTCCAATATTCTACAATCATGTTTCTCTTACATACTAGTCTATAGTTTTTTTAATATGTCCAACATATTGGTATCAGAGCCACTAGTCTCAAGGGACCTGTGCCATTGAAGAAATACCTTTAAACACATCTCCTAAATACACACCTTCAAAAACCACAGACACACCCACAAAAAAAAAACTCTGATTTGGAATGGATTCAGAAAATTTCAATAGTATTGCACCACCTGCATTTGACGGTGAAAACTATCATATTTGGGGCTGCTAGAATGGAAGCATACCTGGAGGCAAATGATCTGTGGGAACCAGTTGAAGAGGATTATGAACTCCATCATTTGGCTAATAATCCAACGATGACTCAATTAAAGCATCATAAGGAAAGGAAGACAAAAAAATCGAAGGCAAGGGCTATTTTGTTTGCTGCTGTCTCATTAGATATATACACAAGGATTATGACCATGAAGACGACATTTGAAATCTAGAATTTTCTCAAAAGTGAATACGAAGGAGATGAAAGAATTAAAGGAATGCATGTCTTGAATCTAGTCACAGAATTTGAGATGCAAAGAATGAGAGAATCTGAAACAATCAAGGTATATTCCGATAGACTTCTTGGAATTGCTAACAAAGTAAACTCCTTGGTACTGATTTTCCAGATTCTAGAATTGTTCAAAAGATACTAGTTACACTTCCTGAGAAATTTGAAGTTACAATTTCATCATTGGAAAACTCTAAAGACCTGTCAAGCATTACGTTGGTAGAGTTGTTAAATGCATTGAATGCACAAGAACAAATGAGGCTTATGATACAAGAAGGATATGTGGAAGGTGTTTATCAAGTCAAATCATTCAGCAAAGATGGAGGCAAAAACAAAAATTGGTAGAATAAAATGAAAAAACCTGGAGGCATTGCAAGCAACGAAAGCAACCAAAATAGCAACACTCAAATCTTTCCACCCTGCTCCTACTGCAAAAAGACTAATCATCCTCCAAATAGATGCTGGTGGAGGCCAGATGTAAAATGCCACAAATGCGGTCAACTAGGACACATGGAAAAGATTTGCAAGCCTCAACATGGGGAAACCAAGGCTTCTGAAAATCAGTATCCAGATGAGGAGCAGTTGTTTGTAACATCATGTTTTTCCGCTCACAATTCTACAAAAAGATGGCCTATAGATATTGGTTGTACAAATCACATGATATATGATTGAGAACTCTTCAGAGATCTTGATGAGGCTGCCATTTCTAAGGTCAGAGTTGGAAATGGAGTATATATTGCAGTAAAAGGCAAAGGAACAATTGAAATTCAATGTCATACCGGTTTGAAATTAATTTTTGATGTCTTATATGTTCCCGAAATTAATCAGAACGTGTTGAGTGTCTCTCAGTTAACATAACAGAAAAAGGTTACAAGGTGTTGTTTGAGGACAATCATTGTATCATCAAAGATTCAAGAGGTGTAGATATTTTCAAAGTTCAAATAAAAGGTAAAAGCTTCGCTTTGGACTTGACGAAAGAAGAACATGTTGCTATACATAAAGAGGATAACAACACAATGTTATGGCACAAAAGGTTAGGGTACTTTAATCATGCTGCTCTAATTTTTATGGAGAAGAACAATATGGCGATAAGGTTGCCTACATTAGGAGAAGAGCCACCTAAGTGTGCTGCATGTCAGTATGGAAAGCAAAATAGACTCCATTTCCAACAAAATAGTGCTTGGAGGGCCACAGAGAAGCTGCAACTGATACACATAGACGTGGCAACCAATGAACACATCATCTTTAAACGACCGTAGGTATTATATTGCCTTTATTGATGATTATTTGAGAATGTGCTGGATTTATTTTATGAAACAAAAATCCGAAGTTGCTGATATCTTTGGTACTTTCAAAGCTTTGGTTGGGACTCAAAGTAAAAGCAAAATTATGATGATTAGATCCGATAATGGAACCGAATACACCTCTGAAAATTTTAACAAGTTTTGTAGCGATGCATGCATTGAACATCAGTTGACAACACCTAATACTCCTCAACAGAACGACATTGTGGAGAGAAAAAATCAGACGATTATGGAGATTGAAAGGTGTTTACTTCATGACAAAGGGATTCCAAAGAAATTTTGGGCCGAGGCTGCACATACAACGGTTTTCTTGCTAAACAGATTGCCAACAAAAGCTTTGAGGAAGATGAATCAATTTGAAGTATGGTACAAATACAAACCCAAGTTGCTTAACTTAAAAACATTTGGTTGTCTATGCTTCTCTTATATTCCTCAAGTTAAAAGAGACAAGTTGGACAAAAAATCAGATGCTGGAATATTTGTTGGTTACACCCCAAATGCCTACAGGATCTACCAACCATAGAATAATAAAATTACAATCAGCAGAGATGTTCACTTTCTTGAGTCAGAAAAATGGGATTGGGAAAATGATGAGCAAATCAAGATCCAAGAGGAAAATGATGATGTGGATGATGAACCTGTTAGAGGAACCATGCCACTCTCCGAGATTTATCAAAAATGCAATGTCGCTTTGATGGAACCTGCGGGGTACGAAGCAGCTGCAACTGATCAAAAGTGGATAACTGCAATGAAGGAGGAGCTGAAAATGATTGAAAACAATCAGACATGTGAGTTGGTGGACATGCCTAAACACAAGAAAGCTATAGGAGTCAAGTCAATTCATAGAACCAAGTTTAATCTTGATGGTTCTGTAAACAAGTACAAGGCAAGACTTGTTGTTAAGGGGTATGCTCAGATTTATGGGGTGGACTTTTTCAGAAACATTTGCTCCGGTTGCGAGGATGGAAACCATAAGGATGTTGTTGGCTCTTGCTGCACAAAAGGGATGGACAGTCCACTAAATGGACATCAAATCAGTGTTTTTGAATGGTTTGTTGGAGGAAGAAATTTTTGTCGAGCAACCGGAATGGTTTGTTTGTAAAGGACAAGAGGACAATGTATATCGACTGATAAAGGCTTTGTATGGCTATAGACAAGCTCCAAGAACCTGGTACAGCAGAATCGATACTCATATGTTAAGCTTGGGCTTTACTAAAAGTCTAAGTGAAGCCACACTTTATGTCAAGAAATCAAATAAAGAAATTCTTGTTGTATCACTATACGTTGATGATTTGCTTGTAACAGGTAGCAACTTGAAGCAGATTGACAACTTCAAAGAAGAAATGAAAGCTGTGTTCGAGATGACAGACCTCAGAAAAAAATGACTTTTTTTCTTGGCATGGAAGTGCAGCAAAGTACAAATGAGATTTTCATATGTCAATAGAAATATGCCAAGGAAATTCTCAAGAAGTTGAACATGGATGAGTTCAAGCCTTCTGCAACCCCGATGAATAACAAAGAGAGGTTCTGTGAAAAAGATGGTGCTCTCAAAGTTGATGAAGGACTCTACAGAAGTTTAATCGGATTCTTGATGTATCTGACCACAACTAGGCTAGATATTATGAATGCTGTAAGTATCCTCTCAAGGTATGTGCATTCTGCTTGTGAAGTTCAGTTTCAAGCAGGAAAAAGAATTTTACGGTATGTTGAAGGTACAACTGATTTTGGGGTCAATTTTAGTCAAGTTGCAAATTTTAGACTCCATGGTTATGTTGATAGCGATTTAGCTGGATGTGAAGATGATTTGAAAGCACATCAGGTTATTGCTTTAGCATTGGTTCTGGAGTGTTCTCTTGGAGTTAAAAAAACAAGAAATAACAGCCCAATCCACAGCTGAAGCAGAGTTTGTAGCCGCTACTCTTGCTGTTAATCAGGCCTTATGGTCAAGGAAACTCATGATGGACTTACACATGGAGCAACAAGAAGGCACAACTATATTTGTAGACAAGCAAACATCAATTTCAATTACTGATAAACCACTGTTTCATGAAAAGACAAAGCATTTAAAAATTAAGTTCTATTTCCTAAGAGAAGTTTAGAGGGAAGGAAATGTGCAACTGATTCACTGTAGTTCAGAAGATCAAAGTGCCGACATTCTTACAAAGGCATTTCCAAAAAATAGATATGAATTTTTGAGGCATAAGCTTGGTGTTTGCAGCTCCAGAGTCAAGGAGGAGTGTTACTGATATGACGCTTGAAGCTTAATCAGGAGTTCGATCTATGTGCTATAATCAAGGACCTGGAATATCTCTCTGGTTGATTCTTAGACACCTATATGTTAGCAGATTTTATTGTAAAACTAAGCATGATTTCCTGCTATGATGTTTCATAGCAAGATGTTGCTGCTATGCAGTATAAATAAGTCCATGCATATCAATAAAAATTATTCCAATATTCTACGATCATGTTTCTCTTACATACTAGTTTGTAGTTTTTTTATATGTCCAACAAGCATCATGAAAAATACACTCTTTAATTTCACCATTAGACCTTCGTTTGGATACTATTACCAGATTTCTAGAGATCAGATCCTTCAAGTAATCTGCTGTCACCTCCTCCAAATGGTTTATTTTCTCCTCCAAGTCAGTTTCTGCAATTTTTATTTTGATGAATCCCTCAGCCACCCATAACAAAATTAACTTCCATGCACGTATCTCATAGTCCTCTGGAAATGCTGCAAAGTAAAGGAAGCATGGTTTCAGGTGATTCGGTAAATGGTTGTAACTGAGTACTAGTGTCTCCATGAACTGCTCGGGGCCACTGCTAGCAATAGAGCTCATATCTTGCGCAACCTGACTCTACCAGCTTGTTGTCATGTCGCTTTCAAGAATTCCAGATATTACTACAATTGAAAGTGGCAGCCCCTTATATTTTCTAGCTATATGTGCGCTCCAATTTCAATCAACGACGAAAGACATTTTTCTTTGAGAAACACCTTGTACTGAAGTAAATCCCAACTTTCTTTCTCAAATTAAGAAATGCAAAGGATGCTGGTATTGGACTGGTAAAGGCAGGTTTGCAAGTCGACTTGTGAATACTATCCGACTTCCAACATTGTCATCTGGAAAACACAACATCAAATCGTTCCAGTAGTTACCATCCCATATGTCATCCATGACTACTAGATATCTCTGACCGCTTAGCCTTCGTTTTAGATTTACACTTAATTCCATATCTCTGCAATTCTCAATCTCAGCATCAAAACCTGATTTTAAGATGCCAAGTACGACATCACTCTTTTTAGGCTCTTGTGTAACAGTTGTCCAGGAACGAACATGGAAATGATATACGATTGAAGGTTCATTAAAGACCTTTTTGACCAAAGTTGTCTTCCCTAGTCCAGCCATACCAACAACAGAAATAACCTGAAGCTGCTTTTTTCCTCCCATAAGTTGCTCTACAAGCCTCTTTGCATCATCATCAAAACCAACCACAGTTTCTTTTCCTGCAATATGCCGACTCACCATTTCTGAATAGAGGGTTCCATTTGTAGTGTGTTTTCAATAGAGTTGAACTGATCACAACCTTTTCTTTTAAGGGTATCTGATATTGGAGTGATCAAGCTCTATAAATTATCTGATTGATTTGTTTTTGGATTTATTTTGTTCTTAGTCTCTCTTGGTATTCTTGGCATAAGGTGTGTTGATACATAATATGAACCTGATCCCTTAATACCTTAATAGGTAGTAGTAAAGGATATGTGACTTGCTCCTAAAGAATAGGACTATGGGCCTAAATAAGATCTGATACCAAAAAGAACTATGTGAGCTTGATTCCTTATAAAAGGATACGTAGGCACCTTGAGAAGGGGAGCCCGAAATTCTATTATCTCTGAATTAATCATCTCAAGCTCAGCCCTAAATCACATAAACCCAAATTGCCATGTATATCAAATCCCTAATATTAGAGCTCTATACAAAATGTATATCAAATCCCTAATATTAGAGTTCTATACGAAACTTGATTATAAATTTAATCTTGAAGCTTAGTCCCCTTATCTTCCATTGATAATATTTTTGATTAAACTGATGGCACATGCTTATAATTTTATATATTTGTTTGCATATTTCATCATGATGCTATTACCTAGTGATATGTGTTTGGTTAATCTTGTGATATGTATACTCCGTATCTTTCTTTTTTGTTATAAATTCAAGAATAAACAGAACTCCAAACTTATTGCTCATGCAAATTTTATACATGTTGCATGTTCATTAAACTCCTGGATAAAGCGGATGCTACTATTAAACCTCCAATGGTCAACAGTCTTGCAAGATTTTCGTGTGTTCTTCTTTCTTTCAATACATCAATTAGTACTGTGCAATCTTGTACATAAAACAATATTAAGATGATGATAAACACACAAACGAATCAATGTATCTCTATATGGGGTTACCAGAAAAGGACAGGAACAACTGTTGTAACTTTTGAAGGGAACCTTTTGATAACTTCTTTCAAGAAAGTAAAAGTTCTATGATCAAGAATGGAAACAAGTTGGTTGACGCAAGATTGCGGGTCAGCCGGTGAAGAGATACGGTAAAAAACACTGTAAATTGAGGTGTACATATTTCTACCAAGGTCCAATTGATTCATCATTCAGAAGGCAACCAACATGATTAGCTCTGAAGTAACTAGATTCAAGCTAGCGATCTTCAGCCATCATCTCTGAAGGAGAAATATACAAATATAGTTTATCTTATAAGTACGCCAACACTGCAGAACCCCAAGAATACGTGTGAATACTATCCAAGTAAAAAAGCGAGGCAATGTACCTCGGATGCACCACGTTCCTACTATTAGTAGGAAACAAAACTGACCCCACAACCAACATCAAGTATGCCTTCGTGTGCAGAGTAATCTTCTTTGGGTCATTACCAGGATCACCCTCGTACCACTTATGCAACCATTTATACTTTATCCCTCCTCTTGTATCCATTTCCAGTTCGATCTCTTTATTTGTAAGACCAGTTCCTAGTAATATAGGCCTTCAGATTTTGGATTGCACCCCAATCAATGGCTGACCAGTAGTAGGTAACCCTAATATGTAATGAACATCCTGCAAAGTCATTGTCATCTCACCCTGCCTCATGAAGAAAGTATTAGTCTTATGGTGCCACCTCTCAACCAGGGCTGTCACAAGTGCAGTATCATTCTGAAGCACAACATCCACGTTTGCAAACAAACCAAACCCCGTCATGTCCAATATCTCCTGTTACCCGAACGCATCAATCCGTTACCCGAATAACACGTCAACATACCCCTATCAACTCCATCCTAAACCTCCTGACTGACATGATAAACATTATCAAATATAACTGTCTGACTAATAGGGCCGTAAGTATGTCCTCTAGCCTGAAACATTCATAAAGAACAAGAATCAACGACAACTACATTCTAAGTATGAATATGTATTCAGAACCACTAACATTCTCAAACAGAAAACGCCCACTACATTCTCAAACCAAGCATTATCAAACCAGGTACAATTTAACTACATTAAGAACACATTACAACTCTAAAACTGCAACTCCATTTGTGCATCACTAGAACAAAACTATATTGCCAACACTTGTGATTTTTTCCCTTAACAGAAGCAAATCAAATTGTAATTATCCACTTGTGACTGACAATACACAAAACAGGCTAACAACGTTAATATTAAACTAAAAATTACACAACATTACTATTCTTCACGAAATAACCTATGAACACATATCGTTTCTTCCATTTAAAAGCAGTACACAACCTTAACACAAATTAACAGTTCAATTAACCACTACAACATCAATTAAACAAATTACACCAATAAAACACGAATAAACGAATTTAAATCGAATTAAGCCACTAACATATTTATAATTAAGCCTTAAATACATCCACGTAACTGTAATCAACAAGGCATGACTTACTACTAAGAATCCATACGATATATAATCATAAACCGAACCTAATATTAGAGCTATATACAAATACCTGATTATAAATTTAATCTAGAAGCTTAGTCCGTGATGAAAATTGGCTTCAACAAGGTGTACGGTTCAAAACTGATCGATATGGTCAACTATATTAGCAAAAAGAAAAATGAACATTTAGGTTGACTGCAAAGCAAGTCAATAAACTGTATGCATGTTTCTTTTCTAATGAGCATCTATTGTCTTTTTTGAAGATTTTATTCATTGACATCAGAAGCTTCACGAACAGTTATTTCTATTTAAATTAAATTTTAAGAGTATGTAGCCCATAATGTGGGGGCAAGGAGGCATTACGATTTCGGTTTATTATTGGAGAAGGGTTAGTTCTCGGAGAATGGTCAATTCTCGGTACAAAAGAGAAAGTGATTTAAAAAATCAAATATTCATCTTTGAAAAGGGTGGATGATGAGGTCTAGTAGAGTAGTAGCGGAAGTCTTATGCAGCGGATAAAATACATTTTAATTTTGATATATATAGAGTAAAAGTTGAATAAAGATCATTGAGTGTAAGAATTTAGTTCGTCACCACATTCCGAACTCCTTCTGCTCTCACATATTCTAATAATGTGAAGTTATTTACATAGTGAAGATATAGATAAAAACTCTAAACTAAGAGACACATAACGGTCATGTTGGAATATAATATAATATTCAGTTGGAGCCTTCCTCTAATCTCTCAAGATTTTAAATTGATAGGTTACATAACATGTCGCATTTTCACAATATTCAATAAATACATCATCCTTGTTGTTGTTATTTTGATATAAGAGGGAGAAGAGTTATAATATTTGGTGGAAGCCTATGTTTTTATTCATCATAATACTCAATATATAGAGCTCATACAAATCAAATAAGCACAATTAGTGCCACATAACTAGCCTATGGAGTTACATATCTTTCTTAATTAAAGAGACATTAAAACATAATAATATAATTGATTCTTCATTTACAATCTATTATATATCTTATACTGCAACAAGGACTTTGTGAAACATTTTATTCAACAACTTGAAATTACATAATTGCCCCTCCAAAGGCAAATGTTATAAAAATGTATGAAATTTTTCATCTTGATGGGAATCGAACCTAAGACACTTCAATACTAATTACTAAGAATTTCAAGTCACCAATTTAACCATTGAGCTACTTGGGCTTTTTTGTTGTGGTATAAAACCCATTAGTATGGTAATGTCTTTCACAAATATTATTTTACACTTTAGTTTTTATTCAAGAATCTTTCATGATAATTTCATTTGTCTGATTATTAATAAAAGTGGTTATTGGTATAAAGTATATCCAACAGACACGTATCTCTTTAATTAAATTTAATTATGTTTCTTCCTTTGTATTCACAATTTTAAGACAAAGTACAAATGCATTTTTAGTCACATAATATCACTTTTTAGTCCGAGCATCCAATAATACAAAATAATACAAAATAGTAATCATTTTGTCTCAACTATGTTCATACATATCAGATAATATAAGTAATAATATAGGCACCTCTATAGTTGTTACCCTGAATAGAGATGAACGTAATCCGGATTCAGGTCGGATTTTTCGATATCCGATAGGGCCGGGCTTTTTTAAATTGAGACAAATTTCCTCTAAAATATTTATACCTATAGATAGGGTCGGGTCAGGAGGGGCCAAATCGGATTTTTACAAATTATTTTAGATATTGATAACTTTAACTTTAACTTTAACTTTTTTTTTATTTTTTCAGATTTAATTAAAAAATTTAAGCTTTTATCCGATATTTAATTGAAAATTCTAACTTTTTGGATTGGACTTTTATCCTGATCAAGACTACGTCCAAATCGAGATTAAATTTGGGTTTATTCGGCTCAAACCGGATCGGGGTTTTGTGAAAAATATGCGATTCGTTTAAGCCTGCGGGCTGGATCCAATTGAGGTGAACTTTTTTTTAATCAGATTTTTTCCGATTTTTTTAACCAGTTCGAACAGTTTTTTTAAAATACGAATTTGTGTGCATCTCAATCCCGCCACCTCATGCATTAAGGACAAGTATACTACTCCGGCCGCTTATAGAGAATTATGGAGCCTTTATTTGACACCTTTAACTAATTCCTATCTGATTATTAATTAGCTTATAAAACTAATCATCAAATACATTCAACTAAGAACAAAATCTTCTTCGGACTAATACCAAACCGATCTTCCTTGCAAATCTTCTCAATCATGTCACATAGTGTCACCAACAAGTTCAAACTGGTGGCAGGATCACCACAACAAACTGAAGAATACTTATCATCGCAAAATTAAACTGACGTGAACTAGAAAATATCGTCACAAAATAACATCAAGTTCTGTCGGTTAGAGCGATCCCGTGCCTTGCACGGGGGTTCGTGAGACAATTTATTCATCATAAAATTACTAAATTACCCCTATATAATAGCACAACAAAAAAATTATTTCTGATGGGAATTAAACCATTGACCTCTAAATTAGAAGTAACATACCTTACCACTATTTTAGACATCTATTTTAATTGTATTTTGAAACTTTTTATTAATATACACAAATACTCAATATGTTATACTCTATTTTAGTACAAAAAAATTGTTTCTGATGGGAATTACACCCTTAATCTCTAAATTAAAAGTAACATTCATTACCACTATGATAGACATCTATTTAGATTGTATTATGAAGTTTTTTATTAATATGCGCAAACACTCAATATGTTATACTCTATTTTGGTCTCTTTTTGTAATCTACTTGGTAAGGTAGATAATTTATTTTCACAAGTGCCTTAAAATAATATTTCTAACCATATTTGAGAAAAACTCGCGCAAAATGTTATAAAATTGTATTTTAAAAAAATGTTATAAAATTGGAATTGATCCATAAAAAAGATTATATTAATATTTTTATATTATAAATCATGTTTATTTGCATTAAGTACATACTGGCTCATATTATATATACTATTAGATTACAAATTCTATATACTATCAGATTATATATATATTAGATTACTAAATTACCTTTTCAATATTATATTGATGATATTAGATTAATAAATTATCCCTCCAATTGTATATTGATGATAAAAAAAATTCTTTTTAATGTGAATTGAACCATGACCTAGGTGATAGTGTGACAAATGTTGACATATATATCCAATATCACTTATTATATTTTTTTTAATATTTTTTTTAAAATTTAAAACTATCAACATATTTACTTCTTTTCAATTATATCCTTATATATAATAAGCGTAAAAATGGATTTTATCATTATTTTACATTTATTATTGTTTCATTATAAGATATTAACAACTTATAATTATATATGCATTTTTGAAATTTAGCTACTAATAAGATTAAAACTGTAGTTTTATTATGATCCAATATATTATAAATCTCGTCTTCAATGGATAAATTTTATACGTTGATCATTTTCCAAAAATGCACTATAGTATATAAAGTATTGAACCCGAAAAATGCAAAAGAGTTTTTATATTTGTATATTAATAAAAAAGTTTGTGTTGGAGATTTTTACAAGAAAGTTGAAGTTGTCATCGTACAACTAAATCAAATCTAAACTAAATTGGTTTAATTTTTTTGAATATCTATGATAAAATATTAAAAGTACTAAATGTTAAATTATTTGTGTCAAGTGGCAATTGTAAGGTGAAACGAGTAAATTATCACGAATCAGTTTAGCATTATCTTGAAAGGTATAAGTAATAGTTTTCTAAAATAAATTATATCCACAACTGTACAATTATTGTATTCAACGTGTCTGCAAGGAGACCCTTCATAAAACGGGAAAAGTGGTATGCATTCGTTTAAATAGTGTATCCACACATACTAATACAACTTGTACTTCTACATTTTTACTCTATTATGCACACCGATCAAATTTTACAACACCCACTTAACGACTACCCATGAACTACAAACAGGTAAATGGAGTGCAAACATTCCCCCATGCAATGAAAATGATGAAAGGCGCCCAATTCTCTTTCAAAGTGACACTAAAACCATCTTCTCATTCAAATACAATTGGAAAAATTATAATCGGCGAAATCTTGCAGTACACAAGGTCACGACTACCCCATGAACTACAAACAGGTAAATGGAGTGCCAACGTTCCCCCAGGCAATGGAAATGGTAAAAGACGCCCGATACTCTTTCAAAGTGACACTAAAACCATCTTCTCATTCAAATACGATTGACAAAATTATAACCGACGAAATCTTGCAGTACAGAAGGGTCGTGCGTGCCAACAAAACATGTTAATTAGTCAAAATATTTGCGCCTACTCAGGTCATAATAACAACCTTATAGACTGGGATTTTGTAAAACATGTATCATCAAACCTTCGACATATTTCCTACTGATATACCGTTACATGCTTATGTCTTTTCTTCTACATGCATTCCACCAAACGATGAGACCAACATAACCGAAAATAACTAGAGCATGCCCGTGCCTCGCACGGGCTATAAATCTAGTTTTGAATCAATATTCCAACACTCCCTCTTAATTCGAAATTGTAAAACTTATTGAAAAATTTTAAATGACGATGTACTTTGCACCATCATCTAAACATGGAGCACTTCTCTCTCTCCACAAACATGAGGCACTTCTCACCACAAACATGGAGCACTTCTCTCCATAAACATGTTGATGCACTTCTCCTCAACTTCCATTTTAATGGAGCACTTCTCTCCATAAACACTTTTCTTGATGCATTTCTCACCAAGTTTCATTTTTTTTTTTTACACTTTTTGCAAACATTAAATAACCATTATTTTGGAGCACTTCTCTCCATGGTGAAATCCTCACCAACAATTCTAAAATAAATATTTTTCCATGGCCACTTGTGCCATGCTTTCTTTCTCATCATCATGACACTCATCATGGTGCCTCTTGTTATCGGATCCTCTTGACCCTCCTTCATGTTCTTCCTTGGACACTTTGGTTGAGCCGCCTTCAAAAATCCTTATTTGATTTTGTGTTAGGTTGTTTCCAAGAGGTTGCATCTCCCTCTTAGATTCAGCCCTCCACAAGCATGAACCTCTCATGCGAGAAGTCATGACTATGCGCTCACACTCATACTCACAGATCCCTTAGAGCATCTCCAACGAGGTTGGCTAAATTGGTTGACTAAAATCATATAAAATGCTGATTATGTAAAATTTGCTGAACCTGTAAGAGATTGTGCTCCAATGGAGTTAGTTATAATGATTAGCTATATTTAAAAATAGTATGTTATTAATATTTTAAGTTGCTATAGATAGAATGTATTATTTTAATATGGTAATAGATGATGTGGAGTTTCACTACAGGTCCACAGAGGTTCGACAAATATAGCCAATGTGTTGAGGTTGGCTAAATTTATAGCTAACAAGAATGTCTCATTGGAGATTGCAAAATTTTACATATTGGTTATAATTTTTATTTTTGGCATGTTTTATCCATTTTTAGCTAAGGACTCTTTGTGGTTGGAGATGCTCTTAAGATCATTAAAGCTCTTGATACCATGTTGTTATTTTGATATAAGAGGGATAAGAGATATAATATTTGGTGGAAGCCTATGTTTTTATTCATCATAGTAGTCAATATATAGAGCTCATACAAATCAAATAAGCACGATTAGTGCCACATAACTAGCCCAAGGAGTTACATATATTTCCTAATTAAAGAGACATTAAAACATAATAATATAATTGATTCTTCATTTACAATTTTGAATCAATTTTCCAACAATCCTACTGGAAACGAGATCTTCGAATGTGACTTGTCCTACAGTATATGAAAAATCATAATCATGTATGGTGGGAATTGACGATGGGCCGAAAACTTGTGGAGTGACTTCCTGCAATATCATGTTCATGACACTTGTAATTTCCTTCACACATTGTCCAGTTAAATGTCTAAGGAAAATAGTATTGCAGATGCTATTCCTGCAGTAATAACAAAATATAATCTCAAATCCTAACATTTCTTCTAGATATGGCCCGATAGTATATAATAATGAACATATTGCACTTATATTAACCTAAAAGAAGGAAATCAAGAATCTATGATGTAATTGCTCTTGACATGTAATATGTCGGTTTTATCCTTGTTAATTTTATGAAATTCAAAATGCAAGACAATTGTAATAATGCAATACTTCTATCATCACAAGCAATAGAAAACAGATCTTATTAATTCAAATATGTCTCTCTACTAACTGAGACATTACATGTTCAGCAAACTACATAATTGTCTTAATATCACACCATGATTTCAGCCTTGATATCAGCCATTATTCAAATATAACAGAATGAAAGAAAGAAAATAATCAGGGATTCACACGTAGCAGATAGATATTCCATGTCAGCAGTCCTAAACATGTCTTCCAACAATCCTGAATAAGGTGCAACCATTGGTATACTTTAGTGATTTTCACCGAGGACTTCAATGTTCCGCTGAAGGTATGGCTATGTATGGATTACCGAGAGCGTCAACATTGCCAGGACGGGAGAAAACAACCTGCAGTTTCAGAGCATGCACAATTCTTGCATTCAGCAGATACAAATCAGATGGAAAGAAATTCCATATTCTTTTACTGTAATTTCACATATTTTTCGGAACTTCAATTTTATAAAATCAATAGTATAATCAAGTATATAAAATATATAAATCAGGCTCCTAAAACTCGAGTGTCGATTTGTTGGTACAAATTTTCTGTAACGTAACTTCTTCAAAAAAATACCTGGTAATTTGCGAGTGCGCGAGTCTTGAAACCGGCTGCGCAATAATCAAAATAATATTCCCAGGTACAAATGAACTTTTGGTCGAACCCCAGAGAAAGAATTTTGCTAGTAACAAAAGCATTAAACAGTTTCAGACTTCTTGCATTATATACCCAACAATATATATTTTTTTTGCTAAGTATACCCAACAATACTTATAGCTAATAATGACAAAATACAACTTCTTTTATGTTTCTGGCATAGTTTTGCTCTTAAGCTATACAATCTTCAAAATGAGATTAAGCACACCTTTGTTTCTCCAAGAAGTTTGTTCTCCAACACCTGAGAGTCTGGTAGTAATGGATCCCCATGTTTTCAACATGTTCCACACTGCATTTGTATTGTGATTTATTAATTGTTTCGACTTAGTACTTATAAAACAAACATCTAAAAAATTAGGTGCAAAATTAACTTGAGACTCCTACCATAGCCTGGATGAAGCTGCCATGGCTGATGTGACTCTACTGAGCGAAGGAAGACATGCACCAGGAAATATATACTCTTTCATAAAGCCAGAAATTCGTCTGTGATGATCATATTGCGCATCTGGTATTGATGTGAACTGGGATTGTTTCAAGTTGCATAAGCATGAGTTCAGGTACAAATGGTTTTCCTTTGATAGTTCGATTATTATTTATATGTGCATGTGGCTGATACCTGAAGAACCAAAATTCCATCTTCTGCCAACGATGATTCACAGCAACCAAAAAATTCTTCCATATATTCATGACCAACAGATTCTAACATCTCACTGCAAGTGATGTTTGCTTAATTAGTTTAATAATTTGTAGCATATGAAGTTCAGGTACAAGTTCACGTTTCAATGAGCTTACCAGGATAAAATACGATCAAATTTATTGGGTTCTTGCAGTTGGCGGTAGTCACACAGAAGAAACTTTATGTTGTTCTGAAAATAAAGTTGGTATATGTATTCATATAGATGACTAATCTTATGGGTATAGGTATAAATGAAGGTTGATTTTTGTCAAATATAATACCTGAAGTCCTGCTTCCTTTACTTTCATTTCTGCATATCTTAATTGCTCCACGGAAAGGGTAATGCCGGTGTATTTACATCCAGTTCGTTTGACAATTTCTATTGCTAGACTTCCCCATCCAAAACCAATCTCAAGAACTTCATGATCCTTCTTAACTCTTGCCTGAATCAATTTGAAAACAGGAGTATAATCAGATGTTTCAATATTGATGTACCAAATATACGGCATTTACACAAAATGGCTCTGGGGGATTATGACGTTAAGACTCACCTTATCAATTAGGATCGAGTTTTTTCTCTGCTGTGCAGTTTTTAAGTCTTCACCCTCCATCTTTTAGACAAATGACCAAAACATGAAAATATAATGGCAATTTGTTGAAGATAGAATTAGATTTTCTGTCTGAGCTAATGAATGATAAAAACCTGACCTTAAAATTTGCACACGAGTAAGTCATTGTTTCATCTAAGAATAGAGCAAAAAGTTCATTCGACTGAAACATGAACACAAAGATAATTTGTCAGCTAAATAGTGCCTTAATTATGCTAGGCCTAGATATATTTCTACCATTTCTTATCTTGAAGCAAGAAGCAAATTGCAGGTTCAGTTAAATCACAAACCAGGTCATAATGACGAGAAATGTTCCTGCGAGCTTGAGTAAGAGTGTTTTGCCTTAAAACATGATGAAAATAGTATTTCGCAGATGCTATTCCTGCGGTTAAAAACATTGGTGTCCACCAGCCCCTTCAGAAACCAAAGTACGCGAGAAGTATTAATACTCAGTAGTTAACTTATAACATTTAACAATGATTTTTAGTTGGAAATAATACCTTTGGTTTTTTACTCTTGACACGAAGTTTTCAAATCTCTGTTGGCGATAAAAATCTGCAGCGTAGATTCCATCAAGGCAAATATAAACTGGGAACACATGAAATTTAAATGTAGACTACTTTTCTTACCATAAAGAGATTTAGAAGACCTTCTTTCTTGTCAACATATGAAAAGTCACCATTAATATAGGCATCCGCAAGGCCTAAATCAGCTTGTGTGACAATCTGTCGATTTATTTCCACAAACAATATTAAAAAAAGATTAATTTGACAATAGTTATTTCAAAATACTAATCTACGCCCTAGGTCTGACTATAAATCTTGCGTAACTGATATCTGTGTGAGAAATCTGACACTTTCAGTAATAACTACTTCTTCCAATAAGCTGCAGCAGCAAATTAGCTAAAAAAGTCAGGGTATCTTCATAAAATGATAAGTTAGAAAAATGAGAAAGAAAAAGAAAATCACTGTAGTGATGAGAAACCAGAATTTAAAACACAAGTAGATGCAACATTCAACCTTTTAATTGGGCATAAACATAACAAGGGAAATGATAATATCATGAAAATCAAACTTTGATATTCCACCAAAAGAAACTAATTTAAATTTATTATTACCAACTCACATTAAACAACCGGTAGTGATATAGCTTTTAAGGAACCTAGTGGCATAGAGGCGTGCCCCAGATTCAAACTTGGAAAGAACCATATGCTTAGGATTTTTTAAGAGAGTAGAATTCTTTCCGATTACTCCGTTTGCAGCGACCATACCAGCCTGCATTTTGAATTTACTGTCAGCAGAAATTTACCTTTGATTATATACTGGATACTAGTTTTAAATCGGATTGACAACTTAACCTTTAGATTAATTTTATTAAAGGTTTACATCAACAACAACATTCTTACACAGAAAAGGTAATATAAAGTGATGTTCCGCTGTTAAAGAGAATCAGAGGCCGTCTTTGCGCCAAACTTTTATAGAACCATACCACTCTTAGAACCATTTCTATAACTTGCGGTGAACTTGTACGGTTGTTACATACTTAAGGCCTATTTGGCTAACTCAAAATAAGTTAGCTTATAGCTTATAAATCCGTAAAAACTTATGAATGGTGTTTTCCAACCCAACTTATGAACCCAACTTATAACTTATATGTTCATAAGTTGAATGTTAATAACAACCTAGATTTTCCTTAACTTATTGACTTATTGCTTGATATCTTTATCTTTTAATACTTTATATTTTTACATTTGTGTTTTTAAATATTTTTTTAATTTAAAATGCATGTATTTAGCTCATTGTATTTAATAATTATTTTTTTAAATGTAAATTGACAAACTTTTAACTAACTTATCAGTAAATTTATCCAAACACCAAAACAATTTATAAGAATTCATACACATATCACTTATATGACACATATTTATTTTAAGGTATAAGTCAATTTTTTTAAGATACCCCAAACACCCACTAAGCAAAAAGATATGCACACAAATATTTTTAAAGTTACAGTACCTTTAGTCCATCCTCATGGAATCCATAGCCTGAAAGAAGTACCAAGATACCCTCACATGTTAGAAATTAAATCATTTTGATCTATTTCTGAAAATATAGGACACAGTGACATTTTATTTTTGGTAAATACAGTGACGATCTATTTCTGAAATAATCAAAACAAAAATATGAAGGTCAAATGAAAAAAAGAGTGGCCTATAAGATTGTGGACAATAGCCTAAGGCCTGGAAGATTAGACACTTAGCGGTTGCCCTCAAAAGAAAAGAGTAAACTCTTATAAGTTTCCCTTCTAACTCCTGCACATCTCACCAGAAGAACAGTGTTGCTGTGCTGACAGTACTACTAAACCAGAACCGAAACACTAAGTATATCATTACAGTTATGAAATAGCACACGTAGTCAATACACTAATTTCAACTTAAAAAAGGTATACAACCTGTTTTTGGTACTAACAAACTTCCTCACCTTGGTACGCTCCACAAAACCAAATGCCTCTCTTCCCTTGAATGCTATCAAGCTCAAGTGACGCTTTTGTTGCGGCAACATTGGGGACCGGATGGCCAGTTGTCCACTTAAGCAAGGTGTGATCAGGTACAACTGAGGGATTAAGAGTTACCAGATATGGTAACCCTTTCTGACTGATGTTCTGCACACATCATATATTACACTATAATAAAAGACTATCATTTCAATATATTAGAAAACATTGGTTGTAGTTATGCAACTCAATAATGCTAATCATGAACCATTAAGCGGATATTCATCATTAATAACGATATATTAAAAAATTCTAGTGATTAAAAGAAATTTATTAAAGAGGCACAAAATCCTTTTTTTAAGCTAATGACGCCAAATCTATTTTCTCATTTGTCAAGATAAATTATTTCTACTGGAAGACACCAGCTTGTCCAAAATTTTCTTTGCTTCTGCTTGTAATTTATCTGAACATTGAGATAACATGTTCTTAATTAAAAACTTGAAGCCTACCAAGTTATCGAGTCTACTAATGGGTTGAGCACATCTTTTTTTAAAAAAATTCGAGCACATGTTTTCTTATCTTAAAGACACACTTCTGAATTAGGAATCACCAAAACAACTAACCTGGAGAACATTGAGCCAATGCGTCAGGCAAACTTTGTTATTTACATCTCCAAGAAAGTTCCATGAACTCCACGCAGCTGGATTCTTGGGCATTAAATTTGTGTCACGATGAAGATAAATATCACTGCCAGAAAGATATAAGAATGACTTGCATTACGACAGATAACCTCTAATATTTGTACACAAGTTCTTAATTCTGACATACACCAAGGCAGAACTGTATTGAAATACAAAACAGTATGCACATAACAAAAAGTACCTGTACTCGTATTGAAAAGCTCCAAGTACTCTTGTTTCATCATGTGTTGCCTGTCCTAAGATTTTCAAAGCATCTGGGGCATGCACAGCCATTATACATCCATCATACCTTGTTTGAGATCCATCTTCACAAATAACATCACAACCTGCTCAATCCATTAATGTTCGTGATTAGATTCGTGCAGTATAATCTAAAGACATATGCTTGATACTATACAATGACCTACTAAAACAGATGCATTAAATTCAAACTCAGTGGGATCCTAATATATCAACTCTGCAAATGGGCTGATACTTTAGTGGATCTGAATCTATTTTTGTCATGTAAAAAATGACTGCTTGCATAGACCCTGTGCACAATTCTCCGTGAGTTTGTGTGTGTGTGTGAGTGTGTGAGAGAGAGAGAGAGTTCTATCTGTTGGATGGTATAGTGCTGTAAGATAAAGTTGAACATAGTCCTTAAAACAAAGAAATTTAGATTCAAATAAGTTGCCTTTTTACGTAAGATGATAATATGAATTCAAGCACTTACCCCCATCAACTGCTGTAACAGACTGTACTGGGCAACCACTTAATATTTGGCAACCTCTAATAATCAGCTCTTCTTTTACCTATTGCCACGCTTAGCATTTCAGTATCAGGTAGTATATGATTTAAAATTTAATATTCAGACTTTTCTATTCTAATTTTTTTGATATATAATTCTAAATTTGGGGAATTCGACAATTTGTCACCTTGTTGACGTAGCTATGTGATCGACATCTTACAGTAAGCCACTGTGGACGCCCAAAGAGCTACAGGAAAACCAACGGTTGAGGTTGTTAGGAATGCTTTATTGGATTTAAATATCTCCGCAACATTCCAAAGTAGTGTTCAGACATGGGTTAAAGTTGGAATGCCTTTCGGCTAAACTTGAAAAGTAAGTACCTGGAGTAGATGGTGATTGCGGCAAAAGGAAAGAATTGCATAGGCAGAAAAGTTCATCACTCCTTCTGAAGGAGAAGACCAAATTGATGAACACATCGGAATCTGTAATATTTAGCAGTAAGTTATTACTTTCATTAGAAAATATTTTGAATTTGTGAGAACATAGTCTTGGTAGTCATACAAGATATGCTTTCTGAAATAAATCCGAGTAACCATGAGAGCTAATAAATTGACCCAGTGTTTCATTGCGTTCAATATCTGCATTGTTTTCAAGATCTTCAACGTATCTGCAACAATTATCATTTGAAAAATGAACTAGCCAAACTAACCTACGATAGACAAAATTTAAATCCAGAAACTGAACTCTTTACATCGGAAGAGGAAATACAACACATATTACATGACTAGAATTCAGTATGTTCAACTAATTAGCAGTGTGCAGTCCACATTCGCTAAGAGTTTTCATTAAAGTAGAATGTCTGTATTGCATTCATTCTCAAATAATATCTGGGATCCCCTACATATGACGGGGTAAATAATTTCTACTCATAATTTGTTCTTACATGCGTTAGCTAGGTTACTTTTTTTCCATAAGAACAGATAATCACAAACACAATACCTGATAACATCTATTTTAAACTTGAATATTTCTCGTATCATTTGCCAAAAGTACGGATTCAGGGCATTCCTCTTTTGGGAGAAGAGACTGGACAAACCACCACGACTTCCCCACTCACAGCCCCGACCATTGTCTAAACTCACCGACAAAGACATGTCCGAGACCTCCATGTCAACTCCAAGTCTTTCAAAGAACTCCATCATGTTTGGATATGTGACCTGTAATCACAGTCCCCAAGACATCAGACAGAAACCAATGTACACAATAGAGATATATAAGAGTTACCACCGCTTTCATGCTGTCACATTAAATGGTGGCAAGAGCTGGTGCATTATGGAGGTAAATGGTAACATAAAAATTAAATCTTAAGGCACAACAACAAACGAGAAGACATTTTCCACACTGGTCGAAACATTTTCATTTTATTACTAAGCCGGAAATTACCCAAAATTGCACGGCTTATACCAAAACAAACACACCCAGAACATCTAGCTTCTAGAGCATGGTAAGGTCACTCTCTGCAACCTGATTCAAATATAACACATCCATTTCTATCTAATGTCAATAACATTCATAGTATAAAAGCATCACAAATACAATCGTGGGTTTCTTGTATTAGAATAATATCGATAGATTAATAATAATAGGAAAGGATTAAAATTTGATAATGAATAGGATTTAAAATTGAATTAAATTAATGTGCCTAAAATATGGATACGGTTGGAGTTAGGGTTTCGTAATGTTATTTAAACATTATGTTCTCCCTCCTCATCTTTTTAATCAAAATTCGTAGGATTTTGTCCATCAAAATCAGCTATCTTGCAAAATTTGTAGAAAGTTTATCGTAAGTCAGAATTCGTTGATTGTAGACTTTTCAGAAAGGTCTTTTCGTTATCTACAACTTTCGTCCTTTGAGTTTTGCAAGAAAACGTCATTTAGAGGGCTAAAAAGGCTAATTACAGATGTGGTCAGGTTGGATTCATACCTACATTCAAGGTTTTAGATGTTGAGGTAAGTTTCCTTGATTTGGAACGGGTATTTTTTGGCCCAAAAATATTTTTTTGGTTAATTATTAAACTAGTCCCAATGGTTAGTAATACTCATTGTGATATTGTATACATACAAACATACAAAACATATATATCAATATATACAAGAAAAAGTGCTCTTTTATGCAGCCAACAAAATTCGTTCTTTGTGTTTACTTTGATTAGACCCAACACAAAAGAACCAGGAGCCAGCTAGCAGAGATTCAAAATGTTGTGAATATAATATGATCAATTGTTTAACTGTAAATTAAATTTCAGAAAACTTGCATACTTGAGCCAGGGAAATTTCTACACTAAAATATGTCTTAGCTTGTCAAGCTAACTAACAACAACAGTCCTGAAATATGTGTAGAAAAATATAATCACAAGTTAAAAGCAAGAGTAGTTACTCGATTGAAGACCATGAAACCAAGGTCCAAGTCAACGCCATCGTCCACTGTGACAGTCTTAGCATGGCCACCAAGACTAGCTTCTTTCTCGTAAAGTACCACATCAACGCCAGCTTTAGCTAGAACATAAGCCGAAACAAGGCCACTGATGCCCGCACCGATCACTGCAATCCTCATCTGTTGCATTCCATCATATATCAAATTAGTACAATGTATTTGTACAGTTATACAGGTCTAACTCAAATGAGAACCCGAAAACCAAATATTTTGCACTATTCTCCTTGTCACTTTTTAAGTGCCGTTCTCGATTCTCATCTCAACCCGACCCTCTACATATATGAATAATCCATATATGTGTGTGTAACACAAAGTAGTAAAGAGACATGTTATTTAAATTTTATGAGCTCTTCATGTTAGTGAGTGAGAGGAGTAATGCTAGACATACATGTGTATATACAAACCTTAGTAGAACGTGGAAATCAGGTTGAAGAATGGACCGAAAGAAAACTCAAAAAATGAGTGTTACTAAACTCAAGATGGTCTGAGCTGCATGTACATTGATTTTATTTATATTAATAGAGACACTTTTCCACATTCTCTATTAATAAGGAAGATAACCCATGACTTAGAGGATTCAAATGATTTATGTTCATATCACCAACCACTACACTAAAGGAATTTTTGAGACCTTTTTAAAGAATCGTTAAATACATGTACCAACAACAACTCAAGTGCTATATTATATATATTTAATATTCTGGAATTCATTGACTATATTCGCAAGTAGTTTTCATGATATATTCGGTGTAATATTCAATCAAGATAAAGTGATATAATCATTTCTCTTTTTCAAAAAATTAAAAAAGTATATTATTCCAATGATAAAAATATGTAATAATTATTTTTAGATTAATAAGGAAAAGATAAACACAATGCATACCATAATTTTTGTTGATGTTAACATGATATTTTATGTTAAGTGAATTTGAATTAAAGTGGTTACTCTCTTCAATTCGACATGTTAGTACCCAGTCAATCCGAAAATGACCCGTTTTGAGTTGAAAAGAATTATAAATAGTTATTTTACATAAATTAATTGCATTTTTGGGTCGGGTTCGAGTATTCTGGGTCAGCCTGAAATTAAACCTTTATATTGCATTAATATATTAAATTTATCATGATTTATTAAATTAATTTTATTACAAAATGTATTAATAAAAATAATAATCTCCCATTTTCCGAGGATAATCGTTCCCCTTTTAGGGCTGGGATCGGGGAGCAAAATAATCCATGTTCAGAGATCGGGACTAGCTCGATGATTGAGTTCGGATTCGGGGATTGGTGCGGAATTAACATTTTCCAGTACTGAATTGACTCGATGCATACCCGAGGCACGCGAGACAATATGAATTTATTTAGTGTCAAATTTGAACATCAAGATATAAAATACACTTATTGCAAACACTTGTATCTTAATTAAGTACCAGCAAAAATAAAGTACATCAATTTTTTATCAACTTAAAAACAAATGAAAATACAACTTAATAGTTGACAATAGTACTTTAATCCAACCTATTGACAAATATTAGATGAGTTTAATTGAAATTCAAAGAATATAATGTTAACTTAATAACATTCAAAAAATGTGTACAAGTTTAATGTGTAAGAGGTATGACAATTAACGATTTTATTATCATCATGCATTATTACCTCGTAACCGAACAACATTAATTTAATATAAATATGAAAATGCAGGTCGATGAGAGATTATCGAAAATGATTGAGAAATGATCACATATAGGAAGGATGAACAAGTTTAAGATAATTGAAGATGAAAGAGAAGAGGTGAGGGAAGATGAATGTACATATATGATTTGGTTGAAGTGATGGGCTAATCTGAGGTAGTGAGGTGGCTGGAAAGTGGTCGGTGAGACCGAAGTGAGAAGGTAGGTGGTGATGATAATTGGAGTAGATATAAGGTAGGCATATGATTTTGTTCAGATACAAAATTTTCTAAAGGACGGACTCTATATATAATATTATGCAAACTATCTTAATATATATATTAAAAATATTATGAATTTTAAAACAGTCCTTGTTGAGGAAAACAACGTGGTTAACACGTAAAGAAAAATATATTTATTATAGTAAACGAGTACACAAGATTGTCGTGGAAGAAGCTTCATTATGAAATTCATAATCGACTTAAGCACAAAAAACTTTTATATAACAAATTTTGCTTATAAGCGATAATTGAAACTATATGTACCAAACATAATAATTATTGGTTGTGTGACACTAAGTATTATGTCACATATAATTCATTTGCTTATGCAAATCTTGGTATTACTACTCTGAACATATTATATGGTATATTATTGTCATAGTGCTTTTTTAGAATTTATACTGGAAAACAAACTAAATGACACACTATTGTCGTGGTAATACTTTATAGCTAACGATTAACACTTATATAATCGCTTTTATCGGTCATCCTTCTCACATTAAACAAATAGCACTATAAATCCGATCCTTAAAATTTAGAGTGTGCTAATATTTGAATTTAGAAAGGCTATCAACGACTGACCTTCGATAGATCGAGTCGCATGAAAGGTGCAATAGACTAACAAGAAGAAAAAACATACTATATCGCAAAATTGGAGTCATTTTATATGAATCAGATTGTTTCCCGTGTCTTGCACACGCTATCTGTTGGGTATAATTCACTAAACTACACAGCAACAATAGGACAGTTATATATATATATTTTGTATTAATAAGAACATGCAAAAATACCAATAACAAAACAAACACGAAGGTCAAAACAAGATTATAATTAGAGACTGTAAATAACAAGATAAGAAAGAACACTTATCTCTCTGTAGCTTTTAACAAGTACTGATAGATAATAAACAGCTGAGTCGCCAAGCCTTTGAGAAGTCTTGACTGTTCTTGAAGAGATTATTGCCCCATTTACGCTGTGTTGGGTTGCATCAATATCACTTCCGGGATAAAACAACACATATCTATCCACTCACAGTAATAGGAATGATCAACAACGACCAGCCCCTCAGTTCGCCCAAGAACTATAGTTGCTAGGGTTTTCAGAGTTACGAATATCCTCTCCTTGTCCAACGTTCTGTTTTGTATATATATAAATATAATACAAAATAAAACGTAACAAACCAAATATTGTAACTGAAGATATGACATTTAATACTAAATATTCTGATTTAATTATCATAACAGTTGTCATCAGTATTTAATATCAGTTACAACTCAGTCAGGATTTCCTTGTCCATCAGGATTTGATCATCATCAGTACTTACAGTCAAGCCATCAGGACTTGCTATCCGTTAGGAGTGGCATCAGTACTTGACCGACCATCAGGATTTCGTTAGGACTGGACCTACGAAAGCCAATGCTATAAGCATTCGGATTGTAGTCATTCTTGCAACATGAGAGTATGTGTCAAAGTAATCAATGCCTTCATTTTGCCTAAAACCTTAGCTACCAACCTAGCCTTATACTTATCTATTGAGCCATCCGGGTTCATCTTCCTTTTGAAGATCCACTTACATCCTATAGCAGTACACCCAGGAGGAAGATCAACCAACTCCCATGTTCCATTAAAAACAATAGAGTCAATCTCACTCTTTACAACACCTTTCCAGTGCCTTGACTCCGAAGAATCCATGGCCTGTCGAAAAGTTAAAGGTTCATCCTCGACATTGTAAGTGACAAAATCACTTCCAAAGTCCTTGACTACCTTTGCACGCTTACTCCTTCTAGGTTCATCTACTTCGTCAGGAGTAGAACTACTAGCAGGATCTGCCCCCACATTTGTCATCTTTTCCACATGATCAGGAATAGAACTCGATGTGTGAGTATGATCATCATTAGAAATATCTTGAGGTATGCCAGTCTTCATAGGGAACACATCCTCAAAGAATGTTGCATCACGAAACTCAACTATAGTGTTAGCCACTATACCGTCTATGTCAGATTGTAACACTAAAAATCTCATAGCCGTAGTGGTTTCAATATAGCCCAGAAAGATGCAATCAACAGTTTTTGGACCTAGTTTCTTTCTCTTGTGTTAAGGGACAAGTACCTTTCCAAGGCAGCCCCACACACGAAGATACTTTAAACTTGTCTTTCTACTTTTCCATAATTCATAAGGTGTCTTGTCCATATGTTTAAGAGGGACTCTATTCAGAATATGGCAAGCCGTATTCAAAGCCTCTCCTCACATGTACTTAGGCAACCCAAAATTAATAAGCATGCTGTTAATCATATCTTTAAAAGTTCTGTTCTTTCGTTCCGCCACCCCATTAGACTCAGGTGTGTACGGTGGAGTCACCTCATGAACTATACCATTGCTTGCACAAAATTCATTAAATGAGGTACTTGTATACTCACCACCTCTATCAGATCTCAAACGTTTAAGTACTTTACCAGTTTGTGTTTCAGCTTCAGTTTTGAACATAATGAATTTTTCTAGTGCTTCATCTTTATGCCCAAGTAAATAAATATAACAGTATCTACTACAATCATCTATAAAGGTAATAAAATATCGTTTATTATCCTTAGTCAACATGCCACCAAATTCACATATGTCCGTGTGTACTAAATCTAATACTCCTGAATCCCTAAAAATATTATGAAAGGGTTTCCTAGTTTGTTTAGCAGTCACACATACTTGACATTTAGATTTCTTATCAATGACATATTTTGGAATCAACTCTAAATTCACCATATTCTTTAGAGCACAAAAATTTAAATGACCATGTCTAGAATGCCACAAATCGGATGATTCAACACAATTAACAGAAGGTGCAACACTATCATTAATAAAACTGCCCAAAACATGCTCAACATTTATTAAAAACAAACCATCAGACAAGTAACATTTGCCAAAAAATACACCAGTATGTGTAATAACTACTTTATTACATTTCAAAGAAAGTTCAAAACCATTCTTAACTAAACAACTTCCACTTATTATATTTCTACGAATATCAGGAACATGATGCACTCTAGTGAGGGATATAACACGCCCAGAAGCAAACTTCAGGTCCAGGTTTCCTATTCCAAGAACTTGAGCGGCACTAGCATTCTCCATCGTCACTGTCAAGCCATGAGTCTGTTGATAAGATACAAATAGACTATTATCAGTACAAATATGTACATTAACTCCAGTATCAATCAACCATTCACGAGACAGATAAGTGGAAAAAAGTACAGGGTTGTAGGTAACATACCCGTCATTAGTTCCAGAGGCAACAACCTCACCAACAACCATGTTAACCTTAGTCCCATAAATGGTTCCAAGCACAGTATTAGCTTGTGCTCCCATAATAGATTTCTTTGCTTTCTTTGCAGGACAGTCTTTGCTCCAATGACCAACCTGTCCACAAGACCAACATGGTTTGTTTGTCTTTGGTTTCTTAGCCTTGTTCTTGTCAGTTTTAGGTTTTGTGTTATCCTTTTTAGTGACAGCCTTTGTTTTCTGTCCAATAGTCACTGCATTCACCTTCGAACTCCCATGTTCAGCAGGCATCACATGTCCCTGTTTGGACTTGTGTTGTTCCTGCACAGAGATGTCCAACATAAGGTTTGTCCAGGTGATCTCTCCTTTCTGTCTTTTCAGGGAGAGAGCAAACTCTTCCCAAGACTTAGGGAGCTTTTCAATCATAGCCATAATCTGAAACTTTTCAGGAAGGTCCATTCCGGACTCCTTCAAAGCATGCACCAACATCTCAAACTCGTGTGCCTGCTCAGTCATGGATTTTGTATCCACCAGTTTAAAATCAAGAAACCTAGCCATAGAATACTTTTCCAACCCTTGCGAGTCAGTATTATGTGTCTAGTCCAGCTTCTCCCAAAAGAGCTTAGCAGTGAAAGAATCAGTTGAATAAACATCAAATAGAATGTTCGCTAAAGCTGCCAGTATAGCAACCCTAGCCACCCCATCTTTTTCCTCCCACATAGCATAAGCCTTAACAGTTTCAGCCTTTTCCTGATCAATAACCGGTTTTTCATACTGCACCACCGACCATAGACCCTTTACCGTAATCCACAGTTTCATCTTTTTCTGCCAACGAGAAAAACCAACACCCCCACCGAATTTATCAGGCATTCCTGACAAATCGATAGGCTGCGGGAAACGGTACGTCCAATCAATGGTGGGTACAGTAACACCAGAACCAGAAGTAATAGCACCAACAGTAGGAGTTACAGTTTCGTTAACAATCTTGCTAATTAACAATATATAACACAGAATAATCTCTTTAAGATTGTTGGGTATAGTTCACTAAACTACACAGCAACAATATGACAGTTATATATATTTTGTATTAACAAGAACATGCAAAAATACCAATAACAAAACAAACACGAAGGTCGAAACAAGATTATAATTAGAGACTGTAAATAACAAGATAAGAAAGAATACTTATCTCTCTGTAGCTTTTAACAAGTACTGATAGATAATAAACAGCTGAGTCACCAAGCCTTTGAGAAGTCTTGACTGTTCTTGAAGAGATTATTGTCCCACTTACGTTGTGTTGGGTTGCAGCAATATCACTTCCAGGATAAAACATCACAGATCAATCCACTCACAGTAATAGGAATGATCAACAACGACCAGCCCCTCAGTTCGCCCAAGAACTATGTATTTAATCAGTATGTGTTGAGAGAAAATATAGAGATAGTTGCTAGGGTTTTCAGAGTTACGTATATCCTCTCCTTGTCTAACGTTCTGTTTTGTATATATATAAATATAATACAAAATAAAACGTAACAGACCAAATATTGTAACTGAAGATATGCCATTTAATACTAAATATTCTGATTTAATTATCATAACAGTTGTCATCAGTATTTAATATCAGTTACAGCTCAGTCAGGATTTCCTGTTCCATCAGGATTTGATCATCATCAATACTTACAGTCAAGCCATCAGGACTTGCTGCCCGTCAGGAGTGACATCAGTACTTGACCGACCATCAAGATTTCGTCAGGACTGGACCTACCATCAGGATTTAACTCCATCAGGATCCAAGTACCGACCCAGGCCATCAGGATCAGTAGTCATCAGGATTTAATTCCAAGTACTGACCCAGGCCATCAGGATTTGATCCAAGAACTGGTCCATCGGGCCCAGGTCACCTCGCGTACGCGAGACGCCGATACATTCGCCCACATAGCCCTTCGACCCGAGTCGTGTCGTGTCGTGGCGAGACGAGCGGCGGCGGCGCGCACGTGTGTTTGTGCGCGCGTGAGGCACATAATAACACCATGCACACCCACATGCCTTAGTAGTTGTACGCTACTCTTGCACATAGTTGTATATAAACCCACCAACATCTCATTACCATTTCTATGTGGGATATAAGTTAATTCACCTTACACAACCCACATAACCCATTTCAAGCAACCTATTTCAACTCAATTTATTTATGGATTCCACTAAGAAAATGTTTTAGATCCAAACATGAAAATTTAAGTTCTCGTGGAACAACTTGCAATTGTTAGTTTCCGGAAATTCCATCAAGAACATATTTAAAATATGCCTCAATCTTTCCATTTTCTAACACTATCATGCTAGTTAATTAATTATATAAGATTTATTTATTTAATTTAAATTTTTTAGTTTCATCCCAGGTCTGATTCCTTACAATTATGTAATTACATAAGATTTATTTATTTATTTACTTTAATTTGTTTAGCTTTATCTAGGTTTCAGTGGCCTATAACTATATAATTAAAAGGTAATTATTTATTTTTATCATTCAATTATTTACAATTACATATTTTTATAATACTTATTAATAATTTATTAATATTAATGTTGTTTGGCTTCAATTTTAAGCAAATGCTTAAAGTAATTTTTGACTTAAAGCTGAAAATTAGTTGATTGTGTAATAAATTAGAAAATGACTTAAAGTTTAAAAAAACAACTTAAAACCAGAAGTTGGTAGTAGGTACATTTTTGAACGACTTATTTTAGTTTTGTTATTTTATTTGATAAAAGTTAATATAACCATTCAAATGAATTATTTATCAAATTTATTTGTATTATTACAATTTTAATAACTCATAAATTACTCATAATACAAAATTACCCAAATAAATATTAACTTAAAACTTTTACTTTTTATTTATCGATTTATATAAATTTAAATTATAAATAATAATTTCAAGTTTAGCTAAATAGCTCTAAGTTCATATTGTAGAACTCCGTATAATATTATTCTATATTAACGTTCTTTAATACATTTTAGTTGCATGCGCTACCAACACAAAAAGATAGATCACATACAAATAATACTAGCTTAAAACCCGATGCACGGATTGTTATTACTAATCATTATTTTTATTATTTATGTTTTAATATTTTATTAATTTACATTTGCTAAAAAAATAAGTAGGCATGTTAAACTTTTTTAAATAATTAAAAGTATTAAAATAAATTTTAAAATAAATTAATAACTGTTTATCCGTTATATTTTTGGAAAAGTAGGGGTTTTAGTAAGAAAAATAGAAAAAGTAACATGTTTTATCTGAAAAGGTAAGTGTCCGTAATTAAAAGTATTTAAATAGGTTTCAAAATAAATAAGTAGGGATTTGCCGGGATATTTTTGGAAAATGAGGGTTTTTAGTAAGGAAAAATAGAAAGAGTAACATGTTTTAGCTGAAAATGATAATTGTCGGTGATTGTTTTTAGAAAAATAAAGGATTTTGTTAGAAAAAAATAGAAAAAGTAATGTATTTTAGCTGAAAAGGTAGTTGGTTATAAAAATGTTATTATTTAATAATAATTTCTTTAGAAAATGAAAAATTGAAAAAGTAACATGTTTCAGCTGAAAAAGTGCTCATAATTAAAAGTATTAAAATAGATTTTAATACTTTTAATTATTAAAATAAAAAAATAGATTTTTAAAATAAATAAGTAAGGGTTTGCCCGTGATATTTTTGGAAAATGAGGGGTTTTAGTAAGAAAAAATAGAAAGAGTAACATGTTTTTGTTAAAAATGATACCGCCCGTGTTTTTTTTAGAAAAAGAGAAGATTTTGTTAGAAAAAAAATATAAAAAGGTAATGTATTTTAGCTGAAAAGGTAATTGGTTATAAATAATGTTATTATTTAGTGATAATTTTTTAAAAAATAAGTAAGGGCAATTAAATAAAATCACTAAGTACCAACCGTCTGTCCATCCGACTACCAAACTTTTAATGTTTCGTGTTTAATAATATAGCTTAAAACCCGTGCGATGCACGAATTGTTTTAATAATTGTTAATTTTATTATTTATATTTTATTAATTGTAACGGTTTGCCGGTGATATTTTTGAAAAAGAGGGGTTCTAGTAAGAAAAATAGAAATTAACATGTTTTCGTTGAATTTTAAAATATAAAAGTAACGATTTGCCCGTGATATTTTTTAAAAAAGGAGGGGTTTTATTAAGAGAAATACAAAAGGTGACATGTTTTAGTTGAAAAAGATAATTGTCAATTAAAATTATTAAAATAGATTTTAAAGTAAATAAGTAAGGGTTTGCGCGTGATATAATTGGAAAAGTAGAGATTTTAGTAAGGAAAATAGAAAATATAACATGTTTTAGCTGAAAAAGGTAATTGCCCGTGATTTTTCTAGAAAAAGAGGGGAAATGTAATTACCAATTAAAAGTATTAAAATATGTTTTAAAATAAATAAGTAAGGGTTTGCTCGTGATATATTTGGGAAATGAGGGATTTTAGTAAAGTAAATAGAAAAAGTAACCTGTTTTAGCGGAAATTGCTGGTGATGTTTTTAGAAAAAAATGGTAATGCATTTTAACTGAAAGAGTAACTGATTATAATAATTTTTATAATAATAAAATAAACAATTAAATAAGGCAAGTACCATACCGAAAAAAACATGTACCAAAACTTTCAATGTTTCGTCTTTAATAATATAGTATAGATAGATATATAGATTTATAATATTAGTATTTTATGCTAATAAATGGAATAGTTCGTGATATTTTTGAGGTTTTAGTTAAGAGAAATATTAGTTAAGAAATATAAAAATAAATATACGTTTTGGAAAAAAAGCTAATCGATTAGCCATTAATAATTATAATATTATTATTTTATTTTATTAAATAGATCTATTCGTGATATTTTTGGAAAATGAGAGGTTTTAGTTAGGAAAAATAGAAAAGTAGAAATTTTAGTTGGAAAATATAAAAAGGAATATACAATTTGGCTAAAAAAGGTAATGAGTTAGTTATTAGCAATTATAACTTTATTATGTTATTTTAGTAAATGAAATTGTTTGCAATATTTTTGGAAAATGAGATGTTTTAGTTAGGAAAAATAGAAAAGATATTCTATATAATAATTTTAATATTTTATCTAACGGTTCTCATCGATTTGATCAAAAATATCTAACGGCTATGAATTGAGTGACCAGACTACAAAAACTTTCATCACCAGACTACAAAACTTTCAATGTTTCGTTTTAATATAGTATAAATATACCCTCTTCCCACTTACAAAAAAAAACTCCTTTTCTCAATGGAAAAAAAAGTGTACCCTTTTCCCAATTATTTCTTCACGATTTTCTTTTACAATAATTTTCACAAATTTTTACATTTTTAAAATCTGTAAAAGTAAAAAAAAATTATAATATAAACTTTAAATATATCCACCACTTTACTCCACTATACTCACTTTATATTTTAAATATTATAAAATTTATCCACTTTCATAACACTTTTCACTACTTTATACTACATTAATATGTTTAGTGGATTATACATAAGATATATCTATTTTCTTTTTATCTTTATCCTCAAGAGCATTACTATTAGAATCCTGAAGATTGATTTGGCACTTAGCCTCTTGCCTACATTCATATTTCTCTGCTGAGTTTGTTGTTTATATCTATATAATTATGTATTTTTGATTTAACTAACCTTTATATGTCTTTATTGTCTACAGCGCACTGACACGCCCGTGGGACAAGATTGTAGTTGATGCAACATCCCATTTCAGTACCGGTGTAAATTCAAGATTTTCCATAGACATTTAACTGGACAGTAATACATAATTGTCTTAATATCACACCATGATCTCATCCTTGATATCAGTCATTATTCAAATATAACACAATGAAAGAAAGCAAATAATGAGGGATTCACACGTAGTAGATAGATATTCCATGTCAGCAGTCCTAAACATGTCTTCCAACAATCCTGAATAAGGTGCAACCATTGGTATACTTTAAGGATTTTCACCGAGGACTTCAATGTTCTGCTGAAGGTATGGCTATGTATGGATCAACATTGCCAGGACGAGAGAAAACAACCTGCCGTTTCAGAGCATGCACAATTCTTACATTCAACAGATAAAAATCATATGGATAGAAATTCCGTGTTTTTTTACTATAATTTCACATATATTTCAGAACTTCAATTTTTTAAAATCAAGTATCCTAATCAAGTATATAAAATATATAAATCAGGCTTCTATAACTTGAGTGTTGATCTGTTGGTACAAATTTTCTATAATGTAACTTCTTCAAAAAATTACCTGGTAATCTCTGAGTGTGTCAGTCTTGAAACCAGCTGCACAATAATCAAAATAATATTCCCACGTACGAAGGAACTTTTGGTCGAACCCCAAAGCAAAAATTTTGCTAGTAATAAAAGCATTAAACAGTTTCAGACTTCTAACATTATGTACCCAACAAAACCTTTTTTTTTTTGCTAAATATACCCAACAATACTTATAGCTAATAACGACAAAATACAACTTCTTTGATACAATCTTCAAGATGAGATTAAGCACACCTTTGGTTTTCCAAAAAGTTTGTTCTCCAACACCTGAGAGTCTGGTAGTAATGGATCCCCATGTTTTCGATATGTTCCACACTGCATTTGTATTGTGATTTCTTAATTGTTTTGACTTTTACTTATAAAACAAACATCTAAAGAGTCAGGTGCAAAATTAACTTGGACTCTTACCATAGCCTGGATGAAGCTGCCATGCCTGATGTGACTCTACTGAGCGAAGGCAGACACATACCAGGAAATATATACTCTTTTATAAAGTCAGAACTTCGTCTGTACTCATCATATCGCTCATCTGGTACTGATATGAACTGGGGATAGTTTCAAGTTGCATTAGCATGAGTTCAGGTACAAATGATTTTCCTTTGATATTTCGATTATTATTTATATGTGCATGTGTGGCTGATACCTGAAGAACAAAAATTCCATCGTCTGCCAACGATGATTCACAGCAACCAAAAAATTCGTCCATATATTCATGACCAAGATGTTCTATCATCTCACTGCATGTGATGTTTAGTTAGTTAATTTTATTAATTCATAGCATATGAAGTTCAGGTACAACTTTACGTTTCAATGAACTTACCAGGATATAATACGATCAAATTTATTGGTTTTTTGCAGTTGGCGATAGTCGCACAGAAGAAACTTTATGTTGTTCTGAAAATAAAGTTGGTATAAAAGAGTAAGCTTATAATGAGTAGAGGTATAAATGAAGGTTGATTTTTGTCAAATGTACCTGAAGTCCTGCTTCCTTCACTTTCATTTCTGCATATCTTAGTTGCTCCTCGGAAAGGGTAATGCCGGTGTATTTACATCCAGTTCGTTTGACAATTTCTATTGCTAGACCTCCCCATCCACAACCAATATCAAGAACTTCATGGTCCTTCTTAACTCTTGCCTGAATCAATTTGAAAACAGGAATATAATCAGATGGTTCAGTATAGATAGATGTACAAATAAGCGCATTTACACAAAATGGCTCTGGGGGATTTTGACGTTAAGACTCACCTTCTCAATTAGCATAGAGATTTTTCTCTGCTGTGCAGTTTTTAAGTCTTCACCCTCCATCTTTTAGACAAATGACCAAAACATGAATATATAATGACAATTGTTGAAGATAAAATAACATTTGCTGTCTGAACTAATGGATGATAGAAACCTGACCTTAAATTTTGCACACGAGTAAGTCATTGTTTCATCTAAGAATAGAGCAAAATGTTCATTCGACTGAAACATGAACACAAAGATAATTTGTCAGCTAAATAGTGCCTTAATTTTGCTAGGCCTGTATATACTTCTACCAGTTGTTATCTTGAAGCAAGAAGCAAATTGCAGGTTCAATTAAATCACAGACCAGGTCATAATGACGAGAAATGTTCCTGCGAGCTTGAGTAAGAGTGTTTTGCCGTAAAACATGATGAAAATAGTATTTGGCAGATGCTATTCCTGCGGTTAAAAACATTGGTGTCCACCAGCCCCTTCAGAAACCAAAGTACGCGCAGAAGTATTAATACTCAGTAGTTAACTAATAACATTTAACAATGATTTTTAGTTGGAAATAATACCTTTGGTTTTTTACTCTTGACACAGAAGTTTTCAAATCTCCGTTGGCGATAAAAAGCTGAAGCGTAGATTCCATCAAGGCAAATATAAACTGGGAACACATGAAATTTAACTGTAGAGCGTAGACTACTTTTCTTACCATAAAGATATTTAGAAGACCTTCTTTCTTGTCAACAAATGAAAAGTCACCATTAATATAGGCACCCGCAAAGCCTAAATCAGCTTGTGTGACAATCTGTCAATTTTTTTCCACATAAGGAATATTAAAAAAAGATGAATTTGACAAAAGTTATTGCAAAATACTAATCTACTCCCGAGGCCTGACTACAAATCTTGCGTAAGTGATATCTGTGTGAGAAATCTGACAACTTTCAGTAATAACTATTCAAACATTTTGATCATCTCTAATCATGGCTATTAAATTATACATTTCTGCACAAGCATCAAAGTTGTAACCTGTATACCTTCCAATAAAACTGAGGACTGTGAACTCTTAAATAAACCTTCAGAGAACTTTTCTTTGCAGTACCTTCAAAGGTAAAAACTGTACCTCCTTCTTCCAATAAGCTGCAGCAGCAAATCAGTTAAACAAAATCAGGGTATCTTCATATAATTGATAAGCTAGAAAAACGAGAAAGAAAAAGAAAATCACTGTAGTGAGAAACCAGAATTTAAAACACAAGTAGATGCAACATTCAACGTTTTAATTGGGCCTAAATATAACAAGGGAAATGATAATATCATGAAAATCATACTTTGATATTCCACCAACAGGAACTAATTAAATTTATTATTAGCAACTCACATTAAACAGCCGGTAGTGATATAGGTTTTAAGGAACCTAGTGACAAAGAGGCGTGCCCCGGATTCTAACGTGGAAAGAACCATATGCTTAGGATTTCTTAAGAGGGTAGAATTCTTTCTGAGTACACCGTTTGCAGCGACCATACCAGCCTGCATTTTGGATTTACTGTTAGCAGAAATTTACCTTTGATTATATACCGGCAACTAGTTTTAGATCGGATTTACAATTTAACCTTTAGATTAATTTTATTGAAGGTTTACATCACCAACAACATTCTATTACTTGCGGTGAACTTGTACAGTTGTTACATATTAAGCAAAAAGATACACAGACAATTTTTTTTAAAGTTACAGTACCTTTAGTCCATCCTCATGGAATCCATAGCCTGAAAGAAGTACCACGATACCCACACAAGTTAGAAATTAAATCATTTTGATCTCTCAAATATGGAATTATAATAAACCTTTGAAGTTTTCATCACACTGAAAATGTAGAAGAAGATATATGATCCTGATTTGGTGACGGTGATATTTCTGAATTAAATGCAACAGAAATAATCAAAACAAAAATATTAAGGTCAAAGGAGGAAAAGAGTGGCCTTTAAATTTTTGGACAATAGTCTAAGGCATGGAAGATTAGATGGTAAGATAATGAAAAGTTGTCTCCAATTGGAAAGTTTACACACTTAGCAATCCTTAAACTCTTATATTTTAAATTGCCCTTATATTTTAAGTTTCCCTTCTCAATCCTGCACATCTCACCAGAAGAACAGTGTTGTCAACTATCTTTGTCAATATTTACTTAAACTCTCCACCTCAGTATACCATTGCAGTAATCTATTTACTTCAATTCAATAATTGGATTATTTTATGAAATAGCTCACGTAGTGAATGCACTAATTTCAACTTATAAAAAGGTTTACAACCTGTTTTTGGTACCAACAAACTTTCTCACCTTGGTACGCTCCACAAAACCAAATGCCTCTCTTCCCTTGAATGCAATCAAGCTCAAGTGACGCTTTTGTTGCGGCAACATTGGGGACCGGATGGCCAGTTGTCCACTTAAGCAAGGTGTGATTAGGTACAACTGAGGGATTAAGAGTTACCAGGTATGGTAACCCTTTTTGACTGATGTTCTGCACACAACATATATTACACTATAATGAAAGACTATCATTTCAATATATTAGAAAATATATCTTCAATGATGTTGCAAACCCAAAATTTTCTTTGCTTCTGCTTGTAATTTATCTAAACATTGAGATAACATGTTCTGAATTAAAAACATGAAGCCTACCAAGTTATCAAGTCTACTAATGGGTTGAGCACGTCTTCTTTACAAAATTCGAGCACATGTTTTCTTATCTTAAAGACAGGTACACTTCTGAATTAGGAATCACCAAAAACAACTAACCTGGAGAACATTGAGCCAATACGTGAGGCAAACTTTGTCATTTACATCTCCAAGAAAGTTCCATGAACTCCATGCAGCTGGATTTTTGGGCATTAAATTTGTGTCACGATGAAGATAAATGTCACTGCCAGAAAGATATAAGAATGACTTGCATTACGACAGATAACCTCTAATATTTGCACCCAAGTTCTTAATTCCGAAATACACAAGGCAGAACCGTATTGAAATACAAAACAGTATGCACATAACAGAAAGTACCTGTACTCATATCGAAAAGCTCCAAGTATTCTTGTTTCATCATGTGTTGCATGTCCTAAGATTTTCAAAGCATCTGGGGCATGCACAGCCATTATACATCCATCATACCTTGTTTGAGATCCATCTTCACAAATAACATCCCAACCTGCTTAATCCATTAATGTTCGTGATTAGATTCGTGCAGTATAATCTAAAGACATATATATATGCTTGATACTATACAATGACCTACTAAAACAGATGCATTAAATTCAAACTCAGTGGGATCCTAATATATTAACTCTGCAAATGGGCTGATACTTTAGGGGAGCTGAATGTATTTTTTGTTAGAAAATGGAAAGTTTGAGGCATATTTGAAATATGTTCTTGATGAAATTTCCTGAAACTAACAATTGGAGGTTATTCCTTGATAAGAGGACTTAAACTTTCATGTTTGGATCTAAGACATTTTCTTAGTGGAATCCATAAATAAATTGAGTTGAAATAGGTTGCTTGAAATGGGTTATGTGGGTTGTGTAAGTTTAAATAACTTATATCCCACATAGAAATGGTAATGAGAGGTTGGTGGGTTTATATAGAACCATGTGCAAGAGTAGTGTACAACTACTGAGGCATATGGGTGTGCATGGTGTTATTATGTGCCTCACGCGCGCCACCGCCGCCGCTCGCGCGCCACGACACGACTCGGGTCGAAGGGCGATTTCCTGAATGAGCTGTAACTGAGTGTACCAACCATTGATTGGACCACGTACCGTTTCCCACAGTCTATCGATTTATCAGGAATGCCTGATAAATTCGGTGGGGGTGTTGGTTTTTCTCGTTGGCATAAAAAGATGAAACTGTGGCTTATAGTAAAGGGTCTATGGCCGGTGGTGCAGTATGAGAAACCGGTTATTGATCAGGATAAGGATGAAACTGTTAAGGCTTATGCTATGTTGGAGGAAAAAGGTGGGGTGGCTAGGGCTGCTATACTGGCAGCTTTAGCGAACACTCTATTTGATGTTTATTCATCTGACTCCTTTACTGCTAAGCTCTTATGGGAGAAGCTGGACCAGACACATGACTCGCAAGGGTTGGAAAAGTATTCTGTGGCTAGGTTCCTTGATTTTAAAGTGGTGGATACAAAATCCATGACTGAGCAGGCACATGAGTTTGAGATGTTGGTGCATGCTTTGAAAACCTCCCTAAGTCTTGGGAAGAGTTTGCTCTCTCCCTGAAAAGACAGAAAGGAGAGATCACTTGGACAAACCTGATGTTGGACATCTCTGTGCAGGAACAATACAAGTCCAAATAGGGACATGTGATACCTGCTGAACATGGGAGTTCGAAGGTGAATGTAGTGACTGTTGGACAGAAAAGAAAGGGTGTCACTAAGAAGGATAACACTAAACCTAAAACTGACAAGAACAAGGCTAAGAAACCAAAGACAAACAAACCATGTTGGTCTTGTGGACAGGTTGGTCATTGGAGCAAGGACTGTCCTGCAAAGAAAGCTAAGAAATCTGTTGTGGGAGCACAAGCTAATACTGTGCTTGGAACCACTGATGGGCCAATGGTTAACATGGTTGTTGGTGAGGTTGTTGCCTCTGGAACCAATGACGGGTATGTTACCTACAACCCTGTACTTCTTTCCACTTATCTGCTAAACAAACTAGGAAACCCTTTCATAATGTTGTTAGGGATTCAGGAGTATTAGATTTACTACACACAAACATATGTGAATTTGGTGGCATGTTGACTAAGGATAATAAACGATATTTTATTACCTTTATAGATGATTGTAGTAGATACTGTTATGTTTATTTACTTAGACATAAAGATGAAGTACTAGAAAAATTCATTATGTTCAAAACTGAAGCTGAAACACAAACTGGTAAAGTAGTTAAACATTTGAGATCTGATAGAGGTGGTGAGTATACTAGTACCTTATTTAATGAATTTTGTGCAAGCAATGGTATAGTTCATGAGGTGACTCCACCATACACACCTGAGACTAATGGGGTGGCTGAACGAAAGAACATAACTTTTAAAGATATGATTAACAACATGCTTATTAATTCTGGGTTGCCTAAGTACATGTGGGGAGAGGCTTTGAATACGGCTTGCCATATTCTGAATAGAGTCCCTTTGAAACATATGGACAAGACACCTTATGAATTATGGAAAAGTAGAAAGACAAGTTTAAAGTATCTTCGTGTGTGGGGGTGCCTTGCTAAGGTGCTTGTCCCTGAACACAAGAGAAAGAAACTAGGTCCGAAAAATGTTGATTGCATCTTTCTGGGCAATATTGAAACCACTACGACTATGAGATTTTTAGTGTTAAAATCTGACATAGACAGTATAGTGGCTAGCACTATAGTTGAATTTCGTGATGGAACATTCTTTGAGGATGTGTTCCCTATGAAGACTGGTATACCTCAAGATATTTCTAATTATGATCCCACTCACACATCGAGTTCTATTCCTGATCATGTGAAAAAGATAACAAATGTGGGGGCAGATCCTGCTAGAAGTTCTACTCCTGACGAAGTAGATGAACCTAGAAGGAGTAAGCGTGCAAAGGTAGTCAAGGACTTTGGAAGTGATTTTGTCAGTTACAATGTTGAGGATGAACCTTTAACTTTCCGACATGCCATGTATTCTTCGGAGTCAAGGCACTGGAAAGGTGCTGTAAAGAGTGAGATTGACTCTATTGTTTCTAACGGAACATGGGAGTTGGTTGATCTTCCTCCTGGGTGTACTACTATAGGATGTAAGTGGATCTTCAAAAGGAAGATGAACCCGGATGGCTCAATAGATAAGTATAAGGCTAGGTTGGTAGCTAAGGGTTTTAGGCAAAATGAAGGCATTGATTACTTTGACACATACTCTCATGTTGCAAGAATGACTACAATCCGAATGCTTATAGCATTGGCTTCCGTACATGGTCTTATCATCCATCAAATGGATGTAAAGAAAGCTTTTCTTCATGGTGATCTTGAAGAAGAGATTTATATGGATCAGCCTGAGGGATTTATTGCTTCTGGTAACGAAAGAAAAGTATGTAAGTTGATCAAGTCTATATATGGCTTAAAACAAGCTCCTAGAGACTGGCATAAAAAGTTTGATGGTACTGTTTTAGAATCAGAATTTGTAGTTAATGAAAGTGACAAGTGTGTCTACTATATGGTAAGGAAATGAATGTATTATCGTGTGCCTATATGTGGATGCTATATTATTGTTTGGAACCAATATTGAGATTATTAACGAGACAAAAAGGTTCTTGAAAAGGCACTTTGAAATGAAGGATATGGGTGAGGCTAGTGTGATTCTCGGGGTCAAGTTGACATAGTCAACTGATGGAATAACATTGTCACAATCTCATTATATAGAGAAATCTATACTTGAGAAGTATGGTTATTCAAATTATAGAATCGCTAGTACACCGTACGATCCTAAAGTTGCCCTAGTCAAGAATAGTTCAGGAATACCTGTGTCTCAGTTAAGGTATTCTCAGATTATTGGGAGTTTTGCAATATCTTTCTAATGTGACTAGACCAGATATTTCTTATTCTGTGTCTAAGTTAGCTAGTTATACAATCTGTCCGAACAAGACTCATTGGGAGGCACTGGATAGAGTTCTTAGATATCTTAAGGGAACTATTTCCCTTGGTTTGCATTATCGAAGATTCCCTGGAGTACTCGAGGGATACAGTGATGCAAGTTGGATAGCTAAGAAATCTGGTACCAATGGAGCGACTGGATATTTGTTTACCCTAGCAGGTGGAGCAATATCCTGGAAGTCTACTAGACATACTTTGATTACTCGGTCTACTTTTGAGGCTGAGTTGTGTGCACTAGATGCCACGGGGACGGAGGCTGAATGGTTGCATGGACTTATGTCAGTGTTACCTGTAGTAGTAAGCAGACCGCTTCCAACCATTGATGTTCATTGTGATAGCCGTACAACTATCGACAATATCAGTAGTGAAAAGTATAATGCTAAAACAAAGAGACACATCCAAGTTAGATTTAAGTCTATAAGGGGTCTAGTGTCTGAGAGGATTATTGCTATAGAGTTCATTGGAACTCAGGATAATATAGCTGATCCTTTGACTAAAGGACTTGAGCATGCAGTAGTCTTTAAGTCGAGGTTGGGGATGTGACTGATAGCCCATAATGATTCATCAACAACGGGAACCCAATACACCTGAGAGGAGATCCCTTGAAGTGTATTCAATGTGGTAATAACAAGCTGTGAGGGTGAGTTGGTAGTACCTTTACTATATACCTTGATACTCACGTATCTGAGTCTATTCCCTGTAAACCTAAAAGGTACTGTTACTGCCAGTATAGCAAGAGTTATTTGAACTCTGAATGGGGTCAAGTCATTTGACGAGATGATCGTAGTACATCTTTGGAGATTCCCAGCTAAGCGAATGTAATTGTGTGGTCGCAATTAGAGGAAAGGGTTATTCCTTGAAGCATTCGACGAACAGGATCGAGACAGGACCATTAACGTCTCAAAGCCGTAGATCAGCACCATAGCCTTTGATTTGTTGTCGTCTATGGAGTGTGGTTACCCCAAACGGATAAAGATTCAAGGTGAAACATTCCATCTAGATCCGGTAGCCATCGAAGTAGAGGACTCAGGAGGGTTCAAACTGGGAAGGTTACCGACTCTGAAAAACAAGTCATGATAAGGACCTATATGCATTTTTGTATGGATTTGTGGGGGATTGTTAGAAAATGGAAAGTTTGAGGCATATTTTAAATATGTTCTTGATGGAATTTCCGGAAACTATCAATTGGAGGTTGTTCCTTGATAAGAGGACTTAAACTTTCATGTTTGGATCTAAGACATTTTCTTAGTGGAATCCATAAATAAATTGAGTTGAAATAGGTTGCTTAAAATGGGTAATGTGGGTTGTGTAAGTTGAAATAACTTATATCCCACATAGAAATGGTAATGAGAGGTTGGTGGGTTTATATAGAACCATGTGCAAGAGTAGTGTACAACTACTAAGGCATGTGGGTGTGCATGGTGTTATTATGTGCCTCACACGCACACACACACGCGCGCGCCGCCACCGCTCGCCAAGTCACGACACGACTCGGGTCGGGTCGAAGGGCGATTTGGGCGAATGTCTCGGCATCTCGCGTATGCGAGGCGATCTGTGCGAGGAATTTTATTACATGTTTATTTAATATTATTTATTGATTTAATTTAACAGTATCAGTATTTTTTTGTAACAGCTCATCGAAGTGGGTCAGGATTTATATTAAATCCTGATGGACTAGTTCTTGGATCAAATCCTGATGGCCCGGGTCAGTACTTGAAATTAAATCCTGATGACTACTGATCCTGATGGCCTAGGTCAGTACGTGGATCCTGATGGAGTTAAATCCTGATGGTAGGTCCAGTCCTGACGAAATCCTGATGGTCGGTCAAGTACTGATGCCTCTCCTGACGGACAACAAGTCCTGATGGCTTGACTTTAGTAAGTACTGATGATGATCAAATCCCGATGGACCAGAAAATCTTGACTGAGCTGTAACTGATATTAAATACTGATGATAACTGTTATGATAATTAAATCAGAATATTTAGTATTAAATGCCATATCTTCAGTTACAATATTATATCTGTTACGTTTTATTTTGTATTATATTTATATATACAAAATAGAACTTTTGAAAAAAATAGAATATATGTAACTCAGAAAACCCTAGCATCATATTCTTCTCTGCTCTTTCGCTCAACACATACAGAATATACATAGGTTTTTGGGCGAACTGAGGTGCAGGTTGCTGTTGATCATTGCCAATTCTATGAGTGGATTGATCTGTGATGTTTTATCCTGGAAGTGATATTGCTGCAACCTAACACAGCGTAAGTGGGGCAATAATCTCTTCAAGAACAGTCTAGACTTCTCTAAGGCTTGGCGACTCAGCTGTTCATTATCTATCAGTACTTGTTAAAAGCTACAGAGAGATAAGTGTTCTTTCTTATCTTGGTATTTACAGTCTCTAATTATTTTCTTGTTTCGACCTTCGTGTTTGTTTTGTTAATTGGTATATTTGCCTGTTCTTGTTAATACAAAAAATATATAACTGCCCTATTGTTGCTGTGTAGTTAGTGAATTATACCCAACATTTTTGTCATGTAAAAAATGACTGCTTGCATAGACCCTGTGCACAATTCTCTGTGAGTTTGTGTGTGTGTGAGAGAGAGAGACAGTTCTATCTGTTGGATGGTATAGTGTTTTAAGATAAAGTTGAACATAGTCCTTAAAACAAAGAAATTTAGATTCAAATGAAAATTAAGATAAGTTGCCTTATTACGTATTGAACAATTCAACACCAGCTTTTACTAGTCGTTGGAGTCTTTATTTGTCTATCTATTTTATTTCCTATTATTTAGCTAGGATAAACTAGTCAGGAATAAGTCATAGAAGTATTGGTGTGGTAGTTATGTGTTTTCTATATTTATGCAGTTAGTGGTTGTTTGGTTGGCATCAAATTAACTTGAAACACCCAGGAAGTGTCATTTGATGAAGTTGTTTGGTTAACAAAAATAAAGGAAGTAAAATTTCCTTGAAAGTTTGAATTCCTATAAAACATGGGAAGTTGCTTACCCACCTCCCCCATGATAACTTACACTTCCTATGTGAGTGAATACCCTTATATCAACCAAACAAAATTTTCAACTTTCTAGCGATTATAAATTCCATAAGAAATGCAACTTCCATGGTAAATAATTTCCTATTGCAAACCAAACAAGCACTTAGTAGTTGCAGTTTAAGTAGTGGTGTGTAGTCTTTGTGTTATTTAAAGGCATCTATAAGTAATGAAAAAGTGAGTCTTTCACAGCCATATATATTTTCTTCATATTCTGGTACTTCTGTTCAACAATCTGGTATCAGAGCTGTAACTCACAGGCCCAGGTGGTGATATATTTCTGTTAAGAAATGGCAGACCTTCAAGTGGTTGGCGGTATCAAAAAGCTTAACAACCAGAATTATAATTCTTGGTCTACTTGTATGATGTCTTACATGCAAGGCCAGGATTTATGGGAGGTTGTAAATGGAACTGAGGTGACACAACCAGAAGCTGAAGATGCGAATGGGATACTGCGGAAGTGGAAGATTAAAGCGGGCAAAGCCATGTTCATTTTAAAGACGACGGTTGAAGACGATTTACTGGAGCACATTCGATATAGTAAAACTCCCAAAGGAGCCTGGGATGGGTTTGCTAAGTTGTTCTTTAAAAAGAATGACACAAATTAGGCTTCAAATATTAGAGAGTGAATTGTTGTCAATGGCGCAATGGGACTTGACGATTGCACAATAGTTTCATAAAGTAAAGTCGTTACGTCGGGAAATTTCTGAGTTGGATCCAGCAGCTCCTATTGGAGATACTAGGATAAAATGGATCATCATCCATGGTTTGAAGCCAGAATTTAGGAGCTTTGTTGCTGCTGTTCAAGGATGGAAAACTCAGCCGTCGCTTGTAGAATTCGAAAATTTGCTAGCTCAAGAATCTTTAGCTAAGCAAATGGGAGGAGTCTCACTGAAAAGAGAAGAAGAGGCCCTTTATGCCAACAAAAGTAGGTGGAATTCTAAGCAGCTTGCAGCAGGTGGTCTCAAAAAGTATGATGGTGGTCTCAGAAAGTATGATGACAAGGTGAGAAGTCATCAAGGTAAATGGAGTGTCCATCCAGGAGCAGGATCAAAGAAATTTGGAAATAATCCAAAGTTTGAGGGGAAATGCTACAAGTGCCAAAAGAAAGACCATATGGCGAAGGATTGCTGGTCAAAGACAAAGGGTGTGGAAAGTAATGTTGTAACTTCTAACGATGAAGATGGATGGGATGTTGAAGCTCTCTTTGCTACGGGTGAAGATGAGATGGCTTTTACAACAACAACGTTGGATCAAATTGATTACAAGAATGACTAGATTGTCGATTCTGGGTGCTCAAATCATAGGACCGGTGATAAAGAGAAGCTGCAAAATCTGTCAGAATACAATGGAAGTCGAGTGGTGGTGACAGCCAATAACTCCAAACTGCCAATTGCTCATATCGGTAATACTATATATAGTTCCTCCTCACTTTAATCATAATCAGTTACCTCTCCAAAATGTTTATCATGTTCCTGGTATGGAGAAAAATCTTCTCTCTGTTGCACAATTAACATCTTCAGGCTACTATGTTTTATTTGGTCCAAAAGATGTGAAAATATATCAAGATCAAGTTGAGATCACGAAAGAGCCAGTGATGAAGGGACAGAGATCAAAATCAGTCTATGTGATGTCTGTGGAAACTGCATACATTGATAAAACACGGAAGAATGAGACGGCAGACCTATGACATATGCGGCTAAGTCATGTTAGCTACTATAAGCTAGATATAATGATGAAGAGGTCAATGGTCAGGGGGCTTCCCCAACTTGAAGTAAGAACAAAGACGATATGTGCAGGTTGTCAATATGGAAAAGCACACCAGCTGCCATATGAAGAGTCCAAGTTTAAAGCTACAAAACCATTACAACTCGTTCATTCTGATGTGTTTGGACCAGTTAAGAAAGCTTCTAACAGGGGAATGAAGTACATGGTAACCTTCATTGACACTTTCTCAAGATATGTGTGGGTTTATTTTATGAAAGAGAAATCTGAAACTCTTTCAAAGTTTAAAGAGTTTAAGGAAGTAGCAGAAGCAGAAACCCATAAAAGTATTGAGTTTCTTCGCACAGACAATGGAGGAGAATATGTTTCAGATGAGTTTTCAAAGATTCTTCTCAAGTGCAGAATACACCATCAATTTACGTGTGCTAGCACCACGCAAAAAAATGGCATAGCCGAAAGGAAGAACATGCACTTAGCGAAGTATGCTTCATGGAAAGAGTGCTCCGTTCATTGACAAGAAAATTTGATTATGTTGTGACTTCTTTCGAGGAGTCAAAATATTTGTCCACAATTTCTATTGATGAGCTAGTTGGTTCACTTCAAGCGCATGAGCAACGGATGAACCAGTATGCTGATACGAGCCATTTGGAGAAGGCTTTGCAAAGTAAGGTGTCCATTGGTGATAATCTTGGCAGTAGCAGTTCAGTACGTGGCAGAGGTGGCTATAGAGGTAGCTACCGAGGTGGACGAGGACGTGAAAGGCAGTCCTTCAACAGAAGCCAATATTGAAGGACTTGCATCAACCGATAAAGGATGGTATTCCCGTGTATTGTGACAACTTGTCAACAGTATAGTTGGCGGAAAATCCAGTTTTTCATGCAAGAACTAAACATGTGGAGGTGCATTATCATTTTATCAAAGAGAAGGTTCTGCAAGATGAAATTTTGTTGCAGCATGTCAATACAGAAGAACAAGCTGTAGATCTATTTACAAAAGGCTTGTGTATCAGCAAGCTCAAATTTTTTTGCAGCAAGCTAGGAATGGTGAAAAGACTAGAAGCTGATGTTGAGGGTGGGGGGGGGGGGGTATTGAACAATTCAACACCAGATCTTACTAGTCGTTGGAGTCTTTATTTGTCTATCTATTTTATTTCATATTATTTAGCTAGGATAAACTAGTCAGGAATAAGTCATAGAAGACCAGAAGTAGTGGTCTGGTAGTTATGTGTTTTCCTATATTTATGCATGTAGTCTTCATATTCTGGTACTTCTGTTCAACATTACGTAAGATGATAATATGAATTCAAGCACTTACCCCCATCAACTGCTGTAACAGGCTGTACTGGGCAACCACTTAATATTTGGCAACCTCTAATAATCAGCTCTTCTTTTACCTATTGCCACGCTTAGCATTTCAGTATCAGGTAGTGTATGATTTAAAATTTAATATTCAGACTTTTCTATTCCAAATTTTTTTGATATATAATTCTAAATTTGAGGAATTCGACAATTTGTCACCTTGTTGACGTAGCTATGTGATCGACATCTTACAATAAGCCACTGCGGACGCCCAAAGAGCTACAGGAAAACCAACGGTTGAGGTTGTTAGGAATTCTTTATTGGATTTAAATATCTCCGCAACATTCCAAAGTAGTGTTCAGACATGGGTTAAAGTTGGAATGCCTTTCGTCTAAACTTGCAAATTAAGTACCTGGAGTAGATGGTGATTGCGGCAAAAGGATAGAATTACATAGGCAGAAAAGTTCATCACTCCTTCTGAAGGAGAAGACCAAATTGATGAACACATCGGAATCTGTAATATTTAGTAGTAAGTTATTACTTTCATTAGAAAATATTTTGAATTTGTGAGAACATAGTCTTGGTAGTCATACAAGATATGCTTTCTGAAATAAATCCGAGTAACCATGAGAGCTAATAAATTGACCCAGTGTTTCATTGCGTTCAATATCTGGATTGTTTTCAAGATCTTCAACGTATCTGCAACAATTATCATTTGAAAAATGAACTAGCCAAACTAACCTACGATAGACAAAATTTAAATCAAGAAATTGAACTCTTTACACCGGAAGAGGAAATACAACACATGTTGCATGACTAGAACTAAATAGCAGTGTGCAGTCCACATTCGCTAAGAGTTTTCATTAAAGTAGAATGTCTTTATTGCATGCATTCTCAAATAATATATGGGATCCCCTACATATGAGGGGGTAAATAATTTCTACTCATAATTTGTTCTTACATGCGTTAGCTAGGTTACTTTTTTTTTCATAAGAACTGATAATCACAGAAACAATACCTGATAACATCATTTTTAAACTTGAATATTTCTCGTATCATTTGCCAAAAGTACGGATTCAGGGCATTCCTCTTTTGGGAGAAGAGACTGGACAAACCACCACGACTTCCCCACTCACAGCTCCGGCCATTGTCTAAACTCACCGACAAAGACATGTCCGAGACCTCCATGTGAACTCCAAGACTTTCAAAGAACTCCATCATGTTGGGATATGTGACCTGTAATCACAGTCCCCAAAGAAGAATACATAAGACAGAAACCAATGTACACAATGGTAACATAAAAATTAAATCTTAAGGCACAACAGGAAACCAGAAGACATTTTCCACACTGGTCGAAACATTTTCATTTTATTACTAAGCCGGAAATGACCCAAAATTGCACGGCTTATACCAAAACAAACACACCCAGTACATCCCGCTTCTAGAGCATGGTAAGGTCACTCTCTGCAACATGATTAAAATATCACACATCCATTTCTATCTAATGTCAATAACATTCATAGTATAAAAGCATCACAAATACAATCCCGGGTTTCTTGTAATATCCCGTATTTTTAGAATAATATTAATTGATTAATAATAATAGAAACGGATTAAAATTTGATAATGAATAAGATTTAAAATTGAATTAGATTAATGTGCCTAAAATATGGATGGATACGGTTAATTTGTAGGTTGGGAGTTAGGGTTTCGTAATGTTATATAAACATTAATTATGTTCTCCCGCCTCATCTTTTTAATCAAAATTCGTAGGATTTTGTCCATAAAAATCACCTATATTGCAAAATTCGTAGAAAATTCATTGTAAGTCAGAATTGGTTGATTCTGGACTTTCCGTAAAGGTCTTTTCGTTATCTACAACTTTCGTCCTTTGAGTTTTTCAATAAAAGATCGTTTAGAGGGCTAAAAAGTCTAATTACAGATGTGGTTAGGTTGGATTCATACGTACATTCAAGGTTTTAGATGTTGACGTAAGTTTTCGATTGATTTATCTAGTGTTTTGGAAATTAGGTGTCATATGTATATGTTTGATTATATAAATTTGGGCTAAGTGGTAATATTTTGAAGTGATATATATGACTGATATGTGTTATGTGTAAACAATATTCTTGGGATTCTGATTTGTGCCACGATTTGTGAAAATATCGAATAAGAATAAAGACCGAGACACCGAGTTGTAGTGACAATTTTCTGAAAATTTAGGACCGTTATCACCAGATTGTAGTGATCGTGGCATGAATTCTGGATTTCAAGGTATTGTTGTTATGTGGTGTCGTATTGTATGTATCGAATAAGAATATGAATGTGTATATAAAGTTATTGTTTAGTATCGTTATCATATCGAATATTGTATTGTCTTAGGTGTATATAAGTAATTTGCCCGACTAGTTGGATCAATTGGTTTCTTGTTGGGCTGTATAGCTCTTTCTTTTATATTTTCAGGATACCATTGGGATTCGAGTATCCTAGGTTTGGACAAGATTGTCTTTTGGATCATCGTTAACTGCGCTTTTGTAATAGTTAGATTTGTAATAGACTCTTGGACTAAGGAGTTATATTTTATTTAAGTTTTGATTTAGAATTAATAGTCCGAAAAGTCGGGCTGTTATAGTTGGTATCAGAGCAGGCTGTACTTCAAAATGTGTTAGGTATGGGACTAGTACAGTTCCTAGGATTCGTTTCTGTGGACCGTAGTCTTGTAGGAGATTATTGGGTAGACGTGTCATAAACCTTTTGGTGTATAGGATTGTTATGAATTTTGGGACCAAATTCTTTTTAAGGAGGGTAGTATGTAATATCCCCTATTTTTAGAATAATATTGATAGATTAATAATAATAGAAAAGGATTAAAATTTGATAATAAATATGATTTAAAATTGAATTAGATTAATGTGCCTAAATTATGGATCGGATTTGGATACAGTTAACTTGTAGGTTTGGAGTTAGGGTTTCGTAATACTATATAAACTCCTCATCTTTTTAATCAAAATTCGTAGGGTTTTGTCCATAAAAATCAGTTATCTTGTAAAATTCGTAGAAAATTCATCGTAAGTCAGAATTTGTTGATTCTGGACTTTTCGGAAAGTCTTTTCGTTATCTACAACTTTCGTCCTGTGATTTTTTTTTTCAAAAAACGTCGTTTAGAGGGCTAAAAGGGCTAATTACAAATGTTGTCAGGTTGGATTCATACGTACATTCAAGGTTTTAGATGTTGAGGTAGGTTTCCAATTGATTTATCTAGTGTTTTGTAAATTATGTGTCATATGTATATGTTTGATTATATAAATTTGGGCTAAGTGGTTATATTTTGAAGTGATATGTATGACTGATATGTGTTATGTGTAAGAAATATTCTTGGGATTTTGATTTGTGCCACGGTTTGTGAAAATATAGAATCAGAATAAGGACCGAGTCACCGGGTTGTGGTGACAATTTTCTGAAAATTTAGGACCATTATCACCGTGTTGTAGTGGACGTGGCATGAATTGTGGATTTCAAGGTATTGTTGTTATGTGGTGTCGTATTGTATGTATCGAATAAGAATATGAATATGTATCTAAAGTTATTATTTCGTATCGTTCTCATATCGAATATTGTATTGTCTTATGTGTATATAAGTAATTTGCCCGACTAGTTGAATCGATTGGTTTCCTGTTGGGCGGTATAGCTCATTCTTTTATATTTTCAGTTTCGGTGCAAATTCAAGTGGGATACCATTGGGATTCGAGTATCTTAGGTTTGGACAAGATTGTCTTCTGGATCATCGTTAACTGCGCTTTTGTAATAGTTAGATTTCTAATAGACTTTTGGACTAAGGAGTTATATTTTATTTAAGTTTTTGATTTAGAATTAATAGTCCTAAAAGTCGGGCTGTTACAGTTGGTATCAGAGCAGGCAATCCTTCAAAGTGTGTTAGGTATGGGACTAGTACACTTCCCGAGATTCGTTTCTGTGGACCATAGTCTTGTATGAGATTATTGGGTAGACGTGTCATGAACCTTTTGGTGTATAGGATTGTTGTGAATTTGGGGACCAAATTCTTTTTAAGGAGGGTTGTATGTAATATCTTGTATTTTTAGAATAATATTGATAGATTAATAATAATAGAAAAGGATTAAAATTTGATAATGAATAGGATTTAAAATTGAATTAGATTAATGTGCCTAAAATATGGATCAGATTTGGATACGGTTAACTTGTAGGTTTGGAGTTAGGGTTTCGTAATGTTATATAAACATTATGTTCTCCCTCCTCATTTTTTAAATCAAAATTCGTAGGGTTTTGTCCATAAAAATTCATCGTAAGTCAGAATTAGTTGATTCTGGACTTTTCGGAAAGGTCTTTTCGTTACCTACAACTTTCGTCCTTTGATTTTTTCAAGAAAACGTCATTTAGAGGGCTAAAAAGGCTAATTACAGATGTGGTCAGGTATTGGGTTTGACCGGTTGTTCAACCCAATATGGTAATATGAATTTGGGTGATTAAGACTGTTTTGGTAATAACTGTATGGATAGACAATTATTATATATGGTATGTCTTAGTCATGATTAAATTAGGGAATTAAGTACCAAGAATAAAAAGCCTTGTATAACAAGTATAATGAGTCTTGTAAAACAAGTATGACAAGTCTTGATGGCTAAGTTTTGGGTGGCTATATAAACATGATCATAGTATGTTTGATGTATGCTTGACCATTGTTTGGCTTGAGTATCGTGTGAGTGATACACCGTTGGTGAGATTGATTGTATTATTGATAACTGTTTTGATTAATAATACAAGTTGGGACGTGGTTGTTTCCGCGTCACATATATTATGTGTGTGCTTTGCTTTGTTTGTTTGTTTGAATCTCGTATTGGTGTGTAGCCTCTAAACCTAACAAGTGGTATCAAGAGCCAAGGTTCGTGATTCGAGATGGATAAGTTTGGGGGAAAGCTCGAGATTGAATTGTTTGATGAAAGAAACAATTTTGCCTTATGGCAGAGCACGGTGAAAGATCTGTTAATTCAGCGAGGGTTATATGCAACTCTCGAAGAGAAAAAACCTACTGATGTTGAGGCCACAAAGTGGGAAGACATGAAGTTACGTGCGACATCGACGATCCGGTTGAGTGATATGTATGACTAATATTTGTTATGTGTAAGCAATATTCTTGGGATTCTGATTTGTGTCATGGTTTGTGAAAATATCGAATAAGAATAAGGACCGAGTCACCGGGTTGTAGTGACAATTTTCTGAAAATTTAGGACCGTTATCACCGGGTTATAGTGGTCGTGGCATGAATTGTGGATTTTAAGGTATTGTTGTTATGTTGTGTCGTATTGTATGTATCGAATAATAATATGAATGTGTATCTAAAGTTATTGTTTCGTATCGTTATCATATGTGTATATAAGTAATTTGCCTGACTAGTTGGATCGATTGGTTTCTTGCTGGGTTGTATAACTCATTTTTTATATTTTCAGGTTCGGTGTAAATTCAAGTGGGATACCATTGGGATTCAAGTATCTTAGGTTTGGACAAGATTGACTTTTGCATCATCGTTAGCTCCGCTTTTGTAATAGTTAGATTTGTAATAGACTTTTGGACTAAGGAGTTATATTTTATTTATGTTTTGATTTAGAATTAATAATCCGAAAAGTCGGGCTGTTACATTTCTCCTGTTTAGTTTTTTCCCCTTGATCTACAACACTTTTTTTTGGTTGCTAAATTGATCTAGAACAATTACCAAAGTTTGAGCAAAATAAAATCATACCATGATATCTACTAATAATTTCACCATTATACTTTTGTTATAAAATACCTCACTTATAATTGGAGCAAAATATAACAGTATTAATAGAATTGTTATATAAAACATCGATAAATATGTCACTATCTCGGTCATGTTTCAAATATCAGCTGCGACAAGACAATTTTGGTTCCTATCCTAACTTTAAAAGATTTTGACAAAAAAATGACGAAAGTTCCGAAGTTGTAAAAACAGGAAAATAAAAAATAACATTACTGACAATCATTAATTGCCTAAGAATTTGTGCGGTAGAGTTCATCTCTTGTCATCCCAGATTTTGGGTTTGATTCTACTTATCTCGAAATTTATCTAAAAATATGGATACTACTAAAATTATTTTAACTTGGTCAAAAATTATTACACACCATAGACTAAACTAACTGTGAGGTTGAAAGGTTGGACTAGTTTTTGGTGCTAATGTGGAAAAATTCGTAGAATTTTTTTTGGTTGAGTTAGCAGTTATGTTTTTGCGTTTCCCAGAGTTTTAACGGTCGGATCGCCCTGAATTTTGGTTAGCATCTTCCTTTATCATATATCTAAATTATGAACGGTGGAGATTGGAGTTAGAGGTCCAGAAGGTCTGTTTAATGAGGATGTTGCACCATGATAAGGATTAAGGTCTCCGTGGTGAGGCGATTTGGAGCGGGTATTTTTTGGCCCAAAAGTATTTTTTTGGTTAATTATTAAACTAGGCCAATGATTATTAAGTTAGGTAAACGGTAGTGAATTAAGTAGTGATTTTGATATTGTGCGTGTTTGGGGCATCACAAAAAGTTCACTTATAGCTTAAAATGAGTAAGTGCTATATAAGTGATAAGTTGATGAATTCTTATAAATTATACGGGTGTTTGGATAAATTTACTTATAAGTTAGTTAAGAGTTTGCTAAATTAAATTTGAAAAAATAATTATTAAATACAAAGATTTCAACACTTGCATTTTAAATTAAAAAAAATATTTAAAAACACAAATGTAAAAATATAAAGTATTAAAAAACAAAGAAATCAAGTAATAAATCAGTAAAATGTACCTCATTATTAACATTCAACTTATCAACAAGTTATAAGTTGAGGAGGTAATAAGTTGGGTTAACAAACACCTCATAAATTGTTACGATTTATAAGCCATAAGTGGGCTTATAAACAGGTTGCCAAACAGGCCCATTGTATACATACAAACATACAAAATATACGTATCAATATATACATATATATACAACAAACACTCTTTTACGTGGCCAACAAAATTAGTTCTCTGTGTTTTACTTTGATTACTGTTTGAGACCCAACACAAAAGAACCAGGAGCCAGCTAGCAGATTTTCAAATTGTTGTGAATATAATATTATCAATTGTTTAACTGTAAATTAAATTTCAGAAAACTTGCATACTTGAGCCAGGGAAATTTCTACACTAAAATATAGTCTACTAGTGAAGAAGCCAATTGTCTTAGCTTGTCAAGCTAACTAACAACAGTCCTGAAATATATGTAGAAAAATATAATCACAAGTTAAAAGCAAGAGTAGTTACTCGATTGAAGACCATGAAACCAAGGTCCAAGTCAACGCCATCGTCCACGGTGACAGTCTTAGCATGGCCACCAAGACTAGCTTCTTTCTCGTAAAGTACCACATCAACGCCAGCTTTAGCTAGAACATAAGCCGAAACAAGGCCACTGATGCCCGCACCGATCACTGCAATCCTCATCTGTTGCATTCCATCATATATCAAATGCAATGCAATGTGTATATGTACATTTAATACCGGTAACTCAAATGAGAACCGAAAAATCAAATGTTTTGCACTTTTCTCTATATCGCTCAGTAAGTGCGGTTCTTGATTCTCATTTGAACCTCACAGTCTTCGTATATTAATAATCCATATATGTGTGTGTGTTTGTGTGTGTAACACAAAATAGTAAAAAGACATGTTATCTAAAATTTATGAGCTCTTCATGTTAGTAAGAGGAGTAATGCTAGCTACACATATGTGTATATACAAACCTTAGTAGAACGTGGAAATCAGGATGAAGAATGGACCGAAAGAAAACTCAAAAAATGAGTGTTACTAAACTCAAGATGGTCTGAGCTGCATGTACATTGATTTTATTTATATTAATACAGATACTTTTCCACATGAAGATAACCCATGACCCCTACATGATTGAAATGATTTATGTTCATTTTCACCAATCACTGGAGATACTTTTCCACGTATGTACTCGTAATAACAATGAAGATAATGAGGTCCAAACTAACAAATTTGGTTATCAACAAAAATAAATAATTAATTATATAAGATTTATTTATTTACTTTAAATTTTTTAGTTTCATCCGAGTTCCGATTCCTTACCATTATCTAATTACACAAAATTTATTTATTTTAATTTATTTAGCGGTTTCGGTGACCTATAACTATATAATTAAAAGGTAATTATTTATTTTTATCATTCAATTATTTATAATTACATATTTTAATAATACTTATTAATAATTTATTAATATTAATGTTGTTTGGCTGGAATTTTAAGCAAAGTCTTAAAGTAATTTTTGACTTAAAGCTGAAAATTAGATATTTGTGTAATAAATTATAAAATGATTTTAAGTTTAAAAAAAAAAACTTAAAATCAGAAGTTGGTAGTATGTACATTTTTTAACGACTTATTTTATTTTAGTTATTTCATTTGATTAAAGTTAATATAATCATTCAAATGAATTATTTATCATATTTATTTGTATTATTACAATTTTAATAACTTATAAATTACTCATAATACAAAATTATCCAAATAAATATTATATTAAAATTTTCACTTTTTATTTATCTCTTTATATAAATTTAAATTATAAATAATAATTTCAAGTTTAGCTAAATAGCTCTAAGTTCATATTGTAGAACTGCCACTGATATAATATATTTCATAAAATATATAATCTGATTTTAAGGTAGAATATTAGCATATACAAATTTTATAAAACATTTAACATTTAAAATTTGAATAAAAACATTGATTTTAAATTTGATTCTTTGGCACAATCATTTTGGATAAATTTGATTGTGCTGCAGAATTATTTTGGACTATTTAACTAATTTTCAATTTTTTTTTTAAAAAAGTAGTTTAATTTCGGTTTTTGATTGAATAATTGTAATTTATAATTATATCCAATAAAAAATATGATAAGAATATGTATTATGAATATTTATGTAATGATTGTAAGGAGTTCTGTCTTGAGTGCCCCCATATAATATTATTCTATATTAAAGTTCTTTGTCACTGCTACAGTCCTGTTAAATGCTAATTACACTTACACATACAAATACATTTTAGTTGCACATGCTTTACTGGAGCTACCGACACAAAAAGATAGATCACGTACAAATAATATTCCCACTTCCAAATGACAAAGAAAAAAAAAACAAAAACTACCCTTTTTCCAATTATTTCTTCACGATTTTCTTTTACAATATTTTTCACAAATTTTTACATTTTTAAAATCTCTAAAAGTAAAAAAATTATAATATAAACTTTAAATATATCCACTACTTTTCTCCACTATCTCACTTTATATTTTAAATATTATAAAATTTATCCACTTTCATAACACTTCTCACTACTTTATACTACTGTTATGCCAAAATTCGGTATTGGGTTTTTACGGTAAATTCGGGTCAAATAATAATCAATTGGGGATATTCAAGTTGCAATTATGGATTGAATTGGTACAAGGGAAGCTCAGGCTCTTATAGGGGAGAGGGCACGCCCCTTCGGCCGTCAACCCCTGAGGACGCATCCTCACATGATTGAAGGATGATTCCCTTGATTTAATATTGATATCTTATTGAAGATTTCTCCTTTAGGATGCGCCCTAAGGGAGGGATGTCCATGATTGAAGGCCTCCAGGGGTTTGCTTGATGATTGAAGAATTACCTCCTAGGATGGGCCCTAGGAAGGGGATTTCCGTTGTTGAAGACCTCCAGGGGTATGCCTGTGTACGGAAGACCTCCTCCTGTATTCAATGGGCGCGTCCTCATTGGGGATGTGGGGTGAACCTTGGTGTGTGCTTTGGGAGCTCTGTTCCTGTACTTAATGGGCGCGACCTCATTGGGGAACTTTAGAGTAATCCTGCATTTTGCACCTAAATGCTTGTGATCACTTGTCTTGCAATCTGGTGGGTGCTTCTCATTCGGGGGACAAGGATGCGTCTGGCATTTGGGGTAAGTCATGGCTATACCTGCGTCTATGAAATAAGGAAATAGTTGGTAACATATAGGACTAGTCCTCGACTGGGGAAGTTTCCTTATCTGTGAAGTCCTGAAAGCATAGACGAGCCTTGAGCCTTTGTGACTAGGCCTCATTGTGACGCCCTCCAGTCCTTGCTCCAATGACCAACCTGTCCACAAGACCAACATGGTTTGTTTGTCTTTGGTTTCTTAGCCTTGTTCTTGTCAGTTTTAGGTTTTGTGTTATCCTTTTTAGCGACAGCCTTTCTTTTCTATCCAACAGTCACTGCATTCACCTTCGAACTCCCATGTTCAGCAGGCATCACATGTCCCTGTTTGGACTTGTGTTGTTCCTGCACAGAGATGTCCAGCATAAGGTTTGTCCAGGTGATCTCTCCTTTCTGTCTTTTCAGGGAGAGAGCAAACTCTTCCCAAGACTTAGGGAGCTTTTCAATCATACCCATAACCTGAAACTTTTCATGAAAGTCCATTCCGGACTCCTTCAAAACATGCACCAACATCTCAAACTCGTGTGCCTGCTCAGTCATGGATTTTTTATCCACCAGTTTAAAATCAAGAAACCTAGCCACATAATACTTTTCCAACCCTTGCGAGTCAGTTTTATGTGTCTGGTCCAGCTTCTCCCATAAGAGCTTAGTAGTGAAAGAATCAGTTGAATAAACATCAAATAGAATGTTCGCTAAAGCTGCCAGTATAGCAACCCTAGCCACCCCATCTTTTTCCTCCCACATAGCATAAGCCTTAATAGTTTCAGCCTTTTCCTGATCAATAACCGGTTTTTCATACTGCACCACCGACCATAGACCCTTTACCGTAATCCACAGTTTCATCTTTTTCTGCCAACGAGAAAAACCAACACCCCCACCGAATTTATCAGGCATTCCTGACAAATCGATTGGCTGTGGGAAATGGTACGTGGTCCAATCAATGGTGGGTATAGTAACACCAGAACCAGAAGCAATAGCACCAACAGTAGGAGTTACAGTTTCGTTAACCATCTTGCTAATTAACAATATTAAACACAGAATAATCTCTTCAAGATTGTTGGGTATAGTTCACTAAACTACACAGCAACAATATGGCAGTTATATATATTTTGTATTAACAAGAATATGCAAAAATACCAATAACAAAACAAACACGAAGGTCGAAACAAGATTATAATTAGAGACTGTAAATAACAAGATAAGAAAGAACACTTATCTCTCTATAGCTTTTAACAAGCACTGATAGATAATAAACAGCTGAGTCGCCAAGCCTTTGAGAAGTCTTGACTGTTCTTGAAGAGATTATTGCCCCACTTACGCTGTGTTGGGTTGCAGCAATATCACTTCCAGGATAAAACAACACAGATCAATCCACTCACAGTAATAGGAATGATCAACAACGACCAGCCCCTCAGTTCGCCCAAGAACTATGTATTTAATCTGTATGTGTTGAGAGAAAACAAAGAGATAGTTGCTAGGGTTTTCAGAGTTAAGTATATCCTCTCCTTGTCTAACGTTCTGTTTTGTATATATATAAATATAATACAAAATAAAACGTAACAGACCAAATATTATAACTGAAGATATGACATTTAATACTAAATATTCTGATTTAATTATCATAACAGTTGTCATCAGTATTTAGTATCAGTTACAGCTCAGTCAGGATTTCCTGGTCCATCAGGATTTGATCATCATCAGTACTTACAGTCAAGCCATCAGGACTTGCTGCCCGTCAGGAGTGGCATCAGTACTTGACCAACCATCAGGATTTCGTCAGTACTGGACCTACCATCAGGATTTAACTCCATCAGGATCCAAGTACCGACCTAGGCCATCAGGATCAGTAGTCATCAGGATTTAATTCCACGTACTAACCCAGGCCATCAGGATTTGATCCAAGAACTGGTCCATCGGGCCCAGGTCGCCTCGCGCACGCGAGACGCCGATACATTCGCCCAAATCGCCCTTCGATCCGAGTCGTGTCGTGTCGTGGCGAGGCGAGCGGCGGCGCGCGCGTGAGGCACATAATAACACCATGCATACCCACATGCCTTAGTAGTTGTACACTACTCTTGCACATGGTTGTATATAAACCCACAAACCTCTCATTACCATTTCTACGTGGGATATAAGTTAATTCAACTTACACAACCCACATAACCCATTTCAAGCAACCTATTTCAACTCAATTTATTTTTGGATTCCACTAAGAAAATGTGTTACATCCAAACAAGAAAGTTTAAGTCCTCGTGTGGAACAACTTGCAATTGTTAGTTTCCGGAAATTCCATCTAGAACATATTTAAAATATGTCTCAATCTTTCCATTTTCTAACACTATCATGCTAGTTAATTAATTATATAATATTTATTTATTTAATTTAAATTTTTTAGTTTCATCCCAGGTCCGATTCCTTACAATTATGTAATTACACAAGATTTATTTATTTATTTACTTTAATTTGCTTAGCTTTATCTAGGTTTCAGTGGCCTATAACTATATAATTAAAAGGTAATTATTTATTTTTATCATTCAATTATTTATAATTACATATTTTCATAATACTTATTAATAATTTATTAATATTAATGTTGTTTGGCTGGAATTTTAAGCAAATGCTTAAAGTAATTTTTGACTTAAAGCTGAAAATTAGTTGTTTGTGTAATAAATTAGAAAATGACTTAAGTTTAAAAAAACAACTTAAAACCAGAAGTTGGTAGTAGGTACATTTTTGAACGACTTATTTTAGTTTTGTGATTTTATTTGATAAAAGTTAATATAACCATTCAAATGAATTATTTATCAAATTTATTTGTATTATTACAATTTTAATAACTCATAAATTACTCATAATACAAAATTACCCAAATAAATATTAACTTAAAACTTTTACTTTTTATTTATCGATTTATATAAATTTAAATTATAAATAATAATTTCAAGTTTAGCTAAATAGCTCTAAGTTCATATTGGAACTGCCGTATATAATATTATTCTATATTAACGTTCTTTAATACATTTTAGTTGCATGCGCTACCGACACAAAAAGATACTCCCTCTGTCCCATCCATTTCTTTACAGTTTTTTTACACTGCTTAGCACGCATTTTAAAGCTCCTTATAGTTCTACAACTTATTTTTAAAATTTTCTTTTTCTAAATAAAAATTTAAACATTATATTTTTATTCAGAAGAAAAAAAAATTTAAAATAATTTATCGAAATATATATTAAAGGAGTTTAAAATGCGTGCCGGGTGCGTCCCCCAATGCAAAGAATTGGGTGGGACGGAGGGAGTAGATCACATACAAATAATATATACCCTATTCCCACTGACAAAAAAAACTCCTTTTCTCAATGGAAAAAAAAGTGTACCCTTTTCCCAATTATTTCTTCACCATTTTCTTTTACAATATTTTTCACAAACTTTTACATTTTTAAAATCTCTAAAAGTAAAAAAAATCATAATATAAACTTTAAATATATCCATCACTTTTCTCCACTATACTCACTTTATATTTTAAATATTATAAAATTTATCCACTTTCATAACACTTTTCACTACTTTATATCACAGTAATATGTTTAGTGGATTATACATAAGATATATCTATTTTCTTTTTATCTTTATCCTCAAGAGCATTACTATTAGAATCCTGAAGATTGATTTGGCACTTAGCCTCTTGCCTACATTCATATTTCTCTGCTGAGTTTGTTGTTTATATCTATATAATTATGTATTTTTGATTTAACTAACCTTTATATGTCTTTATTGTCTACAGCGCACTGACAAGCCAGTAGGACAATTCAAGATTTTCCATAGACATTTAACTGGACAGTAATACAATTTATCAATCCAATAAATTGAATAACAGTATACAGAAAACATGTATTAGGTTTAACAAAATATAATCCCAAATCCTAACAAAATATAATAATGAACATATTGCATTTATTAACCTAAAAGAAGGAAATCAAGAATCTATGATGTAATTGCTCTTGACATGTAAGATGTCTGTTTTACCCTTGTTAATTTTATGAATTTTAAAATGCAATACAATTGTAATAATGCAATACTTCTGTCATCACAAGCAATAGAAAACAGATTTTATTAATTCAAATATGTCTCTCTTACTAACTGAGACATTACATGTTCAAATATTAAAATAGCAAACTACATAATTGTCTTAATATCACACCATGATCTCATCCTTGATATCAGTCATTATTCAAATATAACAGAATGAAAGAAAGCAAATAATGAGGGATTCACACGTAGTAGATAGATATTCCATGTCAGCAGTCCTAAACATGTCTTCCAACAATCCTGAATAAGGTGCAACCAATATTGGTATACTTTAAGGATTTTCACCGAGGACTTCAATGTTCTGCTGAAGGTATGGCTATGTATGGATCAACATTGCCAGGACGAGAGAAAACAACCTGCCGTTTCAGAGCATGCACAATTCTTACATTCAACAGATAAAAATCATATGGATAGAAATTCCGTGTTTTTTTACTATAATTTCACATATATTTCAGAACTTCAATTTTTTAAAATCAAGTATCCTAATCAAGTATATAAAATATATAAATCAGGCTTCTATAACTTGAGTGTTGATCTGTTGGTACAAATTTTCTATAATGTAACTTCTTCAAAAAATTACCTGGTAATCTCTGAGTGTGTCAGTCTTGAAACCAGCTGCACAATAATCAAAATAATATTCCCACGTACGAAGGAACTTTTGGTCGAACCCCAAAGCAAAAATTTTGCTAGTAATAAAAGCATTAAACAGTTTCAGACTTCTAACATTATGTACCCAACAAAACCTTTTTTTTTTTTGCTAAATATACCCAACAATACTTATAGCTAATAACGACAAAATACAACTTCTTTGATACAATCTTCAAGATGAGATTAAGCACACCTTTGGTTTTCCAAAAAGTTTGTTCTCCAACACCTGAGAGTCTGGTAGTAATGGATCCCCATGTTTTCGATATGTTCCACACTGCATTTGTATTGTGATTTCTTAATTGTTTTGACTTTTACTTATAAAACAAACATCTAAAGAGTCAGGTGCAAAATTAACTTGGACTCTTACCATAGCCTGGATGAAGCTGCCATGCCTGATGTGACTCTACTGAGCGAAGGCAGACACATACCAGGAAATATATACTCTTTTATAAAGTCAGAACTTCGTCTGTACTCATCATATCGCTCATCTGGTACTGATATGAACTGGGGATAGTTTCAAGTTGCATTAGCATGAGTTCAGGTACAAATGATTTTCCTTTGATATTTCGATTATTATTTATATGTGCATGTGTGGCTGATACCTGAAGAACAAAGATTCCATCGTCTGCCAACGATGATTCACAGCAACCAAAAAATTCGTCCATATATTCATGACCAAGATGTTCTATCATCTCACTGCATGTGATGTTTAGTTAGTTAATTTTATTAATTCATAGCATATGAAGTTCAGGTACAACTTTACGTTTCAATGAACTTACCAGGATATAATACGATCAAATTTATTGGTTTCTTGCAGTTGGCGATAGTCGCACAGAAGAAACTTTATGTTGTTCTGAAAATAAAGTTGGTATAAAAGAGTAAGCTTATAATGAGTAGAGGTATAAATGAAGGTTGATTTTTGTCAAATGTACCTGAAGTCCTGCTTCCTTCACTTTCATTTCTGCATATCTTAGTTGCTCCTCGGAAAGGGTAATGCCGGTGTATTTACATCCAGTTCGTTTGACAATTTCTATTGCTAGACCTCCCCATCCACAACCAATATCAAGAACTTCATGGTCCTTCTTAACTCTTGCCTGAATCAATTTGAAAACAGGAATATAATCAGATGGTTCAGTATAGATAGATGTACAAATAAGCGCATTTACACAAAATGGCTCTGGGGGATTTTGACGTTAAGACTCACCTTCTCAATTAGCATAGAGATTTTTCTCTGCTGTGCAGTTTTTAAGTCTTCACCCTCCATCTTTTAGACAAATGACCAAAACATGAATATATAATGACAATTGTTGAAGATAAAATAACATTTGCTGTCTGAACTAATGGATGATAGAAACCTGACCTTAAATTTTGCACACGAGTAAGTCATTGTTTCATCTAAGAATAGAGCAAAATGTTCATTCGACTGAAACATGAACACAAAGATAATTTGTCAGCTAAATAGTGCCTTAATTTTGCTAGGCCTATATATACTTCTACCAGTTGTTATCTTGAAGCAAGAAGCAAATTGCAGGTTCAATTAAATCACAGACCAGGTCATAATGACGAGAAATGTTCCTGCGAGCTTGAGTAAGAGTGTTTTGCCGTAAAACATGATGAAAATAGTATTTGGCAGATGCTATTCCTGCGGTTAAAAACATTGGTGTCCACCAGCCCCTTCAGAAACCAAAGTACGCGCAGAAGTATTAATACTCAGTAGTTAACTAATAACATTTAACAATGATTTTTAGTTGGAAATAATACCTTTGGTTTTTTACTCTTGACACAGAAGTTTTCAAATCTCCGTTGGCGATAAAAAGCTGAAGCGTAGATTCCATCAAGGCAAATATAAACTGGGAACACATGAAATTTAACTGTAGAGCGTAGACTACTTTTCTTACCATAAAGATATTTAGAAGACCTTCTTTCTTGTCAACAAATGAAAAGTCACCATTAATATAGGCACCCGCAAGGCCTAAATCAGCTTGTGTGACAATCTGTCAATTTTTTTCCACATAAGGAATATTAAAAAAAGATGAATTTGACAAAAGTTATTGCAAAATACTAATCTACTCCCGAGGCCTGACTACAAATCTTGCGTAAGTGATATCTGTGTGAGAAATCTGACAACTTTCAGTAATAACTATTCAAACATTTTGATCATCTCTAATCATGGCTATTAAATTATACATTTCTGCACAAGCATCAAAGTTGTAACCTGTATACCTTCCAATAAAACTGAGGACTGTGAACTCTTAAATAAACCTTCAGAGAACTTTTCTTTGCAGTACCTTCAAAGGTAAAAACTGTACCTCCTTCTTCCAATAAGCTGCAGCAGCAAATCAGTTAAACAAAATCAGGGTATCTTCATATAATTGATAAGCTAGAAAAACGAGAAAGAAAAAGAAAATCACTGTAGTGAGAAACCAGAATTTAAAACACAAGTAGATGCAACATTCAACGTTTTAATTGGGCCTAAATATAATAAGGGAAATGATAATATCATGAAAATCATACTTTGATATTCCACCAACAGGAACTAATTAAATTTATTATTAGCAACTCACATTAAACAGCCGGTAGTGATATAGGTTTTAAGGAACCTAGTGACAAAGAGGCGTGCCCCGGATTCTAACGTGGAAAGAACCATATGCTTAGGATTTCTTAAGAGGGTAGAATTCTTTCTGAGTACACCGTTTGCAGCGATCATACCAGCCTGCATTTTGTATTTACTGTTAGTAGAAATTTACCTTTGATTATATACCGGCAACTAGTTTTAGATCGGATTTACAATTTAACCTTTAGATTAATTTTATTGAAGGTTTACATCACCAACAACATTCTATTACTTGCGGTGAACTTGTACAGTTGTTACATATTAAGAAAAAAGATACACAGACAATTTTTTTTAAAGTTACAGTACCTTTAGTCCATCCTCATGGAATCCATAGCCTGAAAGAAGTACCACGATACCCACACAAGTTAGAAATTAAATCATTTTGATCTCTCAAATATGGAATTATAATAAACCTTTGAAGTTTTCATCACACTGAAAATGTAGAAGAAGATATATGATCCTGATTTGGTGACGGTGACATTTCTGAATTAAATGCAACAGAAATAATCAAAACAAAAATATTAAGGTCAAAGGAGGAAAAGAGTGGCCTTTAAATTTTTGGACAATAGTCTAAGGCATGGAAGATTAGATGGTAAAGATAATGAAAAGTTGTCTCCAATTGGAAAGTTTACACACTTAGCAATCCTTAAACTCTTATATTTTAAATTTCCCTCAAAAGAAAAGATAAAACTCTTATATTTTAAGTTTCCCTTCTCAATCCTGCACATCTCACCAGAAGAACAGTGTTGTCAACTATCTTTGTCAATATTTACTTAAACTCTCCACCTCAGTATACCATTGCAGTCATCTATTTACTTCAATTCAATAATTGGATTATTTTATGAAATAGCTGACGTAGTGAATGCACTAATTTCAACTTATAAAAAGGTTTACAACCTGTTTTTGGTACCAACAAACTTTCTCACCTTGGTACGCTCCACAAAACCAAATGCCTCTCTTCCCTTGAATGCAATCAAGCTCAAGTGACGCTTTTGTTGCGGCAACATTGGGGACGGGATGGCCAGTTGTCCACTTAAGCAAGGTGTGATTAGGTACAACTGAGGGATTAAGAGTTACCAGGTATGGTAACCCTTTTTGACTGATGTTCTGCACACAACATATATTACACTATAATGAAAGACTATCATTTCAATATATTAGAAAATATATCTTCAATGATGTTGCAAACCCAAAATTTTCTTTGCTTGTGCTTGTAATTTATCTAAACATTGAGATAACATGTTCTGAATTAAAAACATGAAGCCTACCAAGTTATCAAGTCTACTAATGGGTTGAGCACGTCTTCTTTACAAAATTCGAGCACATGTTTTCTTATCTTAAAGACACGTACACTTCTGAATTAGGAATCACCAAAAACAACTAACCTGGAGAACATTGAGCCAATACGTGAGGCAAACTTTGTCATTTACATCTCCAAGAAAGTTCCATGAACTCCATGCAGCTGGATTTTTGGGCATTAAATTTGTGTCACGATGAAGATAAATGTCACTGCCAGAAAGATATAAGAATGACTTGCATTACGACAGATAACCTCTAATATTTGCACCCAAGTTCTTAATTCCGAAATACACAAGGCAGAACCGTATTGAAATACAAAACAGTATGCACATAACAGAAAGTACCTGTACTCATATCGAAAAGCTCCAAGTATTCTTGTTTCATCATGTGTTGCCTGTCCTAAGATTTTCAAAGCATCTGGGGCATGCACAGCCATTATACATCCATCATACCTTGTTTGAGATCCATCTTCACAAATAACATCCCAACCTGCTCAATCCATTAATGTTCGTGATTAGATTCGTGCAGTATAATCTAAAGACATATATATATGCTTGATACTACACAATGACGTACTAAAACAGATGCATTAAATTCAAACTCAGTGGGATCCTAATATATTAACTCTACAAATGGGCTGATACTTTAGGGGAGCTGAATGTATTTTTTGTTAGAAAATGGAAAGTTTGAGGCATATTTTAAATATGTTCTTGATGGAATTTCCCGAAACTAACAATTGGAGATTATTCCTTGATAAGAGGACTTAAACTTTCATGTTTGGATCTAAGAGATTTTCTTAGTGGAATCCATAAATAAATTGAGTTGAAATAGGTTGCTTGAAATGGGTTATGTGGGTTGTGTAAGTTGAAATAACTTATATCCCACATAGAAATGGTAATGAGAGGTTGGTGGGTTTATATAGAACCATGTGCAAGAGTAGTGTACAACTACTGAGGCATATGGGTGTGCATGGTGTTATTATGTGCCTCACGCGGGCCACCGCCGCCGTTCGCGCACCACGACACGACTCAGGTCGAAGGGCGATTTCCTGAATGAGCTGTAACTGAGTGTACCAACCATTGATTGGACCACGTACCGTTTCCCACAGTCTATCGATTTATCAGGAATGCTTGATAAATTCGGTGGGGGTGTTGGTTTTTCTCGTTGGCAGAAAAAGATGAAACTGTGGCTTACAGTAAAGGGTCTATGGCCGGTGGTGCAGTATGAGAAACCGGTTATTGATCAGGATAAGGATGAAACTGTTAAGGCTTATGCTATGTTGGAGGAAAAAGGTGGGGTGGCTAGGGCTGCTATACTGGCAGCTTTAGCGAACACTCTATTTGATGTTTATTCATCTGACTCCTTCACTGCTAAGCTCTTATGGGAGAAGCTGGACCAGACACATGACTCGCAAGGGTTGGAAAAGTATTCTGTGGCTAGGTTCCTTGATTTTAAAGTGGTGGATACAAAATCCATGACTGAGCAGGCACATGAGTTTGAGATGTTGGTGCATGCTTTGAAAACCTCCCTAAGTCTTGGGAAGAGTTTGCTCTCTCCCTGAAAAGACAGAAAGGAGAGATCACTTGGACAAACCTGATGTTGGACATCTCTGTGCAGGAACAACACAAGTCCAAATAGGGACATGTGATGCCTGCTGAACATGGGAGTTCGAAGGTGAATGTAGTGACAGTTGGACAGAAAAGAAAGGGTGTCACTAAGAAGGATAACACTAAACCTAAAACTGACAAGAACAAGGCTAAGAAACCAAAGACAAACAAACCATGTTGGTCTTGTGGACAGGTTGGTCATTAGAGCAAGGACTGTCCTGCAAAGAAAGCTAAAAAATCTGTTGTGGGAGCACAAGCTAATACTGTGCTTGGAACCACTGATGGGCCAATGGTTAACATGGTTGTTGGTGAGGTTGTTGCCTCTGGAACCAATGACGGGTATGTTACCTACAACCCTGTACTTCTTTCCACTTATCTGCTAAACAAACTAGGAAACCCTTTCATAATGTTGTTAGGGATTCAGGAGTATTAGATTTACTACACACAGACATATGTGAATTTGGTGGCATGTTGACTAAGGATAATAAATGATATTTTATTAGCTTTATAGATGATTGTAGTAGATACTGTTATGTTTATTTACTTAGACATAAAGATGAAGTACTAGAAAAATTCATTATGTTCAAAACTGAAGCTGAAACACAAACTGGTAAAGTACTTAAACATTTGAGATCTGATAGAGGTGGTGAGTATACTAGTACCTCATTTAATGAATTTTGTGCAAGAAATGGTATAGTTCATGAGGTGACTCCACCATACACACCTGAGACTAATGGGGTGGATGAACGAAAGAACATAACTTTTAAAGATATGATTAACAACATGCTTATTAATTCTGGGTTGTCTAAGTACATGTGGGGAGAGGCTTTGAATACGGCTTGCCATATTCTGAATAGAGTCCCTTTGAAACATATGGACAAGACACCTTATGAATTATGGAAAAGTAGAAAGACAAGTTTAAAGTATCTTCGTGTGTGGGGGTGCCTTGCTAAGGTGCTTGTCCCTGAACACAAGAGAAAGAAACTAGGTCCGAAAAATGTTGATTGCATCTTTCTGGGCAATATTGAAACCACTACGACTATGAGATTTTTAGTGTTAAAATCTGACATAGACACTATAGTGGCTAGCACTATAGTTGAATTTCGTGATGGAACATTCTTTGAGGATGTGTTCCCTATGAAGACTGGTATACCTCAAGATATTTCTAATTATGATCCCACTCACACATCGAGTTCTATTCCTGATCATGTGAAAAAGATAACAAATGTGGGGGCAGATCCTGCTAGAAGTTCTACTCCTGACGAAGTAGATGAACCTAGAAGGAGTAAGCGTGCAAAGGTAGTCAAGGACTTTGGAAGTGATTTTGTCAGTTACAATGTTGAGGATGAACCTTTAACTTTCCGACATGCCATGTATTCTTCGGAGTCAAGGCACTGAAAAGGTGCTGTAAAGAGTGAGATTGACTCTATTGTTTCTAACGGAACATGGGAGTTGGTTGATCTTCCTCCTGGGTGTACTACTATAGGATGTAAGTGGATCTTCAAAAGGAAGATGAACCCGGATGGCTCAATAGATAAGTATAAGGCTAGGTTGGTAGCTAAGGGTTTTAGGCAAAATGAAGGCATTGATTACTTTGACACATACTCTCATGTTGCAAGAATGACTACAATCCGAATGCTTATAGCATTGGCTTCCGTACATGGTCTTATCATCCATCAAATGGATGTAAAGAAAGCTTTTCTTCATGGTGATCTTGAAGAAGAGATTTATATGGATCAGCCTGAGGGATTTGTTGCTTCTGGTAACGAAACAAAAGTATGTAAGTTGATCAAGTCTATATATGGCTTAAAACAAGCTCCTAGAGACTGGCATAAAAAGTTTGATGATACTGTTTTAGAATCAGAATTTGTAGTTAATGAAAGTGACAAGTGTGTCTACTATATGGTAAGGAAATGAATGTATTATCGTGTGCCTATATATGGATGATATATTATTGTTTGGAACCAATATTGAGATTATTAACGAAACAAAAAGGTTCTTGAAAAGGCACTTTGAAATGAAGGATATGGGTGAGGCTAGTGTGATTCTCGGGGTCAAGTTGACACAGTCAACTGATGGAATAACATTGTCACAATCTCATTATATAGAGAAATCTATACTTGAGAAGTATGGTTATTCAAATTATAGAATCGCTAGTACACCGTATGATCCTAAAGTTACCCTAGTCAAGAATAGTTCAGGAATACCTGTGTCTCAGTCAAGGTATTCTCAGATTATTGGGAGTTTTGCAATATCTTGCTAATGTGACTAGACCAGATATTTCTTATTCTGTGTCTAAGTTAGCTAGATATACAATCTGTCCGAACAAGACTCATTGGGAGGCACTGGATAGAGTTCTTAGATATCTTAAGGGAACTATTTCCCTTGGTTTGCATTATCGAAGATTCCCTGGAGTACTCGAGGGATACAGTGATGCAAGTTGGATAGCTAAGAAATCTGGTACCAATGGAGTGACTGGATATTTGTTTACCCTAGCAGATGGAGCAATATCCTGGAAGTCTACTAGACATACTTTGATTACTCGGTCTACTTTTGAGGCTGAGTTGTGTGCACTAGATGCCACGGGGACGGAGGCTGAATGGTTGCATGGACTTATGTCAGTGTTACCTGTAGTAAGCAGACCGCTTCTAACCATTGATGTTCATTGTGATAGCCGTACAACTATCGACAATATCAGTAGTGAAAAGTATAATGCTAAAACAAAGAGACACATCCAAGTTAGATTTAAGTCTATAAGGGGTCTAGTGTCTGAGAGGATTATTGCTATAGAGTTCATTGGAACTCAGGATAATATAGCTGATCCTTTGACTAAAGGACTTGAGCATGCAGTAGTCTTTAAGTCGAGGTTGGGGATGTGACTGATAGCCCATAATGATTCATCAACAACGGGAACCCAATACACCTGAGAGGAGATCGCTTGAAGTGTATTCAATGTGGTAATAACAAGCTGTGAGGGTGAGTTGGTAGTACCTTTACTATATACCTTGATACTCACGTATCTGAGTCTATTCCCTGTAAACCTAAAAGGTACTGTTACTGCCAGTATAGCAAGAGTTATTTGAACTCTGAATGGGGTCAAGTCATTTGACGAGATGATCGTAGTACATCTTTGGAGATTCCCAGCTAAGCGAATGTAATTGTGTGGTCGCAATTAGAGGAAAGGGTTATTCCTTTAAGCATTCGACGAACAGGATCGAGACAGGACCATTAACGTCTCAAAGTCGTAGATCAGCACAATAGCCTTTGATTTGTTGTCGTCTATGGAGTGTGGTTACCCCAAACGGATAAAGATTCAAGGTGAAACATTCCATCTAGATCCGGTAGCCATCGAAGTAGAGGACTTAGGAGGGTTCAAACTGGGAAGGTTACCGACTCTGAAAAACAAGTCATGATAAGGACCTATATGCATTTTTGTATGGATTTGTGGGGGATTGTTAGAAAATGGAAAGTTTGAGGCATATTTTAAATATGTTCTTGATGGAATTTCCGGAAACTAACAATTGGAGGTTGTTCCTTGATAAGAGGACTTAAACTTTCATGTTTGGATCTAAGACATTTTCTTAGTGGAATCCATAAATAAATTGAGTTGAAATAGGTTGCTTGAAATGGGTAATGTGGGTTGTGTAAGTTGAAATAACTTATATCCCACATAGAAATGGTAATGAGAGGTTGGTGGGTTTATATAGAACCATATGCAAGAGTAGTGTACAACTACTAAGGCATGTGGGTGTGCATGGTGTTATTATGTGCCTCACACGCACACACACACGCGCGCGCCGCCACCGCTCGCCAAGTCACGACACAACTCGGGTCGGGTCGAAGGGCGATTTGGGCGAATGTCTCGGCATCTCGCGTATGCGAGGCGACCTGTGCGAGGAATTTTATTACATGTTTATTTAATATTATTTATTGATTTAATTTAACAGTATCAGTATTTTTTTGTAACAGCTCATCGAACTGGGTCAGGATTTATATTAAATCCTGATGGACTAGTTCTTGGATCAAATCCTGATGGCCCGGGTCAGTACTTGAAATTAAATCCTGATGACTACTGATCCTGATGGCCTAGGTCAGTACGTGGATCCTGATGGAGTTAAATCCTGATGGTAGGTCCAGTCCTGACGAAATCCTGATGGTCGGTCAAGTACTGATGCCTCTCCTGACGGACAACAAGTCCTGATGGCTTGACTTCAGTAAGTACTGATGATGATCAAATCCCGATGGACCAGGAAATCTTGACTGAGCTGTAACTGATATTAAATACTGATGATAACTGTTATGATAATTAAATCAGAATATTTAGTATTAAATGCCATATCTTCAGTTACAATATTATATCTGTTACGTTTTATTTTGTATTATATTTATATATACAAAATAGAACTTTTGAAAAAAATAGAATATACGTAACTCAGAAAACCCTAGCATCATATTCTTCTCTGCTCTCTCGCTCAACACATACAGAATATACATAGGTTTTTGGGCGAACTGAGGTGCAGGTTGCTGTTGATCATTGCCAATTCTATGAGTGGATTGATCTGTGATGTTTTATCCTGGAAGTGATATTGCTGCAACCTAACATAGCGTAAGTGGGGCAATAATCTCTTCAAGAACAGTCAAGACTTCTCTAAGGCTTGGCGACTCAGCTGTTCATTATCTATCAGTACTTGTTAAAAGCTACAGAGAGATAAGTGTTCTTTCTTATCTTGGTATTTACAGTCTCTAATTATTTTCTTGTTTCGACCTTCGTGTTTGTTTTGTTAATTGGTATATTTGCCTGTTCTTGTTAATACAAAAAATATATAACTGCCCTATTGTTGCTGTGTAGTTAGTGAATTATACCCAACATTTTTGTCATGTAAAAAATGACTGCTTGCATAGACCCTGTGCACAATTCTCTGTGAGTTTGTGTGTGTGAGAGAGAGAGAGAGACAGTTCTATCTGTTGGATGGTATAGTGTTTTAAGATAAAGTTGAACATAGTCCTTAAAACAAAGAAATTTAGATTCAAATGAAAATTAAGATAAGTTGCCTTATTACGTATTGAACAATTCAACACCAACTCTTACTAGTCGTTGGAGTCTTTATTTGTCTATCTATTTTATTTCCTATTATTTAGCTAGGATAAACTAGTCAGGAATAAGTCATAGAAGTATTGGTGTGGTAGTTATGTGTTTTCTATATTTATGCAGTTAGTGGTTGTTTGGTTGGCATCAAATTAACTTGAAACACCCAGGAAGTGTCATTTGATGAAGTTGTTTGGTTAACAAAAATAAAGGAAGTAAAATTTCCTTGAAAGTTTGAATTCCTATAAAACATGGGAAGTTGCTTACCCACCTCCCCCATGATAACTTACACTTCCTATGTGAGTGAATACCCTTATATCAACCAAACAAAATTTTCAACTTTCTAGCGATTATAAATTCCATAAGAAATGCAACTTCCATGGTAAATAATTTCCTATTGCAAACCAAACAAGCACTTAGTAGTTGCAGTTTAAGTAGTGGTGTGTAGTCTTTGTGTTATTTAAAGGCATCTATAAGTAATGAAAAAGTGAGTCTTTCACAGCCATATATATTTTCTTCATATTCTGGTACTTCTGTTCAACAATCTGGTATCAGAGCTGTAACTCACAAGCCCAGGTGGTGATATCTTTCTGTTAAGAAATGGCAGACCTTCAAGTGGTTGGCGGTATCAAAAAGCTTAACAACCAGAATTATAATTCTTGGTCTACTTGTATGATGTCTTACATGCAAGGCCAGGATTTATGGGAGGTTGTAAATGGAACTGAGGTGACACAACCAGAAGCTGAAGATGCGAATGGGATACTGCGGAAGTGGAAGATTAAAGCGGGCAAAGCCATGTTCATTTTAAAGACGATGGTTGAAGACGATTTACTGGAGCACATTCGATATAGTAAAACTCCCAAAGGAGCCTGGGATCTGTTTGCTAAGTTGTTCTTTAAAAAGAATGACACAAATTAGGCTTCAAATATTAGAGAGTGAATTGTTGTCAATGGCGCAATGGGACTTGACGATTGCACAATAGTTTCATAAAGTAAAGTCGTTACGTCGGGAAATTTCTGAGTTGGATCCAGCAGCTCCTATTGGAGATACTAGGATAAAACGGATCATCATCCATGGTTTGAAGCCAGAATTTAGGAGCTTTGTTGCTGCTGTTCAAGGATGGCAAACTCAGCCGTCGCTTGTAGAATTCGAAAATTTGCTAGCTGGTCAAGAATCTTTAGCTAAGCAAATGGGAGGAGTCTCACTGAAAAGAGAAGAAGAGGCCCTTTATGCCAACAAAAGTAGGTGGAATTCTAAGCAGCTTGCAGCAGGTGGTCTCAAAAAGTATGATGGTGGTCTCAGAAAGTATGATGACAAGGTGAGAAGTCATCAAGGTAAATGGAGTGTCCATCCAGGAGCAGGATCAAAGAAATTTGGAAATAATCCAAAGTTTGAGGGGAAATGCTACAAGTGCCAAAAAAAAGACCATATGGCGAAGGATTGCTGGTCAAAGACAAAGGGTGTGGAAAGTAATGTTGTAACTTCTAACGATGAAGATGGATGGGATGTTGAAGCTCTCTTTGCTACGGGTGAAGATGAGATGGCTTTTACAACAACAACGTTGGATCAAATTGATTACAAGAATGACTGGATTGTCGATTCTGGGTGCTCAAATCATATGACCGGTGATAAAGAGAAGCTGCAAAATCTGTCAAAATACAATGGAAGTCGAGTGGTGGTGACATCCAATAACTCCAAACTGCCAATTGCTCATATCGGTAATACTATATATAGTTCCTCCTCACTTTAATGATAATCAGTTACCTCTCCAAAATGTTTATCATGTTCCTGGTATGGAGAAAAATCTTCTCTCTGTTGCACAATTAACATCTTCAGGCTACTATGTTTTATTTGGTCCAAAAGATGTGAAAATATATCAAGATCAAGTTGAGATCACGAAAGAGCCAGTGATGAAGGGACAGAGATCAAAATCAGTCTATGTGATGTCTGTGGAAACTGCATACATTGATAAAACACGGAAGAATGAGACGGCAGACCTATGACATATGCGGCTAAGTCATGTTAGCTACTATAAGCTAGATATAATGATGAAGAGGTCAATGGTCAGGGGGCTTCCCCAACTTGAAGTAAGAACAAAGACGATATGTGTAGGTTGTCAATATGGAAAAGCACACCAGCTGCCATATGAAGAGTCCAAGTTTAAAGCTGCAAAACCATTACAACTCGTTCATTCTGATGTGTTTGGACCAGTTAAGAAAGCTTCTAACAGGGGAATGAATTACATGGTAACCTTCATTGACACTTTCTCAAGATATGTGTGGGTTTATTTTATGAAGGAGAAATCTGAAACTCTGTCAAAGTTTAAAGAGTTTAAGGAAGTAGCAGAAGCAGAAACCCATAAAAGTATTGAGTTTCTTCGCACAGACTGATAGAGTATATATTTATATATATTTTATATGATTTTATTTCTCATATTTATTATATTTTGCATTTAATTGGATTTTTATTTAATAAATTTTAATGTTTTATTGTAGGAAGCAAGGAAATCCTAAACTTGGAAGGATTGGAGAATAAAGAGCTTAATTTGGAGTTTTATTAGAAGGAAAATCGGATTTGTTGGGCTGCCTGCACATAATTCACTGTTTGGGTCATATCTTAAGTTCTAGAAGTCAGAATTGGACGATTTAACAGCCCACACGAAGATAATGGAAATCTCTTTTATTCTAAAGTGGTCCAATTATTAAATTAATTCAGGAACGGCTCAGATTTACTGAAGAAAAGTCAGCTACGAATTTTCCTTGTAAAACAGAATCAGTTTAGGAAACGTAATTGTACTTTTCTCAAGGCATTAAAATATTTGAGAATATGTATATAAACATCAGATCTGAGAGAGACATATATACATATACAGATATACATAGGTACATACATACGGAGTGGATCTTGTACTTTTTCTTCTGGGAGAAAGATTAAAGGTTTTTATTCTTTGTTCTTATTATTATTATGTGTTCTTATTATATTATGTGTTTTGTTAGTTTAATTATGAGTGAGTAGTTATTTAATCTAGGGTTAAGTTGAACCCTAGTTATGATTGATGTATGATTTTCCATAACCCCCCCAATTCAGTTATGTTGTATGCTCTTGCTTATTGAGTTGTGCTTAATTAACAATAACATGTCAGACGTGATTATGCGTATTGTTTGAACCTAATATCTATTTATCATCGAAAGTTGGACTTAGATGGTTGTGATTTATCCAATAAGGACATGAACTTCTCCATGAAAATAGGTAGAACGGATTGTTAGGAAGTTAGGATGTTGTGTTTAATGTCTCTAAATTGCATGATACCATGAAAATAGGCTTGAGTGTATTTTTAGAGAAGCCATTAATACTCGAGAGAGGTTATTGGTATTTTATAGGGCGCATCTTTCCTCTTGAGTAGTGTATGATTAATTGGGGTGGAAAATCATAATTGCATCGATTCATGCTAGTGGGGATACTTAATTCTAGATGTTTTCAGTTAATTGATAAATACCACATATTTGCTTTAGTATAATATTTAGATTAATAATCTCTCAACAATTTATTGTGTTACTTGCTTAGTTGAATTGAATCAAGAATAACTAGTGATTGATACGTTTGTCTCTGTGGGATCGACTCTAACTTGCCCTACTACATAGTTAGAAGGATTTGTTAGATATTATTATTTGATAGGCACGCGACAGCCTTGTCACAGACAATGGAGGAGAATATGTTTCAGATGAGTTTTCAAAGTTTCTTCTCAAGTGCAGAATACACCATCAATTTACGTGTGCTAGCACCACGCAAAAAAATGGCATAGCCGAAAGGAAGAACATGCACTTAGCGAAGTATGCTTCATGGAAAGAGTGCTCTGTTCATTGACAAGAAAATTTGATTATGTTGTGACTTCTTTCGAGGAGTCAAAATATTTGTCCACAATTTCTATTGATGAGCTAGTTGGTTCACTTCAAGCGCATGAGCAGCGGATGAACCAGTATGCTGATACGAGCCATTTGGAGAAGGCTTTGCAAAGTAAGGTGTCCATTGGTGATAATCCTGGCAGTAGCAGTTCAATACGTGGCAGAGGTGGCTATAGAGGTAGCTACCGAGGTGGACGAGGACGTGAAAGGTAGTCCTTCAACAGAAGCCAGTATTGAAGGACTTGCATCAACCGATAAAGGATGGTATTCCCATGTATTGTGACAACTTGTCAGCAGTAAAGTTGGCGGAAAATCCAGTTTTTCATGCAAGAACTAAACATGTGGAGGTGCATTATCATTTTATCAAAGAGAAGGTTCTGCAAGATGAAATTTTGTTGCAGCATGTCAATACAGAAGAACAAGCTGCAGATCTATTTACAAAAGGCTTGTGTATCAGCAAGCTCAATTTTTTTTGCAGCAAGCTAGGAATGGTGAAAAGACTAGAAGCTGATGTTGGGGGTGGGGGGGGGTATTGAACAATTCAACACCAGATCTTACTAGTCGTTGGAGTCTTTATTTGTCTATCTATTTTATTTCATATTATTTAGCTAGGATAAACTAGTCAGGAATAAGTCATAGAAGACTAGAAGTAGTGGTCTGGTAGTTATGTGTTTTCCTATATTTATGCATGTAGTCTTCATATTCTGGTACTTCTGTTCAACATTACGTAAGATGATAATATGAATTCAAGCACTTACCCCCATCAACTGCTGTAACAGACTGTACTGGGCAACCACTTAATATTTGGCAACCTCTAATAATCAGCTCTTCTTTTACCTATTGCCACGCTTAGCATTTCAGTATCAGGTAGTGTATGATTTAAAATTTAATATTCAGACTTTTCTATTCCAAATTTTTTTGATATATAATTCTAAATTTGAGGAATTCGATAATTTGTCACCTTGTTGACGTAGCTCTGTGATCGACATCTTACAGTAAGCCACTGCGGACGCCCAAAGAGCTACAGGAAAACCAACGGTTGAGGTTGTTAGGAATGCTTTATTGGATTTAAATATCTCCGCAACATTCCAAAGTAGTGTTCAGACATGGGTTAAAGATGGAATGCCTTTAGGCTAAACTTGCAAATTAAGTACCTGGAGTAGATGGTGATTGCGGCAAAAGGATAGAATTACATAGGCAGAAAAGTTCATCAATCCTTCTGAAGGAGAAGACCAAATTGATGAACACATCGGAATCTGTAATATTTAGCAGTAAGTTATTACTTTCATTAGAAAATATTTTGCATTTGTGAGAACATAGTCTTGGTAGTCATACAAGATATGCTTTCTGAAATAAATCCGAGTACCCATGAGAGCTAATAAATTGACCCAGTGTTTCATTGCGTTCAATATCTGGATTGTTTTCAAGATCTTCAACGTATCTGCAACAATTATCATTTGAAAAATGAACTAGCCAAACTAACCTACGATAGACAAAAGTTAAATCAAGAAATTGAACTCTTTACACCGGAAGAGGAAATACAGCACATGTTGCATGACTAGAACTAAATAGCAGTGTGCAGTCCACATTCGCTAAGAGTTTTCATTAAAGTAGAATGTCTTTATTGCATGCATTCTCAAATAATATATGGGATCCCCTACATATGAGGGGGTAAATAATTTCTACTCATAATTTGTTCTTACATGCGTTAGCTAGGTTACTTTTTTTTTCATAAGAACTGATAATCACAGAAACAATACCTGATAACATCATTTTTAAACTTGAATATTTCTCGTATCATTTGCCAAAAGTACGGATTCAGGGCATTCCTCTTTTGGGAGAAGAGACTGGACAAACCACCACGACTTCCCCACTCACAGCTCCGGCCATTGTCTAAACTCACCGAAAAAGACATGTCCGAGACCTCCATGTCAACTCCAAGACTTTCAAAGAACTCCATCATGTTTGGATATGTGACCTGTAATCACAGTCCCCAAAGAAAAATACATAAGACAGAAACCAATGTACACAATGGTAACATAAAAATTAAATCTTAAGGCACAACAGGAAACGAGAAGACATTTTCCACACTGGTCGAAACATTTTCATTTTATTACTAAGCCGGAAATGACCCAAAATTGCACGGCTTATACCAAAACAAACACACCCAGTACATCCCGCTTCTAGAGCATGGTAAGGTCACTCTCTGCAACATGATTAAAATATCACACATCCATTTCTATCTAATGTCAATAACATTCATAGTATAAAAGCATCACAAATACAATCCCGGGTTTCTTGTAATATCCCGTATTTTTAGAATAATATTGATAGATTAATAATAATAGAAAAGGATTAAAATTTGATAATGAATAAGATTTAAAATTGAATTAGATTAATGTGCCTAAAATATGGATGGATACTGTTAATTTGTAGGTTGGGAGTTAGGGTTTCGTAATGTTATATAAACATTAATTATGTTCTCCCGCCTCATCTTTTTAATCAAAATTCGTAGGATTTTGTCCATAAAAATCACCTATATTGCAAAATTCGTAGAACATTCATCGTAAGTCAGAATTGGTTTCTTGCTGGGTTGTATAACTCATTTTTTTATATTTTCAGGTTCAGTGTAAATTCAAGTGGGATACCATTGGGATTCAAGTATCTTAGGTTTGGACAAGATTGACTTTTGGATCATCGTTAGCTCCGCTTTTGTAATAGTTAGATTTGTAATAGACTTTTGGACTAAGGAGTTATATTTTATTTATGTTTTGATTTAGAATTAATAATCCGAAAAGTCGGGCTGTTACATTTCTCCTGTTTAGTTTTATCCCCTTGATCTACAACACTTTTTTTTGGTTGCTAAATTGATCTAGAACAGTTACCAAAGTTTGAGCAAAATAAAATCATACCATGATATCTACTAATAATTTCACCATTATACTTTTGTTATAAAATACCTCACTTATAATTGGAGCAAAATATAACAGTATTAATAGAATTGTTATATAAAACATCGATAAATATGTCACTATCTCGGTCATGTTTCAAATATCAGCTGCGGCAAGACAATTTTGGTTCCTATCCTAACTTTAAAAGATTTTGACAAAAAAATGATGAAAGTTCCGAAGCTGTAAAAACAGGAAAATAAAAAATAACATTACTGACAATCATTAATTGCCTAAGAATGTGTGCGGTAGAGTTCATCTCTTGTCATCCCAGATTTTGGGTTTGATTCTACTTATCTCGAAATTTATCTAAAAATATGGATACTACTAAAATTATTTTAACTTGGTAAAAAATTATTACACACCGTAGACTAAACTAACTGTGAGGTTTTCGGTTGGACTAGTTTTTGGTGCTAATGTGGAAAAATTCGTAGAATTGTTTTTGGTTGAGTTAGCAGTTATGTTTTTGCGTTTCCCAGAGTTTTAACGGTCGGATCGCCCTGAATTTTGGTCAGCATCTTCCTTTATCATATATCTAAATTATGAACGGTGGAGATTGGAGTTAGAGGTCCAGAAGGTCTGTTTAATGAGGATGTTGCACCATGATAAGGATTAAGGTCTCCGTGGTGAGGCGATTTGGAGCGGGTATTTTTTGGCCCAAAAGTATTTTTTTGGTTAATTATTAAACTAGGCCCAATGATTATTAAGTTAGGTAAACGGTAGTGAATTAAGTAGTGATTTTGATATTGTGCGTGTTTGGGCATCACAAAAAGTTCACTTATAGCTTAAAATGAGTAAGTGCTATATAAGTGATAAGTTGATGAATTTTTATAAATTATACGGGTGTTTGGATAAATTTACTTATAAGTTAGTTAAGAGTTTGCTAAATTAAATTTGAAAAAATAATTATTAAATACAATGATTTCAACACTTGCATTTTAAATTAAAAAAATATTTAAAAACACAAATGTAAAAATATAAAGTATTAAAAAACAAAGAAATCAAGTAATAAATCAGTAAAATGTACCTCATTATTAACATTCAACTTATCAACAAGTTATAAGTTGAGGAGGTAATAAGTTGGGTTGACAAACACCTCATAAATTGTTACCATTTATAAGCCATAAGTGGGCTTATAAATAGGTTGCCAAACAGGCCCATTGTATACATACAAACATACAAAATATACGTATCAATAAATACATATATATACAACAAACACTCTTTTATGTGGCCAACAAAATTAGTTCTCTGTGTTTTACTTTGATTACTGTTTGAGACCCAACACAAAAGAACCAGGAGCCAGCTAGCAGATTTTCAAATTGTTGTGAATATAATATTATCAATTGTTTAACTGTAAATTAAATTTCAGAAAACTTGCATACTTGAGCCAGGGAAATTTCTACACTAAAATATAGTCTACTAGTGAAGAAGCCAATTGTCTTAGCTTGTCAAGCTAACTAACAACAGTCCTGAAATATATGTAGAAAAATATAATCACAAGTTAAAAGCAAGAGTAGTTACTCGATTGAAGACCATGAAACCAAGGTCCAAGTCAATGCCATCGTCCACGGTGACAGTCTTAGCATGGCCACCAAGACTAGCTTCTTTCTCGTAAAGTACCACATCAACGCCAGCTTTAGCTAGAACATAAGCCGAAACAAGGCCACTGATGCCCGCACCGATCACTGCAATCCTCATCTGTTGCATTCCATCATATATCAAATGCAATGCAATGTGTATATGTACATTTAATACGGGTAACTCAAATGAGAACCGAAAAATCAAATGTTTTGCACTTTTCTCTATATGGCTCAGTAAGTGCGGTTCTTGATTCTCATTTGAACCTCACAGTCTTCGTATATTAATAATCCATATATGTGTGTGTGTTTGTGTGTGTAACACAAAATAGTAAAAAGACATGTTATCTAAAATTTATGAGCTCTTCATGTTAGTAAGAGGAGTAATGCTAGCTACACATATGTGTATATACAAACCTTAGTAGAACGTGGAAATCAGGATGAAGAATGGACCGAAAGAAAACTCAAAAAATGAGTGTTACTAAACTCAAGATGGTCTGAGCTGCATGTACATTGATTTTATTTATATTAATACAGATACTTTTCCACATGAAGATAACCCATGACCCCTACATGATTGAAATGATTTATGTTCATTTTCACCAATCACTGCAGATACTTTTCCACGTATGTACTCGTAATAACAATGAAGATAACGATGTCTAAACTAACAAATTTGGTTATCAACAAAAATAATTAATTAATTATATAAGATTTATTTATTTACTTTAAATTTTTTAGTTTCATCCGATTCCTTACCATTATGTAATTACACAAAATTTATTTATTTATTTATTTTAATTTATTTAGCTTTATCTAGGTTTCTGTGACCTATAACTATATAATTAAAAGGTAATTATTTATTTTTATCATTCAATTATTTATAATTACATATTTTAATAATACTTATTAATAATTTATTAATATTAGTGTTGTTTAAGTGAGTGATCTATATTTAATTACTGGTAATTCTTATATATAATTGTTTAAGCGAGTGATCTATAAATTTAGACATTTGTGAGAAACATAAAATATTTATTATGAGATTTCAAATATTAAAGTATGCGTTAATATCAATAACAAGATCAAAGACATATATGCAATAAATTAACTTTATTTAAAATTTACTTTGTTTAATATCAATTCTTTAATATTTCTGCCATATATTTCTATCACCTTTCTGCCATGGGTTGCGGTTCAAGGTGGGTTCGGTTCACGTGGCGTGCTGCGGTTCACGGGGCGTGTCGTGCCGTTCATGGTTAAAAAATTCTGGACTCGTGTACGGCTCGTTTCGCTGTAGCGGTTGGTGCCGTATTGAACCGGCCCTTCAGCGAGCCGAGTTATACAAGTCATGTCGCGAGCTGGTTACGGGTTGGCCCAACGAAACCGCACGTTTGGCCAGTTCTATTGATGACTTTTATTAAAATGGTGAGGCAATTGTTTGTAGAAGTAAAGATTGAAGTGTAGTAAATGATGGGTTCCACGAGTGTTAAAAGAGAGAAATACCACATGAAAGTATCATTATGTCCGGTTATAAATTCGGATCGGATATGAGATTTATCAAGTTTAATAGTGAATATTAACACTTAATAGTAAATCATTTACCATGAAGCTTTTTGTATCACTATGTGCCGTAAAACACTTTTAACACTTGTGGGACCCATCATTTACTAAACTTCAATATATGCTAAACGTCATCTTGCCTAAGTGTTTTGCATGATACAACCACCCCAAGTTGATTGCACAATATGAGCTTACAAATACACGAGTATACAGATTTGCCAAAACAAACATAATATTGAGCAGTTGGATAAAATAAAATCAAAAAATTTATACACCACACACACATATATTCATGAAGAGAAAGAAGAAACCTTGTAGTTTCCAAGGGGCTTCCATGGAAAGTCAGTGAGAATGCCTGGGTTAGTAGCCATATCCTCCAATCTTATAATTAGCTTCCTGTCTAACCCAAAGTTACATGTAAATGGAAAGTTAAAAAAGTTTGTTTATATTTATAAGCACACACGTACAACTATATATTTGTACTATTTATTAATAAGCAAAATAATATGTAAATGTAGTGCGGTACAAAAATACCAAATTTGATTACCAGAAAATCCATGTTCTAATCTCTACAACTACATGATTAAATAAAATTCATTTATTTAATTTAATTTCACTGATTTCATCCCTGGTTCGATACTCTATAACTATATAATTCAAAGATTTATTGATTTGATTTGATTTTTTTTATTTCATCCCAATTTCAATTATTTTTTTAATCTTGGCCCGTGCTTAGCACCGATTATTAGCTAATATCTATTTATGTATGACATTCCTAGGTTCTAGATTATGAATTTGAGGTTTGTGTCTATCCAGGGTCCGCAGTTCGGGAAGCCATATGTTGAGAATCCTCATAAGATTGTTTTAAGAAACATAATTTCAAGATACATGTCCTTGTCAAGATACATAATTTCAAGTAGTAGTTTTGAGGTATATTTTGACAATGGCACATCTTCTAACATAACACATGTAATAAACAAGTCAAATTCTACGGATTTGGAAAAATCTGTTTAAAGAAGCATGATACATGTATTTCAGAAATGGAATTCTTATCTAAGAGCATATATAAGATTTAACACAAGAAATATATGTACGTTTATGTAAATGTTGTTATCATTTTACCTTTCTCACTTTCTTCAATTAAATGTTGTTACATAACACTGCTCAACCTACTACAATTATAAACTATTCTAGAGGAATGTCCAATGACTAATTAGCATATGCTCAAAGGCTGGTATAGCAACGTAGTGCAGTATAACTAAAATTTTGTCACACGTGAGCAGTGACCCGTGTACACAACAAACTTGCTATCAGAACTTATCTCTTTCTCACCCATATCAGAAACGTTAGTAGGGGATTCGTCCATACCACTCTGAAGCATGGCATCGGGAAGCTGGATCGGGGAGAAGTGAGGGGGATTGAGCTGGGGCAACTTCTCCAAGAGTCTCGCCAGGATTCTTACGCCATTTCATACGAACAAACTTGGGAGAACACGGTCATATATAGGTTCTTGAAATCCTATGAAGGACAAAAATTTATCGACATCATTTCCTTTCCCGTCTCCAGCAATGCTAATTTGCTCTAACTTATCCCAAACCTCCTCCAATTTTTGGTACACATGTCAGGGGGCATATTACTTGAATCATTAACATTTGACACAAAATATACTAGTACGTTAAACTTTGATGTGAAGAAAATGTTGTGCAACAACATTCCATTGCCATGCAGGTGCCAGCCATCTAACTATACGCATATCTCTAAAATCCACAACTGTATCACCAAAGATGCAGCTTAACTAACGTAGAAGCGTTCAAAACATCACAGCCAGTATGTACAGAACAATTATATACATTTATTAACAAGAGTAAAGTTAGGGTAATTTTTACTTGTTACAAAAATTTTAATTACTCCACCTAACTAAATAAATCAATAAATAAATAAATAAATCTAAGTGCAGAAAGTAAGGCAAATTTTACCTTTACTCTAAAAAATATAGATATATGGACTTTTCACACAAAGAACTGTGACATAATTACTACAACAACATTAAGAGTGTAGTCAATATTGAAAAATGTAGTACCGAGTGTTTTATAAAGAGGGTAAGAATGATAAATTCAATTAAGAGTACTGATATAAAAATAATCATAAATACATAATTAGTGATATATAACTAAACTTAAAGGCCAATTAATGAGGCTAGAACCACTCATAATTTAATTCGTAATTAATCAAAGCGCTAGCTCAACAGTCCATTAAATGTGTCAAATAAAGGCCAACTCGTATATGTAGTAGCTTCCTATACACTCAAACCTAAAAGGAGTCGGATATGTTAGAATTCAAACTCTCTATAAATAGTATTAATATAACATAGGGCTGTAAGTAACAGAGCCGTTCGTGAACAAAACTCGAGTACGAGCTTGTTTTTATCAACAGTTCGTTTACTAATTGAACCCGAACTTGAACATGAAAACCTTGTAGTTTCCCAGGGACTTCCATGGAAAGTCACTGAGAATGCCGGGGTTAGTAGCCATATTATTAGCTTCTTGTCTAACCCAATGTGACATTTAAATAGAAATTTAAAAAGGTTTGTTTATATTTTTCGGTTCTCAATTTTGAATCAAAGGTTTTCTCCATCCGGCTTGGGTCCGCAATTTGAAAATGACATGTTGGAAATGTAATAGCTATTAAAAATTTGGAACGCCAATTTCCTTTTTGTTTTTGCTAACAAAACTTTGGAACCCAAATTAACCAAAAAAATTCTTTTTAAGACAACATAGACCACTTTTAGAAATAAATTTAGAGTTAAGAATTTTAACAAATACTTTTGAGAAGGCAGAGGAGATAGACAAATACATAATGTAGCAGTTATTTCTTGTAAGTTCCTTTCATAATGGTAAATTTCTTCAATCTTATCAGTCTCTTTAGTTTCAGTAACAAAATTCTGAAGTATCATTATTTTTTAGTAACGAATATAAATATTTGTTAGAATAATAGTACTCTTCGTCCTATCCATTTCTTTACACTTTCCTTTTTGGATGTCCCATCCATTTCTTTACATTGCAAAACTTTCCAAAAATAATAAAGTTTTATAATATAAAAATCAACTAGTTCCACTACTTTCCTCCACTTTACTTACTTTATACCTTAAATATTGACGGGTCTCATCACTTTACTCATTCTTTCTACTTTTTCCTCTACTTTACTTATATTCATTGACCTCCGTGCCCAATCCAAAGGTAAACAATTGGGCGGGACGGAGGGAGTATAAGATACTAAAAAGTGTCTTACTTTAACACTTTATATTTTTAAATGAGCTGATTACTCAACATTATATCAGATCTCAGGTTGACGGAGAACTCGATAGCATCCGTGATCCACTCTTGAACCCAAAAAATGGAATTTCGAATGAGGAAATTGTTAAATATAATATAAGATTCATTTGAAGTATTTCTCTAATACATAAAAGCTTTTAGATTAGCTGGTAATATTTAAATACAATTTGTTTTGCAGCTGATTATTGAATTAATTACCTGGTCCCTGATTTTGCCTTTTTGTTTTTTTTTCCTTTCCTAAATCTTTTATTCCAAGCAGAAGCACTCCTTATTATATCCTACATAGCTAAAAACTCTGTACTTCTTCTAGAGTTAAGTTCTATGGAGACCACCTTTTTTGTGGAGACCTGGAGACCACATACATTCTGCGATCTAAATTTAGCAAAATATAATATTTTATAAATTATGTTCTATGAAAATAACTATTTTCATTTAAAATCTTTAAAATTATATATGTTTTGCAACTAAAACATAGCAAAACATATTGTTCTACAAAACATGTTCGGTTTGAAGAACATTCATGTTTAGTTTGCAGAACTTACATGATTTTCAAGATTTTCAATGAAATAATGATTTTCATAGAATATACTTTGCAAAACAGTACGTTTTGCAAATTTTTGATTACAAAATATAATCTATTTTGCCAAATTTAGATTGCAGAACATATGTGTCTCCAGGTCTCCACAAAAAAGTGGTTTCCATAGAACTTAACTCTATAGATAATAATCTAGTTATTTTATTTTTTTCTTTTTCAAATTCCAATGTCAGGAGAGTACTAGAGTAGTAGTATACTTGTATTACCTTTAATGGCAAACACGTACAACATTATCATTGTATCATATAATATTAGCATTAAGCACATACCTTAGACTAGGTCTACTGGTCTAGGATTACAAAATCAGCAGGAAGATATTCCAAAAACAAATAGGAAGCGAGCTGGCTCAAGTTGTAAAGAGAAAACATCAAAAGTTCCCAAAGTAAGTGACGCAGCAACGCGAAAAAGAAAAAATGCTTTTCCCTGGTGGGATCACTATAATAAGACAAATGATCCGACTATGGCTGAATGTAAATATTGTCTTACTTTGATTGCTTCTAATTCTACTAATGGAACAAGTTGCTTGGCTAATCATATGAGAAGATGCAAAAGGTTACCCGCTAATATAGACATAAGCAAAAGATTTTGAATTTTCAGTCAGAAGTGATAGTTAATAAGGATGGAATCATTAAGACTATTTCCATCCCGAAGCCTTGGTTATTCAATCAAGACGCTTTTAGAAATGTACTTGCTAAAATGTTGATAGTTGATGAGCTACCGTTTATGTTTGTGGAGAGAGAAGGATTTCGTGCTTTATGCAAAACTATGCATCCCGAATTTTCTATTCCTTCACGTTTTACAGCAGCAAGAGATTGTTATAATCTCTTTATCGAGGAAAGAAGAAAATTAAAGGAATTTTTTAGCAAATTATCTTTCAGAATTTGTTTGACAACTGATTCATGGACGATATCAACGCGTAAGCATTGCGACAATATTATGCTAAGCTGGGACATTCTACAATAACTGCAGGAAGTGGCTGTTTCTGAACAGAAACTGGAACTGTAATATTTGTCCCATGGACAAATCTTGATGGTTGTAAGTTTTCTGAGGGAAGTCTAATTGATTGTCCATTAGGTAGGCCTATAGTCAATGGAGCCTCAACTGTAGAACCATTTGGTAGAGTAGAGTTACTTGGCATACCAGAAGCAATAAGTACCTAAAGAAATAAATGATCATTATATAAGCCACTAATCCCTTTATGGCAACAATACCACGACTATACAATGGAACAATAGTCAGAACTCAAAACATGTATAACTTCTAATTATTTACCAATCTTCGGAAAAGACAGGAAACATATAGAATGACAACCCTATGCCATTAAATTATCACAAAAAATGGTGTTAATTATGTATCAAAATACTCAGCCTTACAAGCAACTAAGATAAATTGAGTGAACATACAGTAGCTAGTAATGATTTCTCTCAGTCAACAAAAATCACATTAAAAATAGAGACAATGGTATTTTGTGTACATAAATGATTTGAACTACAAGGTAAACTGTATGAGACAATGATAAAGAAAGCCTGTATAGAAAAAATAGAGTGCCAAGGAGTACACAAGTAGCCAGTAGAAACAAATCTAGGAACTTACTTGGATGGTGGCCGACAGCAACCAGCTTCTATTGGAGTTAATTTCGCTAATTTAAATTGCTTCAAAGTCTGTAGAAAACAAAGAGTAGATACAAAGTAACAATTAGCATAGTAACAAAAAACAAAGCTCCAAATTGAACAATTAGCTCTAAATCGAAACCCTAAATTACCTGAAACCCAAAACAGAGCCCCAAATTGAACATTTAGCTCTAAATCGAAACCCTAAATTACCTGAAACCCTAAACAAAGCCCCAAATCTTCTCTGTTGACTGGCGTATGTTTTGTGAGAGAGTGACAAACTCGACTTAAGTTTCATGTTCATGATTTTGATTTGAATTTTGAACTCCATTTAGAGTTTGTGAGAAGATGTCTGGTGTGTGAGTCGTTTGTGTGTTTGGTGTAATGTGTATTTTGTGTTTTGATTGTTTGTGTAAGCCTGCAAGGGGGGAACTGAAATTTTAAGTTTGGGGAAGTGAAATGAAAGGGGGAAATGAAATTTGACAAGGAAGGGGGAAAATGAATTTGACGAGGGAAGTAAAATTTGGATGTAAAAGTTCTATAAAATTCAAAATGTTTTATATTATTTTTATAGATTTGTAAAATATATGTTACCTTATTTGTTATTTATTTTTATTTCTATGGGTGATATATTATAATAAAAAGATACAAATTTATTTTATATGATATTTTGACCAATATTAAGTAAAATTACAATTCCCTGAAACGCGATTCATGTATGATTTATACTTTTTTTTAAAATTTTTGAATATCCAACCAAATCGATGTTATTACCTACTTATTTTAGTAGAATCATCAATCTAGTACGAAACAAAATAATAGTCAAGCACTAGTTGATTCTTAAAATCTAAAATCAAATAAAATAATTTTTTTTCTAAAATTTCTAGAATATCACTAAAATATATAGATCTTTACATCCATATGGTTGGATAGTCATAAAATTATTTTTAAAAAATCGAAACAACAATTCGGGACGATACACTTAGTTTACAAAATATCACAAACATACGTAGATCTTGACATCCATAATGTTGGATCATCGACAATTTTTATATTAACATTTTCCTAGCAAGCTAACATTTCCTTGTAAACAAATATCAAGGATCGTAAATCATACAATATATGATGTTCACATCAACGTGTATAACAAAATATCTAAAGTATGATCGTATTCTATCTATCAATGATATTATTATTATCATTAACCTTTATTTAAGTGTTTTTAAATATTTAACAATTTTTTATACTAAATATCCAAATAAGAGATTTATACAATAACATTGTATGAAGTGTGTAACACTTATGTATGTATTAAGGGCAACAAATAAAGTATTTTTTTTAAAAATCAACGCTTTTGATATAGACAACAGTTTAGCTAAACAAAACGTTGTAACGTAAATAATCACGCAAGGATTTTATAAAACCAAACCATTGTCTATATCATACAACGGTTTAACAACATAAACAATTGTTACAGAGATTATTCAACAACGAACGGATCAAAACGAAAACCCTTGTGTATATTATACAACGTTTTTTGGACAAAAACCATTGTTAAGTCTTACAACTTACAACACTTTGTCAAACAAAAACCATTGTCTTATACTTTTATAAGATCGAATAAACAAAACATACGTGAGTCCCGACTCTCATATATATAATTAATATAAGACAACTTAATGACGACTTTATAATTAAATTATGTCATACTGATATGTAAAATGAGTTATTTGAATATGACAACATTGTTGTTATTAGTATTGGTATGTCACTTATTCGCTAATAGTATAGTTATTATGTAATGTTCGTTTAACTTCGGAATTAGTAATGTTATAATTATTAACATTATCCTAGCTAGCTAATATTTCCTTGTAAACAAATATCAAGGATCGTAAATCATACAATATATGATGTCCACATCTACACCGTGTATAACAAAATATCTAAAGTATGATCGTATTCTATCTATCAATGATATTATTATTATCATTAACCTTTATTTAAGTGTTTTTATATATTTAACAATTTTTTATACTAAATATCCAAATAAGAGATTTATACAATAACATTGTATGAAGTGTGTAACACATATGTATGTATTAAGGGCAACAAATAAAGTATTTTTTTTAAAAATCAACGCTTTTGATATAGACAACGGTTTAGCTAAACAAAACGTTGTAACGTAAATAATCACGCAAGGATTTTATAAAACCAAACCATTGTCTATATCATACAACGGTTTAACAACATAAACAATTGTTACAGAGATTATTCAACAACGAACGGATCAAAACGAAAACCCTTGTGTATATTATACAACGTTTTTTGGACAAAAACCATTGTTAAGTCTTACAACTTACAACACTTTGTCAAACAAAAACCATTGTCTTATACTTTTATAAGATCGAATAAACAAAACATACGTGAGTCCCGACTCTCATATATATAATTAATATAAGACAACTTAATGACGACTTTATAATTAAATTATGTCATACTGATATGTAAAATGAGTTATTTGAATATGACAACATTGTTGTTAATAGTATTGGTATGTCACTTATTCGCTAATAGTATAGTTATTATGTAATGTTCGTTTAACTTCGGAATTAGTAATGTTATAATTATTAACATTTTCCTAGCTAGCTAATATTTCCATGTAAACAAATATCAAGGATCGTAAATCATACAATATATGATGTCCACATCTACAACGTGTATAACAAAATATCTAAAGTATGATCGTATTCTATCTATCAATGATATTATTATTATCATTAACCTTTATTTAAGTGTTTTTATATATTTAACAATTTTTTATACTAAATATCCAAATAAGAGATTTATACAATAACATTGTATGAAGTGTGTAACACTTATGTATGTATTAAGGGCAACAAATAAAGTATTTTTTTTAAAAATCAACGCTTTTGATATAGACAACGGTTTAGCTAAACAAAACGTTGTAACGTAAATAATCACGCAAGGATTTTATAAAACCAAACCATTGTCTATATCATACAACGGTTTAACAACATAAACAATTGTTACAGAGATTATTCAACAACGAACGGATCAAAACGAAAACCCTTGTGTATATTATACAACGTTTTTTGGACAAAAACCATTGTTAAGTCTTACAACTTACAACACTTTGTCAAACAAAAACCATTGTCTTATACTTTTATAAGATCGAATAAACAAAACATACGTGAGTCCCGACTCTCATATATATAATTAATATAAGACAACTTAATGACGACTTTATAATTAAATTATGTCATACTGATATGTAAAATGAGTTATTTGAATATGACAACATTGTTGTTAATAGTATTGGTATGTCACTTATTCGCTAATAGTATAGTTATTATGTAATGTTCGTTTAACTTCGGAATTAGTAATGTTATAATTATTAACATTTTCCTAGCTAGCTAATATTTCCATGTAAACAAATATCATGGATCGTAAATCATACAATATATGATGTCCACATCTACAACGTGTATAACAAAATATCTAAAGTATGATCGTATTCTATCTATCAATGATATTATTATTATCATTAACCTTTATTTAAGTGTTTTTATATATTTAACAATTTTTTATACTAAATATCCAAATAAGAGATTTATACAATAACATTGTATGAAGTGTGTAACACTTATGTATGTATTAAGGGCAACAAATAAAGTGTTTTTTTAAAAAATCAACGTTTTTGATATAGACAACGGTTTAGCTAAACAAAACGTTGTAACGTAAATAATCACGCAAGGATTTTATAAAACCAAACCATTGTCTATATCATACAACGGTTTAACAACATAAACAATTGTTACAGAGATTATTCAACAACGAACGGATCAAAACGAAAACCCTTGTGTATATTATACAAATATACAACGGGTTTTTGGAACAAAACCATTGTTAAGTCTTACAACTTACAACACTTTGTTAAACAAAAACCATTGTTTTATACTTTAATAAATTGAATAAATAAAACAAAGTTAGTCAACATCCTAATATATAAAAATTATTATCCAATAATTTACTCACAATTTTATAATAAAATTATATCAAATTTACACAACGGTTTTTTTGCAACATTGTCTTACGTTTATTCACACAATACGACTAAGACAACCGTTGTCTCAATCCAACAATGGTTAAATTAAAACATTGTCTTAATATTATTTAGACAAGAGTTAAAAAAAACTGTTGTCTGAACCCATTCATTTGCGTCGTCTATATCCACTATTTTTCACTTTCTTAGACAATACGAACCGTTGTAATGTAATGGATTAGACAATACTTTTTCGAGCCAAAAAATAAACTGTCGTCTGTTAATTTTAGGCAACACTTTTTCGGCCGTCCGTTGTCTGAAAAGTGTCGTCTGTTAGTTTTTTTAATATGTCCAACATATTGGTATCAGAGCCACTAGTCTCAAGGGACCTGTGCCATTGAAGAAATACCTTTAAACACATCTCCTAAATACACACCTTCAAAAACCACAGACACACCCACAAAAAAAAAACTCTGATTTGGAATGGATTCAGAAAATTTCAATAGTATTGCACCACCTGCATTTGACGGTGAAAACTATCATATTTGGGGCTGCTAGAATGGAAGCATACCTGGAGGCAAATGATCTGTGGGAACCAGTTGAAGAGGATTATGAACTCCATCATTTGGCTAATAATCCAACGATGACTCAATTAAAGCATCATAAGGAAAGGAAGACAAAAAAATCGAAGGCAAGGGCTATTTTGTTTGCTGCTGTCTCATTAGATATATACACAAAGATTATGACCATGAAGACGACATTTGAAATCTAGAATTTTCTCAAAAGTGAATACGAAGGAGATGAAAGAATTAAAGGAATGCATGTCTTGAATCTAGTCACAGAATTTGAGATGCAAAGAATGAGAGAATCTGAAACAATCAAGGTATATTCCGATAGACTTCTTGGAATTGCTAACAAAGTAAACTCCTTGGTACTGATTTTCCAGATTCTAGAATTGTTCAAAAGATACTAGTTACACTTCCTGAGAAATTTGAAGTTACAATTTCATCATTGGAAAACTCTAAAGACCTGTCAAGCATTACGTTGGTAGAGTTGTTAAATGCATTGAATGCACAAGAACAAATGAGGCTTATGATACAAGAAGGATATGTGGAAGGTGTTTATCAAGTCAAATCATTCAGCAAAGATGGAGGCAAAAACAAAAATTGGTAGAATAAAATGAAAAAACCTGGAGGCATTGCAAGCAACGAAAGCAACCAAAATAGCAACACTCAAATCTTTCCACCCTGCTCCTACTGCAAAAAGACTAATCATCCTCCAAATAGATGCTGGTGGAGGCCAGATGTAAAATGCCACAAATGCGGTCAACTAGGACACATGGAAAAGATTTGCAAGCCTCAACATGGGGAAACCAAGGCTTCTGAAAATCAGTATCCAGATGAGGAGCAGTTGTTTGTAACATCATGTTTTTCCGCTCACAATTCTACAAAAAGATGGCCTATAGATATTGGTTGTACAAATCACATGATATATGATTGAGAACTCTTCAGAGATCTTGATGAGGCTGCCATTTCTAAGGTCAGAGTTGGAAATGGAGTATATATTGCAGTAAAAGGCAAAGGAACAATTGAAATTCAATGTCATACCGGTTTGAAATTAATTTTTGATGTCTTATATGTTCCCGAAATTAATCAGAACGTGTTGAGTGTCTCTCAGTTAACATAACAGAAAAAGGTTACAAGGTGTTGTTTGAGGACAATCATTGTATCATCAAAGATTCAAGAGGTGTAGATATTTTCAAAGTTCAAATAAAAGGTAAAAGCTTCGCTTTGGACTTGACGAAAGAAGAACATGTTGCTATACATAAAGAGGATAACAACACAATGTTATGGCACAAAAGGTTAGGGTACTTTAATCATGCTGCTCTAATTTTTATGGAGAAGAACAATATGGCGATAAGGTTGCCTACATTAGGAGAAGAGCCACCTAAGTGTGCTGCATGTCAGTATGGAAAGCAAAATAGACTCCCTTTCCAACAAAATAGTGCTTGGAGGGCCACAGAGAAGCTGCAACTGATACACATAGACGTGGCAACCAATGAACACATCATCTTTAAACGACCGTAGGTATTATATTGCCTTTATTGATGATTATTTGAGAATGTGCTGGATTTATTTTATGAAACAAAAATCCGAAGTTGCTGATATCTTTGGTACTTTCAAAGCTTTGGTTGGGACTCAAAGTAAAAGCAAAATTATGATGATTAGATCCGATAATGGAACCGAATACACCTCTGAAAATTTTAACAAGTTTTGTAGCGATGCATGCATTGAACATCAGTTGACAACACCTAATACTCCTCAACAGAACGACATTGTGGAGAGAAAAAATCAGATGATTATGGAGATTGAAAGGTGTTTACTTCATGACAAAGGGATTCCAAAGAAATTTTGGGCCGAGGCTGCACATACAACGGTTTTCTTGCTAAACAGATTGCCAACAAAAGCTTTGAGGAAGATGAATCAATTTGAAGTATGGTACAAATACAAACCCAAGTTGCTTAACTTAAAAACATTTGGTTGTCTATGCTTCTCTTATATTCCTCAAGTTAAAAGAGACAAGTTGGACAAAAAATCAGATGCTGGAATATTTGTTGGTTACACCCCAAATGCCTACAGGATCTACCAACCATAGAATAATAAAATTACAATCAGCAGAGATGTTCACTTTCTTGAGTCAGAAAAATGGGATTGGGAAAATGATGAGCAAATCAAGATCCAAGAGGAAAATGATGATGTGGATGATGAACCTGTTAGAGGAACCATGCCACTCTCCGAGATTTATCAAAAATGCAATGTCGCTTTGATGGAACCTGCGGGGTACGAAGCAGCTGCAACTGATCAAAAGTGGATAACTGCAATGAAGGAGGAGCTGAAAATGATTGAAAACAATCAGACATGTGAGTTGGTGGACAGGCCTAAACACAAGAAAGCTATAGGAGTCAAGTCAATTCATAGAACCAAGTTTAATCTTGATGGTTCTGTAAACAAGTACAAGGCAAGACTTGTTGTTAAGGGGTATGCTCAGATTTATGGGGTGGACTTTTTCAGAAACATTTGCTCCGGTTGCGAGGATGGAAACCATAAGGATGTTGTTGGCTCTTGCTGCACAAAAGGGATGGACAGTCCACTAAATGGACATCAAATCAGTGTTTTTGAATGGTTTGTTGGAGGAAGAAATTTTTGTCGAGCAACCGGAATGGTTTGTTTGTAAAGGACAAGAGGACAATGTATATCGACTGATAAAGGCTTTGTATGGCTATAGACAAGCTCCAAGAACCTGGTACAGCAGAATCGATACTCATATGTTAAGCTTGGGCTTTACTAAAAGTCTAAGTGAAGCCACACTTTATGTCAAGAAATCAAATAAAGAAATTCTTGTTGTATCACTATACGTTGATGATTTGCTTGTAACAGGTAGCAACTTGAAGCAGATTGACAACTTCAAAGAAGAAATGAAAGCTGTGTTCGAGATGACAGACCTCAGAAAAAAATGACTTTTTTTCTTGGCATGGAAGTGCAGCAAAGTACAAATGAGATTTTCATATGTCAATAGAAATATGCCAAGGAAATTCTCAAGAAGTTGAACATGGATGAGTTCAAGCCTTCTGCAACCCCGATGAATAACAAAGAGAGGTTCTGTGAAAAAGATGGTGCTCTCAAAGTTGATGAAGGACTCTACAGAAGTTTAATCGGATTCTTGATGTATCTGACCACAACTAGGCTAGATATTATGAATGCTGTAAGTATCCTCTCAAGGTATGTGCATTCTGCTTGTGAAGTTCAGTTTCAAGCAGGAAAAAGAATTTTACGGTATGTTGAAGGTACAACTGATTTTGGGGTCAATTTTAGTCAAGTTGCAAATTTTAGACTCCATGGTTATGTTGATAGCGATTTAGCTGGATGTGAAGATGATTTGAAAGCACATCAGGTTATTGCTTTAGCATTGGTTCTGGAGTGTTCTCTTGGAGTTAAAAAAACAAGAAATAACAGCCCAATCCACAGCTGAAGCAGAGTTTGTAGCCGCTACTCTTGCTGTTAATCAGGCCTTATGGTCAAGGAAACTCATGATGGACTTACACATGGAGCAACAAGAAGGCACAACTATATTTGTAGACAAGCAAACATCAATTTCAATTACTGATAAACCACTGTTTCATGAAAAGACAAAGCATTTAAAAATTAAGTTCTATTTCCTAAGAGAAGTTTAGAGGGAAGGAAATGTGCAACTGATTCACTGTAGTTCAGAAGATCAAAGTGCCGACATTCTTACAAAGGCATTTCCAAAAAATAGATATGAATTTTTGAGGCATAAGCTTGGTGTTTGCAGCTCCAGAGTCAAGGAGGAGTGTTACTGATATGACGCTTGAAGCTTAATCAGGAGTTCGATCTATGTGCTATAATCAAGGACCTGGAATATCTCTCTGGTTGATTATTAGACACCTATATGTTAGCAGATTTTATTGTAAAACTAAGCATGATTTCCTGCTATGATGTTTCATAGCAAGATGTTGCTGCTATGCAGTATAAATAAGTCCATGCATATCAATAAAAATTATTCCAATATTCTACGATCATGTTTCTCTTACATACTAGTTTGTAGTTTTTTTATATGTCCAACAAGCATCATGAAAAATACACTCTTTAATTTCACCATTAGACCTTCGTTTGGATACTATTACCAGATTTCTAGAGATCAGATCCTTCAAGTAATCTGCTGTCACCTCCTCCAAATGGTTTATTTTCTCCTCCAAGTCAGTTTCTGCAATTTTTATTTTGATGAATCCCTCAGCCACCCATAACAAAATTAACTTCCATGCACGTATCTCATAGTCCTCTGGAAATGCTGCAAAGTAAAGGAAGCATGGTTTCAGGTGATTCGGTAAATGGTTGTAACTGAGTACTAGTGTCTCCATGAACTGCTCGGGGCCACTGCTAGCAATAGAGCTCATATCTTGCGCAACCTGACTCTACCAGCTTGTTGTCATGTCGCTTTCAAGAATTCCAGATATTACTACAATTGAAAGTGGCAGCCCCTTACATTTTTTAGCTATATGTGCGCTCCAATTTCAATCAACGACGAAAGACATTTTTCTTTGAGAAACACCTTGTACTGAAGTAAATCCCAACTTTCTTTCTCAAATTAAGAAATGCAAAGGATGCTGGTATTGGACTGGTAAAGGCAGGTTTGCAAGTCGACTTGTGAATACTATCCGACTTCCAACATTGTCATCTGGAAAACACAACATCAAATCGTTCCAGTAGTTACCATCCCATATGTCATCCATGACTACTAGATATCTCTGACCGCTTAGCCTTCGTTTTAGATTTACACTTAATTCCATATCTCTGCAATTCTCAATCTCAGCATCAAAACCTGATTTTAAGATGCCAAGTACGACATCACTCTTTTTAGGCTCTTGTGTAACAGTTGTCCAGGAACGAACATGGAAATGATATACGATTGAAGGTTCATTAAAGACCTTTTTGACCAAAGTTGTCTTCCCTAGTCCAGCCATACCAACAACAGAAATAACCTGAAGCTGCTTTTTTCCTCCCATAAGTTGCTCTACAAGCCTCTTTGCATCATCATCAAAACCAACCACAGTTTCTTTTCCTGCAATATGCCGACTCACCATTTCTGAATAGAGGGTTCCATTTGTAGTGTGTTTTCAATAGAGTTGAACTGATCACAACCTTTTCTTTTAAGGGTATCTGATATTGGAGTGATCAAGCTCTATAAATTATCTGATTGATTTGTTTTTGGATTTATTTTGTTCTTAGTCTCTCTTGGTATTCTTGGCATAAGGTGTGTTGATACATAATATGAACCTGATCCCTTAATACCTTAATAGGTAGTAGTAAAGGATATGTGACTTGCTCCTAAAGAATAGGACTATGGGCCTAAATAAGATCTGATACCAAAAAGAACTATGTGAGCTTGATTCCTTATAAAAGGATACGTAGGCACCTTGAGAAGGGGAGCCCGAAATTCTATTATCTCTGAATTAATCATCTCAAGCTCAGCCCTAAATCACATAAACCCAAATTGCCATGTATATCAAATCCCTAATATTAGAGCTCTATACAAAATGTATATCAAATCCCTAATATTAGAGTTCTATACGAAACTTGATTATAAATTTAATCTTGAAGCTTAGTCCCCTTATCTTCCATTGATAATATTTTTGATTAAACTGATGGCACATGCTTATAATTTTATATATTTGTTTGCATGTTTCATCATGATGCTATTACCTAGTGATATGTGTTTGGTTAATCTTGTGATATGTATACTCCGTATCTTTCTTTTTTGTTATAAATTCAAGAATAAACAGAACTCCAAACTTATTGCTCATGCAAATTTTATACATGTTGCATGTTCATTAAACTCCTGGATAAAGCGGATGCTACTATTAAACCTCCAATGGTCAACAGTCTTGCAAGATTTTCGTGTGTTCTTCTTTCTTTCAATACATCAATTAGTACTGTGCAATCTTGTACATAAAACAATATTAAGATGATGATAAACACACAAACGAATCAATGTATCTCTATATGGGGTTACCAGAAAAGGACAGGAACAACTGTTGTAACTTTTGAAGGGAACCTTTTGATAACTTCTTTCAAGAAAGTAAAAGTTCTATGATCAAGAATGGAAACAAGTTGGTTGACGCAAGATTGCGGGTCAGCCGGTGAAGAGATACGGTAAAAAACACTGTAAATTGAGGTATACATATTTCTACCAAGGTCCAATTGATTCATCATTCAGAAGGCAACCAACATGATTAGCTCTGAAGTAACTAGATTCAAGCTAGCGATCTTCAGCCATCATCTCTGAAGGAGAAATATACAAATATAGTTTATCTTATAAGTACGCCAACACTGCAGAACCCCAAGAATACGTGTGAATACTATCCAAGTAAAAAAGCGAGGCAATGTACCTCGGATGCACCACGTTCCTACTATTAGTAGGAAACAAAACTGACCCCACAACCAACATCAAGTATGCCTTCGTGTGCAGAGTAATCTTCTTTGGGTCATTACCAGGATCACCCTCGTACCACTTATGCAACCATTTATACTTTATCCCTCCTCTTGTATCCATTTCCAGTTCGATCTCTTTATTTGTAAGCTCTTAAAACCAGTTCCTAGTAATATAGGCCTTCAGATTTTGGATTGCACCCCAATCAATGGCTGACCAGTAGTAGGTAACCCTAATATGTAATGAACATCCTGCAAAGTCATTGTCATCTCACCCTGCCTCATGAAGAAAGTATTAGTCTTATGGTGCCACCTCTCAACCAGGGCTGTCACAAGTGCAGTATCATTCTGAAGCACAACATCCACGTTTGCAAACAAACCAAACCCCGTCATGTCCAATATCTCCTGTTACCCGAACGCATCAATCCGTTACCCGAATAACACGTCAACATACCCCTATCAACTCCATCCTAAACCTCCTGACTGACATGATAAACATTATCAAATATAACTGTCTGACTAATAGGGCCGTAAGTATGTCCTCTAGCCTGAAACATTCATAAAGAACAAGAATCAACGACAACTACATTCTAAGTATGAATATGTATTCAGAACCACTAACATTCTCAAACAGAAAACGCCCACTACATTCTCAAACCAAGCATTATCAAACCAGGTACAATTTAACTACATTAAGAACACATTACAACTCTAAAACTGCAACTCCATTTGTGCATCACTAGAACAAAACTATATTGCCAACACTTGTGATTTTTTCCCTTAACAGAAGCAAATCAAATTGTAATTATCCACTTATGACTGACAATACACAAAACAGGCTAACAACGTTAATATTAAACTAAAAATTACACAACATTACTATTCTTCACGAAATAACCTATGAACACATATCGTTTCTTCCATTTAAAAGCAGTACACAACCTTAACACAAATTAACAGTTCAATTAACCACTACAACATCAATTAAACAAATTACACCAATAAAACACGAATAAACGAATTTAAATCGAATTAAGCCACTAACATATTTATAATTAAGCCTTAAATACATCCACGTAACTGTAATCAACAAGGCATGACTTACTACTAAGAATCCATACGATATATAATCATAAACCGAACCTAATATTAGAGCTATATACAAATACCTGATTATAAATTTAATCTAGAAGCTTAGTCCGTGATGAAAATTGGCTTCAACAAGGTGTACGGTTCAAAACTGATCGATATGGTCAACTATATTAGCAAAAAGAAAAATGAACATTTAGGTTGACTGCAAAGCAAGTCAATAAACTGTATGCATGTTTCTTTTCTAATGAGCATCTATTGTCTTTTTTGAAGATTTTATTCATTGACATCAGAAGCTTCACGAACAGTTATTTCTATTTAAATTAAATTTTAAGAGTATGTAGCCCATAATGTGGGGGCAAGGAGGCATTACGATTTCGGTTTATTATTGGAGAAGGGTTAGTTCTCGGAGAATGGTCAATTCTCGGTACAAAAGAGAAAGTGATTTAAAAAATCAAATATTCATCTTTGAAAAGGGTGGATGATGAGGTCTAGTAGAGTAGTAGCGGAAGTCTTATGCAGCGGATAAAATACATTTTAATTTTGATATATATAGAGTAAAAGTTGAATAAAGATCATTGAGTGTAAGAATTTAGTTCGTCACCACATTCCGAACTCCTTCTGCTCTCACATATTCTAATAATGTGAAGTTATTTACATAGTGAAGATATAGATAAAAACTCTAAACTAAGAGACACATAACGGTCATGTTGGAATATAATATAATATTCAGTTGGAGCCTTCCTCTAATCTCTCAAGATTTTAAATTGATAGGTTACATAACATGTCGCATTTTCACAATATTCAATAAATACATCATCCTTGTTGTTGTTATTTTGATATAAGAGGGAGAAGAGTTATAATATTTGGTGGAAGCCTATGTTTTTATTCATCATAATACTCAATATATAGAGCTCATACAAATCAAATAAGCACAATTAGTGCCACATAACTAGCCTATGGAGTTACATATCTTTCTTAATTAAAGAGACATTAAAACATAATAATATAATTGATTCTTCATTTACAATTTTGAATCAATATTCCAACACTCCCTCTTAATTCGAAATTGTAAAACTTATTGAAAAATTTTAAATGACGATGTACTTTGCACCATCATCTAAACATGGAGCACTTCTCTCTCTCCACAAACATGAGGCACTTCTCACCACAAACATGGAGCACTTCTCTCCATAAACATGTTGATGCACTTCTCCTCAACTTCCATTTTAATGGAGCACTTCTCTCCATAAACACTTTTCTTGATGCATTTCTCACCAAGTTTCATTTTTTTTTTTTACACTTTTTGCAAACATTAAATAACCATTATTTTGGAGCACTTCTCTCCATGGTGAAATCCTCACCAACAATTCTAAAATAAATATTTTTCCATGGCCACTTGTGCCATGCTTTCTTTCTCATCATCATGACACTCATCATGGTGCCTCTTGTTATCGGATCCTCTTGACCCTCCTTCATGTTCTTCCTTGGACACTTTGGTTGAGCCGCCTTCAAAAATCCTTATTTGATTTTGTGTTAGGTTGTTTCCAAGAGGTTGCATCTCCCTCTTAGATTCAGCCCTCCACAAGCATGAACCTCTCATGCGAGAAGTCATGACTATGCGCTCACACTCATACTCACAGATCCCTTAGAGCATCTCCAACGAGGTTGGCTAAATTGGTTGACTAAAATCATATAAAATGCTGATTATGTAAAATTTGCTGAACCTGTAAGAGATTGTGCTCCAATGGAGTTAGTTATAATGATTAGCTATATTTAAAAATAGTATGTTATTAATATTTTAAGTTGCTATAGATAGAATGTATTATTTTAATATGGTAATAGATGATGTGGAGTTTCACTACAGGTCCACAGAGGTTCGACAAATATAGCCAATGTGTTGAGGTTGGCTAAATTTATAGCTAACAAGAATGTCTCATTGGAGATTGCAAAATTTTACATATTGGTTATAATTTTTATTTTTGGCATGTTTTATCCATTTTTAGCTAAGGACTCTTTGTGGTTGGAGATGCTCTTAGAGCATCTCCAATGGTACTGGCTAAAGTGGTTAGCTAAAATAAGATAGAATACTGATTATTTAAAATTTGTCGAATCTGTAAGGTATTGTGTTCCAATGGAGTTGGCTATAATAATTGGTTATATTTTAAAAATAGTATGTTATTATTATTTCAGATCGTTAAAAATAGAATATGTTATTTTAATAAGGCAATAGATGATGTGAAATATTGCTACAAGTCCCTAGAGGTTCAGCAAATATAGTCAACGTAAGGAGGTTGGCTATATTTTTTGCTAAGAGGAATGGACCATTGGAGTGCATCTTTTTATACATAATCTTTATAATTCGTAAATATGGCATGTTAATTTGAATTTTAGCTAAGGGATTGCTCCCATTGGAGATGCTCTTAAGATCATTAAAGCTCTTGATACCATGTTGTTATTTTGATATAAGAGGGATAAGAGATATAATATTTGGTGGAAGCCTATGTTTTTATTCATCATAGTAGTCAATATATAGAGCTCATACAAATCAAATAAGCACGATTAGTGCCACATAACTAGCCCAAGGAGTTACATATATTTCCTAATTAAAGAGACATTAAAACATAATAATATAATTGATTCTTCATTTACAATTTTGAATCAATTTTCCAACAATCCTACTGGAAACGAGATCTTCGAATGTGACTTGTCCTACAGTATATGAAAAATCATAATCATGTATGGTGGGAATTGACGATGGGCCGAAAACTTGTGGAGTGACTTCCTGCAATATCATGTTCATGACACTTGTAATTTCCTTCACACATTGTCCAGTTAAATGTCTAAGGAAAATAGTATTGCAGATGCTATTCCTGCAGTAATAACAAAATATAATCTCAAATCCTAACATTTCTTCTAGATATGGCCCGATAGTATATAATAATGAACATATTGCACTTATATTAACCTAAAAGAAGGAAATCAAGAATCTATGATGTAATTGCTCTTGACATGTAATATGTCGGTTTTATCCTTGTTAATTTTATGAAATTCAAAATGCAAGACAATTGTAATAATGCAATACTTCTATCATCACAAGCAATAGAAAACAGATCTTATTAATTCAAATATGTCTCTCTACTAACTGAGACATTACATGTTCAGCAAACTACATAATTGTCTTAATATCACACCATGATTTCAGCCTTGATATCAGCCATTATTCAAATATAACAGAATGAAAGAAAGAAAATAATCAGGGATTCACACGTAGCAGATAGATATTCCATGTCAGCAGTCCTAAACATGTCTTCCAACAATCCTGAATAAGGTGCAACCATTGGTATACTTTAGTGATTTTCACCGAGGACTTCAATGTTCCGCTGAAGGTATGGCTATGTATGGATTACCGAGAGCGTCAACATTGCCAGGACGGGAGAAAACAACCTGCAGTTTCAGAGCATGCACAATTCTTGCATTCAGCAGATACAAATCAGATGGAAAGAAATTCCATATTCTTTTACTGTAATTTCACATATTTTTCGGAACTTCAATTTTATAAAATCAATAGTATAATCAAGTATATAAAATATATAAATCAGGCTCCTAAAACTCGAGTGTCGATTTGTTGGTACAAATTTTCTGTAACGTAACTTCTTCAAAAAAATACCTGGTAATTTGCGAGTGCGCGAGTCTTGAAACCGGCTGCGCAATAATCAAAATAATATTCCCAGGTACAAATGAACTTTTCGTCGAACCCCAGAGAAAGAATTTTGCTAGTAACAAAAGCATTAAACAGTTTCAGACTTCTTGCATTATATACCCAACAATATATTTTTTTTTTGCTAAGTATACCCAACAATACTTATAGCTAATAATGACAAAATACAACTTCTTTTATGTTTCTGGCATAGTTTTGCTCTTAAGCTATACAATCTTCAAAATGAGATTAAGCACACCTTTGTTTCTCCAAGAAGTTTGTTCTCCAACACCTGAGAGTCTGGTAGTAATGGATCCCCATGTTTTCAACATGTTCCACACTGCATTTGTATTGTGATTTATTAATTGTTTCGACTTAGTACTTATAAAACAAACATCTAAAAAATTAGGTGCAAAATTAACTTGAGACTCCTACCATAGCCTGGATGAAGCTGCCATGGCTGATGTGACTCTACTGAGCGAAGGAAGACATGCACCAGGAAATATATACTCTTTCATAAAGCCAGAAATTCGTCTGTGATGATCATATTGCGCATCTGGTATTGATGTGAACTGGGATTGTTTCAAGTTGCATAAGCATGAGTTCAGGTACAAATGGTTTTCCTTTGATAGTTCGATTATTATTTATATGTGCATGTGGCTGATACCTGAAGAACCAAAATTCCATCTTCTGCCAACGATGATTCACAGCAACCAAAAAATTCTTCCATATATTCATGACCAACAGATTCTAACATCTCACTGCAAGTGATGTTTGCTTAATTAGTTTAATAATTTGTAGCATATGAAGTTCAGGTACAAGTTCACGTTTCAATGAGCTTACCAGGATAAAATACGATCAAATTTATTGGGTTCTTGCAGTTGGCGGTAGTCACACAGAAGAAACTTTATGTTGTTCTGAAAATAAAGTTGGTATATGTATTCATATAGATGACTAATCTTATGGGTATAGGTATAAATGAAGGTTGATTTTTGTCAAATATAATACCTGAAGTCCTGCTTCCTTTACTTTCATTTCTGCATATCTTAATTGCTCCACGGAAAGGGTAATGCCGGTGTATTTACATCCAGTTCGTTTGACAATTTCTATTGCTAGACTTCCCCATCCAAAACCAATCTCAAGAACTTCATGATCCTTCTTAACTCTTGCCTGAATCAATTTGAAAACAGGAGTATAATCAGATGTTTCAATATTGATGTACCAAATATACGGCATTTACACAAAATGGCTCTGGGGGATTATGACGTTAAGACTCACCTTATCAATTAGGATCGAGTTTTTTCTCTGCTGTGCAGTTTTTAAGTCTTCACCCTCCATCTTTTAGACAAATGACCAAAACATGAAAATATAATGGCAATTTGTTGAAGATAGAATTAGATTTTCTGTCTGAGCTAATGAATGATAAAAACCTGACCTTAAAATTTGCACACGAGTAAGTCATTGTTTCATCTAAGAATAGAGCAAAAAGTTCATTCGACTGAAACATGAACACAAAGATAATTTGTCAGCTAAATAGTGCCTTAATTATGCTAGGCCTAGATATATTTCTACCATTTCTTATCTTGAAGCAAGAAGCAAATTGCAGGTTCAGTTAAATCACAAACCAGGTCATAATGACGAGAAATGTTCCTGCGAGCTTGAGTAAGAGTGTTTTGCCTTAAAACATGATGAAAATAGTATTTCGCAGATGCTATTCCTGCGGTTAAAAACATTGGTGTCCACCAGCCCCTTCAGAAACCAAAGTACGCGAGAAGTATTAATACTCAGTAGTTAACTTATAACATTTAACAATGATTTTTAGTTGGAAATAATACCTTTGGTTTTTTACTCTTGACACGAAGTTTTCAAATCTCTGTTGGCGATAAAAATCTGCAGCGTAGATTCCATCAAGGCAAATATAAACTGGGAACACATGAAATTTAAATGTAGACTACTTTTCTTACCATAAAGAGATTTAGAAGACCTTCTTTCTTGTCAACATATGAAAAGTCACCATTAATATAGGCATCCGCAAGGCCTAAATCAGCTTGTGTGACAATCTGTCGATTTATTTCCACAAACAATATTAAAAAAAGATTAATTTGACAATAGTTATTTCAAAATACTAATCTACGCCCTAGGTCTGACTATAAATCTTGCGTAACTGATATCTGTGTGAGAAATCTGACACTTTCAGTAATAACTACTTCTTCCAATAAGCTGCAGCAGCAAATTAGCTAAAAAAGTCAGGGTATCTTCATAAAATGATAAGTTAGAAAAATGAGAAAGAAAAAGAAAATCACTGTAGTGATGAGAAACCAGAATTTAAAACACAAGTAGATGCAACATTCAACCTTTTAATTGGGCATAAACATAACAAGGGAAATGATAATATCATGAAAATCAAACTTTGATATTCCACCAAAAGAAACTAATTTAAATTTATTATTACCAACTCACATTAAACAACCGGTAGTGATATAGCTTTTAAGGAACCTAGTGGCATAGAGGCGTGCCCCAGATTCAAACTTGGAAAGAACCATATGCTTAGGATTTTTTAAGAGAGTAGAATTCTTTCCGATTACTCCGTTTGCAGCGACCATACCAGCCTGCATTTTGAATTTACTGTCAGCAGAAATTTACCTTTGATTATATACTGGATACTAGTTTTAAATCGGATTGACAACTTAACCTTTAGATTAATTTTATTAAAGGTTTACATCAACAACAACATTCTTACACAGAAAAGGTAATATAAAGTGATGTTCCGCTGTTAAAGAGAATCAGAGGCCGTCTTTGCGCCAAACTTTTATAGAACCATACCACTCTTAGAACCATTTCTATAACTTGCGGTGAACTTGTACGGTTGTTACATACTTAAGGCCTATTTGGCTAACTCAAAATAAGTTAGCTTATAGCTTATAAATCCGTAAAAACTTATGAATGGTGTTTTCCAACCCAACTTATGAACCCAACTTATAACTTATATGTTCATAAGTTGAATGTTAATAACAACCTAGATTTTCCTTAACTTATTGACTTATTGCTTGATATCTTTATCTTTTAATACTTTATATTTTTACATTTGTGTTTTTAAATATTTTTTTAATTTAAAATGCATGTATTTAGCTCATTGTATTTAATAATTATTTTTTTAAATGTAAATTGACAAACTTTTAACTAACTTATCAGTAAATTTATCCAAACACCAAAACAATTTATAAGAATTCATACACATATCACTTATATGACACATATTTATTTTAAGGTATAAGTCAATTTTTTTAAGATACCCCAAACACCCACTAAGCAAAAAGATATGCACACAAATATTTTTAAAGTTACAGTACCTTTAGTCCATCCTCATGGAATCCATAGCCTGAAAGAAGTACCAAGATACCCTCACATGTTAGAAATTAAATCATTTTGATCTATTTCTGAAAATATAGGACACAGTGACATTTTATTTTTGGTAAATACAGTGACGATCTATTTCTGAAATAATCAAAACAAAAATATGAAGGTCAAATGAAAAAAAGAGTGGCCTATAAGATTGTGGACAATAGCCTAAGGCCTGGAAGATTAGACACTTAGCGGTTGCCCTCAAAAGAAAAGAGTAAACTCTTATAAGTTTCCCTTCTAACTCCTGCACATCTCACCAGAAGAACAGTGTTGCTGTGCTGACAGTACTACTAAACCAGAACCGAAACACTAAGTATATCATTACAGTTATGAAATAGCACACGTAGTCAATACACTAATTTCAACTTAAAAAAGGTATACAACCTGTTTTTGGTACTAACAAACTTCCTCACCTTGGTACGCTCCACAAAACCAAATGCCTCTCTTCCCTTGAATGCTATCAAGCTCAAGTGACGCTTTTGTTGCGGCAACATTGGGGACCGGATGGCCAGTTGTCCACTTAAGCAAGGTGTGATCAGGTACAACTGAGGGATTAAGAGTTACCAGATATGGTAACCCTTTCTGACTGATGTTCTGCACACATCATATATTACACTATAATAAAAGACTATCATTTCAATATATTAGAAAACATTGGTTGTAGTTATGCAACTCAATAATGCTAATCATGAACCATTAAGCGGATATTCATCATTAATAACGATATATTAAAAAATTCTAGTGATTAAAAGAAATTTATTAAAGAGGCACAAAATCCTTTTTTTAAGCTAATGACGCCAAATCTATTTTCTCATTTGTCAAGATAAATTATTTCTACTGGAAGACACCAGCTTGTCCAAAATTTTCTTTGCTTCTGCTTGTAATTTATCTGAACATTGAGATAACATGTTCTTAATTAAAAACTTGAAGCCTACCAAGTTATCGAGTCTACTAATGGGTTGAGCACATCTTTTTTTAAAAAAATTCGAGCACATGTTTTCTTATCTTAAAGACACACTTCTGAATTAGGAATCACCAAAACAACTAACCTGGAGAACATTGAGCCAATGCGTCAGGCAAACTTTGTTATTTACATCTCCAAGAAAGTTCCATGAACTCCACGCAGCTGGATTCTTGGGCATTAAATTTGTGTCACGATGAAGATAAATATCACTGCCAGAAAGATATAAGAATGACTTGCATTACGACAGATAACCTCTAATATTTGTACACAAGTTCTTAATTCTGACATACACCAAGGCAGAACTGTATTGAAATACAAAACAGTATGCACATAACAAAAAGTACCTGTACTCGTATTGAAAAGCTCCAAGTACTCTTGTTTCATCATGTGTTGCCTGTCCTAAGATTTTCAAAGCATCTGGGGCATGCACAGCCATTATACATCCATCATACCTTGTTTGAGATCCATCTTCACAAATAACATCACAACCTGCTCAATCCATTAATGTTCGTGATTAGATTCGTGCAGTATAATCTAAAGACATATGCTTGATACTATACAATGACCTACTAAAACAGATGCATTAAATTCAAACTCAGTGGGATCCTAATATATCAACTCTGCAAATGGGCTGATACTTTAGTGGATCTGAATCTATTTTTGTCATGTAAAAAATGACTGCTTGCATAGACCCTGTGCACAATTCTCCGTGAGTTTGTGTGTGTGTGAGTGTGTGAGAGAGAGAGAGAGTTCTATCTGTTGGATGGTATAGTGCTGTAAGATAAAGTTGAACATAGTTCTTAAAACAAAGAAATTTAGATTCAAATAAGTTGCCTTTTTACGTAAGATGATAATATGAATTCAAGCACTTACCCCCATCAACTGCTGTAACAGACTGTACTGGGCAACCACTTAATATTTGGCAACCTCTAATAATCAGCTCTTCTTTTACCTATTGCCACGCTTAGCATTTCAGTATCAGGTAGTATATGATTTAAAATTTAATATTCAGACTTTTCTATTTCAATTTTTTTGATATATAATTCTAAATTTGGGGAATTCGACAATTTGTCACCTTGTTGACGTAGCTATGTGATCGACATCTTACAGTAAGCCACTGTGGACGCCCAAAGAGCTACAGGAAAACCAACGGTTGAGGTTGTTAGGAATGCTTTATTGGATTTAAATATCTCCGCAACATTCCAAAGTAGTGTTCAGACATGGGTTAAAGTTGGAATGCCTTTCGGCTAAACTTGAAAAGTAAGTACCTGGAGTAGATGGTGATTGCGGCAAAAGGAAAGAATTGCATAGGCAGAAAAGTTCATCACTCCTTCTGAAGGAGAAGACCAAATTGATGAACACATCGGAATCTGTAATATTTAGCAGTAAGTTATTACTTTCATTAGAAAATATTTTGAATTTGTGAGAACATAGTCTTGGTAGTCATACAAGATATGCTTTCTGAAATAAATCCGAGTAACCATCAGAGCTAATAAATTGACCCAGTGTTTCATTGCGTTCAATATCTGCATTGTTTTCAAGATCTTCAACGTATCTGCAACAATTATCATTTGAAAAATGAACTAGCCAAACTAACCTACGATAGACAAAATTTAAATCCAGAAACTGAACTCTTTACATCGGAAGAGGAAATACAACACATATTACATGACTAGAATTCAGTATGTTCAACTAATTAGCAGTGTGCAGTCCACATTCGCTAAGAGTTTTCATTAAAGTAGAATGTCTGTATTGCATTCATTCTCAAATAATATCTCGGATCCCCTACATATGACGGGGTAAATAATTTCTACTCATAATTTGTTCTTACATGCGTTAGCTAGGTTACTTTTTTTCCATAAGAACAGATAATCACAGACACAATACCTGATAACATCTATTTTAAACTTGAATATTTCTGGTATCATTTGCCAAAAGTACGGATTCAGGGCATTCCTCTTTTGGGAGAAGAGACTGGACAAACCACCACGACTTCCCCACTCACAGCCCCGACCATTGTCTAAACTCACCGACAAAGACATGTCCGAGACCTCCATGTCAACTCCAAGTCTTTCAAAGAACTCCATCATGTTTGGATATGTGACCTGTAATCACAGTCCCCAAAGAAGAAGACATCAGACAGAAACCAATGTACACAATAGAGATATATAAGAGTTACCACCGCTTTCATGCTGTCACATTAAATGGTGGCAAGAGCTGGTGCATTATGGAGGTAAATGGTAACATAAAAATTAAATCTTAAGGCACAACAACAAACGAGAAGACATTTTCCACACTGGTCGAAACATTTTCATTTTATTACTAAGCCGGAAATTACCCAAAATTGCACGGCTTATACCAAAACAAACACACCCAGAACATCTAGCTTCTAGAGCATGGTAAGGTCACTCTCTGCAACCTGATTCAAATATAACACATCCATTTCTATCTAATGTCAATAACATTCATAGTATAAAAGCATCACAAATACAATCGTGGGTTTCTTGTATTAGAATAATATTGATAGATTAATAATAATAGGAAAGGATTAAAATTTGATAATGAATAGGATTTAAAATTGAATTAAATTAATGTGCCTAAAATATGGATACGGTTGGAGTTAGGGTTTCGTAATGTTATTTAAACATTATGTTCTCCCTCCTCATCTTTTTAATCAAAATTCGTAGGATTTTGTCCATCAAAATCAGCTATCTTGCAAAATTTGTAGAAAGTTTATCGTAAGTCAGAATTCGTTGATTGTAGACTTTTCAGAAAGGTCTTTTCGTTATCTACAACTTTCGTCCTTTGAGTTTTGCAAGAAAACGTCATTTAGAGGGCTAAAAAGGCTAATTACAGATGTGGTCAGGTTGGATTCATACCTACATTCAAGGTTTTAGATGTTGAGGTAAGTTTCCTTGATTTGGAACGGGTATTTTTTGGCCCAAAAATATTTTTTTGGTTAATTATTAAACTAGTCCCAATGGTTAGTAATACTCATTGTGATATTGTATACATACAAACATACAAAACATATATATCAATATATACAAGAAAAAGTGCTCTTTTATGCAGCCAACAAAATTCGTTCTTTGTGTTTACTTTGATTAGACCCAACACAAAAGAACCAGGAGCCAGCTAGCAGAGATTCAAAATGTTGTGAATATAATATGATCAATTGTTTAACTGTAAATTAAATTTCAGAAAACTTGCATACTTGAGCCAGGGAAATTTCTACACTAAAATATGTCTTAGCTTGTCAAGCTAACTAACAACAACAGTCCTGAAATATGTGTAGAAAAATATAATCACAAGTTAAAAGCAAGAGTAGTTACTCGATTGAAGACCATGAAACCAAGGTCCAAGTCAACGCCATCGTCCACTGTGACAGTCTTAGCATGGCCACCAAGACTAGCTTCTTTCTCGTAAAGTACCACATCAACGCCAGCTTTAGCTAGAACATAAGCCGAAACAAGGCCACTGATGCCCGCACTGATCACTGCAATCCTCATCTGTTGCATTCCATCATATATCAAATTAGTACAATGTATTTGTACAGTTATACAGGTCTAACTCAAATGAGAACCCGAAAACCAAATATTTTGCACTATTCTCCTTGTCACTTTTTAAGTGCCGTTCTCGATTCTCATCTCAACCCGACCCTCTACATATATGAATAATCCATATATGTGTGTGTAACACAAAGTAGTAAAGAGACATGTTATTTAAATTTTATGAGCTCTTCATGTTAGTGAGTGAGAGGAGTAATGCTAGACATACATGTGTATATACAAACCTTAGTAGAACGTGGAAATCAGGTTGAAGAATGGACCGAAAGAAAACTCAAAAAATGAGTGTTACTAAACTCAAGATGGTCTGAGCTGCATGTACATTGATTTTATTTATATTAATAGAGACACTTTTCCACATTCTCTATTAATAAGGAAGATAACCCATGACTTAGAGGATTCAAATGATTTATGTTCATATCACCAACCACTACACTAAAGGAATTTTTGAGACCTTTTTAAAGAATCGTTAAATACATGTACCAACAACAACTCAAGTGCTATATTATATTTAATATTCTGGAATTCATTGACTATATTCGCAAGTAGTTTTCATGATATATTCGGTGTAATATTCAATCAAGATAAAGTGATATAATCATTTCTCTTTTTCAAAAAATTAAAAAAGTATATTATTCCAATGATAAAAATATGTAATAATTATTTTTAGATTAATAAGGAAAAGATAAACACAATGCATACCATAATTTTTGTTGATGTTAACATGATATTTTATGTTAAGTGAATTTGAATTAAAGTGGTTACTCTCTTCAATTCGACATGTTAGTACCCAGTCAATCCGAAAATGACCCGTTTTGAGTTGAAAAGAATTATAAATAGTTATTTTACATAAATTAATTGCATTTTTGGGTCGGGTTCGAGTATTCTGGGTCAGCCTGAAATTAAACCTTTATATTGCATTAATATATTAAATTTATCATGATTTATTAAATTAATTTTATTACAAAATGTATTAATAAAAATAATAATCTCCCATTTTCCGAGGATAATCGTTCCCCTTTTAGGGCTGGGATCGGGGAGCAAAATAATCCATGTTCAGAGATCGGGACTAGCTCGATGATTGAGTTCGGATTCGGGGATTGGTGCGGAATTAACATTTTCCAGTACTGAATTGACTCGATGCATACCCGAGGCACGCGAGACAATATGAATTTATTTAGTGTCAAATTTGAACATCAAGATATAAAATACACTTATTGCAAACACTTGTATCTTAATTAAGTACCAGCAAAACTAAAGTACATCAATTTTTTATCAACTTAAAAACAAATGAAAATACAACTTAATAGTTGACAATAGTACTTTAATCCAACCTATTGACAAATATTAGATGAGTTTAATTGAAATTCAAAGAATATAATGTTAACTTAATAACATTCAAAAAATGTGTACAAGTTTAATGTGTAAGAGGTATGACAATTAACGATTTTATTATCATCATGCATTATTACCTCGTAACCGAACAACATTAATTTAATATAAATATGAAAATGCAGGTCGATCAGAGATTATCGAAAATGATTGAGAAATGATCACATATAGGAAGGATGAACAAGTTTAAGATAATTGAAGATGAAAGAGAAGAGGTGAGGGAAGATGAATGTACATATATGATTTGGTTGAAGTGATGGGCTAATCTGAGGTAGTGAGGTGGCTGGAAAGTGGTCGGTGAGACCGAAGTGAGAAGGTAGGTGGTGATGATAATTGGAGTAGATATAAGGTAGGCATATGATTTTGTTCAGATACAAAATTTTCTAAAGGACGGACTCTATATATAATATTATGCAAACTATCTTAATATATATATTAAAAATATTATGAATTTTAAAACAGTCCTTGTTGAGGAAAACAACGTGGTTAACACGTAAAGAAAAATATATTTATTATAGTAAACGAGTACACAAGATTGTCGTGGAAGAAGCTTCATTATGAAATTCATAATCGACTTAAGCACAAAAAACTTTTATATAACAAATTTTGCTTATAAGCGATAATTGAAACTATATGTACCAAACATAATAATTATTGGTTGTGTGACACTAAGTATTATGTCACATATAATTCATTTGCTTATGCAAATCTTGGTATTACTACTCTGAACATATTATATGGTATATTATTGTCATAGTGCTTTTTTAGAATTTATACTGGAAAACAAACTAAATGACACACTATTGTCGTGGTAATACTTTATAGCTAACGATTAACACTTATATAATCGCTTTTATCGGTCATCCTTCTCACATTAAACAAATATCACTATAAATCCGATCCTTAAAATTTAGAGTGTGCTAATATTTGAATTTAGAAAGGCTATCAACGACTGACCTTCGATAGATCGAGTCGCATGAAAGGTGCAATAGACTAACAAGAAGAAAAAACATACTATATCGCAAAATTGGAGTCATTTTATATGAATCAGATTGTTTCCCGTGTCTTGCACACGCTATCTGTTGGGTATAATTCACTAAACTACACAGCAACAATAGGACAGTTATATATATATATTTTGTATTAATAAGAACATGCAAAAATACCAATAACAAAACAAACACGAAGGTCAAAACAAGATTATAATTAGAGACTGTAAATAACAAGATAAGAAAGAACACTTATCTCTCTGTAGCTTTTAACAAGTACTGATAGATAATAAACAGCTGAGTCGCCAAGCCTTTGAGAAGTCTTGACTGTTCTTGAAGAGATTATTGCCCCATTTACGCTGTGTTGGGTTGCATCAATATCACTTCCAGGATAAAACAACACATATCTATCCACTCACAGTAATAGGAATGATCAACAACGACCAGCCCCTCAGTTCGCCCAAGAACTATAGTTGCTAGGGTTTTCAGAGTTACGTATATCCTCTCCTTGTCCAACGTTCTGTTTTGTATATATATAAATATAATACAAAATAAAACGTAACAGACCAAATATTGTAACTGAAGATATGACATTTAATACTAAATATTCTGATTTAATTATCATAACAGTTGTCATCAGTATTTAATATCAGTTACAACTCAGTCAGGATTTCCTTGTCCATCAGGATTTGATCATCATCAGTACTTACAGTCAAGCCATCAGGACTTGCTATCCGTTAGGAGTGGCATCAGTACTTGACCGACCATCAGGATTTCGTTAGGACTGGACCTACGAAAGCCAATGCTATAAGCATTCGGATTGTAGTCATTCTTGCAACATGAGAGTATGTGTCAAAGTAATCAATGCCTTCATTTTGCCTAAAACCTTAGCTACCAACCTAGCCTTATACTTATCTATTGAGCCATCCGGGTTCATCTTCCTTTTGAAGATCCACTTACATCCTATAGCAGTACACCCAGGAGGAAGATCAACCAACTCCCATGTTCCATTAAAAACAATAGAGTCAATCTCACTCTTTACAACACCTTTCCAGTGCCTTGACTCCGAAGAATCCATGGCCTGTCGAAAAGTTAAAGGTTCATCCTCGACATTGTAAGTGACAAAATCACTTCCAAAGTCATTGACTACCTTTGCACGCTTACTCCTTCTAGGTTCATCTACTTCGTCAGGAGTAGAACTACTAGCAGGATCTGCCCCCACATTTGTCATCTTTTCCACATGATCAGGAATAGAACTCGATGTGTGAGTATGATCATCATTAGAAATATCTTGAGGTATGCCAGTCTTCATAGGGAACACATCCTCAAAGAATGTTGCATCACGAAACTCAACTATAGTGTTAGCCACTATAGCGTCTATGTCAGATTTTAACACTAAAAATCTCATAGCCGTAGTGGTTTCAATATAGCCCAGAAAGATGCAATCAACAGTTTTCGGACCTAGTTTCTTTCTCTTGTGTTAAGGGACAAGTACCTTTCCAAGGCAGCCCCACACACGAAGATACTTTAAACTTGTCTTTCTACTTTTCCATAATTCATAAGGTGTCTTGTCCATATGTTTAAGAGGGACTCTATTCAGAATATGGCAAGCCGTATTCAAAGCCTCTCCTCACATGTACTTAGGCAACCCAAAATTAATAAGCATGCTGTTAATCATATCTTTAAAAGTTCTGTTCTTTCGTTCCGCCACCCCATTAGACTCAGGTGTGTACGGTGGAGTCACCTCATGAACTATACCATTGCTTGCACAAAATTCATTAAATGAGGTACTTGTATACTCACCACCTCTATCAGATCTCAAACGTTTAAGTACTTTACCAGTTTGTGTTTCAGCTTCAGTTTTGAACATAATGAATTTTTCTAGTGCTTCATCTTTATGCCCAAGTAAATAAATATAACAGTATCTACTACAATCATGTATAAAGGTAATAAAATATCGTTTATTATCCTTAGTCAACATGCCACCAAATTCACATATGTCCGTGTGTACTAAATCTAATACTCCTGAATCCCTAAAAATATTATGAAAGGGTTTCCTAGTTTGTTTAGCAGTCACACATACTTGACATTTAGATTTCTTATCAATGACATATTTTGGAATCAACTCTAAATTCACCATATTCTTTAGAGCACAAAAATTTAAATGACCATGTCTAGAATGCCACAAATCGGATGATTCAACACAATTAACAGAAGGTGCAACACTATCATTAATAAAACTGCCCAAAACATGCTCAACATTTATTAAAAACAAACCATCAGACAAGTAACATTTGCCAAAAAATACACCAGTATGTGTAATAACTACTTTATTACATTTCAAAGAAAGTTCAAAACCATTCTTAACTAAACAACTTCCACTTATTATATTTCTACGAATATCAGGAACATGATGCACTCTAGTGAGGGATATAACACGCCCAGAAGCAAACTTCAGGTCCAGGTTTCCTATTCCAAGAACTTGAGCGGCACTAGCATTCTCCATCGTCACTGTCAAGCCATGAGTCTGTTGATAAGATACAAATAGACTATTATCAGTACAAATATGTACATTAACTCCAGTATCAATCAACCATTCACGAGACAGATAAGTGGAAAAAAGTACAGGGTTGTAGGTAACATACCCGTCATTAGTTCCAGAGGCAACAACCTCACCAACAACCATGTTAACCTTAGTCCCATAAATGGTTCCAAGCACAGTATTAGCTTGTGCTCCCATAATAGATTTCTTTGCTTTCTTTGCAGGACAGTCTTTGCTCCAATGACCAACCTGTCCACAAGACCAACATGGTTTGTTTGTCTTTGGTTTCTTAGCCTTGTTCTTGTCAGTTTTAGGTTTTGTGTTATCCTTTTTAGTGACAGCCTTTGTTTTCTGTCCAATAGTCACTGCATTCACCTTCGAACTCCCATGTTCAGCAGACATCACATGTCCCTGTTTGGACTTGTGTTGTTCCTGCACAGAGATGTCCAACATAAGGTTTGTCCAGGTGATCTCTCCTTTCTGTCTTTTCAGGGAGAGAGCAAACTCTTCCCAAGACTTAGGGAGCTTTTCAATCATAGCCATAATCTGAAACTTTTCAGGAAGGTCCATTCCGGACTCCTTCAAAGCATGCACCAACATCTCAAACTCGTGTGCCTGCTCAGTCATGGATTTTGTATCCACCAGTTTAAAATCAAGAAACCTAGCCATAGAATACTTTTCCAACCCTTGCGAGTCAGTATTATGTGTCTAGTCCAGCTTCTCCCAAAAGAGCTTAGCAGTGAAAGAATCAGTTGAATAAACATCAAATAGAATGTTCGCTAAAGCTGCCAGTATAGCAACCCTAGCCACCCCATCTTTTTCCTCCCACATAGCATAAGCCTTAACAGTTTCAGCCTTTTCCTGATCAATAACCGGTTTTTCATACTGCACCACCGACCATAGACCCTTTACCGTAATCCACAGTTTCATCTTTTTCTGCCAACGAGAAAAACCAACACCCCCACCGAATTTATCAGGCATTCCTGACAAATCGATAGGCTGCGGGAAACGGTACGTCCAATCAATGGTGGGTACAGTAACACCAGAACCAGAAGTAATAGCACCAACAGTAGGAGTTACAGTTTCGTTAACAATCTTGCTAATTAACAATATATAACACAGAATAATCTCTTTAAGATTGTTGGGTATAGTTCACTAAACTACACAGCAACAATATGGCAGTTATATATATATTTTGTATTAACAAGAACATGCAAAAATACCAATAACAAAACAAACACGAAGGTCGAAACAAGATTATAATTAGAGACTGTAAATAACAAGATAAGAAAGAATACTTATCTCTCTGTAGCTTTTAACAAGTACTGATAGATAATAAACAGCTGAGTCACCAAGCCTTTGAGAAGTCTTGACTGTTCTTGAACCCAGGCCATCAGGATTTGATCCAAGAACTGGTCCATCGGGCCCAGGTCACCTCGCGTACGCGAGACGCCGATACATTCGCCCACATCGCCCTTCGACCCGAGTCGTGTCGTGTCGTGGCGAGACGAGCGGCGGCGGCGCGCACGTGTGTTTGTGCGCGCGTGAGGCACATAATAACACCATGCACACCCACATGCCTTAGTAGTTGTACGCTACTCTTGCACATAGTTGTATATAAACCCACCAACATCTCATTACCATTTCTATGTGGGATATAAGTTAATTCACCTTACACAACCCACATAACCCATTTCAAGCAACCTATTTCAACTCAATTTATTTATGGATTCCACTAAGAAAATGTTTTAGATCCAAACATGAAAATTTAAGTTCTCGTGGAACAACTTGCAATTGTTAGTTTCCGGAAATTCCATCAAGAACATATTTAAAATATGCCTCAATCTTTCCATTTTCTAACACTATCATGCTAGTTAATTAATTATATAAGATTTATTTATTTAATTTAAATTTTTTAGTTTCATCCCAGGTCTGATTCCTTACAATTATGTAATTACATAAGATTTATTTATTTATTTACTTTAATTTGTTTAGCTTTATCTAGGTTTCAGTGGCCTATAACTATATAATTAAAAGGTAATTATTTATTTTTATCATTCAATTATTTACAATTACATATTTTTATAATACTTATTAATAATTTATTAATATTAATGTTGTTTGGCTTCAATTTTAAGCAAATGCTTAAAGTAATTTTTGACTTAAAGCTGAAAATTAGTTGATTGTGTAATAAATTAGAAAATGACTTAAAGTTTAAAAAAACAACTTAAAACCAGAAGTTGGTAGTAGGTACATTTTTGAACGACTTATTTTAGTTTTGTTATTTTATTTGATAAAAGTTAATATAACCATTCAAATGAATTATTTATCAAATTTATTTGTATTATTACAATTTTAATAACTCATAAATTACTCATAATACAAAATTACCCAAATAAATATTAACTTAAAACTTTTACTTTTTATTTATCGATTTATATAAATTTAAATTAAAAATAATAATTTCAAGTTTAGCTAAATAGCTCTAAGTTCATATTGTAGAACTCCGTATAATATTATTCTATATTAACGTTCTTTAATACATTTTAGTTGCATGCGCTACCAACACAAAAAGATAGATCACATACAAATAATACTAGCTTAAAACCCGTGCGATGCACGGATTGTTATTAATAATCATTATTTTTATTATTTATGTTTTAATATTTTATTAATTTACATTTGCTAAAAAAATAAGTAGGCATGTTAAACTTTTTTAAATAATTAAAAGTATTAAAATAAATTTTAAAATAAATTAATAACTGTTTATCCGTTATATTTTTGGAAAAGTAGGGGTTTTAGTAAGAAAAATAGAAAAAGTAACATGTTTTATCTGAAAAGGTAAGTGCCCGTAATTAAAAGTATTTAAATAGGTTTCAAAATAAATAAGTAGGGATTTGCCGGGATATTTTTGGAAAATGAGGGTTTTTAGTAAGGAAAAATAGAAAGAGTAACATATTTTAGTTGAAAATGATAATTGTCGGTGATTGTTTTTAGAAAAATAAAGGATTTTGTTAGAAAAAAATAGAAAAAAGTAATGTATTTTAGCTGAAAAGGTAGTTGGTTATAAAAATGTTATTATTTAATAATAATTTCTTTAGAAAATGAAAAATTGAAAAAGTAACATGTTTCAGCTGAAAAAGTGCTCATAATTAAAAGTATTAAAATAGATTTTAATACTTTTAATTATTAAAATAAAAAAATAGATTTTTAAAATAAATAAGTAAGGGTTTGCCCGTGATATTTTTGGAAAATGAGGGGTTTTAGTTAGAAAAAATAGAAAGAGTAACATGTTTTTGTTAAAAATGATACCGCCCGTGTTTTTTTTAGAAAAAGAGAAGATTTTGTTAGAAAAAAAATATAAAAAGGTAATGTATTTTAGCTGAAAAGGTAATTGGTTATAAATAATGTTATTATTTAGTGATAATTTTTTAAAAAATAAGTAAGGGCAATTAAATAAAATCACTAAGTACCAACCGTCTGTCCATCCGACTACCAAACTTTTAATGTTTCGTGTTTAATAATATAGCTTAAAACCCGTGCGATGCACGAATTGTTTTAATAATTGTTAATTTTATTATTTATATTTTATTAATTGTAACGGTTTGCCGGTGATATTTTTGAAAAAGAGGGGTTCTAGTAAGAAAAATAGAAATTAACATGTTTTCGTTGAATTTTAAAATATAAAAGTAACGATTTGCCCGTGATATTTTTTAAAAAAGGAGGGGTTTTATTAAGAGAAATACAAAAGGTGACATGTTTTAGTTGAAAAAGATAATTGTCAATTAAAATTATTAAAATAGATTTTAAAGTAAATAAGTAAGGGTTTGCGCGTGATATAATTGGAAAAGTAGAGATTTTAGTAAGGAAAATAGAAAATATAACATGTTTTAGCTTAAAAAGGTAATTGCCCGTGATTTTTCTAGAAAAAGAGGGGAAATGTAATTACCAATTAAAAGTATTAAAATATGTTTTAAAATAAATAAGTAAGGGTTTGCTCGTGATATATTTGGGAAATGAGGGATTTTAGTAAAGTAAATAGAAAAAGTAACATGTTTTAGCTTGAAAAGGAAATTGCTGGTGATGTTTTTAGAAAAAAATGGTAATGCATTTTAACTGAAAGAGTAACTGATTATAATAATTTTTATAATAATAAAATAAACAATTAAATAAGGCAAGTACCATACCAAAAAAAACATGTACCAAAACTTTCAATGTTTCGTCTTTAATAATATAGTATAGATAGATATATAGATTTATAATATTAGTATTTTATGCTAATAAATGGAATAGTTCGTGATATTTTTGAGGTTTTAGTTAAGAGAAATATTAGTTAAGAAATATAAAAATAAATATACGTTTTGGAAAAAAAAGCTAATCGATTAGCCATTAATAATTATAATATTATTATTTTATTTTATTAAATAGATCTATTCGTGATATTTTTGGAAAATGAGAGGTTTTAGTTAGGAAAAATAGAAAAGTAGAAATTTTAGTTGGAAAATATAAAAAAGAATATACAATTTGGCTAAAAAAGGTAATGAGTTAGTTATTAGCAATTATAACTTTATTATGTTATTTTAGTAAATGAAATTGTTTGCAATATTTTTGGAAAATGAGATGTTTTAGTTAGGAAAAATAGAAAAGATATTCTATATAATAATTTTAATATTTTATCTAACGGTTCTCATCGATTTGATCAAAAATATCTAACGGCAGACCAGACTACAAAAACTTTCATCACCAGACTACAAAACTTTCAATGTTTCGTTTTAATATAGTATAAATATACCCTCTTCCCACTTACAAAAAAAAACTCCTTTTCTCAATGGAAAAAAAAGTGTACCCTTTTCCCAATTATTTCTTCACGATTTTCTTTTACAATAATTTTCACAAATTTTTACATTTTTAAAATCTGTAAAAGTAAAAAAAAATTATAATATAAACTTTAAATATATCCACCACTTTACTCCACTATACTCACTTTATATTTTAAATATTATAAAATTTATCCACTTTCATAACACTTTTCACTACTTTATACTACATTAATATGTTTAGTGGATTATACATAAGATATATCTATTTTCTTTTTATCTTTATCCTCAAGAGCATTACTATTAGAATCCTGAAGATTGATTTGGCACTTAGCCTCTTGCCTACATTCATATTTCTCTGCTGAGTTTGTTGTTTATATCTATATAATTATGTATTTTTGATTTAACTAACCTTTATATGTCTTTATTGTCTACAGCGCACTGACACGCCCGTGGGACAAGATTGTAGTTGATGCAACATCCCATTTCAGTACCGGTGTAAATTCAAGATTTTCCATAGACATTTAACTGGACAGTAATACATAATTGTCTTAATATCACACCATGATCTCATCCTTGATATCAATCATTATTCAAATATAACACAATGAAAGAAAGCAAATAATGAGGGATTCACACGTAGTAGATAGATATTCCATGTCAGCAGTCCTAAACATGTCTTCCAACAATCCTGAATAAGGTGCAACCATTGGTATACTTTAAGGATTTTCACCGAGGACTTCAATGTTCTGCTGAAGGTATGGCTATGTATGGATCAACATTGCCAGGACGAGAGAAAACAACCTGCCGTTTCAGAGCATGCACAATTCTTACATTCAACAGATAAAAATCATATGGATAGAAATTCCGTGTTTTTTTACTATAATTTCACATATATTTCAGAACTTCAATTTTTTAAAATCAAGTATCCTAATCAAGTATATAAAATATATAAATCAGGCTTCTATAACTTGAGTGTTGATCTGTTGGTACAAATTTTCTATAATGTAACTTCTTCAAAAAATTACCTGGTAATCTCTGAGTGTGTCAGTCTTGAAACCAGCTGCACAATAATCAAAATAATATTCCCACGTACGAAGGAACTTTTGGTCGAACCCCAAAGCAAAAATTTTGCTAGTAATAAAAGCATTAAACAGTTTCAGACTTCTAACATTATGTACCCAACAAAACCTTTTTTTTTTTGCTAAATATACCCAACAATACTTATAGCTAATAACGACAAAATACAACTTCTTTGATACAATCTTCAAGATGAGATTAAGCACACCTTTGGTTTTCCAAAAAGTTTGTTCTCCAACACCTGAGAGTCTGGTAGTAATGGATCCCCATGTTTTCGATATGTTCCACACTGCATTTGTATTGTGATTTCTTAATTGTTTTGACTTTTACTTATAAAACAAACATCTAAAGAGTCAGGTGCAAAATTAACTTGGACTCTTACCATAGCCTGGATGAAGCTGCCATGCCTGATGTGACTCTACTGAGCGAAGGCAGACACATACCAGGAAATATATACTCTTTTATAAAGTCAGAACTTCGTCTGTACTCATCATATCGCTCATCTGGTACTGATATGAACTGGGGATAGTTTCAAGTTGCATTAGCATGAGTTCAGGTACAAATGATTTTCCTTTGATATTTCGATTATTATTTATATGTGCATGTGTGGCTGATACCTGAAGAACAAAAATTCCATCGTCTGCCAACGATGATTCACAGCAACCAAAAAATTCGTCCATATATTCATGACCAAGATGTTCTATCATCTCACTGCATGTGATGTTTAGTTAGTTAATTTTATTAATTCATAGCATATGAAGTTCAGGTACAACTTTACGTTTCAATGAACTTACCAGGATATAATACGATCAAATTTATTGGTTTCTTGCAGTTGGCGATAGTCGCACAGAAGAAACTTTATGTTGTTCTGAAAATAAAGTTGGTATAAAAGAGTAAGCTTATAATGAGTAGAGGTATAAATGAAGGTTGATTTTTGTCAAATGTACCTGAAGTCCTGCTTCCTTCACTTTCATTTCTGCATATCTTAGTTGCTCCTCGGAAAGGGTAATGCCGGTGTATTTACATCCAGTTCGTTTGACAATTTCTATTGCTAGACCTCCCCATCCACAACCAATATCAAGAACTTCATGGTCCTTCTTAACTCTTGCCTGAATCAATTTGAAAACAGGAATATAATCAGATGGTTCAGTATAGATAGATGTACAAATAAGCGCATTTACACAAAATGGCTCTGGGGGATTTTGACGTTAAGACTCACCTTCTCAATTAGCATAGAGATTTTTCTCTGTTGTGCAGTTTTTAAGTCTTCACCCTCCATCTTTTAGACAAATGACCAAAACATGAATATATAATGACAATTGTTGAAGATAAAATAACATTTGCTGTCTGAACTAATGGATGATAGAAACCTGACCTTAAATTTTGCACACGAGTAAGTCATTGTTTCATCTAAGAATAGAGCAAAATGTTCATTCGACTGAAACATGAAGACAAAGATAATTTGTCAGCTAAATAGTGCCTTAATTTTGCTAGGCCTGTATATACTTCTACCAGTTGTTATCTTGAAGCAAGAAGCAAATTGCAGGTTCAATTAAATCACAGACCAGGTCATAATGACGAGAAATGTTCCTGCGAGCTTGAGTAAGAGTGTTTTGCCGTAAAACATGATGAAAATAGTATTTGGCAGATGCTATTCCTGCGGTTAAAAACATTGGTGTCCACCAGCCCCTTCAGAAACCAAAGTACGCGCAGAAGTATTAATACTCAGTAGTTAACTAATAACATTTAACAATGATTTTTAGTTGGAAATAATACCTTTGGTTTTTTACTCTTGACACAGAAGTTTTCAAATCTCCGTTGGCGATAAAAAGCTGAAGCGTAGATTCCATCAAGGCAAATATAAACTGGGAACACATGAAATTTAACTGTAGAGCGTAGACTACTTTTCTTACCATAAAGATATTTAGAAGACCTTCTTTCTTGTCAACAAATGAAAAGTCACCATTAATATAGGCACCCGCAAAGCCTAAATCAGCTTGTGTGACAATCTGTCAATTTTTTTCCACATAAGGAATATTAAAAAAAGATGAATTTGACAAAAGTTATTGCAAAATACTAATCTACTCCCGAGGCCTGACTACAAATCTTGCGTAAGTGATATCTGTGTGAGAAATCTGACAACTTTCAGTAATAACTATTCAAACATTTTGATCATCTCTAATCATGGCTATTAAATTATACATTTCTGCACAAGCATCAAAGTTGTAACCTGTATACCTTCCAATAAAACTGAGGACTGTGAACTCTTAAATAAACCTTCAGAGAACTTTTCTTTGCAGTACCTTCAAAGGTAAAAACTGTACCTCCTTCTTCCAATAAGCTGCAGCAGCAAATCAGTTAAACAAAATCAGGGTATCTTCATATAATTGATAAGCTAGAAAAACGAGAAAGAAAAAGAAAATCACTGTAGTGAGAAACCAGAATTTAAAACACAAGTAGATGCAACATTCAACGTTTTAATTGGGCCTAAATATAACAAGGGAAATGATAATATCATGAAAATCATACTTTGATATTCCACCAACAGGAACTAATTAAATTTATTATTAGCAACTCACATTAAACAGCCGGTAGTGATATAGGTTTTAAGGAACCTAGTGACAAAGAGGCGTGCCCCGGATTCTAACGTGGAAAGAACCATATGCTTAGGATTTCTTAAGAGGGTAGAATTCTTTCTGAGTACACCGTTTGCAGCGACCATACCAGCCTGCATTTTGGATTTACTGTTAGCAGAAATTTACCTTTGATTATATACCGGCAACTAGTTTTAGATCGGATTTACAATTTAACCTTTAGGTTAATTTTATTGAAGGTTTACATCACCAACAACATTCTATTACTTGCGGTGAACTTGTACAGTTGTTACATATTAAGCAAAAAGATACACAGACAATTTTTTTTAAAGTTACAGTACCTTTAGTCCATCCTCATGGAATCCATAGCCTGAAAGAAGTACCACGATACCCACACAAGTTAGAAATTAAATCATTTTGATCTCTCAAATATGGAATTATAATAAACCTTTGAAGTTTTCATCACACTGAAAATGTAGAAGAAGATATATGATCCTGATTTGGTGACGGTGACATTTCTGAATTAAATGCAACAGAAATAATCAAAACAAAAATATTAAGGTCAAAGGAGGAAAAGAGTGGCCTTTAAATTTTTGGACAATAGTCTAAGGCATGGAAGATTAGATGGTAAGATAATGAAAAGTTGTCTCCAATTGGAAAGTTTACACACTTAGCAATCCTTAAACTCTTATATTTTAAATTGCCCTCAAAAGAAAAGATAAAACTCTTATATTTTAAGTTTCCCTTCTCAATCCTGCACATCTCACCAGAAGAACAGTGTTGTCAACTATCTTTGTCAATATTTACTTAAACTCTCCACCTCAGTATACCATTGCAGTAATCTATTTACTTCAATTCAATAATTGGATTATTTTATGAAATAGCTCACGTAGTGAATGCACTAATTTCAACTTATAAAAAGGTTTACAACCTGTTTTTGGTACCAACAAACTTTCTCACCTTGGTACGCTCCACAAAACCAAATGCCTCTCTTCCCTTGAATGCAATCAAGCTCAAGTGACGCTTTTGTTGCGGCAACATTGGGGACCGGATGGCCAGTTGTCCACTTAAGCAAGGTGTGATTAGGTACAACTGAGGGATTAAGAGTTACCAGGTATGGTAACCCTTTTTGACTGATGTTCTGCACACAACATATATTACACTATAATGAAAGACTATCATTTCAATATATTAGAAAATATATCTTCAATGATGTTGCAAACCCAAAATTTTCTTTGCTTCTGCTTGTAATTTATCTAAACATTGAGATAACATGTTCTGAATTAAAAACATGAAGCCTACCAAGTTATCAAGTCTACTAATGGGTTGAGCACGTCTTCTTTACAAAATTCGAGCACATGTTTTCTTATCTTAAAGACAGGTACACTTCTGAATTAGGAATCACCAAAAACAACTAACCTGGAGAACATTGAGCCAATACGTGAGGCAAACTTTGTCATTTACATCTCCAAGAAAGTTCCATGAACTCCATGCAGCTGGATTTTTGGGCATTAAATTTGTGTCACGATGAAGATAAATGTCACTGCCAGAAAGATATAAGAATGACTTGCATTACGACAGATAACCTCTAATATTTGCACCCAAGTTCTTAATTCCGAAATACACAAGGCAGAACCGTATTGAAATACAAAACAGTATGCACATAACAGAAAGTACCTGTACTCATATCGAAAAGCTCCAAGTATTCTTGTTTCATCATGTGTTGCATGTCCTAAGATTTTCAAAGCATCTGGGGCATGCACAGCCATTATACATCCATCATACCTTGTTTGAGATCCATCTTCACAAATAACATCCCAACCTGCTCAATCCATTAATGTTCGTGATTAGATTCGTGCAGTATAATCTAAAGACATATATATATGCTTGATACTATACAATGACCTACTAAAACAGATGCATTAAATTCAAACTCAGTGGGATCCTAATATATTAACTCTGCAAATGGGCTGATACTTTAGGGGAGCTGAATGTATTTTTTGTTAAAAAATGGAAAGTTTGAGGCATATTTGAAATATGTTCTTGATGAAATTTCCCGAAACTAACAATTGGAGGTTATTCCTTGATAAGAGGACTTAAACTTTCATGTTTGGATCTAAGACATTTTCTTAGTGGAATCCATAAATAAATTGAGTTGAAATAGGTTGCTTGAAATGGGTTATGTGGGTTGTGTAAGTTTAAATAACTTATATCCCACATAGAAATGGTAATGAGAGGTTGGTGGGTTTATATAGAACCATGTGCAAGAGTAGTGTACAACTACTGAGGCATATGGGTGTGCATGGTGTTATTATGTGCCTCACGCGCGCCACCGCCGCCGCTCGCGCGCCACGACACGACTCGGGTCGAAGGGCGATTTCCTGAATGAGCTGTAACTGAGTGTACCAACCATTGATTGGACCACGTACCGTTTCCCACAGTCTATCGATTTATCAGGAATGCCTGATAAATTCGGTGGGGGTGTTGGTTTTTCTCGTTGGCATAAAAAGATGAAACTGTGGCTTACAGTAAAGGGTCTATGGCCGGTGGTGCAGTATGAGAAACCGGTTATTGATCAGGATAAGGATGAAACTGTTAAGGCTTATGCTATGTTGGAGGAAAAAGGTGGGGTGGCTAGGGCTGCTATACTGGCAGCTTTAGCGAACACTCTATTTGATGTTTATTCATCTGACTCCTTTACTGCTAAGCTCTTATGGGAGAAGCTGGACCAGACACATGACTCGCAAGGGTTGGAAAAGTATTCTGTGGCTAGGTTCCTTGATTTTAAAGTGGTGGATACAAAATCCATGACTGAGCAGGCACATGAGTTTGAGATGTTGGTGCATGCTTTGAAAACCTCCCTAAGTCTTGGGAAGAGTTTGCTCTCTCCCTGAAAAGATAGAAAGGAGAGATCACTTGGACAAACCTGATGTTGGACATCTCTGTGCAGGAACAACACAAGTCCAAATAGGGACATGTGATACCTGCTGAACATGGGAGTTCGAAGGTGAATGTAGTGACTGTTGGACAGAAAAGAAAGGGTGTCACTAAGAAGGATAACACTAAACCTAAAACTGACAAGAACAAGGCTAAGAAACCAAAGACAAACAAACCATGTTGGTCTTGTGGACAGGTTGGTCATTGGAGCAAGGACTGTCCTGCAAAGAAAGCTAAGAAATCTGTTGTGGGAGCACAAGCTAATACTGTGCTTGGAACCACTGATGGGCCAATGGTTAACATGGTTGTTGGTGAGGTTGTTGCCTCTGGAACCAATGACGGGTATGTTACCTACAACCCTGTACTTCTTTCCACTTATCTGCTAAACAAACTAGGAAACCCTTTCATAATGTTGTTAGGGATTCAGGAGTATTAGATTTACTACACACAGACATATGTGAATTTGGTGGCATGTTGACTAAGGATAATAAACGATATTTTATTACCTTTATAGATGATTGTAGTAGATACTGTTATGTTTATTTACTTAGACATAAAGATGAAGTACTAGAAAAATTCATTATGTTCAAAACTGAAGCTGAAACACAAACTGGTAAAGTAGTTAAACATTTGAGATCTGATAGAGGTGGTGAGTATACTAGTACCTTATTTAATGAATTTTGTGCAAGCAATGGTATAGTTCATGAGGTGACTCCACCATACACACCTGAGACTAATGGGGTGGCTGAACGAAAGAACATAACTTTTAAAGATATGATTAACAACATGCTTATTAATTCTGGGTTGCCTAAGTACATGTGGGGAGAGGCTTTGAATACGGCTTGCCATATTCTGAATAGAGTCCCTTTGAAACATATGGACAAGACACCTTATGAATTATGGAAAAGTAGAAAGACAAGTTTAAAGTATCTTCGTGTGTGGGGGTGCCTTGCTAAGGTGCTTGTCCCTGAACACAAGAGAAAGAAACTAGGTCCGAAAAATGTTGATTGCATCTTTCTGGGCAATATTGAAACCACTACGACTATGAGATTTTTAGTGTTAAAATCTGACATAGACAGTATAGTGGCTAGCACTATAGTTGAATTTCGTGATGGAACATTCTTTGAGGATGTGTTCCCTATGAAGACTGGTATACCTCAAGATATTTCTAATTATGATCCCACTCACACATCGAGTTCTATTCCTGATCATGTGAAAAAGATAACAAATGTGGGGGCAGATCCTGCTAGAAGTTCTACTCCTGACGAAGTAGATGAACCTAGAAGGAGTAAGCGTGCAAAGGTAGTCAAGGACTTTGGAAGTGATTTTGTCAGTTACAATGTTGAGGATGAACCTTTAACTTTCCGACATGCCATGTATTCTTCGGAGTCAAGGCACTGGAAAGGTGCTGTAAAGAGTGAGATTGACTCTATTGTTTCTAACGGAACATGGGAGTTGGTTGATCTTCCTCCTGGGTGTACTACTATAGGATGTAAGTGGATCTTCAAAAGGAAGATGAACCCGGATGGCTCAATAGATAAGTATAAGGCTAGGTTGGTAGCTAAGGGTTTTAGGCAAAATGAAGGCATTGATTACTTTGACACATACTCTCATGTTGCAAGAATGACTACAATCCGAATGCTTATAGCATTGGCTTCCGTACATGGTCTTATCATCCATCAAATGGATGTAAAGAAAGCTTTTCTTCATGGTGATCTTGAAGAAGAGATTTATATGGATCAGCCTGAGGGATTTATTGCTTCTGGTAACGAAAGAAAAGTATGTAAGTTGATCAAGTCTATATATGGCTTAAAACAAGCTCCTAGAGACTGGCATAAAAAGTTTGATGGTACTGTTTTAGAATCAGAATTTGTAGTTAATGAAAATGACAAGTGTGTCTACTATATGGTAAGGAAATGAATGTATTATCGTGTGCCTATATGTGGATGATATATTATTGTTTGGAACCAATATTGAGATTATTAACGAGACAAAAAGGTTCTTGAAAAGGCACTTTGAAATGAAGGATATGGGTGAGGCTAGTGTGATTCTCGGGGTCAAGTCGACATAGTCAACTGATGGAATAACATTGTCACAATCTCATTATATAGAGAAATCTATACTTGAGAAGTATGGTTATTCAAATTATAGAATCGCTAGTACACCGTACGATCCTAAAGTTGCCCTAGTCAAGAATAGTTCAGGAATACCTGTGTCTCAGTTAAGGTATTCTCAGATTATTGGGAGTTTTGCAATATCTTGCTAATGTGACTAGACCAGATATTTCTTATTCTGTGTCTAAGTTAGCTAGTTATACAATCTGTCCGAACAAGACTCATTGGGAGGCACTGGATAGAGTTCTTAGATATCTTAAGGGAACTATTTCCCTTGGTTTGCATTATCGAAGATTCCCTGGAGTACTCGAGGGATACAGTGATGCAAGTTGGATAGCTAAGAAATCTGGTACCAATGGAGCGACTGGATATTTGTTTACCCTAGCAGGTGGAGCAATATCCTGGAAGTCTACTAGACATACTTTGATTACTCGGTCTACTTTTGAGGCTGAGTTGTGTGCACTAGATGCCACGGGGACGGAGGCTGAATGGTTGCATGGACTTATGTCAGTGTTACCTGTAGTAGTAAGCAGACCGCTTCCAACCATTGATGTTCATTGTGATAGCCGTACAACTATCGACAATATCAGTAGTGAAAAGTATAATGCTAAAACAAAGAGACACATCCAAGTTAGATTTAAGTCTATAAGGGGTCTAGTGTCTGAGAGGATTATTGCTATAGAGTTCATTGGAACTCAGGATAATATAGCTGATCCTTTGACTAAAGGACTTGAGCATGCAGTAGTCTTTAAGTCGAGGTTGGGGATGTGACTGATAGCCCATAATGATTCATCAACAACGGGAACCCAATACACCTGAGAGGAGATCCCTTGAAGTGTATTCAATGTGGTAATAACAAGCTGTGAGGGTGAGTTGGTAGTACCTTTACTATATACCTTGATACTCACGTATCTGAGTCTATTCCCTGTAAACCTAAAAGGTACTGTTACTGCCAGTATAGCAAGAGTTATTTGAACTCTGAATGGGGTCAAGTCATTTGACGAGATGATCGTAGTACATCTTTGGAGATTCCCAGCTAAGCGAATGTAATTGTGTGGTCGCAATTAGAGGAAAGGGTTATTCCTTGAAGCATTCGACGAACAGGATCGAGACAGGACCATTAACGTCTCAAAGCCGTAGATCAGCACCATAGCCTTTGATTTGTTGTCGTCTATGGAGTGTGGTTACCCCAAACGGATAAAGATTCAAGGTGAAACATTCCATCTAGATCCGGTAGCCATCGAAGTAGAGGACTCAGGAGGGTTCAAACTGGGAAGGTTACCGACTCTGAAAAACAAGTCATGATAAGGACCTATATGCATTTTTGTATGGATTTGTGGGGGATTGTTAGAAAATGGAAAGTTTGAGGCATATTTTAAATATGTTCTTGATGGAATTTCCGGAAACTATCAATTGGAGGTTGTTCCTTGATAAGAGGACTTAAACTTTCATGTTTGGATCTAAGACATTTTCTTAGTGGAATCCATAAATAAATTGAGTTGAAATAGGTTGCTTAAAATGGGTAATGTGGGTTGTGTAAGTTGAAATAACTTATATCCCACATAGAAATGGTAATGAGAGGTTGGTGGGTTTATATAGAACCATGTGCAAGAGTAGTGTACAACTACTAAGGCATGTGGGTGTGCATGGTGTTATTATGTGCCTCACACGCACACACACACGCGCGCGCCGCCACCGCTCGCCAAGTCACGACACGACTCGGGTCGGGTCGAAGGGCGATTTGGGCGAATGTCTCGGCATCTCGCGTATGCGAGGCGACCTGTGCGAGGAATTTTATTACATGTTTATTTAATATTATTTATTGATTTAATTTAACAGTATCAGTATTTTTTTGTAACAGCTCATCGAACTGGGTCAGGATTTATATTAAATCCTGATGGACTAGTTCTTGGATCAAATCCTGATGGCCCGGGTCAGTACTTGAAATTAAATCCTGATGACTACTGATCCTGATGGCCTAGGTCAGTACGTGGATCCTGATGGAGTTAAATCCTGATGGTAGGTCCAGTCCTGACGAAATCCTGATGGTCGGTCAAGTACTGATGCCTCTCCTGACGGACAACAAGTCCTGATGGCTTGACTTTAGTAAGTAGTGATGATGATCAAATCCCGATGGACCAGGAAATCTTGACTGAGCTGTAACTGATATTAAATACTGATGATAACTGTTATGATAATTAAATCAGAATATTTAGTATTAAATGCCATATCTTCAGTTACAATATTATATCTGTTACGTTTTATTTTGTATTATATTTATATATACAAAATAGAACTTTTGAAAAAAATAGAATATATGTAACTCAGAAAACCCTAGCATCATATTCTTCTCTGCTCTCTCGCTCAACACATACAGAATATACATAGGTTTTTGGGCGAACTGAGGTGCAGGTTGCTGTTGATCATTGCCAATTCTATGAGTGGATTGATCTGTGATGTTTTATCCTGGAAGTGATATTGCTGCAACCTAACACAGCGTAACTGGGGCAATAATCTCTTCAAGAACAGTCTAAACTTCTCTAAGGCTTGGCGACTCAGCTGTTCATTATCTATCAGTACTTGTTAAAAGCTACAGAGAGATAAGTGTTCTTTCTTATCTTGGTATTTACAGTCTCTAATTATTTTCTTGTTTCGACCTTCGTGTTTGTTTTGTTAATTGGTATATTTGCCTGTTCTTGTTAATACAAAAAATATATAACTGCCCTATTGTTGCTGTGTAGTTAGTGAATTATACCCAACATTTTTGTCATGTAAAAAATGACTGCTTGCATAGACCCTGTGCACAATTCTCTGTGAGTTTGTGTGTGTGTGAGAGAGAGAGACAATTCTATCTGTTGGATGGTATAGTGTTTTAAGATAAAGTTGAACATAGTCCTTAAAACAAAGAAATTTAGATTCAAATGAAAATTAAGATAAGTTGCCTTATTACGTATTGAACAATTCAACACCAGCTTTTACTAGTCGTTGGAGTCTTTATTTGTCTATCTATTTTATTTCCTATTATTTAGCTAGGATAAACTAGTCAGGAATAAGTCATAGAAGTATTGGTGTGGTAGTTATGTGTTTTCTATATTTATGCAGTTAGTGGTTGTTTGGTTGGCATCAAATTAACTTGAAACACCCAGGAAGTGTCATTTGATGAAGTTGTTTGGTTAACAAAAATAAAGGAAGTAAAATTTCCTTGAAAGTTTGAATTCCTATAAAACATGGGAAGTTGCTTACCCACCTCCCCCATGATAACTTACACTTCCTATGTGAGTGAATACCCTTATATCAACCAAACAAAATTTTCAACTTTCTAGCGATTATAAATTCCATAAGAAATGCAACTTCCATGGTAAATAATTTCCTATTGCAAACCAAACAAGCACTTAGTAGTTGCAGTTTAAGTAGTGGTGTGTAGTCTTTGTGTTATTTAAAGGCATCTATAAGTAATGAAAAAGTGAGTCTTTCACAGCCATATATATTTTCTTCATATTCTGGTACTTCTGTTCAACAATCTGGTATCAGAGCTGTAACTCACAGGCCCAGGTGGTGATATATTTCTGTTAAGAAATGGCAGACCTTCAAGTGGTTGGCGGTATCAAAAAGCTTAACAACCAGAATTATAATTCTTGGTCTACTTGTATGATGTCTTACATGCAAGGCCAGGATTTATGGGAGGTTGTAAATGGAACTGAGGTGACACAACCAGAAGCTGAAGATGCGAATGGGATACTGCGGAAGTGGAAGATTAAAGCGGGCAAAGCCATGTTCATTTTAAAGACGACGGTTGAAGACGATTTACTGGAGCACATTCGATATAGTAAAACTCCCAAAGGAGCCTGGGATGGGTTTGCTAAGTTGTTCTTTAAAAAGAATGACACAAATTAGGCTTCAAATATTAGAGAGTGAATTGTTGTCAATGGCGCAATGGGACTTGACGATTGCACAATAGTTTCATAAAGTAAAGTCGTTACGTCGGGAAATTTCTGAGTTGGATCCAGCAGCTCCTATTGGAGATACTAGGATAAAACGGATCATCATCCATGGTTTGAAGCCAGAATTTAGGAGCTTTGTTGCTGCTGTTCAAGGATGGAAAACTCAGCCGTCGCTTGTAGAATTCGAAAATTTGCTAGCTGGTCAAGAATCTTTAGCTAAGCAAATGGGAGGAGTCTCACTGAAAAGAGAAGAAGAGGCCCTTTATGCCAACAAAAGTAGGTGGAATTCTAAGCAGCTTGCAGCAGGTGGTCTCAAAAAGTATGATGGTGGTCTCAGAAAGTATGATGACAAGGTGAGAAGTCATCAAGGTAAATGGAGTGTCCATCCAGGAGCAGGATCAAAGAAATTTGGAAATAATCCAAAGTTTGAGGGGAAATGCTACAAGTGCCAAAAGAAAGACCATATGGCGAAGGATTGCTGGTCAAAGACAAAGGGTGTGGAAAGTAATGTTGTAACTTCTAACGATGAAGATGGATGGGATGTTGAAGCTCTCTTTGCTACGGGTGAAGATGAGATGGCTTTTACAACAACAACGTTGGATCAAATTGATTACAAGAATGACTGGATTGTCGATTCTGGGTGCTCAAATCATAGGACCGGTGATAAAGAGAAGCTGCAAAATCTGTCAGAATACAATGGAAGTCGAGTGGTGGTGACAGCCAATAACTCCAAACTGCCAATTGCTCATATCGGTAATACTATATATAGTTCCTCCTCACTTTAATCATAATCAGTTACCTCTCCAAAATGTTTATCATGTTCCTGGTATGGAGAAAAATCTTCTCTCTGTTGCACAATTAACATCTTCAGGCTACTATGTTTTATTTGGTCCAAAAGATGTGAAAATATATCAAGATCAAGTTGAGATCACGAAAGAGCCAGTGATGAAGGGACAGAGATCAAAATCAGTCTATGTGATGTCTGTGGAAACTGCATACATTGATAAAACACGGAAGAATGAGACGGCAGACCTATGACATATGCGGCTAAGTCATGTTAGCTACTATAAGCTAGATATAATGATGAAGAGGTCAATGGTCAGGGGGCTTCCCCAACTTGAAGTCAGAACAAAGACGATATGTGCAGGTTGTCAATATGGAAAAGCACACCAGCTGCCATATGAAGAGTCCAAGTTTAAAGCTGCAAAACCATTACAACTCGTTCATTCTGATGTGTTTGGACCAGTTAAGAAAGCTTCTAACAGGGGAATGAAGTACATGGTAACCTTCATTGACACTTTCTCAAGATATGTGTGGGTTTATTTTATGAAAGAGAAATCTGAAACTCTTTCAAAGTTTAAAGAGTTTAAGGAAGTAGTAGTAGCAGAAACCCATAAAAGTATTGAGTTTCTTCGCACAGACAATGGAGGAGAATATGTTTCAGATGAGTTTTCAAAGATTCTTCTCAAGTGCAGAATACACCATCAATTTACGTGTGCTAGCACCACGCAAAAAAATGGCATAGCCGAAAGGAAGAACATGCACTTAGCGAAGTATGCTTCATGGAAAGAGTGCTCCGTTCATTGACAAGAAAATTTGATTATGTTGTGACTTCTTTCGAGGAGTCAAAATATTTGTCCACAATTTCTATTGATGAGCTAGTTGGTTCACTTCAAGCGCATGAGCAACGGATGAACCAGTATGCTGATACGAGCCATTTGGAGAAGGCTTTGCAAAGTAAGGTGTCCATTGGTGATAATCTTGGCAGTAGCAGTTCAGTACGTGGCAGAGGTGGCTATAGAGGTAGCTACCGAGGTGGACGAGGACGTGAAAGGCAGTCCTTCAACAGAAGCCAATATTGAAGGACTTGCATCAACCGATAAAGGATGGTATTCCCGTGTATTGTGACAACTTGTCAACAGTAAAGTTGGCGGAAAATCCAGTTTTTCATGCAAGAACTAAACATGTGGAGGTGCATTATCATTTTATCAAAGAGAAGGTTCTGCAAGATGAAATTTTGTTGCAGCATGTCAATACAGAAGAACAAGCTGTAGATCTATTTACAAAAGGCTTGTGTATCAGCAAGCTCAAATTTTTTTGCAGCAAGCTAGGAATGGTGAAAAGACTAGAAGCTGATGTTGAGGGTGGGGGGGGGGGGTATTGAACAATTCAACACCAGATCTTACTAGTCGTTGGAGTCTTTATTTGTCTATCTATTTTATTTCATATTATTTAGCTAGGATAAACTAGTCAGGAATAAGTCATAGAAGACCAGAAGTAGTGGTCTGGTAGTTATGTGTTTTCCTATATTTATGCATGTAGTCTTCATATTCTGGTACTTCTGTTCAACATTACGTAAGATGATAATATGAATTCAAGCACTTACCCCCATCAACTGCTGTAACAGACTGTACTGGGCAACCACTTAATATTTGGCAACCTCTAATAATCAGCTCTTCTTTTACCTATTGCCACGCTTAGCATTTCAGTATCAGGTAGTGTATGATTTAAAATTTAATATTCAGACTTTTCTATTCCAAATTTTTTTGATATATAATTCTAAATTTGAGGAATTTGACAATTTGTCACCTTGTTGACGTAGCTATGTGATCGACATCTTACAATAAGCCACTGCGGACGCCCAAAGAGCTACAGGAAAACCAACGGTTGAGGTTGTTAGGAATTCTTTATTGGATTTAAATATCTCCGCAACATTCCAAAGTAGTGTTCAGACATGGGTTAAAGTTGGAATGCCTTTCGGCTAAACTTGCAAATTAAGTACCTGGAGTAGATGGTGATTGCGGCAAAAGGATAGAATTACATAGGCAGAAAAGTTCATCACTCCTTCTGAAGGAGAAGACCAAATTGATGAACACATCGGAATCTGTAATATTTAGTAGTAAGTTATTACTTTCATTAGAAAATATTTTGAATTTGTGAGAACATAGTCTTGGTAGTCATACAAGATATGCTTTCTGAAATAAATCCGAGTAACCATGAGAGCTAATAAATTGACCCAGTGTTTCATTGCGTTCAATATCTGGATTGTTTTCAAGATCTTCAACGTATCTGCAACAATTATCATTTGAAAAATGAACTAGCCAAACTAACCTACGATAGACAAAATTTAAATCAAGAAATTGAACTCTTTACACCGGAAGAGGAAATACAACACATGTTGCATGACTAGAACTAAATAGTAGTGTGCAGTCCACATTCGCTAAGAGTTTTCATTAAAGTAGAATGTCTTTATTGCATGCATTCTCAAATAATATATGGGATCCCCTACATATGAGGGGGTAAATAATTTCTACTCATAATTTGTTCTTACATGCGTTAGCTAGGTTACTTTTTTTTTCATAAGAACTGATAATCACAGAAACAATACCTGATAACATCATTTTTAAACTTGAATATTTCTCGTATCATTTGCCAAAAGTACGGATTCAGGGCATTCCTCTTTTGGGAGAAGAGACTGGACAAACCACCACGACTTCCCCACTCACAGCTCCGGCCATTGTCTAAACTCACCGACAAAGACATGTCCGAGACCTCCATGTCAACTCCAAGACTTTCAAAGAACTCCATCATGTTGGGATATGTGACCTGTAATCACAGTCCCCAAAGAAGAATACATAAGACAGAAACCAATGTACACAATGGTAACATAAAAATTAAATCTTAAGGCACAACAGGAAACCAGAAGACATTTTCCACACTGGTCGAAACATTTTCATTTTATTACTAAGCCGGAAATGACCCAAAATTGCACGGCTTATACCAAAACAAACACACCCAGTACATCCCGCTTCTAGAGCATGGTAAGGTCACTCTCTGCAACATGATTAAAATATCACACATCCATTTCTATCTAATGTCAATAACATTCATAGTATAAAAGCATCACAAATACAATCCCGGGTTTCTTGTAATATCCCGTATTTTTAGAATAATATTAATTGATTAATAATAATAGAAACGGATTAAAATTTGATAATGAATAAGATTTAAAATTGAATTAGATTAATGTGCCTAAAATATGGATGGATACGGTTAATTTGTAGGTTGGGAGTTAGGGTTTCGTAATGTTATATAAACATTAATTATGTTCTCCCGCCTCATCTTTTTAATCAAAATTCGTAGGATTTTGTCCATAAAAATCACCTATATTGCAAAATTCGTAGAAAATTCATTGTAAGTCAGAATTGGTTGATTCTGGACTTTCCGTAAAGGTCTTTTCGTTATCTACAACTTTCGTCCTTTGAGTTTTTCAATAAAAGATCGTTTAGAGGGCTAAAAAGTCTAATTACAGATGTGGTTAGGTTGGATTCATACGTACATTCAAGGTTTTAGATGTTGACGTAAGTTTTCGATTGATTTATCTAGTGTTTTGGAAATTATGTGTCATATGTATATGTTTGATTATATAAATTTGGGCTAAGTGGTAATATTTTGAAGTGATATATATGACTGATATGTGTTATGTGTAAACAATATTCTTGGGATTCTGATTTGTGCCACGATTTGTGAAAATATCGAATAAGAATAAAGACCGAGACACCGAGTTGTAGTGACAATTTTCTGAAAATTTAGGACCGTTATCACCAGATTGTAGTGATCGTGGCATGAATTCTGGATTTCAAGGTATTGTTGTTATGTGGTGTCGTATTGTATGTATCAAATAAGAATATGAATGTGTATATAAAGTTATTGTTTAGTATCGTTATCATATCGAATATTGTATTGTCTTAGGTGTATATAAGTAATTTGCCCGACTAGTTGGATCAATTGGTTTCTTGTTGGGCTGTATAGCTCTTTCTTTTATATTTTTAGGATACCATTGGGATTCGAGTATCCTAGGTTTGGACAAGATTGTCTTTTGGATCATCGTTAACTGCGCTTTTGTAATAGTTAGATTTGTAATAGACTCTTGGACTAAGGAGTTATATTTTATTTAAGTTTTGATTTAGAATTAATAGTCCGAAAAGTCGGGCTGTTATAGTTGGTATCAGAGCAGGCTGTACTTCGAAATGTGTTAGGTATGGGACTAGTACAGTTCCTAGGATTCGTTTCTGTGGACCGTAGTCTTGTAGGAGATTATTGGGTAGACGTGTCATAAACCTTTTGGTGTATAGGATTGTTATGAATTTTGGGACCAAATTCTTTTTAAGGAGGGTAGTATGTAATATCCCCTATTTTTAGAATAATATTGATAGATTAATAATAATAGAAAAGGATTAAAATTTGATAATAAATAGGATTTAAAATTGAATTAGATTAATGTGCCTAAATTATGGATCGGATTTGGATACAGTTAACTTGTAGGTTTGGAGTTAGGGTTTCGTAATACTATATAAACATTATGTTCTCCTTCCTCATCTTTTTAATCAAAATTCGTAGGGTTTTGTCCATAAAAATCAGTTATCTTGTAAAATTCGTAGAAAATTCATCGTAAGTCAGAATTTGTTGATTCTGGACTTTTCGGAAAGTCTTTTCGTTATCTACAACTTTCGTCCTGTGATTTTTTTTTCAAAAAACGTCGTTTAGAGGGCTAAAAAGGCTAATTACAAATGTTGTCAGGTTGGATTCATACGTACATTCAAGGTTTTAGATGTTGAGGTAGGTTTCCAATTGATTTATCTAGTGTTTTGTAAATTATGTGTCATATGTATATGTTTGATTATATAAATTTGGGCTAAGTGGTTATATTTTGAAGTGATATGTATGACTGATATGTGTTATGTGTAAGAAATATTCTTGGGATTTTGATTTGTGCCACGGTTTGTGAAAATATAGAATCAGAATAAGGACCGAGTCACCGGGTTGTGGTGACAATTTTCTGAAAATTTAGGACCATTATCACCGTGTTGTAGTGGACGTGGCATGAATTGTGGATTTCAAGGTATTGTTGTTATGTGGTGTCGTATTGTATGTATCGAATAAGAATATGAATATGTATCTAAAGTTATTATTTCGTATCGTTCTCATATCGAATATTGTATTGTCTTATGTGTATATAAGTAATTTGCCCGACTAGTTGAATCGATTGGTTTCCTGTTGGGCGGTATAGCTCATTCTTTTATATTTTCAGTTTCGGTGCAAATTCAAGTGGGATACCATTGGGATTCGAGTATCTTAGGTTTGGACAAGATTGTCTTCTGGATCATCGTTAACTGCGCTTTTGTAATAGTTAGATTTCTAATAGACTTTTGGACTAAGGAGTTATATTTTATTTAAGTTTTGATTTAGAATTAATAGTCCTAAAAGTCGGGCTGTTACAGTTGGTATCAGAGCAGGCAATCCTTCAAAGTGTGTTAGGTATGGGACTAGTACACTTCCCGAGATTCGTTTCTGTGGACCATAGTCTTGTATGAGATTATTGGGTAGACGTGTCATGAACCTTTTGGTGTATAGGATTGTTGTGAATTTGGGGACCAAATTCTTTTTAAGGAGGGTTGTATGTAATATCTTGTATTTTTAGAATAATATTGATAGATTAATAATAATAGAAAAGGATTAAAATTTGATAATGAATAGGATTTAAAATTGAATTAGATTAATGTGCCTAAAATATGGATCAGATTTGGATACGGTTAACTTGTAGGTTTGGAGTTAGGGTTTCGTAATGTTATATAAACATTATGTTCTCCCTCCTCATTTTTTAAATCAAAATTCGTAGGGTTTTGTCCATAAAAATTCATCATAAGTCAGAATTAGTTGATTCTGGACTTTTCGGAAAGGTCTTTTCGTTACCTACAACTTTCGTCCTTTGATTTTTTCAAGAAAACGTCATTTAGAGGGCTAAAAAGGCTAATTACAGATGTGGTCAGGTATTGGGTTTGACCGGTTGTTCAACCCAATATGGTAATATGAATTTGGGTGATTAAGACTGTTTTGGTAATAATTGTATGGATAGACAATTATTATATATGGTATGTCTTAGTCATGATTAAATTAGGGAATTAAGTACCAAGAATAAAAAGCCTTGTATAACAAGTATGATGAGTCTTGTAAAACAAGTATGACAAGTCTTGATGGCTAAGTTTTGGGTGGCTATATAAACATGATCATAGTATGTTTGATGTATGCTTGACCATTGTTTGGCTTGAGTATCGTGTGAGTGATACACCGTTGGTGAGATTGATTGTATTATTGATAACTGTTTTGATTAATAATACAAGTTGGGACGTGGTTGTTTCCGCGTCACATATATTATGTGTGTGCTTTGCTTTGTTTGTTTGTTTGAATCTCGTATTGGTGTGTAGCCTCTAAACCTAACAAGTGGTATCAAGAGCCAAGGTTCGTGATTCGAGATGGATAAGTTTGGGGGAAAGCTCGAGATTGAATTGTTTGATGAAAGAAACAATTTTGCCTTATGGCAGAGCACGGTGAAAGATCTGTTAATTCAGCGAGGGTTATATGCAACTCTCGAAGAGAAAAAACCTACTGATGTTGAGGCCACAAAGTGGGAAGACATGAAGTTACGTGCGACATCGACGATCCGGTTGAGTGATATGTATGACTAATATTTGTTATGTGTAAGAAATATTCTTGGGATTCTGATTTGTGTCATGGTTTGTGAAAATATCGAATAAGAATAAGGACCGAGTCACCGGGTTGTAGTGACAATTTTCTGAAAATTTAGGACCGTTATCACCGGGTTATAGTGGTCGTGGCATGAATTGTGGATTTCAAGGTATTGTTGTTATGTTGTGTCGTATTGTATGTATCGAATAATAATATGAATGTGTATCTAAAGTTATTGTTTCGTATCGTTATCATATGTGTATATAAGTAATTTGCCTGACTAGTTGGATCGATTGGTTTCTTGCTGGGTTGTATAACTCATTTTTTATATTTTCAGGTTCGGTGTAAATTCAAGTGGGATACCATTGGGATTCAAGTATCTTAGGTTTGGACAAGATTGACTTTTGGATCATCGTTAGCTCCGCTTTTGTAATAGTTAGATTTGTAATGGACTTTTGGACTAAGGAGTTATATTTTATTTATGTTTTGATTTAGAATTAATAATCCGAAAAGTCGGGCTGCTACATTTCTCCTGTTTAGTTTTTTCCCCTTGATCTACAACACTTTTTTTTGGTTGCTAAATTGATCTAGAACAATTACCAAAGTTTGAGCAAAATAAAATCATACCATGATATCTACTAATAATTTCACCATTATACTTTTGTTTTAAAATACCTCACTTATAATTGGAGCAAAATATAACAGTATTAATAGAATTGTTATATAAAACATTGATAAATATGTCACTATCTCGGTCATGTTTCAAATATCAGCTGCGACAAGACAATTTTGGTTCCTATCCTAACTTTAAAAGATTTTGACAAAAAAATGACGAAAGTTCCGAAGTTGTAAAAACAGGAAAATAAAAAATAACATTACTGACAATCATTAATTGCCTAAGAATTTGTGCGGTAGAGTTCATCTCTTGTCATCCCAGATTTTGGGTTTGATTCTACTTATCTCGAAATTTATCTAAAAATATGGATACTACTAAAATTATTTTAACTTGGTCAAAAATTATTACACACCGTAGACTAAACTAACTGTGAGGTTGAAAGGTTGGACTAGTTTTTGGTGCTAATGTGGAAAAATTCGTAGAATTTTTTTTGGTTGAGTTAGCAGTTATGTTTTTGCGTTTCCCAGAGTTTTAACGGTCGGATCGCCCTGAATTTTGGTCAGCATCTTCCTTTATCATATATCTAAATTATGAACGGTGGAGATTGGAGTTAGAGGTCCAGAAGGTCTGTTTAATGAGGATGTTGCACCATGATAAGGATTAAGGTCTCCGTGATGAGGCGATTTGGAGCGGGTATTTTTTGGCCCAAAAGTATTTTTTTGGTTAATTATTAAACTAGGCCAATGATTATTAAGTAGTGATTTTGATATTGTGCGTGTTTGGGGCATCACAAAAAGTTCACTTATAGCTTAAAATGAGTAAGTGCTATATAAGTGATAAGTTGATGAATTCTTATAAATTATACGGGTGTTTGGATAAATTTACTTATAAGTTAGTTAAGAGTTTGCTAAATTAAATTTGAAAAAATAATTATTAAATACAATGATTTCAACACTTGCATTTTAAATTAAAAAAAATATTTAAAAACACAAATGTAAAAATATAAAGTATTAAAAAACAAAGAAATCAAGTAATAAATCAGTAAAATGTACCTCATTATTAACATTGAACTTATCAACAAGTTATAAGTTGAGGAGGTAATAAGTTGGGTTAACAAACACCTCATAAATTGTTACGATTTATAAGCCATAAGTGGGCTTATAAACAGGTTGCCAAACAGGCCCATTGTATACATACAAACATACAAAATATACGTATCAATATATACATATATATACAACAAACACTCTTTTACGTGGCCAACAAAATTAGTTCTCTGTGTTTTACTTTGATTACTGTTTGAGACCCAACACAAAAGAACCAGGAGCCAGCTAGCAGATTTTCAAATTGTTGTGAATATAATATTATCAATTGTTTAACTGTAAATTAAATTTCAGAAAACTTGCATACTTGAGCCAGGGAAATTTCTACACTAAAATATAGTCTACTAGTGAAGAAGCCAATTGTCTTAGCTTGTCAAGCTAACTAACAACAGTCCTGAAATATATGTAGAAAAATATAATCACAAGTTAAAAGCAAGAGTAGTTACTCGATTGAAGACCATGAAACCAAGGTCCAAGTCAACGCCATCGTCCACGGTGACAGTCTTAGCATGGCCACCAAGACTAGCTTCTTTCTCGTAAAGTACCACATCAACGCCAGCTTTAGCTAGAACATAAGCCGAAACAAGGCCACTGATGCCCGCACCGATCACTGCAATCCTCATCTGTTGCATTCCATCATATATCAAATGCAATGCAATGTGTATATGTACATTTAATACCGGTAACTCAAATGAGAACCGAAAAATCAAATGTTTTGCACTTTTCTCTATATCGCTCAGTAAGTGCGGTTCTTGATTCTCATTTGAACCTCACAGTCTTCGTATATTAATAATCCATATATGTGTGTGTGTTTGTGTGTGTAACACAAAATAGTAAAAAGACATGTTATCTAAAATTTATGAGCTCTTCATGTTAGTAAGAGGAGTAATGCTAGCTACACATATGTGTATATACAAACCTTAGTAGAACGTGGAAATCAGGATGAAGAATGGACCGAAAGAAAACTCAAAAAATGAGTGTTACTAAACTCAAGATGGTCTGAGCTGCATGTACATTGATTTTATTTATATTAATACAGATACTTTTCCACATGAAGATAACCCATGACCCCTACATGATTGAAATGATTTATGTTCATTTTCACCAATCACTGGAGATACTTTTCCACGTATGTAATCGTAATAACAATGAAGATAATGAGGTCCAAACTAACAAATTTGGTTATCAACAAAAATAAATAATTAATTATATAAGATTTATTTATTTACTTTAAATTTTTTAGTTTCATCCGAGTTCCGATTCCTTACCATTATCTAATTACACAAAATTTATTTATTTTAATTTATTTAGCGGTTTCGGTGACCTATAACTATATAATTAAAAGGTAATTATTTATTTTTATCATTCAATTATTTATAATTACATATTTTAATAATACTTATTAATAATTTATTAATATTAATGTTGTTTGGCTGGAATTTTAAGCAAAGTCTTAAAGTAATTTTTGACTTAAAGCTGAAAATTAGATATTTGTGTAATAAATTATAAAATGATTTTAAGTTAAAAAAAAAAACTTAAAATCAGAAGTTGGTAGTAGGTACATTTTTTAACGACTTATTTTATTTTAGTTATTTCATTTGATTAAAGTTAATATAATCATTCAAATGAATTATTTATCATATTTATTTGTATTATTACAATTTTAATAACTTATAAATTACTCATAATACAAAATTATCCAAATAAATATTATATTAAAATTTTCACTTTTTATTTATCTCTTTATATAAATTTAAATTATAAATAATAATTTCAAGTTTAGCTAAATAGCTCTAAGTTCATATTGTAGAACTGCCACTGATATAATATATTTCATAAAATATATAATCTGATTTTAAGGTAGAATATTAGCATATACAAATTTTATAAAAAATTTAACATTTAAAATTTGAATAAAAACATTGATTTTAAATTTGATTCTTTGGCACAATCATTTTGGATAAATTTGATTGTGCTGCAGAATTATTTTGGACTCTTTAACTAATTTTCAATTTTTTTTTTTTAAAAAGTAGTTTAATTTCGGTTTTTGATTGAATAATTGTAATTTATAATTATATCCAATAAAAAATATGATAAAAATATGTATTATGAATATTTATGTAATGATTGTAAGGAGTTCTGTCTTGAGTGCCCCCATATAATATTATTCTATATTAAAGTTCTTTGTCACTGCTACAGTCCTGTTAAATGCTAATTACACTTACACATACAAATACATTTTAGTTGCACATGCTTTACTGGAGCTACCGACACAAAAAGATAGATCACGTACAAATAATATTCCCACTTCCAAATGACAAAGAAAAAAAAAACAAAAACTACCCTTTTTCCAATTATTTCTTCACGATTTTCTTTTACAATATTTTTCACAAATTTTTACATTTTTAAAATCTCTAAAAGTAAAAAAATTATAATATAAACTTTAAATATATCCACTACTTTTCTCCACTATCTCACTTTATATTTTAAATATTATAAAATTTATCCACTTTCATAACACTTCTCACTACTTTATACTACTGTTATGCCAAAATTCGGTATTGGGTTTTTACGGTAAATTCGGGTCAAATAATAATCAATTGGGGATATTCAAGTTGCAATTATGGATTGAATTGGTACAAGGGAAGCTCAGGCTCGTCCTTATAGGGGAGAGGGCACGCCCCTTCGGCCGTCAACCCCTGAGGACGCATCCTCACATGATTGAAGGATGATTCCCTTGATTTAATATTGATATCTTATTGAAGATTTCTCCTTTAGGATGCGCCCTAAGGGAGGGATGTCCATGATTTAAGGCCTCCAGGGGTTTGCTTGATGATTGAAGAATTACCTCCTAGGATGGGCCCTAGGAAGGGGATTTCCGTTGTTGAAGACCTCCAGGGGTATGCCTGTGTACGGAAGACCTCCTCCTGTATTCAATGGGCGCGTCCTCATTGGGGATGTGGGGTGAACCTTGGTGTGTGCTTTGGGAGCTCTGTTCCTGTACTTAATGGGCGCGACCTCATTGGGGAACTTTAGAGTAATCCTGCATTTTGCACCTAAATGCTTGTGATCACTTGTCTTGCAATCTGGTGGGTGCTTCTCATTCGGGGGACAATGATGCGTCTGGCATTTGGGGTAAGTCATGGCTATACCTGCGTCTATGAAATAAGGAAATAGTTGGTAACATATAGGACTAGTCCTCGACTGGGGAAGTTTCCTTATCTGTGAAGTCCTGAAAGCATAGACGAGCCTTGAGCCTTTGTGACTAGGCCTCATTGTGACGCCCTCCAGTCCTTGCTCCAATGACCAACCTGTCCACAAGACCAACATGGTTTGTTTGTCTTTGGTTTCTTAGCCTTGTTCTTGTCAGTTTTAGGTTTTGTGTTATCCTTTTTAGCGACAGCCTTTCTTTTCTATCCAACAGTCACTGCATTCACCTTCGAACTCCCATGTTCAGCAGTCATCACATGTCCCTGTTTGGACTTGTGTTGTTCCTGCACAGAGATGTCCAGCATAAGGTTTGTCCAGGTGATCTCTCCTTTCTGTCTTTTCAGGGAGAGAGCAAACTCTTCCCAAGACTTAGGGAGCTTTTCAATCATACCCATAACCTGAAACTTTTCATGAAAGTCCATTCCGGACTCCTTCAAAACATGCACCAACATCTCAAACTCGTGTGCCTGCTCAGTCATGGATTTTTTATCCACCAGTTTAAAATCAAGAAACCTAGCCACATAATACTTTTCCAACCCTTGCGAGTCAGTTTTATGTGTCTGGTCCAGCTTCTCCCATAAGAGCTTAGTAGTGAAAGAATCAGTTGAATAAACATCAAATAGAATGTTCGCTAAAGCTGCCAGTATAGCAACCCTAGCCACCCCATCTTTTTCCTCCCACATAGCATAAGCCTTAATAGTTTCAGCCTTTTCCTGATCAATAACCGGTTTTTCATACTGCACCACCGACCATAGACCCTTTACCGTAATCCACAGTTTCATCTTTTTCTGCCAACGAGAAAAACCAACACCCTCACCGAATTTATCAGTCATTCCTGACAAATCGATTGGCTGTGGGAAATGGTACGTGGTCCAATCAATGGTGGGCATAGTAACACCAGAACCAGAAGCAATAGCACCAACAGTAGGAGTTACAGTTTCGTTAACCATCTTGCTAATTAACAATATATAACACAGAATAATCTCTTCAAGATTGTTGGGTATAGTTCACTAAACTACACAGCAACAATATGGCAGTTATATATATTTTGTATTAACAAGAATATGCAAAAATACCAATAACAAAACAAACACGAAGGTCGAAACAAGATTATAATTAGAGACTGTAAATAACAAGATAAGAAAGAACACTTATCTCTCTGTAGCTTTTAACAAGTACTGATAGATAATAAACAGCTGAGTCGCCAAGCCTTTGAGAAGTCTTGACTGTTCTTGAAGAGATTATTGCCCCACTTACGCTGTGTTGGGTTGCAGCAATATCACTTCCAGGATAAAACAACACAGATCAATCCACTCACAGTAATAGGAATGATCAACAATGACCAGCCCCTCAGTTCGCCCAAGAACTATGTATTTAATCTGTATGTGTTGAGAGAAAACAAAGAGATAGTTGCTAGGGTTTTCAGAGTTAAGTATATCCTCTCCTTGTCTAACGTTCTGTTTTGTATATATATAAATATAATACAAAATAAAACGTAACAGACCAAATATTATAACTGAAGATATGACATTTAATACTAAATATTCTGATTTAATTATCATAACAGTTGTCATCAGTATTTAGTATCAGTTACAGCTCAGTCAGGATTTCCTGGTCCATCAGGATTTGATCATCATCAGTACTTACAGTGAAGCCATCAGGACTTGCTGCCCGTCAGGAGTGGCATCAGTACTTGACCAACCATCAGGATTTCGTCAGTACTGGACCTACCATCAGGATTTAACTCCATCAGGATCCAAGTACCGACCTAGGCCATCAGGATCAGTAGTCATCAGGATTTAATTCCACGTACTGACCCAGGCCATCAGGATTTGATCCAAGAACTGGTCCATCGGGCCCAGGTCGCCTCGCGTACGCGAGACGCCGATACATTCGCCCAAATCGCCCTTCGACCCGAGTCGTGTCGTGTCGTGGCGAGGCGAGCGGCGGCGCGCGCGTGAGGCACATAATAACACCATGCATACCCACATGCCTTAGTAGTTGTACACTACTCTTGCACATGGTTGTATATAAACCCACAAACCTCTCATTACCATTTCTACGTGGGATATAAGTTAATTCAACTTACACAACCCACATAACCCATTTCAGGCAACCTATTTCAACTCAATTTATTTTTGGATTCCACTAAGAAAATGTCTTACATCCAAACAAGAAAGTTTAAGTCCTCGCGTGGAACAACTTGCAATTGTTAGTTTCCGGAAATTCCATCTAGAACATATTTAAAATATGTCTCAATCTTTCCATTTTCTAACACTATCATGCTAGTTAATTAATTATATAATATTTATTTATTTAATTTAAATTTTTTAGTTTCATCCCAGGTCCGATTCCTTACAATTATGTAATTACACAAGATTTATTTATTTATTTACTTTAATTTGCTTAGCTTTATCTAGGTTTCAGTGGCCTATAACTATATAATTAAAAGGTAATTATTTATTTTTATCATTCAATTATTTATAATTACATATTTTCATAATACTTATTAATAATTTATTAATATTAATGTTGTTTGGCTGGAATTTTAAGCAAATGCTTAAAGTAATTTTTGACTTAAAGCTGAAAATTAGTTGTTTGTGTAATAAATTAGAAAATGACTTAAGTTTAAAAAAACAACTTAAAACCAGAAGTTGGTAGTAGGTACATTTTTGAACGACTTATTTTAGTTTTGTGATTTTATTTGATAAAAGTTAATATAACCATTCAAATGAATTATTTATCAAATTTATTTGTATTATTACAATTTTAATAACTCATAAATTACTCATAATACAAAATTACCCAAATAAATATTAACTTAAAACTTTTACTTTTTATTTATCGATTTATATAAATTTAAATTATAAATAATAATTTCAAGTTTAGCTAAATAGCTCTAAGTTCATATTGGATCTGCCGTATATAATATTATTCTATATTAACGTTCTTTAATACATTTTAGTTGCATGCGCTACCGACACAAAAAGATACTCCCTCTGTCCCATCCATTTCTTTACAGTTTTTTTACACTGCTTAGCACGCATTTTAAGGCTCCTTATAGTTCTACAACTTATTTTTAAAATTTTCTTTTTCTAAATAAAAATTTAAACATTATATTTTTATTCAGAAGAAAAAAAAATTTAAAATAATTTATCGAAATATATATTAAAGGAGCGTTAAAATACGTGTCGGGTGGGCGTCCCCCAATGCAAAGAATTGGGTGGGACGGAGGGAGTAGATCACATACAAATAATATATACCCTATTCCCACTGACAAAAAAAAACTCCTTTTCTCAATGGAAAAAAAAGTGTACCCTTTTCCCAATTATTTCTTCACCATTTTCTTTTACAATATTTTTCACAAACTTTTACATTTTTAAAATCTCTAAAAGTAAAAAAAATCATAATATAAACTTTAAATATATCCATCACTTTTCTCCACTATACTCACTTTATATTTTAAATATTATAAAATTTATCCACTTTCATAACACTTTTCACTACTTTATATTACAGTAATATGTTTAGTGGATTATACATAAGATATATCTATTTTCTTTTTATCTTTATCCTCAAGAGCATTACTATTAGAATCCTGAAGATTGATTTGGCACTTAGCCTCTTGCCTACATTCATATTTCTCTGCTGAGTTTGTTGTTTATATCTATATAATTATGTATTTTTGATTTAACTAACCTTTATATGTCTTTATTGTCTACAGCGCACTGACAAGCCAGTAGGACAAGATTGTAGTTGATGCAACATCCCATTTCAGTACCGGTGTAAATTCAAGATTTTCCATAGACATTTAACTGGACAGTAATACAATTTATCAATCCAATAAATTGAATAACAGTATACAGAAAACATGTATTAGGTTTAACAAAATATAATCCCAAATCCTAACAAAATATAATAATGAACATATTGCATTTATTAACCTAAAAGAAGGAAATCAAGAATCTATGATGTAATTGCTCTTGACATGTAAGATGTCTGTTTTACCCTTGTTAATTTTATGAATTTTAAAATGCAATACAATTGTAATAATGCAATACTTCTGTCATCACAAGCAATAGAAAACAGATTTTATTAATTCAAATATGTCTCTCTTACTAACTGAGACATTACATGTTCAAATATTAAAATAGCAAACTACATAATTGTCTTAATATCACACCATGATCTCATCCTTGATATCAGTCATTATTCAAATATAACAGAATGAAAGAAAGCAAATAATGAGGGATTCACACGTAGTAGATAGATATTCCATGTCAGCAGTCCTAAACATGTCTTCCAACAATCCTGAATAAGGTGCAACCATTGGTATACTTTAAGGATTTTCACCGAGGACTTCAATGTTCTGCTGAAGGTATGGCTATGTATGGATCAACATTGCCAGGACGAGAGAAAACAACCTGCCGTTTCAGAGCATGCACAATTCTTACATTCAACACATAAAAATCATATGGATAGAAATTCCATGTTTTTTTACTATAATTTCACATATATTTCAGAACTTCAAATTTTTTAAAATCAAGTATCCTAATCAAGTATATAAAATATATAAATCAGGCTTCTATAACTTGAGTGTTGATCTGTTGGTACAAATTTTCTATAATGTAACTTCTTCAAAAAATTACCTGGTAATCTCTGAGTGTGTCAGTCTTGAAACCAGCTGCACAATAATCAAAATAATATTCCCACGTACGAAGGAACTTTTGGTCGAACCCCAAAGCAAAATTTTTTCTAGTAATAAAAGCATTAAACAGTTTCAGACTTCTAACATTATGTACCCAACAAAACCTTTTTTTTTTTGCTAAATATACCCAACAATACTTATAGCTAATAACGACAAAATACAACTTCTTTGATACAATCTTCAAGATGAGATTAAGCACACCTTTGGTTTTCCAAAAAGTTTGTTCTCCAACACCTGAGAGTCTGGTAGTAATGGATCCCCATGTTTTCGATATGTTCCACACTGCATTTGTATTGTGATTTCTTAATTGTTTTGACTTTTACTTATAAAACAAACATCTAAAGAGTCAGGTGCAAAATTAACTTGGACTCTTACCATAGCCTGGATGAAGCTGCCATGCCTGATGTGACTCTACTGAGCGAAGGCAGACACATACCAGGAAATATATACTCTTTTATAAAGTCAGAACTTCGTCTGTACTCATCATATCGCTCATCTGGTACTGATATGAACTGGGGATAGTTTCAAGTTGCATTAGCATGAGTTCAGGTACAAATGATTTTCCTTTGATATTTCGATTATTATTTATATGTGCATGTGTGGCTGATTGAAGAACAAAGATTCCATCGTCTGCCAACGATGATTCACAGCAACCAAAAAATTCATCCATATATTCATGACCAAGATGTTCTATCATCTCACTGCATGTGATGTTTAGTTAGTTAATTTTATTAATTCATAGCATATGAAGTTCAGGTACAACTTTACGTTTCAATGAACTTACCAGGATATAATACGATCAAATTTATTGGTTTCTTGCAGTTGGCGATAGTCGCACAGAAGAAACTTTATGTTGCTCTGAAAATAAAGTTGGTATAAAAGAGTAAGCTTATAATGAGTAGAGGTATAAATGAAGGTTGATTTTTGTCAAATGTACCTGAAGTCCTGCTTCCTTCACTTTCATTTCTGCATATCTTAGTTGCTCCTCGGAAAGGGTAATGCCGGTGTATTTACATCCAGTTCGTTTGACAATTTCTATTGCTAGACCTCCCCATCCACAACCAATATCAAGAACTTCATGGTCCTTCTTAACTCTTGCCTGAATCAATTTGAAAACAGGAATATAATCAGATGGTTCAGTATAGATAGATGTACAAATAAGCGCATTTACACAAAATGGCTCTGGGGGATTTTGACGTTAAGACTCACCTTCTCAATTAGCATAGAGATTTTTCTCTGCTGTGCAGTTTTTAAGTCTTCACCCTCCATCTTTTAGACAAATGACCAAAACATGAATATATAATGACAATTGTTGAAGATAAAATAACATTTGCTGTCTGAACTAATGGATGATAGAAACCTGACCTTAAATTTTGCACACGAGTAAGTCATTGTTTCATCTAAGAATAGAGCAAAATGTTCATTCGACTGAAACATGAACACAAAGATAATTTGTCAGCTAAATAGTGCCTTAATTTTGCTAGGCCTGTATATACTTCTACCAGTTGTTATCTTGAAGCAAGAAGCAAATTGCAGGTTCAATTAAATCACAGACCAGGTCATAATGACGAGAAATGTTCCTGCGAGCTTGAGTAAGAGTGTTTTGCCGTAAAACATGATGAAAATAGTATTTGGCAGATGCTATTCCTGCGGTTAAAAACATTGGTGTCCACCAGCCCCTTCAGAAACCAAAGTACGCGCAGAAGTATTAATACTCAGTAGTTAACTAATAACATTTAACAATGATTTTTAGTTGGAAATAATACCTTTGGTTTTTTACTCTTGACACAGAAGTTTTCAAATCTCCGTTGGCGATAAAAAGCTGAAGCGTAGATTCCATCAAGGCAAATATAAACTGGGAACACATGAAATTTAACTGTAGAGCGTAGACTACTTTTCTTACCATAAAGATATTTAGAAGACCTTCTTTCTTGTCAACAAATGAAAAGTCACCATTAATATAGGCACCCGCAAGGCCTAAATCAGCTTGTGTGACAATCTGTCAATTTTTTTCCACATAAGGAATATTAAAAAAAGATGAATTTGACAAAAGTTATTGCAAAATACTAATCTACTCCCGAGGCCTGACTACAAATCTTGCGTAAGTGATATCTGTGTGAGAAATCTGACAACTTTCAGTAATAACTATTCAAACATTTTGATAATCTCTAATCATGGCTATTAAATTATACATTTCTGCACAAGCATCAAAGTTGTAACCTGTATACCTTCCAATAAAACTGAGGACTGTGAACTCTTAAATAAACCTTCAGAGAACTTTTCTTTGCAGTACCTTCAAAGGTAAAAACTGTACCTCCTTCTTCCAATAAGCTGCAGCAGCAAATCAGTTAAACAAAATCAGGGTATCTTCATATAATTGATAAGCTAGAAAAATGAGAAAGAAAAAGAAAATCACTGTAGTGAGAAACCAGAATTTAAAACAGAAGTAGATGCAACATTCAACGTTTTAATTGGGCCTAAATATAATAAGGGAAATGATAATATCATGAAAATCATACTTTGATATTCCACCAACAGGAACTAATTAAATTTATTATTAGCAACTCACATTAAACAGCCGGTAGTGATATAGGTTTTAAGGAACCTAGTGACAAAGAGGCGTGCCCCGGATTCTAACGTGGAAAGAACCATATGCTTAGGATTTCTTAAGAGGGTAGAATTCTTTCTGAGTACACCGTTTGCAGCGATCATACCAGCCTGCATTTTGTATTTACTGTTAGTAGAAATTTACCTTTGATTATATACCGGCAACTAGTTTTAGATCGGATTTACAATTTAACCTTTAGATTAATTTTATTGAAGGTTTACATCACCAACAACATTCTATTACTTGCGGTGAACTTGTACAGTTGTTACATATTAAGAAAAAAGATACACAGACAATTTTTTTTAAAGTTACAGCCTGAAAGAAGTACCACGATACCCACACAAGTTAGAAATTAAATCATTTTGATCTCTCAAATATGGAATTATAATAAACCTTTGAAGTTTTCATCACACTGAAAATGTAGAAGAAGATATATGATCCTGATTTGGTGACGGTGACATTTCTGAATTAAATGCAACAGAAATAATCAAAACAAAAATATTAAGGTCAAAGGAGGAAAAGAGTGGCCTTTAAATTTTTGGACAATAGTCTAAGGCATGGAAGATTAGATGGTAAAGATAATGAAAAGTTGTCTCCAATTGGAAAGTTTACACACTTAGCAATCCTTAAACTCTTATATTTTAAATTTCCCTCAAAAGAAAAGATAAAACTCTTATATTTTAAGTTTCCCTTCTCAATCCTGCACATCTCACCAGAAGAACAGTGTTGTCAACTATCTTTGTCAATATTTACTTAAACTCTCCACCTCAGTATACCATTGCAGTCATCTATTTACTTCAATTCAATAATTGGATTATTTTATGAAATAGCTCACGTAGTACGCTCCACAAAACCAAATGCCTCTCTTCCCTTGAATGCAATCAAGCTCAAGTGACGCTTTTGTTGCGGCAACATTGGGGACGGGATGGCCAGTTGTCCACTTAAGCAAGGTGTGATTAGGTACAACTGAGGGATTAAGAGTTACCAGGTATGGTAACCCTTTTTGACTGATGTTCTGCACACAACATATATTACACTATAATGAAAGACTATCATTTCAATATATTAGAAAATATATCTTCAATGATGTTGCAAACCCAAAATTTTCTTTGCTTCTGCTTGTAATTTATCTAAACATTGAGATAACATGTTCTGAATTAAAAACATGAAGCCTACCAAGTTATCAAGTCTACTAATGGGTTTAGCACGTCTTCTTTACAAAATTCGAGCACATGTTTTCTTATCTTAAAGACAGGTACACTTCTGAATTAGGAATCACCAAAAACAACTAACCTGGAGAACATTGAGCCAATACGTGAGGCAAACTTTGTCATTTACATCTCCAAGAAAGTTCCATGAACTCCATGCAGCTGGATTTTTGGGCATTAAATTTGTGTCACGATGAAGATAAATGTCACTGCCAGAAAGATATAAGAATGACTTGCATTACGACAGATAACCTCTAATATTTGCACCCAAGTTCTTAATTCCGAAATACACAAGGCAGAACCGTATTGAAATACAAAACAGTATGCACATAACAGAAAGTACCTGTACTCATATCGAAAAGCTCCAAGTATTCTTGTTTCATCATGTGTTGCATGTCCTAAGATTTTCAAAGCATCTGGGGCATGCACAGCCATTATACATCCATCATACCTTGTTTGAGATCCATCTTCACAAATAACATCCCAACCTGCTCAATCCATTAATGTTCATGATTAGATTCGTGCAGTATAATCTAAAGACATATATATATGCTTGATACTATACAATGACCTACTAAAACAGATGCATTAAATTCAAACTCAGTGGGATCCTAATAAATTAACTCTGCAAATGGGCTGATACTTTAGGGGAGCTGAATGTATTTTTTGTTAGAAAATGGAAAGTTTGAGGCATATTTGAAATATGTTCTTGATGAAATTTCCCGAAACTAACAATTGGAGGTTATTCCTTGATAAGAGGACTTAAACTTTCATGTTTGGATCTAAGACATTTTCTTAGTGGAATCCATAAATAAATTGAGTTGAAATAGGTTGCTTGAAATGGGTTATGTGGGTTGTGTAAGTTTAAATAACTTATATCCCACATAGAAATGGTAATGAGAGGTTGGTGGGTTTATATAGAACCATGTGCAAGAGTAGTGTACAACTACTGAGGCATATGGGTGTGCATGGTGTTATTATGTGCCTCACGCGCGCCACCGCCGCCGCTCGCGCGCCACGACACGACTCGGGTCGAAGGGCGATTTCCTGAATGAGCTGTAACTGAGTGTACCAACCATTGATTGGACCACGTACCGTTTCCCACAGTCTATCGATTTATCAGGAATGCCTGATAAATTCGGTGGGGGTGTTGGTTTTTCTCGTTGGCATAAAAAGATGAAACTGTGGCTTACAGTAAAGGGTCTATGGCCGGTGGTGCAGTATGAGAAACCGGTTATTGATCAGGATAAGGATGAAACTGTTAAGGCTTATGCTATGTTGGAGGAAAAAGGTGGGGTGGCTAGGGCTGCTATACTGGCAGCTTTAGCGAACACTCTATTTGATGTTTATTCATCTGACTCCTTCACTGCTAAGCTCTTATGGGAGAAGCTGGACCAGACACATGACTCGCAAGGGTTGGAAAAGTATTCTGTGGCTAGGTTCCTTGATTTTAAAGTGGTGGATACAAAATCCATGACTGAGCAGGCACATGAGTTTGAGATGTTGGTGCATGCTTTGAAAACCTCCCTAAGTCTTGGGAAGAGTTTGCTCTCTCCCTGAAAAGACAGAGAGGAGAGATCACTTGGACAAACCTGATGTTGGACATCTCTGTGCAGGAACAACACAAGTCCAAATAGGGACATGTGATGCCTGCTGAACATGGGAGTTCGAAGGTGAATGTAGTGACAGTTGGACAGAAAAGAAAGGGTGTCACTAAGAAGGATAACACTAAACCTAAAACTGACAAGAACAAGGCTAAGAAACCAAAGACAAACAAACCATGTTGGTCTTGTGGATAGGTTGGTCATTAGAGCAAGGACTGTCCTGCAAAGAAAGCTAAAAAATCTGTTGTGGGAGCACAAGCTAATACTGTGCTTGGAACCACTGATGGGCCAATGGTTAACATGGTTGTTGGTGAGGTTGTTGCCTCTGGAACCAATGACGGGTATGTTACCTACAACCCTGTACTTCTTTCCACTTATCTGCTAAACAAACTAGGAAACCCTTTCATAATATTGTTAGGGATTCAGGAGTATTAGATTTACTACACACAGACATATGTGAATTTGGTGGCATGTTGACTAAGGATAATAAACGATATTTTATTAGCTTTATAGATGATTGTAGTAGATACTGTTATGTTTATTTACTTAGACATAAAGATGAAGTACTAGAAAAATTCATTATGTTCAAAACTGAAGCTGAAACACAAACTGGTAAAGTACTTAAACATTTGAGATCTGATAGAGGTGGTGAGTATACTAGTACCTCATTTAATGAATTTTGTGCAAGAAATGGTATAGTTCATGAGGTGACTCCACCATACACACCTGAGACTAATGGGGTGGCTGAACGAAAGAACATAACTTTTAAAGATATGATTAACAACATGCTTATTAATTCTGGGTTGTCTAAGTACATGTGGGGAGAGGATTTGAATACGGCTTGCCATATTCTGAATAGAGTCCCTTTGAAACATATGGACAAGACACCTTATGAATTATGGAAAAGTAGAAAGACAAGTTTAAAGTATCTTCGTGTGTGGGGGTGCCTTGCTAAGGTGCTTGTCCCTGAACACAAGAGAAAGAAACTAGGTCCGAAAAATGTTGATTGCATCTTTCTGGGCAATATTGAAACCACTACGACTATGAGATTTTTAGTGTTAAAATCTGACATAGACACTATAGTGGCTAGCACTATAGTTGAATTTCGTGATGGAACATTCTTTGAGGATGTGTTCCCTATGAAGACTGGTATACCTCAAGATATTTCTAATTATGATCCCACTCACACATCGAGTTCTATTCCTGATCATGTGAAAAAGATAACAAATGTGGGGGCAGATCCTGCTAGAAGTTCTACTCCTGACGAAGTAGATGAACCTAGAAGGAGTAAGCGTGCAAAGGTAGTCAAGGACTTTGGAAGTGATTTTGTCAGTTACAATGTTGAGGATGAACCTTTAACTTTCCGACATGCCATGTATTCTTCGGAGTCAAGGCACTGGAAAGGTGCTGTAAAGAGTGAGATTGACTCTATTGTTTCTAACGGAACATGGGAGTTGGTTGATCTTCCTCCTGGGTGTACTACTATAGGATGTAAGTGGATCTTCAAAAGGAAGATGAACCCGGATGGCTCAATAGATAAGTATAAGGCTAGGTTGGTAGCTAAGGGTTTTAGGCAAAATGAAGGCATTGATTACTTTGACACATACTCTCATGTTGCAAGAATGACTACAATCCGAATGCTTATAGCATTGGCTTCCGTACATGGTCTTATCATCCATCAAATGGATGTAAAGAAAGCTTTTCTTCATGGTGATCTTGAAGAAGAGATTTATATGGATCAGCCTGAGGGATTTATTGCTTCTGGTAACGAAAGAAAAGTATGTAAGTTGATCAAGTCTATATATGGCTTAAAACAAGCTCCTAGAGACTGGCATAAAAAGTTTGATGGTACTGTTTTAGAATCAGAATTTGTAGTTAATGAAAGTGACAAGTGTGTCTACTATATGGTAAGGAAATGAATGTATTATCGTGTGCCTATATGTGGATGATATATTATTGTTTGGAACCAATATTGAGATTATTAACGAGACAAAAAGGTTCTTGAAAAGGCACTTTGAAATGAAGGATATGGGTGAGGCTAGTGTGATTCTCGGGGTCAAGTTGACATAGTCAACTGATGGAATAACATTGTCACAATCTCATTATATAGAGAAATCTATACTTGAGAAGTATGGTTATTCAAATTATAGAATCGCTAGTACACCGTACGATCCTAAAGTTGCCCTAGTCAAGAATAGTTCAGGAATACCTGTGTCTCAGTTAAGGTATTCTCAGATTATTGGGAGTTTTGCAATATCTTGCTAATGTGACTAGACCAGATATTTCTTATTCTGTGTCTAAGTTAGCTAGTTATACAATCTGTCCGAACAAGACTCATTGGGAGGCACTGGATAGAGTTCTTAGATATCTTAAGGGAACTATTTCCCTTGGTTTGCATTATCGAAGATTCCCTGGAGTACTCGAGGGATACAGTGATGCAAGTTGGATAGCTAAGAAATCTGGTACCAATGGAGCGACTAGATATTTGTTTACCCTAGCAGGTGGAGCAATATCCTGGAAGTCTACTAGACATACTTTGATTACTCGGTCTACTTTTGAGGCTGAGTTGTGTGCACTAGATGCCACGGGGACGGAGGCTGAATGGTTGCATGGACTTATGTCAGTGTTACCTGTAGTAGTAAGCAGATCGCTTCCAACCATTGATGTTCATTGTGATAGCCGTACAACTATCGACAATATCAGTAGTGAAAAGTATAATGCTAAAACAAAGAGACACATCCAAGTTAGATTTAAGTCTATAAGGGGTCTAGTGTCTGAGAGGATTATTGCTATAGAGTTTGATAGAGTATATATTTATATATATTTTATATGATTTTATTTCTCATATTTATTATATTTTGCATTTAATTGGATTTTTATTTAATAAATTTTAATGTTTTATTGTAGGAAGCAAGGAAATCCTAAACTTGGAAGGATTGGAGAATAAAGAGCTTAATTTGGAGATTTATTAGAAGGAAAATCGGATTTGTTGGGCTGCCTGCATATAATTCACTGTTTCGGTCATATCTTGAGATGTAGAAGTCAGAATTGGACGATTTAACAACCCACGCGAAGATAATGGAAATCTCTTTTATTCTAAAGTGGTCCAATTATTAAATTAATTCAGGAACGGCTCAGATTTACTGAAGAAAAGTCAGCTACGAATTTTCCTTGTAAAACAGAATCAGTTTAGGAAACGTAATTGTACTTTTCTCAAGGCATTAAAATATTTGAGAATATGTATATAAACATCAGATCTGAGAGAGACATACATATACAGATATACAGATATACATAGGTACATACATACGGAGTGGATCTTGTACTTTTTCTTCTGGGAGAAAGATTAAAGGTTTTTATTCTTTGTTCTTATTATTATTATGTGTTCTTATTATATTATGTGTTTTGTTAGTTTAATTATGAGTGAGTAGTTATTTAATCTAGGGTTAAGTTGAACCCTAGTTATGATTGATGTATGATTTTCCATAACCCCCCAATTCAGTTATGTTGTATGCTCTTCCTTATTGAGTTGTGCTTAATTAACAATAACATGTCAGACGTGATTATGCGTATTGTTTGAACCTAATATCTATTTATCATCGAAAGTTGGACTTAGATGGTTGTGATTTATCCAATAAGGACATGAACTTCTCCATGAAAATAGGTAGAACGGATTGTTAGGAAGTTAGGATGTTGTGTTTAATGTCTCTAAATTGCATGATACCATGAAAATAGGCTTGAGTGTATTTTTAGAGAAGCCATTAATACTCGAGAGAGGTTATTGGTATTTTATAGGGCGCATCTTTCCTCTTGAGTAGCGTATGATTAATTGGGGTGGAAAATCATAATTGCATTGATTCATGCTAGTGGGGATACTTAATTCTAGATGTTTTAGTTAATTGATAATACAACACAATTTGCTTTAGTATAATATTTAGATTAATAATCTCTCAACAATTTATTGTGTTACTTGCTTAGTTGAATTGAATCAAGAATAACTAGTGATTGATACGTTTGTCTCTGTGGGATCGACTCTGACTTGCCCTACTACATAGTTAGAAGGATTTGTTAGATATTATAATTTGATAGGCACGCGACAGCCTTGTCAAATTTTTGGCGCCGCTGCCGGGGACAAAGCGGTATTAGATTAGTTAATTTTTGAGTTAGTTTAGCTAAGTCTTTTAGTTGTGTTGCTTCGGCTATTATTCTCTTGTTATTTGATCTTTGTTTCTAGTTTCCTTGTTGCATGCACACTCGAAGTTCAGGTACAGAAAATTTGATTGCTCTTGATCCTGAAATTGAAGCTACAACAAGAATACAAGCAGGACTACGAAGGAAAAATAAAGACAAGGAAGTTATGGGTGAGACAGTAGCTAAAGCTCTCAGGGAGCATGGTATGCCAGACACTACAGACGTACTCTCCAGTATTGTCAGACCAACAATCACGGCTACCCACTTTGAACTCAAGCCACAATTCATACAATTCGTCTCCAATGATTCTTTCGCAGGATTGTCCACTGAAAATCCTATTGATCATCTTGAGAGTTTTCTAGAAAAGTGTGATACTATAAAGCTGACCAATGTTAGTGATGATGCTATTAAGCTGCGCTTATTTCCTTTCTCTCTCCGAGATGCAGCAAAAGATTGGTTGAAGGATGAAGGACCAAACACATTCACTACTTGGGATAGTCTTGCAAAGGCGTTTCTACTTAAATTCTTTAGTCAGAAGAAGACTTCAAAGCTCAGGAATGAAATATCTAACTTTCGTCAAGATGATGACGAGTCACTTCATGATGCTTGGAGAAAATTCAAACGACTTCAGAGACAATGCCCTCACCATGGAATTCCTGACTGGTTGTTGATCCAAACATTTTACAATGGGTTAACACAAGAGTTTCGAAATTTTGTTGATGCTTCTTCTGGTGGATCTATTATGAAAAAGAGTACGGAGGATGCGAAAACTTTGTTAGACGAGATGGCGTCTAATGATAATTATCCTTACAGTGACAGAAATCATCCAAAGAAGGGTGGTAAGTATGATGTTGATGCTCTAACCATGTTGAATACTACTATGCAGGCAATGGTTAAGAAGATTGAGCAATTGGATTCTAGAACTTCATCTACAGTTGCCTCATGTGAAATATGCGGTGTAGTTGGACACACTCAACATGCTTGTCAATACAATCCCTCTAGAACAACAATGGAACAAGCAAATGCCCTCTACAACCAAAATCAAAGGCCACAATATAATCCTTACTCCAACACATACAATCCAGGTTGGAGAGATCATCCTAATTTCTCCTACAGAAATAACCAGGCTCAAGCTCAACCTCCACAAAATAATTTTTCTCAGCCGTCAGGTTTTCAACCAGCTCAGCCACAAAAATCTAACTTGGAAAATCTTTTGGAAGGATTTATCTCTACACAAGCAAAGAAGAATGATTACTTTGACTCAAGTATCAATGAGATAAAAGCTCATAACAAGTTAATGGAGAATTCAATCACTCAAACTGCTCAACAGTTGAATCAACTTAACAAGTCTTCAGGCCAACTTCCTGGCCAAACTGAACAACCACATAAAGCCCACGTGAATGCTATAACGTTAAGCAGTGATAAGGAATTGCAAGGGCCAGAGATGAAGATGAGTACTGATAATTTGAATGTTGAAGAAGATACGGAGAAAATTCAATCTGAAAATGTGATTGTGCAAGAAGCGATTGAAGAAGAGAAGAATGAACCCACAGTTGCTCCAGTCAGACCTTACGTACCACCTGTTCCGTTTCCTCAAAGATTTGTGCAAGCTAGACTTGGAGAGAAGTTTATGAAGTTTATGGAGATCTTGAAGAGGTTAGAACTTAATATCCCTTTCTTAGATGCTATCAAAGAGATGCCTTCTTATGGGAAGTTCCTTAGGGAATTATTGTCAAACAAAAGAAATATTGAAGAAAGTTCTATTATCTCATTAACGGCAGAGTGTAGTGCCATCTTGCAGAATAGTCTTCCTAAAAAGCTAGCTGATCCAGGTAGCTATTCTATTCCTGTGAAACTTGGAAATTTTGAAATCAAAAGAGCTCTATGTGATCTTGGGGCAAGTGTAAGTCTAATGCCCTTATCAATCTGCAATAAGCTTCAGATGGGTGAACTCAAACCCACACGTATATCTTTACAACTTGCAGATAGAAGTGTAAAAATTCCATTTGGAATACTTGAAGATGTTCCTGTCAAGGTAGGAAAGTTTTTTATTCCATGTGATTTTGTTGTCATGGAGATGGAGGAAGATGCACAAAATTCTATCATTCTTGGAAGACCTTTCTTAGCTATAGCTGGTGCAAAAGTTGATATGATGCAACATAAGATTTCTTTTGAAGTTGGAGATGAGAAGATGGAATTTAAATTTTCCAACTCTTTGCTTAGCCCTTCTCTGAAGAAGAGTGATCTTGGAAATAATAATGAACCTGTTCTTATGGTTAAGACCTTGGGTGGAGATCAAGATATGAAGGCTGATATTTTTCTCTCTAAACCTCCAGCAATTTCAGTGAGAGATTTACATGTCATTAATTATGTTGATTTGAAGCCTTCAACAATGAAATCGATTGGTGAAATTCAGTTTGGTGGATTATCTATTGAAGATCCTGATGCTCATATTGAAAACTTTTTGAAGATTTGTGATACTATCAAGTGTGATGGAGTTTCTGATGAGGTCATTCGACTTCGATTATTTCCTTTATCTTTAAGGGATGGAGCTAAAAATTGGTTATTTTCATTACCCTCAAATTCCATTATCACATGGGAAGACTTACTTATTAAATTTCTTTTTAAGTTTGTCTCACGAGATGAAACGTCAAGGATAGTTGTTGCACTCTTAAAGTTTGCTCGAGATAGAAGAGTTGTATTGTTGGATAAAGCTGTGGATGAAAGTTATAAGTTTTTGGGAGATGTCATGAGAAAATATATTGAAAAAGTGGATGCTCCACTTTCGATCCATTCACCAGGTTGATTGATAAGAAGGTCAAGCTAATGACCTTAAAAAAGCGCTTCTTGGGAGGCAACCCAAGATTTTGGAGGAGGAACACTCTCCCACATTTTCCAACCGGGACTTCATGCACTAGGGGAGTATTTCTAACCTTTCTTTGTATAATTTTTCACTCTTATTCTTTTTGTATTTCTTTTAGGATCTTGTTAGTTTTGTATATTTATATATATTGTTCATTGAGGACAATGAACCACTTAAGTGTGGGGATGAGTTCTCAATGACGTAAAAAACCCAAAAAAATTATATATTATAAAAATCTAAAAAAATTTGAAAATTTAAAACTTTTTGTATATAATTTCCTCGTCTCAAAAGCATGTTAGCGTGGATAAGTACACATTGTGTAGATTAATTTCGCATGATTAATTCTGAGTGTCACTTTCATGATAAATCATTTGATGCTTAGTAATTCCTTGTGTGCTTGCGAAAGTTTGAAAACTTGAGATGTTTCTTGGTCAATTTTAGTGAGTTAAGCATGCTTTCACCATGTGAGGATTTGAGCCTAATTTATGATTGATAGATTTTATATCAATCCATTTTTTTTGTTGTGTGTTGTTCATCATGATTATTGTTGCTCTAGAACTTGTTTTAAACCGTTTTGAGACTACATGATATGTGTATGCATGAATATGATAAAGGCACTAGGATTAACCTCATTTACCCAAACAGTACCCATATGAAAAATAATCCTTAGTGAAACCCTTTGAGCTTATACTCGTTTCTTTCGTATATCACCAATCTAAAAATTTTTGAGCCTACTTATTTATTCTTGTCTTGATTTACTGGTAGAGCATATTGATTCAATTCAAGGGTTGGTAAATATTTAGTGTGGGGATTTCTTTTGGTTAAATGTTACATTTTGGTGGGATACAATATGGTATGAAAGTTGCAAACAAGTATCAAGTACTCCTTTGAGATCAATGGGTGGCAAGTGCAATGTCATATTAAAGGGACGATCCATGTGTGCTGGTATTAAGTACATTCTTGGTGACTTTTCACTGCCCTTGGTTACTGGAGAATGACTTGACTTTTGAAAAAAAAAAAAAGAAAAAAAAAGAGAAATTATTAGCAAGAGGAAAATAAAGTAGAGTTGTGTTCATTTGATTGATACAATGTGAAAGTTGGAAAGTACATGGGGTATATGTGCTTTGAAGTTTAATGCTTGTGAAAGCTTGATCAACTTTTACATGATCTAAGTTTCATGTTGGGTGCTTTAATTAAAAGTGAACATTATGCTCTATTAGTTATCAAATTTAGCCACTTGTTAGCCTGTTTCTTTGATATCCTACCCCGTACCTAAGCCCCGTTACAACCTTTAACAAAGACCTTATGATTCATGTATGCATATATACGAGGTGGTGGAGATTTGGTGGACAACCAAGCATATGGTAGCACATGAGTACATTGATTGAACTTACTTGAGCGATACACTTATACCCATACACTTGTGTGAAGTGAGAGCAATGTGAGATATTTATCCATAGCATGCTTACTTGTTGAATGCGACTTTGATGTCTATCTCATGATATTTTTGTCTATCTAGACATTGTGTGCATACTTGGATTATTTTGTGTTAATGATGCTTAAAGTGAGAGTACTTGTACTTTCAGACACTTTCAGGTTGTTATGTGATTGAGATTTACAATGTGTGGAGTACTATGATATTTTGCATGTTTGAGAGACTTGGTGGTTGAAAATATTTGATTTTGTGGGTATATCTTCTATAAACCCTCACGAGACAAAACTCGTCCTACTAGGGCTGCCTAGGGGTTTAACGGCTTGTTGCATATGCTCAATGCAATCGTGTCATCTACGAAAGTGGTGGTCCTATTAGTTAGTATTATTTTTATTTCTTTATTTGCCCGAGGACGTGCAAAATACTAAGTGTGGGGATGTTTGATAGAGTATATATTTATATATATTTTATATGATTTTATTTCTCATATTTATTATATTTTGCATTTAATTGGATTTTTATTTAATAAATTTTAATGTTTTATTGTAGGAAGCAAGGAAATCCTAAACTTGGAAGGATTGGAGAATAAAGAGCTTAATTTGGAGATTTATTAGAAGGAAAATCGGATTTGTTGGGCTGCCTGCATATAATTCACTGTTTCGGTCATATCTTGAGATGTAGAAGTCAGAATTGGACGATTTAACAGCCCACGCGAAGATAATGGAAATCTCTTTTATTCTAAAGTGGTCCAATTATTAAATTAATTCAGGAACGGCTCAGATTTACTGAAGAAAAGTCAGCTACGAATTTTCCTTGTAAAACAGAATCAGTTTAGGAAACGTAATTGTACTTTTCTCAAGGCATTAAAATATTTGAGAATATGTATATAAACATCAGATCTGAGAGAGACATACATATACAGATATACAGATATACATAGGTACATACATACGGAGTGGATCTTGTACTTTTTCTTCTGGGAGAAAGATTAAAGGTTTTTATTCTTTGTTCTTATTATTATTATGTGTTCTTATTATATTATGTGTTTTGTTAGTTTAATTATGAGTGAGTAGTTATTTAATCTAGGGTTAAGTTGAACCCTAGTTATGATTGATGTATGATTTTCCATAACCCCCCAATTCAGTTATGTTGTATGCTCTTGCTTATTGAGTTGTGCTTAATTAACAATAACATGTCAGACGTGATTATGCGTATTGTTTGAACCTAATATCTATTTATCATCGAAAGTTGGACTTAGATGGTTGTGATTTATCCAATAAGGACATGAACTTCTCCATGAAAATAGGTAGAACGGATTGTTAGGAAGTTAGGATGTTGTTTTTAATGTCTCTAAATTGCATGATACCATGAAAATAGGCTTGAGTGTATTTTTAGAGAAGCCATTAATACTCGAGAGAGGTTATTGGTATTTTATAGGGCGCATCTTTCCTCTTGAGTAGCGTATGATTAATTGGGGTGGAAAATCATAATTGCATTGATTCATGCTAGTGGGCATACTTAATTCTAGATGTTTTAGTTAATTGATAATACAACACAATTTGCTTTAGTATAATATTTAGATTAATAATCTCTCAACAATTTATTGTGTTACTTGCTTAGTTGAATTGAATCAAGAATAACTAGTGATTGATACGTTTGTCTCTGTGGGATCGACTCTGACTTGCCCTACTACATAGTTAGAAGGATTTGTTAGATATTATAATTTGATAGCTGATCCTTTGACTAAAGGACTTGAGCATGCAGTAGTCTTTAAGTCGAGGTTGGGGATGTGACTGATAGCCCATAATGATTCATCAACAACGGGAACCCAATACACCTGAGAGGAGATCCCTTGAAGTGTATTCAATGTGGTAATAACAAGCTGTGAGGGTGAGTTGGTAGTACCTTTACTATATACCTTGATACTCACGTATCTGAGTCTATTCCCTGTAAACCTAAAAGGTACTGTTACTGCCAGTATAGCAAGAGTTATTTGAACTCTGAATGGGGTCAAGTCATTTGACGAGATGATCGTAGTACATCTTTGGAGATTCCCAGCTAAGCGAATGTAATTGTGTGGTCGCAATTAGAGGAAAGGGTTATTCCTTGAAGCATTCGACGAACAGGATCGAGACAGGACCATTAACGTCTCAAAGCCGTAGATCAGCACCATAGCCTTTGATTTGTTGTCGTCTATGGAGTGTGGTTACCCCAAACGGATAAAGATTCAAGGTGAAACATTCCATCTAGATCCGGTAGCCATCGAAGTAGAGGACTTAGGAGGGTTCAAACTGGGAAGGTTACCGACTCTGAAAAACAAGTCATGATAAGGACCTAGATGCATTTTTGTATGGATTTGTGGGGGATTGTTAGAAAATGGAAAGTTTGAGGCATATTTTAAATATGTTCTTGATGGAATTTCCGGAAACTATCAATTGGAGGTTGTTCCTTGATAAGAGGACTTAAACTTTCATGTTTGGATCTAAGACATTTTCTTAGTGGGATCCATAAATAAATTGAGTTGAAATAGGTTGCTTAAAATGGGTAATGTGGGTTGTGTAAGTTGAAATAACTTATATCCCACATAGAAATGGTAATGAGAGATTGGTGGGTTTATATAGAACCATGTGCAAGAGTAGTGTACAACTACTAAGGCATGTGGGTGTGCATGGTGTTATTATGTGCCTCACACGCACACACACACGCGCGCGCCGCCACCGCTTGCCAAGTCACGACACGACTCGGGTCGGGTCGAAGGGCGATTTGGGCGAATGTCTCGGCATCTCGCGTATGCGAGGCGACCTGTGCGAGGAATTTTATTACATGTTTATTTAATATTATTTATTTATTTAATTTAACAGTATCAGTATTTTTTTGTAACAGCTCATCGAACTGGGTCAGGATTTATATTAAATCCTGATGGACTAGTTCTTGGATCAAATCCTGATGGCCCGGGTCAGTACTTGAAATTAAATCCTGATGACTACTGATCCTGATGGCCTAGGTCAGTACGTGGATCCTGATGGAGTTAAATCCTGATGGTAGGTCCAGTCCTGACGAAATCCTGATGGTCGGTCAAGTACAGATGCCTCTCCTGACGGACAACAAGTCCTGATGGCTTGACTTTAGTAAGTACTGATGATGATCAAATCCCGATGGACCAGGAAATCTTGACTGAGTTGTAACTGATATTAAATACTGATGATAACTGTTATGATAATTAAATCAGAATATTTAGTATTAAATGCCATATCTTCAGTTACAATATTATATCTGTTACGTTTTATTTTGTATTATATTTATATATACAAAATAGAACTTTTGAAAAAAATAGAATATATGTAACTCAGAAAACCCTAGCATCATATTCTTCTCTGCTCTCTCGCTCAACACATACAGAATATACATAGGTTTTTGGGCGAACTGAGGTGCAGGTTGCTGTTGATCATTGCCAATTCTATGAGTGGATTGATCTGTGATGTTTTATCCTGGAAGTGATATTGCTGCAACCTAACACAGCGTAAGTGGGACAATAATCTCTTCAAGAACAGTCTAGACTTCTCTAAGGCTTGGCGACTCAGCTGTTCATTATCTATCAGTACTTGTTAAAAGCTACAGAGAGATAAGTGTTCTTTCTTATCTTGGTATTTACAGTCTCTAATTATTTTCTTGTTTCGACCTTCGTGTTTGTTTTGTTAATTGGTATATTTGCCTATTCTTGTTAATACAAAAAATATATAACTGCCCTATTGTTGCTGTGTAGTTAGTGAATTATACCCAACATTTTTGTCATGTAAAAAATGACTGCTTGCATAGACCCTGTGCACAATTCTCTGTGAGTTTGTGTGTGTGTGAGAGAGAGAGACAGTTCTATCTGTTGGATGGTATAGTGTTTTAAGATAAAGTTGAACATAGTCCTTAAAACAAAGAAATTTAGATTCAAATGAAAATTAAGATAAGTTGCCTTATTACGTATTGAACAATTCAACACCAGCTTTTACTAGTCGTTGGAGTCTTTATTTGTCTATCTATTTTATTTCCTATTATTTAGCTAGGATAAACTAGTCAGGAATAAGTCATAGAAGTATTGGTGTGGTAGTTATGTGTTTTCTATATTTATGCAGTTAGTGGTTGTTTGGTTGGCATCAAATTAACTTGAAACACCCAGGAAGTGTCATTTGATGAAGTTGTTTGGTTAACAAAAATAAAGGAAGTAAAATTTCCTTGAAAGTTTGAATTCCTATAAAACATGGGAAGTTGCTTACCCACCTCCCCCATGATAACTTACACTTCCTATGTGAGTGAATACCCTTATATCAACCAAACAAAATTTTCAACTTTCTAGCGATTATAAATTCCATAAGAAATGCAACTTCCATGATAAATAATTTCCTATTGCAAACCAAACAAGCACTTAGTAGTTGCAGTTTAAGTAGTGGTGTGTAGTCTTTGTGTTATTTAAAGGCATCTATAAGTAATGAAAAAGTGAGTCTTTCACAGCCATATATATTTTCTTCATATTCTGGTACTTCTGTTCAACAATCTGGTATCAGAGCTGTAACTCACAGGCCCAGGTGGTGATATATTTCTGTTAAGAAATGGCAGACCTTCAAGTGGTTGGCGGTATCAAAAAGCTTAACAACCAGAATTATAATTCTTGGTCTACTTGTATGATGTCTTACATGCAAGGCCAGGATTTATGGGAGGTTGTAAATGGAACTGAGGTGACACAACCAGAAGCTGAAGATGCGAATGGGATACTGCGGAAGTGGAAGATTAAAGCGGGCAAAGCCATGTTCATTTTAAAGACGACGATTGAAGACGATTTACTGGAGCACATTCGATATAGTAAAACTCCCAAAGGAGCCTGGGATGGGTTTGCTAAGTTGTTCTTTAAAAAGAATGACACAAATTAGGCTTCAAATATTAGAGAGTGAATTGTTGTCAATGGCGCAATGGGACTTGACGATTGCACAATAGTTTCATAAAGTAAAGTCGTTACGTCGGGAAATTTCTGAGTTGGATCCAGCAGCTCCTATTGGAGATACTAGGATAAAACGGATCATCATCCATGGTTTGAAGCCAGAATTTAGGAGCTTTGTTGCTGCTGTTCAAGGATGGAAAACTCAGCCGTCGCTTGTAGAATTTGAAAATTTGCTAGCTGGTCAAGAATCTTTAGCTAAGCAAATGGGAGGAGTCTCACTGAAAAGAGAAGAAGAGGCCCTTTATGCCAACAAAAGTAGGTGGAATTCTAAGCAGCTTGCAGCAGGTGGTCTCAAAAAGTATGATGGTGGTCTCAGAAAGTATGATGACAAGGTGAGAAGTCATCAAGGTAAATGGAGTGTCCATCCAGGAGCAGGATCAAAGAAATTTGGAAATAATCCAAAGTTTGAGGGGAAATGCTACAAGTGCCAAAAGAAAGACCATATGGCGAAGGATTGCTGGTCAAAGACAAAGGGTGTGGAAAGTAATGTTGTAACTTCTAACGATGAAGATGGATGGGATGTTGAAGCTCTCTTTGCTACGGGTGAAGATGAGATGGCTTTTACAACAACAACGTTGGATCAAATTGATTACAAGAATGACTGGATTGTCGATTCTGGGTGCTCAAATCATAGGACCGGTGATAAAGAGAAGCTGCAAAATCTGTCAGAATACAATGGAAGTCGAGTGGTGGTGACAGCCAATAACTCCAAACTGCCAATTGCTCATATCGGTAATACTATATATAGTTCCTCCTCACTTTAATCATAATCAGTTACCTCTCCAAAATGTTTATCATGTTCCTGGTATGGAGAAAAATCTTCTCTCTGTTGCACAATTAACATCTTCAGGCTACTATGTTTTATTTGGTCCAAAAGATGTGAAAATATATCAAGATCAAGTTGAGATCACGAAAGAGCCAGTGATGAAGGGACAGAGATCAAAATCAGTCTATGTGATGTCTGTGGAAACTGCATACATTGATAAAACACGGAAGAATGAGACGGCAGACCTATGACATATGCGGCTAAGTCATGTTAGCTACTATAAGCTAGATATAATGATGAAGAGGTCAATGGTCAGGGGGCTTCCCCAACTTGAAGTAAGAACAAAGACGATATGTGCAGGTTGTCAATATGGAAAAGCACACCAGCTGCCATATGAAGAGTCCAAGTTTAAAGCTGCAAAACCATTACAACTCGTTCATTCTGATGTGTTTGGACCAGTTAAGAAAGCTTCTAACAGGGGAATGAAGTACATGGTAACCTTCATTGACACTTTCTCAAGATATGTGTGGGTTTATTTTATGAAAGAGAAATCTGAAACTCTTTCAAAGTTTAAAGAGTTTAAGGAAGTAGCAGAAGCAGAAACCCATAAAAGTATTGAGTTTCTTCGCACAGACAATGGAGGAGAATATGTTTCAGATGAGTTTTCAAAGATTCTTCTCAAGTGCAGAATACACCATCAATTTACGTGTGCTAGCACCACGCAAAAAAATGGCATAGCCGAAAGGAAGAACATGCACTTAGCGAAGTATGCTTCATGGAAAGAGTGCTCCGTTCATTGACAAGAAAATTTGATTATGTTGTGACTTCTTTCGAGGAGTCAAAATATTTGTCCACAATTTCTATTGATGAGCTAGTTGGTTCACTTCAAGCGCATGAGCAACGGATGAACCACTATGCTGATACGAGCCATTTGGAGAAGGCTTTGCAAAGTAAGGTGTCCATTGGTGATAATCTTGGCAGTAGCAGTTCAGTACGTGGCAGAGGTGGCTATAGAGGTAGCTACCGAGGTGGACGAGGACGTGAAAGGCAGTCCTTCAACAGAAGCCAATATTGAAGGACTTGCATCAACCGATAAAGGATGGTATTCCCGTGTATTGTGACAACTTGTCAACAGTATAGTTGGCGGAAAATCCAGTTTTTCATGCAAGAACTAAACATGTGGAGGTGCATTATCATTTTATCAAAGAGAAGGTTCTGCAAGATGAAATTTTGTTGCAGCATGTCAATACAGAAGAACAAGCTGTAGATCTATTTACAAAAGGCTTGTGTATCAGCAAGCTCAAATTTTTTTGCAGCAAGCTAGGAATGGTGAAAAGACTAGAAGCTGATGTTGAGGGTGGGGGGGGGGGGGGTATTGAACAATTCAACACCAGATCTTACTAGTCGTTGGAGTCTTTATTTGTCTATCTATTTTATTTCATATTATTTAGCTAGGATAAACTAGTCAGGAATAAGTCATAGAAGACCAGAAGTAGTGGTCTGGTAGTTATGTGTTTTCCTATATTTATGCATGTAGTCTTCATATTCTGGTACTTCTGTTCAACATTACGTAAGATGATAATATGAATTCAAGCACTTACCCCCATCAACTGCTGTAACAGACTGTACTGGGCAACCACTTAATATTTGGCAACCTCTAATAATCAGCTCTTCTTTTACCTATTGCCACGCTTAGCATTTCAGTATCAGGTAGTGTATGATTTAAAATTTAATATTCAGACTTTTCTATTCCAAATTTTTTTGATATATAATTCTAAATTTGAGGAATTCGACAATTTGTCACCTTGTTGACGTAGCTATGTGATCGACATCTTACAATAAGCCACTGCGGACGCCCAAAGAGCTACAGGAAAACCAACGGTTGAGGTTGTTAGGAATTCTTTATTGGATTTAAATATCTCCGCAACATTCCAAAGTAGTGTTCAGACATGGGTTAAAGTTGGAATGCCTTTCGTCTAAACTTGCAAATTAAGTACCTGGAGTAGATGGTGATTGCGGCAAAAGGATAGAATTACATAGGCAGAAAAGTTCATCACTCCTTCTGAAGGAGAAGACCAAATTGATGAACACATCGGAATCTGTAATATTTAGTAGTAAGTTATTACTTTCATTAGAAAATATTTTGAATTTGTGAGAACATAGTCTTGGTAGTCATACAAGATATGCTTTCTGAAATAAATCCGAGTAACCATGAGAGCTAATAAATTGACCCAGTGTTTCATTGCGTTCAATATCTGGATTGTTTTCAAGATCTTCAACGTATCTGCAACAATTATCATTTGAAAAATGAACTAGCCAAACTAACCTACGATAGACAAAATTTAAATCAAGAAATTGAACTCTTTACACCGGAAGAGGAAATACAACACATGTTGCATGACTAGAACTAAATAGCAGTGTGCAGTCCACATTCGCTAAGAGTTTTCATTAAAGTAGAATGTCTTTATTGCATGCATTCTCAAATAATATATGGGATCCCCTACATATGAGGGGGTAAATAATTTCTACTCATAATTTGTTCTTACATGCGTTAGCTAGGTTACTTTTTTTTTCATAAGAACTGATATTCACAGAAACAATACCTGATAACATCATTTTTAAACTTGAATATTTCTCGTATCATTTGCCAAAAGTACGGATTCAGGGCATTCCTCTTTTGGGAGAAGAGACTGGACAAACCACCACGACTTCCCCACTCACAGCTCCGGCCATTGTCTAAACTCACCGACAAAGACATGTCCGAGACCTCCATGTCAACTCCAAGACTTTCAAAGAACTCCATCATGTTGGGATATGTGACCTGTAATCACAGTCCCCAAAGAAGAATACATAAGACAGAAACCAATGTACACAATGGTAACATAAAAATTAAATCTTAAGGCACAACAGGAAACCAGAAGACATTTTCCACACTGGTCGAAACATTTTCATTTTATTACTAAGCCGGAAATGACCCAAAATTGCACGGCTTATACCAAAACAAACACACCCAGTACATCCCGCTTCTAGAGCATGGTAAGGTCACTCTCTGCAACATGATTAAAATATCACACATCCATTTCTATCTAATGTCAATAACATTCATAGTATAAAAGCATCACAAATACAATCCCGGGTTTCTTGTAATATCCCGTATTTTTAGAATAATATTAATTGATTAATAATAATAGAAACGGATTAAAATTTGATAATGAATAAGATTTAAAATTGAATTAGATTAATGTGCCTAAAATATGGATGGATACGGTTAATTTGTAGGTTGGGAGTTAGGGTTTCGTAATGTTATATAAACATTAATTATGTTCTCCCGCCTCATCTTTTTAATCAAAATTCGTAGGATTTTGTCCATAAAAATCACCTATATTGCAAAATTCGTAGAAAATTCATTGTAAGTCAGAATTGGTTGATTCTGGACTTTCCGTAAAGGTCTTTTCGTTTTCTACAACTTTCGTCCTTTGAGTTTTTCAATAAAAGATCGTTTAGAGGGCTAAAAAGTCTAATTACAGATGTGGTTAGGTTGGATTCATACGTACATTCAAGGTTTTAGATGTTGACGTAAGTTTTCGATTGATTTATCTAGTGTTTTGGAAATTATGTGTCATATGTATATGTTTGATTATATAAATTTGGGCTAAGTGGTAATATTTTGAAGTGATATATATGACTGATATGTGTTATGTGTAAACAATATTCTTGGGATTCTGATTTGTGCCACGATTTGTGAAAATATCGAATAAGAATAAAGACCGAGACACCGAGTTGTAGTGACAATTTTCTGAAAATTTAGGACCGTTATCACCAGATTGTAGTGATCGTGGCATGAATTCTGGATTTCAAGGTATTGTTGTTATGTGGTGTCGTATTGTATGTATCGAATAAGAATATGAATGTGTATATAAAGTTATTGTTTAGTATCGTTATCATATCGAATATTGTATTGTCTTAGGTGTATATAAGTAATTTGCCCGACTAGTTGGATCAATTGGTTTCTTGTTGGGCTGTATAGCTCTTTCTTTTATATTTTCAGGATACCATTGGGATTCGAGTATCCTAGGTTTGGACAAGATTGTCTTTTGGATCATCGTTAACTGCGCTTTTGTAATAGTTAGATTTGTAATAGACTCTTGGACTAAGGAGTTATATTTTATTTAAGTTTTGATTTAGAATTAATAGTCCGAAAAGTCGGGCTGTTATAGTTGGTATCAGAGCAGGCTGTACTTCAAAATGTGTTAGGTATGGGACTAGTACAGTTCCTAGGATTCGTTTCTGTGGACCGTAGTCTTGTAGGAGATTATTGGGTAGACATGTCATAAACCTTTTGGTGTATAGGATTGTTATGAATTTTGGGACCAAATTCTTTTTAAGGAGGGTAGTATGTAATATCCCCTATTTTTAGAATAATATTGATAGATTAATAATAATAGAAAAGGATTAAAATTTGATAATAAATATGATTTAAAATTGAATTAGATTAATGTGCCTAAATTATGGATCGGATTTGGATACAGTTAACTTGTAGGTTTGGAGTTAGGGTTTCGTAATACTATATAAACATTATGTTCTCCTTCCTCATCTTTTTAATCAAAATTCGTAGGGTTTTGTCCATAAAAATCAGTTATCTTGTAAAATTCGTAGAAAATTCATCGTAAGTCAGAATTTGTTGATTCTGGACTTTTCGGAAAGTCTTTTCGTTATCTACAACTTTCGTCCTGTGATTTTTTTTTTCAAAAAACGTCGTTTAGAGGGCTAAAAGGGCTAATTACAAATGTTGTCAGGTTGGATTCATACGTACATTCAAGGTTTTAGATGTTGAGGTAGGTTTCCAATTGATTTATCTAGTGTTTTGTAAATTATGTGTCATATGTATATGTTTGATTATATAAATTTGGGCTAAGTGGTTATATTTTGAAGTGATATGTATGACTGATATGTGTTATGTGTAAGAAATATTCTTGGGATTTTGATTTGTGCCACGGTTTGTGAAAATATAGAATCAGAATAAGGACCGAGTCACCGGGTTGTGGTGACAATTTTCTGAAAATTTAGGACCATTATCACCGTGTTGTAGTGGACGTGGCATGAATTGTGGATTTCAAGGTATTGTTGTTATGTGGTGTCGTATTGTATGTATCGAATAAGAATATGAATATGTATCTAAAGTTATTATTTCGTATCGTTCTCATATCGAATATTGTATTGTCTTATGTGTATATAAGTAATTTGCCCGACTAGTTGAATCGATTGGTTTCCTGTTGGGCGGTATAGCTCATGCTTTTATATTTTCAGTTTCGGTGCAAATTCAAGTGGGATACCATTGGGATTCGAGTATCTTAGGTTTGGACAAGATTGTCTTCTGGATCATCGTTAACTGCGCTTTTGTAATAGTTAGATTTCTAATAGACTTTTGGACTAAGGAGTTATATTTTATTTAAGTTTTTGATTTAGAATTAATAGTCCTAAAAGTCGGGCTGTTACAGTTGGTATCAGAGCAGGCAATCCTTCAAAGTGTGTTAGGTATGGGACTAGTACACTTCCCGAGATTCATTTCTGTGGACCATAGTCTTGTATGAGATTATTGGGTAGACGTGTCATGAACCTTTTGGTGTATAGGATTGTTGTGAATTTGGGGACCAAATTCTTTTTAAGGAGGGTTGTATGTAATATCTTGTATTTTTAGAATAATATTGATAGATTAATAATAATAGAAAAGGATTAAAATTTGATAATGAATAGGATTTAAAATTGAATTAGATTAATGTGCCTAAAATATGGATCAGATTTGGATACGGTTAACTTGTAGGTTTGGAGTTAGGGTTTCGTAATGTTATATAAACATTATGTTCTCCCTCCTCATTTTTTAAATCAAAATTCGTAGGGTTTTGTCCATAAAAATTCATCGTAAGTCAGAATTAGTTGATTCTGGACTTTTCGGAAAGGTCTTTTCGTTACCTACAACTTTCGTCCTTTGATTTTTTCAAGAAAACGTCATTTAGAGGGCTAAAAAGGCTAATTACAGATGTGGTCAGGTATTGGGTTTGACCGGTTGTTCAACCCAATATGGTAATATGAATTTGGGTGATTAAGACTGTTTTGGTAATAATTGTATGGATAGACAATTATTATATATGGTATGTCTTAGTCATGATTAAATTAGGGAATTAAGTACCAAGAATAAAAAGCCTTGTATAACAAGTATGATGAGTCTTGTAAAACAAGTATGACAAGTCTTGATGGCTAAGTTTTGGGTGGCTATATAAACATGATCATAGTATGTTTGATGTATGCTTGACCATTGTTTGGCTTGAGTATCGTGTGAGTGATACACCGTTGGTGAGATTGATTGTATTATTGATAACTGTTTTGATTAATAATACAAGTTGGGACGTGGTTGTTTCCGCGTCACATATATTATGTGTGTGCTTTGCTTTGTTTGTTTGTTTGAATCTCGTATTGGTGTGTAGCCTCTAAACCTAACAAGTGGTATCAAGAGCCAAGGTTCGTGATTCGAGATGGATAAGTTTGGGGGAAAGCTCGAGATTGAATTGTTTGATGAAAGAAACAATTTTGCCTTATGGCAGAGCACGGTGAAAGATCTGTTAATTCAGCGAGGGTTATATGCAACTCTCGAAGAGAAAAAACCTACTGATGTTGAGGCCACAAAGTGGGAAGACATGAAGTTACGTGCGACATCGACGATCCGGTTGAGTGATATGTATGACTAATATTTGTTATGTGTAAGCAATATTCTTGGGATTCTGATTTGTGTCATGGTTTGTGAAAATATCGAATAAGAATAAGGACCGAGTCACCGGGTTGTGGTGACAATTTTCTGAAAATTTAGGACCATTATCACCGTGTTGTAGTGGACGTGGCATGAATTGTGGATTTCAAGGTATTGTTGTTATGTGGTGTCGTATTGTATGTATCGAATAAGAATATGAATATGTATCTAAAGTTATTATTTCGTATCGTTCTCATATCGAATATTGTATTGTCTTATGTGTATATAAGTAATTTGCCCGACTAGTTGAATCGATTGGTTTCCTGTTGGGCGGTATAGCTCATGCTTTTATATTTTCAGTTTCGGTGCAAATTCAAGTGGGATACCATTGGGATTCGAGTATCTTAGGTTTGGACAAGATTGTCTTCTGGATCATCGTTAACTGCGCTTTTGTAATAGTTAGATTTCTAATAGACTTTTGGACTAAGGAGTTATATTTTATTTAAGTTTTTGATTTAGAATTAATAGTCCTAAAAGTCGGGCTGTTACAGTTGGTATCAGAGCAGGCAATCCTTCAAAGTGTGTTAGGTATGGGACTAGTACACTTCCCGAGATTCATTTCTGTGGACCATAGTCTTGTATGAGATTATTGGGTAGACGTGTCATGAACCTTTTGGTGTATAGGATTGTTGTGAATTTGGGGACCAAATTCTTTTTAAGGAGGGTTGTATGTAATATCTTGTATTTTTAGAATAATATTGATAGATTAATAATAATAGAAAAGGATTAAAATTTGATAATGAATAGGATTTAAAATTGAATTAGATTAATGTGCCTAAAATATGGATCAGATTTGGATACGGTTAACTTGTAGGTTTGGAGTTAGGGTTTCGTAATGTTATATAAACATTATGTTCTCCCTCCTCATTTTTTAAATCAAAATTCGTATGGTTTTGTCCATAAAAATTCATCGTAAGTCAGAATTAGTTGATTCTGGACTTTTCGGAAAGGTCTTTTCGTTACCTACAACTTTCGTCCTTTGATTTTTTCAAGAAAACGTCATTTAGAGGGCTAAAAAGGCTAATTACAGATGTGGTCAGGTATTGGGTTTGACCGGTTGTTCAACCCAATATGGTAATATGAATTTGGGTGATTAAGACTGTTTTGGTAATAATTGTATGGATAGACAATTATTATATATGGTATGTCTTAGTCATGATTAAATTAGGGAATTAAGTACCAAGAATAAAAAGCCTTGTATAACAAGTATGATGAGTCTTGTAAAACAAGTATGACAAGTCTTGATGGCTAAGTTTTGGGTGGCTATATAAACATGATCATAGTATGTTTGATGTATGCTTGACCATTGTTTGGCTTGAGTATCGTGTGAGTGATACACCGTTGGTGAGATTGATTGTATTATTGATAACTGTTTTGATTAATAATACAAGTTGGGACGTGGTTGTTTCCGCGTCACATATATTATGTGTGTGCTTTGCTTTGTTTGTTTGTTTGAATCTCGTATTGGTGTGTAGCCTCTAAACCTAACAAGTGGTATCAAGAGCCAAGGTTCGTGATTCGAGATGGATAAGTTTGGGGGAAAGCTCGAGATTGAATTGTTTGATGAAAGAAACAATTTTGCCTTATGGCAGAGCACGGTGAAAGATCTGTTAATTCAGCGAGGGTTATATGCAACTCTCGAAGAGAAAAAACCTACTGATGTTGAGGCCACAAAGTGGGAAGACATGAAGTTACGTGCGACATCGACGATCCGGTTGAGTGATATGTATGACTAATATTTGTTATGTGTAAGCAATATTCTTGGGATTCTGATTTGTGTCATGGTTTGTGAAAATATCGAATAAGAATAAGGACCGAGTCACCGGGTTGTAGTGACAATTTTCTGAAAATTTAGGACCGTTATCACCGGGTTATAGTGGTCGTGGCATGAATTGTGGATTTCAAGGTATTGTTGTTATGTTGTGTCGTATTGTATGTATCGAATAATAATATGAATGTGTATCTAAAGTTATTGTTTCGTATCGTTATCATATGTGTATATAAGTAATTTGCCTGACTAGTTGGATCGATTGGTTTCTTGCTGGGTTGTATAACTCATTTTTTATATTTTCAGGTTCGGTGTAAATTCAAGTGGGATACCATTGGGATTCAAGTATCTTAGGTTTGGACAAGATTGACTTTTGGATCATCGTTAGCTCCGCTTTTGTAATAGTTAGATTTGTAATAGACTTTTGGACTAAGGAGTTATATTTTATTTATGTTTTGATTTAGAATTAATAATCCGAAAAGTCGGGCTGTTACATTTCTCCTGTTTAGTTTTTTCCCCTTGATCTACAACACTTTTTTTTGGTTGCTAAATTGATCTAGAACAATTACCAAAGTTTGAGCAAAATAAAATCATACCATGATATCTACTAATAATTTCACCATTATACTTTTGTTATAAAATACCTCACTTATAATTGGAGCAAAATATAACAGTATTAATAGAATTGTTATATAAAACATCGATAAATATGTCACTATCTCGGTCATGTTTCAAATATCAGCTGCGACAAGACAATTTTGGTTCCTATCCTAACTTTAAAAGATTTTGACAAAAAAATGACGAAAGTTCCGAAGTTGTAAAAACAGGAAAATAAAAAATAACATTACTGACAATCATTAATTGCCTAAGAATTTGTGCGGTAGAGTTCATCTCTTGTCATCCCAGATTTTGGGTTTGATTCTACTTATCTCGAAATTTATCTAAAAATATGGATACTACTAAAATTATTTTAACTTGGTCAAAAATTATTACACACCGTAGACTAAACTAACTGTGAGGTTGAAAGGTTGGACTAGTTTTTGGTGCTAATGTGGAAAAATTCGTAGAATTGTTTTTGGTTGAGTTAGCAGTTATGTTTTTGCGTTTCCCAGAGTTTTAACGGTCGGATCGCCCTGAATTTTGGTCAGCATCTTCCTTTATCATATATCTAAATTATGAACGGTGGAGATTGGAGTTAGAGGTCCAGAAGGTCTGTTTAATGAGGATGTTGCACCATGATAAGGATTAAGGTCTCCGTGGTGAGGCGATTTGGAGCGGGTATTTTTTGGCCCAAAAGTATTTTTTTGGTTAATTATTAAACTAGGCCCAATGATTATTAAGTTAGGTAAACGGTAGTGAATTAAGTAGTGATTTTGATATTGTGCGTGTTTGGGCATCACAAAAAGTTCACTTATAGCTTAAAATGAGTAAGTGCTATATAAGTGATAAGTTGATGAATTTTTATAAATTATACGGGTGTTTGGATAAATTTACTTATAAGTTAGTTAAGAGTTTGCTAAATTAAATTTGAAAAAATAATTATTAAATACAATGATTTCAACACTTGCATTTTAAATTAAAAAAATATTTAAAAACACAAATGTAAAAATATAAAGTATTAAAAAACAAAGAAATCAAGTAATAAATCAGTAAAATGTACCTCATTATTAACATTCAACTTATCAACAAGTTATAAGTTGAGGAGGTAATAAGTTGGGTTGACAAACACCTCATAAATTGTTACCATTTATAAGCCATAAGTGGGCTTATAAACAGGTTGCCAAACAGGCCCATTGTATACATACAAACATACAAAATATACGTATCAATATATACATATATATACAACAAACACTCTTTTATGTGGCCAACAAAATTAGTTCTCTGTGTTTTACTTTGATTACTGTTTGAGACCCAACACAAAAGAACCAGGAGCCAGCTAGCAGATTTTCAAATTGTTGTGAATATAATATTATCAATTGTTTAACTGTAAATTAAATTTCAGAAAACTTGCATACTTGAGCCAGGGAAATTTCTACACTAAAATATAGTCTACTAGTGAAGAAGCCAATTGTCTTAGCTTGTCAAGCTAACTAACAACAGTCCTGAAATATATGTAGAAAAATATAATCACAAGTTAAAAGCAAGAGTAGTTACTCGATTGAAGACCATGAAACCAAGGTCCAAGTCAATGCCATCGTCCACGGTGACAGTCTTAGCATGGCCACCAAGACTAGCTTCTTTCTCGTAAAGTACCACATCAACGCCAGCTTTAGCTAGAACATAAGCCGAAACAAGGCCACTGATGCCCGCACCGATCACTGCAATCCTCATCTGTTGCATTCCATCATATATCAAATGCAATGCAATGTGTATATGTACATTTAATACGGGTAACTCAAATGAGAACCGAAAAATCAAATGTTTTGCACTTTTCTCTATATGGCTCAGTAAGTGCGGTTCTTGATTCTCATTTGAACCTCACAGTCTTCGTATATTAATAATCCATATATGTGTGTGTGTTTGTGTGTGTAACACAAAATAGTAAAAAGACATGTTATCTAAAATTTATGAGCTCTTCATGTTAGTAAGAGGAGTAATGCTAGCTACACATATGTGTATATACAAACCTTAGTAGAACGTGGAAATCAGGATGAAGAATGGACCGAAAGAAAACTCAAAAAATGAGTGTTACTAAACTCAAGATGGTCTGAGCTGCATGTACATTGATTTTATTTATATTAATACAGATACTTTTCCACATGAAGATAACCCATGACCCCTACATGATTGAAATGATTTATGTTCATTTTCACCAATCACTGCAGATACTTTTCCACGTATGTACTCGTAATAACAATGAAGATAACGATGTCTAAACTAACAAATTTGGTTATCAACAAAAATAATTAATTAATTATATAAGATTTATTTATTTACTTTAAATTTTTTAGTTTCATCCGATTCCTTACCATTATGTAATTACACAAAATTTATTTATTTATTTATTTTAATTTATTTAGCTTTATCTAGGTTTCTGTGACCTATAACTATATAATTAAAAGGTAATTATTTATTTTTATCATTCAATTATTTATAATTACATATTTTAATAATACTTATTAATAATTTATTAATATTAATGTTGTTTAAGTGAGTGATCTATATTTAATTACTGGTAATTCTTATATATAATTGTTTAAGCGAGTGATCTATAAATTTAGACATTTGTGAGAAACATAAAATATTTATTATGAGATTTCAAATATTAAAGTATGCGTTAATATCAATAACAAGATCAAAGACATATATGCAATAAATTAACTTTATTTAAAATTTACTTTGTTTAATATCAATTCTTTAATATTTCTGCCATATATTTCTATCACCTTTCTGCCATGGGTTGCGGTTCAAGGTGGGTTCGGTTCACGTGGCGTGCTGCCGTTCACGGGGCGTGTCGTGCCGTTCATGGTTAAAAAATTCTGGACTCGTGTATGGCTCGTTTCGCTGTAGCGGTTGGTGCCGTATTGAACCGGCCCTTCAGCGAGCTGAGTTATACAAGTCATGTCGCGAGCTGGTTACGGGTTGGCCCAACGAAACCGCACGTTTGGCCAGTTCTATTGATGACTTTTATTAAAATGGTGAGGCAATTGTTTGTAGAAGTAAAGATTGAAGTGTAGTAAATGATGGGTTCCACGAGTGTTAAAAGAGAGAAATACCACATGAAAGTATCATTATGTCCGGTTATAAATTCCGATCGGATATGAGATTTATCAAGTTTAATAGTGAATATTAACACTTAATAGTAAATCATTTACCATGAAGCTTTTTGTATCACTATGTGCCGTAAAACACTTTTAACACTTGTGGGACCCATCATTTACTAAACTTCAATATATGCTAAACGTCATCTTGCCTAAGTGTTTTGCATGATACAACCACCCCAAGTTGATTGCACAATATGAGCTTACAAATACACGAGTATACAGATTTGCCAAAACAAACATAATATTGAGCAGTTGGATAAAATAAAATCAAAAAATTTATACACCACACACACATATATTCATGAAGAGAAAGAAGAAACCTTGTAGTTTCCAAGGGGCTTCCATGGAAAGTCAGTGAGAATGCCTGGGTTAGTAGCCATATCCTCCAATCTTATAATTAGCTTCCTGTCTAACCCAAAGTTACATGTAAATGGAAAGTTAAAAAAGTTTGTTTATATTTATAAGCACACACGTACAACTATATATTTGTACTATTTATTAATAAGCAAAATAATATGTAAATGTAGTGCGGTACAAAAATACCAAATTTGATTACCAGAAAATCCATGTTCTAATCTCTACAACTACATGATTAAATAAAATTCATTTATTTAATTTAATTTCACTGATTTCATCCCTGGTTCGATACTCTATAACTATATAATTCAAAGATTTATTGATTTGATTTGATTTTTTTTATTTCATCCCAATTTCAATTATTTTTTTAATCTTGGCCCGTGCTTAGCACCGATTATTAGCTAATATCTATTTATGTATGACATTCCTAGGTTCTAGATTATGAATTTGAGGTTTGTGTCTATCCAGGGTCCGCAGTTCGGGAAGCCATATGTTGAGAATCCTCATAAGATTGTTTTAAGAAACATAATTTCAAGATACATGTCCTTGTCAAGATACATAATTTCAAGTAGTAGTTTTGAGGTATATTTTGACAATGGCACATCTTCTAACATAAGACATGTAATAAACAAGTCAAATTCTACGGATTTGGAAAAATCTGTTTAAAGAAGCATGATACATGTATTTCAGAAATGGAATTCTTATCTAAGAGCATATATAAGATTTAACACAAGAAATATATGTACGTTTATGTAAATGTTGTTATCATTTTACCTTTCTCACTTTCTTCAATTAAATGTTGTTACATAACACTGCTCAACCTACTACAATTATAAACTATTCTAGAGGAATGTCCAATGACTAATTAGCATATGCTCAAAGGCTGGTATAGCAACGTAGTGCAGTATAACTAAAATTTTGTCACACGTGAGCAGTGACCCGTGTACACAACAAACTTGCTATCAGAACTTATCTCTTTCTCACCCATATCAGAAACGTTAGTCGGGGATTCGTCCATACCACTCTGAAGCATGGCATCGGGAAGCTGGATCGGGGAGAAGTGAGGGGGATTGAGCTGGGGCAACTTCTCCAAGAGTCTCGCCAGGATTCTTACGCCATTTCATACGAACAAACTTGGGAGAACACGGTCATATATAGGTTCTTGAAATCCTATGAAGGACAAAAATTTATCGACATCATTTCCTTTCCCGTCTCCAGCAATGCTAATTTGCTCTAACTTATCCCAAACCTCCTCCAATTTTTGGTACACATGTCAGGGGGCATATTACTTGAATCATTAACATTTGACACAAAATATACTAGTACGTTAAACTTTGATGTGAAGAAAATGTTGTGCAACAACATTCCATTGCCATGCAGGTGCCAGCCATCTAACTATACGCATATCTCTAAAATCCACAACTGTATCACCAAAGATGCAGCTTAACTAACGTAGAAGCGTTCAAAACATCACAGCCAGTATGTACAGAACAATTATATACATTTATTAACAAGAGTAAAGTTAGGGTAATTTTTACTTGTTACAAAAATTTTAATTACTCCACCTAACTAAATAAATCAATAAATAAATAAATAAATCTAAGTGCAGAAAGTAAGACAAATTTTACCTTTACTCTAAAAAATATAGATATATGGACTTTTCACACAAAGAACTGTGACATAATTACTACAACAACATTAAGAGTGTAGTCAATATTGAAAAATGTAGTACCGAGTGTTTTATAAAGAGGGTAAGAATGATAAATTCAATTAAGAGTACTGATATAAAAATAATCATAAATACATAATTAGTGATATATAACTAAACTTAAAGGCCAATTAATGAGGCTAGAACCACTCATAATTTAATTCGTAATTAATCAAAGCGCTAGCTCAACAGTCCATTAAATGTGTCAAATAAAGGCCAACTCGTATATGTAGTAGCTTCCTATACACTCAAACCTAAAAGGAGTCGGATATGTTAGAATTCAAACTCTCTATAAATAGTATTAATATAACATAGGGCTGTAAGTAACAGAGCCGTTCGTGAACAAAACTCGAGTACGAGCTTGTTTTTATCAACAGTTCGTTTACTAATTGAACCCGAACTTGAACATGAAAACCTTGTAGTTTCCCAGGGACTTCCATGGAAAGTCACTGAGAATGCCGGGGTTAGTAGCCATATTATTAGCTTCTTGTCTAACCCAATGTGACATTTAAATAGAAATTTAAAAAGGTTTGTTTATATTTTTCGGTTCTCAATTTTGAATCAAAGGTTTTCTCCATCCGGCTTGGGTCCGCAATTTGAAAATGACATGTTGGAAATGTAATAGCTATTAAAAATTTGGAACCCCAATTTCCTTTTTGTTTTTGCTAACAAAACTTTGGAACCCAAATTAACCAAAAAAATTCTTTTTAAGACAACATAGACCACTTTTAGAAATAAATTTAGAGTTAAAAATTTTAACAAATACTTTTGAGAAGGCAGAGGAGATAGACAAATACATAATGTAGCAGTTATTTCTTGTAAGTTCCTTTCATAATGGTAAATTTCTTCAATCTTATCAGTCTCTTTAGTTTCAGTAACAAAATTCTGAAGTATCATTATTTTTTAGTAACGAATATAAATATTTGTTAGAATAATAGTACTCTTCGTCCTATCCATTTCTTTACACTTTCCTTTTTGGATGTCCCATCCATTTGTTTACATTGCAAAACTTTCCAAAAATAATAAAGTTTTATAATATAAAAATCAACTAGTTCCACTACTTTCCTCCACTTTACTTACTTTATACCTTAAATATTAACGGGTCTCATCACTTTACTCATTCTTTCTACTTTTTCCTCTACTTTACTTATATTCATTGACCTCCGTGCCCAATCCAAAGGTAAACAATTGGGCGGGACGGAGGGAGTATAAGATACTAAAAAGTGTCTTACTTTAACACTTTATATTTTTAAATGAGCTGATTACTCAACATTATATCAGATCTCAGGTTGACGGAGAACTCGATAGCATCCGTGATCCACTCTTGAACCCAAAAAATGGAATTTCGAATGAGGAAATTGTTAAATATAATATAAGATTCATTTGAAGTATTTCTCTAATACATAAAAGCTTTTAGATTAGCTGGTAATATTTAAATACAATTTGTTTTGCAGCTGATTATTGAATTAATTACCTGGTCCCTGATTTTGCCTTTTTGTTTTTTTTCCTTTCCTAAATCTTTTATTCCAAGCAGAAGCACTCCTTATTATATCCTACATAGCTAAAAACTCTGTACTTCTTCTAGAGTTAAGTTCTATGGAGACCACCTTTTTTGTGGAGACCTGGAGACCACATACATTCTGCGATCTAAATTTAGCAAAATATAATATTTTATAAATTATGTTCTATGAAAATAACTATTTTCATTTAAAATCTTTAAAATTATATATGTTTTGCAACTAAAACATAGCAAAACATATTGTTCTACAAAACATGTTCGGTTTGAAGAACATTCATGTTTAGTTTGCAGAACTTACATGATTTTCAAGATTTTCAATGAAATAATGATTTTCATAGAATATACTTTGCAAAACAGTACGTTTTGCAAATTTTTGATTACAAAATATAATCTATTTTGCCAAATTTAGATTGCAGAACATATGTGTCTCCAGGTCTCCACAAAAAAGTGGTCTCCATAGAACTTAACTCTATAGATAATAATCTAGTTATTTTATTTTTTTCTTTTTCAAATTCCAATGTCAGGAGAGTACTAGAGTAGTAGTATACTTGTATTACCTTTAATGGCAAACACGTACAACATTATCATTGTATCATATAATATTAGCATTAAGCACATACCTTAGACTAGGTCTACTGGTCTAGGATTACAAAATCAGCAGGAAGATATTCCAAAAACAAATAGGAAGCGAGCTGGCTCAAGTTGTAAAGAGAAAACATCAAAAGTTCCCAAAGTAAGTGACGCAGCAACGCGAAAAAGAAAAAATGCTTTTCCCTGGTGGGATCACTATAATAAGACAAATGATCCGACTATGGCTGAATGTAAATATTGTCTTACTTTGATTGCTTCTAATTCTACTAATGGAACAAGTTGCTTGGCTAATCATATGAGAAGATGCAAAAGGTTACCCGCTAATATAGACATAAGCAAAAGATTTTGAATTTTCAGTCAGAAGTGATAGTTAATAAGGATGGAATCATTAAGACTATTTCCATCCCGAAGCCTTGGTTATTCAATCAAGACGCTTTTAGAAATGTACTTGCTAAAATGTTGATAGTTGATGAGCTACCGTTTATGTTTGTGGAGAGAGAAGGATTTCGTGCTTTATGCAAAACTATGCATCCCGAATTTTCTATTCCTTCACGTTTTACAGCAGCAAGAGATTGTTATAATCTCTTTATCGAGGAAAGAAGAAAATTAAAGGAATTTTTTAGCAAATTATCTTTCAGAATTTGTTTGACAACTGATTCATGGACGATATCAACGCGTAAGCATTGCGACAATATTATGCTAAGCTGGGACATTCTACAATAACTGCAGGAAGTGGCTGTTTCTGAACAGAAACTGGAACTGTAATATTTGTCCCATGGACAAATCTTGATGGTTGTAAGTTTTCTGAGGGAAGTCTAATTGATTGTCCATTAGGTAGGCCTATAGTCAATGGAGCCTCAACTGTAGAACCATTTGGTAGAGTAGAGTTACTTGGCATACCAGAAGCAATAAGTACCTAAAGAAATAAATGATCATTATATAAGCCACTAATCCCTTTATGGCAACAATACCACGACTATACAATGGAACAATAGTCAGAACTCAAAACATGTATAACTTCTAATTATTTACCAATCTTCGGAAAAGACAGGAAACATATAGAATGACAACCCTATGCCATTAAATTATCACAAAAAATGGTGTTAATTATGTATCAAAATACTCAGCCTTACAAGCAACTAAGATAAATTGAGTGAACATACAGTAGCTAGTAATGATTTCTCTCAGTCAACAAAAATCACATTAAAAATAGAGACAATGGTATTTTGTGTACATAAATGATTTGAACTACAAGGTAAACTGTATGAGACAATGATAAAGAAAGCCTGTATAGAAAAAATAGAGTGCCAAGGAGTACACAAGTAGCCAGTAGAAACAAATCTAGGAACTTACTTGGATGGTGGCCGACAGCAACCAGCTTCTATTGGAGTTAATTTCGCTAATTTAAATTGCTTCAAAGTCTGTAGAAAACAAAGAGTAGATACAAAGTAACAATTAGCATAGTAACAAAAAACAAAGCTCCAAATTGAACAATTAGCTCTAAATCGAAACCCTAAATTACCTGAAACCCAAAACAGAGCCCCAAATTGAACATTTAGCTCTAAATCGAAACCCTAAATTACCTGAAACCCTAAACAAAGCCCCAAATCTTCTCTGTTGACTGGCGTATGTTTTGTGAGAGAGTGACAAACTCGACTTAAGTTTCATGTTCATGATTTTGATTTGAATTTTGAACTCCATTTAGAGTTTGTGAGAAGATGTCTGGTGTGTGAGTCGTTTGTGTGTTTGGTGTAATGTGTATTTTGTGTTTTGATTGTTTGTGTAAGCCTGCAAGGGGGGAACTGAAATTTTAAGTTTGGGGAAGTGAAATGAAAGGGGGAAATGAAATTTGACAAGGAAGGGGGAAAATGAATTTGACGAGGGAAGTAAAATTTGGATGTAAAAGTTCTATAAAATTCAAAATGTTTTATATTATTTTTATAGATTTGTAAAATATATGTTACCTTATTTGTTATTTATTTTTATTTCTATGGGTGATATATTATAATAAAAAGATACAAATTTATTTTATATGATATTTTGACCAATATTAAGTAAAATTACAATTCCCTGAAACGCGATTCATGTATGATTTATAATTTTTTTTAAAATTTTTGAATATCCAACCAAATCGATGTTATTACCTACTTATTTTAGTAGAATCATCAATCTAGTACGAAACAAAATAATAGTCAAGCACTAGTTGATTCTTAAAATCTAAAATCAAATAAAATAATTTTTTTTCTAAAATTTCTAGAATATCACTAAAATATATAGATCTTTACATCCATATGGTTGGATAGTCATAAAATTATTTTTAAAAAATCGAAACAACAATTCGGGACGATACACTTAGTTTACAAAATATCACAAACATACGTAGATCTTGACATCCATAATGTTGGATCATCGACAATTTTTATATTAACATTTTCCTAGCAAGCTAACATTTCCTTGTAAACAAATATCAAGGATCGTAAATCATACAATATATGATGTTCACATCAACGTGTATAACAAAATATCTAAAGTATGATCGTATTCTATCTATCAATGATATTATTATTATCATTAACCTTTATTTAAGTGTTTTTAAATATTTAAAAATTTTTTATACTAAATATCCAAATAAGAGATTTATACAATAACATTGTATGAAGTGTGTAACACTTATGTATGTATTAAGGGCAACAAATAAAGTATTTTTTTTAAAAATCAACGCTTTTGATATAGACAACAGTTTAGCTAAACAAAACGTTGTAACGTAAATAATCACGCAAGGATTTTATAAAACCAAACCATTGTCTATATCATACAACGGTTTAACAACATAAACAATTGTTACAGAGATTATTCAACAACGAACGGATCAAAACGAAAACCCTTGTGTATATTATACAACGTTTTTTGGACAAAAACCATTGTTAAGTCTTACAACTTACAACACTTTGTCAAACAAAAACCATTGTCTTATACTTTTATAAGATCGAATAAACAAAACATACGTGAGTCCCGACTCTCATATATATAATTAATATAAGACAACTTAATGACGACTTTATAATTAAATTATGTCATACTGATATGTAAAATGAGTTATTTGAATATGACAACATTGTTGTTATTAGTATTGGTATGTCACTTATTCGCTAATAGTATAGTTATTATGTAATGTTCGTTTAACTTCGGAATTAGTAATGTTATAATTATTAACATTATCCTAGCTAGCTAATATTTCCTTGTAAACAAATATCAAGGATCGTAAATCATACAATATATGATGTCCACATCTACACCGTGTATAACAAAATATCTAAAGTATGATCGTATTCTATCTATCAATGATATTATTATTATCATTAACCTTTATTTAAGTGTTTTTATATATTTAACAATTTTTTATACTAAATATCCAAATAAGAGATTTATACAATAACATTGTATGAAGTGTGTAACACTTATGTATGTATTAAGGGCAACAAATAAAGTATTTTTTTTAAAAATCAACGCTTTTGATATAGACAACGGTTTAGCTAAACAAAACGTTGTAACGTAAATAATCACGCAAGGATTTTATAAAACCAAACCATTGTCTATATCATACAACGGTTTAACAACATAAACAATTGTTACAGAGATTATTCAACAACGAACGGATCAAAACGAAAACCCTTGTGTATATTATACAACGTTTTTTGGACAAAAACCATTGTTAAGTCTTACAACTTACAACACTTTGTCAAACAAAAACCATTGTCTTATACTTTTATAAGATCGAATAAACAAAACATACGTGAGTCCCGACTCTCATATATATAATTAATATAAGACAACTTAATGACGACTTTATAATTAAATTATGTCATACTGATATGTAAAATGAGTTATTTGAATATGACAACATTGTTGTTAATAGTATTGGTATGTCACTTATTCGCTAATAGTATAGTTATTATGTAATGTTCGTTTAACTTCGGAATTAGTAATGTTATAATTATTAACATTTTCCTAGCTAGCTAATATTTCCATGTAAACAAATATCATGGATCGTAAATCATACAATATAATGTCCACATCTACAACGTGTATAACAAAATATCTAAAGTATGATCGTATTCTATCTATCAATGATATTATTATTATCATTAACCTTTATTTAAGTGTTTTTATATATTTAACAATTTTTTATACTAAATATCCAAATAAGAGATTTATACAATAACATTGTATGAAGTGTGTAACACTTATGTATGTATTAAGGGCAACAAATAAAGTGTTTTTTTAAAAAATCAACGTTTTTGATATAGACAACGGTTTAGCTAAACAAAACGTTGTAACGTAAATAATCACGCAAGGATTTTATAAAACCAAACCATTGTCTATATCATACAACGGTTTAACAACATAAACAATTGTTACAGAGATTATTCAACAACGAACGGATCAAAACGAAAACCCTTGTGTATATTATACAAATATACAACGGGTTTTTGGAACAAAACCATTGTTAAGTCTTACAACTTACAACACTTTGTTAAACAAAAACCATTGTTTTATACTTTAATAAATTGAATAAATAAAACAAAGTTAGTCAACATCCTAATATATAAAAATTATTATCCAATAATTTACTCACAATTTTATAATAAAATTATATCAAATTTACACAACGGTTTTTTTGCAACATTGTCTTACGTTTATTCACACAATACGACTAAGACAACCGTTGTCTCAATCCAACAATGGTTAAATTAAAACATTGTCTTAATATTATTTAGACAAGAGTTAAAAAAAACTGTTGTCTGAACCCATTCATTTGCGTCGTCTATATCCACTATTTTTCACTTTCTTAGACAACGGTTCGTAAACCGTTGTAATGTAATGGATTAGACAATACTTTTTCGAGCCAAAAAATAAACTGTCGTCTGTGAATTTTAGGCAACACTTTTTCGGCCGTCCGTTGTCTGAAAAGTGTCGTCTGATTGAGTTTTTCTTGTAGTGACCTTTATATGTCTTTATTGTCTACAGCGCACTGACAAGCCAGTAGGACAAGATTGTAGTTGATCACTACAAGAAAAACTGAAACAGACAACACTTATCAGACAACGGTCGGCAGTAAAAGCATTGTTTGAAATTTTCACACAACGGTTTTTTTTTTTGCAAAATCTGTCTGTTGTCTGAAAGAACTTCCACAACGGTTTCTAAAACCATTGTCTATTAGAAGGAGTAAAGCAAAGGCTTTACACAACGGAATTATAAAATCGTTGTCTGAATAAAGGTCAGACAAGTGTTTCATAAACCGTTGTTAAAAACAGACAAGTGTTTTTTTTTTTTTGTTACTTAAATGGATGTCACACAACAGTTTGAATAAACACTTGTCTGATTCTAACAACGGTTTACAAAACCATTGTCCGAAGAAACTTCAGACAATGGTTTTGTAAACCGTTGTTAGAATCACACAAGTGTTTTACTTGTATGTGGACTATACTTAATTCACACAACAGTTTCTGCATACCGTTGTCCAATTGAAATCTTAGGGGGGGACAATTATTTTGGAGGAGTTAATGAGGGGGGACAAAGATTCAGACAATTATTATAAAAAATTTTATAAAAAAAACACACAACGGTTTTACAACTTAAAAACAGTTGTGTGACTTTTTTTTTTTTGAATTTCTCGTTCGTGACAAACTTTAATTGTGAAATTTGTTTGAATAATAAAGTTTATGTTTAATTGACACACTTAATTATAGGATAATATTCTTAATTAAGCCGGATATCATAGTTTGTAGTTCTCTTATCATATTAAGACTTTCGTATTATCCTCGTTATTATACTTAACAACATATAAAATGTACATATTTTTCTTTGTCGGACCAAGGACACCACACAATTTACTAAACATACAAGTCGGGAATGGCGTACAGTCTCGCTTATACATGACTTACATAATTTCGTGTGTAAACTAACATAACCCCTAAGTCGTAACCCCTAAATCGTAACCCCTAAACCACAAAACCCTAAGCACAATCTATTATTATAAGTATTATTTTATAAAATTTTCAATCAATAACATGTTCGGTATCTTCAAAGAAGTGTAAAAAATAAGTTAGGCAAAGGTATTAACAAAATTTTTATAAAAAAAACACACAACGGTTTTTTTTAAGAATAAACCTTTGTTGTACTTTACTTTCCACGACGGTTTTTTTGTAGAAACCGTTGTGTGATTACCACAACGGTTTTTTATTTATAAACTGTTGTCTGAATGATTTTACTACAACGGTTTTACAACTTAAAAACAGTTGTGTGATTTTTTTTTTTTTTTTTTGAATTTCTCGTTCGTGACAAACTTTAATTGTGAACTTTGTTTGAATAATAAAGTTTATGTTTAATTGACACACTTAATTATAGGATAATATTCCTAATTAAGCCGGATATCATAGTTTGTAGTTCTCTTATCATATTAAGACTTTCGTATTATCCTCGTTATTATACTTAACAACATATAAAATGTACATATTTTTCTTTGTCGGACCAAGGACACCACACAATTTACTAAACATACAAGTCGGGAATGGCGTACAGTCTCGCTTATACATGACTTACATAATTTCGTGTGTAAACTAACATAACCCCTAAGTCGTAACCCCTAAATCGTAACCCCTAAACCACAAAACCCTAAGCACAATCTATTATTATAAGTATTATTTTATAAAATTTTCAATCAATAACATGTTCGGTATCTTCAAAGAAGTGTAAAAAATAAGTTAGGCAAAGGTATTAACAAAATTTTTATAAAAAAAACACACAACGGTTTTTTTTAAGAATAAACCTTTGTTGTACTTTACTTTCCACGACGGTTTTTTTGTAGAAACCGTTGTGTGATTACCACAACGGTTTTTTATTTATAAACTGTTGTCTGAATGATTTTACTACAACGGTTTTACAACTTAAAAACAGTTGTGTGATTTTTTTTTTTTTTTTTTGAATTTCTCGTTCGTGACAAACTTTAATTGTGAACTTTGTTTGAATAATAAAGTTTATGTTTAATTGACACACTTAATTATAGGATAATATTCCTAATTAAGCCGGATATCATAGTTTGTAGTTCTCTTATCATATTAAGACTTTCGTATTATCCTCGTTATTATACTTAACAACATATAAAATGTACATATAAAACCCTAAGCACAATCTATTATTATACGTATTAACTCGATTTACTAAACTTTGAAGTCAGGAAATCGAATATTAACTCGAATGAAAATCAAATGTGTATTAATATTCATAATATATGTTAACATATTATAATAATTTGATTAAAATATTTATAATTTAATATAATATATTTTTAATTGATTTTTTCGACGATCCAACCGTACGGATGTTTGTAGGTACTCATTTTAGTGTTGTGAAAAAATAATCAAAAAATAACAAGGCCCGGTTGTGCCGCATCTTTTCAAAAACGTTGGAACACTACTACTTTTGGGAACGGGACATGTGTCAGATTCACTGAATATTTTTTTTAAATGATTTCTTCGACGATCCAACCGTACGGATGTTAATCAGTACTCATTCTAGTGTTGGGAAAAAATAATCAAAAAATAACAAGGCCCGGTTGTGCCGCATCTTTTCAAAAACGTTGGAACACTACTACTTTTGGGAACGAGACACGTGTCAGATTCACTGAATATTTTTTTTAAATGATTTCTTCGACGATCCAACCGTACGGATGTTAATCAGTACTCATTCTAGTGTTGGGAAAAAATAATCAAAAAATAACAAGGCCCGGTTGTGCCGCATCTTTTCAAAAACGTTGGAACACTACTACTTTTGGGAACGGGACATGTGTCAGATTCACTGAATATTTTTTTTAACTGATTTCTTCGACGATCCAACCGTACGGATGTTAATCAGTACTCATTCTAGTGTTGGGAAAAAATAATCAAAAAATAACAAGGCCCGGTTGTGCCGCATCTTTTCAAAAACGTTGGAACACTACTACTTTTGGGAACGGGACATGTGTCAGATTCACTGAATATTTTTTTTAAATGATTTCTTCGACGATCCAACCGTACGGATGTTAATCAGTACTCATTCTAGTGTTGGGAAAAAATAATCAAAAAATAACAAGGCCCGGTTGTGCCGCATCTTTTCAAAAACGTTGGAACACTACTACTTTTGGGAACGGGACATGTGTCAGATTCACTGAATATTTTTTTTAAATGATTTCTTCGATGATCCAACCGTACGGATGTTAATCAGTACTCATTCTAGTGTTGGGAAAAAATAATCAAAAAATAACAAGGCCCGGTTGTGCCGCATCTTTTCAAAAACGTTGGAACACTACTACTTTTGGGAACGAGACACGTGTCAGATTCACTGAATATTTTTTTTAAATGATTTCTTCGACGATCCAACCGTACGGATGTTAATCAGTACTCATTCTAGTGTTGGGAAAAAATAATCAAAAAATAACAAGGCCCGGTAGTGCCGCATCTTTTCAAAAACGTTGGAACACTACTACTTTTGGGAACGAGACACGTGTCAGATTCACTGAATATTTTTTTTAAATGATTTCTTCGACGATCCAACCGTACGGATGTTAATCAGTACTCATTCTAGTGTTGGGAAAAAATAATCAAAAATAAACAAGGCCCGGTTGTGCCGCATCTTTTCAAAAACGTTAGAACACTAGAATAGATTGTTATGTTTCGTCCCGGATTGATTTTTCTATTTTTTTAAAAATATTTATCGACGATCCAACCGTATGGATATCGAGATATATGTAATTTAATGATATTACAAAAGTTTTAGAAAAAAATAAATTTATTTGGTTTGAGATCTTAATGGTCAATAGTGATTTGACCAGTACTTCTAACTAGTGTTTCGTCCCAGATTGATGTTTCGCTTTTTTTAAAAATATTTATCGACGATCCAACCATATGTATATCGAGATCTATGTAATTTAATGATATTACATAAGTTATATCAACTTTTCAAAAAAAATTAAATAACATACAAAGTTATATCTCTTTATAACAAAAACACATTTCCCACCTTTGCCAAATTTTTACTTCCCCCCTCCCCGACCTTTCCCCCCTTAACCAAATCTTTATTCCCCCTCTTTCACTACCCTGCTTTTCTCTTTCTATCTCGATCTCTATTGCCTCTCTCTCAACTCAAAACACAAACATTTCAAACACACATACGTTTCATTCTCTCAAAAAACACACACACACACACCACACACACACACCGATACACACAGACATATACAAATCTAGATGTTGAAACCCTAGTTCTAAATCGTGTTAATTAGTTGTGCAATTGCTCGAATCGTGTTAATTTGACGAAGCCCCTTGCTCAAAAGTTTGGTTCATCACTAATCTCAACAATTTGTAAGTGGTTTTGAATTTGGGGATGTTGGGGTTTGGGATAGTTTTGAAGAGATTCATTTTGTTTTTGTATTTGTATGTTATGTGTATAAATATAGATTGGGTGGCTTTGTAACTGATAAAAGGTCTGTGGTTGTGGCTCTGTTCTTGCCATTAGGGTTTAAGAATTTGGGGATGTTGGGGTTTGGGATAGTTTTGAATAGATTCATTTTGTTTGTGTATTTGCATGTTATGTATATAAATATAGATATATATATATATATATATATATATATATATATATATATATGTTGTAAAAGAGCTAGCAGAAGAGTTTGGATTCAGTTTCTTGTGAAAATTGTTCCAAAATCTCAAAATTCGACTTATTTTCAAATCCTGCTAGTGGCATTATCGGAAGATAAACATACAGAAGTTTTGAACCGTAAAAAATCTAAACTTCCGTGGCTAAACCTGATGTTTTGTGTACTGAGGACTACTGTGTATTTTCAGGAATACTTTCTATAGTCAAATTGTTAATAACCCATATAATATTGTAGATTAAGATTTCAAAATTGCCTTTGAATTAATTAATTTGTGTAACCTTTACAAAGGGCCCCTGTAATTCATTCTTCCTTTAGAGTTTCAGATTCATGAGAAAATACTCTCCAATCTTTCCACTTTGCTTTCATTGACGTATCTTTTGTATTGCACAGATAACCCAATTTCTAGAATCTCAAGGTTTCTTAGATTATTTGGAAAGAGGCCTTGGTTCTGACGAAAGCAATAACAATCTTCTTGACAAATTACAAGATGCAATTGGAAGAGGTCAAAATCCTTTTTCAATACTTCCCTCAGATTTAGAAGAGCCTGAGATTATTACAATATCCGATTCTGGCGTGGGAATATTAGGTATGTCCAAAGATTCCTGTTACTAGTTGTTGCTTTAATTAGTGCGTTTTGGTTAGATTGAGGGCAAAAATATGAGCCAGTTTCAGATAAATCTAGTTCTAATTCAGATATTATAATATGTCCATCAGGATCTGGTGCAAAATATTGTTATGACAGGTTTCCTTCAAATAATAGAACTGAAGAGCAAGAAGAAAAGAGGAAGCAGATTCTAGCAGCAGCAAGTGGAGCTCTTGATTCGGGAAAGATACTGTCCAGGTGTACAGATATACATATTAATTGAGGTCCTTTATTTAGTTAAAGATTTAAGCCAAGCTTTGCTTATTATTTTGTTATTTCTACTATCAGTTCACCGTCTGTCCTTTCTGCAAGCAAGGACTCAAAAGCCGAAAGTCTGAGTCCAAGGGAGAGAGCTGTAAGTTCTTATAACCTATTGATTTAACTTTCTAACAGTTTGCTTATTATACGCATGCAATGTTTTACAGGCTGAACGGGAACGTATGGTTTTAGACATACAGGTTAAGCTTCAGGTTAGATATTCTTCATTTTTCGAGCTTTCTTATATTTCTTAGAATAGGACCAGTCATTCATTATATAACAAGTACGCTTACATTGCTTTTACCAAAGTACGCTTCGATCATACATATATAACAAGCCCAGAATAGGAATCCATGTCACATTCCTTCATTCTTGACTATGTCTCTTATCTTATTTCCTTAATAGAAGTAACTGCATTAATCATTCTAAGTAATCATAGTGTACATTAATTGAAGGACTAGTATATAAGAGCATAATTCCTGGAAAAGGTTCATTATACATAAGGCCATTGCTTATGGGGAGTGGCTCTGTTCTTACCCTTGCACCAGCTCCTGAATTCACCTTTTTGATTTACGTTTCTCCTGTTGGTAATTATTTCAAGGTAAAAGGTTTGTACATTCAAATGATAGGTGTCGACTGCAAATTCTTTAAAGTCTCCCCTGATAGGTGAAGTGACGCACTTCTCTTATGTATGGGACCTATGTTTTATAAGATACCTTGGTCTGAATCCTTTATTTTTTTGCTTGCATGATGTCAGGATGGCTTGTCTCCAATTGATTTGATGGTTGAAACTGAAACACATCGGGCAACCCCTGGTGGTACTGGATGTGTGAAAACGATAGGAAACTATGCTGCAGTAAGCTTTCGTATAGTTTCTTGCTGGTTAATAGTTAGGGCGTAGTATTGCCTTGTTTCTATATATTAAATTAAGTTTGGAGTTATGCTAGATGCACTCAATGCTGATTTGCACACGGGATTCTGGATGCTCACCTTGCCTTCTCTCACTTTTGATTGATGATTATTCTAGTTTTTCTAATTTATGCTTTATGCCCTAAAAACATTTTGTGATCCTTTTTCGGTAAGGAAGCTATATGGTTCAAATTGTTTATGCAGAAGTCTGTCTTATCTTAATCTTTGTTCATACTTTTATGGTGATATAGGTGAATTGTTCCTTGTTTAATTTTTGAAAAAACATGAGAACCATTTGGCAAACTTTATGGCATAATATGATGTTGAGTATCTAATCTTGTCGTGATTTTTAATTATAATTTTAGGTCCTCAAGGCACAAAGTTCTGCAAAAGCCAAAGGCTATTCTGATGTTCTGTACCTAGATCATTCATGTGCAGTTTTTTACTTGTTTCATGGTGCTGCAGGCTTTAAAAATCATCTAGACTGATGAGCCTTTGCTGCGTCCCTGTGGTGTTTCAGAGGTGCTGGCATGAATGTATAAGAAGTGAAAAAGGTGGAGGTTTTTCGGAATATAAATGTTAGGTTTCGTCGAACTTGTGTAGAGAAATAGAGTATTCATTTTTGACACTGCATCATACCATCAGCTTTACTTGTACACTCTGACTTATTAGATTGAGAATTTCTAAGCATTGTAGATGTATTTTTTCCAGTGTAAGTACTAATAATAAAGTTATTAAGTCATGTTTGGGTTCATATTGAATTTGAAATCTGGGAAATTTTGTTTATTAAAGATTTTTTGTTGCACAAAAATCTAGCTTATTAGATTGTTTTTTGTCCAATACCGTTGTCTATCAAAATCAGAAACAAGTGTTTTAGAAACAAAAACTGTTGTGGTTCTGCTAATGTTCCAACATGTTTGTCTTTTTAAACCATTGCCTAACAGCTTTCAGACAATATGTATTTAAAGAAAACAATTGTGCAAGTCAAGAATAGACAACAGTTTTTAGAAAGGAAACTATTGTGTTAAACTATTAAGACAATGGGGTTTTTCTACTAAAACTGTCGTAAATATTTAGATCACACAACACTCTTTTGGAAAATAAAGCCTTGTCTGAAAATTAAAATAACAACATTTTCTAGTTAATAAACAATTGTTGATTTATTTGTCAGACAATGGTTTCTACAACAACCGTTGTTGTTCACGCGTTTCAGACAACGGGTTTTTCTACTAAAACCGTCGTAAATATTTATATCACACAACACTCTTTTGGAAAATAAAGCCTTGTCTGAAAATTAAAAATAACAACATTTTCTAGTTAATAAACAATTGTTGATTTATTTGTCAGACAATGGTTTCTACAACAACCGTTGTTGTTCACGCGTTTCAGACAACGTTTTCTAAGACCAAAACCGTTGTCTGTAGGGAATGAGACAACGGACGCGTCCGTTGTCTGAGCTGCGTAACAGACGGCATCTCAATAGACCACGGTTTTCTAGGGCATCAGACAACGGGCAAAAAGCCTTGTCTGATTCAATTATTCTTGTAGTGGATGCAACATCCCATTTCAGTACCGGTGTAAATTCAAGATTTTCCATAGACATTTAACTGGACAGTAATACAATTTATCAATATGTATTAGGTTTAACAAAATATAATCCCAAATCCTAACAAAATATAATAATGAACATATTGCATTTATTAACCTAAAAGAAGGAAATCAAGAATCTATGATGTAATTGCTCTTGACATGTAAGATGTCTGTTTTACCCTTGTTAATTTTATGAATTTTAAAATGCAATACAATTGTAATAATGCAATACTTCTGTCATCACAAGCAATAGAAAACAGATTTTATTAATTCAAATATGTCTCTCTTACTAACTGAGACATTACATGTTCAAATATTAAAATAGCAAACTACATAATTGTCTTAATATCACACCATGATCTCATCCTTGATATCAGTCATTATTCAAATATAACAGAATGAAAGAAAGCAAATAATGAGGGATTCACACGTAGTAGATAGATATTCCATGTCAGCAGTCCTAAACATGTCTTCCAACAATCCTGAATAAGGTGCAACCATTGGTATACTTTAAGGATTTTCACCGAGGACTTCAATGTTCTGATGAAGGTATGGCTATGTATGGATCAACATTGCCAGGACGAGAGAAAACAACCTGCCGTTTCAGAGCATGCACAATTCTTACATTCAACAGATAAAAATCATATGGATAGAAATTCCGTGTTTTTTTACTATAATTTCACATATATTTCAGAACTTCAATTTTTTAAAATCAAGTATCCTAATCAAGTATATAAAATATATAAATCAGGCTTCTATAACTTGAGTGTTGATCTGTTGGTACAAATTTTCTATAATGTAACTTCTTCAAAAAATTACCTGGTAATCTCTGAGTGTGTCAGTCTTGAAACCAGCTGCACAATAATCAAAATAATATTCCCACGTACGAAGGAACTTTTGGTCGAACCCCAAAGCAAAAATTTTGCTAGTAATAAAAGCATTAAACAGTTTCAGACTTCTAACATTATGTACCCAACAAAACCTTTTTTTTTTTTGCTAAATATACCCAACAATACTTATAGCTAATAACGACAAAATACAACTTCTTTGATACAATCTTCAAGATGAGATTAAGCACACCTTTGGTTTTCCAAAAAGTTTGTTCTCCAACACCTGAGAGTCTGGTAGTAATGGATCCCCATGTTTTCGATATGTTCCACACTGCATTTGTATTGTGATTTCTTAATTGTTTTGACTTTTACTTATAAAACAAACATCTAAAGAGTCAGGTGCAAAATTAACTTGGACTCTTACCATAGCCTGGATGAAGCTGCCATGCCTGATGTGACTCTACTGAGCGAAGGCAGACACATACCAGGAAATATATACTCTTTTATAAAGTCAGAACTTCGTCTGTACTCATCATATCGCTCATCTGGTACTGATATGAACTGGGGATAGTTTCAAGTTGCATTAGCATGAGTTCAGGTACAAATGATTTTCCTTTGATATTTCGATTATTATTTATATGTGCATGTGTGGCTGATACCTGAAGAACAAAGATTCCATCGTCTGCCAACGATGATTCACAGCAACCAAAAAATTCGTCCATATATTCATGACCAAGATGTTCTATCATCTCACTGCATGTGATGTTTAGTTAGTTAATTTTATTAATTCATAGCATATGAAGTTCAGGTACAACTTTACGTTTCAATGAACTTACCAGGATATAATACGATCAAATTTATTGGTTTCTTGCAGTTGGCGATAGTCGCACAGAAGAAACTTTATGTTGTTCTGAAAATAAACTTGGTATAAAAGAGTAAGCTAATGAGTAGAGGTATAAATGAAGGTTGATTTTTGTCAAATGTACCTGAAGTCCTGCTTCCTTCACTTTCATTTCTGCATATCTTAGTTGCTCCTCGGAAAGGGTAATGCCGGTGTATTTACATCCAGTTCGTTTGACAATTTCTATTGCTAGACCTCCCCATCCACAACCAATATCAAGAACTTCATGGTCCTTCTTAACTCTTGCCTGAATCGATTTGAAAACAGGAATATAATCAGATGGTTCAGTATAGATAGATGTACAATTAAGCGCATTTACACAAAATGGCTCTGGGGGATTTTGACGTTAAGACTCACCTTCTCAATTAGCATAGAGATTTTTCTCTGCTGTGCAGTTTTTAAGTCTTCACCCTCCATCTTTTAGACAAATGACCAAAACATGAATATATAATGACAATTGTTGAAGATAAAATAACATTTGCTGTCTGAACTAATGGATGATAGAAACCTGACCTTAAATTTTGCACACGAGTAAGTCATTGTTTCATCTAAGAATAGAGCAAAATGTTCATTCGACTGAAACATGAACACAAAGATAATTTGTCAGCTAAATAGTGCCTTAATTTTGCTAGGCCTGTATATACTTCTACCAGTTGTTATCTTGAAGCAAGAAGCAAATTGCAGGTTCAATTAAATCACAGACCAGGTCATAATGACGAGAAATGTTCCTGCGAGCTTGAGTAAGAGTGTTTTGCCGTAAAACATGATGAAAATAGTATTTGGCAGATGCTATTCCTGCGGTTAAAAACATTGGTGTCCACCAGCCCCTTCAGAAACCAAAGTACGCGCAGAAGTATTAATACTCAGTAGTTAACTAATAACATTTAACAATGATTTTTAGTTGGAAATAATACCTTTGGTTTTTTACTCTTGACACAGAAGTTTTCAAATCTCCGTTGGCGATAAAAAGCTGAAGCGTAGATTCCATCAAGGCAAATATAAACTGGGAACACATGAAATTTAACTGTAGAGCGTAGACTACTTTTCTTACCATAAAGATATTTAGAAGACCTTCTTTCTTGTCAACAAATGAAAAGTCACCATTAATATAGGCACCCGCAAGGCCTAAATCAGCTTGTGTGACAATCTGTCAATTTTTTTCCACATAAGGAATATTAAAAAAAGATGAATTTGACAAAAGTTATTGCAAAATACTAATCTACTCCCGAGGCCTGACTACAAATCTTGCATAAGTGATATCTGTGTGAGAAATCTGACAACTTTCAGTAATAACTATTCAAACATTTTGATCATCTCTAATCATGGCTATTAAATTATACATTTCTGCACAAGCATCAAAGTTGTAACGTGTATACCTTCCAATAAAACTGAGGACTGTGAACTCTTAAATAAACCTTCAGAGAACTTTTCTTTGCAGTACCTTCAAAGGTAAAAACTGTACCTCCTTCTTCCAATAAGCTGCAGCAGCAAATCAGTTAAACAAAATCAGGGTATCTTCATATAATTGATAAGCTAGAAAAACGAGAAAGAAAAAGAAAATCACTGTAGTGAGAAACCAGAATTTAAAACACAAGTAGATGCAACATTCAACGTTTTAATTGGGCCTAAATATAACAAGGGAAATGATAATATCATGAAAATCATACTTTGATATTCCACCAACAGGAACTAATTAAATTTATTATTAGCAACTCACATTAAACAGCCGGTAGTGATATAGGTTTTAAGGAACCTAGTGACAAAGAGGCGTGCCCCGGATTCTAACGTGGAAAGAACCATATGCTTCGGATTTCTTAAGAGGGTAGAATTCTTTCTGAGTACACCGTTTGCAGCGATCATACCAGCCTGCATTTTGGATTTACTGTTAGCAGAAATTTACCTTTGATTATATACCGGCAACTAGTTTTAGATCGGATTTACAATTTAACCTTTAGATTAATTTTATTGAAGGTTTACATCACCAACAACATTCTATTACTTGCGGTGAACTTGTACAGTTGTTACATATTAAGAAAAAAGATACACAGACAATTTTTTTTAAAGTTACAGTACCTTTAGTCCATCCTCATGGAATCCATAGCCTGAAAGAAGTACCACGATACCCACACAAGTTAGAAATTAAATCATTTTGATCTCTCAAATATGGAATTATAATAAACCTTTGAAGTTTTCATCACACTGAAAATGTAGAAGAAGATATATGATCCTGATTTGGTGACGGTGACATTTCTGAATTAAATGCAACAGAAATAATCAAAACAAAAATATTAAGGTCAAAGGAGGAAAAGAGTGGCCTTTAAATTTTTGGACAATAGTCTAAGGCATGGAAGATTAGATGGTAAAGATAATGAAAAGTTGTCTCCAATTGGAAAGTTTACACACTTAGCAATCCTTAAACTCTTATATTTTAAATTGCCCTCAAAAGAAAAGATAAAACTCTTATATTTTAAGTTTCCCTTCTCAATCCTGCACATCTCACCAGAAGAACATTGTTGTCAACTATCTTTGTCAATATTTACTTAAACTCTCCACCTCAGTATACCATTGCAGTCATCTATTTACTTCAATTCAATAATTGGATTATTTTATGAAATAGCTCACGTAGTGAATGCACTAATTTCAACTTATAAAAAGGTTTACAACCTGTTTTTGGTACCAACAAACTTTCTCACCTTGGTACGCTCCACAAAACCAAATGCCTCTCTTCCCTTGAATGCAATCAAGCTCAAGTGACGCTTTTGTTGCGGCAACATTGGGGACCGGATGGCCAGTTGTCCACTTAAGCAAGGTGTGATTAGGTACAACTGAGGGATTAAGAGTTACCAGGTATGGTAACCCTTTTTGACTGATGTTCTGCACACAACATATATTACACTATAATGAAAGACTATCATTTCAATATATTAGAAAATATATCTTCAATGATGTTGCAAACCCAAAATTTTCTTTGCTTCTTCTTGTAATTTATCTAAACATTGAGATAACATGTTCTGAATTAAAAACATGAAGCCTACCAAGTTATCAAGTCTACTAATGGGTTGAGCACGTCTTCTTTACAAAATTCGAGCACATGTTTTCTTATCTTAAAGACACGTACACTTCTGAATTAGGAATCACCAAAAACAACTAACCTGGAGAACATTGAGCCAATACGTGAGGCAAACTTTGTCATTTACATCTCCAAGAAAGTTCCATGAACTCCATGCAGCTGGATTTTTGGGCATTAAATTTGTGTCACGATGAAGATAAATGTCACTGCCAGAAAGATATAAGAATGACTCGCATTACGACAGATAACCTCTAATATTTGCACCCAAGTTCTTAATTCCGAAATACACAAGGCAGAACCATATTGAAATACAAAACAGTATGCACATAACAGAAAGTACCTGTACTCATATCGAAAAGCTCCAAGTATTCTTGTTTCATCATGTGTTGCCTGTCCTAAGATTTTCAAAGCATCTGGGGCATGCACAGCCATTATACATCCATCATACCTTGTTTGAGATCCATCTTCACAAATAACATCCCAACCTGCTCAATCCATTAATGTTCGTGATTAGATTCGTGCAGTATAATCTAAAGACATATATATATGCTTGATACTATACAATGACGTACTAAAACAGATGCATTAAATTCAAACTCAGTGGGATCCTAATATATTAACTCTGCAAATGGGCTGATACTTTAGGGGAGCTGAATGTATTTTTTGTTAGAAAATGGAAAGTTTGAGGCATATTTTAAATATGTTCTTGATGGAATTTCCCGAAACTAACAATTGGAGGTTATTCCTTGATAAGAGGACTTAAACTTTCATGTTTGGATCTAAGAGATTTTCTTAGTGGAATCCATAAATAAATTGAGTTGAAATAGGTTGCTTGAAATGAGTTATGTGGGTTGTGTAAGTTGAAATAACTTATATCCCACATAGAAATGGTAATGAGAGGTTGGTGGGTTTATAGAGAACCATGTGCAAGAGTAGTGTACAACTACTGAGGCATATGGGTGTGCATGGTGTTATTATGTGCCTCACGCGCGCCACCGCCGCCGTTCGCGCGCCACGACACGACTCGGGTCGAAGGGCGATTTCCTGAATGAGCTGTAACTGAGTGTACCAACCATTGATTGGACCACGTACCGTTTCCCACAGTCTATCGATTTATCAGGAATGCCTGATAAATTCGGTGGGGGTGTTGGTTTTTCTCGTTGGCAGAAAAAGATGAAACTGTGGCTTACAGTAAAGGGTCTATGGCCGGTGGTGCAGTATGAGAAACCGGTTATTGATCAGGATAAGGATGAAACTGTTAAGGCTTATGCTATGTTGGAGGAAAAAGGTGGGGTGGCTAGGGCTGCTATACTGGCAGCTTTAGCGAACACTCTATTTGATGTTTATTCATCTGACTCCTTCACTGCTAAGCTCTTATGGGAGAAGCTGGACCAGACACATGACTCGCAAGGGTTGGAAAAGTATTCTGTGGCTAGGTTCCTTGATTTTAAAGTGGTGGATACAAAATCCATGACTGAGAAGGCACATGAGTTTGAGATGTTGGTGCATGCTTTGAAAACCTCCTTAAGTCTTGGGAAGAGTTTGCTCTCTCCCTGAAAAGACAGAAAGGAGAGATCACTTGGACAAACCTGATGTTGGACATCTCTGTGCAGGAACAACACAAGTCCAAATAGGGACATGTGATGCCTGCTGAACATGGGAGTTCGAAGGTGAATGTAGTGACTGTTGGACAGAAAAGAAAGGGTGTCACTAAGAAGGATAACACTAAACCTAAAACTGACAAGAACAAGGCTAAGAAACCAAAGACAAACAAACCATGTTGGTCTTGTGGACAGGTTGGTCATTAGAGCAAGGACTGTCCTGCAAAGAAAGCTAAGAAATCTGTTGTGGGAGCACAAGCTAATACTGTGCTTGGAACCACTGATGGGCCAATGGTTAACATGGTTGTTGGTGAGGTTGTTGCCTCTGGAACCAATGACGGGTATGTTACCTACAACCCTGTACTTCTTTCCACTTATCTGCTAAACAAACTAGGAAACCCTTTCATAATGTTGTTAGGGATTCAGGAGTATTAGATTTACTACACACAGACATATGTGAATTTGGTGGCATGTTGACTAAGGATAATAAATGATATTTTATTACCTTTATAGATGATTGTAGTAGATACTGTTATGTTTATTTACTTAGACATAAAGATGAAGTACTAGAAAAATTCATTATGTTCAAAACTAAAGCTGAAACACAAACTGGTAAAGTACTTAAACATTTGAGATCTGATAGAGGTGGTGAGTATACTAGTACCTCATTTAATGAATTTTGTGCAAGCAATGGTATAGTTCATGAGGTGACTCCACCATACACACCTGAGACTAATGGGGTGGCTGAACGAAAGAACATAACTTTTAAAGATATGATTAACAACATTCTTATTAATTCTGGATTGTCTAAGTACATGTGGGGAGAGGCTTTGAATACGGCTTGCCATATTCTGAATAGAGTCCCTTTGAAACATATGGACAAGACACCTTATGAATTATGGAAAAGTAGAAAGGCAAGTTTAAAGTATCTTCGTGTGTGGGGGTGCCTTGCTAAGGTGCTTGTCCCTGAACACAAGAGAAAGAAACTAGGTCCGAAAAATGTTGATTGCATCTTTCTGGGCAATATTGAAACCACTACGACTATGAGATTTTTAGTGATAAAATATGACATAAACAGTATAGTGGCTAGCACTATAGTTGAATTTCGTGATGGAACATTCTTTGAGGATGTGTTCCCTATGAAGACTGGTATACCTCAAGATATTTCTAATTATGATCCCACTCACACATCGAGTTCTATTCCTGATCATGTGAAAAAGATAACAAATGTGGGGGCAGATCGTGCTAGAAGTTCTACTCCTGACGAAGTAGATGAACCTAGAAGGAGTAAGCGTGCAAAGGTAGTCAAGGACTTTGGAAGTGATTTTGTCAGTTACAATGTTGAGGATGAACCTTTAACTTTCCGACATGCCATGTATTCTTCGGAGTCAAGGCACTGGAAAGGTGCTGTAAAGAGTGAGATTGACTCTATTGTTTCTAACGGAACATGGGAGTTGGTTGATCTTCCTCCTGGGTGTACTACTATAGGATGTAAGTGGATCTTCAAAAGGAAGATGAACCCGGATGGCTCAATAGATAAGTATAAGGCTAGGTTGGTAGCTAAGGGTTTTAGGCAAAATGAAGGCATTGATTACTTTGACACATACTCTCATGTTGCAAGAATGACTACAATCTGAATGCTTATAGCATTGGCTTCCGTACATGGTCTTATCATCCATCAAATGGATGTAAAGAAAGCTTTTCTTCATGGTGATCTTGAAGAAGAGATTTATATGGATCAGCCTGAGGGATTTGTTGCTTCTGGTAACGAAAGAAAAGTATGTAAGTTGATCAAGTCTATATATGGCTTAAAACAAGCTCCTAGAGACTGGCATAAAAAGTTTGATGATACTGTTTTAGAATCAGAATTTGTAGTTAATGAAAGTGACAAGTGTGTCTACTATATGGTAAGGAAATGAATGTATTATCGTGTGCCTATATATGGATGATATATTATTGTTTGGAACCAATATTGAGATTATTAACGAGACAAAAAGGTTCTTGAAAAGGCACTTTGAAATGAAGGATATGGGTGAGGCTAGTGTGATTCTCGGGGTCAAGTTGACACAGTCAACTGATGGAATAACATTGTCACAATCTCATTATATAGAGAAATCTATACTTGAGAAGTATGGTTATTCAAATTATAGAATCGCTAGTACACCGTACGATCCTAAAGTTGCCCTAGTCAAGAATAGTTCAGGAATACCTGTGTCTCAGTTAAGGTATTCTCAGATTATTGGGAGTTTTGCAATATCTTACTAATGTGACTAGACCAGATATTTCTTATTCTGTGTCTAAGTTAGCTAGATATACAATCTGTCCGAACAAGACTCATTGGGAGGCACTGGATAGTTCTTAGATATCTTAAGGGAACTATTTCCCTTGGTTTGCATTATCGAAGATTCCCTGGAGTACTCGAGGGATACAGTGATGCAAGTTGGATAGCTAAGAAATCTGGTACCAATGGAGTGACTGGATATTTGTTTACCCTAGCAGGTGGAGCAATATCCTGGAAGTCTACTAGACATACTTTGATTACTCGGTCTACTTTTGAGGCTGAGTTGTGTGCACTAGATGCCACGGGGATGGAGGCTGAGTGGTTGCATGGACTTATGTCACTGTTACCTGTAGTAAGCAGACCGCTTCCAACCATTGATGTTCATTGTGATAGCCGTACAACTATCGACAATATCAGTAGTGAAAAGTATAATGCTAAAACAAAGAGACACATCCAAGTTAGATTTAAGTCTATAAGGGGTCTAGTGTCTGAGAGGATTATTGCTATAGAGTTCATTGGAACTCAGGATAATATAGTTGATCCTTTGACTAAAGGACTTGAGCATGCAGTAGTCTTTAAGTCGAGGTTGGGGATGTGACTGATAGCCCATAATGATTCATCAACAACGGGAACCCAATACACCTGAGAGGAGATCCCTTGAAGTGTATTCAATGTGGTAATAACAAGCTGTGAGGGTGAGTTGGTAGTACCTTTACTATATACCTTGATACTCACGTATCTGAGTCTATTCCCTGTAAACCTAAAAGGTACTGTTACTGCCAGTATAGCAAGAGTTATTTGAACTCTGAATGGGGTCAAGTCATTTGACGAGATGATCGTAGTACATCTTTGGAGATTCCCAGCTAAGCGAATGTAATTGTGTGGTCGCAATTAGAGGAAAGGGTTATTCCTTTAAGCATTCGACGAACAGGATCGAGACAGGACCATTAACGTCTCAAAGCCGTAGATCAGCACCATAGCCTTTGATTTGTTGTCGTTTATGGAGTGTGGTTACCCCAAACGGATAAAGATTCAAGGTGAAACATTCCATCTAGATCCGGTAGCCATCGAAGTAGAGGACTTAGGAGGGTTCAAACTGGGAAGGTTACCGACTCTGAAAAACAAGTCATGATAAGGACCTATATGCATTTTTGTATGGATTTGTGGGGGATTGTTAGAAAATGGAAAGTTTGAGGCATATTTTAAATATGTTCTTGATGGAATTTCCGGAAACTAACAATTGGAGGTTGTTCCTTGATAAGAGGACTTAAACATTCATGTTTGGATCTAAGACATTTTCTTAGTGGAATCCATAAATAAATTGAGTTGAAATAGGTTGCTTGAAATGGGTAATGTGGGTTGTGTAAGTTGAAATAACTTATATCCCACATAGAAATGGTAATGAGAGGTTGGTGGGTTTATATAGAACCATGTGCAAGAGTAGTGTACAACTACTAAGGCATGTGGGTGTGCATGGTGTTATTATGTGCCTTACACGCACACACACACGCGCGCGCCGCCACCGCTCGCCAAGTCACGACACGACTCGGGTCGGGTCGAAGGGCGATTTGGGCGAATGTCTCGGCATCTCGCGTATGCGAGGCGACCTGTGCGAGGAATTTTATTACATGTTTATTTAATATTATTTATTGATTTAATTTAACAGTATCAGTATTTTTTTGTAACAGCTCATCGAACTGGGTCAGGATTTATATTAAATCCTGATGGACTAGTTCTTGGATCAAATCCTGATGGCCCGGGTCAGTACTTGAAATTAAATCCTGATGACTACTGATCCTGATGGCCTAGGTCAGTACGTGGATCCTGATGGAGTTAAATCCTGATGGTAGGTCCAGTCCTGACGAAATCCTGATGGTCGGTCAAGTACTGATGCCTCTCCTGACGGACAACAAGTCCTGATGGCTTGACTTCAGTAAGTACTGATGATGATCAAATCCCGATGGACTAGGAAATCTTGACTGAGCTGTAACTGATATTAAATACTGATGATAACTGTTATGATAATTAAATCAGAATATTTAGTATTAAATGCCATATCTTCAGTTACAATATTATATCTGTTACGTTTTATTTTGTATTATATTTATATATACAAAATAGAACTTTTGAAAAAAATAGAATATACGTAACTCAGAAAACCCTAGCATCATATTCTTCTCTGCTCTCTCGCTCAACACATACAGAATATACATAGGTTTTTGGGCGAACTGAGGTGCAGGTTGCTGTTGATCATTGCCAATTCTATGAGTGGATTGATCTGTGATGTTTTATCCTGGAAGTGATATTGCTGCAACCTAACACAGCGTAAGTGGGGCAATAATCTCTTCAAGAACAGTCAAGACTTCTCTAAGGCTTGGTGACTCAGCTGTTCATTATCTATCAGTACTTGTTAAAAGCTACAGAGAGATAAGTGTTCTTTCTTATCTTGGTATTTACAGTCTCTAATTATTTTCTTGTTTCGACCTTCGTGTTTGTTTTGTTAATTGGTTTATTTGCCTGTTCTTGTTAATACAAAAAATATATAACTGCCCTATTGTTGCTGTGTAGTTAGTGAATTATACCCAACATTTTTGTCATGTAAAAAATGACTGCTTGCATAGACCCTGTGCACAATTCTCTGTGAGTTTGTGTGTGTGAGAGAGAGAGAGAGACAGTTCTATCTGTTGGATGGTATAGTGTTTTAAGATAAAGTTGAACATAGTCCTTAAAACAAAGAAATTTAGATTCAAATGAAAATTAAGATAAGTTGCCTTATTACGTATTGAACAATTCAACACCAGCTCTTACTAGTCGTTGGAGTCTTTATTTGTCTATCTATTTGATTTCCTATTATTTAGCTAGGATAAACTAGTCAGGAATAAGTCATAGAAGTATTGGTGTGGTAGTTATGTGTTTTCTATATTTATGCAGTTAGTGGTTGTTTGGTTGGCATCAAATTAACTTGAAACACCCAGGAAGTGTCATTTGATGAAGTTGTTTGGTTAACAAAAATAAAGGAAGTAAAATTTCCTTGAAAGTTTGAATTCCTATAAAACATGGGAAGTTGCTTACCCACCTCCCCCATGATAACTTACACTTCCTATGTGAGTGAATACCCTTATATCAACCAAACAAAATTTTCAACTTTCTAGCGATTATAAATTCCATAAGAAATGCAACTTCCATGGTAAATAATTTCCTATTGCAAACCAAACAAGCACTTAGTAGTTGCAGTTTAAGTAGTGGTGTGTAGTCTTTGTGTTATTTAAAGGCATCTATAAGTAATGAAAAAGTGAGTCTTTCACAGCCATATATATTTTCTTCATATTCTGGTACTTCTGTTCAACAATCTGGTATCAGAGCTGTAACTCACAGGCCTAGGTGGTGATATCTTTCTGTTAAGAAATGGCAGACCTTCAAGTGGTTGGCGGTATCAAAAAGCTTAACAACCAGAATTATAATTCTTGGTCTACTTGTATGATGTCTTACATGCAAGGCCAGGATTTATGGGAGGTTGTAAATGGAACTGAGGTGACACAACCAGAAGCTGAAGATGCGAATGGGATACTGCGGAAGTGGAAGATTAAAGCGGGCAAAGCCATGTTCATTTTAAAGACGATGGTTGAAGACGATTTACTGGAGCACATTCGATATAGTAAAACTCCCAAAGGAGCCTGGGATGTGTTTGCTAAGTTGTTCTTTAAAAAGAATGACACAAATTAGGCTTCAAATATTAGAGAGTGAATTGTTGTCAATGGCGCAATGGGACTTGACGATTGCACAATAGTTTCATAAAGTAAAGTCGTTACGTCGGGAAATTTCTGAGTTGGATCCAGCAGCTCCTATTGGAGATACTAGGATAAAACGGATCATCATCCATGGTTTGAGGGGAAATGCTACAAGTGCCAAAAAAAGGACCATATGGCGAAGGATTGCTGGTCAAAGACAAAGGGTGTGGAAAGTAATGTTGTAACTTCTAACGATGAAGATGGATGGGATGTTGAAGCTCTCTTTGCTACGGGTGAAGATGAGATGGCTTTTACAACAACAACGTTGGATCAAATTGATTACAAGAATGACTGGATTGTCGATTCTGGGTGCTCAAATCATATGACCGGTGATAAAGAGAAGCTGCAAAATCTGTCAGAATACAATGGAAGTCGAGTGGTGGTGACAGCCAATAACTCCAAACTGCCAATTGCTCATATCGGTAATACTATATATAGTTCCTCCTCACTTTAATGATAATCAGTTACCTCTCCAAAATGTTTATCATGTTCCTGGTATGGAGAAAAATCTTCTCTCTGTTGCACAATTAACATCTTCAGGCTACTATGTTTTATTTGGTCAAAAAGATGTGAAAATATATCAAGATCAAGTTGAGATCACGAAAGAGCCAGTGATGAAGGGACAGAGATCAAAATCAGTCTATGTGATGTCTGTGGAAACTGCATACATTGATAAAACACGGAAGAATGAGACGGCAGACCTATGACATATGCGGCTAAGTCATGTTAGCTACTATAAGCTAGATATAATGATGAAGAGGTCAATGGTCAGGGGGCTTCCCCAACTTGAAGTAAGAACAAAGACGATATGTGCAGGTTGTCAATATGGAAAAGCACACCAGCTGCCATATGAAGAGTCCAAGTTTAAAGCTGCAAAACCATTACAACTCGTTCATTCTGATGTGTTTGGACCAGTTAAGAAAGCTTCTAACAGGGGAATGAATTACATGGTAACCTTCATTGACACTTTCTCAAGATATATGTGGGTTTATTTTATGAAAGAGAAATCTGAAACTCTTTCAAAGTTTAAAGAGTTTAAGGAAGTAGCAGAAGCAGAAACCCATAAAAGTATTGAGTTTCTTCGCACAGACAATGGAGGAGAATATGTTTCAGATGAGTTTTCAAAGTTTCTTCTCAAGTGCAGAATACACCATCAATTTACGTGTGCTAGCACCACGCAAAAAAATGGCATAGCCGAAAGGAAGAACATGCACTTAGCGAAGTATGCTTCATGGAAAGAGTGCTCCGTTCATTGACGAGAAAATTTGATTATGTTGTGACTTCTTTCGAGGAGTCAAAATATTTGTCCACAATTTCTATTGATGAGCTAGTTGGTTCACTTCAAGCACATGAGCAGCGGATGAACCAGTATGCTGATACGAGCCATTTGGAGAAGGCTTTGCAAAGTAAGGTGTCCATTGGTGATAATCCTGGCAGTAGCAGTTCAATACGTGGCAGAGGTGGCTATAGAGGTAGCTATCGAGGTGGACGAGGACGTGAAAGGCAGTCCTTCAACAGAAGCCAGTATTGAAGGACTTGCATCAACCGATAAAGGATGGTATTCCCATGTATTGTGACAACTTGTCAGCAGTAAAGTTGGCGGAAAATCCAGTTTTTCATGCAAGAACTAAACATGTGGAGGTGCATTATCATTTTATCAAAGAGAAGGTTCTGCAAGATGAAATTTTGTTGTAGCATGTCAATACAGAAGAACAAGCTGCAGATCTATTTACAAAAGTCTTGTGTATCAGCAAGCTCAAATTTTTTTGCAGCAAGCTAGGAATGGTGAAAAGACTAGAAGCTGATGTTGGGGGTGGGGGGGGGGGGTATTGAACAATTCAACACCAGATCTTACTAGTCGTTGGAGTCTTTATTTGTCTATCTATTTTATTTCACATTATTTAGCTAGGATAAACTAGTCAGGAATAAGTCATAGAAGACTAGAAGTAGTGGTCTGGTAGTTATGTGTTTTCCTATATTTATGCATGTAGTCTTCATATTCTGGTACTTCTGTTCAACATTACGTAAGATGATAATATGAATTCAAGCACTTACCCCCATCAACTGCTGTAACAGACTGTACTGGGCAACCACTTAATATTTGGCAACCTCTAATAATCAGCTCTTCTTTTACCTATTGCCACGCTTAGCATTTCAGTATCAGGTAGTGTATGATTTAAAATTTAATATTCAGACTTTTCTATTCCAAATTTTTTTGATATATAATTCTAAATTTGAGGAATTCGACAATTTGTCACCTTGTTGACGTAGCTATGTGATCGACATCTTACAGTAAGCCACTGCGGACGCCCAAAGAGCTACAGGAAAACCAACGGTTGAGGTTGTTAGGAATGCTTTATTGGATTTAAATATCTCCGCAACATTCCAAAGTAGTGTTCAGACATGGGTTAAAGTTGGAATGCCTTTAGGCTAAACTTGCAAATTAAGTACCTGGAGTAGATGGTGATTGCGGCAAAAGGATAGAATTACATAGGCAGAAAAGTTCATCAATCCTTCTGAAGGAGAAGACCAAATTGATGAACACATCGGAATCTGTAATATTTAGCAGTAAGTTATTACTTTCATTAGAAAATATTTTGAATTTGTGAGAACATAGTCTTGGTAGTCATACAAGATATGCTTTCTGAAATAAATCCGAGTAACCATGAGAGCTAATAAATTGACCCAGTGTTTCATTGCGTTCAATATCTGGATTGTTTTCAAGATCTTCAACGTATCTGCAACAATTATCATTTGAAAAATGAACTAGCCAAACTAACCTACGATAGACAAAATTTAAATCAAGAAATTGAACTCTTTACACCGGAAGAGGAAATACAGCACATGTTGCATGACTAGAACTAAATAGCAGTGTGCAGTCCACATTCGCTAAGAGTTTTCATTAAAGTAGAATGTCTTTATTGCATGCATTCTCAAATAATATATGGGATCCCCTACATATGAGGGGGTAAATAATTTCTACTCATAATTTGTTCTTACATGCGTTAGCTAGGTTAATTTTTTTTTCATAAGAACTGATAATCACAGAAACAATACCTGATAACATCATTTTTAAACTTGAATATTTCTCGTATCATTTGCCAAAAGTACGGATTCAGGGCATTCCTCTTTTGGGAGAAGAGACTGGACAAACCACCACGACTTCCCCACTCACAGCTCCGGCCATTGTCTAAACTCACCGACAAAGACATGTCCGAGACCTCCATGTCAACTCCAAGACTTTCAAAGAACTCCATCATGTTTGGATATGTGACCTATAATCACAGTCCCCAAAGAAGAATACATAAGATAGAAACCAATGTACACAATGGTAACATAAAAATTAAATCTTAAGGCACAACAGGAAACCAGAAGACATTTTCCACACTGGTCGAAACATTTTCATTTTATTACTAAGCCGGAAATGACCCAAAATTGCACGGCTTATACCAAAACAAACACACCCAGTACATCCCGCTTCTAGAGCATGGTAAGGTCACTCTCTGCAACATGATTAAAATATCACACATCCATTTCTATCTAATGTCAATAACATTCATAGTATAAAAGCATCACAAATACAATCCCGGGTTTCTTGTAATATCCCGTATTTTTAGAATAATATTGATAGAGTAATAATAATAGAAAAGGATTAAAATTTGATAATGAATAAGATTTAAAATTGAATTAGATTAATGTGCCTAAAATATGGATGGATACTGTTAATTTGTAGGTTGGGAGTTAGGGTTTTGTAATGTTATATAAACATTAATTATGTTCTCCCGCCTCATCTTTTTAATCAAAATTCGTAGGATTTTGTCCATAAAAATCACCTATATTGCAAAATTCGTAGAACATTCATCGTAAGTCAGAATTGGTTGATTCTGGACTTTCCGTAAAGATCTTTTCGTTATCTACAACTTTCGTCCTTTGAGTTTTTCAATAAAAGATCGTTTAGAGGGCTAAAAAGGCTAATTACAGATGTATAGGATTGTTGTGAATTTGGGGACCAAATTTTTTTTAAGGAGGGTAGTATGTAATATCCCCTATTTTTAGAATAATATTGATAGATTAATAATAATAGAAAAGGATTAAAATTTGATAATGAATAGGATTTAAAATTGAATTAGATTAATGTGCCTAAAATATGGATCAGATTTGGATACGGTTAACTTGTAGGTTTGGAGTTAGGGTTTCGTAATGTTATATAAACATTATGTTCTCCCTCCTCATTTTTTTAATCAAAATTCGTAGGGTTTTGTCCATAAAAATTCATCGTAAGTCAGAATTCGTTGATTCTGGACTTTTCGGAAAGGTCTTTTCGTTACCTACAACTTTCGTCCTTTGCTTTTTTCAAGAAAACGTCATTTAGAGGGCTAAAAAGGCTAATTACACATGTGGTCAGGTATTGGGTTTGACCGGTTGTTCAACCCAATATGGTAATATGAATTTGGGTGATTAAGACTGTTTTGGTAATAATTGTATGGATAGGCAATTATTATATATGGTATGTCTTGGTCATGATTAAATTAGGGAATTAAGTACCAAGAATAAAAAGCCTTGTATAACAAGTATGATGAGTCTTGTAAAACAAGTATGACAAGTCTTGGTGGCTAAGTTTTGGGTGGCTATATAAACATAATCATAGTATGTTTGATGTATGCTTGACCATTGTTTGGCTTGAGTATCGTGTGAGTGATACACCGTTGGTGAGATTGATTGTATTATTGATAACTGTTTTGATTAATAATACAAGTTGGGACGTGGTTGTTTCCGCGTCATATATATTATGTGTGTGCTTTGCTTTGTTTGTTTGTTTGAATCTCGTATTGGTGTGTAGCCTCTAAACCTAACAAGTGGTATCAAGAGCCAAGGTTCGTGATTCGAGATGGATAAGTTTGGGGGAAAGCTCGAGATTGAATTGTTTGATGAAAGAAACAATTTTGCCTTATGGCAGAGCACGGTGAAAGATCTGTTAATTCAGCGAGGGTTATATGCAACTCTCGAAGAGAAAAAACCTACTGATGTTGAGGCCACAAAGTGGGAAGACATGAAGTTACGTGCGGCATCGACGATCCGGTTGAGTGATATGTATGACTAATATGTGTTATGTGTAAGCAATATTCTTGGGATTCTGATTTGTGTCATGGTTTGTGAAAATATCGAATAAGAATAAGGACCGAGTCACCGGGTTGTAGTGACAATTTTCTGAAAATTTAGGACCGTTATCACCGGGTTATAGTGGTCGTGGCATGAATTGTGGATTTCAAGGTATTGTTGTTATGTTGTGTCGTATTGTATGTATCGAATAATAATATAAATGTGTATCTAAAGTTATTGTTTCGTATCGTTATCATATGTGTATATACGTAATTTGCCTGACTAGTTGGATCAATTGGTTTCTTGCTGGGTTGTATAACTCATTTTTTATATTTTCAGGTTCGGTGTAAATTCAAGTGGGATACCATTGGGATTCAAGTATCTTAGGTATCATCGTTAGCTCCGCTTTTGTAATAGTTAGATTTGTAATAGACTTTTGGGCTAAGGAGTTATATTTTATTTATGTTTTGATTTAGAAATAATAATCCGAAAAGTCGGGCTGTTACATTTCTCCTGTTTAGTTTTTTCCCCTTGATCTACAACACTTTTTTTTGGTTGCTAAATTGATCTAGAACAGTTACCAAAGTTTGAGCAAAATAAAATCATACCATGATATCTACTAATAATTTCACCATTATACTTTTGTTATAAAATACCTCACTTATAATTGGAGCAAAATATAACAGTATTAATAGAATTGTTATATAAAACATCGATAAATATGTCACTATCTCGGTCATGTTTCAAATATCAGCTGCGGCAAGACAATTTTGGTTCCTATCCTAACTTTAAAAGATTTTGACAAAAAAATGACGAAAGTTCCGAAGTTGTAAAAACAGGAAAATAAAAAATAACATTACTGACAATCATTAATTGCCTAAGAATGTGTGCCGTAGAGTTCATCTCTTGTCATCCCAGATTTTGGGTTTGATTCTACTTATCTCGAAATTTATCTAAAAATATGGATACTACTAAAATTATTTTAACTTGGTCAAAAATTATTACACACCGTAGACTAAACTAACTGTGAGGTTGAAAGGTTGGACTAGTTTTTGGTGCTAATGTGGAAAAATTCGTAGAATTTTTTTTGGTTGAGTTAGCAGTTATGTTTTTGCGTTTCCCAGAGTTTTAACGGTCGGATCGCCCTGAATTTTGGTCAGCATCTTCCTTTATCATATATCCAAATTATGAACGGTGGAGATTGGAGTTAGAGGTCCAGAAGGTCTGTTTAATGAGGATGTTGCACCATGATAAGGATTAAGGTCTCCGTGGTGAGGCGATTTGGAGCGGGTATTTTTTGGCCCAAAAGTATTTTTTTGGTTAATTATTAAACTAGGCCCAATGATTATTAAGTTAGGTAAACGGTAGTGAATTAAGTAGTGATTTTGATATTGTGCGTGTTTGGGCATCACAAAAAGTTCACTTATAGCTTAAAATGAGTAAGTGCTATATAAGTGATAAGTTGATGAATTTTTATAAATTATACGGGTGTTTGGATAAATTTACTTATAAGTTAGTTAAGAGTTTGCTAAATTAAATTTGAAAAAATAATTATTAAATACAATGATTTCAACACTTGCATTTTAAATTAAAAAAATATTTAAAAACACAAATTTAAAAATATAAAGTATTAAAAAACAAAGAAATCAAGTAATAAATCAGTAAAATGTACCTCATTATTAACATTCAACTTATCAACAAGTTATAAGTTGAGGAGGTAATAAGTTGGGTTGACAAACACCTCATAAATTGTTACGATTTATAAGCCATAAGTGGGCTTATAAACAGGTTGCCAAACAGGCCCATTGTATACATACAAACATACAAAATATACGTATCAATATATACATATATATACAACAAACACTCTTTTATGTGGCCAACAAAATTAGTTCTCTGTGTTTTACTTTGATTACTGTTTGAGACCCAACACAAAAGAACCAGGAGCCAGCTAGCAGATTTTCAAATTGTTGTGAATATAATATTATCAATTGTTTAACTGTAAATTAAATTTCAGAAAACTTGCATACTTGAGCCAGGGAAATTTCTACACTAAAATATAGTCTACTAGTGAAGAAGCCAATTGTCTTAGCTTGTCAAGCTAACTAACAACAGTCCTGAAATATATGTAGAAAAATATAATCACAAGTTAAAAGCAAGAGTAGTTACTCGATTGAAGACCATGAAACCAAGGTCCAAGTCAATGCCATCGTCCACGGTGACAGTCTTAGCATGGCCACCAAGACTAGCTTCTTTCTCGTAAAGTACCACATCAACGCCAGCTTTAGCTAGAACATAAGCCGAAACAAGGCCACTGATGCCCGCACCGATCACTGCAATCCTCATCTGTTGCATTCCATCATATATCAAATGCAATGCAATGTGTATATGTACATTTAATACGGGTAACTCAAATGAGAACCGAAAAATCAAATGTTTTGCACTTTTCTCTATATCGCTCAGTAAGTGCGGTTCTTGATTCTCATTTGAACCTCACAGTCTTCGTATATTAATAATCCATATGTGTGTGTGTTTGTGTGTGTAACACAAAATAGTAAAAAGACATGTTATCTAAAATTTATGAGCTCTTCATGTTAGTAAGAGGAGTAATGCTAGCTACACATATGTGTATATACAAACCTTAGTAGAACGTGGAAATCAGGATGAAGAATGGACCGAAAGAAAACTCAAAAAATGAGTGTTACTAAACTCAAGATGGTCTGAGCTGCATGTACATTGATTTTATTTATATTAATACAGATACTTTTCCACATGAAGATAACCCATGACCCCTACATGATTGAAATGATTTATGTTCATTTTCACCAATCACTGCAGATACTTTTCCACGTATGTACTCGTAATAACAATGAAGATAACGATGTCTAAACTAACAAATTTGGTTATCAACAAAAATAATTAATTAATTATATAAGATTTATTTATTTACTTTAAATTTTTTAGTTTCATCCGATTCCTTACCATTATGTAATTACACAAAATTTATTTATTTATTTATTTTAATTTATTTAGCTTTATCTAGGTTTCTGTGACCTATAACTATATAATTAAAAGGTAATTATTTATTTTTATCATTCAATTATTTATAATTACATATTTTAATAATACTTATTAATAATTTATTAATATTAATGTTGTTTAAGTGAGTGATCTATATATAATTACTGGTAATTCTTATATATAATTGTTTAAGTGAGTGATCTATAAATTTAGACATTTGTGAGAAACATAAAATATTTATTATGAGATTTCAAATATTAAAGTAAGCGTTAATATCAATAACAAGATCAAAGACATATATGCAATAAATTAACTTTATTTAAAATTTACTTTGTTTAATATCAATTCTTTAATATTTCTGCCATATATTTCTATCACCTTTCTGCCATGGGTTGCGGTTCAAGGTGGGTTCGGTTCACGTGGCGTGCTGCGGTTCACGGGGCGTGTCGTGCCGTTCATGGTTAAAAAATTCTGGACTCGTGTACGGCTCATTTCGCTGTAGCGGTTGGTGCCGTATTGAACCGGCCCTTCAGCGAGCCGAGTTATACAAGTCATGTCGGGAGCTGGTTACGGGTTGGCCCAACGAAACCGCACGTTTGGCCAGTTCTATTGATGACTTTTATTAAAATGGCGAGGCAATTGTTTGTAGAAGTAAAGATTGAAGTGTAGTAAATGATGGGTTCCACAAGTGTTAAAAGAGAGAAATACCACATGAAAGTATCACTATGTCCGGTTATAAATTCGGATCGGATATCAGATTTATCAAGTTTAATAGTGAATATTAACACTTAATAGTAAATCATTTACTATGAAGCTTTTTGTATCACTATGTGCCGTAAAACACTTTTAACACTTGTGGGACCCATCATTTACTAAACTTCAATATATGTTAAACGTCATCTTGCCTAAGTGTTTTGCATGATACAACCACCCCAAGTTGATTGCACAATATGAGCTTACAAATACACGAGTATACAGATTTGCCAAAACAAACATAATATTGAGCAGTTGGATAAAATAAAATCAAAAAATTTATACACCACACACACATACATTCATGAAGAGAAAGAAGAAACCTTGTAGTTTCCAAGGGGCTTCCATGGAAAGTCAGTGAGAATGCGTGGGTTAGTAGCCATATCCTCCAATCTTATTGTTAGGGGCTTATTTCTGATGGCTACTGGGCCGACCGAAACAGCCCATTTTCGATAGCCCGTATAAAAAGGCCCAATACCTTTGGCGACCGAAGAGTCCACTTTCCATTCTTCATGGGCTGGGCTGACCGACAGCAGAAGGACCAGGTCGTGGGAAGACTCCGGGTTCCACGTTCGGAACGGGGGGATCGGAGCTAACTGGTAAAGTAGGAGGATCAGGTTCATTCTACAGTCATACACAATTCACAATACACACATATTCTCTGTACGTTCAATTTACCTATTTTTGGACTACCAGTTACTGATTCTCACACCGGAGGTGAATCGGGGGCTCCAACCCTCGCATTCTTCTTCTACGCAGGTCTGACCGGACGTCGTGGACGAAACTGGTTCCAACACTTATAATTAGCTTCCTGTCTAACCCAAAGTTACATGTAAATGGAAAGTTAAAAAAGTTTGTTTATATTTATAAACACACACGTACAACTATATATTTGTACTATTTATTAATAAGCAAAATAATATGTAAATGTAGTGCGGTACAAAAATACCAAATTTGATTACCAGAAAATCCATGTTCTAATCTCTACAACTACATGATTAAATAAAATTCATTTATTTAATTTAATTTCACTGATTTCATCCCTGGTTCGATACTCTATAACTATATAATTCAAAGATTTATTGATTTGATTTGATTTTTTTTATTTCATCCCAATTTCAATTATTTTTTTAATCTTGGCCGGTGCTTAGCACCGATTATTAGCTAATATCTATTTATGTATGACATTCCTAGGTTCTAGATTATGAATTTGAGGTTTGTGTCTATCCAGGGTCCGCAGTTCGGGAAGCCATATGTTGAGAATCCTCATAAGATTGTTTTAAGAATCATAATTTCAAGATACATGTCCTTGTCAAGATACATAATTTCAAGTAGTAGTTTTGAGGTATATTTTTCCACATGAAGATATAACCCATGACCCCTACATGATTGAAATGATTTATGTCTTTTCCACGTATGTACTCGTAATAACAATGAAGATAATGATGTCTAAACTAACAAATTTGGTTATCAACAAAAATAAATAATTAATTATATAAGAATTATTTATTTACTTTAAATTTTTTAGTTTCATCCGATTCCTTACCATTATGTAATTACACAAAATTTATTTCTTTATTTATTTTAATTTATTTAGCTTTATCTAGGTTTTGGTGACCTAAAACTATATAATTAAAAGGTAATTATTTATTTTTATCATTCAATTATTTATAATTACATATTTTAATAATACTTATTAATAATTTATTAATATTAATGCTGTTTCGCTGGAATTTTAAGCAAAGTCTTAAAGTAATTTTTGACTTAAAGCTGAAAATTAGATGTTTGTGTGTAATAAATTAGAAAATGATTTAAAGTTTAAAAAAACAACTTAAAATCAGAAGTTGGTAGTAGGTACATTTTTTAACGACTTATTTTATTTTAGTGATTTTATTTGATTAAAGTTAATATAATCATTCAAATGAATTATTTATCATATTTATTTGTATTATTACAATTTTAATAACTTATAAATTACTCATAATACAAAATTATCCAAATAAATATTAACTTAAAATTTTCACTTTTTATTTATCTCTTTATATAAATTTAAATTATAAATAATAATTTCAAGTTTAGCTAAATAGCTCTAAGTTCATATTGTAGAACTGCCATGATATAATATATTTTATAAAATATATAATCTGATTCTAAGGTAGAATATTAGCAAATACAAATTTTATAAAAAAATTAACATTTAAAATTTGAATAAAAACATTAATTTTGTACCTGAACTATATAGAGTATAGCTAGTGATGACTAATGTTCCCTCTAAACCTATAGAGATGCCTCTTCATGAGATGCCCTTCACTGGATCAGCTAATATCTATTTATGTATGACATTCCTAGGTTCTAGATTATGAATTTGAGGTTTGTGTCTAGGGTCCGCAGTTCGGGAAGCCATATGTTGAGAATCCTCATAAGATTGTTTTAAGAAACATAATTTCAAGATACATGTTCTTGTCAAGATACATAATTTCAAGTAGTAGTTTTGAGGTATATTTTGACAGTGGCACATCTTCTAACATAACACATGTAATAAACAAGTCAAATTCTACGGATTTGGAAAAATCTGTTTAAAGAAGCATGATACATGTATTTCAGAAATGGAATTCTTATCCAAGAGCATATATAAGATTTAACACAAGAAATATATGTACGTTTATGTAAATGTTGTTATCATTTTACCTTTCTCACTTTCTTCAATTAAATGTTGTTACATAACACTGCTCAACCTACTACAATTATAAACTATTCTAGAGGAATGTCCAATGACTAATTAGCATATGCTCAAAGGCTGCTATAGCAACGTAGTGCAGTATAACTAAAATTTTGTCACACGTGAGCAGTGACCCGTGTACACAACAAACTTGCTATCAGAACTTATCTCTTTCTCACCCATATCAGAAACGTTAGTAGGGGATTCGTCCATACCACTCTGAAGCATGGCATCGGGAAGCTGGATCGGGGAGAAGTGAGGGGGATTGAGCTGGGGCAACTTCTCCAAGAGTCTCGCCAGGATTCTTACGCCATTTCATACGAACAAACTTGGGAGAACACGGTCATATATAGGTTCTTGAAATCCTATGAAGGACAAAAATTTATCGACATCATTTCCTTTCCCGTCTCCAGCAATGCTAATTTGCTCTAACTTATCCCAAACCTCCTCCAATTTTTGGTACACATGTCAGGGGGCATATTACTTGAATCATTAACATTTGACACAAAATATACTAGTACGTTAAACTTTGATGTGAAGAAAATGTTGTGCAACAACATTCCATTGCCATGCAGGTGCCAGCCATCTAACTATACGCATATCTCTAAAATCCACAACTGTATCACCAAAGATGCAGCTTAACTAACGTAGAAGCGTTCAAAACATCACAGCCAGTATGTACAGAACAATTATATACATTTATTAACAAGAGTAAAGTTAGGGTAATTTTTACTTGTTACAAAAATTTTAATTACTCCACCTAACTAAATAAATCAATAAATAAATAAATAAATCTAAGTGCAGAAAGTAAGGCAAATTTTACCTTTACTCTAAAAAATATAGATATATGGACTTTTCACACAAAGAACTGTGACATAATTACTACAACAACATTAAGAGTGTAGTCAATATTGAAAAATGTAGTACCGAGTGTTTTATAAAGAGGGTAAGAATGATAAATTCAATTAAGAGTACTGATATAAAAATAATCATAAATACATAATTAGTGATATATAACTAAACTTAAAGGCCAATTAATGAGGCTAGAACCGCTCATAATTTAATTCGTAATTAATCAAATCGCTAGCTCAACAGTCCATTAAATGTGTCAAATAAAGGTCAACTCGTATATGTAGTAGCTTCCTATACACTCAAACCTAAAAGGAGTCGGATATGTTAGAATTCAAACTCTCTATAAATAGTATTAATATAACATAGGGCTGTAAGTAACAGAGCCGTTCGTGAACAAAACTCGAGTACGAGCTTGTTTTTATCAACAGTTCGTTTACTAATTGAACCCGAACTTGAACATGAAAACCTTGTTGTTTCCCAGGGACTTCCATGGAAAGTCACTGAGAATGCCGGGGTTAGTAGCCATATTATTAGCTTCTTGTCTAACCCAATGTGACATTTAAATAGAAATTTAAAAAGGTTTGTTTATATTTTTCGGTTCTAAATTTTGAATCAAAGGTTTTCTCCATCCGGCTTGGGTCCGCAATTTGAAAATGACATGTTGGAAATGTAATAGCTATTAAAAATTTGGAACCCCAATTTCCTTTTTGTTTTTGCTAACAAAACTTTGGAACCCAAATTAACCAAAAAAATTCTTTTTAAGACAACATAGACCACTTTTAGAAATAAATTTAGAGTTAAGAATTTTAACAAATACTTTTGAGAAGGCAGAGGAGATAGACAAATACATAATGTAGCAGTTATTTCTTGTAAGTTCCTTTCATAATGGTAAATTTCTTCAATCTTATCAGTCTCTTTAGTTTCAGTAACAAAATTCTGAAGTATCATTATTTTTTAGTAACGAATATAAATATTTGTTAGAATAATAGTACTCTTCGTCCGATCCATTTCTTTACACTTTCCTTTTTGGATGTCCCATCCATTTTTTTACATTGCAAAACTTTCCAAAAATAATAAAGTTTTATAATATAAAAATCAAATAGTTCCACTACTTTCCTCCACTTTACTTACTTTATACCTTAAATATTGACGGCTCTAATCACTTTACTCATTCTTTCTACTTTTTCCTCTACTTTACTTATATTCATTGACCTCCGTGCCCAATCCAAAGGTAAACAATTGGGCGGGACGGAGGGAGTATAAGATACTAAAAAGTGTCTTACTTTAACACTTTATATTTTTAAATGAGCTGATTACTCAACATTATATCAGATCTCAGGTTGACGGAGAACTCGATAGCATCCGTGATCCACTCTTGAACCCAAAAAATGGAATTTCGAATGAGGAAATTGTTAAATATAATATAAGATTCATTTGAAGTATTTCTCTAATACATAAAAGCTTTTAGATTAGCTGGTAATATTTAAATACAATTTGTTTTGCAGCTGATTATTGAATTAATTACCTGGTCCCTGATTTTGCCTTTTTGTTTTTTTTCCTTTCCTAAATCTTTTATTCCAAGCAGAAGCACTCGTGTGTTTTCCAACAACCGCAAATGAGCAGGAGTTTATACTGTAATATACTTATTATATCTTTATATATAATTAGTGTAAAGCACTTAAATGGTTTGGTTGGTGGTTGTCCGCGGGTCCTACATAACTAAAAATTCTCTACATGTCCTATATAGCTAAAAACTCTGTACTATAAAACAATTACACAATTAGAGTTATTAATAATACTTTAGAGAAAAAGTAATATTTCTATAAAAGTAAAGAATAATAGAAGTAGTATAATTTTAATATTTTAAATATTTACACTAAAATTTATTAAAATTGTATTTATAAAAACAATGAATAAACATTTAAATAATCATTATTTTAGTGAATTTGTATATATAAAAAATTCGTAATTTTTATCATTTCAAGAAATATAACATAAACCTAAATAATATATACATATGAAAAAATATATTATTAACTTAATAAATTTATATTTTTATAAAAATACACAAATATATCAATAAATAAATAAAATTATAAAAACATCAGCTGCTCGACATGAGTTGGCTAAAAACAGTTGGTCGATATGTCCTTGTCAAGATACATTATTGGAAGTAGGAGTAGTGGGGTAGCAAAAAAGTCAAATTCTACAGACTACGAAAAAGTATAAGAAAAAGAAGCATGGTACATGTCGACCAGCATTCGAATTCTTGTCATAAAAAGTTATCACAAATTATTTGTTTCAAATAACATACTTCCTTGTTCCTGCAGGTTTTTTACATTGAAGATAGGATTGAACATGCATTTTAAAATTTCTATAAAGTATAGTCTAGATTATATTATATTAAAGTATAAAATATTATATTTTGCTAAATTTAGATTGCAGAATGTATGTGGTCTCCAGTCTCGACAAAAAAATGATCTCCATAGAACTTAACTTTAATACTAATACTATAATTTAAAACTTAATTATAATATATATATATATATATATATATACATACAAAACCGGATCGGATTCGGATATCCGAATTTTAGAAATTTATGATCCGTATCCGGTCCAAAATATCCAATCCGATTTATTCGGATCGGAAATCCAAAAATTCGGATTAAAAAACTGGATATTGGATCGGAAATTTGGATATCCAAAATTTCGGAATCTTTTGCTCACCCCTAATAACAATTTAATTCATATATATAATATATATTATTAAATTACATCCGATTAATTTTTTTTACTGCTTAACATGTATTTTAAGACTCATATAAAGTATAGTTCCACAACTTATTTTTAAAATTTTATTTTTTGAATAAAAATTCAAACATTAAATTTTTATTCAAAAAAATATTAAAATAATATATAAGACTAGAGTTAAGTTCTATGGAGACCACCTTTTTTGTGGAGACCTGGAGACCACATACATTCTGCGATCTAAATTTAGCAAAATATAATATTTTATAAATTATGTTCTATGAAAATAACTATTTTCATTTAAAATCTTTAAAATTATATATGTTTTGCAACTAAAACATAGCAAAACATATTGTTCTACAAAACATGTTCGGTTTGAAGAACATTCATGTTTAGTTTGCAGAACTTACATGATTTTCAAGATTTTCAATGAAATAATGATTTTCATAGAATATATTTTGCAAAACAGTACGTTTTGCAAATTTTTGATTACAAAATATAATCTATTTTGCCAAATTTAGTTTGCAGAACATATGTGTGTCGAGGTCTCCACAAAAAAGTGGTCTCCATAGAACTTAACTCTATAGATAATAATCTAGTTATTTTATTTTTTTCTTTTTCAAATTCCAATGTCAGGAGAGTACTAGAGTAGTAGTATACTTGTATTACCTTTAATGGCAAACACGTACAACATTATCATTGTATCATATAATATTAGCATTAAGCACATACCTTAGACTAGGTATACTGGTCTAGGATTACAAAATCAACAGGAAGATATTCCAAAAACAAATAGGAAGCGAGCTGGCTCAAGTTGTAAAGAGAAAACATCAAAAGTTCCCAAAGTAAGTGACGCAGCAACGCGAAAAAGAAAAAATGCTTTTCCCTGGTGGGATCACTATAATAAGACAAATGATCCGACTATGGCTGAATGTAAATATTGTCTTACTTTGATTGCTTCTAATTCTACTAATGGAACAAGTTGCTTGGCTAATCATATGAGAAGATGCAAAAGGTTACCCGCTAATATAGACATAAGCAAAAGATTTTGAATTTTCAGTCAGAAGTGATAGTTAATAAGGATGGAATCATTGAGACTATTTCCATCCCGAAGCCTTGGTTATTCAATCAAGACGCTTTTAGAAATGTACTTGCTAAAATGTTGATAGTTGATGAGCTACCGTTTATGTTTGTGGAGAGAGAAGGATTTCGTGCTTTATGCAAAACTATGCATCCCGAATTTTCTATTCCTTCACGTTTTACAGCAGCAAGAGATTGTTATAATCTCTTTATCGAGGAAAGAAGAAAATTAAAGGAATTTTTTAGCAAATTATCTTTCAGAATTTGTTTGACAACTGATTCATGGACGATATCAACGCGTAAGCATTACGACAATATTATGCTAAGCTGGGGACATTCTACAATAACTGCAGGAAGTGGCTGTTTCTGAACAGAAACTGGAACTGTAATATTTGTCCCATGGACAAATCTTGATGGTTGTAAGTTTTCTGAGGGAAGTCTAATTGATTGTCCATTAGGTAGGCCTATAGTCAATGGAGCCTCAACTTTAGAACCATTTGGTAGAGTAGAGTTACTTGGCATACCAGAAGCAATAAGTACCTAAAGAAATAAATGATCATTATATAAGCCACTAATCCCTTTATGGCAACAATACCACGACTATACAATGGAACAATAGTCAGAACTCAAAACATGTATAACTTCTAATTATTTACCAATCTTCGGAAAAGACAGGAAACATATAGAATGACAACCCTATGCCATTAAATTATCACAAAAAATGGTGTTAATTATGTATCAAAATACTCAGCCTTACAAGCAACTAAGATAAATTGAGTGAACATACAGTAGCTAGTAATGATTTCTCTCAGTCAACAAAAATCACATTAAAAATAGAGACAATGGTATTTTGTGTACATAAATGATTTGAACTACAAGGTAAACTGTAGCCAGTAGAAACAAATCTAGGAACTTACTTGGATGGTGGCCGACAGCAACCAGCTTCTATTGGAGTTAATTTCGCTAATTTAAATTGCTTCAAAGTCTATAGAAAACAAAGAGTAGATACAAAGTAACAATTAGCATAGTAACAAAAAACAAAGCTCCAAATTGAACAATTAGCTCTAAATCGAAACCCTAAATTACCTGAAACCCAAAACAGAGCCCCAAATTGAACATTTAGCTCTAAATCGAAACCCTAAATTACCTGAAACCCTAAACAAAGCCCCAAATCTTCTCTGTTGACTGGCGTATGTTTTGTGAGAGAGTGACAAACTCGACTTAAGTTTCATGTTCATGATTTTGATTTGAATTTTGAACTCCATTTAGAGTTTGTGAGAAGATGTCTGGTGTGTGAGTCGTTTGTGTGTTTGGTGTAATGTGTATTTTGTGTTTTGATTGGTTGTGTAAGCCTGCAAGGGGGAACTGAAATTTTAAGTTTGGGGAAGTGAAATGAAAGGGGGAAATGAAATTTGACAAGGAAGGGGGAAAATGAATTTGACGACGGAAGTAAAATTTGGATGTAAAAGTTCTATAAAATTCAAAATGTTTTATATTATTTTTATAGATTTGTAAAATATATGTTACCTTATTTGTTATTTATTTTTATTTCTATGGGTGATATATTATAATAAAAAGATACAAATTTATTTTATATGATATTTTGACCAATATTAAGTAAAATTACAATTCCCTGAAACGCGATTCATGTATGATTTATAATTTTTTTTAAAATTTTTGAATATCCAACCAAATCGATGTTATTACCTACTTATTTTAGTAGAATCATCAATCTAGTACGAAACAAAATAATAGTCAAGCACTAGTTGATTCTTAAAATCTAAAATCAAATAAAATAATTTTTTTTCTAAAATTTCTAGAATATCACTAAAATATATAGATCTTTACATCCATATGGTTGGATAGTCATAAAATTATTTTAAAAAAATCGAAACAACAATTCGGGACGATACACTAGTTTACAAAATATCACAAACATACGTAGATCTTGACATCCATAATGTTGGATCATCGACAATTTTTATATTAACATTTTCCTAGCAAGCTAACATTTCCTTGTAAACAAATATCAAGGATCGTAAATCATACAATATATGATGTTCACATCTACAACGTGTATAACAAAATATCTAAAGTATGATCGTATTCTATCTATCAATGATATTATTATTATCATTAACCTTTATTTAAGTGTTTTTAAATATTTAACAATTTTTTATACTAAATATCCAAATAAGAGATTTATACAATAACATTGTATGAAGTGTGTAACACTTATGTATGTATTAAGGGCAACAAATAAAGTATTTTTTTTTAAAATCAACGCTTTTGATATAGACAACAGTTTAGCTAAACAAAACGTTGTAACGTAAATAATCACGCAAGGATTTTATAAAACCAAACCATTGTCTATATCATACAACGGTTTAACAACATAAACAATTGTTACAGAGATTATTCAACAACGAACGGATCAAAACGAAAACCCTTGTGTATATTATACAACGTTTTTTGGACAAAAACCATTGTTAAGTCTTACAACTTACAACACTTTGTCAAACAAAAACCATTGTCTTATACTTTTATAAGATCGAATAAACAAAACATACGTGAGTCCCGACTCTCATATATATAATTAATATAAGACAACTTAATGACGACTTTATAATTAAATTATGTCATACTGATATGTAAAATGAGTTATTTGAATATGACAACATTGTTGTTATTAGTATTGGTATGTCACTTATTCGCTAATAGTATAGTTATTATGTAATGTTCGTTTAACTTCGGAATTAGTAATGTTATAATTATTAACATTATCCTAGCTAGCTAATATTTCCTTGTAAACAAATATCAAGGATCGTAAATCATACAATATATGATGTCCACATCTACACCGTGTATAACAAAATATCTAAAGTATGATCGTATTCTATCTATCAATGATATTATTATTATCATTAACCTTTATTTAAGTGTTTTTATATATTTAACAATTTTTTATACTAAATATCCAAATAAAAGATTTATACAATAACATTGTATGAAGTGTGTAACACTTATGTATGTATTAAGGGCAACAAATAAAGTATTTTTTTTAAAAATCAACGCTTTTGATATAGACAACGGTTTAGCTAAACAAAACGTTGTAACGTAAATAATCACGCAAGGATTTTATAAAACCAAACCATTGTCTATATCATACAACGGTTTAACAACATAAACAATTGTTACAGAGATTATTCAACAACGAACGGATCAAAACGAAAACCCTTGTGTATATTATACAACGTTTTTTGGACAAAAACCATTGTTAAGTCTTACAACTTACAACACTTTGTCAAACAAAAACCATTGTCTTATACTTTTATAAGATCGAATAAACAAAACATACGTGAGTCCCGACTCTCATATATATAATTAATATAAGACAACTTAATGACGACTTTATAATTAAATTATGTCATACTGATATGTAAAATGAGTTATTTGAATATGACAACATTGTTGTTAATAGTATTGGTATGTCACTTATTCGCTAATAGTATAGTTATTATGTAATGTTCGTTTAACTTCGGAATTAGTAATGTTATAATTATTAACATTTTCCTAGCTAGCTAATATTTCCATGTAAACAAATATCAAGGATCGTAAATCATACAATATATGATGTCCACATCTACAACGTGTATAACAAAATATCTAAAGTATGATCGTATTCTATCTATCAATGATATTATTATTATCATTAACCTTTATTTAAGTGTTTTTATATATTTAACAATTTTTTATACTAAATATCCAAATAAGAGATTTATACAATAACATTGTATGAAGTGTGTAACACTTATGTATGTATTAAGGGCAACAAATAAAGTATTTTTTTTAAAAATCAACGCTTTTGATATAGACAACGGTTTAGCTAAACAAAACGTTGTAACGTAAATAATCACGCAAGGATTTTATAAAACCAAACCATTGTCTATATCATACAACGGTTTAACAACATAAACAATTGTTACAGAGATTATTCAACAACGAACGGATCAAAATGAAAACCCTTGTGTATATTATACAACGTTTTTTGGACAAAAACCATTGTTAAGTCTTACAACTTACAACACTTTGTCAAACAAAAACCATTGTCTTATACTTTTATAAGATCGAATAAACAAAACATACGTGAGTCCCGACTCTCATATATATAATTAATATAAGACAACTTAATGACGACTTTATAATTAAATTATGTCATACTGATATGTAAAATGAGTTATTTGAATATGACAACATTGTTGTTATTAGTATTGGTATGTCACTTATTCGCTAATAGTATAGTTATTATGTAATGTTCGTTTAACTTCGGAATTAGTAATGTTATAATTATTAACATTATCCTAGCTAGCTAATATTTCCTTGTAAACAAATATCAAGGATCGTAAATCATACAATATATGATGTCCACATCTACACCGTGTATAACAAAATATCTAAAGTATGATCGTATTCTATCTATCAATGATATTATTATTATCATTAACCTTTATTTAAGTGTTTTTATATATTTAACAATTTTTTATACTAAATATCCAAATAAGAGATTTATACAATAACATTGTATGAAGTGTGTAACACTTATGTATGTATTAAGGGCAACAAATAAAGTATTTTTTTTAAAAATCAACGCTTTTGATATAGACAACGGTTTAGCTAAACAAAACGTTGTAACGTAAATAATCACGCAAGGATTTTATAAAACCAAACCATTGTCTATATCATACAACGGTTTAACAACATAAACAATTGTTACAGAGATTATTCAACAACGAACGGTTCAAAACGAAAACCCTTGTGTATATTATACAACGTTTTTTGGACAAAAACCATTGTTAAGTCTTACAACTTACAACACTTTGTCAAACAAAAACCATTGTCTTATACTTTTATAAGATCGAATAAACAAAACATACGTGAGTCCCGACTCTCATATATATAATTAATATAAGACAACTTAATGACGACTTTATAATTAAATTATGTCATACTGATATGTAAAATGAGTTATTTGAATATGACAACATTGTTGTTAATAGTATTGGTATGTCACTTATTCGCTAATAGTATAGTTATTATGTAATGTTCGTTTAACTTCGGAATTAGTAATGTTATAATTATTAACATTTTCCTAGCTAGCTAATATTTCCATGTAAACAAATATCAAGGATCGTAAATCATACAATATATGATGTCCACATCTACAACGTGTATAACAAAATATCTAAAGTATGATCGTATTCTATCTATCAATGATATTATTATTATCATTAACCTTTATTTAAGTGTTTTTATATATTTAACAATTTTTTATACTAAATATCCAAATAAGAGATTTATACAATAACATTGTATGAAGTGTGTAACACTTATGTATGTATTAAGGGCAACAAATAAAGTATTTTTTTTTAAAATCAACGCTTTTGATATAGACAACGGTTTAGCTAAACAAAACGTTGTAACGTAAATAATCACGCAAGGATTTTATAAAACCAAACCATTGTCTATATCATACAACGGTTTAACAACATAAACAATTGTTACAGAGATTATTCAACAACGAACGGATCAAAACGAAAACCCTTGTGTATATTATACAACGTTTTTTGGACAAAAACCATTGTTAAGTCTTACAACTTACAACACTTTGTCAAACAAAAACCATTGTCTTATACTTTTATAAGATCGAATAAACAAAACATACGTGAGTCCCGACTCTCATATATATAATTAATATAAGACAACTTAATGACGACTTTATAATTAAATTATGTCATACTGATATGTAAAATGAGTTATTTGAATATGACAACATTGTTTTTAATAGTATTGGTATGTCACTTATTCGCTAATAGTATAGTTATTATGTAATGTTCCTTTAACTTCGGAATTAGTAATGTTATAATTATTAACATTTTCCTAGCTAGCTAATATTTCCATGTAAACAAATATCATGGATCGTAAATCATACAATATATGATGTCCACATCTACAACGTGTATAACAAAATATCTAAAGTATGATCGTATTCTATCTATCAATGATATTATTATTATCATTAACCTTTATTTAAGTGTTTTTATATATTTAACAATTTTTTATACTAAATATCCAAATAAGAGATTTATACAATAACATTGTATGAAGTGTGTAACACTTATGTATGTATTAAGGGCAACAAATAAAGTGTTTTTTTAAAAAATCAACGCTTTTGATATAGACAACGGTTTAGCTAAACAAAACGTTGTAACGTAAATAATCACGCAAGGATTTTATAAAACCAAACCATTGTCTATATCATACAACGGTTTAACAACATAAACAATTGTTACAGAGATTATTCAACAACGAACGGATCAAAACGAAAACCCTTGTGTATATTATGCAAATATACAACGGGTTTTTGGAACAAAACCATTGTTAAGTCTTACAACTTACAACACTTTGTTAAACAAAAACCATTGTTTTATACTTTAATAAATTGAATAAATAAAACAAAGTTAGTCAACATCCTAATATATAAAAATTATTATCCAATAATTTACTCACAATTTTATAATAAAATTATATCAAATTTACACAACGGTTTTTTTACAACATTGTCTTACGTTTATTCACACAATACGACTAAGACAACCGTTGTCTCAATCCAACAACGGTTAAATTAAAACATTGTCTTAATATTATTTAGACAAGAGTTAAAAAAAACTGTTTTCTGAACCCATTCATTTGCGTCGTCTATATCCACTATTTTTCACTTTCTTAGACAACGGTTCGTAAACCGTTGTAATGTAATGGATTAGACAATACTTTTTCGAGCCAAAAAATAAACTGTCGTCTGTTAATTTTAGGCAACACTTTTTCGGCCGTCCGTTGTCTGAAAAGTGTCGTCTGATTGAGTTTTTCTTGTAGTGACCTTTATATGTCTTTATTGTCTACAGCGCACTGACAAGCCAGTAGGACAAGATTGTAGTTGTTGCAACATCCCATTTCAGTACCGGTGTAAATTCAAGATTTTCCATAGACATTTAACTGGACAGTAATACAATTTATCAATATGTATTAGGTTTAACAAAATATAATCCCAAATCCTAACAAAATATAATAATGAACATATTGCATTTATTAACCTAAAAGAAGGAAATCAAGAATCTATGATGTAATTGCTCTTGACATGTAAGATGTCTGTTTTACCCTTGTTAATTTTATGAATTTTAAAATGCAAGACAATTGTAATAATGCAATACTTCTGTCATCACAAGCAATAGAAAACAGATTTTATTAATTCAAATATGTCTCTCTTACTAACTGAGACATTACATGTTCAAATATTAAAATAGCAAACTACATAATTGTCTTAATATCACACCATGATCTCATCCTTGATATCAGTCATTATTCAAATATAACAGAATGAAAGAAAGCAAATAATGAGGGATTCACACGTAGTAGATAGATATTCCATGTCAGCACTCCTAAACATGTCTTCCAACAATCCTGAATAAGGTGCAACCATTGGTATACTTTAAGGATTTTCACCGAGGACTTCAATGTTCTGCTGAAGGTATGGCTATGTATGGATCAACATTGCCAGGACGAGAGAAAACAACCTGCCGTTTCAGAGCATGCACAATTCTTACATTCAACAGATAAAAATCATATGGATAGAAATTCCGTGTTTTTTTACTATAATTTCACATATATTTCAGAACTTCAATTTTTTAAAATCAAGTATCATAATCAAGTATATAAAATATATAAATCAGGCTTCTATAACTTGAGTGTTGATCTGTTGGTACAAATTTTCTATAATGTAACTTCTTCAAAAAATTACCTGGTAATCTCTGAGTGTGTCAGTCTTGAAACCAGCTGCACAATAATCAAAATAATATTCCCACGTACGAAGGAACTTTTGGTCGAACCCCAAAGCAAAAATTTTGCTAGTAATAAAAGCATTAAACAGTTTCAGACTTCTAACATTATGTACCCAACAAAACCTTTTTTTTTTTGCTAAATATACCCAACAATACTTATAGCTAATAACGACAAAATACAACTTCTTTGATACAATCTTCAAGATGAGATTAAGCACACCTTTGGTTTTCCAAAAAGTTTGTTCTCCAACACCTGAGAGTCTGGTAGTAATGGATCCCCATGTTTTCGATATGTTCCACACTGCATTTGTATTGTGATTTCTTAATTGTTTTGACTTTTACTTATAAAACAAACATCTAAAGAGTCAGGTGCAAAATTAACTTGGACTCTTACCATAGCCTGGATGAAGCTGCCATGCCTGATGTGACTCTACTGAGCGAAGGCAGACACATACCAGGAAATATATACTCTTTTATAAAGTCAGAACTTCGTCTGTACTCATCATATCGCTCATCTGGTACTGATATGAACTGGGGATAGTTTCAAGTTGCATTAGCATGAGTTCAGGTACAAATGATTTTCCTTTGATATTTCGATTATTATTTATATGTGCATGTGTGGCTGATACCTGAAGAACAAAGATTCCATCGTCTGCCAACGATGATTCACAGCAACCAAAAAATTCGTCCATATATTCATGACCAAGATGTTCTATCATCTCACTGCATGTGATGTTTAGTTAGTTAATTTTATTAATTCATAGCATATGAAGTTCAGGTACAACTTTACGTTTCAATGAACTTACCAGGATATAATACGATCAAATTTATTGGTTTCTTGCAGTTGGCGATAGTCGCACAGAAGAAACTTTATGTTGTTCTGAAAATAAAGTTGGTATAAAAGAGTAAGCTAATGAGTAGAGGTATAAATGAAGGTTGATTTTTGTCAAATGTACCTGAAGTCCTGCTTCCTTCACTTTCATTTCTGCATATCTTAGTTGCTCCTCGGAAAGGGTAATGCCGGTGTATTTACATCCAGTTCGTTTGACAATTTCTATTGCTAGACCTCCCCATCCACAACCAATATCAAGAACTTCATGGTCCTTCTTAACTCTTGCCTGAATCAATTTGAAAACAGGAATATAATCAGATGGTTCAGTATAGATAGATGTACAATTAAGCGCATTTACACAAAATGGCTCTGGGGGATTTTGACGTTAAGACTCACCTTCTCAATTAGCATAGAGATTTTTCTCTGCTGTGCAGTTTTTAAGTCTTCACCCTCCATCTTTTAGACAAATGACCAAAACATGAATATATAATGACAATTGTTGAAGATAAAATAACATTTGCTGTCTGAACTAATGGATGATAGAAACCTGACCTTAAATTTTGCACACGAGTAAGTCATTGTTTCATCTAAGAATAGAGCAAAATGTTCATTCGACTGAAACATGAACACAAAGATAATTTGTCAGCTAAATAGTGCCTTAATTTTGCTAGGCCTGTATAGACTTCTACCAGTTGTTATCTTGAAGCAAGAAGCAAATTGCAGGTTCAATTAAATCACAGACCAGGTCATAATGACGAGAAATGTTCCTGCGAGCTTGAGTAAGAGTGTTTTGCCGTAAAACATGATGAAAATAGTATTTGGCAGATGCTATTCCTGCGGTTAAAAACATTGGTGTCCACCAGCCCCTTCAGAAACCAAAGTACGCGCATGAAGTATTAATACTCAGTAGTTAACTAATAACATTTAACAATGATTTTTAGTTGGAAATAATACCTTTGGTTTTTTACTCTTGACACAGAAGTTTTCAAATCTCCGTTGGCGATAAAAAGCTGAAGCGTAGATTCCATCAAGGCAAATATAAACTGGGAACACATGAAATTTAACTGTAGAGCGTAGACTACTTTTCTTACCATAAAGATATTTAGAAGACCTTCTTTCTTGTCAACAAATGAAAAGTCACCATTAATATAGGCACCCGCAAGGCCTAAATCAGCTTGTGTGACAATCTGTCAATTTTTTTCCACATAAGGAATATTAAAAAAAGATGAATTTGACAAAAGTTATTGCAAAATACTAATCTACTCCCGAGGCCTGACTACAAATCTTGCGTAAGTGATATCTGTGTGAGAAATCTGACAACTTTCAGTAATAACTATTCAAACATTTTGATCATCTCTAATCATGGCTATTAAATTATACATTTCTGCACAAGCATCAAAGTTGTAACCTGTATACCTTCCAATAAAACTGAGGACTGTGAACTCTTAAATAAACCTTCAGAGAACTTTTCTTTGCAGTACCTTCAAAGGTAAAAACTGTACCTCCTTCTTCCAATAAGCTGCAGCAGCAAATCAGTTAAACAAAATCAGGGTATCTTCATATAATTGATAAGCTAGAAAAACGAGAAAGAAAAAGAAAATCACTGTAGTGAGAAACCAGAATTTAAAACACAAGTAGATGCAACATTCAACGTTTTAATTGGGCCTAAATATAACAAGGGAAATGATAATATCATGAAAATCATACTTTGATATTCCACCAACAGGAACTAATTAAATTTATTATTAGCAGCTCACATTAAACAGCCGGTAGTGATATAGGTTTTAAGGAACCTAGTGACAAAGAGGCGTGCCCCGGATTCTAACGTGGAAAGAACCATATGCTTAGGATTTCTTAAGAGGGTAGAATTCTTTCTGAGTACACCGTTTGCAGCGATCATACCAGCCTGCATTTTGGATTTACTGTTAGCAGAAATTTACCTTTGATTATATACCGGCAACTAGTTTTAGATCGGATTTACAATTTAACCTTTAGATTAATTTTATTGAAGGTTTACATCACCAACAACATTCTATTACTTGCGGTGAACTTGTACAGTTGTTACATATTAAGAAAAAAGATACACAGACAATTTTTTTTTAAAGTTACAGTACCTTTAGTCCATCCTCATGGAATCCATAGCCTGAAAGAAGTACCACGATACCCACACAAGTTAGAAATTAAATCATTTTGATCTCTCAAATATGGAATTATAATAAACCTTTGAAGTTTTCATCACACTGAAAATGTAGAAGAAGATATATGATCCTGATTTGGTGACGGTGACATTTCTGAATTAAATGCAACAGAAATAATCAAAACAAAAATATTAAGGTCAAAGGAGGAAAAGAGTGGCCTTTAAATTTTTGGACAATAGTCTAAGGCATGGAAGATTAGATGGTAAAGATAATGAAAAGTTGTCTCCAATTGGAAAGTTTACACACTTAGCAATCCTTAAACTCTTATATTTTAAATTGCCCTCAAAAGAAAAGATAAAACTCTTATATTTTAAGTTTCCCTTCTCAATCCTGCACATCTCACCAGAAGAACAGTGTTGTCAACTATCTTTGTCAATATTTACTTAAACTCTCCACCTCAGTATACCATTGCAGTCATCTATTTACTTCAATTCAATAATTGGATTATTTTATGAAATAGCTCACGTAGTGAATGCACTAATTTCAACTTATAAAAAGGTTTACAACCTGTTTTTGGTACCAACAAACTTTCTCACCTTGGTACGCTCCACAAAACCAAATGCCTCTCTTCCCTTGAATGCAATCAAGCTCAAGTGACGCTTTTGTTGCGGCAACATTGGGGACCGGATGGCCAGTTGTCCACTTAAGCAAGGTGTGATTAGGTACAACTGAGGGATTAAGAGTTACCAGGTATGGTAACCCTTTTTGACTGATGTTCTGCACACAACATATATTACACTATAATGAAAGACTATCATTTCAATATATTAGAAAATATATCTTCAATGATGTGCAAACCCAAAATTTTCTTTGCTTCTTCTTGTAATTTATCTAAACATTGAGATAACATGTTCTGAATTAAAAACATGAAGCCTACCAAGTTATCAAGTCTACTAATGGGTTGAGCACGTCTTCTTTACAAAATTCGAGCACATGTTTTCTTATCTTAAAGACACGTACACTTCTGAATTAGGAATCACCAAAAACAACTAACCTGGAGAACATTGAGCCAATACGTGAGGCAAACTTTGTCATTTACATCTCCAAGAAAGTTCCATGAACTCCATGCAGCTGGATTTTTGGGCATTAAATTTGTGTCACGATGAAGATAAATGTCACTGCCAGAAAGATATAAGAATGACTCGCATTACGACAGATAACCTCTAATATTTGCACCCAAGTTCTTAATTCCGAAATACACAAGGCAGAACCATATTGAAATACAAAACAGTATGCACATAACAGAAAGTACCTGTACTCATATCGAAAAGCTCCAAGTATTCTTGTTTCATCATGTGTTGCCTGTCCTAAGATTTTCAAAGCATCTGGGGCATGCACAGCCATTATACATCCATCATACCTTGTTTGAGATCCATCTTCACAAATAACATCCCAACCTGCTCAATCCATTAATGTTCGTGATTAGATTCGTGCAGTATAATCTAAAGACATATATATATGCTTGATACTATACAATGACGTACTAAAACAGATGCATTAAATTCAAACTCAGTGGGATCCTAATATATTAACTCTGCAAATGGGCTGATACTTTAGGGGAGCTGAATGTATTTTTTGTTAGAAAATGGAAAGTTTGAGGCATATTTTAAATATGTTCTTGATGGAATTTCCCGAAACTAACAATTGGAGGTTATTCCTTGATAAGAGGACTTAAACTTTCATGTTTGGATCTAAGAGATTTTCTTAGTGGAATCCATAAATAAATTGAGTTGAAATAGGTTGCTTGAAATGAGTTATGTGGGTTGTGTAAGTTGAAATAACTTATATCCCACATAGAAATGGTAATGAGAGGTTGGTGGGTTTATAGAGAACCATGTGCAAGAGTAGTGTACAACTACTGAGGCATATGGGTGTGCATGGTGTTATTATGTGCCTCACGCGCGCCACCGCCGCCGTTCGCGCGCCACCGCCGCCGTTCGCGCGCCACGACACGACTCGGGTCGAAGGGCGATTTCCTGAATGAGCTGTAACTGAGTGTACCAACCATTGATTGGACCACGTACCGTTTCCCACAGTCTATCGATTTATCAGGAATGCCTGATAAATTCGGTGGGGGTGTTGGTTTTTCTCGTTGGCAGAAAAAGATGAAACTGTGGCTTACAGTAAAGGTTCTATGGCCGGTGGTGCAGTATGAGAAACCGGTTATTGATCAGGATAAGGATGAAACTGTTAAGGCTTATGCTATGTTGGAGGAAAAAGGTGGGGTGGCTAGGGCTGCTATACTGGCAGCTTTAGCGAACACTCTATTTGATGTTTATTCATCTGACTCCTTCACTGCTAAGCTCTTATGGGAGAAGCTGGACCAGACACATGACTCGCAAGGGTTGGAAAAGTATTCTGTGGCTAGGTTCCTTGATTTTAAAGTGGTGGATACAAAATCCATGACTGAGCAGGTACATGAGTTTGAGATGTTGGTGCATGCTTTGAAAACCTCCCTAAGTCTTGGGAAGAGTTTGCTCTCTCCCTGAAAAGACAGAAAGGAGAGATCACTTGGACAAACCTGATGTTGGACATCTCTGTGCAGGAACAACACAAGTCCAAATAGGGACATGTGATGCCTGCTGAACATGGGAGTTCAAAGGTGAATGTAGTGACTGTTGGACAGAAAAGAAAGGGTGTCACTAAGAAGGATAACACTAAACCTAAAACTGACAAGAACAAGGCTAAGAAACCAAAGACAAACAAACCATGTTGGTCTTGTGGACAGGTTGGTCATTAGAGCAAGGACTGTCCTGCAAAGAAAGCTAAGAAATCTGTTGTGGGAGCACAAGCTAATACTGTGCTTGGAATCACTGATGGGTCAATGGTTAACATGGTTGTTGGTGAGGTTGTTGCCTCTGGAACCAATGACGGGCATGTTACCTACAACCCTGTACTTCTTTCCATTTATCTGCTAAACAAACTAGGAAACCCTTTCATAATGTTGTTAGGGATTCAGGAGTATTAGATTTACTACACACAGACATATGTGAATTTGGTGGCATGTTGACTAAGGATAATAAACGATATTTTATTACCTTTATAGATGATTGTAGTAGATACTGTTATGTTTATTTACTTAGACATAAAGATGAAGTACTAGAAAAATTCATTATGTTCAAAACTGAAGCTGAAACACAAACTGGTAAAGTACTTAAACATTTGAGATCTGATAGAGGTGGTGAGTATACTAGTACCTCATTTAATGAATTTTGTGCAAGCAATGGTATAGTTCATGAGGTGACTCCATCATACACACCTGAGACTAATGGGGTGGCTGAACGAAAGAACATAACTTTTAAAGATATGATTAACAACATTCTTATTAATTCTGGGTTGTCTAAGTACATGTGGGGAGAGGCTTTGAATACGGCTTGCCATATTCTGAATAGAGTCCCTTTGAAACATATGGACAAGACACCTTATGAATTATGGAAAAGTAGAAAGGCAAGTTTAAAGTATCTTCGTGTGTGCGGGTGCCTTGCTAAGGTGCTTGTCCCTGAACACAAGAGAAAGAAACTAGGTCCGAAAAATGTTGATTGCATCTTTCTGGGCAATATTGAAACCACTACGACTATGAGATTTTTAGTGTTAAAATCTGACATAGACAGTATAGTGGCTAGCACTATAGTTGAATTTCGTGATGGAACATTCTTTGAGGATGTGTTCCCTATGAAGACTGGTATACCTCAAGATATTTCTAATTATGATCCCACTCACACATCGAGTTCTATTCCTGATCATGTGAAAAAGATAACAAATGTGGGGGCAGATCCTGCTAGAAGTTCTACTCCTGACGAAGTAGATGAACCTAGAAGGAGTAAGCGTGCAAAGGTAGTCAAGGACTTTGGAAGTGATTTTGTCAGTTACAATGTTGAGGATGAACCTTTAACTTTCCGACATGCCATGTATTCTTCGGAGTCAAGGCATTGGAAAGGTGCTGTAAAGAGTGAGATTGACTCTATTGTTTCTAACGGAACATGGGAGTTGGTTGATCTTCCTCCTGGGTGTACTACTATAGGATGTAAGTGGATCTTCAAAAGGAAGATGAACCCGGATGGCTCAATAGATAAGTATAAGGCTAGGTTGGTAGCTAAGGGTTTTAGGCAAAATGAAGGCATTGATTACTTTGACACATACTCTCATGTTGCAAGAATGACTACAATCTGAATGCTTATAGCATTGGCTTCCGTACATGGTCTTATCATCCATCAAATGGATGTAAAGAAAGCTTTTCTTCATGGTGATCTTGAAGAAGAGATTTATATGGATCAGCCTGAGGGATTTGTTGCTTCTGGTAACGAAAGAAAAGTATGTAAGTTGATCAAGTCTATATATGGCTTAAAACAAGCTCCTAGAGACTGGCATAAAAAGTTTGATGATACTGTTTTAGAATCAGAATTTGTAGTTAATGAAAGTGACAAGTGTGTCTACTATATGGTAAGGAAATGAATGTATTATCGTGTGCCTATATATGGATGATATATTATTGTTTGGAACCAATATTGAGATTATTAACGAGACAAAAAGGTTCTTGAAAAGGCACTTTGAAATGAAGGATATGGGTGAGGCTAGTGTGATTCTCGGGGTCAAGTTGACACAGTCAACTGATGGAATAACATTGTCACAATCTCATTATATAGCGAAATCTATACTTGAGAAGTATGGTTATTCAAATTATAGAATCGCTAGTACACCGTACGATCCTAAAGTTGCCCTAGTCAAGAATAGTTCAGGAATACCTGTGTCTCAGTTAAGGTATTCTCAGATTATTGGGAGTTTTGCAATATCTTACTAATGTGACTAGACCAGATATTTCTTATTCTGTGTCTAAGTTAGCTAGATATACAATCTGTCCGAACAAGACTCATTGGGAGGCACTGGATAGAGTTCTTAGATATCTTAAGGGAACTATTTCCCTTGGTTTGCATTATCGAAGATTCCCTGGAGTACTCGAGGGATACAGTGATGCAAGTTGGATAGCTAAGAAATCTGGTACCAATGGAGTGACTGGATATTTGTTTACCCTAGCAGGTGGAGCAATATCCTGGAAGTCTACTAGACATACTTTGATTACTCGGTCTACTTTTGAGGCTGAGTTGTGTGCACTAGATGCCACGGGGACGGAGGCTGAATGGTTGCATGGACTTATGTCAGTGTTACCTATAGTAAGCAGACCGCTTCCAACCATTGATGTTCATTGTGATAGCCGTACAACTATCGACAATATCAGTAGTGAAAAGTATAATGCTAAAACAAAGAGACACATCCAAGTTAGATTTAAGTCTATAAGGGGTCTAGTGTCTGAGAGGATTATTGCTATAGAGTTCATTGGAACTCAGGATAATATAGCTGATCCTTTGACTAAAGGACTTGAGCATGCAGTAGTCTTTAAGTCGAGGTTGGGGATGTGACTGATAGCCCATAATGATTCATCAACAACGGGAACCCAATACACCTGAGAGGAGATCCCTTGAAGTGTATTCAATGTGGTAATAAAAAAGCTGTGAGGGTGAGTTGGTAGTACCTTTACTATATACCTTGATACTCACGTATCTGAGTCTATTCCCTGTAAACCTAAAAGGTACTGTTACTGCCAGTATAGCAAGAGTTATTTGAACTCTGAATGGGGTCAAGTCATTTGACGAGATGATCGTAGTACATCTTTGGAGATTCCCAGCTAAGCGAATGTAATTGTGTGGTCGCAATTAGAGGAAAGGGTTATTCCTTTAAGCATTCGACGAACAGGATCGAGACAGGACCATTAACGTCTCAAAGCCGTAGATCAGCACCATAGCCTTTGATTTGTTGTCGTCTATGGAGTGTGGTTACCCCAAACGGATAAAGATTCAAGGTGAAACATTCCATCTAGATCCGATAGCCATCGAAGTAGAGGACTTAGGAGGGTTCAAACTGGGAAGGTTACCGACTCTGAAAAACAAGTCATGATAAGGACCTATATGCATTTTTGTATGGATTTGTGGGGGATTGTTAGAAAATGGAAAGTTTGAGGCATATTTTAAATATGTTCTTGATGGAATTTCCGGAAACTAACAATTGGAGGTTGTTCCTTGATAAGAGGACTTAAACATTCATGTTTGGATCTAAGACATTTTCTTAGTGGAATCCATAAATAAATTGAGTTGAAATAGGTTGCTTGAAATGGGTAATGTGGGTTGTGTAAGTTGAAATAACTTATATCCCACATAGAAATGGTAATGAGAGGTTGGTGGGTTTATATAGAACCATGTGCAAGAGTAGTGTACAACTACTAAGGCATGTGGGTGTGCATGGTGTTATTATGTGCCTCACACGCACACACACACGCGCGCGCCGCCACCGCTCGCCAAGTCACGACACGACTCGGGTCGGGTCGAAGGGCGATTTGGGCGAATGTCTCGGCATCTCGCGTATGCGAGACGACCTGTGCGAGGAATTTTATTACATGTTTATTTAATATTATTTATTGATTTAATTTAACAGTATCAGTATTTTTTTGTAACAGCTCATCGAACTGGGTCAGGATTTATATTAAATCCTGATGGACTAGTTCTTGGATCAAATCCTGATGGCCCGGGTCAGTACTTGAAATTAAATCCTGATGACTACTGATCCTGATGGCCTAGGTCAGTACGTGGATCCTGATGGAGTTAAATCCTGATGGTAGGTCCAGTCCTGACGAAATCCTGATGGTCGGTCAAGTACTGATGCCTCTCCTGACGGACAACAAGTCCTGATGGCTTGACTTCAGTAAGTACTGATGATGATCAAATCCCGATGGACCAAGAAATTTTGACTGAGCTGTAACTGATATTAAATACTGATGATAACTGTTATGATAATTAAATCAGAATATTTAGTATTAAATGCCATATCTTCAGTTACAATATTATATCTGTTACGTTTTATTTTGTATTATATTTATATATACAAAATAGAACTTTTGAAAAAAATAGAATATACGTAACTCAGAAAACCCTAGCATCATATTCTTCTCTGCTCTCTCGCTCAACACATACAGAATATACATAGGTTTTTGGGCGAACTGAGGTGCAGGTTGCTGTTGATCATTGCCAATTCTATGAGTGGATTGATCTGTGATGTTTTATCCTGGAAGTGATATTGCTGCAACCTAACACAGCGTAAGTGGGGCAATAATCTCTTCAAGAACAGTCAAGACTTCTCTAAGGCTTGGTGACTCAGCTGTTCATTATCTATCAGTACTTGTTAAAAGCTACAGAGAGATAAGTGTTCTTTCTTATCTTGGTATTTACAGTCTCTAATTATTTTCTTGTTTCGACCTTCGTGTTTGTTTTGTTAATTGGTATATTTGCCTGTTCTTGTTAATACAAAAAATATATAGCTGCCCTATTGTTGCTGTGTAGTTAGTGAATTATACCCAACATTTTTGTCATGTAAAAAATGACTGCTTGCATAGACCCTGTGCACAATTCTCTGTGAGTTTGTGTGTGTGAGAGAGAGAGAGAGACAGTTCTATCTGTTGGATGGTATAGTGTTTTAAGATAAAGTTGAACATAGTCCTTAAAACAAAGAAATTTAGATTCAAATGAAAATTAAGATAAGTTGCCTTATTACGTATTGAACAATTCAACACCAGCTCTTACTAGTCGTTGGAGTCTTTATTTGTCTATCTATTTTATTTCCTATTATTTAGCTAGGATAAACTAGTCATGAATAAGTCATAGAAGTATTGGTGTGGTAGTTATGTGTTTTCTATATTTATGCAGTTAGTGGTTGTTTGGTTGGCATCAAATTAACTTGAAACACCCAGGAAGTGTCATTTGATGAAGTTGTTTGGTTAATAAAAATAAAGGAAGTAAAATTTCCTTGAAAGTTTGAATTCCTATAAAACATGGGAAGTTGCTTACCCACCTCCCCCATGATAACTTACACTTCCTATGTGAGTGAATACCCTTATATCAACCAAACAAAATTTTCAACTTTCTAGCGATTATAAATTCCATAAGAAATGCAACTTCCATGGTAAATAATTTCCTATTGCAAACCAAACAAGCACTTAGTAGTTGCAGTTTAAGTAGTGGTGTGTAGTCTTTGTGTTATTTAAAGGCATCTCTAAGTAATGAAAAAGTGAGTCTTTCACAGCCATATATATTTTCTTCATATTCTGGTACTTCTGTTCAACAATCTGGTATCAGAGCTGTAACTCATAGGCCCATGTGGTGATATCTTTCTGTTAAGAAATGGCAGACCTTCAAGTGGTTGGCGGTATCAAAAAGCTTAACAAACAGAATTATAATTCTTGGTCTACTTGTATGATGTCTTACATGCAAGGCCAGGATTTATGGGAGGTTGTAAATGGAACTGAGGTGACACAACCAGAAGCTGAAGATGCAAATGGGATACTGCGGAAGTGGAAGATTAAAGCGGGCAAAGCCATGTTCATTTTAAAGACGATGGTTGAAGACGATTTACTGGAGCACATTCGATATAGTAAAACTCCCAAAGGAGCCTGGGATGTGTTTGCTAAGTTGTTCTTTAAAAAGAATGACACAAATTAGGCTTCAAATATTAGAGAGTGAATTGTTGTCAATGGCGCAATGGGAGTTGACGATTGCACAATAGTTTCATAAAGTAAAGTCGTTACGTCGGGAAATTTCTGAGTTGGATCCAGCAGCTCCTATTGGAGATACTAGGATAAAACGGATCATCATCCATGGTTTGAAGCCAGAATTTAGGAGCTTTGTTGCTGCTGTTCATGGATGGCAAACTCAGCCGTCGCTTGTAGAATTCGAAAATTTGCTAGCTGGTCAAGAATCTTTAGCTAAGCAAATGGGAGGAGTCTCACTGAAAAGAGAAGAAGAGGCCCTTTATGCCAACAAAAGTAGGTGGAATTCTAAGCAGCTTGCAGCAGGTGGTCTCAAAAAGTATGATGGTGGTCTCAGAAAGTATGATGACAAGGTGAGAAGTCATCAAGGTAAATGGAGTGTCCATCCAGGAGCAGGATCAAAGAAATTTGGAAATAATCCAAAGTTTGAGGGGAAATGCTACAAGTGCCAAAAAAAGACCATATGGCGAAGGATTGCTGGTCAAAGACAAAGGGTGTGGAAAGTAATGTTGTAACTTCTAACGATGAAGATGGATGGGATGTTGAAGCTCTCTTTGCTACGGGTGAAGATGAGATGGGTTTTACAACAACAACGTTGGATCAAATTGATTACAAGAATGACTGGATTGTCGATTCTGGGTGCTCAAATCATATGACCGGTGATAAAGAGAAGCTGCAAAATCTGTCAAAATACAATGGAAGTCGAGTGGTGGTGACAGCCAATAACTCCAAACTGCCAATTGCTCATATCGGTAATACTATATATAGTTCCTCCTCACTTTAATGATAATCAGTTACCTCTCCAAAATGTTTATCATGTTCCTGGTATGGAGAAAAATCTTCTCTCTGTTGCACAATTAACATCTTCAGGCTACTATGTTTTATTTGGTCCAAAAGATGTGAAAATATATCAAGATCAAGTTGAGATCACGAAAGAGCCAGTGATGAAGGGACAGAGATCAAAATCAGTCTATGTGATGTCTGTGGAAACTGCATACATTGATAAAACACGGAAGAATGAGATGGCAGACCTATGACATATGCGGCTAAGTCATGTTAGCTACTATAAGCTAGATATAATGATGAAGAGGTCAATGGTCAGGGGGCTTCCCCAACTTGAAGTAAGAACAAAGACGATATGTGCAGGTTGTCAATATGGAAAAGCACACCAGCTGCCATATGAAGAGTCCAAGTTTAAAGCTGCAAAACCATTACAACTCGTTCATTATGATGTGTTTGGACCAGTTAAGAAAGCTTCTAACAGGGGAATGAATTACATGGTAACCTTCATTGACACTTTCTCAAGATATGTGTGGGTTTATTTTATGAAAGAGAAATCTGAAACTCTTTCAAAGTTTAAAGAGTTTAAGGAAGTAGCAGAAGCAGAAACCCATAAAAGTATTGAGTTTCTTCGCACAGACAATGGAGGAGAATATGTTTCAGATGAGTTTTCAAAGTTTCTTCTCAAGTGCATAATACACCATCAATTTACGTGTGCTAGCACCACGCAAAAAAATGGCATAGCCGAAAGGAAGAACATGCACTTAGCGAAGTATGCTTCATGGAAAGAGTGCTCCGTTCATTGACAAGAAAATTTGATTATGTTGTGACTTCTTTCGAGGAGTCAAAATATTTGTCCACAATTTCTATTGATGAGCTAGTTGGTTCACTTCAAGCGCATGAGCAGCGGATGAACCAGTATGCTGATACGAGCCATTTGGAGAAGGCTTTGCAAAGTAAGGTGTCCATTGGTGATAATCCTGGCAGTAGCAGTTCAATACGTGGCAGAGGTGGCTATAGAGGTAGCTACCGAGGTGGACGAGGACGTGAAAGGCAGCCCTTCAACAGAAGCCAGTATTGAAGGACTTGCATTAACCGATAAAGGATGGTATTCCCATGTATTGTGACAACTTGTCAGCAGTAAAGTTGGCGGAAAATCCAGTTTTTCATGCAAGAACTAAACATGTGGAGGTGCATTATCATTTTATCAAAGAGAAGGTTCTGCAAGATGAAATTTTGTTGTAGCATGTCAATACAGAAGAACAAGCTGCAGATCTATTTACAAAAGTCTTGTGTATCAGCAAGCTCAATTTTTTTTGCAGCAAGCTAGGAATGGTGAAAAGACTAGAAGCTGATGTTGGGGGTGGGGGTGGGGGGTATTGAACAATTCAACACCAGATCTTACTAGTCGTTGGAGTCTTTATTTGTCTATCTATTTTATTTCATATTATTTAGCTAGGATAAACTAGTCAGGAATAAGTCATAGAAGACTAGAAGTAGTGGTCTGGTAGGTATGTGTTTTCCTATATTTATGCATGTAGTCTTCATATTCTGGTACTTCTGTTCAACATTACGTAAGATGATAATATGAATTCAAGCACTTACCCCCATCAACTGCTGTAACAGACTGTACTGGGCAACCACTTAATATTTGGCAACCTCTAATAATCAGCTCTTCTTTTACCTATTGCCACGCTTAGCATTTCAGTATCAGGTAGTGTATGATTTAAAATTTAATATTCAGACTTTTCTATTCCAAATTTTTTTGATATATAATTCTAAATTTGAGGAATTCGACAATTTGTCACCTTGTTGACATAGCTATGTGATCGACATCTTACAGTAAGCCACTGCGGACGCCCAAAGAGCTACAGGAAAACCAACGGTTGAGGTTGTTAGGAATGCTTTATTGGATTTAAATATCTCCGCAACATTCCAAAGTAGTGTTCAGACATGGGTTAAAGTTGGAATGCCTTTAGGCTAAACTTGCAAATTAAGTACCTGGAGTAGATGGTGATTGCGGCAAAAGGATAGAATTACATAGGCAGAAAAGTTCATCAATCCTTCTGAAGGAGAAGACCAAATTGATGAACACATCGGAATCTGTAATATTTAGCAGTAAGTTATTACTTTCATTAGAAAATATTTTGAATTTGTGAGAACATAGTCTTGGTAGTCATACAAGATATGCTTTCTGAAATAAATCCGAGTAACCATGAGAGCTAATAAATTGACCCAGTGTTTCATTGCGTTCAATATCTGGATTGTTTTCAAGATCTTCAACGTATCTGCAACAATTATCATTTGAAAAATGAACTAGCCAAACTAACCTACGATAGACAAAATTTAAATCAAGAAATTGAACTCTTTACACCGGAAGAGGAAATACAGCACATGTTGCATGACTAGAACTAAATAGCAGTGTGCAGTCCACATTCGCTAAGAGTTTTCATTAAAGTAGAATGTCTTTATTGCATGCATTCTCAAATAATATATGGGATCCCCTACATATGAGGGGGTAAACAATTTCTACTCATAATTTGTTCTTACATGCGTTAGCTAGGTTAATTTTTTTTTCATAAGAACTGATAATCACAGAAACAATACCTGATAACATCATTTTTAAACTTGAATATTTCTCGTATCATTTGCCAAAAGTACGGATTCAGGGCATTCCTCTTTTGGGAGAAGAGACTGGACAAACCACCACGACTTCCCCACTCACAGCTCCGACCATTGTCTAAACTCACCGACAAAGACATGTCCGAGACCTCCATGTCAACTCCAAGACTTTCAAAGAACTCCATCATGTTTGGATATGTGACCTGTAATCACAGTCCCCAAAGAAGAATACATAAGACAGAAACCAATGTACACAATGGTAACATAAAAATTAAATCTTAAGGCACAACAGGAAACCAGAAGACATTTTCCACACTGGTCGAAACATTTTCATTTTATTACTAAGCCGGAAATGACCCAAAATTGCACGGCTTATACCAAAACAAACACACCCAGTACATCCCGCTTCTAGAGCATGGTAAGGTCACTCTCTGCAACATGATTAAAATATCACACATCCATTTCTATCTAATGTCAATAACATTCATAGTATAAAAGCATCACAAATACAATCCCGGGTTTCTTGTAATATCCCGTATTTTTAGAATAATATTGATAGATTAATAATAATAGAAAAGGATTAAAATTTGATAATGAATAAGATTTAAAATTGAATTAGATTAATGTGCCTAAAATATGGATGGATACTGTTAATTTGTAGGTTGGGAGTTAGGGTTTCGTAATGTTATATAAACATTAATTATGTTCTCCCGCCTCATCTTTTTAATCAAAATTCGTAGGATTTTGTCCATAAAAATCACCTATATTGCAAAATTCGTAGAACATTCATCGTAAGCCAGAATTGGTTGATTCTGGACTTTCCGTAAAGGTCTTTTCGTTATCTACAACTTTCGTCCTTTGAGTTTTTCAATAAAAGATCGTTTAGAGGGCTAAAAAGGCTAATTACAGATGTGGTTAGGTTGGATTCATACGTACATTCAAGGTTTTAGGTGTTGACGTAAGTTTTCGATTGATTTATCTAGTGTTTTGGAAATTATGTGTCATATGTATATGTTTGATTATATAAATTTGGGCTAAGTGGTAATATTTTGAAGTGATATATATGACTGATATGTGTTATGTGTAAACAATATTCTTGGGATTCTGATTTGTGCCACGATTTGTGAAAATATCGAATAAGAATAAAGACCGAGACACCGAGTTGTAGTGACAATTTTCTGAAAATTTAGGACCGTTATCACCAGATTGTAGTGATCGTGGCATGAATTCTGGATTTCAAGGTATTGTTGTTATGTGGTGTCGTATTGTATGTATCGAATAAGAATATGAATGTGTATATAAAGTTATTGTTTAGTATCGTTATCATATCGAATATTGTATTGTCTTAGGTGTATATAAGTAATTTGCCCGACTAGTTGGATCAATTGGTTTCTTGTTGGGCTGTATAGCTCTTTCTTTTATATTTTCAGGATACCATTGGGATTCAAGTATCCTAGGTTTGGACAAGATTGTCTTTTGGATCATCGTTAACTGCGCTTTTGTAATAGTTAGATTTCTAATAGACTTTTGGACTAAGGAGTTATATTTTATTTAAGTTTTGATTTAGAATTAATAGTCCTAAAAGTCGGGCTGTTACAGTTGGTATCAGAGCAGGCAATCCTTCAAAGTGTGTTAGGTATGGGACTAGTACACTTCCCGAGATTCGTTTCTGTGGACCGTAGTCTTGTAGGAGATTATTGGGTAGACGTGTCATGAACCTTTTGGTGTATAGGATTGTTGTGAATTTGGGGACCAAATTCTTTTTAAGGAGGGTTGTATGTAATATCTTGTATTTTTAGATTAATAATAATAGAAAATGATTAAAATTTGATAATGAATAGGATTTAAAATTGAATTAGATTAATGTGCCTAAAATATGGATCAGATTTGGATACGGTTAACTTGTAGGTTTGGAGTTAGGGTTTCGTAATGTTATATAAACATTATGTTCTCCCTCCTCATTTTTTTAATCAAAATTCGTAGGGTTTTGTCCATAAAAATTCATCGTAAGTCAGAATTCGTTGATTCTGGACTTTTCGTTACCTACAACTTTCGTCCTTTGATTTTTTCAAGAAAACGTCATTTAGAGGGCTAAAAAGGCTAATTACACATGTGGTCAGGTATTGGGTTTGACCGGTTGTTCAACCCAATATGGTAATATGAATTTGGGTGATTAAGACTGTTTTGGTAATAATTGTATGGATAGACAATTATTATATATGGTATGTCTTGGTCATGATTAAATTAGGGAATTAAGTACCAAGAATAAAAAGCCTTGTATAACAAGTATGATGAGTCTTGAAAAACAAGTATGACAAGTCTTGGTGGCTAAGTTTTGGGTGGCTATATAAACATAATCATAGTATGTTTGATGTATGCTTGACCATTGTTTGGCTTGAGTATCGTGTGAGTGATACACCGTTGGTGAGATTGATTGTATTATTGATAACTGTTTTGATTAATAATACAAGTTGGGACGTGGTTGTTTCCGCGTCATATATATTATGTGTGTGCTTTGCTTTGTTTGTTTGTTTGAATCTCGTATTGGTGTGTAGCCTCTAAACCTAACAAGTGGTATCAAGAGCCAAGGTTCGTGATTCGAGATGGATAAGTTTGGGGGAAAGCTCGAGATTGAATTGTTTGATGAAAGAAACAATTTTGCCTTATGGCAGAGCACGGTGAAAGATCTGTTAATTCAGCGAGGGTTATATGCAACTCTCGATGAGAAAAAACCTACTGATGTTGAGGCCACAAAGTGGGAAGACATGAAGTTACGTGCGGCATCGACGATCCGGTTGAGTGATATGTATGACTAATATGTGTTATGTGTAAGCAATATTCTTGGGATTCTGATTTGTGTCATGGTTTGTGAAAATATCGAATAAGAATAAGGACCGAGTCACCGGGTTGTAGTGACAATTTTCTGAAAATTTAGGACCGTTATCACCGGGTTATAGTGGTCGTGGCATGAATTGTGGATTTCAAGGTATTGTTGTTATGTTGTGTCGTATTGTATGTATCGAATAATAATATAAATGTGTATCTAAAGTTATTGTTTCGTATCGTTATCATATGTGTATATACGTAATTTGCCTGACTAGTTGGATCAATTGGTTTCTTGCTGGGTTGTATAACTCATTTTTTATATTTTCAGGTTCGGTGTAAATTCAAGTGGGATACCATTGGGATTCAAGTATCTTAGGTTTGGACAAGATTGACTTTTGGATCATCGTTAGCTCCGCTTTTGTAATAGTTAGATTTGTAATAGACTTTTGGACTAAGGAGTTATATTTTATTTATGTTTTGATTTAGAATTAATAATCCGAAAAGTCGGGCTGTTACATTTCTCCTGTTTAGTTTTTTCCCCTTGATCTACAACACTTTTTTTGGTTGCTAAATTGATCTAGAACAGTTACCAAAGTTTGAGAAAAATAAAATCATACCATGATATCTACTAATAATTTCACCATTATACTTTTGTTATAAAATACCTCACTTATAATTGGAGCAAAATATAACAGTATTAATAGAATTGTTATATAAAACATCGATAAATATGTCAGTATCTCGGTCATGTTTCAAATATCAGCTGCGGCAAGACAATTTTGGTTCCTATCCTAACTTTAAAAGATTTTGACAAAAAAATGACGAAAGTTCCGAAGTTGTAAAAACAGGAAAATAAAAAATAACATTACTGACAATCATTAATTTCCTAAGAATGTGTGCGGGTAGAGTTCATCTCTTGTCATCCCAGATTTTGGGTTTGATTCTACTTATCTCGAAATTTATCTAAAAATATGGATACTACTAAAATTATTTTAACTTGGTCAAAAATTATTACACACCGTAGACTAAACTAACTGTGAGGTTGAAAGGTTGGACTAGTTTTTGGTGCTAATGTGGAAAAATTCGTAGAATTTTTTTTGGTTGAGTTAGCAGTTATGTTTTTGCGTTTTCCAGAGTTTTAACGGTCGGATCGCCCTGAATTTTGGTCAGCATCTTCCTTTATCATATATCTAAATTATGAACGGTGGAGATTGGAGTTAGAGGTCCAGAAGGTCTGTTTAAGGAGGATGTTGCACCATGATAAGGATTAAGGTCTCCGTGGTGAGGCGATTTGGAGCGGGTATTTTTTGGCCCAAAAATATTTTTTTGGTTAATTATTAAACTAGGCCCAATGATTATTAAGTTAGGTAAACGGTAGTGAATTAAGTAGTGATTTTGATATTGTGCGTGTTTGGGCATCACAAAAAGTTCACTTATAGCTTAAAATGAGTAAGTGCTATATAAGTGATAAGTTGATGAATTTTTATAAATTATAGGGTGTTTGGATAAATTTACTTATAAGTTAGTTAAGAGTTTGCTAAATTAAATTTGAAAAAATAATTATTAAATACAATGATTTCAACACTTGCATTTTAAATTAAAAAAATATTTAAAAACACAAATGTAAAAATATAAAGTATTAAAAAACAAAGAAATCAAGTAATAAATCAGTAAAATGTACCTCATTATTAACATTCAACTTATCAACAAGTTATAAGTTGAGGAGGTAATAAGTTGGGTTGACAAACACCTCATAAATTGTTACGATTTATAAGCCATAAGTGGGCTTATAAACAGGTTGCCAAACAGGCCCATTGTATACATACAAACATACAAAATATACGTATCAATATATACATATATATACAACAAACACTCTTTTATGTGGCCAACAAAATTAGTTCTCTGTGTTTTACTTTGATTACTGTTTGAGACCCAACACAAAAGAACCAGGAGCCAGCTAGCAGATTTTCAAATTGTTGTGAATATAATATTATCAATTGTTTAACTGTAAATTAAATTTCAGAAAACTTGCATACTTGAGCCAGGGAAATTTCTACACTAAAATATAGTCTACTAGTGAAGAAGCCAATTGTCTTAGCTTGTCAAGCTAACTAACAACAGTCCTGAAATATATGTAGAAAAATATAATCACAAGTTAAAAGCAAGAGTAGTTACTCGATTGAAGACCATGAAACCAAGGTCCAAGTCAACGCCATCGTCCACGGTGACAGTCTTAGCATGGCCACCAAGACTAGCTTCTTTCTCGTAAAGTACCACATCAACGCCAGCTTTAGCTAGAACATAAGCCGAAACAAGGCCACTGATGCCCGCACCGATCACTGCAATCTTCATCTGTTGCATTCCATCGTATATCAAATGCAATGCAATGTGTATATGTACATTTAATACGGGTAACTCAAATGAGAACCGAAAAATCAAATGTTTTGCACTTTTCTCTATCGCTCAGTAAGTGCGGTTCTTGATTCTCATTTGAACCTCACACTCTTCATATATTAATAATCCATATATGTGTGTGTGTTTGTGTGTGTAACACAAAATAGTAAAAAGACATGTTATCTAAAATTTATGAGCTTTTCATGTTAGTAAGACGAGTAATGCTAGCTACACATATGTGTATATACAAACCTTAGTAGAACGTGGAAATCAGGATGAAGAATGGACCGAAAGAAAACTCAAAAAATGAGTGTTACTAAACTCAAGATGGTCTGAGCTGCATGTACATTGATTTTATTTATATTAATACAGATACTTTTCCGCATGAAGATAACCCATGACCCCCTCCATGATTGAAATGATTTATGTTCATTTTCACCAATCACTGCAGATACTTTTCCACGTATGTACTCGTAATAACAATGAAGATAATGAGGTCTAAACTAACAAATTTGGTTATCAACAAAAATAATTAATTAATTATATAAGATTTATGTATTTGCTTTAAATTTTTTAGTTTCATCCCAGGTCCGATTCCTTACCTTTATCTAATTACACAAAATTTATTTAGCTTTATCCAGGTTTCGGTGACCTAGCTATAACTATATAATTAAAAGGTAATTATTTATTTTTATCATTCAATTATTTATAATTACATATTTTAATAATACTTATTAATAATTTATTAATATTAATGCTGTTTGGCTGGAATTTTAAGCAAAGTCTTAAAGTAATTTTTGACTTAAAGCTGAAAATTAGATGTTTGTGTAATAAATTAGAAAATGATTTAAAGTTTAAAAAAAAAACTTAAAATCAGAAGTTGTTAGTAGGTACATTTTTTAACGACTTAGTTTATTTTAGTTATTTCATTTGATTAAAGTTAATATAATCATTCAAATGAATTATTTATCATATTTATTTGTATTATTACAATTTTAATAACTTATAAATTACTCATAATACAAAATTATCCAAATAAATATTATATTAAATTTTTCACTTTTTATTTATCTCTTTATATAAATTTAAATTATAAATAATAATTTCAAGTTTAGCTAAATAGCTCTAAGTTCATATTGTAGAACTGCCACTGATATAATATATTTCATAAAATATATAATCTGATTTTAAGGTAGAATATTAGCATATACAAATTTTATAAAAAAATTAACATTTAAAATTTGAATAAAAACATTGATTTTAAATTTGATTCTGTGGCACAATCATTTTGGATAAATTTGATTGTGTTGTAGAATTATTTTGGACTATTTAACTAATTTTCAATTATTTTAAAAAAAAAGTAGTTTAATTTCGGTTTTTGATTGAATAATTGTAATTTATAATTACATCCAATAAAAAATATGATAAAATTATGTATTATGAATATTTATGTAATGATTGTCAGGAGTTCTGTCTTGAGTGCCCCCATATAATATTATTCTATATTAACGTTCTGTGCCTGTTAAATGCTAATTACACTTACACATACAAATACATTTTAGTTGCACATGCTTTACTGGAGCTACCGACACAAAAAGATAGATCACGTACAAATAATATACCCACTTCCAAATGACAAAGAAAAAAAAAACAAAAACTACCCTTTTTCCAATTATTTCTTCACGATTTTCTTTTACAATATTTTTCACAAATTTTTAAATTTTCAAAATCTCTAAAAGTAAAAAAATTATAATATAAAATTTAAATATATCCACTACTTTTCTCCACTATCTCACTTTATATTTTAAATATTATAAAATTTATCCACTTTCATAACACTTCTCACTACTTTATACTACTGTTATGCCAAAATTCGGTATTGGGTTTTTACGGTAAATTCGGGTCAAATAATAATCAATTGGGGATATTCAAGTTGCAATTATGGATTGAATTGGTACAAGGAAAGCTCAGGCTCGTCCTCATAGGGAGAGGGCGCGCCCATTAGGCCGTCAACCCCTGAGGACGCATCCTCACATGATTGAAGGATGATTTCCTTGATTTAATATTGATATCTTATTGAAGATTTCTCCTTTAGGATGCGCCCTAAAGGAGGGATGTCCATGATTGAAGGCCTCCAGAGGTTTGCTTGATGATTGAAGAATTACCTCCTAGGATGGGCCCTAGGAGGGGATGTCCGTTGTTGAAGACCTCCAGGGGTATGGCTGTGTACGGAAGATCTCCTCCTGTATTCAATGGGCACGTCGATGTGGGGTGAACCTTGGTGTGTGCTTTGGGAGCTCTGTTCCTGTACTTAATGGGCGCGACCTCATTGGGGAACTTTAGAGTAATACTGCATTTTGCACCCAAATGTTTGGGATCACTTGTCTTGCAATCTGGTGGGTGCTTCTCATTCGGGGGACAAGGATGCGTCTGGCATTTGGGGTAAGTCATGGCTATACCTGCGTCTATGAAATAATGTAATAGTTGGTAACAGATAGGACTAGTCCTCGACGGGGGAAGTTTCCTTATCTGTGAAGTCCTGAAAGCATAGACGAGCCTTGTGCCTTTGTGACTAGGCCTCATCGTTGGACATTCCTAAAGCGAGTCGAAGACCAATTCCAGAAGACGGATCATGTATCCTAGTGGGCCTCAGAAATAAGAAATAAGCCCATATAAGTTACTTGCTCCCCAAGAACTATATACGGCTTGATCCCCTATAAATACGGGGTACGTAGGCACACTATAAGGGGTTGGAAGTGAATAGCTCAGCGAGCCACCACCAAGAAAACCCTTACAATCTCAGCCCCCAATTCATCACAACCATCATACTCTAACGACTTTCCGGCGAATAACCACCATCATAGATCTTGATTTCGGCGACGAACCTCAAACTTTGTTAATACCAAATTCCTCCGTTAACAAATTGGCCATAGAAGGAGGGTCTGATCAAGATCACACTAGTACAAAAATGATCTTTTACGTCGCCTATTATACGTCGGTTCTATCCAAAGGCGACGTATAAAATACTTATATACGTCGGTTCCGCCTAAAGGCGACGTATATAAGTGTTTTATACGTCGGTTGAGGAAAAGGCGACGTATATAATTCTACTATATACGTCGGTTGAGTAAAAGACGACGTATATAATGATATTATACGTCGGTTGAGGAAAAGGCGACGTATATAATGCTACTATATACGTCGGTTGAGGAAAAGGCGATGTATATAATGCTATAATATACGTCGGTTCATAGAATGCCGACGTATTAAACCTCTTTTTTACGACATATTTTTAGGAGCCGACGTATATAATACTAATTTATATGACGGTTTTTTTAATCAATGACGTACAAAAGTTTTGAATCAAAATAACATTAATAATAAATACGGAAGTACTCAGTATAGACTATTGAAAAATCCCAAATTGAACTCTAGAGGCGGAAACTCGGTGTCTATCTCTTCAAGCCCTAGAAATACTATCTCTGAGCATTTGGGAATCTAAAGGGAATTCAAAAGCAATGCTTCGGTTGCGTTGCATAGGCATAGTAATGCGCTTGTTGATGTGTTGCCACCGGAGGCTGATTCGAGTATCTCATTGCTTAGTCAGTCGGAGAAGCCCGATGTTTCGTACTCTGTATGTCGATTTTTAAGTCAATTTTAAAATTATAGACTGTTTTGTTTGATTTTTTGTTTAATTTTTTAATTTGTTTTTGTGTGTTTTAGCTAGGTATCTGAAATTTGGGGGTGGAATGCTGTATTTGTTTGTTTGTATGTCTAGTTTGTTAATTATGTTTTGCGGTAGGTGTCAGAAATTTTAGGTGTATGTTGTGTTATTTGTTTGTATGTCTGTCGTTGCTTGCAACTTTACTTTGTTGAGAACAGATTTGAGAATTGATTGCTAAGGTGTGTATTTGATGTGAACTTAGAAGGTTTGTGTATTGGTGATAGGTATCGGTACATTTTGTGTTATGTTGTGTTATTTTTTTATATGCTTGTGGGAGAACAATTTGTTGACAAGTACTTGTAAGTTTATTTTGTTGAGAATCAATATTAGAATTTTAATTAGATGCTCACCAGTTTTGACTATTAGTGACCTAACATTAATTTGCTAATCATACTACTATGTTGGATACGGATAAGCATGTAGTTCAAGGCTAAGCAGTGCTCAAGATTTGAAATTGGGTTTTTTGTATCTGAATTAGAGTTCTCTGCTGTATTTTGATGTTTGTATCTACAAGTAGAAGTAAAACTACTGAAATATTGAAACTGAAATTGGGCTTTGCATCAGAATTAGGTTATGCTTCACTAGTTTTTGTGTTTATATTGATGTTTATAGCTACAAGTTATGTAAATCTACTGAAACATTGATAATCTCTTGACGATATATGCACGAGTAAAGTTGATACATGTGTGTATTTCCGTATTTGTCAGACAGAAGCTCAAAAGTGGTAGGATCTGAATTCGTTCAGAAGTACTTGGGTGAGGTAGGTTATATTTGCAGCTTATGTGTATCTTTTCTTGTATGTGGCAGATGTATGTTGTTATTCTTATGCTTTGTTTGGTACTTTTGGTTTGAGCCGAAGAGACAATGTCACCTATTGTTTTTAAAACATCAAAGAAATATAGAGACTAGTTAGTAAACTGCTGAGTATTTTCTTCTTTTTTTTTCCCATTAATATTGGATTTGTTATCATCCTTTCAAAAGAGTCCTCAATTTATTAAAGCCAAGACTGTACTGATTAAGTACTGAGGCTGGCCATTTATTGGTCTAGGATCAGATTCCAGAATAAGTTGCATCTTGCCTACAGCCTATAGTTTAATAATTTTAATATATCATTCTACAGCATCATATGAGAGCTTTCTTTGATCTTCACATATAAATGTGAAAATTCAGTTCTGTTTACCTTCACAAGTTGTGATGATGAACAATTTGTTTCTTGTTGTCTTGATATTTGTGCATATTCTATGCAGGGTCCTCGAATGGTCCGTGATGTTTTCCGTCTTGCCAAAGAAAATGCTCCTGCAATTATTTTTATTGACGAGGTAGATGCCATAGCGACTGCTAGGTTTGATGCTCAGACTGGAGCTGATAGAGAAGTTCAGCGAATTCTCATGGAACTTCTGAACCAGGTGAAGTTTGAGAAGCTTCAAGTTTGGTTAGCTATGAGAAAATTAGCTAACCAACTTCCACTACAAGAAAAACTGAAACAGACGACACTTATCAGACAACGGTCGGCAGTAAAAGCATTGTTTGAAATTTTCACACAACGGTTTTTGTTTTTGCAAAATCTGTCTGTTGTCTGAAAGACCTTCCACAACGGTTTCTAAAACCATTGTCTATTAGAAGGAGTAAAGCAGAGGCTTTACACAACGGAATTATAAAACCGTTGTCTGAAGAAATGTCAGACAAGTGTTTCATAAACCGTTGTTAAAAACACACAAGTGTTTTTTTTTTTGTTACTTAAATGGATGGCACACAACAGTTTGAATAAACACTTTTCTGATTCTAACAACGGTTTACAAAACCATTGTCTGAAGTTTCTTCAGACAATGGTTTTGTAAACCGTTGTTAGAATCAGACAAGTGTTTTACTTGTATGTGGACTATACTTACTTCACACAACAGTTTCTGCATACCGTTGTCCAATTGAAATCTTAGAGACAATGGTTTTTGGCTGTTAAATATGTTGCTGTCACACAATTGTTTAGCTTACATAAACCGTTGTCTGATAGTTAAAAAAATTAAAAAAAATAATATAAAGAAGTAAACCCCCTGCCAAAGTTTCAAAGGCAAAACCAATCAATACTGCATACATTAACACTAATTCACAAGAACATTCTATAGTTTGCAATTTCAAAGGCAAAACCAAACAACCATATAGCAGCCAACCATTCAAAGTACATAAATAAAATTACATCAAGAAAGTAAAATTTGTTCATCAACATCTCGCATGTAACTATAGTCATCCTCCTCAAACAAATCAACGTCCGGTAAATTAGGCAGAAAACACTCATTCTCAAGTTGTACCTCTACGGATCCCTCATCTTCTTCATCATTAACTTCATAGTAGTTCTTCTCGGGTAATTTTAACACCACGGACCATAATTTCTCAAGGGGATCGTCTATGTAACATACTTGCTTGACATGTTTAGCTAACACAAATGGATCGTTTAAAAACCCCAACCTATTCAAATTAACCAATACATACCCCAAGTCATCTACCTTAGTCCCTCTGTTCAAATCTACCCACTTGCACCGAAAAATAGGGATCCTAAAGTTTTCATAATCCAGCTCCCATATACTTGTTATAACTCCATAAAATAGTTGTGAAGCATGCTCAATATTTTTATCATTACCCTCCACAATCATTGTATCGGCTTGTACACAGACGCCGCTACATTGAACTTGACGCGTGTCATCCCGATCCTTAGTACTGAACGTAACCCCGTTCACTTTGTAGCCACTGAATGTGGGGACATCCTTGTTAGGCCCATCTACAATCCATCTTAGCTCCTCGGGTACCTCTTCTCCAGCATTTAAATCCAAATCAATCTGCCAAAAAATTGTTGATTCATGTCAACTATTTTTATCAGAAAAATGCATTAATTTTTAACAAAAATGCACATAATACCTTCTCTTTGAACCAATTTGGGAATGTGTCATTTTGCATGTTTTTTAGCCATATTGCATCATTTTCATGTTCCGGAAATTTGGACATCAAGAATGACATGTGTTCGCTGCAGAAAATTATTAATGTCAAAAAGGTGCAGAAAATGAAAGACATAATGAATAAACAATTCTTGACTTACTCAAAAAATGGCATAACTGCAGTAGTATTTTGTAGGACGCATAAGTGTGCTGCGTGCAAATCAGTGTTGCTCGGGATGATGATGGTTGCACCAGATAATGGCCTGGATGTGGTGTCTTGCATATGCCCACCATTTTTGGGCACCCCAATAGTCCTTTCTTCATGATCAACCAAACACTCAACTGCCTCCTCTGCGATATATGCCTCTGCAATGCAGCCTTCCGCACGAGCCCGATTTCTTATATATCCCTTGAATGTCTTCATATATCTCTCAAACGGGTACATCCACCTAAGAAAAATTGGTCCGCAAAGCTCCACTTCTCTTACAAGATGAACCGATAGATGAAACATTACATCAAACAACGAAGGAGGGAAGTATTTTTCTAGGTGACACAAAGTTTCTACTAATTGTGATTGCATTTTCTCCAACTTATCGACCTCTATAACTTTACTGCATATTGCTTTGAAAAAGAGACAAAACCGAATGACAGTGTTCCTTACCTTTTTTTCCAGTGAGGACCGAATTGCAATCGGGAGCAGGTGATGCAAAATCATATGACAATCGTGAGATTTCATTCCAGTAAGTCGGAGAGTTTCCATTGATACAAGACTCCTAATGTTAGAACAAAAACCATCAGGCAGCTTCATTCCAAGAAAGGAGGAGCAAACAACTTTTTTTTCAACATGAGTTAAGTTCCAAGACGCTAATGGTAACTTCTCCTTTTTCCCCGGTTTTTTTGGCCTTAGCTCTGTTCTGATTCCCATTTCAGCCATGTCAAGACGGACAGCTTCCTTATCTTTTGTCTTCTTTGGGATATTAAGCAATGTACCAAGTAAAGCTTCACATATGTTTTTCTCCATGTGCATCACATCAAGAACATGTCTAACAGGCAAAAACATCCAATACTCAAGATCGAAAAATATAGATACCTTCTTCCAAATAGGTCTGTCATCGCCCTTTTTAAATCGAGGCTGCTGTTGTGTCTTACCAAACACATGGCCCTTTAAATGTTGTGTTCTTTTAAGCACCTCCTCTCCGGTTAATGGAACTGGGGCTGTTTCATTTTCCACGGTGTTATCAAACTCCTTTTTCTGCCGGCGATATGGATGAAAAGGTGGAAGCCACCTCCGATGCCTCATGACCACACACTTACGGTAATTTTTCAACCTTGTAGCTTTTGTATTATCAACACAAACTGGACACCCATTATACCCTTTGACAATGTTGCCCGACAAGTTACCATAGGCTGGATAATCACTAATTGTCCACAACAAAATACCTCTAAGCAAAAAGTACTCCTTTTTATATGCATCATAAACTTGTTTCCCTACCCATAGCTTTTGTAGATCTTCGATAAGCGGTTGAAGAAACACATCAATATCATTACCAGGTTCCTTTGGCCCCGATATCAATAAACATAGCATAATATACTTTCTTTTCATACAAAGCCACGGTGGAAGATTGTATATTGTCATCAAAACTGGCCAACAAGAGTAATCTATATTTGTGCTGTGAAAAGGATTAAATCCATCCGAGGATAACGCTAACCTTAGGTTTCTTGAATCTGAAGAAAATTCTGGCCACTTTGCATCAACTTCTTTCCATGTTTTTGAATCTGCTGGATGTCTTAATTTATCATCCCTGATTCTTTCTGTGTCATGCCAAGTCAAGTCCTTGGCTGTTTGAGGCGAACTGAATAAAGTCCTCAAGCGTGGTATCAATGGAAAATACCACAAGACCTTCGCGGGAACACCTTGTAATTCATCTCCTTTTTTGTTCAACTTCCACCTAGAGGCTTTACAAATACGGCAACTTGTCTCATCTTCATCCCTCTCGCCACGGTATAATAGACAATCATTCGGACACACGTGAATTTTCTCATACTCCATCCCTAAAACACACAAGCTTTTCTTCGCTTCACTGAATGATGAAGGAAAAGTGTGTCCTTTCGGGAGCATGGACCCAACCAAGAGTAGCATTTCAGAGAAGCCACAATCAGATATTTGATGTTTTGATTTCAGATTGTAAAATTTCACTAAAGCCTTCATCTTGGTAAATTCTTCGCATCCCGGATAAAGGGGTTCATGTTCATATTGAACATGGTTAAATAAATCCGAGGAATCTAGGGAAGCATCATCTTCACTATCTGCATTCTCTGTATCCATCAGAATTTGATCCACTGTTTCTGAACTGTTGGTCTTTTCAGCGGTGACCGAACTTTCTTCTGCATTCATTTCTCCATGCCAAATCCAACATGTGTAGGTCGGATCGATACCATGTTGGAAAAGATGATTTTTGACAACTCGAGCTGACCACGATTTACTGTGTGCACATCTCATACACGGACAACTAATTTTGTTTTCATCATATCCGTTCTCAAATGCAAACAACAGTAATTCATCAACTCCATCCGCAAACTTTCTTGTTCTTCTATCAGCCTTTACCCACGATCGATTCATCCTTTAAGTAAAATAACATTAAGTGTTTGAAAATTTGAAAATCCTATGCTAAGTCTTGACCACCAGCAACTGCACTTTAGTTAAAGTACTTCACAAATTCTAGACTTAAAGTACTAGTGCCTTTGCACTTCACAAATTCTAGACTTAAAGTACACAAATTCTGGACACCTTTCACTCAAAAATTAAACAAACAATTTTATCATTACAATTGCATAAACAACTGCATCATTACACAAAGGCATCAATAAACAAATGCTAAAGTTCATGCAATTTTATCAATTTGTTTAAACAAAATAAAACAATAACACAAGTTATGAACCCTAATTCTTAAATCCCTAATTCGAAGGCAATGAAGCTTAATTCGAGACAGGGAGATGTGGTACCTGAAGATGTGGTACCTGAAGATGTGGTACCTGAAGATGTGGTGAAGAATTATGAAATCGGGAATTATGAAATTTAGGGGAAGAATTTGGGGGGCGGGAGTGAAATTTTGGGAGAGACGAAGTGGAGGCGGGGAGTTGTGAAATTTAGGGGGGGACAACTATTTTGGACAAAGATTTAGGGGGGGACAATTATTTAATGAGGGGGGAAAAAGATTCGGACAATTATTATAAAAAATTTTATAAAAAAAACACACAACGGTTTTACAACTTAAAAACAGTTGTGTGACCTTTTTTTTTGTTTTTTGAATTTCTCGTTCGTGACAAACTTTAATTGTGAACTTTGTTTGAATAATAAAGTTTATGTTTAATTGACACACTTAATTATAGGATAATATTCTTAATTAAGCCGAATATCATAGTTTGTAGTTCTCTTATCATATTAAGACTTTCGTATTATCCTCGTTATTATACTTAACAACATATAAAATGTACATATTTTTCTTTGTCGGACCAAGGACACCACACAATTTACTAAACATACAAGTCGGGAATGGCGTACAGTCTCGCTTATACATGACTTACATAATTTCGTGTGTAAACTAACATAACCCCTAAGTCGATCGTAACCCCTAAACCACAAAACCCTAAGCACAATCTATTATTATAAGTATTATTTTATAAAATTTTCAATCAATAACATGTTCGGTATCTTCAAAGAAGTGTAAAAAATAAGTTAGGCAAAGGTATTAACAAAATTTTTATAAAAACAACACACAACGGTTTTTTTAAGAATAAACCTTTGTTGTACTTTACTTTCCACGACGGTTGTTTTGTAGAAACCGTTGTGTAATTACTACAACGGTTTTTTATTTATAAACTGTTGTCTGAATTATATTACTACAACGGTTTTACAGCTTAAAAACAGTTGTGTGACCTTTTTTTTTTGTTTTTTGAATTTCTCGTTCGTGACAAACTTTAATTGTGAACTTTGTTTGAATAATAAAGTTTATGTTTAATTGACACACTTAATTATAGGATAATATTCTTAATTAAGCCGGATATCATAGTTTGTAGTTCTCTTATCATATTAAGACTTTCGTATTATCCTCGTTATTATACTTAACAACATATAAAATGTACATATTTTTCTTTGTCGGACCAAGGACACCACACAATTTACTAAACATACAAGTCGGGAATGGCGTACAGTCTCGCTTATACATGACTTACATAATTTCGTGTGTAAACTAACATAACCCCTAAGTCGATCGTAACCCCTAAACCACAAAACCCTAAGCACAATCTATTATTATAAGTATTATTTTATAAAATTTTCAATCAATAACATGTTCGGTATCTTCAAAGAAGTGTAAAAAATAAGTTAGGCAAAGGTATTAACAAATTTTTTATAAAAACAACACACAACGGTTTTTTTAAGAATAAACCTTTGTTGTACTTTACTTTCCACGACGGTTGTTTTGTAGAAACCGTTGTGTAATTACTACAACGGTTTTTTATTTATAAACTGTTGTCTGAATGATATTACTACAACGGTTTTACAGCTTAAAAACAGTTGTGTGACCTTTTTTTTTTGTTTTTTGAATTTCTCGTTCGTGACAAACTTTAATTGTGAACTTTGTTTGAATAATAAAGTTTATGTTTAATTGACACACTTAATTATAGGATAATATTCTTAATTAAGCCGGATATCATAGTTTGTAGTTCTCTTATCATATTAAGACTTTCGTATTATCCTCGTTATTATACTTAACAACATATAAAATGTACATATTTTTCTTTGTCGGACCAAGGACACCACACAATTTACTAAACATACAAGTCGGGAATGGCGTACAGTCTCGCTTATACATGACTTACATAATTTCGTGTGTAAACTAACATAACCCCTAAGTCGATCGTAACCCCTAAACCACAAAACCCTAAGCACAATCTATTATTATAAGTATTATTTTATAAAATTTTCAATCAATAACATGTTCGGTATCTTCAAAGAAGTGTAAAAAATAAGTTAGGCAAAGGTATTAACAAAATTTTTATAAAAACAACACACAACGGTTTTTTTAAGAATAAACCTTTGTTGTACTTTACTTTCCACGACGGTTGTTTTGTAGAAACCGTTGTGTAATTACTACAACGGTTTTTTATTTATAAACTGTTGTCTGAATGATATTACTACAACGGTTTTACAGCTTAAAAACAGTTGTGTGACCTTTTTTTTTTGTTTTTTGAATTTCTCGTTCGTGACAAACTTTAATTGTGAACTTTGTTTGAATAATAAAGTTTATGTTTAATTGACACACTTAATTATAGGATAATATTCTTAATTAAGCCGGATATCATAGTTTGTAGTTCTCTTATCATATTAAGACTTTCGTATTATACTCGTTATTATACTTAACAACATATAAAATGTACATATAAAACCCTAAGCACAATCTATTATTATACGTATTAACTCGAGTTACTAAACTTTGAAATCGGGAAATCGAATATTAACTCGAATGAAAATCAAATGTGTATTAATATTCATAATATATGTTAACATATTATAATAATTTGATTAAAATATTTATAATTTAATATAATATATTTTTTTCTAATAATTAATTTGTAACTAATATATTTAATAAATATTCATAATTTATCACAAATACTTCAAATCTTATGATAATCTGTATCTATCAATTTTTTTAATATTATCTTATTTAATATTAATCATATTTAAAATCATAACTTTTATACCAAAATTGATAAAAATTAAAAAAATTACTTATAATCAAATTTTTACGACCGTTAGATGAAAAGAGATCTAAATCCAACCGTTAATTCACTCCCGGGTCGGATAGATCTCGGTCACTCCCTCATTTCCCAAAACACAATTCACTTTCTTCCCCCCCAAATTTCCCCCCAATTCACTCTCGTCTCCATCGCCGGTGATTTCGATTCTCCGACTCCGTCTACGTCTCCGTCTCCGTCTCCGTCTCCATCATCGGTACACACCTCTCTCTCACTCTCTCTCTCTCACTCTCTCTCTCTCACTCTCTCTTGCTCTCTCTCTCTCTATTGCCCCCTCTCTCTCTGTCTCTCTCTCACTATCTCTCTCTCACTATCTCTCTCACTCTCTCTCTTGCTCTCTCTCTCTCTCTATTGCCCCCTCTCTCTCACCCCCCCTCTCTCTCTGTCTCTCTCTCACTCTCTCTCTCTCACTATCTCTCTCACTCTCTCTCTTGCTCTCTCTCTCTCTATTGCCCCCTCTCTCACCCCCCCTCTCTCTCTGTCTCTCTCTCACCCCTCTCTCTTTTACTCTGCATGCACTTGGTTTATTGTTTATGAATGATTTTTGTGCATCAGGGTTTTTGTGCTGTTTTGTTTGGTTTATTCTTGTGCTTTGTGAAGTAATATATATATTGTGTTGTTTCGTTTGGCTTAATATTTTGTGAAGTAATTTTAATTTAGGTACATTAGGGCTGAAATGTGTGTAATATTTTGTGTTTTGACCTTTAATTCAAGAAACAGGGACATTGGGTGCTAATTCCTAAATTTAATTATATGCTCAAATCTCAGTTAATGATCTAATTCCTAAATTTGGACTGTTTGTGATTGTGATTTTTACAAGGTTTCTTACATCTCACATATGTGTGATCTGTGGCATCCTTAATACTAGTAGTAACCTTATCTTGTTTGCTATATCCTAATATTATTTATGTGGTGTGTAGATTAATATGGCGCCTTTGAAGAAGACACGATCTGCTCCAAATAAAACCGCGTCTTGCCTTATGAAGGCTTTAAAGAGGAATAGTAGCCTGGACACTGGTGCGGTAAATAAGGAGGTAAAGAAGAAGGCTACTTCTACTACGTCCTCTCCTGAATCGGTAAAGAATAAGGCTATTTCTACAACTCTGCAACAGAAACTGTCCAAGACGAAGAAGAGGAAACGAGAGGCAGAACATGTGCCTACCAAAACCCTGGGACTTAGGCTTTTAAAACGGGGTCCTGTTACAATGCATAGGATTGTTAGGCGGAAGATGTTGGGCATCAAGTACACGGTGAATTTTAATGCAAAAGGGGAGCCGTACGGCAAGGCAGCCACAGAGATGCAGTCTTATATCGGGGTTCTTGCGAGATCTAAGGCCCCGATTTGGTATGATTCTTGGAAAAAAGTTCCGGCTGAAAGAAAAAAAAAGATTTGGGATTGTGTTCAGGTAAAATAAATACCATCTCACTGTGTGTATTTTTTATTCTTGAATCTTGACTAATTGATTTATGTTTGTACCAGATGGCATTTGATGTACCATCAACAGCGAGGAAGGTGGTGCTTAATTCTGCCAACCATAAATGGAGGGAGTTTAAGAGCCGTTTATCTACCCATTATGTCCTGGCATATCGTGATCAGCCCGAGTTGCTAGAAAGTCCTCCAGCTGACTACTCATTCATTGAGAAGCCGCACTGGGACATGTTTGTTGCCAACCGTTTATCTAATGATTTCCTTGTAAGATTTTCAATTTGTTTAGCGTGATTACATAAAACCAAATATATTTAGTGGTACATCTTTGTTGATAACTTCTTTTGTGTTTTTATGAAGGAGGTACATGTCGAGCAGAAAAGGCGAAGGGGTATGTATGAGTACGATCACTACTTGTCTCGGAAGGGTTATGCCAACCTGGAACAGGAGTTGGTTAGTGATCTTTATACATTATATTATTTTTCCCATGACATGTTTGATTATGTTTTGATATTTAATTCCCTTGTCTGTTCATACATGTAGTCTGGTGGTGATCCTGAATTTGAAATAGATCGATCCGATACTTGGGTTCTTGCCCGGAAGGATAAAGACGGGAATTTCAAGTCAAATGATGTTGCTACTATTGCTACGAATATTGTATGTTATTCATTTCTATTGTGGTTCAATTTCCTTGTGAGCATAATATATGCATTGTTAGTTAACTTAATATATGTTTTATTCATTTTTTAGGCTGAGATGAAGAAGAGAGTCAGTGCTGGGGAAGTGACACTGGAAGGCACTGAGGATGTCTTGACCAAGGTGCTCGGTAACCCTGAGCACCGAGGACGAGTACGTGGCCAGGGATGCCATGTTAAGCAGTCTGTGTATTTTGATCTTCCAAAACAGAAAAGGAAAGGCAAGTCGATTGAGGAAAAGATCCAAGAGGGAATTCAGAAGTACATGGCAGAGGAAAAAGACAAGATTATTAAAGAGCGCGATGCATTTTGGGCTGCAGAAATGGAAAAGATGAATGCCGCTTTACATGCAAAAAATGTTGTGTTTGATGGGAGCCCCAATATTGGATCACAACAGGCAAGTTGTTCCAAGGGGAGGCAAGTTAATGATTTGGATATTGAAGGTGTAAAGAAGAAACTTGAACTCGTGGGTGATCAAGTTACTGCTGATAAAAAGAAAGATGTTGGTGAGGAGAAAGTCATTGATGAGGTTCAAGATGTGGTGGAAGAGCTGAATAAGCTGGAAGAGATCAAGATTGATTTGGAAGATAAGATTGATGTTCAAGAAAATGTCCATGATGAAGAGGAGTTTGATGGGGGGAAAAATGCTGAGGCTGTTGAAGTTGTTGACAATGATGAGGGTGATTATCATTGGGAGTTGACAATAGCTGGCTCGAGCAATGTTGTTGCTTATGCAACAGTTGATATGGAAAGCGATGTTGTTCATGGCAAGCCACTTGGAAAGAAGAATGCACGAGTCTCGATTACTCGTGTAATGAATGGAGATGCACCGATTCCTTATCCAATCAATGATGAAATCTTGACTGTGCAACAAGCTGTCGGAACGTACATTGCATGGCCGAAAAGCAATATTTTGAAAGTGAAGACAAATACTGCTCCAGTGAAAGGAAATCTGAAGGTTAACTACTTAACTTGAATATAACCTTTTCAATTATTTTTTCTTGGCTTTAAATATTAGAAGTCTTTAGAAGTAAAGACTAAGTACTTACTTTCAGTTTACATTCCGTTGGATATTCTGTTCTTTCATTCTAGTATGCATAATTGCATTCCTAATTTTTTTCAGGGAGGGAAGAAACTTACTGAAAAGAAGTTTAAAAAGGTGGCTGAATGTGTCTCAAAACCAGAGTTGGTCGCTAAGATGGGTCCTGAATTCCACCAGTCACTAAAGCGTTTGTGGCTCTGGGCAAGTGACACATTAAAGGATGGTCGTACGTTGGCTTTTAAATTAGATGAAGATGCTTTTGGATCAGGTAAGAAGAATGTTATGTTCTTATCCGACGTGCATGCTCTGTGCTTTGGAGGAGAAATATCAGGATCAACCATTTGCTATTTCATCAAGTAAGTATTATTAAGTTCTGTTAAAATTTTCAATAATTAGGATCTTACCTTATACTTGCGAATTTATCCAGTTTTCTGACTTGTAAACTCAAATATTAATTTCTGGAAAAATAGACAACTTCAAAGTTATATCGTAAAAGGGCCTAATTCTTTACTTTTTTATGTACAGTTTACTGCATATTTATTTGAGGAAGCACAAGATGACCGACATGATATCGTTTGTTGATCCTGCTGTCACTGGCTCTAAAAATTGTGGTACAGCAGGGGAGAGGTCGCATAATCTTGCTGAACGGTTCAAGACTGCCAAACCAGGCCAGCTCTTTCTTTTGCCATATAATAATATGTGAGTAATTGTATTTCTAATTTAATTTTCACCGTCTATGTTATTAATATCAAAATGGGCATCTCAGTCGTAACAAATATTATTTTTTGGACTTGTATTACTTTCAAATATGCATTTCTTCACTACCAAAGAAAAATAATTTTATTACATGTTTAAGTGCTAATAATTGACTTATAATATTATACCTAATTTACAATATATATGTTTCTGACGGGGTCATTGTAGGAACCATTGGGCGCTCACCGCTGTTAATCCCGAGTCACAATTAGTCTACCACATGGACCCATTGAAGCGTCAAATTGCAGGCGAAGAATGGACAGAAGTGGTTGACAAGTGAGTGTGATAGTATTATTTCTGTTCTTTATATTAATGAGAAATGTCGTAATGCGAATTTATATTTTTTTTGTAGTGCCATTAATCTTTACAAGGATGTTGGGAAGAAGATTGCGAAGAAGAAGATCATATGGGAGAATCTTGCGGTATAATTATTTCTTGGCCGCCCGTTATTCTTATATTAGTTTCTCGGATATATGTATCGATATATATCTGTAATTGTTGCTTCATATATGAGTTAATATTTATATAAATATTTTTCAGGGTGTTCCTCCCCAATCCGGGACCAAGGACTGTGGTCTGTTTATCATGCGATATATGAAGGAAATATGTCTTGATAAGGAGCTCAAATTTGTTTCAAAGGTATAAAATTTTTAATTTTGTGTTCTTCTTTTCTATGTTGAAATCTGGTGATAATATAGTTTAATCTTTCAGTGGCTACGGAGGGGCAGCTTATCCTATGGAGTCGATGATCTCAATGAAATCAGGATTGAGTGGGCGAAGTACTTCATGAAGCACGAGACTTCTTAGGTTCTTTGCACATTTAGTAACCACGCACCGCAAATTTTCTGATGCACATGTATTTTTGGGAGTTGCGCAGTATATATAACGACTAACTGATATGCTATGGACATGTAATGGCATAACTATTTAACTTAAGTGAAGGTTTCAGTCTCTACTTTTGGGGTATGTGCATCCGAAAATCTGATGTTGTTGAACATATTTAACTTAATTAGTTCGTGAATTTTACTTGGTTGGATGTGTTGGTTGTAATGGTTTATTGAACATGATGGAATGGAATGGCTGTTTGTTTTGGTTTTAGTTTGGCTTCTTTATATTGCCAGTTTGGTTTCTTTATATTGCCAGTTTGGTTTTGTAATTTTGTTATATAAAACCATTGTCTCTTGTTATTTTAGGTAATTGGACTATAATGAAAACTGTTGTCAAGCATTGTACTAGGCAATGTGTTGAATTTTCTATGAAACCATTGTCTATTAAGCTAGGTAAACCATTGTCGTAAACACTTCAGACAACAGTTTTTTGTCCAATACCGTTGTCTATCAAAATCAGAAACAAGTGTTTTAGAAACAAAAACTGTTGTGGTTCTGCTAATGTTCCAACATGTTTGTCTTTTTAAACCATTGCCTAACAGCTTTCAGACAATATGTATTTAAAGAAAACAATTGTGCAAGTCAAGAATAGACAACAGTTTTTAGAAAGGAAACCATTGTGTTAAACTATTAAGACAATGAGGTTGTTCTACTAAAACCGTCGTAAATATTTAGATCACACAACACTCTTTTGGAAAATAAAGCCTTGTCTGAAAATTAAAATAACAACATTTTCTAGTTAATAAACAATTGTTGATTTATTTGTCAGACAATGGTTTCTACAACAACCGTTGTTGTTCACGCGTTTCAGACAACGTTTTCTAAGACCAAAACCGTTGTCTATAGGGAATCAGACATCACTCTTCTGGAAAATAAAGCCTTGTCTGAAAATTAAAATAACAACATTTTCTAGTTAATAAACAATTGTTGATTTATTTGTCAGACAATGGTTTCTACAACAACCGTTGTTGTTCACGCGTTTCAGACAACGTTTTCTAAGACCAAAACCGTTGTCTGTAGGGAATCAGACAACGGACGCGTCCGTTGTCTGAGCTGCGTAACAGACGGCATCTCAATAGACCACGGTTTTCTAGGGCATCAGACAACGGGCAAAAAGCCTTGTCTGATTCAATTATTCTTGTAGTGTTCATTTTTTTCTGATGTATGAATCTTAGATATGGTAACTAGCAGTTTAGCTATCTTTTTTTCCTAGATTTACTAAATAAGTGGGTTATCTGTGCAGATGGATGGTTTTGATCAAACAGTAAATGTGAAAGTTATCATGGCTACTAACCGAGCTGATACATTGGATCCTGCCCTTCTCCGTCCTGGACGACTTGACCGAAAGATAGAATTTCCTTTGCCAGATAGACGACAGAAGAGACTTGTTTTCCAGGTATGTCTTTTTATTCCCTTATTTTACACAAAAACAATAAGAATAGATTACTGCAAGCATTTGTTTGTTCACCAAAGGACACTCGTTAATGGCTATCAATTGCTGAAATTGCTATTTATGTATGACACATAATTTACCTTTTGACATTTTGTATCCCCCATAGTTACTTTACACCGAGGAAGTTGATCATGTCTATCACTCCATTGTTTGTTGTTCTCTATATATAAATTGACTTCGTACTAAGGATCATATATATATATATATATATATAAATCACCACTACTCCTTTAAATATGTCGCACTATCTATCTCTATATATATCTATATGTATATATTTGACCTTTATTACAAAGTTTTCTTTTGCATATCTGTATTTTAACATGCTTCACTATTGCAGGTTTGCACTGCCAAAATGAACTTAGGTGATGAAGTTGACTTGGAGGATTACGTATCTCGGCCAGATAAAATCAGTGCTGCTGAGGTTAGTTGATATATAATTTAGCCTTGGAATAGATGTTATGGGTCCTTATGAAATAGGATGTGTGAAAAGGAGTATAAAAGTCTAAAAGAAAAATGTATTTTACACCATACACTTGGTCCTGGAAAAAATGTCCTACTATTTATTAATTTGATAATTACATTTGCTTCTTATTAAAAAAAACTTAATGTCCTACAGGTTGCTTCTTATTATACAAGGAAGCCTGTTATGCCCTTTCAGAACGGATGGAATAGCTTGTCTCTACTACAAAACAAGCAGTCTCCAAGCAACTTAGTTTTAAATTTCATCATTGAATTATCATTCAATCTCAGTGTAACTTGTACAATCTTAATTACATGACATGGTTGACCCATTAGATCGGGAATTTGTAAACATTTTGGTTATTATAGTTTTTTGTTTCCCCAAAGGTTATTGTAGTTTTTGGTTGTACAAAATTTTGTTAATGTATGTTTTTTTGATTATTGCACAGGTTTCTAGGTATGATTAGATTACAGAGGAACAAAATATTTTTTTTTTAATTTTTTGGACAATATACGTCGGTTGTTTAGAAGAACCGACGTAAAAAGATAACAATATACGTCGCCTTTTTGTTTTATACGTCGGTTACTCAGACTTTTATACGTCGGTTATTTTGGTCTTTTACGTCGGCTTAATAACCGACGTATATTCTACCTATTACGTCGCCTTTTTAACCGACGTAAAAGACTGTGACTTTATACGTCGCCTCTCTATACGTCGCCATTTAACCGACGTATAAGGTCGATTTAACCGACGTAAAAGGCCTGTTTTCTACTAGTGTCATAATCTCAGGAGGAAGAGATATCACATTATGATGAAAGTTCTTAGAACAAGGTTTGCCAAGATTCGAAGGATGGCCATGGCTACAACTTCATGCTGGCGGCAAGGAGGAAGATCCAAAGATGATGATTTCAAGACGATGATTCCTAACTGGGAGTTCGAAGAAGATCTGGAGAAGAAGGTATCAGGGCAATCCAGATCTGAAGGATGTTTTCATCTATGTTTGAAGGCGGCAGTTTCCATGTATACTGGGGGGTCATTCCGAGCAAGATCCTAAAAAGAAGGCGCAATTAGTGGGAGCCCGTCATCATCTTCAGGACGCGCCCTCGAGGTAACACCTAAACTAGTTTTATTTTTGTTCTCTGTCATTCGTTCCTTGAACTTTTGCAAAAAAAAAAATTATTAAGGAAAATCCTCAAAAACTCTCAGGGCGCACCCTGAGGGTGATGCTCGAGAATTAAATGATGATCATACAAGCTCCAATACTTGAGCCACTTCCGCAAAGAGTAATATGCTCCAATGCTTGAGCCGCTTCCACAAAGAGTAATATGGAGGTGAGGCTCCGTGATCCACAAAGAGTGCCCCCTGATTACAAGTTGATGCCCCATGGACATGAGTGAGACCCTCCGTGAAAGGACACAACTTTTGTCTTCAGAGGACGCGCCCTCACATTCTCAATAATATGAAACATGTTTACGCTTTGAATTTAAGCATGATTGTACAAGCCCTCGGGTTGTTTTCACCAAGAAGAAGAGTATATGGGGATGAAGCCCCATCGACCTTAATATCAGCCCCTTGATGAGCAGGATGCCGCCCTAAGGTCATGAGTGTGCCCCTCTGAACAAGAAAGCTATTATAAAATGGAGTATTCGTCATCAACATCATTAAGATGCTTGTCTGGATGTACAGAGGCATGTACATTGATTTTATTTATATTAATACAGATACTTTTCCACATACTCTGTATTAATAAGGAAGATAAATCATTGAAATAATTTAGGTTCATATCACCCACCACTACAGATCTTTTCCACGTTTGTACTATGTAATAATGATGAAGAAAATGATATCTAAACTAACAAATTTGGTTATCAACAAAAATAATTAATTAATTATATAAGATTTATTTATTTACGTTAAATTTTTTAGTTTCATCCTAGGTCGGATTCCTTACCATTATGTAATTACACAAAATTTATTTATTTATATATTTTAATTTATTTAGCTTTATCTGGGTTTCAGTGACCTATAACTATATAATTAAAAGGTAATTATTTATTTTTATCATTCAATTATTTATAATTACATATTTTAATAATACTTATTAATAATTTATTAATATTAATGCTGTTTGGCTGGAATTTTAAGCAAAGTCTTAAAGTAATTTTTGACTTAAAGCTGAAAATTAGATATTTGTTTAATAAATTAGAAAATGATTTAAAGTTAAAAAAAAACAACTTAAAATCAGAAGTTGGTAGTAGGTACATTTTTTAACGACTTATTTTATTTTAGTGATTTCATTTGATTAAAGTTAATATAATCATTCAAATGAATTATTTATCATATTTATTTGTATTATTACAATTTTAATAACTTATAAATTACCCATAATACAAAATTATCCAAATAAATATTAACTTAAAATTTTCACTTTTTATTTATCTCTTTATATAAATTTAAATTATAAATAATAATTTCAAGTTTAGCTAAATAGCTCTAAGTTCATATTGTAGAACTGCCACTGATATAATATATTTCATAAAATATATAATCTGATTCTAAGGTAAAATATTAGCATATACAAATTTTATAAAAAATTTAACATTTAAAATTTGAATAAAAAATTGATTTTAAATTTGATTCTGTTGCACAATCATTTTGGATAAATTTGATTGTGCTGTAGAATTATTTTGGACTATTTAACTAATTTTCAATTATTTTTTAAAAAAAAGTAGTTTAATTTCAGTTTTTGATTGAATAATTGAAATTTATAATTACATCCAAATAAAATATGATAAAAATATGTATTATGAATATTTATGTAATGATTGTGATGAGTTTTGTCTTGAGTGCCCCCGATATAATATTATTCTATATTAACGTTCTTTGTCACCGCGACGGTCCTGTTAAATGCTAATTACACGTACAAATACATTTTAGTTGCACATGCTTTACTGGAGCTACCGACACAAAAAGATAGATCAGGTACAAATAATATACCCACTTCCAAATGACAAAGAAAAAAAAACAAAAACTACCCTTTTTCCAATTATTTCTTCACGATTTTTGGCATTCTCTAATAAAACAACCTGTTCAATCTTAAACCAATAGAATTATATCATTGTGACCTCAACTATACCAAGAATCTTTAAAGGTTATAATGCTAGAAACAAGAATCCAAAATTCCATTACACAAAATTTTCTTCTTTACAACCATTCTCTTTACATAAATCCTATAACACTAGTATAACTTCGACAAGAAGTATACCAGGCAAATCTAATCTGACACAACATAGTATTTAATAAAAAAATTCACTTTATACAATAACCTTACACTAGTTCTAAATACTCTGCATGATAACGTTTTTAGACTAACATCTTCTTCAGCTACGCGGATAACTCCCGCCAATATGTCTTCTTACTGAAAGGCTAAAAATATAAAGAAAGCAAATATGAGCGAAAGAATTGCTCAGCAGGTGCATTATCAAGTATAATAGGAAAAGTTTCCAAAATAAGCTTTTGCTTTAAACATTTGTAATCTCTTAAAACATTTAAATCAAGTTTGGTAATTCGCCATAATTTCTCATTCAGCTTTTAGCAACTGAATAATTTTAAAACACGGAGGAATTTATATTTGTCGCCACAGTTACCCGAACCAAAATATCTATAATAGGATGTAGAAAATACGAAATAAATATGAACTCATACGTCTTCAAGACCATAGTTTATACCAAAATACTATTTTTAAAGATAACGGTTTCATTCACAACATCTTCTGAAACCAACAACTCTGGAAGAGTAGAATAATAAAAGAGTAAGAATGAGCCAACACGCTCGGCCATGGAAGAAAGAACGTACTTCACGACTTCAATATATTCACAACGCCTTCTGAAACCAACAATAATGGTAACATATATAATTTCTGATAAGAATAGAATATGTTATGATAATTCCGACAATAATCAAATGCCATAAGGAAGTGGCTACTAGACAATTCGAGTTCAATATTTGAATTAGAATTGGACTTCTATTTTATTTTTAAAAACACAAGGTTAGGCTGCTGATCAGTCACGCACTAACCCCGGACAATGCACACAGCAAAGTCCTACATCTAGGATCCTTGGCCATCTTGGCCTTAACTTTTTCCGACATAAATCTGGTCCAACCATTACTGGTCTCTTTAAAAACATTCCAATTATATATCCTATACGCCAGGTGTTGGTACAATCGACAACCATGTTACGACAATCAGGTGTAGGAAGAATCGACAACCTTAATAGAACAATCGTTGGAAAACTCACGTTCCAGGAAACAACTCAACTATGAAGAATCAATAAAGAATAACAATACAATCTAGTATCGACGAGATCGACACAATAGTGGGAGGTGCACATGAAAAGTGACAATACAATAAACATCGACGAGATCGATGCAACAATGAGGGTGATAATGGAGAATAAATAATAACATGCTCAACAAAGTTAAGTCTGATATGAAACGAGCATTATGAGTTCGAATCAGGGACTGGATCAGATAATCGCATCAACAAGAAATGATAATATTACTTGCATAGGGGCAAGATGGAAAAATAGAATACTTGTAGAACAAGTACCACAACTTCAGAATTTAAAATAACATTTTTACCCTCATCGGGTTCACAATTTCCCACTCATATAGGGTTGGCAACATTCCAACCTAATATTTTTAAATCAAGATTTTCGAAAGAAAGTATTTACATATGTCCCACAACTATCTTTTAAATCGTTTCAACATAATAAATATACTTTTCCCAATTAATATGGAAATATAAATCTGACCTCAAAAGGTATGAAAGAATACTCGTCAATTTACGAGATTAAATAAAATACTTGTAATTCAATGCAAAAGAATCATCATTTAAAATTTAGAGAAGAGTATGCCAATTGCATAATAATAATTCAAATAGAATATCACTCAAATAATAAGCAAGGGTATAAACACTTGCCTCTGGTCCTTAGCTATTTCGTAAGACTGAGATAATACGATTCCCTCCTTATTCTGCCTTATAGCACGATTCTCTATTTCCGCCCTTCTTTGATTTAACGCTCTTGTGAATACCACTAATCTGATCCTACCGTTTTGAATCCACGCATCGATATCTCTGAATTCCTTCATTTAACATGTCTTGGTAATCTGGTTCATCTTGTCCAATAGCCCTTGTTGCCTAGATAACCATATTCAATAGATAGAATAATCACGATTAACTAAATAAATAATTCACGTAACTCGCTCGTCAAAAATCTCTATACTATAAAGTCAACATCTAAGTCAACGGTCTCGTAAATCTCATTTTCTAACAATACTGACAAATTTCTATTCTAACTACCCCTCGTGATAATATTAGACACGACCAAAATATTTAAACAAGTCTCCAATCACTTATTCGTATTTATGACTCACTAACCAGATAATCCACGTATTTCACGTAGCACACATTGTCATTTAATTGCGATAAATAAATCACATAAGTCTCGTAACGTCCAAGAAATAATTTTACAAAAATATTCGACTCTCATTTCAAGGGAATTAAACCTCGAAATATTTTTAGATCAAAAATCAGATTATTTATCCTAATATAAAGATTTAAAAACAATTTAATCAATTAGTATAAAATTAATTGACTAATTCCATCACTTAAACAAATTTGTATGAATAAAACCAAGCCAAGAAAATAATTAAATCTAATTTAAATTAATTAGATTTAATTAATAATTATTTAATAGAATTAGCTGATTATTAAAATTAATCAATTAATCAAATAAATTAATTATTAATAAAAAATAATTAAAATAATTAAATTTAATCAATTTTCGAATTTAAATAAATATTTATAAATTTATAAAATTTTCTGAATAATAAAATGTATTTTTAAATCAAAAATATGATTTTTTGAATTTTTAAAACATTTTTTGATTTATTTTATAAAAATAAATCACAGAAACACTTTTCTGAAAATAGATTAGGGTTTCCAAGATCAAAGGCGGGTCGGGTTGGGTTTGAAAACGGGTTGCCAAGAACTTTCCGGGTTGCCAAGAACACGTCACCGGAAAACTGGGTTTTCCAGTTTCCGGCCGACGTCCGACCACCAGAGTTCTTCGACCACGTTCAAACAAACACCGAAAACCCGTGGTTTTTTACACTGAATTCAGAGGCTTAAAAACCGGAACCGAAAATCCAACCAGAACTCTCGCCGTCGGCGACGAGTTTCAATTTCCGGCCAATCCAAATCAAACACCAAACTCAAAGTTCTTTATATGCTTAGACTCCTTGTTCTACGATCTACCTAGTGGTGTAAACATAAACAACAACCGTTCCCGGAAATGAAAATCCGGCCAAAACAAGAAAATTCCGGCGAGTCTATCCAATTCCCGATTAGCTTGATTTCTAACTCAAAAATCAAATTAAAAATCACCAACTTACTCCTTACAACATGTACAATACAACTATGCAATCAATTCACAAGAACAACAAGGATTCAAGTTTTCCCCAAATTAAAAAAACTTAATTCGAAATATTAAAAATATGAAAAATTCAGAAATTATACCCACACGAATTTTGATGATGGATTTGGATAGAGGATGTTGAGAGCGTCGAAATCGGATTCCGATAACGCCTTCAAAAGTTAGTTTGATTCTCAAGAACACGAAGAACACGGTTCAGAGATTTTTATATTTTAACGATAAATAAGCTTGATTATACGCAAAATAATGTACGATACGCCTTTTTATATTAAACGGAAAAAAATACCCCAAACAACATTTTTGGATCGATATTGATCCAATGGATCGTTTTAATATGAATAAATAGAATACACGTTTTACGAGACGATAATTATCCAGAATATATGGATAATTACAAGAATCATTTAATAATAGATATACGAACCAAAATACCTCTATTACGAATGTTTCCGAATATTTCCCACTTTAACGAATGAAATATTGGTACGAACGATATACCAATTTCCCGAATAATTAGGGTACGGAATAATTTTTCTTTTCGATAATTAAAATAAAATGACATAGACTGACATCCTTTTAAAAAAAAAAAATTCTAATCACCACAAATATTCACATAACATCTCAACATCACATCTTTGACCATTTAACGAATAACTCAACGCATTTAAACAGATAAAAAATTTAATAAATTTTGATATGAAAATAAAATTTCATTTCACATCAAATTTTAACACGTAATTTTTCCGGATCTTACAATTTTCTTTTACAATATTTTTCAGAAATTTTTACATTTTTAAAATCTTTAAAATTAAAAAAAATTATAATATAAACTTTAAATATATCCACTACTTTTCTCCAATATCTCACTTTATATTTTAAATATTATAATATTTATCCACTTTCAAACACTTCTCACTACTTTATACTACTGTTATAGCCAAAATTCGGTATTAGGTTTTTAGGATAAATTCGGGTAATGTAATAATCAATTGGGGATATTCAAGTTGCAATTATGGATTGAATTGGTACAAGGGAAGCTCAGGGCTCGTCCTCATAGGGGATAGGGCGCGCCCCTTCGGCCGTCAACCCCTGAGGACGCGTCCTCTTGGTGTGACTAACAACTTCACAGGAATGGATGACTTGACAAAGAATAAGAGCTACATTGACATTGGACTGACACAAGGAAGCTTAGGGCTTGCCCTCGGTAAGGGAGAGGGCGCGCCCTCTGGTCATCTACCACTTGAGGGCACGCCCTCATGGTACGAAGTGGCAAATTGACATTGAAGGATGATTCTCTTGATTTAATATTGATATCTTATTGAAGATTTCTCCTTTAGGATGCGCCGTAAGGGAGGGATGTTCGTGATTGAAGGCCTCCAGGGGTTTTCTTGATGATTGAAGAATTACCTCCTAGGATGGGCCCTAGGAGGGGGATGCCCGTTGTTGAAGACCTCCAGGGGTATGCCTGTTCCTGTACTTAATGGGCGCGTCCTCATTGGGGAACTTTAGAGTAATCCTGCATTTCGCACCCAAACGCTTGGGATCACTTGTCTTGCGATCTAGTGGGTGCTTCTCATTCGGGGGACAAGGATGCGTCTGGCATTTGGGGTAAGTCATGGATATACCTGCGTCTATGAAATAAGGAAATAGCTGGTAACAGATAGGACTAGTCCTCGACGGGGGAAGTTTCCTTATTTGTGAAGTCCTGAAAGCCTAGACGAGCCTTGGGCCTTTGTGACTAGGCCTCATTGTGACGCCCTCCAAACCCGGGGCACAGGTTTGGGGAGTCACTCGACCAACGAAACACAATATACCTGGATATAACACATGCATAATATAATAATAACATAAAAAACCCCTTAACCAAGACCGTGTCCAGATTATGGCATTGAACAAACTTCTAAGTTACATTACAAACCAGTTTTTTCAGAGTTATTAATATTACACAACTTAAAGTTCAAAGTTGGACATCTAGTCTAACTAACAAAATGGACAACTACCCTGCCGATGACAACCACTCGAGGTGGTCTCCTATCTTCTGGAGAACTATCGCTCGCGCTGTGTCTGCTCATATTCTTGCTTTACTGGAATAGAGTTAGAAACAAAATAAGTATGAGCCACAAGTGCTCAGCAAGCATAATATATATCAATCACAGTTCCATAATGAAAGGAAGATCACAATTATCTGAATCAACAAGGTTTAAGCCAAACATATGCTTTTTAACAATCTCAATGGGAGTAAAAGGGATTAGAATTGGACTTCTACATTTTTCAAATCAAAAGGTTGAGCTGCTGATCAGTCACGCATCAACCCCGGACTTGCTTATAGCAAAGTCCTCCACTAGGATCCATGGCCATCTTGGCCTTAAATTATTCCGACCATTATTGGTCCCATTTTAAAAATATGCCAATTCTATCACAGAGTATAAGCAATAACATGCATTACAAGATAAGTACACAATGACAAGATATAATAGTTGCAAAAGAGCTTCAACTGCACAATATCAAATGAAGTCCGAGAAATAGATTCAGAATGGTTTCAATGGTACATAGGTACACAATGACAAGGTACAATAGTTGCAAAAGAGCTTCAACTGCTCAATATCAAATGAAGTTCGAGAAATAGATTCGGAATGGTTTCAATGGTACATAGGTACACAATGACAAGGTATAATAGTTGCAAAAGAGCTTTAACTGCTCAATATCAAATGAAGTTCGAGAAATAGATTCAGAATGGTTTCAATGGTATATAGGTACACAATGACAAGGTATAATAGTTGGAAAAGAGCTTCAACTGCTCAATATCAAATAAAGTTCGGGAAATAGATTCGGAATGGTTTCAATGGTACATAGGTACACAATGACAAGGTATAATAGTTGCAAAAGAGCTTCAACTGCTCAATATCAAATGAAGTTCGAGAAATAGATTCGGAATGGTTTCAATGGTACATAGGTACACAATGACAAGGTATAATAGTTGCAAAAGAGCTTCAACTGCTCAATATCAAATGAAGTTCGGGAAATAGATTCAGAATGGTTTCAATGGTACATAGGTACACAATGACAAGGTATAATAGTTGCAAAAGAGCTTCAACTACTCAAGATCAAATGAAGTTCAAGAAATAGATTCGGAATGGTTTCAATGGTACATAGGTACACAATGACAAGGTATAATAGTTGCAAAAGAGCTTCAACTGCTCAATATCAAATGAAGTTCGAGAAATAGATTCAGAATGGTTTCAATGGTACAACGTACTCAATTAGTACTAGTACATAATGTGCCTATAGCGTCGGTCAAAATGATCTACAGCGTCGGTTAAAAGGCGTAGTATATGTAGGGGACGCTAGAGGTGTATGCCTACAGCGTCGGTCAAAACAGCGTCGCTAAAACCTCGTTGGCGTCGGTTTAACAACCGATGCAAAATGTACAATAACCGACGCATATGTCCATGACCAAGAGTGTCGATTGTATAAAATATCGTCGCTTTTGACCTATGACCAATAGTGTCGGTTGAGTAAAATACCGACGCTATTGACCTATGACCAATAGCGTCGGTTTTAGAAAATGCCAACACCTAAAGTTATATTTAATTTTTTTTTGTTTTATTGATTTTCTAAAAAACCTGCTTCACATATATACTAATACAGCCATCAACAAACATCAACCGCTACAACAAAAAATAAAATCACACACAAATCTGATGGGAAATTTGATTAAAATATATCTAAAAGATTTATTAGTATCTTTTCTACAATTGGAAGAAAAAGTACATTAAATTGCAAATGCTAAAAAACATTCATTCTAATTTAATAAATTATGTTAAAGATCATCTCTGACAGGAAATATTCTTTCTAGTACTTCAGCTTTTTGCACATCTTTGGACCCGCGGTACTTTTTCCTTGATATACTCTCCTCCATGCACTAAGCTTTCGTGATTCACTAGATTGATCCCTGGCAAACACATACAACATAACAAGTATTGCATATAATTTGTTAATATATACAGGTTAACTCCATGCACTAAGCTTTCGTGATTCACTAGATCGATCCTTGGCAAACACATACAACATAACAAGTATTGTATATAATTTGTTAATACAGGTTAATTTTCAATGTGAAAAACTCAGCGACAAGGTTAAATTAGCTAGAATTCGATTTAGGTCCAGGTAACTTAAATAGCAACAAATTTTTATTTTCGGTTATAATTCATATAAATTTATGGATAGCCATCAACATATTTAATTCAATAAAGAGAATACCACGCACTTACACATAGTCGAAGAATCAAATAATGCAACTTGTTACAATCTTGGAGTCACAAGCCTGGCTGTGGCAGACCTGATCAAGAACAAAATAAAGGTTAATCTTTTCGTCGTGCAAAAAGAGGAAAGTTGAAAATGGCTAGTGAAGCGTAATGGGCTTATGTACAAAAACATATTTAAAAGTTCAGTGTTCTGTTTTATCACTTATCAGAATCAAGCTTGTAGTGCATACTTACTAGTGGAGATCACTATCTCCGCCACTGATAGACTTCGGTATTGATGGCTCTATAATACGTTAACTTCAGCAGAGGCCAGAGGGATTGGCTGAACTTTCGTGTACCTGTTCTGCAACTTAACATGTCCACTCTTAAATCTTAAGATGATAAAAACCAAAGAAAATAAGGAAATAGAAATCCTTCTTCCACAATATATGCCTTAAAATTAGTCGCCAGGTCATTAAGAGATTCATATCATAGTTCTTAATGAAAGTAGAAAAGGATGGGCACTAATCACAACCAATTGTCTTCTACTTGTATCTTACCATAACTATGTTTAAGAGCTTAGGATTCTACAAAAGTCTGAGGGAAACTTGTGTATTTTACAATCTACACTCTACATCTCAATGTGTTTACAAGATCTTACAAGGGAACTAATGACAAAAGAAAAGTCCATTTAGCAATAAACATATAGCGGAAAAGATAATGATGTTCAATGCTTCTAGTCATTGACAAAAAGAAAGCAGAAAAAAATTGCTAACAACAACAAACTGAAAATGTACTATCACTCTAGAGTTGTACAGAGAAGTCTCATAAACACAAGACCGATGCTTGCAATCATAATGAATTTACAAGATTTTAACGGTTGGGAACTGATGGCAATAAAAAAAAGTTCATATAGCAATAACCATCTCTCAGCCAAGATTATAATCACATAATACAATTACTCAAAAGTTTAGGTTAAATTTGTAGTACCTTTAACAGAGACAATGTGTGAAGGAAATTACAAGTGTCATGATACTGTAACAGAGACAGTAATACAATTTATCAATCGAATAAATTGAATAACAGTATACAGAAAAAATGTATTAGGTTTGATCCCTGTAATCTGCAACCATTGGTATACTTCAAGGATTTTCACCGAGGACTTCAATGTTCCGCTAAAGGTATGGCTGTGTATGGATTACCGAGAGCGCCAACATTGCCAGGACGAGAGAAAACAACCTGCCGTTTCAGAGCATGCACAATTCAGTATAACTTATAAGAATTCATCAACTTCTCACTTATAAAGCACTTACTCATTTTAAGCTCTAAGTCAACTTTTTTGTGATACCCCAAACACGCACTAGGTATAAATCTCAAATATCTTTCATATCTATGTATTTTTGATTTAACTAACCTTTATATGTCTTTAATGTCTACAGCGCACTGACAGGCCAGTAGGTTGTCTTCTCGAAATCTGATAACTTATTGTGGACAAGATTGTAGTTGATGCAACATCGCAATTCAGTACCAGTATAAAATCAAGATTTTCCATAGACATTTTACTGGACAATGTGTCAATGAAATTACAAGTGTCATGATACTGTAACAGAGACAGTAATACAATTTATCAATCGAATAAATTGAATAACAGTATACAGAAAAAATGTATTATAGGTTTGATCCCTGTAATCTGCAAATCTTCCCTCCACCCCTCACTTGCAGTAATAACAAAATATAATCTCAAATCCTAACATTTCTTCTAGATATGGCCTGATAGTATATAATAATGAACATATTGCACTTATATTAACCTAAAAGAAGGAAATCAAGAATCTATGATGTAATTGCTCTTGACATGTAAGATGTCGGTTTTATCCTTGTTAATTTTATGAATTTCAAAATGCAAGACAATTGTAATAATGCAATACTTCTATCATAGCAATAGAAAACAGATCGTATTAATTCAAATATGTCTCTCTTACTAACTGAGACATTACATGTTCAGCAAACTACATAATTGTCTTAATATCACACCATGATCTCAGCCTTGATATCAGCCATTATTCAAATATAACAGAATGAAAGAAAGCGAATAATCAGGGATTCACACGTAGCAGATAGATATTCCATGTCAGCAGTCCTAAACATGTCTTCCAACAATCCTGAATAAGGTGCAACCATTGGTATACTTTAGTGATTTTCACCAAGGACTTCAATGTTCCACTGAAGGTATGGCTATGTATGGATTACCGAGAGCGCCAACATTGCCAGGACGGGAGAAAACAACCTGCAGTTTCAGAGCATGCACAATTCTTGCATTCAGCAGATACAAATCAGATGGAAAGAAATTCCATATTCTTTTACTGTAATTTCACATATTTTTCGGAACTTCAATTTTATAAAATCAATAGTATAATCAAGTATATAAAATATATAAATCAGGCTCCTAAAACTTGAGTGTCGATTTGTTGGTACAAATTTTTTGTAATGTAACTTCTTCAAAAAAATACCTGGTAATTTGCGAGTGCGTGAGTCTTGAAACCGGCTGCGCAATAATCAAAATAATATTCCCAGGTATGAATGAACTTTTGGTCGAATCCCAGAGCAAGAATTTTGCTAGTAACAAAAGCATTAAAGAGTTTCAGACTTCTTGCATTATATACCCAACAATACTTTTTTTTTTTGCTAAGTATTCCCAACAATACTTATAGCTAATAATGACAAAATACAACTTCTTTTATGTTTCTGGCATAGTTTTGCTCTTAAGCTATACAATCTTCAAAATGAGATTAAGCACACCTTTGCTTCTCCAAGAAGTTTGTTCTCCAACACCTGAGAGTCTGGTAGTAATGGATCCCCATGTTTTCAACATGTTCCACACTGCATTTGTATTGTGATTTATTAATTGTTTCGACTTAGTACTTATAAAACAAACATCTAAAAAATTAGGTGCAAAATTAACTTGGGACTCTTACCATAGCCTGGATGAAGCTTCCATGGCTGATGTGACTCTACTGAGCGAAGGAAGACACCAGGAAATATATACTTGTTGCGTAAAATATAGATGTGCAAGTGTACACAATCGCAAGCAAGTAATACAGTAGTAAATACCAGATATCGTTCCTCAAGGACTGCAGATTTGTATTAATCGCAAGTAAAATCAAGCAATTCAGTTATAGAACACAAGATAAGTTTTGGTTTTATACTAACACTAATTAATTAACAACTAAATAAACTAACTAAACTAGCAAAGAGAGTTGGATGAGTTTTAGATACGAGAAGATAAGTCAAGATAATTATTTCCCCCTAATATGTTCATGTTGGTAATAAAGCAGTGTAATACTATAGCAAATTCACAATTTACTAACCAGAACTTTAATGATCATAGGTTTCTCTCGAAATCACTATGGTATAGATTCTATAAACTAAACCAACATATGTCTATGCCAATTTAATCTCAAGAATACGATTAAGCACCAACTTCACACGGTTATGCAAGGTAACAATATATGTCTATACCGTCACAAAATTAATATCAACAGATATAATCATGCACCATTCAAGTTATGTGTCAGTTAACTATAACCCTCTCAGTATTATAATTAACTCAACTATCTACTAGAGTTGGCCAAACAATAGCAAATAATGTATCATGAGATTTACTTGAACGAACAAACTGTGAACTGCATACAACACTTCTTATCAAAACACCAACAATCTCATACTAGGGTTCCATAAAAATCCCAACTTTATAAAGGTTAGTTCATAATCAAGATCTCAAAACAATCCAAGATTTGATAGCACATAAACATAATTAAAAGAGTTAAGGAGAGAATTGTAAACACAAAGATGAAGAAATCAATTCCAGTTGAACGTCTTCAATGGCTGAATCTCCGTCTTCAAGCTTCTTCTATTTCTCTCTTTGTGCGTGTCTATCTTTCTCTCTTGCGTTCGTATGATGTATATTCAGATTAGGTCTGATCTATATCTAATAATATCTCTAATAAAAGTGTTTTTAATTAATTAATACAAATACAAGGAAATTTTCCCAAACAGAATTGAATTCCAATAATAGAAATTCGTAACTGACTGTTGGGCTCCGTTTCTGGACTGATACATCTGGACTTTTATATCAAGACCACTTCTGAAATAAATCTCTTCTCATAAGCTTTCCGTGGGCTGTTGAATCGTCTGAATCGGACTTATAGAACTCCAATTATGGCCTAAACAGTGTGAACTGCACAAGTGGGTCATAAAATCCGAATTTTAATCAAATTAATCTCCAACTCTTGCCATTTAAGCTCCAAGCTTCCTTTATTAAAACTCTTTCGTACCTACAATAAAACATTATAATTTATTAAATAAAAATCCAAATCAATACAAAATAACTAAAATATAGGGACAATATTATGATAAAGCTCACACTTATCACATCCCCACACTTAGCATTTTGCACGTCCTCGGGCAAAGAATAAACAAAACTCTAATAACTAATTAAATAATACCACTTCCGTAGGTGATCACGGTTGCATTTGGCATATGCAACAAGCCCTTTAAACCCCTAGGCAGCCCTAGTGGACGAGTAAGGTCTCGTGAGGGTTTATAGTAAATCTACCCACAAAATCTTATTTGGGTTTTGACTGCCAAGTCTCAAACATGAAATATATCATAGCACACCACACATGCAAACTTAACCATGTAATAGCTCTTAGATGTCATATAATGCAATTCCTCAACTTTACACACCAACACAACTATTCAAGTACGTGAATGTAGTCTTAAAAGACTAAAATATATCATGAATAACATCAAAGTCTCAATCAACAAGATAATAGCATCCTTTAGATGGAAAGATAACCTCACAAACACTCAAAGCACACAAGTGTTTAGGTGTAACTGTATCACTCAAATTCAATCAAATGCACATGTGCTACCATAAGCTTGCTTGTCCACCAAAATCTCTAGACTTCGTGCTTGTATAAATCAAAAGGTCTTTGTCAAGGGTTGTAACGAAGCTTAGGTGAGGGGTAGGAAAATAAAAAGGCTGCAGTTGGCTAAACTTGACAACTAATAGAGCATAATGTTCATATACACTTGAAGCACTCAACATGAAACTATCTTGAGATATCATCTCACATAAAGATATAAAACCCGTAAATTTCACATTGTAAGAACCATCGAACATACACTCTCTTTTCTTTCTTTTTTTTCTTAGAGAGATCTTCCTTTTTTCATTTTTTTTTTCAAGTTCTTTCTCACTATTTTCTTTTCTCTTTCTTTCTTATTGACCTTTGTGACTCTTTTTGAGGTGTCACAGACATGAAGTAGCCAAACCAATTCAAATCCCACCAAAATTCACACATTAACAAAGATATCCCCACACTCAATAATTTACCAATCCCAAGTATATATCAAAATGCTCTACTAGTAAATCAAGACAAGAACAAATAAATAAGCTTAAGATTTAGATGGTGATATACAAAGAAAAAGGATATAGGCTCAAGGGGGCTCACTAAGGATTATTTTTAAGGGTACTGTTTGGGACAATAAGGTTAATCCTAGTGCCTTTATCATTTTTACACAATACACGATACTGTATCAATATACACACGACCTGGTTTAAAGCAAGTTATAGAGCAACATGCACAATGACGAATAGCTCACCACAAAAAAATATAGATTGATAAAAAGATGTATCAATCACAAATTAAGGCTCAAGATCTCACGGGTGATAGCATGCTAAACTCATCAAAATTGACAATGACATACATTCAAGTTTTAAAATTTCGCAAGCACATACAAGACATCATCATGTAAAAGGTATTTTACATCAAGAAGACAAATATATGACACTCGCAAAACAAGTCTACATGATGTGTACTTATCTTTATTAACATGTTATATTAACAAGGCAAACAATTTTTTAAGTTTTCTAATTTTTTTGTGTTTTTCTATTTTTTAGTATCCTAAAAAAAAAAATCTAACAAATTAAAAAAAAAAATCCTAATTTTTTTTAATGTTGGAAACTCCTCCCCACACTCACGCGGTTCATTGTCCCCAATGAATAATAATAATAAATATACATTAAACTAACAAGATTCTAAAAAAAAATACAAAAATAAAAAGGTTCAAAGTACTCCCCTTATGCTGCATGAAGTGCTCCTTAGAAAATTGAGTTGAAGCTTGCAAAAGTTAGAGATGTAAAGTTGTGAATTAATCTGATCATAAGCTTTTATAAGACTATGAGAGCAACTTTTCAACAACAATAGTAGCTTGGTGTAGTGGTTGATGTGTGAACATTGCATGCAAGGGCACCTGGGTTCAATTCCCCACAACATCTATAATTTCGATAATAGTTTTGAACACTAGCTGCTGGATGCTTTTGCATGGTAGCATGGGCTCGTACCAGGCCTTGTTAATCTGGGCTTGGCCAAGTGACTCGGCTGGATGCTGAATTGGATCCACATAACAGCTGTCATAGTGCTGGCCCAAACACAGTGCTAGAATACCGTAACGTGGGAAAATAAAATCACACCGCGGTTTACTGAATAGACTATAAACACGCTGCTTGGGTATAACAAAATTCTCTTTGTTTAAACTTTCCCTGCCTCCAAATTTATCAATATTTTTACAGAAGTTATGGGTTGCCTCCCAAGAATCGCTTGTCTTTAACGTCTTTGGCTAGACGTGTGACTAACCTTTTCAGTTAATAATTTTACACTGCAGTGTAAAACTCCACATTGCATCCCGTAGTGGCCATTTAATAATCTTTCTCGGAGCCACGTCTTTGATGACAAATTTCAGCTTACTATGCTCATCAAAAGTGTTTGTGACATTGTCCACACACCATAATTGCATACCCGAAGAATAGATAATATCCTGAATATTTGAAATCATCAATTCACTACCTGACTTTTGCTTTTGTAGAACCTCCAAAAATGATTCTTCTTTATCAGGTGATAAATCTGCTATTTTGTTCTTCTGTAGAACCTCAAATAAATTTTCTTTCTTGTCCGGAGGTAACTCTGCTGAGATGATGATAGAACATGGTGGAGATAGGCTCGAATAAAATTTTTGAGAATGAGAGGATGTCAAATTCAATTCCAAATCAGGTGGTTCTTTGACAAATGCTTTTAGAGGTTTGACTTCTGCAGATAGCACTTCCAATGACTCGAAACAATGCACTGTCTCTATATCTTGTGAATTAACCTCCAACAAAGTTAGATTCTTCTCTCCATTATTCTTATGTCCGGAATCTAGAATCATGGGCTGCTCCAAAGGGTCTTCATACGGATTTTGCTCTAGTTTATCAGAAACTAGAACATCATTTACAGATTTTGTTGAAAAGTCCTCTACATATCCTTCACGATCAGATGTTGTCTGAGAGATCTCCACCTCTTTTCCACTTTCAACAAACACATATTCAGAATGCTCTATCTGGACTTCTTCACAATTTTCAGTACCACTTGGTAGAGAACTTGGCGTTTGATTTTTTATCTCATCAACGAAATCTCGAACTTTATTCCCCAAGTTCCTTATTGAATCTGATTGAGTTTGGATGACATCCAGATTTTCAATAGCTTTCTTCAACAATGCTTTTACAGAACTGTACTGGTCTTCTTCATCAGGCTCTTGCTGTTGAGGTTGCTGAAAATATGGATTGTTAGAATTCATTGATGAAGTTCCAAGATAAGCTCCTTCATTTATCCATGAATAATTCAGAGGTTGGCTCCATGACTGATTGCAAGAATTGGAATATGGGTCACTCAAATTTTGATTACCAGCAAAGCAAATAGAATCTGGATTGGAAGGACAGTAGTCATAGGTATGATCACCGCAACAATAAACACACGAAACTCTATCAGCTTGGCTTCGTGGTGGACTTGGTGGTTTCCACATAGGTTGATTCATTCCCATGCTCAAATTCTTTACCATCTCTGACACGGAAGACAATCTAGCCTGCAAAGAAAGAAATTCTTGATCTCGTGCAGCACACACTTCCTCATACCCCATATCCATAGCTTGTGGAAAAAACATAACTCTACTTTGTTAAACCTGATAAACAACTAGAATTATCCACGTTAGCACACAAAAACAAACCAACTGCAAGATAATTAATTTTGCAATAAACACTATAACAGTCCCCGGCAGCGGCGCCAAAAACTTGTTGCGTAAAATATAGATGTGCAAGTGTACACAATCGCAAGCAAGTAATATAGTAGTAAATACCAGATATCGTTCCTCAAGGACTGCAGATTTGTATTAATCGCAAGTAAAATCAAGCAATTCAGTTATAGAACACAAGATAAGTTTTGGTTTTATACTAACACTAATTAATTAACAACTAAATAAACTAACTAAACTAGCAAAGAGAGTTGGATGAGTTTTAGATACGAGAAGATAAGTCAAGATAATTATTTCCCCCTAATATGTTCATGTTGGTAATAAAGCAGTGTGATACTATAGCAAATTCACAATTTACTAACCAGAACTTTAATGATCATAGGTTTCTCTCGAAATCACTATGGTATAGATTCTATAAACTAAACCAACATATGTCTATGCCAATTTAATCTCAAGAATACGATTAAGCACCAACTTCACACGGTTATGCAAGGTAACAATATATGTCTATACCGTCACAAAATTAATATCAATAGATATAATCATGCACCATTCAAGTTATGTGTCAGTTAACTATAACCCTCTCAGTATTATAATTAACTCAACTATCTACTAGAGTTGGCCAAACAATAACAAATAATATATCATGAGATTAACTTGAACGAACAAACTGTGAACTGCATACAACACTTCTTATCAAAACACCAACAATCTCATACTAGGGTTCCATAAAAATCCCAACTTTATAAAGGTTAGTTCATAATCAAGATCTCAAAACAATCCAAGATTTGATAGCACATAAACATAATTAAAAGAGTTAAGGAGAGAATTCTAAACACAAAGATGAAGAAATCAATTCCAGTTGAACGTCTTCAATGGCTGAATCTCTGTCTTCAAGCTTCTTCTATTTCTCTCTGTGTGCGTGTCTATCTTTCTCTCTTGCGTTCGTATGATGTATATTCAGATTAGGTCTGATCTATATCTAATAATATCTCTAATAAAAGTGTTTTTAATTAATTAATACAAATACAAGGAAATTTTCCCAAACAGAATTGAATTCCAATAATAGAAATTCGTAACTGACTGTTGGGCTCAGTTTCTGGACTGATACGTCTGGACTTTTATATCAAGACCACTTCTGAAATAAATCTCTTCTCATAAGCTTTCCGTGGGCTGTTGAATCGTCTGAATCGGACTTATAGAACTCCAGTTATGGCCCAAACAGTGTGAACTGCACAAGTGGGTCATAAAATCCGAATTTTAATCAAATTAATCTCCAACTCTTGCCATTTAAGCTCCAAGCCTTCCTTTATTAAAACTCTTTCGTACCTACAATAAAACATTATAATTTATTAAATAAAAATCCAAATCAATACAAAATAACTAAAATATAGGGACAATATTATGATAAAGCTCACACTTATCAATACTCTTTCATAAAGCCAGAAATTCGTCTGTGATGATCATATTGCGCATCTGGTATTGATGTGAACTGGGATTGTTTCAAGTTGCATAAGCATGAGTTCAGGTACAAATGGTTTTCCTTTGATAGTTCGATTATTATTTATATGTGCATGTGGCTGATACCTGAAGAACCAAAATTCCATCTTCTGCCAACGATGATTCACAGCAACCAAAAAATTCTTCCATATATTCATGACCAACAGATTCTAACATCTCACTGCAAGTGATGTTTGCTTAATTAGTTTAATAATTTATAGCATATGAAGTTCAGGTACAAGTTCACGTTTCAATGAGCTTACCAGGATATAATACCATCAAATTTATTGGTTTCTTGCAGTTGGCGGTAGTCGCACAGAAGAAACTTTATGTTGTTCTGAAAATAAAGTTGGTAGATGTATTCATATAGATGACTAATCTAATGGGTAGAGGTATAAATGAAGGTTGATTTTTGTCAAATATAATACCTGAAGTCCTGCTTCCTTTACTTTCATTTCTGCATATCTTAATTGCTCCACGGAAAGGGTAATGCCGGTGTATTTACATCCAGTTCGTTTGACAATTTCTATTCCTAGACTTCCCCATCCAAAACCAATCTCAAGAACTTCATGATCCTTCTAAACTCTTGCCTGAATCAATTTGAAAACAGGAGTATAATCAGATGTTTCAATATTGATGTATAGCAAGAAAAGTCATCGATCTTTGATAGCTGCGATGCAACTGTACAGAAAAGTAAGTCAACACAACTAGTAGCTTACAAGGAAGATTTTTTTTTTTTACAAATTTAACGCTGCAATGAGCATTCTGCAGACTTTGTAGCTGAATTTGTTGTTCAAAAAATATTCAAAGTACTTTGACGCTAGTCACAAGTACCAGAAACTTGATAAATCAATAGTGCTCCACCTCTGCGGAATCTTACTGATGAAAGGAAAATTTAGATCGTCTGTGTAATTAAAAGAGAGGATAAATAATGTGGAGAAAACTGAATAAAGCTGTGACTTGGTGAAACATACAAGCGAGGAGCTCAGCTAAATACTAAGCTAGCTGTAGACTCCAACTTGATGTCAGGTAAACAATACTAAGTGGCTGATTAAGAAACAGGAGTTGATTCTATTACTTGAAAGAAAACAACAGGCTGCAAGATGAAAGATGATGCTGGCACTGAAAATAAGAAGGAAAGTGAAGGAAAAATTGCTAATGTATGCAATACACATGGAAAAATTGTGACGTGGTCGCAACAAATTGATATACAAAGCCTGCACTCAGCAATTCTAGTTCTCCATTAGATGGAGTCAGCAAAACTGGGTTGCAGAAGAAGGGTAATCTGGCTTATGAGTCAAATATCGAAGAGACTTTCAAGAGACTTGTGGGGCAATTGAAGAAGACCCCAGAAGAAATTTTTGACGCTTTGAAGAATCAGGCGACAATGTCTTGAAAAGGGCGTCAAACTCTGAAATACTAGTGCATCAGGATGCTATTCAAGTTTGGGAAAAGAAGCAAAAAACATGAAAGATTGCAAGAATACAAATTGTGGTCGATTTATTTGTCATCTAAGTACGTTACAAAGCAACAAGCAACTCCTACTTTGCAAGAAATGCCATAAGAGTGGAGGAAAAACTTGGCCAAAACCAGATTTGTGTTGAGCAAAAAAAACTATATTCAACTTCATTGAATTGGGGTGTGGAAAGCAGGAAAAATAATACAAAAGAAGAACTCAATCTGCAAAAGATAGCGAAAAAGAAGAAAAAATTGACTTACAAAAAAAATTAGTGGTAGAAGGAAAGTGAAATGTCCATGAAAACATGGTATCAATGAGAGAAGAGATTTGTTGCAATGTATCTTAGTACAACTCAATTGGAGAATCAGAGACAAGGCCAGAAACACCAACAAAAGCCCAAGCAAATAGATGACATCGCTTGAATCTCAATTGCAGGAATAATTGAAATTAACCAGCAGCTCGTGAAAATGGAAAAGTAACTTGGCCAAAATTCAGATTTGTGCTATAGACCAAAACTCTAATCAACTTTATTGAGCAGTGCACTTAGAGCAAGGAAAAAAGTAACATGAAGGTAGTTGTTACTAAGGATGCAAAAACAACACTCATTTGTTACTTCTCATTATCATCATGAGGAAATTGAAAAATCTGGAGTTATCAAGCTTCAATAAATAGGAAGAATACTTTCGGCAGATATTTGGAAAAGGAAGTAAAAAAAAAACTCCCTGCAAGCTTTGAATTAGCACAACACCTAACTATATCTAAGCAGGTATACGTTACTGTATGGGAGTGAATCAGGACAAGCAGCTGCACTTATTAGTGCATGTATGCTACAAGTTGCTGGTTAAATAAAAGTAAAGAGATCCAAGCAGTATTACAAGCCAAACATCATGACTTCATAACAACATCAAGTGACAATATTGCAAAGAGAGGCAGACGAATCATCAGTGACAGAGATAATTCTCAATTCTGTCAGCAACTATGGAGTTATGTAGGTGTTGGTTCAGATTATCACAAGCCATGCTGAGTCTTTGCAGCAATTGGACACACTGGAAATTTGTTATCGGAGAAAATTAAAAGTACTCTGAGGCTTGTTATGATTAAGCAGAAAATATGTTGCAGTCATATATCTCTAATATCGAGTTTGCACGTATCAACGCGCAAGCATTGCGATAATATTATGCTAAGCTGGGGACATTCTACAATAACTATGGTACAAGTCAATTATTTATGCAGTGAAATACAACCTCATGAAATCAAACATCGGCATGTACAAATGAATCTTGGACATAGTTTAAGATAAGTATTATTTTTTATGCTTTTTATTTATTGTCAAGTAATATATACTGTGTGGTTCATCTCGACTATCTTAACTTCCTGATCAGTTGATAAGATCTCGGGGTGGGCCAAATTTGATCCGACCTAAACCAGTGATTTGTGTCATCCATCTCATTCATTTAAATGCGACAATCACTGCGGGGCCAGGATAATGTCAATATATGGACCGAAAAACCGCCTTTGATCTATGATGGTACATAAAAAGCCGGGTACTGGCAACCGGAAGATGAGAAACTGGTAAGCAAGGTCTTTTGACAAAATTTGTGGCTTACAGACGACCTCTCATCCGTGCTCCGAGAAAAGTTAGCTACTTAATATTTTTTGACTCGAAAGCACATGCTTAACTAATCAAACCATAAGGCGGTTTGATTAGTCATGACTCTAGCTAAATACTTAGCCCGATAGCTTTGTTAGGTCCTGATAAGTTTGTAGAAGGGGGGTTGAATACAAACGATACCGTTTAATCGAATTTGTCCTTTTAAGATTTAACAATTTAGAACAAATTATTGCGGAATAAAACTGAAACAATATTCAAGTTAAATAAAACTCTATTAAACTTGAAGGGTGTTACAATTTTGATCACTGATTACAAATAACTTGATAAAACAAATCTAGAATAAATTCGACATGAATTTATCTATTTTTGTAATAAAAAGGGTCGAATACTAAAAAGTAGTTCGATATAAAATCTAGGGATTATGATCCGCTAGAAAGTCAAAGCAGTACAAGAGATACAATTCTTATGAATTAAATGTTGAAGAACAATCAAGAATTAATACTCCTGCAGAATTTGAAGCTTGACAGTTGAAGAAAAGTTATGAAGACAGTTGAGAGAAATGTGATGTTGAATGTTTCTGTCTTTTCTTTTCTGTTGTAATAATTGAATGAATTCGTGGCCAATTGTCTTCTGTCTTGTATTTATCATTTCTTTTCTTTTAGTAAACCCACGTGCAATTCACTTTTCAGAATAGGAATTGCACTAGGAAGACTAGCAGAAAAACAATCACATTGCCTTAGAAGACTCTCGGGAAGACAATGCTTGTGAAGGGAAGACAACCGGGAAGACAGCCATTTGGCCTAGGAAGACATTCGGGAAGACAAGGCTTGGCCTAGGAAGACAATCGGGAAGACTCACTTGTGAGTCTTCCTAGTTCATTTATCTAAGTCTTCCTAGTTCAAACCTAAGTCTTCCTAGTTCATTTTTATTCTAATTTAAATAATTAACTAAATAAATTATGTATTAAATTAATTCTTTACAGAATTAATTTAATAAATAATATACTTGATAGTATTAATTATTTATAAGAGAATAAATAGAATTAGGCGACTTCTCAATTAATTTCTTTTTATTCTAATTTAAATAATTAACTAAATAAATTATGTATTAAATTAATTCTTTACAGAATTAATTTAATAAATAATTTACTCAATAGTATTAATTATTTATAAGAGAATAAATAGAATTAATTGACTTCCCAATTAATTCCAGAATCACTAAAAACTTAGATAAATAACAAACACAATAGTACGTTGACACTCGATGCACTGTCTGGTTCATGAGTGACTAACGACAATGTTTGTTCTTTATCTATTTGACTTTAAGCAGTGATTCACTTCCTTCTCATTCAAGAACTCCGTAATCAGTACCTTTTGCTGTCACCACTTGAAATCTCCGTCACTTTAATAAATCCACTGAGCTTGAATACTTCATTGAGGCTTGATCAATAAATTGAGCTTCTTTCAATGTAGAATAACTTCAAGTCTGTAGATGACTTTAATCTTCATTCTTTGACAGATATAATCTTCTGAGATTCCTGTGACATCTGATCTAATATTTACTTATTACATTCTTGTTTAAGTTGAGTAGAATCCTCGAATTACAAATAGGCTATAGCATATGCCTTTCAATCTCCCCCTATTTGTTTGTTAGAAAATAACAACCAAATACCTAGAGGATCACTCAACTAAAACCAAGAAAAAGATAGGACTCTTAAGCCTAAGTAAATACTAGAAAGTTCTGGATCAAATATGACATTTCCAGATTTCACCAGTAAAGATAAATGCAAGACAGGTGTTCCTCTAGACTGAACATATGATAACATTGAACCTGTCTTGATTTACCTAAGCTCTATTCATATAACATTCAGAGCTAACTTACCTTTACTCCCTTGAAACTCCCTCTTTACCTTTTATATCTTTTTCAGCTCCCTTTATACTAGCTTCACCAGAAACTTCTAGAAACTTCTCCCCCTTAGAAACTTCTCCCCCTTAGTTGAGGAATTCTCTACAGATTTAACTTTAAGAGTATCTGAATCCAGTAGGAATTGAGATAGATGATGGAGTTGATCTTGGAAGTAAATGTCTTCAATATTTCCTTGAGCAGTCCCAGCTGATTGTTGACAGAGGTGGAAGAAGAAGACCGTTCAACCACTTGTTCTTGCAAAATATCTTTATCAGCCTGGGTTCTGAATAGATGTTCCTGTAGATCAGCTATGTGAGCTAACTACATTGCAGTGTATGTGTCTGTGTGTGCACTCACTTGAATTTCTCTTGTAAGTGTAGCACTCATCTCACGTGCATGTGTTTCACTCAGTGTTTGACTCTTATCACTCAACATTAGCTGTCTGTTTGCTCCTTTTTGATCAGTACCTGCATTGAAACTCACCCTAGCCTCTTCAAGAGAGGTCAGTGGTGGTGCAATGGGAGTTCGCAAATCCCGATCCTCAATCATATCTATCAAATCACTTGGATTTGAAATCTGAATTGCTTCAGTGATAGACTGACCAAGTTGCCTTCCACTTTCTCCAGATAAATCTGCGAGTGGAAAATCCCTTTGGGAGCCAGAGGTGTTCACTCTGGGAGGGGAGAAAATGATTCTATTTAAATTTGGCAAAGAATCAAATTTTCCCTCAGATGCCTATGAAGGCACTTCTACCGTAACAATGGTAGGCACTGTAACCAGTTGCAGGTGCTCTGCTTTCACTGTGTCCTGAGTTTCATCTAATGAAATTGTTTTCTCCCATTGTGAGTAATGAGAGTGTGCTTGACTCAGTACAAAGTGTCATGGCCCTATGGCGAATTTCAATAGATTCATCCTGTTGAGAGAATGTCTCTAGATACAGTTCATTGGCCATTTCAAAGTCCATATCCTATTGAGAGGATACAGATGGGCTGACAGATGCCTCAGTATATATAGAATTTCTTTAGAGGAGGCAGAGCTGTGGGATCACTCACTGTTTCAATCAAAATAGTTCTTTGTTTAACATTTGATTTCTGTTTAGGCTGAGAGGTCAAGTAATTAAGTTGTAGACTCATTGTTTGGCTCTAAGACCTGGGATAGAGATTGTGGATCTACAATCCCTTGGTCAGCCCTAACAACCACTTGGGTTCAGCAACAGTAAAAGAAGTGGATTGAGAGATAGAAAGTAATACCTGAATTGGATTTGGCACTGAATTTCCAGCTAAGCAAGAGCTAGATCAAAAATAATATATACAATATATTTACAAAAACATCTAAGACAAATAGAAAATAAAAGATACTAAATAATAAGCAATAAAAAATAATAATAAAAAAATATTTACAGGCAACTATTTACATGAAACTATTTACATGAACTAAACAAGAATATTTGAATATTTTAAAATAAAACAATTTCAATAAAAATAGATTTCTCTACAATTTTAACTTGTAAAATTTGAGAAAAATATTTTTAAAGAAAATAATTCATCTTAACTTACTCAACCTAAGAAGCTTAACAATTAGACAAGACATGTCAATAATCTACAATCAACATGCAAAAGAGAAATTGAGATGATAAAATAAATTTACAAGTGATTTAAAAAATATATATACAACAAATGAACACTTGTAAATTTAATTAAGAACAAACATAAAAATAAACAAAGTTAATCACTAAAACTATTTAACATACCCAATTTACCAACCAATCTGGTAAATATGGATTCATCAAGAGATTTAGTGAAAATATCTGTTGTTTGTTCCTCTGTGGGTACAAAGAGTAACTCCACAGTACCATTCATGACATGCTCTTGGATAAAATGATACCTGATGTCAATGTGCTTTGTCTCTTGTGATTATGTCATCTTCATCTAATTTATTTCTGAATACCCACCGAGTACCAACTACTTTCTTGTTCTTCGGTCTAGGTACCAGCTTCCAAACTTGTTGTTGTTCAATTTGATTGAGTTCATCTTGCATAGCAATCACCCAATCAGGATCACCCAGTGCTTCCTCAATCTTCTTTGGTTTCATTTCAGAAGGAAACCCTGAATAATGATATTCATTTTGAGTAGCACTCCTAGTTCTGACTCCAACACCTGGATCACCAATAATCAACTCAAAAGGATGAGCTCTAATCCAAACTGTTTATCTTGGAAGATTTGATCTTGATGATTCGCCTTGTTCTACATTATGGTGTTGTGAATGACTAGTTGACCCTTCATTTCCTCCCCCTGAGTTGTTGGCAGATTGTCTTGGTGATTCTTTTCCAGTGTTAGTGGTATCTCCATTGTAACCAATGTTTACACCACCATCAGTCTCACCATTATCATTGTTATCACCAGCAACAACCTCAGGTGGATTCTTATCATCTGATTCTGAATCTGACATTTCATCAAACTTCAGTTTCTCAGATGGATTTTCTGTTTGGATATTAGGGAGTTTGGTGTCATCAAATGTAACATTGATGTTCTTATTGACTGATAACATTTCTTGATTTCAAACAGGCCATATCCTCAGTTATACCCTTGCTGTTATCTCCAAAGGTAAGCACTGGGCCAGCTTTCTCAACCAAATCTGATAGCAGGGCTCTATCTCCGGTCATATGCCTTGAACAGCCACTGTCAAGAATCCATATAACACGGTTTACCTGTTTAACTCCCTGCAATATCAAATTGATTAGACCTTCTTCGGAGCCCAAAATTGATTGGGTCCGGCATACTTAAAGAATTGGCCTTTGTCAGGCAAAACAACATTTTTAACTGAAACTACTTCAACCTCTTTCACATAAGAGCGTTTCCATTTATAGCCAGCCTTAACACATTTCTGAGTAGGCTTAGGGATAAATGAATCCACTCTAGTCTGAGGAGGACTAGTAGTCTTTGCTTTAACATGCTTCTTATTATTAACATGTTGACGTGGAGCAGTCTTATCACTAGATACATGCTTACTATTAAAATAAGCATACATAACATTGAAAGCACAAGACATGCAATTAATCACACCACATGCTTTATGAGAAGAATTAACAGCAGGCATGTTAGTTCTACAGTTGTTTTGATCCAACTTATGGATATCTGATTTAGTCTTTTTAGTTGTAGCAACTTTGACTGGAATATCAGATATACACTTTTTGGACTGTTCAACTTCCAAAGCAATATCTTCTTCACGAATCTCCTCTACAATGATGATAGAGTCTTCATTCAGAGGTTCTGCTTCGGACTCCTTACAGAAGGGTGTTTCAATACCCTTAAGCACATATGGAACACCCCTTCCTTCAGATCTGACTCTACAAGGGGAATTTATTCCAAGCAATCCAATGGCCTCATTATAATCATAACCTATACTGACATGATTACCAACAGCTTGTTTATTGAGAATCTCTTTAGCCGTCTTACAAGAGCTAAAATAGGCATTAGCTTTAGTCTTCAGCTCACTAATCTCTTTCTTAAGAATGGTTTCCAGTTGAATATAACATTTAACCCTATTCTCAAGAAAAGCTATTTTCTCAATAAGTTCATCCTGATTAACATGCACTAGTTTTAATTCTTTTATTTCCTTTTCAAGATTTGTGTTCAAAAGAATTATTTTATCATTTTCAGAGCGTGCACAACTTAAAGTATCACCAAGATGACGAATCATTTCAGTATTAGTGAACTTTACCTCAGACATGTTGGGTGAAGATAACATGGAATCAAAGAGTTTGCCTCCTATTGCCATGAGTGCAAGATTTCCAACTTCTTCATCTTCACTGTCTGTATCATCCCAGCTCTTTTCTTTAGACTTGTTCTTCTCAACCATCCCTGTTTTATAGCCACCCCTTGTGCTATTTGAGGATGAAGAACCACCTGTTTGGTATTCGTCAGCATATGTCTTGAACTTGAAACTAGGATTTCTCCTGAACCTGAAGTTTCCAAACTTCTTCACTACCCAGGCCATAGACCCATCTTCCAACTGTTCAAGCTCCTCCATAGAATAAAAATCACCACCAGATTGACTTGTAGATGTAACACCATATTCAGCTACAATTACATCATTGTTAGGACTGGAAGGTAGAACAACCTTCGCTTCCTGTTTCTGTGGGACTCCAGCTACCAGTGAAGTAGACATACTATCCACTCTTCCTTCCCTTGGATTTGATCTGAAGTGCTCATATGAAGAGGTGAGAATTTCCATCTTATTCTCTCTGACTTCCTCTGTCCCTTCATTGATTATTTCAATCGTATCCCAAATGTGTTTGGCAGAGACACATTTTAAAATATGATTATGCATGATTGGATCAAGACAATCAATCAGTATCAACTGTAGACAGGCATCCAAGGAAACATCTTCTTTTTCTTCAGGAGTGTAGTCCTTGGGATCCTTAGGGTATATCCTAGCAGCCCTAGTAACAACATCATTCTCTGTTAGCTCTTTCTCAACAAACATAAGAATTCTTGGTCCATTCTTCAGCACATCAAGATATTCAACATTAATCACTTGAAGAAACAGAAGCATCTTCTTCTTCCACATAGGATAGTGCTCCCTGCTGAACATGGGAATCTTTACTGTACCAACCTTCTGAGTTGTAGACATTTTTGAGATTTTTAAAGAATAATAAAAATTTCAGAGTTTAAGAAAAAAATCTCAAAACAATTGGATCTTTGATTTGTATATCAATCAAAAGGCTCTGATGCCAATTGTTAGGTCCTGATAAGTTTGTAGAAGGGGGGTTGAATACAAACGATACCGTTTAATCGAATTTGTCCTTTTAAGATTTAACAATTTAGAACAAATTATTGCGGAATAAAACTGAAACAATATTCAAGTTAAATAAAACTCTATTAAACTTGAAGGGTGTTACAATTTTGATCACTGATTACAAATAACTTGATAAAACAAATCTAGAATAAATTCGACATGAATTTATCTATTTTTGTAATAAAAAGGGTCGAATACTAAAAAGTAGTTCGATATAAAATCTAGGGATTATGATCCGCTAGAAAGTCAAAGCAGTACAAGAGATACAATTCTTATGAATTAAATGTTGAAGAACAATCAAGAATTAATACTCCTGCAGAATTTGAAGCTTGACAGTTGAAGAAAAGTTATGAAGACAGTTGAGAGAAATGTGATGTTGAATGTTTCTGTCTTTTCTTTTCTGTTGTAATAATTGAATGAATTCGTGGCCAATTGTCTTCTGTCTTGTATTTATCATTTCTTTTCTTTTAGTAAACCCACGTGCAATTCACTTTTCAGAATAGGAATTGCACTAGGAAGACTAGCAGAAAAACAATCACATTGCCTTAGAAGACTCTCGGGAAGACAATGCTTGTGAAGGGAAGACAACCGGGAAGACAGCCATTTGGCCTAGGAAGACATTCGGGAAGACAAGGCTTGGCCTAGGAAGACAATCGGGAAGACTCACTTGTGAGTCTTCCTAGTTCATTTATCTAAGTCTTCCTAGTTCAAACCTAAGTCTTCCTAGTTCATTTTTATTCTAATTTAAATAATTAACTAAATAAATTACAGAATTAATTTAATAAATAATATACTTGATAGTATTAATTATTTATAAGAGAATAAATAGAATTAGGCGACTTCTCAATTAATTTCTTTTTATTCTAATTTAAATAATTAACTAAATAAATTATGTATTAAATTAATTCTTTACAGAATTAATTTAATAAATAATTTACTCAATAGTATGAATTATTTATAAGAGAATAAATAGAATTAATTGACTTCCCAATTAATTCCAGAATCACTAAAAACTTAGATAAATAACAAACACAATAGTACGTTGACACTCGATGCACTGTCTGGTTCATGAGTGACTAACGACAATGTTTGTTCTTTATCTATTTGACTTTAAGCAGTGATTCACTTCCTTCTCATTCAAGAACTCCGTAATCAGTACCTTTTGCTGTCACCACTTGAAATCTCCGTCACTTTAATAAATCCACTGAGCTTGAATACTTCATTGAGGCTTGATCAATAAATTGAGCTTCTTTCAATGTAGAATAACTTCAAGTCTGTAGATGACTTTAATCTTCATTCTTTGACAGATATAATCTTCTGAGATTCCTGTGACATCTGATCTAATATTTACTTATTACATTCTTGTTTAAGTTGAGTAGAATCCTCGAATTACAAATAGGCTATAGCATATGCCTTTCAAGCTTGATATATGGGGATTGACGAATCCAACTTTGCTCAAGTTAAAAACAAGCCTTAAATTGGTACATTTGTTACTAATAAATCTAAGGCCCAAATGTGTTATGGCAAACATAAGGTGTTGCAGGACCCAGTCAACACCAAAAGAAAACCCGATCACTCGATTATGGGATAAACCAAAGCCATTAATATGTAAAAAATAATAACACCTAAATTGATGTAACCATCATCAATAATTATTCGAGGTGTTACCGATTGACATATTGTTTAATCGAGATCAAGAAAAAATACTTTAATTAAGTATTCACCGAAGGAAACCTCCGATAAATACTGGGGACATGTTGATACAAGATATAAATCCGATCCCGTATGGGCATCGACCCATATTAAATAAGCCCGATAACGGGAAGTATCGTATACGAGGAAATTCACTACAACTAGATGTCTTGCTCCTAAAGAATAACAGTATTGTTCAAACTAGAATTCTACGCAGAAAAGGTAGTAGATCCTAATAGGACTACGTAGACTTGATTCTCTATAAATATAGAGATACATAGGCACCTTGAGGGGGACGATCGGACACCCGAAATTCTAGAGCTCTCTTTTAGAATAAACTTTCAAGATCAGTCCAAAACTCCCAAAAAACCCTAACCTTCTCCATTGACGGCCATTAGTATATGTCAATGCTCTATGCGAATACCCGTAACGATGATGCCCCGTCCGTGACGAAAATCGTCATCAACAATATCTATGTATTTTTTATTTAACTAACCTTTATATGTCTTTAATGTCTACAGCGCAGTGACAGACCAGTAGGTTGTCTTCTCGAAATCTGATAACTTATTGTGGACAAGATTGTAGTTGATGCAACATCGCATTTTAGTACCAGTATAAAATCAAGATTTTCCATAGACATTTAACTGGAAAATGTGTCAATGAAATTACAAGTGTCATGATACTGTAACAGAGACGGTAATACAAGTTATCAATCGAATAAATTGAATAACAGTATACAGAAAAAATGAATTAGATTTGATCCCTTTAATCTGCAAATCTTCCCTCTACCCCTCACTTGGGGTAATAACAAAATATAATCCCAAATCCTAACATTTATTCTAGATATGTCCTGATAGTATATAATAATGAACATATTGCATTTATTAACCTAAAAGAAGGAAATCAAGAATCTATGATGTAATTGCTCTTGACATGTAAGATGTCGGTTTTATCCTTGTTAATTTTATGAATTTCAAAATGCAAGACAATTGTAATAATGCAATACTTCTGTCATCACAAGCAATATTAGAAAACAGATCTTATTAATTCAAATATGTCTCTCTTACTAACTAACTCAGACATTACATGTTCAAATATTTAAATAGCAAACTACATAATTGTCTTAATATCACGCCATGATCTCAGCCTTGATATCAGCCATTATTCAAATATAACAGAATGAAAGAAAGCAAATAAATTCACATATAGGCAGTCCTAAACATGTCTTCCAACAATCTTGAATAAGGTGCAACCATTGGTATACTTTAAGGATTTTCACCAAGGACTTCAATGTTCCGCTGAAGGTATGGCTATGTATGGATTACTAAGAGCGTCAACATTGCCGGGACGAGAGAAAACAACCTGCCAGCATGCACAATTCTTACATTTAACAGATAAAAATCATATGGATAGAAATTCCGTGTTTTTTTACTATAACTTCACATATATTTCAGAACTTCAATTTTTTAAAATCAAGTATCCTAATCAAGTATATAAAATATATAAATCAGGCTTCTATAACTTGAGTGTTGATCTGTTGGTACAAATTTTCTATAATGTAACTTCTTCAAAAACAATTACCTGGTAATCTCTGAGTGTGTCGGTCTTGAAACCAGCTGCAGAATAATCAAAATAATATTCCCACGTACGAAGGAACTTTTGGTCGAACCCCAAAGCAAAAATTTTGCTAGTAATAAAAGCATTAAACAGTTTCAGACTTCTAACATTATCTACCCAACAAAACCTTTTTTTTTTTTTGCTAAATATACCCAACAATACTTATAGCTAATAATGACAAAATACAATTTCTTTGATACAATCTTCAAGATGAGATTAAGCACACCTTTGGTTTTCCAAAAAGTTTGTTCTCCAACACCTGAGAGTCTGCTAGTAATGGATCCCCATGTTTTCGATATGTTCCACACTGCATTTGTATTGTGATTTCTTAATTGTTTTTACTTTTACTTATAGAACAAACATCTAAAGGGTCAGGTGCAAAATTAACTTGGACTCTTACCATAGCCTGGATGAAGTTGCCATGCCTGATGTGACTCTACTGAGCGAAGGCAGACATATACCAGGAAATATATACTCTTTTATAAAGTCAGAACTTCGTCTGTACTCATCATATCGCTCATCTGGTATTGATATGAACTGGGGATAGTTTCAAGTTGTATTAGCATGAGTTCAGGTACAAATGATTTTCCTTTGATATTTCGATTATTATTTATATGTGCATGTGTGGCTGATACCTGAAGAACAAAAATTCCATCGTCTGCCAACGATGATTCACAGAAACCAAAAAATTCGTCCATATATTCATGACCAAGATGTTCTATCATCTCACTGCATGTGATGTTTAGTTAGTTAATTTTATTAATTCATAGCATATGAAGTTCAGGTACAACTTTACGTTTCAATGAACTTACCAGGATATAATACGATCAAATTTATTGGTTTCTTGCAGTTGGCGATAGTCGCACAGAAGAAACTTTATGTTGTTCTGAAAATAAAGTTGGTATAAAAGAGTAAGCTAATGAGTAAAGGTATAAATGAAGGTTGATTTTTGTCAAATGTACCTGAAGTCCTGCTTCCTTCACTTTCATTTCTGCATATCTTAGTTGCTCCTCGGAAAGGGTACTGCCGGTGTATATATTTACATCCAGTTCGTTTGACAATTTCTATTGCTAGACCTCCCCATCCACAACCAATCTCAAGAACTTCATGGTCCTTCTTAACTCTTGCCTGAATCAATTTGAAAACAGGAATATAATCAGACACTACAAGAAAAACTGAATCAGACGACTCAACCAGGACCGTTGTCTATTATCCCTGAAAACCGATGACTATTGAGATGCCGTCAGATGGACCTCAGATAACGGTTAAAAAATGTTGTGCAAAATAACTGAAACGACAATCACCGATTCACAAAGTGTTGTATAATAGCCAGAAACAACAACAGTTTCTTACCATACAGCCTGTTGTATAAGTTGATTATCACAACATTTTGGTAAATCTAAAGTGTTGTATAACAGCTAGAAACAACAACGGTTTGCTTTTTAATAAAGCCTTGTTTATATTTCTTTTGCACAATGGTTTAAGTTTTATCTACAAAGATTTTACCCTCAGTATCTGCATTTACTCAACAGTTTTTATCTCTAAGTGTGTAGTAACAAGGCTTTTGAACAACACTTCACATGTATTTACCTATTGTGCTTTGTTTTGTTAGACAACAGTTTTATTTTAAGAATGCGTTGTAAGAGATTATTTTTACAACGTTTTTGTTTGGTCAATCTTTTGTATTTAGTCTAAATAGACAACAGGTTTCTTTTATGAGTATGTTGTACGAAAAACATTTGCACAACAGTCTAAATAGACAGTGACCATTGTTTGATACAGATAATAACAATAGTTCTTATAGATGCCACACTAAGCTAAAAACATAAGAGACAATGGTTTTATAACCAAATGAAACAATGGTAGACATTGTAATTACAAGCCAACAAAAATACCAAACTAAATACTTCACATATTACCAACTAATATTCACCATTACAACCACTATAGACCAAATTCACAAACTAATGCTCCAATCGAATGATTATTTTTGTTGTGGTAAAATCATCATCTATTGTACCTAACGTGAAGTCGAAAGTTAAATAGATGATGATTTTTCGACCCCCGAAGTCAGATGCATCATTGTCCAATGAAACATACTCTGGACTACTTTTTGATGTCTGAAGCATCGAAAAATTATCAGAATTTTCAGGACTAACATCAAAATTTGTAGCCTTCTCATCACCGACAGCAAATGAGTTAAATCTTCTCGCTGCAGGTACGTGCAAAAGGATATAAACAAATGTTAGACACTGCACCTACAATGCTTACAAATGTCCAATTATAAAACACCACAAGATGAGTGTTTAGAATAACTTTACCACGAGTATGGACACGATTTTGATCTCTTACGACACCATGGCCAGAAACACGATATTTCTTCTGCGATCTATACTTCAGGCCCTTATTAGGCACTTCCAGACCACGTGGCTTTAGACAGAAAGCAAACATGATTGGCTTCTCCACAGGTGGTGCTTTCCTCTTGCTTCCACAGGAGGTGATACTGTTGCCTTTGGCCATCAACTGATTCCACTCTTGAACTTTCTTCTGGTACCTTTCCCATGATGGAGGCTGATAAAGCACGACAGCTTCAGTGAATTTTTCTAAAGAACAGCCTCACTCAACGTATAAATAGAAAGAAATAAAACATTATGTGCAAATAACAATAAACACAAAGCAGGATTTCATATAAGAAGATACACACACTTTTTAAAATCATAAAACCTAATAGCCACTTGACAGTAACTAATATGCAAATTGTTTTTAAAACTAGTCATAAATTTATGTCACTTGACCTAAGAAGTGACGGGGACAAAGATTGAGGGATTGGTGGTTCGGACTCAATTAGGATGAGCAGAGGTCTACGCCCGTATTCATCAGAAAGTTGACCTAGTACTGGAAGCATCACCATCTTGAAAATCCCAATAACCTACAAATGCAAAAAAAATTCTTAACCATGCACTGAAAACAAGGAAACAACATCTTTTTTCAGAAACTGCTGATAGTTACGCAGTTCATATTACAGAACTTGCACTGTCAGAACAAGACACTATTTGGCTGCAACTCATCAAACACATTATCAAAAGAAGATAATAAAAGTCATAGTGTTATTTGCGTTTTTCACCTGATCCTTCCAGGCAATTCAAATCAACTCTGAATCCTACTTTGAATACGGACTGTAAAGCACATCTCATTAGCAGGTCCTGCAAAATTTTCAAGCAGATTATTCTGTAAAGTTACAAGGCTAATTTTTATCTTCAGAAGCTAGTCGCTCAAAAATAAGTTTGGGAGTACTTACTTGTACATCAAAAACTGTGCCAGCCTCGGCAAATTCAGACACAGTTTTAACTAATTTTGCTGCAGTTTTTCCAAATATTGTACAGCTGAGATTACAGTTTGTTGAAGGCCATTGAGATAAATAGCAGGAGATCAAGTGGTGCCACCAGGACAAAGAGCAGAAGTGGTAACATCAACAAGTACAGACACTGTCATTTCCTTTGCAATCCAATGAAAACAAAGTGGCAAAAGTAAATGAATCAGTGGCTTTAACAGCTCTTTTGCACCCTCCATTTCTTATTTGTAAAGTACCAACACTTTCTTGTTTATATATATATAGACATAGTTGTGCTAATATTCTTGGGCATGCTTTCCTTTAAGTGAACTAAATACACTGAAGCGACCAAGCATATACATACGCAACCTATCAGGCTGCAGCAAAGATGATCTTTTTGTGACCTTAAAAGCATCATATAGTAACCATTAAATTTGGATGTAAAACATAGTTTTAGTGGACAGAGCTTTTCGACCAAAATGCAAAGGAAGATGAATCAGTGGCCTAAATAAATATGAATCCAATAGTTTTTCTTGATATCACAGTTGGCGGTAAACCAGTGGGACCCATAGAAATTGAGCTAAATGTTCATGAATGTCCCATTACAGCGGATAAATCCATACTTTAGTGTGAAATAACACAGTATATGACTTCACCTTGAATCTTAACATCTACACAGAAATTCTGGTTGTAATTCTTAACTAGAATTGGCAGAAAATAGTTACATTTCGGTCCAGGCGGGACGCAAATCAAATTCTACCAGTGAAAGGAGTAAATAATTAGAACGAAAAATTACCAAAAAAATGGTAAAGGATATCATAGCTAAAAGTTACACATAATATATTTGATACCGTATCCACTATTTCGGCGGCTTTATGAGGATATGAATCATCCACATACAAAGAACTAGACCCATATGAAGATTTAAAAAGAATGAATGATTCTTATACTTTAAATCTTCAATCACTTTTCAACCTCTCTCTTGAGATACAATCCTGTTAGAACCACACTTCTAGATTCATGATCACCACCACCAGTTATGTAAAAAGAAGACAACGATAACTGCTTACATGCTTATGTGAATTTATAAATTTGGAGTTGTGAAGTAGAGAAATACAGGAAAGTAAGATACTACCTCGTTGTTTGAAGTTTGACCATGTACATTTTGAGGCTGGGCGTTAAGATCAATTAGGCTTGTGTCCATCTTGTGCCGGCCATCATTGACATTATTGGCCACCGGAACCGGAGATGTCCTATTATATTGCTGGATTTCTACCCCCACGTTGCTGGTTTTCACTCAGATTTTGTTGGTTTTCAAACTCTGTGAATTTGTTGGTAATTTTCAGCCCTTTGATTTTGCTGGTTTTCTTTTGAAAAAGGGTTTAAAACAGAAACAGGATAACAAAATAATAAATGTCATACAAGGTCCTTGGGTCAGCAAGTCCAACTCGTACATGTGGTTAGCAAGCTTGTTACACATATGTACCTATCATTCCAGTCACATGAGCCAAAACATTTAGCAAAATTTGAGGATCTTAGTTCATTAAGAACTCAAAATTTCCAAAACAACTTAGCAAAAATTAAATAATTTTAAAATAGTACTATTACCAAAACTGGGTGATAAAAACTTAAAGTACCTCTTCTAATCGCTTGGCAATAAAAAACCAAAGAAGCCCTCTTCAAAACATGAACCAGCCTCAAATTGAAGAAGCCCTTAATCCAAATTTATTTAGCTGGAAACCTAAATCGAACACATGCAACAAGAAGTGACTAATTAAACCAATTAGTAAAACCCTGAAACTGAAGAAGATCTAAAATTGAAACCCCAAATTGAAGAAGCCCTAAATCGAAAAAATCCCAAACAAAAGAAGCCCTCAATCGGAGAAGTCATAAATCAAATAAACTATAAACAGAAGGTAGTGAGTGGAGGAACCAGAGGAAGGGGGTTGTGGAGAGAGAGATAAGTGTTTAGAGAAGGTTAAGGGAGACAGATATGAGATATGAAAGTGTATGTAATGTTGGGTCAATTCGAGTTTGTTTGTTAAGAATGAGGGGGAAGGCGGAAGGGGGGAATTTTTCATTAAAGAGGGAAATGAATTATTGGTTAGGGGGGAAGGAAAAGAGTACGAAAATTTTAATAAAATGTGAGTTTGGTGATGAAGAGGGACAAAAGTTAAAGTAAATTTTATTTGTGTTGTAAAAACTTAAATTTTATTTTTAATTTAATTTTTTAAATATTCAATCACACTGATGTTAATATTTAATTATTTCAGTGATATACAAATATAATTAAAAAATTAAAAACCTATTCAGTACGATCTTTTTACCAAAATCTAGTAAAATACCATTCTGAGACTAGTTCCCAATAAACAAAATACCTACTTATAGTTTAGTAATGTGCAAAAAAAAATCAATACATAAAAAAACTGAAACGGGACAAAACACTACATACAAGTACTTGTCAAACAACTAGTTGAAAGTTAAAATCTCAAACAAAATAAATTTAATTTTCTCATAAATTTTTGGAATATCAGTAAAATAGATAGATATTATTATTATTATTATTATGATTATTATTATTATTATTTATAACATCGAATAAACAAAACATACGTGAGTCGCCACTCGTATATATAAAACGAGTAATTTGAATATGACAACATTGTTGTTAATAACATTGGAATGTCACTTATTGAGGTTCTGATATCAATAATAGTATAGTTATTAGATAATGTCCGTTTAACTTCGGAATTAGTAATGTTACAATTATTAACGTTTGCGTAGATAATCTTCCCTTGTAAACAAACATCATGGATCGGAAATCCTAGAATATATGATATCAACATTTACAGCGTGTATAAAAAATATCTGAAATATGATCCTATTTAATCTATCAATGATATTATTATTATTAACATTTATTTAAGTGTTCTTGTTTAACAAATTTTTATACTAAGTACACAAATAAGAGATTCATAGGATCATATTGTATGAAGTGTGTGACACTTATGTTTCAAGGGAAACAAATAAAGTATTTTTAAAAAAATCAACGCTTTTGATATAGACAACGGTTTAGCTAAACAAAACGTTGTAACGTAAATAATCACGCAAGGATTTTATAAAATGAAACCATTGTCTATATCATACAACAGCTTAACAACATAAACAATTGTTATAGAGATTATTCAACAACGAACGGATCAAAACGAAAACCCTTGTGTATATTATACAAGGTTTTTTGGACCAAAACCATTGTTACGTATTACAACTTACAACACTTTGTTAAACGAAAACCATTGTCTTATACTTTTATAAAATCGAATAAACAAAACATACGTGAGTCCACATCGCATATATAAAATTAATATAAGACAACTTAATGACGACTTTATAATTAAATTATGTCATACTGATATGTAAAATGAGTTATTAGAATATGACAACATTGTTGTTAATAGTATTGGTATGTCACTTATTCGCTAATAGTATAGTTATTATATAATGCTCGTTTAACTTCAGAATTAGTCATGTTATAATTATTAACATTTTCCTAGCTAGCTAATATTTCCTTGTAAACAAATATCAATGATCGTAATCATACAATATATGATGTTCACATCTACAACGTGTATAACAAAATATCTGAAGTATGATCGTATTCTATCTATCAATGATATTATTATTATCATTAACCTTTATTTAAGTGTTTTTATATATTTAACAATTTTTTATACTAAATATCCAAATAAGATATTTATACAATAACATTGTATGAAGTGTGTAACACTTATGTATGTATTAAGGGCACCAAATAAAGTACTTTTTTTAAAAAATCAACGCTTTTGATATAGACAACGGTTTAGCTAAACAAAACGTTGTAACGTAAATAATCACGCAAGGATTTTATAAAACGAAACCATTGTCTATATCATACAACGGTTTAACAACATAAACAATTGTTACAGAGATTATTCAACAATGAACGGATCAAAACGAAAACCCTTGTGTATATTATACAACGGTTTTTGGACCAAAACCATTGTTAGGTCTTACAACTTACAACACTTTGTTAAACAAAAACCATTGTCTTATACTTTTATAAAATCGAATAAACAAAACATACGTGAGTCCCGACTCGCATATATAAAATTAATATAAGACAACTTAATGACGACTTTATAATTAAATTATGTCATACTGATATGTAAAATGAGTTATTTGAATATGACAACATTGTTGTTAATAGTATTGGTATGTCACTTATTCGCTAATAGTATAGTTATTATATAATGTTCGTTTAACTTCAGAATTAGTCATGTTATAATTATTAACATTTTCCTAGCTAGCTAATATTTCCTTGTAAACAAATATCAAGGATCGTAAATCATACAATATATGATGTTCACATCTACAACGTGTATAACAAAATATCTGAAGTATGATCGTATACTATCTATCAATGATAATATTATTATCATTAACCTTTATTTAAGTGTTTTTATATATTTAACAATTTTTTATACTAAATATCCAAATAAGAGATTTATACAATAACATTGTATGAAGTGTGTAACACTTATGTATGTATTAAGGGCAACAAATAAAGTATTTTTTTTTAAATCAACGCTTTTGATATAGACAACGGTTTAGCTAAACAAAACGTTGTAACATAAAAAATCACGCAAGGATTTTATAAAACGAAACCATTGTCTATATCATACAACGGTTTAACAACATAAACAATTGTTACAGAGATTATTCAACAACGAACGGATTAAAATGAAAACCCTTGTGTATATTATACAAATATACAACGGGTTTTTGGAACAAAACCATTGTTAAGTCTTACAACTTACAACAGTTTGTTAAACAAAAACCATTGTTTTATACTTTTATAAATTGAATAAATAAAACAAAGTTAGTCAACATCCTAATATATAAAAATTATTATCCAATAATTTACTCACAATTTTATAATAAAATTATATCAAATTTACACAACGGTTTTTTTGCAACATTGTCTTACGTTTATTCACACAATACGACTAAGACAACCGTTGTCTCAATCCAACAACGGTTAAATTAAAACATTGTCTTAATATTATTTAGACAAGAGTTAAAAAAACTGTTGTCTAAACCCATTCATTTGCGTCGTCTATATCCACTATTTTTCACTTTCTTAGACAACGGTTCGTAAACCGTTGTAATGTAGTGGATTAGACAATACTTTTTTGAGCCAAAAAATAACCTGTGGTCTGTTAATTTTAGGCAACACTTTTTCGGCCGTCCGTTGTCTGAAAGGTGTCGTCTGATTCAGTTTTTCTTGTAGTGAGATGGTTCAGTATAGATAGATGTACAAATAAGCGCATTTACACAAAATGGCTCTGGGGGATTTTGACGTTAAGACTCACCTTCTGAATTAGCATAGAGATTTTTCTCTGCAGTGCAGTTTTTAAGTCTTCACCCTCCATCTTTTAGACAAATGACCAAAACATGAATATATAATGACAATTGTTGAAGATAAAATAACATTTGATGTCTGAACTAATGGATGATAGAAACCTGACCTTAAATTTTGCACACGAGTAAGTCATTGTTTCATCTAAGAATAGAGCAAAATGTTCATTCGACTGAAACATGAACACAAAGATAATTTGTCAGCTAAATAGTGCCTTAATTTTGCTAGGCCTGTATATACTTCTACCAGTTGTTATCTTGAAGCAAGAAGCAAATTGCAGGTTCAATTAAATCACAGACCAGGTCATAATGACGAGAAATGTTCCTGCGAGCTTGAGTAAGAGTGTTTTGCCGTAAAACATGATGAAAATAGTATTTGGCAGATGCAATTCCTGCGGTTAAAAACATTGGTGTCCACCAGCCCCTTCAGAAACCAAAGTACGCGCAGAAGTATTAATACTCAGTAGTTAACTAATAACATTTAACAATGATTTTTAGTTGGAAATAATACCTTTGGTTTTTTACTCTTGACACAGAAGTTTTCAAATCTCCGTTGGCGATAAAAAGCTGAAGCGTAGATTCCATCAAGGCAAATATAAACTGGGAACACATGAAATTTAACTGTAGAGCGTAGACTACTTTTCTTACCATAAAGATATTTAGAAGACCTTCTTTCTTGTCAACAAATGAAAAGTCACCATTAATATAGGCACCCGCAAGGCCTAAATTAGCTTGTGTGACAATCTGTCAATTTTTTTCCACATAAGGAATATTAAAAAAAGATGAATTTGACAAAAGTTATTGCAAAATACTAATCTACTCCCGAGGCCTGACTACAAATCTTGCGTAAGTGATATCTGTGTGAGAAATCTGACAACTTTCAGTAATAACTATTCAAACATTTTGATCATCTCTAATCATGGCTATTAAATTATACATTTCTGCACAAGCATCAAAGTTGTAACCTGTATACCTTCCAATAAAACTGAGGACCGTGAACTCTTAAATAAACCTTCAGAGAACTTTTCTTTGCAGTACCTTCAAAGGTAAAAACTGTACCTCCTTCTTCCAATAAGCTGCAGCAGCAAATCAGTTAAACAAAATCAGGGTATCTTCATATAATTGATAAGCTAGAAAAATGAGAAAGAAAAAGAAAATCACTGTAGTGAGAAACCAGAATTTAAAACACAAGTAGATGCAACATTCAACGTTTTAATTGGGCCTAAATATAACAAGGGAAATGATAATATCATGAAAATCATACTTTGATATTCCACCAACACGAACTAGTTAAATTTATTATTAGCAACTCACATTAAACAGCCGGTAGTGATATAGGTTTTAAGGAACCTAGTGACAAAGAGGCGTGCCCCGGATTCTAACGTGGAAAGAACCATATGCTTAGGATTTCTTAAGAGGGTAGAATTCTTTCTGAGTACACCGTTTTCAGCGACCATACCAGCCTGCATTTTGGATTTACTGTTAGCAGAAATTTACCTTTGATTATATACCGCCAACTAGTTTTAGATCGGATTTACAATTTAACCTTTAGATTAATTTTATTGAAGGTTTACATCACCAACAACATTCTATTACTTGCGGTGAACTTGTACAGTTGTTACATATTAAGCAAAAAGATACACAGACAATTTTTTTTAAAGTTACAGTACCTTTAGTCCATCCTCATGGAATCCATAGCCTGAAAGAAGTACCACGATACCCACACAAGTTAGAAATTAAATCATTTTGATCTCTCAAATATGGAATTATAATAAACCTTTGAAGTTTTCATCACACTGAAAATGTAGAAGGAGATATATGATCCTGATTTGGTGACGGTGACATTTCTGAATTAAATGCAACAGAAATAATCAAAACAAAAATATTAAGGTCAAAGGAGGAAAAGAGTGGCCTTTAAATTTTTGGACAATAGTCTAAGGCATGGAAGATTAGATGGTAAGATAATGAAAAGTTGTCTCCAATTGGAAAGTTTACACACTTAGCAATCCTTAAACTCTTATATTTTAAATTGCCCTCAAAAGAAAAGATAAAACTCTTATATTTTAAGTTTCCCTTCTCAATCCTGCACATCTCACCAGAAGAACAGTGTTGTCAACTATCTTTGTCAATATTTACTTAAACTCTCCACCTCAGTATACCATTGCAGTCATCTATTTACTTCAATTCAATAATTGGATTATTTTATGAAATAGCTCACGTAGTGAATGCACTAATTTCAACTTATAAAAAGGTTTACAACCTGTTTTTGGTACCAACAAACTTTCTCACCTTGGTACGCTCCACAAAACCAAATGCCTCTCTTCCCTTGAATGCAATCAAGCTCAAATGACGCTTTTGTTGCGGCAACATTGGGGACCGGATGGCCAGTTGTCCACTTAAGCAAGGTGTGATTAGGTACAACTGAGGGATTAAGAGTTACCAGGTATGGTAACCCTTTTTGACTGATGTTCTGCACACAACATATATTACACTATAATGAAAGACTATCATTTCAATATATTAGAAAATATATCTTCAATGATGTTGCAAACCCCAAATTTTCTTTGCTTCTGCTTGTAATTTATCTAAACATTGAGATAACATGTTCTGAATTAAAAACATGAAGAATACCAAGTTATCAAGTCTACTAATGGGTTGAGCACGTCTTCTTTACAAAATTCGAGCACATGTTTTCTTATCTTAAAGACACGTACACTTCTGAATTAGGAATCACCAAAAATAACTAACCTGGAGAACATTGAGCCAATACGTGAGGCAAACTTTGTCATTGACTTCTCCATGCAGCTGGATTTTTGGGCATTAAATTTGTGTCACGATGAAGATAAATGTCACTGCCAGAAAGATATAAGAATGACTTGCATTACGACAGATAACCTCTAATATTTGCACCCAAGTTCTAAATTCCGAAATACACAAGGCAGAACCATACTGAAATACAAAACAGTATGCACATAACAGAAAGTACATGTACTCATATCGAAAAGCTCCAAGTATACATCCATCATACCTTGTTTGAGATCCATCTTCACAAATAACATCCCAACCTGCTCAATCCATTAATGTTCGTGATTAGATTCGTGCAGTATAATCTAAAGACATATATATATGCTTGATACTATACAATAACCTACTAAAACAGATGCATTAAATTCAAACTCAGTGGGATCCTAATATATTAACTCTGCAAATGGGCTGATACTTTAGGGGAGCTGAATGTATTTTTTGTTAGAAAATGGGAAGTTTGAGGCATATTTTAAATATGTTCTTGATGGAATTTCCCGAAACTAACAATTGGAGGTTGTTCCTTGATAAGAGGACTTAAACTTTCATGTTTGGATCTAAGACATTTTCTTAGTGGAATCCATAAATAAATTGAGTTGAAATGGGTTATGTGGGTTGTGTAAGTTGAAATAACTTATATCCCACATAGAAATGGTAATGAGAGGTTGGTGGGTTTATATAGAACCATGTGCAAGAGTAGTGTACAACTACTGAGTCATATGGGTGTGCATGGTGTTATTATGTGCCTCACGCGCGCCACTGCCGCCGCTCGCACGCCACGACACGACTCGGGTCGAAGGGCGATTTCCTGAATGAGCTGTAACTGAGTGTACCAACAATTGATTGGACCACGTACCGTTTCCCACAGTCTATCGATTTATCAGGAATGCCTGATAAATTCGGTGGGGGTGTTGGTTTTTCTCGTTGGCAGAAAAAGATGAAACTGTGGCTTACAGTAAAGGGTCTATGGCCGGTGGTGCAGTATGAGAAACCGGTTATTGATCAGGATAAGGATGAAACTGTTAAGGCTTATGCTATGTTGGAGGAAAAAGGTGGGGTGGCTAGGCCTGCTATACTGGCAGCTTTAGCGAACACTCTATTTGATGTTTATTCATCTGACTCCTTCACTGCTAAGCTCTTATGGGAGAAGCTAGACCAGACACATGACTCGCAAGGGTTGGAAAAGTATTCTGTGGCTAGGTTCCTTGATTTTAAACTGGTGGATACAAAATCCATGACTGAGCAGGCACATGAGTTTGAGATGTTGGTCCATGCTTTGAAAACCTCCCTAAGTCTTGGGAAGAGTTTGCTCTTTCCATGAAAAGACATAAAGGAGAGATCACTTGGACAAACCTGATGTTGGACATCTTTGTGCAGGAACAACACAAGTCCAAATAGGGACATGTGATGCCTGCTGAACATGGGAGTTCGAAGGTGAATGTAGTGACTGTTGGACAGAAAAGAAAGGGTGTCACTAAGAAGGATAACACTAAACCTAAAACTGACAAGAACAAGGCTAAGAAACCAAAGATAAACAAACCATGTTGGTCTTGTGGACAGGTTGGTCATTAGAGCAAGGACTGTCCTGCAAAGAAAGCTAAGAAATCTGTTGTGGGAGCACAAGCTAATACTGTGCTTGGAACCACTGATGGGCCAAAGGTTAACATGGTTGTTGGTGAGGTTGTTGCCTCTGGAACCAATGACGGGTATGTTACCTACAACCCTGTACTTCTTTCCACTTATCTGCTAAACAAACTAGGAAAACCTTTCATAATGTTGTTAGGGATTCAGGAGTATTAGATTTACTACACACAGACATATGTGAATTTGGTGGCATGTTGACTAAGGATAATAAATGATATTTTATTACCTTTATAGATGATTGTAGTAGATACTGTTATGATTATTTACTTAGACATAAAGATGAAGCACTAGAAAAATTCATTATGTTCAAAACTGAAGCTGAAACACAAACTGGTAAAGTACTTAAACATTTGAGATCTGATAGAGGTGGTGAGTATACTAGTACCAGGTTTAATGAATTTTGTGCAAGCAATGGTATAGTTCATGAGGTGACTCCACCATACACACCTGAGACTAATGGGGTGGCTGAACGAAAGAACATAACTTTTAAAGATATGATTATAACAACATGCTTATTAATTCTGGGTTGCCTAAGTACATGTGGGGAGAGGCTTTGAATACGGCTTTCCATATTCTGAATAGAGTCCCTTTGAAACATATGGACAAGACACCTTATGAATTATGGAAAAGTAGAAAGACAAGTTTAAAGTATCTTCGTGTGTGGGGGTGCCTTGATAAGGTGCTTGTCCCTGAACACAAGAGAATGAAACTAGGTCCGAAAAATGCTGATTGCATCTTTCTGGGCAATATTGAAACCACTACGACTATGAGATTTTTAGTGTTAAAATCTGACATAGACAGTTTAGTGGCTAGAACTATAGTTGAATTTCGTGATGGAACATTCTTTGAGGATGTGTTCCCTATGAAGACTGGTATACCTCAAGATATTTCTAATTATGATCTCACTCACACATCGAGTTCTATTCCTGATCATGTGAAAAAGATAACAAATGTGGGGGCAGATCCTGCTAGAAGTTCTACTCCTGACGAAGTAGATGAACCTAGAAGGAGCAAGCGTGCAAAGGTAGTCAAGGACTTTGGAAGTGATTTTGTCAGTTACAATGTTGAGGATGAACCTTTAACTTTCCGACATGCCATGTATTCTTCGGAGTCAAGGCACTGGAAAGGTGCTGTAAAGAGTGAGATTGACTCTATTGTTTTTAACGGACATGGGAGTTGGTTGATCTTCCTCCTGGGTGCACTACTATAGGATGTAAGTGGATCTTCAAAAGGAAGATGAACCCGGATGGCTCAATAGATAAGTATAAGGCTAGGTTGGTAGCTAAGGGTTTTAGGAAAAATGAAGGCATTGATTACTTTGACACATACTCTCATGTTGCAAGAATGACTACAATCCGAATGCTTATAGCATTGTCTTCCGTACATGGTCTTATCATCCATCAAATGGATGTAAAGACAACTTTTCTGCATGGTGATCTTGAAGAAGAGATTTATATGGATCAGCCCGAGGGATTTGTTGCTTCTGGTAACGAGAGAAAAGTATGTAAGTTGATCAAGTCTATATATGGCTTAAAACAAGCTCCTAGAGACTGGCATAAAAAGTTTGATGATACTGTTTTAGAATCAGAATTTGTAGTTAATGAAAGTGACAAGTGTGTCTACTATATGGTAAGGAAATGAATGTATTATCGTGTGCCTATATGTGGATGATATATTATTGTTTGGAACCAATATTGAGATTATTAACGAGACAAAAAGGTTCTTGAAAAGGCACTTTGAAATGAAGGATATGGGTGAGGCTAGTGTGATTCTCGCGGTCAAGTTGACACAGTCAACTGATGGAATAACATTGTCACAATCTCATTATATAGAGAAATCTATACTTGAGAAGTATGGTTATTCAAATTGTAGAATCGCTATTACACCGTACGATCCTAAAGTTGCCCTAGTCAAGAATAGTTCAGGAATACCTGTGTCTCAGTTAAGGTATTCTCGGATTATTGGGAGTTTTGCAATATCTTGCTAATGTGACTAGACCAGATATTTCTTATTCTGTGTCTAAGTTAGCTAGATATACAATCTGTCTGAACAAGACTCATTGGGAGGCACTGGATAGAGTTCTTAGATATCTTAAGGGAACTATTTCCCTTGGTTTGCATTATCAAAGATTCCCTGGAGTACTCGAGGGATACAGTGATGCAAGTTGGATAGCTAAGAAATCTGGTACCAATGGAGTGACTGGATATTTGTTTACCCTAGCAGGTGGAGCAATATCCTGGAAGTCTACTAGACATACTTTGATTACTCGGTCTACTTTTGAGGCTGAGTTGTGTGCACTAGATGCCACGGGGACGGAGGCTGAATGGTTGCATGGACTTATGTCAGTGTTACCTGTATAAAGCAGACCGCTTCCAACCATTGATGTTCATTGTCATAGTCGTACAACTATCGACAATATCAGTAGTGAAAAGTATAATGCTAAAACAAAGAGACACATCCAAGTTAGATTATTGCTATAGAGTTCATTGGAACTCAGGATAATATAGTTGATCCTTTGACTAAAGGACTTGAGCATGCAGTAGTCTTTAAGTCGAGGTTGGGGATGTGACTGATATCCCATAATGATTCATCAACAACGGGAACCCAATACACCTGAGAGGAGATCCCTTGAAGTGTATTCAATGTGGTAATAACAAGCTGTGAGGGTGAGTTGGTAGTACCTTTACTATATACCTTGATACTCACGTATCTGAGTCTATTCCCTGTAAACCTAAAAGGTACTGTTACTGCCAATATAGCAAGAGTTATTTGAATTCTGAATGGGGTCAAGTCATTTGACGAGATGATCGTAGTACATCTTTGGAGATGCCCAGCTAAGCGAATGTAATTGTGTGGTCGCAATTAGAGGAAAAGGTTATTCCTTGAATCATTCGACGAACAGGATCGAGACAGGACCATTAACGTCTCAAAGCCGTAGATCAGCACCATAGCCTTTGATTTGTCGTCGTCTAAGGAGTGTGGTTACCCCAAACGGATAAAGATTCAAGGTGAAACATTCCATCTAGATCCGGTAGCCATCGAAGTAGAGGACTTAGGAGGGTTCAAACTCGGAAGGTGTTGCCCAGTAATAATCTATTGTAGAAGGGGGGTTGAATACAATAGAGTAAGATAATCGACTTCTTAATGTATATATCACAAATATGAAAAGAAAGATAACAGCTTTATTAAATCTGATATAAAACTGTTACAAACTCTCTCAAGAAATTCTGATGTTCTTGAGAGCTGCTAGTTTACAAAAACTCTCTCAAGAAATTCTATGTTCTCAAGAGCTTCTATTCGATTATGTTCTCTCTCGAATGAATACATAAATCGAAACCAAGACTGTGTTTATATAGTGCACACAGCTTCTCTATCAATAACAAGATAAGTCCTAATCAATAACAAAGATAGAAACCTATCCTTAATCGATAGCTACATTCTACAAACTAGGAACAAATAGAATAAACTTCCATGTTTATCTAGACTCCAAATATAACTCGAAGTAGGAATCCTGATCAGCTTCAAGTTCTGATGATCAATCCTGATCATAGTCTGAGTAGGAATCCTGATGATCAATAAGATACTGACGCTTGATCAAATACTGATGACCATGCAATACTGATGATGTCAGCAATCCTGATCAGTTGAGTCTAGCTTCTGACGATCATTGAATTCTGATCTAACAATCTCCCCCAATCTCATACTTTTTGAAATAAAGTATAGATTCCAAATATTTAATGATGTCAAAAACATGTATCAAAATGTACGAGTATCTTCAGAAACAACTTATCTGTTTAAGCTTTTTGATAGAACAGATTCATCTTCAAGAAGTTGGATAATAAACTTTCTTCTTTTTCTTCAAGAATTTGAATCAGTCTTTCCTTAAGATTTCTGAGTTCTTCATCTTCCTCATTAATCTGGTAGATAGCTGCTCTGAGATTCTGTATGGAGCTTTTCTGTAGACTGTGCTCTTCAAGCAAAAGATAAGCAATTTCCTTCCCATCAGGATTGAGAGTAAGTTGGGTCATACCAAAAGTTACTTCTTTAACAGCAGTACCTCTTTGCATTTCCACATCCTGACCTCTTTGATTTAAGTACATGGGAATATAATTACCATCGAAATTACTGTTTCCATCCAGTCTTCTTCTTATAGTTGACAAAATCATGTCAGCCCATACTTTGTACACTTGGTTCTTCCATCTTAACAGATAGTGAACATATTTCAGTTCCTGTGTAGTTTTCATCAGCAGATCTTGAATAGATAGAATCTTCACACTACCATCTTTCATGAAGTACAGAAGCTTTTCTTTCTTTTCAAAACCATCATGACAATCTATAACTATATCAACAGCTAATAAATTGTTCAGATTTTCAGAAGTTAAAGTACCTCCAATTTCAGTTAAGGAGTAAGGATCAACATAAGTCATGTTTAGAAATTCAGCATCCCTGTGTCCAATACCTCCTCTTGTGTAACTTGACATTTGCTTCAGATTCGAAAACATCTTTAACCAGAGTGCTTTTGATCTAACCATATCAGATAAATCAACAACACTTGAAGCACTTGTAATAATTCCACCAGTCTGAAAATTGATAGGTGTATCACACTTCAGTGTACTTATGTGTTCCCACTTCTTGTCTTTCTCCTTTTCATGAGTGTAGCTTCTTTCAAGTAAAGATTCTTGTCTGCTTGAATTTCTCCATTGTCTTTCATTTGAAATTTTAAGCCTTTGTAGATAGAGATTGAAATCTTCATTTGTTCTTTTTGTAATATCTCTTCTTCTGGCTTCTTCTTCTTCATCTACTTCTTTGTTGTGACAATCAACAACAGTAGATAAGATTATCAAATCAACCTCTTGCAGAATTTCAGATTCATCAGGATCTTGAATGATGTCAGGATTAGAATCTTCAATTTGATTTGTATTGCTGAGAGTTGATTTACTTGACTTTCTTCTCAATTCAGGTTCTTCTTCAACAATTCCATCATCACCAAAAGTAGATCTGTCAGGAACTACTAGAGTTTGAATAGGTTCAGGAATTTCATCAATTCTTAACCCTCTAGACCTTGTCTGTCTAGGTACTGTTTGAGTTGAAGAACCTCTTCTACTTCTTCTAGCACCTCTCCTACCTCTGCTTCCTCTACCTCTAGCAGGAACAGTATAGCTTTCCATTGTCTCTCTTTGTAGTCTCAAGAATTCTTCATGTGAGAGATCTGGATATTCTTCACTTGCTGTAGAGAGTGCTTTTCTTGCATATAATTGTTGAACTCTTTTATCAGTGTGATATAGAGTAACAATTCTGCCATCTTTTGTAGAAAACTTCTGGAATAAATTTGATGCATCTTCAGGATTATCAATAATTACATCTTCATCACCTTCAAGAATTGTAGCAAGAATGTGTCCATGACCAGGTGTCAGGATTTGATCTTCCGTCAGGATCTGAGATTGCACCAATGTTCTTACTGTCTTAACTCCAGAATCAGAAACATGAGTTGACTGCGTTGTTTGACTTTGAGAAGTTTGGATTGTCTTCATAACAACAGCATCAGAGGTTTCTCCTTGTATCACTTTGTCACCACCATTATCTCCAGTATCATCATCATTATTTCTTAATACTAGATCAGGTGTACATTTTGTCTGAATAACCTTCTCCCCCTTTTTGACATCAGGATTTGACAATAAGTGCAAAATTAAGGAAAGAGAGGCTTGAATTTCAGTTACCTTAGTATCCAGAGAATCAATTCTTTGATTGATTGAGGTTTGTTCTGAAACAACATATTTCACTTGGGATTCCACTACCCTTAGTTGTAAAGTAGTAGGCACCTTTGTAAAATTATTAAAGATATCAGTCCTCACTTTTTCAGTTGAGCCCTTGATAGAATCAATCTCACTTTTCAGGCTTTTGGATAACAGAGTAGTAGCCTTCAGATGATTCTTCAAGTCTTGATTCTCTATAGATTTCACTGCATTATAGGCATGTTCAATAGCAGAAGAAAAATTGATAGATTCATCAGATTGGTGCCATGAATTGTTCCATTCATTCTGTCTAAATGCCTCTGCAGGATCAAAGGAAGGAGTAGAAAAATCTTGTCTCTGATCTTTCCCAGTGAAAGCATTGCTAGCCATATATGTACTTGATGAACCAAAATTAGTTCCAAGACTAATTTTGAGTGCTGTAGCAAGCTGTTCCTTCTCTTTTCGATTCTCATTATCATCATCACTATCATCAGAAGTATCATCAGCAGTATCATGAGTAATATCAGGATCAAGAATAGCAATACCTTTCAGTTTATCCTGTGGTTCTGAGATAGGATGATCCATTGGTCTTGAACGAAGTGGCTGTATCAAAATAGGTTCATTATCAGGAGCACCACTAGCGTCAGGATGAACATCGTCAGGATTTGATATGCGTGCATCAGTATTTGCTACCAATGGTTCTTGTGGAGCTTGAGGTTCAGAAGCTTCTTCAACACTTTGAGTTAAAGGTTCTTGTGTGCTTCCCTCATTGACAATGTTCTCGACCAATCTTTCAACAGAAGCTGTAGCTTTGCCTGCATCTTCACTTTGAGAAGATGGTTCTTGTGTAGCTGGAATGTTGATGTCTTCATTCTCCCTTTGAGAAAATGGTTCTTGTGTGACCATTCCACTAGCTAAGCCTTCACCCAAACTTTGATTGAGTGGTTCTTGTGTGGCAGGATCAACAGTAGCTGCTGAATTACTCTGAAATTCAGGTTCTTGTGGGCTTGATCCTTTCAGCTTCTTCTGTCTCTGATAGACTAACTCTTCTGCATTCCTCTTTTTCTTTGATGTAGGTGTAAGACCAACCAAGGAAGCAGTTGTAGAAACCTTCTCCCAAGAAATTTCTCTAATCTGAGATGGAGAGGCTGGAGAGTCTGATAGAGAGACAACTTTTGTTGTTGCATCAGGAATACTAACATCAGGATTTGCTAGAGCATCAGGAGTAGATGACTCATCAGGATTTGATTTCTGAATATCAGTATCCTTCATTTGCACTGTCAAAGGAATATGATACCTGCTCTTTGATAATTTCCTTGTCTTTTGTGGTTTTGATAAAGGTACCACAGCTTTAGTAGCAGTATCAGCAACTTCCTTGTTCACATTCATCACAGAGGATATAGGTAAGTCATCCTCTGAATCACTTTCATCAATCAACCTTAACTTCCTTTTCACAGGAACATTCTTAACAACCTTATCAGCTTTCTTCACCAGGACCCCTTGTACACCCCCTTGTATCTTCTTTTTAGTGAGTGGTGTAGAGGAAAAAGCCTTTGAACCTGATTGCCTTCCAGACACATCAGTTCTAGCTGATTTCTTTGATTTTACAACTAAAGTCTTTTGAGAGACAGTAGAGGTGGTTGTTAACTGTTTAGACTGTTTAGGTTGCATGCTTGTGTCAGGAACAAGGTGGGTTGGACCTTGCCCCATAGCATTAGAAAGTAGTCCATAACGAGTAGGCATTTTCTGATGTAAGAAAAACCTAACCTCATCAGGAATAAAAGCATTTCCTATGAAACCAGTTGACTTCCTGTCAGGATTGAGTCCTATCAGGATTTGATCAAAGATACATACCTTTCTGAATAACCATCAGAATTTGACAGTTATCAGGATTTCCTCTCTGTAGCTTTTCCTCAGAAATTCTCAAAATTCATCATTCCAAGTTCATTCACCAATTTATTGAAAATAGCTTCAGGTAGTGGCTTGGTGAATATATCAGCTAGTTGTTGATCAGTAGGAACAAAGTGAAGTTCAATTGTTCCTTCCAGAACCTGTTCTCTTATAAAGTGATATCTGATACTTATGTGTTTAGTAAGAGAATGCTGAACTGGATTTCCTGTCATTGCAATAGCACTTTGGTTATCACAATAAATAGGGATTTTTGAGTATGACAGGCCATAATCTAACAACTGATTTCTCATCCACATTATCTGAGCACAACAACTTCCTGCAGCAATGTACTCAGCTTCTGCAGTTGAAGTGGAAATAGATTTCTGCTTTTTACTGAACCATGAAACTAGTCTTCCACCCAAAAACTGACAACTTCCTGAAGTACTTTTCCTGTCTATTTTGCATCCTGCAAAATCAGCATCTGAATAACCACACAACCCAAAATCTGATTCCCTTGCATACCAAAGGCCAAGTGAAGGAGTGCCTTTGAGATATCTGAAAATTCTTTTGACTGCAATCAGATGTGGTTCTCTAGGTTTTGCTTGAAATCTTGCACATAGACAGGTTGCAAACATTATATCTGGTCTACTGGCAGTGAGATACAATAAAGAGCCAATCATTCCTCTGTAGTGAGTTATATCTACCTCTTCACCTTGATCAGGATCAAGTTTGGTAGCTGTAGCTATGGGAGTTGAAGCAGGAGTACTGTCTTGCATGTTAAACCTTGTCAGTAAATTCCTTGTGTATTTAGACTGATTAATAAAAATCCCTTCATCAGTCTGTTTAACTTGAAGACCCAGAAAGTAACTCATTTCTCCCATCATGCTCATTTGATATCTTGACTGCATAAGCTTGGAAAACTTTTCACACAGCTTATTGTTTGTTGACCCAAAAATGATATCATCAACATAAATCTGAACTAACAGCAACTCCTTACCATGATTCAAATAAAATAGAGTTTTATCAATTGCACCTCTTTTGAATCCACTTTCCAGTAAGAATTGAGCTAAGGTTTCATACCATGCTCTTGGAGCTTGCTTTAGTCCATAAAGTGCCTTATCCAGTCTGTAGACATGATCTGGATATGTAGGATCAATGAAACCAGGAGGTTGTTCAACATAAACTTCTTCCTCCAGTTCACCATTTAAGAAAGCACTTTTAACATCCATCTGGAAAACCTTGAATTTCTTATGTGCTGCATAAGCAAGAAATATCCTGATGGCTTCTAGTCTTGCAACAGGAGCAAAAGTTTCATCATAGTCAATTCCCTCTTGTTGGGAATACCCCTTTGCAACTAGTCTAGCTTTATTTCTGATAATGACTCCATCAGAATCAGTCTTGTTCTTGAAAATCCACTTTGTACCAACAATTGATCTATTCTTTGGTCTTGGTACCAGTTTCCAGACTTCATTCCTTTCAAATTCATTCAGTTCTTCTTGCATTGCAGTAACCCAATCAGCATCTTTAAGTGCATCTTCAACTTTCTTAGGCTCCTCCTTGGACAGAAAGTTATTGTATAGACATTCATTCTGAGTTGCACTTCTTGTTTGAACACCTGCATCAGGATCTCCAATTATCAAATCAGGAGTATGATCTTTTGTCCATTTCCTTGCTGGTGTCAAATTGTTTCTTGAAGTAGATGTTCCCCCTGGATTGGTGTTATCTTGATTGAAAGAATTTGATTGATTTGAAGCTCTCCCTGAATTATTGTTATGCCCTCCTGATGTCTTATCAGGATCTTCACTTGAATCAGTATCTGAAGAATTCTGTCCTGATGATTGAGTTGACTCTGAACTTGTAGTTGAATGTCGTTGCTCCCCCTCAACATTAGCACTACTAGTTGTATCACTGTTGTTTGCATCATCAGTATTAGCACCATCAGTACCTGGTGAGTCATCAGGATTTGGTGACCCATCAGTATCTGATGAATTGACAGGATCTGATTCAATTTCTTCAGGTTCCTTGGAAGCTTCATTTTCAAATAACAATCTATCATGCGAGTCTTCAATGATTCCAGTTATCTTCTTATCATCAAAAGATACATGAATTGACTCCATGACAGTTCTTGTTCTCAAATTAAAAACTCTGAAGGCTCTTGATGTAGGATAACCTATGAATATTCCTTCATCAGCCTTTGTTTCAAATTTCCCTAGCTGTTCAGGATGAGTTCTGAGAACAAAACATTTACAGCCAAACACATGCAAATGCTTCAGACTTGGTTTCTTCTCCTTGAGTGACTGATAAGGAGTGACACCATGCCTGTTTATCAATGTGAGATTTTGTGTATAGCATGCTGTGTTGACTGCTTCTGCCCAGAAATATGTAGGTAATTTAGCTTCTTCCAACATAGTTCTGCCAGCTTCAAAAAGAGTTCTATTCTTCCTTTCTACTACTCCATTTTGCTGAGGTGTGCCAGGAGCAGAGAATTGTTGAATGATTCCTTTGTATTTGCAGAACTCTTCCATCTTTGAATTCTTAAATTCAGTACCATTATCACTTCTCAGAATCTTGACTTTGTACTTTGTGGTTGTCTCAATCATCCTCACATGATCCAACAGAACTTCAGGAGTTTCATCTTTTCTATGCAGAAAATACACCCAGGTGAATCTAGAATATTCATCAAAAATTACAAGAGTGTACCTTTTCTTACTGATGGACATGATGTTGACTGGACCAAACAGATCAAGATGTAGCATGTGATATGGTTCTTCAATAGAGGATACTGATTTACTCTGGAATGATGTCCTTCTTTGTTTTGCTTTTTGGCATGCATCACAGAGTCCATCAGGTGTATATAAGACATTAGGTAATCCTCTTACTAACTCTTTCTTAACCAACTCATTGATGTTGCTGAAGTTGAGATGAGAAAGCTTCTTGTGCCAATTCCAACTTTCATCTACTGAAGCTTTACTGATGAAACATGTAGGGGAGCCATCAGTATCTGAGAGAATGTTGGCTTCATATATGTTACCATGCCTGTAGCCAGTTAGTGCTATCTTCCCTGTTGCTTTACTGACTACTTCACAATGTGTGGAATAGAAATTGACATGATAACCTCTGTCAGTGATTTGACTAATACTCAACAAGTTGTGTTTTAGTCCCTTCACTAGAGCTACTTTTTCAATGATGACATTTCCAATGATTATATTGCCATATCCCAAGGTTTGTCCAATGTTGCCATCTCCATAAGACACAGTTGGGCCAGCTTTTTCCTCATATTCTGATAACAGGGCTTTGTTTCCAGTCATGTGCACAGAACATCCACTATCCATGACTAACACATTTTTCCTTTTACCCTGCATCAGAATAGTAAAACACTAGTCAGAATGTTTAGGAACCCACACTCGTTGGATTCCTTGTTCATGCATTTTATTAAATTTAACAGCAGAAGACTTTTTGACTTTAGCAGTCCTGACAGGATTTACTCCATCAGGATTTGCTTTGTCAGTATCAGTATTAACAAAAGCATGCTTCACTATGACATTTTCAGTTCTATCAGACTTTGTACTACTTTCAAACTTAGGCAATGGATCATAAAAGTTATAGTACAAATCATGATACTCTTTACATGTATAAATAGAATGCCATAGACTACCAGAATGAAAACAGGAATTTTGTGGTTTGTAAAATACTGATTTATTCCTAACATCAGACTTAGGAATTTCAGCAATTTTCTTCTTACTCTTTTTACAATCAATAGCAAGATGATTAGAGTTACCACAATTAAAACAACTCTTTCTAGGTGCATTTGGGATATACTTATAACCATTTTCTTTATTGATCCCAATTTTACCATTCCTGTTTCTCTTAACAGTAGCTCCCTTTTTCTTATCTGTAACCTCACAGATTTTATCTTTAAGCTGTTTCTGAGACAATAGACCTACATTCTTAGTGACTTTGTTCATGACAGGTTTAGACTTTATAATTTTAATTCCTTGAGTAGAAGAAGATCCCTTTTCAAAAGTAGAATTGGAATCCTTACCAAAAACAAAATTAACAGGAGTAATCTTAGATTTGGTTGAGTCTATAACATGTCTATAGGTCTTTGGACTGACTGTCTCATCAATGACAATTTTCTCTGCTAATTTCTTATCTTCATCTGACTTATATCCTAGACACTCTTTCCAATTCTTAGAGGTATTAATCTCATGAAATTTCCTACCAGAGTCTGTCCAGGTTCTGATTTTCTCATTAGCATATTCAAGTTCTTTTTCAAGGGAAGTACATTTAGATGTTATCTCTAAGTGCATGTGCTTAACATTATCACATTCTTTTTGTACTTCTTGCATACGAGAAAATTCAGCTTCTAATATCTCATTCCTCTTTCTAAGGTCAGACATCTCAGATAAGATTCTAGTATTCTCAGCAGTTTGACTTCTAAAGCTAATATGTAATGACTTTAGAAAACGTCTTAACTCAGAAGCATTATCAGTATCAAAATCAAAGATAGTATTTAGTACCTTATCATCAGGAGCAGCAGTTACATCAGCATTGGCCATTAACGCATAGTTGACTACCTCAGTATCAGATTCTGAGGAAGAGTCCATCCAATCCTTGCTTGATGTGATGAGTGCCTTTGTCTTGTTGCATTCAGAAGCAAAGTGACCCATACTATTACACTTGTAGCATCTAACCTTTGACTTGTCAAATTTGCTACCCTTGCTGTCCTTTTTGATATACTTGTCTTTGTCTGCTTTGAAGATCTTTTTCTCAAAGTTGCCTTGTCTTCTATTCTTCCTGAACTTCATCCTTCTGAAGTTTCTGACAATCATAGCAACCATCTCTTCCATGTCTGAATCAGAAGATTCATCACCAGTATTGGCATCAGGATTGCCATCAGTATCTGATGAAGAGTCGTCAGGATCTGATTCAGCTACTCTTGTTTTCCTTCTAGAGACCTCCATAGCTTTCCCTTTTGATTTTGCTTCTACATTCAAAGCAATTGACTTTGCCTTGCTGCTTTTCTTGTTCTTCCTCTGTTGAACTTCAAGATCATGAGTTCTTAGCATCCAATAGATCTCATCAGGAGACACAATGTTCAGATCATACTGGTGTCTAATGATTGAGGTCTGAGTATCCCATTCTTCAGGTAAAGCTCTAAGAAATTTGGTGTTTGAATCTTCAGTTTCATATACTTTGTCAACTAAGAATAAGATGTTCAATAGTGTCAGAAATCTATCATATAGATCAGTCAGGCTCTCTTCAGGTCTTGCATCGAATTGTTCATATTCTTGAATCAAAAGAGCCCTTCTGTTTTTCTTAACAGATGCAGATCCCTGGCACTGAGTTTCCAAAGTATCCCAGATTTCTTTTGAAGACTTGCATGCAATCACTCTGTTTGACATGACAGCATCAAGGCTATTATGCAAGATATTCTTTATCTTTGGTTCCCTGAGTACATGAGCTTTTTCTTCTGGAGTCCATTCAGCTTTAGCTTTGACCACATAATGTTCTGGTACTGTATTTGTTCGTTCTATGAACTTTGTTGGTATATATGGTCCATCACGAATCCTGTCCAAGTAGTCAGGATCCATAGCCTCCAGGTACATCAGCATCTTTACCCTCCATGTAGGATATTCTGATATCTTTAAGATGGGAATCTTCATGCTTTCATACTTGGTTGTCGACATCTTTAGATCGTATCTGATTCAGAATTAAATCAGTTTGCTTTGATACCAATTGTTGCCCAGTAATAATCTATTGTAGAAGGGGGGTTGAATACAATAGAGTAAGATAATCGACTTCTTAATGTATATATCACAAATATGAAAAGAAAGATAACAGCTTTATTAAATCTGATATAAAACTGTTACAAACTCTCTCAAGAAATTCTGATGTTCTTGAGAGCTGCTAGTTTACAAAAACTCTCTCAAGAAATTCTATGTTCTCAAGAGCTTCTATTCGATTATGTTCTCTCTCAAATGAATACATAAATCCAAACCAAGACTGTGTTTATATAGTGCACACAGCTTCTCTATCAATAACAAGATAAGTCCTAATCAATAACAAAGATAGAAACCTATCCTTAATCGATAGCTACATTCTACAAACCAGGAACAAATAGAATAAACTTCCATGTTTATCTAGACTCCAAATATAACTCGAAGTAGGAATCCTGATCAGCTTCAAGTTCTGATGATCAATCCTGATCATAGTCTGAGTAGGAATCCTGATGATCAATAAGATACTGACGCTTGATCAAATACTGATGACCATGCAATACTGATGACGTCAGCAATCCTGATCAGTTGAGTCTAGCTTCTGACGATCATTGAATTCTGATCTAACAGAAGGTTACCGACTCTGAAAAACAAGTCATGATAAGGACCTATATGCATTTTTGTATGGATTTGTGGGGGATTGTTAGAAAATGGAAAGTTTGAGGCATATTTTAAATATGTTCTTGATGGAATTTCCGGAAACTAACAATTGCAGGTTGTTCCTTGATAAGAGAACTTAAACTTTCATGTTTGGATCTAAGACATTTTCTTAGTGGAATCCATAAATAAATTGAGTTGAAATAGGTTGCTTGAAATGGGTTATGTGGGTTGTGTAAGTTGAAATAACTTATATCCCACATAGAAATGGTAATGAGAGGTTGGTGGGTTTATATAGAACCATGTGCAAGAGTAGTGTACAACTACTAAGGCATGTGGGTGTGCATGGTGTTATTATGTGCCTCACACGCACACACACACACGCGCGCCGCCACCGCTCGCCAAGTCACGACACGACTCGGGTCGGGTCGAAGGGAGATTTGGGCGAATGTCTCGGCATCTCGCGTACGCGAGGCGACCTGTGCGAGGAATTTTAGTACATGTTTATTTAATATTATTTATTGATTATTGATTTAATTTAACAGTATCAGTATTTATTTGTAACAGCTCATCGAACTGGGTCAAGATTTATATTAAATCCTGATGGACTAGTTCTTGGATCAAATCCTGATGGCCCGGGTCAGTACTTGAAATTAAATCCTGATGACTACTGATCCTGATGGCCTAGGTCAGTACGTGGATCCTGATGGAGTTAAATCCTGATGGTAGGTCCAGTCCTGACGAAATCCTGATGGTCGGTCAAGTACTGATGCCTCTCCTGACGGACAACAAGTCCTGATGGCTTGACTTCAGTAAGTACTGATGATGATCAAATCCCGATGGACCAGGAAATCTTGACTGAGATGTAACTGATATTAAATACTGATGATAACTGTTATGATAATTAAATCAGAATATTTAGTATTAAATGCCATATCTTCAGTTACAATATTATGTCTGTTACGTTTTATTTTGTATTATATTTATATATACAAAATAGAACTTTTGAAAAAAATAGAATATACGTAACTCAGAAAACCCTAGCATCATATTCTTCTCTGCTCTCTCGCTCAACACATACAGAATATACATAGGTTTTTGGGCGAACTGAGGTGCAGGTTGCTGTTGATCATTGCCAATTCAATGAGTGGATTGATATGTGATGTTTTATCCTGGAAGTGATATTGCTGCAACCTAACACATCGTAAGTGGGGCAATAATCTCTTCAAGAACAGTCAAGACTTCTCTAAGGCTTGGCGACTCAGCTGTTCATTATCTATCAGTACTTGTTAAAAGCTACAGAGAGATAAGTGTCCTTTCTTATCTTGTTATTTACAGTCTCTAATTATTTTCTTGTTTCGACCTTCGTGTTTGTTTTGTTAATTGGTATATTTTCCTGTTCTTGTTAATACAAAAAATATATAATTGTCTTATTGTTGCTGTGTAGTTAGTGAATTATACCCAACATTTTTGTCATGTAAAAAATGACTACTTGCATAGACCCTGTGCACAATTCTCTGTGAGTTTGTGTGTGTGTGTGAGAGAGAGACAGTTCTATCTGTTGGATGGTATAGTGTTGTAAGATAAAGTTGAGCATAGTCCTTAAAACAAATAAATTTAGATTCAAATGAAAATTAAGATAAGTTGCCTTATTACGTATTGAACAATTCAACACCAGCTCTTACTAGTCGTTCGAGTCTTTATTTGTCTATCTATTTTATTTCCTATTATTTAGCTAGGATAAACTAGTCAGGAATAAGTCATAGAAGTATTGGTGTGGTAGTTATGTGTTTTCTATATTTATGAAGTTAGTGGTTGTTTGGTTGGCATCAAATTAACTTGAAACACCCAGGAAGTGTCATTTGATGAAGTTGTTTGGTTAACAAAAATAAAGGAAGTAAAATTTCCTTGAAAGTTTGAATTCCTATAAAACATGGGAAGTTGGTTACCCACCTCCCCCATGATAACTTACACTTCCTATGTGAGTGAATACCCTTATATCAGCCAAACAAAATTTTCAACTTTCTAGCGATTATAAATTCCATAAGAAATGCAACTTCCATGGTAAATAATTTCCTATTGCAAACCAAACAAGCACTTAGTAGTTGCAGTTTAAGTAGTGGTGTGTAGTCTTTGTGTTATTTAAAGGCATCTATAAGTAATGAAAAAGTGAGTCTTTCACAGCCATATATATTTTCTTCATATTCTGGTACTTCTGTTCAACAATCTGGTATCAGAGCTGTAACTCACAGGCCCAAGTGGTGATATCTTTCTGTTAAGAAATGGCAGACCTTCAAGTGGTTGGCGGTATCAAAAAGCTTAACAACCAGAATTATAATTCTTGGTCTACTTGTATGATGTCTTACATGCAAGGCCAGGATTTATGGGAGGTTGTAAATGGAACTGAGGTGACACAACCAGAAGCTGAAGATGCGAATGTGATACTGCGGAAGTGGAAGATTAAAGTGGGCAAAGCCATGTTCATTTTAAAGACGACGGTTGAAGACGATTTACTAGAGCACATTCGAGATAGTAAAACTCCCAAAGGAGCCTGGGATGTGTTTGCTAAGTTGTTCTTTAAAAAGAATGACACAAATTAGGCTTCAACTATTAGAGAGTGAATTGTTGTCAATGGCGCAATGGGACTTGACGATTGCACAATAGTTTCATAAAGTAAAGTCGTTACGTCGGGAAATTTCTGAGTTGGATCCAACAGCTCCTATTGGAGATACTAGGATAAAATGGATCATCATCCATGGTTTGAAGCCATAATTTAGGAGCTTTGTTGCTGCTATTCAAGGATGGCAAACTCAGTCGTCGCTTGTAGAATTCAAAAATTTGCTAGCTGGTCAAGAATCTTTAGCTAAGCAAATGGGAGGAGTCTCACTGAAAAGAGAAGAAGAGGCCCTTTATGCCAACAAAAGTAGGTGGAATTCTAAGCAGCTTGCAGCAGGTGGTCTCAAAAAGTATGATGGTGGTCTCAGAAAGTATGATGACAAGCGAGAAGTCATCAAGGTAAATGGAGTGTCCATCCAGGAGCAGGATCAAAGAAATTTGGAAATAATCCAAAGTTTGAGGGTAAATGCTACAAGTGCCAAAAGAAAGACCATATGGCGAAGGATTGCTGGTCAAAGACAAAGGGTGTGGAAAGTAATGTTGTAACTTCTAACGATGAAGATGGATGGGATGTTGAAGCTCTCTTTGCTACGGGTGAAGATGAGATGGCTTTTACAACAACAATGTTGGATCAAATTGATTACAAGAATGACTGGATTGTCGATTCTGGGTGCTCAAATCATATGACCGGTGATAAAGAGAAGCTGCAAAATCTGTCAGAATACAATGGAAGTCGAGTGGCGGTGACAGCCAATAACTCCAAACTACCAATTGCTCATATCGGTAATACTATATATAGTTCCTCCTCACTTTAATGATAATCAGTTACCTCTCCAAAATGTTTATCATGTTCCTGGTATGGAGAAAAATCTTCTCTCTGTTGCACAATTAACATCTTCAGGCTACTATGTTTTATTTGGTCCAAAAGATGTGAAAATATATCAAGATCAAGTTGAGATCACGAAAGAGCCAGTGATGAAGGGACAAAGATCAAAATCAGTCTATGTGATGTCTGTAGAAACTGCATACATTGATAAAACACGGAAGAATGAGACGAAAGACCTATGGCATATGCGGCTAAGTCATGTTAGCTACTATAAGCTAGATATAATGATGAAGAGGTCAATGGTCAGGGGGCTTCCCCAACTTGAAGTAAGAACAAAGACGATATGTGCAGGTTGTCAATATGGAAAAGCACACCAGCTGCCATATGAAGAGTCCAAGTTTAAAGCTGCAAAACCATTACAACTCGTTCATTCTGATGTGTTTGGACCAGTTAAGAAATCTTCTAACAGGGGAATGAATTACATGGTAACCTTCATTGACACTTTCTCAAGATATGTGTGGGTTTATTTTATGAAAGAGAAATCTGAAACTCTTTCAAAGTTTAAAGAGTTTAAGGAAGTAGCAGAAGCAGAAACCCATAAAAGTATTGAGTTTCTTCGCACAGACAATGGAGGAGAATATGTTTCAGATGAGTTTTCAAAGTTTCTTCTCAAGTGCAGAATACACCATCAATTTACGTGTGCTAGCACCACGCAAAAAAATGGCATAGCCGAAAGGAAGAACATGCACTTAGCGAAGTATGCTTCATGGAAAGAGTGCTCCGTTCATTGACAAGAAAATTTGATTATGTTGTGACTTCTTTCGAGGAGTCAAAATATTTGTCCACAATTTCTATTGATGAGCTAGTTGGTTCACTTCAAGCGCATGAGCAGCGGATGAACCAGTATGCTGATACGAGCCATTTGGAGAAGGCTTTGCAAAGTAAGGTGTCCATTGGTGATAATCCTGGCAGTAGCAGTTCAGTACGTGGCAGAGGTGGCTATAGAGGTAGCTACCGAGGTGGACGAGGACGTGGAAGGCAGTCCTTCAACAGAAGCCGGTATTGAAGGACTTGCATCAACCGATAAAGGATGGTATTCCCGTGTATTGTGACAACTTGTCAGCAGTAAAGTTGGCGTAAAATCCAGTTTTTCATGCAAGAACTAAACATGTGGAGGTGCATTATCATTTTATCAAAGAGAAGGTTCTGCAAGATGAAATTTTGTTGCAGCATGTCAATACAGAAGAACAAGTTGCAGATCTATTTACAAAAGGCTTGTGTATCAGCAAGCTCAAATTTTTTTGCAGCAAGCTAGGAATGGTGAAAAGACTAGAAGCTGATGTTGAGGGTGGGGGGGGGGTATTGAACAATTCAACACCAGCTCTTACTAGTCGTTGGAGTCTTTATTTGTCTATCTATTTTATTTCATATTATTTAGCTAGGATAAACTAGTCAGGAATAAGTCATAGAAGACTAGAAGTAGTGGTCTGGTAGTTATGTGTTTTCCTATATTTATGCATGTAGTCTTCATATTTTGGTACTTCTGTTCAACATTACGTAAGATGATAATATGAATTCAAGCACTTACCCCCATCAACTTCTGTAACAGACTGTACTGGGCAACCACTTAATATTTGGCAACCTCTAATAATCAGCTCTTCTTTTACCTATTGCCACGCTTAGCATTTCAGTATCAGGTAGTGTATGATTTAAAATTTAATATTCAGACTTTTCTATTCCAATTTTTTTTGATATATAATTCTAAATTTGAGGAATTCGACAATTTGTCACCTTGTTGACGTAGCTATGTGATCGACATCTTACAGTAAGCCACTGCGGACGCCCAAAGAGCTACAGGAAAACCAACGGTTGAGGTTGTTAGGAATGCTTTATTGGATTTAAATATCTCCGCAACATTCCAAAGTAGTGTTCAGACATGGGTTAAAGTTGGAATGCCTTTCGGCTAAACTTGCAAATTAAGTACCTGGAGTAGATGGTGATTGCGGCAAAAGGATAGAATTACATAGGCAGAAAAGTTCATCACTCCTTCTGAAGGAGAAGACCAAATTGATGAACACATCGGAATATATGATATTTAGTAGTAAGTTATTACTTTCATTAGAAAATATTTTGAATTTGTGAGAACATAGTCTTGGTAGTCATACAAGATATGCTTTCTGAAATAAATCTGAGTAACCATGAGAGCTAATAAATTGACCCAGTGTTTCATTGCGTTCAATATATGGATTGTTTTCAAGATCTTCAACGTATCTGCAACAATTATCATTTGAAAAATGAACTAGCAAAACTAACCTACGATAGACAAAATTTAAATCAATAAATTGAACTCTTTACACCGGAAGAGGAAATACAACACATGTTGCATGACTAGAACTAAATAGCAGTGTGCAGTCCACATTCGTTAAGAGTTTTCATTAAAGTAGAATGTCTTTATTGCATGCATTCTCAAATAATATGTGGGATCCCCTACATATGAGGGGGTAAATAATTTCTACTCATAATTTGTTCTTACATGCGTTAGCTAGGTTACTTTTTTTTTCATAAGAACTGATAATCACAGAAACAATACCTGATAACATCATTTTTAAACTTGAATATATCTCGTATCATTTGCCAAAAGTACGGATTCAGGGCATTCCTCTTTTGGGAGAAGAGACTGGACAAACCACCACGACTTCCCCACTCACAGCTCCGGCCATTGTCTAAACTCACCGACAAAGCATGTCCGAGACCTCCATGTCAACTCCAAGACTTTCAAAGAACTCCATCATGTTTGGATATGTGACCTGTAATCACAGTCCCCAAAGAACATAAGACAGAAACCAATGTACACAATGGTAACATAAAAATAAATCTTAAGGCACAACAGGAAACCAGAAGACATTTTCCACACTGGTCGAAACATTTTCATTTTATTACTAAGCCGGAAATGACCCAAAATTGCACGGCTTATACCAAAACAAACACACCCAGTACATCCCGCTTCTAGAGCATGGTAAGGTCACTCTCTGCAACATGATTAAAATATCACACATCCATTTCTATCTAATGTCAATAACATTCATAGTATAAAAGCATCACAAATACAATCCCGGGTTTCTTGTAATATCCCGTATTTTTACAATAATATTGATAGATTAATAATAATAGAAAAGGATTAAAATTTGATAATGAATAAGATTTAAAATTGAATTAGATTAATGTGCCTAAAATATGGATGGATACGGTTAATTTGTAGGTTGGGAGTTAGGGTTTCGTAATGTTATATAAACATTAATTATGTTCTTCCGCCTCATCTTTTTAATAAAAATTCGTTGGATTTTGTCCATAAAAATCACCTATATTGCAAAATTCGTAGAAAATTCATCGTAAGTCAGAATTGGTTGATTCTGGACTTTCCGTAAAGGTCTTTTCGTTATCTACAACTTTCGTCCTTTGATTTTTTCAATAAAAGATCGTTTAGAGGGCTAAAAAGGCTAATTACAGATGTGGTTAGGTTGGATTCATACGTACATTCAAGGTTTTAGATGTTGATGTAAGTTTTCGATTGATTTATCTAGTGTTTTGGAAATTATGTGTCATATGTATATGTTTGATTATATAAATTTGGGCTAAGTGGTAATATTTTGAAGTGATATATATGACTGATATGTGTTATGTGTAAGCAATATTCTTGGGATTCTGATTTGTGCCACGATTTGTGAAAATATCGAATAAGAATAAAGACCGAGTCACCGAGTTGTAGTGACAATTTTCTGAAAATTTAGGACCGTTATCACCAGATTGTAGTGATCGTGGCATGAATTCTGGATTTCAAGGTATTGTTGTTATGTGGTGTCGTATTGTATGTATCGAATAAGAATATGAATGTGTATATAAAGTTATTGTTTAGTATCGTTATCATATCGAATATTGTATTGTCTTAGGTGTATATAAGTAATTTGCCCGACTAGTTGGATCAATTGGTTTCTTGTTGGGCTGTATAGCTCTTTCTTTTATATTTTCAGGATACCATTGGGATTCGAGTATCCAAGGTTTGGACAAGATTGTCTTTTGGATCATCGTTAACTGCGCTTTTGTAATAGTTAGATTTGTAATAGACTCTTGGACTAAGGAGTCATATTTTATTTAAGTTTTGATTTAGAATTAATAGTCCGAAAAGTCGGGCTGTTATAGTTGGTATCAGAGCAGGCTGTACTTCGAAATGTGTTAGGTAGGGGACTAGTACACTTCCTAGGATTCGTTTCTGTGGACCGTAGTCTTATAGGAGATTATTAGGTAGACGTTTCATAAACCTTTTGGTGTATAGGATTGTTATGAATTTGGGGACAAATTCTTTTTAAGGAGGGTAGTATGTAATATCCCGTATTTTTAGAATAAATTGATAGATTAATAATAATAGAAAAGGATTAAAATTTGATAATAAATAGGATTTAAAATTGAATTAGATTAATGTGCTTAAAATATGGATCGGATTTGGATACGGTTAACTTGTAGGTTTGGAGTTAGGGTTTCGTAATACTATATAAACATTATGTTCTCCTTCCTCAACTTTTTAATCAAAATTCGTAGGGTTTTGTCCATAAAAATCAGTTATCTTGTAAAATTCGTAGAAAATTCATCGTAAGTCAGAATTTGTTGATTCTGGACTTTTCGAAAAGTCTTTTCGTTATCTACAACTTTCATCCTGTGATTTTTTTTCAAAAAACGTCGTTTTTAGGGTTAAAAAGGCTAATTACAAATGTGGTAAGGTTGGATTCATACGTACATTCAAGGTTTTAGATGTTGAGGTAGGTTTCCAATTGATTTATCTAGTGTTTTGGAAATTATGTGTCATATGTATATGTTTGATTATATAAATTTCGGCTAAGTGGTTATATTTTGAAGTGATATGTATGACTGATATGTGTAAGAAATATTATTGGGATTTTGATTTGTGCAACGGTTTGTGAAAATATAGAATCAGAATAAGGACCGAGTCACCGGGTTGTGGTGACAATTTTCTGAAAATTTAGGACCATTATCACCGTGTTGTAGTGGTCGTGGCATGAATTGTGGATTTCAAGGTATTGGTGTTATGTGGTGTCGTATTGTATGTATCGAATAAGAATATGAATATGTATCTAAAGTTATTATTTCGTATCGTTATCATATCGAATATTGTATTGTCTTATGTGTATATAAGTAATTTGCCCGACTAGTTGAATCGATTGGTTTCCTGTTGGGCGGTATAGCTCATTCTTTTATATTTTCAGTTTCGGTGCAAATTCAAGTGGGATACCATTGGGATTCGAGTATCTTAGGTTTGGACAAGATTGTCTTTTGGATCATCGTTAGCTACACTTTTGTAATAGTTAGATTTCTAATAGACTTTTGGACGAAGGAGTTATATTTTATTTAAGTTTTGATTTAGAATTAATAGTCCTAAAAGTCGGGCTGTTACAGTTGGTATCAGAGCAGGCAATCCTTCAAAGTGTGTTAGGTATGGGACTAGTACACTTCCCGAGATTCGTTTCTGTGGACCATAGTCTTGTAGGAGATTATTGGGTAGACGTGTCATGAACCTTTTGGTGTATAGGATTGTTGTGAATTTGGGGACCAAATTCTTTTTAAGGAGGGTTGTATGTAATATCCTGTATTTTTAGAATAATATTGATAGATTAATAATAATAGAAAAGGATTAAAATTTGATAATGAATAGGATTTAAAATTGAATTAGATTAATGTGCGTAAAATATGGATCAGATTTGGATACGGTTAACTTGTAGGTTTGGAGTTAGGGTTTCGTAATGTTATATAAACATTATGTTCTCCCTCCTCATCTTTTTAATCAAAATTCGTAGGGTTTTGTCCATAAAAATTCATCGTAAGTCAGAATTCGTTGATTCTGGACTTTTTGGAAAGGTCTTTTCGTTACCTACAACTTTCGTCCTTTGATTTTTTCAAGAAAACTTCATTTAGAGGGCTAAAAAGGCTAATTACAGATGTGGTCATGTATTGGGTTTGACCGGTTGTTCAACCCAATATGGTAATATGAATTTGGGTGATTAAGACTGTTTTGGTAATAATTGTATGGATAGACTATTATTATATATGGTATGTCTTGGTCATGATTAAATTAGGGAATTAAGTACCAAGAATAAAAAGCCTTGTATAACAAGTATGATGAGTCTTGTAAAACAAGTATGACAAGTCTTGGTGGCTAAGTTTTGGGTGGCTATATAAACATAATCATAGTATGTTTGATGTATGATTGACCATTGTTTGGCTTGAGTATCGTGTGAGTGATACACCGTTGGTGAGATTGATTGTATTATTGATAACTGTTTTGATTAATAATACAAGTTGGGACGTGGTTGTTTCCGCGTCATATATATTATGTGTGTGCTTTGCTTTGTTTGTTTGTTTGAATCTCGTATTGGTGTGTAGCCTCTAAACCTAACAAGTGGTATCAAGAGCCAAGGTTCGTGATTCGAGATGGATAAGTTTGGGGAAAGCTCAAGATTGAATTGTTTGATGAAAGAAACAATTTTGCCTTATGGCAGAGCACGGTGAAAGATCTGTTAATTCAGCGAGGGTTATATGCAACTCTCGAAGAGAAAAAACCTACTGATGTTGAGGCCACAAAGTGGGAAGACATGAAGTTACATGCGGCATCAACGATCCGGTTGAGTGATATGTATGACTAATATGTGTTATGTGTAAGCAATATTCTTGGGATTCTGATTTGTGTCATGTTTTGTGAAAATATCGAATAAGAATAAGGACCGAGTCACCGGGTTGTAGTGACAATTTTCTGAAAATTTAGGACCGTTATCACCGGGTTATAGTGGTCGTGGCATGAATTGTGGATTTCAAGGTATTGTTGTTATGTTGTGTCGTATTGTATGTATCGAATAATAATATGAATGTGTATCTAAAGTTATTGTTTCGTATCGTTATCATATGTGTATATAAGTAATTTGCCTGACTAGTTGGATCGATTGGTTTCTTGCTGGGTTGTATAACTCATTTTTTATATTTTCAGGTTCGGTGTAAATTCAAGTGGGATACCATTGGGATTCAAGTATCTTAGGTTTGGACAAGATTGACTTTTGGATCATCGTTAGCTCCGCTTTTGTAATAGTTAATATTTATGTTTTGATTTAGAATTAATAATCCGAAAAGTCGGGTTGTTACATTTCTCCTGTTTAGTTTTTTCCCCTTGATCTACAACACTTTTTTTGGTTGCTAAATTGATCTAGAACAGTTACCAAAGTTTGAGCAAAATAAAAGCATACCATGATATCTACTAATAATTTCACCATTATACTTTTGTTATAAAATACCTCACTTATAATTGGAGCAAAATATAACAGTATTAATAGAATTGTTATATAAAACATCGATAAATATGTCACTATCTCGGTCATGTTTCAAATCTCAGCTGCGGCAAGACAATTTTGGTTCCTATCCTAACTTTAAAAACAGGAAAATAAAAAATAACATTACTGACGATCATTAATTGCCTAAGAATTTGTGCGGTAGAGTTCATCTCTTGTCATCCCAGATTTTGGGTTTGATTCTACTTATCTCGAAATTTATCTAAAAATATGGATACTACTAAAATTATTTTAACTTGGTCAAAAATTATTACACACCGTAGACTAAACTAACTGTGAGGATGAAAGTTTGGACTAGTTTTTGGTGCTAATGTGAAAAAATTCGTAGAATTTTTTTTGGTTGAGTTAGCAGTTATGTTTTTGCGTTCCCAGAGTTTTAACGGTCGGATCGCCCTGAATTTTGGTCAGCATCTTCCTTTATCATATCTCTAAATTATGAACGGTGGAGATTGGAGTTAGAGATCCAGAAGGTCTGTTTAATGAGGATGTTGCACCATGATAATGATTAAGGTCTCCGTGGTGAGGCGATTTGGAGCGGGTATTTTTTGGCCCAAAAGTATTTTTTTGATTAATTATTAAACTAGACCCAATGATTATTAAGTTAGGTAAACGGTAGTGAATTAAGTAGTGATTTTGATATTGTGTGTGTTTGGGGCATCACAAAAAGTTCACTTATAGCTTAAAACTAGCATGAAAACACGTGCAAGACACGGGTCACTATCTAGCATAATTGTTTTAACTTCTAAGTAGTTCGGTGTTTATTATAATTTATAGATCGTTTGACAGACGTCTCATTGTGGGTACAAAAGCTGGACTTGATCTCCGTAGTGAGATAGTTAGCGTTGAAAAGTATCCTTGATTGATGTGTTTTTGAGTTAAGAAATGAGTAAATTCGATATTTATGATATTTGTTATGTGTAAGATCTATGTCAAAATATGATTATCTTACATACAAGACATTAACGTGCACAATTTTACTAATTTAGCTCATTGAGCGAATGATACATTTTCTTGTTTCTGAAATGTAATTTGCATCGTAGTTATTTTATATATTTTGAAGTTAAATAAAATGTCTTCTATCAAATGACACTCACATATTTCGCGTGAATTTCTAAAAATCTGTGATTTTATATAGTGATATAAAGATGTTTCAGTTAATAGATAAACTCAAGTTCAATTTCTACAAACAACTTTTTCTAATAAATAATAAACACAGAGGCAAGTTAGTCAGTTCAAATCATGCACAAAATATCTCATAGTTAAATTATCTCACCAATTATAAGATTATGTTAATCGATATAATAATAGAAACCAAATACTCCTCTACTCACGTGACACAAACATATACATATAATGTGTTTGATATAGAACATGTATGACTGAGTAGTGCTATGGTAGGAAGATGAACAAATTATTGCATAAACCCAAGTTCGATTCCATTCATTAACAAATTTTTTTTAGAAAAAAGAGTAAACACAAGGGAAATTTAGATATTTTAAATTAAATAAAATGTCTCACCAATTTAGATTAGATTAAATGTCTCATGAATCATTGCTTTTATTGGGCTATAATAAAATAGATATATAATAATAATACCAAATATTTCTTTACTCACACCGCACACACATATGATGTGTGTAATTTAAAACTCATATAATTGAGTGGTGTGGTGGTAAGAGGAGGTGCAAGTTATTGTCGACACCCAAGTTCGAATCCATTCAATATCAATTTTTTTAAGAATAATAAACATAAGGGCAATTTGGACATTTCAAATGCATTAAAATGTCTTGCCAATTTAGCATGAATAAAATGTCCCCAAAGATGAGTAAGTGTTATATAAGTGATAAGTTGATGAATTCTTATAAATTATACGGATGTTTGGATATATTTACTTATAAGTTAGTTAAGAGTTTGCTAAATTAAATTTGAAAAAATAATTATTAAATACAATGATTTCAACACTTGCATTTTAAATTTAAAAAATATTTAAAAACACAAATGTAAAAATATAAAGTATTAAAAAACAAAGAAATCAAGTAATAAATCAATAAGTTCAGTAAAATGTACCTCATTATTAACATTCAACTTATCAACAAGTTATAAGTTGAGGAGGTAATAAGTTGGGCACCTCATAAATTGTTACTATTTATAAGCCATAAGTAGACTTATAAACAGGTTGCCAAACAGGCCCATTGTATGCATACAAACATACAAAATATACGTATCAATATATACATATATACAACAAACACTCTTTTACGTGGCCAACAAAATTAGTTCTCTGTGTTTTACTTTGATTACTGTTTGAGACCCAACACAAAAGAACCAGGAGCCAGCTAGCAGATTTTCAAAATGTTGTGAATATAATATTATCAATTGTTTAACTGTAAATTCAATTTCAGAAAACTTGCATACTTGAGCCAGGGAAATTTCTACACTAAAATATAGTCTACTAGTGAAGAAGCCAATTGTCTCTTGTCAAGCTAACTAACAACAGTCCTGAAATATAGGTAGAAAAATATAATCACAGGTTAAAAGCAAGATTAGTTACTCGATTGAAGACCATGAAACCAAGGTCCAAGTCAATGCCATCGTCCACGGTGACAGTCTTAGCATGGCCACCAAGACTAGCTTCTTTCTCGTAAAGTACCACATCAACGCCAGCTTTAGCTAGAACATAAGCCGAAACAAGGCCACTGATGCCCGCACCGATCACTGCAATCCTCATCTGTTGCATTCTATCATATATCAAATGCAATGCAATGTATATGTACATTTAATACGGGTAACTCAAATGAGAACCGAAAAATCAAATGTTTTGCACTTTTCTCTATATCGCTCAGTAAGTGCGGTTCTTGATTCTCATTTGAACCTCACACTCTTCATATATTAATAATCCATATATGTGTGTGTGTGTTTGTGTGTGTATAACACAAAATAGTAAAAAGACATGTTATCTAAAATTTATGAGCTCTTCATGTTAGTAAGAGGAGTAATGCTAGCTACACATATGTGTATATACAAACCTTAGTAGAACGTGGAAATCAGGATGAAGAATGGACCGAAAGAAAACTCAAAAAATGAGTGTTACTAAACTCAAGATGGTCTAAGCTGCATGCACATTGATTTTATTTATATTAATACAGATACTTTTCCACATGAAGATAACCCATGCATGACCCCTACATGATTGAAATGATTTATGCTCATTTTCACCAATCACCGGAGATAGATACTTTTCCAGGTATGTACTCGTAATAACAAGGAAGATAATGATGTCTAAATTAAGGTTATCAACAAAAATAATTAATTAATTATATAAGATTTATTTATTTATTTTAAATTTTTTAGTTTCATCCTAGGTCCGATTCCTTACCATTATGTAATTACACAAAATTTATTTACTTATTTATTTTAATTTATTTAGCTTTCTCTAGGTTTCGGTGACCTATAACTATATAATTAAAAGGTAATTATTTATTTTTATCATTCAATTATTTATAATTACATATTTTAATAATAATTATTAATAATTTATTAATATTAATGCTGTTTGGCTGGAATTTTAAGCAAAGTCTTAAAGTAATTTTTGACTTAAAGCTGAAAATTAGATGTTTGTGTAATAAATTAGAAAATGATTTAAAGTTAAAAAAAAACAACTTAAAATCAGAAGTTGGTAGTAGGTACATTTTTTAACGACTTATTTTATTTTAGTGATTTCATTTGATTAAAGTTAATATAATCATTCAAATGAATTATTTATCATATTTATTTGTATTATTACAATTTTAATAACTTATAAATTACTCATAATACAAAATTATCCAAATAAATATTAACTTAAAATTTTAACTTTTTATTTATCTCTTTATATAAATTTAAATTATAAATAATAATTTCAAGTTTAGCTAAATAGCTCTAAGTTCATATTGTAGAACTGCCACTGATATAATATATTTCATAAAATATATAATCTGATTCTAAGGTAGAATATTAGCATATACAAATTTTATAAAAAAATTAACATTTAAAATTTGAATAAAACATTGATTTTAAATTTGATTCTGTTGCACAACCATTTTGGATAAATTTGATTATGAATATTTATGTAATGATTGTCAGGAGTTCTGTCTTGAGTGCCCCGTTATATTAACGTTCTTTGTCACCGCTACGGTCCTGTTAAATGCTAATTACACATACAAATACATTTTAGTTGCACATGCTTTACTGGAGCTACCGACACAAAAAGATAGATCACGTACAAATAATATACCCACTTCCAAATGACAGAGAAAAAAAAACAAAAACTACCCTTTTTCCGATTATTTCTTCACGATTTTTGTAACGCCCCAAATCCGGGATCAAAAGATTTTGTGGTCACTCTGCATTTTCTAATAAAACAACCTGTTCAATGTTAAACCAATACAATTATATCATCTGCGACCTCACTCTACCAAGAATCTTTAAAGGTTATAGTGCTAGAAACAAGAATCCAAAATTCCATTACACAAAATTTTCTTCTTTACAACCATTCTCTTTACATAAATCCTATAACACTAGTATAACTTCGACAAGAAGTATACTAGGCAAATCTAATCTGATACAACATAGTATTTAATAAAAAAAATCCACTTTATACAATAACCTTACACTAGTTCTAAATACTCTGCATCATAACGTCTTTACACTAACATCTTCTTCCTTCTCTGCCCAGCTACGCGGATAACTCCCGCCAATATGCCTTCTTACTGAAAGGCTAAAAATATAAAGAAAGCAAATATGAGCGAAAGAATTGCTCAGTAGGTGCATTATCAAGTATAATAGGAAAAGTTTCCAAAATAAGCTTTTGGTTTAAACATTTGTAATCTCTTAAAACTTTTAAATCAATTTTGGTAATTCGCCATAATTTCTCATTCAGCTTTTAGCAACTGAATAGTTTTAAAACAAGAAGTAATTTATATTTGTCGCCACGGTTACCCGAACCAAAATATCTACAATAGGATGTAGAAAATTGATAAGTGGATTTTATATCTACTTGGAACGCTTCATATCGGCTTAAATTGATGACTTGAACTCAAGTATGTGGTGTGTTTAATGTGTTTTCATTAAGTTTTGCAGAACCAAGAGTTGGAGGTTAATTTGATTAAAATTCGGATTTTCCGGGTAGGTGGCGCAGTCTTCACTGTTTTGGCCATATCTGGAGTTCTACAAGTCCGATTCTGACGATCTTACAGCTCACGCGAAGAGGACAACATTTTCTATAATTCTAGGCAGAGGGTTCCGCGCAGGCGCGGACCAAACGCGCGGGCGCGGACCTAACGCGTGGGCGCGCGCGCGGGGAGGATTCAGGACGTGCGGGCGCGCGCCTAAGGCGCGGCCGCCTGGCAAAATTCTTGGAAATTTTCCTGATTTCGATTTTTAATTGGAAATATGGAAATATCTTGCTGAAAAAGCCTCCTGGAGTTTATATAAACACAACCCTTCACCAATAATCACCACCTATTCCCAGCAACACATAGAGAGAGAGCCGAGACACGGAGATTCAAGTTTGACGAAGGATTCCTACGCGCGTGACAAGCAACGGAGTTCTAGATCTACTTTTCTTTTGTATCTTTCTTGGCGATACTCTTGGATGCTTTTGGAATTTGTTTTCTCAACTCTATTACTTTAGTATCCATATTATTCGAATCTTGTTTTTCATCATGCTTTCATCAGAACCCACGATGATGAACGGTTCTATTATGAACTAATCATTGTCGTGGGATTCTAACGGATTTATTTATGGATTTTAGTAGTTAATTGTTTTAAAGATGTGTGTGTGATGGCTAATTGATATCATAGTTTGGTTGTGCTTATTCTTCTTGGATGCGTAGCTAACATCTAAGATTGTTTGTTAATCTCTATTGAATGCGAAAGTGGATATAGAGATTTGGAACTTGCCATGCTAGCATAGGTTTATGTATGTTTGTCATGCATGATTCATAGGTGATTTTAACCATCTTACCTGCCCTATGTAATCTGAATGGATAACTTGCTCGTTAAACCGTTATGTTTTCAAATCTTATAGACATATAGGGTCTAAGCATAATTGGTGTCTGCTTAACTTCTATCTATTTTGTGGATGTTTAAGTGGTTTGGTATACGTATACTGAAAGGTAGCGTGTACTGATTTCGTGTTATCCGATTAGTTTTCACAACCGTCACATGCATTGATTAAAGACAAAAGACTCTGAATGAAGTACTTAATGAAGTTAGGATCCCATGTTTTATTCTCATATACATAAATCGATTTTAATCCTCTTAGTTAGTTAATTCTTAGTTTAATAATTTGTTCTCTAGTTAATTTTAGATAATCAAACCCAAATTGTTAATTGTCTTAGCAGTGGATAAAAATCATACATTGTTGCATAGGTACATTAATTGAATTGAACACCTCATTAGATCTCTGTGGGAACGAACTTGACTTATTCGTATATTACTTGTGACCACGTGCGCTTGCGTGATTTTGTGCTAACAAGTTTTTGGCGCCGCTGCCGGGGATCATCGGTGTTTTATTTTAGTTTATGTGCTTGTCATCAGTGGTCGTTAGAGTTCACTGACTCAGATTGTAGTTGTTTGTTCTGTGTGTTTCAGGTACTTGAACGTGTATGCGAACACGTTCTCAGACTCGTAAATTGGAAGAAGAAAGATTAAAGTTAGTAAAGATGGGAGACGTTCCAGAAGGAGTAGCACCTGCAGCTAAGGCTTTGAAGGACTATTCTCAGCCAAAGATCAATGATATGCAGTCGAGTATTGTCAGGCCGGCTATTGCAGCTAATACCTTTGAAATCAAGCCTGGCACGATTCAGATGGTACAGAATTCAGTGCAGTTTGGGGGTGCTCCAACGGAAGATCCTAATATGCATATTAGGGATTTCATCGAGATTTGCGACACCTTCAAGACCAACGGAGTGTCGGAAGATGCCGTGAAGCTGAGACTTTTCCCATTTTCTCTGAGGGATAAGGCTAAGGGCTGGTTGCACTCTCTACCAGCAGGTTCTATTACTACATGGGAGGATCTTGCTCAGAAATTTCTTACTAAATTCTTCCCCATGGCTAAAACTGCTGCGATCAGGAATGCTCTTACTCAGTTTTCTCAGCATTCTGGAGAAACTTTATGTGAAGCTTGGGAGAGATACAAGGAGATGCTTAGGAGATGTCCATGTTAATCCCAAATGACCTAACAGAATTGTAGAAGGGGGGGTTGAATACAATTCTTGATATTTTCTTAAACTTAAAACACTTTATAAAATAAAACTGAACTGAATAAATAAAAACACAAGATATAAATAATTCAGTTGGATTGTTTGATGATCCAACTGAAGTGTTTTTATTGCGGAAATAATCTGTGATACACAAGTACACAGCTGCTCAGTTACAGAGTTGTAGAGAAGAATGCTCTCAAGGATAGCTAATACAAACTATTTGTTTTTCTTCTCTTTCTCTATCTTAACTGCTACACTTGGTTATATATTCCCCAAGTTTACAATACTATTTTTGGCTACTCTAAAGTACACTAAAGGTAACCGCCAATAGTTTGCTTTTCATCCCTTTGTCCAGTGGTCCTTGGAGATCCTTGCTTTTGTCTTCATACTTATTATGATCACTCCCAAGAGCCCAATTGGAAACTGGGATGTTTCCTTATTCCCCATGTCCATTTTAATGGTTTCCAATGCAAAGTACACTTCCACATCACCTTTAGATCTGTTCAGTAAACTGTCACTATCACTTTGTCAACTATTCAGAAAAGCAATAATGATTCGTTGATAGCAGGGAGATGTGTTTCGTTGATAGCATCTCATGAAATTTCCTACCAGAGTCTGTCCAGGTTCTGATTTTCTCATTAGCATATTCAAGTTCTTTTTCAAGGGAAGTACATTTAGATGTTATCTCTAAGTGCATGTGCTTAACATTATCACATTCTTTTTGTACTTCTTGCATACGAGAAAATTCAGCTTCTAATATCTCATTCCTCTTTCTAAGGTCAGACATCTCAGATAAGATTCTAGTATTCTCAGCAGTTTGACTTCTAAAGCTAATATGTAATGACTTTAGAAAACGTCTTAACTCAGAAGCATTATCAGTATCAAAATCAAAGATAGTATTTAGTACCTTATCATCAGGAGCAGCAGTTACATCAGCATTGGCCATTAACGCATAGTTGACTACCTCAGTATCAGATTCTGAGGAAGAGTCCATCCAATCCTTGCTTGATGTGATGAGTGCCTTTGTCTTGTTGCATTCAGAAGCAAAGTGACCCATACTATTACACTTGTAGCATCTAACCTTTGACTTGTCAAATTTGCTACCCTTGCTGTCCTTTTTGATATACTTGTCTTTGTCTGCTTTGAAGATCTTTTTCTCAAAGTTGCCTTGTCTTCTATTCTTCCTGAACTTCATCCTTCTGAAGTTTCTGACAATCATAGCAACCATCTCTTCCATGTCTGAATCAGAAGATTCATCACCAGTATTGGCATCAGGATTGCCATCAGTATCTGATGAAGAGTCGTCAGGATCTGATTCAGCTACTCTTGTTTTCCTTCTAGAGACCTCCATAGCTTTCCCTTTTGATTTTGCTTCTACATTCAAAGCAATTGACTTTGCCTTGCTGCTTTTCTTGTTCTTCCTCTGTTGAACTTCAAGATCATGAGTTCTTAGCATCCAATAGATCTCATCAGGAGACACAATGTTCAGATCATACTGGTGTCTAATGATTGAGGTCTGAGTATCCCATTCTTCAGGTAAAGCTCTAAGAAATTTGGTGTTTGAATCTTCAGTTTCATATACTTTGTCAACTAAGAATAAGATGTTCAATAGTGTCAGAAATCTATCATATAGATCAGTCAGGCTCTCTTCAGGTCTTGCATCGAATTGTTCATATTCTTGAATCAAAAGAGCCCTTCTGTTTTTCTTAACAGATGCAGATCCCTGGCACTGAGTTTCCAAAGTATCCCAGATTTCTTTTGAAGACTTGCATGCAATCACTCTGTTTGACATGACAGCATCAAGGCTATTATGCAAGATATTCTTTATCTTTGGTTCCCTGAGTACATGAGCTTTTTCTTCTGGAGTCCATTCAGCTTTAGCTTTGACCACATAATGTTCTGGTACTGTATTTGTTCGTTCTATGAACTTTGTTGGTATATATGGTCCATCACGAATCCTGTCCAAGTAGTCAGGATCCATAGCCTCCAGGTACATCAGCATCTTTACCCTCCATGTAGGATATTCTGATATCTTTAAGATGGGAATCTTCATGCTTTCATACTTGGTTGTCGACATCTTTAGATCGTATCTGATTCAGAATTAAATCAGTTTGCTTTGATACCAATTGTTGCCCAGTAATAATCTATTGTAGAAGGGGGGTTGAATACAATAGAGTAAGATAATCGACTTCTTAATGTATATATCACAAATATGAAAAGAAAGATAACAGCTTTATTAAATCTGATATAAAACTGTTACAAACTCTCTCAAGAAATTCTGATGTTCTTGAGAGCTGCTAGTTTACAAAAACTCTCTCAAGAAATTCTATGTTCTCAAGAGCTTCTATTCGATTATGTTCTCTCTCAAATGAATACATAAATCCAAACCAAGACTGTGTTTATATAGTGCACACAGCTTCTCTATCAATAACAAGATAAGTCCTAATCAATAACAAAGATAGAAACCTATCCTTAATCGATAGCTACATTCTACAAACCAGGAACAAATAGAATAAACTTCCATGTTTATCTAGACTCCAAATATAACTCGAAGTAGGAATCCTGATCAGCTTCAAGTTCTGATGATCAATCCTGATCATAGTCTGAGTAGGAATCCTGATGATCAATAAGATACTGACGCTTGATCAAATACTGATGACCATGCAATACTGATGACGTCAGCAATCCTGATCAGTTGAGTCTAGCTTCTGACGATCATTGAATTCTGATCTAACAGAAGGTTACCGACTCTGAAAAACAAGTCATGATAAGGACCTATATGCATTTTTGTATGGATTTGTGGGGGATTGTTAGAAAATGGAAAGTTTGAGGCATATTTTAAATATGTTCTTGATGGAATTTCCGGAAACTAACAATTGCAGGTTGTTCCTTGATAAGAGAACTTAAACTTTCATGTTTGGATCTAAGACATTTTCTTAGTGGAATCCATAAATAAATTGAGTTGAAATAGGTTGCTTGAAATGGGTTATGTGGGTTGTGTAAGTTGAAATAACTTATATCCCACATAGAAATGGTAATGAGAGGTTGGTGGGTTTATATAGAACCATGTGCAAGAGTAGTGTACAACTACTAAGGCATGTGGGTGTGCATGGTGTTATTATGTGCCTCACACGCACACACACACACGCGCGCCGCCACCGCTCGCCAAGTCACGACACGACTCGGGTCGGGTCGAAGGGAGATTTGGGCGAATGTCTCGGCATCTCGCGTACGCGAGGCGACCTGTGCGAGGAATTTTAGTACATGTTTATTTAATATTATTTATTGATTATTGATTTAATTTAACAGTATCAGTATTTATTTGTAACAGCTCATCGAACTGGGTCAAGATTTATATTAAATCCTGATGGACTAGTTCTTGGATCAAATCCTGATGGCCCGGGTCAGTACTTGAAATTAAATCCTGATGACTACTGATCCTGATGGCCTAGGTCAGTACGTGGATCCTGATGGAGTTAAATCCTGATGGTAGGTCCAGTCCTGACGAAATCCTGATGGTCGGTCAAGTACTGATGCCTCTCCTGACGGACAACAAGTCCTGATGGCTTGACTTCAGTAAGTACTGATGATGATCAAATCCCGATGGACCAGGAAATCTTGACTGAGATGTAACTGATATTAAATACTGATGATAACTGTTATGATAATTAAATCAGAATATTTAGTATTAAATGCCATATCTTCAGTTACAATATTATGTCTGTTACGTTTTATTTTGTATTATATTTATATATACAAAATAGAACTTTTGAAAAAAATAGAATATACGTAACTCAGAAAACCCTAGCATCATATTCTTCTCTGCTCTCTCGCTCAACACATACAGAATATACATAGGTTTTTGGGCGAACTGAGGTGCAGGTTGCTGTTGATCATTGCCAATTCAATGAGTGGATTGATATGTGATGTTTTATCCTGGAAGTGATATTGCTGCAACCTAACACATCGTAAGTGGGGCAATAATCTCTTCAAGAACAGTCAAGACTTCTCTAAGGCTTGGCGACTCAGCTGTTCATTATCTATCAGTACTTGTTAAAAGCTACAGAGAGATAAGTGTCCTTTCTTATCTTGTTATTTACAGTCTCTAATTATTTTCTTGTTTCGACCTTCGTGTTTGTTTTGTTAATTGGTATATTTTCCTGTTCTTGTTAATACAAAAAATATATAATTGTCTTATTGTTGCTGTGTAGTTAGTGAATTATACCCAACATTTTTGTCATGTAAAAAATGACTACTTGCATAGACCCTGTGCACAATTCTCTGTGAGTTTGTGTGTGTGTGTGAGAGAGAGACAGTTCTATCTGTTGGATGGTATAGTGTTGTAAGATAAAGTTGAGCATAGTCCTTAAAACAAATAAATTTAGATTCAAATGAAAATTAAGATAAGTTGCCTTATTACGTATTGAACAATTCAACACCAGCTCTTACTAGTCGTTCGAGTCTTTATTTGTCTATCTATTTTATTTCCTATTATTTAGCTAGGATAAACTAGTCAGGAATAAGTCATAGAAGTATTGGTGTGGTAGTTATGTGTTTTCTATATTTATGAAGTTAGTGGTTGTTTGGTTGGCATCAAATTAACTTGAAACACCCAGGAAGTGTCATTTGATGAAGTTGTTTGGTTAACAAAAATAAAGGAAGTAAAATTTCCTTGAAAGTTTGAATTCCTATAAAACATGGGAAGTTGGTTACCCACCTCCCCCATGATAACTTACACTTCCTATGTGAGTGAATACCCTTATATCAGCCAAACAAAATTTTCAACTTTCTAGCGATTATAAATTCCATAAGAAATGCAACTTCCATGGTAAATAATTTCCTATTGCAAACCAAACAAGCACTTAGTAGTTGCAGTTTAAGTAGTGGTGTGTAGTCTTTGTGTTATTTAAAGGCATCTATAAGTAATGAAAAAGTGAGTCTTTCACAGCCATATATATTTTCTTCATATTCTGGTACTTCTGTTCAACAATCTGGTATCAGAGCTGTAACTCACAGGCCCAAGTGGTGATATCTTTCTGTTAAGAAATGGCAGACCTTCAAGTGGTTGGCGGTATCAAAAAGCTTAACAACCAGAATTATAATTCTTGGTCTACTTGTATGATGTCTTACATGCAAGGCCAGGATTTATGGGAGGTTGTAAATGGAACTGAGGTGACACAACCAGAAGCTGAAGATGCGAATGTGATACTGCGGAAGTGGAAGATTAAAGTGGGCAAAGCCATGTTCATTTTAAAGACGACGGTTGAAGACGATTTACTAGAGCACATTCGAGATAGTAAAACTCCCAAAGGAGCCTGGGATGTGTTTGCTAAGTTGTTCTTTAAAAAGAATGACACAAATTAGGCTTCAACTATTAGAGAGTGAATTGTTGTCAATGGCGCAATGGGACTTGACGATTGCACAATAGTTTCATAAAGTAAAGTCGTTACGTCGGGAAATTTCTGAGTTGGATCCAACAGCTCCTATTGGAGATACTAGGATAAAATGGATCATCATCCATGGTTTGAAGCCATAATTTAGGAGCTTTGTTGCTGCTATTCAAGGATGGCAAACTCAGTCGTCGCTTGTAGAATTCAAAAATTTGCTAGCTGGTCAAGAATCTTTAGCTAAGCAAATGGGAGGAGTCTCACTGAAAAGAGAAGAAGAGGCCCTTTATGCCAACAAAAGTAGGTGGAATTCTAAGCAGCTTGCAGCAGGTGGTCTCAAAAAGTATGATGGTGGTCTCAGAAAGTATGATGACAAGCGAGAAGTCATCAAGGTAAATGGAGTGTCCATCCAGGAGCAGGATCAAAGAAATTTGGAAATAATCCAAAGTTTGAGGGTAAATGCTACAAGTGCCAAAAGAAAGACCATATGGCGAAGGATTGCTGGTCAAAGACAAAGGGTGTGGAAAGTAATGTTGTAACTTCTAACGATGAAGATGGATGGGATGTTGAAGCTCTCTTTGCTACGGGTGAAGATGAGATGGCTTTTACAACAACAATGTTGGATCAAATTGATTACAAGAATGACTGGATTGTCGATTCTGGGTGCTCAAATCATATGACCGGTGATAAAGAGAAGCTGCAAAATCTGTCAGAATACAATGGAAGTCGAGTGGCGGTGACAGCCAATAACTCCAAACTACCAATTGCTCATATCGGTAATACTATATATAGTTCCTCCTCACTTTAATGATAATCAGTTACCTCTCCAAAATGTTTATCATGTTCCTGGTATGGAGAAAAATCTTCTCTCTGTTGCACAATTAACATCTTCAGGCTACTATGTTTTATTTGGTCCAAAAGATGTGAAAATATATCAAGATCAAGTTGAGATCACGAAAGAGCCAGTGATGAAGGGACAAAGATCAAAATCAGTCTATGTGATGTCTGTAGAAACTGCATACATTGATAAAACACGGAAGAATGAGACGAAAGACCTATGGCATATGCGGCTAAGTCATGTTAGCTACTATAAGCTAGATATAATGATGAAGAGGTCAATGGTCAGGGGGCTTCCCCAACTTGAAGTAAGAACAAAGACGATATGTGCAGGTTGTCAATATGGAAAAGCACACCAGCTGCCATATGAAGAGTCCAAGTTTAAAGCTGCAAAACCATTACAACTCGTTCATTCTGATGTGTTTGGACCAGTTAAGAAATCTTCTAACAGGGGAATGAATTACATGGTAACCTTCATTGACACTTTCTCAAGATATGTGTGGGTTTATTTTATGAAAGAGAAATCTGAAACTCTTTCAAAGTTTAAAGAGTTTAAGGAAGTAGCAGAAGCAGAAACCCATAAAAGTATTGAGTTTCTTCGCACAGACAATGGAGGAGAATATGTTTCAGATGAGTTTTCAAAGTTTCTTCTCAAGTGCAGAATACACCATCAATTTACGTGTGCTAGCACCACGCAAAAAAATGGCATAGCCGAAAGGAAGAACATGCACTTAGCGAAGTATGCTTCATGGAAAGAGTGCTCCGTTCATTGACAAGAAAATTTGATTATGTTGTGACTTCTTTCGAGGAGTCAAAATATTTGTCCACAATTTCTATTGATGAGCTAGTTGGTTCACTTCAAGCGCATGAGCAGCGGATGAACCAGTATGCTGATACGAGCCATTTGGAGAAGGCTTTGCAAAGTAAGGTGTCCATTGGTGATAATCCTGGCAGTAGCAGTTCAGTACGTGGCAGAGGTGGCTATAGAGGTAGCTACCGAGGTGGACGAGGACGTGGAAGGCAGTCCTTCAACAGAAGCCGGTATTGAAGGACTTGCATCAACCGATAAAGGATGGTATTCCCGTGTATTGTGACAACTTGTCAGCAGTAAAGTTGGCGTAAAATCCAGTTTTTCATGCAAGAACTAAACATGTGGAGGTGCATTATCATTTTATCAAAGAGAAGGTTCTGCAAGATGAAATTTTGTTGCAGCATGTCAATACAGAAGAACAAGTTGCAGATCTATTTACAAAAGGCTTGTGTATCAGCAAGCTCAAATTTTTTTGCAGCAAGCTAGGAATGGTGAAAAGACTAGAAGCTGATGTTGAGGGTGGGGGGGGGGGGTATTGAACAATTCAACACCAGCTCTTACTAGTCGTTGGAGTCTTTATTTGTCTATCTATTTTATTTCATATTATTTAGCTAGGATAAACTAGTCAGGAATAAGTCATAGAAGACTAGAAGTAGTGGTCTGGTAGTTATGTGTTTTCCTATATTTATGCATGTAGTCTTCATATTTTGGTACTTCTGTTCAACATTACGTAAGATGATAATATGAATTCAAGCACTTACCCCCATCAACTTCTGTAACAGACTGTACTGGGCAACCACTTAATATTTGGCAACCTCTAATAATCAGCTCTTCTTTTACCTATTGCCACGCTTAGCATTTCAGTATCAGGTAGTGTATGATTTAAAATTTAATATTCAGACTTTTCTATTCCAATTTTTTTTGATATATAATTCTAAATTTGAGGAATTCGACAATTTGTCACCTTGTTGACGTAGCTATGTGATCGACATCTTACAGTAAGCCACTGCGGACGCCCAAAGAGCTACAGGAAAACCAACGGTTGAGGTTGTTAGGAATGCTTTATTGGATTTAAATATCTCCGCAACATTCCAAAGTAGTGTTCAGACATGGGTTAAAGTTGGAATTCCTTTCGGCTAAACTTGCAAATTAAGTACCTGGAGTAGATGGTGATTGCGGCAAAAGGATAGAATTACATAGGCAGAAAAGTTCATCACTCCTTCTGAAGGAGAAGACCAAATTGATGAACACATCGGAATATATGATATTTAGTAGTAAGTTATTACTTTCATTAGAAAATATTTTGAATTTGTGAGAACATAGTCTTGGTAGTCATACAAGATATGCTTTCTGAAATAAATCTGAGTAACCATGAGAGCTAATAAATTGACCCAGTGTTTCATTGCGTTCAATATATGGATTGTTTTCAAGATCTTCAACGTATCTGCAACAATTATCATTTGAAAAATGAACTAGCAAAACTAACCTACGATAGACAAAATTTAAATCAATAAATTGAACTCTTTACACCGGAAGAGGAAATACAACACATGTTGCATGACTAGAACTAAATAGCAGTGTGCAGTCCACATTCGTTAAGAGTTTTCATTAAAGTAGAATGTCTTTATTGCATGCATTCTCAAATAATATGTGGGATCCCCTACATATGAGGGGGTAAATAATTTCTACTCATAATTTGTTCTTACATGCGTTAGCTAGGTTACTTTTTTTTTCATAAGAACTGATAATCACAGAAACAATACCTGATAACATCATTTTTAAACTTGAATATATCTCGTATCATTTGCCAAAAGTACGGATTCAGGGCATTCCTCTTTTGGGAGAAGAGACTGGACAAACCACCACGACTTCCCCACTCACAGCTCCGGCCATTGTCTAAACTCACCGACAAAGCATGTCCGAGACCTCCATGTCAACTCCAAGACTTTCAAAGAACTCCATCATGTTTGGATATGTGACCTGTAATCACAGTCCCCAAAGAACATAAGACAGAAACCAATGTACACAATGGTAACATAAAAATAAATCTTAAGGCACAACAGGAAACCAGAAGACATTTTCCACACTGGTCGAAACATTTTCATTTTATTACTAAGCCGGAAATGACCCAAAATTGCACGGCTTATACCAAAACAAACACACCCAGTACATCCCGCTTCTAGAGCATGGTAAGGTCACTCTCTGCAACATGATTAAAATATCACACATCCATTTCTATCTAATGTCAATAACATTCATAGTATAAAAGCATCACAAATACAATCCCGGGTTTCTTGTAATATCCCGTATTTTTACAATAATATTGATAGATTAATAATAATAGAAAAGGATTAAAATTTGATAATGAATAAGATTTAAAATTGAATTAGATTAATGTGCCTAAAATATGGATGGATACGGTTAATTTGTAGGTTGGGAGTTAGGGTTTCGTAATGTTATATAAACATTAATTATGTTCTTCCGCCTCATCTTTTTAATAAAAATTCGTTGGATTTTGTCCATAAAAATCACCTATATTGCAAAATTCGTAGAAAATTCATCGTAAGTCAGAATTGGTTGATTCTGGACTTTCCGTAAAGGTCTTTTCGTTATCTACAACTTTCGTCCTTTGATTTTTTCAATAAAAGATCGTTTAGAGGGCTAAAAAGGCTAATTACAGATGTGGTTAGGTTGGATTCATACGTACATTCAAGGTTTTAGATGTTGATGTAAGTTTTCGATTGATTTATCTAGTGTTTTGGAAATTATGTGTCATATGTATATGTTTGATTATATAAATTTGGGCTAAGTGGTAATATTTTGAAGTGATATATATGACTGATATGTGTTATGTGTAAGCAATATTCTTGGGATTCTGATTTGTGCCACGATTTGTGAAAATATCGAATAAGAATAAAGACCGAGTCACCGAGTTGTAGTGACAATTTTCTGAAAATTTAGGACCGTTATCACCAGATTGTAGTGATCGTGGCATGAATTCTGGATTTCAAGGTATTGTTGTTATGTGGTGTCGTATTGTATGTATCGAATAAGAATATGAATGTGTATATAAAGTTATTGTTTAGTATCGTTATCATATCGAATATTGTATTGTCTTAGGTGTATATAAGTAATTTGCCCGACTAGTTGGATCAATTGGTTTCTTGTTGGGCTGTATAGCTCTTTCTTTTATATTTTCAGGATACCATTGGGATTCGAGTATCCAAGGTTTGGACAAGATTGTCTTTTGGATCATCGTTAACTGCGCTTTTGTAATAGTTAGATTTGTAATAGACTCTTGGACTAAGGAGTCATATTTTATTTAAGTTTTGATTTAGAATTAATAGTCCGAAAAGTCGGGCTGTTATAGTTGGTATCAGAGCAGGCTGTACTTCGAAATGTGTTAGGTAGGGGACTAGTACACTTCCTAGGATTCGTTTCTGTGGACCGTAGTCTTATAGGAGATTATTAGGTAGACGTTTCATAAACCTTTTGGTGTATAGGATTGTTATGAATTTGGGGACAAATTCTTTTTAAGGAGGGTAGTATGTAATATCCCGTATTTTTAGAATAAATTGATAGATTAATAATAATAGAAAAGGATTAAAATTTGATAATAAATAGGATTTAAAATTGAATTAGATTAATGTGCTTAAAATATGGATCGGATTTGGATACGGTTAACTTGTAGGTTTGGAGTTAGGGTTTCGTAATACTATATAAACATTATGTTCTCCTTCCTCAACTTTTTAATCAAAATTCGTAGGGTTTTGTCCATAAAAATCAGTTATCTTGTAAAATTCGTAGAAAATTCATCGTAAGTCAGAATTTGTTGATTCTGGACTTTTCGAAAAGTCTTTTCGTTATCTACAACTTTCATCCTGTGATTTTTTTTCAAAAAACGTCGTTTTTAGGGTTAAAAAGGCTAATTACAAATGTGGTAAGGTTGGATTCATACGTACATTCAAGGTTTTAGATGTTGAGGTAGGTTTCCAATTGATTTATCTAGTGTTTTGGAAATTATGTGTCATATGTATATGTTTGATTATATAAATTTCGGCTAAGTGGTTATATTTTGAAGTGATATGTATGACTGATATGTGTAAGAAATATTATTGGGATTTTGATTTGTGCAACGGTTTGTGAAAATATAGAATCAGAATAAGGACCGAGTCACCGGGTTGTGGTGACAATTTTCTGAAAATTTAGGACCATTATCACCGTGTTGTAGTGGTCGTGGCATGAATTGTGGATTTCAAGGTATTGGTGTTATGTGGTGTCGTATTGTATGTATCGAATAAGAATATGAATATGTATCTAAAGTTATTATTTCGTATCGTTATCATATCGAATATTGTATTGTCTTATGTGTATATAAGTAATTTGCCCGACTAGTTGAATCGATTGGTTTCCTGTTGGGCGGTATAGCTCATTCTTTTATATTTTCAGTTTCGGTGCAAATTCAAGTGGGATACCATTGGGATTCGAGTATCTTAGGTTTGGACAAGATTGTCTTTTGGATCATCGTTAGCTACACTTTTGTAATAGTTAGATTTCTAATAGACTTTTGGACGAAGGAGTTATATTTTATTTAAGTTTTGATTTAGAATTAATAGTCCTAAAAGTCGGGCTGTTACAGTTGGTATCAGAGCAGGCAATCCTTCAAAGTGTGTTAGGTATGGGACTAGTACACTTCCCGAGATTCGTTTCTGTGGACCATAGTCTTGTAGGAGATTATTGGGTAGACGTGTCATGAACCTTTTGGTGTATAGGATTGTTGTGAATTTGGGGACCAAATTCTTTTTAAGGAGGGTTGTATGTAATATCCTGTATTTTTAGAATAATATTGATAGATTAATAATAATAGAAAAGGATTAAAATTTGATAATGAATAGGATTTAAAATTGAATTAGATTAATGTGCGTAAAATATGGATCAGATTTGGATACGGTTAACTTGTAGGTTTGGAGTTAGGGTTTCGTAATGTTATATAAACATTATGTTCTCCCTCCTCATCTTTTTAATCAAAATTCGTAGGGTTTTGTCCATAAAAATTCATCGTAAGTCAGAATTCGTTGATTCTGGACTTTTTGGAAAGGTCTTTTCGTTACCTACAACTTTCGTCCTTTGATTTTTTCAAGAAAACTTCATTTAGAGGGCTAAAAAGGCTAATTACAGATGTGGTCATGTATTGGGTTTGACCGGTTGTTCAACCCAATATGGTAATATGAATTTGGGTGATTAAGACTGTTTTGGTAATAATTGTATGGATAGACTATTATTATATATGGTATGTCTTGGTCATGATTAAATTAGGGAATTAAGTACCAAGAATAAAAAGCCTTGTATAACAAGTATGATGAGTCTTGTAAAACAAGTATGACAAGTCTTGGTGGCTAAGTTTTGGGTGGCTATATAAACATAATCATAGTATGTTTGATGTATGATTGACCATTGTTTGGCTTGAGTATCGTGTGAGTGATACACCGTTGGTGAGATTGATTGTATTATTGATAACTGTTTTGATTAATAATACAAGTTGGGACGTGGTTGTTTCCGCGTCATATATATTATGTGTGTGCTTTGCTTTGTTTGTTTGTTTGAATCTCGTATTGGTGTGTAGCCTCTAAACCTAACAAGTGGTATCAAGAGCCAAGGTTCGTGATTCGAGATGGATAAGTTTGGGGAAAGCTCAAGATTGAATTGTTTGATGAAAGAAACAATTTTGCCTTATGGCAGAGCACGGTGAAAGATCTGTTAATTCAGCGAGGGTTATATGCAACTCTCGAAGAGAAAAAACCTACTGATGTTGAGGCCACAAAGTGGGAAGACATGAAGTTACATGCGGCATCAACGATCCGGTTGAGTGATATGTATGACTAATATGTGTTATGTGTAAGCAATATTCTTGGGATTCTGATTTGTGTCATGTTTTGTGAAAATATCGAATAAGAATAAGGACCGAGTCACCGGGTTGTAGTGACAATTTTCTGAAAATTTAGGACCGTTATCACCGGGTTATAGTGGTCGTGGCATGAATTGTGGATTTCAAGGTATTGTTGTTATGTTGTGTCATATTGTATGTATCGAATAATAATATGAATGTGTATCTAAAGTTATTGTTTCGTATCGTTATCATATGTGTATATAAGTAATTTGCCTGACTAGTTGGATCGATTGGTTTCTTGCTGGGTTGTATAACTCATTTTTTATATTTTCAGGTTCGGTGTAAATTCAAGTGGGATACCATTGGGATTCAAGTATCTTAGGTTTGGACAAGATTGACTTTTGGATCATCGTTAGCTCCGCTTTTGTAATAGTTAATATTTATGTTTTGATTTAGAATTAATAATCCGAAAAGTCGGGTTGTTACATTTCTCCTGTTTAGTTTTTTCCCCTTGATCTACAACACTTTTTTTGGTTGCTAAATTGATCTAGAACAGTTACCAAAGTTTGAGCAAAATAAAAGCATACCATGATATCTACTAATAATTTCACCATTATACTTTTGTTATAAAATACCTCACTTATAATTGGAGCAAAATATAACAGTATTAATAGAATTGTTATATAAAACATCGATAAATATGTCACTATCTCGGTCATGTTTCAAATCTCAGCTGCGGCAAGACAATTTTGGTTCCTATCCTAACTTTAAAAACAGGAAAATAAAAAATAACATTACTGACGATCATTAATTGCCTAAGAATTTGTGCGGTAGAGTTCATCTCTTGTCATCCCAGATTTTGGGTTTGATTCTACTTATCTCGAAATTTATCTAAAAATATGGATACTACTAAAATTATTTTAACTTGGTCAAAAATTATTACACACCGTAGACTAAACTAACTGTGAGGATGAAAGTTTGGACTAGTTTTTGGTGCTAATGTGAAAAAATTCGTAGAATTTTTTTTGGTTGAGTTAGCAGTTATGTTTTTGCGTTCCCAGAGTTTTAACGGTCGGATCGCCCTGAATTTTGGTCAGCATCTTCCTTTATCATATCTCTAAATTATGAACGGTGGAGATTGGAGTTAGAGATCCAGAAGGTCTGTTTAATGAGGATGTTGCACCATGATAATGATTAAGGTCTCCGTGGTGAGGCGATTTGGAGCGGGTATTTTTTGGCCCAAAAGTATTTTTTTGATTAATTATTAAACTAGACCCAATGATTATTAAGTTAGGTAAACGGTAGTGAATTAAGTAGTGATTTTGATATTGTGTGTGTTTGGGGCATCACAAAAAGTTCACTTATAGCTTAAAACTAGCATGAAAACACGTGCAAGACACGGGTCACTATCTAGCATAATTGTTTTAACTTCTAAGTAGTTCGGTGTTTATTATAATTTATAGATCGTTTGACAGACGTCTCATTGTGGGTACAAAAGCTGGACTTGATCTCCGTAGTGAGATAGTTAGCGTTGAAAAGTATCCTTGATTGATGTGTTTTTGAGTTAAGAAATGAGTAAATTCGATATTTATGATATTTGTTATGTGTAAGATCTATGTCAAAATATGATTATCTTACATACAAGACATTAACGTGCACAATTTTACTAATTTAGCTCATTGAGCGAATGATACATTTTCTTGTTTCTGAAATGTAATTTGCATCGTAGTTATTTTATATATTTTGAAGTTAAATAAAATGTCTTCTATCAAATGACACTCACATATTTCGCGTGAATTTCTAAAAATCTGTGATTTTATATAGTGATATAAAGATGTTTCAGTTAATAGATAAACTCAAGTTCAATTTCTACAAACAACTTTTTCTAATAAATAATAAACACAGAGGCAAGTTAGTCAGTTCAAATCATGCACAAAATATCTCATAGTTAAATTATCTCACCAATTATAAGATTATGTTAATCGATATAATAATAGAAACCAAATACTCCTCTACTCACGTGACACAAACATATACATATAATGTGTTTGATATAGAACATGTATGACTGAGTAGTGCTATGGTAGGAAGATGAACAAATTATTGCATAAACCCAAGTTCGATTCCATTCATTAACAAATTTTTTTTAGAAAAAAGAGTAAACACAAGGGAAATTTAGATATTTTAAATTAAATAAAATGTCTCACCAATTTAGATTAGATTAAATGTCTCATGAATCATTGCTTTTATTGGGCTATAATAAAATAGATATATAATAATAATACCAAATATTTCTTTACTCACACCGCACACACATATGATGTGTGTAATTTAAAACTCATATAATTGAGTGGTGTGGTGGTAAGAGGAGGTGCAAGTTATTGTCGACACCCAAGTTCGAATCCATTCAATATCAATTTTTTTAAGAATAATAAACATAAGGGCAATTTGGACATTTCAAATGCATTAAAATGTCTTGCCAATTTAGCATGAATAAAATGTCCCCAAAGATGAGTAAGTGTTATATAAGTGATAAGTTGATGAATTCTTATAAATTATACGGATGTTTGGATATATTTACTTATAAGTTAGTTAAGAGTTTGCTAAATTAAATTTGAAAAAATAATTATTAAATACAATGATTTCAACACTTGCATTTTAAATTTAAAAAATATTTAAAAACACAAATGTAAAAATATAAAGTATTAAAAAACAAAGAAATCAAGTAATAAATCAATAAGTTCAGTAAAATGTACCTCATTATTAACATTCAACTTATCAACAAGTTATAAGTTGAGGAGGTAATAAGTTGGGCACCTCATAAATTGTTACTATTTATAAGCCATAAGTAGACTTATAAACAGGTTGCCAAACAGGCCCATTGTATGCATACAAACATACAAAATATACGTATCAATATATACATATATACAACAAACACTCTTTTACGTGGCCAACAAAATTAGTTCTCTGTGTTTTACTTTGATTACTGTTTGAGACCCAACACAAAAGAACCAGGAGCCAGCTAGCAGATTTTCAAAATGTTGTGAATATAATATTATCAATTGTTTAACTGTAAATTCAATTTCAGAAAACTTGCATACTTGAGCCAGGGAAATTTCTACACTAAAATATAGTCTACTAGTGAAGAAGCCAATTGTCTCTTGTCAAGCTAACTAACAACAGTCCTGAAATATAGGTAGAAAAATATAATCACAGGTTAAAAGCAAGATTAGTTACTCGATTGAAGACCATGAAACCAAGGTCCAAGTCAATGCCATCGTCCACGGTGACAGTCTTAGCATGGCCACCAAGACTAGCTTCTTTCTCGTAAAGTACCACATCAACGCCAGCTTTAGCTAGAACATAAGCCGAAACAAGGCCACTGATGCCCGCACCGATCACTGCAATCCTCATCTGTTGCATTCTATCATATATCAAATGCAATGCAATGTATATGTACATTTAATACGGGTAACTCAAATGAGAACCGAAAAATCAAATGTTTTGCACTTTTCTCTATATCGCTCAGTAAGTGCGGTTCTTGATTCTCATTTGAACCTCACACTCTTCATATATTAATAATCCATATATGTGTGTGTGTGTTTGTGTGTGTATAACACAAAATAGTAAAAAGACATGTTATCTAAAATTTATGAGCTCTTCATGTTAGTAAGAGGAGTAATGCTAGCTACACATATGTGTATATACAAACCTTAGTAGAACGTGGAAATCAGGATGAAGAATGGACCGAAAGAAAACTCAAAAAATGAGTGTTACTAAACTCAAGATGGTCTAAGCTGCATGCACATTGATTTTATTTATATTAATACAGATACTTTTCCACATGAAGATAACCCATGCATGACCCCTACATGATTGAAATGATTTATGCTCATTTTCACCAATCACCGGAGATAGATACTTTTCCAGGTATGTACTCGTAATAACAAGGAAGATAATGATGTCTAAATTAAGGTTATCAACAAAAATAATTAATTAATTATATAAGATTTATTTATTTATTTTAAATTTTTTAGTTTCATCCTAGGTCCGATTCCTTACCATTATGTAATTACACAAAATTTATTTACTTATTTATTTTAATTTATTTAGCTTTCTCTAGGTTTCGGTGACCTATAACTATATAATTAAAAGGTAATTATTTATTTTTATCATTCAATTATTTATAATTACATATTTTAATAATAATTATTAATAATTTATTAATATTAATGCTGTTTGGCTGGAATTTTAAGCAAAGTCTTAAAGTAATTTTTGACTTAAAGCTGAAAATTAGATGTTTGTGTAATAAATTAGAAAATGATTTAAAGTTAAAAAAAAACAACTTAAAATCAGAAGTTGGTAGTAGGTACATTTTTTAACGACTTATTTTATTTTAGTGATTTCATTTGATTAAAGTTAATATAATCATTCAAATGAATTATTTATCATATTTATTTGTATTATTACAATTTTAATAACTTATAAATTACTCATAATACAAAATTATCCAAATAAATATTAACTTAAAATTTTAACTTTTTATTTATCTCTTTATATAAATTTAAATTATAAATAATAATTTCAAGTTTAGCTAAATAGCTCTAAGTTCATATTGTAGAACTGCCACTGATATAATATATTTCATAAAATATATAATCTGATTCTAAGGTAGAATATTAGCATATACAAATTTTATAAAAAAATTAACATTTAAAATTTGAATAAAACATTGATTTTAAATTTGATTCTGTTGCACAACCATTTTGGATAAATTTGATTATGAATATTTATGTAATGATTGTCAGGAGTTCTGTCTTGAGTGCCCCGTTATATTAACGTTCTTTGTCACCGCTACGGTCCTGTTAAATGCTAATTACACATACAAATACATTTTAGTTGCACATGCTTTACTGGAGCTACCGACACAAAAAGATAGATCACGTACAAATAATATACCCACTTCCAAATGACAGAGAAAAAAAAACAAAAACTACCCTTTTTCCGATTATTTCTTCACGATTTTTGTAACGCCCCAAATCCGGGATCAAAAGATTTTGTGGTCACTCTGCATTTTCTAATAAAACAACCTGTTCAATGTTAAACCAATACAATTATATCATCTGCGACCTCACTCTACCAAGAATCTTTAAAGGTTATAGTGCTAGAAACAAGAATCCAAAATTCCATTACACAAAATTTTCTTCTTTACAACCATTCTCTTTACATAAATCCTATAACACTAGTATAACTTCGACAAGAAGTATACTAGGCAAATCTAATCTGATACAACATAGTATTTAATAAAAAAAATCCACTTTATACAATAACCTTACACTAGTTCTAAATACTCTGCATCATAACGTCTTTACACTAACATCTTCTTCCTTCTCTGCCCAGCTACGCGGATAACTCCCGCCAATATGCCTTCTTACTGAAAGGCTAAAAATATAAAGAAAGCAAATATGAGCGAAAGAATTGCTCAGTAGGTGCATTATCAAGTATAATAGGAAAAGTTTCCAAAATAAGCTTTTGGTTTAAACATTTGTAATCTCTTAAAACTTTTAAATCAATTTTGGTAATTCGCCATAATTTCTCATTCAGCTTTTAGCAACTGAATAGTTTTAAAACAAGAAGTAATTTATATTTGTCGCCACGGTTACCCGAACCAAAATATCTACAATAGGATGTAGAAAATTGATAAGTGGATTTTATATCTACTTGGAACGCTTCATATCGGCTTAAATTGATGACTTGAACTCAAGTATGTGGTGTGTTTAATGTGTTTTCATTAAGTTTTGCAGAACCAAGAGTTGGAGGTTAATTTGATTAAAATTCGGATTTTCCGGGTAGGTGGCGCAGTCTTCACTGTTTTGGCCATATCTGGAGTTCTACAAGTCCGATTCTGACGATCTTACAGCTCACGCGAAGAGGACAACATTTTCTATAATTCTAGGCAGAGGGTTCTGCGCAGGCGCGGACCAAACGCGCGGGCGCGGACCTAACGCGTGGGCGCGCGCGCGGGGAGGATTCAGGACGTGCGGGCGCGCGCCTAAGGCGCGGCCGCCTGGCAAAATTCTTGGAAATTTTCCTGATTTCGATTTTTAATTGGAAATATGGAAATATCTTGCTGAAAAAGCCTCCTGGAGTTTATATAAACACAACCCTTCACCAATAATCACCACCTATTCCCAGCAACACATAGAGAGAGAGCCGAGACACGGAGATTCAAGTTTGACGAAGGATTCCTACGCGCGTGACAAGCAACGGAGTTCTAGATCTACTTTTCTTTTGTATCTTTCTTGGCGATACTCTTGGATGCTTTTGGAATTTGTTTTCTCAACTCTATTACTTTAGTATCCATATTATTCGAATCTTGTTTTTCATCATGCTTTCATCAGAACCCACGATGATGAACGGTTCTATTATGAACTAATCATTGTCGTGGGATTCTAACGGATTTATTTATGGATTTTAGTAGTTAATTGTTTTAAAGATGTGTGTGTGATGGCTAATTGATATCATAGTTTGGTTGTGCTTATTCTTCTTGGATGCGTAGCTAACATCTAAGATTGTTTGTTAATCTCTATTGAATGCGAAAGTGGATATAGAGATTTGGAACTTGCCATGCTAGCATAGGTTTATGTATGTTTGTCATGCATGATTCATAGGTGATTTTAACCATCTTACCTGCCCTATGTAATCTGAATGGATAACTTGCTCGTTAAACCGTTATGTTTTCAAATCTTATAGACATATAGGGTCTAAGCATAATTGGTGTCTGCTTAACTTCTATCTATTTTGTGGATGTTTAAGTGGTTTGGTATACGTATACTGAAAGGTAGCGTGTACTGATTTCGTGTTATCCGATTAGTTTTCACAACCGTCACATGCATTGATTAAAGACAAAAGACTCTGAATGAAGTACTTAATGAAGTTAGGATCCCATGTTTTATTCTCATATACATAAATCGATTTTAATCCTCTTAGTTAGTTAATTCTTAGTTTAATAATTTGTTCTCTAGTTAATTTTAGATAATCAAACCCAAATTGTTAATTGTCTTAGCAGTGGATAAAAATCATACATTGTTGCATAGGTACATTAATTGAATTGAACACCTCATTAGATCTCTGTGGGAACGAACTTGACTTATTCGTATATTACTTGTGACCACGTGCGCTTGCGTGATTTTGTGCTAACAAGTTTTTGGCGCCGCTGCCGGGGATCATCGGTGTTTTATTTTAGTTTATGTGCTTGTCATCAGTGGTCGTTAGAGTTCACTGACTCAGATTGTAGTTGTTTGTTCTGTGTGTTTCAGGTACTTGAACGTGTATGTGAACACGTTCTCAGACTCGTAAATTGGAAGAAGAAAGATTAAAGTTAGTAAAGATGGGAGACGTTCCAGAAGGAGTAGCACCTGCAGCTAAGGCTTTGAAGGACTATTCTCAGCCAAAGATCAATGATATGCAGTCGAGTATTGTCAGGCCGGCTATTGCAGCTAATACCTTTGAAATCAAGCCTGGCACGATTCAGATGGTACAGAATTCAGTGCAGTTTGGGGGTGCTCCAACGGAAGATCCTAATATGCATATTAGGGATTTCATCGAGATTTGCGACACCTTCAAGACCAACGGAGTGTCGGAAGATGCCGTGAAGCTGAGACTTTTCCCATTTTCTCTGAGGGATAAGGCTAAGGGCTGGTTGCACTCTCTACCAGCAGGTTCTATTACTACATGGGAGGATCTTGCTCAGAAATTTCTTACTAAATTCTTCCCCATGGCTAAAACTGCTGCGATCAGGAATGCTCTTACTCAGTTTTCTCAGCATTCTGGAGAAACTTTATGTGAAGCTTGGGAGAGATACAAGGAGATGCTTAGGAGATGTCCATGTTAATCCCAAATGACCTAACAGAATTGTAGAAGGGGGGGTTGAATACAATTCTTGATATTTTCTTAAACTTAAAACACTTTATAAAATAAAACTGAACTGAATAAATAAAAACACAAGATATAAATAATTCAGTTGGATTGTTTGATGATCCAACTGAAGTGTTTTTATTGCGGAAATAATCTGTGATACACAAGTACACAGCTGCTCAGTTACAGAGTTGTAGAGAAGAATGCTCTCAAGGATAGCTAATACAAACTATTTGTTTTTCTTCTCTTTCTCTATCTTAACTGCTACACTTGGTTATATATTCCCCAAGTTTACAATACTATTTTTGGCTACTCTAAAGTACACTAAAGGTAACCGCCAATAGTTTGCTTTTCATCCCTTTGTCCAGTGGTCCTTGGAGATCCTTGCTTTTGTCTTCATACTTATTATGATCACTCCCAAGAGCCCAATTGGAAACTGGGATGTTTCCTTATTCCCCATGTCCATTTTAATGGTTTCCAATGCAAAGTACACTTCCACATCACCTTTAGATCTGTTCAGTAAACTGTCACTATCACTTTGTCAACTATTCAGAAAAGCAATAATGATTCGTTGATAGCAGGGAGATGTGTTTCGTTGATAGCTTTATTCTTCATTCCGTTGATGGTGTTTCTCTCGTTTCGTTGATGATTAAACTCCATACCGTGTATTGTGACAACTTGTCAGCAGTAAAGTTGGCGTAAAATCCAGTTTTTCATGCAAGAACTAAACATGTGGAGGTGCATTATCATTTTATCAAAGAGAAGGTTCTGCAAGATGAAATTTTGTTGCAGCATGTCAATACAGAAGAACAAGTTGCAGATCTATTTACAAAAGGCTTGTGTATCAGCAAGCTCAAATTTTTTTGCAGCAAGCTAGGAATGGTGAAAAGACTAGAAGCTGATGTTGAGGGTGGGGGGGGGGGGGGGGTATTGAACAATTCAACACCAGCTCTTACTAGTCGTTGGAGTCTTTATTTGTCTATCTATTTTATTTCATATTATTTAGCTAGGATAAACTAGTCAGGAATAAGTCATAGAAGACTAGAAGTAGTGGTCTGGTAGTTATGTGTTTTCCTATATTTATGCATGTAGTCTTCATATTTTGGTACTTCTGTTCAACATTACGTAAGATGATAATATGAATTCAAGCACTTACCCCCATCAACTTCTGTAACAGACTGTACTGGGCAACCACTTAATATTTGGCAACCTCTAATAATCAGCTCTTCTTTTACCTATTGCCACGCTTAGCATTTCAGTATCAGGTAGTGTATGATTTAAAATTTAATATTCAGACTTTTCTATTCCAATTTTTTTTGATATATAATTCTAAATTTGAGGAATTCGACAATTTGTCACCTTGTTGACGTAGCTATGTGATCGACATCTTACAGTAAGCCACTGCGGACGCCCAAAGAGCTACAGGAAAACCAACGGTTGAGGTTGTTAGGAATGCTTTATTGGATTTAAATATCTCCGCAACATTCCAAAGTAGTGTTCAGACATGGGTTAAAGTTGGAATGCCTTTCGGCTAAACTTGCAAATTAAGTACCTGGAGTAGATGGTGATTGCGGCAAAAGGATAGAATTACATAGGCAGAAAAGTTCATCACTCCTTCTGAAGGAGAAGACCAAATTGATGAGCACATCGGAATATATGATATTTAGTAGTAAGTTATTACTTTCATTAGAAAATATTTTGAATTTGTGAGAACATAGTCTTGGTAGTCATACAAGATATGCTTTCTGAAATAAATCTGAGTAACCATGAGAGCTAATAAATTGACCCAGTGTTTCATTGCGTTCAATATATGGATTGTTTTCAAGATCTTCAACGTATCTGCAACAATTATCATTTGAAAAATGAACTAGCAAAACTAACCTACGATAGACAAAATTTAAATCAATAAATTGAACTCTTTACACCGGAAGAGGAAATACAGCACATGTTGCATGACTAGAACTAAATAGCAGTGTGCAGTCCACATTCGTTAAGAGTTTTCATTAAAGTAGAATGTCTTTATTGCATGCATTCTCAAATAATATGTGGGATCCCCTACATATGAGGGGGTAAATAATTTCTACTCATAATTTGTTCTTACATGCGTTAGCTAGGTTACTTTTTTTTTCATAAGAACTGATAATCACAGAAACAATACCTGATAACATCATTTTTAAACTTGAATATATCTCGTATCATTTGCCAAAAGTACGGATTCAGGGCATTCCTCTTTTGGGAGAAGAGACTGGACAAACCACCACGACTTCCCCACTCACAGCTCCGGCCATTGTCTAAACTCACCGACAAAGCATGTCCGAGACCTCCATGTCAACTCCAAGACTTTCAAAGAACTCCATCATGTTTGGATATGTGACCTGTAATCACAGTCCCCAAAGAACATAAGACAGAAACCAATGTACACAATGGTAACATAAAAATAAATCTTAAGGCACAACAGGAAACCAGAAGACATTTTCCACACTGGTCGAAACATTTTCATTTTATTACTAAGCCGGAAATGACCCAAAATTGCACGGCTTATACCAAAACAAACACACCCAGTACATCCCGCTTCTAGAGCATGGTAAGGTCACTCTCTGCAACATGATTAAAATATCACACATCCATTTCTATCTAATGTCAATAACATTCATAGTATAAAAGCATCACAAATACAATCCCGGGTTTCTTGTAATATCCCGTATTTTTACAATAATATTGATAGATTAATAATAATAGAAAAGGATTAAAATTTGATAATGAATAAGATTTAAAATTGAATTAGATTAATGTGCCTAAAATATGGATGGATACGGTTAATTTGTAGGTTGGGAGTTAGGGTTTCGTAATGTTATATAAACATTAATTATGTTCTTCCGCCTCATCTTTTTAATAAAAATTCGTTGGATTTTGTCCATAAAAATCACCTATATTGCAAAATTCGTAGAAAATTCATCGTAAGTCAGAATTGGTTGATTCTGGACTTTCCGTAAAGGTCTTTTCGTTATCTACAACTTTCGTCCTTTGATTTTTTCAATAAAAGATCGTTTAGAGGGCTAATTACAGATGTGGTTAGGTTGGATTCATACGTACATTCAAGGTTTTAGATGTTGATGTAAGTTTTCGATTGATTTATCTAGTGTTTTGGAAATTATGTGTCATATGTATATGTTTGATTATATAAATTTGGGCTAAGTGGTAATATTTTGAAGTGATATATATGACTGATATGTGTTATGTGTAAGCAATATTCTTGGGATTCTGATTTGTGCCACGATTTGTGAAAATATCGAATAAGAATAAAGACCGAGTCACCGAGTTGTAGTGACAATTTTCTGAAAATTTAGGACCGTTATCACCAGATTGTAGTGATCGTGGCATGAATTCTGGATTTCAAGGTATTGTTGTTATGTGGTGTCGTATTGTATGTATCGAATAAGAATATGAATGTGTATATAAAGTTATTGTTTAGTATCGTTATCATATCGAATATTGTATTGTCTTAGGTGTATATAAGTAATTTGCCCGACTAGTTGGATCAATTGGTTTCTTGTTGGGCTGTATAGCTCTTTCTTTTATATTTTCAGGATACCATTGGGATTCGAGTATCCAAGGTTTGGACAAGATTGTCTTTTGGATCATCGTTAACTGCGCTTTTGTAATAGTTAGATTTGTAATAGACTCTTGGACTAAGGAGTCATATTTTATTTAAGTTTTGATTTAGAATTAATAGTCCGAAAAGTCGGGCTGTTATAGTTGGTATCAGAGCAGGCTGTACTTCGAAATGTGTTAGGTAGGGGACTAGTACACTTCCTAGGATTCGTTTCTGTGGACCGTAGTCTTGTAGGAGATTATTAGGTAGACGTTTCATAAACCTTTTGGTGTATAGGATTGTTATGAATTTGGGGACAAATTCTTTTTAAGGAGGGTAGTATGTAATATCCCGTATTTTTAGAATAAATTGATAGATTAATAATAATAGAAAAGGATTAAAATTTGATAATAAATAGGATTTAAAATTGAATTAGATTAATGTGCTTAAAATATGGATCGGATTTGGATACGGTTAACTTGTAGGTTTGGAGTTAGGGTTTCGTAATACTATATAAACATTATGTTCTCCTTCCTCAACTTTTTAATCAAAATTCGTAGGGTTTTGTCCATAAAAATCAGTTATCTTGTAAAATTCGTAGAAAATTCATCGTAAGTCAGAATTTGTTGATTCTGGACTTTTCGAAAAGTCTTTTCGTTATCTACAACTTTCATCCTGTGATTTTTTTTCAAAAAACGTCGTTTTTAGGGTTAAAAAGGCTAATTACAAATGTGGTAAGGTTGGATTCATACGTACATTCAAGGTTTTAGATGTTGAGGTAGGTTTCCAATTGATTTATCTAGTGTTTTGGAAATTATGTGTCATATGTATATGTTTGATTATATAAATTTCGGCTAAGTGGTTATATTTTGAAGTGATATGTATGACTGATATGTGTAAGAAATATTATTGGGATTTTGATTTGTGCAACGGTTTGTGAAAATATAGAATCAGAATAAGGACCGAGTCACCGGGTTGTGGTGACAATTTTCTGAAAATTTAGGACCATTATCACCGTGTTGTAGTGGTCGTGGCATGAATTGTGGATTTCAAGGTATTGGTGTTATGTGGTGTCGTATTGTATGTATCGAATAAGAATATGAATATGTATCTAAAGTTATTATTTCGTATCGTTATCATATCGAATATTGTATTGTCTTATGTGTATATAAGTAATTTGCCCGACTAGTTGAATCGATTGGTTTCCTGTTGGGCGGTATAGCTCATTCTTTTATATTTTCAGTTTCGGTGCAAATTCAAGTGGGATACCATTGGGATTCGAGTATCTTAGGTTTGGACAAGATTGTCTTTTGGATCATCGTTAGCTACACTTTTGTAATAGTTAGATTTCTAATAGACTTTTGGACGAAGGAGTTATATTTTATTTAAGTTTTGATTTAGAATTAATAGTCCTAAAAGTCGGGCTGTTACAGTTGGTATCAGAGCAGGCAATCCTTCAAAGTGTGTTAGGTATGGGACTAGTACACTTCCCGAGATTCGTTTCTGTGGACCATAGTCTTGTAGGAGATTATTGGGTAGACGTGTCATGAACCTTTTGGTGTATAGGATTGTTGTGAATTTGGGGACCAAATTCTTTTTAAGGAGGGTTGTATGTAATATCCTGTATTTTTAGAATAATATTGATAGATTAATAATAATAGAAAAGGATTAAAATTTGATAATGAATAGGATTTAAAATTGAATTAGATTAATGTGCGTAAAATATGGATCAGATTTGGATACGGTTAACTTGTAGGTTTGGAGTTAGGGTTTCGTAATGTTATATAAACATTATGTTCTCCCTCCTCATCTTTTTAATCAAAATTCGTAGGGTTTTGTCCATAAAAATTCATCGTAAGTCAGAATTCGTTGATTCTGGACTTTTTGGAAAGGTCTTTTCGTTACCTACAACTTTCGTCCTTTGATTTTTTCAAGAAAACTTCATTTAGAGGGCTAAAAAGGCTAATTACAGATGTGGTCATGTATTGGGTTTGACCGGTTGTTCAACCCAATATGGTAATATGAATTTGGGTGATTAAGACTGTTTTGGTAATAATTGTATGGATAGACTATTATTATATATGGTATGTCTTGGTCATGATTAAATTAGGGAATTAAGTACCAAGAATAAAAAGCCTTGTATAACAAGTATGATGAGTCTTGTAAAACAAGTATGACAAGTCTTGGTGGCTAAGTTTTGGGTGGCTATATAAACATAATCATAGTATGTTTGATGTATGATTGACCATTGTTTGGCTTGAGTATCGTGTGAGTGATACACCGTTGGTGAGATTGATTGTATTATTGATAACTGTTTTGATTAATAATACAAGTTGGGACGTGGTTGTTTCCGCGTCATATATATTATGTGTGTGCTTTGCTTTGTTTGTTTGTTTGAATCTCGTATTGGTGTGTAGCCTCTAAACCTAACAAGTGGTATCAAGAGCCAAGGTTCGTGATTCGAGATGGATAAGTTTGGGGAAAGCTCAAGATTGAATTGTTTGATGAAAGAAACAATTTTGCCTTATGGCAGAGCACGGTGAAAGATCTGTTAATTCAGCGAGGGTTATATGCAACTCTCGAAGAGAAAAAACCTACTGATGTTGAGGCCACAAAGTGGGAAGACATGAAGTTACATGCGGCATCAACGATCCGGTTGAGTGATATGTATGACTAATATGTGTTATGTGTAAGCAATATTCTTGGGATTCTGATTTGTGTCATGTTTTGTGAAAATATCGAATAAGAATAAGGACCGAGTCACCGGGTTGTAGTGACAATTTTCTGAAAATTTAGGACCGTTATCACCGGGTTATAGTGGTCGTGGCATGAATTGTGGATTTCAAGGTATTGTTGTTATGTTGTGTCGTATTGTATGTATCGAATAATAATATGAATGTGTATCTAAAGTTATTGTTTCGTATCGTTATCATATGTGTATATAAGTAATTTGCCTGACTAGTTGGATCGATTGGTTTCTTGCTGGGTTGTATAACTCATTTTTTATATTTTCAGGTTCGGTGTAAATTCAAGTGGGATACCATTGGGATTCAAGTATCTTAGGTTTGGACAAGATTGACTTTTGGATCATCGTTAGCTCCGCTTTTGTAATAGTTAATATTTATGTTTTGATTTAGAATTAATAATCCGAAAAGTCGGGTTGTTACATTTCTCCTGTTTAGTTTTTTCCCCTTGATCTACAACACTTTTTTTGGTTGCTAAATTGATCTAGAACAGTTACCAAAGTTTGAGCAAAATAAAAGCATACCATGATATCTACTAATAATTTCACCATTATACTTTTGTTATAAAATACCTCACTTATAATTGGAGCAAAATATAACAGTATTAATAGAATTGTTATATAAAACATCGATAAATATGTCACTATCTCGGTCATGTTTCAAATCTCAGCTGCGGCAAGACAATTTTGGTTCCTATCCTAACTTTAAAAACAGGAAAATAAAAAATAACATTACTGACGATCATTAATTGCCTAAGAATTTGTGCGGTAGAGTTCATCTCTTGTCATCCCAGATTTTGGGTTTGATTCTACTTATCTCGAAATTTATCTAAAAATATGGATACTACTAAAATTATTTTAACTTGGTCAAAAATTATTACACACCGTAGACTAAACTAACTGTGAGGATGAAAGTTTGGACTAGTTTTTGGTGCTAATGTGAAAAAATTCGTAGAATTTTTTTTGGTTGAGTTAGCAGTTATGTTTTTGCGTTCCCAGAGTTTTAACGGTCGGATCGCCCTGAATTTTGGTCAGCATCTTCCTTTATCATATCTCTAAATTATGAACGGTGGAGATTGGAGTTAGAGATCCAGAAGGTCTGTTTAATGAGGATGTTGCACCATGATAATGATTAAGGTCTCCGTGGTGAGGCGATTTGGAGCGGGTATTTTTTGGCCCAAAAGTATTTTTTTGATTAATTATTAAACTAGACCCAATGATTATTAAGTTAGGTAAACGGTAGTGAATTAAGTAGTGATTTTGATATTGTGTGTGTTTGGGGCATCACAAAAAGTTCACTTATAGCTTAAAACTAGCATGAAAACACGTGCAAGACACGGGTCACTATCTAGCATAATTGTTTTAACTTCTAAGTAGTTCGGTGTTTATTATAATTTATAGATCGTTTGACAGACGTCTCATTGTGGGTACAAAAGCTGGACTTGATCTCCGTAGTGAGATAGTTAGCGTTGAAAAGTATCCTTGGTTGATGTGTTTTTGAGTTAAGAAATGAGTAAATTCGATATTTATGATATTTGTTATGTGTAAGATCTATGTCAAAATATGATTATCTTACATACAAGACATTAACGTGCACAATTTTACTAATTTAGCTCATTGAGCGAATGATACATTTTCTTGTTTCTGAAATGTAATTTGCATCGTAGTTATTTTATATATTTTGAAGTTAAATAAAATGTCTTCTATCAAATGACACTCACATATTTCGCGTGAATTTCTAAAAATCTGTGATTTTATATAGTGATATAAAGATGTTTCAGTTAATAGATAAACTCAAGTTCAATTTCTACAAACAACTTTTTCTAATAAATAATAAACACAGAGGCAAGTTAGTCAGTTCAAATCATGCACAAAATATCTCATAGTTAAATTATCTCACCAATTATAAGATTATGTTAATCGATATAATAATAGAAACCAAATACTCCTCTACTCACGTGACACAAACATATACATATAATGTGTTTGATATAGAACATGTATGACTGAGTAGTGCTATGGTAGGAAGATGAACAAATTATTGCATAAACCCAAGTTCGATTCCATTCATTAACAAATTTTTTTTAGAAAAAAGAGTAAACACAAGGGAAATTTAGATATTTTAAATTAAATAAAATGTCTCACCAATTTAGATTAGATTAAATGTCTCATGAATCATTGCTTTTATTGGGCTATAATAAAATAGATATATAATAATAATACCAAATATTTCTTTACTCACACCGCACACACATATGATGTGTGTAATTTAAAACTCATATAATTGAGTGGTGTGGTGGTAAGAGGAGGTGCAAGTTATTGTCGACACCCAAGTTCGAATCCATTCAATATCAATTTTTTTAAGAATAATAAACATAAGGGCAATTTGGACATTTCAAATGCATTAAAATGTCTTGCCAATTTAGCATGAATAAAATGTCCCCAAAGATGAGTAAGTGTTATATAAGTGATAAGTTGATGAATTCTTATAAATTATACGGATGTTTGGATATATTTACTTATAAGTTAGTTAAGAGTTTGCTAAATTAAATTTGAAAAAATAATTATTAAATACAATGATTTCAACACTTGCATTTTAAATTTAAAAAATATTTAAAAACACAAATGTAAAAATATAAAGTATTAAAAAACAAAGAAATCAAGTAATAAATCAATAAGTTCAGGAAAATGTACCTCATTATTAACATTCAACTTATCAACAAGTTATAAGTTGAGGAGGTAATAAGTTGGGCACCTCATAAATTGTTACTATTTATAAGCCATAAGTAGACTTATAAACAGGTTGCCAAACAGGCCCATTATATGCATACAAACATACAAAATATAGGTATCAATATATACATATATACAACAAACACTCTTTTACGTGGCCAACAAAATTAGTTCTCTGTGTTTTACTTTGATTACTGTTTGAGACCCAACACAAAAGAACCAGGAGCCAGCTAGCAGATTTTCAAAATGTTGTGAATATAATATTATCAATTGTTTAACTGTAAATTCAATTTCAGAAAACTTGCATACTTGAGCCAGGGAAATTTCTACACTAAAATATAGTCTACTAGTGAAGAAGCCAATTGTCTCTTGTCAAGCTAACTAACAACAGTCCTGAAATATAGGTAGAAAAATATAATCACAGGTTAAAAGCAAGATTAGTTACTCGATTGAAGACCATGAAACCAAGGTCCAAGTCAATGCCATCGTCCACGGTGACAGTCTTAGCATGGCCACCAAGACTAGCTTCTTTCTCGTAAAGTACCACATCAACGCCAGCTTTAGCTAGAACATAAGCCGAAACAAGGCCACTGATGCCCGCACCGATCACTGCAATCCTCATCTGTTGCATTCTATCATATATCAAATGCAATGCAATGTATATGTACATTTAATACGGGTAACTCAAATGAGAACCGAAAAATCAAATGTTTTGCACTTTTCTCTATATCGCTCAGTAAGTGCGGTTCTTGATTCTCATTTGAACCTCACACTCTTCATATATTAATAATCCATATATGTGTGTGTGTGTTTGTGTGTGTATAACACAAAATAGTAAAAAGACATGTTATCTAAAATTTATGAGCTCTTCATGTTAGTAAGAGGAGTAATGCTAGCTACACATATGTGTATATACAAACCTTAGTAGAACGTGGAAATCAGGATGAAGAATGGACCGAAAGAAAACTCAAAAAATGAGTGTTACTAAACTCAAGATGGTCTAAGCTGCATGCACATTGATTTTATTTATATTAATACAGATACTTTTCCACATGAAGATAACCCATGCATGACCCCTACATGATTGAAATGATTTATGCTCATTTTCACCAATCACCGGAGATAGATACTTTTCCAGGTATGTACTCGTAATAACAAGGAAGATAATGATGTCTAAATTAAGGTTATCAACAAAAATAATTAATTAATTATATAAGATTTATTTATTTATTTTAAATTTTTTAGTTTCATCCTAGGTCCGATTCCTTACCATTATGTAATTACACAAAATTTATTTACTTATTTATTTTAATTTATTTAGCTTTCTCTAGGTTTCGGTGACCTATAACTATATAATTAAAAGGTAATTATTTATTTTTATCATTCAATTATTTATAATTACATATTTTAATAATAATTATTAATAATTTATTAATATTAATGCTGTTTGGCTGGAATTTTAAGCAAAGTCTTAAAGTAATTTTTGACTTAAAGCTGAAAATTAGATGTTTGTGTAATAAATTAGAAAATGATTTAAAGTTAAAAAAAAACAACTTAAAATCAGAAGTTGGTAGTAGGTACATTTTTTAACGACTTATTTTATTTTAGTGATTTCATTTGATTAAAGTTAATATAATCATTCAAATGAATTATTTATCATATTTATTTGTATTATTACAATTTTAATAACTTATAAATTACTCATAATACAAAATTATCCAAATAAATATTAACTTAAAATTTTAACTTTTTATTTATCTCTTTATATAAATTTAAATTATAAATAATAATTTCAAGTTTAGCTAAATAGCTCTAAGTTCATATTGTAGAACTGCCACTGATATAATATATTTCATAAAATATATAATCTGATTCTAAGGTAGAATATTAGCATATACAAATTTTATAAAAAAATTAACATTTAAAATTTGAATAAAACATTGATTTTAAATTTGATTCTGTTGCACAACCATTTTGGATAAATTTGATTATGAATATTTATGTAATGATTGTCAGGAGTTCTGTCTTGAGTGCCCCGTTATATTAACGTTCTTTGTCACCGCTACGGTCCTGTTAAATGCTAATTACACATACAAATACATTTTAGTTGCACATGCTTTACTGGAGCTACCGACACAAAAAGATAGATCACGTACAAATAATATACCCACTTCCAAATGACAGAGAAAAAAAAACAAAAACTACCCTTTTTCCGATTATTTCTTCACGATTTTTGTAACGCCCCAAATCCGGGATCAAAAGATTTGGTGGTCACTCTGCATTTTCTAATAAAACAACCTGTTCAATGTTAAACCAATACAATTATATCATCTGCGACCTCACTCTACCAAGAATCTTTAAAGGTTATAGTGCTAGAAACAAGAATCCAAAATTCCATTACACAAAATTTTCTTCTTTACAACCATTCTCTTTACATAAATCCTATAACACTAGTATAACTTCGACAAGAAGTATACTAGGCAAATCTAATCTGATACAACATAGTATTTAATAAAAAAAATCCACTTTATACAATAACCTTACACTAGTTCTAAATACTCTGCATCATAACGTCTTTACACTAACATCTTCTTCCTTCTCTGCCCAGCTACGCGGATAACTCCCGCCAATATGCCTTCTTACTGAAAGGCTAAAAATATAAAGAAAGCAAATATGAGCGAAAGAATTGCTCAGTAGGTGCATTATCAAGTATAATAGGAAAAGTTTCCAAAATAAGCTTTTGGTTTAAACATTTGTAATCTCTTAAAACTTTTAAATCAATTTTGGTAATTCGCCATAATTTCTCATTCAGCTTTTAGCAACTGAATAGTTTTAAAACAAGAAGTAATTTATATTTGTCGCCACGGTTACCCGAACCAAAATATCTACAATAGGATGTAGAAAATTGATAAGTGGATTTTATATCTACTTGGAACGCTTCATATCGGCTTAAATTGATGACTTGAACTCAAGTATGTGGTGTGTTTAATGTGTTTTCATTAAGTTTTGCAGAACCAAGAGTTGGAGGTTAATTTGATTAAAATTCGGATTTTCCGGGTAGGTGGCGCAGTCTTCACTGTTTTGGCCATATCTGGAGTTCTACAAGTCCGATTCTGACGATCTTACAGCTCACGCGAAGAGGACAACATTTTCTATAATTCTAGGCAGAGGGTTCCGCGCAGGCGCGGACCAAACGCGCGGGCGCGGACCTAACGCGTGGGCGCGCGCGCGGGGAGGATTCAGGACGTGCGGGCGCGCGCCTAAGGCGCGGCCGCCTGGCAAAATTCTTGGAAATTTTCCTGATTTCGATTTTTAATTGGAAATATGGAAATATCTTGCTGAAAAAGCCTCCTGGAGTTTATATAAACACAACCCTTCACCAATAATCACCACCTATTCCCAGCAACACATAGAGAGAGAGCCGAGACACGGAGATTCAAGTTTGACGAAGGATTCCTACGCGCGTGACAAGCAACGGAGTTCTAGATCTACTTTTCTTTTGTATCTTTCTTGGCGATACTCTTGGATGCTTTTGGGATTTGTTTTCTCAACTCTATTACTTTAGTATCCATATTATTCGAATCTTGTTTTTCATCATGCTTTCATCAGAACCCACGATGATGAACGGTTCTATTATGAACTAATCATTGTCGTGGGATTCTAACGGATTTATTTATGGATTTTAGTAGTTAATTGTTTTAAAGATGTGTGTGTGATGGCTAATTGATATCATAGTTTGGTTGTGCTTATTCTTCTTGGATGCGTAGCTAACATCTAAGATTGTTTGTTAATCTCTATTGAATGCGAAAGTGGATATAGAGATTTGGAACTTGCCATGCTAGCATAGGTTTATGTATGTTTGTCATGCATGATTCATAGGTGATTTTAACCATCTTACCTGCCCTATGTAATCTGAATGGATAACTTGCTCGTTAAACCGTTATGTTTTCAAATCTTATAGACATATAGGGTCTAAGCATAATTGGTGTCTGCTTAACTTCTATCTATTTTGTGGATGTTTAAGTGGTTTGGTATACGTATACTGAAAGGTAGCGTGTACTGATTTCGTGTTATCCGATTAGTTTTCACAACCGTCACATGCATTGATTAAAGACAAAAGACTCTGAATGAAGTACTTAATGAAGTTAGGATCCCATGTTTTATTCTCATATACATAAATCGATTTTAATCCTCTTAGTTAGTTAATTCTTAGTTTAATAATTTGTTCTCTAGTTAATTTTAGATAATCAAACCCAAATTGTTAATTGTCTTAGCAGTGGATAAAAATCATACATTGTTGCATAGGTACATTAATTGAATTGAACACCTCATTAGATCTCTGTGGGAACGAACTTGACTTATTCGTATATTACTTGTGACCACGTGCGCTTGCGTGATTTTGTGCTAACAAGTTTTTGGCGCCGCTGCCGGGGATCATCGGTGTTTTATTTTAGTTTATGTGCTTGTCATCAGTGGTCGTTAGAGTTCACTGACTCAGATTGTAGTTGTTTGTTCTGTGTGTTTCAGGTACTTGAACGTGTATGCGAACACGTTCTCAGACTCGTAAATTGGAAGAAGAAAGATTAAAGTTAGTAAAGATGGGAGACGTTCCAGAAGGAGTAGCACCTGCAGCTAAGGCTTTGAAGGACTATTCTCAGCCAAAGATCAATGATATGCAGTCGAGTATTGTCAGGCCGGCTATTGCAGCTAATACCTTTGAAATCAAGCCTGGCACGATTCAGATGGTACAGAATTCAGTGCAGTTTGGGGGTGCTCCAACGGAAGATCCTAATATGCATATTAGGGATTTCATCGAGATTTGCGACACCTTCAAGACCAACGGAGTGTCGGAAGATGCCGTGAAGCTGAGACTTTTCCCATTTTCTCTGAGGGATAAGGCTAAGGGCTGGTTGCACTCTCTACCAGCAGGTTCTATTACTACATGGGAGGATCTTGCTCAGAAATTTCTTACTAAATTCTTCCCCATGGCTAAAACTGCTGCGATCAGGAATTCTCTTACTCAGTTTTCTCAGCATTCTGGAGAAACTTTATGTGAAGCTTGGGAGAGATACAAGGAGATGCTTAGGAGATGTCCATGTTAATCCCAAATGACCTAACAGAATTGTAGAAGGGGGGGTTGAATACAATTCTTGATATTTTCTTAAACTTAAAACACTTTATAAAATAAAACTGAACTGAATAAATAAAAACACAAGATATAAATAATTCAGTTGGATTGTTTGATGATCCAACTGAAGTGTTTTTATTGCGGAAATAATCTGTGATACACAAGTACACAGCTGCTCAGTTACAGAGTTGTAGAGAAGAATGCTCTCAAGGATAGCTAATACAAACTATTTGTTTTTCTTCTCTTTCTCTATCTTAACTGCTACACTTGGTTATATATTCCCCAAGTTTACAATACTATTTTTGGCTACTCTAAAGTACACTAAAGGTAACCGCCAATAGTTTGCTTTTCATCCCTTTGTCCAGTGGTCCTTGGAGATCCTTGCTTTTGTCTTCATACTTATTATGATCACTCCCAAGAGCCCAATTGGAAACTGGGATGTTTCCTTATTCCCCATGTCCATTTTAATGGTTTCCAATGCAAAGTACACTTCCACATCACCTTTAGATCTGTTCAGTAAACTGTCACTATCACTTTGTCAACTATTCAGAAAAGCAATAATGATTCGTTGATAGCAGGGAGATGTGTTTCGTTGATAGCTTTATTCTTCATTCCGTTGATGGTGTTTCTCTCATTTCGTTGATGATTAAACTCCATACCGTTGATGGTGTATCCTTGTTTCGTTGATAGAGTAATCCTCATACCGTTGACATGTCTTCACTTAGGCAAAATTACAAGGCATAACATATTTACAATTAACCAACCTATTTTGCCTATCTAGTACTTAGTCAACATGACTTAGGAAACCTATCTAATACATACATCAAATGCATATCAAACTGTGAAGTATTGTACAGTGCAATTGCTACAACACTCATTCCGTTGATGAGCTTCCTGTCAACGAAACACTGCAAAGCATGCTATTCCGTTGACAGTTACAAAATGACTTAATACAAAATCTACTAAGTGTTTTTATAATTATCATCAAGAACAACATATTCCTAACAATCTCCCCCAATTTATGACTGATAGAATAACAGCCATAAATCAAGAGCCTTGATGATAACAAAAACACTCAGTTAAATTACACATGATAAAAGTAGAAATTGCATTGAGCTTCATTGAATTTAATTAAAATACAAAGTAGAAAATCTTACTAAACAAGTGCACAGAGTTGCTCCTCTAGACTGAGCAGATTTTTCATCTTTGCCTCTGTGGTCTTGTTTTCTTCCCTTTCCTTGCATTGTTCTCCTCAATCTGAGCTTGAAGTCTTCTGTAGAAAATCTTCTCTTCTTCATCTTCATTCCCCAACTTGGATTGCATTATTCTTAGAGTTTCATTGGATGCCTTCTCCAGTTGGTCTTCTATTCTGAAGAATCTTCTACAGTTGTCCTTGTCTCTGAATTCCATCATCCAAAAAGGTTGGAGATGAATCTTCTTTCCTGTTTGAGGGACCTTCAATACTCTGGGAAGTGCACCAGGCTTGTTCCAGCTAGCTTTGATTTGGCAGATTTTGGAAACAACTTCAGACTTAGCTGTTTTGGTAAAACCAAAATCTTTCTTCAGGCATTTGAACACAGAAAGCAGTGTCTGATAGTCTTCTCCCAGAATTCTATGTAGAGGCCAAACCTGTTCTCTCCCACCCTTGTAGACAAACACCAATCTCTCTGGTAGTTTGTAAGAAGCTGCAATTCCTCTCACTTCAACTAGGTCATCAAGATTGATGTGTAGGTCAGACTCCTCCCTGATATCAGCAATGTAGATGAAGTCTTCTGGGTTGGTAGGAGGTTTTTCAGCTTGTGGTCTCCTTACTAGAATTGGCTTAGCCTTGGTAGCCCTTTGCTTAGATTTCTTCTTTGGATCCATCTCAAGGAGGAATTTTGGAAAGTTGGCCTCATCAAACTCAATTGGCTCTTCCTTTGGCTCAATTGGCTGATCATGGAAATTAACAGGATGTTTAGGATCACAGGCTAAATTTTCCCCTAGAGCTGGATCAGGAATTGTAGGAGGTACAGTTGGTACAGAAGAGTCTGATGCAATACTCTGAGAGTCATCATTCTCAAAGGCTATATTTCTCCTAGCTCTTGCCTTTGGTTGCCTTGTGCTCTTCTTTGCACTCCTTTCCTCTCTGGCTTTTTCTTCTTGCTGTCTTTCTTCTTCATCAAGAGATTGAGCAACTGCAAGTGCTTGCATTGCTGCTCTTTCTGACTCTTCAGCTTTAGCTTCAGCAAAGTTTGGGTGACCAGCCCAAACACAGATTTGTTGTCCATTCCTATAGACAATTGCCCTTTGCTTCCTTATCTCATAGTCATTGCTTTCCTTGCTTTTTGTGATGAGAAGACCAAGAAGCTTGTGCTCATCTGGATAAGGTGCAGGATAGAAAGTCCTTTCTGTATTTTTGCCCTTTGGTTTAGCAGGAGACTTGGGAGATAGGCTTCTTTGCAATGTAGCTTTTTCCACATCCCTAATGCATGAAGTTTGTCCTTTCTCCTTCCTTGATCCTTGAGTGACTCCATGTAGAAGGGGCTCTACCTTATATGAAGAATTGGTCTGTGGCTCCCATTCCGTTGATGCTAAGACCATGGCATTCGTTGATGGCTCTGTAGAAGAAGCTTGATCCGTTGATGGATTTGTACTCTTTGCAGTACCAGCTAACTTCTTGACTCTTTCATCTATCCTGGACCAGTGGTCTTTAATTTGTTCAGCAAGCTGTAGCTTCATAGATGCTTGCTGAATCAGGTCAATGCTGTCCAGTTTAGCTTTACCTGACTCCCCCATAGCTAGTGGCTCCTTTGGCAGGGAAATGGCTGGGACCATAACCTTTGTGATTTGAATGTCTAGCTCCTTAGATTTCTCCCCCTTTTTGTTATCATCAAGAGAGATGACTGGGAGTCCTTGAGCTGCCACTAGCTGGGCCAATAGTTGTGTCTGCTTCTCCTGTTCCTTTTGCATCTGAGATAAAGTAGCTTCCACCTTGTCCACTCTAGAAGAGAGAGTCTTCAAGGAGGTAGCCACCTCAGGTTCCTTAGTGAAAAACCTGTTCATCTTGGACACAGTGAGAAGAGGAAGCTTTTCATCTAGCCTCCTGTCATTAGCATCCTTGAGATTGCTAATTGAGTCCTTGATTTCTCTAGCCTCAATCCTTGTCTGCATCATCTGTAGCCTTTGGATTTCCAGTGAATCCATAATAGCCTTGTAGAATTTCTTGTCATTGGCATTTGCAGACTCATGATCCAGATAGGCCTCATTGTACTGCCTTGTGATTGCAGCATCCAAGGAGATCCTTCCTTGTAAATCTTGAGAAAGCCAGTTTGGTGTAGGAGGCACCACAAAAGTCCCAGTCTGTGAAGTAGTGGCCACCTGATTGTCACCAAAGCTGTCCTCATCATCAGAGAAATCAAACTCACCACTTACTGCAGCTCCTGGAGATAGATTGGTCAAGGCATCCTTTGCTCTTTGCATTGATGCAGTTGTATGTATTAGTTGTAGTGACCTCTCTGCCTCCACATTGCCCTGTTGAGCCAAAACTTGATAGGCTGACACAGGATGAGTAAAGGTCTCAGGATCCAGGGAAATACTATCCAGAGTTTGTTGATAATGCTCTTGGAAAGTAAGTTCCCTTTCTCCCTCATTGACCTCCATTGACTCACTAGCAATGGCTGCTTCCTCCCTTATTACTCCTGTAGTCCCTTCTCTCTCTCCTCTATATTCTTGCATCATGGGCTCCTCATGGCTCACACCTCTCACACCCTCACCTTCACCTACTAAGGTGGAACTCTCTATCTCTCCTTTTGCCTGGCTGGAAGAAATAGCCAGCCTCTTACTCTCATTCTCTCCTTTTGCCTGGCTGCAAGCCAGCCTCTCAGTTTCACTCCCTCTCAATCCTAAAAGTGTCTCAACTACCACCAGGTCATCTATACTAGTTGTGGAAACAACTAGATTTTCAATAAGGGGTGTAGAATGACCTATCAACGGAATAGTAGTTTGAACTGTCAATGGTATGGATACCGTTGATGGAGAAACACTTGTCAACGAAATAGACTGTTTCGTTGATGAAGTCAAGAAAGCACCTTGAGAATGAGAAATTACAGTAGAGTCTGTGGTGATTGATTTGAGAGATTGGTCCACAGATCCCCTTGCAACTTCAGGAAAAATTGGTTGATGGCCCAACAAATCACTTAACAAGTGATGGCCACCAGCTTCAGAGTGGGGCTTCCCCAAGATTAGAGTTGGAGAATCAGGAATAGATGTATGGATCATGTCCACATCTAAAGATTGAGTTGGTGAATTTGATGGAGATAATTCAAGATTGATGTTTAGAGAATGGGACTGTAACCCCAGAGTAATGATAGGGGTTACATCAAACTGAATTTGAGAAACTGGAAGTGTGTGTGCACCCTGTGAAACCTGGGATTTTTGCTTCACTCTCCTTTGGTATTGGGAAAATGTAGACTGTGGGCTTGAAGTGTCCCTTACCCTTTTGGACTGTGCTCTAGGTTGAGAGCTTGTTTCAATAATTACATCCTTTTGGGAGGATGCAATTAGACTTGTGCTTAAATCCATTTTACTCATTGTGCCTTGTTGGGAAGACACAATGGGGCTAGGCTGGGAAACACGTACCTCACCTTCCTTATCCTTGGGGTTTCTTTGACTTTCACCCCTTCCCTCACCTCTCACAACTCCAGACTCACTCCCCTTAGTTTGTGTGGTAGTTCTTACAACAGGTGCCTTTTGAGAAGCACCTGAGGTTGGCTTGGAGGATTTCTTAGATTTTGGTTTTGTTGCTGGGGCAGGAGCCTGTTGGGTCACAGCTACAGACTCCATAGCAACTGGATTGGATGAAACAATGGAAGTAACAGCTATACTAACAGGGATAGCAGTAGTTACCTCAATGATTGGCAGATACACCACTGGAACATCACCATTGTGGTTCAGCCTCAGTATGTCTGTCAATACTCTCTTTTCTTGCACAAAGCACTCAAACCTGGCAGTAGGGTTAGAGATAACTAATGGTGCTGGACTAACATGATTAGCCAGCATCATCAGAAACCTTGCATAATAGATATTTTTCTTCCTATTTGCCTTATCACCCAACTTAGCACCAATTTCATACATAAGTTGGGTGCTAAAGTTGTAATATCTATCATTTAGAAGCATGGTTAGGAGAATTAACATAGAGTTAGTTAATGCATCAAAATTACTAATCTTTCCAGAAAAGACCTTAATGAATGCATCAGCTAAATAACTGTATTCCCTAACCAAACCTCTCCTAATTATCTTACCCAAGTTATCAGTAGGCAAAGAGTAGTTTATAGAATTTAGCATGGTAGTTATTTCAGTGTTAGAAGGCAAAGCATCACAGTTATTATCAGGAATATGTAAACATGCTTGCAAAACATCAGAATTAACTATGTACTCATTACCTTGAAGAGTGAATTGCAGTGTGCCGTTTGTTCCACTATACTCACATGAGGTCCAAATCTCCTCGATTACTTCATTGTAGAGTGGTGTAGAGTGAAACATCGCATAGCTCAACTTACAGTTCCTCATGAAATCCATCATTTTGAAAAAGATGTTGTTCGGACTCTCCTTAACGACAAATGGAATGGAATTGTTCTTCTCATAGATGAACCCACTAGCAGACATAAGCTTGACTATGGGTGCCATTGTTGAGTGAGGAAAAGCTTCGAGCTGTATTGCTTGTTAGAGAGAAGAAGATAGAAAAACTTTTGGAATTTTTGAGAACAGGTAGAAATGAAATAAAGAAATTGAAATTTCTTAAATACTCCCCAAAAAATTCTCAGAAATTAAGTCCAATAATTAATCTAAATTACCTGATTGGCTTAAAAAGTAACCGTTAGAATTAAATATTACCACGATTTATACTTACAGGGGTGTATGCATAGATCGTGATAAAGAACGTGCAGTTTCAACGGTTCAGATTAAAAAGCGCTGCATCAACGAATCAGATTGGGCGGTTAAATTCCCGTCTTATTTCGTTGATAAAGCCGCATTTCGTTGATATAAAAGAGCTATCAACAAAACACCCAGAAAAATGCTAAGACTGTCAACGGAATGGTGCGTTTCGTTGACATAGTAATTTTGACTTAGACAAAATTTCACCTTTTCCTGAGAAAATCAATTCACAGAAAAATTATAGCAAGTTCCTGGCTGCATTTTAACTTGCAAAAATCTCAAAAAAATTAAGAGAAATTTAGCATACCTAGCTCACTTACTAATCTTGAGAATGTGGATTCATCAAGTGGCTTGGTAAAGATGTCTGCAAGTTGTTGTTCACTTGGAACAAAATGTAACTCCACAGTACCATTCATAACATGTTCTCTAATAAAGTGGTACTTGATGTCAATGTGCTTGGTCCTTGAATGCTGCACTGGATTCTCAGTAATGGCAATGGCACTAGTGTTGTCACAGAAAATAGGAATTTTCTCAACTCTTATTCCATAATCAAGTAGTTGATTTTTCATCCATAAAATCTGTGCACAACAACTTCCAGCTGCAATATACTCAGCCTCAGCTGTGGAGGTGGAAACTGAGTTTTGTTTCTTGCTGAACCATGATACAAGCTTGTTTCCTAGAAATTGACAGGTTCCTGATTGTGCTTTTCCTGTCAATTTTACATCCTGCATAATCTGCATCTGAATAACCAATTAGTTCAAAACCAGATTCTCTAGGATACCAAATGCCAAGGTTTGGTGTTCCTTTGAGATATCTAAAAATTCTTTTAATAGCAACTAAATGGGATTCCCTAGGATCAGCCTGAAATCTAGCACATAGACATGTAGCAAACATAATATCAGGTCTACTAGTTGTTAAATATAAAAGTGAGCCAACCATGCCTCTGTAACTTGAAATGTCCACAGATTTTTCCTTAGTATTCAATTCAAGTTTGGTGGCAGTAGGCATGGGTGTTTTGGCAGGAGAGCATTCCATTAAGTTAAACCTCTTTAACAAATCATTAATGTACTTGGTTTGACTAATGAAAATGCCTTCATTAACTTGCTTTACTTGAAGACCAAGAAAATAAGTTAACTCTCCCATCATGCTCATTTCATACTTACTTTGCATAAGCTTGGCAAACTTTTGACAAAGTTTTTCATCTGTAGACCCAAAAATTATGTCATCTACATATATTTGAACAAGTATTGTAAAGCCATTCACAATCCTATGAAAAAGAGTTTTATCTACAGTACCTCTAGTGAAGTGATTCTCAAGGAGGAACTGTGAAAGTGTGTCATACCAGGCTCTAGGTGCTTGTTTCAAACCATAGAGTGCTTTGAGGAGGAAGTATACATATTCTGGAAAATCATCATCTTCAAAACCAGGAGGTTGACTTACATACACCTCCTCTTCCAATTCCCCATTTAGAAAAGCACTCTTCACATCCATTTGATAGACCTTGAAATTGGCATGGGCTGCATAGGCTAGGAAAATCCTTATTGCTTCTAGTCTTGCAACAGGAGCAAAGGTTTCATCAAAATCAATTCCTTCTTCCTTTGAGTAGCCTTTTGCAACCAATCTAGCTTTGTTCCTTGTGACTATGCCATTTTCATCCATCTTATTTCTGAACACCCATTTTGTGCCTATGACACTCCTGTCCTTAGGCTTGGGCACCAGCTTCCAAACATTGTTCCTTTCAAATTGGTTTAGCTCTTCTTGCATAGCCAAGACCCAATCTGGATCTAGAAGTGCATCCTCAACTTTCTTTGGCTCATCTTGAGACAGAAAGCTGCTATATAGACATTCTTCTTGAGTTGCTCTTCTAGTTTGGACTTTTGAAGACACATCACCTATAATAAGTTCAAAGGGATGATCTTTAGTCCATTTCCTTGAGGGAGGTAGATTTGCTCTTGAAGAAGTAGCTTCATGATCATGATTGCCTAGATTAGATATTTGTCCTTGAGAAACTCCCCCTGAGTTTGTTGTCCCTAATTGATCAGTCCTGGAAGCATTTCTGTGACTGTCAACGGAATGACCATTTTGACTGTCAACGAAACGCTCATTTTGACTGTCAACGGAATGACCATTTGGTCTACTAGCAGCTATTCTTTTCAATCTTAATGCAGCAATTTCATCTTCACTGCTGCTTTCATCTGTGCTAGATACAACAACTTTGGACTGTTTCTTAATAGTCTTATCATGATCCATTTGTTCTCCTTCCTCATTCTCAAAAGAGAGACTTTCATGGAAACCTTCATCACAGAGACCCTGAATTTTGAGATCATCAAAAACAACATGTACAGATTCCATAAAAATGTTGGTTCTGAGATTGTAGACTCTGTAGGCTTTCCCTGCTGCATAACCCACAAATATTGCTTCATCTGCCTTTGCTTCAAATTTCCCCAAATGCTCAGCTTGATTTCTCAGAACAAAGCACTTGCATCCAAAGACATGAAGAAAATCCAATAGTGGCTTCTTTCTTTTGAGTAGCTGATAAGGGGTCATTCCTTTGGCCTGATTAATCAAAGAAATATTCTGAGTGAAGCAAGCTGTATTAACTGCCTCAGCCCAAAAATAAGTTGGTAACTTTGATTCATCTAGCATTGTCCTTGCAGCTTCAATAAGTGTTATGTTTTTCCTTTCAACTACACCATTTTGCTGTGGTGTCCTTGCTGCTGAAAACTCATGCAAAATACCATTTTCTTCACAGAACACCTTCATGCTTGAATTCTTGAATTCTGTCCCATTGTCACTCCTAATCCTTCTTACTTTCAAGTCAGGATGATTGTTTACCATCTTGATGTGATTGATAATGATTTCACTTGCCTCATCCTTGGAGAGCAAAAAGAAAGTCCATGTAAATCTAGAAAAATCATCAACAATCACAAGACAATATTTCTTCTTTGAAATAGACATGACATTGACAGGGCCAAACAAATACATATGAAGCAACTCAAGCTGATGGACAATTGATAACTCTGTCTTGCTTTTGAATGATGCCTTCTTTTGTTTCCCCTTTTGACAGGCATCACACAAACCATCCTTGGAAAACTCCACTTGTGGAATTCCTCTAGCAAGATCTTTCCTCACCAAATCATTCATAACTTTAAAGTTCAGATGAGATAATTTCTTGTGCCATAGCCAACTTTCATCCTTGATTGCCTTGCTGAAAAGACAAGTGATGGTTTCTGAACTTGTGCTACTAAAGTCAGCAATGTACACATTCCCTCTTCTGAATCCAGTCATTACCACATTGTTGTTTCCTCCTTTAGAAACAACACAGGCTTCTTTAGAAAAAGTAACTAACAATCCTTTGTCACAAAGTTGGCTGATACTAAGCAAGTTGTGCTTAAGACCATCCACCAATGCAACCTCATCTATGATGACATTCTCTTTTGAAATCAAGCCATATCCCTTTGTGTAGCCTTTGCTGTCATCTCCAAAAGCAATACAAGGGCCAGCTTTTTCCTGAAACTCTGTGAGCAGGGTAGAATCACCAGTCATGTGTCTTGAACAACCACTATCCAAGTACCAAAGATTCCTTTTGTCTCCCTGCACACAATAGAACCAAATCAAGTCGATTTTGGTACCCAAGTTTCCTTGGGTCCTGTTTTGTTAGCCTTTGCTTTTCCTTTTATATCATTTTTCACCTTGGGCTCAGATTGATTTAAATCAATCTTTATCCTTGGTGTTGATTTCTGAGGATTGCTCACATTTTCATTCTTAGCATGCATAATTGGAGGAACAAACATGTTATTCATATTCCATGGCATTTGTGGCACATTAAACATATTCATGTATGGATTAGACACAAATGGCATGCTGGCATATGGATTTTGAAATTGTGCATATGGAGCAAACATGTTAGGCATAACAGGCATTGTAGGCATGGAACTATTCATTGCAGGCTTGGGAATTTTCACTTTAACAGTCTTCTTAACAGATTTGCAGTTAGTAGATAAATGACTAACACTTCCACAATTAACACATGTTTTTCTAGGAGCATATTTATCAGGTGTGTAATTGTTGTGTTTGTTAATTCCTACTTTGCCATTCCTGTTATTCCTTTTATTTCCCTTAGCCTCAACTTGAACATTCTCTAACTTATCTTTCAATTGCTTGTTAGATAAGTGACCTACATTAGCTCTCTCAACAGGCTTCTCAACTTTCTTTGATTTACTAGACTCACCTTGAACAAAGTTCTTGGTGACAGGACCATACTTATTATTAAGTCTAGTGAGTTCATCTTTTCTTTCCTCTGTCAACGAAACACCCTGATCAGTTGATGGTTCATCTGTCAACGAAACATTGCATTCCGTTGACATATCAACCTTCAACAAATGATCATTGTTGTTTGTTGACTCTATTTCTAATTCTAAGGTTTCACAAACATACCCTAGTTTCTCTTTGTTCTTTTTCCATGATTGTTCACAGAAAGATTCCATACCTTGAACATTAATGATGTTGGTAGCAACATTCCTGGCATCTTTCCATTTAGCAATCACACTTTGTTCTATTTCAAGTTGTGTCTTAAGAATTTCTTCCCTTTGTAATACGTTCTCAAGTTCCTTCTTAGCATCCCTACTAACACATCTCATTTTCTCAAATTCAATGAGATGTGCTTCTAACATTGCATTCCTATCACTTAAGAGCAAATTAGTCTCTTTAATTCTTGAATTCTCTTTGGTAAGTGATTTAAGAGTAACACGCAAATTATATAATACAGTAGACATTTCATTTACTGCACTATCGCATTCCTCTTTAGAAAGCTCAGAAAGATTAGTAATTGTTACCTGGTTGCTTGAGGAGCTTGCTTCCTGCTCATGATTGTTAGCCATAAGAGCCAAGTTGACATATTCAACATCATCATCAGAATCTTCACCATTACCAGCCCAATCATACTCCTGAGACATGAAAGCCTTTTCTTTTTGCTTGAGAAGTTCAAAGTATTTCTTTTTATAATCAACAGGCTCAAATTTCCTGTTGCTCTTCTCAACTTTGGGCTTTCTGCAGTCTCCAGCAAAGTGACCAAGCATTCCACAATTGAAACATTTAGATTTAGACTTTTCAATCCAGTTTGATTTGTTAGGTTGAAAGTCTCTTCTTGGTGGCCTTGCTTCTGAGTTTCTCTTGAACTTGAACTTAGAGAATTTTCTTGACAGAAAAGCAATGTGTTCATCAATCTCATCTAAGTCATCCAAGTTGGCTGATTCTGGTTCTTCTTCTTCTGTCATCTTACCTTTACCCTTGCTAACATCACTTCTACAACTAGCTCGACTAGTTGTGGCCTTTGCAGCTTCTTCAGTGTCATCTTCCAGTTGGTTCACAGATGCAATCAATGCAATAGATCCACCCTTCTTCTGTACCTTTTCAATTTCCTCATCTTGCTCCATTTCCAGCTCATAAGTCTTCAAGGTTCCATAAAGCCTTTCAAGAGTGTAGTCTTTGTACTCTTGAGTGTTTCTTAGAGAAACAGTCATAGGCTTCCATTCTTTTGGAAGAGCTCTTAGAAATTTAAGGTTTGAGTCCTTAGTTTGGTAGATTCTCCCATACAACTTTAATCCATTCAGAAGCTTTTGAAACCTACTAAACGTGTCATTTAGGGTTTCATCAGCTTTAAAGTGAAAGTGCTCATATTGTTGTATAAGGAGTTGCATTTTGTTCTCCCTTACTTGCTCAGTCCTTCACATAGTGTTCTGACAGTGTCCCATACTTCTTTGGAGGTTGTACAGTTTATGACATTGTCAAACATCTCTTGCTCCAAACCATTAAACAGAATGTTCATGGTTCTCTTATCTTTATGGATTTCTGCAAGATCTTCAATAGTCCATTCTGAGACAAGTTTTGGAATTTCTACATCAGGAGCATCATCTGGCACTCCAATTCTAGATGCAAACTTCATGGGAACGTGTGGACCTTTCTCAATGCAGTCTACATATCTCTCATCCATAGACATGAGATGTAAATGCATCTTTACTTTCCAGTGAAAGTAATTGTCCTTATCAAGAACTGGTATCTTTACACCTGCATCCTTCTTCACCATGGCTTCTGTTTTTGGTCTTGATCTTTAAACTTCTTGTGTGTTAGAAGCTTGCTTTGATACCAATTGTTAATCCCAAATGACCTAACAGAATTGTAGAAGGGGGGGTTGAATACAATTCTTGATATTTTCTTAAACTTAAAACACTTTATAAAATAAAACTGAACTGAATAAATAAAAACACAAGATATAAATAATTCAGTTGGATTGTTTGATGATCCAACTGAAGTGTTTTTATTGCGGAAATAATCTGTGATACACAAGTACACAGCTGCTCAGTTACAGAGTTGTAGAGAAGAATGCTCTCAAGGATAGCTAATACAAACTATTTGTTTTTCTTCTCTTTCTCTATCTTAACTGCTACACTTGGTTATATATTCCCCAAGTTTACAATACTATTTTTGGCTACTCTAAAGTACACTAAAGGTAACCGCCAATAGTTTGCTTTTCATCCCTTTGTCCAGTGGTCCTTGGAGATCCTTGCTTTTGTCTTCATGCTTATTATGATCACTCCCAAGAGCCCAATTGGAAACTGGGATGTTTCCTTATTCCCCATGTCCATTTTAATGGTTTCCAATGCAAAGTACACTTCCACATCACCTTTAGATCTGTTCAGTAAACTGTCACTATCACTTTGTCAACTATTCAGAAAAACAATAATGATTCGTTGATAGTAGGGAGATGTGTTTCGTTGATAGCTTTATTCTTCATTCCGTTGATGGTGTTTCTCTCGTTTCGTTGATGAGTAAACTCCATACCGTTGATGGTGTATCCTTGTTTCGTTGATAGAGTAATCCTCATACCGTTGACATGTCTTCACTTAGGCAAAATTACAAGGCATAACATATTTACAATTAACCAACCTATTTTGCCTATCTAGTACTTAGTCAACATGACTTAGGAAACCTATCTAATACATACATCAAATGCATATCAAACTGTGAAGTATTGTACAGTGCAATTGCTACAACACTCATTCCGTTGATGAGCTTCCTGTCAACGAAACACTGCAAAGCATGCTATTCCGTTGACAGTTACAAAATGACTTAATACAAAATCTACTAAGTGTTTTTATAATTATCATCAAGAACAACATATTCCTAACAGTCCACATCATGGATTGCCCGACTGGATGGTGATTAATTGTTTTTATAATGGTCTGGGAGCACAATCAAGACCAATGTTAAATGCAGCATCAGGTGGAGCTCTATGGGCTAAGAGCTACGAAGAAGCTTATGAGTTAATTGAGATGATGGCTGCGAATGAATATCAGAATCCTACTCAGAGATTATCACAAGGCAAAGTAGCAGGAGTTCTTGAAGTTGATGCAGCTACAGCTATAGCAGCCCAGTTGAAGGCTTTGACAATGAAGGTGGATTCTTTGACGAATTATGGAGTTCAGCAGGTGGCTAGTGTTTTTGAGCTTTGTGCGGGCGCACATGAGACGAATAATTGTGCCATATCTAGTGAGTCAGCGCAGTTTGTGAGCAACTTTCAGAGACCATCACAGCCAGTTCCAGCCACCTATCATCCCAATAGCCGGAATCATCCTAATTTCAGCTGGAGCGACAATCAACAATCTCAGCAGCCTTATCAGCCATTCCAAGGTCAGCAATTTGGAGCAAAGCCTTACAATCCTCAGAATTTTCAACAGCAGCAAGGGCAGAATTTTCAGCCACAGTATGCTCCTAGGCAACAATTTCAGCCACCAGGATTTCCGCAACAACCTCATGCTAGTACGGGGCAGTTTTCGAATGAAAAATCTGAATTGGATGAGTTGAGAATGATAGTTAAAAGCCACAGATCACAACCATACCATTTTTATATTTTAAGTATAACACTTATACAAAGTCAACCAACATAAACACGGTACTAAGCTCACTAATTTAAAATAAAAACATACTACACACAAAGCTTGACTTCAAACAGCAAGTCAATTATATATTAACACTTATTAAATTAACCAGGAGCGCAGAGGAAGTGGTAGAACCTAGCCTGGCAAAAACACCCTATTATATTTATTAAGAAGTCATAGGCTAAATAATATATCCACATGTACATTAACATTCAAATAATAATTTAATATAATAATACAAAATAATAACGAAAATTGTCTCATCTTAATGGACCTTTAATTGCAGCTTACATAACAAAGTAGATAACATATACTTAATCATCACGACTTTTAAATAAATAAATTAATTAAAGATGAAGAATACAATTTAATTATAAAAGAAAATGGTATAACCAAACTCCAGGTCCATGCTGTTGGTTATTACTTGAACATGGCAGTGTAGGCTTATCAAATCAAGTAATTAATAATTAATTATTTAAATATAAAATAAGTATAATAATAATGACCCCATAATAAAACTCATGTATTCATACCTCCGGAACCAGACTTATACACACAGATTGCAACACCGATAGCTATACTAGTGAAATCAAACAATGGTTACATATATGAATTAAACCATCAAATTAGACAAAAAGACATACTGCAATAGCATAGCAATACAATCAATAAAAGTATTGTAGAGTATGAAAAGTAGTTGCTAATGGTGACCTTTGCCACGCATTGATGACTTGTTCGATCAGTTGCATGGGGCGAAGTACTTTTCTAAGATAGATTTGAGATCGGGCTACCACCAGTTGCGAGTAAGGGATGAAGATATTCCGAAGACGGCATTTCGTACTCGTTACGGGCATTATGAGTTTCTTGTGATGTCCTTTGGGTTGACGAATGCTCCAGCAGTATTTATGGATTTGATGAATCGTGTCTTTCATGATTATTTGGATAAGTTTGTTGTCATCTTTATCGATGATATCTTGATATACTCTAGGAGTAAGGAGGAGCATGAGGAGCACTTACGTACTGTACTTGAGATCTTGAGACAGAAGAAATTGTTTGCAAAATTTTCAAAGTGTGACTTCTGGTTAGAGCAGGTGGCATTTTTAGGGCATGTTGTGTCTGCTAGAGGGATTGAGTTGGATCCTGCGAAAGTCGAGGCTATCACTAATTGGCCGAGACCTAGCAATGTGACAGAGGTGAGGAGTTTCTTGGGTTTGGCAGGTTATTATAGGCGCTTTGTGGAGGGTTTTTCGTCCATAGCTTTGCCGATGACTCAACTGATGAGAAAGGGTGTTAAGTTCGAGTGGAATGATGATCGTGAGAAGAGTTTCCAAGAGTTGAAGAAGAGATTGGTGATGGCTCCTATACTTGTGTTGCCATCAGGGAGTGGAGGATATCAGGTTTATAGTGATGCTTCTAAGAGAGGATTGGGTTGTGTTCTTATGCAGCATGGGAAGGTGATTTCTTACGCTTCTAGGCAGCTTAAACCCTATGAGGTAAACTATCCTACGCATGACTTGGAGTTAGCAGCAGTGGTCTTTGCTTTGAAGATTTGGAGGCATTATTTGTATGGAGAGACTTGTGATATCTTCACTGATCACAAGAGTCTTAAGTACATTTTTACTCAAAAGGAGCTTAACATGAGGCAGCGGAGGTGGCTTGAACTTCTTAAGGATTATGATGCTAATATTCAGTACCATCCAGGGAAGGCAAATGTTGTGGCAGACGCTCTTAGTAGGAAGAACTTGGGGAGTGTTGCATCTCTAATTACTCAGCCGCATCTTATCTCAGACATGGAGCGCTTTGGTATTGAGTTGTATGTTAGAGGATCAGGTGGTAGCATTGCTAGTTTGAGAGTGGAACCAAATCTGGTTTCAAGGGTCAAGGAAGCTCAAAAGAAAGATACAGGTTTGGATGTTATTAGATCGGAGGTGGCAGCTGGTAAGCAAAAACATTTTCGTGTTGATGATGAGGGTGTGTTATGGTTAGGTAGTAAATTGTGTGTGCCTGCAGACTTGGCAATTCGTGAAGAAATTTTGACCGAGGCTCATAGTTCTTCATTCTCTATTCATCCAGGTTCCACTAAGATGTACAGAGATTTGAAGGAGCACTTCTGGTGGAGTAGAATGAAAGCAGATGTAGCAGAATTTGTGGGGAAATGTCTTATATGTCAACAGGTGAAGATAGATCATCAGAGGCCTAGTGGATTATTACAGCAGTTAGATATTCCGGTTTGGAAGTGGGAAAACATTACTATGGACTTTGTGACTCATTTGCCGAGAACCTTCAGAAAGAATGATGTTATATGGGTGGTAGTTGATAGACTTACTAAATCAGCTCATTTCTTACCTATTAGAGAGACTACTTCTATTCATGAGTTGGCAGAAATTTTTCAGCGAGATATTGTTAGACTTCATGGTGTGCTTGTGTCGATAGTTTCTGACAGGGATACGAGGTTTACATCACGTTTTTGGAAGGGATTCCAGCAGGCTTGGGGTACGAGACTTAATTTTAGTACAGCTTTTCATCCGCAGACTGATGGACAGTCAGAGAGGACGATTCAGACATTAGAGGATATGTTGAGGGCTTGTGCTTTGGAGTGGACAGGTGATTGGGATAAATATTTGCATCTTGTTGAGTTTGCATACAATAATAGTTGGCACGCGAGTATTGGTATGCCACCATTTGAGGCTTTGTATGGTAGGAGGTGTAGAGCACCGTCTTGTTGGGATGAGGTTGGTGAGAAAGTCATTGCAGGGCCAGAGTTAGTTAGAGTTACTAATGAGAAGGTGGAGCAGGCTAAGGCAAGTTTGAAGGAGGCTCGATCACGTCAAAAGAGTTATGCGGATCAACATAGGAAGTTTGGTGGATTTGAACCTGGTGATCATGTGTTCTTGAAGGTGTCACCTTGGAAGGGTGTTAAACGTTTTGGCATGAAAGGGAAGCTTAGTCCGAGATATGTTGGACCTTTTGATGTTCTAGAGAAAGTGGGGGAAGTGTCTTATAGAGTTGCGTTACCACCGCAGCTATCTCATGTCCATAATGTGTTTCATGTGTCTGTTTTGAGGGGCTACAAATATCATCCGCTTCATGTAGTTCAGTATCCATTGCATACGATTAGAGAGGATCTTACTTGTGAGGAGGAAGCGGAAGCTATCCTAGCTCGAGAGGAGCGAGTTATGAGGAAAAGTACTATTCCTTTTGTGAAAGTCTTGTGGAAAAATCATTCGGAGAGAGAGGCTACTTGGGAATTAGAAGAATCTATTCGTGAGAGATATCCGCACTTATTTAATTCAGGTACGAATTTTAGTTTCGTTTGATTCCGGGGACGGAATCCTTTTTAAGGGGGTATATATGTAATATATGTGTTATAATAATAATAATAATAATAATAATAATATAATAATAATAATAATAATAATAATAATAATAAAATAAAATTTAGAAGTGTACATGGTCATATTAAAATTTGTGGGTCTGTATGTGTATATAAACAGCTAAACTTTTGTCGTAACCCTAATATAATAATATTTGAAGCCGCATGAGAGAGAGAGCTAGAGTGCAGGCGCAACTCACTTTTCTTTTTCTTCCTCTGTTTTGTCGTCTGCCAGGGTACACTTCTTAATTTTATTTTATTATTATTATTATTATAATTATTATTATTATTATTATTATTATATTATTATTATTATTATTATTATTATTATTATTATTATTATTATTATAACACATATATTACAGTTAGATCAGAATTCAATGATCGTCAGGAGCTAGACTCAACTGATCAGGATTGCTGACGTCATCATGATTGCATGGTCGTCAGGATCAGAATACATATAAGGACTGGGATCAGGTTTGATCATCAGGACTGGAAGCTGATCAGGATTCCTACTTCGAGTTATATTTGGAGTCTAGTTAAACATGGAAGTTTATTTTGTCGGTTCCTGGTTTGTAGAATGTAGCTATCAATTATGGATAGGTTTCAATCTTTGTAATTGATTAGGACTTATCATTGATAGAGAAGCTGTGTAGTATATAAACACAGTTTTAGGATTTGGTTCGGTGAGAATCAAACGTATAGAAGCTCTCAAGAACATAGAATTTCTTGAGAGAGTTTTTTGTAAACTAGCAGCTCTCAAGAACATCAGAATTTCTTGAGAGAGTTTGTAACAGTTTTATATCAGATTTAATAAAGCTGTTATTGTTCTTTCATATTTGTGTTATATACTTGATTAAGTCGAGAATCTTATACAATTGTATTCAACCCCCCTTCTACAATTGTTATTTACTGGGCAACAATTGATATCAGAGCAAACTGATTTAATTCTAAATCAGATACGATCTAAAGATGTCGACAACCAAGTATTAAAGCATGAAGATTTCCATCTTGAAGAAATCAGAATATCCAACATGGAGGGTAAAGATGCTGATGTACCTGGAGGCTATGGATCCTGACTATTTGGACATGATTCGTGATGGACCATATATACCTACAAAGTTCGTAGAACGAACAGATACTGTACCTGAACATTATGTGGTCAAGGCTAAAAGTGAATGGACTCCAGAAGAAAAAGCTCATGTACTCAAGGAACCAAAGATAAAGAATATCTTGCACAGTAGTCTTGATGTTGTCATGTCAAACAGAGTGATTGCATGCAAGTCTTCAAAAGAAATTTGGGATACTTTGGAAACTCAGTGCCAGGGATCTGTATCTGTCAAGAAAAACAGAAGGGCTCTTTTGATTCAAGAATATGAACAATTTGATCCAAGACCTGATGAGAGCCTAACTGATCTGTATGATAGATTTCTGACACTATTGAACAGTTTATCTTTAGTTGACAAGGAATATGAAACTGAAGATTCAAACACCAAGTTTCTAAGAGCTTTACCTGAAGAATGGGACACTCAGACCTCGATCATTAGACATCAGTATGATCTGAATACTGCGTCTCTTGATGAAGTCTATGGGATACTAAGAACTCATGATCTTGAAGTTCAACAGAGAAAGAACAAGAAAATCAGCAAGGCAAAATCAATTGCTTTGAAAGCAGAGGCTAAATCAAAAGGAAAAACTATGGAGGTCTCTAGAAGTAAATCAAGAATAGTTGAGTCAGATCCTGATGACTCTTCATCAGATACTGATGGCAATCCTGATGCCAATACTGATGATGATTCTTCTGACTCAGACATGGAAGAGATGGTTGCTATGATTGTCAGAAACTTCAGGAGGATGAAGTTCAGGAAGAGTAGAAGACAAGGCAACTTTCAGAAAAAGGCCTTCAATGCAAACAAAGACAAGTATATCAAAAAGGATAGCAAGGGTAGCAAATTTGACAAGTCAAAGGTTAGATGCTACAAGTGTAATGGTATGGGTCACTTTGCTTCTGAGTGCAAGAAGACAAAGGCACTTATCACATCAAGCAAGGATTGGATGGACTCTTCCTCAGAATCTGATATTGAGGTAGTCAACTATGCTCTAATGGCCAATGATGATGTAACTGCTGCTCCTGATGATAAAGTACTAAATACTATCTTTGATTTTGATACTGATAATGCTTCTGAGTTAAGACGTTTTCTAAAGTCATTACATATTAGCTTTAGAAGTCAAACTGCTGAAAATACTAGGATCTTATCTGAGATGTCTGAACATAGAAAAAGGAATGACATATTAGAAGCTGAATTTTCTCGTATGCAAGAAGTACAAAAAGAATGTGATAATGCTAAACACATGTACTTAGAGATGAAATCTAAATGTACTTCTCTTGAAAAGGAACTTGAATATACTAATGAGAAAATCAGAACCTGGACAGACTCTGGTAGGAAATTTCATGAGATTAATACCTCTAAGAACTGGAAAGAGTGTCTAGGATATAAGTCAGATGAGGATAAGAAATTGAAAGAGAAAATTGTCATTGATGAGACAGTCAATCCAAAGACCTATAGACATGTTATAGATGCAACCAAATCTAAGATTACTCCTGTTAATTTTGTTTTTGGTAAGGATTCCAATTCTACTTTTGAAAAGGGATCTACCTCTACTCAAGGAATTAAAATTATAAAGTCTAAACCTGTCATGAATAAAGTCACTAAGAATGTAGGTCTATTGTCTCAGAAACAGCTTAAGGATAAAATCTGTGAGGTGATAGATAAGAAAAAGGAAGCTACTGTTAAGAGAAACAGGAATGGTAAAGTTGGGATCAATAAAGAGAAAAATGAAGTTACAAATATATCCCAAATGCACCTAGAAAGTGTTGTTTTAACTGTGGTAACTCTAATCATCTTGCTATTGATTGTAAGAAGAGTAAGAAGAAGATTGCTGATATTTCTAAGTCTGATGCTAGGAATAGATCAGTATTTTATAAACCACAGAAGTCCTGTTTTCATTGTGGTAGTATATGGCATTCTATTTATACTTGTAAAGAGTATCATGATTTGTACTATAACTTTTATGATCCATTGCCTAAGTTTGATAGTAGTACAAAGTCTGATAGAATTGAGAATATAATAGTGAAACATGCTTTTGTTAATACTGATACTGACAAAGCAAATCCTGATGGAGTAAATCCTGTCAGGACTGCTAAGGTCAGAAAGTCTTCTGCTGTGAATGTTAATAAAATGCATGACAAAGGGACCCAACAAGTGTGGGTTCCTAAACATTCTAATTAGTGTTTTGGAATTCTGATGCAGGGTAAAAAGAAAAATGTGTTAGTCATGGATAGTGGATGTTCTGTGCACATGACTGGAAACAAAGCCCTGTTATCAGAATATGAGGAAAAAGTTGGCCCAACTGTGTCTTATGGAGATGGCATCATTGGACCAACTTTGGGATATGGCAATATAATCATTGGAAATGTCATCATTGAAAAAGTAGCTCTAGTGAAGGGACTAAAACACAACCTGTTGAGTATTAGTCAAATCACTGACAGAGGTTATCATGTCAACTTCTATTCCACACATTGTGAAGTAGTCAGTAAAGCAACAGGAAAGATATCTCTGACTGGCTACAGGCATGGTAACATATATGAAGCCAACATTCAATCAAATACTGATGGCTCTCCTGCCTGTCTGATCAGTAAAGCATCAGTAGATGAAAGTTGGAATTGGCACAAGAAGCTTTCTCATCTCCACTTCAGCAATATCAATGAGTTGGTTAAGAAAGATTTAGTGAGAGGATTACCAAAAGTATTATATACACCTGATGGACTCTGTGATGCATGTCAGAAAGCAAAACAAAGAAGGACATCATTCCAGAGTAAATTAGAATCCTCTATTGAAGAACCATATCACATGCTACATCTTGATCTATTTGGTCCAGTCAACATCATGTCCATCAGTAAGAAAAGGTACACTCTTGTAATTGTTGATGAATATTCTAGATTCACCTGAGTGTATTTTCTGCACAGAAAAGATGAGACTCCTGAAGTTCTGTTGGATCATGTGAGAATGATTAAGACAACCACAAAGTACAAAGTCAAGATACTGAGAAGTGATAATGGTACTGAATTTAAGAATTCAAAGATGGAAGAGTTCTGCAAATACAAAGGAATCATTCAACAATTCTCTGCTCCTGGCACACCCAGCAAAATGGAGTAGTTGAAAGGAAAAATAGAACTCTTATTGAAACTGGCAGAACTATGTTGGAAGAAGCTAAATTACCTACATATTTCTGGGCAGAAGCAGTCAAAACAACATGCTATACTCAAAATCTCACATTAATAAACATGCATGGTAGTACTCCTTATCAGTCACTCAAGGAGAAGAAACCAAGTCTGAAGCATCTGCATGTGTTTGGCTGTAAATGTTTTGTTCTCAGAACTCATCCTGAACAGCTAGGGAAATATGAAACAATGGCTGATGAAGGAATTTTCATAGGCTATCCTGCATCAAGAGCCTTCAGAGTTTTTAATTTGAGAACAAGAACTGTCATGGAGTCAATACATGTATCTTTTGATGACAAGAAGATAACTGGAATCAGTGAAGACTCTCATGATAGATTGATTTTTGAAAATGAAGCTACCAAGGAACCTGAAGAAAGTGAATCAGAAGCTGTCAATTCATCAGATCATGATGGGTCACCAAATCCTGATGACACACCAGATACTGATGGTGCTAATACTGATGATACAATCAATAGTGATACTTCTAGTAGTGCTAATGTTGAGGGGGAGCAACAACATTCTGCTACAAGTTCAGAGTCAACTCAATCATCAGGACAGAATTCTTCAGATACTGATTCAAGTGATGATCCTGATAACTTATCAGGAAGAGATAGCAATAATTCAGGGGGAGCTTCAAATCAAGCAAATTCTTCAAATCAAGATAACACCAATCCAGGGGGAGCATCTACTTCAAGAACTGATTTACCACCAGCAAGGAAATGGACTGCAAGTCATACTCCTGATTTGATCATTGGAGATCCTGATGTAGGTGTTCAAACAAGAAGTGCAACTCGGAATGAATGTCTATACAATAACTTTCTATCCAAGGAGGAGCCAAAGAAAGTTGAAGATGCACTTAAAGATACTGATTGGGTTACTGCAATGCAAGAGGAACTGAATGAATTTGAAAGAAATGAAGTCTGGAAACTGGTACCAAGACCTAAGAATAGATCAATTGTTGGTACAAAGTGGATTTTCAAGAACAAGACTGATTCTGATGGAGTAATAATCAGAAAAAAGCTAGACTAGTTGCAAAGGGGTATTCTCAACAAGAGGGAATTGACTATGATGAAACTTTCGCTCCTGTTGCAAGATTAGAAGCCATCAGGATATTTCTTGCTTATGCAGCACATAAGAAATTCAAGGTTTTCCAGATGGATGTTAAAAGTGCTTTCTTAAATGGAAAACTGGAGGAAGAAGTCTATGTTGAGCAACCTCCTGGTTTCATTGATCCTAAATAACCAGATTATGTCTACAGATTGGATAAGGCACTTTATGGACTAAAGCAAGCTCTAAGAGCATGGTATGAAACCTTAGATCTATTCTTACTGGAAAGTGGATTCAAAAGAGGTGCTATTGATAAAACTCTATTTTATTTGAATCATGGTAAGGACTTGTTGTTAGTTCAGATTTATGTTGATGATATCATTTTTGGGTCAACAAACAATAAGCTATGTGAAAAGTTTTCCAAGCTTATGCAGTCAAGATATCAAATGAGCATGATGGGAGAAATGAGTTACTTTCTTGGTCTTCAAGTTAAACAGACTGATGAAGGGATTTTTATCAATCAGTCTAAATATACAAGGAATTTATTGACAAGGTTTAACATGCAAGATAGTTCTCCTGCTACAACTCCCATAGCTACAGCTACCAAACTTGATCCTGATCAAGGTGCTGAGGTAGATGTAACTCACTACAGAGGAATGATTGGCTCTTTATTGTATCTCACTGCAAGTAGACCAGATATCATGTTTGCAACCTGTCTGTGTGCAAGATTTCAAGCAAAACCTAGAGAACCCCATCTGATTGCAGTCAAAAGAATTTTCAGATATCTCAAAGGCACTCCTTCACTTGGCCTTTGGTATGCAAAGGAATCAGATTTTGGGTTGTGTGGTTATTCAGATGCTGATTTTGCAGGATTCAAAATAGACAAGAAAAGTACTTCAGGAAGTTGTCAGTTTTTGGGTGGAAGACTAGTTTCATGGTTCAGTAAGAAGCAAAAATCCATTTCCACTTCAACTGCAGAAGCTGAGTACATTGCTGCAGAAGTTGTTGTGCTCAGATAATGTGGATGAGAAATCAGTTGTTAGATTATGGCATGTCATACTCAAAAATCCCTATTTTTTGTGATAACCAAAGTGCTATTGCAATGACAGGAAATCCAGTTCAACATTCTCTTACTAAACACATCAGTATTCGATATCACTTCATAAGAGAACAAGTTCTGGAAGGAACAATTGCACTTCATTTTGTTCCTACTGATCAACAACTAGCTGATATATTCACCAAGCCACTACCTGAAGCTACTTTCAATAAATTGGTGAATGAACTTGGAATGATGAACTTTGAGAATTTCTGAGGAAAGCTACAGAGAGGAAATCCTGATAACTGTCAAATATTGATGGTTATTCAGAAAGGTATGTATTTTTTATCTATTCCTGATAGGACTCAATCCTGACAGGAAGTCAACTGGTCAAATCCTGATGCTCAGATACTGAAGCTGGTGTGAAAACCATAGGTTCTATGCTAATTTGTCATCAACAATTCTGGTAAACTCTGGAAAATAAGATTTTTACTTAGTCTTTGATTAAGTTTTCAGTCTTAATTCTCAATTTCAATTATATTTCTATCAGAGTTTACTATTCGTCATTTTATATGTCAATATCAGTGTTGCTAACAAATTGTGCAGGCAAGTACAGAAAGAAAACAGTTGAGAAAATAGACAAATTTCATTAATTCTTGAAGATTCATTACAAATGAAAATGGAAATTAAATATTTTTTTTCCTAGTCTATTTTTCTACTCAGGAACACGTGCCCTGCAAATAAGCATGAACGCTCCTGAACAGCTTCACAGTCCATCAGGATTGGAAGATCTCTTGTTCCATCTTTAAAGGACGAGAAGAGGAGCTGATGCACTTGAATGCGGATCGTCACCGTGTCCACCGGGACTCTTCCGAGTCTCCAACTTGCATGACATACAAGCATCACGGATTCTCTTCTTTCTTCTCTCAAGCTCGAGATCGAGCTCCTCATCCTCTTCATCATCCTCATCGTCTTCATCCTCTTCATTGACAAAGATGAGATTTTCAAGAGGGTTCCAATCAGGATTTGCCTGATGGAAGTTATGAAGAAGCACTTCAGCCATTGCGTTAACAAAGGCTTCGTGTTCCTGAGGGTCAGGAATTGGTTGAGGCTCTTCATCTTCTGTAATCTCAGCTAGTGCATCGAACATCTCTTGCCAGATTTCATCAAGATTTTCGACTTCTTCGTCTGGTAAGTTGTTTTGTTGTTGGTTGGCAGCCATTGAAAAACAAAGAAGGTGAAAGGTTTTCGTAAGTTTTTCTATGGAGAGGGTTTGTGTTTTAAACGATATATGATGTTATGTTTAACAGTTCTATTTTATAGAGAATGTGTGTTAAGGATGCAGGTCATTTTCTCAATATCGAGGCGACTGTTCAGTCTCTCATAATTACTTTGCCTCGTTAATTGGTAAGAATGGTTACATGGGTATTATGCTATATATTTTGTAATCATTTTTTTTAAAACAGCATTTATCAGGATTGTCAAAATAAATTTTGTTTTCATAAATAAAATTTTATTTTACTTCATATTAATTTTTTTTTTTTTGCGTTTTTCAATCCTGATAAGGCAAATGGTTTCATAGGAAATGCTTTTATTCCTGATGAGGTTAGGTTTTTCTTACATAGGAAAATGCCTACTCGTTATGGTTTAATTTCTAATGCTATGGGGCAAGGCCAATCACACCTTGTTCCTAACCCAAGCATTCATCCTAAACAGTCCAAACAGTCAACAGCCACCTCTAATGTCTCTCAAAAGACTTTAGTTGCAAAATCAAAGAAGTCAGCTAGAACTGATGTGTCAGGAAGGCAATCAGGTTCAAAGGATTTTTCCTCTACACCACTCACTAAAAAGAAATTACAAGGGGGTTTACAAGGGGTCCTGGTGAAGAAAGCTGCAAAAGGTGTTGAGGCTGTTTCTGTTAAAAGAAAATTAGTTCTCAGGGATGAGACTGATTCAGAGGATGACTTACCTATATCCTCTATAATGAATGTGAATAAGGAAGTTGCTGATACTGCTACTGCAGCTGTGGTTTCATTGTCTACACCACAGAAGAAACGAAGATTAACTAAGGGCAGGTATCAAATTCCTTTAGAAAAGAAGCAGGATACTGATATACAGGACACTTCTATTCTGAATGAGCAATCAGTTTCTACTGCTCAAGCAAATCCTGATGTTAGTATTCCTGATGCTGCACCAAGTCAAGTGGTTACTATTTCAGACTCTCCAGCACAGGACTCTCCAACAAAAAGACATGTTGATATTTCATGGGAGAAGTATGGTGCTGCTGCTTCCAATCTTGGGATAAAACATCCAATAGAAAAGCTAAGGCAGGCAGAAGAGTTAGTCTATCAGAGACAGAAGAAACTGAAAGGATCAAGCCCACAAGGACCTGAACCTCAAAGTGGTTCAGCAGCTCTTTCTGATGTTAAAAGTATCTCTTACATCGGAAATTAGAAAACCGATGTCTAATAGTAAACTACACATCGCTTCCTAGAATAAACGATGTCTAAACCCCCATTTAAAAAAAAAAAAACCGCGCTTCCCCTTTTTTCTTTTCCCCTTTTGCAAAATTCCCCCCCTTAGCCAAATTTCAGATCCCGCTTCCCTTTTTTCCCCCTTAAACTAAAAACATAAAAATAAAAAACATACTACCCCCTTCCCCCCCCCCCCCCAAAACATAAACATACGACCCCCAAAATCAGAAAACCTCCGGCAATAACCCTAGTTAACCTAATTAACCCCTCTTTTCAACAAACCCTTAATTAACCTATGTAAGTCTTCGATTCCTTTCAATATTATGTCAATTTTATCAAACACTCTTCAATATTAGTTCAATTTGTTCGTTTTATCAAACCCCTTTTATATTTTTCCATTTCGATTAACCCTCACTCTTCATATTGTTCGATTTGTTCGTTTTTTAGATCTGGAGCTTGCAGTTTGTATATTACCCCTCACTATTGTAGTTTACCCCCTTTTCAACTCGATTAGCTCGATTTGGTACCCCCTTTTCTTTTCCTTTTGATTTTATTTCCTTTTTTTGATTGTATTTGCTCAACTGCATGTGTTTGTATATTTACAACTTTTTTTTATTGTGTTTGTGTATAGCATGTATTTGCTCAACTAATTGTGTTTGTGTATATAAGCTTTTGGTTTGTGTTTATAAGTTTATATATAGCATGTCTATAGCATATTTAAAACTGCATGTATATCTATGTGTAGTTCTTTGCCTAATGTATGTTTTTAAGTGTATATATATAGTATGTTTTCTAGTACAAGCAAAATACGTTGATTGTCTGAATCATATTTGGAACATTGAAATGATATTGTATGCTAACGCAAGAAGTTCCTGCTTGGGTACTACTTATTCGACAACAAAAATGATGTTTCTTGTTTTCGTATAGTTTTTTTCCGGTATACATTGAACATAGGTTGAAAACTAATAATTTTAAACAATGTACAAAATATCTAAGTTAGTAATTTTAGCGCATATGGAATATAAACCAATTAAGAAAAATATTTTAGTTTTATAGTATCATATTAACAAAGAGTTAGTAATTTGAATATCAAAGTTGTCACCATAATAATATAGGCTATTATATACTCTGTTATTTGATATTTTAAATGATAATCAGGTAGTTTCGCGATAACATGGACAAGTCGTGGATTTCTAAAGATAGGGATTCATTAGCTTATGAAATCGGGGTCGAACAGTTCTTGATATATGCCGAGGAAAATTCCTGTGATCCTAAGCATATTCCATGTCCTTGTGCACGATGTGTCAACTTCAAAAAATTCTCGGTAAAAATTATCAGGGGTCACTTATATGAAAATGGTTTTAGTTTAGGGTATGTTGATTGGATTTGGCACCAAGAAGATTCTAAGACTAAGTCATCAGTTGGTAGTACATCTGCGGCTTCAAACAAGAATGCAGCATTTTTTATCCCTGGTCCAACTTCTACCCCTGCACCTACCCCTGCACCTACCCCTGCACCTGCAAATGCATCTGAAACCAATAATGTTTGTGATGCTGCATATAATTCTAGGTACCACGATAAAGATTCATATGAGTTTAGGAGGTTCTTGGCTGATGCTCAACAGCCTTTGTATGAGGGTAGCGAATATACCAAGTTAGAGTCAATGCTAAAATTACATAATTAGAAAGCTAGGTTTGGTATCAGTGATTGTGCCTTCATAGATTTGCTCTCTTCCGTTGGCCGTCTACTTCCCAAGGATAATCTGTTACCACCTAATGCATATGAAGCAAAGAAATCTTTGTCTGATTTAGGCCTAGAGTATATAAAATTTCACTCATGTCCAAACAACTGCATACTATATCGGGGTATAAACTCTGATGCTTCCGAGTGTCCTAAGTGTCATCTATCTCGCTGGAAGTTGGGAAAGGACGGTAAATTAAGGGTTAATATTCCTGCAAAAGTCATGTGGTATCTTCCGATTATTCCGAGATTTAAACGGTCCTTCTACCGCCGAACTTATGACTTGGCATGCAAAAGAGCGATTACAAGATGGCAAGATGCGGCATCCAGCCGACTCGCCTTCTTGGAGAAGTATCGATTATAGGTGGCCTGAATTTGGTGGTGAGGCAAGAAATATTCGCTTGGCTTTATCAGCAGATGGTATCAACCCACATAATAATGGCCTAACCAATAGATACTCCTGCTGGCCAGTATTATTAGTAAATTATAATCTTCCTCCCTGGTTGTGCATGAAGAGGAAGTTTATGATGTTAACGATATTAGTTTCCGGTCCGCATGAGCCTGGTAATAACCTTGACGTATATTTACAGCCGTTAATTGATGATTTAAAGAAGCTTTGGGAAGAGGGCGAACCAACTGTGTATGATGCGTCTACTAAATCATATTTCACTTTTAAAACAATTTTAATGTGGACAATAAATAACTTCCCTGCATACAGAAATTTGTCTGGCTGCGTCAATAAGGGTTATATGTGTTGTCCAGTATGTGGTGATGATACCGTTGGTAAATATTGAATCCATGGTAGGAAGATGTGTTACCTAGGTCATCGACGTTATTTGCCTAGAAATCATCCTTATAGGAGGCAGAAGGCATCATTTAATGGAGAGCAGGAGTTGGGGCAGGCACGTCCACCTCTTTCGGGAGAAGAGGTGTTATCGCAACAAGAACGAATTAAATTTGAATTTGGGAAGGAGGTCAGAAAGTCAAAGAGGGTGGACTGTCCATGGAAGAAAAAGTCGATTTTTTTCGACTTAGAATATTGGAAGTTTCACCACGTTCGTCATTGTCTTGATGTTATGCACATCGAGAAGAACGTGTGTGATAGTTTGATTGGCACATTACTAAATATGAAATATAAGTCTAAAGATAGTGAGGCTTCTCGTCTTGACATGATTGATATGGGGGTTAGAACTAATTTAGCTCCACAAAAAGGAAAAAGTAAAACCTACTTGCCCCCTACAGCTTTTAATTTGTCGAAGGCTGACAAAAAGAAAGTGTTGTCATCATTATTGAACATGAAACTTCCATATGGACATGCGTCGAACATCAAAAACTGCATATCCATGGATGAATTAAAGATGTTTGGGATGAAGTCCCATGACTGCCACATCCTACTCCAGCAATTACTTCTTGTTGCAATCCGTGCAGTTCTTCCAAAAAGCGTTAGGGTCACAATAATAAGATTGTGTTTCTTTTTTAATGCTTTGTGCAGCAAAATTGCAGACGTATCGAAACTCGATAAAATGCAGGCAGATGTGATAGTAACTTTGTGTGAGCTAGAAAAAATCTTTCCTGCCTCATTTTTTGATATAATGATACATCTCATTGTCCATTTGGTTCGTGAATTACGATTATGTGGGCCAGTGTTTTATAGATGGATGTATGCATCTGAGCGGTTTAATAAGGTGTTGAAGAGTTACGTACGAAACCGTTATTATCCCGAAGGTTGTATGGCGGAAAGTTATCTTGGAGAAGAATCGGTAGAATTCTGCCAAGAGTTTGTTAACCAGAGTTGCACCACTGCCGGTCTTCGGAAAGATGCAGGCAAGCTAAGTGGTCCACTATCTGTTGTGACAATGAAACCAGTTGAAGAAAAAGAGCGAGATGAGGCTCATTTACATGTCCTTCTAAACAACCCTGAAGTACATCCATATATTCTGTAAGAATTTTTTATTCTTGTAAATTCTTTAATTATACGTGCAACTAATTTGTGTCTGTTTAATTAATATATGCATTTTCACATAATGCATAAAAAGTATCTAAAGGAAATCCACCAAGGGAAAAAGAAAAGTGGACATTGGCTCTTGAGAGAGCATAATCGGCTTTTTGCTGATTGGTTTGAAAAAAAAGTTAGTTTTTATTAAAGTTTCCTTTGTGCTTACTTTACTGGCTCCATAATATGAAATTTAGTTGTATTTCTTTTATGACAATGTGTAGGTTAGTAGTGAAATGATGGAGAATGACGAGGGAGTTTCAGAGAGAATAAGATGGCTAGCAGGAAAGCCATCATTTTCCGTTTTGACTTACGAAAGTTATCTAGTTAACGGGGTTCGATACTTCACAAAGGAGCGAGATGATGTGAGGGTTGTTCAAAACAGCGGTGTGTCTTTAGTTGCTAATACGGTCCAGGTGTCTAGTGTCAAGGATTTAAATCCTGTGAAGAGTGATATGACATTTTATGGTGTTATCTTAGAAATATGGGAGTTAGATTATCGTGCATTCAAAGCCCCGTTATTTTTGTGTAAATGGGCAGACAATGACAAGGGCATAAAGGTGGATAATCTTGGGTTCACACTTGTCGATCTAAGTCGACAAGGCCACAAAAAAGATAAATATGTGTCGATGGACCAAGTAAAGCAAGTTTTTTATGTTGAAGATCCGGTCGATGCCAAATGGTCTGTTGTATTAACCTCTACAAGTAGAGACTATCAGGAGCTGTATAACGAAGATGAATTAGGAGACACGACCATGGAAAATCCCCCATTCTGCTCTAGCATTCCTATATGTGATGTATCTGATGATGTTGATTAGAGTATCAGAGAAAATGTTGAGGGAACTTGGGTTAAAAACTAATATATATGTTGGTTACCATGAAATTGTAATGTTGCAATTTTATATGAATTTGCTTTTAGTTTGAATCCTGTGAATTAATTTATTCTGAATTAATTGTACCATTTTTATCTGCTTATTTAATATGCACGTTTTATGTATATATGCACACACATAATTATCGGAATAATATCTCCATGACTAATGATTTTATGTTGTATTTTTCAGATTGAAGAAGATAAATGGCACCTAAAAGGCAGATATCCAAAGTTCAAATCCAAGAAGACGACAAGCAGGCAGATGAAGCATCAGAGCAGTCAAATGCACATGAAGCAACGGAACCTCCTCAAACTGAAATGTCGGAATCCGTGCAAGCAACAGAAATAACAGCTACTACTTCAAATTCTACCAAAAAAAGGTATTGAGCTTCACGAGGTGTTTCCGCAATGTACAAAGTGGTGGTGAAGAAGGCGCAAGGCAAGAAAACAAAGGTCAGGTGCAATGAACTTGGAGTTCCCGTCGGACAAAACAGGCACCCCCTTCAGTCCTACACTGGGATGCTGGCTAGGACGATAATTCCGATCGATTGTCCGAGTTGGCGAAATGTAGATGTTCAATTAAAAGAGAAATTATGGCTTGATATTCTGGTATATATAAATACCTAATTTTCTGTATATTAAATTATTCCGTGCTAATGACATGTTGACTAGTTCTCTGCATTGTTATTGTTGGTTGCAGGAGACATTCAAAGTTTCGAAGAAACTTAAGAAGGGTGTGCTAAAATCTGCATCCGCAAAGTGGAGACAGTTTAAGATGAATTTAAATAGAAAATTTTTGAAGCCGAATCTTGGACAGAAGAAGAAATTAAGAAAGCCTCCAAATCAGTATGCTTTTGTTGGTAAGGAGGCTTGGAAGAAATTTGTTGCTCAGAGGATTACTGATGACTGGAAGGTACGCGTTATATTCATAAACTAATTTTTTTGTTCTGATTTTTAGTTATATTAATTATAAATTTTGTTGCAGTCACTTAGTGAACAACAAAGCAATAGAGTGCGTAAGCGGCAATATCCTCACCGCATGTCTAGGAAGGGTTATATTGGATTGCTCGAAGAAGAAGTAAGAACCATTTAAGTTGTGTACTTGAATAGTTTTAGTCTAGCTTTTTCACTATTTTAAATATCCGTTGATTTTAATCAGCAAAAGAAAGGAAAGTTGAAGCCCGAAGAAAAACCTGATCGGTCTATTATGTGGAAGAAGGCTCGAAAGGGAAAAGATGGTGAGGTTGTTGATCCAGAGCTCGTAGAAGTATATGATAAAATTGTGAGTATTTAGCAAGCAAATAGAACACACACATTGTTATTTTAATGTTATTGATATTTAATTCGAATCTAAATATTTTCGTGACAAGATACCTTACTGGAGAAGCAAAGTAAGGGTTTAGTCCTTGTGGAAGTGAGGATGTGTTGACTAAGGCCTTGGAAACTCCTGAACATTCAGGAAGGGTTCGAGGAGTTGGAAGCTTCGTCACCCCTTCAATGTTCTTCAACTTACCGACTGGAAAAAGATGCAGAATAACGAAAGCTGAGTTATTGGCCCGTGATCGGGAGAGGGACGCAGAGTTGGAGAAAGCCAAGCAGGAGATGGAAAGGACAAGGCAGGAGATGGAGAGGACAAGGGAGGAGATGGTTCAAGCACTTAAGGCCATGGGTCTAGCAAATATTCCATCTCCTAAGTTGTCTGAAATGGCAAGTTGTGGCCAAAAAGTTGCTTCTCCATCGGTTGTAAAAGATCTGGACCAACTGTTGGTTGATGATGATGATTGTGTTCCTATTAAACCTATTCCACCAAAGAACAAGGTAAAATAACTAGTTTATTTTTTAATTTAATATTATTATTTTTATTATTTTTCAAATTCAAATTAATATTATTTTTATATTCAATACTTCTTTAGGTAAAAATTATTTATTTAATATTAATGTGTGTAGGGTCCGCGAAAATGTGAGTTGGCAGTAGACACTGTTGAAAACAAGGTGGTATTTGGCTTGTTATTTGACGAAGAAGGCATGAATAGCTTTATACACGGAGTGCCTATGCAGCCTGGATTTGCTCGTGTCTCAGTGGATGGCCCAATTAAAGGTGATGCCTTGATTCCCGTTCCAGTAGTAGGTGAAATTGAGACAGTCGACCAAGCTGTTGGCTCACACGTCTCATGGCCACGAGACTTGATCATAATTAATGCCCCATCTGATGCGGTATGTAAGTAATATGTTGTAAGTAATATGTTGTAAGCTATATATTAGCTTTGATTATATTTTGCTAAATTTTTATATATTTGCAGAAAACAAGGAGAAAAGGAAAGGAACCTAAAAGTGAGTTGCATAAAGTGCAGGCCTTATTTAAGAACATGGAGATCAATAAGAATGTTCCAGACCGCTTTCGATTGTTGTATAAACATGCAACAACATTCATGAAGACCACTGGGGTCTCAATACAGATTCCATGTAATGTCGAGGTGTTTGGTTCTGATAAAACGATATTTATATTGCATGAAAATATAATCGCTTTGCTAGAGTTTAAAATGATTGGACAAGCTATAATATCTTCATACATGGCGTGAGTATTTTTTTTAATTCTTGTCACTCTTGTCCTTTCTCATGTATTCTTGTCTTCTGCATATTTCGTTTCATTGTTACTTTAATTTATTTTTAATACAGGTACTTGCATTCTAAGGTTCATGAGAATGACAATTTGGATTTGTTTGCTTTCTGTGATCCTGGAGCCACATTTACCCTGAACAGCGACTTTGAAGCTTACTTGTTTAATCGTTTGAAAGAGGGTAATCCTGATCATCTTTTCTTCTTGCCGCATAATACCAAGTAAGTATATATATTGAGTGTTTTCATTTTTTTGATAAATCACTTTTTTAATCTATTTATATATTGAGGGTAATTCTATTTTTCGTATTTTTTTAAAATAAAAATAGTTGCCATTGGATACTGGTCTTGATGTGGGGTGGCGAAATTTTCGTGCTCAATCCTTTGCCTCGTTCAACTACTTTTCCAGACTTGGAAAAAACAATATCAAGGTATATTAATTATTTTATATCTCGATTATTTTCATTATTGAGATATCGATCATAAAACAATATTAACACTGCACACGTGACAGGGCGGTAGCTGCTTTTAATATTCAGGCTGGAAGGGGAAATAAAGCCCCGACTGTAAAATACCTTTCAGTAGGTTTTTTTTTCTGCAGTTTAGTTATTTCTCTGGTAATTGCATCGTTTTGTTTGTAAAATATCACTTTGTGCTACTACTGCTCATTTGGATCAGTACGCCAATAAATTGAGTAATTTTTGTTTAAGGTTATATTATCGATCTAATATTTTTTTTAAATAGGGATGTCCTAAACAACCTGGTGGTATTGAATGCGGGTATGTAGTTATGCGCTACATGAAAGAAATTGTAATGGACAGTGAAATGTCATTTCTAAAAAAGGTATTATTTTTTCCTCAAACTTATTTAATTTCTATATATTTATAGTAGGATTCATATTAATTTTTTTCATGTTTACACTTTTCAGTGGTCTGCCAAGTCTCGTAAGTCAAGTTGTTCCAGGGCTGAGCTTGACGAGGTCCGATGCGAGACTGCTGGTCATATTGAACAATTTTTGTAAACAGGGCCTAGGATATGGTTTTGGTGCATAGTATTATTGACTTTGGCAGTATGATTCTGGATGAATTATGTAGTTGGAAGTATGACTTTGATATTTTGATGAATTGTATTTTGGATGAATTGGATGGTATCAGTATTATTATGGATGATTTGGATTATGTAGTATGAATTGGATTTGGCTTTGGTATATATTGGTCTTTTGATTTTGATATTTGGTTTGGTTTTTTTATTTTGGTCATTTGGTATTTTGGTTTTTGGGAAAGTCGTATAAACAGGGCAGCCACATATTAACAAAACAAAACTTACATCACTTTTCCAAAAAACCGATGTTAAATATAACAAATATAGACACCAGTTTCATGAACGAAGTCATGCAAAGGATATGATAGACAGCAGCTCCAACTGCATAGACATCAGCTAGATATAAGAAACCGATGTAAATAAGGTAAACAGACATCAGTTTATATAGAGAACCGATGTTAAATGTTAACGTGGACATCAGTTCATAAACAAATTTTAAGGTTTTTTCCTCTTTTCCTTTTCTTTGTCATATGTTCAAGATTATATAAATCTTATATTAAAACAAGATTCACATTGTTCTGATGACATAGTTTCAATAATTTGAAGTAACAACATCAGTTTTCGTAAAATAACCGATGTCTAAGATGCTTACAGACATCGGCTAAAAACCGATGTCTAATACCCCTACCTTTCTCTACACATGCAAAGACATCGCTTCTCTTTATCAATAGACATCGGTTTTTAGCCGATGTCTATTGCTGTTTTTCTAGTAGTGTACTGCTACTGCAGCTGTGGTTTCATTGTCTACACCACAGAAGAAACGAAGATTAACTAAGGGCAGGTATCAAATTCCTTTAGAAAAAAAGCAGGATACTGATATACAGGACACTTCTATTCTGAATGAGCAATCAGTTTCTACTGCTCAAGCAAATCCTGATGTTAGTATTCCTGATGCTGCACCAAGTCAAGTGGTTACTATTTCAGACTCTCCAGCACAGGACTCTCCAACAAAAAGACATTTTGATATTTCATGGGAGAAGTATGGTGCTGCTGCTTCCAATCTTGGGATAAAACATCCAATGGAAAAGCTAAGGAAGGCAGAAGAGGTAGTCTATCAGAGACAGAAGAAACTGAAAGGATCAAGCCCACAAGAACCTGAACCTCAAAGTGGTTCAGCAACTCTTTCTGATGATCCAGCCACACAAGAACCACTCAATCAAAGTTTGGGTGAAGGCTTAGCTAGTGGAATGGTTACACAAGAACCATCTTCTCAAAGTGAAGATGCAGGCCAAGCTACAATTTCTGAGAAATTTCCTGACACAGCTCAAGGGATTTCTGGTGCAGATGAAGTTCAAAGATTGGTCGAGGACACTGTCAATGAGGGAAGCACACAAGAACCTTTGACTCAAAGTGTTGAAGCAGCTTCTGAATCTCAAGCTCCACAAGAACCATTGGTAGCTAATACTGATGCAAGCATATCAAATCCTGACGGTGTTCATCCTGACGCTAGTGGTGCTCCTGATGCTGAGCCTATCCTGATACAGCCACTTCATTCAAGACCAATGGATTATCCTATCACAGATTCACAGGATAAAATGAAAGATATAGCTATTCCTGATCCTGATGTTACTCATAGTACTGATGATGATGACTCTGATGATAGTGATAATGATGAGAATCGAAAAGAGAAGGAACAGCTTGCTACAACACTCGAAGTTAGTCTTGGAACTAATTTTGGTTCATCAAGTACATATATGGCTGGCAAAGCTTCCACTAGGAAAGATCAGAGACAAGATTTTTCTATTCCTTCCTTTAATCCTGCTGAGGCACTTAGACAGAATGAATGGAACAATTCATGGTACAGATCTGCTGAATCTGTAAGTTATTCTTCTGCTTTGGAACATGCCTATGATGCAGTACAATCTATAGAGAATCAAAACTTGAAGAATCATCTGAATGCTACAACTCTGTTATCCAAAACCCTAAAAAGTGAGATTGATTCTATCAAGAACTCAACTGAGTTGGTGAGGAATGATATTTCTCAAAATTTTACAAAGGTGCCTACTACTTTTCAGCTACGGGTAGTAGAATCCCAAGTGAAGTCTGTCATTTCTGAACAAACATCCATCAACAGAAGGATTGATACTCTGGATACTAAGGTAACTGACATACAACCTCTCTTTCCTTAATTTTGAATTTATTGTCAAATCCTGATGTCAAAAAGGGGGAGAAGGTTAGTCAGGCAACAAAATGCACACCTGATCTAGTATTAAGGAATAATGATGATGATACTGGAGATGATGGTAGTGACAAAGTGATACAAGGAGAAACCTCTGATGCTGCTGTTATGAAGTCTACAATTCAAACTTCTCAAAGTCAAACAACGCAGTCAACTCATGTTTCTGATTCTGGAGTTAAGACAGTAAGGACGTTGGTGCAATCTCAGATCCTGACGGAAGAACAAATCCTGACACCTGGTCATGGACATACTCTTACTACAATTCCTGAAGGTGATGAAGATATTTTTATTGATAATCCTGAAGATGAATCAAATTTATTCCAGAAGTTTACTATAAAGGATGGTAGAATTGTTACTCTTTATCATACTGATAAAAGAGTTCAACAATTATTTGCCAGAAAAGCACTCTCTACAGCAAGTGAAGAATATCCAGATCTCTCAAATGAAGAATATTTCTTGAGACAACAAAAAGAGATAATGGAAAGCTATTCTGTTTCTACTAGAGGTAGAGGAAGCAAAGGTAGGAGAGGTGCTAGAAGAAGTAGAAGAGGTTCTTCAACTCAAATAATACCTAGACAGACAAGGTCTAGAGGGTTAAGAATTGAAGAAATTCCTGAACCTATTCAAAATCTAGTAGTTCCTGACATATCTACTTTTGGTGATGATGGAAATATCGAAGAAGAACCTGAATTGAGAAGAAAATCAAGAAAATCAACTCTCTGTAATACAAATCAAATTGAAGAATCTAATCATGATGTTGTTCCTGATAATATTCAAGATCCTGATGATTCTGAAATTCTGCAAGAGATTGATTTGATAATCTTATCTACTGTGGTTGACTCTCACAAGAAGGAAGTAGATGAAGAAGAAGAAGCCAGAAGAAGAGAAATCACAAGAAAAACAAATAGAGATTTCAATCTCTATAAACAAAGGCTTAAACATTCAAATGAAAGAAACTGGAGGAACCCAAGCAGACAAGAATCTTTACTGGAAAGAAGCTATGCCTTTGAAAATGAAAAAGATAAGAAGTGGAAACACATAAGTACACTGAAGTGTGATACACCTATCAATTTTCAGACTGGAGGAATTATCACAAGTGCTTCAAGTGTTGTTGATTTATCTGATATGGTTAGATCAAAAGAACTCTGGTTAAAGATGTTTTCAAATCTGAAGCAATTGACAAGTAATTCAAGAGGAGGTATTGGACACAGGGATGCTGAATATCTGAATATGTCATATGTTGATCCTTACTCCTTAACTGAAATTGGAGGTACTTTAACTTCTGAAAACCTGAACAATTTACTAGCTGTTGATATAGTTATAGATTGTCATGATGGTTTTGACAAGAAAGAAAAGCTTCTGTACTTCATGAAAGATGGTAGTGTGAAGATTCTATCTATTCAAGATCTGCTGATGAAAACTACACAGGAACTGAAATATGTTCATTATCTTTTGAGATTGAAGAATCAAATGTGCAAAGAGTGGAGTGACATGATTTTGTCAACAATAAGAAGAAGACTGGATGGAAACAGTAATTTCAATGGTAATTATACTCCCATGTACTTAAATCAAAGAGGTCAGGATGTGGAAATGCAAAGGGGTACTGCTGTTAAAGAAGTAACTTTTGGCATGACTCAACTTACTCTCAATCCTGATGGGAAGGAAATTGCTTATCTTTTGTTTGAAGAGCATAGTCTTCAGAGAAGCTCCATATTGAATCTCAGAGCAGCTATCTACCAGATTAATGAGGAAGATGAAGAACTCAGAAATCTTAAGGAAAGACTGATTCAAATTCTTGAAGAAAAAGAAGAAAATTTGTTATCCAACTTCTTGAAGATGAATCTGTTCTATCAAAGAATTTAAACAGATAAGTTGTTTCTACAGATACTTGTACATTTTGTATATATGTTTTTGACATCATTGAATCTTAGGAATCTATACTTTATTTCACAAAGTATGAGATTGGGGGAGATTGTTAGATCAGAATTCAATGATCGTCAGGAGCTAGACTCAACTGATCAGGATTTCTGACGTCATCAGGATTGCATGGTCGCCAGGATCAGAATACATATCAGGACTGGGATCAGGTTTGATCATCAGGACTCGAAGCTGATCAGGATTCCTACTTCGAGTTATATTTGGAGTCTAGTTAAACATGGAAGTTTATTTTTTCGGTTCCTGGTTTGTAGAATGTAGCTATCAATTATGGATAGGTTTCAATCTTTGTAATTGATTAGGACTTATCATTGATAGAGAAGCTGTGTAGTATATAAACACAGTTTTAGGATTTGGTTCGGTGAGAATCAAACTTATAGAAGCTCTCAAGAACATAGAATTTCTTGAGAGAGTTTTTTGTGTTAGATATAATTGCTGATGATTGTTTATCAGTGTTTAAGTAACATGTACTTATCAGAGTTTACACTAGAAGCCAGTCAGAGTTTGTTAAAGTCTGACAGGGTGAGAGTTTATTTAGTTGTCGGTGCATAAGTGAAGATTCTAGAAGCAATATATCTTGAAGATGGAAAGAAGCAAGATATATTGAGACAACTAAAGAAACGGGACAGAAGACAGAAGCAATCCTAAATTGATATAAATTGTATAGATGATTTATAGGAATATCAATTAGAGATTGATTGTGTAACTGTGTTCTATATAAACACAGATAGGTTAACCATAAAAGGGATGCGAATACTGAATACATTATTCTTGTAACCTAGCAGCTCTCTGTGATATTTTACATCACTGAGAGAAGAGTTATTTAATATAATTCAGTTTATTGTTCATAAACAGTGTTCTTGATTGTTATTCTCATACATATATTGATTATATATTGTGTATTCGACCTAACAATTGGTATCAGAGATTAGGTTGTTTAATATATACAGTTTTTTGATCCAAACACAAGTATAATCATGACTGAAAACTCCCAGGCAGGTTCTAATGGAGGCTCTAATGCTCAAAAGGTTCAATCTGCTTCTGTAAGTAGATATGAGTCAATCAGGGTTCCAATTCTCAAACCAGTGGAATATCCAATATGGAAGGTTAAGATGACCATGTTTCTAGAAGCCACAGATCCAGAATACCTTGATAGAATCTATGATGGTCCTCATATGCCAACTAAACTGTCTCATGTAGTTGCTGGTCAAGAACAAAAGACTGTTCCGAAGGAAAAGAAAGATATGACTCCTGAGGACATCTCATCAATTGCAAAGGATGCAAAAGTTAGACATCTTCTTCATAGTGCCTTAGATAATGTCATGTCTAACATAGTTATTGGTTGCAAGACTGCCAAAGAAATCTGGGATGCTTTAGAAGTCAGGTGTCAAGGAACAAGTGCTATAAAGAAGAACAGGAAGACTATTTTAACACAGGAGTATGAACACTTTGACTCTAGATCTGAAGAAACTTTGACAGATACATATGACAGATTCTGTAAATTGTTGAATGATTTGTCTCTTGTTGATAAAGAATATGAACTTGAAGAGTCAAATCTCAAGTTTCTATTATCTCTACCTGAAAGATGGGATTTAAAGGCAACAACAATAAGAGATAATTATGATCTTGCAGAAACAGATCTTGATGAAATTTATGGGTTGCTTAAAACTCATGAACTTGAGATAGAACAAAGAAACAAAAGATCTGGAAAGAAGACAAAATCTGTTGCTCTCAAAGTTGAAGAAAAACTCATGAAGAAAGAAACATCAACGAAGAAAGCTAAGTGAAAAGCATTGGTCATAAACTCTGAAAGTGAGTCATCAAACTCTGATGGTGATTCAAACTCTGATGCTTCTTCTAAATCTGAGGATGATGAATTCAGAAATATAACAATGGAAGAATTTTGCAAAGAAAGAGGAGTGAAGAAAGAATTTTCTGCACCAGGGACTCCACAGCAAAATGGTGTAGTTGAAAGAAAGAACAGAACTTTAATCGAAGCTGCCAGAACAATGCTTGATGAAGCAAAATTTCCAACTTATTTCTGGGTAGAAGCTGTTCAAACTGCTTGTTTTACTCAAAATGCAACACTGATCAATAGGCATGGGAAAACACCATATGAAATGGTAAAGGAAAAGAAACCAAACCTGAAATATTTTCATATTTTCGGGTGCAAATGCTTTGTGTTGAAAACTCATCCTGAACAGTTGACCAAGTTCGACTTAAAAGCTGATGAAGGAATTTTTGTTGGATACCCACTGTCAACTAAAGCATTCAGTGTCTACAATCTGAGAACTAAAGTGATCATGGAATCTATACATGTGTTTTTTGATGACAAGAAAATAACTGGAATAGAAGATGAAGAATATCATGATCAACTTCGCTTTGAAAATGAAGATCTAAACTCTCATCACGTAAACTCTGATGAAGCAAATCCAACAAACTCTGACGAAGCATACTCTGAACCTCTACTGGTAAACACTGAGGGAGTTTTCTGACAGAACAAAATAGAGAACCAGTTGAGGGGGAGCTTGAAGATACTTCAGAAACATCTCAACATGATGATTCACATTCTGAAAATGAGTCAGCTGAAGAATCAAATAGAAGCTCTGGGTCAAACTCTGAAAGTTCAAATAATGAACAGTCCAATTCAGGGGGAGCCTCAGGGAATGCAGATGGTCAAGAAGAAAATCAGGAGAGTATGGATCAAGGGGGAGGATCTAATAATGATGTAAGAAGCCACTTTTCAACAGCAAGAAGGTGGACACAAGCTCATACACCTGATCTGATAATTGGAGATCCAGATGCAAGTGTGAGAACAAGAAGTGCAACAACAAATGAATGTCTGTTTCATGCATTTCTATCCCAAACTGAGCCCAAGAAAGTGGAAGAAGCTCTTCAAGATGCTAACTGGATAACAACTATGCAGGAAGAGTTAAATGAATTTGAAAGAAATGAAGTATGGACTCTTGTACCAAGACCCAAAAACAGATCTATTGTTGGTACAAAATGGGTTTTCAGAAACAAGACTGACAGTGAGGGAATAATTACAAGGAATAAGGCTAGACTTGTGGCAAAAGGATATTCTCAACAGGAAGGAATTGACTATGATGAAACCTTTGCTCCAGTTGCAATATTGGAGGCCATAAGAATTTTTCTAGCATATGCTGCTCACAAAAAGTTCAAAGTCTTTCAGATGGATGTGAAAAGTGCTTTTCTCAATGGGAAACTTGAAGAAGAAGTGTTTGTTGAACAACCACCAGGGTTTGTAGATCCCAAGCATCCAGATTATGTCTACAGACTTGACAAAGCTCTTTATGGACTAAAGCAGGCACCTAGAGCATGGTATGAAACTCTGGCTCAATTTCTTTTAGAAAGTGGGTTCACTAGAGGTACAATTGATAAAACCTTGTTCTATTTCAATACTGGTAATGATTTGCTTTTAGTTCAAATATATGTGGATGACATAATTTTTGGATCTACTAATGACAAACTCTGCAAGAAATTTGCCAAGCTTATGCAATCCAGGTACCAAATGAGCATGATGGGAGAGCTTAGTTATTTTCTAGGCTTGCAGGTAAAGCAAACAGATGATGGGATTTTTATCAATCAAGCAAAATATACCAGAAATCTTCTCAAGAAATTTGGTATGCTTGATAGTTCATCTGCCACAACTCCCATGGCTACTGCAACAAAGCTAGACAAAGATACAGGGGGCTTCAGTAAATATTACAAACTACAGAGGCATGATAGGGTCTCTTCTTTATCTGACTGCAAGTAGACCAGATATCATGTATGCAACATGTCTTTGTGCAAGATTTCAAGCAGACCCCAGAGAGCCTCATCTAGCAGATGTGAAGAGAATTTTCAAATATCTCAAAGGAACCATAACCCTTGGTTTGTGGTACCCTAGAGAATCAGAGTTTAAATTAATTGGTTACTCTGATGCAGATTTTGCAGGCTGTAAGATAGACAGAAAAAGCACCAGTGGAAGCTGTCAATTTTTAGGTGACAAATTAGTTTCTTGGTACAGCAAGAAACAGAAATCAATTTCCACATCCACAGCAGAAGCAGAGTATATTGCTGCTGGTAGCTGTTGTGCACAGATTCTGTGGATGAAGAATCAATTGCTGGATTATAGGTTAAGGTACTCTAAAATACCTATTTTCTGTGATAATCGAAGTGCTATTGCTATGACAGGTAACCCAGTACAGCATTCCATGACCAAGCACATCAGTATAAGGTATCACTTTATCAGGGAACATGTGGAGGAAGGAGATATTGAGCTTCATTTTGTGTCTACAGAACAACAGCTTGCAGATATCTTCACTAAGCCTTTAAGTGAAGCTACATTTACAAGACTGGTAAATGAACTTGGAATGATCTCTGGTTTCGACTAGAGATATTGGTTAGACTCAAACTTTACTCATTTGTGAAAATTTGCTCATGTTTTTCTGCATGTGTTAACTGTCATGCAAATCATGTTGATAAACTTTGGTAACATACTCTGTTGGAAGCATACTCTGATGATAAACTCTGATGTTATACTCTGATTGTGTTATTGTCTGAAACATAATGACCGATGAAGAAAATTGTATGAAGCATGATTCTCAGTAAGTAATCATGAATCTTTCTAAGTTATATAAAATCTGATCTCAAATGTGTGCAGAAATTTTACACAGCATGATACTGTCTCTATATTTATAGCATCTCTTAGTTTATTGATCCTATACATTGAGTCTGTATTAGCTGTTTGCACTTTCTCTCATAAATCATAAACGTTAAATGATGTAAGTCTAAACTCTGATAAATAGTTACTGCTAATTCACCCCTAAGAAAAAGATGCAAAAATATGCACAAATTCCTTTGAGATCATGGTGTGCCTAGGAAGACCCATGAACTTATTGTATGAAATAAGGGCTAAAATTTTCAAATTTTTGGTGACTAGTGCCAACCACTGATTACTGGAAAAAGAATGAATAAATAAAAAATAAAAAAAATAAAAAATAAAAAATAAAAAAATTTAAAGGGGTGAAAACAAATGAATACAAATAAATACAGAGTTTAGATGAAATCAGAATATGTTTTACATATGAGAGTTTGAGCAACCAGTTGTTACTGATTTATTTTGTGGATTTTATGCACTTTGAGATGCTCTCAATATTTATATTCAGTAAACTCTGCTATTCACACACAAATATTCACAACTATGCATTTTGAGAAAATAGATTACTAATGAAGGAGGAGAATTGATAAAAACTGATGAAGTGTGTACTCTACGCCGAGGTAATTTATTTTTAATCTCTGATGATTAAAATAAATAAGGTTGTTTTAGACATTTCATAATTGTTGAGGAACATTATTTTTGGAAAATAGATAGTATGATTGAAACGGTTTGTTTGAGTTTTTGAAAATGGAGAGAGGTTGAGTGTATAGGAAAGTGTAATAGGCGGTAATTATTGCTCTTTTTACTGCGCATGCGCATTGGAAACTGTCAATTACTGCTGTCAGTCATTGCATGTATGCCACGTGTCACATTCACACGTTTCACGGAGTAAGACAGTTGTGTGTATTGATTAGAAACTGTTCAGTTTTTAATTCTTTCTTTTTGTATTAATATAAAATACACAAACTCGTTTGGACTTTTCACAACTTACTCCAATTCACATTTTATTGTCACATACACATTTTCACAAACACTCTTACTGCAAACACTCTCAAATATTCTCTAAGTCATTCTCTGCTTATTTCTAAATCGTACTAATGGGTTCTACTGCTTTTGTCTCTTCTGGGCTTGAATTCGTTCCAAATAATTATGCTGCTCCATTGGTTAATGTGAACGCACCAAAAGCGTTTCATTTGATGCAGAATTTTCTTGCCCAATCTCCAATTGGGCGTGCTCTTGTAGAACCAGAGAGGCTTTCTGTGTTTCAAATCAAAAGCTTCTGGGAGACTGGTATTTATGATGATGGTGGTGATTCTGGAACGCCATCTATTATTTTCGAGTTTCAAGAAATAGAGTATGTCATTACTCCTGGTACGGTACGTGATGCTATGGGCTTTGGTGAACATACTTCTTACACCATTGTTGTTGGTGATGCTGAGTTGCTGAGGATGATGAGGGAGATAGGTTATGATGGATCTTTGGCCAAGATAGGTCAGTTGAAGCGACCGTTCTTGAGGAAAGAGTGGAGCTTTTTCTTCGATTGTATAACAAGAACGTTCGGGAAGAAGTGCACGAACTGGGATGCCATACCCACTGACAGTCTACAAATAGGGTATTCTCTTCTCTATGGTACCAATTTTGATTTTGGTAGATTTGTTTTAAGTAACTTAGGAGAGAAAATGAATGAAAATAGGGGAGTAGTTTACTTTGCTAGATTCTGTCAGCTTTTATTTTCTTCCTGTGTTAGTGGGGTAGATATTAATGATGCAAATGTAATTCCATGTTTTAAATTACACCAACGTATATTCTCTGATCTTGTGAACAAAGATGTGAAGAAGGGTGTTGTAGGTGATCTCTTACTGCCTACAATAGTGCAGCAGTTTTTGGATGATTCTACCCAAGCAGATTCACAACCAGAACCACTAAACACTGAAGTTCCTCCATCTACATCACAACCAATTCAGACAGGTGGTAGAATCAAACACAGGGCTTTTAAACCTGCAAAGATTGTTAAGCCAGCTACTGAGGTTGGAGTGTCAAAATCTTCTCTACCAAAGTCTGATGGTCCCTCAAAGAAGAGAAGAGCAAAGAGGCCACGTTCTGATGAGGAGGAAGATACTGAAACTCTTCATCAAAGAAGAAGAAGATTGGTAGCTGATTATCTTTTTGATGAGTTAGAATCTGAAGCTGTTCCTGAAGCTGAACAGAATGCAGCTCCTGATGTTGTTACTGAGGAGGCTGATGTCAATGTTGAAACTCCTGTGCCTACAGAGGATAGAGTAAATGCAGATGCTGCACCTGCTGATGTTGATAATTTTGTTGATCCTTTGGACATGGATTTTGAAGCACATCCTGCTATCAGTGTTTGTGACACTGAGAATGTGGCAGCTGATCAAGCCACTCTAGTAGTTGATGAGTCTATGGCAACTCATACAGAGATTCTCTCTGTCACCAATCAAATTCTTGAATTGGGTGAGGAAGTTGATCAGGAAGCAAAATCTATCTCTTCTGAGAAGATTGTTGAAGCTGCTGTTGAGAAGCTGGATGAAGCTACAGCAGAGGATCTGGAAGAAGATGTTCTTGTTGAAAACACTGTTCAAAATGATGTTCTAACAGAAGAAGAAGTTGCTGAGGCAGTTAACTCTGAGAAAGGTGAAACTGTTGCAGAACAAATTCATGATGAAGCTGTAGCAGAGAATATAGTTGAAGAAGCTGCAGAGCCTTTAGCAGACAGAGTTGTTTCTGACAGTGATGATCACACTTCTGCAAATTCTGATCATGCAAACTCTGGGATCAATATTGCACTGTCAGACTCTGATGATCATGAATCCATACCTTTTCTAAGGGATCCTACTGCAGAGTCTGTCAAGGAAAATCAATGTGCCACTAAAGATCATTATAGAGAAATGTACTATGCAAATTGGTCAGGGGCAGATTGTATTTTTTCTACACAAAGAACTGCTGATTTTGTTGCTAAGTCTGCTAAAGAAATTTCAAATCCTGAGCTGTTGACACATTTGAAGGCCACAATTGTTCAAGTTAAATCTTTGCATAATCGCTTTGATGAAACTCACAAAGTTGTCATGGGCCTGAGGAATGATAGTGTTGCTAAGGAATTGGCCTTGAAGAATGATAGAGATCAATATTCTTATATGCTCAAGGATCAAGTCGAAATCAAGCAGAGACTAAGCACAATTGAGAGAAAACAAGATGTAATGGCTACAAAGATTGATTCTATTGCTACATCTTTAGAATTGCTGACATCTGTACTTATTTCCTGATGATGTCAAAAAGGGGGAGAGAGTTCCTAAAGACAAATGAAAAAGGACTCCAACTCTGAGACGGAGGGATGATGCAACAGATGGTGGAAGCAAAGAATCAGAGAAAAGGTCAAAATCTACTCAAGAGCAAGGGAGACTTAGGTCAAACTCTGCTAGGCTGACAAACTCTGATAGAATAAACTCTGGTGCTCAATCTTCTTCAAGACTTAAAAGTCTAGTGATTTCAGCCAATCCAATTACTGATGAAGAGATTGCAGCTAAGCTCTTTCTGGAAGAACATGGTGGTGAAGCCACAGTTGAAGATATGGATGCTGAAATGCAGATTCTTGTTGAAGAGCATAAGAAGAAGGTTGAAGCTGGAACTTACAAGAAAAAGGCTATCAAGGCTCCTAGGAGAAAGGAACAAGGAATCTTTATTAAAGAGAATGTGAACTCTCAACAGAGTTTACAATACTCAAGGAGGCCTGTTGGAGCAAGCAGTGATAAGGGTAAAGGTAAATTGATTGAAGAACCTGAGTTATCAAAGAAGGCTCATTCAACCTCTAACATGGCTCAAGTTGAATCAAGACCTAATCAATCAACCACTGACGTTGCTCAAGTTGATAATTCTGCTAAAGTTGTGACAACCTCTGACATTGCTCAAGTTGTACAAACTCAATTGATATCTCCACAACTCCAAGGTATTTTTGGAAAATCAACTAGAGATGAAACTCTGAAGCCAGGAAATGTGAATTTTCTTCAAACCAGATCAGTGTTAGGAAAGGAATCTTATGATAAATCTGGTTTGGGATGACATAGAGAGAAAAGAATAAATAACAGTCCTTTAGATCATACATCACTGGCAGAACCTGGTGTTGGGGTAACTCAAGAAAGCCTTGACAAGTTAGAGTCTGTTCAGATGATCTATCACAAAGGAATTAAAAAGGAGTTTCTGTTATACTTCATGGCTGATGGAAGAGTTTATAGAGTTGGAGAAGCTGACATTCATCTGAAGCTATGGGAAGAGCTGGAGTATGTTTTGTATCTGCTGAAAGTGAAAAATCAAAGTACTCATAATGCTGCTCAAGTTTTGAAAGAGAGAATGATGAAATCTAAAGTTTTGCTTGGAGCCAGAATTTCAAGTGCTTATATTCCTAAATATAGAGATGCTCATGGAAAGCTGGTAGAGATGAAGAGGAATAGTGCGAGGTTCAGGACTGCACTGGGAATAAGAGTCTTAGAGTTCAATCTAGAGTCTGATAAGTCTTTCTTTATAAGACTTGGAAATGAGATGAATAAAAACAGCATTTATTCTCTGAGGGCTGCCATATATCAGACTGGTGAAAGAGATCCAGAACTTAAGGAGCTGAAAGAGATTATGACTGCTGAGCTGGAAAGAGCTGAAAGAAGACTACTTACAGATTATCTCAGGATAGTGCCTGACATTGAAGAAATTAAGTAAAGGCTGACTGTAAGTTTTTAAAGTTTTCTGTTCTAAGTAAGAGTTAAACTTTGTTATGTTATAAACACTGCATTTGTTATATGTTTTGACATCATCAATTATCTTTTAACTTGTACATTTTTGTTATGCACAAGTTGGGGGAGATTATTAGATATAATTGCTGATGATTGTTTATCAGTGTTTAAGTAACATGTACTTATCAGAGTTTACACTAGAAGCCAGTCAGAGTTTGTTAAAGTCTGACAGGGTGAGAGTTTATTTAGTTGTCGGTGCATAAGTGAAGATTCTAGAAGCAATATATCTTGAAGATGGAAAGAAGCAAGATATATTGAGACAACTAAAGAAACGGGACAGAAGACAGAAGCAATCCTAAATTGATATAAATTGTATAGATGATTTATAGGAATATCAATTAGAGATTGATTGTGTAACTGTGTTCTATATAAACACAGATAGGTTAACCCTAAAAGGGATGTGAATACTGAATACATTATTCTTGTAACCTAGCAGCTCTCTGTGATATTTTACATCACTGAGAGAAGAGTTATTTAATATAATTCAGTTTATTGTTCATAAACAGTGTTCTTGATTGTTATTCTCATACATATATTGATTATATATTGTGTATTCGACCTAACATTTTGTAAACTAGCAGCTCTCAAGAACATCAGAATTTCTTGAGAGAGTTTGTAACAGTTTTATATCATATTTAATAAAGCTGTTATTGTTCTTTCATATTTGTGTTATATACTTGATTAAGTCGAGAATCTTATACAATTGTATTCAACCCCCCCTTCTACAATTGTTATTTACTGGGCAACGGAATTGGTACAAGGGAAGCTCACGGCTCGTCCTCATAGGGGAGAGGGCGTGCCCCTTCGGCCGTCAACCCTTGAGGACGCGTCCTCTTGGTGTGACTAACAACTTCACAGGAATGGATGACTTGACAAAGAATAAGAGCTACATTGACATTGGACTGCCACAAGGAAGCTTGGGGCTTGCCCTCGGTAAGGGAGAAGGCGCGCCCTCTGGTCATCTACCCCTTGAGGGCACGCCCTCATGGTACGAAGTGGCAAATTGACATTGAAGGATGATTCTCTTGATTTAATATTGATATCTTATTGAAGATTTCTCCTTTAGGATGCGCCCTAAGGGAGGGATGTCCGTGATTGAAGGCCTCCAGGGGTTTGCTTGATGATTGAAGAATTACCTCCTAGGATGGGCCCTAGGAGGGGGATGTCCGTTGTTGAAGACCTCCAGGGGTATGCCTGTGTACTGAAGGCCTCCTCCTGTATTCAATGGGCGCGTCCTCATTGGGGATGTGGGGTGAACCTTGGTGCGTGCTTTGGGAGCTCTGTTCCTGTACTTAATGGGTGCGTCCTCATTGGGGAACTTTAGAGTAATCCTGCATTTCGCACCCAAACGCATGGGATCACTTGTCTTGCGATCTAGTGGGTGCTTCTCATTCGGGGGACAAGGATGCGTCTGGCATTTGGGGTAAGTCATGGCTATACCTGCGTCTATGAAATAAGGAAATAACTGGTAACAGATAGGACTAGTCCTTGACGGGGGAAGTTTCCTTATCTGTGAAATCCTGAAAGCATAGACGAGCCTTGGGCCTTTGTGACTAGGCCTCATTGTGACGCCCTCCAAACCCGGGGCACAGGTTTGGGGAGTCACTCGACCAACGAAACACAATATACCTGGATATAACACATGCATAATATAATAATAACATAAAACACCCCTTAACCAAGACTGTGTCCAGATTATGGCATTGAACAAACTTCTAAGTTACATTACAAACCAGTTCTTTCAGAGTTATTAATATTACACAACTTAAAGTTCAAAGCTGGACATCTAGTCTAACTAACAAAATGGACAACTACCCTGCCGATGACAACCACTCGAGGTGGTCTCCTATCTGCTGGAGAACTATCGCTCGCGCTGTGTCTGCTCATATTCTCGCTTCACTGGAATAGAGTTAGAAACAAAAAAAGTATGAGCCACAGGTGCTCAGCAAGCAATCAATCACAGTTCCATAATGAAACGAAGATCACAATTATCTGAATCAACAAGGTTTAAGCCAAACATATGCTTTTTAACAATCTCAATGGGAGTAAAAGAGATTATAATTGGACTTCTACATTTTTCAAATCAAAAGGTTGAGTTGCTGATCAGTCACGCGTCAACCCCGGACTTGCTTATAACAAAGTCCTACACTAGGATCCATGGCCATCTTGGCCTTAAATTATTCCGACCATTATTGGTCCCATTTTAAAAACTACGGGAATGAAGTTCGAGAAATAGATTCAGAATGGTTTCAATGGTACATAGGTACATAATGACAAGGTATAATAGTTGCAAAAGAGCTTCAACTGCTCAATATCAAATGAAGTTCGGGAAATAGATTCGGAACGGTTTCAATGGTACATAGGTACACAATGACAAGGTATAATAGTTGCAAAAGAGCTTCAACTGCTTAATATCAAATGAAGTTCGAGAAATAGATTCGGAATGGTTTCAATGGTACATAGGTACACAATGACAAGGTATAATAGTTGCAAAAGAGCTTCAACTGCTCAATATCAAATGAAGTTCGAGAAATAGATTCAGAATGGTTTCAATAGTACATAGTTACACAATGATAAGGTATAATAGTTGCAAAAGAGCTTCAACTGCTCAATATCAAATGAAGTTCGAGAAATAGATTCGGAATGGTTTCAATGGTACATAGGTACACAATGACAAGGTATAATAGTTGCAAAAGAGCTTCAACTGCTCAATATCAAATGAAGTTCGAGAAATAGATTCGGAATGGTTTCAATGGTACAACGTACTGAATTAGGAAGGTCAACAATGGATATAGTCAATACAATAAATTAAAGTGAAGGTTTCTTGTATTCAACACGATTGTGGATTAATCAAAGAGTTAGGAATATTCAAGGAAATAGCATCAGTTGCTCAAATACAGAGTAAAGATTGAATAATCTGAATTGTTCTGATGGTAACATGCATAATCATTGGAAACAATATCAATTGAATCAACAAGTAAAGGCACAAATACTTGCCTGGTCTACGTAGCTGACTCTGGTCTATCTCGCTTATTCTACCTTCTCCTTTCCCTTGCTTCGGGAACTCGATTCTGTAATAAAAAAACTCATAATAATAAGTATAACTATCCTCGTTCTATCTTCGACATATACTCATAACCATTTTTAAGTCTAAACAAGTAATCGGGTATTTAATAGCATTTATCGGACGCTCGTTCTATTTTACGAAAATAAAATCTCAGACACTAGCCCTTATACAAAGAATTTACGGACAATAAAACACATTATTCAACTCATATAAACCATATAGCACTTATAAACATTTTTAAAACAATATTCGATGCTTATTTGAATTTAAATAAGTCACAAATAATTTTTAAATCAAAAATCGGATTATTAATCTCAATATAAGTATTTAAAAACAATTAAATCAATTAATATAAAATTAATTGATACTTTCTAAATGCTCAAACTATTTTTAAATAATTAAAACAAGCTAGCAAATAATTAAACTTAATTTAAATTAATTAAATCTAATTAATAATTAATTAATAAGAATTAACTGATTACCAGAATTAATCAATTAATTAAATTAATTAATTATTAATAAAAAATAATTAAAATAAATAAATTTAATCATTTTTCGAATTTAAATAAATAATTATAATTTTACAAAATTTTCTGAATTTAAAACTGTATTTTTAAAATAAAAATATGATTTTTATAAATATTTAAACTATTTTCGAATTATTTTTAAAGATAAAATATTTAGGGTTTTGAAGATTCAAACCGGGTCGGGTTAGGGTTTAAGAACGGGTCACCAAGAACGTTTCCGGGTCGCCAAGAACAACCCGTTGGAAACTGGGTTTTCCAGAATCCGACCGGTCGTCCGGCCACCTGATTCCATTCTCGGCCAAAATCGTACCAAAACTTACGTTTCTTTGAGGGCTTTTGCTCAGGACAACAAAACAAACACAACCCACATCATATCATACCACAAACATCACGGAATCGTTCCAAAAATCCGGTCAACCCAACCGGGTTCGGTTTTTCCGGCCAAAACACGATCTCACTAAATCTTACATGAAACTCTAAGTTCTTGGTATTAAATCAAAGCTGTGAACACACTCAATCAAAGCCCTCTATCCAAAATCATGTCAGGTCAATAACAAGAACAGACTATTAAAAAGAAAATTCGGGTCAAAACCCGAAAATCAAATTCTTCAAAAACGAACACAAACATGAAATTAAAGCATGAATTCCTACTCATTAGAACCCTAGGAACATGTTAGAAGCAATAAATTGAACGGAGAATGAATAGAAAAGAAATCCCCAAATTCGAACAAGAACCCTAATTTTAATTCGAATATTGAAAAATTCATAATAAATTGAAAAATTACCAGATGATGATATGGTTTGAAGATTCTGAAACTAGAGATCAAGAGCTTTGATTTGAGTACTTGAACTTGAGATTTGGATTCCAATAACACTTTCAAGATTGAGTTTAATCTTCAAGAACACGAAGAACACGGTTCGAGAATTTTTATATTTTTGTATATATGTAATACGGATTATACGAAGGATAATGTACGATTCGTCTTTTTATACTTAGTGGAAAATAATACCCCAAAAGACATTTTTGGATCGATATCGATCCACTGGATCGCTTTAAATCTTAAATAAAGTAAAGTTCACGTTTTACGAGGTGATATAGTTATCCACAAGGACTGGTAATTATCCATATCAATACATATCATTTATATAACGAATGCTCAAGAATACTGGGGCTATAACAGATGTATTATTTATATTAACGATATATCAATCGCCTTAAACAATTAGGGTACAGAATAATTTTTCTCTTTTTGAATAAAACAAATACTATTGATAGTATCGGATAATAAGGAATATAATAATACGAAGAAATCTTCCAATAATGATTCAGACACGAATGACGAAGGAATAATAATGATGTACAAAATTTTAACGGGCCCTTAAATTTTCAAAACGGGGCTCAAAACTGAAGATATTTCTAAATGAAAAGATATTCGAAAGGGGCTTTCGACACAACAATTAACATACTATTACTCAATAACCTTAACCATTAAGACTCCAAATACTCCACAATAATTATTCTACACATAAAATATAATTTATATTATTAATAAAGTTTACGGATATTACACTCATCGTTGGACATTCCTAAAGCGAGTCGAAGACCAATTCCAGAAGACGGATCAGGTATCCTAGTGGGCCTCAAAAATCAGAAATAAGCCCATATAAGTTACTTGCTCCCCAAGAACTATATAGGGCTTGATCCTCTATAAATACGGGGTACGTAGGCACATTGTAAGGGGTTGGAAATGAAGAGCTCAGCGAGCCACCACCAAGAAAACCCTTACAATCTCAACCCCCAATTCATCACAACCACCATACTCTAACGGCTTTCCGGCGAAGAACCACCGTCATACATCTTGATTCCGGCGACGAACCTCAAACTTTGTTAATACCAAATTCCTCTGTTAACAAATTGGCCCTAGAAGGAGGGGTGCTGATCAAGATCATAATCTCAGGAGGAAGAGATATCGCATCATGATGAAAGTTCTTAGAACAAGGTTTGCCAAGATTCAAAGGATGGCCATGGCTACAACTTCATGTTGGCGGCAAGGAGGAAGATCCAAAGATGGTGATTTCAAGACGATGATTCCTGACTGGGAGTTCGAAGAAGATCTGGAGAAGAAGGTATCAGGGCAATCCATATCTGAAGGATGTTTCCATCTATGCTTGAAGGTGGCAGTTTCCTTGTATACTGGGGGTGATTCTGAGCAAGACCCTTAAAAAGAAGGCGCGATTATCGGGAGCACGTCATCATCTTCTGGACGCGCCATCAAGGTAACACCTAACTTGCTTTGTTGTGGTTTCTGTTATATGTTCCTTGAATTATTGCAGGAAGAAGATTGTGAAGGAAAATTCCCAAGAACCCTTAGGACGGCGGTGCTCGATGGTTAGAAGGTTTCCAACAATTCTCGCGAAAATTCGACGATTGTTCAAGACCACACCTCCCAGACCCGTCCTCCAGGTAATTTCTAAAATTTACGATTATTGAATTTTTTGACAGGTGAGGAATTTTGCTTGGGAAAATATCTCAAAAGTTATCAAGCTCTGCGTCCTAATCCGTGAGAACGCGCCCACTACTTCAAGAGTGCTCCCTCAACATGTGAGATATAACTACTGCTCAGCATAAACTCTAGTGATTTTTAAAGAAACATAATATGGAGGTGAGGCCCCATGATCCAAAGAGAGAGCCCCCTGATTACAGGTCGAGGCCCCGTGGACATGAACGAGCCCCCTCAAGTGATAACTCGATAAATAATATGGGAAAGCGGCTTTGGGACCATAGAGCGTGCCCCCTGTAGCCAGGTCGAGGCTCCATGGACATTAGCGTTCCCTTCCTCAAGGCGATTTAATGAACGACTTGGGAGAGTGGCCCCGTGATTTACAGAGAGCGCCCCCTGAATACAGGTTGAGGCCCCATGAACACGAGCGAGCCCCCCGCATTATAATTCGACAGGTTGACAAAGTCGAGACTTAGGCTATAGAATTAACTATCGAATGATTGACAGTCGACAACTAGTGGGGCATGATGATTGTCTATACTATCAAGGTGCGCCCTCAGAAAGAAAAACTCGTCATAACCTCAATCGACGGATTAAGGACGCGTCCTCAAGGTCCTGACCCCCTTCAGGCGCAAGGAAATCCACAGCTTCAAGGGAACACACCAACGAAGTGGAGGCTCAAGGCAAAAATCAAAATCAAGTGATGGTACAACCACAACCTCATGCTGGGGTACCAATATCCAATCAGGTAGCCGACCAAGCTCCACCCTTGGGGGTAATCAACCTCCACCTGTTGAGAGTGCCCAGCCGATACCTCCACTTCCATAGGCTAATGTATAAACCATTATCGGGAGGTGCAATTAGTGGGAGCCCGTCATCATCTTCAGGACGCGCCCTCGAGGTAACACCTAAACTAGTTCACTACGCCATAAGTGGGCTATTGTAACTACCACCTAGTGTTACAAGAGACCCTAAATCCGTTACAATAGATCTATTGTAACACAGAGGGGCGTTACATATACGGGCGTTACAATAGCTATATTTTGTAACGCTTTTGACCATCTACTGTAACACAAGTAAAGCATTACAAGTAACCACCTACTGTAACACTATCATCATCAAATGTAATGCGTTTTTAGTGTTACATTTGAATTCAATAGAGAGGATAGATGTGGGTACCACAAACCTTTTAAAAGTGAGACCCACCTGTGGGACCCACATTTGTGATGTGGGACCCACCTATAGAGCCCACTATGGGACCCACCTGTGGGTCCTATTTTACCTATTGCAACACTACACCATGTATATTGTAACATTAAGTGAAGAGAATAATGTAACATTAATTAAATGATGTAAACACCTATAAATATAGATATGCAACACTACAATAGGCAAATGTAACACTAAAAAATAATTTTTTTGAAATATATGCCTTGAATATGCAGTATTCCCGTTAATAACCATTACAATTTCATCGAACATTCAATCCAAAATTAACCATTACAAGTTCAAACCAACATTCACACCAACATTTAATCCAAAAGTAACCATTACAAGTTCTCCTCCACAACCTCTCCAAACTACTACCACCAATCCACCACCATTCAATTAACCAAGTGCTAGACAAGCGAATTAAGATAGAAAAAGAATTCAAGATAAATAGTAAAGTCCGACAATTACTTAAAAGATGAACAGATCCTCTAATCGGATAGAATGACCAAAAGTTGCAAAGTGCAAAGAAAAAATAGGAAATTAATATCGTGTCCAGTAAGTCCTGCGACAGAACCAATTGTAATCTGGTAGGAAACCGTTCTGAGGCTGCTATAATGATATCCTACAATAGCAGAAATTAAACAACCAAATAATATATACTTGTGTCAGTAAAACCAAACGATAATAATATCAGCAATGCTTTAGACTGTAGCAGCTTAATTTATTGTACATTTAAAACTGTCCGAGGATTAGTGTGCTTGACCATGTATTAGTGAGTAACTGCAAACTGAATTACTGAGATGTGGTAATAACTAATAAGTAGCTCATGACTTACTACAGACAAATATGTCTTGTTGCCATACCTTGGTTTTGTTTTGAGTTTTGACTTCATAATTAAATTTATATCCGCTGCAAGTTTATCTCCTTCTCCTTCATTTTTTAAATCCAGTATGTTGTCTGTCCTGATGCAAAAACATACTTATTAAGAATTTATATATCACATCTAATAGCAATAGTATCTAGGCAATGATTAATTAAATCAACAACTGATGTTGAGAGATTCATGCAGAGGCAAGCAGACAAATTGAGCCCATACAGCCATACTGTTTGTGTTTGGCATCAACACCAGTAGTAGCAGTAGGCCAGGTTTGTGAAGCAACAGACTCAAGTTGTTTAAATTTATTAGCACAGATAAATTAATTAGATGTAAACAAACAGGTTGTATTTGCATGCATGTTAAGTTTAACGTATATCAAATAAGAAGTTGAATCAGGTACTATACAGTGGGTCATCATGTGTCTACACTAAAAGGGGAAGGAAGATGATGAAAAGAGTAGCCTAACATGGTAGAGAAATGAAAATGCCACACACAATCATGTGTAGGAAACTATATGTCCTCTTTAAGGAACATGTCAAACTTATTTGGAGGAAAATTACGGTAAACCTGCACACAGACAGCAAGTGTGCTTAATGATTGTGTAAAATGTCGGAACTGCAAGTCGATCATGGGAATTATGAAACTTCTGAGAAAGCCCGCTACCAGTTATGAATTATACTTGTAAAACAAATGGTTGTTAAAGAGCAGGGCTATTTGCAAACAAAGCTCAGCTCGGCTTGTTGCAGCTCACTTGAGCTCAACAAAACCAGCTTCGTCTACCTTAAGCCAATACATGTAAAAACTAGAACTTGAGTAAAGAGTAAAGACTAAAGAATCATTTAGTTACTTGAGCAAAACTATATACATTATTAATCACAACATTGCCCATAACTTCTTATTGCAGATCAAAGAAGCTCTTAACGGTACTTCCTAATAACTTTAAATAAACAAACATATATCAAATCTTGATTCAACTGATACTCCTTTTTCATCAACGTAGAAAGAGAGCCTATTTACTTAGGTCTGCCTACTCCTCATCCCTATAAAGTGGTAATTTACCTGCATTTTATAAAACAAAAACCGTAAAAAATTTGCAAGGGAAGAACAAAAGGGTGGGATCAACTATGCAGCAAATAATCATGTCATTCACTTATAACAAGGTGCTAATTTACATACAAAAGTCTCAGTCTTCTCGGTGTAATGTAACAACTCTTTGGTTTTTGGATCAGCGACCAACTCACCAAATTGGTTGGCTGATTCAGTAGGAAGACAACGTAATATAAAAAAAAGAGCACCTAGAAGACAATGTATATCAGTATAAAACATGTGGAGCTTTATCGGATACTAATTGAATTTTTGCAGATGTCAAGATTCTGATCATTGCTAAATAAGTTCTGGCATATAAAATTTCATTGTTGCAACATTTAAAGTGCAATCAATTGTAGAAGACCAAACAACGATATATTTTATAAGTCCCAAGATTATTATTTTATATGGCTAATCAGAGTAGCATTCAAACAGAGTGTTCAGTGCCCCAGTGGCATCACACCCTCTTCCCCTTATGGAGGTCTAGGATTCCTGTTAAGGATTACTGTACTCTTTATACAGTATATGTTAATGTTGTGAGTACCCGAAAATTAAACAGCATCAATACATACAAATTTAAAAACATTCCATAATGCACACAAAACACAATAGCAAACAAAAGGAGCACACATTATGCAGCAAACAAAGTGACAATCATACATACATGATCAAATTCACGGTCATCAATCGAAGCAGCAAACACACATTTAGAGGGGAACAAAACTATGTAAATGTTTACCAATTAATAGGAGTTAAAAAGTGGAACCCTCAATTTTAACCCTTAATCACCTGCAAAATCGAAAAGAAGAACTTTAAATTAGAAGAAGCCTTTTATTTGGAGCCACATACATGTGTATTTTGATACAAGTGAGTACATTTTTGTTTTAGGGGGAAAAGTAAAGTTGTAATTTTCATTTTGGTGGGAAAAGAACCGCCTAATATTTTCCTCAGGATAATGAAATGTAGGGAGCATATATGAGAGCTTTTCAATTTTAATTTTATCGAAAGTTAAAATTCTAATTTTTACTTTGATCAATTTTTAATTTTTTTAAAAAAAATTACTTTTTTTACTGAACTTAAAATATATAAATTGAGGAATATCAATAGAGAACTTTTTTACTTTAAAATTTAATTTATTGAGTGAGTCCGGCACGAGCTCCGTTACCCGAATCAATATTAATACTACATTTTTGTTATAATCTCATACAACCCGACCTTTTCATTTTTTAATAATTTTTTCCCAAAACTAGAATGAGTATTTATTAACGTCCGTACGGTCGGATCGTCAAAAGAAACATTTAAAAAAATTATTCAATGAATCCAGCATGCGCTCCGTTACCCGAATCAATATTAATACTACATTTTTGTTATAATCTCATACAACCCGGCCTGTTATTTTTTTGATTATTTTTTCTCAACACTAGAATGGGTATTTATTAACATCCGTACGGTTGGATCGTCAAAGAAATCATTTAAAAAAAATGTTCAGTGAATCTAGCATGCGCTCCACTACCCGAATTAGTATTAATACTCCATTTTTGTTATAATGTCGTACAACCCGACCTTTTCATTTTTTGATTATTTTTTCCCAAGACTAGAATTTATATTTATTAACATCCGTACGGTTGGATCGTCAAAGAAATCATTTAAAAAAATTATTCAGTGAATCCGGCATGTGCTCTATTACCTGAATCAGTATTAATATTATAATTTTGTTATAATGTCGTACAACCCGACCTTTTCATTTTTTGATTATTTTTTCCAAGACTATAATGAGTATTTATTAACATCCATACGGTTGGATCGTCAAATAAATCATTTAAAAAAATTATTCAGTGAATCCAGCACGCGCTCCGTTACCCAAATCAGTATTAATACTACATTTCTGCTATAAAGTCGGACATCTTGGCCTTTTTATTTTTTGATTATTTTTTCCCAAGACTATAATGAGTATTTACTAACATCCGTACGGTTGGATCGTTAAAGAAATCATTTAAAAAAATTATTCAGTGAACCGAGCACGCGATCCATTACTGGAATCAGTATTAATACCACATTTTTGCTATAAAGTCGGACATCCCGGTCTTTTTATTTTTTGATTATATTTTCCCAAGACTATAATAATTATTTAATAACATACGTACGGTTGGATCGTCAAAGAAATCATTGAAAAAAATTATTCAGTAAATCTGAAACGGAGCCCGTTACCCGAATCAAGATTAATACTACATTTTTGATATAATGTCGTACAACCCGACCTTTTCATTTTTTGATTATTTTTTCCCAAGACTATAATGAGTATTTATTAACATCCATACGGTTGGATTATCAAAGAAATCATTTAAAAAAATTATTCAGTAAATCTGAAACGGAGCCCGTTACCCGAATCAAGATTAATACTACATTTTTGTTATAATGTCGTACAACCCGACCTTTTCATTTTTTGATTATTTTTTCCCAAGACTATAATGAGTATTTATTAACATCCGTACGGTTGGATCGTCAAAGAAATCATTTAAAAAATTATTTATTGAATCCAGCACGCGCTCCGTTACCCGAATCTGTATTAATACTACATTTCTGCAATAAAGTCGGACATCCCGGCCTTTTTATTTTTTGATTATTTTTTCCCAAGACTATAATGAGTATTTACTAACATCCGTACGGTTGGATCGTCAAAGAAATCATTTAAAAAAATTATTCAGTGAACCGACCACGCGATCCATTACCGGAATCAGTATTAATACCACATTTTTGCTATAAAGTCGGACATCCCGGTCTTTTTATTTTTTGATTATATTTTCCCAAGACTATAATAATTATTTAATAACATACGTACGGTTGGATCGTCAAAGAAATCATTGAAAAAAATTATTCAGTAAATCTGAAACGGAGCCCGTTACCCGAATCAAGATTAATACTACATTTTTGATATAATGTCGTACAACCCGACCTTTTCATTTTTTGATTATTTTTTCCCAAGACTATAATGAGTATTTATTAACATCCATACGGTTGGATTATCAAAGAAATCATTTAAAAAAATTATTCAGTAAATCTGAAACGGAGCCCGTTACCCGAATCAAGATTAATACTACATTTTTGTTATAATGTCGTACAACCCGACCTTTTCATTTTTTGATTATTTTTTCCCAAGACTATAATGAGTATTTATTAACATCTGTACGGTTGGATCGTCAAAGAAATCATTTAAAAAATTATTTATTGAATCCAGCACGCGCTCCGTTACCCGAATCTGTATTAATACTACATTTCTGCAATAAAGTCAGACATCCCGGCCTTTTTATTTTTTGATTATTTTTTCCCAAGACTATAATGAGTATTTACTAACATCCGTACGGTTGGATCATCAAAGAAATCATTTAAAAAAATGATTCAGTAAATCTGAAACGGAGCCCGTTACCCGAATCAAGATTAATACTACATTTTTATTATAATGTCGTACAAACCGACCTTATCATTTTTTAATTATTTTTTCCCAAGACTATAATGAGTATTTATTAACATCTGTACGGTTGGATCGTCAAAAAAATCATTTTAAAAATATTTGTGGGCCCCACGACATTCAAAAAAGTTAAAAAAAAAACTAGTGTAACACTTTTTATACTGTAATAGTATCATTTGCTAATGTAACACTTTTTCGTGGGGCTGACTTATGTGGGGCCCACGATATTTTAAAAAATTAAAATAAAAAATAAAAACTACTGTAACACTTTTGTATTGTAACAGTATCATTTGCTAATGTAACACCATCACTCCCACGCAACACTAGGTTTAAAACTACTGTAACACTAATTGAGCAGTGTTACATATATCTAAAATTTTCTAGCAATTGTAACGGTTTGCATGTAACGCTTTTGAAAAAGTGTTTCAATAGCCCACTTATGGCGTAGTGGTTTTATTTTTGTTCTCTGTTATTCGTTCCTTGAACTTTTGTAAAAAAAAAAAAATATGAAGGAAAATCCTCAAAAACTCTCAGGGCACGCCCTGAAGGTGATGCTCGAGGATCAAATGATGATCATACAAGCTCCAATGCTTGAGCCGCTTCCACAAAGAGTAATATGGAGGTGAGGCTCCGTGATCCACAAAGAGTGTCCCCTGATTACAAGTTGATGCCCCATGGACATGAGTGAGCCCCTCCGTGAAAGGACACAACTTTTGTCTTCAGAGGACGTGCCCTCACATTCTCAATAATATGAAACATGTTTAGGCTTTGAATTTAAGCATGATTGTACAAGCCCTCGGGTTGTTTTCAGCAAGAAGAAGAGTATATGGGGATGAGGCCCCATGGACCTTAAGATCCGCCCCTTGATCAGCAGGATGCCGCCCTAAGGTCATGAGTGTGCCCCTCTGAACAAGAATGCTGTTATAAAATGGAGTATTCGTCATCAACATTAAGATGCTTGTCTGGATTTAAAGAGGCTTCGACATTGCCCTTGTTCATTTAGGCCACCCCACGCAAGAGGGCACGCCCTGACGAACTCTGAGATTTCCTTAATAGGATGTCTCTTTAAATGCTCCTTTAAGGAATGATATTCTGACATTAGGGGGTAGTACTGATGCATCTTCCGACTCTTCCTATGAACAACAGAGTATCCTTAAGGAGATGTCTCTTCGTGAATTTATGTTTGAAGATACAATTAACACTTATTGTGTGTCCCATCACTGGACAGAAGTGCTAAGGTGTGGCCCTAGGCTAGTATGGTAAAGGCCATGTACGCGATAAACTATATAGAGTATAGCTAGTGGTGACTAATATTCCCCTCTAAAGGATGCCTCCTATAGAGATGCCTCTTCATGAGATGCCCTTCACTGGATGCCTCCAAGTGAGATGTCTATTTGAGAGATGCCATTCATATGACGCCTCGTATTGAGATGCCCCTTCATGGGATGAGATTTGAAGTATCACATGACCGTAGAGTGGTCTCTAACGCTTTAATGGAACTTTTGAGGCGAGGCCCCGAATAGTTATACAAGCGCTTGATGAAGTATCCTCAATAGGGTATTGCTATGGTTTCTCATTCTACCAATAAATGATTGAAGAAGTGCAAAGCTTCAATAATAGACTACCTCCTAGTCTAGGGGTAGTCCATGTACATTTTTCCTGGTATTAGTTGAGACAAAGAAATTTTCAAACTTTTCGAGTGATTATTCATGCTCTTTTGTGAGAGGTTGAGCCCAACAAGTATTTTCTATCAGAAAAAAATACGCCTAAGCCTAGAATCTCAAGAGGGATTCAATAAGAAAAGTATGAAGAATATAAAGATCCCGTAATTACGGTAATGACGCATTCATAGAGACAAATATAAAGCCAAAGCACCGTCTGAAAGAATGAATAACGTCATCAGTTATCAAGTTGGATGAAATTGCATGTGGATAATAGTTAATGTGTAGGGGCACACTCTCTAAATTAGAACTAGAGGAAGTTGCTCGCATTGCCAAGTATATAGTTATTTTGGATGGTAGATTTTATGATGCAAGACTATTATTTTAAAGCTGATATTGTATGGTCCGGAATGGTGAAAATCGAAATTGAAGGCTAACATGGTTATCAAGACCACCGGGAAATAGAGAACTATGAGGATGCGCCTTAATTATAATAATTGTATAAGCTATGGCGTAACAGTCGGGTCCAGAGTGGAGATAAAATGAAATTAAAATGATGCTTGTTGAATTAAATTATAAAAGCTCGCAAGGACGCGTCTGTTAAAAAAATAATGGAAGATTTGATATGGGCCCATCAAATTAAAGTGTGAATGTATGGTAAAGATCGAAGAATCCAGGAGGAAATGAAACAAAGGAAGTGTGAATTAATTGTCATGAGATGTGAATTAATTATCATGAAATTTAATATCGTCATACAAAAGTTGGCGTGGAGCCCACGTGATATAAGATAACTGGAAGTTGGTGTCTACTATTACGAAAAACCAACATGGGTTGATGGCTTGGAGCATTGATGACTAGAGGTGGCCAAACGGGCGGGGTTGCCGGGCCGTGCCAGTTTTTTGGCGAGCAGGGTTGGTGGAGGATGGACAGGGGACCGACACGTCCCCGGTGGCGAGCCGTGCCGTGTCGAAGAAATACTGGGTCGTGTGCGGGGCGGGCTGGGGGGGTTTAAGGCGGGTTGGCGTACAAATGTGCTTATGTTTTCAGTACAAATTTACTTAAATTATTACCATAATAAAGTACAATAGCATTTTTTTTATGTGTGGCTTGAGGATCCAAAAGTAATTACCTGCCACCTTGCAACCCGGTTATAAAAGGATGAAGTGAGCTGTTAAAGATAATCTGCATTGCTACATTTACAAATTAAGAATTTATCATATTTAGAATAGTGTGATTTCCTGTGATTAATTTATAGTTATTTTGATGAATTATCCACATACGAATTACTTGTAATTATTATGTGATTTATATTTATTTCGATTAAATATCTACGTACGAATTACTGGTAATTCTTATATATAATTCTTTAAGTGAGTGATCTATAAATTTAGACATTTGTGAGAAACATAAAATATTTATTATGAGATTTCAAATATTAAAGTATGCGTTAATATCAATAACAAGATCAAAGACATATATGCAATAAATTAACTTTATTTAAAATTTACTTTGCTTGATATCAATTCTTTAATATTTCTGCCATATATTTCTATCACCTTTCTGCCACGGGTTGTGGTTCAAGGCGGGTTGGGCGGTTCACGGGGCGTGCTGCGGTTCACGGGGCGTGTCGTGGACTTCACGGTTAAAAAATTCTGGACTCGTGTACGGCTCGTTTCGCTGTAGCGGTTTGTGTATTGAACCGGCCCTTCAGCGAGCCGAGTTATACGAGTCATGTCGTGAGCTGGTTACTGGTTGGCCGGACGAAACCGCCCGTTTGGCCAACTCTAGTGATTACTTTTATTAAAATGGTGAGGCAATTGTTTGTAAAAGTAAAGATTGAAGTGTAGTAAATGATGGGTCCCGCAAGTGTTAAAAGATAGAAATACCACATTAAAGTATCACTATGTCGTACTGGTGGAGTATTTTAAAACAATGAGATGAGTAGTTAACAAGAGTTATGGTGACAATTAATATGGACTTGCTAATATATATATATTCATTGCGGGAGGTGATTGCTGTTGTTATGTTTCATTGCGGGAGGTGGTTGGTATCCCACGGTGGCTGTGGAAGAGCATATATATATATATATAATTGATTATGGGAATTAAAAGTATGGCGGGGCCTATCTGATAGAAATGATTTTAAAATATCTATATGTACATGTGTGGTGGATATACGTATAATGCATGGTTTAATGAGAAAAGAAAGGGAGTGCTTTCTGAATTTACAGCAAAGAAAATGCCTCATTAATTATGAGGGCGCGCCACGAATAAAACTTATAGAGTTGCTGTTCAAGAAAAAAGAAAAATATATATACTTTCGAGGTCATAGTTCAAAAGGAAGGCTTACTGAGTTCAATTTTAGGAGACACAAATGGCACACTGATTGTTACGTTGCAGACACAAATGGCACGCTGATTGTAACTAAATGCAATACGGTAAATAAGGTGCATCAAAGTAAAGAACACAATAAACTCTTAGCCAGGTTCGACCCCTAGTCCTCTATGGTCTACGTCCTGGTCCCTTACCAACCCGATAAGAGAATATATTATTGATCAAAGATAATAACGATTACAAGATACAATAATATACCACCCTTCTTCCCGGTTGCTGACAAATGGCTTGTTGAACACCTGTTTCAGAACTTGCTCTCTAAGCTATACTTCCTAAGTACACTTCTCTAGCAACGTTCACCAAACCCTTGTTCCCTAGCCAATATGTCCAGCAACTACTGATTACAAATAAGGCAATACAAATCAATGAAGTGATTACAACTCAAAACCTATGAACTCTTAAAGATATAGTACATATATGATATATAAGAGCTCGAGAGAATTTGTTTAAATATAGAAAAGTAAAACTGAGTTGTGTGTGTTCCTGTTGTGCTTGGATGGATGATAGAAAAAGAGACAAGAACAGGTTTAAATAGCTTCACAAACAACGTTCAAAAATCAACGAATCAATTACCAACGTCTAGAATCCAATTCTAACGTTCAATTGGTTGGAGAGATTTTAGCAACATTCATGTGACCGTTTGACAGAGGGTTTGGAAGAGGTAGATCAAAGAAAAAACCTAACCCTTCTGTTTGTGTGTATAGAAAACATGTATATGATGTTTTGTAAGAGAAAATCTTTTAAACATGGCAAGCTCCTATAATTTAGGAAAGAGATTATTTAAAAAGAAGATTTGATAAAAGATTTTGAGCTTTAAATATATTATGTACGTATTAAGTCTTAAAAGAGCCATCACAATACTTTTAATCAAGTTTCCTGAAATAGATCCATGATTCATGAACTTGACAGATTCTGAGCAGAACAACTTGGCTTGTTGTTTGTATATTGAACATGTGAAGTTGGTTTGCCAAACTGACTGGGTCCAGCACTAATGGCTTCCTGTTTAGATAAACTGACATACATATCAGTAAGCTATTTTACCATGCAAAACCAAGTTAGTACATAAGATAATGGCATGCTATTTTATATGCACTAATATTTCATATCAGTAAGCCATCTTGCCCTGCAACAACAAGTTAGGATAGAGCATATAGCTTTCTGCTTTACATCTATAAACACAAACATCTTTGCCACTATGTGATCATCAAAATTCATAGAGTTTCAGTGAGGTGCGTTAAAAGAAAACGAAGTATCAGCATATAAAGGAAAAGGCTCGTACAAGGACAGGAAAGCCACAAAGCAATTTGAAAATGACAAGGACACAACCTGTCACAATGATGCTCACCAGATATATATTAAATAGAAGAAAAAATATTGTATGGCTTGCATGTTGGACAAGGTGTTGTGGGGTTCAATGATTGTCAAAGAAATAATTTGAAGTATAGGAGTATAAAGTGAAGAGGTCACTGCCGCAAAAATACAAGTAAAAAATGTAGTAAAAGAGCGCGCACATTACCAAGGGCGATGTGAATAAATAACAAGAAGCAAAAGTACAACATGAGAAATGCGCCAGAAAAATAATAAACCAACATGGCGAATGCTCAGAAGTGCAAATATAAAAAGAGCAAGAGATGGTGTGTGCAACTTTTAAAGCGAAAGAACTAAATGAATAGTAAGGTTTCCAACAATAAGGCGCCCTGTAAATCTGGGTCAAAAGAGTTGTAGAGACTAATATCTATGATGGTACCTTGGAAAAAGGAAAATAGGCAGCGACTTAGATACAATCTAAAAAAAAGATGGTTAAACAAACATATACAAGAAGTGGACATGGTAGAAGACTTTCACTAAAAATGGAAAGAAAGAAATTGCAAGGAAAAAGGAAAGGGCGCGCCAAAATGTATAAAAGAAGGTGAAGAATGAAGACTAGTACTAGCAATGCATGTTTGTAATATTCTTTCAAGGATATTGAAGAAGAATCTTGGGGGATCCGTTGTGAAAAAAGAGGTGCCTTGAACAGAAAATAAGAAAGTTACATTGGTCACATTGATCATGTGATATGGCACGCCTTTTACCGTATAATAAAATTAAGGAGGTGCGAGTATACAATGAGAAGCATAAGATTGTCAGGGGTTGCACATAATCGCAAGGCGTGTTCTATAAGAGGTGTATATTTTTGCAAAATGTCTCTTAAATTTTACACCAAGTTAGCTCATGTAAACTTATAGATATTGTGCATAAGTAGTATACTACTCTGAGTAAACCAAGATTATAGTTGTCGAGGAGATATACTTTTTGAGTATTCATGAACTGAAGGATCAAATGATACACCATATATAGCGAAGGATTGTTGGTTGTTTAGATTTGATACGAAAGTACTTGGAATGGGTAAAGAGTGGAAGGCACGTCCGGGCATAAGAAAAAAAGAGAAGACTTGACAAGAAATTTTGGATTATGAGAAGATTGAATTCAATATTTTGTTTTCAACTTTACATGGAATTGGGGGTAGTTGTTATAGCCAAAATTTGGTATTGGGTTTTTAGGGTATAAATTCGGGTCAAGTAATAATCAATTGGGGATATCCAAGTTTCAATTAGGGATTGAATTGGTACAAGGGAAGCTCAGGGCTCGTCCTCATAGGGGAGAGGGCGCGCCCCTTTGGCCGTCCAACCCTTGAGGATGCGTCCTCTTGGTGTGACTGACAACTTCACATGAATGGATGACTTGACAGAGAATAAGAGCTACATTGACATTGGACTGACACAAGGAAGCTTAGGGCTTGCCCTCGGTAAGGGAGATGGTGCGCCCTCTGGACATCCACCCCTTGAGGGCGCGCCCTCATGGTACGAAGTGGCAAATTGACATTGAAGGATTATTCTATTGATTTAATATTGATATCTTATTGAAGATTTCTCTTTTAGGATGCGCCTAAAGGAGGGATGTCCGTGATTGAAGGTCTTGGGGTTTGCCTGATGATTGAAGAATTCCCTCATAGGAGGGGGATGTCCGTTGTTGAAGGCCTCCAGGGATATGCCTGTGTACTGAAGGCCTCCTCCTGTAGTCAATAAGCGCGTCCTCATTGGGGATGTGGGGTGATCCTTGGTGTGTGATTTGGGAGCTCTGTTCTTGTACTCAATGGGCGCGTCCTCATTGGGGAACTTTGGAGTAATCCTGAACTTTGCACCCAAACGCTTGTGATCACTTGTCCTTCAATCTGGTGGGTGCTTCTCATTCGGGAAACAAGGATGTGTCTGACATTTGGGGTAAGTCATGGCTATACCTGCGTCTATGAAATTAGGAAATAGCTGTTAACGGATAGGACTAGTCCTCAACGGGGGAAGTTTCCTTATCTGTGAAGTCCTGAAAGCATAGACGAGCCTTGGGCCTTTGTGACTAGCCCTCATTGTTGGACATTCCTAAAGCGAGTCAAAGACCAATTTCAGAAGACGGATCAGGTATCCTAGTGGGCCTCGGAAATGAGAAATCAGCCCATATAAGTTACTTGCATCCCAAGAACTACGTAGGGTTTGATCTCCTATAAATACGATACGTAGGCACCTTGTAAGTGGTTGAAAGCGAAGAGTTCAGCGAGCCACCACCAAGAAAACTCTTACAATCTCAGCCCCCAATTCATCACAACCACCATACTCTGGCGGCTTTCCGGAGAAAAACCACAGATCTTGATTCCGGTGACGAACCTCAAAATTTGTTAATATCAAATTCCACGGTTAACAACTGCATTAATATGTTTGGTGGATTATACATAAGGTATATCTATTTTCTTTTTATCTTTATCCTCAAGAGCATTACTATTTGAATCCTGAAGATTGATTTGACACTTCACCTCTTGCCTACATTCATATTTCTCAGCTGAGTTTGTTGTTTATATCTATATAATTATGTATAATTATGTATAAATCTCAAATATCTTTCATATCTATGTATTTTTTATTTAACTAACCTTTATATGTCTTTAATGTCTACAACGCACTGACAGACCAGTAGGTTATCTTCTCGAAATCTGATAACTTATTGTGGACAAGATTGTAGTTAATGCAGCATCGCATTTCAGTACCAGTGTAAAATCAAGATTTTCCATAGACATTTAACTGGAAAATGTGTCAATGAAATTACAAGTGTCATGATACTGTAACAGAGACAGTAATACAATTTATCAATGGAATAAATTGAATAATAGTATACAGAAAAAATGTATTAAGTTTGATCCCTGTAATCTGCAAATCTTCCCTCCACCCCTAACATTTCTTCTAGATATGGCCTGATAGTATATAATAATGAACATATTGCATTTATTAACCTAAAAGAAGGAAATCAAGAATCTATGATGTAATTGCTCTTGACATGTAAGATGTCGGTTTTATCCTTGTTAATTTTATGAATTTCAAAATGCAAGACAATTGTAATAATGTAATACTTCTGTCATCACAAACAATAGAAAACAAATCTTATTAATTCAAATATGTCTCTCTTCACTACAAGAAAAACAGCTTCACACAACGGGGGTTGCCCGTTGTGTAACACCCTGTTTTCCTGTTTTCTATTGCGACGCGGTCTCTTACGCATATCATACAACGATGCGGAATCATTGTGTGACTAGCCTACAACAACACTCAGTACTTACAACTCTGTTGTGTAACGACTAGAAACAACAACGCATTTTTTTAGAAAAGTGTTGTAAAGATTCATCTCCAACAAGACGTTTTTATTAAAATTTTGTTGTTGTTCGCTAAAGAGACAATAGTTTTCAATTAAAAAGAACTTTTTTTAATTTTTGTCATACAACGGTTGTCGAGCTCAAATTGTTGTTTGCTTTACTTTTCAACAATGGTTTTCTTCTTCGGAAAAGGTTGTGTTCATTTCATCTAGATAACGCTTTGTTGTTTGGCGTTTTTTGTCCGAGTTCGTTGCACTCAATGTAACGGTATTATGTTATGTTGCGTTTAAGAAGGTAGACAATGGACATTTTGATTTCATATGTTATATGAATTCCTTTTTCACAACGGTATGTTCAAGACAACTTGTTGTTTAAATTTGTTTTCAACAATGGTCTTTTTGGTGGTGATGGATGTGTTTTTGTTTTCTAGACAACATTTTAGTAACTATTCTTTTGTTCCTTAAGTTGTGACACAATGGTCTTTGGATTTGTAAAGTGTTGTCTGAAAATCTACACACAAGCTATTGCAATTTGATTTTTTTTTTTTCATTTTTGTGTTGTATGAGCTTTATTTTACAATGGTTTGGTTATAAAAGTGTTGTATTGGTCAAAACCACATGATACTATTGTGCAGTCTGGGTATTGTCTATAAGTGTATTAAATAATGGTTTTGTATCTACACACAAAACAGGTCAAAAATATTTGATCAACAACCACTACAAAACAACTAAACCAAGGAACCATTGCATTACAAGCAGTATCCATTACAACCAAAGTAAGTTCTAACCAAACCATACCAACACAATCAAAATAATCAATTGATACCAATACATCCAGAAGTCAGGGTAACGACAAACATAGGACATTCACAAAAGACTATTTTCAACGGCAGCAACATATTTTGGGATGAACATATCCACAAAAGATAAACTAATTCACTTAAAGTTATAATATATGCGCATATGTATGCTAAACTACCATTGGAACTCCCAAACATATGTTTATTTCAAAATACCCATTTATATATAGGATAAAGTTCAACGCGCACGATTCTTCATAAAATGCTTCGCCCATTCAACCCTTATCTCATTGAGGTGATTGACGCCATACTCTAAATTGGACCTCCGTTGCCATTGAAAAAGGGACAATAATAGTACAAGTTACATATCTTCATCACAGAACACAGGGACAACAATTTATTTAAAATTGAAAATTTTACCTTCACAGGAAATTTGAGTTCCTTATCTAGACATATATCTTTCATGTAGCACATCACAAATAAACCATAGTCCTTGCTCCCAGATTGGACAGGAACACCCTGAAGAACATTAAAAAAATTATATATGTCTACATAACTAACGGAAATCAGAGAAACCGATGAATATACGAAAGATATATTACCACTAGATTCTCCCACACTATTTTCTTCTTTAGCGTCTTCTTGGCACTGTCCTTGTAAAGTTTGATGGAACTACGACAATATAACATAAATCAAACTACTAGACATTTTCCTTAATTGTAAAAGCGATTCATTAATAATCAAAGTTCTGATGAGGTACTCACTTATCAATCACCTCAATCCATGCTTCATTTGCAATTCGACGCTTCAACGGGTCCATGTGGTAAACTACTTGTGAGTCGAGATTCACAACAGTTAGCGCCCAATGGTTCCTAGTAAATTATGAATACCAACAATAAGAACACTTTATTTTCTATAATTTCATTGAAGATTTTAGTCACAAATTCACAATATACATAAGTTGTTAAATTAAAAAGGACCTCCATGGTTTAAATTGTGACAAACACAATTATTAATTTAATTATCACAGAAAATGTTCTCTCAAATAAGTAATAATTTTCTAAAATTAATTCCTAAAATTTTACCTCAGTTTTTTATTTAAAACAATCAACACTTATTTAAAGAGGGATATTAATAACCAGAGCACAAGTCAAAAAAACATATATCTTATTAATAGTATAGATGGCGAAAAATGTAAAAACAAGTACTCACACGACATTATAAGGCAGCAGAAAAAATTGTCCATGCTTAGCATTCTTGAATCTTAAAGATAAGGCACACGACCTCTCTCCAGCAGTACCACACCCGATGGCGCCTATCATCCCATGATCAAAAAATGCTACCATGTTTGTCATCTTGTGCTTTTTCACATATACCTCCAATAAACTATATGAAAAGTAAACAGTCAATGACACAAATATAAACTAAATTAAAAAAATATTGAAAGTCATAGAATAATTTTAAAACTTAGACACTTACTTAATAAACATGCAAATGACGGACCCTGATATTTCACCATTTCACCTCCAGAACATAAAGCTTGGACATACGATAAAAATAGAACCTGCTTTTTGGTTGATCCAAAAGCTTCTCCAGATAGCACAAAAGTGGTTGTTTGACCATCCTTCAAGGCATCTTTTTCCCAGAGCCACAAACGCTTCAAATTCATAGGGTAATCAGCACCCATGTCCAACACAAACTCCGGTTCCTGGACTATATCTGTCACCTTCTTATACTTCTTTGCCACAATTTTCTTGCCTCCCTAAAAAAAGAAAAAATTAAAAATATAATTCAAAACACAAACTAAACTAGTAATAAAAGTTTATTCGTTAAGTAAACAAACGTAGAAACTAACCTTCTGAGTTCCTTTTGCGGCAGCAGGGCTTGTCTTCACTTCTCGAATGAGGAGTCTTGGCCACTCAATAAAAGTACCCACAGCCTCTTCCACAGTTGTGATCTCATCTTGAATGGGGAAAGGAATCTTAGCAGATCCTTTGATTACACGAGTAATAGAGACTCGTGCATTCTCTTCTGAGAGGTGCTTCCAATGAATAACTTTACACATTGTATCAACACTTGCATAAGCAACAACATTGGTGGGGGAGTAGATGGCTAATTCCCACTCTGAACACCTAACTGCTAACGTGTCTTCCTTACAAACATTCCCAACAACGAGTTGATCATCCACAACTACAACCTCCGCAGCTTCCACATTATTCCCCTCAATCTCAACTTTCTCATCAACAACATTTTCTTCTTCCAGAAGATCCAATTGCTTCTTTACACCTGGAATCTCCGGTTCATTCACAATGGCATGTGCACCCTTGGAAGAACTTCCTTGATGTGATCCAACATTTGGACTGTTACCTGCAATCTCAATATTCTTTCCAGAAAAAAAATGCTTTCATCTTTTCCATCTCTGCAACCCAAAAATCATCTCGCTCTCGAACAATCCTTTCAGTTTCTTCCTTCATAAACCTCTGAATACCATCTTGGATCCTCTCAACAATTGACCTTTTCTTCCGTTGCTTCGGAAGATTAAAGTAAACAGACTGCTTGACATGAGTCCCTTGGCCACAAACTTGTCCTCGATGCTCAGGTTTACCGAGCACCTTTGTGAGGACATCATCAGTGCCATCCTCTGTCAACTCCCCATCACTAACTCTCTTTTTCATATTCACCTGAAAATTAAAAAAAATGGAAGTAGGTCCGTAATCCACAAAATAATTCGGAAATATGGAACTTTAATTATAAAAAAAATGAATAACTTAGAATTTCTTCAGCAATTTCTTTAACTTTGTCCGACTTATAGTTCCCATCTTTATCCTGACGTGCACAGAGCCAGGTAGAAGATCGATCTATCTCCATTATATGTGTTTTTTCAACGAAAAAATGATTCATTAGAAAAGAGTATGTTAACATAAAAATTAATATATAAGACAAGTATATATTCAATATATTAAATTTGGGATTTTGATCTTAAAAAGGAAAACGTGTTTCATTGGAGAACGGCTACTATGGAGAAACGAGTAATTTTTGTAATTTAATTGATAGATGTATTTTTTATAACGAGAAAGCGACTCATTAGAAAAAGGAGTATGTTAAATGAAAATTAATATATAACACAAGTATTCAATACATTAAATTTGAGATATTGATTTTAAAAATAAAAAGTGTTTCACGGGAGGGCTGATTAGAAATGACCGAGTAATTTTTGTAATTTAATTGATGGAGTTTTAAAAAAAATTATGACGTCGCCGCGAAACGCAGCTTTTTCAACTAGTTATTATAATAAAATTGAAAAAGAAAATAATTTTCATTTTATACCTTAATCGTTTGTTAGGCGCTTAGTGAATTTTTTTCAATCTCCCGGTTAAATTTTCCAAAATTTTCAATTTAGCGGTATATGAGTAGATAAGGTGAAATTAGTGTGTTCACCGCTTGCTTTTATACAGTTTTGTTTGACAGTTTTGTTATGTGTGCCCGATCCAAAAAATTAGCAATCATACATTCATGTAACCTATTCAACCCTCATCTTCAACCCTCATCTTCAAAATTAGAATTTCGGATTTCATTTCTCAACCGTGTACCAATTTCAGTTCTTGCCCTAATTTACATCACAAGGAGTCCGAAGAGTCCGTGAATCTAGTACCTTTTGATTTTTGAAGAATTACCATTTTCTTTAATCTTTTATGACTAATTGCTCTCTCTCTCTCTCATACATAATACGGTAGGTTTTCTCTATTTCAGGGTATTGGATTTGAAAGATATTATGCATCCTCAACCTGGCATTCCTTCATATCAAGAGAAGAATTAGAGTACCAATAGAGTAATTCTCTCTCTCTCTCAAAACTCCAAAATTTATTCTAAATAATTGTGTTGGTTTGTGGGTTTTTAATTAAATCTTGTAGATTGTATGAATAATGAACTAGTTGAATTTTAGTCAATACTTTATCTTGTTGGTGGATGGTTAATTTTTTATCAGAATAAGTGTATGATTTGGTGGATATGATTAGTTTGTGTATTTGTATGGCACATAAAATTAAACACTTGTTCTGTGCTAGCTCGGCTTGTGTCAGTTGTTGTAAAAGCCATACAGGTGATCGATTTAACAGCTTATGAACTTGTTAGCGTATAATACCCTATGTGCCTTGTCAAATATAGTATCATTTGTTTAGGCACAGAATTGATAAAAATCTGCATGATTAGATACGTCTGCAGTGAGGCAAATTCTTGTGCACATATACTGAGAATGTTAGGAAAGTACTGATCGAAGTTGAATTAGTTTCTCTCTTTCAAAAATATCCTTTCATACTTTTTGTGAACTAGCAAATGGTACGTAAATGAATACTGAGTTTATGTGTCTGGTTTATCATATGAAACGTTACCTTATCTGGTTCAAATCAATGTCAAGTGTCTAGTCACATGTTAAAAAACTCTGTTTGGAAACTCTACAATCTTTTAGTGGAGTAACCTGGGATGTTAAGAAGTGATGGTTAAATCGTTTTAATATGTGATCATATAGTTTCTTTGGCCTTAACCACTGCTGCTCTGTTTTTCAATTCATTAAATATGGAACTGAGGAAGGCATATTGGTCTCCAAACCTGCTTTGACCAGTTAAATATCCAGTGGAAAGACAATAAGAATGTCCAACAGGAACTTGTATTGGTATCAAATTGTATTATATGTTTTAGACTCATTGAATGACTGTAATATTGTTTTTAGAAGAAATCACATATTTCAATCTGCATACTCCTGCATAATCTATTTAAGCTTTTAATTTTTTTTGCATTAATTACCTATGTAAACAGTACTTGGGCGTCATTCAGTTTACCTGCGAGGATGGGGATGATCTAGTTGCACAGCCAACAATAAAACTGATGATACTACTATCAAGTCTAATCAACCGAGTTATCAAGAGTTAGCTCAGCAACTCAATGAAGCCAGTAATCGTCTTGATGAAGTTGTTAGCATGCTACGTCAAAACAATCTTATGCCACAATAGAATACATCTCCACCAAATGAAGATTTTGATGCAAATTTAGATGATTTAGAATGATGTATTTTAAGTTTTTTTTTAATTATTGTTGAAACTTTAAATTCTCTGTAATTCATTCAACACTTCCATTTTCTAGGCTATTTTATATAAAATAACAATTATGTAATTTTTGAATTGTTTCTATAATTTAAAAAAATTATTTACGAGAAAATATATGGGTATCATTATATAATAAAATTGCTACCATTATAAAATTGTCACATGTCAATTATGTAGGGCTTGACTTGGCGCCTTTTGGAGGTGCCACATGTCATAATTTGAGATGAGCCACTTGGCACAACATAAAAGCTCCAAGTGGTGCGACAATAGGGCACCACATGGCATGACGAAAAGGTACCACGTGGCACCTTGATGAGACACCACGTGTCACAATTACAAGACACCACATGGCATGTTCATGATGCCACATATGCATGCCAGTAGATGACACATCACCATGCCACGTAAGCGACACGTGTAATGATGCCCACATAAGCTAGTGACATGTCATCTGATGAGTAATTATAATTGTGGGGTCCACATATTATATTACCTACCAATATATAAATGTGTAGGTAATGAGTCTTTCTCCACCAACTTTTACCTACCAATCTTGACCAATATTATATTGGTAGATAATTCTCTTTACTTACCAATATCGTAGTTTTACCTACTTTTACAATTGGTAGGTAAAAGTCAAATTTCTTGTAGTGTTCAGGATCATCTTGAGACTGCATGAATAAACACGTTCAAGAAATTAAAATTAAGCAATAATTATACAGTGTTATAGAAAAATAATAAATGAAAAAAATGATCACTAACCATTTCTTGTTCTAGGTTAGCATAACCCTTCCGAGATATGCAATGAGGGTATTCATTCAGCTCACTTCACTCTTTCTGCTTTTCATGGATTACCTTTTTCATATAACAAACAGTAAAATATTAGCAACAAAGCCCAATGTGCCTTGTAAGAACTTTGTAAATAAACAAAATATAAAAAACTCACACTGAATTCACCAGATAGATGATAATCAACAAACATGTCCCAGTGCGCTTTCTCGATGAAGGAGTAGTCAGCTAGAGGATACTCTAACAACTCACGATGATCTCTATACGGGAGGATATAATCGGTTGTTAAACGACTTTTAAATTCCTCCACTTCTAGCAAGCGGATTTCCACACCATCTTTCTTGCTGTTGGTGGTACATCGAATGCCATATACGTTCATAAGAATTGTTATTTAAGTATTAGTTAGGATCTTACGTCGTACAATCCTGTGCATTGTCACAGCTCCGCGTTTTAATAGCTTAAGTCCCTCTTTCTTGCTGTCATGCACTCACTTCTTTACTCCCACGTTTCCTTTTCTTAGATATTTTACTTTGTATGTTTTTCGAAATGGCCTTCTTTTTAACAGACTTAGGGGAGGAATTTGATTTGCAAGGCTGCACCAACTTTTCATTCAACGGGGCTGACCCCACCGACTTGGTCTTTTTTAGTGCCTTTAAAAGGATTGACGCGGTACGACTAGGAGCTGATTTTGTCCTCTTTAAAGGAGCCATGATTAATCTACACACCAAAAAGTTTAAGAAACTCACAATCATATATTTAAGAAACTCACACAAACATAAATAAAAATGAACAAGCAAAACAAACATTATACACCCTAATAAATAGAACACACCAATCAAAACTTAAAAAAAAAACCACCACCCTACTTCAACCTTCACCATCACAAACCCCGCATCTACGACTTGGAAAAGTACCAACATAAACAAAACACAAACTCACAAATTCATAGATAGGTAAGTGATGACAATAAAAAATTAAATGAAAACTAAATTAAAACAATACAACTATATTTAAATCAAAACACAATGCACAATAATCAAATCAAACTAATTGCATGTAGAAATCAACCATTTCACACAGAGAGGGAGGGGGGAGAGAGGAAGGGAGAGAGAGAGGGGGGGAGAGAGAAAAAAGGGGTAAGAGGGAGAGGGAGAGAAAGAGGGAGAGAGAGAGAAAGAGAGAAAGGGGGTAAGAGGGAGAGAGAGACATGGAAAGAGGGAGAGAGAGGGAGGGGGAGAGAGAGAGGGAGAGGGAGGGAGAAAGAAAGTACCGATGAAAGAGAGAGCGGGAGAGCGAGAGAGCGAGAGAGCGAGATGCTAGGGTTTGAAAATCGCCGTCGTCGAGAGAGAGAGCTAAGACTTTGAGGGGGAGAAATGAGATTTACAAGTGGGGACTCATAAAGCTAAAGAAAAATCAACGGTTAGATCTTCAGCTTCTTTTAATCCAAGGGTTGAAAATAAATTAAAATAAAAAATGTAAAAAAAGAAAGCTGATTTCAAGTACACTTTCTGTACTTTATCATTTTTTGTGACAATCTTGGCAGACAACACTTTCCCGGTTTTAAATGTTGTAGTAAAGGCTTTCTTACATCAATTTGTTCTGTTAGCAGACCGTTGTATAAAATGTATCTTATTTTTCGCTAAAATCTTGCCTTTTTCTTTCAAATTATTTTACTAATTCTCATACTAAAGCAAAAGTTATAATTAGATTATGATTTAGTGTATAGAATCGATCATTCGTATTGTGAGGTCAATAATGTCATCATGATTAACCAACATTTCTGTAACTTAGACAACCTTGATTTTATCGATCGTTATTAAGATACAATTATCGAAATTATACTGACAAATATAAAAATTTACAAGTGTAAAATATTACAAATATATATGATTCAATGTATGGCTCAAATGGTTGTAACGAGTATTATATCCCAACATATATGTCTATCATTTACGTGTACGACGTTTATGTCACGCACTTGACTATTATTAGTAATATTTTTTATATACCGATAATTTTAGTGATTCATCTAAGTAGAATTCGAAAGAAGATTAATGATTATAAGGAGTTTTATATTTATATGTTTATATTTTATCTTAATATCACTTACATTTCCGAAAAGTACAAAAAAAGAAATTAAACATGACAAACCTAATACAACGGTTTGTTACAAAACATCGTTGTTGCACAATAAATCCGATAACAGAATTTCTGAAGAAACTGTTGTCTCATTCATACAACATTTTCCCGGTTTTAAATGTTGTAGTAAAGGCTTTCTTACAGCGATTTGATATGTTAGTAGACCGTTGTATGAATCATACAACACATTTTATTTAGAAACTCTTGTAAAGCATTCTTTACTACAAGCTTTTTTTTCTCAAAAATTGTTGTATAAAATGTATCTTATTTTTCGCTACAATCTTGCCTGTTTCTTTCAAATTATTTTACTAATTCTTTTACTAAAGCAAAAGTTATAATTATATTATGATTTAGTGTATAGAATCGATCATTCGTATTGTGAGGTCAATAATGTCATCATGATTAACCAACATTTCTATAACTTAGACAACCTTGATGTTATCGATCGTTATTAAGATACAATTATCGAAATTATACCGACAAATATAAAAATTTACAAGTGTAACATATTACAAATATATATGATTCAATGTATGGCTCAAATGGTTATAACGATCACAACATATATCACTACGCCATAAATGGCCTTCTGCAACCCTTGAAAACCGTTGCCGGAAGTTCAGAATTCGTTGGCATAGCCTCAAAAATCTCAAAGGCAACACTTTTTCAGTGTTAGTTTTTTGCCCGTTGCCGTAGAGGTCAACGCCAACACTTTTCTACCTATGCCAACAGGTTAAAATATGTTGTCATAGATTAGACTTTGTTCAAAAAAATGTGGGCCCCACTGTTTTGGGCCCCACATGTGGGCCCCACTTTTCTGGACCCCACATGTGGGCCCCACTGTTCTGGACCCCACATGTGGGCCCCACTGTTCTGGACCCCACATGTGGGCCTCACTGTTTGTGGGCCCCTCATTCATATGGGCTTCCTTTTTCTATGGCAACACTTTTTTACACAAATTGCAACAGCATCTGTAGTAGCTACTGTAACACTTTTCTAATGAAAAATTAAAAATGTACTACTGGTATATAAAACATTCCCAGTACAAGAAAGTACTTAAAACCCAATAAAACATAACAATAACAATCATAATGCACTGCCAATCTGCCATCATAGCATCAATCCCAAAATAAAACATAACAATTCATAGCAAAAGTATCCTCCTAGGGAAACAACATGACTAAAAGTAAGTAGCAATAGAGACTATAATGCACTACCATCATAATTAACTTCAATATATGACTAAGAGCTAGGACCTCCAGTCATTGGAGTACCATTTTCGTTGTCAGTAGAAATGGTCGCGCACAGATCTCCTAAATCAATTTTCATATCGGGGTTTGCTTCGCCTAACTTTTTAAGAACCCATGTCAGATTTTGTTGAACCTTTTGATTGACCTTCTCATCGACTTCTTGCTGCACCTTTTTGTTGACTTTCGCTTCCATTTCATCGACAAGATTTTGTTTGATCTGGGCCGTCAACTCTTGTACGTATGTGCTTCTCGGAGCAGTAGTGGTTGAAACTTTTGCGGACTCTGCATGCCGCCCTATTAGCCAAGAAGGGCCATGTGATTTACCATCAGAAATAAGTTCATCAATACCACTGCTACCTCCTGGTGCAGCCATTGCTTTTTCAATCTTTTCCTACAAAATTAATACATATAAAATAATGACATTAGATATTAGTTCAAGTAACTGTTTGGCACTGGATTGACTGAAAAATTAAAAACTTACAAGTCTATAGTTCATTACAGCAGTATCAGTCTTATACTTGCGTCCTGGCTTTCGCTTACGAGTTTTAAGAAAAACTGCTTCAACTGATGGTACGGGCTGATACAAGAAACAACTATATAAATAAGGATAATCTGACATAATTTAGTTGGTAATGTGATGCTTCGAAAATAAGGATATATAAATTGCCAAATAGAATTCAGTTGGTAATCTGACAGAATTAAGCTGATTTCAATAAGAACTGAACCCTGCACCTCTATTCAAATTAGTTTTACGGTATTTACTAATAACAACACGACAACTATCTTATTATCATATCATTACACAATATCACTTAGAGTTATAAAATAGCAGTTAAGACGGTCTCGAAACACATTGTATTTATCTGCTTTAAATGGTAAAAGATCTTATATACATCAAACCAGTAAGTACGAAAAATGTGAGCTCAGTTATGCAATATAATTATCATACACTGCGAAATTAACTATCAAATCCTATTATATACCAACATAATTTTTAAAATTCCTGTATTGAAAATAAAATTATAGAAAGTCATACAAGCGTGAGTTTGGTGTAAAAATTAAAAAAAAAACAAAAGTTAACTTAAACCTAATTACATAATGAAACTTCACAAAAAGTTTTTAATTTGGGCACAAATACGACATTAATTATTAGTATACAAAAAGTATTACGTACCAACTTGTTTTTAATTTGGGCAAAAGTTTTTGGACCAGCAGTGTGTGTGTCAGTATACAATTTACGATGTTCAGAATTTGCCTTAGCCAATTCCTACAAACACAGGAAAAAGACAGTTGTTATACTAAAATTCATACATAAAAAGGGACAAATTTATGTCATTAGTTTTAAAATTCAACCTGAACTTTTTCATCTCCCCAATACATCAAGAGCAATTTGAAATCTTCAAGTGGAATGTCCTCCGGCCTATGTTCCAGCCTCTCCTCATCAGTTTCATAAGCCAAGTACTGATTCTTTTTAATTCGACACTTTTGGCCCTTCCAAGATTCATTAATTGTCAGGAGACAGTACTTTTCCAATTCATCGGGAATAATGTACCGTTGCTTAAATATAAATTGAACAATAAAAAGAATTAATAAATCATGGTACTGTGTGACTAATATTATATGTTTAAGTAAATGTTTAGCTAAGTTAATAGATTACCTTAACATAATTCCACAGGGTCTGTTTCAAAGTACGAGGAACATGAGTCCAGGATTTATAAGTTAATGGCACACACCTCCTTAGGGTTCCCAAAAAATTGTTGAGTTCAGATACTACTTTGTCGTTATCTGAAATGGGCTGGAACTCCTTATTCATGTGAATGACAACTCTTTTGTCAACCGACCTGGTATGAACTTTATCCATCCTAGTTCTTCCCCTGCGTCTTTTAGGAGCTGCAGCTAGGATTACGAAGTACATAAAGTACCAACAAAATTCCAGTTAAATAATATCATAAAATCAGAACACGAGCATAATTTAAGAAAATTAAGTACCTTCATCAACCACTTCATTTTCAATATCAGGCAAGTCATTTTCTTCAACAGCCTTCCCTTTTGCAGTTCCACTTCCGCTTGCACTGCCATTTCCAACATTCTTCTTTTGATTATCCCGCAAAAGCAAATAAGCAGCCATTGTTCCTATTCCTTCATTCCGTGGTAATTGAATGGCACATTCTGGTTCTGGTTCTGCAGGAACTGAATTTCTTACATCCTTCTCAACTAAAATATTGGCTCGCGAACGAGTTGTTGGTCCAATATTTAGCTTTGTCTTCTCAACTTTCTTGGTTCTCTAAAGTGTAAAACCAATTAGGAAATAGAATCAAAATTTTGCATTTATGATGTTTATAAGAAGAAAAAACTAAGTTTTAGCCACAACACACCTTTTTTGGGGTTTTCACTGTTTCGTTTTCACTCTGTTCCTCATGCTCCGGCGGGATATATTCCTCGCTTTCCTGTTGCATCTTCTCTTTTACTTTACATTTTCTAAATTCATTTCTCACACCAATTGCTAGTGTAGGCAATTTCATAGCTTTATAAACTTCATTATTTTGCATGACACTGAGAATTTTTAGCCTTTCGTACTCTGGTAGGTTATTGATATTAATACATGTCTTCTTATCAAACTCTGTAAGCAGTGGTGGAGGTGGTAAAGGCAGGTCCTACAAATGAACAAGAAGAAAATCATTATAAGTTTTGGGTAAAAATTTTAAACATCAAATCAAGATAAGATCAAATTACAGTGTTCTTACTAGAATCTCATTTTCATCTGTAGCTTCATGTTCATCTGGTGGATTAAGTAAGTCCAATCTCCTTCTAACAGTTGCAGAGTTCAGATTCACAGTTGCATTGCTGAGGTCTTGTTGATTTGTCATTGGTGTTGACCTCCTATGGCTAGTGACTTCAGTTGAGTTCTTAATCACATTTGAATTTCTCACTTGCGGATTTTTGACTTGTTGCTTGTTCAGTCGTGGAGACTTCCTAGGACCGCAGACTACGGTTGACATCTTATTTCTTTGTTGCTGTTGTAGTTCATAAGTGGTCACATACTTTCGCTTTTTTTGTGAAATAACTACAACAAGCCAACCAAACAAAAATGTTAGGGTTATTTTAAGAATCTATCATCTGTCCAAACTAGCATTTTCTTTTAGAAATATGAGATATGGATTATAATTTTATACCTGCCAGCAGATTCGGCTTTGGCCTTACAAGTACATGTGGTTGCATCTTCAGTGGCTCAATTCTCTTATCGACCACATTATCGATATAAAAATCGAGGTGGTCGCCATTTCTTGCTTCGTTAACTAATTTAGGTAGGTCCGCATCAGTTGCCAGTAATTTCCATTCACCCGTCTCACCATTCCTTAGATAAATTCCTCCAATTTCAGGGTATGCAAGGTCATCCTTGACATACTCCATTAGTACAGGGTAGGAAAATAGGTCAGGATCGACAACGATAACAGCCTCTTCTCCACCAACGTATCCAGCATACTCAAATTTTCCCTTGTGGTGCAATCTGATATTCACAATTTTATCTCCCATCCTGGATACAATGAAGAAATTGATATCAGAGTCAAGACATGGCATAATAAAAATGGACATGATAAAAAATCAAGCAAAAAACTCAAAACAGTAAAGAGAGCATACTAAGTAAAAATACAAGTAAAAACATTATGCACATAATTAAAGTGAGCAACTCATAAAATGCAAGTAAACATTGGTTAAAAGGTAGAGAAGCATTATACACATTATGCAAGTGAAGAGAGCATTATAAACAGTTAAAAACATTAAGAAACAGTAATTATATTTAATTCATAATAATAAAGCAGTACATTAGGCAGTTAAACAAATTCGATACATAAGACTATTTAGCTGTTTCTTGAGGTTCTCTACGTGGAATGCGAATTTTTCTGATTGGGATATCATCTCTACACCAATGGACATCAGTAAATTGATTTCATATTCCATAACCACAGCGAATATCATCTAAAACTGGATCTTTCAGAATTTCTTCATTTGAATCTACACTTTCGACATCACACCAGTCCCTTGGCAATTTTTTGATAACGTTGTAGTACCCCTTCTCAGTTGGATCTTCTACATAAAACACTTGTTGTACTTGTGAAGCCATAACATAGGGATCAGATTTCTGGCACAATCTATTTAAATTCACCCGAGTCAGGCCATACAAATCTTTCTCTTCGTGGTACCAACAAAATTTAAATAAAACCACTGTAAATTCTCCCCAATAATCGATTTCTAGTATTTCTTCGATTGCTCCATAGTAATTGACTTCACCAACCAAAGGATTCTGATCTTTCGAACTCGCGAAGCTAGTAGTCAAGGCAGTAAGAAATACACCACTGTTTTGTGTTGTACACTTAACATCTCTAAATCTTGTATGAAATCGGTATCCATTTATAACATATCCACTATATCTCTTAGCTACTGTATTAGGTCCCATTGCAAGAACTTCTAACTCTTTTGAAACGCCTTCTTTTTTCCCGACCTCTGCCTTCAACCACTTCCAAAATGCTTCGGTATGCGCTCTCTCTCGTTTATATCTTTTTGAAGCTGCATTACCATCAATTAAAGCTCGATGTTCCCTGCAATAGAAATAAGTCAGGAACGAAATTTTCTATTTCTTTAATACCGACTAAATTCAAATTGGAACTTAAACAGTTACTCAATTAAGCTCTTACAATGGTCCATAACACACTTGCATGTAAACTGAATTTTTCATCGGTAAAGGCATCATAAGTTTGTATACCTACATCCCATAATTCTTTCAACTCCGCGATAAGAGGCTGCATATATATATATCAATGTTATTCTTCGGCGACTCTGGACCGGGGATAATTGTTGAAAGTATCAAATTTTCTGGCTTCATGCATAGCCAAGGTGGAAGGTTGTAATTCACTAATACTATTGGCCATGTGCTGTGAAGTGTATTCATTGTACGATAAGGACTAAACCCATCAGCTGCTAAACCTAATATGATATTTCTCTTCTCAGCTGAAAAATGAGGATACTTAGCATCCATTGTTTTCCAAGCTTCGGCATCGGCTGGATGTCTAAGTTTACCATCATTTTTTCGACGTGCTGAATGCCATATCATAAGTTCTGAATACTCCTTGGACATAAACATCCTTTGCAGCCTTGGTTTAAGTGGAAAATAACGAATTACTTTCGCCGGTACTTTATGAATCTGCTTCTCCGGATCATTGTCACCAGCCCCTTTCTTTTCCACTATAATCCACCTCGAAACACCACAAGTTTTGCAAGCATTTTCCTTTTCATTTTCTGCCCAATACAGCATGCAATCGTTTGGACATGCGTGTATTCTTTGGTAATCGAGACCTATATCTTTAATGACATTTTTTGCAGCATTGAAAGATAAAGGTAAGTTAGCGTGTGGGAAATGTTAGATATAATTGCTGACGTTTGTTTATCAGTGTTTAAGCAACAGGTACTGACCAGAGTTTATCAGAAGCCAGTCAGAGTTTAATTAAACTCTGACAGGATGAAGAGTTTAAAGGAAGCCGGTCAGAGTTTATTTAAAGTCTGACAAGGTGATAGTTGAATTAGCTGTCGGTGCTGAATTGAAGATTCTAGAAGCAATATATTCTGAAGATGGAAAGAAGCAGAATATATTGATACAGCTAAGGAAACGGAATAGAAGATAAGAAGCAATCCTTAATTGATATCAATTGTATAGCTAATTTGTAGGAATATCAATTAGATAAGGATTGTGTAACTGTGTACTATATAAACACAGATAGGTTATCCCTAGAAGGGATGCGATTATTGAATATATTATTCTTGTAACCTAGAAGCTCTTTGTGATTCATTAACATCACTAAGAGAGAATTATTTAATATAATTCAGTTTGTTGATTTACAAACCTGTGTTATTAATTGTTATTCTCATACATACTTGATTATATATTGTGTATTCGGCCTAACAATTGGTATCAGAGCCAAGGCTGTTTAATATATACAGTTTTACGATTCAAACACAGTATTAATCATGTCTGAAGAAAATCAAACTGCTCCTAAGGCTGAACAGGTTAAGCCCAATTCTGTGAGTCGATATGAAACAATCAGGGTTCCAATTCTCAGGCCTGTAGAGTATCCAATTTGGAAGGTGAAGATGACTATGTTTCTGGAGGCTACAGATCCAGAATATCTTGACAGAATATATGATGGTCCTCATATGCCAACAAAATTATCCCCTGTTGTTGATGGTCAAGAACAGAAGACTGTTCCAAAGGAAAAGAAAGATATGACTCCTGAGGACATCTCATCGATTGCAAAGGATGCAAAGGTTAGACATCTTCTCCACAGTGCTTTAGATAATGTTATGTCTAACAGAGTAATTGGCTGCAAGACTGCCAAAGAGATATGGGATGCTCTAGAAGTCAGATGCCAAGGAACAGGTGCTATCAAGAAGAATAGGAGGACCATACTAACTCAGGAATATGAGCACTTTGATTCAAGACCTAATGAAACCTTGACTGAGACTCATGACAGATTTTGCAAATTATTGAATGATCTGTCTCTGGTTGATAAAGAATATGAGCTTGAAGAGTCAAATCTCAAGTTTCTGTTATCTCTACCTGAAAAGTGGGATTTAAAGACAACCACAATAAGAAATAATTATGAACTTGCTGATACAGAACTTGATGAAATCTATGGGTTGTTGAAAACTCATGAACTGGAGATAGAACAAAGGAATAGAAGAATGAGTAAAAAGACAAAATCTGTTGCTCTCAAAGTCGAGGAGAAGCCCATTAAGAAGGAATCATCAAGGAAGAAAGCCAAGGGAAAGGCTTTAGTCATTAAATCTGAGAGTGAGTCATCAAACTCTGATGATGATTCAAACTCTGATGAAGCTTCTGATTCTGAGGATGATGAAGAACAGATGATGCAAATGGCTGCATTGATGGTAAAGACCTTTAAGAAGATGGGATTCAAGAACTTCAAGAAGGGAAAGAGATTCTCAAGGAAAGATTCAAATTCTGAAAGGAGAAGTTTCAGAAAATCTGATGGAAGGGAGACCAAGTCTGGCAAGAAGGATAAATCTGAAATCCAGTGCTACAAGTGTAAGGAGATGGGTCATTATGCCCCAGAGTGCAAGAAAGGCAAAACTGAGAAAGCACTTATTTCTAAAGGCAAAGACTGGGCAGATACTTCAGACTCTGATGATGGAGAAAACTATGCTCTTATGGCAACTGTCAGAGATGAGACTGAATCATCGGAAAATAAGGTACCCCTAACTACTTATGCTTATGATACTGATAATATCTCTGAGTTAAGAGTATATCTGAAAAGTGTTCATGTTAGCTATAGGGATCAGACCTTAGAGAATGAGAGAATTAAAGCTGAGAATCTTAGTCTTAAAGATAGAAACAAGTTTCTTGAAGAAGAACTTGAAAAGATGAAGCAGATTCAAAAAGAAAGAGATGATGCTGTTTATGTAGAACAGGAGTTGCTGAAAAGATATAGGCAACTAGAAGCTGATTTAGAAAAAGAAAGAAAAATAATCAAAACTTGGACAGATTCTGGAAGAGACACTCATCAAGTGTTTCAGACTGATTCTGTAGGTTTAGGTTATTGTGAAAATGATGAACTTAGGTTTAAAGACAAGGTTAAGGTAAAACCACAACTTAAACCTGTGAAATTTGTTCCAGAAGCCAATAAGTTAAAATCTGTTGTAATAAGGGAAGCTGATATGGAATCAGATGAAGCTTGTGAAAAACAGGAAAATATTATAACAGAAAAACTTATGGAGTTAGAAGCTGTTAGAAAACCAGTAAAAACTTGTGAAAAACAGGTTAATGTTGGCTTGATGACAGGAAAACAGTTCAATCATAAGTTGAAAGAGGTAAAGTCCGCCATGAAACCTAAAGGGTCCAAGAAAAATAGGAATGGAAAAGTAGACATAAATAACAGAAATAATCATTTGCCTAATGCTGGTGCTTTAAGGAAAACATGTTACAATTGTGGTAGTTCTAATCATCTTGCTAGATTTTGCACTAAGAACAAACATATTAATTCTTTATCTTCTACATCAGGAGTAAAGAATGATTATGTAAGAGTTAAACCACAAACTTTATGCAAACACTGTGGGAGCACTTGGCATTCCATTTATACTTGCAATAGTTATCATGCTATTTATCACAACTATTATGAGCTAAAACCCAATTTGAAATGGGTTAGAGCAAACTCTGCTAGTGTAAAATCTGACAATGTTAGTTTAAACTCTGATAATACAGATTCCGCTGCAAAAGCTAACACGGTTAAGAAAGACAAAGGAACCAAGCAAGTCTGGATCCTTAAAACTAACACTTAGTGTTTGTTTGTGATTGCAGGGTATAATAGAGAGCACACTTATCTTGGACAGTGGATGCTCAGGACATATGACTGGAAATAAAGCCCTGTTATCAGACTTTAAGGAGAAGGCTGGCCCAAAGGTTTCCTATGGAGATGGCAACATAGGACACACTCTGGGATATGGCAATATCAATCTTGGAAGTGTCATCATCACAAATGTAGCTCTAGTCTCAGGACTCAAGCATAATCTGCTATCTGTGAGTCAAATCTGTGACAGAGGAAACCATGTAGATTTTCATAGTGAATACTGTGAAGTTATCAGTAAATCTACTGGAAAAGTTGTTCTAGTTGGACACAGGCGCAACAACATTTATGAAGCAAGTTTGGTAACAAACTCTGATGGAAAAACAGTGTGTCTGACAGCCAGAATGTCAAATGAAGAGAGTTGGAACTGGCACAAGAAGCTCTCTCATCTCAATTTGAACAACATCAATGAGCTAATAAGAAAGGATCTTGTAAGGGGACTTCCAAAATCTATACTCAGTCTAGATGGCTTGTGTGATTCTTGTCAAAAAGCCAAGCAAAGGAAGTCATCTTTCAAGAGCAAATCTGAATCATCAATAGTGGAATCTTATCATCTTCTACATGTTGATCTCTTTGGTCCAGTGAATGTGATGTCCATGGGCAGAAAGAAATATGCTCTAGTAATTGTTGATGAATATACTAGATATACATGGGTGTATTTCTTGTCAAAGAAGGATGAAACTGCTCAAACTCTGATGGATCATGTAAATCTACTGGACAAAGGTTCACAGCACAAAGTCAAAATTATAAGGAGTGATAATGAAACTGAATTCAGAAACTCAATCATAGAAGCTTTCTGCAAGGAAAGAGGAGTGAAACAAGAATTTTCTGCACCTGGAACTCCACAGCAAAATGGTGTAGTTGAAAGAAAGAACAGAACTTTAATTGAAGCAGCCAGAACTATGCTTGATGAAGCAAAATTACCAACATACTTCTGGGCAGAAGCTGTTCAAACTGCTTGTTTTACTCAAAATGCAACATTGATCAACAAGCATGGGAAAACACCATATGAGATGGTGAAAAATAAGAAGCCAAATTTGAAATATTTTCATATATTTGGATGCAAATGCTTTGTGTTGAAGACTCATCCTGAACAGTTGACAAAGTTTGAGTTAAAAGCTGATGAAGGAATCTTTGTTGGCTATCCATTGTCAACAAAAGCATTCAGAGTTTATAATCTAAGAACTAAGGTGATCATGGAATCTATACATGTGTCATTTGACGACAAGAAAATAATTGGACTTGAAGACAAGGATGGATATGATCAACTGCGTTTTGAAAATGAAGATCTATTCTCTGATGATATAAACTCTGATGAAGCAGGGTTGACAAACTCTGACGAAGCATACTCTGAACCTCTACTGGTAAATACTGGAGAAACTGGAAATTCTCAAATTGAACAAAATAGAGAACCAGTTGAGGGGGAGCGTGAAGAAGCTCAACAAGACACAGCAAATGAGTCAGTTGAGGAAACTGATTCAAACTCTGACAGTTCAAACTCTGAGCCATCCAATTCAGGGGGAGCCTCAGATGCTGCACAAAGTCAACATATGAATTAGGAGAGCATGGATCAAGGGGGAGGATCAAATAATGATGCAAGAAACCACTTACCAACAGCAAGAAAGTGGACACAGGCACATACACCTGATCTCATAATTGGAGATCCTGATGCTAGTGTGAGAACTAGAAGTGCAACAAATAATGAGTGTCTGTATCATGCTTTCTTGTCTCAAACAGAACCAAAGAAAGTGGAGGAAGCTCTTCAAGATGCTAATTGGATTACAGCAATGCAAGAAGAGTTAAATGAATTTGAAAGAAATGAAGTCTGGACACTTGTACCTAGACCAAAGAATAGATCAATTGTAGGCACAAAGTGGGTTTTCAGAAACAAGACTGACAGTGAAGGTGTGATTACAAGAAACAAGGCTAGACTTGTGGCAAAAGGTTATTCACAACAGGAAGGAATTGACTATGATGAAACCTTTGCTCCAGTTGCAAGATTGGAGGCCATAAGAATTTTTCTGGCCTATGCTGCACACAAGAAGTTTAAAGTCTTTCAGATGGATGTAAAGAGTGCTTTTCTCAATGGGAAGCTTGAAGAAGAAGTGTTTGTTGAACAACCACCAGGATTTGTAGATTCCAAACATCCAGATTATGTCTATAGGCTTGACAAGGCATTATATGGACTAAAGCAAGCACCAAGAGCATGGTATGAAACTCTTGCTCAATTTCTTTTAGAAAGTGGGTTCACAAGAGGTACAATTGATAAAACCTTGTTTTATTTCAATTCTGGTGATGATTTGCTTTTAGTTCAAATTTATGTAGATGATATTATTTTTGGATCTACTAATGACAAACTCTGTAAGAAGTTTGCAAAGCTTATGCAATCCAGGTACCAAATGAGCATGATGGGAGAGCTTAGTTATTTTCTAGGCTTACAGGTCAAGCAAACAGATGATGGGATTTTTATCAATCAAGCAAAGTATACCAGAAATCTTCTAAAGAAATTTGGTATGCTTGATAGTTCATCTGCTACAACTCCCATGGCTACAGCAACGAAGCTTGACAAAGACACAGGAGCCTCAGTAGATATGACTAACTACAGAGGAATGATAGGGTCTCTACTGTATCTTACTGCAAGTAGACCTGATATCATGTATGCAACATGTCTTTGTGCAAGATTTCAAGCAGATCCCAGAGAGCCTCATCTAACAGCTGTAAAAAGGATCTTCAAATATCTCAAAGGAACCATAACCCTAGGTTTGTGGTATCCTAGAGAATCAGAGTTTAAGTTAATTGGTTACTCTGATGCAGATTTTGCAGGCTGTAAGATAGACAGAAAAAGTACAAGTGGAAGCTGTCAATTTTTAGGTGACAGATTGGTTTCTTGGTACAGTAAGAAACAGAAATCAATTTCTACATCCACTGCAGAAGCAGAGTATATAGCAGCTGGTAGCTGTTGTGCACAGATCTTATGGATGAAGAATCAATTGCTGGACTATGGGTTAAGGTACTCTAGAATACCTATTTTCTGTGATAACCAAAGTGCTATTGCTATGACAGGTAATCCAGTACAGCATTCCATGACCAAGCACATCAGCATAAGGTATCATTTTATCAGAGAACACGTGGAAGAAGGAAACATTGAGCTTCATTTTGTGTCTACAGACCAACAACTTGCAGATATCTTCACCAAACCTTTGAGTGAAGCTACTTTTACAAGATTGGTAAATGAACTTGGAATGATCTCTGGTTTTGACTAGAGATACGGGTTAGACTCACTTTTTATGTTCATGATTTCTTACATGTGTTAACTGTTATGTGAACCAACATGTTAAACTCTGATGATAAACTCTGAAAGTAATCTCTGATGCTAAACTCTGTTGGTCATACTCTGATAGTTACAGTTTAATGTCATGCTCTGATTGTAATTTTGTCTGAAACATTTGGACCAATGAAGAAATTTGTATGAAGCATAATTCTCAGTAAGTAACTGTGAATCCTTAAGAGTTGTATAGATTCTGATCTCGATTATGTGCAGTAAGTTAACACAGCATGATACTGTCTCTGTATTTATACCATCTCTTAGTTTATTGATCCTATACACTGAGTCTGTATTAGCTGTTTGCATTTTCTCTCATAAGTTAATTATATTTACTGATGAAAAGTCTAAACTCTGATTCTTAATTAAAAAGAATTCACCCTCAAATCAAAAGATGCCAAAAAGAGCACAAATTCCTTTGAGATCATGTTGTGCCTAGGAAGATCCAGGAACTTATTGTATGAAATAAGGGCTAAAATCGTTGATTTTTGGTGACTAGTGCCAACCACTGATTACTGGAAAAATAAAGAAAAATAAAAAAAAAAAATTAAATAAAAAAATAAAAAATAAAGAAAGGGGGTGAAAAATTAAAAGATATATCCAAATGAAAGGATATCAGAAAACAGAGTTTAGATATAAAATCAGATTTTATGTTATACGTGAGAGTTTAGGCAACCAGTTTTTACTACTTTCGTTTGTGGATTTTATGCATTTTGAGATGATCTAAATATTGATTACAGTAAACTCTGCTATTGCACACACACATATTTTCACACCTGTACAGATTGAGAGAAGAGTTTATTGACAAAGAAGGACAAATGGTAAACACTGATGTATTGTGTGACATATGCCGAGATAACTTTGTTTTAATCTTTAATGATTAAAATAATTTCTCTGTTTCAGACATTTTATAATTTTGAGATTAGACATTTGTTTTGAAAATTTAAAAAGAGTATGATTGGAAAGTTGTTCAAGAATGTTTTAAACAGAGGAGAGAGGTTAATTGCATAGAAAAGTGTAACAGGCGGTAATTATTGCTGTTTTTACTGCGCATGCGTATTGGAAACTGTCAATTATTTGCTGTCAGTAACTGCATGTGTGACACGTGTCCCATTCACATGATTACAGGAGTAAGACAGTTGTGTATTAATGATTAAAAACTCTTCAGTTTTTAATCTTTAATTTTCTTTTAAATACAATACACACATCTTCAGTTAAACTTTTCACATCTTACTCATACACATCTATTATCACACACACATAGTCACAAACACCTTTCTACACATAAACTCTGTTAAGCTTTCGCATCAATTACTTGTTCTTTCTTCAAAATCTTCTAATGGCAACCACAGCTTTCGTTTCGTCTGGGTTAGAGTTCGTTCCAAACAATTATACCGCACCACTAAACACTGCAAACGCACCAGAAGCATTTCATATGATTCAAAGGTTTCTTGCTCAGTCAGCGATTGGGCGTGCTTTAGTTGAACCAGCCACACTTTCTGGTTTACAAATCAAGGCGTTCTGGGAGACAGGGGTTTATGATGATGGTGGTGAAACTGGGAGCCCATCCATAATCTTTGAGTTTGACGAAACAGAGTATGTTATTACTGCTGGTACTATTCGAGATGCAATGGGGTTTCCTGAATATTCTTCCTACACTATTGGAATGGGTGATGAGGATTTAATCCGAATGATGCGAGAGATTGGCTACTCTGGGCCATTGACAAAGATTGGGCAACTAAAAAGGCCGTTTCTGCGCAAAGAATGGAGTTTCTTCTTCGATTGCATTACCAGGACATTTGGCAAGAAATGCACAAATTGGGACGCTATGCCCACAGACAGTCTGCAAATCGGGTATTCTTTATTATATGATAATCATTTTGATTTTGCACGACTTGTGTTGACTAATTTAGGGGAGAAGATGACCGAGAATAGAGGAGTTGTTTATTTTTCTCGATTCTGTCAGCTTTTGGTTTCTTATTGTGTTGAAGGAGAAAATGTATTTGAAGCAGATGTTTCTTGTTTTAAATTACATAAGAGAGTATTTACTGATCTAGTAAATAAAGACATTAAGAAAGGCATTGTTGGAGATCTTTTGCTGCCTACTTCTGTGCAACAGTTTGTGGATGCTCAAGTAAATCCACAACCACAAGCTGAATCTCAACCAGAACCTCCATCAACTTCTGTTAAACCTGCAAGGGGAGGTAGGACCAAGCACATTGGTACTAAACCTGCAAGGAAACCATCTGCTGAAGCTGGGGCATCAACACCTGAAGAGTTGCCTCAGAAGACAAGGATAAAGAAAAGAAGAGCCAATAGGGCAAAGTCTGTTGTTGAAACCTCAGAGACTGAAACTGATGAAGAAACTCTTCATCAGAGAAAGAGAAGACTAGTGGCTGCACATCTTTTTGGTGCTGTAAATATAACCATGAACAGAGTCTCTAAGGACACTGAAGCTCCTGCATCAGAGAATGAGGAGATTATTCCTGAAGCTGTTCCTCAAGATACTCCTGAAATTGTTGTTGAGGAGGATATTTTAAATGCTGATGAGGACAGAGTGTTTGTAAACACTGAAACTCCTGAAGTGTTTGTTCAGGAGGATGCTGCAAATGCTGAAGCTGTCAATCTAGACAGATTAAATACTGATGCTACTATGGATTTCGATGATGTAGTTGAGGAAGATGCTGAAGCACACACCTCTATCCATTCTGATCATTATACAGAGGGTGTGGAAGCTGATCAAGTCACTGATCAGGTAGAAGAATCTCTAGCCACTCATACTGAAGTTATTTCTTGTGATCTTGACAAAGGTGAGGAGGTTAATCAGATTCAAAGAGAAGCAGAGGTTTTTGCTAAGGTAAACTCTGATATTCCTGAAGCTGTCGCAGAAGAGAAAATTGATGAAGCTGCACAGTTTACTGCTGAAAATATTCTTCCTGAAAATGCAGCAGACACTAATGAAGAAGCTGGAAATGATGCTGAGGGTTCTCATTCACATCCTAGCATTCAAGTTTCATTGGCTGATGATGTCAATAGTGATGAAAGAATGGAAGTTAATAGACAGACCAATGAGCATTTCCAGAATATGTACTACAAAAATTGGGCTGATGCAGATTGTGTTTTCTCAGCACAAAGGGCTGCAGATTTGCTATCTGATTCTGTCAAAAAGATATCCAATACTGATGTCCTTACAAGTTTACAGGCAACTGTTGTTCAAGTCAAATCTCTTAATAATAGATTTGATGAGAATCAACAGATGTTTACAAATCTAAGGAATGAATTTTCTCTCAGGGATACAACTTTGAAGCTTGACAGATCATTTTATTCTACACAATTCAAGCAGCAAGCCAAGGATTCTGAGGAAATCAAGAAAAGGCTTGGAAAAGTTGAGGAGAATCAGGCTGAAATGTCTACTCAATTGAATTCTATTTCTAATGCTCTCGAATTGCTAACATCAGTATTACTTTCTGATGATGTCAAAAAGGGGGAGAATGTACCTAAAGACAAATGCAAAGACATTCAAGCTCTGAGATAGAAGGATGATTCTACTGATGGGGGAAGCAAAGGAAATAAAGGAAAGGTCATTGCTCAAAGGCAAAGCAGGACTAGAGTAAACTCTGGTAGACAAATAAACTCTGAAAAGATAAACTCTGGTGGTCAATCTACTTCAAATCTCAAGAGTTTAGTTGTTTCAACTAATCCATCTACTGATGAAGAGATTGCTGCTAAGATATTCATGAAAGAGCATGGAAAGAATGTAACTATTGAAGATATCCAGGCTGAAGAGCAAATGCTTGCTGAGGAACACAAGAAAAATCTTGAAGCTGGAATCTACAAGAGAAAGGAAATCAAGGCTCCTAGAAAGAAAGAAGTTGGTATTTCTATCAAAGAGAATATTCAACAGAGTATACAAAATACAAGGAGACATGTGATTAGAAACTCTGATAAGGGTAAAGGCATAATGATTGAAGAGCCTAACCTAAAGAAGAAAGATATTTCAACCTCTGACATTGCTCAAGTTGAAACAAGATTAGCTAAATCAACCTCTGACACTGCTCAAGTTGATGTTTCTATTGAAGACATGACAACCGCTGACGTTGCTCAAGTTGTACAGAAATCTACACTACTTCCAGGATTCAGCAAATCAAAAATTCTTGAATACTTAAAGCTTGAAGCTGTGAATTTCTCAGAAACCAGAACAGTATTGGGAAAAGAAGCCTTTGACAAATCTGGACTGGGTTCACACAGAGAGAGAAGAACTAATAACAGATCTCAAGACAAGTTTTCATTGGCAGAATTTGGAGTTGGAATTACTCAAGAAAGCCTTGACAAACTGGAATCTGTACAGATGATTTTTCACAAAGGAATCAAAAAGGAATTCTTGTTATATTTTATGGCTGATGGCAGAGTGTATAGATTTGGTGAATTTGATATCCAATTAAAACTTTGGGAAGAGCTAGAGTATGTTCTATATCTACTTGAAGTAAAGAATAGAAGTACTTATGATGCTGCTCGAGTTTTGAAGGAAAGGATGATGAAATCCAAAGTTTTGAGTGGAGCTGGAGTATCAAGTGCATACATTCCTAAATACAGAGATGCACATGGAAAGTTGGTAGAAATGAAAAGGAATAGTGCTAGGTTCAGAACTGCACTAAATAAAAAGGTTCTTGAGTTCAATCTAGAGTCTGATAAACCTTTTTATATCAGCTTGGCAATGAAATGAACAAAAACAGCATATATTCTTTGAGGGCTGCCATTTATCAAATTGGTGAAGATGAACCAGAAATGAAGGAGCTGAAGAAGATTATGATTGCTGAATTGAATAGAGCTGAGAAGAAACTACTGTTAGACTATATCAGGACTGTGCCTGATATTCAAGAAATCAAGTAAAGTCTGACTGTAAGTTTTTAATATATTTTCTATTCTAAGTCAAATTTAAACTCTGTTTTAAATTAAACTCTGTTATATGTTAAACACTGCATTTGTTAAAAGTTTTTGACATCATCAATTATATGTTTAACTTGTACATTTTATTATGAACAAGTTGGGGGAGATTGTTAGATATAATTGCTGACGTTTGTTTATCAGTGTTTAAGCAACAGGTACTGACCAGAGTTTATCAGAAGCCAGTCAGAGTTTAATTAAACTCTGACAGGATGAAGAGTTTAAAGGAAGCCGGTCAGAGTTTATTTAAAGTCTGACAAGGTGATAGTTGAATTAGCTGTCGGTGCTGAATTGAAGATTCTAGAAGCAATATATTCTGAAGATGGAAAGAAGCAGAATATATTGATACAGCTAAGGAAACGGAATAGAAGATAAGAAGCAATCCTTAATTGATATCAATTGTATAGCTAATTTGTAGGAATATCAATTAGATAAGGATTGTGTAACTGTGTACTATATAAACACAGATAGGTTATCCCTAGAAGGGATGCGATTATTGAATATATTATTCTTGTAACCTAGAAGCTCTTTGTGATTCATTAACATCACTAAGAGAGAATTATTTAATATAATTCAGTTTGTTGATTTACAAACCTGTGTTATTAATTGTTATTCTCATACATACTTGATTATATATTGTGTATTCGGCCTAACAGGAAAGCCTCTCTTAACAACTGTAAAAGATCCCCTAACGCAGACTCGATGATTCCATGTATGCATTTTAAAGAATAAAGTCTGATGATAAAACTTAAGCTCGAAAATTTTGTACATCCCGGATATAATGGCTGTTTACCCTCTTCAATACGACGATACAATTTTTCAGCATCAGCACTTGGTCTAGCAGATTGCCCATCTTCACAGTTCTGCGTACGGTGAAGCATCTCGTCGAGATTATCTCTAAAATTTGTACCAGCTTCAAAATCCATATCTTCGTCACTCTTTTCAAAATGTGGGCGAGAAACCTCAAAAATCCATTTCATATACAATGGAGATGGACCATTATATATGAGATGATCATATATTATATCTTTACGATGCCACTTAATATTATCACATTTTTTGCAAGGGCAAGTAATTTCATCACCTACGCTGAATCTAGAAAATGCATTTCGAATAAAATCTCTTATCCCACTTATGTATCCATCACTAAACTTTGGAAGCTTTATCCAGATGTTTTCATCGTCGTCCATCACTACATTTATGAAGCACGCTAATATTAACATAAACAGTAATATTGTGTGTGTGTTTGTGTCCGCTAATAAATCTAAACATAGTTGAGGTGTGTGTTCAGAGGTAACTAACCTAATAAGCTAGATGAAAACAATCCAAGTCAGATTAGAACAGAACCCTCAATATCATGTTACAACTAACTATTAGGGGTAAAAGTTGGGACAGTAAAGTATGGTGAGTTATTACTTTCCTGTCCTTTTTTGGCTCTAATCAGTAAAGCCCTTAGTATTTCTTACCACACTTTGTTTTCTATGTTGTCTTGCCATAAGACGAAAACGTGATTCTACTCTACTACTCGGGTAAAACGAACTGTCTAAGAAAGGAAATATATGAAGCCTAGTTTACGTGTTAGTTCAGGGGCGCCTAATCTAATGAGTCAGATGGGAACAAGCCAAATTATAACGAAACCCCCAAATTCATATGACACCTAACTATTAACAGCAAAGTAAAATGAGGTAGTACCCTGTTTTGGCTCTGATTACTATTAACAACAAAGTAATACGACATATTTTACCATAAAATCAAATAGTTCTAGTAATTAATAGCATGTACTCAGTTTCCGTAAATCAAACAATTCTCGGTTTAGACATACACTACACATTTTTTTTAATTTAAATACAAACAATAAATATGTTTTCTTTCAAATTAAGAATCAAGGGAAATGCACAAATCAAAGAAATCCTAGCCTCGCATCATGCTCTTACCATATAAAATCACACTATTTTACCGAATTGTCAACTTAGTAAGCTACATTAAAGCAATTAAAGCTATAGCATTGTTCAACGACTTAGTACATGCTGGCATTGAACCAAATGAAGGAACAGAGATAGACTTATATCTTAATATCAGTTACAATAATACACATACATACATATATATATCTATAATTTATCATCGAATTTTTTTCAGAGTACAGTACTTAAAAGAAAACATACATGACAGAGAGTTGGAGAGATTTACAGAGAGAGGGGGTAGAGAGAGAGAGTGCGAGAGAGGACAGAGAGAGAGACATACATACATATATGTCTATACATCAATGCATACAAAAAACAAAATTAACAACACCAGTTAACACAAATTAACACGAATTAGCAAATTAAAGTGAGGGAGAATGTTACCTTTAGCTTAAACCCGAAACTTTTAGCCTCTAATTGAACCCTAATTGAATCCTCTAACTTGTAAACCCCCTTCTTCAAAACCCTAATTGAATCCCCTAACTTGAAGCCCCTTGAAGCCTCTTGAAGATCGTTGAAGCAGCAGCAGTCGAAACCCTAATTGTGCGCAGCAGTCGACATGAGTGAGAGAGTGTTTAGATTTAGAGAGTGTTTTCTGAAGACAATAATTGAGATTTTGCCGCTCCCTTGTACTTTTTAATAAAATTGGGGGAGATTTTGCCGCTCATGGGTTTGGACAATAATTGACCCGCTAACAACATATTTCTAGTACATTATTATTATGTTAATTTCTGAAATATTTATTTTTTATTTGTTTATTTTAAAATTATTAAATAAATCATCATGAAATTCCTAGTTGAATAACATTATTGAATAAATCCATGTTTTTTTGTAATTAATTATTTAATTTAATTTTTAATTAATATTATAAAGTTTTTTCTTAAACATAATTTATTATTTTATTTTTAAAATTTGTTCATTAATTTAAAATTATCAAAAATACATTATTTACGAAAAAATTATCCTTCACCCCAATTCAGATTCCAAGAAATTTATAAATAAATCATTTTCATAAATTTTATTATTTTTTATATAAAATTATTATTTAATTTAATTTTTACTTATATATAAATATAAGTTTTTTTTACAATAACTATGCCAACGCTTTATCATGTCTACGCTAACACATGGAAGGGATGTTGTAATAGGCCGGATTCAATACGGCTATTACAACACTTGTAGATGGCAACACTTTGCAAAAGCGTTGTAGGAAGTCATTTATGGTATGTCTATCATTTACGTGTACGACGTTTATGTCACGCACTTGACTATTATTAGTAATATTTTTTATATACCGATAATTTTAGTGATTCATCTAAGTAAAATTCGAAAGAAGATTAATGATTAAAAGGAATTTTGAAAATTTATATAATTATGTATAAATTTGTAAATTTGCAAGGTCTTATTGAAATTTCAAATATCTTTCATATCTATGTATTTTGATTTAATCATCCTTTATATCTCTTTAATAATTAGCTTATAACCCGTGCAACGCACAATTGTTTTTTACAATTTATAATTATAATAATTAACAAAATTAATTTAATTTAATGATGATATAGTTATTATTATTCAACTAAAATTACCCAAGATCCTGAATAGAAGATAAAATTATGAATTTTTACATTAATAATTCTATTCAACTTAGAAAACATACTCATATTTTGTTTATATTATTAAAATCCAGTTTTTAGTATTTGAATGTAATTCTAATAAAAATCAAAAAAACTTTTTAATATTAGATCTGGTGGTTTTTATTTATAAATTTCAAAAATCAATGATTCTTATTAGTTTGACGGTACATAAACAAAAGTCTTGGATAAGATCTTGTGCAACCCACGGCTTTTTTTAATATCTATAATTATATTAATTTATATAATTTTTAATATTTTTGTGTTATTAATTTTTGGACTTTATTTATTTGATTTTTTTATGCTCTATTAACAATTTGTATTGTATCTTGATTTCTAAAAAATCAGATTTGAATGTTTTATGGCACACACAAAACTCACAAAATAATATTTAATTTAGTGACGATTTAACAATTTTTACCCAATTGAAAATACCCTGAAACTAAAGAGAAAAAAATGACAAATTTGTACATTAAGAATTCTTATTGAACTTATTAGCAAAATAATCTTTTTAGTATTTGAATATAATTTTTTCGAATAACCAAATACAATTTTTAATATTACATCGACAGTTTTCATCTATTTATTTTAACATCTAGCAAAATAATCTTTAATTAATGATGGTTTAACAATTTTTAACAATTAAAACTACAAAAAAACTAAAGATCGAAGAAAGTGACAAATTTTTACTTTGAGAATTTTATTCGAGTTAGGAAATTTTCATGTACTTTATTTAAATTATCAAGATATATTTTTTAGTATTTTAATATAATTTAACTAACAACCAAATACACTTTTTCATGGTCGGTCTAACGATTTTCATCTATTTATTTTAAAATCAAGCGAACCTTATTATTTTGATATATAATAGTTGTAATTATCTAAAATCCAATTCTAATGCTAATACTTCCACTTTTGACTTATATCCGTTTTATATAATAATTTAATCTTTATATGATTTAATCTTGATCTTTAATTTTTTAAAATATCCAACGGTTGAGATAATTTTGGCGGTACTGAGGACCGACCAAAGTTTTGGATAAAATTTCTGTTACGCTTATTATATATAAGGATTTAATTAATGTCTGCAGCCCACTAACAGCCCGCTGACAGACCAGTAGGTTGTCTTCTCGAAAACTGAAAAACAAGGGTCATGTTCCTTGCAGAACCCTTAGCCTAAGAACTCTTAAAACTTTAATTTATATTTCAAAATAATATATATTTTTTATATGTAGATCAGGGGTAAAGTTGTCCATAAACACAAAATTCACAATTTAGAGCTAATTAATATTTGATTAACAATTATAATCATACATCGATATCGATCAAAAAATTCTCCATCATCAACATAAAATTCCCCCATTATTTTTATCAGCTTTTGTCAAAATATTCAAGTTTTGGTATGATCACACAATATTAGATAACAGTGTTCAGCAACGGGACATTTAAATACAAGTAAGTTCAGTTGTAGAATTTTAAAATTTATGTGCTTTATTTCAAATTGGATTGCATGACTTTTATGTTCAACGGTAGAACACGAAAGTTATGATATGAAAATAATATGAATAACATTGTTCAACAGTTAAACATTATAAAAAAATCAAGTTCACTTGTAGAACTTCGTGGAAAAAAGTAGGTTGAGTTGTTGAACTTTGAAGTTCATGTGCATAACACTTAAAATTCAGTAGCAGAACACTGTATTTATACTACGAAACAAAATAGGTCCTGTAGGAGAATCCTTTTATCTGATAAATTTTTTCGTGTATAAAATTTTGAATAAAATAAATAAATCATTCTTAAGAAAAAAATTAAAATTGAAAAAACAGCCAAAAGATATGTGAGATAAAAAATTAAAATAAAAAAAAAGAATTTAAAAAATGAGTAATTGATTAAACTTCTTTATTTAAATTAATTGAACTAATAGTGTAGTTATTTTATTCCAAAAATACCCTTATAAGGATTTTGTATATAAAAATGAGTTGAATCTGGATAGTTGATCTAGTAATAATCCAACAGTTTATAACAGTTCTAAAATTCTTTTATGTGATTCTCTCTTGATCCTGACCCTTAGGGCATATAACTTATTGTGGACAAGATTGTAGCATTTAAGTACCGTGTAAAATCAAGATTTATTTTCCATAGACATTTAACTAGACAATGTGTCAATGAAATTAGAAATCATCAATGTCTTCATTGTAATCGGCTAACTTTTCGGACTATTAATTCTAAATACAAACTTAAAAAAACAAATTCTTTATTCAATAAATCAATAATTCACGAAAGACAAATGTAATGGTCAAACTCAGTAATTCAAAAACATAAAATTGGAGATGCAACTCCACAAATTCAATAATCATAACCATGCACATAAAAAAATCTATTCTACTAGCATGGTAGATCTTATCCAAATAATTGCATCAAATCACCTAGCACAAAGTCCACACATGTTCACATCCTTATTCTTAATAGGGATTTGGTCCCCAGTTATCGATGGATGCCAACCACTTGCCGCTATGTTTCATTGCGGGAGGTGATGTGACTCCCGCTATGTTTCATTGCGGGAGGTGGTTGGTATCCACGGTGGCTGTGGAAGAGCACCCTTCTTAATAAGCTTCCAAAAGTCCGAATCTAAAACATATTAAAACAATGAGCTGCAAAGCCCAGCAAGAGTAACTATCGTCCAACAGCTGAAAATAATACTTAAAATAGAATTTCTAAATTTTAAATCGATAAAAGAGTCTTAACAATAAAATCAGATTTGATTCGCACAGTTCTAAATTACGGTCACACTATACCAGTGACACAGTTCTATATTCGATAGTTCGATGGAGGCGAGTTTACATCCCTTGATAATACAAACTCAACGAGGTATTTATGTGTTCCAAAACATACGTAAACTAGTTCTATGTGTCACACTATCCAGTGACCGGATTCTATGATTAGATACGCAACTAAAACTGAGGAATTCTATAAAAATCTTTTTTTTAATCTAAATTTGATATCACAGTTTCGTAAATTAAATCAAATATTTCAAATGCGGATAAAACATATTTGATAATATTAGCGAGCAATGAAAATTCACTTACCTCGATATCGATGTCACACCCTAAAAAATAAAATCAAAACAAATCATGAATATTAATTTATAATCTTTTAACAGTCAAATAAAGCAGACAATCACACAACTCAATAGAACTCATGTGGCATTTACATATAACTTCCTCAAAGACTATCCAAAAAATCACACACCAAAATATCTTGAAAACTAAACTATCGTTAACAAAATCAGCCATGACCAGTTCTGAAAATTGGCAAATTACTCTATGAAAATGATCTTATCTGAAAAAGTACAAAACACGAAAAACGTAGGCAATTCCGACCCCTTTCTAGAATGGTAAGGCTTGTTAAAAACGAATAAGTAACGAATTCAGAAAGTAAATATTTGAGGATTGTAGAACAAAATCAACCCTTGATTTCTTTAGTATTTTGACGTTTAAGACATCCAAATCACAGAAATAGTCAATGGAATGTAAACACAAAATGCAGAGGTCGAAAATACAGTTAAACCTCGATAAAATAATACGCGATAAAGTAATAATCTCGCTAAAATAATATATTTCTCTTGTCCCGACATGGTCCAATAGGATAGAGTAATATATTCACTAAAAGCATAAGATAATAATTTTTGAAAAAATCATTAAGGGCCCAATAAAAATATAAAGTAATATTTACTGATATATATATATAAATTTATATTCACAGTTTCCACCAAATTCAAAATAAATCTTGTTCATAATTTTTGCGGAGTATATATAATTTATATCTCATTATATAAATTATTCGTAATATAGCAAATAATCATTTGTAGGATATATCTTGATACTTCCTTACCTAACATTAGATGACGAATCTTGATATTAACTCTTATCAATTTCTAATCAATCATTAATTTTAATTAATTTTTACGTTATTAGTGATTTTATAAACATTATTCTGAGTGTGATGGATCTAACATATGTTTATATTTTACCCTTAATCGATTATAATTTGTCTATATATTATAAATTTATTATTGTAATAAAAATATACTTGAATTCACACTAAAAATCTCTACTAACTTTAAAATTTAAAAAAAACATGCATATAATTTTCTTTAAAATAATAAAATATTACTATATCGATAAAGTAATATTTTTCTCCAGTCCCAAGAGTATTACTTTAAAGAGGTTTAACTGTAGCTTTTGAGAATGGTATCGCTCATAATTTTTGGATAAAAACTCAATTTAATATGAATTTTTCGAAGAGTTTCTCAGTTTCGAAAACACATTGACATGTCAAGAAATCAGAGAAAAACTCACATTTACATACCTAATTTCGAAAAACATAAAGAATCAAAGTCGTAGATAATTCAAATACTTTCCGAGGACACAAAGATCACCTCCATACGATAAAATATGAATTTTATACAGATTTTACAAGAACTCAGCATATGTAAAATACCAAATATAACAATATTTTGCAATCAAAACATTAGTACATCAAAACTGAAGAGAACAACGAACATCCTTAACATAATCAAAATCAATCAAGTATCATATCTTGATTTGTTTCATAAAAAAAAAAAATGGTTTACACATAACTATTCAATCAAACTAAAGTCCAACTAAATTAAATTAGTAAGGTCCGTTAATCTAATTTTATTCTAAAGTCAAATTATATAATTATCTTATTTTTAATCCACTTCCACTTCTAATTCTAATTTCTAGAAAATTTTAATCTATTAAAATTACTAAAAATCTGGGATATTACATAAAATATGTGACAACTCGGGTCAAATTCCGAGTATTTTTCGAAAATCGGGTCAAGTCTCGATTTTGAGTTCGAATAAGCCGAAGCATACTGGCGCAAACACAATCAACTTGGGTAACGACTAGCCCACCACAGTCCCCCAAAAGATCATAATTTGTTGGTGTTTATTGTTAGTAGTACCTTACCTTATAAACTAAACTGAATAGAAGTCTCAAATATACTCAATGTGAGACTGAGCTGTTATAAACTAAACTGAACAAAAGTCCCAAATATACTCGATGTGAAACTGGGTGTTACACTAACAGAGACAGTAATACAATTTATCAATCGAATAAATTGAATAACACTATACACAAAAAATGTATTAGGTTTGATCCCTGTAATCTGCAAATCTTCCCTCCACCCCTCACGTAATAACAAAATATAATCTCAAATCCTAACATTTCTTCTAGATATGACATGGTAGTATATAATAATGAACATATTGCACTTATTAACCTAAAAGAAGGAAATCAAGAATCTATGATGTAATTGCTCTTGACATGTAAGATGTCAGTTTTATCCTTGTTAATTTTATGAATTTCAAAATGCAAGACAATTGGAATAATGCAATACTTCTATCATTACAAGCAATAGAAAATAGATCTTATTAATTCAAATATGTCTCTCTTACTTACTAACTGAGACATTACAGGTTCAAATATTTAAACAGCAATCTACATATTTGTCTTAATTTCACGCCAAGATCTCAGCCTTGATATCAGCCATTATTCAAATATAACAGAATTAAAGAAAGCAAATAATCACGGATTCAAACGTAGCAGACAGATATTCCACCTCGGCAGTCCTAAATATGTCTTCCAACAATCCTGAATAAGGTACAACCATTGGTATACTTTAGTGATTTTCACTGAGGATTTCAATGTTCCGCTCAAGGTATGGCTATGTATGGATTACCGAGAATGCCAACATTGCCAGGACGGGAGAAAACAACCTGCAGTTTCACAGCATGCATAATTCTTACATTTAGCATATACAAATCAGATGGAAAGAAATTCCATATTCTTTTACTGTAATTTCACATATATTTCAAAACTTCAATTTTATAAAATCAATAGTATGCTAATCAAGTATATAAAATATATAAATCAGGCTTCTATAACTTGAGTGTTGATTTGTTGGTACAAATTTTCTATAATGTAACTTCTTCAAAAAATTACCTGGTAATCTCTGAGTATGTCAGTCTTGAAACCGGCTGCGCAATAATCAAAATAATATTCCCAGGTACGAATGAACTTTTGGTCGAACCCCAAAGCAAAAATTTTGCAAGTAATAAAAGCATTAAACAGTTTCAGACTTCTTGCAATATATACCCAACAAAACTTCTTTTCTTTTTGCTAAATATACCCAACAATACTTATAGCTAATAATGACAAAATACAACTTCTTTGATACAATCTTCAAGATGAGATTAAGCACACCTTTGGTTTTCCAAAAAGTTTGTTCCCCAACACCTGAGAGTCTGGTAGTAATGGATCCCCATGTTTTCGATATGTTCCACACTGCATTTGTATTGTAATTTCTTAATTGTTTCGACTTTTACTTATAAAACAAACACCTAAAGAGTCAGGTGCAAAATTAACTTGGACTCTTACCATAGCCTGGATGAAGCTGCCATGCCTGATGTGACTCTACTGAGCGAAGGCAGACATCCACCAGGAAATATATACTCTCTCAAAAAGCCAGAACTTAGTCTGTACTCATCATATAGCTCATCTCGTATTGATATGAACTGGGGATAGTTTCAAGTTGCATAAGCATTACTTCAGGTACAAATGGTTTTCATGTGATTATTATTTATATGTGCATGTGGCTGATACCTGAAGAACAAAAATTCCATCTTCTGCCAACGATGATTCACAGCAACCAAAAAATTCTTCAATATATTGATGACCAAGATGTTCTATCATCTCACTGCATGTGATGTTTGGCTAATTTTTATTAATTCATAGAATATGAAGTTCAGGTACAACTTTACGTTTCAATGAACTTACCAGGATATAATACGATCATATTTATTTGTTTCTTGCAGTTGACGATAGTCGCGCAGAAGAAACTTTATGTTGTTCTGAAAATAAAGTTGGTATGTGTATTCATGTAAATGAGTAAGCTAATAAGCAGTGGTATAAATGAAGGTTGATTTTTGTCAAATATACCTGAAGTCCTGCTTCCTTCACTTTCATTTCTGCGTATCTTAGTTGCTCCTCGGAAAGGGTAATGCCGGTGTATTTACATCCAGTTTGTTTGACAATTTCTATTGCTAGACTTCCCCATCCACAACCAATCTCAAGAACTTCATGGTCCTTCTTAACTCTTGCCTGAATCAATTTGAAAATAGGAGTATAATCAGATGTTTCAATATAGATGTACCAAATAGACGGCATTTACAGAAAATGGCTCTGGGGGATTATGACGTTAAGACTCACCTTCTCAATTAGGATAGAGATTTTTCTTTTAGACAAATGACCAAAACATGAATATATAATGGCAATTGTTGAAGATAAAATTAGTTTTGCTGTCTGAACTAATGGATGATAGAAACCTAACCTTAAATTTTGCACACGAGTAAGTCAATGTTTCATCTAAGAATAGAGCAAAATGTTCATTCGACTGAAACATGAACACAAAGATAATTTGTCAGCTAAATAGTACCTTAATTTTGCTAGGCCTATATATATTTCTACCAGTTATCTTGAAGCAAGAAGCAAATTGCAGGTTCAATTAAATCACAGACCAGGTCATAATGACGAGAAATGTTCCTGCGAGCTTGAGTAAGAGTGTTTTTCTGTAAAACATGATGAAAATAGGATTTGGCAGAAGCTATTCCTGCGGTTAAAAACATTGGTGTCCACCAGCCCCTTCAGAAACCAAAGTACGCACGGAAGTATTAATACTCAGTAGTTAACTAATAACATTTAACAATGATTTTTTGTTGGAAATAATACCTTTGGTTTTTTACTCTTGACACAGAAGTTTTCAAATCTCCGTTGGTGATAAAAAGCTGCAGCGTAGATTCCATCAAGGCAAATGTAAACTGGGAACACATGAAATTTGACTGTAGACTACTTTTCTTACCATAAAGAGATTTAGAAGACCTTCTTTCTTGTCAACAAATGAAAAGTCACCATTAATATAGGCATCCGCAAGGCCTAAATCAGCTTGTGTGACAATCTGTCAATTTTTTTCCACATAAACAATGTTAAAAAAAAGATTAATTTGACAATACTAATCTACGCCCGAGGCCTGACTATAAATCTTGCGTAACTGATATCTGTGTGAGAAATCTGACAACTTTCAGTAATAACTATTCAAACATTTTTATCATCTCTAATCATGGCTATTAAATTATACATTTCTGCACAAGTATCAAAGTTGAAACCTGTATACCTTCCAATAAAACTGAGGACTGTGAACTCTTAAATAAACCTTCAGAGAACTTTTCTTTGCAGTCCCTTCAAAGGTAAAAACTGTACCTCCTTCTTCCAATAAGCTGCAGCAGCAAATTAGCTAAAAAAGTCAGAGTATCTTCATAAAATGATAAGTTAGAAAAATGAGAAAGAAAAAGAAAATCACTGTAGTGAGAAACCAGAATTTAAAACACAAGTAGATGCAACATTCAACCTTTTAATTGGGCCTAAATATAACAAGGGAAATGATAATATCATGAAAATCAGACTTTGATATTCCACCAACAGGAACTAATTAAATTTATTATTAGAAACTCACATTAAACAGCCGGTAGTGATATAGGTTTTAAGGAACCTAGTGACAAAGAGGCGTGCCCCGGATTCTAACGTGGAAAGAACCATATGCTTAGGATTTCTTAAGAGGGTAGAATTCTTTCTGAGTACACCGTTTGCAGCGACCATACCAGCCTGCATTTTGGATTTACTGTTAGCAGAAATTTACCTTTGATTATATACTGGCAACTAGTTCTAAATTGGATTGACAATTTAACCTTTAGATTAATTTTATTGAAGGTTTACATCACCAACAACATTCTATTACTTGCGGTGAACTTGTACAGTTGTTACATATTAAGCAAAAAGATACACAGACAAATTTTTTTAAAGTTACGGTACCTTTAGTCCATCCTCATGGAATCCATAGCCTGAAACAAGTACCAAGATACCCACACATGTTAGAAATTAAATCATTTTGATCTCTCAATTATGGAATTATAATAACTTTTGAAGTTTTCATCACACTGAAAATGTAGAAGGAGATATATGATCCTGATTTGGTGATTTTATTTTTGGTAAATACACTGACGATATATTTCTGAATTAAATGCAGCAGAAAAAATCAAAACAAAAATATTAAGGTCAAAGGAGGAAAAGTGTGGCCTTTAAAGAGTACCTAAGGCATGGAAGATTAGATGGTAAGATAATGAAAAGTTGTCTCCAATTGAAAAGTGGCCTTAAACTCTTATATTTTAAATTGCCGTCAAAAGAAAAGATAAAACTCCTATATTTTAAGTTTCCCTTCTCAATCCTGCACGTCTGACCAGAAGAACAGTGTTGTCAACTATCTTTGTCAATATTTACTTAAACTCTCCACCTCAGTAAACCATTGCAGTCATCTATTTACTTCAATTCAATAATTGGATTGTTTTATGAAATAGCTCACGTAGTGAATGCACTAATTTCAACCTTGGTACAACCTGTTTTTGGTACTAACAAACTTCCTCACCTTGGTACGCTCCACAAAACCAAATGCCTCTCTTCCCTTGAATGCAATCAAGCTCAAGTGACGCTTTTGTTGCGGCAACATTGGGGACCGGATGGCCAGTTGTCCACTTAAGCAAGGTGTGATTAGGTACAACTGAGGGATTAAGAGTTACCAGGTATGGTAACCCTTTTTGACTGATGTTCTGCACACAGCATATATTCAACTATGATGAAAGACTATCATTTCAATATATTAGAAAATATATCTTCAATGATGTTGCAAACCCAAAATTTTCTTTGCTTCTGCTTGTAATTTATCTGAACATTGAGATAACATGTTCTGAATTAAAAACTTGAAGCCTACCAAGTTATCAAGTCTACTAATGGGTTGAGCACATCTTCTTTACAAAATTCGAGCACATGTTTTCTTATCTTAAAGACACACTTCTGAATTAGGAATCACCAAAAACAACTAACCTGGAGAACATTGAGCCAATACGTGAGGTAAACTTTGGCATTTACATCTCCAAGAAAGTTCCATGAACTCCATGCAGCTGGATTTTTGGGCATTAAATTTGTGTCATGATGAAGATAAATGTCACTGCCAGAAAGATATAAGAATGACTTGCATTATGAAAGATAACCTCAAATATTTGTACCCAAGTTCTTAATTCTGAAATATGCCAAGGTAGAACCGTATTGAAATACAAAACAGTATGCACATAATAGAAAGTACCTGTACTCATATTGAAAAGCTCCAAGTATTCTTGTTTCATCATGTGTTGCATGTCCTAAGATTTTCAAAGCATCTGGGGCATGCACAGCCATTATACATCCATCATACCTTGTTTGAGATCCATCTTCACAAATAACATCACAACCTGCTCAATCCATTAATGTTCGTGATTAGATTCGTGCAGTATAATCTAAAGACATATGCTTGATACTATAAAATGACCTACTAAAACAGATGCTTTAAATTCATACTCAGTGGGATCCTAAATATATCAACGCTTCAAATGGGCGGATACTTTAGTGGAGCTGAATGTATTTTTGTCATGTAAAAAATGACTGGTTGCATAGACCCTGTGCACAATTCTCTGTGAGTGTGTGTGTGTTTGTGTATGAGAGAGAGAGAGAGAGAGAGAGTTCTATTTGTTGGATGGTATAGTGCTGTAAGATAAAGTTCAAATGAAATTTAGATTCAAATGAAAATTAAGATAAGATGATAATATGAATTTAAGCACTTACCCCCATCAACTGCTGTAACAGACTGTACTGGGCAACCACTAAATATTTGGCAACCTCTACTAATCAGCTGTTCTTTTACCTATTGCCACGCTTACCATTTCAGCGTCAGGTAGTATATGATTTAAAATTTAATATTCAGACTTTTTTATTCCAAAAATTCTAGATCATTAATTCTAAAATTGAGGAATTCTATAATACGTCACCTTGTTGACGTAGCTATGTGATCGACATCTTACAGTAAGCCACTGTGGACGCCCAAAGAGCTATAGGAAAACCAACGTTGAGGTTGTTAGGAATGCTTTATTGGCTTTAAATATCTCCGCAACATTCCAAAGTACGTAGTGTTCAGACATGGGTTAAAGTTAGAATGCCTTTCGGCTAAACTTGCAAATTAAGTACTTGGAGTAGATGGTGATTGCGGCAAAAGGATAGAATTGCATACGCAGAAAGGTTCATCACTCCTAAAGGAGAAGACCAAATTGATGAACACATCGGAATCTGTAATATTTAGCAGTAAGTTATTACAATCACTGGAACATATTTTGAATATGAGAGAATATGATTATGGTAGTCATACAAGATATGCTTTCTGAAATAAATCCAAGTAACCATGGGAGCTGATAAAATGACCCAGTGTTTCATTGCGATCAATATCTGGATTGTTTTCAAGATCTTCAACGTATCTGCAACAATTATCACTTGAAAATGAACTAGCTAAACTAACCTACGATAGACAAAATTTAAATCAAGAAATTGAACTCTTTACACCGGAAGAGGAAATACAGCACATGTTGCATGACTAGAATTCAGTATGTTCAACTAAATAGCAGTGTGCAGTCCACATTCGCTAAGAGTTTTCATTAAAGTAGAATGTCTTTATTGCATGCATTAGCTAGGTTACTTTTTTTTTTCATAAGAACTGATAATCACAGAAACAATACCTGATAACATCATTTTTAAACTTGAATATTTCTCGTATCATTTGCCAAAAGTACGGATTCAGGGCATTCCTCTTTTGGGAGAAGAGACTGGACAAACCACCACGACTTCCCCACTCACAGCCCCGACCATTGTCTAAACTCACCGACAAAGACATGTCCGAGACCTCCATGTCAACTCCAAGACTTTCAAAGAACTCCATCATGTTTGGATATGTGACCTGTAATCACAGTCCCCAAAGAAGAAGACATCAGACAGAAACCAATGTACACAATAGAGATATATAAGAGTTACCATCACTTTCATGCTGTCACATTAAATGGTGGCAAGAGCTGGTGCATTATGGAGATAAATGGTAACATAAAAATTAAATCTTAAGGCACAACAGGAAACCAGAAGACATTTTCCACACTGGTCGAAACATTTTCATTTTATTACTAAGCTGGAAATGACCCAAAATTGCACCGCTTATACCAAAACAAACACACCCAGTACATCTCGCTTCTAGAGCATGGTAAGGTCACTCTGTGCAACATGATTAAAATATCACACATCCATTTCTATCTAATGTCAATAATATTCATAGTATAAAAGCATCACAAACACAATCCTGGTTTCTTCTAATATCCCGTATTTTTAGAATAATATTGATAGATTAATAATAATAGAAAAGGATTAAAATTTGATAATGAATAGGATTTAACATTGAATTAGTTTAATGTGCCTAAAATATGGATCGCATTTGGATACAGTTAACTTGTAGAATTGGAGTTAGGGTTTTCTAATGTTATATAAACATTAATTATGTTCTCCCTCCTCGTCTTTTTAATCAAAATTCGTAGGATTTAGTCCATAAAAATCAGCTATCTTTCAAAATTCGTAGAAAATTCATCGTAAGTCAGTATTCGTTGATTCTGGACTTTTCGGAATTTTCGGAAAGGTCTTTTCGTTATCTACAACTTTCGTCCTTTGAGTTTTTCAAGAAAATGTTGGTTAGAGGGCTAAAAAGGCTAATTACAGATGTGGTCAGGTTGGATAAATACATACATTCAAGGTTTTAGATGTTAGTAAGTTTCCGATTGACTTATCTAGTGTTTTGGAAATTATGTGTCATATGTATATGTTTGATTATATAAATTTGGGCTAAGTGGTTATATTTTGAAATGATATATATGACTGATATGTGTTATGTGTAAGCAATATTCTTGGGATTGTCATTTATGCCACAATTTGTGAAAATATCGAATAAGAATAAGGACCGAGTCACCGGGTTGTAGTGACAATTTTCTGAAAATTTAGGACCGTTATTACCGGGTTGTAGTGGTCGTGACATGAATTATGGATTTCAAGGTATTGTTGTTATGTGGTGTCGTATTGTATGTATCAAATAATAATATGAATGTGTATCTGAAGTTATTGTTTCGTATCGTTATCATATCGAATATTGTATTGTCTTAGGTGTATATAAGTAATTTGCCCGACTAGTTGGATCAATTGGTTTCTTGTTGGGCTGTAGAACTCATTCTTTTATATTTTCATGATACCATTGGGGTTCGAGTATCTTAGGTTTGGACAAGATTGTCTTTTGGATCATTGTTAGCTCCGCTTTTGTAATAGTTAGATTTGTAATAGACTTCTGGACTAAGGAGTTATATTTTATTTAAGTTTTGATTTAGAATTAATAGTCCGAAAAGTCGGGTTGTTACATTTCACCATTATACTTTTGTTATAAAATACCTCACTTATAATTGGAGCAAAATATAACAGTATTAATAGAATTGGTATATAAAACATCGATAAATATGTCACTATCTCAGTCCTGTTTCAAATCTCAGCTGCGGCAAGACAATTTTGGTTCCTATATATCCTAACTTTAAAAGATTTTGACAAAAAAATGATGAAAGTTCCGAAGTTGTAAAAACGGGAAAATAAAAACTAACATTACTGACAATCATTAATTGCCTAAGAATTTGTGACGTAGAGCTCATCTATTGTCATCCCAGATTTTGAGTTCGATTCTACTTATCTCGAAATTAATCTAAAAATATGGATACTACTAAAATTATTTTAACTTGGTCAAAAATTATTACACACTCTGGAGTCTAGACTAAACAAACTGCGAGGTTGAAAGGTTGGGCTAGCTTTTGGTGCTAATGTGGAAAAATTCATAGAAATTTTTCTGGTTGAGTTAGCAATTTTGTTTTTGCGTTTCCCAGAGTTTCAACGGTCACATGGCCCTGAATTTGGGACAACGTCTTCCTTTCTCATATATCTAAATTCTGAATGGTGGAAATCGGAATTAGAGGTCCAGAAGGTCTGTTTAATGAGATTGTTGCACCACGATGAGGATTAAGCTGTCCGTGGTTAAGTGATTTGGAGTGGGTATTTTTTGGTCAAAAAGTATTTTTTTGGTTAATTATTAAACTATGCCTAATGGTTATTAAGTTAGGTAAACCGTAGTGAATTAACTAGTGATTGTGATATTATATACATACAAACATACAAAACATTGGTATCAATATATACAACAAAAAAGACTCTTTTATGTGGCCAACAAAAAGAATCAACACAAAAAGACTCTTTGTGTTTTCCTTTGATTACTGTTTGAGACCGAACACAAAAGAACCAGGAGCCAGCTAGCAGAGATTCAAAATGTTGTGAATATAATATTATCAATTGTTTAACTGTAAATTAAATTTCAGAAAACTTGCATACTTGAGCCAGGGAAATTTCTACACTAAAATATAGTTTACCGAAGAAGTCAATCGTGTTAGCTCGTCAAGCTAACTAACAACAACAGTCCTGAAATATATGTAGAAAAATATAATCACAAGTTAAAAGCAAGAGTAGTTACTCGATTGAAGACCATGAAACCAAGGTCCAAGTCAACGCCATCGTCCACTGTGACAGTCTTAGCATGGCCACCAAGACTAGCTTCTTTCTCGTAAAGTACATCAACGCCAGCTTTAGCTAGAACATAAGCCGAAACAAGGCCACTGATGCCCGCACCGATCACTGCAATCCTCATCTGTTGCATTCCATCATATATCAAATGCAATGCAATGTATATGTACATTTAATACCGGTAACTCAAATGAGAACCGAAAAATCAAATGTTTTGCACTTTTCTCTATATCGCTCAGTAAGTGCGGTTCTTGATTCTCATTTGAACCTCACACTCTTCCTATATTAATAATCCATATATGTGTGTGTGTTTGTGTGTGTAACACAAAATAGTAAAAAGACATGTTATCTAAAATTTATGAGCTCTTCATGTTAGTAAGAGGAGTAATGCTAGCTACACATATGTGTATATACAAACCTTAGTAGAACGTGGAAATCAGGATGAAGAATGGACCGAAAGAAAACTCAAAAAATGAGTGTTACTAAACTCAAGATGGTCTAAGCTCCATGTACATTGATTTTATTTATATTAATACAGATACTTTTCCACATGAAGATAACCCATGCATGACCCCTACATGATTGAAATGATTTATGCTCATTTTCACCAATCACCGGAGATAGATACTTTTCCACGTATGTACTCGTAATAACAATGAAGATAATGATGTCTAAATTAACAAATTTGGTTATCAACAAAAATAATTAATTAATTATATAAGATTTATTTATTTATTTTAAATTTTTTAGTTTCATCAAATTCCTTACCATTATGTAGTTACACAAAATTTAATTATTTATTTATTTTAATTTATTTAGCTTTATCTAGGTTTTGGTGACCTATAACTATATAATTAAAAGGTAATTATTTATTTTTATCATTCAATTATTTATAATTACATATTTTAATAATACTTATTAATAATTTATTAATATTAATGTTGTTTCGCTGGAATTTTAAGCAAAGTCTTAAAGTAATTTTTGACTTAAAGCTGAAAATTAGATGTTTGTGTGTAATAAATTAGAAAATGATTTAAAGTTAAAAAAAACAACTTAAAATCAGAAGTTGGTAGTAGGTACATTTTTTAACGACTTATTTTATTTTAGTGATTTTATTTGATTAAAGTTAATATAATCATTCAAATGAATTATTTATCATATTTATTTGTATTATTACAATTTTAATAACTTATAAATTACTCATAATACAAAATTATCCAAATAAATATTAACTTAAAATTTTCACTTTTTATTTATCTCTTTATATAAATTTAAATTATAAATAATAATTTCAAGTTTAGCTAAATAGCTCTAAGTTCATATTGTAGAACTGCCCCTGATATAATATATTTCATAAAATATATAATCTGATTCTAAGGTAGAATATTAGCATATACAAATTTTATAAAAAAATTTGAATAAAAACATTAATTTTGTAAGCCATGAACTATATAAAGTATAGCTAGTGGTGACTAATGTTCCCCTCTAAACCTATAGGATGCCTCTTCATGAGATGCCCTGGATGCCTCCAAGTGAGATGTCTCTTTGAGAGATGACATTCATATGACGCCTCGTATTGTGATGCCCCTTCATAGGATGAGATTTGAAGTATCACATGACCCGAGAGTGGTCTCTAACGCTTTAGTGGAACTTTTGAGGTGAGGCCCCGAATAGTTATACAAGCGTTTGATGAAGTATCCTCAGTAAGGTAATGCTATGGTTTCTCATTCTACGAATAAATGATTGAAGAAGTGCAAAGCTTCAATAATAGACTACCTCCTAGTCTAGGGGTAGTCCATGTACATTTTTCCTGGTCTTAGTTGAGACGAGGAAATTATCAAACTTTTTGAGTGCTTGTTCATGTTCTTTTGTGAGAGGTTGAGCCCAACAAGTATTTTCTATCAGAAAAAAATACGCCTAAGCCTAGAATCTCAAGAGGGATTCAATAAGAAAAGTACGAAGAATATAAAGACCCCATAATTATGGTAAGGAAGCATTCAGAGAGACAAATATAAAGCCAAGGCACCGTCTGAAAGAATGAATAACATCATCAGTTATCAAGTTGGATGAAATTGCATGTGGATAATAGTTAATGTGTACGGGCCCACTCTCTAAATTAGAACTAGGGGAAGCAGCTCGCATTGCCAAGTATATAGTTATTTTGGATGGTAGATTTTATGATGCAAGACTATTATTTTAAAGGTGATATTGTATGGTCCGGAATGGTGAAAATCGAAACTGAAGGCTAACATGGTTATCAAGACCACCGGGAAATAGAGAACTACGAGGACGCGCCTTAATTACAATAATTGTATAAGCTATGGCGCAACAGTCGGGTCCAGAGTGGAGATAAAATGAAATTAAAATGATGCTTGTTGAATTAAATTATAAAAGCTCGCAAGGACGCGTCTGTTGAAAAAAAGAATGGAAGAATTGATATGGGCCCAGCTAATTAAAGTGTGAATGTATGGTAAAGATCAAAGAATCTACGACGAAATGAAACAAAGGAAGTGTGAATTAATTGTCATGAGATGTGAATTAATTATCATGAAATTTAATATCGTCATACAAAAGTTGGCGTGGAGCCCACGTGATATAAGATAACTGGAAGTTGGTACTATTACGAAAAACCAACATGGGTTGATGGCTTGGAGCATTGATGACTAGAGGTGGCCAAACCGGCGGGGGTGCTGATCGTGCCAGTTTTTTGCCGAGCCGGGTTGGTGGAGGATGGACACGGGACCGGCACTTCCCCGATGACGAGCCGTGCCGTGTCGAAGAAATACTGGGTCGTGTGCGGCACAGAGGGTTGGCGGGGCGGGCTGGGGCGGTTCACGAGTTCAAGGCGGGTTGGCGTACAAATGTGCTTATGTTTTCGGTACAAATTTACTTAAATTATTATCATAATAAAGTACAGTAGCATTTTTTTTACGTGTGGCTTGAGGATCCAAAAGTAATTACCCACCACCTTGCAACCCGGTTATAAAAGGATGAAGTGAGCTGTTAAAGATAATCTGCATTGCTACATTTACAAATTAAGAATTTATCTTATTTAGAATAGTGTGATTTCATGTGATTAATTTATAGTTATTTTGATGAATTATCCATGTACGAATTACTTGTAATTATTATGTGATTTATATTTATTTCGATGAAATATCTGCGTACGAATTACTGGTAATTCTTATATATAATTGTTTAAGTGAGTGATCTATAAATTTAGAAATTTGTGAGAAACATAAAATATTTATTATGAGATTTCAAATATTAAAGTATGCGTTAATATCAATAACAAGATCAAAGACATATATGCAATAAATTAACTTTATTTAAAATTTACTTTGCTTGATATCAATTCTTTAATATTTCTGCCATATATTTCTATCACCTTTCTGCCATGGGTTGCGGTTCAAGATGGGTTGGGCGGTTCACTCGTGTACGGCTCGTTTCGCTGTAGCGGTTGGTGCCGTATTGAACCGGCCCTTCAGCGAGCCGAGTTATACGAGTCATATCGTGAGCTGGTTACGGGTTGGCCGGACGAAACCGCACGTACGTTTGGCCAGTTCTATTGATGACTTTTATTAAAATGGTGAGGCAATTGTTTGTAAAAGTAAAGAGTGAAGTGTAGTAAATGATGGGTACCACAAGTGTTAAAAGAGAGAAATACCCCATGAAAGTATCACTATGTCCGGTTATAAATTCGGATCGGATATCCGATTTATCAAGTTTAATAGTGAATATTAACACTTAATAGTAAATCATTTACTATGAAACTTTTTGTATCACTATGTGCCGCGCGTAAAACACTTTTAACACTTGTGGGACCCATCATTTACTACACTTCAATATATGCTAAACGTCATCTTGCCTAAGTGTTTTGCATGTTACAAACCACCCCAATTAAGTTGATTGCACAATATGAGCTTACAAATACACGAGTATACAGATTTGCCAAAACAAACATAATATTGAGCAGTTGGATAAAATAAAATCAAAAAACTTATACACCACACACACATATTCATGAAGAGAAAGAAGAAACCTTGTAGTTTCCAGGGGGCTTCCATGGAAAGTCAGTGAGAATGCCTGGGTTAGTAGTCATATCCTCCTATCTTATTAGCTTCCTGTCTAACCCAAAGTTACATGTAAATGGAAAGTTAAAAAAGTTTGTTTATATTTATAAACACACACGTACAACTATATATCTGTACTATTTATTAATAAGCAAAATAATATGTAAATGTAGCTAGGTACAAAAATACCAAATTTGATTACCAGAAAATCCATGTTCTGATCTCTACAACTACATGATTAAATAAAATTCATTTATTTAATTTAATTTCACTGATTTCATCCCTGGTTCGATACTCTATAACTATATAATTCAAAGATTTATTGATTTGATTTGATTTTTTTTATTTCATCCCAATTTCAATTATTTTTTTAATCTTGGCCCCCGTGCTTAGCACGGATTATCAGCTAATATCTATTTATGTATGACATTCCTAGGTTCTAGATTATGAATTTGAGGTTTGTGTCTATCCAGGGTCCGCAGTTCGGGAAGCCATATGTTGAGAATCCTCATAAGATTGTTTTAAGAATCATAATTTCAAGATACATGTCCTTGTCAAGATACATAATTTCAAGTAGTAGTTTTGAGGTATATTTTTCCACATGAAGATATAACCCATGACCCCTACATGATTGAAATGATTTATGTTCATTTTCACCAATCACTGCAATACTTTTCCACGTATGTACTCGTAATAACAATGAAGATAATGATGTCTAAACTAACAAATTTGGTTATCAACAAAAATAAATAAATAATTATATAAGAATTATTTATTTACTTTAAATTTTTTAGTTTCATCCGATTCCTTACCATTATGTAATTACACAAAATTTATTTCTTTATTTATTTTAATTTATTTAGCTTTATCTAGGTTTCGGTGACCTATAACTATATAATTAAAAGGTAATTATTTATTTTTATCATTCAATTATTTATAATTACATATTTTAATAATACTTATTAATAATTTATTAATATTAATGCTGTTTCGCTGGAATTTTAAGCAAAGTCTTAAAGTAATTTTTGACTTAAAGCTGAAAATTAGATGTTTGTGTGTAATAAATTAGAAAATGATTTAAAGTTAAAAAAACAACTTAATATCAGAAGTTGGTAGTAGGTACATTTTTTAACGACTTATTTTATTTTAGTGATTTTATTTGATTAAAGTTAATATAATCATTCAAATGAATTATTTATCATATTTATTTGTATTATTACAATTTTAATAACTTATAAATTACTTATAATACAAAATTATCCAAATAAATATTAACTTAAAATTTTCACTTTTTATTTATCTCTTTATATAAATTTAAATTATAAATAATAATTTCAAGTTTAGCTAAATAGCTCTAAGTTCATATTGTAGAACTGCCACTGATATAATATATTTTATAAAATATATAATCTGATTCTAAGGTAGAATATTAGCAAATACAAATTTTATAAAAAATTTAACATTTAAAATTTGAATAAAAACATTAATTTTGTACCTGAACTATATAGAGTATAGCTAGTGATGACTAATGTTCCCTCTAAACCTATAGAGATGCCTCTTCATGAGATTTCCTTCACTGGATCAGCTAATATCTATTTATGTATGACATTCCTAGGTTCTAGATTATGAATTTGAGGTTTGTGTCTAGGGTCCGCAGTTCGGGAAGCCATATGTTGAGAATCCTCATAAGATTGTTTTAAGAAACATAATTTCAAGATACATGTTCTTGTCAAGATACATAATTTCAAGTAGTAGTTTTGAGGTATATTTTGACAGTGGCACATCTTCTAACATAACACATGTAATAAACAAGTCAAATTCTAAGGATTTGGAAAAATCTGTTTAAAGAAGCATGATACATGTATTTCAGAAATGGAATTCTTATCCAAGAGCATATATAAGTGTTATGGCCAAAAATAAACCTCGCCTTCAGTAATGACGTTATCATATGGTGGATTCTGGAAGCATACCCGTTTACTATTTATTGGGTCTAGCCTACGCTCATACGAAGCCTAGCCCAATAGTTGACGAAATTACTGGCCCATTACTGATGTTGGGCATATCCTAGGTTCATATGAAGCCTAGCCCATTGGGTGACAATCAAAGTATCGGGTTTAACCTAGGTTCATACGAAGCCTCGCCTTCTTGGAAACCTAGGTTACAGATAAAAATGGATGACTAGTGTAAGTAAGGAATGTGCCCTTTTTGGCTTATTCTAGGGTATAAACTACCTTATTTACCTCATCACTTAAATATAGGAACCTCGTCTTCTAAAAGATGAAGGTTCCTTAACTTTTATTGATTTATTGAAAATTAACCTATTAACGCTGAGAAACTTCGCCTTGCGAGAAGCCTCGCCCTTTTGAGATTCATAAGAGCCCGTCTTTCCTTATTTTCCATGGATTGAGATAAGCGTTGGCTCCGATAAATCCGGGTCAATGAATTATCTGATAAGTCCCAAGAAAATAGTGAAATCATGACAGCTCATAATGACATATCAAAGGCGGTGATCCCGGTCTTTTCGCTCTTTAAAGAAGGAAACTCGGCCCATGGGTTACTTGCTCTCCAAGAACTACGTATGGCTTGATCCCTATAAATAGGGTACGTAGGCACATTGTATGGTACGATGCAAACTTGCAAACAAGAGAGAATTCAATATTCAATCTCAATTGTGACCTATTCTCACATACAATCTCAGCCATCCCCAAATCATAAACCCTAATCCCCGTAACCTACGCTACATATCATCCTCGGTTTCTACCACAATTCCAGCAACCCTCCCCGAATTGGTTATCACCAAATTCCTCCGTTAACAATAAGATTTAACACAAGAAATATATGTACGTTTATGTAAATGTTGTTATCATTTTACCTTTCTCACTTTCTTCAATTAAATGTTGTTACATAACACTGCTCAACCTACTACAATTATAAACTATTCTAGAGGAATGTCCAATGACTAATTAGCATATGCTCAAAGGCTGGTATAGCAACGTAGTGCAGTATAACTAAAATTTTGTCACACGTGAGCAGTGACCCGTGTACACAACAAACTTGCTATCAGAACTTATCTCTTTCTCACCCATATCAGAAACGTTAGTAGGGGATTCGTCCATACCACTCTGAAGCATGGCATCGGGAAGCTGGATCCGGGAGAAGTGAGGGGGATTGAGCTGGGGCAACTTCTCCAAGAGTCTCGCCAGGATTCTTACGCCATTTCATACGAACAAACTTGGGAGAACACGGTCATATATATATAGGTTCTTGAAATCCTATGAAGGACAAGAATTTATCGACATCATTTCCTTTCCCGTCTCCAGCAATGCTAATTTGCTCTAACTTATCCCAAACCTCCTCCAATTTTTGGTACACATGTCAGGGGGCATATTACTTGAATCATTAACATTTGACACAAAATATACTAGTACGTTAAACTTTGATGTGAAGAAAATGTTGTGCAACAACATTCCATTGCCATGCAGGTGCCAGCCATCTAACTATACGCATATCTCTAAAATCCACAACTGTATCACCAAAGATGCAGCTTAACTAACGTAGAACCGTTCAAAACATCACAGCCAGTATGTAGAGAACAATTATATACATTTATTAACAATAGAGTAAAGTTAGGGTAATTTTTACTTGTTACAAAAATTTTAATTACTCCACCTAACTAAATAAATCAATAAATAAATAAATAAATCTAAGTGCTGAAAGTAAGGCAAATTTTACCTTTACTCTAAAAAATATAGATATATGGACTTTTCACACAAAGAACTGTGACATAATTACTACAACAACATTAAGAGTGAAGTCAATATTGAAAAATGTAGTACCTAGTGTTTTATAAAGAGGGTAAGAATGATAAACTCAATTAAGAGTACTGATATAAAAATAATCATAAATACATAATTAGTGATATATAACTAAACTTAAAGGCCAATTAATGAGGCTAGAACCGCTCATAATTTAATTCGTAATTAATCAAAGCGCTAGCTCAACAGTCCATTAAATGTGTCAAATAAAGGCCAACTCGTATATGTAGTAGCTTCCTATACACTCAAACCTAAAAGGAGTCGGATATGTTAGAATTCAAACTCTCTATAAATAGTATTAATATAACATAGGGCTGTAAGTAACAGAGCCGTTCGTGAACAAAACTCGAGTACGAGCTTGTTTTTATCAACAGTTCGTTTACTAATTGAACCCGAACTTGAACATGAAAACCTTGTAGTTTCCCAGGGACTTCCATGGAAAGTCACTGAGAATGCCGGGGTTAGTAGCCATATTATTAGCTTCTTGTCTAACCCAATGTGACATTTAAATAGAAATTTAAAAAGGTTTGTTTATATTTTTCGGTTCTAAATTTTGAATCAAAGGTTTTCTCCATCCGGCTTGGGTCCGCAATTTGAAAATGGCATGTTGGAAATGTAATAGCTATTAAAAATTTGGAACGCCAATCTCCTTTTTGTTTTTGCTAACAAAACTTTGGAACCCAAATTAACCAAAAAAATTCTTTTTAAGACAATATAGACCACTTTTAGAAATAAATTTAGAGTTAAGAATTTTAACAAATACTTTTGAGAAGGCAGAGGAGATAGACAAATACATAATGTAGCAGTTATTTCTTGTAAGTTCCTTTCATAATGGTAAATTTCTTCAATCTTATCAGTCTCTTTAGTTTCAGTAACAAAATTCTGAAGTATCATTATTTTTTAGTAACGAATATAAATATTTGTTAGAATAATAGTACTCTTCGTCCCATCCATTTCTTTACACTTTCCTTTTTGGATGTCCCATCCATTTTTTTACATTGCAAAACTTTCCAAAAATAGTAAAGTTTTATAATATAAAAATCAACTAGTTCTACTACTTTCCTCCACTTTACTTACTTTATACCTTAAATATTGACGGGTCTCATCACTTTACTCATTCTTTCTACTTTTTCCTCTACTTTACTTATATTCATTGACCTCCGTGCCCAATCCAAAGGTAAACAATTGGGCTGGACGGAGGGAGTATAAGATACTAAAAAGTGTCTTACTTTAACACTTTGTATTTTTAAATGAGCTGATTACTCAACATTATATCAGATCTCAGGTTGACGGAGAACTCGATAGCATCCGTGATCCACTCTTGAACCCAAAAAATGGAATTTCGAATGAGGAAATTGTTAAATATAATATAAGATTCATTTGAAGTATTTCTCTAATACATAAAAGCTTTTAGATTAGCTGGTAATATTTAAATACAATTTGTTTTGCAGCTGATTATTGAATTAATTACCTGGTCCCTGATTTTGCCTTTTTGTTTTTTTTCCTTTCCTAAATCTTTTATTCCAAGCAGAAGCACTCGTGTGTTTTCCAACAACCGCAAATGAGCAGGAGTTTATACTGTAATATACGTATTATATCTTTATATATAATTAGTGTAAAACACTTCAATGGTTTGGTTTGGTTGGTGGTTGTCCGCTTCTACATAACTAAAAATTCTCTACATGTTCTACATAGCTTGTACTATAAAACAATTACACAATTAGATTTATTAATAATACTTTAGAGAAAAAGTAATATTTCTATAAAAGTAAAGAATAATAGAAGTAGTATAATTTTAATATTTTAAATATTTACACTAAAATTTATTAAAATTGTATTTATAAAAACAATGAATAAACATTTAAATAATCATTATTTTAGTGAATTTGTATATATAAAAAATTCGTAATTTTTATCATTTCAAGAAGTATAACATAAACCGAAATAATATATACATATGAAAAAATATATTATTAACTTAATAAATTTATATTTTTATAAAAATACACAAATATATCAATAAATAAATAAAATTATAAAAACATCAGCTGCTCGACATGAGTTGGCTAAAAACAGTTGGTCGATATGTCCTTGTCAAGATACATTATTGGAAGTAGGAGTAGTGGGGTAGCAAAAAAGTCAAATTCTACCGACTACGAAAAAGTATAAGAAAAAGAAGCATGGTACATGTGTTTCAGCATTCGAATTCTTGTCATAAAAAGTTATCACAAATTATTTGTTTCAAATAACATACTTCCTTGTTCCTGTAGGTTTTTTACATTGAAGATAGGATTGGACATACATTTTAAAATTTCTATGAAGTATAGTCTAGATTATATTATATTAAAGTATAAAATATTATATTTTACTAAATTTAGATTGCAGAATGTATGTGGTCTCCAGTCTCGACAAAAAAATGGTCTCCATAGAACTTAACTCTAATACTAATACTATAATTTAAAACTTAATTATAATATATATATATATATATATATACATACAAAACCGGATCGGATTCGGATATCCGAATTTTAGAAATTTATGATCCGTATCCGGTCCAAAATATCCAATCCGATTTATTCGGATCGGAAATCCAAAAATTCGGATTAAAAAACTGGATATTGGATCGGAAATTTGGATATCCAAATTTTCGGAATCTTTTGCTCACCCCTAATAACAATTTAATTCATATATATAATATATATTATTAAATTACATCCGATTAATTTTTTTTACTGCTTAACATGTATTTTAAGACTCATATAAAGTATAGTTCCACAACTTATTTTTAAAAATTTATTTTTTGAATAAAAATTCAAACATTAAATTTTTATTCAAAAAAAATATTAAAATAATATATAGAGTTAAGTTCTATGGAGACCACCTTTTTTGTGGAGACCTGGAGACCACATACATTCTGCGATCTAAATTTAGTAAAATATAATATTTTATAAATTATGTTCTATGAAAATAACTATTTTCATTTAAAATCTTTAAAATTATATATGTTTTGCAACTAAAACATAGCAAAACATATTGTTCTACAAAACATGTTCGGTTTGAAGAACATTCATGTTTAGTTTGCAGAACTTACATGATTTTCAAGATTTTCAATGAAATAATGATTTTCATAGAATATACTTTGCAAAACAGTACGTTTTGCAAATTTTTGATTACAAAATATAATCTATTTTGCCAAATTTAGATTGTAGAACATATGTGTCTCCAGGTCTCCACAAAAAAGTGGTCTCCATAGAACTTAACTCTATAGATAATAATCTAGTTATTTTATTTTTTTCTTTTTCAAATTCCAATGTCAGGAGAGTACTAGAGTAGTAGTATACTTGTATTACCTTTAATGGCAAACACGTACAACATTATCATTGTATCATATAATATTAGCATTAAGCACATACCTTAGACTAGGTCTACTGGTCTAGGATTACAAAATCAACAGGAAGATATTCCAAAAACAAATAGGAAGCGAGCCGGCTCAAGTTGTAAAGAGAAAACATCAAAAGTTCCCAAAGTAAGTGACGCAGCAACGCGAAAAAGAAAAAATGCTTTTCCCTGGTGGGATCACTATAATAAGACAAATGATCCGACTATGGCTGAATGTAAATATTGTCTTACTTTGATTGCTTCTAATTCTACTAATGGAACAAGTTGCTTGGCTAATCATATGAGAAGATGCAAAAAGGTTACCCGCTAATATAGACATAAGCAAAAGATTTTGAATTTTCAGTCAGAAGTGATAGTTAATAAGGATGGAATCATTGAGACTATTTCCATCCCGAAGCCTTGGTTATTCAATCAAGACGCTTTTAGAAATGTACTTGCTAAAATGTTGATAGTTGATGAGCTACCGTTTATGTTTGTGGAGAGAGAAGGATTTCGTGCTTTATGCAAAACTATGCATCCCGAATTTTCTATTCCTTCACGTTTTAGCAAGAGATTGTTATAATCTCTTTATCGAGGAAAGAAGAAAATTAAAGGAATTTTTTAGCAAATTATCTTTCAGAATTTGTTTGACAACTGATTCATGGACGATATCAACGCGCAAGCATTGCGACAATATTATGCTAAGCTGGGGATATTCTACAATAACTATGGTACAAGTCAATTATTTATGCAGTGAAATACAACCTCATGAAATCAAACATCGGCATGTACAAATGAATCTTGGACATAGTTTAAGATAAGTATTATTTTTTATGCTTTTTATTTATTGTCAAGTAATATATACTATGTGGTTCATCTTGACTATCTTAACTTCCTGATCAGTTGATAAGATCTCAGGGTGGGCCAAATTTGATCCGACCTAAACCAGTGATTTGTGTCATCCATCTTATTCATTTAAATGCGACAATCACTGCGGGGCCAGGATAATGCCAATATATGGACCGAAAAACCGCCTTTGATCTATGTTGGTACATAAAAAGCCGGGTACTGGCAACCGGAAGATGAGAAACTGGTAAGCAAGGTCTTTTGACAAAATTTGTGGCTTATGGACGACCTCTCATCCGTGCTCCGAGAAAAGTTAGCTACTTAATATTTTTTGACTCGAAAACACATGCTTAACTAATCAAACCATAAGGCGGTTTGATTAGTCATGGCTCTAGCTAAATACTTAGCCCGATAGATTGGTATATGGGGATTGACGAATCCAACTTTGCTCAAGTTAAAAACAAGCCTTAAATTGGTACATTTGTTACTAATAAATCTAAGGCCCAAATGTGTTATGGCAAACATAAGGTGTTGCAGGGCCCATTCAACACCAAAAGAAAACCCGATCACTCGATTATGGGATAAACCAAAGCCATTAATATGTAAAAAATAATAACACCTAAATTGATGTAACCATCATCAATAATTATTCGAGGTGTTACCGATTGACATATTGTTTAATCGAGATCAAGAAAAAATACTTTAGTTAAGTATTCACCGAAGGAAACCTCCGATAAATACTGGGGACATGTTGATACAAGATATAAACCCGATCCCGTATGGGTATCGACCCATATTAAATAAGCCCGATAACGGGAAGTATCGTATACGAGGAAATTCACTACAACTAGATGTCTTGCTCCTAAAGAATAAGAGTATTGTTCAAACTAGAATTCTACGCAGAAAAGGTAGTAGATCCTAATAGAACTACGTAGACTTGATTCTCTATAAATATAGAGATACGTAGGCACCTTGAGGGGAACGATCGGACACCCGAAATTCTAGAGCTCTCTTTTAGAATAAACTCTCAAGCTCAGTCCAAAACTCCCAAAAAACCATAACCTCCTCCATTGACGGTCATTAGTATATGTCAATGCTCTATGCGAATACCCGTGACGAAAATCATCATCAACAATATCTATGTATTTTTGATTTAACTAACCTTTATATGTCTTTAATGTCTACAGCGCAGTGACAGACCAGTAGGTTGTCTTCTCGAAATCTGATAACTTATTGTGGACAAGATTGTAGTTGATGCAACATCGCATTTTAGTACCGGTATAAAATCAAGATTTTCCATAGACATTTAACTGGACAATGTGTCAATGAAATTAAAAGTGTCATGATACTGTAACAGAGACGGTAATACAAGTTATCAATCGAATAAATTGAATAACAGTATACAGAAAAAATGTATTAGGTTTGATCCCTTTAATCTGAAAATCTTCCCTCCGCCCCTCACTTGGGGTAATAACAAAATATAATCCCAAATCCTAACATTTCTTGTAGATCTGTCATGATAGTATATAATAATGAACATATTGCATTTATTAACCTAAAAGAAAGAAATCAAGAATCTATGATGTAATTGCTCTTGACATGTAAGATGGTTTTATCCTTGTTAATTTTATGAATTTCAAAATGCAAGACAATTGTAATAATGCAATACTTCTGTCATCACAAACAATATTAGAAAACAGATCTTATTAATTCAAATATGTCTCTCTTACTAACTAACTCAGACATTACATGTTCAAATATTTAAATAGCAAACTACATAATTGTCTTAATATCACGCCATGATCTCAGCCTTGATATCAGTCATTATTCAAATAGAACAGAATGAAAGAAAGCAAATAATGAGGGATTCACACGTAGTAGATAGATATTCCATGTCAGCAGTCCTAAACATGTCTTCCAACAATCCTGAATAAGGTGCAACCATTGGTATACTTTAAGGATTTTCACCGAGGACTTCAATGTTCCGCTGAAGGTATGGCTATGTATGGATTACCGAGAGCGCCAACATTGCCAGGACGGGAGAAAACAACCTGCAGTTTCAGAGCATGCACAATTCTTGCATTCAGCAGATACAAATCAGATGGAAAGAAATTCCATATTCTTTTACTGTAATTTCACATATTTTTCGGAACTTCAATTTTATAAAATCAATAGTATGCTAATCAAGTATATAAAATATATAAATCAGGCTTCTATAACTTGAGTGTTGATTTGTTGGTACAAATTTTCTATAATGTAACTTCTTCAAAAAATTACCTGGTAATCTCTGAGTGTGTCAGTCTTGAAACTGGCTGCGCAATAATCAAAATAATATTCCCATGTACGAATGAACTTTTGGTCGAACCCCAAAGCAAAAATTTTGCTAGTAATAAAAGCATTAAACAGTTTCAGACTTCTAACATTATATACCCAACAAAACCTTTTTTTTTTTTGCTAAATATACCCAACAATACTTATATCTAATAATGAGAAAATACAACTTCTTTGATACAATCTTCAAGATGAGATTAAGCACACCTTTGGTTTTCCAAAAAGTTTGTTCTCCAACACCTGAGAGTTTGATAGTAATGGATCCCCATGTTTTCGATATGTTCCACACTGCATTTGTATTGTGATTTCTTAATTGTTTTGACTTTTACTTATAAAACAAGCATCTAAAGAGACAGGTGCAAAATTAACTTGGGCTCTTACCATAGCCTGGATGAAGCTGCCATGCCTGATGTGACTCTACTGAGTGAAAGTAGACATCCACCAGGAAATATATACTCTTTCATAAAGCCAGCACTTCGTCTGTGCTCATCATATAGCTGATCTCGTATTGATATGAACTGGGGATAGTTTCAAGTTGCATTAGCATGAGTTCAGGTACAAATGGTTTTCCTTTGATATTTGGATTATTATTTATACTAGCCTATATATAACCCGGATCGAGAATAAAAATTAAATTATTAAAATAAAATTTGAATATTGAGTATAAAAATAATTAATAAATATTAATTTATATGTTGATTTGTAGAATTCAATGTGAAATTTAAATGAAAGTCTATAATAAATAAAGACTATTTAATTAAATAGTTATGAATAATCGAATCCCGGGGAATCAAATAAGTTAAATTTAATAAATAAATAACTAGTATAATTATGTAGTAGCAACAACAAATTGAACCTGAGTTTTAGTAACTATAGTGTTTCAATGAAAAGAAGTTTCCAAATTATTACTATATATTTGGCCGCTTGAAGCCGAAAATTTTCCTAAATTTCCGACCGGATTGAGGTGGGGAACATATCGAGATTGAGCTGACGAAATAGACATCCATAATAATAGTAAGAAAGATAGTAATTACATTAATACATAGTTAATGTATAACTTATAGTATAAAAAGTAATAATTATAAATATAGCATATATATTAATTGTACTAGCTTAAAACCCGTGCGATGCACGGATTGTTATTAATAATTATTATTTTTATTATTTATGTTTTAATATTCTATTAATTTGCATTTGCTAAAAAAAATAAGTAGACGCATTCAACTTTTTTAAATAATTAAAAGTATTAAAATAGATTTTAAAACTAATTAATAACTGTTTGTCTGTGATATTTTTGGAAAATGAGAGGTCTTAGTAAAGAAAAATAGAAAAAGTAACGTGTTTTAGCTGAAAAGGTAAGTGCCCGTAATTAAAAATATTTAAATAAGTTTCAAAATAAATAAGTAAGGATTTGCCCGGGATATTTTTGGGAAATGAGAGATTTTAGTACGGAAAAATAGAAATAGTAACATGTTTTAGTTGAACAAGGTAATTCCCGTGATTTTTTTTAAGAAAAAGAGAGGATTTTGTTAGAAAAATAGAAAAGGGAATGTATTTTAGCTGAAAAGGTAGTTGGTTATAAAAATGTTATTATTTAATAATAATTTCTTTAGAAAATAAAAAAATTAGAAAAAGTAACACGTTTCAGCTAAAAAAGTGCTCATAATTAAAAATATTAAAATAGATTTTAAAATAAATAATTAAGGGTTTGCCGTGATATTTTTGGAAAATAAGGGGTTTTAGTAAGGAAAAATAGAAAGAGTGACATATTTTTGTTAAAAAAGTTAATCGCCCATGTTTTTTTTAGAAAAAAGAGGATTTTGTTAGAAAAAAATAAAAAAGATAATGTATTTTAGCTGAAAAGGTAATTGATTATAAATAATGGTATTATTTAGTCATAGTTTTTAAAAAAAATAAGTAAGGGTAATTAAGTAAAATCACAAGTACCGACCGTCCGTCCGACTACCAAACTTTTAATGTTTCGTCTTTAATAATATAGCTTAAAACCCGTGCGATGCACGAATTATTTTTAATAATTATTAATTTTATTATTTATATTTTATATTTTATTAATTGTATTTATTAAAAAAAATAAGTAGGCGTGTTATACATTTTTAAATAATTAAAAGTATTAAAATAGATTTTAAAATAAATAAGTAACGGTTTGCCCCTGATATTTTGGAAAAAGAGGGGCTTTAGTAAGAAATATGGAGAGTAAAATGTTTTCGTTGAATTTTAAAATATAAAAGTAATGATTTGCCTAAGATTAATAATTATAATATTTTTTATTTTATTAAATAGAACTATTCGTGATATTTTTGGAAAATTAGAGGTTTTATTTAGGAAAAATAGAAAAGTAGAAATTTTAGTTAGAAAATATAAAAAGGAATATACAATTTGGCTAAAAGTGGTAATGAGTTAGTTATTAGCAATTATAACCTTATTATGTTATTTTATTAAATGAAACTGTGTGCGATATTTTTGGAAAATCAGATGTTTTAGTTAGAAAAAATAGAAAAGATATTCTATATAATAATTTTAATATTTTATCTAACGGTTCTCACTGATTTGATCAGAGATATCTAACGGCTATGAATGGAGTGACCAGACTACAAAAACTTTCATGACCAGACTACAAAACTTTCAATGTTTCGTCTTTAATATAATAGTATAGATTATTATGCAATTTTATATTAATTGTATTAAACATTTTTTTATTAATTGTATTGTAAATTTTTATTATGCAATTTTTTACAAATTTGAAAATAGAAATTAATTATTCTTATTAAAATAATTATTATTTTACTAATAAAGAAATGTTTCCTATGTTGGTGGGTGTTCAAGCAAGAGCTCTTGGGTCTAGTGTATAGGTAATGTTAAAGGATGATGTTTAAATTCCATTAATTGAGTTTAATTTTAGTACATAATGTTTTAAGTGTTTAACTATGATATTTACCCTATAGTTCAAATGTTGGTAGATTTCTAGTATACAACTTTGCTATTGTTGGCAATTAATTTAATTTTATAGTGATAATTATATTTATTTTGAATTAAACTAATTACGCATTAAACTAATTAAACTAATAATTATACGTGTATACCGCAGTATACATAACATATCATACTAAGAGGGGGTTACGTTTTTAAAAAGCATAGATTAGTTTATATTTTAATAACAATAATTAAATAAATTTGGAATTAAGCTAACAATATTTTTAAAACTAATTAAGTTAATTATTATGTGTATATCGCAGTATATATGACATACCATACTATTAAAAGGGGGTTTCTGCTTTAAATTCAGAGATTAATTTTTAATTCAATAATAATTAATATGAAATTAAATCAATTATATTAAGCTAATTAAACTAATAATTAATTATATGTACATGCGGTATACATGGCATACCATACCATTAAGGGTTTCTGCTTTTATATAGAGTATATATTTCTTAAGTTTACTAGTTACCAACTTACCATTATACGTATTAAAATTTTTTACGAGCAAAAAAACATTGTAGGGAAAAAATGTAGTATTTTTGATGGAGTTTACTTTTAGTACATAAGTATGATACTTCCGATATCAATTCAAACACGGTGCTGCTAGATTTCTAGTATGTAACTTGAGTATTGTTGGCAATTAATTTAATTTAATAGTAATAATTATATTAATTTTGAATTAAACTAATTATGTATTAAACTAATAATTATATGTGTATATCGTAGTATAAATGACATATCATACCTTTAAGAGGGAGTTATGATTTTAAAAAGTATAGATTAGTTTTTATATTAACAATATTTTTAAAACTAATTAAGCATATCTACATGACATACCACACCATTAATAGGAGTTTCTAGTTTTAGTAAATAGATTAATTTTTAATTTAATAATAGTTAATTTGAAATTAAATCAATTATATTAAATTAATTAAATTAATAATTACATGTATACCGCAGTATACATGACATACCATTAAGAATGAGTTTCTGCTTTTAGTAAAGATTAAAGTAATAATTATATGTGTATATCATAGTATACATGATATATCATACTTTTAAGAGAAGTTATGATTTTAAAAAGTATAGATTAGTTTTTATATTAACAATATTTTTAAAACTAATTAAACATATATTTAGATGACATACCACACCATTGTTTCTAGTTTTAGTAAAGAAATTAATTTTTAATTTAATAATAGTTAATATATACTCTATACTAAAAACAATGTATAAATCTATATATATGGTATACCATTAAGAATGAGTTTCTGCTTTTAGTATATATATATAGTATATATACATGACATATTATTAAAAATGAGTTTCTGTTTTTAGTATAGAGTATAGATGTTCATGTGGCTGATACCTGAAGAACAAAAATTCCATCGTCTGCCAACGATGATTCACAGCAACCAAAAAATTCTTCCACATATTCATGACCAACAGCTTCTAACATCTCACTGCAAGAGTGATGTTTGGTTAATTAGTTTATTAATTTATAGCATATGAAGTTCAGGTACAAGTTTACGTTTCAATGAACTTACCAGGATATAATACGATCAAATTTATTGGTTTCTTGCAGTTGGCGGTAATCGCACAGAAGAAACTTTATGTTGTTCTGGAAATAAAGTTGGTATAGATGAGTACGTTAATGGGTAGAGGTATAAATGAAGGTTGATTTTTGCAAATATAATACCTGAAGTCCTTCTTCCTTTACTTTCATTTCTGCATATCTTAGTTGCTCCTTGGAAAGGGTAATGCCGGTGTATTTACATCCAGTTCGTTTGACTATTTCTATCGCTAGACTTCCCCATCCACAACCAATCTCAAGAACTTCATGGTCCTTCTTAACTCTTGCCTGAATCAATTTGAAAACAGGAATATAATCAGATGTTTCAGTATAGATGTACAAATAAGCGCATTTACACAAAATGGCTCTGGGGGATTTTGACGTTAAGACTCACCTTCTCAATTAGCATAGAGATTTTTCTCTGCTGTGCAGTTTTTAAGTCTTCACCCTCCATCTTTTAGACAAATGACCAAAACATGAATATATAATGGCAATTGTTGAAGATAAAATAACATTTGCTGTCTGAACTAATGGATGATAGAAACCGGACCTTAAATTTTGCACACGAGTAAGTCATTGTTTCATCTAAGAATAGAGCAAAAAGTTCATTCGACTGAAACATGAACACAAAGATAATTTGTCAGATAAATAGTGCCTTAATTTTACTAGGCCTGTATATACTTCTACCAGTTGTTATCTTGAAGCAAGAAGCAAATTGCAGGTTCAATTAAATCACAGACCAGGTCATAATGACGAGAAATGTTCCTGCGAGCTTGAGTAAGAGTGTTTTGCCGTAAAACATGATGAAAATAGCATTTGGCAGATGCTATTCCTGCGGTTAAAAACATTGGTGTCCACCAGCCCCTTCAGAAACCAAAGTACGCGCAGAAGTATTAATACTCAGCAGTTAACTAATAACATTTAACAATGATTTTTAGTTGGAAAAAATACCTTTGGTTTTTTACTCTTGACACAGAAGTTTTCAAATCTTCGTTGGCGATAAAAAGCTGCAGCGTAGATTCCATCAAGGCAAATATAAACTGGGAACACATGAAATTTAACTGTAGAGTGTAGACTACTTTTCTTACCATAAAGATATTTAGAAGACCTTCTTTCTTGTCAACAAATGAAAAGTCACCATTAATATAGGCATCCGCAAGGCCTAAATCAGCTTGTGTGACAATCTGTCGATTTTTTTCCACATAAGCAATATTAAAAAAAAGATTAATTTGACAAAAGTTATTGCAAAATACTAATCTACACCTGAGGCCTGACTACAAATCTTGCGTAACTGATATCTGTGTGAGAAATCTGACAACTTTCAGTAATAACTATTCAAACATTTTGATCATCTCTAATCATGGCTATTAAATTATACATTTCTGCACAAGCATCAAAGTTGTAACCTGTATACCTTCCAATAAAACTGAGGACTGTGAACTCTTAAATAAACCTTCAGAGAACTTTTCTTTGCAGTCCCTTCAAAGGTAAAAACTGTACCTCCTTCTTCCAATAAGCTGCAGCAGCAAATCAGTTAAACAAAATCAGGGTATCTTCATATAATTGATAAGTTAGAAAAATGAGAAAGAAAAAGAAAATCACTTTAGTGAGAAACCAGAATTTAAAACACAAGTAGATGCAACATTCAACGTTTTAATTGGGCCTAAATATAACAAGGGAAATGATAATATCATGAAAATCATACTTTGATATTCCACCAACTGGAACTAATTAAATTTATTATTAGCAACTCACATTAAACAGCCGGTAGTGATATAGGTTTTAAGGAACCTAGTGACAAAGAGGCGTGCCCCGGATTCTAACGTGGAAAGAACCATATGCTTATGATTTCTTAAGAGGGTAGAATTCTTTCCGAGTACACCGTTTGCAGCGACCATACCAGCCTGCATTTTGGATTTACGGTTAACAGAAATTTACCTTTGATTATATACTGGAAACTAGTTTTAAATTGGATTTACAATTTAACCTTTAGATTAATTTTATTGAAGGTTTACATCACCAACAACATTCTATTACTTGCGGTGAACTTGTACAGTTGTTACATATTAAGCAAAAAGATACACAGACAAGTTTTTTTAAAGTTACACTACCTTTAGTCCATCCTCATGGAATCCATAGCCTGAAATAAGTACCAAGATACCCACACTTGTTAGAAATTAAATCATTTTGATCTCTCAATTATGGAATTATAATAAACTTTTGAAGTTTTCATTACACTGATTTGGTGACAGTGACATTTTATTTTTGGTAAATACACTGATGATCTATTTCTGAATTAAATGCAACAGAAATAATCAAAACAAAAATATTAAGGTCAAATGAGGAAAAGAGTGGCCTTTGAGATTGTGGACAATAGCCTAAGGCATGGAAGATTAGATGGTAAGATAATGAAAAGTTGTCTCCAATTGGAAAGTTGTCTCCAATTGAAAAGTGGCCTTAAACTCTTATATTTTAAATTTCCGTTCTCAATCATGCACGTCTCACCAGAAGAACAGTGTTGTCAACTATCTTTCTCAATATTTACTTAAACTCTCCACCTCACTAAACCATTGCAGTCATATATTTACTTCAATTCAATAATTGGATTGTTTTATGAAATAGCTCACGTAGTGAATGCACTAATTTCAACTTATAAAAAGGTATACAACCTGTTTTTGGTACTAACAAACTTCCTCACCTTGGTACGCTCCACAAAACCAAATGCCTCTCTTCCCTTGAATGCAATCAAGCTCAAGTGACGCTTTTGTTGCGGCAACATTGGGGACCGGATGGCCAGTTGTCCACTTAAGCAAGGTGTGATTAGGTACAACTGAGGGATTAAGAGTTACCAGGTATGGTAACCCTTTTTGACTAATGTTCTGCACACAACATATATTACACTATAATGAAAGACTATCATTTCAATATATTAGAAAATATATCTTCAATGATGTTGCAAACCCAAAATTTTCTTTGCTTCTGCTTGTAATTTATCTGAACACTGAGATAACATGTTCTGAATTAAAAACTTGAAACCTACCAAGTTATCAAGTCTACTAATGGGTTGAGCACATCTTCTTTACAAAATTCGAGCACATGTTTTCTTATCTTAAAGACACACTTCTGAATTAGGAATCAGCAAAAACAACTAACCTGGAGAACATTGAGCCAATACGTGAGGCAAACTTTGTCATTTACATCTCCAAGAAAGTTCCATGAACTCCATGCAGCTGGATTTTTGGGCATTAAATTTGTGTCACGATGAAGATAAATATCACTGCCAGAAAGATATAAGAATGACTTGCATTACGACATATAACCTCTAATATTTGTACCCAAGTTCTTAATTCTGAAATACACCAAGGCAGAACTCTATTGAAATACAAAACAGTATGCACATAACAGAAAGTACCTGTACTCGTATTGAAAAGCTCCAAGTACTCTTGTTTCATCATGTGTTGCCCGTCCTAAGATTTTCAAAGCATCTGGGGCATGCACAGCCATTATACATCCATCATACCTTGTTTGAGATCCATCTTCACAAATAACATCACAACCTGCTCAATCCATTAATGTTCGTGATTAGATTCGTGCAGTATAATCTAAAGACATATGTTTGATACTATACAATGACCTACTAAAACAGATGCATTAAATTCAAACTCAGTGGGATCCTAATATATCAACTCTGCAAATGGGCTGATACTTTAGTGGATCTGAATGTATTTTTGTCATGTAAAAAATGACTGCTTGCATAGACCCTGTGCACAATTCTCTGTGAGTTTGCGTGTGTGTTGTTGGAAATTAATCTTAAACTTATTATTTAGATATTTGTTTTATTTGAATTAGTAGAAGTGGAGATAAAATAGGAAGTAAGTTGCTGGTTTTTAGGTAGTGAATAAGTGGGTGTAGTGGAGTTTAAGTAGGAAGATAGTTGCATGTTTTTAGGCACCACCTTTGGTGATTAGTCTATATATTTGTATGTAGTTCAGTTTATAAAAACAATTTTAGAAGAGAATAAAATGTAGTCCTAGGAGTATTCGTTTTTGTATATATATCAGTTTTTACTTTGTTTATTATGCAGTTATCATTCTAGTCTTTATAAATTTCAACATGGTATCAGAGCTTGGGGGGGGGAGAACCAAGGCTTAACAGCCTTCCCTACCGTTCCTTGGAGAGGAGCAGACAAGTAGAAGATGGCTGCAAGTTAGCTGTAGCAGTTTCTGAGGTTAAGGAGCAGTTTCTGCAGCTTGGTGCACCTGGTCTGTGTATGAGAAGGAGATTATTGTTGTGGTCAGTTGGATGTGTTCATGAGAACTGGAGAACACATAATGTGAAGAAGATGAGCCAAAAGGGCTGGTGTTGTAGAACACGAAAGAAGCCGGGCTAGGAGAGAGCTCGCTGCTAGGCAGAGAAAGAGAATCATGTCACTGGGGGAGAAGGTGCTCCAAAGTTTTTTTTGATGAGATGTGCATCAAAATTGATGGTGGTGAGAAGTGCATCACAGATGAAGAGAAGTGTTTCGTAAGTTTAAGATTATGGGGGTGATTGTTGGAAATTAATCTTAAACTTATTATTTAGATATTTGTTTTATTTGAATTAGTAGAAGTGGAGATAAAATAGGAAGTAAGTTGCTGGTTTTTAGGTAGTGAATAAGTGGGTGTAGTGGAGTTTAAGTAGGAAGATAGTTGCATGTTTTTAGGCACCACCTCTGGTGATTAGTCTATATATATTTGTATGTAGTTCAGTTTATAATAACAATTTTAGAAGAGAATAAAATGTAGTACCATGAGTATTCGTTTTTGAATATATATATATCAGTTTTTACTTTGTTTATTATGCAGTTATCATTCTAGTCTTTATAAATTTCAACATGTGTGTGAGAGAGAGAGAGAAAGAATTCTATCTGTTGGATGGTATAGTGTTGTAAGATAAAGTTGAACATAGTCCTTAAAACAAAGAAATTTAGATTCAAATAAGTTGCCTTATTACGTAAGATGATAATATGAATTCAAGCACTTACCCCCATCAACTGCTGTAACAGACTGTACTGGGCAACCACTTAATATTTGGCAACCTCTAATAATCAGCTCTTCTTTTACCTATGGCCACGCTTAGCATTTCAGTATCAGGTAGTATATGATTTAAAATTTAATATTCAAACTTTTCTATTCCAATTTTTTTGATATATAATTCTAAATTTGAGGAATTCGACAATTTGTCACCTTGTTGACGTAGCTATGTGATCGACATCTTACAGTAAGCCACTGTGGATGCCCAAAGAGCTACAGGAAAACCAACGGTTGAGGTTGTTAGGAATGCTTTATTGGATTTTAATATCTCCGCAACATTCCAAAGTAGTGTTCAGACATGGGTTAAAGTTGGAATGCCTTTCGGCTAAACTTGCAAAGTAAGTACCTGGAGTAGATGGTGATTGCGGCAAAAGGAAAGAATTGCATAGGCAGAAAAGTTCATCACTCCTTCTGAAGGAGAAGACCAAATTGATGAACACATCGGAATCTGTAATATTTAGCAGTAAGTTATTACTTTCATTAGAAAATATTTTGAATTTGTGAGAACATAGTCTTGGTAGTCATACAAGATATGCTTTCTGAAATAAATCTGAGTAACCATGAGAGCTAATAAATTGACCCAGTGTTTCATTGCGTTCAATATCTGCATTGTTTTCAAGATCTTCAACGTATCTGCAACAATTATCATTTGAAAAATGAACTAGCCAAACTAACCTACGATAGACAAAATTTAAATCCAGAAATTGAACTCTTTACATCGGAAGAGGAAATACAACACATATTACATGACTAGAATTCACTATGTTCAACTAATTAGCAGTGTCCACATTCACTAAGAGTTTTCATTAAAGTAGAATGTCTGTATTGCATTCATTCTCAAATAATATCTCAAATAATTTCTACTCATAATTTGTTCTTACATGCGTTAGCTAGGTTACTTTTTTTCCATAAGAACAGATAATCACAGAAACAATACCTGATAACATCATTTTTAAACTTGAATATTTCTCGTATCATTTGCCAAAAGTACGGATTCAGGGCATTCCTCTTTTGGGAGAAGAGACTGGACAAACCACCACGACTTCCCCACTCACAGCCCCGGCCGTTGTCTAAACTCACCGACAAAGACGTGTCCGAGACCTCCATGTCAATTCCAAGTCTTTCAAAGAACTCCATCATGTTTGGATATGTGACCTGTAATCACAGTCCCCAAAGAAGAAGACATCAGACAGAAACCAATGTACACAATAGAGATATATGAGAGTTACCACCACTTTCATGCTGTCACATTAAATGGTGGCAAGAGCTGGTGCATTATGGAGGTAAATGGTAACATAAAAATTAAATCTTAAGGCACAACAGCAAACCAGAAGACATTTTCCACACTGGTCGAAACATTTTCATTTTATTACTAAGCCGGAAATTACCCAAAATTGCACGGCTTATACCAAAACAAACACACCCAGAACATCTAGCTTCTAGAGCATGGTAAGGTCACTCTCTGCAACATGATTCAAATATAACACATCCATTTCTATCTAATGTCAATAACATTCATAGTATAAAAGCATCACAAATACAATCCTGGGTTTCTTGTATTAGAATAATATTGATAGATTAATAATAATAGGAAAGGATTAAAATTTGATAATGAATAGGATTTAAAATTGAATTAAATTAATGTGCCTAAAATATGGATACGGTTGGAGTTAGGGTTTCGTAATGTTATTTAAACATTATGTTCTCCCTCCTCATCTTTTTAATCAAAATTCGTAGGATTTTGTCCATCAAAATCAGCTACTTACAAAATTTGTAGAAAATTTATCGTAAGTCAGAATTTCGTTGATTGTGGACTTTTCAGAAAGGTCTTTTCGTTATCTACAACTTTCGTCCTTTGAGTTTTGCAAGAAAACGTCGTTTAGAGGGCTAAAAAGGCTAATTACAGATGTGGTCAGGTTGGATTCATACCTACATTCAAGGTTTTAGATGTTGAGGTAAGTTTCCTTGATTTGGAGGGGGTATTTTTTGACCCAAAAGTATTTTTTTGGTTAATTATTAAACTAGTCCCAATGGTTAGTAATACTCATTGTGATATATTGTATACATACAAACATACAAAACATAGATATCAATATATACAAGAAAAAGTGCTCTTTTATGCAGCCAACAAAATTCGTTATTTGTGTTTACTTTGATTAGACCCAACACAAAAGAACCAGGAGATTCAAAATGTTGTGAATATAATATGATCAATTGTTTAACTGTAAATTAAATTTCAGAAAACTTGCATACTTGAGCCAAGTATGTCTTAGCTTGTCAAGCTAACTAACAACAACAGTCCTGAAATATGTGTAGAAAAATATAATCACAAGTTAAAAGCAAGAGTAGTTACTCGATTGAAGACCATGAAACCAAGGTCCAAGTCAACGCCATCGTCCACGGTGACAGTCTTAGCATGGCCACCAAGACTATCTTCTTTCTCGTAAAGTACCACATCAACGCCAGCTTTAGCTAGAACATAAGCCGAAACAAGGCCACTGATGCCCGCACCGATCACTGCAATCCTCATCTGTTGCATTCCATCATATATCAAATTAGTACAATGTATTTGTACATTTAATACGGGTAACTCAAATGAGAACGGAAAAATCAAATGTTTTGCACTTTTCTCTATATAGCTCAGTAAGTGCTACACATATGAGCTTTTCATGTTAGTAAGAGGAGTAATGCACATATGTGTATATACAAACCTTAGTAGAACGTGGAAATCAGGATGAAGAATGGACCGAAAGAAAACTCAAAAAATGAGTGTTACTAAACTCAAGATGGTCTGAGCTGCATGTACATCGATTTTATTTATATTAATACAGATACTTTTCCACATGAAGATAACCCATGCATGACCCCTACATGATTGAAATGATTTATGCTCATTTTCACCAGTCACCGGAGATAGATACTTTTCCACTATTTACTCGTAATAACAATGAAGATAATGATGTCTAAACTAACAAATTTGGTTATCAACAAAAATAATTAATTAATTATATAAGCTTTATTTATTTATTTTAAATTTTTTAGTTTCATCCTAGGTCCGATTCCTTACCGTTATGTAATTACACAAAATTTATTTATTAATTTATTTTAATTTATTTAGATTTATCTAGGTTTCGGTGACCTATAACTATATAATTAAAAGGTAATTATTTATTTTTATCATTCAATTATTTATAATTACATATTTTAATAATACTTAATAATACTTTATTAATATTAATGCTGTTTCGCTGGAATTTTAAGCAAAGTCTTAAAGTAATTTTTGACTTAAAGCTGAAAATTAGATATTTGTGTGTAATAAATTAGAAAATGATTTAAAGTTAAAAAAAATAACTTAAAATCAGAAGTTGGTAGTAGGTACATTTTTTAACGACTTATTTTATTTTAGTGATTTTATTTGATTAAAGTTAATATAATCATTCAAATGAATTATTTATCATATTTATTTGTATTATTACAATTTTAATAACTTATAAATTACTCATAATACAAAATTATCCAAATAAATATTAACTTAAAATTTTCACTTTTTATTTATCTCTTTATATAAATTTAAATTATAAATAATAATTTCAAGTTTAGCTAAATAGCTCTAAGTTCATATTGTAGAACTGTCACTGATATAATATATTTCATAAAATATATAATCTGATTCTAAGGTAGAATATTAGCAAATACAAATTTTATAAAAAAATTAACATTTAAAATTTGAATAAAAACATTAATTTTGTACATGAACTATATAGAGTATAGCTAGTGGTGGCTAATGTTCCCTCTAAACCTATAGAGATGCCTCTTCATGAGATGCCCTTCACTGGATTATCAGCTAATATCTATTTATGTATGACATTCCTAGGTTCTAGATTATGAATTTGAGGTTTGTGTCTATCCAGGGTCCGCAGTTCGGGAAGCCATATGTTGAGAATCCTCATAAGATTGTTTTAAGAAACATAATTTCAAGATACATGTTCTTGTCAAGATACATAATTTCAAGTAGTAGTTTTGAGGTATATTTTGACAATGGCACATCTTCTAACATAACACATGTAATAAACAAGTCAAATTCTACCGATTTGGAAAAATCTGTTTAAAGAAGCATGATACATGTATTTCAGAAATGGAATTCTTATCCAAGAGCATATATAAGATTTAACACAAGAAATATATGTACGTTTATTAAAATTCCACATTGTGTTCTATTGATGACTTTTATTAAAATGGTGAGACAATTGTTTGTAGAAGTAAAGATTGAAGTGTAGTAAATGATGGGTACCACAAGTGTTAAAAGAGAGAAATACCAAATGAAAGTATCACTATGTCCCGTTATAAATTCGGATCGGATATCCGATTTATCAAGTTTAATGGTGAATATTAACACTTAATTGTAAATCATTTACTATGAAACTTTTTGTATCACTATGTGCCGTAAAACACTTTTAACACTTGTGAGACCCATCATTTACTACACTTCAATATATGCTAAACGTCATCTTGCCTAAGTGTTTTGCATGTTACAACCACCCCAAGTTGATTGCACAATATGAGCTTACAAATACACGAGTATACAGATTTGCCAAAACAAACATAATATTGAGCAGTTGGATAAAATAAAATCAAAAAATTTATACACCACAGACACATATATTCATGAAGAGAAAGAAGAAACCTTGTAGTTACCAAGGGGCTTCCATGGAAAGTCAGTGAGAATGCCTGGGTTAGCAGCCATATCCTCCTATCTTATTAGATAGCTCGGTACAAAAATACCAAATTTGATTACGAGAAAATCCATGTTCTAATCTCTACAACTACATGATTAAATAAAATTCATTCATTTAATTTAATTTCACTGATTTCATCCCTGGTTCGATACTCTATAACTATATAATTCAAAGATTTATTGATTTGCTTTGATTTTTTTTATTTCATCCCAATTTCAATTATTTTTTTAATCTTGGCCCGTGCTTAGCACGGATTATTAGCTAATATCTATTTATGTATGACATTCCTAGGTTCTAGATTATGAATTTGAGGTTTGTGTCTATCCAGGGTCTGCAGTTCGGGAAGCCATATGTTGAGAATCCTCATAAGATTGTTTTAAGAAACATAATTTCAAGATACATGTCCTTGTCAAGATACATAATTTCAAGTAGTAGTTTTGAGGTATATTTTTCCACATGAAGATATAACCCATGACCCCTACATGATTGAAATGATTTATGTTCATTTTCACCAATCACTGCAGATACTTTTCCACGTATGTACTCGTAATAACAATGAAGATAATGATGTCTAAACTAACAAATTTGGTTATCAACAAAAATAATTAATTAATTATATAAGAATTATTTATTTACTTTAAATTTTTTAGTTTCATCTGATTCCTTACCATTATGTAATTACACAAATTTTATTTATTTATTTATTTTAATTTATTTAGCTTTATCGAGGTTTCGGTGACCTATAACTATATAATTAAAAGGTAATTATTTATTTTTATCATTCAATTATTTATAATTACATATTTTAATAATACTTATTAATAATTTATTAATATTAATGCTGTTTCACTGGAATTTTAAGCAAAGTCTTAAAGTAATTTTTGACTTAAAGCTGAAAATTAGATGTTTGTGTGTAATAAATTAGAAAATGATTTAAAGTTAAAAAAAACAACTTAAAATCAGAAGTTGGTAGTAGGTACATTTTTTAACGACTTATTTTATTTTAGTGATTTTATTTGATTAAAGTTAATATAATCATTCAAATGAATTATTTATCATATTTATTTGTATTATTACAATTTTAATAACTTATAAATTACTCATAATACAAAATTATCCAAATAAATATTAACTTAAAATTTTCACTTTTTATTTATCTCTCTATATAAATTTAAATTATAAATAATAATTTCAAGTTTAGCTAAATAGCTCTAAGTTCATATTTTAGAACTAGCACTGATATAATATATTTCATAAAATATATAATCTGATTCTAAGGTAGAATATTAGCAAATACAAATTTTATAAAAAAATTAACATTTAAAATTTGAATAAAAACATTAATTTTGTACATGAACTATATAGAGTATAGCTAGTGGTGACTAATGTTCCCTCTAAACCTATAGAGATGCCTCTTCATGAGATGCCCTTCACTGGATTATCACCTAATATCTATTTATGTATGACATTCCTAGGTTCTAGATTATGAATTTGAGGTTTGTGTCTATCCAGGGTCCGCAGTTCGGGAAGCCATATGTTGAGAATCCTCATAAGATTGTTTTAAGAAACATAATTTCAAGATACATGTTCTTGTCAAGATACATAATTTCAAGTAGTAGTTTTGAGGTATATTTTGACAGTGGCACATCTTCTAACATAACACATGTAATAAACAAGTCAAATTCTACGGATTTGGAAAAATCTGTTTAAAGAAGCATGATACATGTATTTCAGAAATGGAATTCTTATCCAAGAGCATATATAAGATTTAACACAAGAAATATATGTACGTTTATGTAAATGTTGTTATCATTTTACCTTTCTCACTTTCTTCAATTAAATGTTGTTACATAACACTGCTCAACCTACTACAATTATAAACTATTCTAGAGGAATGTCCAATGACTAATTAGCATATGCTCAAAGGCTGGTATAGCAACGTAGTGCAGTATAACTAAAATTTTGTCACACGTGAGCAGTGACCCGTGTACACAACAAACTTGCTATCAGAACTTATCTCTTTCTCACCCATATCAGAAACGTTAGTAGGGGATTCGTCCATACCACTCTGAAGCATGGCATCGGGAAGCTGGATCCGGGAGAAGTGAGGGGGATTGAGCTGGCCGGGCAGCTTCTCCATGAGTCTCGCCAGGATTCTTACGCCATTTCATACGAACAAACTTGGGAGAACACGGTCATATATAGGTTCTTGAAATCCTATGAAGGACAATAATTTATCCACATCATTTCCTTTCCCGTCTCCAGCAATTGTAATTTGCTCTAACTTATCCCAAACCTCCTCCAATTTTTGGCACACATGTCAGGGGGCATATTACTTGAATCATTAACATTTGACACAAAATATACTAGTACGTTAAACTTTGATGTGAAGAAAATGTTGTGCAACAACATTCCATTGCCATGCAGGTGCCAACCATCTAACTATACGCATATCTCTAAAATCCACAACTGTATCACCAAAGATGCAGCTTATAAACTAACGTAGAACCGTTCAAAACATCACAGCCAGTATGTACAGAACAATTATATACATTTATTAACAATAGAGTAAAGTTAGGGTAATTTTTACTTGTTACAAAAATTTTAATTACTCCACCTAACTAAATAAATCAATAAATAAATAAATAAATCTAAGTGCAGAAAGTAAGGCAAATTTTACCTTTACTCTAAAAAATATAGATATATGGACTTTTCACACAAAGAACTGTGACATAATTACTACAACAACATTAAGAGTGAAGTCAATATTGAAAAATGTAGTACCGAGTGTTTTATAAAGAGGGTAAGAATGATAAATTCAATTAAGAGTACTGATATAAAAATAATCATAAATACATAATTAGTGATATATAACTAAACTTAAAGGCCAATTAATGAGGCTAGAACCGCTCATAATTTAATTCGTAATTAATCAAAGCGCTAGCTCAACAGTCCATTAAATGTGTCAAATAAAGGCCAACTCGTATATGTAGTAGCTTCCTATACACTCAAACCTAAAAGGAGTCGGATATGTTAGAATTCAAACTCTCTATAAATAGTATTAATATAACATAGGGCTGTAAGTAACAGAACCGTTCGTGAACAAAACTCGTGTACGAACTTGTTTTTATCAACAGTTCGTTTACTAATTGAACCCGAACTTGAACATGAAAACCTTGTAGTTTCCCAGGGACTTCCATGGAAAGTCACTGAGAATGCCGGGGTTAGTAGCCATATTATTAGCTTCTTGTCTAACCCAATGTGACATTTAAATAGAAATTTAAAAAGGTTTGTTTATATTTTTCGGTTCTAAATTTTGAATCAAAGGTTTTCTCCATCCGGCTTGGGTCCGCAATTTGAAAATGACATGTTGGAAATGTAATAGCTATTAAAAATTTGGAACGCCAATTTCCTTTTTGTTTTTGCTAACAAAAATTTGGAACCCAAATTAACCAAAAAAATTCTTTTTAAGACAACATAGACCACTTTTAGAAATAAATTTAGAGTTAAGAATTTTAACAAATACTTTTGAGAAGGCAGAGGAGATAGACAAATACTTTTGAGAACATCCGTGATCCACTCTTGAACCCAAAAAATGGAATTTCGAATGAGAAAATTGTTAAATATAATATAAGATTCATTTGAAGTATTTCTCTAATACATAAAAGCTTTTAGATTAGCTGGTAATATTTAAATACAATTTGTTTTGCAGCTGATTATTGAATTAATTACCTGGTCCCTGATTTTGCCTTTTTGTTTTTTTTCCTTTCCTATTTTTTTTTTTTTGACAAACAAAGAGATTTTATAAACTTGCATCAACCAAAATTACAGACTTAATTCCAATGGGAACATAACTCTCATCAAAAATTCGATCTGTAAAAGACAGACAAAAACACAAATCACAGCCAGGACAAACCCTGAACTGACACTACAACCTGAATGGAAACAAATAAACGAGCTAAGTAAATAACCGCTTATGTTTTTAGACTGTTTAACATCATGACTTTGTAAAGTCTTTGAACTAGAAAAGATTAGAATGGCTTCGCGATCTATCAAACTTGCATCAATCCTGAAACCAGTAATATCACAAATGACCTTCACATACGCACCACCTGTAGCCCAATGTTCAGAAACACCCCAGCTATCTACGTGCCGAAAACCAGCTATAGACATGCCGAAGGTGAAAGATCTCATGAGATGAACAAATTTTAGTTGTGAAAAGTAAGCTCTTGCAATATCCGACACCAGCCCAAATCCAATGCACGAATTACAGATCTCCCACAAAACCACATAAATCATTTTCAAAATAGCCAGGAACAAAACACATACCAACATCAAAAAAACATACCTTAACATCCCAATAAAAGGGTAACAACCCAGACACACGCCAATAGGCGAGACTAAAAAACCAAAAATTCAAAAATCTCGGAATGACACCAAATTTTGGTATGATGTTCAAGAGGAGAATTTGAATCTAAAGGTATTTTTATTTGCAGAGTCGGACTCAAAACCAAGGTAGATCTGAGAAATAAATTCCAGATGTTTGGCTTTGGTTCGATTTTTATTGAAAAAACTGGAACAAAAAAGGTTTAGATAATTGAGAGGAGGAGCGGAGAATGGTTTGATGGGGAAACAAAGTTGTAGATGGAGAAAAGGGGCGGCGGCTATGGTAACCTAGGGAGTCGACTCTCATTTGAGAGAGAATATCACAGACAGTAGGAGTAGATATTAATTAGATACTCAATTTCATTTAGTTTTAGGTGATTTCTTTCCTAAATCTTTTATTCCAAGCAGAAGCACTCGTGTGTTTTCCAACAACCGCAAATGAGCAGGAGTTTATACTGTAATATACGTATTATATCTTTATATATAATTATATCCTATATCTATACTATTATATTAAAGACCAAATATTGAAAGTTTTGTAGTCTGGTGATGAAAGTTTTGTAGTCTGCTCACTCCATTCATAGCCGTTAGATATTTTTGATCAAATCATTGAGAACCGTTAGATAAAATATTAAAATTACTATATAGAATATCTTTTCTATTTTTCCTAACTAAAACATCTCATTTTCCAAAAATATGACACACAGTTTCATTTAATAAAATAACATAATAAGGTTATAATTGGTAATAAATAACTCATTACCATTTTTAGCCAAAGTGTATATTTTTTTTATATTTTCTAACTAAAATTTCTTCTTTTCTATTTTTCCTAAATAAAACCTCTAATTTTCCAAAAATATCACGAATAGTTCTATTTAATGAAATAAATAATAATATTATAATTATTAATGACTAACCGATTAACTTTTTTTTCCAAAACGTATATTTTTTTTATATTTTCTAACTAATATTTCTCTTAACTAAAACCTCAAAAATATCACGGACTATTCCATTTAGTAGCATAAAATACTAATATTATGAATATATCTCTCTATCTATACTATATTATCAAAGACGAAACATTGAAAGTTTTGGTACCTATTTTTTTGTACCTATTTTTCGATACGATATTTGCCTTATTTAATTGTTTATTTAATTATTATAATCAGTTACTCTTTCAATTAAATTATATTATCAGTTTTTTCTTATAAAATCAGGGGCAATTTCTTTTTCAGCTAAAACATGTTATTTTTTCTATTTCCTTTGCTAAAATCCTTCATTTTTCAAATATATCACGAGAAAATCCTTACATATTTACTTTAAAATCTATTTTAATACTTTTAATTGACAATTACATTTTTCAACTAAAACATGTCACGTTTTTTATTTTTCTTACTAAACCCCCTCTTTTTTCAAAAATATCACGGACAAATCGTTACTTTTATATTTTAAAATTCAACGAAAACACGTTACTTTCTATTTTTATTACTAAAACCCCTCTTTTTTTCGAAAATATCGCGGACAACCCGTTACTTATTTATTTTAAAATTCATTTTAATACTTTTAATTATTTTAAAATGTTTAACACGCCAACTTATTTTTTTTAATAATTGCAATTAATAAAATATAAATAATAAAATTAACAAATATTAAAAACAACTCGTGCATCGTACGAGTTTTAAGCTATATTATTAAAGACGAAACATTAAAAATTTGGTAGTCGGATAGACGGACGGTCGGTACTTAGTGATTTTACTTAATTACCCTTACTTATTTTTTTTTAAAAAACTATCATTAAATAATAACATTATTTATAACCAATTACCTTTTCAGCTAAAATACAGTACTTTTTTATATTTTTTTCTTAAAAAATCCTCTATTTTTCTAAAAAAAACACGGACGATTATCTTTTTTAACAAAAACATGCTACTCTTTCTATTTTTTCTTACTAAAATCCCTCATTTTCCAAAAATATCACGGGCAAATCCTTACTTATTTATTTTAAAATCTATTTTAATACTTTTAATTATGTTACTTTTTCTATTTTTTCATTTTCTAAAAAAATTATTATTAAATAATAACCTTTTTATAACCAACTACCTTTTTAGCTAAAATATATTATTTTTCTAACAAAATCTTCTCTTTTTCTAAAAAAATCATGGGCAATTACCTTTTTCAACTAAAACATGTTACTCTTTCTGATTTTTCTTTACTAAACCCCTCATTTTCCAAAAATATTCCGGACAAATCCTTACTTATTTATTGTGAAGCCTATTTAAATACTTTTAGTTAGGGACACTTACCTTTTCAGCTAAAACGTGTTACTTTTTCTATTTTTCCTTACTAAGACGCCTCCTTTTCCAAAAATATCACGGGCAAACAGTTATTAATTTATTTTAAAATCTATTTTAATACTTTTAATTATTTAAAAAAGTTTAACACGCCTACTTATTTTTTTTAGCAAATGCAGATTAATAGAATATTAAAACATAAATAATAAAAATAATAATTATTAATAATAATTCGTGCATCGCACGGGTTTTAAGCTAGTATAATTGGTATAAGAGAGTTTAGATGGTTTGGTCGTCAGGGCTAAAATAGTAAATTAGTAATTATTATTATTATTGTGAAAAAAGGAAAAATGGTAGATATACTCGAAATACAAGCAGATAAGCTCTCAGTTAGTAATGAACTACTACTATATAGTATCTAAATATTTTAGAGTGAAAAAAATTAAAAATTTTAAATTCAGTGATTTCAAATTCAAAGGAATAAAGATTTCATCAATAATATACAAAATTTTTTTAATAAAAAATGAATAAAAAATGAATACTAATCAATTTTATAATAATATTTCAACTAAAAAGTAGTACTTGGGAAATCTACAAAAAGGATATATTGTATAAATTTAATATTGATGATCTAATATACAAAATCAATTAAAATGAAATTTAAAAAAAAAACTAAATATACTAAAATATAAATAAAGTGAGTTAAGTTCTATGGAGTCTTCGATCTAAATTTAGAAAAATATAATATTTTATAAATTATGTTCTTGTCAAGATACATTATTGGAAGTAGGAGTAGTGGGGTAGCAAAAAAGTCAAATTCTACAGACTACGAAAAAGTATAAGAAAAAGAAGCATGGTACATGTGTTTCAGCATTCGAATTCTTGTCATAAAAAGTTATCACAAATTATTTGTTTCAAATAACATACTTCCTTGTTCCTGCAGGTTTTTTACATTGAAGATAGGATTGGACATACATTTTAAAATTTCTATAAAGTATAGTCTAGATTATATTATATTAAAGTATAAAATATTATATTTTGCTAAATTTAGATTGCAGAATGTATGTGGTCTCCAGTCTCGACAAAAAAATGGTCTCCATAGAACTTAACTCTAATACTAATACTATAATTTAAAACTTAATTAGAATATATATATATATATATATATATATATATATACATACAAAACCGGATCGGATTCGGATATCCGAATTTTAGAAATTTATGATCCGTATCCGGTCCAAAATATCCAATCCGATTTATTCGGATCGGAAATCCAAAAATTCGGATTAAAAAACTGGATATTGGATCGGAAATTTGGATATCCAAATTTTCGGAATCTTTTGCTCACCCCTAATAACAATTTAATTCATATATATAATATATATTATTAAATTACATCCGATTAATTTTTTTTACTGCTTAACATGTATTTTAAAGACTCATATAAAGTATAGTTCCACAACTTATTTTTAAAAATTTATTTTTTGAATAAAAATTCAAACATTAAATTTTTATTCAAAAAAAATATTAAAATAATATATAAGACTAGAGTTAAGTTCTATGGAGACCACCATTTTTGTGGAGACCTGGAGACCACATACATTCTGCGATCTAAATTTAGCAAAATATAATATTTTATAAATTATGTTCTATGAAAATAACTATTTTCATTTAAAATCTTTAAAATTATATATGTTTTGCAACTAAAACATAGCAAAACATATTGTTCTACAAAACATGTTCGGTTTGAAGAACATTCATGTTTAGTTTGCAGAACTTACATGATTTTCAAGATTTTCAATGAAATAATGATTTTCATAGAATATACTTTGCAAAACAGTACGTTTTGCAAATTTTTGATTACAAAATATAATCTATTTTGCCAAATTTAGATTGCAGAGAACATATGTGTCTCCAGGTCTCCACAAAAAAAAAGTGGTCTCCATAGAACTTAACTCTATAGATAATAATCTAGTTATTTTATTTTTTTCTTTTTCAAATTCCAATGTCAGGAGAGTACTAGAGTAGTAGTATACTTGTATTACCTTTAATGGCAAACACGTACAACATTATCATTGTATCATATAATATTAGCATTAAGCACATACCTTAGACTAGGTCTACTGGTCTAGGATTACAAAATCAACAGGAAGATATTCCAAAAACAAATAGGAAGCGAGCTGGCTCAAGTTGTAAAGAGAAAACATCAAAAGTTCCCAAAGTAAGTGACGCAGCAACGCGAAAAAGAAAAAATGCTTTTCCCTGGTGGGATCACTATAATAAGACAAATGATCCGACTATGGCTGAATGTAAATATTGTCTTACTTTGATTGCTTCTAATTCTACTAATGGAACAAGTTGCTTGGGGTAATCATATGAGAAGATGCAAAAGGTTACCCGCTAATATAGACATAAGCAAAAGATTTTGAATTTTCAGTCAGAAGTGATAGTTAATAAGGATGGAATCATTGAGACTATTTCCATCCCGAAGCCTTGGTTATTCAATCAAGACGCTTTTAGAAATGTACTTGCTAAAATGTTGATAGTTGATGAGCTACCGTTTATGTTTGTGGAGAGAAGGATTTCGTGCTTTATGCAAAACTATGCATCCCGAATTTTCTATTCCTTCACGTTTTACAGCAGCAAGAGATTGTTATAATCTCTTTATCGAGGAAAGAAGAAAATTAAAGGAATTTTTTAGCAAATTATCTTCCAGAATTTGTTTGACAACTGATTCATGGACCTCAGACCAAAATTTGAGTTACATGTGTCTGACGGCTCATTTTATCGACGATAACTGGAAGTTGCAAAAAAGAATCATCAACTTTTGTCCTATTGCTAGCCAATCTGGACAATTAATTGGTAGAGCTGTTGAAAAATGTCTCAATGATTGGGAAGTCAAAAATATTTTAACTATGACAGTTGCTCTTGATTACCTAAAAAAGCGATTTAATCACAGGGAGCGTGATGTTTTAAATGGAAATTTTTTGCATGTGAGGTTTGCTGCCCATATTTTGAATTTGGTTGTGAAAGATGGCCTAGATGATCTTGATACATCAATTCTGAAAGCTCGTACATTTGTAAAATATGTAAGGTCTTCTCCTGCTAGGCTACAAAAATTCAAGGCGCGCAAGTGTTGAGGAGGAAAAATTAGATGGTAAAAGTCTTGTTTGTTTGGATGTTGAAACTAGGTGGAATTCAACATACTTGATGCTGGAGTCTGCTATTAAATTTTAGAAGGCATTTGCTAATTTAATTATGAAAGATGTTGCACTTAAAAAAGAGATGAAAAAGGTAGGCGGTGACATTAAAAATGAGGAGTGGAAGCAAGTGTCCTCAATTCTACCATTTCTGAAAGTTTTCTATGATGCTACTTTAAAGTTGCCACGTTCTCTCTATATTACTTCTAATTATTATATCGATGCAATTTTTGGTGTTGGTTATGTGCTTTTTCAACATTGAAGATGAAGCTTTCCGAAAAATGGCATCACATATGAAGTTAAAGTATGACAAATATTGGGGAGATATTGATAAGCTTAATCATTTCATATTTATTTCGGTAATTTTAGATCCGAGAAGAAAAATGGTATATGTTGATTGGATGGTGAAAATTTGGTTTGGGGCTGAGAGATGTGGTATCTTGTATTTAAATATAAAGTCCACTTTTTGTTCACTATTTGACTTATATGGTTCATCTTTGCCTCATTCAGAAAATGTTAAAGAATCTAGTTACCCAAGTTCTACCACTAGTATTCGTTCCAAAGAGAAAGACGGTAAAAAAATGTTCGACTTTTCTGAGCTTGTGGGTAATACTTTCGAAATGCAAGTAGGGGGTGGAATAAGTGAGAAAAAGGTCGAGTGGGAGAAATATTTGGAAGATGAACGTGAATCTAATGAGTCATTCCCAAGTGTCTTACAATGGTGGAAAGATAATAACAAAAAATATCCTACACTTGCTAAGATAGCTCAAGACATTCTTGCAATTCCAGTTTCTACTGTTGCTTCAGAGTCTGCCTTTAGTACACGAGGGCGTGTTCTTGATTCTTTTCGTACTTCTTTAACTCCAAGGATGGTCGAAGCTTTAATTTGTGCACAAGATTGGCTGCGCAATTCTTACAATCCACTTTTTATAAAGGAGAGCTTACTTGAAATGGAAAAATTTGAAGAAGGTTGGTTTAATGCAATTATTTTTATAATTATTAGCATTTTTTGTTTTCAGTTAGATATTGATACTTACAAAAATTTAATCCTAAATTGTAGGTACGGAAAACTTGACAGTGGAGCAGCCGATGATTATTATTGACGAGCAATAGATGATACTTTGGATGAGTAGTGGTTAGGTGATGTTCTGATGCTGTTAAATTTGATTCCTGTATTTTTTTAGACATTTGGTTTGACGGGGTTTATTATAAATTTAATTATTTTCTATTTTTGTATAAGCTTTAAATTATGGTTTTTTCACTTAAGAGACTTAGTTGGTCAGGTTATTACAATGATGTTCTTGTTTTCTTTACCACTGGACACTACTTAACTACGTAGTAAACTAGTAATAGATGGATGCCTTGCAATTACACACATGACAACATCAAGTTTGCTCGGTGGTGCGAAGTTTGCTCAGTTGGACTGTTTCTTCTGTAGCAGAACATAGTTCCTGGTATTGTAGGAATTACATGATTCTGAAGATGCAAGTTCATTTTTTATGTTGTACTAGACTAACACTAGTTTACTTCTTTTTGCAGCATGCTGCAACTAAAGAATATTAACCGGGTCGGCTAATCCGATTTCCGGTCCGATTATATTGGATATCCAATTTTCGGATATCCGATTAAATCGGGTCAGATATGGATCATACGTTTTGTATTCCGATAAATCGGATATCCGATCCGAATTTCATAACCGGACCCATCATTTACGAAGTGTAGTAAATCACTATTAACACTTGTGGGACCCATCATTTACTACACTTGTGGATCGGTTAATATTAAGTGTTAAAACTCTTAATATTGAAGTGTAGTAAATGATGGGTCCCACAAGTGTTAAAAGTGTTTTACGGCACACACAAAACTCACAAAATAATATTTAATTTAGTGACGATTTAACAATTTTTACCCAATTGAAAATACCCTGAAACTAAAGAGAAAAAAATGACAAATTTGTACATTAAGAATTCTTATTGAACTTATTATCAAAATAATCTTTTAAGTATTTGAATATAGTTTTACGAATAACCAAATACAATTTTTAATATTACATCGACAGTTTTCATCTATTTATTTTAACATCTAACAAAATAATCTTTAATTAATGATGGTTTAACAATTTTTAACAATTAAAACTACAACAAAACTAAAGATCGAAGAAAGTGACAAATTTTTACTTTGAGAATTCTATTCGAGTTAGGAAATTTTCATGTATTTTATTTAAATTATCAAGATATATTTTTTAGTATTTTAATATAATTTAACTAACAACCAAATACACTTTTTCATGGTCGATCTAACGATTTTCATCTATTTATTTTAAAATCAAACGAACCTTATTATTTTCATGGTTGAGATAATTTTGGCGGTACTGAGGACCGACCAAAGTTTTGGATAAGATCTCTCTTACGCTTATTATATATAAGGATTTCATTAATGTCCGGGGCCCACTGACAGATCAGTAGGCTGTCTTCTCGAAAACAAGGGTCATGTTCCTTGTAGAACCGTTAACCCAAGAACTCTTAAAACTCTAATTTATATTTCAAAATAATATATATTTATTATATGTAGATCAGGGGTAAAGTTGTCCATAAACACAAAATTCACAATTTAGAGCTAATTAATATTTGATTAACAATTATAATCATACATCGATATCGATCAAAAAATTCTCCATCATCAACATAAAATTCCCCCATTATTTTTATCAACTTTTGTGAAAATATTCAAGTTTTTGTATGATCACACAATATTAGATAACAGTGTTCAGCAGCTGGACATTTAAATACAAGTAAGTTCAGTTGTAGAATTTTAAAATTTATGTGCTTTATTTTAAATTGGATTGCATGACTTTTATGTTGAACGGTAGAACACGAAAGTTATGGTATGAAAAAATATGAATAACATTGTTCAACAGTTGAATATTGATAAGTGGATTTTTAATCCACTTGGAACGCTTCATATCGGCTTAAATTGATGACTTGAACTCAAGTATGTGGTGTGTTTAATGTGTTTTCATTAAGTTTTGCAGAACCAAGAGTTGGAGGTTAATTTGATTAAAATTCGGATTTTCCGGGTAGGTTGCGCAGTCTTCACTGTTTTGGCCATATCTGGAGTTCTACAAGTCCGATTCTGACGATCTTACAGCTCACGCGAAGAGGATAACATTTTCTATAAGGTTCTGTACGGGCGCCCAGTAATTGTACTGGAATTCTGCGCGGCCGCCCAGGAAGTCAGAACCGCCAGAAATTGCCAGAATTCGATTTTAATTAGGAAAACTTCACAAATTCGACTTCTAATCATTATGGTAATTTCTTGGGGCGGCCAGAAACTTCCAGAATCAGTTGTAAACATGGAATATGCAATTCTTATTGCATTCAAAGATGGAAATTGCCGTAATTCTATTCTAACTCAAAAACGGCAATTGCTTGGAAGAGGGACAACTTGGAGCTATAAATACACACCTTGGGGGGACATAATCAAATCATCACAATACATCACAACACACCAGAGATCAGATTCAATATTGGAGCACAAGATCGAGGAGCCAAGAACGAAGAACGTGACTACGAGGAGATCTAGACATAGTTTTTTCTTGTATTCTTCAATTTTGGTGCAACTTTTGGATGCTTCCGGATTTGTCCTCTAAACCTTTAACTCTTATTCATATTTACATCATTGATTTCTTGTTTTTCATCATGCTTTCATCAGAACCCACGATGATGAACGGTTCTATTATGAACTAATCATTGTCGTGGGATTCTAACGGATTTATTTATGGATTTTAGTAGTTAATTGTTTTAAAGATGTGTGTGTGATGGCTAATTGATATCCTAGTTTGGTTGTGCTTATTCTTCTTGGATGCGTAGCTAACATCTAAGATTGTTTGTTAATCTCTATTGAATGCGAAAGTGGATATAGAGGTTTGGAACTTGCCATGCTAGCATAGGTTTATGTATGTTTGTCATGCATGATTCGTAGGTGATTTTAACCATCTTACCTGCCCTATGTAATCTGAATGGATAACTTGCTCGTTAAACCGTTATGTTTTCAAATCTTATAGACATATAGGGTCTAAGCATAATTGGTGTCTGCCCAACTTCTATCTCTTTTGTGGATGTTTGAGTGGTTTGGTATACGTATACTGAAAGGTAGCGTGTACTTATTTCGTGTTATCCGATTAGTTATCACAACCGTCACATGCATTGATTAAAGACAAAAGACTCTAGATGAAGTACTTAATGAAGTTAGGATCCCATGTTTTATTCTCATATACATAAATCGATTTTAATCCTCTTAGTTAGTTAATTCTTAGTTTAATAATTTGTTCTCTAGTTAATTTTAGATAATCAAACCCAAATTGTTAATTGTCTTAGCAGTGGATAAAAATCATACATTGTTGCATAGGTACATTAATTGAATTGAACACCTCATTAGATCTCTATGGGAACGAACTTGACTTATTCGTATATTACTTGTGACCACGTGCGCTTGCGTGATTTTGTGCTAACAAGTTTTTGGCGCCGCTGCCGGGGATCATCGGTGTTTTATTTTAGTTTATGTGCTTGTCATCAGTGGTCGTTAGAGTTCACTAACTTGGATTGTAGTTGTTTGTTCTGTGTGTTTCAGGTACTTGAACGTGTATGCGAACACGTTCTCAAACTCGTAAATTGGAAGAAGAAAGATTAAAGTTAGTAAAGATGGGAGACGTTCCAGAAGGAGTAGCACCTGCAGCTAAGGCTTTGAAGGACTATTCTCAGCCAAAGATCAATGATATTCAGTCGAGTATTGTCAGGCCGGCTATTGAAGCCAATACGTTTGAAATCAAGCCTGGCACGATTCAGATGGTGCAGAATTCAGTGCAGTTTGGGGGTGCTCTAACGGAAGATCCTAATATGCATATTAGGGATTTCATCGAGATTTGCGACACCTTCAAGACCAACGGAGTGTCGGAAGATGCCGTGAAGCTGAGACTTTTCCCATTTTCTCTGAGGGATAAGGCTAAGGGCTGGTTGCACTCTCTACCAGCAGGTTCTATTACTACATGGGAGGATCTTGCTCAGAAATTTCTTACTAAATTCTTCCCCATGGCTAAAACTGCTGCGATCAGGAATGCTCTTACTCAGTTTTCTCAGCATTCTGGAGAAACTTTATGTGAAGCTTGGGAGAGATACAAGGAGATGCTTAGGAGATGTCCACATCATGGATTGCCCGACTGGATGGTGATTAATTGTTTTTATAATGGTCTGGGAGCACAATCAAGACCAATGTTAGATGCAGCATCAGGTGGAGCTCTATGGGCTAAGAGCTACGAGGAAGCTTATGAGTTAATTGAGATGATGGCTGCGAATGAATATCAGAATCCTACTCAGAGATTATCACAAGGCAAAGTAGCAAGAGTTCTTGAAGTTGATGCAGCTACAGCTATAGCAGCCCAGTTGAAGGCTTTGACAATGAAGGTGGATTCTTTGACGAATTATGGAGTTCAGCAGGTGGCTAGTGTTTGTGAGCTTTGTGCGGGTGCACATGAGACGAATAATTGTGCCATATCTAGTGAGTCGGCGCAGTTTGTGAGCAACTTTCAGAGACCATCACAGCCAGTTCCAGCCACCTATCATCCCAATAGCCGGAATCATCCTAATTTCAGCTGGAGCGACAATCAACAATCTCAGCAGCCTTATCAGCCATTCGAAGGTCAGCAATTTGGAGCAAAGCCTTACACTCCTCAGAATTTTCAGCAGCAGCAAGGGCAGAATTTTCAGCCACAGTATGCTCCTAGGCAACAATTTCAGCCACCAGGATTTCCGCAACAACCTCATGCTAGTGCGGGGCAGTCTTCGAATGAAAAATCTGAATTGGATGAGTTGAGAATGATAGTTAAAAGCCAGGCGGCATCTCTCAAGACTTTGGAGAATCAGATGGGGCAGTTGGCAAGTGCCTTACTCAGCAGAGCTCAGGGAACTCTTCCTAGCGATACGGAGCCTAATCCAGGAAAGACAGTTGTCCAAGAACATGTGAAAGCAGTTACCTTGAGATCGGGAAAGGTCACGGGCAATCAAAAATCAGCAGTTGAAGAAGAGGAAGAAATTCAGCAGCATCAGGTGGAACCTTCTAAGGAAAAGCCAATTTTTGATTTGGCAGCTAAGCAGTTTGACGGTGAGGCTGAAAAGAGCAAAAATTCTGTTGACAAGTCTACTTTGGAGCAGACTATTTACCCACCTCCTCCATACCCAAAGAGGCTCCAGAAGAAGACTACAGAGAGTAACCAGATCTATCCTCCTCCTCCATATCCAAAGAGGCTACAGAAGCAGAATCTTGACACAAAATTCGCCAAATTTCTCGAGGTTTTCAAGAAGTTACACATCAACATACCTTTTGCAGAAGCTCTTGAACAGATGCCGAGCTATGCTAAGTTCATGAAGGGTATTCTATCTCGGAAGTTGAAACTCGAGGATTTGGACACCGTTGCTTTGACAGAGGAGTGTAGTGCAGTTCTACAGCAGAAATTGCCACCGAAGCTTAAAGATCCAGGGAGTTTCACCATACCGTGCACAATCGGCAATCTATCTTTCAACAAGTGTTTGTGTGACTTGGGAGCTAGCATTAATCTGATGCCGTTGTCTGTTTTTAAGCAACTTGGGTTGCCTGAGCCGAAACCAGTTAATATGACCTTACAGTTGGCTGATCGGTCGATCACATATCCAAGGGGTATAGTGGAGGATGTCTTGGTAAAGGTGGATAAGCTGATTTTTCCTGCTGATTTTGTTATTCTTGACTTTGAGGAGGATAAGAAGATTCCTATCATCTTGGGAAGACCTTTTCTGGCTACTGGCCGAGCGTTGATCGATGTTCAGAAAGGAGAGCTCACAATGAGGGTGAGTAATCAAAAGGTCATCTTTAATGTGTTCAAGGCTATGAAATTTTCGACAGAGGAGGAAGAGTGTTTTAGCTTGAAGATGGTTGATACGGGTCAGAGAAAGGAGTTCGATCAGCTGTTGAGCAAAAATTCGGACATGCACAAGTTCGAGCATCACATCAGTGATTCCATTGACAATTCTTCCATTCGAGATCTTTCGAATGTCAAGCTTGGAAAACTTCCACCACATTTGAAGTATGTCCTTCTGAATGATGAGTTGGTAATTTTTAAAGAGTGTGAAGATAATGTGTTGAGAAGGTGGAACAAGGATGATGAGGTAAAAGAGTGTTCTTATCAATCGACGGAGAAGCATAAACACCTTAGAGGTGTAAAGAAGAAAAAGAAAAAATCGATTGGTGGAAAAGTCAAGGTGAAGTTTGATTTGGAAAAGATGTGGGAAGAAAGCAAGAAGGTTATCAAACAATGGGTGAATGGTCCTTCTACTAAGAACAAGTCAAATGCGATCTTCGAGCCACCATGATTTGATTCACATTTGTCCGGCTAAATGACATTAACGACAGCGCTTCGTGGGAGGCAACCCATGTGTTAGGTATGTTTCTACTATCTTTCTTATTACCTTCAATGAGGACATTGAATATGTTAAGTTTGGGGGTGATGTATGGGTTTGTATAGTTAGTGTGTGTCTCATGTAGGATTCATATTGCATGTGTAGTTGTAGTTTATTCGTAGTTTTGCATGTTCATGTCATATAGGGCATTCTGTTTGCATAGTTTTTATTTATCATGTGAGTCCATTTTAGTTGCATGCATATTTCATGATCCCGTAGGACTTGACTATTTCCGTTGGTGAGTCGATGTTGATTGGAGTGTGGTTGTGATGAATAGAGGGTTGATTAAGTTTCTAAGTATTGACTTGCATGCCAGAAACAAATCTATTTCATAAGTCTCATTGGTTGCTTTTGAATTTGATCAGACCATGCTTGTTTGGTGTTAGAATTTAACCACTTGTTTACATTTAGAATGTTGGCTAGATTCTTGAAAACGAAGGAGCACTTATGTATAAGTTTGGGGGAAACCAGGGATTTCATGCTAGTTGTAATAAAGGCTAGGCGTCAAATGGCTAGTAGCCGGCTCATTGAAAATATGAGTAGTCTAGGGTGGGATGAGAAAAAGGCAAAGTGCACTCATTCCGAAATAAAAAAAAAAGAAAAAAAAAGAAAGAAAAGTTGAAAAAGAAAAAGAAAAGAAAAGAAGAGTTGTTTTTATGCAGAATTGATCAGGTTGAGCTCTTTAATACTCGAGCAATTAAGTTCTAGGGGACTTTGTGCCTAGTGACCTAAGACTTTTCCGGTCTGGGATCCACTAACCTAACGCTCGCTACATGGGTATTATTGTATAAGCCTTTTGGGGTCTTAACCATTGCACGGTCAAATAAGCATGTGTATTGTGTTTAGTATGTTGTTCTGTAATAAAAGCATGAATTCCTGTCTAACTCAAGTGGATATTGAGATGTCTTTAAGTGGTTTCTTGTGTCTAGAGTTCATTCTGTTTGTAAGCTTGTGGTTGTTTTGGCTAAGAGTAGGTATGGTCTTGATTTAGTTTGGGAGTATATTGGTGAGCATCGCACACACGCACGTTTCTGTGTTTGTCTTGTTGGTCGATGGGAATTTGGTCGAACTCTGTTTGGAAGACTGTGTTCTTTGAGATGTTGGCTCGTTGATTGGTTTTGGTTGGTTTGAAGGGATCGTTGCATTTTCATATTAGTTGCATACATGCATTGCATTGTTAGTTGCATTGTTAGATGGATTTTGTGGGTACATTCGCTATAGGCCCTCACGAGACCTTACTCGTCCACTAGGGCTGCCTAGGGGTTTAAAGGGCTTGTTGCATATGCCAAATGCAACCGTGATCACCTACGGAAGTGGTACTAGTTAGTTGTATATAGTTATATTATTTATGCTTGAGGACAAACATCAGTTTAAGTTTGGGGGTGTGATAAGTGGATTTTTAATCCACTTGGAACGCTTCATATCGGCTTAAATTGATGACTTGAACTCAAGTATGTGGTGTGTTTAATGTGTTTTCATTAAGTTTTGCAGATGCAAGAGTTGGAGGTTAATTTGATTAAAATTCGGATTTTCCGGGTAGGTTGCGCAGTCTTCACTGTTTTGGCCATATCTGGAGTTCTACAAGTCCGATTCTGACGATCTTACAGCTCACGCGAAGAGGACAACATTTTCTATAAGGTTCTGTACGGGCGCCCAGTAATTGTACTGGAATTCTGCGCGGCCGCCCAGGAAGTCAGAACCGCCAGAAATTGCCAGAATTCGATTTTAATTAGGAAAACTTCACAAATTCGACTTCTAATCATTATGGTAATTGCTTGGGGCGGCCAGAAACTTCCAGAATCAGTTGTAAACATGGAATATGCAATTCTTATTGCATTCAAAGATGGAAATTGCCGTAATTCTATTCTAACTCAAAAACGGCAATTGCTTGGAAGAGGGACAACTTGGAGCTATAAATACACACCTTGGGGGGACATAATCAAATCATCACAATACATCACAACACACCAGAGATCAGATTCAATATTGGAGCACAAGATCGAGGAGCCAAGAACGAAGAACGTGACTACGAGGAGATCTAGACATAGTTTTTTCTTGTATTCTTCAATTTTGGTGCAACTTTTGGATGCTTCCGGATTTGTCCTCTAAACCTTTAACTCTTATTCATATTTACATCATTGATTTCTTGTTTTTCATCATGCTTTCATCAGAACCCACGATGATGAACGGTTCTATTATGAACTAATCATTGTCGTGGGATTCTAACGGATTTATTTATGGATTTTAGTAGTTAATTGTTTTAAAGATGTGTGTGTGATGGCTAATTGATATCCTAGTTTGGTTGTGCTTATTCTTCTTGGATGCGTAGCTAACATCTAAGATTGTTTGTTAATCTCTATTGAATGCGAAAGTGGATATAGAGGTTTGGAACTTGCCATGCTAGCATAGGTTTATGTATGTTTGTCATGCATGATTCGTAGGTGATTTTAACCATCTTACCTGCCCTATGTAATCTGAATGGATAACTTGCTCGTTAAACCGTTATGTTTTCAAATCTTATAGACATATAGGGTCTAAGCATAATTGGTGTCTGCCCAACTTCTATCTCTTTTGTGGATGTTTGAGTGGTTTGGTATACGTATACTGAAAGGTAGCGTGTACTTATTTCGTGTTATCCGATTAGTTATCACAACCGTCACATGCATTGATTAAAGACAAAAGACTCTAGATGAAGTACTTAATGAAGTTAGGATCCCATGTTTTATTCTCATATACATAAATCGATTTTAATCCTCTTAGTTAGTTAATTCTTAGTTTAATAATTTGTTCTCTAGTTAATTTTAGATAATCAAACCCAAATTGTTAATTGTCTTAGCAGTGGATAAAAATCATACATTGTTGCATAGGTACATTAATTGAATTGAACACCTCATTAGATCTCTGTGGGAACGAACTTGACTTATTCGTATATTACTTGTGACCACGTGCGCTTGCGTGATTTTGTGCTAACAAATATTATAAAAAAAAGCAAGTTCACTTGTAGAACTTCGTGGAAAAAAGTAGGTTGAGTTGTTGAACTTTGAAGTTCATGTGCATAACACTTAAAATTAAGTAGCAGAACACTATATTTATACTACGAAACAAAATAGGTCCTGCAAGAGAATCCTTTTATCTGATAAATATTTTCGTGAATAAAATAAATAAATCATTCTTAAGAAAAAAATTAAAAAATGAGTAATTGATTAAACTTCTTTATTTAAATTAATTGAACTAATAGTGTAGTTATTTTATTCCAAAAATACCCTTATAAGGATTTTGTATGTAAAAATGAGTTGAATCCGGATAGTTGATCTAGTAATAATCCAACAGTTTATAACAGTTCTAAAATTCTTTTTTAGTATGTGATTCTCTCTTGATCCTGACCCTTAGGGCATATAACTTATTGTGGACAAGATTGTAGCATTTAAGTACCGTGTAAAATCAAGATTTATTTTCCCTAGACATTTAACTAGACAATGTGTCAATGAAATTAGAAATTATCAGTGTATTAATTGTAATCGTCTAACTTTTCGGACTATTAATTCTAAATACAAACTTTAAAAAAAAAACTAATTCTTTATTCAATAAATCAATAATTCACGAAATTCAAATGCAATGGTCAAACTCAATAATTCAAAAATATAAAATTGGAGATGCAACTCCACAAATTCAATAATCATAACCATGCACATAACAAAATCTATTCTACTACACTACACCATGCATGGTCTTCGCCAACACCCAAAATAAGTGTTAAAAATGCTGAAAAATGTTACCATATGAATTACGGCAACACTTTGGTCAATTTTCAAGGTGTTGGAAATCGCCATGTGGGATTAGAGGTTGTTCCAACACATTTTGTCAAACTATGGCAACATCAAAATAATGTTGGCTTCGCGACTTATGCCAACATTTTGTGCAAATACCAACACTCTTTCCGGTGTTGGCATAAAGTCTATGCCAACACTGTCTACTCAAACCCAACAACCTTGTGATGTTGCCATACCGCATATTCCAACATCTTTGTCCCTCTATAGCAACGCCAATGATGTAACAGTTCACATTTTTGCCAACACCCTATCATATTATAGTAACACTCGCTAGTTTACATTGTTCAAGTTTTAGCTACATTTTTACACGCTATGGAAACATCTTTACTGGTAATTTTGCAACAGATTTCTTCCAAAATGAAACATCCAAATATAAAACATAATCCATCCCAAAAACCAAGCAAGCAAACAACAGATGCAACTTTCAACATAAACCAACTACATATGCAAACTTCAGTACATAAATAACTCTGAACACAAATTTGAAGTAATATTTAAACCAACGATTACGTGAACAAGTTAAATATGGCCAAGAGTGCCATGAATCTAAGTTCTACCCATAACGTCTCAAAAGATTTTATAATAATAAAACCAAGCATCAAGGAGTATCATTGTCAGCTCCACTTGCATCACCATCTTGGACACTGTTAAGTGGCGCCACATTTAGCTCTTCAATATCAACCTTCAGCTCTGGACACTTTTCTGCCAGCTTGGTCATCATCATCTTGACATTTTCTCGAACCTTCTTCTCCACTTTTTCGTCCATCTCCTACGTAATTTGATCCCGGATCTTTTCAGTCAAACTTGCCAAGTAATTATCTGAAATATTTGATGTAGTCGCAGTTTGTGTTGCCAATTTGTCCTTTCCTTCCTTTTTTCGGATAAGTCTCCCTACTAAATAAGAGCGACTGTGTTCTTTGCCACCATAAACAAGCTTATTAGCAATCTGATACAAATGAAGATGTTACTTGTAATGCCTAATGTTAATCCACTTTAATATGCAATACTCAATAGAACCGGAAACCCAGAATTACTGTCCACTATGAAGTAGATTGAAAAATAAAAGCCAACAAGTAAAAAATGAAAGGGTGTGATGGCTTTTGATTCTGCTACCAAAAGAGCTACTAGAGAACACTTTTTGCTAACTAAAGGAAAATATTAGGTCCAAACTGCCTACATAGTCTCTGTCCAATAAACTAATAGCCAAGATGACAAAAAAGGATGAAGAAGAACTAATCAAATGTATACCCAGATTGATACCACCTATGAACTTTAAACAAATGCAAGTAATTCAGTATAACATAGACTAAAATATTTTATTTCTGTTTGTATCATAATAAATTTTTGTTTTCGAATTATTTTTGTATCATAATATGTTATACAAAAGGCGCTTTCTTTGTACCTTACTTCCAACTTGTTGAATGTTGAGTAATACAGGTTCCCAGACTCGGGTAAGATAATTGTTTAAAAATTACGTTCCAAATCCAAACATCTCAACACCAACTCTCTAGTAATCTTTGAGTTGACACATTCTTCAGCACAAATAGTGAGGTGACCAGACTTCCCATGATGGTTTGTTCCGATAGAATCTTCTATATACATAAGATCTATGGTTAATGACCTACTTGATTTGGTGATTATCTACATCAAAACAAAAAATTGTCAGAATCTGAACAGAAATAATGTTTGTGATACAACAGAGCTGAAGCCTCTGATAGTGTTACTGATAGGACTTCAACATCTAAACCAGAAAAAATTATAATACAAACATTTTGTAGTCTACAGACAAGAAAGTTACATATCTAATGAAAGAAAAAAGGGAAACTAAAAGCTAGTAGCTTTGAGATCATACTACGTTGTAGTGTATCAAAAAATGAAAGTCGCTTAGAATTATAAAACAATTGCATAAGCAACATTGGCTATAATTCTTGAAATATGAAATAATGAATAGCTAAGAAGTATCGACCCCGTTTAGAATCAAGTCTAGCATATAAATGACCAGAAAACATTGCCTTGAATTAAATTTCAGAATCTGGACAGAACCACGATATGCAAGTGAAACTACTATCAGAGGTTAGTACCTCAGACAAGACACATGTAGCCTCACCAAGAAGTTCCAATTCATCCAGTTTAAGCATCTACAGGTACCACCATAAGATATTACTAAAAGTGATAACAAATTTAATAGGAAATGAACGTGACACAACTACTGGAGACACCTTTTTTCTTGAAGGTGTAAGTATGTGCAAAATAATTAAAAGTCAATTAACTGTTTTTCCTACAAAAGTTTTGGAAACATCATCAGATAGTACCTTTACTTCTAGATCCTGAAACTGTTCATCAACATTATACAGATGAAACCTGTGATTTAATAAGAACTCAAGTAAATACAAGCTATTTAAATAGTATTTGCCTGACAGAGAACAGTGAAGCATTAATAACTTACACCAAAGTTTTAACCACCTCAAAATAATAGGTAATAATGTGCTTTGTAGTCCACTGAGGATTTAGTGATTTGGGTACTACTTCTGTTCGGCCAAGCTCTTGAAGTGTGTCATCCCTTCCTTTTACATTAATAACTGCAAAGGTACTAAGAAATTTGGTACATCATGACAAGAACATAGTATTGACTGTTAAGAATGCCTCTGGAATATATACACTAAATATGTTTCACAGCGCAAAGTCCATTCCATTGAAACTATGATTGTGAACGGGATCAAAGTAATACACTTTTAACTTATGAATATGTTTTCTTACTCTCGGTTAATTTAATTAAATTCTGCTCCACTTTCTGTCTACAAAAATAATATGTTTGTATCATAATAAATTTTGCAAAACACGGCACTTTCAGTATTGCAAAGTGTTACAATTTCCCTCTACAACACCCACAAACTTTAAGGATTAAAAATCAAAATCAGTTGAACCGCATCCAGAAACATCTCAAATGCCAGTTATAAACTGAAAGACACATTGTCCAGGCAGTTCAATGTTTTCGGTTCTTATTTAATGACCCTTTGATCCTAAGATGTGCAGTTATTAGTTAGCCTACTGAACTTTCTGACCAATGAATATTACCAACAAAATATCCTTCTATAAGGTATTTCTAGATACAAACATAAGTATTACTCCAAAAATAGTCTGTAACAAGTAATTTAGCTCACTAAAAATACTCTGTAATATATGCAAATAATTGAATAAGAGCTACTAGTCAAAAAAGACAATGGGAATTAGAAAATAGGAGCACCCCCTATATACAAAGATTGTAAGAGACAAAGGTTAACAACTACAGGAACCTATACTAGCATTCATGAAAAAAACTTTTAACATTCAAATTCCATTAATTTGAATAAAAGATCGTACCAGCCCGATGACATAAACCATATAATGAATAGCACATAAATGTTAAGATATGTGTATTCAGTAGTTTAAACGAATGTAAAACCCAAAAAATAGGGTTTTTAAAACCCCCAAAATCAACCGATTAAAACCCCAAAAAATTAGGGTTTGTAAAACCCCCAAAATTAATAGATTAAAACCCCCAAAAATTAGGGTTTGTAAACTATAAACTATAAAAAGAGATTACCTGAACTAATTAGATGAATATGACACTACAAGAAAATGGTCAATAGACATCGGTTTCTGGCCGATGTCTATGTTGTTTGCCAACCGATGTCTTAGTCGGTGATTTCTATCTTAGACATCGGCCAGAAACTGATGTCTAAACTTAACATACACATCGGTTATAACTTAAATTAGTGATGTGTAATGAACTCATAAACATCAGTTTTTACAGAAAAAAAGTGATTTATATTCTTCTATTAGACATCATTTTGGTCCGATATCTGTTTTGATTTTAGACATCAGATTTTTTAAATAAAAATTGATTTCTATTTGTTTCTTAGACATCAAATATTGGAGAAAAAATGTGATGTTTATCTTTGTGTTAGACATCAGTTTTGCCACATTAATATTGATGTATATTTAGGTCTTACACATCAGTATTTGATAAATTTTTGATGTATTTGTTACCGGTAAACATTAATTTCTGAACCTATATTAAATAAACTGTTGTCTTTCCAAGCGTAAAAAAAATTAAAATATGGACCATTCACCTTGTTGTTGTGAATTTCACCACTACTAATAATGAATCCAACAAAAATGAGAGATTCTATTACCTTGAGAAAGTATTATATTTACAAGGATTCACCATCTTAGATATGCTCCTATACATGAGCTACTTAGATATCAATCTCATTATATTGTTTGAGGACTTCATCCACTGCCTAACCTACTTGCTGAAGTTGAGCTTCAACTTGTCTTGGTGGGGAGAAAACAAACCAGGATGCGGAAGTACGCGAAACAATAAAGCAGCTACTGTATCTGCTGCTATACCTGCTCTCATGGACAATGTAGTCCCAATTGCACGCAAGAAATGCAAATGCATCCAATTTTTCTGAAGCTACACCAATGAATAAAACAAATATCAACAACGCCATTCGATAGACCAATTATTGATAGATAGATAATTTGTTCTACCTTAGTACTTAAAACTTACATTAGTGAATTTTTTGGAGAGACTAATGTGTAAACACTGCTTCACTTCACAATAAATTTTAGGGTTAATTAATAATGACGACGAAATACTCTATTATGCAGTTACCTAAGAAGGAATTGGCGCTTGGCTTCTCTTTGCTGTCTGCATTTGGGAAACAGGTATTTGTTAACCATTTTAGAAAAAAAAACAATAACTTTTATTTAGGAATCTATGTATAGATAAAGATCAAAAGTAGTGCCCTACTTACCGAATATATAGTTTTGAAGGCGCTACATATTGAAAAATGAGATTATCAGGAAACAAGAATGGGTTTCTGGAAGCACTAGCAATTTAGCTTTTACTTTTTAGACAATGGTATCATTTACAATTAATTTTCATGGACAAACTATCCTTATAGAGCGATTGCATCCCATAGTACCTTTTGATTCCCTGGACTGGAACCCTTAGCCATTCAGCTGCAAATGTCCATGTATAGTTTTTAAAGGTTAGTGATATTACTACACTATAAAAACTAACATGGATGAAATAAAATACCAATGTCACAGAACTCTACTTTACCAACATCCTCAATATTAGGAATAGTGGCAGAAACAGAAACAAAATGGACATGCGCTAATTAACGCACTAGATTTCATTTCAGTATTACAAGAAATCATTTTTAATCTGCTGACAATTGCCTCTAAAGCTGCTCCACCAATCCCATACCAAATTACATTGATTGACAGCTTGCTCAACCAAGCTAACGTCATCACATTGCATGAGGTGGACATGCAATATAGAAGTAGCAAAAAACATCTGTGGAGCAGAATAAGGCAATAAACAAGATATAAAAGAGAGAGAATAGGGAAGGGGGTTAAAAAAGGAAATGGAAACCTGTAACTCGGGATAATGCAATTCAGTTGCAGACATATAAGCCTGTTCCAAAGAGGAGAGTGAAGCTTGGTAATCTCCTTGAATAATGAGAGCATTTGCAAGATGGGAGTTGAAGTTGCAAGACCATAATTTAGCAGCAAAGCTATGAAATAACAAATTAGGGCAATTAGGAAAATAATAACAACTAAATCTCTCTGGCTTAAATCTCTCTCAAAATTAAATATCTCATCTGTCTCTCTCTGAAATAAGTAGTATTACTCTTACCTTTGAGCCTGGTTGGAAGGGGCTATGTATATCTATAAGAGAAGAAAGTTGGACCAACAAAGTAAAATTTTTATAAATTAAGAGAAAAAAATCTATATGTAGAACTGGAGTCATCAATATGTAATTAATGTAAGATCTCAGACTAACACTGTATGTGAAAGTATTCACAAGGGAACATATGATGTTAACAGAGGGACACATGTAAGTTATCTTATCAGATAGATTGAACATCTTTTATGCTTATGGTTTGAAAACAATGTTTCTGGTCAAAAATTGTACAATTAAGACATTAACAGTTAACCATCAGTACCAGAAGATTGATTTCTCCAGAAGGTGAACTGTAATAAAACATTAAGAGAATGACATTCACATTCACATTTGTTTGCTCTTCATTTACAGGCCCTTCATCCTGCATTTCTTCACCCTCATTCGGATTGACAGCTGAAGCTGACCGATTACCCTCGTCTTCTGTTCACTTTGCTTATTGAGATGAGGTACAAGTCAACAAATTTAAAGCCCTGTGTTACTGAATGATGAATAAGGAAACGTAAAATATATTCATGCAAGAACCAAAAATCAGATACAAGGTGCTAAATTGGAAATAGATTTCAGTCCTTTCCCAAGGACTACACCAAAATAAATCTTAACACAGTTATTCAGCTCAAAATTTTATAAATACCAGAGGGAACACAATCAATAATTAATTCAAATACACTTCTGTCACAAAGAAAACATTTAAAACTCGTATGGGAAAAACATTAAAATAATTACAGGTGTAGAGTAATAAAACTAAATTCTAACTAACGCAGTACAGTAGATTGTAGATATTCGAAATAAAAAATGACCGACTAAGAATAACCAATTATCAAAAGTTCGCACCTTCTCAAATTAGATATGACATACGTAATTGTCCTAAAGTATATATAACCATACAAATTGTTATATTATCTCATCTTATTATATCGATTCACAATAAAATTGTTATACACATTAATCACATATTTATATCACTTCAGGCAATGCAAGATAGTTGAAAACAGTTACAGAAGTCAGCTCAATTCCATAAAATGAAGATAAAGTTTAGCAACTAGTCTAGCAGAAATAGAAAAACTTACTCCCAAGCACTCCATCATCTGGTAATAAGCTCTACCATGCAAAGGGGTATGACCTTGCCGAGACTCCGAGAAATATCTAGTCACTACTAGAAATACATCAATAGACATCGGTTATTACCCGATGTCTTTCTAAACAACCAACCGATGTCTACGCGTGTGTTTTTAAAAGTCTATAGCTTTAGACATCGGTTATTCACTGATGTCTATTGAGTATTTACACATCGTTTTCATTTTAAATTCTGATGTCATTAGAACAAATTTAACACAAATGTATATTATTACCACTTGAATATTGATATGTTATCAAGGTTAGAGGCACTTGAACATATAACATCCAAGTGGAAAAGAAATATTGGCATCGATTTGCTTAGAAAAACGATGTCTAAGACGGAAATTAACATCGGTTCTGTGTGAGGTGTGATGTTAAAACATGCATCAGACATCGGCTAGTCCAAAGAGCCGATTTAATATAAATTAAAGACATCGGCTAATTTAAAAAAATTGTTATTGAAGGGTCCCTTTAATATTGGTTTCGTTTATAAAACCGTTGTTGAATTGTCTTTTTAACATCGGTTTTCAAATTGAAGTTGATGTACAATCTTGCATTTAACATTAAATTTATGTATTATATTGATGTCTTTGTTGCGTTAAAAAAATCAGGTTTCCACATCGATTTTTAGTAAATATGTGATGTTATTATTGTGTGTTTACATCATTTTTCAGTTGTGTGATGTTAATTGCATTGTCCCTGCTTACCAAAGAGCTATTCTACATATACCAAAAAACTCAACAAACTTGTACCACAAAGATAACTACTATATATCATTACCAAATTCAATTCAAGACGAATTCACATGGTACCTGATCGAGAACTACCCAACTGTCTAACACCACAAAACTAGTTTAATTACATTGTCAAACAAAAGCGAAATCAGTTACTAAATGCTCCGATCACAGCAACCACCATCTAGATAGTAAAAAAAACATCACCAAAGATTCCTGAATAAGTACTTGAGTTTCTGTTTATACCCTGACCATACTTGTCTCTGAGCCCTTGAAACCAAAGTCATCCAGCTTGGCCAAACCAAAGTCCAAGATTTTTGGTTTAAGATCCTTGTCTAGAAGAATTCCTGCCCAGCGGCAAAGATGTGCACATGGTGATATAACTATGTCAGTACCTGGAATTAAGATTTTACCAAACAGTGAACATTAGTACCTGGTCCGTGGAAACCTTGTCAATATCCCCAGCTTCCCAAGTTTCATATGCATCTTGCACTGTAAATATATATCCAATATGACTCGTGCTAATATTTTTCACAAAAAAATTGAGCTTACCGGAGGAATTTGGCTGCATAGCACGATAACCCTTGGTTCCGAGCGATAAAAGCATGGCTGTTTGACCAAAAGCCATGCCACAATTCACAGTATACACGTCTGATTTGCAATACTTGAAGTTCGAAGGGCCGCAGAGATGGAAAGAAGAACAGGATACGTTAGATTTTAAGGTAGTAATAAGGTTAAATAATGGATAAAGTAATTAAACAGACAACCGAAAAACTTCTATATCTCAATTATGGGGTAGAAGAATATCTCAAGATTCACTATCGATAAATTCTCAAGTACTTATTGCAAGACAGCGCAGCATTATTTGATGATTAGTGTTGCTTCTGTATATGTTCATTAATAACTACTAATACTTCAAAATATACATATGCTTACATCCATCATGTCTGCGATCGCATATGCCTCTGTTTCATATTCAACAGTCTCCATCTTCTCATTTTGATAAATTGTTTCATGCAGAAGAGAATTCAGATTGGTAAAAGACTATCATATAGATGAAAGTGCTTCAGGCAAGTCAGTATTCAGTGGAAGCAGCAGTGATACATGTGACAAAAGGAAAAGATAGACGAGTGCAACAAACTAAAAAAACTTACATGTGTCCCTGATGAATTTATGTAAAGATATATAGGCTTGGATGGATTATCAAAATCCAGCCACATAAACTGAGCAACAAGAAGCTCTTTCACTGCTGGTACAATCTACAACACATATAAAAATACATGAAAGATTAAATCACCAGAGAGCAGAGTACATATTTCAATACTAGCAGAAAGTATTGAATGGAGCAATTGTCTTACAGGCATGCCTAGGTAGCAAATTCGAGCATCTAACAGAAGAGACGGCAGATCTGGAGGAGCAGATCTAGGCCTTCCATTTCCTCTACCTCCTCCTCCACGCTACATGCTCACGCTCATACCATACCTGGAAGGCCCCCTTCCATTCCCATCAACACCTGATAAACTCCAAATACCTCCATGATTTATATAATTCTGGGAAGATGATATGCTTTCCTGTTGAAGTGTCAAGATAACAAGAATAAAATAATTGGTCATTAATTCCTTCCTTTAGCAGCTATGATGTCATTATAACCTTCCATCTATGGTAAACAGTAACTCGGCCTATTAATATTCTTTCAGCATCTAATGATGACTGTAGGTATCCCTCAAACGTAGCATTTTCCTTCTCAACACAAAAAATTAAGTAGTGAATGGAAATTACATATTCCACTACTAAATTATTCTAAACAAACCTAAAATTGGAAGAATAACATTATTCCATTAAGTACTGAATAGCATTTCCAGTTTTATTCCTTAGACATTCCTATCAAACCAAGTAATACGCCATTCTCAATATCAAATTAATAAAGTTCTTCAAGTTGCTCCATAATTTCTTAAATCACAGTTCAATACTAGTAACATCTCGAGCTTGATAGCATATAGCAAAATATCTGATTACTGTATGAGAATTCCTGCCCAGCGGTCTATGGTAGATCAAAATCAAAAAAACACAAAAAAAACATCCATAAATTAAAAAAGAATCACACAAGGAAATTAAAAAAAAAACATCACTTCAATACACAACCCATAAATTCATAAAATAACCAAAAAGATTCCACATAAACTAACAATCCAAACCTTACAAAACTATACACATAAATACACAAATATATACATACATATATATAATAAAAAAATCAAGAAAAGAGGGATCTCTTACTAATTAAAGGCCGTTTCCAAGCTCAATAAATCTCCAGGCCTGTGGAAAAAGATCGATTAAAAAACAAAAAATAAATTTTGAAAATGAGTACAAAATTTCCTTACTTTTTTCACACAAATCGAACCAAAAGCGCTGTTGTGAAGGTTATTTAGCACAAATCGAACCAATTCCTATCTGGGTTCATGCTTAATTACAGTTTGTAGTTTGAATCTATGAGAGAAAATGTAAATTAGGGTTTGTTAAGGGTTGAGAAAGAGGCGTGAGAGGAGATGTAGATGGTGAGAGAGAGATAAGGATGAGGAGATTGGTGAGAGAGAGATAAGGATGAGGAGATACACAGATGGTGAGGGAGAGAGAGATAGGTTAAGAGAGATAGAGTCGAGAGAGGGTTGGGATTAGATTTTATCCTTAAGCTGTTTCTGAGACAATAAACCTACATTCTTAATGACTTTATTAAGACAGGTTTAGACTTTATGATTTTAATTCCTTGTGTAGAAGTAGATCCCTTTTCAAAAGTAGAATTGGAATCCTTACCAAAAACAAAATTAACAGGAGTAATCTTAGATTTGGTTGTATCTATAACATGTCTATAGGTCTTTGGACTGACTGTCTCATCAATGACAATTTTCTCTTACAATTTCTTATCCTCATCTGACTTATATCCTAGACACTCTTTCCAATTCTTAGAGGTATTAATCTCATGAAATTTCCTACCAGAGTCTGTCCAGGTTCTGATTTTCTCATTAGCATTTTCAAGTTCCTTTTCAAGAGCAGTACATTTGGATTTCATCTCTACATACATGTGATTCACATTATCACATTCTTTTTGTACTTCTTGCATACGAGAAAATTCAGCTTCTAAAATATCATTCCTTTTTCTAAGTTCAGACATCTCAGATAAGATCCTAGTATTTTCAGCAGTTTGACTTCTAAAGATAATATGTAATGACTTTAGAAAACGTCTTAACTCAGAAGCATTATCAGTATCAAAATCAAAGATAGTATTTAGTACCTTATCATCAGGAGCAGCAGTTACATCAGCATTGGCCATTAGAGCATAGTTGACCACCTCAGTATCAGATTCTGAGGAAGAGTCCATCCAATCCTTGCTTGATGTGATAAGTGCCTGCGTCTTCTTGCCCTCAGAAGCAAAGTGACCCATACCATTGCACTTGTAGCATCTAACCTTTGACTTGTCAAATTTGCTACCCTTGCTGTCCTTTTTGATATACTTATCTTTGTTTGAATTGAAATCCTTTTTCTGAAAGTTGCCTTGTCTTCTATTCTTCCTGAACTTCATCCTTCTGAAGTTTCTGACAATCATAGCAACCATCTCTTCCATGTCTGAGTCAGAAGAATCAACATCAGTATTGGCATCAGCATTGCCATCAATATCTGATAAAGAGTCATCAGGATCTGACTCAACTATTCTTGTTTTACTTCTAGAGACCTCCATAGATTTTCCTTTTGATTTAGCCTCTGCTTTCAAAGCAATTGATTTTGCCTTGCTGCTTTTCTTGTTATTTCTCTGTTGAACTTCAAGATCATGAGTTCTTAGCATCCCATAGACTTCATCAAGAGACACAGTGTTAAGATCATACTGATGTCTAATGATCGATGTCTGAGTGTCCCATTCTTCTGGTAAAGCTCTTAGAAACTTGGTGTTTGAATCTTCAGTTTCATATTCCTTGTCAACTAAAGATAAACTGTTCAATAGTGTCAGAAATCTATCATATAGATCAGTTAGGCTCTCATCGGGTCTTGCATCAAATTGTTCATATTCTTGAATCAAAAGAGCCCTTCTGTTTTTCTTGACAGATGCAGATCCCTGGCACTGAGTTTCCAAAGTATCCCAGATTTCTTTTGAAGACTTGCATGCAATCACTCTGTTTGACATGACAGCATCAAGACTACTGTGTAAGATATTCTTTATCTTCGGTTCCCTGAGTACATGAGCTTTTTCTTCTGGAGTCCATTCACTTTTAGCCTTGACCACATAATGTTCAGGTACTGTATCTGTTCGTTCTACAATTCGTGTAGGTATATATGGTCCATCACGAATCCTATCCAAATAGTCAGGATCCATAGCCTCCAGGTACATCAGCATCTTTACCCTCCATGTTGGATATTCTGATTTCTTCAAGATGGGAATCTTCATGCTTTCATACTTGGTTGTCGACATCTTTAGATCGTATCTGATTCAGAATTAAATCAGTTTGCTCTGATACCAATTGTTGCCCAGTAATAATCTATTGTAGAAGGGGGGTTGAATACAATAGTATAAGATAATCGACTTCTTTATGTATATATCACAAATATGAAAGAAAGATAACAGCTTTATTAAATCTGATATAAAACTGTTACAAACTCTCTCAAGAAATTCTGATGTTCTTGAGAGCTGCTAGCTTACAAAAACTCTCTCAAGAAATTCTATGTTCTTAAGAGCTTCTATCTTGATTCGCTTCTCTTCTCTTCCGAATTACTAAATCGAAACCAAGACTGTGTTTATATACTACACAGCTTCTCTATCAATGATAAGTCCTAATCAATTACAAAGATTGAAACCTATCTACAATTGATAGCTACATACTACAAACCAGGAACCGACAGAATAAACTTCCATGTTTAACTAGACTCCAAATATAACTCGAAGTAGGAATCCTGATCAGCTTCCAGTCCTGATGATCAATCCTGATCCCAGTCCTGATATGCATTCTGATCCTGACGACCATGTAATCCTGATGACGTCAGCAATCCTGATCAGTTGAGTCTAGCTCCTGACGATCATTGAATTCTGATCTAACAATCTCCCCCAATCTCATACTTTGTGAAATAAAGTATAGATTCCTAAGATTCAATGATGTCAAAAACATATATACAAAATGTACAAAATCTGCAGCAACAACTTATCTGTTTAAATTCTTTGATAGAACAGATTCATCTTCAAGAAGTTGGATAACAAATTTTCTTCTTTTTCTTCAAGAATTTGAATCAGTCTTTCCTTAATATTTCTGAGTTCTTCATCTTCCTCATTAATCTGGTAGATAGCTGCTCTGAGATTCAATATGGAGTTTCTCTGAAGACTATGCTCTTCAAGCAAAAGATAAGCAATTTCCTTCCCATCAGGATTGAGAGAAAGATGAGTCATGCCAAAATTTACTTCTTTAACAGCAGTACACCTTTGCATTTCCACATCCTGACCTATTTGATTTAAGTACATGGGAGTATAATTACCATTGAAATTACTGTTTCCATCTAGTCTTCTTCTTATTGTTGACAAAATCATGTCACTCCATTCTTTGCATATTTGATTCTTCGATCTCAAAAGATAATGAACATATTTCAGTTCCTGTGTAGTTTTCATCAGCAGATCTTGAATAGATAAAATCTTCACACTACCATCTTTCATGAAGTACAGAAGCTTTTCTTTCTTGTCAAAACCATCATGACAATCTATAACTATATCAACAGCTAGTAAATTGTTCAGGTTTTCAGAAGTTAAAGTACCTCCAATTTCAGTTAAGGAGTAAGGATGAACATATGACATATTCAGATATTCAGTATCCATGTGTCCAATACCTCCTCTTGAATTACTTGTCAATTGCTTCAGATTTGAAAACATCTTTAACCAGAGTGCTTTTGATCTAACCATCCCAGATAAATCAACAACACTTGAAGCTCTTGTAATAATTCCTCCAGACTGAAAATTGATAAGTGTATCACAACTTAATGTGCTAATATGTTTCCACTTCTTATCCTTTTCCTTTTCAAAGGCATAGCTTCTTTCCAGTGAAGATTCTTGTCTGCTTGGGTTCCTCCACACTCTTCTGTTTGAGAGTTTAAGCCTTTGTACATAGAGATTGAAATCTCTATTTGTTGATCTTGTAATTTCACTTCTTCTGGCTTCTTCTTCTTCATCTACTTCCTTGTTGTGAGAATCAACAACAGTAGATAAAATTATCAAGTCAATCTCTTGCAGAATTTCAGAATCATCAGGATCTTGAATATTATCAGGAACAACATCAGGATTAGATTCTTCAATTTGATTTGTATTGCAGAGATTTGATTTTCTTGATTTTCTTCTCAATTCAGGTTCTTCTTCAATATTTCCATCATCACCAAAAGTAGATCTGTCAGGAACTACTAGAGTTTGAATAGGTTCAGGAATTTCTTCAATTCTTAACCCTCGAGACCTTGTCTGTCTAGGTATTGTTTGAGTTGAAGAACCTCTTCTACTTCTTCTAGCTCCTCTCCTACCTCTGCCTCCTCTACCTCTAGCAGGAGCAGGGTTATTAAAGCTTTCCATCATTTCTCTCTGTTGTCTTAAGAATTCTTTATGTGAGAGATGAGGATATTCTTCACTTGCTGTAGAGAGTGCTTTTCTTGCATATAATTGTTGAACTCTTTTATCAGTGTGATATAGAGTAACAATTCTGCCATCTTTTGTAGCAAACTTCTGGAATAAATTTGATGCATCTTCAGGATTATCAATAATCACATCTTCATCACCTTCAGGAATTGTAGCAAGAGTATGTCCATGACCAGGTGTCAGGATTTGTTCTTCCGTCAGGATCTGAGATTGCACCAACGTTCTTACTGTCTTAACTCCAGAATCAGAAACATGAGTTGACTGCGTTGTTTGACTTTGTGCAGTTTGAATTGTAGACTTCATAACAGCAGCATCAGAGGTTTCTCCTTGTATCACTTTGTCACAACCATCATCTCCAGTATCATCATCATTATTCCTTAATACTAGATCGGGTGTGCATTTTGTCCGACTAACCTTCTCCCCCTTTTTGACATCAGGATTTGACAATAAATTCAAAATTAAGGAAAGAGAGGCTTGAATGTCAGTTACCTTGGTATCCAGAGAATCAATCCTTCTGTTGATAGAGGATTGTTCAGAAATAACAGATTTCACTTGGGATTCTACTACCCTTAGCTGAAAAGCAATAGGCACCTTTGTAAAATTTTGAGAAATATCATTCCTTACCAACTCAGTTGAGTTCTTGATAGAATCAATCTCATTTTTTAGACTTTTGGATAACAAAGTTGTAGCCTTCAGATGATTCTTCAAGTCTTGATTCTCTATAGATTTTACTGCATCATAGGCATGTTCCAAAGCAGAAGAATAACTTACAGATTCAGCAGATCTGTGCCATGAATTGTTCCATTCATTCTGTCTAAGTGCCTCAGCAGGATTAAAGGAAGGAATAGAAAAATCTTGTCTCTGATCTTTCCCAGTGGAAGCTTTGCTAGCCATATATGTACTTGATGAACCAAAATTAGTTCCAAGACTAATTTTGAGTGCTGTAGCAAGCTGTTCCTTCTCTTTTCGATTCTCATCATCATCACTATCATCAGAGTCATCATCATCAGTATTGTGAGTATCATCAGGATCAGGAATAACTATACCTTTCATTTTATCCTGTGAATCTGTGATAGGATGATCCATTGGTCTTGAACGAAGTGGCTGTATCAGGATAGGTTCAACATCAGGAGCACCACTAGCGTCAGGATGAACACCGTCAGGATTTGATATGCTTGCATCAGTATTTGCTACCAATGGTTCTTGTGGAGCTTGAGGTTCAGAAGCTTCTTCAACACTTTGAGTCAAAGGTTCTTGTGTGCTTCCCTCATTGACAGTGTCCTCGACCAATCTTTGAACTTCATCTGCACCAGAAATCCCTTGAGCATTGTCAGGAAATTTCTCAGAAACTGTAGCTTGGCCTGCATCTTCACTTTGAGAAGATGGTTCTTGTGTAGCTGGAATGTCGATGTCTTCATTCTCCCTTTGAGAAAATGGTTCTTGTGGGACCATTCCACTAGCTAAGCCTTCACTCAAACTTTGATTGAGTGGTTCTTGTGTGGCTGGATCATCAGAAAGAGCTGTTGAACCACTTTGAGGTTCAGGTTCTTGTGGGCTTGATCCTTTCAGTTTCTTCTGTCTCTGATAGACTAACTCTTCTGCCTTCCTTAGCTTTTCCATTGGATGTTTTATCCCAAGATTGGAAGCAGCAGCACCATACTTCTCCCATGAAATATCAACATGTCTTTTTGTCGGAGAGTCCTGTGTTGGAGAGTCTGAAATATTAACCACTTGACTTGGTGCAGCATCAGGAATACTAAAATCAGGATTTGCTTGAGCAGTAGAAACTGATTGCTCATTTAGAATAGAAGTGTCCTGTACATCAGTATCCTGCTTCTTTTCTAAAGGAATATGATACCTGCTTTTTGATAACTTCCTTTTCTTCTGTGGTGTAGACAATGGAACCACAGCTGCAGTAGCAGTATCAGCAACTTCCTTATTCACATTCATCACAGAGGATATAGGTAAATCATCCTCTGAGTCAGTCTCATCCCTGAGCACTAACTTTCTTTTAACAGAAACAGCCTCACCTCTCTTTACAGCTTTCTTCACCAGGACCCCTTGTACACCCCCTTGTAACTTCTTTTTAGTGATAGGTGTAGAGGAAAAGTCCTTTGAACCTGATTGCCTTCCTGACACATCAGTTCTAGCTGACTTCTTTGCTTTTACAACTAAAGTCTTTTGAGAGACATTAGAGGTGGCAGTTGACTGTTTAGACTGTTTAGGATGAATGCTTGGGTTAGGAACAAGGTGTGATTGGCCTTGCCCCATAGCATTAAAAATTAAACCATAACGAGTAGGCATTTTCCTATGTAAGAAAAACCTAACCTCATCAGGAATAAAAGAATTTCCTATGAAACCATTTGCCTTATCAGGATTGAAAAAAAAAATTTAATATGAAGTAAAATAAAATTTTATTTTAAGAAAACAAAATTTATTTTGAAAATCCTGATAAGTGCTGTTTTTTTTTAAAATGATTACAAAAACAAATAGCATAATACCCATGTAACCATTCTTAACTATTACCGAGGCAAAGTAATTATGAGAAACTGAACAGTCGCCTCGATAAACAAAAATGACCTGCATCCTCAACACACATTCTCTATTAAATAGAACTGTTAAGCATAATCATCATATATCTATTAAAACACAAACCCTCTCCAAAGAAAAACTTACGAAAACCTTTCACCTTCTTTGTTTTTCAATGGCTGCCAATCAACAAAACAACATACCTGAAGAAGAGCTTGACTTGATTTGGCAAGTGATGGATGAGGCTCTTGCTGAGATGGAGCCACAACCAGTTCCTGACCCTCAGGAACATGAAGCGTTTATAAACGCAATGTTTGATGTGGTTTGGCACAACTTCCTGCAAGCCAATCCGAACTGGAATCCGCTTGATAACCTCATCTATGAAGAGGATGAGGATGATGAAGAGGATGAGGATGAAAATGATGAAGAGCTCGTCCGAGAGCTTGAGAAAAGAAAGAAGAGAATCCGTGATGCTTGTATGTCATGCAAGTTGGAGGCACGGAAGCGTCCCGGTGGTCACGGTGACGATCCGCCTTCAAGTAAATCAGCTCCTCTTCTTGTCTCTTAAGGATGGAACAAGAGAAGCCCTAGATGGATCAAAGCCTGGTTATGATCCATCAGGAGTGTTCATGCTTATTTGCAGGGCACGTGTTCCTGAGTAGAAAAGTAGACTAGGTAAAGAAAATGTAATTTCCATTTTCATTTGTAAAGAATCTTCAAGATTTAATGAAAACTATCAATTTGCTCAATTGTTCTTGTCCTTCTTACTTTTCCTGCACAATTTGTTAGTAACACTGCATTTGATACATAATATAACGAATAGTAATCACTGACAAAAATATAATTGGAATTGAAAATTAAGACTTAATAACTTAATCAAAGACTAAGTAATGATCTTATTTGTCAGAGTTTACTAGGAGTGTTGTTGACAAATTGTCTTAGAACTTCTGGTTTTCATACCAGCTTCAAAATCTGAGCATCAGGATTTGACCAATTGACTTCCTGTCAGGATAACATCCTATCAGGATTTGATCAAAGAAAACATACCTTTCCGAATAACCATCAGGATTTGACAGTTATCAGGATTTCCTCTCTGTAGCTTTCCTCAGAAATTCTCAAAGTTCATCATTCCAAGTTCATTCACCAATTTATTGAAAGTAGCTTCAGGTAGTGGCTTGGTGAATATATCAGCTAGTTGTTGATCAGTAGGAACAAAGTGAAGTTCAATTGTTCCTTCCAGAACTTGTTCTCTTATGAAGTGATATCGAATACTGATGTGTTTAGTAAGAGAATGTTGAACTGGATTTCCTGTCATTGCAATAGCACTTTGGTTATCACAATAAATAGGGATCTTTGAGTATGATAGGCCATAATCTAACAACTGATTTCTCATCCACATTATCTGAGCACAACAACTTCCTGCAGCAATGTACTCAGCTTCTGCAGTTGAAGTGGAAATGGATTTTTGCTTTTTACTGAACCATGAAACTAGTCTTTCACCCAAAAACTGACAGCTTCCTGAAGTACTTTTCCTGTCTATTTTGCATCCTGCAAAATCAGCATCTGAATAACCACACAACCCAAAATCTGATTCCCTTGCATACCAAAGGCCAAGTGAAGAAGTGCCTTTGAGATATCTGAAAATTCTTTTGACTGCAATCAGATGGGGTTCTCTAGGTTTTGCTTGAAATCTTACACACAGACAGGTTGCAAACATGATATCTGGTCTACTTGCAGTGAGATACAATAAAGAGCCAATCATTCCTCTGTAGTGAGTTACATCTACCTCAGCACCTTGATCAGGATCAAGTTTGGTAGCTGTAGCTATGGGAGTTGTAGCAGAAGAACTATCTTGCATGTTAAACCTTGTCAATAAGTTCCTTGTATATTTAGACTGATTGATAAAAATCCCTTCATCAGTCTGTTTAACTTGAAGACCAAGAAAGTAACTCATTTCTCCCATCATGCTCATTTGATATCTTGACTGCATAAGCTTGGAAAACTTTTCACAAAGCTTATTGTTTGTTGACCCAAAAATGATATCATCAACATAAATCTGAACTAACAACAATTCCTTACCATGATTCAAATAAAATAGAGTTTTATCAATAGCACCTCTTTTGAATCCACTTTCCAGTAAGAATAGAGCTAAAGTTTCATACCATGCTCTTGGAGCTTGCTTTAGTTCATAAAGTGCCTTATCCAATCTGTAGACATGATCTGGATAGTTAGGATCAATGAAACCAGGAGGTTGCTCAACATAGACTTCTTCCTCCAGTTCTCCATTTAAGAAAGCACTTTTAACATCCATCTGGAAAATCTTGAATTTCTTATGTGCTGCATAAGCAAGAAATATCCTGATGGCTTCTAGTCTTGCAACAGGAGCAAATGTTTCATCATAATCAATTCCCTCTTGTTGAGAATACCCCTTTGCAACTAGTCTTGCTTTGTTTCTGATTATTACTCCATCAGAATCAGTCTTGTTCTTGAAAATCCACTTTGTACCAACAATTGATCTCTGTTCTTTGGTCTTGGTACTAGTTTCCAGACTTCATTTCTTTCAAATTCATTCAGTTCCTCTTGCATTGCAGTAACCCAATCAGCATCTTTAAGTGCATCTTCAACTTTCTTTGGCTCCTTCTTGGATAGAAAGTTATTGTATAGACATTCATTCTGAGTTGCACTTCTTGTTTGAACACCTGCATCAGGATCCCCAATTATCAAATCAGGAGTATGACTTGCAGTCCATTTCCTTGCTGGTGTTAAATTGTTTCTTGAAGTAGATGCTCTCCCTAGATTGGTGTTATCTTGATTTGAAGAACTTGCTTGTCTTGAAGCTCCCCCTGAATTATTGTTATTTCCTCCTGATAAGTTATCAGGATCATCACTTGAATCAGTATCTGAAGAATTCTGTCCTGATGATTGTGTTGACTCTGAACTTGTAGTAGAATGATGTTGCTCCCCCTCAACATTAGCACTACTAGAAGTATTACTATTGATTGTATCATCAGTATTTGCACCATCAGCATCTGGTGTGTCATCAGGATTTGGTGACCCATCAGGATCTGATGTATGGACAAGATCTGATTCACTTTCTTCAGGTTCCTTGGTAGCTTCATTTTCAAAAATCAATTTGTCATGAGAGTCTTCATTGATTCCAGCTATCTTCTTGTCATCAAAAGATACATGTATTGACTCCATGACAGTCCTTGTCCTCAAATTAAAAACTCTGAAGGCTCTTGATGCTGGATAGCCTATGAAAATTCCTTCATCAGCCTTTGTTTCAAATTTCCCTAGCTGTTCAGGATGAGTTCTGAGAACAAAACATTTACAGCCAAACACATGCAGATGCTTCAGACTTGGTTTCTTTTCCTTGATTGACTGATAAGGAGTAACACCATGTCTGTTTATTAATGTAAGATTTTGAGTGTAGCATGCTGTGTTGACTGCTTCTGCCCAGAAATATGTAGGTAATTTTGCTTCTTCTAACATAGTTCTGCCAGCTTCAATTAGAGTTCTATTTTTCCTTTCAACTACTCCATTTTGCTGAGGTGTGCCAGGAGCAGAGAATTGTTGAATGATTCCTTTGTATTTGCAGAACTCTTCCATCTTTGAATTCTTAAATTCAGTACCATTATCACTTCTCAGTATCTTGACTTTGTACTTTGTACTTTGTGGTTGTCTCAATCATTCTTACATGATCCAACAGAACTTCAGGAGTCTCATCTTTTCTGTGCAGAAAATACACCCAGGTGAATCTAGAATATTCATCAACAATTACAAGAGTATACCTTTTCTTACTGATGGTCATGATGTTGACTGGTCCAAATAGATCAAGATGTAGCATGTGATATGGTTCTCCAATAGAGGATTCTGATTTACTCTGGAATGATGTCCTTCGTTGTTTTGCTTTCTGACATGCATCACAGAGTCCATCAGGAGTATATAACACTTTTGGTAATCCTCTCACTAAATCTTTCTTAACCAACTCATTGATGTTGCTGAAGTTAAGATGAGAAAGCTTCTTGTGCCAATTCCAACTTTCATCTACTGAAGCTTTACTGATCAGACAGGTAGGGGAGTCATCAGTATTTGATTGAATGTTGGTTTCATATATGTTACCATGCCTGTAGCCAGTCAGTGCTACCTTTCCTGTTGCTTTACTGACTACTTCACAATGAGTGGAATAGAAGTTGACATGATAACCTCTGTCAGTGATTTGACTAATACTCAAAAAGTTGTGTTTCAGTCCCTTCACTAGAGCTACTTTTTCAATGATGACATTTCCAATGATTATATTGCCATATCCCAAGGTTTGTACAATGTTGCCATCTCCATAAGACACAGTTGGGCCAGCTTTTTCCTCATATTCTGATAACAGGGCTTTGTTTCCAGTCATGTGCACAGAACATCCACTATCCATGACTAACACATTTTTCTTTTTACCCTGCAATCAGAATAGAAACACACTAGTTAGAACATTTAGGAACCCATACTTGTTGGGTTCCTTTTCCATGCAATTTATTAAATTTCACAGCAGAAGACTTTCTGACTTTAGCAGTCCTGACAGGATTTACTCCATCAGGAATTGATTTGTCAGTATCAGTATTAACAAAAGCATGTTCCAACTTGACATTCTTAATGCTACCAGAGTTTGCACTATTTTTATTAACTTTAGGCATTGGTTCATAAAAGTTACAGTACAACTCATGATAATCTTTACAAGTATAAATAGAATGCCATATACTACCACAATGAAAACAGGACTTCTGTGGTTTATAAAATACTGATCTATTCCTAACATCGGATTTAGGAATATCAGTAATCTTCTTCTTACTCTTCTTACAATCAATAGCAAGATGATTAGAGTTACCACAGTTAAAACAACACTTTCTAGGTGCATTTGGGATATATTTGTAACCATTCTCTTTGTTGATCCCAACTTTACCATTCCTGTTTCTCTTAACAGTAGATTCCTTTTTCTTATCTGTCACCTCACAGATTTTATCCTTAAGCTGTTTCTGAGACAATAAACCTACATTCTTAATGACTTTATTCAAGACAGGTTTAGACTTTATGATTTTAATTCCTTGTGTAGAAGTAGATCCCTTTTCAAAAGTAGAATTGGAATCCTTACCAAAAACAAAATTAACAGGAGTAATCTTAGATTTGGTTGTATCTATAACATGTCTATAGGTCTTTGGACTGACTGTCTCATCAATGACAATTTTCTCTTACAATTTCTTATCCTCATCTGACTTATATCCTAGACACTCTTTCCAATTCTTAGAGGTATTAATCTCATGAAATTTCCTACCAGAGTCTGTCCAGGTTCTGATTTTCTCATTAGCATTTTCAAGTTCCTTTTCAAGAGCAGTACATTTGGATTTCATCTCTACATACATGTGATTCACATTATCACATTCTTTTTGTACTTCTTGCATACGAGAAAATTCAGCTTCTAAAATATCATTCCTTTTTCTAAGTTCAGACATCTCAGATAAGATCCTAGTATTTTCAGCAGTTTGACTTCTAAAGATAATATGTAATGACTTTAGAAAACGTCTTAACTCAGAAGCATTATCAGTATCAAAATCAAAGATAGTATTTAGTACCTTATCATCAGGAGCAGCAGTTACATCAGCATTGGCCATTAGAGCATAGTTGACCACCTCAGTATCAGATTCTGAGGAAGAGTCCATCCAATCCTTGCTTGATGTGATAAGTGCCTGCGTCTTCTTGCCCTCAGAAGCAAAGTGACCCATACCATTGCACTTGTAGCATCTAACCTTTGACTTGTCAAATTTGCTACCCTTGCTGTCCTTTTTGATATACTTATCTTTGTTTGAATTGAAATCCTTTTTCTGAAAGTTGCCTTGTCTTCTATTCTTCCTGAACTTCATCCTTCTGAAGTTTCTGACAATCATAGCAACCATCTCTTCCATGTCTGAGTCAGAAGAATCAACATCAGTATTGGCATCAGCATTGCCATCAATATCTGATAAAGAGTCATCAGGATCTGACTCAACTATTCTTGTTTTACTTCTAGAGACCTCCATAGATTTTCCTTTTGATTTAGCCTCTGCTTTCAAAGCAATTGATTTTGCCTTGCTGCTTTTCTTGTTATTTCTCTGTTGAACTTCAAGATCATGAGTTCTTAGCATCCCATAGACTTCATCAAGAGACACAGTGTTAAGATCATACTGATGTCTAATGATCGATGTCTGAGTGTCCCATTCTTCTGGTAAAGCTCTTAGAAACTTGGTGTTTGAATCTTCAGTTTCATATTCCTTGTCAACTAAAGATAAACTGTTCAATAGTGTCAGAAATCTATCATATAGATCAGTTAGGCTCTCATCGGGTCTTGCATCAAATTGTTCATATTCTTGAATCAAAAGAGCCCTTCTGTTTTTCTTGACAGATGCAGATCCCTGGCACTGAGTTTCCAAAGTATCCCAGATTTCTTTTGAAGACTTGCATGCAATCACTCTGTTTGACATGACAGCATCAAGACTACTGTGTAAGATATTCTTTATCTTCGGTTCCCTGAGTACATGAGCTTTTTCTTCTGGAGTCCATTCACTTTTAGCCTTGACCACATAATGTTCAGGTACTGTATCTGTTCGTTCTACAATTCGTGTAGGTATATATGGTCCATCACGAATCCTATCCAAATAGTCAGGATCCATAGCCTCCAGGTACATCAGCATCTTTACCCTCCATGTTGGATATTCTGATTTCTTCAAGATGGGAATCTTCATGCTTTCATACTTGGTTGTCGACATCTTTAGATCGTATCTGATTCAGAATTAAATCAGTTTGCTCTGATACCAATTGTTGCCCAGTAATAATCTATTGTAGAAGGGGGGTTGAATACAATAGTATAAGATAATCGACTTCTTTATGTATATATCACAAATATGAAAGAAAGATAACAGCTTTATTAAATCTGATATAAAACTGTTACAAACTCTCTCAAGAAATTCTGATGTTCTTGAGAGCTGCTAGCTTACAAAAACTCTCTCAAGAAATTCTATGTTCTTAAGAGCTTCTATCTTGATTCGCTTCTCTTCTCTTCCGAATTACTAAATCGAAACCAAGACTGTGTTTATATACTACACAGCTTCTCTATCAATGATAAGTCCTAATCAATTACAAAGATTGAAACCTATCTACAATTGATAGCTACATACTACAAACCAGGAACCGACAGAATAAACTTCCATGTTTAACTAGACTCCAAATATAACTCGAAGTAGGAATCCTGATCAGCTTCCAGTCCTGATGATCAATCCTGATCCCAGTCCTGATATGCATTCTGATCCTGACGACCATGTAATCCTGATGACGTCAGCAATCCTGATCAGTTGAGTCTAGCTCCTGAAAATCATTGAATTTTGATCTAACATTGAGTATTGGAATTTCCTGCAAAATACAACCGAAGCTTGATAACTAAAAAATTGTGTAGATTTAAAAGCAACAAACAAATTGAGTCGTCATTAGTTATCTACTATATACCATTACTAAACTCTCAAACAACTAAAAACATCAGTAAATCACTCAAACAACTAAAAATATCACTCTGTGTGTGTGAACACGCATCAATTAAACAAACTCCCCTTGATTTCAAGTCTGAGAGGCTATTTCCAACACAATGCCACAATTAAAACACAAAAACAAATCAAGTCAGCAACAAAAAATCAAACAGATCTAAAAATAACCGACATCGTGAATTGATTCAAATTCAAACGAAATTAAAATCGTACGAGATCTAATAAACACACAAATGCGAGTAAATAAATAAACTAACAATTGCAACGAATTAAATTCGAAGATTATGAGATGAAGATTAATAGATTCGAATTGAGATCCCAGTGAATTGAATTGAACGAAGTAGAGCAGGACGGAGGTGAATGGTGGTGGAGGTGGAGACGAGAGAGAGAGAGAGAGAGAGGGAGAGAGAGAGAGAGAGAGAGAGAGAGAGAGAGAGAGAGAGAGAGAGAGAGAGAGAGAGAGAGAGAGAGAGAGAGAGAGAGAGAGAGATTGAGTGAGGTGAGAGACGAGAGAGAGAGTCGGAAAGCGGGAAAATAGATTTAGTTTTTAGTCGGGGGAAAAGTATTTGGCAAGAGGGGGAAAATAATTGGTATAAAGGGGGGGAAATAATTGATGTAAAGGGGGGAATTACGAAATTTTTACCAAGGGGAAAACAAAATTTTTTTAGTCGAACTTTAGACATCGGTTCTAAAATAAGCGATGTCTTTAAACAACAAAGACATCAGATTAACGCGGGGTGATGTTATTATATCTTTTAACATCAGTGGAATTAGTAACTGATGTCTAATGTGTGATGTCTATTGAACATTTTCTTGTAGTGTGAGCTTCAATCCGAGACGAGCTTCGGCCGTAAATGTCCTTCGACCGGAGACAAAAGAGAGAGAGAGAGAGAGAGAGAGAGAGAGAGAGAGAGAGAGAGATGTGTGTTTGAGGGAGAAAGTGTTTCAGATGGAGAGGGAGAGAGTGTTTGAGAGAGAGGGAGAGAGTGATTGAGAGAGAGAGAGAGAGAGAGAGCGATGTGTGTTTGAGGGGGGGATAGAGAGAGGGAGAGAGTGTTTTCATTATTTTGAGTTTTTCACTAGAGCGGGCTATTTTTCACTAGAGCGGGCAATTTCCCCCCGCTTTTTTAAACACTATTTTGGGTGTATAAGGCAACACCCATACAGGTGTTGGCATTGAGGATAAAATTGTAACTAAGGCAACACCAACGGCAACACCCGACTATGATGTTGGCATATATTAGTTTTAATTGATTTTTAACCATCTAAGCCAACATTTTACGTGGCAACACCATTTTTGAGTGTTGGTAAAGACCGTTTTTGGTGTAGTGCTAGCACGGTAGATCTTATCCAAATAATTGCATCAAATCACCTAGCACAAAGTCCACACATGTTCACATCCTTAATTTTAATAGGGATTTGGTCCCCAGCCATCGATGGATGCCAACCACCTGCCGTTATGTTTCATTGCGGGAGGTGATGTGACTCCCGCTATGTTTCATTGCGGGAGGTGGTTGGTATCCACGGTGGCTGTGGAATAGCACCCTTCTTAATAAGCTTCCAAAAGTCCGAATCTAAAACATATTAAAACAATGAGCTGCAAAGCCCAGTAAGAGTAACTATCGTCCAACAGCTGAAAATAATATTTAAAATAGAATTTCTGAATTTTAAATCAATAAAAGAGTCTTAACAATAAACTCAGATTTGATTCGCACAGTTCTAAATTACGGTCACACTATACCAGTGATACGGTTCTATATTAGATAGTTCGATGGAGGCCAGTTTACATCCCTCGATAAGACAAACTCAACGAGGTATTTATGTGTTCCGAAACATACGTAAACTAGTTCTATGTGTCACACTATCCAGTGACCGGATTCTATGATTAGATACGCAACTAAAACTGGGGAATTCTATAAAAATCTTTTTTTTTTAAATCTAATTTCGATATCACAGTTTCGTAAATTAAATCAAATATTTCAAATGCGGATAAAACAGATTTGATAATATTAGTGAACAATGAAAAGTGTAACGCCCCCAAATCCGGGGTCAGAAGATTTGGTCGTCACGCTAAAATCTCAATTTAAAACAACCTGTTAAATATTAAACCAATACAAATATAACATCTGCGACCCCAACTCTACCAAGATCTTTTAGGCTATAGTGCTAGAAACAAGAATCCAAAATTTACTAAACTTTAACTTCCTTTACAACAATACTCTTTGCACAAATTCTATAACACTGGTATAACTTCGATAAGAAGTATACCAGGCAAACTAATCTTATACAATATAGTATTTAATAGAAATCAACTATATACAATAACCTTACACTAGATCCAAATGCTCTGCATCAACTCGTCTTCCCAACATCATCTTGACTCTTCTCGTTCCATAGTTATACGATTAAATACTGTCAATCTACCTTTCACTGGAGGGTTAAAAAGGTGAAACAAGCAAGAGTGAGCCAAAGTGCTCAGCTAGTGCGATAGAATATAGCTCTGAATATCAATGTATGATTCAATAAGTATGAAATTTAACAAAACAGTACAGAACAGGTATTAGGAAATTCTCAATGGAATTTAAGAACAATGAAACTTGATTATCAATAACAAACCATAACTTTAAAAGTAATATGGTTCCACATAAGTAAAACTCTTTTCAATTTATCATCAAAATAAATGAATTGGAATTCACTCGACGCTACGAGCTAAGCCGACGATCAATCGCTCATAGCTCGCCAACCAAACTGTGGTACACAACAGGCTCATTACATATTGGGGTTCCCCAGGCAATTATCCGCCTCTCGGCACTTATTACTATTGGCCATAATTCAACATACTCGACCGGCACACGGCCATGTGCATTTCCAATTCACGGGTTCAATATAAAACCCTAGTTATTCAACAAATCTCAGTGTTCACCCTTATCGGGCTCACAACTCAAATCACAGTTTTACCCTTATCGGGTTCATAACTTCCCAATCATTTAGGAAATTCACATTTCAACAAATCTCAGTTTTACCCTTATCGGGCTCACAACTTCCCAATCATTTATGAAATCCACATTTCAACAAGATAATTAAATTTTTCTCATTTAACATGGCAATATGAATCTGATAAGTAAGAATATAAATCAGAGGGTTTATTGAATACTAAAAGAAATAGTTCAAGTCCTTCAAAAAGTATACTTATAACGGATAAACCTTACATTCTGAAGGAAATAAACTGAATTATGCATAACATATATGAGTTCGAATAAGGGACTTGATCAGATAATTGCATTAACTAGAAGAAAATAAAATAATAACACTTGTATAGGTGCAAGATGGAAATAGAATACTTGTATAGATACAAGATAGGGATATAATAATTGCAATTTACTTTGAAGATAATATCACTTGAACAATAAGTGAAAGTATAAACACTTGCCTCTGGTCCTTAGCTATTACGTAAGGCTGAAATTATACGACTTCATTTCTCTTTGATTTCATGGCATCATAATTCTCTTTCTTGATCATTCATGGATATGACATTCTTGTAGTTGTCGCAAGTCTGATTCCCCAAGATTGAATTCGCGTGTCTATTTCTATAGTCCAACATAAACGCTATTTAAATCTCTAGAGTACGATCATTATGTAACTTAATTCTGACGCATTAACTATTCTTACCAATACCTCTATTGGAATAAAATACTTGGAAAGATCCCCTATGCGTGTTGACGTTTCCACAGTGTTGTGTCATCTCACCGATAAATCAACCTGTCGTAAGCAATACTTCATCCATCTCTGACTTCCTTCATTTAACATATTTCGGTAATCTGGCTCGTCTCGTTCAATAGCCTATGTCCATAGATAAAAATATTTCAATTGATAGAATAGTTACTATTGACTAAATAAATTATTTACGTATCACGCTCGTCTAAAATCTCCATAATATAAAAGTCAACATATAAGTCAACAGTCTCGTTAATCTCATTTTATAACAATACCGACAAATTTCTATTCTAACTACCCCTCGTGATAATATTAGACACGATTAAAACATTTAAACAAGTTCCAAAACACTTATTCGCATTTATGACTCAACCGCCAGATAATTCACATAATTTATATAGCACATATTGGCATTTAAATGCAATAAATAAATCACATAAGTCACGTAATAAATGATTTTATAAATCAATTAGGAATTTTAAATAATAAATAAAACATTTTTAGGAATATGTTTCCTAATTTAAATCATCTTTAAATCACTTTCCAAAATAAATAAAGAATTTTCGAAAAATAAATAATCATCGAAATAAATAAATATTTTGAAATAATCCCTTAATTAATTAAGGAATAATTAGATAAAAATTTCAGAATTTAAAAGAATTTTTTTTTTAGAATTTAAAAGTCATTTTTAAAACTATCTTTCAAAATTTAAATAAACAAAATAGATTTTTATAAATTAAAAATAAATAATTTTAGAAAATAATTTGGTCAGGGGACCAATTTGAAATTTTGAAAAACTTCAGGGACCAAACTTCATCATCTTCAAAACTTGAGGTACTAAACTGTAAAAAGCTCCGTTGCCAGCTTTAATGGCCAACCGGCCGCTACCAGCGGTATAAATCCGGCCAAAATCCATTCAACACCAAACTTTTACCAAACTCAATATTCTATATACCAAAACAAAGCTTGAAACACGTCCAATCTAACCCACATACCCACTTACACAAACAATCAACAGATTTTACGAACTAATGGTTTGAAAATTCGAAAAAACTAAGAAATTGAACTAGCTAATCTAGGAATAGAACGACTCAATTAAACATGTAAATCGATTATAAATGATCATATGAAGCTATAGGAACCATCAAAATCAACGGACAAACTCTAAATCAAAAAGCCCCAATTTGAGCCCAAGAACCCTAATTTTCGAATTGGCTAATCTGGGAATCAAACAATGAAATTGAACACATATTTGGACTCCTTACAACCATATGAAGCTATACATATCATCAAATCACATGAACAAGCTCAGAATCAAAAAGCCCCAAATTTTACATAAACCCTAATTTTACAGAATTAAAGAAAACTCCTTATATGGTTTAAAAATTACCCCACACGAATTCTGATGGTAGATTATGAAACTAGATTCCAAGACCTTCGATTCGACTACTAGAACGTTGAAATCGGATTCCGGTAACGCCTCCAAAATCGAGTTTGATTATCAAGAACACGAGGAACACGGTTCAGAGATTTTTAGATATTTAACGATAAATAAGCTTGATTATACACAAAATAATGCACGATACACCTTTTTATATTAAACGGAAAATAATACCCCAAATGACATTTTTGGATCGATATTGATCCGTTGGATCGTTTTAATACAATTAAATAGAATACACGTTTTACGAGACGATAATTATCCAGAATATATGGATAACTACAAGAATCGTTTAATAATAGATATACGAACCAAAATACCTCTATTACGAATGTTCCCGAATATTTCCCACTTTAACGAATGAAATATTGGAACGAACAATATACAAATTTCCCGAATAATTAGGGAATGATATAAATTTCCTTTTCGATAATTAAAATAAAACGAAATAAAAAAATAACATTCTCTTAAAATGAATTTCCAATCATCACAAATATTCACATAACATCTCAACGTTCACATATTCGATTATTTAACGAATAACTCAACGCATTTAAACAGATAAAACAATTAATAAATTTTGATATGAAAATAAAATTTCATTTCACATCAAATATTAATACGTAATTTTCCCGGATCTTACGTCCTTCCCCCCTTAAAAGGATTCTGTCCTCAGAATCAGCTTATGTAAACAGATGTGGATACTTTTCCAACATCTCACTCTCACATTCCTAGGTTGACTCTTCAACCTTAGGATTCCTCCACCAAACTCTTACTAATTCGACTGTTTTATTACTTAACACATTCTCATACCGACTTAATATCTTAATCGGTTGCTCAACATAGAACAGATTCAGCTAAATCCACTACACCATAGATTGCGTATTGCAACAACACAAATATATTGCCTTAAGACCTATATTTGTTGCACTAGATTTAATTGCAACGAATGTGCAAAATTTCACTGTTGCATCCGCCCCTGTTGCAATAGAGCCATTTAGCAACAATTTCAGCTCCATACAGCAACGTTAAGAATCATTGCAATACAAGCATATAACAACGTTTTATGGTCTTCAGCAACATTTAAAAATCATTGCAGTAGCAAATGGTTGGCAAACAAGTCAGTTTAAGGCAACAAATATTAGTCCAATTGCAATGAATTTATTAGACAAATTGCAACAATTTAGGCCCTTATTGCAATAATATAGCAGTTGTAACATTATTTGCAACATATTTTTGACACAATTGCAACAATTTTTAAAAATAAAATTGCATGGTTCCATTTGAATATATAACTAGTCAGGCATAAAAGCCACAAATCCAAGCAACACCAAACATCAATTAATATCATTTCATACAGACCACTAATTACCAACAACTTCCAAAAAAGTTAAATAACTAGATCGCCGCATACAAATCAGATCTTCCTAACTAATTCATACAATAAATAATAAACCTAAAATATACAACTACTGATACACTAAAACATTATTGGGAGTAATTGATACAACTGAAGGAGAACTGCTGCGTTGAAGGAGAACTGCTGCGTTTGTAGAAGAAGTTCCGGAGCTGGAGAATCTGTACACCTGGAGCATGGATGTAGCAAAGATTTTCCATCACTTGCATTTTTATTGTTCCAAGATAGGATTTGCTAGTTTAGTTCTCCTGTTCATGATAAGATTTGCTATTTTAGTACAAAATAGTTACCGGACAGGAAAGCATAAACCCAAGTTAAAATAAGATATCCAATTCCCGGGAAAACCAATGTAGAATATAATTTAAATTAAATTAATACCCGGACACACATATACAAATCATAAAATTTAGAGGCCATGCACCCAACACCGTGAGTTCATCATACTGTTTAAACAAAAAAGAACTCAAAAAGCATCTAAAAAGGAGAGAGAACTACCTTCTATATAATTGCATATAAGCTCCTGGTGAAAGCACCTTGTCCAATTCAACTCTATAAATTTGTATATAAAGAACTATGCAGATAAATGAATATAAACCTCCCCAGCAAGGTTGGACATGCAAGGGAACAAAGTGGTTGATAATTATTAAGGCATTTTTTGCACTGAACTACTTTTATCACACAAAAAGTCACCTATTAAACCAGAGCTTATACTGCCTAAAATGTATACCTAAAGCGGTTAGGTTACGTAGTGGTACGAGAATAATACATTAAAAATATTAAAATTGTGCTATTTAACTCGACAACTGATTAAAACTAGTTTTTTTTACATACTAAACATTAGAGATTCTGGCAGCTGGGACTCGTTTAAAACCGAGAGTACAAGAAAAAGGCGCTCTTCTGTACAAGAAATATGCAGGCACGAACAAATGGAGTAAAAGAATGTGTAACACTGACAACCAATTTATCATACAGGAAAGTAATCAATTAAAATAAGAATCACCCTGCAGGTATTTAAAACATAGGGCCTAAATTTGTTTATTACTTGATATGAAGACAATACCTTGATTGTGCAATGGATACTAGCTCCATTTTACCATCAGTCCAGATGCTGTACCAAGAAAGGACGCCAAATACCAATCCATTCTCCATGCTCACTGTAGAGCCTTACACTTGTATTGTTCTTAATAAAGTCAAAACACACGTCATCAACCACTATAAGAAAACAGAACAACTTTTGAGGATGTTGACTATAATAAAACAGATCAACTTCAGATATCTATATTAGAATAGCTGCAACAAGCGTCAGCAGTCACTGTTATATGTTTTAAAAGCAGTTTCTAAGATGAGCATCATTACCACCCAGAGATCCAAAATTTTACTCATTTAATAACTGAAGTATCCCTCGCATCTGAAGATATGGATTCTCTAACAGCTTTTCATTATTTCTCTGCACACACATAGCGAGAAATCACTCAAATGTCAGATATTCAGATGTCCACTTCTACATACTGAAAAAGCTATCTAGGAGCAGAACAAGAAAAACAAGCAGATAACAGATACAATAGTATCATAATGGTTGAATTATATCCTGTTGCCAGTATATGATAGTGTCGCTCCCAGATCCTTTGTCCAACCATTGTAGCCACTAGTACTCTGTAGAAGATACCTATCACTGTAAATAGTCCTAGCACAACCAAAGCCATTACAAATAATAATGGTAACCCTGCTTCCCTCTCAAGCAATCACATTCACCAGTTGCAGTAGCGTAACTCTCAAAACAAGTAGTGCAGTCAGTCCACATACAAAGGGTACCAGGTAAATGACAGTCAGCACAGATCCTGTCCCGACGATAAACAATACAACAAAAGTCAGATAATAAATATTTAAATTTAATCTATATGTACCTACTATAGTCACTAAGAAGAGTAATAAATCAAATGACAGGTCAACTAAGCATTTAGATACTGTTTTTCTCACAGTGATTTTAATAGACAATATTCTAATATCATATCACACATGCCCGGGAAGATGGTATGAATTAATTTTTATAATCCATTAGAAACACAAAAAAACAGGAGTTTTTCAGTTATTGTCATCAAGGATCATAGAAATACACCTGAAGTCGAGACCGATATTATTACAAATATATAACATACCCACGCTGGCAGAAACAAAGGCATAATTCTCTACATGGCTGAGCCAGATCATTCCGCACCCCTAATTAACAAAATTAATTCAAATTAACAGCGAAATACAAACACAAATTAACAAAAAAGTTACAATTTAAAACCCCTAATTAACAAAATTAATTGGAATCCCTAATTGTAAAAATCTACTTCAACAAAATCTCAATGTAAAATCCTACATAACAAAAATTAACAGAAAAATAACCCCATAAATCAATTTAAAAACAACCACAAATCAACAAATAAACCCTAATTGAACCATCCAAAGTTCATCTAAAAGCATATTTTAAAATCGATTTGGGGAAAAAAGATACCTTTTTCAAGCTTGAGTGTTCTTCGAGCTTGAATCTTCGACCTTTTGAATCTTCGAGGTTGAGTTCATTTTGAGTTCTCTCTCTTGTCTTCTCTCTCTCGCCTTGTCTTTGCTGTTTTATGTTGGGTCTGTGTTTGTTTTTTATTTAGTAAATTGATTTAGTCAAGTGCCTGGTTTAGAAAGCCCGGGCAAAAAAAAATTGGCTAAGCCCGCTTATATTTTAGCAAGCCCGCCAAACTTGCTGCAAAAATTTTGAACGTAATGGCAACGTTTATCTATATTCGTTGCAACATAATTCAAATTTTGCATAAATTAAATCTAATTGTAACAATTTTAAGAAATGTTGCAATATTTCTAAACTTGTCACTAAATAGCAACGATTTTTAAGCAATTTTTTCGGTGCGCGTTGCAATAGTCAATCTATGGTGTAGTGATCTCTATAGGTTCATATTCTATGAAATACATTATAAATACACTATATATGGAGTGATAAGTAAATTCGTACGCAACTTTCCCAACACGCAGTAGATCGACGTAAGGTAGCATTTCAAAATTGTCATAATAACTATTGTTGTAAAGGAATTTAACCGATGGTAAGTGATCCTTCCAATTACCTTCAAAAATTTGTGCACAACCATAGTCTGTCTGAATTCTTAAATTAAGTCGCGGATCTCTGTCAGATACAATTGAACCCGACATTCCATGTTGTACTACTATCTCATTCAAATAGAGATGAACCAACTCATCCAATGAATATCTCTCGTTACTCGGTCACTAATAACCCAAATAGCATCATGATTAGCTCTAGGCCTTGGCAACTCTACTACAAAGTTTATCTTAATATGTTTCCACTTCCATTCAGGAATCTCTTAGTTGTAATAGTCTACTATATCTCTCTCGTTCTGTCTTCATTTTCTGACATCTCAAGTACTTAGATACTCACCAACATTAATATTCTTTTAAATCTCTTATATATCCTTGCATTTCCTTCTTATCCCTTATACTTTCTCGTTCCCTCCTGTAATTAAATCCATTTCTTTTTTTCCATAATTCTTTCCTTAATGTAGCCCTTTCTCTTTAATTAATTCTGGTTGAATCCCAATTTCAATCACTCCTTCTAGTTATTCTCTTGTTATTATAACCTTAAAGCTCCATCATTTCCAATTCTTGTACCGAAGATATTTACATCTCTAATCCCGCTTTACTACTTATAATGTCAGCCATTCATATTCCTTGGTCAATTCTATCTACCTCCAATATAGCTAACAACTGCTTTCAACAATCACATACCTTCCGTGCCAATGTAAAATAAATATTCATTTTAAAACAACCACTCATTTCCTTGTCCATTGTCCTTAAATCCTTGTTAAAGCCTCTTCATCTTCTTTTCTTAGTTATAAATAAGGTGAGAAATACACCTCATCAACTTGGTGACTTAGCTCCATATCTTAAAAATTGTTCTACTTAGTTCCAAGAACTTAATTGATCTCCATCTGATTTCCCAAATAATTCAGAAGATACATTCACAGTAACACTCAGGACACCTTTCCCAGGGTACCATCTCATTCCCCAAATAACTTGATCAAATCGACATTATCTTAATTCTCATTCTATACATCCACGTTGACTGGTAAGATCTACCTTAACTATAGTGAGCAAAAGACTTGCAACCATATCATGTAATCCTAAAGCATTCAAAGATCATATCATTCTCCATTATTAGCCTAACATCGTATTTATAAGTTCTTCTCATTGAGACAAAAATCTATTATGTCCATTTTCCACAACCTGGGATAACATCAACACAATTGTACACATTTTTCCCAATTTCTCATCAACTCTTGAATTAACTAACTAATGTAAATGGTTACTGAGGCTTCATAGCGCGTCGTTGTTTCTTCAAATATTATTTCTTCTTCAAATACTGTCGTTTCTGTCAAGTAAAAGTTGATCCACTTTCGCTCGTGGTAATTCAATCGCAATTTCTTCGTTCATTATAGTAAGGTAAATTCCTTCCAAACTGGTGGTATACCTTCAAGATTATTAAAGATAACAAGATTCATGATATTTTGAAGTGAAAAGGTTTCACATCATAGAAAATGTCCCACAATTGTGGTTACCAAATTTACATATTCTAAAGCGAACAGTATTAGAAATAAAAGAATCACTGAGAGATCAATTCGATCACATGAACTCAATGTTGCGTGTCTTAATTAAGACATTACTAAAGGTAATTAGCCTTCTTGTATTGCACAACACACAAGTGACGGCGTCCCATCAGACTTCTATCACACAGACAGATAGTCCTTGTGTCCCCTATAAATAGTGTTGTTTGTCTCAGTTGGAGTAGAGAAATATGAAAGAAATTTAAAGTCAAAGTAACAACCAAGGCCTTTCGATAAGAAATCTCAGATATACACCTTGGATTGAAACTGAATAGATTCCAAAGGTGTTATTTCAGAAAAGAAGAATAACCCGAAAAAAAGTATCGAACAAGTAGGGTTACATTACAATTAGAGTTATCTACCCCTGAAGAATGAAAGAGTTGAAATTCAAATAACACATTTTCAACATGCCTCAAAATTTGAAATAGATATCTCAACAACCTCTGACGCCATTGAAAACATGATTGATCAAAAGTATCAAATACAAAGTCAAAAGGTGGAATATATTCACCAACACAAGTCTCGCTTAAAGGAATGTCAAAGATTTCATTAGGATGGAAAGGTATTACCAAGGTCTCCACATATGCCTTCTCTATCGGCTCCTTCGATAGCTCGTTATCCGATTCTAAGCCCTTCTTTTCCACGTCATAAAGTTATCGATATTGTACGTTGTCGTCGACTCGTAATAGTCCTTAAAGATTCCACCGCAAACATCTATGGATGCAAAAAGTTCTATCCAGCTCAGCACAGCCATCTTAAACGAATACTCTATCTTAACTTACTCATTGGTACTATATCTAATAGTCCAACACGAACTCTAAGTGAGCTCTAACGTTCCTTACATAACTATACACACTCCTACGCACTCTCGTTTCTAGTTTTATTATAACCCTGCTCTGATACCACCTGTAACGCCCCCAAATCTGGGGTCAGAAGATTTGGTCGTCACGCTAAAATATCAATTTAAAACAACCTGTTAAATATTAAACCAATACAAATATAACATCTGCGACCCCAACTCTACCAAGATCTTTTAGGCTATAGTGCTAGAAACAAGAATCCAAAATTTACTAAACTTTAACTTCCTTTACAACAATACTCTTTGCACAAATTCTATAACACTGGTATAACTTCGATAAGAAGTATACCAGGCAAACTAATCTTATACAATATAGTACTTAATAGAAATCAACTATATATAATAACCTTACACTAGATCCAAATGCTCTACATCAACTCATCTTCCCAACATCATCTTGACTCTTCTCGTTCCATAGTTATACGATTAAATACTGTCAATCTACCTTTCATTGGAGGGTTAAAAAGGTGAAACAAGCAAGAGTGAGCCAAAGGCTCAGCTAGTGCGATAGAATATAGCTCTGAATATCAATGTATGATTCAATAAGTATGAAATTTAACAAAACAGTACAGAACAGGTATTAGGAAATTCTCAATGGAATTTAAGAACAATGAAACTTGATTATCAATAACAAACCATAACTTTAAAAGTAATACGGTTCCACATAAGTAAAACTCTTTTCAGTTTATCATCAAAATAAATGAATTGGAATTCACTCGACGCTACGAGCTAAGCCGACGATCAATCGCTCATAGCTCTCCAACCAAACTGTGGTACACAGCAGGCTCATTACATATTGGGGTTCCCCAGGCATTTATCCGCCTCTCGGCACTTATTGCTATTGGCCATAATTCATCATACTCGACCGGCGCACGGCCATGTGCATTTCTAATTCACGGGTTCAATATAAAACCCTAGTTATTCAACATCTCAGTTTTCACCCTTATCGGGCTCACAACTCAAATCACAGTTTTACCCTTATCGGGTTCATAACTTCCCAATCACTTAGGAAATTCACATTTCAACAAATCTCAGTTTTACCCTTATCGGGCTCACAACTTCCCAATCATTTAGGAAATCGACATTTCAACAAGATAATTAAACTTTTCTCATTTAACATGGCAATATGAATCTGATAAGTGAGAATATCAATCAGAGGGTTTATTGAATATTGCAAGAAATAGTTCAAGTCCTTCAAAAAGTATACTTATAACGGATAAGCCTTACATTCTGAAGGAAATAAACTGAATTATGCATAACATATATGAGTTCGAATAAGGGACTTGATCAGATAATTGCATTAACCAGAAGAAAATAAAATAATAACACTTGCATAGGTGCAAGATGGAAATAGAATACTTGTATAGGTACAAGAGAGGGATATAATACTTCCAATTTACTTTGACGATAATATCACTTGAACAATAAGTGAAAGTATAAACACTTGCCTCTGGTCCTTAGCTATTACGTAAGGCTGAAATAATACGACTTCATTTCTCTTTGATTTCATGGCATCATAATTCCCTTTCTTGATCATTCATGGATATGACATTCTTGTAGTTGTCGCAAGTCTGATTCCCCAAGATTGAATTCGCGTGTCTATTTCTATAGTCCAACATAAACGCTATTTAAATCTCTAGAGTACGATCATTATGTAACTTAATTCTGACGCATTAACTATTCTTACCAATACCTCTATTGGAATAAAATACTTGGAAATATCCCCTATATGTGTTGACGTTTCCCCAGTGTTGTGTCATCTCACAGATAGATCAACCCATCGCAAACAATACTTCATCCATCTCCGACTTCCTTCATTTAACATATTTCGGTAATCTGGCTCGTCTCGTTCAATAGCCTATGTCCATAGATAATTATTTCAATTGATAGAATAGTTACGATTGACTAAATAAATGAATTATGTATCACGCTCGTCTAAAATCTCCATAATATAAAAGTCAACATATAAGTCAACAGTCTCGTTAATCTCATTTTCTAATAATACCGACAAATTTCTATTCTAACTACCCCTCGTGATAATATTAGACACGATTAAAACATTTAAACAAGTTCCAAAACATTTAGCACATATTGGCATTTAAATGCAATAAATAAATCACATAAGTCACGTAACATTCCAGAAATAATTTGTAACTCGGAAAAAAGGCCTAAAATGATTTTATAAATCATTTAGGAATTTTAAATAATTAAGAAAACATTTTTAGGAATATTTTTCCTAATTTAAATCATCTTTAAATCATTTTCCAAAATAATTAAAGAATTTTGGAAAAATAAATAATCACCAAAATAAATAAATATTTATAAATAATCCCTTAATTAATTAAGGAATAATTAGATAAAAATTTCAGAATTTAAAAGAATTTTTTTTAGAATTAAAAGTCATTTTTAAAACTATTTTTCAAAATTTAAATAAACAAAAAATAGATTTTTATAAATTAAAAATAAATAATTTTAGAAAATAATTTGGTCAGGGGACCAATTTGAAATTTTGAAAAACTTCAGGGACTAAACTTCATCATCTTCAAAACTTGAGGTACTAAACTGTAAAAAGCTCCGTTGCCAGCTTTAATGGCCAACCGGCTGCCGCCGGCGGTATAAATCCGACCAAAATCCGTTCAACACCAAACCTTTACCAAACTCAATGTTCTATATACCAAAACAAAGCTTGAAACACACACAATCTAACCAACATACCCACATACACAAACAATCAACAGATTTTACGAACTAATGGTTTGAAAATTCGAAAAAAATTAAGAAATCGAACTGGCTAATCTAGGAATAGAACGACTCAATTAAACATGTAAATCGATTATAAATGATCATATGAAGCTATAGGAACCATCAAAATCAACGGACAAACTCTAAATCAAAAAGCCCCAATTCAAGCCCAAGAACCCTAATTTTCGAATTGGCCAATCCGGGAATCAAACAATGAAATTGAACACATATTTGGACTCCTTACAACCATACAAAGCTATACATATCATCAAATCACATGAATAAGCTCAGAATCAAAAAGCCCCAAATTTTACATAAACCCTAATTTTCCAGAATTAAAGAAAACTTCGTATAAGGTTTAAAAATTACCCCACACGAATTCTGATGGTAGATTATGAAATTAGATTCCAAGACCTTCGATTCGACTACTAGAACGTTGAAATCGGATTCCGGTAACGCCTCCAAAATCGAGTTTGATTCTCAAGAACACGAAGAACACGGTTCTGAGATTTTTAGATATTTAACGATAAATAAGCTTGATTATACGCAAAATGATGCACGATACGCCTTTTTATATTAAACGGAAAATAATACCCCAAATGACATTTTTGGATCGATATTGATCCGTTGGATCGTTTTAATACAATTAAATAGAATACACGTTTTACAAGACGATAATTATCCAGAATATATGGATAACTACAAGAATCGTTTAATAATAGATATACGAACCAAAATACCTCTATTACGAATTTTCCGGAATATTTCCCACTTTATCGAATGAAATATTGGTACGAACAATATACAAATTTCCCGAATAATTAGGGAATGATCTAAATTTCCTTTTCGATAATTAAAATAAAACGAAATAAAAAATAACATTCTCTTAAAATGAATTTCCAATCATCACAAATATTCACATAGCATCTCAACGTCACATATTCGATTATTTAACGAATAACTCAACGCATTTAAACATATAAAACATTTAATAAATTTTGATATGAAAATAAAATTTCATTTCACATCAAATATTAACACGTAATTTTCCCGGATCTTACAAAAAGTCACTTACCTCGATATCGATGTCGCACCCTGAAAATAAAGTCAAAACAAATCATGAATATTAATTTATAATCTATTAACAGTCAAATAAAGCAGACAAGCACACAATTCAATAGAACTCATGTGGCATTTACATATAACTTACTCAAAGACTATCCAAAAAATCACACACCAAAATATCTTGAAAACTAGACTATCGTTAACAAAATCAGCCATTACCAGTTCTTGAAATTGGCAAATTACTCTATGAAAATGATCTTATCTGAAAAAGTACAAAACACGAAAAACGTAGGCAATTCCGACCCTCCAGAATGGTAAGGCTCGTTAAAAACGAATAAGTAATGAATTCAGAAAGTAAATGTTTGAGGATTGTAGAACAAAATCAACCCTTGATTTCTTTAGTATTTTGACGTTTAAGACATCCAAATCACAGAAATAGTCAATGGAATGTAAACACAAAATGCAGAGGTCGAAAATACAGTTAAACCTCGATAAAATAATATCTGATAAAGTAATATTTACTGATATATATATATATATATATATATATATATATATATTCACATTTTCCAGTTTCCACCAAATTCAAAATAAATCTTGTTCATAATTTTTGCGGAGTATATATAATTTATATCTCATTATATAAATTATTCGGAATATTGAAAATAATCATTTGTAGGATATATCTTGATACTTCCTTACCTAACATTAGATGACGAATCTTGATATTAACTCTTATCAATTTCTAATCAATCATTAATTTTAATTAATTTTTACGTTATTAGTGATTTTATAAACATTATTCTGAGTGTGATGGATCTAACATATGTTTATATTTTACCCTTAATCGATTATAATTTGTCTATATATTATAAATTTATTATTGTAATAAAAATATACTTGAATTCACACTAAAAATCTCTACTAACTTTAAAATTTTAAAAAAAACATGCATATAATTTTCTTTAAAATAATAAAATATTACTATATCGATAAAGTAATATTTTATGATTATATCGATAAAGTAAAATTTTTCTCCAGTCCCAAGGGTATTACTTTAAAGAGGTTTAACTGTAGCTTTTCATAATGGTATCGCTCATAATTTTTGGATAAAAACTCAATTTAATATGAATTTTTCGAAGGGTTTCTCAGTTTTGAAAACACATTGACATGTCAAGAGAAATCAAAGAAAAACTCACATTTACAGACCTAATTTCGAAAAACATAAAGAATTAAAGTCGTAGATAATTCAAATACTTTCTGAGGGACACAAAGATCACCTCCATACGATAAAATATGAATGTTATACAGATTTTACAAGAATTCAGCATATGCAATCAAAACATTAGTACATCAAAACTGAAGAGAACAACGAAGATCCTTAACATAATCAAAATCAATCAAGTATCATATCTTGATTTGTTTCATAAAAAAAAGAATATGGGTTACACATAACTATTCAATCAAACTAAAGTCCAACTAAATTAAATTAGTAGGCCCCGTTAATCTAATTTTATTCTAAAGTCAAATTATATAATTATCTTATTTTTTAATCCACTTCTAATTCTAATTTCTAGAAAATTTTAATCTATTAAAATTACTAAAAATCTGGGATATTACATAAAATATGTGACAACTCGAGTCAAATTCCGAGTATTTTTTGAAAATCGGGTCAAGTCCCGACTTTGAGTCCGAATAAGCCGAAGCATACTGGCACAAACACAATCAACTTGGGTAACGACTAGCCCACCACAGGCCCCCAAAATATCATAATTTGTTGGTGTTTATTGTTAGTAGTACCTTACCTTATAAACTAAACTGAATAGAAGTCCCAAATATACTCGATGTGAGACTGGGGTGTTATAAACCAAACTGAACAGAAGTCCCAAATATACTCGATGTGAGACTGGGGTGTTACAGTAACAGAGACAGTAATACAATTTATCAATCGAATCAATTGAATAACACTATACAGAAAAAATGTATTAGGTTTCATCCCTGTAATCTGCAAATCTTCCCTCCACCCCTTGTTAGGGTTGGGGGACTACACAAATTCTAAGATTTACAACACATCAATGCAGAGCACACACACAATCATATGATTTGTTGACTAGTTGCCTACTAACGTGGGAAGAGGCAAAGTTACGTGTAGTATGGCGGTAGACTTGCACCGTGGATCAATTTGTTCGGGCTCGAGATGGAAGAAGATGTGGAAGAGATCATCACAATTGTTTCAATGGCTTGATCAACCAGGTGAACGAGTTGGATGATACTAGTGTTCTTCTACTGGTCGAAAGATTGATGAAGCAAGGATCGGGTGACTCAATTGATGGAAGGGCACTTGTGGTGGATGATGCACGTGATTTTGTAAATGGATACATCGTTATGTTGAAGAACGATGGTTTGAAGGTCACTATACGGGTTTTAGTGATTCTCAAGATTGGAAGAACGAGAGCAGGAGATTTTTGTTCGAGGGGAGGCATGGCGGATGGACGTTGATGTCTCTGATGGTTATTGAATGTTTGGAAGAGCAAGAGGGTTCTTGTTCGGGGGGAGGCATGACGGAGGGACGTCGATGTCGCTGATGGATACTGTTCAACCTGATATGGGTATTGGGTTGAAGGGGAGGATTGTTGGGTTTGACCGGTTGTTCAACCCAATATGGTAATATGAGTTTGGGTGATTAAGACTGTTTTGGTAATAATTGTATGGGTAGACAATTATTATATATGGTAATAATTGTATGGATAGACAATTATTATATATGGTATGTCTTGGTCATTATATTAGGGAATTAGGTACCAAGAATAAAAAGTCTTGTAAAACAAGTATGACAAGTATTGGTGGCTAAGTTTTGGGTGGCTATATAAACATAGTCATATTGTATTTGTTTGATATGAGTGCTTAAGAGATGTAATCGTCTTAGGTATTGTTTGAGGATGTTTGAGGATGTTTGAGCATTGTTTGGCTCAAGTATCGAGTTTGGGACACCATTGAGGTGTTATTGTTTTGATTGTATTATTGATAATTATTTTGATTAATAATACAAGTTGGGACGTGGGTGTTTCCACGTCATATATGTTTTGTGTGTGTTACTTGTCAACTAATCGTGTGTTTGTGTGTGTGCTATGCATTGATGGGTTGTGAATCTCGAATTTGTGTAGTCCCTCAACCTAACACCCCTCACTTGCAGTAATAACAAAATATAATCTCAAATCCTAACATTTCTTCTAGATATGGCATGGTAGTATATAATAATGAACATATTGCACTTATTATATCCTATATATAATTGACATAAGAGAGTTTAGGTGGTTTGGTCGTCAGGGCTAAATTAGTAAATTTATAATTATTATTATAATTAAAAAGGAAAAACATTATATGTAAAATGCATGGTGGTAGCAAAAGACTACACACACGTGAAAGGAAAAGGAAACATGTTGTCAACAAGTTTGTAGAAAACATATCAAAAAAATTGTTATGTATGGTATCTAAATATTATAAAGTAAAACTCTCCTTTCTATAATTTGACATTTCACCGTAAAATTCACCAATTTAGGTAACAAATTAAACATATTATATATTATAAAATTTAAAATTTTAAAATATCTAAATAGAGGTTGAATATTCTATATAATTAGTAACATTGTAAGATTGTAAATGAATATTTTTAAATTATTAGTTAGCAGATAAATTTTACTTTGAAAAATTAAATTGAGATAAATATTATGTAATATAATAATAATAATATAAAATATATAAAATTATATAAAAAATATTAATAAATCATCCCGTGCGTCGCACGGTATAAAGCTAGTTAACCTAAAAGAAGGAAATCAAGAATCTATGATGTAATTGCTCTTGACATGTAAGAGGTCGGTTTTATCCTCGTTAATTTTATGAATTTCAAAATGCAAGACAATTGGAATAATGCAATACTTCTATCATTACAAGCAATAGAAAATAGATCTTATTAATTCAAATATGTCTCTCTTACTTACTAACTCAGACATTACAGGTTCAAATATTTAAATAGCAATCTACATATTTGTCTTAATTTCACGCCAAGATCTCAGCCTTGATATCAGCCATTATTCAAATATAACATAATTAAAGAAAGCAAATAATCACGGATTCAAACGTAGCAGACAGATATTCCACGTCGGCAGTCCTAAATATGTCTTCCAACAATCGTGAATAAGGTACAACCATAGGTATACTTTAGTGATTTTCACTGAGGATTTCAATGTTCAGCTCAAGGTATAGCTATGTATGGATTGCCGAGAATGCCAACATTGCCAGGACGGGAGAAAACAACCTGCAGTTTCAGAGCATGCATAATTCTTACATTCAGCATATACAAATCATATGGAAAGAAATTCCATATTCTTTTACCGTAATTTCACATATATTTCAAAACTTCAATTTTATAAAATCAATAGTATGCTAATCAAGTATATAAAATATATAAATCAGGCTTCTATAACTTGAGTGTTGATTTGTTGGTACAAATTTTCTATAATGTAACTTCTTCAAAAAATTACCTGGTAATCTCTGAGTATGTCAGTCTTGAAACCGGCTGCGCAATAATCAAAATAATATTCCCAGGTACGAATGAACTTTTGGTCGAACCCCAAAGCAAAAATTTTGCTAGTAATAAAAGCATTAAACAGTTTCAGACTTCTTACAATATATACCCAACAAAACTTTTTTTTTTTTTGCTAAATATACAGAACAATACTTATAGCTAATAATGACAAAATACAACTTCTTTGATACAATCTTCAAGATGAGATTAAACACACCTTTGGTTTTCCAAAAAGTTTGTTCCCCAACACCTGAGAGTCTGGTAGTAATGGATCCCCATGTTTTTGATATGTTCCACACTGCATTTGTATTGTAATTTCTTAATTGTTTCGACTTTTAGTCATAAAACAAACACCTAAAGAGTCATGTGCAAAATTAACTTGGACTCTTACCATAGCCTGGATGAAGCTGCCATGCCTGATGTGACTCTACTGAGCGAAGGCAGACATCCACCAGGAAATATATACTCTCTCAAAAAGCCAGAACTTAGTCTGTACTCATCATATAGCTCATCTCGTATTGATATGAACTGGGGATAGTTTCAAGTTGCATAAGCATTACTTCAGGTACAAATGGTTTTCATGTGATTATTATTTATACGTGCATGTGGCTGATACCTGAAGAACAAAAATTCCATCTTCTGCCAACGATGATTCACAGCAACCAAAAAATTCTTCAATATATTGATGACCAAGATGTTCTATCATCTCACTGCATGTGATGTTTGGCTATTTTTTATTAATTCATAGCATATGAAGTTCAGGTACAACTTTACGTTTCAATGAACTTACCAGGATATAATACGATCAAATTTATTTGTTTCTTGCAGTTGACGATAGTCGCGCAGAAGAAAGTTTATGTTGTTCTGAAAATAAAGTTGGTATGTGTATTCATGTAAATGAGTATGCTAATAAGCAGTGGTATAAATGAAGGTTGATTTTTGTCAAATATACCTGAAGTCCTGCTTCCTTCACTTTCATTTCTGCGTATCTTAGTTGCTCCTCGGAAAGGGTAATGCCGGTGTATTTACATCCAGTTTGTTTGACAATTTCTATTGCTAGACTTCCCCATCCACAACCAATCTCAAGAACTTCATGGTCCTTCTTAACTCTTGCCTGAATCAATTTGAAAATAGGAGTATAATCAGATGTTTCAATATAGATGTACAGAAAATGGCTCTGGGGGATTATGACGTTAAGACTCACCTTCTCAATTAGGATAGAGATTTTTCTCTGCTGTGCAGTTTTTAAGTCTTCACCCTCCATCTTTTAGACAAATGACCAAAACATGAATATATAATGGCAATTGTTGAAGATAAAATTAGTTTTGCTGTCTGAACTAATGGATGATAGAAACCTAACCTTAAATTTTGCACACGAGTAAGTCAATGTTTCATCTAAGAATAGAGCAAAATGTTCATTCGACTGAAACATGAACACAAAGATAATTTGTCAGCTAAATAGTACCTTAATTTTGCTAGGCCTATATATATTTCTACCAATTATCTTGAAGCAAGAAGCAAATTGCAGGTTCAATTAAATCACAGACCAGGTCATAATGACGAGAAATGTTCCTGCGAGCTTGAGTAAGAGTGTTTTTCTGTAAAACATGATGAAAATAGGATTTGGCAGAAGCTATTCCTGCGGTTAAAAACATTGGTGTCCACCAGCCCCTTGAGAAACCAAAGTACGCACGGAAGTATTAATACTTAGTAGTTAACTAATAACATTTAACAATGATTTTTTGTTGGAAATAATACCTTTGGTTTTTTACTCTTGACACAGAAGTTTTCAAATCTCCGTTGGTGATAAAAAGCTGCAGCGTAGATTCCATCAAGGCAAATGTAAACCGGGAACACATGAAATTTGACTGTAGACTACTTTTCTTACCATAAAGAGATTTAGAAGACCTTCTTTCTTGTCAACAAATGTAAAGTCACCATTAATATAGGCATCCGCAATGCCTAAATCAGCTTGTGTGACAATCTGTCAATTTTTTTCCACATAAACAATATTAAAAAAAAGATTAATTTGACAATACTAATCTACACCCGAGGCCTGACTATAAATCTTGTGTAACTGATATCGGTGTGAGAAATCTGACAACTTTCAGTAATAACTATTCAAACATTTTCATCATCTCTAATCATGGCTATTAAATTATACATTTCTGCACAAGTATCAAAGTTGAAACCTGTATACCTTCCAATAAAACTGAGGACTGTGAACTCTTAAATAAACCTTCAGAGAACTTTTCTTTGCAGTCCCTTCAAAGGTAAAAACTGTACCTCCTTCTTCCAATAAGCTGCAGCAGCAAATTAGCTAAAAAAGTCAGAGCATCTTCATAAATGATAAGTTAGAAAAATGAGAAAGAAAAAGAAAATCACTGCAGTGATGAGAAACCAGAATTTAAAACACAAGTAGATGCAACATTCAACCTTTTAATTGGGCCTAAATATAACAAGGGAAATGATAATATCATGAAAATCAGACTTTGATATTCCACCAACAGGAACTAATTAAATTTATTATTAACAACTCACATTAAACAGCCGGTAGTGATATAGGTTTTAAGGAACCTAGTGACAAAGAGGCGTGCCCCGGATTCTAACGTGGAAAGAACCATATGCTTAGGATTTCTTAAGAGGGCAGAATTCTTTCTGAGTACACCGTTTGCAGCGACCATACCAGCCTGCATTTTGGATTTAGTGTTAGCAGAAATTTACCTTTGATTATATACTGGCAACTAGTTCTAAATCAGATAGACAATTTAACCTTTAGATTAATTTTATTGAAGGTTTACATCACCAACAACATTCTATTACTTGCGGTGAACTTGTACAGTTGTTACATATTAAGCAAAAAGATTCACAGACAATTTTTTTTAAAGTTACGGTACCTTTAGTCCATCCTCATGGAATCCATAGCCTGAAAGAAGTACCAAGATACCCACACATGTTAGAAATTAAATCATTTTGATCTCTCAATTATGGAATTATAATAACTTTTGAAGTTTTCATCACACTAAGGAGATATATGATCCTGATTTGGTGATTTTATTTTTGGTAAATACACTGACGATATATTTCTGAATTAAATGCAACAGAAATAATCAAAACAAAAATATTAAGGTCAAAGGAGGAAAAGAGTGGCCTTTAAAGAGTACCTAAGGCATGGAAGATTAGATGGTAAGATAATGAAAAGTTGTCTCCAATTGAAAAGTGGCCTTAAACTCTTATATTTTAAATTGCCCTCAAAATAAAAGATAAAACTCTTATATTTTAAGTTTCCCTTCTCAATCCTGCACGTCTCACCAGAAGAACAGTGTTGTCAACTATCTTTCTCAATATTTACTTAAACTCTCCACCTCAGTAAACCATTGCAGTCATCTATTTACTTCAATTCAATAATTGGATTGTTTTATGAAATAGCTCACGTAGTGAATGCACTAATTTCAACCTTGGTACAACCTGTTTTTGGTACTAACAAACTTGCTCACCTTGGTACGCTCCACAATACCAAATGCCTCTCTTCCCTTGAATGCAATCAAGCTCAAGTGACGCTTTTGTTGCGGCAACATTGGGGACCGGATGGCCAGTTGTCCACTTAAGCAAGGTGTGATTAGGTACAACTGAGGGATTAAGAGTTACCAGGTATGGTAACCCTTTTTGACTGATGTTCTGCACACAGCATATAGTCAACTATGATGAAAGACTATCATTTCAATATATTAGAAAATATATCTTCAATGATGTTGCAAACCCAAAATTTTCTTTGGTTCTGCTTGTAATTTATCTGAACATTGAGATAACATGTTCTGAATTAAAAACTTGAAGCCTACCAAGTTATCAAGTCTACTAATGGGTTGATCACATCTTCTTTACAAAATTCGAGCACATGTTTTCTTATCTTAAAGACACACTTCTGAATTAGGAATCACCAAAAACAACTAACCTGGAGAACATTGAGCCAATACGTGAGGCAAACTTTGGCATTTACATCTCCAAGAAAGTTCCATGAACTCCATGCAGCTGGATTTTTGGGCATTAAATTTGTGTCACGATGAAGATAAATGTCACTGCCAGAAAGATATAAGAATGACTTGCATTATGAAAGATAACATCTAATATTTGTACCCAAGTTCTTAATTCTGAAATACGCCAAGGTAGAACCGTATTGAAATACAAAACAGTATGCACATAACAGAAAGTACCTGTACTCATATTGAAAAGCTCCAAGTATTCTTGTTTCATCATGTGTTGCCTGTCCTAAGATTTTCAAAGCATCTGGGGCATGCACAGCCATTATACATCCATCATACCTTGTTTGAGATCCATCTTCACAAATAACATCACAACCTGCTCAATCCATTAATGTTCGTGATTAGATTCGTGCAGTATAATCTAAAGACATATGCTTGATACTATAGAATGACCTACTAAAATAGATGCTTTAAATTCAAACTCAGTGGGATCCTAATAAATCAACGCTTCAAATGGGCGGATACTTTAGTGGAGCTGAATGTATTTTTGTCATGTAAAAAATGACTGCTTGCATAGACCCTGTGCACAATTCTCCGTGAGTGTGTGTATGTGTGTGTGTGTGTGAGAGAGAGAGAGAGTTCTATCAGCTGTTCTTTTACTAATCAGCTGTTTTAAGATAAAGTTCAATAAATTAAGATAAGATGATAATATGAATTTAAGCACTTACCCCCATCAACTGCTGTAACAGACTGTACTGGGCAACCACTAAATATTTGGCAACCTCTACTAATCAGCTCTTCTTTTACCTATTGCCACGCTTACCATTTCAGCGTCAGGTAGTATATGATTTAAAATTTAATATTCAGACTTTTTTATTCCAAAAATTCTAGATCATTAATTCTAAAATTGAGGAATTCGATAATACGTCACCTTGTTGACGTAGCTATGTGATCGACATCTTACAGTAAGCCACTGTGGACGCCCAAAGAGCTACAGGAAAACCAACGGTTGAGGTTGTTAGGAATGCTTTATTGGCTTTAAATATCTCCGCAACATTCCAAAGTACGTAGTGTTCAGACATGGGTTAAAGTTAGAATGCCTTTCGGCTAAACTCGCAAATTAAGTACCTGGAGTAGATGGTGATTGCGGCAAAAGGATAGAATTGCATACGCAGAAAGGTTCATCACTCCTGAAGGAGAAGACCAAATTGATGAACACATCGGAATCTGTAATATTTAGCAGTAAGTTATTACAATCACTCGAACATATTTTGAATATGAGAGAATATGATTATGGTAGTCATACAAGATATGCTTTCTGAAATAAATCCGAGTAACCATGGGAGCTGATAAAATGACCCAGTGTTTCATTGCGATCAATATCTGGATTGTTTTCAAGATCTTCAACGTATCTGCAACAATTATCACTTGAAAATGAACTAGCTAAACTAACCTACGATAGACAAAATTTAAATCAAGAAATTGAACTCTTTACACCGGAAGAGGAAATACAGCACATGTTGCATGACTAGAATTCAGTATGTTCAACTAAATAGCAGTGTGCAGTCCACATTCGCTAAGAGTTTTCATTAAAGTAGAATGTCTTTATTGCATGCATTAGCTAGGTTACTTTTTTTTTCATAAGAACTGATAATCACAGAAACAATACCTGATAACATCATTTTTAAACTTGAATATTTCTCGTATCATTTGCCAAAAGTACGGATTCAGGGCATTCCTCTTTTGGGAGAAGAGACTGGACAAACCACCACGACTTCCCCACTCACAGCCCCGGCCATTGTCTAAACTCACCGACAAAGACATGTCCGAGACCTCCATGTCAACTCCAAGACTTTCAAAGAACTCCATCATGTTTGGATATGTGACCTGTAATCACAGTCCCCAAAGAAGAAGACATCAGACAGAAACCAATGTACACAATAGAGATATATAAGAGTTACCATCACTTTCATGCTGTCACATTAAATGGTGGCAAGAGCTGGTGCATTATGGAGATAAATGGTAACATAAAAATTAAATCTTAAGGCACAACAGGAAACCAGAAGACATTTTCCACACTGGTCGAAACATTTTCATTTTATTACTAAGCCGAAAATGACCCAAAATTGCACGGCTTATACCAAAACAAACACACCCAGTACATCTCGCTTCTAGAGCATGGTAAGGTCACTCTCTGCAACATGATTAAAATATCACACATCCATTTCTATCTAATGTCAATAATATTCATAGTATAAAAGCATCACAAATATAATCCTGGTTTCTTCTAATATCCCGTATTTTTAGAATAATATTGATAGATTAATAATAATAGAAAAGGATTAAAATTTGATAATGAATAGGATTTAACATTGAATTAGTTTAATGTGCCAATATGGATCGGATTTGGATACAGTTAACTTGTAGGTTTGGAGTTAGGGTTTTGTAATGTTATATAAACATTAATTATGTTCTCTCTCCTCGTCTTTTTAATCAAAATTCGTAGGATTTTGTCCATAAAAATCAGCTATCTTTCAAAATTTGTAGAAAATTCATCGTAAGTCAGTATTCGTTGATTCTGGACTTTTCGGAATTTTCGGAAAGGTCTTTTCGTTATCTACAACTTTCGTCCTTTGAGTTTTTCAAGAAAATGTTGTTTAGAGGGCTAAAAAGGCTAATTACAGATGTGGTCAGGTTGGATAAATACGTACATTCAAGGTTTTAGATGTTAGGTAAGTTTCCGATTGATTTATCTAGTGTTTTGGAAATTATGTGTCATATGTATATGTTTGATTATATAAATTTGGGCTAAGTGGTTATATTTTGAAGTGATATATATGACTAATATGTGTTATGTGTAAGCAATATTCTTGGGATTCTCATTTGTGCCACAGTTTGTGAAAATATCGAATAAGAATAAGGACTGAGTCACCGGGTTGTAGTGACAATTTTCTGAAAATTTAGAGCCGTTATTACCGGGTTGTAGTGGTCGTGGCATGAATTATGGATTTCAAGGTATTGTTGTTATGTGGTGTCGTATTGTATGTATCGAATAATAATATGAATGTGTATCTAAAGTTATTGTTTCGTATCGTTATCATATCGAATATTGTATTGTCTTAGGTGTATATAAGTAATTTGCCCGACTAGTTGATCAATTGGTTTCTTGTTGGGCTGTAGAACTCATTCTTTTATATTTTCATGATACCATTGGGATTCGAGTATCTTAGGTTTGGACAAGATTGTCTTTTGGATCATTGTTAGCTGCGGTTTTGTAATAGTTAGATTTGTAATAGACTTCTGGACTGAGGAGTTATATTTTATTTAAGTTTTGATTGAGAATTAATTGTCCGAAAAGTTGGGATGTTACAGTTGGTATCAGAGTAGGCTGTCCTTCAAAATGTGTTAGGTATGAGACTAGTACACTTCGTAGGATTCGTTTCTGTGGACCGTAGTCTTGTAGGAGATTATTGGGTAGACGTGTCATGAACCTTTTGGTGTATAGGATTGTTGTGAATTTGGGGACCAAATTTTTTTTAAGGAGGGTAGTATGTAATATCCCGTATTTTTAGAATAATATTGATTGATTAATAATAATAGAAAAGGATTAAAATTTGATAATGAATAGGATTTAAACTTGAATTAGATTAATGTGCCTAAAATATGGATCGAATTTGGATACAGTTAACTTGTAGGTTTGGAGTTAAGGTTTCGTAATGCTATATAAACATTATGTTCTCCCTCCTAATCTTTTTAATCAAAATTCGTAGGGGTTTGTCCATAAAAATAAGCTATCTTGCAAATTTCGTAGAAAATTCATCATAAGTCATAATTCGTTGATTATGAACTTTTCGGAAAGGTCTTTTCGTTATCTACAACTTTCGTCCTTTGATTTTTACAAAACAACGTCGTTTAGAGGGCTAATTACAGATGTGGTCAGGTTGGATTCATACGTACATTCAAGGTTTTAGATATTAAGGTAAGTTTTCAATTGATTTATCCAGCGTTTTGAAAATTAAGTGTCATATGTATATGTTTGATTATATAAATTTGGGCTAAGTGGTTATATTTTCAAGTGATATGTATGACTGATATGTGTTATGTGTAAGCAATAATCTTGGGATTCTCAAAATTTTCTGAAAATTTAGGACCGTTATCACCGGGTTATAGTGGTCGTTGCATGAATTGTGGATTTCAAGGTATTATTGTTATGTGGTGTCGTATTGTACGTAAAGAGTAAGAATATGAATGTGTATCTAAAGTTATTGTTTCGTATCGTTATCGTATCGAATATTGTATTGTCTTATGTGTTTATAAGTAATTTGTGCGGCTAGTTGGATCGATTGGTTTCTTGTTGGGCTGTATAGCTCATTCTTTTATATTTTCAGGTTCGGTGTAAATTCAAGTGGGATACCATTGGGATTCGAGTATCTTAGGTTTGGACAAGATTGACTTTTGGATCATCGTTAGCTCCGCTTTTGTAATAGTTAGATTTGTAATATACTTTTGGACTAAGGAGTTATATTTTATTTAATTTTTGATTTAGAATTAATAGTCCGAAAAGTCGGGCTGTTACATTTCTCCTGTTTAGTTTTTCCCCCTTGATCTACAACACTTTTTTTTGTTTGCTAAATTGATCTAGAAAAGTTACCAAAGTTTGAGCAAAATAAAATCATACCATGATATCTACAAATAATTTCACCATTATACTTTTGTTATAAAATACCTCACTTATAATTGGAGCAAAATATAACAGTATTAATAGAATTGGTATATAAAACATCGATAAATATGTCACTATATCAGTCCTGTTTCAAATCTCAGCTGCGGCAAGACAATTTTGGTTCATATATATCCTAACTTTAAAAGATTTTGACAAAAAAATGATGAAAGTTCCGAAGTTGTAAAAACGGGAAAATAAAAAATAACATTACTGACAATCATTAATTAGCTCATCTCTTGTCATCCCAGATTTTGAGTTCGATTCTACTTATCTCGAAATTAATCTAAAAATATGGATACTACTAAAATTATTTTAACTTGGTCAAAAATTATTACACACTCTAGAGTCTAGACTAAACAAACTACGAGGTTGAAAGGTTGGGCTAGTTTTTGGTGCTAATGTGAAAAAATTTGTAAAAAAAATTCTGGTTGAGTTAGCAGTTTTGTTTTTGCGTTTTGCAGAGTTTCAACGGTCGGATGACCCTGAATTTTGGACAGCGTCTTCCTTTCTCATATATCTAAATTCTGAACGGTGGAGATCGGAGTTAGAGGTCCAGAAGGTCTGTTTAATGATATTGTTGCACCACGATGAGGATTAAGTTGTCCGTGGTGAGGCGATTAGGAGTGGGTATTTTTTGGTCAAAAAGTATTTTTTTGGTTAATTATTAAACTATGCCCAATGCTTATTAAGTTAGATAAACCGTAGTGAATTAACTAGTGATTGTGATATTATATACATACAAACATACAAAACATTGGTATCAATATATACAACAAAAAAGACTCTTTTATGTGGCCAACAAAAAGAATCAACACAAAAAGACTCTTTGTGTTTTCCTTTGATTACTGTTTGAGACCCAACACAAAAGAACCAGGAGCCAGCTAGCAGAGATTCAAAATGTTGTGAATATAATATTATCAATTGTTTAACTGTAAATTAAATTTCAGAAAACTTGCATACTTGAGCCAGGGAAATTTCTACACTAAAATATAGTCTACCGAAGAAGTCAATCGTGTTAGCTCTTGTCAAGCTAACTAACAACAACAGTCCTGAAATATATGTAGAAAAATATAATCACAAGTTAAAAGCAAGAGTAGTTACTCGATTGAAGACCATGAAACCAAGGTCCAAGTCAACGCCATCGTCCACTGTGACAGTCTTAGCATGGCCACCAAGACTAGCTTCTTTCTCGTAAAGTACCACATCAACGCCAGCTTTAGCTAGAACATAAGCCGAAACAAGGCCACTGATGCCCGCACCGATCACTGCAATCCTCATCTGTTGCATTCCATCATATATCAAATGCAATGCAATGTATATGTACATTTAATACGGGTAACTCAAATGAGAACCGAAAAATCAAATGTTTTGCACTTTTCTCTATATGGCTCAGTAAGTGCGGTTCTTGATTCTCATTTGAACCTCACACTCTTCATATATTAATAATCCATATATGTGTGTGTGTTTGTGTGTGTAACACAAAATAGTAAAAAGACATGTTATCTAAAATTTATGAGCTCTTCATGTTAGTAAGAGGAGTAATGCTAGCTACACATATGTGTATATACAAACCTTAGTAGAACGTGGAAATCAGGATGAAGAATGGACCGAAAGAAAACTCAAAAAATGAGTGTTACTAAACTCAAGATGGTCTAAGCTGCATGCACATTGATTTTATTTATATTAATACAGATACTTTTCCACATGAAGATAACCCATGCATGACTCCTACATGATTGAAATGATTTATGCTCATTTTCACCAATCACCGGAGATAGATACTTTTCCACGTATGTACTCGTAATAACAAGGAAGATAATGATGTCTAAATTAATAATTAATTAATTATATAAGATTTATTTATTTATTTTAAATTTTTTAGTTTCATCCTAGGTCTGATTCCTTACCATTATGTAATTACACAAAATTTATTTATTTATTTATTTTAATTTATTTAGCTTTATCTAGGTTTCGGTGACCTATAACTATATAATTAAAAGGTAATTATTTATTTTTATCATTCAATTATTTATAATTACATATTTTAATAATACTTATTAATAATTTATTAATATTAATGCTGTTTAGCTGGAATTTTAAGCAAAGTCTTAAAGTAATTTTTGACTTAAAGGTGAAAATTAGATGTTTGTGTAATAAATTAGAAAATGATTTAAAGTTAAAAAAAAAACAACTTAAAATCAGAAGTTGGTAGTAGGTACATTTTTTAACGACTTATTTTATTTTAGTGATTTCATTTGATTAAAGTTAATATAATCATTCAAATGAATTATTTATCATATTTATTTGTATTATTACAATTTTAATAACTTATAAATTACTCATAATACAAAATTATCCAAATAAATATTAACTTAAAATTTTAACTTTTTATTTATCTCTTTATATAAATTTAAATTATAAATAATACTTTCAAGTTTAGCTAAATAGCTCTAAGTTCATATTGTAGAACTGCCACTGATATAATATATTTCATAAAATATATAATCTGATTCTAAGGTAGAATATTAGCATATACAAATTTTATAAAAAAAATTAACATTTAAAATTTGAATAAAACATTGATTTTAAATTTGATTCTGTTGCACAACCATTTTGGATAAATTTCATTATGAATATTTATGTAATGATCGTCAGGAGTTCTGTCTTGAATGCCCCGTTATATTAACGTTCTTTGTCACCGCTACGGTCCTGTTAAATGCTAATTACACATACAAATACATTTTAGTTGCACATGCTTTACTGGAGCTACCGACACAAAAAGATAGATCACGTACAAATAATATACCCACTTCCAAATGACAAAGAAAAAAAAACAAAAACTACCCTTTTTCCGATTATTTCTTCACGATTTTTGTAACGCCCCAAATCTGGGATCAAAAGATTTGGTGGTCACTCTGCATTCTCTAATAAAACAACCTGTTCAATCTTAAACCAATACAATTATATCATCCGCGACCTTACTCTACCAAGAATTTTTAAAGGTTATAGTGCTAGAAACAAGAATCCAAAATTCCATTATACAAAATTTTCTTCTTTACAACCATTCTCTTTACATAAATCCTATAACACTAGTATAACTTCGACAAGAAGTATACTAGGCAAATCTAATCTGATACAACATAGTATTTAATAAAAAAATCCACTTTATACAATAACCTTACACTAGTTCTAAATACTCTGCATCATAACGTCTTTACACTAACATCTTCTTCCTTCTCTGCCCAGCTACGCGGATAACTCCCGCCAATATGCCCTCTTACTGAAAGGCTAAAAATATAAAGAAAGCAAATATGAGCGAAAGAATTGCTCAGTAGGTGCATTATCAAGTATAATAGGAAAAGTTTCCAAAATAAGCTTTTGGTTTAAACATTTGTAATCTCTTAAAACTTTTAAATCAATTTTGGTAATTCGCCATAATTTCTCATTCAGCTTTTAGCAACTGAATAGTTTTAAAACACGAAGTAATTTATATTTGTCGCCACGGTTACCCGAACCAAAATATCTACAATAGGATGTAGAAAATATGAAATAAATATGAACTCATACGTCTTCAAGACCATAGTTTATACCAAAATATTATTTTTAAAGATAACGGTTTCATTCACAACATCTTCTGAAACCAACAACTCTGGAAGAGTAGAATAATAAAAGAGTAAGAATGAGCCAACGCGCTCGGCCATGGAAGAAAGAACGTACTTCACGACTTCAATATCTTCACAACGCCTTCTGAAACCAACAATAATGGTAACATATATAATTTCTGATAAGAATAGAATATGTTCTGATAATTTCGATAATAATCAAATGCCATAAGGAAGTGGCTACTAGACAATTCGAGTTCAATATTTGAATTAGAATTGGACTACTATTTTATTTTTAAAAACACAATTCGAGTTCAATATTTGAATCAGGTGCGGAAGAATCGACAACCTTATAATACAACAATCACTGGAAAACTTACGTTCCAGGAAACAACTCAACTATGAAGAATCAATAAAGAATAACAATACAATCTAGTATCGACGAGATCGACACAATAGTGGGAGGTGCACATGAAAAGTGACAATACAATAAACATCGACGAGATCGATGCAACAATGGGGGTGATAATGGAGAATAAACAATAACATGCTCAACAAAGTTAAGTCTGATATGAAACAAGCATTATGAGTTCGAATCAGGGACTGGATCAGATAATCGCATCAACAAGAAATGATAATATTACTTGCATAGGGGCAAGATGGAAAAATAGAATACTTGTAGAACAAGTACCACAACTTCAGAATTTAAAATAACATTTTTACCCTCATCGGGTTCACAAGTTCCCACTCATCTAGGGTTGGCAATATTCCAACCTAATAGTTTTAAATCAAGACTTTCGAAAGAAAGTATTTACATACGTCCCACAACTATCTTTTAAATCGTTTCAACATAATAAATATACTTTTCCCAATTAATATGGAAATATAAATCTGACCTCAAAAGGTATGAAAGAATACTCGTCAATTTACGAGATTAAATAAAATACTTGCAATTCAATGCAAAAGAATCATCATTTAAAATTTAGAGAAGAGTATGCCAATTGCATAATAATAATTCAAATAGAATATCACTCAAATAATAAGCAAGTGTATAAACACTTGCCTCTGGTCCTTAGCTATTTCGTAAGGCTGAGATAATACGATTCCCTCCTTATTCTGCCTTATAGCACGATTCTCTATTTCCGCCCTTCTTTGATTTAACGCTCTTGTGAATACCACTAATCTGATCCTACCATTTTGAATCCACGCGTCGATATCTCTGACTTCCTTCATTTAACATGTCTTGGTAATCTGGCTCGTCTTGTCCAATAGCCCTTGTTGCCTAGATAACCATATTCAATAGATAGAATAATCACGATTAACTAAATAAATAATTCACGTAACTCGCTCGTCAAAAATCTCTATACTATAAAAGTCAACATCTAAGTCAACGGTCTCGTAAATCTCATTTTCTAACAATACTGACAAATTTCTATTCTAACTACCCCTCGTGATAATATTAAACACGACCAAAATATTTAAACAAGTCTCCAATCACTTATTCGTATTTATGACTCACTAACCAGATAATCCATGTATTTCACGTAACACACATTGTCATTTTAATTGCGATAAATAAATCACATAAGTCTCGTAACGTCCAAGAAATAATTTTAGAAAAATATTCGACTATCATTTCAAAGGAATTAAACCTCGAAATATTTTTAGATCAAAAATTGGATTATTTATCCCAATATATAGATTTAAAAACAATTTAATCAATTAATATAAAATTATTTGACTAATTCCATCACTTAAACAAATTTGTATGAATAAAACCAAGCCAAGAAAATTATTTAAATCTAATTTAAATTAATTAGATTTAATTAATAATTATTTAATAGAATTAACTGATTATTAAAATTAATCAATTAATCAAATAAATTAATTATTAATAAAAAATAATTAAAATAATTAAATTTAATCAATTTTCGAATTTAAATAAATATTTATAAATTTATAAAATTTTCTGAATAATAAAATGTATTTTTAAATCAAAAATATGATTTTTAGAATTTTTAAAACATTTTTTGATTTATTTTATAAGAATAAATCACAGAATCACTTTTCTGAAAATAGATTAGGGTTTCAAAGATCAAAGGCGGGTCGGTTTGGGTTTGAAAACGGGTTGCCAAGAACTTTTCGGGTTGCCAAGAACACGTCACCGGAAAACTGAGTTTTCCAGTTTCCGGCCGACGTCCGGCCACCGGAGTTCTTCGACCACGTTCAAACAAACGCCGAAAACTCGTGGTTTTTTACACTGAATTCACAGGCTTCAAATTTACACAATAATCCACTAAGAAACTCGACCAAACCCGTTGAAATCACACCGGAACTCTCGCCGTCGGCGACGAGTTTCAATTTCCGGCCAACCCAAATCAAATACCAAACTCAAAGTTCTTTATATTCTTAGACTCCTTGTTCCACGATCTACCTAGTGGTGTAAACAAAAACAACAACCGTTCCCGGAAATGAAAATTCGGCCAAAACAAGAAAATTTCGGCGAGTCTATCCAATTCCCGATTAGCTCGATTTCTAACTCGAAAGTCAAATTAAAACTCACCAACTTACTCCTTACAACATGTACAATACAACTATGCAATCAATTCACAAGAACAACAAGGATTCAAGTTTTCCCCAAATTAAAAAAACTTTAATTCGAAATATTAAAAATATGAAAAATTCATAAATTATACCCACACGAATTTTGATGATGGATTTGGATAGAGGATGTTGAGAGCTTCGATTCGACTACTAGAGCGTCGAAATCGGATTCCGATAACGCCTTCAAAAGTTGGTTTGATTCTCAAGAACACGAAGAACACGGTTCAGAGATTTTTATATTTTAACGATAAATAAGATTGATTATACGCAAAATAATGTACGATACGCCTTTTTATATTAAACGGAAAATAATACCCCAAACAACATATTTGGATCGATATTGATCCAATGGATCGTTTTAATATGAATAAATAGAATATACGTTTTACGAGACGATAATTATCCAGAATATATGGATAATTACAAGAATCGTTTAATAATAGATATACGAACCAAAATACCTCTATTACGAATGTTTCCGAATATTTCCCACTTTAACGAATGAAATATTGGTACGAACGATATACCAATTTCCCGAATAATTAGGGTACGGAATAATTTTTCTTTTCGGTAATTAAAATAAAATGAAATAGAATGACATCCTTTTTAAAAAAAAATTGTAATCACCACAAATATTCACATAACATCTCAACATCACATCTTTGACCATTTAACGAATAACTCAACGCATTTAAACAGATAAAACATTTAATAAATTTTGGTATGAAAATAAAATTTCATTTCACATCAAATATTAACACGTAATTTTTCTGGATCTTACAATTTTTTTTACAATATTTTTCACAAATTTTTACATTTTTAAAATCTCTAAAAGTAAAAAAAATTATAATATAAACTTTAAATGTATCCACTACTTTTCTCCACTGTCTCACTTTATATTTTAAATATTATAAAATTTATCCACTTTCATAACACTTCTCACCACTTTATACTACTATTATAGCCAAAATTCGGTATTAGGTTTTTAGGGTAAATTCGGGTAAAGTAATAATCAATTGGGGATATTCAAGTTGCAATTATGGATTGAATTTGTTAGATCAGAATTCAATGATCGTCAGGAGCTAGACTCAACTGATCAGGATTGCTGACGTCATCATGATTGCATGGTCGTCAGGATCAGAATACATATAAGGACTGAGATCAGGTTTGATCATCAGGACTGGAAGCTGATTAGGATTCCTACTTCGAGTTATATTTGGAGTCTAGTTAAACATGGAAGTTTATTTTGTCGGTTCCTGGTTTGTAGAATGTAGCTATCAATTATGGATAGGTTTCAATCTTTGTAATTGATTAGGACTTATCATTGATAGAGAAGCTGTGTAGTATATAAACACAGTTTTAGGATTTGGTTCGGTGATAATCAAACGTATAGAAGCTCTCAAGAACATAGAATTTCTTGAGAGAGTTTTTTGTAAACTAGCAGCTCTCAAGAACATCAGAATTTCTTGAGAGAGTTTGTAACAGTTTTATATCAGATTTAATAAAGCTGTTATTGTTCTTTCATATTTGTGTTATATACTTGATTAAGTCGAGAATCTTATACAATTGTATTCAACCCCCCTTCTACAATTGTTATTTACTGGGCAACAATTGGTATCAGAGCAAACTGATTTAATTCTGAATCAGATACGATCTAAAGATGTCGACAACCAAGTATTAAAGCATGAAGATTTCCATCTTGAAGAAATCAGAATATCCAACATGGAGGGTAAAGATGTTGATGTACCTGGAGGCTATGGATCCTGACTATTTGGACAGGATTCGTGATGGACCATATATACCTACAAAGTTCGTAGAACGAACAGATACTGTACCTGAACATTATGTGGTCAAGGCTAAAAGTGAATGGACTCCAGAAGAAAAAGCTCATGTACTCAGGGAACCAAAGATAAAGAATATCTTGCATAGTAGTCTTGATGTTGTCATGTCAAACAGAGTGATTGCATGCAAGTCTTCAAAAGAAATCTGGGATACTTTGGAAACTCAGTGCCAGGGATCTGTATCTGTCAAGAAAAACAGAAGGGCTCTTTTGATTCAAGAATATGAACAATTTGATCCAAGACCTGATGAGAGCCTAACTGATCTGTATGATAGATTTTTGACACTATTGAACAGTTTATCTTTAGTTGACAAGGAATATGAAACTGAAGATTCAAACACCAAGTTTCTAAGAGCTTTACCTGAAGAATGAGACACTCAGACCTCGATCATTAGACATCAGTATGATCTGAATACTGCGTCTCTTGATGAAGTCTATGGGATGCTAAGAACTCATGATCTTGAAGTTCAACAGAGAAAGAACAAGAAAATCAGCAAGGCAAAATCAATTGCTTTGAAAGCAGAGGCTAAATCAAAAGGAAAAACTATGGAGGTCTCTAGAAGTAAATCAAGAATAGTTGAGTCAGATCCTGATGACTCTTCATCAGATACTGATGGCAATCCTGATGCCAATACTGATGATGATTCTTCTGACTCAGACATGGAAGAGATGGTTGCTATGATTGTCAGAAACTTCAGGAGGATGATGTTCAGGAAGAGTAGAAGACAAGGCAACTTTCAGAAAAAGGCCTTCAATGCAAACAAAGACAAGTATATCAAAAAGGACAGCAAGGGTAGCAAATTTGACAAGTCAAAGGTTAGATGCTACAAGTGTAATGGTATGGGTCACTTTGCTTCTGAGTGCAAGAAGACAAAGGCACTTATCACATCAAGCAAGGATTGGATGGACTCTTCCTCAGAATCTGATATTGAGGTAGTCAACTATGCTCTAATGGCCAATGCTGATGTAATTGCTGCTCCTGATGATAAAGTACTAAATACTATCTTTGATTTTGATACTGATAATGCTTCTGAGTTAAGACGTTTTCTAAAGTCATTACATATTAGCTTTAGAAGTCAAACTGCTGAAAATACTAGGATCTTATCTGAGATGTCTGAACATAGAAAAAGGAATGACATATTAGAAGCTGAATTTTCTCGTATGCAAGAAGTACAAAAAGAATGTGATAATGCTAAACACATGTACTTAGAGATGAAATCTAAATGTACTTCTCTTGAAAAGGAACTTGAATATACTAATGAGAAAATCAGAACCTGGACAGACTCTGGTAGGAAATTTCATGAGATTAATACCTCTAAGAACTGGAAAGAGTGTCTAGGATATAAGTCAGATGAGGATAAGAAATTGAAAGAGAAAATTGTCATTGATGAGACAGTCAATCCAAAGACCTATAGACATGTTATAGATGCAACCAAATCTAAGATTACTCCTGTTAATTTTGTTTTTGGTAAGGATTCCAATTCTACTTTTGAAAAGGGATCTACCTCTACTCAAGGAATTAAAATTATAAAGTCTAAACCTGTCATGAATAAAGTCACTAAGAATGTAGTTCTATTGTCTCAGAAACAGCTTAAGGATAAAATCTGTGAGGTGACAGATAAGAAAAAGGAAGCTACTGTTAAGAGAAACAGGAATGGTAAAGTTGGGATCAATAAAGAGAAAAATGAAGTTACAAATATATCCCAAATGCACCTAGAAAGTGTTGTTTTAACTGTGGTAACTCTAATCATCTTGCTATTGATTGTAAGAAGAGTAAGAAGAAGATTGCTGATATTTCTAAGTCTGATGCTAGGAATAGATCAGTATTTTATAAACCACAGAAGTCCTGTTTTCATTGTGGTAGTATATGGCATTCTATTTATACTTGTAAAGAGTATCATGATTTGTACTATAACTTTTATGATCCATTGCCTAAGTTTGATAGTAGTACAAAGTCTGATAGAATTGAGAATATAATAGTGAAACATGCTTTTGTTAATACTGATACTGACAAAGCAAATCCTGATGGAGTAAATCCTGTCAGGACTGCTAAGGTCAGAAAGTCTTCTGCTGTGAATGTTAATAAAATGCATGACAAAGGGACCCAACAAGTGTGGGTTCCTAAACATTCTAATTAGTGTTTTGGAATTCTGATGCAGGGTAAAAAGAAAAATGTGTTAGTCATGGATAGTGGATGTTCTGTGCACATGACTGGAAACAAAGCCCTGTTATCAGAATATGAGGAAAAAGCTGACCCAACTTTGTCTTATGGAGATGGCAACATTGGACCAACTTTGGGATATGGCAATATAATCATTGGAAATGTCATCATTGAAAAAGTAGCTCTAGTGAAGGGACTAAAACACAACCTGTTGAGTATTAGTCAAATCACTGACAGAGGTTATCATGTCAACTTCTATTCCACACATTGTGAAGTAGTCAGTAAAGCAATAGGAAAGATATCTCTGACTGGCTACAGGCATGGTAACATATATGAAGCCAACATTCAATCAAATACTGATGGCTCTCCTGCCTGTCTGATCAGTAAAGCATCAGTAGATGAAAGTTGGAATTGGCACAAGAAGCTTTCTCATCTCAACTTCAGCAATATCAATGAGTTGGTTAAGAAATATTTAGTGAGAGGATTACCAAAAGTATTATATACACCTGATGGACTCTGTGATGCATTTCAGAAAGCAAAACAAAGAAGGACATCATTCCAGAGTAAATTAGAATCCTCTATTGAAGAACCATATCACATGCTACATCTTGATCTATTTGGTCCATTCAACATCATGTCCATCAGTAAGAAAAGGTACACTCTTGTAATTGTTGATGAATATTCTAGATTCACCTGAGTGTATTTTCTGCACAGAAAAGATGAGACTCCTGAAGTTCTGTTGGATCATGTGAGAATGATTAAGACAACCACAAAGTACAAAGTCAAGATACTGAGAAGTGATAATGGTACTGAATTTAAGAATTCAAAGATGGAAGAGTTCTGCAAATACAAAGGAATCATTCAACAATTCTCTGCTCCTGGCACACCCCAGCAAAATGGAGTAGTTGAAAGGAAAAATAGAACTCTTATTGAAACTGGCAGAACTATGTTGGAAGAAGCTAAATTACCTACATATTTCTGGGCAGAAGCAGTCAACACAGCATGCTATACTCAAAATCTCACATTAATAAACAGGCATGGTAGTACTCCTTATCAGTCACTCAAGGAGAAGAAACCAAGTTTGAAGCATCTGCATGTGTTTGGCTGTAAATGTTTTGTTCTCAGAACTCATCCTGAACAGCTAGGGAAATATGAAACAAAGGCCGATGAAGGAATTTTCATATGCTATCCTGCATCAAGAGCCTTCAGAGTTTTTAATTTGAGAACAAGAACTGTCATGGAGTCAATACATGTATCTTTTGATGACAAGAAGATAACTGGAATCAGTGAAGACTCTCATGATAGATTGATTTTTGAAAATGAAGCTACCAAGGAACCTGAAGAAAGTGAATCAGAAGCTGTCAATTCATCAGATCATGATGGGTCACCAAATCCTGATGACACACCAGATACTGATGGTGCTAATACTGATGATACAATCAATAGTGATACTTCTAGTAGTGCTAATGTTGAGGGGGAGTAACAACATTCTGCTACAAGTTCAGAGTCAACTCAATCATCAGGACAGAATTCTTCAGATACTGATTCAAGTGATGATCCTGATAACTTATCAGGAAGAGATAGCAATAATTCAGGGGGAGCTTCAAATCAAGCAAATTCTTCAAATCAAGATAACACCAATCCAGGGGGAGCATCTACTTCAAGAACTGATTGACCACCAGCAAGGAAATGGACTGTAAGTCATACTCCTGATTTGATCATTGGAGATCCTGATGCAGGTGTTCAAACAAGAAGTGCAACTCAGAATGAATGTCTATACAATAACTTTCTATCCAAGGAAGAGCCAAAGAAAGTTGAAGATGCACTTAAAGATGCTGATTGGGTTACTGCAATGCAAGAGGAACTGAATGAATTTGAAAGAAATGAAGTCTGGAAACTGGTACCAAGACCTAAGAATAGATCAATTGTTGGTACAAAGTGGATTTTCAAGAACAAGACTGATTCTGATGGATTAATAATCAGAAAAAAGCTAGACTAGTTGCAAAGGGGTATTCTCAACAAGAGGGAATTGACTATGATGAAACTTTTGCTCCTGTTGCAAGATTAGAAGCCATCAGGATATTTCTTGCTTATGCAGCACATAAGAAATTCAAGGTTTTCCAGATGGATGTTAAAAGTGCTTTCTTAAATGGAAAACTGGAGGAAGAAGTCTATGTTGAGCAACCTCCTGGTTTCATTGATCCTAAATATCCAGATTATGTCTACAGATTGGATAAGGCACTTTATGGACCAAAGCAAGCTCCAAGAGCATGGTATGAAACCTTAGATCTATTCTTACTGGAAAGTGGATTCAAAAGAGGTGCTATTGATAAAACTCTATTTTATTTGAATCATGGTAAGGACTTGTTGTTAGTTCAGATTTATGTTGATGATATCATTTTTGGGTCAACAAACAATAAGCTATGTGAAAAGTTTTCCAAGCTTATGCAGTCAAGATATCAAATGAGCATGATGGGAGAAATGAGTTACTTTCTTGGTCTTCAAGTTAAACAGACTGATGAAGGGATTTTTATCAATCAGTCTAAATATACATGGAATTTATTGACAAGGTTTAACATGCAAGATAGTTCTCCTGCTACAACTCCCATAGCTACAGCTACCAAACTTGATCCTGATCAAGGTGCTGAGGTAGATGTAACTCACTACAGAGGAATGATTGGCTCTTTATTGTATCTCACTGCAAGTAGACCAGATATCATGTTTGCAACCTGTCTGTGTGCAAGATTTCAAGCAAAACCTAGAGAACCCCATCTGATTGCAGTCAAAAGAATTTTCAGATATCTCAAAGGCAGTCCTTCACTTGGCCTTTGGAATGCAAGGGAATCAGATTTTGGGTTGTGTGGTTATTCAGATGCTGATTTTGCAGGATTCAAAATAGACAAGAAAAGTACTTCAGGAAGTTGTCAGTTTTTGGGTGGAAGACTAGTTTCATGGTTCAGTAAGAAGCAAAAATCCATTTCCACTTCAACTGCAGAAGCTGAGTACATTGCTGCAGGAAGTTGTTGTGCTCAGATAATGTGGATGAGAAATCAGTTGTTAGATTATGGCATGTCATACTCAAAAATCCCTATTTTTTGTGATAACCAAAGTGCTATTGCAATGACAGGAAATCCAGTTCAACATTCTCTTACTAAACACATCAGTATTCGATATCACTTCATAAGAGAACAAGTTCTGGAAGGAACAATTGCACTTCATTTTGTTCCTACTGATCAACAACTAGCTGATATATTCACCAAGCCACTACCTGAAGCTACTTTCAATAAATTGGTGAATGAACTTGGAATGATGAACTTTGAGAATTTCTGAGGAAAGCTACAGAGAGGAAATCCTGATAACTGTCAAATATTGATGGTTATTCAGAAAGGTATGTATTTTTTATCTATTCCTGATAGGACTCAATCCTGACAGGAAGTCAACTGGTCAAATCCTGATGCTCAGATACTGAAGCTGGTGTGAAAACCATTGGTTCTATGCTGATTTGTCATCAACAATTCTGGTAAACTCAGGAAAATAAGATTTTTACTTAGTCTTTGATTAAGTTTTCAGTCTTAATTCTCAATTTCAATTATATTTCTATCAGAGTTTACTATTCGTCATTTTATATGTCAATATCAGTGTTGCTAACAAATTGTGCAGGCAAGTACAGAAAGTGTAAAGCATAATGTAACATAAGATGTAAAAGAGATAACTACAACTCAACAAAGGACAAGACAGACAATAATATTAACAGAAGCACAGGAATCCAGAATCAATGAAGAAAAGGTAAACTCAAAAATCAAAATACGTTATGTATTCTTGAAGTCCGTAAACAGGTCACGGAAAGAAGTTCATGAAAATGTTCAAGCCTCAGTGACAGCAAAAGAAACAAGACTTTCAAGACGACAGAAGTATGTGAATGATTTAGAGTCAGTACCACAGGATTCCAGTGATGAAGCAACCAGGACGACAAAGGACTTATCAGCAGCATTGAATTGCAGACATAAAAGAAGAATTGATCAAGTGTTATTCATCTGTGAACCAGACCAGTTGCACTAGGTGACGACACTAAAAGATCAAGTTGTTTTATCGTCTCAGAAGAAAATGATACAGTCTGAAACTTAAACACCCTGAAGCTCAGCATCTTTTCTTTTTTAAGTCAAAGACAAGAATTGAGTTCGATGGTTTTTCAATAAAGAAAACCATCGAATGTAAGTCAAGGAATTCAAATGAAAACTAATGAATTAACTTTTCATTCGATAGTTTTTTATTTTATAATAAAAAACCATTGAATGTAAAGTTGATTCTAAAGTTTTGATTTGATGGAATTGAATTACATTAACTCAAAGTCAAAAGAAAAGAGCTCGATAGTTTTTATTTCCTAAAAACTATCGAATGGGATAAATGAAGTCCATTTGAATTCTATTACAAAAGAATTTAACTTTCGATAGTTTTTATTTAAAAACTATCGAATGGAAAACTCTTTTTAATAATTCGATAGTTTTCATTTGGAAAAGTGGGTGAAAAGTTTATTTGTTTGTCAGGTTGATGAGAATTGGACGGCCAAGATTGTTTTAACAATTAAGGTTCGATAGTTTTCAAAAACAGAAGTCTACAATTAACAGAGAGAAGAGTGTGTCTTCTTCAGTCTGGTTATTTTTCATAGTAGCAATTACGGAGAGAGAGTTTTGAGCCGGAGAAGATCAGAAAATTTATAGTGCTCAGAATTCGATCAATGTATTGATTATGAATAGCCTAGAACTCATTGAAGCTAATCTACGGATTAGAAATTGTAGCACCCCTCGAGGTTTATATTTATAAAACGATATATTCCCCGACTCTTGGTTTGGTTTGGTGTGTTTGATTTCGTTATAGAACTGAATGAATTATCCGCGAACGAAATTGAATTATTTGTGAGTATCGTATTCAACCCCCCCTTCTACGATACTTCGGGACCTAACAATTGGTATCAGAGCTTGTTAATCGACATACAGATTAGATCCGGGTATTTCAGACCAGTCAGACAAGAATTCTGAGGAGGCCAACTTCTAAATAAATTTATTTTATGAATTTATATTTTAATAAGTTTATTTTATAAATTTAAGTTAAAATGAATTTATCTTATAAATTTAATTTAAATGAGTTCATTATTTAAACTTGAATAAGTTTATTTGATTAACTTAATTTAAATAAATTTATTTTATAAATTCAAGTTAAATAAATTTATATTTTAAACTTAAGTAAATTTAATTTATGTTATGAATTTATTTTAGAGGTGCGGCACAGAGCAATTTGTAGTGTGCTAAAGAGACCCCTTAGAATTTGTGAATTGTAGTCAATTTAGGTGGCCAATTTTGAACCTGAGTAGTATGACTTCGATAGTTTTTTTTAAAAAACAATCGAAGTGGTATTTCTTTTTTTCAAAAATGGTCAGCTAAGGCTCTTCGATAGTTTTTGTTTTAAAAACAATCGAAGTGCTTGAATTGGCCAGCTTTACAAAAGCACCCCGAATTAATATATTTCTGAGTTATTTATTTATTTTGAATTTTTGTTTAAAAAAATTTCTTAAATTCTAATTTTTCTTAAATATTAATTTACATGATTTAATTTTTAAGAATTCGAAATTCTTGAAAATTAAATGTTTTGTAAATATTTATTTTTGATTAATTTATTTTTAAGGAAAATTAAAAATTCTGAATATTTAAATTTTTCTTAAGTATTAAATTGAGGATGCTCAAGGGCTTGTAGAAGAAGATTCCTCCGGGTGTTAAACTGATTTTTATCTTTCGAAGAAAAAGATGACCATGAAGCTGATTTCAGGAAGAAGTTTCTACGGATATTTTTCTTAAGGAGATTTAATCAAAAGAGATTATGAAGAGAGGAATAAAGGGTGTTAGAGAATTGAACGGACAAACAAATATCTCAGTAACGTTTATTAATGTTGGAACCTCAGAACAGAATAGAAGAATTACTAGTAGCTGAATCAGAAGAAGCTCAGGTAGAAAACCTCGAGAGACTAGACTAAAGATCAGTGTTTCACTTGTCAAGGAAGTTTAGTCACATCAGATTCAGAAGGAGTACAAAAGCTATATCCAAGGATCAGGCCTATTTATTCTGAAGCAAAGACTCTTCAAGATTCAGTTCAAGAGGTAGTTACAGACTGAGATGGTAACATAAACAAGAGTGATAGTTTCAACTATGATAAGAACTATGTAACGAGAAACTATCAGGGTGTGCTACACAATGAAGAAGCCTAACAAACAAAGAAGAATAGGGACTCAGTTAATGAGCTGAAACAGAAGTGGAATGCTTTGTTGAAGAAGCATCAGCACAAAACTTATGTTGCTTAAGGAAAGAGTTGGGATGGATCAGATGACGAGAAGATCATGGATATCTTGCTTTCATAGCAATCTCTGAAGATGATTCACCTCACATATCTCAGGTATCTTTTCCTTGAACCAATGCAGTATTTAATCCTCAATATTCAAAGCATGTACATAGGAGATCTTAGGTATGTGTGTATGAATATTTGTAGAATAAGATTTGCAAGTGAGATAGAAGCTTTCTTAAGAAACAACTCTTAGTTTTAGGGGTTAAGTTTCTGGCACATAAGACCTTAGTAAAGCTAAGTTTCAGTATCCCTAGTAGAACAAGATTTGCTCATTTATTCTGAATTGTTTGTTAAGGGATAATCAGTTTGAAGGATGGAGGAATTACCTTTAGAGTCAGTAGAATTTGTAGAACACCAAGCTGTATCTAAAACTGACTTAGGTAATAGAGAAAGTTAGATGCCATACAACAACAGAATGGATTAGATAGAATTAGTGATTTAATTGTTAATTCTTTTATTCCATGTGTGCTTAGAAAATTATTGAATATCTGTAAATCTACTTGCTACCTGTTACACTTGTGTATATTGGTTAAAGTAGAAAGTACTGAATTTTCTAAAAAGCAGAACATGCCTAATTTGCACATCTCTTATCTGCAATGTCAAAATGCTCAATGTATGCCATTTATTCTTATTAACATGTTTTCTTATTTAAATATTATGAATGCATATCTTAGAACTTGCATTAATCATAGAAAAAGCATGTTTAAGAATTACATTAGAGCAACGACTGCAAGGTCAGTCAGAGATAAGAATAAGCATGTATAGGTTGAAGCTGTTGTTACCACTTTTAAAAGCAAAATCTCTAATCCATCTGGACCCAAGCAAATAAGTTGGGTACCAAGAACTGTCAATCCATTTGTGAGTGCAGGCAAATCAGGTTAATCGATTTATATGCTTTCTTGATCTTTACTACTGAAGACATATGATCGAAGAAAGAACTTGCCATCAAATGTGATTGGGAAAGCTGTTCCGTTAATAATCTTTGGAGATGACAGCAAAGGTTTTCATCACGGGACATGGCTACGTTGGAAATGGAATGTCATCATGTTTACAATAATTGGTATCATTGATAACAACTAATAATTGGAGTCAAGGATAACAATTAGAAGCAACTCTCTTGCTCAAGATTCACAGCACAAATCTTTTTATTCAATGAAGGAGCAGTGTTTATCTCAAGCAGGAAGGTTGAGAAGCTCTCACCCTTGCATGACAATACAAGGAACTCTTTTCTAAAGATGGTATTGGTGAGAGGACTGCCTCATCTGGGATTCAAGCTAGATGAAATATATGAGGCATGTCATTAAGGGAAGTCAAAGAAACATCACAGAAAAGCTATAATGTGATAAGCATTACTGAGCCGCTTCAGATGATACGTATGGAACTCTACGGACTAGTTAATGTCTTATCTATAACAAAGTAAAGATATACTTCAGTGATGGTTGATGACTACTCTTAATACAAACTGGTGTTGTTTATTCAATCTGAAGGACAAGACATCACAGATGAGATTAATCACATTTCCATGATCAGTAACAAATACAGGAAGACCCTGTAATGGCCAATAGAAGCAAACTCTGAATTTCTTTCAGGGGTTTGGAGGAAAATGTTTTACAAGTAAGCATCTTGGCAAGATTGGCAGCTAAGGCTCTTAAGGATATTTTCCTCGGCTAATCAATGGAATCTAAAGCCTACGAGGTAAATTTGATTAATCAACAAGAGGTGATTGAAAGTCTGAATATGATGTTCAACAACTCCAAGCTCTCAGTTGTTATGTGTGAAATTAATGGTAATGATGATTCAAATCCAAGCAGTGGTAATGGTAGTTTAACTACACAGCTCAGTACTTCAACAGAACCACTCAGCGAGGATGAGGATTCTCAGGAAATCCCAGCAACAGCTTAGGGGGAGCAAAAGAAGGATCAATTAGTCAGATCAACACCACAATGAATATATAGAGGACACTTCAAGAACGTATCTGTCAAGACAAAGGGTTTAGATTCAATATCATTCCTGATGTCTAGTTCTTAGTGATCCTAGTGGTGGAGTAAAGACTGGAGCTATAGAGTATGAATGATTATTTTCTTGGTTTTCTTTCTGAAGAAGAAACAAAGAAAGGTAAAGAAGCTCTGATGGATCCAGATTGGGTGATTGCAAAGCAAAATGAACTCAATCAATCTGAAAGGCAGAAAGTTTGGAAGCTGGTACCCAGGCCTAAGGGAAAATCTGTTATTGGAACAAGATGGGTATCCAGAATACTGGATGAAATTGGCATTGTTATGAGGGACAAGGCCAAACTGGATGCTAGGTTACTATTAGGAAGCAGTATCTAACAAGAAGCACCAGTGACGAGACTTGAGGATATCAGGATATATCTGATTGGTATGAACCGGTATCAATACTCAAGCAATCGTCAAAGACATGGTATGACACTCTAACTGAACTTTTACAGAATATGAATTTATTAGAGTTGTCATAAGGCACAAACATAATGTCATATATGTGCAGTGATATCATGATTATATTATATGTTGGTCTACTAACGAAAACTTGAGCAAGAAATTTGCCAAGTCATTGCAGAGAATGTACAAGATGAGTATGTTGGGAAAGTTCCAATTCTTTTTGGATTTACGTTGAGCAAGCCAGAAGATTAATTCTTTTAGGAGCACAAGTAAGCCAAAAGAGTGATGGCAATAAAAGTAAGTCAAGAATCTTTTGAATGTGCACAATTGAGAAGATTCTAGACATGCCAAGACTCCCTACCAACAGCAGCCACTAAAGCTTGATCAGGACAAATCAGGTAAAAGACAGAAATGACAAGCTAGAGAGGTATGCGTCTCATTAAGTTATTAGCTGCAAATTGACAACACATATTTTATTCTCAAGTTGCCAATGTGCAAGGTTCCAAGTGGATTTCAAAAATCTAGTCTTATAGTTATCAACATGATTTTGAGATATCTTAAGGGAATACCAAATCTCAGTATATGGTACCCTAAAGATACTTGTTAACATGTTTAGCTATTTAGATATAAAATACGCAGGTTGTAAGAAAGACAGGAGAAGCATCTCTGGAAGCTGTCAACCCAAATGACAGGAGGAGCATCTCTAGAAGCTGTCAACTTCGTGGAGGAAGATTGATTTCTTGTTATTATTTCAGGAAATAAATTCATCTCCAACAACTCTGTGGAACAATCCACGACAATGCACCTTGACAACAGGTATCATTTCTTTCGAGAGAATGTCTTCAATTCATAGAGTAACTTGCAGACACGCACTTTATTTGAAAATCTCATCTGCAAGAAACTCTTGAATAAGTTCACGAGTATAAAATTGTTCATATTTTAAGGACTTGTGAATTTATTTAACATCCAGTCCTCATCTTAATAATTTAGTGCTAATATCTAACTCATAGATATTTAGTATTAATTTATTATTATTTATTTAATGAAATTTGAATTATGGAAATTGAAGCAGTTCAATATCTTATTTGCTCCATAATTTAAAATACATAAAATAAATATGCAGCATAATTTATTGGATTTTAATTGGTTAATATCATTCAATGATATTTAGTCGATTTTATTCTGAGAAAATTGTGAATTTTCTGTTGACAATTGATTTTGGTAAATTTGAAAAGATTTATTAGAATTAAAACTTGACAGGAAATAAAACAGTCTAAATTTTAAAACAAGAACAGGTTTTAAAATGAAGACAGAAGCAACAAATATCGAATTTAGGAAATTCGATAGTTTTTCAAGTACATAGATAAATCTATCGAAATAAATTTTCGATAGTTTTTGAAAAGGAAAAAGAAAAACTATTGAAAACATTTCTCGATACTTTTTGAGGAAAATTTGAAAAAACATCGAATTGAATTTCATTATTCTTTATCTAAATTCTCGATGGTTTTTGAATTAAAATGAAAATCTATCTGAGAGAATTAATTTTTCCTTTATTTTAATTCTCGATAGTTTTTCCACAAAGGATCCCTCGATAGTTTTTCAAGCTTTAAAAGGTAACAAGTTCGATAGTTTTTCAGAAAAACTTTTTAAATTCTGATTTTCAAACTCTTCGTTATTTTTCAAAATTTATCGAAGTAAAGTTGACAGTTTTACCCCCAACTGAAAACCATCGAACATACTATTAAAAAACATCGAACACTGTAAAGACAATATTGCCCCTGTCAATTCAATAAGTATTTAACAACCCCTTACGTTTTTTTTCTTATTATCAGATCTAAGGGCTTTTGTTTATACTTACTAGAATACATATAACCAAGAACATCACTGCCTCAAGAACTTGTTTCTAAGAAAACTATTTTCACTATTGTTCTTTAGAAGTTAATTGTTTTCAATTGATTTCTTCAGATAATTCTGATTATTTGTGTTACCAAAAGTAGGGTTCTTGATAATAGTGATTCGAAGTTGTGTTTTTTTTAAGAAAAAGGGGTAATTTTGTTTTAAGGGTATTTTGTGTCAAGTTTGATTAATTAGTAATAATTAATTAAATTTAATTGGTTTTAGTTTTGGTTTAAAAGTAACCAAGACTAATCATGTCTCGTTTCAAAACTTGCAAGCCATTACGAATTTACAGTTTCGTGCATGGGCAGAGTTTCTGAACACACGTTCATTAGTGGCATATGCCTTGAGTACTCCCGTAGTCCTTTGCATCGATCAATTGACTGCGTTGTACACAACCGCCACGGATACAAGTGAGAATAACGTAAGATCCTTCAGTTTTGTTGTGCCTGATAGAGTATATATTTATATATATTTTATATGATTTTATTTCTCATATTTATTATATTTTGCATTTAATTGGATTTTTATTTAATAAATTTTAATGTTTTATTGTAGGAAGCAAGGAAATCCTAAACTTGGAAGGATTGGAGAATAAAGAGCTTAATTTGGAGATTTATTAGAAGGAAAATCGGATTTGTTGGGCTGCTTGCACATAATTCACTGTTTGGGTCATATCTTGAGTTCTAGAAGTCAGAATTGGACGATTTAACAGCCCACACGAAGATAATGGAAATATCTTTTATTCTAAATTGGTCCAATTATTAAATTAATTCAGGAACGGCTCAGATTTACTGAAGAAAAGTCAGCTACGAATTTTCCTTGTAAAACAGAATCAGTTTAGGAAACGTACTTGTATTTTCCTCAAGGCATTAAAATATTTGAGGATATATATATAGACATCAGATCTGAGAGATAGGGAGAGAGAGACATACAGATATACAGATAGACATAGATACAGACATAGAGAGACTTGTACTTTTCTTCTTGGAGAAAGATTAAAGGTTTTTATTCTTTGTTCTTAATATTATCATGTGTTCTTATTATATTATGTGTTTTGTTAGTTTAATTATGAGTGATTAGTTATTTAATCTAGGGTTAAGTTGAACCCTAGTTATGATTGATGTATGATTTTCCATAACCCCCCAGTTTAGTTATGTTGTATGCTCTTGCTTATTGAGTTGTGCTTAATTAACAATAACATGTCAGACGTGATTATGCGTATTGTTTGAACCTAATATCTATTTATCATCGAAAGTTGGACTTAGATGGTTGTGATTTATCCAATAATTAAGGACATGAACTTCTCCATGAAAATAGGTAGAACGGATTGTTAGGAAGTTAGGATGTTGTGTTTAATGTCTCTAAATTGCATGATACCATGAAAATAGGCTTGAGTGTATTTTTAGAGAAGCCATTAATACTCGAGAGAGGTTATTGGTATTTTATAGGGCGCATCTTTCCTCTTGAGTAGCGTATGATTAATTGGGGTGGAAAATCATAATTGCATCGATTCATGCTAGTGGGGATACTTAATTCTAGATGTTTTAGTTAATTGATAATACAATACAATTTGTTTTAGTATAATATTTAGATTAATAATCTCTCAACAATTTATTGTGTTACTTGCTTAGTTGAATTGAATCAAGAATAACTAGTGATTGATACGTTTGTCTCTGTGGGATCGACTCTGACTTACCCTACTACATAGTTAGAAGGATTTGTTAGATATTATTATTTGATAGGCACGCGACAGCCTTGTCAAATTTTTGGCACCGCTGCCGGGGACAAAGCGGTATTAGATTAGTTAATTTTTGAGTAAGTTTAGCTAAGTCTTTTGGTTGTGTTGCTTCGGCTATTATTCCCTTGTTATTTGATCTTTGTTTCTAGTTTACTTGTTGCATGCACACTCGAAGTTCAGGTGCAGAAAATTTAATTGCCCTTGATCCTGAAATTGAAGCTACAACAAGAAGACAAGCAGGACTACGAAGGAAAAATAAAGACAAGGAAGTTATGGGTGAGACAGCTGCAAAAGCTCTCAGGGAGCATGGTATGCCAGACACTACAGACGTACTCTCCAGTATTGTCAGACCAACAATCACGGCTACCCACTTTGAACTCAAGCCACAATTCATCCAATTCGTCTCCAATGATTCTTTCGCAGGATTGTCCACTGAAAATCCCGTTGATCATCTTGAGAGTTTTCTAGAAAAGTGTGATACTATAAAGCTGACCAATGTTAGTGATGATGTTATTAAGCTGCGCTTATTTCCTTTTTCTCTCCGAGATACAGCAAAAGATTGGTTGAAGGATGAAAGACCAAATACATTCACTACTTGGGATAGTCTAGCAAAGGCGTTTCTACTTAAATTCTTCAGTCAGAAGAAGACTTCAAAGCTCAGGAATGAAATATCTAACTTTCGTCAAGATGATGACGAGTCACTTCATGATGCTTGGAGAAGATTCAAACGACTTCAGAGACAATGCCCTCACCATGGAATTCCTGACTGGTTGTTGATTCAAACATTCTACAATGGGTTAACACAAGAGTTTCGAAACTTCGTTGATGCTTCTTCTGGTGGATCTATTATGAAAAAGAGTACGGAGGATGCGAAAACTTTGTTAGACGAGATGGCGTCTAATGATAATTATCCTTACAGTGACAGAAATCATCCAAAGAAGGGTGGTAAGTATGATGTTGATGCTCTAACCATGTTGAATGCTACTATGCAGGCAATGGTTAAGAAGATTGAGCAATTGGATTCTAGAACTTCATCTACAGTTGCCTCATGTGAAATATGTGGTGTAGTTGGACACACTCAACATGCTTGTCAATACAATCCGTCTGGAACAGCAATGGAACAAGCAAATGCCCTCTACAACCAAAATCAAAGGCCACAATATAATCCTTACTCTAACACATACAATCCAGGTTGGAGAGATCATCCTAATTTCTCCTACAGAAATAACCAGGCTCAAGCTCAACCTCCACAAAATAATTTTTCTCAGCCGCCAGGTTTTCAACCAGGTCAGCCGCACAAATCTAACTTGGAAAATCTTTTGGAAGTATTTATCTCTACACAAGCAAAGAAGAATGATTACTTTGACTCAAGTATCAATGAGATAAAGGCTCATAACAAGTTAATGGAGAATTCAATCACTCAAATTGCTCAACAATTGAATCAACTTAACAAGTCTTCAGGCCAACTTCCTGGCCAAACTGAACAACCACATAGAGCTCACGTGAATGCTATAACTTTAAAAAGTGATCAGGAATTGCAAGGGCCAGAGATGAAGATGAGTAGTGATAATTTGATTTTTGAAGAAGATAGAGAGAAAACTCAATCTGAAAATGTGGTTGTGCAAGAAGCGATTGAAGAAAAGAAGAAGGAACCCACAGTTGCTCCTGTCAGACCTTACGTACCACCTGTTCCGTTTCCTCAAAGATTGGTGCAAGCTAGACTTGGAGAGAAGTTTATGAAGTTTATGGATATCTTGAAGAGGTTAGAACTTAATATCCCTTTCTTAGATGTTATCAATGAGATGCCTTCTTATGGGAAGTTCCTTAGGGAATTATTGTCAAACAAAAGAAAGATTGAAGAAAGTTCTACTATCTCATTAACGGTAGATTGCAGTGCTCTCTTGCAGAATAGTCTTCCTAAAAAGCTAATTGATCCAGGTAGCTACTCTATTCCTGTGAAACTTGGAAATTTTGAAATCAAAAGAGCTTTATGTGATCTTGGGGCAAGTGTAAGTCTGATGCCCATATCAATCTGCAATAAGCTTCAGATGGGTGAACTGAAACCCACGCGTATATCTCTACAATTGGCAGATAGAAGTGTAAAAGTTCCACTTGGAATACTTGAAGATGTTCCTGTCAAGGTAGGGAAGTTTTTTATTCCATGTGATTTTGTTGTCATAGAGATGGAGGAAGATGCACAAAATTCTATTATTCTCGGAAGACCTTTCTTAGCTACAGCTGGTGCAAAAGTTGATATGATGCAAGGAAAAATTTCTTTTGAAGTTGGAGATGAGAAATTGGAATTTAAATTTTCCAACTCTTTGCTTAGCCCTTCTCTGAAGAAGAGTGATCTTGAAAAGAGTAATGAAGCTGTTCTTATGGTTAAGACCTTGGGTGGAGATCAAGATATGAAGGCTGATATTTTTCTCTCTAAACCTCCTGCAATTATGGTGAGAGATTTACATGTCATTAATTATGCTGATTTGAAGCCTTCAACAATGAAATCTATTGGTGAAATTCAGTTTGGTGGATTATCTGTTGAAGATCCTGATGCTCATATTGAAAACTTTTTGAAGATTTGTGATACTATCAAGTGTGATGGAGTTTCTGATGAGGCCATTCGACTTCGATTATTTCCTTTATCTTTAAGGGATGGAGCTAAAAATTGGTTATTTTCATTACCCTCAAATTCCATTACCACTTGGGAAGACTTACTTATTAAATTTCTTTTTAAGTTTGTCTCACGAGCTGAAACGTCAAGGATAGTTGTTGCACTCTTAAAGTTTGCTCGAGATAGAAGAGTTGTATTGTTGGATAAAGCCGTGGATGAAACTTATAAGTTTTTGGGAGAGATCATAAGAAAATATGTTGAGAAAGTGGATGCTCCACTTTCGATCCATTCACCAGGTTGATTGATAATAAGGTCGAGCTAATGACCTTAAAAAAAAAGCGCTTCTTGGGAGGCAACCCAAGATTTTGGAGGAGGAACACTCTCCCACAATTTTCAACCGGGACTTCATGCACTAGGGGAGTATTTCTAACCTTTCTTTGTATAATTTTTCACTCTTATTCTTTTTGTATTTCTTTTAGGATCTTGTTAGTTTTGTATATTTATATATATTGTTCATTGAGGACAATGAACCACTTAAGTGTGGGGATGAGTTCTCAATGACGTAAAAAACCCAAAAAAATTATATATTATAAAAATCTAAAAAAATTTGAAAATTTAAAACTTTTTGTATATAATTTCCTCGTCTCAAAAGCATGTTAGCGTGGATAAGTACACATTGTGTAGATTAATTTCGCATGATTAATTTTGAGTGTCACATTCATAAAAAATCATTTGATGCTTGGTAATTCCTTGTGTGTGCTTGCGAACATTTAAAAACTTGAGATGTTTCTTGGTCAATTTTAGTGAGTTAAGCATGCTTTCACCTTGTGAGGATTTGAGCCTAATTTATGATTGATAGATTTTTTATCAATCCATTTTTTTGTTGTGTGTTGTTCATCATGATTCATGTTGCTCTAGAACTTGTTTTAAACCGTTTTGAGACTACATGAGATGTGTATGCATGAATATGATAAAGGCACTAGGATTAACCTCATTTACCCAAACAGTACCCTTATGAAAAATAATCCTTAGTGAACCCCTTGAGCTTATATCTGTTTCTTTCATATATCACCAATCTAAAATTTTTGAGCCTACTTATTTATTCTTGTCTTGATTTACTGGTAGAGCATATTGATTCATTGATGGATTGGTGAATATCTAGTGTGGGGATTTCTTTTGGTTAAAATGTTACATTTTTGTGGGATACAAATATGATATGGGAATTGCAACCAAGTATCAAGTACTCCTTTGAGATCAATGGGTGTCAAGTGCAATGTCATATGAAAGGAACGATCCATGTGTGTTGGTATTAAATACATTCTTGGTGACTTTTCACTGCCCTTGGTTACTGGAGAATGACTTGACTTTTGAAAAAAAAAAAAGTTATGAGCAAGAGGAAGATAAAGTAGAGTGTGTTCATTTGATTGATACAATGTGAAAGTGGGAAAGTACATGGGGTATATGTGCTTTGAAGTTTAATGCTTGTGAAAGCTTGATCAACTTTTACATGATCTAAGTTTCATGTTGGGTGCTTTAATTAAAAGTGAACATTATTCTCTATCAGTTATCAAGTTTAGCCACTTGTTAGCCTGTTTCTTTGATATCCTACCTCGTACCTAAGCTCGTTACAATCTTTAACAAAGACCTTTTGATTCATTTATGCATATATACGAGGTGGTGGAGATTTGGTGGACAACCAAGCATATGGTAGCACATGAGTACATTGATTGAACTTGAGCGATACACTTATACCCATACACTTGTGTGAAGTGAGAGCAATGTGAGATATTTATCCATAGCATGCTTACTTGTTGAATGCGACTTTGATGTCTATCTCATGATATTTTTGTCTATCAAGACATTTTGTGCATACTTGGATTATTTTGTGTCAGTGATGCTTAAAGTGAGAGTACTTGTACTTTCAGACACTTCCATGTTGTTATGTGATTGAAATTTGCAATGTGTGGAGTACTATGACATGTTGCATGTTTGAGAGACTTGGTGGTTGAAAATATTTGATTTTGTGGGTATATCATCTACAAACCCTCACGAGACAAAACTCGTCCTACTAGGGCTGCCTAGGGGTTTAACGGCTTGTTGCATATGCTCAATGCAATCGTGTCATCTACGAAAGTGGTGGTCCTATTAGTTAGTATTATTTTTATTTCTTTATTTGCCCGAGGACGTGCAAAATGCTAAGTGTGGGGATGTTTGATAGAGTATATATTTATATATATTTTATATGATTTTATTTCTCATATTTATTATATTTTGCATTTAATTGGATTTTTATTTAATAAATTTTAATGTTTTATTGTAGGAAGCAAGGAAATCCTAAACTTGGAAGGATTGGAGAATAAAGAGCTTAATTTGGAGATTTATTAGAAGGAAAATCGGATTTGTTGGGCTGCCTGCACATAATTCACTGTTTGGGTCATATCTTGAGTTCTAGAAGTCAGAATTGGACGATTTAACAGCCCACACGAAGATAATGGAAATATCTTTTATTCTAAATTGGTCCAATTATTAAATTAATTCAGGAACGGCTCAGATTTACTGAAGAAAAGTCAGCTACGAATTTTCCTTGTAAAACAGAATCAGTTTAGGAAACGTACTTGTATTTTCCTCAAGGCATTAAAATATTTGAGGATATATATATAGACATCAGATCTGAGAGATAGGGAGAGAGAGACATACAGATATACAGATAGACATAGATACAGACATAGAGAGACTTGTACTTTTCTTCTTGGAGAAAGATTAAAGGTTTTTATTCTTTGTTCTTAATATTATCATGTGTTCTTATTATATTATGTGTTTTGTTAGTTTAATTATGAGTGAGTAGTTATTTAATCTAGGGTTAAGTTGAACCCTAGTTATGATTGATGTATGATTTTCCATAACCCCCCAGTTTAGTTATGTTGTATGCTCTTGCTTATTGAGTTGTGCTTAATTAACAATAACATGTCAGACGTGATTATGCGTATTGTTTGAACCTAATATCTATTTATCATCGAAAGTTGGACTTAGATGGTTGTGATTTATCCAATAATTAAGGACATGAACTTCTCCATAAAAATAGGTAGAACGGATTGTTAGGAAGTTAGGATGTTGTGTTTAATGTCTCTAAATTGCATGATACCATGAAAATAGGCTTGAGTGTATTTTTAGAGAAGCCATTAATACTCGAGAGAGGTTATTGGTATTTTATAGGGCGCATCTTTCCTCTTGAGTAGCGTATGATTAATTGGGGTGGAAAATCATAATTGCATCGATTCATGCTAGTGGGGATACTTAATTCTAGATGTTTTAGTTAATTGATAATACAATACAATTTGTTTTAGTATAATATTTAGATTAATAATCTCTCAACAATTTATTGTGTTACTTGCTTAGTTGAATTGAATCAAGAATAACTAGTGATTGATACGTTTGTCTCTGTGGGATCGACTCTGACTTACCCTACTACATAGTTAGAAGGATTTGTTAGATATTATTATTTGATAGGCACGCGACAGCCTTGTCAGTGCCAGGGGGCAGAACAATAAGGGTGACGGAACATGACTTTAATAGAATACTACATTTTCCTACAGAAAACCATGTTCTGGATCCCAAAACTGAGGAGATACATGCTTTCTTCACTCTCATAAGAAGTCAACAACCTAACTTCTTTGTGGGAGAGTTCCTTAAGCATTACCTGACATGGGACCATTGGATGAAAGAACATGCATAGATGATGTGCTTTGTTTCTATCCTAGGTTCCTACAGCTAATTCTCAATGATATCTTAACAGATGATGAGCGTGAGACATTCGCTGAAGAGGAGACCATGGAGTGCATGAAGATGAAGAGCAATGCAATAACCGCTCTGATAAGAAAGAATATCTTCCAGGGGTACCCACTGTTCAAACTTGAATATCTAAGAACGGTGCCCCTACCACTTCTACCCCCAGGGGAACAGGTAAATGAAGGTAACATTCCTCAACCTGAACTGGCTCCTGAACCACAACAATGGATGTTGATCCAGAGCCCTCAGTGGCCATCCAGACCATGAGATTGCAACCCACAATCTCTAACCACGGTCGAAGAGCCTTTGGAAGAGCCAAATGAAACCACAAACGAACCTCCTTACCCTCCTATACCCAATATTCAGACATCTATGAGTGTAGAGGGAGATAGTGCCAAAGCAGCACCACATAAGGAGATACGCCATTCAACAACAGCTCTGCCTTACTCTAAAAGGAGAAGAACAGAAAACGAGGCAACTGTTGAAACTTCATTTCAATCATCCAAAGCGCCCTTTATTGATTTTTCTGATGCTGATTGGGCTAAGCTAACGAAAGCAATATCTGAACCAATAGCTCAATCAAGTAAGGAAGAATTGACGGAAGCAACTGGTGTTCCGACCATATTACGGTCAGGTTCACTGGTTGAAGGTTCTAAGAACCAAAGGTCTTCACAGACGTCGAGAGAAGGCTTTGACCTAAATGCACAATCTAAAAGGTCAGTGTCTACCTCCCCAGATGGAACATATCTGGATCCTGCGGGTAAAGGGTCTGACGTAGGTGCAGATCGGCAACTCGTTGACAATGAATCAATTACTATTGAGGAGTCAGCTGAGGTGAAGTCTTTACAGACTCACGGGGAAGATTCGGGATCTCTGCTGTTAAAGAGCCTGTTTCTAACCCCCTAGAGATTCAAACTCTAGATCCTTTAAAGGATACATCATCCACGGATGATCAGCAACTTGGTTTATCCAAGGTCGGGGACTTGCGAAGCCCCATTGCACCACCGGTGACCTCCTTAAGGACGGCTACAGTGTTTTCTTCTGCAGGTACAACTAGCACAAAAGGGATTGAGTGAAACAAAAACACTTACACCTGGCCTGAGTGGGAAAGGAAAAATGATTCAAACACCGACAGAAACGTTGAGTGTACACCCAGAGCCAAACGTGAGGAGTGACACCCTAACCCTTCCAAATATTGAAGATTTGCTATTACCTGGAGGTACATGTTCAATCCACCCTCAAGGAGATTATGGAATATGTTGAGGAACCAACAACCCGGACCTTCACAACAACAACCTGATCCTTCTGCTACCTTTTACAATGAGGATAACTTCATCGAGGATTCCTCAACTAAGGGGGAGAAAGTTGGAGAAGGGCAAACAAATGAAGTGACTAATGAAGGTTGGCAAACAACTGGATGGGGAGTTTGGGAAACCAATGAAGCTATTCCAGTTAGATAGTACTGGATTGAAGACATTGTGCAAGAAGAAAAAAAGTGAGGAGGAATTTGAAGTCATGCAAGAGCAACCGATTCAGGAGGAGCATGAGCTATATAGAACATCCTATCTTGGATGATGATATGGAAGAAGAAGCAAATTCTCTATCACTAAGAGAGAAAGACACATTCTCATCAAGATCCAAAGAACTACAAAGCTAAATGAACTGCTCCGTGAGCATGTTAAGGAAATCTTGATGAAGGTCAGTCCAGAGATTACTGAAAACCCTCCTATGGTTAGATTCATGACGAATGACTTGTTCAGAATCTGCTACATGACGGAGGACAAACTGAGAGATTACCCAAACGAATATCTAATATCAGTTTAGAAGTATCTTAGATCCACTGGACTCACATCAACGGAGAAGGACAAAAGCAGCCGACACTCTAAGAAAATATCTTATGGAGAATGTTCCCTACTATAGGAAGAGAGTGGAGAAAGGATTGGAAGTGCATACCAGATTGCCAAACATGCCAAAGCTAAACAAGAAAGATGTTAACATTGCATGGTTATGGGCTGGAGTGGGTCAAGAGGTTGGATATATTGGAAGACACATCCTAGGAGTAATCCTTAAACCTGGAGAACCACTACACTATCTATCAGTGATTGATTATCAAGCTGCTAACTCCGATCCAATGAGTGAAGAAGGTGAGATTGGAATGGACTGAAGAACAGAAGCAAAGAACAAAAGAACTATCAGCTCAATCAAGAGGAGCAACTTCAAAGTGAAAAGTTTTATTGTTCTTTGATTTATGAAATCTGGAAATGTATATATATCTGATCCAGAATGCAGTTAATATTATTACGCTGTCTTACTTTAAGTAGTTTCATGTTTCCTTAGTTAGTTGAGTTATCCTCGAAGTATTTGCTTGTCGAACTCTATCCAATCAAATAGGGGGAGATTGTAAAGCATAATGTAACATAAGATGTAAAAGAGATAACTACAACTCAACAAAGGACAAGACAGACAATAATATTAACAGAAGCACAGGAATCCAGAATCAATGAAGAAAAGGTAAACTCAAAAAATCAAAATACGTTATGTATTCTTGAAGTCCGTAAACAGGTCACGGAAAGAAGTTCATGAAAATGTTCAAGCCTCAGTGACAACAAAAGAAACAAGACTTTCAAGACGACAGAAGTATGTGAATGATTTAGAGTCAGTACCACAGGATTCCAGTGATGAAGCAACCAGGACGACAAAGGACTTATCAGCAGCATTGAATTGCAGACATAAAAGAAGAATTGATCAAGTGTTATTCATCTGTGAACCAGACCAGTTGCACTAGGTGACGGCACTAAAAGATCAAGTTGTTTTATCGTCTCAGAAGAAAATGATACAGTCTGAAACTTAAACACCCTGAAGCTCAGCATCTTTTCTTTTTTAAGTCAAAGACAAGAATTGAGTTCGATGGTTTTTCAATAAAGAAAACCATCGAATGTAAGTCAAGGAATTCAAATGAAAACTAATGAATTAACTTTTCATTCGATAGTTTTTTATTTTATAATAAAAAACTATTGAATGTAAAGTTGATTCTAAAGTTTTGATTTGATGGAATTGAATTACATTAACTCAAAGTCAAAAGAAAAGAGCTCGATAGTTTTTATTTCCTAAAAACTATCGAATGGGATAAATGAAGTCCATTTGAATTCTATTACAAAAGAATTTAACTTTCGATAGTTTTTATTTAAAAACTATCGAATGGAAAACTCTTTTTAATAATTCGATAGTTTTCATTTGGAAAAGTGGGTGAAAAGTTTATTTGTTTGTCAGGTTGATGAGAATTGGACGGCCAAGATTGTTTTAACAATTAAGGTTCGATAGTTTTCAAAAACAGAAGTCTACAATTAACAGAGAGAAGAGTGTGTCTTCTTCAGTCTGGTTATTTTTCATAGTAGCAATTACGGAGAGAGAGTTTTGAGCCAGAGAAGATCAGAAAATTTATAGTGCTCAGAATTCGATCAATGTATTGATTATGAATAGCCTAGAACTCATTGAAGCTAATCTACGGATTAGAAATTGTAGCACCCCTCGAGGTTTATATTTATAAAACGATATATTCCCCGACTCTTGGTTTGGTTTGGTGTGTTTGATTTCGTTATAGAACTGAATGAATTATCCGCGAACGAAATTAAATTATTTGTGAGTATCGTATTCAACCCCCCCTTCAACGATACTTCGGGACCTAACAGAAAGAAAACAGTTGAGAAAATAGACAAATTTCATTAATTCTTGAAGATTCATTACAAATGAAAATGGAAATTACATATTTTTTTTCCTAGTCTATTTTTCTACTCAGGAACACGTGCCCTGCAAATAAGCATGAACGCTCCTGAACAGCTTCACAATCCATCAGGATTGGAAGATCTCTTGTTCCATCTTTAAAGGACGAGAAGAGGAGCTGATGCACTTGAATGCGGATCGTCACCGTGTCCACCGGGACTCTTCCGAGTCTCCAACTTGCATGACATACAAGCATCACGGATTCTCTTCTTTCTTCTCTCAAGCTCTCGCTCGAGCTCCTCATCCTCTTTATCATCCTCATCGTCTTCATCCTCTTCATTGACAAAGATGAGATTTTCAAGAGGGTTCCAATCAGGATTTGCCTGATGGAAGTTATGAAGAAGCACTTCAGCCATTGCGTTAACAAAGGCTTCGTGTTCCTGAGGGTCAGGAATTGGTTGAGGCTCTTCATCTTCTGCAATCTCAGCTAGTGCATCGAACATCTCTTGCCAGATTTCATCAAGATTTTCGACTTCTTCGTCTGGTAAGTTGTTTTGTTGTTGGTTGGCAGCCATTGAAAAACAAAGAAGGTGAAAAGTTTTCGTAAGTTTTTCTATGGAGAGGGTTTGTGTTTTAAACGATATATGATGTTATGTTTAACAGTTCTATTTTATAGAGAATGTGTGTTAAGGATGCAGGTCATTTTCTCAATATCGAGGCGATTGTTCAGTCTCTCATAATTACTTTGCCTCGTTAATTGGTAAGAATGGTTACATGGGTATTATGCTATATATTTTGTAATCATTTTTTTTAAAACAGCATTTATCAGGATTGTCAAAATAAATTTTGTTTTCATAAATAAAATTTTATTTTACTTCATATTAATTTTTTTTTTTGCGTTTTTCAATCCTGATAAGGCAAATGGTTTCATAGGAAATGCTTTTATTCCTGATGAGGTTAGGTTTTTCTTACATAGGAAAATGCCTACTCGTTATGGTTTAATTTCTAATGCTATGGGGCAAGGCCAATCACACCTTGTTCCTAACCCAAGCATTCATCCTAAACAGTCCAAACAGTCAACAGCCACCTCTAATGTCTCTCAAAAGACTTTAGTTGCAAAATCAAAGAAGTCAGCTAGAACTTATGTGTCAGGAAGGCAATCAGGTTCAAAGGATTTTTCCTCTACACCACTCACTAAAAAGAAGTTACAAGGGGGTGTACAAGGGGTCCTGGTGAAGAAAGCTGCAAAAGGTGTTGAGGCTATTTCTGTTAAAAGAAAATTAGTTCTCAGGGATGAGACTGATTCAGAGGATGACTTACCTATATCCTCTATAATGAATGTGAATAAGGAAGTTGCTGATACTGCTACTGCTGCTGTGGTTTCATTGTCTACACCACAGAAGAAACGAAGATTAACTAAGGGCAGGTATCAAATTCCTTTAGAAAAGAAGCAGGATACTGATATACATGACACTTCTACTCTGAATGAGCAATCAGTTTCTACTGCTCAAGCAAATCCTGATGTTAGTATTCCTGATGCTGCACCAAGTCAAGTGGTTACTATTTCAGACTCTCCAGCACAGGACTCTCCAACAAAAAGACATGTTGATATTTCATGGGAGAAGTATGGTGCTGCTTCTTCCAATCTTGGGATAAAATATCCAATGGAAAAGCTAAGGAAGGCAGAAGAGTTAGTCTATCAGAGACAGAAGAAACTGAAAGGATCAAGCCCACAAGGACCTGAACCTCAAAGTGGTTCAGCAGCTCTTTCTGATGTTAAAAGTATCTCTTACATCGGAAATTAGAAAACCGATGTCTAATAGTAAACTACACATCGCTTCCTAGAATAAACGATGTCTAAACCCCCATTTAAAAAAAAAACCCGCGCTTCCCCTTTTTTCTTTTCCCCTTTTGCAAAATTCCCCCCCTTAGCCAAATTTCAGATCCCGCTTCCCTTTTTTCCCCCTTAAACTAAAAACATAAAAATAAAAAACATACTACCCCCCTTCCCCCCCCCCCCCAAAACATAAACATACGACCCCCAAAATCAAAAAACCTCCGGCAATAACCCTAGTTATTCAAGAACCCTAGTTAACCTAATTAACCCCTCTTTTCAACAAACCCTTAATTAACCTATGTAAGTCTTCGATTCCTTTCAATATTATGTCAATTTTATCAAACACTCTTCAATATTAGTTCGATTTGTTCTTTTTATCAAACCCCTTTTATATTTTTCGATTTCGATTAACCCTCACTCTTCATATTGTTCGATTTGTTCGTTTTTTAGATCTGGAGCTTGCAGTTTGTATATTACCCCTCACTATTGTAGTTTACCCCCTTTTCAACTCGATTAGCTCGATTTGGTACCCCCTTTTCTTTTCCTTTTGATTTTATTTCCTTTTTTTGATTGTATTTGCTTTTTTGATTGTATTTGCTCAACTGCATGTGTTTGTATATTTACAACTTTTTTTTATTGTGTTTGTGTATAGCATGTATTTGCTCAACTAATTGTGTTTGTGTATATAAGCTTTTGGTTTGTGTTTATAAGTTTATATATAGCATGTCTATAGCATATTTAAAACTGCATGTATATCTATGTGTAGTTCTTTGCCTAATGTATGTTTTTAAGTGTATATATATAGTATGTTTTCTAGTACAAGCAAAATACGTTGATTATCTGAATCATATTTGGAACATTGAAATGATATTGTATGCTAACGCAAGAAGTTCCTGCTTGGGTACTACTTATTCGACAACAGAAATGATGTTTCTTGTTTTCGTATAGTTTTTTTCCGGTATACATTGAACATAGGTTGAAAACTAATAATTTTAAACAATGTACAAAATATCTAAGTTAGTAATTTTAGCGCATATGGAATATAAACCAATTAAGAAAAATATTTTAGTTTTATAGTATCATATTAACAAAGAGTTAGTAATTTGAATATCAAAGTTGTCACCATAATAATATAGGCTATTATATACTCTGTTATTTGATATTTTAAATGATAATCAGGTAGTTTCGCGATAACATGGACAAGTCGTGGATTTCTAAAGATAGGGATTCATTAGCTTATGAAATCGGGGTCGAACAGTTCTTGATATATGCCGAGGAAAATTCCCATGATCCTAAGCATATTCCCTGTCCTTGTGCACGATGTGTCAACTTCAAAAATTTCTCGGTAAAAATTATCAGGGGTCACTTATATGAAAATGGTTTTAGTTTAGGGTATGTTGATTGGATTTGGCACCAAGAAGATTCTAAGACTAAGTCATCAGTTGGTAGTACATCTGCGGCTTCAAACAAGAATGCAGCATTTTTTATCCCTGCTCCAACTTCTACCCCTGCACCTACCCCTGCACCTACCCCTGCACCTGTAAATGCATCTGAAACCAATAATGTTTGTGATGCTGCATATAATTCTAGGTACCACGATAAAGATTCATATGAGTTTAGGAGGTTCTTGGCTGATGCTCAACAGCCTTTGTATGAGGGTAGCGAATATACCAAGTTAGAGTCAATGCTAAAATTACATAATTGGAAAGCTAGGTTTGGTATCAGTGATTGTGCCTTCATAGATTTGCTCTCTTCCGTTGGCCGTCTACTTCCCAAGGATAATCTGTTACCACCTAATGCATATGAAGCAAAGAAATCTTTGTCTGATTTAGGCCTAGAGTATATAAAATTTCACTCATGTACAAACAACTGCATACTATATCGGGGTATAAACTCTGATGCTTCCGAGTGTCCTAAGTGTCATCTATCTCGCTGGAAGTTGGGAAAGGACGGTAAATTAAGGGTTAATATTCCTGCAAAAGTCATGTGGTATTTTCCGATTATTCCGAGATTTAAACGGTCCTTCTACCGCCGAACTTATGACTTGGCATGCAAAAGAGCGATTACAAGATGACAAGATGCGGCATCCAGCCGACTCGCCTTCTTGGAGAAGTATCGATTATAGGTGGCCTGAATTTGGTGGTGAGGCAAGAAATATTCGCTTGGCTTTATCAGCAGATGGTATCAACCCACATAATAATGGCCTAACCAATAGATACTCCTGCTGGCCAGTATTATTAGTAAATTATAATCTTCCTCCCTGGTTGTGCATGAAGAGGAAATTTATGATGTTAACAATATTAGTTTCCGGTCCGCATGAGCCTGGTAATAACCTTGACGTATATTTACAGCCGTTAATTGATGATTTAAAGAAGCTTTGGGAAGAGGGCGAACCAAATGTGTATGATGCGTCTACTAAATCATATTTCACTTTTAAAACAATTTTAATGTGGACAATAAATAACTTCCCTGCATACAGAAATTTGTCTGGCTGCGTCAATAAGGGTTATATGTGTTGTCCAGTATGTGGTGATGATACCGTTGGTAAATATTTAATCCATGGTAGGAAGATGTGTTACCTAGGTCATCGACGTTATTTGCCTAGAAATCATCCTTATAGGAGGCAGAAGGCAGCATTTAATGGAGAGCGGGAGTTGGGGCAGGCACGTCCACCTCTTTCGGGAGAAGAGGTGTTATCGCAACAAGAACGAATTAAATTTGAATTTGGGAAGGAGGTCAGAAAGTCAAAGAGGGTGGACTGTCCATGGAAGAAAAAGTTGATTTTTTTCGACTTAGAATATTGGAAGTTTCACCACGTTCGTCATTGTCTTGATGTTATGCACGTCGAGAAGAACGTGTGTGATAGTTTGATTGGCACATTACTAAATATGAAATATAAGTCTAAAGATAGTGAGGCTTCTCGTCTTGACATGATTGATATGGGGGTTAGAACTAATTTAGCTCCACAAAAAGGAAAAAGTAAAACCTACTTGCCCCCTACAGCTTTTAATTTGTCGAAGGCTGACAAAAAGAAAGTGCTGTCATCATTATTGAACATGAAACTTCCATATGGACATGCGTCGAACATCAAAAACTGCATATCCATGGATGAATTAAAGATGTTTGGGATGAAGTCCCATGACTGCCACATCCTACTCCAGCAATTACTTCTTGTTGCAATCCGTGCAGTTCTTCCAAAAAGCGTTAGGGTCACAATAATAAGATTGTGTTTCTTTTTTAATGCTTTGTGCAGCAAAATTGCAGACGTATCGAAACTCGATAAAATGCAGGCAGATGTGATAGTAACTTTGTGTGAGCTAGAAAAAATCTTTCCTGCCTCATTTTTTGATATAATGATACATCTCATTGTCCATTTGGTTCGTGAATTACGATTATGTGGGACAGTGTTTTATAGATGGATGTATGCATCTGAGCGGTTTAATAAGGTGTTGAAGAGTTACGTACGAAACCGTTATTATCCCGAAGGTTGTATGGCGGAAAGTTATCTTGGAGAAGAATCGGTAGAATTCTGCCAAGAGTTTGTTAACCACTGCCGGTCTTCGGAAAGATGCAGGCAAGCTAAGTGGTCCACTATCTGTTGTGACAATGAAACCAGTTGAAGAAAAAGAGCGAGATGAGGCTCATTTACATGTCCTTCTAAACAACCCTGAAGTACATCCATATATTCTGTAAGAATTTTTTATTCTTGTAAATTCTTTAATTATACGTGCAACTAATTTGTGTTTGTTTAATTAATATATGCATTTTCACAGAATGCATAAAAAGTATCTAAAGGAAATCCACCAAGGGAAAAAGAAAAGTGGACATTGGCTCTTGAGATAGCATAATCGGCTTTTTGCTGATTGGTTTGGAAAAAAAGTTAGTTTTTATTAAAGTTTCCTTTGTGCTTACTTTACTGGCTCCATAATATGAAATTTAGTTGTATTTCTTTTATGACAATGTGTAGGTTAGTAGTGAAATGATGGAGAATGACGAGGGAGTTTCAGAGACAATAAGATGGCTAGCAGGAAAGCCATCATTTTCCGTTTTGACTTACGAAAGTTATCTAGTTAACGGGGTTCGATACTTCACAAAGGAGCGAGATGATGTGAGGGTTGTTCAAAACAGAGGTGTGTCTTTAGTTGCTAATACGGTCCAGGTGTCTAGTGTCAAGGATTTAAATCCTGTGAAGAGTGATATGACATTTTATGGTGTTATCTTAGAAATATGGGAGTTAGATTATCGTGCATTCAAAGCCCCGTTATTTTTGTGTAAATGGGCAGACAATGACAAGGGCATAAAGGTGGATAATCTTGGGTTCACACTTGTCGATCTAAGTCGACAAGGCCACAAAAAAGATAAATATGTGTCGATGGACCAAGTAAAGCAAGTTTTTTATGTTGAAGATCCGGTCGATGCCAAATGGTCTGTTGTATTAACCTCTACAAGTAGAGACTATCAGGAGCTGTATAACGAAGATGAATTAGGAGACACGACCATGGAAAATCCCCCATTCTGCTCTAGCATTCCTATATGTGATGTATCTGATGATGTTGATTAGAGTATCAGAGAAAATGTTGAGGGAACTTGGGTTAAAAACTAATATATATGTTGGTTACCATGAAATTGTAATGTTGCAATTTTATATGAATTTGCTTTTAGTTTGAATCCTGTGAATTAATTTATTCTGAATTAATTGTACCATTTTTATCTGCATATTTAATATGCACGTTTTATGTATATATGCACACACACAATTATCGGAATAATATCTCCATGACTAATGATTTTATGTTGTATTTTTCAGATTGAAGAAGATAAATGGCACCTAAAAGGCAGATATCCAAAGTTCAAATCCAAGAAGACGACAAGCAGGCAGATGAAGCATCAGAGCAGTCAAATGCACATGAAGCAACGGAACCTCCTCAAACTGAAATGTCGGAATCCGTGCAAGCAACAGAAATAACAGCTACTACTTCAAATTCTACCAAAAAAAGGTATTGAGCTTCACGAGGTGTTTCCGCAATGTACAAAGTGGTGGTGAAGAAGGCGCAAGGCAAGAAAACAAAGGTCAGGTGCAATGAACTTGGAGTTCCCGTCGGACAAAACAGGCACCCCCTTCAGTCCTACACTGGGATGCTGGCTAGGACGATAATTCCGATCGATTGTCCGAGTTGGCGAAATGTAGATGTTCAATTAAAAGAGAAATTATGGCTTGATATTCTGGTATATATAAATACCTAATTTTCTGTATATTAAATTATTCCGTGCTAATGACATGTACTAGTTCTCTGCATTGTTATTGTTGGTTGCAGGAGACATTCAAAGTTTCGAAGAAACTTAAGAAGGGTGTGCTAAAATCTGCATCCGCAAAGTGGAGACAGTTTAAGACGAATTTAAATAGAAAATTTTTGAAGCCGAATCTTGGACAGAAGAAGAAATTAAGAAAGCCTCCAAATCAGTATGCTTTTGTTGGTAAGGAGGCTTGGAAGAAATTTGTTGCTCAGAGGATTACTGATGACTGGAAGGTACGCGTTATATTCATAAACTAATTTTTGTTGTTCTGATTTTTAGTTATATTAATTATAAATTTTGTTGCAGTCACTTAGTGAACAACAAAGCAATAGAGTGCGTAAGCGGCAATATCCTCACCGCATGTCTAGGAAGGGTTATATTGGATTGCTCGAAGAAGAAGTAAGAACCATTTAAGTTGTGTACTTGAATAGTTTTAGTCTAGCTTTTTCACTATTTTAAATATCCGTTGATTTTAATCAGCAAAAGAAAGGAAACTTGAAGCCCGAAGAAAAACCTGATCGGTCTATTATGTGGAAGAAGGCTCGAAAGGGAAAAGATGGCGAGGTTGTTGATCTAGAGCTCGTAGAAGTATATGATAAAATTCTGAGTATTTAGCAAGCAAATAGAACACACACATTGTTATTTTAATGTTATTGATATTTAATTCGAATCTAAATATTTTCGTGACAGGATACCTTACTGGAGAAGCAAAGTAAGGGTTTAGTCCTTGTGGAAGTGAGGATGTGTTGACTAATGCCTTGGAAACTCCTGAACATTCAGGAAGGGTTCGAGGAGTTGGAAGCTTCGTCACCCCTTCAATGTTCTTCAACTTACCAACTGGAAAAAGATGCAGAATAACGAAAGCTGAGTTATTGGCCCGTGATCGGGAGAGGGACGCGGAGTTGGAGAATGCCAAGCAGGAGATGGAAAGGACAAGGCAGGAGATGGAGAGGACAAGGGAGGAGATGGTTCAAGCACTTAAGGCCATGGGTCTAGCAAATATTCCATCTCCTAAGTTGTCTGAAATGGCAAGTTGTGGCCAAAAAGTTGCTTCTCCATCGGTTGTAAAAGATCTGGACCAACTGTTGGTTGATGATGATGATTGTGTTCCTATTAAACCTATTCCACCAGAGAACAAGGTAAAATAACTAGTTTATTTTTTAATTTAATATTATTATTTTTATTATTTTTCAAATTCAAATTAATATTATTTTTATATTCAATACTTCTTTAGGTAAAAATTATTTATTTAATATTAATGTGTGTAGGGTCCGCGAAAATGTGAGTTGGTAGTAGACACTGTTGAAAACAAGGTGGTATTTGGCTTGTTATTTGACGAAGAAGGCATGAATAGCTTTATACACGGAGTGCCTATGCAGCCTGGATTTGCTCGTGTCTCAGTGGATGGCCCAATTAAAGGTGATGCCTTGATTCCCGTTCCAGTATTAGGTGAAATTGAGACAGTCGACCAAGCTGTTGGCTCACACGTCTCATGGCCACGAGACTTGATCATAATTAATGCCCCATCTGATGCGGTATGTAAGTAATATGTTGTAAGTAATATGTTGTAAGCTATATATTAGCTTTGATTATATTTTGCTAAATTTTTATATATTTGCAGAAAACAAGGAGAAAAGGAAAGGAACCTAAAAGTGAGTTGCATAAAGTGCAGGCCTTATTTAAGAACATGGAGATCAATAAGAATGTTCCAGACCTCTTTCGATTGTTGTATAAACATGCAACAACATTCATGAAGACCACTGGGGTCTCAATACAGATTCCATGTAATGTCGAGGTGTTTGGTTCTGATAAAACGATATTTATATTGCATGAAAATATAATCTCTTTGCTGGAGTTTAAAATGATTGGACAAGCTATAATATCTTCATACATGGCGTGAGTATTTTTTTTAATTCTTGTCACTCTTGTCCTTTCTCATGTATTCTTGTCTTCTGCATATTTCGTTTCATTGTTACTTTAATTTATTTTTAATACAGGTACTTGCATTCTAAGGTTCATGAGAATGACAATTTGGATTTGTTTGCTTTCTGTGATCCTGGAGCCACATTTACCCTGAACAGCGACTTTGAAGCTTACTTGTTTAATCGTTTGAGAGAGGGTAATCCTGATCGTCTTTTCTTCTTCCCGCATAATACCAAGTAAGTATATATATTGAGTGTTTTCATTTTTTTGATAAATCACTTTTTTAATCTATTTATATATTGAGGGTAATTCTATTTTTCGTATTTTTTTAAAATAAAAATAGTTGCCATTGGATACTGGTCTTGATGTGGGGTGGCGAAATTTTCGTGCTCAATCCTTTGCCTCGTTCAACTACTTTTCCAGACTTGGAAAAAACAATATCAAGGTATATTAATTATTTTATATCTCGATTATTTTCATTATTGAGATATCGATCATAAAACAATATTAACACTGCACACGTGACAGGGCGGTAGTTGCTTTTAATATTCAGGCTGGAAGGGGAAATAAAGCCCCGACTGTAAAATACCTTTCAGTAGGTTTTTTTTTCTGCAGTTTAGTTATTTCTCTGGTAATTGCATCGTTTTGTTTGTAAAATATCACTTTGTGCTACTACTGCTCATTTGGATCAGTACGCCAATAAATTGAGTAATTTTTGTTTAAGGTTATATTATCGATCTAATATTTTTTTTAAATAGGGATGTCCTAAACAACCTGGTGGTATTGAATGCGGGTATGTAGTTATGCGCTACATGAAAGAAATTGTAATGGACAGTGAAATGTCATTTCTAAAAAAGGTATTATTTTTTCCTCAAACTTATTTAATTTCTATATATTTATAGTAGGATTCATATTAATTTTTTTCATGTTTACACTTTTCAGTGGTCTGCCAAGTCTCGTAAGTCAAGTTGTTCCAGGGCTGAGATTGACGAGGTCCGATGCGAGACTGCTGGTCATATTGAACAATTTTTGTAAACAGGGCCTAGGATATGGTTTTGGTGCATAGTATTATTGACTTTGGCAGTATGATTCTGGATGAATTATGTAGTTGGAAGTATGACTTTGATATTTTGATGAATTGTATTTTGGATGAATTGGATGGTATCAGTATTATTATGGATGATTTGGATTATGTAGTATGAATTGGATTTGGCTTTGGTATATATTGGTCTTTTGATTTTGATATTTGGTTTGGTTTTTTTATTTTGGTCATTTGGTATTTTGGTTTTTGGGAAAGTCGTATAAACAGGGCAGCCACATATTAACAAAACAAAACTTACATCACTTTTCCAAAAAACCGATGTTAAATATGACAAATATAGACACCAGTTTCATGAACGAAGTCATGCAAAGGATATGATAGACAGCAGCTCCAACTGCATAGACATCAGCTAGATATAAGAAACCGACGTAAATAAGGTAAACAGACATCAGTTTATATAGAGAACCGATGTTAAATGTTAACGTGGACATCAGTTCATAAACAAATTTTAAGGTTTTTTCCTCTTTTCCTTTTCTTTGTCATATGTTCAAGATTATATAAATCTTATATTAAAACAAGATTCACATTGTTCTGATGACATAGTTTCAATAATTTGAAGTAACAACATCAGTTTTCGTAAAATAACCGATGTCTAAGATGCTTACAGACATCGGCTAAAAACCGATGTCTAATACCCCTACCTTTCTCTACACATGCAAAGACATCGCTTCTCTTTATCAATAGACATCGGTTTTTAGCCGATGTCTATTGCTGTTTTTCTAGTAGTGTACTGCTACTGCAGCTGTGGTTTCATTGTCTACACCACAGAAGAAACGAAGATTAACTAAGGGCAGGTATCAAATTCCTTTAGAAAAGAAGCATGATACTGATATACAGGACACTTCTATTCTGAATGAGCAATCAGTTTCTACTGCTCAAGCAAATCCTGATGTTAGTATTCCTGATGCTGCACCAAGTCAAGTGGTTACTATTTCAGACTCTCCAGCACAGGACTCTCCAACAAAAAGACATTTTGATATTTCATGGGAGAAGTATGGTGCTGCTGCTTCCAATCTTGGGATAAAACATCCAATGGAAAAGGTAAGGAAGGCAGAAGAGTTAGTCTATCAGAGACAGAAGAAACTGAAAGGATCAAGCCCACAAGAACCTGAACCTCAAAGTGGTTTAGCAACTCTTTCTGATGATCCGGCCACACAAGAACCACTCAATCAAAGTTTGGGTGAAGGCTTAGCTAGTGGAATGGTTACACAAGAACTATCTTCTCAAAGTGAAGATGCAGGCCAAGCTACAATTTCTGAGAAATTTCCTGACACAGCTCAAGGGATTTCTGGTGCAGATGAAGTTCAAAGATTGGTCGAGGACACTGTCAATGAGGGAAGCACACAAGAACCTTTGACTCAAAGTGTTGAAGCAGCTTCTGAACCTCAAGCTCCACAAGAACCATTGGTAGCTAATACTGATGCAAGCATATCAAATCCTGACGGTGTTCATCCTGACGCTAGTGGTGCTCCTGATGCTGAGCCTATCCTGATACAGCCACTTCATTCAAGACCAATGGATTATCCTATCACAGATTCACAGGATAAAATGAATGATATAGCTATTCCTGATCCTGATGTTACTCATAGTACTGATGATGATGACTCTGATGATAGTGATAATGATGCGAATCGAAAAGAGAAGGAACAGCTTGCTACAGCACTCAAAGTTAGTCTTGGAACTAATTTTGGTTCATCAAGTACATATATGGCTGTCAAAGCTTCCACTAGGAAAGATCAGAGACAAGATTTTTCTATTCCTTCCTTTAATCCTGTTGAGGCACTTAGACAGAATGAATGGAACAATTCATGGTACAGATCTGCTGAATCTATAAGTTATTCTTCTGCTTTGGAACATGCCTATGATGCAGTACAATCTATAGAGAATCAAAACTTGAAGAATCATCTGAAGGCTACAACTCTGTTATCCAAAAGCCTAAAAAGTGAGATTGATTCTATCAAGAACTCAACTGAGTTGGTGAGGAATGATATTTCTCAAAATTTTACAAAGGTGCCTACTACTTTTCAGCTACGGGTAGTAGAATCCCAAGTGAAGTCTGTCATTTCTGAACAAACATCCATCAACAGAAGGATTGATACTCTGGATACTAAGGTAACTGACATACAAGCCTCTCTTTCCTTAATTTTGAATTTATTGTCAAATCCTGATGTCAAAAAGGGGGAGAAGGTTAGTCAGGCAACAAAATGCACACCTGATCTAGTATTAAGGAATAATGATGATGATACTGGAGATGATGGTAGTGACAAAGTGATACAAGGAGAAACCTCTGATGCTGCTGTTATGAAATCTACAATTCAAACTTCTCAAAGTCAAACAACGCAATCAACTCATGTTTCTGATTCTGGAGTTAAGACAGTAAGGACGTTGGTGCAATCTCAGATCCTGACGGAAGAACAAATCCTGACACCTGGTCATGGACATACTCTTACTACAATTCCTGAAGGTGATGAAGATATTTTATTGATAATCCTGAAGATGAATCAAATTTATTCCAGAAGTTTACTACAAAGGATGGTAGAATTGTTACTCTTTATCATACTGATAAAAGAGTTCAACAATTATTTGCCAGAAAAGCACTCTCTACAGCAAGTGAATAATATCCAGATCTCTCAAATGAAGAATTCTTGAGACAACAAAAAGAGATAATGGAAAGCTATTCTGTTTCTACTAGAGGTAGAGGAAGCAAAGGTAGGAGAGGTGCTATAAGAAGTAGAAGAGGTTCTTCAACTCAAATAGTACCTAGACAGACAAGGTCTAGAGGGTTAAGAATTGAATAAATTCCTGAACCTATTCAAAATCTAGTAGTTCCTAACATATCTACTTTTGGTGATGATGGAAATATCGAAGAAGAACCTGAATTGAGAAGAAAATCAAGAAAATCAACTCTCTGTAATACAAATCAAATTGAAGAATCTAATCATGATGTTGTTCCTGATAATATTCAAGATCCTGATGATTCTGAAATTCTGCAAGAGATTGATTTGATAATCTTATCTACTGTGGTTGACTCTCACAAGAAGGAAGTAGATGAAGAAGAAGAAGCCAGAAGAAGAGAAATCACAAGAAAAACAAATAGAGATTTCAATATCTATAAACAAAGGCTTAAACATTCAAATGAAAGAAACTGGAGGAACCCAAGCAGACAAGAATCTTTACTGGAAAGAAGCTATGCCTTTGAAAATGAAAAAGATAAGAAGTGGAAACACATAAGTACACTGAGGTGTGATACACCTATCAATTTTCAGACTGGAGGAATTATCACAAGTGCTTCAAGTGTTGTTGATTTATCTGATATGGTTAGATCAAAAGCACTCTGGTTAAAGATGTTTTCAAATCTGAAGCAATTGACAAGTAATTCAAGAGGAGGTATTGGACACAGGGATGCTGAATATCTGAATATGTCATATGTTGATCCTTACTCCTTAACTGAAATTGGAGGTACTTTAACTTCTGAAAACCTGAACAATTTACTAGCTGTTGATATAGTTATAGATTGTCATGATGGTGTTGACAAGAAAGAAAAGCTTCTGTATGGTAGTGTGAAGATTCTATCTATTCAAGATCTGCTGATGAAAACTACACAGGAACTGAAATATGTTCATTATCTTTTAAGATTGAAGAATCAAATGTGCAAAGAGTGGAGTGACATGATTTTGTCAACAATAAGAAGAAGACTGGATGGAAACAGTAATTTCAATGGTAATTATACTCCCATGTACTTAAATCAAAGAGGTCAGGATGTGGAAATGCAAAGGGTACTGCTGTTAAAGAAGTAACTTTTGGCATGACTCAACTTACTCTCAATCCTGATGGGAAGGAAATTGCTTATCTTTTGCTTGAAGAGCATAGTCTTCAGAGAAGCTCCATATTGAATCTCAAAGCAGCTATCTACCATATTAATGAGGAAGATGAAGAACTCAGAAATCTTAAGGAAAGACTGATTCAAATTCTTGAAGAAAAAGAAGAAAATTTGTTATCCAACTTCTTGAAGATGAATCTGTTCTATCAAAGAATTTAAACAGATAAGTTGTTTCTACAGATACTTGTACATTTTGTATATATGTTTTTGACATCATTGAATCTTAGGAATCTATACTTTATTTCACAAAGTATGAGATTGGGGGAGATTGTTAGATCAGAATTCAATGATCGTCAGGAGCTAGACTCAACTGATCAGGATTTCTGACGTCATCAGGATTGCATGGTCGGCAGGATCAGAATACGTATCAGGACTGGGATCAGGTTTGATCATCAGGACTGGAAGCTGATCAGGATTCCTACTTCGAGTTATATTTAGAGTCTAGTTAAACATGGAAGTTTATTTTTTCGGTTCCTGGTTTGTAGAATGTAGCTATCAATTATGGATAGGTTTCAATCTTTGTAATTGATTAGGACTTATCATTGATAGAGAAGCTGTGTAGTATATAAACACAGTTTTAGGATTTGGTTCGGTGAGAATCAAACTTATAGAAGCTCTCAAGAACATAGAATTTCTTGAGAGAGTTTTTTGTGTTAGATATAATTGCTGATGATTGTTTATCAGTGTTTAAGTAACATGTACTTATCAGAGTTTACACTAGAAGCCAGTCAGAGTTTGTTAAAGTCTGACGGGGTGAGAGTTTATTTAGTTGTCGGTGCATACTTGAAGATTTTAGAAGCAATATATCTTGAAGATGGAAAGAAGCAAGATATATTGAGACAGCTAAAGAAACGGGACAGAAGACAGAAGCAATCCTAAATTGATATAAATTGTATAGATGATTTATAGGAATATCAATTAGAGATTGATTGTGTAACTGTGTTCTATATAAACACAGATAGGTTAACCCTAAAAGGGATGCGAATACTGAATACATTATTCTTGTAACCTAGCAGCTCTCTGTGATATTTTACATCACTGAGAGAAGAGTTATTTAATATAATTCAGTTTATTGTTCATAAACAGTGTTCTTGATTGTTATTCTCATACATATATTGATTATATATTGTGTATTCGACCTAACAATTGGTATCAGAGATTAGGCTGTTTAATATATACAGTTTTTTGATCCAAACACAAGTATAATCATGACTGAAAACTCCCAGGCAGGTTCTAATGGAGGCTCTAATGCTCAAAAGGTTCAATCTGCTTCTGTAAGTCGATATGAGTCAATCAGGGTTCCAATTCTCAAACCAGTGGAATATCCAATATGGAAGGTTAAGATGACCATGTTTCTAGAAGCCACAGATCCAGAATACCTTGATAGAATCTATGATGGTCCTCATATGCCAACTAAACTGTCTCATGTAGTTGCTGGTCAAGAACAAAAGACTGTTCCGAAGGAAAAGAAAGATATGACTCCTGAGGACATCTCATCAATTGCAAAGGATGCAAAAGTTAGACATCTTCTTCATAGTGCCTTAGATAATGTCATGTCAAACATAGTTATTGGTTGCAAGACTGCCAAAGAAATCTGGGATGCTTTAGAAGTCAGGTGTCAAGGAACAAGTGCTATAAAGAAGAACAGGAAGACTATTTTAACACAGGAGTATGAACACTTTGACTCTAGATCTGAAGAAACTTTGACAGATACATATGACAGATTCTGTAAATTGTTGAATGATTTGTCTCTTGTTGATAAAGAATATGAACTTGAAGAGTCAAATCTCAAGTTTCTACTATCTCTACCTGAAAGATGGGATTTAAAGGCAACAACAATAAGAGATAATTATGATCTTGCAGAAACAGATCTTGATGAAATTTATGGGTTGCTTAAAACTCATGAACTTGAGATAGAACAAAGAAACAAAAGATCTGGAAAGAAGACAAAATTTGTTGCTCTCAAAGTTGAAGAAAAACTCATGAAGAAAGAAACATCAACGAAGAAAGCTAAGTGAAAAGCTTTGGTCATAAACTCTGAAAGTGAGTCATCAAACTCTGATGGTGATTCAAACTCTGATGCTTCTTCTGAATCTGAGGATGATGAATTCAGAAATATAACAATGGAAGAATTTTGCAAAGAAAGAGGAGTGAAGAAAGAATTTTCTGCACCAGGGACTCCACAGCAAAATGGTGTAGTTGAAAGAAAGAACAGAACTTTAATCGAAGCTGCCAGAACAATGCTTGATGAAGCAAAATTTCCAACTTATTTCTGGGTAGAAGCTGTTCAAACTGCTTGTTTTACTCAAAATGCAACACTGATCAATAGGCATGGGAAAACACCATATGAGATGGTAAAGGAAAAGAAACCAAACCTGAAATATTTTCATATTTTCGGGTGCAAATGCTTTGTGTTGAAAACTCATCCTGAACAGTTGACCAAGTTCGACTTAAAAGCTGATGAAGGAATTTTTGTTGGATACCCACTGTCAACTAAAGCATTTAGAGTCTACAATCTGAGAACTAAAGTGATCATGGAATCTATACATGTGTTTTTTGATGACAAGAAAATAACTGGAATAGAAGATGAAGAATATCATGATCAACTTCGCTTTGAAAATGAAGATCTAAACTCTGATCACGTAAACTCTGATGAAGCAAATCCAACAAACTCTGACGAAGCATACTCTGAACCTCTACTGGTAAACACTGAGGGAGTTTCTCTGACAGAACAAAATAGAGAACCAGTTGAGGGGGAGCTTGAAGATACTTCAGAAACATCTCAACATGATGATTCACATTCTGAAAATGAGTCAGCTGAAGAATCAAATAGAAGCTCTGGGTCAAACTCTGAAAGTTCAAATAATGAACAGTCCAATTCAGGGGGAGCCTCAGAGAATGCAGATGGTCAAGAAGAAAATCAGGAGAGTATGGATCAAGGGGGAGGATCTAATAATGATGTAAGAAGCCACTTTTCAACAGCAAGAAGGTGGACACAAGCTCATACACCTGATCTGATAATTGGAGATCCAGATGCAAGTGTGAGAACAAGAAGTGCAACAACAAATGAATGTCTGTTTCATGCATTTCTATCCCAAACTGAGCCCAAGAAAGTGGAAGAAGCTCTTCAAGATGCTAACTGGATAACAACTATGCAGGAAGAGTTAAATGAATTTGAAAGAAATGAAGTATGGACTCTTGTACCAAGACCCAAAAACAGATCTATTGTTGGTACAAAATGGGTTTTCAGAAACAAGACTGACAGTGAGGGAATAATTACAAGGAATAAAGCTAGACTTGTGGCAAAAGGATATTCTCAACAGGAAGGAATTGACTATGATGAAACCTTTGCTCCAGTTGCAATATTGGAGGCCATAAGAATTTTTCTAGCATATGCTGCTCACAAAAAGTTCAAAGTCTTTCAGATGGATGTGAAAAGTGCTTTTCTCAATGGGAAACTTGAAGAAGAAGTGTTTGTTGAACAACCACCAGGGTTTGTAGATCCCAAGCATCCAGATTATGTCTACAGACTTGACAAAGCTCTTTATGGACTAAAGCAGGCACCTAGAGCATGGTATGAAACTCTGGCTCAATTTCTTTTAGAAAGTGGGTTCACTAGAGGTACAATTGATAAAACCTTGTTCTATTTCAATACTGGTAATGATTTGCTTTTAGTTCAAATATATGTGGATGACATAATTTTTGGATCTACTAATGACAAACTCTGCAAGAAATTTGCCAAGCTTATGCAATCCAGGTACCAAATGAGCATGATGGGAGAGCTTAGTTATTTTCTAGGCTTGCAGGTAAAGCAAACAGATGATGGGATTTTTATCAATCAAGCAAAATATACCAGAAATCTTCTCAAGAAATTTGGTATGCTTGATAGTTCATCTGCCACAACTCCCATGGCTACTGCAACAAAGCTAGACAAAGATACAGGGGGCTTCAGTAAATATTACAAACTACAGAGGCATGATAGGGTCTCTTCTTTATCTGACTGCAAGTAGACCAGATATCATGTATGCAACATGTCTTTGTGCAAGATTTCAAGCAGACCCCAGAGAGCCTCATCTAGCAGATGTGAAGAGAATTTTCAAATATCTCAAAGGAACCATAACCCTTGGTTTGTGGTACCCTAGAGAATCAGAGTTTAAATTAATTGGTTACTCTGATGCAGATTTTGCAGGCTGTAAGATAGACAGAAAAAGCACCAGTGGAAGCTGTCAATTTTTAGGTGACAAATTAGTTTCTTGGTACAGCAAGAAACATAAATCAATTTCCACATCCACAGCAGAAGCAGAGTATATTGCTGCTGGTAGCTGTTGTGCACAGATTCTGTGGATGAAGAATCAATTGCTGGATTATGGGTTAAGGTACTCTAAAATACCTATTTTCTGTGATAATCAAAGTGCTATTGCTATGACAGGTAACCCAGTACAGCATTCCATGACCAAGCACATCAGTATAAGGTATCACTTTATCAGGGAACATGTGGAGGAAGGAGATATTGAGCTTCATTTTGTGTCTACAGAACAACAGCTTGCAGATATCTTCACTAAGCCTTTAAGTGAAGCTACATTTACAAGACTGGTAAATGAACTTGGAATGATCTCTGGTTTCGACTAGAGATATTGGTTAGACTCAAACTTTACTCATTTGTGAAAATTTGCTCATGTTTTTCTGCATGTGTTAACTGTCATGCAAATCATGTTGATAAACTCCGGTAACATACTCTGTTGGAAGCATACTCTGATGATAAACTCTGATGTTATACTCTGATTGTGTTATTGTCTGAAACATAATGACCGATGAAGAAAATTGTACGAAGCATGATTCTCAGTAAGTAATCATGAATCTTTCTAAGTTATATAAAATCTGATCTCAAATGTGTGCAGAAATTTTACACAGCATGATACTGTCTCTATATTTACAGCATCTCTTAGTTTATTGATCCTATACACTGAGTCTGTATTAGCTGTTTGCACTTTCTCTCATAAATCATAAACGTTAAATGATGTAAGTCTAAACTCTGATAAATAGTTACTACTAATTCACCCCTAAGAAAAAGATGCAAAAATATGCACAAATTCCTTTGAGATCATGTTGTGCCTAGGAAGACCCATGAACTTATTGTATGAAATAAGGGCTAAAATTTTCAAATTTTTGGTGACTAGTGCCAACCACTGATTACTGGAAAAAGAATGAATAAATAAAAAATAAAAAATAAAAAATAAAAAAATTTAAAGGGGTGAAAACAAATGAATACAAATAAATACAGAGTTTAGATGAAATCAGAATATGTTTTACATATGAGAGTTTGAGCAACCAGTTGTTACTGATTTATTTTGTGGATTTTATGCACTTTGAGATGCTCTCAATATTTATATTCAGTAAACTCTGCTATTCACACACAAATATTCACAACTATGCATTTTGAGAAAATAGATTACTAATGAAGGAGGAGAATTGATAAAAACTGATGAAGTGTGTACTCTACGCCGAGGTAATTTATTTTTAATCTCTGATGATTAAAATAAATAAGGTTGTTTTAGACATTTCATAATTATTGAGGAACATTATTTTTGGAAAATAGATAGTATGATTGAAACGGTTTGTTTGAGTTTTTGAAAATGGAGAGAGGTTGAGTGTATAGGAAAGTGTAATAGGCGGTAATTATTGCTCTTTTTACTGCGCATGCACATTGGAAACTGTCAATTACTGCTGTCAGTCATTGCATGTATGCCACGTGTCACATTCACACGTTTCACGGAGTAAGACAGTTGTGTGTATTGATTAGAAACTGTTCAGTTTTTAATTCTTTCTTTTTGTATTAATATAAAATACACAAACTCGTTTGGACTTTTCACAACTTACTCCAATTCACACTTTATTGTCACATACACATTTTCACAAACACTCTTACTGCAAACACTCTCAAATATTCTCAAATCATTCTCTGCTTATTTCTAAATCGTACTAATGGGTTCTACTGCTTTTGTCTCTTCTGGGCTTGAAATCGTTCCAAATAATTATGCTGCTCCATTGGTTAATGTGAACGCACCAAAGGCGTTTCATTTGATGCAGAATTTTCTTGCACAATCTCCAATTGGGCGTGCTCTTGTAGAACCAGAGAGGCTTTCTGTGTTTCAAATCAAAAGCTTCTGGGAGACTGGTATTTATGATGATGGTGGTGATTCTGGAACGCCATCTATTATTTTCGAGTTTCAAGAAATAGAGTATGTCATTACTCCTGGTACGGTACGTGATGCTATGGGCTTTGGTGAACATACTTCTTACACCATTGCTGTTGGTGATGCTGAGTTGCTGAGGATGATGAGGGAGATAGGTTATGATGGATCTTTGGCCAAGATAGGTCAGTTGAAGCGACCGTTCTTGAGGAAAGAGTGGAGCTTTTTCTTCGATTGTATAACAAGAACGTTCGGGAAGAAGTGCAGGAACTGGGATGCCATACCCACTGACAGTCTACAAATAGGGTATTCTCTTCTCTAAGGTACCAATTTTGATTTTGGTAGATTTGTTTTAAGTAACTTAGGAGAGAAAATGAATGAAAATAGGGGAGTAGTTTACTTTGCTAGATTCTGTCAACTTTTATTTTCTGCCTGTGTTAGTGGGGTAGATATTAATGATGCAAATGTAATTCCATGTTTTAAATTACACAAACGTATATTCTCTGATCTTGTGAACAAAGATGTGAAGAAGGGTGTTGTAGGTGATCTCTTACTGCCTGCAATAGTGCAGCAGTTTTTGGATGATTCTACCCAAGCAGATTCACAACCAGAACCACTAAACACTGAAGTTCCTCCATCTACATCACAACCAATTCAGACAGGTGGTAGAATCAAACACAGGGCTTTTAAACCTGCAAAGATTGTTAAGCTAGCTACTGAGGTTGGAGTGTCAAAATCTTCTCTGCCAAAGTCTGATGGTCCCTCAAAGAAGAGAAGAGCAAAGAGGCCACGTTCTGATGAGGAGGAAGATACTGAAACTCTTCATCAAAGAAGAAGAAGATTGGTAGCTGATTATCTTTTTGATGAGTTAGAATCTGAAGCTGTTCCTGAAGCTGAACAGAATGCAGCTCCTGATGTTGTTACTGAGGAGGCTGATGTCAATGTTGAAACTCCTGTGCCTACAGAGGATAGAGTAAATGCAGATGCTGCACCTGCTGATGTTGATAATTTTGTTGATCCTTTGGACATGGATTTTGAAGCACATCCTGCTATCAGTGTTTGTGACACTGAGGATGTGGCAGCTGATCAAGCCACTCTAGTAGTTGATGAGTCTATGGCAACTCATACAGAGATTCTCTCTGTCACGAATCAAATTCTTGAATTGGGTGAGAAAGTTGATCAGGAAGCAAAATCTGTCTCTTCTGAGAAGATTGTTGAAGCTGCTGTTGAGAAGCTGGATGAAGCTACAGCAGAGGATCTGGAAGAAGATGTTCTTGTTGAAAACACTGTTCAAAATGATGTTCTAACAGAAGAAGAAGTTGCTGAGGCAGTTAACTCTGAGAAAGGTGAAACTGTTGCAGAACAAATTCATGATGAAGCTGTAGCAGAGAATATAGTTGAAGAAGCTGCAGAGCCTTTAGCAGACAGAGTTGTTTCTGACAGTGATGATCACACTTCTGCAAATTCTGATCATGCAAACTCTGGGATCAATATTGCACTGTCAGACTCTGATGATCATGAATCCATACCTTTTCTAAGGGATCCTACTGCAGAGTCTGTCAAGGAAAATCAACGTGCCACTGAAGATCATTATAGAGAAATGTACTATGCAAATTGGTCAGGGGCAGATTGTATTTTTTCTACACAAAGAACTGCTGATTTTGTTGCTAAGTCTGCTAAAGAAATTTCAAATCCTGAGCTGTTGACACATTTGAAGGCCACAATTGTTCAAGTTAAATCTTTGCATAATCGCTTTGATGAAACTCACAAAGTTGTCATAGGCCTGAGGAATGATAGTGTTGCTAAGGAATTGGCCTTGAAGAATGATAGAGATCAATATTCTTATATGCTCAAGGATCAAGTCGAAATCAAGCAGAGACTAAGCACAGTTGAGAGAAATCAAGATGTAATGGCTACAAAGATTGATTCTATTGCTGCATCTTTAGAATTGCTGACATCAGTACTTATTTCCTGATGATGTCAAAAAGGGGGAGAGAGTTCCTAAAGACAAATGAAAAAGGACTCCAACTCTGAGACGGAGGGATGATGCAACAGATGGTGGAAGCAAAGAATCAGAGAAAAGGTCAAAATCTAGTCAAGAGCAAGGGAGACTTAGGTCAAACTCTGCTAGGCTGACAAACTCTGATAGAATAAACTCTGGTGCTCAATCTTCTTCAAGACTTAAAAGTCTAGTGATTTCAGCCAATCCAATTACTGATGAAGAGATTGCAGCTAAGCTCTTTCTGGAAGAACATGGTGGTGAAGCCACAGTTGAAGATATGGATGCTGAAATGCAGATTCTTGCTGAAGAGCATAAGAAGAAGGTTGAAGCTGGAACTTACAAGAAAAAGGCTATCAAGGCTCCTAGGAGAAAGGAACAAGGAATCTTTATTAAAGAGAATGTGAACTCTCAACAGAGTTTACAATACTCAAGGAGGCCTGTTGGAGCAAGCAGTGATAAGGGTAAAGGTAAATTGATTGAAGAACCTGAGTTATCAAAGAAGGCTCATTCAACCTCTGACATGGCTCAAGTTGAATCAAGACCTAATCAATCAACCACTGACGTTGCTCAAGTTGATAATTCTGCTAAAGTTGTGACAACCTCTGACACTGCTCAAGTTGTACAAACTCAATTGATATCTCCACAACTCCAAGGTATTTTTGGAAAATCAACTAGAGATGAAACTCTGAAGCCAGGAAATGTGAATTTTCTTCAAACCAGATCAGTGTTAGGAAAGGAATCTTATGATAAATCTGGTTTGGGATCACATAGAGAGAAAAGAATAAATAACAGTCCTTTAGATCATACATCACTGGCAGAACCTGGTGTTGGGGTAACTCAAGAAAGCCTTGACAAGTTAGAGTATGTTCAGATGATCTATCACAAAGGAATTAAAAAGGAGTTTCTGTTATACTTCATGGCTGATGGAAGAGTTTATAGAGTTGGAGAAGCTGACATTCATCTGAAGCTATGGGAAGAGCTGGAGTATGTTTTGTATCTGCTGAAAGTGAAAAATCAAAGTACTCATAATGCTGCTCAAGTTTTGAAAGAGAGAATGATGAAATCTAAAGTTTTGCTTGGAGCCAGAATTTCAAGTGCTTATATTCCTAAATATAGAGATGCTCATGGAAAGCTGGTAGAGTTGAAGAGGAATAGTGCGAGGTTCAGGACTGCACTGGGAATAAGAGTCTTAGAGTTCAATCTAGAGTCTGATAAGTCTTTCTTTATAAGACTTGGAAATGAGATGAATAAAAACAACATTTATTCTCTGAGGGCTGCCATATATCAGACTCGTGAAAGAGATCCAGAACTTAAGGAGCTGAAAGAGATTATGACTGTTGAGCTGGAAAGAGTTGAAAGAAGACTACTTACAGATTATCTCAGGACAGTGCCTGACATTGAAGAAATTAAGTAAAGGCTGACTGTAAGTTTTTAAAGTTTTCTGTTCTAAGTAAGAGTTAAACTCTGTTATGTTATAAACACTGCATTTGTTATATGTTTTGACATCATCAATTATCTTTTAACTTGTACATTTTTGTTATGCACAAGTTGGGGGAGATTGTTAGATATAATTGCTGATGATTGTTTATCAGTGTTTAAGTAACAGGTACTTATCAGAGTTTACACTAGAAGCCAGTCAGAGTTTGTTAAAGTCTGACGGGGTGAGAGTTTATTTAGTTTTCGGGGTATAATTGAAGATTCTAGAAGCAATATATCTTGAAGATGGAAAGAAGCAAGATATATTGAGACAACTAAAGAAACGGGACAGAAGACAGAAGCAATCCTAAATTGATATAAATTGTATAGATGATTTATAGGAATATCAATTAGAGATTGATTGTGTAACTGTGTTCTATATAAACACAGATAGGTTAACCCTAAAAGGGATGCGAATACTGAATACATTATTCTTGTAACCTAGCAGCTCTCTGTGATATTTTACATCACTGAGAGAAGAGTTATTTAATATAATTCAGTTTATTGTTCATAAACAGTGTTCTTGATTGTTATTCTCATACATATATTGATTATATATTGTGTATTCGACCTAACATTTTGTAAACTAGCAGCTCTCAAGAACATCAGAATTTCTTGAGAGAGTTTGTAACAGTTTTATATCATATTTAATAAAGTTGTTATTGTTCTTTCATATTTGTGTTATATACTTGATTAAGTCGAGAATCTTATACAATTGTATTCAACCTCCCCTTCTACAATTGTTATTTACTGGGCAACAGAATTGGTACAAGGGAAGCTCACGGCTCGTCCTCATAGGGGAGAGGGCGCGCCCCTTCGGCCGTCAACCCCTGAGGACGCGTCCTCTTGGTGTGACTAACAACTTCACAGGAATGGATGACTTGACAAAGAATAAGAGCTACATTGACATTGGACTGCCACAAGGAAGCTTGGGGCTTGCCCTCGGTAAGGGAGAGGGCGCGCCCTCTGGTCATCTACCCCTTGAGGGCACGCCCTCATGGTACGAAGTGGCAAATTGACATTGAAGGATGATTCTCTTGATTTAATATTGATATCTTATTGAAGATTTCTCCTTTAGGATGCGCCCTAAGGGAGGGATGTCCGTGATTGAAGGCCTCTAGGGGTTTGCTTGATGATTGAAGAATTACCTCCTAGGATGGGCCCTAGGAGGGGGATGTCCGTTGTTGAAGACCTCCAGGGGTATGCCTGTGTACTGAAGGCCTCCTCCTGTATTCAATGGGCGCGTCCTCATTGGGGATGTGGGGTGAACCTTGGTGCGTGCTTTGGGAGCTCTGTTCCTGTACTTAATGGGCGCGTCCTCATTGGGGAACTTTAGAGTAATCCTGCATTTCGCACCCAAACGCATGGGATCACTTGTCTTGCGATCTAGTGGGTGCTTCTCATTCGGGGGACAAGGATGCGTCTGGCATTTGGGGTAAGTCATGGGTATACCTGCGTCTATGAAATAAGGAAATAGCTGGTAATAGATAGGACTAGTCCTCGACGGGGGAAGTTTCCTTATCTGTGAAATCCTGAAAGCATAGACGAGCCTTGGGCCTTTGTGACTAGGCCTCATTGTGACGCCCTCCAAACCCGGGGCACAGGTTTGGGGAGTCACTCGACCAACGAAACACAATATACCTGGATATAACACATGCATAATATAATAATAACATAAAACACCCCTTAACCAAGACTGTGTCCAGATTATGGCATTGAACAAACTTCTAAGTTACATTACAAACCAGTTCTTTCAGAGTTATTAATATTACACAACTTAAAGTTCAAAGCTGGACATCTAGTCTAACTAACAAAATGGACAACTACCCTGCCGATGACAACCACTCGAGGTGGTCTCCTATCTGCTGGAGAACTATCGCTCGCGCTGTGTCTGCTCATATTCTCGCTTCACTGGAATAGAGTTAGAAACAAAACAAGTATGAGCCACAGGTGCTCAGCAAGCATAATATATATCAATCACAGTTCCATAATGAAAGGAAGATCACAATTATCTGAATCAACAAGGTTTAAGCCAAACATATGCTTTTTAACAATCTCAATGGGAGTAAAAGAGATTATAATTGGACTTCTACATTTTTCAAATCAAAAGGTTGAGCTGCTGATCAGTCACGCGTCAACCCCGGACTTGCTTATAGCAAAGTCCTCCACTAGGATCCATGGCCATCTTGGCCTTAAATTATTCCGACCATTATTGGTCCCATTTTAAAAACTACGGGAATGAAGTTTGAGAAATAGATTCAGAATGGTTTCAATGGTACATAGGTACACAATGACAAGGTATAATAGTTGCAAAAGAGCTTCAACTGCTCAATATCAAATGAAGTTCGGGAAATAGATTCGGAATGGTTTCAATGGTACATAGGTACACAATGACAAGGTATAATAGTTGCAAAAGAGCTTCAACTGTTCAATATCAAATGAAGTTCGAGAAATAGATTCGGAATGGTTTCAATGGTACATAGGTACACAATGACAAGGTATAATAGTTGCAAAAGAGCTTCAACTGCTCAATATCAAATGAAGTTCGAGAAATAGATTCAGAATGGTTTCAATGGTACATAGGTACACAATGACAAGGTATAATAGTTGCAAAAGAGCTTCAACTGCTCAATATCAAATGAAGTTCGAGAAATAGATTCGGAATGGTTTCAATGGTACATAGGTACACAATGACAAGGTATAATAGTTGCAAAAGAGCTTCAACTGCTCAATATCAAATGAAGTTCGAGAAATAGATTCAGAATGGTTTCAATGGTACATAGGTACACAATGACAAGGTATAATAGTTGCAAAAGAGCTTCAACTGCTCAATATCAAATGAAGTTCGAGAAATAGATTCGGAATGGTTTCAATGGTACAACGTACTGAATTAGGAAGGTGAACAATGGATATAGTCAATACAATAAATTGAAGTGAAGGTTTCTGGTATTCAACACGATTGTGGATTAATCAAAAAGTTAGGAATATTCAAGGAAATAGCATCAGTTGCTCAAATACAGAGTAAAGATTGAATAATCTGAATTGTTCTGATGGTAACATGCATAATCATTGGAAACAATATCAATTGAATCAACAAGTAAAGGCACAAATACTTGCCTGGTCTACGTAGCTGACTTCGGTCTATCTCGCTTATTCTACCTTCTCCTTTCCCTTGCTTCGGGAACTCGATTCTGTAATAAAAAAACTCATAATAATAAGTATAACTATCCTCGTTCTATCTTCGACATATACTCATAACCATTTTTAAGTCTAAACAAGTAATCGGGTATTTAATAGCATTTATCGGACGCTCGTTCTATTTTACGAAAATAAAAACTCAGACACTAGCCCTTATACAAAGAATTTACGGACAATAAAACACATTATTCAACTCATATAAACCATATAGCACTTATAAACATTTTTAAAACAATATTCGATGCTTATTTGAATTTAAATAAGTCACAAATAATTTTTAAATCAAAAATCGGATTATTAATCTCAATATAAGTATTTAAAAACAATTAAATCAATTAATATAAAATTAATTGATACTTTCTAAATGCTCAAACTATTTTTAAATAATTAAAACAAGCTAGAAAATAATTAAACTTAATTTAAATTAATTAAATCTAATTAATAATTAATTAATAAGAATTAACTGATTACCAGAATTAATCAATTAATTAAATTAATTAATTATTAATAAAAAATAATTAAAATAAATAAATTTAATCATTTTTCGAATTTAAATAAATAATTATAATTTTACAAAATTTTCTGAATTTAAAATTGTATTTTTAAAATAAAAATATGATTTTTATAAATATTTAAACTATTTTCGAATTATTTTTAAAGATAAAATCCAAAAACAGTTTCCTGAAAATAATTTAGGGTTTTGAAGATTCAAACCGGGTCGGGTTAGGGTTTAAGAACGGGTCACCAAGAACGTTTCCGGGTCGCCAAGAACAACCCGCCGGAAACTGGGTTTTCCAGAATCCGACCGGTCGTCCGGCCACCGGATTCCGTTCTCGGCCAAAATCGTACCAAAACTTACGTTTCTTTGAGGGCTTTTGCTCAGGACAACAAAACAAACACAACCCACATCATATCATACCACAAACATCACGGAATCGTTCCAAAAATCCGGTCAACCCAACCGGGTTCGGTTTTTCCGGCCAAAACACGATCTCACTAAATCTTACATGAAACTCTAAGTTCTTGGTGTTAAATCAAAGCTGTGAACACACTCAATCAAAGCCCTCTATCCAAAATCATGTCAGGTCAATAACAAGAACAGACTATTAAAAAGAAAATTCAGGTCAAAACCCGAAAATCAAATTCTTCAAAAACGAACACAAACATGAAATTAAAGCATGAATTCCTACTCATTAGAACCCTAGGAACATGTTAGAAGCAATAAATTGAACGGAGAATGAATAGAAAAGAAATCCCCAAATTCGAACAAGAACCCTAATTTTAATTCGAATATTGAAAAATTCATAATAAATTGAAAAATTACCAGATGATGATATGGTTTGAAGATTCTGAAACTAGAGATCAAGAGCTTTGATTTGAGTACTTGAACTTGAGATTTGGATTCCAATAACACTTTCAAGATTGAGTTTAATCTTCAAGAACACGAAGAACACGGTTCGAGAATTTTTATATTTTTGTATATATGTAATACAGATTATACGAAGGATAATGTACGATTCGTCTTTTTATACTTAGTGGAAAATAATACCCCAAAAGACATTTTTGGATCGATATCGATCCACTGGATCGCTTTAAATCTTAAATAAAGTAAAGTTCACGTTTTACGAGGTGATAGTTATCCACAAGGACTGATAATTATCCATATCAGTACATATCATTTATATAACGAATGCTCAAGAATACTGGGGCTATAACAGATGTATTATTTATATTAACGATATATCAATCGCCTTAAACAATTAGGGTACAGAATAATTTTTCTCTTTTTGAATAAAACAAATACTATTGATAGTATCTGATAATAAGGAATATAATAATACGAAGAAATCTTCCAATAATGATTCGGACACGAATGACGAAGGAATAATAATGATGTACAAAATTTTAACGGGGCCCTTGAATTTTCAAAACGGGGCTCAAAACTGAAGATATTTCTAAATGAAAAGATATTCGAAAGGGGCTTTCGACACAACAATTAACATACTATTACTCAATAACCTTAACCATTAAGACTCCAAATACTCCACAATAATTATTCTACACATAAAATATAATTTATATTATTAATAAAGTTTACGGATATTACACTCATCGTTGGACATTCCTAAAGCGAGTCGAAGACCAATTCCAGAAGACGGATCAAGTATCCTAGTGGGCCTCAAAAATCAGAAATAAGCCCATATAAGTTACTTGCTCCCCAAGAACTATATAGGGCTTGATCCTCTATAAATACGGGGTACGTAGGCACATTGTAAGGGGTTGGAAATGAAGAGCTCAGCGAGCCACCACCAAGAAAACCCTTACAATCTCAACCCCCAATTCATCACAACCACCATACTCTAACGGCTTTCCGGCGAAGAACCACCGTCATACATCTTGATTCCGGCGACGAACCTCAAACTTTGTTAATACCAAATTCCTCCGTTAACAAATTGGCCCTAGAAGGAGGGGTGTTGATCAAGATCATAATCTCAGGAGGAAGAGATATCGCATCATGATGAAAGTTCTTAGAACAAGGTTTGCCAAGATTCAAAGGATGGCCATGGCTACAACTTCATGTTGGCGGTAAGGAGGAAGATCCAAAGATGGTGATTTCAAGACGATGATTCCTGACTGGGAGTTCGAAGAAGATCTGGAGAAGAAGGTATCAGGGCAATCCAGATCTGAAGGATGTTTCCATCTATGCTTGAAGGTGGCAGTTTCCTTGTATACTGGGGGTGATTCTGAGCAAGATCCTTAAAAAGAAGGCGCGATTATCGGGAGCACGTCATCATCTTCTGGACGCGCCATCAAGGTAACACCTAACTTGCTTTGTTGTGGTTTCTGTTATATGTTCCTTGAATTATTGTAGGAAGAAGATTGTGAAGGAAAATTCCCAAGAACCCTTAGGACGGCGGTGCTCGATGGTTAGAAGGTTTCCAACAATTCTCGCGAAAATTCGACGATTGTTCAAGACCACACCTCCCAGACCCGTCCTCCAGGTAATTTCTAAAATTTACGATTATTGAATTTTTTGACAGGTGAGGAATTTTGCTTGGGAAAATATCTCAAAAGTTATCAAGCTCTGCGTCCTAATCCGTGAGAACGCGCCCACTACTTCAAGAGTGCTACCTCAACATGTGAGATATAACTACTACTCAGCATAAACTCTAGTGATTTTTAAAGAAACATAATATGGAGGTGAGGCCCCATGATCCAAAGAGAGAGCCCCCTGATTACAGGTCGAGGCCCCGTGGACATGAACGAGCCCCCTCAAGTGATAACTCGATAAATAATATGGGAAAGTGGCTTTGGGACCATAGAGCGTGCCCCCTATAGCCAGGTCGAGGCTCCATGGACATTAGCGTTCCCTTCCTCAAGGCGACTTAATGAACGACTTAGGAGAGTGGCCCCGTGATTTACAGAGAGCGCCCCCTGAATACAGGTTGAGGCCCCATGAACACGAGCGAGCCCCCCGCATTATAATTCGACAGGTTGACAAAGTTGAGACTTAGACTATAGAATTAACTATCGAATGATTGACAGTCGACAACTAGTGGGGCATGATGATTGTCTATACTATCAAGGTGCCACTACGCCATATATGGGCAATAGCTACGCTTTTTTGAGTGTTTCAAGCAAAAGTGTAACCATATATGTCTTAAGAATGGTCTAAGACTACACCTTTATTCAGTGTTAGCATTACTACAAATCAGTGTTACCGTAGACCTCATCCAGTATCTATGCTAACACCAAAGCCTGTGTAGTCGTTGCTCTTAAAAAAAGTGTTACCAACTAATGTGAAAAAAAATAGGCGGGCTTAGGGATTGGTCCAAGCGGGACAATTTTTGTCCAAAAATTTACTGAATTATTGAGGCGGGTCAATTTTTGTCCTAAAAATTTCAATTATTTTCACACTCTCTCTCTCAACTCTCTCTCAACTCTCTCTCGTTCTCTCTCACTCTCAACTTCTCCCTCAGCGCTCAACTCTCTCTCGCTCTATCTTCTTCAATTCTCTTTCTCTTTTCACAAAAAATTAGGGCTTTTCAGTAATATGCTCAATGGGTTCAATTAGAAGAAATTAGGTTTCGAGCACAATTTTCTTCGGATCTTTAGAAGAAATTAGGGCTTGTTCGATTTTGGGTTCAATCTTCTTCAACTCTCTACGCTCTCTTCACAAAAAATTAGGGATTTCAAGTCTTCTTCTTACTAACACTTCTGGTTCTTAATTGTTTTGATTACATTCTTAATTGTTATATTATTTTGGGTTCAATCTTCTGTATTGTTGATTGAATATTACTTACCGATTTGTATTACATCAGTGTTTGTCGATTTGTATTTGTGAAATTGGAGTGATATATGTAGTCTCGTACTTTTGGATATTGAATATTTATGTCAGTGTTTATAATTATGTTTATGTGAAATTGGAGTAATGCATATAGTCTCGGACAGTGGAAAATCGATTTCTACCTGATTTATGTCTTTATTACTGGATTTTAATGGAAGCTAAGAACTCATTGGAACCATTTGATATTGATAAGCTAATGGTTTAGTGATTTGTCCTATTGTGACTTGGTAATTTGTATGCTATCAACAATTATGTGTTTTATGTTTCTGTTTTACTTTGTATTACAAAGAAGCATGAAACAATGGCTTTGATTGATTCTGCAAAACAATGACTTGGTCTTTTTTTGTACTTATACTTGTAGTCGATAATGCTCATTTAGTATTTATGTTGGTTCTTTTCCTGCTTTAATGGTGGGGCGATGACTGATGTGAATAAATGATATGCTTTTTATAGAGTCTGGTTTTACGTTGCTTCATGTGTATCTATTGCTAAGGAGACATTTTTCGACAGGATCATAGGTCGATGTCAAGATTTATTGCTAATGCATTATGTGCAGCTGATGAAGCTCTTAGAGATGCAAATTGGTTGCCATCTGAGCAGGAGGACAAGGAGAAAACTGTAAATGTCTAATTTGTTTTTCATATTAGAGAATACATTTTTTTGTTATACAATACAATTTAATGTGTATTAATGTTCACTTCCCTTTTGTATTTAGGGTGTGGTTGGATTTTCTAGTGTTGATCTTGATTATAGGGACCAAACCATGCTGCAGTGACAGCTTGTGCTACTGGAGCAAATTCTACGGCGATGCTGCAAGAATGATTCAATTTGGAGATGCTGACGTTATGGTGGCAGGAGGAACAGAAGCCAGCATGGATGCTTTATCTATTGCAGGTTTCTGCAGGTAACCTCATTGTTTATTCTGTGTACTTCATATCTGTATGGTACTTTCTATAGACTTGGTGCTGCCTAAAATTTGAGATTAGGACCTTCAATTAGTGACTAGTCGCTAATAGAAGCTATAAATACTAGTCTACGTGTTTGTGTACTGTGAAGTGTTTGGACATGAAGCAGTACACTGGTGAAATATGTACATTGTCATGTTGGGATCATTGGAATCTTTTGCAGTCTTAGTCTGCAAAACAGAGCTTTAGATAAAATTTCAAGGATTAAAGACACAACTAATTCTTTTTTCTCTCATTCGGTCTGTATTTTGTAATTATAAGCCACCCGTCCTATACCAATGAAGCGCACGATCAGTTATGAAGCTCTACCAAATGTTTACCCTGCTACTGCTGCTGCTGTTGTCAATATTGGTGAACACGGATCATATTATGGCCTTCAAGATGAAGCAGCACCCCCTGTGCCTGGAGTTACCGGTGTACAGTCGTCTGTCTTATAGTTTGCATCTAGTCAGGGATGTCTGAATTCTGATTAGATTGGAAGTAACCACATTACAGTATCTACCAATGGAGCTGACGTTTCCACTGTTGACAGAGAGCCTGAAAAAAAATCTGTCCAGAATTCGTTGGCACCTGTTTCTGATCAAGCTGCAGTAACCATTTCTGTGACACATGTCAGTTCTATGTCATCAGTCCCTTCTGTACCTGTGGATGTTGCTGCAGTGGTACCTAAAGTCCATACCAAAGGTAGAGCCTCAAATATACAAAACAGGGAAACAGAAAAATGCATGCATATTACGTCGAGTATATGACGTTAGTTGCATAACAGAGTACTTTCAGCTGCTGATTGAGTCTATAATATTTTTTTAGCAAAAGTTTGACGTATTAGTGTCCTTGTTGACTTATGCTTCCTACTTTAACTCATTTTTGGAATTGTCAAGTGTTATATACACTGTTGATGTTGATATTAGACACTTGCTGAAGAAATATCACTTCCTCTATAATCTGTTGTTATTTGTATGTGCAGTTTCAAAAAACAAAAAACGAGCGACCACTGTGGTGTCCACGCTGAAGTCTAACAAAAAAGTATCCAGCATGGTAGACAAGGTACATCATCTATATACTGCACATGCTTAAATAAAAAAAAATCACCCTTATTATGTAGTATGCAAGTGAGAAACTTGATACCTTTTGTTATAATAGTGGAAGGCTGCTAAAGAGGAGTTGCATGAGGAGGAAAACGAACCCGAAAATGCTTACGAGATGCTTGAGAAAAAACGACAAAGAGAAATAGAGGTTTGTAGACGAAGTCAATTTTGTTTTTATTATTGTTAGTAGTGGTTACTGAAACTTGAATTGTCGCAGGAATGGCGTGCTCAGCAGATTTCTAGTGGAGAGGCCAAAGACAATGCTAACTTCCAGCCTCTGGGTGGTGATTGGTAAGATATACTCACATGATTCGGTTACTAAATTATGCTTGATATCCTCCTTGGATATTTCATTTATATGTGCAGTTGTGATGATTTAGGCTGACTGTTTTAATATTTCCATTAAATAACTTGCACTTTGCTTCAACATTTTGGGTGTGAATCGGCAACATATAAATTTGGCTCTCTTGCTGTGGTTCCTCTATTTATGTCACAGTTGCGTTTGCATATCTATTTCTGTCTTATTTGCATTTGTATAGATGCATACTTTCAAATCAGAAAGTCAGATTTTATAAAGATGAACTGCGGCTTGTTTAATTATCTAAACTGATTATAAATGGGACAAGTTATTCGTTTAAATTTTTGCTTGTTTGATTAGCAATCAATGTTATAAAAACCTCTTTTGCATTGTAACAATCCTGGTTTTTTTTTATTATTCAGGCGTGAACGGGTGAAGCGTAAGAGAGCTCGATTGTTGAAGAAATCTGTAGAGGACCTATCAGAGAATATCACTAATGGTAACCAGCAGCCCGATTTGGATAAAATTCAAAGAGATCTCCCATCTGGATGGCAGGTACTACAACTGATTTTTGCATCTTGATGGTGGATGCATGTCATATTATCATTATCTGAACTTTCCTCTCTGCTCAGCTACCCGTTCTCTGAACCCTCATTATTCGTAGAAAAGGTTCTTCTTGTCACTAAGGTGTGACACAACTCTTACCAGCAAACATGTTACAAGATGGCTAGGAGCTTGAAGAGGCAAACCAAGCTGTAATAGAGTCGGAGAATAAACTTAAATATAAAGAAGAAACAGCAAATGCTGCCATGGGCGCAAAAGATGCAGCTGAGAAATCATTAAAGTTGGCTCATTTGAGGTCTTTTAGGCTTAGCTACTTCATGGTAGTTGAGTTGGGTTTTAGATGTTGGTTATTTATGTATTGGAATGGTGTGAATTTGATGTAGTTATTTTAGATGGTTTTTTATGTATTGAAATGGCTTCTGAACAGCCTGCTTATGTATTGGAATGTTTGGTAATATTTTGAATGAGAAGTTCTATATTTCAATGTCATATGTTGCTATTCTGTATTTAAAGTGTTGGTAAAAAGTATGCAAAGTGTAACCATTGACTCCAAAGTATTTAGTCTTTATGTGTTGGCAAAAGTATAGCAAAGTGTTGGCACAAAATCTAAAAATGTTTAAGAAAAAGTGTAGGCATAGTGGTAAGGGTGTTGGTAAAAACATCTAAGTGTTTCATAATTTGGTGTTAGAGTAGTACTGAAAATGTGTTGGCATAGGTCTATAGCAATACTATTAGTAGTGTTACTACAAAGATAACTGTGTTGGCATAGATCTATAGCAACAACTAATAATATGTAGCCACAGAAATAAAAAGTGTTGGTGTAGGGGTCTACGCCTACACATTTCTCTCGTGTTACCAAAAACTACAAAAGTGTTGGCGTAGACCCCTATGGTAGCGGCCATTTTTCTAACACCCTCAAATTTGGTCAAAGTGTAGCCATAGCCTGTTTTTTTCCTTTTACCAACAGTTTTTTGGGCTATAACCACACTTTTTCAGGTGTTGCTGAATCCCACTTATGGCGTAGTGTGCGCCCTCAGAAAGAAAAACTCGTCATAACCTCAATCGGCGGATTAAGGACGCGTCCTCAAGGTCCTGACCCCCTTCAGGCGCAAGGAAATCCACAGCTTCAAGGGAACACACCAACGAAGTGGAGGCTCAAGGCAAAAATCAAAATCAAGTGATGGTACAACCACAACCTCATGCTGGGGTACCAATATCGAATCAGGTAGCCGACCAAGCTCCACCCTTGGGGGTAATCAACCTCCACCTGTTGAGAGTGCCCAGCCGATACCTCCACTTCCATAGGCTAATGTATAAACCATTGTCGGGAGGTGCAATTAGTGGGAGCCCGTCATCATCTTCAGGACGCGCCCTCGAGGTAACACCTAAACTAGTTCACTACGCCATAAGTGGGCTATTGTAACTACCACCTAGTGTTACAAGAGACCCTAAATCCGTTACAATAGATCTATTGTAACACAGAGGGGCGTTACATATACGGGCGTTACAATAGCTATATTTTGTAACGCTTTTGACCATCTACTGTAACACAAGTAAAGCATTACAAATAACCACCTACTGTAACACTATCATCATCAAATGTAATGCGTTTTTAGTGTTACATTTGAATTCAATAGAGAGGATAGATGTGGGTACCACAAACCTTTTAAAAGTGAGACCCACCTGTGGGACCCACATTTGTGATGTGGGACCCACTTGTGGGTCCTATTTTACCTATTGCAACACTACACCATGTATATTGTAACATTAAGTGAAGAGAATAATGTAACATTAATTAAATGATGTAAACACCTATAAATATAGATATGCAACACTACAATAGGCAAATGTAACACTAAAAAATAATTTTTTTGAAATATATGCCTTGAATATGCAGTATTCCCGTTAATAACCATTACAATTTCATCGAACATTCAATCCAAAATTAACCATTACAAGTTCAAACCAACATTCACACCAACATTTAATCCAAAAGTAACCATTACAAGTTCTCCTCCACAACCTCTCCAAACTACTACCACCAATCCACCACCATTCAATTAACCAAGTGCTAGACAAGCGAATTAAGATAGAAAAAGAATTCAAGATAAATAGTAAAGTCCGACAATTACTTAAAAGATGAACAGATCCTCTAATCGGATAGAATGACCAAAAGTTGCAAAGTGCAAAGAAAAAATAGGAAATTAATATCGTGTCCAGTAAGTCCTGCGACGGAACCAATTGTAATCTGGTAGGAAACCGTTCTGAGGCTGCTATAATGATATCCTACAATAGCAGAAATTAAACAACCAAATAATATATACTTGTGTCAGTAAAACCAAACGATAATAATATCAGCAATGCTTTAGACTGTAGCAGCTTAATTTATTGTACATTTAAAACTGTCCGAGGATTAGTGTGCTTGACCATGTATTAGTGAGTAACTGTAAACTGAATTACTGAGATGTGGTAATAACTAATAAGTAGCTCATGACTTACTACAGACAAATATGTCTTGTTGCCATACCTTGGTTTTGTTTTGAGTTTTGACTTCATAATTAAATTTATATCCGCTGCAAGTTTATCTCCTTCTCCTTCATTTTTTAAATCCAGTATGTTGTCTGTCCTGATTCAAAAACATACTTATTAAGAATTTATATATCACATCTAATAGCAATAGTGTCTAGGCAATGATTAATTAAATCAACAACTGATGTTGAGAGATTCATGCAGAGGCAAGCAGACAAATTGAGCCCATACAGCCATACTGTTTGTGTTTGGCATCAACACCAGTAGTAGCAGTAGGCCAGGTTTGTGAAGCAACAGACTCAAGTTGTTTAAATTTATTAGCACAGATAAATTAATTAGATGTAAACAAACAGGTTGTATTTGCATGCATGTTAAGTTTAACGTATATCAAATAAGAAGTTGAATCAGGTACTATACAGTGGGTCATCATGTGTCTACACTAAAAGGGGAAGGAAGATGATGAAAAGAGTAGCCTAACATGGTAGAGAAATGAAAATGCCACACACAATCATGTGTGTAGGAAACTATATGTCCTCTTTAAGGAACATGTCAAACTTATTTGGAGGAAAATTACGGTAAACCTGCACACAGACAGCAAGTGTGCTTAATGATTGTGTAAAATGTCGGAACTGCAAGTCGATCATGGGAATTATGAAACTTCTGAGAAAGCCCGCTACCAGTTATGAATTATACTTGTAAAACAAATGGTTGTTAAAGAGCAGGGCTATTTGCAAACAAAGCTCAGCTCGGCTTGTTGCAGCTCACTTGAGCTCAACAAAACCAGCTTCGTCTACCTTAAGCCAATACATGTAAAAACTAGAACTTGAGTAAAGAGTAAAGACTAAAGAATCATTTAGTTACTTGAGCAAAACTATATACATTATTAATCACAACATTGCCCATAACTTCTTATTGCAGATCAAAGAAGCTCTTAACGGTACTTCCTAATAACTTTAAATAAACAAACATATATCAAATCTTGATTCAACTGATACTCCTTTTTCATCAACGTAGAAAGAGAGCCTATTTACTTAGGTCTGCCTACTCCTCATCCCTATAAAGTGTTAATTTACCTGCATTTTATAAAACAAAAACCGTAAAAAATTTCACTACAAGAAAAACGGTCATTTCCTACCATTTAAAACATACCAAAAAAATTTGGTTGGAAATGACTGAGCATTTCCAACCAACAAAGAAATTGGTTGGAAATGGTGTCTGTGGGTCCCAAGTTTTGTACACGCAAGCATCAATTCCTACCAATTCTTGGTCGGAAATCAATTCCTACCAGATTTGGTCGGTTTTGGTCACAATTTGACTTTTCAACGACCCCACATTCCACATCATTATCCCTCACGTATTTGAAATTAATAAACAATTTCGGGGGAAAAAATAACCAAATTTTGTCAGGAGATTTTGGTAGGTTTTGATAGGAAATCAAAACCTACCAAAACTGGTAGGAAATGAATGTGATGATACCCCACCATCCACGTAAGTAGCCTCGTCAACAAAAACTACCAGCAACCTGTTCCTACCAACTTTGGTAGGAAAACAAAACCTACCGATTTTGGTAGGAAGTTGCATTTTGATAATGAAAGGACCCCACCTTCAACGTCACAATCCCTCACATTTTTAGATTAATAAACAATTTCTTAAAATATAAATATTATTATTTTTCCAGGTGTTTTTCCTACCAATATTGGTAGGAAAAGACCCGAATGCAAAATTTTAACTTTTTCTGGTCCCCGCTTCCATGTCATCGGTCGTGGCTGTTTGTTATTGGTCCAATTATTAAGTGCATTTCTTACCAAAATTGGTAGGAAAGGGTTGCAGAATGCAAATTAGGGGAGAATGTGTTTTTATTATATTTTTTGTTATCGCTTATCATGTTTTTTGTTAATCAAACTCTATCGACATAAAGATCTACTCATTTTAGTAGTGGAGGATAAAAATTAGTTGATTTAAACATACATTCTTATGTTTTTATGTTATTCGCTAAAACCTAATTATATGGGAAAAAAATTTAAAAATATAAAGACGTATTGATAAATTATATTTTTTTAGATAAAACGTCGTTTTATAGTTTGATGAAGGTAAGGAAAAAAAATTAGACAAAAAAGAATTACAAAAAGTTAAAGTCATTTAGAAAACGAAAGAGTGTCAGTGTTCAAAGATTGAGTTAGAGTTTATACTCATATTTTAGGGGTTGTCTAGGGTTACACTTTTCGATTTTTTAAAAAAATAAATTCAACGATCTAACCTCACGGATGATTAAATATATTGATTTCTTAGATGTATGTAAAATTTTAGAGTTTTTTAATTTAAACTCCTATATTTTTATAATGAATCTATCTATCAAAATTATAATGTATAAAATAGATTTGGGGTATGAAATAGAAAATTTACAGTTGATTTAGTGCAAAAGTGTTGTTGGTGCAGTGGTTTAGCACTTGGTCATTCTCGGAAAGTGGATGGTAGGTTTTGATGTCTTAATAAAATAATAAAAATAAATAAAATTATGGGAGAATGTGTTTTTATTATTTATTTTTGTTATCGGTTATCATGTTTTTTGTTAATCAAACTCTACGGACATAAAGATCTACTCATTTTAGTAGTGGAGGATAAAAATTAGTTGATTTAAACTTACATTTTTGTGTTTTTATGTTATTCGGTAAAACCTAATTATATCGGAAAAAAAATTAAAAATATAAAGACATATTGATAAATTAATTTTTTTTAGATGAAACGTTGTTTTGTAGTTTGATGAAGGTAAGGAAAAAAATTTAAACAAAAAAGAATTACAAAAAGTTAAAGTCGTTTAGAAAACGAAACAGTGTCGGTGTTCGAAGATTGAGTTAGAGTTTATACTCATATTTTAGGGGTTGTCTAGGGTTACGCTTTTCGATTTTTTTAATTTTTTTTTCAACGATCTAACCTTACGGGTGATTAAATATGTTGATTTCTTAGTTGTATGTGAAATTTTAGATTTTTTTTAATTTAAGCTCCTACATTTTTATAATGAATCTATCTATCAAACTTATAATTTACAAAATTGATTCGGAGCATGATACATATAATTTACTGCTAATTTAGTACAAAAGCATGGTTGGCGCAGTGGTTGGGCAGTTGGTTATTCTGGGAGAAGGCAGGGGTTCGATTCTACGCAACCCAATTTTTGCTATAGAAAATATTTTTTTGTTAAAAGCTCACAACAGACAGACACGAAAATAAGAGCGGGGGGCTGAAAATTTCAGACAAAAAACCGAGCGGCAAATATACCGCCCTCACTCTTCTCTCTTTTCTTTTCACTCTCACACTTTATCTCTTTACACTCTCACACTCTTATCTCTTTTCCATCTCTCACACTCTCTCGACGGTAAACAAATCAAATCACTCAAACAATTGGCGTTTAATCAATTTCACAAATAGATTTGGGGCTTCAATCGATTAGGGCTTCAACCAACTTCAATAAAATTAGGGTTTTCAATCGATTTGGGCTTCAATCGATTTGGGGTTTAAATTAGGGTTCCCCTCTTTCCGCTGGTTATGATCTCTCTAGGTACTCCTCCTTATCTTCATCATCAATTCGTTTGTGTGTGTATCAGTGTGTGTAATAGTCTTTGTTGTTTATGAAATGTAGTGCATCGGAGATCAAAGTACCTGCTAGAGGCAAAGCGTTGGTTCCAACAGATCTCGGAATAGCAGTACCTGAAGGAACTTATGCTCGTATTGGTATATATTTTTATTATCTAATTATTTGTTTGTTTTTTATACTCATTTTTAGTTGAATTGTTTGTTTGTAAATGATGGTTTGGAGCATGGTTTTTTTGTTTATAAACTGTTTGATCAAAGTTCCCAATGAAATTTTGTTAAAATATATCCACTTGTGTAACTTTTTAATTATTTACGGGTAACTATTGATTATATAGTGATAAAGATGGAGAATTAGCTGTAGAGTGATGTTGGTTGAACATATGAATTTCTAAACTGGCAAATGCAATTTAATTTTGCTTGTTATTAAGGGTTTGTATAAAAAAGTATATGAAGCACATCTATTATTTTCTAAAGAGATTGTTTGCCCTGCCTCTATCAATGGATTGATTCATGTTATTAGTTTGTTCGGAAGTGTGGACAAAAAGATATATAATTTGTGTCAAGTTATACAAGCAGAACTGTTTATGTAGCAAGCTGTTTATTCACAACACGATAAGCATCTTTTAAAAAAAAATAACACAATGATGTTACGGTGTGTTTATTTCAATTGTCTAAAGGTCTTTTTGCATTATGTTAATTAGTTACCCTCTAGTACTTTAATTTTGCAAGCAAGTATCTTCTCTATCAGATGTGCTCTTAGTTATAAATAATTTTGATATGTAGCCCCGCGATCTGGTTTGGCATGGAAGCATTCAATTGATGTTGGTGCCGGTGTGATTGATGCTGACTACAGAGGTCCTGTTGGAGTCATCTTGTTTAACTACTCTGATGTTGATTTTGAAGTGAAGGCTGGTGACAGGATTGCTCAGTTGATTATTGCTATATTTCCACATTTCAGTTGCGCTAGTTTGTTTGTGAAAACTCCTTATTTTGTTCTGAAATATCAAGGAAGAATATCAAGGAAGTATACTGTATTGCCAGAAATTTATTTTTCAATAGTGTCCTTTCCTCGACAAGATAATTGACATAATTCTCAGTATTATTTGTTTTAGTTCTGGTACTTCCTGTCATTTCTCACATGCCTTTGTTTTTGCGGCAGGCATTTAAAGACCCTCAAGCTGGTGTGAAGCCTCCTGGGGTGTGGAAGACATTTCTTGGGGTGATCTCTCAAGTCAGAACCACAAACAACCTCCAAAGATGTAAGTTAATTTCTGGATTAGACATAGATAGATATGTAGTACAGTATAGGTGTGTGTGTGTATTGGACGAGTATACCCTCTGGTACATTTATTTCATGTAAAATGTATTGTCAAATTAGTGGTTTGCATCTGCTCTGTCTTTGTTTAAAGTATAGAAGTAATTTATTTTTATAATGTTTGTGCGAACTATTTTGGATCAATGGAGAAAATCAGACAGGTTAGTGGTAAAAGAAAATTTTGTCCTGGTGACATGCATTCATAACAAAAGTATGGAGACTCGTCGTAGAAATAACTTTAATAAGTATATCATGTATCATAAGGATATTTTTGTGCGAGGTTTCCATTTCGTTGGACTGATTTGATGATTGTTCGCACAGGGCCTCAGAATTCTTTGATACGACCCTGTTTAATGCTATCAGCATAACATACTCAAGAATCAAGCCTGGTGCTGCTCCCTTGTCGTGCATGGGTATGTTTTTATTCCTCTAGTTATGACAATGAATGACATTCTTATTGCAAACATTATGCATTTGTTCATAAATGTTTAAATTGGTCTAATTAGTCTTTTTTTTCATTGCAGGAATTTGATTTGGAGTTCCAAACGGGCTGATTTGCCTTCATATTTGAGACACCTTCAATTTTTAAGTACTGCCATCTTTCTCTTTTATTGATTTGCATATTGGATTTATGATGTATATGTATATGTATGTGTATATATATATGTGTATATATATATTATATGTTCAATTTGTTTTTTATGTATGTATATGTACATTTAATTGTTTTGTGTTGTATGTATAAGGTTAGATTTCCTCTTCTTTTGTATATGTATACTTTTATACATGTTCTGCTTCATGGCTCTACTTTGAAAAATTCTGAACTTGGCATGTTTGAGACTTAATTACATATGGACATATTGGTTTACTATATGAGGTTAAACTACTTGCACATCTAATTCTTTTTTCTGTTCTACTCCGGCAAGCTAATCCAATAGTGCTATGGCAGCAAAGATCTTGTGAGAAAGCGGGTGTTTTTACCTTTGAACTGGTGTTGAAAAATGTTGGATCCACATAATGATCAAATCCGTTATCAACACCCTGTTTGAGTGAGAATAAAAAAATAAGCTTAAAATTATATAGAAGAATGCCTTGATGTTACTAAAGTTTAGATATTGATGTGCCTGGCTTGATTATCTAATGCCATGTAGATGAACCAAATGCAGAACACTCTATGTCCATACATGTATAATCATGATTTAAAAATTACAAACTAGGATATTTGTATCAATAAATATAAGAGTTACATTGGTTTGCAAATGTATATAAGATGTGCTCAATTGTGGTGACTCAAATGCTCTTCTCTGTGTTTTTGTGTTATTTCAGTTGTAGGTCATGGGTGATAGTTCCGATGAGGAGGACGATGTGACGAACATTTCCGACGATGAAGGCGATGTTGAGGCTGATTGTGAAGGTAAATCTTGTGCAATGGAAGGTGCATGTGCAATGGAAGATGCAGAAGGAGATTTGGAAGGTGGGGATGGTGAATCTGAAGGTGAAGGCTCGGATAGTGAGGAAGATTAAACCTTAAAACTCTTAATTTTAGTTGGATGTATAATGAAGTTGTTGAAACTTGTTGGATGTTTTAATCTAATTGAAAGTAATTTTAGTTACTAGTCATTGTATTTATAGTGTATTATTTGGTTTGGATGTTATGATTGATTTTGATGAATGTGGATTGTGGATTGTCCAGGAAATGACCAAAAAAAAGAGAATTTTTTAAAAAGAAAAGCTACCATTTCCTACCAAATTTGCACATTTCCTACCAAGCTTACCATTCGAAACCCAGAATGGTAGGAAATGCTTGGTAGGAAATGCTAATTTACATGGTTTCTGATATAAAACCAACCAATTGACATATTAGAAATTGGTAGGAAATAGATCTTGACTGAAGTCAAATGTGATGTGGCAAAAATGACGTGGACTGGTCCCACTTAACACGTGGATGACATGTCATCATTGGGGACCACTTTAAGCTGACGTGGCTCTTGACGTGTCAAGTGACGTGTCTAGGCCCCACATGCCAAGTGGCTACCCATGTGGCAAGCCACATGGGCAGCCACTTGGCATGTGGGGGCCTTTTAGAAATAACCTAGCAATTCCTACCATTAAGCATTTTCGACTTGAGCAATTCCAACCAACGGGTTTGGTTGGAATTGATTCCATTTCCGACCAAAATGTGGCCATTTCCAACCAATTGAATGGTAGGAAATGGCCGTTTTTCTTGTAGTGTTTGCAAGGGAAGAACAAAAAGGTGGGATCAACTATGCAGCAAATAATCATGTCATTCACTTATAACAAGGTGCTAATTTACATACAAAAGTCTCAGTCTTCTCGGTGTAATGTAACAACTCTTTGGTTTTTGGATCAGCGACCAACTCACCAAATTGGTTGGCTGATTCAGTAGGAAGACAACGTAATATAAAAAAAGAGCACCTAGAAGACAATGTATATCAGTATAAAACATGTGGAGCTTTATCGGATACTAATTGAATTTTTGCAGATGTCAAGATTCTGATCATTGCTAAATAAGTTCTGGCATATAAAATTTCAATGTTGCAACATTTAAAGCGCAATCAATTGTAGAAGACCAAACAACGATATATTTTATAAGTCCCAAGCTTATTATTTTATATGGCTAATCAGAGTAGCATTCAAACAGAGTGTTCAGTGCCTCAGTGGCATCACACCCTCTTCCCCTTATGGAGGTCTAGGATTCCTGTTAAGGATTACTGTACTCTTTATATATGTTAATGTTGTGAGTACCCAAAAATTAAACACAAAATAGTCAGAGGAATGAAACACAAAATGCAGAGGTCGAAAAGAGCTTTCCAGAATGGTATCGCTCATAATTTTTGGATAAAGACTCAATTTACTATGAATTTTCAAAGTTAGACTTCTCAGTTTCGAAAACATACTGGCTGGTCAATAAATCCCAGAAAAATCATATCTACAGACCTAATTTCGGAAAACACAAAGAATCAAAGTCATAGATAATTCAAATACCTTTTCAGAGAGTCTAATATAATAAAATTCCGATAAATAACGAGTCAGATACGAATTTTACAAGAATTCAGACTTTATATATAGTATACATACAAAATTGGAGTAGACATACGAATACAATGAACAAAACAAAGAACTCATGGATATATATCATATTATACAAATATACAAATACTCAAGAGAACATATAAATATCTTTGACATAATCAAAATAAATCAAATATCATACACGTGAAATAACACGAATAACAAGAGAATTAAAGAATCGTTACCTCTTCTTCTAAACTTGTTATGAATCTTCCTCTTTTCGCGTTCTTCTTCTCCTCTCTCTCTCTCTCTCTCTCTAGCGGCGTCTCTTTACCGATGCTAGGGTTTTCATCTCTTTTTTTTAACACGCTCGTATCTAGATATGTATAGGTCAATTTTAATTAAATTGGGTCAACTAAAACTTTAAACTAAAGCCCAACAAAATTAAATTAGCAAGACTCATTAATTCTATATTTTTATTCTAAAATCAAATTATATAATTATCTTAAATTTTAATCCACTTCTAATTATGATTTCTAGAAAATTTTAATCTATTAAAATTAAAAAAAAATCCGGAATATTACAAACTACCCTCCTTAAAAAGAATTTGGTCCCCAAATTCACAACAATCCTATCACATGAAACGTATACCCACTAATTCTCCTATAAGTCAAACTTAAACTATCGTTCACAAGATCGCACCCTAGAGAATGTATTAGTCACATACCTAACACACTCCGAAGGACAGCCTGCTCTTGATACCAACTGTAACAGCCCGACTTTTCGGACTATTAATTCTAAATACAAAACTAAAATAAAATACATTTCCTTACTCAATAAATACCAAATTTCATAAAAGTCAAATGCATCGGTCAAACTTAATAATTCAAAAACATAAAATCGGAGACGCAGCTCCACAATTACAATAATACATATCTTACCATTTAACAAAATTGATACTAATAGCACAGTTATTCTTAACCAATAATTTACATCAAATCAAGTAGCACGAAATTCACAAGTTCACATCTGTATTCTCAATAAGCCTCCAAAATCGAAACCTGAAATATTAGGAAACGGGTGAGCTACACAGCTCAGCAAGTAACAGATTGACTTACAGATATTCTCAAAATCAGTGGGTGTTTTAGCAAAACAAATTTTCTCAAAATAATAACAATTTTAAAAACCTTTGCGAAAACAAATCCAACCCAAAGTTTACATTTAATAAATCTTGAACAGAAACAGAATTAAAAACAGAAACGAAATTCTTATAAATACAACAGTCTTTCTCTACGGCCACACTTTCCCAGTACCCGGGATCTTATTCTTATTCTTTCGCCACACTTTGCCAGTGACCGGCATCTAAAGTTCAATAATTACGTCCCCTTAATAGGTATCTAAAGTTGCACACTTGTGCGCCTACTAAGAGTATCTAAGGCTAGTTCCGGAACTATAGCGTAAATTACGAACGGGTTCGAAACGTAGAGACTGAGGGATTCAAAAGATTCTCGTATCTTATATCTTTTACAGTTCGAAACAATATTCTTATATCTTATACGAAATTCAAAACAGAATCAAAATATCTTTTCCGAAAATAAAAGTAAGTCAAAAAGTACTTACCTCAAAAGCGATCAAATACCGAAATCAATGTGAGCAAATCCTATAATTTTATTAAACAAATCAAAGTCAAATAATGTTCACACCACCTTAATAGAACCCATGTGACGCTTACATATAACTTACTCAATGACATTTCAAAAATCAGACACCAAAACATCTTGCAAAATAGACCATTATTAACAAAATCAGTTATGACCAGTTCTAGAAATTGACAAATTACTCTATGAAAATGACTTTATCTGAAAAAGTACAAAACACGAAAAACGTAGGCAATTCCGAGACCTTTTCAGAATGATAAGGCTCGTTAAAAACAGACAAGTAACGAACTCAGATCATAGACATTTGCGGACTGCAGAATAGAATCAGCCCCTGATCAGGTTAGTATTTCGACGTTTAAGACATCGCAATCACAGAAATAGTCAGAGGAATGAAACACAAAATGCAGAGGTCGAAAAGAGCTTTCCAGAATGGTATCGCTCATAATTTTTGGATAAAGACTCAATTTACTATGAATTTTCAAAGTTAGACTTCTCAGTTTCGAAAACATAATGGCTGGTCAATAAATCACAGAAACAATCATATCTACAGACCTAATTTCGGAAAACACAAAGAATCAAAGTCGTAGATAATTCAAATACCTTTTCAGAGAGTCTAATATAATAAAATTCCGATAAATAACGAGTCAGATATGAATTTTACAAGAATTCAGACTTTATATATAGTATACATACAAAATTGGAGTAGCCATACGAACACAATAAACAAAACAAAGAACTCATGGATATATATCATATTATACAAATATACAAATACTCAAGAGAACATATAAATATCTTTGACATAATCAAAATAAATCAAATATCATACACGTGAAATAACACGAATAACAAGAGAATTAAAGAATCGTTAACTCTTCTTCTAAACTTGTTATGAATCTTCCTCTTTTCGCGTTCTTCTTCTCCTCTCTCTCTCTCTCTCTATCTCTCGCGGCGTCTCTTTTCTTTACCGATGCTAGGGTTTTCATCTCTTTTTTTAACACGCTCGTATCTAGATATGTATAGGTCAATTTTAATTAAATTGGGTCAACTAAAACTTTAAACTAAAGCCCAACAAAATTAAATTAGCAAGACTCATTAATTCTATATTTTTATTCTAAAATCAAATTATATAATTATCTTAAATTTTAATCCACTTCTAATTCTGATTTCTAGCAAATTTTAATCTATTAAAATTAAAAAAAATCCGGAATATTACAAACTACCCTCCTTAAAAAGAATTTGGTCCCCAAATTCACAACAATCCTATCACATGACACGTATACCCACTAATTCTCCTATAAGTCAAACTTAAACTATCCACTAGTACAAAACTAACTTTTTACGTCGCACTTTTTACGTCGCATATTTAAGAACCCGACATATATAATACATTTTACGTCGGATATTTTAAAAATGCGATGTATATTTTCTTTTCAAAATTCTTTTTACGTCGGTTCAAATTAAAGCCGACGTATATAGTTAAAATATATGTCGGTTCAGTTTTAACCGACGTATAAAACCACATTTTACATCAGATGTGTTTTGAGGGACGTATAAGAATGTAACAAATTAATGACCTATACATCGCTTTTTAGTAACTGACATATAAGGTGAGTGTATATACGACTGTTTCACTCTAGCCCGATGTATAAAATGTACTTTTTAAATAAAATTAAAAAATACATTTTAATTTGACTTAGTAGTATAGTAGAGTCCATTCTTCCCCAAATCAAAGTCTCTCTCACGACTGTAACATCTCTCTCTCTCTCGAATACTTTTCGGCCCTAGAAATTCTCGGATATTTCAATCGGGAGCTATTCGTAACCCTAATTACTGTAATTTTGATTGTTGTGCTATTGTCTGCAACTTCCTTCACAGGTTTGAGGTATTAATTCATTATTTTTATTGTAATCTCTCTCTCTCTTTCATACACACTATACACACAATCCACACACACAAAGCCCTCACCAAAAATCCCCTGTTTAATCTCTCTTGATCACAATTACTAAAGAGATGTCTATGTCTAGCATTTTTATGCTGATCTTAATTGATTTTTGTATGATTAATGTATGTTTTTTTACTTGATATGGGTTATATGGAATAATTGATTTTCTTGAATTCATGGTAAGGAATATTTAAAAGTATAATTTTTGGTTTTTGTTTATTTTTTGATGGCCATTTGTGTAGTAGTGATATTGTGACTAATGTTTTGTTTAGCTAGTTGAATTTGGAATTCGATTTTTGTAAAGGTTTCTCTTTGTCCTTGATCACAGGTGTACTCTACTTTAAGCAAACAATGAAATTTAAATTTTCATATGAAACAAGTTGGTTGTTGTCAAATGTTTTTATTTATGGATGGCATACAATCTTTTCCAGGATATTTTCCCTTTTTCCTGAAAGAAAAATTTAGGTTTGTCTTAGTTGAAATCTAGTTAGAGTAATGATTTGTGAACTTGCTAATTGCTCCTGCCTCCTAGTGTTTGGATTGAATCATCACCTCATAAGTTATATATCTTTCAGGAGTTTGTCGTTGGAGATTTACACCAACTTACTAGTTTATTTCTTGAGTGTGCTCACTTTGAAATCTTTGTTTGGGTTCAGTACTGAAGTCGAAACAGACTCATTTAAGTTACCAATTTCACAATAAGTCTTTTTCCGTTAAATACCATAAAAAATTGAGTTAAATATCAAATACCTTGCTCAAGTGGTTTGTATATGTCTATGATTATTTTTTACAAGCCGAGTGGTTTCATTTTACAAGAACTCTCTATTAGTGTAATTAACTATCAATATTGACTTAATAGCTTTATTGAAATGGTACGCCCGTGTCTCTGTTTATTTGAGACTGGATGGAGTGAATATATATGAACCAATTACAAGGTTAGCAAAGAGTAGAATTAACCACTAAACTTGTCCTATTTAGTTCTCAAATCCTGCAAACATCAGGGCTGACTTCCCTCAAGCCTTGTCTGAGCTTTGAAATCAGTAACTAATCAGCTATTTGATAAAGTGGTTAACCCTTAATCTCTTCTGCAGTGCCAATCTCAATTGCAAGTACTCTATGCAGAAGGAAACAAGGGATGCATTATGGAATTTTCGGCTTACAATCTTCTTTGTGTTATTCTGCACTCTAATAATAACAGGGATCTCTTGCCGGCCATGTCAAAGTAAGTAAAATGCACAAAAGAACAGATTACATAATTACTACTTCACATATCTGGTATGTTGCTGAAACTTATACAAATAAGGACATTTTAAAGCTTTCATCTATTGTGTATTTTATATGACTATGTATATGTATACATTACACACACACATAAAACTAATTAGATTTATCTCAGGCTTCGTGAAAAAGTTTGCTAATGCTGGTGATACTATTGCAGTAATAGCTGGAAACACATCTTTTCAGGTAAGAGTTCATAATTATTAGTCAAAAACGTGATATATCTTTAGCTCTACAACCCTAAATCTGAGATGGAGATAATATAGCTTGAGTACACACCATGAAGTATAGGCCCCTCTATGAGCCTCTTGTAGCAATGGAACTCAGCAAGATAGGATATGAATTCAACTTCAGAATGGAGGCTGTAGGTATGATACTGTTTAAATCACTTGCACGTAGAATTCATTGCAGTCATACCGATCAGTACTGTAGATGGGAGATTACAAACTTCAAATGTATATCACGTAGAATTCATTACAGAGGATGACATAATTAACATTTTAGTTTCTAATGTAACTGAATTCAAATTTTAGTTTCTAATATAATTAAATTGTTCATGTACAAATCATATCAATATACTGGTTGATAAATCGATTTATGTACTATATTTATGAATCCAGTGATGTCCTCCATTTTTCTCCAGCTTAACCTTTGGTGCTTGTATTTGTTTCTAGGTTCCACCTTCTTATTGCTTATCATGGTCAAGCATCATCAATCGCGGTATCTAGGACATATATTATCACACTTAGGTGAGAAACTATTGCTATGATCAATTTCAAGTGTTAGAATTTTTTTTTTTAAATGCGACTTAAGTGTTGATTTTTTTGCTAAGCTTTTCGGTTCCTATTTTTAACTATGAAACCTTTAACTTTAGTTCAGGTTGCTGCATAAAAAATGGTAAAGATAACTTGATCTGATTTGGTTTAGGTTTTATAGAGTTAATTACCATGAAGATCTAGGATCATGGAATCAGTGGGAGAATCTAGTTGCATGATTGGATGAATCACATGAGCGAGGACGGAAGAATTTGACGAACTGATGAAAATGTCGAGCACTACTGGAGATGTATTGCATATTTTATGTACGTTATGCTTATAATAACGTTAGAAGAGAGATGGATAGATAAATAAGAAGTACCTTGTTGAAGTTGATTCGTGGGTATTATTTCTTGTAGACATGCTTTTTGGTTGTACAAAACTTTGTTAAGAGTAGGTTTTTACATTGTTCCACGTTTACGGAAATGGGTACAGAGAAATAAAATAAATATTTTTTTTTAATTTTTTTTGACAATATACGTCGGTTCCCACGCAGGCGATGTATAAAATATTATCTATATACGTCATCTTTTTTGTTTTTATACGTCGGCTTACATGACTTATATACGTTGGCTTTTTGGTTTTTTACGTCGATAATTCACCGACGTATATTTAATTTTTTACGTCGCCTTTTTATGCGACGTAAAAGACCCCTTACTTTATACGTCTCCCCTCCATACGTCGCCATTTAACCGACGTATATGACATATTTAACCGACGTAAAAGGTCAATTTTGTACTAGTGATCGTTCACAAGATCGCACCCTAGAGAATGTATTAGTCACATACCTAACACACTCCGAAGGACAGTCTGCTCTTGATACCAACTGTAACAGCCCGACTTTTCGGACATACAAAACTAAAATAAAATACATTTCCTTACTCAATAAATACCAAATTTCATAAAAGTCAAATGCAGCGGTCAAACTTAATAATTCAAAAACATAAAATCGGAGACGCAGCTCCACAATTACAATAATACATATCTTACAATTTAACAAAATTGATTCTAATAGCACAATTATTCTTAACCGATAATTTACATCAAATCAAGTAGCACGAAATTCACAAGTTCACATCCGTATTCTCAATAAGCCTCCAAAATCGAAACCTGAAATATTAGGAAAGGGGTGAGCTACACAGCTCAGCAAGTAACAGATTGACTTACAGATATTCTCAAAATCAGTGGGTGTTTTAGCAAAACAAATTTTTTCAAAATAATAACAATTTTAAAAACCTTTGCGAAAACAAATCCAACCCAAAGTTTACATTTAATAAATCTTGAACAGAAACAGAATTAAAAACAGAAACGAAATTCTTATAAATACAACAGTCTTTCTCTACGGCCACACTTTCCCAGTAGCCGGGATCTTATTCTTATTCTTTCGCCACACTTTGCCAGTGACCGGCATCTAAAGTTCAATAATTACGCCCCCTTAATAGGTATCTAAAGTTGCACACTTGTGCGCCTACTAAGAGTATCTAAGGCTAGTTCCGGAACTATAGCGTAAATTACGAACGGGTTCGAAACGTAGAGACTGAGGGATTCAAAAGATTCTCGTATCTTATATCTTATACAGTTCGAAACAATATTCTTATATCTTATACGAAATTCAAAACAGAATCAAAATATCTTTTCCGAAAATAAAAGTAAGTCAAAAAGTACTTACCTCAAAAGCGATCAAATACCGAAATCAATGTGAGCAAATCCTAGAATTTTATTAAACCAATCAAAGTCAAATAATGTTCACACCACCTTAATAGAACCCATGCGACGCTTACATATAACTTTCTCAATGAAATTTCAAAAATCAGACACCAAAACATCTTGCAAAATAGACCATTATTAACAAAATCAGTTATGACCAGTTCTAAAAATTGACAAATTACTCTATGAAAATGACTTTATCTGAAAAAGTACAAAACACGAAAAACGTAGGCAATTCCGAGACCTTTCCAGAATGATAAGGCCCGTTAAAAACAGACAAGTAACGAACTCAGATCATAGACATTTGTGGACTGAAGAACAGAATCAGCCCCTGATCAGGTTAGTATTTCGACGTTTAAGACATCGCAATCACAGAAATAGTCAGAGGAATGAAACACAAAATGCAGAGGTCGAAAAGAGCTTTCCAGAATGGTATCGCTCCTAATTTTTGGATAAAGACTCAATTTACTATGAATTTTCAAAGTTAGACTTCTCAGTTTCGAAAACATAGTGGCTGGTCAATAAATCCCAGAAAAAATCATATCTACAGACCTAATTTCGGAAAACACAAAGAATCAAAGTCGTAGATAATTCAAATACCTTTTCAGAGAGTCTAATACAATAAAATGCCGATAAATAACGAGTCAGATACGAATTTTACAAGAATTCAGACTTTATATATAGTATACATACAAAATTGGAGTAGCCATACGAACACAATGAACAAAATAAAGAACTCATGGATATATATCATATTATACAAATATACAAATACTCAAGAGAACATATAAATATCTTTGACATAATCAAAATAAATCAAATATCATACACGTGAAATTACACGAATAACAAGAAAATTAAAGAATCGTTACCTCTTCTTCTAAACTTGTTATGAATCTTCCTCTTTTCGCGTTCTCTCTCTCTAGCGGCGTCTCTTTTCTTTACCGATGCTAGGGTTTTCATCTCTTTTTTTAACACGCTCGTATCTAGATATGTATAGGTCAATTTTAATTAAATTGGGTCAACTAAAACTTTAAACTAAAGCCCAACAAAATTAAATTAGCAAGATTCATTAATTCTATATTTTTATTCTAAAATCAAATTATATAATTATCTTAAATTTTAATCCACTTCTAATTCTGATTTCTAGCAAATTTTAATCTATTAAAATTAAAAAAAATCCGGAATATTACAATTTTTTTTCAACGTAGAGAAGGAGAGGGTGTAGAGATATAAATGTTTTGTTTTGTCGGTGAGAGAGTAAAGTGAGTACATTTTTGTTTTAGGGGGAAAAGTAAAGTGTGTAATTTTCATTTTGGTGGGAAAAGAACCGCCTAATATTTTCCTCAGGATAATGAAATGTAGGGAGCATATATGAGAGCTTTTCAATTTTAATTTTATCGAAAGTTAAAATTCTAATTTTTACTTTGATCAATTTTTAATTTTTTTTAAAAAATTACTTTTTTTACTGAACTTCAAATATATAAATTGAGGAATATCAATAGAGAACTTTTTTACTTTAAAATTTAATTTATTGAGTGAGTCCGGCACGAGCTCCGTTACCCGAATCAATATTAATACTACATTTTTGTTATAATCTCATACAACCCGACCTTTTCATTTTTTAATAAATTTTTCCCAAAACTAGAATGAGTATTTATTAACATCCGTACGGTCGGATCGTCAAAAGAAACATTTAAAAAAATTATTCAATGAATCCAGCATGCTCTCCGTTACCCGAATCAATATTAATACTACATTTTTGTTATAATCTCATACAACCCGACCTGTTATTTTTTTGATTATTTTTTCTCAACACTAGAATGGGTATTTATTAACATCCGTACGGTTGGATCGTCTAAGAAATCATTTAAAAAAATGTTCAGTGAATCTAGCATGCGCTCCACTACCCGAATCAGTATTAATACTCCATTTTTGTTATAATGTCGTACAACCCGACCTTTTCATTTTTTGATTATTTTTTCCCAAGACTAGAATTTATATTTATTAACATCCGTACGGTTGGATCGTCAAAGAAATCATTTAAAAAAATTATTCAATGAATCCGGCATGTGCTCTATTACCTGAATCAGTATTAATATTATAATTTTGTTATAATGTCGTACAACCCGACCTTTTCATTTTTTGATTATTTTTTCCCAAGACTATAATGAGTATTTATTAACATCCATACGGTTGGATCGTCAAATAAATCATTTAAAAAAATTATTCAGTGAATCCAGCACGCGCCCCGTTACCCAAATCAGTATTAATACTACATTTCTGCTATAAAGTCGGACATCCCGGCCTTTTTATTTTTTGAATATTTTTTTCCAAGACTATAATGAGTATTTACTAACATCCGTACGGTTGGATCGTCAAAGAAATCATTTAAAAAAATTATTCAGTGAATCGAGCACGCGCTCCATTACCCGAATCACTATTAATACCACATTTTTGCTATAAAGTCGGACATCCCGGTCTTTTTATTTTTTGATTATATTTTCCCAAGACTATAATAAGTATTTAATATCATACGTACAGTTGGATCGTCAAAGAAATCATTGAAAAAAATTATTCAGTAAATCTGAAACGGAGCCCGTTACCCGAATCAAAATTAATACTACATTTTTGTTATAATGTCGTACAACCCGACCTTTTCATTTTTTGATTATTTTTTCCCAAGACTATAATGAGTATTTATTAACATCCGTACGGTTGGATTATCAAAGAAATCATTTAAAAAAATTATTCAGTAAATCTGAAACGGAGCCCGTTACCCGAATCAAGATTAATACTACATTTTTATTATAATGTCATACAACCCGACCTTTTCATTTTTTGATTATTTTTTCCCAAGACTATATTGAGTATTTATTAACATCCGTACGGTTGGATCGTCAAAGAAATCATTTAAAAAAATTATTTATTGAATCCAGCACGCGCTCCGTTACCCGAATCTGTATTAATACTACATTTCTGCTATAAAGTCGGACATCCCGGCCTTTTTATTTTTTGATTATTTTTTCCCAAGACTATAATGAGTATTTACTAACATCCGTACGGTTAGATCATCAAAGAAATCATTTAAAAAAATTATTCAGTAAATCTGAAACGGAGCCCGTTACCCGAATCAAGATTAATACTACATTTTTATTATAATGTCGTACAAACTGACCTTATCATTTTTTGATTATTTTTTCCCAAGACTATAATGAGTATTTATTAACATCTGTGCGGTTGGATCGTCAAAAAAATCATTTTAAAAATATTTGTGGGCCCCACGACATTCAAAAAAGTTAAAAAAAAACTAGTGTAACACTTTTTATACTGTAACAGTATCATTTGCTAATGTAACACTTTTTCGTGGGGCCGACTTATGTGGGGCCCACGATATTTTAAAAAATTTAAATAAAAAATAAAAGCCACTGTAACACTTTTGTATTGTAACAGTATCATTTGCTAATGTAACACCATCACTCCCACGCAACACTAGATTTAAAACTAATGTAACACTAATTGAGCAGTGTTACATATATCTAAAATTTTCTAGCAATTGTAACGGTTTTCATGTAACGCTTTTGAAAAAGTGTTTCAATAGCCCACTTATGGCGTAGTGGTTTTATTTTTGTTCTCTGTTATTCGTTCCTTGAACTTTTGCAAAAAAAAAAAATTATGAAGGAAAATCCTCAAAAACTCTCAGGGCACGCCCTGAGGGTGATGCTCCGTGATCCACAAAGAGTGCCCCCTGATTACAAGTTGATGCCCCATGGACATGAGTGAGCCCCTCCGTGAAAGGACACAACTTTTGTCTTCAGAGGACGTGCCCTCACATTCTCAATAATATGAAACATGTTTAGGCTTTGAATTTAAGCATGATTGTACAAGCCCTCGGGTTGTTTTCAGCAAGAAGAAGAGTATATGGGGATGAGGCCCCATGGACCTTAAGATCCGCCCCTTGATCAGCAGGATGTCGCCCTAAGGTCATGAGTGTGCCCCTCTGAACAAGAATGCTATTATAAAATGGAGTATTCGTCATCAACATTAAGATGCTTGTCTGGATTTAAAGAGGCTTCGACATTGCCCTTGTTCATTTAGGCCACCCCACGCAAGAGGGCACGCCCTGACGAACTCTGAGATTTCCTTAATAGGATGTCTCTTTAAATGCTCCTTTCACTACACCATAGATTGGCTATAGCAACTCCTTAATATGGTTGTTATAGGGCCTAAATCAGTTTCCATAAGTCTATTGCAATGCTTTTGCAAAAATTGGGCGTTAACTTTGCTTGGGTTGGCGTAGGCCCCCTATAGCAACGAGTTACTATCATACAGCAACGCCTAAATGTCATTGCAATAGTCTTTTATAGCAACATTTTTCAGCCTATAGCAACAATTTAAAGTCATTGCAATAGCCTATAACATCCTGTTGTGGATCTCTATTTCTTGTTTAGTATTGCAATACATAGGTTATGGTAACGTTTTAGGTGACTATGGCAACATGATTCTATTTAATAGCAATGCTTTAATAAGAAAAGTGACAGTAAATGGCAACACTATAAGAGGCAATGCCAATGGTTTTATAAAAAAAAATGGACATGACCTTTTCGTTCATATATAAATCCACCATAAATATGGTATTTCATATACACCAATCCAAAACAATACTTTGGTACATCATTATCACCTGCCTAAAGATTGTACCAAATCTATTCGGACAACATCGTCATACCAACCATTCAACATATAAAGACGGAATGCAAAATAAAACGAAGTACAATTCTAGTTCAACTTATACATTCACCAAAAGCTTAGATATAAAGTAAATAAATATGCGCTAAGAGGCGCTAAGTCAAACATCTGCATCTTCCTCTCCATCTGACTTATCTCCATCCTCGACAGTCAAATAACTACACTCCATTTCAACTAATTGCAAAGTAGCTTTCCTGCTTTTAGCCTTCATCATGTCTAGTGATTCAACATCAGCACTTGAAACTTCCACCCTAAGCGACAAATACAACTTCCACTCTAAGCGATGAATACTGCTTCAACATTAATACAATAAACATGAAATTTCTGGCAAGTTCAAATCCTTTACAAACTTCAAAAAATTGAGAAAGAGTGGAGGCCTGCAGAAGAAGGTCTTATCATTATACAAGCCTGAAACTTTATGATCCAAACGCTTTAATTAAGATATTAAAAAATAAATTAGAGTCATTTCAATTTTTAAAACTTATTAAACATAGTATGCTAGTAGCAAAGATGTTTATTAAGTTTTCTAATGTAAATATGACCTGCTGACCAGCTCTCTTATATATATCCATAGCTTTCATGGCTTCGTGTCTTGGCATCTCAAAAAACTAAAATCGAGGAGAACACTGCACTATGTTAACGTAAGAACTGTATCAGAATATATATTAAAGAATCACATGTATAGCCAAATCAATTTCACCTTATCAATAAGATTTATTATTCCGTCATTTATTGAGCAGTATAATTTGAAGCTCTCTTTAAGTACCTGAAAAACACCCATGTATATACACATATCTGATGAAAATATAGAAGTATATAATGTCAAGACCAAATTATTAATTAGCAAACAACGATACTGTATTACATACCAAAGCCAGTGCATACTGTATTACATAATTGCTTCCAGCTGCTCCTTCCAGCTTTCCGACATCAGGTTGTAGCAACAATCAAGTTAAATATGCAACCTATATATGTAAATCAAGTGATTCTTTTTTCTGAGTAAACTAGATACCCATGGCTATAACATATCCAAAATTTGCTCTAAAATAGTATTTACACAATCTGTGGCATCTTTTCAAAGTTAGTCATGTTTCCAGCATTATTATGAATCAAATTGATCGTATTCAAGCAGCTCTAACTCACTATCTACAAATCTACTACCAATGAGATTTTACAGGGACATTAATCAGATATATAACTATAACTTTTGTGTTTTGAGTACCAACTTATTCTGAAATTATGATCCTCAAAACGCCAAACAATCCAGAAATTAAATTCTAAAATCTGTAGAATTTCAGAACTACTTATACATTCAATTATCACCAAACTTCATAGATATGATACTCAGACATAGACCAACAAGTTTTGATCAGCACACCTGGTGGAAATCATCTTCTAAATTCATGAATATCGGACCATAAAACTCTATAGATTTGATTTGTATGGAAGTTCTGTAACTTTTATTAACTAACAATGCTACATACCTATGCTCATCTTTATTGAATTAGACTTGTTAAAATAGATTATATAAACTTGTAATCAATGCTACATACCTTGATTAACCACAGTTGTGATGAATTCTTAGCCTCCAAGCACGAGTTTATCCCTAATTGTTCGAACAAAAAACATATAACATAAACAAATTCAAAATCCCTAATTTATTCGAACACCAAAATTCCTAATTTGTTTAAACACAAAGCCAAACACCAAAATCCCTAATTGAAACACACAATTCACATAAACCCTAATTGAACAAACATAAACCCGTACCAAAAACACAAAACATAGACCCTAATTAACTCCCAAAAAATCAAGAAATTGAATTGAACAAAAAACCCAAAACTGATATGAACATACCAGTATTTAAGAGCTTTAATCTCCCAAATTTAAATTTTGAGCTTCAATCTTGATTTTAATCTTCGAGTAGTTTAGTCGATTTTAATCTTCAGCTTTGTCGGCGTGTTGTGTATGTGTGTATGAGAGCATATTTGTGTATGTGTGTTTTGTGCGTTATTGCCCTGCTTTTTTCTTTTTTTACTATTTTTTCAGCCCAAATTTTTTAAAAGGCCCGATCATCTCTTTGGAGCCCGCCTAAAATTTGTGAGATTTTTATGTTATCTATAGCAACTATTTTCAAAAAACATTGCAATAGCTTCCAATTTTTGGACTTTTTAGACTCTATTGTAATGGTTTTTAAAAATCGTTATGGTACATCTTAACTTATAGAAACTCGTCTGAAAATGCTAACCAATAGCAATGGTTTTCTATCAATTTTCTAAAATCTGGTTGCTATAGCCAATCTATGGTGTAGTGTTTAAGGAATGATATTCTGACATTAGGGGGTAGTACTGATGCATCTTCCGACTCTTCCTATGAACAACGGAGTATCCTTACGGAGATGTCTCTTCGTGAATTTATGTTTGAAGATACAATTGACACTTATTGTGTGCCCCATCACTGGACAGAAGTGCTAAGGTGTGGCCCTAGGCTAGTCTGGTAAAGGCCATGTACGCGATAAACTATATAGAGTATAGCTAGTGGTGACTAATATTCCCCTCTAAAGGATGCCTCCTATGGAGATGCCTCTTCATGAGATGCCCTTCACTGGATGCCTCCAAGTGAGATGTCTCTTTGAGAGATGTCATTCATATGACGCCTCGTATTGAGATGCCCCTTCATGGGATGAGATTTGAAGTATCACATGACCGGAGAGTGATCTCTAACGCTTTAATGGAACTTTTGAGGTGAGGCCCCGAATAGTTATACAAGCGCTTGATGAAGTATCCTTAATAAGGTATTGCTATGGTTTCTCATTCTACCAATAAATGATTGAAGAAGTGCAAATCTTCAATAATAGACTACCTCCTAGTCTAGGGGTAGTCCATGTACATTTTTCCTGGTATTAGTTGAGACGAGGAAATTTTCAAACTTTTCGAGTGCTTATTCATGTTCTTTTGTGAGAGGTTGAGCCCAACAAGTATTTTCTATCAGAAAAAAATACGCCTAAGCCTAGAATCTCAAGAGGGATTCAATAAGAAAAGTATGAAGAATATAAAGATCCCGTAATTACGGTAATGACGCATTCATAGAGACAAATATAAAGCCAAAGCACCGTCTGAAAGAATGAATAACGTCATCAGTTATCAAGTTGGATGAAATTGCATGTGGATAATAGTTAATGTGTAGGGGCGCACTCTCTAAATTAGAACTAGAGGAAGCTGCTCGCATTGCCAAGTATATAGTTATTTTGGATGGTAGACTTTATGATGCAAGACTATTATTTTAAAGCTGATATTGTATGGCCTGGAATGGTGAAAATCGAAACTAAAGGCTAACATGGTTATCAAGACCACCGGGAAATAGAGAACTATGAGGATGCGCCTTAATTATAATAATTGTATAAGCTATGGCGTAACAGTCGGGTCCAGAATGGAGATAAAATGAAATTAAAATGATGCTTGTTGAATTAAATTATAAAAGCTTGCAAGGACGCATCTGTTAAAAAAAATAATGGAAGAATTGATATGGGCCCATCTAATTAAAGTGTGAATGTATGGTAAAGATCGAAGAATCCAGGAGGAAATGAAACAAAGGAAGTGTGAATTAATTGTCATGAGATGTGAATTAATTATCATGAAATTTAATATCGTCATACAAAAGTTGGCGTGGAGCCCACGTGATATAAGATAACTGGAAGTTGGTGTCTACTATTACAAAAACCCAACATGGGTTGATGGCTTGGAGCATTGATGACTAGAGGTGGCCAAACGGGCGGGGTTACCGGGCCGTGCCAGTTTTTTGGCGAGCCGGGTTGGTGGAGGATGGACACGGGACCGGCACGTCCCCGGTGGCGAGCCGTGCCGTGTCGAAGAAATACTGGGTCGTGTGCGGGGCGGGCTGGGGGGTTCAAGGCGGGTTGGCGTACAAATGTGCTTATGTTTTCGGTACAAATTTACTTAAATTATTACCATAATGAAGTACAGTAGTATTTTTTTTACGTGTGGCTTGAGGATCCAAAAGTAATTACCCGCCACCTTGCAACCCGGTTATAAAAGGATGAAGTGAGCTGTTAAAGATAATCTGCATTGCTACATTTACAAATTAAGAATTTATCATATTTAGAATAGTGTGATTTCCTGTGATTAATTTATAGTTATTTTGATGAATTATCCACATACGAATTACTTGTAATTATTATGTGATTTATATTTATTTCGATGAAATATCTGCGTACGAATTACTGGTAATTCTTATATATAATTCTGTTTAAGTGATTGATCTATAAATTTAGACATTTGTGAGAAACATAAAATATTTATTATGAGATTTCAAATATTAAAGTATGCGTTAATATCAATAACAAGATCAAAGACACATATGCAATAAATTAACTTTATTTAAAATTTACTTTGCTTGATATCAAATCTTTAATATTTCTGCCATATATTTCTATCACCTTTCTGCCACGGGTTGTGGTTCAAGGCGGGTTGGGCGGTTCACGGGGCGTGCTGCGGTTCACGGGGCGTGTCGTGCCGTTCACGGTTAAAAAATTCTGGACTCGTGTACGGCTCGTTTCGCTGTAGCGGTTTGTGCCGTATTGAACCGGCCCTTCAGCGAGCCGAGTTATACAAGTCATGTCGTGAGCTGGTTACGGGTTGGCCGGACGAAACCGCCCGTTTGGCCAGCTCTAGTGATTACTTTTATTAAAATGGTGAGGCAATTGTTTGTAAAAGTAAAGATTGAAGTGTAGTAAATGATGGGTCCCGCAAGTGTTAAAAAAGAGAGAAATACCACATTAAAGTATCACTATGTTGGTGGAGTATTTTAAAACAATGAGATGAGTAGTTAACAAGAGTTATGGTGACAATTAATATGGACTTGCTAATATATATATATATATATATATATATATATATATATATATTCATTACGGGAGGTGATTGCTGCTGTTATGTTTCATTGCGGGAGGTGGTTGGTATCCCACGATGGCTGTGGAAGAGCACCTATATATATATATATAATTGATTATGGAAATTAAAAGTATGGTGGGGCCTATCTGATAGAAATGATTTTAAAATATCTATATGTACATGTGTGGTGGATATACGTATAATGCATGGTTTAATGAGAAAAGAAAGGGAGTGCTTTCTGAATTTACAGCAAAGAAAATGCCTCATTAATTGTGAGGGTTCACCACGAATAAAACTTATAGAGTTGCTGTTCAAGAAAAAAGAAAAATATATATACATTCGAGGTCATAGTTCAAAAGGAAGGCTTACTGAGTTCAATTTTAGGAGACACAAATGGCACACTGATTGTTACGTTGCAGACACAAATGGCACGCTGATTGTAACTAAATGCAATACGGTAAATAAGGTGCATCAAAGTAAAGAACACAATAAACTCTTAGCCAGGTTCGACCCCTAGTCCTCTATGGTCTACGTCCTGGTCCCTTACCAACCCGGTAAGAGAATATATTATTGATCAAAGATAATAACGATTACAAGATACAATAATATACCACCCTTCTTCCCGGTTACTGACAAATGGCTTGCTGAACACCTGTTTCAGAACTTGCTCTCTAAGCTATACTTCCCAAGTACACTTCTCTAACAACGTTCACCAAACCCTTGTTCCCTAGCCAATATGTCCAGCAACTACTAATTACAAATAAGGCAATACGAATCAATGAAGTGATTACAACTCAAAACCTATGAACTCTTAAAGATATAGTACATATATGATATATAAGAGCTCGAGAGAATTTGTTTAAATATAGAAAAGTAAAACTGAGTTGTGTGTGTTCTTGTTGTGCTTGGATGGATGATAGAAAAAGAGACAAGAACAGGTTTAAATAGCTTCACAAACAACGTTCAAAAATCAACCAATCAATTACCAATGTCTAGAATCCAATTCTAACGTTCAATTGGTTGGAGAGATTTTAGCAACATTCATGTGACCGTTTGACAGAGGGTTTGGAAGAGGTAGATCAAAGAAAAAACCTAACCCTTCTGTTTGTGTGTATAGAAAACATGTATATGATGTTTTGTAAGAGAAAATCTTTTAAACATGGCAAGCTCCTATAATTTAGGAAAAAGATTATTTAAAAAAAAAGATTTGATAAAAGATTTTGAGCTTTAGATATATTATGTACGTATTAAGTCTTAAAAGAGCCATCACAATATATTTAATCAAGTTTCCTGAAATAGATCCATGATTCATGAACTTGACAGATTCTGAGCAGAACAACTTGGCTTGTTGTTTGTATATTGAACATGTGAAGTTGGTTTGCCAAACTGACTCGGTCCAGCACTAATGGCTTCCTGTTTAGATAAACTGACATACATATCAGTAAGCTATTTTACCATGCAAAACCAATTTAGTACATATGATAATGGCATGCTATTTTATATGCACTAATATTTCATATCAGTAAGCCATCTTGCCGTGCAACAACAAGTTAAGATAGAGCATATAGCTTTCTGCTTTACATCTATAAACACAAACATCTTTGCCACTATGTGATCATCAAAATTCATAGAGTTTCAGTGAGGCGCGTTAAAAGAAAACGAAGTATCAGCATATAAAGGAAAAGGCTCGTACAAGGACAGGAAAGCCACAAAGCAATTTGAAAATGACAAGGACACAACCTGTCACAATGATGCTCACCAGATATATATTAAATAGAAGAAAAATTATTGTCTGGCTTGCATGTTGGACAAGGTGTTGTGGGGTTCAATGATTGTCAAAGAAATAATTTGAAGTATAGGAGTATAAAGTGAAGAGGTCACTGCCGCAAAAATACAAGTAAAAAAATGTAGTAAAAGAGCGCGCACAGTACCAAGGGCGATGTGAATAAATAACAAGAAGCAAAAGTACAACATGAGAAATGCGCCAGAAAAATAATAAACCAACATGGCGAATGCTCAGAAGTGCAAATATAACAAGAGCAAAAGAGTTGTAGAGACTAATATCTATGATGGTACCTTGGAAAAAGGAAAATAGGCAGCGACTTAGATACAATCTAAAAACAAAGATGGTTAAACAAACATATACAAGAAGTGGACATGGTAGAAGACTTTCACTAAAAATGGAGAGAAAGAAATTGCAAGGAAAAAGGAAAGGGCGCGCCAAAATGTATAAAAGAAGGTGAAGAATGAAGACTAGTACTAGCAATGCATGTTTGTAATATTATTTCAAGGATATTGAAGAAGAATCTTGGGGGATCCGTTGTGAAAAAAGAGGTGCCTTGAACAGAAAATAAGAAAGTTACATTGGTCACATTGATCATGTGATATGGCACGCCTTTTACAGTATAATAAAATTAAGGAGGTGCGAGTATACAATGAGACGCATAAGATTGTCAGGGGTTGCACATAATCGGAAGGCGTTCTATAAGAGGTGTATATTTTTGCAAAATGTCTCTTATATTTTACACCGAGTTAGCTCATGTAAACTTATAGATATTGTGCATAAGTAGTATACTACTCTGAGTAAACCAAGATTATAGTTGCCGAGGAGATATACTTTTTGAGTATTCATGAACTGAAGGATCAAATGATACACCCTCTATAGCGAAGGATTGTTGGTTGTTTAGATTTGATACGAAAGTACTTGGAATGGGTAAAGAGTGGAAGGCACGTCCGGGCATAAGAAAAAAAGAGAAGACTTGACAAGAAATTTTGGATTATGAGAAGATTGAATTCAATATTTTGTTTTCAACTTTACATGGAATTGGGGGTAGTTGTTATAGCCAAAATTTGGTATTGGGGTTTTAGGGTAAATTCGGGTCAAGTAATAATCAATTGGGGATATCCAAGTTTCAATTAGGGATTGAATTGGTACAAGGGAAGCTCAGGGCTCGTCCTCATAGGGGAGAGGGCGTGCCCCTTTGGCCGTCCAACCCTTGAGGATGCGTCCTCTTGGTGTGAGTGTGACTGACAACTTCACATGAATGGATGACTTGACAGAGAATAAGAGCTACATTGACATTGGACTGACACAAGGAAGCTTAGGGCTTGCCCTCGGTAAGGGAGATGGTGCGCCCTCTGGACATCCACCCCTTGAGGGCGCGCCCTCATGGTACGAAGTGGCAACTTGACATTGAAGGATTATTCTCTTGATTTAATATTGATATCTTATTGAAGATTTCTCTTTTAGGATGTGCCCTAAAGGAGGGATGTCCGTGATTGAAGGTCCTGGGGTTTGCCTGATGATTGAAGAATTCCCTCCTAGGAGGGGGATGTCCGTTGTTGAAGGCCTCCAGGGATATGCCTGTGTACTGAAGGCCTCCTCCTGTATTCAATAAGCGCGTCCTCATTGGGGATGTGGGGTGAACCTTGGTGTGTGATTTAGGAGCTCTGTTCTTGTACTCAATGGGTGCGTCCTCATTGGGGAACTTTGGAGTAATCCTGCACTTTGCACCCAAACGCTTGTGATCACTTGTCCTGCAATCCGGTGGGTGCTTCTCATTCGAGAAACAAGGATGTGTCTGACATTTGGGGTAAGTCATGTCTATACCTGCGTCTATGAAATTAGGAAATAGCTGCTAACGGATAGGACTAGTCCTCAACGGGGGAAGTTTCCTTATCTGTGAAGTCCTGAAAGCATAGACGAGCCTTGGGCCTTTGTGACTAGCCCTCATTGTTGGACATTCCTAAAGAGAGTCAAAGACCAATTTCAGAAGACGGATCAGGTATCCTAGTGGGCCTCAGAAATGAGAAATCAGCCCATATAAGTTACTTGCTCCCCAAGAAATACGTAGGGTTTGATCTCCTATAAATACGGTACGTAGGCACCTTGTAAGTGGTTGAAAGCGAAGAGTTCAGCGAGCCACCACCAAGAAAACTCTTACAATCTCAGCCCCCAATTCATCACAACCACCATACTCTGGCGGCTTTCCGGAGAAAAACCACAGATCTTGATTCCGATGACTAACCTCAAAATTTGTTAATATCAAATTCCACGGTTAACAACTGCATTAATATGTTTGGTGGATTATACATAAGGTATATCTATTTTCTTTTTATCTTTATCCTCAAGAGCATTACTATTTGAATCCTGAAGTTTGATTTGACACTTCGCCTCTTGCCTACATTCATATTTCTCAGCTGAGTTTGTTGTTTATATCTATATAATTATGTATAAATCTCAAATATCTTTCATATCTATGTATTTTTTATATAACTAACCTTTATATGTCTTTAATGTCTACAACGCACTGACAGACCAGTAGGTTGTCTTCTCGAAATCTGATAACTTATTGTGGACAAGATTGTAGTTAATGCAGCATCGCATTTTAGTACCAGTGTAAAATAAAGATTTTCCATAGACATTTAACTGGAAAATGTGTCAATGAAATTACAAGTGTCATGATACTGTAACAGAGACAGTAATACAATTTATCAATGGAATAAATTGAATAATAGTATACAGAAAAAATATAATCCCAAATCCTAACATTTCTTCTAACATGTAGTAATAACAAAATATAATCCCAAATCCTAACATTTCTTCTAGATATGGCCTGATAGTATATAATAATGAACATATTGCATTTATTAACCTAAAAGAAGGAAATCAAGAATCTATGATGTAATTTCTCTTGACATGTAAGATGTCGGTTTTATCCTTGTTAATTTTATGAATTTCAAAATGCAAGACAATTGTAATAATGCAATACTTCTGTCATCACAAACAATAGAAAACATATCTTATTAATTCAAATATGTCTCTCTTCACTACAAGAAAAACAGCTTCACACAACGGGGGTTGCCCGTTGTGTAACACCCTGTTTTCCTGTTTTCTATTGCGACGCGGTCTCTTACGCATATCATACAACGGTGCGGAATCCTTGTGTGACTAGCCTACAACAACACTCAGTACTTACAACTCTGTTGTGGAACGACTAGAAACAACAACACATTTTTTTAGAAAAGTGTTGTAAAGATTCATCTCCAACAAGACGTTTTTATTAAAATTTTGTTGTTGTTCGCTAAAGAGACAGTAGTTTTCAATTAAAAAGAACTTGTTTTAATTTTTGTCGTACAACGGTTGTCGAGCTCAAATTGTTGTTTGCTTTACTTTTCAACAATGGTTTTCTTCTTCGGAAAAGGTTGTGTTCATTTCATCTAGATAACGCTTTGTTGTTTAGCGTTTGTTGTCCGAGTTTGTTGCACTCAATGTAACGGTATTATGTTATGTTGCGTTTAAGAAGGTAGACAATGGACATTTTGATTTCATATGTTATATGAATTCCTTTTTCACAACGGTATGTTCAAGACAACTTGTTGTTTAAATTTGTTTTCAACAATGGTCTTTTTGATGGTGATGGATGTGTTTTTGTTTTCTAGACAACATTTTAGTAACTATTCTTTTGTTCCTTAAGTTGTGACACAATGGTCTTTGGATTTGTAAAGTGTTGTCTGAATATCTACACACAAGCTATTGCAATTTGAATTTTTTTTTTCATTTTTGTGTTGTATGAGCTTTATTTTACAATGGTTTGGTTATAAAAGTATTGTATTAGTCAAAACCACATGATACTATTGTGCAGCCTGGGTATTGTCTATAAGTGTATTAAATAATGGTTTTGTATCTACACACAAAACATGTCAAAAATATTTGATCAACAACCACTACAAAACAACTAAACCAAGGAACCATTGCATTACAAGCAATATCCATTACAACCAAAGTAAGTTCTAACCAAACCATACCAACACAATCAAAATAATCAATTGATACCAATACATCCAGAAGTCAGGGTAACGACAAACATAGGACATTCACAAAAGACTGTTTTCAACGGCAGCAACATATTTTGGGATGAACATATCCACAAAAGATAAACTAATTCACTTGAAGTTATAATATATGCGCATATGTATGCTAAACTACCATTGGAACTCCCAAACATATGTTCATTTCAAAATACCCATTTATATATAGGATAAAGTTCAACGCACATGATTCTTCATAAAATGCTTCACCCATTAAACCCTTATCTCATTGAGGTGATTGATGCCATACTCTAAATTAGACCTCCGTTGCCACTGAAAAAAGGGACAATAATAGTACAAGTTACATATCTTCATCACAGAACACAGGGACAACAATTTATTTAAAATTGAAAAATTTACCTTCACAGGAAATTTGAGTTCCTTATCTAGACATATATCTTTTATGTAGCACATCACAAATAAACCACAGTCCTTGCTCCCAGATTGGACAGGAACACCCTGAAGAACATTAAAAAAAATTATATATGTCTACACAACTAACGGAAATCAGAGAAACCGATGAATATACGAAAGATATATTACCGCTAGATTCTCCCGCACTATTTTCTTCTTTAGCGTCTTCTTGGCACTGTCCTTGTAAAGTTTGATGGAACTACGACAATATAACATAAATCAAACTACTAGACATTTTCCTTAATTGTAAAAGCGATTCATAAATAATCAAAGTTCTGATGAGGTACTCACTTATCAATCACCTCAATCCATGCTTCATTTGCAATTCGACGCTTCAACGGGTCCATGTGTTAAACTACTTGTGAGTCGGGATTCAAAACAGTTAGCACCCAATGGTTCCTAGTAAATTGTGAATACCAACAATAAGAACACTTTATTTTCTACAATTTCATTGAAGATTTTAGTCACAAATTCACAACATACATAACTTGTTAAATTAAAAAGGACCTCCATGGTTTAAATTGCGACAAACACAATTATTAATTTAATTATCACAGAAAATGTTCTCTCAAATAAGTAATAATTTTCTAAAATTAATTCCTAAAATTTTACCTCAGTTTTTTATTTAAAAAAATCAACACTTATTTAAAGAGGGATATTAATAACCAGAGCACAAGTCAAAAAAACATATATCTTATTAATTGTATAGATGGCGAAAAATGTAAAAACAAGTACTCACACCGCATTATAAGGCAGCAGAAAAAATTGTCCATGCTTAGCATTCTTGAATCTTAAAGATAAGGCACACGACCTCTCTCCAGCAGTAACACACCCGATGGCGCCTATCATCCCATGATCAAAAAATGCTACCATGTCTGTCATCTTGTGCTTTTTCACATATACCTCCAATAAACTATATGAAAAGTAAACAGTCAATGACACAAATATAAACTAAATTAAAAAAAATATTGAAAGTCATAGAATAATTTTTAAACTTAGACACTTACTTAATAAACATGCAAATGACGGACCCTGATATTTCACCATTTCACCTCCAGAACATAAAGCTTGGACATCCGATAAAAACAAAACCTGATTTTTGGTTGATCCAAAAGCTTCTTCAGATAGCACAAAAGTGGTTGTTTGACCATCCTTCAAGGCATCTTTTGCCCAGAGCCACAAACGCTTCAAATTCATAGGGTAATCAGCACCCATGTCCAACACAAACTCCGGTTCCTGGACTATATCTGTCACCTTCTTATACTTCTTTGCCACAATTTTATTGCCTCCCTAAAAAAAGAAAAAATTAAAAATATAATTCAAAACACAAACTAAACTAGTAATAAAAGTTTATTCGTTAAGTAAACAAATGTAGAAACTAACCTTCTGAGTTCCTTTTGCGGCAGCAGGGCTTGTCTTCACTTCTCGAATGAGGAGTCTTGGCCACTCAATAAACGTACCCACAGCCTCTTCCACAGTTGTGATCTCATCTTGAATGGGGAAAGGAATCTTAGCAGATCCTTTGATTACACGAGTAATAGAGACTCGTGCATTCTCTTTTGAGAGGTGCTTCTAATGAATAACTTTACACATTGTATCAACACTTGCATAAGCAACAACATTGGTGGGGGAGTAGATGGCTAATTCCCACTCTGAACACCTAACTGCTAACGTGTCTTCCTTACAAACATTCCCAACAACGAGTTGATCATCCACAACTACAACCTCCGCAGCTTCCACATTATTCCCCTCAATCTCAACTTTCTCATCAACAACATTTTCTTCTTCCAGAAGATCCAATTGCTTCTTTACACCTGGAATCTCCGGTTCATTCACAATGGCATGTGCACCCTTGGAAGAACTTCCTTGATGTGATCCAACATTTGGACTGTTACCTGTAATCTCAATATTCTTTCCAGTCTCAATATTCTTTCCAGAAAAAAATGCTTTCATCTTTTCCATCTCTACAGCCCAAAAATCATCTCGCTCTCGAACAATCCTTTCAGTTTCTTCCTTCATAAACCTCTGAATACCATCTTGGATCCTCTCAACAATTGACCTTTTCTTCCGCTGTTTCGGAAGATTAAAGTAAACAGACTGCTTGACATGAGTCCCTTGGCCACAAACTCGTCCTCGATGCTCAGGTTTACCGAGCACCTTTGTGAGGACATCATCAGTGCCATCCTCTGTCAACTCCCCATCACTAACTCTCTTTTTCATATTCACCTGAAAATTAACAAAAAATGGAAGTAGGTGAGTAATCCACAAAATAATTCGGAAATATGGAACTTTAATTATAAAAAAAATGAATAACTTACAATTTCTTCAGAAATTTCTTTAACTTTGTCCGACTTATAGTTCCCATCTTTATCCTGACGTGCACGGAGCCAGGTAGAAGATCGATCTATCTCCATTTCAGGATCATCTTGATACTGCATGAATAAACACGTTCAAGAAATTAAAATTAAGCAATAATTATACAGTGTTATAGAAAAATAATAAATGAAAAAAATGATCACTAACCATTTCTTGTTCTAGGTTATCATAACCCTTCCGAGATATGCAATGAGGGTATTCATTCAGCTCACTTCACTCTTTCTGCTTTTCATGGATTACCTTTTTCATATAACAAACAGTAAAATATTAGCAACAAAGCCCAATGTGCCTTGTAAGAACTTTGTAAATAAACAAAATATAAAAAACTCACACTGAATTCACCAGATAGACGATAATCAACAAACATGTCCCAGTGTGCTTTCTCGATGAAGGAGTAGTCAGCTGGAGGATACTCTAACAACTCACGATGATCTCTATACGGGAGGATATAATCGGTTGTTAAACGACTTTTAAATTCCTCCACTTCTAGCAAGAAGATTTCCACACCATCTTTCTTGTTGTTGGTGGTACATCGAATGCCATATACGTTCATAAGAATTGTTATTTAAGTATTAGTTAGGATCTTACGTCGTACAATCCTGTGCATTGTCACAGCTCCGCGTTTTAATAGATTAAGTCCTTCTTTCTTGCTGTCAGGCACTCACTTCTTTACTCCCACGTTTCCTTTTCTTAGATATTTTACTTTGTATGTTTTTCGAAATGGCCTTCTTTTTAACAGACTCAGGGGAGGAATTTGATTTGCAAGGCTGCACCAACTTTTCATTCAACGGGACTGATCCCACCGCTTGGTCTTTTTTAGTGCCTTTAAAAGGATTGACGCAGTACGACTAGGAGCGGATTTTGTCCTCTTTAAAGGAGCCATGATTAATCTACACACCAAAAAGTTTAAGAAACTCACAATCATATATTTAAGAAACTCACACAAACATAAATAAAAATGAACAAGCAAAACAAACATTATACACCCTAATAAATAGAACACACCAATCAGAACTTAAAAAAAAACCACCACCCTACTTCAACCTTCACCATCACAAACCCCGCATCTACGACTTGGAAAAGTACCAACATAAACAAAACACAAACTCACAAACTCATAGATAGGTAAGTGATGACAATAAAAAATTAAATGAAAACTAAATTAAAACAATACAACTATATTTAAATCAAAACACAATGCACAATAATCAAATCAAACTAATTGCATGTACAAATCAACCATTTCACACAGAGAGGGAGGGGGGAGAGAGGAAGGGAGAGAGAGAGAGAGAGGGAGAGAGAAAGGGGGTAAGAGGGAGAGGGAGAGAAAGAGAGAGAGAAAGAGGGAGATAGAGAGAAAGAGAGAAAGGGGGTAAGCGGGAGAGAGAGACATGGAAAGACGGAGAGAGATGGAGGGGGGGAGAGAGGGAGAGTGAGGGAGAAAGAAAGTACCGATGAAAGAGAGAGCGGGAGAGCGAGAGAGCGAGATGCTAGGGTTTGAAAATCGCCGTCGTCGAGAGAGAGCTGAGACTTTGAGGGGGAGAAATGAGATTTACAAGTGGGGACTCATAAAGCTAAAGAAAAATCAACGGTTAGATCTTCAGCTTCTTTTAATCCAAGGGTTGAAAATAAATTAAAATAAAAAATGTAAAAAAAGAAAGCTGATTTCAAGTACACTTTCTGTACTTTATCATTTTTTGTGACAATCTTGGCATACAACACTTTCCGGGTTTTAAATGTTGTAGTAAAGGCTTTCTTACATCAATTTGGTTTGTTAGCAGACCGTTGTATAAAATGTATCTTATTTTTCGCTAAAATCTTGCCTTTTTCTTTCAAATTATTTTACTAATTATCATACTAAAGCAAAAGTTATAATTAGATTATGATTTAGTGTATAGAATCGATCATTCGTATTGTGAGGTCAATAATGTCATCATGATTAACCAACATTTCTGTAACTTAGACAACCTTGATGTTATCGATCGTTATTAAGATACAATTATCGAAATTATACTGACAAATATAAAAATTTACAAGTGTAAAATATTACAAATATATATGATTCAATGTATGGCTCAAATGGTTGTAACGAGTATTATATCCCAACATATATGTCTATCATTTACGTGTACGACGTTTATGTCAGGCACTTGACTATTATTAGTAATATTTTTTATATACCGATTATTTTAGTGATTCATCTAAGTAAAATTCGAAAGAAGATTAATGATTATAAGGAGTTTTATATTTATATGTTTATATTTTATCTTAATATCACCTACATTTCCGAAAAGTACAAAAAAGAAATTAAACATGACAAACCTAATACAACGGTTCGTTACAAAACATCGTTGTTGCACAATAAATCCGATAACAGAATTTCTGAAGAAACTGTTGTCTCATTAATACAACACTTTCCCGGTTTTAAATGTTGTAGTAAAGGCTTTCTTACAACGATTTGTTATGTTAGCAGACCGTTGTATGAATCATACAACACATTTTATTTAGAAACTCTTGTAAAACCTTCTTTACTACAAGCTTTTTTTTCTCAAAAATTGTTGTATAAAATGTATCTTATTTTTCCCTACAATCTTGCCTTTTTCTTTCAAATTATTTTACTAATTCTTATACTAAAGCAAAAGTTATAATTAGATTATGATTTAGTGTATAGAATCGATCATTCGTATTGTGAGGTCAATAATGTCATCATGATTAACCAACAATTCTGTAACTTAGACAACCTTGATGTTATCGATCGTTATTAAGATACAATAATCGAAATTATACCGACAAATATAAAAATTTACAAGTGTAAAATATTACAAATATATATGATTCAATGTATGGCTCAAATAATTGTAACGAGTATTATATCCCAACATATATGTCTATCATTTACATGTACGACATTTATGTCACGCACTTGACTATTATTAGTAATATTATTTATATACCGATAATTTTAGTGATTCATCTAAGTAAAATTTGAAAGAAGATTAATGATTATAAATAATTTTATATTTATATGTTTATATTTTATCTTAATATCACTTACATTTCCGAAAAGTACAAAAAAAGAAATTAAACATGACAAACCAAATACAACGGTTCGTTACAAAACATCGTTGTTGCACAATAAATCCGATAACAGAATTTCTGAAGAAACTGTTGTCTCATTCATACAACACTTTCCCGGTTTTAAATGTTGTTGTAAAGGCTTTCTTACAACGATTTGTTATGTTAGCAGACCGTTGTATGAATCATACAACACATTTTATTTAGAAACTCTTGTAAAACCTTCTTTACTACAAGCTTTTTTTTTCTCAAAAATTGTTGTATAAAATGTATCTTATTTTTCGCTACAATCTTGCCTTTTTCTTTCAAATTATTTTACTAATTCTTATACTAAAGCGAAAGTTATAATTAGATTATGATTTAGTGTATAGAATCAATCATTCGTATTGTGAGGTCCATAATGTCATCATGATTAACCAACATTTCTGTAACTTAGACAACCTTGCACTACAAGAAAAACTAAATCAGACAACACTTATCCTACAACGCTCAGACGAAAAAGTGTTGCCCGAAATTTTTAGACAACGGTTTAAAATTCAGCATAAATATTGTATTGTCTATCCCACATACTTTACAATAGTTTCAAAACCTTTGTCTCTTATGCCTATTTAGATCGAATTAGACAAGGCTTTCTCAATGTAGTGTTGTCTAACATATATCAGTTACACAATGGTTTCTATCAACCATTGTCTGAAGAGTACGTAGACAAGATGTTCTTAAACCGTTGTTAAACTTAGACAAGTGTTTTTTCTTTCAATCGATTTAATATAATTCACACAACGGTAGTTAGATACCATTGTCTGATTTTAACAACGATTTTAGAAAACATTGTCTGAAGTCCTTTAGACAATGTTTTCTAAAACTGTTGTTAAAATCAGACAAGTGTTTTCTATCCGAGCTATTTTAAAAGAATTCAAAATTGTTGACTAATATTGATTCCAACAATGGTTTTTTATGAAAAAAAGCGTTGTAGGAATCTACAACAGTTTGTTTGTTCAAAAAACTGTTGTAATAAATTGTTTGAGACAACGATTTCTCATGTAAAACTGTTGTGTCACTCCTTTTACTGTTGAATCACTTGAGTACATGTCAGACGATGGTTTTAGATAAAAATCTTTGTCTGTATTACTTTCATTCAACGTTCTTTTTTTGTCTGTATTAAAAACTATTGTATGATGTTTTTGGATTTTTTTGTATAGTTTTATTTTTTTAACAAACTCTAATAGTTTGAAAATAGAAGGGAAATGAGGTTAGCATGAAGATGAGTTGGTCCAGAATATTCGGAGCTAGTGTTAGATTATTGTATAAAGTTGATTTCTATTAAATATTATTGCGTGTAAGATTAGTTTGGCATTATATACTTCTTGTCGAAGTTATACTGGTGTTATAAGGTTTTATTAAAAGATTGTTGTAAAGGAAAGAAATTTTTATATTGGTGTTTCGTCCCTGATTGATGTTTCGATTTTTTTAAAAATATTTATCGACGATCCAACCGTATGGATATCGAGATCTATGTAATTTAATGATATTACAAAAGTTTTAGAAAAAAATAAATTTATTGGGTTTGAGATCTTAACGGGATTTGACTAGTACTTTTAACTAGTTTTTCGTCCTGGATTTATGTTTCGATTTTTTACAAAATAACTCCCGACGATCCAACCGTACGGAGATCAAGATCTGTTTATTTTAGTGATGTTATAAAAATTTTAGAAATTTGTTTTTTGTTTGAGATTTGACGGTCAACAAATGATTTGACTAGTACTTCTAAATAGTGATTTTAAATTTTTATTTTTTTATTATTTTTGCACATCATTAATACAAATAATATATAATAAAACTAACATGCATTTTACATGTCCATTAAAATATTCATGAAATTGATTAAAATTTTATAAATTTCATAAATTTATGCATTTGAATTTGACTATGTAGCCTAATAATTCATTTTGCGCCTTGTCAAAATTTCTTTCCCCCTCCTTAATTTCATTCCCCCTAATTCACCTTTCAGTTCCCTCTCTTGTCTCCAAAAAATCGAACCACACACACATCTAGCGCACAAAACACCAGTCAACCTCTCACAAACCCTCATCTCCCCTCCTCCCTCCGTCTCTCTCTCTTTCTCTCTCTCTCTCATGCAGATTTGTATGTTTGATTCATTTAGTTTTTGTTGTTTAGGGCTTCAATTTGTTTTGATGTTACATATTTTTGAATTCGGGATTGACTTTGGCTTGGTTAATTACTTGCTACAAGGTTATTACGAGGGAAAGGTAATACCCTGACCTTAAACTTATTTACCATACTACGTATTTATTTTGATGCTTCTTTAGATGTCTATGTATGATAGGTTCAAGCCTACGGGTGTGAAGAAGTGGAAAGTTGAGGATAATAATGTGTTGCGATTACTGGGCTTTCGACAACTAGAGGGAGGAAGTTGGAGAATAATGAGATTGTTCACTTGGCCTTTCTTGGTTCAGATATGAAAGCGAAGTGTAGTTCACCGTTTATTCGGTCTAAGACAGTTGCTGCCTTGTCGGGGATTGTTCGTTTTTCAACTACAAGATATAGAGAGATAAATTTATGTTTTGAATGTTAATAAAGTCTTTTACTTTTTATCTTCAGTTATCAAATTAGATTATATCTGTTAGTCAGTCATTTGGTTTATATTGTGAATTTAAAGAATTTTTTTTTCTCTGTCTTATCATGTACAAACATATTCATGCAGTTATTTATTTAACCCCCATGCCAGTCACTGGTTTAATATGATCTCAGTGATGTGCTTTTAGAAGTATACGTATAAATTTCATTTTCTGCTAAGTTTAAATGTTAATATTTGGTTTGCATCAATTTTCTAGAGCTTACTTGCAGCTTGTTGGGATTTATACTAATGCATAAAATTTGTATATTTATGGTATACTCAGATTGGTCGTCTTCCAATGGAGTGGGGGAAATGCCTCATTCCACTTGTTAACTCTAACAAGGTGAAAGTTCTTTGTCGGTGCATAGTTGTTCCTACAAATCTGCAGTTGATGCAAGAAATATTGTTGTATGGGAGGTAAAATGACATGAAACTTTGCAAGATGTTATCTTTTGTTTGTGATTAGGTTTCTAGTTTATACCATTAATTAAGTTTCCGCATACAAATGTTAAATTTCTTACATTTTATTCTTTCTTCTCTGGGCAGCTTTTATATCCATCAATCACTTTTCACAGAAGTCACCAACTCATCCTGGAAGCTAGATGCTCCTTCCAATATTGACTCAACAATTTATCCTCTTTTAACTTTGTTCAAGTTACTAAAGATAAAACCATATCAAGAGGTAGTTTACTTGGTGGAACCGAGTCTTTTAGATGCAATTCACTTTGCTGTCTTATTAATATGTTTGTGTTTTACTTTCTACCAGGCTGATTTTACCCCAGAGGAGCTTCAATCAAGAAAACGTGGTTTCAACCGGGGGAGAATGACGCAGAAAATCAGGATGTTGAGGCTGTTGTTGAGCCAACTTGGCAGAATAAACTGCTTTGACCTGGAAGGTTCTAGGTGCAGTGTGATATAGCATTGGAAAGGTATTGAAGTCTAGTTTTCAGTAAAATTTACCGCTCGTAAAAATACATTTTCTACAGGAAGTTATCTCAGTTTTAGTGAAAAGCCGTCAAGCTGTCCAGAATAGCACATCTCTGAGAAAAACATCTGCATTAAGGATATTTCATTTGTTCTATCATTCCCTAGACTAGTTCAATGTATTACTAAAGTCCCTAAGAATGATATTAAGTATATTTATCAGTTCCCCAAGTCTAGAAAGCAAAAGGTCAGCATTTATTCTAGTACATTGCATTAGTCAAAACTGCTTTTAAGCTATTATCTTTTTAATATTTTCAACAGGACGAATCAAAAGAATTTGCTGGAATGTTGCCTGTGCTGAAACGAGGTAAAGGTTGCCAACCAGGTCATGACAAAGATGAGCAAGCTATACTAGAATCATCTTTAAACAAGCTTGTTGGTGCTGCAGACATGTATAACTTGGAGGTAAAATTAGTACACTGCTCAATTGTAAATATATGAATTAAATGAAGTGTGATTTGCAAATATTCTCTCTTTATATCTTGATTTTATATAATTTATAGGAGATGGAACCCCCAATTACTCTTATGTGTGATTTGAGACCATACCAGAAACAAGCACTTTACTGGATGACAGAGTTGGAGAAGGGAGTTGATGCTGAGAAAGCAACAAAAACACTTCATCCTTGCTGGGGCGGCATATCGTTTATGTGATGAGTATGTTTCTTTGCTAAATCTTCAGATGACGTAGCAATAGTATTATTATGTATCATAATAAAGTGCACAGTAACATCCTTGATTACATCTATCATATTTATCATATTATGTGTAGTTGATTACTGAAGCTTTATTATATGTAGGAGGGCTTCTTCCATTCATGTGAACGTGTTCTTCGGTGAGGCAACAACTCAATTCCCTTACGAGGGAAATTGTATTGTTTTCTAGATGTCTTATTTTAGTTTGATCCTTGACTTGGTAGTATGGTGAATGGTAATGTAGTGAAAATTAGGTGGTTAATAGTTGGTATGATGAATATTGCTTGTAATGGTAGATTTAGTTTCTTGTAATCAGGAATATTGGTTGTAATGATTTGTATGAATTTGATATTTTTTTGGCGTGCTCGTAGCATTGTGTGGATTAGTATTTTATAAGAAGAGTTTTTATAAATCTTTGTGCGAAGGAATTACATGCAAGACATAAAAAATATAAACCATGGTGTGAAATGACAAAAGACAACAATTTAGAAAACGAAAAATATTGTATAAACTATTTCCCAGAACGGTTCTTAAATCGATTAATAGATAAACCGTTGTTATTCACACTTTCAAACAACACTTTTGGACTAAATAAGCATTGTCTATTTAAAAGTTGGACAAGAGATTTGTCACTGAAACATAGGTTGTGTTCTGAGCAATCCAACAATGGTAGTGCTAAAGATAATTGTTGTACAAAATATCAAGGAACAAATGGTCGTCAATACGAAACCATTGTCTTCCAGCATTTCGTATAACCTTTTATGGAACAAGAAACACTTGAGTGGCATGTTCTTTTACAAGGTTTTTTTTACTCGGACCGTTGTCTTTCCTTGGTATACGACAATACTTTTTAAACAACTTTACGTTGTCTTCAGTTTGGTAACACAGCACTTAGCGTATGTTGTGTAAGGTTGGTATCAGACAGCGCCTCAATAGTCAACGGTTTTTGAGCCTATCAGACAATGGGAAAAAACCATTGTAGGATCCTGTTTTTCTTGTAGTCTTGATGTTATCGATCGTTATTAAGATACAATTATCGAAATTATACAGACAAATATAAAAATTTACAAGTGTAAAATATTCAAAATATATATGATTCAATGTATGGCTCAAACGGTTGTAACGAGTATTATATCCCAACATATATGTCTATCATTTACGTGTACGACGTTTATGTCGCGCACTTGACTATTATTAGTAATATTTTTTTATATACCGATAATTTTAGTGATTCATCTAAGTAAAATTCGAAAGAAGATTAATGATTATAAATAATTTTATACTTATATGTTTATATTTTATCTTAATATCACTTATATTTCCGAAAAGTACAAAAAAAGAAATTAAACATGACAAACCAAATACAACGGTTCGTTACAAAACATCGTTGTTGCACAATAAATCCGATAAGAGAATTTCTGAAGAAACTGTTGTCTCATTCATACAACATTTTCTCGGTTTTAAATGTTGTAGTAAAGGCTTTTTTATAGCGATTTGTTGTGTTATCAGACCGGTGTATGAATCATATCTCAAAATTAATGACTATATCTTTCTCAGCATTTAATGATTATATCTTTGTTGGGACTAAATTATCTCAAAAATTTCTAACTCCCCCTCAGAAGTTTTCATCTCCCCCTCAGAAAGTTTACCTCCAAATTTCATCTCCACCTCAAAAGTTTTCCTCCAAATTTTATCTCCCCCTCAAAAGTTTTCCTCCAAATTTTATCTCCCCCTCAAGAGTTTCCAATTTCATCTCCCCCAAATTTCTCCAAATTTCATCTCCCCCAAATTTCTTCAAGTTGTAGTGAATTACTCTGAAGTTGCAGTGAATTACTCTTAAATTGCTCTGATTTGCAGTGAATTGAAGTGAATTGCTCTAAGTTGCTCTGAATTGCTCCAAAATTAGGTATTTAATTGCTCTAAATTTAGGGTTCGCTGAATTGCTCTTAGTTCTTCATTTGTTTGTTTGTTTTGCCCTAAATTAGTTCTTTAATCAAATACTAATTACTTATAATTATTAACGGTTCTTTAAATCATAGTTGTTTGAATTGCCCGAAAAAAAGGTTGTCCGTCTTCTAACGATTAATCGGCGATTAATCCCGATTAATCATCGACTTTTAGAACACTGCCTAAAAGAAGGAAATCAAGAATCTATGATGTAATTGCTCTTGACATGTAAGATGTCGGTTTTATCCTTGTTAATTTTATGAATTTCAAAATGCAAGATAATTGTAATAATGCAATACTTATGTCATCCCAAGCAATAGAAAACAGATCTTATTAATTCAAATATGTCTCTCTTAGTAACTAAGTGAGACATTACATGTTCAAATATTTAAATAGCAAACTACATAATTGTCTTAATATCACACAATGATCTCATGCTTGATATAAGCCATTATTCAAATATAACAGAATGAAAGAAAGCAAATAAATTCACACGTAGGCGGTCCTAAACATGTCTTCCAACAATCTTGAATAAGGTGCAACCATTGGTATACTTTGAGGATTTTCACCGAGGACTTCAATGTTCCGCTGAAGGTATGGCTATGTATGGATTACTGAGAGCGTCAACATTGCCCGGACGAGAGAAAACAACCTGCCGTTTCAGAGCATGCACAATTCTTACATTCAATAGATAAAAATCATATGGATAGAAATTCCGTGTCTTTTTACTATAATTTCACATATATTTCAGAACTTCAATTTTTTAAAATCAAGTATCCTAATCAAGTATATAAAATTTATAAATCAGGCTTCTATAACTTGAGTGTTGATTTGTTGGTACAAATTTTCTATAATGCAACTTCTTCAAAAAATTACCTGGTAATCTCTGAGTGTGTCAGTCTTGAAACCGGCTGCGCAATAATCAAAATAATATTCCCAGGTACGAATGAACTTTTGGTCGAACCCCAAAGCAAAAATTTTGCTAGTAATAAAAGCATTAAACAGTTTCAGACTTCTAACATTATATACCCAACAAAACCTCTTTTTTTTTTTTGCTAAATATACCCAACAAAACTTATAGCTAATAATGACAAAATACAACTTCTTTGATACAATCTTCAAGATGAGATTAAGCACACCTTTGGTTTTCCAAAAAATTTGTTCTCCAACACCTGAGAGTCTGATAGTAATGGATCCCCATGTTTTCGATATGTTCCACACTGCATTTGTATTGTGATTTCTTAATTGTTTTGACTTTTTACTTATAAAACAAACATCTAAAGAGTCAGGTGCAAAATTAACTTGGGTTCTTACCATAGCCTGGATGAAGCTGCCATGCCTGATGTGACTCTACTGAGTGAAGGCATACATCCACCAGGAAATATATACTCTTTCATAAAGCCAGTACTTCGTCTGTACTCATCATATAGCTCATCTCGTATTGATATGAACTGGGGATAGTTTCAAGTTGCATTAGCATGAGTTCAGGTACAAATGGTTTTCCTTTGATATTTCGATTATTATTTATATGTGCATGTGGCTGATACCTGAAGAACAAAAATTCCATCGTTTGCCAACGATGATTCACAGCAACCAAAAAATTCGTCCATATATTCATGACCAAGATGTTCTATCATCTCACTGCATGTGATGTTTGGTTAGTTATTTTTATTAATTCATAGCATATGAAGTTCAGGTACAACTTTATGTTTCAATGAACTTACCAGGATATAATACGATCAAATTTATTGGTTTCTTGCAGTTGGCGGTAGTCGCACAGAACAAACTTTATGTTGTTCTGAAAATAAAGTTGGTATGTGTATTCATAGAAATGAGTAAGCTAATTAAATGATTAGAGGTATAAATGAAGGTTGATTTTTGTCAAATATACCTGAAGTCCTGCTTCCTTTACTTTCATTTCTGCATATCTTAGTTGCTCCTCGGAAAGGGTAATGCCGGTGTATTTACATCCAGTTCGTTTGACAATTTCTATTGCTAGACTTCCCCATCCACAACCAATCTCAAGAACTTCATGGTCCTTCTTAACTCTTGCCTGAATCAATTTGAAAACAGGAATATAATCAGATGGTTCAGTATAGATGTACAAATATCGCATTTACACAAAATGGCTCTGGGGGATTTTGACGTTAAGAATCACCTTCTCAATTAGCATAGAGATTTTTCTCTGCTGTGCAGTTTTTAAGTCTTCACCCTCCATCTTTTAGACAAATGACCAAAACATGAATATATAATGGCAATTGTTGAAGATAAAATAACATTTGCTGTCTGAACTAATGGATGATAGAAACTGACCTTAAATTTTGCACACGAGTAAGTCATTGTTTCATCTAAGAATAGAGCAAAATGTTCATTTGACTGAAACATGAACACAAAGATAAGTTGTCAGATAAATAGTGCCTTAATTTTTCTAGGCCTGTATATACTTCTACCAGTTGTTATCTTGAAGCAAGAAGCAAATTGCAGGTTCAATTAAATCACAGACCAGGTCATAATGACGAGAAATGTTCCTGCGAGCTTGAGTAAGAGTGTTTTGCCGTAAAACATGATGAAAATAGTATTTGGCAGATGCTATTCCTGCGGTTAAAAACATTGGTGTCCACCAGCCCCTTCAGAAACCAAAGTACGCGCAGAAGTATTAATACTCAGTAGTTAACTAATAACATTTAACAATGATTTTTACTTGGAAATAATACCTTTGGTTTTTTACTCTTGACACAGAAGTTTTCAAATCTCCGTTGGCGATAAAAAGCTGCAGCGTAGATTCCATCAAGGCAAATATAAACTGGGAACACATGAAATTTAACTGTAGAGTGTAGACTACTGTTCTTACCATAAAGATATTTAGAAGACCTTCTTTCTTGTCAACAAATGAAAAGTCACCATTAATATAGGCATCCGCAAGGCCTAAATCAGCTTGTGTGACAATCTGTCGATTTTTTTCCACATAAGGAATATTAAAAAAAGATGACTTTGACAAAAGTTATTGCAAAATACTAATCTATCCTGAGGCCTGACTACAAATCTTGCATAAGTGATATCTGTGTGAGATATCTGTGTCAAACATTTTGATCATCTCTAATCATGGCTATTAAATTATACATTTCTGCACAAGCATCAAAGTTGTAACCTGTATACCTTCCAATAAAACTGAGGACTGTGAACTCTTAAATAAACCTTCAGAGAACTTTTCTTTGCAGTCCCTTCAAAGGTAAAAACTGTACCTCCTTCTTCCAATAAGCTGCAGCAGCAAATCAGTTAAACAAAATCAGGGTATCTTCATATAATTGATAAGCTAGAAAAATGAGAAAGAAAAAGAAAATCACTGTAGTGAGAAACCAGAATTTAAAACACAAGTAGATGCAACATTCAACGTTTTAATTGGGCCTAAAAATAACAAGGGAAATGATATTATCATGAAAGTCATACTTTGATATTCCACCAACAGGAACTAATTAAATTTATTATTAGCAACTCACATTAAACAGCCGGTAGTGATATAGGTTTTAAGGAACCTAGTAACAAAGAGGCGTGCCCCGTATTCTAACGTGGAAAGAACCATATGCTTAGGATTTCTTAAGAGGGTAGAATTCTTTCCGAGTACACCGTTTGCAGCGACCATACCAGCCTGCATTTTGGATTTACGGTTAGCGGAAATTTACCTTTGATTATATACTGGCAACTAGTTTTAAATCGGATTTACAATTTAACCTTTAGATTAATTTTATTGAAGGTTTACATCACCAACAACATTCTATTACTTGCGGTGAACTTGTACAGTTGTTACATATATATTAAGCAAAAAGATACACAGACAAATTTTTTTAAAGTTACAGTACCTTTAGTCCATCCTCATGGAATCCATAGCCTGAAAGAAGTACCAAGATACCCACACATGTTAGAAATTAAATCATTTTGATCTCTCAATTATGGAATTAATAAACTTTTGAAGTTTTCATCACACTGATTTGGTGACAGTGACATTTTATTTTTGGTAAATACACTGATGATCTATTTCTGAATTAAATGCAACAGAAATAATCAAAACAAAAATATTAAGGTCAAATGAGGAAAAGTTGTCTCCAATTGGAAAGTTTACACACTTAGAAATCCTTAAACTCTTATATTTTAAAACTCACCAGAAGAACTCTCCACCTCAGTATACCATTGCAGTCATCTATTTACTTCAATTCAATAATTGGATAATTTTATGAAATAGCTCTCGTAGTGAATGCTCTAATTTCAACTTATAAAAAGGTATACAACCTGTTTTTGGTACTAACAAACTTCCTCACCTTGGTACGCTCCACAAAACCAAATGCCTCTCTTCCCTTGAATGCAATCAAGCTCAAGTGACGCTTTTGTTGCGGCAACATTGGTGACCGGATGGCCAGTTGTCCACTTAAGCAAGGTGTGATTAGGTACAACTGAGGGATTAAGAGTTACCAGGTATGGTAACCCTTTTTGACTGATGTTCTGCACACAGCATATATTCAACTATGATGAAAGACTATCATTTCAATATATTAGAAAATATATCTTCAATGATGTTGCAAACCCAAAATTTTCTTTGCTTCTGCTTGTAATTTATCTTGAACATTGAGATAACATGTTCTGAATTAAAAACTTGAAGCCTACCAAGTTATCAAGTCTACTAATGGGTTGAGCACATCTTCTTTACAAAATTCGAGCACATGTTTTCTTATCTTAAAGACACACTTCTGAATTAGGAATCACCAAAACAACTAACCTGGAGAACATTGAGCCAATACGTGAGGCAAACTTTGTCATTTACATCTCCAAGAAAGTTCCATGAACTCCATGCAGCTGGATTTTTGGGCATTAAATTTGTGTCACGATGAAGATAAATGTCACTGCCAGAAAGATAAAAGAATGACTTGCATTATGAAAGATAACCTCTAATATTTGTACCCAAGTTCTTAATTCTGAAATACGCCAAGGTAGAACCGTATTGAAATACAAAACAGTATGCACATAACAGAAAGTACCTGTACTCATATTGAAAAGCTCCAAGTATTCTTGTTTCATCATGTGTTGCCTGTCCTAAGATTTTCAAAGCATCTGGGGCATGCACAGCCATTATACATCCATCATACCTTGTTTGAGATCCATCTTCACAAATAACATCACAACCTGCTCAATCCATTAATGTTCGTGATTAGATTCGTGCAGTATAATCTAAAGACATATGCTTGATACTATAGAATGACCTACTAAAACAGATGCTTTAAATTCAAACTCAGTGGGATCCTAAATATATCAACGCTTCAAATGGGCGTATACTTTAGTGGAGCTGAATGCATTTTTGTCATGTAAAAAATGACTGCTTGCATAGACCCTGTGCACAATTCTCCGTGAGTGTGTGTGTATGAGAGAGAGAGAGAGTTCTATCTGTTGGATGGTATAATCCTTAAAACAAAGAAATTTAGATTCAAATGAAAATTAAGATAAGATGATAATATGAATTTAAGCACTTACCCCCATCAACTGCTGTAACAGACTGTACTGGGCAACCACTAAATATTTGGCAACCTCTACTAATCAGCTCTTCTTTTACCTATTGCCACGCTTACCATTTCAGTATCAGGTAGTATATGATTTAAAATTTAATATTCAGACTTTTTTATTCCAAAAATTCTAGATCATTAATTCTAAAATTGAGGAATTCGATAATACGTCACCTTGTTGACGTAGCTATGTGATCGACATCTTACAGTAAGCCACTGTGGACGCCCAAAGAGCTACAGGAAAACCAACGGTTGAGGTTGTTAGGAATGCTTTATTGGCTTTAAATATCTCCGCAACATTCCAAAGTACGTAGTGTTGAGACATGGGTTAAAGTTAGAATGCCTTTCGGCTAAACTTGAAAATTAAGTACCTGGAGTAGATGGTGATTGCGGCAAAAGGATAGAATTGCATACGCAGAAAGGTTCATCACTCCAAAAGGAGAAGACCAAATTGATGAACACATCGGAATCTGTAATATTTAGCAGTAAGTTATTACAATCACAGGAACATATTTTGAATATGAGAGAATATGATTATGGTAGTCATACAAGATATGCTTTCTGAAATAAATCCGAGTAACCATGGGAGCTGATAAAATGACCCAGTGTTTCATTGCGATCAATATCTGGATTGTTTTCAAGATCTTCAACGTATCTGCAACAATTATCACTTGAAAATGAACTAGCTAAACTAACCTACGATAGACAAAATTGAAATCAAGAAATTGAACTCTTTACACTGGAAGAGGAAATACAGCACATGTTGCATGACTAGAATTCAATATGTTCAACTAAATAGCAGTGTGCAGTCCACATTCGCTAAGAGTTTTCATTAAAGTAGAATGTCTTTATTGCATGCATTCTCAAATAATATATGGGATCCCCTACATATGAGGGGGTAAATAATTTCTACTCATAATTTGTTCTTACATGCATTAGCTAGGTTACTTTTTTTTTTTTCATAAGAACTGATAATCACAGAAACAATACCTGATAACATCATTTTTAAACTTGAATATTTCTCGTATCATTTGCCAAAAGTACGGATTCAGGGCATTCCTCTTTTGGGAGAAGAGACTGGACAAACCACCACGACTTCCCCACTCACAGCCCCGGCCATTGTCTAAACTCACCGACAAAGACATGTCCGAGACCTCCATGTCAACTCCAAGACTTTCAAAGAACTCCATCATGTTTGGATATGTGACCTGTAATCACAGTCCCCAAAGAAGAATACATAAGACAGAAACCAATGTACACAATGGTAACATAAAAATTAAATCTTAAGGCACAACAGGAAACCAGAAGACATTTTCCACACTGGTCGAAACATTTTCATTTTATTACTAAGCCCGAAATGACCCAAAATTGCACGGCTTATACCAAAACAAACACACCCAGTACATCCCGCTTCTAGAGCATGGTAAGGTCACTCTCTGCAACATGATTAAAATATCACACATCCATTTCTATCTAATGTCAATAACATTCATAGTATAAAAGCATCACAAATACAATCGGGTTTCTTGTAATATCCCGTATTTTTAGAATAATATTGATAGATTTATAATAATAGAAAAGGATTAAAATTTGATAATGAATAGGATTTAAAATTGAATTAGATTAATGTGCCTAAAATATGGATCGGATTTGGATACGGTTAATTTGTAGGTTTGGAGTTAGGGTTTCGTAATGTTATATAAACATTAATTATGTTCTCCGCCTCATCTTTTTAATCAAAATTCGTAGGATTTTGTCCATAAAAATCACCTATATTGCAAAATTCGTAGAAAATTCATCGTAAGTCAGAATTGGTTGATTCTAGACTTTCCGGAAAGGTCTTTTCGTTATCTACAACTTTCGTCCTTTGAGTTGTTCAATAAAAGATCGTTTAGAGGGCTAAAAAGGCTAATTACAGATGTGGTTAGGTTGGATTCATACGTACATTCAAGGTTTTAGATGTTGAAGTAAGTTTTCGATTGATTTATCTAGTATTTTGGAAATTATGTGTCATATGTATATGTTTGATTATATAAATTTGGGCTAAGTGGTAATATTTTGAAGTGATATATATGACTGATATGTGTTATGTGTAAGAAATATTCTTGGGATTCTGATTTGTGTCACGATTTGTGAAAATATCGAATAAAAATAAGGACCGAGTCACCGAGTTGTAGTGACAATTTTCTGAAAATTTAGGACCGTTATCACCAGATTGTAGTGATCGTGGCATGAATTCTGGATTTCAAGGTATTGTTGTTATGTGGTGTCGTATTGTATGTATCGAATAAGAATATGAATGTGTATATAAAGTTATTGTTTAGTATCGTTATCATATCGAATATTGTATTGTCTTAGGTGTATATAAGTAATTTGCCCGACTAGTTGGATCAATTGGTTTCTTGTTGGGCTGTATAGCTCTTTCTTTTATATTTTCAGGATACCATTGGGATTCGAGTATCCTAGGTTTGGACAAGATTGTCTTTTGGATCATCGTTAACTGCTCTTTTGTAATAGTTAGATTTGTAATAGACTCTTGGACTAAGGAGTTATATTTTATTTAAGTTTTGATTTAAAATTAATAGTCCGAAAAGTCGGGCTGTTATAGTTGGTATCAGAGTAGGCTGTCCTTCGAAATGTGTTAGGTATGGGACTAGTACACTTTCTAGGATTCGTTTCTGTGGACCGTAGTCTTGTAGGAGATTATTGGGTAAACGTGTCATAAACCTTTTGGTGTATAAGATTGTTGTGAATTTGGCGACCAAATTCTTTTTAAGCAGGGTAGTATGTAATATCCCGTATTTTTAGAATAATATTGATAGATTAATAATAATAGAAAAGGATTAAAATTTGATAATAAATAGGATTTAAAATTGTATTAGATTAATGTGCCTAAAATATGGATCGGATTTGGATACGGTTAACTTGTAGGTTTGGAGTTAGGGTTTCGTAATACTATATAAACATTATGTTCTCCTTCCTCATCTTTTTAATCAAAATTCGTAGGGTTTTGTCTATAAAAATTAGTTATCTTGTAAAATTCGAAGAAAATTCATCGTAAGTCAGAATTTGTTGATTCTAGACTTTTCGGAAAGGTCTTTTCGTTATCTACAACTTTCGTCGTGTGATTTTTTTTCAAAAAACGTCGTTTAGAGGGCTAAAAAGGCTAATTACAAATGTGGTCAGGTTGGATTGATACGTACATTCAAGATTTTAGATGTTGAAGTAGGTTTCCAATTGATTTATCTAGTGTTTTGGAAATTATGTGTCATATGTATATGTTTGATTATATAAATTTGGGCTAAGTGGTTATATTTTGAAGTGATATGTATGACTGATATGTGTTATGTGTAAGCAATATTCTTGGGATTTTGATTTGTGCCACGATTTGTGAAAATAGAGAATCGGAATAAGGACCGAGTCACCGGGTTGTGGTGACAATTTTCTGAAAATTTAGGACCATTATCACCGTGTTGTAGTGGTCGTGGCATGAATTGTCGATTTCAAAGGTATTGTTGTTATGTGGTGTTGTATTGTATGTATCGAATAAGAATATGAATGTGTATCTAAAGTTATTATTTCGTATCGTTATCATATCGAATATTGTATTGTCTTATGTGTATATAATTAATTTGCCCGACTAGTTGAATCGATTGGTTTCCTGTTGGGCGGTATAGCTCATTCTTTTATATTTTCAGTTTCGGTGCAAATTCAAGTGGGATACCATTGGGATTCGAGTATCTTAGGTTTGGACAAGAATGTCTTTTAGATCATCGTTAGCTGCGCTTTTGTAATAGTTAGATTTCTAATAGACTTTTGTACTAAGGAGTTATATTTTATTTAAGTTTTGATTTAGAATTAATAGTCCTAAAAGTCGGGCTGTTACAGTTGGTATCAGAGCAGGCAATCCTTCAAAGTGTGTTAGGTATGGGACTAGTACACTTCCTAGGATTCGTTTCTGTGGACCATAGTCTTGTAGCAGATTATTGGGTAGACGTGTCATGAACCTTTTGGTGTATATGATTGTTGTGAATTTGGGGACCAAATTCTTTTTAAGGAGGGTTGTATGTAATATCCTGTATTTTTAGAATAATATTGATAGATTAATAATAATAGAAAAGGATTAAAATTTGATAATGAATAGGATTTAAAATTGAATTAGATTAATGTGCCTAAAATATGGATCAGATTTGGATACGGTTAACTTGTAGGTTTGGAGTTAGGGTTTCGTAATGTTATATAAACATTATGTTCTCCCTCCTCATCTTTTTAATCAAAATTCGTAGGGTTTTGTCCATAAAAATTCATCGTAAGTCAGAATTCGTTGATTCTGGACTTTTCGGAAAGGTCTTTTCATTACCTACAACTTTCGTCCTTTGATTTTTTCAAAAAAACGTCATTTAGAGGGCTAAAAAGGCTAATTACAGATGTTGTCAGGTATTGGGTTTGACCGGTTGTTCAACCCAATATGGTAATATGAATTTGGGTGATTAAGACTGTTTTGGTAATAATTGTATGGATAGACAATTATTATATATGGTATGTCTTGGTCATGATTAAATTAGGGAATTAAGTACCAAGAATAAAAAGCCTTGTATTACAAGTATGATGAGTCTTGTAAAACAAGTATGACAAGTCTTGGTGGCTAAGTTTTGGGTGGCTATATAAACATAATCATAGTATGTTTGATGTATGCTTGAGCATTGTTTGGCTTGAGTATCGTGTGAGTGATACACCGTTGGTGAGATTGATTGTATTATTGATAACTGTTTTGATTAATAATACAAGTTGGGACGTGGTTGTTTCCGCGTCATATATATTATGTGTGTGCTTTGCTTTATTTGTTTGTTTGTTTGAATCTCGTATTGGTGTGTAGCCTCTAAACCTAACAAGTGGTATCAAGAGCCAAGGTTCGTGATTTGAGATGGATAAGTTTGGGGGAAAGATCGAGATTGAATTTTTTGATGAAAGAAACAATTTTGCCTTATGGTAGAGCATGGTGAAAGATCTGTTAATTCAGTGAGGGTTATATGCAACTCTCGAAGAGAAAAAACCTACTGATGTTGAGGCCACAAAGTGGGAAGACATGAAGTTACGTGCGGCATCGACGATCCGGTTGAGTGATATGTATGACTAATATGTGTTATGTGTAAGCAATATTCTTGGGATTCTGATTTGTGTCATGGTTTGTGAAAATATCGAATAAGAATAAGGACCGAGTCACCGGGTTGTAGTGACAATTTTCTGAAAATTTAGGACCGTTATCACCGGGTTATAGTGGTCGTGGCATGAATTGTGGATTTCAAGTTATTGTTGTTATGTTGTGTCGTATTGTATGTATCGAATAATAATATGAATGTGTATCTAAAGTTATTGTTTCGTATCGTTATCATATGTGTATATAAGTAATTTGCCCGACTAGTTGGATCGATTGGTTTCTTGCTGGGTTGTATAACTCATTTTTTATATTTTCAGGTTCGGTGTAAATTCAAGTGGGATACCATTGGGATTCGAGTATCTTAGGTTTGGACAAGATTGACTTTTGGATCATCGTTAGCTCCACTTTTGTAATAGTTAGATTTGTAATAGACTTTTGGACTAAGGAGTTATATTTTATTTAAGTTTTGATTTAGAATTAATAATCCGAAAAGTCGGGCTGTTACATTTCTCCTGTTTAGTTTTGTCCCCTTGATCTACAACCCTTTTTGTTGGTTGCTAAATTGATCTAGAACAGTTACCGAAGTTTGAACAAAATAAAATCATACCATGATATCTACTAATAATTTCACCATTATACTTTTGTTATAAAATACCTCACTTAAAACTGGAGAAAATATAACAGTATTAATAGAATTGTTATATAAAACATCGATAAATATGTCACTATCTCGGTCATGTTTCAAATCTCAGCTGCGGCAAGACAATTTTGGTTCCTATCCTAACTTTAAAAGATATTGACAAAAAAATGACGAAAGTTCCGAAGTTGTAAAAACAGGAAAATAAAAAATAACATTACTGACAATCATTAATTGCCTAAGAATTTGTGCGGTAGAGTTCATCTCTTGTCATCCCAAATTTTGGGTTTGATTCTACTCATCTCGAAATTTATCTAAAAATATGGATACTACTAAAATTATTTTAACTTGGTCAAAAATTATTACACACCGTAGACTAAACAAACTGTGAGGTTGAAAGGTTGGACTAGTTTTTGGTGCTAATGTGGAAAAATTCGTAGAATTTTTTTTGGTTGAGTTAGCAGTTATGTTTTTGTGTTTCCCAGAGTTTCAACGGTCGGATCGCCCTGAATTTTGGTCAGCGTCTTCCTTTATCATATATCTATATTATGAAGTGGAGATTGGAGTTAGAGGTCCAGAAGGTCTGTGTAATTAGGATGTTGCACCATGATAAGGATTAAGGTCTCCGTGGTGAGGCGATTTGGAGCGGGTATTTTTTGGCCCAAAAGTATTTTTTTGGTTAATTATTAAACTAGGCCCAATAATTATTAAGTTAGGTAAACGGTAGTGAATAAAGTAGTGATTTTGATATTGTGCGTGTTTGGGGTATCACAAAAAATTGACTTATAGCGCTTAAAATGAGTAAGTGCTATATAAGTGATAAATTGATGAATTCTTATAAGTTATACGGGTGTTTGGATAAATTTACTTATAAGTTAGTTAAGAGTTTGCTAAATTAAATTTGAAAAAATAATTATTAAATACAATGATTTCAACACTTGCATTTTAAATTAAAAAAATATTTAAAAACACAAATGTAAAAATATAAAGTATTAAAAAACAAAGAAATCAAGTAATAAATCAATAAGTTCAGGAAAATATACCTCATTATTAACATTAAACTTATCAACATATAAGTTATAAGTTGAGGTCATAAGTTGGTTGGAAAACACCCCATAAACTCTTACGGTTTATAAGCCATAAGTCGACTTATAAACCGGTTGCCAAACAGGCCCATTGTATACATACAAACATACAAAATATACGTATCAATATATACATATATACAACAAAGACTCTTTTATGTGGCCAACAAAATTAGTTCTCTGTGTTTTACTTTGATTACTGTTTGAGACCCAACACAAAAGAACCAGGAGCCGGCTAGCAGAGATTCAAAATGTTGTGAATATAATATTATCAATTGTTTAACTGTAAATTAAATTTCAGAAAACTTGCATACATGAGCCAGGGAAATTTCTACACTAAAATATAGTCTACTGAAGAAGCCAATTGTGTTAGCTTGTCAAGCTAACTAACAACAACAGTCCTGAAATATGTGAAGAAAAATATAATCACAAGCAAAAGGCAAGAGTATAGTTACTCGATTGAAGACCATGAAACCAAGGTCCAAGTCAACGCCATCGTCCACGGTGACAGTCTTAGCATGGCCACCAAGACTAGCTTCTTTCTCGTAAAGTACCACATCAACGCCAGCTTTAGCTAGAACATAAGCCGAAACAAGGCCACTGATGCCTGCACCGATCACTGCAATCCTCATCTGTTGCATTGCATCATATATCAAATTAGTACAATGTATTTGTACATTTATACAGGTCTGACTCAAATGAGAATCCGAAAACCAAATATTTTGCACTATTTTCCTTGTCACTTTTTAAGTGCCGTTCTCGATTCTCATCTCAACCCGACCCATATATGAATAATCCATATATGTGTGTGTTTGTGTGTGTAACACAAAGTAGTAAAGAGACATGTTATTTAAAATTTATGAGCTCTTCATGTTAGTGAGTGAGAGGAGTAATGCTAGACATACATGTGTATATACAAACCTTAGTAGAACGTGGAAATCAGGATGAAGAATGGACCGAAAGAAAACTCAAAAAATGAGTGTTACTAAACTCAAGATGGTCTGAGCTGCATGTACATTGATTTTATTTGTATTAATACAGATACTTTTCCACATGAAGATATAACCCATGACCCCTACATGATTGAAATGATTTATGTTCATTTTCACCAATCACTACGGATACTTTTCCACGTATGTACTCGTAATAACAATGAAGATAATGATGTCTAAACTAATGGTTATCAACAAAAATAATTAATTAATTATATAATATTTATTTATTTACTTTAAATTTTTTAGTTTCATCCGATTCCTTACCATTATGTAATTACACAAAATTTATTTATTTATTTATTTTAATTTATTTAGTTTTATCTAGGTTTCGGTGACCTATAACTATATAATTAAAAGGTAATTATTTATTTTTATCATTCAATTATTTATAATTACATATTTTAATAATACTTTTTAATAATTTATTAATATTAATGTGTTTCGCTGGAATTTTAAGCAAAGTCTTAAAGTAATTTTTGACTTAAAGCTGAAAATTAGATGTTTGTGTGTAATAAATTAGAAAATAATTTAAAGTTAAAAAAATAACTTAAAATCAGAAGTTGGTAGTAGGTACATTTTTTAACGACTTATTTTATTTTAGTGATTTCATTTTATTAAAGTTAATATAATCATTCAAATGAATTATTTATCATATTTATTTGTATTATTACAATTTTAATAACTTATAAATTACTCATAATACAAAATTATCCAAATAAATATTAACTTAAAATTTTCACTTTTTATTTATCTCTTTATATAAATTTAAATTATAAATAATAATTTCAAGTTTAGCTAAATAGCTCTAAGTTCGTATTGTAGAACTGCCACTGATATAATATATTTTATAAAATATATAATGTGATTCTAAGGTAGAATATTAGCAAATACAAATTTTATAAAAAATTTAACATTTAAAATTTGAATAAAAACATTAATTTTGTACATGAACTATATAGAGTATAGCTAGTGGTGACTAATGTTCCCTCTAAACCTATAAAGATGCTCTTCACTGGATCAGCTAATATCTATTTATGTATGACATTCCTAGGTTCTAGATTATGAATTTGAGGTTTGTGTCTATCCAGGGTCCGCAGTTCGGGAAGCCATATGTTGAGAATCCTCATAAGATTGTTTTAAGAAACATAATTTCAAGATACATGTTCTTGTCAAGAAACATAATTTCAAGTAGTAGTTTTGAGGTATATTTTGACAGTGGCACATCTTCTAACATAACACATGTAATAAACAAGTCAAGTTCTACGGATTTGGAAAAATCTGTTTAAAGAAGCATGATACATGTATTTCAGAAATGGAATTCTTATCCAAGAGCATATATAAGATTTAACACAAGAAATATATGTACGTTTATGTAAATGTTGTTATCATTTTACCTTTCTCACTTTCTTCAATTAAATGTTGTTACATAACACTGCTCAACCTACTACAATTATAAACTATTCTAGAGGAATGTCCAATGACTAATTAGCATATGCTCAAAGGCTGGTATAGCAACGTAGTGCAGTATAACTAAAATTTTGTCACACGTGAGCAGTGACCCGTGTACACAACAAACTTGCTATCAGAACTTATCTCTTTCTCACCCATATCAGAAACGTTAGTAGGGGATTCGTCCATACCACTCTGAAGCATGGCATCGGGAAGCTGGATCGGGGAGAAGTGAGGGGGATTGAGCTGGGGCAACTTCTCCAAGAGTCTCGCCAGGATTCTTACGCCATTTCATACGAACAAACTTGGGAGAACACGGTCATATATAGGTTCTTGAAATCCTATGAAGGACAAAAATTTATCGACATCATTTCCTTTCCCGTCTCCAGCAATGCTAATTTGCTCTAACTTATCCCAAACCTCCTCCAATTTTTGGTACACATGTCAGGGGGCATATTACTTGAATCATTAACATTTGACACAAAATATACTAGTACGTTAAACTTTGATGTGAAGAAAATGTTGTGCAACAACATTCCATTGCCATGCAGGTGCCAGCCATCTAACTATACGCATATCTCTAAAATCCACAACTGTATCACCAAAGATGCAGCTTAACTAACGTAGAACCGTTCAAAACATCACAGCCAGTATGTACAGAACAATTATATACATTTATTAACAAGAGTAAAGTTAGGGTAATTTTTACTTGTTACAAAAATTTTAATTACTCCACCTAACTAAATAAATCAATAAATAAATAAATAAATCTAAGTGCAGAAAGTAAGGCAAATTTTACCTTTACTCTAAAAAATATAGATATATGGACTTTTCACACAAAGAACTGTGACATAATTACTACAACAACATTAAGAGTGAAGTCAATATTGAAAAATGTAGTACCGAGTGTTTTATAAAGAGGGTAAGAATGATAAATTCAATTAAGAGTACTGATATAAAAATAATCATAAATACATAATTAGTGATATATAACTAAACTTAAAGGCCAATTAATGAGGCTAGAACCGCTCATAATTTAATTCGTAATTAATCAAAGCGCTAGCTCAACAGTCCATTAAATGTGTCAAATAAAGGCCAACTCGTATATGTAGTAGCTTCCTATACACTCAAACCTAAAAGGAGTCGGATATGTTAGAATTCAAACTCTCTATAAATAGTATTAATATAACATAGGGCTGTAAGTAACAGAGCCGTTCGTGAACAAAACTCGAGTACGAGCTTGTTTTTATCAACAGTTCGTTTCCTAATTGAACCCGAACTTGAACATGAAAACCTTAGTTTCCGAGGGACTTCCATGGAAAGTCACTGAGAATGCCGGGGTTAGTAGCCATATTATTAGCTTCTTGTCTAACCCAATGTGACATTTAAATAGAAATTTAAAAAGGTTTGTTTATATTTTTCGGTTCTAAATTTTGAATCAAAGGTTTTCTCCATCCGGCTTGGGTCCGCAATTTGAAAATGACATGTTGGAAATGTAATAGCTATTAAAAATTTGGAACGCCAATTTCCTTTTTGTTTTTGCTAACAAAACTTTGGAACCCAAATTAACCAAAAAAATTCTTTTTAAGACAACATAGACCACTTTTAGAAATAAATTTAGAGTTAAGAATTTTAACAAATACTTTTTTTGAGAAGGCAGAGGAGATAGACAAATACATAATGTAGCAGTTATTTCTTGTAAGTTCCTTTCATAATGGTAAATTTCTTCAGTCTTATCAGTCTCTTTAGTTTGAGTAACAAAATTCTGAAGTATCATTATTTTTTAGTAACGAATATAAATATTTGTTAGAATAATAGTACTCTTCGTCCCATCCATTTCTTTACACTTTCCTTTTTGGATGTCCCATCCATTTCTTTACATTGCAAAACTTTCCAAAAATAATAAAGTTTTATAATATAAAAATCAACTAGTTCCACTACTTTCCTCCACTTTACTTACTTTATACCTTAAATATTGACGGGTCTCATCACTTTACTCATTCTTTCTACTTTTTCCTCTACTTTACTTATATTCATTGACCTCCGTGCCCAATCCAAAGGTAAACAATTGGGCGGGACGGAGGGAGTATAAGATACTAAAAAGTGTCTTACTTTCACTACAAGGAAACATGGCAAAATCGACCGTCTAAAACCGACCGACACAAATTAGGGCGGTTGAAACCGACCGACTGTCAGTCGGTCGGTTATGACTGTAGATTAAAAGAAAACGACATCGTTTTTGCTGACGTGGCGTGAACAAAACCGACCAATCAGATCGGTCAGTTATACTACTGACATGGCAACCACAAAACCGACCAATAGCATCGGTCGGTTATACTACTGACCGGAAAATGAATTAAAAATATTAAAATTTGAATTATTGTGTACTGCAATATGCCAAAATGACGTCGTTTTATGTCCTGCTGCTTTATTTCATTTTTGGCTTAAAACACTCATTTCTTCAAATGAACACATGACAAAGAAAAAAAAAAGAGGATAAAAAAAGAAGAAGATAATTGAAGAAAACAAAGAGAGGAAGTGATACAAATCATATAATGTAAGTTTTCCTTTATGTATTTTGTATTTAATTATGATTACATTTATTTTTTTTATAATGCAATGTATATATGTATGTATTTTTATAATTGAATGCGAATGTTAAACCATTTGTTTACATATATTAATTGATGTAGATGGCAAATATGGATAGAAGTTGGATAGGTAATCAAATACAAAGCGATAAAATTTCTTTAACTCCCGAATATAGGAATGGTGTAGAGGTTTTTTTAAATTTTGCAAAGGAGAAAAAAGTGGAGGAGGATGGTAAAATGAAGTGTCCTTGTAAGAATTGTAAGAATTTGAATTGGTTAGACATTGATGAAATTAGATTTCATTTGTTATCTAAAGGGATGCTTGAAGGTTATACGGTGTGGACATCGCATGGTGAAGAAGTTGTGCAAAGAAATGAGAGTCGAAAATCACATCATCGGGAACCTCCAAGGGTGGAAGAACCGGTTGATTTTAATGCTATGTTACATGATTTTGCCGGTGCAAATTATGAATATTATGACACCACGGATACGGGAACTAGTAATGTAGAAGAAGCCCCAAATGATAGTGCTAAAAAATTCTATGAGTTAATTGATGAAAATGGAGTCCCTATTTATCCGGGCAATATAAATTATACAAGATTAAGCTTGACCGCAAAATTATTAGAATTCAAAAACTATTCAAATTGTAGTAATAAAGCTTTTGATAGTTTGCTTGAACTTCTTGCGGATGTGTTACCAAAGAAACACACATTGCCCGAAACCAATTATGAAATGAAAAAGATTATGAAGGGTTTGAGGGTTGAATATGAAAAAATTGATATGTGCGAGATTGATAGTAGTGGTCGGTTTTGTCCTGTTTACTTGTAGTGTTTAACACTTTATATTTTTAAATGAGCTGATTACTCAACATTATATCAGATCTCAGGTTGACCGAGAACTCGATAGCATCCGTGATCCACTCTTGAACCCAAAAAATGGAATTTCGAATGAGGAAATTGTTAAATATAATATAAGATTAATTTGAAGTATTTCTGTAATACATAAAAGCTTTTAGATTAGCTGGTAATATTTAAATACAATTTGTTTTGCAGCTGATTATTGAATTAATTACCTGGTCCCTGATTTTGCCTTTTTGTTTTTTTTCCTTTCCTAAATCTTTTATTCCAAGCAGAAGCACTCGTGTGTTTTCCAACAACCGCAAATGAGCAGGAGTTTATACCGTAATATAGGTATTATATCTTTATATATAATTAGTGTAAAGTACTTAAATGGTTTGGTTCCGCGGGTCCTACATAACTAAAAATTCTCTACATGTTCTACATAGCTAAAAACTTTGTACTATAAAACAATTACACAATTAGAGTTATTAATAATACTTTAGAGAAAAAGTAATATTTCTATAAAAGTAAAGAATAATAGAAGTAGTATAATTTTAATATTTTAAATATTTACACTAAAATTTATTAAAATTGTATTTATAAAAACAATGAATAAACATTTAAATAATCATTATTTTAGTGAATTTGTATATATAAAAAATTCGTAATTTTTATCATTTCAAGAAGTATAACATAAACCGAAATAATATATACATATGAAAAAGTATATTATTAACTTAATAAATTTATATTTTTATAAAAATACACAAATATATCAATAAATAAATAAAATTATAAAAACATCAGCTGCTCGACATGAGTTGGCTAAAAACAGTTGGTCGATATGTCCTTGTCAAGATACATTATTGGAAGTAGGAGTAGTGGGGTAGCAAAAATGTCAAATTCTACCGACTACGAAAAAGTATAAGAAAAAGAAGCATGGTACATGTGTTTCAGCATTCGAATTCTTGTCATAAAAAGTTATCACAAATTATTTGTTTCAAATAACATACTTCCTTGTTCCTGTAGGTTTTTTACATTGAAGATAGGATTGGACAAACATTTTAAAATTTCTATAAAGTATAGTCTAGATTATATTATATTAAAGTATAAAATATTATATTTTGCTAAATTTAGATTGCAGAATGTATGTGGTCTCCAGGTCTCGACAAAAAAATGGTCTCCATAGAACTTAACTCTAATTAAGAGGACATATAAATTAGTTTCAAGAATAAATATATTATCATATATTTGTAGAATCATACCTCTACAATGACCTTCTCAGCGTCCTTCAAAATCTGAGGAAGCAAACCACCAGCTGTCCGTATATAATGCGTCTGCAACGATTTCTGATTCGGGTCCGGAAATGCAGCAGTAGCCAAGTTACGGAGCTCCTGATCCAAAATGGACTGCTTCACCTCACGCATAGGCAAAGAACGGATCATCTGCCTCACCTCATCCAGAATGGTCGACATCATCTGATAAAACTTGTCAGGAAGAGCAACAGAATCATGACAGTTGTCTATTTTTGGTTGGTTAGTCCACCGTGTTGCTTCGTACGCTCCGATAAGCTCTCCCACCGTGTCTTGAGGATGAAGGATGATCCTACCCTTCTTCGGGGGTCTAGCCTGCATTGTCGAAATGATGTCCTTTATTCGATAAATCTCCATTTGGGTACGAGGGGAAGGTGGTTGATCAGTTTGCGACAACACAACTATAGAATCATCTTGAGAAGACCGTGCATTTTTCATTTTTTCCTGCAACAAATTGGAAAATTAAAATTACATTTGTATAGTAGTTATGTCTTACTTTTTTGAACAAATATAAAACACACCTGTAAATCTTTCACAGCGGGATCATTAGGGTCATACAACATCGTCAAGAATTCTTCATCGGTGATAGGCATCTCTCCTTTGTCCTCTCTTTCTTCATCTATTTCCTATAAGATATAAAAGAACACCAAATCTCAACTAAATACGCATACAAATATGCAATAAGATTAGTTGAATACACGATATCACTTGTTAATACATAATCTTAATAAAAACTAAGATTAGTATAAAGAATCTACCTCACGTCTCTGCTCATATGGTATGGCCCCTGTGCGGGAGGTAAATTCCAACTTCAATCGAGCCTTTTGGCCAAGTTCTGACCTCATTGCAAACTGTGGTGTTCCCCAATGATCGCAGATAGCATTCCATGTGCGTTGAGAGAAGTAATGAGGGTTCAGAATCTTAATATCGATATCACGATATCCACAATCCAGCAGGTTATTCACTTTATCCTCTAAACGTTCTTTTTCCTTATTAAGATAAGACCTAAAGTTTCTCTTCAAATGGGCTCTCACAACTCTATCTCCATTTTCTGGTAGATAATTCTTGGGATATTCATAATAATCCTGCAAAACATATTACATATAGTATTAGATTAAATAATAAACAAGCAACATATAAAGCTGAAAAAAATACACAAGTATTTATTTACTTTAAAACTATTAATGCAAGTGTTGTAAAATTCTTCACGCTTAGCTCCCTTCGCTTTCAGTGTATTTTCATCCCATTTCATCCGAACAATATGGCCTAGTGTTTTCTTGGGTTTAGCAGCCCTGAAACTGTATCAACATAATTAAAAAAAAGACAAAATTTTACAAAAAAAAAGGGCACTCACTGGATGGAAAAACATCAAGAAATAATAGAGTTCCTGTTTTAAAATAGAGTTCCTACGTCTCTACTGTTATTTCTTCGATAGTCCCTCACATATTTTTAATCCCATACAAGCTGTCATTCTGTTGCAGAATCTAAACTAACAATAAATTAATAGGAATTATGGGTTTATTTCAAGCATTCTCTGTAGTACTTTCCACTGCTATCCTTACGCAGTCAGTTATATGTATATGTATCTTTTATATAGTTATCTACTTGTTTATGCTCGGTGTATGTCATATGACTCATTGCTAGTGGTCTACCACTTGTTGCTCAAGTTTAATAATGTACGCTGATGCTCTTAGTAACATTATTTACTTACCCGAGCTACTTTTACTGTCTTATGTTCTCTATTTGCAGAGCAAAGTTGTTTTCAGAGTCTGAGAGCATACTTTGTACAAACATATGATAACGTCTGGTCATTAATATTGAGTTTTTAAGGAAGATATAATATTCATATAAAAATACTTTGGAGTGGACTAGAGAATAAAAAACAACTGCTTGAGAATGTTAAGTAACAGATGAATAGATTTCAAATATTTATATGTATAACCAATTAACTTCCTAGAAAAATATTCAAAATAATTAAATAAAAAGTTCTAATTCTATTCTTTATCTTTCGCTCACTCTGTGTGTGTGCACGTGTGTGTGCGTACGAGAGAAAACCATATAATGTAAAGGATAAAATGATTAGAAGGGAAATGACTTTAATAATTTCAGAAAACTATATAATGTAAAGGATATAATGTGTGTGTGTGTGTGTGTGTTTCTGTGTACAAAATTTCAGAAAACGCCAGCAGCTCAATTAATAATGCTGCATGCCATGCACATTCCTTAGAAACCGTGTGCACTGCATGAAACCTAGCTCAAGCTACTGTGATATGTATGCACACAAAAAATCATAGTCCTATTACTTGCCACTTAATTGGAATACAACCCTAGAGCTCCAAAAGCATAACTAACAAAACTGTGTCAAAAAGACGCTTTATAAACCATTCAGCAAAAACTTAGGAAATCTAATTCAAAATATTATAATCGTTGAAAACACAATCATGAGTTAAAAACAGATGTGACTTTAACTATTTCCTGTAATGTTTTACTTCTCACTTCTATATGCTCATTTCCTGTAACGTTTTACTTCTCACTTCTATATGGTCATATAAATACTGCTACCAAGGCATCTACAGTATGCATTTTACTCATTATTTAACATACCCTTTTCCGTTCTTTGTAAAACGTAGTGTTGGCTTGGCATCCGGAGGTGGTTTCTTCGGGTAGTCCCCTTCAGAACAGCTGCGTCGTTTTCTCTCAAATATAATTTGTTGGCTAGTGTTTCCCACCTCCCAAGACCCTTTTACATGGCTTTCTTCATCACTACCTTTGTGTGCTTCACCACCCCCTCCACTGGTCTTCTTGCTTCTTCCCTGATCATTACCCTTGCTTTTCTTGCTCTTCGGACCAGCCCATGGTACCTACATAATAAAGTGATTAATAACCCTTGCTTTTCTAGCAATTGAGTGGACAAAATTAAGGTCTAAAGTTCAGCTAACATAAGATTCTACACTACACTGCTACAGCAATTTTATTGCTGGAATTAAAAACTAGCAAACTATTCATCAAATAACGACCTAATATCCACATTTTAGCAAAATAGACATCCTTTTTCGAAAATTTTACAAATAGTAACTAAGCAATAAAATCTTTATCCTATTCAGCTTCTACCGTATAATTTCATACAACAATTCACTAAGCAATCTCTGTAACAACATTCCATACACACTTTTAAACAAGCTAAGTGCAACAATTTAAACATCCTGTGATAAATAGAATTGTAGAAATCATTTAAAAATTAACAGCAACAAAGTTGTAAGTAAGCAGAAATATAAACATACCCCAAATATAATTGATATGTTTGATGACGAATTGGCCAAGATTTCACAATTGGGAACAAATTTATACACAAATTAAATTGATACAAACCAACAAATTGATACCGCAATTAACTACTAGTGTAAGTCCACAAAATTAAATAAACCCCAAATATTAGGGTTTATAAATTCAACGAGAGAGAGAGAGAGAGAGAGAGAGAGAGAGAGAGAGAGAGCGAGAGAGAGAGAGAGAGAGAGAGAGAGACCCGAAAACTTATCATCTGTTTAATCGAGCCTTCCTTTTCAGCCATGGCGGCAGCGCGGCGTAATTGCAAAGAAAACCTAATTTCAGAGAGAAAAGGGGAGAATAATTGAAATGGTAGAGAAAAGGGGAGAATAATTGAAATGGTAGAGAAAAGGGGAGAATAATTGAATTGAAATACTTATTCGATCGTTAACAGTCGAATTTAGCCGATATATATATATTTGACTGCTTTTGGTCGAATTTATCGACCCATAATTTTACAAGTAGCAGCTCTATACTGCATAAAACCTGTTGTCTTCCTCTACTACAACACAATTTCACACTATAATTATAAGATCAACTTCAAATTTTAATAGTCCATAGATTAAGCAATAAATTTTTGATACAAATTTTATTAAAAATAATAATTACACTAAATCATCATTATCACTTAATTCATCATTTTCGTCTTCGTTCTCATTTTTGTCTTCGTCTTCATCTTCTTTGTCTTTTGGACTTTCTTCTTCATCGCCGTAATCTACCGAATAATCATTTTCAAACATTCTCAAGTCAACAAAAAAATTCGAGGGATCACGAATAGTAATTGTTTCGACGTGTGATGATGAAGCATTTGACACTTCATTTTGTAAGGCATCGTCGTTTATTTTGATATTTTCTTTGTTTGACACACTTTCATCAACTTGTCGACTCTTTGTTGTTAGAACCGTGTACCATGATGATTTCGCATTTGTAATATTTGGTGCATAGTACACTTGATAGGCTTGGCTAGCCAACACAAACACGTCTTCGGCATTTAGCTTTGATTTGACATCAACGGTAGTAATCCGGTGTCTATCGACTTTGACATGTGTTGTGTGATCAAACCAATGACATTTGAAGACGATGACTTGATACCCATTATGATAGAAGAGTTTTAAAACTTCTTCTACTCTTCCATAATAGTTTCCATAACTTTCTTTGTAAGAAGTCCCTACATTTACAAATGTATAAAGTTTAAAAACATATAATAAATAATAACTACAACCTAAATATTGCTAATAAATAAAATTTCTCACCAATGACAACTATGCCGGAATTTGGTGAAGTGAGCTCATTAGCATTTACACAACTAAATTTGTAACCATTACACTTGCATGCTTTATAAGACTCCACTTTTAACGTCGGACCTCTTATTAGGTCTATAAATTTCTTCTTGAGCTCTTCATCATCTTGTACCTAAAAAAGATATACATAAATGTGTGAATAAAATAAATATACAAAAGTGTGTGCATAAATGTGTTGTAGAAAACACGTACCCTTCTTTCGAACCAATTTCCAAATTGTTCTTTTTGATATATTTCTTTTTCTGCATCATTGAGAAGGGGGTAATGTTGTTGTACTAACTTCTGGAATCCACTACATATTTAAGTTGAGAAAAAAAATTAAAAATTGTAAACTAAATTTATCATTTTTAAATAAAAATGGTTTGGAAGAATCTAACCGTAAATACTTTCCAACTTCCGGCGAATTTATAAGAACATAGTATGTCACGAGTCCATGTTCATCACCGGTCAAGATTCTATCTCCACTCCGTAGACTAGGATGTGTCGGATACGTGTAAACCTCTAACAAATTGACATCATGAAATTTTTGAGGTGCCTCATTTCGACGTAACCGATTATGCACTATCCCGCATTTGGAATCGAAAAACAACGAGCAAAAGTGTACACATTCCTCCTCAATGTACCGTTGTGCCATTGAACCCTCCGCTCGAGCTTTGTTTCCAACTTTCAATTTCAAATTGTGCAAGTATCTTTCAACAAAATACATCCAACGCCAATTAGCCGGGCCTCCCAACTTACACTCGGTAGCTAAATGTATAGGCAAATGCTCCATCGGATTAAACCACCCAGGAATGAAGACAGTTTCAAGCTTGGACATTATCTTCACTATATCTTTCTCCATTTTTTGCAGATCTGTGTATTTCAGATTCGACGAGCATAAATCTTGAAAGAAGTTGCACAACTCAATAATAGGATCAGCTACATGCTTCGGAAGTAAGTCACGACAAACAATAGGCAACAACTTTTGCATGAAAACATGACAGTCATGTGATTTCATCCCGCGAATGCAATTTTTCGACCAATTCACACACCTAGATATATTTGAGGCATAACCATCTGGAAGTTTCAATGCGACAATCCAGTTGAACAACTTATGAATTTGCTCCCGCGAAAGCACGTATGGTGCATGTGGTTTTGTTCCATCAGCTCGAATCCACAATTCACGGTGTACACGTAATTCTTCACAATCCTTTCTCGCTTTTGTGTTATCTTTGGACTTCTTTCCATCATCAAGAATTGTGAAAAAAATATTGTCAAAAACATTTTTCTCAGTGTGCATAATGTCAATGCAATGACGAAGGCTAAGTGTCTCCCAATATGGAAGCTCAAAAAATGGAGAAATGTGAGTCCAGTTATGTGTCACGCCATAATCTTTCGGTTTTCTCTTCGATGACTTTCCCGGAGGGGGAAACTGTATCTGCTCACACATAGTCTTTGCAAGGCATCCTGAATGTCTAGCACACACTGATCGTGTTTCAATACTTCCAAACCTTGTACTCTTTCTCAAGGGATCATTTGGTTCCAAAAAATATCGAGCAGTGCCATAAAAACTAGATTTACCACCATTTTTGAGTTGTTTAGCTTTTACCTCTCCCATGCAAACATGACATGCCAACTTACCCTTGGTGGACCACCCACTAAGCATGGCAAGTGCAGGAAAGTCGCTAATTGTCCACAAAAGCATCGCCTTCATTATAAAATTTGTACGTGAGAACATGTCATATGTTTCCACCCCGGTATGCCACAACTCTTTCAATTCATCAATTAGCGGCCTAAGATAAACATGCAAGTCTTTTGTCGGATCCGTTGGCCCGGGAATAAGAAGAGGCATGAACATGTATGGAGCCTTAGTACACATAGATGGAGGAAGGTTGTACACAACAACCACCACAGGCCAAACAGTGTACTCCTCTGCGTGTGAATCGCGAAAGGGGTCAAATCCATCTGTAGATAGTCCAAGTCTAACATTTCGAATCTCCTTTGAAAATCTTGGAAATCTACGATCAAATTGTTTCCATTCATCTCCATCTGCTGGGTGACTTAATTGACCTTCAACTACAACTCTCTCATGGTGCCATCTCATACATTTTTCAGTCTTCTCGGCCATGAATAAACGTTGCAGTCTCATGTCGAATTTGGAGTCTGTCGCATTTGTTCTGTCGAAAATTCTTTTTAAGACAACATAGACCACTTTTAGAAATAAATTTAGAGTTAAGAATTTTAACAAATACTTTTGAGAAGGCAGAGGAGATAGACAAATACTTTTGAGAACTCGATAGCATCCGTGATCCACTCTTGAACCCAAAAAATGAAATTTTGAATGAGGAAATTGTTAAATATAATATAAGATTCATTTGAAGTATTTCTCTAATACATAAAAGCTTTTAGATTAGCTGGTAATATTTAAATACAATTTGTTTTGCAGCTGATTATTGAATTAATTACATGGTCCCTGATTTTGCCTTTTTGTTTTTTTTCCTTTCCTAAATCTTTCATTCCAAGCAGAAGCACTCGTGTGTTTTCCAACAACCGCAAATGAGCAGGAGTTTATAATGTAATATACTTATTATATCTTTATATAATTAGTGTAAAGTACTTAAATGGTTTGGTTTGGTTGATTGTCTGCGGGTGCTACATAACTAAAAATTCTCTACCGGTCCTACATAGCTAAAAACTGTCTACTATAAAACAATTACACAATTAGAGTTATTAATAATACTTTAGAGAAAAAGTAATATTTCTATAAAAGTAAAGAATAATAGAAGTAGTATAATTTTAATATTTTAAATATTTACACTAAAATTTATTAAAATTGTATTTATAAAAACAATGAATAAACATTTAAATAATCATTATTTTAGTGAATTTGTATATATAAAAAATTCGTAATTTTTATCATTTCAAGAAGTATAACATAAACCGAAATAATATATACATATGAAAAAATATATTATTAACTTAATAAATTTATATTTTTATAAAAATACACAAATATATCAATAAATAAATAAAATTATAAAAACATCAGCTGCTCGACATGAGTTGGCTAAAAACAGTTGGTCGATATGTCCTTGTCAAGATACATTATTGGAAGTAGGAGTAGTGGGGTAGCAAAAATGTCAAATTCTACCGACTACGAAAAAGTATAAGAAAAAGAAGCATGGTACATGTGTTTCAGCATTCGAATTCTTGTCATAAAAAGTTATCACAAATTATTTGTTTCAAATAACATACTTCCTTGTTCCTGTAGGTTTTTTACATTGAAAATACGATTGGACATACATTTTAAAATTTCTATAAAGTATAGTCTAGATTATATTATATTAAAGTATAAAATATTATATTTTGCTAAATTTAGATTGCAGAATGTATGTGATCTCCAGGTCTCGACAAAAAAATGGTCTCCATAGAACTTAACTCTAATACTAATACTATAATTTAAAACTTAATTATAATATATATATATATATATATATATATATATATAGGGGAGAGTTATGTGAGGAACTTAGTAAGGTGGGTAACCTAGTAACTAAATATAAGCCTTAGATATGAAATTGAACTAATGGTGTAGATTGTGTAGAAGGCCCACGTTCTCTCTCTCTTATTTTATTTCCAACAGAACGTCTCTACTCCGTTATTTTTCTAATTTGCAGTCACCACGTACTGATCACCTGCATCACCCTCCTTCCTCTCATTACAAAACAAAAAAAAATTGAGAATCAAATTTCTATGTTTTTTAATGTGCAAATACATTTTATTTTTCAGTATTTTATCAGACTAAATTGCTAAGTTCTATAATTGTTATTTTATTAAGCAGAATTTCTAAATTATGTATTTAATTAATCAATTTATTATGTTCTGTATTTTTATAAATTAAATTCTTACGTTCTGTATTTTAAATGAACTGCAGTTCTATTGTCCTGTATTTTATCAAATCAAAATTCTAAGGTCTGTAGTTTTAAAATATATTAATTTTGTGTTATGTATTTAAGAAAGTAATTTTGTATGTTCTAAATAAATTTTGTTACCTGTACCTAATAAACTGAAATTCTAAATTTTGTTATGTACAGAACATAATTAATTAAGAGTGTTCTGTATTTACAAAAATGGGTTCTGTATTAATTAAGAGTGTTTAGTATAATTCTTTTCGGGAAATAATAGTGTTCCGTAAAACAAAAAAATAAATAAATAATGGGTTCTGTAAAAAATAAAAACTATATTGTTTTTATGTTCTATAATTTTTAACATATAATACATAAAAAAGTATAAAAAACATTAATATTTGATATGAATAAAATTATAAGAACTTTTAGTAACTACATATAAAATAATAATTAGACATAACAAATTATAATGTACACTCAGGTAGAAAACACATAGTAAAAAATTATAAAATAATTAGTAAAATTACATAACATAAAATAGGGAAAACAATAGTGTTAATGTTTACACAATTAAAAGAAATATTAAAATGTAATGAAACTAGCAAAATTAGTAAACCTAGTCACCTAGTGCATGTATTGTATATAACGGAAACTGTGACGATAACTCCACGTTTGTTGATACAGCATCTTAATATCCTCTAATCCAACGGCTGAAAGTAAAAGTTACCTAGTTACCCAAATAATAGAGTTCCTCATTGAACCTTCCTCTATATATATATATATATACATACAAAACCAGATCGGATTCGGATATCCGAATTTTAGAAATTTATGATCCGTATCCGGTCCAAAATATCCAATCCGATTTATTCGGATCGGAAATCCAAAAATTCGGATTAAAAAACTGGGTATTGGATCGGAAATTTGGATATCCAAATTTTCGGAATCTTTTGCTCACCCCTAATAACAATTTAATTCATATATATAATATATATTATTAAATTACATCCGATTAATTTTTTTTACTGCTTAACATGTATTTTAAGACTCATATAAAGTATAGTTCCACAACTTATTTTTAAAATTTTATTTTTTGAATAAAAATTCAAACATTAAATTTTTATTCAAAAACAATATTAAAATAATATATAAGACTAGAGTTAAGTTCTATGGAGACCACCTTTTTTGTGGAGACGTGGAGACCACATACATTCTGCCATCTAAATTTGGGTGAATGTCAACTATGGCCTATTTTTAGAGGCAGATTGACAAAATTAGCCGATTGCAAATTCAGTGACATATGTAGCCGGCGGGATACGCATTCACCATGGGAATATCACTATTACGCATTTATCATTGAAGTATTCAGCAGTTTTTTGAATTGAATACGCATTTCGAGTTGGAGTATCTGATGAATACGCATATCTCAATGGAGTATCATGAACTTAATAAGCATATGACATATGCGTATTACTCTAATTCGTTAACTGACCTCAGCAAACTTCAACGAACAACAACAAATGATTTTAGGGTTGTAAACAACCCTAAAATCAGGTTAGGTTAGGGTTTAGGGTCTAGGGTTTAGGGTTGTAAACAACCCTAAACCCTAAACCCTAAACCCTAAGTCCGTATACGGATTCGTCGTTCTAAATATTTTTAAAACCCAAAATGGAACTATTGAACCCCAAAAGTTAACTGTTGAACCCCCAAGGAAACGGTTAAACTAAGAACACACGTTTATTTTTGTTCATTTTGTATTAAAAAAGATGTTAATTTTGACTTATGGGATACCCAACTGTCAGTGGAGTATCCTGTATATGGGATACCCAACTGTCAACGGAGTATCCCAAAGGCCAAAATTGGCCACTTTTTTCACAATGGTTATTTTTGTTTATTTTGTCAAAAAAGTGATTATTTTTGTCATTCTTTCTCTAAATTTAGCAAAATATAATATTTTATAAATTATGTTCTATGAAAATAACTATTTTCATTTAAAATCTTTAAAATTATATATGTTTTGCAACTAAAACATAGCAAAACATATTGTTCTACAAAACATGTTCGGTTTGAAGAACATTCATGTTTAGTTTGCAGAACTTACATGATTTTCAAGATTTTCAATGAAATAATGATTTTCATAGAATATACTTTGCAAAACAGTACGTTTTGCAAATTTTTGATTACAAAATATAATCTATTTTGCCAAATTTAGATTGCAGAAGTCTCCAGTCTCCACAAAAAAGTGGTCTCCATAGAACTTAACTCTATAGATAATAATCTAGTTATTTTATTTTTTTCTTTTTCAAATTCCAATGTCAGGAGAGTACTAGAGTAGTAGTATACTTGTATTACCTTTAATGGCAAACACGTACAACATTATCATTGTATCATATAATATTAGCATTAAGCACATACCTTAGACTAGGTCTATTGGTCTAGGATTACAAAATCAACAGGAAGATATTCCAAAAACAAATAGGAAGCGAGCTGGCTCAAGTTGTAAAGAGAAAACATCAAAAGTTCCCAAAGTAAGTGACGCAGCAACGCGAAAAAGAAAAAATGCTTTTCCCTGGTGGGATCACTATAATAAGACAAATGATCCGACTATGGCTGAATGTAAATATTGTCTTACTTTGATTGCTTCTAATTCTACTAATGGAACAAGTTGCTTGGCTAATCATATGAGAAGATGCAAAAGGTTACCCGCTAATATAGACATGAAGCAAAAGATTTTGAATTTTCAGTCAGAAGTGATAGTTAATAAGGATGGAATCATTGAGACTATTTCCATCCCGAAGCCTTGGTTATTCAATCAAGACGCTGTTAGAAATGTACTTGCTAAAATTTTGATAGTTGATGAGCTACCGTTTATGTTTGTGGAGAGAGAAGGATTTCGTGCTTTATGCAAAACTATGCATCCCGAATTTTCTATTCCTTCACGTTTTACAGCAGCAAGAGATTGTTATAATCTCTTTATCGAGGAAAGAAGAAAATTAAAGGAATTTTTTAGCAAATTATCTTCCAGAATTTGTTTGACAACTGATTCATGGACCTCAGACCAAAATTTGAGTTACATGTGTCTGACGGCTCATTTTATCGACGATAACTGGAATTTGCATAAAAGAATCATCAACTTTTGTCCTATTGCTAGCCAATCTGGACAATTAATTGGTAGAGCTGTTGAAAAATGTCTCAATGATTGGGAAGTCAAAAATATTTTAACTATGACAGTTGCTCTTGATTACCTAAAAAAGCGATTTAATCACAGGGAGCGTGATGTTTTAAATGGAAAATTTTTGCATGTGAGGTTTGTTGCCCATATTTTGAATTTGGTTGTGAAAGATGGCCTAGATGATCTTGATACATCAATTCTGAAAGCTCGTACATTTGTAAAATATGTAAGGTCTTCTCCTGCTAGGCTACAAAAATTCAAGGCGCGCAAGTGTTGAGGAGGAAAAATTAGATGGTAAAAGTCTTGTTTGTTTGGATGTTGAAACTAGGTGGAATTCAACATACTTGATGCTGGAGTCTGCTATTAAATTTTAGAAGGCATTTGCTAATTTAATTATGAAAGATGTTGCACTTAAAAAAGAGATGAAAAAGGTAGGCGGTGACATTACAAATGAGGAGTGGAAGCAAGTGTCCTCATTTCTACCATTTCTGAAAGTTTTCTATGATGCTACTTTAAAGTTGCCAGGTTCTCTCTATATTACTTCTAATTATTATATCGATGCAATTTTTGGTGTTGGTTATGTGCTTTTTCAACATCTTTATCATGAAGATGAAGCTATCCGAAAAATGGCATCGCACATGAAGTTAAAGTATGACAAATATTGGGGAGATATTGATAAGCTTAATCATTTCATATTTATTTCGGTAATTTTAGATCCGAGAAGAAAAATGGTATATGTTGATTGGATGGTGAAAATTTGGTTTGGGGCTGAGAGAGGTGGTATCTTGTCTTTAAATATAAAGTCCACTTTTTGTTCACTATTTGACTTATATGGTTCATCTTTGCCTCATTCAGAAAATGTTAAAGAATCTAGTTACCCAAGTTCTACCACTAGTATTCGTTCCAAAGAGAAAGACGGTAAAAAAATGTTCGACTTTTCTGAGCTTGTGGGTAATACTTTCGAAATGCAAGTAGGGGGTGGAATAAGTGAGAAAAAGGTCGAGTGGGAGAAATATTTGGAAGATGAACGTGAATCTAATGAGTCATGCCCAAGTGTCTTACAATGGTGGAAAGATAATAACAAAAAATATCCTACACTTGCTAAGATAGCTCAAGACATTCTTGCAATTCCAGTTTCTACTGTTGCTTCAGAGTCTGCCTCTGCCTTTAGTACAGGAGGGCGTGTTCTTGATTCTTTTCGTACTTCTTTAACTCCAAGGATGGTCGAAGCTTTAATTTGTGCACAAGATTGGCTGCGCAATTCTTACAATCCACTTTTTATAAAGGAGAGCTTACTTGAAATGGAAAAATTTGAAGAAGGTTGGTTTAATGCAATTATTTTTATAATTATTAGCATTTTTTGTTTTCAGTTAGATATTGATACTTACAAAAATTTAATCCTAAATTGTAGGTACGGAAAACTTGACAGTGGAGCAGCCGATGATTATTATTGACGAGCAATAGATGATACTTTGGATGAGTAGTGGTTAGGTGATGTTCTGATGCTGTTAAATTTGATTCCTGTATTTTTTTAGACATTTGGTTTGACGGGGTTTATTATAAATTTAATTGTTTTCTATTTTTGTATAAGCTTTAAATTATGGTTTTTTCACTTAAGAGACTTAGTTGGTCAGGTTATTACAATGATGTTCTTGTTTTCTTTACCACTGGACACTACTTAACTACGTAGTAAACTAGTAATAGATGGATGCCTTGCAATTACACACATGACAACATCAAGTTTGCTCGGTGGTGCGAAGTTTGCTCAGTTGGACTGTTTCTTCTGTAGCAGAACATAGTTCCTGGTATTGTAGGAATTACATGATTCTGAAGATGCAAGTTCATTTTTTATGTTGTACTAGACTAACACTAGTTTACTTCTTTGTGCAGCATGCTGCAACTAAAGAATATTAACCGGGTCGGCTAATCCGATTTCCGGTCCGATTATATTGGATATCCAATTTTCGGATATCCGATTAAATCGGGTCAGATATGGATCATACGTTTTGTATTCCGATAAATCGGATATCCGATCCGAATTTCATAACCGGACCCATCATTTACGAAGTGTAGTAAATCACTATTAACACTTGTGGGACCCATCATTTACTACACTTGTGGATCGGTTAATATTAAGTGTTAAAACTCTTAATATTGAAGTCTAGTAAATGATGGGTCCCACAAGTGTTAAAAGTGTTTTACGGCACACACAAAACTCACAAAATAATATTTAATTTAGTGACGATTTAACAATTTTTACCCAATTGAAAATACCCTGAAACTAAAGAGAAAAAAATGAAAAATTTGTACATTAAGAATTCTTATTGAACTTATTATCAAAATAATCTTTTAAGTATTTGAATATAGTTTTACGAATAACCAAATACAATTTTTCATATTACATCGACAGTTTTCATCTATTTATTTTAACATCTAACAAAATAATCTTTAATTAATGATGGTTTAACAATTAAAACTACAACAAAACTAAAGATCGAAGAAAGTGACAAATTTTTACTTTGAGAATTCTATTCGAGTTAGGAAATTTTCATGTATTTTATTTAAATTATCAAGATATATTTTTTAGTATTTTAATATAATTTAACTAACAACCAAATACACTTTTTCATGGTCGATCTAACGATTTTCATCTATTTATTTTAAAATCAAACGAACCTTATTATTTTCATGGTTGAGATAATTTTGGCGGTACTGAGGACCGACCAAAGTTTTGGATAAGATCTCTCTTACGCTTATTATATATAAGGATTTAATTAATGTCCGGGGCCCACTGACAGACCAGTAGGCTGTCTTCTCGAAAACAAGGGCCATGTTCCTTGTAGAACCGTTAACCCAAGAACTCTTAAAACTCTAATTTATATTTCAAAATAATATATATTTATTATATGTAGATCAGGGGTAAAGTTGTCCATAAACACAAAATTCACAATTTAGAGCTAATTAATATTTGATTAACAATTATAATCATACATCGATATCGATCAAAAAATTCTCCGTCATCAACATAAAATTCCCCCATTATTTTTATCAACTTTTGTGAAAATATTCAAGTTTTTGTATGATCACACAATATTAGATAACAGTGTTCAGCAGCTGGACATTTAAATACAAGTAAGTTCAGTTGTAGAATTTTAAAATTTATGTGCTTTATTTCAAATTGGATTGCATGACTTTTATGTTGAACGGTAGAACACGAAAGTTATGGTATGAAAATAATATGAATAACATTGTTCAACAGTTGAATATTATAAAAAAAATCAAGTTCACTTGTAGAACTTCGTGGAAAAAAGTAGGTTGAGTTGTTGAACTTTGAAGTTCATGTGCATAACACTTAAAATTAAGTAGCAGAACACTGTATTTATACTACGAAACAAAATAGGTCCTGCAAGAGAATCCTTTTATCTGATAAATATTTTCGTGAATAAAATAAATAAATCATTCTTAAGAAAAAAATTAAAAAATGAGTAATTGATTAAACTTCTTTATTTAAATTAATTGAACTAATAGTGTAGTTATTTTATTCCAAAAATACCCTTATAAGGATTTTGTATATAAAAATGAGTTGAATCTGGATAGTTGATCTAGTAATAATCCAACAGTTTATAACAGTTCTAAAATTCTTTTTTAGTATGTGATTCTCTCTTGATCCTGACCCTTAGGGCATATAACTTATTGTGGACAAGATTGTAGCATTTAAGTACCGTGTAAAATCAAGATTTATTTTCCGTAGACATTTAACTAGACAATGTGTCAATGGAATTAGAAATTATCAGTGTATTAATTGTAATCGTCTAACTTTTCGGACTATTAATTCTAAATACAAACTTAAAAAAAAACAAATTCTTTATTCAATAAATCAATAATTCACGAAATTCAAATGCAATGGTCAAACTCAATAATTCAAAAATATAAAATTGGAGATGCAACTCCACAAATTCAATAATCATAACCATGCACATAACAAAATCTATTCTACTACACTACACCATGCATGGTCTTCGCCAACACCCAAAATAAGTGTTAAAAATGCTGAAAAATGTTACAATATGAATTACGGCAACACTTTGGTCAATTTTCAAGGTGTTGGAAATCGCCATGTGGGATAAGAGGTTGTTCCAACACATTTTGTCAAACTATGGCAACATCAAAGTAATGTTGGCTTCGCGACTTATGCCAACATTTTGTGCAAATACCAACACTCTTTCCGGTGTTGGCATAAAGTCTATGCCAACACTGTCTACTCAAACCCAACACCCTTGTGATGTTGCCATACAGCCTATTCCAACATCTTTGTCCTTCTATAGCAACGCCAATGATGTAACAGTTCACATTTTTGCCAACACCCTATCATATTATAGTAACACTCGCTAGTTTACATTGTTCAAGTTTTAGCTACATTTTTACACGCTATGGAAACATCTTTACTGGTAATTTTGCAACAGATTTCTTCCAAAATGAAACATCCTAATATAAAACATAATCCATCCCAAAAACCAAGCAAGCAAACAACAGATGCAACATAAACCAACTACATATGCAAACTTCAGTACATAAATAACTCTGAACACAAATTTGAAGTAATATTTAAACCAACGATTACGTAAACAAGTTAAATATGGCCAAGAGTGCCATGAATCTAAGTTCTACCCATAACGTCTCAAAAGATTTTATAATAATAAAACCAAGCATCAAGGAGTATCATTGTCAGCTCCACTTGCATCACCATCTTGGACACTGTTAGGTGGCGCCACATTTAGCTCTTCAATATCAACCTTCAGCTCTGGACACTTTTCTGCCAGCTTGGTCATCATCATCTTGACATTTTCTCGAACCTTCTTCTCCACTTTTTCATCCATCTCCTGCGTAATTTGATCCCGGATCTTTTCAGTCAAACTTGCCAAGTAATTATCTGAAATATTTGATGTAGTCGCAGTTTGTGTTGCCAATTTGTCATTTCCTTCCTTTTTTCGGATAAGTCTCCCTACTAAATAAGAGCGACTGTGTTCTTTGCCACCATAAACAAGCTTATTAGCAATCTGATACAAATGAAGATGTTACTTGTAATGCCTAATGTTAATCCACTTTAATATGCAATACTCAATAGAACCGGAAACCCAGAATTACTGTCCACTATGAAGTAGATTGAAAAATAAAAGCCAACAAGTAAAAAATGAAAGGGTGCGATGGCTTTTGATTCTGCTACCAAAAGAGCTACTAGAGAACACTTTTTGCTAACTAAAGGAAAATATTAGGTCCAAACTGCCTACATAGTCTCTGTCCAATAAACTAATAGCCAAGATGACAAAAAAGGATGAAGAAGAACTAATCAAATGTATACCCAAATTGATACCACCTATGAACTTTAAACAAATGCAAGTAATTCAGTATAACATAGACTAAAATCTTTTATTTCTGTTTGTATCATAATAAATTTTTGTTTTCGAATTATTTTTGTATCATAATATGTTATACAAAAGGCGCTTTCTTTGTACCTTACTTCCAACTTGTTGAATGTTGAGTAATACAGGTTCCCAGACTGGGGTAAGATAATTGTTTAAAAATTCCGTTCCAAATCCAAACATCTCAACACCAACTCTCTAGTAATCTTTGAGTTGACACATTCTTCAGCACAAATAGTGAGGTGACCAGACTTCCCATGATGGTTTGTTCCGATAGAATCTTCTATATACATAAGATCTATGGTTAATGACCTACTTGATTTGGTGATTATCTACATCAAAACAAAAAATTGTCAGAATCTGAACAGAAATAATGTTTGTGATACAACAGAGCTGAAGCCTCTGATAGTGTTACTGATAGGACTTCAACATCTAAACCAGAAAAAATTATAATACAAACATTTTGTAGTCTACAGACAAGAAAGTTACATATCTAATGAAAGAAAAAAGGGAAACTAAAAGCTAGTAGCTTTGAGATCATTCTACGTTGTAGTGTATCAAAAAATGAAAGTCGCTTAGAATTATAAAACAATTGCATAAGCAACATTGGCTATAATTCTTGAAATATGAAATAATGAATAGCTAAGAAGTATCGACCCCGTTTAGAATCAAGTCTAGCATATAAATGACCAGAAAACATTGCCTTGAATTAAATTTCAGAATCTGGACAGAGCCACAATATGCAAGTGAAACTACTATCAGAGGTTAGTACCTCAAACAAGACACATGTAGCCTCACCAAGAAGTTCCAATTCATCCAGTTTAAGCATTTGCAGGTACCACCATAAGATATTACTAAAAGTGATAACAAATTTAATAGGAAATGAACGTGACACAACTACTGGAGACACCTTTTTTCTCGAAGGTGTAAGTATGTGCAAAATAATTAAAAGTCAATTAACTGTTTTTCCTACAAAAGTTTTGGAAACATCATCAGATAGTACCTTTACTTCTAGATCCTGAAACTGTTCATCAACATTATACAGATGAAACCTGTGATTTAATAAGAACTCAAGTAAATACAAGCTATTTAAATAGTATTTGCCTGACAGAGAACAGTGAAGCATTAATAACTTACACCAAAGTTTTAACCACCTCAAAATAATAGGTAATACTGTGCTTTGTAGTCCATTGAGGATTTAGTGATTTGGGTACTACTTCTGTTCGGCCAAACTCTTGAAGTGTGTCATCCCTTCCTTTTACATTAATAACTGCAAAGGTACTAAGAAATTTGGTACATCATGACAAGAACATAGTATTGACTGTTAAGAATGCCTCTGGAATATATACATTAAATATGTTTCACAGCGCAAAGTCCATTCCATTGTAACTATGATTGTGAACGGGATCAAAGTAATACACTTTTAACTTATGAATATGTTTTCTTACTCTCGGTTAATTTAATTAAATTCTGCTCCACTTTCTGTCTACAAAAATAATATGTTTGTATCATAATAAATTTTGCAAAACACGGCACTTTCAGTATTGCAAAGTGTTACAATTTCCCTCTACAGCACCCACAAACTTTAAGGACTAAAAATCAAATTCAGTTGAACCGCATCCAGAAACATCTCAAATGCCAGTTATTAGTTCTTATTTAATGACCCTTTGATCCTAAGATGTGCAGTTATTAGTTAGCCTACTGAACTTTCTGACCATTGAATATTACCAACAAAATATCCTTCTATAAGGTATTTCTAGATACAAACACAAGTATTACTCCAAAAATAGTCTGTAACAAGTAATTTAGCTCACTAAAAATACTCTGTAATATATGCAAATAATTGAATAAGAGCTACTAGTCAAAAAAGACAATGGGAATTAGAAAATAGGAGCACCCCCTATATACAAAGATTGTAAGAGACAAAGGTTAACAACTACAGGAACCTAGACTAGCATTCATGAAAAAAACTTTTAACATTCAAATTCCATTAATTTGAATAAAAGATCGTACCAGCCCGATGACATAAACCATATAATGAATAGCACATAAATGTTAAGATATGTGTATTCATTAGTTTAAACGAATGTAAAACCCAAAAATTAGGGTTTTTAAAACCCCCAAAATCAACCGATTAAAACCCCAAAAAATTAGGGTTTGTAAAACCCCCAAAATTAATAGATTAAAACCCCCAAAAATTAGGGTTTGTAAACTATAAACTATAAAAAGAGATTACCTGAACTAATTAGATGGATATGACACTACAAGAAAATGGTCAATAGACATCGGTTTCTGGCCGATGTCTATGTTGTTTGCCAACCGATGTCTTAGTTGGTGATTTCTATCTTAGACATCGGCCAGAAAATGATGTCTGAACTTAACATACACATCGGTTATAACTTAAATTAGTGATGTGTAATGAACTCATAAACATCAGTTTTTACAGAAAAAAAGTGATTTATATTCTTCTATTAGACATCATTTTGGTCCGATATCTGTTTTGATTTTAGACATCAGATTTTTTAAATAAAAATTGATTTCTATTTGTTTCTTAGACATCAAATATTGGAAAAAAAATGTGATGTTTATCTTTGTGTTAGACATCAGTTTTGTCACATTAATATTGATGTATATTTAGGTCTTACACATCAGTATTTGATAAAAAATTTGATGTATTTGTTACCAGTAAACATTAATTTCTGAACCTATATTAAATAAACTGTTGTCTTTCCAAGCGTAAAAAAAATTAAAATATGGACCATTCACCTTGTGGTTGTGAATTTCACCACTACTAATAATGAATCCAACAAAAATGAGAGATTCTATTACCTTGAGAAAGTATTATATTTACAAGGATTCACCATCTTAGATATGCTCCTATACATGAGCTACTTAGATATCAATCTCATTATATTATTTGAGGACTTCATCCACTGCCTGACCTACTTGCTGAAGTTGAGCTTCAACTTGTCTTGGTGGGGAGAAAACAAACCAGGATGCGGAAGTACGCGAAACAATAAAGCAGCTACTGTATCTGCTGCTATACCTGCTCTCATGGACAATGTAGTCCCAATTGCACGCAAGAAATGCAAATGCATCCAATTTTTCTGAAGCTACACCAATGAATAAAACAAATATCAACAACGCCATTCGATAGACCAATTATTGATAGATAGATAATTTGTTCTACCTTAGTACTTTAAACTTACATTAGTCAATTTTTTGGAGAGACTGATGTGTAAACACTGCTTCACTTCACAATAAATTTTAGGGTTAAATAATAATGACGACGAAATACTCTATTATGCAGTTACCTAAGAAGGAATTGGCGCTTGGCTTCTCTTTGCTGTCTGCATTTGGGAAACAGGTATTTGTTAACCATTTTAGAAAAAAAAACAATAACTTTTATTTAGGAATCTATGTATAGATAAAGATCAAAAGTAGTGCCCTACTTACCGAATATATAGTTTTGAAGGCGCTACATATTGAAAAAAGAGATTATCAGGAAACAAGAATGGGTTTCTGGAAGCACTAGCAATTTAGCTTTTACTTTTTAGACAATGGTATCATTTACAATTAATTTTCATGGACAAACTATCCTTATAGAGCGATTGCATCCCATAGTACCTTTTGATTCCCTGGACTGGAACCCTTAGCCATTCAGCTGCAAAAGTCCATGTATAGTTTTTAAACGTTAGTGATATTACTACACTATAAAAACTAACATGGATGAAATAAAATACCAATGTCACAGAACTCTACTTTACCAACATCCTCAATATTAGGAATAGTGGCAGAAACAGAAACAAAATGGACATGCGCTAATTAACGCACTAGATTTCATTTCAGTATTACAAGAAATCATTTTTAATCCGGTGACAATTGCCTCTAAAGCTGCTCCACCAATCCTATACCAAATTACATTGATTGACAGCTTGCTCAACCAAGCTAACGTCATCCCATTGCATGAGGTGGACATGCAATATAGAAGTAGCAAAAAACATCTGTGGAGCAGAATAAGGCAATAAACAAGATATAAAAGAGAGAGAATAGGGAAGGGGGTTAAAAAAGGAAATGGAAACCTGTAACTCGGGATAATGCAATTCAGTTGCAGACATATAAGCCTGTTCCAAAGAGGAGAGTGAAGCTTGGTAATCTCCTTGAATAATGAGAGCATTTGCAAGATGGGAGTTGAAGTTGCAAGACCATAATTTAGCAGCAAAGCTATGAAATAACAAATTAGGGCAATTAGGAAAATAATAACAACTAAATCTCTCTGGCTTAAATCTCTCTCAAAATTAAATATCTCCTCTGTCTCTCTCTGAAATAAGTAGTATTACTCTTACCTTTGAGCCTGGTTGGAAGGGGCTATGTATATCTATAAGAGAAGAAAGTTGGACCAACAAAGTAAAATTTTTATAAATTAAGAGAAAAAAAATCTATATGTAGAACTGGAGTCATCAATATGTAATTAATGTAAGATCTCAAACTAACACTGTATGTGAAAGTATTCACAAGGGAACATATGATGTTAACAGAGGGACACATGTAAGTTATCTTATCAGATAGATGGAACATCTTTTATGCTTATGGTTTGAAAACAATGTTTCTGGTCAAAAATTGTACAATTAAGACATTAACAGTTAACCATCAGTACCAGAAGATTGATTTCTCCAGAAGGTGAACTGTAATAAAACATTAAGAGAATGACATTCACATTCACATCTGTTTGCTCTTCATTTACAGGCCCTTCATCCTGCATGTCTTCACCCTCATTCGGATTGACAGCTGAAGCTGACTGATTACCCTCGTCTTCTGTTCACTTTGCTTATTGAGATGAGGTACAGGTCAACAAATTTAAAGCCCTGTGTTACTGAATGATGAATAAGGAAACGTAAAATATATTCATGCAAGAACCAAAAATCAGATACAAGGTGCTAAATTGGAAATAGATTTCAGTCCTTTCCCAAGGACTACACCAAAATAAATCTTAACACAGTTATTCAGCTCAAAATTTTATAAATACCAGAGGGAACACAATCAATAATTAATTCAAATACACTTCTGTCACAAAGAAAACATTTAAAACTCGTATGGGAAAAACATTAAAATAATTACAGGTGTAGAGTAATAAAACTAAATTCTAACTAACGCAGTACAGTAGATTGTAGATATTCGAAATAAAAAATGACAGACTAAGAATAACCAATTATCAAAAGTTTGCACCTTCTCAAATTAGATATGACATACGTAATTGTCCTAAAGTATATATAACCATACAAATTGTTATATTATCTCATCTTATTATATCGATTCACAATAAAATTGTTATACACATTAATCACATATTTATATCACTTCAGGCAATGCAAGATAGTTGAAAACAGTTACAGAAGTCAGCTCAATTCCATAAAATGAAGATAAAGTTTAGCAACTAGTCCAGCAGAAATAGAAAAACTTACTCCCAAGCACTCCATCATCTGGTAATAAGCTCTACCATGCAAAGGGGTATGACCTTGCCGAGACTCCGAGAAATATCTAGTCCTAAACAATGCCAGAACTCTGGTCAGAACATGTGTCTCGAAATTGTCTATAGCAATTCAGCAAGGGATACAATATTCATCTGGAAGATGAGAAAAAATAAATAGAGGAGATGGCATGTATTTACTCTGCCACATACCATTCTTTGTAACCTGGATCCACAGTGAAACCATACATGTCAACAGAGTCACAGATAGAGAGAGCAAATTCGAGAGCCTTGAGTCCAGTTCCTTTCGCAGCAGAACCAAAAGATGCCTAACATAAGATACACGGGATTGAGTATTGGAATTTCCAGCAAAATACAACCGAAGCTTGATAACTAAAAAATTGTGTAGATTTAAAAGCAACAAACAAATTTAGTCGTCATTAGTTATCTACTATATACCATTACTAAACTCTCAAACAACTAAAAACATCAGTAAATCACTCAAACAACTAAAAATATCACTATGTGTGTGTGAACACGCATCAATTAAACAAACTCCCCTTGATTTCAAGTCTGAGAGGCTATTTCCAACACAATGCCACAATTAAAACACAAAAACAAATCAAGTCAGCAACAAAAAATCAAACAGATCTAAAAATAACCGACATCGTGAATTGATTCAAATTCAAACGAAATTAAAATCGTACGAGATCTAATAAACACACAAATGCGAGTAAATAAATAAACTAACAATTGCAACGAATTAAATTCGAAGATTATGAGATGAAGATTAATAGATTCGAATTGAGATCCCAGTGAATTGAATTGAACGAAGTAGAGCAGGACGGAGGTGAATGGTGGTGGAGGTGGAGACGAGAGAGAGAGAGAGAGAGAGAGAGAGAGAGAGAGATTTAGTGAGGTGAGAGACGAGAGAGAGAGAGATTGAGTGAGGTGAGAGACGAGAGAGAGAGTCGGAAAGGGGGAAAATAGATTTAGTTTTTAGTCGGGGGAAAAGTATTTGGCAAGAGGGGGAAAATAATTGGTATAAAGGGGGGAAAATAATTGATGTAAAGGGGGGAATTGCCAAATTTTTACCAAGGGGAAAACAAAATTTTTTTAGTCGAACTTTAGACATTGGTTCTAAAATAAGCGATGTCTTTAAACAACAAAGACATCAGATTAACGCGGGGTGATGTTATTATATCTTTTAACATCAGTGGAATTAGTAACTGATGTCTAATGTGTGATGTCTATTGAACATTTTCTTGTAGTGTGAGCTTCAATCCGAGACGAGCTTCGGCCGTAAATGTCCTTCGACCGGAGACAAAAAAGAGAGAGAGAGAGAGAGAGAGAGAGAGAGATGTGTGTTTGAGGGAGAGAGTGTTTCAGATGGAGAGGGAGAGAGTGTTTGAGAGAGAGGGAGAGAGTGATTGAGAGAGAGAGAGAGAGAGCGATGTGTGTTTGAGGGGGGGATAGAGAGAGGGAGAGAGTGTTTTCATTATTTTGAGTTTTTCACTAGAGCGGGCTATTTTTCACTAGAGCGGGCAATTTCCCCCCGCTTTTTTAAACACTATTTTGGGTGTATAAGGCAACACCCATACAGGTGTTGGCATTGAGGATAAAATTGTAACTAAGGCAACACCAACGGCAACACCCGACTATGATGTTGGCATATATTAGTTTTAATTGATTTTTAACCATCTAAGCCAACATTTTACGTGGCAACACCATTTTTGAGTGTTGGTAAAGACCGTTTTTGGTGTAGTGCTAGCACGGTAGATCTTATCCAAATAATTGCATCAAATCACCTAGCACAAAGTCCACACATGTTCACATCCTTATTTTTAATAGGGATTTGGTCCCCAGCCATCGATGGATGCCAACCACCTGCCGCTATGTTTCATTGCGGGAGGTGATGTGACTCCCGCTATGTTTCATTGCGGGAGGTGGTTGGTATCCACGGTGGGTGTGGAAGAGCACCCTTCTTAATAAGCTTCCAAAAGTCCGAATCTAAAACATATTAAAACAATGAGCTGCAAAGCCCAGTAAGAGTAACTATCGTCCAACAGCTGAAAATAATATTTAAAATAGAATTTCTGAATTTTAAATCGATAAAAGAGTCTTAACAATAAACTCAGATTTGATTCGCACAGTTCTAAATTACGGTCACACTATACCAGTGATACGGTTCTATATTCGATAGTTCGATGGAGGCCAGTTTACATCCCTCGATAAGACAAACTCAACGAGGTATTTATGTGTTCCGAAACATACGTAAACTAGTTCTATGTGTCACACTATCCAGTGACCGGATTCTATGATTAGATACGCAACTAAAACTGGGGAATTCTATAAAAATCTTTTTTTTAATCTAATTTCGATATCACAGTTTCGTAAATTAAATCAAATATTTCAAATGCGGATAAAACAGATTTGATAATATTAGTGAGCAATGAAAAGTGTAACGCCCCCAAATCCGGGGTCAGAAGATTTGGTCGTCACGCTAAAATCTCAATTTAAAACAACCTGTTAAATATTAAACCAATACAAATATAACATCTGCGACCCCAACTCTACCAAGATCTTTTAGGCTATAGTGCTAGAAACAAGAATCCAAAATTTACTAAACTTTAACTTCCTTTACAACAATACTCTTTGCACAAATTCTATAACACTGGTATAACTTCGATAAGAAGTATACCAGGCAAACTAATCTTATACAATATAGTATTTATTAGAAATCAACTATATACAATAACCTTACACTAGATCCAAATGCTCTGCATCAACTCGTCTTCCCAACATCATCTTGACTCTTCTCGTTCCATAGTTATACGATTAAATACTGTCAATCTACCTTTCACTGGAGGGTTAAAAAGGTGAAACAAGCAAGAGTGAGCCAAAGTGCTCAGCTAGTGCGATAGAATATAGCTCTGAATATCAATGTATGATTCAATAAGTATGAAATTTAACAAAACAGTACAGAACAGGTATTAGGAAATTCTCAATGGAATTTAAGAACAATGAAACTTGATTATCAATAACAAACCATAACTTTAAAAGTAATATGGTTCCACATAAGTAAAACTCTTTTCAATTTATCATCAAAATAAATGAATTGGAATTCACTCGACGCTACGAGCTAAGCCGACGATCAATCGCTCATAGCTCGCCAACCAAACTGTGGTACACAACAGGCTCATTACATATTGGGGTTCCCCAGGCAATTATCCGCCTCTCGGCACTTATTGCTATTGGCCATAATTCATCATACTCGACCGGCGCACGACCATGTGTATTTCCAATTCACGGGTTCAATATAAAACCCTAGTTATTCAACAAATCTCAGTGTTCACCCTTATCGGGCTCACAACTCAAATCACAGTTTTACCCTTATCGGGTTCATAACTTCCCAATCATTTAGGAAATTCACATTTCAACAAATCTCAGTTTTACCCTTATCGGGCTCACAACTTCCCAATCATTTATGAAATCCACATTTCAACAAGATAATTAAAATTTTCTCATTTAACATGGCAATATGAATCTGATAAGTAAGAATATAAATCAGAGGGTTTATTGAATACTAAAAGAAATAGTTCAAGTCCTTCAAAAAGTATACTTATAACGGATAAGCCTTACATTCTGAAGGAAATAAACTGAATTATGCATAACATATATGAGTTCGAATAAGGGACTTGATCAGATAATTGCATTAACTAGAAGAAAATAAAATAATAACACTTGTATAGGTGCAAGATGGAAATAGAATGTGACGCCCCCAAATCCGGGGTCAGGATTTGGTGCCACTATCACTCTGAATAAAACATAATTAAACAAACGACCCCTCAGCTAAGGATCGATCACAGGTCATGGTGTGAAACAAGAATCTAAAATATCCAAGTTATTACAACATCTAATTCAGTTTTATCACAAACTGTTGCCACTATCTAAACATTGGTTAAAAAAAATGAATTCTATCTGCCCGACAACTAGAACCTACTTCTTGAATCAGGCCTCCTCACGGTCTCCTTAGCGGTTACTCGCAGATAGCTAACTTCGTTCTTAACTGAAAGGTTAGGGAAAAACAGCAAGAGTGAGCCAACAATGCTCAGCAAGTGTATAATAATCGTCAACAAACATTGAACATGATATAAGAAATGAATCAGGATATCTGATAAATAAACAGAGTTTCATAATAGAAATCAATAAATAAACGGATTGGAATTGGAACCACACGCTACGAGCTAAGCTAGGTGATCAGCCAACGCATTAGCTCCGGGTCACATTTTTAATGTGACTCCAAACACACACTGGATCCATAGGCAACATATTGGCCTTAAATAATTCATAAACCAGACCGGCGTAACGGTCAAAAACAAATTTCCAATTCCAGGGTTGAATAAAATTTCAGATTATTCATAACGAATAAGGGTGTCAAGATTTCAATTATAAATCAGTCTATATGAACAACTTGTTTCAGTTTTACAGATTTCAATTCATGATAACGCTTCAGGGATTCAAATGATAAAAAAATAATAGAAAGATCATGCTATAGGGTCAAGCAAAGGCATTAGACAATAATCAAGTTATAAGTAAGCATGGCAATAAATGGGTTTAAGACAAAGAAGGATAGGTATACAAAAATATAGTTGCAAGATGGGACAAAATGTTCAAAGGTATTATATGAAAGGAAAGGTAAAAGAAAGAATTCTGGTTAGAGAAAACATTAACATCATAAATTAAGAGAAGCTGCCATTTGAACAATAAGTGGAGGGAATAGACACTTGCCTCAAAAGCTGATAAACTAACTCAATAACTTGTATCTCACAACTCCAACTTTACGTACGCGGGCTCCTTTCCTGGCCTCCTATTTGTACCTATATAAAGGTATAATACCCTATTAGTACCTCAACTTGTTTACGTTAGCCTATCAACCCATATTCTACCCCAACGATATTTATTTACATGCATATACCACATTATAATATAGCACGTTGTCACATAACACATATTATTTTCTCAACATATAACTCTTATCCATATAATAAACACAAAACTCACATAAGCGCACATTGTCATTCAAGTTCACATAATATACTCCTTTAATACATATATAATTTAACTTTCAAATCATATCACCCTTGGTATAACCTTAAATCAACTTGATCAATGCTAACCATATCTTTAACACCTTCACAAATAATGCATTCAATCTCAAAAGCTGAAAATTCTGCTGCGCACACTCTACCAAAATACTTATCATAAATCCAAAAATAATCAAACAAATACCACATTTGACAGGATACTTCCTGATTACTAATTCAACTTAGAATAAAAGTTTCAACTCCAAAACAATTCATTTAGACTAAAAACGAACAGGTCAAAGTATGTACTGAAACACAGAAAATTCCTGCTGCGCAACTTTTAGTAAAACATGCATAACTCTTTATTCGCTAACTCTAATGATATAAGGTTTGCGCGTGCACAAACTAGACTCCGATTAGAACAATTTCCTCCTAGACGTTCTGTCTAAAACAGGCAGCAACCATTCGAAATTAACCAAAACAGAACAGACAGTTTCTGGGTATTTCACATCCTTCCATATAAACCTTTAAACACTAACATTTTTAATAAATCAAAATTCATGATATCTATTTGAAATTTTTATGAGACCTTCATAAACCTACTGACTTGCTACATAAAACGTTTCAACTTGAAATTAAAAGTTTAAGCAATTAAATTGTAGCTTAGAAAATCAGAAACCGTAACAGTTTTATACTCTGCGCGTACACTACCAAAATAATCATAATAAATAGCTCAATAATCGGATTGCTTCCAAATTTTCGCCTGCTTACACTAGATTCTGAGGAGCTCATGAATCTCAGAGAATTGCAACCCAAGGGTGACCTTGAGCTGCTCGAAACAGAGCTCCAACAGAGCAGTGCTGCTACAGAAATTTGAGCGACTATGGACTTATGTAATTACAACAATACTTTACACATTCTATACAATTCACACACTAACCACACAAACACATATCTCACACAAGTTTTCATCATCACCTCTTCAACTCTCAATTGTTTCCCTTCCTTTCTCCTTACTCCCTTTCTTTCTCTTTTTCTCTCTTATCTTCTTTTCTCTCTTCTTTCTCTCCTCTCGGTCTTTTCTCTCTTCTTCTCCCTCTCTCGGCCTTATTGCCTTGACCAACACCAAACACTCATAACTCTCTTACACACCCACACGCGTATATACTACTCATAGTCAAACACACACACACACATTTTTGAAAGAAAACACACACACAAAAACATAATAACCCAAGAACACATACTCACACACTCTCACTCTCATTCCACAAGACTCATCTCACAAAACATGCACACACTAACACAAGTACATACACATCTTCAACAATCTATACACTCTCATACATCTCCTTTCTCTTTTCTCCCTCACTCTCTCATCTCTCGGCTCCCCCTCACTCTCTCTTTCTATCGATCCTATCTCCACCAACACACTTCCACCTTAACTCCCACATGCAATCCAACATAAATTTACAATCACCAAACTACATCAATTAATCTCTAATTAACATAAAAAAATTTGCAATTTAAAACTACTCATCATATAAAACTTCAATCTTTCTAACAAGAATCGACATGCAACTAATTAAACTTACGATTTTTAACTACCCAACATAACACATAACTCATACACTAAAAATAACTAGAACCCATCAAACTTTAACTCTAAAATCACAAAGTAAAACAAGAATCCATTACATGCAATCACTATTAACACCCAAAATAAGCAAAATATATAAGATTAAAGCATGCATGTAACTAAACAAGATCATTGGCTCACTAAGATCATTGCCAATGGCCGGATTCTTCTCGGATGAGCCCGAAATTCATGGGTCTCATTGAGAATGAACCCCCAAACTCATACTTAAAACTTGCATGTAAGAAAAGGAACCGAAATCCCCAATTTTGAAAAAGACCCGAATCACAAATTGTAATGAAACTTGAAATTAAGCACATAGGGTTGTAGAGGATTGAAAGAGGTTTAGTTTGGTTACTCATACTTACGATTTGGTGAAGAGAAACAAGGGAAATTAGAGGTTTTAATTTTTAAAAGATGAAGAACAAGAGGGTTGGAGAGAGAGAGAGCACGGGAGAGAGGGTAGAGAGCGAGAGAGAAAGACTGGGGGTGGGTTTTGAGAAATGGAATAGAAGTGTGTAGAAAGTGAAATAAAAGAGAAGTAATGTTATCTCTTAAATAGTTTAGAAATAAATTACAAAATTACAAAATTGCCCAACTAACTCCATTGCCAAATTAAATAAAAACAGGGGCTATGACGTAAATTCATAATCTCCACTCTAGATTTGATGAAATATTATTTCTACAAATAAGTTTTGTGATTTAAATAAATAAATTGCCTTTACAGGAAAATAATCAAATAAAATGCATTTTTACCTCAAAAATAATTATAAGAAGAAATTAACAACTTACTAGAATAAATAAATAAAATGCTTATCGTGAATAAATATCTTAAAGGTGCAGCATCTCTCAAAATAAATAATTAAAAAAAATAAATGAATGATTATGAAATTTAAATCATAAGTTTTAAAACTAAAATAAAATAATGCTAAGAAATATTTTTATGCTGCTAAATAAATAATTAAAGCATACTCCAAATCTAATATAAATATTTTATGACTCAAGTAAATTCTCAAAACACTTAAATAAAATTTAGAAACCACATTCACAATTAACTAATTATTCACCAGGCACATAATTCACATTTTAAGCACGTAACAATTATTGCACATAAAGAAATTTCAAAATTATTGGACTATATCCAAGAAATATTTTTATCTTAAATAAGTATAACTAAAATATGAGTTTACACATAAATCACATTATACCAAGATCATCACTGCTAAATAAAATATCAAAAATAAAATCCCAATTGTTATTACTAGCAATAATTGTAAAATAACTTTAAACAGCTCTTATTAACAAAATATATTTAAGGCTACTCTAATTAGCACAAAGGGCCTATTAAACAATTATCACGCACATATAAAAAAAAAATTAATCGTATTCAATACTGATAATAATTTACACGTCAAAAATTCTAAGGCGTTACAACATTCCCCCCTTAAAAGGATTCTGTCCTCAGAATCTATTACGTAAACAGCTGAGAGTACTTTTCTAACATTTTAGTTTCTAACTCCCAAGTTGATTCTTCAATCCTGGGGTTTCTCCATAACACTCTCACTAGTACAACTATTTTATCTCTAAGCACTTTCTTTTTCGATCTAATACTTCTACCGTTTTCTCAACATAATACAAATGTCTTTGAATCTCTATTGACTCATATTCTATTACATGGTTAGAATCGAAATAATACATTTTAAGCATAGATACGTGAAATACATTATGGATATGTTGCATATATGGAGGTAAGGCTAGATCATACAAAATCTTTTCCACGCTCTTCAATATCTCGAAAGGTCTAACTAATTTCGGACTCAGTCGTCTTTACTTACCAAATCTCGCTAGTCTTTTTCATGGTGACACTTAATATGACTGACTCTCTTACTCTATAATCCATACCTTCCATGGTTTAATCATCATATTACAGTCGTCGATTCCGAGTAGCTATTAATCCTTTTTGGATGAGCTCAATAGTTCTTTGGTCTGATATATTAACTCTGGTTCCAATCTCGTGCATTTATCAATTTCTTTTCAACCTATTGAAGATCTACATATTTCTCCGTAACTGGCATTTCAATATTCGTGTGATAGCTATTGCGGTAAAAGAATTCCACTAATGTCAAACGATCATCTCAATTGTCTTCAAAATTTATTGTACAAACTCTAAATTTGTCTTCGATTGTCTGAATAGTCTATTTACTTTGACCATACATTTGAGGATGATACATAGTACACATGTTCAACTTGGTTTATGAACATGCCACCAACTTTCTCCAAAATCTTGAATAAAATTGCGGGTCTTGGTCAAATTCGATTAATACGTGAATCATATGCCTCACTACTATCTCTTATAGTCGATAAACCAATTTATCTAATGAAAGTTTCTCATTGATGGGAAAGAAAGGTACCAACTTGGTAAATCCGTCGATCATAACTCAAATGGCATCATGAGATGTTTATTCTTAAATTCAGGAATTTCTAATGGTTGTAATAGTCCACTAAATCTCTGATGTTCGGTTTTAACTCTCTAACAGGTGAAACACTTACTCATATGAAATCATATTTTGAAATAACACGCTCACACTTTTACAAGATTATGTTTTTGAATGACACACACACAAAGTCACATTTGTGAAAAGAACACGTTTAAAAGAATACGCACACACACATTTTTAAATTGTATTTTAAATCATACTCATAAAATCTTATTTTTGAATAACACACTCACACCTTTAGAAAATCATGTTTTTGAACAACTCACATTTTAAAGTACACACACACCCAAAACACATTTTGAAAGTACACCTACCTACTCACTCAAAATCCCATCTTTAGATTTCTACCTAAAAGTATACCTTTAAGAAAACTCTTTCTTTATAAAAACTTACTACTTTCTTTAAACAACACCCACACCTCAACACCTTCATGAAAGATTACACACACACTTTTAAAATCGTATTTTGATAACACAAAAAAGTACATTTTAAATTTACACACATAAAATCAACTTAAATCCTCTTTTTCCTAAGATCTTGCAATTGAATTGCTAACCTTACATTTCTACTGGTGCCATTCTATATGGTGCCTTTGAAATTCGTTCTAATCCGGGTGCTAAGTCTACAACAAACTCTATTTCCATTTTTTTTAGAATTTACATCAAATCTCTCCTAACTTGACGAAAATCGAGTCATCCTAAGAAAAATGGTGATTTATTATATCAGTCTCACAGTAAGGAAAGGCTAGATGAATCGGTATACGCTCCTGATTAGCTATTCCTATAGTCAAAGCTTTAGTTAATAGTTGAATCGTACAAAACGGTTTATGAACAAATTCTATAGGGATAAAAGGCTTGGTAGCTCCAAATTAAATTAACACTTTGGCATTTCCGTAATCTATGTGAAACGTATTTGTAACTACATCCTTATTTGCACTACATCGCTTATGGTCATATTAAGGGTTCTTGTCCTTGGTTACTTAGTAAATGTTGGTCCATTCATCCTTATCATATTGTTTACTGGACTTAACGATTGCAATCTCTTAAGAAATGTCACACCTCTCCAGACTTGTTCACGTAACTCTTGCCTTCGGTTTATGGCTCTCATTGGCGTAGTGTCCTCTCTGATTACACTTGTAACGTACCATATTGATCTTATTACAACTCACAGTTTCTTCTTTTCACAAGTTCTACATTCTGGTATCGGAGGTCTCAGAGGTCTTTGTTGATCCAAATCTTGTCGACGGTTCCCTTGCCCATCACTTCCAGTTTATGGTCTTCCAAATCCAACATTCCTATTTTACTGAAACTCAGGCCTTATATTGAAACGGTTTTGAAAGTTCCATATTTATTGGTCTTCTTCCCGTGTCTCCGCCTTCCCTTTTCTAGCTTCTTCTGTTTGTAATCAATAACCTTACTCCTAATCCATGACCTCACTTCATGCGGGGGCCTCTTAACTCTCTTCTCATCGATATTCACATATTCGAACACAAACCTGGCTAGCTCTATAAACGTTGCTTCATACTCCGCTATGCTCAACTTATCTTGCTTCGGTTCTAAAGTTTATGTCCAACATTTGGTCTCAAGACGTTCAAAACCTTGTAATGATCTAACTACCATATTCAAAGTGAAATATAGAATAAACGGGTGCTTATATATATATATACTTGCCCGACAAGTAGAATAACAGTCTTCCATCAACAATAACCAATGCCTTTCCAATATCACTTTATTTCATACTTCATCATGATTAGTATTGGTATATCCTTGTTACCTTCTCCTTATCCATACCAAACTCTCGGTGATAATAAACCTTGTGATCGTCTTGTAAGTCTAATGAGCAATCTGACTCGACGTTCAATCCTCTTTTTAAAACAATTTCCCAAACTCGATCAAAACAAATTTCCAGTCAATGTAAGTACAGCTTAACACTCAGAATACCGTCATCTTCGCCTTTGCGACTTCCAATCTCTGATGCCTATAAGAGTCGTAAGAGTTTTCGACAAAATGAACCAATAGATACGAAGGTGTCAACAAATATGTAAATATAACAAGCATGTTTAGTAAGAATTTCTGGTAAAAAGAATTTAACTAAGAGATCAAGATGATCATCGAACTTTATCAGGTTGCATTTGTCATTTTAATCAACACAGTACAGAAGGTGGCCAACCTTTAGTACTTCCATGACAAACACACAACCAGTGGCGTCCCACCGGACTTCTATCACACAGATAGAAAGTACCTGAATCCCCTATATATATATATAGGGTTGTTCATCTTAGTTACAACAAGGAGGATCAAAATTTTAGGAGGAACATAAGAAAGGTTTAAGAGTTTCAAAAGTTTATAATATTGGATCGAGTAGCCCCTGAACAATAGAGGTATTTCGTAAAGAATAAAATAATGGAAATGAAAAAAAAAATTGAATCTTTTAAGAAGATAAATTGAATAAAATCAGTGACTAGTTGTGAACAGACTTATCCTTACATCGAACGAATGGAGGTAATCACGCCTTGTCTCATGTAGATGGTCCTTAGGGGAGTTAATTTTAGTCTGGGCTTATAGGTATGTCCCGCTAGTAAATCAACTTGTGCAATCTTGTATAAAGAAGGAATATACACGTTGGCCACTCCTTTGGATGAATGTCCCTATCACGGGGGTGAAATCGTTATCATATCGCAAAGAATCTATCTAAGTCTTTCTAGACGTTATCTTGGAACTTCTACTCTCGGTCAATGCTAACTATACTTGATACGGAACTTTGCGCGGTGTTTCCTATAGCATTCGCGATGTAGCCGAAGTCACAGATGAAATTTGGAAAGTACGTAAAGATCTGCAGCTGATGTCTCCCGAACTGGTAGCTCTGACTCTCCGATTGACTCCTCCAGCTTCGAATTAGTTGCCCCGTCCGTAACCCGATCTTCAAACGGTTCAAGCGTATGCTTACTCGATATGTCGGAATACTATATAACATGGAAGTGCGTAACTTAAGTTAATATTTCTACAGAAAATTCGGCATGACCTATTCGTAAATTGGACTATGCCCTGTTTTAACAATATCTCAAATACTTACTCAATCATCCACCCATAATCCATAATTCGTTCAATATTCCATCCATCTCCAATCCCTTTCATTCTACACGTAAGAAATAACTCTGCCTTGACATGCAGCTATACTATAAGAAAATAAATTTACCCAAGGGGTAATGGAAATCTCCACTTGGTCGGGTGCATGCACTGATACTGATATTGACGACTCTGGCTTAGGAAAAGGAATCTCAGATGAAGGTTAATCTCTCGAAACAGCCATTATCTATAACAACACAATAATAAACCAAGAAGATACTTAAACGGTAAAGGGTTATCTTAATTCTACTAATACTCATCCTAAAGGAAACCTACATCTACAAATCATATCTTACCTATGAAGCTTAAGTCCTAGAGCGAACCTATCCTATTGGTCAAAACTATATTCATAAATCTTAACTCAAACTCTATGTGAGTTTGCTCATTGATTTTCCTATCTTAGACTCTTCTAACTATTCTTGTTTCAGTGACCAATAACCTGTAGCTCTGATACCAACCTGTGACGCCCCCAAATCCGGGGTCAGGATTTGGTGCCACTATCACTCTGAATAAAACATAATTAAACAAACGACCCCTCAGCTAAGGATCGATCACAGGTCATGGTGTGAAACAAGAATCTAAAATATCCAAGTTATTACAACATCTAATTCAGTTTTATCACAAACCGTTGCCACTATCTAAACATTGGTTAAAAAAAATGAATTTTATCTGCCCGACAACTAGAACCTACTTCTTGAATCAGGCCTCCTCACGGTCTCCTTAGCGGTTACTCGCAGATAGCTAACTTCGTTCTTAACTGAAAGGTTAGGGAAAAACAGCAAGAGTGAGCCAACAATGCTCAGCAAGTGTATAATAATCGTCAACAAACATTGAACATGATATAAGAAATGAATCAGGATATCTGATAAATAAACAGAGTTTCATAATAGAAATCAATAAATAAACGGATTGGAATTGGAACCACACGCTACGAGCTAAGCTAGGTGATCAGCCAACGCATTAGCTCCGGGTCACATTTTTAATGTGACTCCAAACACACACTGGATCCATAGGCAACATATTGGCCTTAAATAATTCATAAACCAGACCGGCGTAACGGTCAAAAACAAATTTCCAATTCCAGGGTTGAATAAAATTTCAGATTATTCATAACGAATAAGGGTGTCAAGATTTCAATTATAAATCAGTCTATATGAACAACTTGTTTCAGTTTTACAGATTTCAATTCATGATAACGCTTCAGGGATTCAAATGATAAAAAAATAATAGAAAGATCATGCTATAGGGTCAAGCAAAGGCATTAGACAATAATCAAGTTATAAGTAAGCATGGCAATAAATGGGTTTAAGACAAAGCAGGATAGGTATACAAAAATATAGTTGCAAGATGGGACAAAATGTTCAAAGGTATTATATGAAAGGAAAGGTAAAAGAAAGAATTCTGGTTAGAGAAAACATTCACATCATAAATTAAGAGAAGCTGCCACTTGAACAATAAGTGGAGGGAATAGACACTTGCCTCAAAAGCTGATAAACTAACTCAATAACTTGTATCTCACAACTCCAACTTTACGTACGCGGGCTCCTTTCCTGGCCTCCTATTTGTACCTATATAAAGGTATAATACCCTATTAGTACCTCAGCTTGTTTACGTTAGCCTATCAACCCATATTCTACCCCAACGATATTTATTTACATGCATATACCACATTATAATATAGCACGTTGTCACATAACACATATTATTTTCTCAACATATAACTCTTATCCATATAATAAACACAAAACTCACATAAGCGCACATTGTTATTCAAGTTCACATAATATACTCCTTTAATACATATATAATTTAACTTTCAAATCATATCACCCTTGGTATAACCTTAAATCAACTTGATCAATGCTAACCATATCTTTAACACCTTCACAAATAATGCATTCAATCTCAAAAGCTGAAAATTCTGCTGCGCACACTCTACCAAAATATTTATCATAAATCCAAAAATAATCAAACAAATACCACATTTGACAGGATACTTCCTGATTACTAATTCAACTTAGAATAAAAGTTTCAACTCCAAAACAATTCATTTAGACTAAAAACGAACAGGTCAAAGTATGTACTGAAGCACAGAAAATTCCTGCTGCGCAACTTTTAGTAAAACATGCATAACTCTTTATTCGCTAACTCTATTGATATAAGGTTTGCGCGTGCACAAACTAGACTCCGATTAGAACAATTTCCTCCTAGACTTTCTGTCTAAAACAGGCAGCAACCATTCGAAATTAACCAAAACAGAACAGACAGTTTCTGGGTATTTCACATCCTTCCATATAAACCTTTAAACACTAACATTTTTAATAAATCAAAATTCATGATATCTATTTGAAATTTTTATGAGACCTTCATAAACCTACTGACTTGCTACATAAAAAGTTTCAATTTGAAATTAAAAGTTTAAGCAATTAAATTGTAGCTTAGAAAATCAGAAACCGTAACAGTTTTATACTCTGCGCGTACACTACCAAAATAATCATAATAAATAGCTCAATAATCGGATTGCTTCCAAATTTTCGCGTGCTTACACTAGATTCTGAGGAGCTCATGAATCTCAGAGAATTGCAACCCAAGGGTGACCTTGAGCTGCTCGAAACAGAGCTCCAACAGAGCAGTGCTGCTGCAGAAATTTGAGCGACTATGGACTTATGTAATTACAACAATACTTTACACATTCTATACAATTCACACACTAACCACACAAACACATATCTCACACAAGTTTTCATCATCACCTCTTCAACTCTCAATTGTTTCCCTTCCTTTCTCCTTACTCCCTTTCTTTCTCTTTTTCTCTCTTATCTTCTTTTCTCTCTTCTTTCTCTCCTCTCGGTCTTTTCTCTCTTCTTCTCCCTCTCTCGGCCTTATTGCCTTGACCAACACCAAACACTCATAACTCTCTTACACACCCACACGCGTATATACTACTCATAGTCAAACACACACACACACATTTTTGAAAGAAAACACACACACAAAAACATAATAACCCAAGAACACATACTCACACACTCTCACTCTCATTCCACAAGACTCATCTCACAAAACATGCACACACTAACACAAGTACATACACATCTTCAACAATCTATACACTCTCATACATCTCCTTTCTCTTTTCTCCCTCACTCTCTCATCTCTCGGCTCCCCCTCACTCTCTCTTTCTATCGATCCTATCTCCACCAACACACTTCCACCTTAACTCCCACATGCAATCCAACATAAATTTACAATCACCAAACTACATCAATTAATCTCTAATTAACATAAAAAAATTTGCAATTTAAAACTACTCATCATATAAAACTTCAATCTTTCTAACAAGAATCGACATGCAACTAATTAAACTTACGATTTTTAACTACCCAACATAACACATAACTCATACACTAAAAATAACTAGAACCCATCAAACTTTAACTCTAAAATCACAAAGTAAAACAAGAATCCATTACATGCAATCAATATTAACACCCAAAATAAGCAAAATATATAAGATTAAAGCATGCATGTAACTAAACAAGATCATTGGCTCACTAAGATCATTGCCAATGGTCGGATTCTTCTCGGATGAGCCCGAAATTCATGGGTCTCATTGAGAATGAACCCCCAAACTCATACTTAAAACTTGCATGTAAGAAAAGGAACCGAAATCCCCAATTTTGAAAAAGACCCGAATCACAAATTGTAATGAAACTTGAAATTAAGCACATAGGGTTGTAGAGGATTGAAAGAGGTTTAGTTTGGTTACTCATACTTACGATTTGGTGAAGAGAAACAAGGGAAATTAGAGGTTTTAATTTTTAAAAGATGAAGAACAAGAGGGTTGGAGAGAGAGAGAGCACGGGAGAGAGGGTAGAGAGCGAGAGAGAAAGACAGGGGTGGGGGTGGGTTTTGAGAAATGGAATAGAAGTGTGTAGAAAGTGAAATAAAAGAGAAGTAATGTTATCTCTTAAATAGTTTAGAAATAAATTACAAAATTACAAAATTGCCCAACTAACTCCATTGCCAAATTAAATAAAAACAAGGGCTATGACGTAAATTCATAATCTCCACTCTAGATTTGATGAAATATTATTTCTACAAATAAGTTTTGTGATTTAAATAAATAAATTGCCTTTACAGGAAAATAATCAAATAAAATGCATTTTTACCTCAAAAATAATTATAAGAAGAAATTAACAACTTACTAGAATAAATAAATAAAATGCTTATCGTGAATAAATATCTTAAAGGTGCAGCATCTCTCAAAATAAATAATTAAAAAAAATAAATGAATGATTATGAAATTTAAATCATAAGTTTTAAAACTAAAATAAAATAATGCTAAGAAATATTTTTATGCTGCTAAATAAATAATTAAAGCATACTCCAAATCTAATATAAATATTTTATGACTCAAGTAAATTCTCAAAGCACTTAAATAAAATTTAGAAACAACATTCACAATTAACTAATTATTCACCAGGCACATAATTCACATTTTAAGCACGTAACAATTATTGCACATAAAGAAATTTCAAAATTATTGGACTATATCCAAGAAATATTTTTATCTTAAATAAGTATAACTAAAATATGAGTTTACACATAAATCACATTATACCAAGATCATCACTGCTAAATAAAATATCAAAAATAAAATCCCAATTGTTATTACTAGCAATAATTGTAAAATAACTTTAAACAACTCTTATTAACAAAATATATTTAAGGCACAAAGGGCCTATTAAACAATTATCACGCACATATAAAAAAAAAATTAATCGTATTCAATACTGATAATAATTTACACGTCAAAAATTCTAAGGCATTACATAGAATACTTGTATAGGTACAAGATAGGGATATAATAATTGTAATTTACTTTGAAGATAATATCACTTGAACAATAAGTGAAAGTATAAACACTTGCCTCTGGTCCTTAGCTATTACGTAAGGCTGAAATTATACGACTTCATTTCTCTTTGATTTCATGGCATCATAATTCTCTTTCTTGATCATTCATGGATATGACATTCTTGTAGTTGTCGCAAGTCTGATTCCCCAAGATTGAATTCGCGTGTCTATTTCTATAGTCCAACATAAACGCTATTTAAATCTCTAGAGTCCGATCATTATGTAACTTAATTCTGACGCACTAACTATTCTTACCAATACCTCTATTGGAATAAAATACATGGAAAGATCCCCTATGCGTGTTGACGTTTCCACAGTGTTGTGTCATCTCACCGATAAATCAACCTGTCGCAAGCAATACTTCATCCATCTCTGACTTCCTTCATTTAACATATTTCGGTAATCTGGCTCGTCTCGTTCAATAGCCTATGTCCATAGATAAAAATATTTCAATTGATCGAATAGTTACGATTGACAAAATAAATTATTTACGTATCACGCTCGTCTAAAATCTCCATAATATAAAAGTCAACATATAAGTCAACAGTCTCGTTAATATTAGACACGATTAAAACATTTAAACAAGTTCCAAAACACTTATTCGCATTTATGACTCAACCGCCAGATAATTCACATAATTTATATAGCACATATTGGCATTTAAATGCAATAAATAAATCACATAAGTCACGTAACATTCAAGAAATAATTTGTAACTCGAAAGAAAGGCCTAAAATGATTTTATAAATCAATTAGGAATTTTAAATAATAAATAAAACATTTTGAGGAATATTTTTCCTAATTTAAATCATCTTTAAATCACTTTCCAAAATAAATAAAGAATTTTCGAAAAATAAATAATCACCGAAATAAATAAATATTTTGAAATAATCTCTTAATTAATTAAGGACTAATTAGATAAAAATTTCAGAATTTAAAAGATTTTTTTTTTTAGAATTTAAAAGTCATTTTTAAAACTATCTTTCAAAATTTAAATAAACAAAATAGATTTTTATAAATTAAAAATAAATAATTTTAGAAAATAATTTGGTCAGGGGACCAATTTGAAATTTTGAAAAACTTCAGGGACCAAACTTCATCATCTTCAAAACTTGAGGTACTAAACTGTAAAAAGCTCCGTTGCCAGCTTTAATGGCCAACCGGCCGCTACCAGCGGTATAAATCCGGCCAAAATCCATTCAACACCAAACTTTTACCAAACTCAATATTCTATATACCAAAACAAAGCTTGAAACACGTCCAATCTAACCCACATACCCACATACACAAACAATCAACAGATTTTACGAACTAATGGTTTGAAAATTCGAAAAAACTAAGAAATTGAACTAGCTAATCTAGGAATAGAACGACTCAATTAAATATGTCAATCGATTATAAATGATCATATGAAGCTATAGGAACCATCAAAATCAACAGACAAACTCTAAATCAAAAAGCCCCAATTCGAGCCCAAGAACCCTAATTTTCGAATTGGCTAATCTGGGAATCAAACACATAATTGGACTCCTTACAACCATACGAAGCTATACATATCATCAAATCACATGAACAAGCTCAGAATCAAAAAGCCCCAAATTTTACATAAACCCTAATTTTACAGAATTAAAGAAAACTCCGTATATGGTTTAAAAATTACCCCACACGAATTCTGATGGTAGATTATGAAACTAGATTCCAAGACCTTCGATTCGACTACTAGAACGTTGAAATCGGATTCCGGTAACGCCTCCAAAATCGAGTTTGATTCTCAAGAACACGAAGAACACGGTTCAGAGATTTTTAGATATTTAACGATAAATAAGCTTGATTATACACAAAATAATGCACGATACACCTTTTTATATTAAACGGAAAATAATACCCCAAATGACATTTTTGGATCGATATTGATCCGTTGGATCGTTTTAATACAATTAAATAGAATACACATTTTACGAGACGATAATTATCCAGAATATATGGATAACTACAAGAATCGTTTAATAATAGATATACGAACCAAAATACCTCTATTACGAATGTTCCCGAATATTTCCCACTTTAACGAATGAAATATTGGTACGAACAATATACAAATTTCCCGAATAATTAGGGAATGATATAAATTTCCTTTTCGATAATTAAAATAAAACGAAATAAAAAATAAAATTCTCTTAAAATGAATTTCCAATCATCACAAATATTCACATAGCATCTCAACGTTCACATATTCGATTATTTAACGAATAACTCAACACATTTAAACATATAAAACATTTAATAAATTTTGATATGAAAATAAAATTTCATTTCACATCAAATATTAATACGTAATTTTCCCGGATCTTACGCCCTTCCCCCCTTAAAAGGATTCTGTCCTCAGAATCAGCTTATGTAAACAGATGTGGATACTTTTCCAACATCTCACTCTCACATTCCTAGGTTGACTCTTCAACCTTAGGATTCCTCCACCAAACTCTTACTAATTCGACTGTTTTATTACTTAACACATTCTCATACCGACTTAATATCTTAATCAGTTGCTCAACATAGAACAGATTCAGCTAAATCCGCTACACCATAGATTGCGTATTGCAACAACACAAATATATTGCCTTAAGACCTATATTTGTTGCATTAGATTTAATTGCAACGAATGTGCAAAATTTCACTGTTGCATCCGCCCCTGTTGCAATAGAGCCATTTAGCAACAATTTCAGCTCCATACAGCAACGTTAAGAATCATTGCAATACAAGCATATAACAACGTTTTATGGTCTTCAGCAACATTTAAAAATCATTACAGTAGCAAATGGTTGGCAAACAAGTCAGTTTAAGGCAACAAATATTAGTCCAATTGCAATGAATTTATTAGACAAATTGCAACAATTTAGGCCCTTATTGCAATAATTTTATAGCAGTTGTAACATTATTTGCAACATATTTTTGACACAATTGCAACAATTTTTAAAAATAAAATTGCATGGTTCCATTTGAATATACAACTAGCCAGGCATAAAAGCCACAAATCCAAGCAACACCAAACATCAATTAATATCATTTCCTACAGACCACTAATTACCAACAACTTCCAAAAAAGTTAAATAACTAGATCGCCGCATACAAATCAGATCTTCCTAACTAATTCATACAATAAATAATAAACCTAAAATATACAACTACTGATACACTAAAACATTGTTGGGAGTAATTGATACAACTGAAGGAGAACTGCTGCGTTGAAGGAGAACTGCTGCGTTTGTAGAAGAAGTTCCGGAGCTGGAGAATCTGTACACCTGGAGCATGGATCACTACTAGAAAATCTCATTTTAACAACAGAAAATTCTGTTGGCAGATTAAGAAAATCCGTTAGTAAGACATGATACTAACGGAATGATAACAGAACTGGTCTGTTGGCATAAACGTCGTTGGGAAGTCTCTAGTAACGTAAATGTTTTCGTCAGAAAACTTAACAACGGAATGTTAACAAACTAATAACAAAGATCTTTTTTTTGGATACGACCAATTTGGTAACGGAATATTCTGTCACCATTATTAGCAACTATATGTCAACGAAATTTCCGTTGTTAAATGTAGTAACAGATTATTCCATTACCACTATTACATTACAAGAAAATGGTTAAAATTCACCGGAAAATGATGACAGTTTATAAGAGGGTGGAATTTATAATTTTCAGTCTCTTTTAACTAAAGATCGTATTTGCCTACTTTTATTTTGCCTTAAGATTGGATTAGGTTTCTTCAAATTGAGACAAAGTACCATAAATAATGACTACAAAACCACACAATGAAAAGTTTCATCTATCTTCTTCTTGTCCACAAAATCAAGCTATTTTAAAACTAAGGGTGGGCGTTGTTTTTGTTCTAAGCTTGTCTTTTTTCTTGCCTCGAAGTCATGTATGAAACTAAATATATCAATGTCCGTGGGGGAAGAATTAGGGAGATAAAAAAGTTAAGAATATATAAGTAAATGTGTGTGTATATACACGCAGATATGCAATTTATGCAATTGAAATTATAAGTTACTTATGACATGTGAAAAGATTGTTGAGGAAGTGAAGTTGAAGAACAAAGTGATGAAGGGGAGCACTGAGTAGTGGAGATGAGAGATGAGGACGAGAGAATATGAGTGGGGGATAAATACATGGGGAGATAATTATGTGTTCATTTTCTTAATCACAACCGTTTAATCGATGTCTCCTTCTTGTAATCAAGGGCTATAAATTGACTACAAGATGGCAATCCTCGTGCTATGCTCTAATCCAATGAAGTATGGCCACGTGTCAACACGCAACCCATATATTAAATTCAAGACTAATATCTTTCTATTAATAATAGCCCAACATGGGTCAATTAATTGAGGGGACATTTTATTCATGCTAAATTGGCAAGACATTTTAATGCATTTGAAATGTCCAAATTGCCCTTATGTTTATTATTCTTAAAAAAAATTGATATTGAGTTGATTCGAACTTGGGTCTCCACAATAACTTGCACCTTCTCTTACCACCACACCACTCAATTATATGAGTTGTAAATTACACACATCATATGTGTGTGTCGTGTGAGTAGAGAAATATTTGGTATTATTATTATATATCTATTTTATTATAGCCCAATAAAAGCAATTATTCATGAGCCATTTAATCTAATCTAAATTGGTGAGACATTTTATTTAATTTAAAATATCTAAATTTCCCTTGTGTTTACTCTTTTTTCTAAAAAAAAATTGTTAATGAATGGAATCGTACTTGGGTTTATGCACTAATTTGCTCATCTTCCTACCATAGCACTACTCAGTCATACATGTTCTATATCAAACACATTATATGTATATGTGTGTATCGCGTGAGTAGAGGAGTATTTGGTATCTATTATTATATCGATTAACATAATCTTATAATTGGTGAGATAATTTAACTATGAGATATTTTGTGCATGATTTGAACTGACTAACTTGCCTCTGTGTTTATTATTTATTAGAAAAAGTTGTTTGTAGAAATTGAACTTGAGTTTATCTATTAACTGAAACATCTTTATATCACTATATAAAATCACAGATTTTTAGAACTTCACGCGAAATATGTGAGTGTCATTTGATAGAAGACATTTTATTTAACTTCAAAATATATAAAATAACTACAATGCAAATTACATTTCACAAACAAGAAAATGTATCATTCGCTCAATGAACTAAATTAGTAAAATTGTGCAGGTTAATGTCTTGTAGGTAAGATAATCATATTTTGACATAGATCTTACACGTAACAAATATCATAAATATCGAATTTACTCATTTCTTAACTCGAAAACACATCAACCAAGGATACTTTTCAACGCTAACTATCTCACTACGGAGATCAAGTCCAGCTTTTGTACCCACAATGAGACGTCTGTCAAACGATCTATAAATCATAATAAACACCGAACTAATTAAAAGTTAAAACAATTATGCTAGATAGTGACCCGTGCCTTGCACGGGTTTTCATGCTAGTTACCAAAGAATAGCAACAAATATATTTTAACTGATCTATTATTACAACGAATTAGTAACGGAATAAAGTTAACCGATCTAAAATAGTAACAGATTACTAACGAAAATAGATTTGTCATTTCCCTTGGTATGGGGTTGGCAATCCCTTACTAAACAGTTATTGTGTCGTTACTATTTCGTAGGAAACAATTCGTTGGCAAATCCTTAGCATTTCCGTTGACACGTTTGGGAAGGGCCTATTTTGCCAACGGGATTTTCCGTTGGTAAATATCCGTTAGTGAACCGTTAGGTATCGGTTGGTATAGTAAGGACTTTTCAATATTTGAAATCCGTTATCAATCTGTTGGTAACTACTAACGGGTTGGTTTCGGTTACTAAATTCTGTTGGCATAGTGGCTTATTCTTGTAGTGGATGTAGCAAAGATTTTCCATCACTTGCATTTTTATTGTTCCAAGATAGGATTTGCTAGTTTAGTTCTCCTGTTCATGATAAGATTTGCGATTTTAGTACAAAATAGTTACCGGACAGGAAAGCATAAACCCAAGTTAAAATAAGATATCCAATTCCCGGGAAAACCAATGTAGAATATAATTTAAATTAAATTAATACCCGGACACACATATACAAATCATAAAATTTAGAGGCCATGCACCCAACACCGTGAGTTCATCATACTGTTTAAACAAAAAAGAACTCAAAAAGCATCTAAAAAGGAGAGAGAACTACCTTCTATATAATTGCATATAAGCTCCTGGTGAAAGCACCTTGTCCAATTCAACTCTATAAATTTGTATATAAAGAACTATGCAGATAAATGAATATAAACCTCCCCAGCAAGGTTGGACATGCAAGGGAACAAAGTGGTTGATAATTATTAAGGCATTTTTTGCACTGAACTACTTTTATCACACAAAAAGTCACCTATTAAACCAGAGCTTATACTGCCTAAAATGTATACCTAAAGCGGTTAGGTTACGTAGTGGTACGAGAATAATACATTAAAAATATTAAAATTGTGCTATTTAACTCGACAACTGATTAAAACTAGTTTTTTTTACATACTAAACATTAGAGATTCTGGCAGCTGGGACTCGTTTAAAACCGAGAGTACAAGAAAAAGGCGCTCTTCTGTACAAGAAATATGCAGGCACGAACAAATGGAGTAAAAGAATGTGTAACACTGACAACCAATTTATCATACAGGAAAGTAATCAATTAAAATAAGAATCACCCTACAGGTATTTAAAACATAGGGCCTAAATTTGTTTATTACTTGATATGAAGACAATACCTTGATTGTGCAATGGATACTAGCTCCATTTTACCATCAGTCCAGATGCTGTACCAAGAAAGGACGCCAAATACCAATCCATTCTCCATGCTCACTGTAGAGCCTTACACTAGTATTGTTCTTAATAAAGTCAAAACACACGTCATCAACCACTATAAGAAAACAGAACAACTTTTGAGGATGTTGACTATAATAAAACAGATCAACTTCAGATATCTATATTAGAATAGCTGCAACAAGCGTCAGCAGTCACTGTTATATGTTTTAAAAGCAGTTTCTAAGATGAGCATCATTACCACCCAGAGATCCAAAATTTTACTCATTTAATAACTGAAGTATCCCTCGCATCTGAAGATATGGATTCTCTAACAGCTTTTCATTATTTCTCTGCACACACATAGCGAGAAATCACTCAAATGTCAGATATTCAGATGTGCACTTCTACATACTGAAAAAGCTATCTAGGAGCAGAACAAGAGAAACAAGCAGATAACAGATACAATAGTATCATAATGGTTGCATTATATCCTGTTGCCAGTATATGATAGTGTCGCTCCCAGATCCTTTGTCCAACCATTGTAGCCACTAGTACTCTGTAGAAGATACCTATCACTGTAAATAGTCCTAGCACAACCAAAGCCATTTCAAATAATAATGGTAACCCTGCTTCCCTCTCAAGCAACCACATTCACCAGTTGCAGTAGCGTAATTCTCAAAACAAGTAGTGCAGTCAGTCCACATACAAAGGGTACCAGGTAAATGACAGTCAGCACAGATCATGTCCCGACGATAAACAATACAACAAAAGTCAGATAATAAATATTTAAATTTAATCTATATGTACCTACTACAGTCACTAAGAAGAGTAATAAATCAAATGACAGGTCAACTAAGCATTTAGATACTGTTTTTCTCACAGTGATTTTAATAGACAATATTCTAATATCATATCACACATGCCCGGGAAGATGGTATGAATTAATTTTTATAATCCATTACAAACACAAAAAAATAGGAGTTTTTCAGTTATTGTCATCAAGGATCATAGAAATACACCTGAAGTCGAGACCGATATTATTACAAATATATAACATACCCACGCTGGCAGAAACAAAGGCATAATTCTCTACATGGCTGAGCCAGATCATTCCGCACCCCTAATTAACAAAATTAATTCAAATTAACAGCGAAATACAAACACAAATTAACAGAAAAGTTACAATTTAAAACCCCTAATTAACAAAATTAATTGGAATCCCTAATTCTAAAAATCTACTTCAACAAAATCTCAATGTAAAATCCTACATAACAAAAATTAACAGAAAAATAACCCCATAAATCAATTTAAAAACAACCACAAATCAACAAATAAACCCTAATTGAACCATCCAAAGTTCATCTAAAAGCATATTTTAAAATCGATTTGGGGAAAAAGATACCTTTTTCAAGCTTGAGTGTTCTTCGAGCTTGAATCTTCGACCTTTTGAATCTTCGAGGTTGAGTTCATTTTGAGTTCTCTCTCTTGTCTTCTCTCTCTCGCCTTGTCTTTGCTGTTTTATGTTGGGTCTGTGTTTGTTTTTTATTTAGTAAATTGATTTAGTCAAGTGCCTGGTTTAGAAAGCCCGGGCAAAAAAAAATTGGCTAAGAGCATCTCCAATGGTGGAGAACCCTTAGCTAAAATTATATGTGGATTGCCATAAATAAAAAATTTAGATAATGTGTAAAAAAAAATCCGCTCCAATGGGATAAAACTGTTAGCTAAAATTTTAGCCAACCTCTCCATATTGGCTATTTTTGTCGAACCCCTATGGACCTGTAGTAAAACTCCACATCAATTATTACCATATTCAAATCATATATTCTATTTTTAACAACTTGAAATAATAATAACATTCTATTTTTAAAATATAGCCAACTAGTATAGCCAACTCCATTGGAACACAATATCTTACAGGTTCAGCAAATTTTACATAATCAGCATTTTATATTATTTTAGCTAACGATTTTAGCCAACACCGTTGGAGATGCTCTAAGCCCGCTTATATTTTAGCAAGCCCGCCAAACTTGCTTCAAAAATTTTGAACGTAATGGCAACGTTTATCTATATTCGTTGCAACATAATTCTAATTTTGCATAAATTAAATCTGATTGTAACAATTTTAAGAAATGTTGCAATATTTCTAAACTTGTCACTAAATAGCAACGATTTTTAAGCAATTTTTTCGGTGCGCGTTGCAATAGTCAATCTATGGTGTAGTGATCTCTATAGGTTCATATTCTATGAAATACATTATAAATACACTATATATGGAGTGATAAGTAAATTCGTACGCAACTTTCCCAACACGCAGTAGATCGACGTAAGGTAGCATTTCAAAATTGTCATAATAACTGTTGTTGTAAAGGAATTTAACCGATGGTAAGTGATCCTTCCAATTACCTTCAAAAATTTGTGCACAACCATAGTCTGTCTGAATTCTTAAATTAAGTCGCGGATCTCTGTCAGATACAATTGAACCCGACATTCCATGTTGTACTACTATCTCATTCAAATAGAGATGAACCAACTCATCCAATGAATATCTCTCGTTACTCGGTCACTAATAACCCAAATAGCATCATGATTAGCTCTAGGCCTTGGCAACTCTACTACAAAGTCTATCTTAATATGTTTCCACTTCCATTCAGGAATCTCTTAGTTGTAACAGTCTACTATATCTCTCTCGTTCTGTCTTCATTTTCTGACATCTCAAGTACTTAGATACTCACCAACATTAATATTCTTTTAAATCTCTTATATATCCTTGCATTTCCTTCTTATCCCTTATACTTTCTCGTTCCCTCCTGTAATTAAATCCATTTCTTTTTTTCCATAATTCTTTCCTTAATGTAGCCCTTTCTCTTTAATTAATTCTGGTTGAATCCCAATTTCAATCACTCCTTCTAGTTATTCTCTTGTTATTATAACCTTAAAGCTCCATCATTTCCAATTCTTGTACCGAAGATATTTACATCTCTAATCCCGCTTTACTACTTATAATGTCAGCCATTCATATTCCTTGGTCAATTCTATCTATCTCCAATATAGCTAACAACTACTTTCAACAATCACATACCTTCCGTGCCAATGTAAAATAAATATTCATTTTAAAACAACCACTCATTTCCTTGTCCATTGTCCTTAAATCCTTGTTAAAGCCTCTTCATCTTCTTTTCTTAGTTATAAATAAGGTGAGAAATACACCTCATCAACTTGGTGACTTAGCTCCATATCTTAAAAATTGTTCTACTTAGTTCCAAGAACTTAATTGATCTCCATCTGATTTCCCAAATAATTCAGAAGATACATTCACAGTAACACCCAGGACACCTTTCCCAGGGTACCATCTCATTCCCCAAATAACTTGATCAAATCGACATTATCTTAATTCTCATTCTATACATCCACGTTGACTGGTAAGATCTACCTTAACTATAGTGAGCAAAAGACTTGCAACCATATCATGTAATCCTAAAGCATTCAAAGATCATATCATTCTCCATTATTAGCCTAACATCGTATTTATAAGTTCTTCTCATTGAGACAAAAATCTATTATGTCCATTTTCCACAACCTGGGATAACATCAACACAATTACACATTTTTCCCAATTTCTCATCAACTCTTGAATTATCTAACTAATGTAAATGGTTACTGAGGCTTCATAGCTCGTTGTTGTTTCTTCAAATATTATTTCTTCTTCAAATACTGTCGTTTCTGTCAAGTAAAAGTTGATCCACTTTCGCTCGTGGTAATTCAATCACAATTTCTTCGTTCATTATAGTAAGGTAAATTCCTTCCAAACTGGTGGTATACCTTCAAGATTATTAAAGATAACAAGATTCGTGATATTTTGAAGTGAAAAGGTTTCACATCATAGAAAATGTCCCAAAATTGTGGTTACCAAATTTACATATTCTAAAGCGAACAGTATTAGAAATAAAAGAATCACTGAGAGATCAATTCGATCACATGAACTCAATGTTGCGTGTCTTAATTAAGACATTACTAAAGGTAATTAGCCTTCTTGTATTGCACAACACCCAAGTGACGGCGTCCCATCAGACTTCTATCACACAGACAGATAGTCCTTGTGTCCCCTATAAATAGGGTTGTTTGTCTAAGTTGGAGTAGAGAAATATGAAAGAAATTTAAAGTCAAAGTAACAACCAAGGCCTTTCGATAAGAAATCTCAGATATACACCTTGGATTGAAACTGAATAGATTCCAAAGGTGTTATTTCAGAAAAGAAGAATAACCCAAAAAAAAGTATCGAACAAGTAGGGTTACATTACAATTAGAGTTATCTACCCCTGAAGAATGAAAGAGTTGAAATTCAAATAACACATTTTCAACATGCCTCAAAATTTGAAATAGATATCTCAACAACCTCTGACGCCATTGAAAACATGATTGATCAAAAGTATCAAATACAAAGTCAAAAGGTGGAATATATTCACCAACACAAGTCTCGCTTAAAGGAATGTCAAAGATTTCATTAGGATGGAAAGGTATTACCAAGGTCTCCACATATGCCTTCTCTATCGGCTCCTTCGATAGCTCATTATCCGATTCTAAGCCCTTCTTTTCCACGTCATAAAGTTATCGATATCGTACGTTGTCGTCGACTCGTAATAGTCCTTAAAGATTCCACCGCAAACATCTATGGATGCAAAAAGTTCTATCCAGCTCAGCACAGCCATCTTAAAAGAATACTCTATCTTAACTTACTCATTGGTACTATATCCAATAGTCCAACACGAACTCTAAGTGAGCTCTAACGTTCCTTACATAACTATACACACTCCTACGCACTCTCGTTTCTAGTTTTACTATAACCCTGCTCTGATACCACCTGTAACGCCCCCAAATCTGGGGTTAGAAGATTTGGTCGTCACGCTAAAATATCAATTTAAAACAACCTGTTAAATATTAAACCAATACAAATATAACATCTGCGACCCCAACTCTACCAAGATCTTTTAGGCTATAGTGCTAGAAACAGGAATCCAAAATTTACTAAACTTTAACTTCCTTTACAACAATACTCTTTGCACAAATTCTATAACACTGGTATAACTTCGATAAGAAGTATACTAGGCAAATTAATCTTATACAATATAGTATTTATTAGAAATCAACTATATACAATAACCTTACACTAGATCCAAATGCTCTGCATCAACTCGTCTTCCCAACATCATCTTGACTCTTCTCGTTCCATAGTTATACGATTAAATACTGTCAATCTACCTTTCATTGGAGGGTTAAAAAGGTGAAACAAGCAAGAGTGAGCCAAAGTGCTCAGCTAGTGCGATAGAATATAGCTCTGAATATCAATGTATGATTCAATAAGTATGAAATTTAACAAAACAGTACAGAACAGGTATTAGGAAATTCTCAATGGAATTTAAGAACAATGAAACTTGATTATCAATAACAAACCATAACTTTAAAAGTAATACGGTTCCACATAAGTAAAACTCTTTTCAGTTTATCATCAAAATAAATGAATTGGAATTCACTCGACGCTACGAGCTAAGCCGACGATCAATCGCTCATAGCTCTCCAACCAAACTGTGGTACACAGCAGGCTCATTACATATTGGGGTTCCCCAGGCATTTATCCGCCTCTCGGCACTTATTGCTATTGGCCATAATTCATCATACTCGACCGGCGCACGGCCATGTGCATTTCTAATTCACGGGTTCAATATAAAACCCTAGTTATTCAACAAATCTCAGTTTTCACCCTTATCGGGCTCACAACTCAAATCACAGTTTTACCCTTATCGGGTTCATAACTTCCCAATCATTTAGGAAATTCACATTTCAACAAATCTCAGTTTTACCCTTATCGGGCTCACAACTTCCCAATCATTTAGGAAATCGACATTTCAACAAGATAATTAAACTTTTCTCATTTAACATGGCAATATGAATCTGATAAGTGAGAATATCAATCAGAGGGTTTATTGAATACTGCAAGAAATAGTTCAAGTCCTTCAAAAAGTATACTTATAACGGATAAGCCTTACATTCTGAAGGAAATATTGGTACGAACAATATACAAATTTCCCGAATAATTAGGGAATGATCTAAATTTCTTTTTCGATAATTAAAATAAAACGAAATAAAAAATAACATTCTCTTAAAATGAATTTCTAATCATCACAAATATTCACATAGCATCTAAACGTCACATATTCGATTATTTAACGAATAACTCAACGCATTTAAACATATAAAACATTTAATAAATTTTGATATGAAAATAAAATTTCATTTCACATCAAATATTAACACGTAATTTCCCGGATCTTACAAAAAGTCACTTACCTCGATATCGATGTCGCACCCTGAAAATAAAATCAAAACAAATCATGAATATTAATTTATAATCTATTAATAGTCAAATAAAGCAGACAAGCACACAATTCAATAGAACTCATGTGGCATTTACATATAACTTACTCAAAGACTATCCAAAAAATCACACACCAAAATATCTTGAAAACTAGACTATCGTTAACAAAATCAGCCATTACCAGTTCTTGAAATTGGCAAATTACTCTATGAAAATGATCTTATCTGAAAAAGTACAAAACACGAAAAACGTAGGCAATTCTGACCGTCCAGAATGGTAAGGCTCGTTAAAAACGAATAAGTAATGAATTCAGAAAGTAAATGTTTGAGGATTGTAGAACAAAATCAACCCTTGATTTCTTTAGTATTTTGACGTTTAAGACATCCAAACCACAGAAATAGTCAATGGAATGTAAACACAAAATGCAGAGGTCGAAAATACAGTTAAACCTCGATAAAATAATATCCGATAAAGTAATATTTACTGATATATATATATATATATATATATATATATATATTCACATTTTCCAGTTTCCACCAAATTCAAAATAAATCTTGTTCATAATTTTTGCGGAGTATATATAATATATATCTCATTATATAAATTATTCGCAATATTGAAAATAATCATTTGTAGGATATATCTTGATACTTCCTTACCTAACATTAGATGGCGAATCTTGATATTAACTCTTATCAATTTCTAATCAATCATTAATTTTAATTAATTTTTACGTTATTAGTGATTTTATAAACATTATTCTGAGTGTGATGGATCTAACATATGTTTATATTTTACCCTTAATCGATTATAATTTGTCTATATATTATAAATTTATTATTGTAAAAAAAATATACTTGAATTCACACTAAAAATCTCTACTAACTTTAAAATTTTAAAAAAAACATGCATATAATTTTCTTTAAAATAATAAAATATTACTATATCGATAAAGTAATATTTTATTATTATATCGATAAAGTAAAAATTTTCTCCAGTCCCAAGGGTATTACTTTAAAGAGGTTTAACTGTAGCTTTTCAGAATGGTATCGCTCATAATTTTTGGATAAAAACTCAATTTAATATGAATTTTTTGAAGGGTTTCTCAGTTTCGAAAACACATTGACATGTCAAGAGAAATCAGAGAAAAACTCACATTTACAGACCTAATTTCGAAAAACATAAAGAATTAAAGTCGTAGATAATTCAAATACTTTCTCAGGGACACAAAGATCACCTCCATACGATAAAATATGAATTTTATACAGATTTTACAAGAATTCAGCATATGCAATCAAAACATTAGTACATCAAAACTAAACTGAAGAGAACAACGAAGATCGTTAACATAATCAAAATCAATCAAGTATCATATCTTGATTTGTTTCATAAAAAAAAGAATATGGGTTACACATAACTATTCAATCAAACTAAAGTCCAACTAAATTAAATTAGTAGGCCCCGTTAATCTAATTTTATTCTAAAGTCAAATTATATAATTATCTTATTTTTTTAATCCACTTCTAATTCTAATTTCTAGAAAATTTTAATCTATTAAAATTACTAAAAATCTGGGATATTACATAAAATATGTGACAACTCGGGTCAAATTCCGAGTATTTTTTGAAAATCGGGTCAAGTCCCGACTTTGAGTCCGAATAAGCCGAAGCATACTGGCGCAAACACAATCAACTTGGATAACGACTAGCCCACCACAGGCCCCCAAAATATCATAATTTGTTGGTGTTTATTGTTAGTAGTACCTTACCTTATAAACTAAACTGAATAGAAGTCCCAAATATACTCGATGTGAGACTGGGGTGTTATAAACTAAACTGAACAGAAGTCCCAAATATACTCGATGTGAGACTGGGGTGTTACAGTAACAGAGACAGTAATACAATTTATCAATCGAATCAATTGAATAACACTATACAGAAAAAATGTATTAGGTTTCATCCCTGTATTCTGCAAATCTTCCCTCCACCCCTTGTTAGGGTTGGGGGACTACACAAATTCTAAGATTTACAACACATCAATGCAGAGCACACACACAATCATATGATTTGTTGACTAGTTGCCTACTAACGTGGGAAGAGGCAAAGTTACGTGTAGTATGGTGGTAGACTTGCACCATGGATCAATTTGTTCGGGCTCGAGATGGAAGAAAATGTGGAAGAGATCATCACAATTGTTTCAATGGCTTGATCAACCAGGTGAACGAGTTGGATGATACTAGTGTTCTTCTACTAGTCGAAAGATTGATGAAGCAAGGATCAGGTGACTCAATTGATGGAAGGGCACTTGTGGTGGATGATGCACGTGATTTTGTAAATGGATACATCGTTATGTTGAAGAACGATGGTTTGAAGGTCACTATACGGGTTTAGTGATTCTCAAGATTGGAAGAACAAGAGCAGGAGATTTTTGTTCGAGGGGAGGCATGGCGGATGGACGTTGATGTCTCTGATGGTTATTGAATGTTTGGAAGAGCAAGAGGGTTCTTGTTCGGGGGGAGGCATGACGGAGGGACGTCGATGTCGCTGATGGATACTATTCAACCTGATATGGGTATTGGGTTGAAGGGGAGGATTGTTGGGTTTGACCGGTTGTTCAACCCAATATGGTAATATGAGTTTGGGTGATTAAGACTGTTTTGGTAATAATTGTATGGGTACACAATTATTATATATGGTAATAATTGTATGGATAGACAATTATTATATATGGTATGTCTTGGTCATTATATTAGGGAATTAGGTACCAAGAATAAAAAGTCTTGTAAAACAAGTATGACAAGTATTGGTGGCTAAGTTTTGGGTGGCTATATAAACATAGTCATATTGTATTTGTTTGATATGAGTGCTTAAGAGATGTAATCGTCTTAGGTATTGTTTGAGGATGTTTGAGCATTGTTTGGCTCAAGTATCGAGTTTGGGACACCATTGAGGTGTTATTGTTTTGATTGTATTATTGATAATTGTTTTGATTAATAATACAAGTTGGGACGTGGGTGTTTCCACGTCATATATGTTTTGTGTGTGTTACTTGTCAACTAATCGTGTGTTTGTGTGTGTGCTATGCATTGATGGGTTGTGAATCTCGAATTTGTGTAGTCCCTCAACCTAACACGTACGCCTCACTTGCAGTAATAACAAAATATAATCTCAAATCCTAACATTTCTTCTAGATATGGCATGGTAGTATATAATAATGAACATATTGCACTTATTAACCTAAAAGAAGGAAATCAAGAATCTATGATGTAATTGCTCGTGACATGTAAGAGGTCGGTTTTATCCTCGTTAATTTTATGAATTTCAAAATGCAAGACAATTGGAATAATGCAATACTTCTATCATTACAAGCAATAGAAAATAGATCTTATTAATTCAAATATGTCTCTCTTACTTACTAACTCAGACATTACAGGTTCAAATATTTAAATAGCAATCTACATATTTGTCTTAATTTCACGCCAAGATCTCAGCCTTGATATCAGCCATTATTCAAATATAACATAATTAAAGAAAGCAAATAATCACGGATTCAAACGTAGCAGACAGATATTCCACGTCGGCAGTCCTAAATATGTCTTCCAACAATCGTGAATAAGGTACAACCATAGGTATACTTTAGTGATTTTCACTGAGGATTTCAATGTTCAGCTCAAGGTATAGCTATGTATGGATTGCCGAGAATGCCAACATTGCCAGGACGGGAGAAAACAACCTGCAGTTTCAGAGCATGCATAATTCTTACATTCAGCATATACAAATCATATGGAAAGAAATTCCATATTCTTTTACCGTAATTTCACATATATTTCAAAACTTCAATTTTATAAAATCAATAGTATGCTAATCAAGTATATAAAATATATAAATCAGGCTTCTATAACTTGAGTGTTGATTTGTTGGTACAAATTTTCTATAATGTAACTTCTTCAAAAAATTACCTGGTAATCTCTGAGTATGTCAGTCTTGAAACCGGCTGCGCAATAATCAAAATAATATTCCCAGGTACGAATGAACTTTTGGTCGAACCCCAAAGCAAAAATTTTGCTAGTAATAAAAGCATTAAACAGTTTCAGACTTCTTACAATATATACCCAACAAAACTTTTTTTTTTTTGCTAAATATACCGAACAATACTTATAGCTAATAATGACAAAATACAACTTCTTTGATACAATCTTCAAGATGAGATTAAACACACCTTTGGTTTTCCAAAAAGTTTGTTCCCCAACACCTGAGAGTCTGGTAGTAATGGATCCCCATGTTTTCGATATGTTCCACACTGCATTTGTATTGTAATTTCTTAATTGTTTCGACTTTTACTCATAAAACAAACACCTAAAGAGTCAGGTGCAAAATTAACTTGGACTCTTACCATAGCCTGGATGAAGCTGCCATGCCTGATGTGACTCTACTGAGCGAAGGCAGACATCCACCAGGAAATATATACTCTCTCAAAAAGCCAGAACTTAGTCTGTACTCATCATATAGCTCATCTCGTATTGATATGAACTGGGGATAGTTTCAAGTTGCATAAGCATTACTTCAGGTACAAATGGTTTTCATGTGATTATTATTTATACGTGCATGTGGCTGATACCTGAAGAACAAAAATTCCATCTTCTGCCAACGATGATTCACAGCAACCAAAAAATTCTTCAATATATTGATGACCAAGATGTTCTATCATCTCACTGCATGTGATGTTTGGCTATTTTTTATTAATTCATAGCATATGAAGTTCAGGTACAACTTTACGTTTCAATGAACTTACCAGGATATAATACGATCAAATTTATTTGTTTCTTGCAGTTGACGATAGTCGCGTAGAAGAAACTTTATGTTGTTCTGAAAATAAAGTTGGTATGTGTATTCATGTAAATGAGTATGCTAATAAGCAGTGGTATAAATGAAGGTTGATTTTTGTCAAATATACCTGAAGTCCTGCTTCCTTCACTTTCATTTCTGCGTATCTTAGTTGCTCCTCGGAAAGGGTAATGCCGGTGTATTTACATCCAGTTTGTTTGACAATTTCTATTGCTAGACTTCCCCATCCACAACCAATCTCAAGAACTTCATGGTCCTTCTTAACTCTTGCCTGAATCAATTTGAAAATAGGAGTATAATCAGATGTTTCAATATAGATGTACCAAATAGATGGCGCGCATTTACAGAAAATGGCTCTGGGGGATTATGACGTTAAGACTCACCTTCTCAATTAGGATAGAGATTTTTCTCTGCTGTGCAGTTTTTAAGTCTTCACCCTCCATCTTTTAGACAAATGACCAAAACATGAATATATAATGGCAATTGTTGAAGATAAAATTAATTTTGCTGTCTGAACTAATGGATGATAGAAACCTAACCTTAAATTTTGCACACGAGTAAGTCAATGTTTCATCTAAGAATAGAGCAAAATGTTCATTCGACTGAAACATGAACACAAAGATAATTTGTCAGCTAAATAGTACCTTAATTTTGCTAGGCCTATATATATTTCTACCAATTATCTTGAAGCAAGAAGCAAATTGCAGGTTCAATTAAATCACAGACCAGGTCATAATGACGAGAAATGTTCCTGCGAGCTTGAGTAAGAGTGTTTTTCTGTAAAACATGATGAAAATAGGATTTGGCAGAAGCTATTCCTGCGGTTAAAAACATTGGTGTCCACCAGCCCCTTCAGAAACCAAAGTACGCACGGAAGTATTAATACTCAGTAGTTAACTAATAACATTTAACAATGATTTTTTGTTGGAAATAATACCTTTGGTTTTTTACTCTTGACACAGAAGTTTTCAAATCTCCGTTGGTGATAAAAAGCTGCAGCGTAGATTCCATCAAGGCAAATGTAAACCGGGAACACATGAAATTTGACTGTAGACTACTTTTCTTACCATAAAGAGATTTAGAAGACCTTCTTTCTTGTCAACAAATGAAAAGTCACCATTAATATAGGCATCCGCAAGGCCTAAATCAGCTTGTGTGACAATCTGTCAATTTTTTTCCACATAAACAATATTAAAAAAAAAGATTAATTTGACAATACTAATCTACACCCGAGGCCTGACTATAAATCTTGTGTAACTGATATCGGTGTGAGAAATCTGACAACTTTCAGTAATAACTATTCAAACATTTTCATCATCTCTAATCATGGCTATTAAATTATACATTTCTGCACAAGTATCAAAGTTGAAACCTGTATACCTTCCAATAAAACTGAGGACTGTGAACTCTTAAATAAACCTTCAGAGAACTTTTCTTTGCAGTCCCTTCAAAGGTAAAAACTGTACCTCCTTCTTCCAATAAGCTGCAGCAGCAAATTAGCTAAAAAAGTCAGAGCATCTTCATAAAATGATAAGTTAGAAAAATGAGAAAGAAAAAGAAAATCACTGCAGTGATGAGAAACCAGAATTTAAAACACAAGTAGATGCAACATTCAACCTTTTAATTGGGCCTAAATATAACAAGGGAAATGATAATATCATGAAAATCAGACTTTGATATTCCACCAACAGGAACTAATTAAATTTATTATTAGCAACTCACATTAAACAGCCGGTAGTGATATAGGTTTTAAGGAACCTAGTGACAAAGAGGCGTGCCCCGGATTCTAACGTGGAAAGAACCATATGCTTAGGATTTCTTAAGAGGGCAGAATTCTTTCTGAGTACACCGTTTGCAGCGACCATACCAGCCTGCATTTTGGATTTAGTGTTAGCAGAAATTTACCTTTGATTATATACTGGCAACTAGTTCTAAATCAGATAGACAATTTAACCTTTAGATTAATTTTATTGAAGGTTTACATCACCAACAACATTCTATTACTTGCGGTGAACTTGTACAGTTGTTACATATTAAGCAAAAAGATACACAGACAATTTTTTTTAAAGTTACGGTACCTTTAGTCCATCCTCATGGAATCCATAGCCTGAAAGAAGTACCAAGATACCCACACATGTTAGAAATTAAATCATTTTGATCTCTCAATTATGGAATTATAATAACTTTTGAAGTTTTCATCACACTGAAAATGTAGAAGGAGATATATGATCCTGATTTGGTGATTTTATTTTTGGTAAATACACTGACGATATATTTCTGAATTAAATGCAACAGAAATAATCAAAACAAAAATATTAAGGTCAAAGGAGGAAAAGAGTGGCCTTTAAAGAGTACCTAAGGCATGGAAGATTAGATGGTAAGATAATGAAAAGTTGTCTCCAATTGAAAAGTGGCCTTAAACTCTTATATTTTAAATTGCCCTCAAAATAAAAGATAAAACTCTTATATTTTAAGTTTCCCTTCTCAATCCTGCACGTCTCACCAGAAGAACAGTGTTGTCAACTATCTTTGTCAATATTTACTTAAACTCTCCACCTCAGTAAACCATTGCAGTCATCTATTTACTTCAATTCAATAATTGGATTGTTTTATGAAATAGCTCACGTAGTGAATGCACTAATTTCAACCTTGGTACAACCTGTTTTTGGTACTAAAAAACTTCCTCACCTTGGTACGCTCCACAATACCAAATGCCTCTCTTCCCTTGAATGCAATCAAGCTCAAGTGACGCTTTTGTTGCGGCAACATTGGGGACCGGATGGCCAGTTGTCCACTTAAGCAAGGTGTGATTAGGTACAACTGAGGGATTAAGAGTTACCAGGTATGGTAACCCTTTTTGACTGATGTTCTGCACACAGCCTATAGTCAACTATGATGAAAGACTATCATTTCAATATATTAGAAAATATATCTTCAATGATGTTGCAAACCCAAAATTTTCTTTGGTTCTGCTTGTAATTTATCTGAACATTGAGATAACATGTTCTGAATTAAAAACTTGAAGCCTACCAAGTTATCAAGTCTACTAATGGGTTGAGCACATCTTCTTTACAAAATTCGAGCACATGTTTTCTTATCTTAAAGACACACTTCTGAATTAGGAATAACCAAAAACAACTAACCTGGAGAACATTGAGCCAATACGTGAGGCAAACTTTGGCATTTACATCTCCAAGAAAGTTCCATGAACTCCATGCAGCTGGATTTTTGGGCATTAAATTTGTGTCACGATGAAGATAAATGTCACTGCCAGAAAGATATAAGAATGACTTGCATTATGAAAGATAACCTCTAATATTTGTACCCAAGTTCTTAATTCTGAAATACGCCAAGGTAGAACCGTATTGAAATACAAAACAGTATGCACATAACAGAAAGTACCTGTACTCATATTGAAAAGCTCCAAGTATTCTTGTTTCATCATGTGTTGCCTGTCCTAAGATTTTCAAAGCATCTGGGGCATGCACAGCCATTATACATCCATCATACCTTGTTTGAGATCCATCTTCACAAATAACATCACAACCTGCTCAATCCATTAATGTTCGTGATTAGATTCGTGCAGTATAATCTAAAGACATATGCTTGATACTATAGAATGACCTACTAAAACAGATGCTTTAAATTCAAACTCAGTGGGATCCTAATAAATCAACGCTTCAAATGGGCGGATACTTTAGTGGAGCTGAATGTATTTTTGTCATGTAAAAAATGACTGCTTGCATAGACCCTGTGCACAATTCTCCGTGAGTGTGTGTATGTGTGTGTGAGAGAGAGAGAGAGAGAGAGAGAGTTCTATCTGCTAAGATAGAACTCTACTAATCAGCTGTTCTTTTACTAATCAGCTGTTCAATAAATTAAGATAAGATGATAATATGAATTTAAGCACTTACCCCCATCAACTACTGTAACAGACTGTACTGGGCAACCACTAAATATTTGGCAACCTCTACTAATCAGCTCTTCTTTTACCTATTGCCACGCTTACCATTTCAGCGTCAGGTAGTATATGATTTAAAATTTAATATTCAGACTTTTTTATTCCAAAAATTCTAGATCATTAATTCTAAAATTGAGGAATTCGATAATACGTCACCTTGTTGACGTAGCTATGTGATCGACATCTTACAGTAAGCCACTGTGGACGCCCAAAGAGCTACAGGAAAACCAACGGTTGAGGTTGTTAGGAATGCTTTATTGGCTTTAAATATCTCCGCAACATTCCAAAGTACGTAGTGTTCAGACATGGGTTAAAGTTAGAATGCCTTTCGGCTAAACTTGCAAATTAAGTACCTGGAGTAGATGGTGATTGCGGCAAAAGGATAGAATTGCATACGCAGAAAGGTTCATCACTCCTGAAGGAGAAGACCAAATTGATGAACACATCGGAATCTGTAATATTTAGCAGTAAGTTATTACAATCACTGGAACATATTTTGAATATGAGAGAATATGATTATGGTAGTCATACAAGATATGCTTTCTGAAATAAATCCGAGTAACCATGGGAGCTGATAAAATGACCCAGTGTTTCATTGCGATCAATATCTGGATTGTTTTCAAGATCTTCAACGTATCTGCAACAATTATCACTTGAAAATGAACTAGCTAAACTAACCTACGATAGACAAAATTTAAATCAAGAAATTGAACTCTTTACACCGGAAGAGGAAATACAGCACATGTTGCATGACTAGAATTCAGTATGTTCAACTAAATAGCAGTGTGCAGTCCACATTCGCTAAGAGTTTTCATTAAAGTAGAATGTCTTTATTGCATGCATTAGCTAGGTTACTTTTTTTTTTCATAAGAACTGATAATCACAGAAACAATACCTGATAACATCATTTTTAAACTTGAATATTTCTCGTATCATTTGCCAAAAGTACGGATTCAGGGCATTCCACTTTTGGGAGAAGAGACTGGACAAACCACCACGACTTCCCCACTCACAGCCCCGGCCATTGTCTAAACTCACCGACAAAGACATGTCCGAGACCTCCATGTCAACTCCAAGACTTTCAAAGAACTCCATCATGTTTGGATATGTGACCTGTAATCACAGTCCCCAAAGAAGAAGACATCAGACAGAAACCAATGTACACAATAGAGATATATAAGAGTTACCATCACTTTCATGCTGTCACATTAAATGGTGGCAAGAGCTGGTGCATTATGGAGATAAATGGTAACATAAAAATTAAATCTTAAGGCACAACAGGAAACCAGAAGACATTTTCCACACTGGTCGAAACATTTTCATTTTATTACTAAGCCGGAAATGACCCAAAATTGCACGGCTTATAACAAAACAAACACACCCAGTACATCTCGCTTCTAGAGCATGGTAAGGTCACTCTCTGCAACATGATTAAAATATCACACATCCATTTCTATCTAATGTCAATAATATTCATAGTATAAAAGCATCAGAAATACAATCCTGGTTTCTTCTAATATCCCGTATTTTTAGAATAATATTGATAGATTAATAATAATAGAAAAGGATTAAAATTTGATAATGAATAGGATTTAACATTGAATTAGTTTAATGTGCCAATATGGATCGGATTTGGATACTGTAGGTTTGGAGTTAGGGTTTTGTAATGTTATATAAACATTAATTATGTTCTCTCTCCTCGTCTTTTTAATCAAAATTCGTAGGATTTTGTCCATAAAAATCAGCTATCTTTCAAAATTTGTAGAAAATTCATCGTAAGTCAGTATTCGTTGATTCTGGACTTTTCGGAATTTTCGGAAAGGTCTTTTCGTTATCTACAACTTTCGTCCTTTGAGTTTTTCAAGAAAATGTTGTTTAGAGGGCTAAAAAGGCTAATTACAGATGTGGTCAGGTTGGATAAATACGTACATTCAAGGTTTTAGATGTTAGGTAAGTTTCCGATTGATTTATCTAGTGTTTTGGAAATTATGTGTCATATGTATATGTTTGATTATATAAATTTGGGCTAAGTGGTTATATTTTGAAGTGATATATATGACTGATATGTGTTATGTGTAAGCAATATTCTTGGGATTCTCATTTGTGCCACAGTTTGTGAAAATATCGAATAAGAATAAGGACTGAGTCACCGGGTTGTAGTGACAATTTTCTGAAAATTTAGAGCCGTTATTACCGGGTTGTAGTGGTCGTGGCATGAATTATGGATTTCAAGGTATTGTTGTTATGTGGTGTCGTATTGTATGTATCGAATAATAATATGAATGTGTATCTAAAGTTATTGTTTCGTATCATTATCATATCGAATATTGTATTGTCTTAGGTGTATATAAGTAATTTGCCCGACTAGTTGATCAATTGGTTTCTTGTTGGGCTGTAGAACTCATTCTTTTATATTTTCATGATACCATTGGGATTCGAGTATCTTAGGTTTGGACAAGATTGTCTTTTGGATCATTGTTAGCTGCGGTTTTGTAATAGTTAGATTTGTAATAGACTTCTGGACTGAGGAGTTATATTTTATTTAAGTTTTGATTTAGAATTAATTGTCCGAAAAGTTGGGATGTTACAGTTGGTATCAGAGTAGGCTGTCCTTCAAAATGTGTTAGGTATGAGACTAGTACACTTCGTAGGATTCGTTTCTGTGGACCGCAGTCTTGTAGGAGATTATTGGGTAGACGTGTCATGAACCTTTTGGTGTATAGGATTGTTGTGAATTTGGGGACCAAATTCTTTTTAAGGAGGGTAGTATGTAATATCCCGTATTTTTAGAATAATATTGATTGATTAATAATAATAGAAAAGGATTAAAATTTGATAATGAATAGGATTTAAACTTGAATTAGATTAATGTGTCTAAAATATGGATCGAATTTGGATACAGTTAACTTGTAGGTTTGGAGTTAGGATTTCGTAATGCTATATAAACATTATGTTCTCCCTCCTAATCTTTTTAATCAAAATTCGTAGGGGTTTGTCCATAAAAATAAGCTATCTTGCAAATTTCGTAGAAAATTCATCGTAAGTCAGAATTCGTTGATTATGAACTTTTCAGAAAGGTCTTTTCGTTATCTACAACTTTCGTCCTTTGATTTTTACAAAACAACGTCGTTTAGAGGGCTAATTACAGATGTGGTCAGGTTGGATTCATACGTACATTCAAGGTTTTAGATATTGAGGTAAGTTTTCAATTGATTTATCTAGCGTTTTGGAAATTAAGTGTCATATGTATATGTTTGATTATATAAATTTGGGCTAAGTGGTTATATTTTCAAGTGATATGTATGACTGATATGTGTTATGTGTAAGCAATAATCTTGGGATTCTCAAAATTTTCTGAAAATTTAGGACCGTTATCACCGGGTTGTAGTGATCGTTGCATGAATTGTGGATTTCAAGGTATTATTGTTATGTGGTGTCATATTGTACGTAAAGAGTAAGAATATGAATGTGTATCTAAAGTTATTGTTTCGTATCGTTATCATATCGAATATTGTATCGTCTTATGTGTTTATAAGTAATTTGTCCGGCTAGTTGGATCGATTGGTTTCTTGTTGGGCTGTATAGCTCATTCTTTTATATTTTCAGGTTCGGTGTAAATTCAAGTGGGATACCATTGGGATTCGAGTATCTTAGGTTTGGACAAGATTGACTTTTGGATCATCGTTAGCTCCGCTTTTGTAATAGTTAGATTTGTAATATACTTTTGGACTAAGGAGTTATATTTTATTTAATTTTTGATTTAGAATTAATAGTCCGAAAAGTCGGGCTGTTACATTTCTCCTGTTTAGTTTTTTCCCCTTGATCTACAACACTTTTTTTTGGTTGCTAAATTGATCGAGAACACTTACCAAAGTTTGAGCAAAATAAAATCATACCATGATATCTACAAATAATTTCACCATTATACTTTTGTTATAAAATACCTCACTTATAATTGGAGCAAAATATAACAGTATTAATAGAATTGGTATATAAAACATCGATAAATATGTCACTATCTCAGTCCTGTTTCAAATCTCAGCTGCGGCAAGACAATTTTGGTTCATATATATCCTAACTTTAAAAGATTTTGACAAAAAAATGATGAAAGTTCCGAAGTTGTAAAAACGGGAAAATAAAAAATAACATTACTGACAATCATTAATTGCCTAAGAATTTGTGCGGCAGAGCTCATCTCTTGTCATCCCAGATTTTGAGTTCGATTCTACTTATCTCGAAATTAATCTAAAAATATGGATACTACTAAAATTATTTTAACTTGGTCAAAAATTATTACACACTCTAGAGTCTAGACTAAACAAACTGTGAGGTTGAAAGGTTGGGCTAGTTTTTGGTGCTAATGTGGAAAAATTCGTAAAAACATTTATGGTTGAGTTAGCAGTTTTGTTTTTGCGTTTTCCAGAGTTTCAACGGTCGGATGACCCTGAATTTTGGACAGCGTCTTTCTTTCTCATATATCTAAATTCTGAACGGTGGAGATCGGAGTTAGAGGTCCAGAAGGTCTGTTTAATGATATTGTTTCACCACGATGAGGATTAAGTTGTCCGTGGTGAGTCGATTTGGAGTGGATATTTTTTGGTCAAAAAGTATTTTTTTGGTTAATTATTAAACTATGCCCAATGGTTATTAAGTTAGGTAAACCGTAGTGAATTAACTAGTGATTGTGATATTATATACATACAAACATACAAAACATTGGTATCAATATATACAACAAAAAAGACTCTTTTATGTGACCAACAAAAAGAATTAACATAAAAAGACTCTTTGTGTTTTCCTTTGATTACTGTTTAACTGTAAATTAAATTTCAGAAAACTTGCATACATGAGCCAGGGAAATTTCTACACTAAAATATAGTCTACTGAAGAAGCCAATTGTGTTAGCTTGTCAAGCTAACTAACAACAACAGTCCTGAAATATGTGAAGAAAAATATAATCACAAGCAAAAGGCAAGAGTATAGTTACTCGATTGAAGACCATGAAACCAAGGTCCAAGTCAACGCCATCGTCCACGGTGACAGTCTTAGCATGGCCACCAAGACTAGCTTCTTTCTCGTAAAGTACCACATCAACGCCAGCTTTAGCTAGAACATAAGCCGAAACAAGGCCACTGATGCCCGCACCGATCACTGCAATCCTCATCTGTTGCATTCCATCATATATCAAATGCAATGCAATGTATATGTACATTTAATACGGGTAACTCAAATGAGAACCGAAAAATCAAATGTTTTGCACTTTTCTCTATATCGCTCAGTAAGTGCGGTTCTTGATTCTCATTTGAACCTCACACTCTTCATATATTAATAATCCATATATGTGTGTGTGTTTGTGTGTGTAACACAAAATAGTAAAAAGACATGTTATCTAAAATTTATGAGCTCTTCATGTTAGTAAGAGGAGTAATGCTAGCTACACATATGTGTATATACAAACCTTAGTAGAACGTGGAAATCAGGATGAAGAATGGACCGAAAGAAAACTCAAAAAATGAGTGACTAAACTCAAGATGGTCTGAGCTGCATGTACATCGATTTTATTTATATTAATACAGATACTTTTCCACATGAAGATAACCCATGCATGACCCCTACATGATTGAAATGATTTATGCTCATTTTCACCAATCACTGGAGATAGATACTTTTCCACGTATGTACTCGTAATAACAATGAAGATAATGATGTCTAAACTAACAAATTTGTTTATCAACAAAAATAATTAATTAATTATATAAAATTTATTTATTTACTTTAAATTTTTTAGTTTCATCCCAGGTCGATTCCTTACCATTATGTAATTACACAAAATTTATTTATTTTAATTTATTTAGCTTTATCTAGGTTTCGGTGACCTATAACTATATAATTAAAAGGTACTCCATCTGTCCGGTTCATTTCTATACACTTTTCATTTTGGATGTCCCTCTCATTTATATACATTCCAAAAATAGTAACTTTTAATAATATAAAACACTATTACAACCACTACTTTCTCGATTATCTCTATTGTATAATAATATAAAACACTATTACACCCACTACTCATTTTTTATATTTTTTGTTGGTCTCCGTGTGTCCAAACCTAATGTATATAACTCAATGGGACCGAGGGAGTAATTATTTATTTTTATCATTCAATTATTTATAATTACATATTTTAATGATACTTATTAATAATTTATTAATATTAATGCTGTTCGGCTGGAATTTTAAGCAAAGTCTTAAAGTAATTTTTGACTTAAAGCTGAAAATTATTTACTAATTCTCATACTAAAGCAAAAGTTATAATTAGATTATGATTTAGTGTATAGAATCGATCATTCGTATTGTGAGGTCAATAATGTCATCATGATTAACCAACATTTCTGTAACTTAGACAACCTTGATGTTATCGATCGTTATTAAGATACAATTATCGAAATTATACTGACAAATATAAAAATTTACAAGTGTAAAATATTACAAATATATATGATTCAATGTATGGCTCAAATGGTTGTAACGAGTATTATATCCCAACATATATGTCTATCATTTACGTGTACGACGTTTATGTCACGCACTTGACTATTATTAGTAATATTTTTTATATACTGATAATTTTAGTGATTCATCTAAGTAAAATTCGAAAGAAGATTAATGATTATAAGGAGTTTTATATTTATATGTTTATATTTTATCTTAATATCACTTACATTTCCGAAAAGTACAAAAAAAGAAATTAAACATGACAAACCTAATACAACGGTTTGTTACAAAACATCATTGTTGCACAATAAATTCGATAACAGAATTTCTGAAGAAACTGTTGTCTCATTCATACAACACTTTCGGGGTTTTAAATGTTTATATTAATACAGATACTTTTCCACATGAAGATAACCCCCGACCCTACATGATTGAAATGATTTATGTTCATTTTCACCGATCACTGGAGATAGATACTTTTCCACGTATGTACTAGTAATAACAATGAAGATAATGATGTCTAAACTAAAAAATTTGTTTATCAACAAAAATAATTAATTAATTATATAAGATTTATTTATTTACTTTAAATTTATTAGTTTCATCCGATGTCCAATTCCTTACCATTATGTAATTACACAAAATTTATTTATTTTAATCTATTTAGCTTTATCTAGGTTTCGGTGACCTATAACTATATAATTAAAAGGTAATTATTTATTTTTATCATTCAATTCTTTATAATTACATATTTTAATGATACTTTTTAATAATTTATTAATATTAATGCTGTTTGGCTCGAATTTTAAGCAAAGTCTTAAAGTAATTTTTGACTTAAAGCTGAAAATTAGATGTTTGTGTAATAAATTAGAAAATGACTAGTTTACTAAGCCTTGCTTCGCAGCGGCTTTATAATAATATCTTTAAATTTTCTCAAAAAATATTCTACAAAATACGTTTTTAAATAAAATAATATTTCTAATGAGTTTTGTTTTGAGAGAATTTTTTTATTAATAATGATCTCTTTTTGTCAAAACAAATAACAACAAAAACAACAACTTCTTCCTTTAAAAAAAAATAAAAATTAATGACCTCTTCTCAATATTTCTTATTCTTGTATGACTTTTGTTATAGATGCACCGACTTATTGAATTTTGTTAAAAATGCACACGCTATATAAATTCTTTAGTCGAATAAATCTTAACATGATATTTTTGAAATACATACACAATAAATTTCCTATTATATTAAATTAAAAAAGAAATTTTAGGAGAGCCGAATGTTAAGATTGTAATTTCATTTGAAAAGAAATATTATGAGAATATCTAGATATTAATAAATGGAAGTTCAAAATAATGTAAAGTAATACACTTTTTTTAATTTAGATATTTGAAGGCAAGAATTTTATAATTGAATATTTAGTTTCATCTATTTGTAATATTTAGTTTCCTGTAAGATCTATTGTATATTTACTTTCTCGATTAGTACTAATGATTTTAAATGCAAGAATATTATATTTACTTTCCTCGCTTAGTAGAGATTTTAAATGCAAGAATATTGAAATTGTATATTTAGTTTCCTCCATTAGTAAATATTTAAAAGACAATTGAGATTTTTCTCTAACCTTTGGTATTAATTACTTAATTTCTTATGCAAGACCGGTCTAATTTCTTAACTTCTTATTTACCAAAACGTTCCTGTATTTTCTATTATATCACATAAAAAGAAGAAAGTTTAGGAGAAGAGAATGTTAAGATGTTAATTTCATTTGAAAAGAAAAATTATGAGAATATTTAGATAATAATAGAGGAAAGTTTATAATAATGTAAGTTAATACACTTTTTTTTATAATCTAGATATTTTGAAGGCAAAAATATTATAATCGAATATTTAGTTTCCTCAATTAGTAATATTTAGTTTCCTCCATCAGTAAAATCTATTGTATATTTAATTTCTCTATTAGTAGAGATTTTAAATGCAAGAATATTATATTTACTTTCCTCTATTAATAGAGATTTTAAATGCAAGAATATTAAAATTGTATATTTAGTTTTCACCATTAGTAAATATTAAAAAGGCATTTGAGATTTTTTCTAATTTTTGGTATTAATTACTTAATTTCTTATGCAAGACCGATCTAATTTATTTACTTCTTATTTACCAAAACGTTCCTGTATTTTCTATTATATTACATAAAAAAAGAAAGTTTAGGAGAGCAGTATGTTAAGATAGTAATTTCATTAAAAATATTATTAGAATATTTATATAATAATAGAGGAAAGTTCAAAATAATGTAAGGTAATACACTTTTTTTCTAATTTAGATATTTTGAAGGTAAAAATATTATAATTGAATATTTAGTTTCTTTTCCATTAGTGATATTTAGATTCCTCCATTAGTGATCTATTGTATATTTACTTTCTCCTAGAGATTTTAAATGCAAAAATATTATATATTTCCTCTATTAGTAAGTATTTAAAAGGTAATTGAGATTTTTTTCGAATTTTTAATATTATTATTTCAAATAATTGAGAAAATTAGAAAAAAAGTACGAAGCCATCTGAGAGTGCCACCTCATCGCCCCCGTCTTCTCCTTTATATAATAGTATTGATTTAAAGTTAAAAAAAACAACTTAAAATCAGAAGTTGGTAGTATGTACATTTTTTAACGACTTATTTTATTTTAGTGATTTCATTTGATTAAAGTTAATATAATCATTCAAATGAATTATTTATCATATTTATTTGTATTATTACAATTTTAATAACTTATAAATTACTCATAATACAAAATTATCTAAATAAATATTAACTTAAGATTTTCACTTTGTATTTATCTCTTTATATAAATTTAAATTATAAATAATAATTTCAAGTTTAGCTAAATAGCCCTAAGTTCATATTGTAGAACTGCCACTGATATAATATATTTCATAAAATATATAATATTATTCTAAGGTAGAATATTAGCATATACAAATTTTATAAAAAAAATTAACATTTAAAATTTGAATAAAAACATTGATTTTAAATTTGATTCTGTGGCAGAATCATTTTGGATAAATTTGATTGTGCTGTAGAATTATTTTGGAGTATTTAACTAATTTTCAATTAGTTTTTTAAAAAAAGTAGTTTAATTTCAGTTTTTGATTGAATAATTGAAATTTATAATTATATCCCATAAAAAATATGTATCATCAATATTTATGTAATGATTGTCAGGGATATAATATTATTCTATCTTAACGTTCTTTGTCACTGCTACAGTCCTACATACAAATACATTTTAGTTGCACATGCTTTACTGGAGCTCCCGACACAAAAAGATAGATCACGTACAAATAATATACCCACTTCCAAATGACAAAGAAAAAAAAACAAAAACTACCCTTTTTCCAATTATTTGTTCACGATTTTCTTTTACAATATTTTTCACAAATTTTTACATTTTTAAAATCTCTAAAAGTAAAAAAAATTATAATATAAACTTTAAATATATCCACTACTTTTCTCCACTATCTCACTTTATATTTTAAATATTATAAAATTTATCCAATTTCATAACACTTCTCACTACTTTATACTACTGTTATGCCAAAATTCGGTATTGAGTTTTTAGGGTAAATTCGGGTCAAGTAATAATCAATTGGGATATTCAAGTTGCAATTATGGATTGAATTAGTACAAGGGAAGCTCAGGCTCGTCCTCATAGGGGAGAGGGCGCTCCCCTTCGGTCGTCAACCCCTGAGGACGCGTCCTCACATGATTGAAGGATGATTCCCTTGATTTAATATTGATATCTTATTGAAGATTTCTCCTTTACGATGCGCCCTAAAGGAGGGATGTCCGTGATTGAAGGCCTCCAGGGGTTTGCTTGATGGTTGAAGAATTACCTCCTAGGATGGGCCCTAGGAGGGGGATGTCCGTTGTTGAAGACCTCCAGGGGTATGCATGTGTACTGAAGGCCTCCTCCTGTATTTAATGGACGCGTCCTCATTGGGGATGTGGGGTGAACCTTAGTGTGTGCTTTGGGAGCTATGTTCCTGTACTTAATGGGCGCGACTTCATTGGGGAACTTTAGAGTAATCCTGCATTTTGCACCCAAATGCTTGGGATCACTTGTCTTGCAATCTGGTGGGTGCTTCTCATTTGGGGGACAAGGATGCGTTTGGCATTTTGGGTAAGTCATGTCTATACCTGCGTCTATGAAATAAGGAAATAGTTGGTAACAGATAGGACTAGTTCTCGACGGGGGAAGTTTCCTTATCTGTGAAGTCCTAAAAGTATAGACGAACCTTGGACCTTTGTGACTAGGCCTCATCGTTGGACATTCCTAAAGCGAGTCGAAGACCAATTCCAGAAGACGGATCAGGTATCCTAGTGGGCCTCAGAAATCAGAAATAAGCCCGTATAAGTTACTTGCTCCCCAAGAACTATATAGGGCTTGATCCCCTATAAATACGGGGTACGTAGGCACACTGTAAGAGGTTGGAAGTGAAGAGCTGAGCGAGCCACCACCAAGAAAACCCTTACAATCTCAGCCCCCAATTCATCACAACCACCATACTCTAACGGCTTTCCGGCGAAGAACCACCGTCATAGATCTTGATTCCGGCGATGAACCTCAAACTTTGTAAATAACAAATTCCTCCGCTAACAAATTGGCCCTAGAAGGAGGGGTGCTTGTTATATCAGGATTCAATGATCGTCAGGATCTAGACTTCAACTGATCAGGATTGCTGGCATCATCAGGATTGCATGGTCGTCAGGATCAGACTGAATATCAGGACTGGGATCAGATTTGATTATCAGGATTGGAAGCTGATCAGGATTCCTACTTCGAGTTATATTTGAAGTCTAGTTAAACATGGAAGTTTATTATGCCGGTTCCTGGTTTGTAGGAATGTAGCTATCAATTATGGATAGGTTTCAATCTTTGTAATTGATTAGGACTTATCATTGATAGAGAAGCTGTGTAGTATATAAACACAGTTTAGGTTATGGTTTGATAATAATCGAATCTAACATATAGAAACTCTCAAGAACATAGAATTTCTTGAGAGAGTTTTTTGTAAACTAGCAGCTCTCAAGAACACAAGAATTTCTTGAGAGAATTTTGTAACAGTTTTATATCAGATTTAATAAAGCTGTTATTATTCTTTCATATTTGTGATTCATATCTAATTAAGTCGAGAATCTTATACAATTGTATTCAACCCCCCTTCTATAATTGTTTATTACTGGGCAACAATTGGTATCAGAGCAAACTGATTTAATTTTGAATCAGATACGATCTAAGATGTCGACAACAAAGTATGAAAGCATGAAAATTCCCATCCTGAAGAAATCAGAATATTCAACATGGAAGGTTAAGATGCTGATGTAACTGGAGGCTAGGGATCCTGACTATTTGGACAGGATTCATGATGGACCATATGTTCCTACCAGATTCGAAGAAAGAACATATACTATACCTGAACATTATGTGGTCAAGGCTAAAAGTGAATGGACTCCAGAAGAAAAAGCTCATGTACCCAGGGAACCAAAGATAAAGAATATACTGCACAATAGTCTTGATGTTGTCATGTCAAACAGAGTGATTGAATGCAAGTCTGCAAAAGAAATATGGGATACATTGGAAACTCAGTGTCAGGGATCTGCATCTGTCAATAAGAACAGAAGGGCTCTCTTGATTCAAGAATATGAACAATTCGATGCTAGACCTGATGAGAGCCTAATTGATTTATATGATAGATTTCTGACACTCCTTAACGACCTATCTTTAGTTGGCAAGGAATATGAAACTGAAGATTCAAACACCAAGTTTCTAAGAGCTTTACCAGAAGAATGGGATACACAGACCTCAATCATTAGACATCAGTATGATCTCAACACCGTGTCTCTTGATGAAGTCTATGGAATGCTAAGAACTCATGATCTTGAAGTTCAACAGAGAAATAATAAGAAAGGTAGCAAGGCAAAATCTATTGCTTTGAAGGCAGATGCTAAATCAAAAGGAAAAGCTGTGGAAGTCTCAAAAAGGAAAACTCGAGTAGTTGAGTCAGATCCTGATGACTCTTCATCAGATACTGATGGCAATCCTGATGCCAATACTAATGATGACTCTTCTGACTCAGACATTGAAGAGATGGTTTCTATGATTGTCAGAAACTTCAAAAGGATGAAGTTCAGGAAAGCTAGGAGACAAGGCAACTACCAGAAAAGGACCTTCAATGCAGATAAAGACAAGAACATAAAAAAGGATAGCAAAGGTAGCAAATTTGACAAGTCAAAGGTTAGATGCTACAAGTGTAATGGTATGGGTCACTTTGCTTCTGAGTGCAAGAAGACAAAGGCACTCATCACATCAAGCAAGGACTGGATGGACTCTTCCTCAGAATCTGATACTGAGGTGGTCAACTATGCACTGATGGCCAATACTGATGATACTGATATTCCTGATGATAAGGTACTTAATACTGTCTTTGATTTTGACAGTGATAATGTTTCTGAGTTAAGACGTTTTCTAAAGTCATTGCATATTAGCTTTAGAAGTCAAACTGCTGAGAATACTAGAATCTTATCTGAGATGTCTGAACTTAGGAAAAGGAATGAGCATGTAGAAGCTAAATTTTCTCTTATGCAAAAAGTACAGATAGAATGTGATAATGCTAAACACATGTATTTAGAGATGAAACTTAAATGTACTACTCTTGAAAAGGAACTTGAGCATGCTAATGAGAAAATCAGAACCTGGACAGATTCTGGTAGAAAATTTCATGAGATTAATACCTCTAAGAATTGGAAAGAGTGTCTAGGGTATAAGTCAGATGAGGATAAGGAACTTAAGGAGAAATTTTTTATTGATGAGACAGTTAGTCCAAAAAACCTACAGACATGTTATAGACAAAACCAAATCTAAGATTACTTCTGTTAATTTTGTTTTTGGTAAAGATTCCAATTCAACTTTTGAAAAGGGATCTACTTCTGTTCAAAATATTAAAGTTATTAAGTCTAAACCTGTCTTGAGTAAAGTCACTAAGAATGTATGTGACGCCCTCCCAATCTGGGGTCATGATTGGGGAGTCACTACAACCTCTATACTTATGAACCTGTGAATAATAATATAAACATGTAGACGCGACCCCATCTTTACCCTGGATCTTTAACAGGTAATGGTATGAAACAAGCATCAACTATCTACTTCATTTTATTACATAATAAAAGTCTCAAAAGTTATTACAACCGTGTCTTAAAAGTTCTACATTCCCTTATACAAAACACCTTCTACAAGTCTTCATCACCTGCCTGAGCTGGCATCCCAAAAATAACCCTATAGGAAGACTTCCTAGCTGACTGAAAAGTGCGTACCATCTTCTCTTTTAACTGTGGGTTAGAATAGGGAAAAAGAATGAGCCAAATGCTCAGCAAGTAATAATATAACCAAATAGTTAACCACTGTGAAACAATTTCCAATATCAATCTGTATGTCATGGGTATAGCAGAATCCATATCAAGGGATTATCAGAACAATGACATAAATATGCAATTTCAAAGGGTAAACCAATTTCCTTATATAGATATATGATTTCAAGAAAAGCAATAAGTAATTTGGAGATTTTTCACAACGCACCGGACAATACGGGTGATCAGCCACGTAAAGTCCCCATACCGGACACACAGTCCCTCTGGTCCTTGTATTGGGTCCCAATAGGCACACATTGGCCTTTAGACTAGTCCATCCCTAGTCCATTTATTATAATTAAAAAGTGTTGGGTCGGCGTCACTCGGCCTCTTACGCCTCCAATCTTAGGAATCTGTGGAAACCATAAATCAGAATTTAAATGAATCCAAACTTTGAAACTTCCTTTCTTTTAAAATCTTTCTTATGAAAGAAATCCTTTGTAAATCATTGGATGTGTGTTTGTATAGTACCCAAGTGAAGGTTCATATATTCTCAATTTCAAGTAAGTATGTGATTCATAGGTACAAGTTCAAATCTAATGCAATAGCATCTCAGGTTAAAATGTAAGTATAATCAAAGGATAATGATAAGGTCTGAAGAAAAGTTTGAGCAAGATATGGTTCACAAGACATTGTATTGTGTCTATAATGTTTGTATATAAAAGAATCTTTTGGGAATTGGATAAGTTCAATCTGATCAATCTGGATTTCTATCAATGGGAAATCAAGAAGTAAATGTCATAGGTATGTTTTGGATATGTACTAAAATGTGAGTTCTGGTATATTCACCCTTGGGTGTAAAGGTTCAAAGAAAGAACTAAACATAGTATGGTGTATGAACCCACAAGGTATATGAACAGAAATAAGGATTACCAAATGAACATGATATGTTTTCAGGATTAAAAGGGCATATAAACAAGATAGAAATTCATATATGTCAAAATGAAAGAATGGCATTTAGAAGCGAAAGCAAGTCAGAATTACTTGCCTTAAGTAGCTAAAAAGAGTAATCAGATTCACTGGTTCTCCACCTTAGTCTTGCCTTTATTTCTAGGCTCTACTTCTTTGGATTCTTAAGTAGCTTTTAGAACAACCGTACTCACTGAATTTCTGCCTTCGCCTTTCCTTTATCTCTATGTTCCACGTCTCGTGACTCTACAAAAGAGTATATACTATCTTAGAATGATCCTCTCAAAATTCTAATCCTTATTCTAAACTACCCAACGTTCTCTAAACGCGTAAACACATAATATTTATATCACTTATAACTCTTAACCATATATTAAGCACAAAACTCACATAAGCGCACATTGCCATTCAAGTTCACATAACATACTCCTTTAATACATATATATATAATCTAACTTTCAGATCATACCACCCTTGGTATTCTTTTAAATCAACTTGATCAATGCTAACCATATCCTTAACACCTTTACAAACAATGTTTTCATCTCAAAAGCTGAAAAATCTGTTGCGCAAGCCTTACCAAAACATTTATCATAAATCCAAAAATAATCAAACAAATACCATATTTGACAGGCTACTTCCTGGTTACTAACTCAACTTAGCATAAAAGTTTCAACTTCAGAACACTTTATTTAGATTAAAAACGAACTGTATAAAGTAGGTACTAAAGCACAGAAAATCCCTGCTGCGCAACTTTTAGTAAAATAAGCATAACTTTTTATTCGTTAACCCTATCGATACAAGGTTAGCGCGTGCACAAACTAGATTCAATTTAGAACAGTGACATCCTAAGCTCTCTGTCTAAAACAGGCAGCAACATTATGCAAACAATCAAAACAGAACAGGGCAGACAGTTTTCTGAAAAATTCAGCATGATGTATGTCTATACAAAACCAATCCACCATTATAATCTCTACCACAACTAACCATCCCATATCAAAACTAAAACTCATATTCTTAAGAAATTACTAAAACTTACACATGCAATTAGCAAATACCAACACTAATTAAACCAACAATCCAAATACTTGGAACTTCACTAAAATTCCCAAATCAAAACCTTTAACCATCAAAAATTTCGAACTAACTAAACTTAACACACTTAATCAACATGCAATCACTATCACTTGAAATCATCAACCAATCATCATCATAAACAAATTTTCAAACCGAATTTACTAAAGGGGAAACTCAAAAATATACATGCATTTCGATTTCTTTACATGCAACCCAAAATCTTAACTAACATAGCTATTAATACATAATTTGGACTCAAAAATATCATCATCGTCCCCGTCGGCTCGCCGGAGCTCATTGCCGACGGCGGCATGATTTGGAGGTGCCCGGAAAATCGGGGTTCCTTCAACAAACCTCACCAATAAGCAATATAAATCAACCAATTAATCACGAAGTCATCACAAGCAAGCTTTCGGGTTTGAATTAAATCAAAATTGCCGAAACCCTTTGCATGCAAAAACTGATGCACGCACATATACACACAACCATACACTCACACACATACATGAATATATATATATATATATACATATAATCATCAACATATGTGAGAGAGAGAGAGAGATTTTGCCGAGAGAGAAAAATCGAGAGAGAAAGAGAGAAGAGAGAGTTGATCGGCAATTGAAGAAAAGGGGAAAACTGGGTGCAGGGTTTTATAAGCCCAGGGGCAAAATAGTAACTTGCTAATTCCAAAATCTGATTTCTAATAAACAAAACCAACATAATACCCTTTCTAAAATTCGAAATAAAATGAAGATAATATCTAAAAATCACAATTTTATTTTTAAAACAAAGAATACGAATTTACAAGCTCACCCATATTTTTTAAAATATTTTTAGGATCAAAATTGAATTAAATATGAATTTTCAAAGTTTTGATCACTTAAATGACATTTAACTCATAAAATCAAATTTAAATCCTTAAATCCAAGAATAAATTCCTCCATTAATTTTAGAAAATACTAGAATATAAACTAAAGGTTGTGAAAAAGATTTCACAATAAAAAGAGTCTCCGATGATTTTATAAAATTCCCGGAAGGTAAAAAAGAATTGATTTTTAATAAGAAATTCATATAAAATGCATTTAAAAGCATACACATATATTTTAATCCATATCATTCACCAAGTAAACATCTAATTATCACATTGTCAAATATCCACCTTTCACACAATATTCACATATCATAGATCTCAAATATTATTTAAATATTAATACTGTACAAGCGTTTTTCCGAGTCGTTATAACCTTCCCCCCTTAAAAAGATTCTGTCCCCAGAATCTAACCTTATGAAAATAGATGCGGATACTTTTCAAGCATCTCGCTCTCAAGTTCCCAAGTCGATTCTTCAACTCTGGGATTCCTCCACAAAACCTTAACTAGATTAACAATCTTATTCCTTAATTTCCTATCCATATAATCCTGAATTTCTACAGGTTGTTCTACATATGACAAATCAGGTTGAATCTCGATAGGTTCATATTCGATCACGTGATTCGCATCAGGATTAAATCTCTTAAGCATCGAAACATGAAAAACGTTATGAATATGCTCCATGTGCGGTGGTAACGCTAACTCATATGCAACTTTTCCGATACGCCTCAGTATCTCAAACGGTCCTACATATCTCGGGCTAAGTTTCCCTTTTTTTTGCCAAATCTTGTAACTCCTTTCCATGACGACACTTTTAGCAACACTTGATCTCCTTCTTCAAAACTCAGATCCTTCCTGTCTTGGTCAGCGTACTTCCGTTGTCTGTCTTGTGCCGTAACTAGTCTTTTTCGAATGATTTTAATCTTTTCCTTCATTTGTTGTACTAGCTCGGGTCCCAAAACTTTTCGTTCTCCCACTTTTTCCAATACACAGGTGACCTATATTTCCTTCCATACAATGCTTCATACGGGGGCGTTCCAGTACTTGCGTGATAGCTGTTGCGGCAAAAGAATTCCACTAATGGTAAATGATCACCTCAATTGCTTTCAAAATCCATCGCACAAATTCTAAGTATATCTTCGATTGTTTAGATAGTCTATTCACTATGACTATATGCTTAGGGACGATAAACGGCACACATATTTAACTTGGTTTCTGACCATGTCAAAACTTTCTTCCAAATCTTGAATTAAAATGAGGGTCTCGGTAAGATTCGATTGCTACTTGAACCTCCTGCTTTACTACTGTCTCTTAGAGATAAAACCAATTTATCCAATGAATGTTTCTCGTTGATGGAAAAAGGAAATGTACCGATTTGTTTAATCTGTCGAACATGACTCAATTGGCATCATGAGATGTTCCTATTTCAACTCGGGAATTTCTACTGGTTGTAATTATCCGCTAGGTCTTTGATGTTCAGTTTTAAATCTCTGACAGGTAAAACACTTAATCACTCATCTAGTAATATCTCTTTCATATATGTCCACCAAGATTTTCTTTTAAGCCTTGTTACATCTTCGTACTTCTGGGATGGATTGAATACTTCGAATTCACGTGCATCATTTAGTATTTCATTCTTTAACCATGTCACACTAGGTATCCAATTCCTAGAGAAAAACCTAAAAATTCCTTTATCATCCTTTTGACTCCTTCTACTTTCTCCTGTAAAGTTACTCATGTTATTGCTCATCACTTCCGCTTAACATTTTTTTCTACTTTTCTCTAGCAGCTCAAGTTGAAAAGTCATTGTATATATGTTTATCATCTCCGTAGCTTGATCTGAAATACGAACCTCTATTCCTACTTTCTCAAATTCCTTGATCAGTCCTAACCATTTCCTCTACCTTATGTATACAGCTCCTTTTCGGTGAAAATATATTTCAAATGCTTATGCTCCGAATAGATTTCATACTTTCCTTCATACAAGTAGGCCTCCAAATCAATGCGAAGACTATTGTGCCTAGTTCTCAGTCATGTGTCGGGTGTTTCCACTCGTGGTTCTTCAGCTATCTAGAAACATATACAGTCATCTTAACATGTTAAATCAATCTTGATTCTTAACACAAAGTTGTGTTCTCAATTTAGTTGTTGGTATTGTCCTAAGGTACATGAGTCATCATCTCCGGTAACAACGAATCTATTTTACCATTATGGCTCGACTAAAGAGTTCCGTTCCTCTAGCAATTTAAATATTTCCTTATCCATTTATCTTCTTCTTTAACTCTTGGATGCTTTCCAGTAAGCTTGGTTAATGGTGTGGCTATCTTGGTACAATCCTTGACAAACCTTCGGTAATCTCCATCCAATCTCATAAAACTTCTAACTTCTGTAGGTGTCTTAGGCCTTACTCAATTCATTACTGTTTCAACCTTAGCTGGATCCACTTGGATTCCTTCTCTACTAATTACCTGTCCTAGTAATTGTAATTCTTTCAACCAAAACTCGCACTTAGAAAACTTTGCGCACAATATCTCTTTTCATAAAATTCTAGGGTTATTCTCAAATGATCTGTATGCTCTTCTTCCATCTTTGAATACCTTAAGATGTCATTTATGAAAACATTCTCAAACTTATCCAAGTATTTCTTAAAATTTCTATTCATCATGTTCATAAAAGTGGCAGTTATATCCATCAAACCGAACTCCATCACTACGAACTCATAGGGTCCATATATATATCAGGTTCAGAACGTCGTCTAAGGAATATCTTCGGGTTTTATTTTTAAATGACGGTAACCAAATCATAAATAAATTTTGAAAAGCACACTGTGTTCTTTAACTGGTCTGATCATCAATCCTTGACAATGGGTATTTTTTTCTTAATGGTCAACTTGGCGCACCCAATAGGAATACACCAGACCTTATAACTCCCTTTTTCCTAAGATCTTGCAATTGAATTGCTAACTCTTTCATTTCTACTTATGCCATTCTATATGGAGCCGTCGAAACTGGTTTTGTCCCGGGTGCTAAGTCTTCAACAAATCTACTTCCCTGGCGGGAGGTAAAACAAAAAGATTGTCAAGTAATACAATTTGAAATTCGTTAGCTACTAGAATCTTCTCTATCCAAGGTGTTTCTTTCCTAACATTTACCTCGTATGACGATAAGCTTTTCAACCTTGACACAATAATCTTTTACCTATTTGATAGTTAGATACCTCTTCGTCTGCTTCCGGCCTCGGATAACAATTTTTTACATTATCTAGGGCTCAAAATTTCCATTTTCTTCATATTCTGTCAACCAATCCATTCTTAAAGTTTACATCAGATTTCTATTATATCAATCGCACAGTGAGGACAAGCTAGATTAATCGATATATGCTCCTGAGTAGCTATTCATGTAGTCAAAACTTTACTTAACAGTTGCGTTTTACAGTCCGACTTATGAGCAAATTCTCTGAAAATAAAATACTTTGTGGCTTCGAATCAGTTAACACTTTGGCACTTATGTAGTTAATATTAAACGTATCTGTAACCACATCCTTGTTCTTTACTGTATCACTCATGGTTATATTGAGGATTCTTGTCCTTGGTTACTTAGTATGTGGTGGTCATGTCACCCCTTAACATATTGATTACTGGACTTAACGATTGCAACCTCTTAAGAAACGCCACACCTCTCCACACTTGTTACACGTAACTCTTGCCTTCAGTTTATGGCTCTCATTGGCGTAGTGTCCTCTCTGTGTACACTTGTAACGTACCATATTGATCTTATTACAAACTCCCAGTTGCTTCTTTCCACAAGTTCTACATTCTGGTATCGGAGGTTTTGGAGGTCTTGGTTAATCCATATTTTATGGACGGTTCCCCTGCTTATCATTTCCAGTTTCTGGTCTTCCAAATCCAACATTCCTATTTGACTGAAACTCATGCCTTATATTGAAATGGTTCTAAAAGTTCCCTATTTGTTGGTTTCCTTCCGGTGTCTCTGGCTTCCCTTTTTCTAGCTTCTTCTGTTTGTGATCAATCACTTTACTCCTAATCCACGACCTCATTTCCCCTGTTGGAGTCTCTTAACTCTCTTCTCATCAATATTCACGTATTTGGACACAAACCTGGCTAGATCTATAAATTTTGGTTCAAACCATGTTACGCTCAAGTTATCATGCTTCGGTTCTAAAATTTATGTCCAACATTTGGTCTCAAGACGTTCAAAACCTTGTAATGTTTTAACTACTATATCCAAAGTGAAATATAGGATAAACAGGTGCTTATATATACTTTTCTGACCAGTAGAATAACAGTCTTTCATCAACAATAATCAACTCCTTTTTAGTATATCCAATATCACTTTACTTCATACTTCAACATGATTAGTATTCGTATATCCTTGTTAGCTTCTCCTTGTCCATACCAAACTCTCGGTAATAATAAACCTTGACATCGTATTGTAAGTCTAATGAGCAATTTAACTTGACAACCAATCCCTCTTTTTAAATCAATTTCCCATTTTTGATCAAAATAGTTTCCCGTCAATATAAGTACAGCTTGACACTCAGAATACCGTCATTCGCCTTTGCAATTTCAAATCGCTGATACCTCTAAGAGTTTCCGATATAATGAATCAATAGATAGGAAGGTGTCAATAGATATGGATATATGACAAGTATGTTTAGTAAGAATTTCTGGTAAAAAGAATCAAACTAAGAGATCAAAATGATCATCGAACTTTATCAGGTTGCATTTGTCAATTTAAACAACAAGGTACAGAAGGTGGCCAACCTTTAGTACTTCCATGACAAACACACCACTGGTGGCGTCCCACTGGACTTCTATCACACAGATAGAAAGTACCTGAATCCCCTATATATATAGGGTTGTTCATCTCAGTTACAACAAGGAGGATCAAAAATTTAAGAGGAACATATGAAAGGTTTAAGAGTTTCAAAAGTTTCTATTATATATATATATATATATATATATATATATATATATATATATATATATATATATATATATATATATATAATATTGGATCAATTAGCCTCTGAACAATAGAGGTATTTCGTAAAGAATAAAATAATAGAAATGAAAATTTGAATCTTTTAAAAAGGTAAATTGAATAAAATCAATGGCTAGTTATGAACCGACTTATCCTTACATCGAACGTATGGAGATAATCACGCCTTGTCTCATGTAGATGGTCCTTAGGGGAGTTAATTTCTAGTTTGAGGTTATAGGTATGTCCCGATAGTAAATCAACTGTATGAAATCTTGAATAAAGAAAGAATCTACACTTAGGCCACTACTCTGGGCAAATGTCTCTATCGTGGGGGAAAATCGTTATTATATCGTAAAGAATCTATCTAAGTGTTTCTAGACGTTATCTTGGGGATTCTACTCTCGCTCAACTCTAACCACACTTGATACGACACCTGGCGTGGTGTTTCCTATAGCTTCCGCGGTGCAGATGAAATTCTGTAAAGTACATAAGGATCTACAAGTGATGTCTTCCGAACTAGTAGTCTGGTTCTCCGATTGATTCCTCCAGCTTCGAATTAGTTTCCTCGTCCGTAATCCCGATCTTCAGATGGTTCCAGCGTATACTCGCTCGATATGTCGGAATACTATTTAACATGAAAGTGCGTAACTTAAGCTAATATTTCTGTAGAAAATTCGGCATGACCTATTCGTAAAATGGACTATGCCCTGTTTAAAAATATCTCAAATACTAACTCAATCATCCACACATAATCCATAATCCATTCAATATTCCATCCATCTCCAATCCCTTTCACTTTTTACAAAAAATATAAATCTGCCTTGACTTGCAGCTATACTATCAGAAAAGAAATTTACCCAAAGGGTAATGGAAATCTCCACTTGGCCGGATGTATACACTGATACTGACGGATATGGCTTAGGAAAAGGAATCTCAGATGAAGGGTAATCTCTCAAAATAGCCTTTATCTGTAAAAACACAGTAATAAGCCAAGAAAATACTTAAACGGTAAGGGTTATCTTAATTCTACCAATACTCATCCAAAAAGTAACCTGCATCTAAAAATCCTATCTTACGTAATAAGCTTAAGTCCTACTTCTCACCTTATATTCCCTTATTACTGTTACACCTAATCCTGGCTTGTTTCAGTGACCAAAAACTGACCGCTCTGATACCAACCTGTGACGCCCTCCCAATCTGGGGTCATGATTGGGGAGTCACTACAACCTCTATACTTATGAACCTGTGAATAATAATATAAACATGTAGACGCGACCCCATCTTTACCCTGGATCTTTAACAGGTAATGGTATGAAACAAGCATCAACTATCTACTTCATTTTATTACATAATAAAAGTCTCAAAAGTTATTACAACCGTGTCTTAAAAGTTCTACATTCCCTTATACAAAACACCTTCTACAAGTCTTCATCACCTGCCTGAGCTAGCATCCCAAAAATAACCCTATAGGAAGACTTCCTAGCTGACTGAAAAGTGCGTACCATCTTCTCTTTTAACTGTGGGTTAGAATAGGGAAAAAGAATGAGCCAAATGCTCAGCAAGTAATAATATAACCAAATAGTTAACCACTGTGAAACAATTTCCAATATCAATCTGTATGTCATGGGTATAGCAGAATCCATATCAAGGGATTATCAGAACAATGACATAAATATGCAATTTCAAAGGGTAAACCAATTTCCTTATATAGATATATGATTTCAAGAAAAGCAATAAGTAATTTGGAGATTTTTCACAACGCACCGGACAATACGGGTGATCAGCCACGTAAAGTCCCCATACCGGACACACAGTCCCTCTGGTCCTTGTATTGGGTCCCAATAGGCACACATTGGCCTTTAGACTAGTCCATCCCTAGTCCATTTATTATAATTAAAAAGTGTTGGGCCGGCGTCACTCGGCCTCTTACGCCTCCAATCTTAGGAATCTGTGGAAACCATAAATCAGAATTTAAATGAATCCAAACTTTGAAACTTCCTTTCTTTTAAAATCTTTCTTATGAAAGAAATCCTTTGTAAATCATTGGATGTGTGTTTGTATAGTACCCAAGTGAAGGTTCATATATTCTCAATTTCAAGTAAGTATGTGATTCATAGGTACAAGTTCAAATCTAATGCAATAGCATCTCAGGTTAAAATGTAAGTATAATCAAAGGATAATGATAAGGTCTGAAGAAAAGTTTGAGCAAGATATGGTTCACAAGACATTGTATTGTGTCTATAATGTTTGTATATAAAAGAATCTTTTGGGAATTGGATAAGTTCAATCTGATCAATCTGGATTTCTATCAATGGGAAATCAAGAAGTAAATGTCATAGGTATGTTTTGGATATGTACTAAAATGTGAGTTCTGGTATATTCACCCTTGGGTGTAAAGGTTCAAAGAAAGAACTAAACATAGTATGGTGTATGAACCCACAAGGTATATGAACAGAAATAAGGATTACCAAATGAACATGATATGTTTTCAGGATTAAAAGGGCATATAAACAAGATAGAAATTCATATATGTCAAAATGAAAGAATGGCATTTAGAAGCGAAAGCAAGTCAGAATTACTTGCCTTAAGTAGCTAAAAAGAGTAATCAGATTCACTGGTTCTCCACCTTAGTCTTGCCTTTATTTCTAGGCTCTACTTCTTTGGATTCTTAAGTAGCTTTTAGAACAACCGTACTCACTGAATTTCTGCCTTCGCCTTTCCTTTATCTCTATGTTCCACGTCTCGTGACTCTACAAAAGAGTATATACTATCTTAGAATGATCCTCTCAAAATTCTAATCCTTATTCTAAACTACCCAACGTTCTCTAAACGCGTAAACACATAATATTTATATCACTTATAACTCTTAACCATATATTAAGCACAAAACTCACATAAGCGCACATTGCCATTCAAGTTCACATAACATACTCCTTTAATACATATATATATAATCTAACTTTCAGATCATACCACCCTTGGTATTCTTTTAAATCAACTTGATCAATGCTAACCATATCCTTAACACCTTTACAAACAATGTTTTCATCTCAAAAGCTGAAAAATCTGCTGCGCAAGCCTTACCAAAACATTTATCATAAATCCAAAAATAATCAAACAAATACCATATTTGACAGGCTACTTCCTGGTTACTAACTCAACTTAGCATAAAAGTTTCAACTTCAGAACACTTTATTTAGATTAAAAACGAACTGTATAAAGTAGGTACTAAAGCACAGAAAATCCCTGCTGCGCAACTTTTAGTAAAATAAGCATAACTTTTTATTCGTTAACCCTATCGATACAAGGTTAGCGCGTGCACAAACTAGATTCAATTTAGAACAGTGACATCCTAAGCTCTCTGTCTAAAACAGGCAGCAACATTATGCAAACAATCAAAACAGAACAGGGCAGACAGTTTTCTGAAAAATTCAGCATGATGTATGTCTATACAAAACCAATCCACCATTATAATCTCTACCACAACTAACCATCCCATATCAAAACTAAAACTCATATTCTTAAGAAATTACTAAAACTTACACATGCAATTAGCAAATACCAACACTAATTAAACCAACAATCCAAATACTTGGAACTTCACTAAAATTCCCAAATCAAAACCTTTAACCATCAAAAATTTCGAACTAACTAAACTTAACACACTTAATCAACATGCAATCACTATCACTTGAAATCATCAACCAATCATCATCATAAACAAATTTTCAAACCGAATTTACTAAAGGGGAAACTCAAAAATATACATGCATTTCGATTTCTTTACATGCAACCCAAAATCTTAACTAACATAGCTATTAATACATAATTTGGACTCAAAAATATCATCATCGTCCCCGTCGGCTCGCCGGAGCTCATTGCCGACGGCGGCATGATTTGGAGGTGCCCGGAAAATCGGGGTTCCTTCAACAAACCTCACCAATAAGCAATATAAATCAACCAATTAATCACGAAGTCATCACAAGCAAGCTTTCGGGTTTGAATTAAATCAAAATTGCCGAAACCCTTTGCATGCAAAAACTGATGCACGCACATATACACACAACCATACACTCACACACATACATGAATATATATATATATATACATATAATCATCAACATATGTGAGAGAGAGAGAGAGATTTTGCCGAGAGAGAAAAATCGAGAGAGAAAGAGAGAAGAGAGAGTTGATCGGCAATTGAAGAAAAGGGGAAAACTGGGTGCACGGTTTTATAAGCCCAGGGGCAAAATAGTAACTTGCTAATTCCAAAATCTGATTTCTAATAAACAAAACCAACATAATACCCTTTCTAAAATTCGAAATAAAATGAAGATAATATCTAAAAATCACAATTTTATTTTTAAAACAAAGAATACGAATTTACAAGCTCACCCATATTTTTTAAAATATTTTTAGGATCAAAATTGAATTAAATATGAATTTTCAAAGTTTTGATCACTTAAATGACATTTAACTCATAAAATCAAATTTAAATCCTTAAAGCCAAGAATAAATTCCTCCATTAATTTTAGAAAATACTAGAATATAAACTAAAGGTTGTGAAAAAGATTTCACAATAAAAAGAGTCTCCGATGATTTTATAAAATTCCCGGAAGGTAAAAAAGAATTGATTTTTAATAAGAAATTCATATAAAATGCATTTAAAAGCATACACATATATTTTAATCCATATCATTCACCAAGTAAACATCTAATTATCACATTGTCAAATATCCACCTTTCACACAATATTCACATATCATAGATCTCAAATATTATTTAAATATTAATACTGTACAAGCGTTTTTCCGAGTCGTTATAATGTAGGTTTACTGTCTCAGAAACAACTTAAGGATAAAATCTGTGAGGTTACAGATAGGAAAAATGAAGCTAATGTTAAGAGAAACAGGAATGGTAAAATTGGGATCAATAAAGAGAATGGTTATAAGTATATCCCAAATGCACCTAGAAAATGTTGTTTTAAATGTGGTAACTCTAATCATCTTGCCATTGATTTTAAAAAGAGTTTAAAGAAAAGTACTGAAATTCCTATTTCTGATGTCAGGAGTAGATCAGTATTTTATAAACCACAGAAGTCCTGTTTTCATTGTGGTAGTATATGGCATTCTATTTATACTTGTAAAGATTATCATGATTTGTACTATAACTTTTATGATCCATTGCCTAAGTTTGATCATAGTACAAAGTCTGGTAGAATTGATAATGTCATAGTGAAGCATGCTTTTGTTAATACTGAATCTGACAAAGCAAATCCTGATGGAGTGAATCCTGTCAGGCTGCTAAAGTCATAAAGTTTTCTGCTGCTAAAATTAATAAATTGCATGGAAAAGGAACCCAACAAGTATGGGTTCCTAAATGTTCTAACTAGTGAGTTTCTATTCTGATTGTAGGGAAAAAGGAAAAATGTGTTAGTCATGGATAGTGGATGTTCTGTGCACATGACTAGAAACAAAGCCATGTTATCAGAATATGAGGAAAAAGCTGGCCCAACTGTGTCTTATGGAGATGGCAACATTGGACAAACTTTGGGATATGGCAATATAATCATTGAAAATGTCATCATTGAAAAAGTAGCTCTAGTGAAGGGACTAAAACACAACCTGTTGAATATTAGTCAAATCACTGACAGTGGTTATCATGTCAACTTCTATTCCACACATTGTGAAGTAGTCAGCAAAGAAACAGGAAAGATAGCACTGACTGGCTACATGCATGGTAACATTTATGAAGCCAACATTCTCTCAAATACTGATGACTTCCCTACATGTCTCATCAGTAAAGCATCAGTAGATGAAATTTGGAATTGGCACAAGAAGCTTTCTCATCTCAACTTCAGCAATATCAATGAGTTGGTTAAAAAAGATTTAGTGAGAGGATTACCTAAAGTTTTGTATACTCCTGATGAACTCTGTGATGCATGTCAAAAGGCTAAAAAGAGAAGGACATCATTGAAGAGTAAATCAGAATCCTCTATTATAGAACCATATCACATGCTGCATCTTGATCTATTTGGACCAGTCAACCTTATGTCCATCAGTAAGAAAAGGTACACTCTTTTAATTGTTGATGAATATTCTAGATTCACCTGCGTGTATTTTATGCATAGAAAAGATGAAACTCCTGAAATACTGTTGGATCATGTGAGGATGATTGAGACAACCACAAAGTTCAAAGTCAAGATACTGAGGAGTGATAATGGTACTGAATTTAAGAATTCAAAGATGGAAGAGTTCTGCAAATACAAAGGAATTATTCAACAATTCTCTGCTCCTGGCACACCTCAGCAAAATGGAGTAGTTGAAAGGAAAAATAGAACTCTTATTGAAGCTGGCAGAACTATGTTGGAAGAAGCTAAATTACCTACATATTTCTGGGCAGAAGCAGTCAACACAGCATGCTATACTCAAAATCTCACATTGATAAACAGACATGGTGTTACTCCATATCAATCTCTCAAGGAGAAGAAACCAAGTTTGAAGCATCTGCATGTGTTTGGCTGTAAATGTTTTGTTCTCAGAACTCATCCTGAACTGCTAAAAAAATTTGAAACTAAGGTTGATGAAGGAATTTTCATTGGTTATCCTGCATCAAGAGCCTTCAGAGTTTTTAATTTGAGGACAATGACTGTCATGGAGTCAATACATGTATCTTTTGATGATAAAAAGATAATAGGCTTGAATGAAGACTCACATGATAGACTGATTTTTGAAAATGAAGCTACCAAGGAACCTGAAGAAACTGAATCAGATCCTATCAGTTCATCAAATCTTGATGATACTTCAAATCCTGATGTTACACCAAATTCTGATGGTGCTAACTCTGATGATACAAATAATGGAGATTCATCTAGTAGTGCAAATGTTGAGGGGGAGCAACAACATTCGACTACAAGTTCAGAGTCAACTCAATCATCAGGACGAAATTCTTCAGATACTGATTCAAGTGATGATCCTGATAATTCATCAGGAGGAGATAGCAACATCTCAGGAGGAGCTTCATCTGAAGCAAATTCATCAATTCAAAATAACACCAGTCCAGGGGGAGCATCTACATCAAGGAATGACTTACCATCAGCAAGGAAATGGACTGCAAGTCATACTCCTGATTTAATCATTGGAGATCCTGATGCAGGTGTTCAGACAAGAAGTGCAACTCAAAATGAATGTCTATATAATAACTTTCTGTCAAAGGAGGAGCCAAAGAAAGTTGAAGATGCACTCAAAGATGCTGATTGGGTTACTGCAATGCAAGAAGAATTGAATGAATTTGAAAGGAATGAAGTCTGGAAACTAGTACCAAGACCAAAGAACAGGTCAATTGTTGGTACAAAATGGATTTTCAAGAATAAGACTGATTCATATGGTGTAATTATCAGAAACAAAGCAAGACTAGTTTCAAAGGGGCATTCTCAACAAGAAGGAATTGACTATGATGAAACTTTTTCTCCTGTTGCAAGACTAGAAGCCATCAGGATCTTTCTGGCTTATGCAGCTCATAAGAAATTCAAAGTTTTCCAGATGGATGTGAAAAGTGCTTTCTTAAATGGTGAACTTGAGGAAGAAGTATATTTTGAACAACCTCCTGGTTTCATTGATCCAAAATATCCAAATCATGTTTACAGATTGGATAAGGCACTTTATGGACTAAAGCAAGCTCCAAGAGCATGGTATGAAACCTTAGCTCAATTCTTATTGGAAAGTGGATTCAAAAGAGGTACTATTGATAAAAATCTATTCTATTTGAATCATGGTAAGGATTTGCTTTTGGTTCAGATTTATGTGGATGATATCATTTTTGGGTCAACAAACAATAAGCTGTGTGAAAAGTTTTCCAAGCTTATGCAGTCAAGATATCAAATGAGCATGATGGGAGAAATGAGTTATTTTCTTGGTCTTCAATTTAAACAGACTGATGATGGCATTTTTATCAATCAGTCCAAGTATACAAGGAATTTGTTGAAAAGGTTTAACATGGAATGTTAGATATAATTGCTGACGTTTGTTCATCAGTGTTTAAGCAACAGGTGATCATCAGAGTTTACATTGAAGCCAGTCAGAGTTTGTTAAAGTCTGACGTGGTGATAGTTGAATTAGCTGTCGGTGCTGAATTGAATATTCTAGAAGCAATATATTCTGAAGATGGAAAGAAGCAGAATATATTGATACAGCTAAGGAAACAGAATAGAAGATAAGAAGCAATCCTTAATTGATAATAATTGTATAGCTAATTTATAGGAGTATTAATTAGATAAGGATTGTGTAACTGTGTACTATATAAACACAGATAGGTTATCCCTAGAAGGGATGCGATTATTGAAAACATTATTCTTGTAACCTAGTAGCTCTTTGTGATTCATTAACATCACTAAGAGAGAATTATTTAATATAATTCAGTTTGTTGATTTACAAACTTATGTTCTTGATTGTTATTCTAATACATACTTGATTACATATTGTGTATTCGGCCTAACAATTGGTATCAGAGCCAAGGCTGTTTAATATATACAGTTTTTCGATTCAAACACAGTAATAATCATGTCTGAAGAAAATCAAGCTCCTCCAAAGGTTGAACAGGTTAAACCTAATTCTGTGAGTCGGTATGAAACAATCAGGGTTCCAATTCTCAGGCCAGTGGAGTATCCAATTTGGAAGGTGAAGATGACCATGTTTCTGGAAGCTACAGATCCAGAATATCTTGACAGAATCAATGATGGTCCTTATATGCCGACTAAATTGTCTCCTGTTGTTGATGGTCAAGAACAAAAGACTGTTCCAAAGGAAAAGAAAGATATGACTCCTGAGGACATCTCATCAATTGCAAAAGATGCAAAGGTTAGACATCTTCTCCACAGTGCTTTAGATAATGTTATGTCTAACAGAGTAATTGGCTGCAAAACTGCAAAAGAAATCTGGGATGCTTTGGAAGTCAGGTGTCAAGGAACCACTGCTATAAAGAAAAACAGGAAAACAATACTCACACAGGAGTATGAGCACTTTGATTCAAGACCTAATGAAACCTTGACTGAGACTTATGACAGATTTTGCAAACTATTGAATGATCTGTCTCTGGTTGATAAAGAATATGAGCTTGAAGAGTCAAATCTCAAATTTCTCTTATCCCTACCTGAAAGATGGGATTTAAAGGCGACAACAATCAGAGATAATTATGATCTTGCAGATACAGATCTTGATGAGATCTATGGATTGTTAAAGACTCATGAACTTGAGATAGAACAAAGAAACAGGAGATCCAGCAAGAAGACAAAATCTGTTGCTCTCAAGGTTGAGGAGAAGCCCATCAAGAAGGAATCATCAAGGAAGAAAGCCAAGGGAAAGGCTTTAGTCATTAAATTTGAAAGTGAGTCATCAAACTCTGATGATGACTCAAACTCTGATGAAGCTTCTGACTCTGAGGATGATGAAGAACAGATGATGCAAATGGCTGCATTGATGGTGAAGACCTTCAAGAAGATGGGATTCAAGAACTTCAAGAAAGCAAAGAGATTCTCAAGGAAAGATTCAAACTCTGAAAGGAAAAGTTTTAGAAAGTCTGATGGAAGGGAGACCAAGTCTGGCAAGAAGGATAAATCTGAAATCCAGTGCTACAAGTGTAAGGAGATGGGTCACTATGCCCCAGAGTGCAAGAAAGGAAAATCTGAGAAAGCACTCATCTCTAAAGGCAAAGACTGGGCAGATACTTCAGACTCTGATGATGGAGTAAACTATGCTCTTATGGCAACTGTCAAAGATGAGACTGAATCATCTGAAAATAAGGTACCCCTAACTACTTATGCTTATGATACTGATAATATATCTGAGTTAAGAGTATATCTGAAAAGCGTTCATGTTAGTTATAGGGATCAGACTTTAGAGAATGAGAGAATTAAATCTGAGAATCTTAGCCTTAAAGATAGAAACAAGTTTCTTGAATGAGAACTTGAAAATATGAAGCAGATTCAAAAAGAAAGAGATGATGCTGTTTATATTGAACATGAGTTGACTAAGAGATATAAGCAGCTAGAATCTGATCTAGAAAAAGAAAGAAAAATAATCAAGACTTGGACAAACTCTGGAAGAGACACTCATCAAGTGTTTCAGACAGATTCTGTAGGTTTAGGCTATTGTGAAAATGATGAACTTAGGTTTAAAGACAAGGTTAAGGTTAAACCACAACTTAAACCTATGAAATTTGTTCCAGAGTCCACTAAGTTAAAATCTGTTGTAGTAAGAGAAGCTGATATGGAATCAGATGAAACCTGTGAAAGACATGAAAATATTATAACAGAAAATCTTATGGAAGTAGAAGCCGTTAGAAAGCCAGTAAAAACTTGTGAAAAACAGGTTAATGTTGGCTTGATGACAGGAAAACAGTTCAATCATAAGCTCAAAGAAGTAAAGTCTGCCATGAAACCAAAAGGGTCCAAGAAGAATAGGAATGGAAAGATAGGCATAAATAAAAGAAATAATCATTTGCCTACTGCTGCTGCTCCAAGGAAAACATGTTATAATTGTGGTAGTACTAACCATCTTGCTAGATTTTGCAATAAGAACAAAGATATTAATTCTTTACCTTCTACATCAGGAGTAAAGAATGATTATGTAAGGGTTAAACCACAGACTTTATGCACACACTGTGGGAGCACTTGGCATTCTATTTATACTTGTAAGAGTTATCATGCTATTTATCACAACTACTATGAGCTAAAACCCAATCTGAAGTGGGTTAGAGCAAACTCTGCAAGTGTAAAGTCTGACAATGTTAGTTTAAACTCTGTTGACAGTGATTCCGCTGTAAAAGCTAACAATGTTAAGAAAGGCAAAGGATCCAAGCAAGTCTGGATCCTTAAAACTAACTCTTTGTAATTGGTTGTGATTGCAGGGCATAAAAGAGAGCACCCTTATCTTGGACAGTGGATGCTCAGGACACATGACTGGAAATAAAGCCCTGCTATCAGATTTTGAGGAGAAGGCTGGCCCAAAGGTTTCCTATGGAGATGGCAACATAGGACGTACTATGGGATATGGCAATATCAATCTTGGAAGTGTCATCATCACTGATGTAGCTCTAGTCTCAGGACTCAAGCATAATCTGCTATCTGTGAGTCAAATCTGTGACAGAGGAAACCATGTAGATTTTCATACTGAACACTGTGAAGTTATCAGTAAATCTACTGGAAAAGTTGTTCTAGTTGGACACAGGCGCAACAACATTTATGAAGCAAGTTTGGTAACAAACTCTGATGGAAAAACAGTGTGTCTGACTGCAAGAATGTCAAATGAAGAGAGTTGGAAGGGGACTTCCAAAATGAGCTAATAAGAAAGGATCTTGTAAGGGGACTTCCAAAATCAATACTCAGTCTAGATGGCCTATGTGATTCTTGTCAAAAGGCCAAACAAAGGAAGTCATCTTTCAAGAGCAAATCTGAATCTTCAGTAGTGGAACCTTATCATCTTCTACATGTTGATCTCTTTGGACCAGTGAATGTGATGTCTATGGGCAGAAAGAAATATGCTCTAGTAATTGTTGATGAATATACTAGATATACATGGGTGTATTTTTTATCAAAGAAGGAAGGAACTGCTCAAACTCTGATGGATCATGTAAAGCTACTGGACAAAGGATCACATCACAAAGTCAAAATTATAAGGAGTGATAATGGAACTGAATTCAGAAACTCAATCATGGAAGCTTTCTGCAAGGAAAGAGGAGTGAAACAAGAATTTTATGCACCTGGAACTCCACAGCAAAATGGTGTAGTTGAAAGAAAGAACAGAACTCTAATTGAAGCTGCCAGAACAATGCTTGATGAAGCAAAGTTACCAACCTATTTCTGGGCAGAAGCTGTTCAAACTGCTTGTTTTACTCAAAATGCTACACTGATCAGCAAGCATGGGAAAACACCATATGAGATGGTGAAAAATAAGAAGCCAAATTTGAAATATTTTCATATATTTGGATGCAAATGCTTTGTGTTGAAGACTCATCCTAAACAGTTGACCAAGTTCGAGTTAAAAGCTGATGAAGGAATCTTTGTTGGCTACCCATTGTCAACAAAAGCATTCAGAGTCTACAATCTGAGAACTAAAGTGATCATGGAATCCATACATGTGTCATTTGATGACAAGAAAATAACTGGACTTGAAAATGAAAATGAACATGATCAACTACGTTTTGAAAATGAAGATTTATTCTCTGATGATGTAAACTCTGATGAAGCTGGTCTGACAAACTCTGATGAAGCATACTCTGAACCTCTACTGGTAAATACTGGAGAAACTGGAAATTCTCAAATTGAACAAAATAGAGAACCAGTTGAGGGGGAGCGTGAAGAAGCTCAACAAGACACAACAAGTGAGTCAGTTGAGGAAACTGATTCAAACTCTGACTGTTCAAACTCTGAGCCATCCAATTCAGGGGGAGCTTCAGATGCTGCAGAAAGTCAACATATGAATCAGGAGAGTATGGATCAAGGGGGAGGATTCAATAATGATGCAAGAAATCACTTACCAACAGCAAGAAAGTGGACACAGACACATACACCTGATCTTATAATTGGAGATCCTGATGCTAGTGTAAGAACTAGAAGTGCTACTACAAATGAATGCATGTATCATGCTTTCTTGTCTCAAACAGAACCAAAGAAAGTGGAAGAAGCTCTTCAAGATGCTAACTGGATAACAGCAATGCAAGAAGAGTTAAATGAATTTGAAAGAAATGAAGTCTGGACACTTGTACCTAGACCAAAGAATAGATCAATTGTAGGTACAAAGTGGGTTTTCAGAAACAAGACTGACAGTGAAGGTGTGATTACAAGAAACAAGGCTCGACTTGTGGCTAAAGGTTATTCACAACAGGAAGGAATTGACTATGATGAAACCTTTGCTCCAGTTGCAAGATTGGAGGCCATAAGAATGTTTCTGGCCTATGCTGCACACAAGAAGTTTAAAGTCTTTCAGATGGATGTGAAAAGTGCTTTTCTCAATGGGAAGCTTGAAGAAGAAGTGTTTGTTGAACAACCACCAGGATTTGTAGATTCCAAGCATCCAGATTATGTCTACAGGCTTGACAAGGCATTATATGGACTAAAGCAAGCACCAAGAGCATGGTATGAAACTCTTGCTCAATTTCTTTTAGAAAGTGGGTTCACAAGAGGTACAATTGATAAAACTTTGTTTTATTTTAATTCTGGTGATAATTTGCTTTTAGTTCAAATTTATGTAGATGATATTATTTTTGGATCTACTAATGACAAACTTTGTAAGAAGTTTGCAAAGCTTATGCAGTCCAGGTACCAAATGAGCATGATGGGAGAGCTTAGTTATTTTCTAGGCTTACAGGTCAAGCAAACAGATGATGGGATTTTTATCAATCAAGAAAAGTATACTAGAAATCTTCTAAAGAAATTTGGTATGCTTGATAGTTCATCTGCTCCAACTCCCATGGCTACTGCAAAAAAGCTAGACAAAGACACAGGTGCTACAGTGGATATGACAACCTACAGAGGCATGATTGGGTCTTTACTGTATCTCACTGCAAGTAGACCTGATATCATGTATGCAACATGTCTTTGTGCAAGATTTCAAGCAGATCCCAGAGAGCCTCATCTAACAGCTGTAAAAAGGATTTTCAAATATCTCAAAGGAACCATAACCTTGGGTTTGTGGTATCCTAGAGAATCAGAGTTTAAGCTAATTGGTTACTCTGATGCAGATTTTGCAGGCTGTAAGATAGACAGAAAAAGTACAAGTGGAAGCTGTCAATTCTTAGGTGACAGATTGGTTTCTTGGTATAGCAAGAAACAGAAGTCAATTTCCACATCCACTGTAGAAGCAGAGTATATAGCTGCTGGTAGCTGTTGTGCACAAATTCTGTGGATGAAGAATCAGTTGCTGGATTATGGTTTGAGGTACTCTAAAATACCTATTTTCTGTGATAACCAAAGTGCTATTGCTATTGTTACGACCAAACTCAACACGCAAGTGCACGTGATCTCAAGTAATACAGATAGCAAATAAGGTTCGTTCCTACAGGGACTCGTTGTTTGTCTAGTTAATTCACTCACCAATGTATGATTATTATTCGATGCTAAAACAATTAACAAAGTGGTTTTTTTTTTATTATCACTAAAATTTATCTAAGAATTATAACTAATTATCACTACTTAAACTGAAATTTATATCGAATTACTTATATGAATAAAACATGGGATTTCAACTTCATTAAACAATCCATCTAAAATCTTCAATTCTCTAGCCCTTTCATGTGATTTGTTAATACCTTATCGAACACACAAAACTGATATAAGCCAACTTTCGTTGTACCAATACCATCCTAAATAATATCCACAATTAAGATAGAAATCACTTAGTCTCCCAATTATGCTTAGTCCTTATATGTCTATAAAGATTGAAAACATAATGGTTGAAGTACAAGCATTCAATTGATCACATAGTCGTCATAAAACGGTTAGAGTTACGACACTAATTACGAATGATATTCTCACGCATAAACCTATGCTAGCAAAGCAAGTTCTAAACTCTTAAATCCACTTTCGCTTCAATAAGAATTAACACACAATTACAGGAGTTAGCTACTCTCCTATAACGAATTAAAACAACCATGATAGGATATCACATCAATCACACTATAGGCATCGAGAAAATTCAACTAATAGACTTCATGAATAACTCCGCTAAAACCCCATGACAACGAGTTAGTTCATAATCAAACTAATCGTCACCATGGGTTCTAATGTAAACATGATGAAAGAAAACGAATTATAACTGTTATAAATATCAAGGGTTTTAAAGAGTACACCAAATCCAAGCATCCACAAGCTAGAAAGATTACAAGAAAATAATTGAAAAACGATCTTCTTCCTTGCTTCTTCGTGCTTTACAACTCCGTATATGATATGTGGTATATGTCTCTCCCTTATCTCTAGGGTTTTCTTTCTTTTTATAGGCCTCCAGGTGCAACAAGTCGTATGGAATTGAATTTTTTTTAACTTTTCCTTGAAAAATCAGCAATTAGGTCAAAACAGGAAATTCCGTCAGAGTACCCGGCGATGCCGCGCCAAGTTTATATAGAAGTACGGCGCTACCGCGCCAGGATCTCTGCTAAGTTCTTTTCATGCGGCGCTGCCGCGCCAAGTTCAAGTACTATCACGGCGCTGCCGCGCCATAACCTCTGGCCAGCAAATTGACTTTTTCCCTTTTCTTCATTATAACTCCAAATTGCATTCCGATTGCTCCGCTACATTCCTAGTACACCTGTGATAAATATACCTGCACAATACCCTCAAAAGAGATCAAAAACACCACAACTCGAGTACAAACATTCGTTTTAAGCCATATGGAAACGTTCTAAGTGAATAAAATACCCACTTATCACACCCCCAAACTTAAACCGTTGCTCGTCCTCGAGCATAAACAAACTACCACTTCCGTAGGTGATCACGGTTGCATTTGGCATATGCAACAAGCCCTTTAAACCCCTAGGCAGCCCTAGTGGACGAGTAAGGTCTCGTGAGGGCCTATAGTGAATGTACCCCCAAAATCCATCTAACAATGCAACTACAAATGCAACTAACTACATGAATGCAACTATATGAAAATGCAAGGACCCCCTTAGACTAACCAAAACCATTCATTAGGCAAACATCTCAAATCATGCAACAACTTCCAAACAGAGCTCGACTAAATTCCCGTATACTGACAATACATGCATAGGAACGTGGTGTGTGCGATACTCATCAGATATACTCCTAACACTAGATCAAAAACCATACCGATTCTTAGTCAAGGCAATCACAAGTTTATAAAAAGAATGAACGGTAGACACATCATAACTTCGAGACACCTCCATACTCATTCAGGATAACCAGGAATTCATGCTTTATTACTACGACACATACTACTATTCACAACACATATGCTTATTTAACCGTGCAATGAGTGAGACCCCAAAAGGCTTATACAATAATACCCATGTAGCGAGTGTTAGGTCAGTGGATCCCAGACTATAAAAGCCTTAGGTCACTAGGACTAAGTCCCCTCAGACTTAATTACTCGAGTATTAAAGAGCTCACTCGTGGTTAATTTTGCATTTAACTTATTTACATGACTCTTTTTTTTTTTTTTTTTTTTTTTTCTTCTTCTTTTTTTTTTCTTTTTCTCAATTTTTTCTATACAATCTGGAATGAGAATTCTCAATTCCAACCCTAGACTACTCATATAAATATGAGCCGGCTACTAGCCATTTGACACCTAGCCATAAACACAAAAAACTAGCATGAAAATCCTGTTTCCCCCAAACTTATACTTTAGTGCTCTTACGTTATCAAGGGAATAAAGAACATTCTAAATATAACCAGGTAATTAAACCTCAAAACCTCCAAACAAGCATGACCCCCAATCTAGCCCAAAAGCAAACAATGAGTTGTGTAATTGTTTTTGTCCCCACAACATGCATGTCAATTTCATAGAAACTCTAAATCAACCCTCTATTCATGATTACCACACTCAAATCAACATCTACCTGCCAAACAGAAATAGCTCGTCCTAAGGGATCATGAAAATGCATGCCATGCTTATGCAACTATATGCACAAAAATAACAAAATAACCGAATGTCCTATATGCTCTAAACTAACATGCACAAATGTTCCTAATATGCAATACAACTAATATACAAATGCACCTTTCATCCCCACCCCCAAACTTAAAATTTTCAATGCCCACATTGAAGGTAAGAATAAAAAAAGTGCAAAGCATACCTACTCGTCGTCCGAACCACTCCCATTAGGAGTGTCCGGTGGCGGATAGACAGCGCCAACCCCAAAGGACGGAAAAGTCACGTCCACTCCACTTGCACGCAAAGCCGTGCCCAAAGCTTGTGCAAACTGACCAAAATCTGCTCTAAAACCTGCCTGCATATCGTGCACCGCATCGATACGCCTCGTCAATCTCCGATACTGCCTCTGACTAATAAGAGAACCTCCATCCTGAGGCTCTCCCCCCTGCTGCTGCTGCTGCTGCTGTTGCTGACCCTCAACTACATAACCAAGACCCCACCAATCCGGCTCACCGCCATCCCACACATTCAGCCTCATTATACTCTGATGATCCAAGGCTGCCTGTGGCTGTTGCACAACCTCCGCTTCTGACCAAATAGCACCACCATCCCTAGCCAACCTAGCAACAACCGAACCATAAGGTATCGCCGCAGTGGTACTCCCTTGCATAAAACGGAGAATCCCCTGGTGGATCAAATTACCCACATCCACCAACTCTCTGCTGCAAATAGCAAACAACAAGATAGCTCTCTCCACTGTCACCTCATTAGAATGCCTAGTAGGGATGAGGTTAGCACAAATGAACAAATGCCAAGTACGCGCATACTGATTCAGAGCCGTCGACAAAAACGAAGTAGGCTCAGTAGTGCCACGCCTCAAAGTCCACTGTGTACCTGGAACACATAACCTCTGAATAATCACCTGAAGGTCCACAGCATCGCGAGTCCTTCCCGACCAATCCTCTTGATTCCTCCTAGGAGTCGGAAGACCAAGAACACGACGAATAGCACGTGGCCGATAATCCACACGAAAACCACGAACTTGGCTAATCCCATTCCTGTCCACACTAGCATTTGCATAAAACTCGCGAACCACAGTCATCGGAACAGGCTCCGGAGCCTCACAAAATTGCTCCCAACCTCTCTCACCAATATTCTCCAACATATACCCATCCGATGCCGTAGGCAAAAGACCTCTCTCACGGGCAATAGGACGCCCCAACAACTCATTATAAGCCTCACGAGCCTCATTGGAAACAAATTGAGGTTCACCATTACCTCCACCAGAATCAGATGAAGAAGAAGAACGAGGGTGCCTTCCACCAGCCCCACTACCACTAGCGCCCTCACTACCACCACCAATTACAACCCGTTGTCGCTTTGATGCCATTGAATTGAATGGAAGAAAGTGTTTAGAGTGTTTGAGAATTTGTGAGATTTGTAAGTAGTGTATGTATAGGTTGTATAGGTAGGGTTATGAGATGTGGTTTTATATAGAGGAGTTTAGGGTTAGTGGGTATGGGTAGTGGGTTTAGGTAATGGGCCACTAAATACAACAACAATCTTTCTCTTTTTTTTTTTTCAATTTTTTTTTCAAATTTTCTGTTTTTTTTTCTTTCTTTTTTTTTTTCTCAACAGACGCTACGGCGCTGCCGCGCCGAAAATGTACTGCCGCACGGCGCTGCCGCGCCAGAACTTCTGCTGAAATTTTTTTTTCTATATTTTTTTTTTTTTTTTTTTTTTTTTTTTAAAACGATACAATCACACAATCAAGTGGGTTGCCTCCCACGAAGCGCTCTTTTTAAGTCATGAGCTTGACATAGCTCCATCTCCTTACGTTGTGTAAATTAGAACCGCGGTCTCAACTTCGCGATTCAACTTCTCTCCAAAATATGGCTTTAACCGCTGACCATTGACCTTGAACGACTGGTCCGGTGACTTGTCAAAAATCTCCACTGCTCCATGCTGAAAAACTGTTTTAACTGAGAATGGACCTGACCAACGTGACTTCAACTTTCCAGGAAATAACCGAAGTCGAGAGTTGAACAACAACACCAATTGGCCGGGCACAAATGTCTTAAGAACCAACCGACGATCATGCCACCTTTTGACTTTCTCTTTATATAGTTTGTTGTTCTCATAAGCTTGCAATCGAAACTCGTCCATTTCATTCAACTGAACCATACGCTTTTCACCTGCTGCTGTAAGATCAAAATTCAGCTTCTTCAACGCCCAATAAGCCTTGTGTTCTAACTCAGCTGGAAGATGACATGCTTTTCCATACACAAGCTGAAATGGTGACATTCCCAAAGGCGTTTTATAGGCTGTCCGATAAGCCCACACTGCTTCATCAAGCTTCAAAGCCCAATCCTTCCTAGAAGGACTTACCACCTTCTCAAGAATCCGTTTAATTTCACGATTAGACACTTCAGCTTGCCCATTGGTTTGAGGATGATAAGCTGTAGCAACTCGATGATTGATATTGTAGCGTGCCATAAGAGATGTAAACTTCCGATTGCAAAAGTGCGTACCTTCATCACTGATGATAACTCGTGGAGTGCCAAACCGAGTAAATATATTCTTGTGAAGGAAATTAAGCACCACCTTAGCATCATTCGTTGGAAGTGCCTTTACCTCCACCCACTTAGACACATAATCCACAGCTAACAGAATATACTGATTACCACATGATGGAATGAACGGTCCCATGAAGTCAATTCCCCACACGTCAAAGATCTCTACCTCCAACATGACATTAAGAGGCATCTCGTCCCTACGAGAAATATTACCAACTCGTTGACATCGATCACATCTCAACACAAACTGATGAGCATCCTTGAATAGAGTCGGCCAATAGAAACCTGCTTGAAGAATACGTGTGGCTGTCTTGGCACCCGCATAATGGCCTCCATAAGCTGTAGCATGAAAATCACTAAGAATAGCCTCGGTCTCACTGTAAGGAACACAACGCCTAATAATCTGATCAACTCCTTGCTTGAACAAAAACGGCTCATCCCAAATATACTGCTTGACATCATGTAAGAATTTCTTCTTTTGAGCATAAGAGAACTCAGGTGGTATGATGTTACTTACTAGATAATTCACAATGTCGGCATACCATGGTTCAACATCTTCCACACTGAATAGTTGCTCATCCGGAAAAAACTCATTAATAACCGTATTATCTTTAGGTGACTTCCCATGATCTTCCAATCTAGAGAGATGGTCCGCTACCTGATTCTCCGTCCCCTTTCTGTCCTTGATTTCCACGTCAAATTCTTGCAACAGAAGAACCCAACGAATCAATCTTGGCTTAGCATCTTTCTTCGCCAAGAGATAGCGAATAGCAGCATGATCCGTATAAACTGTCACCTTAGTACCAAGCAGATAAGAGCGAAACTTTTCAAACCCGTAGACAATAGCAAGTAGTTCCTTCTCAGTGGTGGTGTAATTCATCTGAGCATCATTAAGAGTTTTGCTTGCATAATAAATAACATGAAACACCTTTTCTTTCCTTTGGCCTAGAACGGCCCCTAGCGCAAAATCACTAGCATCGCACATCAAAGCAAATGGTTGGCTCCAATCTGGAGCTGTAATAACTGGAGCAGAAATTAATTTCTTCTTCAAGATCTCGAATGCATGTAAACAAGACTCATCAAACTTGAACGGAACATCTTTTTCCATGAGATTGCAAAGTGGCTTAGAAATTTTTGAGAAATCCTTTATGAAACGCCTGTAAAACCCCGCATGACCAAGAAAGCTGCGAATACCCTTGACTGAAACAGGGGCAGGAAGGTTCTCAATAGTCTCCACCTTTGCCTTGTCAACTTCCAAACCTTTACACGAAACCTTGTGTCCCAGAATGACACCTTCTTGTACCATGAAATGGCATTTTTCCCAATTTAAAACAAGATTTGTCTCCACACAACGCTTTAGAACCAAACTCAAGTTTCCCAAGCACTCATCAAAAGAATCCCCAAAGACTGAGAAATCGTCCATGAATACTTCCACATTAATTCCAATCATGTCAGAAAAAATGGCCATCATGCATCGCTGAAAAGTAGCTGGTGCTCCACACAACCCGAAAGAAACACGTCTGAATGCAAATGTACCAAATGGACAAGTGAATGTAGTCTTCTCTTGATCCTCGGGCGCTATGCAAATCTGATTGTAACCAGAATACCCATCAAGCAAGCAATAGTACTGATGTCCAGCCAATCTGTCGAGCATCTGATCAATGAACGGAAGTGGAAAATGATCTTTCCGAGTGGCCTTGTTCAACTTTCGATAATCCATGCAAATCCTCCAACCAGTTACTGTTCGAGTAGGAATGAGCTCGTTCTTTTCATTAGTCACCACTGTCATGCCCCCCTTCTTAGGCACACATTGCACCGGACTCACCCAAGAACTATCAGAGATCGGATAGATAATACCCGCATCAAGCCATTTAAGAATTTCCTTCTTCACAACTTCCTTCATGACAGGATTCAGTCTCCTTTGATTATCAACTGTAGGTTTAGCTCCCTCTTCCAAAGGAATTTTGTGCATGCAGTAAGAAGGACTAATACCCTTTATGTCTGCTATAGTCCACCCAATGGCTGATTTGAAATCCCTTAAAATTCGCAATAGCTTTTCCTCTTCCATGCCTGAAAGCTTAGATGATATAATAACAGGTAAGGTAGAAGAATCACCAAGATAGGCATACCTTAGATGTTCAGGCAATGGCTTAAGTTCCAATTTAGGTGCTTCCTCGATTGATGGCTTTAGTCTAACATGAGACTTCTTCAGCTCTGACAACCCCAAAGATTCAAAAGGAATCTCAAACTTCTTCCATGGAGATGCATTAAGATATTGCAATTGTTCTTCATCCTCTTCGTTCTCAATCTCCAAGTCATTAGTCAGAACTCTTTCCAACACATCAGTTTTGATCAAGTGTTGAGTTGCGGAGTTAACCACCTTGTCCACCATATCAATTTTAAAACACACTTCCTCGTCAGTTGGAAGCTTCATTGCATTGAAAACATTAAAGGTGACATTTTGATCGTGCACCCTCATAGTGAGTTCTCCCTTTTGGACATCAATTAGAGTCCGACCTGTAGCCAAGAATGGTCGTCCCAAGATGATAGGGATCTTCTTGTCTTCCTCAAAGTCAAGAATCACAAAGTCGGCTGGAAAGATAAGCTTGTCGACCTTCACCAAAACATCCTCAACTATTCCTCGAGGATAAGTAACTGAACGGTCCGCAAGTTGCAGAGTCATAGTAGTTGGCTTTGGTTCTGGAAGACCAAGTTGCATGAAAACTGATAAGGGCATGAGATTAATGCTTGCACCCAAATCACACAAACATTTGCTGAATGAGAGATCTCCAATAGTACATGGAATAGTGAAGCTTCCAGGGTCCTTCAACTTAGGTGGCAACTTTTGTTGCAAGATGGCACTACATTCTTCCGTTAATGCAACTGTCTCTAGCTCCTCAAGTTTCAATTTCTTCGAAAGAATGCCCTTCATGAACTTCGCATAGCTCGGCATTTGCTCAAGAGCCTCTGCAAATGGTATGTTGATTTGAAGCTTCTTGAAGACATCCAAGAACTTAGCAAACTGCTTGTCAAACTTTTGCCTTTGAACTCGTTTTGGGAATGGAGGAGGTGGAAACACCTTTTCTTCTGCTTCCTTCTGAGAATTATCAGTCCTAACAGTTTTAGGAGTCGAGGGAGTAGCATTAGGTACCAAATCAGGAACGGAATCGACCCCAACGTCAAGATTATCATTTTTTTCCTCGGCTGAATTTTCTTCGTTCTGACCTTGTAGAATCTTCCCCGATCGTAAGGTTACTGCCTGGACCTGTTCCTTGTGATCTTTCTTGCCTGGATTCATCTCTGTGTCACTCGGAAGCGTTCCTGGTTGACGGTTCAGCAATGCATTGGCTAGTTGGCCAATCTGATTCTCTAAAGTTTTCAATGACACCGCCTGACTCTTGTACATCATTCGCAGCTCTTCCAATTCAGACTTCTCAGACTGATTCAAAGAATTCCCTTGAGATGGTTGAAATCCAGGTGGATTGAATGTTTGCCTTGGAGCATAAGGTGGTTGTTGATAGTTCTGATTATATGGCCTTGCATTGAACTGCTGATTTTGTGGTTGCTGAACACCACCCTGATTGTTGCTCCAACTGAAATTAGGATGATTCCGATTGTTGGGATGATAAGCATTAGGCACTGGCTGCTGAGCTCTTTGAAAATTACTAACAAACTGTGCTGATTCAGATGAGATAGCACACAGATTCGTGTCATGAGCTCCTGCACACAATTCACACACCATAGCAACCTGGTTAGTCCCATGATTAGAAAGGGAATCTACCTTCATTGTCAACGCCTTGAGTTGAGCAGCAATAGCAGTAGCTGCATCCAATTCAAGTACTCCAGCCACTTTAGCAGGTGGCAAGCGTTGAGTAGGATTCTGAAACTCATTGGCTGCCATCATCTCGATAAGATTATAGGCATCCTCATAGCTTTTTGCCCATAGCGCACCTCCAGATGCTGCATCTAACATAGGCCTGGACTGAGCTCCCAACCCGTTATAGAAATTGCTGATTATCATCCAATCTGGCATCCCATGATGAGGACAACGTGCCAAAATCTCCTTGTACCTTTCCCAAGCTTCCCCCAAAGATTCCTGGGGTTGCTGAGCAAACTGAGAAATAGAATTCCTATAAGCTGCTGTCTTCGCCATGGAAAAATACTTTGTCAAGAACTTTTGAGCACAGTCTGCCCAAGTTCTAATAGATCCTGACGGCATAGAATGTAACCAACTCTTGGCTTTATCCCTAAGAGAGAAAGGGAATAGCCTCAATCTGATTGCGTCATCTGTAACTCCGTTGAATTTGAAGGTATCACAGATCTCAAGGAAGTCCCTAATATGCGCATTGGGATCTTCTGCAGGACTACCCCCAAACTGAACTGTATTCTGAATCATCTGGATGATGTTTGGCTTAAGCTCGAAGTTATTCGCCCCAATAGCTGGACGAACAATGCTGGTATGAATGTCCTCCACCTTTGGCTGAGAGAATTCACTCAAAGCCTTCGCTGGTTGTGCTTCATCTGCCATATCTTCTTCTGATTCAAGATTGTTTTCCACACTGATGTTCTCAAAGTCAAGTTTCCTTCGTGCTAGTTCTTCTCTTCTTGCTAATTCTTCTCTACGAGCTCGAGCTCGCGTACGCATACACTCTCAATAAGTACCTGAAATTCACCAACTAGAAAATTTGGTGAGAAACGTCCTAGTCACCGAACTTTAATGACCACTGATGGTAAATACTAAAACTAAACAAATAAAACCGCAATCCCCGGCAGCGGCGCCAAAAACTTGTTACGACCAAACTCAACACGCAAGTGCACGTGATCTCAAGTAATACAGATAGCAAATAAGGTTCGTTCCTACAGGGACTCGTTGTTTGTCTAGTTAATTCACTCACCAATGTATGATTATTATTCGATGCTAAAACAATTAACAAAGTGGTTTTTTTTTTGATTATCACTAAAATTTATCTAAGAATTATAACTAATTATCACTACTTAAACTGAAATTTATATCGAATTACTTATATGAATAAAACATGGGATTTCAACTTCATTAAACAATCCATCTAAAATCTTCAATTCTCTAGCCCTTTCATGTGATTTGTTAATACCTGATCGAACACACAAAACTGATATAAGCCAACTTTCGTTGTACCAATACCATCCTAAATAATATCCACAATTAAGATAGAAATCACTTAGTCTCCCAATTATGCTTAGTCCTTATATGTCTATAAAGATTGAAAACATAATGGTTGAAGTACAAGCATTCAATTGATCACATAGTCGTCATAAAACGGTTAGAGTTACGACACTAATTACGAATGATATTCTCACGCATAAACCTATGCTAGCATGGCAAGTTCTAAACTCTTAAATCCACTTTCGCTTCAATAAGAATTAACACACAATTACAGGAGTTAGCTACTCTCCTATAACGAATTAAAACAACCATGATAGGATATCACATCAATCACACTATAGGCATCGAGAAAATTCAACTAATAGACTTCATGAATAACTCCGCTAAAACCCCATGACAACGAGTTAGTTCATAATCAAACTAATCGTCACCATGGGTTCTAATGTAAACATGATGAAAGAAAACAAATTATAACTGTTATAAATATCAAGGGTTTTAAAGAGTACACCAAATCCAAGCATCCACAAGCTAGAAAGATTACAAGAAAATAATTGAAAAACGATCTTCTTCCTTGCTTCTTCGTGCTTTACAACTCCGTATATGATATGTGGTATATGTCTCTCCCTTATCTCTAGGGTTTTCTTTCTTTTTATAGGCCTCCAGGTGCAACAAGTCGTATGGAATTGAATTTTTTTTAACTTTTCCTTGAAAAATCAGCAATTAGGTCAAAACAGGAAATTCCGTCAGAGTACCCGGCGATGCCGCGCCAAGTTTATATAGAAGTACGGCGCTACCGCGCCAGGATCTCTGCTAAGTTCTTTTCATGCGGCGCTGCCGCGCCAAGTTCAAGTACTATCACGGCGCTGCCGCGCCATAACCTCTGGCCAGCAAATTGACTTTTTCCCTTTTCTTCATTATAACTCCAAATTGCATTCCGATTGCTCCGCTACATTCCTAGTACACCTGTGATAAATATACCTGCACAATACCCTCAAAAGAGATCAAAAACACCACAACTCGAGTACAAACATTCGTTTTAAGCCATATGGAAACGTTCTAAGTGAATAAAATACCCACTTATCACACCCCCAAACTTAAACCGTTGCTCGTCCTCGAGCATAAACAAACTACCACTTCCGTAGGTGATCACGGTTGCATTTGGCATATGCAACAAGCCCTTTAAACCCCTAGGCAGCCCTAGTGGACGAGTAAGGTCTCGTGAGGGCCTATAGTGAATGTACCCCCAAAATCCATCTAACAATGCAACTACAAATGCAACTAACTACATGAATGCAACTATATGAAAATGCAAGGACCCCCTTAGACTAACCAAAACCATTCATTAGGCAAACATCTCAAATCATGCAACAACTTCCAAACAGAGCTCGACTAAATTCCCGTATACTGACAATACATGCATAGGAACGTGGTGTGTGCGATACTCATCAGATATACTCCTAACACTAGATCAAAAACCATACCGATTCTTAGTCAAGGCAATCACAAGTTTATAAAAAGAATGAACGGTAGACACATCATAACTTCGAGACACCTCCATACTCATTCAGGATAACCAGGAATTCATGCTTTATTACTACGACACATACTACTATTCACAACACATATGCTTATTTAACCGTGCAATGAGTGAGACCCCAAAAGGCTTATACAATAATACCCATGTAGCGAGTGTTAGGTCAGTGGATCCCAGACTATAAAAGCCTTAGGTCACTAGGACTAAGTCCCCTCAGACTTAATTACTCGAGTATTAAAGAGCTCACTCGTGGTTAATTTTGCATTTAACTTATTTACATGACTCTTTTTTTTTTTTTTTTTTTTTTTTCTTTTTTTTTTTTTTTTCTTTTTCTCAATTTTTTCTATACAATCTGGAATGAGAATTCTCAATTCCAACCCTAGACTACTCATATAAATATGAGCCGGCTACTAGCCATTTGACACCTAGCCATAAACACAAAAAACTAGCATGAAAATCCTGTTTCCCCCAAACTTATACTTTAGTGCTCTTACGTTATCAAGGGAATAAAGAACATTCTAAATATAACCAGGTAATTAAACCTCAAAACCTCCAAACAAGCATGACCCCCAATCTAGCCCAAAAGCAAACAATGAGTTGTGTAATTGTTTTTGTCCCCACAACATGCATGTCAATTTCATAGAAACTCTAAATCAACCCTCTATTCATGATTACCACACTCAAATCAACATCTACCTGCCAAACAGAAATAGCTCGTCCTAAGGGATCATGAAAATGCATGCCATGCTTATGCAACTATATGCACAAAAATAACAAAATAACCGAATGTCCTATATGCTCTAAACTAACATGCACAAATGTTCCTAATATGCAATACAACTAATATACAAATGCACCTTTCATCCCCACCCCCAAACTTAAAATTTTCAATGCCCACATTGAAGGTAAGAATAAAAAAAGTGCAAAGCATACCTACTCGTCGTCCGAACCACTCCCATTAGGAGTGTCCGGTGGCGGATAGACAGCGCCAACCCCAAAGGACGGAAAAGTCACGTCCACTCCACTTGCACGCAAAGCCGTGCCCAAAGCTTGTGCAAACTGACCAAAATCTGCTCTAAAACCTGCCTGCATATCGTGCACCGCATCGATACGCCTCGTCAATCTCCGATACTGCCTCTGACTAATAAGAGAACCTCCATCCTGAGGCTCTCCCCCCTGCTGCTGCTGCTGCTGCTGTTGCTGACCCTCAACTACATAACCAAGACCCCACCAATCCGGCTCACCGCCATCCCACACATTCAGCCTCATTATACTCTGATGATCCAAGGCTGCCTGTGGCTGTTGCACAACCTCCGCTTCTGACCAAATAGCACCACCATCCCTAGCCAACCTAGCAACAACCGAACCATAAGGTATCGCCGCAGTGGTACTCCCTTGCATAAAACGGAGAATCCCCTGGTGGATCAAATTACCCACATCCACCAACTCTCTGCTGCAAATAGCAAACAACAAGATAGCTCTCTCCACTGTCACCTCATTAGAATGCCTAGTAGGGATGAGGTTAGCACAAATGAACAAATGCCAAGTACGCGCATACTGATTCAGAGCCTTCGACAAAAACGAAGTAGGCTCAGTAGTGCCACGCCTCAAAGTCCACTGTGTACCTGGAACACATAACCTCTGAATAATCACCTGAAGGTCCACAACATCGCGAGTCCTTCCCGACCAATCCTCTTGATTCCTCCTAGGAGTCGGAAGACCAAGAACACGATGAATAGCACGTGGCCGATAATCCACACGAAAACCACGAACTTGGCTAATCCCATTCCTGTCCACACTAGCATTTGCATAAAACTCGCGAACCACAGTCATCGGAACAGGCTCCGGAGCCTCACAAAATTGCTCCCAACCTCTCTCACCAATATTCTCCAACATATACCCATCCGATGCCGTAGGCAAAAGACCTCTCTCACGGGCAATAGGACGCCCCAACAACTCATTATAAGCCTCACGAGCCTCATTGGAAACAAATTGAGGTTCACCATTACCTCCACCAGAATCAGATGAAGAAGAAGAACGAGGGTGCCTTCCACCAGCCCCACTACCACTAGCGCCCTCACTACCACCACCAATTACAACCCGTTGTCGCTTTGATGCCATTGAATTGAATGGAAGAAAGTGTTTAGAGTGTTTGAGAATTTGTGAGATTTGTAAGTAGTGTATGTATAGGTTGTATAGGTAGGGTTATGAGATGTGGTTTTATATAGAGGAGTTTAGGGTTAGTGGGTATGGGTAGTGGGTTTAGGTAATGGGCCACTAAATACAACAACAATCTTTCTCTTTTTTTTTTTTCAATTTTTTTTTCAAATTTTCTGTTTTTTTTTCTTTCTTTTTTTTTTTCTCAACAGACGCTACGGCGCTGCCGCGCCGGAAATGTACCGCCGCACGGCGCTGCCGCGCCAGAACTTCTGCTGAAAATTTTTTTTCTATTTTTTTTTTTTTTTTTTTTTTTTTTTTTTAAAACGATACAATCACACAATCAAGTGGGTTGCCTCCCACGAAGCGCTCTTTTTAAGTCATGAGCTTGACATAGCTCCATCTCCTTACGTTGTGTAAATTAGAACCGCGGTCTCAACTTCGCGATTCAACTTCTCTCCAAAATATGGCTTTAACCGCTGACCATTGACCTTGAACGACTGGTCCGGTGACTTGTCAAAAATCTCCACTGCTCCATGCTGAAAAACTGTTTTAACTGAGAATGGACCTGACCAACGTGACTTCAACTTTCCAGGAAATAACCGAAGTCGAGAGTTGAACAACAACACCAATTGGCCGGGCACAAATGTCTTAAGAACCAACCGACGATCATGCCACCTTTTGACTTTCTCTTTATATAGTTTGTTGTTCTCATAAGCTTGCAATCGAAACTCGTCCATTTCATTCAACTGAACCATACGCTTTTCACCTGCTGCTGTAAGATCAAAATTCAGCTTCTTCAACGCCCAATAAGCCTTGTGTTCTAACTCAGCTGGAAGATGACATGCTTTTCCATACACAAGCTGAAATGGTGACATTCCCAAAGGCGTTTTATAGGCTGTCCGATAAGCCCACACTGCTTCATCAAGCTTCAAAGCCCAATCCTTCCTAGAAGGACTTACCACCTTCTCAAGAATCCGTTTAATTTCACGATTAGACACTTCAGCTTGCCCATTGGTTTGAGGATGATAAGCTGTAGCAACTCGATGATTGATATTGTAGCGTGCCATAAGAGATGTAAACTTCCGATTGCAAAAGTGCGTACCTTCATCACTGATGATAACTCGTGGAGTGCCAAACCGAGTAAATATATTCTTGTGAAGGAAATTAAGCACCACCTTAGCATCATTCGTTGGAAGTGCCTTTACCTCCACCCACTTAGACACATAATCCACAGCTAACAGAATATACTGATTACCACATGATGGAATGAACGGTCCCATGAAGTCAATTCCCCACACGTCAAAGATCTCTACCTCCAACATGACATTAAGAGGCATCTCGTCCCTACGAGAAATATTACCAACTCGTTGACATCGATCACACCTCAACACAAACTGATGAGCATCCTTGAATAGAGTCGGCCAATAGAAACCTGCTTGAAGAATACGTGTGGCTGTCTTGGCACCCGCATAATGGCCTCCATAAGCTGTAGCATGAAAATCACTAAGAATAGCCTCGGTCTCACTGTAAGGAACACAACGCCTAATAATCTGATCAACTCCTTGCTTGAACAAAAACGGCTCATCCCAAATATACTGCTTGACATCATGTAAGAATTTCTTCTTTTGAGCATAAGAGAACTCAGGTGGTATGATGTTACTTACTAGATAATTCACAATGTCGGCATACCATGGTTCAACATCTTCCACACTGAATAGTTGCTCATCCGGAAAAAACTCATTAATAATCGTATTATCTTTAGGTGACTTCCCATGATCTTCCAATCTAGAGAGATGGTCCGCTACCTGATTCTCCGTCCCCTTTCTGTCCTTGATTTCCACGTCAAATTCTTGCAACAGAAGAACCCAACGAATCAATCTTGGCTTAGCATCTTTCTTCGCCAAGAGATAGCGAATAGCAGCATGATCCGTATAAACTGTCACCTTAGTACCAAGCAGATAAGAGCGAAACTTTTCAAACCCGTAGACAATAGCAAGTAGTTCCTTCTCAGTGGTGGTGTAATTCATCTGAGCATCATTAAGAGTTTTGCTTGCATAATAAATAACATGAAACACCTTTTCTTTCCTTTGGCCTAGAACGGCCCCTAGCGCAAAATCACTAGCATCGCACATCAAAGCAAATGGTTGGCTCCAATCTGGAGCTGTAATAACTGGAGCAGAAATTAATTTCTTCTTCAAGATCTCGAATGCATGTAAACAAGACTCATCAAACTTGAACGGAACATCTTTTTCCATGAGATTGCAAAGTGGCTTAGAAATTTTTGAGAAATCCTTTATGAAACGCCTGTAAAACCCCGCATGACCAAGAAAGCTGCGAATACCCTTGACTGAAACAGGGGCAGGAAGGTTCTCAATAGTCTCCACCTTTGCCTTGTCAACTTCCAAACCTTTACACGAAACCTTGTGTCCCAGAATGACACCTTCTTGTACCATGAAATGGCATTTTTCCCAATTTAAAACAAGATTTGTCTCCACACAACGCTTTAGAACCAAACTCAAGTTTCCCAAGCACTCATCAAAAGAATCCCCAAAGACTGAGAAATCGTCCATGAATACTTCCACATTAATTCCAATCATGTCAGAAAAAATGGCCATCATGCATCGCTGAAAAGTAGCTGGTGCTCCACACAACCCGAAAGAAACACGTCTGAATGCAAATGTACCAAATGGACAAGTGAATGTAGTCTTCTCTTGATCCTCGGGCGCTATGCAAATCTGATTGTAACCAGAATACCCATCAAGCAAGCAATAGTACTGATGTCCAGCCAATCTGTCGAGCATCTGATCAATGAACGGAAGTGGAAAATGATCTTTCCGAGTGGCCTTGTTCAACTTTCGATAATCCATGCAAATCCTCCAACCAGTTACTGTTCGAGTAGGAATGAGCTCGTTCTTTTCATTAGTCACCACTGTCATGCCCCCCTTCTTAGGCACACATTGCACCGGACTCACCCAAGCACTATCAGAGATCGGATAGATAATACCCGCATCAAGCCATTTAAGAATTTCCTTCTTCACAACTTCCTTCATGACAGGATTCAGTCTCCTTTGATTATCAACTGTAGGTTTAGCTCCCTCTTCCAAAGGAATTTTGTGCATGCAGTAAGAAGGACTAATACCCTTTATGTCTGCTATAGTCCACCCAATGGCTGATTTGAAATCCCTTAAAATTCGCAATAGCTTTTCCTCTTCCATGCCTGAAAGCTTAGATGATATAATAACAGGTAAGGTAGAAGAATCACCAAGATAGGCATACCTTAGATGTTCAGGCAATGGCTTAAGTTCCAATTTAGGTGCTTCCTCGATTGATGGCTTTAGTCTAACATGAGACTTCTTCAGCTCTGACAACCCCAAAGATTCAAAAGGAATCTCAAACTTCTTCCATGGAGATGCATTAAGATATTGCAATTGTTCTTCATCCTCTTCGTTCTCAATCTCCAAGTCATTAGTCAGAACTCTTTCCAACACATCAGTTTTGATCAAGTGTTGAGTTGCGGAGTTAACCACCTTGTCCACCATATCAATTTTAAAACACACTTCCTCGTCAGTTGGAAGCTTCATTGCATTGAAAACATTAAAGGTGACATTTTGATCGTGCACCCTCATAGTGAGTTCTCCCTTTTGGACATCAATCAGAGTCCGACCTGTAGCCAAGAATGGTTGTCCCAAGATGATAGGGATCTTCTTGTCTTCCTCAAAGTCAAGAATCACAAAGTCGGCTGGAAAGATAAGCTTGTCGACCTTCACCAAAACATCCTCAACTATTCCTCGAGGATAAGTAACTGAACGGTCCGCAAGTTGCAGAGTCATAGTAGTTGGCTTTGGTTCTGGAAGACCAAGTTGCATGAAAACTGATAAGGGCATGAGATTAATGCTTGCACCCAAATCACACAAACATTTGCTGAATGAGAGATCTCCAATAGTACATGGAATAGTGAAGCTTCCAGGGTCCTTCAACTTAGGTGGCAACTTTTGTTGCAAGATGGCACTACATTCTTCCGTTAATGCAACTGTCTCTAGCTCCTCAAGTTTCAATTTCTTCGAAAGAATGCCCTTCATGAACTTCGCATAGCTCGGCATTTGCTCAAGAGCCTCTGCAAATGGTATGTTGATTTGAAGCTTCTTGAAGACATCCAAGAACTTAGCAAACTGCTTGTCAAACTTTTGCCTTTGAACTCGTTTTGGGAATGGAGGAGGTGGAAACACCTTTTCTTCTGCTTCCTTCTGAGAATTATCAGTCCTAACAGTTTTAGGAGTCGAGGGAGTAGCATTAGGTACCAAATCAGGAACGGAATCGACCCCAACGTCAAGATTATCATTTTTTTCCACGGCTGAATTTTCTTCGTTCTAACCTTGTAGAATCTTCCCCGATCGTAAGGTTACTGCCTGGACCTGTTCCTTGTGATCTTTCTTGCCTGGATTCATCTCTGTGTCACTCGGAAGCGTTCCTGGTTGACGGTTCAGCAATGCATTGGCTAGTTGGCCAATCTGATTCTCTAAAGTTTTCAATGACACCGCCTGACTCTTGTACATCATTCGCAGCTCTTCCAATTCAGACTTCTCAGACTGATTCAAAGAATTCCCTTGAGATGGTTGAAATCCAGGTGGATTGAATGTTTGCCTTGGAGCATAAGGTGGTTGTTGATAGTTCTGATTATATGGCCTTGCATTGAACTGCTGATTTTGTGGTTGCTGAACACCACCCTGATTGTTGCTCCAACTGAAATTAGGATGATTCCGATTGTTGGGATGATAAGCATTAGGCACTGGCTGCTGAGCTCTTTGAAAATTACTAACAAACTGTGCTGATTCAGATGAGATAGCACACAGATTCGTGTCATGAGCTCCTGCACACAATTCACACACCATAGCAACCTGGTTAGTCCCATGATTAGAAAGGGAATCTACCTTCATTGTCAACGCCTTGAGTTGAGCAGCAATAGCAGTAGCTGCATCCAATTCAAGTACTCCAGCCACTTTAGCAGGTGGCAAGCGTTGAGTAGGATTCTGAAACTCATTGGCTGCCATCATCTCGATAAGATTATAGGCATCCTCATAGCTTTTTGCCCATAGCGCACCTCCAGATGCTGCATCTAACATAGGCCTGGACTGAGCTCCCAACCCGTTATAGAAATTGCTGATTATCATCCAATCTGGCATCCCATGATGAGGACAACGTGCCAAAATCTCCTTGTACCTTTCCCAAGCTTCCCCCAAAGATTCCTGGGGTTGCTGAGCAAACTGAGAAATAGAATTCCTATAAGCTGCTGTCTTCGCCATGGAAAAATACTTTGTCAAGAACTTTTGAGCACAGTCTGCCCAAGTTCTAATAGATCCTGACGGCATAGAATGTAACCAACTCTTGGCTTTATCCCTAAGAGAGAAAGGGAATAGCCTCAATCTGATTGCGTCATCTGTAACTCCGTTGAATTTGAAGGTATCACAGATCTCAAGGAAGTCCCTAATATGCGCATTGGGATCTTCTGCAGGACTACCCCCAAACTGAACTGTATTCTGAATCATCTGGATGATGTTTGGCTTAAGCTCGAAGTTATTCGCCCCAATAGCTGGACGAACAATGCTGGTATGAATGTCCTCCACCTTTGGCTGAGAGAATTCACTCAAAGCCTTCGCTGGTTGTGCTTCATCTGCCATATCTTCTTCTGATTCAAGATTGTTTTCCACACTGATGTTCTCAAAGTCAAGTTTCCTTCGTGCTAGTTCTTCTCTTCTTGCTAATTCTTCTCTACGAGCTCGAGCTCGCGTACGCATACACTCTCAATAAGTACCTGAAATTCACCAACTAGAAAATTTGGTGAGAAACGTCCTAGTCACCGAACTTTAATGACCACTGATGGTAAATACTAAAACTAAACAAATAAAACCGCAATCCCCGGCAGCGGCGCCAAAAACTTGTTACGACCAAACTCAACACGCAAGTGCACGTGATCTCAAGTAATACAGATAGCAAATAAGGTTCGTTCCTACAGGGACTCGTTGTTTGTCTAGTTAATTCACTCACCAATGTATGATTATTATTCGATGCTAAAACAATTAACAAAGTGGTTTTTTTTTTGATTATCACTAAAATTTATCTAAGAATTATAACTAATTATCACTACTTAAACTGAAATTTATATCGAATTACTTATATGAATAAAACATGGGATTTCAACTTCATTAAACAATCCATCTAAAATCTTCAATTCTCTAGCCCTTTCATGTGATTTGTTAATACCTGATCGAACACACAAAACTGATATAAGCCAACTTTCGTTGTACCAATACCATCCTAAATAATATCCACAATTAAGATAGAAATCACTTAGTCTCCCAATTATGCTTAGTCCTTATATGTCTATAAAGATTGAAAACATAATGGTTGAAGTACAAGCATTCAATTGATCACATAGTCGTCATAAAACGGTTAGAGTTACGACACTAATTACGAATGATATTCTCACGCATAAACCTATGCTAGCATGGCAAGTTCTAAACTCTTAAATCCACTTTCGCTTCAATAAGAATTAACACACAATTACAGGAGTTAGCTACTCTCCTATAACGAATTAAAACAACCATGATAGGATATCACATCAATCACACTATAGGCATCGAGAAAATTCAACTAATAGACTTCATGAATAACTCCGCTAAAACCCCATGACAACGAGTTAGTTCATAATCAAACTAATCGTCACCATGGGTTCTAATGTAAACATGATGAAAGAAAACGAATTATAACTGTTATAAATATCAAGGGTTTTAAAGAGTACACCAAATCCAAGCATCCACAAGCTAGAAAGATTACAAGAAAATAATTGAAAAACGATCTTCTTCCTTGCTTCTTCGTGCTTTACAACTCCGTATATGATATGTGGTATATGTCTCTCCCTTATCTCTAGGGTTTTCTTTCTTTTTATAGGCCTCCAGGTGCAACAAGTCGTATGGAATTGAATTTTTTTTAACTTTTCCTTGAAAAATCAGCAATTAGGTCAAAACAGGAAATTCCGTCAGAGTACCCGGCGATGCCGCGCCAAGTTTATATAGAAGTACGGCGCTGCCGCGCCAGGATCTCTGCTAAGTTCTTTTCATGCGGCGCTGCCGCGCCAAGTTCAAGTACTATCACGGCGCTGCCGCGCCATAACCTCTGGCCAGCAAATTGACTTTTTCCCTTTTCTTCATTATAACTCCAAATTGCATTCCGATTGCTCCGCTACATTCCTAGTACACCTGTGATAAATATACCTGCACAATACCCTCAAAAGAGATCAAAAACACCACAACTCGAGTACAAACATTCGTTTTAAGCCATATGGAAACGTTCTAAGTGAATAAAATACCCACTTATCAGCTATGACAGGTAATCCAGTACAACACTCCATGACCAAGCACATCAGCATAAGGTATCATTTTATCAGGGAACATGTGGAAGAAGGGAACATTGAGCTTCATTTTGTGTCTACAGACCAACAACTTGCAGATATCTTCACCAAACCTTTAAGTGAAGCTACTTTTACAAGATTGGTAAATGAACTTGGAATGATCTCTGGTTTTGACTAGAGATACGGGTTAGACTCAAAAACTATACATGTTTGATTTTTATGCTCATGATTCTTTGCATGTGTTAACTGTTATGAGTACCAGTGTCATAAACTCTGAAAGTAAACTCTGATGCTAAACTCTGTTAGTCATAAAGTGTTGGTCATACTCTGATAGTTACAGTCTAATGCTATACTCTGATTGTAATTTTGTCTGAAACATATGGACCAATGAAGAAATTTGTATGAAGCATAATTCTCAGTAAGTAATTATGAATCCTTAAGAGTTGTATAGATTCTGATCTCAAATATGTGCAGTAAGTTAACACAGCATGATACTGTCTCTGTATTTATAGCATCTCTTAGTTTATTAATCCTATACACTGAGTCTGTATTAGCTGTTTGCACTTTCTCTCATAAATTAATTGTATTAACTGATGAAAAGTCTAAACTCTGCTAATTAATAGCAAATATTTCACCCTCATATTAAAAGATGCCAAAAAGAGCACAAATTCCTTTGAGATCATGTTGAGCCTAGGAAGATCCAGGAACTTATTGTATGAAATAAGGGCTAAAATCTTTGATTTTTGGTGACTACTGCCAACCACTGATTACTGGAAAATATATATATATATATATATATATATATATAAAGGGGGTGAAAAATAAAAGATATATCCCAATGAAAGGATATCAGAATACAGAGTTTAGATATAAAAATCAGATTTTATGTTAGATGAGAGTTTGAGCAATCAGTTTTTTACTATTTTAGTTTGTGGATTTTATGCACTTTGAGATGATCTAAATATTGATTTCGGTAAACTCTGCTATTGCACACACAATTATTCACACCTGTACAGTTTGAGAAAAAAGTTTATTGACAAAGAAGGACAAATGGTAAACACTGATGTATTTTGTGAAATACGCCGAGGTAACTTTGTTTTAATCTCTGATGGTTAAAATGATTTCTTTGTTTCAGACATTTTATGATTTTGAGATTAGACATTTGTTTAAAAATTCGAAAGAGTATGATTACAAACGGTTCATATTTGTATTAAACAGAAGAGAGAGAGGTTGAGTGTTTTGAACAATGTGAAAAACGGTAATTTTGGCTATTTTTACTGCGCGTGTGCATTGGAAGTTGTTACATACAGCTGTTATCGTATGCATGTTTGACATCTGTCCCACTCACACACTTTTCAAAGACGCCTGCTGTGTGTAGTAATGATTAAAACGATTGGGTTTTAATTTTAACAGTTATTATTTAAACTTACTACACATAAACGGTTCATTCTTTTACACAATTCATCTTTTCATAAGTTTTTACTCACAAACACTGTCTCAAACACTTTCACTGCATACATTCTACACTTTTCTCTGTCTTATTCCTTGCTTACTTCTAAACTTTTCTAATGGCTACTACAATGTTTACTGCTTCTGGGTTAGAATTTGTCCCTAATAACTATTCAGCTCCATTGGCAAATGAGAACGCACCGGAGGCGTGTCATTTGATTCAGAATTTCTTGTCAAACTCTGATATTGGTACTGCTCTCACCGCACCGTTGAAGCTGTCTGCATCTCAAATCAGGACTCTTTGGCAGACAGGCACTTATGATAATGGAGGAGAGTCTGGGTCTCCGTCCATAATCTTTGAATTTCAAGACGAAGAATTTACAGTTACTCCAACAACTGTTCGTGATGCTTTGGGTCTTGAGGATTTCAATGCTTTCATAATCTCTGTTGGCGATTCTGAGTTGGTTAGAATGATGAGAGAAATAGGCTACTCTGGACCATTGACAAAGATTGGTCAACTGAAAAGGCCGTTTTTGCGCAAGGAATGGAGTTTCTTTTTCGATTGCATCACCAGGGCTTTTGGAAAGAAGTGCACAAACTGGGATGCAATTCCCACTGATAGTCTGCAAATCGGGTATTCTCTTCTTTATGGAGGTAATTTTGATGTTGCTAGGCTAGTTCTAAATAATATAGGTGAGAAAATGACTGAAAACAGAGGTGTAGTTTATTTTGCAAGATTCTGTCAATTGATATTCTCTGAATGTGTTTCTGAAGTAGAGATAGCTGAGAATGATGTGATTCCATGTTTTAAATTACATAAACGCATATTCTCTGATCTAACAAGGATAACAAGAAAGGGGATGTTGGTGTCTTGTTGCTACCTGAGTTTGTGCGACAATTTCAAGAAAATTCACAACAACAACAACTTGCAAATGCTGAAGCTGGACCTTCCGTGTCTCAATCACAGAGGTCAAAGAAGACTAAGTTAAGAGCTGTTAAGTCTGCTAGAGTGAATCCATCAAATACTGAAGCTGGGGTATCAAACACTGATGATATGCCTCAGAAGAAAAAGTTAAAGAAAAGAAGGGCCAACAGGTCAAAGTCTGATGATGCTGATGAGAAGAGTGAAACTGATGATGAAACTCTTCATCAAAGGAAGAGAAGACTGGTGGCTGCACATCTCTTTGGTGCATCAAATGTAAATGCTGAAGCAGCACCTATGCCTGAAATGGTAAGTGCTGATATAGAAGCTCCTACATCAAAGGCTGATGATGTAGTTGAGGAAGCTGCTGATCATTCTGACAGCAGAGTTTTTGAGAAAATGGATTTCTTTGTTGATGAAGATATTCTAGATGCACATCCTACTATCAGTATTTGTGATACTGAGGATGTAGCAGCTGATCAAGCCACCTTGGTCATTGAAGACTCTGTTGCTTCTCACACAGAGAATCTTTCAGTTCACAATTTACATTCTGACCAAGGTGAGGAGGTTGATCAGAGGATAGAAGTTGCTACAGAGCCAATTCTTGATGAAGCTGTAGCAGAGAATGTACAAGAGGCTACTGATAAGCTAAACTCTGAGGATATTATTTTTCTTGAAGCTTTGCAACAATCTGTTGTTGAGATTGTTCAAAAAGAAGCAGAATTTGATGATCCAGAAAGAATGGCTGAGAATGTTCCTGTAGAGAATACAGTAGAGGATGACAATGTTGAAGATAGTTCTGCTCATTCACATCCTGATATACCAGAGTTATCTGATATTCGATTAAACTCTGATGAGGAAAGAGAGGTCAATCGAGCTACTGCTGAGCATTTTCAGGATATGTACTACAATAGATGGGCTGCTGCAGATTGTATCTTTTCTGCACAGAGGGCTGCTGATTTTCTTAATGATTCTGTGAAGCAAATTTCAAACTCTGATGTTCTTACAAGTCTAAAGGCCACTGTGGTTCAAGTCAAAGCCTTAAACAATAGGTTTGATGAAACACAAACAGTGGTTACCAATCTTAGGAATGAAGTTGGTCTAAGGGATCTTACCTTAAAGACTGATAGGTCTTATTATTCTGCCATGTTCAAGCAGCAAGCCAAGGATTCTGATGAACTTAAGAAGAGGCTTGGGAAAGTTGAGGAGAATCAGATTGCAATGTCTACACAATTGAATTCTATTTCTACTGCTATAGAATTGCTGACATCAGTACTACTTTCTGATGATGTCAAAAAGGGGGAGAGTGTACCTAAACTCAAACTCTGAGACGGAGGGATGATTCTACTGATGGTGGAAGCAAGGAAACTGAGAGGAAGCAAATTTCTGCTCAAGGGCAAAGAAGATCAAGATTAAATTCTGATAGGTTGACAAACTCTGGTAAAGGAATCTCAAACTCTGCTAGTGGTTCAAGACTTAAGAGTTTAATTATTTCAGCCAATCCATCTACTAATGAAGAAATTGCTACAAAAATGTTTCTAGAAGAACATGGTAATGAAGCTACAGTTGAAGACATGGAAGCTGAAATGCTGAGTCTTGCTGAAGAGCATGAGAAGAAATTGAAAGATGGTACTTACAAAAAGAAAGCTGTCAAGGCTCCTAGAAAGAAAGCAACTGGAATTTCTATCAAGGAAAATACTCAACAGAGTATACAATACACTAGGAGGCCTGTAATAGCAAACGCTGATAAGGGCAAGGGTAAACTGATAGAAGAAAGACAGTTACCAAGGAAAAATTATTCAACCTCTGACATTGCTCAAGTTGAATCAAAATTTATTAAATCAACCTCTGACGCTGCTCAAGTTGATGTTTCTACTAAAGTTGTAACAACCTCTGACAATGCTCATGTTGTGCAAACTCAACTAGCACCTCAACTCCAAGATACTTTTAGAAGACCTATACTTCCTGAAACTCTGAAGCCAGAAACTGTTAACTTCTCAGAAACCAGAACTGTATTGGGTAAAGAATCTTATGATAAATCTGGATTAGGTTCACACAGGGAGAAGAGAATAAACAACAGGCCTGGAGATCAATCATCACTGGCAGTATCTGGTATTTTTACTCAAGAGAGTCTTGATATGCTAGAATCTGTTCAGATGATATTTCATAAAGTGTGAAAGAAAGAGTTTTTGTTGTATTTTATGGCTGATGGAAGAGTTTATAAGGTTGCAGAGTCTGACATCAATCTCAAATCTTATGAAGAATTGGAGTATGTTCTGTATTTGTTAAAAGTCAAAAATAGAAGTACTCATGATGCTGCTTTAGTTATCAGAGAAAGGATGCTGAAATCAAAGATAATGCTTGGAGGAGGAGTCTCGAGTGCATATATTCCTAAGTACAGAGATGCTTATGGAAAGATTGTAGAAATGAAAAGAAACAGTGCAAGACTAAGGACTGATCTGGGAGTTAAAGTCTTAGAATTCAATCTAGAATCTGATAAATCATATTTTATTAGGCTAGGGAATGAGATGAGGAAAAATTCCATCTATTCTTTGAGAGCTGCAATTTATCAGACTGGAGAATCTGATCCAGAGTTAAGAGAGTTGAAGAAAGTTATGGTTGAAGAGCTGGAAAGGGCTGAAAGAAGACTTCTCATGGATTATCTCAGAACTGTTCCTGATATTCAAGAAATCAAATAAAGTCTGACTGTAATTTTTTTTTAAAAGTTTTCTATTCTAAGTTAAAGTTAAACTCAGATATATTAAACACTGCATTTGTTATATGTTTTGACATCATCAATTATCTGTTTAACTTGTACATTTTAATTATGCACAAGTTGGGGGAGATTGTTAGATATAATTGCTGACGTTTGTTCATCAGTGTTTAAGCAACAGGTGATCATCAGAGTTTACATTGAAGCCAGTCAGAGTTTGTTAAAGTCTGACGTGGTGATAGTTGAATTAGCTGTCGGTGCTGAATTGAATATTCTAGAAGCAATATATTCTGAAGATGGAAAGAAGCAGAATATATTGATACAGCTAAGGAAACGGAATAGAAGATAAGAAGCAATCCTTAATTGATAATAATTGTATAGCTAATTTATAGGAGTATCAATTAGATAAGGATTATGTAACTGTGTACTATATAAACACAGATAGGTTATCCCTAGAAGGGATGCGATTATTGAAAACATTATTCTTGTAACCTAGTAGCTCTTTGTGATTCATTAACATCACTAAGAGAGAATTATTTAATATAATTCAGTTTGTTGATTTACAAACTTATGTTCTTGATTGTTATTCTAATACATACTTGATTACATATTGTGTATTCGGCCTAACATGGAAGACTCTGCTACTTCAAGTACTCCCATTGCTACAGCTACCAAACTTGATCCTGATCAAGGTGCTGAGGTAGATGTAACTCACTACAGAGGAATGATTGGTTCTTTATTGTATCTCACTGCAAGTAGACCAGATATCTTGTTTGCAATCTGTCTGTGTGCAAGATTTCAAGCAAAATCTAGGGAACCTCATCTTATTGCAGTTAAAAGAATTTTCAAATATCTCAAAGGCAGTCCTTCACTTGGCCTTTGGCATGCAAGGGAATCAGATTTTGGTTTGTGTGGTTATTCAGATGCTGATTTTGCCGGATGCAAAATAGACAGGAAAAGTACTTCAGGAAGCTGTCAGTTTTTGGGTGGTAGACTAGTTTCATGGTTCAGCAAAAATCAAAAGTCTATCTCTACTTCAACAGTAGAAGCTGAGTACATTGCTGCAGGAAGTTGTTGTGCTCAGATAAGTTGTTAGATTATGGCCTGTCATACTCCAAAATCCTTATTTATTGTGATAACCAAAGTGCTATTGCAATGAAAGGAAATCCAGTTCAACATTCTCTTACTAAACAAATCAGCATTAGATATCATTTCATAAGAGAACAGGTTCTGGAAGGAACAATTGAACTTCACTTTGTTCCTACTGATCAACAACTAGCTGATATATTCACCAAGCCACTGCCTGAAGCTACATTCAATAAGTTGGTGAATGAACTTGGAATGATGAATTTTGAGAATTTCTGAGAAAAGTTACAGAGAGGAAATCCTGATGACTGTCAATTCCTGATGGTCATTCTGCAAGGTATGTAATTTTGATCAAATCCTGATAGGACACAATCTTGTCAGGAAGTCAACTGGTCAATTCTGATGTACAGGTCAGTATTTCATTGCATAATTTGTGCCTGATTTTTTGTCAGTTTCTGATGAGAAACGTTTGAGTTTTGAATATGATGGGATTACTCACTATGTGACTCTGCAATTGTGGAGGATGCACTGCATTTACCTGTTCTTGGTGATGCTGTTCCTGATAATGTTTCAGACTCTACTCTCTTTGAGTTTGTTACAAAGTTGGGCTACAATGGTGAAGTAAAGAGGTATGACAACCTCTTCAGGAGAAAGCTTAAGAGGGAATGGAATTTCTTCTTTGATACAATCAGCCGTTGTTTCCTGAACAAGACATCAAATTTTGATGCTCTTCCATCAGGATCTCTCAAAATTGGGTACTCTCTTATTCATTCTACAGTGTTTGATTATGGGTCATTTATCTTAAAAGCTTTAAGTGATAGAAAATCATATAAATTAGGTTCTGTCTGTTTTCTTAGATTTTTACAGTTGATATTTAATCACTTATGTCCTAATGTTGTTTTTGAGAATGATGTAGTTCTAACAATCTGTAGAATTACTGCGAATAATATTAAGTCCTTAGTCAACAGTGATAAGGCAAATGGTTTTATTGGTAATGCTTTTATTCCTGATGAGGTTAGGTTTTTCTTACATCAGAAAATGCCTACTTGTTATGGATTGCTTTCTCATGCTATGGGGCAAGGCCAATCACACCTTGTTCCTGACCTCAGCATACCACCTAAACATTCCAAACAGTCAACAGCCACCTCTAATGTCTCTCAAAAGACTTTAGTTGTAAAATCAAAGAAATCAGCTAGAACTGATGTGTCTGGAAGGCAATCAGGTTCGAAGGATTTTTCCTCTACACCACTCACTAAAAAGAAGATACAAGGGGGTGTACAAGGGGTCCTGGTGAAGAAAGCTGCTAAGGGTGTTGAGGCTATTTCTGTTAAAAGGAAGTTAGTGCTCAGGGATGAGACTGATTCAGAGGATGATTTACCTATATCCTATGTAATGAATGTGAATAAGGAAGTTGTTTGATACTGCTATTGAAGCTGTGGTACCATCATCAAAACCACAGAAGAAAAGGACATTATTGAAAAGCAGGTATCATATTCCTTTGAAAGTTCAAATGAAGGATACCAATATTCAGACATCAAATCCTGATGAGTCATCTACTCCTGATGCTCTAGCAAATCTTGATGTTGGTATTCCTGATGCAAAAACGAAAGTTGTCTCTATCTCAGACTCTCCAGCAAAGGCTTCTCCGTCTGCAAAGATTGTTGAAATTTCATGGGAGAAGGTTGCTGAGACTGCTTCAAAGCTTGGATTTTCCCATCCATTAGAGAAGAAAAGGAAAGCAGCAGAGATAGTTTTCAAGAGACAAAAGAAGCTGAAAGGATCAAGCCCACAAGAACCTGAATCTCAAAGTGATTTAGCAGCTCAGACTAAATATCCTGCCACACAAGCACTACACCATAGATTGGCTATAGCAACTCCATATTATGGTGACTATAGGGCCTAAATCAGTTGTCATAGAGTCTATTGCAATGATTTTGGTAAAATTGGGCGTTAACTTTGCTTGGGTTGGCGTAGGCCCCTATAGCAATGAGTTACTACCATACAGCAACGCCTTAATATCATTGCAATAGTCTTTTATAGCAACGTTTTCCAGTCTATAGCAACAATTTAAATTCATTGCAATAGCATATAACAACATATTCTTGATCTCTATTTTTTCTTTAGTACTGCAATACATAGGTTATAGCAACGTTTCAGGTGGCTATAACAACATAATTCTATCTAATAACAATGTTTTTAATAAGAAAATGACAGTAAATGGCAACACTATTAGAAGCAATGACAATGGTTTTATAAAAGAAAAATTGGGAATGACCTTTTCGTTTACATAAAAATCCACCATTAATATGGTATTTCATACAAACCAATCCAAAAGCGTACTTTGGTACATTTTCATTTACCTAAAGAGAGTACCAAATCTATTCAGTACCAACTATTAGAAAACCAAAGACGGAATGCAAAATAAAACAACATAGTACAATTCTAGTTTAACTTATACATCCACCAAAAGCTTTGACATAAAGTAAATAAATATGCGCTAAGAGGCACTAAATCAAGCATCTGCATCTTCGACACCTTCTCCATCTAACTTATCTCCATCCTCGACGGAATTATCACATAATTCTTCAACATTGATGTTCAATGTGGGATTCTCTTCAGCTATTTTTTCTATTTTTTCCAGAATTGTTTTCAGTTTCTGGTTCATTTTCTCCTCCATGTCAGTAGAGAGTTCTTCTCGTAACATATTTAGAAAGGGAAAAAAAACACAATTAGAACTAAACAAGTGAGAATTTCGGAAAACATAGTTAGGTAGTACTGTAACATGCATATGTATGTAAAAAGAAATTAACCATCACAATCAGACCAATAACATTATTTACATATGACTACCCCTAGCTGGACGACAAATATGGTTCCTTTTACGAGCATGATCATCACTGTGGTGCTGTTTCCGACAAGCGTATCCGTACCAACAATTTTCTCTTTGAGATGCCTCTGGTGGAAGATGCTATAGTACACAGAAGCTAGCAATTAGTTGTAAACAAGAGACTATTTCTAACAAGGAAATAAATCAAAAAAATGAGATTCCAACCATTCACTAAGATCCTAGTTGGACAGGAAAACGATGGCAAAGCATTCTATAAACAGGGACCATTCACTAAGATCCTAGTTGGAGAGGAAAACGAAGGCAAAGCATTCTATAAACAGGGACTGCCAACCCACCCAGACTTTAATCAACAATAAGTCAGAAATTAAAGCAATTTCATTTTCCTTAATTTCCGTATAACATTTGGGAAAAAAGAAAAATCAGACATTAAACAGAGACAACACACTGTAATATATATAACATGTCCAGGGGACAAGGTCTTGACAAAGTATTTGATAAAGAACATGTAAAAAGTTTTATATCCTATACTCACACCGAAAGGTTCCCAGAATCCCTCTGGTTTTTTTGGTACCAATAAATCAAAATTACAAAAAAGAATAATAAAAATAATTATAACAGGTGATTAGAGCCTGACTTTTTCAACTTGATATATGCTTATACACATATTACATAATAAAATATTTAGCGACAAAGTTAGTGATTAGCATGTAAAAGAAGCACAACAGCAATCTAACTACACTACTACAGAAGATCTAAAACTCATTTAAATTTAAACAGATATTAATGGTGGGATACGTACATATTTTGGTATTGAAATCTGGAACCAGTACAAAAGAAATGAGACTAACTTGTCATAGCAATTACTGCAATCAGAGAGAGTGAGATTTAGGGCTTTTCTCTTCGAGGGAAGAAAGTAATGAAAAAAGTTTTAAAAAAATTACACAACAGGCAAGCATTACTGAAACAAAAATCAGAATAAACATGATTGCAGTGGGAACACCTTCTACACAGTCGAGCAGAGAGCTAGTGAAGATCTTACAACTCCTCTTATTTGCTTTCTGTCCTCAAGTTCATTTTCTATTGTGTAAACTGCAGAATTTGAATTATGTTATATAACTTCTGGTGTAAAAAAAACTTTGCTGTTTTTAAATGCAATTACTAATATAAATCAAGAAGCCATGACTCAAGCTTCTATGGAAGCAGATATGTATAAAAGATGTGCGATTACAGATAATAATATCTCATTCCTCTAGACACCTTCAATTTCTATGTGGCTCAGGCCTCAGTACATGGCTCTAGTGATGAAACAACATTTAAGTAGATAGTGTATACAAGCTTGTCTTAGTTAAGTTACCCTAGTATGTATTTACATACTAATGACATAAGCCTTGTGTGTGAGCTGCAATATAAGTAGATACAACATAATTAGAAAAGCCTAAGTACCATTGTAATGGCAGATGTATGCTGTGACAAGAACAGGGACTGCAGTAAATAGTTTGAGGATTGAAGTGAGGTTAGTTTCTTCTGGAAGCAATCTGGGCATCATGACGTTCCCACTCAACAACTTCTGGAAGCAATCAGAAGGTGATTGCATTCTAAAAAGAAATTAACCGAACATATTGAAACAAGAAACATGAAGAAAATAATCAAATCGAACACAAAAAACCTTATTTAACAAGCAAATAGGAGTAAAATACCCTAATTAACTCATACTAAAAATACCCTAATTAAATCATACGAAAAAATGTCCTAATTAAATCGAACACAAAAAGCCCTAATTAACTCATACACAAAACTAGTTTCATCAAAAAAATCTCTAATGAAGATTAAAACAAGTTTCAACTTCAAAAACCCTAATAAGTTTGAGTTTATAAAACATTAAAGGCCCCAAAATCGAGTTGTGCATACCTCGTATTTGAGCTTTAATCTTCAAAATTTAGTCCTCGTGCTTCTGTTTTTGAGTGTTTTTGAGCTTCTATGTTGTCGATCTGCAGTCTTTGAGCTTCAATTGATCTCCAATCAGTGTCTTTAAGAGGTATAAGTGTTTGAGCGGCGTGTGTGCATAAGTGTGTGTATCTCTTTTGGTTTATGTCAAAGTGTGTTTTGTTTAAGTGTATTTTTGCTCCGTATTTTTTTTCTTTTTTCAATTTGGACCGCGAAAATAAAATTTGAAGGCCCGCTTCAATTTTAAGAGCCCGCCAATGTTATGTCTAAAAATTTTGTACTCTATAGAAACCATGTTATAAAACCATTGCAGTAGCTTTGAATTTTTGCACTTTTTATATTCTATAGTAACCAATTAAAAAAGCATTGCAATATATCTAAAATTTTATAAAATTCTCTGAAAATGTCAATCAATGGCAATGGTTTTTCGACATTTTTCTAAATTTTGGTTGCCATATCCAATCTATGGTGTAGTGAAGAACCACTCAATCAAAGTTTGGGTGAAGGCTTAGCTATTGGAATGGTCCCACAAGAACCATTTTCTCAAAGGGAGAGTGAAGAAATCAACATTCCAGCCACACAAGAACCATCTTCTCAAAGTGAAGATGCAGGCAAAGCTACAGCTTCTAATGAAAGATTGGTCAAGGACACTGTCAATGAGGGAAGCACACAAGAACCTCCAACTCAAAGTGTTGAAGCAGCTTCAGAACCTCATGCTACACAAGAACCATTGGTAACAGATACTGATGCAAGCTTATCAAATCCTGACGGTGTTCATCCTGATGCTAGTGGTGCTCCTGCTGAGCCAATTTTGATACAACCACTAAGATCACGACCAATGGACCATCCTATCACAGATTCATAGGATAAACTGAAAGGTATAGCTATTCCTGATCCTGATGTTACTCATGATGATGATGATGATTCTGATGACAGTGATGATGAAAATAATGATGAGAAGGAACAACTTGCCAGAGTTCTAAAATCTAGTCTTGGAACTAATTTTGGTTCATCAAGCACATTCATGGCTGGCAAGGCTTCTACTGGAAAAGACTTCAGACAAGACTTTTCTATTCCTTCTGAGAATAATCCTGCTGAGCAATTGAAAAGGCATCAATGGGAAAACAAATGGTATAGGTCTGATGAATCTGTCAGCTATCCATATGCCTTGGATCATGCTTATGATGCAGTGAAGATAATAGAGAATCCAGATTTGAAGAATCATCTGAAGGCTACAACTCTTTTATCTAAAAGCCTGAAACATGAGATTGATTCTGTCAGAGCTGCAACTAAGTTGGTGAGGGAAGATATTTCTATGAGTTTTACAAAGGTGCTCACTGCTCTTCAACTAAGGATAGTAGAATCCCAAGTGAAATCTGTTGTTTTTGAACAAACCTCCATCAACAGAAGGATTGATTCTCTGGATAATAAGGTAACTGACATTCAAACTTCTCTTGCCTTAATTTTGAATATATTGTCAAATACTTATGTCAAAAAGGGGGAGAAGGTAAGTCAGGCAACAAAATGTACACCTGATCTAGTATTGAGAAATAATGATGATGATGATGATAATACTGGAAATGATGGTGGTGACAAAATTCTACAAGGATAAACCTCTGATGCTGCTGTTATGAAGACAATTCAAACTTCTCAAAGTCAAACAACGCAGTCAACTCATGTTTCTGATTCTGGAGTAAGGACAGTAAGAACATTGGTGCAATCTCAGATCCTGACGGAAGAACAAATCCTGACAGGTGATCAAATCCTGATGCCTGGTCATGAACAAACTCTTGCTACAATTCCTGAAGGTGATGAAGATGTGATTATTGATAATCCTGAAGATGCATCAAATCTATTCCAGAAGTTCTCTACAAAAGATGGCAGAATTGTTACTCTATATCACACTGATAAAAGAGTTCAACAATTATTTGCAAGAAAAGCACTCTCTACAGCAAGTGAAGAATATCCTGATCTCTCACATGAAGAATTCTTAAGACAACAGAGATAAATGATGGAAAGCTTTAATAACTCTGTTCCTGCTAGAGGTAGAGGAAACAGAGGTAGGAGAGGAGCTAGAAGAGGTAGAAGAGGTTCTTCAACTCAAACAATGCCTAGACAGACAAGGTCTAGAGGTTTATTAATAGAAGAAATTCCTGAACCTACTCAAACTCTAGTAGTTCCTGACAGGTCTACTTTTGCTGATGATGGAAATGTTGAAAAAGAACCTGATTTGAAGGGAAAGCCAAGACAATTAATTCTCTGCAAAACAAATCAAATTGAAGATTCTAATCCTGACATTGTTCCTGACAATGTTCAAGATCCTGATGAATCTGAAATTCTGCAAGAGATTGATTTGTTAATCTTATCTACTGTGGTTGATTCTCACAACAAGGAAGTGGATGAAGAAGAAGAAGCCAGAAGAAGAGAAATCACAAGAAGAACAATTAGAGATTTCAATCTATATGTACAAAGGTTTAAACTCTCAAACAGAAGATTATGGAGAAATTCAAGCAGACAAGAATCTTTACTAGAAAGAAGCTATGCTCTTGAAAAAGAGAAAGATAAGAAGTGGAAACACATAAGTACACTGAGGTGTAACACACCTATCAATTTTCAGAATGGAGGAATTATAACAAGTGCTTCAAGTGTTGTTGATTTATCTGATTTGGTTAGATCAAAAGCACTCTGGCTACGAATGTTTTCAAATCTGAAGCAATTGACAAGTAATTCAAGAGGAGGTATTGGACACAGGGATGCTGAATATCTGAATATGTCATATGTTGATCCTTATTCCTTGACTGAAATTGGAGGTACTTTAACTTCTGAAAACCTGAACAATTTATTAGATGTTGATATAGTTATAGATTGTCATGATGGTATTGAAAAGAAAGAAAAGCGTATGTACTTCATGAAAGATGGTAGTGTGAAGATTCTGCACATTCAAGATCTGCTAATGAAAACTACACAGGAACTGAAATATGTTCATTATCTGTTAAGATGGAAGAACAAAGTGTTCAAAGAATGGAGTGACATGATCTTGTCAACAATAAGAAGAAGACTGAATGGAAACAAAAATTTCAATGGTGATTATACTCCCATGTACTTAAATCAAAGAGGTCAAGATGTGGAAATGCAAAGGGGTACTGCTGTTAAAGAAGTGACTTTTGGCATGACTCAACTTACTCTCAATCCTGATGGGAAGGAAATTGCTTATCTTCTGCTTGAAGAGCACAATCTACAAAGAAGCTCCATACAGAAATCTTAAGGAAAGACTGATTCAAATTCTTGAAGAAAAAGAAGAAAATTTGTTATCCAACTTCTTGAAGATGAATCTGTTTTATCAAAGAATTTAAACAGATAAGTTGCTACTAAAGATACTTGTACATTTTGTAAATATGTTTTTGACATCATTGAATCTTAGGAATCTATATTTTATTTCACAAAGTATAAGATTAGGGGAGATTGTTAGATCGGGATTCAATGATCGTCAGGATCTAGACTTCAACTGATCAGGATTGCTGACATCATCAGGATTGCATGGTCGTCAGGATCAGAATGAATATCAGGACTGGGATCAGGTTTGATCATCAGGACTGGAAGCTGATCAGGATTCCTACTTCGAGTTATATTTGGAGTCTAGTTAAACATGGAAGTTTATTATGTCGGTTCCTGGTCTGTAGGAATGTAGCTATCAATTATGGATAGGTTTCAATCTTTGTAATTGATTAGGACTTATCATTGATAGAGAAGCTGTGTAGTATATAAACACAGTTTAGGTTATGGTTTGATAATAATCGAATCAAACATATAGAAGCTATCAAGAACATAGAATTTCTTGAGAGAGTTTTTTGTAAACTAGCAGCTCTCAAGAACACAACAATTTCTTGAGAGAGTTTTGTAACAGTTTTATATCAGATTTAATAAAGCTATTATTATTCTTTCATATTTGTGATTCATATCTAATTAAGTCGAGAATCTTATACAATTGTATTCAACCCCCCCTTCTACAATTGTTTATTACTGGGCAACAGTGCTGATCAAGATCATAATCTCAGGAGGAAGAGATATCACATCATGATGAAAGTTCTTAGAACAAGGTTTGCCAAGATTCAAAGGATGGCCATGGCTACAACTTCATGTTGGCGGCAAGGAGGAAGATCCAAAGATGGTGATTTCAAGACGATGATTCCTAACTGGGAGTTCGAAGAAGATCTGGAGAAGAAGGTATCAGGGCAATCCAGATCTGAAGGATGTTTCCATCTATGTTTGAAGGCGGCAGTTTCCATGTATTCTGGGGGGTGATTCCGAGCAAGATCCTAAAAAGAAAGCGCAATTAGTGGGAGCCCGTCATCATCTTCAGGACGCGCCCTCGAGGTAACACCTAAACTAGTTTTATTTTTGTTCTATGTTATTCGTTCCTTAAAATTTTGCAAAAAAAAAATTATGAAGGAAAATCCTCAAAAACTCTAAGGGCGCGCCCTGAGGGTGATGCTCGAGGATCAAATGATGATCATACAAGCTCCAATGCTTGAGCCGCTTCCACAAAGAGTAATATGGAGGTGAGGCTCTTTGATCCACAAAGAGTGCCCCCTGATTACAAGTTGATGCCCCATGGACATGAGTGAGCCCCTCCGTGAAAGGACACAACTTTTGTCTTCAGAGGACGCGCCCTCACATTCTCAATAATATGAAACATGTTTAGGCTTTGAATTTAAGCATGATTGTACAAGCCCTCGGGTTGTTTTCAGCAAGAAGAAGAGTATATGGGGATGAGGCCCCATGGACCTTAAGATCCACCCCTTGATCAGCAGGATGCCGCCCTAAGGTCATGAGTGTGCCCCTCTGAACAAGAATGCTATTATAAAATGGAGTATTCGTCATCAACATTAAGATACTTGTCTGGATTTAGAGAGGCTTCAACATTGCCCTTGTTCATTTAGGCCACCCCACGCAAGAGGGCACGCCCTCACAAACTCTAAGATTTCCTTTATAAGATGTCTCTTTAAATGCTCCTTTAAGGAATGATATTCTGACATTAGGAGGTAGTACTGATGCATCTTCCGACTCTTCCTATGAACAACGGAGTATCCTTACGGAGATGTCTCTTCATGAATTTATGTTTGAAGATACAATTGACACTTATTGTGTGCCCCATCACCGGACAGAAGTGCTAAGGTGTGGCCCTAGGCTAGTCTGGTAAAGGCCATGTACACGATAAACTATATAGAGTATAGCTAGTGGTGACTAATATTCCCCTCTAAAGGATGTCTCCTATAGAGATGCCTCTTCATGAGATGCCCTTCACTGGATGCCTCTAAGTGAGATGTCTCTTTGAGAGAGCCATTCATATGACGCCTCGTATTGAGATGCCCCTTCATGGGATGAGATTTGAAGTATCACATGACCGGAGAGTGGTCTCTAACGCTTTAATGGAACTTTTGAGGTGAGGCCCCGAATAGTTATACAAGCGCTTGATGTAGTATCCTTAATAAGGTAATGCTATGGTTTCTCATTCTACTAATAAATGATTGAAGAAGTGCAAAGCTTCAATAATAGACTACCTCCTAGTCTAGGGGTAGTCCATGTACATTTTTCCTGGTCTTAGTTGAGATGAGGAAATTTTCAAACTTTTTGAGTGCTTGTTCATGTTCTTTTGTGAGAGGTTGAGCCCAACAAGTATTTTCTATCAGAAAAAAATACGCCTAAGCCTAGAATCTCAAGAGGGATTCAATAAGAAAAGTACGAAGAATATAAAGACCCCGTAATTATGGTAAGGACGCATTCATAGAGACAAATATAAAGCCAAGGGACGGTCTGAAAGAATGAATAACGTCATCAGTTATCAAGTTGGATGAAATTGCATGTGGATAATAGTTAATGTGTAGGGGCGCACTCTCTAAATTAGAACTAGGGGAAACAGCTCGCATTGCCAAGTATATAGTTATTTTGGATGGTAGATTTTATGATGCAAGACTATTATTTTAAAGGTGATATTGTATGGTCCAGAATGGTGAAAATCGAAACTGAAGGCTAACATGGTTATCAAGACCACCGGGAAATAGAGAACTATGAGGACGCGCCTTAATTATAATAATTGTATAAGCTATGGCGCAACAGTCGGGTCCAGAGTGGAGATAAAATGAAATTAAAATGATGCTTGTTAAATTAAATTATAAAAGCTCGCAAGGACGCGTCTGTTAAAAAAAAGAATGGAAGAATTGATATGGGCCCAGCTAATTAAAGTGTGAATGTATGGTAAAGATCGAAGAATCCGGGAGGAAATGAAACAAAGGAAGTGTGAATTAATTTTCATGAGATGTGAATTAATTATCATGAAATTTAATATCGTCATACAAAAGTTGGCGTGGAGCCCACGTGAAATAAGATAACTGGAAGTTGGTGTCTGCTATTACGAAAAACCAACATGGGTTGATGGCTTGGAGCATTGATGACTAGAGGTGGCCAAACGGGCGGGGTGCCGGGTCGTGCCAGTTTTTTGGCGAGCAGGGTTGGTGGAGGATGGACACGGGACCGGCACGTCCCCGGTGGCGAGCCGTGCCGTGTTGAAGAAATACTGGGTCGTGTGCGGGGCGGGCTGGGGCGGTTCACGGGCTGGCGGTTCAAGGCGGGTTGGCGTACAAATGTGCTTATGTTTTCGGTACATATTTACTTCAATTATTACCATAATAAAGTACAGTAGCATTTTTTTTACGTGTGGCTTGAGGATCCAAATGTAATTACCCGCCACCTTGCAACCCGGTTATAAAAGGATGAAGTGAGCTGTTAAAGATAATCTGCATTGCTACATTTACAAATTAAGAATTTATCATATTTAGAATAGTGTGATTTCCTGTGATTAATTTATAGTTATTTTGATGAATTATCCATGTACGAATTACTTGTAATTATTATGTGATTTATATTTATTTCGATGAAATATCTGCGTACGAATTACCGATAATTTTAGTGATTCATCTAAGTAAAATTTGAAAGAAGATTAATGATTATAAAGAATTTTATACTTATATGTTTATATTTGATCTTAATATCACCTACATTTCTGAAAAGTACAAAAAAAAAAATTAAACATGACAAACCAAATACAACGGTTCGTTACAAAACATCGTTGTTGCACAATAAATCCGATAACAGAATTGTTAGGTCCAAAGTATCGTAGAAGGCGGGGTTGAATACGATACTCACAAATAATTTAATTTCGTTCACGGATAATTCATTCAGTTCTATAACGAAATCAAACACACCAAACCAAACCAAGTTTCGGGGAATATATCTTTTTATAAATATAAACCTCGAGGGGTGCCAATATACAACGGATTAGATGCCTTGATAAATAACAGCATCTTCATCTTCCACAAACCGAAATCATCTCTAGTAAACGGGGGAACTTTAATACCAGCGGTTGTCTTTGGAGCACTCATGGTTTCTGAAAATTTCAAATTGTTTAAAATTCAAGAAATTCCAATTAAATGAAAAAATTTGAAAGTTAAAAAATTTGCTTCGAATTTTCACGCTACGTTTGATTTTGGTCTCATTCACCGGATCTGATTTGTACGTCAATCAAGTAGCTCTGATACCAATTGTTAGGTCCAAGGTATCGTAGAAGGGGGGGGGGTTGAATACGATACTCACAAATAATTTAATTTCGTTCGCGGATAATTCATTCAGTTCTATAACGAAATCAAACACACCAAACCAAACCAAGTTTCGGGGAATAAATCTTTTTATAAATATAAACCTCGAGGGGTGCTACAATTTCTAATCCGTACATTAGCTTCAATGAGTTCTAAGTTATACACAATCAAAACTTTGATAGAATTCAAGCAGAATTAATTTCTCTGGTATTTTCTCTCTGGCTTGATCTCTCTCTCAGTTATTGCTACTGTGAAAATAACTCGACTGAAGAAGACACACTTCCTTTGTTAGTAATTGTAGACTTGATTTTAGAAAAACCATCGAACCAAAAATAATGGAATATTCTTGGCCGTTGGATCTTCATCAACCTGACAAACAAAACAAACTTTTCACCTGCTCCCACATTTGAAAACTATCGAATGAATAAATGAATTTACCATTCGATAGTTTTTAAATAAAAACTATTGAAAAGTAAATTCCTTTACTTTATTTTTCAAATGGTTTTCTTAAATCCCATTCGATAGTTTTCTAAATATAAAAACTATCGAATCCTTTTCTTGTCCTTGATCTTTTAGAAAAGCTTCTGAGCTTCAGGGTGTTTCAGTTTTAGACTGTATCAATTTCTTCTGAGACGATAAAACACCTTGATCTTTTAAGTGCCGGCACCTAGTGCAACTGGTCTGGTTCACAGATGAATAACACTTGATCAATCCTTCTTTTATGTCTTCAATCCAATGCTGCTGATAAGTCCTTTGTCGTTATGGTTGCTTCGATTAAATTACTGGAATCCCGTGGTACTTAACCCTAAATCATTCACATACTTCTGTCGTCTTGAAAGTCTTGTTCCTTTTTCTGTCACTGAGGGTTGAACATTTTCATGAACTTCTTTCCGTGACCTGTTTACGGACTTCAAGAATACATAACGTATTTTGATTTTTTGAGTTTACCTTTTCTTCTTTGATTCTGGATTCCTGTGCTTCTGTTAATATTATTGTATGTCTTGTCCTTTGTTGAGTTGTAGTTATATCTTTTACATCTTATGTTACATTATGCTTTACAATCTCCCCCTATTTGATTGGATAGAGTTCGACAAGCAAATACTTCGAGGATTACTCAACTAACTAAGGAAACATGAAACTACTTAAAGTAAGACAGCGTAATAATATTAAATGCATTCTGGATCAGATATATATACATTTCCAGATTTCATAAATCAAAAAACAATAAAACTTTATACAATGAAGTTGCTACTCTAGTATGAGCTGATAGTTCTTTTGTTCTTTGCTTCAATCTTCAGTCCATTCAGATCTCACCTTCCTCAATCATTGGATCAGAGTTAGCAGCTTGATAATCAATCACTGATAGATAGTGCAGTGGTTCTCCAGGTTTAAGGATTGCTCCTTGGATTTGTCTTCCAATATATTCAACCTCTTGACCCACTCCAGCCCATAACCATGCAATGTTAACATCTTCCATGTTTAGCTTTGGCATGTTTGGTAATCTGGTATGCACTTCCAATCCTCTTTCCACTCTTTTCCTATAGTAAGGAACATTCTCCATTCGAAATCTTCTAAGAGTGTCTGCTGCTTTGTCCTTCTCCGTTGATGTGAATCCAGTGGATCTAAGATACTTCTCAACTGATATTAGATAGTTGCTTGGATAGTCTCTCAGTTTGTCCTCAACCAAATAACATATTCTGAACAAGTCATTCGTCATGAATCTAACCATTGGAGGATCTTCAGTAATATCTGGACCGACTTTCATCAAGATCTCCTTAACATGCTCACGGAGCAGTTCATTTAGTCTTGTAGTTCTTTGAATCTTGATGAGTATCACCTGCAGTTCTGTGTATGTTCTCTGTTCTAAAAACTTAGTGGAAATCACAAATGTACCTTTCTCAAGAAAATTGATCAGGATGTTCCAGGCTCCATTTGCTTTAACCCCAGCTTTCTGAAAGATCACAGTATTCCTCAGTGCAGTGAAGTAAACATGATCATCAGGATTTGCACTTCTTATGTTCTGAATTATGACTTCTACCTCTGCATTGTCGTTGACTTCTAATCCGTCTTCAACTCCACAAAAGGTTTTATAAGCCATCTCCCATTCACTTCCATGCTTGCTTGCCAAATCCATCATCTTTTTCTTCCTTACTTCAGCTTGCACCTTGGATCTTTTTATCTTTTTAATCCTTAGAACTGCTTGACGTCTTTCTTTCTCAGCATGCCTGGCATCTATTGCAGCTCTTTGAGCTCTTATCGCTTCCAAGGTAGCTTCTTCTTCTTGTGACAGAGGATTTTCTTCTTCTTCCATATTATCCTCCCAGATTGGATATTCAACAGGCTCTGGATAATATGGCTCATGCTCCTCCTGAATTGGTTGCTCTTGCATGACCTCAAATACCTTTTCACTATTCTCCTCTTCTTGTACAATTTCTTCTATCCAGTACTGTCTTATCGGAATAGCTTCAAACGTTTCCCAAACTACCCATCCATCCTTCTTCCCATCTCCAACTTTCTCCCCCTTAGTTGAGGAATCCTCGATAAAAGCATTCTCAGCATAAAAGGCAGTAGAAGGATCAGGTTGTTGATTTGAAGGTCCAAGTTGTCCACTTTGTTGGTTATTTAGCATAGTCCAGATTGACTGTACTCCGTCACCTTGATTGTCCAAGAAATCCATTATCTGCTTATTTACCTCATTCATAGAAGCTAGCGTCAGGTCAATGTTATCCAATCTTGAGTTGGTAGTCTTTTCCATATGATCCAGCCTCTTGTTCAGCTTAGACTCCACTCTCGAAAGTGTATTCATTGCATCTTTTACCCGCGCTTGACCATCCCGGATAACCAGAACGTCCTCTCTTAAAGTTTCTTGTCCTTGTTGCAAAGCATCAACTTCATTCATGAATCCATCTTTAAGCTCTTTGACGTCACTCCTCAGTTCGACTAGTTCTTCCATAGCTTCCTTCTTCAAGGAGTCCACTGCCAGTTTAGTACCTGTTATAGTGCCAGATGCACTGCCTAAGACCCGATAAGTTCTTCTGGAATCAGCTGCAGCCAAGTCAACCTTCTCTTGAATAGTCTTTAACGAAGCATTGGCTTGACCAGAGGAGATCCCTTGGTCAAAGGAAGGTCGCAGTGGAACCTTGAATAGCGGATTTCCTTGTTTGTCATGAACTGTCATCTCCTTGAGAGTGGATTGAACATGTAACTCTCGTTCTGTCGGTAATAGCATATCATCAATATTTGGAAGGGTTAGGGTGTCACTCCTCACGTTTGGCTCTGGGTGTACACTCAACGTTTCTGTCGGTGTTTCACTCATTTTTCCTTTCCCACTCAGGCCAGGTGTAAGTGTTTTTGTTTCACTCATTCCCTTTGTGCTCAATGTACCTGCAGAAGAAAACACCGTAGCCATCCTTAAGGAGGTCACTGGTGGTGCAATGGGGCTTCGCAAGTCCCCGTCCTTGGATAAACCAAGTTGTTGATCATCCGTAGATGATATATCCTTTGAAGGATCTAGAGTTTGAATCTCTAGGGGGTTAGAAACAGGCTCTATTAACAACAGAGATCCTGAATCTTCCCCAATAGTCTGTGAAGACTTTACCTCAGTTGACTCCTCAATAGTAATTGATTCATTGTCACCGAGTTGCCGATCTGCACCTACGTCAGACCCTTTACCCGCAGGATCCAGATATGTTCCATCTGGGGAGGTAGACAATGACCCTTTAGATTTTGCATTTAGGTCAGAGCCTTCTCTCGACGTCTGTGAAGATCCTTGGTTCTTAGAACCTTCAACCAGTTGCTTCCGTCAATTCTTCCTTACTTGATTGAGCTATTGGTTCAGATATAGCTTTCGTTAGCATGGCCCAATCAAAATCAGAAAAATCTGTGAAGGGTTCTTTGGATGAGAGAAATTTAGTATCAACAATTGCCTCGGTTTCTGTTCTTCTCCTTTTTGAGGAAGGGAGAGCTGTTGTTGAAGGGTGTATCTCCTTATGTGGTGCTGCTTTGGCACTATCTCCCTCTACACTCATGGATGTTTGTTTACTGGGTATAGGAGGGGAAGGAGGTGTGTTTATTGTTTCATTTAGCTCTTCCAAAGGCTCTTCGACCGTGGTTAGAGGTTGTGGGTTTGCAACCTCCTGGTCAGTGATGGCCACTGAGGGCTCTGGATCAACATCCATTGGTTCAGGTGCCATTTTAGGTTGAGGTGGAGGAATATTACCTTCAATTACCTGTTCCCCTGGGGGCAGAAGTGGTAGGGGCACCGTTCTTAGATAATCTGTGAGAACAGTGGGTACCCCTGGAAGATAGTTGTTCTTCCTTATAAGAGCGGTTATTGCATTGATCTTCATTCTCATGCACTCCTGGTTGGCTTCACCTTCAAATATCTCCCGTTCATCATCTGTTAAGATATCATTGAGAATTAGCTGTAGGAACCTAGGATAGAAACAAAGCACATCATCAGTTATGCCTGTTCTTTCATCCAGTGGTCTCATGCACAGAATGACTTGATCGATCAGTAGCCTTCCTATGTTAATATGCCTATTGTTCGCAATGGCAAACCCTATCTTTTGAAGGAATAAGGGAATACCATGCAGATTTGTTAGCTTGGCAGTAAAAACATGGATTAGGGTATGAAATAAAAAATTCCATGGCTTTGTCAAATAATGCTTAAGGAACTCTCCCACAAAGAAGTTAGGTTGTTGAATTCTTATGAGAGTGAAGAAAGCATGTATATCCTCAGTCGTGGGATCCGGAACAAGGTTTTCTGTAGGAAAATGTAGGATTCTATTAAAATCATGTTCCGTCACCCTTATTGTTCTGCCCCCTGGCACAACAAAACTGAAGGACCTTACGTTATTCTCAGTTGTATCCGTGGCGGTTGTGTACAACGCAGTCAATTGATCGATGCAAAGGACTACGGGAGTACTCAAGGAATATGCCACTAATGAACGTGTGTTCAAAAACTCTGCCCATGCACGAAACTGTAAGTTCGTAATGACTTGCAGGTTTTGAAACGAGACATGATTAGTTTTGGTAATAATAAATTCTCCAGCCATTATGTTTCAAATTTCCAGAAAATTATTATTAAAAATTTAAACCAAAACTAAATTTCACTTCAATTTAATTAATTATTTCTAATTAATCAAGCTTTAACAAAATTACCCCCTTTTTTTTGTAAACACAACTCGAACCAAACAAACCTCAAAGTAAGAACCCTAGTTCGTTTAACTTCAAATATTCACTTAAAACTAAAGAAATCAATTGTTTATCAATTAATTTCTAGAGATGAACAGGTTAACCAAACTTAAGATCCAAAACAGTCACTTTCGATTGTTTTCTTGTAAAACCGAGGTCAAAACTTCAATCTAATCACCAACACACAGTAGTTTCACTTTGAAATGAATTTACTGTGGTGAAAAATCGATTATCACTGTTAAAAAATCAAAGAAACTGCCGAGGTTTGAGTTCTTTTCGTGTATCTATTGTAAGTATATAACACTCAAAGCTTAGAACTTAGAAAATGTGATGAAAAACGGCTAAGGAGTTGTTAAATACTCTTGAAACTATAGGGACAAAAGTGTCATTTAAGTCTTCGATAGATTTATTAAATGAACTACCGATAGATTTTCAGGGGGCATAAAGGTCATCTGCACTTCGATGGTTTTCTTAAAACTATCGAAGTGTATGAGAATTTAGAATATAAACGGTTTGCTGAAAATCTATCGAAGGTTTTTCTAATTTAAAACCAAAAACTATCGAAGTATGTTGGGAAAAACTATCGAAAATTTTAATATTAAATTAGTTAAATTCCATTCGATATATTTTCCCTTGAATTTCAAAATCTATCGAGAATTTAAATATGGAAATTGATAAATTCACTCCGATATATTTTAAAACTATTCTAAAAAACTATCGAGAATTGTTTTCGATAGTTTTTTCTTTTCCTTTTCAAAAAGTATCGAAAATTAATTTCGATAGAATTTTCTTTGTACTTGAAAAACTATCGAATTTCCTAAATTCGATATTTTTTTGCTTCTGATTCAATTTCTAAAAACTGTTATGTTTTAAAAATCAAACCTTTTAATTTTCTGTCAAGTTTTATTTTGAATAAATCTTTTAAAATTTACCAAAATCAATTGTTAACAGAAAATTCACAATTTTCTCAGAATAAAATCAACTGAATATCAACAAATGATATTAATCAATTAAAATCCAATAAATTATGCTGCATTAATCTACAATGTCAAAAACAAAGTAAATTAATTCAAATTAAATAGATGCTTAAATATTTAGAACAAATATTAGAACCTAAATAATTTTTAGAATTAATAACCAATTAAATACCAGCAGATATATCATCCATAATTATGACATAAAATTAGTACAATAATCCTAACTACGAGAATTGCTCCAGAAAATAAATTCACGAGTCCTAAGAATATGGAAATTCTTAAACTCATGTATTCACTAGGACTATCTTCAGTTACTGACTTCTAATCAAAATCAATTAGAAAGATTTAACATCCCAAGTTCACCAACCAGCTTAGAAAAAGTGGATTCATCAAGCGGTTTAGTAAAGATGTCTGCAATTTGATCCTCTGTGGGTACAAAATGTAACTCCATAGTTCCATTCATGACATGCTCTCGGATAAAATGATACCTGATGTCGATGTGCTTCGTCCTCGAGTGTTGCACTGGGTTGTTTGAGATTGCTATGGCACTTGTGTTGTCGCAAAATATTAGAATCTTTGTCAACAAAAGCCCATAGTCACGGAGTTGGTTTCTCATCCACAAGATCTGAGCACAGCAGCTTCCAACAGCAATGTATTCAGCCTCAGCTGTTGATGTGGAAACTGAATGTTGCTTCTTGCTATACCAAGAAACTAATCTTCTTCCAAGAAACTGACAGCTTCCGATCAATCTTACAACCTACAAAATCAGAGTCTGTGTATCCAATAAGATCAAATCTTGTATCTTTAGGGTACCAAATTCCAAGATTTGGAGTCCCCTTAAGATATCTAAATATTCCCTTAACAGCTATTAGATGAGATTCTTTAGGATCAGACTGAAACCTAGCACACAAGCATGTTGCAAACATTATATCTGGTCTACTTGTAGTGAGATAAAGTAATGGGCCTATCATACCTCTGTAGCCTGTGATGTCAACCTTCTTACCAGTTTCATCCTTATCAAGCTTAGTGGCAGTTGGCATAAGAGTCTTTGTTGTAGATGAGTCTTCCATTTGATACTTCTTCAGAAGATCTTTAATGTACTTGGACTGACAAATGAATATACCATCTTGTTTCTGGTATACTTGCAGTCCAAGAAAGAATGACAATTCACCCATCATGCTCATTTCATAACGACTCTGCATTAACTTAGAAAATCTCTTGCATAGATCATCATTAGTATAACCAAATATTATGTCATCAACATATACTTGCACCAATATCAAATCATTTTTATGCTTTTTGACAAATAGAGTTTTGTCTACGACACCTCTTGTAAAATCATTTTCAAGTAAGAATTCAGAGAGAGTGTCATACCATGTCCTTGGAGCTTGTTTGAGTCCGTAGAGAGCTTTGAATAGAAAGTACACAAAGTCTGCTAGTTTTGAATCCTCAAAACCTGGAGGTTGTTCCACATACACTTCTTCTTCTAACTCCCCGTTCAGAAAAGCACTCTTCACATCCATTTGATATACCGTGTAATTGGAATGTGCAGCAAATGCCAGAAACATTCTGATGGCCTCAAGTCTTGCTACTGGTGCATAGGTTTCATCATAATCAATTCCCTCTTCTTGAGAGTAACCTTTAGCAACCAGTCTGGCTTTGTTTCTCGTTACAATGCCATCTTCGTCCAACTTATTTCTGAATACCCATCTTGTTCCAATAACAGATTTTCCCTTAGGCCTGGGTACCAGCTTCCAAACTTTCTGCCTTTCAAACTGATTGAGTTCCTCTTGCATAGCAATCACCCAATCTGGATCATCTAGAGCATCTTCAACTTTCTTAGGTTCTGTTTTTGAAAGAAACCCAGAATAGTGACATTCATTTTGTGATGTTTTCCTAGTTCTCACTCCTGTGTCCGGATCACCAATGATCAAGTGAAAGGGATGATCTCTATTCCATACCCTTTGTCTTGGCAGATGCGATCTTGATGATTCTCCTTGTTCTAGATGTTGTGGAGTGTGACTAGTTGATCCTTCTCCTGCTCCCCCTGAGTTGTTGACGGTTTGATCTGATGATTCTATAGACTGACTAGTGGATCCTGTAGAATTTTGAGGATCTCCACTTTGGTCACCACTTTGTCCAAAATCATTATCATTATGATTATTATTAATAACTGTAACAACTTCAGGTACTTCTTCATTGTCAGAGAGATCTCCTGATAGATTTTCAAATATCAAGGATTCAGATTTCTCTCCAGTTTGCAGGCCTGGTCTTTTGGTGTCGTCAAATGTTACATTAAAGCTTTCCAACACCTTCTTATCTTCAATCACATATACCCTGAAAGCCTTAGATTCCAGAGAATAGCCGAGAAAAATGTCTTCATCTGCTTTGGCATCAAACTTGCCAAGATGTTCTCCATCTTTAAGTACAAAGCACTTTGCACCAAACACATGAAAGTACTTCAGTGTTGGTTTCTTGTTGGCCATTAACTCATACAGAGTCTTTTCATGATCTTTGTTGATCAGGGTTCGATTCTGAGTGTAGCAAGTTGTGTTCACTGCTTCAGCCCAAAAGTAAGTGGGAAGTTTTGATTCACTCAACATGGTCCTTGCTGCTTCAACCAAGGTCTTGTTCTGCCTTTCCACTACTCCATTCTGTTGAGGAGTTCTTGGTGCTGAAAACTGTCTTGATATTCCTTTCTCTGAGCAGAAATCATTAAGAACTACATTCTTGAATTCAGTTCCATTGTCTGATCTGATTGTCCGCACATGTAGCTTAGCTTCCACTTCTATTTTCTTGATGTGATCAATGATTAGTTGTGTTGCTTCATCCTTTGATTGTATGAACAACACCCACGTGTACTTGGAGTAGTCATCCACCATCACCAATGCATATCTTTTTCTTGAAAGTGACATAACATTGACTGGACCAAATAAATCCCTATGAATCAGTTGTAATGGTTCAGTAATGCTTGTCATTCCTTTGCTTCCTTGTGATGCTTTCTTCGACTTCCCTTTTTCACATGCTTCACATAGTCCCTCCTGATTGAATTCCATCAGGGGCAACCCTCTCACTAACTCTCTCTTTACGAAAGAGTTCATAGTTTTGAAGTTCAAGTGTGAGAGCTTCTTGTGCCATAGCCAACTTTGTTCTGAAGAAGCCTTACTGTAGAAACATGTAACTTCTCCTTCACTGGTAGAACTTAAGTCAGCTATAAACAAATTTCCTTTTCTCACTCCCAGTAGAGTAAGCTTCTCATCCTTCCTGTTGGTGATCAAGCACTTGTCCTATCTGAAATCTACATTGTAGCCTTTATCACAGAACTGACTGATACTTAGAAGATTGTGCTTTAATCCTTCAACAAGAGAGATGTTTTCTATGATGACATTTCCAGCTTTCAATTTACCATATCCCGTAGTGAATCCTTTGCTGTCATCTCCAAAGGTTACAATCGGGCCGGTCTTCTTAACCACCTCTGTAAGCAGGGACTCTTCACCTGTCATGTGTCTAGAACAGGCACTATCTAGAATCCACACAACCTTTGAGCTTTTAACCTTACCCTGCAATCACAGATTGATTAAGCGGACTTTGGTACCTAAAATTGTTTAGGTCCTGAAGGTTTAGATAATTTAACAGGAGTAACATTCAATTTAGTCTTACCCTGTTTGATATTCATAGTATCTGTGGATTTAACATTAACAGTGCTTTTTCTACTATCATTCATCAACTTAAAATAAGAATGCATGATGTTGTACTTACATAGCAAACACTCTTTCTTTCCACAGGGTTCATGAAGATCAGGCATGTCAGACATGTTATGCATTTCAGAAGTATTAGCAGTTTCTACTTTAACCTTTTTACATGCATGTGTAAGGTGTCCAGCAAAATTACAAATAGTGCACAACTTCCTAGATGCAATGGGAGAATATGGAACCATTTCCTGATTAACAATCTTCCTCTTCCCATTCCTGTTCTTTTTAGCATTACTAACTAAGTTACCTACTTCAGTTTTAGGTAAATCAGGTTTAGGTAATTCAGTTTTTACTGATTTCCTAGGTAACTTAGTCTTTACCTCTTTTTCCTTCAACAAATCCTCCTCAAGCAATTCTTGTCTAATGAAAAGGTCATCCTCATGAAAGAGTGGTGGAAAAGGCTTAACAAAAACTGGACAATCAACATTCTTAAGAACATGTGGAGTATTCCTTTTGACAACTGAAGGTGTCACAGGAAATTCCACTATCTTCTTACCAGCTTTCTTGTCATAGTCAAATCCTATAGCAGTTTTATTCCCTATGGCCTGAGTATCAATGATCTCCTTAGCAATTAGGGCGGAATTCTTAAAATCATTCAGCTTCAAATCTAAATCTGAAATCTGAGATGATTGTGGTGATTCCTCTGAAGAGTCAGCCACTAGGGCAAAATTTACATACTCTTCCTCTTCATCCGAATCAGTATCATCCCAGTGCTTTCCCTCTGCTATATAAGCTTTCCTTTTCTGCTTTCCAGAGAATGCCTCCAATTGCTGTTTAACCTTGGCATTCTCTTTCTTCAACTCATCATAAGAATCCTTCTTTCCATAGACATCTTTCATGTCTCTCGCTTGACGAGGCTTCCGGCATTCAGTGGCGAAATGCCCTAACTCATTGCAATTGTAGCATCTTGATTTGCTTCTATCAATCATGCCAGTCTTGTAGCCTCCTTTAAAGCCTGTACTAGGTGCATAATTACTCTTCCGGAATCTGTTGGTTGAGCCCTTGAACTTGTACTTAGGGTTTCTCTTGAAACGAATATGACTAAACTTTGCAGCTAAGTACGCCATGGTTTTGTCTTCCATTTGCTCAAGCTCTTCTAGGGTATAGTAATCACTTTCATCAACACCTAGATTCACAAAATCCATTTCAGCTTCTATTATCACCTCCTTTCCAGCTCTAGGGGTTTGAACCTGAATCTCAGAAGTTATTGGTTCATCCACTACAAGTGCTGCTGATCTCACAAGTGCATTGTGCTTGCTGTCCACTGTCCCTGATCCGTAGATTATCACTCTCTGTTCCTGTTCCATCTCACAGGTCTTCAACTTGCCATAGATCATCTCTAATGACATCTTTGTGAAGTCAATTCTTTCCCTTATGGATGATGACTTGTGTTCTACATGATGGGGCAGCGTCATCATGAACTTCCTGTTGGTTTCTCTCAGAGGATAGGTCTTCCCTTTCATTGCCAATTCATTTAGGAGCTTGGTATATTTCTCAAAGACCTGAGTTATACCTTCTCCTAGAAGAGACCTAAAAGCTTCGTACTGAGAAGTCAGGATGTCCAATCTGTTTTCCTGCACGTCTTCAGTTCCTTCCATTATCAAGTTAATGGTATCCCACATGTGTTTCCCGCTTGTACAGTTCATCAACTGATAGCTCATTTCTTTGTCTGCGGAGTCTGCCAATATCAACATCAAACCTGTATCCAATCGAATCAGTTCTTTGTCAGAATCTGTATACTCAGTAATATCCTTAGGTTGGGTGCCTTGAGGAATCCTGCTACCATCAGGAGCTGTAGATTCACTAACTGGTTTCATTGGTATAAACGGTCCGTTCTCTAATATGCCAATATACAACGGATTAGATGCCTTGATAAATAACCGCATCTTCATCTTCCACAAACCGAAATCATCTCTAGTAAATGGGGGAACTTTAATACCAGCGGTTGTCTTTGGAGCACTCATGGTTTCTGAAAATTTCAAATTGTTTAAAATTCAAGAAATTCCAATTAAATGAAAAAATTTGAAAGTTAAAAAATTTGCTTCGAATTTTCACGCTACATTTGATTTTGGTCTCATTCACCGGATCTGATTTGTACGTCAATCAAGTAGCTCTGATACCAATTGTTAGGTCCAAGGTATCGTAGAAGGGGGGGTTGAATACGATACTCACAAATAATTTAATTTCGTTCGCGGATAATTCATTCAGTTCTATAACGAAATCAAACACACCAAACCAAACCAAGTTTCGGGGAATATATCTTTTTATAAATATAAACCTCGAGGGGTGCTACAATTTCTAATCCGTACATTGGCTTCAATGAGTTCTAAGTTATACACAATCAAAACTTTGATAGAATTCAAGCAGAATTAATTTCTCTGGTATTTTCTCTCTGGCTTGATCTCTCTCTCAGTTATTGCTACTGTGAAAATAACTCGACTGAAGAAGACACACTTCCTTTGTTAGTAATTGTAGACTTGATTTTAGAAAAACCATCGAACCAAAAATAATGGAATATTCTTGGCCGTTGGATCTTCATCAACCTGACAAACAAAACAAATTTTTCACCTGCTCCCACATTTGAAAACTATCGAATGAATAAATGAATTTACCATTCGATAGTTTTTAAATAAAAACTATCGAAAAGTAAATTCCTTTACTTTAGTTTTCAAATGGTTTTCTTAAATCCCATTAGATAGTTTTCTAAATAGAAAAACTATCGAATCCTTTTCTTGTCCTTGATCTTTTAGAAAAGCTTTTGAGCTTCAGGGTGTTTCAGTTTTAGACTGTATCAATTTCTTCTGACACGATAAAACACCTTGATCTTTTAAGTGCCGTCACCTAGTGCAACTGGTCTGGTTCACAGATGAATAACACTTGATCAATCCTTCTTTTATATCTTCAATCCAATGCTGCTGATAAGTCCTTTGTCGTTCTGGTTGCTTCGATTAAATCATTGGAATCCCGTGGTACTTAACCCTAAATCATTCACATACTTCTGTCGTCTTGAAAGTCTTGTTCCTTTTGTTGTCGCTGAGGCTTGAACATTTTCATGAACTTCTTTCCGTGACCTGTTTACGGACTTCAAGAATACATAACGTATTTTGATTTTTTGAGTTTACCTTTTCTTCTTTGATTCTGGATTCCTGTGCTTCTGTTAATATTATTGTCTGTCTTGTCCTTTGTTGAGTTGTAGTTATCTCTTTTACATCTTATGTTACATTATGCTATACAAGAATTTCTGAAGAAACTGTTGTCTCATTCATACAACACTTTCCCGGTTTTAAATGTTGTAGTAAAGGCTTTCTTACAGCGATTTGTTCTGTTACCAGACCGTTGTATGAATCATACAACATATTTTATTTAGAAACTCTTGTAAAACCTTCTTTACTACAAGCTTTTTTTTCTCAAAAATTGTTGTATAAAATGTATCTTATTTTTCGCTATAATCTTGCCTTTTTCTTTCAAATTATTTTACTAATTCTTATACTAAAGCGAAAGTTATAATTAGATTATGATTTAGTGTATAGAATCGATCATTCGTATTGTGAGGTCCATAATGTCATCATGATTAACCAACATTTCTGTTACTTAGACAACCTTGCACTACAAGAAAAACTGAATCAGACAACACTTATTCTACAACGCTCAGAAGAAAAAGTGTTGCCCGAAATTTTTAGACAACGGTTTGAAATTCAGCATAAATATTGTATTGTCTATCCCACATACTTTACAATAGTTTCAAAACCATTGTCTCTTATGCCTATTTAGATCGAATTAGACAAGGCTTTCTCAATGTAGTGTTGTCTAACATATATCATTTACACAATGGTTTCTATCAACCATTGTCTGAAGAGTACGCAGTCAAGATGTTCTTAAACTGTTGTTAAACTTAGACAAGTGTTTTTTCTTTCAATCGATTTAATATAATTCACACAACGGTAGTTAGATACCATTGTCTGATTTTAACAACGGTTTTAGAAAACATTGTCTCAAGTCCTTTAGACAATGTTTTCTAAAACTGTTGTTAAAATCAGACAAGTGTTTTCTATCCGAGCTGTTTTAAAAGAATTCACACAATAGTATTTGTATACTGTTGTCTGAATGGAACCTAACACACATCGGTTTTTGTACTGTTGTCTGAAATCAAAATTGGGGGGGGGGGGGGGAAGAGTTGAAATTGAAATTAGGGGGGGTTGAAATCGAAATTTGGGGGTGGGGGGGGGGATTTGAAATCGAAATTTCTGGGGGGGGGGGGAGTTGAAATCGAATTAGGGGGAGAAAAAAACCGAACCCGACAAAGATTTTGGCAATTAATGTTTATTTTACCGAAATATCATACAACGGTTTGGTACAAAAATAAATTATTGTCTTAAATTCTTTCAGACAATGGTTTCTCATGTAAAACTATTGTGTCACTTCTTTTACTGTTGAATCACTTAAGTATATGTCAGACAATGGTTTTAGATAAAAATCTTTTGTATGTATTAAAAACCATTGTATGATGTTTTTGGGGTTTTTTTGTATAGTTTTATTTTTTTAAGAAACTTTAATTATATGTTGGTCTTGATACATAAGATTAAGGTACACACTTTATACGATGATACATTATCACTCTCTTGTTTGTAAATATTAATATATAAATTTGTCGAATTAGAATACTTAGATAAATGTTAATAATAATAATATCATATTCAGACTTTAGATCAATACATAAATTGTTGATTAATAACATATGATGTAAAGATTTTTGTTATTCAGAATAAGCTTAAATTACAAGTTATAAGTTAAACGAATAAGTCGAGATGGCAAATAGTCTCGATGAGTTACTATGAACTTATAAGGAATATATAGATTCAATGTTTATAATCGAAGACCAAACAGACCCAATGATATCATAAAAATTTGTCGATAAGAACACATAGATAAACGTTAATAACGATAATATCATAGACTTTTTGTTATTACATGCGGTTGATTGTTTTTGTAAAACAAACGCTTATTTTTGTTTAATCGGGTTTTAGCATAATTTTATAGTAATTTAGGCTGAATTCAAAATTGTTGACTAATATTGATTCCAACAATGGTTTTTTATGAAAAAAAGCGTTGTAGGAATCTACAACAGTTTGTTTGTTCAAAAAACTGTTGTAATAAATTGTTTGAGACAACGGTTTCTCATGCAAAAATGTTGTGTCACTCCTTTTACTGTTGAATCACTTGAGTACATGTCAGACGATGGTTTTAGATAAAAATCTTTGTATGTATTACTTTCATTCAACGTTCTTTTTTTGTCTGTATTAAAAACCATTGTATGATGTTTTTGGATTTTTTTGTATAGTTTTATTTTTTTAACAAACTCTAATAGTTTGGACATAGAATGGAAATGAGGTTAGCATGAAGATGAGTTGGTCCAGAATATTCGGAGCTAGTGTTAGATTATTGTATAAAGTTGATTTCTATTAAATATTATTGTGTGTAAGATTAGTTTGGCTTGATATACTTCTTGTCGAAGTTATACTGGTGTTAAAAGGTTTATTAAAAGATTGTTTTAAAGGAAATAAATTTTTATTTAACAAAATTTTATATTCTCGTTTCTAGCACTATAGCCTAAAAGATCTTAACGGTCAATAGTGATTTGACCAGTACTTCTAACTAGTGTTTCGTCCTGGTTTGATGTTTCGATTTTTTTTTAAAATATTTATCGACGATCCAACCGTATGGATATCGAGTTCTATGTAATTTAATGATATTACAAAAGTTTTAGAAAAAAATAAATTTATTTGGTTTGAGATCTTAACTGTCAATAGTGATTTGACCAGTACTTCTAACTAGTGTTTCGTCCCGGTTTGATGTTTTGATTTTTTTTTAAAAATATTTATCGACGATCCAACCGTATGGATATCGAGTTCTATGTAATTTAATGATATTACAAAAGTTTTAGAAAAAAATAAATTTATTTGGTTTGAGATCTTAACTGTCAATAGTGATTTGACCAATACTTCTAGTGTTTCGTCCCTGATTGATGTTTCGATTTTTTTAAAAATATTTATCGACGATCCAACCGTATGGATATCGAGATCTATGTAATTTAATGATATTACAAAAGTTTTAGAAAAAAATAAATTTATTTGGTTTGAGATCTTAACGGTCAATATTGATTTGACCAGTACTTTTAACTAGAGTTTCGTCCCGGATTGATGTTTCGATTTTTTTAAACATATTTATCGATGATCCAACCATATGGATATCGAGATCTATGTAATTTAATGATATTACAAAAGTTTTAGAAAAAAATAAATTTATTTGGTTTGAGATCTTAATGGTCAATAGTGATTTGACTAGTACTTTTAACTAGTTTTTCGTCCCGGATTTATGTTTCGATTTTTTACAAAATAATTCCCGACGATCCAACCGTACGGATATCAAGATCTGTTTATTTTAGTGATGTTATAAATTTTTTAGAAATTTGTGTTTTGTTTGAGATTTGACGGTCAACAAATGATTTGACTAGTACTTCTAAATAGTGATTTTAAATTTTTATTTTTTTATTATTTTTGCACATCATTAATACAAATAATATATAATAAAAATAAACTAACATGCATTTTACATGTCCATGAAAATATTCATGAAATTGATTAAAATTTTATAAATTTCATAAATTTATGCATTTGAATTTGACTATGTAGCCTAATAATTCATTTTGCGCCTTGTCAAAATTTCTTTCCCCCCTCCTTAATTTCATTCCCCCTAATTCACCTTTCAGTTCCCTCTCTTGTCTCCAAAAAATCGAACCACACACACATCTAGCACAAAACACCAGTCAACCTCTCACAAACCCTCATCTCCCCTCCTCCCTTCGTCTCTCTCTCTCTCTTTCTCTCTCTCTCTAATGCAGATTTGTATGTTTGATTCATTTAGTTTTTGTTGTTTAGGGCTTCAATTTGTTTTGATGTTACATGTTTTTGAATTCGGGATTGGCTATAAGCCTATAATATTTGTTCGATTTTGTTTGTCTGTTTAAGGGCTTCCAAATAGGGATTTGATGTATTTCAATTTGGGGATGGTTGTTCTGTATTTATGTTAATAGATTACTCCCTGTATGTGATTAGATAGTAATTCCTCGTACTTAAAGGCTCAGTCAATTCTTAATAATCTCCTAGGTTATAATAATTTGATCATTATATTTGTATATAGGAGGCAAAAGGTTCGCATATATCTCTGATGCTGACTTTGGCTTGGTTAATTACTTGCTACAAGGTTATTACGAGGGAAAGGTAATACCCTGACCTTAAACTTATTCACCATACTACGTATTTATTTTGATGCTTCTTTAGATGTCTATGTATGATAGGTTGAAGTCTACGGGTGTGAAGAAGTGGAAAGTTGAGGATAATAATGTGTTGCGATTACTGGGCTTTCGACAACTAGAGGGAGGAAGTTGGAGAATAATGAGATTGTTCACTTGGCCTTTCTTGGTTCAGATATGAAAGCGAAGTGTAGTTCACCGTTTATTCGGTCTGCCTTGTCGGGGATTGTTCGTTTTTCAACTACAAGATATGGAGAGATAAATTTCTGTTTTGAATGTTAATAAAGTCTTTTACTTTTTATCTTCAGTTATCAAATTAGATTATATATGTTAGTCAGTCATTTGGTTTATATTGTGAATTTAAAGAATTTTTTTTTCTCTGTCTTATCATGTACAAACATATGACTATTGGTCTTTCGTTGTCAGATTATTGCTAAATTGATATCAGTATATTTTTGAAAGTTCATGCAGTTATTTCTTTAACCCCCAAGCTAGTCACTGGTTTAATATGATCTCAGTGATGTGCTTTTAGAAGTATACGTATAAATTTCATTTTCTGCTAAGTTTAAATGTTAATATTCGGTTTGCATCAATTTTCTATAGCTTACTTGCAGCTTGTTGGGATTTATACTAATGCATAAAATTTTTATATTTATGGTATACTCAGATTGGTCGTCTTCCAATGGAGTGGGGGAAATGCCTCATTCCACTTGTTAACTCTAACAAGGTGAAAGTTCTTTGTCGGTGCATAGTTGTTCCTACAAATCTGCAGTTGATGCAAGAAATATTGTTGTATGGGAGGTAAAATGACATGAAACTTTGCAAGATGTTATCTTTTGTTTGTGATTAGGTTTCTAGTTTATACCATTAATTAAGTTTCCGCATACAAATGTTAAATTTCTTACATTTCATTCTTTCTTCTCTGGGCAGCTTTTATATCCATCAATCACTTTTCACAGAAGTCACCAACTCATCCTGGAAGCTAGATGCTCCTTCCAATATTGACTCAACAATTTATCCTCTTCTAACTTTGTTCAAGTTACTAAAGATAAAACCATATCAAGAGGTAGTTTACTTGGTGGAACCGAGTCTTTTAGATGCAATTCACTTTATTGTCTTATTAATATGTTTCTGTTTTACTTTCTACCAGACTGATTTTACCCCAGAGGAGCTTCAATCAAGAAAACGTGGTTTCAACCCGGGGAGAATGACGCATAAAATCAGAATGCTGAGGCTGTTGTTGAGCCAACTTGGCAGAATAAACTGCTTTGACCTGGAAGGTTCTAGGTGCAGTGTGATATACCATTGGAAAGGTATTGAAGTCTAGTTTTCAGTAAAATTTACCGCTTGTAAAAATACATTTTCTACAGGAAGTTATCTCAGTTTTAGTGAAAAGAGGTCAAGCTGTCCAGAATAGCACATCTCTGAGAAAAACATCTGCATTAAGGATATTTCATTTGTTCTATCATTCCCTAGACTAGTTCAATGTATTACTAAAGTCCCTAAGAATGATATTAAGTATATTTATCAGTTCCCCAAGTCTAGAAAGCAAAAGGTCAACATTTATTCTAGTACATTGCATTAGTCGAAACTGCTTTTAAGCTATTATCTTTTTAATATTTTCAACAGGACGAATCAAAAGAATTTGCTGGAATGTTGCCTGTGCTGAAACGAGGTAAAGGTTGCCAACCAGATCATGACAAAGATGAGCAAGCTATACTAGAATCATCTTTAAACAAGCTTGTTGGTGCTGCAGACATGTATAACTTGGAGGTAAAATTAGTACACTGCTCAATTGTAAATATATGAATTAAATGAAGTGTGATTTGTAAATATTCTCTCTTTATATCTTGATTTTATATAATGTATAGGAGATGGAACCCCCAATTACTCTTATGTGTGATTTGAGACCATACCAAAAACAAGCACTTTACTGGATGACAGAGTTGGAGAAGGGAGTTCATGCTGAGAAAGCAACAAAAACACTTCATCCTTGTTGGGCGGCATATCGTTTATGTGATGAGTATGTTTCTTTGCTAAATCTTCAGATGACGTAGCAATAGTATTATTATGTATCATAATAAAGTGCGCAGTAACATCCTTGGTTACATCTATCATATTTATCATATTATGTGTAGTTGATTATTGAAGCTTTATTATATGTAGGAGGGCTTCTTCCATTCATGTGAACGTGTTCTCCGGTGAGGCAACAACTCAATTCCCTTACGAGGGAAATTGTATTGTTTTCTAGATGTCTTATTTAAGTTTGATCCTTGAGTTGGTAGTATGGTGAATGGTAATGTAGTGAAAATTAGGTGGTTAATAGTTGGTATGATGAATATTGCTTGTAATGGTAGATTTAGTTTCTTGTAATCAGGAATATTGGTTGTAATGATTTGTATGAATTTGATATTTTTTGGCGTGCTCGTAGCATTGTGTGGATTAGTATTTTATAAGAAGAGTTTTAATAAATCTTTGTGCGAAGGAATTACATGCAAGACATAAAAAATATAAACCATGGTGTGAAATGACAAAAGACAACAATTTCGAAAACGAAAACTATTGTATAAACTATTTCCCAGAACGGTTCTTAAATCGATTAATAGATAAACCGTTGTTATTCACACTTTCAAACAACACTTTTGGACTAAATAAGCATTGTCTATTTAAAAGTTGGACAAGAGATTTGTCACTGAACCATAAGTTGTGTTCTGAGCAATCCAACAATGGTAGTGCTAAAGATAATTGTTGTACAAAATATTAAGGAACAAATGGTCGTCAATACGAAACCATTGTCTTCCAGCATTTCGCACAACCTTTTATAGAACAAGAAACACTTGAGTGGCATGTTCTTTTACAAGGTTTTTTTTTACTCGGACCGTTGTCTTTCCTTGGTATACGACAATACTTTTTAAACAAATTTACGTTGTCTTCAGTTTGGTAACACAACACTTAGCGTCTGTTATCTAAGGTTGGTATCAGACAGCGCCTCAATAGTCAACGGTTTTTGAGCCTATCAGACAATGGGAAAAAACCATTGTAGGATCCTATTTTTCTTGTAGTGTTGATGTTATCGATCGTTATTAAGATACAATTATCGAAATTATACAGAAAAATATAAAAATTTACAAGTGTAAAATATTAAAAATATATATGATTCAATGTATGGCTCAAACGGTTGTAACGAGTATTATATCCCAACATATATGTCTATCATTTACGCGTATGACGTTTATGTCACGCACTTGACTATTATTAGTAATATTTTTTTATATACCGATAATTTTAGTGATTCATCTAAGTAAAATTCGAAAGAAGATTAATGATTATAAAGAATTTTATACTTATATGTTTATATTTTATCTTAATATCACTTATATTTCGGAAAAGTACAAAAAAAGAAATTAAACATGACAAACCAAATACAACGGTTCGTTACAAAACATCGTTGTTGCACAATAAATCCGATAACAGAATTTCTGAAGAAACTGTTGTCTCATCCATACAACACTTTCCCGGTTTTAAATGTTGTAGTAAAGGCTTTCTTACAGCGATTTGTTGTGTTATCAGACCGTTGTATGAATCATATCTCAAAATTAATGACTATATCTTTCTCAGCATTTAATGATTATATCTTTGTTGGGACTAAATTATTTCAAAAATTTCTAACTCCCCCTAAGTTTTCATCTCCCCCTCAGAAAGTTTTCCTCCAAATTTCATCTCCACCTCAAAAGTTTTCCTCCAAATTTTATCTCCCCCTCAAAAGTTTTCCTCCAAATTTTATCTCCCCCTCAAGCGTTTCCAATTTCATCTCCCCCAAATTTCTCCAAATTTCATCTCCCCCAAATTTCTTCAAGTTGCAGTGAATTACTCTAAAGTTGCAGTGAATTACTCTTAAATTGCTCTGATTTGCAGTGAATTGAAGTGAATTGCTCTGAATTGCTCCAAAATTAGGTAAATTTAGGGTTCGCTGAATTGCTCTTAGTTCTTCATTTGTTTGTTTGTTTTGCCCTAAATTAGTTCTTCAATCAAATACTAATTACTTATAATTATTAACGGTTCTTTAAATCATAGTTGTTTGAATTGCCCGAAAAAAAGGTTGTCCGCCGTCTAGCGATTAATCGGCGATTAATCCCGATTAATCACCGACTTTTAGAACACTGCCTAAAAGAAGGAAATCAAGAATCTATGATGTAATTGCTCTTGACATGTAAGATGTCGGTTTTATCCTTGTTAATTTTATGAATTTCAAAAGGCAAGATAATTGTAATAATGCAATACTTATGTCATCCCAACTAATAGAAAACAGATCTTATTAATTCAAATATGTCTCTCTTAGTAACTAAGTGAGACATTACATGTTCAAATATTTAAATAGCAAACTACATAATTGTCTTATTATCACACAATGATCTCATCCTTGATATAAGCCATTATTCAAATATAACAGAATGAAAGAAAGCAAATAAATTCACACGTAGGCAGTCCTAAACATGTCTGCCAACAATCTTGAATAAGGTGCAACTATCGGTATACTTTGAGGATTTTCATCGAGGACTTCAATGTTCCGCTGAAGGTATGGCTATGTATGGATTACTGAGAGCGTCAACATTGCCCGGACGAGAGAAAACAACCTGCCGTTTCAGAGCATGCAATTCTTACATTCAATAGATAAAAATCATATGGATAGAAATTCAGTGTTTTTTTTACTATAATTTCACATATATTTCAGAACTTCAATTTTTTAAAATCAAGTATCCTAATCAAGTATATAAAATATATAAATCAGGCTTCTATAACTTGAGTGTTGATTTGTTGGTACAAATTTTCTATAATGCAACTTCTTCAAAAAATTACCTGGTAATCTCTGAGTGTGTCAGTCTTGAAACCGGCTGCGCAATAATCAAAATAATATTCCCAGGTACGAATGAACTTTTGGTCGAACCCCAAAGCAAAAATTTTGCTAGTAATAAAAGCATTAAACAGTTTCAGACTTCTAACATTATATACCCAACAAAACCTTTTTTTTTTTTTTTGCTAAATATACCCAACAAAACTTATAGCTAATAATGACAAAATACAACTTCTTTGATACAATCTTCAAGATGAGATTAAGCACACCTTTGGTTTTCCAAAAAATTTGTTCTCCAACACCTGAGAGTCTGATAGTAATGGATCCCCATGTTTTCGATATGTTCCACACTGCATTTGTATTGTGATTTCTTAATTGTTTTGACTTTTTACTTATAAAACAAACATCTAAAGAGTCAGGTGCAAAATTAACTTGGGTTCTTACCATAGCCTGGATGAAGCTGCCATGCCTGATGTGACTCTACTGAGTGAAGGCAGACATCCACCAGGAAATATATACTCTTTCATAAAGCCAGTACTTCGTCTGTACTCATCATATAGCTCATCTCGTATTGATATGAACTGGGGATAGTTTCAAGTTGCATTAGCATGAGTTCAGGTACAAATGGTTTTCCTTTGATATTTCGATTAATATTTATATGTGCATGTGGCTGATACCTGAAGAACAAAAATTCCATCGTCTGCCAACGATGATTCACAGCAACCAAAAAATTCGTCCATATATTCATGACCAAGATGTTCTATCATCTCACTGCATGTGATGTTTGGTTAGTTATTTTTATTAATTCATAGCATATGAAGTTCAGGTACAACTTTACGTTTCAATGAACTTACCAGGATATAATACGATCAAATTTATTGGTTTCTTGCAGTTGGCGGTAGTCGCACAGAACAAACTTTATGTTGTTCTGAAAATAAAGTTGGTATGTGTATTCATAGAAATGAGTAAGCTAATTAAATGAGTAGAGGTATAAATGAAGGTTGATTTTTGTCAAATATACCTGAAGTCCTGCTTCCTTTACTTTCATTTCTGCATATCTTAGTTGCTCCTCGGAAAGGGTAATGCCGGTGTATTTACATCCAGTTCGTTTGACAATTTCTATTGCTAGACTTCCCCATCCACAACCAATCTCAAGAACTTCATGGTCCTTCTTAACTCTTGCCTGAATCAATTTGAAAACAGGAATATAATCAGATGGTTCAGTATAGATGTACAAATATCGCATTTACACAAAATGGCTCTGGGGGATTTTGACGTTAAGACTCACCTTCTCAATTAGCATAGAGATTTTTCTCTGCTGTGCAGTTTTTAAGTCTTCACCCTCCATCTTTTAGACAAATGACCAAAACATGAATATATAATGGCAATTGTTGAAGATAAAATAACATTTGCTGTCTGAACTAATGGATGATAGAAACCTGACCTTAAATTTTGCACATGAGTAAGTCATTGTTTCATCTAAGAATAGAGCAAAATGTTCATTCGACTGAAACATGAACACAAAGATAAGTTGTCAGATAAATAGTGCCTTAATTTTTCTAGGCCTGTATATACTTCTACCAGTTGTTATCTTGAAGCAAGAAGCAAATTGCAGGTTCAATTAAATCACAGACCAGGTCATAATGACGAGAAATGTTCCTGCGAGCTTGAGTAAGAGTGTTTTGCCGTAAAACATGATGAAAATAGTATTTGGCAGATGCTATTCCTGCGGTTAAAAACATTGGTGTCCACCAGCCCCTTCAGAAACCAAAGTACGCGCAGAAGTATTAATACTCAGTAGTTAACTAATAACATTTAACAATGATTTTTAGTTGGAAATAATACCTTTGGTTTTTTACTCTTGACACAGAAGTTTTCAAATCTCCGTTGGCGATAAAAAGCTGCAGCGTAGATTCCATCAAGGCAAATATAAACTGGGAACACATGAAATTTAACTATAGAGTGTAGACTACTTTTCTTACCATAAAGATATTTAGAAGACCTTCTTTCTTGTCAACAAATGAAAAGTCACCATTAATATAGGCATCCGCAAGGCCTAAATCAGCTTGTGTGACAATCTGTCGATTTTTTTCCACATAAGGAATATTAAAAAAAGATGAATTTGACAAAAGTTATTGCAAAATACTAATCTATCCTGAGGCCTGACTACAAATCTTGCATAAGTGATATCTGTGTGAGAAATCTGTGTGAGATATCTGTGTCAAACATTTTGATCATCTCTAATCATGGCTATTAAATTATACATTTCTGCACAAGCATCAAAGTTGTAACCTGTATACCTTCCAATAAAACTGAGGACTGTGAACTCTTAAATAAACCTTCAGAGAACTTTTCTTTGCAGTCCCTTCAAAGGTAAAAACTGTACCTCCTTCTTCCAATAAGCTGCAGCAGCAAATCAGTTAAACAAAATCAGGGTATCTTCATATAATTGATAAGCTAGAAAAATGAGAAAGAAAAAGAAAATCACTGTAGTGAGAAACCAGAATTTAAAACACAAGTAGATGCAACATTCAACGTTTTAATTGGGCCTAAAAATAACAAGGGAAATGATAATATCATGAAAATCATACTTTGATATTCCACCAACAGGAACTAATTAAATTTATTATTAGCAACTCACATTAAACAGCCGGTAGTGATATAGGTTTTAAGGAACCTAGTAACAAAGAGGCGTGCCCCGGATTCTAACGTGGAAAGAACCATATGCTTAGGATTTCTTAAGAGGGTAGAATTCTTTCCGAGTACACCATTTGCAGCGACCATACCAGCCTGCATTTTGGATTTACGGTTAGCAGAAATTTACCTTTGATTATATACTGGCAACTAGTTTTAAATCAGATTTACAATTTAACCTTTAGATTAATTTTATTGAAGGTTTACATCACCAACAACATTCTATTACTTGCGGTGAACTTGTACAGTTGTTACATATTAAGCAAAAAGATACACAGACAAATTTTTTTAAAGTTACAGTACCTTTAGTCCATCCTCATGGAATCCATGGCCTGAAAGAAGTACCAAGATACCCACACATGTTAGAAATTAAATCATTTTGATCTCTCAATTATGGAATTAATAAACTTTTGAAGTTTTCATCATACTGATTTGGTGACAGTGACATTTTATTTTTGGTAAATACACTGATGATCTATTTCTGAATTAAATGCAACAGAAATAATCAAAACAAAAATATTAAGGTCAAATGAGGAAAAGTTGTCTCCAATTGGAAAGTTTACACACTTAGCAATCCTTAAACTCTTATATTTTAAAACTCACCAGAAGAACTCTCCACCTCAGTATACCATTGCAGTCATCTATTTACTTCAATTCAATAATTGGATTATTTTATGAAATAGCTCACGTAGTGAATGCTCTAATTTCAACTTATAAAAAGGTATACAACCTGTTTTTGGTACTAACAAACTTCCTCACCTTGGTACGCTCCACAAAACCAAATGCCTCTCTTCCCTTGAATGCAATCAAGCTCAAGTGACGCTTTTGTTGCGGCAACATTGGTGACCGGATGGCCAGTTGTCCACTTAAGCAAGGTGTGATTAGGTACAACTGAGGGATTAAGAGTTACCAGGTATGGTAACCCTTTTTGACTGATGTTCTGCACACAGCATATATTCAACTATGATGAAAGACTATCATTTCAATATATTAGAAAATATATCTTCAATGATGTTGCAAACCCAAAATTTTCTTTGCTTCTGCTTGTAATTTATCTTGAACATTGAGATAACATGTTCTGAATTAAAAACTTGAAGCCTACCAAGTTATCAAGTCTACTAATGGGTTGAGCACGTCTTCTTTACAAAATTCGAGCACATATTTTCTTATCTTAAAGACACACTTCTGAATTAGGAATCACCAAAACAACTAACCTGGAGAACATTGAGCCAATACGTGAGGCAAACTTTGTCATTTACATCTCCAAGAAAGTTCCATGAACTCCATGCAGCTGGATTTTTGGGCATTAAATTTGTGTCACGATGAAGATAAATGTCACTGCCAGAAAGATATAAGAATGACTTGCATTATGAAAGATAACCTCTAATATTTGTACCCAAGTTCTTAATTCTGAAATACGCCAAGGTAGAACCGTATTCAAATACAAAACAGTATGCACATAACAGAAAGTACCTGTACTCATATCGAAAAGCTCCAAGTATTCGTGTTTCATCATGTGTTGCCTGTCCTAAGATTTTCAAAGCATCCGGGGCATGCACAGCCATTATACATCCATCATACCTTGTTTGAGATCCATCTTCACAAATAACATCACAGCCTGCTCAATCCATTAATGTTCGTGATTAGATTCGTGCAGTATAATCTAAAGACATATGCTTGATACTATAGAATGACCTACTAAAACAGATGCTTTAAATTCAAACTCAGTGAGATCCTAAATATATCAACGCTTCAAATGGGCGGATACTTTAGTGGAGCTGAATGTATTTTTGTCATGTAAAATATGACTGCTTGCATAGACCCTGTGCACAATTCTCCGTGAGTTTGTGTGTGTGTGTGAGAAAACAAAGAAATTTAGATTCGAATGAAAATTAAGATAAGTTGCCGTATAACATAAGATGATAATATGAATTTAAGCACTTACCCCCATCAACTGCTGTAACAGACTGTACTGGGCAACCACTAAATATTTGGCAACCTCTACTAATCAGCTCTTCTTTTACCTATTGCCACGCTTACCATTTCAGTATCAGGTAGTATATGATTTAAAATTTAATATTCAGACTTTTTTATTCCAAAAATTCTAGATCATTAATTCTAAAATTGAGGAATTCGATAATGTCACCTTGTTGACGTAGCTATGTGATCGACATCTTACACTAAGCCACTGTGGACGCCCAAAGAGCTACAGGAAAACCAACGGTTGAGGTTGTTAGGAATGCTTTATTGGCTTTAAATATCTCCGCAACATTCCAAAGTAGTGTTCAGACATGGGTTAAAGTTAGAATGCCTTTCGGCTAAACTTGCAAATTAAGTACCTGGAGTACATGGTGATTGCAGAAAAAGGATAGAATTGCATAGGCAGAAAAGTTCATCACTCCTTCTAAAGGAGAAGACCAAATTGATGAACACATCGGAATCTGTAATTTTAGCAGAAAGTTATTACAATCACTAGAACATATTTTGAATATGAGAGAATATGGTTATGGTAGTCATACAAGATATGCTTTCTGAAATAAATCCGAGTAACCATGGGAGGTGATAAAATGACCCAGTGTTTCATTGCGATCAATATCTGGATTGTTTTCAAGATCTTCAACGTATCTGCAACAATTATCACTTGAAAATGAACTAGCTAAACTAACCTACGATAGACAAAATTTAAATCAAGAAATTTAACTCTTTACACTGGAAGAGGAAATACAGCACATGTTGCATGACTAGAATTCAGTATGTTCAACTAAATAGCGGTGTGCAGTCCACATTCGCTAACAGTTTTCATTAAAGTAGAATGTCTTTATTGCACGCATTCTCAATTAATATCTGGGATTGCCTTCATATGAGGGGGCAAATAATTTCTACTGATCATTTTGTTTTTACATGCGTTAGCTAGGTTACTTTTCTTTCATAAAGAACTGATAATCACAAAAACAATACCTGATAACATCATTTTTAAACTTGAATATTTCTCGTATCATTTTCCAAAAGTACGGATTCAGGGCATTCCTCTTTTGGGAGAAGAGACCGGACAAACCACCACGACTTCCCCACTCACAGCCCTGGCCATTTTCTAAACTCACCGACAAAGACATGTCCGATACCTCCATGTCAACTCCAAGACTTTCAAAGAACTCCATCAGGTTTGGATATGTGACCTGTAATCACAGTCCCCAAATAAGAAGACATCAGACAGAAACCAATGTACACAAAGAGATAAGAGTTACCACCACTTTCATGCTGTCACATTAAATGGTAGCAAGAGCTGGTGCATTCTGGAGGTAAATGGTTAACATAAAAAATTTAATCTCAAGGCACATCAAAAAACCAGAAGACATTTTCATTTTATTACTAAGCCGGAAATGACCCAAAATTGCACGGCTTATACCAAAACAAACACACCCAGTACATCTCGCTTCTAGAGCATGGTAAGGTCACTCTGTGCAACATGATTCAAATATAACACATCAATTTCTATCTAATATCAATAACATTCATATTATTAAAGCATCAAAAATACAATCCTGGGTTTCTCCTGTTTAATTTTTTCCCCTTGATCTTTAACACCATTTTTTTTGTTGCTAAATTGATCTAAAACAGTTACCAAAGTTTGAACAAAATAAAATCATATCATGATATCTACAAATAATTTTACCATTATACATTTGTTATAAAATACCTCACTTATAATTGGAGCAAAATATAACAGAGTATTAATAGAATTGGTATGTAAAACATCGATTTGTCACTATCTCAGTGCTATTTCAAATCTCAGCTGCGGCAAGACAATTTTGGTTCCTAAATCCTAACTTCACAAGATTTTGACAAAAAGAATGATGAAAGTTCCGAAGTTGTAAAAACGGGAAAATAAAAAATAACATTACTGACAATCATTAATTGTCTACAATTTGTGTGGTAGGGCTCGTCTCTTGTCATCACAGATTGTGGGTCCGAATCAGTCTTATCCCGAAATTTATATAAAAATATGTATACTACTAAAAAAAATTAACTTGGTCAAATATAATTGCACAGGATAGACTAAACAGAGAGCCAGCTAGCAGAGATTCAAAATGTTGTGAATATGATATGATCATATCACAGATTATTTACCATTGAGAATAATCTTGACCAGATAATTCAACTACATGTGTAAAGTTAACCAGGTCACCAATCTCTTTGTTTAACTGTAAATTAAATTTCAGAAAACTTGCATACTTGAGCCAGGGAAATTTCTACACTAAAGGCTAGGTTGCAAACACAATGACCACTGAATAATCAGCTAAATATTGGACCGATTTATAAAAATGTGAGAAGAAATATTCACAAGCAAAAGGCAAGAGTATAGTTACTCGATTGAAGACCATGAAACCAAGGTCCAAGTCAACGCCATCGTCCACGGTGACAGTCTTAGCATGGCCACCAAGACTATCTTCTTTCTCGTAAAGTACCACATCAACGCCAGCTTTAGCTAGAACATATGCCGAAACAAGCCCACTAATGCCCGCTCCGATCACCGCAATCCTCATCTGTTGCATTTCACCATATATCAACTTCATGCAATGTATATGTACATTTAATACGAGTCTGACTCAAATGAGAACCGAAAAATCAAATGTTTTACACTTTTCTCTATATCGCTCTGTAAGTGCGGTTCTTGATTCTAATTTGAACCTGACACTCTTCATATATGAATAATCCATATATGTGTGTGTTTGTGTGTGTAACACAAAATAGTAAAAAGACATGTTATCTAAAATTTATGAGCTCTTCATGTTAGTAAGAGGAGTAATGCTAGACATATGTGCATATACAAACCTTAGTAGAACGTGGAAATGAAAATGAGTACTTAGTAAACTCTTGTATTGCAATCTGTGTTGTGCTGTGTTACATGCCGAGGAGCCAAATATATAGAATATCTAGTAAAAGGAAGTCTATCGTATATTAACTAAAATGTGCACCATAAACTACTATTATTATTCAACTACTAAACTCCCCCGCCACAATAACCCCAAAAGTCCATGTTGGATGTTGTTGATGTAGTATTTTAACACCCTCCTTAATTTTCTTTCAAGAGCCGTTTAAAGTTGGTTATGTACTCATAAATATATCAAAGCTTCAAACGAAGTATAGCCATCATATCTTGAATGGCTCCAAGATCATAATTTATCAATGTAAATATAACTTACATTTTCTTTCCTGGCACTTTCATCACGCAATCTATCTACTTCCTCTTTTAATCTTTTGAAGTTGCAGTCGCGTTCAACCTGTTATATATGTGCCCATATTTATAAGGTCAAATTATTCCACAAACCGTTAAATATATACCACAAACTCTACAAACCTGCAAGATTTACTATTCAATACTAGAAGATTCGCTATATACAGAATAATAGAATTAAGATCATTACAGAATCAGAATGTAAAATAGAGTTTATACTACCTAAATTTACAATTCACAAAGGATACATATAAGATTCACATAGATTCAATTACAATTCACCTAGATTGTAGTTTGTAATTTGACTACAAACCACTTCTTGGGTAATTGAATACATGGTTATAATGTAGAAATAATATATAATAAAGTAGAGTTAGATTTAGTGGAGAAATACTTGATATGAGAAGCTGAGTAATCTAATTTTTAACCATCGGATGATTAAGCAAAAACCGTTTAGACTAGTTTTGCTTGAAAAACTGATTTCAGTTATTTTTCACGAGCAGGGTTCCAGGTTCTCAGACTAAAAAGGATTCTCGTTCGAACCAAGGCCTTACAAAAGTATTCAACACAATGGAAGACATTTAATCATAAGTTTCTTACAGTTAATTGCATTATAGCATTTGCTTTCGAAATGAAGCCTAACAATACATCTTATGTCACAGCGGTAGATGTGCACCTGATCCACCATTTTATTAAGACATTCAGTGTAAATCTTTGCCAGTCGCTCATTCTCTGCAAATTACAATAAAGTTTAGCTCAGAGTCAGATTTGTAAATATCAACTGCAATGAGTAACTCTGATCTCAGTGTAAAAAATCAAGTCAAAAGATGTTTGCATCATTTGTATTGCATGCTTGTCTTGGATATGAATTGGTACTAAGAAGACATGTTGGCTAAGATTTGCCAAAGGATGTATTAGTTAGTTACAATTCAGACAATTCTATCAACAAAAAACATTATGACATCGAAACAGGAGATGGGGAGGGGGAAAAGGTACCTGAAAATAGAGATAACTACTAAACAAACCGAAGGAAATAACTAGTTCTATAGCAAACAAACAATGAAAGAAGTGTAAAACACGAGAAAACGTTCTTACTTTAACCAAGAGACAACATAGTTTGCATAGTACTATTCTACAATTCATTCCATCAAACCTATTTAAGAACTCGCACATCCGTATTATCCATCAAACATAGTAATAAAATCTTACATAAGTTTTTGGTTTAGCAAACGTATAAACCACTAACTTGTATTCGGTTCTACAAACATACTTGATCTTGTTATACTTCTTCATCTTAGTATCTTACCACATCTTGAAAACAATCGATTCTTGTCAAATCTTTAGAGACCAGAGTTCAATTCCTAGCTAATGCTTCTACTTTAGGCTTTTCCTTTTCTTTTCCAAATCTTCACATAATCTTTTGCGGATCTCTTTATATTTTCACCTTTAATAGTTTTAAAATGTTTTTAAAAATTATACACATCTAATCATCATTCTATTAAATTTTAATAGCTAATGTGATCTTTGATATAAGTTAGATATGCCAGCAAGCTCAAATGCCATTTTAGTAACCTTCTACTCTTCTTGTACAACACGTTTAGCTGCAGATTTGTTTTATTCCCATTTCTAACAACACACACGAACACATATAGATTACATATTACATATATTTAAGCCCAGCTTCGTTCTTGTCAAATTAATACAAGGTTTAGTTTTTTTTCATCCATTTTAGGGCATGCTCCGTATTATTTTCTCAGTACTCTTTTGCACAAGAAACACAAAGAAAAACAGTGCGTTGTAGACAATTTGTAGACATTTTCATGGTACACTTAAAGAAGAAAATCTTCCCTGACAGACAATTTGTAGACATTTAACTGGACAATGTGTCAAGGACATTACCAGCGTCATGATATTATAACAGAGACAGTAATACAGTTTATCAATGAGATAACAGAGACAGTAATGTAATCCTCAAATCTTCCCTGCACCCCTCACTTGCAGTAATGATAAAAAAATAATCTCAAATCCTAACATTTTCTTCTAGATATGGCCAGATAGTATATAATAATGAACACATTCCACTTATTAACTTACACTACACCAAAACGGCCTTTTTCTACCATATAAATCATACCAAAAAAACTTGATAGGAATTGACTCCCATTTCCTACCGATCACAAATATGGTAGGAAATGGTCCGTGTGGGGCCCGATTTCTGTAAAAGCGAGGACTAATTCCTACCGATTGTTGGTAGGAAACTAAAACCTACCAACATCGGTAGGTTTTGTATGCATTTTCACAAAGATAAGACCCCACCATCCTAATCATCAGCCTTGTCATATTTTTAAGTAATAAACAATTTTTATAAAATAAAAAATATTTTCAATATGTTGTGGTCATTTCCTACCATATATGGTAGGAAACTAAAACCTACCAAATCCACTAGGTTTTATTCGTGATCGTACCCCACCATCCACATCATCAGCCATATCATAATTTAAGTAATAAATAATTTTTTTAAAATAAGAAAAAATTTCATTCTGTCATGGTCATTTCCTACCATATATGGTAGGAAAATAAAACCTACCAAATCTGGTAGGTTTTATTCGTGATGGTACCCCCACCATCCACATCATCGTCCCTATCATATTTTAAAGTAATAAATATTTTTTTTAATAAGAATTATTTTCATTCTGCCAAGGCCATTTCCTACCATATATGGTAGGAAATGGTCACTGACGAATTTTGGACCCCCACCACCTTTTTGCTTTTGTAGTGTGTGGTGTTAAATCGGCCCAGAAAAATCGGCCCATTTCTGTACAGCTTTTCTACCAATAATGGTAGGTTTTAATCGAATAATAAAATAATAAAAAAATAAAATTAGGGTATAAAGTGTTTTTATTATATTTTTTGTTGATCGGTTATCATGTTTTTTGTTAATCAAACTCTACGAACATAAAGATCTACTCATTTTAGTAGTGGAGGATAAAAATTAGTTGATTTAAACTTATATTCTTATGTTTTATGTTCTTTGCTAAAACCTAATTATAGCGAAAAAAAATTAAAAATAAAAGATGTATGACTAAATTAATTTTTTTTTATATGAAACGTCGTTTTGTAGTTTGATGAAGCTAAGGTAAAAAATTTAGACAAAAAAAATTATAAAAAGTTAAAGTCGTTTAGAAAATGAAAGAGTGTTAGAAGATTGAGTTAGAGTTTATACTCATGTTTTAGGGGTTGTCTAGGGTTACACTTTTTTATTTTTATTTATTTTTTTTCAATGATCCAACCTTACGGATGATTAAATATGTTGATTTCTTAGTTTTATACAAACTATTGGATTTTTTTAATTTAAACTCTTATATTTTTATAATAAATCTATTTATCAAACTTGTACTTTATAAAACTTGAATTGGAATATCATATATCAATTATTTGTTGATTTATTATAAAAAGCTTGTTTGCCGCAGTGGTTGTTCACTTGGTCATTGTTGGAGAGGGCATGAGTTTGAATCCGTGCAATCCAAAATTTTAGGCGATTTCCGCCTAAAATTTTATGAAAAAATTGAATTTCCCTTTTTAGGGGTTGTTTAGGGTTACAGTTTTTGTTTTTTTTTCAACGATCTAACCTTACGGATGATTAAATATGTTGATTTCTTAGCTGTATGTAAAATTTTAGAAATTTTTAATTTAAGCTTCTGTATTTTTATAATGTATCTATCAAACTTATAATTTACAAAACTTGAACTGAAATATGATATATAAGTAAATTGCATATTTAATACAAACAACGATGTTGGTGTAGTGGTTGTGCACTTGGTTGTTCTCACAGACACTTGTTCGAATCCACACAACCCATTTCTTTTGGCAATTTCCGCCAAATTTTTACCAAAAAATTGAAATTACCACGCACAACTAATAAAAGAATATATAATTAAAATAATAAAGAAAAAAAAATTAGGGTAACAACTCATTTACCCTTTGACATAAATCAATAGATCTTAATTATCATTACGTTTCGATCGTCGAAAATATTATTTAAAAAAATTATTATGTTTATTTTTTTTTTAAAAATTGTGTCAAAACCTATACCCTACCATTATCGGTAGGAAATAAGCTACAATTTCACGAAAAGTTTAAAAATTGCGTCTAAAACTAAAAATTCAAAAATTGTGCCCAAACCAAAAATTCAAAAATTTCGCTGAGAATCATAATTCATAACCTACCATTATCGGTAGGAAATAAGCTACAATTTCCCGAAAAATTCAAAAATTACGCCTAAAATTAAAAATTCAAAAATTGCGCCCAAACCAAAAATTCAAAAATTTTGCTGAGAATCATAAACTACCATTATCGGTAGGAAATAAGCTACAATTTCCCGAAAAATTCAAAAATTGCGCCTAAAACTAAAAATTCAAAAATTGCGCCCAACCCAAAAATTCAAAAATTTTGCTGAGAATCATAACCTACCATTATCGGTAGGAAATAAGCTACAATTTCCCGAAAAATTCAAAAATTGCGCCTAAAACTAAAAATTCAATCATTTTCATCTTCTTATTACTTATAATACAATCATTTATTTTTTTTCATCTTCTTTATCTCTTCATCTTCTTCTCTATATCTTCATTTTCTTCAAATCAATTTCACATCTTATTCACTTTGTTCATCTTCTTGCTTATTTAAGTAATTTTATCTTCATGCTTATTTTGTTATTTAATTAGCTAATAATTCTTAATTATTAGGTGTACTAATTCTTGCTTCTTTTGTAAATTTTAGGTACTAGATGAAGATCCAAAGACAATGATGAGGAAATAGAGAAATTGATTGTGAAGAAAATAACATGAAGATCCAAACGAAAAAGATAAGACTTTGAAGATAATTAATTAAGCCTTGTAAATAATTTTTGATTTGTAGTTTTGGTGTATAAGAACAACTTCGAATATTATGATTTATGTGTAAGGAATGTTTGAATTTTTATATACAATGAATGTTTGATTATTTGTTATGGTTGTATACTTGTGAATTAGATATCGATCTATTTTTTTTATAATGATTTGAGCAATTTGTTAGATAGGGGAAGTAATGAAAGCTTTATTTTTTATTTTTGAAACAATTGTTTAGTAATTCCTACCACCTTCAAAGCATTTCCTACTGTCTTCATAAGATTTCCTACCTTCTTCATAGCATTTCCTACCGTCTTCATAACATTTTCCAGAATTGATGAATGCGGTAGGTTTTAACTAGTAGGAAATACTGAAGGTGGTAGGAATTTCTTGGTAGGAAATAACTATTTTTATGTGCTTCTGTTATAAAACCTACCAATTTGGTGCCCCTTTAGTTGGTAGGAAATGCGTTGGTAGGATTTGGTTGGTAGGAAATAGTCCTTGACCGGGGTCAAATGTGACCCCCACAAATGACGTGGCAGTGACCCCCACTCGTGACACGTGGCATGACATGTCAACCTCGTGGCAAGTGACGTGTCGGGGTCCACCGCCATGTGGCCGTCAATGTGGCTGTTGATGTGGCTCGCCACATGGGCAGCCATTTGGCATGTGGGGCCGTTTAAGAAATAGACCACCAATTCCTACCATCACCAATTCCGACCTGAGCAATTCCTACCATGTCGAATGATAGGAATTGACACCAATTCCTACCGATTTACCCCCAAAACCTACCATTTTCGTGGTAGGAAAAGGCCGTTTTTGGTGTAGTGTTAAAAGAAGGAAAGAATCTACAATATAATTGCTCTTGACATGTAAGATTTTGGTTTTATCCTGAAGAAGGTGCAACCATCGGTGATACAGAACGTGATGGTTTTTTTAGATGATATGTAGTAATAATAGATATAAATCTCCAAAGATGGAGAAAAAAATTTCAAAACTCTGAATCTCCAAAGATGGAAAAACAAAACTCAAAACTCTGAATTCACTCCTGAATTTGATTCTAAAAACTACCAAAGAATAGCCAAAATATCAAATTTAATATCAATATCGTCCCCTCAAAAAATTAAAGACAAGAGTATTTATAGGCTAGATAAATAACCTTATTCTGATAGGAAGGAAATCCTATCAAAATCCTGATCCAACTTGAAAATAAAATCCTAAGTGCTTAAAACAAGAAAACCCTTTCAATTGAAAGGTAAAAACACTCCAGCCAAATAACTACTTTCTTAATAAGGTCCATAAGCAGTTGGACTTTTTATTAATAAAATAAATAACTAGATAATTAAATCTCATTTAACTAATATATGTATTATTTTTCTAAATAATACATATAAATAAACTACGAGAACTCTATTTTACTTCCACTTCTGTTGCTCATCATTCTCCACATGTTAGAAAAAACTCGCCCACGAGTTTTGTAGAACGCAGGATTATCACTACAAGAAAAACTGAATCAGACAACACTTATCCTACAACGCTCAGACGAAAAAGTGTTGTCCAAAATTTTTAGACAACGGTTTAAAATTCAGCATAAATATTGTATTGTCTATCCCACACTTTACAATAGTTTCAAAACCATTGTCTATTATGCCTATTTAGATCGAATTAGACAAGGCTTTCTCAATGTAGTGTTGTCTAACATATATCATTTACACAACGGTTTCTATCAACCATTGTCTGAAGAGTACGCAGACAAGATGTTCTTAAACCGTTGTTAAACTTAGACAAGTGTTTTTTCTTTCAATCGATTTAATATAATTCACACAACGGTAGTTAGATACTATTGTCTGATTTTAACAACGGTTTTAGAAAACATTGTCTGAAATCCTTTAGACAATGTTTTCTAAAATTGTTGTTAAAATCAGACAAGTGTTTTCTATCTAAGCTGTTTTAAAAGCATTCACACAACAGTATTTGTATACTGTTGTCTGAATGGAACCTAACACATCGGTTTTTGTGTTGTTGTCTAAAATCAAAATTTGGGGGGAAAGAGTTGAAATTGAAATGGGGGGTTGAAATCGAAATTTGGGAGTGGGGGGGGGGGGGATTTGAAATCGAAATTTCGGGGAGGAGGGAAGTTGAAATCGAAATAGGGGGAGAAAAAAATCGAACCCGGCAAAGTTCTTAATACATATGTTGGTCTTAATACTTTATACGATGATATTTTAAAACTCTCTTGTTTGTACATGTTAATTTATAAATTTGTCGAATTAGAATATATAATTAGATAAATGTTAAACAAACGTTTTTTTTGTTCAATCGTTTTTAGCATAATTTCATAGGAATTTAGACTGAATTCGAAATCGTTGATAAATATTGATTCTAGCAATGGTTTTTTATGGAATAAAGCGTTGTAGGAATTTACAACAGTTTGTTTTGCCGGAAACTGTTGTAATAAATTATATCAGACAACGGTTTGTCTGGTAAAACTGTTGTGTAATTCCTCTTACTGTTGCATCATTCGAGTACATGTCACACAATGGTTTTAGATAAAAATGTTTGTTTGTATTATTTTCATACAACGTTCTTTTTTTGTCCGTATTAAAAACCATTGAATGATGTTTTTGGATTTTTTTGTATAGTTTTATTTTTTTAACAAACTCTAATAGTTTGAACATAGAAGGGAAAGGAGGTTAGCATGAAGATGAGTTGGTCCAGAATATTCGGAGCTAGTGTAAGATTATTGTATAAAGTTGATTTCTATTAAATATTATTGCGTGTAAGATTAGTTTGGCCTGATATACTTCTTGTCGAAGTTATACTGGTGTTATAAGGTTCTATCAAAAGATTGTTGTAAAGGAAATAAATTTTTATTTAACGAAATTTTAGATTCTCGTTTCTAGCACTATAGCCTAAAAGATCTTAACGGTCAATAGTGATTTGACCAATACTTCTAACTAGTGTTTCATCCCAGATTTATGTTTCGATTTTTTTAAAAATATTTATCGACGATCCAACCGTATGGATATCGAGATCTCTGCAATTTAATGATATTACAAAAGTTTTAGAAAAAAAATAAATTTATTTGGTTTGAGATCTTAACGATCAATAGTGATTTGACTAGTACTTCTAACTAGTGTTTCGTCTCGGATTGATGTTTCGATTTTTTTTAAAAATATTTATCGACGATCCAACCATATGGATATCGAGATCTATGTAATTTAATAATATTACAAAAGTTTTAGAAAAAATAAATTTATTTGGTTTGAGATCTTAACGATCAGTAGTGATTTGACTAGTACTTCTAACTAGTGTTTCATCCCGGATTGATGTTTCGATTTTTTTAAAAATATTTATCGACGATCTAACCGTATGGATATCGAGATCTATATAATTTAATGATATTACAAAAGTTTTAGAAAAAAATAAATTTATTTGGTTTGATATCTTAACGGTCAATAGTGATTTGACCAATACTTCTAACTAGTGTTTCGTCCCGGATTGATGTTTTGATTTTTTTTAAAAATATTTATCGGCGATCCAACCGTATGGATATCGAGATCTATGTAATTTAATGATATTAAAAAAGTTTTAGAAAAAATTAAATTTATTTGGTTTGAGATCTTAACGGTCAATAGTGATTTGACCAGTACTTCTAACTAGTGTTTCATCCCGGATTGATGTTTCGATTTTTTTTAAAATATTTATCGACGATCCAACCCTATGGATATCGATATCTATGTAATTTAATGATATTACAAAAGTTTAAAAAAAAAAAAAAATTATTTGGTTTGAGATCTTAATGGTCAATAGTGATTTGACTAGTACTTTTAACTAGTTTTTCGTCCCGGATTTATGTTTCGATTTTTTACAAAATAATTCCCGACGATCCAACCGTACAGATATCAAGATCTTTTTATTTTAGTGATGTTATAAAAATTTTAGAAATTTGTTTTTTGTTTGAGATTTAATGGTCAAAAAGTGATTTGACTAGTATTTCTAACTGGTGATTTTAAATTTTTATTTTTTAATTATTTTTGCACATCATTAAAAGAAATAACCCAAATATTAAATGCATTACAACGTTACAAAAGCCTTTTAAAAATATTAAATTTATTTTTTCAAAAAAATTTATCATAACCCAAATTTTGTTTCCCTCTTATGCTTTACTTTTCATCCTTGATCAATATTTCATTTCCCCCCATATCGAAATTTTGTTTTCCCCTTAGCCTCTCACATACAAAATCAAAACCTTATCTAACAAAAACCCAAAAGTCTCTCTCTCTCTCTCATGTGTGTATCTATCTCTACCCATCACACCTCATCTAAATCATCTCTTACTTTTTCCGATTTGTGAATTTTTTAATTTGCATCTAATTTTGTATACATACTCATCTCTCGCTCTTTCCGATTTGTGAATTTGCATCTAATTTTGTATACATTTGAAACCCTAGATTATATCTCTCTGTTTGTTCCTGTGTTGGTGTGTCTAAATTCTCAATTTGACCTAAGATTGCAACTTTCCTATATGTGTGTATAATTTTAGCAAGATGTTGCCAACCGCAAGACGGAAGCGATTGAGATTGACATCAAAGACTTATTCAATGTGAGTTTCTGTGTTTTCACTTTCTCTAGATATTGAGTTGGCTTATAATTGTATGCGTAATTGATTTTGAGATATGTGTATTAGGTTGTGGCGATATCTTGATGACATAATGGACGGAGAACTCTAAACAGAGGATGTAGGTACTTGATATGAGCCATCATCACCTCCACTATGTCTTATGCTTATCTTTTCAAATACATCGTAATCGGTGATACTGGTATCTCTCTCTCTCTCTCTCTCTCTCTCTCTCTTTCTCTCTCTCTCCCCTAATCAATCTTTAATTATCAGTGATTTATGCCTGCCTGCCTTTGTGTCTGAATTTATATATATGCATACACATACTCACATGTACATAGCTTAAGAGTTGCTACAAGTTAACTTAATTTGTAATTATTTAATGTTGTTTTAGTAGTTTGATTTGATAGACGAGAAGCATTACAAACCTTGAAGAGTTAAAGGACCAAAAGTGCATGTCTTCAAGGAAATAGCAGAAGGCTGAATATTTAGTGATTATCGCATAAGAAATTTATAGGTCTCGCCAATTTTATTAAGTCCTTATGATGTAGTGCTGGATTATGAAATTGGTGCACTTATATATTGAACTTGTGCAACATACAATGCTCATTTTTGTTGTTGTTTTATATTTTTATGCAGGAGTTGGTAAATCATGTCTTCTTCTGCAATTCACGGACAAGCGTTTTCAGCCAGTCCATGATTTAACCATTGGTGTTGAATTTGGGGCCAGAATGATCACAATCGAGAACAAGCCAATAAAGCTGCAAATCTGGGACATGGTTAGTTATATCTATCTGTATTTCCTATTTTCCGTAGCTTTTTTGTCATTTGGCTTTGACATATGTCCAAAATTAAAGCATTAATTATCTTGAATATCTGCATTTCTAAGCATGTAACATTCATATGCATTCACCAGGGCGCAACTTTGTTCGTTCTTATATCATAAATGTAATAAAGTAACTCAGCTTTCATCCTTCTATTTGTCTTGTCTGTCACTTGCAATTAGTTAAAGTAACAGTGTTGTGATCACCACCTTTAGCAAACCATTGTCACCACCTTTGTACATATTAAGCGATGCTGTAAACCTCTTACAGCAGTTTCTACTATAAAGAGTTAAAGAAATGTTTCCATCTCTTGATCTTGATAATCGGGATTATAACTGTCCTGAGGAGAATGTGGGTGAACAATCTCAAATTTCAGGAAATCATGCATCTCACCAAGAGCAGCAGATCTCACTCTTTTCAGGGTTTGAGAGATTTGAGGAGTTATGCTTTAGCAGCAACCCTTCTCCATTTCAATTGAGTCAAGAAGAGCGTGAAAAGCTTAGAAACATCCACTCAGAGATTTTAGAATTAGTTGCACCAGATGATGATGAATCTTTGCCATTATCTTTATCATCGTTCCAAATTTTAAGCAACTGTAGAATCAACTTTCAAGGACAGAATTCTGTGGAAGTCAAGGTGTCTAGCTCTGATGTTGCATGCCTTAAGGTGGGTGGTCAATCAGTCAATGATATCATACGGTTGGCAGGAGAAAAGACCATTCGATCCAGATCCCTAAGAGTTGATGATCTCTTAGAGCTTAGTCAAGGCCCTTCTGATGTGAAGAGTGAAGATGTTGTCGTCATTATACAGCATCTTCTATCTTCAGCTGAGAAAATAGGAGAACAACAGTTTGAGGATGCAAGCAACCTCCTAAATTATTGTAATGGGAACTCTTCCGATAAAGAAATCCCTCTTCAGAGACTAGTGTACTACTTCTCTGCAGATCTTCGTGACAGGATTCATGACCTAGAAATGGGAGTTACAACTTCAAAGATGATATCACTTGACATTGAAGAAGCTATGAGAAATTCAAGCTCCAAGGAAAACCTAATCTGTTTCAACATCCAGAGGCACCTAATATAATTGTAGTTATTTTGTAGGCTTAATGTGTATAAGTTATGTATTATTTAGTTTTTTAAAAAAAGTTGTATATTTGTACATTTATTATTTGAAATTTTAAAATGCTTTGATTTTGTATTTTTATTTTTGTTGACCATTGTTTATAAAAAAAATAGGAATATGTTTAAATTAAGTGATGTGTGAATCGTTAGACCGAACTATTGTCAATTAGATTTCTAACAACACTTTTTTGAAGAAAAAAGCTTGTAACAATTGGTTACAGCCAACAGTTGGGGAAAACAGGACGATTGTAACAAGAGATAATAGCCAACGGTTTCGTAATTAGAAACCATTGTAGTAATAAGTTTTAAACAATGTATTTGCTTATATAAACCGTTGACTAAAGGAAAGGAGAACAACTCTTTTCTTCTATAGGAACCGTTGTGTTCATTTTATTCCGACAATACAAACAGATTTACTAGACCTTTGTGTTAATGCTAAAACAACAACACTTTTCTAATTCAATCCTCTTGATACAAAGCGCTTTCAACAACAGTTTTACCGAAATAGCGTTGTTGTTTCTGGCTTTTGTACAACACTTTTGGAAGCTCTAACCGTTGTCTTCAGGAATGTCATACAACGGTACGTACCATTGTGTAGTACACGTAACAGACGACATCTCAATAGACAACGGTTTTTCGAAGCTTCAGACAATGGGCAAAAAACGTTGTAAACCCTTGTTTTCCTTGTAGTGTATGACCATTTACGACAGAAAACTTATGACGGAACTGTTGGGCGCGCCAAATTTATGACGGAATTACAAATCTGACCATTTACGACGAAAAACTTACGACGGAATTGCTGGGCGCGCCGAACTTATGACGGAATTACAAATCCGTCATTAGTCTGACCATTTACGACGAAAAACTTACGATGGAATTTTTGGTTGTGCCGAACTTATGACGGAATTACAAATGAAAAACATTTATGTCGTAAGTTAATTATTTTATTAATACAATTTAGCACCAAAAAATTGAAAAAAAAGAAGTAAATCTGTCCACGATGTCGTTTTTAACTTACGGTGAATATTTATTCCGTCGTAAGTTAAATAATTTAATATTTTATTCTCATTAAATTTAAGTGAAAAGTAAATTAACGCTTTTTAGAGTAAAAACGTCACCATTCTCAACTTACAACAGATATGTATTCCGTCGTAAGTTCAATATTTTAATATAATCTCTTTACAACTAAATGTAATTAAAATAAAAATACTTTTATATCACGGAAAGACATAGTTTTAAAATGAATATACGAAGATTTTTCTGTCATAAAAAAGTTGTTGGGGGCTATAAATTCAAAATTTTCCCAAAAAAGTTGGCGGTAAATTCAAATTTTTGGAGTCCAATAACTTATGACGGATTCCGTCGTAAGTTAGCGCATGTTTTTTTGTTTTCAATTTTTTTTTTGAATTTTTTGACGATTCAACTAATTCATATATTTTAGTGATATTTTTAAAATATTTAGGAGAAATTTCATTTATTTTGTTTAACATTATAACATGAAAATGCACCTAGAGGGGGTGAATAGGTGTACATGGCAAACTATGACCAATTTTATGTTTTACCAGAAATGGCTTACTGAGTTCAATTTATGCAGACTTAAATGGCATGCTGACTGTTACCAATGCAAACACAAATGACACGTTGATTGAAAATAAATGCAGTACGGTAAGTAAGGTAGAAAAGTAAAGAACACAATAAACTTTTAGCCAGGTTCGACCCCTAGTCCCTATGGTCTACGTCCTGGTCCCTTACCAACCCGGTAAGAGAATATATTATTGATCAACTATAAAACAATTACAAGATACAATAATAGACCACCCTTATCCCAGCTGCTGACAAATGGCTTGCTGAACACCCTGTTTCAGAATCTGCTCTCTAAGCTATACTTCCCAAGTATACTTCTCAAACACAATTCACCAAACCCTATGTTCCCTAGCCAATATGCCCAGCAACTAATAGTTAGAAATCGAATAATACAAATCAAGGATATGAATACAACTCAAAACCTATGAACTCTCTAAGATATAACACATATATGATATATTAAGAGCTCGAGAGAATTTGTTTGGATATAGCAAAGTAAAACTGAGTTGTGTGTGTTCTTGTTGTGCTTGATGGATTATTGAATGTGTAAGAACGAATTGAACACAAGAACTACTTTATAAGGCTTCACAACCAACGTTCTAAAATCAATCAATCAATTTCAAACATCTAGAATCCAATTCTAAAGTTCAATTGGTTAGAGAGATTTTGCAACGTTCTTGTGACCGTTTGACAAAGGGTTTGGAAGAAATGAATCGATGAAAGCTTAACCCTTCTGTTTGAAGGGTTTCGGGCATGAAAACGCAACGGAAAACGCGTAAAAACAAAAAAATAACGAAACCCTCCGCATGATCCATGCGAAACACGATGTTTAATTCGTGAACAAAATTGTTTACCTTTTAATGAGCTTTACGAATGGTTGACGTATGGAGGTCCTTTGCTTTGATCACCACGTGTCCCGCCTTGCGATACACGTCTCTAATCAGTCCACACGAACGCCCGATCGTCCAACGATCACCGGAGTTGGTATTAGCCAAGAACTGCCCTCGGAACTCTCTCTCTCTCTCTCGAGCCTCTCTTTGATTTAGAGCTGCTAGGGTTTTTTAGAAAAAACGTTTTTTTCAATTAACCCTAAAATAATACATCATAATGTATTTATATGGAGAGAATTCTGGGCCTATACCTAATCTGATTGGGCTTCCAAAACCCAATCTGATTATTAGTAGTATTATTTATTATATTCGAATTATTATATAATTAATCAAGTCCTACTTAATTAATCCAATAATTCAATAATAATAATAATTCAATTAAATCCGAAATTTAATTAATGCTCCGTTTAAAACGTTCTTTATGTGTAACCCTTTAGGTTATTATTACGTTGGCAATAATTTTAATATCTCATAATAAAATTATAAACAATGAGCGGCATCTAGTAATACATCATTGCTACCCAAGTAATAATAATAATTGGTGATCCAATTAAACCTTTAATGAATACTGTTCCATGTAATATAATCCTTTTAACCTTATATTATAGATTAAACTCGAGGCATGGTTTATGTCATCCTCTTCAACATTTAATCCCGGTTTACTTGATCGATGAGTAGACTATTAAACAAATCACAATTTGAGCATGACCATGCATTTCATAGTCTCACTCAATCAAGAGGCCAATAATATCACTCCTAAAATAGGAGGGTTAAATCCTATATCTATCATTCATATTTCTCATATGATTCATAATATACCCAATGTCCACCTTTATCATTACCCGGTCAAAGGTAACTTTCAGTAGAATCAAAGTATATTAATTCTCATATAGAAATATAATGATTTCAAGTCTAAGGATCATTACACCATTATCATTGTGAGAATTACTTATGACACTTGATAACATTTACCATGAAGAATTCACACGGTGGGTCTATCCAGTGCCATGTTCTGCTAAGATGCACTTATGTCTTTGACTTTAGTATCACCATACTTATGACCAATGAGATGTGGTCATCAGTCAACAAACATACTAGTCTTAATGCATTATTATTGTCCTCAAATAATAATACTCGACTAGGGATCTTTTAGGATTATAAACACTACTCATATAATCTCATTTCTAAGTCACATACTTAGAGATATAGAATTCATGCCTATATTCCAAGGACATTTATTATTCTAATATTTATATCGCAGTTAATAAAGACATAATAAATAATTGAAAGAAAATCCATAGAACATATTTATTAATAATCAAAATGTCTTCCCTAAGAACATTATAGTATTGTCTCTAGGGCACAAGCACTAACAATGTTTTGTATGTATAGAAAACGCGTATAGGAGATTTTGAGGAAAGAAATCTTTTAAAAAATGGTAACTCCTATAATTTTACGAAAGTGATAAGGAGAAAGGATTTGATAAAAGATTTGAGCTCTATAATATATTATGTACGAATTATATCATAAAGAGCCCTCACAATATATTTCCTGAAATAAATCCATGATTATCAAACTTGATCTTTATCTTCAGAAAATCTGGACAATTGGAATTGGCTTGCTGTTTGCGTACTGACTGTGTACAACTGGCTTGCCAGACTGTCTCGGTGTAGCACCAAATGGCTTGTTGTTTAGATAAACTGACATACATATCAGTAAGCTATTTTGCCCTGCAAAACCAAGTTAGTACATATGATAATGGCATGCTATTTTATATGCACTGATATTTCATATCAGTTAGCCATCCTGCCCTGCAACAACAAGTTAGGATAGAGCATATAGCTTGCTGCTTTACATCTATAAATACAAACATATTTGCCACTATGTGATCATCAAAATTCATAGAGTTTCAATCTCCCCCTTTTTGATGATAACATATCCATATGTAATTGAGCTAAAAGCTCCCCCTCAATGGCTGGAACCTGTTCAATTTATGACGGATTTTGGGTAACTTCCGACGGGTGTTCATCTTTTTTATATTAATTTTTAGTTTTTTCACGAATAAAATATTGGTAGTAGGTGGGCCCCATTCTTTAACTTCCAACAGATTTTCCATCGTCAAATATAAATTTATGACAGTATATTTCGTCGTAAGTTCATTTATTAATTTATTGAAAAAGGTGGGTCCCACGATGGAACTTGTGACGAAAATGTATACTTATGACGAAAATTATACTTATGACGAAAGTGATACTTATGACGAAAGACATACTTATGACAAGAATGACATTTGTGACGAAAATCCGAACTTAAGACTTGAGCAAAAATGACGAATTTTTTCCGCGTAATTGGACCAATTGCGACAATTTTAGTGTAAAATTTCCGTCGTAATTGGCCTGATTTGTTGTAGTGTAACTGTGCAAGACTTAGACAGATCCCAAAAAACAAAATCTACAATTCTTCAAAAACAACGGAGGTGCAAAGAACTCTAAAAATAAACTTCGAGGTGAAGGCCGCTTAATTAAGTATTCTGGAATTATAAATTCAATATGTTCGAACTCAATGATATTATCTGTTTGTTTTCCTCGAACAAGCAAAACCGGCTCTACATGAGAATTTTCAAGTATAGCAACATCAAGAACCCCTTTCTTAAATCTTGTGCTCTAGACAATTCAAAGAATGTGGTATGACTACATTATCCTTATCTAACCGACTTTTCACATATTCATCTTCAACATTAAAAATATTCTGTTCAACTTTATCATTTTTGACTACTTTATCTTGTGTGTACTCTTTTGGACCAAATCGATAATTCAATTGCCTTTTCATCTCAGTCCAAGTTGTGATCCTAAGAGCGCTTTCTCTTTATGAAATTCGTCTTCAAAGTGTGAGACCATATAGACTATATATGGTCTGACACTTGGTTATTTTTGCTTTTGTTTGATTTCAGAAATCATATTATTTTGATTTTTTATTAATTTATTAATTAATTGTTAATTAATTTATTAATATTAAAATATAATAATAATAACAATAAAGGCAAATAATATTTCGAATTAATTCATAATTAAATCTAAATATACTTGCGAAAATCATAATAAATCCATACATCATTATATCATTGTATGACATGATATTACTTGCATGCTTACTTGTTTATTTATTTTTATATATGAGATATATGCCTATATTTACCATGCGATGATAGATTTAGGTGAACTTAAATCAAAATAAGGCGTGCTCTAGAAAATCTAGAATAGGAATCGTTTCTTGCCTTAACAATAATATTATGAGTACAACCATGAGATTCTTATGTTTATGAAACATAGAGTGAAATACTCTTTTGATGTTGAAAATGAAAATTTCTGTGTAGGCCGTTGGGTTTTGAGCGGGACTGATGTGACCCCTCCAACACACTGGGAATTTTTCATTTAAATATCATAATTGTATTTTGTTCAAGAAAAAGAGAATCTCCTAGTAATATGATTATGGTTGTAACAAAATATAATCCCTCTTAATTAAAATTTATATCACGTAGTAAATGGCCAATGGCACAACGGGCTTGTGTCGGTCATAGCCTTCCAACATGGTAGAAAGTAGTTCTTATTTTTGAATCATTGTCGTTTCGTGCTACAGCCGAGGGCTTTGATTTTGAAATAAGAAATACTTGTCTATTACATAGAGATGTGTACAATTAATTAGAATCTAATGGTCGTTACGTGCTACAGCCGTAGGCTGTTGGAGACTGATTCAATTGTATGAAATGTTGGGTTAGACTTGACTTAGAATATTGAGTTTGTCGTGCTACAGCCGTGACTCAATTATTCAAGAGGGTAAAGTTTTATTAGGGAATAACATGAGATGTAATTGACAAGAGTCTACTGAACATCACATGGCGTTTCGTGCTACAGCCGAGGTTGTGTGATGGAATGTAGGATCCCTATTCCCACTAGCATTATGAATGCTTAATTTTTCTACTTAGGGGTTGTATAAATTAGATAAACTAGTGGGAGCCACTTATGAATAAAGACCCGATTCATATAGTGTTTTAAAATGAAATTGAATATTTGCTAAGAGTTGTTATGTGTTTATCATTTACAGATTTACTATATACATTATGTCTTCTGCACTATCGCTCCGGAGCATACTGGATGCTCACAAATTGACTGGTCCTAATTTTGCTGACTGGCTTCGAAACCTGAAAATTGTTCTCAGGGTTGAGAAGCTGGAATATGTGTTTAACTCACCTAAGCCTGCTGAACCTGCTGAACCTGCACATGATGATGAACATGTTGTGTATCGTAAGTGGATAGAAGATGCAAATGTTGCTCAATATATCATGCTAACTTCCATGAACATTGAGCTACAGAAGCAGCATGAGCATATGGATGCTCACACTATCCTAACGCATCTACAAGAGTTGTATGATGTGGCAGGGAGGACAGCTCGATATGAGATATCGAAGGAGCTGTTCCGCTGTAGGATGTCTGAGGGATCGTCTGTGAATGACCATGTACTTAAGATGATCAATTTGATTGAACGTCTTGGACCACTTGGTTTCAACATGGATGGGGAGCTGAGTCAAGACTTGGTCTTGCAATCACTTCTGGGTTCGTTTTCGCAGTTTGTTGTGAACTTTCACATGAATAAGTTGGACGTCAGCCTGGCTGAACTCCACAACATGTTGAAGATTGTGGAATCGAATTTTCCCTCTAAGAAGAGTTCTGTTCTTCTAATTGGTGAAGGTTCCAATCCTAAGAAAAGGAAGAAGAACCCTCCCAAGAAGAAGAAAGTAGGTGAAAAAAGGTCGGTTCCACCAAAAGCTGAAGACCCCAAAAGCAAAGCTGTTTGCTTCCACTGTAACAAGGTGGGGCACTGGAAGAGGAACTGCAAGGTTTACCTTGCAGAATTGAAGAAGAAGAAGGGTAGTGAGACTGCCGCTTCTGATTCAGGTATGTTCATGATTGAAGTGAATATATCATTAAATCAAATTGCTACTTGGGTATTAGATACCGCCTGTGGTTCTCACATTTGCAATTCGTTGCAGGGACTAAGGAGAAGTAGGACTCTTGAGGAAGAGGAGGTGATTCTACGGATGGGAAATGGAGCAAGAGTTGCTGCTACAGCTATAGGATCATTTGATTTACATATGCCTACGTGCAAGACTATTGTTTTAAATAATTGTTAGTTTGTTCCCTCGATTGTGAGGAATATTATTTCTATTCCCATGTTAGACTTGGCTGGATTTTCATTTGTTATTCAGAATAATAAATGTTCAATATTCTTAGAGATAATGTTCTTTATGGTAGTGGTATTTTAAATAATGGTCTGAATGTATGTGACGTAGAGCATAATTTACTACAAATTGAACGTACTAATAAAAGGAAAAGGGATGATGAAAATCTCACCTATTTGTGGCACTGTAGACTTGGTCATATTAGTGAAAATAGACTTCGTACATTGCATAAGGAAGGGTTACTTGAACCCTTTGATTTTGAATCATATCCTACATGCGAGTCTTGTCTATTGGGTAAAATGACCAAATCTCCATTTAGTGGACATGGAGAGAGGGTTGCAGATTTGCTAGGATTGGTACACACAGATGTATGTGGACCGATGTCTACGCAAGCCATGGGTGGATTTTCGTACTTCATTACTTTCACAGATGATCGATCTAGATTCGGATATGTGTATTTGATGAAACACAAGTCTGAAGCCTTTGAAAAGTTCAAAGAATACAAGTATGAAGTGGAGAAACAAACCAAACATAGTATTAAAACCCTTCGATCAGATTGAGGTGGTGAATACTTGAATGGTGAGTTTCTAGATTATCTCAAAGAAAATGGTATAGTCTCTCAGTGGACTCCTCCATATACTCCACAGTTGAATGGGGTATCTGAAAGGAGAAATCGAACTTTGTTAGACATGGTTCGATCTATGATGAGCTATGCAGATCTTCCAGTATTCCTTTGGGGTTATGCGTTGGAAACCTCAGCATATTTACTGAATAAGGTGCCTTCCAAATCTGTTCCTCAAACTCCATATGAGATATGGAAAGAAAGGAAACCGAGTCTTAAACACGTTAAGATTTGGGGATGTCCAGCTTATGTCAAGAAAGTTGACCCTGATAAGCTGGAATCTCGATCCGTAAAATGTAAGTTTGTGGGATATCCTAAAGAGACTTTAGGGTATTACTTTTACACCGATCATAGAGTATTTGTCTCCAGACATGCTACCTTCTTGGAAAAACAGTTTATCCTTGAAGGGAACAGTGGGAGCAAAATAGAACTTAATGAAGTTCAAGAAGCACAAACTACTACGGTTCAAGAGGAAACACATGTTCAGACTGAACAACCTTCTGTGGAACAGCCCATTCGTAGGTCAGAGAGAGTGTCTCGCCAACCTGAGAGGTATTATGGCCTTGTCATTGAGAATGACAATGAGTTGTCAATCATTGATGATGACGACCCTATGACCTATAATGAGGCTATGAGTAGTGTTGACTCAGAGAAATGGCAGAGTGCCATGAAATCCGAAATGGATTCTATGTATACCAACCAAGTATGGACTTTGGTTGAAGCACCAAAGGATGTGAAGCCTATTGGGTGCAAATGGGTATATAAGAGAAAGATTGGAGCAGATGGCCAGGTGGAGACCTATAAGGTGATAAGTGGATTTTATATCTACTTAGAACGCTTCAAATCGGCTTAAATTGACTATTTGTACTCAAATACTTGGTGTTTTTAAGGTGTTTTTAGTTGGAATGTGCAGAGCTACAGAATTGGCAGAGTTGTGGAGTTTCCATGATTATATGGTGGTGTAGAACATCAATGTGAAAGCCATGCAGTTGCGGGAGTTGGAAGCACAAGGAAAAGCAAGAAAGCAAAGTTTCAGAATTATTGGACAGAAACATAAGCGCCCCCGCGCCTCAGGAGAGCGCCCCTGCGCCATAGGGAATGTCAGGAGAGCGCGCCCGCGCCTCAAAGGAGCGTGCCCGCGCCTCAAAGGAGCGCGCCCACGCCTCAAAGGAGCGCGCCCGTGCTAGGTCAATTGCTGAAGAATCCTGTTTGTGTTCTGTTTTGGAAAGGGGCAGAGACCAGTCAACAGCAGGGGCTATATACACTAGTAGAAAACTGGTCTTTTACGTCGGTTAAAAAGGCCTTATACGTCGCCAAAAAGGCGACGTAAGCAGGGGGGACGTATAAAGTGACAAGCTTTTTACGTCGGTCAAAAATGCGATGTATAATGTGTAATACGTCGGTTTAAAATGCGATGTAAAAGACCAACAAAACCGACGTATAAAGATACAAAAGACCGACGTATAAAATGTGTTCCAGCGTCATATAAGGTTAGAGAACCGTCGTATATGAGTTGTAATTTTACGTCGGTTTTAATTTCAACCGACGTATATATCAGTTTTATACGTCGCAACAGTTTTACAAGAACCGACGTATATGTCTGTCGTATACGTCGCATTAGATTTACAAGAACCGACGTATATGTCTGTTTTATACGTCGCTTCAGTTTTACAAGAACCGACGTATATGTCTGTTTTATACGTCGCTTCAGTTTTACAAGAACCGACGTATATTGTTAGAGGAAAAATTGAAATGTCTGCCCTGTTTTTAATAATACCCAAAAAAACCAAAAACCCTGTTGTAACATACCAAAAATATAAAACCTGATGTGAGTAAAACATACACTCCAAAATTCTCAACAAAATCTTTAATTTAAATTAAAATTGGTGACTAGAAAATATGTCCACAATAATGTTTTAAAATTCCTTGTACAATTAACTGCATCATACATTTAATTCAACACATATCGTTACGTTCATATGTCTATCCTAAATCCATAATATAATATCTATTTCAGAATTGCTGCAATCTAAAGCTAATATCTCATCAGATCATGTCCTTGTTGCAAGCGCTCAGCTAATATCAGACCATACTCATCACCAGCGCTACTGCACAAACATATGTTCGAACAAGTTAGCACATAGTAGAACACAATATATTTGAGATTGTTTTGAAATTAAGGTGTACCTGATCACATGTATTCGCGAGTAAAAAAATTTGCCCAAATATCTCGAACTTCTCCAATTTGTTGGTTTGCGTATTTTTTTCCAAGACCCTGCCAAAAGAAATGTTAACTACTTATAAATTTAATGTTAGGTTTTTTATATCTTTAACAATATATACCATTTTATATAGTACCTCTATCCACTTAGTTTTAGGATCTTTACGAGATAACATTACTATGTCATGCATGTATCTCATCACAAAATAACCACACTCGGTACCTCCTTTTTGTTGAGGACACTACAAAACAAACTCAAAAAATTTAAAACTAGATAAATAAATAAGAAAAAGACTTTCAAGACTAAAAACAATATTGTACGATACCTGAACAGCTTCGTGGAACCAAAGTAGGTTGTTTTGATTATTTTTCTTACCACCATATTTAGTATATACTTTATATGCGCTGTTATAGAAAAACAAAAAAATTTAATACATATAAAAGGTTTTAACTACTTAAAGGAGGAAATTAATATTTCTATATTAGTTTTCAAAATTAAAATTTTTCTTACGTTTCGAAAGGATCCTTCACGTGTATGTGTCGTTTTTGCTTAAGTGGATCAAACACGTAGACAGCACTTTCGTCAACACAAAACATAAGCAACATCCAGTGCTTACTGCAGTTTAACAATATACCAAATTAGATTAAAATATCACTAAAAAATATGCCAAATTGGAATGTTAACGAATGTGTATGTTCTTACCTTTGGATGTACGGTGCAAGGACAAAACGTTTCTCCTTAGCGCCTGTCATAACCTCACACATGTATCTAGATGTATCATTATGATACTTAGATTCACGTGCCAATGCTAACACAGATGGACACATGAATGCAAATGAATTATCTTCCAAGTCCTTGCACAACTTGTGAATGTACCTTTGATGTCATATGGATTATGCACAGTTAGTTTCTATGCACATTGCACAATAAAGATATAATTAGATCTTAAAAAAATGAGTAAAGAATTATAGCCTTACATCATAAAAATCTGCAGAATCGGTATATTAAGCCAACTTAACCTCAAAAACTCATAGACATCTTGGTTCGTGACATATATCGGAACTTTTGCATTTTCATGAAATTTGAATACCTCCACATCTTTATCAACGGCTTTAGTATCCAATTCAGGAGGCATACTATCAACCAAGAAACGTAAAGTTCGACATTTTTCACTAAGTTGGTCCTCACTAAAAGAATTAGCTTGATTCTTGAGGATAGGCGTTGCTGATTCTTTACTGACAACCTTATTTAGTTTCCGAGAACCTGGCTTAACTTTCTTGTTCTCAGGTTCCTAATTACAAACAATTTAAGTGAAGACTGGAATTATTAATGAAACAAAATGAATGGCACTATTAATTATATTTTTTATGTAAAGATATTACCTGCCCTAGGATCACAAGATCCTTTGGCCATTCAACAAAGCTACCAGCTGCATTACCAACAGTTTCATGTTCGTTACATGGCACCGGAAGGGGACTAAGCTGAAATTCGACTACAACTTCATCAACACACACTTTCACATTATGTGTCGCAATCGGTTTGCCATGAATAAAATTACCGCCCTCGTTACTTAATGGGAAAACTTGTCCCCTTGCCACTACAATCCTTCCTTTGTCAGGATGTTTAACACATAGACGACATAAGGTCGGAATCTGCATTGATTAGAATACACTTTAGCAATGCTCTAATATAGAAAGACCTGTGAGATATAAAGATCCAGCAAACATAAATAAAGCTCAGAAGTAGAATTACCTTGATATCTAACAAATTATGTGGCTGGTCCACAGAATGACAACTACTTCGAACCAATTCATTTGGTGGTGTACTATTCTTGTTTTGCCCAAAAATATCATTTGGAAGTGGCAATCCCATCTGCTTTAAATGATCATATATCCCTTGAAGCTGGACATTCATCATTTCTTGGCACTCTTCCCTCACTTTCTTGGTAATTTCTTGTTTAATTGTATCCAATTCTTCCGTAGAGATGACCCCGCTCTGTTTGCTTTTTTTTGATCCAAACACACTCTTTATTTTTGCTCTTCCTCCGACCCCTCTAACGCGTCCTCCATGCTCCTTATTCCCAAGTGCACGAGTCAATACGTCATCGTGACCACATGGGGTCCATGACCCGTCAGAAATTTGCCTTTGCAACTCTCCCTGTCCATAATACAACATGCTTCAGATTAAAGTTAATTCATTAACAAGATATGATAGTTAATTAATTTAGGTGTAACTGTAATAGCACTTCTTTTCAATTCTAGTATATAAAGGATCGAAAACAGTACTAATGTTAAAAATGCTAGTGACCAGAGAAGGATGAAAGCTGCAGAAGGGAGCATGTTCAACATGCGCCTATAAACGTGTGAAATATGAATATTACTGAATCATTAACAAATTTCTACAGCAGGTTTTTTTATATTTCTCCAGATTTTAACACCATATTTCTGAAAATAAGCTTGAAGAGGTCACTGAAAGCAGCAGTTGAGTCAGTTTTCAGTGTATTTCTTTTTGTAAATTTTTCTGCACTATGTATATGCTGAATTTGGTTATGCAGAACTAGATTAAGAAGTTTTTTCAGGAATATGTATATTAATGTATATTTATATCACTTACCATTTTCTCAAACACTTCTCTAGTATGCTCGTTAGGGATGTAAAAACTTCCATCTTCCTTTTTTTTTGCTCGTGCTCTTATCCAATCGTAACTACGCTCAGTTGATAGAATGGATGATTCTGATGTGTCTAAAGAAGCGATGGGGTCATTATCACGCCACTTGCTCCTATATGATTTATATCCAACTTTTCCAACAAAATGTGGATCTTTGTTGTGTTTTTGACTTTCCTTTGCTTTTTCGCTCATTTCCTATATATAAGAATGTAAAATTGAAAGATGTTTGCATGAAAAAGCTCTAGAGGATAATATTCACCTCAATGAAATACTAATGTTTACCTTAAACTCTTCAGTCTCGTGTGTCTTTTTAAAAGTTTCCCAATCATCTTCTGTGATGTAAGGATATGTATCACATGGGTTCCTTCCTGTTCGTAAAAAATATCTAACCAGATTCCCCTTGAAATCCTTCCAACTCTTTCCTGCAGCTTCCATCACTTGTTTTTTTAATTGATCATCCTCCAATTTCCAGTGCATCTATTATAACTGATTTTAATTAGTACAACAAATAAGGCAGTAAAGAGAAAATGTAAAATGCATTGAAGGAATATATCTATATACCTTGATATCTTCCCAAAGCATATTCTTTAAACCCTCGTTAACTAAATTCCAACCCTTGATATTTATGTTAACATGTAGTCGAACCTCTGTTCCAATATAAGACGCAAATTGGGAAGCCATATCCCCCACAGCAGTACCATCTTCATCAAACTCTATTTTGCTCTCTGTTTTTTTATTTTTTATTTTTTCTTTTAATTTTGTGCACAACGTTGGACCTCGTGGCTTTCTCTTCTTTCCTCGACTAGAATTTGAGTCACTCTTATCCCCATCCATGGAAAATATATACCTATATAAAACAATTAAAGCAGATTATCTAACAGATCATATTTCAACAACAGATATAATACAGATCAGATATAAAATAGCTAACTGTGTAAAAATAATACAGGACTGTTTCTGGCAGGCAATTTTTGACTTGCAAAGTTGCAGCAACTTTAAGATTCCAATTTTACGAAGTGCTGATGGAATATGTTCTAATTGCTTTGTGTATATTAGCTTCCTTTTAATACCAAAATTACATTTCTACAAGGACCAACTGAATCATGTATCATACAATACAAATAAAACTCCTCGTCCCTGTGCAAGGGCCCAATTATATAGCAAATAATTTCTGGGCCATTCAATCAACCAATAGTCGGCCCCAAAGTAAAAATAAGACTAACACTATTTTTTCTTCGCCTAGTATGAGCTTACAGTTTCATTTCCTCAACTAATAGGCATCAAAAGAACAAGCTATCCTCGCCTAATAATGACCAAAAAAATTAAATTCGTACTTATTCAGTTGTTTTATCACTTTGTACAACTACAAGATCAACATTCAACACCAAACACTATCCAAAAGCAAATAAATTTACGCATAGTTCTGCTACTAAAAGTCGCAAACCACAACGAATTTTGTAATAAACTGTAACAATGCAAAGTCATCTGTTCATAGGAATCTTAAAATTGGAATCTTAAAATTGGAATCTTAAAATTGCAAAGAAGGAGATGACAATCTTAAAGTTGGAATAATACCAGATAAAGGGAAAGTCTTACTGATTTAAATCAGGCGTGTTCAGAAGAAAAGAGAATAGCTTCTCCAGTAGTAATAGAAGGACAACTTCAACTAAAAGAGGTTCCTTTGGTCCCAACTTTGCCACATTCGTTTCACTTTCTGCTGCGTTGTCTTCTCCAGCCTCAACTGATGAATATGTTGCAGAACTACGTTTTTTCAGCAATGCAGCAGCAAATCCAGCCGCCCAGACCTACAAGAGTGAAGTAGAACTGATCAATATACCACACTTTAGCTTACCATTGGTCAAAAGATAACGTTTTTTAAAGTATTTGACAAAACAAATGGTCAAACTGAAACTTATAATCATCATATAAAATTAATTTATAACAAGGTATAAGACTCTGAATTTCTATAATTTGCACGTGCATAGCTTGCTCGAAATCCTACAACATCCCCCAGGCAAACCAAAAAAATCATGATGATAAAAGCTGCCTACAATGTTAGAATGCAATGACAGGAAAAAGAGAATTAAATAGACAGACAGACAATGTTTCAGTTTCAAATGTACTAAAAGAAAAAAATATATTACTTCCAAGTACTTTTCTTAATTAATGTGTAAAATTTAAATTTTAGAAAAGGATGGTTAGGTCAATTCATTTGGTACTCTGCATATCCTTTGATTAGGTCATACTTCACCTTGAGGATCAAGACATGTCTAATTCTTCATTTATGGCCCCTGCTCAGAGTAGTTCTGCAAACAATATCCAGAATTTCGATGAACATGAATGGGTAATTCATGTTCAGAAAAGTATCGAGGAAGAGTTTGAAGGAGATAATGAAATTGCAGTTAGTATCTATAGTATTCCCACAACCCTGAAATTTAAAGGTAACATTTTAAAAGCACACCATTGTTGAATCTCGTAACACCCCTCATACTTGGCCATCAATCCATACTCCTTCATCATGGTCATTACGTATATAATCCGCATCCACAAACTCGTTCTCATAGGAGGTTGATACACCCATTGAGAAAGGGGGGTTCTCATCAAATTGGTCATACTCATCCTCGTCCTCGACATTTTCAATACCAAGAATACGTCTCTTACTTTCAAGAATAATAGACCACTTCGAATCAGCCGGGTCTCGGATATAAAATACTTGCTTCACTTGTGTTGCGAATATAAATGGGTCATCTTCATGGCCAACCCGGCTAAAGTCTACCATAGTAAATCCTGACTCATCAAGCCGCACACCCCGCTTAACGTCAAACCATCTACATCTAAAGAGAGCAATATTGAAATCTTTGTAACTGAGCTCCCAAATTTCTTCAATTACCCCATAGTATGATTGTTTCACATCTCGTGATGCACGATCATTACCTCTACCAAATTCTGTTGATGAAGCTTCTACAGAAACGCCACTGTTCTGCATAGTGCTCTTAGCATCTTGACGTTGTGTATAGAAAGTATACCCATTCACATCATAACTTTCATAAGATCTCACAGGCATGTCAGGGCCATATGCCAACCATTTTAATGTATTGGAAACAACATCAGGCCTTTGAGACAATTGAGACATCACTCGTTCTTTGAACCATCGACCAAATGAACGATTGTGTTCATTCGTAACCCACTTTCCACTCTTTAAAGGATGCATCTGGCGAATCAGGGCTATGTGTTCTTTTAAGTAAGGATCTACTTCAGTCATGTGTTGTAGGACAAATAGATGGGCTCTGTCGCACAACTCAGCACTAGGGGAGATCATTTTACTTCCCAATGTACCATGACCTTCAAGTCTTCCCTCGTGGCGAGATTTGGGAATTCCAATAGGATCAACAGTCGCTAAATACTCAGTGCAAAATTCAATAGTCTCTTCAATAGAATATCCTTCAATTATGCTACCTTCTGGCCGGTACCGATTCCTTACATATGCTTTCAGGGTACACAAGAATCTCTCGAAAGGATACATCTGCCGCAAATGTAACGGACCACATAGTTTAATCTCTCTCACCAGGTGAATAACTAAATGTACCATAATGTCAAAGAATGCAGATGTAAAATACATTTCAAATTCGCAAAGTGTCACTATAATATCAGATTGCAATGTATCCAACATTATAGGATCAATCACCTTGCTGCATATAGCATTGAAGAAGAAGCATAATTTTGTAATGACTATTCTCACATGCTTTGGCAATATCCCTCGAATGGCAATCGGTAATAGATGTTGCATTAACACATGACAATCATGTGACTTCAACCCCACCAATTTCAAATCTTTCATCGACACAAACCCTTTAATGTTAGAAGAATATCCAGATGGAACCTTAACACCTGATAAACACTCACAAAAGCTAAGTTTCTCCTTCCTAGACAGAGTAAAACAGGCCGGAGGCAAATATGAACGTTTTCCCGAGACTTGTGGTGCTAATTCTGTACGTATTCCCATTTCTTGCATGTCTAGTCTAGCTTTGATCCCATCCTTTGTCTTTCCAGGTATATTCAACAATGTCCCAATAATGCTTTCACAAACATTTTTCTCAATATGCATAAAATCAAGACAATGTCTAACCTGCAAGTGTTCCCAATATGGAAGATTCCAAAAAATAGATTTCTTCTTCCAAATTTTGCTTTGGCCGGGCTTTTTATAAAGCTTCCCTAGCACAACATCAATATCTTTGACCCGTTCAAAAACTTGCCTTCCAGATAAAGGCAAAGGAGCAACTCGAGACTCAATATTTCCATCGAAAGACTTTCTTTTTTTCCGATAAGGGTGATTAGGAGGAAGAAATGCTCGATGACCCATATATACATTTTTTCTGCAATTGTTTAAGCGTAGATCCATTGTACCCTCTTCACAAATTGGACATGCTTTAGCTCCTTTAATGGTGTACCCTGAAAGGTTTCCATAGGCAGGAAAATCACTAATTGTGCAAAATATCATGGCACGCAAAGTGAAATCAGACTGACTGTACGCATCATAAACCGTCACACCTTCATCCCACAAAAGTTTTAAGTCTTCAATAAGGGGCTGAAGATAAACATCTATGTTATTCCCCGCTTCCCTAGGACCGGAGATTAGTAATGTCAACATTATGTACTTGCGCTTCATGCACAACCATGGAGGCAAATTATAAACCGTTAAAAGAACTGGCCACGTGCTATGGTTAGAGCTCATAGTGCGATATGGATTCATGCCATCTGCACACAATCCAAGTCGTAGATTTCTAGGTTCCTCGCCAAATTCAGGAAACTTTCCATCAATGGTTCTCCATTGTGGCGAGTCACCAGGGTGTCTGAGCATCCCATCAGATTTTCTCCCTTCAACATGCCATCTAAGAAGCTTTGCATCTTTTGAACTCGCAAAAAGACGTCTGAATCGCTGCACTATAGGTAGATACCACATTACCTTAGCAGGAGGCCTTTTCTTATCCTGTTTAGAAGTATTATTGATTTGTCGCCTGTATCGAGATGCTCCACACTTGGGACACATGTCTAAATCTTCATGCTCATTTCGGAACAACACACAGTCATTTGGACAAGCATGTATCTTTTTTACATTCATGCCCATGGGACACAGTATCTTCTTCGCCTCGTAGGTAGAATTAGGGAGCTCGTTACTCGTAGGAAGTATTTCTCCTAAAAGTTGAAGCATCTCAGTGAAACTCTTGTCACTCCAGTTATGCTTTACTTTTAGCTTACACAACTTCAAGGTTGTTGACAACCTAGTAAATTGATCCTTGCACCCATGATACAGAAGTTTCTTGGAATCATCAACCAAACTATTAAGGATGTCTGGTTGGTTCATGAAATGATCTTCCATATCTTGTATCATCTCTTGTACCCTGTCATTCTCCATATCTTCTTCATCATTCTTTTCCATACTATCTTCCTCCCTTCCACGTTTTGTACCTGAGGTCCTCGTAGAGTCTAGTCCTTCACCATGCCAGATCCACTTCTCATAACCCTCCTTAAAACCACGACGAAAAAGATGATCCCGCACTGTATCAACACTACGATACTTTTTAAAATTATTACAATCACGACATGGACATAAGATCATTTGTTCTTTTCCCTCTTCCTTATGCTTCTTTTCTAGGTATAGCATGGCATAAGTAATGAAATCTTCAACACCTTTAATATAATCGGCCGTTGCACGTGGAATTTTGTACATCCATGTATGTCGATCCATCATTTATTACTACAAAAATGGAATAAAGTGAAGATTTAAATTACCGGAAAGATTTTTATTAGCCATGTGCATGTGTTTTAGAACATTATTCTGACGTGGCTGCAAAAGGATGAACATGTACCTTAAAAAAATCAAAATCTCTTCATCCTAAATTGAGATTATTTAATTATCTATTATGATCATCACTTTGAAATTCAGCTATCTTTATATATTATGCAATATATAAAGAATTAGAAATAATAACCTATATTATGATATTATAGTTATCCAATTTTTTTATTTTTAATTAATTTTAAACCGGTACCTACACGTATAATATCTGATTATCAATTTGTGCATTATATAACTTTTTATTAAATTAAACTTTGTATTATCATGGATAATTTATATTCTCTTTATCTTATTAATTTCTTACTGTACTTTATTTTAAGATGTTTTATACTTTTTTTAAAATAACGTAACTTTTTAACTATTATCAGTCGAATATATGTCTGTTTTAACTATTTTAACTATTTTATTATCATGGATAATTTATATTCTCTTTATCTTATTAATTTCTTACTGTACTTTATTTTAAGATGTTTTATTTTACCATAAATCTGAATAGAATTGAATACAAAATGATCAAAATGAATTCACTTTTCACAATGCCCTAATTAGGTACCATAATTTAAGTAGAAGCAGATAAACAAAATTCATTCAAGGCAAATGGTGTATATCGACAATACTGAGAAAGAGCAACATGGTAATTTACATAGATAAACTATGATAATATACCACAACTGAGATCAAATTATCAGTCACAAAGACTTATTTAGTGAGAATATAGTACACGGGAATCAGAATTATTTCAGCAAATAACTCTTCACACAATAGTACTACAGAGGGCAGGGGGTCATAATTATTTACTTGTGAGAATACTTACTATATTAGTCTTTGGTTTCCATATAATAACAAAACTGTGACAGCATAGTGTCAATTCTAGTAAGGAAAGTTTAGTGCTTTCATATTGTTTGCAGCATCCTCTGCGATTACATGATTAATGTAGCACCCACTGCCTGCTACTAAGCCAGAGACAGAGACGGAGTGTGAGATCGAGAGCCAGCTATTAAGCAAAGAGTGGAACAAAATAGACTATAATTCAACAAACAGCTGCGCTTTACTTTATACTTTGTGATTGTTAATTACTTTCATATTTCATCTACCCCTCCCAATTACATATATCGTACCTTTCCTTACCAGGTTAGTGCAGCCAGTAGATTACGAAAAACGCAACCCTAATTACGTTGTTACAGTTCCTGATTTGCTTATATATATAGCAAACATAGTGTTCAGATATATGGTTGTCTGATCAATATGATCGGTAGCTAGTCTTTATCATTTGATCTAACTGGTTTTTATATATTCAGCTATGGAATTTCCTAATATGTATCAAGATGAACCTGAAAGCTCCAATAATCAAATGAGGAGGGCACAACAACAACTAGAACAACAAGAGGGAGCTGGTAGGGGTAAAAACAGAGGGCAACACTGCCATGGTTGCAACAAATTGCATAACAGCAAACACATAGATGGTATTAGTTATAGATCAATGTTTAACAGCAAGAAGGTTTCATGAATTCGGCCAAAAATTGCACATTAAATTTTAATAAACCTACAAATTTAGATATTAAATTAATACCCTTTACAAACATAAGATTAAGAACTATAGTAAATCTAATCTGATTATGCTACACCGAAAACAATAAAATTAAAGAAAATAACAACAACCCAAATTCATATTGTTTGTAACAGAATTAAAATTAGGAAAATTTATTTGTAAAAAAAAATATGAGAGGGAGCAGGAGAGAAGGAGAGACAGAGAGGGGAGAGAGAGAGAGAGAGAGAGAGAGAGAGAGAGAGAGAGAGAGAGAGAGAGAGAGAGAGAGAGAGAGAGATTACCAACGCGAGAGAGAGAGAGAGCAACCAACGCGAGAGAGAGAGCAACCAGATAGGAGAGCAGCTGTGGTGTCAATGCAATCGAACCAATTGTAACAGTTGAAATCGAGTGAATAACAGTTGAGTGAATAACAGTTGAACCCAAACCTTAATTATAAAGTATAAATCGAGTGAATTGTGATTTCAATTTCTTAATTGAAATCAGTGAGGAGGTTTTAGGGTTAGTCGACGAAAGAGAAAGGGGGTTGAATTGGGGTTTTAGATTAATGACTGAGAGTACGTCTATTAAATTGTTTTTTTTATTTTAATAAAATTATTATATACGTCGGATTAGAGAAAGCCGTCATATATTATCGATTTTATATGTCGCGTATTAAAAACACCGACGTATATGTGCAGCAATTTTATATGTCGGGTGCAAAAATTCGACGTAAATTTAAATTTTATACATCGGTTAAAATCAAACCGACGTATATGTCCACCATATACATCGCTTTTTTATGAACCGACGTAAAAAGTCACCTTATATACGTCGCCTTTTCCTTAACCGACGTATAAAACACTTATATACGTCGCCTTTAGGCGGAACCGACGTATATAAGTATTTTATACGTCGCCTTTGGATAGAACCGACGTATAATAGGCGACGTAAAAGATCATTTTTGTACTAGTGATAAACACTTGGGGGACGATTTTAGGGATATATACCAGAGAGAGCAAGAAGACGGCTGATTACGAAGACTTAGTTTCATCTTATCTTTCTATTCTTCTAATTGGGCGATACTTTGGATTCTCGTTGGAGTTGTTTTTCATAAACCTTAGTACTTATTACTTTATTTAGTATTCCAGACATATTTATTATCATGTTTTCATCAGATCCCATGATGACGAACGGTTCGATTATGAACTAATCGTTATCGTGGGATTCTAACGGATTTATCTATGGATTTTAGTAGTTAATTGTTTTAAAGATTTGTGTGTGGTGAATTATTGGCTTCCTAGTATGGTTGTACTTATTCTTCTTGGATGCGTAGCTAACATCTAAGTTGTTTGTTAATCTCTATTGATTGCGAAAGTGGATATAGAGGTTTAGAACTTGCAATGCTAGCATAGGTTTATGTATGTTTGTCATGCATAATTCGTAGGTAATTTTAACCATATTACCTGCCCTGTGTAATCTGAATGGATAACTTGCTCGCTAAACCGTTATGTTTTCAACTCTTATAGACATATAGGATCTAAGCATAATTGGTGTCTGCTCAACTTCTATCTCTTTTGTGGATGTTTGAGTGGTTTGGTATACGTATATTGAAAGGTAGCGTGTACTAATTTCGTGTTGTCCGATTAGTTGTCACAACCGTCACATATATTGATTAATGGCATAAACTTCTGAATGAAGTATTTAATGAAGTTAGGATCCCATGTTTATTTCTCATAAGTAATTCGACAGTAAATTCCTTAGTTAATCTTAGTCTTGATAATTTGCTTAGTTAAATTAGTTAATCACAACTCAACTTTGATACTTGTCTTAGCATTGAACAATAGCCATACATTGTTGCATAAGTGCATAACTGTAGTAATCCAGTCTCTGTGGGAACGAAATCTACTTATTCATATATTACGTGTGACTGCGTACGCTTGCGTGATTTTGTGCGAACAAGTTTTTGGCGCCGCTGCCGGGGACTCGGTGTTATATATATAGTTTATGTGCTTGTCATCAGTGGTCGTTAGAGTTCACTGACTCGGATTATTCTCTCATCAATTTTACTTTGTTTGGTGTGTTTCAGTTAATTTAGTGAGCGTTGTTCACACAATATCACGCAAGTATATGCGGTCACAAGTAATATAAGAATAAGTAGAGTTCGTTCCCACAGAGACTGCTATGGTTATTATAGTTATGCACTTATGCAACAATGTATGGCTATCGTTCAATGCTAAGACAAGTATCAAGGTTGTGTTTTGATTAACTAAATTAACTAAACAAATTATCAAGACTATATTAAACTAAAGATTGCTGATATATTACTTATGAGAAAATAAACATGGGATCCTAACTTCATTAAATACTTCATTCAGAGTCTTTTGTCTTTAATCAATGCATGTGACGGTTGTGACAACTAATCGGATAACACGAAATCAGTACACGCTACCTTTCAGTATACGTATACCAAACCACTCAAACATCCACAAAAGAGATAGAAGTTAAGCAGACACCAATTATGCTTAGACCCTATATGTCTATAAGATTTGAAAACATAGCGGTTTAACGAGCAAGTTATCCATTCAGATTACATAGGGCAGGTAAGATGGTTAAAATCACCTACGAATCATGCATGACAAACATACATAAACCTATGCTAGCATGGCAAGTTCTAAACCTCTATATCCACTTTCGCATTCAATAGAGATTAACAAACAATCTTAGATGTTAGCTACGCATCCAAGAAGAATAAGCACAACCAAACTAGGATATCAATAAGTCATCACACACAAATCTTTAAAACAATCAACTACTAAAATCCATAGATAAATCCGCTAGGATCCCATGACAACGATTAGTTCATGATCGAACTTCTCATCGTCACGGGGTTTGATGAAAGCATGATGAAAAACAAGAAATCAATGATGTAAATATGAATAAGAGTTAAAGGTTTAGAAGACAAATCTGGAAGCATCCAAAAGTTACACCAAAATTGAAGATTACAAGAAAAAACTATGTCTAGATCTCCTCGTAGTCACGTTCTTCGTTCTTGGCTCCTCGATCTTGTGCTCCAATATTGAATCTGATCTCTGTTGTATTGTGATGTATTGTGATGTGTTGATTATATCCCCCCAAGGTGTGTATTTATAGCTCCAAGTTGTCCCTCTTCCAAGCAATTGCCGTTTTTGAGTTAGAATAGAATTACGGCAATTTCCATCTTTGAATGCAATAAGAATTGCATATTCCATGTTTACAACTGATTCTGGAAGTTTCTGGCCGCCCCAAACAATTACCATAATGATTAGAAGTCGAATTTGTGAAGTTTTCCTAATTAAAATCGAATTCTGGCAATTTCTGGCGGTTCTGACTTCCTGGGCGGCCGCGCAGAATTCCAGTACAATTACTGGGCGCCCGTGCAGAACCTTCTGCCTAGAATTATAGAAAATGTTGTCCTCTTCGCGTGAGCTGTAAGATCGTCAGAATCGGACTTGTAGAACTCCAGATATGGCCAAAACAGTGAAGACTGCGCAACCTACTCGGAAAATCCGATTTTTAATCAAATTAACCTCCAACTCTTGGTTCTGCAAAACTTAATGAAAACACATTAAACACACCACATACTTGAGTTCAAGTCATCAATTTAAGCCGATATGAAGCGTTCCAAGTGGATTAAAAATCCACTTATCACACCCCCAAACTTAAACCGATGCTTGTCCTGAAGCATAAATAATATAACTATATACAACTAACTAGTACCACTTCCGTAGGTGATCACGGTTGCATTTGGCATATGCAACAAGCCCTTTAAACCCTTAGGCAGCCCTAGTGGACGAGTAAGGTCTCGTGAGGGCCTATAGCGAATGTACCCACAAAATCCATCTAACAATGCAACTAACAATGCAATGCATGTATGCAACTAATATGAAAATGCAACGATCCCTTCAAACCAACCAAAACCAATCAACGAGCCAACATCTCAAAGAACACAGTCTTCCAAACAGAGTTCGACCAAATTCCCATCGACCAACAAGACAAACACAGAAACGTGCGTGTGTGCGATGCTCACCAATATACTCCCAAACTAAATCAAGACCATACCTACTCTTAGCTAAAACAACCACAAGCTTACAAACAGAATGAACGCTAGACACAAGAACTTTTAAGAGACACCTTCGCAGTCCATCTGAGTTAGACAAGAATTCATGCTTTATTACACAAAAACAACTACACACAACACACATGCTTATTTGACCGTGCAATGGTTGAGACCCCGAAAGGCTTATACAATAATACCCATTTAACGAGCTTTAGGTCAGCGGATCCCAGACCGGAAAAGTCTTAGGTCACTAGGCACAAAGTCCCCAAAGAACTTACTTGCTCGAGTACTAAAGAGCTCACCCTGATCAATTCTGCATAAACACAAAACAACACAACTCTTTTTTTTTTCTTTTTCAACTTTTCTCTTTTTTTTTCTCTTTTTTTTTCAACAATTTCGGAATGAGTGCTCTTTGCCTTTTTTCTCATCCACCCTAGACTACTCATTTTTTACCAATGAGCGGCTACTAGCCATTTGACACCTAGCCTTTATTACAACTAGCATGAAATCCCTGGTTTCCCCCAAACTTATACATAAGTGCTCCTTCGTTTTCAAGAATCTAACCAACATTCTAAATGTAAACAAGTGGTTAAATTCTAACACCAAACAAGCATGGTCTGATCAAATTCAAAAGCAACCAATGAGACTTATGAAATAGATTTGTTTCTGGCATGCAAGTCAATACTTAAAAACTTAATCAACCCTCTATTCATCACAACCACACTCCAATCAACATCGACTCATCAACGGAAATAGTCAAATCCTACAGGATCATGAAATATGCATGCAACTAAAATGGACTCACATAATAAATAAAAACTATGCAAACAGAATCCTACGACATGAACATGCAAACTACAAATAAACTACAACTACACATGCAATATGAATCCTACATGAGACACACACTAACTAATTACCACCCCCAAACTTAACATATTCAATGTCCTCATTGAAGGTAATAAAAAAAAAAGTAGAAACATACCTAACACATGGGTTGCCTCCCACGAAGCGCTGTCGTTAATGTCATTTAGCCGGACAAATGTGAATCAAATCATGGTGGCTCGAAGATCGCATTTGACTTGTCCTTAGCAGAAGGACCATTCACCCATTGTTTGATAACCTTCTTGCTTTCTTCCCACATCTTTTCCAAATCAAACTTCACCTTGACTTTTCCACCAATCGATTTTTTCTTTTTCTTCTTTACACCTCTAAGGTGTTTATGCTTCTCCGTCGATTGATAAGAACACTCTTTTACCTTATCATCCTTGTTCCACCTTCTCAACACATCATCTTCACACTCTTTAAAAATCACCAACTCATCATTCAGAAGGACATACTTCAAATGTGGTGGAAGTTTTCCAAGCTTGACATTCGAAAGATCTCGAATGGAAGAATTGTCAATGGAATCACTGATGTGATGCTCAAACTTGTGCATGTCCGAATTTTTGCTCAACAGCTGATCGAACTCCTTTCTCTGACCCGTATCAACCATCTTCAAGCTAAAACACTTTTCCTCCTCTGTCGGAAATTTCATAGCCTTGAACACATTAAAGATGACCTTTTGATTACTCACCCTCATTGTGAGCTCTCCTTTCTGAACATCGATCATCGCTCGGCCAGTAGCCAGAAAAGGTCTTCCCAAGATGATAGGAATCTTCTTATCCTCCTCAAAGTCAAGAATAACAAAATCAGCAGGAAAAATCAGTTTATCCACCTTTACCAAGACATCCTCCACTATACCCCTTGGATATGTGATCGACCGATCAGCCAACTGTAAGGTCATATTAACTGGTTTCGGCTCAGGCAACCCAAGTTGCTTAAAAACAGACATTGGCATTAGATTAATGCTAGCTCCCAAATCATATAAGCAATTGCTGAAAAGTTGATTGCCAATAGTGCAAGGTATGGTAAAACTTCCCGGATCTTTAAGCTTCGGTGGCAATTTCTGCTGTAGAACTGCACTACACTCCTCTGTCAAAGCAACGGTGTCCAAATCCTCGAGTTTCAACTTCCGAGATAGAATACCCTTCATGAACTTAGCATAGCTCGGCATCTGTTCAAGAGCTTCTGCAAAAGGTATGTTGATGTGTAACTTCTTGAAAACCTCGAGAAATTTGGCGAATTTTGTGTCAAGATTCTGCTTCTGTAGCCTCTTTGGATATGGAGGAGGAGGATAGATCTGGTTACTCTCTGTAGTCTTCTTCTGGAGCCTCTTTGGGTAAGGAGGAGGTGGGTAAATAGTCTGCTCCGAAGTAGACTTGTCAGCAGAATTTTTGCTCTTTTCAGCCTCACCGTCCAACTGCTTAGCTGCCAAATCAAAAATTGGCTTTTCCTTAGAAGGTTCCACCTGATGCTGCTGAATTTCTTCCTCTTCTTCAACTGCTGATTTTTGATTGCCCGTGACCTTTCCCGATCTCAAGGTAACTGCTTTCACATGTTCTTGGACAACTGTCTTTCCAGGATTAGGCTCCGTATCTCTAGGAAGAGTTCCCTGAGCTCTGCTGAGTACGGCACTTACTGTTAGGAATATGTTGTTCTTGATGATAATTATAAAAACACTTAGTAGATTTTGTATTAAGTTATTTTGTAACTGTCAACGAAATGGCATGCTTTGCAGTGTTTCGTTGACAGGAAGCTCATCAATGGAATGAGTGTTGTAGCAATTGCACTGTACAATACTTCACAGTTTGATATGCATTTGATGTATGTATTAGATAGGTTTCCTAAGTCATGTTGACTAAGTACTAGATAGGCAAAATAGGTTGGTTAATTGTAAGTATATCATGCCTTGTAATTTTGCCTAAGTGAAGACATGTCAACGGTATGAGGATTACTCTATCAACGAAACGAGAGAAACACCATCAACGGAATGAAGAATAAAGCTATCAACGAAACATATCTCCCTGCTATCAACGAATCATTATTGCTTTTCTGAATAGTTGACAAAGTGATAGTGACAGGTTACTGAACAGATCTAAAGGAGATGTGGAAGTGTACTTTGCATTGGAAACCATTAAAATGGACATGGGGAATAAGGAAACATCCCAGTTTCCAATTGGGCTCTTGGGAGTGATCATAATAAGCATGAAGACAAAAGCAAGGATCTCCAAGGACCACTGGACAAAGGGATGAAAAGCAAACTATTGGCGGTTATCTTTAGTGTACTTTAGAGTAGCCAAAAATAGTATTGTAAACTTGGGAATATATATAACCAAGTGTAGCAGTTAGAAAAAGAGAAAGAGAAGAAAAACAAATAGTTTGTATTAGCTATCTTTGAGAGCATTCTTCTCTACAACTCTGTAACTGAGCAGCTGTGTACTTTTGTATCACAGATTATTTCCGCAATAAAAACACTTCAGTTGGATCATCAAACAATCCAACTGAATTATTTATATCTTGTGTTTTTGTTTATTCAGTTCAGTTTTATTTTATCAGTGTTTTAAGTTTAAGAAAATATCAAGAATTGTATTCAACCCCCCCCCCCCCTTCTACAATTCTGTTAGGTCATTTGGGAATAACAATTGGTATCAGAGCAAGCTTCTAACATACAAGAAGTTTAAAGATCAAGACCAAAACAGAAACCATGGTGAAGAAGGATGCAGGTGTGAAGATACCAGTTCTTGATAAGGACAATTACTTTCACTGGAAAGTAAAGATGCATTTACATCTCATGTCTATGGATGAGAGATATGTAGACTGCATTGAGAAAGGTCCACACGTTCCCATGAAGTTTGCATCTAGAGTTGGAGTGCCAGATGATACTCCTGACGTAGAAATTCCAAAACTTGTCTCAGAATGGACTATTGAAGATCTTGCAGAAATCCATAAAGATAAGAGAACCATGAACATTCTGTTTAATGGTTTGGAGCAAGAGATGTTTGACAATGTTATCAACTGTACAACCTCTAAGGAAGTATGGGATACTGTTAGAACTCTCTGTGAAGGAACTGAGCAAGTCAGGGAAAACAAAATGCAACTCCTTATACAACAATATGAGCACTTTCACTTTAAGGCTGGTGAAACCCTAAATGACACGTTTAGTAGGTTTCAAAAGCTTCTGAATGGATTAAAGTTGTATGGGAGAATCTACCAAACTAAGGACTCAAACCTTAAATTTCTAAGAGCTCTTCCAAAAGAATGGAAGCCTATGACTGTTTCTCTAAGAAACACTCAAGAGTACAAAGATTACACTCTTGAAAGGCTGTATGGAACATTGAAGACTTATGAGCTGGAAATGGAGCAAGATGAGGAAATTGAAAAGGTACAGAAGAAGGGTGGATCCATTGCATTGATTGCATCTGTGAACCAACTGGAAGATGACACTGAAGAAGCTGCAAAGGCCACAACTAGTCGAGCTAGTTGTAGAAGTGATGTCAGCAAGGGTAAAGGTAAGATGACAGAAGAAGAAGAACCAGAACCAGCCAACTTGGATGACTTAGATGAGATTGATGAACACATTGCTTTCCTGTCAAGAAAATTCTCTAAGTTCAAGTTCAAAAGAAACTCAGAAGCAAGGCCACCAAGAAGAGACTTTCAACCTAGCAAAACAAACTGGATTGAAAAGTCTAAATCTAAATGTTTCAATTGTGGAATGCTTGGTCACTTTGCTGGAGACTGCAGAAAGCCCAAGATTGAGAAGAGCAACAGGAAATTTGAGCCTGTTGATTATAAAAAGAAATACTTTGAACTTCTCAAGCAAAAGGAAAAGGCTTTCATGACTCAGGAGTATGATTGGGCTGGTAATGGTGAAGATTCTGATGATGATGTTGAATATGTCAACTTGGCTCTTATGGCTAACAATCATGAGCAGGAAGCAAGCTCCTCAAGCAACCAGGTAACAATTACTAATCTTTCTGAGCTTTCTAAAGAGGAATGCGATAGTGCAGTAAATGAAATGTCTACTGTATTATATAATTTGCGTGTTACTCTTAAATCACTTACCAAAGAGAATTCAAGAATTAAAGAGACTAATTTGCTCTTAAGTGATAGGAATGCAATGTTAGAAGCACAGCTCATTGAATTTGAGAAAATGAGATGTGTTAGTAGGGATGCTAAGAAGGAACTTGAGAACGTGTTACAAAGGGAAGAAATTCTTAAGACACAACTAGAAATAGAACAGAGTGTGATTGCTAAATGGAAAGATGCCAGGAATGTTGCTACCAACATCATTAATGTTCAAGGTATGGAATCTTTCTGTGAACAATCATGGAAAAAGAACAAAGAGAAACTAGGGTATGCTTGTGAAGCCTTAGATTCAGAAACAGAGTCAACAAACACCAATGATCATTTGTTGAAGGTTGATATGTCAACGGAATGCGATGTTCCGTTGACACATGAACCATCAACCGATCAGGGTGTTTCGTTGACAGAGAAAAGAAAAGATGAACTCACTAGACTTAATAATAAGTATGGTCCTGTCACCAAGAACTTTGTTCAAGGTGAGTCTAGTAAATCAAAGAAAGTTGAGAAGCCTGTTGAGAGAGCTAATGTAGGTCACTTGTCCAACAAGCAATTGAAAGATAAGATAGAGAAAGTTCAAGATAAGGCTAAGGGAAATAAAAGGAATAACAGGAATGGCAAAGTAGGAATTAACAAACACAACAATTACACACCTGATAAATATGCTCCTAGAAAGACATGTGTCAATTGTGGAAGTGTTAGTCATCTATCTACTAACTGCAAATCTGTTAAGAAAACTGCTAATGTGAAAATTCCCAAGCCTGCAATGAATAATCTTATGCCTACAATGCCTGTTATGCCTAACATGTTTGCTCCATGTGCACAATTTCAGAATCCATATGCTAACATATCATTTGTGCCTAATCCATACATAAATATGTTTAGTATGCCACAAATGCCATGGAATATGAATAATATGTGTGTTCCTTCAAATATGCATGCTGTAAATGAAAATGTGAGCAACAATCAGAAATCAACACCAAGAGTAAAAGTTGATTTAAATCAATCTGAGCCCAAGGTGAAAAATGATATAAAAGGAAAAGCAAAGGCTAACAAAACAGGACCCAAGGAAACTTGGGTACCAAAATCGACTTGATTTGGTTCTATTGTGTGCAGGGAGACAAAAGGAATCTTTGGTACTTGGATAGTGGTTGTTCAAGACACATGACTGGTGATTCTACCCTGCTCACAGAGTTTCAGGAAAGAGCTGGCCCTTGTATTGCTTTTGGAGATGACAGCAAAGGCTACACTAAGGGATATGGCTTGATTTCAAAAGAGAATGTCATCATAGATGAAGTTGCATTGGTGGATGGTCTTAAGCACAATTTGCTTAGTATCAGTCAACTTTGTGACAAAGGATTTTTAGTTACTTTTTCAAAAGAAGCCTGTGTTGTTTCTAAAGGAGGAAACAACAATGTGGTAATGACTGGATTCAGAAGAGGGAATGTGTACATTGCTGACTTTAGTAGCACAAGTCCAGACACCATCACTTGTCTTTTCAGCAAAGCAAGCAAGGATGAAAGTTGGCTATGGCACAAGAAATTATCTCATCTGAATTTCAAGGTTATGAATGATTTGGTAAGGAAGGATCTTGCTAGAGGAATTCCACAGGTGGAGTTTTCCAAGGATGGTTTGTGTGATGCCTGTCAAAAAGGGAAACAAAAGAAGGCATCATTCAAAAGCAAGACAGAGTCATCAATTGTCCATCAGCTTGAGTTACTTCATATGGATCTGTTTGGCCCTGTAAATGTCATGTCTATTTCAAAGAAGAAATATTGTCTTGTGATTGTTGATGATTTTTCTAGATTTACTTGGACCTTCTTTTTTACATTCTAAAGATGAGGCAAGTGAAATCATTATCAATCACATCAAGATGGTAAACAATCATCCTGACTTGAAAGTAAGAAGGATCAGGAGTGACAATGGGACAGAATTCAAGAATTCAAGCATGAAGATGTTCTGTGAAGAAAATGGTATTATGCATGAGTTTTCAGCAGCAAGGACACCACAGCAAAATGGTGTAGTTGAAAGGAAAAACAGAACACTTATTGAAGCTGCCAGGACAATGCTAGATGAATCAAAGTTACCAACTTACTTTTGGGCTGAGGCAGTTAACACAGCTTGCTTCACTCAGAATATTTCTTTGATTAATCAGGCCAAGGGAATGACCCCTTATCAACTACTCAAAAGAAAGAAGCCACTATTGGATTTTCTTCATGTCTTTGGATGCAAGTGCTTTGTTCTGAGAAATCAAGCTGAGCATTTGGGGAAATTTGAAGCAAAGGCAGATGAAGCAATATTTGTGGGATATGCAGCAGGGAAAGCTTACAGAGTCTATAATCTCAGAACCAACATTGTTATGGAATCTGTACATGTTGTTTTTGATGATCTCAAAATTCAAGGTCTCTGTGATGAAGGTTTCCATGAAAGTCTCTCTTTTGAGAATGAGGAAGGAGATCGAATGAATCATGTTAAGACTACTGAGAAACAGCCTAAAGTTGTTGTATCTAGCACAGATGAGAGCAGCAGTGAAGATGAAATTGCTGCATTAAGATTGAAAAGAATAGCTGCTAGTAGACCAAATGGTCATTTCGTTGACAGTCAAGATGGTGGTTTCGTTGACAGTCAAAATGAGCGTTTCGTTGACAGCCAAAACAGTCATACCGTTGAAGGTCATAGAAATGTCTCAAGAAGTGATCATTTAGGGACAACAAACTCAGGGGGAGTTTCTCAAGGACAAATATCCAATCAAGGCAATCATGATCATGAAGCTACCTCGTCTAGAGCAAATCTACCTCCCTCAAGAAAATGGACTAAAGATCATCCCTTTGAACTTATTATAGGTGATGTGTCTTCAAAAGTCCAAACTAGAAGAGCAACTCAAGAAGAATGTCTATATAGCAGCTTTCTGTCTCAAGATGAGCCAAAGAAAGTTGAGGATGCACTTCTAGATCCAGATTGGGTTTTGGCTATGCAAGAAGAGCTAAACCAATTTGAAAGGAACAATGTTTGGAAGCTGGTGCCCAAGCCTAAGGACAGGAGTGTAATAGGCACAAAATGGGTGTTCAGAAACAAGATGGATGAAAATGGCATAGTCACAAGGAACAAAGCAAGACTAGTTGCAAAAGGCTACTCACAGGAAGAAGGAATTGATTTTGATGAAACATTTGCTCCTGTTGCAAGACTAGAAGCAATAAGGATTTTCCTAGCCTATGCAGCCCATGCCAATTTCAAAGTCTATCAAATGGATGTGAAAAGTGCTTTTCTGAATGGGGAATTGGAAGAGGAGGTCTATGTAAGTCAACCTCCTGGTTTTGAAGATGATGATTTTCCAGAATATGTATACTTCCTCCTCAAAGCACTCTATGGTTTGAAACAAGCACCTAGAGCCTGGTATGACACACTCTCACAGTTTCTTCTTGAGAATCACTTCACTAGAGGTACTGTAGATAAAACTCTTTTTCACAGGATTGTGAATGGCTCTACTATACTTGTTCAAATTTATGTAGATGACATAATCTTTGGGTCTACATATGTGAAACTTTGTCAAAAGTTTGCCAAGCTTATGCAAAGTAAATATGAAATGAGCATGATGGGAGAATTAACTTACTTTCTTGGTCTTCAAGTGAAGCAAGTTAATGAAGGCATTTTCATTAGTCAAACAAAATATATTCATGATTTATTAAAGAAATTTAACTTAATGGAATGCTCTCCTACCAAAACTCCCATGCCCACTGCCACCAAACTTGAATTGGATACTAAGGAAAAATCTGTGGACATTTCAAGTTACAGAGGCATGGTAGGCTCACTTTTGTATTTAACAGCTAGTAGACCTGATATTATGTTTGCTACATGTCTATGTGCTAGATTTCAGGCTGATCCTAGGGAATCCCATTTAGTTGCTATTAAAAGGATTTTCAGATATCTCAAGGGAACACCAAACCTTGGCATTTGGTATCCTAGAGAATCTGGTTTTGAACTAATTGGTTATTCAGATGCAGATTATGCAGGATGTAAAATTGACAGGAAAAGCACAACAGGCACCTGTCAATTCTTAGGAAACAAGCTTGTGTCATGGTTCAGCAAGAAACAAAACTCAGTTTCCACCTCCACAGCTGAGGCTGAGTATATTGCAGCTGGAAGTTGTTGTGCACAGATTTTATGGATGAAAAATCAATTACTTGATTATGGATTAAGAGTTGAGAAAATTCCTATTTTCTGTGACAACACTAGTGCCATTGCCATTACTGAGAATCCAGTGCAGCATTCAAGAACCAAGCACATTGACATCAAGTACCATTTCATTAGAGAACATGTTATGAATGGTACTGTGGAGTTACATTTTGTTCCAAGTGAACAACAACTTGCAGACATCTTTACCAAGCCACTTGATGAATCAACATTCTCAAGATTAGTAAGTGAGCTAGGTATGCTAAATTTCTCTTAATTATTTTTGAGATATTTGCAAGTCATAATGCAGCCAGAAATTTGCTATGATTTTCTGTGATTTAATTTTCTCAGGAAAAAGTAAAATTTTGTCTAAGTCAAAATAACTATGCCAACGAAACAAACCATTTCGTTGACATTCTTAGCATTTTTCTGGGTGTTTCGTTGATAGCTCTTTTATGTCAACGAAACACAGCTGTATCAACGAAACAGACGGGACTTTAAGCGCCCAATTCTGATTCGTTGATTTAGCGCTTTTAATCTGAACCGTTGAAAACTGACACGTCTTTTACCACGATCTATGCATACATCCCTGTAAGTATAAATCATGGTAATACTTTAAGAGTAACGGTTATATTTTTAAGCCAATCCAGTAATTTACTTTTATTATTGGACTCATTTTCTGAGAATTTTTGGGGGAGTATTTAAGAAATTCTATTTTCTTTAATTCTTTTTTACCTGCTCTCAAAAATTCCAAAGGCTTTTCTCTCTCTTTCTCTCTCTAACAAGCAACTCAGTTCGAAGCTTTATCTCACTCAACAATGGCACCCATAGTCAAGCTTATGTCTGCTGGAGGGTTCATTTATGAGAAGAACAACTCCATCCCTTTTGTTGCAAAGGAAAACCCGAACAGACTTTTCTTCAAAATGATGGATTTCATGAAGAATTGCAAGTTGAGCTATGCAATGTTCCACTCTACACCAATCTACAATGAAATAATTGAGGAAATTTGGACCTCATGTGAATATAATGGAACAGATTGCACTCTGCAATTCACTCTCCAAGGTAATGAGTACATAGTTAATTCTGATGTTTTGCAAGCATGTTTACATATTCCTGATAATAACTGTGATTCTTTGCCTACTAACACTGAAATAACTACCATGCTAAATTCTATAAACTACTATTTGCCTACTGATAATCTGGGTAGAATAATTAGGAGAGGTTTGGTTAGGGAATACAGTTATTTAGCTGATGCATTCATTAAGGTCTTTTCTGGAAAGATTAGTAATTTTGATGCATTAACTAACTCTATGTTAATTCTCCTAACCATGCTTCTAAATGATAGATATTACAACTTTAGCACCCAACTTATTTATGAAATTGGTGCTAAGTTGGGTGATAAGGCAAATAGGAAGAAAAATATCTATTATGCAAGGTTTCTGATGATGCTGGCTAATCATGTTAGTCTAGCACCATTAGTTATCTCTAACCCTAATGCCAGGTTTGAGTGCTTTGTACAAGAAAAGAGGGTATTGACAGACATACTGAGGCTGAACTACAATGGTGATGTTCCAGTGGTGTATCTGCCAATCATTGAGGTAACTACTACTATCCCTGTTAGTATAGCTGTTACTTCTATTGTCTCCTCCAACCTTGTTGCTATGGAGTCTGTAGCTGTGACCCAACAGGCTCCTGCCCCAGCAACTAAATCAAAATCAAAGAAATCCTCCAAGCCAACCTCAGGTGCTTCTCAAAAGGCATCTGTTGTAAAAACTACCACACAACCTAAGGGGAGTGAGTCTGGAGTTGTGAGAGGTGAGGGAAGGGGTGAAAATCAAAGAAACCCCAAGAATAAGGAAGGTGAGGTAAGTGTTTCCCAGTCTAGCCCCATTGTGTCTTCCCAACAAGGCACAATGAGTAAAATGGATTTAAACACAAGTCTAATTGCATCCTCCCAAAAGGATGTGATTATTGAAACAAGCTCTCCACCTAGAGCACAGTCCAAAAGGGTAAGGGACACTTCAAGTCCACAGTCTACTTTTTCCCAATACCAAAGGAGAGTGAAGCAAAAGACCAAGGGTTCACAGGGTGCACACACACTGGAAGCAACACTTCCAGTTTCTCAAATTCAGTCTGATGTAACCCCTATTATTTCTCTGGGGTTACAGTCCCACTCTCTAAACATTAATCTTGATTTATCTCCATCCAATTCACCAACTCAATCTTTAGATGTGGACATGATCCATACATCTTTTCCTGATTCTCCAACTCTAATCTTGGAGAAGCCCCACTCTGAAGCTGATGGTCATCACTTATTAAGTGATTTGTTGGGCCATCAACCAAGTTTTTCTGAAACTGCAAGAGAATCGGTGGACCCCAATCTCAAATCAATCACCACAGATTCTACTGTAATTTCACTTTCTCAAAATGCTTTATTGACTTCATCAACGAAACAGCCTCTTTCGTTGACAAGTGTTTCTCCATCAACGGTACCTATACCGTTGACAGTTCAAACTACCATTTCGTTGATAGGTCATTCTACACCTTTTACTGAAAATCAAGTTGTTTCCACAACTAGTGTAGATGACCTGGTGGTAGTTGAGACACTTTTAGGTTTGAAAGGGAGTGAAATTGAGAGGCTGGCTTGTAGCCAGGCAAAAGGAGAGAATGAGAGTGAGAGGCTGGCTATTTCTTCCAGCCAGGCAAAAGAAGAGATTGAGAGTACCACCTTAGTAGGTGAAGGTGAGGGTGTGAGAGGTGTGAGCCATGGGGAGCCCATGATGCAAGAAAAGAGTGGAGAGAGAGAAGGGACTACAGGAGCAATAAGGGTGGAAGCAGCCATTACTAATGAGTTAATGGAGGTCAGTGAGGGAGAAAGGGAACTTACTTTCCAAGAGCATTATCAACAAACTCTGGATAGTATTTCCTTGGATCCTGAGACCTTTACTCATCCTGTGCCAGCCTATCAAGTTATGGCTCAACAGGGCAATGTGGAGGCAGAAAGGTCACTCAACTTAATTCATACTACTGCATCAATGCAAAGAGCAAAGGATGCCTTGACCAATCTACCTCCAGGAGCTGCAGCAAGTGGAGACTTTGAGTTTTCTGATGATGAGGACAGCTATGGTGATAATCTACAGGTGGCCACCACTTCACAGACTGGGACTTCTGTGGTGCCTCCTACACCAGACTGGCTTTCTCAGGGTATGCATGGAAGAGTCACTCTAGATGCTGCTATCTCAAGGCAGTACAATGAGGCCTATCTAGCTCATGAGTCTGCAACTGCAAGGGACAAGAAATTCTACAAGGCCATCATGGATTCTCTGGAAATTCAAAGGCTACAAATGATGCAGACAAGGATTGAGGCTACAGAAATCAAGGACTCCATTAGCAATCTCAGGGATGCTAACTACAGGATGTTGGATGAAAAGCTCCCTCTTCTCACTGTGTCCAAGATGACCAGGTTTTTCTCTAAGGAACCTGAGGTGGCTACATCCTTGAAAACTCTCTCTACAAGAGTGGACAAGGTGGAAGCTACACTTTCTCAAATGCAGAAGGAACAGGAGAAGCAAACTCAGCTACTCACTCAGCTAGTGGCAGCTCAAGGACTCCCAGTCATCTCTCTTGATGCTAACAAAAAGGGGGAGAATTCTAAGGAGCTAAACATTCAAATCACAAAGGTGTTGGTCCCAGCCATTTCACTGCCACAGGAGCCACTAGCAATGGGGGAGTTTGGAAAGAAGAAAAAGGATAGTATTGACCTGATCCAGGAAGCTTCTATGAGGATGAAACTTGCAGAACAAATCAAAGATCACTGGTCCAACATAGAAGCAAGGTTCAAGAACATTACTGAATCTTCAAAGACAGATCAGCCATCAACAAATGCAATGGTGATTGTACAAATGGAGCCACATTTCAAGAGCTCTTATGCTATAGAGCCCCTTCAGCATGGAATCTTTCAAGATTCAAGAAATGAGAAGGGTCAATCTTCATGCTTTAAGAATGTGGATGCAAGAGGGATGTCTCCAATATCACCTGCCAAACCCAAAGGCAAGAACATTGAAAGGATATTTTATCCTGCTCCAAAGCCAGATGAGTTCAAAGTCCTAGGGAAGCTGATCATTGAGAGCAAGGAAAGCAATCATCCAAGCATAAGGAATCAAAGGGCCATCATCTACAGGGACAGCAAGGAAATCTGCATTTGGGTTGGTCACCCAAATTTTGCAAAGGCCAAGGCTGAAGAATCTGAAAGGGCAGCAATGCAAGCATTGGCAGTTGCTCAAGCACTTGAAGATGAAGAGACCCTTCAGGAAGAAAAAGCCAAGGATGGAGCTAATGAAGCTGAACCAGCAAGGAAAAGTGTAAGGCAACCAAAGGCTAGAGCTAAGAGGAATCTGAACTTTGAAAAAGAGGACTCTCTGGACACTGCTCAAGCCCCTTCCACAACAAGTGCACATCAAATTCCTATTGATCTACCTATTGGAGGAAAGTTGGCCTGTGACCCTGCACACCCTGTCAACTTTCATGATCAACCAATCATGCCAAAGGAGGAGCCTATTGAATTTGATGAAGCCTATTTTCCAAAGTTCCTATTTGAAAAGGATCAACCAATGAAGACAAAGAAAAGGGCTGTCAAGGCAAAGCCAGTATTTGTGAGGAAGCCACAATCTCAGAAACCCCCTACAAATCCAGAGGACTGCATGTACATTGCTGACATCAGGGAAGAATCCAGCTTACATCTTGATTTAGACAACCTGGTGGAAGTAAGGGGCATTGCAGCTTCTCAAAAGTTACCTGAAAGATTGGTTTTCACATACAAGGGTGGTAGAGAACAAATATGGCCTCTCTACAGAATTTTAGGAGAAGACTACCAAACACTACTCACAGTGTTTAGATGCTTGAAGAAAGACTTTGGCTTCACCAAAACAGCCAAGTCTGAGGTGGTCTCCAAGATATGTCAAATAAAGGCTAGCTGGAACAAGCCTGAGGCTCTTCCCAGGATGCTAAGAGTGCCCTCAACAGGAAAGAAGATCCATCTTCAACCTTACTGGATGATGGAATTTAAGGACAAGGACAACTGCAGAAGGTTCTTCAGGATGGAAGACCAGCTGGATAAGGCATCTAATCAAACTCTAAGGTTCATGCAATCCAAGCTTGGTGATCAAGATGAAGAAGAGAAGATCTTTTACAGAAGGCTACAGGTCCAGATTGAGGAGAACAACTCTAGGAGAGGGAAGAAGACTATGCCTCAAAGAAGACCAAGATGAATCATTTGCTCAGTCTAGAGGAGCACATTTGGGCATTAGTCTTGTAAGTCTTGTTTTATGTCTAAAACTTTATGAAGCTCAATGCAATTTTTACTTTTATCATGGGTAATATGTCTGGGTGTTTTTGTTATCATCAAGGCTCTTGATTTATGGCTGTTATTCTATCAGTCATAAATTGGGGGAGATTGTTAGGAATATGTTGTTCTTGATGATAATTGTAAAAACACTTAGTAGATTTTGTAGTAAGTTATTTTGTAACTGTCAACGAAATGGCATGCTTTGCAGTGTTTCGTTGACAGGAAGCTCATCAACGGAATGAGTGTTGTAGCAATTGCACTGTACAATACTTCACAGTTTGATATGCATTTGATGTATGTATTAGATAGGTTTCCTAAGTCATGTTGACTAAGTACTAGATAGGCAAAATAGGTTGGTTAATTGTAAGTATATCATGCCTTGTAATTTTGCCTAAGTGAAGACATGTCAACGGTATGAGGATTACTCTATCAACGAAACGAGAGAAACACCATCAACGGAATGAAGAATAAAGCTATCAACGAAACACATCTCCCTGCTATCAACGAATCATTATTGCTTTTCTGAATAGTTGACAAAGTGATAGTGACAGGTTACTGAACAGATCTAAAGGAGATGTGGAAGTGTACTTTGCATTGGAAACCATTAAAATGGACATGGGGAATAAGGAAACATCCCAGTTTCCAATTGGGCTCTTGGGAGTGATCATAATAAGCATGAAGACAAAAGCAAGGATCTCCAAGGACCACTGGACAAAGGGATGAAAAGCAAACTATTGGCGGTTATCTTTAGTGTACTTTAGAGTAGCCAAAAATAGTATTGTAAACTTGGGAATATATATAACCAAGTGTAGCAGTTAGAAAAAGAGAAAGAGAAGAAAAACAAATAGTTTGTATTAGCTATCTTTGAGAGCATTCTTCTCTACAACTCTGTAACTGAGCAGCTGTGTACTTTTGTATCACAGATTATTTCCGCAATAAAAACACTTCAGTTGGATCATCAAACAATCCAACTGAATTATTTATATCTTGTGTTTTTGTTTATTCAGTTCAGTTTTATTTTATCAGTGTTTTAAGTTTAAGAAAATATCAAGAATTGTATTCAACCCCCCCCCCCCCTTCTACAATTCTGTTAGGTCATTTGGGAATAACACTTACCAACTGCCCCATCTGATTCTCCAAAGTCTTGAGCGATGCCGCCTGGCTTTTAACTATCATTCTCAACTCATCCAATTCAGATTTTTCATTCGAAGACTGCCCCGCACTAGCATGAGGTTGTTGCGGAAATCTTGGTGGCTGAAATTGTTGCCTAGGAGCATACTGTGGCTGAAAATTCTGCCCTTGCTGCTGCTGAAAATTCTGAGGATTGTAAGGCTTTGCTCCAAATTGCTGTCCTTGGAATGGCTGATAAGGCTGCTGCGATTGTTGATTGTCGCTCCAGCTGAAATTAGGATGATTCCGGCTATTGGGATGATAGGTGGCTGGAACTGGCTGTGATGGTCTCTGAAAGTTGCTCACAAACTGCGCCGACTCACTAGATATGGCACAATTATTCGTCTCATGTGCGCCCGCACAAAGCTCACAAACACTAGCCACCTGCTGAACTCCATAATTCGCCAAAGAATCCAGTTTCATTGTCAAAGCCTTCAACTGGGCTGCTATAGCTGTAGCTGCATCAACTTCCAAAACCCCTGCTACCTTGCCTTGTGATAATCTCTGAGTCGGATTCTGATATTCATTCGCAGCCATCATCTCAATTAACTCATAAGCCTCATCGTAGCTCTTAGCCCACAGAGCTCCACCTGATGCCGCATCAAGCATCGGTCGAGATTGACCTCCCAGTCCATTATAGAAACAATTGATCACCATCCAATCAGGCATTCCATGATGTGGACATCTCCTAAGCATCTCCTTGTAGCGCTCCCAAGCTTCACATAAAGTTTCTCCAGAATGCTGTGCAAACTGAGTAAGAGCATTCCTGATTGCAGCTGTTTTCGCCATGGGAAAGAATTTAGTGAGAAACTTCTGAGCAAGATCCTCCCATGTAGCAATAGAACCTGCTGGTAGCGAGTCCAACCAGCCCTTAGCCTTATCCCTCAGAGAAAATGGGAAAAGTCTCAGCTTCACAGCATCTTCTGACACTCCGTTGAACTTGAAGGTGTCACAGATCTCGATGAAATCCCTAATATGCATATTAGGATCTTCCGTTGGAGCACCCCCAAACTGAACTGAATTCTGCACCATCTGAATCGTGCCAGGCTTGATTTCAAAAGTATTAGCTGCAATAGCCGGCCTGACAATGCTAGATTGAATGTCATTGATCTTTGGCTGAGAATAGTCCTTCAAAGCCTTCGTTTCTAGTGCTACTGGATCACCCATAACTAGACTTGATTCAAGTTCTTCTTTCCGAGATTGAGAACGTGTTCGCATACACGCTCGCTAGAATACCTGAATAAGTAATACGTGTTCACACAATATCACGCAAGTATACGCGGTCACAAGTAATATAAGAATAAGTAGAGTTCGTTCCCACAGAGACTGTTATGGTTATTATAGTTATGCACTTATGCAACAATGTATGGCTATCATTCAATGCTAAGACAAGTATCAAGGTTGTGTTTTGATTAACTAAATTAACTAAACAAATTATCAAGACTATATTAAACTAAAGATTGCTGATATATTACTTATGAGAAAATAAACATGGGATCCTAACTTCATTAAATACTTCATTCAGAGTCTTTTGTCTTTAATCAATGCATGTGACGGTTGTGACAACTAATCGGATAACACGAAATCAGTACACGCTACCTTTCAGTATACGTATACCAAACCACTCAAACATCCACAAAAGAGATAGAAGTTAAGCAGACACCAATTATGCTTAGACCCTATATGTCTATAAGATTTGAAAACATAGCGGTTTAACGAGCAAGTTATCCATTCAGATTACATAGGGCAGGTAAGATGGTTAAAATCACCTACGAATCATGCATGACAAACATACATAAACCTATGCTAGCATGGCAAGTTCTAAACCTCTATATCCACTTTCGCATTCAATAGAGATTAACAAACAATCTTAGATGTTAGCTACGCATCCAAGAAGAATAAGCACAACCAAACTAGGATATCAATAAGTCATCACACACAAATCTTTAAAACAATCAACTACTAAAATCCATAGATAAATCCGCTAGGATCCCATGACAACGATTAGTTCATGATCGAACTTCTCATCGTCACGGGGTTTGATGAAAGCATGATGAAAAACAAGAAATCAATGATGTAAATATGAATAAGAGTTAAAGGTTTAGAAGACAAATCTGGAAGCATCCAAAAGTTACACCAAAATTGAAGATTACAAGAAAAGACTATGTCTAGATCTCCTCGTGGTCACGTTCTTCGTTCTTGGCTCCTCGATCTTGTGCTCCAATATTGAATCTGATCTCTGTTGTATTGTGATGTATTGTGATGTGTTGATTATGTCCCCCCAAGGTGTGTATTTATAGCTCCAAGTTGTCCCTCTTCCAAGCAATTGCCGTTTTTGAGTTAGAATAGAATTACGGCAATTTCCATCTTTGAATGCAATAAGAATTGCATATTCCATGTTTACAACTGATTCTGGAAGTTTCTGGCCGCCCCAAGCAATTACCATAATGATTAGAAGTCGAATTTGTGAAGTTTTCCTAATTAAAATCAAATTCTGGCAATTTCTGGCGGTTCTGACTTCCTGGGCGGCCGCGCAGAATTCCAGTACAATTACTGGGCGCCCGTGCAGAACCTTCTGCCTAGAATTATAGAAAATGTTGTCCTCTTCGCGTGAACTGTAAGATCGTCAGAATCGGACTTGTAGAACTCCAGATATGGCCAAAACAGTGAAGACTGCGCAACCTACCCGGAAAATCCGATTTTTAATCAAATTAACCTCCAACTCTTGATTCTGCAAAACTTAATGCAAACACATTAAACACACCACATATTTGAGTTCAAGTCATCAATTTAAGCCGATATGAAGCGTTCCAAGTGGATTAAAAATCCACTTATCAAGCGTGTATGCGAACACGTTCTCAATCTCGGAAAGAAGAACTTGAATTGAATCTAGTTATGGGAGAACCAGCAGTAGAAACGAAGGCTTTGAAGGATTATTCTCAGCCTAAAATCAATGACATTCAATCTAGCATTGTCAGGCCAGCCATTGCAGCTAATACCTTTGAAATCAAGCCTGGCACGATTCAGATGGTGCATAATTCAGTTCAGTTTGGGGGTGCTCCAACGGAAGATCCTAATATGCATATTAGGGATTTCATCGAGATTTGTGACACCTTCAAGTTCAACGGAGTGTCAGAAGATGCTGTGAAATTGAGACTTTTCCCATTTTCTCTGAGGGATAAAGCTAAGGGCTAGTTGCATTCTCTACCAACAGGTCCTATTGCTACAAGGGAGGATCTTGCTCAGAAGTTTCTCACTAAATTCTTCCCTATGGCTAAAACAATTGCAATCAGGAATGCTCTTACTCAGTTTGCACAGCAGTCAGGGGAAACTTTATGTGAAGCTTGGGAGCGTTACAAGGAGATGCTTAGGAAGTGTCCTCATCATGGAATGCCTGATTGGATGGCGATCAATTGTTTCTCTAATGGTCTGGGAGGTCAATCACGACCAATGCTTGATGCGGCATCAGGTGGAGCTCTTTGGGCTAAAAGCTACGAGGAAGCTTATGATCTAATTGAGATGATGGTTGCTAATGAATACCAGAATCCAACTCAGAGGTTATCACAAGGCAAGGTAGTAGGAATTCTGGAAGTGGATGCAGCTACGGCAATAGCAGCTCAGTTAAAGGCTCTGTCCATGAAGGTTGATTCTTTAACCAACTATGGAGTTCAGCAGGTGGCTAGTGTTTGTGAGCTATGTGCAGGAGCACATGAAACGACTCAATGTGCCATATCTAATGAATCGGCGCAGTTTGTGAGCAATTTCCAGAGACCACAACAGCCAGTTTCTAACACCTATCATCCTAATAACAGGAACCATCCGAATTTCAGCTGGAGTAACAATCAGGGTGGCCAGCAACAACCACAACAGCCTTATCAGCAGTATCAAGGTCAGCAATATGGAGCTAAGCCATTTAACCCTTCTGGTTTTCAGCAGCAGTATGCTCCAAGGCAACCATATCAACCACCAGGTTTCCAACAACCATCTCAGGGAAGTGTTGGCCAGTCGTCTAATGAAAAAACTGAATTGGAAGAACTGAGGCTAATGTGCAAAAGCCAAGTTGTTTCAATCAAAACTCTGGAGAATCAAATCGGTCAGATTGCCAATGCTTTGTTGAATAGACCACAGGGAACTCTCCCTAGTGATACGGAAGCTAATCCAGGCAAACGGGAGGCCAAGAAACATGTAAAAGCAGTTACCTTGCGATCTGGAAGGATTACGAATGATCAGAACTCAGAAACAGTGCAAAACGAATAAAATTTGAAAAATGACCAGAATGTGGAGCGCGCCCGCACTGTTCATAGCGCGCCCGCGCAGTCCCTTCTGCAAGAAAGTGAAAAAAGTGGAGAAAAGGCTGATCAGTTGGGGAACAACCCGGAGAAGAGCAAACTTTCTACTGAGAATTCTATTCCGAAGCAAGCTACAGAGAGCAAGGAAGTCTATCCTCCTCCGCCATTCCCTAAACGTCTTCAGAAGCAGAAACTAGATAAGCAGTTCGCTAAATTTCTGGAGGTTTTCAAGAAGTTGTATATCAATATACCTTTTGCGGAAGCTCTAGAACAAATGCCGAGCTACGCAAAGTTCATGAAGGGTATTCTATCTTGGAAGTTGAAACTCGAGGAGTTGGAAACCGTGGCTCTAACAGAAGAATGTAGTGTTATTCTACAACAGAAGTTACCTCCTAAACTCAAAGATCCAGGGAGTTTCACCATACCGTGCACAATCGGCAATCTATCTTTCAACAAGTGATTGTGTGACTTGGGAGCTAGTATTAATCTGATGACGTTGTCTGTCTTCATGCAACTTGGTTTTCCTGAACCGAAACCTACGAACATGTATTTGCAATTAGCTGATCGGTCTATCACATATCCTAGAGGTATAGTAGAGGATGTCTTGGTTAAGGTGGATAAGCTTATTTTTCCTGCTGATTTTGTTATTCTGGACTTTGAGGAAGACAAGAAGATTCCTATTATCTTGGGAAGACCGTTCTTGGCTACAGGACGAACTTTGATAGATGTGCAGAAAGGAGAGCTTACAATGAGGGTTCAAAATCAGAAGGTCACTTTTAACGTGTTCAAGACAATGAAATTTCCAACTGAGGAAGAAGAGTGCTTTAAATTGGAGATGGTCGATTCTGTCGTCAATACAGAGATTGAACAACCGCTGAAGTCAGATACAGTGGAGAGAGTCTTGATCGGGGATTCTGATATCGAAGACGAAGAAATAGCAGAGCAACTTCAGTTGTTGAATGCACCTCCGTGGAAAAGAAAAATTGATGCGCCATTCGAATCTCTTGGATTAGCAGAGCTGAACAATTCTCAGGAGCGACTTAAACCATCTATGGAAGAAGCTCCTACACTTGAACTCCAACCACTGCAGGATCAATTGAGGTATGGTAAAGTCTACGAGAGCAACAGGCTATATAAGGAGAAGGTTAAGGACTGGCATGAAAGAGGGGTGGTGAAACATTCATTTGTGCCTGGTCAGCTAGTTCTGCGTTTCAAGTCTCGCTTCAGATTTTTTTCCAGGAAAGCGTAAGTCGAGGTGGTTGGAGCATATCACGGTTAAATCAGCATTTCCGCATGATGCAGTAGAGATTTTCCATAAGTTTCCGGACGAAGCGTTCAAGGTTAATGGTCAGTGGCTGAAGCATGATGTTGGTGATACGGTGAACCGTGAGTCGACGTTCACCGTTCTTGCGACTGGATGAAAACGGATTCACGTCAAGCTATTGACGTAAAACAAGCGCTTCGTGGGAGGCAACCCACGCAATTGTTGTAATATTATTCAGTTTAAAAACAAATGAAAAAAAGCAGAAAAAAATTTCTGGACAGAATGTGGAGCGCGCCCGCGCTTGGGTTCTGCCAGGAAAACAAAAAAACGAAAAAAAAGACAAAAAAACAGAAAAGTTTGTGGGTTTTCCCCTATTTAAAACCTACCCCTCCTATTCCCAGCCACTTTCTATCAAACACTAGCTTTCTTTCTCTCTCTAATCCTAAATCCCTAAACCTATACATACAATTACATACACATTTACATCAATCCATGACACCACCAAAGAGAGGCCGATATGCCGGAAGTAGTAGCACTCGCCGCTCTTCTTCTGAAGAGGAATCGAGTATGGGTTTTGGGGGAGAGAAATATACTTCTTCGGAGGCACAAGCTGAGTTTACACGGTTGCTGTCTAAAGCCGTGGCCAAGGAAAGGGGGTTTTTGCCACAACCTACGGATGGGTATTTGTTTCGTATGATTACAAAAAAGGGTTGGGAGAGTTTTTGTGAAGCACCGGAACCGGTCCCATTGAGTATTGTGCAGGAATTTTATGCCAATGCGAAGGCCGATAAGAATGGGTATAGTGTGGTTCGGGGCTTTACTCTGGACTACACTGCGAAGGCTATTCATCGGGTTCTGAATTTGTCGAGGAAGATGAGGGGAGACGAGGATTGGTCATTGAAGACCCGTGAGGATGTGGATTTAGAGTACATCGTTGGGGAGATTTGTGTTCCGGGTACAGCTTGGAAGTATAGGGCTGGCACCACTGAGCCGGTCACTTTCCCGGCTTCTGCAATGAACAGGTATGCGAGGGCCTGGAATATGTTTATGTGTGCTAACATTTTGCCGTCTTCGCATTCGCATGAGGTTACAGTTGATAGGGCTATTATTCTATGGGGGATTCTGAATGAGGAGTATATTGATCTTGGGGCTCTCATTCATAGGAATATTCTGAGGTTCTTGCGAGGTGGTACAACGGGGGCGATTCCTCATGCCTCTGTTGTTACCAAACTCTGTACAGCTGTCGGTGTTCATTGCTCTGAGGAGGAGCAGCTTCAGTTACCTAGTGCTCCTATTGATCACTCGACGATCTCACGGTTGGAGGATTGGACAGGCGGCGCTCCTAACTACTATGGTTTGGGCTATACTTATTTTGACGATGAGGGAGGCGATGCTCCGCCTCGTGAGCCTGCAGCACAAAGGGGTAGTCCATCTGGGATTCAGCGTGAGGTTGATAGGTCTGGTTTTGGGGATGTTCAGTATAGGCGGCTAACTCGGCGTATAGACGCCATGCACGACATCAATCGTCGCTTTGCTCAGGATTTGACTCAGGCTTTGGGTACTGCATTCAGAGCCACTGGAGTTGATATAGCTTGGCCTGACTTTGGAGCTGATTCTGTTTATCCACCACCGGATACCCCACCCGAAGAGGGTGAGTCTGCTGATGACTAGGTATACTCTGCACTTTCCTTGTTATTACCTTCAATGAGGACATTGAATACTTTAAGTTTGGGGGTGATAATTAAGGAATAGTAGTGTTAGTGTGTGTGTGTCATGTAGGATTCATTTTGCATATGTAGTTAGTTCATTCATATCTTTGCATGTTTGTGTCATATAGAGCATTCTGTTTGCATATTTGTTTATATCTATCATGTGAGTCCATTTAGTTGCATTTGCATAGCATATTTCATGATCCTGTAAGATTGGCTATTTCTGTTGGTGAGTCGATGTTGATTGGAGTGTGGTAATGATGAATAGAGGGTTGATTAAGTTCCTATGAAATTGACTTGCATGCCAGAAATAAATTAATTACATAAGTCTCATTAGTTGCTTTTGGATTTGATCAGACCATGTATGTTTGGATGTTAGAATTTAATCACTTGCTTACATTTAGAATGCTCGGCTATTCCCTTGAATACGAAGGAGCACTAAAGTATAAGTTTGGGGGAAACCAGGGATTTCATGCTAGTTGTTAATAAAGGTTAGGCGTCAAATGGCTAGTAGCCGCTCATTATAAAAATGAGTAGTCTAGGGAGGGATGAGGAAAAGCAAAGCGCACTCATTCCGAAATTAAAAAAAAAAGAAAGAAACAAATAGAAAAGAAAAAAAAAAGAGTTATGTTAGTTGTTTCTGCAGAATTGATCAGGGTGATCTCTTTGATACTCGAGCAATTAAGTTCTAGGGGACTTTGTGCCTAGTGACCTAAGACTTTTCCGGTCTAGGATCCACTAACCTAAAGCTCGCTACATGGGTATTATTGTATAAGCCTTTTTGGGTCTCATCCATTGCACGGTCAAATAAGCATTTGTGTTGTGTCATAATAAAGCATGAATTCTTGTCTAACTCAAGTGGATTATGGAGGTGTCTCTTAGTGAGTTTGTGTCTAGCGTGCATTCTGTTTATAAGCTTGTGGTTGTTTTGATGAAGAATAAGATATGGTCTTGATTTAGTTTCGGAGTATATTGATGAGCATCGCACTCACGCACGTTTCTGTGTTTGTGTTGTTAGTAAACGGGGATTTGGTCGAGCTCTGTTTGGAAGATTGCATTCTTTGAGATGTTGGCTTGTTGATTGGTTATGGTTAGTCTGAGGGTATCGTCTGCATTAGCATATTAGTTGCATTCATGCATTGCATTATATATATAGAGCCTGTTTATGCTTGAGGACAAGCATCGGTTTAAGTTTGGGGGTGTGATAAGTGGATTTTATATCTACTTGGAACGCTTCAAATCGGCTTAAATTGACTGTTTCTACTCAAGTACTTGGTGTTTTTAAGGTGTTTTTAGTTGGAATGTGCATAGCTACAGAATTGGCAGAGTTGTGGAGTTTCCATGATTATATGGTGGTGTAGAACATCAATGTGAAAGCCATGCAGTTGCGGGAGTTGGAAGCACAAGGAAAAGCAAGAAAGCAAAGTTTCAGAATTATTGGACAGAAACAGAAGCGCCCCCGCGCCTCAGGAGACCAGTCAACAGCAGGGGCTATATAAACACTTGGGGGACGATTTTAGGGATATATACATAGACAGATACATATCTACATCCCTAATCACCAGAGAGAGCAAGAAGACGGCTGATTACGAAGACTTAGTTTCATCTTATCTTTGTATTCTTCTAATTGGGTGATACTTTGGATTCTCGGTGAAGTTGTTTTTCATAAACCTTAGTACTTATTACTCTATTTAGTATTCCAGACATATTTATTATCATGTTTTCATCAGATCCCATGATGACGAACGGTTCGATTATGAACTAATCGTTATCGTGGGATTCTAACGGATTTATCTATGGATTTTAGTAGTTAATTGTTTTAAAGATTTGTGTGTGGTGAATTATTGGCTTCCTAGTATGGTTGTACTTGTTCTTCTTGGATGCGTAGCTAACATCTAAGTTGTTTGTTAATCTCTATTGATTTCGAAAGTGGATATAGAGGTTTAGAACTTGCCATGCTAGCATAAGTTTATGTATGTTTGTCATGCATAATTCGTAGGTAATTTTAACCATCTTACCTGCCATGTGTAATCTGAATGGATAACTTGCTCGCTAAACCGTTATGTTTTCAAATCTTATAGACATATAGGATCTAAGAATAATTGGTGTCTGCTCAACTTCTATCTCTTTTGTGGATGTTTGAGTGGTTTGGTATACGTATACTGAAAGGTACCGTGTACTAATTTCGTGTTGTCCGATTAGTTGTCACAACCGTCACATACATTGATTAAAGACATAAACTTCTGAATGAAGTATTTAATGAAGTTAGGATCCCATGTTTATTTCTCATAAGTAATTCGACAGTAAATTCCTTAGTTAATCTTAGTCTTCATAATTTGCTTAGTTAAATTAGTTAATCACAACTCAACTTTGATACTTGTCTTAGCATTGAACAATAGCCATACATTGTTGCATAAGTGCATAACTGTAGTAATCCAGTCTCTATGGGAACGAACTCTACTTATTCATATATTACTTGTGACCGCGTACGCTTGCGTGATTTTGTGCGAACATAAGGCCAGGCTCGTGGCAAAAGGATTCAGACAAAGGCAAGGGATTGACTTTGATGAAACTTTTTCGCCTATAGCCCTGTTAAAATGAATTCGGATTTTTCTTGCGATTGCTGCTTACTACGACTATGAGATCTGGCAAATGGACGTGAAAACAGCCTTCCTCAATGGGAAACTGGAAGATGAAGTGTATATGACACAGCCAGAGGGTTTTATTTCCAAAGGGAATGAACACCTAGTGTGTAAGCTGCTATGAACCATATAGGCGGGAGCGTGGTAACATTTCTTGTGTTGTATGTGGATGACATTAGGACATGATATACCGATGCTACAATCAGTCAAAGTGTGGCTATCAAAGAACTTCACTATGAAGGACATGGGAGAAGCATCCTACATTCTCGGTATGAAGATCTATAGAGATAGATCTAGAAGAATGATAGGTCTTACCCAGGGTACATACATCGAGAAAGTGCTTAAAAGGTTCAGCATGGAAAACTCCAAGAGAGGTCTCATACCAATGAGCCATGGAGTATCCCTTTCCAAGAAGATGTCTCCTAAGACACCTGAAGAAAGGGAGCGTATGAGTAAGATACCTTATGCTTCGGCAATAGGATCTATCATGTACGCGATGTTATGTACTAGGTCTGATGTTGCTCATTCAATTAGTGTGACGAGCAGATATCAGTCCAATCTAGGTGAAGACCACTGGAAAGCAGTGAAGAATATCCTTAAGTATTTGCGAAGGACTAAGGATATTTTTCTTGTTTTTGGTGGATCTGAGTTGAAAATAGAGGGTTATACTGACTCTAGTTTTCAATCAAAAAGCGATGATAGCACATCCATGTCAGGGTACGTGTTTACTCTGAATGGTGGAGCGATTAGTTGGAAGAGTTCCAAACAGTCTACAACGGCTGACTCCACAGCGGAAGCAAAGTATATAGCTGCAAGTGAGGCTGCAAAAGAAGCCGTTTGGATGAGGAAATTTGTTTCTGAGTTGGGAGTTGTCCCTAGCATTGAGGAGTCTATTGTGTTGTATTGTGATAACAACGCAGCAATAGCACAAGCCAAGGAACCTAGGTCTCATAAAAATACCAAACATGTTTTGCGGCGCTTTCATTTGATTAGGGAGATCATTGAAAGAGGAGATGTCAAAATTGAGAGAGTTGACACACATAACAACGTAGCAAACCCACTCACAAAGACATTGTCTCAGATTCACTTTGATCGTCATAAAGAGAAGATGGGTATTAGATACCAGTGTGATTGGCTTTAGTTCAAGTGGGAGATTGAAAGTGTTTGTCCTAAATCCAATCATGTATGATGAGTTAGGAAGAACTTTCTTGTATTCTTATTTGATTTCATTAATGTTAAATAAAAGACTTGTTTTGTTTTTATTACGGGCTTTATCTATTTAAAGTGTTTTAAATAAGATGTTCCATAGTTTAGAGTAAAGCTTCTAGAATTATAATGAGATTATAATAGTGAGATCTAGAAGATGATAACTCTAGACTTAAATAGTTCCTCATAGGATAACTAATCGGAAGTTGGTGAATCCGCAAAGATTGGTACATACTATGCTTGCTCCCGTCAGGAGGATGTCTGTTCTCATAGGCATTTGTGTGGTGACACTATAGCTAGTATGTAGGTGCTTGTTAGGGAATAAGTTTACTGAACATGACTCGATAAGTTGAACAGCTAATGGAGTTTATTCACGTGTCAATAGTTATTCACTGAGTGATAGTTGTACAAGTGTCCTTAGACTTGAGATCGTTAGAGTTATCTTGTATATAATGAACTATGCTTTGGATTAGTCCTTAGTCTCAAGGACATCCATTAGGTCTATTCTGGGCATACGGATTTGTGTATGGAGATAGTTAACGTCAATAGAGGATCTACCCCTTCCAGTATAGGAAGAGAATATCCTATGTTATTCTTAGTATACGAGTTCTGGAATCTCTGGCCAGAGTGTATGAAATTAGAAAGGAGTTTCTAATTTGCATTAATATGAACTTAACATTATGAATAAGAAATCATATGATTAAATTTAATAGGCCTGACACGAGATTCATGCCTTGTATTTAATCGGGATATTGTTGGGTAGAAGAAATTGATTGTACTGAAACTAGTCACTGACAGGTTCTTGGTATTCTAAGCAGTGAATTCATATTATCCGGATAGTCGCGATATGTTGAGAAGCATCACTCACGATGTAGATAAATATAATTAATCGGTTAATTATATTTAATGAATTATTAGAATTCATATAAATAATAAATAAAAGTTTATTATTATTTATTTCTACTACTGTACATCATCAGCGAATCATTAATTATAGGTTTCTCATATTTTCTTAGTATTTTTCGAATGTTGATGGATACAGTTCAAACTGGTTTTTAATTTTAATTTCTATCGGTGTTTGATTAGATTCATGGGTGATGTATCATTTAATTGGGTGTTTCTTTCTCCAGTGATATATCTTCGGGAGTATGGCTATTTACTTATTCGACATGGATTTGTATACTTGTGTCGTAATTTGTTTTTGTGTTTTTCCCAGTTTAATCACAATATACGCTGCTGCTGGTAGATGATATAAGTAGAGGCAACAAAGTGCTCTTCTGAAAGGGTCTTAATTTTAAAAGGATGTTACGGCTTGTAGGTAACATCATTTTTCTAAATTATGTTTGACTATTGGGAGCCGTAATATAAAGACCTGCTATATTTCTAATTTTTAAATGTCAAACCTGCTATCTTAATATACCAGTTGCAATTTTTTCTAACGTTATCGTCTTACTTTGTAAAGAACCATTTGTTATTGTAGGGGATAGGATAGTGTTGGCAACAATAGTTTTGTCCTCTCAGTTTAGAGTTTTTTTAGAACACCTCTCAGATTAGACTTAGTTAAGTACACTAAACTTTTCTCGGCACTTCTAGGAAGCTCAAACATAGCATGATCTACAATTAGTAAAGGCCACGGCTCGGTTGTGTAGTATGTCAGTCGAGTAAGCTAAAAATATAGGTAGATTCTTTATTTAGTATACCAATTTACTTGGTCATAGAGTCTCGACTTACAATACACAAAAAGAATTGGTACATTTGATTCACTCTCAAAGTATTCATATTTTTTTTAGAATTTAAGATCAATACTACATTCTTTATTTGTGTTTTTCTTATATTGAACATGTCTTTTCTCTTCTAATATTTTCATTTAAATGATTTCTACATTGGACGCCCTCATTTATTTTAGGATGTATAAACAGAATTGAAAGAATTAATAGAATAACTTTTCCCTAATTGCATACCTACAAAAAGAAAGACCATTCTCTTTATGCCCGACTCCATGAGATGACTTCTTGAATCCAGTCCACAACCAAGACCACACCTAGCAACCTCTCCAGTCTCCAACAATGCTAGCCCATAGTAGATATAGTAGATAAAGGTGGGGACATGAAATCGATTTTTCAGAAATCGGTGTTGCTGTTACTGCTTAACTTCCTTCTCATTTTCGGACCTGTTTCGCAGATTTGTTACCCCTTGCATTTTGATTTTCCCGTTCATGTTACAGGTGTGCGAGGGACCTCACCCCGTACCTCACTGGGTGGTACAGGCTGCGGGCCATCTTTGGCTGCAAAGCACAGATGGGGAGGTGGGTGCCATGTTTTTTTTTGGCCTATGTTCATATGTGTATAGCCTGTGTAATTTGTCTGGTGCCTTAGTTCGCATATCTTGCATGATTTATATTTTGTTATAGTATCTGACTCTTACTTACGTTGTTATAGTATGCGAGTCTTACTTGTGTCTGGCAGTTGCAATATTGTGCAAAACAAAGTTAATACATATAAAAATTGTGATTTATAGACAGAAAAAACTCTTTCAGATAATACAGCTCAATTTCAATAGATGTAAAAAAGCGGAAAATCTCCAATAGAAGATTTACTTTTGCACTTTCAGAATTTGGGAACTGGTAAATACACATGAAAATTGTGATTTATAAACAGAAAAAACTCTTTTAGATAATATAGCTCAATTTTATAGACAGAAAAATCTCCAATAACAGATTTACTCATTAAAAGAGCACATATCTTACTCTGGAGTCTGGTGCTATTAATTGGTTAGTTTATGCTCTGGATGATGAATAGCCTATATTCGATCTGGTTCTGGTGATAACTATTAGTGTATGTCCATCTTAAAGTTTGGTCCAGCAGTTCTGGAAGATCATAGAAAAGTTGAAGGTAGTGAACAAGCACACTTGGTTGAAATAAATAGAGACAATAAAGACTACTACAATACTTATAGATAAAATACTAATGATAAATTTAAGGGAGCATATGAGATTTCAGTAGAAAATGACCAACAAACGCAATCATGGGAGGCATGCTAAAAGATCAATTCTTTTCAGTCTTTACCTGAGATCAATGCATTATAAAGTAATGCCTTTGAAGTACAAGAATTCTCCTTCCTACCACTTGACAGCCTATCTCTTATCAAACCCGGAAAACTACCCAAGCTTGATTCTGCAGAAACGACTCTACACGTGAAAGTCATCAAACCTATGGGAAAAAATGGATTATCTGAGGAAGTCTTTGCCTATCAGATTATGTTAGAATACAACCCCTCAGTTCAGTCAGCAGAAAATGGTGAAATGCAGATCGGTGATGATGGCGGTGAGAGTGTTGCTGCCAAAGGCGAGGAAACACGAAGAGCAACCTTGAGGATATTCCTCAACCGACAAAGTTTATTGAAGAAGAGGATAGTAATGATGGCAACAAAGAAGAGGATGCAGCAGTTGAGATAATACAAAGAGATAATTTCGAAGTAGAACACAATCTGCAGATGACACAAGAAGAATATGACAATAATGATAGTATTGAGATAGAAGAATACGACAAAGACTATGACAACAGAGATGTAGAAGATGATAGTGATGAAGAAGACATTGACAATGGCACTGCAGAGGAAGATAATGTTGAAGAAGTTGAGGAGAGTTCAGGAACAACAGGATACTCCTCCCTGGACTCCAACACAGAGGCTATCTGGCCAGGTGAGTTGGTGCTAGAATTTTCAGAGAAAGTAAATGATATGCAGGCTAATAACCTCAACTTTAAGGAAATCGTAGAGAAAGATAGTTATGTCAAGTTCAACAACCATAAACTAGAAGAAGACGAAGGAAACAGTTTTGTGATTTATAACAAGCCTCATAAACATTACTTGCCCCTCATTGCTTCGTTTTTAAGGAAACCTCTACTGGTGTGATTTTGGGGAAGCTTGTAATATGTTTGGAGGCACAAATTACATACAGGTGTGGGAAAAGAGGTTGTACTTGCTTTTTGATCTTAAGTTCTAAAAATATTACCAATTGCTATGTTAGTGTTAAAATGCTAATGAAAAAAAAACTTATGCCTGAGAACATGTTTATGCAGTTGTTCAGTAGCAAGCGTATATGCACACATTAACATTTTTTGGGTTCTAAATGGCTGGCTATTTGAACAATCTTCGAAGAACCGGCAAGCCAGGGATTGTCGTGGCCAAGTTTGTGGGTGAAACACAAAGGCTGCCTAGACAGCGCAGTAAAACCACCTGTAAAAGTTAGTTTTGGCAATGTAACATTTAGTTTCATTACTTACCCAACGACTTCCCCTCACCTTGAACTTTATTTTTGTTTTGCTTTCTTATTGACATTGCTGTTTTTCAGCTCTATTAGTATTTTTTTCTATGTGACTTCGTGATGGCCTGCTATATTCAGCCAGTTCACTCTTGGATGGAGCAGTTATAAAGGTACTGATTACATGCATTTTATACTGATGATTTATAACTTTTGCCGTGTCGCATACTTCTGATCATAGCAAAATCATAGTGATTAATCATACTAGGTATTGTTTAATTCTTTTATTAATTATGATTTAGTATGTTTCTGGTCATGCTGTAATTTAGAAAAGATATATGCAGATGCATATATAGGTCCACATAGGATGCTGTAATTTGTGCTGGACTGAGATTTACCACCAAATTATTGTATCTTCACATCTCCAACAAGAAAGAAATGCTAATATCTTGAAGAAATTCTATATGTTCATGGCAATTATCATGAATACATGATTAATTAAACTTCTGAAATGTTGTAAGTTTCAGCAGTGCAACGCTATCGTTAGATAAATATCACTCTCATTAAGCAATTCATAATGATGAGCCATGGGTGATGACTGCATATATAAACATATATATTATATATGACACATAGGGAATGTAAATTTTTGGAACTTGTTAGTGTCTTGTCACTTGTCAGGAAACTGGAGGTTAAGCAAAAGGAATGCGAAGTAGTAACAAATTTTAAGCTACACTTTTTTACAAGGTATAATCATAGATTGGATATGTACCTACCGCAAATGTCCCTTAACAACAGATTGGTGAAAAGAAATCTGTTTTTTTATATACGGGTCTTTTCTTCTAAATGAGAGATTGGAGTTTTTGGAAGTAACAAGAGGGAAACCACAACACCAAAAGTAACTTATTGCTTTAATTTTTAAATGATGCAGAAGCTTGAAATATAGGCGGAATGTGCACATGAATTTTTCGGCGTACAATGAGGAAGAGCTACCAGCATACATGTAGGTCAGTACTTCTCTTTTCAATGCTTCCCCATTTGTGGACTTTGAATAACTCATACCAAATGTAATTTAAAGCGTGCTCTACGACTTGGGACTCATTTCCATTTTTTTTATTTTATGGCATTTTTATAATTGAATAGAATTAGTTATAGGAAATGTTCTGATGTATGTATGCACATAGAAGTAGAAAATAGGAAGCCCTCTTCGTTACCTAGAGTTGCACGAATTGATGAACTAATGAATTTTGAGAAGGTGAACATTTTTATAATTGAATAGAATTAGTTATAGGAAATGTTCTGATGTATGTATGCACATAGAAGTAGAAAATGGGAAGCCCTCTTCAACGACCTAGAGTTACATGAATTGATGAACTAATGAATTTTGAGAAGGTGAACATTATCAATGCAGAGGGTTAATGTTTGACGATCAAGAAGACACTTTCGAATAGCCTTTCAATCGCTGATTTAAGTTGAAAAAGTAGAGCCAAGAATTCTATCGACGGAATGCACACAATCTTTTCCTCTAAATTGTTGTTTTGCTTCTGAAGCGCCATCTGTAATATGCATGACACACATGTTTTTCATCAAAAGGTCTTGTGTATTATGTATAATGTAGTTAAAATTTATAAAATCCAGGGAATAAATGTTTGGGCTAAAATTTACATGGGTAGGAACTGTGTGAGAGGATCTGTAACTGTGATTTTGTACTATAGAGTCCCGGTAGTATATAGAATATAATTTATATTTGGTAGTGCAAATGTAACATGAGTTTAGCAAATTATTATTGTTAAATCCCAAAATTAGAAATATGTAATATTCATAGCATAACCATGTCTGTCGCAGAGTGCGGAAATGTGCAGCCTGCTGCTTACGACAAGAAGTTACCATTGTGTGACTGGAGTGGTATCTTCGGCACAGGCATTATAGTTCCTTCTAATAGGTATATGAGGTTACAAAATTACAAGTCTAAATTTTAGGAAGCAATCGGTTTTGGCCCAATTAGAAGGCATGTATCTATCTGTTCTAGATATCACAATATTATATATTATCGTCAGAAAGATCATAATTTTGTCAACTAGATCAGAGATACTTATGTAGATATGATTTCTGAGCATGATGCAGATAATCAGAAATACGAATGTTCTTACGATATCAACTGAGTATAAAACTGCATACAATGTCATTACATGTATGTTTTTGGGCACGCGTTATAAAGACAATATGTTTTGATCTTCTTGTATTAGAGTAGTTGATGGTCCTAAAGATTAACATTGTAATTTTTTCTGAAAGGAAATTTAAAACAAATAAAAATATGATATGCCTAAATGTAGTGTCATTTAAATATTTTCCAGCAGCGAATATTTAAAAATGTGATTAAAGAAATGACAATTTTTTCTCTTCTAGAAGTTGTTGCAGGTCAAGAGGTTTCTAAAGCAGTTCACTTGGTTGGTTATGGATGCCTTCCTATGAAAGAAGAAGATGCAATGGTTGTACAATCACGTTGTTGACGATGTCTTGTGGTTATGCATAGTATTTTACTTTTCAAGTGTAACATTTGATGAGTTTTTACTTTTTAGTAAATGATGGTGTTTTGTAGAAGATAAGTCCTTCACCACGCAAGGTTAAACCAACATTAAATGCAATAAGTTTGAATTGTTGATTCTTAGTGGTTTTAGTTGTTTGATTTTCAAGTCTTATACTGGACGTTTATGCTTGGCATGCTTTAAAGAGATTAGTGAGGCAGCAAGCGTTAGTGAGGGGTCATCATAGTATTCAGATTTAAGCATATATAACTATGCAATGCATGCAGAAGTGCAGCTAAGAGTTCCTCCGCTCAAAATCCAATCAGCCTCAGGAAGAGTTTAATGAACAAATTGAGAAGACCATCTTACATGATGATGCCACAAGAATTTTGTAGTAGATGCTTAAAACACAATAGAAGTTTGGCCAAATAGCACGAGATCGTACCAAAAATACTATACAATCATTTTGTTGTCTTTATTTCGTTTATATATAAACACATTCGTTTTGTTATCTTAGAAACTAAATATCTAGAACATGCACGTGCCTGCCTTGCACGGGTTATAAAGCTAGTTAGTTCTTGCACGGGTTATAAAGCTAGTTAGTTCAAGTAGTTCAACCTACAGTTCACATTTGTTTAAATTTTTAGAGTTAGCTAATAACATAAAACATAAATTGTTCATTCCAAACCATAGATCCTTGTAGTTAAATTGAATTTTTACTACCAAACAATTACGATTTATTTCTTGTTTGTTTATAATATTACAGATAAATATACTTTTAATTATCACCTTTATTTTGATTCTAGCCAATCTTGTCTTTATTCCCTAGAAAATCAAGATGCAGTCATTTTTCTTAGATGATTTCATGCTGTTGGGTATAATTCTAGAATACACAGCAACAAATGTAATGCATGACTATTTTTATTACATTAATTCACAATTTTATTAGTATTTATATATTTTTTTAATTTTTTAATTTTATTAATATTTACAATAATAAAATGTATTTTTTTATTTTATTGTCACCATTGTCGGTGAATTTCGAACCATGGACTTTTACAAAAATAATTTATCTATTAATGTATAAAATATTTCTTGACATTATATTAAACGGTTCTCATCTATTTATTTTAAGATCCAATGATGCTTACTTTTTTGTAGTATTATCATCTTTGAACGATCAAAATTATGGAGTTTCTTTTTTAATATATTTAGAGATAAAAATATTAATTTTTATTTTTCATAAGTCGTTGATGGAGTTCGAACAACTCACGATTATCATCTATTTATTTTAAAGTTGAACTATTCTTATTTTTTTATACTATTATAGCGACCAAAATTATGGATAAAATATACTCCTGTTGTCCCAGATTGTCAACACTTTACTTTTTAAGATGTCATATCCAATTATTAACATTTCATAAAATAGTATATTTTTCTACATTAATTTTAGCAAGTCCCACTAACTAACCCCCTCTTTCTTCACTTTTTATTTTCGTACCCCCACCAAAATGTTAACAATTGAATGGGACGAAGGGAGTGTAAGAATATATTTTTGGATAAATTATTTCATGTTGCATTTACGCTCAGCAAAAAAACATAAATTTATATTATTCAAATTTATATTATTCATAATTATATTATTCAAAATTTTAATTTCTTTGTTAATTTTTGAAATATGTAATTTTAATATGTTATTAAGGTGATTCAAAACTTAAAATTTTGTTAGTATGTTATGAATATGAGAGTAAAGATCTCGACTGTAGTAATTGACCATTTGAGTGCATTATATCAACTATCTATTTACTCCACTTTTCTAATTTATAAATAAATCAAAATATATGTTAGGTAAATATTTAACAATAGATGATTATATTTATTTGTTTACATGTATTGTGATCTTAGGAAAAGTATGATGAGATTAACCTCATGATCCTTTTTCTCTATAAGTATAATATTTAAAATAATTGTTAATAAATATGAAACTCTCAATTTTTAATAATATTTAATATTGTCATTTTATATATGTTATATGTAAAATAATATAATATAATTTGGATGAATTAAATTGTATGTCCGTTAAAAAAATGTTATGTTAATATTAATTAACTAAGTCGTTTCACTTGTAAATTTTAGAGTAAAATTTGCAACATAAATTCATGTACATCATTTCTCTTACGTCCCAACATAGGTGCATGTGTAATATTGTTAGCCATGGTATACATAAGCATTATATTGAGAATTTTTTAATAATGTAATTGATACTAATCAATATCTCAAAATTTGGTTCAACAATTATTATGAAACCGGAACTACTCATAAATTAGAGAGAAAAGAAAGTTACCAAATTTTACATAGAGAATTCTATCTAATATAGAAACTCAATTATATTTGGTTTAGATTACTAAAATACACTTTTTAGTTTTTAAATATACTTCTACTATTAATTAAATACACTTTTTAGTTTTTAAATATAATCCTACAACTAATCAAATACTTTTTTTATATTAGATCTAACTATTCTCATCTATCATTTAAGGTCTAACGGTCCATATTAATTTGATTGTACAATGGTCATACAGGAACCAGACTATCAAAGTTTTGAATAATATTCTTTTACGATTATTATATATAAAGAAATAATTTATTCGATCGAGATTTGACAAATAACATTATTTCCAGAAATACTAATAGTCATTGTTTTCACAAAATTGTTGTATTAATTTCCCATGACCGTACTTTCAACACACAAATTCCCTCAGTCATCTCCCCTTCCTAGGTAATTTGGAGTAGGTTGATTGCTTACGATTTTTAATATTAGTATCTTATAACCAATGCAATGCATGATTTTTTTAATATTTATAATTATATTAATTTGTAATTTTTTAATAATTTTATGTTATTAGTTTTTAGACTTTATTTATCGTTTAAACATAGCACTTATCTAATATCAGGATCTGCCCCACATTTGTCATCTTTTCCACATGATTAGGAATAGAACTAGATGTGTGAGTAGGATCATCATTAGAAATATTTTGAGGTATGCCAGTCTTCATAGGGAACACATCAAGTACACCCTTGACCCTACATTGTGTAAACATAGCACTTATCTAATATAGGTGGGGGAGGACCTTCGTGCAGATTTTTGGTAGTTGAAAATCACAAACAAAACATGGTAGATTATATGACAACATAAATTACTAATTATAGTTCAGCATCTCAATGCAACATCTTCCGGTTGATGGGAAGGGGAAGAAAGAACCGGCTTCTCTTAGTTTTAATTTCCAAGTGGGTGTTGCAGGTATGAGGCACTGGAATTTGGTGGCACGTAATGCAAGGTATTCAGATAAATAAAGATGTTCAGTGACATACAATTTCAGGGGTGATTTAGGTAGTCCCTGTATATCAGAACATAGATGAGAAATTTACCAAAAGCTTTTAGCTTTTTTCTTTCTAAACTTCTTTATGTATAATAAACAAGTAAGCAAAAGTAAATTTGGTACAGTTGTCTTGTGTTATCAACCTACAAACATGGATAAATCTAGTACAAGACACCTTAATAACATAATCTAAAACCTACGTTTTCTTTCGTTTCTTTAAACTAAAAGTGCAGCATAAAAGAAAACTTATTATAGCACAAACATTTATGATAGAAGCTCAAAAAATGATATCCAATAAAATGATAGAAGTGAATGGTACGCAAACTCGTCACCTATTATCTCGTAGTCTATTACTAGGTGGATCTATCGGCGGAACAGCAACAGGGGTTCTCAAAGAAGTTCTACTGGGTTTCACAACCTGTGTTGAGCGAACAGATGCTGGTCTTCCAGTTGAAGTTGAGCGAACTGAAGGAGCATGATCCATAAAGTTCCGACCTAACTACATATGAGAATGCACAATTCAGTACTGGACAATCAAATTTTTACTTACAAATAAAAATTTAACTGACTAAACAATTATTTCATAAGAAAAGTGTGTTGGTGATATTGCAAAATAATAGAGCTTCCTCCGACAAATCAAAGTCTATTAAAATGAGCATATCACATATCATTGTTACGCTGTGAGCATAACATATATAGAATCAATACCACTTCAGCAGTTGGCCTATATGATGACAGTCAGTTTCTGAAGATACACATATTAGAATCAACATGATTACATAGCATCATTTCTATAAAAATCAGATCAAAAGACAGCATACCATTAAAACCATAAGTAATAAGAAGCTACACATTGTAACGGCACCATTTCTATCGATAATTGGATCCAAAGACAGCATAGTGAAACATAAATAAGTAATATGAAGCAATGATTATGTAGCATCATTTCTATCGATAATTGGATCAAAAGACAGCAAAGCGGAAGATAAAGTAATACGAAGCTACACAATTGCAATGTAATGATTTCGATTAATTATCGAATCGAAACAAAACAAAACATAAGAATAACAGATTTATGAAACAATTAATACCGCAGGTGAGGGAGCTCGATTAGGCTTAGGAAGCGAAAAACCAACACCGCTACTACCATTACTAGAACCATTACTAGGCTTCAAACTACTACTAGAAAACGAAGGAGCACCGAAACGTAACCCTAGATCATCCTCTTCCTCATCATCATCCGTCGTTTGCGAAGCCATAACCTGCGCCAATCGTTGCGCAGCAGCCTTGGCTGCGAAATTCTGTGTTCTCTTAATACTAGACATTCCGGCGGCCGGAGAGAGGCGAGATTGACGATGCGCCGGCGATCTCGTCGGAGATAATGATTCGGTGCTACCTGATCCTCCACTCCACTGCCTTGAGTGCGCTGGACTCCCGTTTCTTATCCGATCCATCTCTCTCTCTCTCTACTTCTCTCTCTCTCCCTCTCTCTCTCTCTCTCTCTCTCTCTCTCTCTCTCTCTCTCCCAGTCTCTCTGTGTTTTTTAGGATAGAGATGAGATTGGGGTTATATATTTGGGAGTTTGGGAGCTAGGATCTAGTGAAAATAAAAGAGGTTGTGTGTGTAATTGAGATATAGAAAATAACGAGTTTTGCGGGGGTGAGTCAAAGTTGAATCAACTCGGGCCGGAGAGGCTGGTGAATACAGACAGGTAGAGAAAGTAAAATCTTCCCGGGTCACCGGTAAAATGTTAGAATTACAGGATAATTAACAATTTATACGTAGTCTTGGCCTATTGTGGGTAATTTTTGTGCATAAACGTATGACACATAGCTGGTTGGATTTATGGTCTTTCTCTAAATAAAATAATTTCGCTGCGAATTTTTAGTATAATTAAAAAATCAATCAACACTATTATATAAAGGAGAAGACAGGGCCTTTCATTATTTTAAACTTTCCTCTATTATTATCTAAATATTCTCATAATATTTCTTTTCAAATGAAATTAACATCTTAACATTCTCTTCTGCTAAACTTTCTTCTTTTTTTATGTGATATAATAGAAAATACAGGAACATTTTGGTAAATAAAAAGTTAAGAAATTAGATCGGTATTGCATAAGAAATTAAGTAATTAATACCAAAGATTAGATATTTTTAATATTGAAAATCACAATTTCTCCTTTAACTATCTAACTAGCTTCAATACCCGTGCAAGACACGGGATCGCTCTAACCGACAGAACTTGATGTTATTTTGTGACGATATTTTCTAGTTCACGTCAGTTTAATTTTGCGATGATAAGTATTCTTCAGTTTGTTGTGGTGATCCTGCCACCAATTTGAACTTGTTGGTGACACTATGTGACATGATTGAGAAGATTTGCAAGGAAGATCGGTTTGGTATTAGTCCGAAAAAGATTTTGTTCTTAGTTGAATGTGTTTGATGATTAGTTTTATAAGCTAATTAATAATCAGATAGGAATTAGTTAAAGGTGTCAAATAAAGGCTCCATTTCGAAAGTACCAATACTCTCCGGTCTCCATAATTCTCTATAAGCGGCCGGAGTAGTATATTTGTCCTTAATGCATGAGGTGGCGGGATTGAGATGCACACAAATTCGTATTCGAAAAAAACTGCTCGAACTGGTTAAAAAAATCGGAAAAAATTTGATTAAAAAAAAGTCCACCTCAATTGGATCCAGCCCGCAGGCTTAAACGGATCGCATATTTTTCACAAAACCCCGATCCGGTTCGAGCCGAATAAACCCAAATTTAATCTCGATTTGGACGTAGTCTTGATCAGGATAAAAGTCCAATCCAAAAAGTTAGAATTTTCAATTAAATCTCGGATAAAAGCTTAAAATTTGTCTAGAAAATTAGACAAATGTAGTATACACTTTGTTATCAATACATGTGTCATATATTTTTTGCGATGTTTCTCATTATGTTTATTCTCAATAGTTTAAGTGCCTGATAAATAGTTTATTTAGGCGATCACCGCTTAGAGTTTCCGTGGCGCCAATTCTACATTTAAGCGTCTCCACCGAACATAAGCTGAATTTAAATCTGGGAATTGAAGAACCATCGGAGCAGCCACGTATTTCCGTGTTCTTATCTAAGACGATTGTTGTGCCAGTATCTATCGGCTTCAAGTATGACTGTGCTGGTACTATTTTGAAATTGGTAATGTAATATATCAGGCCTTCACACACCAAAGGTAGTAGACGCTCTCGTTCTGTGACATCCGTTACTGCCCAGTACATATTATTCTGCGCAAGATTCACACAAAAGTGAGGCAAAATGATGTTGTTATAACCCATGTTTAGAAGAAAGACATAAGCCACTGACCTTTGCATCGATGAGGATGAAGTTTGTCATCATGTCGTAATGGCTGCGCAAGGAGAAACTGTCCCATACTCTAATCAACCGCACTTTTATCTTCACATAGTGAGTGCCATGCCCTTAGGCTTGTAATATTGTCCATTAAAGGCCCTCAGAAGTTTTTTTCTGAAGTTGCCTGACCCGGGCACCGTGTGTAGAAAGTATTCAGAGCTACATGTTCCATATTGCTCCGTGTGTGCAACCTCATAAATGTGTTAGTGCGCTTTATACCGTGCCTGAATTAGTTCTTTCACATTCTTGGAGATCAGTTTGGTGTCAAGGGGTGTAGTGGGCTGGGAAAAGGCTTCCATTACGGCTAATTAATATATTAGAAATAAAATCCTAGTTAATAGGCAGAAGTCCCAAACATTTTAATTGGCAAATCTATTGAAACATTGAAAGTTTTGGTTTTCGGTTTTCGGTTAGTTTTTGGTTTTCGGTACTTTTTTTAATTAATAAATTAATAATATAATCAAAATTCGGGAAAGTTTTATTCTACATTAATATTTCACTATATTTTAATACATAAAAATCAAATAATATTGAAATCTAATAAAAAAGATAGAAATATGGGATCTAATTTGTTTAAATTTAGGATACACTGCTACAAATATACTTTTTTTTAGGATAACGAAACTACTACAAATCAAATCCTTTATGGAATTGTACCAGGTTGCACATATATTACAATTACCTTTAAATTAAAACATTTTACCTTTTATATTTATTATTACTAAAATCTATGTTTTCCAAAAATATGAGGTGCATCCTTACTTCACTACAAGAAAACAAGGGTAAATTTGACCGACTAAATATGACCGCGGCTAAATCTGACCGCTAGCGGTCATATTTAAGGTCAACCTCAGTTGATTACCGGTCAGTCTTAAATTTGACCGCCGTCGGTCATATTTAATGTCGGTCATATTTAGTCGGTCATTTTTAGTACTCGAGACCCACAAAAAATTGGTGGGAAAATTCCCGCCAAGGACAAAAATTTGCTTGAGATTAATTTGACCAACAACGGTCACATTTAATGTCGGTCATATTTAGTCGGTCATTTTTACTACATAGTGCCCCAAAAAAAAAGAGAGAAATTTCCCTCCAAGTAGCCAAAATTTGCTAAAGTATAAATTTGACCGTCGGCGGTCAAATTTAAAGCCGGGTTTTGGTGCCAAAACTCCCTCCAATTCTCAACCAAAATAATTGGAAAATAAATTTAATCGATTTTTTTTTTAAAATTGAACATAAATACTCAAACAATTTTTTTAATTCCAAAAAAAATAATGGAGTACCCCAATGACAAAAACTACGTGTAAAAAATATTTTATTAAAATTATTTATCAAATTGGAGTTGGGTTATCAGTATTTAACTAGTAAACTCTGATGGAGTTGGTTTGTCAGTAAATTCTGATGGACAACTAGTTAAACTCTGATGGACAACAGAAACTAAACCCGGTCCGGTCCGGTCCGGTGATGGACAACCAACACCATGCACCATCACACACCTTAGTAGTTGTATACTACTCATGTGTGTAATGCTATATAAAGCCACCAAGTCCCCTTATTCTTTTCTATGTGGGATAAATGAAACATCATTATAACAAGTTTTTTCAAGCTACTACCTTCATCTCAATTTCTCTTATGGATTTAAACAAGAAAATTATTAAACCCATACATGAAAGTTTAAGTTCCCATAGCAAGGAACAACTTCCAATCATTAGAAATTTGAATTAACATCAAGAATATACTTAATTATATCCTTAAACTATCGATTTTCTAACAATCCCCCACAAATCCATATAGAATTGTAGACAGGTTCTTAACATGACTTGGTTTTCAGAGTCGGTACCCTTCCGGGTTTGAACCCTCCTAAGTCCCCTACTTCGATGGCTACCGGATTCAGATGGAATTATTTCACCTTGAATCTTAATCTGTTAAGTGTAACCATTCTCCATAGACGACGTCAAGTCAAAGGCTATGGTGCCAATCTACGGCTTTGAGACATTAATGGTCTTGTCTCGATCCTGTTCGTCGAATGCTTCAAGGAATAACCCTTTCCTCTAATTACGACCTCGCAATCACATTCGCTTAGCTGGGCATCTCCGGAGATGTACTGCAACCATCTCGTCAAATGACTTGACCCCATTCAGAGTTCTTAAGCTCTTACTATTCAGCAGTTTCAGTACCTTATAGGTTTACAGGGGATAGACTCAGATACAAAGTATCATCTATGTATCAAGGTACTCCCAACTCATCCTTACAGCTTGTTATTACCACATTGAATACACTTCGAGGGATCTCCTCTCATGTGTATTGGGTTCCCACTGTTGATGAGTCGTGATGGGTTGTCAGTCCCATCCCCAACCTCGACTTAAGGACCACTGCAGATTCCAGTCCTTTAGTCAAAGGATCAGCTATATTTTCCTGAGTTCCAATGAACTCTACAGCTATAATCCTATCAGACACTAATCCCCTTATAGACTTAAGTCTAACTTGGACGTGTCTCTTTGTTTTAGCATTGTACTTTTTACTGCTAATCTTGTCGATAGTTGTTCGACTATCACAATGAATAGCAATAGCAGGAAGCGGTCTGCTTACTACAGGTATCACGGACATCAGTCCGTGTAACCATTCAGCCTCCGTCCCAGTGGCATCAAGTGCACACAACTCAGCCTCAAAAGTAGACCGAGTTACTATAGTCTGTTTTGTCGACTTCCAGGATATTGCTCCACCCCCTAGGGTGAACACGTATCCAGTCACTCCATTGGAACCAGACTTCTTAGCTATCCAACTTGCATCACTGTACCCTTCAAGTACACCAGGAAATCTCCTATAGTGTAATCCAAGGTACATTGTGCCTTTCAGATATCTAAGCACTCTATCAAGAGCATCCCAATGAGTTCTGTTCGGACAGCTTGTATATCTAGCTAGCTTAGACACAGAATATGATATATCTGGTCTAGTACAGTTAGCAAGATACTGCAAGCTTCCAATAATCTGAGAATACCTTAACTGAGACACAGGGACTCCTGAACTATTCTTGACAAGGGCAACTTTAGGATCATAGGGTGTACTAGCGATTCTACATTGTGAATAACCATATTTCTCAAGTATAGATTTCTCTATATAATGAGATTGCGATAGGGTTATTCCATCAGCTGACTGAGTCAGCTTGATACCAAGAATCACGCTAGCTTCACCCATATCCTTCATCTCAAAGTGCCTTTTCAAGAAATCCTTTGTCTCGTTAATAATCTCAATATTGGTTCCAAACAGTAGTATGTCATCCACATATAAGCATAATACGACACATTCACTACCTTTAACTTTTGAGTAGACACACTTATCGCTATCATTACTAACAAAACTGAATGTCACAATCGTTTCATCAAACTTCTTGTGCCAGTCCCTGGGACCTTGTCTTAAGCCATAAATAGATTTGATTAACTTACATACTTTCCTTTCGTTGCCAGATGCAACAAACCCCTCAGGCTGATCCATATAAATCTCTTCTTCAAGTTCACCATGAAGAAAAGCTGTCTTTACATCCATTTGATGGATGATCAGACCATGTACGGAAGCCAATGCTACAAGCATTCGGATTGTTATCATTTTGGCAACAGGAGAGTATGTATCAAAGAAATCAATTCCTTCCATTTGCTTAAAACCCTTAGCCACCAGTCTAGCCTTGTACTTCTCTATTGAGCCATCAGGGTTCAACTTCCTTTTAAAGATCCACTTGCACCCAATAGTAGAACACCCAGGAGGGAGATAAACTAACTCCCATGTTCCGTTAGAAACAATAGAGTCAATTTCACTCTTTACAGCGCCCTTCCAGTGCCTAGACTCCGAGGAGTCCATAGCCTGTCGGAAAGTTAAAGGTTCATCCTCGACATTGTAAGTGATGAAATCACTTCCAAAGTCCTTGACTACCTTTGCACGCTTACTCCTCCTAGGTTCCTCTTTCTCCATAGGAGTAGAGCTACTACCAGGTTCCGCCCCCACATTTGTCATCTTTTCCACATGATCAGGAATAGAACTTGATGTGTGAGTGAGATCTTCCTCAGAAGTACCTTGAGGTATACCAGTCTTCATAGGGTAGACATCCTCAAAGAATGTAGCATCACGAAATTCAACTATCGTGTTAGCCACTATACCATCTATGTCAGATTTTATTACCAAAAATCTCATAGCTGTAGTGGTTTCAAGATAGCCCCAAAAGATACAATCAACCGTCTTCGGACCTAGTTTCTTCCTCTTGTGTTCAGGGACAAGTACCTTTGCAAGGCACCCCCACACTCGAAGATACTTGAGACTAGTCCTCTTGCCTTTCAATAACTCATAAGGTGTCTTATCCATGTGTTTCAGAGGGACTCTGTTCAGAATATGGCAAGCCGTATTCAGAGCCTCTCCCCACATGTATTTAGGCAACCCAGAGTTAATAAGCATACTGTTAATCATATCTTTGAACGTTCTGTTCTTTCGCTCAGCGACCCCATTAGACTCAGGTGTGTATGGTGGAGTAACTTCATGAACTATTCCATTGCTTGCGCAAAATTCATTAAAGGAGTTACTCGTATACTCACCACCTCTATCTGATCTCAACCTTTTAAGTACCTTACCAGTTTGTTTCTCAACTTCAGTTTTATAAATCATGAATTTGCTAAGTGCTTCATCCTTATGTCTAAGTAAATAAACATAACAGTATCTACTTCTATCATCTATAAAAGTAATGAAGTATCTAAAATGGTCTTTAGTTAACATACCACCAAATTCACAAATATCAGTGTGTACTAAATCTAACAAGTCTGAATCCCTAACAACATTATGAAAAGGTTTCCTTATTTGTTTAGCAGACACACATACTTGACATTTAGAATTCTTTTCTATAGTATGTTTTGGAATCAACTCTAAGTTCATCATATTTTTAAGAGCACCAAAATTTAAGTGACCAAGTCTAGCATGCCATAAGTTGGATGATTCTACACAGTTAACAGAAGGAGTAATTTCATTAAAGGAAGTGCCCAAAACAGGCTCAGCATTTATAACAAATAAACCATTTGACAAGTAACCCTTGCCAAAGAAAGTACCAGTGTGAATAAGAACTACTTTATTACACCTTAAGGAAATTTCAAAACCATTCGTAACTAAGCGGCTTCCACTTATTATATTTCTACGCATGTCGGGAACATGATGCACTCTTGTCAGGGATAGAATACGCCCCGAAGGAAACTTCAGGTCCACGTCTCCCACTCCATGAACTTGAGCGGCACTCGCATTCCCCATCGTCACTGTCATGCTATGACTCTGTTGATAAGATACAAACAAACTAATATCAGCACAAATATGCACATTAGCTCCAGTATCAATCAACCATTCATTTGACAGATAAGTGGAAAATAGTACAGGGTTGTAGGTCACATACCGGTTTTCGTTGGTTTCAGAAGCCGAAGCCTCACCAACAACCATGTTCACTACAGGCCCACTTGTGGTTCCAAGTACAGCATTCGCTTGCGCTACCACCTCGGTTTTCTTCGCTTTCTTTGTAGGACAGTCCTTACTCCAGTGCCCAACCTGCCCACAAGACCAACATGGTTTGTTCGCCTTTGGTTTCTTGGCCTTATCCTTGTCTATCTTAGGTTTATTAACATTACCCTTCCTAGCAACAGCCTTCCTTTTCTGTCCTACGGTTACTACATTCACCTTCGAGCTACCGTGTTCAGATGGCATCACATGTCCCTGTTTGGACTTGTGTTGTTCTTGCACCGAGATGTCCAGCATAAGGTTGGTCCAGGTGATCTCTCATTTCTGTCTTTTCAGGGAGAGAGCGAACTCTTCCCAAGACTTCGGAAGTTTTTCAATCACGCTCATAACCTTGAACTTATCAGGGAGATCCATGCCGGATTCCTTCAAATCATGCACTATCATCTCGAACTCATGCACCTGCTCAGTCATGGATTTGTTGTCTACCAGCTTAAATTCAAGGAACCTCGCTACAGAATACTTTTCCAGACCTTGAGAGTCAGTATTGTGAGTGAGGTCCAGCTTCTCCCATAAGAGCTTAGCACTATAGGCATCAGATGAATAAACATCAAACAGAGTGTTCGTTAAGGCTGCTAGAATGGCTGCCCTAGCCACCCCATCCTTCTCAGCCCACATTGCATAAGCCTTAACTGTTTCAGCTTTTTCTTGAACCACCACCGGTTTCTCATACTCCACAACAGGCCACAGACCCTTTACAGTTAACCACAATTTCATCCTTTTCTGCCAGCGTGAAAAGCCGACACCACCGTTGAATTTCTCAGGTAAGCCCGTTAGTTCAACGGGTTGTGGGAAACGGTAAGTGGTCCAATCAATGACCCCAGCAGACACATTAGACGTACTACCATCTACAGTAACTCCAGTTTCATTAACCACAATGCAAAATATTATATAACAGAATAACTCTTCAAGAATGTTGGAAATAGCAAGTACTACAGCAACATGGAGGCAGTTATATAATAGATATAGCAATGACAGGCCAAGACCAAAGTTAACAAAACAAAGCATGAAGGTCGAAAGCATGCATATCAGAAACTGATAAATAACCAGGGAGACAGAAACAGTACCTGTAGCCATAGCTTAACAGTGTATATAAGAACAGAAATTACGAAGCAAACAGCTGAGTCGTCAGGAATTCGAGAAATCCTGACTGTTCTTGAAGAGTTATTCGCCCCCACTTACTGTGTCAGGTTGTCAGCGAGATACTACTTCCAGGATAAAACAGCTCCGAGCAAGGTGTTCACAGCAACAACAGCGCTCAACTACGACCAGCACCTCAGTCGCCGGAGAACCAGAAAACTACAGAGAATACTATATAGAGAGGGAGGGCAAAGAGAGTTTTTGAGAGAAGTGTGTTTTGCAAACTTCTGTGTATTTCAACTGAGCTACAAGGGCCACTATTTATAGTGGTTCCTTTCTGTAACTGAAGCACACACATTAATTTTCGTAACAGCTGATCATATTAAAAAAAAATCAAAACTGACCATTAAAGAATAAAACGTTTTGATTGAATTTAATAACCTGTAGCTGTTACATATTTTTCATGTTTATCCACATATCAGTTTTAATATTTATTTTAAACATATCCATCAAATCATGTCCAGGTTCATATCAGTTTCTGTTGCCCATCAGAGTTTAGTTTCTGTTGTCCATCAGAGTTTAACTAGTTGTCCATCAGAGTTTAGTTTCTGTTGTCCATCAGAGTTTAACTAGTTGTCCATCAGAATTTACTGACAAACCAACTCCATCAGAGTTTACTAGTTAAATACTGATAAACCAACTCCATCAGAGTTTACTAGTTAAATACTGATAAACCAACTCCATCAGAGTTTACTAGTTAAATACTGATAACCCAACTCCAATTTGATAAATAATTTTAATAAAATATTAAATCACATAAATAAAAACTCTCGCCCAGGTCGCCTCGCGTACGCGAGACGCCGAGACATTCGCCCAAATCGCCCTTCGACCCGACCCGGTCCGGTGCGGTGCGGTGCGGTGCGGTGCGGTGCGTGGCGTGGTGAGGCGGGCGGCGGCGCGCGTGTGTGTGTGTGCGCGTGAAGCACACACCAACACCATGCACCATCACACACCTTAGTAGTTGTATACTACTCATGTGTGTAATGCTATATAAAGCCACCAAGTCCCCTTATTCTTTTCTATGTGGGATAAATGAAACATCATTATAACAAGCTTTTTCAAGCTACTACCTTCATCTCAATTTCTCTTATGGATTTAAACAAGAAAATTATTAAACCCATACATGAAAGTTTAAGTTCCCATAGCAAGGAACAACTTCCAATCATTAGAAATTTGAATTAACATCAAGAATATACTTAATTATATCCTTAAACTATCAATTTTCTAACATTTTGTTTCCTGTGATTATCAGCCCTTCTATGAGAAATTTGTAGCATCGCGTGACAATAAGGCATGTACCATTGCACAACCCTTTCTTTGGATTTAGGTTGCGGAGCAGCATGATGGCCACTCCCTCTTTTACTTTAAGTTCATGATTTGGCAAGCCACTAAACCTCAGTAAATTAAGATATTCTGTTGGGTACAAAACCTCATCAGCGCTACTCGTGACCGAAGCTTTACAGAGGCTATCGCAGCTTGTATAAAATGTTGCATCACCGGGTAATCTGTCCAAAGCTTCCTCATTTATTTTAGCCACATATTCATTTAAGGGCGTTAATATAGCTCGGTCACGGAGATATTCAATATTGCCATGGTTAAGTTGTAGTGTGCCATAGATTTCATCCACTATTGCCTTCTTAACTGGGTCTCCAGAATACTCCACCTGCATCTGCAAGACGATAAGGGATGGTGTGGAAATTAATATTCACAACTTTAGGAAGCGAAAATATATATAAAATGTCCACTGCATAGATGGCTGTTTTATGTAAACAATTGAAAATGCAGGTTGGTTGTGACATATATACATGCACTCTTATAACGACTTGATCAATGCTTATGTGTACGGGAGTAATTGCCATACCTCTTTTGGAATTGGAATCCATGTTGGCTCAATATCATCATCAAGCGCATAAGCTGGCTCTGTTCCGTCACCAAGGCGTAATATCCAGTCTCTGAAATTTATTGACTTCCCATTTAAGATTATTGGAGGGGCATGTTCTTCAAGGCGCATATTTTCAAAAAGTCGATAAACGGTGCATGATTGCCATAGGCCATAGGTAAGATTTACTAATGCTCGCACCAACGATAACTTCACGGCCCTCTTTCGGCAAAACAGGCAAAACCTGTCTGAAATCACCACCAAGAACCATGGTTAAGCCACCAAACGGTAAAGATGCTGCATCTGGGTTCACAGCAAGCCGTACATCTCGAAAAGTGCGATCAACAGCCTCAAAGACGAAGCGGTGTGTCATAGGAGCTTCATCCCAAACGACCAAGCTTGTTTTGCATATTAGTTCAGCCAGGTGGGTGCCTTTCTTAATTTCACAAGTGCTATGTTCATTTGCATCAATTGGTATTCTGAAGCGAGAATGAGCAGTTCTTCCACCTTGTATAAGCAGCGAAGCTATGCCTGATGATGCAACTGCCAATACAATCTGACCTTCACTCCTGAGCGTAGAAATGATGGTTGACCATAAGAAAGTCTTTCCAGTCCCCCCATGACCATATACAAAATATAAACCACCAGCGTTCGAAGCGACAGAGTTAATGACTTTATCAAATATAAGTTGCTGCATCTGATTTAAACAGCGCACAAGTTCAGCTGTTTCTAGTTGGAGTCTGTGGCAATCATACATCATTTCTTTGAGCAAATGTTGGTTCTTGAACTTCTGCGTTGCAGCTGCATTTATTGATGGTAGACCAGGAAAGTCTATCACCGATTTACCGTATTGGTAGAGTAAATTTTCTATTACTTCGAGTGCAAGTGCTTGTTTGTCAGAATCATTGATAATTAGGCCAGGTAAATTAAGCGATTTCCGCCGGGTATATTCCATGTCATCAGCCATTTCAACCCAATGTTTTTCCCAAAGCTCTGATGGATTGGTTACCTGACAAAAAACCAACATAGTGACAAATAAATCCCGTAGCTGAGGCGCGGTTGCATAAGTTGAAGCCTCATCTAGGGCTATATGCCATTCCTTGTCCGACTCCAGTAGCCCCGTGGAAGCAATTAATGTTAAAAGGAGGGTTTCGCTTATTAATAAAGGTTATGACCAAAAGTCAAAAATAAAATATTATTTTTTGTAAGGCGGAAAAGTCATAATAATAATAGAATTGTTAGAAGATTGGTGAAAGTAGAGCATCGAATAAAACAAAAATAATTTAAAAACAACATAAAGTCTACTACGTGAAATAGAAGTTTAGGATATAATAATTCTACTACATGAAATTGGACTTTAGGGTATAATATAATCTATTTTAAATTAGATAATTATATATTTTATAAAAAATTAGGGGTGAAACCAAAAAAAGTGTGAGCCAAAAAAAGTGCGAACCAAATTTGGTACCATGTTAAAAGAGGATTTCGCTTATTAATAAGGGTTATAGATTCGTACAATAACAATATAATTTATTGTAGATTTGGATTATATTATTATTAAAAACAACATAGAAGTTTATGTGAAATAAGAGTTTAGGGTACAATAACAATATAATCTATTTTAAATTAGATATTTTTTTTTAATTTCAAAACAACATAGAATTAGTTTTTTCTTAAAAAAAATTAGAATTTTACATGAAATAGGAGTTTAGAGTACAATAATAATATAATCTGTCTAGATTAGATAGTTATTATTTTTTTAAAATTTAAAAACAACATAAAATTCTACAATAATATATAATATATGAGTCGAAAATTAAAGTAGCAAGTGTATAGTAAATTTATACTTTCAAAAAAAACTTGATAAGAATGTTTAAATTTTATGGCTTAATTATCCATTGTATGCGATCACACATAATATTGACATATGTATATCAGTGTTATGACAATGACAAAGAAGAAAGATAACCTTTTATAATGTAGACTTTTAATTGCTTGTATGTGCAAGACAAAAACTCAAAAATAAAATATTATTTTTTGTAAGGCGAAAAAGTCAAAATAATAATAAAATTGTTAGAAGATTGGTGAAAGTAGAGCATTGAACAAAACAAAAATAATTTTAAAACAAAAAAGTTCTACTACGTGAAATAGGACTTTATGGTATAATATATTATATTTTAAATTAGATAATTACATCTTTTAAAAAAAAAGAGGTGAAACCAAGAAAAAGTGTGAACAAAAAAAAGTGTGAACCAAATTTAGTACAATGTTAAAAGGGAGTTTCACTTATTAATAAAGGTTATGACGAAAAGTCAAAAATAAAATATTATTTTTTGTAAGACGGAAAAGTCATAATAATAATAGAATTGTTAGAAGATTGGTGAAAGTAGAGCATTGAACAAAACAAAAATAATTTAAAAACAACATAAAGTTCTACTACGTGAAATAGGAGTTTAGGATATAATAATTCTACTACATGAAATAGGACTTTAAGGTATAATATAATCTATTTTAAATTAGATAATTATATATTTTAAAAAAAATTAGGGGTGAAACCAAAAAAAAGTGTGAACCAAAAAAAATGCGAACCAAATTTGGTACCATGTTAAAGGGGATTTCGCTTATTAATAAAGGTTATAGATTACACTGTTGGTTTCTTTTTATATTAATTTTTTGCTAAATTACACCGTTGGTTTCTTACTCTCGTAGTCCTACCTTATTGGCTTTTATCATCGGTTAAATTTTTTGTTTAAACGTGACATGAGACATTTTGTCTTATAGAACCAATTTCGATCGACACGATGCTGTTCGGTCGGTTAATGTCCCTAATTCCGATCACAAATTTAGTCGGATTTCATATCTGAATCGAGTTATCAAAAAGATTTCATATATCTCATGGCCATTTGAGAATCAACACCTAGAGGGGAGGGGTGAATAGGTGTTATGACTAACAATGACCGATTTTAATTATTACCAAGTTATGTGACTGAAAAAGCAAAAATCAGTCTGTTTTGTTGTCTAGCAGCTTACTGGATTCACAGATAATGTAAAGTGACAGCTAGCTACGTTGTGCAGAAAGTAAAGAACACACAGCAATGTTAGCCAGGTTCGACCTCTATCTTCTATAGGTCTACGTCCTGGTCTTCTACCAACACGGCAAAGGAATATATTATTAATCAAAGTGAATTACAACTACACGATACAATAATATATCTCCCTGATCTCCCAGTTACTGTTTGCAGCTTGCTGAAACACCTTGTTCCTTGAACGCAGCTCTCTAAGTACTATACTAACCCAAGTATAAACTCCTCTAGCTATCAAGTTCCTTGAACCCTTGTTTCCCAAGCTCACAAAACCAGCAACTACCAACTTACAAGTTGAACAATACAAGTATAATCAATTACAATTGAAACTATGAACCCTAATCAAAGATATATGATGTAATATATATTAGAGCTCAAACGTATACGAAAGAATATAGTAAATCAGTTCGAAATTACTTGTGTTTTCTTTTAAAAGTCGTCCAACCACTAGAATGAAAACCACACAAGTCTTTTTATAATGAACCAAAGATTTTGATAACGTTTAGAAAATCAGATGAACGTTTAAGAATAATAACGTTGAAGAAGAAGACACGTTCAACTAATGTAAACCCTAGAAAATAGAGTTTGTTTAAAGTATAAAACGTTAAACCAACAAACTCCTATTTAATAGGAATTATATATATATATATATATATGAAAAGAGTTTTGAAAATATTGAGCGCATATATATATATATATATATATATATATATATATACGACTTATACAAGTGATAGAGTCCTAACAATTCTGTTCCTAGAACATTTGCTATAAAATAGGACTGAAACTCTATCCGCTGGGATTGTTGCCAGCTTGCTACCTGCAAACAAAAACTTCTCTGCCAGCTAGCTGCTACAACACGTTTTGTTAGAAAATACAAAGTCTTTATATCCTGCAAAACAATGTTAGTCCACACAATACACCTAGCTTGCTGCTATAGTGTTATCATCAAAACACCAAGGTTTCACCGCTAACAGCAGAAACCTCTCAATATCTCACAAAGATGATGTTGGGCCAAAGCCCACTTGCCAATAGGGCTCAATTAGTAGTCTGTATATAGGCCCATTTGTAACAGGCCCACTTGTAAACTTTTATTATAAATACCCCTAACCTCCCACATTAGTGGGGGTTGGAAAAATAGATAATGGAGAGACCCTCCTAAAGAATGAAAAATAGATCGTTAATATATTGACTCCACTCCGTTTTGACTCAATTATCGGCGTATAAATTATATCCGATATTACATTCATCATTTGGCGCTAGAATGAGCTCTTTTTATCTGTAATTCCAACTGAAATGGAAGAAGGCGAGCCACTTATATCAAAAATTGGTGGTACGAATGAGGTTGTGACCATACATCGGCGAGAAGAAATGCAACAACCCCCTGTGCTTCAGCCTAGGGAGTTGTTTCCCCCTGACGATGATCAAATTGAGGGATCTCCCAGACCCCCCGTTGATAAACGCTTAAGAATTATGACCCCCACGGGTCAGAAAGTATTAACGAGTGATGCACGCTTACATTTACTCAAGCTTCGAAAGCAAAAGAAACAATCACTACAGGTGCACCATTTCGAGGACTTCGCCGGGTCGGATGACGAATTGGCATATTTGGAAGAGTAGAAATGCTTACTGGAAGCTCGCTTAGAAAAAAACCGAGAGATTCGCCGTCTGTAAGGGGAGTTGCAACAGACGTCAATATCTCGTCGTGATAAAGATTCCCAAAGACACCTTGATGATGATTATGAGGAAAACTACAAGTCTACAACCTCGATAACGAAGTATCCAATGAGTCCCAATGTTCTCGACCACCACCAAAGCGACGTCTCACGTCATCAGCAAGTGAAGCCTCATGGCGAAGCAACTTGTGTGAGTCTTTCCGCCCGGAGGATATCGCCAAGATGCAGAATGACCTCGTTATATGTCAAGATTACGTCAAAAATCATTCGGGCCAACCTACCTCTACTGAAAGTCCCTTGTCCCGATCCATTGAAATTGCTAAAATTGACAGGACTCTGAAAACCCCAGCTCTAGACCACTTTGATGGGTCATGCGACCCCATTGGATTCTTGAATACCTTTGATGGGCGAATGGCATTTTTCGGTCACTCGGAAGTCGCCAGGTGCCAATTTTTTTCCACATGCTTGAAAGGCACAACGTTACATTGGTACAGCAACTTACCACCGCGATCCATCGACTCATGGCATACTTTAAAAAGCAAATTTCAAAGTCGCTTCTCTAGCAACTATAATGGGGGCAAGATAACCGCGTCTTTGATGACGATTCGCCAACGACATTCCAAACCCCTACGAGACTTTTTAGCTCGCTTCCGGGCTGAGGTCGCTGACATCCCAAATTTAATTGAGGAACTCGCCATTAATTACCTCGCAGCTGGAATCGACAACCACCGTCACGCACTCCTTTTAGAGGAATTTTTCGAGAAAAATCCTCGCACTCTCCAATCCGCATTTCAAATTGTTGAACATAGGATGACATTACAAGAGGCAGTGGGGAGCATACAATCTCCCCGACGATTCTCCCATAAACGGGATAGAAGTCGCAGTCCACGTCGACGGTCTCCACTAAGCGACACAAGGCGCAAGTAGGAACCCCACTCATCGCCGAACTCCGCTGCTGGACAGAACAAAGAGGAGTGACAAAACAGAAAGGGTGTGGAAAACACGTACTCGCAATGAGAAAGAATTCACCAAGCTCAACACTGACAAAGCAACCATACTTGCTGTTCTCAAAACCGAACCCGACCATCGACCCCCAAGGCCAATGAAGCCAGGACGACCTCCAAGTTCTCGATACTGCAAATATCATGAGGACACAGGTCACACAACAGATGCCTGTTTTCAACTAAGCTCGTTTATCGAGAGTAAGATTCGCCGAGGACAACTTGTCCACTTTATTGAAGATACAAATCACCCCCCTCTACGAAGTCATGACCAGGACAGGGTCATCGACGTCATCACTGGGAGCCACTCCGCAGGAAGCACCTCCAACAATTCCAAAAAATCCTATGCCCGCAAGATGTTTTCTGTCAAACCAGAGGCTCCCAAGAAGCCAAGACATAACCCGACTCCAGTCATTTCTTTCTCAGATGAAGATTATCCGTCGGGAATAATTGAAGCTCACCAGGATGCCCTTGTCATCACTGCCAAAGTCGGCACAAATACGGTGAAGAAAATTCTGATTGACAATGGCAGCTCCGTCGATATCCTCTACCATCACGCTTATTCGCGGATGAATCTCGGGGACCGCAAATTGGAAAATGTCAATGTTCCCCTGTATGGATTCACAGGAAATGAGGTCAAGGTCGTAGGCACCATTGATTTACCCGTCCTGTTTGGCACATCCACATGTCAGACTTGGCAAATGATCAAGTTCCATGTCGTCAACGCGACGTCGAGTTATAACGCCATTCTTGGTCAAACCACGCTGACAGCCCTCAAGGCCATTACATCAATTCCCCATCTCAAAATGAAATTTCCTACTGACTTCGGCGTAGGTGAGGTCGCGGGTGACCAGGTGGCAGCTCGGCAATGCTACCTATCTACCGTTATTCCACGACAGAAACCCGGGGACGACTCCTCCATCAATCAGGTCGTAGCAATTGACCCAAATGACATTATTGAAATTCCAGTGACCCCAACATGCGTCCCCATGGAAGACACAGATGAGATTGAGATTGAACAGGGAAATTCGGAGAAAAAGGTTAAAATTGGGAAAGGACTCCAAAATCCTCTGCGCCAGGAGATCACCCACCTCGTCCGCGAATTCTCCGATTTTTCTCCTGGAATCCTACTGATATGCCTGGAATCCTTCTCGCACAAAATCACGCAAGCGTACGCGGTCACAAGTAATATATGAATAAGTAGAGTTCGTTCCCACAGAGACTGGTTTGGGTTACTACAGTTATGCACTTATGCAACAATGTATGGCTATTGTTCAATGCTAAGACAAATATCAAATTTGAGTTGTGATTAACTAATTTAACTAAGCAATTTATCAAGACAAAGATTAAATAAGGAAATTACTGTCGACTTACTTATGAGAATAAACATGGGATCCTAACTTCATTAAATACTTCATCTAGAGTTTTTATGCCTTTAATCAATGTATGTGACGGTTATGACAACTAATCGGATAACACGAAATAAGTATACGCTACCTTTTAGTATACATATACCAAACCACTCAAACATCCACAAAAGAGATAGAAGTTGGGCAGACACCAATTATGCTTAGACCCTATATGTCTATAAGATTTGAAAACATAACGGTTTAACGAGCAAGTTATCCATTCAGATTACATAGGGCAGGTAAGATGGTTAAAATTACCTACGAATCATGCATAACAAACATACATAAACCTATGCTAGCATGGCAAGTTCTAAACCTCTATATCCACTTTCGCAATCAATAGAGATTAACACACAACTGAGATGTTAGCTACGCATCACAGAAGAATAAGTACAACCATACTAGGAAGCCAATAATTCATCACACACAAATCTTTAAAACAATCAACTACTAAAATCCATAGATAAATCCGTTAGATTCCCCTGATAACGATTAGTTCATAATCGAACCGTTCGTCATCATGGGTTCTGATGAAAACATGATAGTAATAAAGTCTGGAATACTAATAAAGAGTAATAAGTAATAAGGTTTCTGAAACAACTCAAAACAATTATCCAAAGTATTGCCTAAAGAAGAATACAAAAGATGTAATAAAACAAGAACTCCGTTGCTTGTCACGAGCGTTGGAATTTTGCCTCCACGATGTATCTTCTGGCTCTCTCTGCTGGTAGGTATGTAGATAGATAGGATGTTCTGTAACCCTAAAATCGTCCCCAAGTGTATAAATAGCCTTACGGTTGACTGGTCTCTGCTTCTTTCCAAAATAGAACAGAATCAGGATCTTCAGCATTCGACATAGCGCGGGCGCGCTTCCCTCTAGCGCGGGCGCGCTCTCTTTCCTTCAGACAAGCGCGGGCGCGCTCCAACATGGCACGGGCGCGCTCCTTCTACTGTTCATGGATTCTGCAGTTTGTTTTCTATTCGTTTCCTTGCGCTTCCAACTCCCTTACTGCATGGACTTCTCTTCTTGAGCACATATCCACCATATATATACATGAATTCTCACATTTCTGCCTCCATCTGTAGCTCTGCACATTCTAACTAAAAACATGTGAAAAACACTACATACTTGAGTGCAAGCGATCAATTTAAGTCGATACGAAGCGTTCCAAGTAGATATAAAATCCACTTATCACACCCCCAAACTTAAACCGATGCTTGTCCTCAAGCATAAACAGACTTTATATATATAATGCAATGCATGAATGCAACTAATCTGATAATGCAAACGATCCCCTCAGACTAACCAAAACCAATCAACAAGCCAACATCTCAAAGAATGCAATATTCCAAACAGAGCTCGACTAAATCCCCGTATACTAACAAAACAAACACAGAAACGTGCGTGTGTGCGATGCTCATCCATATACTCCCAAACTAAATCAAGACCATATCCTATTCTTCACCAAAACAACCACAAGCTTATAAACAGAATGAACTCTAGACACAAAAAATCATTAAGAGACACCTCCATAATCCACTTGAGTTAGACAGGAATTCATGCTTTATTACGACACAAAATACTATACACAACACGCATGCTTATTTGACTGTGCAATGGATGAGACCCCAAAAGGCTTATACAATAATACCCATGTAGCGAGCGTTAGGTTAGTGGATCCCAGGCCGGAAAAGTCTTAGGTCACTAGGCACAAAGTCCCCTAGAACGTAATTGCTCGAGTATTAAAGAGCTCACCCTGATCAATTCTGCATATACACAACTAACACAACTCTTTTTTTTTTTGTTTTATTCTTTTTTACTTTTTTTTTTACTAATACTAAAGCACCTAACAATTTCGGAATGAGTGCGCTTTGCTTTTTCTCATCCCTCCCTAGACTACTCATTTTTTATGAGCGGCTTCTAGCCATTTGACGCCTAACCTTTATTAACAACTAGCATGAAATCCCTGGTTTCCCCCAAACTTCTACTTTAGTGGTCCTTCGATTTCAAGGGAATAGACGAACATTCTAAATGTAAGCAAGTGATTAAATTCTAACATCCAAACAAGTATGGTCTGATCAAATCCAAAAGCAACCAATGAGACTTATGTAATTGATTTGTTTCTGGCATGCAAGTCAATTTCATAGGAACTTAAATCAACCATCTATTCATCATTACCACACCCCAATCAACATCGACTCACCAACGGAAATATCCAAGTCCTACGGGATCATGAAATATCTACGCAAATGCAAATAAATGGACTCACATGATATATATAAACAATTATGCAACAGAATGCTCTACATGAACAGTTATGCAAAGATATGAATGAACTAACTACATATGCAATATGAATCCTACATGACACACACACTAATACTACTATTCCTTAATTATCATCCCTAAAATTAAAGTATTCAATGTCCTCATTGAAGGTAATAACAAGGAAAACGCAGAGTATACCTAGTCATCAGCAGACTCGCCCTCCTCGGGTGGAGTATCCGGTGGTGGATAGACAGCATCAGCTCCAAAGTCAGGCCAAGCAACAGCAACTCCAGTGGCTCAGAAAGCAGTACACAAAACCACTTTTATTTCTAATTTTTTTTCATTTTTTTTAATAACACTACATAAATGCGTGGGTTGCCTCCCACGAAGCGCTTGTTTTACGTCAATAGGTTGACGTGAATCCGTTTTCATCCAGTCGCAAGAACGGTGAACGTCGACTCACGGTTCACCGTATTACCAACGTCATGCTTCAACCACTGACCATTAACCTTGAACGCTTCGTCCGGAAACTTATGGAAAATCTCTACTGCATCCTGCGGAATTGCTGATTTAACCGTGATAGGCTCCGACCACCTCGAATTACGCTTTCCTGGAAAAAATCTGAAGCGAGACTTGAAACGCAGAACTAGCTGACCAGGCACAAATGAATGTTTCACCACCCCTCTTTCAAGCCAGTCCTTAACCTTCTCCTTATATAGCCTATTGCTCTCGTAGACTTTACCATACCTCAATTGATCCAGCAGTGGTTGGAGTTCAAGTGTAGGAGCTTCTTCCATAGATGGTTTAAGTCGCTCCTGAGAATTGTTCAGCTTTGCTAATCCAAGAGATTCGAATGGCGCATCAATTTTTCTTTTCCACGGAGGTGCATTCAACAACTGAAGTTGCTCTGCTCTTTCTTCGTCTTCGATATCAGAATCCCCTATCAAGACTCTCTCCACTGTATCTGACTTCAGCGGTTGTTCAATCTCTGTATTGACGACAGAATCGACCATCTCCAATTTAAAGCACTCTTCTTCCTCAGTTGGAAATTTCATTGCCTTGAACACGTTAAAAGTGACCTTCTGATTTTGAACCCTCATTGTAAGCTCTCCTTTCTGCACATCGATCAAAGTTCGGCCTGTAGCTAAGAACGGTCTTCCCAAGATAATCGGAATCTTCTTTTCTTCCTCAAAGTCCAGAATAACAAAATCAGCAGGAAAAATGAGCTTGTCCACTTTAACCAAAACATCCTCCACTACCCCTTGGATATGTGATCGACCGATCAGCCAACTGTAAGGACATGTTTGTAGGTTTAGGCTCAGGAAGTCCAAGTTGCATGAAGACAGACAACGGCATCAGATTAATACTAGCTCCCAAGTCACACAAGCACTTGTTGAAAGATAGATTGCCGATAGTGCACGGTATGGTGAAACTCCCTGGATCCTTCAGTTTAGGAGGTAACTTTTACTGTAGAATAGAACTACATTCTTCTGTTAGAGCGACGGTTTCCAACTCCTCGAGTTTCAACTTCCGTGAGAGAATACCCTTCATGAACTTTGCGTAGCTCGGCATTTGTTCTAGAGCTTCCGCAAAAGGTATATTGATATGCAACTTCTTGAAAACCTCCAGAAATTTAGCGAACTGCTTATCCAACTTTTACTTCTGAAGACGTTTAGGGAATGGCGGAGGAGGATAAACTTCCTTGCTCTTTATAGCTTTCTTCGGAATCGATTTCTCAGTCGAAAGTTTGCTATTTTCCAAATCGTTTCCCAACTGATCAACTTTTTTCTCCAATTTTTCATTTTCTGGCAGAAGGGGTGGCGCGGGCGCGCTATGAACAGTGCGGGCGCGCTCTAGATTCTGGTCATTTTCCTGATTTTCTTCGTCTTGCAGCGTTTTTGAGTTCTGTTCATTCGTGACCCTTCCAGATCGCAAGGTAACTGCTTTTACATGTTCTTTGGCCTCCCGTTTTCCTGGATTAGCTTCTGTATCACAAGGGAGAGTTCCCTGTGGTGTATTCAACAAAGCATTAGCAATTTGACCAATCTGATTCTCCAGAGTTTTGATGGAAACAGCTTGGCTCTTGCACATTAGCCTCAATTCTTCCAATTCAGATTTTTCATTAGACGACTGACCAACACTGCCATGAGGTGGTTGTTGAAACCCTGGTGGTTGATATGGTTGCCTTGGAGCATACTGCTGCTGAAAACCAGAAGAATTAAATGGCTTAGCTCCATACTGCTGATACGAATGTTGTGGTTGTTGCATAACACCCTGATTGTTACTCCAGCTGAAGTTAAGATGGTTCCTGTTATTAGGATGATAGGTGTTAGGAACTGGCTGTTGTGGTCTCTGGAAATTGCTCACAAACTGCCCCGATTCACTAGATATGGCACACTGAGTCGTGTCATGTGCACCTGCACATAGTTCACAAACACTAGCTACCTGCTGAACTCCATAGTTAGTCAAAGAATCAACCTTCATAGACAGAGCCTTTAACTGAGCTGTTATTACTGTAGCGGCATCCACTTCCAGAATTCCTGCCACTTTACCTTGTGATAACCTCTGAGTTTGATTCTGGTATTCATTAGCAGCCATCATCTCAATTAGATCATAAGCTTCCTCGTAGCTTTTAGCCCAAAAAGCTCCACCTGATGCCGCATCAAGCATAAGTCGTGATTGACCTCCCAGACCATTATAGAAACAATTGATCACCATCCAATCAGGCATTCCATGATGAGGACACTTACTAAGCATCTCCTTGTAACGCTCCCAAGCTTCAAATAATGTTTCCCCTGACTGCTGTGCAAACTGAGTAAGAGCATTCCTGATTGCAGTTGTTTTAGCCATAGGGAAGAATTTAGTGAGAAACTTCTGAGCAAGATCCTCCTATGTAGCAATAGAACCTGCTGGTAGAGAGTGCAACCAGCCCTTAGCTTTATCCCTCAGAGAAAATGGGAAAAGTCTCAGTTTCACAGCATCTTCTGACACTCCGTTAAACTTGAAGGTGTCGCAAATCTCGATGAAATCCCTAATATGCATATTAGGATCTTCCGTTGGAGCACCCCCAAACTGAACTGAATTCTGCACCATCTGAATCGTGCCAGGCTTGATTTCAAAAGTATTAGCTGCAATGGTTGGCCTGACAATGCTAGATTGAATGTCATTGATTTTCGACTGAGAATAATCCTTCAAAACCTTCGTTTTTGCTGCTTGATCTCCCATAACTAAATTCAATTCAAGTGATTCCTTACGAGATTGAGAACTTGTTCGCATACACGCTCACTAGAGTATCTGAAACACACCAAACAAAGTAAAATTGATGAGAGAATAATCCGAGTCAGTGAACTTTAACTACCACTGATGACAAGCACATAAACTATATATATAACACCGAGTCCCCGGCAGCGGCGCCAAAAACTTGTTCGCACAAAATCACGCAAGCGTACGCGGTCACAAGTAATATATGAATAAGTAAAGTTCGTTCCCACAGAGACTGGTTTGGGTTACTACAGTTATGCACTTATGCAACAATGTATGGCTATTGTTCAATGCTAAGACAAATATCAAATTTGAGTTGTGATTAACTAATTTAACTAAGCAATTTATCAAGACTAAGATTAACTAAGGAAATTACTGTCGAATTACTCATGAGAATAAACATGGGATCCTAACTTCATTAAATACTTCATCTAGAGTTTTTATGCCTTTAATCAATGTATGTGATGGTTATGACAACTAATCGGATAACATGAAATAAGTATACGCTACCTTTTAGTATACATATACCAAACCACTCAAACATCCACAAAAGAGATAGAAGTTGGGCAGACACCAATTATGCTTAGACCCTATATGTCTATAAGATTTGAAAACATAACGGTTTAATGAGCAAGTTATCCATTCAGATTACATAGGGCAGGTAAGATGGTTAAAATTACCTACGAATCATGCATAACAAACATACATAAACCTATGCTAGCATGGCAAGTTCTAAACCTCTATATCTACTTTCGCAATCAATAGAGATTGTAACAGCCCCAAATCCGGGGTCAGGGATTTAGGGTTGTCACAATCCATGTACTCCTTGCCTTACCTGTAATACTCACACCATTCATAATTTACCTGCTCATGACCCCACAACATATGTCTCACACACACACACACACACACACAGGTTAAAGTCTCAGAAACGACACAATACAACAACTGCGGAATAACTAACTTTTATTACAATACCCAAATGTCTTTTGAATCTGTTACTGATACAATTTCTAAGTATTGGTACATTACCAACTTAGCCTTCTGATGCTCACAATCCTCTAATACCATTCATGTCTATACATAAGTTGAATACCAAAACCGTAGCCTGATTCGATCGGTTCGTACTACTCCCGGGATCACTGCTAGAAACTGTTTATGGGAGCGCCTTGCGAGGTATGTGCCGTCCCATAGGCATCCTGCTTCGCTGCTATATAATATATATAAAATAATAGCAAGAGTGAGCGATAGCTCAGCAAGGTAATGAAAGTATGGCATAATTCTGCCTTTAATTCAACCCAGAAATAAAGCGGGTATAAGACAATAATTGTCATAATATCTCCATACTGAAATTATTTCCTTATCGGAATATATACCACAACAGTACTTCAAATATCAATTATCGTCTTTATACGAAAGATAAGTGAAATTCGTACTTGCCATAGCAATTTATCAAGATAAGTATCCTTTACTGAAAACTCGAATATTTTCCCTAATCGGGATATGATAGAAATTTGGATGCTGACACCCTGCTCAGTGACGTAGCACTCAGCAGTTGTGGATACTATAACACTCAGCAGTTCAAGATACTGTCAGATGGGAACACTGAACTCCGTATGTAGGAGAAATTTCATTTGAACTCTGTATTGAGATTTCAATAATTCCAGACGTGGATCGACGATGATCAGTCGCCGCTTCCAGGTCCACCGCGGGTCTTCTCTACTAGTAGAAGGATAAAAACTCCATCCGTAATTACCCTCAGGTAAAAGCTCCATCCGCAATTACCTTGGATGAAAGCTCCATCCGCAATCATCCTGAATGAAAGCTCCATCCGCAATCATTCTGGCGCAAGTTGGGCCAAATTCTAGTTCCCCGGGCAAATGCCCGTTCAAAGATCGCACTGGGATCCTTTGGTTACTCCCAGAATCAATCGGAAGTTAACCCATTAACCCATATTGGCTTTTAGCCGGACTTTCACAATCCCTGGTTACTCCCGAACAATGGGAAGCTAACCCATAAGTACATACTGGCCTATAGCCGGAAACTCAGGTTGAGCGACAAATAGTCTTCATGAAATCGAGATTGAATCTTTTACTCTTTTTGTGAAAGGGGAACCCTTAGTAGTAGGGCTATAATCCCAAAATAATATCTCTTATATAAACAAAGGAAGGAAACAAGATTTTCTCCCAACTCTGGATTTTCAATTCTCAATATGTACGAAAGCATTTAGATGGCTCAAGTGAGGTGATAATGATCGGGAATAATATTGGGGAATCCTTATAATTCTCGGAAATACTATTAAAGGTCAAGAATATAAAAAAATATAATTCTCAAAGACCTCTAATGCTTTTAAACAAATAATATGATTTTTAAATCACTAAAAGATATTTAATAATTAATAAGGAAATATGTATTGAAGAAATTTCCTCAAATAAATGATTATTCAAACATAATCCTCTCTGAATAAATAAATATTCAATAATTAAACCTTGAATGAATAATAAATAAATAAATAAATAAACTTCGAATGAATAATAAAATAATATTCATTAAGTAAATGATCCTTAAATGGATATTCACAATAATATACTTCAAGTCAATAATCCCCAAATGAATATTCATAAATAATATACTTCAAGTCAATAATCCCCAAATGAATATTCATAAATAATATACTTTAAGTCAATAATCCTCAAATGAATATTCATAAATAATGTACTTTAAGTCAATAATCCTCAAATGAATATTCATAAATAATGTACTTTAAGTCAATAATCCTCAAATGAATATTCATAAATAATATAAATAGTAAATCCTCGAATAACAGTACCCGATATCTTTATCGGAAAATAACCTTTAATATATATACAGAAAATATAATTATTTCTGATCTAAAGGAATATCTTACGCCCTTAACCTAGGGCCCTTATACAACCTGGCTTCTAACTAATATCCCATATCTAGCTTAGAAGCCCATAATCAAATCATTTCCAAGTAATAAATACTTTCCGGAACATAAATAATGGTTAATAATAATATTCCTCAAGATGAATAGTACTCTGCCGCTAGAATCCCTCCGGGTTTCCACGACTATCTATATAACCAAATATCGACTCCCGGTCTAGAGTCGAAAACATGAAGTATGCTTTTATCTCTAGAGCTACAAGGTATACCGGTTATATATACTTAACTCAGAAGATCATATATAATCAAAAGGTCAAATTTTTATTTCAACAGGAAATAAGATGTGTCGCAAAACTGTACAACTTTATACATGGAAAAAGCAGTATTATAATTAATATTTTAAAAGTACAAGTTTAGAAAACTTGCCTGATGCTCGAGAAGTGATAGGGGTTCGCGACGATGCCGGACAATCTAGACAAAGTCAAACGAAAACACACGGTTAATCCCCTCGATAAACCACTTATAACTCAATGCTTAAACACGTAAGCGAAATACAACCAAGGCATTTCTTGCTCGCTCTAGCGTCACACTAAGTCCATGTTATTCGTCAAATACTTATATCATAAGTTTGGTTCGAAATCCATCCTCAAATCCAAGTTATACTTAACCATTTGGAACCTTGGTTTCTAAGTCTCGTTTTCAGTGGTTTTCACTTGCGCGACCTTGACTAAAACATTTTTATAAAATCGAAACGTAATCTTTTTAATCCGAATCGTTTTCGTGAGCCTTCCTAACTGTCTCTAGTATTATTCCTCAAAGTTTCACATTTTAATATGGCTTCTAAGTGGTCCAAATATAGCCTCAAAGTGGCTGACCAGAGAAGGGTTGTTCCTCCGAACGACGTTTACTAAAACTCACTTTTCTCTTAAACAGTAAATCGTATGGACATGATCTTTATACCAAAACAAACCTTAAAACAAGACCTACATGTTCATGGTCAGTTCTGTTCAAAAATATTCCAATACCAGTTCGTAATTCTTGCTCAAAACAGCCTTAAATCAAATGGGCATTACGACGGCTATAATCGTAACGTTTTCCATTTCCAAAACACAACCAAATCAATACCAATCAATCCCAAACTCACCATCCACCTTATACACCCTCCACTCAGTCAAATCCTCCATGAATAATCACAATAAATTCATAACCCATCCTCCAAACTCAACCAACAATTCATCTAATTACTTAATCATGCTCTTAACTTTACATAAACATCAAAACCATTTCAAAACTCATATAAACAAAAGGGGGCAGAGGTCTTTATACCTTCCTTGAAGTCTTAAACACACAACCAGAGCTTGTAAGCCTTAAGAGAGTCTTTATCCATGGTTGTTATCCTTAAACTTGCAAAAGAAAATCAAGAACAAGTTATGAATTCTCGGAGTTACTATACACCGGTTTAAAGAACTGGAAAAACGAAGGTCTTACCTTGCTCAAATGGAAGACACTCCTGACATAGGAAATGTAGGTTATCTCAAGACCTTTCCAACAAGCTATAGATCGCCAATTTCCACCAAGAAATGAAGGAGATATGCATTTTACAATTCGGCAGTTTTGTGTTGGCCGAAAATGAAAAAAAGAGAGGTTTTTGGTTTGGTTGATTAATAATGATAATGCTGATTTTTTTGTGTTAAAAGGTGATGAGTCATTGCATGCCCAGGACACGTGTCGATCAGTGGAGCATCATGGTGGCAAGCAGGGACACGTGTCACGCAATGGAGATCATGGTGGCAAGCAGCTTTACTAGTTCGCTTTCCTTTCACATGGATGATCCAAATGTTGCATTTCTCGAATTAATCTTGTTACATGTTACTTCCATGTCTATATTTAATCCTGTCATAATTTCAATCCTTAATCCATGATTCGTTCGCTTAATCACTTAATCTCGTTATAAAGTATCAGCGGTTTCTAGAACCTTTGTTTCACTGTCTCAGTGGTTTTCGTTCTAAATTCTCAAATCAAATAAAATAAAATTCCAAAATATTAAATCCTCAAATTCTTAATTTAATATCTCATTTCTTGAATATAATAATATATAATTCGCTGCCCGGTCAAATACTACACCAAAATAAAATTTGGAATTTCTGAATTCCGATCGTCTTTGCATTCACTTATTTACTCCGTAGATCACTAATATGACTTCCGAATATCCACACTACGTCTCGTACATAGGTGGCATGAAAAACTTTGTTAATTCTCAAAATCACTATTCATCCACCAAATTCACTATTCACTGATGCACTTAATCATAATAAGAAAAGTTTTAAATTTTACCAAAAATTCGGGTTATTACATTCTCCCCTCCTTAAAAGGATTTCGTCCCGGAATCAACTTAGGAGTAACTGGGGTACTTCTCTTCCATTGCACTTTCTAACTCCCAGGTGGATTCTTCCACCTCTTGATTTTCCACAAACCTCTCACTAGCTTGGCAACCTCGTCACTTAGCACTTGCTCTTTTCTATCCGTGATTTCCACAGGTTGTTCTTTGTAAGTCAGACCGGGTTGTATATCTACCTGCTCGTACTCTAACATATGCCGGGCATCTATAGTATACTGACGTAGCATTGACACATGAACCCCGTTATGACCATTCTACAAGTTTGGGGGGTGTAAGGCTGGCTCGTAGGCCACCTTCCTGACGCGTTTTAAAATCTCAGATGGCCCAATGAATCTCGGGCTCACTCCCCTTTCTTTCCAAATCTCATTAATTCTTTCCATGGATATCTTTTAGCATCACGAATCTCTAACCTCATATTCTCTATCTTGTTTGTACAGAAAATACACCAACATAAACTTGCTTGTCATCCATCAACATGCCATTTAGCTTATCAATAGCAGTACTATCTCTATACTCGCGGGCTTAGTCCGCATACTTTCTCTGTCTGTCTTGGTTGTCACTAGCCGCTTGTTGATGAAATCTTTTGTCCTTCTAGTTTGTTGGACTAACTTGGGTTTTGTGTAAAATCTCATCCTTTAATTCCCGATCATTCAGAATCCATCTCTGTCTCATTTTAAAGTAAGGGTATCGGCCACCACATTGGCCTTCCCCGGATGGTAGTGTATCTCACAGTCATAATCCTAGGTCAATTCTAGCCATTTCTCCATCTCATGCTATCTACTATCATGGGTAACTCAAAGCCAATTCATTACATTCCATAAAATTTGTGGGTGCATTAGTCAACCCAAAATAACTTCGCTGAAAACTCGAAGTGTCTATTCCTAGTACGAATCGCAGTCTTGGGCATATCCTCTAATTTAACTTCCAACTGGTGATACCCAGTTCTTAAATAAATTTGGAAATACACAGCGTTCTTCCGCTGATCAAACAATCATTTACAAGGGTACCTATTCTCCATGTCGAACTCATACAATTCTCGAGGTTCGATACATAATCTTGTGCTAACATCTTTCTCTCTGACAACAACACCAGGCTCTCCATGGTGGTACACTGGGTCTTATCATTCCCTTATACAACAACTCTTGTAACTGAGTCACTAACTCTTTCATTCCCCCTATACCCTGAATACTCGGTATTCATTCTCATGTCATCCAAATCGATATCTGGTAGCTCATTAAAACCTTGTACAATCTCCCAAAACCATTGTAGTTTCCTTTATACTTCGTGTCTCTTTTCTTGGCGTCAACCATAAGAGCTAATTATGCCTCATATCTCTGGCATAATAATTTTTTTAGTCTAAACTATATTCAAGAATCTCTGAATCTGTCTCCATTCTTTATTTATTCCTCTCTCTCCCTTACAATCAATCTGGGCTCCATTGGGTGTAAACCAACCCATTCTTATTATAATATCAACTTCTCCCAACTTGAAAGGAATCAGGTCTATCAAAAGTGTCGACCTCATATTTCTAGTTCACAACCTGGATGTACCAGTCTTATGGGAAAATCCCCCGATTGACTATTTCTACTTGTAATTATTCCCTTAGCGGCTCGGCCTTACGGTTTAATTGTCATGCAACATCTTGATATGCAACAATGCATTAGCTCTGTCTAAACAGTGTAGAAGGGCACCTGCTATTTAAAGGTCCCGATAATGGGCTGCTGGTTGGAGGTAGCCCTGGTTGAAACCTACTGGCTTTCTTTTCTTCTGTGTTCACAAACTCCGGGACAAACCTTGATAATTCGGAAAACTTGGCCTCATACTCGGTCACAGTCATGGTTCCTTGTTTTAACTCTTTAACTTTCATTTTCATCCGGGTCTCCATATATTTCCGGAAATTATCCCTTTAAACAACACACGCTGCACCTTTCCCAAGTCACCATATCAGCTCCCTTCTGACTCCATCGTCAGTACTTATCTTGCTAACCCAGAGGTAGTGTCCATTCGTAAACAACTCCTCTAACATCTCAATCTCACCATAAGGCATCTATCTAACACCGTTGTCACTGGAGTTCACGGCACATCGCTATTTCTTTCACGTATATCGATTGACACGCTTTCCATTATCATACTATCCTTGGGAGAATAAACCAATTTCATTGATATGTCACTAATATTCTATTCGTCTTAGGGATTCGCTCCTGCCATAGGTGATTTCGTTGCGAATCTAATTCCTTATCAGCGAATTTTGACTTATTTGACCTGGTTGGCCTCCCCTTAGAATTCAATGAGGATAACAAAATCATGGGGCCTTGAAAGATAGCTCCCATATCAAAGAAAATGTCACTCACTGGTGATCATAAGGTTATGAGTTTTTAAGGTAACCTTATTGGAGGTAAGAGAATTTACCGAGAGATCAACATGATCATAAGAACTCAACGTTGTGTGCCTCAATTGAGACATTACTAAAGGTAATTAGCCTTCTTGTATTTCACAACTTACAAGTGATGGCGTCCCATCCGACTTCTATCACACAGACAGATAGTCCTTGTAGCCCCTATAAGTATAGGGTTGTTCGTCTCAGTGGAAGTTGAAAAGTATGAAAGCAATTCGAGATCAATTTAATGATTATCGCCTTTCGACAATATTTCTCAAAGGAACACCTTGGATTAAAATTGAACAGATTCCAAAGGTGCGGTTTTCCAAAGAAAATACAAAGAAAAGAATAACCAAAAAGATACTGGTACTTAACAAACAAGTGGTGATGTATCACCATAGGGTCATTCATTATTTGAAGAAAAGTGAAAGCTTAAATAACATCATTTTATCTCTACAATCATTTATAGCAATCAGGGTCTGTCCACCAACCCATATAACGGCTATCTTACCCAATCCACAGGGTTCGCTCTAATTCCCACTCTCTTTGGTGACATCCTCTGGTAATTAGAAAGACAAGGTTTGCCAAAATTTGCTGAATTCCTTTCCAAAATCAGGGAAATTTGATCAATCTATTTACCTACTAGTAATGCTCGGATCTGATTTCCGACCTTTCTATTCTATCCTCATAATTCCTTCCTGGTTTCCTGAGGGTGGTAAATTTTGTTCTCGATTCCGTCTTAGCGTGCTTGTCTTAAAATATCATTTGCATGGTACATATACCCAAAATTCTCCTTGAGATAATAAAATCCCTCAATGATGTAATAGACACTATTTCCAGTGGGATCGCTGGTCGTGGGGGATTGAAACCTCATAGTCAAAGCAATTCCTTACACTATTCTAGGCAACTAAGTACCCTTGATTGTTCGTGAAAATTTGAACACCTTGGTTCTTACGTATGTCGCCTCCTTATGGGCAACTATAACTGACTACGAGTAACAGGTTTCGTTCAAGTCGAATCAATCCACTGATACTGGCTATACTGCCTCTACCTCTTCTGCCTTGGAGACTCTACTCCATTTTCTTTGTCATACCTCTTGATGAATCATGAACGATCCTTAAACTCTCGTCTCGTCACTTATTTATCCCTCGAAGGTTCGTCCGGTCTTATTATTAGACCTCAAGTAACACACCACATCTTTATCAATCAACACGTCCTCTACAAGATTCTTTCCTTGACCCACTATGGGGTCTTCCTCTAGATCCTCCTATGGATCTTTCTTTATCGGGTCTTCGTCCATTTCAAGGAGCGCATCATCAAATGCCTACTCGAAGGCCTCGGGGTCTGGTATCTCAGAATCCCATCAATCTATAACTCATACGAATCGAGGTGACTTATCACGAAGTCCTAAGTACGGTTTCCCAGAAGAAGTCCCCTCTCGGGCTTTATCTTAAACAGTCAGGGTCATGTCCTCTAACCTGACTACGAACTTAATTTGGGCTCTAGATGTTCTTATCATTCTTAAGGGTATTGTAAGACTCGATCTCCTATCGTTTCTGAGGACTGTAACCTAACGCTCTGATACCATCTCTGTAACAGCCCCAAATCCGGGGTCAGGGATTTAGGGTTGTCACAATCCATGTACTCCTTGCCTTACCTGTAATACTCACACCATTCATAATTTACCTGCTCATGACCCCACAACATATGTCACACACACACACACACACACACACACACACACACACACAGGTTAGAGTCTCAGAAACGACACAATACAACAACTGCGGAATAACTAACTTTTATTACAATACCCAAATGTCTTTTGAATCTGTTACTGATACAATTTCTAAGTATTGGTACATTACCAACTTAGCCTTCTGATGCTCACAATCCTCTAATACCATTCATGTCTATACATAAGTTGAATACCAAAACCGTAGCCTGATTCGATCGGTTCGTACTACTCCCGGGATCACTGCTAGAAACTGTTTATGGGAGCGCCTTGCGAGGTATGTGCCGTCCCATAGGCATCCTGCTTCGCTGCTATATAATATATATAAAATAATAGCAAGAGTGAGCGATAGCTCAGCAAGGTAATGAAAGTATGGCATAATTCTGCCTTTAATTCAACCCAGAAATAAAGCGGGTATAAGACAATAATTGTCATAATATCTCCATACTGAAATTATTTCCTTATCGGAATATATACCACAACAGTACTTCAAATATCAATTATCGTCTTTATACGAAAGATAAGTGAAATTCGTACTTGCCGTAGCAATTTATCAAGATAAGTATCCTTTACTGAAAACTCGAATATTTTCCCTAATCGGGATATGATAGAAATTTGGATGCTGACACCCTGCTCAGTGACGTAGCACTCAGCAGTTGTGGATACTATAACACTCAGCAGTTCAAGATACTTTCAGATGGGAACACTGAACTCCGTATGTATGAGAAATTTCATTTGAACTCTGTATTGAGATTTCAATAATTCCAGACGTGGATCGACGATGATCAGTCGCCGCTTCCAGGTCCACCGCGGGTCTTCTCTACTAGTAGAAGGATAAAAACTCCATCCGTAATTACCCTCAGGTAAAAGCTCCATCCGCAATTACCTTGGATGAAAGCTCCATCCGCAATCATCCTGAATGAAAGCTCCATCCGCAATCATTCTGGCGCAAGTTGGGCCAAATTCTAGTTCCCCGGGCAAATGCCCGTTCAAAGATCGCACTGGGATCCTTTGGTTACTCCCAGAATCAATCGGAAGTTAACCCATTAACCCATATTGGCTTTTAGCCGGACTTTCACAATCCCTGGTTACTCCCGAACAATGGGAAGCTAACCCATAAGTACATACTGGCCTATATCCGGAAACTCAGGTTGAGCGACAAATAGTCTTCATGAAATCGAGATTGAATCTTTTACTCTTTTTGTGAAAGGGGAACCCTTAGTAGTAGGGCTATAATTCCAAAATAATATCTCTTATATAAACAAAGGAAGGAAACAAGATTTTCTCCCAACTCTGGATTTTCAATTCTCAATATGTACGAAAGCATTTAGATGGCTCAAGTGAGGTGATAATGATCGGGAATAATATTGGGGAATCCTTATAATTCTCGGAAATACTATTAAAGGTCAAGAATATAAAAAAATATAATTCTCAAAGACCTCTAATGCTTTTAAACAAATAATATGATTTTTAAATCACTAAAAGATATTTAATAATTAATAAGGAAATATGTATTGAAGAAATTTCCTCAAATAAATGATTATTCAAACATAATCCTCTCTGAATAAATAAATATTCAATAATTAAACCTTGAATGAATAATAAATAAATAAATAAATAAACTTCGAATGAATAATAAAATAATATTCATTAAGTAAATGATCCTTAAATGGATATTCACAATAATATACTTCAAGTCAATAATCCCCAAATGAATATTCATAAATAATATACTTCAAGTCAATAATCCCCAAATGAATATTCATAAATAATATACTTTAAGTCAATAATCCTCAAATGAATATTCATAAATAATGTACTTTAAGTCAATAATCCTCAAATGAATATTCATAAATAATGTACTTTAAGTCAATAATCCTCAAATGAATATTCATAAATAATATAAATAGTAAATCCTCGAATAACAGTACCCGATATCTTTATCGGAAAATAACCTTTAATATATATACAGAAAATATAATTATTTCTGATCTAAAGGAATATCTTACGCCCTTAACCTAGGGCCTTTATACAACCTGGCTTCTAACTAATATCACATATCTAGCTTAGAAGCCCATAATCAAATCATTTCCAAGTAATAAATACTTTCCGGAACATAAGTAATGGTTAATAATAATATTCCTCAAGATGAATAGTACTCTGCCGCTAGAATCCCTCCGGGTTTCCACAACTATCTATATAACAAAATATCGACTCCCGGTCTAGAGTCGAAAACATGAAGTATGCTTTTATCTCTAGAGCTACAAGGTATACCGGTTATATATACTTAACTCAGAAGATCATATATAATCAAAAGGTCAAATTTTTATTTCAACAGGAAATAAGATGTGTCGCAAAACTGTACAACTTTATACATGGAAAAAGCAGCATTATAATTAATACTTTAAAAGTACAAGTTTAGAAAACTTGCCTGATGCTCGAGAAGTGATAGGGGTTCGCGACGATGCCGGACAATCTAGACAAAGTCAAACGAAAACACACGGTTAATCCCCTCGATAAACCACTTATAACTCAATGCTTAAACACGTAGGCGAAATACAACCAAGGCATTTCTTGCTCGCTCTAGCGTCACACTAAGTCCATGTTATTCGTCAAATACTTATATCATAAGTTTGGTTCGAAATCCATCCTCAAATCCAAGTTATACTTAACCATTTGGAACCTTGGTTTCTAAGTCTCGTTTTCAGTGGTTTTCACTTGCGCGACCTTGACTAAAACATTTTTATAAAATCGAAACATAATCTTTTTAATCCGAATCGTTTTCGTGAGCCTTCCTAACTGTCTCTAGTATTATTCCTCAAAGTTTCACATTTTAATATGGCTTCTAAGTGGTCCAAATATAGCCTCAAAGTGGCTGACCAGAGAAGGGTTGTTCCTCCGAACAACGTTTACTAAAACTCACTTTTCTCTTAAACAGTAAATCGTATGGACATGATCTTTATACCAAAACAAACCTTAAAACAAGACCTACATGTTCATGGTCAGTTCTGTTCAAAAATATTCCAATACCAGTTCGTAATTCTTGCTCAAAACAGCCTTAAATCAAATGGGCATTACGACGGCTATAATCGTAACGTTTTCCATTTCCAAAACACAACCAAATCAATACCAATCAATCCCAAACTCACCATCCACCTTATACACCCTCCACTCAGTCAAATCCTCCATGAATAATCACAATAAATTCATAACCCATCCTCCAAACTCAACCAACAATTCATCTAATTACTTAATCATGCTCTTAACTTTACATAAACATCAAAACCATTTCAAAACTCATATAAACAAAAGGGGGCAGAGGTCTTTATACCTTCCTTGAAGTCTTAAACACACAACCAGAGCTTGTAAGCCTTAAGAGAGTCTTTATCCATGGTTGTTATCCTTAAACTTGCAAAAGAAAATCAAGAACAAGTTATGAATTCTCGGAGTTACTATACACCGGTTTAAAGAACTGGAAAAACGAAGGTCTTACCTTGCTCAAATGTAAGACACTCGTGACATAGGAAATGTAGGTTATCTCAAGACCTTTCCAACAAGCTATAGATCGCCAATTTCCACCAAGAAATGAAGGAGATATGCATTTTACAATTCGGCAGTTTTGTGTTGGCCGAAAATGAAGAAAAGAGAGGTTTTTGGTTTGGTTGATTAATAATGATAATGCTGATTTTTTTTGTGTTAAAAGGTGATGAGTCATTGCATGCCCAGGACACGTGTCGATCAGTGGAGCATCATGGTGGCAAGCAGGGACACGTGTCACGCAATGGAGATCATGGTGGCAAGCAGCTTTACTAGTTCGCTTTCCTTTCACATGGATGATCCAAATGTTGCATTTCTCGAATTAATCTTGTTACATGTTACTTCCATGTCTATATTTAATCCTGTCATAATTTCAATCCTTAATCCATGATTCGTTCGCTTAATCACTTAATCTCGTTATAAAGTATCAGCGGTTTCTAGAACCTTTGTTTCACTGTCTCAGTGGTTTTCGTTCTAAATTCTCAAATCAAATAAAATAAAATTCCAAAATATTAAATCCTCAAATTCTTAATTTAATATCTCATTTCTTGAATATAATAATATATAATTCGCTGCCCGGTCAAATACTACACCAAAATAAAATTTGGAATTTCTGAATTCCGATCGTCTTTGCATTCACTTATTTACTCCGTAGATCACTAATATGACTTCCGAATATCCACACTACGTCTCGTACATAGGTGGCATGAAAAACTTTGTTAATTCTCAAAATCACTATTCATCCACCAAATTCACTATTCACTGATGCACTTAATCATAATAAGAAAAGTTTTAAATTTTACCAAAAATTCGGGTTATTACAGAGATTAACACACAACTGAGATGTTAGCTACGCATCACAGAAGAATAATTACAACCATACTAGGAAGCCAATAATTCATCACACACAAATCTTTAAAATAATCAACTACTAAAATCCATAGATAAATCCGTTAGATTCCCATGATAACGATTAGTTCATAATCGAACCGTTCGTCACCATGGGTTCTGATGAAAACATGATAGTAATAAAGTCTGGAATACTAATAAAGAGTAATAAGTAATAAGGTTTCTGAAACAACTCAAAACAATTATCCAAAGTATCGCCTAAAGAAGAATTCAAAAGATGTAATAAAATAAGAACTCTGTTGCTTGTCACGAGCGTTGGAATTTTGCCTCCACGATGTATCTTCTGGCTCTCTCTGCTGGTAGGTATGTAGATAGATAGGATGTTCTGTAACCCTAAAATCGTCCCCAAGTGTATAAATAGCCTCGCGGTTGACTGGTCTCTGCCTCTTTCCAAAATAGAACAGAATCAGGATCTTTAGCATTCGACATAGCACGGGCGCGCTTCCCTCTAACGCGGGCGCGCTCTCTTTCCTTCAGACAAGCGCGGGCGTGCTCCAACATGGCGCGGGCGCGCTCCTTCTACTGTTCATGGATTCTGCAGTTTGTTTTCTATTCGTTTCCTTGCGCTTCCAACTCCCTTACTGCATGGACTTCTCTTCTTGAGCACATATCCACCATATATACATGAATTATCACATTTCTGCCTCCATCTGTAGCTCTGCACATTCTAACTAAAAACACGTGAAAAACACTACATACTTGAGTGCAAGCGATCAATTTAAGCCGATACGAAGCGTTCCACGTAGATATAAAATCCACTTATCAAATCCCAGAGGTCATAGCTCGTCACTCACTCCATATTGATCCAAAAATTCGACCGGTGAAACAAAAGAAACGTGTTTTCTCGGAAGAAAAGAAACAGGTAATTGACGTCGAGCTTGATCTCTTACTATTCCGATCTCAACAGAGCATGTCCTAAGGACTTCTACCCTTTACCAAATATCGATCAACTGATTGACGCCACTACAGGCCACGAGCTTTTGCATTCATGGACACGTTCTCCGGTTATAACCAAATCAAAATTGATAGCCAAGATTGGGAGAAAATCGCCTTCATTACGCATAGGGGCGTCTTCGGCTACAAAAACGTGCCTTTCGGGCTCATCAACGCAGGAGCAACATTCCAACAAATGATGGATACTATATTCTCCTCACAAATTGGCCGGAACATGAAAGTCTACGTCGATGACATGATTACCAAATCCGAAAAGGCCCTGGACCACGTCAACGACTTGCGAGAAACTTTCCAAACAATATGCCTCCACAGTATGCGACTTAATCCTGTGAAATGCTCATTTGGCCTCACAACAGGAAAGTTCTTGGGTTTCTTAATCACACAACGAGGGATTGAGGCCAACCCTTCCCAAATCAAAGCTATCATGGACATCAAGAACCCATCCACCTTGAAAGAGGTCCAGGTCCTAACAGGGTGCATTGCCGCACTAAGACGGTTTATCCCCAATCCTCCAAACGTTGTGCCCCCTTTTTTCAGGTAATAAAAGAGACAGCCAAAACATCAAAAATCGACTGGAATGATAAATTCCAAGAGGCATTGGTCGAACTCAAGAAATTTCTAACTACTCCTCCTGTACTAATCAAAGCGGTTCCTCGCTAACCATTACGGGTTTATCTCGCTGCTACTAACATCAGTATCGTAGCCGTTCTGGTAAAGTTCAGTGAAGGAATGGAATCGCTGGTATACCACGTTAGCCATACACTTCGCGACGCCGAAACGCGATACCCGCAAATCGAGAAGTTGGTTTTTTCCCTCGTCATCGTGAGCCGGAAACTGCGACATTATTTCCAGGGTCGCGAGATACAAGTCATGACTAACAAACCCTTGAAGCGAATACTGCATAAGCCAGATATGACAGGGCGTCTCACCGAATGGACGGTCGAACTAGGCCAATTCTGCATCGAATATATGCCACGAACAGCGATGAAAGCTCAAGCATTATCAGATTTCATCGTAGAATGCCAGTTTTCCCAGGAGGAAAACATATCCAGTGAGATAAATCCTACTTCTTCACGTCCCTGGTCTCTTTACGTTGATGGGTCGTCCACGACTGAGACCAGTGGCGCGGGGGTCATCCTGATTAGCCCAGAAGGCTTTCAGGTCCAGCAAGCAATCAAGTTCTCATTCAAAGCTACCAACAACGAGTCTGAGTACGAGGCTCTGATAGCAGGACTCAAACTGGCAAATGAACTGAAAGCTAGAATTATTGATATCTTCAGCGATTCTCAGCTCGTGGTAAAACAGATCATGGACGAATTCAAAACCCATAATGACAGAATGGCATCTTATTTGGACAAAACCCACTCACTTCTGAAACACTTCGCGTCTTGGACAATCACAAATGTTGATCGATCAGAGAATCAATGGGCCGATGCGCTGTCTAAATTGGCCTCATCAAATATACTGGTCAACTCTCATCCCGTGTACGTTGAGGAGTTGTTAACCCCGACAATCCACGAACTTACCATAAGCGAGGTCATAACATCCCCGGACTGGCGCTTGGTATTTCTAGACTACATCATCGACAACAAGCTCCCCGATGACAAAAAAGAAGCTCGCTCAGTCATGTTCAAAGCCCGCAACTATTGCGACTTAGACTCTAAGTTGTACCGACGAGCTCTAACGGAACCACTCCTTCGATGCTTAGGACCAGCTGAATCCCAACTCGTTATACTAGAAACACACACTAGAATATGTGGAGAGCACTTGGGGGGCAAAAACCTCGCGCTTAAAATCATCAGGCAGGGCCTATATTGGCCCACAATGAGGAAGGATTGCGAGACTTATGTTAAAAGTTGTGTTCCTTTCCAACTCTATGGGTCTGTTAGTCATGCTCCTTCACAGGAAATGACGCCAATTCTTTGCCCTTGCCCCTTCTTCCAGTGGGGAATCGACATCGTGGGTCCACTCCCAAAAGTCAAAGGTCAGCTTCAATATCTGGTTGTCGCTATTGATTATGCCACGAAGTGGGTTAAAGCTAAACCACTAGCGTGCATCCGGGAAAAGGAAATGATTGAATTTTTCATGGAATTTGTTGTATTTCGCTTCGGAATCCCCAGGACGGTCGTTACCGACAATGGCACCCAATTCGTTGGGGACAAGTTTGAAACCATGTTGCGGGACCTCAACATCAAACAGTCTAAAGCTTCGGTAGCCTATCCTCAAGCCAATGGCCAGGTTGAAGTCACTGATAGGATCATTCTCCAAAGACTCAAGAAACGACTTCAAGAGCAACCTCGTTCATGGACAAACGAGCTCCCCAATGTACTATGGTCCTATAGAACTACACCACGAACCCCCACGGGTGAGACTCCATATAGGTTAGCTTACGGGACGGAAGCGGTCGTTCTTCTGGAAACAAGTCTAAATTCGTCCAGAATCGATTCTTTAACCCCGCTGCTTCGCTAGAAGGACTTCGTCTCGACAAAGACCTACTGGAAGAGGTCAGAGATGAGGCCAACCTGGCTACGGCACGTCATCAGAAAATGGTGGCCAAGTATTTCAACAAGAAGGTAAAAACAAAGAATTTCCAGGTAAATGACCTTGTCTTACGGAAATCCGCATCATCTCAGCCAACCATCACCGGGAAATTCAAGGCACCATGGGAAGGTCCATACAAAATCTCCAAAGTTCTCCGCCCTGGCACTTACGAGCTTTCCCAACTCAACGGTGAGCCAGTAAAGAACGCATAGAATGGGATCCACTTGAAGAAGTTTTTCCCATGAGTAGCGGAAGCTTACACACTTGCCTACTTCTATTAAGTTATTTTCAATTAAGTCCAGTCATGGACATGTACTACTAAGTTATTGTCAACTATGTTTAAGTCACGACTACAAACGTAAGCCATGGATAAGTCGAACTAAGAGGTATCTTTTTATGAGTAACTTACTTCCTAATTAGGTTGCTGGCAAGTCTCGTTTCATGCATAATTTCTGCACTTACCTTACGTAACACACTTAATAGGATTCGGACAAGGGTAATGGCAAAAGTTGTCCAAAGCATATCAAATTATCAAACACGTCATACTACCAAAGATCAACTAGATACTAAAACTTCAAAAGTACGGCTAACATTATATAAAAATACCAGACCACCAACACTGTTAAATGTTCACAAAACTAACCCCCAAGGAATGTCCACACCATAGTTACCAAATTGTTCTCAAGAAAAGCAGGACGGTTGAAATAGAAATACAAAATCATGGGGCATTCCCCGCCTTCAACTCGGTACTCCCTCCAGCCCCGCATCCTGGGCTTTCCGAGCCAAGTCTGAGCAGAAATCGTCAAAGGAATGACTAGTCATGTCCAGCCCAGCAGCGACCGCGCGGGCATAGCAATGGTCGTACCCGGCTTCAAGACCGTTCGCAATTTCCTCAACACCCTTGTCCACCTCGACTTTCAAGCTGTCGACCTCTTTCGCGAGGGTTTCCTAGTCACCTCGGCAGCGATCAAGCTCCGATTTCATCTCATCATTCTCTTGTCGCTTCTCCTCAAACAACTTCTTTCCCTTCTCTAGCTCATCCGACAGTTCCCCGATTGTTTGGGTAGCCTTGCCATTCTCCACCTTCAACTTCTCAAGCTCAACAGATAATTCCTTAACACGCTTCTCGGCATTAGCAGCCCGTTGCTCGGCAGCCGCTCGTTGTTCTTTCATAGTAGCCATCTCCCGCAGTGATTCAGACTGCCACTGACCATCCACATCGGCCCGATACTCACGAACGATGTGTTTCATGTCGGCTAGGAACTAAAACATCAAAAACAAGAATGAGCCTTGGGTAAAAGAAACCATGACGATTTAATAGGCAAAACGAACTAAAGGGGAATTAAATAAGAGGGTTACCCATCCTGCGCGAGTAAGACAGCGATCAGCGACATCATTTCGAGTATGATCCACATACAAACTAAAATCTTGGGGCAGGTCTAATGCCTCAAAAACCTGCCAAACACATAATAAGCCTTAACAGGATAATATAACAGAACAACATCAGAGCCCATCATCGATAAACTAAACAAAACATACCCGTAATGGCACGTGCGCTCCCGCGGTCCACCGTTCAAAGGGCTGGATCTCAAAACGAGCGGGTTCCACGGCACTCTCGGGTTCCTCGGAGCCCCGTAATGGTCAGTGACTTCACACCCCTAGACTTTAGCGGATCCTGCCCCCGTTTGGCAGCGACCCTCTCAGAACCATCATTCACCATATCAATGCGCGACCTCGTACGCTCGCGAGACACCAACTCGGTATCCTCACCACGATCCAAGCCGGTCTCCTCATTGATTTCCACGACCTGCACAGACTCAGAAGTGGCATTTATGTCAACACTCGTCCCCAAACCACTTCCACCTGGACCTGTCTCCACGTTACCTCGCGGCAATTGAGAACGTGGCTTTTTGGCAAGTAACATCAAAGCCTTGTCCATCTCGTTTTTTAATCCACCGTCCAACACCTGCCGTAAAGATCGCCCAGAAACTGTAAACAATGCACAAACAAGAAAAGGTTAGCAACGACATTCGCACACAGAATAATAAAATGTCATCAACAAACAGGTAGTCTTACGATGGTGACTCCCTAAAAAAGACTCATCCTTCAACTGCGACCAGTCATACGGCGACCAAGATCCTAAGAAAGTTCTTAAAAAAGCGGCATCATATTTACTCAGGCTATTTAGGAGGTCGACGGTATCCTTAGGAACAACCCAACAGGAGGGCACGAATTCGAGATCTTTCCTATACCAGAACAACCATTTACCATGCCAACCATGGTTAGACGACTTCACATTCACAATGCGAACCCTAGCTCGCTTATAAAAATAAACTTGACCATGTGCGTAGTATATACTATAAATAAAAAAAATAGATTCAATGAGGGTAATCGGTTGACCTCAGCACAACGAGCTATGAAACCACTTATCTGCGTGATGGCATTAGGGGTCATCTGAGCCACCCCACATCCAACGGCCTCGAACATGCATAAGAAAAAGGGATGCAGGGGTAGACGCAGTCCGTAATCAAAATGAATCAATGGTATACCGTACATCCCGCACTCAGGCATATTCCATATCCGATCATCGGGGTTAGGGATCTCACATCGATAACCCCCTACGGATAGGTCAACCCAATTCTTATTCACATCCACTCGCATCGAGGTATTCGAAAAGATGCTCGACATGTTAAGACTAGTGCTCTCGCCGAATTCTAGTTGCCCAGCGACGAGGGCATCCCCGACCACTCTTTCGCGCCCCGCCACCGTACCAGGACTCAAAGGAGGAGAAGCGTGAACCTCATCATCCTCCCCGTCCCCAGAAAAACTAAACCCATAATCAATTCCGACATCGGGAATCTCTAAGTGATCCAAATTAATAGGGGGGTCGAGGGTTCGATCTATCGACATATTTCTATTCAGATGTTGGCTAACAGTAGTCTCAGATGAACTAGAAGGAATAGACATGATACAGATTCCTAGGAGTAACACAAATTAAGACAGTTTATAAAATACAATTATCGGAAAATGAAGGAAAGAATGCACACCTGAGTAAGAGAAGTGGTAAAGGTAGGGAGGATAGCCTTGCAAACTGTCGCGGAAAAGGAAAAGAAAAAGACACTCTTAGTCACTGGGGAAGTCGAAACGCCACGGCTAGACCCCGATTTCCGTACAACCAATAAAAAATAAAAAACAATTTACTGTTTTGTTTCGTTTTTCTTTTTTTCTTTTTCCCACAAATTCGACCCTTGAATTTCCGGATAGTTTCATCAAATTTAAATTAGCTAATTACATAACATATTTTATCCTATGTTTCAGGGTCCAAGCAAATCTAAAGATGTGGCTTCCAACAAGGGGGGGACAAATGTTGGGCCAAAGCCCACTTGCCAATAGGGCTCAATTAGTAGTCTGTATATAGGCCCACTTGTAAACTTTCATTATAAATACCTCTAACCCCCACATTAGTGGGGGTTGGAAAAATAGATAATGGAGAGACCCTCCTAAAGAATGTAAAATAGATCGTTAATATATTGAATCCACTCTGTTTTGACTCAATTATCGGCGTATAATTATATTCGATATTACATTCATCAGCTGATTTCGAACAGCTAATGCACAATCCACATAGTTTAGGCTACTACTGGTTTCATCCAATACTGTTTTCAGGATCAGGTATAATTTTAAGTTTTTTTTCTTTTGCAGTTTATTAATTACTATAAAGTCCAATAGAATTGTAGTTTGATAATAAATTAATAATACATAGCCCCTTTGTCCATTCACTTGACAGTTTTAATTTCTCATTTATAACTGTACCTGGTGGGTGTTAGAAAATGGAAAGTTTGAGGCATATTTTAAATATGTTCTTGATGGAATTTCCGGAAACTAACAATTGGAGGTTGCTCCTTGTTATGAGGACTTAAACTTTCATGTTTGGATCTAAGACATTTTCTTAGTGTAATCCATAGTTAAATTGAGTTGAAATAGGTTGCTTGAAATGGGTTATGTGGATTGGTTATATTGAAATAACTTGTATCCCACATAGAAATGGTAATGAGGGGTTGGTGGGTTTATATAGAACCATGTGCAAAAGTAGTGTACAACTACTAAGGCATGTGGGTGTGCATGGTGTTATTATGTGCCTCACGCGCACACACACACACACACGCGCCGCCTCCGCCCGCCTCACCTCGCCACGCCACGACTCGACTCGGGTCGAAGGGTGATTTGGGCGATTTGGGTGAATGTCTCGGCGTCTCGCGTATGCGAGGCGACCTGGGCGAGAAATTTTATTACCTGTTTATTTAATATTCTTTATTGATTTAATTTAACAGTATCAGTATTTATTTGTAACAGCTATACGAACTGGGTCAGGATTTATATTAAATCCTGATGGACCAATTCTTGGATCAAATCATGATGGCCTGGTCAGTACTTGGAGTGAAATACTGATGGCCTTTGTCAGTGTCTGGATCCTGATGGAGTTAAATCCTGATGGCTGGTCCAGTCCTGACGAAATCCTGATGGTCGGTCAAGTACTGATGCCACTCCTGACGAACAGCAAGTCCTGATGGCTTGATTTCAGTACTGATGATGATCAAATCCTGATGGACCGGGAAATCCTGACTGAGCTGTAACTGATATCAAATACTGATGACAACTGTTATAGTAATTAAATCACAATAATTAGTATTAAATGTCATATCTTCAGTTACAATATTTGGTCTGTTACGTTTTATTTTGTATGATATTTATATATACAAAGGAGAACGTTTGACTATATACTAGAGATACGTAACTGAGAGAAAACCCTAGGCATCAGTTTTCTTCTCTGCTCTCTCTCTCTCAACACATACATAATATACATAGTTTTTGGGCAAGCTGAGGTGCTGGTCGCCGTTGATCATTCCTACTACTGTGAGTGGATTGATCTGTGCTGTTTTATCCTGGGAGTGATATTGCTGCAACCCAACACAGCGTAAGTGGGGCAATAATCTCTTCAAGAACAGTCAAGACTTCTCTAAGGCTTGGCGACTCAGCTGTTAATTATCTTTCAGTATTTGTTAAAGCTCCTGAGAGATAAGTGTTCTTTCTTGTCTTGTTATTTACAGTCTCTAATTATATTATTGTTTCGACCTTTGTGTTTGTTTCGTTTATTGGTTATTTGCCTATTCTTGTTAATACAAAATATATATAAATGCCCTATTGTTGTTGTGTAGTTAGTAAATTATACCCAACAATCTTGAAGAGATTATTTTCTGTGTTATATATTGTTAATTAACAAGATGGTTAACGAAACTGTAACTCCTGGTGTTGGTGCTATTGCTACTGGTTCTGGTGTTACTGTACCCACCATAGATTGGACCACGTACCGTTTCCCACAGCCTATCGATTTGTCAGGAATGCCTGATAAATTTGGTGGGGGTGTTGGTTTTTCTCGTTGGGAGAAAAAGATGAAACTGTGGCTTACGGTAAAGGGTCTATGGCCGGTGGTGCAGTATGAGAAACCGGTTATTGATCAGGAAAAGGCTGAAACTATTAAGGCTTATGCTATGTGGGAGGAAAAAGATGGGGTGGCTAGGGCTGCTATACTGGCAGCTTTAGCGAACACGCTATTTGATGTTTATTCATCTGATTCTTTCACTGCTAAGCTCTTATGGGAGAAGGTGGACCAGACACACAATACTGACTCGCAAGGGTTGGAAAAGTATTATGTGGCTAGGTTTCTTGATTTTAAACTGGTGGATACAAAGTCCATGACCGAGCAGGCATATGAGTTTGAGATGTTGGTGCATGCTTTGAAGGAGTCCGGAATGGACCTTCTTGAGAAGTTTCAGGTTATGGCTGTGATTGAAAAGCTCCCTAAGTCTTGGGAAGAGTTTTGCACTCTCCCTGAAAAGACAGAAAGGAGAGATCACTTGGACAAACCTTATGCTGGACATCTCTGTGCAGGAACAACACAAGTCCAAACAGGGACATGTGATGCCTGCTGAACATGGGAGTTCGAAGGTGAATGTAGTGACTGTTGCACAAAAAAGAAAGGCTGTCACTAAGAAGGATAACACTAAACCTAAAACTGACAAGAACAAGGCTAAGAAACCAAAGACAAACAAACTTTGTTGGTCTTGTGGACAGGTTGGCCATTGGAGCAAGGACTGTCCTGCAAAGAAAGCTAAAAAAACTATGGGAGCACAAGCTAACATTGTGCTTGGAACCACTGATGGGCCTAAGGTTAACATGGTTGTTGGTGAGGTTGTTGCCTCTGGAACCAATGACGGACCCATGGCTTGACAGTGATGATGGGGAATGCTAGTGCTGCTCAAGTTCTTGGAATAGGAGACATGGACCTGAAGTTTGCTTCTGGGTGTGTTCTATCCCTAACTAGAGTGCACCATGTTCCTGATATTCGTAGAAACATAATAAGTGGAAGTTTTTTAGTTAAGAACGGTTTTGAACTTTCTTTGAAATGTAATAAAGTAGTTATTACACATACTGGTATATTTTTTGGCAAAGGTTACTTGTCTGATGGTTTATTTTTTATAAATGTTGAGCCTGTTTTGGGCAGTTTTATTAATGATAGTGTTGCACCTTCTGTTAATTGTGTTGAATCATCCGATTTGTGGCATTCTAGAGTTGGTCATATAAATTTTGGTGCTCTAAAGAATATGATGAATTTAGAGTTGATTCCAAAACATGCCATTGATAAGAAATCTAAATGTCAAGTATGTGTGACTGCTAAACAAACTAGGAAACCCTTTCATAATATTGTTAGGGATTCAGGTGTTTTAGATTTAGTGCACACTGACATATGTGAATTTGGTGGCATGTTGACTAAGGATAATAAACACTATTTTATTATCTTTATAGATGATTGTAGTAGATACTGTTATGTTTATTTACTTAGGCATAAAGATGAAGCACTAGAAAAGTTCATTATGTTCAAAACTGAAGCTGAAACACAAACTGGTAAAGTACTTAAACGTTTAAGATCTGACAGAGGTGGTGAGTATACTAGTACCTCGTTTAATGAATTTTGTGCAAGCAATGGTATAGTTCATAAGGTGACTCCACCATACACACCTGAGTCTAATGGGGTGGCTGAAGGAAAGAACAGAACTTTTAAAGATATGATTAATAGCATGCTTATTAATTCTGGGTTACCTAAGTACATGCGGGGAGAGGCTTTGAATACGGCTTGCCATATTCTGAATAGAGTCCCTCTGAAATATATGGACAAGACACCTTATGAATTATGGAGAAGTAGAAAGACAAGTTTAAAGTATCTTCGTGTATAGGGCTGCCTTGCTAAGGTGCTTGTCCCTGAACACAAGAGAAAGAAACTAGGTCTGAAAACTGTTGATTGCATCTTTCTGGGCTATATTGAAACCACTACGGCTATGAGATTTTTAGTGTTAAAATCTGACATAGATGGTATAGTGGCTAACACTATAGTTGAGTTTCGTGATGCAACATTCTTTGAGGATGTGTTCCCAATGAAGACTGGCATACCTCAAGATATTTCTAATGATGATCCCACTCACACATCAAGGTCTATTCCTGATCATGTGGAAAAGATGACAAATGTGGGGGTAGATCCTGCTAGTAGTTCTACTCCTGACGAAGTAGATGAACCTAGAAGGAGTAAGAGTGCAAAGGTAGTCAAGGACTTTGGAAGTGAGTTTGTCACTTACAATGTCGAGGATGAACCTTTAATTTTTCGACATGCCATGGATTCTTCGGAGTCAAGGCACTGGAAAGGTGCTGTAAAAAGTGAGATTGACTCTATTGTTTCTAACGGAACATGGGAGTTGGCTGATCTTCCTCCTGGGTGTACTACTATAGGATGTAAGTGGATCTTCAAAAGGAAGATGAACCCGGATGGCTCAATAGATAAGTATAAGGCTAGGCTGGTAGCTAAGGGTTTTAGGCAAAAAGAAGGCATTGACTACTTTGACACATACTCTCCTGTTGCAAGGATGTCCACAATCTGAATGCTTATAGCATTGGCTTCCGTACATGGTCTTATCATCCATCAAATAGATGTAAAGACAGCTTTTCTTCATAGTGATCTTGAAGAAGAGATTTATATGGATCAGCCTGAGGGATTTGTTGCTTCTGGTAATGAGAGGAAAGTATGTAAGTTGATCAAGTCTATATATGGCTTAAAAAAAGCTCCTAGAGACTGGCATAAAAAGTTTGATGAAACTGTTTAGAATCAGAGTTTGTAGTTAATGAAAGTGACAAGTGTGTCTACTACATGGTTAAAGGAAATGAATGTATTATCGTGTGTCTATATGTGGATGATATATTATTGTTTGGAACCAATATTGATATTATTAACGAGACAAAAAGTTTCTTGAAAACGCACTTTGAAATGAAGGATATGGGTGAGGCTAGTGTGATTCTTGGGGTCAAGTTGACACAGTCAACTGATGGAATAACCTTGACACAATCTCATTATATAGAGAAATCTATACTTGAGAAGTATGGTTATTCAAATTGTAGAATCGCTAGTACACCGTACGATCCTAAAGTTGCCCTAGTCAAGAATAGTTCAGGAATTCATGTGTCTCAGTTAAGGTATTCTCAGATTATTGGGAGTTTGCAATATCTTGCTAACGTGACTAGACCAGACATTTCTTATTATGTGTCTAAGCTAGCTAGATATACAAGTTGTCCGAATAAGACTCATTGGGAGGCACTGGATAGAGTTCTTAGATATCTTAAGGGAACTATTTCCCTTGGTTTGCATTATCGAAGATTCCCTGGAGTACTCAAGGGATACGGTGATGAAAGTTGGATAGCTAAGAAATCCGGTACCAATGGAGTGACTAGATATTTGTTTACCCTAGCAGGTGGAGCAATATCCTGGAAGTCTACTAGACAGACTTTGATTACTCAGTCTACTTTTGAGGCTGAGTTGTGTGCACTAGATACCACGGGGACGGAGGCTGAATGGTTACATGGACTTATGTCAGTGTTACCTATAGTAAGCAGACCGCTTCTAGCCATTGTTGTTCATTGTGATAGCCGTACAACTATCGACAAGATCAGTAGTGAAAAGTATAATGCTAAAACAAAGAGACACATCCAAGTTAGACTTAAGTCTATAAGGGGTCTAGTGTCTGAAAGGATTATTGCTATAGAGTTCATTGGAACTCAGGATAATATAGTTGATCCTTTGACTAAAGGACTTGAGCATGCAGTAGTCATTAAGTCGAGGTTGGGGATGGGACTGATAGCCCATTATGATTCATCTACAGCGGCAACCCAATACACCTGAGAGGAGATCCCTTGAAGTGTATTCAATGTGGTAATAACAAGCTGTGAGGATGAGTTGGTAGTACCTTTACTATATACCTTGATACTCACGTATCTGAGTCTATCCCCTATAAACCTAAAAGGTACTGTTACTGCCAGTATAGCAAGAGTTATTTGAACTCTGAATGGGGTCAAGTCATTTGACGAGACGATAGCAGTACATCTCTGGAGATGTACAGCTAAGCGAATGTAATTGTGTGGTCGCAATTAGAGGAAAGGATTATTCCTTGAAGCATTCGACGAACAGGATCGAGACAGGACCATTAACGTCTCAAAACCGTAGATCAGCACCATAGCCTTTGATTTATCGTCGTCTATGGAGTGTGGTTACACCAAACGGATAAAGATTCAAGGTGAAACATCCCATCTAGATCCGGTAGCCATCGAAGTAGAGGACTTAGGAGGGTTTAAACCCGGAAGGGTACCGACTCTGAAAAACAATTCATGATAAGGACCGATATGCATTTCTGTATGGATTTTTGGGGGATTGTTAGAAAATGGAAAGTTTGAGGCATATTTTAAATATGTTCTTGATGGAATTTCCAGAAACTAACAATTGGAGGTTGTTCCTTGTTATGAGAACTTAAACTTTTATGTTTGGATCTAAGACATTTTCTTAGTGGAATCCATAAATAAATTGAGTTGAAATAGGTTGCTTGAAATGGTAATGAGAGGTTGGTGGGTTTATATATAACCATGTGCAAGAGTACTGTACAACTACTAAGGCATGTTGGTGTGCATGGTGTTATTGTGTGCCTCACGTGCGCGCCGTCGCCGTCCGCCTCGCCTCGCCACGCCACGACACGACTCGGGTCGGGTCGAAGGGCGATTTGGGCGAATGTCTCGGCGTCTCGCATACGCGAGGCGACCTGGGCGAGGAAATTATTACCTATTTATTTAATATTATTTATTGATTTAATTTAACACTATCAATATTTATTTGTAACAGCTCATCGAACTGGGTCAGGAATTATATTAAATCCTGATGGACCAGTTCTTGGATCAAATCTGATGGCCTGGGTCAGTACTTGGAGTTAATTCCTGATGGTCTGGGTCAGTACTTGGATCCTGATGGTAGGTCCAGTCCTGACGAAATCCTGATGGTCGGTCAAGTACTGATGCCACTCCTGACGGACAGCAAGTCCTGATGGCTTGACTTCAGTAAGTACTGATGATGATCAAATCCTGATGGACCAGGAAATCCTGACTGAGCTGTAACTGATATTAAATACCAATGACAATTGTTATGATAATTAAATCAGAATATTTAGTATTAAATGTCATATCTTCAGTTACAATATTTGGTCTGTTACGTTTTATTTTGTATTATATATATATATATACAAAATATAACGTTTGATGAAGAAGGAATATACGTAACTCAGAAAACTCTTCTTCTCTGTTTTCTCTCAACGCATACAGACATAGTTCTTGGGTGAACTGAGGTGCTGGTCGCTGTTGATCATTGTCATTTCTGTGAGTGGATTGATCTGTGTTGTTTTATCCTATAAGTGATATTGTTGCAACCCAACACAACGTAAGTGGGGCAATAATCTCTTCAAGAACAGTCAAGACTTCTCTAAGGCTTGGCGACTCAACTGTTCTTTATCTTTCAGTATTTGTTAAAAGCTGCAGACAGAGATAAGTGTTTTTTCTTATCTTGTTATTTACAGTCTCTAATTATATTCTTGTTTCGACCTTCGTGTTTGTTTCGTTTATTGGTTTTATTTGCATATTCTTATTAATATAAATATATATAACTGCTTTATTGTTGCTGTGTAGTTCTTAATTATACCCAACACTTTGTTCTCTTTATAAATATATCCTAATTAAACATTTAATATTTTCTTTATACAATATATAAATAAATGCTAAAATAATAATGTGATCATGATTAAATTTAGCATGTAGAAATACAAGAGGGCCAAATTACAAGATCTAATTTCGAGTACTATAAAAGCATCTCCAACGATGTTGGCTAAAATCGTTAGCTAAAATAATATAAAATGCTGATTATGTAAAATTTGCTGAACCTGTAAGATATTGTGTTCCAATGGAGTTGGCTATACTAGTTGGCTATATTTTAAAAATAGAATGTTATTATTATTTCAAGTTGTTAAAAATAGAATATATGATTTGAATATGGTAATAATTGATGTGGAGTTTTACTACAGGTCCATAGGGGTTCGACAAAAATAGCCAACATGGAGAGGTTGGCTAAAATTTTAGCTAACAGTTTTATCCCATTGGAGCGGATTTTTTTTTACACATTATCTAAATTTTTTATTTATGGCAATCCACCTATAATTTTAGCTAAGGGTTCTCCACCATTGGAGATGCTCTTATGTTCATTTTTTCGGATATATCATTTATTTATGTTCAGGGTATACAACTTAAATATTAGACCAATATGAATTGTACTAAGCTTTATTTTTTTATATATATTTTATGCATTATATTGCTGGACAATAATTTCACTGTTTATATATAAATTGTATATAAGTCAAAAATACAACAAATTTGATCAAATACGTTATATTTTTGGTCTAAAATGTCTAACTTTCTAAACATTTGCTTATTTATACATTCGGGAAATATTACTCCATGCATATGCACAAGACCACAACTATAACGGCGTCATGATGCTGTAACAGACACAATCATGTAATTTATCAATGAGATAAATTGAATAACAGCGTACACAAAAATTGTATCTGTAATCCTCAAATCTTCCCTCTGCCCATCACTTGCAGTAATGATAAAAAAATAATCTCAAATCCTAACATTTCTTTTAGATATGGCCAGAGAGTATATAATAATGAACATATTACACTTATTAACCTAAAAGAAGGAAATTAAGAATTTATGATGTAATTGCTCTTGACATGTAAGATGTCCGTTTTATCCTAAGAAGGTGCAACCATTGGTATGCTTTAATGATTTTCACCGAGGACTTCAATGTTCCGCTGAAGGTATGGCTATGTATGGATTACCCAGAGCGCCAACATTGCCAGGACGGGAGAAAACAATCTGCAGTTTCAGAGCATGCACAATTATTGCATTCAGCAGATACAAATCAGATGGAAAGAAATTCCATATACTTTCACTGTAATTTCACATGTATCAAAAAAATACCTGGTAATTTCCGAGTGTGTGAGTCTTGAAACCGGCTGCGCAATAATCAAAATAATATTCCCAGGTACGAATGAACTTTTGGTCGAACCCCAGAGCAAGAATTTTTCTAGTAACAAAAGCATTAAACAGTTTCAGACCTTTTACATTATATACCCATCAATACTTTTTTTTTTTTGCTAAATACACCTAACAATGCTTATAGCTAATAATGACAAAATACAACTTCTTTTACGTTTCTGGCACAGTTTTGCTTTTAATTTATACAATCTTCACAATGAGATTAAGCACACCTTTGTTTTTCCAGGAAGTTTGTTCTCCAACACCTGAGAGTCTGGTAGTAATGGATCCCCATGTTTTCGACATGTTCCACACTGCATTTGTATTGTGATTTCTTAAATTGTTTTGACTTTAACTAATAAAACAAATATCTAAAAAATCAGGTGCAAAATTAACTTGGACTCTTACCATAGCCTGGATGAAGCTGCCATGGCTGATGTGACTCTACTGAGCGAAGGAAGACATCCACCAGGAAATATATACTCTTTTATAAAGTCAGAACTTCGTCTGTACTCATCATATCGCTCATCTGGTATTGATATGAACTGGGGATAGTTTCAAGTTGCACAAGCATGAGTTCAGGTACAAATGGTTTTCCTGTGATTATTATTTATATGTGCATGTGGCTGATACCTGAAGAACAAATATTCCATCTTCTGCCAATAATGATTCACAGCAACCAAAAAATTCTTCCATATATTCATGACCAACAGCTTCTAACATCTCACTGCAAGTGATGTTCGGTTAATTAGTCTATTAATTTATAGCATATGAAGTTCAGGTACAAGTTTACGTTTCAATGGACTTACCAGGATATAATACGATCAAATTTATTGGTTTCTTGCAGTTGGCGGTAATCACACAGAAGAAACTTTATGTTGTTCTGGAAATAAAGTTGGTATAGATGAGTACGTTAATGGGTAGAGGTATAAATGAAGGTTGATTTTTGCAAATATAATACCTGAAGTCCTTCTTCCTTTACTTTCATTTCTGCATATCTTAGTTGCTCCTTGGAAAGGGTAATGCCGGTGTATTTACATCCAGTTCGTTTGACTATTTCTATCGCTAGACTTCCCCATCCACAACCAATCTCAAGAACTTCATGGTCCTTCTTAACTCTTGCCTGAATCAATTTGAAAACAAGAATATAATCAGATGTTTCAGTATAGATGTATAAATAAGCGCATTTACACAAAATGGCTCTGGGGGATTTTGACGTTAAGACTCACCTTCTCAATTAGCATAGAGATTTTTCTCTGCTGTGCACTTTTTAAGTCTTCACCCTCCATCTTTTAGACAAATGACCAAAACATGAATATATAATGGCAATGTTGAAGATAGAATTAAATTTGCTGTCTGAACCAACAGGTGATAGAAACCTGACCTTAAATTTTGCACACGAGTAAGTCATTGTTTCATCTAAGAATAAAGCAAAAAGTTCATTCGACTGAAACATGAACACAGAGATAATTTGTCAGCTAAGTAGTGCCTCAATTTATACTAGGCCTATATATATGTAATATATTTCTACAAAATTTTATCTTGTAGGAAGAAGGAAATTGCAGGTTCTGATTGAATTAGAGACCAGGTCATAATGACGAGAGATGTTCCTGCGAGCTTGAGTAAGAGTGTTTTGCCTCGAAACATGATGAAAAAAGTATTTGGCAGATGCTATTCCTGCAGTTAAAAACATTGGCGTCCACCAGCCCCTTCAAAAACCAAAGTACAGGCTGAAGTATTAATACTCAGTAGTTAATTAATAACATATAGTAACAAAGATTTTTAGTTAGAAAAAATACCTTTGGTTTTTCACTCTTGACAGAGAAGTTTTCAAATCTCTGTTAGCAATAAAAATCTGCAGCGTAGATTCCATCAGGCAAATAAAAATTGGGAAGACATGAGATTTAACTGTAGACTACTTTTCTTACCGTAAAGAGATTCAGAAGACCCTCTTTCTTGTCAACAAATGAAAAGTCGCCATTAATATAGGCATCCGCAAGGCCTAAATCAGCTTGTGTGACAATCTGCCGTTTTTTTTACACATGAAGTTTATAAAAAATAGATTAATTTGACAAAAGTTATTGCAAAATACGAATCTACGCCTGAGGCCTGAATATATATCTAGCAGAACTGACATCTGTGTAATGAATCTGATAATTTTCAGTAATAACTATTCAAACATTTTGATTATCTCTAATCATGACAAATAAATTATGCATTTTTTGCATTAAAATATCTATACCTTCCAATAGAACTGAGGACTGTGAACTCTTAGATAAACCTTCAGAGAACTTTTCTTTGCAGTTCCTTCAAAGGTAAAAACTGTACCTCCTTCTTCCAATAAGCTGCAGAATAAAATCAGCCAAAAAAAATCAGGGTATCTTCATGTAATTGATATGTAAGAAAAATGAGAAAGAAAAAGAAAATGATTAATGAGAAACCGGAGTTTAGAACACAAGTATATGCAACATTCAACCTTTAAAGTGGGCATAAATACAACAAGAAAATTGATAATATCATGAAAATCATACTTTGATATTCCACGAACAGAAAACTAATGAAATTCATTATTAGCAACTCACACTAAAGAGCCGGTAGTGATATAGCTTCCAAGGAACCTAGTTACAAAGAGGCGTGCCCCGGATTCTAACGTGGAAAGAACCATATGCTTGGGATTTCTTAAGAGAGTAGAATTCTTTTTTATTACACTGTTTGCAGCAACCATACCAGCCTGCATTTTGAATCCACTGTTAGAAATAATTTACCTGTGATTTTATACTGGAAACTATAGTTTTGAATCGGATTGACAATTCAATTTTTATATTTATTGTACTAAAGGTTTACATCACCAAAAACATTGATACAGTGAAAAGGTAATATGATGTGCTGCTCCGCTATTAAAGAGAATCAGAGGCCCTCTTTTCACCAAACTTTTATAGTCTGTTGAACTTGCTGACAAAGATGTGACATCATCCCACCACTCTTTAAAACCATTTCTGTAACCCTAAAGCTGTTCATAAGCTTATGCGCAACCCCCTTAATTATTATCCTATTACTTGCGGTGAACTTGTACAGTACAGTTGTTACATTTATGCAAAATAGATATGCAGACAAAGTTTTTTGAAGTTGCAGTACCTTTAATCCATCCTCATGGAATCCATAGCCTGAAAGAAGTACCAAGATACCCACACATGTTAGAAATTAAATCATTTTGATCTCTCAATTAGGGACTTATAATAATCTTTTGATACTGATTTTGTGAAACTGACACTTTATTTTATTTTGGTAAATACACTGACTATCTATTTTTCGATTAACTGCAACAGAAATAATTAAAACAAACTAATTAAGGTCGAATGAGGAAAACAATGGCCTTTAAAATTATATGGTAAGATAATGACTTCTTGAGAATGAAAAATTGTCTCCAAATGGAAAGTTTACTCACTTAGTGGTTTCCCACAAAAGGAAAGTTCAAACTCTTATAAGTTTCCCTTTAAACTCCTGTATATCTCATCAGAATAACAGTGTTGCTGTGTTGATAGTACTACTAAACAAGCACCGAAACACTTGTCAACAGTCTTTCTCAATTTACTTCAACTCTCCACCTCGGTGTACCATTATATTAATTTATTTACTTTAATTCAGTAATTGGATTATTTTATAAAATACGCTCACGTAGTTAATGCACTAATTTCAAATTAGAAGAAGATACACAACCTGTTTTTGGCACTAACAAACTTCCTCACCTTGGTATGCTCCACAGAACCAAATGCCTCTCTTCCCTTGAATGCTATCAAGCTCGAGTGACGCTTTTGTTGCGGCAACACTGGGGACCGGATGGCCAGTTGTCCACTTAAGTAAGGTGTGGTTAGGTACAATTGAGGGATTAAGAGTTACCAGATATGGTAGCCCTTTTTGACTGATGTTCTGCACACAGCATATATTACACTATCATAAAAGACAATCCTTTCAATATATTACCAAATATATCTTCAGTGATGTTGCAATCCCTTGAAATTTGATTACATTGTATTAACTTTGAATAAAAGAAAAGACCTGTTGTTCTGATTTTTGTTGTGGTGATGCAACCCAATAATATTAATCATGAACCAAGAAATGGATTCATCATCGACAACGAAAAAATAAAGAATTCTGATGACTAAAAGAAATTTATTATAGAGATGCCAAATCATGAACCACAACAAAAGAAATTTATTAAAGAATTCTGATGATTAAAAAACATTCGTTGTAGTTATGCAACTCAAAAATGTTAATCATTAACAACCAAATATTAAAGAATTCTAATGATTAAAAGAATTTTTTTAAAGAGGAGCCAAATCCTTGTTTTAAGCTAACAACGCCAAATCCATTTTCTCATTTGTCAAGATATATTATTTTTACGGAAGAAACCAGCTTGTCCAAAAATTTCTTTGCTTCTGCTTGTAATTTATCTGAACACTGAGAAAACATGTTCCGAATTGAAAACTTGAAGCCTACCAAGTTATCAAGTCTACTAATGGGATGAGCACATCTTTTTTACAAAATTTGAGTACTTGTTTTCTTATCTTAAAGAAACACTTTTGAATTATGAATCACCAAAACAAATTACCTGGAGAACATTGAGCCAATACGTGAGGCAAACTTTGTTATTTACATCTCCAAGAAAGTTCCATGAACTCCACGCAGCTGGATTTTTGGGCATTAAATTTGTGTCACGATGAAGATAAATATCACTGCCAGAAAGATATAAAAATGACTTGAATTTTGATAGAAAACGTCTCATACTTGTACCTAAGTATTTAACTCTGCAACATGCCAAGGTAGAACTGTAATGAAATACAAAATAGTACGCATATAACAGAAAGTACCTGTACTCGTATTGAAAAGCTCCAAGTATTCTTGTTTCATCATATGTTGCCTGTCCTAAAATTTTCAAAGCATCTGGGGCATGCACAGCCATTATACATCCATCATACCTTGTTTCAGATCCATCTTCACAAGTAACATCACAACCTGTTCAATCCATTAATTTTTGAGATTAAACTCGTGCAGTATAATCTAAAGACAAGTGCTTGATACTATACAACCTACTGAAAGAGTCACGTTAAACTCAGTGGGATCCTAAATATATCAACACTGCAAATGGGTTGATAATTTATTGGAGCTGAATGTATTTTTGTCATGTACGTTATGTGGTCTGCATTCGCTAAAATGACTGCTTGCATAGGCCCTGTGCACAATTCTACGTGAGTGTGTGTGTGGGTGTGAGCATAGTGCAGATGATGTTAAATATAATCCCCAAAACAAAGATATATAGATCTAAAAAGAATCAAGATAAGTTGTCGTACTAAAACGCTGATAATATGAATTCAAGCACTTACATCCATCAACTGTTGTAACAGATTGTACTGGGCAACCACTTAATATTTGGCAACCTCTACTAATCAGCTCTTCTTTTACCTATTGCCACGCTTACCATTTCAGTATCAGGCAGATTTTGATTCAAATAATAGTATTTGGACATTTTAATTCCACAAATTCTTGATCATTTATTCCAAAATTGAGGAATTCGAAAATATATGTCACCTTGTTGACGTAGCTATGTGATCGCCATTTTACTGTAAGCCACTGCGGACGCCCAAAGAGCTGCAGGAGAACCAATGATTGAGGTTGTTAGGAATGCTTCCAACATCTCCGCAACATTCCAAAGTAGTGTTCAGACATGGGTTAAATTTTGAATGCTTTTGAGCTAAACTTGCAAATTAAGTACCTGGAGTAGATGGTGATTGCGGCAAAAGGAAAGAATTGCAAAGGCAGAAAAGTTCATTACTCCTTCTGAAGGAGAAGACCAAATTGATGAACACATAGGAATCTGTAATATTTAGCAGTAAGTTATTACAATCATTAGAAAATATTTCGAATTTAAGAGAATATCATGGTACTCATACAAGATATGCTTTCTGAAATAAATCCGAGTAACCATGAGAGCTGATAAAATGACCCAGTGTTTCATTGCGATCAATATCTGGATTGTTTTCAAGATCTTCAACGTATCTGCAACAATTATCATTTGAGAAATTAACTACCCAAACTAACCTACAATAGACAGAATTAAAATCCAGAAATTGAACTATATATTTACAACGGATGAGGGGAACCAGCACATATTGCATGACTAGAATTCAGTTTGTTCAACTAAATAGCAGTTTGCAGTTCACATTCGCTAAGAGTTTTCACTAATATAGAATGTCTTTGTTGCGTTTGTTTTTAATTAAAATCTGGGATTCCCTACATATGAGGGGGCAAATTTTTTTTACTCATTTTTTTTACATGCGCTAGCTAGGTTAAGTTTTTAAGAAAGAACTGAAAATCACAGAAAAAATACCTGATAACATCATTTTTAAACTTGAATATTTCTCGTATCATTTGCCAAAAGTACGGATTTAAGGCATTCTTCTTTTGGGCGAAGAGACCGGACAAACCACCACGACTTCCCCACTCACAGCCCTGGCCATTTTCTAAACTCACTGACAAGGACATGTCCGAGACCTCCATGTCAACTCCAAGACTCTCAAAGAACTCCATCATGTTTGGATACGTGACCTGTATTAAATCAGAGTCCCGAAGTAAGAAGACGTCAGACAGAAAACAATGTACACAATATAGAAGAGAGTTACCACCACTTTCATGCTGTCACATTAAATGGTGGCAACAGTTGGTGCATTGTGGAGGTAATTGGTAACATAAATCTTAAGGCACATCAGCAAACCAGAAGACATTTTCCATACTGGTCGAAACATTTCCAGTTTATTACTAAGCTGGAAACAAAAAGTATTAAGCATATATTAACAGACAAAGAAGCGTAACAAGCATGCTGCACTACAACAAAAATATTAGTACAAGGAAACAGAACGCTGAAAGAGCATAACAAACACACCCTATAGCCCCCTAACCCTTTATACTATATGCCACTGTGCCCCCAATCCCTAATCCTCTAACTACGGGATTTGTCGACCTTAATAAAAATCCCCTACCTCCAAAACAACGTCTCTGAGAACTCGTATCACAGTTCATGTCCTCGTTCATTCTAGGTTGCCCTTGTTCATTCTATGTCATACTTGTGAACTTTGGTTTTATGTTTGCTCGACTCTGATGCAATACATTTTTGATTCCTGAATCTTAACCTCTTAAGATTTCGACAAAAAAAATGATTTGAAAGTTCTGAAGTTGTAAAAACAGGAAAATAAAGAATAACATTACTAACGATCATCAATTGCCTACAAATAAATAATTAAGAATAAGAAAATTCATCTACTTGTGTAAAGTTAAAAGTTTAACAATCTCTTTGTTCAACTGTAAATTAAATTTCGAAAAACTTGCATATCTGAGCCAGGGAAATTTCTATACTAAGAGCATATGCACCAGGGCTCTTAAAAACTGATTCATCTGCTTTTTTAATGGACTCATAAAATATTTACATGCAGCGGTGCCGAATCAAAGGCAACAGTAATTGATGGTCCGTTGATTCATTAACATGACCTTTAAAAATCAATGGGACTTGGTAACGGACAGCAATTGTGTAGGGTCAGTATTTTCCACCTTTTTGCTTGTTTTTTCCACTTTTTTATAACACCCACATTTTTTACCTTTTCGATCTTCAATTTTTTTAAATATTTTATACATCTGTACTCTTTATTAATAAGTAAAATAATATTTAATTGGGGCGAAAAAATATCAAAGTACCAAATTTGATTAGCATAAAATTCGGGTTCGATTCTCTCCGACTACATCATTAATCAAAATTTATTTATTTAATTTTATTTCTTTATTTTTACCCCAGGCTCAATTCCCTACGACTACATAATTCAAAATTTTATTAATTTGATTTAATATTTTTGGTTTCGCCCTCTTTCGATTCTTTATAACTACATAATTAAATAGTATTTATTTATTATATACTTTCATACTAATTTAAGGTTCAATTCTCTACAAGTTCATATTTAAGTAATACTTATTAATTATATTTGTTCTCAATAATCTAATAATTTAATTTTTTTAATCTCGATCTATGGTTCGTACGAGTTATTAGCTAGTATAAATATATAATGGGTACTAGTATATAGTGTAATTATTTATTTGATGAATAGTTATCGATGAAATGATGAAATTTTATGGATGCATAAAAAATAACAAAAATAATTAATCCATCATAAATAGTGATCAACTTCCTCAATTTAATTCAAGAATTGATCGATCAAAGTTTTTATGTGCTCTAAGAGCATATGCATCGGGCCCTTCATTTCATTGATTCAGCCGCTGAATTGATGGGCAAAAAAAAAATTAAATGCAGCGCTTAGTTTTCACTCCCATCAATCATCGATGCTCCTTCGGTTCATCAGCTCCTCCTTTGATTTTCGCTGGAGTTGGCGATGGGCATCAATTTGTGGATCCCGCGCTATTTTTACCTTTTTTGAGCTATTTTGTCATTTTGATACATACTAACCGATATATATGGGCAACGGCAAGATAATTATCATGATATTTTTGGAAAAAGAGTAGATTTTGTTAGAAATTTTTTTTTTTAATTATAAAAGGCAATTATCTAGTTAATATTTTTATATTTTTTTATTATTTATTAAATAGAATAAAAGACCGAAAACCGACTGAAAACCGAAAACCAAAACTTTCAATGTTTCAGCCTTAATAATATAGTATAGATGTAATTCAACGAAAATCATTATTTATGGACAATTTTTAAATTTATAAATTTGAACGAAGACACGTGTCGTTATGTAATTCAACGAAAATCTTATTAAAAATTTAGATTTATCAGCAATCTTATCAAAAATCTAAAATTATCCAACAATCTATTATTGGATATTATTTGTGTAACCATTAAATAATAGAAATGAATTTAAATTTATATTGTACAATGTAATTATTTATTTGATAAACAGTAACCGATGAATTGATGGAGTGTTATGGGTGCATAAAAAGTAACAAAAATAGTTGATTCATCATAAATAGTAATCAACTCCATCAATTTAATCCATCAATTGATGGCCCTTATGGGTGCATATGCTAAGTTCATTGATTCATCAATTCATGTATTGAATCGATGGAGTTGATTACTATTCATGATGAATTAATTTTTTTTGTTATTTTTTATGCATCCATACAACTCCATCAATTCATCGGTTACTATTCATCAAATAAATAATTATATTTTATATCATAAATTTTTATTCATCTCTATTATTTAATGGTCCCACAAATAAGATCCAATGATAAATTGTCGGATAAATTTAGATTTTTGATAAGATTGTGATTAAATTAAAAATTTTGATAAGATTTTTGTTGAATAACGTAATGACACGTGTCTTGATCTAAATTTATAGATAGAAAAATTGTTTATAAATAATATCATGATCTTCTGATTATAGTATCTCAAAATCACTACAATTTTTTGTTACAATGAATGCATTGAAAAGATTGTTACAAATTTTTGTTTGAATATCGACCCGTAATTAGATCAACAGATTGTCGAGTCCAAGAAACAAATAATTGTAGCTCTTCGGATGGAAGTCAATTGGTACCCATTTTTTTTTCTTTTGAAAAATATATGAATGAAAATATGAGTGAAAAAATTTGTGTTACGAATGATTATTGAGGGTGCTATTTATAAGCCAAAAAATCTGACCTTAAAACTATAACTGTTGAAGGACATAATTATAGTCGTTGTGCATCAAGAAAAACAAAGAAAAGCAAATAAAAGTGGTTTTATTTTGTGGGTCTCATGAATTGATGGTCATGAGCAAGTTCATTAAAAATCCATGGACCAATTGATGAATTGAGGGAATTGGAATAATTGATGGAGTGAAAAAAGGAAGAGTGTATACTATTTTATTATAACAACATGAAAAATGCCCATAAATCAAATATTTTTTCATCCGGGTGCATATACTCTAATAAACCAAAGATTCATAAAGATTCCTGTAAAAGGGTCCCACTTATCCTGACTATCACATTTTATTGTCATTTATGATGGCTGTACCATGTTTGTTGTTCCCTGCCTATACTTGCAAATTTTGAATCAATGGAGAAAAAATCTATTCAACTGTTACTGAAATCTAGCAATGCCATCAATCGCAGAAGAAATAATAACTTTTGGGTTCTGTTAGTTGGGCTCTACATTACTTCAATTATTGGTTTTGTTATCGTCGTTTTACCAGCTTTTTGCCTAATTGTTAAGTTGTTTCACAAGTTTTATCGGGACAAACTAATCTTTACTTGAACCCGATTTGTATATAAATTTGTTCGGATTCGACTCGTATTTTTAACATCGATAAATGAATTCAAGTTCAACCAACAATCGAACAAACAATACTAGTCCTAATAAATTAATATTCTCTCCGTTCCTCTTATTTTGTTACAGTTTTTTTACATTGTTTGACACAAATTTTAAGGTTTTTATACTTAAGTATAGTTCTACAACTTATTTTTAAAATTTTCTTTTTTTATATAAAAATTTAAACATTATATTTTTATTCAGAAAAAGAAATAATTTAAAATTATTTATCAAAATATATATTAAATGAGTGTGTTGAGCCTCATCCCCAACGTAAACAATTGAAAAAGACGGAGGGAGTACTTAAAAAAACCGCACCTAACGCAAATGAGACGATTAATATTGTGTCACAGTTTGTTAAAAGGTCTTTTTCCCAACCCAGAGATTAAAAACTAGTTTTAAGTTCAGCTTACCATATATAACATTATACTATCATTTAACCATCATTAGAAGACTAATATATACACTAATCCAAATCATTGAAGCTAGATACTTCCATATTAACATCAAATTAATTATTCGTTTCATTTGTAATCTAGTTTATAACTGTATATAACTACTAGATGATTCTACAACCACATATTCCAACTTCAAGGCTGTCACGTAGGGTTCAACTTATCCACTGCTCTAGTTCTATCTTTATCTATCACATACCTTTTTGTCAGATTCTGTACTCCCTACCCTATAGCTACAACTTTATATGAAAACATTACTTCGCTTTAAAACAGTTGCTCAACTTGTTTCATTTAAAATCGTAATTTTCGGGTGAGCGAGAATCGAATCTTGAAACTAGGGAGGATAAACCCTTATACTTCATGATTTCAATAAACTAATTTGCGAGTGCTAAATGCAACATAGAGATTAAGTTAAAATTGCTGACATATGCCATGAATTTATCAGATACTCAACGGATAAGGCTATGGTGCAAACACAATGACCAGTGACCACTGAATAATCAGGCAAAATATGGTACCAATATATAAAAATGTGGAAGAAAAATTATATGACAAGGTAAAGGCAAGAGTAGTTACTCGATTGAAGACCATGAAACCAAGGTCCAAGTCAATGCCATCGTCCACGGTGACAGTCTTAGCATGGCCACCAAGACTATCTTCTTTCTCGTAAAGTACCACATCAACGCCAGCTTTAGCTAGAACATAAGCCGAAACAAGGCCACTAATGCCCGCTCCAATCACCGCAATCCTCATCTGTTGCATTTCACCATATATGAACTTAGTGCACAATGTATATGTGCATGTAATACGGGTCTGACTCAAATGAGAACCCGAAAACCAAATGTTTGGCACTTTTCTCGATATCACTTTTTAAGTGCCGTTCTCGATTCTCATTTGAACCCGACCCTCTACATATATGTTAGTAAGAGGAGTAATGCAAGACATATATGTGTAAATACAAACCTTAGTAGAACGTAGAAATGAAAATGAAAGGAGGATGGAGAATGGACCGAAAGAAAACTCAAAAAATGAGTACTAGTAAACTCAAGAAGGCCTGAGCTGTATGTACATTGATTTTATTCATATTAATATAGATACTTGTCTATGTATGTTACATGGAATGGATGCTTGTGATTGGAGGATAAGTCAAAAGAGAAACGAAATGCATATATTGTCCGTAAAGGGAACTTGAACATTTAATGGAAATAAGAAGGGCCACGTCTTTATCTTCCCATACCTTGTTTGCCTTTGTTTTTTATTCATAAAAATTTGCACCAAAGTTTTTTAGAAAATTAGAACAAAACGTAAAACTACATGACTAGTATACGACACCAATACTCATATATATAAAACTAGTTGAAAAAGCCGCGCTTCGCGGCGGCGTAATAATTTTTAAAAAAAAACTCTATCAAATAAATTACGAAAATTACTCGGTCCTCGCTAATAAGCCGTCCTCCCGTGAAACTCGCTTTCCTTTTTAATATCAAAATCTCAAATTTAATATATTTAATATATACTTGTCTTATATATTAATTTTTATGTTATTATAGTCCTTTCTAATGAGACACTCTTTCGTTGAAAAAACACCTATAGAACTTTACATATTCTACTTTAAATAGAACTTTTAGTTATGTATTATAAACGTTTATTCTACTTCCAATAGAACTTTTAATTGCAAGTATTTCTTTTATATCCGAACTCTTCTCCTCTATAAATCGAAACACATATTCTACTTTAAATAGAACTTTGCAAGTACTTCTTTTATATTTGAACTATTCCCCTCTACAAATTCAAACACCTATTCTACTTCAAATAGAACTTTTAATTATATGTCTTCGCTATAAATTCGAACTCTTCTCCTCAATAAATTCAAACATCTATTCTAATTCTAATATGTTAAAGGATATTTTTTTATTTATCAGTATTTAAAATTCTAAAATTCTAGAAAATTAAAAAAATAGATTGAGACGATCTTAGGGCGCCACCTAACCTCCCGTGTATCCTCCTTTATATATATATATTGATGTTTACCCGTAAAAAAGGTATACATATATGAAAATTATTTAAGTTTGATGTTATTAATCGAAGAAATTGAAAATTTTAAAACAAGCCCAAATCACCAAATGATACAGCTATACTAACCTATAATGGTGGTGCGATGCAGTTTAATAGTGGTTAACTTATTATTTGTGTTTGTGTATAATATTTTTATTAGTTGGATATTAAATGAATTTGTTAAAAAATTAAGTAGGTCTCTAAATATATTTTTATTAAAATTTATAATTACTAGCTTATAACCCGTGCAATGCATGATTCTTTTTCAAATATTTATAATTATATTAATTTATAATTTTATAATAATTTTTTGTTTATTAGTTTTTAGTCTTTGTATTTATTACGTTTTATTCGTTCAATACCTTATTTATGTTATATCGTGAATTCTAAAAATCAAATTCAAACGATTTTACAACCCACACAAAACTCTATTAGGTTTTATACGCTCAATACATTATTTATGTTGTATATTGAATTCTAAAAACTAGATTCAAACGATTTCACGGCCCACACAAAACTCACAAAATAATCTTTAATGTAGTGATGATTTAACAATTTTTTTCCCAATTAAACTACACTGAAACTAAATAAAGAATAAAATAACGAATTTTTACATTATTATTACTCAACTTAGTAATAAAATTAAAATAAAGAAAATATACTCAATGTTAGGGCTGAGCATAAAAATCCGAAAACCGGATTATCCTGATTTCCGATCCGATATCCGATTTTAAAAATCCGGAAATTTGGATAACTGATCCGAAAAAAACGGACCGGATATCCGATCTGGAACTTTTTATAAATTCGAATCTGAATTACAACTTTATACAAAATCGGATATTCGGATCCGATCCAATTTTTAATATATCTTAAAAAATAATATATTTATATATGTATAATAAATAATATTAAAGACAAATAATTCAACATATGATACATTATATTAATTAATAGATTATTACTAATAAATTACTAAGTTTATTGTGTATTGATCGAGTTTATAAGCATACTAGGTGTAAAATCGTAAGAATACACATGAAATTGTATATTTGATTGCGCATTTATAAACATAATACCATATATTTGTACATGAAAAACCTCATAAGATTAAGTAAATAAAAATTTAAATGAAGTTAATGAAAGAGTTTTCTCCTTTAATATATTTTTTTATTTAATATAATAAATTCGAGACTGTTATTAGTGTAATATTCGAGAATTTTAGATAATAATAATAATAATAATAATAATAATAATAATAATAATAATAATAATAATAATAATAATAATAATAATAATAATAATAATACAAGTCAACAAGATTAGTTTGAATATGAAAAAAAAAATTGTATTTAAATTAGTAATTGGGTTAGAAAAAGGATATTAACTAGATTTTATATAACGGGACATCTCAAATTATAACATTAAAACCCTAAATTGAGAGGCCACGGACCAGATGAACTGCAAGGGGCTGCTCAGAGTTTGAACTTGTTTCAAGGTAATTATTGTACGCTTGCACGTTAATTTGATTGTATAAAGGAGTCTACTATTTTGGTTTGCAACACATTGAACATACATCCTAGTAATACAAATTAGGCACTATTTAATACGTAGTCAAATGTTGTTTTGTGTACACAAATTTTACGGGATATAAGTTTGTCTGATACAATAATATAATTAGATTTGTTTAGTCTACATATGTTAAAGTATACAATTTTATTAATATATTAATGCCATATGAATATGATCCTTTATTGTGCACATATTCGATAGCTACAGCCTACCGAAGTCTAAAACTAAGTTACTAGCATTACAAGCACACAAGACCATTGAGGATTTATTAATATATGTGTGTAAATCAGGTTGTACAAAGTTCGTAACTTTAATTTAATGTCAGCAAGGTCAAATATGGGTTCAAGTGCTCATCATGTGTTCTAGTACATTTGTATTAACCTATTTGTTTGAAAATGGTAGTAGTTATTTAAGCAAACAATAATAAAATAATGTTAAATTTTTAACTAGAAAAAGACGGTAAGATTATATAAATTAGTAAAGTTTAACCATAAATTATATTTTGTAGTTAGATTAGGGGCAAGAAATTTAACGGATCATTTGCAAATTTGTGAGTCTTTGAGATTGCAATTTTCGAGGTACGGATTTCTCTCCCTTTCATTCAGCGCTACTCATGTTAAGAACTAGTATATTTGTTTTATTCAGTTCTCAAATCGATTCTAGTATTATCCGTTTGACTCTTTAAAGTTATTTCAAAAACTGTTTTGCAATATTTAGAAGAAAAAAAAACCTATTTTTGGGGTTTTCTAAGAAAATTTGCATCTTAAATTATCCTTTTAGAATATCTGAACATTTCCCTCATTTTCATTCCAAAATATTAAAATATCTGTTTTAGTTCTGTTTCGAAATATTTATATATTTGTCTCAGTTCTTTTACGAAATATCTGAACGTCTGTATCAGTGATTTTTAGAAAATTGTGAATATTAAATATCTGCTTCGAGTATTTGTCTCTCTAAAATAAAATATACTTTTAGCTTGTGTGCAATATTTTATTTGGATCCTTAGTGATATAGGGTATACCGAGTTAACCAGCTGTAGGGGTACTACAGTCATGTCATTGCGGCACCAGTGGCATGACACTTCCACGGCAGTGTGATTGGTCATGGCGTATCCTTCTGTTAGCTCTTGGGAGGAGCTTTTGCACATTTTGATATTTGTTTCAGGATACGTGGGTGCACCCAGAGTTTGATTTGATTTGTGATTTGATTTGGCGGTGACGATGTAAATGTCGTACACGTTATCCGATTTATTGCATACATTACGGTACCCTATGATGTATGTATCTGTATATGTTCTGTTCTGATCTCGGTATGAAATATCCTACTCTTTTCCTTGTCTCAGCCATGCTTATTTTTAAAATAATTGTTTTATTATTAATTGTCAAATATGTACATCTGTTTTTCTGTTTTATAAACTATAATCCAAATTCGTACTGGGCGTTTGGCTCATGCCGTATTCTTTTTCTAGCAGGTGCTTAGGGGGATCTGGGACTGTGTGAAAGGGACCTACCCTCTATTTCATTGATCAGGATTATTCACTTCTAGAATTATTTAGACTGTTTAATTATTATCCTAGAGATTTTAGTGCTCTGTATTCAGATTTATGGTTTAATAAGTAGCCTCTCATTTAATTATAAATGGGGGTGTTACAATTAGTATCTCTAAAAATGTACTTAGAAGTACATATTAAACAAATGAATGATTGTTTGATGGGTTAAAATAAAATTAGGAATTTTTTTTATAAATGTTAAAATATGTGATTTTGATGTCTAAAATGTTATTAATCAATTTAAAATTTGTAAAATTAACGATAACCTATCAAAATATAATAAAATTTATTTTTTCTTTACCAATTAAAATATATTTTAATTAATTAATTTGGATCCGTATTATTCGATTTCCGATCCGGCTCAAACGGATATCCGAATTCCGGATATCGGCTGGTTAAACCGGATCCGGAAACAGAATAGGTTTTTCACAATCCGAAAAATCGGATATCCGATCCGATTTCTATAAACTGGACCGGATGTTCGATTTTGCTCACCCCTACTCAATGTATAATTATAGTATAGACCAACAATCAAATAAACATACGTAACTTAGAATTTGAAGTTTCGAATTTTTACATCGAGAATTATAGTAAACTTAGAAAACCTACTCATATTTTATTTATATTAATAAAATAAATCTTTTTAATCTTAGATCTAACGGTTCTCATTCTTCTATTTTAAAATCAACGGTCCTTATTAATTCGGTGGTACATGGACCAAAGTTTTGGATAAAATCACCCTTACGCTTGTTATATATAAGGATTTAATAATAATAAGACATGTTAAAAATAATAAATAACCTTTCAAAATAAATAGGACTATTTAAATAAGTTTTAAAATAATTAGGCCTTTTTTTAAAATAATTAGAGTAATTTCTGATAATTAATTATAATATATTACTAGTCTATAACCCGTGTAAAGCACGAGCCAAAAAAGATTAAAAAATTACAATCTAAATAAATTAATGGGAACGAAAATATTAAATAAAGAATAAAAATCAATATGATAAATTATAAAATAAGAAACTTAAATATTAATTGGAACATAGAAAAAATAAATAAAGAATACAAATAGGGCTGAGGAAGATAAATGAGGCATTATTAATATTATTTTATTATTTATTGAAATAATCAATACTATTATATAATAGACGAAACATTAAAAGTTTGTCGGTCGGTATGGTACGTTGTGATTTTACTTAATTTTCCTTTCTTAAATTTGTGTTTTTACATAATTAACCTTAATTATTTATAGAAATATATTATTAAATAATAATATTGCCTATTTAGAACCAATTACCTTTTTCACCTAAAATACATTATTTTTTATATTTTTTCTAACAAATTGCCCTACTTTTTCAAAAACATTAAAAGTTTGGTCGGTCGGTATGGTACGTTGTGATTTTACTTAATTGCACTTTCTTACATTCATGTTTTTACATAATTAACCTTACTTATTTATAGAAATATATTATTAAATAATAATATTGCCTATTTATAATCAATTACCTTTTTCACCTAAAATAAATTATTGCTTATATTTTTTCTAATAAATTCCCCTACTTTTTCAAATATATCACGGACAATTACCTTTTTTAATTAAAACATATTAGTTTTTCTATTTTTCCTTACTAAAACCCCTAATTTTCCAAAAATATCACGGACAAACCTTTAGTTATTTATTTTTAAACCTAATATTATAATTTTATTTTTAAAAGTTTACCTATTTTAACATATGTCTACTTATTTTTCTTAACAAATGCAATTACTAAAAATATTAAAATATAAATAATCAAATATATATTTATAACCAATTACCTTTTCCGCTAAAACACATTATAGATTTTTTCTAAAAAAGTCCCTCATTTTCTAAATATATCACGGGAAATTGCATTTTTCTATTTTTCTCACTAAAATCCATTCTTTTTCTAAAAATATCACGAACAAACCCTTTATTTATTTATTTTAAAATGTATTTAAATAATTTAAATTATTAAATTTTAAAACCTCACTTTCCAAAAATATCACGGGCATTTACCTTTTTAAACTAAATATATGTTACATTTTTTATTTTTCCATACTAAAATCCATCATTTTCCAAAAATATAACGAGCAACCCCTTACTTATTTATTTTAAATTTATTTTAATGTTTTTAATTAATTAAAAGTGTTTAGCTATTTTAACATGTCTACTTATTTTCTTAACAAATACAATTAAAAAATTAATAATAAAATAACAATTAACAATCCGTGCATCGCACGGGTTTTATGCTAGTATTAATAATAAGGACAAATACAAAAACTAATATGTTTTAATTTAAAAAAGTAACTGCCCGTGATATTTTTAGAAGTGTTTTAATTATATTAATTGTATTTGTTAAAAAAATACATTAGCATGCTAAAATAGGTAAGTTTTTTTTAAGAATTAAAATATATTTTAAAATAAATAAGTAAGGGTTGCACCTGCTATTTTTAAAAAATAGAGATTTTAGTGATAACAAATATATATAAAGGGTAATATTTTTTAATTTAAAGATAATTTTTCGTGATATTTTTGGAAAACGAGTAGATTTTGTTAGAAAAAAGTGTTTTAATTATAAAAGGAAATCAGCTAGTTACTATTTTTAAATTATTTTATTTTATTATTTATTAAAATAAATAATTAAGGTTTGCCCGTGTTAGTTTTGAAAAAAGAGAGATTTTAGTAAGAATAAATGGAAAAGGTAACATGTTTTAGTTGAAAAGATATTGTCCGTGATATTATTGTAAAATGAGTGAATTTTGTTAGAAAAAATAGGAAAATCTGTTTTAATTATAAACGGTAATCAGCTAGTTACTATTTTTATATTATTAAATTATTTTTAAATTAGAATAAAGCACCGAAAACCAAAACTTTCAATGTTTCGACTTTAATAATATAGTAGATGCTAATTAAAATATTAGTCTAAGTATATTGACTTAAAAAGTATGAGCTCATCACACAACCCAAATAAATAGGTTTAAGAGATATGTTCCAATTAGCTTAGTTAATTTTTTATATATATAAATATGTAAACTATTAAATGAACAAATTAAAGAACAACTAACCAAACTACTAATAAAACTTTCTTTTGCAAGTGTTACTTTTAAATATTTTATTACTTAATTTTTAATTTTTTTTAATTTTTATTTGTGTTAGTTATATATAGGATACAGTTGATCTATTATATATTATAGAAAAAAAAAGTATACTACTACATATTTGACAAAATTTAATATTTATTTATATTTTTTATCCTTTTTGTATCCATTTATATTTTTAAAATTGATATTATAAATAATAATTTTAATATGTTGTCTTATTTGCTTTTATTTTTTGATGATTAATTTATGCATTCATTTGATATATTAAATTGTAAAAAAAATTATAATGAATATTTATTTGACATTACACCATAAGTGTTTATATGCAATGTTTTTTTACAGTTGTTGTAGGCCACAAAAACGTTGTCTTAAGCTTGTTTTCCAAAAAGGCAACACAAAATAGGCGTTGCATCTACGACCGTGGCCTTTGCTCTGTGATGCAACGCTTTCTGCAACACCAAGAAAGCATTGCATTACAACCGTAATGCAACACTACTAACATGTACGTGCAACATTAATTAGCGTTGCCGTCCACATGAACCGATGCCTCATTTCCCGGTCACCATAGTGGGGCCCACTATCATGCCATGTCAGCAGTGGGGCCCACTATCATGCCATGTCAGCAGTGGGGCCCACTATCATGCCATGTCAGCAGTGGGGCCCCTAACATGCCATATAGCGGTGTTACAATTTTTTTTTGGAATGCAATACTAATTATTGGAAATTAAATACTAATAGAAAGACAAATGCAACACTTTAAATAAAAATTTCAAAATATTTGTTTGGTACATACATCAATCCCAATTAAAACAACTAAGGAAATAAAATACAAAATGTTTCACTCTAATACATTCCTTCAACAACTACAGCCAGTAAAAACTACATACAACGAAATACAAGAAAAAGCCTAACTTTAATATACCACAAAAACTGTAGGAAGTATATTTCTTATCATGCTGGTGTTGAATTTAACTTGCAATATAGAGTATATCATTTTTCTTGTGCTCTTGGAAATATTTTATATAAGAGATACTTGTCATCACCTATCCTATAGTGCTGTTGTGCTTCAAGTAACACAATCTCCTCACACTCAAAGTTCTTGGCTGCAGTTTCAATATCTGTGATGTCATCCCTTACAAAGAGACTTCGATTTGCACCACAAGGAAATCACATGACCTGATGATATCTAGAATAGACCATCAGAATGACAAAAAAATAAGAAAATATACGTAAAACATAATGCATACCATGCGGAAGGACTGATGTTATAGATATAGGTGTACACACCATGGCGAAGGCATACTGGATGAAAGTTGTAAATAAAATTTACATATGCAAAAAACAATCGCGTTTGCAGATGATGCAGAGGATAGTTCCATAAGTGTTTGTATAAACAGAGTGCTCACAGAAAATGTTTTTTCCTTAAATATTGGAGAAATCTTTCTTTTATGCCCAAGTGTTTTCTTTTTCAAGTATGTTGCAGCCTGTGCCTGAACTGATTTCTGCCTATTAGTACTTGGCTGCTAACAACTTCAAGAATAAGGATATACAAGCAAACAAAACTAACGGTGTTTCAATGTGATCTCAATATTCTCCAAAAATGATATCATTATCCTGCTACAATGCTAGTTAGTACCAAACCTACAAAGTTACCACTTGGCCTAGTACACAATAGATCAAAAACATTATATAACATGCATTAATGTGTTCCGGAGACCCTTAACTATGATTAGAGCAATTGTGCATACCTGATCGTAATTAAAATTCCAACATATATCTAGAGTTTTACAATAACGGGTCAATAACATTATCTTAGAAGGGTGAGAAACACATAATTGTCTCAATAACAACAGTTAACGGCTGGGAACACTAACCAGATTGTGAGGCAGCTGAGATGATAACAACACTATTAAGTCTTTTGATTTTCTTGAAAACTTACTCATTTTCAATGTGGTCATTTGTTGAAGGCTGAATCTGATGCATGAAAGTGCTTTCTCAGTTGCCTACCACTGTAAGAATCAAACAAGAGGCAAGGATTCAACGATACAAAATTCCCTCATACAAATGTTATATGGAGTTAAATAAGTGACGTGCAATGCAGAATAATGTATCCACAAAGAAGCTAACTGAAGAAGATAATAAAAAGGATACTAATATTCACCAACTTAGATGTACATGGTACTACTGAACTAATTTTCTACAAAACAAAACAGATGAGAGACACTAAGGAAGATACAGAGTTGCTTTACAATAAACCCAAACCCGATGCACAAAATACTTAATAAAGGGCGCCTGCCAATGTATTAATAGTGGACGCTACCTGCAGCTGCAAATAAAAGCCGGAAGAATATGTAAATCGAAAGTGTTTTGCTCAAACCGAAAATGAGGGTTGCATCTCTCGCTTCGTTGTGTGTTGGTGCTGTTATTTTTTTTAAGTGTAATTTTAATTTTCTAAGTTTAACTAAAAAACTTTATCAAAAAAAAAAAATCTGTACTTATAATATATTATATATCAAATTTTGAAAATAGTTACAATTTATAATAAATAATATGGGTTTGGAGATTCATTGATTATTATTTTTTAATATGTTAACGGTAGAGATTAATCGATTATTTTTTGTTAAGAAATGATTGTTCTAAATCACTAAATCATTTGAAAATTTGTAAATCTATTCATTTTTACTAGATACTTACATCCGTACGGTTGGATTTTTAATTAAATGTCAAAATATTGTGAATTTGAGTCGCATTAGTAGAAAACTTTTCTAGGAGTAACCTTTAGATACTCTTTTTCCCTATATTTATTATATATAAAATTTAAAATGAATAAATATAAAAAAATTATATTTCATAGTATATACTTTGATAATATGTCTAATTTTCATAATTCTAATAATAATTTAGTGTAGTGCAACGCTTTTAAATGGTGTTGCATGTCGCAACACTAACATTTCTACCGAAACGGTGCATTCACGTCTAATGCAATACTTTTTTAATAGCGTTGCAAAAGACCAAAGGAAGCATAGCTATTGCAACGCTTTGCTTGCAACCCTCACAAAAAGTATTACATATGAGCACTTATGGCGTAGTGTGACTCGACATGATTTAATAATTTATACGATCTAATTTTGAGCGTTTAGTGTTGCATTCGAGGTAACTAATAATTATATACATGTCGTCTGTGATAATTTTAGAAAAGGAGAAATTTTAGTTAGAAAATATTAAATAAAATATACGCTTTGGCTAATAAAGGTAATCGGTTAATTATTAGAATTTATAATATTAGTATTTTATTCTACTAAATGGAATAACCCGTGATATTTTTGAGGTTTTAGTTAGGAGAGATATTAGTTAGAAAATATAAAAAAGAATATACACTTTGGCAAAAAAAGCTAATCGGTTAGTTATTAGTAATTATAATATTACTATTTTATTTTATTAAATAGAACCGCCATTGATATTTTGGAAAAATAAGAGGTTTTAGTTAGAAAAAATACAAAAGTAAAAAATTTAGTTATAAAAAAGAATATACGCTTTGACTAATAAAGTTAATTGATTAATTATTAGTATTTGATGTTAATAAATGAAATTGTCGGTAATATCTTTGAGGTTTTAGTTAGGAGAAATTTTAGTTAGAAAGTAAAAAAAAGTATATACGTTTTGGAAAAAAAACTAATATGTAGTCTTTAGTAATTATAATATCATTATTTTATTTTATTATATAGAACTCTCCGTGATATTTTTGGAAAATGAGATATTTTAGTTAGGAAAAAATAGAAAAATAAAAATTTTAATTAGAAAATATAAAAAAGAATATAAATTTTGGCTAAAAAAGGTAACGTGTTAGTTATTAGCAATTATGATTTTATTATGTTATTTTATTAAATAAAACTGCCTGCGATATTTTTGGAAAATGAGATGTTTTATTTAGGAAAAATAGAAAAGATATTATATATAATAATTTTAATATTTTATCTAACTGTTCTCGTCGATTTGATCAAAAATATCTAACTCTGTAGGACCAAACTACAAAAAACTTTCGATGCAAAAAACTTTTAATGTTTAGTTTTTAATAGAATAGTATAGATTGTGTAACTTCGTTATGCTAGTTGAGTGAATTGAGTGTAAGCTTCATAACTTTATAGCAATTTATTGGGCCGGGCATCATTGTTGTATCTTTGGGCCTTTAACATTTTGCTGCTTTTGTGAAATTGTTAAAAATGTAGACCTGAAAAATAAATTTGTTAATTGTCTATATCTATATCAATTTTATCAAATAAAATTATTTTTAAAATACTTCTTATAAACTTTTAATTTTAAATTATTTTTTATTGTTTAATATAACTCTTTCATTTTATAATAAAAACAAATATTTTTTAGTTTTGGATTATAATAATTTTAAATTCCTATTTAAAACTAAGCCAAATGGCTCGTACCACGGCCAAAAACAAAGTATAGGTAAATGAATTACATGCACATCATAGGTGTATTATAAATTATGAATAAGAAAAAAGGGGAATCAATTATTTGACATCTTGTTAGGTATCGTTTTTTTCTTATTCATTTTTTATTCTTGTATTAATTTTGAATTTGAAATCATACTAGTTTGATTAGACTTTAATTTATTTAAAATTTTGGATATATTTTACACTTTTACATAAACTATTTTATATTAATTAGTTAAGTGATTTCATTATAATCAAGTTAGATATTATATTTAACCCTACTTAATATAATTCAAGAAATAGATGATAAATGAAAAAATATTTAAATATCATGACCTCAAATACTGTGCATTTTCAAGACGTGAATGTACGTGTAGAAGTGTTAATTTACACGCGTCACTTTTTTGATCTTGATGTTGTGCATGTTCAAAACGTGTATATCTGCAGGACAGATGGAACCCGATAATGAAATATTGTATTTTAATTTATACGCGTTGCTTTTTTAACGGTGATGTTATGCATGTTCAAAACGTGTATATCAGCATGATCATACAGGTGGAAGCCGGAAAATAAAAAATCTTATTAACAGGACTTGTATAAACATGCATATATAACTCTTCCTTTTCTATCATCTCATATCCTCTTTACTTGTTATGAGTACAAGACTGAAGATATATAGGTCTGAGGATTGCCGCATGGAATGCTGTCATGTCATATATCCTCCTAACACCATTCTTCTTTGAGGTTTGTTTTTATATGTTGTCTAATGTTGATCCCTTCTTTGAGTGTCTACATATTTTTTCCATGTCATTCAATTTGTAATAAAATTTTGACGTTATATATCAGTATTTGTCTATAAAACATATGGCTTGTGTATTCTGCTCAGGTAAAAATGAAGCATGTTGCTTGGTCTCTGGGGTACTATGTTTGGAATGAAAATCAGGATGTCAATGGCAAGATGAAGTGCAAGAGTTTTTCAAACATTGTGCTGTAGACTTACATGAATCCTGAATATATAATTCGTAAAGGTGTAGCTTTTGATGATGATGATACTTAAAAAAGATTGGGACATTACATGGCTAATGATTTTGAGGAAGGAATGTGTGCGAGCGAGATTGGGACATTACATGACTAACATTCCTCCTCACCTATATAAAAAGCAACCACTGTCATCACTGCTACATCACTGCTACAGGAGTTCAACCAATACATCTTAGTGTTATAATGTATTTGCAGCTATTAGTGTTATAATGCATTACATATACTAGTTCTATCTACTTAAAATCGAATTTGCAAGTATATATACTAGTTCTATCTACTTAAAATCGAATTTGCAAGTATCATTAGCATCGTGCAATATACAAACTTGTACTTATTCATCGTGCAATATAAAATTGGATGTCGAGATGCAATTAATAAATCTATAGTTTTCATCAACAAACGAACTTTTAGCCATATGGCAGTCTGCATTCTGCAATCTATGCAAAAGAGACAAGTCTCCTAAAAGACTCAAAGAGTACACTTGTTAACTGAAAACAGCATGTACTGGTACTCTTGATCAAACCTCACTACAGGCTTACATCACATCTAAGGTGGCTGGACCAAGAAAGAAAACAGAACTTGTAAATTTTACGAAAAACTTGAAATTTTAGGAGAACTGGTACACGATATGGTATAGTGTTACATAAAATTTCGATTATTCAAATTTTAAGACTTTTAAAGATGCAAACATCATGTCCAAAAAATGAAATTAGTGCAAACGTAATACGGGATGTATCTCTCGTTTTATTGGCAGTAAAAACCAACCACAAACTATCATCTTCCCCCCTCTTACTAAGAATACATTGTTGACCTTAATTTTTGTTTCTCTCTTCCCTTGTTTTTCTCCAATTTTATATAGTCATGGTCCATCTTATTATTTTTCCCTCCCTTCCGCCGGATAGGTACATTTTCAACGTCGTATCATTTCTCCGGAAAGCCTCCTACAACCACCACCACCTCACCCTTTGAGCACCACACACGTACTTATGTACAGATAACAAACCGAACATATGTATTTTGATATTATATTTTCATATAATGGTTAAAAAAATTGGAGACCAGGGGAGACGCTCGGACCTAGACCTGGTAATAACACGAATATAATTAGTGTCGGATTTGGGTTTTCAGAATAGTTACACGAGACGGAACGAAAAGTACACGAATTAATGAAGTAAATAAATAATTTTAAAATATATATATTATTTATAGTATTGCATATTTAAAAAATATATAAGCAATTACATATGAACAATAAATTAAAGTTAATTAAAGTTGTCGGCAGTAAGTTATACATATATATATAAGAAATATACATTTATATATATATATATATAAGTTATATTTACAATTTTTTGTAAAATTGTATGTAATACATATTTAATACACATTTCATAAAAATTTACATAATTAAAATAGTTTTATAATATATAAATTTTAATTAAATTAAATTTATATTTTTGTTTAATGTACACGAATACGACACGTAACGTACACGACACGTTTTTGAATTGGATATATGTTTCAAATTTAGTACACGAATCCAAAACGGGTCGGATATGGGTTTTACATTCAAGTACACGAAAACACGAAAGTATACGACACGAAAGTACACGACACGGTCCATTGCCATGTCTAATCGGACCTCGTATGGCCATTCGATCGTCTAGAAGGCCTTGATATCGGTTTTAGTTGGAAAATTTTAGTTAGAAAGTAAAAAAAAAAGTATATACATTTTGGAAAAAAATAATCGGTTAGTCATTAGTAATTATTATATTATTATTTTATTTTATTATATAGAACTCTCCGTGATATTTTTGGAAAATGAGAGATTTTAGTTAAAAACAATAGAAAAATAGAAATTTTAGTTAGATAATATAAAAAAGAATATACACTTTGGCTAAAAAAGTAACGAGTTAGTTATTAACAATTATAATTTTATTATGTTATTTTACTAAATAAAACTGTCTGTGATATTTTTGGAAAATGAGATGTTTTAGTTAGGAAAAATAGAAAAGATATTTTATATAATAACTTTAATATTTTACGATTTGATCAGAAATATCTCACGCTATGAATTGAATTGAATGACCAAACTTTTGATGAACAAAACTATAAAAAAATTTAGTGCTTCGTTTTTAATATAATAGTATAGATTTTGTAACTTCCTTATGCTAGTTGAGTGAATTGAGTGTAAGATTCTTAACTTTAGCGCAATTTATTGGGCCGGGCATCATTGTTGTATCTTTGGGCCTTTAACATTTTGCTGCTTTTGTGAAATTGTTAAAAATGTAGACATGAAAAATAAATTTGTTAATTATCTATATTTATATCAATTTTATCAAATAAAATTTTCAAAATTAAATATTTTATTTAAAAAATACTTCTTATCAGCTTTTAATTTTAAATTATTTTTTATTTTTTAATATAACTCTTTCATTTAATAATAAAAACAAATATTTTTAAGTTTTGGATTATAATAATTTTAAATTCCTATTTAAAACTAATCCAAACGGCTCGTACCACGGCCAACAACAAAGTATAGGTAAATGAATTACATGCACATCATAGGTGTATTATAAATTATGATTAAGAAAAAAGGGGAATCAATTATTTGACATCTTGTTAGATATCTTTTTTTCATATTCATTTTTTATTCTTGTATTAATTTTGAATTTGAAATCATAGTAGTTTGATTAGACTTTAATTTCTTTAAAATTTTGGATAAATTATACACTTTTACATAAGCTATTTTATATTAATTAGTGAAGTGATTTCATTATAATTGTTAGTTCTCCTACTATTTAGCTACGATACACATCAGCATTGAGGCATATCAACTTAGTTTGTTAGCTCTATCTAGTTTCCTAGTTTATCGGAGTTTGTTAGCTTTCCTTATCTCATGCTTTCCTTATCTCATGTATTGTACCAGAACTATATATCTGGTACCTCAGACTTTTGTGGAATAATAAGAACATTTAATTTACTTTTGTATCATGGTATCAGAGCTCTATGCTCTTGTTTATCAATTCGCCAATGATGATCTTACTTTTGGTTCTTTGATCTTATATCTGTAATACCTTTGTGTAGATACATACGTATCTGGTGTGTATACATTATCATGACAACTGCATCTTATTCTTCTGCGATGGTTGGGTCTTCATCATCATCGTCTCTATCCACCACCGCTCTTGATGTTAATCATCCATATTATTTACACCCTTCTGATAACCCTGGGATGCAGATTACAACGGTTGTTTTAACCGAGAACAACTACAATCAGTGGAGTCGTTCAATGGAGATTGCACTCTCTTCGAAGTTGAAGCTAGGCTTTGTTGATGGTACGCATATTAAACCACCTAACACATCTGCTTTGTTTACTCACTGGTGTCGTTGCAATAACATGGTAACTTCTTGGATTCTCAATTCTGTTTCTGTTGATATTAGAAATAGTGTTGTTTATATGAAATCTGCTCTTGAAATATGGAAAGATTTAGAAACACGTTATGCTCAAAGTAATGTTCCTAAATTGTTTCATCTTCGTTCTGAAATTTCTCATCTTACCCAAGGAAATTTATCAATTGCTGGATATTTTGCTAAGTTTCGATCTGTTCATGATGAACTTGAATGTGTTTCAACTAAGCCACGCTGTTCGTGTACTGCTTGTACCTGTAATGTGAATGCAAAACTTGATACTTATGATCAAGATATACAACTTTCTCAGTTTTTAATGGGCTTAAATGAGCAATTCACAGGAATTAGAGGTCAGATTTTAATGATGAAGCCATTACCAAGCTTGAGTCAATGTTATTCACTGTTGTTACAAGAAGAAAATCAACGTTCTATTGCAACCTCACAGTCTGTACCGTCTGATTCTTTGGCTATGTCTGTTAAGATGTTTAATAATCGAGTACAAGGGGCTAAGTTTGTTAAGAAACCTTCTCAGGATTTTAAGGACTTTAAGGACAATGTGGAATGTGAATTTTGTCACATGACAGGACACACAAAAGATAAGTGTTTTTGTGTTCATGGCTATCCGTCTTGGCACAAATTGTTTGGTAAACCAAAGCCCAAACCTCGTTTTCTGCAGTCTCCTACCAAGTCCAGTGCTGCTGTTCAAATTACTGGTCTTGAAACTCAAGCTACACAGCTAAATGATGGTGGCAGCGCTTCACTACCTTCTTCTGATCTCCCTCTTTCAACTGGCCAGTGTCAGCAACTTATTCAATATTTGCAAAAGTCGATGTCTGTTGGTTCTTCTAGCTCTTCCACTGGTGCAGATCAGCAAGCTCCTCTTTGGTACTCGCCTGTGAATAGTACCCAGTTTGCAGGTACTGCCTTCCATTTTGCCAACAATGTCTATCCCACTGTAAGTTATACTCAGGATCAGTGGATAGTTGATACAGGTGCGACGGATCATATCACTCCGTTCCTTAACTTACTCCATGATGTAACTGTGTTTCAATCAGTTTTGCATCTACCTAATGGTGCAACTGCAGATATTATGTATGTTGGTTCTGTTGTTCTGAGTTCAGAAATTACTCTCCGTAATGTTCTGTATGTTCCTTCATTCACTTATAACTTGTTGTCTGTGTCCAAGTTGCTGAGTGATAATAATTGTGAAGCCACTTTTACTCCTACTTGTTGCTATCTTCAAGCTTCTGCATGGACAAAGAATCTTACGGTTGCCAGAGCACATAATGGTCTTTATTTGCTCAGTCAGATGCACCTTCAGCAACATTTGATTCCAAATTCCTCTCAAGCAGTATCATGTGCTGCAAGTGTCGATACCACTTCGCTTTGGCATAATCGACTTGGGCACGCACCTGTTTCTGTATTAAAGATGCTACCAGTGACTGGTATACGGTCTACTCTTTCTCCTTGTGATTGTTGTATGTTTGCCAAGCAAACTCGACAAAAATTTCCTATTAGTACTTCTGTTTCCTCTGATATTTTTGACTTGGTTCATGTCGATTTATGGGGTCCCTATCGTCATAAGACACATCACAGTTGTACTATGTTTCTCACAATAGTTGATGATAAATCTCGTTCGACTTGGGTGTACTTGGTGGCTGATAAAACTCTTGTTGCATCTGTTTTGATGACATTTATGCAGTATGTTGCTAAGCAATTTTCTAAGTCTATTAAGGTTGTTCGTTCGGACAATGGGACTGAGTTCTTGAACAAGACTCTAGCTGCATATTTTGCTCAACATGGTGTGATTCATCAAACGAGTTGTGTTTACACTCCTCAACAGAATGGCTTAGTCGAACGTAAACATCGAACTCTTCTTAATGTTGCTCGAGCTTTGAGGTTTCATTCCTCTGTACCTATCAGTTTTTGGGGTGATTGTCTCTTGACTGCCGCATATCTTATTAATAGAACACCTTCTATTCAGTTACAGGGTCTTACGCCCTATGAAATATTGTTTGAGGAAACTCCCTCTTTTCAAGACTTTAGGGTGTTCGGTTGTTTGTGCTTTGCTAAAGTTGTGCCACATCCCACTGATAAGTTTGCTCCGCGATCTATCAAAGGAGTTTTCCTTGGTTATCCGTTTGCTACAAAAGGATTCAAGGTTCTGGATCTTCAGACTAAGAATATGTTTGTCTCTCGTGATGTTATTTTCTTCGAATCAGTATTCCCCTTTAAAGATGAACCTTCATCCTCGTTGTCTCACCTTTTTCCTTGTCAGTCCAGCTATTCTGCCAGTGATGATAGTGATCCTTTGTTTGTCCCAAATTCTGATAATGAGTCGAATAACTCTGCCACAAACTTGGATGGAGCTTCTGGTACGCATGGCTCTAGTACTTCTCCGGTTGAACCTGCTGTTGATGCTACTTTGCCATCTGTCATTGATCGTCCTGCTCGTACTCGGCATTTACCTGCCAAGTTCTCTGATTATACGGGGCTTCCTTCTCATCTGGTCAATCACATTCAACTTATGTCTCCCACTGCATCTGGTACTATTGTCAACTCATGTTCTTTGCAAATGTATATGGCCTCCTTACCTTTTGATCCTACTTATGTCCACTTTATGGCCAACTCTACTGTGCTTCTGGAGCCTTCTACCTATAAACAAGCTGTTCAACAATCGGTTTGGTGTGAGGCTATGAATGTTGAGTTGGCGGCTCTAGAGGCAACTCATACATGGGAATTACAGCCACTACCTCCTGGTAAGAAGGCTGTCAGCTGCAAATGGATATATAAAATTAAGTATCTTCCAAATGGTGATGTTGATCGATACAAGGCACGCCTAGTTGCCAAGGGATTTACCCAAACGGAGGGATTGGATTACTTTGAGACGTTTGCTCCGGTGGCTAAGATGTCTACAGTGCGTATCTTGCTTACATTGGCAGCCAAACTTAATTGGTTTATTAAACAACTTGATGTAACGAATGCATTCTTACATGGTCTCCTTGATGAAGAGGTGTATATGGCCTTACCTCCTGGTTATATACCACCTGCTGAGATTCAAGAACGTTTTGCTAACTTACGTTTAGTTTGTCGTCTTATCAAATCGATTTATGGCCTTAAGCAAGCACCACGTCAGTGGTTTATTGCCTTGTCTAATGCTCTAGTCCAGTTTGGTTTTGTTCAGTTGCTTAGTGATTCTAGCCTGTTTTGCTTTCAACGTGACAAGTCAGTTACCTATCTATTGATTTATGTTGATGATATGCTTCTAACTGGGAATGATTCCTCCTTGCTTGCTGAGGTTGTAGAGTTTCTTGGCACACAGTTTCAAATTAAGGACTTAGGCTCTATTCACTATTTTTTGGGTCTTGAACTCTCAAGGTCAGCTAAAGGAATTTATGTACATCAACATAAGTATGTTTAGGATATCTTGAAAGATACTGACTTGCTTGATTCCCGATCCTCCTGCGTACCAATGGATCAGCATCATACGTTACTTGGTGATACAACCACGCCTTTTCTCCCAGATGTTTCTGCCTATCGACGTTTGGTTGGTCGCTTGATTTATTTGACAATCACACGTCCAGACTTGTCCTACCCTGTCCATGTTTTGGCTCAGTTTATGACTGCTCCCCGTCAGTCCCATTGGCATGCGGCTCTTAAGGTACTCAAGTATCTTAAAGGTACTTGTAATCAAGGGTTACTGCTTTCTTCGGACAAGAATATTGCTCTCTCTTCCTACTGTGATGCGGACTGGGCTAGCTGTCCTAATACTCGTCAGTCCCTAACAGGTTTCTGTGTTCTACTGGGTGACTCTCTTGTTAGCTGGAAATGTAAGAAACAACTTATTGTTTCTCGCTCTTCTGCAGAAGCTGAGTATCGAGCTTTAGCTGATACTTGTTGTGAGTTGACTTGGATCGTCTCTCTTCTGACTGAAATGAAGATTTCTGATCTCACTCCTATTACTCTTTACTGTGACAACAAGTCTGCCTTACACATTGCTTCGAATCCTGTTTTCCATGAGCGTACTAAACATATTGACATTGATTGTCATCTGGTTCGGCAAAAGCTCCAACAAGGGATGATAGCTACTCAACATATCTCGTCTGTGGATCAACCTGCTGACATTTTTACCAAGGCTTTATCGTCATCTCAGCTGTCTTACCTTCTTGGCAAGTTAGGAGTCTGCAATTCTTTGGCTCCCAACTTGAGGGGGATGTTAGTTCTCCTACTATTTAGCTACGATACACATCAGCATTGAGGCATATCAACTTAGTTTGTTAGCTCTATCTAGTTTCCTTTGTTAGCTTTCCTTATCTCATGCTTTCCTTATCTCATGTATTGTACCAGAACTATATATCTGGTACCTCAGACTTTTGTGGAATAATAAGAACATTTAATTTACTTTTGTATCAATAATCAAGTTAGATATTAAATTTAAACCCTATTTAATTTAATTCAAGAAATAGATGATAAATGAAAAAATATTTAAATATCATGACCTCAAATACTGTGCATTTTCAAGACGTGAATGTATATGTACAAGAGTTAATTTAAGCGCGTCACTTTTTTGATCTTGATGTTTTGCATGTTCAAAACGTGTATATCTGTATGACTATATATACAGGCTGATAATGAAATATTGTATTAGAAGGATTTGTACAACACACATTTTAATTTACACGCGTTGCTCTTTTAACGGTGATGTTATGCATGTTCAAAACGTGTTTAGGCATGGCTATACAGGTGGAAGCTGGAAAATAAAAAATCTTATTAACAGGACTTATATAAACATGCATAACTCTTCCTTTTCTATCATCTCATATCCTCTTTTTTTTTTTTTTTTTTTTGCCTAAGTATCTCATATCCTCCTTACTTGTTATGAGTTAAGATTATAGGTCTGAGGATTACTCAACTACAAGACTGAAGATATATAGTTCTGAGGATTTCCGCATGGAATGCTGTCATATATGCATGTCATATATCCTCCTAATACCATTCTTCTTTGAGGTTTGTTTTTATATGTTGTCTAATGTTGATCCCTTCTTTGAGTGTCTACATATTTTTTTCCATGTCATTCAATTTGTAATAAAATTTTGACGTTATATATCACTATTTGTCTATAAAACATATGGCTTGTGTATTCTGCTCAGGTAAAAATGAAGCATGTTGTTTGGTCTCTGGGGTACTATGTTTGGAATGAAAATCAGGATGTCAATGGCAAGACGAAGTGCAAGAGTTTTTCAAACATTGTGCTGTCGACTTACATGAATCCTGAATATATAATTCGTAAAGGTGTTGATTTTGATGATGATGATACTTAAAAAAGATTGGGACATTACATGGCTAATGATTTTGAGGAAGGAATGTGTGCGAGCCAGATTGGGACATTACATGGCTAACATTAATCCTCCTCACCACTGTCATCACTGCTACAGACACCACTGTCATCACTGCTACAGAGTTCAACCAATACATCTTAGTGTTATAATGTATTTGCAGCTATTAGTGTTATAATGTATTACATATACTAGTTCTATCTACTTAAAATCGAATTTGCAAGTATCATTAGTATCGTGCAATATACAAACTTGTACTTATTCATCTTTATGCAGATTAGTTATGTCTAACAATGTAAATGTAGCATCAGAAACTTCAGTTGTAATGATAATTTGTTGATGTATGTGGTTTGAGCAAGTACGGTTGCTATATGTACTATTGTTATTATTATCATTAGTTCTCGATTTTTTGAGATGATCATGTCAACTTAAATTGGATGTTGAGATGCAAGTAATAAATCTATAGTTTTCATCAACAAACGAACTTTTAGCCATATGGCAGTCTGGATTCTGCAATCTATGCAAAAGAGACAGTCTCCATCTCTTTACCAAATGGTACTTTAATTTTTATTGATCTCAATCTCCTAAAGACTCAATGAGTACCCTTGTTAACTGAAAATTTTTACGAAAAACTTGAAATTTTAGGAGAACTGGTACACGATAAGGTATAGTGTTACATAAAATTTCGATATTATTCAAATTTTAAGACTTTTAAAGATGCAAACATCATGTCCAAAAAAATGAAATTATATGCAAACTTAATACGGGATGTATGTATCTCTCGTTTTATTGGCAGTAAAAACCAACCACAAACTATCATCTCCCCCCCTCTTACTAAGAATACATTGTTGACCTTAATTTTTGTTTCTCTCTTCCCTTGTTTTTCTCCAATTTTATATAGTCATGGTCCATCTTATTATTTTTCCCTCCCTTCCGCCGGATAGATACATTTTCAACGTCGTATCATTTCTCCGGAAAGCCTCCTACAACCACCACCTCCTCACCCTTTGAGCACCCCACACGTAAAAAATATCCAGTGTGTTTTAATATTATATTTTCATATAATGGTTAACAAAATTGGAGACCAGGGGGAGACGCTAGTATCGGACCTCCTATGGCCATTCGGTCGTCTAGAAGGCCTTGATGAAGATGACCTAAGCATGGCTGCTTATGAGATATTTTTTACAGCATGCAGGTCATCACCGGGGTTTGGAGGAGGGCGGAATGCGATTAGCTACTATCCTACGGAAGGTGACGGTGGCGGAGGGTCTCCTGTTAAAGGGCAAGGAGTAGGAATGGCAGTGACTAGCAAGATAAAAAGAGCATTAGGTTTGAAAAACATCAAGAAAAGGCCATCTTCATCTAGAAGGACGCACTCGTGGGGTGCAGTACCAAATAATCCTAATTCTCCTCGTAATTCGCCTCGTGATTCGCCACGTAGTAGTCCATCACCGAGTGGGAGTCCGAGGATTGGGTATACAGTGCCAGCGACGAAAACAAAAAAACCATTAACGTCGGCTGAGATAATGAGGCAGCAGATGCAGGTGTCTGAACAGAGTGATAATAGGCTTCGCAAAACGCTCATGAGGACTCTTGTTGGCCAAGTACGTATGTCAGTTTGTCACATGCATGCAGGGGCGTAGCCAATGTATTGGCAGCGGGGGCAATTGACCCCACTAAAATTTGCGTTTCTAGTTATATTCCCGGTAACTTATATCTACGCCCCTGCATGCATGCAATATATGTTGCCTTGATATACATTTCGCTTAGATGGTAAGCAGGTGCTGCACAGAGTCTTATATTCCCCCAAAATTTCTGGATATATCAGTATCTATATGAATATATCATTGCATAACTGCTTTTCTTGCGTTTCTTGGTAAAATATTGAAATCTAGCTTAAATTTGCGTTTGAAAATTTAAAATTTTCTCACTGGTTTTAGTAATTACCTCCAATGAAACTTCATATTACATATAGATTAAGCTAATTCATTCATTATTAACATACGTGTGATGTATTTATATAATTTACAGACGGGCAGGAGAGCCGAGACCATAATCCTTCCTCTGGAGCTTCTCCGCCATCTAAAGCAATCAGAATTCAACACATCTACAGAGTACCACCTCTGGCAAAGGCGTCAACTAAAGCTTCTTGAGGCTGGACTACTTCTCCACCCTTCTATCCAAATTGAAAAATCAAACAAACATGCCATGAAATTGAAAGACATTATCACATCCTCTGAAATCAAACCAATAGACACTAGCAAAAACTCTGAACAAATGAAAACTGTCATCAATTGCGTTGCAGCTTTAGCATGGAGGACCTCTGACAACGCAACACCCACGGGTGCTTGCCATTGGGCTGATGGTTATCCCCTCAATGTGCACATCTACATTGCCCTGCTTCGCACTATATTTGACACCAAGGACGAGACTTTGGTGCTTGATGAGGTTGATGAGCTTGTCGAGCTGATGAAAAAGACATGGTCAACATTGGGGATCAATAAGTTAGTGCACGATATGTGTTTTACTTGGGTGCTATTTGAACAATATATTGTCACTGGAGAAGTGGAGGTGGATTTACTTACAGCAACATTGGCTATGATGTCTGAGATTGCACATGATGTGCAGATGGTTGATCGTGAGACGGTGGTGTACGTGAAAATGTTACAGAGAGGATTGTCTTCTATTAAGAGGTGGTCCGAAAAGAAATTGCTTAATTATCATGATAATTTTGATGATTTCTCAAAACTTGGGGTGATGGAGGTACTATTGCCATTGGCCTCTGCGGTTACAAAGATATCGGAGGATTTTCCCGGTTATGCTACTCCAGTACAAGAGGATGGGGACTTAGCAACTGATCAAAATGGAAATAGAGCAGATCTTTACATCCGATCATCTTTAAGAAATGCATTCACAAAGGTAATTATGAATCCCAGTAGTTTGAAGCATTTGTTCTTTACAATTTTTTTCCTGTGCAGCAATTTTGTAGTTAAATTTTCTAAATTTAAAATTTTTCTTACCATCGTTTTCTTGTTTGCTATCTGTTGCCAAAAGATGCTAGATGATGGTAACATGAGTAGTGAGACAATCGAAGTACATGACGTGGCTGATGCACTCATTCAAATAGCGCAAGCCACAGAAGAATTAGCGATGCAGGAAAAGGAAACCTATACCTCAATACTGAAGAAATGGCACCCTGTTGCAGCTGGAGCTGCTGCAGTAACTCTTCATAATTGCTACGGCACCTTGTTGAAGCAATACTTAACTGGTACTTCACAGTTGCTATCAAATGAGGCCATTGAAATATTGCATACCGCAGGAAAGCTAGAAAAGTTTTTAGTTCAGATGGCAGTGGAAGACTCGGTTGAATGCGAAGATGGAGGCAAAGCTATTATGAGGGAGATGGTTCCTTATGAAGTTGAATCTGTTATAACAAGATCTATAAGGCAATGGATACAAGAGAGGTTGAAAAGTGTGAAAGATGTTCTCCAGAGCGCCAAGGAGTCTGAGGTAACTAGTACTTTTTTCCACTTTTTCGGGCATTAGAATAGAATTCATCACCCTACATGATACATCAACCTCCACATTTAGATGAGATCGGTACATATTAAGCAGCGGGATAACTTGATGAAATCAAATCTTTTTACATCTTTTACCTGTAAATATAAATGAACACTAATTTGTTGTTGGCACATAGACATGGAACCCAAAATCGAAGACCGAGCCATATGGGCATTCAGCAGTGGAGCTAATGAAACATGCCAAGCAAGCACTTGATGAATTCCTTGAAATCCCGGTAGGCATTGCAGAGGATTTAGCTCATGCGTTTGCTCAAGGCTTAGAGGAACTTTTCCGAGACTATACCACATTCGTCTCATCCTGTGGTAAGACATTACATTCATTACTAATATGTGTAATATACTAATATTCTTAATTTTCACTTGATAACAAAACAATTGATATAAATTTTTGGGTTGAAATCAATCAAATTAGGATCGAAACAGAGCTATGTCCCAACACTCCCTGCACTCACAAGATGCAACAGAGACTCAAAATTCCGACTATTATGGAAAAAAGCCAGTCCTTGCACGGTCACTCTCCAGAATGTGGTAGACAATGAATACACAGAAGGTAACAACAATCCTAGGCCTTCAACTAGCCGTGGAACGCAGCGCCTTTACATCCGCCTCAACTCCTTACAGTACATCCTCTCCCAGCTCCAAGTGCTTGAAAAAACACTTTCCTTATCTTCTACCATCGTCGCCTCCCCACGTAACCGTTTTAATAACCGTAGTCACCAGCTCCAAGGCAGCAACTACTTCGACCACACACGCTCAGCCATCAACTCCGCAACACAACATGTCTCCCAGGTAGCTGCATACAGACTAATATTTCTGGACTCAAACTCTGTTTTCTACGGAGGCCTATACATTCACGATGTGGAAAACTCACGTGTTCGACCAGCATTGAGAATTATGAAACAGAATCTCACACTATTAAGCGCTATTGTCGTGGAACGCATTCAACCATTGGCAATGAAAGAAGTAATGAAGGCCTCATTCGAGGCCTTCCTCATGGTTTTACTAGCCGGAGGAGCGTCTCGTGTATTTACACGAGCTGATCACCCCATGATAGAGGAGGACTTTGATCATTTGAAAAAAGTGTTCACTCATGGAGAAGGCATAGTTACTGAGGAAACAGTAGAGAAAGAGGCAGGGGCGGTAGAAGGCGTTGTGGAATTAATGGGAGATTCCACCGAAAAACTTGTGGATGAATTCACTCTCGCAACTTGTGAGGCTAGTGGGATTGGAGTTGGTGTAGGACAGAAGTTGCCAATGCCACCAACAACTGGTAAATGGAGCAGAGAAGATCCTAATACCATTTTAAGGGTTTTGTGTCATCGAAATGAAAAAGCTTCTAATCATTTCTTGAAGTTGACATTTCAGTTGCCAAAGAGAAGATGAATGATGCATGAGTATAAGAACAAAGGGATTTTTTGAACCAATGTTCTACAAGGATGAACAAAAAGGATGGCAAATTTCGAACATTTTTAATACATTCTAATGGCATGTAGATTTGTTAAGAGATGTGAACACATTGTTCTTTAGAAGGATTTAGGATCCAAGATTGTGAGAGTTGGGGGCAATGTGAATCCTCTTGGAGAAATGAGAAGATGGAAGAGGAACTGTTTAACATTTTAATGTATTGTACTATGCACACAGGAATTTATCCTCGGTAAAGTGTCCCAAGATTTATTAACATACTAGGCAGCATATTCCAAACATAAAAATTATGACAAATTCGAGTAAATCAAATATATTTATTTTTCTTAAAAAAAAAGTACAGGACATCTCCCCTGCTAAAACTGTGTACAAGAACAAGAGGCTCTATCAAAATCTTGTACAATTTTTAATTTCATATATAACTCGGATTGATTTAAATAAATGTAAACATTATTTTATATTAAATGAAATAAATAAATGTAATCAATACTATTATATAAAGGAGAAGACGAGGGCGGTGAGGTGGCGCTCTCAGATCGCTTCGTTCTATTTTTCTAATTTTCTCAATTTTTTGAATTAATAATATTAAAAATTCGAAAAAACATATAAATTTTTGCATTTAAAATCCCCACTAATGGAGAAAGTAAATATACAATAGATTTTTACTAATGGAGGAAACTAAATATCACTAATGGAAGAAACTAAATATTCAATTATAATATTATTGCCTTCAAAATATCTAAATTATAAAAAAAGGTGTATTACCTTATATTATTTTAAACTTTCCTCTATTATTATCTAAATATTCTCATAATATTTATTTTCAAATGAAATTAACATCCTAACATTCTCTTCTGTTAAACTTTCTTCTTTTTTTATGTGATATAATAGAAAATACAGGAACGTTTTGGTAAATAAAAAGTTAAGAAATTAGATCTGTCTTGCATAAGAAATTAAGTACTCCCTCCGTCTCATAAAACCCTTCCCATTTCTCTTGGACACGTTTGTCAATGCACACTTTTGATCGTTAATATCTTCAATTTCGTATTAGTATTAAATATAAAAACTTCATTGTATTAAAGTACTCATAAATACGAATCTAACAAGATCACTCATGATTATATTTGGTCTTATAGATTATGCGTAAATTAGTAATTTGTCTCATGTTATGAATAGTGCCGGCATTTTAAACAGGAAGAGTTTATTGAGACAGAGGGAGTAATTAATACCAAAGATTAGAAAAAATCTCAATTGCCTTTTGGAGGAAACTAAATATACAATTTCAATATTCTTGCATTTAAAATCTCTACTAATGGAGAAAATTAAATATAATATTCTTGCATTTAAAATATCTACTAATGGAGAAAGTAAATATACAATAGATCTTTACTAATGGAGGAAACTAAATATTACAAATGGAAGAAACTAAATATTCTTGCCTTCAAATATCTAAATTAAAAAAAAATTATTACTTTACATTATTTTGAACTTCTCTTTATTATTATTATCTAGATATTCTCATAATATTTCTTTTCAAATGAAATTATCATCTTAACATTCTGCTCTCCTAAACTTTCTTTTTAATGTAATATAATAGAAAATACAAGAACATATAATTAATTTCCTTTAATACTTTCGTACAAACAGCTAATTAATAGTATAAATATACACCTAAACTCTGTTAATTGTCTACTGCAATTTTTGTTGTCAACATTGTTTTTCTTTACTTTTTTGTTTGTTCATGTTAAAAGTGTGTATATGAGTACATGAGTATGAGACTTTTTCATTTATGTTATTTATCTTATTATGTTTGTTTGTTATTTTTGTTTGTTTGTTTGTGTGTATATTAATTCAGTTGTGAATTGATTTATATGTTTATGTGAGTACGTTATTAGTTTTGAATTTATAGTTAAAAGTTGATATACATGTATACAAGGTAACTCGAAAGTTGAGAATTCATCATGTCTTCAAAAACAAATTTTATCATTGTTTTTTAACATTTAGATAGTTATTGCTCTAATTTTTATGAGAAAAGATTATATCTTTTAGTAAAATATTTTCTGTAATTCATACACGAAAATTCAAAGATAAAAATTGTATATTAAGAAATTTATAGTGTATGTATTTCGAAAATATCATGTTAAGATTTATTCGACTTAAGAATTTATTTAGTGTGTGCATTTTTAACAAAATCAATACTATTATATAAAGGAGAAGACGAGGGCGGTGAGGTGGCGCTCTTAAGTCGGTGCATCTATAACAAAAGTCATACAAAAATAAGAAATATTGAGAATAGGTCATTAATTTATTTATTTTTTAAAGGAAGAGGTTGTTGTTTTTGTTGTTATTTGTTTTGACAAAAAGAAATCATTATTAATAAAAAATTCTCCAGCAACAAAAAGGATGTTTGTTCATATTTTTTGATTTTTTTCTTACTGGGAGTAGATTTGGAGGTAGTGCAGATTTTAATAGCTCTGAAGGTATAATTGTAGTTTATGATTGAACGATCTAGAACTTTATATATATATATATATAATTCAAAACAAAACTTAATTTTATGTTAGAAATATTATTTTATTTAAACACGTATTTTGTGGAATATTTTTTGAGAAAATTTAGAGATATTATTATAAAGCCGCTGCGAAGCGCGGCTTAGTAAACTAGTTATATTAAATGTATTTCCAAACTAGAGTTACGTTAGTGTAAAACACTTAAATTTTAGATCTCTTATACCACATATATACTAATATAGTGCACTGTACATTTTTTGCATTACTAGCTTATAGCCATGCACGGTTACTTAAATTTTATTTATAATTATTTTGTTTATAATTATATTTTTATTACGATGCAACACACGATTGTTTTTTTAATTTTTATAATTATATTTATTTATGAATATTTTAATATTTAAAAGTTATTAGTTTACATGATTAAATTATTGTTAAAAAAGATTTAGCCAAAAAAAATTATAGTTAAAAATATTTGTTTATATTGAGTTATAAAAGTTAGATTTGGCCAATTTTACGGTTCACATGACATTCACAAAATAATTTTTAATTTAATTGTGGTTTAATAGTTCTTTTTCAATTAAAAACTATTCTAAAACTAAAAAGAGAATAAAGTGACGAAATTTAATGTTGAGAATTATATTCGATTTAGGAAATCTATCTAACTTATATGTAGTTTAGATTATTAGAATAACTTTTATTAACCAAATACAGGTTTTAATGTTAAATCTAACGGTTTTTACCTATATATTTAAGATTAAACGATTTTTATTATTTTGGTTATAAATGGGTTTCCTTATTTAATTACAACTATTTTTATGTTTTAACTTTTTGGAAAATCCAATCATAATATAATATCTTTTAACTTATATCATTTTTAGATAATAATTTCTTTTTATATGATACAATCTTGATCATCTATTTTTAAAAGTATTGGATCTAACGGTTGAGAATGTTTTGGCGGTATTTAGGACCAAACTACCAGGATAACATCATTAATTTTTCTTAATATTTATAATTTTTTTATTTTTTTATTTTTTTAAATATTTATTGCTAAAATATAATATACTCTTTTTTGTAATATGTTAATGATGCGGGAACTTTGAACTTTTGAGAAAATAAATTATCAATTAAAATATTTTTTTTTGTAATAGTTCTTCTTTTAAAGTAGTACACTGTGACGATCAAAATTCTGTATAAAATTCATTTTTTTTATAGTATATCCCGTAAATATCTATGTTATTATATTAAAGACTAAATAATGAAAGCTTTCTTATAAGTGTGGTCGCTTTGTTTGATCACTCAATCCATAATCGTTGGATCTTTCAAATTAAATTGTTGAGAAACGTTACATATAACAGTAAAATTATCACGTAGAATGATCTAAGATTTGAATCTACCAACAACATATTAAAATTTACAGGTTTTTTTCTGTAGCTGAGTCTACAATTTCAAAATACGGTTTTTTTAATATGAATATAGTCCTGCTAATAATGAAATTAGGTCTCTATGAGTGCTTATAAAACAAAATCACCATTTGCGTATAATTTATTATTTAATAATAAATTATATTTGATTAGTTATGATCTATAACTTAATAAAATAGGATAAAAAATATGCACAATTTTATAAAATTTTATCCTCGTATTATTATATTCTTTATTGATTTGAATTTTCTTAGATTTATTTTAATTTTTGAACATAGATTTCTAAATTTAAAATAGTTAGAAAAAAGTAATTAAATTGGCGTTAAAATTTAGATACTCACTTTACTATTTGGGTTCTATCTTGAATTTTAGAAATTAAATTTTGACGATTTTACAATGAAACTAACGAAATTATCTTTAATTTAATGATGATTTAATAATTATTATCTAACTTGACCAGTTGACCTACCCATAAACCGAAAAGAAAAGATGGTTAAGTATTATATTCAAAATTATTGTTTATGAATATGAAACCCTCAATATTTTAATAATATTTTGATATTATCATTTTATGTTTGTTATATGTAAAATAATATATTTATAATTTGGATTAATCAAATTGTTATGTTCCTTCAGAAAAAAAATGTTTAAATTTATTCATGTACATGAGTTCTCCTAAGTCTCTTATCCACGTGTATCATTGTTATATGATATACATGCACTACTAGAAAAACTAGATTAGACATCACACTTTAGACATCAGTTAGAAAAACCACCGATGTTAAAAGTTTCTATTACATCGGTAAATACCAAACCGATGTCTAATAGTAATCTACACATCGCTTACTTGAATAAACGATGTCTAAACCTCATTTTTCAAAAAATAAACCCGGGCTTCTCCCTTTTTCTTTCCCCCTTGGTGAAAAAATCCCCCCCCCCCCCTACCAAATTCATAACTCCCGCTTGTCCCTCTTTCCCCCTTCTACTAAAAACATAAACATAAAAAAACATAAACCCACCCCAAAAACAAAAACATAAAAATCAAAACACCCCCCGTTGTCCCTCTTTTCTTGAAAAACCCTAACCTGCTCCTTTCGACAAAAAGCTTCGATTAGCCTTTCAAATTGTTCGATTCCTTTCAATTTATTCAATATTAGTTCGATTTTATCAACCCCTGTCAATATTAGTTCCATTGTATCAAACCCCTTTCAATATTGGTTAGTTGCTCGTGAATTACACTTTTTTTGTTAGTTGCTCTATGCCCAGAGCACTCACAGGTAATCGTCCTCTATCTTCATTTTGTGTGTCTTGGAGTGTATATATTGATTTACACAGCTGTTTTGTTCATTTATTTGAAAAGGCCTGCTCATTTCATAGCTTAATTTATCATTTTATTATTTTTTGTTGAATTGAATGTAATGATGGTTAGACTTCTTTTAACAAAAAATGTTTTTAGAGATTTTTTTTATGGGCGAGAAGCAAGTGTTTGATGAATGCGTACCACATGTTTGTTTAAAGTCCCCAGTGAACTTGCCGATATTTTTAACGCTCGACGTTTAGTACTACTTTGATATTATAAAAGCTTTGAATTAGGTGTTGCCTGATTCAGTAGTACTTTTTAATTGATATCGACAATATCTAGCTGTAATGGTGATGCAGCTATATTGGCAAAATCAATAGTATGTAAGATACAGGGCTCTCCGTTCTGCAACGGGGCTGAGCCACTGCTGTATGGAAGCTCACAGCTAGTTTTATTGTTTCGGCTTTGTTTAGTTAAGCTTTGTCTTCCGAATTTTTTTGTTAACCTATGCTTCATGTGGCTTTGCATTATTTGTTTTGTTTTTCCTCATTGACTTAATTGTAGTATTGTACAGACTGAAGAATCCATTGAAGGAGTAACTTTGAGCTAGGTGTGAGGTTAAATTCAGTGAAAATGATGATGATATTGAGAGTTAAAAGAAGGTCTTTTATCCTGGATTCTCTAGCACGCTCATTTAGCTCCCGTGGTGGTGATTTTGTCCCAAACTACAATAAGGACAGGCCTAGTGGATTGCTGTTGTCCTCTTTCAGTTTTCCTCTTTGAATACTCATGAACAAGTCAATAGTTTGTAGCTCAATATCAAATGCGTTGTTTATCGTATCATAGTCGGTTTCACTACGATTCATGGGTGCAAAAACCAAATTTGTCGAGTGCATTACATTGTTGTGAGTATCTTGGTTTCTATGTGAACCTCCAGAAGATGTTAAGCAGCTATCTAGTGAACCATCTAGGTTTGATTGGTTTTGCTGCTGACAGAAGCTTGAAACATGTTTCGTGGAAGCTATGCATTTTTTTGATACTTTAGAGACTGGTTCTGATAGCTGGACCATTGTAGCCTCAAGTCCAACTTTACCTAAATTTTGTTTTGTGATTGTATCTTGAGCTTTCTCCAACACTGCTTGCAGGTATTTCCCTTGGGCTTCCATTTGGAGTTGTAGGTGTCTCTGAACCTGTTCAAAACGCAAGTGAGTTTACCTCAAATTGTTTAATGTCCTAGAAAAACTTTTTGTATCTGATAGATGTTGAATATTGCATACCTCAAGTTGCCTCTGCACTTCGATTTGCATTTGAGTTCCAATGCTTAGATTAATCGTATGACTTTTATTTGCCTCTGGCATCCTGTCTTCTCATGTGGTAACTATTCCAATTAATCAGATCATTGTTATGTTCTCTCTCTGTGATGTACTGTTTTCAATGCATAAACTGATAAATTTATGTTCTCTCTCTGTGATGTATTGTTATGTGGTAACTCACCAACTTTCTTTGATCCAGTATGTGCATGTCCATGTATATTTTTGCTTAGCCTATACTTCTGCCAGACAACAAGCAATGATTATAATCTTTTCACGACAACATGACAATCAAGATAATTCATTCAAAAACTGTTGTGATGATGCTAATAATTTCCCTTCCTTTGTCGGCATAGAAGTCTAAAGATATGCCTTATAAGACCTGAATTCGGTATACTAATTGACTGGAAAACTAGTTTCTCAATGAATATAATTTAAATGTGTATGTATAGATACCTGAAGATGACTCTTCAAGTGGTATAAAGTAAGTCCTTGAATTCCCATTAGTTTTAAAACTGATTTTGGTGTAGCCTCTGCAGTAGAGAAACAAAAAACCATATAAATTAGGTAACTGTAGTATATGGAAGTTACAGGGTACCTTTGAACTGAATTTACAGTGTTTGCACTTACTGTCTGCTCCTCCGAGTTGATTAACTGCTTCTATGAACCGTTCGTGAAGATCTGGGGTCCATTTCAATCGAGGTTTTGTATCAGTTGAAAGGACGAGCCCTGAATCTCTTGTAACATTCCCACCTTGCAGGAACAAATGTCTTTCTGGAGCCATGAACATTCTTGAGCAAGGCTGCAGATTATTTGTTTGATGTTGCTGTTGCCGATGATGATACATGTTGTTGTCTCTAAAATGATTGCTATAATAATCAGTTTCATGATCAGAGGACATCAACATTACTAAATTTAAATATCAATGAACGGTTGGGTTTTTACCTTCCAAGGTGATGTTCACCTAAAGATTATCTTATATATGTTTTTAGATAGCTACAATTTTTAGCTCAGCTGCAAGATTTTCTTAAAGCTTTTATGCTTAACATCATACTATGTATTGGTTCAGTTAGATTGATCCTATCTCTCTTTATTGCAGGGTTATTGTTGTTCGAAGTAGTTAAAAGTGAAATCAAAGGGAACAAGAATGAGGGAGGATGGCTTTGTCTTGGCACATTGCTAGCGTAAGGAAAGCCACACCACAACTAGAGATGCAGCATTACCAGAAGTTTCTATATGAAATGTGCCTATATGAATGTAGTTTTGATATTTGGATGGTTTGGATTATGTAGTTAGTTTCGATATGAATTGGATGATGTAGTTGCCCTATTGAATTATATATTTGGTTTTAGTATATATTGGCGTTTTGATTTCGATATTTGGTTTTGGTTTGGCTTTTTGATTTTGGTCATTTGGATTTGGTTTTTGGTCATGTCAAATAGGGTATCCATGTATTAAAAAAATATAAAACTTACATCACTTTCGCAAAAACCGATGTTAAAGAGAAACATAGACATCAGTTCCTTATTAAGAAACCGATGTTAAAAAGGAACATAGACATCAGTTCCTTATTAAGAAACCGATGTTAAAAAGGAATATAGACATCTGTTGCTTATTAAAAACCGATGTTAAAGATTAACATAGACATCGGCTAAAAACCGATGTCTAATACCCCTACCTTTCTCTACACATGCAAAGACATCGCTTCTCTTTTTCAATAGACATCGGTTTTTAGCCGATGTCTAATGCAGTTTTTCTAGTAGTGATGAGCATTATATTGATAATTTTTAATATTGTAATCGATATGAATTGTTATCTGATATTTGGTTTAATAATTATTGTAAAGCATAATGTAACATAAGACGTAAAAGAGATAACTACAACTCAACAAAGGACAAGACAGACAATAATATTAACAGAAGCACGGGAATCCAGAATCAAAGAAGAAAAGGTAAACTCAAAAAATCAAAATACGTTATGTATTCTTGAAGTCCGTAAACAGGTCACGGAAAGAAGTTCATGAAAATGTTCAAGCCTCAGTGACAACAAAAGAAACAAGACTTTCAAGACGACAGAAGTATGTGAATGATTTAGGGTTCAGTACCACAGGATTCCAGTGATGAAGCAACCAGGACGACAAAGGACTTATCAGCAGCATTGAATTGCAGACATAAAAGAAGAATTGATCAAGTGTTATTCATCTGTGAACCAGACCAGTTGCACTAGGTGACGGCACTAAAAAGATCAAGTTGTTTTATCGTCTCAGAAGAAATTGATACAGTCTAAAACTGAAACACCAAGAAGCTCAGAAAGGTTTTCTAAAAGGAACTAGGACATAATGTGATTCGATGGTTTTTCATTTATGAAAAACTATCGAATGTGATTCTAAGGAATCAAAAGAAATTGAGTTGATGGTTTTTATTTTTTAAAGAAATAAAAACCATCGAAAGCTTTTCTAAGAAAATCATTAGATTCAATGGAAAAGAGAATTTCTTTTTCGATAGTTTTCTTTAAAAACTATCGAATGGAAAGTTTCTTTTAATCCTTTCGATGGTTTTCCATTCGATGGATTTCCAATTCGATAGTTTTCTAATTGGAGGAGCAGGTGAAGAAGTGACATTGTTGTCAGGTTGATGAAGATCCAACGGCCAAGAATATTCCATTATTTTTGGTTCGATGGTTTTTCTAAAACTAAGTCTATAATTACACAGAGAGAGGTAGTGTCTTCCTCAGTCGAGGTTAGTTCATAGTAGCAACTACTGAGAGAGAGTTTTGAGCCGGAGAAGATCATAGAAATTTATAGTGATCAGAATTCTTTCATTGTATTGATTATGAATAACCTAGAACTCATTGAAGCTAATCTACGGATTAGAAATTGTAGCACCCCTCGAGGTTTATATTTATAAAACGATATATTCCCCGACTTTTGGTTTGGTTTGGTGTGTTTGATTTCGTTATAGAACTGAATGAATTATCCGCGAACGAAATTAAATTATTTGTGAGTATCGTATTCAACCCCCCCTTCTACGATACTTCGGGACCTAACAATTGGTATCAGAGCTTGTTAATCGACATACAGATTAGATCCGGGTATTTCAGACCAGTCAGTCAAGAATTCTGAGGAGGCCAACTTCTAAATAAATTTATTTTATGAATTTATATTTTAATAAGTTTATTTTATAAATTTAAGTTAAAATGAATTTATCTTGTAAATTTAATTTAAATGAGTTCATTATTTAAACTTGAATAAGTTTATTTGATTAACTTAATTTAAATAAATTTATTTTATAAATTCAAGTTACATAAATTTATATTTTAAACTTAAGTAAATTTAATTTATGTTATGAATGTATTTTAGAGGTGCGGCACAGAGCAATTTGTAGTGTGCTAAAGAGACCCCTTAGAATTTGTGAATTGTAGTCAATTTAGGTGGCCAAATTTTTTGAGTCTGAGAAGTATAGTGACTTCGATAGTTTTTTTTTAAAACTATCGAAGTGGTAATGTTTCTTAGTTTTTCAAAAATGGTCAGCCAAGTTTCTTCGATAGTTTTTGTTTTAAAAAAAAAACAATCGAAGTGCTTGAATTGGCCAGCTTTACAAAAGCACCCCGAATTAATATATTTCTGAGTTATTTATTTATTTTGAATTTTTGTTTAAAAAAATTTCTTAAATTCTAATTTTTCTTAAATATTAATTTACATGATTTAATTTTTAAGAATTCGAAATTCTTGAAAATTAAATGTTTCGTAAATATTTATTTTTGATTAATTTATTTTTAAGGAAAATTAAAAATTCTGAATATTTAAATTTTTCTTAAGTATTAAATTGAGGGTGCTCAAGGGCTTGTAGAAGAAGATTCCTCCGGGTGTTAAACTGATTTTTATCTTTCGAAGAAAAAGATGACCATGAAGCTGATTTCAGGAAGAAGTTTCTACGGATATTTTTTTAAGGAGATTTAATCAAAAGAGATTATGAAGGGAGGAATAAAGGGTGTTAGAGAATTGAACGGACAAACAAATATCTCAGTAACGTTTATTAATGTTGGAACCTCAGAACAGAATAGAAGAATAACTAGTAGCTGAATCAGAAGAAGCTCAGGTAGAAAACCTCGAGAGACTAGACTAAAGATCAGTGTTTCACTTGTCAAGGAAGTTTAGTCACATCAGATTCAGAAGGAGTACAAAAGCTACATCCAAGGATCATGCCTATTTATTCCGAAGCAAAGACTCTTTAAGATTCAGTTCAAGAGGTAGTTACAGACTGAGATGGTAACAAAAACAAGAGTGATAGTTTCAACTATGATAAGAACTATGTAACGAGAAACTATCAGGGTGTGCTACACAATGAAGAAGCCTAACAAACAAAGAAGAATAGGGACTCAGTTAATAGCTGAAACAGAAGTGGAATGCTTTGTTGAAGAAGCATCAGCACAAAACTTATGTTGCTTAAGGAAAGGGTTGGGATGGATCAGATGACGAGAAGATCATGGATATCTTGCTTTCATAGCAATCTCTGAAGATGATTCACCTCACATATCTTAGGTATCTTTTCCTTGAACCAATGCAGTATTTAATTCTCAATATTCAAAGCATGTACATGGGAGAACTTATATATGTGTGTATGAATATTTGTAGAATAAGATTTGCAAGTGAGATAGAAGCTTTTTTAAGAAACAACTCTTAGTTTTAGGGGTTAAGTTTCTGGCACATAAGACCTTAGTAAAGCTAAGTTTCAGTATCCCTAGTAGAACAAGATTTGCTCATTTATTCTGAATTGTTTGTTAAGGGATAATCAGTTTGAAGGATGGAGGAATTACCTTTAGAGTCAGTAGAATTTGTAGAACACCAAGCTGTATCTAAAACTGACTTAGGTAATAGAGAAAGTTAGATGCCATACAACAACAGAATGGATTAGATAGAATTAGTGATTTAATTGTTAATTCTTTTATTCCATGTGTGCTTAGAAAATTATTGAATATCTGTAAATCTACTTGCTACCTGTTACACTTGTGTATATTGGTTAAAGTAGAAAGTACTGAATTTTCTAAAATGCAGAACATGCCTAATTTGCACATCTCTTATCTGCAATGTCAAAATGCTCAATGTATGCCATTTATTCTTATTAACATGTTTGCTTATTTAAATATTATGAATGCATATCTTAGAACTTGCATTAATCATAGAAAAAGCATGTTTAAGAATTACATTAGAGCAACGACTGCAAGGTCAGTCAGAGATAAGAATAAGCATGTATAGGTTGAAGCTGTTGTTACCACTTTTAAAAGCAAAATCTCTAATCCATCTGGACCCAAGCAAATAAGTTGGGTACCAAGAACTGTCAATCCATTTGTGAGTGCAGGCAAATCAGGTTAATCGATTTATATGCTTTCTTGGTCTTTACTACTGAAGACATATGATCGAAGAAAGATCTTGCCATCAAATGTGATTGAGAAAGCTGTTCCGTTAATAATCTTTGGAGATGACAACAAAGGTTTTCATCACGGGACATGGCTACGTTTGAAATGGAATGTCATCATGTTTACAATAATTGGTATCATTGATAACAACTAATAGTTGGAGTCAAAGATAACAATTAGAAGCAACTCTCTTGCTGAAGATTCAAAGCACAAATCTTTTTATTCAATGAAGGAGCAGTGTTTTATCTCAAGCAGGAAGGTTGAGAAGCTCTCACCCTTGCATGACAATACAAGGAACTCTTTTCTAAAGATGGTATTGGTGAGAGGACTGCCTCATCTGGGATTCAAGCTAGATGAAATATATGAGGCATGTCATTAAGGGAAGTCAAAGAAACATCACAGAAAAGCTATAATGTGATAAGCATTACTGAGCCGCTTCAGATGATACGTATGGAACTCTACGGACTAGTTAATGTCTTATCTACAACAAAGTAAAGATATACTTCAGTGATGGTTGATGACTACTCTTAATACAAACTGGTGTTGTTTATTCAATCTGAAGGACAGGACATCACAGATGAGATTAATCACATTTCCATGATCAGTAACAAATACAGGAAGACCCTGTATTGGCCAATAGAAGCAAACTCTGAATTTCTTTCAGGGGTTTGAAGGAAATTGTTCTACAAGTAAGCATCTTGGCAAGATTGGCAGCTAAGGCTCTCAAGGATATTTTCCTCGGCTAATCAGTGGAATCTAAAGCCTACGAGGTAAATTTGATTAATCAACAAGAGGTGATTGAAAGTCTGAATATGATGTTCAACAACTCCAAGCTCTCAGCTGTTATGTGTGAAGTTAATGGTAATGATGATTCAAATCCAAGCAGTGGTAATGGTAGTTTAACTACACAGCTCAGTACTTCAACAGAACCACTCAGCGAGGATGAGGATTCTCAGGAAATCCCAGCAACAGCTTAGGGGGAGCAAAAGAAGGATCAATTAGTCAGATCAACACCACAATGAATATCTAGAGGACACTTCAAGAACGTATCTGTGAAGACAAAGGGTTTAGATTCAATATCATTCCTGATGTCTAGTTCTTAGTGATCCTAGTGGTGGAGTAAAGACTGGAGCTATAGAGTATGAATGATTACTTCTTGGTTTTCTTTCTGAAGAAGAAACAAAGAAAGGTAAAGAAGCTCTGATGGATCCAGATTGGGTGATTGCAAAGCAAAATGAACTCAATCGATCTGAAAGGCAGAAAGTTTGGAAGCTGGTACCCAGGCCTAAGGGAAAATCTGTTATTGGAACAAGATGGGTATCCAGAATATTAGATGAAATTGGCATTGTTATGAGGGACAAGGCCAAACTGGATGCTAGGTTACTATTAGGAAGCAGTATCTAACAAGAAGCACCAGTGACGAGACTTGAGGATATCAGGATATATCTGTATGGTGAATATGATCAAGTGCACTCCTGATTGGTGAGATAGTAGAAGAAGTCAATGTACAACAGATCCTGGCATTTGCTGTTGCAGATCAATTGGACGTTGTATAACTTCTCTTCACAAGATCACTACAGATTGGTATGAACCGGTATCAATACTCAAGCAATCGTCAAAGACATGGTATGACACTCTAACTGAACTTTTACAGAATATGAATTTATTAGAGTTGTCATAAGGCACAAACATAATGTCATATATGTGCAGTGATATCATGATTATATTATATGTTGGTCTACTAATGAAAACTTGTGCAAGAAATTTGCCAAGTCATTGCAGAGTGATTAGTGCATATTTTTGCATTCTCTTGTACCTATTTTATTGTTAGTTTTCGTATTTTTAAATAAATTAATTAGTTGTTTTTCATATTTTGTAGATATTTGGAAAAATAAAGAAAAAAAGAAGAAAAAGAAGAAAAAGGGACAAGGAAGGGCAAAAGTGGAAAAGAAGAATTCAAGAAAAGAAGAAAAAGACAAAGGAATGAGTTGGTTGTTTAAAAATCAAGATGAAGGGCCAAGATTAACCCAACTATTCCCCAAAACCCTAATTTTCCCCTATAAATACCCCCTCCTTCCCCTTTGTTTATTTTTAGCACATCAAGTTTTTGACTCAAGAACACAATAAAAAGTTCTAGAACTCAAGCGCACGATCGTCGTTTTAGAAAATAAAGTTCGAACCACAGGGACTATTTACAAAGGGGAAGGAGGGGGTATTTATAGGGGAAAATTAGGGTTTTGGGGAATAGTTGGGTTAATCTTGGCCCTTCATCTTGATTTTTAAACAACCAACTCATTCCTTTGTCTTTTTCTTCTTTTCTTGAATTCTTCTTTTCCACTTTTGCCCTTCCTTGTCCTTTTTTCTTCTTTTTCTTCTTTTTTTCTTTATTTTTCCAAATATCTACAAAATATGAAAAACAACTAATTAATTTATTTAAAAATACGAAAACTAACAATAAAATAGGTACAAGAGAATGCAAAAATATGCACTAATCAAATGCCCCCATACCTATCTTTTGCTCGTCCTCGAGTAAAACAAAAACAAAACTATTAAAAACTATCTAACACTAATCCCACTTCCGTAGGTGATCACGGTTGCATTTGGCATATGCAACAAGCCCTTTAAACCCCTAGGCAGCCCTAGTGGACGAGTGAGGTCTCGTGAGGGCCTATAGAGAATGTACCCACAAAATCCATCTAGCTTGATAAAATGGTCACATGGCAATGCAACACCACACATACTTATCCTCTCATGTCACATCATCTTAAGAATCAAAGTGAATTTGCAAAGTCTTGGGGTGAAAGATGCAAGGATTCACAAAGTAGACTCAAAGAAGCATACAAGAGTGATTAAAAACCCATGTCAAGTGCAAAAATAGTTGGAAAACATGCTAAGAACACAAGAGCACACCTTAGAGTCAAAACTTGAGATTTCATATGCACAAGAAACAAGCAATACCTCACCTTTCACTCACAGAAGAATATTCACTCAAGAACAAGGGAAGGTGTATCACTCTATTCCAACAAGATCAAAAACATGCTTGACAGTTGGTATCAATCTAACTTGTAACACAACGTACATCAAAGATGACAATCAAAAGGTCTTTATTTGGGTTGTAATGGGGGCTAGGGACAAGGTATGTCAAGAAAGGCCAAAATGAGGTGAAGTGTCAAAAGCTAGTAGTAACTACAAGAATTTAAACATCTCACCAAACATTCCCCCCAACACTTTACAACTTTATTTACAACTTTATTGAACAAAAAGGCTTGATTAGTCTAAAGAAGGAGGATTACTAAAACACAAGTATGCTCTCATTTTATTACTTTTTTTTTTTTCATTTTATTATTTTTTTTCTATTTTTTTTTCTATTTTTTTTTTTTCTATTTTTTTATAATTTTTTTATGAGAGCTACAATATAGACAACTATAATCCTCCTTACCTTTAGCTTGAGTAACGACTAACAGCCAAAACAGATATTTCCTCAAAAGTAATGAACAAAAGTAAACCCATCCCACACCCTATTATTCACTAAAGTTCCTACTAGCCTTTGACAAAATGGGATCAAGATTATGTAAAGCTAAACAAGAAAAGGTCTTAGGCAAGTAATGTGGTGTGTCACCGAAAAAAATAGGATTTAAGCTCAAAGGGTAAACTAATGATCACATAAGAATGGTTTGGACATTTTTGGAAATATAGGTTTATTCCTAAATGCCTTTATCATCTTATCACCAATGATGTCATGCATATCAAGAGAGACTTCAAACAAGAGCTAGTAATGCAAATGACAAGTGGACACTCAAGCAAAAGAATATGGATGCAAAAGATGTGCATATGGGCTCAAAACTCACTTGGTGTGGAAATAGCATAATCAATCTCAAGCCAAGGACTCATCAATGCACCTATTTGTACTCTAAGCATGAAAACCAAGTCAACTTGCACATATTCATGACCTTCTAATTTCTTGCACAATTCACTAAGCCTACTAGTTTCACCTAGTTAGTGTAAGTGTGTGAACAAGAACTCAGCAAATCACTTCTCAACTCAAGAATCAGGAACAAAAGATTACAAAGCATGCAAGGGTGCATCAAGCAACTAGCAACCAATTAACAAGACTAGAAAAAGGATTAACAACCCTAATATTTACAACTCTACACTAATTTTTTTGTATTTTTAATTTTTTTTTATTTTTTTTTATTTTTTTTTTTATTTTTTTGGATTTTCTGATTTTTCTATTTACAAACCCTAAAACTTGATGTGCTAAAAATAAACAATTAATATCGCAAGCGCACGATCGTCGTTTTAGAAAATAAAGTTCGAACCACAGGGACTATTTATTTTTCGCAAGCACTTAATTATTTAAATTCGCGGACTAGAACAATTAATGTTTGAGGAGAGATTTTAATTAGTCTAAATTAACAATAGAAGGAGTCATAAAGAGAAATTCTAGAATTAATAAAACATTTAACAACTAACAATTAATTATCAAATTATTAATTATAAAATAATTTATCTAATTAATATAAAAAAAAATTAATTTAAAAGAAGAATTTTAGGAATAACTAAACAAAATAAAACTGAAAAAGAAAATAAAACTGAAAAAGAAAATAAAACTAAAAAAGAAAATAAAACTGAAAACGAAATTAAAACTGAAAATAAAAGAAACGAAATGAAAACCAGGACAAAAAAGAAAATAGAAAAAGGAAAAAGAAACAAAAAAAAAAGACAAAAGGCGGGCGCGTGAATCACACGCACGAAGAAAATTGGCAAAGAAAACGAAAAAAAAGAAAACTGACGCGGTTGCTGTGCCGGAAAATTGACCGGAATTTAAAAAAAAAGCTTAAAAACTGACCGGAAAATGACCTCTAACCGGAAAAATTAAACCACCAAAAATTAAGATTAGTCCCTAAACAAAATAAAAAACTTACTTTAACATTAAATCTAACACTAAATCTAAAGATTAAAGACCCCAATTTTAACACTAACAACACCAAATCAAGCTCTAAACTAACAAACCCACTTCATTTAAGCACCAAATCCACACCAAAAATTAAATCTACAAGCTACATTAAACACCCAACATCAAATCTAACACTAAATTACCAAACCCACTACAATATTTCACCAAGCCCAACAAGTAAAGTAAATCTAAATCTTGAAAAATCAAACCCACTTTAAAATTTAAATTTAAAGAGGCTCAACTCAAGAACAAAATAAAAAGTAAATTTAGAGCATTAACACTACATAACATTAAATAAAAAGGGCTCCTTTATACCTCAAGTGGTAGCACAAAGGCTATTTGACCCACTTTATTGGATTTATAAAAGTTCATAGCCAAGAAATGAAAAGAACAAGATGGAGAATTAAAGTAAATGCTTGAATTGACATTAAAATGAAAGAGAGTTTACAAAATTTAAGCTATTGCAATGAAAGAGAAAACTAGATCTAGGAAATAAAAGAGAGGCTAACTAAAAATTTAGGCTAGGCTAAAACTAGGGTTATTTACAAAGGGGAAAGAGGGGTATTTATAGGGGAAAATTAGGGTTTTGGGGAATAGTTGGGTTAATCTTGGCCCTTCATCTTGATTTTTAAACAACCAACTCATTCCTTTGTCTTTTTCTTCTTTTCTTGAATTCTTCTTTTCCACTTTTGCCCTTCCTTGTCCCTTTTTCTTCTTTTTCTTCTTTTTTTCTTTATTTTTCCAAATATCTACAAAATATGAAAAACAACTAATTAATTTATTTAAAAATACGAAAACTAACAATAAAATAGGTACAAGAGAATGCAAAAATATGCACTAATCAAATGCCCCCATACTTATCTTTTGCTCGTCCTCGAGTAAAACAAAAACAAAACTATTAAAAACTATCTAACACTAATCCCACTTCCGTAGGTGATCACGGTTGCATTTGGCATATGCAACAAGCCCTTTAAACCCCTAGGCAGCCCTAGTGGACGAGTGAGGTCTCGTGAGGGCCTATAGAGAATGTACCCACAAAATCCATCTAGCTTGATAAAATGGTCACATGGCAATGCAACACCACACATACTTATCCTCTCATGTCACATCATCTTAAGAATCAAAGTGAATTTGCAAAGTCTTGGGGTGAAAGATGCAAGGATTCACAAAGTAGACTCAAAGAAGCATACAAGAGTGATTAAAAACCCATGTCAAGTGCAAAAATAGTTGGAAAACATGCTAAGAACACAAGAGCACACCTTAGAGTCAAAACTTGAGATTTCATATGCACAAGAAACAAGCAATACCTCACCTTTCACTCACAGAAGAATATTCACTCAAGAACAAGGGAAGGTGTATCACTCTATTCCAACAAGATCAAAAACATGCTTGACAGTTGGTATCAATCTAACTTGTAACACAACGTACATCAAAGATGACAATCAAAAGGTCTTTATTTGGGTTGTAATGGGGGCTAGGGACAAGGTATGTCAAGAAAGGCCAAAATGAGGTGAAGTGTCAAAAGCTAGTAGTAACTACAAGAATTTAAACATCTCACCAAACATTCCCCCCAACACTTTACAACTTTATTTACAACTTTATTGAACAAAAAGGCTTGATTAGTCTAAAGAAGGAGGATTACTAAAACACAAGTATGCTCTCATTTTATTACTTTTTTTTTCATTTTTTTTTTTTATTTTTTTTCTATTTTTTTTTCTATTTTTTTTTTTTCAATTTTTTTATAATTTTTTATGAGAGCTACAATATAGACAACTATAATCCTCCTTACCTTTAGCTTGAGTAACGACTAACAGCCAAAACAGATATTTCCTCAAAAGTAATGAACAAAAGTAAACCCATCCCACACCCTATTATTCACTAAAGTTCCTACTAGCCTTTGACAAAATGGGATCAAGATTATGTAAAGCTAAACAAGAAAAGGTCTTAGGCAAGTAATGTGGTGTGTCACCGAAAAAAATAGGATTTAAGCTCAAAGGGTAAACTAATGATCACATAAGAATGGTTTGGACATTTTTGGAAATATAGGTTTATTCCTAAATGCCTTTATCATCTTATCACCAATGATGTCATGCATATCAAGAGAGACTTCAAACAAGAGCTAGTAATGCAAATGACAAGTGGACACTCAAGCAAAAGAATATGGATGCAAAAGATGTGCATATGGGCTCAAAACTCACTTGGTGTGGAAATAGCATAATCAATCTCAAGCCAAGGACTCATCAATGCACCTATTTGTACTCTAAGCATGAAAACCAAGTCAACTTGCACATATTCATGACCTTCTAATTTCTTGCACAATTCACTAAGCCTACTAGTTTCACCTAGTTAGTGTAAGTGTGTGAACAAGAACTCAGCAAATCACTTCTCAACTCAAGAATCAGGAACAAAAGATTACAAAGCATGCAAGGGTGCATCAAGCAACTAGCAACCAATTAACAAGACTAGAAAAAGGATTAACAACCCTAATATTTACAACTCTACACTAATTTTTTTGTATTTTTAATTTTTTTGTATTTTTGTATTTTTTTTATTTTTTTGGATTTTCTGATTTTTCTATTTACAAACCCTCCCCCATACCTAAATCATGCATTGTCCTCAATGTATGCAAAATGAGAGAAATGACAAAGGAGAATGATGAGATAATACCTGACAAGGGATGACGGAGAATGAAAATTCTGAAAGACAACGAACTAAAACAACCCACTCACACACACACTTTTACTCCCCCATACCTGAACTTTATGACGGGAGCCTCTGATTTGAAACTAATTAACCAATGCCACAAGGAAAGATGGGAGGAAGCTTCGAGAAAGAATCAAGAAATCTTTGAAAATTTACCACTACATTGACTTTCTCAAGTAATCTAAGGCAATCTTCCACATTAAAAGGATTTATATCACTAATGTCCTCCATAAACCAACTTGTTGCTTCTTTGTGTTGTTTAAACAAATTAATTATTTGAGATTCTTGGTCATGGTGTAAATCATTAGTGATAATAGGAAAAAGAGTTTTATCAAAAGTGGAGTGATGTGAATCTAAGTCAAATGTAGGTGGCTCACCAACAGGAGTTTGAACAGAGGTGCGAGGTTTAAAAGAGACATCCCCCGGCCTGGTTTCCAATTTCGAGCAAAGGTCATCCAACTCTCCTAACAACTCTTCGGAAGTCATGTCCTTAAAGGACTCATGAAGCTCTCGGTTAGACTCAAAATTCATTTTAAAATCTTGCTCAAGAAAAGACTCAATCTCACTATCCTCAATATTTGACCAAGTAACAATCTCATTGACTAGATTAACCCCTAATGGTTGCTCATAAAGCTCATTGGGTTCTTTTCCTACATTAAAGATGTTAAGGTCAATGGTCATGTTTCCAAAAGTGAGTTTCATAGAACCATTCCTACAATTAATCAAGGCATTAGATGTAGCAAGAAAAGGTCTTCCTAGAATGATAGGAATTTGGTTCTTAGGATTCGTGACGGGTTGAGTTTCGAGAACAACAAAATCAACCGGGAAGAAAAAATCACCAACCTTGATCAACACATCTTCTACAATCCCCTTGGGCATTTTGACAGAACGATCAGCTAGTTGGAGCGTCATGTTCGTCTTCTTGAGCTCGCCTAAACCTAGGGCTTGATAGACCGTAAATGGAAGAAGATTCACACTAGCTCCTAAGTCAAGTAAAGCTTTATCCACAAAAGTATCGCCTATGACGCAAGAAATTGTAGGACAACCGGGGTCCTTATATTTCACAGGAATTTGATTCGAAAGAATTGAACTAACTTGAGAGGTCAAAAAGGCTTTTTTAGGAACATGAGTGGATCGTTTGTGAGAGCACAAATCTTTTAGACACTTAGCATATGAAGGAATTTGTTGAATGGCATCTAAAAGAGGAATGTTGACTTTGACTTGCTTGAAAACTTCCAAAATCTTATCCATTTGATCTGATTGTTTATTCTAAATGAGTCTTTGAGGATAAGGAGCTTTCGGTATAAAGACTCTTTCACTAGACACATCGGGAATAGGATTTGAAAGTGCTTTGCTAGAAGATGAAGGTTCACAGGGTGAAGGTGATTTGCAAGGAGAAACAACAGGTTCAGACTTTGATTGGTCAAGAATCGGATTTGAAAGAGAAGGATTGGGTTCAGAATCTAAATCATCTTCTTCGTGAGAGTCAACACCTACTTGGTTATCAACCTTATTTCCCGACCTTAAAGAAATTATAGCATTGACATTTTCATGAGGTCTTTGATTGAGTGGGAATCTAGGATTAACCTCGGGTTGACTAGGAAGCTTACCTTTTTCTCTCTCACACATGGTATTCGCCAATTGGCTCATTTGCATTTCTAACTTAGATATGGCTTGAGCATTAGAGTTCAGAATTTGCCTATCTTGAGTCATAGTTTGCATAAAAGCTGTTTGGGACTTCAACAAAGTCTCGATACTCTTTTCTAAAGAATTGAGGCGCTTATCCGAATCACTAAACCCGGGAGGATTCAAGGGAGCTTGAACGGGTTTTGGATACGGATTTTGGACAGTACTTGGGTAAGAGTTCGGCTTAGGAAAAGATGGTGGAGGAGGAGTTTGAAAATTAGGCCCTTGGTTCCATGCAAAGTTAGGATGATTCCTCCACCCAGGATTATAGGTTGGGGCAAAAGGATCGTCCCTAGGTCTAGCTTGGAACATGGCGTTAGCTTGCTCAAAATCGGGGAAAGACGAAGAAGACTCATGGTTCGGGGCAACATAATTTGGGTACATAGACATATGTGAGGGGCCACTATGAGACTCTAAGGCTTCGAGACGTCTAGCGAGAGTAGCTAGCTTGGCATCGGTTGCTATCGAATTACCTATCGAATGCATACCTCTAGAAGTGCTAGACGACTCGTTGGTCTTTTTAGGTTCCCGAGTCGACTCCCACAACATAGTCTTCTCGGCCAACTCTTCGAAAAATTCCCACCCCTCGTTCTCATCCTTTTCCATAAACTTGCCTTGGCACATAGACTCTAAAAGGGCAGTGGTTGGACCATCTAAGGCCTCATAAACTATCTTGCACAGTCTCCACTTCTCTATTCCGTGGTGGGGGCATTGTGATAAAAGATTTTTAAAATGATCGAAGTATTTCCAAAAAGACTCTTTTTCTTTCTGATGAAATTGATTTATCTCGTTTGTAATTCTTGTAGTCTTATGATTTGGAAAATACTTTTTGAGAAAAATTACCACAAAGCCCTCCCACGAAGAGATAGAATTAGCCGGGAGACTATACAACCATAATTTAGCGCTTTCTTTTAAGGCAAAATTAATCAACCTAAGCCTAATGGAGTCTTCGGTCAATTGTTGAATCTTTTGGAGGGCACAGACCTCCTCAAATTCATGGAGAAAAAGGTACGGGTCTTCACCCTCACTCCCGGTAAACTTAGGCAACATACTGATGTGATGTCCTTTTATTTCAAAATTATTACCTGTTACCGGGGGTAGGGTGATACAAGAGGGTTGGGCCGAGCGGGTCGGATAACATCTATCCTTAAGAGCTACTTGTTGTACTACTGCCATGGTCTCTATTTGGTTAGGAATTTCTAAATTAACGGAGTCCGAAGAAGAGGAATTTTCTATCGTTCTCACTAATCTAGATGAGTTCTTCCTAATCCAGGTAGATTGCATAAACAATAAACACGTAGCAGATAAGAATCTACAACTAGTCACACAAGAATTAAAAAGAGAAAAAACTAAAGCTAGGGTTCCCTAAAAACTAGACCTGCTCCTAACAAAAAGATATTACTAGAAGTCCTAATTCAATCAGTATAAGTCCCGGTCGGCCAGATCCGAGCAAGCATTGCCAAGAGGCTAAACCCAGACCTAGACACCAACCCTAATTGGCCAGGTAAGCTTTCGCTTGCCTAGACACCAAAGAGGATATATACGAAAAGAATTATTCGTTCCAGGTTTTCTTCCTAGTTGAGCCGAAGTCCTAGGGGCTAACGTCTAATTAATTTTATTTACAAGGCTAGGGTAATGCAGAATGATGGAATTAAGTGGTTGTGGGCCAAGGAAAGAGTGATGAAATCCCTCCCCTTATCTTAAACTTGGGTTTTGCCCTTAAGTCCGATTAAGATGAATGCACCACACAACGAGATATCAAAGCGGTAAAACAACTATAGATGCGTTAAACTACGTGATCTAACTAAAGAAAAGAAGAATTTAACGTACCTCGGTCCTCCAGCAATCACCAAAAGTAAGGTACGATAAATTAAAAACAAGAAAATAAAAATCTAGATGATGTGATCCTAAGTGTACAAATGCATGATGCAGCAATTAACTAATTTTTTTGGATTTTTGAATATTAAATTTTTTTTTTTTCCTAAATAAATATGAACAAAATTGAAAAATAAGGAGGGATACGGGTTACCTTAGCAAGCTTTCCAAAAATCTTGAAGCTCAAGTACGTCTCACCAAAATTTCCCGAACGCTCAAATTCCAATTATAAACAAGTACGAAAAAAACACTAATCCGAAAAATTAAAAATTAAGGCGCGAAAAATTAATTAGTCCCCGGCAGCGGCACCAAAAACTTGATGTGCTAAAAATAAACAATTAATATCGCAAGCGCACGATCGTCGTTTTAGAAAATAAAGTTCGAACCACAGGGACTATTTATTTTTCGCAAGCACTTAATTATTTAAATTCGCGGACTAGAACAATTAATGTTTGAGGAGAGATTTTAATTAGTCTAAATTAACAATAGAAGGAGTCATAAAGAGAAATTCTAGAATTAATAAAACATTTAACAACTAACAATTAATTATCAAATTATTAATTATAAAATAATTTATCTAATTAATATAAAAAAAAATTAATTTAAAAGAAGAATTTTAGGAATAACTAAACAAAATAAAACTGAAAAAGAAAATAAAACTGAAAAAGAAAATAAAACTAAAAAAGAAAATAAAACTGAAAACGAAATTAAAACTGAAAATAAAAGAAACGAAATGAAAACCAGGAAAAAAAAGAAAATAGAAAAAGGAAAAAGAAACAAAAAAAAAAAAGACAAAAGGCGGGCGCGTGAATCACACGCACGAAGAAAATTGGCAAAGAAAACGAAAAAAAAGAAAACTGACGCGGTTGCTGTGCCGGAAAATTGACCGGAATTTAAAAAAAAAGCTTAAAAACTGACCGGAAAATGACCTCTAACCGGAAAAATTAAACCACCAAAAATTAAGATTAGTCCCTAAACAAAATAAAAAACTTACTTTAACATTAAATCTAACACTAAATCTAAAGATTAAAGACCCCAATTTTAACACTAACAACACCAAATCAAGCTCTAAACTAACAAACCCACTTCATTTAAGCACCAAATCCACACCAAAAATTAAATCTACAAGCTACATTAAACACCCAACATCAAATCTAACACTAAATTACCAAACCCACTACAATATTTCACCAAGCCCAACAAGTAAAGTAAATCTAAATCTTGAAAAATCAAACCCACTTTAAAATTTAAATTTAAAGAGGCTCAACTCAAGAACAAAATAAAAAGTAAATTTAGAGCATTAACACAGAGTATGTACAAGATGAGTATGTTGGAAAAGTTGCAATTCTTTTTGGATTTACTTTGAGCAAGCCAGAAGATTAATTCTTTTAGGAGCACAAGTAAGCCAAAAGAGTGATGGCAATAAAAGTAAGTCAAGAATCTTTTGAATGTGCACAATTGAGAAAATTGTAGACATGCCAAGACTCCCTACCAACAGCAGCCACTAAAGCTTGATCAGGACAAATCAGGTAAAGACAGAAATGACAAGCTAGAGAGGTATGCGTCTCATTAAGTTATTAGCTGCAAATTGACAACACATATTGTATTCTCAAGTTGCCAATGTGCAAGGTTCCAAGTGGATTTCAAAAATCTAGTCTTATAGTTATCAACATGATTTTGAGATATCTTAAGGGAATACCAAATCTCAGTATATGGTACCCTAAAGATACTTGTTAACATGTTTAGCTATTTAGATATAAAATACGCAGGTTGTAAGAAAGACAGGAGAAGCATCTCTGAATGATAGGAGGAGCATCTCTAGAAGCTGTCAACTTCGTGGAGGAAGATTGATTTCTTGTTATTATTTCAGGAAATAACTTTATCTCCAACAACTCTGTGGAACAATCCACGACAATGCACCTTGACAACAGGTATCATTTCTTTCGAGAGAATGTCTTCAATTCATAGAGTAACTTGCAGACACGCACCTGATTTGAAAATCTCATCTGCAAGAAACTCTTAAATAAGTTCACAAGTATAAAATTGTTCATATTTTAAGGACTTGTGAATTTATTTAACATCCAGTCCTCATCTTAATAATTTAGTGCTAATATCTAACTCATAGATATTTAGTACTAATTTATTATTATTTATTTAATGAAATTTGAATTATGGAAATTGAAGCAGTTCAATATCTTATTTGCTCCATAATTTAAAATACATAAAATAAATATGCAGCATAATTTATTGGATTTTAATTGGTTAATATCATTCAATGATATTTAGTCGATTTTATTCTGAGAAAATTGTGAATTTTCTGTTGACAATTGATTTTGGTAAATTTGAAAAGATTTATTAGAATTAAAACTTGATAGGAAATAAAACAGTCTAAATTTTAAAACAAGAACAGGTTTTAAAATGAAGACAGAAGCAAAAATATCGAATCTTAGGAAATTCGATAGTTTTTCAAGTACATTGATAAATCTATCGAAAGTTAATTTCGATAGTTTTTGAAAAGGAAAAAGAAAAACTATTGAAAACATTTCTCGATACTTTTTGAGGAAAATTTGAAAAAGCATCGAATTGAATTTCATTATTCTTTATCTAAATTCTCGATGGTTTTTGAATTAAAATGAAAATCTATCTGAGACAATTAATTTTTCCTTTATTTTAATTCTCGATAGTTTTTCCACAAAGGATCCCTCGATAGTTTTTCAAGCTTTAAAAGGTAACAAGTTCGATAGTTTTTCAGAAAAACTTTTTAAATTCTGATTTTCAAACTCTTCGTTATTTTTCAAAGTTTATCGAAGTAAAGTTGACAGTTTTACCCCCAACTGAAAACCATCGAACATACTATTAAAAAACATCGAACACTGTAAAGACAATATTGCCCCTGTCAATTCAATAAGTATTTAACAACCCCTTACATTTTTTTTCTTATTATCAGATCTAAGGGCTTTTGTTTATACTTACTAGAATACATATAACCAAGAACATCACTACCTCAAGAACTTGTTTCTAAGAAAACTATTTTCACTATTGTTCTTTAGAAGTTAATTGTTTTCAATTGATTTCTTCAGATAATTCTGATTATTTGTGTTACCAAAAGTAGGGTTCTTGATAATAGTGATTCGAAGTTGTGTTTTTTTTAAAGAAAAAGGGGTAATTTTGTTTTAAGGGTATTTTGTGTCAAGTTTGATTAATTAGTAATAATTAATTAAATTTAATTGGTTTTAGTTTTGGTTTAAAAGTAACCAAGACTAATCATGTCTCGTTTCAAAACTTGCAAGCCATTACGAATTTACAGTTTCGTGCATGGGCAGAGTTTCTGAACACACGTTCATTAGTGGCATATGCCTTGAGTACTCCCGTAGTCCTTTGTATCGATCAATTGACTAAGTTGTACACAACCGCCACGGATACAAGTGAGAATAACGTAAGATCCTTCAGTTTTGTTGTGCCAGGGGGCAGAACAATAAGGGTGACGGAACATGACTTTAATAGAATACTACATTTTCCTACAGAAAACCATGTTCTGGATCCCAAAACTGAGGAGATACATGCTTTCTTCACTCTCATAAGAAGTCAACAACCTAACTTCTTTGTGGGAGAGTTCCTTAAGCATTACCTGACATGGGACCACTGGATGAAAGAACATGCATAGATGATGTGCTTTGTTTCTATCCTAGGTTCCTACAGCTAATTCTCAATGATATCTTAACAGATGATGAGCGTGAGACATTCGCTGAAGAGGAGACCATGGAGTGCATGAAGATGAAGAGCAATGCAATAACCGCTCTGATAAGAAAGAATATCTTCCAAGGGTACCCACTGTTCTCACTGAATATCTAAGAACGGTGCCCCTACCACTTCTACCCCCAGGGGAACAGGTAAATGAAGGTAACATTCCTCAACCTGAACTGGCTCCTGAACCACAACAATGGATGTTGATCCAGAGCCCTCAGTGGCCATCCAGACCATGAGATTGCAACCTACAATCTCTAACCACGGTCGAAGAGCCTTTGGAAGAGCCAAATGAAACCACAAACGAACCTCCTTACCCTTCTATACCCAATATTCAGACATCCATGAGTGTAGAGGGAGATAGTGCCAAAGTAGCACCACATAAGGAGATACGCCATTCAACAACAGCTCTGTCTTACTCTAAAAGGAGAAGAACAGAAAACGAGGCAACTGTTGAAACTTCATTTCTCTCATCCAAAGCGCCCTTTATTGATTTTTCTGATGCTGATTGGGCTAAGCTAACGAAAGCAATATCTGAACCAATAGCTCAATCAAGTAAGGAAGAATTGACGGAAGCAACTGGTGTTCCGACCATATTACGGTCAGGTTCACTGGTTGAAGGTTCTAAGAACCAACGGTCTTCACAGACGTCGAGAGAAGGCTTTGACCTAAATGCACAATCTAAAAGGTCATTGTCTACCTCCCCAGATGGAACATATCTGGATCCTGCGGGTAAAGGGTCTGACGTAGGTGCAGATCGGCAACTCGGTGACAATGAATCAATTTTAATTGAGGAGTTAACTGAGGTAAAGTCTTCACAGACTATTGAGGAAGTTTCAGGATCTCTGCTGTTAATAGAGCCTGATTCTACCCTCCTAGAGATTCAAACTCTAGATCCTACAAAGGATACATCATCCACGGATGATCAGCAACTTGGTTTATCCAAGGACGGGGACTTGCGAAGCCCCATTGCACCACCGGTGACCTCCTTAAGGACGGCTACGGTGATTTCTTCTGCAGGTACAACTAGCACAAAAGGGATTGAGTGAAACAAAAACACTTACACCTGGCCTGAGTGGGAAAGGAAAAATGAGTTAAACACCGACAGAAACGTTGAGTGTACACCCAGAGCCAAACGTGAGGAGTGACACCATAACCCTTTCAAATATTGATGATTTGCTATTACCTGGAGGTACATGTTCAATCCACCCTCAAGAAGATTATGGAATATGTTGAGGAACCAACAACCCGGACCTTCACAGCAACAACCTGATCCTTCTACTACCTTTTACAATGAGGATAACTTCATCGAGGATTCCTCAACTAAGGGGGAGAAAGTTAGAGAAGGGGAAACAAATGAAGTGACTAATGAAGGTTGGCAAACAACTGGATGGGGAGTTTGGGAAACCAATGAAGCTATTCCAGTTAGACAGTACTGGATTGAAGACATTGTGCAAGAAGAAGAAAGTGAGGAGGAATTTGAGATCATGCAAGAGCAACCACTACAGGAGGAGCATGAGCCATATTATCCAGAGCCAATAGGACATCCTATCTTGGATGATGATATGGAAGAAGAAGCAAATTCTCTATCACTGGAAGAAGAAGCTGCCTTGGAGATGGTGAAAGCTCAAAGAGCTGAAATAGATGCCAGGCAAGCTGATTCTCATCAAGATCCAAAGAACTACAAAGCTAAATGAACTGCTCCGTGAGCATGTTAAGGAAATCTTGATGAAGGTCAGTCCAGAGATTACTGAAAACCCTCCTATGGTTAGATTCATGACGAATGACTTGTTCAGAATCTGCTATCTGACGGAGGACAAACTGAGAGATTACCCAAACGAATATCTAATATCAGTTGAGAAGTATCTTAGATCCACTGGACTCACATCAACGGAGAAGGACAAAGCAGCCGACACTCTAAGAAAATATCTTATGGAGAATGTTCCCTACTATAGGAAGAGAGTGGAGAAAGGATTGGAAGTGCATACCAGATTGCCAAACATGCCAAAGCTAAACAAGAAAGATGTTAACATTGCATGGTTATGGGCTGGAGTGGGTCAAGAGGTTGAATATATTGGAAGACACATCCAAGGAGCAATCCTTAAACCTGGAGAACCACTGCACTATCTATCAGTGATTGATTATCAAGCTGCTAACTCCGATCCAATGATTGAGGAAGGTGAGATCGGAATGGACTGAAGATTGAAGCAAAGAACAAGAGAACTGTCAGCTCAATCAAGAGGAGCAACTTCAAAGTGAAAAGTTTTATTGTTCTTTGATTTATGAAATCTGGAAATGTATATATATCTGATCCAGAATGCAGTTAATATTATTACGCTGTCTTACTTTAAGTAGTTTCATGTTTCCTTAGTTAGTTGAGTTATCCTCGAAGTATTTGCTTGTCGAACTCTATCCAATCAAATAGGGGGAGATTGTAAAGCATAATGTAACATAAGATGTAAAAGAGATAACTACAACTCAACAAAGGACAAGACAGAAAATAATATTAACAGAAGCACAGGAATCCAGAATCAAAGAAGAAAAGGTAAACTCAAAAAATCAAAATACGTTATGTATTCTTGAAGTCCGTAAACAGGTCACGGAAAGAAGTTCATGAAAATGTTCAAGCCTCAGTGACAACAAAAGAAACAAGACTTTCAAGACGACAGAAGTATGTGAATGATTTAGGGTTCAGTACCACAGGATTCCAGTGATGAAGCAACCAGGACGACAAAGGACTTATCAGCAGCATTGAATTGCAGACATAAAAGAAGAATTGATCAAGTGTTATTCATCTGTGAACCAGACCAGTTGCACTAGGTGACGGCACTAAAAAGATCAAGTTGTTTTATCGTCTCAGAAGAAATTGATACAGTCTAAAACTGAAACACCAAGAAGCTCAGAAAGGTTTTCTAAAAGGAACAAGGACATAATGTGATTCGATGGTTTTTCATTTATGAAAAACTATCGAATGTGATTCTAAGGAATCAAAAGAAATTGAGTTGATGGTTTTTATTTTTTAAAGAAATAAAAACCATCGAAAGCTTTTCTAAGAAAATCATTAGATTCAATGGAAAAGAGAATTTCGTTTTCGATAGTTTTCTTTAAAAACTATCGAATGGAAAGTTTCTTTTAATCCTTTCGATGGTTTTCCATTCGATGGATTTCCAATTCGATAGTTTTCTAATTGGAGGAGCAGGTGAAGAAGTGACATTGTTGTCAGGTTGATGAAGATCCAACGGCCAAGAATATTCCATTATTTTTGGTTCGATGGTTTTTCTAAAACTAAGTCTATAATTACACAGAGAGAGGTAGTGTCTTCCTCAGTCGAGGTTAGTTCATAGTAGCAACTACTGAGAGAGAGTTTTGAGCCGGAGAAGATCATAGAAATTTATAGTGCTCAGAATTCTTTCATTGTATTGATTATGAATAACCTAGAACTCATTGAAGCTAATCTACGGATTAGAAATTGTAGCACCCCTCGAGGTTTATATTTATAAAACGATATATTCCCCGACTTTTGGTTTGGTTTGGTGTGTTTGATTTCGTTATAGAACTGAATGAATTATCCGCGAACGAAATTGAATTATTTGTGAGTATCGTATTCAACCCCCCCTTCTACGATACTTCGGGACCTAACAATTATTATCTAACTCGAACTATACATAAATTAAAAAGAAAAGATATTCAAGACTTTTTACATAGAAATTTTTTAAATTATCAAAATACATTTTTTAGTATTTAAATATAATTCTATTATTAATCAGATACACTTTTTAATATTAGATCTAACAATTCTCATCGATCTATTTAAGATCTAATTGTAATAATTAATTTGGTCGTATAGTGGTCGTACACGTACCAGATTGATTTAAATTTTTTCTTAAATTGATTTTAATATTTTATTGAAATAAACATAGAATTTATAAATTTAAAAGAATTAGGAAAAAAATTAAATTGGTGCTACAATAATAAAAAAAAAAATTATTAAAATTTAGATAATCACTGTACTGTTTGGGCTCTATCTTGAGTTTTAGACAACATATTTTAACAATTTTACAGTCCACGCGAAGCTAACAAAATTATCTTTAATTTAATGATGGTTTAATAATTATTATCTAACTGGAACTATCTATAAACTAAAGAGAAAAGATAATTATGATTTTTTACATAAAGATTTCTATTTAATATAGAAAACCTATTTATAATTGGTTTAAATTAAAAAAAAATTATTAAAATTTAGATAATCACTTTACTGTTTGGGCTCTATCTCTGGTTTTAGACAACAGATTTTAACAATTTTACAGCCCACGCGAAGCTAACAAAATTATCTTTAATGATGGTTTAATAATTATTATCTAACTGAAACTATCCATAAACTAAAGAGAAAAGATAATTACGATTTTTTACATAAAGATTTCTATTTAATATAGAAAACCTATTTATAATTGGTTTAAATTATCAAAATACACATTTTAGTATTTAAATACTATCCTATTATTAATCAAATACAATTTTTAATATTATATCTAACGGTCCTCATCTATTTGAATATTTATAGTTTTATAATCCAACGGATCATGTACTTTTGATAGTACAGTGACCGACCAAAATTTTGGATAAGATCTCCCTTACGCTTATTATATATAAGTAGTTAATATCTTCGGGCAACCACAATCTTTCTTTTAAGAAAATCATAATCAAAAGAACTTGTTTTGTAAATTAAAATTCACATTTTTAAATTTATTATACTGCAATTTTTAGATTTATTGTACAATGATTTCAATGTTAATATATAAGTCAAATATACATTATACTGTAAATTTGATCTAACATGTTTAACATTTAAGTGTTCTACACTGAACATTTGCCTTCTAAACTAATATAAAAATATTTAGGAACTAAAGTGATACTTTTGTAAATTTTATTTTCTTGATGCAAATAGTATACATATTATTCATAAATATAAAATATGGTTATTTAAATTTTACCCAAAATAAAAAAATGGTTCCAATTCCAAAAGAAAAAAAAAAAGGAAAAGAGAACATAGACACCAGAGAGATCTAAGCCATACAATTTGTCAGTAGCATCTTAAAGGCGGCTGACAATCTAAAACTAAATATACAAGCCTACATATATACACACAACCCCTGTATCTAAAATCCATGTTAAACTAGTTCCAATCATTAAAAGGGTGTAATAAAATGGAGGAAATAAAAGGTGTGCTAGAGACAGTGAAGCGAAAATCAGGGAAGACATACAGTGAGATAGCCGAGGAAACAGGATTAACAAATGTATATGTAGCTCAGTTGTTTAAGCGCCAAGCTCAACTCAAGCCTGACACTGTTCCTAAGCTCAAAGCTGCCTTGCCTGAGTTGCCTGATCATGTTGTTGATAAAATGATGGAGCCACCTATGAGATGTTATAAACCTGATTTGATTCAAGAACCCACTGTTTATAGGTATGCTATTTTACTACTTTAATGCTTCATTTTCTTTCGTCTTTGCGCATTTGTACATGTTTCGTATTTGCGGGTCGAGATTAAAATATTAAATTTATTAAATTGTTAAGAATAAAAGTAATTAATAAGGATTATTTAAATATGTGATTGTAGAGAACTGAATTTGAAATTAAGATCAAGGTCTGTAGTAATAAATATTATTTAATTATGTAGTTGTATTTGTAGAGAATCGGACCAGAGGGGAATTAAGGAAGTAAAAATTTAATAAATAATTATTGTATAAGTATGTAGTTGCAGAAATCGAACCCGAGTTTGGATTGAAACCAATTAATTTAATTTTATTGTATAATTATGCAGTTGTAGGGAATCGAGTCCGAGTTTGGAGTGAAACTAATTAATTTAATTATACAATGATACTCAAAATTTGGTATTTTGGTATCCATAGAAAATGAGTTTCTTTATTAATAAAGAGTATAAATACGGTGTTCGTCCTTTACTTTTTAGTTTTTACATGTCCCTTTTATAGAATTGTTAGTTATATTATATTTTTCCATATCTACCCTTAATGGTTAATTGAAAATTGAGAATGCAATTGAGTTTTAAAAGAGTTAAATCTTGGAAATGTTAAATAGCGGGATACTTTTGAAAGATTACTCATAATTTTGTCTCGAAAGTATAGGCAAACATGTATCAAGGACTAATTTTAATTTGAAAAGTGAGGGCGGAGGGAGTACATATTCTTAAATATTAGTTCTTTGAATTTGTTCCAATAAATGTGGGTTCTTGTCTGGTGGCAATAAATAGGACTATAGGAGTATGATATACTGAGACATGGGGTTGTGCTTATGTGTGTGATTTTTCTCATTTTTGTACTTGTGGGTTCCTTAGTTTAGAAATCTTGTATTGAGGGATCTTTGGAAAGTGGACTTAGTTACGGCAATTTAAAATATAAAAATTGTTAAATGGTGGCTTAACTTTATCCACCATAGCACTTTGGTGGTTGGAGTTGGAAATTTTGAATATGTTGGCCAAACATTCCTTTTATTCATTTAAAAGTTTACCCTTAGCCACCTTTTCAAAAACGAGTTGATCATTCCCGAAACCCAAACTAACACCCCCTAAAAGCAATATCTAGATTCTAGCCACCATATTGCAAATCTGAAACTCTGGCCACTAAAATGCTATGCGGGGTTAAAGTTCAGCCACAACTCTACAATTTATTCTTTTTTTAGGATGATTGAAAAACGAGATACTAGAATAAATTATGAGAAATTCTTGGCCAACACGGATTGCTAATACTCGTGAAACCATTTCAATAGAAATTCACTGATACCTTCTTTTTGTAAAGCAAATCAACTTAAATTTTTGAATCATTTACATCTTTTCTAGTTATATTGTAACCAAAAGATTTCCTTTATCCTAAAATCTTGACTTGATACATCTTCGTGATGGGAATGGAGTGGAAACATGTTTTTACTGTTTGCCTCCCTAAAAAAGTATACTTTGATTATGTTCATGCCAGTTTCGTGTCTGTCTCCGTACGTAGTGTCAAATATTGGGTCATGTTTCAGGTTCTAGCAAACATTGCTACCCTACCCAAAATACCACATTAAGCAGACATGCGAACTTAACATTTTACATCACAAATGTGTTAGTTGTGACTTTGAAATGCATTTTGATCATGAGGTCCTCTATGTGTGTTTTGGGCCTTACTTCTGAATGTGGTATTTCGAGGCAACACCTAAAGAATACATTCGAGGCAACACCTAAAGAATACAATATTTGAGTTTTGTCTTAGTAATGCATAATATCTGCCATTTCCTTTAGAACTTTCTAAAAGTATTGTTTTAGAGAGGCGTGCTTTGAGAAATTTGTCGATCTTCAAATTTTGTAGATTAAATGAAGCTGTCATGCATTTTGGTGAGAGCATCAAGGATATTATCAATGAGGAATTTGGGGATGGCATGTAAGTTCTTCTGTGCTTCAATCACTTTTATATTATAGTTAAACGAATTCGGTCGAGGGATTCTCACATTTTCTTATAACCTGAAATGAAAACATTCTTGTGTGTCTGTTCAGTATGTCAGCTATAGACTTCTACTGCTCTGTTGACAAAGTGAAAGGTGTTGATGGGAAAGATCGAGTAGTTTTGACTTTTGATGGGAAGTATCTGCCTTACTCTGAGCAGGTCAGTTTAATTTAAATACACCTAGCTGAAAATCATCTAATTTGAAAACCATTATATATGCTAAGCTGTGAGAAAATTACTCAACACATGGTGGAGACGCTGGTTTATTTGGAAAAGTATATAATAAATGTGTGTACAGACTTGTACGTAGAGAAAAAAAGGTGTACTTTTTATTATCATTTCGTGCAAAGAAAATCAATTTCCAAATTCTTGACATTCTGCATCTTATAATGGTATTTTGTCACAGTTGAAGAAGAGGTGGCTCTCCTTGTGCATATCTTTACAGTCCTTTCTCAATAAAATAAATAAATTGCTTCATAAAGGGTTTTTAATCTTTTTCAGACATAACTTTTTGTTCTTTAGACCGAGCTTTATCTGGGCAACCAACTTCATTAGGTTTTTCAAACTAGGGGCGTCTACATTATATCCACCTATAGGCTACAGAAATGCAACACAGATTTGTTTGTTTTTGTTTTGGGGGGTGGGGGAGAGCAGAAAGTATACTAATTGCTTTTTACGGATATAACTAATCCAAGGCGAAAGTATGTTCTGTGTCATCTAACTATTAAGCTGTCATTTCATTGCAGAAATCTGAGCATATGGTGTCCAAGATCAAGGAATCAGCCAAATGAGAAACGAGGTTACCTCTAGAAAACTGCATAAATCTCCTACAGTTATGTTCTATATGTATCTCGTTGAATTATGCATAAATTCACTGCAGTTTGTTGAAGTATCCTGTTGTAAGCACATGAGCTTGGTGAAAAGCTCGTATTGCTTCGAACAAAATATGTAGTACTCCATAAATAAAGAAAATTTAGTGCTTCATTCATCGTGCTTGCTTATCGAGGGTTTATAAATATAAAATAAAAATTGCCGAAAAGAATAAAAAGGAATCAGTAACAGCTTGATTCTGCAGGTTTAGAAAGAAAAGGGTTTTCAGGTTAAATACAAACTGTTATGAAAGTAAACAAAGGAATCCAATGTCTATTGTCTTGACTCTTGGAATATGTCAATCTGTATGATGCTCTTTTTATGAAGTCATATTTTTTAAACATGCTTGATATAAGTATTTATACAAACTATAAACATGTTTGATACTTCGATTGTTATCTTTTGAACTACTATAGAATTTGCATCAGTTGTCATTTGGAAATCTCTCTGTTACGAGTCAATATTGACATAGCCCAATGTCACCACACTGTCCTCGAATAGGCATCCATTCAAAGTTTCAAACTATGTGTTAACATGCAAACATGCTATGGTTCTTCTGAACTGCAGTATTTCACAGCTGTGGCCAAAATCATCCCCTTGATCACATCGTTTTTCCCTTTCTGACATCTTTCTCAGCATCATCGAACTCTTTCCTCCAAACCGTGATCCAAGTCAGAGGAAGGCCTATCTTAAACAATGTTTTCCTTGTGTTCCTTTTCATAAAATGACAATTCGCATTTACTTGAGATGCTTAACCTGTTTTTTTTACTATTATCAACCGAATCGTCACGATTCTGTCTTTATATCTACAGAAATAAAGCTCGTTGGATATTTTTATGAAAGTTCAGAACAATTCCCTGATTGGTTGTCTTCAATATATTTTGGCATCATCCTGGACTTGATGTTTTTCCATATTGTGCATGAACTGATCTTCAGTCCTGCTGTTGGTTTCCATAGCCTCGTCAACATCTTAAGCTTTCTCGACCCTGCTTAGAGTTACAAATCAATATATATTACATCTTAAACTTGTATCTTAGGCACGCTCACTGGGAAATCATGGATCTCATCCGTCCAAGGATTTTCCTCCCCAATCGGGTCGATATCTGTCAGAGCACGCCACACAGAACTGCTACATAATGTTCAAGATGCTAGGACATAATGTTCTGCTCCCGAGTTTTTTAAGTAACGAATGTAGAAGCAGGACATTGAAGTGAAAAATAATAAATTTCACAAATTTGCTTCCGAGTTTAAAAAATTAGTGACTAAAATTAACATCATTAAAATGTTATAAATTTAATCCTAAGATCTAAAAAATTAATAAATATATTTAAGAAATATCAAGTGGAGTACGAATTAGGAGAGCCATTTAAGCTTTGAATGTACTTAGGAGAGCATTTGGTGTAGAAATGAACGAATTATATGGTTTATTGTTCACAGTATGGCTCCTTTTGATTAATCGTTTTATAAAATTTTACACAGACCAAAGAGACCTAATAAATATAGGACAGTACAATTAATATTGCAATTTCACATAAATAACCTTTAAGGAACCCATTTAAAATGCCAGTTATAAAGGAACAAAAACAAAAACTTCAAAGACTAACAAAATTAACTGCTTATTTCGTTGGTAAAAATGACCAAGATTATGAAGATAATTTTTTTTGTTTATTTTTCTAGAGTACGATTTTTTGCCATTCCGAAATGACGAAAAATATGACCAGTTCCGTGTCATTGAAATGGTTACACTATTACAAATTCGGGTCCGATCTGGTTTTATGATTTTTGAGATAAAAACACGAAAATACACGACGGAACAAAGGTACACTGCATGATCCATTGTCAGGTCTTGTGTGTGCTGGTGCCTAAAAACCGAAGTAAAAACTTTGTATTATTTGTATGGTAAGGGGATATCTTGATTTCATACCATTTCACCTTGCATTTCATGCCAACAACTTGTTTTTTCTATTACAAGCTAGTTAAAATAGTAAGGATCGGAAGATGAGGAGGTACTGCCCAACAACACAAGTGGAAGGGAAGATGTAAAATTACTCGAAAACTTGTATCTAATTAAGCACGCTCACCGGGAAATCATTGATCTCATCCGTCCAAGGATTTTCCTCCCCAATCGGGTCGATATCTGTCAGAGCACGCCACACAGAACTGCTACACTTGAAGCCTGACCCGAATGCTATCTGCCATACCTTGTCACCTTTCCGGATCCTGCCCTTGGCCTCGGCATATGCAAGCTCATACCAAACAGAACAGCTAGATATGTTACCAAACCTATAAAGGGTCATTCTCGAAGGCTCCATATGCCATTCCGTCATCTGCAAGTTCTTCTCCATTGCATCTAACACTGCTGGTCCTCCTGCATGAATACAAAAGTGCTTGATAGCTACCTTAAAATCTGGAACATAAGACTTAATTTTCATCTTGAAGATCCTTTTGGCAAGCTTTGTCGTTAAAAACAAGAGTTGCTCGGAAACTGGAAGGACTATGGGGCCAAGCGATGTGATGTTAGTTTTTATTGCATCTCCAGCAACAGCAATAAGTTCTTTGGAGAGCTTGATGCCAACTACGTTGTCGTCATCTTCTTGTTGTAATACGGAGTTGTAAGCGGAGTCATCTGCTCCCATGTGAGTACGCACCGTATGAGTAAGTTGGTACTTGGAACAAAAGCGATCAATGGAGCGATTGGAGAGGATAATCGCAGTCCCACCCATGCGGAAGATGCAATTTGAGACCAGCATTGAGCGATCATTGCCACAATACCAGTTTTGGGTACTACAGTCCAAGTTAATTACAAGGGCGTAGCTATTCGGTTGCACCTGTACATATGTCAATATTTGTAAGAGTGGATCACCAGGAGTCTCTGCTCAATGTTTAAACCTTGTCCGAATTACCTCAGAAAAACGTTAAGCAAGTATATAAAGAAAAAAAAAATACTAGATCGAGACTATCATATATACAAATGTAAGGGTATAGGTATGTACTTGAAGAAGACGTTTAGCAAGGTCGATAGAAATCATTCCTGCACTGCAACCCATCCCGCCAAGATTGTAGCTCAAAATATTGCTCCTCAGCTTGTACCGATTTACAATAACGGAAGATAAAGATGGTACTGGATTGAACAGACAGCTATTCAACACCAGAATTCCAATGTCATTTACATTCAGGCTGACCTTACTGAAGAGCTCATCAACGGTTCCAAACATCACCTTCTCTGCCTGTTTTCTGGCCTCTCTCATGCCCACCTCTGCTGGAACTCTCAGCAGCCCCTCTGGCAAATATGTCTTCTCACCTAATCCTGACCTTTCCAATACTCTCTTCTGAAAAGCCAAGCTTTCTTCAGTGAAAGCCCCGGAAACTCTAGAGAGGTGCATGAATTTTTGTTTGCTACACATTAGAGAGGCATCTGGCTTGTAACATGCAAAATTTACCAGATAAACATTTCGTGAATCTTGCTTGAAATGAAACATAACGAAAAATATAACTAGAATACAAGAGAACAATATTGTTTCAGTGACATGGAATTTAAGGTGGTTTAATAGCACTTCATATGACATCAACAAATCTTTTTCGATGACAAAAGAGCAATGAATGTAAAAAACTGCCAGAAGGGGTATAAGGAGAAGATACATGTTTGCGGTAAGGTAATAGAATGCAAGTTTCAAACGAATCATTCTTAGTCGAAATGTTTCCTTCTTCGTCAATAGATTTGTTAACACAGAGAGAGTGAGATTTTGAAGCTGATATAGATGAAGAACTTTAGCGAGAATTGGATGACCTGAGAAAGATAGACGCAAACAATTTATAGTAAATGGATGCATGCAAGTTTCAATCACTGGCCCCAGAGCAAGAACTGAACCATGTTAATTAGCTATCTAACTACTATTTCACTTGTAAAAGTAAAAAAAAATATTACTGGACACATGTTAAAATTCCGAACTCCTGGCCCGGGATACCTTGGTTTACCTGTAAAAAGTCCCGTTGGACATGCAACTGCCCTAAACTCTTCAAATTCCACACATCTGAGGACCAATATCTAAGGGCCCGGACTCCATTCTCAAATGGTTAAATATGTTTAGCAAAATAGATCTTAACTTGCATCGACATAGAGAACACCCTCGGTCGAAATTGGTTCCTTGCATTCAGGGGTGACCCTGCCTATACGCGGATATAAACCTACATATTGTGCGTTTGATATGTTGAATCTGCTTCTTAGTTCATATTTTTATTAATATCAATCATTTTGCCTTCTGTTTTGAACTTCATCGGACATGGTATGTTCTCACTTCTCTTCCTGTTCACTTCGATTTGACAATCTCCAGCAGATTAAATTTCATATTTAAGAACTGTTGTTGCGTACGCATTTGTGCAAAATACAAAGACATTGGTTTCTTCCTCCTCCTCCCGTTGATTCACAAAAAAAGTTGACTTATAGCTTAAAATGAGTAAGTGATAAGTTGATGAATTGTTATACGGGTGTTTGGATAAATTTATTTATAAGTTAGTTAAGAGTTTGCTAAATTAAATTTGAAAAATTAATTATTAAATATAATGATCTAAACACTTGAATTTTAAATTTAAAAAAATATTTAAAAACAAAAAGGTAAAAATATAAAGTATTAAAAAACAAAGAAATCAAGTAATAAGTCGATAAGTTCAGGAAAATGTACGTCATTATTAACATTCAACTCATCAACATATAAATTAAAAATTGAGGTCATAAGTTGGGTTGACAAACACCCCGATAAGCTATTACGGGTTTATAAGCCATAAGTCGACTTATAAACCTGTTGCCAAACAGGCCCAATGTTCTGCCCCCAAAGTTATGTACTTGAAGTGAGAAATAATAAGTGATAATATTATTCAAGGGTAATGCTAAGTACCCAAAAAATTTCCAAAAAACTTTCTGAAATGATGTGGCACGACAAATGTAATGCACATATGTAATGCACGCGGAGCCACATATTGTTATTAAATTACGGGTTACAAGTATGACACGTCAGTTTTTGGAAAAAAAAATTGGAACAAATTTTGGTGTCTCTCGCCTATTTCATTATTCAAACCGGATACCAAACCTAAGAAATGATTTATGCAAAAAATTATAATATGTCGATATATAAAAATTATGAAAATAAGTATTTTTGTTAGTTTTTCAAAAAAGACGAACTCTTTCTCTCCCAAATGACAAAAAATATGACCAGATCCGTATTTTCCCACAGATGTGTGCGTGTTGGTGCCTAAACACCGAAGTACAAACTTTATATTATTGTATGGTAAGGAATTTTTACCAACAACTTGTAGATTTTTGAGAGAGCGAGATTTTGAAGCTGATGTAGATGAAGAACTTTGGCGAGAATTGGATGACCTAAGAAAGATAGACGCAAACAATTTATAGTAAATGGATGCATGCAAGTTTCAATGAGTGGCCCAGAGCAAGAAGAAGTGAAGAACTGAACCATGCTGATTAGCTACCTATCTACTATTTCACTTGTAAAAGTTAAAAATATTACTGGATACATGTTAAACTCCCTGACTCCTGACCCGGGGTACCTTGGTTCAAGATGCTAGTACATAATGTTATGCTCCCGAGTTTTTTAAGTATTGAATACCGAGTAAAATTAGCATCATTATTATGTTATAAATTTAATCTTAAGATCTAAAAAATTAATAAATATATTTATGAAATATCAAGTGGAGTACGAATCAGGAGAGCCATTTAAGCTTTGAATATACTTTGTACGAATTAGGAGAGCATTTGGTGTAGAATTGAACGAATTATATGGTTTGTTGTTCACAGTATGGTACCTACTTTTTTGTGACTTTGATCTGTACTCCCTTCGTTCCCTTTTGTTGGTTGTTTTAAGTTTTTCCTGTTAATTCCTTTTTGAGTTGCGCTACATATCCCGAATCGAATCTCAAATTTATTCTCAAATGACACATGTCGTGTCTTTATTCGTGAGATTCATATTTATGCACGAGGAGTTCATTTCATGAGAATATTCAATAATACGGTGACATCTCATCTTTCGAGAACCGTTGCGAGAGTATTCTAGCATTACTCTTCCTTTTTTTACTGTCGTTTTAAGCTTCGAAGGCGTATTAAACGGCTTCATGCCAACAACTTGTTTTTTCTATTACAAGCTAGTTAAAATAGTAAGGATCGGAAGATGAGGAGGTACTGCCCAACAACACAAGTGGAAGGGAAGATGTAAAATTACTCGAAAGCTTGTATCTTAGGCACGCTCACTGGGAAATCATTGATCTCATCCGTCCAAGGATTTTCCTCCCCAATCGGGTCGATATCTGTCAGAGCACGCCACACAGAACTGCTACACTTGAAGCCTGATCCGAATGCTATCTGCCATACCTTGTCACCTTTCCGGATCCTGCCCTTGGCCTCAGCATATGCAAGCTCATACCAAACAGAACAGCTAGATATGTTACCAAACCTATAAAGGGTCATTCTCGAAGGCTCCATATGCCATTCTGTCATCTGCAAGTTCTTCTCCATTGCATCTAACACTGCTGATCCTCCTGCATGAATACAAAAATGCTCGATAGCTAGCTTAAAATCTGGAACATATGTCTTAACTTTCATCTTGAAGATCCTTTTGGCAAGCTTCGTCGTTAAAAACAAGAGTTGCTCGGAGACTGGAAGGACTAATGGGCCAAGCGTTGTGATGTTAGTTTTTATTGCATCTCCAGCAACAGAAATAAGTTCTTTGGAGAGCTTGATGCCAACAACGTTGTTGCCATCTTCTTGTTGTAAAATGGAGTTGTAAGCTAAGTCATCTGCCCCCTTGTGAGTACGCACAGTATGAGTAAGTTGGTACTTGGAAAAAAAGCGATCAAGGGAGCGATTGGAGAGTAAAACTGCAGCCCCTCCCAGGCGGAAGATGCAGTTGGAGACAAGCATTGAGCGATCATTTCCTCGATACCAGTTTTGGGTACTACATTCCAAGTTAATGACAAGGGCGTAGCTATTCGGTTGCTCCTGTAGTTACGTCAATATTTGTTATCCATTCTCTTAACTTAAATTTTAAAAAACATTAAATGAAATTGAAGAATGAAACACTGTTTTGTTTGATACGATGCAAAATGTTGGTGATGAGAAGTTTAGGTTTGTACTTGTAGAAGACGTTTGGCAAGGTCGATAGAAATCATTCCTGCACTGCAACCCATTCCGCCAAGATTGTAGCTCAAAATATTGCTCCTTAGCTTGTAACGATTTACAATGGCGGAAGATAAAGATGGTGCTGGATTGAACAGACTGCAATTCAACACCAAAATTCCAATGTCATTAACATTCAGGCTGACCTTACTGAAGAGCTCATCAACGGCTCCAAACATGACCTTCTCTGCCTCTTTTCGGGCCTCCCTCATACCCACATCTTCTGGAACTGTCAGCAGCCCTTCTGACAAATATGTCTTCTCACCTAATCCTGACCTTTCCAATACTTTCTTCTGAAAAGCCAAGCTTTCCTCAGTGAAAGCCCCGGAAATTCTTGAGAGGTGCATGAAATTTTTTTTGCTACACATTAGTGAGGCATCTGGCTTGTAACATGCATAGTTTACCAGATAAACATTTCGTGAATCTTGCTTGAAATGAAACATAACTAAAAATATAACTAGACTGCAAGAGAACAATATTGTTTCAGTAAGATGGAACTTAAGGTGATTTATTAGCACTACATATAACATCAACAAATCTTTTTTGGTGACAAAAAAGCGACGAATGTAAAAAATTGCCAGAGGGGGTATAAGGAGAAGATACATGTTTGCGATAATGTAAAAGAATGCAAGTTTCACACGAATCATTCTTATTTGAATGTTTTCTTCTTCGTCAATAGATTTGTTAACACAGAGAGTGAGATTTTGAATCTGAGAAAGACAATTAAAGAACTGTGGAGAGAATTGGATGAGCTGAATAAGATAGACGCAAACATTTTATAGTAAATGGATGCATGCACATTTGTAATCAGTGGCCCCAGAGCAAGAAGTACTAAACCTGCATTTTCACCAAAATTATAACACAGACTTTTAAAACCATGTTATTACTGGATACATGTTAAAATTCTTTATTCCTGGCCCCGGATCTCACGGTCTATCCATAGATACATCAACACCTTGTAGGAAGTCCCGTTGGACATGCCAATGTGCTAAATCCTTCAAATTCCAGACATCTGAGGGCTGGGACTCCATTATCAAGCGGTTAAATATGTTCAGTAAAATAGCTTTTAACTCACATCGAGATAGGGAACTCCCTTGGTTCAAATTGTCCCTGGCATTCAGGGGTGACCTTGCTTATAGCCGGACAAAGACCTATATATTGTACATTTAATATGTATGTGTGTTGATTGTGCTTCTTAATTCATATTTTAGACATATTAATTAATCATTTGCCTTCTGTTTGGAAGTCTATTGAACATGGTATCTTCTCCTCCTGTAGTCCACTTCAATTTGACAATCTTTAACACAGATTAAATTCATAATTAAGAACTGCTGCTACGTACGCGTTTGTGCTAAAGACATTGGTTTCTTTTGGTGATTCAAGATCCCAGTACTTACCTGTTGAGTACTCATTGTTGTTACTTTAAGCTGTCCTGTTTCACGTTTGTGCTTAGAACAATAACAACGGTTTCTTTTGGTGATTCAATATCCCAGTACTTACACGTTGAGTAGTCATTTTCAATCAATCGGAAAGCCAAGTACATATGTCCTGCCAATTTTGTCAATGTGGTCGAATAGTTATTATTCCTTTCTCTCAATGTGGTGAATGATTCACTAAATTGTTCGATGTTTTGGTAGGCTGTTGGATCACTTCAGGGTCACGAAGTGCTATCAGGTTCGTACTTTCCCACAGATGTGTGCTGGTAAGTGCTTCGCCTAAACACCGAAGTAAAAACTTTGCATTTCGTACCATTTTACCTTGCATTTCATGCCAACTTCTTGTTTATTTATTATTACAAGCTAGTTTATATTAAGGATGACCGGGAGGTACTGCAAAACAACACAAATATGGAAGTGAAGATGTAAAATTACTCGAAAACTTGTATTTTAGGCACGCCAACTGGGAAATTATTGATCTCATCCGTCCAAGGATTTTTATCCACAATCGGGTCAATATTTTTCAGAGCACGCCACACAGAACTGTTGCACTTGAAACCTGATCCTAATGCAATCTGCCAAACCCTGTCACCTTTCTGGATCCTTCCCTTAGCCTCAGCATATGCGAGCTCATACCAGATAGAACAGCTAGAAGTATTACCAAACCTATAAAGGGTCATTCTCGAAGGCTCCATATGCCATTCTGTCAGCTTCAAATTCTTTTCCACCGCATCTAACACAGCTCTTCCTCCTGCATGAATGCAAAAATGCTCGATAGCAAGCTTAAAATCAGGAACATATGTCTCGAATTTCATCTTCAAAACCTTCTTGGCAAGCTTCGTAGCTAGAAACAAGAGTTGCTCGGACAGTGGAAGGACCAGAGGGCCTAATGTGGTGATGTTAGTTTTAATTGCATCTCCAGCTACAGCAATAAGTTGTTTGGAGAGTTTGACGCCAAGGATGTTGTCATCGTCTTCTTGTTGTAGTACAGAGTTGTAAGCGAGGTCATCTGCACCCTTATGAGTACGCACAGTATGAGTGAGTTGGTACTTGGAAGAAAATCTATCCACCGGGCAACTAGAGAGTAGAATCGCAGTGCCACCCATACGGAAGATGCAATTCGAGACGAGCATGGAGCGATCATTGCCTCTATACCAGTTTAGGGTACTACATTCAAGATTCATTACCAGGGCATAGTAATTCGAATGCACCTGTAGTGTAGTACGCATAGTAATTCATTACCAGATTCCTTAGATACATAAAGGTACAAATTTAAAATTTTAGAATAAAACATATCCCGAAATGCTAAGAATAAAAGAATGTAAAATTTTAGGTATGTACTTGTAGTAGACGTTTGGCAAGGTCAATAGAAATATTTCCTGCACTGCAACCCATTCCACCGAGATTGTAGCTCAGAATATCGCTTCTAAGCTTGAAGCGATTTACAATAGCAGACGATAGTGATGGTGTTGGATTGAACATACTGCAATTCAACACCAGAATTCCAATGTCCTTGCGCTTCACATTCTTCACCTTACTCAAAAGCTCATCAATGGCACCAAACATCACCTTCTCCGCCTCTTTACGTGCCTCCCTCGTGCTCACATCTGTCGGAACTCTAAGCAACCCTTCTGAAAAATATGTCTTCTCACCTAATCCTGACCTCTCCAATACTTTCTTCTGAAAAGCCAGGCTCTCTTCCCTGAAGGCTCCTGACCTTCTCGATATTTCCATGAATTGTTGTTTGCTACACATTAGAGAGGCACCAGCTGGCTTGTAACATGCAAAATTTACAAGATAAACATTTCGAGAAGCTCGTTTAATATAAAATGTTACTACAGATGTGACTACAATACAGAAAAAAATTGTTTCAAGGAGATGGAACTTGAGGTAGTTTGATAGCACTACAGATAACCTCAACAAATCTTTTTCATCGAACGAAAAAAGAAGAATGTAAGTGATTAATAGAAAGGGTACAAGGAACAGATACATTGGGCCTGTAATTAAATTCCTCTACACATTCGAATTTGATGAGCTGAGAAAGAGGGACCCGAACAATTTATAGTGAACGGATACATTGCAGAGCAAGATCTATCGCAAGTGATGTCGACTTCACCTAAAATTATAAACATGCAATCCCATTAAACCAGCTTATCTAACAAATTGATCAGTTACAGAACTGATGAATCATAATTAATACATATATGTTAAAAAATCTGGCGCCGGATGCATTAATGCCTTGTATGAAGTTGTGTTGAGCATGCTGCTGCAACAAACGGTTAGTTGTGAGTAAATGCAAAACACAGAGATGGCATTTTAGAACAAAAACTGAGAAAGCAAAAAATTGCATGTGCAAATATACTATGTAGCATGAAGAGAGAAAGCCTTTTGAATGTGCAAGTAGAACCTGTTGAGTAACCAGCTCATCTAAAACCTTAAGGTGTTAGAGGAAGACCCCAAATGGATCTTATGTTATATTTCAACCGAACCAAAGTACATTGAAAAGCTGTTTCAAATCTCATCAAAACTGTTTGATGAATTGTAAGAAAAACTAGTAAGCAAATACAAAAAAAACTTGGTAGATCAACGTACTTAAGCAAATCGTAGCGTACTTGAACAATGCTCATCTAAACTTTGATTTGATTGTTCTTTCTTTACCTGATTTAAACATTCATAAAAATTAAGAAAATTTGTAGAAAAATATGTCGTAAAAAATATTAAGCAAACACCCCCTGTATCCGCATTTACATATTCTTGAAGACCAATGTAATTGTAACAAAAGTGAATTGGATTAAGATGTTTAAATACAAAAGAACCAACTTTACATAGAGAGTTAAAGAAGTAGAAGTGGCCAATCTACTTGCTCAAAAATCTAATTGTGTTACAACTAAGGAAGATAGTATAAAGGATGAAAGAGATAACATTGAGACTAGCTAAAGCTACTCATGGGGAACCTCATCATAAAGCTTTCATGCCATCCAAGCGACAACTAGCCTGCACAGAGTTATGTATATAAGTCCGCGATTATTCATGCAAAAAATTTCACCAGTTTATTTAGGAAGTTGTGACGATATGCAGATTTAAAGAATCAAAAGAAGAGTCATTGTACCAGAAACTTGTGGATCCCTCGTAAAATAGGCGAGAATTCAGTGCAAAAGTTTTCCATATCAGCCTGGATATTTTCTGCTCCTCCTAGCACCTCCAGAAATCTTTTCCTATCAGGAACAAGCTTGATAGCAACCTGTGAGTTCCAAAATTGTATACGTCAATGGATATTAAATTGAGATGCTAATGTTTTTCAGACCATCCTTACAAAGTATAAACTACTAATTCATTGTCTACATATGCACAAGATGAACCTTGGCTGGATAACTAATCGATGTACGAAATATGAGAAAGTCACTATACTAATGACATGTTTGTGATGGTTGAGCAGGTTGCCAAGGAAAGAAACATTACAGTAAAACTTGAACTGGCTAGCCACCCATGCCATTTCTTCAACGTCTTACTATAGGAATCATTACAACATTGCTGCATTCCCCAATCTTGATGTTGAGATAAGTTACTAAATAGCACCACTAGGAAGTCCATCGCTCTGTATGAAATTTGCATGATTTCAGAGTTCCGGGGATCAAGTGCAAAGAACAGATACTCAATAAAATAAATGTACTAAAAAAAATCTCTCGAACATAAAATGAATACCACAGTTCCAGGACCACTATCACAAACGTACTAGCTGAAACTGGCCTTCCGGTGTTTAGCTCAAGTTGTACTGAATTTTAAATTCATTTTATAAAATTTTGAAATTTGCCAGCACAGTTTTCTCATTTTGGATTTATACAAAAATAACTAACTGTAAGCTTCCCTTGTGTGCTTTGAGTTCCCTATTATAGCCAATGCTACATCTTCCTGTTAATTCTATGGTAAAAACCAGTGGCCCTAGTATTGGCATAAGTATTGGCATGTTCCTAAAATGATAAGAAAATTAATGGATCACCTGACGCCAAGAAATTTGGAAATCGTTTATTTAACATTTGTTATCTTCGTGTTTTATAGGGAAAATGACAAGATCAACAATTCGAAATAATTATCAGGACCAAAGTAAGACATATGTTCCATTCTAATGCATTCATCTCTTGTTAGAGCACAGATACACAGTTTAAGCTTTTATGTGCTATCTTAACTTCTTTTCTGTTATTTATGATTTCTTAATTTTAGGAACATTGGTATTTAGATATATATTGTGTACCCTGGATCTGCCTACTGTAGTCTGTAGGTGTGAAATCTATACAACAGAGAGAATGATATTAAGTACCTCGTCAGCCAGAGAATGGCATTTGTGCAACTTGACCATGACTTTGCAGTGTCTGTTTCGATTTCTGGTTGTACAAAACCAAACAAGTAGTTAAATTTGGTTGGATTTGATTCGTATTTATGCTCCAATCTCTGCAATCGTTAAGAATCAAAAAAGTTATTCATTATAAGATTCTGAAATGAAAATACCAACGGCTATGCCAATAAGATTTAGAACATTTTCAATCAACAACACAAATTGGCTTTAGGGAGATAAAATTATAAACTCAAATTGTGAAATTTAATATGTAGTTGAGAGAAGAAAACTTACTGATATATTACCACCAACATCTGATTTTACAATGGCCATAGCAGGTCCAAATTTATCTGGCACAAAAGTATAGAAGACTTCAATCAATCATCGTAATGCTCAAGTATTCAAAAGTACATGTTTGTACTCATTTTATTACATTTAATCCCTAAAAATAATCCCAGAAACAGGTATTAGTCACTTTCTAGTGAAAATCTGACGGATCAATTTATGTAACACCATTAAAATTTTCAATAGAAATGAACTTAAAAAAATAATTTTAATCCTTGAATTTAGAGTAAACAAGGTAAAATAATACGGAGATTATATATGCCAATGGAACTGCATTCGAACAAGACGATGAATCAATGAATTTACCAAGGTAACAAAACCGAGATTATATGCCAATCGAACTGCATTCGAAAAAGAAAACACACCTAATATGGGCAGTACAAGTTTGCAAACATCCAAGAAAGGCTGGGTGAGCATATCTCCCTCATTGGATTTGACATGTTTCATTTTTTCTAACGAAGCCGAAAATACGGTTCCCGCTTTTTCCTCCATTATCACTGCAAACATTCAACAATGGCACTTGATCAAGAACAACAGCAACTAAATTATCTATACTGAAATGCATTGAAATGTACCTTGGATTTAATAAAATGCATGCCAAAGATGAGGTTATGGGGATGATCAAAACGAAATTTAGATTGTAAATGATGTAAACAAAGGATGATTTAATTATTGAGAATATAAAAAATTATTAAGAGAAATTGACAGGGAAAAAAAATGTGCCTGCATGCAAGGATAATCAAAGATAAATGCTGTCAAAGGATCTTCGGGAGGTACTGCTGCTTTTGCGATGTGCCCCATATCATGGATTATTCTTTGGCTGTCAAACAATAGATCATATGGCCTAAGGTTTGGAAAAGGAAAAAAAAACTATATAGTACAATTGCTCTAAGATAATATCTTTTACATAGGAAAAAATTATTGCAAAATTATCAGATGACAAAAATTTTGTATTTGATATTACAGATAAGTTATCAATTAAAAAAATGTAATAATTTAGAGATGTTGCAACTTGCACTAACAAATAAAACAACAAAAGGTAAGTTAAAAAATTAACTAAAATTTTCTTTGTTTTCAGATTCTTACAAATGTGATTAACGGGAAAAAATATTATTTATAACTACTTATCTTTTTAGCTAAAATACATTATTTTTTCTATTTTTCTTTACTAACTCTTACTTATTTATTTTAAAATCTATTTTAGTCGTGCAATTACCTTTTTCAACTAAAACATGTTATTTTTTTCTATTTTTCCTTACTAAAACTCCTCTTTTCCAAAAATATCACGGGCAAATTGTTAACATTATTTATAACAACTTAACTTTTCAGCTAAAATACATTACATTTTCTATTTTTCCTTATTAACCCGTATTTATTTTAAAACCTATTTTAATTACGGGTAATTACCTTTTCAATCTAAAACATGTTACTTTTTCTATTTTTACTTACTAAAACTCCTCTTTTTTCTAAAAATATCACGGACAAATTGTTTCTAATTTATTTTAAAATCTATTTTAATACTTTTAATTATTTTAAAAAGTTTAACACACATACTTATTTTTTTAACAAATGCAATTAATAAAATATTAAAACGTGATAACAAAATTAAATAATAATTATTAAAAACAATCTGTGCATCAGATAGGTTTAAAGGTATCTATACTATAATATAATAAACAAAACATTAAAATTATGGTTGGTCGGTATTTCATGTTTTTACTTAATTACCTTTACTTATTATTAAAAAATATTTCTAAATAATTAAATTACCTATTTATAACAAATTACCTTTTTCAGCTAAACAAATTACTTTTTCAATATTTTCTAAAAAAATTCAGTCATTTTTCAGAAATATCACGGGCAATTACATTTTCTATTTTTCCATTCTAAAGCCCCTCCTTTTCTAAAAATATAACGGGCAAACCCTTACTTATTTATTTTAAAAGCTATTTTAATGCTTTTAATTATTTAAAAGCTTTTAGCTATTTTAACATGCCTACTTATTTTTTTAACAAATACAATTAATAAAATATTAAATAGTAAATAGTAAATAATAAAATAACAATTAACAATTCGTGCATCGCACGAGTTTTAAGCTAGTTAAATCCTTATATATATATATATAATAAGCTTAAGAGAGATCTTATCCAAAATTTTGGTATGGTCCTCAATACCGCCAAAACAATCTCAACCTTTGGATATAATATTTTTAAAAATAGACGATCAAGATTATATCATATAAAAATTAAATTATTATCTGAAAATGATATAAATCAAAAATGGAGGTATTAGTATTAGAATTGGATTAGAAATAATTATAACTTAATAAAAAGATCAGTTCTTTTATACTAATATTCAATTCAAATTATAAATCAAAATAATAAGGATCGTTAGATTTTTAAATAAATAGATGAGAATCGTTGGATCGAATATCAAAAAGTGTATTTGGTTGTTAGTTGAATTATATTAAAAGTATTAAAAAAAAATATCTTGACAATTTAAACCAAATACATGAAAATTTCCTAAACCGAATAGAATTTTCAACGTAAAAGTTTGTCACTTTCTTCTATCTTTAGTTTTGGTATAGTTTTAATTGTAAAAAATTGTTAAACCATCACTAAATTAAAGATTATTGTGTTTGATCTTATAATAGATAGATGAAATGTAATATTAAAAAGTATATTTGGTTGTTAGTAGAACTATATTCAAATACTAAAAAGAGTATTTTTCATAATTTAAACTATATATAAATAAATTTCCTAAGTTGAATAAGAATTATTAATGTAAAAATTCGACACTTTTTTTCCTCTTCAGTTTTAGGCTATTTTTAACTGGAAAAAAAATATATTAGATTATTTTATTTTGTGAGTTTCGTGTATATATAAGGTTCCAGAACCATTATATAACCTACAGAACCCTTCTAAACAGTTGATATACTATAATATAATTAATGAATCTTAATAAAACACTAAAAAGAATCTTAATTGTCAATTAAATTTATTATAAATAAATTTTATGTTGAAATATATTATAAAACACTTTATAAAATACTTAACAGAATCCTAATTTTAATATAATTATTAAAACACTTAAAAGAATCTTATAAAATTATTAAAACACTTAAAAGAATCTTAAAATACTAATAAAAGTATAATAGAAAAATTTTAAAACATATCAAGTGTGGTAAATCAAGGTGATTGGTTAGTTATCTCAGTTCTCTCAGAAAGATAGGTTCTCTCTGGATATTTCCCATGTATGAGTAATATATATATATATATATATATATATATATATATATATATATATAAGTTTTTTTTATATATATATAGTTATTAACTTAAAAATATAAAATATATACTTGAAAATATCTATAAATCAATAAGTTAATATGATTATGTATTTTTTAATTATTCAAATATAAATATAGTCTAAACTAGTGATAACTCTTAACACAAATTAGTGTATAGAATCATAATTAATATATCGCTTAAATGTTTAACAAACCTTTATTTCATTTGTGGTTATCGATAATGACAGTAATTGAATAACATAACTTCCAAGAATTATTACTTTTATTTATTAATAATATTGTTCTTTAGTTAAAAATTTTAATTTTATAATAACTATATACAATAACAAAATTTGAATTTAAATTATTTATAATTGATTTATATATTACGATTGAACTGCGAACTGATCCGCTTCAACCACAAATTTGCGGTTAAAAATATCGTGGTTAACTGCAACCACACTTGTGGTTGAAAAGTTTAGATAATCTACATGCGGTTTGGTGCAATTTTTATCTTCTACCGCACTAAACCGAACCTCATGCACCCCTAAGATTTACATATTGCATATATTTAATAGGGAATTAAATAACATTATCTCCGAATGATAAATGATTTTTACACAATCTATTTGTCCGTTATTTTTCTTAATATATATCTCCTTGACTTAACATTTTATTGATTAACAAAATCAAACTACGCTGTTGAATAAAATATTAAATTATAGTAATATAACAATTTTAGTTGTAGGAATTAAACTTGCTCCATAAAGGAGACGGGAGTTTTTTCAAATCCTCTCCTTATTTATAAAATTACAATGCTTAACAAAAATTTAAAATAATAACCAAACTTTTGCCCCTTTACTAGAATATATCATTTTAAATATAAGTATACTGAAGGTAATTTCTTATTATTTCAATGTATTTATATATATATTCATAAAATTTATAAATATAGTAACCACATAGAGTATATACTTTCGGTTTAAAATAGCCCGCATACAAATACGGAATACGCATATAAACATAAAACTTTTTTTAATTAATGAACTTTTTCATTACAATTACCAATTTGAAAATAGGAACAAAAATGTGTTGTTAACATATACAATCTAATCAACACAACAACAATGACTGTCACCGTCAAAATCGCGGCATTGGCCACCCTTATGATGATTGCGTTTGCAATTGAAATCGCACAAATCGTCTGGAAATGTTTTGGGATTGCAAATTAGAAAGCAATTTGACGGAATGTAAATCTTTGTTCCATCTGCACAAATTTAATGAGAATAATTAGTTTTCGAGAAGTACATATAATATATAAACATTATAAGTACACTAAATTGATGAAATATTTTATATATTCGTGATTTCGAATCTTCGTTCCGATACAAAGTAAGTACATATATTGAGAGATTTTAGAGGTGCTAAGAAGATGTAAGAGAAAAGATACCGGCAGGGCTAACAGAAGCGGATGCAATAGAAATAGAAACTACAGCTAGAAAAGCAATAATCATTTTCATTATCGCCATCTTCTTTTAATTAGTTTTTGCTATGTGTTATGAAAGATAGGATGATGTGAACTGTATTTATAGGCGGACACAATATCTGAGGCAAATCTATGTAATATCTGTTATTATTGGTCAAATATTTTTACTAAAAGCGAAATATAATATAATCTACATAAAAGAGATTTATATTTTTATTTTATTTTATTTTATTTTGGCAATAAATCTATAATATCTTTTAAATATGTAGAATTATTTAAATTTAAGCAATAAATGTCAATAGATATCTTTACGAAGCCTATTGTTATCTCTTGAAAATGATGCATTATATAAATCTAAGAAAACAAATTCATTGATTTCCCTAAAAAGAAATTAAAAAATGATAGAAAACAAAAGAAAAAGTTCCCAAAAAATTTCTCAAAAAAGTTCTCAAATGCCACATTTCTCCCTCCGATTGATTGCAAAAATAATAAATTAAATGGCCCTCACGTGCATTCACAGTAATCCCACATATTAAAATTTTACATTTTGCTATGTCAATAGTGTCACGTCATTTTGGACTAATTTTTGGAAATATTTTTTGGTTTTCTACCATTACTCAAAGAAATTATAATTATCTCTTACATATGTTAGATTATGGTGAATCTAAGAAATAAATGTCAAGCGGATTTCTTTTGTAACGCGCTGATTTGGGCCGACCGAACCCAAACCGGTTCATCTCCAAAAATGGTACCTGAAGCAGATTTTGTAATTGAGTGCGTAGCATTTAGATCATTATTGCATGTATCTGAATTAGGAGTACAACCTAAAAATAATTTTTAAGGAAAAATACGTCAACTATAGAAGGTTGAGTGATCGTTCGTGTGTGAACAAACCATAAATATTCATAAATTAATACCGAGTTGATTTGAACAAACCAGAAATATTAATGAATTAATACTAATTTGATCTGAGAGCCTCTTCCCCCTCCACACGTGTTTATCTATGCATTCACTCCAGTAGTATGTTTTCAGTTCGGTGGAGATCTTAGTTTCTAATAGCAAGGTACAAAATCAGGTGAAAATGATATGCATTATATTATAGATAGCAAAACTGTACATTTCGGATACCGTTTCCGAACGTTACAAAACCATTTTCATGGGTAACATTGCTTCCTAAAAAGATGTTGCTCGTATATATTAGACAAATTTGTGCAATATTTGTTATTATTGGTCGAATATCTATACTCTTTATTAAAATCAGAAACCCCTTCTTAATGGGATGGTATGCCATGTATACCGCGGTATACATCTAATTATTAGTTTAATTACTTTAATATAATTAGTTTAATTTCAAATTAATATATAATTATTAGTATCAAATTAAAAATTAAAATTTTATTAACAAGAGAAATCCCTCTTATTAGTATGATATACCATATATATCGCGATATACATACAATTATTAGTTTAATTAGCTTAATATAACTCACTTATTTTCAAATTAATGCAATTATTATAATCAAATTAAAATTTTATTATCAATAATCGTTTAGTTGTATACAAGGAGTCTACCAACTAATAGGAGTGTTCCAACTAAAAAACGTATTTGGCGGTACACATATAATTATTAGTTAATAAACTTAATTTTAAATTAATATAATAATCATTATTAAATTAAAAATAATAATCATATTAAAAGTATAAATTCCCTCTTAATTGTATGGTGTGTCGTATAGGGCGCTTAATTTCAAACTAATATAATTAGTTTATTTCTAAATTAATGTAATAATTAATTATTATTAAATCAATAATCTTCAAGTAGAAACCCCCACTTAGTGGCATGGTATGTCATGTATACCGCGATATATATATATAATTCTAGAGGTACCGAATTGATTTCCAAAAAGGATCTCATATGCCACATGTCATGTTCTGATTGGTTACAACTCAATTAATAAAAATGGACTCAGACTATGTTATTCATGCGACTCTAACACTTGCACAAAAGAACTACAATTTTACTAACACTTTGCAAAATTAATTTTCTCCTCAGTTTTAGTTAACAACCAGTTAAATGAACTACAAAGTATTTCGCCAATAGTTGTTAGTAATTGTGATGGAGTCACATGTGTGTTCTTACATAGCCAATATTTTTTAATCTTAAGTGATTTGCAATCTCTTTCTTTATGTCTTTACATTAGTCAATCGTTATAAAATTATGGGATTTTCCATTTGATACCACTTTGAAATTTTTAACTTTCAAGTGACACCATTCTATTTTGTGTTTCAGCTCTAAAATACAATTTTTTTAATAAATATGATGAATATGTTCAAACTCCATGATTTTATGTCCCTCAAAATATTGTTGAGCATCTATGTGCCCACCAAAAGTAAGGATTTTGATCACAATGATTAGATTCATCAAATTTATCATATTCATTAGCATAGTAGTATTTTGGAGTTGAAACCCAAGTAAAATGATGCCACTTGAAAGTAAACCAAATGAAAGATTTAATAATTTTATAACGGTCGACTAACGTTTGGTTAAAGGTATGGTATTATGTGGATGAAGATGTTACTTAGTACCAATTAGAAAAGCCAATCGTACAATGGTATCATATTATCTCTTACATAATTACTTGTTGAGTAACCAGCTCATCTAAAACCTTAAGATATTAGAGGAAGGCCCCAAATGGATCTTATGCTATATTTCAACACTCCCCTCACTCGAAATCCCATTTTTGGGTTGAAGAGTGGATCATGGGCGCCCATCTTTGGGGCATTAATTTGTCTTCGTATCCCTCATAAATTGTGAGAATATTGGGGGTGGCAGGGAGTCGAACTCGTGACCCTCGCCGACCAGAGCTCTCATACCATGTTGAGTAACCAGTCCATCTAAAACCTTAAACTCTTATAGGAAGGTCCCAAATGGATCTTATGCTATATTTCAACATTACTCAAGTTATATATTTATTTAAATGCCACTTATTTAATTTTACTCAAAATTTGATTTTATATAATTATATAATTAAAAATAGTATTTATGTAGTATAAACTTTCATCTTAGTTTCATGTTTTAATTTTCTACAACTACATATTTAAATAATTTTTATTAATTATTTTAAGTTTTGTTTTAATAATTTTTATTCTCGAACTGTGCTTCGCGCGGGTTATCAGCTAGTTTTAACTAAAAGCGAAATATAATATAATCTACAGAAAAGGGATTTTATGTTATTTTATTTTTATTTTGGAAGTAAATCTATAATATCTGTTAGATATGTAGAATTATTTAAATCTAAGCAATAAATGTCGACAGATGTCTTTAGAAAACCTATTATCATCTCTTGAAAATGATGCATTATATAAATCTTAGAAAAAATATCATTGATTTCCCTAAGAAGAAACTAAAAAATGGTAGAGAACAAAAAAAATTCCTAAAGAAGTTCTCAAATGCCACATTTCTATGTCCGATTGATTGTAGAAATAATAAATGAAATGGCACCCATGTGCATTCACTGTAATCCCACCTATTAAATTTTCACATTTTGCTATGTCAGGAGTGTCACGTCATTTTGGATTAATTTTTTGGAATATTATTTGGTTTCCTACCATTACTCAAAAAAATTACAATTATATCTTATATATGTTAGATTATGAGAATCTAAGAAATAAATGTCAAAAAAATTTATTTACAAAAGATGTTCTCAGCATTGATTATATTTTTCTGCAATTTATCTATTTAATATTGGAGAATAAGTTGCTTATAATTTTCTTTGTTGGTGTTTGGTTGCTTGCTGTGCAATGCAATGATACTCCTCAGTTTAAATTTTTGATATTCATGTATTTTGAATGTACTATAAAATTTATCATTTTAAAAATTATTAACGCGATATTGGCACAAAATTTGGTTGAGGGTGTGAGCTTGCGAATATATTTGTTTGAGGTATAATGTTAATGAGGTGGATAATGTTATGTCTCCGAGTTAAATTTTAAAAAGATCTGATGGCACTTACAAACTTAAGAGGTAGTATCTCTTTAGATAGGATTTGCATTGGGGCTAAACAAAATCGATTTCAGATTTTTAAGATATTAGTGGCACATTAAAATATATATGATACACGTTTGACGCTGGAAATTTATTCAGCAGAAGTAATTTATAGCTTTTTCTTTATTATACTCTTTAGCCGTACCAAATCCAAGATGAAAGTAAACATATCATTTTCATTTTTATTATGAGGTGGATAAATAGCCGTATCAGTTTGGCAAGAAAAAAACAATCAGAAGAAAATAAAAACAAATGGATTCTCAACCGTAAATAACTACCCATTTTTTTCAAGAGAAAAAATTCCCAAAGGTTGACCTTAGGAAACTTACCTAAGGTTATAATGTTTTTTAGTGTAAAAAGGGCGTGGCAATTTTATAAATTAATAGAATTTCCTATAGTTACAATAACACCCTCGTGCATTTATATGGGAAATCTACTTAACCTTAGGTAACTACCTAAGGACGACCTTAGGAGCATGAAACCATTAGTTGTTCATGTTACATGGATCCATTCATGTCTTAACAAAGTCCTTTTCGGTCTTAAAGCAATCTTAAAGCAATGATATCCTTAATCTATTGAAGATGTGACTTGGGAGGGTACTTGATTACATTGTTAGAAATTTTATTAGTAGCAGCATCAGAAAGGTCAATTCCGCAAATATCTGATAGCCTTATGATATATAGAAGAACATATGATAATATTTCTTATGAAGTTTTAACAAGTTAATGACAATATATTTCTTAAACATTATATCTTTATATATAATTAGTGTAAAGTAGTTAACGTGGTATGGTTTGGTATGGCATTGTCGTCAATCCTATACTAAGTATTAGCTACAAAATCTACTACGCATACTATTACCTCAAAAATCTGTAAAATAAAATTATGGAAAAGTAGTATTTTAGGAAAGTAAAAGATTAATAGAACTAATATAAGTTTAATATTGAGTGGTTTAAAATATAAAAAATCTAAAATTTCAGTATAAAATATATTAATACATGTTATTAACTTCGATAATAATAAAAAAAATCGATAATGTTCATTCGTGGCAATGTGGCATATATAATGCTTTTTGGAAAAATAAAATAAAATAATTTACTTGACATCAAAATACTCATGTAAACATATTATAATTAAAGTGTCTAAAATTAACACTACAATCATATAAATCTGGTTGGAAAAACCTATTAACCAAATTACAAATAATGTGTTTGAATTTTTTATTTGTAAAATTTCAAAATTTAGAAAAGTTTGTCAATAAATAATATGGTACAACACCGACAAATATTCATACTAAAATTTATCAAATTTAATTATTTTTTAAAGAAATGAATGAACATATAAATAGCCAAACTTTTTAATGATTTTAATAATATAAAAATCAAGAATGTATATCATTACAAAAATACAAAATAAACCAAAATAATATATGAAAATTATGTATATTATCAACTTAAATATTTATTAAAAAGTTTATAAAATTGAAATTAAATTAGACTAACATTTTATGAAAAAATAAAAAATTAAAAACATAAACAAAATTTTAAAAATTATTTATATTAATAATTTATAAATTCGCATGGGTATAGAGCTAGTTACTTCTAAGATAGCTAGTGAAGACGAAATTTTTTAACTTGAACTTTTGAATATAAAAAGTCATAAAAGTTTAAATTCATTTTATTTGAAATTCACCGTAAAGCAAAATGATGATTGAAAGTGTTGTATAATATCGTAATTTTATTTAAACTATCAATCAGGTTTACATACCGCACATATTTCATCTAAAATTACATAACCACTTTCTCCAAGTGATAAATCTCCATCACTTTGTTCTCTATTTATTCTTAATCTATCTCTTTGTCGTGACATTTTACTTATTAACAAAATTATACTACGTTGTTGAAAAAAATTTGATTAAAGTAATTCAACTTTTTTCACCAAAGGTTTGCCTGTTTACTATAATATGTTACTTTAAATATAAATATATGTTTTCGTTTTATTGATGGTATTTCCTTATTTTTTCACTATACATATATATATTCGTAAATTTTGAAAAAATAATAATCATATAAAACATATTGTATCATTTAAAAATGGTTCACATACAAACACCGAATACGTATGTAAACAAAACAGCTTTTTGTAATTAGTGAACTTTCTCATGACAATTGGCATATGAATTCAAGCTAGGAACAAAAATATATTGTTAACATGTAACATCTAATCAACACAGCAACACAGATTTTTGCCGTGAAAATCATGGCATTGACCACCTTTATGATGCTTGTTTTTGCAACTGAAATCGCATAAATCATCTGGAAATGTTTTGGGATCGCAAAATAGAATGCAACTTGGCGGAATGTATATTTTTGTTCCATCTGCATAAATTTAATAAGAACAATTAGTTTTCAACAAGCACATATAATATATAAACATAATCTATACCACTAGATTAATAAATTATTTTTATATATTCGTGATTTCGAATTCTCATTCTGCTACAATGTGAGTATATATATTGAAAGATTTTAGAGGTGCTAAGAAGAGGTAAGAGAGAAGATACCAGCATGGCTAACAGAAGCGGATGCAATAGAAAGCGAAACTATAGCAAGAAAAGCAATAATCATTTTCATCATGGTCGTCTTCTTTTAATTAGTGTTTGTTGTGTGTTATGAAAGAAAGGATGATGTGGTAACTGTATTTATAGGCAGACATAATATGCAAATCTGTGCAATATGTGTTATTATTGGTCGAATATTTTAACCAAAAGCGAAATATTATATAATCTACATAAAAGATATTTGTATGTTATTTTATTTTTATTTTGGAAGTAAATCTATTATATCTTTTAATATATAAAATTATTTAAATCTAAGAAATAAATGTCAATATATATCTTTACAAAACGTTATTATCTCTTGAAAATGATGCATTATATAAATCAAAGAAAAAAATATCATTGATTTCCCTAAAAAGAAACTAAAAAATAATAGAGAACAAAATAAAAGTTCTCAAATGCCACATGCCTCCCTCCGATTAATGATCAAAATAATAAATGAAATGGCCCTCATCACCCCATGTGCATTAACAATAATCCCAACTATTAAAATTTCACATTTTGTTTTGTCAATAGTGTCACATCATTTTGGACTAATTTTTGGAATATTTTTTGGTTTCCTACAATTACTCAAAGAAATTATAATTATCTCTTATAGATGTTAGATTATGTGAATCTAAGAAATAAATGTCAAATGGATACAAAAGATGTTCTCAGCATTGATTATATTTTTCTGCAATCTATATGTATCTACGTAATGTTGGAGAATAAGTTGATTGTAATTTTATTTGCTTGCTTTGCAATGAGAAACTCCTCCATTTAAATTTTGGATACTCATTTATTTTGACTGTATTGTAAAAATTTATCATTTTAAAAATTATTAACACGATATTGGTACAACATTTGGTTGAGGGTGTGAGTTTGCGACTAGATCTGTTTGAGGTATACCATTAATAAGGTGGATAATATTCTCTCTCCGAGTTAAATCTTAAAAAGATCGGATGCTCGTTTAGATAGGATTTGCATTGGGGCTAAACAAAATTGATTTCAGATTTTTAAGATATTAGTGGCACATTAAAATATCTATGATGCAATAAATTTATCAATGTCAAAAATATCTATGATACAAGTTAATGGTATTTTTCATAAACATTACTCTAGAAGATAGCCAAAAATATTACTACAGCAAAAACAAAAATATTTAACTTGAATTTTTATATATAAAAACGACATAAAAGTTTAAATTCAATTTATTTAATATTCATAGTTAATAGCAATGTCACGACTAAAAGTGTTGTATATTTTTAACTATAAACCTTTTTTTTACACTTCCAATTTTATAGTCAGGGGTGTACACATCATCCGCATCAACCGCTCGAACTACCCACAATTGAATCGCATTTTATGGATAACCGCAAATGTGAATCATTGCGGATCCAATATTTGATGATCGCTCATTTGCGATTCGATTATGGTTTCGAATTTTGAAAAACCGCTAAAATCAAACCGTAACCGCAAATATAAAAACATATATATATATATATATATATATAATATACTTGAAAATATCTATAAATCAATAAATTTATATGATTATGTATTTTTTAATTATTCAAATATAAATATAGTCTAAAAAACTATTAATTCTTAACACAAATTAGTGTATAGTTACATTACTGATATATCACTTAAATTTTTAAAAAATGTTTTTAGTAGATATATTTTATTTCATTTATGGTTATCGATGATGAGAGTAAATCAATAACATAACTTCCAAGGACTAATATTTTTCCTTATTAAGATCATTGCTCTTTAGTTTAAAAAAAGGCCACAATAGAAAACTTTTATATTACTGCGGCTTATAATCAATATTTTTCAATGATCCGATCATACGGATATGAAGATTATGTAAAACCATAATTGTAGAATATTTTTTATGCAAATTTAAGTTGTAGAGTATTGATTTTATATTGATATTATTTTCTTATATAATATTAACGGTGGAGATTGATCGATTATATTTTGTTAAAAAATGATTGGTCCAAATCACTAAAATCATTTGAAAATTTGTAAATCTATTCATTTTCACCAGATAATTACATCCGTACGGTTGGATTTTTAATTAAATGTCTAAATATTGTGAATTTGAGTCGAACTAGCTAGTAGAAAACTTTTATATAGTGACCTTTAGATACTCGTTTCCCTTTTATAATACTATATACAATAACATTATTTGAATTTAAAATATTTATAATTAATTTATATATAGCGGTTGAACCGCGAACTGGTCCGCTTCAACTGCAAATTCGCGGTTAATCGCAACTGCTCTTGTGGTTGAAAATTTTAGATAATACATGCGGTTTGGTGCGATTTTTACCCTCCATCGCACCAAACTGAACAGCATACACCCCTAAGATTTATATACCGTATATTTTTTATGGGGAATTAAATAACACTCTCTCCCAATGAATAATTATTTCCTCACAATCTATTTGTCCGTTATTTTTTTAATATATATTTCATTGTCGTAACATTTTATTGATTAACAAAATCAAAATATGTTGTTGAATAAAATATTTAATTATAGTAATATAACAATTTTAGTTTTAAATATTAAACTTGCTCCTTTAAGGAGACGAGAGTTTCTTTCAAATCCCATCCTTATTTACAAAATTACAATGCTCAAAAATTTTAAATAATAACCAAACTTTTGCCCATTTACTAGAATTTATCACTTTATATATAAGTACATTGAAGGTAATTCCTTATTATTTCAATGTATTTATATATATTCGTAAAATTTATAAATATAATAACCACATAGAGTATATACTTTCGTTTTAAAATAGCCGCATACAAATACGGAATACGCATATAAACAGAACACATTTTTTTAATTAATGAACTTTTTCATTACAATTGCCATATGAATTTGAAACTAAGAACAAAAATGTGTTGTTAACATATATTATCTAATCAACACAACAACAAAGATTTTTGCCGTCAAAATCATGGCATTGGCCACCCTTGTGATGATTGTTTTTGCAACTGAAATTGCACAAATCGTCTGGAAATGTTTTGGGATCGCAAAACAGAATGCAACTTGGCGGAATGTAAATTTTTGTTCCATCTGCACAAATTTAATGAGAACAATTAGTTTTCGAGAAGTACATATAATATATAAACATTATATGTACACTAAATTGATGAAATATTTTATATATTCGTGATTTCGAATCCTCGTTCCGCTACAAAGTAAGTATATATATTGAGAGATTTTAGAGGTGCTAAGAAGAGGTAAGAAAAAAGATACCAGCAGGGCTAACAGAAGCGGATGCAATAGAAAGAGAAACTACAGCTAGAAAAGCAATAATCATTTTCATTATCGCCATCTTCTTTCAATTAGTTTTTGCTATGTGTTATGAAAGATATGATGATGTGATAACTGTATTTATAGGCGGACACAATATCTGAGGCAAATCTGTGTAATATGTGTTAGTATTGGTCAAATATTTTTACTAAAAGCGAAATATAATATAATCTACATAAAAGAGATTTTATATTTTTATTTTATTTTATTTTATTTTGGCAATAAATCTATAATATCTTTTAAATATGTAGAATTATTTAAATCTAAGCAATAAATGTCAATAGATATCTTTACGAAGCCTATTGTTATTTCTTGAAAATGATGCATTATATAAATCTAAGAAAAACAATTCATTGATTTCCCTAAAAAGAAATTAAAAAATGATAGAAAACAAAAGAAAAAGTTCCCAAAAAAGTTATCAAAAAAGTTCTCAAATGCCACATTTCTCCCTCCGATTGATTACAAAAATAATAAATGAAATGGCCCTCACGTGCATTCACAGTAATCCCGCCTATTAAAATTTTATATTTTGCTATGTCAATAGTGTCACGTCATTTTGGACTAAATTTTGAAAATATTTTTTGGTTTCCTACCATTACTCTAACGCGCCGATTTGGGCCGGCCGAACCCAAACCGGTTCATCTCCATAAATGGTACTTGAAGCGGATTTTGTAATTTAGTGCGTAGCATTTAGATCATTATTGCATGTATCTGAATTAGGAGTACAACCTAAAATAAAAAAATTAAGGAAAAATACGTCAACTATAGAAGGTTGAGTGAGCGTTCGTGTGTGAACAAACTATAAATATTCATAAATTAATACCGAGTTGATTTGAACAAACCAGAAATATTAATGAATTAATACTAATTTGATCTGGGAGCCTCTTTCCCCTCCACGCGTGTTTATCTATGCATTCACTCCAGTAGTATGTTTTCAGTTCGATGGAGATCTTAGTTTCTAATAGCAAGGTACAAAATCAGGTGAAAATGATATGCATTATATTATAGATAGCAAAACTGTACATTTCGGATACAGTTTCCGAACGTTAGAAAACCATTTTTGTGGGTAACATTGCTTCCTAAAAGGATGTTGCTCATATATTTTATTTTTGGGTGTAATAGCAGATAATATATAAGTAGAAACCAAGCTATCTTTCAAAAAAAATTACATGTTATAAAGAATTACAAGGAAAATACTCATTTGTATTTTGTGGCTAAATTGTTTTTAAACAAATTAATATATTTTTCTTCAACATACGAAAACTAACATTTTATTTTTCAGGTTGGCGAGCATAGTATCAAATATTGATTCAACGTTGACACTTCAAAATACCTACTACATCTGCTGTTTGTGCACTTCTTGATAATGCTCCAAGAGAAAGGTCATGGTACAATATGTCATTACCCAACAACCTAAACAATCACCGAGGAATGGGTGCTTCAAGTTGCATTTTTCATACATTATAAGAAAATTATTGGGGACTGTTCGTACACTTCATTTTGTAACAACACATGTATAACCAAAGATTTAAATACTAAATACTCCGCATTTTCGTAGAATGTGTTAGGGTTGATACGTTTGGAATGATGATAACAAAATACTCAAGACAAGAATTTGATCATGATATCGAAGCTGATAGTCAGAAAGCTAAGTCACAACAACTGATAATCAGGAAGCTAACTAGAAGGCACTTTATCTATCCAAGGACTAAAAGCCACATCAAATGTATGGAAGATATTCTGTCATCAAGTTAGGAAGAAATTTAGTAGCAAGCCAACAGACGTCTAATCAAGCAACAAGTGTTTCAGTGGTAAGTTTGCCAAAACAACTCAGTAGTGGTGAGTCAATAAGGATGAGAGATGTTTTATCTAAGGATGAAGCTAAATATATCCGTTCTACGGATAAAGCTATGGAAATCTTATCTCATCAACGGATAAAAGCTGAGGACATCTTATCTCATCAACGGATAAAAGCTAAGGACATCATATCCATCTACGGATAAAGCTGAAGATAGTTGATCTACAGATACAACTAAGGATTTCATGTTCCATCTATGGATGCAGCTAAGGATGTAATGTTCCATCTATGGATGCAGCTAAGGATGTCATGTTCTATCTATGGATACAGCTTAGGATATTACTTCTACTAATAATCTGAGATTACCATTCTACGGATAAATGAAGTAGAATAGTAGTCTACGGATAAAGAATTAATACGCCTACTCATATTCATCTCATTCAACAAGAAATGCAAATCTATGTAAAGAAATCTTTTGGAGTTTTCTTTATTTAACAGGTTGAATGGAGGACAATCTCAGAGATCACCATTACACACCCGTGACTAAAATATGGTGGATAACGACATAAAAGATGTATGGAATAGGGAGTCAAACTGTAAATATTCGAAGGCTCAAATTCTTACAAATGAAATGTGAAGTCATCCATTATCTTCTATGTCTCGAAGGATAAATAAGAGTTACAGCAGCTACCTAGAAGTTTATCTTCTAACTGGATGCAAAGGAAAAGCTTGACAAGCATGAAGACCTATATGCAATACTACATGTTCACTTATCTCAACTGATAGTGACCTGACAGTCGTGTATCCAGGGAAAGGTCTTTTTAATGCAGATGTCACGTGGGCTTGGAAGCTAGGTCAAATTGCATGAACTTAGTAATTCTTGAAGAAAGAAGCACACTCAACCAGAAAGCATTCTTTGGGACTATACAAGTTTATCAGTGATGCCAGCCAAGGCATTTCCCGAATAGAATAGCTTCAGAGTCGAGCATGTGAACAAGCAGAACCAAAATGTAATATTTTATTATGTTGTAGGTTTTGATTGTAACATACAGTTGATGTATATAAGACGGTATGGTGTAGCATAGAAAAGTGTGAAGAGAGCACCGAGCTAAAAGAAAAACACTTAGGCTCTCTTTAATCATCTGTGTAAGCAGTTGGAGTTTGTTTATACAAACCCAGAGAATTCTTCAATATACATCTCAGGTGGGCTTTTTCCGATAAACCCACCTGAAAAGTTTAAAAAGTTTGCTTGTCTCCTGCATTTCTTTTTAACTTGAAGAATTCATTTTTGTTCAAAGTTTGACTGAATTTTAGTTAATTTACAAACTCATATGTTCATACTCTACAAGGTTTGAAAAAGTTTTGTAAAATTAACTAGATTGTATTCAACCCCCCCCCCCTTCTACAATCTAGGTTGCATTGTTCTGGGAATAACAATTGGTATCAGAGAAAGCTTCAAACATACCTGAAGTTTAAAGATCAAAAGCAACTACAACCATGGAGAGAGGTGACAACGAAGAAACTGGGAAAGATGAATCAGTTCCAAGTGTTCTTCTCAAATGTTCTGAAGACATCAAAGATGTCAGACACGAGGGCAGCAAGATTATTCTCAATAATCTTGTCCATGGCATGTATGAAGATTTCCTGAGCCTCAAATCTCATAACGATAGAAGGGACATCATTCATACAAATCATGGAGAAACTGATCAAGTCCAAGAGAAAACATTGTGTCTACTCACACAGAAACTTGACTTGTTTCACTATGAAACGGGTGAAGAATTGTCAGATTTTCTTTCAAGATTTCAGAGATTTTTACAAGATTCAAAGAAGTGTGGGAAGGAGTTTTCAAGCAAGGACTCAAACTTAATGTTTGCAGAATCTTTACCCAGGAAATGGAAGCATATCTCTGTGTTTATCAAAAACACCCTTGAGTCCAAAGATCTGAATCTTGGCGATCTGTTAAGCACTCTCGAAGACAGTAATCTTGAGGTTGTACAAGACGCAAAGATTATCAGAGATGAAAGGGAGAAAGAAACCAGAGATGTGGTCATCTCCAACCAAGATTCGAAGGAAGATGAGAGAACAGAAGCAGCAAGCTCAACATTCAACTTGAAGATCTGTGAATATATCAGAACCGCATCAAACAAGGGCAAGGAAAGAATGGCACTGGAAGATGAAGTCCTTTTTGAACAAAGGGTTTCAGCTGAAGAGGGTTATTCAACTTCAACAGAGAAATCTATCAACCTTGTACTCACGGCCAATGAAAATCAAGAAGCAAGTTCAACCAGTAATCAGGTATTTTCTTTGAAGCCAACAAAGCATGTTAAAGAAGTATGTTACAGCACTACAATGAGTTTAATTGATGAATTACATGATGTGCGTATTTCTTTTAACATTCTCATTGAAGAAAATGTCAGACTCAAAGCAACTAATGTTATGCTTAGTGAGATAAATGCTATGTTGGAAACTCAAGTCTCTGAGTTTGAGAAAACACAAGTTGATTGTCTAAATGCAAAACAAGAACTTGAGGTTGTCTTAAGAAGAGAAGTGGTTCTGAAAGAGCAGCTGAAAAAGGAACAAGAAGTTATTGCAAAGTGGAATAATTCCAGTTACATTGTGTCCAACATTATCAAGACTCAAGGAATGGACACATTTTACAAGGAGACCTGGAATTGCAATAACAAGAAGCTAGAGGATGTGGAGACTGCTCCAACGATGGTAAAACCATTCAGGAGTAATCAGACTCTAGAGAAACTTAGCAAGAATTTTGGACCATGTTTCAAAAACCGTGTTCAATCATTAAGCAGCAAAACCATCAAGGAAGAAGGGTCAAAGGCAGATGCAGAGGAGAGCAAGAATGAACCAACAATGATTAACAGTATTAGCAGTTACCTATCAGAATAAAGTACTTCTAGAAGGCCATGTATTCGATGTGGTAGTGTTAATCACTTGTATACTACTTGCAAATCTGTTCAAATTAAACAAGGTTTGCTCAACTGCTTATGACTGATATGCCTGTCATGCATCACATTTTTGCTCATAATGCTCAAGACTCAACCAGATATGCCAACATGCCATTTGTTCCTCATCCATATTGGTATGCATTCAATATGCCTCAAGTGTCATGGAGCATGCCTGACTTGAATGATCTGTATGCTCAAACATTTCCTTGTCGAGAATCAAACTTTGATGTTTCAGAGCAACATGTGGATGCCAATCTTCCAAAGCCAGTACCTAGGGATAAAATTGATTTGAATCCTTTGAAGCCCAAAGTTCAGAAAGAGAAGATGACAGTCATAAAAGCTAAAAAGTCAAAACTCAAGGAAACTTGGGTACCTAAGCCTGCTTGATCCGGTTTTGAAAGTGTGCAGGAGGAAAATAAAGAAGTCATGGCTCCTCGGCTATGGAAGCTCTAGACTCCTACTAGAGTTTCTATCATGCTCACAGAATGCTCAGAGGAACATAGCCCTTCTACTTGAATGTAGAGATGATATTTGTAGTCATAATTAAGGTATGAAGCATGACTTTGGCAAACAATATCATCAGTTAGGGTTGAAGCACTAGTTGATGGATATAAGCATAACTTGCTGTGTATCAATCAAGCATGTGACAAAGGAAACTTTGTATTTGAAGCCTGCATTGTCAAACGCGAGAAAGACAATGAAGTGGTTAGCATTGGACACTTGATAGAAAAGTGTATGCAACTGATTACAACTCTGCTTTGGTGGATTGTACGTCTTGACTTCTATGTGACAAGGCAAAATCAGGTCAACAGTAACCAGTGCATCAGATGCTGTCTCAAGGAAGGATCTTGATAAGAGGAACCCCAGGTTTTTGCCAAGGATGGGTTAAAGGATGCATGCCATCAAGGGAAGCAAGAGAAGACCTCTATCAAGAACGGGACAGATCATACATTTGATAAACTCTTTCAGCCACTGCACATAAAATCTCCTCAATGATTTAGCTCAAGAATCTATTATGAAGTGGTTTTATGAAATAAATGACAAATTCTGCAGGGACTATGCTTGGAAAATCAGGATAACTCATTGAGCTCTGGAAAGTTGTAGCAATTTCTACTTATTGCAGCCAGAGTGTTTTCTTGATCATACAAGCACTAGAAGGAGGACTCATCAAACTGTGTGAATAGGTGAAGCTAACAATTTTCTCTTATCACTTTCTTTAGCCAAGGAATTAATGGAAGCTTATCTAAAGAAGGTCAGGGAATTTGCATTGGGAACAAACTTGAAGAACATTTAGTCCATGATCGAAGACTTAACCCTGTCTTGGACGTTAAGTTTAACAGACATCTGGATAAAAGTTCCCAAGTAATTGATGAGTGGAAGAAAAGATTTATGTTAGTGGAAGTAGAGGTGAAGCTAAGAATGGTGGTCTCTTCTACGTGCATTTCTGACTATCTTCCATAAGAAATGACACCATTCTGTAGAAGATAATGAGCAGCCAACCATGGAATCTTATGTTCACTCCTGAAGGTTCTTCTATAAGGAACGTCTACTCAGGGAGAGCATCTCTCAGAAAGTGTTAATCTACTTCTGCAACTTCAAGAAGACATCCTGTCAAAGATCAAATCTCTCATCTACTCAGTAACTGGACCATAAATCATTTCCTTGATTTTATATTTGGTGATGGATTCTCAGAAGTCCTGTCTGGGGAAGCAACTCAAAAGAGTGCATGCAGCTGGAAAAGACTACAGGGTTTTTAATCACTGAATCAACATTGTCATGGAGTCTGTACATGTTGTTTCTGATGATGCCAGAAAAACAAGATCTTAATGATGAGAGATTTCATAAAACTCTCAGATTTAAGAATGAGGTGGAAGGTCGTTATTGGTATGATGAAGATGATGATTATGTGGATGAATCAGTACCTCCAAGAATGATTGTCTCGAATATGGATGATTCAAGTTCAAATGATCCATCTATGGAAGGGATAAATGGAGCATCTGTAGGAAGCCAAATGGAGCATCCGTAGGAAGCCAAATGGAGCATCCGTCGGAAGCCAAAATGGAGCATCCGTAGGAAGCCAAAACAGAGCATCCGTAGGAAGCCAAAATGGAGCATCCGTAGGTGGATCACAACACAGAGTTACCACCCCAATAAACTTAGGGGGAGTGTCTCTGAGTCAAGGATTAACCTCACATAATCATGCTGATGAGAATATTGTTGCATCTTCAAGACCTACACCTGCCACTAGAAGAGCAACTCAAGAGGAATGTCAAACAAGCATTCTTCTCCAAAAAGAATCAAATCTATTGAGTATGCTCTTCCAAGGCTAAATTGGTATCTAGTTAAACCAATTTGCACATAAACTTGTTCCAAAATCCAGAAGAAAGTCCTCTTGAAGATATCTATTGGGTTGAAGGAATAAGGTGATCAGTACAAGCACAATCACTTGGATCAAGGCAAGATTTTCTAACTTCTGCAAACTTCCATGTCTACTTCCTGGACATCAAGCCTTTCTCCTTGAGTAAAAGTCTCGGTTAAAGAAATGAGTGGAACATCTGCCTCGCAAATTTCAAGATCTATTGTACTCAGACCAGTTTCTTCAAGGGTTTTCACTAGAAGGATTATGTGTTGAATAGTGCAGTGGAAATACTTTTTGATCCAAGTGTGACTCAACATAGCAGACATCAGTACTAAGCTACTTGATAAATCATTCTCTCCAGGATGGTAAGTAAGTGAGGTATGCATCAACTTTCTTAATTTTTGATGTCTCTTATGTAGCCAGTGTTCAAATGATTTTCTTGAAAACTAAGTTTTCCAGAAAGAGTGAAAATTTTGTTAAAGTCAAAATTTGTTTTGTCTATGGATATCTTTATCCGCAGATAGTCAGTTATAACACTGGGGTTATTTTCTTTATTTTGTCTATGGATACTGTTATCCGTAGGTAATTTTCTACATCTATGGATACTACTTTTGTTCCTCTATGGATATGGTAAAAAAGTAGTATCTGTATCTATAGAAAATTAAGCTTTTAATCTCAGCCGTTGTAAGTCATATATCCTTTAGCTGAGATACTTGTAGTATACATAATATCTGGCATTATTGATCAGTAGCTCTGCTGGAAAGCTGAAAAGCTCATGCAAAGTAGTTTTGAGGAGCTAAATGAGTATTTTCTCTTAAATTCTCATACCAGCTATTGACAAAACTGAATTGAGTACCAAGGTAGAAAATTCATGTTTTGAAAATTAGTTGGTGATCTCTCTCATGACTAAGTAACAGTATGCCAAAAATTATGTTAACCACTTGTTTATGTACTAGTACCTAAATTTATCCTGGAATCATTTTTGTATCTCAAGAGATTATCAACCTTTCATTACTTGATAATCCAAGAGATACTTGTTGTGTTGTAATTGGCTGCCTAGATGTTGATACTTGCAAGATAATTTCCTAACCAAAAAGACACAACACACTCATGCCAACTCCAAGGAAATAAGTTCAGGTCATGGCTCAGAAGGAATGCTTAACTTAATGTGAAACCAAAAGATGTTGCTGAAGCATCCAAGCATTTCTCAAAAGAGTCAAGCACATAAACCTCATGCACTATGCTATTGGAAGAGTGATGTGCATGATGTAGTGTACCCTAACATTCAATTAGTTTGAAAATCTAAATCACCTCTAAATATTTATGTGAATATTATTTAATTTAACTATAATTTTATCATCAAAATAATATATAGAACAAATCACATCGATTTACAAAACAACTAACTTATTAATATTATGCACAACAAATTGTAACTCTACAAATATCATACGGTATGTATCAAAAGAAGCATGCTAACTATTCATCAAATAAACCTAGCATTTGGACTAGTGGCGCATGCAGGAACCAAATTAATATTTAGAATCACTGCAAACATACATATTAATCTTATACACAGAGCAAGTTGTTAAAGCAAACAAGATGGAGGTATACCTTGGCTAAAAGAAGATCGGCGCAGCTCCTTCTATTTTATTCTAATGGGCTTTATATATCTAATGGGCTTTATATAGAGATACTTAAACCCTAATTGAATTAGGTAATCCTAAAACTCGCTTCTAATAAATCACAACGCCTCCACGTAATACTTAAAATAAAATATTCTATTACATATATTTAACTTAAATAAAAAGATATCGATTCACTAAATAATTTTCACGCTTCTTTCCATTATTAATAAATCTGAAAGAACATCCACTCGATCTTAACTCGAACCTGAAAATTGTAAGGAATGAGCTATACAGCCCAGTAAGAAACCAATTGATCCAACTAGTCGGGCAAATAACATGTATGCATACAAGATAATACGATATTCAATACGATACACAATACATAACTTTCGATTCACATATTCTTATTCTTAGTCGATAAATACGATACCACATAACATAAATAACTTGAAACTCATAATTCATGTCACGACCACTACAACCCGATGATAACGGTCCTAAATTTATAAACTTTTTATTTCTTCATTTTATTCTTAATCTATCGGCACGGAAAGTTATACAAGTGTACCCTAACATTCAATTAGTTTGAAAATCTAAATCACCTCTAAATATTTATGTGAATATTATTTAATCTAACTATAATTTTATCATCAAAATAATATATAGAACAAATCACATCAATTTACAAAACAACTAACTTATTAATATTATGCACAGCAAATTGTAAATTCAATTTATTTAATATTCATAGTTAATAGCAATGTCACAACTGAAAGTGTTGTATATTTTTAACTGTAAACCTTTTTTTTACACTTCCAATTTTATAGTCAGGGGGTGTACACATCATCTGCATCAACCGCTCGAACTACCCACAATTGAATCGCATTTTATGGATAACCGCAAATGTGAATCGTTGCGGATCCAATATTTGATGATCGTTCATTTGCGATTCGATTATGGTTTCGAATTTTGAAAAACCGCTAAAATCAAACCGTAACCGCAAATATAAAAACATATATATATATATATATATATATATATATATATATATAATATACTTGAAAATATCTATAAATCAATAAATTTATATGATTATGTATTTTTTAATTATTCAAATATAAATATAGTCTAAAAAATTATTAATTCTTAACACAAATTAGTGTATAGTTACATAACTGGTATATCGCTTAAATTTTTAAAAAATATTTTTAGTAGATATATTTTATTTCATTCATGGTTATCGATGATGAGAGTAAATCAATAACATAACTTCCAAGGACTATTATTTTTCTTTATTAATATCATTGCTCTTTAGTTTAAAAAAGTTAAACGAACATATTTAAACGAGTCGGCACTTAAACGAGCCTAATTTTCTTCCTGAACTCGGCTCGTTTAATTTCACGAGTCGAGCCGGCTCGTTTAGTTAAACGAGTCTGGTCTTGTGTTCGAGCTCGACTCATTAACGAGTTTGAGCCGAGCCGATCTCTGTTAAACGGGTTCGAGCCGGGCGAGCTCGCGAGCTTCCCGACTCAAATTACAACCCTAGTCTCTCGTGAATTTGATTGTATAGAATCTAACTTACTAATTATCTGATTTACTTCTTTGGGCTGCTAAAAATCTGATTCACTTTTGGTCAATCCATTAAAGCTTCTAAAACAATAACTTAGTTGGCTCCATAATAACAATATAACTTCTAAAACTTAGTTCTAAATTTCTAATTAGCACAGTAGCAGAACTGGGAAAGTGACTCCATTCAGATGAGCAAAAGACTGATAAGAAAAACGAAGGATGGCATTAGCAAGAAAGACTTGCGGGCACCTTGAGTATTTTAAGACTCTGTTTTCCTCCCTATTTATGATTCCAGGGCAGGAAGTAAACCACTAGAGATTCAGGCATTTTGTTAAAGCAGTTCAATTTGTTCAAAACAGAAGTCGAGATAAATTCTTCGTACAGAGAAACAATATTATGATAGAACTGGAGCACAAATTCCTGTTTAAACGAGTCAAATCTATCATTTTGCATTTATCATTACCGAACCAACAGAGTTCAACATGAGTTGGAGTCGATTACAAATAATGTTTGAATTTTCTAAATACGCGCAAAAAATTTAAAAATGGACTACTAAAAAGGGACGGAGGGAGTGTATCGTTTTACTAGTAGTGATATGACTTACCATAGCAAGGAGAAGATTTCAAGGACTGTGGTACTTTTCCCAGTCCCTGGCCTTGGCAAAGTCTTCAAGTTTCTTGGAGAGATCCTTTAGGCTAATCTCCACATCTCCTTCTTCTTCAACCACTTCTATTTCTCCTCCTCCCATGCCTCTATATATTTTACTAAATTTGACTCAGCTATATGCATGAATTAGAGTGGTTCATATAGGGCTTTTAATTATAGCAAGAAAAGTGAATAATTTTTTAGGGAATATATTTGTAAATAGATTATGAGAAAGAAAGATTAAAGTAGAAGAAAATTCCATGCACGACCATATTTAGTAGGTAACTGGATTGAATTGATGGCCATTAGTCATGGGATTTAGTTCAAAGAGAATTTTATTAGCTTCTTTTTCAGTGCTTAAAAATATATTAAAGCAAAGAATCTTTAAGAAAAATCTATAAAAAGACCTAAATTTTTGAAATTATTTACAAAATACGCTCTAGTTGCGAGTGCGGTTGAAATTGTTGCAAATGGGGTTGCAAACCTGATTGTAACGGTTGCAAACGAGGTTGCAAATGTTGCAAAATAACGTATTTTTGTAAATAATTTCTGAAACTTGGGTACTTTTGAAAAAAGCTCCTTTAATTATATGTTTTTTTAAGGATACGAATCAAATGATTTGGACGGTAAACAAAAGATGAAAATTTCAAAATGGAATCGAGTCAACCTACCCACTGATAAATAATTTTAATTTTTTTAATTCAAATGACATTTTAAACACAGCATAAAGAATCTGAAAAATAAAATAGTTTTATGCTCAAAAATAAAATAAAGCTATTTTATTTTCGTTATTTGATGGGAGGTCTCAGAAAATATATTCATGGGAGATTGCATTAAAAAAAGTTAACACCAATTTTAAATTTCAATTAATCAAAAACTTGAGTAATTAGAATCTCAAAACTGGGCCTAAACAGCCCAAACCCGGCCCACTAAAAACAATACTGGCCCATACTAAAAAAGTAGCCTCAACAGCTTGACAATATACACACAGATACACACACAAAAACAAAACCCTAAATCTCACCCGCCGCTCTCTCCCTGTCAAAGAAGAAATCATGGTGAGTAAGCTATCCTTTGTAATTCATCTATATATACATATATGTAAGTATATTTTTAAATGCTAATATTTGTTATGTGTGATTGTAGCCGTTCAAGCGATACGTAGAGATCGGGAGAGTTGCGCTTGTCAACTATGGCAAAGATTATGGAAAGCTGGTTGTTATTGTTGATGTTATTGACCAGAACAGAGTATGTCTTTTTTACTCTGTTTCTGTTCACTTGTTTCATTTTGCTTCATTACGGTACGTAATGAAGCAAAATGAAGATATATATGCGTATTTAATGAAGATTTAGAAATGTGATTGTATGATACTTGTCTATGTTTTCGAGATATTATATATCGAGTAAAATTATTTGTATTGTAGGATTGTTCATGCTAAATATTCAATCAATTTAATTGGAACAAATTGAGAGAGTAATGAAATTGGTACTATTTTCTGGGCGTTAAGTCGTAAACTTCTTAGCTACTAGAATTAAGTTGAATGACACTAATATTACGAAGGTTTTTTAATATGAATCTAGGAACATGTAGAAATGTGTATTTGTGTATTTTCTGATGGTTTCATGCAAGAGTGTCTATGTACTGTTTATTACAAACTTGCTTGTGTAGTTGGATATATGTATACATACTTATTGATCATAGATTGGATTGGATCCATGGATAGAATGATGAAATCTTTGTGCAAACGCAGTATCATTATCTGGTGCAATGAGCAGCACATTCCACACGAGATTTCTGACTAGTTTGATGTTTTTTATGAATATTTTTACGGAATTTTGCATTTTTGCTAATAAGAAAGATGAGGTGAAGTATAGGGAATGGTGTCAATGATGTGGAAGTATATTAGTTGCTTGATCATTTGTTAGCACTTGTTTTAGGCCAAATACATGTCTATTTTTCAAAAAATTGTCAAGTCTGGCACTTGGATACGTACCCATGTTGGATACTTCCAGCCGAACCTGGGTGAAAAAGGTTATGATGAGGCTAGAGTTTTGCTAGAAGTATTAGGATACGTGCCATGTTATTTCACTTAAGAGAGTATACTAATTCTCGGATTCAGGGTTGAGTTCTGCTAGAGCACTGTTCTACCTTTGGACCTAATTCACTAATGCAATCTATTTTGTAGTGACCCCGACCCATTTATGTTTATATGAATCATTAGTAGTACTTTGCCTTACTACAATGCTACTTGTCTGGGTCTGATCTTCTTAGTTGTAAATGTACAGTAAATTATTGATGTAATTTCGAATTTTAAGCACAAACATATTTGGACTGGTAAATAAGTTATTATGTCTTTAATTTATAATTTCTGAAGTCTGATATTATGGCGCCTTTACATTTATCAGGCTCTTGTGGATGCACCCGAGATGGTGAGAGGCCAAATGAACTTTAAAAGGCTCACACTAACAGATATTACAATCGACATCAATAGGACCCCTAAGAAGAAGGTTCTGGTCAAAGCAATGGAGGCTGCAGGTAAACCTACAGTCAAGCTATTTGTATGCATTAATTTGTAATCTTTTACGCTGTAGGGTGGATATAACTGGTTTTAAATTATGTCAGATGTCAAGAACAAGTGGGAGAACAGCTCCTGGGGAAGGAAATTTATTGTTCAGAAACGCAGGGCAGCCCTTAATGACTTCGATAGGTTCAAGCTTATGTTGGCGAAAATTAAGGTTTGTCCTCAAGACCTGTGGTGACTAAAAGCTTCCATCTGTCTATGCTTTTAATAAGTTGTGTTTGACCTTCTTAGCTAATCTGTTTAATTTTATGATGCATTTACAGAAGGCTAGTTTGGTCAGGGAAGAACTTGCGAAACTGAAGAAGCAGACTGCAGCTTAATCATTAGAATGATTTTCATTTGCAAACAATTTTATTATGAATTTTTTTAAATCTTATACTTATGGATCGGTACTTGTTCAATCATCGATGTCGTGTTTCCTAAATTATGTATCAGCTTTGTCTGCCATATTTTTCACATATCTGTACTTTTCCATGTGTTGGGGCATGGTCTCCAAGAGCTTGTATATCTGCCTGCCATGCGTTGGATGAGATGTTACCGCCTAGCCTAAATCATAACCATCAGATCGATCCACCACTGGTCTCCTAACTGGGGTACCAATTCTGTAGGGAGAACTAGCTAGCTTCTAAACTTCTAATTAGAAAATTTAAAATATGAAGGGAAACTAGCTTTTAAACTGTTTAGTGAATATGTACTCTTGATGAATGGACAAATGCAATGTCTGACTGGAGAATAGACAGTTTTTTTTTTTTTTAAAGAAAATCATAAGGTATCAATAAGAAATGAAGTTGTAAAATTTTAGTTTGAATCCACTTTGACAAGAGATGGAGTGAAAACGTAAAAAATAGAAATAGATTAGAACCAACGAGAAACTGGGTTCAAGTGGTTTTTAACGCCTTGCTCCCGAGTTTTTTAAAGATAAAATACTTTCATTTTATTTTTGGAGTGAAAGTTTTGAATTAAAAATATGTCAAATTTGCTTTCATTACCATTTGCTTTCGTTCCTTTTAAAAATTCGGGAGCACAATTATGAGTAAAAATGAAATTACTTTACCTATACTCCACTTGCTTTTCACCTTTTTTAAAACTCACGACTTAGGCGAAAGACTGGAAAACTGAATGCCAAATGAAAGCGTTTGTAGCTTTTCTGTAAGCAAACCCAAAGTTTGAAAAATTAGTAGAGTACGCCACCGATCGTTTGTGCGCATTATGTTCAACGTGTTTTTGCACGAACTATTGACTCGGAGCATGGTGAAATCGAGTTACATTTAGAAGACAAGGTCTGCAGTGAAGAGGAGATAAATAGGTTGAGTTGCTGAGGTGAGGGAATGTTAATGATGTTGCAGATAGGTTCGCAGCGGCAGTGAAAATTGTATAAATAAAATGTCTGAATGGCCCTTAAAAATCGATCTTTTATATCTGGTGTCGAGCGAATGATTGTTACTTGTCAAAGTTAATTAAGAGTTCTATTTATTATGACAGGACAGTTGGTCCCTGACAAACGATAGTTGACAAATCATTTGTTTGAGGAAATTTTTCACAAAATTCTTAAGAAAATGATAGAGCGATGTGATTCCCGCATTCACATAAATTTTCAGCGTAGAAACTAGACTCATTTCGTACCTTGGTTGTTTTTGTGTAGTAAATACAGACAGCGCGGTACATTCCAGCAACACAAAATATGCAGTATCTTGTAAACAATTCATTCGGTAATCAGGGAGTGCCTCGCATTATATATTTAGTTGTGATATTTATACAATTCATGGCTACCACGTTCATCATCGAGCAACCAAGATGAATTGCCATGAATGAAGCATTTGTGATCAGAAGAATTAAGCATCTTCATTGGCCTCGAACAAAAAGAAAAGCATCTTCATTTTTACCCCCGATCAAAGTTCAAAATAAATTTCAAATTTGTGTATTCCGGACCAAGAATGTTCTTTGCAAATGATCATAAACAACAATGCAAACAACGATGATGCCTCTTATAACGCTGATGGAAGCAGTGAGAATGTACATGTAACTAGTTCATCGAAAAACTTCATATAAGAGGACCTTTCAATGGAGTCCAATCTTAAATCAAGGTATCTTCGAATTTGAGATCAAATTCATTTTGATCTCCAGAAAGCTTACCAGTGCATGAAACCTTGGACCTTGGAAAAGATCCATAATCATAATCAACAGGAAATCGTTGATGACAAAATTATAGCTGGATTTTGAACAAGTTACCTGCAAAATAACCCTAGCATAAAAGCAAGAAACCAATATTACAACTACTGGAACAAATTGGTGAAGTTTGTTGAGAAAAACAATGTTATCTGTCAAATGACAGAATATGTTCTTAGAATTGTGTAAGAAAGCACCTGCAAGAAAAGTATGTATCATAAAAGCAAGAAGCCACTGTCATAAGTCCAAAACAAACTGGTGAATTCTGTTAAATAGAAAAAGATAATGTCAAACTGCCGCAAGACAGACAACTTTAATCCAAAGTTTTCAACTGATTTATCAGGGCAACAAAATCTTACGATAACTTATGGAACAGCAACGAGCACACAACATTTACAGTGAACACGAACTTGAAACTACAGCAGGTAAATGACCTGCAAAACCCTCATTTCTAAATACTTTTCACTCCAAAATATGTACTCAAATGAAAACAACCTATCACAATCTTTTTTGGTGTTCAGTTGGCTTTGTTTGCTTAACTATGCTTCGCTATCTGCTGTAGTTATGAACAAATTAGTATAGGTTCAGCTCAAGCAGATCCATCCTGCTTTGAGACCTCAAGTTCCGAAGGCAAGAGGCTGAGAAAGCTTCCTTGAGCAGGTGGAGGAGAGGCAGAATCCCACTCTTCATCTGTAAAAATAATTCCTCATATTAATATTATAACACACAAGATGGTAATATTACCTGTGGTTCGTTAATGCCTAGCTATAATATTCAGAATAAATATATATTATTATCATTAAAGTCCTCCAGTTCCCTAGAGTAGATCCATTTAGAAACTTCCAAATATTGATGAATAGTGAACTTTAATTGCTAGACAATATTACTTTCTTGTACAAGTAATGTATATGTTGTGGAAGGGGGAGATCTTACTGAAAAGGGACTTCACAGTTGGCCTCTTGGGTTTTGAGCTCTTCTTTTTAAGTTCGGCTGAAAAGATACAAGTAATCAAAGTTATAGACATTATCACCCAATATTAAAGAGAAAAGCTAGCACTGCAAATACTCACAGATATCTAAATATAATGCATTACTAGGGATAACCATTTTGTATATTGGGACTGTTAAAAGAAAAATTCTGAAGGTGGTCTACGTACCAATTCCGGGCAATTCATGATCATTTATAATTTCAAAGTTCTTATATGTGTAGCCCATAAAGTTGACATCCTTAGATGAGAGCATCTGCAAAACATATGAAAAGGTGAAAAGTTAAAGCACCAATGTGTATTCTTTCAACTTCTAGAAATCACAAGTCGTAAACAAAATAAATCGGGAAGATCCAATTCAGCTAAAAAAAAGTTCGCCACAACTGTCAGCTTATTTTTGAGCCTTTACTCCCAATTTAAATAAAGCTAACAAAAATTTAGTACAACTCTAAACTGAATCCATATAAGTTACTGTTAGTACCCATTAAACACAATCTCAGTTCTTGAGGGAATCCTAGATTCCTAGTGGTAATTCTCTTTGTTTCAAAGTTTTTGAGGACTCTTAAAGGAGTGTTTTTGGGGAAATCTGAAGAAGAGAGTTATAAGAACAACGCAATATACCCGAAAGGATATAGCAGTAATAAATCTATACCTAAAATATATATATACGTTAGATATTAGCTACTTCAAACAAAAAGTAATAACTTGTTTATAGAGTTAATTTAGTTTCGCATTTTTCTTTTGCTATATTTTTTACGAAATTTCAAAATTGAGCTATTTACTTAGCCTCCACTGGGTCTAAATTCATCCACCCAGATTGGAAGTTAAAACAGAAAGCATGTAACTTGAAAGTAAATTACCAACCTTCCTCCATGGACCTGCCTTTGCTACAGTGGATATTTGATTGTCAGCCTGCAAAAACAAAAATTAAGCATGAGAATAAAAGGATCATAGACTGATGGACATAGTCTACCATTGATATATTATTAGACAACTAGTTCACCTCTTCAAACTTTTCAAAATTCTGAGTATCCAACTCATCATTAACTTCTGGAATAAATGCAGCTTTCATTTGGTATAGTTTGTCCCATTCAATACCAGCGAACCATGGATGAGCCTGAAAATAAGCAACTATCCAGATTAATTTGCTAGTTTGATGATAAAAATATCAGTCTACATGGAAATTACGCAAGATCGTACCTTTATTTCATATGGACCTTTCGTACCCAATCTCCTTTCAACATTACATAATAATTTACTAATTAGATCTTTCGCTTCTGGAGATAGGTTAGCTTCTTCCGGAAATTTCAAATAAGTTCTCCAATTCACAATCTGCACCAATTAGAGATATATAATTCGTCAACAAGATGCAGACCATAAGTAGAATTAGGAGTCACAACGAGTTGAAATTATGTATGCAACTGTACAAGTAACATCATCTAATAATTATGTGGTAGAAAATTAAATAATTTTTAAGATATTTGGGTCACATAAATTGAACAAAATTTTGACATACATCATGCTTCATTGTTATATGATGGAAAATATACACTGAAGTTGCAACGTTTAGTTATATACAGGGGGTGGATCCAGAATTAGATGGCAATCATCTCTGCACGCTTAATACCTAGCCCATATAGCGTGCAAGACTTGACAAAACACTCAACCTGGTAGAATTGCCAACCCACTACGACGAAGAGGTTGACAATCCTGCAAGAGTCATATTTTAGACAGGAACATTAAAACTAAATATAGAGGATGGTATCTTAAGATGAGTCTTCACAGTCTGTAATTGTATAAGCAACTAAATCTTATACATATACCAGCAAATGATCAGAAACTCTTGATGTCAGAGTACGAGACTTAATCTTTCAAGATACAGACAACTTTGCCATAATCATCGGTGGAATGATATAAATACACACAAATGGAACAAAAGGATAGCATGATAATTTGCCTTGGCATGTTCGTAAGATATGTACATCCAATGAATACATTAAAGAGTGACAAGTATGAGAGAATGGGACAATATAAAATTGACTCAGTATAAAGCAATTGAATATATGCAAAGATATTCATATTACCTTTCTACAAGTAGTCAAGGGTTCGTCAGAATAAAAAGGAGGATACCCAACAAGCATTTCATACATAATAGCACCAAGAGACCACCTGTGATTGTACAAAACATAATCAATATGGTAATCTTTAGAAAAATAAAAAAAATTATTATAAGGAATAATTCAGAATCAAACCAATCGCATTCCATTCCATATCCTTTCTTAAGTAAAACTTCTGGTGCAATGTAATCAGGTGTGCCAACAGTTGAATAAGCCTGCATAAAAGAGGATATATATTTTTACTAAAAAAATGGTTTTCTGACAAGGCATGCTGCTTAAAACATTTGACTGTACAATGCATTGCTTGAATGCTTAAAGGCTTGATCCAGCAATAATCCTACGTATAAGGCGACTAATTTGGAAAGTTGAGGATCTAGAATATATCACGGTTATTCCAACTGGTTCACCATAGATGATATACATAAACAACTATGATTTTCTAGGTGATGTGACATAGAGAGAAATTAGAGAACACATCAACAGTGTAATGTTTCATCAGCACAAATTACGAAAGAAACAAGCTATTGTAGATATCTGGGGTACAATCAAGACAACTCTTAATCTTAATATGGTAATATGTTTAATGCTTGCAAACAGCCGCTGTCATCTTTATTGTTTTATGCTAAGTAAAAAATTCAAACTAGCACCAAAATGTGACATACTCGCACAGAAGCGAGAAATTCAGGATCAACCTGCTTGACAAACACAAAATTTACACAACTCTGAATCCCAAGCGGAACTCAACAATTATTATGGAAGGTGAGGGACTCAACAACATTATTAACACTATAATCAAGACCTTCTCTTTTATCATCCACATTGCGACTAGTCCTAATAACATCTTGCACACAAATAAAATCATTACACTCTAATATCATGAAGTCTATCACCAAACAAGATCAGGAAAACTTCTCATTAGAGACGATTCCATCACTTCAATTTGCATTCTATGTCTAATTAACATGTGACTGCTTGATTAATATATGAAAAAAAATCAAGAAAAGAGAGAAATTATACAAGCATCCTTCTGTTCCTCTGCCAATGCTGCAGCTGCTCCTGTTGAGTACGCTTAGGTGCTGCAGGACGCCCATCACTTTGAAGAGCCCCACTAAGATTTTTTCCCACAGAAAAATCTTTCTCCTGGAGAATGCTGCAGTCCAGTGGCTTACATAAACCAAAATCTGACAGTTTCATGTGGCCAAGTCTATCGAGCAGCAGATTGTCTGGTTTAATATCCCTGTAATAAACAAAAAAAAAGTAAAAGATGTTATTTAAATTTTTCCACTACCAATGATCTTGCCTAAGACGCCGCATTATTAAGAAAGCTTGTAGTAAGAATGGAAAAAAGCAAGTTGTAAGAACGGAATAAGTTAGAAAACGCAGGTAGCTCCTATTATGTAATAAATTAAACGGGCTACTGTGCAAGGAAACATGAAGACTTTCTTTAAATCAGTAACTTCAGTAAGAAGCATACCAGTGGTGCACATGATTGAAGTAAAAATATTATTATATTAACTACTACATACGGACCTATGAATATAATTGTGTTTATGGATGGATTCAATAGCCAAAACTGTTTCTCCAACATAAAACCTAGCCTCATCTTCAGTAAGCGTATCTTTTCGCATGAGTAAAGTCATCATATCTCCACCAGGAAGATACTCCATTATAAGATAAAGATTCTCCTCGTCTTGGAAGGAACAATAGAGTTTGACAATGCAATTGCTGTCAACCTCTGCAAGCAGATTCCTTTCAGCTTTAACATGCTCAACCTATTGCAGCATATCAGGAAACAGAAATTATTAAGAAAATTGACCAACATATGCACCACAATGTTCTTGAAAGAGATTGTACCTGGCCTCTTCTAAGCATTTCAGACTTCTTCAGCTTTTTCATGGCATACACATGGCCGGTTGTCTTCTCTTTGCATATTCTAACCTGCATGTTGGGAAAGGAATTGAAAGGAAGTGAAATTTTTAGTAAAGATGTTGAAACGTGTTGATGATAGGACACCATAGTCATAATATTCTTAAGGAAGGACCCCGCATATATCTCTAAGAGATGAAGAAAAGATAAAGCAAAAACGGAAAGTAAAGACACCAACAACTAAGCCCCGCATTATAGGAATTGTTCAAAAGTGGCAAACCTTATACATCGTGGTCCTCGAAAGATTTCTCATCTGGACAGCAGTGGTACAGGGTAAGAAGTTATGAATTTCCAACAATTTTACACCAATTAGATAAACCCACAAAAAATTTGGAGAAGCAGGTCTTTGGCCATAAATGATGTAATTCAGTAAACTACACAAGCCTTATATGCTTTCTCAAATCTTATGTGCCCTTCCTTCTACTTTCTGATGTGGCCATGTGGGGACTCAATCAAATCAAGGTTTAAATTTATCAAGTCAAGTCTTAATAATATATCTAAGAAACCTATAGTATAAAAAATTGATGACGGTGGATTAAATGATTGAAATATAGTAAATAAACCTGACCACTATGAATTTTGACAACATGATTATGTTTGACTTACTGAAAATGTAAATGCTCAAAATACAATCATCAGCACAAATTAATTCAAAAAGCAAATATTATAAAGGGGATCATACACGGAATATAAATAGAAAAATTGTTAACAAAGTGAAGCGCGCATTAATTATGCTACATTTATTTCTCTGAGGTTATAAGACACATCTCTAAGCAACTGACTTGTCTGAACTCCCGTATAAATGAACAGAAAGATCACCAATCACAAACATAAGACAAATTAATTGCTCGGAACTTCTTATATTGTTTTATATAGTAAATATTAAATTTCACAGAGGTGGCTAGAGGACTTAATTCAACCTCAATCCTACAAAATTGAGTCATGGTCAAGAAACAAGATTTTCTCAGGCTAGTAGAGTAATCTTTAATGAAATGATAACATGTCTTCCTATTCTAATTTTAGGAATTCAAAACTAGTCTTTGCCCTTTCGGGCTCATTCAACCACTTATTAATTGTGCCATACTGAGCGAAGAATATTTCAAATAGGACCCTCACTACTACTTAGCAAGTAAGTGGGAAACTACTAAAACTAAAATTGTTTAGTCTCTTGAAATCTAGCTTAGAGAAGGTATATCAGGGTATCAAATTATCAATAGGCCATCCATAGTGATGAGAATAACTGCTGGTTTTAAGGATATAGAGTTCATTAAATACAGACATGGGGATACCTAAAATATGATGGGAACCAGTGACAGGTTGGCGTAGATACTATAGCATATATAAAGGATAGCAAAAACTTGAATGGATTCTATTATATATGCATATTGGTCTTCCAAGTACATGCTTTACAGAAGAGAGGGAGGAAAAATAACAAAATTACCTCACCAAATGCACCCTTGCCTATCATTGTCAAAGGCTCAAAATCCTCAGCACCCATTTTGTGCCTCTGAAGACGCATATACTCGGTTTCCTTTTTTTCCAGGTACTTGCGAATGTTGGTCTGCTCTTCTGGGGTGGCCTCAGTATCAGCTAACTTTTTCTCAAGCATATTACGTCTATACAAAAAGAGTTCATCAGTCACTATTTTCATCTTATAAGAAACAGAAATCAATTACTGAAAATACAAGAGAGGTAAAATAAAATCCTTGTAAAGATGTTGTTGAACACTGCAATTGTAAACATAGAGAGCACACGCAAACAATATGCTGGAAATCTCAAAATTCAAAACCATTTGATAGTTCCACTGATTGGTGGAGGCTCCAGACACACACACAGGGACTTGAAAAATAAATTTGTTGGTATATGGATTAAAATAAATATTGTGGTAATTTCCAAAACGAAGCTAAAATCAACCTACAATCTTATGAAGTTAATGCATCTGCCAACAGCCCACAAAGACAGTTTAATTTGTTTTACATAATCGAAAACAAAAGATGTAAAAAGTGCGACTACTTAAAAGCTTAAACTTAACAAAAATGAGAGCATAGGCATTGTAGGAGACTTCTCCCTAACCAAAACACATGAAGGGTTGTAAAGGAGATACATTCATTCGCCCATCTTATATGTTGGTAACCTGAATTATTACATTTAATTAGATTCAAAAGAAAGTTGTTATTGGTCTTTAAATAAAATATTTAATTATACTTCTTAGGCAAACTACTCTAATTGAATAGGTCCTTGTTTATCATTATTAGTGGGTGGATGTGAGTAATATATGTCACTTCTCCCTAACAAATATAGTGATACCACAATATATCTTTGTATGGCTGACTGGTGTTTCTTGAGGTGGGTGAAAACAGATCTGGGAAGTGCATATTTAAGCTGCAGTCAGCAGTAGCAAGTTATTCTACTCAGCTTGCTTGGACCTTATAGTTAAATTAATTAAGTCTGCAATATATGGAAATGTTGCATTTGCATTCGTCAAGTACAAATTAACAATTTAATAAATGTTGCATTTATATAACAAATTAAGAATTTAATTCGATCACCCAAAAAACATTTATTGTGACCTTGTCTGAATTTAGGGTACACAAATGACACTTATCACTGCGAAGAAAACAAGAATTACTAAGTACTATATCTGGGATAGTTTAGTACGTTCATTGCTTGTGAAGACCTAAGCCTATATGAGGAAGAGAAGGTCAGGAAGAAGCAAGGGACAATACACTTACTTCAGGGAAAGTTTCGGAGATAGACAAGGAGTTTAAAATATATAGATTCCTCCACAATTCTGAAGAGGGTGATTAGTTGGTTAGGTTCAGGTAATACATAAAAGTTGAACTGATTTCAAATACATTTATTTATCATTTGTCGCAGTATCTTACAAATTGGTGGCCAGATTTTACCTAATATAGCATTTTGGTGGCTAAATTTAAATATTCACAACATGGTGGCCAAACATTGCTTTCATCTTCCCTTAAAGTGGCAGTCGGCCACTTCGACCGCCAAATTTTTGAAAGACGGAAGCAATATGTGGCACCAATTTTTAGTGAGTACTGAGTAGCCACTTTTTTGGAAGGTGGAATTGATATCTGGCCACCCAATTGCAAATTTAAAAATCTAGCTCCCACGATTCTACAATAGGTAAAGTTCAGCCATCACTTGGAAATTTCTCATAAAAAATTTTAAATTCATTCTGTTGGAGATGGAAGTAATCATAATCAAGTTTGAACAATGTTAGATATGCGAAGTGCGGATAGGTAGACAAAGTAGCATAATCCTCAACATTCCTTTATGAAATGTGTTGGTCAATTCTTTTTAAAATTTGATACATAAAACAACTAGCAACCACCATTCAAATCAGCAAATATTATACGTACACATGCAAATTTACGTATAAAACTTATCCATGCATATAGAATTGTCAGTAGGCATTTTTCATTGACATGCATACTACATAATTTCGTAGCACGTAAGAAAGGCAATCAAATCAGCAAAAATAGCAATTCAAATGATGTCATCATAGTTTATAAGTAAAATTATATTACTTTCTAAGTATAAATTTTAAAATTTGTTCTTCTAAGACCAGCAAGTCGTCATCAAATATGGACATTACAATCAGTGCATTATATGTTAGTACATAGAAAACTCGAAAGATACATGAACCTAAACACTTGTGACCATGAAAGCAGGTAAACAAGAGTCAAATGTTCAATCACAAATAGTTAGTTCTAATATAACCTAAACCAATTCTAAAAAGATTAATACACACATACGCCATATGGACCTTCAAGCTGTTTCTATTGCAAATTAGAACAGGTCACAAAATAACATACCTGGCTACCAACACAAACTACGATACGTCATATAGTATAAGGTAGCGAGAAATTTTAAAAACAGTGCTGACACGCACATGAATCACAGCCTTTTAAACTTTAATGAATGTGGTGTGTCATATGATCCAAAATGAAATAAGAACTCACAAAATAAACAGACCAGACTACTGAAAACAAGCTAAGATTAACAGAATAGAAAGAAGCATAAGGATCATACCGCTCCTTTCGCTCCTGTAGGTTTTTCATTTGTTCTTTGTAATGCTTCTCAATATACTGCTTGGCGGCTGCAACCTTCTGCTTTGTGGCAACAGAAGGTGCTTCCTCCCTTGTTGGAGCATTCGAGCCTTCTCTCCCATTACTAGTGGTTTCATTCCTCCTTGAAGGCTTAGCCTTACTTTTTGACCAAAATTTCTTAAACCAACACTTTGTAGCCTCCATGTATATCTGTCAACCAACACGTTATCTTCTAATTAGCACTCAAATCATTTAAATTTTAGAAATGTTCCCATTCAGTCACAATCAAACAGGTATCAGTATCAGTAATATATTATACAGCAAGAGAAATCTTATCACATTTGGCAAATTGATATTCCTGTGTGTCTGTCTGCTAATATTATCACCTCATACACAATCACTATAAGGAAAATAATAAATCTTAACAGCCAGTAATCATTTAAAGATAAAAATTAAGAGAACCAACTACAAACACACTTTCTTAACTAGCAGTTCATCAAAAACTCAAAGTTATTCACATCTTAATCCGACAAATAAGAAAGGTACTAAAGTGATTGTTTTTAAAATTTAAAAAAAAATTAACAAAAAGAGACCACAAAAATCACAGCCACACACACAGATATGAAACAGCAATTCTGCATTCAAAAACAAATTTTTGCATCCATCTACCATTCTACATTATATCTTATCAAAAATTCACCAACCCATTACGACATTAATCCCGAAAACCAAACCCTTTAACTAAAATCAAGTGAAAAAAACTCCAGATCAAACTTACCAACATCAAAAAACAAACCATTAAACTAACATTTACAGTCCCACTAGTCCAAAAAGCAAAAAACCTCAAAAAGATACAAACTTTCATCAAGAAACCATTCTTGAAACCCAAAATCAAGAAATAAAGTACTAGATCAAACAAAAAAACATAAAGATTAAGAAATTACCAAATGGGTATGCAGCAGCTGGGTCAAGAAGAGTGCTTGCAAACCTATACACACAAAAAATGCAAAATCTTGAAGTTACACATAAAAAGAAATGAAGAAACTACAACACTACTATTATGTAAGTAAATTTGTACTTTATTCACATCCTCCACCAGTTTTTTTTGCTGATTCAATTTGGAATGTTATGTTCTTCTCCACCCTTTTTTTCTTTTTATTTTCTCTCTCTACCCTTTTTATCTCTCTCCTCTCCACTCTCTCTCTCTCTCTCTCTCTCTCCCTTTTTCTCTCTCCTTGTAATAATAATTTATGTTTTTAATATCCAAAACTTATATGATTGATTTTTTGGGCAGATATTGATACTATTAGTATTAATGTCTCATGATAATTAGAATTTGTGCTGCCAGTGAGAAATGTTTGGAATATTTTTTTTATTATCTTTGCTTTTTTTAGAATCAAATTGTTCAAATATTTACATTTCTTTTTTGGGAATTTTTAGTTCTTCATTTCATATTTCTACTACTTTTTTCATTTTTTTTTCCTTTTTGGAATCACATTGTTTAAATGTTTACTTTTGTTCTTTTGGGATTTTTTTATTCCTCATTTTATTTTCTATGAGTTTTATGGAAAAAAGGTTATACTTTTTTTTCTTTTTTTTTGCTAAGTTAATAAGCAAGCTGGATTTCTCGCTCTTTCGAAAGCCACTATGACCTTCTAGAAACTAGACTACCGGCTGTACATCTATTACCCGCCTAGCACTCTTTGTACTCCCTGATAAGCCTTTTAACGTTTATTCATAAGTTTTGTATTTTTAAAAAAAAAAATACGTGAAATGGTATCTTTATAAATAAAGTTTTATAAAACCTAAAATATGTGAGTTGTCAAACATTGTAGTGCATTATCATTTATGAACATGATTTTTGAAAAATGCATCTGGATTTTTTTTTCGTCTATTCTTTTTCGTCAAGAAAAATGCACATAGATTTGTTTTAAAAGATGCAAATGAGATAGTTTAAAAAGATCTTAGGAGATATCAAAAAAAAAAAAAAAAAAAATCTTACGACAATCCGCATCATTCAAAAAATCTTATAAAATCTTTGTTGAATTTATTAGATGCTCACATTAATGTCATAAGTTATCAATCAATCAATATGCATAAAGAGGAGTATTACGTGACGATTCTAATATGGTTTTAATTTGTTTTTTTTGTTTTTTTTAGAGTTTAAAATTTTAATATTAACAAATTATAAAATATTATTTAACATATTAAAAATATAATAAATATTTAAATTTATAAAGAATAAGAGTTCGAATTTATAAAATACGAATATTAGGGTCTTCTCCACTTTTTTTCTTTTTATTTTCTCTCTCTCCTCTCCTCTCTCCCCTTTTTCTCTCTCCTTGTAATAATAATTTATGTTTTTAATATCCAAAACTTATATGATTGATTTTTTGGGCAGATATTGATACTATTATGTTTTATGTCTCATGGTAATTAGAATTTGTGCTGCCAGTGAGAAATGTTTGGAATGTTTTTTTTTTTATCTTTGCTCTTTCTGGAATCAAATTGTTCAAATATTTACATTTCTCATTTGGGAATTTTTAGTTCTTCATTTCAGATTTCTACTACTTTTTTCATTTTTTTTTCCTTTTCGGAATCAAATTGTTTAAATTTTTACTTTTGTTCCTTTGGGAATTTTTGATTCTCACTTGATTTCATTCAAGTTTTGTGGAAAAAGAATAATATTTTGACAGTTTGTTCAAATTAATTTTTAACAGTGTGTTCACAAGTTTGTTATAATTAAGAATTTCAACAAAAATACGTCCTCCGTCCCATGAACCACTTGTTGTTTCACGGATTTCTTTGAAAAGATTGTTGTAACTAATATTTTTTTGAATATTTTGTTTTATATATAAATATAAACCATATATTTTTATACAAAACAAAAAAATCGAAAAAATATTATTTCTAAATATTTTTTCCGTTGAAATGCGTGCAAACAAAAAGGTCCACATAAAATGGAACAGAAGTAGCAGTATCTTTATAAATAAAGTTAAATAAACTTAAATTATCTGAGTTGTCAAATATTGTAGTCTGCATTGTCATTAGTAGGTTGGTTAGGAAAAAGAATGATCAATACATTTTTCCCCTTTGTATATTGTACTAGTCACATAAAAGAAATACCCATACTGAAAAAGATTTTATGAAATACAATTCAGATTTGTTTTAAAGATTTTATAAAATACAATTAAGATTTGTTTTAAAATACAATTTATAAAATCTTTGTTGAATTTATTAAATACTCACATTAATGTCATAAGCTATTCATCTGTTTTTAATTCAAATTTCAAGTGTAAAAATCTTTTTTGCTATCATATTATATTTTTTTCAGATTTGTTCCTATTGAATGACTTTAGATAATATAAAAATTCGTTACAAATTACAAAAATTAAAATTTTTGAATTCGTTATTCCATTATATATTAAAACTAAAGTTAAATTGTGAATAAAAATATCGTGGAATGTATATATGGTTAGATACCCGATCATAAAAAAAGTATTTCATAATATTTTGGGAAAGCGTTTTTCAAAAAAAATAATAATAAGTCAAATACGTAGTTCTCAAAATTGTATGTCGAAATAACAGACCGTTGAAAATGTATTTCGAGATATTCCGTTGAAAGAAACGTATCTAGCTAGTATTTTTGGCCGAACTTTCTAGACAAAACTCAAAATTTTTGAATTCGTTATTTGATTATATATAAAAACTAAAGTTAAATTGTGAATAAAAATTGGGTGAAATAGGCCATCGTGAAATGTGTGTATGGTTAGATACCTCGTCATAAAAAAAAGTATTTCATAATATATTGGGAAAGTGTTTTTTTTTTTTTAAAAAATAAGTCGAATACTCGGTTCTCAAAATTGTATGTCGAAATAACTGGTTGTTGAAAACGTATTTCGTGATATTCCGTTGAAAAAAACGTATCTACTTAGTATTTTTGGTCACTTAGTATTTTTGGTCGAACTTTCTAAATAAAGTAATGTTAGGTACCCAAAAGAGTTCCAAAACTTTTCTCAAACGACGTGGCATCGACAAGTGACTGATTTTGATTCGTGGGAGTATATGAATGCACGCGGGGTGCCATCTTAATATTTTGAGACCACTAGCATTTTTTTCCTAAATATGATATTATGATCATCATATTTAAAACTGTGGTAATTTTGTCATCTTAGAGCCCATTTGACTTAACTTAAAATTATTATTTATGACTTAAAGTTGCTTAATGTAATAAGTGAACAGTAAAAATTTTAAGTTAAAATTGTTTTGGTAATTTTACATTGTACATAACTTATGAATTATGAAAATGTGAAAAAATAAAAAAAACTTTTATGAGTTGTACAAAGTCATTTTTCGGCTTATTACACAAACACACAAATTTTAGCTTAAAGTCAAAAATCATTTTAACCTAAGATTTTAAGCCATGCAAAAACAGACTCTTAATTAATCATGTCATACCTAGAATAAAGTCCAACTCGAACTCGACTTCAAAATAAGGTGAAACTTAATTTAAATTTATTTTTGGAACAAAATTTTTATACATTGTGAAAAATTAACCTAAACTTGTTATTCATGAACTTGTATTGTTAAAATTAAATTTGAACTTGAACTCGATATTTTTCATATTTATTATAAACTTTTTAATAAATAGATATGTGTCATAAATTTTAAAATTACTTGTAAGTTATTAATTTGTTTGTTTTTCATAGATTATTGTTTTTTTTTCTTTTAAAAACATAGATTATTGTTAATGAAATATATTTTTTATTTAATTATTTTTTAACTCATTTCTGATATTAATATATGAATTTTTTTAAATTATTAATGAGAGTAAGGCTCTACATACCTTGTTATAGGTACAGCAGGATATACTGATATGTTTGATTGGCACAGAATAACACCACAATACAAACAAAAGAAAGAAATTTATTTTATAATCTCTTATTTTCTAATATAAATTACACAACTGATGTCACATATGAAAAAATATCAACGAGTCAATACTATCAGAGAGAGATAAACGAAAAGTGTGTATGAGAGTACGAACCAAAACGAAATGAAAACAGCAGAAAAAAATCCTTTTGAAAATTAATATTTAACCAAGAAAAACCAATCAATACGAAGAAAAAGAAAACACGAGCCGAAAAACGTTTAGAAAGAAAAATCAATGTTACCCAAGAAAAAGACATAACCAACTCGAATAAGTACAAGAAAAAAGAACATGTTTTAACCCAACATGTAGAAGACGTCATGTTTAACTCTCCATCAACCGATCCCGGATCGAACCAATCTAACTTTTGATACCATGATAAAGTATGTAAAGAGGAGAGAAAAGTAATATTATATTATAATGAACTTGATATCCATTACAATAGAGAAAAAGCTTATATAGCCAATAACCATACAATCACTACACCATAATTGCTTATAGGCAACGCTTTTTCTGAGTGTTGCGAGCAAAGCGTTTCAATAGATACACTCAATTATGATCTTTTGCAACACTGCTCGAATACTATTGCATTAGACATACATTTGGTGTTGCACATAAATATTGGGGTTTCAACATGCAACATGTATTTGATGGTGTTGCATTAAATCTATTTTTTAATAATTATAAAATAAAGTTGAATACATTTTCAAGAAAAATACAATGACATTACATTTTAATTAATATTTTTACTTTTCAAGTTTGAAATATAAAATTAAATATCTAATACAAATATTTAGCATTTTTTAATTTTAATAAAATATTTTTTTATAATTTTTAAATTTTTATGTTTTATATATTAAAAAAATATAATATAATTAAAATAATTGTCATTGATTTCTTACTTTTAAGCTTTAATAACCGAGTAATTTATTGTTTCTTACTTTTCTTACAAATATTTGATATAAGTATATGTAATGCTTTATAATATTTAAAATTTTAACTAATAAATTGATAAAGCCTAAAAGCCTCAAATAACATTTTAACAATTTCAGCCACTGTTTGCACAAAAAATTGGGCGCATAACTTCCCCCGTAAACCAAAATTTCAATCCACTTTTCCCGGCCTACACGCCTCACTCACAACTCAATACACCCCCTCTCCCTTGTACACCCTCTCAAACTACACCCTCACTCATACCCCTCTTGCTTGAACTAAACTAATTGGTAATTAATTACACATTTTCTTGGCTCCAACATTTACTCTCCACTCATTGTTTGTTTGTTTTTTTTTTTTTTTTTTTGATTTTGCAGCTGAATTCCAGGCTTTCAATTTAGGGTTTTCAATTTGAGGAATTCAATTTAGGGCTTTCAGTTTGAGGATTTCAATTTAGGGCTTTGAGTTTGAGGCTTTCAATTTAGGGCTTTGTTAAGGTAAAATACCTCTATCTAATTACGGCTTTCAGTTAGTGGCTTTCAATTGACTGATTAGAGATAGAGTTTAGGGTTTTGTATGACTTTATGTAATATGTGTTTTTTGCTTGATATTGATTTTGTATTTGAGTGTGAGAGAGATATAGAGACATATAGTGACACAGAGAGAGAGAGATACAGATGGAGAGAAAGACAGAGATTGAGATACACAAAGAGAGATACACAGGGAGAATTTCATGGATCTTTGGCCTTCCTCTTCAAATGATTTAGACAACTTGGTCAGACAAGAAGTATGTTCCGCTATCTTTTACTTGTTATACTGCTAAGGATTCTGAACGTTTACTTGTTATTCCTCTGTGCTTTTTTTTATATATTCACAACTGGAAAGTGTATAGTGGACCTTTGCCAAATGTATGACTGTTATATAATTTGTCATTCAATCTTACAGAATTGAAATCTACACTGTAAAATTTGCATTTATAGTTTTGCCTTTTTGATTTTGTAGTGGCTTTCGAAAAATATCAAGAAGAAAAATGAAAAAAATTCTCTTTCCAATGGTGTTGCTCAGACAGGTATAATTCAACTCAATATTGTTTTCCTGAAAAAGTTATTATTAAGGCACCTGGTCTAAAGACACTCCTTTTGTCACACAGATAAGGCATCTTCAGGACTGACAACTGGTTCAAATCAATCTACAAAGGTTATTTATCCAGATACCTCAAGAATGATGGCCTCTTCAGTGTAATTTATAGTTTATTCGGCTAAGACTAGCATCACTTAGTTAATATGTTGAGGATATTACCAAATTAAGTAAAGAGAAGCACTAGTATAACTGACGTAAAAAGGTAGAATATATGTCGACCTGATAACTGACGTATAAAATCTGTTAGAAATGAATACTACTAGAAACTAGACAGAGGGGGGGTGAATGGATAGTTTGATATGTTTTTCGATTCTTGAAAACTAAGTAACAGACTGTATATGATTATGATATGTAATATGCAGAAAGTAAATAACACACACAATCACTTTAATCTACTTTGTATAAGCAAATTAAATACTACAGCTTTCCAAGAAATTCACAATAGAATTTCTGGCTTCTAAACAAGAACAGTTTGAACTTGCTTGCTTACAGAGAAAAGAGCTTAGCAAATAACTATGTGTATCTCTCTTGCCGCTTACAGTTGTGTGTGCACGATATATATATATTCACCTATACAAACTAGGCACACACAATATTACACAGCTACCCCTTCTGAAAGTCCAACTTGTCCTGCCATAAGAAGTTCACTGTGTCAGGAAGGACCACCTGCTTTTCGGAGTCTTTCCCGTTTCTGTAGCTGCTTGTCTCTTATCTTTCTCTCCAAGTTTAGCTATAGATTTGCCATCTGTTCTTTGGACCACCTTGCCAGAACAAATGCTTCAGTATTTGTCTCCTTTGATTCTTGGTTATGTACCTTGATTTGTCTTGTTATAAACGGCTAAGTGTTGATATCGTGAACTCCACTTTATTCCTGACTTCGCGATCTCCCTTGTGAGGACTACGCGATATAGCCTTTGAAGACTTTGCGACATAGGTCATTTGACGACTATGCGACATAGGTCATTTGATGACTATGCGACATAGGTCATTTGATGACTATGCGACATAAGTCATTTGATGACTATGCGACATAAGGCTTCTGAGGACTTCACGATCTAGGCTCTTTTGACTTTGCTGACTTCAACACTTCACGACATGTGTCTTGAGGACTTTTCGACATAGTACAAAGTGGACTATGCGATATAGTACTTCACGACATGGATATTGGTGACATCACGACATAGCTTTCTTTTGACTTTGCTATATAATGCCTTAGACAAATTTCTGCAACTTATTTCTTCATAGCCTTATACATCTCTATCCTGCTGCATGAACACTTCTGAACTTCTACCAGGATAATTATTCAATGGCCTATATACAATCTAGATGCAAGAAACTTTACTAAGCTCATTATAAAACTGAGCATACATGATAGAGCTATTGTTCATGAGAACAAGACAAGTACATTTAGAGACCTATACTATATCCCAGTGATAGAAATCACTAGGTCATGTAGTGTGACATAGTCACATAGTGTAGGCTTGTTAATAGTGGTATTCAGACATGTCTTGAGCCTAACAATCTCCCCCAAATTGTGAGTAAGATCCTTAGGCACAATTTCATGTCTGATAACAAGCCTAACTTACATAAAAGGAAATTTAGTAACAAAGAGAACAATTCATGAACATTGAGATCAGAAATTTGATTACATAGAAAAATTGAAAGCTTACAGATTACTTTTGTTGCTCAGCAACTTCAGCTTCCAATTGCTTCTCTAGCAAATCATCATATATCTTCTTTTTCCTTATCTCTTCTTTTCTCTTCATGTCTATGATGGCTTCTTGAAGTTCTTCTCTTGCAATCAGTTCTTCAATGAGAGGTGAGCCTTTCAAGTCATCAATTGCAGCCTTGAGTGCACTTTCTACATAGGAATCAAGAAACTCCATCCTTATTTTGCTTTGACCTCCATGTGAGTTTTTGTACTCCACAATGTAAGGATTTTGTTTGACCCTGCACATCCCTTTCTGCCTTAGCTCCTTAGCCCTCTCCTCCATCTCAGCCATTTCTTTCTCTCTCTGTATGTTTTTCTCTTCATTCTCTTTCCTCGTGTTTTCTTCATAATCAGCATGCATCTTCAAGTACCTGGCAATATCTATCTTCCATGTCCTTTCTTCTTTTTCTTCAAAATTCAGTAAGGCATTTATCCTTTCAAGCTCATACTTATAGAAATATTGCCAGCTTCCTTGCTTCATTATCCTTTCTCTTCCATCAGTGTACCTGATCTCTAGATGATCCAACTTCACTTTGACTTCAAAGATCCTTTGAGCCCTCAAAAATGCTAGGGCATCTTCATCATAGTCCTCATCTAGTGGAAGCACATTGATGCCAATAACATTTGTGAGTTTTCCAGTCTTCTTTGTTATCCTTATCCTTCTGGGTACCCTCTTGATCTTCAAATGCTTCACAAGAGATACCTTTCTGGAACAAGGAGAATTAGTCTTCAGTGCCACATCACTTGGAAGTAGCTTCATTCCTTTCCCCTTCATCCACTATAACACTCCACTAGCTGTAACTTTGTGGAAGTGTTTTCTTGAAATTACTTTAGTGGCTTCATCTTTCTTCTGTGGCAATTCAGGTTCAGAAGTCATGGATAATGATTTTGAAGGATCATTGCTAACAGTACCCACCCTAGACTTAGAGTCTTGTGTTGTGGTTAAAGTACTGCTAGCAATGTCCTTGACTTGCTGAATTCCACTTCTTGTTTTCCTGGTTGTTTCCTTTGTCCCTTTGGAGTCCCTCTTGTCATCACCAGCATCTTTTGATTTCTTAGGATATTTACTCCTGCTGCTCTCACTAGGTCCATCCTTCTTTCTCCTTGTCTGAGATCTCCTTTCATAGGTTTTCTCCTCATCATCATCCTCCTCATCCTTCTTTTTGCTCTTTTCTTTGACAGATTCAGGAATGACTCCATGAATCAGAAAAGATTGTAGAGTTCGAATCATCTCTAGTTCCTCAGCTGTCCTAGCTCCTCTCTTAGCTCTCATCATTTGCAGCACCTGGTTGATCTTTGTATTGTTCTTCATTAAAAGGTCTGAGGGAATTACTAGTTGGTCAATACTACTGTCTTGAGATAGGCTTTGGTAAATTATTGTCCTTGGCTTGGATATAACCTCAGGCAATCTTTTATTCTGGTCCATCTTCAAGTCATTATAAAGACTTTCATTGTTCATCCCATGCTTTTCAATCAACTCCAGAATGATTGACAGCTCAGTAAATCTCAGTTTCTCTAGAGTTTGAAAAGCTAGGTGCCACAAGTAGTTGTCCTTGCACACCATGATTATCTCTCTTAGATGGACATCCTTGATTTTCCTTACTGCCACTGTGAAATACTTGATGCTTTCCTTGATCTTCTGTCTGTACATCCTTGCATCTCCTTGAGCACTACTGTAGATGGCTTTCAGAAACTCCAGGAAGGCCTCATCATGATAGATGTTTGAATTGGCAACTTCCTGTAGCTTGGCCTCTGTGATAATTACAGCTTTGACAGGTTTAGCATTGGGAGTAGGTTGAGTAGGTTGAGGAGTTGAGATATCTTTAGGCATTGTTGATGGATAGTAGGTGGTTGAGATTGTGCTCTTCTGACCTGCTGCACTTATGACCTCTACAGGGGGAAGAATGATTGGCTGTATGGTTTCTTCAATGAGTTTGCCCTTGCCCTTATGCTTTGGCTGCTTGGCAGGTACTCCCCCTTTCTGTTTCAGAATGACCTCCTTTTGTTTCTCCCCCTTAGGCTTGGGATCAGACAAGATGTCTTGAGCTTCCCCAGGGATAGGCAGGTTCATTTGTTTCATCATTGAAGTCAGCATCTGTTGTTGCACCAGCAGGATATTGGAGGTGTTGTTGCCTTGGGCATCCAGTTTGTCATTGAGCTGTTTTAGAGAGTTGGCAAGCTCCTTGTTTTCATCTGTCAGAGAGGCCACTTCTCTTGCAAGACCATCCACCTTTGAGAATAGCTGTTGAGACTTGAAAGAATTGAGAGATTGATCCTTGAGCTTGGCAAATTCAAATTTGGAGATGTTTGACAGAGGGACCTCATCCACCAATTTGTCACCATATTGATTCTTCCAAATTACATTCAGCATTGCATTTGAGTTGATATTGGCCTTGACTTGATTTTCCAGGGTTGTAGCCAGCTTCCTGATGTTGTCTGTGACCATGGCCAGAGAGATGTCCATCATGCTTACAGTAGAGTTTGTCTTCTGGATTTCTTTAAGGATACCATCCACCTTGGGAAAATCAGAGAGATATGAGTTTCTGAGCTTAGTGAGGGATCTGTCTGTCTCCTCCTAGATTGAAGAAATCTCTGATTGAAGCCCTTTCCCAAGATAGTGCAGAGCCTTTAATTGATTCCTGTAGACATCATTAACAGCATCATAGATGGCAACAGGAGAGAGATCCTTTGCATTGGAGCCCAGAGATGTTAGGTAATTTTCTCTTAGAAAAGCTAGGGCATCCTTGAGCTTGAGAGTCCTCTTAGCATCCAACCAGGCATCCACATTTCCCTCTGGTTCAGCTGCATCCACTATCTTCTCCTGCTGAGCTTCAACATCCTCCTTGTGGCAGAGTAAAATGGCTTCATAGTCAGCATTTGGGAGATTTGAGGTGAGGAGATGTTGAGCTATCTTTGAGAACTCATCAATCTGTGCCACATGGAGATCTTGTATGGCTTCTTCTGTCATTTTGGAAGGCACAGATGATGATCCTGAAGGCCTGTCATGGTGCACAGGCTTCAGCCATTCTGACATAGTGGCCTGAGCCAAGTGAGAGCTAGTGCTAGGCACTTCATGAGATGTAAGATTTTGAGTCTCCTCCAGCCTTGGAATGGCTGTAGGGTCTAATGTTGTCTCCATTGAAATGGGATGTGTTACAGCATTAGCCCTATTTGTCTGTGAAGACAGTTCCACATCCCTAAGGATGGGAGAATTTGGCATAGAGTCTCCAGTGAAAACTGGTGAAGCCTCCATGTTTGTGTTGGTGTCATTAGGATATGCCCCAGCATGCATTCCCTGACCAACTAGATGTGGTTCCTGGGTGGTGAGCATAGTGTCATGCACCATGTCACTTGAAATTGGCTCAATCACAGGAGAGAATTGTGATTGATCAAAGGCAAGATTGTCGTTGGAATGACTCTCTTGTTCAGAAGAAATTTTTATGGAAGAATCTGAGAGAGAAGTGGGGTTTAGATTAGATTGTGGCAACTCCTACTGAGAAATAGGAGGAGTTTCAACAGTGATGTGCTCTCCACTCTGTGTATTATCAGCCTTATCACTCCTAGGGTCAAGAGTGAGGTCTTGACCCTGTGCAGACTCTGTACAAGATGCAGTGGGGAGGCTGCTCTTTTCAATGCCAATGACCTGTTGAGAGGCCATGGACAGTAACAGGTGTACCCCTTTTTCCACATCTGAATCCTGTTGGGAGGATCCAGTGGTAGGTTTGGATTTGGATTTCTTCTTTTGTCTGGTGAGAGGTGACTCAGGATTCTCACTAGCTATCTCTACAGATTCATTTATCACTTCTAGGGCTATCTTCTTTGACTTCTTTTTAGTAACACCAATCTTTTGAGAGATTGATGCACTTGGCTGCCTAACTTCTATGGTACTGTTTGCAGTGGGGTTGCTGGATGGGATGGGAAGGCTGGGGTTAGACTGTGTAGCTCCTCCAGTCTCAGCCTCCCCTGTCCAGGAAAGTGCATGGTATATGGGCTTATCAAGTGGATAAGACTCAAATGTGTCCTGCATATGCTTGGTCATACTTAGAATCACATCCACTTGATTCCTTGTGTCCAATGAACCAAATAGTACTTTGGACATGGACTTGGAATAAGCCATTTTAGTGTTATCTATACCCTCCAATTCATGGACATTTGCATCAAGAAAATTTAAAATAACTTGAAGGAAACGAGGGTAAAAGATGTCATTACCTCTACCACGAACTGTCCTGCCTAGCCTCTGAGCCAATTCTTTGAGAATTATGGCTCCCACATTGATCTCCTGGTTGTTGGCCAAGGAGTAGGCTAGCTTCACAGCAATGTGACTGATATGGTCCCATCCTGTCTTCCTGCAGAGAAACACCTTCTGGAGTGCGTCAAACAGAAATGACCACTCCCTTCTCACAAACTTCTTATTCAGCTTTCCAGTATCTATCTCATCAGCATACCGAATGAAGGTCATGAAATCTACGATTTGAGCATCTGTAGCTTCTTGGTCATGACCCTCCACCTTGAACCCCAAGGCTTCATTGATTTCCCTTTCACCAAACTGAAAGTGTTTTCCTCCAATTGAACAACTAACCTCCTGGAATGAGGTTCCATCTTCCCTAGCCATTGTTGATACCAACGCCGTTCGCCAGAATCCTTCCAACACATCGACATACAAGGTAGGGTTCAGGGTTAGGGCTTGGCGTAGGTAGGAAGTGTTCAAGAACCGTACAAAACACTTGTACCTTGGGTTAGCCTCAGCCTCAGAGGGAATGGTGAGAAGATTGGTTTCTTTGGGAATGGTTAAAGGGATAGAGGATGATACTGTTTGAGATTTGGGTGCCATTTCAAGAGAGAGAGTGAAAATTAGAGTAGAGAATTTGTGCTTAGGTTTGAGAATTTGAGAGCAATAGACAAGATGAAAAGTTGTGAACAGTTAGAAAAGGGTATTTATATGATAGAGACACTGCGATATGGAGTTATGAATTTGTACAGTCTATTTGTATGTCGCGAAGTCAAAAATGGCCTGTACCGCAAAGTCTTGCACAGTATATCGCATAGTCTCAGAAATGAACTATGTCGCAAAGTTCTCAAGATGAAAGGATCGGGGAGACTTTGTGATATAGTAGAAATACCCTGTCTAAAGCTCTCTTTTAGGAATTTTAAGCAAATTGTCAGACTTTTATCAAATTTTGAAATAAAATTAATTTAAATCAAAATTCTGTCAAATGTGGAGACTTGTCGATATAGTTATTCTAAGTCGCGAAGTCATAAAATGAACTATGTCGCAAACTCATGAAATGAACTATGTCGCGAAGTCTCACAATCTCAACAGTTTGCGATATAAGTCTGTTTGATTTGAACTGTGTCGTGAACTCTGAAAATCATCTATATCGAGATGTCTCAAAAGCTCACAACTTTACCAACAAATGTGATTTTGAAAAATATGCAGTAAAATACTGAAATATTTATAAATCATATCTCAGCTAATTTTCACTCCAAACAAATAGAGCATTTAAATACAGTGAAAATTTACTGCTGCATCAATTTACTGGCATACTTACTTAGAGCAACTAAATGAAGGATTGAGCATTCCAATTTCACTCACAAGTCTGTTGAAGACTGCTTCATTCAGAGGTTTAGTAAATATGTCAGCTAATTGTTTCTCAGTGGGAACATAAGAGACTTCTATGGTACCATTTGCAGCATGTTCCCTAATGAAATGGTACCTGATCTCAATGTGCTTTGTAGTAGAGTGATTAACCGGATTGGCAACTATGGATATTGCACTAGTATTATCACACATTAGTGGAATGTGTTCTAACACTAGCCCATAATCCATGAGTTGATTTCTAATCCAAAGCAATTGAGCACAGCAACTTCCAGCAGCAATGTATTCAGCCTCAGCTGTGGATGTTGCTGTGGACTGTTGTTTCTTACTAAACCAGGACACTAACCTTTGACCTAGGAATTGACAGCTTCCAGAGGTGCTCTTCCTGTCAATTCTGCATCCAGCATAATCAGAATCTGTGTAACCAACCAGGTTAAACCCAGTGCCCTTTGGATACCATAGCCCAAGATTAGAAGTCCCCTTCAGATACTTGAAGATTCTTTTGATAGCCATCATGTGAGATTCCTTGGGATCAGACTGGAACCTTGCACAAAGGCATGTGGCAAACATGATGTCTGGCCTGCTAGCTGTGAGATAGAGTAAGGATCCAACCATTCCTCTATAGACCTTGATATCAACTCTCTTGCCTTTCTTGTCTTCATCCAGCTTGATTGCAGTAGACATAGGAGTTTTAGCTGGGGATGACTCTTCTAAACCATATTTCTTTAAAAGATCCTTGACATACTTAGATTGGTTTATAAAGATGCCATCCTCCCTTTGATGTACTTGCAGGCCTAGAAAGTAGGTTAACTCTCCCATCATACTCATCTCATATTTGATTTGCATCAACTTAGAGAACCTTTCACAGAGTTTTTCATTTGAAGAGCCAAAGATGATATCATCCACATAGATTTGAACAAGAATGATATCATTTCCATGCTTCTTGAAGAATAGGGTTTTGTCAATTGTACCCCTGGTAAATTGATGCTCAAGAAGGAATTGAGATAGAGTTTCATACCAGGCTCTTGGTGCCTGTTTGAGTCCATAGAGTGCCTTGAGCAGTCTATACACAAAGTTTGGGAAGTCTTCACTTTCAAAGCCAGGTGGTTGAGACACATAAACTTCTTCAGCAAGATCACCATTGAGAAATGCACTTTTCACATCCATTTGATACACCTTAAAATCTGAGTGAGCTGCAAAAGCCAGGAAGATTCTGATGGCTTCCAGTCTAGCTACAGGTGCAAATGTCTCATCATAGTCAATGCCTTCTTGCTGACAGTATCCTTTGGCAACCAGCCTTGCTTTGTTTCTAATTACCACTCCTTCTTCATCCATTTTGTTTCTGAACACCCATTTGGTGTCAATAACATTCTTTCCTTTTGGAGGAGGTACTAGTTCCCATACTTTGTTTTTCTCAAATTGATTCAACTCTTCTTGCATGGCAACAATCCAATCAGAATTCTTCAAAGCTTCTTCAATTAATTTAGGTTCCTCTTGTGACAGAAAGCAGCTATACAGACATGTATTTAATGTTGCCCTTCTTGTTCTAACTCCCTCACTAGGATCTCCAATGATTTGATCCCTAGTGTGGGCTCTGTCCCATTTCCTTGTGTGCCCCTGTTCATTTCCTTGATCTGTTCCAAGCTCATTTTGGTTGATAGGTGCATTTTCTTCTTCTCCCCCTGTGTTTGTGAACCCTTGCACAGGTGTTTGAAGAAGATTGTCAACTTCAAGGATTTCATTCTCTAGAACAGTTTGAACAGGGGGTTCATCTTCACTTTCAGAATCCTCAAGATAACCTTGATTCTCAAATCTCAATGGCACACTGTCTTGATCACTTGTTTTCAGTCCAGGAGTTTTCTTGTCATCAAAGGTAACATCCATGCTTTCCATGACTTTGTGTTGCTCAGGTACAAATACTCTGTATGCTGTCCTTTCTAGAGAGTATCCAATGAAGATACCTTCAAATGCTTTTGCATCAAATTTTCCAACATGCTCAGAGGTATCTTTCATCACAAAGCACTTGCTTCCAAACACATGCAGGTGCTTGAAGGATGCTCTTTTTCCAGTCATTAATGAGTAAGGAGTTTTGCCAGACTTCTTTTTGATTAATGTTCTATTTTGCACATGGCATGCTGTGTTAACAGCATCAGCCCAAAAGCTAGTGGGTAGCTTTGCATCCAGCAGCATTGTCCTTGCAGCTTCAATGAGAGTTCTATTCTTTCTCTCAACTACTCCATTTTGTTGAGGTGTTCTAGGAGCTGAGAATTGTTGAGAAATTCCTTTATCTTTGCAAAACTCATACAATGTTGAATTTCTGAACTCAGTCCCATTATCACTTCTCAAAGCAACTACAGAGGAACCAGTGTTTTGTGCTTCTTTATCAACTCTCTTGATATGCTCTATTATGACTTGGGGTGCTTCATCCTTGGAGAATAGGAATTCCACCCAAGTATATCTTGAATAGTCATCTACCATCACTAGAGCATATTTCTTTTTGGAGAGGGACATTACATTCACAGGGCCAAATAAGTCCATGTGAATTAGCTGCAGAGGTTTTGAGTTTGTATTGAGCAACTTGTTCTTGTGACTGGATCTTTTAATTTTTCCTTTCTGACAAGCTTCACATGCTCCATCTTGCACAAACTCCAAGGCAAGCAAATCCCTGATAAGTTCTCTCTTGGTTAGAGAGTTCATTGCCTGAACATTCAAGTGAGACAGCTTCTTGTGCCATAGCCAGAATTCCTCATTTGTGGCTTTAGTGTAGAAACAGCAGATTTCTCCCTTATCTGCAGCCTTGAGATTAGCTACAAACAAGCTTCCATTCTTCACACCAGTTAGAACAACTTCACCACTTTCCCTTTTTGAGATTGAACAAAGGTCTTCATCAAATTCCACTTTGAAACCTCTGTTGGTAAATTGTCCAATACTCAAGAGATTATGCTTCAGTCCTTCAACAAATGCTACATCTTCAATAATGACATTTCCAGATTTAACACTGCCATATCCCATTGTATAACCAATGTTGTCATTTATAAAGGTTACTGATGGGCCAGCCTTTTCCTCAAAATGTGATAGCAGGGCTATATCACCAGTCATGTGACTTGAGCATCCACTGTCCAAGATCCATATGACTCTTTTATTCCTGTTGCCCTGCATTCACAAAGTGACTAAGTTGTTTTTGGTACCCACACTTGGTAGGGTCCAGTTGATTTAGAAACATTTTGATTAATAATTCTTCTGTCGTAAATTGCATTTCTCATAGTAGGAGACTTCACTTTTTCTGTGGCTTTGGAGTTTACACTCTTAGGCTCACATGAAGTTTTCACCCTCTCAACCCTGATTGGGGACCCTGTCCTATGAGAATGTATGTGTGTGTGTGATTCACCAGATTGTGCAGAGTCAAGTTTATGTTTAAGAGATAAACAGTTAACAATCACAGTCACATAACATGTCATGCAGTTTGGCTTACCACAGAAAGAATCATGACTAGAATTTATGCTTGCAGAAAGGTTACTTAGGTTGTCAACTTCAACAATTTCAGGCTTACTACACTTATGAGTCAAATGATTAACAGATAGGCATTTCTGACATTGTTTCCTGGGAGCATTTGGCACATAAGCATAGTTTTTTCCTTTGTTAACACCAACTTTACCATTTCTGTTTTGTTTCCTTTTCTTAACAACTTCTTTCTTTGCTTTAGGACTCTTGACAAGATTGTCTTTGGTCTCTTTCTGATTGACAAGTTCAGGAAAGGAAGAAGTGTTCTTAGCAGCCTCATCTTCTTCAAGTAGTTGTTTCTTGATGATCAGTAGTTCCTCATCAAAATCAACAACACTCTTTCTGAAGATGGGCTGTTCAACACTTGACGGTATGGTTGGGGCATTTTTGTTTGTAAAAGTTTCCTTTCCTTTGCCCTTGACCTTCTTCCTTCCATTGTCATTATCATAGTCAAAACCAACTCCAACCTTGCAGTCTTCAGTGTGTTCCTTGTGGTAGGTTTGAATAAGTTCAGAGGAGTTTTTGAAGCTTCTTAGTTTCAGTTCAGTTTCAGCAATTTGTTCTCTAAGGGCTTTCTCTATCTGCTCAGCACAAATCACTTTGTTTTTAAGATACTCAACCTCCTTTTTCAAACCATCCAGGTTCACAACCATTAACTCAAGTTTCTCATTCTTTTCTGTAAGCTCAACATTCTTAGCAGTTAGTCTATCAATTTCTTCATTAGCTACTAACATGCTAGTATGAATATTAAACATCTCAGTGCTCATATCTTCAACAGTTTGCTTATATTGAAGGGGAGTCATATCAAGAGAAGTAAGAATAGGTACCTGACTTGAATCACCTTCATCAGAAAATGCCATCAAGGCATAGTTTGAGTACTCTTGTTCTTCTTCTTCATCAGAGTCATCCCAGCATTTTCCCTCAGCAATAAAAGCTTTGCCCTGTTTTTTCTTGAGTAGAGCCTCATACTTAGCTTCAAGCTCTAAGTATGCTTTGTCCTTCTTGACTTGTTTAGGCTTTTTGCACTCAGTGGCAAAATGCCCAAGTTCATTGCAGTTATAGCACCTTATTTTGGTCCTATCCACACTTCCTGTCTTGTATCCACCTTTAGCAGCACCAGTAATCCCTTTTCCTTTATTGAAGGTGTTTGAGCCACTAGATCCACCAGTGTTTCCATTATTGAACTTGGACCTGAATGGCTGCTTTCTTTTAAACCTTATGTTAGGATACCTCCTAGCCATATAAGCAAAAGATTTGTTTTCCATTTTGTCCAGCTCATCTATACTGTAGAACTCATCCTCTTCAGGTAAATCATACACAACCTGAGTTTCATCACCAGTGTCTTCAACTTCCAGTTCCTCAATCTTGACCTGACTGATTTTAAGAGAGTCCATTCTTTGACTTAGGTTGTCAGCAATAAGTGCACAGGAGGTATTAGCCACTAATCCTTGCTTTGCTTGGATAGATCTCTTTTGAAACAGCTCTAACTCATATGTCTTTAAAACACCATACAACACATCAAAACCAATCTTTGTTAGATCTCTTTCTTTAAGGGAAGAGATTCTTGGTTCCAAGTGATCTGGAAGAGTTAGTAGAAACTTCATATTGAGCTCTTCTGTTTCATAGTGTTTGTCATAGAGTTTGAGCTCGTTTATCAGCTTGTTGAATCTCTCAAACACTTCTGTGATCCCCTCTTTTGGCTGAGCCATGAAGGCTTCATATTGTGAAACAAGAATCTGCTTCTTGTTCTTTCTTACTTCAGTAGTTCCTTCACAGAGCACTTCTATAAGATCCCACATCTTCTTGGCACTAGTACAATGAGCAACAGTGCCATACATGTTGAAGTTCATAGATTCACAAATGATAAGTTGAAGATGTCCATCCAATGCTACTTTTTCCTTTTCAGGATCAGTGTATTTTGAGGGATCTTTGGGCACATGTTTTGCTGGTACAATCTCAGTGCCAATGGTTGTTTCACCAATCTCGATCATTGGAATGAAGGGACCATGCTTTAGAATATCTAAATACATGGGGTTAGAAGCTTTGATGAAAAGTGATAAGTGGGTATTTTATTCACTTAGAACGTGTCCGTATGGCTTAAAACGAATGTTTGCACTCGAGTTGTGGTATTTTTGATCTCTTTTAAGGGTATTGTGCAGGTATATTTATCACAGGTGTACTAGGAATGAAGCGGAGCAATCGGAATGCAATTTGGAGCTAAAACGAAGAAAATGGAAAAGTTCGTCTTCCTGGACAGAAGGCACGGCGCGGCAGCGCCGTGTTTGTGCTTGCCTATGGCGCGGCAGCGCCACTGGAAAAAGGAAATAATTATCTGGCGCGGCAGCGCCGCTATCCTATACAATCGTGGCGCGGCAGCGCCAGTCTGTCTGACGAAAATTCCTGTTTTGAACCCGATTTGCTGATTTTTCGAGTTGAAGTCAAATTACAATTCAGTACGACTTATGTGCACCTGGAGGCCTATATAAAGAGAAGAAAACCCTAGAGAAAAGAAGAGACACATACCACATATTATATACGGAGTTTTAAGGCACGAAGAAGCAAGGAAGAAGATAGTTTTCAATTTATTCCTGTATTCTTTCTAGCTTGTGGATGCTTGGTTTGGGTGTATTCTTTAGAACCCTTGATAATTATTACAATATTAATTCGTTTTCTTCAATCATGTTTACATTAGAACCCATGGTGACGATTAGTTTGATTATGAACTAACTCGTTGTCATGGGGTTTTAGCGGATTTATTCATGAAGTTTATTTGTTGAATTTTCTCGATGCCTATAGTGTGATTGATGCGATATCCTATCATGGTTGTTTTAATTCGTTATAGGAGAGTAGCTAACTCCTGTAATTGTGTGTTAATTCTTATTGAAGCGAAAGTGGATTTAAGAGTTTAGAACTTGCCATGCTAGCATAGGTTTATGCGTGAGAATATCATTCGTAATTAGTGTCGTAACTCTAACCGTTTTATGACGACTATGTGATCAATTGAATGCTTGTACTTCAACCATTATGTTTTCAATCTTTATAGACATATATGGACTAAGCATAATTGGGAGACTAAGTGATTTCTATCTTTATTGTGGATATTATTTAGGATGGTATTTGTGCAACGAAAGTTGGTTTATATCAGTTTTGTGTGTTCGATCAGGTATTAATAAATCACATGAAAGGGCTAGAGAATTGAAGACTATAGATGGATTGTTTAATGAAGTTACAATTCCATGTTTTATTTGCATAAGTAATTCGACATAAATCTCAGTTCAAGTAGTTGATAATTAGTTATAATTCTTAGATTAATTATAGTGATAACAAAAATCCACTTTGTTATTTGTTTTAGCATCGAATAATAATCATACATTGGTGAGTGAATTACTAGACAAACAACGAGTCCCTGTAGGAACGAACCTTACTTACTATCTGTATTACTTGAGATCACGTGCACTTGCGTGTTGAGTTTGGTCGTAACAAGTTTTTGGCGCCGCTGCCGGGGATTTCGGTTTTATTTGTTTAGTTTCAGTATTTACCATCAGTGGTCATTAAAGTTCGGTGACTAGGACGTTCTCATCAATTTTCTTGTTGGTGAATTTCAGGTACTTATTGAGAGTGTATGCGTACACGAGCTCGAGCACGTAGAGAAGAATTAGCAAGAAGAGAAGAACTAGCACGAAGGAAACTTGACTTTGAGAACATCAGTGTAGAAAACAATCGTGAATCAAAAGAAGATATGGCAGATGAAGCACAACCAGCGAAGGCTTTGAGTGAATTTTCTCAGCCAAAAGTGGAGGACATTCATACCAGCATTGTTCGTCCAGCTATTGGGGCTAATAATTTTGAGCTTAAGCCAAACATCATTCAGATGATTCAGAACACGGTTCAGTTTGGGGGTAGTCCTGCTGAAGATCCCAATGCTCATATTAGGGACTTTCTTGAGATCTGTGATACCTTCAAATTCAACGGAGTTACAGATGACGCAATCAGATTGAGGCTATTTCCCTTCTCTCTTAGGGATAAAGCCAAGAGTTGGTTACATTCCATGCCATCAGGTTCTATTAAAACATGGGCAGATTGTGCTCAAAAATTCTTGACGAAGTATTTCTCCATGGCGAAGACAGCAGCTTATAGAAATTCTATTTCTCAGTTTGCTCAGCAACCCCAGGAATCTTTGGGGGAAGCTTGGGAAAGGTACAAGGAGATTTTGGCACGTTGTCCTCATCATGGGATGCCGGATTGGATGGTAATCAGCAATTTCTATAATGGATTGGGAGCTCAGTCAAGGCCTATGCTTGATGCAGCTTCTGGAGGAGCACTGTGGGCAAAAAGCTATGAGGATGCCTATAATCTTATCGAGATGATGGCGGCCAATGAGTTTCAGAACCCTACTCAACGCTTGCCACCTGCTAAAGTGGCTGGAGTTCTTGACTTGGATGCAGCTACTGCTATTGCTGCTCAACTCAAAGCGTTGACAATGAAGGTAGATTCCCTTTCTAATCATGGGACTAACCAGGTTGCTATGGTGTGTGAATTGTGTGCAGGGGCTCATGACACGAATCTGTGTGCTATCTCAGCTGAATCAGCACAGTTTGTTAGTAACTTTCAGAGAACTCAGCAACCAGCACCTAATGTGTATCATCCCAACAATCGGAATCATCCTAATTTTAGTTGGAGCAACAATCAGGGTGGTGTTCAGCAACCACAAAATCAGCAGTTCAATGCAAGGCCATATAATCAGAACTATCAACCACCACCTTATGCTCCAAGGCAACCATTCATTCCACCGGGATTTCAACCATCTCAAGGGAATTCATTGAATCAGTCTGAGAAGTCTGAATTGGAAGAGCTTCGAATGATGTACAAGAGTCAGGCGGTGTCGTTGAAAACTTTAGAGAATCAGATTGGGCAACTAGCCAATGCATTGTTGAACCGTCAACCAGGAACGCTTCCGAGTGACACAGAGATGAATCCAGGCAAGAAAGATCACAAGGAACAGGTCCAGGCAGTAACCTTACGATCGGGGAAGATTCTACAAGGTCGGAACGAAGAAAATTCGGCCGAGGAAAAAAATGAGTTTTCTGATCAGAATGTGCGGCGCGGCAGCGCCGCTCCCCAGTATAAAAACGGCGCGGCAGCGCCGGACCCTCTGGAAGAAAAAAATAATTTTGACGCTGGGGTCGATTCTGTTCCTGATTTGGTACCTAATGCTACTCTCTCGACTCATGTAACTGGGAAGAGTGATAATTCTCAGAAAGTAGTAGAAGAAAAGGTGTTTCCACCTCCTCCATTCCCAAAACGAGTTCAAAGGCAAAAGTTTGACAAGCAGTTTGCTAAGTTCTTGGATGTCTTCAAGAAGCTTCAGATTAACATACCATTTGCAGAGGCCCTTGAGCAAATGCCGAGCTATGCGAAGTTTATGAAGGGCATTCTTTCGAAGAAATTGAAACTCGAGGAGCTAGAGACAGTTGCATTGACGGAAGAATGTAGTGCCATCTTGCAACAAAAGTTGCCACCTAAGTTGAAGGACCCTGGAAGCTTTACCATACCATGTACTATTGGAGATCTCTCATTCAGCAAATGCTTGTGTGATTTGGGTGCAAGTATTAATCTCATGCCCTTATCAGTTTTCATGCAACTTGGTCTTCCAGAACCAAAGCCAACTACTATGACTCTGCAACTTGCGAACCGTTCAGTTACTTATCCTCGAGGAATAGTTGAGGATGTTTTGGTGAAGGTCGACAAGCTTATCTTTCCAGCCGATTTTGTAATTCTTGACTTTGAGGAAGACAAGAAGATTCCTATCATCTTGGGAAGACCGTTCTTGGCTACAGGCCAAACTTTGATCGATGTGCAGAAAGGAGAGCTTACAATGAGGGTTCAAAATCAGAAGGTCACTTTTAATGTGTTCAAGGCTATGAAATTTCCGACAGAGGAGGAAGAGTGTTTTAGCTTGAAGATGGTTGATACGGGTCAGAGAAAGGAGTTCGATCAGCTGTTGAGCAAAAATTCGGACATGCACAAGTTCGAGCATCACATCAGTGATTCCATTGACAATTCTTCCATTCGAGATCTTTCGAATGTCAAGCTTGGAAAACTTCCACCACATTTGAAGTATGTCCTTCTGAATGATGAGTTGGTGATTTTTAAAGAGTGTGAAGATAATGTGTTGAGAAGGTGGAACAAGGATGATGAGGTAAAAGAGTGTTCTTATCAATCGACGGAGAAGCATAAACACCTTAGAGGTGTAAGGAAGAAAAAGAAAAAATCGATTGGTGGAAAAGTCAAGGTGAAGTTTGATTTGGAAAAGATGTGGGAAGAAAGCAAGAAGGTTATCAAACAATGGGTGAATGGTCCTTCTGCTAAGGACAAGTCAAATGCGATCTTCGAGCCACCATGATTTGATTCACATTTGTCCGGCTAAATGACATTAATGACAGCGCTTCGTGGGAGGCAACCCATGTGTTAGGTATGTTTCTACTATCTTTTTATTACCTTCAATGAGGACATTGAATATTTTAAGTTTGGGGGTGATGTATGGGTTTGTTTAGTTAGTGTGTGTCTCATGTAGGATTCATATTGCATGTGTAGTTGTAGTTTATTCGTAGTTTTGCATGTTCATGTCATATAGGGCATTCTGTTTGCATAGTTTTTATTTATTATGTGAGTCCATTTTAGTTGCATGCATATTTCATGATCCCGTAGGATTTGACTATTTCCGTTGGTGAGTCGATGTTGATTGGAGTGTGGTTGTGATGAATAGAGGGTTGATTAAGTTTCTAAGTATTGACTTGCATGCCAGAAACAAATCTATTTCATAAGTCTCATTGGTTGCTTTTGAATTTGATCAGACCATGCTTGTTTGGTGTTAGAATTTAACCACTTGTTTACATTTAGAATGTTGGCTAGATTCTTGAAAACGAAGGAGCACTTATGTATAAGTTTGGGGGAAACCAGGGATTTCATGCTAGTTGTAATAAAGGCTAGGCGTCAAATGGCTAGTAGCCGGCTCATTGAAAAGATGAGTAGTCTAGGGTGGATGAGAAAAAAAGGCAAAGTGCACTCATTCCGAAATTGTTAAAAAAAAAAAAAAAAAAAAAAGTTGAAAAAGAAAAAAAAGAAGAGTTGTTTTTATGCAAAATTGATCAGGTTGAGCTCTTTAGTACTCGAGCAAGTAAGTTCTTTGGGGACTTTGTGCCTAGTGACCTAAGACTTTTCCGGTCTGGGATCCACTAACCTAACGCTCGCTACATGGGTATTATTGTATAAGCCTTTTGGGGTCTCAACCATTGCACGGTCAAATAAGCATGTGTGTCGTGATAAAGCATGAATTCCTGTCTAGCTCAAGTGGATTTTGAGGTGTCTTTAAGTGGTTTCTTGTGTCTAGCGTTCATTCTGTTTGTAAGCTTGTGGTTGTTTTGGCTAAGAGTAGGTATGGTCTTGATTTAGTTTGGGAGTATATTGGTGAGCATCACACACACGCACGGTTCTGTGTTTGTCTTGTTGGTCGATGGGAATTTGGTCGAACTCTGTTTGGAAGACTGTGTTCTTTGAGATGTTGGCTCGTTGATTGGTTTTGGTTGGTTTGAAGGGATCGTTGCATTTTCATATAGTTGCATACATGTAGTTAGTTGCATTTGTAGTTGCATTGTTAGATGGATTTTGTGGGTACATTCACTATAGGCCCTCACGAGACCTTACTCGTCCACTAGGGCTGCCTAGGGGTTTAAAGGGCTTGTTGCATATGCCAAATGCAACCGTGATCACCTACGGAAGTGGTACTAGTTAGTTGTAATAAATTGTTTGTTTATGCTCGAGGACGAGCATCGGTTTAAGTTTTGGGGTGTGATAAGTGGGTATTTTATTCACTTAGAACGTGTCCGTATGGCTTAAAACGAATGTTTGCACTCGAGTTGTGGTATTTTTGATCTCTTTTAAGGGTATTGTGCAGGTATATTTATCACAGGTGTACTAGGAATGAAGCGGAGCAATCGGAATGCAATTTGGAGCTAAAACGAAGAAAATGGAACAGTTCGTCTTCCTGGACAGAAGGCACGGCGCGGCAGCGCCGTGTTTGTGCTTGCCTATGGCGCGGCAGCGCCGCTGGAAAAAGGAAGTAATTATCTGGCGCGGCAGCGCCGCTATCCTATACAATCGTGGCGCGGCAGCGCCAGTCTGTCTGACGAAAATTCCTGTTTTGAACCCGATTTGCTGATTTTTCGAGTTGAAGTCAAATTACAATTCAGTACGACTTATGTGCACCTGGAGGCCTATATAAAGAGAAGAAAACCCTAGAGAAAAGAAGAGACACATACCACATATTATATACGGAGTTTTAAGGCACGAAGAAGCAAGGAAGAAGATAGTTTTCAATTTATTCCTGTATTCTTTCTAGCTTGTGGATGCTTGGTTTGGGTGTATTCTTTAGAACCCTTGATAATTATTACAATATTAATTCGTTTTCTTCAATCATGTTTACATTAGAACCCATGGTGACGATTAGTTTGATTATGAACTAACTCGTTGTCATGGGGTTTTAGCGGATTTATTCATGAAGTTTATTTGTTGAATTTTCTCGATGCCTATAGTGTGATTGATGCGATATCCTATCATGGTTGTTTTAATTCGTTATAGGAGAGTAGCTAACTCCTGTAATTGTGTGTTAATTCTTATTGAAGCGAAAGTGGATTTAAGAGTTTAGAACTTGCCATGCTAGCATAGGTTTATGCGTGAGAATATCATTCGTAATTAGTGTCGTAACTCTAACCGTTTTATGACGACTATGTGATCAATTGAATGCTTGTACTTTAACCATTATGTTTTCAATCTTTATAGACATATATGGACTAAGCATAATTGGGAGACTAAGTGATTTCTATCTTTATTGTGGATATTATTTAGGATGGTATTTGTGCAACGAAAGTTGGTTTATATCAGTTTTGTGTGTTCGATCAGGTATTAATAAATCACATGAAAGGGCTAGAGAATTGAAGACTATAGATGGATTGTTTAATGAAGTTACAATTCCATGTTTTATTTGCATAAGTAATTCGACATAAATCTCAGTTCAAGTAGTTGATAATTAGTTATAATTCTTAGATTAATTATAGTGATAACAAAAATCCACTTTGTTATTTGTTTTAGCATCGAATAATAATCATACATTGGTGAGTGAATTACTAGACAAACAACGAGTCCCTGTAGGAACGAACCTTACTTACTATCTGTATTACTTGAGATCACGTGCACTTGCGTGTTGAGTTTGGTCGTAACAAAAAGCAACATCTTCTTCTTCCATAAACTGTAGTGCTCCTTGTTAAAGGGAGGAATCTTGATACTGCTTAGTTTCTGTGAACTCATTCTTGATCTTTTCCTGTTTGTACGTTAACAGCCTACGCTCTGATACCACTAGTTAGAAATGAATACTACTAGAAACTAGACAGAGGGGGGGTGAATGGATAGTTTGATATGTTTTTCGATTCTTGAAAACTAAGTAACAGACTGTATATGATTATGATATGTAATATGCAGAAAGTAAATAACACACACAATCACTTTAATCTACTTTGTATAAGCAAATTAAATACTACAGCTTTCCAAGAAATTCACAATAGAATTTCTGGCTTCTAAACAAGAACAGTTTGAACTTGCTTGCTTACAGAGAAAAGAGCTTAGCAAATAACTATGTGTATCTCTCTTGCCGCTTACAGTTGTGTGTGCACGATATATATATATTCACCTATACAAACTAGGCACACACAATATTACACAGCTACCCCTTCTGAAAGTCCAACTTGTCCTGCCATAAGAAGTTCACTGTGTCAGGAAGGACCACCTGCTTTTCGGAGTCTTTCCCGTTTCTGTAGCTGCTTGTCTCTTATCTTTCTCTCCAAGTTTAGCTGTAGATTTGCCATCTGTTCTTTGGACCACCTTGCCAGAACAAATGCTTCAGTATTTGTCTCCTTTGATTCTTGGTTCTGTACCTTGATTTGTCTTGTTATAAACGGCTAAGTGTTGATATCTTGAACTCCACTTTATTCCTGACTTCGCGATCTCCCTTGTGAGGACTACGCGATATAGCCTTTGAAGACTTTGCGACATAGGTCATTTGATGACTATGCGACATAGGTCATTTGATGACTATGCGACATAGGTCATTTGATGACTATGCGACATAAGTCATTTGATGACTATGCGACATAAGGCTTCTGAGGACTTCACGATCTAGGCTCTTTTGACTTTGATGACTTCAACACTTCACGACATGTGTCTTGAGGACTTCTCGACATAGTACAAAGTGGACTATGCGATATAGTACTTCAAGACATGGATATTGGTGACATCACGACATAGCTTTCTTTTGACTTTGCTATATAATGCCTTAGACAAATTTCTGCAACTTATTTCTTCATAGCCTTATACATCTCTATCCTGCTGCATGAACACTTCTGAACTTCTACCAGGATAATTATTCAATGGCCTATATACAATCTAGATGCAAGAAACTTTACTAAGCTCATTATAAAACTGAGCATACATGATAGAGCTATTGTTCATGAGAACAAGACAAGTACATTTAGAGACCTATACTATATCCCAGTGATAGAAATCACTAGGTCATGTAGTGTGACATAGTCACATAGTGTAGGCTTGTTAATAGTGGTATTCAGACATGTCTTGAGCCTAACAAAATCCAAAAGTCGACATATAAAAATTTGTAGAAATTGAAAAGTTCGTATCATTTCTACATACATAATTGTCACATTTGAACCCTTAACCTTTTGAAAGTTAGCAGACCTGTAGATTGAAGGATTTGGGACAACTTTTGTTCTTTTGACTTGTCTAATTACACTCCTAAACCATCTTAAATATGTGTCTAAACAGGGAAGATTTTCTGAATATCAGAATCTGTAGAAATCAAAATTAATAATGTGGTTATAGAACGGTTTGGTGTAATTCACTTATTCTTTCTCCTGAGTTATCTAGACACTATGGAGTATAACATATTCGAAATTCGCTATATAATACAGAATTTACAATTTATGGAATAAGTTTAAAGTCAGCCTTTAATTTATGCAATGCACAAAAACAGCATGGACGAGACTCAATCAATCAGCTCTATCTCGAACTCTATATATCTGGTGACCATGAAACTTTACAGGAGTATTATACAGACACATACCTACAACTTGTATCTTTTGGGAGACAACTAATTATGCTCTTATGATTGTCAAAACGCCGATACAATCCTGAGTGTAAATTCTGTAATCTGTAGAGTTTCATAACTACCCTACTTTTACTTAGTCGGTAACTCTTGAAATATTAGTCTAAAAATTTCCAAAACTTACAGTCTTCTAGATTAGAGGTAAAGGAACATATTTCTTTGTTTAACATTCATGTGATTAGTCCTTTAAGGCAGCCAAAATCCCAATTCAAAACAGGACAAGCTTGCTGAAAATTTAGTTGCCGCGACACTAAATAGATATTCACATCTATTTGCCACGCTACTGGACACCAGGCTTATAACTAGGTTGCCACGTTGATATCCTTATCAGTTTATATAAATAATTCTATAGATCACTTGCCTGAAAAGCTAAGTATATATAAATAATTCCATAGATCATTTATCTACATAAAAGTCTAGAAACTTACATGTAGGAAACTACCAACAACACTGGTTGTAAATATCCAACAATGTACAATTTTTTTTGGGGGGTGTGAATATAATTATCTATTCATCCATACAAATAAAATATCAGTATCCTTGTTTTTTTGAAGCCTAAATGTATTAAATGTAGAAGCTGACATTTTCTCTTGGCAACCCAGGAACATCTACACCTGAAGTATCTAATTCAACTACCTTATCAAGTTTAAGTGTGTTTTCTACTGTTGGTGGAACTTCTAACAGTCCTAACAACATTCTAGGAGCTGCTCCGCCTGCTCTGGCATCCTTCAGTGCAAGTTTGCCAGTTGTGGAAGGTATTTAATTGTAACTTCTATGTTCTAAGATGCTTATTACTGATTCTAGCGGATAAGAGTAACGTGACTAACTAAATTTATTAGCAGCAGGGGTGATAAACAATAGCAAAACGATTTTATACCTTTTTAAAAAAATATAGAAGATAACTAAGGCCTTGAAAGATCTTACCACGTGCTTTTGTTTTACTGTATGTGGTTTTAATATTAATGACATTTTCTTGTTTTGTATTATGTTATCAGGTGGAGAGTTCGAAACCAATATTACCAGGTTTACTCTACTGATTCGAAGCCTTGCTTTTAACAAATCTGGAACTATGTTGGCAACTACGGATGATGATGAGGGTATTAAACTTATTAATACTATTGATGGTTCAGTTGATCATATTTATGGCAGACCAGCAATCTTCCCGAAGCCAGTGAACTTTGCCACAAGATTCTTTGACTTTTTCTCTAGTGTAATAACGATATAGTTTTGTATCATATTTCCTTGATTGTTTTGGATGGGATTCATCTATGAAAAAAATAGTTTATTTCAAATTTTTATATAAGTTGTTGCTTTTGACTTTATTCGATGTTGCATTAAAAAATATGATGTTGCTTATACAAAAAACAGTAGCGTTGCAGTAATCTTTGCTAGTGTTGCATTACGTGTAGTTGGCCCATTGCTGATATGGCACCATGGTGGGTCCCACTATCACTGTGTGGGACCCTGTGTTGGTGTGGCTTCAAATCATAGGCAACACCATGTGATGTTGCCCTTATGTGCAAGTGGTGTTTCAGTATGCACATAATGCAATACTTTTCGGGTGTTGCAGTAGAGAGTAAAATTGTTGCGTTACATGTCATAGGCAACGGCCGTATTGGCAACAGGAGCATGGTGTTGCCTAATACTTTTGGCAACACTTTTTGTGCCTACAGCAACTCTAAAAAGGCATTGCATATGAGCACTTATGGCGTAGTGAATAATAAAGAAAATTGTCATAATTAAGAAAACTATTACAATAACAAAATTATCCAACATAATAATATTATATTTGTTAATGTTATAGATACAGATATTACAAAAACTGAGTGTGGCAAACAATCAAACGCACACAATGCCAAGGCTATCAATTCAAAGAGTGAAATGGCGGGAAGCACGGTTGGACAGGCAATTACAGTTGTATGATTCAGTTAGTTAGATTAGACTTACAAGCAAAGTGTATGTAAGGTTCTCTATATAAACACTCTCTGGATGTAACAAACTTGGAACTTTATCAAATCAATCTATTAGTTTTCTTCTTCTTTATACAGTTTCATCTTTTTCTAATGGTGTTCATCACCATTTGTTTCATGGTATCAGAGCTTCGTCTTTGACGTCGATCTACATTTATCTCAGTAAATCGCTAGTTTATAATGCGATGGTATGCTTCAGTTATAACTGCTTCTATTTTATCATCTTCTACACAAACATCAGGATCCATGGCTACTACTACACATCTAATTGACATAAATCATCCGTATTATTTTAGTACATCCGAACATCCTGGTTTATCTCTGGTTAGTGAGGTCTTGAATGATCACAACTATCATCATTGGAGCCGATCTGTCTCCATCGCATTATCTGCAAAGCTTAAGCTTGGATTTATTGACGGAACACAAGTTAAACCAGATGCAACATCTCCGCAATTAGCTCTCTGGATGCGTAGCAATGACCTGGTAATCTCTTGGATACTAAACTCTGTATCTTCGGATATTCGCAAAAGTATTGTTTATGTAAGAACCCTGATTTTTGTAATTTTTTAAAATTATCATGAATAGTGATTTTGCGGATATAAGGAAAAATTTTGAGCCCACGTTATATGAATGATGAAATTTTAATAATTCGAGGACGCAGTGTTATTTTATAAGGGAAATAAGATAACGTAAAAGTCGTCAGTATACGAAGATTTTCACTTCTATTAAATAATTGGAAAGTCGTGAGATAATAAATATTATTAGAACCTTGGGATGATATAAATCCCATGACGAGGAATTCTAGTGGATTTAAAGTGGAACCAACATGTTTAAGTATTTAAGGATGGCAATAGAAATCTCTACGTGACGAAATACTTTTATGGAAAAATTATCGAACTTGCATGAAGGATTAAGTGCCAAGTATTGGTTGATAAGTAAGCTAAGTAATAATACATTCAATCCATGAAAACTATCTAGTTGGAAACTAACTACAAGTACTAGAAAAGTAACCAACCATGAATAGTGTCTAGGAAACATCATTCCCTAATTTAAGGATAAAACATGCAGAATTGTACTAAGCTAGCTAATAGAGGTATGGCTTAGACATCTTGATACATTATTTGTATCACACAATTCACCCAACACTTTACACAAATCAAAAAGCAAAGAAACTCCCCCCCCCCCATCCAAGAAGCTCTCGGCCAAGAAGAAAAGGGAGGAAGAAGGAGATTTTTCTTCCACTTGCAAGTCTCCAAGAATTCACACAAAAAATAATTAAAAGATAGCCCTTGATTAGTAGAAGATAATATCAAAAACACAAACTCATTTATTTAGTTTTCATGGAGAAATCTTGAATTTAAATTCAAGAATGAATAGTAACTAATGTAGTGTTCTTGTGTTTTCTTGAAAGTTTAAAGCTTGTAAGGATATATCAAGCATTATTAAGGCATCCAAGCTATAAGTTAGTGTTATTACCACTCCAAGAAATGTATAAACTCTCTCCATCTTTGATTTATATTTAGTTATGAATATAGTTTCAAGATATGTTGATGTAAGTGTTAGTTCTTGAAAGTTTAGTGTTTAAATGATGAAATCTTGATGATTGAGTATTATGGATTGATGTTGATGATATGGTTATGAAGTTTAAGAACCAAGATATGATAAAGATGAGAGTCTTGGTGGTTTAAAGATTGTTTAATGGATTTATCTTGGTTAAACTTGAAAGTATGACATGAATGAACCTTGTAGTGACCATGAGAATTAAATCTGCATTGTAACACATATTTTCGAACCATACCAGCCATGACAGTAAAGAGCTTGTTTTTTAGTTTGCATACATATAAAGATCATGTTGAGGAGATTTATATCTTAAAAGTTATGGTCATTTTAGTGAAAGTAATTCAAGAAACAAAAACTGCTACAAGACACTAGGTTGTGAACTGAATTCAGACCCCTTAACAGTTGTATAAAATTAGAAACCTTTGAGGATACATATTTCAGACAGTAAGGACGACAACCCCAAAAGAATTGAGTAAAAATATTAATTTTTCGATTTTATAAAAATGTTTAATCAGAGGGTGCGCAAGTGGAAAAACCCCTTAAGTGGACGATTCGTCATAAACTAGAATTCGTTTAAGTAAAAGTGATAAATGGTGAGTCGTTACAAACCAAACCTTTTACGAAACGATTAATGGACATTAAGGACTTGTGACGAACCAAGTACGAGTCAATTAAGAGGTCATTAGAGAAGTCGTTGTTGTGTAAGTGTTGTGATTTAAGTGGATCGTTTAAATGACTAATCGAACGTTTAATAATCATGTATAGATCTTCGTTCCACTCAACGAGCCCAAACTCCAACGAGACTACCATGCAAGTTTTCAAAACCCGAAACTTAAGTATTCAACTATGATTTTAAACTGTTGTGTTGTGATATAACTGTTATAAAATGCATGAACTGTTTTAATTATCGTATCAGCTTCAATGATAATTGTTCGTTTTATATGCTATATATCGATATAGATATAAACCGGTGTATATAAGGCTCTAAGGTATAGAGCGTATTTTCCATATTAAACTTAGACTGAGAGTCGGAAATAGTTTCATAAACGCTGTCATAAAAACTCGGAGTTTGTCGGAGACAAATTATTTTGATTATTAAATTAAAATATTTCGATAAATATAATTTTTAGATAATAAATATTTTAAATAATATTAATAAATATTATTTGAATATTTATTTAATTAAATGAATATTATTTTGGATATTCATTTAAAAAGGTTTATTTAATTGTTTATTATTTAATAGATATTATTTAAATATTTATTAAATATTCCTAATGGTTTATTAATTAATAAATATTATTCAAATATTTATTTAATATTCTAAAATGATTTAAAAATCATAAAACCTTATTTAAAAATTATTTAAGGACTTATTTAACTATTTAAAATATTTTTTGACCTTTAGATAAATTATTTAAATATAGTAGGGGTTACCAAATATTATTTCCGAGTTTATTAAAATATTTAAATCCGAATAAATACTTCCTAACTCCTCAAAAATTGGGAATCCAGTTTAAGTAGTCGAGCGAATGATTTTTACTCTCTCCATTCCTCGATAATATCCATATCTTGGGATTACTACCATATCCAAATTAAAGGATTTCAATCTCGTTAATTTCAGAAAAATTCTGATTAACTCCCATGTCGTGATTTTAAAGTTATGGTATATACTTTATCAATTGACAAGAATCAACCCACATAATATTATTACTTCCTCAAACTTCCGGAAGTAAGTATGGTAATAAAATCTAGACCTATCAACGGGCATGACGCTCGGAGAAACATAGGCAGTGGTACTATAAGTACCGGGTGACCTTATGAACGTAGGCAGAGGTACCGTTGGTACCGTGGCGCCTACACACATATGCAGAGGTACTATAAGTGCTCGAGGGTGCATATGATAGCCCATATGCGGCTGGGGTGATAACCATATAAAGGTTTCATCCATCTACTAGTAGAAAAAGTGTTATTTGCGATACAACGACTGATCATCGTGTATCGTGGTGTACTCCTGAACGTCCATTCTTCTAATTGGAATTGTACTGCGCATTGTAGCGAAAGTCTAGGTGCTGAACTACCGATAATGTGGCTGTGGTTGAATAACTATATTCCATGTACATTATATGAAGTATAGTATGTTTTGACAAAATGATTCATTTCAGTATTTTGATATTAGAATCTATGGTCTATTAGATGACCGAAAAGTTTTCAAAAAGGTTAAAGTTAAGTTTTAAACTTATTAATTTATATGCTGAGCTATATTGCTCACTCTTGTTTTCTTTATATATCACAACACAACGGATCAACAGCATGGTCAGGAAAAGGACCACTGTTCGCAAGCGCGTGGGAAACGCGCAACACTACCGTAGCCTGTTTGTTAGAGCCCCACGTCAGGTAGATTGACTTAGTTGATTAGGATTCCAGCTTTGGTTGTTTCACCTTATATTTAAGTATGATTTATGTAAGACAATTAAATCAAGCAAACTTTCTGGTTTCCGATATTGTTTCAGGTAGAGACTCTATTGGTAGCTGCCTTTTGGGAAGGATAACATTTGGTCTGTAATAACTTTAATGTGATGGATTTAATGACTCTATGATAATGTTTAATTATTATTTCTGAGACTATAATCTGTGTTGTATAATAACTTTGGAGGGGTCGTAGCATGTGATGACTAATAATTCAAGGTAAGTATTGTTAATTGGGAATTAAGGTGGTAGTGGCAACCTGGATCTCCGACCCCGGATCTAGGGGTGTTACAATTTATATGTAAACTGATAAACAAATTTGGGGTGATCTTCATCATCATTATGCACAAAATAATGTTCCTCGATTGTTCAATTTACGAAAAGAATTGTCATCTCTGACTCAAGGCACTAAGTCAATTACAACATACTTTACTCAATTTCGTGGTGTAATGGATGAATTAGATAATCTTGCTCCTATACCTAGATGTACTTGTTCCAATACAACCTGTAATTGTCATCATACTCAGAAACTGACTAAATATGAGCAAATGATGAAACTAAGTCAGTTTCTTATGGGATTGAATGAGCAATTCACATCTATTCGTGGTCAAATATTGTTGATGAATCCCCTATCTGACCTCATTCGTGTGTATGATATGCTTCTCCAAGAAGAGAATCAGCGAGAAAGTATTCATCATGTTTCTAGACTTCAAGAAAATATTGTTATGAATGTATGTATTGGACATGGTGGATCTACTGGCAAAAATCGATTTTCTGGTGTCAAACGTGAAGAAAGAAAGGTCTCAGATAATTTGATTGTCTGTTACTACTGCAAGCTCGCTGGTCACTCTAGAAATAAATGTCTTGCTCTGCACGGATATCCTGAATGGCATATGTTGTATGGACAACCAAAGCCAAAGATAAAAACCTCTTATACTGCTCAGAAATTTACTCCACCTCGAGCTACTACTGTCATACAATCTTCACCTTCCACTTCCCTCTCCGAGAGCCAATCCAATGTTACAGAGGCACACTTTCACTCTTTGACTGATAACCTTTCTGATGCTCAGTATCAACAGTTCATCACTATGCTATATGCAAAGATGCACACACCTGCGGCCAATTATGCACCCTGGCTTAATAACTCTAGTAATTCATGTGCAGGTAAAAAGTCTTACTTCACTAATTCTGTTATATTTTCCAACCACACACAGTTTAAATCTCCTCAAAATACCTAGATTATTGATTTCGGAGCTACACATCACATCACTCCACACTTACATTTACTTCATATTTATCAGCCTGTTAACTCTGAAATTCACTTGCCAAATGGTGACATTTCCACTGTGAGTCACATTAGCAATATTAAATTGTCTTCATATATAACTCTTCAAGATGTGTTGGTTGTTCCCAACTTTCAGTGTAATCTACTTTCTGTACCCCAACTAACCAAATCTCTTCCTTGGAAAATCTTGTTTATGTCTACTAAATGTGTGTTACAAGTCCCTGCATTGTAGATGGAGAGAGAGATTGGTGAGTTGGAGGAAGGCTTATACAAACTTCACAACAATACCCTATCATCTACATCTCAAGTCCATCATGTATCTAGTCAGATTAACAACTGGCATTGTAGACTTGGTCATCCTTCAAGTACTGTTCTATATCATATTACTTGTATTCCTAAACCTGAAAAAAAGAGTCTAGCTCTCATTGTGAAATATGTCATATGTATAAGCAAGTCAGACTTAGCTTCCCTGTTAGTACTTCGGCTACTTCTGAAACCTTTGATTTGGTTTATTGTGATGTTTGGGGATCATACAAACATGTCACACATGGCAAATATAATCATTTTCTTACCATAGTAGATGATTGTTCTAATTGTACTTGGGTTTTTTTGTTTGCTGAAAAATCACAAGTACCTTCATTACTCAAGAATTTCATCTTGTATGTTCAAAATCAATTCAATAAAAATGTTAAGACTTTAAGAACATACAATGGTACAAAAAAATTCAATCAAGACCTATCTAATTTGTTGTTGTCTTTAGGAATCCTTCATCAAAACAGTTGCTCTCATACACCTCAGCAGAATGGGGTTGTAGAAAGAAAACATCAACATCTTTTAAATGTAGACAGATCTCTAAAAATTCATTCAAACCTTCCTATTACTTTCTGGGGAGACTATATAATTATAGCCACACATCTGATTAACATACTACCTTCCTCTGTTCTTGGTTTTAAATCCCCCTTTGAAGTGCTGTTTAAAAAACCTCCAGATTATTCTACTTTAAGAAATTTTGGTTGTCTTTGCTATATTTTTTATTTATATTCTCCAAAAGACAATTTTGCAGCTAAAACTATCAAATGTGTCTTCATTGGCTATCCATTCAATAAAAAAGGGTACAGAGTTCTTGACATTCAGTCAAGAAAGTGTTATGTCTCTAGGGACATTACTTTTGTTGAAAATTGTTATCCATTTTATATATTGTCTACATCATCACCACCTACTCATATTTCACATAATACTCCTTCTACTTCATTTATATTTCCTGATTGTCCTCTTGATGTAGACAATACAAATATACTTCCTCAAATTGATCATATTACACCTCATTCCACTGTTCAAACACATGTTCTTGAATCATCTAATCGGGAACATCTAAGACATATTCCAGAGACATCTGAGTCACTTGATCACCCGGTACCTATAGCCATATCTAAACCAGTCAGACACCGAAGTGTTCCTGCCGAGTATAAAGACTTTATAGGTCTGCCAATCAGCAATCCCTCCTCTAATGCAGGTGCTGTAACAGTTATATCTTCATGCCCTTATCTTTTACACAATTACTTATCTTATCATAACTTTCAACCAAATCATACTAAATATCTCTATGCTACTACATCTATACCTACAAACAAGCCTCTTCTGATCCTAAGTGGCTTGCTACTATGAAACTAGAGCTAGATGATTTAGAAAGTAATAATACATGAGAATTAGTTCCTAAACCTGCAAATCAGCATATTGTTGACTGCACGTGGCTTTTTAAAGTTAAATATAACCCAAATGGTACAATGGAGAGATATAAGGCACGCTTGGTTGCCAAAGATTTTACACAAACCTATGGATTAGATTTTTTTGAAACATTTGCCCTAGTGGCAAAAATGACTACAGTTAGGCTACTCATTGCCATTACTGCTGCACAAGGTTGGTTCATATCTCAACTTGACATTACTAATGCATTCTTGCATAGAGATCAAAAAGAAACTGTCTACATGAGAGTTCCTCCCTAGTTGTTTTCATCTGTCCTCCATTCCAATTTTTTAACAAGATTACTGATCACTCAAATTGGGTCTGCAAATTGGTAAAGTCATTATATGGGCTCAGATAAGCTCCCAGATACTGGTTTACAAAATTCTCTGATGCTTTAAAGTATGTTGGTTTTGTTCAGACACACTCAAATAATAGTCTTTTTACTCTCCACACCTCCTCTCAATTTGTGGCTATCCTTGTCTATGTCGATGACATTTTGGTTACTAGTAGCACCAAGACAACTATACTGAATAACATTGATTTTATCAGCACAAAATTCAAAGTCAAGGATCTAGGTGATTTGAAGTTTTTTCTAGGAGTTGAAGTGGCACGCTCCTCAGCTGGCATTTACTTACATCAAAGAAAATATACACTGGACATACTAGCTGATACAGGACTCTTAGGTGCCAAGCCCTCCAAGGTTCCAATGGAACAAAATCATTCTCTACAAAAGAATGATAGTTTACTCTTGAGTGACTCTGATAGTTCCTTGTACATGAGAATTGTTGGTTGACTTCTGTATCTCACAGTTACCAGGCCAGACTTAAGCTACTTTGTTCAAGTGTTATCCCAGTTCCTAGCTAATCCTCGAATTGATCATTTAACTGTTGCATACAAAGTCATCCGTTACATTAATGGCTCACCTGATCAAGGTCTTCTTATGTCTGCCACAACTAAGCAAACACTCACATCTTTTCGTGACTCTAATTGGGGTGGATGTCAAACTACTCGCCAGTCTTTAACAAGTTATTGTGTTAAATTTGGTGACTCATTAATCTCCTGAAAATGTAAAAAACAGCACACGGTATCTTGACCATCTGCTGAAGCAGAATACAGGTGTATGCTGACACTTGTTGTGAACTAGTTTGGTTCTTGAGTTTGTTTCACACATTTGGTTACTTCAACATCACTCCAGCTACACTCTTCTGTGACAAAAAGTCTTCTTTGTACATTGCCTCTAACTCTGTTTTTCATGAGCGGACTAAACATATTGAACATGATTGTCATATTGTTCGTGAGAAACTACAACTTGGGGTGATTAAAACTGCTCACATTGCTTCCTCAGCTCAACCTGCAGATATTTTTACTAAGGTTGTCTCTTCTTCTCAATTGTTGCTGTTACTTTCCAAGTTGAGTGTTTGCAATCTGTTCAAACCCTTCAACTTCAGTGGGGATGTTACAGATATAAATACTACAAAAATTGAGTGTGGCAAACAATCAAACACACACAATGCCAAAGCTATAAATTCAAAGAGTAAAATGGCGAGAAGCAAGGTTGGACAGCTGGAAATTACAATTGTATGATTCAATTAGTTAGATTAGACTTACAAGCAAAGTGTATGTAAGGTTCCCTATATAAACACTCTCTGGATGTAACAAACTTGGAACTTTATCAAATCAATCTATTAGTTTTCTTCTTCTTTATACAGTTTCATCTTCTTCTAATGGTTTTCATCACCATTTGTGTCAGTTAACAAATTTATCCTTAGTAACAAGGGGCATCGATAGGGACTCTAATAAAATGACGAGGTATTTTACAAGGCATGGGGCTGAGAACTATACCAGATGATTGTCATAACTCATATGTTCGGTAGAATTCGTGAAATATGGAGTAGTGATATAGGTCTAGGCCCGGTGAGTGATCAATTTGTGCCAGTTTATGATGACGAGTTGGCTGGTGAGGTCGTAGACAACTAAGGGAAAGAGGTGCTCGATGGGCAATAGATGGAGATTGTTGAAGTTGTTTGTTTTTTGCACTTGACTAGGTTGACAGTTGACCGGAAGATATATGCAAACAATATATAGTTTGGTTGTGGTGTTTTAAGTACTAGTGTGTGGATGTCGTGTTTTGCTTGTTAGTACTCCCTCTGTCCCTTTCATTTTTATACGTTTTTCATTTTGGGATGTCCCTCTAATTTTTATACATTCCAAAAATAGTAACTTTTAATAATATAAAACACATTGCACCCGCTACTTTTCTCCACTATCTCTATTCTATAATAATTTAAAACACTATTACACCCACTATTTTCCTCCACTATCTCAAATCTATTATTAAATATTGATAGGTCCCACCACTTTACCCACTTTTCATCTGACTTTACTCATTTTTTATATATTTTCTTGGTCTCCGTGTCCAAATCTAATGTATATTAATCAACAGGACAGAGGGAGTAGCTTGGTTTATGTGGTGCATTTTATATAATGGCCATATTAAGTTGTATTTTTTTATCCTTTTAATGTTATTGCTTGTTTTTCAAAAAAAAAAGGTTAATATCCATGTGTATAAATGATATTTTATAATTTGTGAATGTATGTATATGAATTTTTTAATTAAAAATTAACTAACTAAAATAATAACATCTAAATATTTGAAAAAAAAGTTAGAAGAATTTTTGTGTCTAATTTTTTCCTTAATCAAAATATTATTGAAAATACAAAATTTAAGGTGCCTACTCGCCAAAAAAGACCCACAATGCTTGCAATTTGTGGGGAATCAAGAGGGAGGGGATCCTGAATTAATGGCAATTTTGGGGAACCATTTTTAAAGTCGATGCCCCATAAAAAGGAAAAGTTTGGCTACAAAGATCAACCTTTTACATTGTATATATTATATTACCTCGAATCCAAATTGTCTTCACTGGATTACACTAATTAGTTTCTAATGCAAAGTCAACATTAGTTTTATTTATTTATGTTCTTACGTATAAATAATAGGTACGAGGAAAAATTAAACTATCGTACATGAAGTCCATCTAGGGCTGTTGACAATTTGAATTGTTTCATAGAAAAAAAATTAAAATTATATAGCTTAACATTAACTTTCGAAAAATTATGTAATTTATCTAAACCAAATCGCAATCTGCAATGTTTTAGAAATTTAAATCGTATTTGCCGTTTTATTATTTTTCATCTCATTCGCGAAACTCGAAAGAAATTGTTCGTGATATTTTTAAATTTCGAATTATTGACTTACAAAAATTAGAAAAGATAAATTATTGACGCCCAACCGGAACGCAAAACAAGCTCTGGCAGAAAGAAAAGAAGACAATGACTCGATTAGATGTGGGGTGGGGGTGAGAAGATGGGCCGGTGGGGGTGGGCCGGTGGGGGAAGTTGGATAATTACGAATGAATGAAAGAAGCATGAAACATAATCTAATCTAACGTTAGCAATGCAGGGATTACAGAACATGGCAAGTTACAATGACAACTACAACACCATTAATGAGAACTGTAATTGCCTGAAAGCAAAGGCAAACATTTCGGCCTCATTCGGGTGCTTATGTTTTCCAAAGTAATACAAGGTCACATCTTGCAAACATTCACACTCATGTATACACCGAACTTTTCGATCTTAACAGATGATTGTTACGATATATATTTTACGTGGATAATAAATGTGAAAAGATGAATACGGGATCAAAACAAATGAGTTTTTCATGTATTTGTATAAAAACAAGTGTATTAAGGTATGCTGCAATAGTTTTTGGACCCGTCCGGTTTGAGAACAAATGATGCTTAGACAGTTATACTTCTACTTCAATCCAATATGGCTGGTCTCCTAACTAAGAGCATATCCTTTATCACTCATGATAACCTCCAAAATTTCCTCCTTTTCTAATATATCAACTTCATCAATTTGTACATATTATAGCTTTTTTTAGAAAACAGTTCTCCATAGATGTACATTTCCCTGTTACATGAAATCTATTTATACTATATTATTATAAACAAACTAGCCTCTATTTGGTTGGTCGTTAATACTTTAAATATCAACCGTTAAATTGAAAGATAGATAAAAAGAAAACCGTTGAATGTAATGTTAAAAGAATACTCCCTCCGTCCCAGTGAATTGTATACACTGGGATTGGGCACGTAGACTAAGAAAAGAATACTCCCTCCGTCCCAGTAAATTTTTATTCAAAAAATAAATAAAAGTAAATTATAAAAGTATATTTTATACAAGACTTAAAATACATGTGAAATAATAAAAAAAACTGTAAAGAAACGAGGGAGGAGCATGTCATATGATGGGGGAGGACATTAAGTAGCTGGGCCTCACACCTATAAAAGGCTTTTAAGTACTTTACCATCTGAGATTGCAGAAGTCAAGGCATGTACCAGTTCTGTTCTCCAAAAAATTAGTCAATTAAAACTGTACACCAATTAGTCAAGACATGTACCAATTTTAGATTTAGCTAATTAATTATTTTTTACCACAAAACCAGGCTTGAATTTATTTATTTTTTACAATAAATAACATAAAACAAATGAAATTTAGAAATACACCCTATATAAAATTGGGCCAATCTGGTAACGCACAGCCCAATTTGAAGAAAAAATATTTAGGACAAGGCCCAACTTCCTCTCTAAAACATCAGCTGACCTAGACAAAACACACACAGCTGAGGTTGAGAAAACGCAGCTGAAAGTTGTAATGGGGAAAAGTGATGACTCACGTCAGAGGAGGAAAAACAAATTGAAAGGCAGAAAACAAAACGATTCACTCAAAGTCTCTACTCGGGTTGCCGCTATTATCGCTGCCAAGAAGCGCCGCAAGACTGGTAAACGCACCCAGTGTCAGGTATCACTTACATCTTTCTAAAACTTATACTCCCTCCGTCGGGTCTCGGCACGTATTTTAAGGCTTTTAGGAAATAAAAGTAACTTATAAGTGAAAATGCAAAATGGTAATCATTTTTTTGCGGGTTAGTTGTTGTTATTGATTTACTTTATTTTGTGTAATTAGTTACCAAATGCTTGTACATTGTTATTTTTATTGCTTAGAGCAACTCGAATAGATTAGTATAAATATTATAAAATAATATGGACAAGTAGCGGAGAAATGGAGGGAAATATTCTTTTTATTGATAAAAATGAAGTTAGGAATGATTAGTGGTTACTCAAAAATTGGGAATGGTTAGGAATTTCTAGTGTTTTTTTTGTACTAAATTGGCTAAATTTTAAATAAGGAAGCAATGTAGGAAGCTGTTCAACTTGCTCTTGACATGAGATGCCTAATACTTTTGCTAATGAACACGACTTTTTTAAATTCTGAGTTGTATTGAACTGTGACTCCACAGGGAATGTGTTATAGTCTTCCGACTCCTGAGGATCCCTTCAATGAAAGATATGCGAATGAGGAGACTAACAAGATAAAAGAAAAGAAACAAAAGCCTGCAAAAACTGATAGAGGGAGGGAGACAGAAAAGAAAAAAACCGATATGGCTAATGTGAGAAGGGGAAAGTACTTGGGTGTTGACAAGGATCAGATGATTGATGGTGTGCAACAGGATGACGATATGAATATCACGAAAATGAAGGCTCATCTAGCTAGGAAGAATGGAAAAAATGGGAACTCGTTTGAAACCCAAGAGTGCCCTTCTAAATTCCTAATATTATGCCTGAATTCGATACAGAATGCATTGCGGCATGATCGAGGATCTTTTACTGATGTGGACAAACCGTTTTTCGTTGACACTTGGGGAGTAGAATTCTGGAAATGTTTTTCACTCGGGAAAGACATGGTAGATGCTAGTGGAGCTTGTTCTACAGCAGAGCAAATTGCTTGGATAGCTTCAACTGCTGCGGATACCATAGCAAGGAAGGAAAAAGAAGGATTGTCAATCCCTATTCCATTCTTGTTGTTCCTCGTCGCATCCAAAGAGAAAGGCTCAATGGTTTGTACAAGTCAAGTCTTATATATATTTGGATAAATTTTTTTGGTTCCCTGACTAGTACATCCTTCTTGTTTATAAAGTGCTCTGTAAATGAAGGTCTTGATGTTTAGGCGTTTATACAATCATTTGTTTGCATACAAAGCTATATCTTTTTACCACAAACACCCACCCACCCACACACACACACCCCTTTGTGTGTGGCTTAATGCCTAGGAAGCAATTATGATGGACCTCGTCAATATACTGACAAGTGACAGCCCTGTTATAAAGGACCCAGTGTAGATTCCAGTACATCTTATCAGCTTCTTTCTGGAGTGCAGATGAATTGAAATTGCTGTCATTCAGGCCAAAACCGAACAATCTATAAAAATATATGTAAAAAAATATTTATGTTTGCCTTATTTCATAACGTACAATTTTCGTTCTTTTTTATTGCCATATTTTATAATGTACAATTGTCATTCTTGTTCAAATGAAAAGCTAATGAAGTTATCTTCTCCTCTCACTACCTCTTATCGTTCTTTCCTCTTTTTGTATGACATTTTTGTTTTGGTCAGGTTCGCTCTGTGTGCAAGCCTTTAAAGGCTCTTGGAATTCATTCCGTGAGTCTGCATGCTGGAGCATCCGTAGATCATCAGATTCAAGGGTAGGTTGTAAATTAATGTTTCTTTCATTTTCTTCGTGCTTTAGTTTTAGTATGATAATTTTGATTTCGAAAAGTGGCTTTGTGCTTGTGTAACATTGTATATATGTAGCATCTATTCTTTAAAACATTTAGCAATTTTTTTCAGCATATAAAAATGTTTAAAATTAGCTAAGAGCAACACCAGGGTTTAATTTTACTATAGGTGACATTTTTCCTGGTAACTTAGTTCAGATAAATCGTTTTGTTATTAATCTCAAGTGATTTCACCTTTTGCCCCCAAATTTACGTTAAAAAGACACCAAATTAAAGTGTTGTATTGTATCAGGAAAAATTCTCATTCCGATAGAACTTGATGGAAATTGAAATGGTGTAGAAGCGGACTAGTTTACATAATTACATAGTTTAAGAATTGAAATAAAATAACTGCAGAAATACAGAAGAGACTTGAGAGTATATCAGATTCGAGAGAGAAATCGAAGTCGAAAAGGTAGTTTAAAAAAGAGAATTTTGTTGTAAGACTAGTAGTGTCCAGAAGAGAGATTCTTTTTCCGATATTTCCTTCCAGATTTGCAGTTGGTAAAACAGTCTATGACAAATACAATAGCTTCTACTAAGTTAAGATGTCAAACTGGTCATTTGTTGACTAAGTTGACTCTTGACTACCAAAGTATATAGGAACACTGTGGCTTGTAGCCTTACAAAATTCTAGTGCCTATGATGACATTTCTATGATTTATTTGACTAGAGGAACTTGTATCAAGTTGTGCGAGATTATGATGCACATTTCTACCCTGGCATTTTCATATGTAGGTGTGCAAGTATTGAAATTCGCAGAGTATAGACTAACATTTTTGAAAGAATGTAATTAGCAATGAAAGAATGTAATTAGCAATGAAAGAACTAATACGTGGTATATATGTTGAAAAGACTCTACCTTACTTTAAGATCTCTGTGTGATTTCCACATACATACATGATGACTAGTCCTTGCCTATCTATGATTATATACTTTGAAAAACTCCGGATCCCGAGAAGAGTTGATAGCTAGGAATCGTTTGTATGCATTGCTTATGGATTGTCTTTTGATAAAGTTCTTTATAATAGTATAATAGTACATGCATAGACATCTACTTGTATTTTCTTCTAAGCATATGTTATCCCCTTAGATTAAAGAGCTGTGAGCCAGAGTTTCTCGTGTCTACGCCGGAGAGGCTTCTGGAGCTTCTCTCCTTGAAAGCCGTTGATATAGCTGGCATCTCGTTATTGGTAAGTCATACTTGGATCTTCTTTCCCTTTTTTGTAGGTCAGTTGCATAAAGTTAAATAATAGATGTGGCCAACAAGGCAGGCCAGTACCTCAACAACTGTTAATAGTGCACCAGCTAAAGCAAATAGCACTAAGTAGCTATTCAAGATGGAATCTTAAATTAAAACAGTCAGTCTTCCAGTTGAATTTGTTCAACTAGATTCATGTGACTAATGACCTTTATATGCAATTGCAGGTTGTTGATGGACTGCACTCTAGTGCTGATAAAGGGATTCAACCCGAAATTATCGATTCTATAAGGAAACATATTCACGGCACTCCCCAAACTTTAATTTTTACTGATGGCCTGCACAATGACTCCATTCCAGCAGTGAATAGCCTCCTCCCACAAACAGTATGCAGATTAGGGCTCAAAGATGCAATCAAAGTGCCTGCATGCAAGATGCAGTCTGTGAATCTCAAGAACAACTAGCAATGATCGACTAGTTTTCACTTGAATTTGAAATTTTGAGTTTCTTTTTTAGAATGTATTGAATAGAAGTTTACTTTTTGAATCTCGGTGAGTTTTCATTTTTTAATCTATCTCTTGTTGGAGCAAGTAATTTGTTTTACTTAAAAGTGCTTTGTATGCAAATATATACACCTGTCAAAATAAATTTTAAAATCAAAATAAATTAAATTAATAGTAATTTAATATTTTTTTTTGAATTTCTTAATTAAAGAGTCATCACCTAAATATTTTTTTTAGAATTATCGTTTTTATACCAAAGAAGACGGAGGGAATATTTTAATAAGTTTAGTTATATATTGAAGAATTAAATAAATTTATTTTAGTTAATCAAAATACGTAACTGCGTAGGGACGTAGAGTAGATGAACACTCTACTTCTTCTGAAGATGGTAGTAATTTACTTGCTGCGTTTAAGCTTAATGGGTACTATGATTTGGGCATGGAAGAGATATACAAAGCTGCTGGTAATGAAGATGTTAGTAATAACGCCGGTGCTGTCAAGCATTATCGGAACGCTGCGAAAATATTGAGTGAAGCTATGTCCATGCCTCTTCCTTCCTGTAATAATTTCAGGTAGTACATTTGTTTCTCTTTTTCTTTTGCATGCATATTTTTTTTGCTATGATTCTGTAATAATATTTTTAGTTTGAATTACTTAGGAGCGTTCTGATCAATGAGTTTGTGTTCGATTTGGCAAATGTGAATTATTATCCAACTACAATTGGCCTGTCCACGCACACTCTTTTTGTTTGAATGCAATATAAGATCATGGCAAGGTCTCCCTCCAAGACAAGACATTGAGGTTTTAGATGAGTTGGTTACTTAACACTTACTTAAGTTGAGAATTATAAAGCAAGACAAAAGGTTCGAGAAGTCATAACTTGATTATCGAAGAACTCTACTGTAGTTATATTATTGATGAGGCATAGTTAAAGACTAAAAGTATGCATTTAGTAATCACTAATTCTCTGCATTGAGTATCAAAAAGACTTTCACCCTTAGTACAAGTGCTATCCGAACAGGAACATTAGATTTAGTCAGAAGGCCTCATTTTCAATTACAAGTTCACTGAGGACCTTTCAAAATTCCTCGTTATAACCTTTTGGTTCAGAAAAACTCTTGATTTGTCACATAAATAATGCTGCAAGAAACAGTCCATCTAAAATCTCTGCGGTGATTTTTTTTTTGTATCTTAATTAATTAACTTCAGACCAAATGTACAAATCAACATAAACTCTGGAGAATGTCACTGATTAATACGGGAATTTCTCTTTAGAGTTTATTATGATGTGAAACTTGACTCCAGTGGCGTTAACTGTGGAGCACCAATAGGCATATGTTTAATGCATACATTGCCGGGGAATAAGGCAGGTCAAGCATTGAAGTCAATCATTTGTTCTGGGCCATCTTCCGGCATGGAGCAGTTACCTTGAAACAGTAGTAAACATATTTTTTAAACAAATATGGCCATTGTCAAGTTTGATAGTTATGTGATCAGCAGATGTTTTAGCAACTATGCTACACAATGTAGAAACTATGTCTTCGTTATTGTTCTGCAACGGTCAAACTTAAATCCACTCAGAAATTCAAATATTAGTCAGGTTGTTAGCTTTTTTGCTACAATTATGCCTGGCTGAATGTACTCAACCCGTTTATCAATCATATTGAGTGAGGCTAGTTCCATGCCTCTTCCATTGTGTTCCAGTTCCAGTTACATCGGTTTTTTATTATGGTTTTGCTTTTGTATAAATACTTTTTAGTTTACATTAGATCATGTTGTTGATTTGGCAAATATGAAGGGGTGAGTGACAACATATGCAAAGTAATTGGATAATTGAATTGATAATACTGAATTTATGGTTTACCCATAGCGAACAGGCAAAGGTAAATTTTCTCCGTGAAAAGATATCAGAAAAGCAGGGGCAAGTTTTAAACAGGCTACTAGAGCTAATTGGACGAACAGGTAAGCGTTTTATCATTCTTGTTTTTCGTCACTGTTGGATGGTCCTTTTAATGGATGACATGTTGTATATTGGCTGACATTTCATTTGTTGCCTTTTCAATTTTTTTTATGTCAGGCGCTGAATCAATTAAAAAGTTGCCGACTGTTACTATTATACTGTACATTTATCAGGTTCCTATGGAACAAGTCCTTTCTTCCTTGAGAGGAGTTTGTTCAATTCCCTTGCTGAGTAGAAGTGTAGAACCTTGAAACAATATGTTTGTTATCTTTGTTATATTGAGCATTCCTCATAGTTAGCACACTTTTACCTCAGGGACAAACTGGAGCAGTTTTACGAACAGCATCTAGTCCTAAACAAGTAGCATCACAAAATTTATCTGGTCCAAGTGGACATAATTCTACCATTACAAGTGACATAAAGAAAATCATGGCTAGGAAACCTGTGCAAGATAATGGCGATGACGGAAAATTGGTGGAAATGATAGAATCCGAGATTCTGGGAAGAATACCTTCTGACAAATGGGAAGATATTGGTTAGAAACTGCGGTGTTTAATAATAAGATCCATTTATCACCGTGCGTTATAATATTTACTTGTACATTACTTGGCACTTGTTTTTAACAGCTGGTCTTGAAATGGCTAAGAATACTTTAAAGGAAATGGTAATCCTACCAATGGCGAGAAAAGACCTATATTTTGGTCTTCGTACACCATCCAAAGGTGGTATTTCGATGATTTTACCATTTGATCTCTCTATTGTAGTTCTGAAAGAATATATATTTGCTTACGTATGTTTCTGTTGGTCAGGTTTGCTTCTCTTTGGTCCACCAGGTACTGGGAAGACCATGCTGGCTAAGGCAGTTGCATCAGAGTCGAAAGCTACCTTTTTTAATATTACTCCCTCATCACTTACTTCAAACTGGGTATGTGAGTTTACTATTGCCCCTTATGTTTTTTAAGAACCCTAATTTCTTACTTCCTAGCTTTAACAGGTTGGAGAGGGTGAAAAGCTTGTTCGGACACTTTTCATGGTTGCGAATTCTAGGAAGCCGTCTGTAATATTTATTGACGAAGTACGGAAGTTCCTCTGAGTTTGTTTGTGGTTGCTTTTAGCATAGTGTGTTCCTCACCTCTGTCCTAAAGCTTTTTAAGCTATTAGTTGCTCCTATGTTACTTCGATCCTAATTGTCTGTCTTGATATGTCCGTCCTCTGCCTTTGCTGCTACTTAACTGTGACTATATTTTGTGTGCTGTAAGAATTGCACAAGGTTGTACTTGTATCTTTGACAGATTTATAGTATTGTGTTCAATGTCACTTTGATCATTGTATGTCTTATATCTTAATGAGTCAGTCTGCTGCTACTGAATTGAAAATGTATTTTTTACCCTTGTTCTGTTAATGCGCTTTAGCCGGATGTCGTAGGGATTTACACAAGTTTGTACTCTTATCTGTAACAGATTGATAGTATTCTGTCAGCAAGGACATCCAGGGAGAATGAAGCAAGCAGAAGACTGAAGTCAGAGTTTTTAGTTCAGTTCGATGGGGTGGCGTCAAAATCTGATGATCTTGTAGTCATCGGTAAGATTCTTAATTGCTTAATAATGCCTTAATCTGATGTTGATTACAGTTCCTTGGAGTTGTTTCGTAATTTGTTCTTGCTTCTTGCATCAGGCGGAGACCTATGGAGACTTGCAAAAGAGACAGAAGGTAAATGGCTCTGAGTTTTATAGTCTTTTTCTCGATGCAACTATAAAAGAAAGGACTTGCTTTGTTGATTCTTTACCAATTATGTCTCAAAATCACAATTAAAGGAGTTGAGCATTTTGGTCTCTCTTTTATCATCTTCTTGTGCAAATGTTTCATTGTGCTCATCTGAGACCTTGGCATCATTCTGTGCGACGTTGTAGAACTCGACGTTAACAGGTTTACTCATGAGTACAAACCAGCCATTTCATTGTCATCAATCATTCATTTTTTGGTGATGTGAAGTGTATCAGGTGAGTGGCTTAAAGTACGAAGATTTTAAGAGTGCCATGAATCGTACAAAACCTAGCATTAATATAAGCAAGTTAGAAGAGCTCGAAAAATGGAACAAGAATTTCGGATGCAACAGAGATTAAAGCATACAGCTTGATGGGCAAAAAGAAGCATTTTACAGCTCCAGTGGGCAAAATTAGCTCATAGCGGTCTTCTATGGGAGTGAGCTGCTGCAAAGAGCCGGCCAAACGGACCCGGCCGAACCGTAACCGGCTCGTCAAAAAGCTTGTGTAATTCGGCTCGGTAAAGGGCCGGTTCAAACCGGCACGGATCGATACATTAGAACGGGTCAGGGAGGGATTCGAGAACCTAGCACGGCACAACACGGCTCGTGGCCCGTGAACCGCACGGCTCGTCCATTGAACCGCCCAACCCGCCTGGCATTTAGAAGAATTCCTAAATCAACTACTTATCCTTATTTTAGTTAATACGCATACTTATCTTTTTCAACTAAATAAATCTGCGTTGATTACGAAGGAGTTAGTCAGCTAGGTGATGATGCATGTGGGGTGTTTAGTGTACATGTTATATGCATAATGCATGCCTCATCCTCACGACCTTTCCTAATTCCAATTCTAAATTTTGATTTTAATTTTTTTCTTGCATTTGCATAATGCACACGACGCAGCCTGAAAATTTAGAATAAGCAAGAACTAATTTTTATAAAAACTTTTATACGAGAAACCTTTAAAAATCTTAAATTCACAAATCAATTCAAAAGAGTTCTTCTTAAATCCACAAGAATGATAAATAAGTATTAAGATTTTAATTTTAATAAAAGATAATAACAGGTTAAATCACAATATTGTTTATATTGAGATACAAAATCTAAAACGAAATAAAAATAAATTCTCATAAAATTAAATATTATTATAATATAGCATGAACATGCGTACTCAACCGGGTCTTCTTCTTATTTTAGTTAACATGTATGTCATGCACATACTTATCTTTTTCAATTAAATAAATCTGCGTTGATTACGAAGGAGCTAGGTGATGATGCATGTGGGGTGTTTAGTGTACATGTTATATTCCTCACAACCTTTCCTAATTACAACTCATCCCGTGAACCGCTAGCCCCGCTCGTCAACCCGCCGTGTCTGCCCAGGAACTACTCCCATTTCTTTGACACGGCACATCCCGGCACTCTCACCCGTTTGACCACCTTTAACTGCAAGCACGTATGATATACAATATGAAACGATATAAATATTTGAAAACATTATTAGTGGCTTTCTAGTTTTGAAGATACATGCAGAACGATGAATAGAAAAAGAAATGACTGGGTATCAAAGGAATGCACTCGTGTAATCAATATTCAAAATATTTTGCTTTTTAATTTAGATAAATAGATATTTAAGGTGCATTTACAATCTAAAATATTTGAACTATCTTTACCATTGCATGGCAAAAAAATGTATAATACAAGAAACAAGTAGTCTATAATTTATCAACTATATCGAATTGTGTAATAAATAGAAGCAAAACAGTTTGCATAATTCTGGTGACCCCATATAGCTCTTAGGCGTTAGGGACTTTGGGGTATGCAAGTATACTGTAGTATAAACCAAGTTTTTACTGCTCTATGTTCTTCAGGCTTTCACTTGTGAGCCATAACTTCTTTTGGATGATAAGTACAGTTTCATCCCCATCTTGGTCTTCGGAAGAGGAATCTGTGGTTACTTCTTCCCAATGTAATGCGGTTAAATACTTCTTTACAAAATCGATGACACGTTTTTTGTCTCTGATTATAACAAAACCTGTTGGTCTGAGGATGCGATCCATCTCAATCAGGAGATCCTCGCCACTACAACCTTTTTTCTCGATGTCAGAGAACACAGTCCAGGCGTGAAGCAGGTCATATGTTCGGGGATACGTTGAGAACGCTTCACACCTATAAATGGTTTTTCAATTAAATACACTTAATACCAGAAGAAATTGCAGATGTTATATCTAAACAGAGTAGACTCATAATAAGATGAGCCTAAAAAATATGCAACAGTCATTTTAGGGTCATGCACTGCAATATAGAGGCAAATTAGAATCAGATGTCATTAACTTCCTATAACATCGTTTAAGAAACATTTGCTTACTAATCCCTAAGACATAAATTTACACACTACGCTTATAGATGATAAAATAACTGTAACACAGAGATTTTGATGTACTGAACAATAAAGTTTCTGGACCAAACAGTAAGTACACATCAATGTCGCAACATAAAAAATCAAAATGAAGTCAAGGCACCAGTCCTATTTACCAAAAAAATAAGAATACGTACCAATTGTGGACTGAGCCAATCAAGCCTCTATCATATATTAGCTTGAGGGTATTGGGTCCCTCTTCAGAGACAATATTCATCACCCAGACATCCTTATTCTTCAGTGAAGCTCCAAATGACCCTAGATTTGCCTTCATGTCCATTATGTTCCTCAAGGTGTCAGATGAAATCTTGGGACTCAGTAGTTCCCAGTATTTCTCAACCCTTTTCTGCCAAAGTTTCTGTACACAAATGAAAAATGCTTACTGCTTAGTCCATAATTCTAATGTTTCATAGAGAGCATCCATATGCAAAGGTGAGAATATATATGATAAAAAATAAAACAGATGGAGTCTTGATTAAAATTACCGTGTCCTTTTGAAAAGTTTCACTTGAATAACCAAAATCAGCAAGCCGCGGAGGTGGAGCAGTAAGGCGTGCAGGCCAAGGTGCAAGTCCACTTCCCCCAGTCCTATGATCACCTGATAAACAGAGCCAATGAGTTAGGTATGTAGTTTTACGCTCTATGCTGATGTTCTTAAAGTCCTCAACATAATAGGCCTTCAGAGATGGTAATCAAGTCATAGTAGCTAATATAAAAACATTCCTATAAAGAAAACAAATTGACACCCATAACGAATATTCTTCGGCTCTAATTAACACATTATGAGCAATAAAAGATAAAAGTAACTTACGATCGGAGTAGGAGGTGATGCATGCTTCCATTGGTACACCAGAAACTGCATCTGGATCATCATCAGATTTGCATAGAGGTGGTTTTGTACCAGGCTCTCTTTCCATATAACAATCATTGTTTAGTGGTTTGACCCATATGACAGTTTGGTTCCTTTTCACAGCTATTTTCCAGCACATGCGTTCCACAAGTGCACTCATCTCTTTCCATATTCTAAGATCCTCTTCATCTTGTGCATATGCTTCGGGAGAGGAGTAGGCAAAATAACCTCCAGGTCTGAGAAGTCTATCCAACTCAAGGAGGAGGATCCCATCCCTTTGCAGCCAATCAATTCTACAACGAGAACAGTGGGCGAGTTCAAATGATCTGCTAGGGTAGGGAAGCCTCTGCGTCCCTAAGACCCCAAGATACGCGGGGATCCCTCTCTCTAAAGCAAACTGAATTTGATTTTGATGCACATCATTAGGTGCTACAGACATGGTGAGTATATCATTTGATAGAAGATATGCCCCAAAACTTGCAACACCACAACCAATATCCAGAACTGTTCGTAATCTTCCTTCATTGTTTATATTGTCGTCTGAAAAGTTGAGCATCTGCCATTTCAAACCACCAACAAAAACGATCTCAAAACAAGGGATCAGAAAACCTAACACTTAGAATTTGGCACACATGTCTAGTATAATCTAGGAAAACTGATTAGTAATTTCGGGTTAAGAAGTCTTACATTTGCAAGTGATTTGATGTACTTATCAGCTCCATAGTGGAAATGAGTACCTCCACCAGGAAAATTAATCTTCTGACCTTTGACAACCATCCAGTTTTGATCAGATTTCTCACTTGCAAGATGAGTATGAGGTATATTTGCTTTCCACACCTCATCTCTGCTTTTTGGCCACTTGATTGGGATCTGAAGTAGAACATTTGTGAAAAACAACATAAAGGTAAATTAACAAAAAAGTGATAAATTTACAATTGTGATCATCTACACAAAGGTAAATTAACCAAGAAGTGATAATTCAAAAATCGATTCTCAAATTGCTCACAATAACTTACCTTATATCCTGGTGGGGGCGGAATCAAGCAATTGAAACGTCGTTCGGGCATCGGGCAATGTCTTTCATAGTGTTCCATCAAAGAAAGATCCAATTTCAGTCTTGTTTGGTATATAAGATTCCTGTCTAGGCAAGGTATCAATTCTGAATGCCTATCATCACATACCTAAACATGATAAATTTAAGCATAAAATTAGTTACTTCTCTCAATAAAGAAAAGACAAGCTGGTAGCCACAAAGTAGACTAGCACATAAAGAACTTACGGGGAAGCTCTTTGATACCATACCATCTTCACTATCATCCAAGCCCAGCTTGAATGAAGTGCCGTCTTGTCTGGAATCTGTATTTTCATCATTACCCAAATAAGATGATCCAAGTTTCTTTAGGGACCGGCTTCCATACTCTAATGCAGACTCAGCACTGCTCCGGGAGCCAAAATAAAAATACAGAAACAAAAATATTGTGACAACAGCTACTGAAGTAAGCAAGCGTCTCTTCTGAAATCCATCTGATTTTCCCTTCATATTTAAAGTATATTTTCACTCGCTGAACAGGGTTTCCCTATCTGCTTCAGTTTTCACAAGAAAAAGATCTCATTAATCTCTTTCGTATCAAATTACGTAAATGGCAAAATAGAATCTTCCAAGGCTCTTTTTCAAGATTAAATATGTTCAGGTTCTCTTACTCCGATGCAAACAACATGCAATCTTATTGACCAACCTGTAGAGGAAAGAGAGAAACAACTGATGTTAAATTTGCAGGTTGGACAAAACAAACTTGCTAAGAGTAAAATAGCTGTAGCATAAAATACCCAACACAAATAATGTTCCTACATGTTACAACTCCATTACTGTTACCAAAATATAATACTACACGAGACATTATAAATTTAAATGGACAAGTAAAACTATAAATTCTTAGACAAGAAGAGATCAATATGGACAATTTCCCATTTCAAGACAAGTAATTCCAGAATCATGAAAAAATTAGCACAAATAATATATCGCATTCTGTTAGTTTCACATAAGAGATGTATTCCTCAAGGTGTTACAGGATCATATATTGTATCTCACTCGACCTTGGACCTCCCGTCTGCCTGAGCTCTCATACCATGTTGAGTAACCAACTCATCTAAAACCTTAAGGTTTTAGAGGAAAGCACTTTCCAGGATCATATATTGTATTCTAACACACGCCAAAACTATGACGTTTAAACTACGGTTGATTGACATCGAAAGTTTAAAAAAGTGCATATAACATATATTTTAATATAACTGCGGACGTACTTGATATAGCAAGTTACAAGAAGCAAAGTTATCATCAACACACTACTGCAAAGCCTTATAAATTGCAGCACAAAATGCAAAACACAATAGAAATAGATCCACTAACTTGCAAAATTGCTTTCATCATTATATCTGCTGCATTATACTCTATAAAAGTTTCAAAATCTCAGTAATCTAAGCACAGCAAATCCAGAACTGATAAAGATTCATTATTTTTCAAGAAATGCAACTAAATCAAGATATTAACATAACTTCCTCACTTTTTTGTGATCCAAATATAGAAGATGCATGTAAGAACTACACAAAACTGCAAAATAAAGCTGCCCATTAATCAATAAAGTTAACTTCACCAGATCTACATTGTAACTTGAACCTTACTAAATTTAGCTCAACACCTATAAATCTTGTGTGTGTGTGTGTGTGCAGGCATATAGCAAAAGAAGTAAAAATGAAATCATTGGGAATGCAAAATGCAAGAAAGATCTGAAAATGGGAAAGTTACCTGAGGATTGAATGGCAGGGAGAGATCTGAAATGGGAAAGTTAGCTCAAGTGAGTAGAACAGTGTTAGGCAACTAGAAGATTCTTTCCCACTTAAACAAATGAATGGACACAGTATCTATATATACAAGATTAAGATAGTTAAACTAGGAGTTAGATCTCGAATGGTTATTACTGTCCTTAGTTTGCAATTTTAGTTGTCCTGACCAAAGTAGTAGCCGCAATTTTTTAAAAGTAGTAGTATATCTATAATTATTGATAAAATTGCATTATGCACCTACAATAATTACTCAAAATTAATATTGTACCCGAATTTTGAGAAAATTAATTTGTTATCCATAATTTTTATATCCGAATGCAATGTGCACCCCTTTGAAGCTTTTCCGTTATAACAGGTCATTATTTTTAAATTAATGAGGGGGTAAAAAAGAAGTTTCAAAACAAAATTTAAGTAATAAAAATTTCATATTTTACACAACATATTAAAATTTAGATTAAAAAATGTAAACATTAGTTTTAAATTTTTTAAAGCATACTAATTAATGGATTCGCTATACTAAATAATATTTATTCCAAATTTTATAAATTTACTAACATTAAATTTTATATAAATTTTATCAATTGTTTTTATTCTATATTTAATTTAAATATAGAATTAGCTTCTGATTTTTTAAAGGTATTTGACATTTGTTAGGTCCAAAGTATCGTAGACGGGGATTGAATACGATACTCACAATTTATTCGATTTCGATCGTTTGTCGATAATTATATGTGTTTTTGTTCAAATTCAAATCAACCAAATCAAAACACGAGTCGAGAAATATATCGTTTTATAAATATAAACCACGAGGGGTGCTACAAATCTAATTTGTAGAATTAGCTTCAATGAGTTCAAGTTACAATAATCAAGACACTTGATAGAATTTAAGGCACTAGCAATTACTTCTCTAAAATCTCAAGCTCTTAAATTCCCTTCATATTAAATCTTCTGCAACTTAACAACTTAAAGAAGACAATGTCTTCTGTCGATTATTGTAGACTTAGGAAAACTATCAAAGGCTTAGAACAATTCTCAGCTGTTCATTTTCCTCACCAACCTCTGACAGCCTTGAATGCAAACTACCAACCCCACTTTTAAATCCATCGAAGACAAGATATTTATCTTATTCGAAAGATTTAAATAAAATCTATCGAAATAAGTATCTTGTTTTCCATAAATCAGTTCGACAGTTTTAGTGATAAAACTATCAAAATTCTTCTTTCTGCCCACTTCAATGGTTTCTATTTAAGAAACTATCCAAATGGTTTTTCACCATTTCGATGGTTTTCAAAAGAATCTTCTTTTCTATTTCGATGGTTTCCAAAAAGGAAAACTATCGAACTCACTTAATTACAGTTTTGTCCTTGAGGATTCTTTCACTTTGCAGTAAAGATATTGCACTTCAATTTAACCTTAACATATTTTATCAATCTTTATTTTAACATCGAGGATGTATCAGGTCTGACTTAAATCAATTTCTTCTGAGACGACAAAACATGTTGATCTTCTTCAATTGTGCTAACACCTAGTGCAACTGGTCTGGTTCACAGATGACTAACATTAATCAAAACCTTTATGTCTTCAATACAATACAATTGACAAGTCCTTTGCCGTCTTGGTTGCTTCATTATAAAATTACTGAAATTCTTTGGTACTAACTATGTATCATACAAACACTTCTGTAGTCTTGAAAGTCTTGATTCTTTATTTGTCACTGAGACCTGAACATATAAATGAACTTCTTTCTGTGACCTGTTTACGGACTTTAAGAATACATACCATATTTTGATTTCTTGAGTTTACTATGTCTTCTGTTCTTATGGATTCCTGTACTTCAGTTAATATTATTATATGTCTTGTTCTTGTGTTGAGTTATAGTTACCTATGTTACATATTACGTTACATTATGCTTTACAATCTCTCCATATTTGATTGTTAGAGTTTGAAAAGCAAATACCTAGAGGATAACTCACCTAAACAATGGAAACACGAAACTAAAGAAAGTACAACAAATTGATAATATTAATTGCATTATGGATTAAATATTTACAATTCCAGATATCTAAATTACAAAGAACAATAAAAGATTTAACAATTGAAGTTGTTCCTCTAGCCTGAGCAGATAGTTCTTTGCTTCTTCTTCAGTCCACAAGGATCTCACCTTCTTCAGCCACATGATCTGAATTTGCTGCTTGATGATTAATCACCGATGGATAGTGCAGTGGTTCACAAGGTTTCAGAGTAGCTCCAATGATATGTCTTCCAATGTACTCTACCTCTTGACCAACACCAGCCCAAACCCAATATTGATATCTTTCTGATTATGCTTTGGCATGATTGGTAGTCTGGGATGCACTTCTAATCCTCGTTCAACTCTCTTCCTGTAGAAAGGCATGTTTTCTATGAGATAGTTCCTTAGAGTGTCTGCAGCTCTTGTCTTTTCCGGTGTGCTGAATCCAGCGGATCTCAAGTCTTTTTCAACTGATATCAGATAATTATTTGGATAATCCTTCAGTTTTACCGAATCCAAGTAGCAGATTCTGAAGATGTCGTTCTTCATAAACCTTACCATAGGAGGGTCATCACTTACTTCTGGACTGACTTTCATCAAGATTTCCTTAACATGCTCACGAAGCAGTTCATTTAGCTTTGTACTTCTCTGGATCTTGGTGAGTATCACATGTAGATCTGTATATGATCTCTGTTCAAAGAATTTGGTGGAGATCACAAATGTACCTCTATTGATGAAACTGATGATAATGTTCCAGGCACCACTTGCTTTGACTCCAGCTTTCAGGTAGATAATGGAATGTCTTAATGTTGTGAAATAGGTTTGAGTGTCCAGATTTGCACTATTAATGTCCTGAAAGATCACTTCCACATCAGTGTTGTCGTTGACTTCCAATCCGTCTTCAACTACACAGAATGTCTTGTAAGCCATCTCCTAGTCCTTTCCTTATTTCTGTGCCAAATCTAACACCTTCTTCTTCTTTAATTCACCATACATTTTTAACCACTTTAGCTTTTCAGATCTTTGAAATGCACGGTGCTTCTCTTTCTCAGCCTGCCTTGCTTCTCTCTCAGCTCTTTCAGCTTTCAACCTTTCCAAGACATCTTCTTGTTCTTCAGATGGAGGGTTTGTAATATCCGTGAAATTATTATTTGATTAAATGATATATTTAATATAAAAATATTTATTGTGGAGTATTGGAATATTATTAAATGATAATTATTATGTGATTATGTGCTAAATGGTGAGTCGAAAGCACCTTTCAAATATTTCGTCATTTGGAATTTTCTTCAAATCTGAGCCCCGTTTTGATAATTCAAGGGCCCCATTGGAATTTCTTACATTAATTAATATCTCTTCGTCTTTCGTATTCGAATCATTATCGGGAGAGATATTCGTATCATTTCATTCCTACCTATTTGATTCTGCAAGAATAATTCGTTTTGTTCAAAAAGGGAAAAAATGTTCTGAACCCTAATTGCTTAAGGGGACGGATATATCGTTTTATATCAATATTACCTTTGTTATAGCCCCAGTATTCTTGAGCATTAGTTATATAATGATATGTATTGATTTGGATAATTATCAATCCTTGTAGATAATTATCTTCTCGTAAAACGTATTTTTAACCTAATTAGGGTTTCTAAACGATCCAGTGGATCTATAACGATCCAAAAGTGTTCCTTGGGGTATTATTTTTCCAAAAATATAAAAAGACGAATCGAACCTTATAACATTCATAATCTGCATTGCGTATAATCAAAAAGTAAAAATTCCCGAAACGTGTTCTTCGTGTTCTTGAATAATCAATCCATTCGTTCAAGGTGTTATTGATTTCAGAAATCAAAGTTCAAGTACTCAAATCAAAGCTCTTGATCTCTAGTTTCAGAATCTTCCAACCTCATCATCATCTGGTAATTTTTTGATTTATTATGAATTTTTCAATATTCGAATTAAATTAGGGTTCTTGATTAATTTGGGGATTTTCATTCTGTTGATTCTCCGTTCAATTGGTTGCTTCTAACATGTTCCTAGGGTTCTAATTAGCAAGAATCCATGATTTAATTTTGTGTTTAAGTTCAATTCAGTCGGGTTTGATTTTCGGGTTTTGACCCGAATTTTTCTTTTACTTCGTTCGTTCTTGTTGTTGATCTGACATTAGTTATGATATGGGGCTTTGATTGTATGAGTTATAAGCTTCATTTTGGTATATTAATCTTTGAGTTTCATGTAGAATTAAAGTAGATCGGGTTTCCGGCCAAAGTCGTCGCTGGCGAATTCTTTGAACGAATTCTGGGCTCGATTCCGGCATGGGACATATGTGATTGTGTGTGGGATTTGTTTGTCTTGAAAAAGCGAACAAAAGCCCTCTGGAATTGTTTGTGTTTGGACGGAATCGAAGAATTCCGGCAGCCGGACACCGGCCAGATTCTGGAAAACCCAGAATCCGGTGGGTTGTTCTTGGTGACCCGGAATTGTTCTTCCCAACCCGTTTACCCGAAGTTTGACCCGGTTTCAATCTTCAAAACCCTAATTCATTTTCTGAAAACTGTTTTTGAATTTTATTTTTAAAATTAATTCGAAAATAGTTTAAAAACTTTAAAAATTCATATTTTTATTTTAAATATATATTTTAATATCAGAAAAATTCTGGAAAATTATATTTATTATTTTAAATCCGAAAATTGATTAAACTTAATTATTTTAATTATTTTTAATTAATAATTAATTTATTAATTAATTGGTTATTTCTTTTAATCAATTAATTCTTAAAAATTAAAAATTAATTAGATTTAATTAATTTAAAATCCAGTTTAATTATTTTCAAGCCTATTTATTTATTTAAAAATAGTTTGAGCATTTAAAAAAGTGTCAATTAATTTTATTAATTGATTTATTTGCATTTAAATGTTTATAATGGATTTAAAAATCCGATTTTTGATTTAAAAATTAGTAATGACTTATTTAAAATTCAAATAAGTTTCGTATGATATTTGAAAAATGTTTATAAGTGCTATATGGTTCATATTAATTGTGTGTTGTGTTTTATAGTCTGTATATGCCCGTACTAGGGCAAATATCTGAGTTTTAAATATCGTAAATCATTCCGGACGTCCGATACGTAACCGGTTACTTGTTTAAATGTGATTATTGATTGAGTAAGTGTCGAGAGTAGAACGAGAATAGTTAGACTTATTGTGATGAGTTGTTTAATTATAGAATCGAGTTCCTGGAGCAAGGGAAAGGGAAAGGTAGAGTGAGCAGAGTCGATCCGACAACAGCTTAGACCAGGCAAGTATCTGTGCCTTTACTTGTGATAAAATTTATTATTGTCTTGATTACTTGAATACCGTTATTCCCAGAACAATTCAAATTATCAATCTTTTAACCGCATTTGGACAACTGATTCCATTTCCTTAGAGATTCTTGATTCTTTGATTTGATCTGCATCGGAAACCCTTATTTCTAACTCACTTGATTATTGTTTACCACCAATTGATTATTGATTATCATCCTTTGATTATTATTGACAACCATTGATCATTTGACTTCCATCGTTGACTATTGATTACGGTCATCGATTATCGATTACCAATATTGATCTCCTTATTGAATGAGTACACTGTACCGTTGAAATTACTTCATGATTATTTCTCGATCTTCATTTGATACTGAGCAGTTGAAGCTCTTTTGCAATTACTATACATTGAGTTATCTTATTGAGCATGTTATTGTTTATACCCTATGATAGATTTGGCATGTTTTTAAAATGGACCAGTAATTGGTCGGGCCATATTTATGGTCGGAATAACTTAAGGCCCAGTTTGGCATAGGATCCAGTAGAGGACTATGCTGTAAGCTAGTTCGGGGTTGATGCGTGGCTGGCCAGCAGCACAACCTTTGATTTGAATAAAATGTATAAGCCAAATTCTAATCCTTTTTCTTCAATTGTTATTGATACAAAGCATGTGTTAGCTAAATATTGTTGATTCTGATATCATAAATTCATATCCTTACAACTGTGATAGAAATGATTCATTGATGTTTGCTGAGCAATTTTGGCTCACTCTTGCTTGTTTTCTAACCCTATTCCATTGAAGCGAGAGTATGAGTCAGCATAGCGTGACCGATAGTTCACCAGCAGCCAGGAGAGCCCCTCGAGTCATTGTCATTAGCAGGGTAGTTGTTGTTTTGCTTTTCTAGATTAGATGTCTAGATTTGAACTTTAGTTGTGATGTAATAACTCTGATAAAACTGGTATTGTATTAATAAAAGATTGTAGTAGCTTGTGTTCATTGCCATAATCTGGATGCGGTCTTGGTCAAGGGGTATTTGTGTCTTTATATATATATTATGCATGTGTTAAAGAGTATTCCGTTGGTCGGATGACTCCTCAAATCTGTACCCCGGGTTTGGAGGGCGTCACAGGGTTTGCTTCACCAGCTTCTTCCATAATATCATCAAGAATTGGATGTTCAATCGGTTCAGGATAATATGGTTCATGCTCTTCGTGTGTTGGCTCAAACTCAACTTCAAACTCCTCTTTATCTTCATCTTCAAGTTCTTCAACCCAGTACTGTCTAATTGGAATTGGTGTTTCCATTACTGCCCCCTTCTCCCCCTTTGTTGAGTAATCCTCTATAAAGCAATCCTCCACAAAGTGGGTTTAGGGACCAGCTTGTTGAGCTTTAAGCATTTTCCAAATAGACTCCATATCGTCAGCTTGATTTTCCATATAAAAAGCAATGTCTTTGGTAATCTCTTCCACAGCAGCAAGTTTTTTATCAACATTGTCTAGTCTTGAGTTGGTTGACTTCTCGATTCTATCCAGTCTTTTATTAAGTCGAAACTCCACTCTTGACAAACTGTTCATAACATCTTTCACTTTGGCTTGTGCATCACGAACAACTAAAACGTCTTCTGTCAGAGATTCCAGACCTTTCTGAATTACATGTACTTCATTTTTAAACCCATCTCTCAGCTCTTTGACATTAGCTCTTAGATCAATCAGCTCTTCCATGGCATGTTTCTTCAGTGAATCATCAGCCTCCTTTGTGCCCGTAATTGTGCCAGATGCACTGCTCAATGCTCGATAAGTTCTTCTGGAATCAGCTACAGGCAAGTCAATTTTCTATTGAAACATAGATAATGGATTATCAACTTGACTAGAGGAGATCCCTTGAGCAAAAGAAGGTCTGAGAGGGACTTTGAATAGAGCATTTCCCTCTTTGTCATGTACTGTCATTTCTTTGAGAGTGGCTTGAACTTGAAGTTCCCTTTCTATAGGTGGTAGTAGATCATGAATATTTGGCAGGATTTGAGTGTCACTCCTCACATTTGGCTCTGGGTGTTCACTCAACGTTTCTGTTGGTGTTTCTTTCATTTTTTCTTTCTCACTCAGGCCAGGTGTATGTGTTTTTGTTTCGCTCAAATCCTTATCTTTTGATGTACCTGCAAGGGAAATCACCGTAGTCATCCTTAAGGAGGTCACCGGTGGTGCAATGGGTCTTCGCAAGTCCTCGTCCTTGGTTAAACCAAGTTGTTGATCATCTTGCGATGATTTTTCCTTAAAAGGATCCAGAGTTTGAATCTCTGGGGGTTAGAATCAAGCTCTTTTGAAAGCAGAGGCCCTGAAACTCCCTCTGAAGTCTTTGCAGACATATCCTCAAGTAACTCCTCAAATGAAGTTGATTCATTGTTACCGAGTTGTCGATATGCACCTATGTCAGACCTGTTACCCGCAGAATCCAGATATATTCCATCTGGGGAGTTAGGCAATGACCCTTAAAATTGTGCATTTAGGTCAGAGCCTTCTATCAACATCTGTGAAGACTCTTGGTTCACTAAGGAACCGATATCCAGTGGTCCTGACCGTAATATGGTCGGAGTACTGGAAGATTCCATCAATTTTCCTTTATTAGATTGGTTTAGGGGTTTAGATATAGCTTTTGCAATAGCTGCCCAATCAGCTTCAGAAAAATCGATAAGAGGTTCATTGGAAGACGGTAATGAAAAGTCAACAGTTGCCTTGGTTTCAATTCTTCTTCTTTTAGCAGAAGGCAAAGCTGTTGATGAAGTGGGTCTCTCCTTATGTGGTGCTGATTTGGCACTATCTCCCTCTACACTCACAGATATTTCTTTAGTTGGTATAGTAGGGGTAAGAGCTTCTGTTTATGTTTCATTTGGTTCTTCCAAAGGCTCTTGGACCGTGGTTAGAGGCTGCTGGATTTCAACCTCTTGGTCGGGAATGGCCACTGAGGGCTCTATTATTGGATCTATGTCCATTGGTGCCGGAACTTGAGGAACAACGGGTTCAGGATCCATACCTTGATTTACCTGTTCCCTTGGGGGTAGAAGTGGCAGAGGTACCGTTCGTAGATAATCAATGAGAACAGTAGGTACCCCTGTAAGATGATTCTTTTTAATGAGAGTTGTTATTGCACTGCTCTTCATATTCATGCACTCATTCTTTTCCTCTTGTGCGAAGATCTCACTCTCAGCATCTGTTAACACATCATTCAAAATCAATTGTAGAAACCTTGGATAGAAGCAAAGCACATCATACTGCCATGTTCTTTCTTCCAAATGTCCCATGCACTGAATAATCTGATCTAACACTAACCTACTAATGTTAATATGCCTATTGTGAGCAATAGCAAACCCTAATTTCTGAAGAAATAGAGGAATGCCATGCAGATTTGTAGTCTTGGCAGTAAAAACATGTATGAGTGTGTGAAAGAAAAAATTCAAGTGCTTTGGTAGATAATGTTTCAGAAACTCTCCTATAAAGAAGTTAGGTTGTTGACTTCTAATAAGAGTGAAGAAATCATGTATTTCTTCAGTCGTTGGATCAGGAACAAGATTTTCTGTAGGAAAATATAAAATTCTATTCAAATCTTGTTTCGTCACCCTTATTGTTCTGCCCCTGGCACAAAAAAACTGAAAGATAATACATTATCTTCTGACGTGTCGGTGGCGGTAGTGTATAGTTCAGTTAATTGATCGACACAAAGAAATGCTGGAGTACTTAAAGCGTATGCCACCATAGAACGTGAGTTCAAAAATTGTGCCCATGCACGAAACTGTAAGTTCGAGATTGATTGCACATTTTGAAACGAGACATGGTTCATCTTGGTGATAATAAATTCTCCGGCCATTGAAATTTAACAAAGTCCAAAAAATTATAATCTTAAACCAAAAATAAACCAAATTAATTATTGCTAATTAATAAACCTTAATAACCCTTGATTTTAACTTAAAAAGCGAACCAAATTAAAATCCCCAAATCAAGAACCCTAATTTTCTTAATTCGATAACTTTTGTTAATTAAAACTAAACTCAAGAACTTATGAATTAGTTAACACCTAAATATCAAGAACAGTTATCAAATATAGAAGTTCGAATTAGGACACTCGATAGTTTCTTATGAAACTCGAACAGAAAAACTCAAGAACTTATATACTATCGGGAGAACTTGGTTTTAAGCTTGTATATATGTAAGTATATATCGATGTGTTTTTTTAGATCTGAGAATAGGAAGAAAAAAACGTCTAAGTACAACATATATACTCACTTTACTCACAAGGGTAAAAAGGTAATTTTATGTTCGATAGTTTTAAAATTGTACTGTTGATTGTTTTTGTACCGGGGCATAAAAGTCAAATCACACTTCGATAGTTTTGTAAAAACTACCGAAGTGGATTTATATGAGAATTTAAACAGCCTTTAACAAAAACTATCGAAGGTAAACATATTTTAAAAACTGAAAACTATCGAGTTATGAAATGACTTAAAACTATCGAATATTATCAACTTGAACAAAATAGAATTTATTCGATAGATTTCTGTCCTGTTCCAAAATTTATCAAATAAAAGTTTCGATGGTTTTTACTTTTCTTAATTAGAAACTTATCGAGATGCTTTTAAACACATTCGATAGATTTTTAATAAAGAAACCTGAAAAACTGTCGAACTTAATAATTCGATACATTTTGCTTCTACTTTATTTTTAAACCAGAAACCTGTTTTAAAAATAACATTTCCACTTCCTGTGAAATTCTAAAGATAAAAAATTTCACTTAAATTCACAGAAAATGAAATTCACAATTAATTTAGAATAAAATTGACTAAATATCATTAACTGATATAAGTCAATAAATATCTAATTAATTATGCTACATTATTTTATTTTGTATGGAACAAAATAAAATTAATCTGAATTGAATAAATGCATAATATTTAGAACAAATATTAGCACTTAAACAATTTTAAAATTATTTGCTAATTAAATGTCAGAAGATATATTATTTATAAATATGACATATAATTAAGCAGATAATTCTAACTTGCGAGAATTATTCCAGATAATAAGTTCACAAGTCCTAAAGATATGGAAATCCTTAAACCAGTGGACTTATTAGGATCAACTTGCAGTTATTGACTTCTAATTAATCAATTAGAAAGATTTAACATCCCAAGTTCAACAACCAGCTTAGAAAAAGTGGATTCATCAAGCGGTTTAGTAAAGATGTCTGCAATTTGTTCCTCTGTGAGTACAAAATGTAATTCCACAGTACCATTCATGACATGCTCTCGAATAAAATGATACATGATATTAATGTGCTTGGTCCTCGAGTGTTGAACTGGGTTGTTGGAGATTGCTATGGCGCTTGTGTTGTCACAGAATATTGAAATCTTGTTCAACAAAAGCCCATAGTCTCGTAGTTGGTTTCGCATCCACAAGATTTGAGCACAACAGCTACCCGCAACTATGTATTCAGCTTCAGCTGTCGATGTGGATACTGAGTTCTGCTTCTTGCTATACCAGGAAACTAACCTTCGTCCAAGAAACTGACAGCTTCCTGAAATACTCTTTCGATCAATCCTACAACCTGCAAAATCCGAGTCTGTATAGCCAATAAGATCAAATCATGTATCCTTAGGGTACCAAATTCCAAGATTTGAGGTTCCCTTAAGATATATAAAGATACGTTTAACAGTTATAAGATGAGATTCTTTTGGATCAGACTGAAACCTAGCACACAAGCATGTTGCAAACATAATGTCTGGTCTACTTGCAGTGAGATAAAGTAATGAGCCTATCATACCTGTGTATCTTGTGATGCTAACCTTATTACCGGTTTCGTCCTTATCAAGCTCAGTGGCAGTTGGCATTGGAGTCTTTGTCGTAGATGAGTCTTCCAGATGATACTTCTTTAGAAGATCCTTGATGTACTTGGGCTGACAGATAAATATTCCATCTTGCCTTTTATACACTTGTAGTCCAAGAAAGAATGACAACTCACCCATCATGCTCATTTCATATCTACTCTGCATTAACTTAGCAAATCTCTTGCATAGATCATCATTAGTAGAACAAAATATAATGTCATCAACATATACTTGCACTAATATCAAATCATTTTTGTGCATTTTGTAAAAGAGAGTTTTATCTATGACACCTCTGGTAAAGTTATTTCCAAGTAAAAATTCTGATAGAGTGTCATACCATGTCCTTGGAGCTTGCTTGAGTCCATAGAGAGCTTTGAACAGAAAATATACATAGTCCACCAGATTTGAATCCTCAAAGCTTGGAGGTTGTTTCACATATACTTCTTCCTCTAGCTCCCCATTCAAAAATGCACTCTTCATATCCATTTGATATACCTTGAAATTGGCATGTGCTGCGAATGCCAGAAACATCCTGATAGCCTCAAGTCTTGTTACTGGTTCATAAGTTTCATCATAATCTATACCCTCTTCTTGAGAATAACCTTTAGCAACCAATCTGTCCTTGTTTCTCGTTACAATGTCATCTTCATCCAGTTTATTTCTGAATACCCATTTAGTTCCTATAACAGATTTTCCTTTTGTAAAGCATAATGTAACATAAGATGTAAAAGAGATAACTGCAACTCAACAAAGGACAAGACATACAATAATATTAACAAAAGCACAGGAATCCAGAATCAAAGAAGAAAAGGTAAACTCAAAAAATCAAAATATGGTATGTATTCTTGAAGTCCGTAAACAGGTCACGGAAAGAAGTTCATGAAAATGTTCAAGCCTCAGTGACAGCAAAAGAAACAAGACTTTCAAGACTACAGAAATATGTGAATGATTTAGGGTTAGTACCACAGGATTCCAGTGATTTATTTGAAGTAACCAGATCGACAAAGGACTTATCAGCAACATTGAATTGAAGACATAGAAGAATTGATCAAGTGCTATTCATCTGTGAACCAGACCAGTTGCACTAGTTGACGGCACTTAAAAAGATCAAGTTATTTTATCGTCTCAGAAGAAATTGATACAGTCTAAAACTAGACACCCTGGAACTCAAATGGATTTTCAAATGATTAAGTACAAAAGCAAAGGTTCGATGGTTTTTCATAAATGAAAACCATCGAATATGGTTAAGGAAATTCTTTAAGAAAACCATAATTAAGTATTTGTCATTCGATAGTTTTATTTATAAATCTATCGAATGGAAAATACTTTTAATCCATTCGATGGTTTTCTAATTTGGAAGCAGGTGGAAAGTTATTTGTTGTGTTAGGTTGATGAAGATCCAACGACCTAGATTATTTGTTTGATTTTGGTTCGATGGTTTTTCAAAACAAAGCCTACAATTACTAAGAGAGAAGTGTGACTCCTTCAGTCAGGTTCATAACACAGAAGCAATTACGAAGAGAGAAGTTCAAGCCAGAGAGATTACCAGAGAAATTAATATTTCTTGAATTCTATCATTGTATTGATTGTGTATAACCTAGAACTCATTGAAGCTAATCTACAGATTAGAAATTGTAGCACCCCTCGAGGTTTATATTTATAAAACGATATATCCCCCGACTCTTGGTTTGATTTGGTGTATTTGATTTCGTAGTTAACTGAATGATTTATCCGCGAACGAAATTGAATTATTTGTAGGTATCGTATTCAACCCCCCCCCCCCCCTTCTACGATACTTTGGACTTAACACCTTTAAGTATGGGTACCAGCTTCCAAACTTTCTGTCTTTCAAACTGATTGAGTTCATCTTGCATAGCAATTACCCAATCTGGATCTTCCAGGGCATCTTCTACTTTCTTAGGTTCTGTTTCTGAAAGAAACCCAGAGTAGTGACATTCATCCTGTGATGTCCTTCTAGTTCTTACTCCTAAGTCTGGATCACCAATGATCAAGTGAAAGGGATGTGCTCGACTCCATACCCTTTGTCTTGGCAGATACGATCTTGATGATTCTCCTTGTTCATAATTGTGTTGAGTGTGACTAGATGATCCTTCTCCTGCTCCCCCTGAGATGTTGCTGGTGTGATCTGTTGACCCTGTTGTTTGACTAGTGGATCCAGTTGTAGTCTGAGGATTTCCACCACTGTCACCACTTGGTCCAGAAATATTATCATTATTGTCATTAGTATTACCAGGAACAACTACAGGCTCTTCTTCATTATCAGAGAGATCTCCTGATAGATTTTCAAATACCAAGGATTCATAGTTCTCTTCTGTTTGCAGGCTTGGTCTTTTGGTGTCATCAAACGTTACATTAAAGCTTTCCACAACCTTCTTATCTTCAATCACATAAACCCTGTAAGCTTTAGATTCTAGAGAATAGCCTAGAAAAATGCCTTCATCTACTTTAGCATCAAACTTTCCCAGATGCTCTCCATCTTTCAATACAAAGCACTTTGCACCAAACACGTGAAAATACTTCAGTGATGATTTCTTGTTAGCCATTAACTCATAAGGAGTCTTTTCATGATCTTTGTTAATCAGGGTACGATTCTGAGTGTGGCAAGCTGTATTGACTGCTTCAGCCCAAAAATAAGTGGAAAGTTTTGATTCACTTAGCATAGTCCTTGTTGCTTCAACCAAGGTACGATTCTTCCTTTCCATTACTCCATTTTGTTGAGGAGTTCTTGGTGCTGAATACTGTCTAGATATTCCTTTTTCTGTGCAGAAGTCATTTAGAACTGCATTCTTGAATTCAGTTCCATTGTCTGGTTTGATCGTATGCACGGGTAGGTTAGCTTCTAATTCAATCTTCTTTATGTGATCAATGATCATTTGAGTTGTTTCATCCTTTTTCTATAAAAATAACACCCACGTGTACTTGGAGTAGTCGTCAACCATTACTAACGCATACCTTTTCCTTGATACTGACATGACATTTACTGGACCAAATAAATCCATATGGATCAACTGAAGAGGTTCAGAGATGCTTGTCAGTTCTTTGCTTCTGTGTGATGCTTTCTTAGACTTCCTTTTTTCACATGCTTCACATAGTCCTTCCTGATGGAATTCCATCAGAGGTAACCCTCTCACTAACTCTCTCTTTACTAAAGAGTTTATAGTTTTGAAGTTCAAGTGTGAGAGCTTCTTATGCCATAACCAACTTTCATCTGATGAAGCCTTGTTGTAGAAACATTTGACTTCTCCGTCACTGGTAGAACTTAAGTCGGCTATGAACAAATTTCCTTTTCTTACTCCTTGCAGAACAAGTTTCTCATCTTTCCTGTTTGAGATCAAGCATTTATCTTTTCTGAAATCCACATTGTATCCTTTGTCACAGAACTGACTGATACTCAGTAAATTGTGCTTTAATCCTTCAACAGGAGAGATATTTTCAATGATGACATTTCCAATTTCCAGATTACCATATCCCGTAGTGAATCTCTTGTTGTCATCTCCAAGGTTACTGTCGGGCCGGTCTTCTCAACCACATCTGTAAACATGGACTTTTCTCTTGTCATGTGCCTAGAACAGTCACTATCCATAATCTACATGACCTTTGTATTTCTAACCTTACCCTATAATCATAGATTGATTAAGTGGACTTTGGTACCCAAACATGTTTGGGTCCATAAGGTTTATGAACTTTAACAGGAGTAACATTTGATTAAATCTTAACATGTTTAGCTTTCAAATTGACCGTGGCCTTCTCAGTTTTAGTGCAAGTGCTACCAGATGCATTCATCAACTTATAATAAGCATGCTTGATATTGTATGCACAGAGTAAGCATTCTTTCTTACCACATGGTTTATGAAGACTAGGCATGTCACACATGTTATGCATTTCAGAAGATTCAACATTTTCTACTTTAACCTTTTTACATACATGTGTAAGGTATCCAGCAGAATTACAATTATTACACAACTTCCTAGATGCATTGGGAGAGGATGTAAAATCATTCTTTTTATTAACACATGTTTTCCCATTCCTGTTCTTTTTAGCCTTTTCTACTTTATGGCCTATATCAGTTTTAGGTTTTTCAATTTTTACTGACTTCTTAAGAAACTCAGATTTTTCCTCTACCTTCTTCTTTAAGTCCTCTTCAAGAAATTCTTGTCTTCTGATTAAGTCTCCTTCAATGATTGGTTCTGAAACAGGCTTAACAAAAATTGGACATGCAACATTCTTAAGAATGTGTGGAACATTCTCCTTGACAGTTGGAAGTGTCTCAGGAAAATCCACTTGCCTCTTTCCAGCTTTCTTACTGTAGTCAAATCCTATAGCAGCTTTGCTCCCTAAGGTCCGATTTTCAATGATTTTCTTAGCAATTAGGGAGGAGTTCTTATATGCATTCAGTTTCATTTCTAAATCAGAAATCTGTTTCCTAAGGATAGTCTCTATTTCTTCATCACACTTGACTTTGTTCTCTAAGTACTCATTCCTCTGTTTGAGACCTTTAGTGACAACTACAAGCTCTAGTTCTTCATTTTTAGATTCTAGATCTTTAACCTTTAGAACTAGTTTAACATTTTCAATTTCAGATGCTAGCATGCTTGTATGTACATTAAACAGTTCAACACTAAGATCTTGCACAGTTTTCTTGTACTTAGAGTTAGTCATGTCAATTGTAGTTAGAATAGGTACCTGAGATGATTGTGGTGATTCCTCTGAAGAGTCGGACATCAGGGCTAAATTTACAAATTATTCATCTTCATCCGAATTAGTATCATCCCAGCTTTTACCCTCAGCAATATTAGCTCTCCCTTTCTGCTTACCAAATATTGCATCCAGTTGTTGTCTCAGCCTTGCATTCTCTCTTTTCAAATCTTCATAAGATTCCTTCTTCTCATAGACAACTTTCTTATCTCTTGCTTGACGAGGCTTCCTGCATTCAGTGGCAAAATGCCCTAACTCATTACAGTTGTAACACCTTGATTTGCTTCTGTCAATCATGTATGTCCTGTAGCTCCCCTTAGAGCCAGAGCCTGAAGAATATATATTCTTCTGAAACCTATTGGCTGACCCTTTGAACTTGTACTTAGGGTTTCTCTTGAAACGTATGTGACTGAACTTTGCAGCTAAGTACGCCATGGATTTGTCTTCTATTTGCTCAAGTTCTTCCAAAGTGTAGTGATCACTTTCATCAGCACATAGATTCACAGATTCCAACTCGGCCTCAATAAACTCTTCTTTCCAGCTTTAGGGGTTTGAACCTGAATTTTAGAAGTTGTTGGTTCATCCACTACAAGTGCAGCTGATCTTGCGAGTGCAGTACTTTTGTTGTCCATTGTCCCTGGACCATAGATAATTACTCTATGTTCTTGTTCCATCTCACAAGTCTTAAGCTTGTCATAGATCATCTCTAGTGACATCTTGGTAAAATCTATTCTTTCCCTTATGGATGAAGACTTGTGTTCTACATGGTGGGGCAATGTCATCATGAATTTCCTGTTGGTCTCTCTTAGAGGATAAGTTTTCCCTTTCATTGATAATTCATTTAACAGCTTAGTATATTTTTCAAAGACCTGAGTTATACTTTCTCCGGGAAGTGACCTAAATGCCTCGTATTGAGATGTCAGGATATCCAGTATGTTTTCCTGCACGTCTTTAGTACCTTCCAATATTAGATTGATGGTATCCCACATATGTTTCCCGCTTGTACAACTCATAATCTGATAGCTCATTTCTTTGTCTGCGGAGTCAGTCAATATCAGCACAAGACTCGTATCCAATCGAACCAATTCCTTGTCTATCTCTGTGTACTCATTCAATTCCTTTGGGGTAGAACCTTGAGGAACTCTTGTACCATCAGGGTTTGTAGACTCGTTCACTGGTTTCATTGGTACAAATGGTCCATTTTCTAAGATGCCAAGATATAAAGGATTTGAAGCTTTAATAAATAGTAGCATCTTCATTTTCCACAGACCGAAATCATCTCTTGTAAAGGGGGGAACTTTGATACCAGTAGTGGTCTTTGGAGCACTCATGTTTTTGAAAATTACAAATTATTTAAGATTCAAAAATTCCAAGATGAAAATTTTGAAAATTAAAAAATTCGAAATTAATTTTCAAGAACTTGTTTGTTTTTAGTCTATATCACCGGATCTGATTTATACGTCAATCAACAAGCTCTGATACCAAGTGTTAGGTCCAAAGTATCGTAGAAGGGGGGTTGAATACGATACTCACAATTTATTCGATTTTGTTTGCAGATAATTATGTGTGTTCTTGTTCGAAATCAAATCAACCAAATCAAAATACGAGTCGGGGAATATATCATTTTATAAATATAAATCACGAGGGGTGCTACACATCTAATCCGTAGGATTAGCTTCAATGAGTTCAAGTTACAATAATCAATACACTTGATAGAATTTAAGGCACTAGCAATTACTTCTCTAAAATCTCAAGCTCTTAAATTCTCTCCGTATTAAATCTTCTGCAACTTAAGAACTTAAAGAAGACAATGTCTTCTGTCGATTATTGTAGACTTAGGAAAACTATCGAAGGCTTATAACAATTCTCAGCCGTTCATTTTTCTCACCAACCTCTAACAGCCTTGAATGCAAACTACCAACTCCACTTTTAAATCCATCGAAGACAAGATGTTTATCTTATTCGATAGATTTAAATAAAATCTATCGAAATAAGTATCTTTTTTTCCTTAAATCAGTTCGATAGTTTTAGTGATAAAACTATCAAAATTCTTCTTTCTGCCGATTTCGATGGTTTTCAAAATAATCTTCTTTTCTATTTTGATGGTTTCCAAAAAGGAAAACTATCGAACTCACTTAATTGTAGTTTGGTCCTTGAGGATTCTTTCACTTTGCAGTAAAGATATTGCACTTCAATTTAACCTTAACATACTTTATCAATCTTTATTTTAACATCGAGGATGTATCAGGTCTGACTTAAATCAATTTCTTCTGAGACGACAAAACATGTTGATCTTCTTCAATTGTGCTGACACCTAGTGCAACTGGTCTGGTTCACAGATGACTAACATTAATCAAAACCTTTATGTCTTCAATACAATACAATTGACAAGTCCTTTGCCGTCTTGGTTGCTTCATTATAAAATTACTGAAATTCTTTGGTACTAACTATGTATCATACAAACACTTCTGTAGTCTTGAAAGTCTTGATTCTTTATTTGTCACTGAGACCTGAACATATAAATGAACTTCTTTCCGTGACCTGTTTACGGACTTTAAGAATACATATCATATTTTGATTTCTTGAGTTTACCATGTTTTCTGTTCTTATGTGTTCTTATGGATTCATGTGCTTCAGTTAATACTATTATATGTCTTGTTCTTGTGTTGAGTTATAGTTACCTCTATTACATATTACGTTACATTATGATTTACAACATTATTGTTATTTTGATAGGAAAATCAGATTTTTATATAAATATTTAATGTAAAAAAAAGTCATTAATATAAATATTTTAATCTATTTAAAATTTTGACTATAAATATTATGTAAATTTAATAAGAAAATGTCAATTTTATCCCTCACAATAGGTCAAAGGGGTGCTTACTGAAATTGCGGTTTTAAGTTAACGGGTGTAACTTATTTTTCTCAAAGTTCTGGTACAATATTAATTTTGAATAATTATTGTAGGGTGCAAAATATAATTTTATCATAATTATTAAATGATATTTTGCATAATAGCAATGCTAGGGGTTCTAAATGTATCCCAAAATTTTCTCAAATTAATGATGACATTTTAATTGGTGTCATATTAATTTATGCTGGGTTCATATTTTTTGTGAAGAAGTGACTACTAATTAGATGACAACGTGTCATTTAGCATTTTTCTTTGCAATATATAACTTTTACTATTATTATTATTTGAAAATTTTGCAAAATTTCATTTTACAAGCTTTTTTCGAAAATATGATCGGTAAAAATACAAGGTAATTTATAAAAAATCATGTTTAGCTAAGATTATAATATATTACAATTGATCAAAAATAATTTCGTGCTGCAACATAAAAATTTACATTAACTTCAAATTTTTAATTCCTTACATATATTTGTTTAAAAAAATTTATGAACTATAGTAATTAATTTTTTGTTTACTTTGTGAAGGTTCACTTTCAACAGTTTAGGCAAAAGAATAGGATAGAAAAAGAAAACAGATAAAGAAAAGATTGGGCAAAAGAGTACATGAATAGGGTTGCATGCTCGTAAAACTGACCCAATTGGAAATGGGTTTCAAGTCCAATCACTATTCTTCTTAGACAGATGGGGAAGCGAGTCCTATTGCGATACCAATGACATGAAAATGTTTAATTTCAAATTTGGCAACAAAAAAGGTGGATTAAATTTTATTCGATAATGTTCTAAAAATGATTTTATCATGATTAATATCGGAAGGATACAGGATACTGCACCATGTCAGGTTCAAGTATCCGTCTATTCTCCTATTTGAAAATTAAAAAGTAAATTGAGACGGATTTGATAAACGTCACCTCACCGAACTCGTCTTCTCCGATATATTATAGTGATGGATTGAAACAATGAGAAAAAAATGATATCAACCGGTGAAAATGGTTTGAATAGTTTGAAAAGCTGGAACTGTGGCAAAGACTTGACAAGCCACTGGGAGGAAACAGTTACTACGAGACGGGGGAAGTGGGAACTTATTAAAGATTAAAATCCAAGAAACATAATCAGAAATGCCACTGCAATATTAGTGGGCCGACATAGACAGAGATGCTCACGTGCGAGTGGGCCATGTACTACTAATCTTTATGTCGAATCAATGTGGGCCAATCCAGACTGGGCTAGCGCATAGACTCATGACTATAAACCAAAACAAGGATATGAATTTCTTACGAATCCTAGTAAGCATCCAACAAAGTTATAAAATTTTCTTTTCGATTTTTTTTAATGACGAAATTAAAAAAAATTCGATCTGTAAATAAGAAAATAGAGAATAGCACCTCAGGAAGATCCATTAAAATCTTATCGTATTCAAAAGTCCGTGAATTTTATTGAAAATTAAAAATTGGTGGATTTTGGTGGATTTTGTAGTGTATTTTATGTCTTCTAAAATCTTGTTAAAATCTATTAGATTTTTCAAATTCTCGATTATTATTAATCCATTAAAATCAACAACAATCTTTTAAAATATACGGATTATTTTTAATACATTAAAATCTCATATGAATACACCTCTCTTAATTTATTAGATTATAGGGTTGTATGTTAATATGTTATATATTCTTTTTTGATACTTCGATGATTTAGGAAAACGAATAACTTAATAAAACACGATTTTTATTATAACCCAAGTCGGGTTTCAAAACACGATTTTTATTACGGTATGTTATAAAAATCATTTTGACTCGATTAATTCAAGGTCAACTAACTTGAGTTTAAGCGATGAAAATGGGTATATTCAAGAATTCAATAAATTTACTCGAATTTTAAAGATGCAATTGAGTAGAATCGTTATAACCTTCATTTTCAGTGGTATAAATTATAGTGATAGAAAGCTGTGTTCACATATTCTTCCTTGAACAAATGTACCAGATAAACCATTAAACTTGTAAACCATTCACATGTATCTTACCAATTTTCTTTTACATGAAGATCACGAATATGGAATGTTATAACGAAAACAAAAAATATTATAATAAACGTAAAAAAAGAACATAAACAGGCAAATAAGAATTTTTTTTATTTATCTTGAGAATACAAATTACAGCATACTTTTAGATTATGAATTTATATAATACTTTATAGACGGTTACAGAAAAATCCAAAAAATAGGTTCAAAATAGATAAATTTAACGTATAACAGAAGATATCGTACCTAAAATATCAGTGTTTGAGACGTTCCTGATTCAAGAGATATTAAAGAAAAAGAAGTCGAAAACGACATCTTCTACCATTCACGTACGTTTGGATATGAAAGTAGGGTAGAGTGTGTGTGACTCTGTGTGTTTGTGACAGTGCTCAACAGTGAACAAGCAGAAGATATAACTATTCGCTCAGGTGATTCACTCGTGTGTTTTCAGATTTCAGATTTCAGATTTCAGCCATACATAATTCATCTTCATTTCTCTTCCAGTTCTACAAGTCCATGTATATATATACGTATATATTTAGGCAATGTTACGTACCACGAATTATATCTCAAATGTGTTCTACATATAATGTATTTTTATTTATGAGATTCATGAATCCATCTCATTTATGAGTGTAAATCAATAATCTTTCTCTATATATTAAAAGCCAACAAAGGGTAAAGTTTGCCATTTTAATGGCTGTGAAGTTACGATTTTACCCTTATATTTTCTAAAATTACAAAAATACCATTCTTTAATAAAAATGTAAAAATTGTGAAATTATGTTAATGATGGGAATCGAACCCTTAACATATCCATGTGAAACTCATGTCATAACCAATTGTGCTACACTTTGTTTTGATTTTATATTCAAACTCTTATTAGATAAACCACCTCTTCTTCCAATTTTTTTATTTTTTGAGTTAATAAACATTGATTTATATTATTTTTAGAATATTGCACAATACATAGTTATAATAAATATTTTTAGCAATTGAACATAATCTACAATTCTCTTTTATCAATTTAAATTATTGATATATGTCATTTTAATACCTTGAATTTATGATTTTGCCCCTACATGCTAAAAAATTACAAAAACGTCAACTCTTTTATATTTATGCAAATAGTAGATAAGATTATGTTAGTGTAGTAAATTGAACCATTAATCTTCTCTAATCAAGCTCATGCATAAGTAGCATAGTACATTTTGTTTTAAGTTTTCTTTAAAATCTTATTAATGTTAATTTCTCTTCTTCTCTCATCTTCTTTTTTATAATTTTTTATTTTTAAATAAATAAAATGTTGGTTTATATTATTTATAAAATATTGCATTGTATATAATTACCAAAAATATTTTAATGGATTGAGCATACTCTACGATTCTCTTTCTTTTATTTTAAATGATTGATATAAAAAATAAAATTTTAAAAGAGTATAAGATTATAGATAGCGTATAATTTCTACATAATAATAAGATTATAGATAACATATAAGATTAGAGTATAAAATTTTTATAAAATTTTAAAAGTAAAAAAATTGAGTGAGACGCCGCATGGATGACTTTTAAATAATATTAATAGATTTTGTAATAAGTCTCAGCCCTACGTTTATATTTGACAATGTTAAGACTGCATCGCCTATGTTATATACCGACAATTTTGTAATTTACTTCGCAAGATAGGGAATCTATCTACACAAATGATTTACATAAATATTTTTCATATTTTTTTTGTAAATCTAACGGTACTAAAAGAAAAGATCGTACAAAAATAACAAATTACACAAAATATTATAAATTTCACCCGTAGAAAATAAGATTATTTTAATATTATAAATTTTATTTATTTGCATTAAATATATAACGGTTTGAACTTTATATCGTATTAGATTACAAATTGCGTCGTCTATCATATAAATTTTTTCATAAATTAATATACTCGATAATTATTACGTCATCTTTTCATCTATATGATTGAACTTACAATTTTTTTAAGAAAAATAATTTGAATTTAAGAACGTTTCGGTCGAAATAATACATATATAGCCGAATGTTTTAATTTCTTTTAAATGTTTTTAAAAATAGTAGACGAATGTTTTCATCTATAACATATTTTGTTTTTTGCAAATGTAACCATGCAACTATACATAGATAGTGGTTCATATTTTTTATATATAAATTACAATTTGCATCATCTATGCACTAATTTGTAATTTGTAAGTAACTTAATTAATACATTTAACAATTTTTACGTAACTACTGTTTCGTTTGTATGATTGCATCTACGATTTAAAAAAAAACACAATGTGAATTTAAAGGAGTTTGGATCGAAAAATATTTAATCAAATTAATATATATGAGATTTAAATTTTGGACTCTATTTCAATTATCTCTTAAATAATAACATATAAAAAAACATAAATAAATAAGCACGAAAACAACTTGTTCTAAAATTGACCCAAAAATAATAGAATTACTTTTATATTGTAAATAATATTTATTTGTATCAAGTAGACAAAGACTCAAATTTTATATCCTATAAATTATAAATTGCATCATTAACCATGCCAATTTGTACATAAGTTAATATACTCAAAAACAATTATGTAATCTTTTTTCAAATATATGGTTGGATCTACGATTTCAATATATATATATATATATATATATATATATATATATATGAATTTAAGGGCGTTCCGGTCGCCAATATATATGTATATATATTAAATTAATCGAAATGAGATTTGAATTTTGAATTCGATATTATTAACGCTTAATTAATTACATAAAATACATATATATAGTCAAGTTAAAATACATTATTATTAGTACACGATGATCATTTATAAAAAAAATTGGATTAAAATTTGTAACTGTAAAATGACATTCCAAACATATTATTAAAGTACTAAGTGTGTTCATATAATTTAATACAGTGATGGACACAAGAGAGAAGTGCGAAATCAGTTCCCAAGTTAAAAAAATAAACACGTGATATGAATACTCCATATTACAATAGGTGCTCATCTCCCAAAGTATTTGTCTTGTGAGAGTGTGTAAAGATGCACCAACCTTCAGCTTCTTTTTAAAATCCTCTATCTCATTCACATGTGTTCGATTATATTACAACAACATTGTGTGCATTTAACGATTTATATTCTAGACTGCAAAAAAATAAAAAAAACCAAATCAATTGATCGCTGAAAAACAAACAACAACTACTAAGGCAAAATACCTATTTACAAATTATACTTTCTCCAACATAGAAAACTCCGGTAAACCTGATTATAATTGCAACAAGAACAATAGTTCGACCGTGTTTCAAATTTTACATTGTTTCTATTTGTTCTTAATATCAATAATACTCACTATGAACAAGTCCCAAAGCCTTGGGTTTGGCACAGTTACGTTATCATATTAATTTATATACACTAATGTTATATACGGACTTTAGACTAAAAGATTTTAAGATGTGATCACGGTGTGTAGTCTTACGTACCTGACCAACTTTATATTTTATTTACAAGTATATTGTCATTTCGTTAAAAACACATTAGTTTAGATACATCCATATCATATATGAACAACTATACTAAAATAATCATTTAGATTATATTTAATTGTTGAATTTGATAAAATGCATTTCACGACATTTAAAACTAAATTAATATTTTGTCAAATGAAAATAATAATTTGATCTTTATTTTATAGATTTTTTTTCCAAATTTTGTGAAATCTTATTAAATATTAAAAAAAATTAAAAAAAATTTATACAAATATAAGATAAATTCAAAATTAATTTTAATTACAAAATTGTTTCGATATATATACAATTTCGTGCGAAAAATTATTTCAGTAAATAAGCAGGCCCGTGCTTCGCACGGGTTTTTAGGCTAGTATATATTAACAATTCACTATTTAACAATAATATGTGCAAATCAATAATATAGTGACAATTCACTATTTAAGAATGGTTTCAAGAATAATTTTGGGAACTTTAACATTTTTTTATATATTTTACTGCAACAGTGGAAATCGGAATACAAATCATCTGATTAAAATAAATTATTTCTAGTTTTTTGAGTTTGCTCGAGACTCAATTAAAGTGAATTTTTTTTTAATTTTTAATTAAAAATGATAATTTTATATCTAGTCTAGGCTATCCCCTGATTCTGCTCCTATTTTACTGACAATTTTAACAATATCCAAATTAAACCATATATCAGCCTTAGATAAATGAGCCTGATGCAACAAAGAGATGACAAAAATCTTCTTAAAAATCACCAAAATGACATTACAGTTTTGAAGTGATAAATAGAATATTTTTATTGAACGGATTCATATGAATACACATGAATCCCTTTCATTAATTATTATATCAACCAATTGAGAAGAAATATATAACATTATAGTAATTTTTATAAGAATTTTTTTATGATTTTTTAGCATTTCTCTAAAAGTATACCTAATGACGCAAAATATCGTATCCAATATTTGTCAACAAATCAGTTTACGATTACTTAATTACGCGAAACTAAATCAATTTAACCGACAATGATTTCACAAGCCCTGATTTTCAAACAAATTAATACTAAATTAAGGATTAAGCCGAACAAAACAATTACAGACGGGGTGATCCTAGCTAGAGATTCAAACTGATGACGCACGAAGCATTAGGCAGCCGCAGGCCACAGATGATCCACTTATTAGACCGACGCACAATGTTATTTTTAAGAATTTTAATAAGTGAGGAGTATATATTTTAAAAATTTATGAAACGTTTCTCCCAAAAAAATTCCAACGGTCCAACCTAATTAAACTTATCCCGTTAACACCCCAACAGCTAAAATGGCAGCCATTGCTCCCTCGACCCCTTTAGTTGTCCTTTTTCGTTTCATCTCATCCCCAACTTATTTCAAGAGAGCGTCTTTGAAATTTTTCCAAAACATATCCTTATATCACAATTTTCAATATTTGACTATACAAGAAAACAAATAATCCAACTAAAATTTTTAAAGAGAAAAATGCCCCTAAGTACGTACTTAGGGGAGTTATATGAGTACGTAATGTATTTTAATGACAAAATTGTAAATATTTGATCAAGTTTTAAAACAATAATGTAATTACAATAGTACTCTCGTGCATTCATATTAAAAAATCTATTTGTACTCATCTAAGTTACGTGAATACGTATTTAGGAGTATTAAACCCATTTTTAAATGCGTAAATATTTCCAAAAGAACAGTTAAAAAGGAAGGAGAGAGTAACATTTAATTTTATAAGTACATAGTGTTACAATACCTATGTAGCACATCTTACGGAGAATTTGTAAAAAAATTGCACTCCAATGCATAGACAATTTCTTTCATTGGCTATAAATATTTGTTGAATCAAAATTTTCGTTAGTAATAATATACTCCAATTTTTAATATAGTTAAGCACATTGGAGTTCTTACTATTCTCCTTATGTAAATTTTTGAGTATTTTCATTTTTAAAACAAATTAACCAATCATTATAATCATTATACATATTACTCTCGGAAATGACCGTAATTTCAAATATTCAATGACCTATGTGCATGTTTGGAGAAATGAGCTTTGGAGTTGTGAACTTATGTATGGACTTAACTTATAACCTCAACTTATAAATAATAAATTAAAAGTTAGAGCATACTTTTACCTCATATTATTTTTTATGTACTTCACATTTTTGTTTTTTTAAATGATTATTGTTAGGCTCAAAACATGTCTGAATACCACCATTAACAAGCCTACATTATGTGACTATGTCACACTACATGACCTAGTGAATTCTATCACTGGGATATAGTATAGGTCTCTATGTACTTGTCTTGTTCTCATGAACATTAGCTTGATCATGTATGCTCAGAATTATAATGAGCTTAGTAAGTTTCTTGCATCTAGAATGTACATAGGTCATTGAATAATTATCCTGGTAGAAGTTCAGAATTGTTCATGCAGCAGGATGGAGATGAATAAGGCCCTAAAGAAATAAGTTGCAGAAATTTGTTTAAGGCATTATATAGCAAAGTCAGAATAAAGCTATGTCGTGAAGTCACCAAAATCCATGTCGAGAAGTGCTAGATCGCATAGTCCAATTTGTACTATGTCGTGAAGTCTTCAAGACTCATATCGTGAAGTGTTGAAATCAGCAAAGTCAAAATGTACTAGATCGTGAAGTCCTCAAATAGCTTATTCCGCGAAGTCCTCAAATAGCCTATGTCGCATAGTCCTCAAATAGCCTATGTCGCATAGTCATCAAAAAGGCTATATCGTGAAGTCCTCAAAAAGGCTAGATCGCGAAGTCCTCAAATGGCTTATGTCGCAAAGTCCTCAAATGGCTTATGTCGCAAAGTCCTCAAAGGCCATGTCGCGTAGTCTTCACAAGGGACATCGCGAAGTCAGGAATGAAGTGGAGTTCACGATATCAACACTTAGCCGTTTACAACAAGACAAATGAATGTACAAGATCAAAGTCAATGGAGACAAATACTGAAGCATCTGTATTGGTCAGGTGGTCCAAAATACAGATGGCAAATCTACAGCTAAACTTGGAGAGGAAGAAGGAAGACAAGCAACTATAGATAGACCTGACAAATCAGTCGTGTCGTGTCGTTTCGTGTCGTGTAATTTCGTGTTTCGTGTACTTTTTGGCTATACACGAAAACGACACGAATTCAAATCGTGTACCTGAAACTGTTACACGAACACGACACGAGTGATACACGACTTGACACGACACGACACGAGATACCTGAATTTTTCCTGTACCATTCGTGTACACGAAACGAAATAGACACGAATAGCAACGAAAACACGAATGTTTACACGAAATTTCTTAAAATTCACATTACTTTCGTGTAATATCAATTAATATTTATACTATATATAATATATATTTTTAATTATTTATATATTTATTTATGTCGTGTACTTCGTGTCGTGTCGTGTACTTGAAGGGTAAATCCAAAAACGACACTAAATCGGGGTCGTGTACTTTCGTGTTCGTGTATTTTCGTGTCGTGTACTTAAAATGCAAACACAAACACTAAATTTTCGTGTTGTTTCGTGTCGTGTAAGTCGTGTCGTGTATAAAATTACCGGGTCTAGCTACAGATAAGGGAGAGGACCACAGAAAGCAAGTGGTTCTCCCTGACACAGCCAACCTTTTATAGAACGACAAAATGGAGTTGCAGGAAAGGTAGCTGTGTAATTAGGTGTGTGCAATAGTTTTGTATAGGACAATATATATATATATTGTGCACACCCTACTGTTAGCTGCAAGTGAGCATATCATAGAATTATATTGAAGCACTTCTTTCTCTGTAAGAAAAGCAAGAAGACACTGTTCTTGTTTAGAAGTCAGAATTTCTCTTGTGAGATTTTGGAAGATGTAGTATTTAATTTGCTTAATACAAAGTAGATTAAAGTGATTGTGTGTGTACTGTTTATTTCATTCCGCATTTTCTTACTGCACAATCTGTTACAGCAATTTAGTTTCAAGAAAGCGAAAATATATTAAACTATCCATTCACCCCCTATGTCTAGTTTCTAAGTGGTATTCATTACTAACAATTATAATTTTATATCTTTAATTTAATAATATCTCACTAATTTATAAATAAATTTGTCAAAATACATATATAATTTATAAATATTCATGTACTTATTATGACACTTATTCGTTCTATAAGGAAAACATTTTCTTTTAAAAAAAAATATTCCAGACATCCCCTACATTGGTCCATTAGGATTGGTTTCTGTTTAGCACAAAAAATTAGTAATTTCTTTTTATATCCGGGGGTGATGTTAGTTAATTAGATTCTTTTATCTTCATCTTGATTAAGAGGATTGGATTTTATACTGATATTATCGTTGTAAATTATATCAAAACAAAATTGTAGACTAAAATTATAATATAAAGACAAAAACGTAAATAAAATTCAGGGCAGATTATGTAAACATTTTTTTTCTTAAGTTTACATTAAATTGTATGTTAAATTCAATACGTTAAACTTAATTCTATATTAAATTTTATCATTTATATCTTTAACCATTCATTTTTCATAATTACAGTGTTTTTGCGAAACCCTAGCCCCTTCTCTATTTTCCCATTGTTCTTTTGTTTCTAGTACAAAATAAAGCGTACTATATTCGAGTCATTTGACTATTTGTTGGAAAAAGAAGAAGCTAGAAGTAAGAATTTACTAATCCCTCTATTGAGACTAGAAGTAAGAATTTATTACTCTCTCTGTCCCTTTCATTTTTTGATGTCTCTCAATTTTTACTACTTACTTTTCTTACTTGCCCAAGTTCAATATAAAAGAATTGAGGGGAAGGGAGAGAGTATTAATTAGTTGCAGTCATCCCCAAAATCATATACAAAGTAAAATAATTAGTAGTACTAGACAAGAGGTGACACAATGCTCTTTTATAAAGCTAATAAATATCATTAATCTTCTAGCAACCTCAATTAAACGCCAGTTGGTAAGATATGCAAATCTATGAAAAGTATAAGCTTAATTAAGATCTCATACAGTAGAGTGTAACTGCAGATTAGGCACTACCATTGCTTTCATCTAATCTAACTCTTTAAGATATATAAGGTAGCAATAGTAACATAATAATTAAATACTTAATTCACTACAAGAATACCTGCCTATATCGAGAAATATTTTAATCGAAAATTAATTGGCCAAAAATGGTTACCTTATCAATTTTTTTAAAATCTCAAAGTGTCGGGAACAGAAATTTCTAAGAAAGGCTTAAAATAGCTGTAGCAGTTTCGTTTTCACAATATAAATAAATAATATGAAATATTGAAACATAATAGGTAGATGGTTGCGGGCACTAATTAATTAAAAGTAACACATACTTGTACAGAAACGACATATTTGATCAGTTCAGTCTCATACAACATTATTATAGATAATTCATCATGCAGTTCTTCAAATAGATAATAGATCAGAAAGCAAAAACAGAAACTTAAATACGAAAATGTTGCATTCATAATCCCTTTAATTACTTGGAGGATGAGGAGCTTGCAATAGTGCAGGTGAATGTTGCAGCTGTGGTGGCCTCTTTCTCTTCTTCTTCTCATAGCTAATTCCTCTTGCTTTCGACTGCGAATCTCGTATTTCACGAAGATAAAGCCTAACAGCTCGAGCTCCAAACGGGTTCGCTTCTGGCTTCCCGCCATTTTCCTCGAAGGCCGCCCTGAGGCGGCCTATGAGTGCATCAAGGCTTCCCCAAGCCTGCCTAAGAGGACACGGACAAGGGGCAGGGGGGTTAGGGTGCCCGTAAAACGGGCACAACTGATTGTGAACCTTAGTCTTTCCAAACTGATCAAGGTACCGGAGGAATTCAAGAACATGGGCTCCGCTGCAACGAGAAAGTGATAGCGGAGGACGGTGGTTACGGAGGTATTGGCCAAAAGTGTTCCAGTCACGGCGCTTTTGGTTTTCGTATCGGCTTAGGGTTGTTGGTGAAGTAGCTGAATTAGATGAGGAGGAAGCCAAGGAGTTTGTGTTTGAAGTGGAAATGAGCATGCTTGTGTTGACTGAGCTTGCTGAGTTCACAAGTTCTTGATTTGTGTTCATTTTGATTGTATGAAAAAAAATAAACTGAAAACCCTTATTTTTTGCTTCAATAATAGATCAAGAACTAGGGTTTCATATTTTCATTTGCATACCTTTAAAATATAAGTAAAATAGATGTAAATATATAGATCTAGAGAGGATTTGATATGTTTTGTGATGTAAGAATAGAGATCAAGAAGATTCAAGAATGTTGAAGGGCTTTTAGTCTTTTGATTATTTTCCTCTATTTTTGTTGATTTGATGAAAACCTAAGAGATTGGGAGGCTTATTGTGAGGAGAGGAGGAGGGAGAAGAAGTGGTAGTGTGGTTAATGGGTGGTTGGCTTTTTGTTGGCTTTGTTTTCAGAAATGTAAGAAGGGAGAGATAGGAACATAGTTTCCTACAAAAGGGGAAACAAGGTACTATTCATCTCCCTAAACAACAACAGTGAATTGGTAGACAGAGGAGAGATATGTTGAGTAATGGTATTTGGCAAGTTTGAAGGGACTTGGTTAGGGCTTTTGTGGAAATAAAAAGAGGTTGACAGTAAGATGGATATGACTGATTGTGACATCCCCCAAATTTATTGATTATTTTAGTGGAGAGGGAATATTGTAGAGTAATTCACTAGTACTCCCCTCCTATTGGCTATTTACATGTCTATTTCCCAATGATCCAACTCAAAAATACCCATGACTATTGGTTTATGCATTATTTTGTTTTGTTTTGATATATTATACTGTATCGATCTGATTTTTGTTATATATATGTTGGTTAACAAAAAGAAAACTGGTTAACAATTTTTTTTTAACATATATATGTTAGGGTTTGAAAATTATAAATTTTAATCAAATTTGGACACAAAATTGAAATAAATGGTTTTATGCTAGAGCAAGTTAATAAGTTAATAAAATCATCTTCAATCCATAACATTATAAGACCATAAAACTATAATAGTGTAATTTTTACACTAAAATAGTGTGAAAATTACATTATATACAAAAACAACTCTAATTCATTTATATTATATTTGCACTAAATGTCTAAAAGGAAGATATGATATTTTCGTTTTTTCAAAAGCAAGTACTTTGTTGGGAAAAAATAGGAAATATATAGGGTAGGAGAGAAATAAATTTGTTTTTATTAACAAATACAAGTACAATATAGAAATTATGAAAAATGTCAAATGTACTTGAGTATGCTGTCACACTATTTTTGATGTAATTTTTACACCATTATAGTGTTAAATTAAAGTAACTTTTACACTAAAAGTTAGGCTACAATAAAATTATTGTGTTGCATTGCTCTAAGCATGTTCTTATGACAAGAACATATTATGACTTCTACTAACCAATTATGTTCATTTTCATTACAGGTAAATTTCAAAGATATCACTTTCTTTTTCTCTTTATGTTATTATATTAACATATTTATACTCTTAATTGTATTTAAAGCGGAAAATTATGAAAATTAAAGATTTTATTTGTAAATATATTTAGGAAATTATTATAAAATTATTGTAAATAAGAAATGAGATAAATATTCTATTTTTTTTTAAAAAAAAAACTTGAATGGTAAGCACATTAGTGGAATTTATATATAGACATAACTTATTTCTAACTTGTAAGTAAAAAACTATTAGAACATGAATAATGAAGTCAGTACAACTGTTCTAACTCTTTTTTAACTACATAGTAACTTTACACTCTCATCAACAAAGGAGTTACAAGAGGATCTTTAATGTGATGGCTCAACTGTTATGACTTACAGTATACTTACTGTTCTGACTTACAGTATCATTCATGAATGCAATTAAATTGCATGGTATTATTATAAACATGGTAATACAGTAATATACAAGTATATATATATATATATTATTATCTTGCTGAGTTTGCCAAATATATATAGCCTTGCTATTAAATTTTAAACTATTTTCATACCCTCTCTGTTTTCTTGTTACTTTTGAGTTTTTAAAATGTTCTTGAAATAGTTATTACTACCTTTCTCATAGAAAGTGGGAATTTTTTACCAATGAAGTTAGAGCATCTCCAATGGTGAGAACCCTTAGCTAAAATTATAGGTGGATTACCATAAATAAAAAAAATAGATAATGTGTAAAAAATAATCTGCTCCAATGGGACAAAGCTGTTAGCTAAAATTTTAGCCAACCCTTGGCTATTTTTGTCCAACCCCTATGGACCTGTAGTAGAACTCCACATCAATTATTACCATATTCAAATCATATATTCTATTTTTAACAACTTTAGATAATAATAACATTCTATTTTTAAAATATAGCCAACTCCATTGGAGCACAATATCTTACAGGTTCAGCAAATTTTACATAATCAGCATTTTATATTATTTTAACTAATGATTTTAGCCAGCACCGTTGAAGATGCTCTTATAGATCATGAGACAAGTTTTTTTTCTTAATTTTTCGGTTAATTTTATGTACCAATTATTAAAAACGAAAACTATGTAACAAGGAAATTAAAATTTTAATCTCGATCGACGGAACCCTAAGGTTATAAACAGTCTTGAAAAACAAATAATATTTCAAGGATGAAATAATTTTTGTGTTTGGCCAAATCACTATCTGCATAAATTGACAACACAATGTGAATTACAAAAACACCCTCTGTTGTCTACATCACTGAGAATAAATTGCAAAGAGATTCATCAAAGCTAAGCAGCAGCTGCGCAACTACAAGTCTACAAGGTTCATCAATAATTACAGGTCCTGTTGATCTCATAGTCTAACATAGTTAACCACCTACACAGCTACACGTGTAAGAGAAATCAGGGTTTCAAAATTTATGAATGATTCATAATACATCATCTACTTTGGACTTTAAGCTGATACCTTCTAGGCTTGGTGATTGAAGTTCGATGTTCAAGTTTTGGTAGAAAGAATGTGCATACAAACAACATTCAACTTCTGTTCTATTATATGAAATCGAAAACCTTCAGTTTATAAAAACATACAACCATGATACTTTGCTATGATTTCTTTCTCTAATTACCATGATAGTATGATACAATGTTCATGTTCAGTTGAAACTAAGATCACATCACTCCATGACGGATCGAGAACTCTTTTCTTTGGAGGAACACCGAGTAAATTTTGAAAAGACATTTCAAAAATTTTAAATTTTGGTAAAACCACTTTTATGTATTTTCAAAATTTTAGTGACGAAAAGATATTACATTTTATTTTAGGGGGACACGTATACTAGGTAACTCTTACTAGATCCGTACCTGCATGAGTCACAATTAAAACACATATACTATAATTATCTCAGAGATCGTGGAACTCGGAAGAAACGAACTTCACATTCAATTATTATCAGTATTAGAACCAGAGAGGTCATATTTTGGGCCAGAATTATTTGAATATAAACAGTCCACACATATTGCAGCAGAGTTAGTACTTGGTACTCCCATGAAACTGTTTGATTCAGTAAGCAGCTTTCACGTAAAATTATAAACCAGGATGCTGCAGCCTGCATGCTTTGTCCTATTGGATATTAAATTATAGAGAAAGCTGCATGCAAACATGTACAAATAATGCTTAGCCAAAAAAATGTACAAATAAGAAACACCACCATTTGATTCCAACTATTTCTGCAGAATCAGTTTGCTCAACTTCAATTGCTCATGTTCCTCTTTTGATCTATACTCTACACACAAAATCCATCGAATGTGGCTTTGGTTTTAGTTTTCAGACTATTTTTAGCTTCAAATTCGGATAAAAATTTCGGATTTGATTCTGAATTTCGCCCAAATCCAACCTGGTGTCGTTCCTAGCTAAAATCAGGCCTTGTATTTTTACTATAAACAGGATGGATGGAGTTGTAACAGATTTTGATGTTTACTGCTTATTTTCTTGTAAAAGTAATTTTGGAAAATGATATAAATATTTAAGATAAACAAGGAAGCTAGATGCTGCTTTTTGCATCCTATGGACACTCCAAACTAAAAAAATCACCCATTTGATTACAAATATTACTGCACAAGGAATTTGCTCAGGTTGAGCTTATTTAATATATACAGAATGAATCTTTTACAAACTTCAAGGTTCCAAGCAAGAAAAACTCTTTGTTTCAAGGCAAATGAAACACTGAGAATATTCTGTCCTAGATCCCAGTAAATACAGAAACAGAATGTTTCACAAATTTGCTTACCCGTATGCATCTCAATGCAGGCTTTCTTTTGAGTTTCCAGTCAATAGACTCACGAGAATAAACCGTCATTTTCCTACCTGCATACTGACGATTTTATTACATCAAAGCAGTCATAAACAAGGATGGGTCATAAAAATATGTGAATGCTATACCATGCAAAGACACCTCCAAAAAGAAAGAAACATACCAAACTTGTGACATACAAGACCCAGAAAATAACTTCTTCTAGTTTCTTTAGTATTTTTTGCCAACTATGTGCAATTTTGGGTGCTCTCGCATAGTGATATATGGAATACTTGGCATTCCCGTTTTCTGATCATCATGTATGCATGCGAATGACAGACTAGTTTATGCATGAAATTATGCGGATGATATGAACCAGTTCAAGCTTTGTCAATACCTTCTTTACATTTAGACTGCATAGAGCCGTATAACTTGATCAATATTGGCACGACACACAGGGCAACCCCACTTCTTGGCTTTGATCTCATTCAGGCAAGACATGCACCCAGCCATATGCCCACAGGGGATGCAAGCTCCCTCGACTGGAGCATCCAAACATATTACACACGAAGAAGTGCCAGCCTCTTCTTTCATTTCAGCAGTCATAGTAGGCGAGGTCTCAACATCTTGAGAAGATAAACCAACCGGGGTAGAATCAATTGACGGATAATGGATTGGCCCATCATCTATAAATTCATCTGTTGTAAGCGGTGCTGATGGGGCCAAAACTGGACCAGGGGTCTCGTGTGCTGCATGGTTTACGGAAGGAATATCAGGCTCGGTATCCATATGTTGGGAAGAAGTGTCACTTGAACCAACCTCACGGACTTTTGTTTTATTACTACTACCTTTATGAGCAGAAGCTTCCATAGCAGCTGAACCACTGTGATACGTGATATGCGAAGAGTCGGTGGAACTAGTGGATGCATGTGTATTGGGAAAGAGTTGAGTTTGAGTAACACGGTTAGGTGGCCGGTCTTCCATCGCTGACTGAAGAGAGGCACTGATTGCCATTGCTAATTCAAAATCTTCTGCTGTCGATGGGCCAGATCCTGCAACAGCAGGGACTTGAGGTTGGGGAGGATATGTCGTGGGCATCACCTAGATATTTTGAGCAACAAATGTCATGCTACAAGCTTTCTGTTAAGGGAATAATTTGTAGGTAAAACTCTAGCAGACTAACTATAACATATGTGTATATATATAAATGCCTCAGGAAAATTACTGATAGTGATATCATACACAATCAAGAGGACACAAACCGTTTTGATGTAAGAAGAAGCTAAAAACCTTGTGGAAAAAGAGGATTGTCTAGCGCCAAATCATGCATAACTTTTAACTTTACTATAATGCTCAGGTCAAAGAGATCAAAAGAGAATTAATGATGGTTGTACCTGAGGAATTCCTTTACATGCATCGCTGAACCATTGCAATTGCTGTTTGTCACCTACGTTAGCAGGGGCAAGCTTGATCCGAGACTCTGCAAGGAAGCAGCCAAATTCATATATTATCAAAAAAGAAGATACTAGAAGGATTTATCGTAACTATATACAAATATGTAATTTTTCCTGTGCTGTATAATTATTTGAATAATTACTTCTAAAAATTTTCAATTTAACTTAAAAGCTTGAGATTATTAATACATTTTGTGGAAAGATCGCTCTTAGACATGTTGAAATAGTATCCTAAAGTCTTTAACCAATCATAAGTTCGGTATTGTTCCTGGAACAACTCTCAATTATGCCACAGGCCCACAGTAACAGATAAAATTTTAGCTACTATATTTCTGGCTCATTTAGGCCTCTCCAAAAAGCCGCAGTTTCTTAATTATATCTTATTTTCTTTTTCATGATACACTATATTCTCTATCGGCAAATCTTTAAGACACTTAAAGCCTTTACGGTATTTTGGATATGGTTCTAGGCTGCTGGGAGTATTCTAACAGCAAGAACAAGAATTTGGCCTTTCTACTAGACATTAGCATTTATGCCAAGAGCCCAAGACATACACATGGTTAGTGGCTCAGTGCTGCATTGATTATGTCACCTATGAAATATTATAGTTGTGCCTAAAGACCACAAGTATTATATTCTTACTTCTGTTTAAATTATGTTCTCCAAAACTTAATATACTTACGCCTAAATCCATGAGGTCTACATCTTGCCTGTTGGGAGTGCAAGAGACCTCTCCTTCGTCTCCAACGCTTTGGTACTATTCATGAAGACAATAACCAATTACGGTTCAGATATATGCTTGTACATATGTATATACACTAATTATTATGTAAAAAGTCACAAAGCATATACACATTAAATGAGGTAAAGAAAATTACTGTTGGAAATATCAGAAATAACCACTGCAGGATCAGCCTGATTTAAGTTTAGCTCCTCCAAATTGGCCTTCCATAGTGGAATAATTGTGCGAGGTTTGGCATCCTGCTTGTTCATTAAAAGCGTTTTAGAGGTTCATGCAGTAATTTATTTACACAAGAATAAAGCGATCTACCATGCACATAACAAATATAACAGAAATCAGGTTATCTCACTGATTCTACTAGTAAATAGGAGTAATTTATGCAAGATAAAGATGGACTTTACTAAATTGAATTGCGATATGACTAAATACATAATCATAACAAATACTGGGATTTAATGTGGCCAAATAATTGAAATTTAAATGACTTCTAGGGAAATACTCAAAGTCAACATTTTTCATCAAATAGAAAAATATTGTCTGATTATTAGAAAATTTTTGCCATGATAAACAGTCCCCCTGGGGTTCCCAAATAGTTGAAGACCAAATGGCATAAAGTTGATATTATCCGCGGCTTGTCTATTTACCTCATAACACATCATCAAGCTAACCCATTAAAATTAGAGAACTAGTAATGCATACGTGAACTAAAGTTCAAGAATACTTAAGTTATTACCCCACTGGTAAAGCATTTTCTAACCGCAGTTACAAAGCTTTTAGCCTTTCAAAAATCAAAACTACAGAACTAATAATGACTTTTGACGACAACTTAAAATTAGATAACTTATTCTTACCATCCATATGTTGATGGAGCAAACAGTATTATGACAGCTATAACATGTAAAACATTGGTGATTTATGCTATTCAGAGTTTGGAATCCGGCTTATCAAGAAAGTGACAAAAAGAATGTAAACAAAAACAGCTTTAGCCACACGAATCAAAGAAATTATACAGACATGCAGATCAGTTTATAACTCTACCGGCACAAAACAATAGACTAAAGATTATTATTTGAAGCAACAAAATGCATAAGCGTTCTTTAGTTCTGACTTCTAAGATCCAAGTACCTGTGGATTAGTATATATAGCGAGCTCCAACTTGAACGGTTTTGAGAGATCACGAGAACCACATGGCAAAACAACGACCCATCTATAAACATGGTGATACAGATTAAAATAAAGAGTGAGCCAACTGTGCTGATTTTTGTTTTGCAACAATAGCTATATAAATATTATGGCTAAAATACAATGTTTTAACCATCAAAAGTAGAACATTGCCCTCCTATCACCTTAGCTAGTAGCTAACACCTTGAGATTTTATATGATTCATTGCAGATCCTACATGTAGAAGGAAATGAAAGGAACTACCTTTTGGCAAGGAAAAAGGATCGTTTTAGTCAGCAATCACACATATAAACTACAAAATTCCAGGCATTTTGGCAGAAAAGAATCTGTTCCCCAGTAGAGCATATCAGATTACAGCGAGGTTCAATAAGTTCAAAGCATAATGCTAGGAGCAAGGAAAACAAGGTCCTAATTTTTGGGTCCAGAAGATATTTTAAGCCCAAATATGCAGAGGACAGAGATAAGATGCAGAGAGCGTTTCACATTAACCGATATTTTAAAAGGGTAAGTGAGGATGAGATAGAGACTTGTTTATCGTTAAGGTCGAAGAAATAAGTCATTGTTGCTAAGGTCCAATCTTTAGTACACTAAGTGCACCTATATGCACAAGATCCTAGGCTGATATTGCATATGATTAGTAGTCATTGTCTTTTCCTTAATGGTTGCTAATCTTGTCCTTTCCTAGGAGGATTCCAGAAGGACCGTTATCCATGTTTTACAGAACCTGGGTTTTATCATCAAGTTCAATTTTTCGTTGTATGAGCAGATGAGACTCATGAGAGTGAATAAATGAAAGGGAAACAGATTTTATGCAACTCTTGTGTCCATATTAGATTCAGCTTTCATTTAGAGTTCCTGTGTTTTAGTGACTGTTGAATGAGTCCACATCCAATAAAATACCGGTGTTTTTTTAATATTGAAATCCATGTTTAGGTCCAACTCACCCCTACTTCAACACTAGATGGTTCTCTACTATCTAATTTTTCAAGGCCTCCAGGCTGTAAACACTACCCAGGTGTTCAGTCAAGTGACCCCTTAAAAAGACTACACTATGGAGAGTTGTTCGATCACTTTAATTTTACTCTACACATGCATGAAACATTACCCAGGTGTTCAGTCAAGTGACCCCTTATAAGGACTACACTGAGAGTTGTTCGATCACTTTACTTTTACTCTACACATATATGAGATTTGGGTGCATATCCACATAACCAAATTTCAAAGTTAAACATACACTTTTCGCGAAAGCAGTTGCGGAGCAAGTAGCTCAAGAAAGCCTGGTCCATAAAACTCTCGCATCCAACCGGAAAATAAGCAGATATGACCCTGAAAAATAAAAAAAGAGATGAAAGTCAACACAAATGTAAAATAGAAGAAATAATTATTATTCTTGTAAACCAGAAAAAATGGTAAATTCATTTGAATCATCACAAAGTACCTCAATTGCACGGACAACATTGCCCCACCCCTTAACCCGAGCAACATCAACTGGTGTTTGACAGTCATCATTCATCACCAAAGCATTTGCTGAAATTATCCATAAAAGAACAGTCAATTAGAAAGAATGGGTTTCCTGTCATTTTGAGGCTCGTATAGACACTATCGATATAACTCATGGCTGCAATTCAAACTAACCTCGACTTGAAAGGAGCAATTTTACAGTTTGTTCAAGACCTCTTTTAGCAGCATGGTGCAGGGGAGTTCCAGCCTGACGGCCTGAAGACAATTATACCAATATTTTGGAGAAGAATAAAGCAATAGTTAGAAAAGTCGAATGCACAATGAAATTTTTAAGGTGGAAAATTTTGCAAAACCATAGTAGCGAACAAGCTCTACAAACTAGGACTAATGACAATAGTATATCACATTACTACCTATCACCATCCCAAAAACAGAAAGTACTAAAAATCACTGCCAGTCTGCCACAGTATTACAAATGGCCAGTCATTGAAATACAAATTACCAAAAATCAGCAGTCCTCAAATTACAAATCACCAGTTTGTAATTTGTATGCCAAATTTATTTATATTTGCATAAACATATGGCATAAACATATGTAAAATATTGAAGTTACCCGTATGAAGACTTATCAAAAGAATAATAAAAAAGCAAAGCCTGGTATTGTTGAAATCAACTAACACTGAGATTTAAATTTCAAAACTTACGAAACAGTAAATACCATCAGTAAAGCTCAATAAAGTTCAAGAGCAAGAAGGCTTACCGGGACGATAAGCATTAACATTGGCACCCAGCTCAATCAATGTTTTGGCAACATTACGAAGCTCTTGATTGAGGCAAGCCGCTATAAGTGGAGTTTTTCCTTCTTTATCCAACCACTGCAACCAAACCAATCAAACTCTACTTATCAAAACAATAAAACTACCTTTACCTAACAAACCACAGTCAATATATCAATTCCACACAAAAAACACAATAAAAATCAAACTGTATTGAAAAACAAGCAAAAGTATCAAAATTTCACAAGTTCCACAAAAAATTGTGCCTTGTACCACACTTTTCATCCAATTAATACACGAATATCACCCTAAAAACCCCAAATAAAACTCAACTTCAAACCCCATAACACACACATAGTACACACAAAATTGAGCATAAAAATCAAAACTTTTACGAAAAACAAGCAAAATGAATCAAAATTTCACAAGTTCCACAAAAAATTGTTCCTTGTAACACACTTTTCATCCAATTACTACACAGATATCACCCTAAAAACCCAAATAAGACTCAAATTTAAACCCCATTACACACACATATTAATTATTACACACACAAAAATGATCATAAAAATCAAAACTTTAATGAAAAACAAGCAAAAAGAACCAAAATTTCACAAGTTCCACATAAATATTTTACCTAGTAACACACTTTTCATCCAATTAATACACAATTATAACTCCAAAAAACACTTAACTTGAAAACCCCATTACAAGCAATTCATCTTTAGAGCATAAAAATCAAAACTTTACTAAAAAAAAAGCAAAAAAAACCAAGATTTCACAATTCACACACGAAAATACAACAATAAAACCAAAAAAATGCAAATTTATTACCTCAAGGCCAGCCCCATCATGGTGAAGAGCTTTGATACCTTCAATATTACCACTATTCACTTGTTGATACAGCAATTCATCTTTAGATGACTGTTGACCCATTGAACTAAATGTAATGTATAAAATTTGTGTGTATAGTGTGTGTATAGATTGATATGAAAAGTGATCAAGAAATGGGAGTTTAAGAGAAATAAATTATGTGGGTGTGTGTATTTTTCTTCTTCAAGAAGGATGCTTACGTTTAATGACTTATGAGCGTGTGGGGTGATCATTTACTACACAACATTTAAATCTTGGGACTTTCTTGATCACATTGGTAATAAAGTATATGAATATAATGATATATTATTAGTATTAGTTGAACAAACAAACACGGTGTTAGCCGCGTTGTTGTTAATGCAAGGAGTAAACAGATGGTTTTCTCGTTTGAAATGTCAAATGTGTATTATTATCTATAGTATTATATTAAAAATAAAACATTAAAAGTTTTTGTAATCGGTTTGTAGTCTGGTCATCCAATCTTTAACCGTTAAATCTCATTGGATATAATACTTGATATGGACAGAAAAATAATTATAGAAATATAATTGCTGATTTTTTGGAAAGGCCAAATATTTAAGGCCTAAAATCCTGATTATTTATTAATTACGAAATTAATAAATAAGGAAAATATACAGCTCATGAAAAGAGTCCAAAATATGGTAAATTTCTCAAAGAAGGATCCAGAATCCCAATTAATGAGTCATAGCCTTTATCAACAAGGAAAATACTTCTCCAGCTAGAAATACGATGCTTATCCATTTTCAATAAGGAAACTTATTCGCTAAGTCTCCTAAGCATACCATAAATACCAGGCTCCAGACGCCTATATAAGGACCCTGATCCTACAATCAGAACTACGTTTTGGACACAGCTCCATACGTCATCTACAACGTTTTAGACTTCATCATCGAATAAGGACATACAAGTCACTACGTCCTTGGTGTGCCCCTGCCGCCATAGCCCCGAGGGCAACACCAAAAACTACGTCTTTGACTTGATTCTCAATAACGATTTGAGATACGTAGGCATCTTGTGAGGACCGATTTAGTCTCGAAACACAAGTGCAGCCATTAAAGCTCGAAAGCTCATTAATCCTAGCAATTAATATACAAGTACGTTTTTTAATCCATAACATTTGGCGCCGTCTGTGGGAAAACAACATCAACCATGACAAACACACGAAAAACAACTCGAGATACTCAAACTCCTGAGGATCGCCCTGTCACCTCTGAGGCTGATACTCACGGAAATCAACCATCGCGAACTACTGGCACTCAAGGGACGAATATCCCCACCAACACTCAAGGACCGGAAATCCCAATTTCGGTTGAAGGGGCGAATCCCCTGCAGATGGTCATTCATGGATCTAATCCACAAGAGATCGTTCACCAGCAACCAATCACAACCTCTTCATTGCTCGCAAACGCCCCACGTGGCCTCCAACTTCATACCACAGATCTTCCCCAATACACGACTCAAACTCTCGGTATGCCAACCTATGGTATGCCTCCTCGACCCCCGGTGGGCAGTAGCGGTGCAAACCCCATCTATCATGAGGCATATGTGCCCCCATATATTTAAGGTCTGGGACCCCAAAATCAGTGAACCCCTTTTCAAGACTACTCAGGTCCCTACACCGAGGATGAGACTTACTCAACAGGAGATGAGAGGGACGTTGCCCTAAGAAGGAGACGCTCCTCCCAAACCAATCGGGAACAACACCAAACTACTAAGGAAAAACTTGCGGCCCTTGAAGCTGAGACTGCAAGGCTCAAAAAGCTACTGGTCAAAGAAGAAGCCATAAGGACACAAAACCAAGGAACGGGAGGAGTCCCGATAATCAACTTGGATCCAGCACCTAAAAGAAGCAAAAGGGCTGAGGCCCCAAGAGGTGATCCCACCGTTTTGTTGCCCCTAGGAGATCCTGATGATCCAACACCGCCCTTCACTCAAGACATCATGAAAGCCAACATATCCAGAAAATTCAAGATGCCTTCGATCAAAGCCTATGATGGAACGGGAGATCCCGCAAATCATGTAAGGACCTTCTCCAATGCACTGCTGTTGCAGCCAACCAACGATGCGGTCAAGTGTAGGGCGTTTCCAAAAACCTTGGCAGGCATGGCCCAACGCTGGTATAGCCGTCTTCCTCCCAACTCAGTTGGGTCTTTCAAGGAGCTAAACAAAGCTTTTATCAATCAGTTCATTAGTGGAAGGGTGCATGAGAAAAGCTCTGCATCACTCATGGCAATCCAGCAAGGAAAGAATGAAGCCCTAAGGGACTACATCAATCGATTCACTCTGGAGGCTTTGAAAGTCCCGGACTTAGAGGACAGAGTGGCTATGATAGCCCTGCAACAAGGAACTACTGATGACCACTTCAAAAGGTCGTTGGCTAAACATCCACCTGAGAGCATGCTGAAGCTCCAAGATAGAGCCAGAAAGTATATCAAGGCTGAAGAAAACATGAGAAAGTATGAACCCACTGCTGGCGGTAGTGGAAACTCAAAGAAAAGAAAATAAACTCAGGAGTACGACGTCAAGGAAAAGTTTCCCAGAACGTCAAAGGACTCTGATTCTCCACCCAAGAGAAACAATTTTGGGCCAAAATTTACGGAGTATGCAAGATTGAACACTCCCAGGAGTCAAATTCTGATGGAGATAGCTAAGGAAGGAGATCTCAAATGGCCGAAGCCAATGAGGGCTGACATGTCCAAACGGAACCAAAATCAGTTCTGTCGGTTCCACAAAGAAGTCGGTCACGACACCGACGATTGTAGGCAATTGAAAGATGAGATCGAATTTCTGATACGAAGAGGAAAACTCAGCAAATTTACCAAGGATGGAAATCAAGGAAGTCATAGGGGAAATTATGAAAGAAAGGATTACGATAGAAGGGACAACGACCAAGATGGTAACCCTAAGCCCCGAAGGCCAGTCATCAACATGATATTTGGAGGACCAACTACTGCTGGGTCCTCCCGGAACTCAAGAAAAGCTTATGCTCGAGAGGTAATGACTATGGTTGGAGAAGCACCGAAGCGTGCCAGAACAGAAGTGTCAATAGGTTTTGATGATTCAGACTTGGAAGGGGTGAAGTTCCCCCACGATGACCCTCTAGTCATCATACATGTGATTGGTAATTCTGAAACAAAGAGGGTCTTAGTCGACAATGGAGCCTCAGTGGACATCTTGTTCCATGATGCTTTCATCAAGATGGGCTACACTGACTCTCAGTTGACACCCTCGAATATGCCCATATATGGATTCAATGGAGTGGAGTCAAAGGTGGAAGGCACTATCCAACTCCCAATGACCATGGGACAAGGAATGAATACGTCTACTCAGATGTTGAACTTCATAGTTATAAAGGCAACTTCAACCTACAATGCAATCCTGGGAAGGACTGGTCTTCATGCGTTCAAGGCCGTTGCCTCATCTTATCATCTGAAAATCAAGTTCCCAACGAGGAATGGGATTGGTGAAGAACGAGGAGACCAAAAGATGGCTAGAAGTTGTTATGTAGCCGCGTTAGGGCCTGATGGAATTGAGGGGCAAGTTCTCCCAATTGAAGATATGGATACTAGTGACAATGAGGACCGAAGAGGGAAACCAGCTGAGGATTTAATCCCCATTCCCTTAGTCCCTGGTGAACCGGAGAAGGTGACTTATGTTGGAGCACTATGTTAGATATAATTGCTGACGTTTGTTCATCAGTGTTTAAGTACCAGGTACTCATCAGAGTTTACTGGAAGCCAGTCAGAGTTTATTAAAGTCTGACGGGGAGAAAGTTTACCTTAGCTGTCGGTGCTAATATCAAGATTCTAGAAGCAATATATCTTGAAGATGGAAAGAAGCAAGATATATTGAGACAGATAAGGAAACAGAACAGAAGACAGAAGCAATCCTAATTTGATATAATTTGTATAGCTAATTTATAGGAATATCAATTAGAGATTTATTATGTAACTGTGTACTATATAAACACAGATAGGTTAACCCTAAAAGGGATGCGAATACTGAATACATTATTCTGGTAACCTAGCAGCTCTCTGTGATTCTTTAACATCACTGAGAGAAGAGTTATTTATATAATTCAGTTGTTGATTCATAAACAGTGTTCTCAATTGTTATTATCATACTTATATTGGTTATATATTGTGTATTCGGCCTAACAATTGGTATCAGAGCCAAGGCTGATTAATATATACAGTTTATCGATCCAAACACAAGTATAATCATGACTGACAACTCTCAGGAAGGTTCAAATGCAGGTTCTAATGCTCAGAAGGTTCAACCTACTTCTGTGAGTCGATATGAGACTATCAGGGTTCCAATTCTGAGACCAGTTGAATATCCAATATGGAAGGTGAAGATGACTATGTTTCTGGAAGCCACAGATCCAGAATACCTTGATAGAATCAATGATGGTCCTCATATGCCAACTAAATTGTCTCCTGTTATAACTGGTCAAGAACAAAAGATTGTTCCAAAAGAGAAGAAAGATTTGACTCCTGAAGATATCTCATCAATTGCAAAGGATGCAAAGGTTAGACATCTACTCCACAGTGCCTTAGATAATGTTATGTCTAACAGAGTTATTGGATGCAAAACTGCCAAAGAAATTTGGGATGCTTTAGAAGTCAGGTGTCAAGGAACAAGTGCTATAAAGAAGAACATGAAGACTATTCTAACACAGGAATATGAACACTTTGACTCTAGATCTGATGAAAGTTTGACAGATACATATGACAGATTTTGTAAATTGTTGAATGATTTGTCCCTGGTTGATAAAGAATATGAACTTGAAGAGTCAAATCTCAAGTTTCTTCTATCCCTACCTGAAAGATGGGATGTAAAGGCGACAACAATCAGAGACAATTATGATCTTGCAGATACAGATCTTGATGAAATCTATGGGTTGCTTAAAACTCATGAACTTGAAATAGAACAGAGAAACAAAAGATCTGGAAAGAAGACAAAATCTGTTGCTCTTAAAGTTGAAGAAAAGCCTGTCAAGAAGGAATCATCAAGAAAGAAAACCAAAGGAAAGGCTTTAGTCATTAAATCTGACAGTGAGTCATCAAACTCTGATGATGGCTCAAACACTGATGATGAAGCTTCTGATTCTGAGGATGATGAAGAAGAGATGATGAGAATGGCTGCTTTAATGGTGAAGACCTTCAAGAAGATGGGATTCAAGAACTTCAAGAAAGGAAAGATTCAAATTCTGATAAGAGAAATTTCAGAAAGTCTGATGGAAAATATACCAAGTCTGGAAAGAAAGACAAGTCTGAGATCCAGTGCTACAAGTGTAAAGAGATGGGTCATTATGCTCCAGAATGCAAGAAAGGAAAATCTGAGAAAGCACTCATCACTAAAGGCAAGGACTGGGCAGACACTTCAGACTCAGATGAGGGAGTCAATTATGCTCTCATGGCAACTGTTAAAGATGAAGCTGAGTCATCTGGAAACAAGGTACCCCTAACAACTTATGCTTATGATACTGATAATATATCTGAATTAAGAATTTATCTTAAAAGCATACATGTTAGTTATAGGGATCAGACTTTAGAAAATGAAAGAATCAAATCTGAGAATCTAGGTCTTAAAGAGAGGAATAAATTTCTTGAAGAGAAACTTGTTAACATGCAACAAGTTCAAAAGGAGAGAGATGATGCTGTTTATGTTGAACAGGAGTTGCTTAAAAGATATAGGCAAATAGAATCTGAGTTGGAAAAAGAGAGGAAAGTAATTAAAACCTGGACCAATTCTGGAAAAGACACACGTCAGGTTTTTCAGACAGATACTGTAGGTTTAGGTTACTGTGAGGAAGATGAACTTAGGTTTAAAGATAAAGTTAAAGTGAAACCACAACTTAAACCTGTGAAATTTGTTCCTGAATCCAGTAAGCTAAAGTCTGTAGTTGTGAAAGAAGCTATTATGGAGCCAATTGAAACTTGTGAAAAATAGGTTAATATTGGTTCAATAACAGAGAATAAGATTGAGATAGAAGCTGTTAAAGAACCAGTAAAAATCTGTGATAAACAGGTTAATGTTGGTTTAATGACAGAGAAACAATTCAAACATAAGCTTAAAGAAGTAAAGTCTGTCAACAAACAGAAAATGTTTAAGAAAAATAGGAATGGAAAAGTAGGCATTAATAAAAGAAATGATTATCTGCCTAATTCTGCTGCTCCTAGAAAAACATGTCATAGTTGTGGTAGTACTAACCATCTTGCCAGGTTTTGCAAGAAGAACAAAGATATTAACTCTTTACCCTCCACATCTGGAGTAAAGAATGATTATGTTAGGGTTAGACCACAGACTTTATGCACACACTGTGGGAGCACTTGGCATTCCATTTATACTTGCAAGAGTTATCATGCTATTTATCACAACTATTATGAGCTAAAACCCAACTTGAAATGGGTTAGAGCAAACTCTGCAAGTGTAAAGTCTGACAATGTTAGTTTAAACTCTATTGATAGTGATTCCGCTGCAAAAGCTAACAATGTTAAGAAAGCCAAAGGATCCAAGCAAGTCTGGATCCTTAAATCTAACACTTAGTGATTGTTTGTGATTGCAGGGCATAAAAGAGAGCACTCTTATCTTGGACAGTGGATGCTCAGGACATATGACTGGAAATAAAGCCCTGTTATCAGACTATGAAGAGAAGGCTGGCCCAAAAGTTTCCTATGGAGATGGCAACATAGGACGTACTCTGGGATATGGCAATATCAATCTTGGAAGTGTCATCATCAAAAATGTAGCTCTAGTCTCAGGACTCAAGCATAATCTGCTTTCTGTGAGTCATATCTGTGACAGAGGATACCATGTAGATTTTCATACTGAACATTGTGAAGTTATTAGCAAATCTACAGGGAAAGTTGTTCTAGTTGGTCACAGGCACAATAACATCTATGATGCAAGTTTGGTAACAAACTCTGAAGGAAAAACTGTGTGTCTATCTGCAAGAATGTCTAGTGAAGAGAGTTGGAAATGGCATAAGAAGCTCTCTCACCTAAACTTGAACAACATCAATGAGCTGATTCGAAAAGATCTTGTAAGGGGACTTCCAAAGTCAATACTCAGCTTAGATGGTCTGTGTGATTCTTGTCAAAAGGCCAAGCAAAGGAAGTCATCTTTCAAGAGTAAATCTGAATCTTCAGTTGTGGAACCTTATCATCTTCTACATGTTGATCTTTTTGGTCCAGTAAATATAATGTCATTGGGCAGAAAGAAATATGCTCTAGTCATTGTTGATGAGTACACTAGGAACACATGGGTGTACTTCTTAGCAAAGAAGGATGAAACTGCCTCAATTCTAATGGATCATGTAAAACTACTGGACAAAGGATCACAGTACAAAGTGAAAATTCTAAGGAGTGATAATGGTACTGAATTCAGAAATTCTGTAATGGAAGCTTTCTGCAAGGAAAGAGGAGTGAAACAAGAATTTTCTGCACCTGGAACTCCACAGCAAAATGGTGTAGTTGAAAGAAAGAACAGAACCCTAATCGAAGCTGCCAGAACAATGCTTGTTGAAGCAAAATTGCCAACTTATTTCTGAGCAGAAGCTGTTCAAACTGCTTGTTTTACTCAAAATGCAACACTAATCAACAAGCATGGGAAAACACCATATGAGATGGTGAAGAATAAGAAGCCAAATTTGAAGTATTTTCATATTTTTGGATGCAAGTGCTTTGTGTTGAAAACTCATCCTGAACTGTTGACCAAGTTTGATTTAAATGCTGATGAAGGAATTTTTGTTGGATACCCATTGTCAACTAAAGCATTCAGAGTCTATAATCTGAGAACTAAAGTGATCATGGAATCTATACACGTGTCATTTGATGACAAGAAAATAACTGGAATAGAAGATGAAGAATATCACGATCAACTTCGCTTTGAAAATGAAGATCTATACTCTGATGATGTAAACCTTGATGCAGCAAATCCAACAAACTCTGACGAAGCATACTCTGATCCTCTACTGGTAAACACTGACGAATTTTCTCTGATAGAACAAAATAGAGAACCAGTTGAGGGGGAGCGTGAAGAAACTTTAGAAACTTCTCAAAGTGATGACTCAAATTCTGAAAGAGAGTCAAATATAGAATCAAACAGAAACTCTGAGTCAAACTCTGAAAGTTCAAATACTGAACAGTCCAATTCAGGGGGAGCCTCAGAGAATGCAAATAGTCAAGAAGAAAATCAGGAGAGCATGGATCAAGGGGGAGGATCTAATAATGAAGTTAGAAGCCAATTACCAACAGCAAGAAGGTGGACACAAGCCCATACACCTGACTTGATAATTGGAGATCCAGAAGCTAGTGTGAGAACTAGAAGTGCTACACATAATGAATGTCTGTTTCATGCATTCTTATCTCAAACAGAGCCCAAGAAAGTGGAAGAAGCTCTTCAAGATGCTAACTGGATAACAACAATGCAAGAGGAGTTAAATGAATTTGCGAGGAATGAAGTCTGGACACTTGTACCAAGACCAAAGAACAGATCTATTGTTGGTACAAAGTGGGTTTTTAGAAACAAAACAGACAGTGATGGAGTGATTACAAGGAATAAGGCTAGACTTGTGGCAAAAGGCTATTCACAGCAGGAAGGAATTGACTATGATGAAACCTTTTCTCCAGTTGCAAGATTGGAGGCAATATGGATTTTTCTGGCCTATGCTGCTCACAAAAAGTTTAAAGTCTTTCAGATGGATGTGAAAAGTGCTTTTCTCAATGGGAAACTTGAAGAAGAAGTGTTTGTTGAACAACCACCAGGGTTTGTAGATCCCAAACATCCAGATTATGTCTACAGGCTTGATAAGGTATTATATGGACTAAAGCAGGCACCAAGAGCATGGTATGAAACTCTGGCTCAATTTCTTTTAGAAAGTGGGTTCACTAGAGGTACAATTGACAAAACCTTGTTCTATTTTAACTCTGGTGATGACTTGCTGTTAGTTCAAATCTATGTGGATGACATAATTTTTGGGTCTACTAATGACAAACTCTGCAAGAAATTTGCCAAGCTTATGCAGTCAAGATATCAAATGAGTATGATGGGAGAACTTAGTTATTTTCTAGGCTTACAGGTCAAGCAAACAGATGATGGGATTTTTATCAATCAAGCAAAATATACCAGAAATCTTCTCAAGAAATTTGGTATGCTTGATAGTTCATCTGCTACAACTCCCATGGCTACTGCAACAAAGCTAGACAAAGACACAGGAGCTTCAATAGATATGACAAACTACAGAGGAATGATAGGGTCTCTTCTTTATCTCACTGCAAGCAGACCAGATATCATGTATGCAACATGTCTTTGTGCAAGATTTCAAGCAGACCCCAGAGAGCCATATCTAACAGCTGTGAAGAGAATTTTCAAATATCTCAAATGAACCATAACTCTTGGTTTGTGGTACCCTAGAGAATCAGAGTTTAAATTAATTGGTTACTCTGATGCAGATTTTGCAGGCTGTAAGATAGACAGAAAAAGCACAAGTGGAAGCTGTCAATTTTTAGGTGACAGATTAGTTTCTTGGTACAGCAAGAAACAGAAATCAATTTCCACATCCACAGCAGAAGCAGAGTATATAGCTGCTGGTAGCTGTTGTGCACAGATTTTATGGATGAAGAATCAATTGCTGGACTATGGATTAAGGTACTCTAAAATACCTATTTACTGTGATAATCAAAGTGCTATTGCTATGACAGGTAATCCAGTACAACACTCTATGACCAAGCACATCAGCATAAGGTATCATTTTATCAGGGAACATGTGGAATAAGGAGATATTGAGCTTCATTTTGTGTCTACAGACCAACAGCTTGCAGATATCTTCACCAAACCTTTGAGTGAAGCTACCTTTACAAGGCTGGTAAATGAACTTGGAATGGTCTCTGGTTTTGACTAGAGATACCGGTTAGATTTAAACTCTATACATGATAGATTTTATGCTCATGGTTCTTTGCATGTGTTAACTGTTATTTGTACCAGTATGTTAAACTCCGATAGTAAACTCTGTTAGTCATACTCTGTCGGTTAAACTCTGATTGTGATATTGTCTGAAACATATGGACCGATGAAGAAATCTGTATGAAGCATGATTTTCAGTAAGTAATCATGAATCCTTCTAAGTATTATAAATTCTGATTATAAAATGTGCAGAAATTTTACACAGCATGATACTGTCTCTATATTTATAGCATCTCTTAGTTTATTGATCCTATACACTGAGTCTGTATTAGCTGTTTGCACTTTCTCTCATAAATTAATTGTATTAACTGATGAAAAGTCTAAACTCTGATAATTAATTGCAAATATTTCACCCTCAAATCAAAAGATGCCAAAAAGTGCACAAATTCCTTTGAGATCATGTTTAGGAAGATCCAGGAACTTATTGTATGAAATAAGGGCTAAAATCTTTGATTTTTGGTGACTAGTGCCAACCACTGATTACTGGAAAAATTCAAAAATAAAAAATAAAAAATTGAAGGGGGTGAAAATAATAGAAATATCCAAATGAAAGGATATAAGAAGACAGAGTTTAGCTAAATATTAGATTTTATTTTATACATGAGAGTTTGGGCAACCAATTTTTATTGATTTATTTTGTGGATTTTATGCACTTTGAGATGATCTAAATATTCATATTCAGTAAACTCTGCTAATTCACACACAAATACTCACACCTGTACAGTTTGTGAAAAGAGTTTATTTATAAAGGAGGAGGATTGGTAAACACTGATTAGTTGTGTACTCTACGCTGAGGTAATTTTCTTTTAATCTCTGATGATTAAAATTAATTATTTGTTTCAGACAGTTAACAATTTTGAGAAAACATTCTTGAAAATAAAAGAGTATGATTGGTAACGGTTCTAATTTTTATTAAACAGAGGAGAGAGGTTGAGTGTCTAGAAAAGTGTAAAAGGCGGTAATTATTGCTGTTTTTACTGCGCATGCGCATTGCAAACTGCCAATTACTGCTGTCAGTCATTGCATGTGTGCCACGTGTCCCACTCACACAATTAACGGAGTAAGACAGTTGTGTATTAATGATTAAAAACTGTTCAGTTTTTAATTTTAAATTACATATTTAAACAATACACACACATTCGTTTAAACCTTTCACATCTTACTCCAATTCACATCTATTGTCTCACACACATATTCACAAACACCTTTCTACTTTCAAACTCTTTCGAAGCTTTTGCACTTGATTCTCTGTTATTCTCTCAAATTATACTAATGGCCACTACAGCTTTTGTTGTTTCTGGGTTAGAATTTGTACCAAACAACTACGCAGCACCACTAAACACTGCCAATGCACTAGAGGCGTTTCACATGATACAAGAATTTCTTGCTCAGTCAGCGATTGGGCGTGCTCTAGTCGAACCAACTAAACTTTCTAGTTCGCAAATCAAGGCCTTCTGGGAGACTAGTATGTATGATGATGGTGGTGAATCAGGTAACCCATCAATAATCTTTGAATTTGAAGAAGCAGAGTATGTAATTACTTCTGGTACCATTCGGGCTGCAATGGGGTTTCCTGAGTTCTCTTCATATACCATTGGCATGGGTGACAATGATTTGCTGAGGATGATGAGAGAGATTGGGTATTCTGGGCCCTTGACTAAGATTGGACAGTTGAAGCGACCGCTCTTAAGGAAGGAGTGGAGCTTCTTCTTTGATTGCATCACAAGAACGTTCGGAAAGAAATGCACCAACTGGGATGCTATTCCCACAGACAGTCTGCAAATCGGGTATTCTCTGTTATATGATAATCATTTTGATTTTGCAAGACTTATCTTAAATAATTTAGGGGAGAAAATGACAGAGAATAGAGGGGTAGTATACTTTTCTAGATTTTGTCAGCTTTTATTCTCTTACTGTGTTGAAGGGGTAGATATAGTTGATGAAGATGTCATTTCTTGTTTTAAATTACACAAGAGGATATTCTCTGATCTTATCAATAAAGATGTTAAGAAAGGGGTTATTGGAGATTTGTTACTGCCTGCATCTGTGCAGCAGTTTGTCAATGATCAAGTTAATCCCCCAACACAAGCTCCTTTTCAATCAGAACCCCAACCTGAACCTCTACAAACAGAGCTTCCTCCATCAACATCTGTCAAACCTAAATCCAGTGGCAGGACTAAGCATGTTGGTACTAAACCTGCAAGGTCTGTTAGACCAGCTAATGCAGTGGGGGTGTCTAAGTCTAATGATGAGCCCAAGGGTCATTATAAGAAGAGAAGAGCAAATAGACACAAAGCTAATGATGAAGATGATGTTGAAAATGAAACTCTTCACAAGAGAAAAAGAAGATTGGTAGCAAATTATCTTTTTGATGATTTGGATGAGTCTACACCAGACACTGAAGCTGTCCAGCATGAAGCTCCAGAAGATTTTGTTGAGGAGCCTGTTGTAAATACTGCTAATGAGGACATGGTTTTTGTAAACACTGAAGCTCATGAAGTTATTGTTCAGGAGGCTACTGAAAATATTGAAGCAGTCACTGTGCCTAACATGGCAAATGCTGATTCAGAGGCTGAAATTTTTGAGCAAGATACTTTATTTGCTGATCTTGAAATGGATGCAAATGTTGAAGCACATCCTAGTATCAGTGTTTGTGATACTGAGGATGTGGCAGCTAATCAACCCACCCAAATTATAGATGAGTCAATTGCAACTCATACAGAGATTCTTTCTGTCAATAATCCAATTCCTGAAATAGGTGAGGAGGTTGATCAGGTAATTGAAGCTGCTATAGGGAAATTTGATGAAGCTATGGCAGAGACTCTGAAAGAGACTACTATTCAAACAAAAGAAATTGTTGCAGAGTCTGTTCCTGTAGAAACAGAGATTCTTGTAAACTCTGAGATTCCTGAAGCTGCTCAGATAAATGCTGAGGCTACTGTAGACAATGTTGAAGAAATTGCAGAGCAGATAGCAGAAAATGTTAATGAATCAAGAGTTGATTTTGATAATGCTGATCACACTTCTGTAAACTCTGATCATGCAAACTCTGAGATTAATCCTGAACTTTCAAACTCTGATAGTCATGAGTCAATACCTTTTCTAAGGGATCCTACTACAGAGTCTATCAAGGAAAACCAAAATGCAACTGAAGCTCATTTCAGAGAAATGCATTATGCTAACTGGTCAGGAGCAGACTGCATTTTCTCTACACAAAGGGCTGCTAATTTTGTAAAAAAGCCTGCTGAAGAAATTTCTAATCCTGAGTTGTTATCGCATTTTAAGGCTACCATTGTTCAAGTCAAGTCATTGCATCATCGCTTTGATGAGACTCACAAGGTTGTTCTTGGATTGAGTAATGACATTGCTCTTAAGGAGTTAGCATTGAAGAAAGATAGAGCTCAATTTACATCTCTGGTAAAGGATCAAGAAGAAATCAAACAGAGGCTAACCAAGGTTGAAGGCAATCAGGCTGAAATATCTACTAAGATTGATGCTATTGCTGCATCACTTGAGTTGCTGACATCAGTTTTTATTCCTGATGATGTCAAAAAGGGGGAGAACGTACCTAAAGACAAATGCAAAAGGACTCCAACTTTGAGACTGAGGGATGATTCTAATGATGGTGGAAGCAAGGAAGCAGAGAAGAGGTAAAAAACTATTCAAGAGCAAGGGAGACTTAGGTCAAACTCTTCTAGACAGACAAACTCTGAGAGGTTAAAGTCTGGTGGTCAATCTTCTTCAAGACTTAAGAAACAGTGATTTCATCAAATCCAACTACTGATGAAGAGATTGCTGCTAAGCTTTTCATGGAAGAACATGGTGGTGAAGCTACAATGGAAGATATAGATGCTGAGATGAAGCTTCTTGCTGAAGAACACCAGAAAAAGATTGAAGCTGGTACTTATAAGAAGAAATCTGTAAAGGCTCCTAGGTTAAAAGAAAAAGGAATTATTATCAAGGAAAATACTCAACAGAGTATACAATACACAAGGAGGCCTACAGTAAATGTTTCTGGAAAAGGAAAAGGTATACTGGTAGAAGAAGGGCAGTTACCAAAGAAGAATTATTCAACCTCTGACGTTGCTCAAGTTGAATCAAGGATAAATAAATCAACATCTGACGTTGCTCATGTTGATATTTCTACTAAAGTTGTGACAACCTCTGACAAGGCTCAAGTTGTACAAACTCAGCTAGCTCCACAACTCCAAGGTTTCTTAAGACCTGTACTTTCTGAAACTCTGACGCTAGAAGCTGTGGACTTTTCTCAAACCAGGACAGTACTTGGAAAAGAATCTTATGATAAGTCTGGTTTAGGTTCACACAGGGAGAAGAGAATAAATAACAGACCTTTAGATCAAACATCACTGGCAGAACCTGGTGTTGGGGTATCTCAAGAGAGCCTTGATAAACTAGAGTCTGTACAGATGGTCTACCATAGAGGATTGAAGAAAGAGGTTCTGTTATACTTTATGTCTGATGGAAGTGTTTACAGAGTAGGAGAAGCTGATGTTCAATTGAAGCTATGGGAAGAGCTTGAGTATGTTCTATATCTTCTCAAAATCAAAAATAGAAGTACTCATGATGCTGCTCTAGTTCTAAGAGATAGGATGATGAAATCCAAAGTTCTTCTTGGAGGAGGTGTTTCAAGTGCATATATTCCTAAGTACAGAGATGCTTATGGAAAGACTGTTGAGATGAAGAGAAACAGTGCCAAGTTCAAGACAGCACTGGGAATAAAAGTCTTGGAGTTCAACTTAGAGTCTGACAAATCTTACTATATCCGGCTAGGGAATGAAATGAGGAAGAACAACATTTATTCTCTAAGAGCTGCTATCTACCAGCTGGAGAAAGTGATCCAGAGCTTAAGGAATTAAAAGAAATCATGGTAGAAGAGCTAGAAAAGGTTGAAAGGAGGCTTCTCATCGATTATCTCAGGACAGTGCCTGATATTGAAGAGATTAAGTAAAGTCTGACTGTAAGTTTTTATAGTTTTCTGTTCTAAGTTAAAGTTAAACTCTGTTATATTTAAACACTGCATTTGTTATATGTTTTGACATCATCAATTATCTATTTAACTTGTACATCTTCATTATGCACAAGTTGGGGGAGATTGTTAGATATAATTGCTGACGTTTGTTCATCAGTGTTTAAGTACCAGGTACTCATCAGAGTTTACTGGAAGCCAGTCAGAGTTTATTAAAGTCTGACGGGGAGAAAGTTTACCTTAGCTGTCGGTGCTAATATCAAGATTCTAGAAGCAATATATCTTGAAGATGGAAATAAGCAAGATATATTGAGACAGATAAGGAAACGGAACAGAAGACAGAAGCAATCCTAATTTGATATAATTTGTATAGCTAATTTATAGGAATATCAATTAGAGATTGATTAAGTAACTGTGTACTATATAAACACAGATAGGTTAACCCTAAAAGGGATGCGAATACTGAATACATTATTCTGGTAACCTAGCAGCTCTCTGTGATTCTTTAACATCACTGAGAGAAGAGTTATTTATATAATTCAGTTGTTGATTCATAAACAGTGTTCTCAATTGTTATTATCATACTTATATTGGTTATATATTGTGTATTCGGCCTAACACACTACTACCTGAGCCATTGAAAAGCAAGCTCATATCTTTTCTTCAAGAGAATAATGACGTTTTTGCTTGGACAGCAGCTGACATGGCAGGGATTGATCCCCAATTGATAACTCATAAATTGAATGTGGATCCTGAATGGAAGACGGTGAAACAAAAAAAGAGAAGTTTTGCTCCAGAAAGGCTCGAAGCCATTAAACAAGAAGTTGAAAAACTTCTAGAGGCCGGATTCATTGAAGAGATACAATTCCCGGAATGGTTGGCTAACCCCGTAATGGTCAAAAAGGCCAATGGAAAATGGAGGATGTGTGTAGACTTCACTGACTTGAATGATGCATGTCCTAAGGATTGTTTTCTCTTACCAAGGATTGATGCATTAATAGATGCTACAGCTGGACACGAGATGCTCAACTTCATGGATGGCTTCAGTGGATACAACCAAATCAAAATGCACAAGGATGACATCTCCAAGGTATCATTCATCACTGACTTTGGTGTTTTCTGTTATCTAGTCATGGCATTTGAACTTAAGAATGCAGGGGCAACCTACCAAAGGTTGGTGAACAAAATTTTTGGACACCTAATTGGAAAAACCATGGAGGTCTACGTAGATGACATGTTAGTCAAGAGCCTCGATAAGGCCGATCACATTGAGCACCTCCGAGAGGCATTTGAAGTGCTAAGGCACCACAAAATGATGTTGAATCCAACTAAGTGTGCCTTTGGTGTAGGCTCGGGAAAGTTTTTAGGACTGATGGTTTCCAAGAGAGGAATCGAGGCCAATCCCGACAAAATCAAAGCAATTCTAGACATGGAACCACCACGGACTGTCAAAGATGTCCAGAAACTAACAGAAAGAGTGGCAGCATTGGGAAGATTCATCTCCAAGTCAGGAGAGAAGTGTTTACCCTTCTTTAAAGCACTCAAGAAAGTGAAATTTTTTGAATGGACAACTGAAAGCCAAGAGGCCTTTGAGGCCCTGAAGAAATATATGGCTGAGGCACCACTGTTAGCAAAGCCCAAGCCAGGGGATATTCTCTATTTGTATTTGGCGGTTTCTAGCACAGCCCTTGGAGCCGTTTTGGTAAAAGAAGAATTGAAGGTTCAGAAACCCATCTACTATGTGAGTAAGATTCTACATGGGGCAGAAATAAACTACTCAACGATTGAGAAGTTTGCCTTAGCCTTGATAATGGCCTCAAGAAAGCTGCGCCCGTACTTCCAGGCTCACAAGATAGAGGTCTTGACTGATCAACCTCTAAGAAACATCTTGCACAGCCCTCAAGTAAGTGGAAAATTGATTAAATGGGCCATTGAACTAGGGGAATTTGACATCAAATACAAGCCTCGAACGGCCATAAAAGCACAAGCACTCGCTGACTTCATGGTTGAATGCACCATTGACAACCAAGAAGTCGGGGGGCAGGAAGTGACAATGGAAGACAAGGAAGTTGAAGAAATAGTCTCCAAAGAATGTTGGGTGCTCTATTTTGATGGAGCATCAAAAACAAAATCAAGTGGAGCCGGTTTAGTGTTACAAAGTCCCGATGGATTCCTCATAGAGTACGCACTAAAGCTGGACTTCCCAACGACAAATAATGAGGCTGAGTATGAAGCTCTGATAGCTGGCTTAGGGCTGGCTGGAGCCTTGAGGGTTAAAACTCTGAAAGTGTGTGGAGATTCGAGGCTAGTGGTCTCCCAAGTAAATGGGGAGTTTGAAGCCAGAGATGAAATCATGGCCAAGTACTTAAAGCTCGTCAAAGCAATCATGACTCAATTTGACGAATGCTATGTAGAGCACATTCCAAGGGAAGAAAACATGAAGGCTGATGCCTTGTCTAAATTTGCTTCTTCCGAAATTGAAAACTATGCAGGGAGTGTCTACTTCCAAGTCCTGAGGACCCCAAGCATCAACGGAAAGTTGGTAGCACCCATTGATGTTGGCAGTTGTTGGATGGATCCCATCAAATCTCATATACAAACTGGGTGGTTACCCAATGACACTTCAGAAGCACGAAAGCTGTACGTCAGAGCACTAAGATATACCCTGATTGAGGGAATCATATACAAGAAGTCTTTCACCGTTCCATATCTGAAATGTTTGAGACCTCAAGAGGCAGAATTGGTCCTGAAGGAAGTAAATGAAGGAATTTGTGGGCAGCACTTGGGGGGGCAGAGCCCTTGCTCATAAAGTCACTTGTCTAGGTTTTTACTGGCCAAGCATACTTGTTGATGCTAAAAGCTATGTGAAAAAATATGAACGGTGCCAAAAGCATGCACAAGTGGTTAGACAACCACCAGAGATGATGACGTCCATTAACTCACCTATCCCCTTTTCCATGTGGGGGATGGATATACTTGGGCCATTTCCAATGGCAAGTGCTCAAAGAAAGTTCTTGATAGTAGCGATCGACTACTTCACCAAGTGGATTGAGGCTAAGCCATTAGCCAAGATAACCACCAAACAAGTGATGCACTTCTTCTGGGAAAATGTAATATGTAGATATGGGATTCCACGAATCCTGGTCATGGACAATGGAACTCAATTTAACAACGATGAGTTCAAGAAGTATTGTGATGAGAATGATATCAAGTTACGCTTCACTTCTGTTGCACATCCTCAAGCAAATGAGCAGGCTGAGGTTGCTAATCGAATTATCCTAGATGGACTGAAGAAAAGAGTTGAACGCTCCAGAAACACTTGGGTAGATGAGTTGCTCCCCATACTATGGGCATATCGTACTACCTGCAAAGTCACCACTGGAGCAACCCCATTTCTGCTGGCATATGGGGCAGAAGCAGTGGTTCCAGTGGAGATTACTCACACGTCTCCAAGAGTTGAGGCTTATGAACCAGAAACAAATGAGGAAGGCTTGAGGCTGGCCTTAGATCTAATTTACGAAGTTAGAGATGAGGCAAACGCCAAGATAGTTGAACATCAAAAGAAGGCATCTTTCTACTACAACCTAAGGGTTAAAGAAAGGTTCTTTCGACAAGGAGACTTGGTTCTACGAAAGATTGAGGCATCCGGAGTTGGACAAAAAGGCAAGTTAGCCCCAAATTGGGAAGGACATATCGCGTTAAGAATGTATTTGGTCGAGGCTCCTACAAACTGGAAACCCTCGAAGGGCATGAGATGCCAAGGACTTGGCATGCCTCAAATTTGAAAGTCTATTACGTTTAGTGCATCCTAAAAGGATCCGCTAGTAGGACAAGTAGAAATATGGTTCGATGAAATCATGAGCTTCCTGGAAAGAAGATGAAGGGTTGAACCCGTTTTGATTGGTAGAAACATCCTCAAAGCATTGCCAAGATAAACTACAAATGAATGCAAATGAAAGCATACAAAATATGTATGTCAACTGCACAAATAGAGATGAATACAACGAACCCCGAAGGGTGAATGTTGCTAATAAACATACAAAAGAAAGCCTAAGATGCTTATTGTTAATTAGCGAAAATTTGAAGCTCAAGAGAAGTTTGATATGATAGACTTGAGAATGAATCACTACGAGTGGAGCCATCAGTAAGAACTCGTAAGGGTGAAGGGTTGAAACCCCAGAAACCTAAGACATTCAGTCCAAAACCCATCATTCGATATGCTCAATGAAAGGCTTGAAGCCAAAACAAGACGGTATAAGACATAAAAGGCTTATGCAAATGTCAAGTTAGCCTCGAATAAGGCAAAATCGTCGTAAATGTGTAGGTCGCTCCACACTTTACACCAAGACGATACCCGTGAAACACTAGTGTATATTAAAATCCCCAAAAAGGGTAGTAAGTCCCAGGTAAGGGATAAAAAGACCCTAAGTCTCAAAAAAGACCGGTATAACTTCTATGAAATCTTCAAAGGATGAAGATTGTACCCAGAAAATCTTCAAAGGATGAAGATTGAACCCAGAAAATCAAAGAATACAACCGCGGAAACTTTGCCGGAAATCGCCTTACTACGGAATAAGAAGAGAGAAATTTTTAGAAAGTGAAAGTATGAAATGAAGAGTGATAGTGGAAATCCCACTCTTTTATAATCGAAACAACCGGTCACCCAACCGGTTAAGGGAAGGGCAACCGTCTAAGGCCAGTTAAGGCCCATAAATCCATTTATGGATTACAAAAATTAAAGCCCAAACAAATTGAAACTCAGGCGAATTCAAAGCCTAAACAATTTAAGGCCCAAGGCTGGAATAAATTGAAGTCCAATTAAAATTTGGGCTAGTTAAGGCCCAAGAAAGAACGAAAAATAATGAAATTAAGGTCGAAAACACCTTAGATCGACATCGAAGGGTCGAAGTCGAAAATATACGAGAAATCAAGGTCGAATCCATCGACCTCGCTCCCAAATAAAATCGAAAAATTAAAAGTTTGAGGTCGAAAAGACCTTAGATCAAGTTCGAAGACTCGAAGTCAAAAAACACCTGAGAATTGAGCTCGAACCCTTCGACCTCACACCAAATTGAGGTCGAAAATGTATAGGTTCGAGGTCGAAGACCTGAGGTCGAAAACATACTAAGAATTGAGGTCGAAGCATTCGACCTCACACCAAAACGAGGTCGAAAGTATATGTGATCGAGGTCGAAAAAGACTGGGAAATCGAGGTCGAAACCTTCGACCTCACACCAGTTGAGGTCGAAAATGAGGTCGAAAATGACCTATTTTGAGGTCGAAAATACCCTTAAAATAGAAAATTTTGAGGAAAAACACGCTATAACTTCTACGAAAACCCCAAGGAGATTTTCCCAGAAGTTGGGGGGCAAATGATATGGACAGAAAAGTAATTATAGAAATATAATTGCTGATTCTTTGGAAAGGCCAAATATTTAAGGCCTAAAATCCTGATTATTTATTAATTACGAAATTAATAAATAAGGAAAATATACAGCTCATGAAAAGAGTCCAAAATATGGTAAATTTCTCAAAGAAGGATCCAGAATCTCAATTAATGAGTCATAGCCTTTATCAACAAGGAAAAGACTTCTCCAGCAAGAAATACGATGCTTATCCATTATCAATAAGGAGACTTATTCGCTAAGTCTCCTAAACATACCATAAATACCAGGCTCCAAACGCCTATATAAGGACCCTGATCCTACAATCAGGACTACGTTTTGGACACAGCTCCATACGTCATCTACAACGTTTTAGACTTCATCATCGAATAAGGACATACAAGTCACTACGTCCTTGGTGTGCCCCTGCCGCCATAGCCCCGAGGGCAACACCAAGAACTACGTCTTTGGATTGATTCTCAATAACGATTTGAGATACGTAGGCATCTTGTGAGGACCGATTTAGTCTCGAAACACAAGTGCAACCATTAAAGCTCGAAAGCTCATTAATCCTAGCAATTAATATACAAGTACGTTTTTTAATCCATAACAATACTAAATATTTTTTTGGTATGTTGTGATTTTACTTAATTGTCATTATTTAACTGTACTTCATATTTTTACTTAATTACCCTTACTTATTTATAAAAAAATATTATTAAATAATAATATTACCTATTTATAACCAATTATATTACTTTTTTTTATTTTTTCTAAAAATAAAATAATAAAATAATGATTTTTAATAACTAACCAATTACCTATTTTAGCCAAATTGTATCTTCTTTTTTATATTTTCTAACTAAAATTTTTACTTTTCTATTTTTTATAACTAAAACCTCTCATTTTTCAAAAATATCACGGGCAATTCTTTTTAATAAAATAAAATAATAATATTTATAATTATTAATAACTAACTAATTAGTTTTTTTCCCAAAGCGTATATTCTTTTTTATATTTTCTAACTGAAATTTTTCCCAAGTAAAATCTCACATTTTTCAAAAATATCACATGCAATTTCATTTAGTAACATAAAATAGTAATATTATAAATACTAATAATTAACCGATTACCTTTGTTATGTGTTGTGGAATAAAAAATGAGCTTGTGTATTTAATGCTAAGGTTTAATGAGCTTCGAGCTTTAATGGCTGCTCTTGTTGTCGGGGACTAACTCGGTCCTAACAAGATGCCTACGTATCTCTAGTATTTAGAGAATCAAGCCAATAAAACGTAGTTCTTGGTGTTGCCCTCGGGGCTATGGCGGCAGGGGCACACCAAGGACGTAGTGACTTGTATGTCCTTATTCGAGGATGAAGTCTAAAACGTAGTTCTAGGGGTGCCTTTGTGGCTTGTTGCGCCTTCGAGGCGTTGTGACGTATGGAGCTGTGCCCAAAACGTAGTTCTGATTGTAGGATCAGGGTCCTTATATAGGCGTCTAGAGCATAGTATTTATGGTATGTTTAGGAGTCTTAGCTGTTAGTCCTTGTGTATTGCAGAAGGGGGGGGGGATGAATGCAATACTGATAAAATTCAATCTAAATTTCAACAACTAAAATCAAGATTAAACGTTATCAGCAATATATGCAATCACGAACAGTATTCAGTAAGAACAAGATTCACAAAATAAATGTTTTATTTATTTTGCAAAGTGTTGCTACAACCTCAAGAAAGAATTCTCGAGCTTCGGGTTTTCTTCAAAGACACTTGCTTGTCTTCGTTACAATTCTAGAATGAATTGATAGTAGGTATAAGACTAACCCTATCACTATCAGTCACGGGTTTGTGAAGCTGCTGTCACTGTCAAGTGGCAGCTTCTTACAGATTGTCTTACCCATGTGACTTTCCTAAATTGCTAACATGTCAGATATACATTACAAAGAAAGCAACCTAGATTCATTCCATTTCCAGCTAAACCAATTCAGCAGATAAAGACTTGACCTTGCTCTTGAATTGATTCGCTTTTGTTTTGCAGTGCTTGAAGCTTCTGTCGTAGTCTTGCAGACTTGGTGCAGCTTAGGGATACTGCATCACGCCTGTTTCTTGAACATTTAAACTGTCACGGGATTTGACTGAGAAAGATACCTAGCATAAGGATCTTTATTGAGACAGTTACTTTTGCCGCAAAGCTTGCTGTCACAGGAATGATCTTTTGGTGACAGTATGAGTTCCCCGCATAGAGTGCTGTCGAGGATCCCAAACTTGCTGTCGAGGGCAATAGTTGATGTCACGTAGTCTTCCGCCAATGTTGCTGTCAGAGTGAATATGCTGTCGTGACTTGCAACATTCTGTCTTCTTATAATCTTACTGTCACAGCTTTAGGACAATAACCTTTATTCATGTTGTCATCCAAAAAGCATTCTTTGAGGCTTGAACACATAAGTGAACTTCTTTCAAACAATACAACTAGAATAACATTACATACTGATTACAAGAACATACTTTGGCTATGACAGTATGTTCTACTTAATTTGAAAAATTAAGTACAATCAAAGTTAAGTTATTTCAATGCTATCACCCATAAATCCCAACAATCTCCCCCAATTTGTTTTTATGGAAAATAACAACAAATTTATAATATGTGCTAACAACTTAACTAACAAGATCAGAATTTAAGAATTTTCACTTAGCTTGAGATCTCCTCTTCTGTCTTGATGCATCCTTTCTTTTGAGAGCTTCTGCCAAGCAGCTTCTTAGACTTTCTACAAGAGAAATTTCAGCAGCAGACACTGCATCATCCTCTACTTCATCAATGATCTTCTTTATGGAAGGGGATATGAGAGAACTAACATCCCTGAGATTCAGCCATTGCTCTATATCATATGGATAGGTTCTGAAATGAAGTTCTTCATTAATGAGCTTGAATCTACTTCCATGATAAGCATTGAGAGACTTCCTTCTTTGCTTGTCCAGTTTTGAGTCTTCTCCTTTTCTCCCTTCCAATAACTTCTCTATCTCATCAGAACAAATCTGTTCCAAGGGATGAATTGAACCAGCTACCATATACTGTAAATCCTTCAGAGTGGATGTTTTAAGCTTATGCAAGCTGCAAACATAGATTTTTTCTTTTAGGAACTTGACTCTTAGGGGATTTTCCAGCATATATGGTTGATAATTTGGAGCTTCACTTTCTGCCTTGTTAGAGGCCTTGTGTTTTTCCAGTAATTCAGCTTCCTTCTTATCAAGTTCTGACTGAGTTTGAGAATATTCAGAAGATTCAGGTTGTTTGCTTGGCTTGGGTTCCCCTTCCTTAGTTGGTTGGGTTTGCCCTTCTTCTGTGGGTAAATCATCAAACTCATAGTACCAGTGGTATGGTATAGGAGAGGCTGGGAGATCAGTAAGAATATCAGCATCATCAAAATCTGCAAAGTTATAGCCAAATTTCTGATAAAATTCAGCATCCCTATCTGCCTGATATTTTAGAACATGTTCCATGACAGCCTTTGAAACATCATCATAGCTCTCCAGCAACTCTACCATTCTTTCCAGGTAGAAGAAATCAATTCTTCTTTTATCTATGGTTGATGTACTTTTCTTGGTTGATGTGGCTACCAGATTGAAGTCCTTGTCAATCTTGGCTGACCTTGATTCTTCCCACCACAGAATGTACTCAGTGGCCTCTTGATTTGCATCCAGCTTAACCTCAACGCTCTTGATTTCTCTTGATTGCATTTGTTGAATCTTGAGACTGTTGGGAGGAATTGATTGAATTGGCTTTTTGAGATTCCTGCCAAATCCAGTGGCCTTTTCCTTTCCTGAGTACTTGTGCTTCCCTGTAGGTTTCTGTCTAGAAAACCATGCCTTAGCTTTAGCTTTCAGTCTTTTGGACTTGACAGTAGCCTTGGCTTCATCCTTGACAGAACCTTCCTTGACAGTACCCTTGTCGACAGCATCTTCCAAGACAGCATCTTCTATGACAGTATCCTTGTCGACAGTACCTTTGGTGACAACATCTTTTTCAGCATTTATGCAGTCAATAGCACATCTAAGAATGCTTGCCTCCAAAGCTTCCAGTATTCTTGACTCCTCTTCATCTGTTGCACCAGCATCTTTCTTTTCCTGGCTAGGAGTTTCTTCATTGCCTTCATTCTGGGATTGAATACCAGTATTCCCAGAATTACTTCCACTAGCATTTCCAGCATTTCCAGAAGCTTCACCACCTCCATCCTCACCATCTTCATCATCATCATCATCATCATGGGGAGGAATGTTATAGAAGCAACTTCCACCTTGATCATTTCTTTTGGCATTGGCTCTAGTGATTAGCTCCTTCATTCTAGCTCCCAGTGCCTTGTCTCTCAACACCAGCATTTTGTAGATTTCTTGAACAGCATGAACTCTTCCTGGATTGGCATTTGAACTGAGTATTCCATCTAGTACCTTCAGAATTGACTTGGTTTCCATTCTGGATGGGCTACCCAAATTCATGAAGCTGTTCCTTCTTGTGCCATCCTTAGTTTTGGATCTGTAAAAAACACTTGGTGGATTTGAGTAGACTTCAGGTAGCTTCTGTGTGATCAGGTTCTGGATTTGCATATCCAATATTTCATTGAATGGTGTTTGAGTTGCCCTGATCATTCCCTTCAAAGCACACAACACCTTTGCTGGCAGACTCTGCAATAGCTGCATTGTGATGAAATAAGATATGCCAGAAGTGAGATAAATACTTACAGCCCATCTTTTCTCATCATTCACCATTACACTGACACTAGTAATTTGTTCCTTTAACAGTTTTGTGGTGTTGGTTGGACGGTTGCTAGGAGCATTCATTGCTTCTTCCACCAAACTGCTAAACTTACTGTCATGGTTGTGTAATGTGCTCTCCCTGTAATCCACCATCAAGACATTGGCTTCCTCTTGATCAAATTCAGTGCCATTTGTCCAAATAATTCCACCATGAATGGATTCAGGCAGTTTCCCTTTACCTTTCCCAAGTTTGTTTTGTTCCTCCATTTCTCTCCATTTCTTCTGTAAAGCAGTTTCTTGAGTTTCTGGAGTAGGTTCTCTAATCACCACAGGAGGCAAGATTGGATGTCTAGATGCAGGTCTTCTTTGCAATGCATCTTGAGTTTCCTTTGACATTAACACCCTTTCTCCATCCATTTCCACTTCAACAGGCTTTTCAGCTTTATCCTGTGGTTTTGCACTGCTTGGTTTGACTTGCTCCCCCTTAGACATTGCTTTCCTTTTAGCTCCCCCTCTGGTCTCCACAGCTACAGGCTCCCCCTGAGTTCCACCTGATTCTTGAATAGGCAATGATTCTGATCTTGCTACCTTCTCCCCCTTAGTTGAGTTGGCAGCTACCAGGTCAGTAAGGAACTGAATAGAGAGTTGAGTAGCAGCAAAACCATCAACCACCAGTTGAGAGAGAGAGTCCAGTTTGGAGTCCAAAGTAGCACACTGTCCTTCAAGAGCTGCAATCCTGTTACCAAAAGTAGCAGAGGGGCCACCAGACCTTAACCTTCTTGGAGGGGAAGGAAAAGACAGGGGCCTGGAGGCTATGGGGGTTCTCACACTCTCAGGGTGTTTTTGAGTGATCTCATCACCCCTCACAGTTTGACTCTCAAGGCCTAGTGCCTGAATAGTGTGGGCTCCCTCAATATCTCTCTGGACATGCTCAAGTCCCTCTCCTTTTGCCAGCTCATTTGGTTGCCTCTCATTTTTATGCTCACCTCTCTTTTCTTTTATCTCTCTTTTCTTTTACACACCCTCACTCAACCTAGATGCATGGGTATGAGCAGTACTAACATGCATGGAAGGAGAAGATTTAGAATGTACCTTTAGGAGTTTGGCAAGAGGTAGGTCATCATCAGAGGCATCCTCAACAAGTACAGCATCAAAATCAGGCTGGGAGGGCTGGACAGCATCTTGAGTAGGAATGGTACTGTCAGTTGGAGTCTGGACAGCAGGTTCTGGCATGACAGCATCTTTGGGAGGTGGAGTGACAGTAGGTTCTGTAGTGACAGTATCTTTCTCTCCACCTTTGACAGTAGCTGTGTCCAGGACAGTAGCATCCCCAGTGTCTTTGACAGCAACAGAGGCTGTGACACCATCTTCCTGAAGGTAAGATGCTCCTTGGAGATCAGACAAAGTGTTGGTTGTTTCATTTTCTGACAAAATACCACTTTGCCCTAGCTCAGTGTTTGGAGGAGTGGTGTCCATCTCACTTTGAGAAATGGGTTCTTGTGGACCACTAGATGGGGGCTCATCCATGATTGGAGATGGATGATCAAAACCTGAAGGGTTGGGACTGTCCCCTTCTCTAGGTTGTGGAGAAGAAACAAAAGAATGTGTAGGGAAGGAAGAAGGTGAAAGTGTAGTAGAGAGTGGGGGCTGATTCACAGATGAAACATGTGAACCATCAATAGGAGTAGAGAAATCCTCACTGTGCCCTAACTCACTGTGTGTTTCTTCAAGTGGGGGTAGCTCAGGTTGGGAACCATGAGTTTGTGCAGACTCTGTACAGGGTGCCTTGGGAGACAGGCCAATTTCAATAGATGTCCCTTGTTGAGAAGGAACATCTAGGGAGGAGTTTATTTCCCTGGTTTCCTCTACAGTCTTTTGGGAGACTACAGGGTGGCTGACAGTGGTTTTGGTCCTCCTAGCTCTCTTCTTCTTAGGCTCAGGGGGAACCACTGTGGGTTCTGTTTGACTACCTTCCTTATTTGCTGCACTAGGTGCAGTGTCTCCCTCTTGACTAACAGAGCTACCACCAACATCAGCTTCTAAGGATCTTTTTCTGGATTCTTGCAAGGCTTCTCTTTGGGCTTTGGGAAGTCTAGAGGGCCTAGGCTGAGTGTATGGTGTTGAATGGGGGTTAACTGAATTTGGGTCTAATTCAGTTTCATTCTCAAGAGAAAAAGAATCATAACCAGAAGGTAATGGATAATCAAGGTTGGACACTTGATCAACCATGTGCTGAGTGAAACAAATTGGAATATGTGCATTGAGATTTTGTGATGATAATAGTGTGTGTGTGTTCTTTTTCAAAACTGAGCAAGCCTCTAAACGAGGAGCAGCATCATTAAAATCACAGAATGAATTAATGCACAACATAAGAAAGCGAGGGTAGTGTGATACCTTCTTACCTATGGCAGCTTTGAGTTGTGCCATGAGGAGAGAGCTCCAACATTCACCTTGTATCCATGGACAAGAGAATGTGTCAGTTTCTTGATGTAGGAGGGTATCCCATTCCAGCCTGTGGACTTGGTAGAGAACACCTTGACCATTGCATCAAATATCATGCTCCACTCCTTCCTTAGATACTTCCTGTCCATTTCACCAGACGGGTACCACTTGGTTGTTCCCTATTCGAGAATAGGGCCTGCATACCCAATCTTCAAGAAGAGCTTCTTCAGAGTGTCATCATTAGCAAGTGGAGTAAAGTTTTGGCCTTCTTCCAGTGTAATTCCAAGAGCAGTATTGATGACCTCAGCTGTGAGAATGTATTGTTGCCCAGAGATTGTGAATTGAATACCAGGGTTCTCACCCTCAGTTTGAGCAACAACAGTTTGCCAAAACGCCTCAAGTCTGTCTAAGTCGAGAATGGGGGTTGAGGTTATGGCATAACCGAGATAGGACTTGTTCAAGAAAAACACTAGTCCTTTGAAACCTTCACCAGCATCATTTGGGGAAAAGATGCCAGCAAAGTTTGTTTGAGAGAGAGTCTGTTTGGGGGCCATTGAGATTTCAAGAAAAGAAGAAAGTGAGAAAGTAGCTTTTTGCTTGAAGAAAAGTATTTTGCCTTGAGTTTTGTGAGAGTGATATGTTTGAGTAACTGGAGAATAAATATGGGTATCTCAAACGTTTGCTCAAAAAGTGGAGTTAAAGGACGTGTCTTAACCCACACTCTTAACACGTGAGTTACTGCCCGTTATTCACTGTCAATCGTGGGGTGAATATCCAATTACAACGGTCCACTATTGTTGACAGTAACCTGTGCGCTAGAAACAATCTGTCAGTAATAAGTGGTGGTGACAGTAGGTTTTGCTTCGACAGCAACTATTGCGCAAAAACATGCTGTCACCGTTAAGCATTTGAGTGACAGTATCCTTTAAAGGTCGTGACAGAAAGTCTTTCCCTGCTGTCAAGAAGGTTGCTATCAAGAGACACGGGACAGTATCCTTCTTTGTGACAGTAATTTAAATGGGAAATTGTTTCTGTCAGGAACTAATTAGAATGCGTTGCTCATATACTTAACCTAAAATTAACAGAATATGAATTTAGCAATGTAATCTTTCAAACACAGATATTAAGCAAGTTACACAGACAAGTCATAAACTCAGTAACCACATAAACAGGAACTTTTATTATTGTTAATAAAATCATTAATATTGAACATTGAGTACATCATTCTATGATTTTATCAACTAGTTCTAAGACTTCTTCCTTAATCTCTTCTTCAGAGCGGCCTTCTTTTTCAAGAAGTGCCTGAAGCTCCTTCTCTTCTTCCATAGCCTTGGCCTCCTCTTCCTCGTCTATCTCATCCATGGCGTCCAACAGCATTTCAAAGAACTCATCGATCTCTTCATTGTCGGGTTCACTATCACACTTCTTTAGACCAACTTCGATTCCTACTTTGTTTTCCATTATTTACTTTAAAACTGAGAGCAGACTGGTGAAACCTAAGGTTAATTTATAGGCAAAACCGTCTAAGGATCAAAGTCTAATGGTCAACAGTTAGAGTACCCATACAACTACCACAAAAGTAATTAATGGTCGTGTCCTCCTTTAATCCTACAGATTAATGCAAAAGAGTGTGAAAGTCCAATGGAACAGATTTTTAACTCTCAAACTTAACGGATAACCACATTAAAGTCATACACGGTTTAAAAGTATGAGACTGGCACAAAATACTGACATGAAAATTCAAATCAACACATGCTGTCACATAACTATCATAAACCAAGTACACAGTAACTTCTCTTGACAGCAGGTTTGAAGTTGCTGTCATGAGCTTCAATAAGAATTGAAAATTTAGAAACCTTAGTAAATTAACATACCAGATTCAGCATTCCCAATTCACTTACCAACCTGTTGAAGGTTACTTCATCCAATGGCTTAGTGAAGATGTCAGCAAGTTGCTTGTCAGTTGGGACATAAATCAGCTTCACAGTTCCTTGTTCAACATGCTCTCTGATAAAGTGATGTCTTATATCAATGTGCTTTGTCCTAGAGTGTTGAACTGGATTGTCTGAGATGGCTATGGCACTAGTGTTGTCACAGTAAATAGGAATTTCTCTTAACACTAGACCATAATCTAGAAGTTGACTTTTCATCCATAGAATTTGTGCACAGCAACTGCCTGCAGCAATGTACTCAGCTTCTGCAGTTGAGGTAGAAACTGAATGCTGCTTCTTGCTAAACCATGAGACCAATCTTCCACCAAGAAATTGACAGCTACCAGTAGTACTCTTTCTTTCAATCTTGCATCCAGCATAGTCTGAGTCTGAGTAACCAATTAGATCAAATCCAGTATTCTTAGGATACCAAAGGCCTAGGTTAGGAGTGCCTTTTAAGTATCTAAATATTCTCTTGATGGCTACCAAGTGTGACTCCTTTGGATCACTTTGAAACCTTGCACAGAGACATGTAGCAAACATGATGTCAGGTCTGCTAGCAGTTAGGTATAGGAGGGATCCTACCATGCCTCTATAGGTGCTTGAGTCAACTTTCTTTCCTTTAGGATCAAGATCCAGACTAGTTGCTGTGGACATTGGTGTCTTTGCAAGAGATGAATCTTCCAAGTTGAACTTTTTGAGAAGTTCCTTGATATACTTAGCTTGACTTATGAAGATTCCATCAGTTTGTTGAAGAATTTGTAACCCCAGAAAGAATGACAGTTCTCCCATCATGCTCATCTCATATTTGTTGCTCATGAGATGGGAAAACTTCTCACACAGCTTCTCATTTGTAGAACCAAAAATGATGTCATCCACATAGATTTGTACCAGAATGATGTCCTTGCCATGATGTTTGTAGAAAAGTGTCTTGTCCACCACTCCTCTGGTAAACTGGTTTTCCAGAAGAAAGGTGGAAAGTGTGTCATACCATGCCCTGGGTGCTTGCTTTAGTCCATACAAAGCTTTGAAGAGTTTGTACACAAAATTATGCATTTCAGCATCCTCAAACCCTGGTGGCTGTTCCACATACACTTCTTCTTCCTGCTCTCCATTTAGAAAGGCACTTTTGACATCCATCTGAAATACTTTGAAGTTGCAGTGTGCAGCATAAGCTAGAAAGATTCTTATAGCTTCAAGTCTTGCAACAGGAGCAAATGTCTCATCATAATCTATTCCCTCCTATTGACAGTAACCTTTAGCCACTAGCCTTGCTTTGTTCCTTGTCACCAATCCATTTTCATCAAGTTTGTTTCTGAAAACCCACTTGGTCTCAATAACTGACTTTCCCTTAGGTCTTGGAACCAATTTCCATACATTGTTTCTTTCAAACTGATTTAGCTCTTCTTGCATGGCTATCACCCAGTCAGAATCCAACAATGCTTCATCAATTGTCTTGGGTTCCATTTGTGACAGGAAGCATGAAAACATGCTGTCAGCAGAGACTTTGTTCCTTGTCCTCACTCCAGAATTAGGATCACCAATGATAAGGTCATTTGTGTGATCCTTGTTCCACCTGGTGATTCTGGGCAAGCTACTTGATTGAACAGGAACATTTGCTTCAGCTTGTTGAGTTGAATGCTCATCAATTCCATTGTCTCCACCATGTTCTTCATTGTCTCCAGAGTCATCACTGTCATGAATGTTAGAGGATATGGTCTGTGACTGAGCTGGAGTTTGGTTGACAGTAGTGGCATTGACAGTATCTTTATCAACTTCAACAACTTGAGTGAAGCTAGGTTCTTCATCCACAATCTCCTCAGCTTCCAGGTATCCTTGATTCTCAAATCTGAATGTCTGCATCTTTCCTTCTTCATGCAGTCCTGGAAACTTGGTTTCATCAAATGTGACATTAACACTTTCTTCAATAATCCTGTGTTCCATAACATAAACTCTGTAGGCAGTCCTTTCTGTGCTGTAACCCATGAATAGTCCTTCAAAAGCCTTGGTGTCAAATTTTCCTTTCTTCTCATGATTGTCCTTCATCATAAAGCATTTGCTTCCAAACACATGAAAATATTTGACAGTAGGTTTCTTTCCAGTTAGCCGACAGTAAGGTGTGCTTGCATGAGTTTTGTTGATCATGGTTCTGTTCTGAGTATAACAGGCTGTGTTGATAGCTTCAGCCCAGAAATATGTTGGCAGCTTAGCATCATGCAACATAGTTCTAGCTGCTTCAATGAGAGTCCTGTTCTTTCTTTCTACAACTCCATTCTGCTGTGGAGTTCTTGCAGCAGAGAATTGTTGTACAATTCCTTCATCTTTGCAGAAATTTCCAAGTGTGGCATTTCTGAATTCTGTACCATTGTCACTCCTCAAGATTTGAACTTTTGAGTTTGGGGTTCTATCAAGAACTCTGACTTGATCAATAATCACTTGAGCAGCTTCATCTTTGGATTCAAGAAGTTTCACCCAAGTGTACCTTGAGTAATCATCCACCATTACTAAGGCATATCTCTTTCTGGCTATAGATGGTACATTGACTGGTCCAAAGAGATCCATGTGAATTAACTTGAGTGCTTCTGTGTTGGTGTTTACTTGCTTGGACTTGTGCACAGCTCTTCTCAGTTTGCCCATTTGACAATCTTCACACAATCCTTCTTGACAGAATTCCTGTTGGGGCAAACCTCTCACTAACTCTTTCTTCATTAGAATGTTCATTGTTTTGAAGTTGAGATGTGAGAGCTTCCTGTGCCAAAGCATACTGTCACCAACAGTAGCTTTGCTGTAAAAACAGTAAACTTTATCCTTCTTTGTTGAGCTTAGATCAGCAACAAACAGGCTTCCTTTTCTGACCCCTTTTAGAGAGAGGCTTCCATCCTTCTTGTGATAGATGTTGCACACCATCATGTCAAAGTCAACCTTAAATCCTCTGTCACTGGATTGGCTGACACTGAGTAGGTTGTGCTTCAATCCATCCACAAGAGCAATATCTTCAATGACAACATTTCCAATTTCCAGACAGCCATATCCCACTGTGTAACCCTTGTTGTTGTCTCCAAAGGTTATGATTGGGCCAGCTTTCTCTACATAATGTGATAGCAGGGCTTTATCACCTGTTATGTGTCTTGAGCAACCACTGTCAATAATCCACATGACCTGATTTTTCTTCTTACCCTGCAAAACAGAATGTTTCTAAGTTGCATATGGTACCCAATCTTTGTTGGGTCCTGCAGTTTCAGTGTTTCCTGAGTTTCTTTCAGTCACAACATCACAAGCATTATCAAAGACTTCCTGTTTGACTTCTCTTTTCACCCACTTAGGTTTAGAATTGGACTTGGTCCTTTTCTTAGTGGATGAAGCCTTTTTGCTGTTGCCAGCAGGCTCAGAAGTCTCAACAGTGTTTAGGTATGAGCATTTTTCAGTAGAGAGAACAGGTAAGTTAAAGCATGTACTCATGGCAGTGATTTTGCATGGCATACAATCAATGTTATTACAGACACTCATAGTTCTATGCATAAGGGGGGTTCTGTGTAAGTTACCATTGAGTTCAGTAGCATTGATCTTATCCTCAATTGGTTTCTTACAAACATGTGTTAAGTGATGAGTAGATCCACAGTTATTGCACAGTTTCCTAGAAGCACCTCCAACATTAGTGTATCCATTTCCTTTATTGACACCTACCTTACCATTTCTATTTTTAGACTTGGGAGTTACTGGATTGACAGTATGTTCAGAAGTTGCTGTCGAACTTTCCTTGACAGTATCTTTTATTCCTACTGTCTTGACAGAAGGTTTGAAAGTTGCTGTCTTGGAACCATTCTTGACAGTATCTTTGAAAGATTCTGTCTTGCCAACTGTGACAGCATCTTTTGAACTTACTGTCTGATTGCTTGGTAAGTTTACTGTCTTGGGGATTGTGACAGTATCCTTTCCATCCTTGAATGTGCTGTCAACACCTTCATCCTCATCAAGAATTTCTTGTTTGATGAGCATGGCTTCTTCATCAAACTCAATTTCAGCAGCTTTGAAAATAGGAGTTTTAACTTTCTTGAGAATGGTGGGTTTGACAGCAGCATTTCCAGGACAATCTTGAATCACAGTTTCCTTTCCAGGTCTTCTACCATAAGAAAAACCTATACCAACAGACTGATTTTCTGTATGCTTATCATTGTAATCCTGAACTATCTTTGATGAGTTTCTATAGGCCTTAATCTTAAATTCATTTTCAGCAATCTCATTCCTCAGGAATTCCTCAACCTCCTTAGCACATTTTAATTCATTTTTAAGTTTAGCATTCTCTTGAGCTAAAGAGCCTAGTGAACTGGTTTTGAGAACAAGAGAATCATTTTCAGACTGAAGTGTTTCATTTAGCTTACTTAGTCTAGAGATTTCCTCATTAGCAGCAGACAAGCTAGTATAGACATTGAACATTTCAGCACTTAAGTCTTTAATGGTTTTCTTATACTCATCAGTAGACATATCAAGTAAGACAAGTGAAGGTACCTGACTTGAAGGTGTTGATGCTACCTCATCAGTGCTAGCCATGAGAGCTAGGTTGACATATTCTTCCTCTTCTTCATCATCAGAATCATCCCAACACTTTCCTTCAGCCACATAGGCTCTACCTTGATTTTTCTTGGAGTATCCACCAGTTCCTTTCTCATATCTTTGAACCTGTTTGGGTCTTTTGCATTCAGTAGCAAAATGACCAGGTTCTCCACAGTTGTAACATTTGAACTTTGATCTATCCACAAATCCAGTTTTGTATCCTCCTTTGGTTGAACTTCCCACAGCAGCCTTTGATGAGCTTCCTTTGCTGAACTTGGATGCTTGGCCTTGAGGCTTGTATGACCTATCCTTCTTGAACCTAAAGTTCTTGAACTTTTTGGCCATGTAAGCCATAGTAGGGTTGTCCATGCTTTCCAGTTCCTCCATTGTGTAGAAGTCTTCATCTTCCACATCTTTGAGCTGTAGTACCACTTTCTCATCATCTTAAACCACCTCTTCTATCTTCAAGGTCTGTGTTGGGGTTGATGGTGTGATCTGTAGTACTTCACTTGGCTGTGTGATCCTTGGCACATGTGCTACTAGGGCACTTGACATATTAGCCATCTTGTTCCTTGTTCCACTTTGTATGGCTCTCTTTTGAAAGAGTTCGAGTTCATAAGATTTCAGAATACCATAAAGTGTCTCAAAGGTTATATTGTTGAGATCTCTTCCTTCTCGTATGGCTGTTGTCTTGTGTTCAAGGTGATCAGGCAGTGTGAGCAGGAACTTGACATTTAATTCTTTTCTGTCATAGTACTTGCCATGTATCTGTAATTCAGTTAAGAGCTTACTGAACCTTTCAAACATGGAGGTTAAGTCTTCACCAGGCTTGGCCATGAATGCCTCATATTGAGATATTAGAATTTGTCTTTGGTTGCCCTTAACCTCTTCACTTCCTTCACAGAGTAAGGCTAACCTGATCCACATCTCCTTGGCTGATGTGCAGCTTATCACACTTCCACACATGGCTTTATCCAGCGTGAGAGAATCGAGCAAGATAAGTTGCAAATGATCATCTAGCACCATTTTCTCCTTTTCAGGTTCCAAGATTTCTGAGGGATCTTTGGGAACCCAATGTGCAGGAACAATCTCACCATTCACTGTTGTGGCTTCAATTTCCTTTCTTGGTATGAAAGGACCATTCTCGAGTATACCTGGGTATAGTGGATTTGCAGCTTTGATAAACAACAAGATTTTTCTTTTCCAAATGCTGTAGTTCTCTTTATCAAATGCTGGGATCTTGATACTGTTTGATTTCTGCATTTTCTTCGGGATCTCAGATATGTATGTTAATCTGAAAGCTCTGATACCAGTTGTTAGTCCTTGTGTATTGCAGAAGGGGGGGGGGGGATGAATGCAATACTGATAAAATTCAATCTAAATTTCAACAACTAAAATCAAGATTAAACGTTATCAGCAATATATGCAATCACGAACAGTATTCAGTAAGAACAAGATTCACAAAATAAATGTTTTATTTATTTTGCAAAGTGTTGCTACAACCTCAAGAAAGAATTCTCGAGCTTCGGGTTTTCTTCAAAGACACTTGCTTGTCTTCGTTACAATTCTAGAATGAATTGATAGTAGGTATAAGACTAACCCTATCACTATCAGTCACGGGTTTGTGAAGCTGCTGTCACTGTCAAGTGGCAGCTTCTTACAGATTGTCTTACCCATGTGACTTTCCTAAATTGCTAACATGTCAGATATACATTACAAAGAAAGCAACCTAGATTCATTCCATTTCCAGCTAAACCAATTCAGCAGATAAAGACTTGACCTTGCTCTTGAATTGATTCGCTTTTGTTTTGCAGTGCTTGAAGCTTCTGTCGTAGTCTTGCAGACTTGGTGCAGCTTAGGGATACTGCATCACGCCTGTTTCTTGAACATTTAAACTGTCACAGGATTTGACTGAGAAAGATACCTAGCATAAGGATCTTTATTGAGACAGTTACTTTTGCCGCAAAGCTTGCTGTCACAGGAATGATCTTTTGGTGACAGTATGAGTTCCCCGCATAGAGTGCTGTCGAGGATCCCAAACTTGCTGTCGAGGGCAATAGTTGATGTCGCGTAGTCTTCCGCCAATGTTGCTGTCAGAATGAATATGCTGTCGTGACTTGCAACATTCTGTCTTCTTGTAATCTTACTGTCACAGCTTTAGGACAGTAACCTTTATTCATGTTGTCATCCAAAAAGCATTCTTTGAGGCTTGAACACATAAGTGAACTTCTTTCAAACAATACAACTAGAATAACATTACATACTGATTACAAGAACATAATTTGGCTATGACAGTATGTTCTACTTAATTTGAAAAATTAAGTACAATCAAAGTTAAGTTATTTCAATGCTATCACCCATAAATCCCAACATTAGCGAATAAGTCTCCTTATTGATAATGGATAAACATTGTATTTCTTGCAGGATAAGTCTTTTCCTTGTTGATAAAGGCTATGACTCATTAATTGCCTTTAATTGGGATTCCGGATCCTTCTTTGATGAATTTACCATATTTTGGACTCTTTTTATGAGCTGTATATTTTCCCTATTTATTAATTACGAAATTAATAAATAATCTGGGTTTTGGGCCTTAAATACTTGGCCTTTCCAAAGAATCAGCAATTATATTTCTATAATTACTTTTCTATCCATATCATTTGCCCCCCAACTTCTGGGAAAATCTCCTTGGGGTTTTCGTAGAAGTTATAATGTGTTTTTCCTCAAAAGTTTCCATTTTAAGGGCATTTTCGACCTCAAATTAGGTCATTTTCGACCTCCTTTTCGACCAGGAAACAAGTCATTTTCGACCAGGACCGTTCGACCTCGATCATTCTTTTTTCGACCTCGATTTCAGTCCCAGGTCGATGGTTTCGACTTCGAACTACAGGTCTTTTTCGACCTCGTGGCTTCGACCTCGATCAAGGGTCTTTTCGACCTCGATTTTGGTCCCATGTCGATTGCTACGAGCTCAAACTACAGGTCTTTTTTGACCCCGTGGCTTCGACCTCAGTTAAGGGTCTTTTCGACCTCAGTTTTGGTCCCAGGTCGATCGCTACGAGCTCACTTTCTGAGCCATTTTCGACCTCGTGGCTTCGATCTCAATCAAGGGTCTTTTCGACCTCATTTCGGTGCTAGGTCGATTGATACGAGCTTACTTTCTGAGCCATTTTCGACCTCGAGCCTTCGAGCTCAATCAAGGGTCTTTTCGACCTTATTTTTCTAATTTTTGTGCCTTATTTTGGTGCGAGATCGACAAATACGACCTCGATTTTGTGTGTATTTTCGACTTGGGTCTTACGACCTCGATTTAGGGTTTTTTCGACCCTAAATCTTTAACTTTTCGACTTTATTTGGGAGCGAGGTCGTTGAATTCGACTTCGTTTTCCCATATGTTTTCGACCTCGGTCGTACGATATTGATTTAATGTCTTTTCGACTTCAAATCTCTGATTTTCCTTTGGCTATATTTTAAATCTCATTTTTTTTTCTTGGGCCTTAACTAGTCCAATTTTTAATTGGACTTAAATTATTCCAGCCTTGGGCCTTATTGGGCCTTTTATTGATTGGGCTTCGAATTTGCCTGAGACCCAAGTTATTTGGGTTTTAATTTCCGTAATCCATAAATGGATTTGTGGGCCTTAACTGGCTATAGACGGTTGCTCTTCTTTCAACCGGCCCATTGACCGGCTGTTGCCCCTATAAAAGGGTGAAATCTCACTTGTTTCAACTCATTTCTCAGAAATATTCTGCTAGATTTTCTCCAAAATTCTCTCTGCAAAGCTCTGCTAGGGTTCTGTGGCAAGGCGATTCCCGGCGAGGTTTTCTGTTTAAACTCACCGGTTTCTGGGTTCTTTTGAAGATTTAAAGATTTCTTGAAGATTCTGGGTTTAAAATGGCTGATCGCGCTTCTCAACGTCTATGATAATGCACTAGGATTTCATAGAAATTATACCGGTCTTTTTCGAGACTTGGGGTCTTTTTATCCCTTACCTGGGACTTACTACCCCTTTTTGGGGATTTTAATATACACTAATGTTTCACGAGTATCGTCTTGGTGTAAAGTGTGGAGCGACCTACACATTTACGACGATTTTGCCTTATTCGAGGCTAACTTGACATTTGCATAAGCCTTTTATGTCGTATACCGTCTTGTTTTGGCTTCAAGCCTTTCATTGAGCATATCGAATGATGGGGTTTGGACTGAATGCCTTAGGTTTCTGGGGTTTCAACCCTTCACCCTTACGTGTTCTTACTGATGGCTCCACTCGTAGTGATTCATTCTCAAGTCTATCATATCAAACTTCTCTTGAGCTTGAAATTTTCGCTAATTAACAATGAGCATCATAGGCTTTCTTTTGTATGTTTATTAGCAACATTCACCCTTCGGGGTTCGTTGTATTCAGCTCTATTTGTGCAGTTGACATGCATATTTTGTATTCTTTCCTTTGCATTCATTTGTAATTTGTCTTGACAATGCTTTGAGGATGTTTCTACCAATCAAAACGGGTTCAACCCTTCATCTTCTTTCCAGGAAGCTCATGATTTCATCGAACCATATTTCTACTTGTCCTACTAGCGGATCCTTTTAGGATGCACTAAACATAATAGACTTTCAAATTTGAGGCATGCCAAGTCCTTGGCACCTCATGCCCTTCGAGGGTTTCCAATTTTTAGGAGTCTCGACCAAATACGTTCTTAACGCGATATGGTCCTTCCCAATTTGGGGCCAGCTTGCCTTTTTGTCCAACTCCGGATGCCTCAATCTTTCGTAGAACCAAGTCTCCTTACCGAAAGAAACTTTCTTTAACCCTTAGGTTGTAGTAGAAAGATGCCTTCTTTTGATGTTCAATTATCTTGGTGTTTGCCTCATCTCTAACTTCGTCAATTAGATCTAAAGCTAGCCTCAAGTCTTCTTCATTTGTTTCTGGTTCATAAGCCTCAACTCTTGGAGACGTGTGAGTAATTTCCACCGGAACCACTGCCTCTGCTCCATAAGCCAATAGAAATGGAGTTGCTCCGGTGGTGACTTTGCAGGTAGTACGATATGCCCAAAGTATGGGGAGCAATTCGTTTACCCAAGTGTTTCTGGAGCGTTCAACTCTTTTCTTCAGTCCATCTAGGATAATTCGATTTGCAACCTCAGCTTGCCTATTTGCTTGTGGATGGGCAACAGAAGTGAAGCGCAACTTGATATCATTCTCATCGTAATACTTCTTGAACTCGTCGTTGTTAAACTGAGTTCCATTGTCCGTGACCAGGATTCGTGGAATTCCATATCTGCATATCACATTTTCCCAGAAGAAATGCATCACTTGCTTGGTGGTTATCTTGGCTAATGGCTTAGCCTCAATCCACTTGGTGAAGTAGTCGATTGCTACTATCAAGAACTTTTGTTGAGCACTTGCCATTGGAAATGGCCCGAGTATATCCATTCCCCACATGGCAAAGGGGATAGGTGAGTTAATAGATGTCATCATTTCTGGTGGTTGTCTAACCACTGGTGCATGCTTTTGGCACCGTTCACATTTCTTCACGTAGCTTTTAGTATCAGCAAGTATGCTTGGCCAATAGAAACCTAGACGAGTGATTTTATGAGCAAGGGCTCTGCCCCCCAAGTGCTGCCCACAAATTCCTTCATGTACCTCCTTCAGGGCCAATGCTACCTCTTGAGGTCTCAAACATTTCAGATATGGAATGATGAAAGACTTCTTGTATATGATTCCCTCAATCAGGGTATACCTTAGTGCTCTGACGTATAGTTTTCGTGCTTCTGAAGTGTCGTTGGGTAACCACCCAGTTTCTAGATGAGATTTGATGGGATCCATCCAACAACTGCCAACATCAATGGGTGCTACCAACTTTCCGTTGATGCTTGGGGTCTTCAAGACTTGGAAGTATACACTCCATGCATAGTTTTCAATTTCAGAAGAGGCAAACTTAGACAAGGCATCAGCCTTCACGTTCTCTTCCCTTGGAATATGTTCCACATAGCATTCGTCAAACTGAGTCATAATGGCCTTGACAAGTTTCAAGTACTTGGCCATGACTTCATCTCTGGCTTCAAACTCCCCATTTACTTGGGAGACCACTAGCCTCGAGTCTCCACATACTTTCAGAGTTTTGACCCTCAAGGCTCCAGCCAGCCCTAAGCCGGCTATCAGAGCTTCATACTCATCCTCATTATTTGTCGTTGGGAAGTCAAGTTTTAGTGCGTACTCTATGAGAAATCCATCAGGACTTTGTAGCACCAAACCTGCTCCACTTGATTTTGTTTTTTATGCTCCATCAAAATAGAGCGCCCAATATTCTTTGGAGACCATTTCTTCATCTTCTTTGTCTTTCACTGTTACTTCTTGCCCCCCGACTTCTTGGTTGTCAATGGTGCATTCAACCATGAAGTCAACGAGTGCTTGAGCTTCGATGGCCGTTCGAGGCTTATACTTGATGTCAAATTCCCCTAGTTCAATGGCCCATTTGATCAATCTTCCACTAACTTGAGGGCTGTGTAAGATGTTTCTTAAAGGTTGATTGGTCAAAACCTCTATCTTGTGAGCCTGGAAGTACGGATGTAGTTTTCTTGAGGCCATTACCAAGGCTAAGACAAAATTCTCAATCGTTGAGTAGTGTATTTCTTCCCCATGTAGAATCTTACTCACGTAGTAGATGGGCTTCTGCACTTTCAATTCTTCTTTTATCAGTACAGCTCCAAGAGCTGTGTTAGAAACCGCCAAGTACAAGTAGAGAGTTTCTCCTGACTTTGGTTTTGCCAACAGTGGTGCTTCAGCCATATATTTCTTCAGGGCTTCAAAGGCCTTTTGGCTTTCAGTTGTCCATTCAAAGTTTTTCACGTTCTTGAGTGCTTTGAAGAAAGATAAGCACTTCTCTCCTGACTTGGAGATAAATCTTCCTAATGCTGCCACTCTTCCCGTTAGTTTTTGGACATCCTTGACAGTCTTTGGTGGTTCCATGTCTAGAATTGCTTTGATTTTGTCGGGATTAGCCTCGATTCCTCTCTTGGAAACCATCAGGCCTAAGAACTTTCCCGAGCCTACACCAAAGGCACACTTAGCTGGATTCAACATCATCTTATGGTGCCTTAGCACTTCAAATGCCTCTCGGAGGTGCTCAATGTGATCGGCCTTATCGAGGCTCTTGACTAACATGTCATCTACGTAGACCTCCATCGTTTTTCCAATTAGGTGTTCAAAAATTTTGTTCACCAACCTTTGGTAGGTTGCCCCTGCATTCTTGAGCCCAAAGGCCATGACTAAGTAACAGAAAACACCAAAGTCAGTGATGAATGATACCTTGGAGATGTCATCTTTGTGCATCTTGATTTGGTTGTATCCGCTGAAGCCATCCATGAAACTTAGCATCTCGTGCCCAGCTGTTGCATCTATTAGAGCATCAAGGGAAAACAATCCTTAGGACATGCATCGTTCAAGTCAGTGAAGTCCACACACATCCTCCATTTCCCATTGGCCTTTTTGACCATTACCGGGTTAGCCAGCCATTCTGGGAATTGAATTTCCTCAATGAACCCGGCTTCCAGAAGTTTTTCAACTTCTTGTTTTATGGCTTCAAGCCTCTCTGGAGCAAAACTTCTCTTCTTTTGTTTTACCGTCTTCCTCTCAGGATCCACATTCAATTTTTTAGTTATCAATTGGGGATCAATCCCTGGCATGTCAGCCGTTGTCCAAGCAAAAACGTCATTGTTCTCTTGAAGAAAAGATATGAGCTTGCTTTTCAATGGCTCAGGAAGTAGTGCCCCAACATAAGTCACCTTCTCCGGTTCACCAGGGACTAAGGGAATTAGGATTAAATCCTCAGCTGGTTTCCCTATTCGGTCCTCATTGTCACTAGTATCCATGTCTTCAATTGGGAGAACGTGCCCCCCGATTCCATCAGGCCTTAACGCGGCTACATAACAACTTCTAGCCATCTTTTGGTCTCCTCGTTCTTCACCAATCCCATTCCTCGTTGGGAACTTGATTTTCAGATGATAAGATGAGGCAACGGCCTTGAACGCATGAAGACCAGTCCTTCCTAGGATCGTATTATAGGTCGAAGTTGCCTTTATAACTATGAAGTTCAACATCTGAGTAGACGTATTCATCCCTTGCCCCATTGTCATTGGGAGTTGGATAGTGCCTTCCACCTTTGACTCCACTCCATTGAATCCATATATGGGCATATTCGAGGGTGTCAACTGAGAGTCAGTGTAGCCCATCTTGATAAAAGCATCATGGAACAAGATGTCCACTGAAGCTCCATTGTCGACCAAAACTCTCTTGGTTTCAGAGTTCCCTATCACGGGTACGATGACTAAAGGATCATCGTGAGGAAACTTCACTCCCTCTAGGTCTGAATCATCAAAACGTATCGATAATTCTGTTCGGGCACGCTTTGGTGCTTCTCCGACCACGGTCATTACTTCTCGAGCATAAGCCTTTCTTGAGTTTCGGGAGGACCCAGTAGCAGCTGGTCCTCCGAATATCATGTTGATAACTGGCCCTCGGGGCTTAGGGTTACGATCTTGGTCGTTGTCCCTTCTGTCATAATCCTTCCTTTCATAATTTCCTCTTTGACTCCCTTGATTTTCATCTTTGGTGAACTTGCTGAGTTTTCCTCTTCGTATCAGAAATTCAATCTCATATTTAAATTGCCTACAATCGTCGGTGTCGTGACCGACTTCTTTGTGGAACCGACAGAACTAGTTTTGGTTCCGTTTGGACATGTCAGCCCTCATTGGCTTCGGCCATTTGAGATCTCCTTCCTTAGCTATTTCCATCAGAATTTGACTTCTGGGAGTGTTCAATCTTGCATACTCCGTAAACTTTGGCCCAAAATTGTTTCTCTTGGGTGGAGAATCAGAGTCCTTTGACGTTCTGGGAAACTTTTCCTTGACGTCGTAATCCTGAGTTTCTTTTTTTTTCTTTGAGTTTCCACTACCGCCAGCAGTGGGTTCATACTTTCTCATGCTTTCTTCAGCCTTGATGTACTTTCCGGCTATATCTTGGAGCTTCAGCATGCTTTCGGGTGGATGTTTTGCTAATGACCTTTTGAAGTGGTCATCAGTAGTTCCTTGTTGCAGGGCTATCATAGCCACTCTGTCCTCTAAGTCCGGGACTTTCAGAGCCTCCTGGGTGAATCGATTGATATAGTCCCTTAGAGCTTCATTCTTTCCTTGCTGGATCGCCATGAGTGATGCAGAGCTTTTCTCATGCACCCTTCCACTAATGAACTGATTGATAAAAGCTTTGCTTAGTTCCTTAAATGACCCAATTGAGTTGGGAGGAAGATGGTTATACCAGCGTTGGGCCATGCTTGCCAAGGTTTGTGGAAACGCCCTACACTTGACCGCATCGTTGGTTGTCTGCAACAGCAGTGCATTGGAGAAGGTCCTTACATGATTTGCGGGATCCCCCGTTCCATCATAAGCTTTGATCGTTGGCATCTTGAATTTCCTAGATATGGTGGCTTTCATGATGTCTTGAGTAAACGGTGGTGTAGGATCATCAGGATCTCCTAGGGGCAACAAAACACTAGGATCACCCCTTGGGGCTTCAGCCCTCTTGGTTCTTCTTGGTGTTGGGTCCAGGTTGATTATCGGGACTCTTCCAGTTGCTTGGCTTTGTGCTTTCGCGGCCTCCTGTTTTGCCAGTAATTTCTTGAGCCTTGCAGCCTCTGTCTCATGGGCCGCAATATTTTCCTTGGTAGTTTGGGGTTGTTCCCGATTTGTTTGGGAAGAACGTCTCCTCCTTGGGGCAACATCCCTCTCTTCTTCAGTTGAATAATTCTCGTCCTCAGTATAGGGACCCGAGTCGTCTTGAATCAAAGGGGTCCGTCGAGTTTGAGTTTGTTGATTTTGGGGTCCCAGATCTTGTATATAAGGGGGGACATATGCTTCATGGTAGATGGGGTTAAGACCACTACTGCCCGCCATGGGTCGAGGGGGCATGCCATAGCTTGGCATCCCCAAAGTTTGAGCAGCGTATTGGGGGAGATCAGTAGTATGGAGTTGAAGACCACTTGGGGCATTCATGAGCAGCGGGGAGGTCGTGATTGGTTGCTGGTGATCGGTCTCTTGTGGATTAGATCCATGAATGACCATTTGCAGGGGATTCGTCCCTTCAACCGAAATCGGGATTTCCGGTCCTTGAGTGTTGGTGGGGATATTCGCCCCTTGAGTGCTAGTAGTCGGCGGTGGTTGATTTCCGTGAGTATCAGCCTCAGAGATGATAGGGCGATCCTTAGGAGTTTGAGTATCTCGAGCTGTTCTTCGTGTATTTGCCATGGTTGATGTTGTCTTCCCACAGACGGCGCCAAATGTTGTGGAATAAAAAACGAGCTTGTGTATTTAATGCTAAGGTTTAATGAGCTTCGAGCTTTAATGGCTGCTCTTGTTGTCGGGGACTAACTCAGTCCTAACAAGATGCCTACGTATCTCTAGTATTTAGAGAATCAAGCCAATAAAACGTAGTTCTTGGTGTTGCCCTCGGGGCTATGGCGGCAGGGGCACACCAAGGACGTAGTGACTTGTATGTCCTTATTCGAGGATGAAGTCTAAAACGTAGTTCTAGGGGTGCCTTTGTGGCTTGTTGCGCCTTTGAGGCGTTGTGACGTATGGAGCTGTGCCCAAAACGTAGTTCTGATTGTAGGATCAGAGTCCTTATATAGGCGTCTAGAGCCTAGTATTTATGGTATGTTTAGGAATCTTAGCGAATAAGTCTCCTTATTGATAATGGATAAACATTGTATTTCTTGCAGGATAAGTCTTTTCCTTGTTGATAAAGGTTATGACTCATTAATTGCCTTTAATTGGGATTTCGGATCCTTCTTTGATGAATTTACCATATTTTGGACTATTTTTATGAGCTGTATATTTTCCCTATTTATTAATTACGAAATTAATAAATAATCTGGGTTTTGGGCCTTAAATACTTGGCATTTCCAAAGAATCAGCAATTATATTTCTATAATTACTTTTCTATCCATATCATTATGCAAAGCGTATATTTTTTTTTATATTTTTTAACTAAAATTTATCCTTTTCTAAAATTATCGCAGACGACATCTATATATACTATACTAGGCGAAACATTGAAAGTTTTGATTTTCGATTTTCTCACGTATATAACATAACTACAAATTTTTTTAATTATACTTTACTTAGAATTCAAAAACACGACCTTTTTTTAGAAAATATTTATATATATTACAACAAAATATATTGATAATTTTGACGATTATCTTAACTGACATGTTTACTAAGCTAATAAATTTTTATAAAATCTATAAGTCTTTTTAGATTTAAAGTATTAAAGTAGTGCTTTTAATTTTTTTTTTAAAGATATCATTTTCAGAAGTATTAAAATCGCAAAAAATTTAAAAGTAAATTTCAAAATTACTATCAAAGTCCTCTATATTAAAGTTAAAAGATTCGTCTGTATTATTTGGTTTTGTTAACTCAAATATAAACACATTAACTTTAATAAAATTATAAATTTTTAATTATAATACAGGGTTAACAGGTCCTTACAAACTGTTTCATTTAAAAAAATGTGGTACAGCAATCGTCTATGTTGTCCGGGTATCACAAATAAAATCTCTGGATATTGTAAATGATATGCAGTTGGCCCCTAAGCCCCCTCCCTACACTAGAACATCGATATTTTTGGAATCGAAAAAAAATTACTCTTTCCGTTCTTCTCATTTTTTTACTCTGCTTGCACGAATTTTATGGCTTCTATAAAGTATATTTTTATAACTTTTTTTTAAACTTTTTTTTTCTATATAAAAATTCAAACATCATATTTTTATTCAGAAGAAGAAAAAATTTAAAATAATTTATCGAAATATATATTAAAGGAGTTTTAAAATACGTACCTAGTCTCCGTCTCTTAATATAAAAAATTGAGGGGGGCGGAGGGAGTATTATTTTAAATAAGTTGTTGCATTAGAGGAGTTTATATATTATTATTAGTACTGGAGAATCTAGGTTTTTTATATACTATATTAATATTGATTCGGTCGTGTGGGATCAGTTTTACTTGCCAGAAAGGATAACTCCAACCAAAATAATTGAGTGGTTAAACAATGCACATGAAACGATGCAGGCATGGAAGCAGAGTCGATATTTTAGATAATGTTTTTGGATTTTAAAAAATGACATCCGTAAAAATGAACGATCAATTTAATATTTAACCCGTTAAAATTAAGTTGATAAAAATGTACTGACTATTGACTAAATATGGAAGTATAAAAGGCAGCTCACCGGCAATGGCAAACTACAATATTGGTTATCATAGCTCCTACACAATTACTAACTAAATTATGGAAGTTTGGAAGTCTGTAGCTTCAATAGCAATCTCAGTTATTCTGATTTTAATTGGTAACTTTGCACTAAAATTGTACCAAAGGCAATGGGTGAGACCAAATAGGATTCAGAGACAATTGAAAGAGTTGGGGTTCAAAGGAAATCCTTATAGATTTTTGCATGGAGACATGAAGGAGTTCTTCAGCATAGCAGGTGGAGCAACTTCCAAGCCTATCGAGTTCTCTCACGATATTGGAGCACGAGTTTTACCATACGAGGATCACATTGTCAAGAAGCATGGTAACATGTACTGTCTGTCATATTACAATGTCACTACTGTTAGCTTGCTTTACATTTGCCCAAGATTAAGTTGTAGAAATTGTTGAATATGTTAAGACGAAAATATTCAAAATTTGCAGGCAAGAACTCGTTTATATGGTTTGGAGCTAAACCGAGGCTCAACATCATGGATCCGATGCTAGTTAAGGAGATTTTGTCTAAGCCTGATGACTTCCATAAAGTGTATCCGGATCCAGTTGCCGACCTTGTTGTAGGAGGGCTTTCGACAGCTCATGGCGAAAAATGGCCAAGACATAGAAAAATAATCAACCTTGCTTTTAATTTAGAGAAGCTAAAGGTCTGTTGACAATATTTTTACATATAGGAAACTCAGGAAGCTATAGTTTAAGCTATATATGCATGATATCTTTTATTTCTGTTTAAAGGGCACATTACCAGAAATTTACTTGAGTTGTAAAGATACAATCAGTAAGTGGAAGGCATTGGTCTCAGCAACAGGAACTACTGAAATTGATGCATGGCCTTACATCGAAAACCTGGCTCGTGATATGATTTCTCGAGCAGCCTTTGGCAGTAATTTTGAAGAAGGAAGAAGAATATTTCAACTCCACGAGATGCAAGCTGATCTTGCATTTCAATTTATGGGTACTAGTTACATCCCATGGGCTAGGTAATACTGATCTTATATGCTTGATATTAGTCCAAATCAGTACTACTATTGAAAATATGTCTACATAATATGATATTATGCTTTATTTGTAGGCACTTTAAAGTTAAAGAAAATCGGAAAATGAAAGTATTGAACAAGGAAATGATAGATCAACTGAGTAGGATCGTCAAGAAAAGAGAGGAGACACTGAAAAAAGGAGAAAAAGTGAACAAAGATGACTTGTTAAGTGTATTAATCGAAGCCACCAGGAAAGAGATGCAAGAAGAAGGATCAGGAATGAGTATGGAAGAAGTAATAGATGAGTGCAAGGTTTTTTATTCGGCTGGAGCAGATTCAACTGCACGTTTGCTTGTGTGGACTATGGTATGTTTGAGCAAACATACTGACTGGCAATCTCGGGCTAGAGAAGAGGTTTTCCAGGTTATGGGAAAAAATGATATCGATTTTGAAAAGCTTAATCACCTCAGAATTGTAAGGCTCTCTGGCAATCATCTCCTTAGTTACACCAAAGAACATGCATAAATATTTTAACATGATATTGTAGCTTATGTAAAGATCTGTTATCTTCAATTGCAGATAAACATGATATTGTACGAGGTGCTTAGGCTCTATCCACCAGCAGGAATGCTTCTACGAGCTACTTCTAAGACGACGAAACTAGGAAATCTGACAATACCAGCATGGGTGCACCTGACAATGCCTGTCATTTTTCACAATCATGATGCTGAAATTTGGGGAGAAGACGCGAAAGAGTTCAATCCGCAAAGGTTTTCAGAAGGAATTAGTAATGCAACAAAAGGATTGCCAGTGTTTATTCCATTCAGTTGGGGTCCTAGAACATGCATAGGCCAACACTTTGCCATGATAGAAGTGAAGATGGCTGTAGCAATGATCTTACAGAACTTCTCTTTCGAGCTTTCGCCATCTTATTTGCATGCTCCTGAGCTCTATTTTCTTCTGCGACCACAATATGGTGCTAAAATAATTCTACAAGACCTCTAAAGTGCAATTATATGCAATAAAATTGGTCATGTTTCTAGTTGTATTTTGGAAAGTGAACTTATAATAGTTGTTTTTATGAAGTTCAGTTCAATTATGTCCCTAAATTCAATAATTATAAAATAATGATAACATCGTTCTATTTTTTTTTTGATAGTTAAGGTGAGGAGAACATCGTTCTATTTCATTTGCTAGATAATGGCATCCTCTTTGCTCCTTGATTTTAAACACTAAGTTGATTATCTAAAAATTGTTTATTTTATAAAAACCTAAATACCAATTTTTTTAATATCACGTGCTAAATTATTTATCAATTTAAACATATACTGCATACAGTTTAAGTTACATTAAATATACTAGTAATCAACCAGTCATTGAGATTATAGAAATTGAAAATTCTAGCTTTATAATAAAGGTAAAAGCATCTTCAACCATCATGAACTCTTAGCTAAAAATTCAAATGACATGTTTTAAATAGAAATTATAGAGAATGTTTAAAAATTTTGTCACTCCAATGGTACTACATTACCGTTGGCTAAAAATTTAGATAACCTCATCATATTGGCTATATATGCCGAACGGACCTGTAGCAAAATTACACGTCAATTGTTACCATATTAAAATAGTATATTGTACTTAAAATAACTTCAAATAATAATAACATGTCATTTTTAAAATATAACAAATCAATATAGTCAACTCGTAAAATACCTTACAGGTTCAGCAAATTTTACATAATCAATATTTAGCCAACCATTTTACAGAACACCGTTGAAGATGCTCTAATAAGTAACAACAACGATATAAGATTTCGATATATTTCGTGATTCACGTTTCACGAATCCCCAGGCATCTGCTCGCCAGGAGCCATGGCCAGGTCCAACAACTCTAATTTCTTTTTCGATAATTACCAACTCATTTGTTCTGTTCAAGTTGTTTTATTGACTTGGTGCTTGTTTAGTTTGAATGCGAAGTAATATTTATTATGAAAGTTGAATAATTTATATAAATTCAATCATCATTAATATATATATATATATATATATATATATATATATATCAATATCTTCTTTTTTATATATATAAAGAAAAACCCCCGGGAGCTCTCAGATCGTCCGAAAGCTATTTATCTATTTTTCTAGAGCTCCTGAATTTTAATTCAATAAAATTAAATTAAATTTCCTTATTTAAATTTGAATTTATAGGATAGAAAAATATCAACTGCCTTTTGAATCTTTACTAATGAGGAAACTGATATACAATTTTAAGATTCTTTCCTTTCTCAATTTTGATTCAATAAAATGAAAGTTTCTTATTTAAAGTTGAATTTAAATGATAGAAAAAAATCTCAATTGCCTTTTAAATCTTTACTAATAAAGGAAACTAAATATAACTATTTATTTATTTTTCTAGATCTCTTGAATTTTAATTTAAGATGATTAAATTTCCTTATTTAAATTAAAATTTTATAGGATAAAGAAAATATCATTTGCCTTTTAAATTTTAGCTAATGGAGGAAATAGAATATACAATTTCAAATATCAAATACCTTTTAAAACTTTACTAATGGAGAAAACTGATATACAATTTCAAGATTCTTCCATTTCTAAATTTTTATTCAATAAAATGAAAGTTCCTTATATAAATTTGAATTTATAAGATAGAAAAAATTTCAATTTCCTTTTAAATCTTTACTAATGGAGTCTCAATTTTCGAAAAAAAAATCAATTATCTTTTAAATCTTTACTAATAAAGAAAACTAAATATAACTTTTTTTTTAGAGCTCTTGAATTCTAATTTAATATAATTAAATTTCCTTATTTAAATTCAAATTTATTGGATTGAGAAAATATCATTGTCTTTTAAATTTTAACTAATGGAGGAAATATAATATACAATTTTAATATTCTTTCCTTTCTTAATTTTGATTCAATAAAATGAAAGTTCCTTATTTAAATTTGAATTTATATGATAGAAAAAATCTCAATTGCCTTTTAAATGTTTGTTAATGGAGGAAACTAAATATACAAATTTAAATCAATAAAATTAAATTTCCTTATTTAAATTGAAATTTATAGGATAGAAAAATATGAAATACCTTTTAAATCTTTACTAATGGAAGAAACTGATATACAATTTAAGATTCTTTCCTTACTTAATTTTTATTCAATAAAATTAAAGTTCCTTATATAAATTTGAATTTATAGGATAAAAAAAATCTCAATTTCCTTTTAAATCTTTACTAATTGAGAAAACAGAATATACAATTTTAATATTCTTTCATTTCTCAATTTTAATTCAATTAAATTAAAGTTTCTTATTTAAATTTAAATTTATAGGATAGAAAAAATCTCAATTGTCTTTTAAATCTTTGTTAATGGAGGAAACTAAATATATAATTTAATATTTTTTTCCATTAAAATCTTTAATAATGGAGGAAAGTAAATATACTATTTTAATATTCGATATCTATATCTTTTTATCTTATCAATCTTTATATTTTTTCTCCTTTTATTTATCTTCTTCTTTATATATACTACCTTAAATGAGTGTTTTTAATAATTGGTATTTCAATATTCATATTTTCATATTTTATTAATTGTATTTATTAATAAAATTAAGGATGCATGTTAAAATAGGTAAACTTTTTTAATAATTAAAAGTACTCCATCTGTCCTTCTCATTTCTTTACACTTTCCTTTTTGGTATGTCCCTCTCATTTCTTTACATACCAAAATAGTAACATTTTATAATATAAAATTCAATCACATTCACTACTTTCCTCCACTATACTTACTTTATACCCACTTTATATATTAAATATTGATTGATCCCACCACTTTACTCATTTTTATTAATTTTCCCTATTAATTTACACCTTTTTCTTAAGTTCGTGTCATCCCCTCAACGTAAAGAATTGAGGGGGACGGACGGAGGGAGTATTAAAATAGTTTTAAACTATATAAGTAAGGTTTTAGTCGTGATATTTTTGGACATATTTATCTTTTTATAAATATTCAACATTTTTATGTTTTAAGCTTATCAATTTTTATCTTATATATAAGAAAACTGAATATACAATTTTAATATTCTCCTTAATTAAAAAATATCTCATTTGTTTTTTGAAATCTTTACTAATGAAGGAAACTAAATATACAATTTTAATATTTTTTTCCTTTAAAATCTTGACTAATGGATATTCTCCTAAAAAAATTTCCCAAATTTTAAAATTGAAAAAGACTTTTACTAATATTTTCCTAAATTTCTCTTCGGCACCAATTTGAAACTTATTACAAAAGTTTACCTTAATTATTCAAGACTAACTTCTTCTCCAACAATCATTCATATATATAAAAAAAATTGATCATCGAAGATAAGTAAGTTAAACTAAATATAATTACTAACATAGGAAACTAAATATATTATATTAATATTCTTCTAAATTTTATATTTAAGCCAAAGCTTAAAATTTTAAAAAATATTATGGAGAAGACAAGGACGGTGAGGTGGGTCCCCCAAATCACCTCAATCTTTTTTTATAATTTTCTCGAATTTTTGAATTATTAATATTAAATATTAGGAAATATCTCAATTGCATTTTAAAATTTTATTAATGAAGGAAACAAAATATATTATTTTTATTTTCTTTCCTTTGAAAATTTTTACTAATGGAGAAAACTAAGTATATAATTTTAATATTCAATTTTTTATTAAGAAACTAAATTTACCATTTTAGTATTCTCCTAAATTTTCTATTTAAGTCAAATTTTAAAATTTTGAAAATTAAATATCAATCAGTATCATTATACACACACAAATATCTTTTATTATATTATTATTTACCATGTAAATGATGATTTAAATTAAATTTTAAGATATAATAAAATTAATTAATAACTGATATAATTTATTTAGTAAATTAGTTTGTTATATATTTTGATTATTAACAACGAGAACGCGTGTGTATTGTGAGAAAACATGTTTAACGAGCTGAGCCAAAATTTTAACGAGAGCACATGAGAAAACATGTTTAACATGATATAATTTTAGGGAAGACATTCATTATTTACACTCAAATTTTTAGGGAAGGGAAGCCAATAAATATATAAAAGTCAATCCTATTTAAAATTTAATTAAACAAATATTACCTTTTTTCCTCAACTAACTTAGATCATATTTAAGTTTTAATCAATATTTTTAGAGTTTCACTATTTTAATTCAATTAAAAATTTTAGCAAAGACAATAATATATAAAAGTCAATCTTATTTAAAATTTAATTAAACAAGATTAATTTTTTTACTCAACTAAATTAAATTGTATTTAAGTTTTAATCTATTTTTTTTAGAGTTTCTCTATTTTAATTCAATAAAATTAAATTATCTTACTTAAATTTGAATTTATAGGAAAGACAATAAATATATAAAAATCATTTTTTTAGAATTTAATCTTCATTATAATGTTATATTACAATCATGTTTACGATTTAATATTTATTAGATCTTTATATTATAATCTTATTTAGAATTTAATCTTTATTATATCTTAAATTGCCAATAAAATCATGACATACTGATTAGTTTTCCTTACGTCACAAATTTTAGGATTTTATGATAACCTGTGTGCATTAATAACATTGCATATTGATAATAACTGTTTGTATATTTTAATTTCTAAAAAGTTTTATTATGACGTCTAAGAATATTTAAGAAATTTGTAATTTTGTGATAATACAAATATTTGAAGTTTGAAGCAGTGGTTAGTACTTCAAGTTTTATTATTCCGTAATTTTAATATTTTTAATTTATTTGTATTTAGTGCAATGGGCGTCGGCTCAAGAAAGTATGACATAAAATTGATATATAAAGTTTAGGGATATTTAAGAAAGAGTTTGATGCATTTTGGTGCCAAAGTTTGCACGGAGTTCCAAAATGGTGGCTGAAGTTTGAAAATTGCAAATCGATGGCCAAAGTTTTTACCAAATTTCAAAATAGTGGCTATACTTTCAGATTTACAAATCGGTGGCCATATTTTATACCGTATTTCACAGTAATAATTCAACAAATAAAAAAATGAAAAAACAAAAATATTATTGAAAAGTAATTAATTTAAAATTTTTAAAAATAATATTGATTCAACAGGAACACCAAAAAAATTCATACAAAGTTTAAAAAAAAGATCACTGAGTCTAAATAATTCTCGAAAAAGAGTTATAGTCAAATTTTCAAAAAGGTTAATATTTAAATTTTATTATTTCATATATTATTAGTAATTTTTGTTATATGTATTTATGCAACGGGCGTCGGCTCAAGAAACATGACACAAAATCGACGTATAAAGTTTAGGGGATATAAAGATAATTTTTGTGATAATACGAATGGCTTAAATGGTGGTTAATACTTAAATTTACATTATTGTATATTTTTAGTATTTGTTCTATATTTATTTAGAGTAACGGGTGTCGCATCAAGAAAATATGATACAAAATCGACATAAAAATATGTTAGTAGTTTATTTTATTGTTTATGTATGTTATTTTGTAAAATATTGTGTTCACTATTTATATATCTATACTATATTATTAAAGCCGAAACATTGAAAGTTTTGGTTTTCGGTTAACGGTCGGTTTTTGGTTTTCGGTACTTTTTCTAATTAATAAATTAATAATAAAATCAAAATTCGGGAAAGTTTTATTCTACATTAATATTTCACTATATTTTACTACATAAAAATCAAATAATATTGAAATCTAATCAAAAAAATGGAAATGTGGGATCTAATTTGTTTAAATTTATGATACACTACTACAAATATACTTCTTTCTTTTTAGGCTAAGAAAAGCTACTAAAAATCAAATCTTTAATAGAATTGTATTATTGTCAAGTTACCAAAATAGTAACTAGATGATTGGCTTTTATAATTAAAATATTTTTTTCTAACAAAATTTACTCTTTTTCCAAAAATATCATTACAATTATCTTTAAATAAAAATATATTACCTTTTATATTTGTTATTACTAAAATCTATATTTTCCAAAAATATGAGGTGCAATCCTTACTTATTTATTTTAAAATCTATTTTAATACTCTATTTAATAAATAATAAAATAATATAAAAATATTAACTAGCTGATTGCCTTTTATAATTAAAACATTTTTTTTCTAACAAAATCTACTTCTTTTCCAAAAATATCACGGCAATTACCTTTAAATTAAAATATATTACCTTTTATATTTGTTATCACTAAAATCTCTATTTTCCAAAAATATCAAGTGCAACCCTTACTTATATATTTTAAAACTTATTTTAATACTTTTAATTATTTAAAAAAAACTTACATATTTTAACAAGTGAACGTATTTTTTTTAACAAATACAATTAATATAATTAAAACAAATCATCACTAAAATCCCTATTTTCCAAAAATATGAGGTGCAATCCTTACTTATTTATTTTAAAACCTATTTTAATACTTTATTTAATAAATAATAAAATAATATAAAAATAGTAACTAGCTGATTGCCTTTTATAGTTAAAACATTTTTTTCTAACAAAATCTACTTCTTTTCAAAAAATATCACGGGCAATTACCTTTAAATTAAAATATATTACCTTTTATATTTGTTATCATTAAAACCTCTCTTTTCCAAAAATATCAAGTGCAACTTATATATTTTAAAACCTATTTTAATACTTTTAATTATTTAAAAAAACTTACCTATTTTAACAAGTGAACGTATTTTTTTAACATATAAAATTAATATAATTAAAACACATCTAAAAATATTACGTGCAGTTACTTTTTTTTTTAATTAAAACATGTTAATTTTTCTATTTGTCCTTATTAAAAAAACTTACTTATTTTAACATGTCAACGTATTTTTTTAATAAATAAAATTAATATAATTAAAACACTTATAAAAATATCACGGTCAATTACTTTTTTTAATTAAAACATGTTAGATTTTCTATCTGACCTTATTATTAATATTGTTTTATTATAAAATAATATTAATAATACCTCATTTATCTTCCTCGACCTCATTTGTATTTTTTTTATATTTTTTTATGTTCCAATGAATATTTAAGTTTCTCATTTTATAATTTATCATATTAATTTTTACTTTTATTTTAATATTTTCCGTTCACATTAAATTTTTTAGTTTATTATTTTTAAGGCCCGTTTACACGGGTTATAGGCTAGTACTAACTTATAGCCCGTACAATGTACGAGTTTTTTTAATAAATTTAATTAATTAATTAAACAATTAAAAGATATATTTGGATGTATTAATAAGTTATATATATTATTAACTATTGAGAGATTTCCCATAAGGTATTAACGGGAGTGTATTAATGATTGAAAAATATTGTAAAATTGGTATCTTTAGGTGTGTTTTGGAAAGGTAATATTGTTTAATAAAAAGGTAACATGTTAATTTAAAAAGTTAACATTAATGATTGAAATATATAATATAATTAGTATTTTTAGATTTGTTAATAAAAGATAGTATGTTTTAATTAAAAGGTAACATGTTTTTAATTACTGAAAAATAAAATATAATTAATATTTTTAGGTGTGTTTATAAAAGATAGTGTTTTTTAATTAAAAAGTAATATGTTTTGGTTAGAAAATGCAATATCCTATTATTCATATTATTTATAAATTAAAATGACCGGAAACCAAAATACCAAAAATTTCAGTGAAATGGTTATTATATAATAGTATAAATTTTTTTCTTAAATAGCTAATACTTAAAATTTTACAAAACAATTATAGGGCCGCTGCGAAGCGCGGCTTAGTCGACTAGTACTTATATAAAGGAGAAGACGGAGGCGGTGAAGTGGCGCCTCTAGAATCGCTCCGTTCTATTTTTCTAATTTTCTCAATTTTTCACAATTTTTAATTTTAATAATTACAACTTCCTTATTATTTTCGAATTTGTACGACTTGATAGAACTTTCTTTGATTTAGAAAATTACAACTTCCTTATTTTCGAATTTGTAGGACTTGCTAAAACTTTCTTTAATTTAGAAAATTACAACTTCCTTATTATTTTTGAATTTGTAGGCTTGATAGAACTTTCTTTTATTATTTTCAAACTTGACAGAACTTTCTTTGATTTAGAAAATTACAACTTCCTTATTATTTTCGAATTTGTAGGCTTGATAGAACTTTCTTTTATTATTTTTAAACTTGATAGAACTTTCTTTGATTTAGAAAATTACAACTTACTTATTATTTTCGAATTTGTAGGACTTGATAGAACTTTTTTTTATTTAGAAAATTACAGCTTCCTTATTATTTTCGAATTTGTAGGCTCTTATGTTAATAATTGCAATTTTCTTTTTTTATTATTTTCAATCTTAATAGAACTTTCTTTTATTATTTTCAAACTTGACAGAACTTTCTTTGATTTAGAAAATTACAACTTCCTTATTATTTTTGAATTTTTAGGATCTTATGTTAATAATTGCAATTTTCTCATTTATTATTTTCAATTTTGATAGAACTTATTATTTTCGAATTTGTAGGAATTGATAGAACTTTCTTTTATTTAGAAAATTACAACTTCATTATTATTTTCGAATTTGTAGGCTCTTATGTTAATAATTGCAATTTTCTTTTTTTTTTTATTTTCAATCTTAATAGAACTTTCTTTTATTATTTTCAAACTTTATAGAACTTTATTTGATTTAGAAAATTACAACTTCCTTATTATTTTTGAATTTTTAGGATCTTATGTTAATAATTGTAATTTTCTCTTTTATTATTTTCAATTTTGATAGAACTTTCTTTTATTATTTTCAAACTTGATAAAACTTTCTTTTATTATTTTCAAACTTGATAGAACTTTCTTTTATTATTTTCAAACTTTATAAAACTTTTCTTTTATAATACTTCTTGACTTTTGAACATAATGGATTTCCATGTTAATCACCTTACAAACACCTATAAATTAAAGGTTTCATAACAAAAAATTTACACCGAAACTTTTTTACATAGCTTCAAATTTTTACAACCATATTTACAATCAATACAACTATGGCCTACACCATGTTGGATGCTTTGAACGACAGCAACTATACCTAGATGATAAGAGTACGAGTGTGTAGAATGTGGGAATTTGTCAATCCAAATACTGAAGAATTGATCAGTCTTGACATGATTTTAATCAATGAATGAAAAGGTTAATAAATCAATATACTTATAACTTATTAGTTTATCAAATTGTATGATGTTATTAACTTTTCTAAGATATGTTGTATGACAGGAAAATTTGATCCATGCTACGATCCCGAACATTCTGGTCTCTCGGTTCAAAAAAAATTTAGAGGAAAGCTCTGTGTACAACATCAAAAATCTGAAACTTGTTTCAAGTATAGAAAAATATAGACCACTATCACATGTGTCTAAATTGATCTTCATACGCATAACGTTGCCTAAGAGATTGGAAGAAGGCATCGTCAACATATCATTGCATGGATTTCAGTTCATATGTCCGGATATGATTGATGCACGTATTAACGACACCAACATACTCTCAGGTTTTTGATGTAGTAATATATTAGAGTAATATATAAGTAATACTATTATATAAGTTATAATTCAAACTATCATGTTCTAATATTATTTTTTTTATGTTGATTTAGATGTTGTAGGCTGCTTGACCTACTTGGGTGGCATTAAAGTTGTCAAAGACGGTTGGAAAAAAAGAGATCTCAAAATTGTCACAAATTAGTAAGTTATGCATTATATTAATTTTAATATAACTGTTAATTGTTTTTTATTGTTCTTGTAATTTTATATTACTTCTTTGGTTACCCCAATTTATTTGTTTTACTTATTTAATTTGTTCTAATTTTTTTCTTAAACAGCTCCATCACCATACCATAACTTTGTGGGAAAAGTTGACTGAGATGGGTTGATACAAATTTATACAAGGAGGATGGTGGACCCCATATAATAATTGTCACATCTACCCAGATTAAAAAATTTAAAAGTAATTATCTTTATTAATGTTTTTATAATATATAGTTTTAGAAATTGCACATATATAAATCTATCTTATCTCGATTGAACGAATATCATTAGATATTATACAAATATTTGTTTCATTGATATTATTAATTTAATTCTTATATTAGTTTTTTAACCATTTATTTACTCTTATAGGCAGATACAATTAGCTTTTCTATCACAAGAAATAGTAAAATTTATACAAATCTGGATACACTGTGTGTGTCATCCCTGAGAAAATAGTAATATTATATATTTATATTGATTTTTATCAATATAATTTTTTAAATATATATATAGTATTGGTATCGGTCCAAGAAAATAAAAAATCAAACTCTATAAACAAAAAGAATATGTAAATAATTTATAATATTACTTACCCAAATGCAAATTTTATAGAATATATTTTATTTGATAATTTATATAATTTTATAGATATTTATTTCACAATTTTTATTCTAATATTTTTTTCTTAATAAATATATTCTAATGCCGCTGTGAAGCGCGGCTCAGTAACCTAGTATATATATAAAGGAGGATACGCGGGAGGTGAAGTGGCGTTTCTAAGATTGTCTCAATCTGTTTTTTTTCTAATTTTTTAGAATTTTTGAAATTTAAATAATAATAAATGAAAAATATCCTTCAACCTATTAGAAGTAGAAAAAGTGTTCGAATTTATTGAGGAGAAGAGTTCGAATTAATAGAGAAAACATATAAATAAAAAGTTTGATTTGAAGTAGAATAGGTGTTCGAATTTATAAAGAAGAATAATTTGAATTTATATGTAAGACATAGAATTAAAAGTTCTATTTAAAGTAGAATATGTGTTCGAATTTATAGAGTAGAAGAGTTCGAATATACAAGAGATACTTGCAATCAAAAGTTCTATTGGACGTCAATAGGTGTTCGAATGTACAGAGGAGAAGAGTTCGATTTTACAGAGACTTTTTACGTTAGACATATAATTAAAAATTCTATCGGAAGTAGAATAAGTTTTTAAATTTATAGAGAGAATAATTCGAATTTATAAGAAATACATATTAAAAAAAAGTTATATTAAAAGTAGAATAGGTGTTTGTGAATTGTAAGGCATGTATAAATAAAAAAAAATTGAAAGTAAAATAGGAATGCGAATTTATATAATTGTTTTTCAACAAGAGAGCAATTCATTATAAAGGAATATGTAAATAAGAAAATTAATATATGAGACAAACATTCGATATATAAAATTTGCGATTTCGATCTAACAAGAAAAATGTGTTTAACGGGAGGACAGTTTATTAGGGCAAAATGACTGATTGCTGTAGTTTTATAGACAAATTTTTTTAAAAAAATTATAACACGATCGCGAAACGCGGCTTTATCAACTTAGTTTATATAAATAATTGAATAATCGGTGGACAGAGTGTCGTGTCCAAATTATTGCGGTACACCAAATAACGTAACAGCCTAGTTATTATACATCAAATATCGTATTAGGTTATTGATGCACACGAAATGCAGTATTAGGTGGGCACTTAGGGTCATGTTTCCGCGATGAGACATTTTAGACATTACTGTTTTAAAATTGGATTATTGCGCGATGAGACATTTTAGACATTTCAGATTATTGCTCTTTTTAAAAAATAACATGAAATTTTATGTGAGATACAAAGAAATATAAGGAAAAATATATTCTTCAATAAAACAAAAAAATATGTAAAATAATAATAATATTAAATTCTATGTAAGATAAGACTTTAGGAGTGAAAACCAAATTTGGTAAAAAACAAAATAAAAGTTAATCACTAGAATTATCATTCAAAGGTATTATATTCATTTTTAAGAAGTTAAATCGAGAAAAGCAACATAAGTAGTAACTGATATAAATTTTCAAAAAACATGTGACTAATTATTAAAGGCCAGCCCAATCATTCAGGTAGAAATCGAACTTATTACTAGAAGGCTTAAAGGCCAAGCCTAGCATCATTAAGGCCGAAACAACAATGATACCCAAGTAAGCAAAAAACAACAAAGCCCATCACACACCGACTCCTCTTTTGGCAGACATATACATTAGCAAGTTTGATAATGATGCTAATTTTAAAGTGCGATTTAAGGGGCGTATTCAGCCAAGGAAGCTTTGTTGAAGGGTTTCAGGTGGGTATTAGGGGATGGTGAAGATATAGTAGCAGTTAGGGATCCATGGATTCGTAAGAAGAGTGATTTTCGAGTGGAAAACAGTCATTTATATGAAGGTCGAAGCGAGAAAGTGTCTCACTTGTTTTTACCAGGAACTAAGCAGTGGAACACCAGTCTGGTTAATGCGAAATTTCATGAGGAAGATGCTAAGGCTATTCTAGCTATTTATATTCCTCAAGGAGTTATTTGAGATAGAGTAGCGTGGTCCCAATCGGTAAATGGACAATATGATGTGAAGACAGGGTACAGAGTGTGGTTTGATCAGCATAATAGTAATACTGTGGTACTTCAGAGTTCGAGTTGGAGTAAGTTGTGGAAATTAATTATTCCCCATAAAATTCGAGTCTTCTTGTGGAGGTTTTGTCGAAATAATATCCCAGTAAGGAATAAGCTACGTCATAAGGGAGTTCCTACCACTATCATGTGTCCTATGTGTAATAGAGATGTAGAACATCTTCTTCATGTTTTCTTTGACTGTCAATTTGCTACTCAATATTGGTCCCATGTTGGTCTGAATTATGATATGGGAGAGGTTTATTTTGCACCGGATTGGCTGTTACAGAAGATTAATGAGGGACTAGAGGGGGAAGTGAGCAAGATTGCATCAGTAATGTGGGGTATATGGTATTGGCGAAATAAGAGGGCGTGGGAGAATAAACTGGGGTCACCAGCAATGGCTATGGATTGGAGTTTGAAGGTTGTGGCAGACTGGAAACAAGTTTGCCAGGAACTCAGGGTCAAGTCCAGGTAATCATTCTCGTAATCAGAAATGGTCTCCACCAGAGGAATGAAAGGTTAAGATTAATGTGGATGCTGCAATTATAGAGGGAGCTGAGACTTGTTCTGTAGGGATGGTTCTTCGTGATTGTAGAGGGCAGTTTATTGAAGGGAAGGTCGTGAATTTTCTGAATCCAGAATCAGTGTTTGCTGCTGAGGCAAGGGGAGTTTGTGAAGCGTTGTTATGGGCTAGGGAAAAGAATATGCGGAATGTGATTGTCGAGATGGATTCGTTGCTAACAGTTCGAGCTTTGAAGATGGAATCATCAAATGTGTTGGAAGTTGGCAATGTGTTGCAGTCGTGCTCAAAGATGCTTGAAGAAAATTCGAGCTTTTCAGTTGTTTTTGTTCAAAGGCAAGCGAACAAGGTTGCACATGAGATTGCAAAAATTCCTTGTTTAGCAAATTGCTTTAAGTTATTTACGTCTCCTCCGGATGTGTTGTTGGAGACTATTTTGTATGATGCTTTGGGTTAAATAAAATAACTTTCTTTCAAAAAAAAGGGGCGTATTCAATTGGAATTTTAAAAGATTTTTATGAATTTCTGCGATCTTTGTGTATTTATTTTAGATTTTAAAAAATATTTTAAAATTTTGTGGTATTCAATAAAGATTTCAAAAAGTCTTTTAAAATCTGGGTGTATTCAATTTAGATTTTAAAAAGTTCTTTAAAATCTAGTGGTATTCAATATGGATTTTAAAGAATACATTAAAATCTTGTGGTATTCAAAAGTCCATGGACTTTTTTTTATTTGATAAAGTTGTGGATTTTCAAGGATTTGCTAGTATATTTTGCATGTCTTGAAATCTTGTTAAAATCCATGAGATTTTGAAGGATTTGTCGGAAATTCCACTTTAAATCATAAAGACTCTACGAGATTTTACACAAACTCTACCAAAATCTACGTAAAATTAAAATCAACAACAATCTGTTAAAATCTACAGATTTTAATGGATTTTTTATCAATCCATTAAAATCTAAATTGAATACATCCCCCTAAAATTCATCTGATTGTCCTACTATTTAAGTTTAGAAATACTTTTTTTTCAATTATATAAAATAAATTAATAGTTACCAAATAATTGTATTATTTTTCAGAAAAGTTAACATAATCTATCTATTATATATATAATAGAGCAACTAGGGGTTGCTTAAGACAATTTATTATGTCCGAAATTACTAAAATACCCCTACTTATTATATAATAATAATTTTGTAATGAATGCATATATTAATTACATTTAATTCATTAATCATCATTAACACGTTTATATATATTAATCCATCATTATTAAATATAATAATTTATAATTATATTTAACTATCTACAAATACTTAAATGATTAGATAATTAATATATATAATTATATCTAACTCATTATTATGCAAGTATTGAGTACAAAATAATTAGTATAGTTAATGAAGATTAGTTATTAACGATTAGAGACATTAAAATGTATTAATAACGAAGATATTAATATGAAGTAAATAGAGTAAAGGGTTGAAAAATTATTTTACACTTTGAAGGGTATAATTGTCTTTTAACGGTGAACAAATTGGCTCAATGTACAGTAAAAAGACAGTAAAAGAGGGATAAGAAGGATAAGAGAGGGGTCTCTAGAGAGTGACGCCGAAAATATAAGGCAGCTATTGTAGGAGGGGGCATGAGAGCGAGAGAGAGCGATCAAAATTCAGATCCAAAACAAAAGTTGAGAAAAAAAAGTGAAGGAGACTGGAAAAAAAGGAAAGAAAAGCCAAAGAGACAGTAAAAGAGAGATACGAAGGATAAGAGAGGGATCTCCAAAGAGTGACGCCGAAAATAGAAGGCAACCACCACCGTAAGAGGAGGCATGAGAGAAAGAGGCAAATAACATAAATAAATTAACCCCAAAAAAAGCACAAACTCGACAATATCGATAAAGAACAATTTGTCACTATCAACTCAAACAACAACCCATGACAAATATTTACTTTAATGAGCAGACCAACCCCAAGTGCATTTACATGCACAAAGCCTACAAATTTGGTTCAAGCATTCCATCAAACACATAATACACACTCTAAATAAACACAAACTAAACAGTCAAAGAATGCATTTGAGCAAACAATTATGACGCACCCTAAATAAACAAAGCATAACATGCATTTCAGTAAATGTGTTGTAATATATTATGTTTTCCCGAGGATCATCACATAAGACGGGCGTCTCTAGAGAGTGACACCGAAAATAGAAGACAACCACCATTGGAGGGGGCATGAAAGGAGAGAGAGAGAGCGATCAAAATACAGATCCTAAACAAAAGTTGAGAAGAAAAAGTGGAGGAGACGGAGAGAAAGGAAATAAAAGTCAAAAAGACAGTAAAAGAGGGAAAAGAAGGATAAGAGAGTGGTCTCCAAAGAGTGACATTGAAAATAGAAGGCAACCATCACCATCGGAGGGGGAATGAGAGAGGGATAGAGAGAGACTACCGTAGGAGGGGCATGGGAGGGGGGGGGGGGGGGGGGGGTGAGATTTCGGGGTGGGGTGGAGAATGCAATAATTTTTTAATGAACTAAGAATTTCAATGAGAATTTATTCAATGCAAAATAATAATTATACTCTCAAATTTCGAAATGACATTTTAATCTATATTATAATTATCTCATATCAATATATCTGTAACTCATAAAATACGTTAAAATTAATGAAAGTTACGCAATATTCTAGAACATGTCCGTGCCTCGCACGGACTATAAAGCTAGTTAACATATAATCTACCATATTAATCAATTTTGGACAATTATTTTGGGAAAAGCGAAATATAAAATAGTGAAAAATAAAAGCGGGACGGATGGAGTATTATTTTTGCAAGAATTCCAGGTTATTCTAGTGGCAAAAACTATCTACTTTGGACAATAATTCGATAATTACACAAATTTGAAATTATATAAAACATAATTTCTTAAACAATATTAATATAGGGAACACAATCTCTCTAAATTGGATGTAGGTCTGATTCATGAACTGTACAGTCATATATGTATTTAACTTTGCTTGGTTTTATTCAACTTTTGTACCTTCACATCACCATAAACAAAAGCACAATAAAAAGGACTTGAAAATCGGTGGCTTTATTTTTCTAATTCAGTGAATGATAAGAACTTTTGGCCATTCAACACTTTATCCCCACCATAATTCTAAAAATCTCTATTTTTGTTTAAAAGTCAGATAAGAAGGCCATACATCTTACATCACACTGAAAATTCTAAACTTCTAACTTTTCTAGTAAAGCAGCCCCTTTAAAAATCTGGCAGATCTTGTAACTCCCCAGCTCCACTAAGAAGATTGTCCCAAAAGTCCATTTCAGCATCAACATCGCCACTCTCTTGAAATTTTTGGAACTCCTCAATACCAGGGAACCCTGTATTTTCATTATCCAGGCCTAATTCCTCGGGCCAAAAAATTTCGTCAATTTTTGGAATTTTCGAGCTCTCTGATGACTCCAAGACTTGTTCGGACTTAATGATACGTCTAGCCATGGCTGATGAGTCTGTGACCGATGAGAGTTCACTAGCCGAATGCTGAGGGCTATTTCTCGGATTTTCAGCATCCACTTGCATTTTAACATTTGACTCTTTTCTGACCTGATCATGAGTGAATTGATCACAGTTTTTTAGCTTCTTCTTCAAGTGAGTATGCCAGACATTTTTTATTTCATTGTCCGTTCTCCCCGGTAGTTTCGCAGCAATTGCTGCCCATCTATAGCATAAAAACAAAATAACATGAATAAGATAACAACACCAGTGCAGAAACTGTATAGTTGAATGATAGTTGATGCTACAAAATAAGTGTAGCAAGTCCTACTGAGTATTGTGGCACAATCGTAACTGTATTTTGTAACTATGATATTCTGGATCATATAGTAATTATAAAAAGAATGCAACAGGTAAAACCACAAATCTACAAATACTGAGTGTACACTAATTAACTACATATTGTATATGACAGTGATTTAATTCGAAAGCTTTAAAAAATTTGAGGTAAATCACAATTCTACGTATACGAGTATACAACTATTACAAAGTCGTTCTTCCACACTCACATTTCTATAGCGGAAAAACTCTCAGATGTCGTTCTACAAAACTATGTAGTTCGTGAATAATCTCGAATGTCAGCCATCACAGGTAAAGATCCTCTTACAACTCTTATCAATTTAAAATCTATGCAAAATAATTATTACTAACAAACAAGAAATGCCTTCACTATTGTCTACTTGTTCCGATCATTATCAAAAAATACAAACACAGGGTACTTGTTTTGATTAATTTGAAGACTCTTTGAATAGATTCGTGAAAGGCCACATCAATAAACTATTCATGACTGGTTCATGTATAATACTCCAGAATTTGGACATAAGTACATTATTGATTTCATAACATCTCGAATTCCTCCCATATTGAACAAGACAAAATACAAAACAAAAATCCATGCAACCTAAATTAACTGATATATTCAATATCCGGGCTCAGTTTTCGAGATTTATGATTTGCATAAATTTGTACAAGAAAGTCATGTGACTATGCGAGTACCTGAATTTGTAATTTGTTTCAAGATTTAAAAAATTAGATCTATTAGTTCGAATTACAAATGTGTCTTAAAATACATTAATAAAATAATCAATTTATATTTGTCATCCATGTGATATAGACTGTGTACACTATTTGTTACTATGATGACTACCCATAGAATATGCTACCTTTTATCCCTTGGGTTTTGGTATATGAATTTTATATGCTTTTGGCATGTATCTTTGGGATTTGATGCCAACCATCTACCGTTATGTTTTATAGTAACTATCGCTATGTTTTATTGCGGAAGGTGATTGCTGCCGCTATATTTTATTGCGGAAGGCGGTTGATAGATGGGTGTGGAAGGTGGTTGATAGATTTTAGTAAAGTTGTCAAATTTTTCAAGAATTATAGATTTTAGAATATATTATGTCCCAATTCCACAATTCTCATGCTTACACAAATCTAGATAAACATCATTTCGGAATCGGGATAAATGAATAAATTTAAATATTATTTACGCACCTATTACCAAGCTGTTGATGCAGCTGAATGATCGTTTCTTCCTCTTCTCCGCTAAAATTCCCCCTTTTAATATCAGGTCTTAAGTAGTTAATCCATCTCAGCCTGCAACTCTTCCCACACCTTAAAAGCCCTGAAAGTTTCATGAGTTATATACACATATATAGCCTACTAGTAACGAAAGTCGAGGTCCTGTGATGCGTATCTAAGCCCATTTCTTGGATATAAAAAATGCAAATATGTAAAGGAAAAAAAATAGAAAGCAAAGATTAATTTATTATTACCAGCTAGTTTAGGAAGAGCCCTCCAATTGCCATGGCCATTTTGTTGAATATAAGAGATGAGGATTTGATCTTCTTCACTACTCCAGGGCCCTTTCTTCATTCCCATCTTTTCACAGCAAGGAGCTCTCCCCATCTTTTATTCAACTCATGTGACTCTCTCTCTCTCTCTCTCTCTCTCTCTCTTTTGTAAGTTGATGTACTTGTAAAAGCAGGGATTTATGTGTATATATACTTGCACAGTTGCACATGTGTGTGTGTAGGTGCGCTTTGGTCAATATTCTAGTCTAGATTCATACTGATAAAAGTTATACAATTCAACGTAATAATCGATAAAGTAATAATTTTGTTAAAATAATTTTTTTTTCGATCTTAATATAATGAAAATAGTATGTTTTTATTTTTGATAAAATAATACATTTGATAAATTAATATTTTTTTCCGATCTCAAAACTATTAGTTTAACTGTACTAAATATCTTATTAAAAGTTAAAAAAAATGTAAAGATTCTAGCTATGAGCCTCATCATGTAAGTTACAAAGACTAAACTCTCAAGTTTGGGGGAAAAATAATTTCTACAGGTCGGCACATTTCCTCATTATCCTAAACAGTGTTCATTCAATTTGATTTTTTATTTTTGAAAATTGGATTTTAATAGTATTTTGTACAAATTTTGTTTATCTTTAAAAATTAAGAGATATGTTCTATAATGAGAGATATTTAGATAAGATTACATTGATTTTTTTTTTGTGTGTAGATTTCAAATATATGAGTTATTTAATTTGGATTTTTTATAATTCATGTTTATGATAGTAATCAATTTAAATTTTATACGATTTTTGTGGATATTAAAAAATTTGGTGTATTTGATTTAAATTTTATAAATATTATTAAAATCTCGGATTATTCAGTTGAGATATAATAAAATGTTAAAATTTTAATAGTATAAACGATTTTAAAATTTTGGGTGTACTTTTCAATATTGGAGAGTGTTTGAGATTCCAAATCCGTTAAAATGTTAAACTATCCAAACAGTCAAATACTAACAAAAAAAAAGCAAGATTCATATTGTGGATATCATCCTACGTGTCCCATCAATATTAATACATATTTAAATTGAATAATAAAATGCAATGATTCGAACATGAAATCGTGCATAAATCGAGTTTTGATATTATATTAAATAATCAATCAATACTATTATATAATAGACGAAATATTAAAAGTTTGGTTGGTCGGTATGGTACATTGTGATTTTACTTAATTGCCCTTAACTGTATTACTCCCTCCGTCCCAGTGAATTCTTTACGCTGGGACTTAGCACGTAGACTAAGAAAAGATATAAAAAATGAATAAAATTAGATGAAAAGTGAGTAAAGTGGTGGGACCTATCAATATTTAATAATAGATTTGAGATAGTGGAGGAAGTAGTGGGTGTAATAGTGATTTATATTGTTATAGAATAGAGATAGTGGAGAAAGTAGTGGGTGTAATAGTGTTTTATATTATTAAAAGTTACTATTTTTGGAATGTATAAAAATGAATGTGACATCCTAAAATGGAAAGTGTCTAGAAATGAATAGGACGGAGGAGTACATTTTTTTCCCTAAAATACATTATTTTTTCTAACAAATTCCCCAACTTTTTCAAACAGGACAATTACCTTTTTAACTAAAACATGTCAGTTTTTCTATTTTTCCTTACTAAAACCCCTCATTTTCCATCCAAAAATATCACGGACAAACCTTTAATTATTTATTTTTAAACCTATAATATTATAATTAATTTTTTAAAAGTTTACATATTTTTACATGTCTACTTATTTTTCTTAACAAATGCAATCACTAAGAATATTAAAATATAAATAATCAAATACCTATTTATAACCCATTACTCTAAAACACATTATAGATTTTTTCTAACAAAGTCTTTTTTTTTCTAAATATATCACGGGAAATTTTCCTTTTCAATTTACTTTTTCTATTTTTCTCACTAAAATTCATTTTTTTCTCCAAAAATATCACATGAAACCCTTTAATTATTTATTTTAAAACGAATTTAAATACTTTTAATTTTTAAATTTTAAAACCTAATTTTCCAAAAATATCACGGACATTTATCTTTTTTAACTAAATATATGTTACATTTTTTATTTTTATTTATTTTAAAATCTGTTTTAATGTTTTTAATTAATTAAAAGTAATTAGGTATTTTAACATGCCTAATTATTTTTTTAACAAATAAAATTAATAAAATATTAAAAATATAATAATAAAATAATAATTTACAATCCGTGCATCGCACGGGTTTTAAGCTAGTTGTTTTAAAATTTTAAAATGTTAAAAAAAGTTTCCAAAAAAATTATATAATATTCAACGGTGACTCCGATCCCATTTTCCTTATTTTTAGTACACCATTTTCAAATTTTCGTGCTTTCTTGATTAATTTCCAAACTATAATTATTTGACGTTATGTGAGAACTTGATAATTTAACACATGCAAAATAAGTGGCATGGAGTTAGAGGTGGCCACACAGGCGGTTACAGCCAGCTAACCGTACCTGCCTTGCTGAAATGACTCGTGTAAATCGAACCGATACGGTCTGAGTCAAAACTAGCACAAATCTTACAGTAAAATGATGCGTTCACGGATTGAAAATATATAAAACTTAATCGGACCCGGCATTCAACAACTCGACCCGTCTACAATCCGACTCAGCCCGGCTCGTCTGCCTATGTTGCCGCCTCTACATGGAGTACACTAAAAAACACACCTAGCTTGGGAATAAATGACATAACACAATAATTTGGGAAAGCGAAAGTATAGTATTAAAAGACAAGCATTAAGTTACGGGTTCTATTTAAAATTCTTAATAAGTGTTATAAAAAGAAAATTATTGGAATTACATTATTTTTTAAGTATTTTTTCTCACTCAAAAATTGGTTTATTCGAATTTGAAGCGTGAATCATTATATAATTTCATCGGTTCTAATTAGTAAATGAAAATTTTGTTCCATATTAATACAACTCGTTCATAATATTTCAATAAATAAGAATATCGAAAAGACACATAACAACGTAGGTTTATTGAGCACAAGAGCTCTGCATAGCCCACCAACACAAAGACACATGCAATTTCAGTAAACAATTTCAACATGTTTCAACTAGTGTCATATCACCAGCAAATATATAACTCACTTTAGGTTGGTCAAAGAAAGCATTCTCGAACGCCCTTATTTTTTTTTTACCGCTTAATTTATGGATAATAATTTATTAACAATATATTCGAACCACAAGTGACTTGTATAATTGCATTGATCAAATGTCTAAAATTGACAAATTGTCTTTGTAGTCGTGTCCGGTTGCTAAATTTACAAAATATCCATTTTTGAAATGCAGCGAAAATACTTATTTTTAATTTTTGACATTTTAATAGCCGTCTACCGTGATTCAAATATGTCATGTATCACAATTCGCAATACATTATGTTCTGAGAGTAATTTGGTATCATACAAATTCGGAGTTTTGCTGGAATAACGGAATCAGAGCGTAGACATAGGCACAAGAACATGCATGAACGCTGCTGCCAGGGTTCAACCGCATAGAATCGAGAGGTGTTTGTGGCTATTTTTGGACTGAATTCACAAGATTTTTCGGGCAAGTTTGAGAGAATAATTGCCGAAAATGTTAGTCACAAATGCTCCTACTCGAGATTAGTAGAGAGAATGTGAGTGCGTCTAACTTGCAAATGACCTACATATCCCATATTTATAGGAATCAAGTCCATATGTAGTTCTCTTGATATTGGACTCATTTTAGCTGATCATCTCACGTTTTTGATAGATATTTGCCTCTTAATATGCTAGATTGATGAGTATTTGATAATCTCACAAGAGTCCTACTTCTAGTAGGTCACTAGAAGCCTTCACCATCCATGAAAAGTATGATATATTCGAGCTATATGTGTATATCTCTTATATATTTAGTGAATATCCATGTAACTGATGTATTTATCACGTTTGATGTGATAGAGATTGACTAAGAATCCATTTCTTGAAGATAGAAACCTGCTCCTCAAGTTTAGGAGGCTGTAGTTGAGTAGGACACTGCCTCTGGGGATTCTGACGGTACCCCTGTCAGGCAGATGCACCCTGGACACTAAGTACACAAACATGAGTGAATCCCTTAATAACACATGACTTGATAATACTCCCACATTTTCATTGGACCTCTTTGACCACCAAACTAAATGGGCTCATAACCTTTATGAGTCGTAAATCAAGTCTAGGTAGATTTATGGCACAACACATTACATTGCACTATGCACGCTTAACCTACTACCACATTGGTATTGTCTACTTTAATCATAAGATCTTGAGTTCGGTTTTAAATAAAATATTATCATAAAAAATGATTCGTATTATAGTTCATGCAAGTTTAAAAATGTTGTAATTTGTAATAGCTATTGTAGAGGATCAATGGATTCTCAAACCCGTGTTTTGCATGAAATATGAGCATCAAATATTGGATTCAACCAAGTACACCTCTTCGAATTATTGTCGCAGTTATGATAATGAGAGGGACAAAAGTCGATAGAGAATGCACGATTGTGATGTTAGACATAATCAGTGAGATGAACTACATTGTGATCGAAAAGAAACGAGAAACCTGACAAGAGTGAGCCTGAAAAAGAATTGAATGCTATAAGAATTGAAAAGAGTTGGGTACAAAACCCCTTCTCCTGTTCAGATGGCAGCCATTCCCCTCGGATTGCAGCAACACGATGTTATTGGTGTTGCTGAGACGGGTTCTGGGTGTTGGCGTGAGTTGTCAATTACCGTAATTACAGGAGCTAGTTTTGGGATACATTAATAGGAGCATGATACAATGAATCAATTAGTGATTTACCTTAACACTTTGTACATCAAGTAGTTAGAACTGGTATATATATTATAACCCTCTGTATTGAAAAGAGAGTAGTAAGATAAATATACAGACTTTTTGTCATGGTATCAAAGCACCTCTCGATCCACTTATTTTCTTTTGAATAACCATCTCATCCTACATATGGGTGATAATATTGATTCTCAGTCCACCATAACCAGTCACTCTGATGGTGTAGCTCCTCACCCCGAAAACTCTATCAGTAACACCATCCTTGCTGAACTGACCACGAAAATGAATGAAGCTTTAAGCAAAGCTTCAAATCCATCCCATACCTTAGACATGACTACGACTCCAATCACCACCAAGCTGAATGGCACTAATTATGCTTTATGGTCCCAGGTTGTTGAGATGTATACCTCAGGCAAAGACAAACTTGGATATATAAATGGCGATTTTCCTCAACCTCCTGAAAACGATCCTACCTTTCGACGATGGCGTACAGACAATGCTATAGTTAAGGGATGGCTGATTAACTCCATGGACCCTTCTCTCATCAGTAATTTCATTCGTTTCCCAACAACGAAGTCTGTGTGGGATGCTATTGCTACAACATATTTTGATGGTAGTGACACATCTCAGGTTTACGATCTTCGTCGTCGTGTTACTCGTATCAAACAAGCTGGTGGCTCTATTGAGAAATTTTACAACGATCTTCAGGGTCTTTGGAGTGAAATAGACTTTCGACGTCCAAACGCGATGGAGTGCCCAAATGATATTAAGCACTAAAATACCCTCGTTAATGAAGAACGAGTATACATATTTTTGGATGGCCTTGATGACCGCCTAGACAATGTTAGGAGTGATGTTTTGCAAATAAAGCCATTCCCAACTATGGAGCAAGCTTATGCTCATGTTCGAAGAGAAGCACTTCGTCAAACTGTGATGGTGGCAAATAATTCTGATGACGTACCAGGAGCATGCCTTGCATCTAAAAGTTTCAAAAATAGCTTACAATCTCAAGCACCCTTGAGGTCTGGAAAATCTGGTCCTTACTCTAATCTTAAGACTAATTTTGAATCCAGTAAATGCACTCATTGTGGGAATATAAAACATTCACGAGAAAATTGCTTCAAACTTCATGGGTATCCTGATTGGTGGCATGAAATGCAAGCCCGCAAGCGCCGTGATGGAGGAAAGAATGATGATAACACGGGAAAAGTCGCAATGGCTACAGGAGAACCACATATATCTCTCATTCCATCTAGTAGTTCAAATTCCAACACAGGTAATGCTCTATTTGGATCTCATCAGAAGGGTGATAATAATGCTTGGATATTGGATTATGGCGCCACCGACCATATGACGTTTGATGAACATGATATTACTAATCATACATATCCTTAACGAACTGGCATTGCCAATGTTAATGGAGACATCTCTATAGTAGCAGGGGCTGGGACAGTGATGTTGTCACCAACCCTACAACTATTAAATACCTTATTTGTGCCTTCATTCTCACACAAGTTAATATCTGTGAGTAAAATCACTAAAGACTTAAACTGTGTTGTGCTCATATATCCTGATTTTTGTCTTATACAGGATCTTCTGACCAAGAAGATCATTGGGCGTGGTACTAAGAATGGGGGGGGGGGGGGCTCTACTATATGGAAAATTTCAGTGTTGGTCAGGCACATCACATGCACTATCCACAAAACAATAAATTGGAGCAAGTTTTACTTTGGTATCGTCGATTGGGACACCCGTCATTTGGGTATCTTAAACACATCTTCCCTGATTTATTTACTAGTTTGTGTGATTCAGAATTGAAATGTGAGACTTGTATCTTAGCGAAAAGTCACCGAGTCAACTATCCTTTAAGTATGAATAAATCTGATATTCCTTTTGCATCGATTCATTCCGATGTATGGGGTCCTTCTCCCAAAATTAGTATGGCTGGTTTTCGATGGTTTGTAATATTTGTTGATGATTGTACTCGAATGACGTGGGTCTACATGTTGAAAAATAAAGATGAGGTTTTTAATGTTTTCCAAGCATTTCACAAATTGATTCAAACACTGTTCTTAGCGAAAGTTCAAACATTTCGAACCGATAATGATGGAGAGTATATGAATCATCAGTTTATTAATTATTTCCGTCATCATGGATTAATTCATGAGACTTCATGCCCCCATACTCCACAACAAAACGGCATTGCAGAACGCAAGAATCGACATATTCTGGAAACTGCACGATCTCTTTTATTTGGAGCTAATGTTCCATGTCACTATTGGGTAGATGCTATTAGCACGACGGTCTATCTCATTAACCGCATGCCATCAAAAATCCTTGATTTCTAGACTCCGCTGCAAGCTTTAAAAACTCATGTGTTACTACCAACAATGTTGATGCTTCCACCTCGTGTCTTTGGTTGTTTTGCATTTGTTCATCGTCATAAGCACCAGCGGACAAAACTTGATCCATGTGCTATTCGTTGCATTTTCCTGGGTTATGCTGTTCACCAGAAAGGGTACCGTTGCTATGATCCAGTTACTCGGCATACTTATGTGACCTTGGATGGTCACATTTCTTGAATCTGATACATTCTACTCCCCAACAGCCACCAATTCTTCACTTCAGGGGGAGACATTACATAGTGAAGATCTGAATTGGTTGAAATTTGAATTATCAAATGATATTGATACAACATCTATCACTAACACAGACACCGTTAATGCTCCCCTTGACACTCCTTTGCAGAATGAGGCCCCTATACCAGAGTCAGCACCTACAAAAATGGTAACGACAACAGAAAGTGAAGCAACATAAATTGAAGAATTAGTATCCCCCACTCTTCTGTATCTACTGACCCATCTCCTCAGAATATCCATGAGGTTAGTTCTCCTATCACACCTATTATTAATAATACTGAATCTCAGGTTGGCTATGAGTTACCTTTCAGGCACAACCGAGGAAAACCACCGAATAGATACTCACCAAAATTTGAGGACCAAAGATCCAGATATCCTATTGCCAATTATGTGTCTACAAAGAATTTATCTGAACCACTTAAGAATTTTGTGATTGAGCTCTCTTCACATCATATTCCCACAAATACGGAAGAGGCTCTTAAAGATCCCAGATGGGTTCAAGCCATGAAGGAAGAAATGGATGCTCTTAAAGAGACTTTGGTCTCTCCTCCAAAAGGAAAAAAAATTGTGGGGTGTAAGTGGGTATTCTCTATCAAGTACAAACCCGATGGATCAGTCGAAAGGTATAAAACAAGACTAGTGGCGAAGGGATATACGCAAACCTATGGCGTGGACTATCAAGAAACCTTCTCACCAGTGGCCAAGTTGAATACTATCCGTGTTCTGTTATCTCTAGCAGCAAATCTTGATTGGCCATTGCACCAATTCGACGTTAAAAATGCATTCCTCCACGGAGATTTAAAAGAAGAAATTTACATGGATGTCCCTCCCGGCTACACGACAAATACAAAAGCTAAAATTGTATGCAAGTTGCTTCAGACTTTGTATGGATTAAAACAATCCCCTAGAGAGTGGTTTGGACGCTTGATCTCAACAATGAAGAAGTTTGGCTTTAAACAAAGTAACGCAGATCATACGTTGTTCTTTAAGCATTATCAGGGTAAGATAACAATTCTGATAGTTTACGTTGATGATATGATTATTACCAGAGATGATTAAGAAGAAATAGCTATCCCTAAGAGAAATTTGGCTTCAAAATTCGAGATGAAAAGCCTCGGAGAGCTACAATATTTTCTTGGTATCGAAGTTGCTCGGTCAAAGCACGGTATATTTATTTCCCAGCGAAAATATATCTTAGATTTATTATCAGAAGTTGGATTGTTAAATTGTAAGCCTGTAGATACACCAATAATCCAGAACCACAAACTTGGGAATTATCATGACCAAGTGTCAACAAACAAAGAAAGATACCAGAGGTTAGTTGGGAAGCTTATTTATCTCTCTCAGACGCGACCTGACATTGCCTATGCAATAAGTGTAGTAAGCCAATTTATGCAGTGCCCTAGTGAAGATCATATGAATGCTGTAAATTGAATTCTGCAGTACTTAAAGTTTTCCCCGAGGAAAGGACTTATGTTTACAAAAAACAGTCACCTACGAGTGGAAGGCTACACAGATGCTGACTGGGCAGACAATATCTCAGATAAAAAATCTACCTTGGGTTATTTCACCTTTGCTGGAGGGAATACAAAAGGTGGTAGCATTATCAAGTGCCGAAGCTGAGTTTCGTGGGATGGCTAAGGGTCTGTGTGAACTCCTTTGGTTACGAAGATTGTTGACTGAAATTGGATTTGCGCTTACAAGTGAGATGATTCTATTTTTTGACAATAAGGCTGCAATTGATATCTCTCATAATCCAATTCAGCATGATCGGACCAAACACGTGGAAATAGATCGACATTTCATTAAACAAAATCTTGAGACCAATATAATACAATTTCCAATAGTTAAATCCGAAGACCAGCTAGCAGACATACTAACAAAAGCTGTAAGCAGCAGAAACTTCTACAACTCACTTAGAAAGTTGGGACTTCGAGATCTTTATTCCCCAACTTGAGGGGGAGTGTTGGCGTGAGTTGTCAATTACCGTAATTACAGGAGCTAGTTTTGGGATACATTAATAGGAGCATGATACAATGAATCAATTAGTGATTTACCTTAACACTTTGTACATCAAGTAGTTAGCAATGGTATATGTATATTATAACCCTCCGTATTGAAAAGAGAGTAGTAAGAGAAATATACAGACTTTTGTCACTGGGACTACTGGAAAGGCCACGGACCTCATTACTCAACATGTAATGATGGTAAAAGAATCTGAGAAACTGTCTAGGTTACATAAAATACTTGATGAACTTGGTGATAAGACTGCCATTGTATTAGTAAATGCAAAAAAAAATTGTTGATCCCTGTTATGCCACGTTTTGGCATAGTCCAAATTTCTCCATTTAATAATTATTAATTCATATTAATAATTAATTCCTTGACCACTAAGTAATATCATCTCCCTGAAACGAGGAAAGAATCAATCTCAATCAACGAATAACAGAAAATATCTCCAAACGATATTCTTCAAATCATGGAAAGAAATGCGGAGATGCCGCAAGATTGTAGGAAAACATGTGAAGACCGAACTATTTATGGGAACGTGAGGCGGATTGATAATCCTTGAACTATTTATGGGAATATTGGATGGATAAACTTTGACTATTTATGGGTTTGGACTGAATGGACTTATCTAATAACTTGTTTTCTAAGAACTACGTGAGACTTGATCCCTATATAAGGGTACGCAGGAACCTTGTATGGTATACGACAATTGACACTCGGGAAAGAGGAAGAGAAAGAACCCATTCTCTATTCAATTTCTGAGGAGTCATCATACGAGCTCAGCCCCCAAACATCCGAAAATCACAAATCCCCCTATTTTCATAATTCGTTATTCCAACAACCTCCGATTTGTGTTGTTACGAAATTCCTCCAACAACAATTGGCGCTAGAAGGAGAGGATTATTTTTTGATTGTGGAGGACAATCAAATCATCTACATCATACGCAAGGGGGTTTTATCGGATCTGGAGCGGCTTTAATGGAGGAGTAGAACGATGGAGGCGGTGATTCATGATTCTTTTCAAAATTAAGATAAGTTTTGTTATGTTTTTGTCCGTATACATAAGTTATCTTATAAAATTCGTAGTAAATTTAATGCATGTCAGATTTTGATGATTTTTTATGATTCGGAAAGCTTTTACGATTTCCTGCAACTTTCATTCTTGGTGTTTTCTGAGATTATGTTTCGATCTATTTTCAAAATCACAAAACATAATCAGATCCCGTTTTTCAGTATTGAGAAGTTAATCAGCAGACGTTTTCTACAACTTTCATGTTTTGTGTTTTCCAAGAAAATATCGTTTACAGGGCTAAAAAGGTAAAAAACAGATCTGGGCAGAATCTGAATCATGGGGATATTAAAGAATTATGATGCAATATTCGTAGCACATGATTTGATTACTTCACTAGCTCGTGCATGGACAAAAATAAATGTGGAAGATCCTTATCTGATAAGGGTAATGTTTTCGAAAGCTCTCTTTCGAGGAGGATAATAATTTTTGAAGACCCTACTCTCGGAGGAGAGTTCATGGATAAAATTACATTATTGAAGGCCCATTGGTAGATGGATATTTCTTGGTTGGCACGGGAAATTCCTACAATCATGGGAAGAAATGCGGAGATGCCGCGAGATTGCAGAAAAACGTGTGGGACTGGACGTGATATGGTTGACACGAGACATTCCTACAATCACAAGAAGAAATGCGGAGATGCCGCAAGATTGTAGGAAAATGTATGGGACCGGATGTGATATGGGCTGAAAGCCTGACATTTGAAATTGGGTATCTTATTAAAGCCTCAGCTCGGGGGCTCGTGGACAAACGAAAACACATCCTTACTTGGACAATGACACTTGAAAAGTGTGTACGCCAATTCAGACTATATACAAAACTCTAAGCGACCGAAGAAATTTGGAAGCTCGAAGATTTTTAGTTCTCCACTGCAGCAAGCTACACTGAAGAACTGGGGGCTTGTTGTTATGCCACGTTTTGGCATAGTCCAAATTTCTCCATTTAATAATTATTAATTCATATCTATTACTTCTATTACTATATATAATAGGCCAACACAAGGGCAAAAGTTGCCAATTAAATGGCCGCGAAATTACCGTTTTACCCTTTTCTTTTGAAAAATAACAAAAATGCCACTTGTATATTATTATACAAAAAAATTTTAATATGTGTGTTACTACAGAGATTCGAACCTCCAACCTCCTTCCAAGATATCCATGGGCTTAACCACTATGCTACATGTCTTTTTGAGTTTATTTCAAAAAACTTATTAGATAACCCACGTCTTTTATCTCTTATATTATTTTTTTTTACTTTGATGATTGAATAAATAAAATGTTGGTTTGAATTATTTATATAAACTAGCTTTACAGCCCGTGCGAGGCACGGGCATGCTCTAGTTATTTTCGGTTATGTTGATCTCATTGTTTGGTGGAATGCATGTAGAAGAAAAGACATAAGCATGTAACGGTATATCAGTAGGAAATATGTCGAAGGTTTGATGATACATGTTTTACAAAATCTCAGTCTATAAGGTTGTTATTATGACCTGAGTAGGCGCAAATATTTTGACTAATTAACATGTTTTGTTGGCACGCACGACCCTTCTGTACTGCAAGATTTCGTCGGTTATAATTTTGCCAATCGTATTTGAATGAGAAGATGGTTTTAGTGTCACTTTGAAAGAATATCGGACATCTTTTACCATTTCCATTACCGGGGGAACGTTGGCACTCCATTTACCTGTTTGTAGTTCATGGGGTAGTCGTGACCTTGTGTACTGCAAGATTTCGCCGATTATAATTTTTCCAATTGTATTTGAATGAGAAGATAGTTTTACTGTCACTTTGAAATAGAATTGGGCGCCTTTTATCATTTTCATTGCATGGGGGAACGTTGGCACTCCGTTTACCTGTTTGTAGTTCATGGGGTAGTCGTTAAGTGGGTGTTGCAAAATTTGATCGGTGTGCATAATAGAGTAAAAATGTAGAAGTACAAGTTGTATTAGTATGTGTGGATACACTATTTAAACGAATGCATACCACTTTGCCCGTTTTAAGAAGGGTCTCCTTGTAGACACGTTGAATACAATAATTGTACAGTTGTGGATATAATTTATTTTAGAAAACTATTACTTATACCTTTCAAGATAATGCTAAACTGTTTCGTAATAAGTTACTTGTTTCACCTTACAATTGCCACTTGACACAAATAATTTAAAATTTAGTACTTTTAATATTTTATCATAGATATTCAAAAAAATTAAACCGATTTAGTTTAGATTTGATTTAGTCGTACGATGACAACTTCAACTCTCTTGTAAAAATCTCCAACACAAACTTTTTTATTAATATACAAATATAAAACTCTTTTGCATTTTTCGGGTTCAATACTTTATATACTATAGTGCATTTTTCAAAAATGATCAACGTATAAAATTTATCTATTGAAGATGAGATTTATAATATATTGGATCATAATAAAACTACAGTTTTAATCTTATTAGTAGCTAAAATTTCAAAAATGCATATATAATTATAAGTTGTTAATATCTTATAATGAAACAATAATAAATGTAAAATAATGATAAAATCCTTTTTTACGCTTATTATATATAAGGATATAATTGAAAAGAAGTAAATATGTTGATAGTTTTAAATTTAAAAAAATATTAAAAAAAATATAATAAGTGATATTGGATATAGATGTCAACATTTGTCACACTATCACCTAGGTCATGGTTCAATTCACATTAAAAAGAAAATTTTTTATCATCAATATACAATTGGAGGGATAATTTATTAATCTAATATCATCAATATAATATTGAAAGGATAATTTAGTAATCTAATATATATATAATCTGATAGTATATAGAATTTGTAATCTAATAGTATATATAATATGAGCCATTATGTACTTAATGCAAATAAGCATGATTTATAATATAAAAATATTAATATAATCTTTTTTTATGGATCAATTCCAATTTTATAACATTTTTTTAAAATACAATTTTATAACATTTTGCGCGAGTTTTTCTCAAATATGGTCAGAAATATTTATTTAAGGCACTTGCGAAAATAAATTATCTACCTTACCAAGTAGATTACAAAAAAGAGACCAAAATAGAGTATAACATATTGAGTGTTTGCGCAGATTAATAAAAAGCTTCATAATACAATAGTATTCTTCAGTTTGTTGTGGTGATCCTGCCACCAGTTTGAACTTGTTGGTGACACTATGTGACATGATTGAGAAGATTTGCAAGGAAGATCGGTTTGGTATTAGTCCAAAGAAGATTTTGTTCTTAGTTGAATGTATTTGATGATTAGTTTTATAAGCTAATTAATAATCAGATAGGAATTAGTTAAAGGTGTCAAATAAAGGCTCCATTTCGAAAATACCAATACTCTCCGGGCTCCATAATTTTCTATAAGTGGCCGGAGTAGTATACTTGTCCTTAATGCATGAGGTGGCAGGATTGAGATGCACACAAATTCGTATTAAAAAAAAACTGTTCGAACTGGTTAAAAAAATCGGAAAAAATTTGATTAAAAAAAAGTCCACCTCAATTGGATCCAGCCCGCGGGCTTAAACGAATCGCATATTTTTCACAAAACCCCGATCCGGTTCGAGCCGAATAAACCCAAATAATATCTCGATTTGGACGTAGTCTTGATCAGGATAAAAGTCCAATCCAAAAAGCTAGAATTTTCAATTAAATATCAGATAAAAGCTTAATTTTTTTAATTAAATCCGAAAAAATAAAAAAAAAGGTAAAGTTAAAGTTAAAGTTATCAATATCTAAAATAATTTATAAAAATCCGATTTGGCCCCTCCTGAACCGACCCTATCTACATGTATAAATATTTTAGAGAAAATTTGTCTCGATTTAAAAAAACCCGGCCGTATCGGATATCGAAAAATCTGACCTGAATCCGGATTACGTATCTCTATTCAGGGTAACAACTATAGAGGTGCTTATATTATTACTTATATTATCTGATATGTATGAATATAGTTGAGACAAAATGATTACTATTTTGTATTATTTTATATTATTGGATGCTCGGACTAAAAAGTGATATTATGTGACTAAAAATGCATTTGTACTTTGTCTTAAAATTATGAATACAAAGGAAGAAACATAATTAAATTTAATTAAAGAGATACGAGTCTATTGGATATACTTTATACCAATAACCACTTTTTATCAATAATCAGACAAATGAAATTATCATGAAAGAATCTTGAATAAAAACTAAAGTGTAAAATAATATTTGTGAAAGACATTACCACACTAATGGGTTCTATACCACAACAAAAAAACCCAAGTAGCTGAATGGTTAAATTGGTGACTTGAAATTCTTAGTAATTAGTATTGAAGTGTCTTAGGTTCGATTCCCATCAAGATCAAAATTTTCTTACATTTTTATAATATTTGACTTTGGAGGGGCAGTTATGTAATTTCAAGTGTTGAATAAAATGGTTCACAAAGTGCTTGTTGCAGTATAAGATATATAATAGATTTGTTTTTCTTTTTTCCTTTTCAGCAAAATTACCGTTTTACCTTTTTTTTTGAAAAATAACAAAAATGTCACTCGTATATTATTAGACAATTTTTTTTTTAATATAGATGTGTTACTACAGAGATTCGAACCTCCAAACTCCTTCCAAGATATCCATGGGCTTAACCACTATGCTACATGCCTTTTTAAGTTTATTTCAAAAAACTTATTAGATAACCCACGTCTTTTATCTCTTATATTATTTTTTTTACTTTGATGTTTGAATAAATAAAATGTTGGTTTGAATTATTTATATAAATTTGTTTTTCTTTTTTCCTTTTCATGCCACTCGTATATTTTTATACAAATTTTTTTTAATAGACGTGTTACTACAAATATTCGAACCTCCAACCTCCTTCCAAGATATCCATGGGTTTAACCACTATGCTACATGTCTTTTTGAGTTTATTTCAAAAAACTTATTAGATAACCCACGTCTTTTATCTTTTATATTATTTTTTTTTGCTTTGATGTTTGAATAAATAAAATGTTGGTTTGAATTATTTATATAAATTTGTTTTTCTTTTTTCCTTTTCGTAATTTTATATATCTATATATTCAATCACTATATTATTGCAGTTGTATGTTTTCAATTTAATATATATTAATTATGTTGATTATAATTCATAATTTATATTATACTTTATTTGAATTAAATTAATTATTCATGCATAAAATATACTATTAAAATTCGATCTAATATAAGAAATATTATACACATTATATATCTCATTATTAGTTATTTCTATAATTTTTAAACTAAGAACATTAGCATTCAAATTATACAAAAAATTCGTCTACCTACTCTGTTCGTCGCATCCATTTCTTAACAATTTTCTTTTCCAGAATGTATTGTTCATTTGTTAACATTTTCTAAAGTAACATGTCATTCTTTATTAACTTATCTATATTTTTTTTCAACTTCCTAACCCCCTCCCCTTCAACCCCAGTGACGTTCGTGTCAAAAATCGGGGTGAGTTTTTAAAATATAGGATATTACATAGTATATAATTACAGAATGATCAGTCAGATTGTTAGTAGACGATAAAGTTTGGGAAAATTGAAAATTACAAGTTTTGAAAATAGAATTTCAAATTGTATTCCAAAAATTATTGTACGATGTTAAAAAAAAGTATAATCTTTCATAATAATAATAGAACTTTATAGAATACATTAAATTGATTCGTAATGTTATATAATCATTTTGATAAAATGAAATTCTAAATAGGGTTTGTGGGTCCTTGACGACATCCTCTACAACATATACAATATTTCTTATATTAGGTCGAATTTCAATAGTATATTTTATGTATGAATAATTAGTTTAATTCAAATAAAGTATAATAAAGATATTTAATATAAAAGTATGAATTTTAAACAACATAATTAATATATATTTAATCGAAAACATACAACTGTAATAAAATTCAGTGATTGAATATATAGGTATATAAAATTACAAAAATAAGCCTCCAGGCCTGTAGATGAGTTGGTGAGAGCATTGGTTATTGACCAAAGCATTCAAGGTTTGATTCATGGGAGCGTGGGGAATTCTTCCTGCACTCTAGGGTCTGGCGTGATACCGGTTGGGGTGTCCGGAAAATAAAATTTTTGACCAAAATTACGAAAAGATGAAAAGAAAAACTGATTTATATAAATAATACAAACCAATATTTTATTTATTTAAACATCAAAGTAAAAATAATATAAGATAAGAGAAGAAAGACGTGGATTATCTAATAAATTTTTTGAAGTAAACTTAAACATGCATGTAGAATAGTGGTTAAACCCATGAACATCTTAGAAGGAGGTTGTAGGTTTGTTTCTTTGTACTAACAACTATTAATATATTTTTGCATAATAATATATGAGTGACATTTTTGTGACGACCATTTAATTGGAAATTTTTGCCCTTGTGTTGAGGTTTAATATATAGTAATAAATTGGATTAAAATGTGTAACTGTAAAACGATATTCCAAACACATTCTTAATGCATTTACTAAGTGTGTTAATATAATTTAATATAAAGATGAACACATGAGAGGAGTGCAGAATCAGTTCCCAAGTAAAAAACCAAAAACAAATAGGTGACATGAATACTCCAAACTGTAATAGGTGTTCATCTCCCAAGGTGTTTAGCACAAACTTGGGTGATGTGAGGGTGTGCAAAGATGTGTCGACCTTCAGCTTCTTTTTAAAATCCTCTATCTCATTCATGCATGTTCGATTATTACAATAACATTGCATGCATATAACCTATTCATAACCTAATTTGCAAAAAAAAAAAAAAAATCAATCAATTCCCGAAAAACATATAACAACCGCTCTCTAACGCAAATTACCAATATACAAACTATCCTTTCTCTGACACACAGAACACAGGTAAACCTGCTTATAATCACAAGAAGAACAATAGTACATTCGTGCTTCAAATTCTACATTATTTCAATCTGGTCTCAAAATCAATAATAGTCACTATAAACAAGTCTTAGAGCCTTGGCATAATTACGTTTGTGATTCAAAGTAATTACACTATTCGTCAAAAAAAATTATTTACTCCTCACTATGCATGAACCATACTTATCATTTTACGCTCTCAAACTTAAGACTACACAATCCTTAATCTAATAAATCGATCACGACCAACTTTTTCACGATAAAAATTATTGACATCTCTATGCAGGCCCGTGCCTTGCACGAGCTGTTACGCTAGTTAATAATTAATTCCTTGACCACTAAGTAATATCCTCTCCCTGAAACGAGGAAAGAATCAATCTCAATCAACGAATAACGGAAAATATTTCCAAACGATATTCTTCAAATCATGGAAAAAAATGCGGAGATACCGCGAGATTGTAGGAAAACGTGTGAAGACCGGATTATTTATGGGAATGTGATATGGATGGATAAATCCGGATTATTTATGGGAACGTGATGTGGATGTATAAATCCTGACTATTTATGGGTTTGGACTGAATCAACTTATCCAATGACTTGTTTTACACAAACTACGTGAGGCTTGATCCCTATATAAAGGGGTACATAGGCACCTTGTATGATACACAATTGACACTCGGCAAAGAGGAAGAGAAAGAACCTGTTCTCTATTCAATTTCTGAGGAGTCATCATATGAGCTCAGCCTCCAAACATCCAAAAATCACAAATCCCCTATTTTCATAATTCGTTATTCCAGCAACCTCCGATTTGTGTTGTTACGAAATTCCTCCGACAACAATCCCATTTTCAGGGCTTTGGATAAAGCACACTATCGTTTTACAACTATTCATGGTGTCAAGTTGCAGGAACAGAGAGAAATCAGCTTGAAATCTTTTAGGACAAAGAGATACAATGTCATGGCTGCCACTGATGTAGTAGGAAGAGGTATTGATAACCCCATATGGCCCATGTGATTAATTATGATATGCCTGGTCATATTGAAATGTACACACTGTTAAGAGCTCTGATACCATGTTAAGTAACCAGCTAATCTAAAACCTTAAGATGTTAAAGAAAATCACTTTCCAGGATCTTATATTGTATTCTAACACACACATTGTATTGAAAGAACTGGGCGTGCAGGAAAGACAGGTTTTGCGACTACATTTTTGACTATACAAGACACTGATGTATTTTATGGCCTCAAACATAAGCTTATTCAGAGTAACAGTCCGGTGCCACCAGAATTGTCCACACACGAGGCTTCACAATTCAAGCCTGATTCTGTTCCTGACAGACCTCCAAGACGCAATGACAGAGTCTTTGCGCATGGAGACAGTACTTTTTATTAAAATTTGAAGCTTGAAATGGTCGAAAATTTCTGCTGCAACAGGCAAGTTTTAATTGTTCCTTAAAATAGTAGGTTTAATGTGTTAAATCTTAGGCAGGCAATATACTGCATTGTTGATGTTGTATAACTGTCATTTGCTTCATCTGGTACTAAATTCACTATGTTTGCAATGTTATATGATCTCAGATTGTAACTTTTTACAGGATAAAAGAAATCATGTAACTTTTAAATAAATAAAGAAGCAAGCTTCTGTTTAACACCACAGACCTGTGTATGATTTTTCCACCAGAGAATGTGGAATTGCCATTGCTTTTCCTGATAATCAAGTAAAATTTGCATTAACAGTTATAAATAAACTCAGACATCAAGCTTGATTGATATATATTCTGGAGGATGCAAACAACTTCTCATACATTTCGAAATTAACATGTACTAGTCTATCAGAAAGACTACAACAATATAGTACAACAAAATTACATAGAGATTATTTCATCTTATATGTATTGAAGGTTCATGCTTTTAAGTAGCTGCATTACATACAGAACAACTTAATTAAACTGGGACTGTCCTGCTATGCTGTGGCCTCGACTCCATCTCCTCTTCTTCGACATTTTCTTGAGACATATCTTCCAGGGATTTTCCATTTGGTTCAGGGACCAAGAACGTAAACAACATGCCAAGTGCGTTGATAACGCCAAGAACTATAAGGGAGTTCTTCATTCCAATACCTGCCGGATATCCTTTGTCTGTCTTGGTCTTGTCTTGGCTCTGAGATGCATACAAAAACCCGAATGCTCCGACCATTGCCCCAGCTTTTCCAGATGCTGCTGATATACCATGACAAGTAGAACGTAGCCGTGCAGGGAAAATCTCAGCTGGTACAACAAATGTAGTTGCATTTGGACCAAAATTTGAGAAGAAGAAGGTTAAGGAGTACATAACCACAAATCCGATCCGATTTTCCTTATGTGTCCAGTGATCATATGGAATAGCCAAAGCAAACATGAACACAGTCATGAAAAAGAAGCCCATTAATTGAATCTTGAATCTTCCTATTCTATCAATGAATGCGACCGTAAACCAGTATCCAGGGACAGTACTGAACAGAGCAATAAGAGTTTGAGCCCTTGCAATCTTGTAAACCTCTTCAATTGCATTCATAGTTTTAGCTGGAGGAAGCCATCCTATATTGGTGAAAATGTCTTTCTGGAAAAGATTGGAACTATAGAAAGCAATGTCCAACAAGAACCATGTACTAGTAGTCCCAAGCAAATGAAGACCATGGCGTCTGAGAAATTCTTTGCTAAACAAACCAAATTGTTTCTTTGTTACCTCCTCGACTTTGTCTGGCTCTGCAACTATATCCATTTGCAACACTCTGGACATATCAGAAGCAGCCTGTTTCGCATTCTTTGCAACTAAAGCCGTGTAACGTGCAGTTTCAGGCATTTTCATGCGCCAATAGTATGTCATGCCAGCAGGAATAGCACCAAACATCAGAATTATTCGCCACACATAATCAGCCTGATCAACAGTCGAGCCAAGAGCATTATCTTCATATGCTGGAGCTGGGAAACTCGACTTAAAAGACGCGGACACAATTATAGCAAAAATACCGCCTGCCAAAATTCCAAACCCCTGCATTGCAAACACAGCTGCAATGAACGCTCCTCGCGTCTTTTTGTTCGCGTACTCAGACATAATTGTGGCGGAAAGAGGGTAATCACCACCAATACCAAAGCCTAACCAAAACCTGAAGAAACACAATGTAGTTATAACAGCTTTGGGATTGTCACTAAAAGAAAGGCCAGAGGCAATTGAGCAGATGACCATAATCATAAGGGTCATTCCATAGACTCGTTTTCGTCCCATTTTATCTCCAAGCCATCCGAAAAATAGCTGGCCTGCAATGGTGCCAACGAATGCAACACCGTTAACTGCAGCAGCAACTCCTGGAGGCAGAGTCCCGGGCTTAGGGTAACCATCTACATGGTAATAAATTCGGCCTAGCAACTTCGTGACAAGCGAGATGCAAAACAAGTCATAAGCATCTGTGAAAAATCCCATTCCAGCAATAACAATTGCAGTGAAGTGATACAACTGTGTTTTGGCCACATCAAGTGCATTAAGCACTTTCAATTCGTCTCTTGCCATTACTGTTTCAGATCCTCAAACACTACTGCAATAGAAAACGAAATAACAATTTTATAAACACGACACGAAAATTACACAACGTACTTGAGCATGACCTAGAGCAGGGCAGGAGCCGAACAAAATGATACAAAATTAAGAGCATATTTTTGTCCACCTTCTATGCCGGCATGTATGACCCGGTGAGTCCATTTAATTAATTAATTATGTGAATACTGACTATGATGATGTACTTCGAATATGACATATTGGAAGAACATGTGAATGTATAATAATATATATTTTAAATATATTATGCATGTTAAATTAAAGCCATAATATGTAACAGCTGTTTCATAAAGTTGTGCCAGAGGCAGAGAGATTCCGGCAGATACCCCTTTTGACGTTTAGCCTTTAAAGCTTTCATCTAAATTTTAATTGTATCATGTACAGTAATTAATAAATTAGATATTTTAAATACTTTTATAAATTTGATTTTTCATGGAGATAAGGTTATTAAAATATGTTTGGAGGAGAATTGAAAAGAATACAGTGAACCAGTTCGTAAAACTATTAAAAGTACAAAAAGTTTGTTCAAAAGAGAAAAGTTTCCATTGAGGTAACAAAAAGAAAAGGTAAGAGATCAAACAGAAACGTCCGAGGAAGAACTTTCTGGAATAGAAAAAGCATAGTCAGGGTTTTGGATTTGCCAAGGAAAGATCTTGTAGGCTGAAACTATACAAACTCATACTATATAACACCAAGATATAGTCTAGCGGATATCTCTGATCCTTTATTACTCTAACTCGAGAGTTCGAGTTTCAGTGCAGACAAATGAAATGCATGATCATGTACATAAAACAAAAGAAACTAAAAGACTTGAACTCACCTTAGAGAATTTCACAAGGAGGAGAACCAATGTTAGGAACTAGAAAAGTTTTGAGAGACACATAAATATGAAAGTGTTGAATGTGAAGAGAAGACTACACACTACACACTAGGCGTGGGAGAGAGGGTGTTGTAGGAGTATGGAATGGAAGTAGGAGAAGTAAGGTGCATATTTATGTTACTCTGGGGAGACTTTGATGTTAGCATCTTAAAGAGCATATTCGATCTGTTTTTTAATACATGATTTTTAAGTTCTAATACAACCTCGACTTGGCTACGATTTCACCACGTTTGTAAGATTAGAAAGGGATTCACACTTGGTTAAGCTTAATATAGAACTCCGTTTGGTCAAATTTTAGGACTTGCCAGTTGCCATTGCATGTCCCCAAGCTTGCAATATTTACTGCTGCGTTAAATATCTGAACCTTTGACTCTCTGTATGCAACTTGAAAATTGGATAAGTTTGAGCCAGTAGCCGGATTGACTTCAACTTTTAAAAAATTGATTTTTTTTAGAAAGGTAATTATAATTCAATAATAAAAAGTTATACGATATTTACAAAAATAATTGAGTCGAACAAATATAAAACAGATCATTGTCACCGATTAACTTCAATTTTCATTACTTAAGACCTCATGAACATCGTTTTAACTTCGTCCATATGAAAAATGAAACAATAGACTGTCTTGTATGATAGAGAAGTGTTGCGTCAACTCAACCAGACATTTTGAGCAGTTAAGAGTGATTATTAAGCTTAACATGTGTCCCAGTAACCCTTGGAGGCAGACTCCTCTTTTTTTTGGTCATCATCGTCGTCTAATTCGTGATTCTTTGAATCAACACATTGATCTCTGTTACACCATAATTTTAGTTGCCTCAATTATCTCCTAATTTCCCAATATTGATCTAATAATAATTATTGCTTAACCACTAAGTAATATCCTCTCTCTGAAACGAGGAAACAATCAATCTAAATCAATCAATTACTAAAAATATCTCCAAACGATTCTTTCAAATCAGGAAAGAATCCCAACGCTAATATAACTCTAAAAAGATAAAATCAACTTATCTCAACATATCCCTTAACAATCACAGGGATTAAAAATACTATCCTATCACAGAACTGCGTTGGCTTGATCCCTATATATAAACAGGGTACGCAGGCATCTTGGAATAGGATCCGACACATCTAACAAGTCGAGACACCTTTCAAGTCCAGCCCCAAAATCCAAAAACCCAAAATCCCTCATCATCACAATTTCGTTATTCCAGCAATCCCCGAAATTTGTTATCACCAAATTCCTCCGTTAACAATTGGCGCTAGAAGGAGGGGATACTTTTTGATTGTGGAGGACAATCAATCTATACAATACGCATGGGGGGTTATTATGGATCTGGAGCGGCTTTAATGGAGGAGCTAAACGGTGGAAGCGGTGGTTCGTGGTTCTATTCAAAATAAAGATAAGTTTTCTTATGATTTTGTCCATACAAATAAGCTATCTTATAAAATTCGTAGTAAATTTATTACATGTTAGATTTTGATGATTTTTTATGATCCGGAAAGCTTTTGTGATTTCCTACAACTTTCGTTCTTGGTATTTTCTGAGATTACGTTTCGATCTATTCTCGAAATCACAAAACATAATCAGGTCCCGTTTTTCAGTATTGAGAAGTTAATCAGCAGATGTTTTATTCGATTTCCGATTCGTTATAAGTCCGTTTCTGACGGTCCATATATCATCGGAAAGCTCTTTTCGTTTCCTGCAACTTTCATGTTTTGTGTTTTCCAAGAAAATATCGTTTACGGGGACAAAAAGGTAAAAAACGGATCTGGACAGAATCTGAATAATGGAGATGTGAAAGAATTGTGATGCAATATTCGTAGCACATGATTTGATTACTTCACTAGCTCGTGCATGGACAAGGGTAATGTTTTTGAAAGCTCTCTTTTTCAAGGAGGATAATATTTTTGAAGAACCTATTTTGAGTAGGATAATATTTTTGAAGACCTTCTTTCGAAGAAGGATAATATTTTTGATGACCCTATTTCGAGTAGGATAATATTTTTGAAGACCCTCTTTCGAAGAGGAAATTATTTTTGAAGACCCTCTTTTGAAGATGATAATCTTGTTTGAAGTCCCTAAGTGGTGATCGTTTTTTGAAGACCCTTCGGGGTAATCTTGTTTTGAAGGCCATGCATCATTCGCATCATGCATTTATTAATATCATCATGTGCATCATTCGCATCATGCATTCATTCATATCATCATGTGCATCATACATTTACTCGTAAACATTGGACATTCTTAGATTTTGTGGTTGTCTCTGTGTGATATTTTCGAAGACCCTTATTTGCGGAGGGTATTGCTTGAATTATTTTTGAAGGCCCTTTTGTAAGGTGTTGCTTGGGAATTATTTTTGAAGGCCCTTCTTTAAGGTGTTGCTTGGAAATTATTTTTGAAGACCCTCTATTGAAGATGTTAATATTTTTGAAGGCCCTTCTTTAATTAAGGTGTTGCTTGGAATTATTTTTGAAGGCTCTTCTTTAAGGTGTTGCTTGAAAATTATTTTTTAAGGCCTTCTTTATGAAGGTGTTGCTTGGAATTATTTTGAAGGCCCTTCTTTATGGAAGGTGTTGCTCGGAGTACCTTGGTAAACCCGTACTTCCGGGGTGCTTATCCGTACTTCCGGAAAGCTCACCAAGAATATAGTTCTTCCATTTTCTTAAACTCTGCTTAGCATAGAGTGTATAAGAAGGCGATGTTACTCTTCCCTTTTCTTAAACTCTGCTTTGCATAGAGTGTATAAGAAGGCGAGGTTACACTTCCCTTTTCTTAAACTCTGCTTAGCATAGAGTGTATAAGAAGGCGAGGTTACTCTTCCCTTTTCTTAAACTCTGCTTTGCATAGAGTGTATAAGAAGGCGAGGTTACTCTTCCCTTTTCTTAAACTCTGTTTTGCATAGAGTGTATAAGAAGGCGAGGTAATTATCTAATTCTCATTCTCCTACACTTACAAAGTTACTCGTACATATGTTCTTCTCACATCTCGCATGTTGTCTCTCTCGCAAGCACAGACATATTACGGGCACATCATGTTGTCTCTCTCGATTTTACAGGCATATTACGGGTAATTATCTTCTTCATATTATCTGCTAATCTTCTACTCCTAGTTGTTTCATTGACTCAGGAAATTCAGAAGATCAAAGCACGCTTAGTTCTCCAGTCCATCAAGCTGCACTGAAGAACTGGGGGGTAGTTGTTACACCATAATTTTAGTTGCCTCAATTATCTCCTAATTTCCCAATATTGATCTAATAATAATTATTGCTTAACCACTAAGTAATATCCTCTCTCTGAAACGAGGAAACAATCAATCTAAATCAATCAATTACTAAAAATATCTCCAAACGATTCTTTCAAATCAGGAAAGAATCCCAACGCTAATATAACTCTAAAAAGATAAAATCAACTTATCTCAACATATCCCTTAACAATCACAGGGATTAAAAATACTATCCTATCACAGAACTGCGTTGGCTTGATCCCTATATATAAACAGGGTACGCAGGCATCTTGGAATAGGATCCGACACATCTAACAAGTCGAGACACCTTTCAAGTCCAGCCCCAAAATCCAAAAACCCAAAATCCCTCATCATCACAATTTCGTTATTCCAGCAATCCCCGAAATTTGTTATCACCAAATTCCTCCGTTAACAATCTCTTACTATCGGAGTAGCTTGCTCGCTCTCTAGTGTTTCGTATAAAATTAGGAAACAATTCCCTAACAAGCAACGGTAGAAAGAATCTAGCATAATTTGCATTCTCGTCCGCGGAAAATTATAGCGGTCAAAATAATTACATTAACAATCACTTACTTTTTTGTAACGCTACGTTAACAATCACTTTATCAATGGTAAAAGTTCAAGCTGTCAAGGTCGATAAATTCAATTGCGTCAAGTTAAATAACCGAATCTCCTAAGCGTGAACTATACTAAACAGGAACTAAAATCCATTAAAAATTCTCATCAGCTGTTGCAGATATTCGCTATAACACAAGTTAAATTTAGATGCTTTTTCTTATCTTTTTCCCTCACAATAAATCAAAAGAAATTTCTGCTTGTCTTTCCTCTTCCTTGTCTCTTTGTTCTTGTGTTGGGGTCAAGTTCTTATGAACCTATCATACGAAAGTCTGAGTCAACTGTTCATTTCAGCATTTATTAAAATTATAACAATAAAAATGACCTGATTTATAAGTAAAAATTTTGATATGGGTTAAAAATAACCCTAAAGACATAATTAATATTGCATTAATTAAACCTAGTTGGTCCAGAAATAAGGCCCATTAATAAGGCCTGAAACTCTAATTAAATATTAATTTCGTAATTAATATTTGGGCGATAAGTACAACCTGTATTAGGAGACGTCCAATACAGTCTTGTTCTAATACAATTGGACTTGTTTCAATACAAGTCTGTTATGATATGGAAACAACTCCTACAAGGAAGGATCTAGAATTAATCCTTATCCACCGTGAAGGATGAGACTTATCCTTTAAGAAAGTGATAATACTTATCCACCGTTAAGGATAAGACTTATCATTCAAGGAAGTGATAATACTTATCCACTGTCAAGGATAAAATTTATCATTCAAGAAAATCAATACTTATCCACTAGGTTTCTAAACGCTTATATAAAGGGTCTGACCCCTCATCTCAGAACTACGTTTTGGACACAGCTCCATACGTCATCTACTACGTTTTGTACACAACTCCATACGTCATCTACAACGTTTTAGACTTCATCCTCGAATAAGAACATACAAGTCACTACGTCCTTGGTGTGCCCCTGCCGCCATAGCCCTGAGGGCAACACCAAGAACTACGTTTTCTGGCTTGATTCTCAGCACTGATTGAGATACGTAGGCATCTTGTGAGTACCGATTTAGTCACGAAACACAAGAGCAGCCATTAAAGCTCGAAGCTCTCTTAAACCCTAGCAATTAATTTACAAGTACACTTTTTAATCCATAACAAATGACCTGATTTATAAGTAAAAGTTTTGATAATATTTTTGGGGATTTTAGTATTTTTCTTATAAATAAGTTGCCGGATTATAATTTTGTTTAGTTAGTTTATGTTCTGTACAACTTACCTGGCCTTATTTTCTTATTTGCATGGTTTTTCTTATTTTCTTATTCATTATAGTGGTTTTGCATAACTGAAATTAGGACATATACCGGTGTAGGCCTATATTTGCATCGGCCATGAAATAATTATTTTTTCCTAAAACAAAATTCAACATATTTTTATTATTTGAAATTTTGAAAATATAGGAAAGAGTCTTCACAAAAATATTAAAAATGTAAAGATATTTCTCTAAAATATACTCGATATTTCCTAAATAAATATTTTTCAATTCCATGTTTGTGTCTATTTATTGTGATTGTTTATTTTTTTCCTTGACATCAATATATATATATACTAGCTTTTATTTAAGATCAAAATAGTCGTTCTCCCGTGAAACACACTTTTATTTTTAAGATCAAAATTTCAAATTTAATATATTAAATATATACTTGTCTTATATATACTTCTCCTTTATAATTTCGCACACTTATTCTACTTCGAATAGAACTTTTAATTATATCTACAAATACCTATTTTACTTGTAATAAAACTTTTAATTGTATGTATTTTTTATAAATTCGAACTCTTCTCCTCTATAAATTCGAACATCTATTCTACTTTTAATAGAACTTCTAATTTTATGACTTACCTATAAATTAGAATTATTCTCCTTTATAAATTCGAAAACCTACTCTATTTCAAATAGAACTTTATTTATATGTCTTCTCTATAAATTCGAACTTTTCTCCTCTATAACTTCGAACACATATTCTACTTTTAATATGCTAATTTTTTTTTTTTTTTTTTTTAGTATTTAAAATTGTAAACCTTTAAAAAAATTAGAAAAATAGATTGAGACGATCTTAGAGACGTCACATCACCTCTCGCGTATCCTCATTTATATATATATATTGAAGTTCTATTTGAAATAGAATATGTAAAGTTATATAAGTGTTTTTTCAACGGAAAAATGTCTCATTAGAAAGGAGTATGCTAACATGAAAATTAATATATAAGACAAGTATATATATTCAATATATTAAATTTGAGATTTTGATATTAAAAAAAAAATTATGTTTCACGGGAGAACGACTTATTAACGAGAACCGAGTAATTTTCAACTAGTTCATCGTGAATTTGTGATTGTCTATTCAATTCAGTATGTTTCTTCTGATTCAATACTCAAAGTCAGTCTTTCAGCGACATTGATGTACGCGTGAAACTGTCTATTAACTCTTGGAAAACGAGGTAATAGGAGGTGCTATTCTGGTTCGTCTCATAAATTAATAAATTATATATAATAATAATAATAATAATAATAATAATAATAATAATAATAATAATAAATCTGCATTGACGTAAATAAACGGCAGCAATACGCCAATATCTGTCCTCAACTGAATGGGAAAGGGGAGGGGCTATGCAGTTATAAGCTACCTTCTTTCTTTGAATTTCATTAACAACAACTGATGCATAGCGTAGCATTGACCTGCTTTAATATATAGTCAACGAAACTAAAAGTTTAATATATGTAGGGTTACATTCCATTAATGTCAACTTCTGGTATTATTTTTATTAGAAATAAAATATTATTGGCCCAGCCTAACTCTGTCTCCGTGTGGGGTTTATATTAATTTAACGTTAAGGATCAATAATGGAAGCAATCAGTCGGGCAATTACCAAGGATAGTTGAATAGTTGACAGGGAAGAAATATGTTTTTAATTCGAACTATGAAAATAGACAAATTTTTTAAGGTCTAATTTTGTTCTTAATCACATCCTTACATCTATCATCTAGATGCAAGAAATTTTTTAATCTCTTTTTTTTTTTACCTTAAATTTATTAACTTAATGATATATTAAGGGATCCTTGTCCGCCAGATGGGTTTGGCAACTTGTTGATAATTTCCTGGAATTTTGGTGATGTATGGTGATCGTTTGTTTATGTAAATACATATATTATAAAATACTAGCTTCAAATATGTGACACAGATTGTTATTAATAATTATTATTTTTATTATTTATGTTTTAATATTATACTAATTTGTATTTGCTAAAAATAATAATTAGGTGTGTTCAGTTTTTTTAAATATTTAAAAGTATTAAAATAGATTTTTAAATAAATTAATAACTGTTTGTCCGTGATATTTTTGAAAAAGGAGGGGTCTTAGTAAGAAAAAAAAACATGTTTTAGCTGAAAAGGTAAGTGCCTGTAATTAAAAGTATTTAAATAGGTTTCAAAATAAATAAGTAACGATTTGTCCGGGATATTTTTGGAAAATGAGGGGTTTTAATAAGAAAAAATAGAAATAGTAACATGTTTTCGTTGAATTTTAAAATATAAAAGTAATGATTTGACGGTGATATTTTTGAAAAAAGAGGGGTTTTAGTAAGAAAAGAGAAAATGTGACATGTTTTAGTTGAAAAAGGTAATTGTCAATTAAAAGTATTAAAATAGATTTTAAAGTAAATACGTAAGGGTTTGTCCGTGATATATTTGGAAAATGAGGGATTTTAGTAAAAAAAATAGAAAATATAACATGTTTTAGCTGAAAAAGGTAATTACCAGTGATTTTTCTTGAAAAAGAGGGGAAAGGTAATTGCCAATTAAAAATATTAAAATAGGTTTTAAAATAAATAAGTAAGGGTTTGCTCGTGATATATTTGAAAAATGAGAGATTTTTGTAAGGAAAATATAAAAAGTAACATATTTTAGCTCAAAAGAAAATTGTCTGTGATTTTTTTAGGAAAAAATGGTAATGTATTTTAACCGAAAGGATAACTGATTTTAATAATTTTTATAATAATTAAATAAACAATTAAATAAGGCAAGTAACGTACCAAAAAATAGGTAACAAAAAATAGGATCGAGAATTAAATATTGAATTGTATTTGAAGATTGTTACTGTAACCTAACAAAATCTGACTTAGAAAAGTGTATTGTTAGCACATTTCCAGTTTTCCACACTTTCTACGTCAGTGAAAGACCTAGAATGAAGTTCATGTTGTTTTGGCCGGCAGAAGAAAATTAGCATGTATATTCACGGTTATATATGTCATTCCTGTTTGTTACCACACACCTGTTTCTTCAAGTAACCCGACGACTCTGTACGCAAAATTTTGTAATGTTGTGCATAGAGATGCACAAAAAGCGTGATGGGTCCGAGGCCTTAAAAAACCCGGATTTCAATCTTAAAAAACCGGGTCAGGCTTTTTTAAAAACCGGGCCGGGCTCTTAGAAAAATATGTGGCCTGTTTTCAGCCCACGGGTCAGGCCAGACTTTAACTGGGCCTGGATTAAAAATTAAAAAACACTACTTTATAAAAATATGTACAACTCTTTACTAGGACTTTAAAAAAATGTGGACTTGAAAGTTGAAAGACTAACACTGAGCCAGGTCTGAATTACAAATTACAACTTGAAAAGTAACGGAACGTGCAAGATTGGAAGAACTCATTCAAATCTATACTATATTATTAAAGATGAAACATTGAAAGTTTTGTAGTCTGGTCATGAAAGTTTTTGTAGTCTGGTCACTCAATTCATAGCCGTTAGATATTTTTGATCAAATCGATGAGAACCGTTAGATAAAATATTAAAATTATTATATAGAATATATTTTCTATTTTTTCTAATTAAAACATCTCATTTTCCAAAAATATTGCAAACAATTTCATTTACTAAAATAACATAATAAAGTTATAATTGCTAATAACTAACTCATTACCTTTTTTAGCCAAATTGTATATTCTTTTCTATATTTTCTAACTAAAATTTCTACTTTTCTATTTTTCCTAACTAAAACCTCTCATTTTCCAAAAATATCACGAACAAATCTATTCAATAAAATAATAATATTATAATTATTAATAACTAACCGATTAGCTTTTTTTTCCAAAACGTATATTCATTTTTATATTTCATAACTAATATTTCTCTTAACTAAAACCTCAAAAATATCATGGACTATACCATTTAGTAACATAAAATACTAATATTATAAATCTATCTATCTATTTATACTATATTATTAAAGACGAAACATTGAAAGTTTTGGTACCTATTTTTTTGGTACGGTACTTGCCTTATTTAATTATTATAAAAATTATTATAATCAGTTACCCTTTCAGTTAGAATGCATTACCATTTTTTTCTAAAAAAATCACGAACAATTTCCTTTTCAAGCTAAAATATGTTACTTTTTCTATTTATTTTACTAAAATCCCTCATTTCCCAAATATATCACGAGCAAACTCTTACTTATTTATTTTAAAACATATTTTAATACTTTTAATTGGTAATTACATTTCCCCTCTTTTTGTAGAAAAATCACGGACAATTACCTTTTTCGGCTAAAACATGTTATATTTTCTATTTTCCTTACTAAAATCTCTACTTTTCCAATTATATCACGGGCAAACTCTTGCTTATTTACTACAAAATCTATTTTAATAATTTTAATTGATAATTATCTTTTTCAACTAAAACATGTCACCTTTTGTATTTTTCTTACTAAAACCCCTCTTTTTTTTCAAAAATATCACGGGTAAATCGTTACTTTTATATTTTAAAATTCAACGAAAACATGTTACTTTCTATTTTTCTTACTAAAACCCCTCTTTTTCCAAAATATCACGGGCAACCAGTTACTTATTTATTTTAAAATCTATTTTAATACTTTTAATTATTTAAAAATATTTAACACGCCTACTTATTTTTTTTAACAAATGCAATTAATAAAATATAAAATAATAAATAATAAAATTAACAATTATTAAAAACAATTTGTGCATCGCACTACTTTTAAGCTATATTATTAAAGACGAAACATTAAAAGTTTGGTAGTCGGATGGACGGACGGTCGATACTTAGTGATTTTATTTAATTGCCCTTACTTATTTTTTTAAAAAACTATCACTAAATAATAACATTATTTATAATCAATTACCTTTTCAGCTAAAATACATTACCTTTTTTTATTTTTTTTCTAACAAAATCTTCTCTTTTTCTAAAAAAAACACGGGCGGTTATCTTTTTTAACAAAAACATGTTACTCTTTCTATTTTATCTTACTAAAACCCCTCATTTTCGGAAAATATCACTGGCAAACCCTTACTTATTTATTTTAAAAATCTATTTTTTTTATTTTAATAATTAAAAGTATTAAAATCTATTTTAATACTTTTAATTATGAGCACTTTTTCAGCTGAAACATGTTACTTTTTAAATTTTTTCATTTTCTAAAGAAATTATTATTAAATAATAACATTTTATAACCAACTACTTTTTCAGCTAAAATACATTACTTTTCTATTTTTTTTCTAACAAAATTCTCTATTTTTCTAAAAACAATCACATGCAATTATCATTTTCAACTAAAACATGTTACTCTTTCTATTTTTCCTTACTAAAAACCCTCATTTTCCAAAAATATCCCGGGTAAATCCCTACTTATTTATTTTGAAACCTATTTAAATACTTTTAATTACGGGCACTTACCTTTTCAGAGAAAACATGTTACTTTTTCTATTTTTCCTTAGTAAGACCCCTACTTTTTCAAAAATATAATGGATAAACAGTTATTAATTTATTTTAATACTTTTAATTATTTAAAAAAGTTTAACACGCCTACTTATTTTTTTAGCAAACACAAATTAATAAAATATTAAAACATAAATAATAAAAATAATAATTATTAATAACAATCCGTGCATCGCACGGGTTTTAAGCTAGTTACAACTTAAAACTGAAAAGTGAAATCATAAAATACAACTTCTAAAATTTAAAACAGAATAGAAGCCAACAACATATTTCCAAATTTGAACTGCCTGCACCGGTACTAGAGACTATATTCACATATATAGTTTAGATTATTAGAATACCCTTTATTAATAAAATACAGTTTTTAATGTTAAATCTAACGGTTTTCACCTATCTATTTAAGATTAAATGATTTTTACTATTTTTTTATTAAATGAGTTTCCTTATTTAATTACAACTATTTTTATTCTTTGACTTTTTAGAAAATCCAATCCTAATATAATATCTTTCAACTTATATCATTTTTAGATAATAACTTCTTTTTATATGATATAATATTGATCATCTATTTTTAAAAGTATTGGATCTAATAGTTGAGAATGTTTTAGCGGTATTTAGGACCAAACCACCCGGATAACATTATTAATTTTTCTTAATATTTATAATTTTTTTTAATTTTTAATTTTTTTTAAATATTTATTGCTAAAATATAATATACTTTTTTTTGTAATATGTTAATGATGCGGGAACTTTGAACTTTTGAGAAAATAAATTATCAATTAAAATATAATTTTTTTTGTAATAGTTCTTCTTTTAAAGTAGTACACCGTGACGATCAAAATTCTGTATAAAATTCATTTATTTATAGTATATCACGTAAATATCTATGTTATTAAGTCTGGTCGCTTTATTTGATCACTCAATCCATAATCGTTGAATCTTTCAAATTAAATTGTTGAGAAATGTTAGATATAACACTAAAATTATCACGTAGAATGATTTAATGTTTGAATCTACCAACAACATATTAAAATTTACAGGTTTTTTGAAAAATAAGAATTTTTTCATTTTTTTCTTGCAGACATAGGTTATTTGATAATATTTTTTGTAAAGTATGATTTTTCAGAAAAGTAGTATACTAATTGATTAACAAACTTTTAAAGTTTCGAATTTAATAATTTATAATGTATATAGGTTAAAAAAGTTTGGCCTCTTCTGTAGTTGAGCCTAAAATTTCAAAATACGTTTTTTTAATATGAATATAGTCCTGCTAACAATGATATTAGGTCTCTATGAGTTCTTATAAAACAAAATCACCATTTACGTATAATTTATTATTTAATAATAAATAATATTTGATTAGTTATGATCTAAAACTTAATAAAATAGGATAAAAAATATGCACAATTTTATAAAATTTTATAAAAGCGAAGAATTTTTACTTTAAGAATTCTTATTGAACTTATTATCAAAATACTATGTTTAGTATTTGGATATAGTTTTACGAACAACCGAATATAACTTTTAATATTACATCGACGATTTTCATCAGTCTATTTTAACATCTAACAAAATAATCTTTAATTTAATGATAATTTAACAATTGTTTTACAATTAAAATTACACCAAAACTAAAGATTGAAGAAAGTGACAAATTTTGACTTTGAGAAATCTATTCGATTTAGGAAATTTTTATGTATTTGGTTTAAATTATCAAAATATATATTTTTAGTATATTTAATATAATTCAACTAACAACCAAATACACGTTTTTATATTCGATCCAACGATCTATTTATTTTAAAATCTAACGATCCTTATTAAAATCTATTTATTTGTAATAATCACTTTACTATTTGGGCTCTATCTTAAGTTTTAGACAACATATATTAATGATTTTACGGCCCACGCGAAGCTAACAAAATTATCTTTAATTTAATGATGGTTTAATAATTATTATCTAACTGGAACTATCCATAAACTAAAGAGAAAATATAATTATGAATTTTTACATAAATATTTCTATCCAATATAGAAAACCCATTTATAATTGGTTTAAATTATCAAAATAAGTATTTAAATACTATCCTATTATTAATCAAATACAATTTTTAATATTATATCTAAAGGTCGTCGTCATCTATTTGAATATTTATAGTTTTATAATTCAACATATCGTATACTTTTCGTAGTACATTGATCGATCAAAGTTTTGAATAAGATCTGCCTTCCTTTACACTTGTTATATATAAGGCTTATTATATATAAGGAATTAATAAGCTTCGGACATATGACATAATTTGTTGGAAAAATTTTGCGTCAACAACCCTTAAATTTGACAAAGTCCCTAACATGTAGAAATACTACATAAAAATTTTTGGGTACCCCTTCAAGCTTATGTACATTCGTGTAATAAATTAATTTGAGATCAAACTAAAATGTGTTCATATCTACATCTTTGTTTGCGTCTCTTTATTTTACATGCTTTTGTACTAAAATGTCGTAAGGAGGCTGCCGTCTTTTTATTTCGTCCACTTGTCACCGGTTTACATTACGTTTTCCGTTTATAATTATAAAGTTATTAACGATACTCAAATAATTAGACGATGCAAGTGTAAAAGCCTAACAATCTGAAAGTTGTTTCAAAATAATGTACAATTATATATTAGTCGCCTCTACTACAAGAAAAAAGGCGTTTTTCCAATTACAAATTTGATTGCTAAAATTCAAAAATGTGTCCACTACTAAAGAATTATTCTAATTTAAATGATCAAATGTTTTTTCTTTCTTTCTTATCTTTTTAGTACAAGAATTTGACTTAATTAGTATAATCCAGATATACCAATCGCAATCTTAATATCAACAGGCCTCGGTCTACTAAAGCAGTGGGCCGGTCACTAGTGTCATCAGATCTTGGTTACAAACCAAACCAACCCAAAAAAATCAACTTCTAAAGAAAGTCAACTATGTGTGCACAGTTTGTATCCAAGTTTAACAAGTCTGTGGCTTTTTCTGATGTTATCTTCAATCTTCGATAGCTGATATTTGCGCACACTAAATTTATTGTTGCACCTTTTTAAATTTTTTTGACCAACTTACCCCTAATCTATTTTATTAGTTTATTTCAACTTCTTATATTTGGTTCATCACAGTTAACCCCAAGCCCTTATATATCTGCATCCATGGGAAAAATGAAAAAAACATTACAATTCAAAGATTTTGTCATAGAATTGTTGGAGTTGAACAAAATAATCGATTTGATCAAATCATACAGTGCGGTCGTGATTTGAATTTTTAGCCAAATCGCGCGGTGCAATGCGGTTTGTGGGTTGAGAATTCTCTCTCACGGTTCAAACCGCACCGCATATTACTAAAAATAAAATATTTTTTTATAAACACACACACATACATATATATTGTTGAAAAATGTGGGTTTTAGCCCCACATTGTCGAGTCATTTTGAACTCCGATTTGAGTAAGTCTTGTTTGCGTGTTAGCAACATGTTATATTTGGATTGTGTTCTCCTCCGCGAGAGCTTTCCGATGCATGTTTAAATACTCAAAACGACCAAGGGATTGATGAGTTATGATTATCCAAAACCGTTCCATTGGAAGTGGAAATTGAAGTTGTAATCTTATATCCCACATTAAAATGGAAAAGGTGTTTGCAGTGCTTTATATAGTAATACACTTGTGTAGTGTTCAAGTGTTAGTAATGTGTTGCTCCATCACCTACGTGCGCGTAGGGGGGGGGGGTGCAAATCATAGGATTTTGAGGGGAAATTCGTGGCTTCACAAGCCTTCGGGCTTTCCGCGTGTGCGATCTGCGAACACGAATGGAGCAGAAATTGGGTCATTCGAAAACACATCTCTCTTCTCTTCCTCCGTTGATAGTTCTCTTGTTCGTCTCAAGCTCGCCGAGAGTGACGCTTTTCGACAGTCTCACTGCAAACCGTTTTATCCTGGGAAGCAATTCGCTCACACATACGGTGAGGGCTAATACGCCTTAAGGAGACAGTCACGCACTGAACTCAGTTTTATTCCTTGTCTCCTTACGTTATTCTTATTATTTGTTACTGTTTTATATACACCTTATATGTTATTCACATACCATCACATTATTTTTTATGTATTAATATCACAGATTGTCTAACAATTTTAAAGCGTACTATTATTATTATAATTTGTGACTGATACATCTGCCTCTGTTCGATTTTGAGTAATAGATATATGGAGAATATTGAAACTGTAAATAATGGAAGCTCGGTTAGTCCCAACGCATATTTTACACCTGATGGGGATCAGATATCGAGTGGACATGTGTTTTCGGGACATATTGTCGTTGGACAGTTTAATGTTCCGTTTGGACAGACGATAGGAGGTTTTGGTTCTACTGATGTGCAGACATCGGTAGTACAGACGCCTATTATACCTATAATGACTACTACACTTGTTGTGCCGACGGTTCCTACTGTGCCTGCTGCACATGCTGAGAAACCTGAGAAGTTCAATGGTACGAACTTCAAACGCTAGCAGCAAAAGATGTTTTATCTGACCACGTTGAATTTTGATCGCTATCTGAAAGAGGATGCACCGTTGCTCACTGCTGAGAGTAACGCACAGGCTGTGTATGCAGTTGATGTCTGGAAGCACGCCGATTATATCTGTCAAAACTACGTGTTCAATGGTTTGGCTGACTCGTTGTATAACGTGTATAGCTCAAAGCCAACAACTAAGGTCTTATGGGAATCTCTTGACCATAAGTATAAAACCGAGGACGCTGGAGCTAAGAAGTGGATTGTTGGCCGCTTTCTTGATTATAAGATGGTGGATTCAAAGACTGTGGTTAGTCACATGCAATAACTGCAAATGATCATCCATGATATTCATGCTGAAGGGATGGTCATAAGTGAGTCTTTCCAAGTTGCTGCTGTGATTGAAAAGCTTCCACCTGGTTGGAAAGATTTCAAGAACTACCTTAAGAACAAATGAAAGGAGATGTCTATGGAGGATCTGATCATTAGACTTCGCATTGAAGAAGACAACATGGGATCCGAGAAGAAGACATATGTTGCCACTGAAAAGGCAAACATGGTGGAACATAAGTCCAAGAAGAACAATTATGGTAAATGAGCAAAGCTGGCACCCAAGGGAGGAATCTCGAAGCCGTCGAAGTTTCAAGGGAAGTGCTACAACTGTGATAAAGTGGATCATAGGTCTTCTGATTGCTGGAAGCCTAAGAAGCCCTATAAGAAGAAAGAAGCAAACATGGTCGATGATATCTCCAATGAGATGGGTGACATAGACCTATGTGCTACGGTCTCTAAAGTGAACCTGGTTGGCTCCAATTCAAAGGAATGATGGATTGATACTGGTGCTACAAGGCACGTTTGCTCAAACAAGGCAATTTTCTCTAGCCTCATAGCTTCCAATGCTGGTGAGAAGCTCTACATGGGGAATTCAGCGACTTCTACCATTGAAGGGGAAGGCACGGTGACCTATGTACTCTGAAGATGACCTCTGGGAATGATCTGACTTTGAAGAATGTACTGTATGTGCCTGATATTCGCAAGAACCTTGTGTCTGGTTCCTTGTTGAATAAGCATGGCTTTCGGATTGTAATAGAGTCAGATAAAGTTATTTTGTCTAAGAATACTATGTTTGTAGGCAAGTGCTATGTAACAGATGGGCTTTTTAAACTCAATGTGATGTCCGTTAAGGACAATAATGAAATAAAAAATTCTTCTGCTTACTTGCTTGAGTCTCCTAATTTATGACATGCTAGATTGGGACATGTAAATTATGACACTTTACGAAGATTAAGTGTAAAAGAATACATATATAAATTGAATATCGATTTAAAACATAAGTGTGAAACTTGTGTTGAGGCAAAATTAACGAGATCATCGTTTAAACAAGTTGAAAGAAACACCAAAGTGCTAGATTTTGACATAGAATTGTTGGAGTTGAACAAAATAATCGATTCGATCAAATCATACGGTCTCCCAATTCTAACAACTCTAATGCTAAAAGAACCTTTTGCTCTTCTTTTATAACAAAATCACTTTAAGAATTCACGTTTTTTGTTGAATTTTTTTTTCTTTGTTTTTATTATATCTTCCTACTAATACAATAAACATGGAGTATTTCTATGAATCAGGATCAAAATTTATGTAGATAGTGTATATGAGGGTTGGTCAGTTGTTTTGATAATGGCTCGGACTGAGAAGTGAGAAGTCGACAAAGGTACTGCATATTGGCAATTTGCATAACAAGGACATTGTTGATGCTATCGTTAACAATGATACTGCTGCAAACATAAAAGAGTAATAGTTGGAAAAACGTACCAGTACTCAATTAATGTGCACCTCCAATTTTGTAAATTAAGAATATTAAAAATAATTTCATAACGTATAAATATAAATTTAGAATGTGCAAATATCAACACCCTCGACCAATACTGGACTCATGAGAATTTCGGATTATAGTACAAAAGTCAGGGTCCGTTCACATCATATAAAGGAACTAAAAATTATTAACCATTGTATGATCCTAATGTATTAAATCTTCAAAAGACTAGAGACCACTTTCAGAATTTAATATCACCATTTCACAACATATACAAATCTCAATCCTTACAAAAACTAGTAATTAATCAACATATACACTAATTTAGTATACATAACATTAAGGAATTGTTACAATGTACTTAAACATTTTCACACTTAATTAACATAATAAAAAAATCAACCGAAACCTTATAGCTGGCGCCCTTTATTTAACATTCTTACATGTAGCAAGATAGAACTTCCACACACACAGGCCAGAGCAGCTCATCTTAACTTGTTCACACCGGGACTGTGCGACTAGAAGGAGCCGCTGCAGGAACATCATCTTCTTCATTTTCCCCTGACAATTCCTCTAGTGATTTACCTTTCGGTTCGGGTACTAAAAATGTAAACACCATTCCAAGAAAATTAACAACACCAAGAACAATAAGCGAATTCTTCACTCCGATTCCTGTAGGGTACCCTGCATCGGTCTTCTTGGGATCTGTACTTTGTGAAGAATAAAGAAATCCATAAGCTCCAACTATAGCCCCAGCTTTACCTGCTGCAGCTGATATTCCATGACATGTTGATCTCAATCTGGCTGGAAAAATCTCAGCAGGCACAACAAAAGTTGTTGCATTAGGCCCGAAATTCGCGAAAAAGAAGGTTAATGAATATATTACTATAAACCCTATACGGTTAGACTCCTCAGTCCAATGATTGTAAGGAATTGCAAGAGCAAACATGAAGACTGTCATGAAAAAGAAGCCCATTAATTGAATAGCAAATCTGCCCATGATATCGATAAATGCCACGGTGAACCAGTATCCAGGGACTGTACTGCATAACGCGATTATGGTTTGAGCTCTACCTATTCTGTAAACTTCATGGACAGCATTCATTGTTTTTGCTGGTGGTATCCATCCAACGGCTGTGAAAACGTCTTTTTGGAACAAGTTTTGGCTATAGAAAGCAATGTCTAGTAAGAACCATGTAGAAGTTGTTCCAAGTAAGTGAAGACCATGACGTTTTGCAAATTGTTTTGAAAACAATCCGAAAGAATTTCTACTGTCCTGTGCAATTTGTTCTACTTTTGCCTCTTCTGGCTCGATCTCAACTTGCAACACTTTAGCCATATCATTAGCTGCCTGTTTTGCATTTTTTGCGACTAGGGCAGTGTAACGTGCAGTTTCGGGCATTTTCATTCGCCAATAATACGTTAAAGCAGCTGGCAAAGCGCCAAACATTAGTACAATCCTCCATATGTAGTCGGCTTCTGGCACTGTCGAGGCTAATGCATTGACTTCATAAGACGGTGCAGGGTATGCATGGTCAAAAGCTGCTGAAACAATTATACCAACAATTCCACCAGCCATTATTCCGAACCCTTGCATGGCGAAAACAGCAGCAATGAAAGCGCCACGAGTCTTTTTGTTAGCGTATTCAGACATAATTGTAGCCGAAAGAGGGTAATCACCACCAATGCCAAAGCCTAGCCAAAACCTAAAGAAGCAAAGAGTAGTCATTACACCTTTAGGACTACTCCCGAAGGAAAGTCCAGAGGCAACTGAACAAATAACCATAACAAGTAGAGTAAGGCCGTAGACTTTTTTACGTCCCATTTTGTCACCGAGCCATCCGAAGAAGAGTTGACCTACTAAGGTTCCGACAAGGGCGACTCCTGTGACTGAAGACGAAACGCCAGGAGGTAAGACCCCGGGTTTTGGAGCACCTACTTTGTGGTAGTAAATGCGTCCGAGTAACTTGGTGACCAAGGAAATGCTGAAGAGATCGTATGCGTCTGTGAAAAATCCCATTCCAGCTATAACAATTGCAGTGAAATGGTACAGTTGAGTCTTGGCAACATCAAGTGCATTAAGCACCTCTAGCTGCTGTCGGACCATGGCTAGCTACCTTAATTACTTAGATACCCGACCTTGCTGTTACAAGACAGAACGAAATCCCTGATTATTAACTTTTATCGTAATTCAAGTGTCGACATACCTATATAAAGTTGTTGTTATAGAAATTAAAAATTTATCTAGATAAAATTCAGTTAAATGTCCAACTCAATCAGCAGTTCAGCACTGCATGCATGCATGAGTATAGATCAATTTAACAAAGTTTTTAAGATCATCCGAGTAGTACTGATCAAGGTCATTTTGAAGAAAATGTTACGTAGATTATTAAACGGAGCAATTGGAACGTTAACAAGGTTTTTAAGGAATAAATCAGTAAATACAAGAACAGTTACCAATAACCTCTTGATCTAACGATATTTCTCTAATTCTATCTGCCGGATATCTAAAAAGTTGTATCCTGAATATGCTTAAAATAAATAAAAAATGACATTTATTGTCCAACAAATTGGCTACAAGAAATAAGGTAGATTACATATAACCAACTTACAAAATTAAATGATGAAATTATATATGTATACCTGGAGCTCTGGATATTGCAAAGTAAGGCTACTGTATAGCCAGGAGAATACGAAGAACTGAAGATATTACAATTTTCGGGCAAGCGTCGTCTTATATAGGAAGATCATAAATTTCCCGTTTGGTAAGCAAACAGCATATTATTCGGCATATTTAGGATTATACCTTCTATTGTCAACTGCTCCCTTCCGTACGTAACATATTTTAAAAACTCCAGCATTACATTTTTATTTTGTTATAAAATCTGAATGGTCGTGACCTAAGTTACTATTTTTGAAATGTATAAAAATAAGAAAAATATCCAAAATTAAAAATCGTATAAAAATGAATGAGACAGAGTATAAATCAATGAATTAATGTTTTTATTTGTGCATATATAATAAAGGTCAATGCTATGTACCACGAAATGGATTTGGAATATGTTTTGACTGACAAATGATTTGTTTTTATTCATGTAATAAATTATAATGTGGTTAGCAAATGGAGCATATAATAGTGAGTTTGACAAATGTATCGGTTGCTTCTATCTGAGGTTAATTTATCAGTGCACGTATAGTTGGAGAAGGTAAATTGCATTAAAGAAATATAGAAAAATACTGCATTGGTGCTTTTTATAGGTCTAACACACGTAATTAACATATCGATGATACAATTATTTGGCAAATATTCACGTTCAGAAATAAAGAACCTAACCAAAATTCTGCATAGATATTGAGGACTCGAAATACAAAAGAATTAAAAAGAACTAATTTCAAAAAAAATTATGTATATAAAGAAGATACGGTTAGAGCAATTCCAACAATGTCCTAGTTGATTATTTATAAATATGATATAATAATGTGTACCAGTGATTTAGGACTTGATTTGAACTCCAACAACATTACTTATATCCATTCCCTATTATTATTATAATACTCACTCTGTCCCCCGGGTTCATTGGGGGACGACACGGAGCTTAAGAAAAAGTGTAAATTAATAGGAAAAAGTAAGAAAAATGAGTAAAGTGGTGGGACCAATCAATATTTAATGTATAAAGTGGGTATAAAGTAGGTATAGTGGAGGAAAATAGTTGATGTGATTGGATTTTATATTATAAAACGTTACTCCCTCTGTCCCCGTAGGTTCTTTACGTTGGGGGGACGGCACGGAGCTTAAGAAAAAGTATAAATTAATAGGGAAAAGTAAGAAAAATGAGTAAAGTGGTGGGACCAATCAATATTTAATGTATAAAGTAGGTATAAAGTAGGTATAGTGGAGGAAAATAGTTGATGTGATTGGATTTTATATTATAAAATGTTACTATTTTTGGTATGTAAAGAAATGAGAGAGACGTACCAAAAACGAAACTGTAAAGAAATGAGAGTGACAGAGGGAGTACTATTTTTGGTATGTAAAAAAATGAGAGGGACGTACCAAAAAGGAAAGTGTAAAGAAATGAGAGGGACAGAGGGAGTAATATATTTGAAAAGAGAGAAAAAAAGAGTGGAAGAAAGAGAGAGAAAAGAAATGTAGAAAAGGAGGGAAGTGAATTTTTTATTCATGAAAATTAAATAGGTAATGACTAATGGTTACCTATTAATACGTAATGAGATGGATGTCCTAGTGATTTAGGTAACCACTAGGACATTGCCGGAGCACTATTTTTTGCTAGATTACTTATATTTGAACTTAATACATGATATAAGTAATAACCTAAAATTGTTGCTTTAGTTAAGTGTAAGGCGTTGTACATGATCATACAATGGCGATTCTTTTTGTTGTAAACAAAATTTAAATCTCAAAAAGTATTTTTGTTTTGTGTAATTTATTTAAAATTGACTATTCATCTGCACAAGGGGTGCTTAATTAGTTGAGTTAATTAATCCAAATTAAAGCATTGACTTTACAGCTCCACACCGGGTTTCACATTGCTTATACAAGTCGCCGCAGAAGTTGTTCGATCGTGCCTGTCAGCTGGGGAACTGAAATCGGGATTAATTATATATTCAATTCTATATACTACTTGCTATTTGTCAAACTAGCATAGATAATATTAAAAAATTATTACTATAGTTAATTGCAAATACTATACGAGTAACATAGAGTACCACTAGACTAGAGAAACAGTTACATATGTAGATGTCAAATTTAGTTGCATAATGTTCCGCCCTAGGCATAATATCATCCGTTGTAAGGCGAGATTACACGAACTAGTATGTTTGCCCGTTCCGCAAAGGCAAAAAAAATTAATTTATTTTAAAATAATTATTTTAGTAATTAGTTATCTTAGTTTTGAAAAGTAAATCATCTTTGTTCAAATTCTATGAAAATATAATATATTTTTTTGAACCCTACCATTTAATTATTTGTTTTTTGAATCTTTGACTAACATTTTTTTTTCTTTTTATCTCTTCTTTTGTTTGTCTACTGGAATCACATAAATAAACTTATTATATGTAAGTTCTTTGTAGTAAAACGGACGACATTAAAGATTCATTTTTTTTGAAATTATATTTTAAGGAAATTAATTAATTTTCTTTTGAAAAATTGTTAGTAGGAAAGGCATTTTAATTATTTTGTTTTTGAAATTATATTTGAAGGTCCTACATATAATGTTTTATTGATCATAAATTCTTATTCTAGTATTAATATATATAAATGATATGTTGCTATTAATGTGACATTAAAAAATGGTATTTATAAATTTTAAGTGTACTGTAATTGTACTAAATTAAATAATAAATTTTAGTTATGACAACTTCTCGGCATCACCTTCAGCACCTCGATTTTTAGTATTTTACATTAAATATTTATAATTTTATATGAATATAAAATTAATTTATAATCATAAGAATAATGACATAAGAGCTTATTAGTTAATTTTTTAATACATAATTTTGTTTGTAATTATTGTATCAACTCAAAATTTTTTAATGCTATTTTTATTTGTTGTAAAAAAGAATATTTTTCAAATATATATTCGAAAATTCAACATTATATGTGCTCTCCAAATATAACCCATTAATATTAATTCAACATTATATATTCGGAAATTCAACATTATTAAAATTTTCAAGTATGTTTGCCCTGTGCATCGAAAATAATTTTATCTTTTTTTTTTGAAATTTAATTATAAAATTAATAATATATTATGTTTTTTTTGCTAATTGAACACTGATCTCCTTGTTATGTTGAATAGTAGTAAGTGTTTCCTTTTTTTCTTGAAGCACCTACCACCGTTTCTCCATGTTGCCTTTTTCTTGTTGTTTAATGTTGATAGTTTAGTGTGTTTTTTTATATCTATTGACAACAATCTCAATTTTGTCAAGTGAAAGTGAATACTTGTTTCATCCATTTTTCTGCACCTCCCACTCCTGAACTCAAAATGGAGACACTAAGAATTCTCTCAACACATAAAAGTCACCTTGGAAAAATCAATAGTAACCAACCAAGCAAATATATACAATAATACATAATAAAATCTCTAAAAAGTATTATTATGTCCCATTAAATAGAATCTGAAAATAACCTAAAAATCTTAAAGAATCTCTATTCGTCAAGGAATCAAAAACATAAATGTAGTAACTGAGTAATTTAATGTGGTTATGTCCCGTTAAACTCGTTAATTATACCCGATCTATGAGAACTTAAAAAAACAATGTACCACTTCTGCTAGAAATCTACATATATACAATGCTTGTGGTGTGGGGTGGGGTGGGGTGGGGTGGGGTGGGGTGGGTCGGGGTGGGTGCGGGGCGTAATTGAAAAAAAAAAGCCGAACTTCATCAAAACATAAATGAAAAGTAATGTTGTATTTTTCTTTACCTTCAAATTACCCATAATCATCTTGTCTTCCCGGTAAATTTTAAGGCCCATCATGGGAACATTATCTTCTTTTATTTCCAAGTGTTCCAACATAAACTCTGCAATTTTGTAAAAAATTATTAAAATGTACATGTCCGCAAAACAGAAGCACATTGCATTTTATGTTTTATTCTTGAGAATGATCAGCTATATATGTACACATTTATATCAATGAAAATGGTGTTTATACCAATTATAATAGATTGTTAGTATTATCCAAATTCGAAACACATCATATGAAGGAATAGTATGAAGAAATTAAATTAAGATGTTAGGCCGAATACACAATATAATCAAGTATGTATATGAGAATAACAATCAAGAACACTTTTTATAAATCAACAAACTGTAATTATATTAACAGTTTCTCTCTTAGTGATGTTAATGAATCACAAAGAGCTACTAGGTTACAAGAATAATATATTCAATGTTCGCGTCCCTTCTAGGGATAACCTATCTGTGTTTATATAGTACACAGCTACATACAATCCTTATCTAATTGATACTCCTATAAATTAGCTATACAATTATTATCAATTAAGGATTGCTTCAGTCTTCTGTCCAGTCTCCTTAGCTGTATCAATATATTCTGCTTCTTTCCATCTTCAGAATATATTGCTTCTAGAATCTTTATCTTTGCACCGACAGCTAAGTCAACTATCACCCTGTCAGACTTTAACAAACTCTGACCGGCTTCCATGTAGACTCTTCACCCAGTCAGACTTTAACAAACTCTGACTGGCTTCTATATAAACTCTGATATGTACCTGGTACTTAAACACTGATGAACAAACGTCAGCAATTATATTTAACAATCTCCCCCAACTTGTGCATAATAAAAATGTACAAGTTAAACAGATAATTGATGATGTCAAAACATATAACAAATGCAGTGTTTAAAATATAACAGAGTTTAATTTTAAAACAGAGTTTAAATTTAACTTAGAACAGAAAATATAAAAACTTACAGTCAGACTTTACTTGACTTCTTCAATATCAGGTACTGTCCTTAGATAATCAATCAGCAATCTTCTTTCAGCCTTCTCTAGCTCATCCACCATAATCTCTTTTAGCTCTTTAAGTTCTGAATCACTCTCCCCCATTTGGTAGATAGCAGCTCTTAGAGAATATATGCTGTTTCTTCTCATATCATTTCCTAGCTGAATAAAATAAGACTTGTCTGACTCCAAGTTAAATTCCAAAACTTTTATTCCAAGTGCAGTTCTAAATGTAGCACTATTTCTCTTCATATCCACTAACTTTCCAGTATGATCCCTATGCTTTGGAATATAAACACTTGATACTCCTCCTCCAAGCATAGCTTTAAATCTCAGCATCTTTTCTCTCAAAACTTGAGCAACATCATGAGTATGTCTGTTTTTGACTTTTAGAAGATAAAGTACATATTCCAGTTCTTCCCATGATTTGAGATTAACATCAGATTCTCCAACTTTATAAACTCTTCCATCACTGATGAAGTATAACAAAAACTGCTTCTTCAATACTTTGTGAAAAATCAACTGAACAGATTCTAACTTATCAAGGTTTTCTTATGTAACCCCAATACCAGGTTCTGCCAGTGAAATGTTATCTTGAGATCTGTTATTTGTTCTTCTCTCTCTGTGTGATCCCAGTCCAGATTTATCAAAAGCTTCTTTTCCCAATACAGTTCTGGTTTCTGAGAAATTCACAGCTTCAAGCTTTAATTCTTCAAGAATTTTAGGTTTGCTGAATCCTGGAAGTTGTGTAGATTTCTGTACAACTTGAGCAACGTCAGAGGTTGTCATAACTTTAGTAGAAACATCAACTTGAGCAGCGTCAGAGGTTGATTTAGCTAATCTTGTTTCAACTTGAGCAATGTCAGAGGTTGAATAAATCTTCTTAGGTAACTGTTCTTCTTCTACCAGTTTACCTTTTCCTTTGTCAGCATTTTTAATCACAGGCCTCCTTGAGTACTGTAAACTCTGATCAGAGTTTACATTCTCTTTGATAACAATTCCTTTTTCTTTTCTCCTTGGAGCCTTGATAACCTTCTGTTTGTAGATTCCAGCTTCAACATCTTTCCTGTGTTCTTCAGCAAGCAATTTCTCTTCTGCCTGGATATCTTCAATAGTAACATCTTTACCATGTTCTGCTAAGAATAACTGTGTAGCAACTTCTTCATCAGTAACTGGAGATTTAGAGGAAAGAAGTAAACTTCTAACCCTTGAAGAAAACTGCCCTCCAGTGTATAATCTTTTTCCATCAGCATTCTGAGCATCAGAGTTTGATCTCCTCCCTTGCCTTTGAACATTCCTTGTCCTTGGATTTTGACCTTTTGCATCACCATCAGTAGTGTCATCTTTCCGAGTCAGAGTTTGAGAGCCTTTGCATTTGTCTTGAGGCACTCTCTCCCCCTTTTTGACATCATCATACAGCAAAACTGATGTGAGCAATTCAATGGAATTTGCAATTTCATCCAACTTAGTTGACATTTTGACTTGATTTTCTTCAACCTTGGACAACCTGGAATCAAAAACTTTCTGATCTTTACACAAGGAAATATACAATGATTTATCCTTCTGTTGTGTAAGTTCCCTTGCAGCTATATCATTCCTTAGACCTTCAATAACCTTGTCAGAAGCATCAAAACGATTGTTTAATGATTTGACTTGGATAATTGTGGCTTTGAGATGAGTGAGAAGCTCTGGATTTGTAATCTCTTTAGATGACTTTGTGACAAAGTCTGCAGCTCTCTCATCAGAAAAGATAGTATCCTTGTTCGACCAATTTGAAAAGTACATCTCTTGAAAATGCTCACCCGTAGCTCGATTAACCTCTCTTAGCTCATCAGAGTTTACTTGACTACCAAATAACTCCTCTTGGGAATGATCAGAACTATCATTATCATTATCATTATCATTCTCTGCTGTATTCTCTGCAGGAATATTCTCAGCATCAGGTTCTGGAATCTCAGAGTTTGTAACAAACTCTACTTCTATGTGAACATTTTCTGTTGCATCCTTGTCAGCAACATCAGAATTTGCAGCAACAGCTTCTTTAGTAGGAGCAATATTCTCAGGAGCATCAGTATTTAAGGTCTGATCAACTTCCTCACCCTTTTCAATTACCTGGTGAGTAACAGAGAGAATCTCTGTATGAGTAGCCATAGATTCTTCAAGAACAACCGTGGCATGATCAGCTTCCACACCCTCTGTTTCATCAAAATCTTCAAGATGGTCAGAGTTTACAGAGTTGTGTGCTTCAACATCCATATCAAATCCCTGTGACTCAAAAATCTCAGCCTCAACATGTTCTGTAGCCTCCTGAACAAGAATTTCAGGAGCTTCATCTGCAGCTTCATTTGCAGCTTCCTCAACTACATCATCAGCATTTGATGTAGGAGCTTCTTCATCAGCATTTACATTGTCCTCAAAAACTCTGTCCAAATTGACAGCTTCAGCATTTACATTTGATGCACCAAAAAGATGTGCAGCCACCAATCTTCTTTTTCTCTGATGAAGAGTCTCTTCATCAGTTTCACACTCTTCATCTGTAGCATCAGACTTTGCCCTGTTGGCCCTTCTTTTCTTTATCCGTTTCTTCTGAGGCATATCAGCAGTATGTGATGCCCCAGCTTCAGTTGCTTGCTTAGCAATCCTTGGAGGTTTAGTACCAACATGCTTAGTCCGACCACCTCTTGCAGGTTTAACAGAAGTTGACGAAGGCAGTTCTTGTTGTAGAGGCTCAGGTTGAGAAGAAGCTTGTGTTGGTGAATTGACTTGAGCATTTAAGAACTGTTGCACAGATGGAGGTAGCAACAAGTCTCCAATAACCCCTTTCTTAACATCTTTATTAACAAGATCAGAAAATATTCTCTTATGTAATTTAAAACAAGAAACATCTTCTTCACTTACTTCTACTCCTTCAACACAGTAAGAGAACAAAAGCTGACAGAATCTAGAGAAATAGACTACTCCTCTATTCTCTCTCATTTTCTCTCCTAAATTATTCAAAACAAGTCGTGCAAAATCAAAATGATTATCAAATAAAAGAGAATACCCGATTTGCAGACTGTCTGTGGGAATAGCATCCCAGTTTGTGCATTTCTTGCTGAATGTCCTCGTGATGCAATCAAAGAAAAAACTCCACTCCTTCCTTAAGAATGGTCGTTTGAGCTGTCCAATCTTCGACAAAGGTCCAGAATACCCAATTTCTTGCATCATTCTTATCAAATCCTCATCACCCATGCCAATTGTGTACGAAGAAAATTCAGGAAACCCCATCGCAGCGCGAATGGTTCCAGCAGTTATTACATACTCTGCTTCTTCATATTCAAAAATAATCGAAGGGTTGCCTGTCTCACCACCATCATCATACAATCCTGTTTCCCAGAACGCCTTTATCTGTGAACCAGAAAGTTTTGCAGGCTCCACCAAAGCACGCCCAATTGCTGACTGAGCAAGAAAATTTTGTATGATATGAAAAGCCTCTGGTGCATTGACAGTGTTTAATGGGGCTGAATAGTTATTAGGAACGAACTCTAGTCCAGAAGCAGTGAAAGCAGTTGAAGCCATTAGTAATATCAAGAAAGAAACAGAAAATAGCTTCAAAAAACACGAGAGAGTTTAAGAAAGAAAGTGTTTGTGAATATGTGTGAGTGAGACTAGAATACAATTGGAGTAAGTCGTGAAAAACTGTAACGGTTGTGTGTATAATGTATAAATATAAAATTTAAAATTAAAAACTGAACAGTTTTTAATCATTAAAACACAACTGTCTTACCCCGTATACTGTGTAAATGAGACACATGTCACACATACAATGACTGACAGCAGTAATTGGCAATTTCCAATGCGCATGCGCAGTAAAAACAGCAATAATTACCGCCGATTACACTTTCCTATGTATGCAATCTCTCTCCACTCTTTAACACTTTTCTAAACCAATGCCCAAACATACTCTTTTGAAATACCAAAACAAATGTTTTTCCTCAAAATTATAAAATGTTTGAAACAAATAATTTATTTTAATCATCAGAGATTAAAACAAAATTACCTCGGCGTATTTCACACAATACATCAGTGTTTACCATTTGTCCTTCTTTGTCAATAAACTCTTTTCTCAAACTGTATAGGTGTGCATAAAGTGTGTGCAATAGCAGAGTTTACCGAAATCAATATTTAAATCATCTCAAAGTGCATAAAATCCACAAACTAAAGCAGTAAAAACTGGTTGCCTAAACTCTCATGTATAAAATAAAATCTGATTTTTATGTCCAAACTCTGTATACTGATATCCTTTCATTTGGATATATCTTTTATTTTTCACCCCCTTTATATATATATATATATATATATGTATATATATATATATATATATATATATATATATTTATTATTTTTTTATTATTTTTATTTATTATTTTTATTTTTATTTTCCAGTAATCAGTGGTTGGCACTAGTCACCAAAAATCAAAGATTTTAGCCCTTATTTCATACAATAAGTTCCTGGATCTTCCTAGGCACAACATGATCTCAAAGGAATTTGTGCTCTGTTTGACATCTTTTGATTTGAGGGTGAATTATTTGCAATTAATAACCAGAGTTTAGACTTGTCATCAGTTAATGCAATTAATTTATGAGAGAAAATCCAAACAACTAATACAGACTCAGTGTATAGGATTAATAAACTAAGAGATGCTATAAATATAGAGACAGTATCATGCTGTGTTAACTTACTGCACATATTTGAGATCAGAATCTATACAACTCTTAAGGATTCATAATTACTTACTGAGAATTATGCTTCATACAAATTTCTTCATTGGTCCTTATGTTTCAGACAAAATTACAATCAGAGTATAACATCAGACTTTAACTAACAGAGTATGATTGACACTTTTATGACTATCAGAGTTTAGCATCAGAGTTTACGTTCAGAGTTTATGACACTGGTACTCATAACAGTTAATACATGCAAGGAATCATGAGCATTAAAAATCAAACATGTATAGATTTTGAGTCTAACCCGTATCTCTAGTCAAAACCAGAGATCATTCCAAGTTCATTTACCAATCTTGTAAAAGTAGCTTCACTCAAAGGTTTGGTGAAGATATCTGCAAGCTGTTGGTCTGTAGACACAAAATGAAGTTCAATATCTCCTTCTTCCACATGTTCCCTGATAAAATGATACCTTATGCTGATGTGCTTGGTCATGGAGTGCTGTACTGGATTACCTGTCATAGCAATAGCACTTTGGTTATCACAAAAAATAGGTATTTTAGAGTACCTCAGACCATAATCCAGCAACTGATTCTTCATCCACAGAATCTGTGCACAACAGCTACCAGCAGCTATATACTCTGCTTCTGCAGTGGATGTGGAAATTGATTTTTGTTTCTTGCTATACCAAGAAACCAATCTGTCACCTAAAAATTGACAGCTTCCACTTGTACTTTTTCTGTCTATCTTACAGCCTGCAAAATCTGCATCAGAGTAACCAATTAGCTTAAACTCTGATTCTCTAGGATACCACAAACCCAAGGTTATGGTTCCTTTGAGATATTTGAAAATCCTTTTTACAGCTGTTAGATGAGGCTCTCTGGGATCTGCTTGAAATCTTGCACAAAGACATGTGGCATACATGATATCAGGTCTACTTGCAGTGAGATACAGTAAAGACCCAATCATGCCTCTGTAGGTTGTCATATCCACTTTAGCACCTGTGTCTTTGTCTAGCTTTGTTGCAGTAGCCATGGGAGTTGGAGCAGATGAACTATCAAGCATACCAAATTTCTTTAGAAGATTTCTGGTATACTTTGCTTGATTGATAAAAAATCCCATCATCTGTTTGCTTGACCTGTAAGCCTAGAAAATAACTAAGCTCTCCCATCATGCTCATTTGGTACCTGGACTGCATAAGCTTTGCAAACTTCTTACAAAGTTTGTCATTAGTAGATCCAAAAATAATATCATCTACATAAATTTGAACTAAAAGCAAATCTTCACCAGTATTGAAATAAAACAAAGTTTTATCAATTGTACCTCTTGTGAACCCACTTTCTAAAAGAAATTGAGCAAGAGTTTCATACCATGCTCTTGGTGCTTGCTTTAGTCCATATAATGCCTTGTCAAGCCTGTAGACATAATCTGGATGCTTGGGATCTACAAATCCTGGTGGTTGTTCAACAAATACTTCTTCTTCAAGCTTCCCATTGAGAAAAGCACTCTTTACATCCATCTGAAAGACTTTAAACTTCTTGTGTGCAGCATAGGCCAGAAAAATTCTTATGGCCTCCAATCTTGCAACTGGAGTAAAGGTTTCATCATAGTCAATCCCTTCCTGTTGTGAATAACCTTTAGCCACAAGTCTAGCCTTGTTTCTTGTAATCACACCTTCACTGTTCAGTCTTGTTTCTGAAAACCCACTTTGTACCTACAATTGATCTATTCTTTGGTCTAGGTACAAGTGTCCAGACTTCATTTCTTTCAAATTCATTTAACTCTTCTTGCATTGCTGTAATCCAATTAGCATCTTGAAGAGCTTCTTCCACTTTCTTTGGTTCTGTTTGAGACAAGAAAGCATGATACAGACACTCATTATTTGTTGCACTTCTAGTTCTCACACTAGCATCAGGATCTCCAATTATGAGATCAGGTGTGTGTGCCTGTGTCCACTTTCTTGCTGTTGGTAGGTGGTTTCTTGCATCATTATTGGATCCTCCCCCTTGATCCATGCTCTCCTGATTCATATGTTGACTTTCTGCAGTATCTGAGACTCCCCCTGAATTGGATGGCTCAGAGTTGGAACTGTCAGAGTTTGAATCAGTTTCCTCAACTGACTCACTTGCTGTGTCTTGTTGAGCTTCTTCACGCTCCCCCTCAACTGGTTCTCTATTTTGTTCAATTTGAGAATTTCCAGTTTCTCCAGTATTTACCAGTAGAGGTTCAGAGTATGCTTCGTCAGAGTTTGTCAGAACCGCTTCATCAGAGTTTGTCGGTACTGCTTCATCGGAGTTTACATCATCGGAGAATAAACCTTCATTTTCAAAACGTAGTTGATCATATCCATCTAAGTCATCAAGTCCAGTTATTTTCTTGTCATCAAATGACACATGTATAGATTCCATGATCACCTTTGTTCTCAGATTGTATACTCTGAATGCTTTTGTTGACAATGGATAGCCAACAAAAATTCCTTCATCAGCTTTTAACTCGAACTTGGTCAACTGTTCAGGATGAGTCTTCAACACAAAGCATTTGCATCCAAATATATGAAAATATTTCAAATTTGGCTTCTTATTTTTCACCATCTCATATGGTGTTTTCCCATGCTTGTTGATCAATGTTGCATTCTGAGTAAAACAAGCAGTTTGAACAGCTTCTGCCCAGAAATAAGTTGGTAATTTTGCTTCTTCAAGCATAGTTCTAGCAGCTTCGATTAAAGTTCTGTTCTTTCTTTCAACTACACCATTTTGCTGTGGAGTTCCAGGTGCAGAAAATTCTTGTTTCACTCCTCTTTCCTTGCAGAAAGCTTCCATGATTGAGTTTCTGAATTCAGTTCCATTATCACTTCTTATAATTTTCACTTTGTGCTGTGATCCTTTGTTCAGTAGATTTACATGATCCATCAGAGTTTGAGCAGTTTCATCCTTCTTTGATAAGAAATACACCCATGTATATCTAGTATATTCATCAACAATTACTAGAGCATATTTCTTTCTGCCCATAGACATTACATTCACTGGTCCAAAGAGATCAACATGTAGAAGATGATAAGGTTCCACTACTGAAGATTCAGATTTGCTCTTGAAAGATGACTTCCTTTGCTTGGCCTTTTGACAAGAATCACACAGACCATCTAAGCTTAGTATTGACTTTGGAAGTCCCCTTACAAGATCTTTTCGTATAAGTTCATTGATGTTGTTCAAATTGAGATGAGAGAGCTTCTTATGCCAATTCCAACTCTCTTCATTTGACATTCTTGCAGTCAGACACACTGTTTTTCCATCAGAGTTTGTTACCAAACTTGCTTCATAAATGTTGTTGCGCCTGTGTCCAACTAGAACAACTTTTCCAGTAGATTTACTGATAACTTCACAGTATTCAGTATGAAAATCTACATGGTTTCCTCTGTCACAGATTTGACTCACAGATAGCAGATTATGCTTGAGTCCTGAGACTAGAGCTACATTTGTGATGATGACACTTCCAAGATTAATATTGCCATATCCCAGAGTGTGTCCTATGTTGCCATCTCCATAGGAAACCTTTGGGCCAGCCTTCTCCTTAAAATCTGATAGCAGGGCTTTATTTCCAAGATAAGTGTGCTCTCTTTTATACCCTGCAATCACAAACAAACACTAAGTGTTAGTTTTAAGGACCCAGACTTGCTTGGATCATTTGGCTTTCTTAATATTGTTAGCTTTTGCAGCGGAATTACTATCAACAGAGTTTAAACTAACATTGTCAGACTTTACACTTGCAGAGTTTGCTCTAACCCACTTCAGATTGGGTTTTAGCTCATAGTAATTGTGATAAATAGCATGATACTTCCTAAAAGTATAAATAGAATGCCAAGTGCTCCCACAATGTGTGCATAAAGTCTGTGGTTTCACCCTTACATAATCATTCTTTTCTCCTGATGTAGAAGGTAAAGAATTGATATTTTTATTCTTTGTGCAGTAATTAGCAAGATGATTAGAACTACCACAATTATAACATGTTTTCCTTGGAGCACCAGCAGTAGGCAAGTGATTATTTCTATTATTTATGCCTATCTTTCCATTCCTATTCTTCTTGGACCCTTTTGGTTTCATGGCAGATTTTACCTCTTTCAGCTTATGATTGAACTGTTTTCCTGTCATCAAGCCAACATTAACCTGTTTTTCACAAGTTTTTACTGGCTTTCTAACAGCTTCTATTTCCATAAGTTTTTCTGTTATAATATTTTCCTGTCTTTCACAGGCTTCATTTGATTCCATATCAGCTTCTCTCATTACAACATATTTTAACTTATTGGTTTCTGGAACAAATTTCACAGGTTTAAGTTGTGGTTTTACCTTAACCTTGTCTTTAAACCTAAGTTCATCATTTTCACAATAGCCTAGACCTACAGAATCTGTCTGAAACACTTGATGAGTGTCTCTTCCAGAGTCTGTCCAAGTCTTGATTATTTTTCTTTCTTTTTCTAGATCAGATTCTAGTTGCTTATATCTTTTGAGCAACTCCTGTTCAACATAAACAGCATCATCTCTTTCTTTTTGAATCTGCTTCATATTTTCAAGTTCTCCTTCAAGAAACTTGTTTCTATCTTTAAGACTAAGATTCTCAGATTTAATTCTCTCATTCTCTAAAGTCTGATCCCTATAACTAACATGTACGCTTTTCAGATATACTCTTAACTCAGATATATTATCAGTATCATAAGCATAAGTAGTTAGGGGTACCTTATTTTCAGATGATTCAGTCTCATCTCTGACAGTTGCCATCAGAGCATAATTTTCTCCATCATCAGAGTCTGAAGTATCTGCCCAGTCTTTGCCTTTAGAGATGAGTGCTTTCTCAGATTTGCCTTTCTTGCACTCTGGAGCATAATGACCCATCTCCTTACACTTGTAGCACTGGATTTCAAATTTATCCTTCTTGCCAGACTTGGTCTCCCTTCCATCAGACTTTCTAAAACCTTTCCTTTCAGAATTTGAATCTTTCCTTGAGAATCTCTTTCCTTTCTTAAAGTTCTTGAATCCCATCTTCTTGAAGGTCTTCACCATCAATGCAGCCATTTGCATCATCTGTTCTTCATCATCCTCAGAGTCAGAAGCTTTATTAGAGTTTGAGTCATCATTAGAGTTTGATGACTCACTTTCAGATTTAATGACTAAAGCCTTTCCCTTGGCTTTCTTCCTTGATGATTCCTTCTTAATGGGCTTCTCCTCAACTTTGAGAGCAACAGATTTTGTCCTTTTACTCAATCTTCTATTCCTTTGTTCTATCTCCAGTTCATGAGTTTTCAACAACCCATAGATTTCATCAAGATCTGTATCAGCAAGCTCATAATTATCTCTTATTGTGGTTGTCTTTAAATCCCACTTTTCAGGTAGAGATAACAGAAACTTAAGATTAGACTCTTCAAGCTCATATTCTTTATCAACCAGAGACAGATCATTCAATAGTTTGCAAAATCTGTCATAAGTCTCAGTCAAGGTTTCATTAGGTCTTGAATCAAAGTGCTCATACTCCTGTGTGAGTATTGTCTTTCTGTTCTTCTTAATAGCACCTGTTCCCTGGCATCTGACTTCTAAAGCATCCCATATCTCTTTGGCAGTTTTGCAGCCAATTACTCTGTTAGACATAACATTATCTAAAGCACTGTGGAGAAGATGTCTAACCTTTGCATCTTTTGCAATTGATGAGATGTCCTCAGGAGTCATATCTTTCTTTTCCTTTGGAACAGTCTTTTGTTCTTGACCATCAACAACAGGGGCTAGTTTGGTTGGATTATGAGGACCATCATAAATTCTGTCAAGATATTCTGGATCTGTAGCCTCCAGAAACATGGTCATCTTCACCTTCCAAATTGGATACTCCACTGCTCTGAGTATTGGAACCCTGATTGTTTCATATCGACTCACAGAATTTGGTTTAACCTGTTCAACCTTGGAAGCAGTTTGATTTTCTTCAGACATGATTATTACTGTGTTTGAATCGTAAAACTGTATATATTAAACAGCCTTGGCTCTGATACCAATTGTTAGGCCGAATACACAATATAATCAAGTACGTATATGAGAATAACAATCAAGAACACTTTTTATAAATCAACAAACTGTAATTATATTAACAGTTTCTCTCTTAGTGATGTTAATGAATCACAAAGAGCTACTAGGTTACAAGAATAATATATTCAATGTTCGCGTCCCTTCTAGGGATAACCTATCTGTGTTTATATAGTACACAGCTACATACAATCCTTATCTAATTGATACTCCTATAAATTAGCTATACAATTATTATCAATTAAGGATTGCTTCAGTCTTCTGTCCAGTCTCCTTAGCTGTATCAATATATTCTGCTTCTTTCCATCTTCAGAATATATTGCTTCTAGAATCTTTATCTTTGCACCGATAGCTAAGTCAACTATCACCCTGTCAGACTTTAACAAACTCTGACCGGCTTCCATGTAGACTCTTCACCCAGTCAGACTTTAACAAACTCTGACTGGCTTCTATATAAACTCTGATATGTACCTGGTACTTAAACACTGATGAACAAACGTCAGCAATTATATTTAACATAAGAATTAAAAAATAAATTTGGAGCAAGAATGGAGAGGGCTTACATGTCAAGTATCCGAAATGTCTTCAAATCTATGACCATGATCATCTGAAATATTTAAATAAGCATGATTAATTTACAATTCAGTTTTATTTAAGACAAAGAGAGGGGGTGTCATGATGATTCACTACTCATCCAAATCATAAATTTTCAGAAACAAATCAATTAAAAATTTCATTTGGGACTTTTAACAAACATGTGGAGTGCAAATACAAAAAATAAATCATGTTTTTCAAATCGTATAAATAACACCATTTATGAAATAAGTTCACCAAGTATTTGTGTTATCACCACAATACATTCGTTCCCACAACACAGAGTCTGAAGAACTTCAACTCTTTCAGCTTTTTTCACGTCACTGTAAAATGCAATAGTCAAAACAACTAAAATTTCACTCAGAACTTCCATCAAACAGGTGGACTACAAAAACACAAAATTCAACATATCATAATCAGACATGCCTTGATTTGGACAAAATTTCACCAATAAGAGAAAAAGAAGGTTGTAAAATGATACACATGATAGACCATAAACAAATAAATAACAAAAAGTAACAAAGATGTATAGATACAAAACATATAAACTCATCTTTTTCAATAACTATGATCCTCAAAATACATCCAAAATCAATATCGTAACACCCGTTAAGATGAAATAATTTAACATAAACATAAATCTTAAAACAAAAAAATACATACAATAAAAAAATGGGGTTACATACCTGAGATAATTGAATTTGGGGTCATTTTACAAATTTTAACCTATAATAAAAATAAAAAATCATAAATTAGAGTCTGAAATGAAAATTGAATAAAAAAATTGAATTAAATAGAACACAAATAGAAGAAAAAGTAGAAGAGAGTAATGTCTGAAAATTGAGGATAGATTGAATAAAAAGGGGAAATTTGAATTTGAAATCTTGAAAAATGGGGTGTCAGTGCAGAAGTAGTAAAACATAAAGAATGCTTACATGTATAAGCTTATGAAATTAACAAAAGGCTCTCGTTACTTCACCGTATAAAATCTACAGGTTGAATGACATTTCGTCGTAATTACGGAAAAGAGCAGAGAGTAGCTTAGTAATTTTGAGGGTAAAATGGCAATAGCCTTTATAATGTTAATAGATTTGTTTTTAAATATATTTTTGAACACATCTCCAGAAGGCATTTGACTGCTTATATGTAAGAGAATTATTTTTTTTATCGATGTTATTCTTTGATTGACACCATTTAATAATCCTCCCCTCAAATCAAGAATCACAAATTCCGAGATCTTACACGCACTATAAATCTGTCAACATCTTGCACCGTTGCGATTCACCTCAAGAACCCGTTGTTTGAATACCATCATGAAAACTTTCGACACAAGGGACACCCACTAAATCTCCAATCGCCACCAAGGTGCCTACGGAACTTGTGTGCCTATGATAGCATTTTTGTTGGACCGCAAGTAAGTCATAATTTCGCAATAATATGACATTGTTCGTACTAATACTGAATAATGAAGTTTATTGATTGGTTATGTACAAGAGAATTATCTTCTTTTTTTTATCGATGTGGTACTTGGTTGATACCACACAACACATAATAATTATATTAATATACTCTATCATTTAAAAATAAGAGTAAAAGACTATGCGGAAGTACAACAAAATTTCGATACTCGTTAGCACTAACATGAAATCTAATATCTACTACATATTAACTATCAAAACTTCAAAAGTTAATAAAAATTTCAAATTTCAAATCATATCAAGTAAATACTAAATAACATACGTAAAAGAAAGGTGATGACCCTCTTTAACGTTACTAAATACTCTCTCAGTCCCATCCATTTGTTAACATTTGGAATGGAGGGCTCGACACACATTTTAACGCTCTTATAAAGTATAGTTCTATTAATTATTTTAATTTTTTTTTCTTCTGAATAAAAATTTAATGTTTGGATTTTTATTCAAAAAAGAAATTTTTTAAAATTAAGTAATGAAACTATATTTTATAAGAGCCTTAAAATGCGTGTCGAGCCCTCCATCCCAAACGTTAACAAATGAATGGGACGGAGGGAGTACTAAATAACATACTAAATGACACAGTCTTTCGTATTCGAACTGATACACAACATAGAACACTGGAGTTGCACATCAACCAACAAGTGAGAAATAAGTAATAAATATAATACTTCATCGGTGTATCTCCTTTTTTGTGTGATTTTACTTTTTATGCCCTGCCTACTGCACTTCTGCTATAATCCATCATTGCTCACCATTGTTACCAATTTACTGTTACACATAATTCCCAAGAATATCCACCCATATACATACACTAAGTCTATATATAACTTTATATCTTCATCTGAACTTTTTAAATTCAATTTGGTCGGTGTTTGTACCTAACTTCAATATGGAGCACGATATGTTGTAACACGGAATAACGGCCTCAAATCCCAACAAAGGTTAAATAGGACCATACAATCTTAAATATAGGCATTTAGAACATTTTCTATACAAAAATCGCTTTGTACAAGATAATGTTAAGTGGCGATCTCATTTAAAATTTTAACATGTTAGGAAAAAAATTAACTGGATATTTTATTAGACTAGTTTATAAGCCGCGTTCCACGATAATCTTATCATATTTCTCTAAACTCGTGAAAATTATATGACTTATTTTAATAATTTAAAAATAATTTACAAATAATTATAATACAATACAAATAGTATGAATAGTCATGATTCATATTCTGTAAGTTGATCCTTAAATAAATAATAAATCTCGATATGTTGATTCATATTCTGTAATTAAAATCTCGTTTATTATATGTATAAGCTAACAACTAATTGAACCTTCTTGATAAGAGACCCAAGAGACTCGATCTTGACCATTCATTAAATAGATTTTTAATACATTAGATAATACTACACTTAATGACAATCTAGTAAATACATTTAAAAAACAAGGATAATTACATTGTATTTTGTGTACAATTATGCGGTCTGTACTAATCTAAACATGGGAAGAAATTATTCAGCATATTTGATTGCATAATTGAGATTTTCTATTTTTGAAAACGAATCCATCATTGAAATTTTACTCGTTGTACTGATATAACATGTACAATGATAAAAAGTAAACGAAGCATTTAGTCAAGTGCTAACCGTAGAAGATAGACGCAAAGAAACACAAAGGTTAAGACACTCATATCACAAGGTAATTTTCATTCATATTTCTTTTATACATTGTGTTTATAAAAAACGAAATACCTAATAGAATCGAAACTATCTCCAGTATTTTGTTAAGATTCATCAAGGTGTTCTGTTAGGTTATCATGGTTTTCTCTTAAGATTTTGTTAAGGTATCCAACATGTAAAGGTGTTTTGTTAAGATTACATGTACTCATGGATGTTTATCTTAGTGTTGCTATTTATCTTGAAACTTGTATAAACATTACGTTGCTTTGTGATTGTGATGCATAAAGAGTGCCAGTCTGTTTACGATAAATTTGGTAATGTATTGTGTTGCTTTTTCCTAAAATTGATAACTAACTTGTTTTGAGTGTGGTAAAATTTTTCTAAAGATGTTTAATTTTCCATTATCTTTGTGTGTTGTTCTAGCAATATATGTGTAGTTTTAGCAAATATGCTAATAGTGGTTTATGCCACACGAATATTACATGTGTATTTTAATTTTTGTAGTTACTGGTGTGTTCAAATAATTTTGCTAAATTAAAGTGGTCAAATTACATTTGCAAATTGGAAATGGTCATTGTTAAATACAGGGTTATATAATGCTGATGCGTTGGAATTGCAAGGTATAGTCCCAGTACTATAACATGTAAGGTGGACAATTTGTTATTGGTCTGAAATTCTTGATACCTTCCTGGTTTGTTAGAGCAAGTCCAAGAGCTTACTTATATCATGTCCTAAGCTCAAATATAAGTAATCTAGCAAAAAATGATGCTCCAACAATGTCCTAGTGGTTACCTAAATCACTAGGACATCCATCTCATTACCTATTAATAGGTAACCACTAGTCATTACCTATTCAATTTCCAAGAATAAAAAATTCACTTCTCTCCTTTTTCTACATTTCTTTTCTCTCTCTTTCTTCCACTCTTTTTCTCTCTCTTTTCAAATATATTATTATAATAATAATAAGGAATGGATATGAGTAATATTGTTGGAGTTCCTACAAGAAATCAAGTCCCTAAATCACTAGGACACATTATTATATAATATTTATAAGTAACCAATTAGGACATTGTTGGACTTGCTCTTAATACTTTCTTGTTTATGCCAAAGCTAATCTTGCTCACATAGATGCTTTGGAACTAACTGATTGTTGGAAGTTTGTGCATACACTCTACACATTTCACCCAGATGGAGGTTGTCAAGATTGATGTTTACTAATTTTGATTGTGTCATGTATTTGAATCATGTCACTTTTCACATATAGCTTTAGCTTCCAAAATTCTGTTATTTTCAATACTTTGTTTATCTCTTATCTAGCAAAGCTTGTAATTCTTTTAATGATATAAATATACAAAATTAGCTTGTCTACTATCTCAATCAAATATTTATTTTACATAAATTCTTATGTGTGTTCATATAAAAGATTTTTTTTATTCTATTCCAAAATTATTTTGGGGTTCAATTGCAAAATTATTTTTTGAGTTCCATAATAATATCCTAAAGAACACTTCAAGAAATCTAACTATTCAAAAAAATGGTAAATTTTAAAAAATTAAAAAATTATTTAAAACAATTTTTTAATATACAAATATTATAAAAATACTTAACTGAACAACTAAAAAAATCACAATACTATAAAGAATCTCAAAGTCATAAAGTAGATTTTTAAAATTTATATTTACAACAAAACAATAAACAAATCTGTGTGTATAACTAGAAATACTTAACTCAACACTCTAAAGAATCTCATATGCATAGTACATACTATATTAATATTCTCAACAACACTTTTGAAAATTCATTATGTATTTCGAAAACTATTTTTACTTATTTGCATGTAATAAACATTATAAGTGTTCTAGTATTAATACTAGTAAATCTACTTCCTATATATTAAAAGCCAACCAAGAGCAAAATTTGCCAATAAAATGACTGTGAAATTATATTTTTACCCCTATTTGTTGAAAAATTACAAAAATGTCATTCATGTATAATTTATACAAAAGTTAGTTAATTTGTGTTGCTTATGGGAATTGAACCCCTACCTCCCACTAATAAAGAAAGTATCATATCCATTTTGCTACATTGATTTTTGAGTGTACTTTAAAAAATCTTATTAGATCAATCACATGTTCTCTTATAATCCTATTTTCTTTTTTTTACTTTATCTTTTGAGTAAACAAATTGTTGATTTATATTATTTATAAAAATTAAATTCTAAGTTATATATAAATGAAACAAAATCTGGAGAAAAAAAATATGGATTTGTTAACATTTGTCTATATTTAGATATTAGATTGAAATAAAAAAAAATAAGATTATATTCTAATCTTTCTTTAATTCTTATTTTTGAGTATATAAAAAGTCAGTTCTTATTATTAATATAGCTATATTTTCTAAGTTTTCGTAGTTTTATATATAATTATATGTTCAATTATCTTTATAGATTTTAATTTTGCTTGTATTTTTTCGATTAAATACCAATTATGTTCTTAATTATTATATGATTTATATTTTTATATCATATTTTATCACTTATTATACTCTATATGGAGTGTCCATATTTTAATACATAAATATAATAATAAATTTTGATCTAATATAAGTAACATATTATATCTTACTATATTATTTAGAATAATTCTAATTGTACGGAGTATGGTAAAAAGTAGGTATGATATTTAGGGTGTTCACGAGTCAGGTTGGCCACATTGGAAGAAGTATCCGGACCAATTAATCGATTTAAACATTTTCAACCCAACCCACAAAATCTATTATTATATAGTAAACCACAACACAAGGGCAAAAAAATGTCATTTTAATGTGTGTAAAGTTAGGTTTTTGCCCTTATTTTTGAAAAATTAAAAAAGTGACACCTCATATTTTATGTTGCAAAAAGTGACATTTTAATGTGTGTGAAGTTACGATTTTAACCTTATTTGTTGAAAAAATACAAAAGTGTCAACTCATATTTTTATGTTAAAAACAATGAAATTTTGTTATCACTAAGAATCGAACATTTAATCTCCTTTAAGAAAGAACATGTCATAATCATTGTACTACATTGACTTTTGGATTTGATTTAAAAGTTTTATTGGATAAACCACATGTTTTACTTTTATTCTTTTTTTAAATAAATTGTTGGTTTACCTTATTCATGTAACTTGAGTTTTTTTTAGTTTTCATAACTTCACGTATCTTTCTCTATATATTAAAAGCCAACAAAGGGCAAAGTTTGCCATTTTAATGGCTGTGAAGTTACGAATTTACCCTTATATTTTCTAAAATTACAAAAATACCATTCTTTAATAAAAATGTAAAAATTGTGAAATTATGTTAATGATGGGAATCGAACCCTTAACATATCCATGTCAAACTCATGTCATAACCAACTGTGCTACACTTTGTTTTGAGTTTATATTCAAACTCTTATTAGATAAACCACCTCTTCTTCCAATTTTTTTATTTTTTGAGTTAATAAACATTGATTTAATTATTTTTAGAATATTGCACAATACATAGTTATAATAAATATTTTTAGCAATTGAACATAATCTACAATTCTCTTTTATCAATTTAAATTATTGATATATGTCATTTTAATACCTTGAATTTATGATTTTGCCCCTACATGCTAAAAAATTACAAAAACGTCAACTCTTTTATATTTATGCAAATAGTAGATAAGATTATGTTAGTGTAGTAAATTGAACCATTAATCTTCTCTAATCAAGCTCATGCATAAGTAGCATAGTACATTTTGTTTTAAGTTTTCTTTAAAATCTTATTAATGTTAATTTCTCTTCTTCTCTCATCTTCTTTTTTATAATTTTTTATTTTTAAATAAATAAAATGTTGGTTTATATTATTTATAAAATATTGCATTGTATATAATTACCAAAAATATTTTAATGGATTGAGCATACTCTACGATTCTCTTTCTTTTATTTTAAATGATTGATATAAAAAATAAAATTTTAAAAGAGTATAAGATTATAGATAACATATAATTTCTACATAATAATAAGATTATAGATAACATATAAGATTAGAGTATAAAATTTTTATAAAATTTTAAAAGTAAAAAAATTGAGTGAGACGCCGCATGGATGACTTTTAAATAATATTAATAGATTTTGTAATAAGTCTCAACCCTACGTTTATATCTGACAATGTTAAGACTGCATCGCCTATGTTATATACCGACAATTTTGTAATTTACTTCGCAAGATAGGGAATCTATCTACACAAATGATTTACATAAATATTTTTCATATTTTTTTTGTAAATCTAACGGTACTAAAAGAAAAGATCGTACAAAAATAACAAATTACACAAAATATTATAAATTTCACCCGTAGAAAATAAGATTATTTTAATATTATAAATTTTATTTATTTGCATTAAATATATAACGGTTTGAACTTTATATCGTATTAGATTACAAATTGCGTCGTCTATCATATAAATTTTTTCATAAATTAATATACTCGATAATTATTACGTCATCTTTTCATCTATATGATTGAACTTACAATTTTTTTAAGAAAAATAATTTGAATTTAAGAACGTTTCGGTCGAAATAATACATATATAGCCGAATGTTTTAATTTCTTTTAAATGTTTTTAAAAATAGTAGACGAATGTTTTCATCTATAACATATTTTGTTTTTTGCAAATGTAACCATGCAACTATACATAGATAGTGGTTCATATTTTTTATATATAAATTACAATTTGCATCATCTATGCACTAATTTGTAATTTGTAAGTAACTTAATTAATACATTTAACAATTTTTACGTAACTACTATTTCGTTTGTATGATTGCATCTACGATTTAAAAAAAAAACACAATGTGAATTTAAAGGAGTTTGGATCGAAAAATATTTAATCAAATTAATATATATGAGATTTAAATTTTGGACTCTATTTCAATTATCTCTTAAATAATAACATATAAAAAAAAACATAAATAAATAAGCACGAAAACAACTTGTTCTAAAATTGACCCAAAAATAATAGAATTACTTTTATATTGTAAATAATATTTATTTGTATCAAGTAGACAAAGACTCAAATTTTATATCCTATAAATTATAAATTGCATCATTAACCATGCCAATTTGTACATAAGTTAATATACTCAAAAACAATTATGTAATCTTTTTTCAAATATATGGTTGGATCTACGATTTCAATATATATATATATATATATGAATTTAAGGGCGTTCCGGTCGCCAATATATATGTATATATATTAAATTAATCGAAATGAGATTTGAATTTTGAATTCGATATTATTAACGCTTAATTAATTACATAAAATACATATATATAGTCAAGTTAAAATACATTATTATTAGTACACGATGATCATTTATAAAAAAAATTGGATTAAAATTTGTAACTGTAAAACGACATTCCAAACATATTATTAAAGTACTAAGTGTGTTCATATAATTTAATACAGTGATGGACACAAGAGAGAAGTGCGAAATCAGTTCCCAAGTTAAAAAAATAAACACGTGATATGAATACTCCATATTGCAATAGGTGCTCATCTCCCAAAGTATTTGTCTTGTGAGAGTGTGCAAAGATGCACCAACCTTCAGCTTCTTTTTAAAATCCTCTATCTCATTCACATGTGTTCGATTATATTACAACAACATTGTGTGCATTTAACGATTTATATTCTAGACTGCAAAAAAATAAAAAAAAACCAAATCAATTGATCGCTGAAAAACAAACAACAACTACTAAGGCAAAATACCTATTTACAAATTATACTTTCTCCAACATAGAAAACTCCGGTAAACCTGATTATAATTGCAACAAGAACAATAGTTCGACCGTGTTTCAAATTTTACATTGTTTCTATTTGTTCTTAATATCAATAATACTCACTATGAACAAGTCCCAAAGCCTTGGGTTTGGCACAGTTACGTTATCATATTAATTTACATACACTAATGTTATATACGGACTTTAGACTAAAAGATTTTAAGATGTGATCACGGTGTGTAGTCTTACGTACCTGACCAACTTTATATTTTATTTACAAGTATATTGTCATTTCGTTAAAAACACATTAGTTTAGATACATCCATATCATATATGAACAACTATACTAAAATAATCATTTAGATTATATTTAATTGTTGAATTTGATAAAATGCATTTCACGACATTTAAAACTAAATTAATATTTTGTCAAATGAAAATAATAATTTGATCTTTATTTTATAGATTTTTTTTCCAAATTTTGTGAAATCTTATTAAATATTAAAAAAAATTAAAAAAAATTAATACAAATATAAGATAAATTCAAAATTAATTTTAATTACAAAATTGTTTCGATATATATACATTTTCGTGCGAAAAATTATTTCAGTAAATAAGCAGGCCCGTGCTTCGCACGGGTTTTTAGGCTAGTATATAATTATATTCTATCTACTTTCTACATATTAAAAACCAAATAATGGTAAAAAAAAACTTGATTGTGAAGTTACAATTTTACCCTTATATATTTAAATATTGTAAAAATGTCATCCATTTATTGTTTAAGCAAAACAAAATTGAATTCGCGTAAACATCGAGAATCGTAACCTTAAATAAACCAAGTATGCTATATTTAGTTTTAAATTATTTTATAAACACTATTTGATAAGTATTTTAAAAATGCATTATTTGATAAAACACACTCTCTTATCATCTTCTCTTCTATTATTTAATTTTTGAGTCAATAGCATGACGTTTTATATTATTTATCTAACATGTTTATCCAATTTCTTTTTTAATTTTAACTTTTCGATAAGTAAAATGTTAGTTCATATTATCTATATATATAACTCCATTTTTTTTAATTTTCATTTTTCTATATAATTATGTAGGTCATTGTTCGAGAGAGAACCATCTTATATAGAGAATCGGGGAGAATCATATATTCTATTATAAAATCTCATAAATAATTTTAAAATTTTTTACATAAAATATATAATCTGATTCTAATGTAGAATATTAGCATATATAAATTTTATAAAAAAATTAACATTTAAAATTTGAATAAAAACATTGATTTTAGATTTGATTCTGATGGAGAATCATTTTGGATAGATTTGATTCTGCTGTAGAATCACTTTGGACTATTTGACTAATTTTCAATTACTTTTTATAAAAAAGTAGTTTAATTTTGTTTTTTAATTTAATAATTGAAATTTATAATCATATCTAATAAAAAATATGATAAAAATATGTATTATGAATATTTATGTAATGGTTCTCTCTCGGACTCTATATAAGAAGTTCTCTCTTGAATGCCACCCTAATTATGTATTCAATTATTTTTTCTAAATTCTTATTCCACTTGTATTTTGTTATAAAATATTAATTATGATGTTAATTGTTATATTATTTAAATTGTTATATAATAATATGTCACTTGTTACACTTTAGATGGATTATTCAGGTGTTGATACATAAATATAATATTAAAAATAGATCTAATTATATGTTACATACATAATTTATAATAGATTTTAAATTAGTATTGTGTAAAGTGCGAATTAGAGTTAGGGTTTTCATACGTTGGGTTGGTCGAGTTGGAAGCATTTTTGCGATCCGGTCTAATTTATTCGGTTTAAATTTTTTTAACTCAACCCACAAAATATAGATTCGTGACCCGAACCTACCTATCATATATCAATTTGGGTTGGGTTGGTTTTAATGGATTAAATAATTGTTATTCCCAGTTACATACTTACAGAATTGTAGAATGGGGGGTTGAATACAATTCTTAAGTTTTACAACTTTTCTGCAATTTGAAAGTAAGAACAGATAAACTAATTTGCAGAAGAAGAATAAAAGTAAGAACACAGTACTTTAAAAATTTCAGGTGGATTGTTTTGTGATCCACCTGAGATATATATTGAAGAAATAATCTGTGATATTTGGTTACAAATACACAGTTGTTATTACAGTTCTTTGCTTCTAAGAAATGCTAGAGAGAAAACCTAAGCAAAGACGATGTAAATTGTTTTCTCTATCATCAAAGAACTGCTACACTTGGTTATAAAACCCAAGTTTACAAGCCATACTACAAACAAAAACTATCTCTATTTTCTAGGTCCAGTATGCTTGCTTCTTCATTCCAGATGCATGTGACTGCGATGTTGTACTCTTGACAAGTTGGCTTGTTTATACATCTCCTATGTTTGCATGGAAATGGAATGTTTCTTCTTCTTCGAGGTTCACCAGTGTTTGGCTTTCATATTCTTTTTGTTTACTCTATCAACCCACGTGCTTCCACCAGTGTCAAGTCACCATCAACCTTTTGTTGGAAATAACAAGTACTACAGCAACATGGAGGCAGTTATATAATAGATATAGCAATGACAGACCAAGACCAAAGTTAACAAAACAAAGCATGAAGGTCGAAAGCATGCATATCAGAAACTGATAAATAACCAGGGAGACAGAAACAGTACCTGTAGCCATAGCTTAACAGTGTATATAAGAACAGAAATAACGAAGCAACAGCTGAGTCGTCAGGAATTCGAGAAACCCTGACTGTTCTTGAAGAGTTATTCGCCCCCACTTACTGTGTCAGGTTGTCGGCGAGATACTACTTCCAGGATAAAACAGCTCCGAGCAAGGTGTTCACAGCAACAGCAGCGCTCAACTACGACCAGCACCTCAGTCGTCGGAGAACCAGAAAACTACAGAGAATACTATATGGAGAGGGAGGGTAGAGAGAGTTTTTGAGAGAAGTGTGTTTTGCAAACTTCTGTGTGTTCTTCAACTGAGCTACAAGGGCCACTATTTATAGTGGTTCCTTTCTGTAACTGAAGCACAATTCAATTTCGTAACTGCAGCACACACATTAATTTTTTTTTTTTTTTCCGTAACAGCTGATCATATTAAATAAAAAATCAAAACTGACCATTTAATGAATAAACGTTTTTGATTTAAATTTAATAACCTGAGCTGTTACATCTTTTTCATGTTTATCCACATATACAGATTAATATTTATTTTAAACATATCCATCAAATCATGTCCAGGTTCATATCAGTTTCTGTTGCCCATCAGAGTTTAGTTTCTGTTGACCATCAGAGTTTAACTTGTTGTTCATCAGAATTTAACTAGTTGTCCATCAGAGTTTACTGACAAACCAACTCCATCAGAGTTTACTAGTTAAATACTGATAAACCAACTCCATCAGAGTTTACTAGTTAAATACTGATAACCCAAACCCAACCCAATTTGACAACTGATAACCTAGCCCAATTTGATAAATTAATTCTAATAAAATATTAAATCACATAGATAAAAACTCTCGCCCAGGTCGCCTCGCGTACGCGAGACGCCGAGACATTCGCCCAAATCGCCCTTCGACCCGACCCGACCCGACCCGACCCGGTGCGGTGCGGTGCGTGGCGGGCGGCGGCGCGCGTGTGTGTGTGCGCGCGTGAAGCACACACTAACACCATGCACCATCACACACCTTAGTAGTTGTATACTACTCATGTGTGTAATGCTATATAAAGCCACCAAGTCCCTTTATTCTTTTCTATGTGGGACAACTGAAACATCATTATCACAAGCTTTTTCAAGCTACTACCTTCATCTCAATTTCTCTTATGGATTTAAACAAGAAAATTATTAAACCCATACATGAAAGTTTAAGTTCCAATAGCAAGGAATAACTTCCAATCATTAGAAATTTGAATTAACATCAAGAATATAGTTAATTATATCCTTAAACTATCAATTTTCTAACAATCCCCCACAAATCCATATAGAAATGTAGACAGGTTCTTTAACATGACTTGTTTTTTCAGAGTCGGTACCCTTCCGGGTTTGAACCCTCCTAAGTCCCCTACTTCGATGGCTACCGGATTCAGATGGAATTTTTTCACCTTGAATCTTAATCCGTTAATTGTAACCATTCTCCATAGACGACGACAAGTCAAAGGCTATGGTGCCAATCTACGGCTTTGAGACATTAATGGTCTTGTCTCGATCCTGTTCGTCGAATGCTTCAAGGAATAACCCTTTCCTCTAATTGCGACCTCACAATCACATTCGCTTAGCTGGGCATCTCCAGAGATGTACTGCAACCATCTCGTCAAATGACTTGACCCCATTCAGAGTTCTTAAACTCTTACTATTCAGCAGTTTCAGTACCTTATAGGTTTACAGGGGATAGACTCAGATACTTAGTATCATCTATGTATCAAGGTACTCCCAACTCATCCTTACAGCTTGTTATTACCACATTGAATACACTTCGAGGGATCTCCTCTCATGTGTATTGGGTTCCCACTGTTGATGAGTCGTGATGGGTTGTCAGTCCCATCCCCAACCTCGACTTAAGGACCACTGCAGGTTCCAGTCCTTTAGTCAAAGGATCAGCTATATTTTCCTGAGTTCCAATGAACTCTACAGCTATAATCCTATCAGACACTAATCCCCTTATAGACTTAAGTCTAACTTGGACGTGTCTCTTTGTTTTAGCATTGTACTTTTTACTGCTAATCTTGTCGATAGTTGTTCGACTATCACAATGAATAGCAATAGCAGGAAGCGGTCTGCTTACTACAGGTATCACGGACATCAGTCCGTGTAACCATTCAGCCTCCGTCCCAGTGGCATCAAGTGCACACAACTCAGCCTCAAAAGTAGACCGAGTTACTATAGTCTGTTTTGTCGACTTCCAGGTTATTGCTCCACCCCCTAGGGTGAACACGTATCCAGTCACTCCATTGGAACCAGACTTCTTAGCTATCCAACTTGCATCACTGTACCCTTCAAGTACACCAGGAAATCTCCTATAGTGTAATCCAAGGTACATTGTGCCTTTCAGATATCTAAGCACTCTATCAAGAGCATCCCAATGAGTTCTGTTCGGACAGCTTGTATATCTAGCTAGCTTAGACACAGAATATGATATATCTGGTCTAGTACAGTTAGCAAGATACTGCAAGCTTCCAATAATCTGAGAATACCTTAACTGAGACACAGGGACTCCTGAACTATTCTTGACAAGGGCAACTTTAGGATCATAGGGTGTACTAGCGATTCTACATTGTGAATAACCATATTTCTCAAGTATAGATTTCTCTATATAATGAGATTGCGATAGGGTTATTCCATCAGCTGACTGAGTCAGCTTGATACCAAGAATCACGCTAGCTTCACCCATATCCTTCATCTCAAAGTGCCTTTTCAAGAAATCCTTTGTCTCGTTAATAATCTCAATATTGGTTCCAAACAGTAGTATGTCATCCACATATAAGCATAATACGACACATTCACTACCTTTAACTTTTGAGTAGACACACTTATCGCTATCATTACTAACAAAACTGAATGTCACAATCGTTTCATCGAACTTCTTGTGCCAGTCCCTGGGACCTTGTCTTAAGCCATAAATAGATTTGATTAACTTACATACTTTCCTTTCGTTGCCAGATGCAACAAACCCCTCAGGCTGATCCATATAAATCTCTTCTTCAAGTTCACCATGAAGAAAAGCTGTCTTTACATCCATTTGATGGATGATCAGACCATGTACGGAAGCCAATGCTACAAGCATTCGGATTGTTATCATTTTGGCAACAGGAGAGTATGTATCAAAGAAATCAATTCCTTCCATTTGCTTAAAACCCTTAGCCACCAGTCTAGCCTTGTACTTCTCTATTGAGCCATCAGGGTTCAACTTCCTTTTAAAGATCCACTTGCACCCAATAGTAGAACACCCAGGAGGGAGATCAACTAACTCCCATGTTCCGTTAGAAACAATAGAGTCAATTTCACTCTTTACAGCGCCCTTCCAGTGCCTAGACTCCGAGGAGTCCATAGCCTGTCGGAAAGTTAAAGGTTCATCCTCGACATTGTAAGTGATGAAATCACTTCCAAAGTCCTTGACTACCTTTGCACGCTTACTCCTCCTAGGTTCCTCTTCCTCCATAGGAGTAGAGCTACTACCAGGTTCCGCCCCCATATTTGTCATCTTTTCCACATGATCAGGAATAGAACTTGATGTGTGAGTGAGATCTTCCTCAGAAGTACCTTGAGGTATACCAGCCTTCATAGGGTAGACATCCTCAAAGAATGTAGCATCACGAAATTCAACTATCGTGTTAGCCACTATACCATCTATGTCAGATTTTATTACCAAAAATCTCATAGCTGTAGTGGTTTCAAGATAGCCCAGAAAGATACAATCAACCGTCTTTGGACCTAGTTTCTTCCTCTTGTGTTCAGGGACAAGTACCTTTGCAAGGCACCCCCACACTCGAAGATACTTGAGACTAGTCCTCTTGCCTTTCAATAACTCATAAGGTGTCTTATCCATGTGTTTCAGAGGGACTCTGTTCAGAATATGGCAAGCCGTATTCAGAGCCTCTCCCCACATGTATTTAGGCAACCCAGAGTTAATAAGCATACTGTTAATCATATCTTTGAACGTTCTGTTCTTTCGCTCAGCGACCCCTTTAGACTCAGGTGTGTATGGTGGAGTAACTTCATGAACTATTCCATTGCTTGCGCAAAATTCATTAAAGGAGTTACTCGTATACTCACCACCTCTATCTGATCTCAACCTTTTAAGTACCTTACCAGTTTGTTTCTCAACTTCAGTTTTATAAATCATGAATTTGCTAAGTGCTTCATCCTTATGTCTAAGTAAATAAACATAACATTATCTACTACTATCATCTATAAAAGTAATGAAGTATCTAAAATGGTCTTTAGTTAACATACCACCAAATTCACAAATATCAGTGTGTACTAAATCTAACAAGTCTGAATCCCTAACAACATTATGAAAAGGTTTCCTTATTTGTTTAGCAGACACACATACTTGACATTTAGAATTCTTTTCTATAGTATGTTTTGGAATCAACTCTAAGTTCATCATATTTTTAAGAGCACCAAAATTTAAGTGACCAAGTCTAGCATGCCATAAGTTGGATGATTCTACACAGTTAACAGAAGGAGTAATTTCATTAAAGGAAGTGCCCAAAACAGGCTCAGCATTTATAACAAATAAACCATTTGACAAGTAACCCTTGCCAAAGAAAGTACCAGTATGAATAAGAACTACTTTATTACACCTTAAGGAAATTTCAAAACCATTCGTAACTAAACGGCTTCCACTTATTATATTTCTACGCATGTCGGGAACATGATGCACTCTTGTCAGGGATAGAATACGCCCCGAAGGAAACTTCAGGTCCACATCTCCCACTCCATGAACTTGAGCGGCACTCGCATTCCCCATCGTCACTGTCATGCTATGACTCTGTTGATAAGATACAAACAAACTAATATCAGCACAAATATGCACATTAGCTCCAGTATCAATCAACCATTCATTTGACAGATAAGTGGAAAATAGTACAGGGTTGTAGGTCACATACCGGTTTTCGTTGGTTTCAGAAGCCGAAGCCTCACCAACAACCATGTTCACTACAGGCCCACTTGTGGTTCCAAGTACAGCATTCGCTTGCGCTACCACCTCGGTTTTATTCGCTTTCTTTGTAGGACAGTCCTTACTCCAGTGTCCAACCTGCCCACAAGACCAACATGGTTTGTTTGCCTTTGGTTTCTTGGCCTTATCCTTGTCTATCTTAGGTTTATTAACATTACCCTTCCTAGCAACAGCCTTCCTTTTCTGTCCTACGGTTACTACATTCACCTTCGAGCTACCGTGTTCAGATGGCATCACATGTCCCTGTTTGGACTTGTGTTGTTCTTGCACCGAGATGTCCAGCATAAGGTTGGTCCAGGTGATCTCTCCTTTCTGTCTTTTCAGGGAGAGAGCGAACTCTTCCCAAGACTTCGGAAGCTTTTCAATCACGCTCATAACCTTGAACTTATCAGGGAGATCCATGCCGGATTCCTTCAAAGCATGCACTATCATCTCGAACTCATGCACTTGCTCAGTCATGGATTTGTTGTCTACCAGCTTAAATTCAAGGAACCTCGCTACAGAATACTTTTCCAGACCTTGAGAGTCAGTATTGTGAGTGAGGTCCAGCTTCTCCCATAAGAGCTTAGCACTATAGGCATCAGATGAATAAACATCAAACAGAGTGTTCGTTAAGGCTGCCAGAATGGCTGCCCTAGCCACCCCATCCTTCTCAGCCCACATTGCATAAGCCTTAACTGTTTCAGCTTTTTCTTGAACCACCACCGGTTTCTCATACTCCACAACAGGCCACAGACCCTTTACAGTTAACCACAATTTCATCCTTTTCTGCCAGCGTGAAAAGCCGACACCACCGTTGAATTTCTCAGGTAAGCCCGTTAGTTCAACGGGTTGTGGGAAACGGTAAGTGGTCCAATCAATGACCCCAGCCGACACATTAGACGTACTACCATCTACAGTAACTTCAGTTTCATTAACTGTTAGATCAGAATTCAATGATCGTCAGAAGCTAGACTCAACTGATCAGGATTGCTGACGTCATCAGTATTGCATGGTCATCAGTATTTGATCAAGCGTCAGTATCTTATTGATCATCAGGATTCCTACTCAGACTATGATCAGGTTTGATCATCAGGACTTGAAGCTGATCAGGATTCCTACTTCGAGTTATATTTGGAGTCTAGATAAACATGGAAGTTTGTTCCTGGTTTGTAGAATGCAGCTATCGATTAAAGATATGTTTCTATCTTTGTTATGATTAGGACTTATCTTGTTATTGATAGAGAAGCTGTGTGCACTATATAAACACAGTTTTGGTTTCGATTTATGAACTTATCAGAGAGAGAACATAATCGGATAGAAGCTCTTAAGAACAGAATTTCTTGAGAGAGTTTTTGTAAGCTAGCAGCTCTTAAGAACATCAGAATTTCTTAAGAGAGTTTGTAACAGTTTTATATCAAAGTTAATAAAGCTGTTATTATTGTTGTTATTGATCTTTCATATTTGTGTTATATAAAGTCGAGAATCTTATACAATTGTATTCAACCCCCTTCTACAATTGTTATTTACTGGGCAACAATTGGTATCAGAGCAAACTGATTTAATTCTGAATCAGATACGATCTAAAGATGTCGACAACCAAGTATGAAAGCATGAAGATTCCCATCTTGAAGATATCAGAATATCCCACATGGAGGGTAAAGATGCTGATGTACCTGGAGGCTATGGATCCCGACTACTTGGACAGGATTCGTGATGGACCATATATACCAACAAAGTTCGTAGAACGAACAGATACAGTACCAGAACATTATGTGGTCAAAGCTAAAGCTGAATGGACTCCAGAAGAAAAAGCTCATGTACTCAGGGAACCAAAGATAAAGAATATCTTGCATAATAGCCTTGATGCTGTTATGTCAAACAGAGTGATTGCATGCAAGTCTTCAAAAGAAATCTGGGATACTTTGGAAACTCAGTGCCAGGGATCTGCATCTGTTAAGAAAAACAGAAGGGCTCTATTGATTCAAGAATATGAGCAATTCGATGCAAGACCTGAAGAGAGCCTGACTGATCTATATGATAGATTCCTGACACTATTGAACAGCTTATCCTTAGTTGACAAAGTATATGAAACTGAAGATTCAAACACCAAATTTCTTAGAGCTTTACCTGAAGAATGGGATACTCAGACCTCAATCATTAGACACCAGTATGATCTGAACATTGTGTCTCTTGATGAGATCTATGGGATGCTAAGAACTCATGATCTTGAAGTTCAACAGAGAAAGAACAAGAAAAGCAGCAAGGCAAAGTCAATTGCTTTGAATGTAGAAGCAAAATCAAAAGGGAAAGCTATGGAGGTCTCTAGAAGGAAAGCGAGAGTAGCTGAGTCAGATCCTGACGACTCTTCATCAGATACTGATGGCAATCCTGATGCCAATACTGGTGATGAATCTTCTGATTCAGACATAGAAGAGATGGTTGCTATGATTGTCAGAAACTTCAGAAGGATGAAGTTCAGGAAGAATAGAAGACAAGGCAACTTTCAAAAAAAGACCTTCAAAGCAGACAAAGACAAGTATATCAAGAAGGACAGCAAGGGTAGCAAATTTGACAAGTCAAAGGTTAGATGCTACAAGTGTAATGGTATGGGTCACTTTGCTTCTGAATGCAACAAGACAAAGGCACTCATCACATCAAGCAAGGATTGGATGGACTCTTCCTCAGAATCTGATACTGAGGTAGTCAACTATGCGTTAATGGCCAATGCTGATGTAACTGCTGCTCCTGATGATAAGGTACTAAATACTATCTTTGATTTTGATACTGATAATGCTTCTGAGTTAAGACGTTTTCTAAAGTCATTACATATTTGCTTTAGAAGTCAAACTGCTGAGAATACTAGAATCTTATCTGAGATGTCTGACCTTAGAAAAAGGAATGAGATATTAGAAGCTGAATTTTCTCGTATGCAAGAAGTACAAAAAGAATGTGATAATGCTAAACACATGCACTTAGAGATGATATCTAAATGTACTTCCCTTGAAAAAGAACTTGAATATGCTAATGAGAAAATCAGAACCTGGACAGACTCTGGTAGGAAATTTCATGAGATTAATACCTCTAAGAATTGGAAAGAGTGTCTAGGATATAAGTCAGATGAAGATAAGAAATTAGCAGAGAAAATTGTCATTGATGAGACAGTCAGTCCAAAGACCTATAGACATGTTATAGACTCAACCAAATCTAAGATTACTCCTGTTAATTTTGTTTTTGGTAAGGATTCCAATTCAACTTTTGAAAAGGGATCTTCTTCTACTCAAGGAATTAAAATTATAAAGTCTAAACCTGTCATGAACAAAGTCACTAAGAATGTAGGTCTATTGTCTCAGAAACAGCTTAAGGAGAAAATCTGTGAGGTTACAGATAAGAAAAAGGAAGCTACTGTTAAGAGAAACAGGAATGGTAAAGTTGGGATCAATAAAGAGAATGGTTATAAATATATCCCAAATGCACCTAGAAAGTGTTGTTTTAACTGTGGTAACTCTAATCATCTTGCTATTGATTGTAAGAAGAGTAAGAAGAAGATTACTGATATTCCTAAGTCTGATGTTAGGAATAGATCAGTACTCTATAAACCGCAGAAGTCCTGTTTTCATTGTGGTAGTCTATGGCATTCTATTTATACATGTAAAGAGTATCATGATTTGTACTATAACTTTTATGATCCATTGCCTAAGTTTGAAAGTAGTACAAAGTCTGATAAAACTGAAAATGTCATAGTGAAGCATGCTTTTGTTAATACTGATACTGACAAAGCAAATCCTGATGGAGTAAATCCTGTCAGGACTGCTAAAGTCAAAAAGTCTTCTGCTGTTAAAATTAATAAATTGCATGAGAAAGGAACCCAACATGTATGGGTTCCTAAGTGTTCTAACTAGTGTGTTTCTATTCTGATGCAGGGTAAAAAGAAAAATGTGTTAGTCATGGATAGTGGATGTTCTGTGCACATGACTGGAAACAAAGCCCTGTTATCAGAATATGAAGAAAAAGCTGGCCCAACTGTGTCTTATGGAGATGGCAACATTGGACAAACCTTGGGATATGGCAATATAATCATTGGAAATGTCATCATTGAAAAAGTAGCTCTAGTGAAGGGACTAAAACACAACTTGTTGAGTATTAGTCAAATCACTGACAGAGGTTATCATGTCAATTTCTATTCCACACATTGTGAAGTAGTCAGTAAAGCAACAGGGAAGATAGCACTAACTGGCTACAGGCATGGTAACATATATGAAGCCAACATTCTCTCAGATACTGATGGCTCCCCTACATGTTTCATCAGTAAAGCTTCAGTAGATGAAAGTTGGAATTGGCACAAGAAGCTTTCTCATCTCAACTTCAGCAACATCAATGAGTTGGTTAAGAAAGAGTTAGTAAGAGGATTACCTAATGTCTTATATACACCTGATGGACTCTGTGATGCATGCCAAAAAGCAAAACAAAGAAGGACATCATTCCAGAGTAAATCAGAATCCTCTATTGAAGAACCATATCACATGCTACATCTTGATCTGTTTGGTCCAGTCAACATCATGTCCATCAGTAAGAAAAGGTACACTCTTGTAATTGTTGATGAATATTCTAGATTCACCTGGGTGTATTTTCTGCACAGAAAAGATGAAACTCCTGAAGTTCTGTTGGATCATGTGAGAATGATTGAGACAACCACAAAGTACAAAGTCAAGATCCTGAGAAGTGATAATGGTACTGAATTTAAGAATTCAAAGATGGAAGAGTTCTGCAAATACAAAGGAATCATTCAACAATTCTCTGCTCCTGGCACACCTCAGCAAAATGGAGTAGTAGAAAGGAAGAATAGAACTCTTATTGAAGCTGGCAGAACTATGTTGGAAGAAGCTAAATTACCTACATATTTCTGGGCAGAAGCAGTCAACACAACATGCTATACACAAAATCTCACATTGATAAACAGGCATGGTGTCACTCCTTATCAGTCACTCAAGGAGAAGAAACCAAGTCTGAAGCATTTGCATGTGTTTGGCTGTAAATGTTTTGTTCTCAGAACTCATCCTGAACAGCTAGGGAAATTTGAAACAAAGGCTGATGAAGGAATATTCATAGGTTATCCTACATCAAGAGCCTTCAGAGTTTTTAATTTGAGAACAAGAACTGTCATGGAGTCAATACATGTATCTTTTGATGATAAGAAGATAACTGGAATCATTGAAGACTCGCATGATAGATTGTTATTTGAAAATGAAGCTTCCAAGGAACCTGAAGAAAGTGAATCAGAAGCTGTCCATTCATCCAGTACTGACGGGTCACCAAATCCTGATGACTCACCAGGTACTGATGGTGCTAATACTGATGATGCAAACAACAGTGATACAACTAGTAGTGCTAATGTTGAGGGGGAGCAACGGCATTCAACTACAAGTTCAGAGTCAACTCAATCATCAGGACAGAATTCTTCAGATACTGATTCAAGTGAAGATCCTGATAACACATCAGGAGGGCATAGCAATAATTCAGGGAGAGCTTCAAATCAATCAAATTCTTTCAATCAAGATAACACCAATCCAGGGGGAGCATCTACTTCAAGAAACAATTTGACACCAGCAAGGAAATGGACTAAAGATCATACTCCTGATTTGATAATTGGAGATCCTGATGCAGGTGTTCAAACAAGAAGTGCAACTCAGAATGAATGTTTATATAATAACTTTCTATCCAAGGAGGAGCCTAAGAAAGTTGAAGATGCACTTAAAGATGCTGATTGGGTTACTGCAATGCAAGAAGAACTGAATGAATTTGAAAGGAATGAAGTCTGGAAACTGGTACCAAGACCAAAGAATAGATCAATAGTTGGTACAAAGTGGATTTTCAAGAACATGACTGATTCTGATGGAGTCATTATCAGAAATAAAGCTAGACTAGTTGCAAAGGGGTATTCCCAACAAGAGGGAATTGACTATGATGAAACTTTTGCTCCTGTTGCAAGACTAGAAGCCATCAGGATATTTCTTGCTTATGCAGCACATAAGAAATTCAAGGTTTTCCAGATGGATGTTAAAAGTGCTTTCTTAAATGGTGAACTGGAGGAAGAAGTTTATGTTGAACAACCTCCTGGTTTCATTGATCCTAAATATCCAGATCATGTCTACAGACTGGATAAGGCACTTTATGGACTAAAGCAAGCTCCAAGAGCATGGTATGAAACCTTAGCTCAATTCTTACTGGAAAGTGGATTCAAAAGAGGTGCAATTGATAAAACTCTATTTTATTTGAATCATGGTAAGGAGTTGCTGTTAGTTCAGATTTATGTTGATGATATCATTTTTGGGTCAACAAACAATAAGCTGTGTGAAAAGTTTTCCAAGCTTATGCAGTCAAGATATCAAATGAGCATGATGGGAGAAATGAGTTACTTTCTGGGTCTTCAAGTTAAACAGACTGATGAAGGGATTTTTATTAATCAGTCTAAATACACAAGGAATTTACTGACAAGGTTTAACATGCAAGACAGTACTCCTGCTTCAACTCCCATAGCTACAGCTACCAAACTTGATCCTGATCAAGGTGAAGAGGTAGATGTAACTCACTACAGAGGAATGATTGGCTCTTTATTGTATCTCACTGCCAGTAGACCAGATATCATGTTTGCAACCTGTCTATGTGCAAGATTTCAAGCAAAACCTAGAGAACCACATCTGATTGCAGTCAAAAGAATTTTCAGATATCTCAAAGGCACTCCTTCACTTGGCCTTTGGTATGCAAGGGAATCAGATTTTGGGTTGTGTGGTTATTCAGATGCTGATTTTGCAGGATGCAAAATAGACAGGAAAAGTACTTCAGGAAGTTGTCAGTTTTTGGGTGGAAGACTAGTTTCATGGTTCAGTAAAAAGCAGAAATCTATTTCCACTTCAACTGCAGAAGCTGAGTACCTTGCTGCAGGAAGTTGTTGTGCTCAGATAATGTGGATGAGAAATCAGTTGTTAGATTATGGCCTGTCATACTCAAAAATCCCTATTTATTGTGATAACCAAAGTGCTATTGCAATGACAGGAAATCCAGTTCAGCATTCTCTTACTAAACACATAAGTATCAGATATCACTTTATAAGAGAACAGGTTCTGGAAGGAACAATTGAACTTCACTTTGTTCCTACTGATCAACAACTAGCTGATATATTCACTAAGCCACTACCTGAAGCTACTTTCAATAAGTTGGTGAATGAACTTGGAATGATGAATTTTGAGAATTTCTGAGGAAAAGCTACAGAGAGGAAATCCTGATAACTGTCAAATCCTGATGGTTATTCAGAAAGGTATGTTTTCTTTGATCAAATCCTGATAGGACTCAATCCTGACAGGAAGTCAACTGGTCAATTCTGATGTACAGGTCAGTATTTTCATTGCTAAAATTGTGCCTAATTTTTCGTCCGTATCTGCTAATAGACGATTGAGTTTTAGTAGGACAACTGTATACGCGCGTGTGTTGCTCTCTTATAGTTATATCTATACATACACATAAAAAGCGGTGCAGTTTTATTTAATGACACACGTAATCTGTCCACTAATTAGTTATGCACAAATCATATTTTGCCACCTGTCATTGAGAGTAATATTTTGTTTTAACAAAATATTTTTCATTGTTTTACATCTTTCATTACTCTCTCATCATCAGTTTTTCGTTTTTATCTCTCTCTGTGCTTTCATACCCTAATTGCTTCAAATCTTAATTCTCGAGTTCTCAAAAGCATTATAATGGCGTCTTCATCATTCATGAACAAACAAACAGTAATTCGTGATATTACTTTTGCCACTAATAACTTTGTAGCCATTCTAGACCATCAAGAATTGCCTCCTGAGTTCCATATAATTCAAGATTTTCTTACTTCAAGTCCATTGAAGTATGCTTTAACAGAGCCTGCAAGTGTTTCTTTTAAGTCTGTAATGCAGGTTTGGAACACAGTTGTTTTTGGTCAAAGTCCTACAGGAACCATTCTGATGCAGTTCGAATCAAATGGGGTCACTCATCATGTCACCCCTGCTGTTATAGAAGAGGCACTGCATTTGCCTATTCTGGGTGAAAAAGTTCCTAGGGTGATTTCAGACTCTGCTCTATTTGAGTTTGTCAAGAAACTGGGCTACAATGGTGAAGTAAAGAGATATGGAAATCTCTTCAGGACAAAGCTTAAGAAGGAATGGAATTTCTTCTTTGATACAATCAGCCGCTGTTTCCTGAACAAGACATCAAATTTTGATGCTCTTCCATCAGGATCTCTTAAAATTGGGTACTCTCTCATCCATTCTACAGTGTTTGATTATGGCTCTTTTATCTTAAAAGCTTTAAGTGATAGGAAATCAGATAAGTTGGGTTCTGTCTGTTTTCTTAGATTTTTACAGTTGATATTTAATCACTTATGTCCTAATGTTGTTTTTGAGGATGATGTAGTTCTACCAATCTGTAGAATTACTGAGAATAATATTAAGTCCTTAGTCAACAGTGATAAGGCAAATGGTTTTGTAGGAAATGCTTTTATTCCTGATGAGGTTAGGTTTTTCTTACATCAGAAAATGCCTACTCGTTATGGACTACTTTCTAATGCTATGGTACAAGGACCAACCCACCTTGTTCCTGACACAAGCATGCAACCTAAACAGTCTAAACAGTTAACAACCACCTCTACTGTCTCTCAAAAGACTTTAGTTGTAAAATCAAAGAAATCAGCTAGAACTGATGTGTCTGGAAGGCAATCAGGTTCAAAGGATTTTTCCTCTACACCACTCACTAAAATGAAGATACAAGGGGGTGTACAAGGGGTCCTGGTGAAGAAAGCTGATAAGGTTGTTAAGGATGTTCCTGTGAAAAGGAAGTTAAGGTTGATTGATGAAAGTGATTCCGAGGATGACTTACCTATATCCTCTGTGATGAATGTGAACAAGGAAGTTGCTGATACTGCTACTAAAGCTGTGGTACCTTCATCGAAACCACAAAAGAAAAGGAAATTATCAAAGAGCAGGTATCATATTCCTTTGACAGTGCAAATGAAGGATACTGATATTCAGACATCAAATCCTGATGTTAGTATTCCTGATGCAACAACAAAAGTTGTCTCTATATCAGACTCTCCAGCCTCTCCATCTCAGATTCGAGGACATTCTTGGGAGAAGGTTTCTACAACTGCTTCCTTGGTTGGTCTTACACCTACATCAAAGAAAAAGAGGAATGCAGAAGAGTTAGTCTATCAGAGACAGAAGAAGCTGAAAGGATCAAGCCCACAAGAACCTGAATTTCAGAGTAATTCAGCAGCTACTGTTGATCCTGCCACACAAGAACCACTCAATCAAAGTTTGGGTGAAGGCTTAGCTAGTGGAATGGTCACACAAGAACCATTTTCTCAAAGGGAGAATGAAGACATCAACATTCCAGCTACACAAGAACCATCTTCTCAAAGTGAAGATGCAGGCAAAGCTACAGCTTCTGTTGAAAGATTGGTCGAGAACATTGTCAATGAGGGAAGCACACAAGAACCTTTAGCTCAAAGTGTTGAAGCAGCTTCTGAACCTCAAGCTCCACAAGAACCATTGGTAGCAAATACTGATGCAAGCATATCAAATCCTGACGATGTTCATCCTGACGTTAGTGGTGCTCCTGATAATGAACCTATTTTGATACAGCCACTTCGTTCAAGACCAATAGATCATCCTATCTCAGAATCTCAGGATAAACTGAAAGGTATTGCAATTCCTGATCCTGATATATCTCATGGTTCTGATGATGATAATTCTGATGATGATAGTGATGATGATAATGAGAATAGAAAAGAGAAGGAACAGCTTGCTACAGCACTCAAGATTAGTCTTGGAACTAATTTTGGTTCATCGAGTACATTTATGGCTGGCAATGCTTTTACTGGGAAAGATCAGAGACAAGATTTTTCTACTCCTTCCTTTGATCCTGCAGAGGCATTTAGACAGAATGAATGGAACAATTCATGGCACCAATCTGATGAATCTATCAGTTTTTCTTCTGCTATTGAACATGCCTATAATGCAGTGAAGTCTATAGAGAATCAAGAATTGAAGAATCATCTGAAGGCTACAACTTTGTTATCCAAAAGCCTGAAAAGTGAGATTGATTCTATCAAGGGCTCAACTGAAAAAGTGAGGACTGATATCTTTAATAATTTTACAAAGGTGCCTACTACTTTTCAACTAAGGGTAGTGGAATCCCAAGTGAAATCTGTTGTTTCAGAACAAACCTCAATCCATCAAAGAATTGATTCTCTGGATACTAAGGTAACTGAAATTCAAGCCTCTCTTTCCTTAATTTTGCAATTATTGTCAAATCCTGATGTCAAAAAGGGGGAGAAGGTTATTCAGACAAAATGTACACCTGATCTAGTATTAAGAAATAATGATGATGATACTGGAGATGATGGTGGTGACAAAGCGATACAAGGAGAAACCTCTGATGCTGTTGTTATGAAGACAATCCAAACTTCTCAAAGTCAAACAACGCAGTCAACTCATGTTTCTGATTCTGGAGTTAAGACAGTAAGAACATTGGTGCAATCTCAGATCCTGACGGAAGATCAAATCCTGACACCTGGTCATGGACACATTCTTGCTACAATTCCTGAAGGTGATGAAGATGTGATTATTGATAATCCTGAAGATGCATCAAATTTATTCCAGAAGTTTTCTACAAAAGACGGTAGAATTGTTACTCTTTATCACACTGATAAAAGAGTTCAACAATTATTTGCCAGAAAAGCACTCTCTACAGCAAGTGAAGAATATCCAGATCTCTCACATGAAGAATTCTTGAGACTACAAAGAGAGACAATGGAAAGCTATACTGCTCCTGCTAGAGGTAGAGGAAGCAGAGGTAGGAGAGGTGCTAGAAGAAGTAAAAGAGGTTCTTCAACTCAAACAGTACCTAGACAGACAAGGTCTAGAGGGTTAAGAATTGAAGAAATTCCTGAACCTATTCAAACTCTAGTAGTTCCTGACAGATCTACTTTTGGTGATGATGGAATTGTTGAAGAAGAACCTGAATTGAGAAGAAAATCAAGTAAATCAACTCTCAGCAATACAAATCAAATTGAAGATTCTAATCCTGACAATATTCAAGATCCTGACGAATCTGAAATTCTGCAAGAGGTTGATTTGATAATCTTATCTACTGTTGTTGATTGTCACAACAAAGAAGTAGATGAAGAAGAAGAAGCCAGAAGAAGAGATATTACAAGAAGAACAAATAAAGATTTCAATCTCTATCTACAAAGGCTTAAAGTTTCAAATAAAAGACAATGGAGAAATTCAAGCAGATAAGAATCTTTACTTGAAAGAAGCTACGCTCATGAAAAGGAGAAATACAAGAAGTGGAAACATATTAGCACATTAAGTTGTGATACACCTATCAATTTTCAGTCTGGTGGAATTATTACAAGCGCTTCAAGTGTTGTTGATTTGTCTGATATGGCTAGATCAAAAGCACTCTGGTTAAAAATGTTTTCAAATCTGAAGCAATTGTCAAGTAATTCAAGAGGAGGTATTGGACACAGAGATGGTGAATATCTGAATATGTCATATGTTGATCCTTACTCCTTGACAGAAATTGGAGGTACTTTAACTTCTGAAAACCTGAACAATTTATTAGCTGTTGATATAGTTATAGATTGTCATGATGGTTTTGAAAAGAAAGAAAAGCTTCTGTACTTCATGAAAGATGGTAGTGTGAAGATTCTATCTATTCAAGATCTGCTGATGAAAACTACACAGGAACTGAAATATGTTCACTATCTGTTAAGATGGAAGAACCAAGTGTACAAAGAATGGAGTGACATGATTTTGTCAACTATAAGAAGAAGACTGGATGGAAACAGTAATTTCGATGGTAATTATACTCCCATGTACTTAAATCAAAGAGGTCAGGATGTGGAAATGCAAAGGGGTACTGCTGTTAAAGAAGTAAATTTTGGCATGACTCATCTTTCTCTCAATCCTGATGGGAAGGAAATTGCTTATCTTTTGCTTGAAGAGCACAGTCTACAGAGAAACTCCATACAGAATCTCAGAGCAGCTATCTACCAGATTAATGAGGAAGATGAAGAACTCAGAAATCTTAAGGAAAGACTGATTCAAATTCTTGAAGAAAAAGAAGAAAGTTTATTATCCAACTTCTTGAAGATGAATCTGTTCTATCACAAAGCTTAAACAGATAAGTTGTTTCTGAAGATACTCGTACATTTTGATACATGTTTTTGACATCATTGAATATTTGGAATCTATACTTTATTTCACAAAGTATGAGATTGGGGGAGATTGTTAGATCAGAATTCAATGATCGTCAGAAGCTAGACTCAACTGATCAGGATTGCTGACGTCATCAGTATTGCATGGTCATCAGTATTTGATCAAGCGTCAGTATCTTATTGATCATCAGGATTCCTACTCAGACTATGATCAGGTTTGATCATCAGGACTTGAAGCTGATCAGGATTCCTACTTCGAGTTATATTTGGAGTCTAGATAAACATGGAAGTTTGTTCCTGGTTTGTAGAATGCAGCTATCGATTAAAGATATGTTTCTATCTTTGTTATGATTAGGACTTATCTTGTTATTGATAGAGAAGCTGTGTGCACTATATAAACACAGTTTTGGTTTCGATTTATGAACTTATCAGAGAGAGAACATAATCGGAGAGAAGCTCTTAAGAACAGAATTTCTTGAGAGAGTTTTTGTAAGCTAGCAGCTCTTAAGAACATCAGAATTTCTTAAGAGAGTTTGTAACAGTTTTATATCAAAGTTAATAAAGCTGTTATTATTGTTGTTATTGATCTTTCATATTTGTGTTATATAAAGTCGAGAATCTTATACAATTGTATTCAACCCCCTTCTACAATTGTTATTTACTGGGCAACATTAACCATAATGCTAAATATTATATAACAGGATAAATCTTAAAGAATGTTGGAAATAACAAGTACTACAGCAACATGGAGGCAGTTATATAATAGATATAGCAATGACAGGCCAAGACCAAAGTTAACAAAACAAAGCAAGAAGGTCGAAAGCATGCATATCAGAAACTGATAAATAACCAGGGAGACAGAAATAGTACCTGTAGCCATAGCTTAACAGTGTATATAAGAACAGAAATAACGAAGCAACAGCTGAGTCGTCAGGAATTCGAGAAACCCTGACTGTTCTTGAAGAGTTATTCGCCCCCACTTACTGTGTCAGGTTGTCGGCGAGATACTACTTCCAGGATAAAACAGCTCCGAGCAAGGTGTTCACAGCAACAGCAGCGCTCAACTACGACCAGCACCTCAGTCACCGGAGAACCAGAAAACTACAGAGAATACTATATGGAGAGGGAGGGCAGAGAGAGTTTTTGAGAGAAGTGTGTTTTGCAAACTTCTGTGTGTTCTTCAACTGAGCTACAAGGGCCACTATTTATAGTGGTTCCTTTCTGTAACTGAAGCACAATTCAATTTCGTAACTGCAGCACACACATTAATTTTTTTTTTCCCGTAACAGCTGGTCATATTAAATAAAAAATCAAAACTGACCATTTAATGAATAAACGTTTTTGATTTAAATTTAATAACCTGAGATGTTACATCTTTTTCATGTTTATCCACATATACAGATTTAATATTTATTTTAAACATATCCATCAAATCATGTCCAGGTTCATATCAGTTTCTGTTGCCCATCAGAGTTTAGTTTCTGTTGACCATCAGAGTTTAACTTGTTGTTCATCAGAATTTAACTAGTTGTCCATCAGAGTTTACTGATAAACCAACTCCATCAGAGTTTACTAGTTAAATACTGATAAACCAACTCCATCAGAGTTTACTAGTTAAATACTGATAACCCAAACCCAACCCAATTTGACAACTGATAACCTAGCCCAATTTGATAAATTAATTCTAATAAAATATTAAATCACATAGATAAAAACTCTCGCTCAGGTCGCCTCGCGTACGCGAGACGCCGAGACATTCGCCCAAATCGCCCTTCGACCCGACCCGACCCGGTGCGGTGCGGTGCGGTGAGTGGCGGGCGGCGGCGCGCGTGTGTGTGTGCGCGCGTGAAGCACACACTAACACCATGCACCATCACACACCTTAGTAGTTGTATACTACTCATGTGTGTAATGCTATATAAAGCCACCAAGTCCCTTTATTGTTTTCTATGTGGGACAAATGAAACATCATTATCACAAGCTTTTTCAAGCTACTACCTTCATCTCAATTTCTCTTATGGATTTAAACAAAAAAATTATTAAACCCATACATGAAAGTTTAAGTTCCCATAGCAAGGAACAACTTCCAATCATTAGAAATTTGAATTAACATCAAGAATATAGTTAATTATATCCTTAAACTATCAATTTTCTAACACCTTTAGTCTTGAGCTTCATCCGTTGGTAGTGTTCTTGACTATCTGTGGATGACCATCCGTGGATAACCATCCGTGGATGTCCATCCGTGGATGCGCAAAAGGTTGATCATCCGTGGATAGCATTAAGTTGATCATCCATGGATAGCATTAAATCTTCATCCGTTGTCATTCATTTTCACTTATACAGAATTACATAGCATAGCCTATTTACAATTAGATATCATATCCTGCTTATCTACTGAAAGTCAACATGACTTAGTACTTGGTACTTTTAATCCTTAGACTAGAGTAAAATTGATATGCTACATGATTACTTATCCGTGGATAAGCTTCCCAACAACGGATACTACTGAAAGTATGCCATCCATTGATAGTTACAAAATGAGAATCCTATCTAATACATAAAACCCAATTATATTTGGTTTAGATTATCAAAATACAATTTTTAGTTTTTAAATATAATTCTACTATTAATCAAATACAATTTTTAGTTTTTAAATATAATCCTAAAATCAATTAAATAGTTTTTTATATTAGATTTAACTATTCTCATCTATAATTTAAGATCTAACGGTCCTTATTAATTTGATTGTATAATGGTCGTACAAGAACCGACTACCAAAGTTTTGAATAAGATTCTTTTACGATTATTATTGTGACAACCCGGGTCAAATCCCGATCCTTTTTCGAAAATCGGGTCAAGTCCCGATTCCGAGTCCGAATAAGCCGAAGCCTACTGGCCCAAACGCATCCAACTTGGGTAACGACTAGCCCACCACAGGCCCCCAAAAGATCATGATTTGTTGGTGCTAATTAGTAGTAGTACTTTGCCTTATAAACTGAACAGAAGTCCCAAATCTCCTCGATGTGGGACTGGGGTGTTACAAACTCCCCCACTTAAACTCTTGACGTCCTCGTCAAGCCTGAACGGATATCTCATAGGTTCCAAGATCGTTCCTCCCTAGCCATTGTGGGATAATACCGGCTGGCTTCGTGTCCCCACCTCCGGACCTCTGTCCATTGTGGGATAATACCACCAGCCTTTGTGTCCCCACCTCCGGCAACTTGCCTCGACAAGCTTTCGAGAGTCGGCTCTGATACCATATGTGACAACCCGGGTCAAATCCCGAGCCTTTTTCGAAAATCGGGTCAAGTCCCGATTCCGAGTCCGAATAAGCCGAGGCCTACTGGCCCAAACGCATCCAACTTGGGTAACGACTAGCCCACCACAGGCCCCCAAAAGATCATGATTTTTTGGTGCTAATTAGTAGTAGTACTTTGCCTTATAAACTGAACATAAGTCCCAAATCTCCTCGATGTGGGACTGGGGTGTTACAATTATATATAAGGATATAATTTATTCGATCGAGATTCGACAAATAACATTATTTACAAAAATACCAATAGTCATTGTTTTCACAAAATTGTTGTATTAATTTCCCATTACCGTACTTTTTAACACACAAATTCTCTCGGTCATTTCTCTTTCCAAGGCAACTAGCTTTATAGCCCGTGCGAGGCACGGGAATGCTCTAGTTATTTTCGGTTATGTTGGTCTCATCGTTTGGTGGAATGCATGTAGAAGAAAAGACATAAGCATGTAACAGTATATCAGAAGGAAATATGTCGAAGGTTTGATGATACATGTTTTACAAAATCCCAGTCTATAAGGTTGTTATTATGACCTGAGTAGGCGCAAATATTTTGACTAATTAACATGTTTTGTTAGCACGCACGATCCTTCTGTTCTGCAAGATTTCGCCGGTTATAATTTTGCCAATCGTATTTGAATGAGAAGATGGTTTAGTGTCACTTTGAAAGAATATCGGGCATCTTTTACAATTTCCATTGCCTGGGGAACGTTGGCACTCCATTTACCTGTTTGTAGTTCATGGGGTAGTCGTGACCTTGTGTACTACAAGATTTCGCCGATTATAATTTTTCCAATTGTATTGGAATGAGAAGATGGTTTTAGTGTCACTTTGAAAGAGAATTGGGCGGCTTTTATCATTTTCATTGCAGGGGGAACGTTAGCACTCCATTTACCTGTTTGTAGTTCATGGGGTAGTCGTTAAGTGGGTGTTGTAAAATTTGATCGGTGTGCATAATAGAGTAAAAATGTAGAAGTACAAGTTGTATTAGTATGTGTGGATACACTATTTAAACGAATGCATACCACTTTGCCCGTTTTAGAAGGGTCTCCTTGCAGACACGTTGAATACAATAATTGTACAGGTGTGGATATAATTTATTTTAGAAAACTATTACTTATACCTTTCAAGATAATGCTAAACTGATTCGTGATAAGTTACTCGTTTCACCTTACAATTGCCACTTGACACAAATAATTTAACATTTAGTACTTTTAATATTTTATCATAGATATTCAAAAAAATTAAACCAATTTAGTTTAGATTTGATTTAGTCGTACGATGACAACTTCAACTTTCTTGTAAAAATCTCCAACACAAACTTTTTTATTTATATACAAATATAATTTTTTTTTTGCATTTTTCGGGTTCAATACTTTATATACTATAGTGGATTTTTCGAAAATGACCAACGTATAAAATTTATCTATTGAAGACGAGATTTATAATATATTGGATCATAATAAAACTACAGTTTTAATCTTATTAGTAGCTAAAATTTCAAAAATGCATATATAATTATAAGTTGTTAATATCTTATAATTAAACAATAATAAATGTAAAATAATGATAAAATCCATTTTTACGCTTATTATATATAAGGATATAATTGAAAAGAAGTAAATATGTTGATAGTTTTAAATTTAAAAAAAATATTAAAAAAATATAATAAGTGATATTGGATATAGATGTCAATATTTGTCACACTATCACCTAGTTCACGTCAGTTTAATTTTGTGATAATAAGTATTCTTCAGTTTGTTGTGGTGATCCTGCCACCAGTTTGAACTTGTTGGTGACACTATATGACATGGTTGAGAAGATTTGCAAGGAAGATCGGTTTGGTATTAGTCCGAAGAAGATTTTGTTCTTAGTTGAATGTATTTGATGATTAGTTTTATAAGCTAATTAATAATCAGATAGGAATTAGTTAAAGGTGTCAAATAAATGCTCCATTTCGAAAGTACCAATACTCTCCGGGCTCCATAATTCTCTATAAGCGGCCGGAGTAGTATACATGTCCTTAATGCATGAGGTGGCGGGATTGAGATGCACACAAATTCGTAGTCGAAAAAAACTGTTCGAACTGGTTAAAAAAATCGGAAAAAATCTGATTAAAAAAAAGTCCACCTCAATTGGATCCAGCCCGCAGGCTTAAACGAATCGCATATTTTTCACAAAACCCCGATCCGGTTCGAGCCGAATAAACCCAAATTTAATCTCAATTTGGACGTAGTCTTGATAAGGATAAAAGTCCAATCCAAAAATCTAGAATTTTCAATTAAATATCGGATAAAAGCTTAATTTTTTTAATTAAATCCGAAAAAATAAAAAAAAGGTAAAGTTAAAGTTAAAGTTATCAATATCCAAAATAATTTGTAAAAATCCGATTTGGCCCCTCCTGACCCGACCCTATCTACATGTATAAATATTTTAGAGAAAATTTGTCTCGATTTAAAAAAGCTCGGCCCTATCGGATATCGAAAAATCCGACCTGAATCCGGATTACGTATCTCTATTCAGGATAAAAACTATAGAGGTTCTTATATTATTACTTATATTATCTGATATGTATGAATATAGTTGAGACAAAATGATTACTATTTTGTATTATTTTATATTATTGGATGCTCGGACTAAAAAGTGATATTATGTGACTAAAAATGCATTTGTACTTTGTCTTAAAATTGTGAATACAAAGGAAGAAACATAATTAAATTTAATTAAAGAGACACGAGTCTATTGGATATACTTTATACCAATGACCACTTTTATTAATAATCAGACAAATGAAATTATCATGAAAGAATCTTGAATAAAAACTAAAGTGTAAAATAATATTTGTGAAAGATATTACCATACTAATGAGTTCTATACCACAACAAAAAAACCCAAGTAGCTCAATGGTTAAATTGGTGACTTGAAATTCTTAGTAATTAGTATTGAAGTGTCTTAGGTTCGATTCCCATCAAGATCAAAATTTTCTTACATTTTTATAACATTTGACTTTGGAGGGGCAGTTACGTAATTTCAAGTGTTGAATAAAATGGTTCACAAAGTGCTTGTTGCAGTATAAGATATATAATAGATTTGGAGTAGTTTGTTGCTTAAGGATTTTAATATTAGTATCTTATAACACATGCAATGCAGGATTTTTTGATATCTATAATTATATTAATTTGTAATTTTTTAATAATTTTATGATATTAGTTTCTAGACTTTATTTATTATGTTTCATACGCTTAATATATTACTTATGTTGTGTTTTGAGTTCTAAACATAAGATTTAAACAATTTTACAGCCCACAAAACTCACAAAATAATCTTTAACTTAGTGATGGTTTAACAATTTTTTTTTCAATTAAAACTACCCTGAAACTGAAGAAAAAATAAAGAAAACTTACTCAACTTAGAATTAAAGTATAGACCAACAATCAAATAAACCTACACAACTTAGAATTTGAACTTACGAATTTTTATATTGAGAATTTTAGCCAACTTAGAAAATCTACTCATATGTAATTTATATTATTAAAATAAATTTTTTTAATATTAGATCTAATGGTTCTCATTCATCTATTTTAAGATCAAAAGTCCTTATTGATTTGGTAGTACATGAACATAGTTTTGGATAAGATCTTTATTACGCTTATTATATATAAGAATTTAATGTAGCTTATAACCAGTGCATTGCATGGTTATTTTTTAGAATTTATAATAATATTAATTCACGATATTATTTTTAATTTAATGATGATTTAGTCATTATTATTGAACTGAAATTACTCCTTCAAAAACCGAATTAAAGAGAAAGTTATGTATTTTTACGACAATTCTATACAACTTAGAAAACATACTCATATTTGATTTATATTATTAAAATTCACTTTTTTGTATTTGAATATAATTCTAATAACAATCAAATATACTATTTAATATTAAATCTAACGGCTTTTCTTTATCTATTTCAAAATCAACGGCCCTTTTTGGATAAGGTCATGTTCAACCCACGACTCTCTTTTTAATATATATAAATATATTAGTGTATATATTAATAATTTTATGTTATTAATTTTTAGACTTCATTTATTAAATTTTATACGCTCAATTACTCAATTAACTATTTTTGTTGTATATTGAGTTATAAAAATATGATTTGAACGTTTTACGACATACACAAAACTCAAAAAATAATCTTTAATTTATTGATAGTCTATTAATTTTTTTCCCAATTAAAAATACATTGGAACTGAAGAGAAAAAAAAAGTGATGAATGTTTACATAAATAATTCTTATTCAACTTAGAAAATTTATTTATATTTGGTTTAAATTATCAAAATACTCTCTTCAGTATTTGAATATAGTTCTACTAATAATCAAATACACTTTTTAATATTAAATCCAACGATTTTCATCTATCTATTTTAAGATCAAAGAAAATAATCTTTAATTTAGTGATAGTTTAACAATTGTTTTACAATTAAAACTACACAAAAACTATAGATAGAAGAAAATGACAAATTTTTTACGTTCAGAATTATATTCGATTTAAATTATCAAGATATATTTTTTAGTATTTTTAATATAATCTATAAAAACCAAATACACATTTTTATATTCGATCTAACGATTCTTATCTATCTATTTTAAAATCTAACAATTCTTATTATTTTGATATGTAATATAAATTGAATATTAGTATTAATGGAACTGATATTTTTATTAAGTTATAATTACTTCTAATCCAATTCTAATACTAATAATTCCACTTTTGATTTATAGCCTTTTAGATAATAATTTCTATTTTTATATGATATAATCTTGATCGTTTATTTTTAAAAACATCAAATCCAACGGTTGAGATTGTTTTGGCGGTATTGAGGACTGACAGAATTTTGGATAAGATCTCCTTTATGTTTATTATATATAAGGATTTAATTTAATATGGAGTTATCAAAATATAAGTTTTAGACATATGACATAGGTTGTTAGAAAAATTTTGCGGCAACAACCCTTAAATTTGACAAAGTCCCTAACATGTAGAAATACTACATAAAAAGTTTTGGGTACCCCTTCAACCTTATGTTCATTCATGTAATAAATTAAATTGAGATCAAACTAAAATGTGTTCATATCTACATCTTTGTTTGCGTCTTTTTTTTTGAAGTAAAACGTACTTGCTTCTATTAAAAAGCCTCTAAATCAATATTACATGAGATAAAATCCGTAGCAATATTAAACCACTCCATAGGACCTGACATAGAAAGTGCAGCTCGAGCTAACTCATGAGCTACGCTATTCGCAGATCGACTAGCAAACACGGTTGACACTTCCTCAAAGTGTTTAAGATTATCACTACAAGCTTCCACAATAGTATCAAAATTTGATCGTTCGCGATCCATTTGAAATGCGTCCACTAGTAGTTTGGCATCTGATTCGAAGATGCACTTTGTAATTCTCCAGCTTCTCATCCACTCAATAGCTTCTTTCAAACTCCATGCTTCTGCCTCTCGGACTTGAGATGTACCATGCAACAGATTGTTTCTGGCTCGAAGAAACTTACCAGTACTATCACGAACCAAACACCCAACGCCAATGCTATCCCCTCCTGCACGATAAGCTACGTCAATATTGATTTTTATCCAGTCCTGTGGTGGTTTGATCCACGTTCTGCAGTGCCCAGTACTTGTACCTCGGCTTGTTTCATCCTTTTGTCTAGCTCTTCTCCAATCAGCTACTAAATTTAGAGCCATTGATTTAATTCCAAACGCCGATGTATTCACCTTTTCCGACACCCATTTATTCCTTCTCGACCATAAACTCCAACACAAGAATCATATAATGACAAACTGATCTCGTGTACCTGTGTTAATGGCTCGTTTAAGCACCGTCATGACTGTATCATTGTTCATTACTCGAACAACATCTTGCAGACCAACCGAGCTCCATACCTCTCGAGCAATGCTGCACTCAAATAACGTGTGAATTGCATTCTCCACACCTACATGACATCATGAACACTGGGTGTTGATATTAACTCTTTTACTTTGCAGAGCCACTGCAGTTGGCAAAACATTTACACAGACCCTCCATAAGAAATTAAACATCTTCCCTGGCAATTGCAGACCCCACACCCTTTTCCAGAACACTCGATCCACACAAGCATACTCCCCTCGAATCTTCCTATAGCAACTTTTGACAGAAAAAAACTCCCTTATCCTCTAGAGCCCACTACCCTCTTTGTCACGTAGAGGAATTGGAATTTGCAGAATGAGCTTTTTATCACGATCAGTAAACAAGTCTGAAATAACTTCAACATCCCATGACTTCTGATTTTCAGCTAACAAACTCTGCACTTTAATATCCTGCAGCTGCTCATATACTTCGGTTGTAGGGTATCCATTTTCCAGGTCAGGTAACCATGCCACCTTCCAAACCGTAGTTGTTAAACCATTACCAATTTTCCTACGCATTCCCCGTTTCATCGTCTCCTGAGTCGCCAAAAGACTACACCAAAGATAACTTGGATTCGTACCAAATAAAGCATTTAAAAAATCTGAGCTTGGGTAATACCGTGCTTTCATAAATTGACTAACTAGAGAGTTACATTCCACCATCAATCTCCATGACTGCTTGGCCAACATTGCCATATTAAACTCCTTTAATTTCTTAAACCCCAACCCACCTTCTTCCTTGATCGTACAAACTTTATCCCATGACATCCATTTAATTCCGCCATTTGTTCCTCCTTTTCCCCACCAAAAGGCATTCATACGTTTCTCTATCTTGTCACAAATTGTGTTTGGTATCAAGAACAATTGCATCCAAAAGTTTGGAACAGATTGTGCTGCTGTCTTGAGCAATATAGTTTTACCACTTCTTGAAATTATCTGATTGTTCCAGTTCTGCAATTTCTGATCGACTTTTCCCACCAGAAAGTTAAAATCTTCCACTTTATTTTTCCCAACTTGCATTGGAATGCCTAAATACCGACCTGGTCTTGTTACTTCACGAACACCAAGCTCATGACACACCTCATTTCTGCTAGTCTCAGTGGTGTTAGGCGATAAAGTAACAGTTGACTTGTTATAATTAACCATCTGCCACGAGTTGTGCTCATACCGATCCAAAATTCTTTTCATTAATCCTGCTTCACCTGCATTTGCACGAAAGAAAAGATAACAGTCATCGGCGAATAATAAGTGGGAAATTGTTGGGGCCCCCCTTGCAACCTTACAACCATGCAACATCCCAACATGTTCACTTCTCCTAATCATAGCACTTAACCCTTCCGCACACATTATATAAATGTATGGTGCAATAGGATCACCTTGACGTAATCCCCTTTGAGGCACAATACTACCAAACTCACCATCATCATGCAAAAAACTATATGAAACCGAATTCAGGAACTTAATTATACGTGATATCCATAATTCATGAAAACCAAATTTCACCATCATGTTATAGATAAAATCCCATTCCAAACGGTCATAAGCTTTAGAAATATCTATTTTAAGAGCAGTCCACCCATTTTGTCCCTGAGTTTTCCTTTTCATATAATGGTTTATTTCAAACGCCAACATTGCATTATCTGTAAGTAAGCGTCCTTCTATAAAAGCACTCTGTCTATCCGATATAATTGACCCCAAACACTTTTTTAATCTATTAGACATAACTTTAGACAAAATTCTCACTAACACATTACAAAGTGAAATAGGTCTAAGGTCAGACATAGTTTGCGGAGCTTTAACTTTCGGAATCAGACAAATAAGCGAGTGGTTTATACCTTCAGGAAGCTCACCCGTTTCCATGTACCGCTGGCAAAACTGAACCACATCATCTCTAACCACGTTCCAAAAAGACTGGAAAAATGCAGGATTGAGCCCATCCGGACCTGGTGATTTGTCCGGATGCATAGAAAAAACTACAGCTATCACTTCCTCCAATGTAACCTTAGCTATTAAATCCTCATTTTCCATCTCCGACACTTGCTTTACATTCTCTCTGTCCGACAACTTTCCCCCGCTGTGAAAAGATTGGAAAAATATTCCTCCACGGCCTCCTGAACCTCCTGTTTCGTTTCTCTCCATATACCATTCGCATCCTTGATCATTTTCAACTGATTTGATTTTCTCCTCCCAGAAGCAAACTTATGAAAAAATCATGTATTACTATCTCCTTCCCGCAGCCAGAAATTCTTTGCCCGTTGCTTCCAGTATACTTCATGTTTCTCTAATAAATTCATGTACTGCCATCTAACTTCATTATACATATTTATACCACATGTATCTCTTCTTGACCGTAACTTTCGTAATTTCTCTCGAAAAACTTTACCCTGCTGCTTGTACTCGGAAGCTATACCACCTCCCCACTCCTGCAAACGCGTACTACATAACTTCACCTTGTCAACAATTCCCAACCCTTCTGCTTCGCTCCAACCATTACGAATAACCCCTCTGCTTCGCACCAACCATTATGAATAACCCCTTCACAATCTCTCTCCCTAAGCCAAGAATTCTCAAATTTAAATCTACGCTCCTTGGGTCTATAAACCTGTTTTTTAAAATGCAAGTGTAAAGGTAAGTGATCAGACATAGTGACTTCCAAAGTTCGAACCTCTACATGAGGAAACAAATTACACCAGGCTTGATTTGCAAGACCCATATCGAGTCTTTCTTGAATCCAATTCGGCTTCCCGCGAGATTTTTCCCAAGTATATTTATCACCCACAAAACCTAAGTCCCTTAACCCACATTCATTCACTACATCTACAAAACCTTGAAGTAAATGAAACGGATGAGGTCTCCTACCTTTTTTTTCGTCCGCACTCATCATATCGTTAAAATCCTCGATAATGCACCATGGCAGATTCGACCTAGCTGCCAACTCCTTCAAAATATCCCATGATTCTTGTCTCCTCTCTCGCTCTGGGCACCCATAAAAACCAGTATACCGCCATCTCCCTATTTGATCATTAACAACCTCGAAGTCAATATAATGAGTACCTCCTTTTATTTCACATCCTCCCTCATTCTTCCAAAAAAGAGCTAAACCTCCACTATGACCTTGAACATCAATCGACCAATAATCTGCATAATTTAGGGTTTTACAAACTTCAACTATTTTATTCTGCTTTGATAGAGTTTCAGACAGGAAACTAATACTAGGCTTTATTTGATGGGTAAGTTCTTTTAGGAAATGAATTGTACGTGGTTTACCCAATCCACGACAATTCCAAGCTAACAAACTCATTGTTGTAGGCGGGCCTACACTACAGGTCCCGCCTCTAACAAGTTTTTTGGCCCAATATTTGACATATCCAGCCCAGTTGAATTTACTTTTGAGTCCACCTTTAAGTCCACATTAATCTCCTCGTTTCCCCGCTTACGTTTTGAATCAATAATAACAATTTCACTTTCATTTTTTTTCCTGCTCATCTCTATCCCTTCCTTAATTATAGCACCCATATCCTGTAATTCACTCCTTTGATTTCCTTGACTGAACTGAACTGCGCATGTCTCTCCTGTAATCTCGGTTATACGTCCATCTATCTCCATGAATCTCTCACCTGTATCTCTCTCCTGGTTCATGGCGGTTGTTGACTGGAAACCGCCGGAATTCGAACGCCAGCTCTGTCCTCCCTCACCTCCATTACGCAACCAACGTGCTCCAATATTCTGACTTTTCCCACCTCTAACAGGAGCTCGTAACCATGTCCCATACGATCTCTCAATAACTTTATCAGAATTGGCATAGACAATCCTACAGTCTCTATCAGAATGACCCATCAAGCCACACACAAAACAGAAAGTACTCAATCACTCATATTTAAAATTCACCCATGTCCACTCACCACCCTCCCTTTTAACTTTCATTCTTCGTTTTAGTGACTTCTCAACATCCATTACAACCCGAATACGATAAAACATTTTCCATCCTCCATTTAAATTCTGAGGATCAGCTTTAACAAACGAACCCACATAGTTTCCTATACTCTCCAGTAATTTACTTGATAGCATACCTATGGGTATATCATAAACTTGAACCCATATCTCCATTTTGTTCAACTTAACCAGATGAGCGTCTTCATTATTCTCCAATTTATGATGCAACAGTAGACTATGTTCAAAAGTCCAAGGTCCTCCGTCAACCACCTTTTGAAGATCCAGACCATGAAAGAATACAAATGAGTACCAACGTCCACCCAAGTCATGAATCTTCATACCCTCCCTTTGGTCGCCAGATAGATGCAAGAACATTCTGCATAGCCTAGAAATTAATGTTTTTTCGGTCAAAAATCTCCCAATCAATACAGACGTTGGTTGTTGCTGCACATTCTCCGTTGCCCCTACAATTACTCCCTCGCCATCTTCCTCTTCTAATGCTACTAGTGCATACATTTCCTCCAAACTCATGGTGTTAGGCTCCATTGATTTTTTGTAAATAAACAGAGAAATAAACAAGATTTGATTATACCCTTGTCATATAAACAAGACACTTGCAATTATGCAAGACATCATACTTGCCCTTGTGTATCAAGTGTTGTTGGAGGAATTTCATAACAACTCAAATCGGAGGTTGCTGGAATAACGAATTATGAAAATAGGGGGATTTGGGATTTTTGGATGTTTGGGGGCTGAGCTCGTATGATAACTCCTCAGAAATTGAATAGAGAATGGGTTCTTTCTCTTCCTCTTTGCCGAGTGTCAATTGTGTATCATACAAGGTGCCTACATACCCCTTTATATTGGGATCAAGCCTCACGTAGTTCTTGGAAAACAAGTCATTGGATAAGCTCATTCAGTCCAAACCCATAAATAGTCAGGATTTATCCATCCACATCACGTTCCCATAAATAGTCCGGATTTATCCATCCACATCACATTCCCATAAATAGTCCGGTCTTCACACGTTTTCATACAATCTCGCGGTATCTCCGCATTTCTTTCCATGATTTGAAGAATATCGTTTGGAGATATTTTCCGTTATTCTTTGATTGAGATTGATTCTTTCCTCGTTTCAGGGAGAGGATATTACTTAGTGATAAAGCAATTAATTATTAATTTGAATTAATAATTACTAAACGGAGAAATTTGGACTATGCCAAAATGTGGCATAACAACAATCCCCCAGTTCTTCAGTGTAGCTTGCTGCAGTGGAGAACTGAAAATCTTCGAGCTTTCAAATTTCTTCGATCGCTTGGCGTTTTGTATATAGTCCGAATTGACGTACACGCTTTTCAAGTGTCATTGTCCACATAAGGATGTGTTTTCGTTTGTCCACGAGCCCCCGAGCTGAGGCTTTAATAAGATACCCAATTTCAAATGTTAGGCTTTCAACCCATATCACATCTGGTCCCACATATTTTCCTTCAATCTCGCGGCATCTCCGCATTTCTTCCCATGATTGTAGGAATGTCTCGTGCCAACCATATCACGTCCGGTCCCACACGTTTTCCTGCAATCTCGCGGCATCTCCGCATTTCTTCCCGTGATTGTAGGAATGTCCCATGCCAACCAAGAAATATCACGTCCAGTCCCACACGTTTTCATGCAATCTCGCGGCATCTCCGCATTTCTTCCTGTGATTGTAGGAATGTCTCGTGCCAACCATATCACGTCCGGTCCCACATTTTTTCCTATCATCTCGCGGCATCTCAGCATTTCTTCTCGTGATTGTAGGAATGTCTCAAGCCAACCATAACACATCCGGTCCCACACGTTTTCCTGCAATCTCGCGGCATCTCCGCATTTCTTTCCATGATTGTAGGAATGTCCCATGCCAACCAAGAAATATCACGTCCAGTCCCACACGTTTTCCTGCAATCTCGCGGCATCTCCGCATTTCTTCCCGTGATTGTAGAAATGTCTCGTGCCAACCATATCACGTCCGGTCCCACACTTTTTCCTATAATCTCACGGCATCTCCGAATTTCTTCCCGTGATTGTAGGAATGTCTCATACCAACCATATCACGTCCGGTCCCACACTTTTTCCTATAATCTCGCGGCATCTCTGCATTTCTTCCCGTGATTGTAGGAATGTCTCATGCCAACCAAGAAATATCCATCTACCAATGGGCCTTCAATAATGTAATTTTATTCATGAACTCTCCTATGAGAGTAGGGTCTTCCAAAATTATTATCTTCCTCAAAAGAGGGTCTTCAAATATAAGCCAACTTCAAATCTGAAAATATTTTTTCCAATATACAATGCGAAAATAGTAAATAAAATAAATTTGAGAAAACTTATATTGAACGGATATTTTTCACCAGCCGAATTAATTTTTCGGTATTGCATCTATGCTTTCGGGCTGCTATTGCCTGTTGTCTTCATCTTTTTTTCCAGTATAGTACCTGGTCACTTCTTTTTGTGCCTTGAAATTGATTTCCAGCGGGTCCCACAAGTTTGTATTTTTTTTTCCTTCCTGTTTTCCATGTCTTCAAATGCCTGCCGAATTCCTTGACAACCTGCAAGTCTTTTTCCACTGGTCCCACCAAACTCATCACACGTTTTCATTCTTTCCTGGCTATCATTTTTTTAATCCTTTTTACTGGTGTGTGTACATCAAGTGCCTCGTTTTTCAATTGACTGCTTCTGTTGCTGTCGACGTCCCCGTCCTGTACGAGTGAATTCACTATAAATAGACGCGATTGTCGCGGCCTTTGTGTCGTCGTTGCCCCAGTTGTTTTTTGTATGTATCGTTAAAATCCAAAAGCCCCCATATAAATTATTAAAATTATTCGTCCTCCGCGAATAATAAAATTGATCCCCTCCTTCTAGCACCAATTGTTATTTGAGGAATTTCGTAACAACCCAAATCGGAGGTTGCTGAAATAACGAATTATAAAAATAGGGGGATTTGGGATTTTTGGATGTTTGGGGGCTGAGCTCGTATGATGACTCCTCAGAAATTGAATAGAGAACAGGTTCTTTCTCTTCCTCTTTTCCGAGTGTCAATTGTGTATCATACATGGTGCCTACGTACCCCTTTATACAGGGATCAAGCCTCACGTAGTTCTTGGAAAATAAGTCATTGGATAAGCTCATTCAGTCCAAACCCATAAATAGTCCGGATTTATCCATCCACATCACATTCCCATAAATAGTCCGGATTTATCCATCCACATCACATTCCCATAAATAGTTCGGTCTTCACACGTTTTCCTACAATCTCGCGGTATCTCCGCATTTTTTTCCATGATTTGAAAAATATCGTTTGGAAATATTTTCCGTTATTCGTTGATTGAGATTGATTCTTTCCTCGTTTCAGGGAGAGGATATTACTTAGTGATAAAACAATTAATTATTAATATGAATTAATAATTATTAAACGGAGAAATTTGGACTATGCCAAAATGTGGCATAACCCCCTTGTGTATCAAGTTTTTTGAATATACGCTCTTACTTGTTTGCGTCTCTTTATTTTACATGTTTTGTACTAAAATGTTGTAAGGAGGCTGCCGTCTTTTTATTTCGTCCACTTGTCACCGGTTTACATTAAGTTTTCCGTTTATACATATAAAGTTATTAATATTTTATATTATAGTATATTTTGTTCTGGTCTAGCATACACCAGAACAAGTGTAAAAGCCTAACAATCTGAAAGTTGTTTCAAAATAATGTACAATTATATATTAGTCGCCTCTGCTACAAGAAAAATGCGTTTTTCCGGTTACTAGTCTAGGTTTCTATTGACCAAGCATACTTGCAGATGCTAAGAGCTACGTGAAGAAATGTGAACGGTGCCAAAAACATGCACCAGTGGTTAGACAACCACCAGAGATGATGACATCCATTAACTCACCTATCCCCTTTTCCATGTGGGGAATGTATATACTTGGGCCATTTCCAATGGCAAGTGCTCAAAGAAAGTTCTTTATAGTAGCAATCGACTACTTCACCAAGTGGATTGAGGCTAAACCTTTAGCCAAGATAACCACCAAACAGGTGATGCATTTCTTCTGGGAGAATGTGATATGCCGATACGGGATTCCACGTATCTTGGTCACAGACAATGGAACTCAGTTCAACAATGAGGAATTCAAGAAGTATTGTGACGAGAATGACATCAAGCTACGCTTCACCTCTGTTGCCCATCCTCAAGCAAATGGGCAAGCTGAAGTTGCCAATCGAATTATCCTGGATGGACTTAAGAAAAGAGTTGAACGCTCTAGAAACACTTGGGTAGACGAATTGCTTCCAATATTATGGGCATATCGTACTACTTGTAAAGTCACCACTAGAGCAACCCCCTTTCTGTTGGCATATGGGGCAGAGGCAGTGGTTCCAGTGGAGATTACACACACGTCTCCAAGAGTTGAGACTTATGAGCAAGAAGAAAATGAAGAAGGCTTGAGGCTAGCTTTAGACCTAATTGATGAAGTTAGAGATGAGGCAAATGCCAAGATAGTTGAACATCGAAACGAGCATCTTTCTATTACAACCTAAGGGTTAAAGAAAGGTTCTTTCGAGAAGGAGATTTAGTCCTCAGAAAGATTAAGGCATCCGGAGTTGGATATAAAGGCAAGTTAGCCCCAAATTGGGAAGGACCATATCGTGTTAAGAACGTATTTGGTCGAGGCTCCTACAAATTGGAAACCCTGGAAGGGACGGAAGTGCCAAGGACTTGGCATGCTGCAAACTTGAAAGTCTATTATGTTTAAAGTCCTGATTGGACTCACTATTAAGACAAGTATAAATAAGGTCGACGAAACCAATCCAAGTTTTTAAACTTGAGTATTATGTAAGGGTTGAACCCATTTTCAAAGTTATGAATTCCATATTCTTATGTTTTCATTATATTTTATGTGCATTGCATTATAATAGACATGTTAACTAAGCATGCAAAATCAAGAATGTGAAAAGCTGGAAGAAAAACAAAGCTAAGACTTAAATAAAAGTTAAGTTAAGCCCGTAGGATGGAAATACAGAAAATCAAGTACAAGCCATGAATGGCCATAAATAAAACTACAAACTATGCATCTCCCCCTTTGTCACCGGTATCAGCCTCCTCTTCTTCTGAGTCAGAACCAGGATCAGAGCGAGCAGCTGCTGAATCAGCACCGGTTGCCTGACCAGGAGGAGAGGAATGCCCTAAGTCCAAAATCCTGTCATCTTCCTCCATATCATCCTCTCCAGCCAAAGCCACCTCTAATGGGATAGGAGCATAAGGGCTCAGAAAGTTAGAATGGATGAGAGATCCAGGCATCTTCTCCATCCCATCCCTTAGTGAACTGAACTGGGAAGAGGAGCTCGTCATGCTGACCGATTAAGTCCTTGTACTCCTGGGAGTCAAGGTACTCATCGATGAAGTCATCCTTGCCCTTTCTGAGTGCAACTAGTTCATCTTGGGAGTCAGCTAGCTCCTTCTCCCTCCTAGCCAGAGTGGCCCTCAAAGAGCCCACCTCCTCCTGGGACTTCTCAAACTTGCCTTGGTTGGCCTCTGAAGATGAGCGTCAAGCCTTGGCTTGAAATAGAGCCCCTTGGAAGTTGGCATTAGCCTACAAACAAATCACAAGTCAAGATAAGATAGAAACTTGAAACATGTTAAAGCTACAAAGAAAAAAGGAAGAAAACAAATTACAGCAACAATAGCCTAAGAGCCTGCATGCTCCACTCCCTCCAAAGTAGAGTTAGAAACGAAATCCTTGTAGTCACAAGGAGTCAAAGAATGGTAGGACCACTCTGTGGCATGCTTGGACACCCCAAGATTGTGTCCTTCTTCCTGATACCCCAGTTGGGGCGCCAAATAGAGCTTTTGGCCGAAGTAGGGGCCTCCACCTCCTCAACAGTATCCTCGTGAGGCCTTAGAAAGGCTGGGACACTTGAAGCAGCCCGAGGGTCTTTCACACCCAAACGAGCCCTCTTCATCCTAGCTGTTTCACCATCTAGGGGCTCATTGGACTTATTTATAAAGGCTGCAGCTGCAAAAACACAATGAAAGGAACAGTGGGTATAAGAAAATTTTAGACAAATAAGGGAAAGAATGAAATGGGAATTACCCTTATCTGATACGCTTGAAAGTCCCAAGGACTTAAGCTGAAACTCATCCAGGAGCTCCCAGGCCAATGTAGCATAGTTGTCCTTGGTGAGCTCGGCATAGGCATGAGCCTCCTCCTCATTTAAAATAATATCATTGGGGCTACCATCCGAGACCCTACTGAAAGACCTACGGAATAGGGTACCCCAATCCCCTCCTTCCCAAACCAAGTACATGAATTCATTCTTCCATTTCGGGTTATTATCAGGAATGTATTTTGGGTGGAAAATGGGAGGAGTAGAAGGGCGATGGTTCATATAAACCCAGCCCAGGGAAATGGCGGAGCTATTCTTAAACTGGAAAATTTTCCTAAACAAAGCTACAGAAAGAGGAAAATTGTTCTTTAAACAAAATACAATAAAACACATAATTATTCTCCAAACATTCGGGGGAAGTTGGCAAGGGTTGATCCTAACGTCTGCTAAAAGCTTGGGGATAAAGTCATGAAAAGGGAATCTAACCCCTACAACAATGGCGTCCTTATAAATGCAGAGAGCATCAGGACGCCAATGGCAGGAACGATCTCCTGGGCCATCTGGGATAAGCCTATATGGAGTCTTAACTCTATACATTTTATTATAATCCCTAATCATGTCAATTTCATGGAATTTATTGCTACAATCGAAAGAATCTAGATGCGATACGGAGGGATAATCATCAACACGTTCAAGAATCATATCTTGTAAAGACATATGAGAAGAATGAATAGTGATACCTCTCTTCGAAGCTTGATTCATTTTCTGAAGGCGCTGGGCATTGCGGTCAGACATCTTCAAATCTTCAAAGTACGAACCCAGAAAACTTTAAATCTTCAAAGAAATTTCCCAGAAACTTCAAATCTTCAAGAAGAATTCCCAGAATCTTCAAATCTTCAAACAAAAAACCCAGAAAATCTTCAAACAATGAAGATTAAACCCAGAAAATATGAATGCGGCTGAGGAAACTTCGCCGAAAATCGCCTTACCACGGAGTAACTAGAGAGAAAAACTAGAGAGAAAAGCTAAAGAAAGGATAGAGAGAAATTTTTAGAAAGATGGAGGTATGAAGTGAAGAGTGAAGTGGAAGTCCCACTCTTTTATAACCAAAACAGCCGATCACCCAACCGGTTAAGGGAATGGCAACTGACTATGGCCAGTTAAGGCCCATAAACCTCTCAGTGGACTTCAAAAAATTGAAGCCCAAATAAATTGAGGCTAGGCCCAAAAGAGCTTGAGGCTAAACAGCATTAAGGCCCAAAAACGAATAAAGTTCAAGGCCTAAATAAAATGAGGACAAATAAAGGCTCAATAAAATTTTGAAGCCAAGGCAAAATCAAATATAATAGATTTGAGGTCGAAAAAACCTTAAATCGAAGTCGTACGATCGAAATCGAAAATATATGGGTAATCAAGGTCGAATCCATCGACCTCGCCCCCAAATGAAATCAAAAAATAATAGATTTGAGGTCGAAAAGACCTTAGATCGAGTTCGAAGATTCGAAGTCGAAAATACACGAGGAATCGAGGTCGAATCCATCGACCTCGCACCCGTTTGAGGCCGAAAAATTAAAAATTTGAGGTCGAAAAGACCCTAGAACGAAGTCGATTGATTGAGATCGAAAATACACTAAGAATTGAGCTCGAATCCTTCGACCTCGCACCAATTTGAGGTCGAAAACATACGGATTCGAGGTCGAAGAGTCGAGATCGAAAAAGACCTAAGAAACGAGCTCGAATCCTTCGACCTCACACCAATTTGAGGTCGAAAACATACGGATTCGAGGTTGAAAAATCGAGGTCGAAATTGACTGGTTTCCTGATCAAAGAATCGAGGTCGAAAATGACCTAGAAATCGAGGTCGAAACCTTCGACCTCACACCAGAATGAGGTCGAAATCCAGGTCGAATTCGAGGTCGAAATTGACTGGTTTCCTGATCGAAGAATCGAGGTCGAAAATGACCTAGAAATCGAGGTCGAAACCTTCGACCTCACACCAGAATGAGGTCGAAATCCTGGTCGAAAATGAGGTCGAAAATGACCTATTTCCTGGTCGAAAATGAGGTCGAAAATGACCTATTTCCTGGTCGAATTTGACCTGTTTCCTTGTCAAAATTGGAAAAAATACGCTATAACTTCTACGAAAACCCCAGGAAGATTTGCCCAAAAGTTGGGGGCAAATGATATGGTCAGAAAAGTAATTATAGAAATATAGTTAATGATTCATTCGAAAGGCCCAAACCCCTGATTATTTATTAATTACGAAATTAATAAATAGGAAAAATATACAGCTCATAAAAAGAGTCCAAAAAATGGTAAATTCGTCAAAGAAGGATCCAGAATCCCAATTAATGAGTCACAGCCTTTATCAACAAGGAAAAGACTTATTTAGTAAGAAATACGATGTTTATCCGTTATCAAAAAGGAGACTTATTAGCTAAGACTCCTAAACTTACCCTAAATACAATGCTCTTGACACCTATATAAAGGACCCGATCCTACAATCAGAACTACGTATTTGGCTTGATTCTCAGCACTGATTGAGATACGTAGGCATCTTGTGAGGACCGATTTAGTCTCGAAACACAAGTGCATCCATTAAAGCTCGAAACTCTCTAAACCCTAGCAATTAATTTACAAATACACTTTTTAATCCATAACAATAAGTGAGATAAGATTTTATGGATGAAACTAAAAAAAAATTGTGCGAACTGATAAAAAAACACCGTTAAAGAGGGATTTTTATTATGTAATTTTTTTTTCAAATTTTAAAATATAAATTTTAGAAATTAAATATAAATGGGTTTTGCTTATAATATATATTTAGGTTAATGTTATTTTTTTTTAAAACAACATAGAATTTTATGTGAGATAACAAGAAATATAAGCAAAATTAAATTTTAATAAAACAAAGAAAAGTGTAAAACAATTAACTTTAATAAAACAAAGAAATATACAAAACAATTAACTACCGAAATATCCTGAATTCTATTCGATGTATCCAAGAATTGATAATATACTTTAGGTTAAAAAATAATATCAGATTCTACATAAAATAGGACTTTAATTATATTTGAGATAAAAATTTGATGTGAGATACGATTTTAGAAATTTTCTTGTGAAGCAAAAAAAAAAAAAGATGAACCCATAAAAAAGTATCTTTAAAATGGGGTAATTATAAAGAAACCATACGCCACAAATTTCTTCTTAGGCTAATTATAAAGAAAAGATATGTTTTGGTTGTAGTTTAGAGAGGATATGTCGTAACAATGTATACTTAACATAAAGGAATTAGAACGTCAAAAAAAAAAACATAAAGGAAGTTACAATGTACTTTGAAATTTCTAACTTGAATGACAAATTCTAAAAATCAACAGAAACCTTGTGGAACTTGTGTACACACATCCAAACTTGTTCAAACCGGGACTGTGCGACTAGAAGGAGCCGCTGCAGGAACATCATCTTCTTCATTTTCCCCTGACAATTCCTCTAGTGATTTACCTTTAGGTTCGGGTACTAAAAAGGTAAACACCATTCCAAGAAAATTAACAACACCAAGAACAATAAGCGAATTCTTCACTCCGATTCCTGTAGGGTACCCTGCATCGGTCTTCTTGGGATCTGTACTTTGTGAAGAATAAAGAAATCCATAAGCTCCAACTATAGCCCCAGCTTTACCTGCTGCAGCTGATATTCCATGACATGTTGATCTCAATCTGGCTGGAAAAATCTCAGCAGGCACAACAAAAGTTGTTGCATTAGGCCCGAAATTCGCGAAAAAGAAGGTTAATGAATATATTACTATAAACCCTATACGGTTAGACTCCTCAGTCCAATGATTGTAAGGAATTGCAAGAGCAAACATGAAGACTGTCATGAAAAAGAAGCCCATTAATTGAATAGCAAATCTGCCCATGATATCGATAAATGCCACGGTGAACCAGTATCCAGGGACTGTACTGCATAACGCGATTATGGTTTGAGCTCTACCTATTCTGTAAACTTCATGGACAGCATTCATTGTTTTTGCTGGTGGTATCCATCCAACGGCTGTGAAAACGTCTTTTTGGAACAAGTTTTGGCTATAGAAAGCAATGTCTAGTAAGAACCATGTAGAAGTTGTTCCAAGTAAGTGAAGACCATGACGTTTTGCAAATTGTTTTGAAAACAATCCGAAAGAATTTCTACTGTCCTGTGCAATTTGTTCTACTTTTGCCTCTTCTGGCTCGATCTCAACTTGCAACACTTTAGCCATATCATTAGCTGCCTGTTTTGCATTTTTTGCGACTAGGGCAGTGTAACGTGCAGTTTCGGGCATTTTCATTCGCCAATAATACGTTAAAGCAGCTGGCAAAGCGCCAAACATTAGTACAATCCTCCATATGTAGTCGGCTTCTGGCACTGTCGAGGCTAATGCATTGACTTCATAAGACGGTGCAGGGTATGCATGGTCAAAAGCTGCTGAAACAATTATACCAACAATTCCACCAGCCATTATTCCGAACCCTTGCATGGCGAAAACAGCAGCAATGAAAGCGCCACGAGTCTTTTTGTTAGCGTATTCAGACATAATTGTAGCCGAAAGAGGGTAATCACCACCAATGCCAAAGCCTAGCCAAAACCTAAAGAAGCAAAGAGTAGTCATTACACCTTTAGGACTACTCCCGAAGGAAAGTCCAGAGGCAACTGAACAAATAACCATAACAAGTAGAGTAAGGCCGTAGACTTTTTTACGTCCCATTTTGTCACCGAGCCATCCGAAGAAGAGTTGACCTACTAAGGTTCCGACAAGGGCGACTCCTGTGACTGAAGACGAAACGCCAGGAGGTAAGACCCCGGGTTTTGGAGCACCTACTTTGTGGTAGTAAATGCGTCCGAGTAACTTGGTGACCAAGGAAATGCTGAAGAGATCGTATGCGTCTGTGAAAAATCCCATTCCAGCTATAACAATTGCAGTGAAATGGTACAGTTGAGTCTTGGCAACATCAAGTGCATTAAGCACCTCTAGCTGCTGTCGGACCATGGCTAGCTACCTTAATTACTTAGATACCCGACCTTGCTGTTACAAGACAGAACGAAATCCCTGATTATTAACTTTTATCGTAATTCAAGTGTCGACATACCTATATAAAGTTGTTGTTATAGAAATTAAAAATTTATCTAGATAAAATTCAGTTAAATGTCCAACTCAATCAGCAGTTCAGCACTGCATGCATGCATGAGTATAGATCATTTTAACAAAGGTTTTAAGATCATCCGAGTAGTACTGATCAAGGTCATTTTGAAGAAAATGTTACGTAGATTATTAAACGGAGCAATTGGAACGTTAACAAAGTTTTTAGGGAATAAATCAGTAAATACAAGAACAGTTACCAATAACCTCTTGATCTAACTATATTTCTCTAATTCTATCTGCCGGATATCTAAAAAGTTGTATCCTGAATATGCTTAAAATAAATAAAAAATGACATTTATTGTCCAACAAATTGGCTACCAGAAATAAGGTAGATTACATATAACCAACTTACAAAATTAAATGATGAAATTATATATGTATACCTGGAGCTCTGGATATTGCAAAGTAAGGCTACTGTATAGCCAGGAGAATACGAAGAACTGAAGATATTACAATTTTCAGGCAAGCGTCGTCTTATATAGGAAGATATTCGGCATATTTAGCATATACTCTTTTTTGTCAACTGTTTCCTTCCGTACGTAACATTTATTAAAAACTCCAGCATTACATTTTGTATATTTTACTTTGTTATTAAAAAAAAAATCGTCGTGACCTCACTACATAAGAGTTCTGTATCAACACTTTAACAATTACTAGCAACTACTGCAAATCAATAAATTAGTGTTTTTTTGGTGCAATAATGTACTCCCAGTTGCTATAAGCAAATGGGGAATATGTAAACAAGTTTGACAAATGTAATCGGTTGCTTCAATTTGAGGATGAATTATCAGTGATCAGGTATTTACTATGAGAAAGTAAATTTTGCATTGATATTGAAGAATTAATTCCTTAACGCATGTTTTTTTTTCTCTAATTGATGTGCTTTTTCTCGATTAAGTTATTTAATTTCTCTCTCGGTTGTTTTGATAGTCGATTCTCAAAATTAGGTTCTAGCAGTCACTTCTCCATTATTCAATCTTCATCCCCTTCACCTATTAAACCCTTTCGTTCTCCCATCATCCATTCTATTTACCAGTTTTTTAATAAAATCGAGATCTAATCCTTTTTGGGTGAGTTCTTGTCGAGTATCTTGTTATCAAGGTTGTTTAGTCGTGCCCATCTTTTTGGGATGTTAGTGTGTTATCTTTTGATGTTTTTGTGTGGTTTGTCAAGGATTTTGGTAGTTTTTCTGAGAATGATTTATATGGTATTTTGGGTGATCCGTAAGGTTTGCATCAAATTTGGGATGGTGGTGAATATCGCAAGAGCTCACCTTTCACAACAAAAAATTGTTCATATTTTGGGGGCATTTGTTTCTTCAATATCAGTCGATGTAACTGATAATTCTGAACATTGGGCTACAGGCGGTGCTTATGTGAAGGTCAATTGCGATGCTACTAGTTTCACAACTAATGTAGGTTGGATTGTTCGAGATTTCATTGTAATACTTTTTAGATTAAAGAATTTGAATATTCTATGTGTTAAGCGATCTGAAAACAAAACGACTATTTGTTTAGCTTGTTTTTTGTTTTACAATCAGGTTGTAATTGACAATTCAGGAGTTTGTCCTAGCTGTATTTCAGTATTTTAATGAATTCTTCTTTTTACGTCAAAAAAAAAAAAAAAAATCCTTAACGCATGTTCGTGTCTCAAACTACTTCATTAATGTTGCCATAAGTGAAAACACAGTTGGAAAAATACCGCTTTTTTCTGAGTTTTAAATTATACATCTAATTAACTAAATCAAAAATGAGTAAGAATACTCGTTAATGACCACATTTACTTTAAAAGCCCAATGGGAGTCGATTTGCTCTCTTCTCTCTCCTCACTCCCCAAATTCAAAAAAAATTATTATAACCCCAAAATTCATTCCTACACTCAATCTCCACCTCGTCTTCCTCAATCATCTTCAATTTCTTCCGCACACATCCTAATGAATGGTGTTTTTATACCATCTACGTGTTCTATTTGCTTTTCCTTTACTCTGGCCTTTGATTTCTGTCTGATTGTATTGAACTCGTTCTCGATTTTTATCTCTGAAATCATGATATCTCACAGGAAAAATCTCAAATCTAGATTATTAGTTGCCTCAATGTATCCATCGAGACCCTTGATTGCGGAAATGGAGCTTACTCCCGGGGTGCATAATCAAGACAATAAAGCTGATGGTAGAAGGCTTGATGATTCTTCTAATTCTACCAATGATTGGTAAAAGGACCGGGTTCTCTCTAATCTTGTTAACCTTGTTAATGTGTTAGATATTAACACATTGTTGCAAATGTGGATTGTTTGTATGGCTTGGCCATGAATTGGGTGGATTGTTGCAATGTTATTCCAGTTTCTGTTGATTGTTTTGAATTTGATGTGATTAAAGAGCTTGCTTTGTCTAAGTTTGGGTTTTTAGGGTTGATTAATGTATTTTGTCATTTTGGGGATTTTTTAGTATTTCATTTTAGGAATTCAAATGTTGTTAACCATTTTCTACGAAATAGTCCTGTGATTATTGAGAATTGTACTTTCAAAGTGAAACCTTGACATGAGTACTTTCCAGCCATTACTGTTTCTGATAAAGTATGGGTTTGGGTTAGGTTCTCTCGTGTGCCCTTTCTTTACTGGACGGTTAAGGGTTTGTGTCTGTTGGGATTGGCGGTTGGTAAGTTTATTGGTATGGATAAGAGCACACAAAGAGCTGCAGTTAGAAATGAACCGAGTCTTGAGATAAATTAGAAGATAAATTAGAATTATTTGTGTACAAAATTTGTTATTTTCGAAAAGAAGTGTGAAAAGATTTTAGAAAATTGATGTCATTTAATTTAGAATATTTGTGTGAATTAGAATATTTTAATTTAGATACTCCTTCTGTCTCATCCATTTCTTTACACTTTACTTTTGGGATGTCTCGTCCAATTATTTACATTCCAAAATTTCCTAAAATAGTAAAATTTTATAATATAAATATCAATTAATTCCACTACTTTCCTCCACTTTACTTATTTTATATTTTAAATATTGGCGGGTTCCACCACTTTACTCGTTTTCTTTACTCTTCTTTATTAGTACTTTGCCTATTTTTCTTAAACTCTGTGCTCAACCCAAATGATAATTATTGGTTGGGACGGAGGGAGGGAGTATTATTTAGAGAGACTTGACAATTTTTAGGAGAAAAGTCCAACATTACCTAAATTATTTTAGGGTTTTGTGTGCTTATATAAAAACTAGTTGAAAAAACCGCGATTCGCGGCAGCGTAATAATTTTTTAAAAAACTCTATCAAATAAATTAAGAAAATTACTCGGTTCTCGCTAATAAGTCGTCTTCCCGTGAAACACTCTTTTCTTTTTAATATAAAAATCTCAAATTTAATATATTGAATATATACTTGTCTTATATATTAATTTTTATGTTACCATACTCCTTTCTAATGAGACACTCTTTCGTTGAAAAAACACCTATATAGCTTTACATATTCTACTTCAAATAGAACTTTTAGTTATGTATTACAAACGCTTATTCAACTTCCAATAGAACTTTTAATTGCAAGTACTTCTTTTATATCCGAATTTTTCTCCTCTATAAATGGAAACACCTATTCAACTTCAAATACAAAGTACTTCTTTTATATTTGAATTATTCCCCTCTACAAATTCAAATACATATTCTACTTCAAATAGAACTTTTAATTATATGTCTTCGCTATAAATTCGAACTATTCTCCTCAATAAATGCGAACTGCATCTATTCTACTTCTAATATGTTAAAGTATATTTTTTTTATTTATCAGTATTTAAAAATTCTAAAATTCTAAAAAATTAGAAAAATAGAACGAGACGAGGCGCCACCTAACATCCCACATATCATCTTATATATATATATATATATATATATGCAAGTGATCAAATGAGACCCTATGTTAAAATGAGAACTGAGACTAAATCTCGGCCACTCAATTTTAAAACTACTTTTAATCTGGACCACAAATAAACACACATATCTTTAAATTAGAATAATTGTTTCTCTCTCCTCACATCACTCATCCACCCATCCATTTCTCTCTCTCTCTCTCTCTCTCTCTCTCTCTCTCTCTCTCTCTCCCTCTCTCTACATATACCTACGTCTCTCTGTCTCTATATTTTCATGATATCTCCTTGTATTTTTATTTAATTTTAGAAGCCCTTTTCATGATATAAGTTGTATCCTGAGTAAACTTTGTGTTGCAATAGCAGAAGATGACGAATGCACTGTGACAAGGTGCCATCACCGAGGAAGCGAAATTCGATTCCCTTTCCGTATGAATTATCAGAAGCAGCTGCAGTCAGATCAATATGGCTCCCCTACTGGCTTTGAACTCTCTTGCGAAAGTGAATATTCTGAGTATTTGGATAAATATTCGGATTATCCGGCGGTTTCTCCGATTTTTCTTTTGCCCAAAAGCTGAAATGGCGTCAGGTTTCTCCGGCGGTTACTCCGATTTTTCTATTTCTGGCAACATGAATACGAGATCTGTCACCGATCCACAACATCCGTACATGTCCAATCTCGCCGGACTTGACTCCGACGTGTCTTCTCAGATGTCCAAAAACTTTCTGAAATTTTGGTGATTTGCGTTGAAAATTAGTGATTTGTGTTGAAATTTTGATGATTTGTATTAAATTTTTGGTGATTCTGTAGTTATGATGGCAGTATACTGGTTTAGTATACTGGTGGTGGTATACATGGTATAAGCAGCGATTTTTGGTGATTTGTTTTAAAATTGTTAATGATTTGTTTCAAAAAAATTTAGTGATTTTGATTGAAATTCGGTGATTTGTGTTGAATTTTCTGTTGATTCTAGCTTAAATTTGGTGATTTTGATATGGTGGTGATTGTGATATGGTGGTGATTTTACATGAGACATAAATAGTGAAAACCGCAGTTAAGGTGGTGGTGTTAGGTGCATCAGATGAGATGATGATGTTGATTTTGCTAATATAATGGTGTAGTGGAGATGGTGGTTGTGGAGTAGGAGAAATGATGGCGGTAGTGATTAAACAAATGAAAGGGACAGTAGGAAGAGGATATATGTATAAATATTGATGTATGTATATGAATGGTGATATTTTTTTAGTGATTTGGACTCAGTTCTCATTATAAGAGGGGTCTCACTAGAGTAGCCCTCTATATATATATATATATATATATATATAGCTATTCTAGTGAGACCCTGTTATTATGAGAACTGCATATTGGGCCACAAAATTAGGCCCAATTTTAATTTCAGATAATGATGAGACACTGATTAAATAATCTCAGCCCTCTATTTCTTTAAATCTAAACCATACAAATTAATTATACACACACATGTATGTATCACCACTACCAAATATAAATCTGAAATATTAACAATATAGATCAGAATTCGTGTAGAAACAGTGATGACGACGTTGGTATAACAGAATGGAGGTGGCGTCAAAAGAGTGGTGGTTGGAGGTGAAGTGCAGTGACGGGTGAGAGAAATGTGGAAATGGGTGGATGAGAGAGAGAGGAAATGGGTGGATGATAGAGATGAGAGAGAGGAAATAAAATTTAGATTTTAATATGTATGGCTACGATTTCATCTAGATGTACAAAACGTGGGCTGAGATTGAGTCTCAGTTCTCATTTTAAGAAGGGTCTCATTTGAACATTTGCTTTTATATATATATATATATATATATATATATATATAGGGGAAAGCTCTGTGAGGAACTGTTTAAATGAGTAACCTAGTAACTCTAGTGTATACACGTGTAGAGTTAGCCAACTTCCTGTAAGACTTGTTTTTACTTTTTTTAGTTGTTTTCTTTTGTATGGTTCTAATATGTTAAAATAAAATATATGTATAAATATAATATTTTATTACATACAAATTTAAATTTTTAATAAATTAGTTTTATTTCACAAATACTATCCTGTTTGTAAAAATATGTTGTGTTCATGTGTTCTTTAAAAATGTAATGTATTCTGGAAATAAATATTTTACGTTCAGTAAAATGTAATATTTTATGTAAATAAATTATTTGTGTTCTGTAAAATGTAATGTGTTCTGTAAATAAATTATTTATATTAAGTAAAATTGTAATGTGTTCTGTAAATAAATTATTTGTGTTCTGTTAAAAAATTATATATGTTCAGTAAAATTGTAATGTGTTCTGTAAATAAATTATTTGTGTTCTGTACATATGTAATGTAATGTGTTATGCAATAAAGAATTTATGTACAGTGAAAATCTTTTTTGTTCTTTAAAATATAACAGATTATTTCTATAAAAATAATTCATGTTAATATGTTCGGTAAATAAGTAAAATAATGTTATGTTCTTTACGTAATTTTGTTTTATAATATTTTCTCTATAAAAATATATAATCAAATTTATTATATAAAAGTACTATTATGGTACATAAAATAAGAATTCTTTTGTTTTTTTAAGTGATTGCACGCTTGATGTAATTTCTTTTTCATTTCAGTGCCTAGTCACGTGTGAGGGTTAAACTTTGCATGTCATTCATTGATTTCAGTTTAATCCAGCGGTTTTTTACTGAGTTACCAGGTTACCCGATTAAAACTGGTTCCTCATTGAGCCTCCCTCTATATATATATTGATCCCTGTAAAATACAATTAACCCGTACAGAAAATTCTCCCAAACCATGTACGCCTCTATTTCTCATGTTTTTTACTAACTTGCGGTATACATGCTTTGATATAATTCTTTACCAATAAGTTTTGAAGTGTTATGGATTGTTTATGATTTAAACTGCTACGTGAATTTCATGGATTAAAGCGAACTCTAATTTTTAGCTTTTATAAATTGGCTATGTTAGTGTATTGCATGCTAGTGGTTAGTTATAATTTTATGAAATTTGGATTAGATTATTAATTATTTTATGTGATTTATATTTAATTTTTTTATTAAATTTGTGGTTAATGTTATAAGTTAATTAAATCAATTTTGCTAATTAAATTGTTTTTTAGTCTTGGTCAACGTCGTAGCGGGAGGAGTTTGATTAATATGTACTTGTCACATGAATTCTATTAGATTATTTTGTTTAATTCTTTAGTTGTAACTAGCATATAACCAGTGTCTTGCACATCAAAAAGAGATTAAAAATGATAAATTAAAAAAATTAACGGGAACATAAAATATTAAATAAAGAATAAAAATCAATTTGATAAATTATAAAATGAGAAACTTAAATATAAATTGGAACATAGAAAAAAAAAATACAAATGGGCCATTTTTAATACTATTTTATTATTCATTAAAATAATATTAATAATAAGGACAAATAGAAAATCTAACATGTTTTAATTAAAAAAAAGTAACTGCCCGTGATATTTATAGAAGTTACATTGATATGTTAAAATAGGTAAGCTTTTTTAAATAATTAAAAACATTAAAATAAGTTTTAAAATAAATAAGTAACAGTTGCACTTGATATTTTTGGAAAATAGATATTTTAGTGAGAACAAATATAAAAGGTAATATAATTTAATTTAAAGATTATTGCCCGTAATATTTTTGAAAATAATAGATTTTGTTAGAAAAAAGTGTTTTAATTGTAAAAGGCAATCATTTAGTTACTATTTTTATATTAATTTATTATTTATTAAAATAGAATAAATTACCGAAAACTGTAAACCAAAACTTTTAATGTTTCGGCTTTAATAATAATAGTCTATAACCCGTGCAAGGCACGACCTTAAAAAATAATAAACTAAAAAATTTGATGTTAACGAAAAATATTAAAATAAAAGTAAAAATTAATATGATAAATTATAAAATAAGAAACTTAAATATTAATTGTAACATAAAAAAATATAAAAAAATACAGATGGGACTGAGGAAGATAAATGAGGTATTATTAATATTATTTGTTGGTCCTCGTGTATTGCAGAATGGGGGATGAATATAAAATTCAATCTCAATTTCAACAAACAAAACTAAGATTTAACGTTATCAGTAATATGTATGCATTCACAAACAGTATGGTCTAAAGACAAGTTTCACAAAATAAATGTTTTTATTCATTTTGCAAAGTGTTGCTACAACCTCAAGAGAGAATTCTTGAGCTTCGGTTTTCTTCAAGACACTTACTTGCTTGCGTTCACATCTATCCTAGAATGAATTGATAGTCTAAGTATATAACTAATCCTATCACTGTCAACACGGGTTTGTGAAGCTGCTGTCATTATCAAGTGGCAGCTTCTTACAAAATGTCTACCCATGTGACTTTCCTAAATTTCTAACATGTCAGATATACATTACAAAGAAAGCAGCCTAGATTCATTATATTTCTAGCTAAACCAATTCAGCAAATAGAGACTTGACCTTGCTCATGAATTGATTCGCTTTTGTTTTGTAGTGCTTGAAGCTTCTGTCGTAGTCTTGCAGACTTGGTGCAACTTAGGGATACTGCAACACGCCTGTTTCTTGAACATTGAAACTATCACGGGATTTGACTGAGAAGATACCTAGAACAAGGATCTTTCTCGAGACAGTTACTTTTGCCGCAAAGCTTGCTGTCACAGGAATGTTCTTTTGGTGACAGTATGAGTTCCCCGCACAGAGTGCTGTCGAGGTTTCCAAACTTGTTGTCGAGGGCTAAAGTTGTTGTCGCGTAGTCTTCCGCCAATGTTGCTGTCAGAGTGAATATGCTGTTGTGACTTGCAACATTCTGTCTTCTTGTAATCTTACTGTCAATGCTTATGACAGTAACCTTTATTCATGTTGTCATCTAATATGCATTCTTTGAGGCTTGAACACAGCAAGTGAACTTCTTCCAAATTACACAACTAAAATGACATTGCATACTGATTACAAGAACATACTTTGGCTGTGATAGTATGTTCTACCTAATTAAAAATTAAGTACATACAAGGTTAAGTTGTTTCTATGCTAACACCCATAAATCCCAACAATCTCCCCCAATTTGTTTTTATGGATAATAACAACAAATTTACAATATATGCTGACAACTTAACTAACAAGATCAGAATGGATTAAGAATTTTTACTTAGTTTGAGATTTCCTCTTCTGTCTTGCTACATCCTCTCTTTTGAGAGCTTCTACCAAGCAGCCTCTTAGACCCTCTACAAGAGAGATTTCAGCAGGAGTAACTGCAGCATCTTCTATTTCTTCAATGATCCTCTTGATAGTAGGAGAGATAAGAGAATTAGCATCCCTGAGATTCATCCATTGCTCTTGATCATATGGATAGCTTCTGAAGTGGAGTTCTTCATGAATGAGCTTGAATCTACTTCCAGGATAAGCATTGAGAGACATCCTCCTTTGCTTGTCCAGCTTTGAACATTCTCCTTTTCTCCTTTCCAATATTTCCTCTATCTCATCAGAACAAATCTGCTCCAAGGGATGAATTGATCCAGCTACCATATACTGTAAATCCTTCAGAATAGTTGTTTTTAGCTTGTGCAAGCTACAAACGTAGATTTCTTCTTTTAGGTACTTGATTCTTAAGGGATTTTCCAGCATACGTGTTTGATAATTTGGAGCTTCACTTTCTGCCTTGTTGGCAGTCTTGCATCTTTCCAGGAGTTCAGCTTCCTTCTTATCAAGTTCTGACTGATATTGAGAATATTGAGAAGAGTCAGGTCTTTTGCTTGGCTTGGGTTGCCCTTCCTGAGTTGGTTGGGTTTGCCCTTCTTCTGTGGGTAAATCATCAAACTCATAGTACCAGTGATATGGTATAGGAGAAGCTGGTAGATCAGTTAAAATATCAGCATCATCAAAATCTGCAAAATTGTAGCCAAATTTCTGATAGAACTCAGCATCCCTATCAGCCTGATATTTCAGAATATGTTCCATGACAGACTCTGGGACATTTTCATAGCTCTCCAACAACTCTACCATTCTTTCCAGGTAGAAGAAGTCAATTCTCCTTTTATCTATAGTTGTCGTTCTACCACTGGTTGATGTGGCTTCCAGATAGAAGTCCTTATTAACCTTGGCAGGTCTTGATTCTTCCCACCACAGAATGTACTCAGTGACCTCTTGATTTGCATCCAGCTTAACCTCAACACTCTTGATTTCTTTAGATTGCATCTTTTGTATCTTAAGACTGTTAGGAGGTTCTGATTGAATTGGCATCTTAAGATTTCTGCCAAATCCAGTGGCTTTTTCCTTTCTTGAGTACTTGTGCTTTCCTTTAGGTTTCTGTCTAGAAAACCATGCTTTTGCTTTAGCTTTCAGTCTTTTGGGCTTGACAGTAGCTTTGGCTTCATCCTTGATAGAACCTTCCTTGACAGTACCTTTGTCGACAGCATCTTCCATGACAGCATCTTCTATGACAGTTTCCTTGTCGACAGTATCTTTGGTGACAACATCTTTTTCTGCATTTATGCAGTCAATAGCACATCTAAGAATGCTTGCCTCCAAAGCTTCCAGTATTCTTGGCTCCTCTTCATCTGTTGCATCAACATCTTTCTTTTCTTGACTAGGAGTTTCTCCATTGCCTTCGTTCTGAGATTGAATACCAGTATTCCCAGAATTACTTCCACCAGCATTACCTGCATTTCCAGAAGCTTCACCACCTCCAATCTCATCATCATCATCATCTTGAAAAGGAATATCATAGAGGCAGCTTCCACCTTGATCAGCTCTTTTGGCATTGGCTCTAGTGATTAACTCCTTCACTCTAGCTCCCAGTGCCTTGTCTCTCAACACCAGCATTTTGTAGATCTCTTGAACAGCAAAGACTCTTCCTGGATTGGCATTTGAGCTGAGTATTCCATATAACACTTTCAGAATTGTCTCAGTTTGCATCCTGGATGGACTGATCAAATTCATGTAGTTGTTCCTTCTTGTGCCATCCTTTGTAGTAGATCTGTAGAACACACATGGTGGATTTGTGTAGACTTCAGGTAGCTTCTGTGTGATCATGTTCTGGATTTGCATATTCAATGTTTCATTGAATGGTGTTTGAGTTGCCTTGATCTTTCCCTTCATAGCACACAACACCTTTGTTGGCAGACTCTGCAATAACTTCATTGTGATGAAATAAGATATGCCATAAGTGAAATAGATACTTACAGCCCATCTTTTCTCATCATTCACCATTACACTGACACTGATGATTTGATCCTTTAACAGTTTTGTGGTGTTGGTTGGACTGTTGCTTGGTGCATTCATTGCTTCTTCCACCACACTGCTAAATTCAGTGTCATGATTGTGTAATGTGTTCTCCCTGTAATTCACCATTATAGTATTGGCTTCTTCTTGATCAAACTCAGCACCATTGGACCAAGTATTTCCCTTATGGATGGATTCAGGCAGTTTCCCTTTACCTTTCCCAAGCTTATTTTGTTCCTCCATTTCTTTCCATCTTTTCTGTAGAGCAGTTTCTTGAGTTGCTGAAGTTGGTTCTCTAATTGTCACAGGAGGTAGAATTGGGTGTCTAGATGCAGATCTTCTTTGCATTGCATCTTGAGTTGCCTTAGACATTAACACCTTTTCACCATCCAAGTCAACTTCAACAAGATCTTCAGCTTTATCCTTTGGTTGTCCACTGCTTGGTTTGACTTGCTCCCCTTTGTCATTTCTTTACTCTTGATTCCAGAAACTTGTTTTGCTCCCCCTTTGGTCTTCACAATTACTGGCTCCCCCTGAGTTCCACCTAATTCCTGAATAGATATTGATTCTGATCTTGCTACCTTCTCCCCCTTAGTTGAGTTGGCAGCTACTAGGTCAGTAAGGAACTGGATAGAGAGCTGAGTAGCAGCAAAACCATCAACCACCAGTTGAGAGAGAGAGTCCAGTTTGGAGTTCAAAGTAGCACACTGTCCTTCCAGAGCTTCAATCATGTTACCAAAATTTGCAGAGGGGCCACCATTCATTAACCTTCTTGGAGGGGAAGGGAAAGAAAGGGGCTTGGAGGCTATGGGGGTTCTCACACTCTCAGGGTGTTTTTGAGTGATCTCATCACTCCTCACTGTTCGACTCTCAAGGCCTAATGCCTGAATAGTGTGGGCTCCCTCAAGATCTCTCTGGACATGCTCAAGTCCCTCTCATTTTGCCAGCTCATTTGGCTGCCTCTCATTTTTATGCTCACCTCTCTTTTCTTTTATCTCTCTTTTCTTTTGCACACCCTCACTCAACCTAAATGCATGGGTGTGAGCAGTACTAACATGCATGGAAGTAGAAGATTTAGAATATACCTTCAAGAGTTTGGCAAGAGGTAGGTCATCATCAGAGGCATACTCAATGGTTACAGCATCAAAATCTGGCTGAGAGGACTGGACAACATCTTTGGCAGGAATGTTACTGTCAGCTTGAGCGTGGACAGCAGGTTCTGTCATGACAGCATCTTTGGGATGTGGAGGGACAGTAGGTTCTGTGTTGACAGTAGTTTTCTCTCCACCCATGACAGCAGCTGTGTCCAAGACAGCAACATTTCCAGTGTCTTTGACAGCAACAGAGGCTGTGACAGCATCTTCCTGAAGGTAAGATGCTCCTTGGAGTTCAGACAAAGTGTTGGCTGTTTCATTTTCTGGCAAAACACCACTTTGCCCTTGCTCAGTGTTTGGAGGAGTGGTATCCATTTCACTTTGAGAAATGGGTTCTTGTGGACCACCAGATGGGGGCTCATCCATGATTGGAGATGGATGATCAAAACCTGAAGGGTTGGGACTGTACCCTTATCTAGGTTGTGGAGAAGAAACAAAAGAATGTATAGAGAAGGAAGAAGGTGAAAGTGTAGCAGAGAGTGGGGGCTGATTCACAGGAGAAAAATGTGAACCATCAATAGGAATAGAGAAATCCTCACTGTGCCCTAACTCACTGTGTGTTTCTGCAAGTGGGGGTTCCTCAGGTTGTGAACCATGAGTTTGTGCAGACTCTGTACAGGGTGCCTTGGGAGACAGGCCAATTTCAATAGATGCACCTTGTTGAGAAGGCACATCTAGGGAGGTGTTTGAATCCCTTTCAGTAACCACAGTTTGTTGAGAAACTGTAGCTTGGCTAACACTGGTTTTGGTCCTCCTAACTCTCTTCTTCTTAGGCTCAGGGGAAACCACTGGGGGTTCTGTTTGACTATCTTCCTTATTTGCTGCACTAGGTGCAGTGTCTCCCTCTTGACTAACAGAGCTACCACCAACATTAGCTTCTAAGGGTCGTTTCCTGGATTCTTGCAAGGCTTCTCTTTGGGCTTTGGGAAGTCTAGAGAGCCTAGGCTGAGTGTATGGTGTTGAATGGGGGTTAACTGAATTTGGGTCTAATTCAGTTTCATTCGCAAGAGTGAAAGAGCCATAACCAGAGGGTAATGGAAAATCAAGGTTGGACACTTGATAAACCATGTGCTGAGTGAAACAAAGTGGAATATGTGCATTGAGATTCTGTGATGATAATAGAGTGTGTGTGTTCTTTTTCAAAACAGAGCAAGCCTCTAAACGAGGGGCATCATTATTAAAATCACAGAATGAGTTGATGCACAACATAAGAAAGCGAGGGTAGATGATACCTTCTTACCTATGGCAGCCCTGAGGTGTGCCATGAGGAGAGCTCCAACATTCACCTTGTATCCATGGACAAGAGAATGTGTCAGTTTCTTGATGTATGAGGGTATTCCATTCCAGCCAGTGGACTTGGTAGAGAACACCTTGACCATCACATCAAAGATCATACTTCACTCCTTTCTCAGATGCTTCCTATCCATTTCACCAGACGGATACCATTTGGTTGTCCCCTCTTCGAGAATAGGGCCTGCATACCCAATCTTCAAGAAGAGCTTCTTGAGAGTGTCATCATTAGCAAGCTTAGCAAAATTTTGGCCTTCTTGAAGTGTAATTCCAAGAGCAGTGTTAATGACCTCAGCTGTAAGAATGTAGTGTTGCCCATTGAGTGTGAATCGAATAGATGGGTTTTCACCCTCTGTTTGAGCAACAGCAGTTTGCCAAAATGCCTCAATTCTGTCTAAATCGAGAATGGGTGTTGAGGTAATGACAGAACCAAGATAGGACTTGTTCAAGGATGCCAGCAAAGTTTTTTTGAGAGGGAGTCTGTTTGGGGGCCATGGAGATTCAAGAAAAGAAGAAAGTAAGAAAGTAGCTTTCTGCTTGAAGAAAAGTATTTTGCCTTGAGTTTGATGAGAATGATATGTTTGAGTAACCGGGGAATAAATAGGGATATCTCAAACGTTTGTGCACAAAAAGTGGATTTAAAAAACGTGTCTTAACCCTCTCATATAACACGTGAGTTACTGCCCGTTATTCACTGTCAAACGTGGGATGAATATCCAATTTCAACGGTCCACTATTGTTGACAGTAACCAACTTGTTGAAGGTTGCTTCATCCAATGGCTTAGTGAAGATGTCAGCTAGTTGCTTGTCAGTTGGGACATAGATCAGCTTCACAGTTCCTTGTTCAACATGCTCTCTGATAAAGTGATGTCTTATATCAATGTGCTTTGTCCTAGAGTGTTGAACTGGATTGTCTGAGATGGCTATGGCACTAGTGTTGTCACAGTAAATAGGAATGTCTCTTAACACTAGACCATAATCCAGAAGTTGATTCTTCATCCATAGAATTTGTGCACAGCAACTGCCTACAGCAATATATTCAGCTTCTGCAGTTGAGGTAGAAACTGAATGCTGCTTCTTGTTTGATGAGCATGGCTTCTTCATCAAACTCAATTTCTGCAGCTTTGAAAATAGGAGTTTTAACCTTCTTGAGAATGGTGGGTTTGGCATCAGCATTTCCAGAACAATCTTGAATCACAGTTTCCTTTCCAGGTCTTCTACCATATGAAAAACCTATACCAACTGTCTGATTTTCTGTATGCTTATCATTGTAATCCTGAACTATCTTTGATGAGTTTTTATAAGCCTTAATCTTGAATTCATTTTCAGCAATCTCATTCCTCAGGAATTCCTCAACCTCTTTAGCACATTTTAATTCATTTTTAAGTCTAGCATTCTCCTGAGCTAAAGAGTCTAGTGAACTGGTTTTGAGAACAAGAGATTCATTTTCAGACTTTAGTGTTTCATTTAGCTTACTCAGCCTAGTGATTTCCTCATTAGCAGTAGATAAGCTAGTATAGACATTGAACATTTCAGCACTTAAGTCTTTAATGGTTTTCTTATACTCATCAGTGGACATATCAAGTAAGACAAGTGAAGGTACCTAACTTGAAGATGTTGATGCTACTTCATCAGTGCTAGCCATGGGAGCTAGGTTGACATATTCTTCTTCTTCTTCATCATCAGAGTCATCCCAACACTTTCCTTCAGCCACATAGGCTCTACCTTGATTCTTCTTAGAGTATCCACCGGTTCCTTTCTCAAACCTCTGAATCTGTTTGGGTCTTTTGCATTCAGTAGCAAAATGACCAGGTTCACCACAGTTGTAACACTTGAATTTTGACCTATCCACAAATCCAGTCTTGTATCCTCCTTTGGTTGAACTTCACACAACAGCCTTTGATGAACTTCCCTTGTTGAACTTGGATGCTTGGCCTTGGGGCTTGTATGACCTATCCTTCTTGAACCTAAAGTTCTTGAACTTTTTGGCCATGTAAGCCATAGTAGGATTGTCCATGCTTTCCAGTTCCTCCATTGTGTAGAAGTCTTCATCTTCCACATCCTTGAGCTGCAGTACTACTTTCTCATCATCTTCAACAACCTCTTCTATCTTCAAGGATTGTGCAGGGGTTGGTTGTGTGATTTGTAGTACTTCACTTGGTTGTGTGATCCTTGGCACATGTGCTACTAGGGCACTTGACATATTAGCCATCTTGTTCCTTGTTCCACTCTGTATGGCTCTCTTTTGAAAGAGTTCAAGTTCATAGGATTTCAGAATGCCATAAAGTGTCTCAAAGGTTATATTGTTGAGATCTCTTCCTTCTCGTATGGTTGTTGTCTTGTGTTCAAGGTGATCAGGCAGTGTAAGCAGGAACTTGACATTCAATTCTTTTCTGTCATAGTACTTGCCATGTATCTGTAGTTCAGTTAAGAGCTTACTGAACCTTTCAAACATGGAAGTTAAGTCTTCACCGGGATTGGCCATGAAAGCCTCATATTGTGATATCAGTATTTGCCTTTGGTTGCCCTTAACTTCTTCACTTCCTTCACATAGTAAAGCTAACCTGATCCACATCTCTTTGGTAGATGTGCAGCTTATCACACTTCCACACATGGCTTTATCCAACGTGAGAGAATCGAGCAAGATGAGTTGCAAGTGATCATCTAGCACCATCTTCTCCTTCTCAGGTTCCAAAATTTCCGAGGGATCTTTGGGAACCCAATGTGCAGGAATGATTTCACCATTTACTGTTGTGGCTTCAATTTCCTTCCTTGGAATGAAAGGACCATTCTCGAGAATACCTGGGTATAGTGGATTCGTAGCTTTGATAAACAACAAGATCTTTCTTTTCCAAATGCTGTAGTTCTCTTTATCAAAAGCTAGGATCTTGATACTGCTTGATTTCTGTATTGTCGTCGTGATCTCAGATATGTATGTTAATCTGTACGCTCTGATACCAGTTGTTGGTCCTCGTGTATTGCAGAAGGGGGGGTGAATGCAATACTGATAAAATTCAATCTCAATTTCAACAACCAAAACTAAGATTTAACGTTATCAGTAATATGTATGCATTCACAAACAGTATGGTCTAAAGACAACTTTCACAAAATAAATGTTTTTATTTATTTTGCAAAGTGTTGCTACAACCTCAAGAGAAAATTCTTGAGCTTCGGTTTTCTTCAAGACACTTACTTGCTTGCGTTCACATCTATCCTAGAATGAATTGATAGTCTAAGTATATAACTAATCCTATCACTGTCAACACGGGTTTGTGAAGCTGCTGTCATTATCAAGTGGCAGCTTTTTACAAAATGTCTACCCATGTGACTTTCCTAAATTGCTAATATGTCAGATATACATTACAAAGAAAGCAACCTAGATTCATTCTATTTCCAGCTAAAACAATTCAGCAAATAGAGACTTGACCTTGCTCATGAATTGATTCGCTTTTGTTTTGTAGTGCTTGAAGCTTCTGTCGTAGTCTTGCAGACTTGGTGCAGCTTAGGGATACTGCAATACGTCTGTTTCTTGAACATTAAAACTATCACGGGATTTGACTAAGAAGATACCTAGAACAAGGATCTTTCTCGAGACAGTTACTTTTGCCGCAAAGCTTGCTGTCACAGGAATGTTCTTTTGGTGACAGTATGAGTTCCCCGCACAGAGTGTTGTCGAGGTTTCCAAACTTGCTGTCGAGGGCTAAAGTTGATGTCGCGTAGTCTTCCGCCAATGTTGATGTCAGAGTGAATATGCTGTCGTGACTTGCAACATTCTGTCTTCTTGTAATCTTATTGTCAATGCTTATGACAGTAACCTTTATTCATGTTGTCATCTAATATGCATTCTTTGAGGCTTGAACACAGCAAGTGAACTTCTTCCAAATTACACAACTAAAATGACATTACATACTGATTACAAGAACATACTTTGGCTGTGATAGTATGTTCTACTTAATTAAAAATTAAGTACATACAAGGTTAAGTTGTTTCTATGCTAACACCCATAAATCCCAACAATATTTTATAATAAAATAATATTAATAATAAGGACACATAGAAAATCTAACATGTTTTAATTAAAAATAATAATTGCCCGTGATATTTTTAGAAGTGTTTTAATCATATTAATTGTATTTATTAAAAAAATACGTTGACATATTAAAATAATTAAGTTTTTTTAATAAGAACAAATATAAAAGCTAATATGTTTTAATTAAAAAAAAGTAAATGCTCGTAATATTTTTAGCCGTGTTTTAATTATATTAATTGTATTTGTTAAAAAAATACGTTCACTTGTTAAAATAGGTAAGTTTTTTAAATAATTAAAAGTATTAAAATAGGTTTTAAAATATACTAGCCTATAACCCGTGCAAGGCACGGGTCTTAAAAATAATAAACTAAAAAATTTAATGTGAACGGAAAATATTAAAATAAAAGTAAAATTAATATGATAAATTATAAAATGAGAAACTTAAATATTCATTGGAACATAAAAAAATATAAAAAAAAATACAAATGAGGTCGAGGAAGATAAATGAGGTATTATTAATATTATTTTATAATAAAATAATAGTAATTGTAAGGACAGATAGAAAATCTAACATGTTTTAATTAAAAAAAAGTAATTGATCGTGATATTTTTAGAAGTGTTTTAATTATATTAATTGTATTTATTAAAAAAATATGTTGACATGTTAAAATAAGTAAGTTTTTTTAATAAGGACAAATAGAAAAGTTAACATGTTTTAATTATAAAAAAAAAAGTAACTGTACGTAATATTTTTAAATGTGTTTTAATTATATTAATTTTATGTGTTAAAAAAATACGTTCACTTTTAAAATAGGTAAGTTTTTTTAAATAATTAAAAGTATTAAAATAGGTTTTAAAATATATAAGTTGCACTTGATATTTTTGGAAAAAAGAGATTTTAATGATAACAAATATAAAAGGTAATATATTTTAATTTAAAGGTAATTGCCCGTGATATTTTTGGAAAAGAAGTAGATTTTGTTAGAAAACAATGTTTTAACTATAAAAGGCAATCAGCTAGTTACTATTTTTATATTACTTTATTATTTATTAAATAGAGTATTAAAATAGGTTTTAAAATAAATAATTAAGGATTGCACCTCATATTTTTGGAAAATAGGGATTTAAGGTATTTGTTAAAAAAAATATGTTCACTTGTTAAAATAGGTAAGTTTTTTTTTAAATAATTAAAAGTATTAAAATAAGTTTTAAAATATATAAGTAAGAGTTGCACTTGATATTTTTGGAAAATAGAGATTTTAGTGATAACAAATATAAAATGTAATATATTTTAATTTAAAGGTAATTGTCGTGATATTTTTGGAAAAGTAGTAGATTTTGTTAGAATTTTTTTTAATTATAAAAGGAAATAAGCTGGTTATTATTTTTATATTATTTTATTATTTATTAAATATAATATTAAAATAGGCTTAAAATAAATAAGTAAGGATTGCACCTCATATTTTTGGAAAATAGAGATCTTAGTGATAACAAATATAAAAGGTAATATGTTTTAATTTAAAGATAATTGCCGTGATATTTTTGGAAAAAGAGTAGATTTTGTTAGAAAAAAATATTTTAATTATAAAAGGCAATCATCTAGTTACTATTTTTATATTTTTTTATTATGTATTAAATAGAATATTAAAATAGTTTTAAAATAAATAAGTAAGGATTGCACCTCATATTTTTGGAAAATATAGATTTTAGTAATAACAAATATAAAAGGTAATATGTTTTAATTTAAAGATAATTGTAATGATATTTTTGGAAAAGGAGTAGATTTTGTTAGAAAAACAATATTTTAATTATAAAAGTCAATCATCTAGTTACTATTTTGGTAACTTGACAATAATACAATTCCATTAAAGATTTGATTTGTAGTTGAAAGGAATATGCTATAGCCTATTTGTAATTCGAGGATTCTACTCAACTTAAACTAGAATGTAATAAGTAAATATTAGATCAATTGTCACAGTCACAGGAATCTCAGAAGATCATATCTGTCAGAAGAATACAGATTAAAGTCATCCTACAGATTTGAAGATATACTACATTGAAAGAAGTTTAATTATTTGTTCAAGCCTCAGTGAAGTCTTCAAAGATGTGGATTTATTAAAGTGACAGAGGTTTCAGATTTGTGATAGCAAATGTACAGGTTACAAAGATTGATCAACAGTCAAAAGCAGACATTGGACCACAGCTTAAAGTCAAGATGAAGAACAGACATTGAAGTTAGTCATTTATGAACCAGACAGTGCATCAAATGACAAACTCAGACAATGGATATTCTTCAGCAGTTCAAGTGGTTCAAGAAGTGGTTTTGCTATCTATTAAGAATTTATATTCTCTCTTAAATTAGTTATTAATTTATTTATTAAATTAATTCTTCAAGAATTAATTTAACATATAAATTAAATAATTAATTTATTGATTAAATTAATTCATCAGAATTAATTTATGAAATAAATTAATTAAGTAATTAATTTATTGAATAAATTAATTCATCAGAATTAATTTATGAAATAAACTAATTAAGTAATTAATTTATTGAATAAATTAATTCATCAGAATTAATTTATGAAATAAATAAATTATGTAATTAATTTATTGAATAAATTAATTCATCAGAATTAATTTATGAAATTAATTAATTATTAGAATTAATTTAAAGAAGAATTAGAATTTAATTCAGAATTCTTAATTAAAATAAGCCTGGAATGACTACCCCGGATAGTCATACCGGTAGTCATACCGGTAGTCATCCCGGTAGTCATCCAAGCTTATTTTAATTAATTCTAATTAAATTGTCTTAAATTCACATAGTCATTGCAAGCCATTTGATAGTCATACAAGGCAATTTGATAGTCATTCCAGGCTTAAAAATAGTTTTTTTTAGACTATTTTGATAGTCATTCCTAGTGGAATGAAAAGCAAGAAACGTGCAGGCTTGTCAAGTGGATTAAAATACAAAAGGAAAGAAAAAGACACAGGAGATGACAATCAACATTACATCTATCAAGAACAGCTTCTGTGAAGAAAAGAAAAAGCCACTGCCGAATCATTTCTTTTACAGTGAATTAATTCTAGAATTATTCTGTTAAATCCAAACCAATAGAATTCATTCACTTGTACTGCTTTGACTATCTAGCGGATTTTTATCCCTAGAACGTATCTCAAATTATCAAATATTGTTATATCTTTTTATTACAAAAATAGATAAATTCATGTCGAATTTATTCTAGATTTGTTTTAATTAGTTTGAGATCCAATCTTGTAATCAGTATCATATTTGTAACACCCTTCAAGTTTAATATAGTTTTATTTAACTTGAATCTTGTTTCATTTTATTCCGCATCAATTTGTTCCTAAACAGTTAAATCATTTAAAGAACAAATTCGATAAAACGGTATAGTTTGTATTCAACCCCCCTTCTACAAACTTATCAGGACCTAACAATTGGCATCAGAGCCTTTTGATTGATATACAAATCATAGATCCAATTGTTTTGAGATTTTTCTTAAACTCTGAAATTTTTATTATTCCTAAAAATCTCAAAAGATGTCTACTACACAGAAAGTGGCTACAGTAAAAATCCCAATGTTCAGCAAGGAGCACTATCCTATGTGGAAGAAGAAGATGCTCTTGTTTCTTCAAGTGGTTAATGTTGAATATCTTGAAGTGCTGAAGAATGGACCAAGAATTCCTATGTTTGTTGAGAAAGAGCTAATAGAGAATGATGTTGTTACTAGGATATACCCTAAGGATCCCAAGGACTACACTTCTGCAGAAAAAGAAGATGTTGCCTTGGATGCCTGTCTACAGTTGATACTGATTGATTGTCTTGATCCAATCATGCATAATCATATTTTAAAATGTGTCTCTGCCAAACACATTTGGGATACGATTGAAATAATCAATGAAGGGACAGAGGAAGTTAGAGAGAATAAGATGGAAATTCTCACCTCTTCATATGAGCACTTCAGATCAAATCCAAGGGAAGGAAGAGTGGTTAGTATGTCTACTTCACTGGTAGCTGGAGTCCCACAGAAACAGGAAGCGAAGGTTGTTCTACCTTCCAGTCCTAACAAGGATGTAATTGTAGCTGAATATGGCGTTACATCTACAAGTCAATCTGGTGGTGATTTTTATTCTATGGAGGAGCTTGAACAGTTGGAAGATGAGTCTATGGCCTGGGTAGTGAAGAAGTTTGGAAACTTCAGGTTCAGGAGAAATCCTAGTTTCAAGTTCAAGACATATGCTGACGAATACCAGACAGGTGGTTCTTCATCCTCAAATAGCACAAGGGGTGGCTATAAAACAGGGATGGTTGAGAAGAACAAGTCTAAAGAAAAGAGCTGGGATGATACAGACAGTGAAGATGAAGAAGTTGGGAATCTTGCACTCATGGCAATAGGAGGCAAACTCTTTGATTCCATGTTATCTTCACCCAACATGTCTGAGGTAAAGTTCACTGATACTGAAATGATTCGTCATCTTGGTGATACTTTAAGTTGTGCACGCTCTGAAAATGACAAAATAATTCTTTTGAACACAAATCTTGAAAAGGAAATAAAAGAATTAAAACTAGTGCATGTTAATCAGGATGAACTTATTGAGAAAATAGCTTTTCTTGAGAATAGGGTTAAATGTTATATTCAACTGGAAACCATTCTCAAAGATCAGATTAGTGAGCTCAAAACCAAAGCTAATGCCTATTACAACTCTTGTAAAACGACTAAAGAAATTTTCAATAAACAAGCTATTGGTAATCATGTCAGTATTGGTTATGATTATAACGAGGCTATAGGATTGCTTGGTATTAATACACCTTGTAGAGTCAGAGAAGAAGGAAAGGTTGTTCCTTATATACTTAAGGGTATTGAAACACCCTTCTGTAAAGAATCCTTAGCAGATCCTATGAATGAATACTCTATAATCATTGCTGAAGAGATTCGTGAAGAAGATATGGCTTTGGAAGTTGAACAGTCCAAAAAATGTATACCTGATATTCCAGTCAAAGTTGCTACAACTAAAAAGACTAAATCAGATATCCATAAATTGGATCAAAACAACTGTAGAACTAACATGCCTGCTATTAATTCTTCTCATAAAGCATGTGGTGTGAGTAATTGCATGTCTTGTGCTTTTAATGTTATGTATGCTTTCTTTAATAAAAAGCATGTATCTAGTGATAAGACTGCTCCACGTCAACATGTTAATAATAAGAAGCATGTTAAAACAAAGACTACTAGTCCTCCTCAGACTAGAGTGGATTCATTTATCCCTAAGCCTACTCAGAAATGTGTTAAGGCTGGTTATAAATGGAAACGCTCTTATGTGAAAGAGGTTGAAGTAGTTTTAGTTAGAAATGTTGTTTTGCCTGACAAAGGCCAGTTCTTTAAGTATGCCGGACCCAATCAATTTTGGGCTCCGAAGAAGGTCTAATCAATCTGGTAGTGCAGGGAGTTAAACAGGTAAACCGTGTTATGAGGATTCTTGACAGTGGTTGTTCAAGGCATATGACCGGAGATAGAGCCCTGCTATCAGATGTGGTTGAGAAAGCTGGCCCAGTGCTTACCTTTGGAGATAACAGCAAGGGTATAACTGAGGATATGGCCTGTTTGAAATCAAGAAATGTTATCAGTCAATAAGGACATCAATGTTACATTTGATGTCTCCAACCTCCCTAATATCCAAAAAGAAGATTCATCTGAAAAGCTGAAGTTTGATAACTTGCCAGACTCAGAATCAGATTATGAAGCCCCACCTGAAGTTATTGCTGGTGATGATAATATCAATGATGATAATGATCATGGTGATGGTGGTGGAAACACTGGTAACAATGGAGATACCACCAACACTGGAGAAGAATCATCAAGGCAATCAAGCAACAACTCAGGGGGAGCAGATGAAGGATCAACTATTCACTCACAACATCAAAGTGAAATTCAAGGCGAATCATCAAGATCAAATCTTCCAAGACAAACTGTATGGAATAGAGCTCATCCCTTTGAGCTGATTATTGGTGATCCAGGTGTTGGAGTAAGAACTAGAAGTGCTACTCAAAACGAATGTTATTATTCAGGGTTTCTTTCTGAAATGGAACCAAAGAAAATTGAGGGAGCACTGACTGATCCAGATTGGGTGATTGCTATGCAAGATGAACTCAATCAATTTGAACAACAGCAAGTCTGGAAGCTGGTACCCAAGCCAAAGTTCAAGAAAGTAGTTGGTACAAAATGGGTATTCAGAAACAAGCTAGATGAAGATGGCATAATCACAAGAGACCAAGCATATTGACATCAGGTATCATTTTATCCGAGAGCATGTCATGAATGGTACTGTGGAGTTACACTTTGTACCCACAGAGGAACAAACAACAGATATATTCACTAAATCTGTTGACAAATCCACATTTATTAAGTTAGTTGGTAAATTGGGTATGTTAAACAGTCTTAGTGATTAACAATATCTCTGTCATGTTTGTTCTTTCAAAATCATTTTCTTTTGCTGATATTGAATGATAGAATTTGCCAATTCTTGTTCTAAAAGTATAAAGCTTGTTAATTTAAATATTCTGAATAATTTATTTTCTTTAAAAATATCTTTCTCATATTTCTTAAATAGAGAAACTTATTTTTATTGAAAATTTATTTATTTAAGAATCATTTAAGTTAGTTCCAGATTGTAAATACTGTTGTTTAAATTTTTCTGCAGGTTTATATTAGTTTAATGCTATTTTTTAATTTTCTGCATTTGTTTTAGGATTTATAAAATATTCTGTGCAGTTTTTGTTTAGTTGTATAAACAGGTTTTAGTTTTTTTTTATTTTTATTTTGCTGTTACTATTTTATTTTTCATTATTATTCAGTTGGTAAATTAGTTTTTCTCGATATGACCTCTCTTAAGGTCATACTGGTGTGTCATTTTGTTTTTACTATTCAGTTTTTCTATTTCCTGTAAATAGCTTCATGTAAATCTATTCTGCATTGTATTTTAATTCAGTTTATTTCTTTAGTTGCATGTAAATAGTTTCCTGTAAATATGTTTTTTTTATTATTATTGTATTTTATTTTTATTGCTTATTATTTATTATCTTTTATTTTCTATTTATCTTAGTTATTTGTATAAATATATTGTATATAGTATTTTTGATCTAGCTCTTGCTTAGTTGGAGATTCAGTGCCAATTCCAATTCAGGTATTACTTTCTATCTCTCAATCCACTTCTTCTACGGTTGCTGAACCCAAGTGGTTGTTAGGGCTGACCAAGGGATTGTAGATCCACAATCTCTATCCCAGGTCTTAGAGCCAAACAATGAGTCTACAACCTTCTTGAACTCTCAGCCTGAACAGAAATCAATTGTTAAATAAAGAAGTATTTTGATTGAAACAGTGAGTGATCCCACAGCTCTGTCTCCTATACAGAAATTCAACATATACTGAGGCATCTGTCAGCCCATCTGTATCCTCTCAATAGGATATGGACTTTGAAATGGCCAATGAACTGTATCTAGAGACATTCTCTCAACAGGATGAATCTATTGAAATTCGCCATAGGGCCATGGCACTTTGTACTGAGTCAAGCACACTCTCATTACTCACAATGGGAGAAAACAATTTCATTAAATGAAACTCAGGACACAGTGAAAGCAGAGCACCTGCAACTGGTTACAGTGCCTACCATTGTTACGGTAGAAGTGCCTTCACAGGCATCTGAGGGAAAATTTGATTCTTTGCCAAATCAAATAGAATCATTTTCTCCCCTCCCAGAGTGAACACCTCTGGCTCCCTAAGGGATTTTCCACTCGCAGATTTATCTGGAGAAAGTGGAAGGCAACTTGATCAGTCTATCACTGAAGCAATTCAGATTTCAAATCCAAGTGATTTGATAGACATGATTGAGGATCGGGATTTGCGAACTCCCATTGCACCACCACTGACCTCTCTTGAAGAGGCTAGGGTGAGTTTCAATGCAGGTACTGATCAAAAAGGAGCAATCAGACAGCTAATGTTGAGTGATGAGAGTCAAACACTGAGTGAAACACATGCACGTGAGATGAGTGATACACTTACAAGAGAAATTCAAGTGAGTGCACACACAGACACATACACTGCAATGTAGTTAGCTCACATAGCTGATCTACAGGAACATATATTCAAAACCCAGGCTGATAAAGAAATTTTGCAAGCACAAGTGGTTGAACAGTCTTCTTCTTCCACCTCTGTCAACAATCAGCTGGGACTGCTCAAGGAAATCGAGAAGACAAATTTACTTCCAAGATCAACTCCATCAACTATCTCAACTCCTACTGGCTTCAGATACTCATAAAGTTAAATCTGTAGAGAATTCCTCAACTAAGGGGGAGAAGTTTCTAGACAAGTTTCTACAGAAGTTTGGGGAGAAGTTTCTGTTTCTAAGGGGAAGAAGTTTCTAGAGACTTGTGAAGCTAGTAAAAGGGGAGCTGAAAAAGATATAAAAGTAAAAGGAGGAGTTTCAGGGGAGTAAAGGTAATTAGCTCTGTTTCGTAAATGTTATATGTGTAGAGCTTAGGTAAATACAAGACAGGGACTAAGGGGGAGAAGTTTCTAGACAAGTTTCTACAGAAGTTTGGGGAGAAGTTTCTGTTTCTAAGGCGAAGAAGTTTCTAGAGACTTGTGAAGCTAGTAAAAGGGGAGCTGAAAAAGATATAAAAGTAAAAGGAGGAGTTTCAGGGGAGTAAAGGTAATTAGCTCTGTTTCGTAAATGTTATATGTGTAGAGCTTAGGTAAATCAAGACAGGGTCAATGTTATCATATGTTCAGTCTAGAGGAACATCTGTCTTGTATTTATCTTTACTGGTGAAATCTGGAAATGTCATATTTGATCCAGAACTTTCTAGTATTTACTTAGGCTTAAGAGTCTTATCTTTTTCTCTGTTTTAGTTGAGTGATCCTCTAGGTATTTGGTTGTTATTCTCTAACAAACAAATAGGGGGAGATTGAAAGGAATATGCTATAGCCTATTTGTAATTCGAGGATTCTACTCAACTTAAACTAGAATGTAATAAGTAAATATTAGATCAATTGTCACAGTCACAGGAATCTCAGAAGATCATATCTGTCAGAAGAATACAGATTAAAGTCATCCTACAGATTTGAAGATATACTACATTGAAAGAAGTTCAATTATTTGTTCAAGCCTCAGTGAAGTCTTCAAAGATGTGGATTTATTAAAGTGACAGAGGTTTCAGATTTGTGATAGCAAATGTACAGGTTACAAAGATTGATCAACAGTCAAAAGCAGACATTGGACCACAGCTTAAAGTCAAGATGAAGAACAGACATTGAAGTTAGTCATTTATGAACCAGACAGTGCATCAAATGACAAACTCAGACAATGGATATTCTTCAGCAGTTCAAGTGGTTCAAGAAGTGGTTTTGCTATCTATTAAGAATTTATATTCTCTCTTAAATTAGTTATTAATTTATTTATTAAATTAATTCTTCAAGAATTAATTTAACATATAAATTAAATAATTAATTTATTGATTAAATTAATTCATCAGAATTAATTTATGAAATAAATTAATTAAGTAATTAATTTATTGAATAAATTAATTCATCAGAATTAATTTATGAAATAAACTAATTAAGTAATTAATTTATTGAATAAATTAATTCATCAGAATTAATTTATGAAATAAATAAATTATGTAATTAATTTATTGAATAAATTAATTCATCAGAATTAATTTATGAAATTAATTAATTATTAGAATTAATTTAAAGAAGAATTAGAATTTAATTCAGAATTCTTAATTAAAATAAGCCTGGAATGACTACCCCGGATAGTCATACCGGTAGTCATACCGGTAGTCATCCCGGTAGTCATCCAAGCTTATTTTAATTAATTCTAATTAAATTGTCTTAAATTCACATAGTCATTGCAAGCCATTTGATAGTCATACAAGGCAATTTGATAGTCATTCCAGGCTTAAAAATAGTTTTTTTTAGACTATTTTGATAGTCATTCCTAGTGGAATGAAAAGCAAGAAACGTGCAGGCTTGTCAAGTGGATTAAAATTCAAAAAGAAAGAAAAAGACACAGGAGATGACAATCAACATTACATCTATCAAGAACAGCTTCTGTGAAGAAAAGAAAAAGCCACTGCCGAATCATTTCTTTTACAGTGAATTAATTCTAGAATTATTCTGTTAAATCCAAACCAATAGAATTCATTCACTTGTACTGCTTTGACTATCTAGCGGATTTTTATCCCTAGAACGTATCTCAAATTATCAAATATTGTTATATCTTTTTATTACAAAAATAGATAAATTCATGTCGAATTTATTCTAGATTTGTTTTAATTAGTTTGAGATCCAATCTTGTAATCAGTATCATATTTGTAACACCCTTCAAGTTTAATATAGTTTTATTTAACTTGAATCTTGTTTCATTTTATTCCGCATCAATTTGTTCCTAAACAGTTAAATCATTTAAAGAACAAATTCGATAAAACGGTATAGTTTGTATTCAACCCCCCTTCTACAAACTTATCAGGACCTAACAGTAGTAGCTTTCGTTATCCTAAAAAGAAAGAAATATAAGACAGAAATATATTTGTAGCAGTGTATCCTAAATTTAAATAAATTAGATCTCACATTTCCATTTTTTGATTAGATTTCAATTTTATTTGATTTTTATGTAGTAAAATATAGTGAAATATTAATGTAGAATAAAACTTTCCCGAATTTTGATTATATTATTAATTTATTAATTAGAAAAAGTACCGAAAACCAAAAACCGACCGTTAACCGAAAACCAAAACTTTCAATGTTTCGGCTTTAATAATACTAGCCTATAACCCGTGCAAGGCACGGGCCTTAAAAATAATAAACTAAAAAATTTAATGTGAACGAAAAATATTAAAATAAAAGTAAAAATTAATATGATAAATTATAAATTGAGAAATTTAAATATTTATTGGAACATAAAAAAATATAAAAAAGTACAAATGAGGCCGAGGAAGATAAATGAGGTATTATTAATATTATTTTATAATAAAATAATATTAATAATAAGGACAGATAGAAAATCTAACATGTTTTAATTAAAAAAAGTAATTGACCGAGATATTTTTAGAATTGTTTTAATTATATTAATTGTATTTATTAAAACAATATGTTAACATGTTAAAATAAGTATGTTTTTTTAATAAGGACAAATAGAAAAGTTAACATGTTTTAATTAAGAAAAAGTAACTGCACGTAATATTTTTAGATGTGTTTTAATTATATTAATTTTATGTGTTAAAAAAATACGTTCACTTGTTAAAATCGGTAAGTTTTTCTAAATAATTAAAAGTATTAAAATGTTTTTTAAAATATATAAGTTGCACTTGATATTTTTGGAAAAGAGAGATTTTAATGATAACAAATATAAAAGGTAATATATTTTAATTTAAAGGTAATTGTCCGTGATATTTTTGGAAAAGAAGTAGATTTTGTTAGAAAAAAATGTTTTAACTATAAAAGGCAATCAGCTAGTTACTATTTTTATATTATTTTATTATTTATTAAATAGAGTATTAAAATAGGTTTTAAAATAAATAAATAAGGATTGCACCTCATATTTTTGGAAAATAGGGGTTTTAGTGATGATGTATTTTAATTATATTAATTGTATTTGTTAAAAAAAATACGTTCACTTATTAAAATATGTAAGTTTTTTTAAATAATTAAAAGTATTAAAATAGGTTTTAAAATATATAAGTTGCACTTGATATTTTTGGAAAATAGAGATTTTAATGATAACAAATATAAAAGGTAATATATTTTAATTTAAAGGTAATTGCCCGTGATATTTTTGGAAAAGAAGTAGATTTTGTTAGAAAAAAATGTTTTAATTATAAAAGGCAATCAGCTAGTTAATATTTTTATATTATTTTATTATTTATTAAATAGTGTATTAAAATAGATTTAAAAATAAATAAGTAAGGATTGTCCGTCATATTTTTGGAAAATAGAGATTTTAGTGATAACAAATATAAAAGATATTATGTTTTAATTTAAAGGTAATTGTCGTGATATTTTTGGAAAATGAGTAGATTTTGTTAGATTTTTTTTAATTATAAAAAGCAATTATTTAGTTCCTTTTTTTATATTATTTTATTATTTATTAAATAGAGTATTAAAATAGGTTTTAAAATAAATAAATAAGGATTGCACCTCATATTTTTGGAAAACATAGATTTTAGTAATAACAAATATAAAAGGTAATATGTTTTAATTTAAAGATAATTGTAATGATATTTTTGGAAAAGAAGTAGATTTTGTTAGAAAAAAATATTTTAATTATAAAAGCTAATCATCTAGTTACTATTTTGGTAACTTGACAATAATACAATTTCATTAAAGATTTGATTTGTATTAGCTTTTGTTATCCTAAAAAAAAAAAGTATATTTTTAGCAGTGTATCCTAAATTTAAACAAATTAGATCCCACATTTCCATTTTTTGATTAGATTTCAATATTATTTGATATTTGAGTTGTTGTCAAACCAAAAAAAGTTGAGTCTAACTCAAACACTTAATGAATATTTTGTATTCTGAAAATATACACTCTTTTTAGGAGAATCGGGTATACGATAACATGGAAAAAAGTCCAAACCCTCTTGACCCAGCTTATTATCCATTTGTATTCTACCCAATTTCAATAATAATTAATTATCCTCCGAAAAATTTGTGGATTAAAATATTTGGATTATAATTTTAAATTATAAATTATGAAAAATCAGGATGTACATAATATTCTTCGAGTTTTAACAAATCGAGTTTGAGTTGAGATTGGGCCGAATATACCGATAACTCGGCTCTAACTCATTAGCAAAACTAAAAAAATCATTTCATAAAACTAAAAAAAAAAAAAAAAATCATTTCAAGCAAAACTTAATTAATTAACTAGCGTAAAAACTCGTGTGAGGCACGAGCATGTTCTTGTACTAAAATAATTTCTCGCAATAATCAATACATATATTGAAATAATTTAATAATTAAAAATATGGTAAATAATAATATTTTGATATTATTTTATAATATTGTATACCATTTTTATACACCAAAATATTTTATAATTTGATTAGGTTTCAAAAATAATTGGATAATTATCTATTTGATAATAATCACATGATTATCGTTAATTGTTTAAACAATAATTTAACTTTCAATGGCGTGTAACAAAATTTATTAAATTGATCAATGAGTGTAATATAAATAACAATTGTAACATAATTGTTCATATATAATATAGACGTTTGTAAATTTATCTGATCTAAATGTAATAAAAATATTTTTATAAATTAATCATAAGGGAGATTATATCTTAAGACGTAATACAACTGTTCTTAATTATCTGTATAACCGCTTTTAAAAAATTATCAATTTTAATTTGATTTTTAACTAATATTGATATTTGATCTTAACTCAGTACATAATTTACCCAAAGAGTTTAATACATTTTAATTCATGACGAAAATGTGTACATATATTTATTTATTAACGACAACGTGAAAAGTTGGACAAAATGAACAAAATTTGTAACACATAATATATACTCCCTATATCCCTCTCATTTCTTTACACTTTCCTTTTTGTACGTCCCTCTCATTTCTTTACATACCAAAAATAGTAACATTTTATTATATAAAATTCAATCACATTCACTATTTTACTCCACTATACCTACTTTATACCCCCTTTATATATTAAATATTGATTGGTTTCACCACTTTACTCATTTTTCTTATTTTTTCTATTAATTTAAATTTTTTCTTAACCTCCGTGTCGTCCCCTCAATATAAAGAATTGAGGGGGACGGAGGGAGTACATAACATATATGAGCCGTTGATATACAGTCACAAAATATGTCGACTGTGATAATACATGTCATTAAAACGTTATACGTTTTATCATTTATTTTTGTGTTAGTGTACTTTCACGTATTAAAAAATTAAAATCAAATACTAAATTTTTGTATCATAAACCAATTTGTTGAGTCTAGTAAATTTTTTACATAGATGATTGAATATACAATTATATATAAAAACTACAAAAACTAAGAAAATGGTATATAAATAATTAAAAACAACATTTTCTATACTTTAAAGTTAAAAATAAAATAAAATAAGATGATGTGATTTATCTAATAAATTTTTTAAAATATAATAAAAAAAGAATGTAGTATAGTGGTTAAGTTATGCATTTACTAAAAGGAAGTCAGGAGTTCGATACACAAATTAAGTCATTTTTATCACAAATTACGCATGGTGTCATTTTTGTAAACCATTTTATTGGCTCAAAATCGATTAAGGACTTGTTTGGCTAATTGTTTATAAGCTAATTTATACCTTATAAACTTTCGGTTTTAATAATATAGTATAGATAGTATAGATATATAAGTAAGGGATGCACTTGATATTTTTGGAAAATAGAGATTTTAGTGTTAAAAAATATATAAGGTAATATATTTTAATTTAAAGATAATTGTCGGTGATATTTTTTGAAAAGAAGTAGATTTTGTTAAAAAAATGTTTTAAATATAAAAGGCAATCAGCTAGTTACTATTTTTATATTATTTTATTATTTATTAAATAGATTATTAAAATAGGTTTTAAAATAAATAAGTAAGGATTGCACCTCATATTTTTGGAAAATAGAGATTTTAGTAATAACAAATATAAAAGATAATATGTTTTAATTTAAAGGTAATTGTCGTGTTATTTTTGGAAAAGAAGTAGATTTTGTTGAAATTTTATTTTTTAATTATAAAAGGCAATCAGCTAGTTACTATTTTTATATTATTTTATTATTTATTAAATGGAGTATTAAAATAGGTTTTAAAATAAATAAGTAAGGATTGCAACTCATATTTTTGGAAACAGAGATTTTAGTGATAACAAATATAAAAGGTAATATATTTTTATTTAAAGATAATTGCCATAATATTTTTGAAAAAAAATTAGATTTTGTTAGAAAAATAATATTTTAATTATAAAAGGAAATCATCTATTTACTATTTTTATATATTTTTTATTATTTATTAAATAGAATAAAATACCGAAAACCGAAAACAAAAACTTTCAATGTTTCAGATTTAATAATATAGTATAGTATAGTATATATATTATATTTTTAATAGTAAAAATATTTTTTTTTATTAATAAGAAATATATAAAATATAGTATAATTGACATTTTTATTAAGAAGATATATTGTTTGATATTTAATAGACATTTTTATTGAGAAGATATAATATTTGATATTTTTTGGAATGTATTAATAATTTAAAGATACATAACTAAAAAAAGGTAATATTAATGATAAAAGACATATTATGCTAATTTTTATTTTTTGGCGTGTTTATAAAAACTAATATATTTTCATTAAAAGATAATGTGTTTTATATTTATACTTTATATTATTTTATTAAATAAAAAAATGAACGGAAACCGAAAACCAAAAATTTCAATGTTTCAGTATGCACACAGGCTATTTTTAACAGTTATTATTTTATTATGTACGTTTTAATATTTTTTTAGTTATATTTGTTAAAAAAATAATTAGGCATGTTAAAATAGGTAAATTTTTTAAAATAATTAAACGTGTTAAAATAGGTTTTAAAATAAATAAGTAAGGGTTATCCATGATATTTTTGGAAAAAGAGAGATTTTAGTAAGGATAAATGGAAAAGATAACATGTTTTAGTTGAAAAGATATTGTCCGTGATATTATTGGAAAAAGAGTGAATTTTGTTAGTAAAAATAGAAAAATATATTTTAATTATAAAAGGTAATTAGGTAGTTACTATTTTTATATTATTAAATTATTTTTTCTTTAAAATAAAGGACAGTAAACCGAAAATCAAAACTTTCAATGTTTCGGCTTTAATAATATAGTATAGATATGTACTAGCCAATAACCCGTGCAAGATATGGGCCTTAAAAAATAATAAATTAAAAAATTTAATGTGAACGGAAAATATTACAATAAAAGTAAAAATTAATTTGATAAATTATAAAATGAGAAACTTTAATATTAATTAGAATATTAAAAAATATTAAAAAATACAGATGGAGCTGAGGAAGAGTTATTATTAATATTATTTAAAATAATATTAATAATAAGGACAAATAGAAAATCTAACATATTTTAATTTAAAAAGTAATTGCCCGTGATATTTTTAGAAGTGTTTTAATTATATTAATTGTATTTATTAAACAAATACGTTGACATGATAAAATAAGTAAGTTTTTTTAATAAGGATGGATAGAAAAACTAACATGTTTTAATTAAAAAAAATAATTGTACGTAATATTTTTAAATGTGTTTTAATTATATTAATTGTATTTGTTAAAAAAATACGTTCACTTGTTAAAATATTTAAGTTTTTTTAAATAATTAAAAGTATTAAAACAGGTTTTAAAATATATAAGTAAGGGTTGCACTTGATATTTTTGGAAAATAGAGATTTTAGTGATAATAAATATAAAAGGTAATATATTTTAATGTTAAGGTAATTGTCCGTGATATTTTTGGAAAAGAAGTAGATTTTTTTTAGAAAAAAATGTTTTAACTATAAAAGGCAATCAGCTAGTTACTATTTTTATATTATTTTATTATTTATTAAATAGAGTATTAAAATAGGTTTTAAAATAAATAAGTAAGGATTGCACCTCATATTTTTGGAAAATATAGATTTTAGTGATAACAAATATAAAAGATAATATGTTTTAATTTAAAGGTAATTATCGTGATATTTTTGGAAAATGAGTAGATTTTGTTAGAATTTTTTTTTATTATAAAAGGCAATCAGCTAGTTACTATTTTTATATTATTTTATTATTTATTAAATATAGTATTAAAATAGGTTTTAAAATAAATAATTAAGGATTGCACCTCATATTTTTGGAAAACAGAGATTTTAGTGATAACAAATATAAAAAGGTAATATGTTTTAATTTAAAGATAACTGTCATGATATTTTTGGAAAAGTAGTAGATTTTGTTAGAAAAAAATATATTTTAATTATAAAGGGCAATAATCTAGTTACTATTTTTATATATTTTTTATTATTTATTAAATAGAATAAAAAATCGAAAACCGACCGAAAATCGAAAAGCAAAACTTTCAATGTTTCGGTTTTAATAATATAGTATAGATGCATACAAGAGTATAAACCGGTGAACGGTGATAACCTGTTTTGTTAAGCTTTAAGTGATTGGTTGTAGACTATTTTGTTATTTAAGTGTGTGGTTAATGCTTCGGGATTCATATTAATTGTGCCTTGTTTATTTAATTAAAATTTTAGGATTGTTCGTATTAATATTCGGTTTTTAGTCGACTTCGAGCTAAGTACATTTTGACTTACTTTTATTTTCAGAAAAGATATTGATATTTTGTTTTCAATTTCTGTATAAGATATAAGAATATTGTTTCGAAATGTATAAGATATAAGATACGAGAATTTTCGAATCCCTCAGTCTCTATGTTTCGAACCCGTTCGTAATTTACGCTATAGTTCCGGAACTAACCTTAGTACGCGCACAAATTTGCAACTTTAGATACCTATTAAGGGCGCGTAATTATTGAATTTTAGATGTCGGTCACTGGCAAAGTGCGGCATATAAGAATAAGAATAAGATCTCGGCTACTGGGAAAGTGTGATCGTAGAGCAAGACTGTGGTATTTATAAGAATTTCGTTTCTGTTTTGAATTTCGTTTTAGTTTTAAATTCTATTTTTAAATCTATTTCTGTTCTGAATTTTAAAATATAAACTTTGGATTAGATCACTTTTCACAAAGGCTTTTAAAATTATTATTGTTTTGAGAAAATCTGTTTTCATAAAACACACACTAATTTTTGAGAATATCTGTAAGTCAATCTGTTACTTGATGAGCTGTGTAGCTCACTCTTTTCTAATATTTCAGGTTCGTACATTTGTGGAAGCTTGTTGAGAATGTGGATATGAACTTGTAATTTTCGTGCTGCGTGATTTGATTCAACTATTTGGATAAGATTTATCGTGTTAGCAGAATAAATTTTGTTATGTGCGAGATATGTTTCCGAGTTATTAAGTTTGACCGTTACTTTGACTTTTGTGAATTTCGTATTTATTGAATAAATAAATTTGTTTTATTTAAATTTTGATTTAGAATTAATATATAGTCCGAAAAATTGGTTGTTACAAGTTAGATATGAACCGAGTCTTGAGGCTCGTATGCTTATTGAGGTCAGAATTTTGGACCCTCCACAGAATTTCATTCTGGTTGATAATTATGTTGTCAATAGAAAATCCAAGGTTCTTCTAACATGTGAGAGACCTTCTGTTTGTGGGTACTGTTGTGTGGCCCATAGTGGTGAGTGACCTTTTACAAGAGTGTTTCCTGGATACGGGTGAGGAACCTCATAATTTCAGGTTGTTTTGTTTTAGGAGGATTCTGGTACTAGTATGTACCGTGACAATGTGGACACTTCTGATAGTGATGCGGAAAGCCCTAGACTGGAAAATGCATAATTTGATTTTGAGTCTAGATTTGACTTAGAGGATTGGTATCAAAGCTTGGGGATGGATGATGGTATCCATGACGTTAACCAGGTTGCTAACCTGACGAATTCTGATGTGATGTTAATGTAGGGGCAGAGTGCTGGTGCTGACCAAACTATTTATATTGGTCCTGGGAGGCTGGCTGAAGTTGAAAATTTGACTAAAGTATTGACCAACAGAATAATAATGTACATGTTAAGGTATTTAGTATTACAAGTTATGTGATCAGTAGCTCCAGAATCAAGTATCCAATCAGTAACAGATAAACAGTTCACCATACAAATAGAGGGCATATAAGAACAGTTACCTGACTGTGGAGTTTCTGTCATAGTATTGATAGCATTCACATTACCAGTAGTGATGGAAGCCTGATTCAGCATAAGTAACAATTGTTGGTATTGTGTGGGAGACAAAGTATTAGACAGTGAGACAGGCTGGTTCTGAGTTATCTGAGAATCTTCTGATCCTGAAGAAGTGTCATCACTTTGTAATTGAGCTACAACTGTAGTAGAAGATTTGTTCTGAGATGAACCAGCTTGTTTAGACCTTGGAGGAAATCCAATAAGTCGATAACACCTATCCTTTGTATGGTTTGTACCATGACAGTATGAACATTCAAGATTTCCTTTCTTATAGAAAGATTTGCCAGAAGAATCAGTACGGCTGTCATTAAACTTGTTGGACCTATTATTCGATCCTGAAAACTGATTATACTGTCGAGATGCAGCTAAAGCAACAGATTCAACAGTAGAGGATTGAACAGATATATAGCTACGCTGCCTTTCTTCTTGTTGCAACAATGCAAGAACCTGAGTAATACGAGGCATAGGACTCATCATGAGCAGTTGACCTCTAATATTAGTAAAATTCTCATTAAGTCCCATCAGAAACTGAGTAACTTTCATTATCTCTTCATGTTGATCAATATCTGCTTTAGCATTGCACACAAATTCACAAGTGCATTTAGGAACATGAGCCACATTATGAAGATCATCATGAAGTTGCTTGAACTTAGTATAGTAAGTAGAGATAGTCAACGTATCTTGAGAAAGATCAGAAATAGCACGCTTCAACTCAAAGATTCGAGGTCCATTATTATGTGCAAATCGTGTATGTAAATCAGTCCAAACATCTTCAGCCAAAGTAACATACACTAAACTTGATCTTATATCAGGAGAAAGAGAATTAAGAATCCAGGTAATGATCATATCGTTACAGCGTTGCCAGTGATCAAAATAAGCAGAAGTTATACCTGGAGCTTTGTATTTGCCTGTAACAAACCCTAGTTTGTTTTTAGCAGAAAGTGCTAGAGTCATGGATCGTTTCCATTCATTGAAGTTTTCTCCAGTGAGAGTCGCTGCAACAAGAACATGTCCTGGATGATCGGAAGGATGAAGATACAAAGGATGAATGTTTTGGAGAGCAACAGACCGCAAAGGCGAATCAAGAACACTGTAAGCATCATCTTGATGATTATCTTGATGATCTTCTTGTTGACTGGTAGAAGCCATAAGCTGTTTGACAAATTGCCGCAAAGAAAGAATCCAAATCAATAAGAAGGGGACCAAACAAATGAACACAGATACTCAGAAGAGTGATCAAACTGTAACTACAAACACAAATAATTTGTTGATTCTAATAGATTGAAAACAGGATTGAAGAACACGCAATTTGTTCAGAACACTGATGATGACAATTGGAAAACAAACTGATCAAAGTGCAAAAAAAAAAATTGCAAGCGAAGGATTAAGAACACATCAGATCGTTAATCGACTGACTGAAGAACAAGGCTTAAAGAAAAAAAACGAGAGTTTTAATGGCGGAAACAAGAAAACAAAAGAAGAACTGAGAGATCCATCAGCTCTGATACCATGTAAAGAAATGATATAAACTGTAAAAACTGAGCTCAACAATATATTGATCTGAACTAACTTTACAGAAACTGAGAAGGAAGACTTATATACAGATAAGAAAACTAAGAAGAACTCTAACTGATTTTCCCTCCTATTCTAACTAACTTGAATATACTGAATTTACATTACTACCCTTAGCATGTATATTATTATTCTGTTGGTCAATAATAGAATAATAATGTACATGCTAAGGGTAGTAATGTAAATTCAGTATATTCAAGTTAGTTAGAATAGGAGGGAAAATCAGTTAGAGTTCTTCTTAGTTTTCTTATCTGTATATAAGTCTTCCTTCTTAGTTTCTGTAAAGTTAGTTCAGATCAATATATTGTTGAGCTCAGTTTTTACAGTTTATATCATTTCTTTACATGGTATCAGAGCTGATGGATCTCTCAGTTCTTCTTTTGTTTTCTTGTTTCCGCCATTAAAACTCTCATTTTTTTTTCTTTAAGCCTTGTTCTTCAGTCAGTCGATTAACGATCTGATGTGTTCTTAATCCTTCGCTTGCAAATTTTTTTTGCACTTTGATCAGTTTGTTTTCCAATTGTCATCATCAGTGTTCTGAACAAATTGCGTGTTCTTCAATCCTGTTTTCAATCTGTTAGAATCAACAGATTATTTGTGTTTGTAGTTACAGTTTGATCACTCTTCTGAGTATCTGTGTTCATTTGTTTGGTCCCCTTCTTCTTGATTTGGATTCTTTCTTTGCGGCAATTTGTCAAACAGCTTATGGCTTCTACCAGTCAACAAGAAGATCATCAAGATAATCATCAAGATGATGCTTACAGTGTTCTTGATTCGCCTTTGCGGTCTGTTGCTCTCCAAAACAGTCATCCTTTGTATCTTCATCCTTCCGATCATCCAGGACAGGTTCTTGTTGCAGCGACTCTCACTGGAGAAAACTTCAATGAATGGAAACGATCCATGACTCTAGCACTCTCTGCTAAAAACAAACTAGGGTTTGTTACAGGCAAATACAAAGCTCCAGGTATAACTTCTGCTTATTTTGATCACTGGCAACGCTGTAACGATATGATCATTACCTGGATTCTTAATTCTCTTTCTCCTGATATAAGATCAAGTTTAGTGTATGTTACTTTGGCTAAAGATGTTTGGACTGATTTACATACACGATTTGCATATAATAATGGACCTCGAATATTTGAGTTGAAGCGTGCTATTTCTGATCTTTCTCAAGATATGTTGACTATCTCTGCTTACTATACTAAGTTCAAGCAACTTCATGATGATCTTCATAATGTGGCTCATGTTCCTAAATGCACCTGTGAATGTGTGTGCAATGCTAAAGCAGATATTGATCAACATGAAGAGATAATGAAAGTTACTCAGTTTCTGATGGGACTTAATGAGAATTTTACTAATATTAGAGGTCAACTGCTCATGATGAGTCTTATGCCTCGTATTACTCAGGTTCTTGCATTGTTGCAACAAGAAGAAAGGCAGTGTAGCTATATATCTGTTCAATCCTCTATTGTTGAATCTGTTGCTTTAGCTGCATCTCGACAGTATAATCAGTTTTCAGGATCGAATAATAGGTCCAACAAGTTTAATGACAGCCGTACTGATTCTTCTGGCAAATCTTTCTATAAGAAAGGAAATCTTGAATGTTCATACTGTCATGGTACAAACCATACAAAGGATAGGTGTTATCGACTTATTGGATTTCCTTCAAGGTCTAAACAAGCTGGTTCATCTCAGAACAAATCTTCTACTACAGTTGTAGCTCAAGTACAAAGTGATGACACTTCTTCAGGATCTGAAGATTCTCAGATAACTCAGAACCAGCCTGTCTCACTGTCTAATACTTTGTCTCCCACACAATACCAACAATTGTTACTTATGCTGAATCAGGCTTCCATCACTACTGGTAATGTGAATGCTATCAATACTATGACAGAAACTCCACAGTCAGGTAACTGTTCTTATATGCCCTCTATTTGTATGGTGAACTGTTTATCTGTTACTGATTGGATACTTGATTCTGGAGCTACTGATCACATAACTTGTAATACTAAATACCTTACCAATATCACTTCCTGTTCTGTTAACATTTGTCTTCCAAATGGTCAGTTTTCACAAGTCACTCAAAAGGGCACAATCCATTTTACCTCTTCTATTACTTTACATGATGTTCTTCTTCTTATTGATTTCAATTTCAATCTTATTGCTATAAGTAAATTGATTCATACACTGAATCTTGAGGTCTTATTTCTACCTACACACTGTGTACTACAGGACCCGATGACCAAGAAGGTGATGGGGACTGGTAATCTTCAAGGCAATTTATACAAACTTGATGTTTCTTCTCCTGTTGATTCTGCTCCAGGAAAATCTGTCAATTCTGCCAACAATCTTCATTCTCAGTCATCTGTTTTTCAAGTCTCTACTAGTCAACTCTGGCATGATAGACTAGGCCATTCTTCTCTACATGTAATAAAACATATTGACACTGTAGCCTCTCAGATTGGTCATACTGTCTTGTCTCTTTGTGATGTTTGTCACTTTGCTAAATAAGGTAGATTCCCTTTTACTGTAAGCTCTTCTAGAGCATCAAAACCATTTGACATTATCCACTGTGATTTGTGGGGTCCCTATAGAAATAAAACATACTCATCATGTACTTCTTTTCTTACTATTGTAGATGATTTCAGTAGATGTACTTGGACTTATCTTCTGTCTTCTAAAACTCAAGTTCCAGGTATATTTGACAAGTTTTTTGCTTATGTGGCTAATCACTTCAATACAACAGTTAAAATAGTTAGATCTGACAATGGTACTGAGTTTATTAACAAAGAACTCAATACTAAATTTCAGAATCTAGGTATCATTCATCAGTTTTCATGTGTTGAAACTCCCCAGTAGAATGGGAGAGTTGAACGCAAACATAAACATCTTCTTTCAGTTGGTAGGGCTCTTAGATTTCAAGCCTCCCTACCAATTCATCTATGGGGAGATTGTCTGCTAACTGCTACTTATCTGATCAATATTACTCCCAGTTCTGTTCTAAATTATAAAGCACCATATACTCTTCTTCACAATAAACCTCCTCTCTACTCTCACTTAAGAATATTTGTCTGTCTTTGCTATGTTTCTACTTTGTCCAAAAGAAATGATAAATTTTTTCCCAGAGCTTCCAAGTGTATATTTCTTGGATATCCTTGCACCACTAAAGGATATAGAGTTATGGATTTAACTACTCATCATGTTTCTATTTCCAGAGAAGTAATCTTTTATGAACATGTGTATCCCTATGCTACTTCCACATCACCATCTTCATCTTTATTATTTCCTTCTCATCAAACATTTATAGATGATCTTCAACTTTCTTCTGATTCATTTGCATCATCTTCACCTTCATCATCTGCACACACCCCATCTATATTACCTATGTCATCTTCATCTTCATCATCTACACTCACACCATCTGTATCACCTATGTCAACTTCAACATCATCTGTACCAACATCACCTATACCACCTGCACCACCTCTACCTCCAGTAAGACCTATCAGGAACAAATCTATACCTAAGAAATTTACTGATTTTGTTGGCCTCCCTTTCACTGCATCTTATACTTCTACACATCATCCAATTCAAAATCATGATTCCATAAGTCATTTAAATTCTACTTATCAGTCATTTGTCCTTAATTCTACCAAAATCTTTGAACCTACACATTACAAACAAGCCATTCAAGATCCTTTGTGGTGCCAAGCTATGCAAACTGAACTCAATGCTCTTGAGGCTAACAACACCTGGGAATTTACTGATCTTCCACCTGGGAAGAAAGCAGTAGCTTGTAAATGGATTTATAAAGTTAAATACAAAGCTGATGGTACACTGGATAGATATAAGGCTAGACTTGTTGCCAAGGGATTTACTCAAACCTCAGGTGTTGACTATTTTCAGACTTATGCTCTTGTTGCTAAAATGTCAACTGTCAGAACTATCCTGTCTCTAGCTGCTATTCAGAAATGGGATCTACATCAGTTAGATATCACCAATGCCTTATTGCATGGTGATTTGCATGAAGAAGTATATATGCAGGTTCCTCTAGGAGTTGAAATTCCTAAATCTTTTGTTGGTAAACATGTAGTATGCAGACTTATCAAGTCTCTTTATGGGCTCAAACAGGCCCCTAGAGAGTGGTTTACAAATTTTTCTGCTGCTTTACTACAGTTTGGTTTCTCTCAGTCTAAATGTGACAGTTCATTGTTCATTTCTTTACATAAAGGAAGGGAACAAGGCCCTGGATTTGAGGAAGGCGATGTTGCTGAAAAGATGGTAAAAGTGGATGTCCACTAGGAACACCACAAGAGGAAGCGTGTCCAGTCAGAGTAGGGAAACTCTGGAATGATGATAGGGAGAGCAGCATGATGCATGGATGATGACAAGTGTGGTGAAAATGATGTTGTCGTAAGAGAAAAGGCTCAGGATGTGCTTCCAAGTGACATGGCCAAGGGAGAGGTCTAGACACTGGTATTATCAGTGGGAGCATAGCTAAGCAGGGTACACCACAAAGTGACCATAATAGAAAGAGAGATCATACATTGTTGAGCTGTTTTAGGGCAGCTGATGGGAGAGATGCAGGACTTGATGGTGTTGATGTCATTGTTGCTGGAAAGCGTGGAAGTATTAACTCTGATGAGGCTATTGTGCCTGACTTTGATGAGGTTGTTGTGCCTAATTCTGATGATAACTTTTATGTTTAGTTCGGTTTCAGTTTCGTTTTATTATTTGATGTAACTATGTTGGTGAAATTTGTTTGTTGCTTACAAGCGAGAACTTGCTTTTCTGAGCCGGGTTTCTCTTGAATCCCCGTTTATTTATCTATAAAATCTAAAATGCATTCCAAAACAAAATGAGTAAGAAGTATCAATGGCACACTTAAACAAAATCTTGTTAAAAAATAAAGAACCAATATGCATAAATTCTCGAGGACTTCAACGCAAAGAATTAACAAAAGAATAATTTAAAAGTATGTGTGAGAACCAAGGGATTTCAACTTTGTCACATAATAGAAAATATTAGTATTATTTTGTTCACTTCCTTCCACATCATTTTAGACACCCTTCTTTTAGAAAATATTCCAATGGTTGACACCCCTGGATGTTAACCTTAAAAAAATGTATAATAGAAATATATTAAAGAAATAATATTTTAATCATTATTGGGATCACAAATAAAGTTGTCATCTTATTTTATGGGATGCCAACTTTTGGCATCTCAAATTGGCATCCCTTCACTTGGCATCCCAATGACATTCCAACTAGAACCGGCAATTTGAATGACACGATTTAAACGACACGAAAATTTAGTGTTTATGTTTACATTTTGAGTACACGATACGAAAGTACATGACCCAGATTTAGTGTCGTGTTTGGGTTTAGCCTCTAGGTACACGACACGACACGAAATACACGATATAAATATATTAATTCATAAATAATAATATTTATAATAGATATAAGCATATTTATTTATAAATTTATACATAATTTTATAATTTTATATGTAAACATGATGTAATTATATATTTGTAAAAATTTTACCTCAAATTTTAATATATTTATATAATTTAATATTTTTAATATTACACGAAACACGACACAAAAAATATACGATACGAAGGTATACAAACACGAAAGTACACGGATCTTAAATGAGTAGTATTTGGGTTTAGCAATTAAGTACACAAAACATAAAAATACATGACACAAACGAGTTGACATGTCTAATCCTAACAACTTTAATAAAATACTGAAAAGAGTGTCATACCCCGTCATGCCACATGACATTGGCACCTCTCTTAGTATCTATCCTTTATTGAAAATGTTTTTATAACCTAAAATTGTAAGTCATGCTTGATTGTTAATTGTGAGAGCAACTAGGCTAGTCTTTAATTGTAATAATATATGGAACTTTCATACACGTAATCAAAATTGATATTAATTAATATATATTATATCTTATGCCAATTTGATAATAAACATAGAGTAACATAGGGATACAAAATAATTTTCAAATTATTCTCCGAACTTTTTAATTCGTGATTTATATATGTATTTGTTGGGCTTTTTTATTATTAAGATAAACATCCAACAAATTATGAAAATTAAATATTAAAAAATGATTTTGAAAATATATTTGATAACTCTAGATCGTATATGTATATCATTGATAAGGGTTTGTACAGTCTCGCAGTTATGGCCGATTTTTCGAATACGTTGTGACAAATCAAGTATACGTAATCCACAAGACTACACCAAATTATTAAATTATTAGATTATTCCTACAAAAAAGCTGCATATCTCAGTAATATGAGCGGAAAATGCGTCACAATAAAATATCTACTCAACGATAATAGTTTTATCGAAGAAAATTTTGATTTGATCTTTGTAATATAATCTATTAAGATTATAATATATTAAGATTATAATATATGGACTAACCAGTTGCTCTAAAATTTTAATAGGTTAGATAAAAACCCTAAATAAATTTTATATTATATTTTAATACGCAAAATGCGAATTAATTGCCTAGTTATTTATTAAGTACGACAAAGAGGCTGGTACAGGAAATAATCGCAATTCCAGTTCCCCAGCTGACATGCACGATCAAACAACTTTTGCGGCAACCTGTATAAGCAATGTGAAATCCGGAGTAAAGCTATAAAAAGTCAGCCCTTTAATTTGGATTAACTTAATTCAAGCACCCCTTTGTGCAGTTGAGTGGTCATCTTTAAATTAATTACAAAAACTAAATAAATATTCCGAGTGACTGGGTGAATCCTTATGAGAAGAAAAAATTAGCGTTTTCCGATTGCCTTGGTGCAATTCAAGTCATTCGATGTTCCTCAATTAGTTTGTCATATCTCGGGCGAGTAATTGATGAATTCAAGAATCTTCTAACGGAATTAAAGTCGAAAAACGTGACTTTAAAGTTTGTAAGACGGTCTGCGAATTTGGTAGCTCACTACATTGCGAGATACTCGAATTTTTTAGCTGATCGTAGGTGAAGGATGGGCCAGAGTTGCTTCATGTATTATCAAATGATTTAAAATTTTAATAAAATCATTTCTTTCTCTGACAAAAAAAAAAAACACAGTGGTCAGTGAGCTTGTAAGTTGTAATACGTTCACACCCCAACTGCTCCCTCTTATCCATTCATAGCATTAATTATATTGAATGAATTTGATACAAAAATTAATACCTTATATATAATAAGCGTAAGGGAGATCTTATCCAAAACTTTGGTCGGTCACTGTACTACCAAAAGTATATGATCCGTTGGATTATAAAACTATAAATATTCAAATAGATGAGAACCGTTAGATATAATATTAAAAATTGTATTTGATTAATAATAGGATAGTATTTAAATACTAAAAGATGTATTTTGATAATTTAAACCAACTATAAATGGGTTTTTCTATATTGAATAGAAATCTTTATGTAAAAATTCGTAATTATCTTTTCTCTTTAGTTTATGGATAGTTCCAGTTAGATAAAAATTAATAAACCATCATTAAATTAAAGATAATTTTGTTAGCTTCGCATGGGCTGTAAAATCGTTAAAATCTGTTGTCTAAAACTCAAGATAGAGCCCAAACAGTAAAGTGATTATCTAAATTTTAATAATTTTTTTTTATTGTAGATTTAATTTTTTTTCCTAATTCTTTTAAATTTATAAATTCTATTTTTATTTCAATAAAATATTAAAATCAATTTAAGAAAAAATTAAAATCGATATGGTCCGTGTACGATCACTATATGACCAAATTAATAATTACAGTTAGATCTTAAATAGATCGATTAGAATTGTTAGATCTAATATTAAAAAGTGTATCTGATTAATAATATAATTATATTTAAATACTAAAAAGTGTATTTTGATAATTTAAAAGTTTTCTATGTAAAAATTCTTAAATATCTTTTCTCTTGAATTTATGTATACTTCCAATTAGATAATAATTGTTAAACCAAATATCAACATAACAATTCATATTGATTATAATATTAAAAATTATCAATATAATGATGATGTATATCATACTAACAATGATACACGTGAACCTAAAGAGACTTACGAGAACTCCTGTACATAAATTACATAAATAAATTTAAACACTTTTTTTTCTGAAGGAACATAACAATTTGATTAATCCAAATTATAATTATATTATTTTACATATAACAAACATAAAATGATAATATCAAAATATTATTAAAATATTAAGGGTTTCATATTCATAAACGATAATTTTGAATATAATACTTATATTAAAATGTGTATTTTATTAAAGGTAGGATTATATTTAAATACTAAGAAGTGTGTTTTGATAATTTAAACCAATTATAAATTGGTTTTCTATATTGAATTGAATTTTTTATGTAAAAATTCTTAACCATCTTTTGTTTTCGGTTTATGTGTAGGTCAACAGGTCAAGTTAGATAATAATTATTAAACCATCATTAAATTAAAGAAAATTTCGTTAGTTTCGCATGGGTTGTAAAATCGTCAAAATTCAATTTCTAAAACTCAGGATATAACCCAAATAGTAAAGTGAGTATCTAAATTTTAATAAATATTTTTTTTATTTTTGTAGCACCAGTTTATTTATTTTTCCACTAATTGTTTTAAATATAGAAATTTTATGTTTCTTTCAATAAAGTATTAAAATTAATTAAGAACAAATTCAAATCGATAAAGAATATAATAATATGAGAATAAAATTTTATATAATCATAACATAATTTTTATTCTATTTAATAATTTTTAAGTAATAATGTATTTTAAAATTTTATATACACTGTAAATAAACCGAAACATTAAAAGTAAAAGCAGTTAGTAAGATACTTATATCAGTATATACTTGATATCCTTAATATATTAAATCCTTATATATAATAAGTATAATATGGATTTTATCCAAAATTTTGATGGTACGGTCTTGGACAACCAAACTAATAAGGTCCATTAGATCTTAACTAGATAAATGAAAATCGTTAGATCAAATATTAAAAAAGTGTATTTTATTAATAATAAGATTATATTTAAATTTTAAAAAGTGTATTTTGATAATTTAAACCAAATATAAATAAGTTTTCTATATTGAATAGAATTCTCCATGTAAAAAATTCGTGACTTTCTTTTCTCTTTCATGGACAATTCCAGTTAGATAAAAATTGTTAAGCCATCTTTTAATTAAAGATAATTTAGTTATCTGGGTGTAAAATCGTCAAAATCTAATTTTTAAAACACAAGATAAAGCCCAAATTAGTAAAGTGGGTATTTAAATTCTAATAATCATTATTACGTCATCATTATTTTAATGTCAATTTAATTACTTTTTTCTAACTATTTTAAATTTAGAAATCTATGTTCAAAAATTGAAATCAATCTAAGAAAAATTCAAATCAACAAAGAATATAATAATACAAGGATAAAATTTTATAAAATTGTGCATATTTTTTATCTTATTTTATTAAATTTTTTATCATAACTAATTAAATATTATTTATTATTAAATAATAAATTATACGCAAATGGTGATTTTGTTTTATAAGAACTCATATAGACTTAATTTCATTGTTAGCAGGACTATATTCATATTTAAAAAAACCGTATTTTGAAATTTTAGACTCAGCTACAAAAGAGACCTAACTTTTTTAACCTATATACATTGTAAATTATTAAATTCGAAACTTTAAAAGTTTGTTAATCAATTAGTATAGTACTTTTTTGAAAAATCGTACTTTATAAAAAATATTATCAAATAACCGATGTCTACAAGAAAAACAAATGAAAAAATTCTTATTTTTCAAAAAAATCCTGTAAATTTTAATATGTTGTTGGTATATTCAAACCTTAGATCATTGCACGTGATAAATTTTACTCTTATATCTAACGTTTCTCAACAATTTAATTTGAAAGATCCAACGATTATGAATTAAGTGATCAAGCGACCATACTTATAAGAAAACTTTCATTATTTAGTCTTTAATATAATAACATAGATTTTTACGGGATATACTATAAAAAATGAATTTTTTACAGAATATTGATCGTCACGGTGTACTACTTTAAAAGAAGAACTATTACAAAAAAAATTATATTTTAATTGATAATGTATTTTCTCAAAAGTTCAAAGTTCCCGCATCATTAACATATTACAAAAGAGAGTATATAATATTTTAGCAATAAATATTTTAAAAAAATATATTAAAAAAATATTTAAAAAATTAATGATGTTATCGTGGTAGTTTGGTCCTAAATACCGCCAAAACATTCTCAACCGTTAGATCCAATACTTTGAAAAATAGAAGATCAAGATTATATCATATAAAAAGAAGTTATTATCTAAAAATGATATAAGTTAAAAGATATTATATTAGGATTGGATTTTCCAAAAAGTTAAAACATAAAAAAAGTTGTAATTAAATAAGAAAACCCATTTAATATCAAAATAATAAAAATCGTTTAATCTTAAATAGATAGGTGAAAACCGTTAGATTTAACATTAAAAACTTTATTTGGTTAATAAAGAGTATTCTAATAATCTAAACTACATATAAGTAGATTTCCTAAATCGAATAGAATTCTCAATATTAAATTTCGTCACTTTATTCTCTTTTTAGTTTTAGAATAGAATTTCATGTGGACCGTAAAATTCGCCAAATCTAACTTTTATAACTCAATATAAACAAATATTAAATTGAGCGTGTAAAATATAATAAATATCAAAATTTTAACTATAATTCTTTTTAGCTAAATCTTTTTTAACAATAATTTAATCATGTAAACTAATAACTTTTAAATATTAAAATATTCATAAATAAATATAATTATAAATATTAAAAAAACAATCGTGTGTTCCATGGGTAATTAAAATATAATTATAAACAAAATAATTATAAATAAAATTTAAGTAACCGTGCATCGCACGGGCTATAAGCTAGTATGTATAAAATGACATATGTTATTATTTAACTAGTTTACTAAGCCGCGCTTCGCAGCGGCCTTATAATATTTTACAATTTTTAAAATATTTACCTTACTTTATACAATTTTTTTAAATTCATATTAATTTATACAATTAATTAAAATATTATACAATTTATGATATTTATACAATTTATACAATTTATACAATTTGATTAGGTTTATAATTTGATTATTATAATATTGTTACCTTACTTGAATTAAATTCTAAATATAATTGATTTTTATATATTTATTATCATTCCAGTTAATTCGAATGTAAATAAGAAAATTTAATTTTATTTAATTAAAATAGAGGAGCTAAACTTTGTAAAAGTAACAAAAAATTCCTTCATTAAAATCTATTTCAGAAACAATTATGATTCAATTATTAAAATAAACTAAAACTAAAATAAATAGTTGTTCAATTAAATTGTAAACATGATTGATTTTTACATATTTAATATCTTTGCTATAAATTCGAATGTTAATAAACAAATTAATTTTTATATAATTAAAATTGAGAAACTCTAGTTATATAATTTTATTAGGTTTATAATTTTTAGAGAACTTATTTTTTAGAAGTAGGAGTTATAAAAGAAAATATTAAAAAGTTTTGATTTTTTTCTCTAAAAAATAGGAGCTAATTGAGGAAGTTTTGATTTTAATTTTTCAAAATCGAGGAGCTTTAAAAAATAAATAAATATGAATCGAGTGATTCTAAAGCTCTATATTATTATATTATTAAAGATGAAATTTTAAAATTTTGGTAGTCGGACGGACAGTCGGTACTTAATGATTTTACTTATTTACCCTTACTTATTTTAAAAAAAAACTATTACTAAACTAAATAATATCATTATTTATAACCAATTACATTTTCAGCTAAAATACATTACATTTTATATTTTTTCTAACAAAATTATCTCTTTTTCTTTAAAAAAAAAACACGTGCAATTACCTTTTCAAACTGAAATAGGTTACTATTTATATTTTTCTTTACTAAATAATAACATTATTTATAACCAATTACCTTTTATATTTTTTCTAACAAAATTCTCTCTTATTTAAAAAAACAAATCACGGGCAATTAATTTTTTCACGTAAAACATGTTACTATTTCTATTTTTCCTTACTAAAATCCTCCATTTTCCAAAAATATCCCGGATAAACCTTACTTATTTATTTTGAAACCTATTTTAGAATTTTTAATTATGAGCACTTACCTTTTCATCTAAAACATGTTACTTTTTCTATTTTTTTTATTTTTTAAAGAAACTATTATTAAATAATAACATTATTTATAACCAATTACTTTTTTCAGCTAAAATACATTACCGTTTTTAACAAAATTCTCTCTTTTTAAAACATAAAAAATAATCACGGGCAATTATTTTTTTCAACTAAAATATGTTACTCTTTCTATTTTTCCTTACTAAAAACCCCTCTTTTTCCAAAAATATCATGGGCAATTCCTTACTTATTTATTTTAAAACCTATTTTAATATTTTTAATTACGGGCAATTATATTTTCAGCTAAAACAAAGATTTTACTCTATTCAAATCTTTAAATAAACGCTGCATGTCTACACCATAAAATCCAACAAAAAAGGATGTTGAGTAAGATTAAATTTAGAAAACATCATGTTTCCCCCGAGAAAGTAATGGAGAACAAATATTGTGAAGAATTAGCTGAAAAAATTCAATCCAGAAGCTAGCAAAATAGAAATCACATCGAAGTGCAAAATTTTGTAAATCAATAGCAGAGATAAAAAATCTGATAAGCGTAGGATAAAAAATCTGTCTTGGTATGTATGATTATTATCCGTCACAAGGATAGAATGATCCTCTAGATTAAGATAAGTTCTATCAAAACTAACTGATTAGTCTTAATAAGTATCGATCATTACATAAATTCATAAACACAATACACAAAAACATAAAATACAAAGCAACCCCCAAATTACCTGATTAAATTAAAAGTGAGAATACGCAAACGCAAAACACTAAACTGATTGTAACAATCAACAAAAAGGTGTGTCTGGGTTCAAAATCTGTAACACCATAACAAACATTAGTTGACTTGTAAAATAAAAAAGAAATCAAATAAAGCTATTGCATAAATTCATATAATATTGTCATGTTTTTCAACGCACTTGCATGGTCAAATACAAAAGTAATAAATCTATTAATATGTATAATTACAAATTACTTAAAACAATATATAAAAGAAACTCTGATCAATTGGTACACTGTAAGGCCATCCAAACTTAGGTCTAACAGTTTAGTTTAAAATATCAAAATTCATATTCAAACTAATATAACAGAGTAGTAGTATGTAATTGGATTAAAAGTTCATGTTAAAGGAAAATAAAGATACAAATAAGGTACAGTTACTAAACCTTAGACACCGTAGTCATCTCCTTCATCCCAACATTGTTTATGAAATCTGTCAAAACAATTAAACATTGTTAGTCGGTAGGTCATCACATAAACATAACACACAACAAAGATAACATAAAAAAAATTATCTATTAAAATTGACTAAAATAAAGTAAGAGAACACGAAGAGATAATTAAACAAATTGGAGAGGTAATACACTTGTATTGATTTATATAGAGATGAGTATGAGATACATTCCCATAATTAATAAGGAAAAAAAAGAAATTTAATTTTATTGAGTTAAAATAGAGAAGCCCTAGAAAAAAATAAATATTTCTTTTTATATAAAAATATAAAGATATAATAAAGAATAAGATAAAGATTTTAAAAAAGTTTCAATTAGAGGTATACTTACCTTTTATACAATTATTTCTTTTATACAATTTTAAATTTAAAAAGGTTTAGATTTTTCTTCTAAAATATAGGACTTAAATAAGTAAGTTTTAATTTTAAAAATTTTAAATATAGAGCTCTAGAAAATTAGATAAATATGAATCGAGCGAGCTCTTGGAGATTTTCCTTTATATATATAAAAGATTTTTAGAATACTTGTCTTTTATAAGTACTATATTTTCTACAAATTATGAATTAAAAAAGAAAATTTCAGTTTTTAATATTTAAGATAGAGGTGCTCTATAAAAATAGATTAAATTGTATATTTACTTTCCTCCATCAGTAAAGATTTTAAATGCAATAATATTAAAATTGTATATTTACTTTCTTCCATTAGTGAAAATTTTAAATGTAAGAATATTAAAATTGTATATTCACTTTCCTCAATTAGTGAAAATTTTAAAGTCAAATTGTATATTTAGTTTCCTCTATTAGTAGAGATTTAAACGGAAATTGAGACATTTTCTAATTAAAATTGTATATTTACTTTCCTCCATTAGTGAAAATTTTAAATGTAAGAATATTAAAATTGTATATTTACTTTCCTCAATTAGTGAAAATTTTAAAGTCAAATTTTATATTTAGTTTCCTCAATTAGTATCAAATTGTATATTTAGTTTCCTCTATTAGTAGAGATTTAAACGGAAATTGAGACATTTTCTAATCTTTGGTATTATTAATTCAAAAATTTGAGAAAATTAGAAAAATAGATTCAAGCGATTTGAGAGCGCCACCTCACCGCCCTCGTCTTCTCCTTTATATAAGTATATTGATTAATTATAAATTAGTGGACTCTTACATTTACATCATTCTCATTAATTAATTTTTTTTTAAATTGACACATCAGTATTTTCACATCATTTTGTACCTAAATTTTATATCTTATTTTTTTATAGTAAAAATATAATATAATATTTTTATATATTTATTTTATAATATAATTTTTTGGAAAAAGAGATTTTAGTAAAGACAAATAGAAAAGTTAACATATTTTAATTGAAAAGTGTAATTATCCGTGATTTTTTTGGAAAATGGGTGAATTTTGTTAGAAAAAAAATAGAAAAATGTGTTTTAATTATAAATACGTAGGCATTTTAAAATAGGTATGATTTTTAAATAATTAAAAACATTAAAATATGTTTTAAAATAAATAAGTAAGGGTTGCACCTCATCTTTTGGGAAAAAGGAGATTTTAGTGAAAACAAATATAAAAAGGTAATATGTTTTAATTAAAAAAGGTAATTGTATGTGATATATTTGAAACAAGAGTAGATTTTGATAGAAAAAAATATGTTTTAATTATAAAACGTAATTAGCTAGTTACAATTTTTATATTATTAAATTATTTTTTAATTAAAATAAGTGGCCAAAAATCGAAAATAAAAACTTTTAATGTTTCGGCTATTATAAGATAGTAATAAAAATATTTTGTTAAAAATAATTAAATAAGACAAGTATCGTACCAAAAAAATAGGTACCAAAACTTTTAATGTTTCATATATTATATTATAAGATAGTATAGATTTGTTAAAAACAATTAAATAAGAAAATAAGACGAGTATCGTACCAAAAAACAGGTACCAAATTTTTTAATATTTCTTCTATTAAAAGATAGTATAGATTTTTTATAGATTTTTTACTCATGTTAAACTGATTATATGATATTTTATAAATATTTTTCTTCTTTTTTATCTTTTCAATAATTTTCAAATTAAATTATATATTTTTTATAATATTTTCGAATAAATGATATGGATATCAAATCATATTAGTATTTTCTGTTAAAAAATTGTATTTCGATATTCTTAAGTCTAATAATATAAGTATTACCCCAGTTTTCCATTTTATGTGAATGATTTGTTTTTCACGTATTTCAATGAGTTCGGAAGAGATAATTTAAAATAAAAAATTTAAATATTTTGTTAATTTTTATGCAAAACAAAAAATAGTAATAATATTATTTACAAGTATTTTTTTTCCCAGCAAATTAAAATGCATGCAAAAATAAAGAATCTATATAAAGTTCAACGGAGATAATAATTACTATTTATTAATATTTAATTGATCATATTCAAATTTTAATATAATTTTAATAATTCTGAAATTTTAAATATTACATTTTGTGTGTTCATGTTGTGGTTTAACTTTGAACCTATATTACTATATTTTAAAATTTAAATTTATCGACAATATACTATTATTTCAAAAGAGACGGAGTATTATAGAGGTGGTACAATTATAAAACATTGAATATAACAACACACAATGATAAAATATGCTTAGACAAATCAATATACTTATATAAAGATAAGACGAGGCTGTGGCGCCTCTCAAATCACTTCGATCTATACTTCTATAAATATAGTTTTCAAATTAGTTACCTAATTGAGTCATTTTTTAAATGAGTGACTAATTTGATTGAGTGATGACTTTAATAATTATCCTTTTCTTTAATACTATCTTTCAAGAAAGGAAGTTAAATATGTTATGTTATTTTAAAAATGGTTTGCTTGACTGTCAAAAAACAAATCTTCAAATAGAGGAAACTAAGTATACTATATTAATATTCTCCGAAACTTGCTCCACGAGTCCAATTTATTTACTAATTTTTATTTAATATCTTTTAATCGAGTAAAATAATAAAGAAGACAATTTTTGAGGTGCTAAACGATTTGAGTAGAAAATATCTAAATTGACTTTTAAATTTTTAGTAATGGAAATATTAATTAACTTATATTCTCCTAAACTTTCTTTTTAAGTTAAATTACTATCTTAATATTGTCCTAAAATTTATCTTTAAGTCAAATTACCATTACCATGTTGATATTTTCTGAAACTTTCTTTTGAACTTAAAGTTATCATTTTAATATTCTCATATATTGTTTTTCAAGTTCTAAAATTTATCTTGAAATCATATTATCATCTTTACATTCTCCTAAAATAAATTATTAGAAATTATGTTCTCATAATTTTTTTGTAAAAAAATCCACGTTTAATTTATCTATATGTTTTACATATACATTAAAAAATATTTTTTTTAAAATTTTACCTCCTATTATGTAGAAGATAAAACTTACAGAAAATGCAAGTTTCTATATAATAAAATAAAATAGATGAGCTTTATTTTCTTTTCATTTATTTTCTCGAGTACCTATATTTTAAACAATAAAGTTAGAATTTTGAAAAAGATTTGAATTAAATTTTATGATATAATAAAATTGATTAATAGATGATGTAATTGATTAAGTAATTAGTTTGTTTTATGTTCAATTTGGTAACAACGAGAAAACAGATGAGTGGAAGGAAACATGTTTAACGAGAGAACATTCATTATGAGGAACATATTATATGCTAGTATTTAATATTTATGTATTATGTTTTTTTTAAATAGAAGTGACAATATAAAGTTTTAGAAAAATAAAGTGATTAATATACTAATATTTGATATAATATTAAAATAATGAAATATATTAAACAATTGCACTTTTCTATAATTATTCAAAATTTCGGTAATGAACAACACTAAACGGAGAATTTAAAAAAAACCTTAATTTCATGTTTTAAATATAATTTTGTTTAAAATCATATTTTTAAGAATAGTTTTAGAAAATTTTGGAGAAATTCTTATGAAGCCACTGCAAAGCGCAGCTTAGTAAACTAATTTTATTAAATAGCACAAACAAATTTAAACAACCCATAATAAAATAAAGAAAAAATAGTGTATGACCTGAATATTTTAAATCATTAATTTAGTGCGATATCAAACACACATAAAATATTTTTGTTAATTGATTTATCGCTTAGGCCAAAAAAAAAAAAAAAAAAAAATTTACATGCGTTCTTGAAACTTTTTAAAGTCCACTCTTAGACTTTACGCTTAACTAATATTTTACAAGTCAGCTGGAAAATGACTCTTATTTCTTTATTTTAAGATTGAAAATGACTCAACCAGTTGATTGAATATATTCTTTATTAGTTTTATAGAAGTCTGCATGGGTGGATTGAATAACATTTATAAATTACTATCAATATGAAACAGTTTTCTCTTTTCTTTCACACTCACACATACTCCCTCTGTTCCCTATTCCCTAAGTTCTTTAAATCTGAGGACTCGACACGCAATAAAGTATAGTTATATATATTATTTTAATTTTTTTTTTCTTTGAATAAAAATTTAATGTTTGAATTTTTATTCAAAAACTGAAAATTTTAAAAATAAGTTGTGAAACTATACTTTATACGAGCTTAAAATGTGTCAAGCAGTGAAAAAAACGGTAAGGAAATGAGGGGACGTAAGGAGTATATTTTATGACAAGATCCGAATTTAGTAGATCAAGAAATCATGATTTTTAGTTATTATGGTTTAGCGAGTCTGTCTATATATGATATTGTCACAATTTAGTTAGTGGAATTAGAAAAAATAATTTACTTCTTCTGTTTAAAACATTCACTACTTCGAATCTTCAATGCCTATAATTGATAAGAACATTATTCTTTCGTATTAAAAAAATAGTCCTGCAAATTGTCAATGACTAAAGTAATTACCACTTACTTAAAATATTGAATGTCAAAAGTGCTACCAAAGTCTTCATAAAATAATACGAGAGAAGCTAATATAAGGTATTCAAATATTTAATTATTTAATATTTTACTAGTTAATAACTCATGCGAGTACGGGTCAATATTAAAATATTAATCAAAATTATGATGAAATCAAAAAAAAAGAAAATTAAATCAATACATTTTTGAATTATGTGTAATTATAAGGAATCGACTGAACCAAAAATATTAAAATAAATAAATAAATCTTGTTTAATCACATAGTTATAGGAAATTAAACCTGAATTTTATGATAACTAAATTTAATATTTTTGTACTTTAATATTTTTACGCGTCATTTAAACATTGTTATATATTCGTCCTATTTTACATGTGTATCTTTAAAACAATATTTGCCCCCGTATTACATTACATGTTCATATCTTCTTTATACCAACTTAAATTAATATTTCAAAACTATACTTACATTTATTAGTTTTAAAATTTAATTTTTTTCAAATTTTACTCTATTATCATTTTTAATTATATTAATTAAAGATATTAACTGGCAATTTTTATCTAATTAACTTATTTTCTTTAACATGTGTGATTTTTTAAGTAAATGGGATGGAAGAGTAATAACTAGGCTTATATTTAATAAGATAAGATAACTGCTATGAGGTATAAAATTATGCAATTTTTAATTTAGACTATATCTCATATTTTCATATGTTTTATTAATATAATACTTTTCTCTATTTTATTTATTTAATATATATTTCTTAATATTATTACTATATGTTTTGATTTTAATTTTTTTTTTTGAAAACAAAACAAAAACCTTTTATTGCAAATCAGAATGTAGAACATCGATAACAAAGGAAGGCGCATCAAGCCATTCCTTACGATCAGACAAAGAACCAGCCTCACTTTTTTTTCCTTTCAGTTAGTGTTGCATTAAAATTGGATAGATTTTCATGGATTGTATAGCTTAACCCGGTAGGTGATCCATCTGCTCGTGCTGTATGGCCTGTCTACAAGAAAAAGTAGACATCTAACCTTGACAGGCCCTTCTACAAAGTGAGAAAGAAGCCCAAAATAATCTAAAAAACTACTTTCTTAGCGAAAATGACCTTGGTCCAAAAAGAGGTTAAACAACTTCATCTTCAACATACAAAGCTCAGGCCCAGGCCCCAGACAAGGCCCATTATGCAGATTTACTGAATTAGACAACTTCAACCAAGTTCTTTTTGAAACAAATATAAATTTACGATCACAATATATTTATTGTTTAGTTTGTTTGGTTGATTAAGAGATTTTAAAGTAAACAAAAAATAAAATTAAACCCTTAGAGCATCTCCAATCATATTTCTAGAAAACTCTTAGCTAAAAATGGGTAAAATATGTAATAAATAAAATTTATAGCTTAAAATATAGCCAACCCTAATACATAAGCTATATTTGTCGAACCTCACTTGTAATGAAACTCCACATCACCTATTACCATATTAAAATAATATATTTTATTTATAATAAATTAAAATATTAATAACATACTATTTTTAAAATATAGCCAATTGTTACCGCCAACTCCATTAGAGCACAACATTTTACAGGTTGAGCAAATTTTATATAATCAATATTTTATAGGGAAAATATATTTTTTATCACTAAACTATTAATTCTTTTAGAAAGTTACCACAAAACTAAATTTTTTTTCAGAATTATGTTTCAACTAATTTTATAATTATAAAATAATCTTTCCGTTAAAAAAACTTAACAACCGTTAAATATTGTTCCACCTGTCACTTTACATCCCACATGGCTGATTATGTGGCTAAACATATGTTTGATTCTACGTTACTAAATCAATTAACGAAGAAAGAAAGTGTAATACGAAAGTTGTCAAACAAACAATAAATTGCATCAGTTCAAACAATTTCAAACCCCTTATTTTTATTTCATCGTGTTTAGCTTGATAATTGATTGATGAAGAAAACATGCTACCATATATTAGTTTGAAACTATTTGGAATCCTAATTTATTTTTTTTCTCAAATTACAATGACACAGATGTATATGGACCCAAGTAATTTAGAAATTAAAAAAATTTAGTGATAATATTGGGTAAGACTATAGTTCGATGGTAGATTCTTAAAAGAGAAAGTAGTTTAGTAACAAAAAAAATTATTTTTTCTATTTTATATTATTTTAGCTAATCAATTTAGTTAATACCATTAGAGATATTCTTAGAGATCGTGGACCTCCTAAAAACATCTCCAACCACAAAGAACCCTTAGTTAAAAATGGATAAAACATTCCAAAAATAAAAATTAAAATTATAGGCAATATGTAAAATTTTGCAATCTTTAACTGGACATTCTTGTTAGCTATAAATTTAGCCAACCTCAACACATTGACTATACCTTAGAGCAACTCCAATGGGACACTAAATCACTATAATAGTGATAGATATAGTGTCAAAGCAACTCCAATGGGACACTAAAATAGTGACCCAAGGTCACCAAATGAGTTTTGGGTCACCAAATTTGGTGACAAAAGTACATTTGGTGATCCTTGGACACCAAATTTGGTGACTTTCAAAATTCCAACAATACCCCTATGTTTGTTAACAAAACAAATTTCTTCCATCTATGTCCTACTAAAGTTAATTGTTTTTATAAATTTTAACTTAAGATTTTATCAATTGAAACTTCTTTTCTTCTTAACTCATATTAATTCTAAAATATTTTTTTGTATCTTTTTATTCTAATTTTTTAAATTTTATTTTTAAATTTTTTTTACTTTAAACTTTCACAATTTTTTTTTAAATCATGAATTATAAACAACACACTATATTTAATTATAAAAATAAAATCATAAATTCATAATGATAAATAAGAAGTTATTTATAATATAAAAAAATGAACAAAGTTAGAAAATTCTATTTTATAGGTGAAAGATTCTTTAGAATATTCTATTTTATAGGTGAAAGATTCTTTTAGTGACAATTATAGTGTCCCTTGGTTGGAGTTCATTTTATGGATGGTGTCTTTTTGACACCAAAATAGTGTTATAGTGACACTATTTTGGTGTGCTTGGTTGGAGATGGTCTAATGTAATCCATTGTCTTCCCGAAAGTCTTTCAAGAGTAAAAGTATTGTTTTCCTGCAAGTCTTCCAAGACTTAATAGTATTCTGAGTTAGTGGCTTGCACGTGGACAAAAGAAAAGAAAATCATCTTGAAATTACTAAATTACCCCTCTTATATTATATTAATGATAAAAAATTTGTTCTTAAGGGGAATTGAACCCATGACCTAGGTGTGACAAATGGGCACATATGTGTATCCACTACACCATCCCAACAATTGAATAACAACTTAAAAATTATTAAGCTCATATTCACGAAAATCACTTGTTCTATGTTTTTTAATATTGTTTTAGAGTAGTACCAATAATCTTTATAATACAAATTCGATATTAACATATGCCACTACTACAATATTAAAATTTTTTAATGTCAACCAAATATCACTTGTTATATTTTTCTTTAATATTTAATTTAAAATTTAAAACTATCAACATATTTACTCCTTTCTAATTATATTCTCATATGTAATAAGCATAAAACGAATTTTATCTATTATTTTACATTTAAATCTTTTTAATTATTAGACATTAACAACTTATAATTGCAGATCCATTTTTTAAATTTTCGTCTTCAATAAATAAAATTTATATGTTGATTATTTTCAAAAACTACACTATTAGTCTATAAAGTATTGAACCTGAAAACTGGAAAAGATTTTTCTCTTTGTATACTAATCAAAAAGTTTTTGTAACAGAATTTTAGAAGAAAGTTGAGGTTATCATCGTACGACTAAATCAAATATAAACTAATATTTGTTTAAATTTTTTGAATATTTATTTTAAAATATTAAATTATTTGTGTCAGGTGGTAATTGTAAGGTAAAGCGGGTAACTTATCAAGAATCAATTTATCGACTTTTTGAGAGATATAAGTAATAGTTTTCTAAAATAAAGTATATCCACAATTGTACAATTATCGAATTCAATATGTCTGCTATTAAGTTTAAACTCGGATGGAGATTACAATTATCAAATGTTTATATATATAAGCATAACACTTCAACAACGCAGGAGATCGTTTACTTCATAACAATACTGATGTCAATATTAACTATCATATAACTGATTTATTGCACATTTAACGTTTACATATACAATATATTTTGAAAAAAGGAATAAAAAATATAATCGTATCTAGGGCATGCCCGTACGTAGGACTAAAAACATAATTCTAATGGCAGTGTTTAAACAATATATGCATAAACTTGTCGTTTACCACTAACTGGATCTTGCCAAACCAGTATATAAAGTATTGAATCTGAAAACTAAAAAAGATTTTTCTCTTTGTATACTAATAAAAAAGTTTTTGCAAGAGGCTTTTACAAGAAAGTTGAGGTTGTCATCGTACTAAATCAAATATAAACTAACATCGGTTTAAAATTTTCAAATATTTATGATAAAATATTAAAAGTATTGAATGTTAAATTATTTGTGCCAAGTGGCAATTGTAAGGTAAAACGAGTAACTTATCACGAATCAATTTACCAATTTTTGAGAGATAAAAGTAATAGTTTTCTAAAATAAAGCATGTCAACAATTGTACAATTATCGAATTTAATATGTTTGCTATTAAGCCTAAACTTGGATGGAGATTACAATTATCAAATATATGTATATATATATATATATATAAGCATAACACTTTAACAAATTAGGGGATCGTTACCTTCACAACAATACTGATGTCAATAATAACTATCATATAATTTATTTATCGCACATTTAACGTTTAGATATACAATATATTTTGAAAAAAAGAAAAAAATATGTTCGTATCTAGAGCATGCCCGTACGTAGGATTAAAAACATAATTTTAATGGCAATGTTTAAACAATATTTGCATAAACTTGTCATGTATCGCTAACTGGATCTTGACAAACCAGTATATAAAGTATTGAACCAAAGTATATAACCTGAAAACTTGAAAAGATTTTTCTCTTTGTATACTATTAAAAAAAATTATAGGAGGCTTTTACAAGAAAGTTGAGGTTGTCATCGTATGACTAAATCAAATATAAACTAATATCGGTTTAAATTTTTTGAATATTTATGATAAAATATTAAAAGTATTAAATGTTAAATTATTTGTGTCAAGTGGCAATTGTAAGGTAAAGCGAGTAACTTATCACGAATCAATTTACCAACTTTTTGAGATATAAAAGTAATAATTTTATAAAATAAAGTATATCCATAATTGTACAATTATCGAATTCAATATATCTGCTATTAAGATTAAACTCGGATAGAGACTACAATTATAAAAATTATATAACAATACTGATGTCAATATTAACTATCATATAATTGATTTAGCACACATTTAAGGTTTAGGTGTACAATATATTTTGAAAAAGAATAATAAATATATTTGTATCTAGAGCATGCCCGTATGTAGGACTAAAAACATAATTTTAATAGCAGTATTTAAACAATATCTGATAAACTTGCCGTTTATCACTAACTGGATCTTATCAAACCAATAAATGTCTGTGCTTAGTGACATCAACCGTAGAATTCAAAACTTTAAAACGTTTTCAAGGTATATCACTAACTAACGTTATTCATTAGCACGACAAGTCCATGTATAAAATGGAAGAAATTGCATATTACAATACAATATGTACACACTTTAGTAACACGTGAGTTTAGAGCATGCCCATGCCTCGCACGGGCTATAAAGCTATTTGGTTTAAATAGAAGATAATTCGAAGACTACTCATCAGACAACACATTCAAGTAAAGAAAACAAAAGACACAGACAAAAACATTACATCCTTCTGTCTTCAATTCTCTTCAACGGTCAAGCTTCATTTCTGCAAGAGAATTTAATTCTTGATTGTTCTTAAACATTTAATCCATAAGAATTGTATCTCTTGTACTACTTTGACTTTCTAGCGGATCATAATCCCTAGATTTTATATCGAACTACTTTTTAGTATTCGATCCTTTTTATTACAAAAATAGATAAATTCATGTCGAATTTATTCTAGATTTGTTTTATCAAGTTCTTTGTAATCAGTGATCAAAATTGTAACACCCTTCAAGTTTAATAGAGTTTTATTTAACTTGAATATTGTTTCAGTTTTATTCCGCAATAATTTGTTCTAAATTGTTAAATCTTAAAAGGACAAATTTGATTAAACGGTATCGTTTGTATTCAACCCCCCTTCTACAAACTTATCAGGACCTAACAATTGGCATAAGAGCCTTTTGATTGATATACAAATCAAAGATCCAATTGTTTTGAGATTTTTCTTACACTCTGAAATTTTTATTATTCCTAAAAATCTCAAAAGATGTCTACTACACAGAAAGTGAGTACAGTCAAAATCCCAATGTTCAGCAAGGAGCACTATCCTATGTGGAAGAAGAAGATGCTCATGTTTCTTCAAGTGGTTAATGTTGAATATCTTGATGTGCTGAAGAATGGAACAAGAATTCCTATGTTTGTTGAGAAAGAGCTAATAGAGAATGATGTTGTTACTAGGGCTGCTAGGATATACCCTAAGGATCCCAAGGACTACACTCCTGAAGAAAAAGAAGATGTTTCCTTGGATGTTTGTCTACAGTTGATACTGGTTGATTGTCTTGATCCAATCATGCGTAATCATATTTTAAAATGTGTTTCTGCCAAACACATTTGGGATACGATTGAAATAATCAATGAAGGGACAAAGGAAGTCAGAGAGAATAAGATGGAAATTCTCACCTCTTCATATGAGCACTTCAGATCAAATCCAAGGGAAGGAAGAGTGGTTAGTATGTCTACTTCACTGGTAGCTGGAGTCCCACAGAAACAGGAAGCGAAGGTTGTTCTACCTTCCAGTCCTAACAAGGATGTAATTGTAGCTGAATATGGTGTTACATCTACAAGTCAATATGGTGGTGATTTTTATTCTATGGAAGAGCTTGAACAGTTGGAAGATGAGTCTATGGCCTGGGTAGTGAAGAAGTTTGGAAACTTCAGGTTCAGGAGAAATCCTAGTTTCAAGTTCAAGACATATGCTGACGAATACCAGACAGGTGGTTCTTCATCCTCAAATAGCACAAGGGGTGGCTATAAAACAGGGATGGTTGAGAAGAATAAGTCTAAAGAAAAGAGCTGGGATGATACAGACAATGAAGATGAAGAAGTTGGAAATCTTGCACTTATGGCAATAGGAGACAAACTCTTTGATTCCATGTTATCTTCACCCAACATGTCTGAGGTAAAGTTCACTGACACTGAAATGATTCGTAATCTTGGTGACACCTTAGATTGTGCACGCACTGAAAATGATAGAATAATTCTTTTAAACACAAATCTTGAAAAGGAAATAAAAGAATTAAAACTAGTGCATGTTAATCAGGATGAACTTATTGAGAAAATTGCATTTCTTGAGAATAGAGTTAAATGTTATATTCAACTGGAAACCATTCTTAAAGAAAAGAATAATGTGCTTAATACAAAAGCAAATGCCTATTACAACTCTTGTAAGACGGCTAAAGAGATTCTCAATAAACAAGCTATGGGTAATCATGTCAGTATAGGTTATGATTATAATGAGGCCATTGGATTGCTTGGAATTAATTCCCCTTGTAGAGTCAGAACTGAAGGAAGGGGTGTTCCATATGTGCTTAAGGGTATTGAAACACCCTTCTGTAAGGAGTCCGAGGTAGATCCTCTAAATGAATACTCTATCATTATTGCTGAGGAGATTCGTGAAGAAGATATTGCTTTGGAAGTTGAACAGTCCAAAAAGTGTATATCTGATATTCCAGTCAAAGTTGCTACAACTGAAAAGACTAAATCAGATATCCATAAGTTGGATCAAAACAACTATAGAACTAACATGCATGTTGTTAATTCTTCTCATAAAGCATGTGGTGTGATTAATTGCATGTCTTGTGCTTTCAATGTTATGTATGCTTATTTTAATAAAAAGCATGTATCTAAAGATAAGACTGCTCCACGTCAACATGTTAATAATAAGAAGCATGTTAGAGATAAAACTACTAGTCCTCCTAAGACTAGAGTGGATTCATTTATTCCTAAGCCTACTCAGAAATGTGTTAAGGCTGGTTATAAATGGAAACGTTCTTTTGTGAAAGAGGTTGAGGTAGTTGTAGTTAAAAATGTTGTTTTGCCTGACAAAGGCCAGTTCTTTAAGTATGCCGGACCCAATCAAGTTTGGGCTCCGAAGAAGGTCTAATCAATTTGGTATTGCAGGGAGTTAAACAGGTAAACCGTATTATGTGGATTCTTGACAGTGGTTGTTCAAGGCATATGACCGGAGATAGAGCCCTGCTATCAAATTTGGTTGAGAAAGCTGGCCCAGTAGTTACCTTTGAAGATAACAGCAAGGGTATTACGAAAGGATATGGCTGTTTGAAGTATGGAAATGTTATCATTGAAGATGTATCATTTGTGGAAGGTCTGAGATTCAATCTTCTCAGCATCAGTCATTTCTGTGACAGAGGATATGTTGTTTCCTTTGACAGTGAGAAGTGTCAGATCCTTCACAAGAAGAATGGAAAGCCTGCTCTTCAAGGAGTAAGGAAAGGTGACTTGTTCATAGCTGATCTGAACTCGGGATTCAAAGATGAAGTTAATTGTTTTTATGCTAAAGCTTCATCAGATGATAGATGGCTATGGCACAAGAAGATGTCTCACCTTAACTTCAAAACCATGAACTCTTTAGTCAAGAGGGATTTGGTTAGAGGTTTGCCTCAGATGGAATTTACACAGGAAGGACTGTGTGAGGCATGTCAGAAAGGAAAGTCAAAGAAAGCTTCTCACAAGGGCACTGACACATCATCAATAACTGAACCACTTCAGCTACTGCACATGGATTTGTTTGGTCCAGTTAATGTGATGTCCATGTCAAAGAAACAATATGCACTTGTGATTGTTGATGACTATTCAAAATATACATGGGTTTTATTCCTACATTCCAAGGATGAGACCCCATACCTGGTGATTGGCCATATAAAGTTGATTGAGCTGGATTCTAGATTCCCTGTGAGAGCCATAAGGTCAGATAATGGTACTGAATTCAAGAATGCAGTCCTAAATGACTTTTGTGCTGATAAAGGAATAACAAGACAGTATTCTGCCCCTAGGACTCCTCAACAAAATGGAGTAGTGGAAAGAAAGAATCGTACATTGATTGAAGCTGCAAGGACTATGTTAAGTGAGTCTAAACTTCCAATGTACTTTTGGGCTGAAGCAACGAATACAGCTTGTTATACTCAGAATCGAACTTTAATCAACAAGGAATTAATGAAGACTCTGTATGAGATCATGAACAACAAGAAACCAACTGTCAAGTACTTTCATGTATTTGGAGCAAAATGCTTTGTGCTTTTAGATGACAATGTTAAACGTGGCAAGTTTGATGCCAAGGCACAAGAAGCTATTTTTGTTGGTTATTCCAGAAGATCTTACAGGGTCTACTTGGTTGGCAGTCACACAGTAAACGAAAGTGTCAATGTTACTTTTGATGACACTAAGTTCCCTAATATCCAAAAAGAAGATTCATCTGAGAATCTGAAGTTTGATAACTTGCCAGACTCAGAATCAGATGATGAAGCCCCACCTGAAGTTATTGCTGGTAATGATAATAATAATGATGATAATAATCCTAGTGGTGGTGGTGGAAATATTGGTAACAATGGAGATACCACTAACACTGGAGAAGAATCATCAAGGCAATCAAGCAACAACTCAGGGGGAGCAAATGAAGGATCATCTAGTCACTCACAACATCAAAGTGAATTTCAAGGTGAATCATCAAGATCAAATCTTCCAAGACAAACTGTATGGAATAGAGCTCATCCTTTTGAGCTGATCATTGGTGATCCAGATGTTGGAGTTAAAACTAGAAGTGCAACTCAGAATGAATGTCATTATTCAGCATTTCTACCTGAAATAGAGCCAAAGAAAACTGAGGAAGCACTGACTGATCCAGATTGGGTGATTGCTATACAAGATGAACTCAATCAGTTTGAACAACAACAAGTCTGGAAACTGGTACCCAGGCCAAAGAACAAGAAAGTAGTTGGTACAAGATGGGTATACAGAAACAAGCTAGATGAGGATGGCATTGTTACAAGGAACAAGGCAAGACTGGTTGCACAAGGGTATTCACAAGCTGAAGGCATTGATTATGATGAAACCTATGCACCAGTGGCTAGACTTGAGGCCATCAGGATGTTCTTAGCATTTGCTGCTTATTCCAAGTTTAAAGTCTATCAAATGGATGTTAAGAGTGCATTCCTGAATGGTGAGCTTGATGAAGAAGTGTATGTGGAACAGCCCCTGGCTTTGAAAATCAGGAGCTGCTGGACTTTGTGTACTTTCTCTTCAAGGCTATCTATGGTCTCAAACAAGCCCCAAGAAAATGGTATGACACTCTCTCTGGTTTTCTTTTAGAAAATGGTTTTGTTAGAGGTATCATAGACAAAACTCTTTTTTCAAAGAAACACAAAAGTGATATGATATTAGTCCAAGTCTATGTGGATGACATCATATTTGGGTCTACTAATGATAATCTATGTAAGAGATTTGCTGAGCTAATGCAGAGTAAGTTTGAAATGAGTATGATGGGTGAGCTGAAGTTCTTTCTTGGATTGCAAGTAAGTCAAAGGTCAAATGGTATATTTATTTGTCAATCCAAGTATCTCAAAGAACTCCTCAAGAAATATCACATGGAGGATTCAGCATCAGCAAGGACTCCATCTTCAACAGCCATCAAACTTGGAGCTTCTGACAATTCTATCAAGGTAGATGTTACAAGCTACAGAGGTATGATTGGCTCCTTACTCTACCTTACTACAAGTAGACCAGATATTATGTATGCTACATGCTTGTGTGCAAGGTTCCAAGCGGACCCTAGAGATGTACATCTCGTTGCTGTGAAAAGAATCTTGAGATATCTTAAGGGTACACCTAATCTAGGTATCTGGTACCCTAAAGATTCTGATTTTAATCTTATTGGATATACAGATTCTGATTATGCAGGTAGTGTTGTGGATAGAAAGAGTACCTCTGGGAGTTGTCAATTCCTAGGAGGTAGATTGATTTCCTGGTATAGCAAGAAACAGCAAACAGTTTCCAATTCAACAGCAGAAGCTGAATATATTGCTGCTGGAAGCTGTTGTGCTCAGATCTTATGGATTAGGAATCAATTAAAGGACTATGGCTTTGCATTAGACAAAATTCCTATTTTGTGTGATAATACAAGTGCCATAGCAATCTCCAACAACCCTGTGCAGCACTCGAGAACGAAGCATATTGATATCAGGTATCATTTTATCAGAGAGCATGTCATGAATGGAACTGCGGAGTTACACTTTGTACCCACAGAAGAACAGACTGCAGATATATTCACTAAATCTGTTGACGAATCCACATTTATCAAGTTAGTTGGTAAATTGGGTATGTTATACAGTCTTAGTGATTAACATTATCTCTGTCATGTTTGTTGTTTCAATAAATTCATTTTCTCTTGTCATTTAACTGATATTTACTGCCAATTCTCATTTAATATTACATGCTTGTAAATTTAAATAGCTCTGAATATTTTATTTTCTTTAAAAATATTTTTCTCATATTTTTTAAGTGGAGAAATGTATTTTTATTGAAAATATATTTATTTAGAATTATTTAGGTGTTTTTCAGATTGTAAATATTGTTGTTTAAATTTTTCTGCAAGTTTATATTATTTTTATGCACTTCTATAATATTCTGCATTTTTCTAATGTTTGTGCATAATTTCATGTAAATATTTTCTGCATTTTTTTTATTCATTTTCTTTCTTTAGTTTTCTACTAATAGTTTTTATATGTATATATTATTTTAATTTGTATATATTATTTTATTTTTATTTTTATTTTAATTGTTTATTATCTTTTATTTTCTATTTGTCTTAGTTGTTTTTGTAAATATATTGTATATATTATTTCTGATCTAGCTCTTGCTTAGCTGGAAATTCAGTGCCAAATCCAATTCAGGTATTACTTTCTATCTCTCAATTCACTTCTTTTACTGTTGCTGAACCCAAGTGGTTGTTAGGGCTGACCAAGGGATTGTAGATCCACAATCTCTATCCCAGGTCTTAGAGCCAAACAATGAGTCTACAACTTAATTACCTGGCCTCTCAGCCTAAACAGAAATCAACTGTTAAACAAAGAAGTATTTTGATTGAAACAGTGAGTGATCCCACATCTCTGCCTCCTCTAAAAGAATTTCAACATATACTGAGGCATCTGTCAGCCCATCTGTATCCTCTCAATAGGATATGGACTTTGAAATGGCCAATGAACTGTTTCTAGAGACATTCTCTCAACAGGATGAATCTATTGAAATTCGCCATAGGGCCATGGCACTTTGTACTGAGTCAAGCACACTCTCATTACTCACAATGGGAGAAGACAATTTCATTAGATGAAACTCAGGACACAGTGAAAGCAGAGCACCTGCAACTGGTTACAGTGCCTACCATTGTTACGGTAGAAGTGCCTTCATAGGCATCTGAGGGAAAATTTGATTCTTTGCCAAATCAAATAGAATCATTTTCTCCCCTCCCAGAGTGAACATCTCTGGCTCCCAAAGGGATTTTCCACTCGCAGATTTATCTGGAGAAAGTGGAAGGCAACTTGGTCAGTCTATCACTGAAGCAATTCAGATTTCAAATCCAAGTGATTTGATAGACATGATTGAGGATCGGGATTTGCGAACTCCCATTGCACCACCACTGACCTCTCCTGAAGAGGCTAGGGTGAGTTTCAATGCAGGTACTGATCAAAAAGGAGCAAACAGACAGTTAATGTTGAGTGATAAGAGTCAAACACTGAGTGAAACACATGCACGTGAGATGAGTGATACACTTACAAGAGAAATTCAAGTGAATGCACACACAGACACATACACTGCAATGTAGTTAGCTCACATAGCTGATCTACAGGAACATCTATTCAAAACCCAGGCTGATAAAGAACTTTTGCAAGCACAAGTGGTTGAACGGTCTTCTTCTTCCACCTCTGTCAAAAATCAGATGGGACTACTCAAGGAAATTTTGAAGACAAATTTACTACCCAAGATCAACTCCATCAACTATCTAAACTCCTACTGGCTTCAGAAACTCAAAATGTTATATCTGTAGAGAATTCCTCAACTAAGGGGGAGAAGTTTCTAGAGAAGTTTATAGAGAAATTTGGAGAAGCTAGGAAGAGGGAGCTGAAAAAGATATAAAAGGAAAAGGAGGAGTTTCAGGGGAGTAAAGGATAATTAGCTCTGTTTTGTAAATGTTATATGTATAGAGCTTAGGTAAATCAAGAAAGGTTAAATGTTATCATATGTTCAGTCTAGAGGAACACCTGTCTTGCATTTATCTTTACTGGTGAAATCTGGAAATGTCATATTTGATCCAGAACTTTCTAGTATTTACTTAGGCTTAAGAGTCCTATCTTTTTCTTGGTTTTAGTTGAGTGATCCTCTAGGTATTTGGTTGTTATTCTCTAACAAACAAATAGGGGGAGATTGAAAGGCATATGAAATAGCCTATTTGTAATTCGAGGATTCTACTCAACTTAAACAAGAATGTAATAAGTAAATATTAGATCAGATGTCACAGGAATCTCAGAAGATTATATCTGTCAAAGAATGAAGATTAAAGTCATCTACAGACTTGAAGTGAGTCTACATTGAAAGAAGCTCAATTTATTGATCAAGCCTCAATGAAGTATTCAAGCTCAGTGGATTTATTAAAGTGACGGAGATTTCAAGTGGTGACAGAAAAAGATACTGATTACGGAGTTCTTGAATGAGAAGGAAGTGAATCACTGCTTAAAGTCAAATGGATAAAGAACAAACATTGTCGTTAGTCACTCATGAACCAGACAGTGCATCGAGTGTCAACGTTCTATTATGTTTGTTATTTATCTAAGTTTTAAGTGATTCTGGAATTAATTGAGAAGTCAACTAATTCTATTTATTCTCTTATAAATAATTAATACTATTGAGTAAATTATTTATTAAATTAATTCTGTAAAGAATTAATTTAATACATAATTTATTTAGTTAATTATTTAAATTAGAATAAAAAGAAATTAATTGAGAAGTCAACTAATTCTATTTATTCTCTTAGAAATAATTAATACTATTAAGTAAATTATTTATTAAATTAATTCTGTAAAGAATTAATTTAATACATAATTTATTTAGTTAATTATTTAAATTAAAATAAATATGAACTATGAAGACTTAGGTTTGAACTAGGAAGACTTAGAAAAATGAACTAGGAAGACTCACAAGTGAGTCTTCCCGATTGTCTTCCTAGGCCAACCTTTGTCTTACCGATTGTCTTCCTAATGTAATCCATTGTCTTCCCGAAAGTCTTCCAAGAGTAAAAGTATTGTTTTCCTGCAAGTCTTCCAAGGCTTAATAGTATTCTGAGTTAGTGGCTTGCACGTGGACAAAAGAAAAGAAATGCATTGGTTTAAATAGAAGATAATTCGAAGACTACTCATCAGACAACACATTCAAGTGAAGAAAACAAAAGACACAGACAAAAACATTACATCCTTCTGTATTCAATTCTCTTCAACTGTCAAGCTTCATTTCTGCAGGAGAATTTAATTCTTGATTGTTCTTAAACATTTAATCCATAAGAATTGTATCTCTTGTACTACTTTGACTTTCTAGCGGATCATAATCCCTAGATTTTATATCGAACTACTTTTTAGTATTCGATCCTTTTTATTACAAAAATAGATAAATTCATGTCGAATTTATTCTAGATTTGTTTTATCAAGTTCTTTGTAATCAGTGATCAAAATTGTAACACCCTTCAAGTTTAATAGAGTTTTATTTAACTTGAATATTGTTTCAGTTTTATTCCGCAATAATTTGTTCTAAATTGTTAAATCTTAAAAGGACAAATTCAATTAAACGGTATCGTTTGTATTCAACCCCGCTTCTACAAACTTATCAGGACCTAACAAAAGCTATGTCGTGAAGTCACCAATATCTATGTCGTGAAGTGCTACATCGCATAGTCCATTTTGTACTATGTCGAGAAGTCCTCAAGACACATGTCGTGAAGTGTTGAAGTCTGCAAAGTCAAAGAAGCCTAGATCGTGAAGTCCTCAAATGACCTATGTCGCATAGTCGTCAAATGACCTATGTCGCATAGTCGTCAAATGACTTATGTCGCATAGTCGTCAAATGACTTATGTCGCATAGTCGTCAAATGACTTATGTCGCATAGTCGTTTTATGGCCTATGTCGCAAAGTCTTCAAAGGCTATATCGCGTAGTCCTCACAAGGGAGATCGCGAAGTCAGGAATGAAGTGGAGTTCACGATATCAACACTTAGCCGTTTATAACAAGACAAATCAAGGTACAGAACCAAGAATCAAAAGAGACAAATACTGAAGCATTTGTTCTGGCAAGGTGGTCCAAAGAACAGATGGCAAATCTACAGCTAAACTTGGAGAGAAAGATAAGAGACAAGCAGCTACAGAAACAGGAAAGACTCCGAAAAGCAGGTGGTCCTTCCTGACACAGTGAACTTCTTATGGCAGGACAAGTTGGACTTTCAGAAGGGGTAGCTGTGTAATATTGTGTGTACCTAGTTTGTATAGGTGAATATATATATTGTGCACACACCACAATAAGCTGTAAGAGAGACACACATAGTTTTTATCTCAAGCTCTTTTCTCTATAAGCAAGCAAGTACAAACTGTTCTTGTTTAGAAGCCAGAAATTCGATTGTGAATTTCTTGGAAAGTTGTAGTATTTAATTTGCTTATACAAAGTAGATTAAAGTGATTGTGCGTGTTGTTTACTTTCTGCATATTACATAGAATAATCATATACAGTTTACATTTAGTTTCAAGAAAGCAAAAATTCATCAAACTATCCATTCACCCCCCCCCCCTGTCTAGTTTCTAGGTGATATTCATTCCTAACAAGTGGTATCAGAGCGAAGGCTGTTAACGTACAAACAGGAAAAGATCAAGAATGAGTTCACAGAAACTGAGCAGTATCAAGATTCCTCCCTTTAACAAGGAGCACTACAGTTTATGGAAAAAGAAGATGTTGTTTTTCATCAAAGCTTCTAACCCCATGTATTTAGATATTCTAAAGCATGGTCCCTTTATTCCAATGATCGAGATTGGTGAAACAACCAATGGCACTGAGATAGTACCAGAAAAACATGTGCCCAAAGACCCCTCAAAATACACTGATCCTGAAAAGGAGAAAGTAGCACTGGATGGACATCTTCAACTTATCATTTGTGAATCTATGGATTTCAACATGTATGGCACTGTTGCTCACTGTACTAGTGCCAAGAAGATGTGGGATCTTATAGAAGTGCTCTGTGAAGGAACTACTGAAGTAAGAAAGAACAAGAAGCGGATTCTTGTCTCACAATATGAAGCCTTCATGGCTCAGCCAAAAGAGGGAATCACAGAAGTGTTTGAGAGATTCAATAAGCTGATAAACGAGCTCAAACTCTATGACAAACACTATGAGACAGAAGAGCTCAATATGAAGTTCTTACTAACTCTTCCAGATCACTTGGAACCAAGAATCTCTTCCCTTAAAGAAAGAGATCTAACAAAGATTGGTTTTGATGTGTTGTATGGTGTTTTGAAGACATATGAGTTAGAGATCTATTCAAGCAAAGCAAGGATTAGTGGCCAATACCTCTTGTGCCCTTATTGCTGACAATCTAGGTCAAAGAATGGATTCTCTAAAAATCAGTCAAGTCAAGATTGAGGAACTGGAAAGTGATGACACTGGTTATGAAACTCAGGTTGTGTATGATTTACCTGAAGAGGATGAGTTCTACAGCATAGATGAACTGGACAAGATGGAAAACAAATCTTTTGCTTATATGGCTAGGAGATACCCTAACATCAGGTTTAAGAGGAAGCAGCCATTCAAGTCTAGATTCAATAATGGAAATGCTGGTGGTTCAGGTAGCTCAAACTCTTTCAACAAAGGAAAAGGGATTGCTGGTGCAGTTAAAGGGGGATACAAATCTGGGAGTGTGGATAGGTCCAAAATAAGATGCTATAACTGCAATGAACTTGGGCATTTTGCCACTGAGTGTAAAAAGCCTAAACAGGTGAAGAAGGACAAAGCATACTTAGAGCTTGAAGCTAAGTATGAGGCTCTACTCAAGAAACAACAGGGTAAAGCTTTTATTGCTGAGGGAAAATGCTGGGATGACTCTGATGAAGAAGAAGAACAAGAGTACTCAAATTATGCCTTGATGACATTTTCTGATGATGGTGATTCTAGTCAGGTACCTATTCTTACTTCTCTTGATATGACTCCCCTTCAATATAAGCAAACTGTTGAAGATATGAGTACTGAGATGTTTAATATTCATACTAGCATGTTAGTAGCAAATGAAGAAATTGATAGACTAACTGCTAGAAATCTTGATGATAAGTGGATTTTTAATCCACTTGGAACGCTTCATATCGGCTTAAATTGATGACTTGAACTCAAGTATGTGGTGTGTTTAATGTGTTTTCATTAAGTTTTGCAGAACCAAGAGTTGGAGGTTAATTTGATTAAAATTCGGATTTTCCGGGTAGGTTGCGCAGTCTTCACTGTTTTGGCCATATCTGGAGTTCTACAAGTCCGATTCTGACGATCTTACAGCTCACGCGAAGAGGACAACATTTTCTATAATTCTAGGCAGAAGGTTCTGCGCGAGCGCCCAGGAATTGTACTGGAATTCTGCGCGGCCGCCCAGGAAGTCAGAATCGCCAGAAATTGCCAGAATTCGATTTTAATAAGGAAATTTTCACAAATTCGACTTTTAATCATTATGGTAATTGCTTGGGGCGGCCAGAAACTTCCAGAATCAGTTGTAAACATGGAATATGCAATTCTTATTGCATTCAAAGATGGAAATTGCCGTAATTCTATTCTAACTCAAAAATGGCAATTGCTTGGAAGAGGGACACCTTGGAGCTATAAATACACACCTTGGGGGGACATAATCAACACATCACAATACATCACAACACACCAGAGATCAGATTCAATATTGGAGCACAAGATCGAGGAGCCAAGAACGAAGAACGTGATTACGAGGAGATCTAGACATAGTTTTTTCTTGTATTCTTCAATTTTGGTGCAACTTTTGGATGCTTCCGGATTTGTCCTCTAAACCTTTAACTCTTATTCATATTTACATCATTGATTTCTTGTTTTTCATCATGCTTTCATCAGAACCCACGATGATGAACGGTTCTATTATGAACTAATCATTGTCGTGGGATTCTAACGGATTTATTTATGGATTTTAGTAGTTAATTGTTTTAAAGATGTGTGTGTGATGGCTAATTGATATCCTAGTTTGGTTGTGCTTATTCTTCTTGGATGCTTAGCTAACATCTAAGATTGTTTGTTAATCTCTATTGAATGCGAAAGTGGATATAGAGGTTTGGAACTTGCCATGCTAGCATAGGTTTATGTATGTTTGTCATGCATGATTCGTAGGTGATTTTAACCATCTTACCTGCCCTATGTAATCTGAATGGATAACTTGCTCGTTAAACCGTTATGTTTTCAAATCTTATAGACATATAGGGTCTAAGCATAATTGGTGTCTGCTTAACTTCTATCTATTTTGTGGATGTTTAAGTGGTTTGGTATACGTATACTGAAAGGTAGCGTGTACTGATTTCGTGTTATCCGATTAGTTTTCACAACCGTCACATGCATTGATTAAAGACAAAAGACTCTGAATGAAGTACTTAATGAAGTTAGGATCCCATGTTTTATTCTCATATACATAAATCGATTTTAATCCTCTTAGTTAGTTAATTCTTAGTTTAATAATTTGTTCTCTAGTTAATTTTAGATAATCAAACCCAAATTGTTAATTGTCTTAGCAGTGAATAAAAATCATACATTGTTGCATAGGTACATTAATTGAATTGAACACCTCATTAGATCTCTGTGGGAACGAACTTGACTTATTCGTATATTACTTGTGACCATGTGCGCTTGCGTGATTTTGTGCTAACAAGTTTTTGGCGCCGCTGCCGGGGATCATCGGTGTTTTATTTTAGCTTATGTGCTTGTCATCAGTGGTCGTTAGAGTTCACTGACTCGGATTGTAGTTGTTTGTTCTGTGTGTTTCAGGTACTTGAACGTGTATGCGAACACGTTCTCAGACTCGTAAATTAGAAGAAGAAAGATTAAAGTTAGTAAAGATGGGAGACGTACCAGAAGGAGTAGCACCTGCAGCTAAGGCTTTGAAGGACTATTCTCAGCCAAAGATCAATGATATTCAGTCGAGTATTGTCAGGCCGGCTATTGCAGCTAATACCTTTGAAATCAAGCCTGACACGATTCAGATGGTGCAGAATTCAGTGCAGTTTGGGGGTGCTCCAACGGAAGATCCTAATATGCATATTAGGGATTTCATCGAGATTTGCGACACCTTCAAGACCAACGGAGTGTCGGAAGATGCCGTGAAGCTGAGACTTTTCCCATTTTCTCTGAGGGATAAGGCTAAGGGCTGGTTTCACTATCTACCGTCAGGTTCTATTACTACATGGGAGGATCTTGCTCAAAAATTTCTTACTAAATTCTTCCCCATGGCTAAAACTGCTGCGATCAGGAATGCTCTTACTCAGTTTTCTCAGCATTCTGGAGAAACTTTATGTGAAGCTTGGGAGAGATACAAGGAGATGCTTAGGAGATGTCCACATCATGGATTGCCCGACTGGATGGTGATTAATTGTTTTTATAATGGTCTGGGAGCACAATCAAGACCAATGTTAGATGCAGCATCAGGTGGAGCTCTATAGGCTAAGAGCTACGAGGAAGCTTATGAGTTAATTGAGATGATGGCTGCGAATGAATATCAGAATCCTACTCAGAGATTATCACAAGGCAAATTAGCAGGAGTTCTTGAAGTTGATGCAGCTACAACTATAGCAGCCCAGTTGAAGGCTTTGACAATGAAGGTGGATTCTTTGACGAATTATGGAGTTCAGCAGGTGGCTAGTGTTTGTGAGCTTTGTGCGGGCGCACATGAGACGAATAATTGTGCCATATCTAGTGAGTCGGCGCAGTTTGTGAGCAACTTTCAGAGACCATCACAGCCAGTTCCAGCCACCTATCATCCCAATAGCCGAAATCATCCTAATTTCAGCTGGAGCGACAATCAACAATCTCAGCAGCCTTATCAGCCATTCCAAGGTCAGCAATTTGGAGCAAAGCCTTACAATCCTCAGAATTTTCAGCAGCAGCAAAGGCAGAATTTTCAGCCACAGTATGCTCCTAGGCAACAATTTCAGCCACCAGGATTTCCGCAACAACCTCATGCTAGTGCGGGGCAGTCTTCGAATGAAAAATCTGAATTGGATGAGTTTCGAATGATATTTAAAAGCCAGGTGGCATCGCTCAAGACTTTGGAGAATCAGATGGGGCAGTTGGCAAGTGCCTTACTCAGCAGAGCTCAGGGAACTCTTCCTAGCGATACGGAGCCTAATCCAGGAAAGACAGTTGTCCAAGAACATGTGAAAGCAGTTACTTTGAGATCGGGAAAGGTCACGGGCAATCAAAAATCAGCAGTTGAAGAAGAGGAAGAAATTCAGCAGCATCAGGTGGAACCTTCTAAGGAAAAGCCAATTTTTGATTTGGCAGCTAAGCAGTTGGACGGTGAGGCTGAAAAGAGCAAAAATTCTGCTGACAAGTCTACTTCGGAGCAGACTATTTACCCACCTCCTCCATACCCAAAGAGGCTCCAGAAGAAGACTACAGAGAGTAACTAGATCTATCCTCCTCCTCCATATCCAAAGAGGCTACAGAAGCAGAATCTTGACACAAAATTCGCCAAATTTCTCGAGGTTTTCAAGAAGTTACACATCAACATACCTTTTGCAGAAGCTCTTGAACAGATGCCGAGCTATGCTAAGTTCATGAAGGGTATTCTATCTCGGAAGTTGAAACTCGAGGATTTGGACACCGTTGCTTTGACAGAGGAGTGTAGTGCAGTTCTACAGCAGAAATTGCCACCGAAGCTTAAAGATCCGGGAAGTTTTACCATACCTTGCACTATTGGCAATCAACTTTTCAGCAAATGCTTATGTGATTTGGGAGCTAGCATTAATCTAATGCCAATGTCTGTTTTTAAGCAACTTGGGTTGCCTGAGCCGAAACCAGTTAATATGACCTTATAGTTGGCTGATCGGTCGATCACATATCCAAGGGGTATAGTGGAGGATGTCTTGGTAAAGGTGGATAAGCTGATTTTGTTATTCTTGACTTTGAGGAGGATAAGAAGATTCCTATCATCTTGGGAAGACCTTTTCTGGCTACTGGCCGAGCGTTGATCGATGTTCAGAAAGGAGAGCTCACAATGAGGGTGAGTAATCAAAAGGTCATCTTTAATGTGTTCAAGGCTATGAAATTTCCGACAGAGGAGGAAAAGTGTTTTAGCTTGAAGATGGTTGATACGGGTCAGAGAAAGGAGTTCGATCAGCTATTGAGCAAAAATTCGGACATGCACAAGTTCGAGAATCACATCAGTGATTCCATTGACAATTCTTCCATTCGAGATCTTTCGAATGTCAAGCTTGGAAAACTTCCACCACATTTGAAGTATGTCCTTCTGAATGATGAGTTGGTAATTTTTAAAGAGTGTGAAGATAATGTGTTGAGAAGGTGGAACAAGGATGATGAGGTAAAAAAGTGTTCTTATCAATCGACGGAGAAGCATAAACACCTTAAAGGTGTAAAGAAGAAAAAGAAAAATCGATTGGTGGAAAAGTCAAGGTGAAGTTTGATTTGGAAAAGATGTGGGAAGAAAGCAAGAAGGTTATCAAACAATGGGTGAATGGTCCTTCTGCTAAGGACAAGTCAAATGCGATCTTCGAGCCACCATGATTTGATTCACATTTGTCCGGCTAAATGACATTAACGACAGCGCTTCGCGGGAGGCAACCCATGTGTTAGGTATGTTTCTACTATCTTTCTTATTACCTTCAATGAGGGCATTGAATATTCTAAGTTTGGGGGTGATTTGGGGATAAGTAGTGTTGTGGTGTTATGTGTTCATGTAGGAAATCATATTTTGTATGTTTGTGGTAATTCATTCATGTTTTGTTCGTATTTTGCATGTTTGTTTCATGTAGGACATTTTGTTTCTGTTTTTATTATATGTGTCATTTTAGTTGCATGGCATGCATATTTCATGATCCCTTTGGACGAGCTATTTCTGTTTAGTAGGTTGATGTTGATTTGATTGTGGTAATCATAAATAGAGGGATGATTTAAGTTCTTATGAAATTGACATGCATGTTATGAAAACAAAATCTTTACACAATTCATCGTTTGCTTTTGGGCTAGATTAGGGCCATGCCTGTTTGGATGTTTTGAGGCTTAATCATTTGTTTATAGTTAAAATATTCTTTATTCCCTTGATGGCGTAGGAGCACCAAAGTATAAGTTTGGGGGAAAACAGGGATTTCATGCTAAGTGTTTTTAGTTGTGTTTAGTTGTTAATAAAGGCTAGGCGTCAAATGGCTAGTAGCTAGCTCATATTTTATGAGTAGTCTAGGATGAATGAGATGGAGCGAAACGCACTCATTCTTGTGTGAAAAAAAAAAAGAAAAGAAAAAGAAAAAGAAAAAAAATGAGTGTTTGTGAGAGTGTGAGTGTGTATAATTGACTAGGGTGAGCTCTTTAATACTCGAGTAATTAAGTCTGAGGGGTACTTGTACTTGGTAACCTAAAGCCCTTTGTGGTTTGGGATTGTCGACCTAACACTCGCTACATGGGTATTATTGTATAAGCCTTTTGGGGTCTCATCCATTGCACGGTCAAATAAACACGTGTGTTATGTTGTTTTGTTATGTGTTGTAGTTGTTAGTAATAAAGCATGAATTCCTGTCTAACTTAAATGATGATGGAGGTGTCTCTGAGTTATGAAGTGTCTAGCGTTCATTCTTTTTATAAACTAGTGATTGCCTTGACGAAGAATGGGTATGATTTTTGGTCTAGTGTTAGGAGTATATCTGATGAGTATCGCACACACCACATTTCCGTTCATGTATTGTTAGTATACGGGGATTTAGTCGAGATCTGTTTGGAAGTTATTGCATGATTTGAGATGTTTGCTTATTGAATGGTTATGGTTAGTTTAAAGGGGATCTTTGCATTTTTTTCATGTAGTTGCATTCATATAGTTTGCATTGTTAGTTGCATTGTTAGATGGATTTTGTGGGTACATTCGCTATAGGCCCTCACGAGACCTTACTCGTCCACTAGGGTTGCCTAGGGGTTTAAAGGGCTTGTTGCATATGCCAAATGCAACCGTGATCACCTACGGAAGTGGTACTAGTTAGTTGTATATAGTTATATTATTTATGCTTGAGGACAAACATCAGTTTAAGTTTGGGGGTGTGATAAGTGGATTTTTAATCCACTTGGAACGCTTCATATCGGCTTAAATTGATGACTTGAACTCAAGTATGTGGTGTGTTTAATGTGTTTTCATTAAGTTTTGCAGAACCAAGAGTTGGAAGTTAATTTGATTAAAATTCGGATTTTCCGGGTAGGTTGCGCAGTCTTCACTGTTTTGGCCATATCTGGAGTTCTACAAGTCCGATTCTGACGATCTTACAGCTCACGCGAAGAGGACAACATTTTCTATAATTCTAGGCAGAAGGTTCTGCGCGGGCGCCCAGGAATTGTACTGGAATTCTGCGCGGCCGCCCAGGAAGTCAGAATCGCCAGAAATTGCCAGAATTCGATTTTAATAAGGAAATTTTCACAAATTAGACTTCTAATCATTATGGTAATTGCTTGGGGCGGCCAGAAACTTCCAGAATCAGTTGTAAACATGGAATATGCAATTCTTATTGCATTCAAAGATGGAAATTGCCGTAATTCTATTCTAACTCAAAAACGGCAATTGCTTGGAAGAGGGACAACTTGGAGCTATAAATACACACCTTGGGGGGACATAATCAACACATCAGAATACATCACAACACACCAGAGATCAGATTCAATATTGGAGCACAAGATCGAGGAGCCAAGAACGAAGAACGTGACTACGAGGAGATCTAGACATAGTTTTTTCTTGTATTCTTCAATTTTGGTGCAACTTTTGGATGCTTCCGGATTTGTCCTATAAACCTTTAACTCTTATTCATATTTACATCATTGATTTCTTGTTTTTCATCATGCTTTCATCAGAACCCACGATGATGAACGGTTCTATTATGAACTAATCATTGTCGTGGGATTCTAACAGATTTATTTATGGATTTTAGTAGTTAATTGTTTTAAAGATGTGTGTGTGATGGCTAATTGATATCCTAGTTTGGTTGTGCTTATTCTTCTTGGATGCGTAGCTAACATCTAAGATTGTTTGTTAATCTCTATTGAATGCGAAAGTGGATATAGAGGTTTGGAACTTGCCATGCTAGCATAGGTTTATGTATGTTTGTCATGCATGATTCGTAGGTGATTTTAACCATCTTACCTGCCCTATGTAATCTGAATGGATAACTTGCTCGTTAAACCGTTATGTTTTCAAATCTTATAGACATATAGGGTCTAAGCATAATTGGTGTCTGCTTAACTTCTATCTATTTTGTGGATGTTTAAGTGGTTTGGTATACGTATACTGAAAGGTAGCGTGTACTGATTTCGTGTTATCCGATTAGTTTTCACAACCGTCACATGTATTGATTAAAGAGAAAAGACTCTGAATGAAGTACTTAATGAAGTTAGGATCCCATGTTTTATTCTCATATACATAAATCGATTTTAATCCTCTTAGTTAGTTAATTCTTAGTTTAATAATTTGTTCTCTAGTTAATTTTAGATAATCAAACCCAAATTGTTAATTGTCTTAGCAGTGGATAAAAATCATACATTGTTGCATAGGTACATTAATTGAATTGAACACCTCATTAGATCTCTGTGGGAACGAACTTGACTTATTCGTATATTACTTGTGACCACGTGCGCTTGCGTGATTTTGTGCTAACACTTGAGCTTACAGAAAAGAATGAGGAACTTGAGTTAATGGTTGTGAACCTTGATGCTTTGAAAAAGGAGGTTGAGTATCTTAAAAACAAAGTGGTTTGTGCTGATCAAATAGAGAAAGCTCTTAGGGAACAAATTGCTGAAACTGAATTGAAACTAAGAAGCTTTAAGAACTCCTCTGAACTTATTCAAACCTATCACAAGGAACACACCGAAGATAGCAAGGTTGGAGTTGGTTTTGACTATGAGAATGATAAAGGAAGGAAGAAGGCAAAGGGCAAAGGAAAAGAATCTTTTACAAACAAAAATGCCCCAACCATTCTATCTAGTGTTGAACAGCCCATCTTCAAAAAGAGCGTTGTTGAGTTTGATGAAGAACTATTGATCATCAAACAACAACTTCTTGAAGAAGATGAGGCTGCTAAAGACACTTCTTCCTCTCCTGAATCTGTCAGTCAGAAAGAGACCAAAGACAATCTTGTCAAGAGTCCTAAAGCAAAGAAAGAAGTTGTTAAGAAAAAGAAACAAAACAGAAATGGTAAGGTAGGTGTCAACAAGGGTAACAAATATGCTTATGTGCCAAATGCTCCCAGGAAACAATGTCAGAAATGTCTATCTGTTAATCATTTGACTCATAAGTGTAACAAACAAGTGAATGTTGAAGTTGATAACCTAAGTAACCATTCTGTTAGCATAAACTCTAGTCATGATTCCTTCTGTGGTAAGCCTAATTGCATGACATGCTATGTGACTGTGATTGCTAACTGTTTATCTCTAAAGCATAAACTTGATTCTGCACAATCTAGTGAATCACACACACACATGCACACTCACAGGACAGGATCCCCAATCAGGATTGAGAGGGTGAACACTTCATGTGAGCCTAAGAGTGTGAACTCCAAAGCCACAAAAAATATGAAGTATCCTACTGTGATGAATGCAACTTATGACAGAAGAATTGGTAACAAAAATGTTTCTAAATCAACTGGACCCTACCATGTGTGGGTACCAAAAACAACTTAGTTACCTTGTGAATGCAGGGCAACAGGAATAAAAGAGTCATATGGATCTTGGACAGTGGATGTTCAAGTCACATGACTGGTGATATAGCCCTGCTATCACATTTTGAGGAAAAGGTTGGCCCATCAGTAACCTTTGGAAATGACAACATCGGTTATACAATGGGATATGGCAGTATAAAATCTGGAAATGTCATTATTGAAGATGTAGCATTTGTTGAAGGACTGAAGCATAATCTCTTAAGCATTGGACAATTTACAAACAGGGGTTTCAAAGTGGAATTTAATGAAGATCATTGTTCAATCTCAAAAAGAGAAAGTGGTGAAGTTGTTCTAACTGGTGTGAAGAAAGGAAGCCTGTTTGTAGCTGATCTCAAGGCTGCAGACAAGGGAGAAATTTGTTGTCTCTACACTAAAGCCACAAATGAGGAATTCTGGATATGGCACAAGAAACTGTCTCACTTGAATGTTCAGGCAATGAACTCTCTAATCAAGAGAGAACTCATCAGGGATTTGCCTGCCTTGGAGTTTGTGCAAGATGGAGCATGTGAAGCTTGTCAGAAAGGAAAGATTAAAAGATCTAGTCACAAGAACAAGTTGCTCAATACAAACTCAAAACCTCTGCAGCTAATTCACATGGATTTATTTGGTCCTGTGAATGTAATGTCCCTTTCCAAAAAGAAATATGCTCTAGTGATGGTTGATGATTATTCAAGATACACTTGGGTGGAATTCCTATTCTCCAAAGATGAAGCACCTCAAGTCATAATAGAGCATATCAAGAGAGTTAATAGAGAAGCACAAAGCACTGGTTCCTCTGTAGTTGCTTTGAGAAGTGATAATGGAACTGAGTTCAGAAATTCAACATTGTATGAGTTTTGCAAAGATAAAGGAATTTCTCAACAATTCTCAGCTCCTAGAACACCTCAACAAAATGGAGTAGTTGAGAGAAAGAATAGAACTCTCATTGAAGCTGCAAGGACAATGTTATTGGATGCAAAGCTACCTACTAGCTTTTGGGCTGATGCTGTTAACACAGCATGCTATGTGCAAAATAGAACATTGATCAATAAGAAGTCTGGCGAAACTCCTTACTCATTAATGACTGGAAAAAGAGCATCCTTCAAGCATCTGCATGTTTTTGGAAGCAAGTGTTTTGTGATGAAAGATACCTCTGAGCATGTTGGAAAATTTGATGCAAAGGCATTTGAAGGTATCTTTATTGGATACTCTCTGGAAAGGAAAGCATATAGAGTGTTTGTACCTGAGCAACACAAAGTCATGGAAAGCATGGATGTTACCTTTGATGACAAGAAAACTCCTGGACTTAAAACAAGTGATCAAGACAGTGTGCCATTAAGATTTGAGAATCAAGGTTATCTTGAGGATTCTGAAAGTGAAGATGAACCACCTGTTCAAACTGTTCTAGAAAATGAAGTTCTTGAAGTTGACAATCTTCTTCAAACACCTGTGCAAGGGTTCACAAACACAGGGGGAGAAGAAGAGAATGCAACTGTCAACCTAAATGAGCTTGGAACAGATCAAGGAAATGAACAGGGGCACACAAGGAAATGGGACAGAGCCCACACTAGGGATCAAATCATTGGAGATCCTAGTGAGGGAGTTAGAACAAGAAGGGCGACTATGAATACATGTCTGTATAGATGCTTTCTGTCACAAGAGAAACCTAAAGTAGTTCAAGAAGCTTTGAAGATTTCTGATTGGATTGTTGCCATGCAAGAAGAATTGAATCAATTTGAGAAAAACAAAGTATGGGAGTTAGTGCCACCTCCTGAAGGAAAGAATGTTATTGACACCAAATGGGTGTTCAGAAACAAGATGGATGAAGAAGGAGTGGTAATAAGAAACAAAGCAAGGTTGGTTGCCAAAGGATACTGTCAGCAAGAAGGCATTGATTATGATGAGACATTTGCACCTGTAGCTAGATTGGAAGCCATCAGAATCTTCCTGGCTTTTGCAGCTCACTCAAATTTCAAGGTGTATCAAATGGATGTGAAAAGTGCATTTCTCAATGGTGATCTTGCTGAAGAAGTTTATGTATCTCAACCACCTGGCTTTGAAAATGAAAACTTCCCAGACTTTGTGTACAGACTGCTTAAGGCACTCTATGGACTCAAACAGGCACCAAGAGCCTGGTATGAGACTCTATCTCAATTCCTTCTTGAGCATCAATTTACCAGGGGTACAATTGACAAAACCCTATTCTTCAAGAAGCATGGAAATGATATCATTCTTGTTCAAATCTATGTGGATGATATCATCTTTGGCTCTTCAAATGAAAAACTCTGTGAAAGGTTCTCTAAGTTGATGCAAAGCAAATATGAGATGAGTATGATGGGAGAATTAACCTACTTTCTAGGTTTGCAAGTACATCAAAGGGAGGATGGCATCTTCATAAACCAATCAAAGTATGTCAAAGATCTTTTGAAGAAATATGGTTTAGAAGACTCAGCCCCTGCAAAAACTCCCATGTCCACTGCAATCAAGCTTGATGAAGACAAGAAAGGCAAAAGAGTAGACATCAAGGTTTACAGAGGCATGGTTAGATCACTACTCTATCTCACTGCTAGCAGGCCTGATATCATGTTTGCCACATGCCTTTGTGCAAGGTTCCAGTCTGATCCCAAGGAATCTCACATGATGGCTATTAAAAGGATTTTCAAATATCTGAAAGGGACTCCTAATCTTGGGCTATGGTATCCAAAGGGAACTGGGTTCAACCTGGTTGGTTACACAGACTCTGATTATGCTGGATGCAGAATTGACATGAAGAACACCTCTGGAAGTTGCCAATTCTTAGGCCAAAGGTTAGTGTCCTGGTTCAGTAAGAAACAACAGTCCACTGCAACATCCACAGCTGAGGCTGAATATATTGCTGCTGGAAGTTGATGTGCTCAATTGCTTTGGATTAGAAATCAACTCATGGATTATGGACTAGTGTTAGAACACATTCCTCTAATGTGTGATAATACTAGTGCAATATCCATAGTTGCCAACCCTTTTAATCATTCTACTACAAAGCACATTGAGATCAGGTACCATTTCATTAGGGAACATGCTGCAAATGGTACCATAGAAGTCTCTTATGTTCCAACTGAGAAACAATTAGCTGACATATTTACTAAACCTCTGAATGAAGCTGTCTTCAACAGACTGGTGAGTGAAATTGGAATGCTCAATCCTTCATTTAGTTGTTCTAAGTAAGTATGCTAGTTAATTGTTGCAGCAGTAAATTTTCACTGTGTTTAAATGCTCTATTTATTTGGAGTGAAAATTAGCTGAGATATGATTTATAAATATTTCAGTATTTTACTGCATATTTTTTTTAAAAAATCATATTTGGTGGTGAAGTTGTGAGCTTTTTAGACATCTCGATATAGATGATTTTCAGAGTTCACGACACAGTTCAAATCAAACAGACTTATATCGCAAACTGTTGAGATTGTGAGACTTCGCGATATAGTTCATTTCACGAGTTTGCGACATAGTTCATTTTTGACTTCGCGACTTAGAATAACCATATCGACAAGTCTCCACATTTGACAGAATTTTGATTTAAATTAATTTTATTTCAAAATTTGACAAAAGTCTGACAAATTGCTTGAAATTCCAAAAAGAGTTTTAGACATGGTATTTATACTATATCGCAAAGTCTCCCCAAATCTTTTCACCTTTAAGACTTTGCGACATAGCTCATTTTTAGACTATGCGATATACTTTGCAAGACTTTGCGGTACAGGCTATTTTTAACTTCGCGACATACAATTAGTCTGTACATATTCATAACTCCATATCGCAGTGTCTCTATCATATAAATACTCTTTTCTAACCGTTCACAACTTTTCATCTTGTCTATTGCTCTCAAACTCTCAAACCTAAGAACAAATTCTCTACTCTCTTCTTCTCTCTCTCTTTTGAAATGGCACCCAAATCTCAAACAGCTCCCTCTTCAAACCCTTTAACCATTCCCAAAGAAACAAATCTTCTCACCATTCCCTCTGAGGCTGAGGTTAACCCAAGGTACAAGTGTTTTGTACGGTTCTTGAACACTTCCTACCTACGCCAAGCCCTAACCCTGAACCCTACCTTGTATGTCGATGTGTTGGAAGGATTCTGGAGAACAGCGTTGGTTTCAACAATGGCTAGGGAAGATGGAACTTCATTCCAGGAGGTTAATTGTTCAATTGGAGGCAAACACTTCCAGTTTGGGGAAAAGGAAATCAATGAAGCTTTGGGGTTCAAGGTGGAGGGTCATGACCAAGAAGCTACTGATGCTCAGATTGTAGACTTCATGACCTTCATTCAGTATGCTGATGAGATAGATACTGGAAAGCTCAATAAGAAGTTTGTGAGGAGGGAGTGGTCATTTCTGTTTGACGCACTCCAGAAGGTGTTTCTATGCAGGAAGACAGGATGGGACAATATCAGTCACATTGTTGTGAAGCTAGCCTACTCCCTGGCCAACAACCAGGAGATCAATGTGGGAGCCATAATTCTCAAGGAATTGGCTCAGAGGCTAGGCAGGACCGTTCGTGGTAGAGGTAATGATATCTTTTATCCTTGCTTTATTCAGTGTATTTTAAATTACCTTGATGCCAATATACATGAACTTGAGGGAATAGATAACAATAAAATGGCTTATTCCAAGTCCATGTCCAAGATACTATTTGGGTCATCGGACACAAGGAATCATGTTGATGTGAGGCTAAGTGTGACCCAGCATATGCAGGACACATTTGAATCATATCAACTTACTAAGCCAATATACCATGAGCTTTCCTGGACATGGGAGGCTAAGACTGAAGGAGCTACACAGTCTAACCCTAGCCTTCCTATCCCATCCAGCAACCCCACTGCAAACACATCTGTAGAAATTAGGGAGCCAAGTGCATCAGTCTCCCAAAAGACTGATGTTACTAACAAGAAGACTAAGAAAAGACCCCTAAAAGTGATTCAAGAAACTGTAGAGATAGAAAGTGAGAATCCTGAGTCACCTCTCACCAGACATAGTAAGAAATCCAAATCCAAACCTACCACTGGATCCTCCGAACAGGATTCAGATGTGGAAAAAGGGGTACACCTATTACTGTCAATGGCCTCCCAACAGGTTATTGGCATTGAAAAGAGTAGTCTCCCCACTACAACCTATACTGAGTCTGCACAGGATCAAGAACTCACTCTTGATCCTAGGAGAAATAAGGATGCTGACACACTGAGTGGAGAGCACATCACACTTGAAACTCCTCCTATTTCTCAGGAGGAGTTGCCAAAATCTACTCTACACCACACTTCTCTTCCAGAATCTACATCTAACATTTCTTCTCAACAGATTAGTCATTCACATGACTTTTCCGACATTGATCAATCACAATCCAATACTGTGATTGAGCCAAACTCAAGTGACATGGTGCATGACACTGTGCTCACCACCCAGGAACCACATCTAGTTGGTCAGGGAATGCATGCTGGGGCATATCCTAATGACACCAACACAAACATGGAGGATTCACCAGTTTTTACTGGAGACTCTATGCCAAATTCTCCCATACTTAGGGATGTGGAACTGTCTTCACAGACAAATAGGGCTGATGTTGTAACACATCCCATTTCAATGAAGACAACATCAGACTCTACAGCCATTCCAAGGCTGGAGGAGACTCAAAAACTCACATCTCATGAAGTGCCTAGCACTAGCTCTCACTTGGCTCAGGCCACTCTGTCAGAATGGCTGAAGCCTGTGCAACATGACAGGCCTTCAGGATCATCAACTGTGCCTTCCCAAATTACAGAAGAAGCTATTCAAGATCTCCATGTGGCAAATTTTGATGAGTTCTCAAAAATAGCTCAACACCTGCTCACCTCAAACTTGCCAAATGCTGATTATGAGGCTATTCTTCTTTGCCACAAGGAGGATGTTGCAGCCCGGCAGGAGAAGATAGTGGATGCATCTGAACCACAGGGAAATGTGGATGCCTGGTTGGATGCTAAGAGGTCTATCAAACTCAAGGATGCCCTAGCCTTTCTAAGAGAAGACTACCTCACCTCTATGGGCTCCAATGCAAAAGATCTCTCTCCTGCTGCAGTTTATGATGCTGTAAATGACATCTACAAGAATCAATTGAAGGCTCTGACTATCTTGGGAAAGGGCTTCAATCATAGATTTATTCAATCCAAGAGGAGACAGATAGATCCCTCACTCAGCTAAGAAACTCACATCTCTATGATTTTCCCAAGGTGGATGGCATCCTCAAAGAAATCCAGAAAACCAACTCTAATGTCAACAGGATGGATCTCTCTCTAGCCATGGTCACGGACAACATCAAGAAACTGGCTACAACATTGGAAAATCAAGTCAAGGCCAACATCAATTCTAATGCAATGCTGAATGTAATTTGGAAGAATCAATATGGTGACAAATTGGTGGATGAGGTTCCTATGTCAAACATCTCCAAATTTGACTTTGCCAAGATCAAGGATCAATCTCTAAATTCTTTCAAGTATCAACAACTATTCTCCAAGGTGGATGGTCTAGAAAGAGAAGTGGCCTCTCTGAAAGATGAAAACAGGATACTGGCTACATCCTTAAACCAGCTTAATGACAAGCTGGATGACCAAGGCAACAACACCTCCAATATCCTGCTGGTGCAACAACAAATGTTGACTTCTATGATGAGACAAATGAACCTGCCTATCCCTGGGGAAGCTCAAGACATCTTGTCTGATTCCAAGCCTAAGGGGGAGAAACAAAAGGAGGTCATTCTGAAAAAGAAAGGGGGAGTACCTGTCAAGCAACAGAAGCTCAAGGGCAAAATTTTTGAAGACACAATCAAACCAATAATCCTTCCCCCTGTAGAGGTCATAAGTGCAGCAGGCCAGAAGAGCACAATCTCAACCACCTACTATCCATCCACAATGCCTAAAGTCATCTCAACTCCTCAACCTGCTCAACCTACTCCCAATGCTAAACCTGTCAAAGCTACAGTTATCACAGAGGCCAAGCTACAGGAAGTTGCCAATTCAAACATCTATCATGATGAGGCCTTCCTGGAGTTTCTGAAAGCCATCTACAGAAATGCTCAAGAAGATGCAAGGGTTTACAGACAGAAGATCAAGGAAAGCATCAAGTACTTCACAGTTGCAGTAAGGAAAATCAAGGATGTCCATCTAAGAGAGATAATCATGGTGTGCAAGGACAATTGCTTGTGGCACCTAGCATTTCAAACTCTAGAGAAACTGAGATTTACTGAGCTGTCAATCATTCTGGATTTGATTGAAAAGCATGGGATGAACAATAAAAGTCTTTATACTGACTTGAAGATGAACCAAAATCAAAGATTGCCTGAGGTTATATCCAAGTCAAGGACAATAATTTACCAAAGTTTATCTCAAGACAGCAATATTGACCAACTAGTAATTCCCTCAGACCTAACAATGAAGAACAATGCAAAGATCAACCAGGTGCTGCAAATGCTAAGAGCCAAGAGAGGAGTTAGGACAACTGAGGAACTAGAAATGATTCACACTCTACAATCTTTTCTGATTCATGGAGTCATTCCTGAATCTGTCAAAGAAAAGAGCAAGAAGAAGGATGGTGAGGATGATGATGAGGAGAAAACATACAGAAGGAGATCTCATTCAAGGAGTGATAAGGATGGACCAAGTGAAAGTAGCAGGAGCAAATCCTCAAAGAAGACAAAAGGTGCTGATGATGACAAGAGGGATTCTAAGGGGACAAAGGAAACAACCAAGAGAACAAGAAGTGGAATTCAGCAAGTCAAGGACATTGCTAGCAGTACTTTAACCACAACACAAGACTCTAAGTCTAGGGTGGGTACTGTTAGTAATGATCCTCCAAAATCATTATCTAAGACTTCTGAACCTGAATTGCCACAGAAGAAAGAAGGAGCCACAAAAGAAACATCAAAAAGACACTTCCACAAAGTCACAGCTAGTGGAGTGTTACAGTGGATGAAGGGAAAAGGAATGAAGCTACTTCCAAGTGATGTGGCACTGAAGACTGATTCTCCTTGTTCCAGAAAGGTATCTCTTGTGAAGCATTTGAAGATCAAGAGTGTACCCAGAAGGATAAGGATAACAAAGAAGACTGGAAAAATCACAAATGTTATTGGCATCAATGTGCTTCCACTAGATGAGGACTATGATGAAGATGCCCTAGCATTTTTGAGGGCTCAAAGGATCTTTGAAGTCAAAGTGAAGTTGGATCATCTAGAGATCAAGTACATTGATGGAAGAGAAAGGATAATGAAGCAAGGAGGCTGGCAATATTTCTATATGTATGAGCTTGAAAGGATAAATGCCTTACTGAATTTTGAAGAAAAAGAAGAAAGGACATGGAAGATAGATATTGCCAGGTTCTTGAAAATGCATGCTGATTATGAAGAAAACCTGAGAAAGGAAAATGAAGAGAAGATAATTCAGAAAGAGAAAGAAATGGCTGAAATGGAGGAAAGAGCAAAGGAGCTGAGAAAGAAAGGGCTTTGCAGGGTAAAACAAAATCCTTATGTTGTGGAATACAAAAATTCTTATGGAGGCATGAGCAAGATAAGGATGGAGTTTCTGGATTCATATGTGGAAAGTGCTCTTAAAGCTGCAATTGATGATCTAAAAGACTCCCCTCTCATTGAAGAACTGATTGCAAGAGAAGAACTTCAAGAAGCCATCATAGACATGAAAAGAAGAGAAGAGATAAGGAAAAAGAAGATTTATGATGATTTACAAGAGAAGCAATTGGAAGCTGAAGCTGTTGAGCAACAAAGATAGTCTGTAAGCTTTCAATTTTTCTATGTAATCAAATTCCTGATCTCAATGTTCATAAATTGTCCTCTTTGTTACTTAATTTCCTTCTATGTAAGTTAGGCTTGTTATCAGACATGAAATTGTGCCCAAGGATCTTACTCACAATTTGGGGGAGATTGTTAGGCTCAAGACATATCTGAATACCACTATTAACAAGCCTACACTATGTGACTATGTCACATTACATGACCTAGTGAGTTCTATCACTGGGATATAGTATAGGTCTCTATATGTACTTGTCTTGTTCTCATGAACATTAGCTTGATCATGTATGCTCAAAGTTATAATGAGCTTAGCAAAGTTTCTTGCATCTAGATTGTATATAGGCCATTGAATAATTGTCCTGGTAGAAGTTCAGAAGTGTTCATGCAGCAGGATAGAAATGAATAAGGCCATGAAGAAATAAGTTGCAGAAATTTGTCTAAGGCATTATATAGCAAAGTCAGAAGAAAGCTATGTCGTGAAGTCACCAATATCTATGTCGTGAAGTGCTACATCGCATAGTCCATTTTGTACTATGTCGAGAAGTCCTCAAGACACATGTCGTGAAGTGTTGAAGTCAGCAAAGTCAAAGAAGCCTAGATCGTGAAGTCCTCAAATGACCTATGTCGCATAGTCGTCAAATGACTTATGTCGCATAGTCGTCAAATGACTTATGTCGCATAGTCATCAAATGACTTATGTCGCATAGTCGTCAAATGACTTATGTCGCATAGTCGTCTTATGGCCTATGTCGCAAAGTCTTCAAAGGCTATATCGCGTAGTCCTCACAAGGGAGATCGCGAAGTCAGGAATGAAGTGGAGTTCACGATATCAACACTTAGCCGTTTATAACAAGACAAATCAAGGTACAGAACCAAGAATCAAAAGAGACAAATACTGAAGCATTTGTTCTGGCAAGGTGGTCCAAAGAACAGATGGCAAATCTACAGCTAAACTTGGAGAGAAAGATAAGAGACAAGCAGCTACAGAAACGGGAAAGACTCCGAAAAGCAGGTGGTCCTTCCTGACACAGTGAACTTCTTATGGCAGGACAAGTTGGACTTTCAGAAGGGGTAGCTGTGTAATATTGTGTGTACCTAGTTTGTATAGGTGAATATATATATTGTGCACACACCACAGTAAGCTATAAGAGAGACACGCATAGTTTTTATCTCAAGCTCTTTTCTCTGTAAGCAAGCAAGTACAAACTGTTCTTGTTTAGAAGCCAGAAATTCGATTGTGAATTTCTTGGAAAGCTGTAGTATTTAATTTGCTTATAAAAAGTAGATTAAAGTGATTGTGCGTGTTGTTTACTTTCTGCATATTACATAGCATAATCATATACAGTTTACATTTAGTTTCAAGAAAGCAAAAATTCATCAAACTATCCATTCACCCCCCCCCCCTCTGTCTAGTTTCTAGGTGATATCCATTCATAACAATCGGTGTATTAGGGATTTAGTAAAATATTTAGTAAATAAATCAATAACTCATCCACATATAATTGTCATGTATGTTTATTAACTTTTTTTAAAAAAATTAACTTTTTTCTAAACATATATTTTTATTTTTTATTGAACTTTGACCGACTTTTGATCGATTAATCTTGTCTCGTTTGACTTTTGACCGATTTTTTAAAAACTGTTCTTTGTTCCAATTTTCGCTTAATTGAGATAAGACCCGTCTGACTATCGATTAATGTGTCGATTTTTAGAACACTATTGGAAACCTTTTTACTTGGCAACAGAAAAGAAATACACCTTTGAAATTTTATGTTAGTTATCGGGGTTTTGGAGTACATGTGTGAGAATTCAGTTTGAAACTTTGTACCGTTGTAAAATTCATGTAAATTAATATCGTTGGAATCGTAAATAATTACTACTTTAGACAAATTATCACTTTAAAATGATAAAATTATAATTATCGATTATCAAGTGAGACTGAGACTTTTTATCATTTTAGAGAGATTATTACTTTTTAAAGAATATTATTAGAGGGGTTCTATTATAGCACTGTACCCTCATAATATATACTTGTCAACTTTAATTTTTTACACGTATCTTAAATTACATCGACTGAATTGTTTCATTAAGTATTTTAAAATTTTATTTTGTAAATGTATTTTTATTTTCAGTTTAATTTTAAAATTTAATTTATAAAGAAAATTTTGAAATTTTTAATATACTTATGCGTTCAATGTATTTTAAGATGTCAAAATGGATACAATATTTGAGATGGTTAGAGTTATGGTATTTAACAAGATTTATTTATAACTTAACCATCAAAGTATGGACGAAAATACACCATAATCATTAAGCTAAAAAATTGAACAAATCAGATATCATGGTTTTGCAATTGCAAACATTGACCACTACTCAGGCCAAAAATGCCGGAAAAATAGAGAGTGTACATCACTCTCCGAGTAAGGAGAGTGTAAAGAAATCTTAAGTAATGTACACTTAAACTACTAATATATGAACCCTACGTAACAACCATCCTTAACCGAGTAACCGCTCTTAAACTTTCATCTCTCAATCTCCGTGGCTCGTTTACCTCTCTCGATCAGCTTCGTTTCCTCGATCTCTCTAATAGACGTCTCAATGGCTCCATGATGTCATCATTAATTGTACTAATTACAAACATATTTATCTCTCCAGCAATGAGATCTCTATCTCTGGTGAAATTCTGAAAGTGATATCTGTTAGTTACAGAGGCATGTCTGAACACAGTTTACATAACAAGCCTATAATACTGGAATATCATGCTCCTAGTTGAGAAACTCTTTAGTCCTGATCATTATGCTTAAATGTATGCCTAAACTATGTAGCTGGTTGTACATAGGGCAGAAGAAATAAGAATGTCTAGGAAGAAGATCATCTTTGATAATGCTCCTTATATTAAGAATGAAGACCTTTAATAAAGAAGTTACAAGAGTTGAAGTGAAAATGTTCCAAGACAAAGGTTAGAGAAGTTCAGAATTGTCTATTTAGAGATGTCCAAATTCGAGAAGTCAAGAAGGAAGAATAGAGAAGTCTAGACAAGCAACTTCGAGAAGTCCAGAGAACTAATTTGAGTTATCCAGGATTATTTAAGCCTGAATGTTGATTCGAGAAGTCTGCACTAGAGAAGTCCAACTTGGCATGATTCGAGAAGTAAGGAAAATGACTGATTCGAGAAGTCCAGTTGTCGAGTCAGCCATAGCCAGAGTTATCGAATGCAAAATTTAAGCTAACTGAAAAAGACAAATTCTGAACATCAGGACAAAGAGTCAGTAAGCCTTGTACTTCTGTAAGTGGTCGAACACTTTGCAGAAGCGCATGGGAAGTCTATAGAGCAGCTCAGATAGAGAAGTCAAAGGTGGTCCAAATAAAGAAGTGGATCTATATCAGCGAAGAATTTCTTTTACAAATTTTGGTTAGACATAGATGGTTAGGACAGTTTGTCAGATTCCTAATCTGTAAAAGTAAACTGTGCATGTCTCTATAAGTGCACAGGTCACACACTTTAGCTGTTAACGTTTTTCAAGTGTAAATCAAGAACTATCTCTCTGAGAAAAACGAAGTTGAGAATACTTTTGTATTCACAGGTTGTAGCAACACACAATCTAATAAACACCATTAGATTAAAAATTAATCTATGTTGTTCTTTAAATTTCCGTAAACAGTATCACACACAGAGTTACTTGTTGTTGTTGTTGGTTCAAGAAATCGATGATAATACATTCACCCTCTGTATTATCTTTTGTTCGCACTCATATCTAACAAGTGGTATCAGAGCAGGCCATTGTTTCAAAGAGTAAAAGATCAAGATGAATGCACAAAAGACTTGCAGTATCAAGATCCCTTAGTTTGATAAGGAGCACTACAACTTATGGAAAATGAAGATGCTCATGTTTATCAATACTGCAAATCCTCTTTATCCTGAGATTTTAAAGCATGGACCTTTTGTTCCTATGGAGCCCATTGATATTGTCACTGTTGGGACAAACATCACTCCTGGTAAATCTGTTCCGAAAGATCCATCCAAATGAAATGAATCTGAGAAAGAAAATGTGGCCCTTTACAATCATCTGCTGCTCATCATCATTGACTCTGTGGATCTGTCAATGTTTGGGAGTATTTCAGCCTACACAACCGCCAAGGATATGTGGGAAAGGATATATGTGTTATGTGAAGGGACTGAGGAGGTCAGGGAGAACAGAAAACAAATCCTTATATCTCAATATGAAGCCTTCATGGCTCAACCAAATGAGGGAATCACTGATGTTTTTGAAAGGTTCAACAAACTCATCAATGACCTTCAGCTGAGTGACAAGGTTTACTCTACCAAAGAGTTAAACATGAAGTTTCTCTTGACAGTACTAAACCATCTAGAGCCTAGAGTGAACTCCTTGAGAGACAGAGATCTGACAAAAATCTCTTATGATGTTTTGTATGGGGTACTGAAGACTAATGAGTTAGAGCTGACTCAGAAAAGAGCTATTCAAGCCAACCAGGGTAACGTGGTCAACACCTCATGTGCCCTGATTGCAAATGAGTCAATCAAGAAACTTGAAGCGGCTACAAGGAAGCTGAAGATTAAAGAGATAAAAGATGGAGAAAGAAGTGACATGATTAGTGAGGCGCATGAGGATGAGAGTGAGTTCTACACCATGACTGAGCTTGAAAATATGGAAAACAAATCTTTTAGCTTTATGGCCAAGAAGTTCCCAAATATGAGATTTAAGAGGAAATAGCCCTTCAGATCCAAGATTGGTGAAAACTCATCCTCTTGCATGGACGAAGGAAAGGCGCAGTTCAGAATCGCTACTAATGGCTTCAACTCAAGCAAGAGAGCTGGCAGTGTGGACTGGTCAAAAATCAGATGCTTCAAGTGCAACAAAATTGGTCATATGGCAAAGAGTGTCGAAGCACAGATGAGGACCAATCATATCTAGATCTGGAAGATACACATGAAGCTCCTTTCAAGCAGACTGCTGGAAATAAGAAAAATTCTGGTAGCAGTAAAGCTTACATTGCAGAAGGAAAGAGATGGGACGACACTGGCGAGGATGAAGATGGTACTGCGTTCTGTAATTTTGCTCTAATGGCAAACAATCTTGAGGATGCACCTTCATCAAGTCAGGTTCCCACTCTAACCACTATAGATCTATCTACTGAGCAATATAAAGCTACTGTTGAAAAACTTAGTATAGAAATGTTTAACATTCATACTAGCTAAACTGCCTCTAATGAAGAACTTGCAAAGATTGTTGCTAACACTGTTAGGCTTACTAAGAGGAATGAGGAGCTAGAGTTGATTATGGTGCAAGTAGAGAATCTGAAACAAGAAATTGAACACTTAAAGAACAAACTTCTTTGTGCTAGTCAGATATAACATGCCCTAAGGGAAGAACTGGCTGAGAATGAGTTTAAGATCAAAGCCTACAAAAATGCCTCCAATCTAGTCAATCACTTTCATGAAAAACATCAAGTGAATAGTACTGTTATTGGTCTTGACTATGACTCTCTCAAGAAGAAGAAAGTAGATGCACCAGTCCATTACGGTGAAAGCATGTCTAAATATGCACCCTCAGTCCTAAGAAAAGTCAAAGCTCCTATTTTTAAACAAACCTCAATGACTTTTGATGAAGAGTCTTTATTTATCAAACAGTCGTTGTGTGATGAGGATGAGGCTGCTGCATCTGAGCAAACTGTATCTACACAATCGATTAAAGAGGAAGTTGAAGCCAAGATCACTAAGCAAGTTGGGAAAAAGGAGTTTGTCCCTAAAAGGGTGAATGTCAAGGACAACAAAGTTGTTAACACTGAATATGCGACCAGTAAGAAGAAGAAGCAGAACAAGAATGGGAAATTGGGTATAAACAAAAAGAATAATTATGCGTACATGCCTAATGCTCCCAGGAAAGCCTATAACAAATGCTTCAGTACAAATCATCCCACTTTTGCATGTAGGAAACCTGCTGGTAGTGCATCAAGACCTTTCTTTGATCATAATGTTCATTTTAAGCAGAGGAACCATGATCTATGTGATAAGATTGACTACATGCTGTGTAACATGAATATTATGTCAAATGTGTTTAATACGAGAAGACAATTCATGGATGGATGCATAGACCAAGGAGTACATACTCTCAGTGTAAGCTCATAGTCTTACAGGAGATCACATATAAGAATGTCCAGGAAGAAGATCATCTTTGATCATGCTCCTTATGTTCAGAAAGAAGCCCTTTAATAAAGAAGTTACAAGAGTTGAAGTCAAAATGTTCAAAGGCAAAGGTTAGAGAAGTTCAAAATTGTCTATTTAGAGAAGTCCAAATTCAAGAAGTCAAGAAGGAAGATTAGAGAAGTCCATACAAGCAACTTCGAGAAGTCAAGAGAACTAATTTGAGTTGTCCATGATTAGTTAAGCCCGAATGCTGATTCGAGAAGTCTGCACTAGAGAAGTCCGCACTAGAGAAGTCCAACTTGGCATGATTCGAGAAGTAAGGAAAATGATTGGTTCGAGAAGTCCAGTTGTCGAGTCAGCCATAGCCAGAGTTATCGAATGCGGAATTTAAGCTAACTAAAGAAGACAAATTCTAAACATCAGGACAAAGAGTCAGTAAGCCTTGTACTTCTGTAAGTGGTCTAACACTTTGCAGAAGCGCATGGGAAGTCTACAGAGCAGCTCAGATAGAGAAGTCAAAGGTGGTCCAGCTAAAGAAGTGATCGGCGAAGAATCTCTTATGCAAATTTTGGTTAGACATATACGGTTAAGACAGTTTGTCACATTCCTAATCTGTAAAAGTGAACTGTGCATGTCTCTATAAGTGCACATGACATACACTTTAGTTGTTAACGTTTTTCAAGTGTAAATCAAGAACTATCTCTCTGAGAAAAACGAAGTTGAGAATACTTTTGTATTCACAGGTTGTAGCAACACGCAGTCTAATAAAACACCATTAGATTGAAAAGTAATCTATGTTGTTCTTTAAATTTCCGCAAACACTATCACACATAGAGTTACTTGTTGTTGTTGGTTCAAGAAATCGGTGATAATACATTCACCCCCTCTGTATTATCTTTCATTCGCACTCATATCTAATAATATCATCTCTACATCGACTTGTTCGCTTAGACTTATCTGATAACAACATCATATGCTCTACTCATACTGAAATTTCATCTCTTAAACGGTTGCTAACTCTCCCTCTTGACAATAACGAGCTCTCAGGTCTAATTCCCCAATCACTCGAGTCAATTTCGCAACTTAAACCACTTAATCTCTCGAACAATTTGTTATACGATATGTCGAGTATCTGAAAAATTGCTACAACAGTTTGGTATTGAAAGTTTTTTCGGAAATGAACCCTTAAATATTCTAAACAGAGAGGGCTTAGTTCTGGTGCCATATCGAAAATTGTGATTGCAAATACACAATTAGTTAGTTGTTATCTCGTTCGTTGCTGTTATTGTTGTGGTAGGTACTCGAAAGACTTAAATTCACAATTAGGGAGCGAAAGTGGGAAGACTTAAATCCCCGATAAGTTCATTTTACTTATTCAATGATCATGGTATATTTCCGATAATACTTAGATGATTACCTTATGAATAAGCCATTTAACAGTTATCACGAGACTATTAAATGAAGGGTATTAATGTCTACACAATATTATTGAAAACAAAATATTTAAACTTTCAATTGATGGGAAATTGAGATTTATTCGAAAATTATTTGAACACATGTTTTATTGGATATAAATTTTTCGAAAAGCTATAGTAATTAAAATATATTTAACTAATATCCTTTAAAGTTTAATTGGTATTGTTGTTATAAACTGTAATAATATTTTTTGCTGGAAATCAAGTAGAAACATATTTGCCATTTAAAATTCAAAAAGTTCTTTTATTTTCAAATGCATTTACAAGTGTTTGCTTTCATATTTTCAACTTTTGCAATATGCTGCTACAATTTTGCTGGTTAATCTTATAAATTGGGCATGTTTGGCCTAGGTGATTTATACATTATAATTGATAAAAGCTTATGAGGGGTGTTTGTGTACTCAGCTTATTCCATAACTTATAACTTATAAATTGATAAGTTGAATCTTAAAAATCACTAACGTTTTACTTAACTTATCAACTTATTCTTTGATTTCTTTATTTTTCTAATATTTTATATTTTTACATTTGTGTTTTTAAATATTTTTTTAATTTAAAATACAAGTGTTGAAATCATTGTATTTAAAAATTATTTTTTCAAATTTAATTTAGCAAATTCTTCACTAACTTATAAGTAAATTTATCCAAACACCCGTATAACTTATAAGAATTCATCAACTTATCACTTACATGACACTTACTCGTTTTAAGCTATAAATCAACTTTTTTATAATATGTCACCCACATTATATGTCGAAAAGCTGCATATGGTACTGCGATTCTCCACTTATGTTAATGGATGTTTCTCCTGGCCTGATTGAACAATCCAAATTGATTGTTGACTTTCATGACTATTACTGTATGACTCTTTCTTAATTTTGTCTCAGTTCAAATAATTTTATTGACTAAAGTTAATAAGTATATGTAAAACACTCGGTTATTATCAACATTTCTCTTCTTAAATAAGGTAAAACGTCTTCTTTAAACTTTTTTTCTTAAATGCAAATTCGAAACAATGTTTATATCAATTTTTCATTTTTTTTTCAGACCTCCAAACCCGAATACTTCATTGAAAAAGAATCATCAACTTCGATAATTGAGAGGTTTTGAGTTCGATTAAGCTAACCGGCTATCTAAGTTTGGTTAAATTATTATGGAGGTGTAACAAGTTATTAGATGTTTTTTTCCTATATAAACAAGTAACTAGCTCTTTATTCAGCACAAACATATTCTAAATATGAGTAAATTGATTTATTTGGTGTTTTTGTACGTTTGTCTGTTATAATATCAACTTATGAGTTATGCAACAATAAAATTAATACAATTTTGTAGTACACTTGTATACATAAAAGTTCTTTATTCTTTTTGTTATCTTGTGTTTATTTGAACATATTTGTGTACTACAAATCTAATACTTAAAATATGTTAAAAATAATGTATAATTTAATTTATTAGAGGTATAAATAATTACAATGCACATTCATATAATAATAATATAATGAGATATGGTATATATTAACGTATGTGATCATATATTGTCATGTATGTTATGTGTATGTATATATATACGTATGTGTATGGATAACAAAAAAATTAAAATCACTAAATGAAATATTTTTATATATTCACATAATGAACGTACGTTTATATGTATGTATGTATGTATGTATGTATGTATGTATGTAATGTATGTATGTATGTATGTATTCATGTATGTATATGCATATTAATTTTGCAGCATTTAATAATACTAGTTTAAAACCTGTGCGATGCACGGATTGTTAATTGTTATTTTATTATTATTTTTTTAATATTTTATTAATTGTAATTGTGCAACAAATAAGTAGATGTGTTCAAATAGTTAAACACTTTTAATTAATTAAAAACATTAAAACAGATTTTAAAATAAATAAGTATGGGGTTGCCCGTTATATATTTGGAAATGAGGGGTTTTAGTAAGAAAAAATAAAAAATGTAACATATATTTAGTTTAAAAAGGTAAATGCACGTGATATTTTTGGAAAATGAGGTTTTAAAATTTAATAATTAAAAGTATTTAAATACGTTTTAAAATAAATAAGTAAAGGGTTTCCTGTGATATTTTTGGAAAAAGAATGGATTTTAGTGAGAAAAATAGAAAAAGTAAATTGTAAAAGACAATTTCCCGTGATATATTTAGAAAAGGAGGGACTTTGTTAGAAAATATATATAATGTGTTTTAGCTGAAAAGGTAATTGGTTATAAATATGTATTTGATTATTTATATTTATTATTTTTAGTAATTGTATTTGTTAAAAAAAATAAGTAGACATGTTAAAATAGGTAAACTTTTATAAAATAATTATAATATTAAAATAGGTTTAAAAATAAATAAATAAATGTTTGTCCACGATGTTTTTGGAAAAGAGGGGGTTTTAGTAAGGAAAAATAGAAAAACTAACATGTTTTAGTTAAAAAAATGTAATTGCCCGTGATATATTTGAAAAAAGTAGGGGAATTTGTTAGAAAAAATAATGTATTTTAGGTGAAAAAGTAATTGGTTATAAATAGGTAATATTATTATTTAATAATATATTTCTATAAATAAGTAAGGTTAATTAAGTAAAAACACGAAGTACAGTTAATTAAGGGCAATTAAGTAAAATCACAACGCACCATACCGACCAACCAAAATTTTAATGTTTCGTATATTATATAATAGTATTGATTATAGGTTTAAAAATCAATAACTAAAGGTTTGTCCGTGATATTTTTGGAAAATGGGGGGTTTTAGTAAGGAAAAATAGAAAAACTAACATGTTTTAGTTAAAAAAAAGTAATTGTCACGTTTGAAAAGTAGGGGGAATTTGTTAGAAAAATAATGTATTTTAGGAAAAAAAAAGTAATTGGTTATAAATAGGTAATATTATTATTTATTAATATATTTTTATAAATAAGTAAGGTTAATTAAGTAAAAACACGGAATACAGTTAATGGCAGTTAAGTAAAATCACAACGTACCATACCGACCGACCAAACTTTTAATGTTTCGTCTATTATATAATAGTATTGATGTAATAAATATATTTATGTTAAAATACCAAAATAACCCTGAAAATATATATTAGAGAGAAGGGTAAAATGATACACGATTTAAATTACTTAGCCAAACCCCTTTGTTGTATTAGATATACTAGCTTTATAGTCGTGCAATGCACGAGACGTTTAATAAGTTATTTTATTTAAATATTTTTATAATTTCATTTATATATTAATATCTTTGTGTATTTTCGTACAAATATAAATTTAATTTTTATATTACAAATTTTTAATAATAAATTAAGTTAATAATATGTTTTTTCATATGTATATATTATTTTGGTTTATGTTGTACTTTTTGAAATGATAAAAATTACTGCATTTTTTAAATATATAGTATCACTAAAAGAATGATTATTTATATGTTTATTCATTGTTTTTATGAATTTAATTTTAATAAATTTTAGTGTAATTATTTAAAATATTAAATTTATATTACTTTTATTATTCTTTAATTTTATATAAATATTACTTTTTCTCCAAAGTAACTTATTTATATAATTTATAAGTTATTTTATTTAAATATTTTTATAATTTCATTTATATATTAATATCTTTGTGTATTTTCATACAAATATAAATTATATAAATAAGTTACTTTTTTTATAGTGTATTTTATTATATCTTTATATATAATAAGTTACTTTTTTTTATAAATTGTAAAAATATTGAGGGTGACAGAGAATCAAACTCGGACGATCAGAACTGATATAATGTTGAGTAATCAATTTATCTAAAATTTTAAGGGGTTAGAGAAAGACTTTAGTTGAATCATTAACTCCTTATATATAATAAGCGTAAGGGAGATCTTATCCAAAACTTTGGTCGGTCACTGTACTACCAAAAGTATATGATCCGTTGGATTATAAAACTATAAATATTCGAATAGACGAGGACCGTTAGATATAATATTAAAAATTGTATTTGATTAATAATAGGATAGTATTTAAATACTAAAAGGTGTATTTTGATAATTTAAACCAATTATAAATAGGTTTTCTATATTAAATAGAAATCTTTATGTAAAAAATCGTAATTATCTTTTCTCTTTAGTTTATGGATAGTTCCAGTTAGATAATAATTATTAAACCATCATTAAATTAAAGATAATTTTGTTAGCTTCGCGTGAGCTGTAAAATTGTTAAAATCTGTTGTTTAAAACTCAAGATAGAGCCCAAACGGTAAAGTGATTATCTAAATTTTAATATTTTTTTTTTAATTTAAACCAATTATAAATAGGTTTTCTATATTTAATAGAAAATCTTTATGTAAAAAATCTTAATTATCTTTTCTCTTTAGTTTATGGATAGTTTCAGTTAGATAATAATTATTAAACCATCATTAAATTAAAGATAATTTTGTTAGCTTCGCGTGGGCTGTAAAATTGTTAAAATCTGTTATCTAAAACTCAAGATAGAGCCCAAACAGTAAAGTGATTATCTAAATTTTAATAAATTTTTTTTATTATTGTAACACCAATTTAATTTTTTTCCTAATTCTTTTAAATTTATAAATTCTATGTTTATTTCAATAAAATATTAAAATCAATTTAAGAAAAAATTAAAATCGATCTGGTCCGTGTACGACCACTATACGACCAAATTAATTATTTCAGTTAGATCTTAAATAGATCGATGAGAATTGTTTGATCTAATATTAAAAAGTGTATCTGATTAATAATAGAATTATATTTAAATACTAAAAAGTGTATTTTGATAATTTAAAATTTTTCTATGTAAAAATTCGTAAATATCTTTTCTTTTTAATTTATGTATAGTTCGAGTTGGATAATAATTGTTAAACCAAATATCAGATAACAATTCATATCGATTACAATATTAAAATTATCAATATAATGCTCATGTATATCATATAACAATGATACATGTGGACCCTGCGTTATAAGAGACTTAGGAGAACTCATGTACATGAATAAATTTAAACATTTTTTTTCTGAAGGAACATAACAATTTGATTAATCCAAATTATAATTATATTATTTTACATATAACAAACATAAAAGGATAATATCAAAATATTATTAAAATATTGAGGGTTTCATATTCATAAACAATAATTTTGAATATAATACTTAACCATATTTTCTTTTCGGTTTATGGGTAGGTCAACTGGTTAAGTTAGATAATAATTATTAAATCATCATTAAATTAAAGATAATTTCGTTAGTTTCACATGAGTTGTAAAATTGTCAAAATTCAATTTCTAAAACTCAGGATAGAACTCAAATAGTAAAGTAAGTATCTAAATTTTAATAAATATTTTTTTATAATTGTAGCACCAATTTATTTATTTTTCCAATAATTCTTTTAAATATAGAAATTTTATCTTTCATTTTAATAAAGTATTAAAATAAATTAAGAACAAATTCAAATCGATAAAGACTATAATAATATGAGAATAAAATTTTATATAATCATAACATAATTTTTATTCTGTTTAATAATTTTAAAGTAATAATGTATTTTAAAATTTTATATACACTATAAATAAAACCGAAACATTAAAAATAAAAGCAGTTAGTAAGATACTTATATCAGTATGTACTTGATATCCTTATTATATTAAACTCTTTTATATAATAAGCATAATAGGGATTTATCCAAAATTTTGATCGTGACAACCAAATTAATAAGGACTATTAGATCTTAACTAGATAAATGAAAATCGTTTGATCAAATATTAAAAAAGTGTATTTTATTTATAATAGGATTATATTTAAATTCTAAAAAGTGTATTTTAATAATTTATACCAAATATACCAAATATAAATAAGTTTTCTATATTGAATATAATTCTCCATGTAAAAATTCGTGACTTTCTTTTCTCTTCCAAGGACAATTCCAGTTAGATAAAAATTGTTAACCCATCTTTTAATTAAAAATAATTTAATTATGGTGTAAAATCGTCAAAATCTGATTTTTAAAACACAAGATAAAGCCCAAATCAGTAAAGTGAGTATTTAAATTCTAATAATGATTATTATGTCATCATTATTTTAACGCCAATTTAATTACTTTTTTCTAACTATTTTAAATTTAGAAATCTATGTTCAAAAATTAAAATCAATCTAAGAAAAATTCAAATCAACAAAGAATATAATAATACGAGGATAAAATTTTATAAAATTGTGCATATTTTTTATCCTATTTTATTAAGTTATAGATCATAACTAATCAAATATAATTTATTATTAAATAATAAATTATACGCAAATGGTGATTTTGTTTTATAAGCACTCATAGAGACCTAATTTCATTGTTAGCAGGACTCTATTAATATTAAAAAAACATTATTTTGAAATTGTAGACTCAGCTACAGAACAGACCTAACTTTTTTAACATATATACATTGTAAATTATTAAATTCGAAACTTTAAAAGTTTGTTAATCAATTAGTATAGTACTTTTCTGAAAAATCGTACTTTACAAAAAATATTATCAAATAACCTATGTTTGAAAGAAAAAAAATGAAAAAAAATTCTTTTTTTTCAAAAAAACCCTGTAAATATTAATATGTTGTTGGTAGATTCAAATCTTAGATCATTCTACAGGATAATTTTACTGTTATATGTAACGTTTCTCAACAATTTAATTTGAAAGATCCAACGATTATGGATTCAGTGATCAAACAAAGCGACCACACTTATAAGAAAGCTTTCATTATTTAGTATTTAATATAACAACATAGATATTTACGAGATATACTATAAAAAAATGAATTTTATACAGAATTTTGATCGTCACGGTGTACTACTTTAAAAGAAGAACTATTACAAAAATATATATATTTTAATTGATAATTTATTTTCTCAAAAGTTCAAAGTTCCCGCATCATTAACATATTACAAAAAAAAGTATATTATATTTTAGCAATAAATATTTAAAAAAATAATAAATATTAAGAAAAATTAATGATGTTATCCTGGTAATTTGGTCCTAAATACCGCCAAAACATTCTCAACCGTTAGATCCAATACTTTTAAAAATAGATGATCAAGATTATATCATATAAAAAGAAATTATTATCTAAAAATGATATAAGTTAAAAGATATTATATTAGGATTGGATTTTCCAAAAAGTTAAAACATAAAAATAGTTGTAATTAAATAAGGAAACCCATTTATAACCAAAATAATAAAAATCGTTTAATCTTAAATAGATAGGTAAAAACCGTTAGATTTAACATTAAAATATGTATTTGGTTAATAAAGGTTATTCTAATAATCTAAACTACATATACGTTAAGTATATTTCCTAAATCGAATAGAATTCTCAACATTAAATTTCGTCACTTTATTCTTTTTTTAGTTTTGGAATAGTTTTTAATTGAAAAAGAACTATTAAACCACAACTAAATTAAAGATTATTTTGTGAATTTCATGTGAACCGTAAAATTGGCCAAATCTAACTTTTATAACTCAATATAAACAAATATTAAATTGAGCGTGTAAAATGTAATAAATATCAAGTTTTTAACTATAATTTTTTTTGGCTAAATCTTTTTTAACAATAATTTAATCATGTAAACTAATAACTTTTAAATATTAAAATATTCATAAATAAATATAATTATAAATATTAAAAAAACAATCGTGTGTTGCATGGGTAATAAAAATATAATTATAAACAGAATAATTATAAATAAAATTTAAGTAACCGTGCATCGCACGGGCTATAAGCTAGTATATATAATATATAGTAAAAACAAAGCATCGATGGTTAGAAAAAAAAAATTAAATAAAATCATCGAGCCATCTTCACATGGGCTTCAAATCTGGATCACCAATCATCGTGATAAGATGATCATCATGATAACAATCACGCAAAATTATAGAATACCCGATGGTGGCTATTGTGAAATATGTGAAGAATACAGCCTTACCTACTTGGTTCGAGTTGTGTTTGTATGTGGGTTCAATGTTCCCGTACATAGGTGTAGGGGTGAGCAAAAAACTGAATTAAAACCGAAACTGAACCGAAACCGATAAAAACCGAACCGTAAAAAACCGAAACCGAGTTGAAACCGAACCGAAACTGAAAATTAAAAAACCGAACCGTTCTTGAGGTTTCGGTTTCGGTTTTAGGTCCAAACCGAACCGAAAAAAACCGAACCGATCCGATTAATAAAAATAAAGAAATAAATATATTATATATTCTACTAGACCAATTTTTATGAGTAGTTGAAGTAGATTAATAAATATCGTGACATTCCTTTTAATAATTATACTATTTTGTTCTTGTTTTTGAAATTTTAATTTGTAATAGTTGATTAATAAATGTAGTTTAATAAACTTCTATATCTAGGTATTTTATATGTTGTTTTATTTTTGGATGTGACTATTTTTCTTGGCTTTCTGGAAAAACTCTTTACTTATACAAAGACTTCAGATAGACTCGAGATTGTTGAATTTCTAACATTATCTTATATACATTTCAAATAAAATATTTTTAAAGATCATGTTAAATTTTTATTATTCTTGGATCATGTTGGACTTAAATAATTTATTATGAAAACTTTGTATGTTTATTTTGGACGAGAAAATAATTTGTAACTTTGCAAGCTTAAAAATTCGAAGTCATTTTATTTATTTTGTTATGTTTATTTGAGACGGTTTTAAAACCGAAACCGAACCGATTGTAACCGATCCGATCATTTTAAAACCGAAACCGAACCGACGGTTTCGGTTGCGGTTTCGGTTTTCGATTTTAAAAACCGAGGATATGCGGTTTCGGTTTCGGTTTTAACCTAAAACCGAACCGATCCGACCCGCGCTCACCCCTACATAGGTGTGGAGCCGGTCAGGTTGGGTGTACTAATCCTATGTGTGGCTAAAGAGAGAAGTTCGTTGGACATTTTGCTTAATACAGTTAAACCTCTTTAAAATAATAGTTTTGAAATCGGGAGAAAATATTATTTTATCTAATTTATTATTTTATCAAGAGTAAAAATATACTGTCTCCATTATGTTGGAACCGGGAAAAAATATTGATTAAGCAAGATTATTACTTTATCGATTATTACTTAATCGAAGTTCAACTGTAGTGTCATGTGCAGTTGTGCCTATTTATAGAAAGAAAAAGGCAATGTTTTATTTTGGACGAGAACAGATGTAAAGATTTTGATCTTTATGGAGCCCACTCTAATTTGGCATTTGTTTCTAGACATTAGCAAGTAAATTCTCCGAAGCGAGCGAGCTGTCCTAGCAAAAGATCAATGTATTGATTCAAAAAATCACGAGTTCGACTCCTTAACTTAATTATAAAAAAGATGAATTCTCCGTTACAAAATTTTAAATTTGTGTTTTTAAAAAGATAAATATTGTTTAGTACAATTCTTTTGAACCGTCTTCACAACACATCAGAAATATCGATATTAATTTTATGAATTTATAATACCTTATGGGACACCCGGTCAAAATTATTTTTTACCATACCACTTCCGGCGACGTGTCTTTCAATCCCGGAAGCATTCGAGCAACTCCACAGTCATACTGATTTTGCAAGATTCTTGAAAAGACAGTAGACGAAGGGAACATACCATAAATTAATTATGATCAAATAGAAAAGTGCTAGATATATCAAATACGGTGCAAATTTTTAAACCAAATGTCTCATTTCATATTTTGATCGGTTATAATTCTATTCAATGTAATGAATTACGTAGATTTCAATCAATAAAAATATTAAATCAGCAGTGTCAAGTCATTTTGTAATAATTTTTACATAAATGTTTAACAAATGTAGCATCACTTATTATTTTTCAAAAAATGCTAGAGGTCCCAAAAGATATTCCAAAATTGCTCCCAAATCCTTGCATAATTGATATTTTTTAAAAAATAATATGAGATCTCGGGGTCACTTGTCAATGACACATCATTTGAAAAAAGTTTTGGGAACACTTTTGAAATCCCTAATATTATTCTTATTTTTTTATTAGTTATAATTAAATTAAATGTAATAGACTGATTTGCATACCTCCCTATCATCTGTACAATGACATTAGCAACACTACAAAAAAATCGGCTAATTTCGACTATACAAAAACGGTCGAAATTGCCGCCAAGCTTAATTTTAAATTCGATCGAATTTGGTCGAATTTAGTTTTCAAAATTTAATATTTTGGCGGGACTTTTCCCTCATTTTTTGGGGGGATTTTATTTTCGACCAGACAAAAAAATCGGTCGAATTTAGGATTAAATTCGACCAATAAAAAAAATCAGTCGAATTTAGCAGTAAATTCGACCGACCAAATTCGACCATTTTTATTTTCAACGGTCGAATTTAGCCGCAGTCCATAAATTCGACCACAAACGATTGAATGTAGTCGCGGTCGAATTTGGGAGATCGAAATTTGCCATAATTTCTTGCAGTGGAAAATTTTCACTACAAGAATAATTGAATCAGACAAGGCTTTTTGCCCGTTGTCTGATGCCCTAGAAAACCGTGGTCTATTGAGATGCCGTCTGTTACGCAGCTCAGACAACGGACGCGTCCGTTGTCTGATTCCCTACAGACAACGGTTTTGGTCTTAGAAAACGTTGTCTGAAACGCGTGAACAACAACGGTTGTTGTAGAAACCATTGTCTGACAAATAAATCAACAATTGTTTATTAACTAGAAAATGTTGTTATTTTAATTTTCAGACAAGGCTTTATTTTCCAAAAGAGTGTTGTGTGATCTAAATATTTACGACGGTTTTAGTAGAACAACCTCATTGTCTTAATAGTTTAACACAATGGTTTCCTTTCTAAAAACTGTTGTCTATTCTTGACTTGCACAATTGTTTTCTTTAAATACATATTGTCTGAAAGCTGTTAGGCAATGGTTTAAAAAGACAAACATGTTGGAACATTAGCAGAACCACAAAAGTTTTTGTTTCTAAAACACTTGTTTCTGATTTTGATAGACAACGGTATTGGACAAAAAACAATCTAATAAGCTAGATTTTTCTGCAACAAAAAATCTTTAATAAACAAAATTTCCCAGATTTCAAATTCAATATGAACCCAAACATGACTTAATAACTTTATTATTAGTACTTACACTGGAAAAAATACATCTACAATGCTTAGAAATTCTCAATCTAATAAGTCAGAGTGTACAAGTAAAGCTGATGGTATGATGCAGTGTCAAAAATGAATACTCTATTTCTCTACACAAGTTCGACGAAACCTAACATTTATATTCCGAAAAACCTCCACCTTTTTCACTTCTTATACACTCATGCCAGCACCTCTGAAACACCACAGGGACGCAGCAAAGGCTCATCAGTCTAGATGATTTTTAAAGCCTGCAGCACCATGAAACAAGTAAAAAACTGCACATGAATGATCTATCTCAAAAGGCTGATAATAAAAGAATTAATAAGTGATAGTAATATGGTTAATTCTCTGTTATTAGCGTACCAGGAGTGTATCAATAGCCTCCAACTCAACCCAACATAAAACCTGCCTACCCTTTTCCAGTCTTAGGTCGTCCAGTCAAGCACTTAGCAAATCACAATCACACACACACATTGCATCACAAAACACACCTTAATTAACACAAAACATAACAATCAATCACTAGAACAGATATCCCCACTTTAGAACTTCACCAAGTCAAACTCGACAGGTTAAAATATTTAGTATAACTAAGTACGGATATCCCAGAGTACAGGCTACTAACGTCAAGTAGAGTATAAAAGAAACAGCACCAAAAGAGAAACAACCTGATGGAAGTGTAAATGATAATCTTCAAGTGTGTTAGCACAGTTACACCAATAGCTCACTAACCGTAAAATGGCTTGCACCTAGTTCATTTCTGATTGCATAATGAAGGAGAATTTCTTTTTCAGTCAAAACAAACTTCAAAAGCATAATGTTATGTCAAAAGAATTAAATTGTCAGAAAGAAAACAGTGTGATAACACAAGCCTTTCAGGTAAATAATTCCAGTGGCTAGGCTTCTACTTTCTATTAATTTATATACAGGAAGATGACTTTACCATGATGCAAGTATTGCGGTTTACATGTCTGATGGTCCAAACAACCAATAGATGAAAGAAGATACTGGGTCGTAGACTATGCAGCCAGAATAAATGGAGAGTTGCAGAGAACCAGGTCATGTAGTTAACTTCCAAAAATAAAGATGGAATGACAGGATATATAATTTATTACAGAACTTAGATAATATATAAATGCAAGTTAAGTCCAGATCAAAATTTATAGTGACCAACAGACATAAAGATTACAAGAAAGTGCAAATGTGGAAGCAACCCGATAAGAATCTTGGAGCTGTTCTATCAAGTACTTTTAAAATCTTATAGACTAGTACTAAAACAGCAAAAATGACAAATATTATGCACCATTTAAGTGATAGCATGGAGATAACCATTTATCTTGGTAGAACTGAAATAATTATAAATATTGTCATTATTCTTCTTTCTTTTTTGCTGAATGAATATTCTCATTCTTACTTGCCTCGAGAACAGATGTTGCCACAAGAATCAGGCGAACTATAGCAATCAATGAGAGGACAGCTACCAACGCAGCAAAAGGCATAAGAACTGCTATAAAGTGAAGATCACCCTGTTCCTGAAGCAAAATATAGAAAAATGAATGGACTGGGAGCTTATAGGTGAATGAATTTAATATTGTTCAGTGCTTTACCCTTCTAGTCAAATGATAATAATGATCATGTTTACGAATGATTGGCGAGACAGTCCGGTCCATCCATCTAAAAGAAGGTATAATATGAAAATTTACATGAAACTACAATACTTTTCTGATTCTTCAGGTATCAGTGCGACATATTGAACAAACATAAGCGATAAAATAATAGTTATACTTCCTTGAAGATTCAGACCTCTAATATTGGTGACTTACCTTGATTCTCTACAATAACCCCACCATCAAAATATTTCTGGAAATGTCCCAGCACACTTTGGAGCTTTTCATCCTTGTAAAAAACAAAATGACAATAAATCAACAACTATTTCTGCATAAAGATATTTTTAACAACAGGAACAATCTACGTTCAAATGTTTTAATGAGAATAAAGATGAGACAGCAATGACTTGTTGAACAGCATAGGAACTTAAGTTCACACAATCAGCATCCATATTTGATACACAACTAGTTAGTGGGTATTTGTCATGAACACTACTAGATTCAAAAGCACAACAACATCTGCAAATCATCAGTTCAATTTACAGAACAACGGAAATGAATTCACTCGACAGTGTAACCGATTCAATTACGAATAAACACAACTAGATTAACAACCCTAAACAGTAAAATTCAACTGAAACAATAAAACTACTTTCTACGGAATCGAATACGACAACTTAAAACATACAAATTGGGAGCAGGAAGGGCATCATCAGTGGCTTGGCGTAGTCGAAACTTGTTATTCTTGGTATCAGCCCCAGATACCAAACCCAAACCGAAGCCCCAATCCAAGAAGCCCCAGATTCAGAATCTTCAGTTCAAGAAGGCCCAACTTGAAGGCAACTAAAGTACATCTTAGGAGGGAGGGAGAGGGAGGGAGAGAGAGAGAGAGAGAGAGAGAGAGAGAGAGAGAGAGAGAGAGAGAGAGTATTAAGCGGAAAAGGAAAAGGGGGAGATTTAGGGATTTGACAAAGGGGGAAATCAAAATGTGGAAAAGGAAAAGGAAAAGGGGGAAACTAAAAAGTATTAAGCGGGGAAACTAAAAAAGGAAAAGGGGGAGATTTAGGGATTTGACAAAGGGGGAAATCAAAATGTGGAAAAGGAAAAGGAAAAGGGGGAAACTAAAAAGCATTATCGGGAAATGAAAATTTAGATCGGTACGAAATTGTATTTAGGGGGGAAGTTGGAAATGAAATTGTAAATATAATTTATAACTAATAAAAAAATGACTTGTTATATAATTTTATTGACGATTTAAATAAATAGACCTTCATGTTCGTATGGTTGCAATATCGAGAAATATTTTGTAAAAAATTGAAACATAAATCCGGGACGAAAAACTAGTTAAAAGTACTAGTCAAATCACTATTGACCATTAAGATCTCAAACCAAATAAATTTATTTTTTTCTAAAATTTTTGTAATATCATTAAAATACATAAATCTGGATATTCATACAGTTGGATCGTCTATATATTTTTAAAAAAATCAAAACATCAATCCGGGACGAAACACTAGTTAAAAGTACTGGTCAAACCACTATTGACCATTAAGATCTCAAACCAAATAAATTTATTTTTTTATAAAACTTTTGTAATATCATTAAATTACATATATCTCGATATCCATACGGTTGGATCATCGATAAATAATTTTTAAAAAATCGAAACATCAATCCGGGACGAAACACTAGTTAGAAGTACTGGTCAAATCACTATTGACCGTTAAGATCTCAAACCAAATAAATTTATTTTTTTCTAAAACTTTTGTAATATCATTAAATTACAGAGATCTCGATATCCATACGGTTGGATCGTCGATAAATATTTTTAAAAAAATAGAAAAATCAATCCGGGACGAAACATAACAATCTATTCTAGTGTTCCAACGTTTTTGAAAAGATGCGGCACAGCCGGGCCTTGTTATTTTTTGATTATTTTTTCCCAACACTAGAATGAGTACTGATTAACATCCGTACGGTTGGATCGTCGAAGAAATCATTTAAAAAAAATATTCAGTGAATCTGACACATGTCCCGTTCCCAAAAGTAGTAGTGTTCCAACGTTTTTGAAAAGATGCGGCACAACCGGGCCTTGTTATTTTTTGATTATTTTTTCCCAACACTAGAATGAGTACTGATTAACATCCGTACGGTTGGATCATCGAAGAAATCATTTAAAAAAAATATTCAGTGAATCTGACACATGTCCCGTTCCCAAAAGTAGTAGTGTTCCAACGTTTTTGAAAAGATGCGGCACAACCGGGCCTTGTTATTTTTTGATTATTTTTTCCCAACACTAGAATGAGTACTGATTAACATCCGTACGGTTGGATCGTCGAAGAAATCATTTAAAAAAAATATTCAGTGAATCTGACACATGTCCCGTTCCCAAAAGTAGTAGTGTTCCAACGTTTTTGAAAAGATGCGGCACAACCGGGCCTTGTTATTTTTTGATTATTTTTTCCCAACACTAGAATGAGTACTGATTAACATCCGTACGGTTGGATCGTCGAAGAAATCATTTAAAAAAATATTCAGTGAATCTGACACATGTCCCGTTCCCAAAAGTAGTAGTGTTCCAACGTTTTTGAAAAGATGCGGCACAACAGGGCCTTGTTATTTTTTGATTATTTTTTCCCAACACTAGAATGAGTACTGATTAACATCCGTACGGTTGGATCGTCGAAGAAATCATTTAAAAAAAATATTCAGTGAATCTGACACATGTCCCGTTCCCAAAAGTAGTAGTGTTCCAACGTTTTTGAAAAGATGCGGCACAACCGGGCCTTGTTATTTTTTGATTATTTTTTCCCAACACTAGAATGAGTACTGATTAACATCCGTACGGTTGGATCGTCGAAGAAATCATTTAAAAAAATATTCAGTGAATCTGACACATGTCCCGTTCCCAAAAGTAGTAGTGTTCCAACGTTTTTGAAAAGATGCGGCACAACCGGGCCTTGTTATTTTTTGATTATTTTTTCCCAACACTAGAATGAGTACTGATTAACATCCGTACGGTTGGATCGTCGAAGAAATCATTTAAAAAAATATTCAGTGAATCTGACACATGTCCCGTTCCCAAAAGTAGTAGTGTTCCAACGTTTTTGAAAAGATGCGGCACAACCGGGCCTTGTTATTTTTTGATTATTTTTTCCCAACACTAGAATGAGTACTGATTAACATCCGTACGGTTGGATCGTCGAAGAAATCATTTAAAAAAATATTCAGTGAATCTGACACATGTCCCGTTCCCAAAAGTAGTAGTGTTCCAACGTTTTTGAAAAGATGCGGCACAACCGGGCCTTGTTATTTTTTGATTATTTTTTCCCAACACTAGAATGAGTACTGATTAACATCCGTACGGTTGGATCGTCGAAGAAATCATTTAAAAAAAATATTCAGTGAATCTGACACATGTCCCGTTCCCAAAAGTAGTAGTGTTCCAACGTTTTTGAAAAGATGCGGCACAACCGGGCCTTGTTATTTTTTGATTATTTTTTCCCAACACTAGAATGAGTACTGATTAACATCCGTACGGTTGGATCGTCGAAGAAATCATTTAAAAAAATATTCAGTGAATCTGACACATGTCCCGTTCCCAAAAGTAGTAGTGTTCCAACGTTTTTGAAAAGATGCGGCACAACCGGGCCTTGTTATTTTTTGATTATTTTTTCCCAACACTAGAATGAGTACTGATTAACATCCGTACGGTTGGATCGTCGAAGAAATCATTTAAAAAAAATATTCAGTGAATCTGACACATGTCCCGTTCCCAAAAGTAGTAGTGTTCCAACGTTTTTGAAAAGATGCGGCACAACCGGGCCTTGTTATTTTTTGATTATTTTTTCCCAACACTAGAATGAGTACTGATTAACATCCGTACGGTTGGATCGTCGAAGAAATCATTTAAAAAAAATATTCAGTGAATCTGACACATGTCCCGTTCCCAAAAGTAGTAGTGTTCCAACGTTTTTGAAAAGATGCGGCACAACCGGGCCTTGTTATTTTTTGATTATTTTTTCCCAACACTAGAATGAGTACTGATTAACATCCGTACGGTTGGATCGTCGAAGAAATCATTTAAAAAAAATATTCAGTGAATCTGACACATGTCCCGTTCCCAAAAGTAGTAGTGTTCCAACGTTTTTGAAAAGATGCGGCACAACCGGGCCTTGTTATTTTTTGATTATTTTTTCCCAACACTAGAATGAGTATTGATTAACATCCGTACGGTTGGATCGTCGAAGAAATCATTTAAAAAAAATATTCAGTGAATCTGACACATGTCCCGTTCCCAAAAGTAGTAGTGTTCCAACGTTTTTGAAAAGATGCGGCACAACCGGGCCTTGTTATTTTTTGATTATTTTTTCCCAACACTAGAATGAGTACTGATTAACATCCGTACGGTTGGATCGTCGAAGAAATCATTTAAAAAAAATATTCACACAACTGTTTTTAAGTTCACAATTAAAGTTTGTCACGAACGAGAAATTCAAAAAAAAAAAAAAAAGTCACACAACTGTTTTTAAGTTGTAAAACCGTTGTAGTAAAATCATTCAGACAACAGTTTATAAATAAAAAACCGTTGTGGTAATAACACAACGGTTTCTACAAAAAAAACCGTCGTGGAAAGTAAAGTACAACAAAGGTTTATTCTTAAAAAAACCGTTGTGTGTTTTTTTTATAAAAATTTTGTTAATACCTTTGCCTAACTTATTTTTTACACTTCTTTGAAGATACCGAACATGTTATTGATTGAAAATTTTATAAAATAATACTTATAATAATAGATTATGCTTAGGGTTTTGTGGTTTAGGGGTTACGATTTAGGGGTTACGACTTAGGGGTTATGTTAGTTTACACACGAAATTATGTAAGTCATGTATAAGCGAGACTGTACGCCATTCCCGACTTGTATGTTTAGTAAATTGTGTGGTGTCCTTGGTCCGACAAAGAAAAATATGTACATTTTATATGTTGTTAAGTATAATAACGAGGATAATACGAAAGTCTTAATATGATAAGAGAACTACAAACTATGATATCCGGCTTAATTAAGAATATTATCCTATAATTAAGTGTGTCAATTAAACATAAACTTTATTATTCAAACAAAGTTCACAATTAAAGTTTGTCACGAACGAGAAATTCAAAAAAAAAAAAACGTCACACAACTGTTTTTAAGTTGTAAAACCGTTGTGTGTTTTTTTTATAAAATTTTTTATAATAATTGTCCGAATCTTTGTCCCCCCTCATTAACTCCTCCAAAATAATTGTCCCCCCCTAAGATTTCAATTGGACAACGGTATGCAGAAACTGTTGTGTGAATTAAGTATAGTCCACATACAAGTAAAACACTTGTCTGATTCTAACAACGGTTTACAAAACCATTGTCTGAAGTCAGACAATGGTTTTGTAAACCGTTGTTAGAATCAGACAAGTGTTTATTCAAACTGTTGTGTGACATCCATTTAAGTAACAAAAAAAAAACACTTGTCTGTTTTTAACAACGGTTTATGAAACACTTGTCTGACCTTTCTTCAGACAACGGTTTTATAATTCCGTTGTGTAAAGCCTCTGCTTTACTCCTTCTAATAGACAATGGTTTTAGAAACCGTTGTGGAAGGTCTTTCAGACAACAGACAGATTTTGCAAAAACAAAAACCGTTGTGTGAAAATTTCAAACAATGCTTTTACTGCCGACCGTTGTCTGATAAGTGTCGTCTGTTTCAGTTTTTCTTGTAGTGTTTGAATTTTCTTTATTGAATGGTAATCAAATCCCCATATATATGTTGATTTAATTAACTATGCAAGTCATGAAAACCGAAACAAATCATTTAATTTTCACCGAGATTCACCGTAAAACAAGTTTATACTATATATATACACACGCTCAATATCTTCATAATCGCTTAAAAAAATCAAAGAGGATAAACATTAGAAAAATAAATCTTCGGATCAAAATCTTATCATTGAATCTCCTAATCACTAAGCAAACACGTACTTAACATTAATCATTTTGTTCAATCCTATATATCATTTCGTCTATCACTCTTCATTTTCACAGAACTCTTTCTGCAACTCTTGTTTTTTAACCTAAAGGTTAAAGCCATGCAGTCACTCTGTAAACCTAATCTCCTAAAACGAGGTTTTTTAACCTTGACTTCTCAACACAATTTTTTTTTACCCAAAACCCTAGTTTCTTCTCCATCCAAACATTTGGAACTGCAAACAAGATGCATGTCATCTCAAACTCAAGGTGTATCACGACGATTCGAATACGCCTTCCACCGCAACCCTCAAATGGCCTTAACCAAGAAGGGTTCGCCTGCGTATTCGAACGCAGACAATCCTTGCTTGGACTTTTTTTTTCAAGTTATTATTCCACATTACACTTCAAGTAGTAGTTTAAGTCATCATTTGAAGAAGGCATGGGATCATGATCCACTTACTACTCTCAAACTTATTTGTAATATTCGAGGAGTCAAGGGGACGGGGAAAGCGGATAAAGAGAACTTCTACACTGCTGCGCTTTGGTTGCATGAGAATCATAATAAGAATTTAGCGTGTAATTTATCGGCTATGGCTTCGTTTGGTTATTTGAAGGATATGCTTGAGATTTTGTTTTTGTTACTTGAAGGTTCACAAGCCCGAGCAATTCTTAAAAGTAGTTGGGAATCGAAAAAAAATCACTGTAAAGCGCGTAATGAAATGAGACCTTATAATCGTCAAAAGCCTACCAGGAAAGAGGTTGAGAAAGATAAAAGATTGAGAGAATTGTTGCCGAGAGAAGGGAGGGTTGAAGCGAATGACATGAAAATGAAAGTGGAAAGCGAAATGGCTAGCATTTTACGGAAGGAGAAGCGGATTGAAAGAGCGAAGAAATTAAGTAAGTTGTATAACAGGGATAGATATTTTGAGTTCTTGTACGAAAATGTTTCGAGTTTGTTTGCGGATATGTTGAAGGCGGATATGGATTGCTTTAATTCGGGTAAGACTAATCAAATTAGTTTAGCAGCAAAATGGTGTCCTTCACTTGATTCGTTCTATGATAAGTACACTTACATTTGTGGAAGCATTGCGAAGAAAGTATTTCCTCGTGAATCTTACCCTGAATATGAAGGACTTGAGGATGCACATTATGAGTATAGAGTTAGAGACAGGTTGAGGAAACAAGTGCTGGTTCCGCTTCGTGAGGTACTGCAGTTGCCTGAGGTTTATATGAGTGCACAAGAATGGAACTCACTTGCATACACCAGAGTTGCATCTGTTGCAATGAAGAATTACACTGATGTATTTATGTGGCATGACAAAGAAAGGTTTACCAAGTATCTGGAGGAAGTCAAAGAAGGGAAGGCAAAGATTGCAGCCGGAGCATTGTTTCCTCATGATATAATCAAGACTTGTCTGCAAGGTGAGAGTGAGGGGAAAGAGACTGTTGCAGAGCTGCAATGGAAGAGGATGGTGGATGATATGTTACAAAAAGGTAAACTATCTAATACTATAGCAGTTTGTGATGTTTCGGCATATATTTCTCCGATTTCAAAGAATGTATCACTTGGGCTTGGTTTATTACTTTCTGAGATAAGTGAAGGGCCTTGGAAGGGTCAGGTAATAACATTTAGTCAGAACCCACAGCTTCACTTTATCCAAGGAAATAGTCTCTTGGAGAAGTGCAAATATTTTGAAAGCTTGGAATACGGACATAACACAAATTTTCGAAGGGTTTTTGATCAGATATTGAACGTTGCTCTTGTTGCAAATCTGAGCAGAGAGCAAATGATAAAGAGAGTGTTCGTTTTCAGTCATATGGAGTTCAGTCAAGCATCACCGAATAAATGGGAGACTGATTACCAGGCCATTCGGAAGAAATTTAAAAAAAATGGGTATGAAGTTCCTGAAATTGTGTTTTGGAATCTCAGTGGCTCGTGTTCCACACCAGTGACAGCCAAACAAACTGGAGTAGCTTTGCTGAGTGGATTTTCGAAGAATTTGTTCAAATTGTTCTTGGATCATGATGGGGCAATCGATCCTGAGATTGCAATGGAAATTGCTCTTTCCCGTAAAGAGTATGAAAAGCTAGTTTGCTATGATGATTGATTGAGAATAAGTAAGTTTTCGAACTTAGGCTTCTTGAATTACATCATAGCCATTAGAGTTCTACTTCTACTTAATTAGGCTGATTTCTAAGTTAAATTTTCTGAATATTACCAGCATGTAAACATCCGAGCATGCATTTGTTTTATTTCCCATAATTTTCAATGATTATGATTTCCTTTTTATTTGTTTAAATTTGCAATAAAAATGATCTTATTCATCTTTATATAGTAAAATCCTATTGCTGTCTAATTGATTGATATGAATATATAGTTAGGCTATTTCGAATTTGGTACCAACAGCAATTTGATGAAGTAAAAATTGTCAACTGGATAATCGGTTTGCCTCAATTCAGGTCCCAATGATTATAGTTTAGCTGCAAAATAGTGACCTTTACTTGATTCAGTATGATGTGTTTTACAATCTATATTGACCAATCAACTCAGAAAAGCTCTCCACAGAACTAACTGGTAAGTTTTGTTTTTCATCAATGTACTATTGAATGAAAGGATTCTGGAAACAACTGCTTAATTTAGTACATATTTCAGTTCAATATGCGACTTATGCTAAGTTCTCTCTACACAGATGATTAATATTTATTATCTACATTTGTGCAAGAGAAAGTTCATTGTAACTAGAGCTATTCCAATTTCACTGGCAATGAAAAGTCCGACGCATAGCCACTGTAAGTTGGTGATTTCTTTTTTATTTCTGTTTCAGATACACCAGAGCTAATCTGAATGTTTCTGGATTTAAGGAGAAACGATCTTTTTTGGTTACGAATTTGAAAGTTAATTACTAGTGAAGTAAGGCCTCTTATAGCTGAATCAAGTATCTAGAAAATTTCTAGATCAAGGCCTCTTACATCTTCATATATTTTCAATGTAAAAGAAACAAAATTAAAGGCTCATGGCAAGCCGTAGGTATTCCAAAAAGAAGCACGATCACCTCGACCACAGCCACAGCAGGCACAAAACTAGGCCTTGCAAGATTTTGGACAGAACAAGTAGCACCATGAGGACACTGCTAAATCTTAACGAATCAGTTTGTTTCAGGTCAGCAGTTTGTAATGAAACCTTATGATCTTACTCAAAGGACAAACAAATTATCTGGGGATACTCTGGTTCAATGTTTGCTATGAACCAGAAATTCGAACCACAAAAATGACACAATTTATCTTATTTGACTTCGATCAAATTCCGAATATACTATTAGTTTGATCAATTTAAAACAAAAACAATTTAGGAGAAAGAAGCAGTCAATGTTATCAAAGGTTTAGGCCATGTCAAACTTGGTTGCAGAAATTAGCAACCAAAAAAAAATGTTATTGCACATCAACTTGGCCTTGATTGCTTGTGATAAACTTTTAGTGACTAAATCATAAACAAACACATATTTGAAATGTTAATGCATTTAGTATTCTCTATAAGACTTTTCTCTGTCATTATACAATTGGACCAGTGGTTGTCATTCTCAGCCTAACAGATAGTGCAATCTTGATGGATACACAAAACTAATTCAGCACAACTTACATATAAAGAATCACTAACCATTGACTTTTCCATCTCTTACATATTCTTTGCTGCTGTATTATGAAAAGAATCTATTCACTTGTTCTTCTGTCTTTGCCTCTTAGCCCTTTTGATCAGTTCAAGCCCTTTTGATCAGTTCAATACTAAAAATTCTATTTTTTTCTTACCAAACTAGCATGCTAACAACCAAGAACAAGGCCAGTTACAATATTATGTCCAACCCTACTTGACTTTATATATGTGTGTCTTGTAAAGTTTTGATAAGTTGTTGTAAAAGAAGTTGATTAAGGTTGATATGGAAACTTTGGTTCTTGATGATATAATCAACAGATTATTACAAGTTAGAGGGAGAGCTGGGAAGCAAGTGTTGCTAAAAGAGTCAGAGATCAAACAGCTTTGCCTTTGTTCTAAAGACTTGTTCTTGAAACAGCCCACTCTTTTGGACCTTGAGGCACCTATTAAAATTTGTGGTATATCTTTATCAACTTTTTTCTTTAATTTTATTTTTTTTGTGAAGCTGCTTTGATGTAGAATTAATATTGATGATTTTTGTTTATGCTTGAGGTGGGTTTGGATGTTCTTGATTGTGTTTTCGTGGGTACTAGACTAATTTCGTAGATTCTGTATAAGGGTAGTTGTTGAAGTTGACTTGATTAAGTTCAGTAGTTCACCATGGCTAAATTGAATCAACAGAGGAAGATTTTGTAATATCAGCAGTTTGTTTGCAAAGTCAGTAAAAAGTTCATTTTGCACATTTTGTTCCTAGTGTCTGTCTCGAGAAAGTAATTTGACAATTTCTAGTTTTGACATTCATTTTTTAAATGATCAGGGGATATTCATGGTCAATATTCTGATTTACTGAGGCTTTTTGATTATGGTGGATTCCCTCCAAAATCCAAATATTTATTTTTGGGCGATTATGTAGATCGTGGAAAGAATGGTTTGGAAACTATATGCCTTCTCCTTGCATTCAAGATAAAGTATCCTAAAAATATTTTCCTTCTGAGGGGCAATCACGAATGTGATTCTGTAAATCGCATATATGGATTTTATGATGAGTGTAAGCGAAGATTCAATGTCAAGATATGGAAACTCTTTACAGATACTTTTAACTGCCTTCCGGTGGCAGCCCTCATTGATGAGAGGATTCTGTGTATGCATGGAGGCCTTTCACCTGAACTAAACAGTTTAGATCAAATTAGGAATATAAAGCGTCCAGTTAATGTTCCAGAGAGTGGCTTACTCTGTGATCTACTGTGGTCAGATCCTAGCAGGAATATTAAAGGGTGGGGAGCAAACGATAGGGGAGTGTCCTATACCTTTGGTGCCGATAAGGTGACAGAGTTTCTTCAAAAGCATGATCTTGACCTTATATGCCGTGCTCACCAGGTATATATTTTCTCTGTATTATTACAGTAAAAAAATGATCTTCTAGTAACTTCACCTGTTTCTGATTTGAATGTAGCTTGGTAACTGTTATTATTTTTGGTCGGGTTACTTAGCTAAACATAGTCTATAAACAAGTTACTAATGTAATTTTCTCGTTCAATTAATTGAACAGAAATCCATGTAGGACAACAAATTATAAATTTGATAAATGAAAGAATATAGCTTGGCAGATGTGTACTTAGTAACAAGACTATATTTGTCTTGTTTTTCTGTCTTCTTGTCATGCTCCCCATCTCTTTTTCTGACCATCGTTAGCAAGTAAACACTAAAACTCTAGTGAAGCATAGAGAGGTAAGGGCATAGATGGTGATACTGAAGTAAATATTAAAATTGTTACCCGATCCCATGAATAAAATGACCTACAAAGTTTTACCTGGCGTTCTGCAAAAGGATCTTGTGGTCAAATTGATGCGATTAGATAAGATGGAAGGGTGCAGAACCATTGATGGGGTAAGACAAACCAGAATGATGACTGAAAGATGGTTGGGTTCTGTCTTCTGTGAGGAAGAGAGGCAGCGGATATATATGACACATTTTTTTTCATTTGTTGTATTTGCAGATATTCTCATAATTCCATGTAATGCTGGAAGCTTATTTATCATCTAAAAAATGGGAATCCTATATCCGCCTAAGCATGTCATTGTCCCCTGGAGATTCGTCCAATTAACTAAATTAATATTCACAATGTCGCATTAACCAAAAAAAAATAAAAATAAAGTTAGTTCAGTAACTCAATCAGAGAATGTCACTTCAGTAACCACTAACCACAGCTTCATTTTTCCTATGTCTTAATTCCTTAATAATCCCCAGTCTCTGATTATCAATTCACATTTGCAGGTAGTCGAAGATGGATATGAGTTTTTTGCAGATAGACAACTTGTAACTATATTCTCAGCCCCCAACTACTGTGGAGAATTTGATAATGCTGGTGTCTTGATGAGCGTGGATGAAACGTTGTTGTGCTCTTTCCAAGTACTAAAGCCTGAAGAAAAGAATCCGAAGCTTATGTTAGGGAGCTTAAGTACAGTGCGAGGAAACCCTTTCTTCACCAAAACAAAGGTAATCTTCTACTGACAAATTTTTATTGTAGATTTGTTTTATTAGTCTTTGTTGTATTTCTTCTTCCAAATGATTGGGAGAAAAAGGTATTAGTACATGACTAACATTTATCGACAGGCAGGTAGATAGATTGTCTCATGATTTAGTTTTTTTTTAATATTACTAAGAAAGACTTCTGAAATGATTAGAATAGCTAGTAGATTTATAACTGGTAAGCTATCATGCATCCAAGTAGATGATCATCTCTTCTTGGTTGTTTACACAGTTTTCTCACATTTTACGTGTTGTGCTCAGCAGCATATTAACGATTCAACTCAACAGTTAAATAGTGATTTTATTACATTGGCTAGTTTCTTATACGACTCCAACTTATTTCCAGTCATTCATTGGCACACGTATATGACTGAATGTTCGAGCTGTCCGTGGAGGAGAATTATTCTGTGGGCGGTGCCTAGGACAGAATGCAGATGTTTTTGGTACAGGGGATTAAAGCATCGGAAGCAGCCTCGAATAAATTAAAATAATGTGCGCGAACCACCGTAAGATCTGCAGGGTAGGAATAATGTAGGATGGCTGTTGTAATATTCATTAGCTTTGATGTTGAAAACCAATTTTGAGAATATCTGCCATGGTCTTAGGTATGCTGGAGAATAGACTTGATTGCTGATATTCAACAGAATGTTAGTCTATAATGTACATGAATTTGTATTTATGTGATGAATTGTATTTTGGTACCTTTTTACCTTTGAAAAGTTGTGAAGAATAATTTTGAGGATCATCAACTAAATGAGTAGCATATAATTCAACATTTTGAAAATGAACTGAAGAAATACATTGAGTTGGGTTAAATAATAAGTCAATATAAGTTAGTGAAAATGTACGTCGTTTATAACATTCAACTTATCATCATATAAGTTATAAGTTGAGTTAACAAACTGAGTACATAAACATTTCTCGTAATATTCTTATGAACTTATAAGATATAAGCGAGTTTAATTTTTGTTTGTCAAAGAAGCCCTGAACATCTAGTAATTGAAGTATAGTTTATGCGAAGTTAGACATAGTTTATTGTTGTAAAAATTGGTCTAGATGAAAAAATTGATATAGACAAATTTAATTTGCTTAGCCACACCTATCGATTTTAAACGTCTAAATTTTATGAAAGTCGAATGATTGGGCATATTTTTGTAGAAAATCGGAATTAGACAAATAAATAGGAATTAAGCAGATTGCAGAAAAAAAAAATGCTACATGTCACGAATTGGATCTTAAATTTATTCCCGAATAATATGTATCGTGTTTTTATTCGTAGAATTCATAATTATACACGAAGGATACATATCATTTAAAAGAGAATATTCAATAATATGATAACATCTTAACTTTCAAGAATAGTTTTAAAGACGATTTCGGAAACTCTAGCGTCATTTAAAAGATAATTATCACTTGTTTCCGTTGGTTTTAATAATATTGCAGCTCTTATTTGCTTTTCATTTATAGGTTCGTGTTGTGGATGATCGTTCATATTTAATCGAGTGCTACCTCTTATTAGCAATAGTGCTTGCTAGACGGGTGAAATTGGATAAAATGACGTGGCATGGAGGGGTGTATTTTCATTTCATATTATTTATAATAAATCAATGTGTTACATAATATTTGGGAAAAATTTCGAAGGAGTGTATTTTCATTTCATATTATTTATAATAAATCAATATGTTACGTGATATTTGAGAAAAATTTTGGGAATCAATTTTGTAATCGTAACATTTTTCACAATTATATTATTGTAATGTAATAACAGTAATATTGTAATAACAGTAATATAGATGTAAAAAAAAAAGTTCTATGAAGACCATATTTAGTTGGAGACCATATTCTGCAACTAAATTACATTCATAAAATACTAATGCGATAATATGCATGACAATGTTCTGCAATTATAACATGTATGATTTACAAAAATATTCAATTTGATAATGATTTTATACTGCAATATATCTAACTTGACAATGATTTTGTTACTTAAAATATGTTCTACCCATTAAAATATGTTCTACACGTTATTTAGGTTGAAGAATATAAATGATCTCTCCGGTCACAGAAGTTGACTCAAAAAACAGATATCTTCTTATTCACTATATTTATTATTGATTAAATACATACAAATTCGATATAGATAAACTAGAAAATCAAAAGATAACCAATTAGCTCATCTCTTTGTACACATCTCTTGTCATATCTTTAAACTCAGCTGTTTGTGTACATGGCAGGGAAGTCATGGCTGTTGGAGCTTGAAGCCATGAAATGCTCCATAAGGTCTGCTTCCCCTGCCATGTCCACTTCAAATGCAACTTCAACTACCAATGCAAGACATTCCTCTATCCATTTCCACAATAACCATGTAAGTCTATCTTTTACTAGTCATCTTTCTTTTCTTTGATAATTAACACACTCTTGCGCACATCTTGTCTCCGACAAGATTTGAACTCTCAACCTCGTTCGGTAAGAGGAGCGAGGGAGATACCGTTACACCAATAAACCGAGAGGTCATTGGTTAGTTTATTTTCTTGAATGTGTATGCTCTGTATGTTTAACTGACTAACCATGTTTGTGTTGGATATGGAATGGAGGTAGCAGAGAAGAAACCAGTTGAGCCCATTATTTTCGATGAATGGTTGTTCGAAAGAAGCATCAACTACTCCTCTGGGGACTATACAAACCCTGTCATTTCCACCTGTTTCAACTCCTGCATTGGCTATGGACTCTCTCAACTCTGCTTTATATCAACTTAAATCAAATCCACCTCCATTCGACTCCGGTATCATTCGACTTCAGGTACATACTTATGTAAACATAGCCTGTAATCATGCACACTAGCTAGCTAAGATATCATCTTTACTGCACTTACTTATCTGTAATGCCTCTGTTATGATGAGAGATTGAATGTTTTTTTTGCCACGTGGTTGGTGCTCACCCTCCCATTTAGCCTCCTATCTTGTTTTCTTCTTTTGCCATCATATCCTTTATCCCTCTATAAGATGCATTCTTATTTTAATTTTACTATTAAATATGTTCAGTCTAATTCTTTCGACTGCTAGACTTGCCTAACCAAAAAACGTTTAACGACTGATTTTTGCAAAAATTAGGCGTTTTTTATCCGCCTAGAAGGTGTACCTAGGCCGATTTTTAGAACACTATGAAGAGTTGTACAATGCAAAGTTATATACCTATATTTGTGATGAAGATCATTTTTCTCGTGTTCTGCAAAAAATAATATGGTATGTAGGTGCGAATAGAGGAACAAATAGAGGCAATAGACTGGCTGCGTGCTCAAAAGCAAGAAGATGAGTTGCTCCCTAGATGTTTCTTCTCAGGACGAAGTCACAAAAACAACAACACTCCTCCTGATTTCCTCATCAACAATCATATTAATGGCAACAACAACAATCATGTAAATGGTAACAACAATCATCATCATCATCAAAACTTGAGTGATGACGACGACAATGATGATAGTGTTGTTAGTGTTGCTGGTTTAGGATGTGCAGTATTCTTTCGACACATTAGTCCTTTCTCGTTCCACCATTGGCGTTCCATTAAAAGGTACTTTCCACTTTTCGTCTAATCACCTTACTCATCCTATTGCTTTATTCAAATTATTTGCTCGTTTGAGGTTGTATTTATGAACGAGAATGATGTGAATAACCTTAAGTAACTAACTACAAACGACTTTTTCTAGTTTAAAACTTCTAAATTATGTGCAACTTAAATTCAACTTGTATTTACAAGTATACCTTCAAGTATAAGATTACACATTAACTGTAGTTTAAATCCAATTTTTCAGTCACACAAAGTAACACTCTGACTGAAACGAAGTTCAACGGGTGTTTATCAATAATGATAAACCGAACTTCATAATAATAAGAATGTTTATCAATTTAATCTGCATCAAGTGTACATTCTAGTATTCTACCAGTCTGCAAACTGATTTAGAAATGAGAATGACTAATTTTGTAGATTGAGGTCATGTGTCATGTGTGTGTGCAATAAAATAAAAAGTGACCAGGACCCTGTTGCACTCTGCAGTATAAATCCTTTTATCTGAGATGGGTAGGCGTGCTTGATATCCATTGCAAATTAGCTATGTTTTAAAATGCATTATATCCTATGAATCTTTTTCATGGACTCATAATTAACGGAGCCTATAACTTTTTGCATGTTAATTTGATTATAAGGTTTCTTTCTAAGAAGTGCCCGTTGATTCGTGCTTATGGGGCTATCCGCTTTGATGCAACGGCTCATATATCATCTGAATGGAAGGCTTTTGGTTCATTTTACTTCATAGTACCACAGGTATAGTACTTTCTCCAGTGAAACAATTTATAGTTGCCACATATGACATGTCAACGGGTAAAAGTTCTTCAGAGTGTGCATTACTGAAACATTGGCTGGATTCTGGATAACAGGTTGAGTTTGATGAACTTGAAGGAAGTTCAATACTTGCTACAACTATCGCATGGGATAATGCAGTATTCTGGACATTTGGAATGGCAATATCCCAACTTCAAGACACAATGCAACAGGTTCCTTGATCCTTGTTCTGAAAGTGGGATTCTTCTTCTTTTTTTCGTTTTGTATTGAGCAAAGAGCAAACTTAAAGTGGAATTTACTGAACAAGTTATAAATGAAGTACTACTAATGAATCTATGCATGTGTGTGAAAAACTTTTAATTTAATGGAATATTGCAGATTTCCTCTGCCATTGTGAGGTTAAGTAAAGAAGTTCCTGATACATTCATCGTCAGCAATAATCATGTTCCAAGTAAGAGTTATTGGGATCTTGCTGTTAATAGGGCTTTGCAGATGATAAGCAGGAACAACTCATCGCTCATTAAGGTAGTACAAGCACTGTGTACTCTACATCACCCTAATTGTGCCTCACGGCCAATTAGTTTTATCATCAATTAGAAACCGAATCACAGTAAAAATCTATTACATCCCTTTTTCTATTATAAAAATGGTCATACCTGTGAATCTGTATTCATTCATTTACTTTTCTGTTCATAATTTAGCTCTTTCTCTCTAAAAAATTGGCTCTTAATTACTCATTTTTTTGCTGAAAATCAGGTGGTACTTGCACGTAGCAGCAGAGTTTTGACAACTCCTGATATCGACCCTTTAATATGGCTGGCTTGTTTACAGGTGTTTCTCCCTTGTTCTCAGACACACATAACCTTCTATTTTGGATATGTTCTGTTACATACGTTCTTACTCTTAATATACCTAGGTTGAAGGGGAAAATGCTTATCAGTTCTGTCTTCAGCCTCCTGATGCACCGGCATTTATTGGTAACACTGTAAGTCGACTCAACATGTGAAAACTGACTGTGAAAGGCCTGTGTACTTCTGCATATTTATATGTGTTCTTCCATGATTGACATCTTGTCCTTTCTGGACACACCGCTACTAATTTACGATTTCAAGTTGTAAATTGTCTTCTTCTTGCCTTCTTATCGATAGAAATAAGGGGGAAAATCAATAAATTACCGATAGCTGGTCTTAGCAATTCAGATCACTCTTGATCACAATTAGATTTAACTTACTGAACCATTTTAAATGATCTGTATTATGTCATATGGTAATAATAACTGACACTATGACCTATTTTTTATGCCTCCATGTTCCTTTCTAGAGGACTCAACACATATTGAGATCCCACGGCACCACACATGCATATATGATATTTGCATCTTGCTGTCTTTTAAGCACTTTCGACAAATGATATTTCTTGTACTTCCCTGATTTGTGTTCCGAAATTTTCTGTTTTTGCTTGGTGCTTTTAGGAGATAGCTGTATAGTTAATCTCTCATGTAAAACTTTGTGAACAGCCGGAGCAACTTTTTCATCGAGACTCGCTTAGTATATGTAGTGAAGCTTTGGCTGGAACCCGAGCTAGAGGTGACTCGGAGGCCCTTGATCTTCAGATTGAATTAGATCTACTTTCCAGGTCTTACTACAATAGTAAAATGTTTCTTCTTAGTTAGTGGTGATTATAGCCATGTGTTTTCACTGTGATTGATCACCTTAAATTTCAATTAATTTTGTACTTCTATAAATTGCAGTCGGAAGGACCACCACGAGTTTACTATAGTGCGCGAGTGCATAAGAAGAAAACTAGAGGCAAGTGTATAGATTGCACACACCATGATCAGTAGGTCTACAGAATTTTGTTTTTCTGCATTGATGCTTGCAGTTGTCATAATTTCAACATTTATTTTACTATTCTATAGGAATTAACATTAACAGGATCGGATCTTTCTCCCCCCCTCCACAGTCCACACACACAGGCAGAGGCCTCAGTGTAGTGGTTGTGGTAGCAGCTTCAGCCAATACTTGATTTGAGTACTCCTACTTGCCTCGTATAAAAGGACTGAAATTAAAAAAGAAATCAGTGGTTGATACAGAGAAAGATTAGAAGTCCTCAACACACTATTTTCTTATCGAGTTTGATTAAATAACCTTTCATTGTAAAACCTACTTGTCTTAAATCTAAATAGAGACTTGTTCTACTAAACAAATTTATATGGCCTCTTAGATGCTTTTCACTGTATGCAAGTATGTTGTTAGCTTTTGTTTACCACTTGCACTAATTCCTGTGATTGTTCTGCTCTGTAGGCTGTATGTGCAAATGTATTCATTGAACCAAATAAAGCTATACGAAAACTTCGAAGAGTTCAACATCTCTATGCTCATTTGACTGGGAGACTGAGAAGTGAAGACGACGAGGTAAAATATCATGTGCCAGTGTTTTCCTGATCCAATTTACTTACGTTTCTTTAAGTAATACTTGTCAACCTAATAAACTTGTCCATGCTTAATAGTTTGGACCACGCTCCTTTCTTCTTTAATTGTTACCAGATAGGCAATTTGATATTACCATGGGAAACGTTAAATGTTAGCATTTCACTTGTGATGCTTGTTTGAATTTTAATTGTTTTTCTTTTCCAGTTTTATATTTTGTCTTCTCTTCATCCAAGTCCTGCAGTTTGCGGGTTCCCGACAGAAGAGGCCAGACTTTTAATAACAGAAACTGGTATGTGACTTTTTTCATCAGCTTATCATTTTGGCTTAATTTAATATGGTTCACTTTAGATAATGTATTACATTTCAGATATTTTTACTGGATGCACAATGAAACATTTCTGAATTAGACAAAAAACCTTGTACTATTTCAAAATAATAGTAGACCACATATATAAAAGATGACTAATGCAGCTGGTCTAGAGATGAATGGTTTACTGGATGCGCAACCTGAGTAAAACAGATATTAAGCTAAGAAGTCATCCTGTAACTAGTGTACACTGTACAAGGCTTCTTCACCACAAGATGCAATCTGTAGCATAATAATACTTCGGTTGCTCCTCCATACTTTACTTGACGTTTTGTTTCTCATTAATTTTTAGCTCAATTCGTAGAGTTCACTCAAGTTCTATCATTCTATATCCAGTATTCCTGCACTCTTCATATGTATATTTTTCATCACTTCGTTCTTCTAATCAGACATAATGTTGTTGTACAGAAATGTTTGACCGAGGAATGTATGCCGGTCCTGTTGGTTGGTTTGGAGGAGGAGAGAGTGAGTTTGCAGTCGGTATAAGGTCAGCCCTGGTAGAAAAGGTGAGCTAGGAAGTGGCCCATCTTTTGCTGTAAACTTGCAGTCTCTCTTATAATGTAGTTCATTATGTGGTCATGCAGTCATGTCTAATTCCAATAAAACTTCGGTTGTGTTGAGAATTTATTCAAAATCAGGAAACTGAGATGTTTTATTGCAATTTTCTATGATTTCACCAACTGCACTTCCTCAGAAATCTTGTTACTCAAACAATGTGCAATAATAGGGACATGGTGCATTATTTTACGCTGGGACTGGGATAGTGGAAGGAAGTAACTCATCTCAAGAGTGGGAAGAACTGGAACTGAAGACATCTCAGGTTGGTCAATTATGTTCGAGCATGCATGTGAGCATTGTTCAATCTATAACTTGGAAAGCAAGTCCAAAGTTGAACTCTTAAATTAATTGAATTTTTATTTTTTTATCTTTGGATTTAGGAGCTCCTTTCTAATACTGTGATTTGGCTCTGCAGTTCACTAAGTTAATGAAACTTAAAGCTCTGTCACTTGATGCAAAAAGAGGATGAAATGGAGATTGTAAACTGGGAAGGTTGGTTATTATGGAGGTTATGACTGGAATACAAAACCTCGAAAGTACTTACAATATAAGAAAGCACCAGGATCTTCTAAAAACTACGCCTTACTTTCTTCCGTTTTAGGAGTATCGTTGTTTATGTGCTTGCTAAATTGATTCAGGTCCACAGGTAATAGATTAATCAAGCTGCTATCTTGGTTCAATATTGTAGTCTTAGTCTCTTAGACATCTATGGCTCAGAAATCTCATTTCCAGTCCAAGTGGCAGCTAAATTTGTATAGGGAAACAAAAATTGATGCTTCAGCCTTGTTGTATAGTTGTCCTCGACAGAAGAACTTGAACTCTTAAGAGCATACCAGTCACTCATTTCTTTGTCTTCTTTTTCATACAGCTAGACAATGGTAGATCTCGACATTCTTCAGGTTTTATTATGAAAATAACCGAGTTATTGCGACCTTTCTGCATCATTTAGCCTTCTTCGGTCATCTTGATCTTCCCCTGCAACATACAGAGGTCATGTTAGGATATGAAAAGTTGGTTTTTCAAATTCTGATAAATGCATATTGCATATATCTCCAGGTTGAAATTGTACTAACGTTGTACTTGTACAAGTGTATAGATATTCCTTGTAGATCTAGTGTGATATTACTAAGGATTCAGCAAAGCAAACAAAAATTCACATGCTTGTCTTTACCATTCACTTTTCAGCTACATTTTTCCTTTTGATTACCATATTTGTATGCAGCCTCAATTTATTTATTTTTGCTATATTCAATAAGAGTAAATTCTGTATCTCACTCTAACATTTTAGGGAATGTAGTTTTAAATTTGTAATATGGTGATCATATATTACTTTTATTCTTCAAAAAGATGCTACTGACGACCACGTATTTGAGAAACAAAAGTTTTTTGAGAAACAAAAGTGATTTTTTTCTCAGAAAAATGATCCCCGGCCATCTCTTTGAAAAATAAAAATAATGTTTAATCATTATATTGCGAATTCGAATTTACGGATATTATAGTGCTAAACAAGTAAAGAACTCTGTAATCAATAATAGTAATAAAAGTGAAAAAAAATATTGTTATGTTCTTTCTACTCTAAACTTGGAAACTGAATGCACATTTTAGCACTTGCTAAATTTAATTTGACTAGAATGAAAAACCTTAGAAGTTGTTGGAAAAAGAAAAGCATCAGAGCATCTTCAAGCTCAACCTGTAAGAGATTGTGCTCCAATAAAATTTGTTATAATGATAAAATTTGTTATAATGATTAACTATATTTTAAAAATAGTATGTTATTAATATTTCAAGTTGCTATAGATAGAATGTATTATTTTAATATAATAATAAATGATGTGGAGAAGACCATCTCCAACCAAGTAACACTATTTTGGTGTCAAAAATACACCATCCATAAAATGAACTCCAACCAAGGGACACTATAATTGTCACTAAAAGAATTTTTCACCTATAAAATAGAATATTCTAAAGAATCTTTCACCTATTAAATAGAATTTTCTAACTTTGTTCATTTTTTATATTATAAATAACTTCTTATTTATCATTATGAATTTATGATTTTATTTTTATAATTAAATATAGTGTGTTGTTTATAATTCATGATTTAAAAAAAAATTGTGAAAGTTTAAAGTAAAAAAAATTAAAAATAAAATTTAAAAAATTAGAATAAAAAGATACAAAAAAATATTTTAGAATTAATATGAGTTAAAAAGAAAAGAAGTTTCAATTGATAAAATCTTAAGTTAAAATTTATAAAAACAATTAACTTTAGTAGGACATAGATGGAAGAAATTTGTTTTGTTAACAAACATAGGGGTATTGTTGAAATTTTGAAAGTCACCAAATTTGGTGTCCAAGGATCACCAAATGTACTTTTGTCACCAAATTTGGTGACCCAAAACTCATTTGGTGACCTTGGGTAAATAGTGTCCCATTGGAGTTGCTTTGACACTATATCTATCACTATTATAATGATTTAGTGTCCCATTGGAGTTGCTCTTAGGAAGACAATCGGTAAGACAAAGGTTGGCCTAGGAAGACAATCGGGTGAGTCTTCCCAGTTCATTTTTCTAAGTCTTCCTAGTTCAAACCTAAGTCTTCCTAGTTCATATTTATTCTAATTTAAATAATTAACTAAATAAATTATGTATTAAATTAATTATTTACAGAATTAATTTAATAAATAATTTACTTAATAGTATTAATTATTTATAATAGAATAAATAGAATTAGTTGACTTCTCAATTAATTTCTTTTTATTCTAATTTAAATAATTAACTAAATAAATTATGTATTAAATTAATTCTTTACAGAATTAATTTAATAAATAATTTACTCAATAGTATTAATTATTTATAAGAGAATAAATAGAATTAGTTGACTTCTCAATTAATTCCAGAATCACTTAAAACTTAGATAAATAACAAACATAATAGAACGTTGACACTCGATGCACTGTCTGGTTCATGAGTGACTAACGACAATGTTTGTTCTTTATCCATTTGACTTTAAGCAGTGATTCACTTCCTTCTCATTCAAGAACTCTGTAATCAGTATCTTTTTCTGTCACCACTTGAAATTTCCGTCACTTTAATAAATCCACTGAGCTTGAATACTTCATTGAGACTTGATCAATAAATTGAGCTTCTTTCAATGTAGACTCATTTCAAGTCTGTAGATGACTTTAATCTTCATTCTTTGACAGATATAATCTTCTGAGATTCCTGTGACATCTGATCTAATATTTACTTATTACATTCTTGTTTAAGTTGAGTAGAATCCTCGAATTACAAATAGGCTATTTCATATGCCTTTCAGCTTTCTTCTGACTTTACTATATAATGCCTTAGACAAATTTCTGCAACTTATTTCTTCATGGCCTTATTCATTTCTATCCTGCTGCATGAACACTTCTGAACTTCTACCAGGACAATTATTCAATGGCCTATATACAATCTAGATGCAAGAAACTTTGCTAAGCTCATTATAACTTTGAGCATACATGATCAAGCTAATGTTCATGAGAACAAGACAAGTACATATAGAGACCTATACTATATCCCAGTGATAGAACTCACTAGGTCATGTAATGTGACATAGTCACATAGTGTAGGCTTGTTAATAGTGGTATTCAGACATGTATTGAGCCTAACACCGATTATTCTCTATAAGTGAATTAATCTCTTCGTTCATAATAGGTATACACTAACGACATATTGATATGTGGTTTATTTTTATAAATTTCGATACTTAAATATCACCATTGCACTAATTATATTTTATACATTTTTTAAATCTTTTAAGTAAATTGATGATACTAATATAAAATTATATATTATATTATATATTAAATTAAAATATATATATATCTAATTAATGCTCCAATTAATCACTAAAAGGTACCTCTATCAATTAATACTGATTCCTGTATTTTAGAACACTGTTTTTCAGTGATCCACAGTCAACCTAAAACGAGTTTTCCAGAGTTATATTTTAAAAAGAAAATTTATCAAGTCTTTCTTTTAGTTAATCACCATATCCATTTTGTTTTTGTATTAAGTATATTGATTTGTGAATAATTAATAAGTTAGTACAACGGTTGAAAAAAAGAAGTGAAATGTGCTAAATTTTGACCTTATGTAAAACTCTGATTATTTTTAAAAGTAGCCTCGCATACTCATTTCAAATACTTAAAAGGTTAACAATATATTTCAAAAATTATAATGCAAATAAAAAAATTGAACTGACATAATCGATGACCTGGCCAATGAGGTAAGCATGATGATGCCAGTTCATCAGGAGTGTGCTATCCGTGAGTCCGTCGATCGGAGTTATATTGCGTGTGTGGGTATTATAAAAAAATTAGATTTCTTAAAATGAGTAAGTGTTATATAAGTAATTATTAAACGTCTCATGCGTACGGATATAAAGCTAGTAAGTTATAAGTTGGGGTCGGGTTGACAAACGCTCGGAGTAAACTCTCACGTGTTTATAAGTCCTAAATCTCCGTTGTCAACGATTGTAAACCGTGTCCACACAAACAGGTTCGGACTTTCCGGTTACATATTTTATAGGTCAAATTGTAAATGTGTGGTTGATTGTCAATTTGAAAAGTCCTGCTTGATTAATAATTGCGATGTTTTGAATCAAATAAATAAGAATTTAATTAGTAATTATTAAATTTTAAATCAATTAAATGATAATCGTGAAATGTAGCATAAATTAATATATTTTATATTTTAATACTAATAGAGTTTAAAATTTGAATCTAGTTAACAACATAATATTACTATAAAATATTTAAAATATAGAAACAAAGGTATACGATGTTAATCCTTTCAGTGACATATTATCGTATTTTATTTTATTATTTTCAATAATATATTAAAAATTAATGAGATAACTAAAAAAGTCACGGATTATAAAAGTCAACTTATTATTGTTGATTTTTATTCTTGAAACAAGGTGGACTCCATGTCTTCATCTAAATACGAATCAAATTTCAAATATTAAATATTTCAAAAAATAATTTGAAATAATTTTTTTTACTCTAAGTATTGCTCGTTTCCAAAAATTCACATTTTATTTCAGCTTCCTCAGCTGATAAATATCTTGCGTGATGGTGTGCATCACTATCATATTAAAATTGGCATCATGTTTTAAAAATAACATGTTATTATTATTTCAAGTTGTTATAAATTATTTCAGTATGACAATAGATGACGTAGAATTTTATTACAGGTCTAGAGGTTGGCCAAATATAGAGATTGTCTGAATTTTTTTGCTAACAGTTATGACTCGTTGAAAAGCCTACATATTTACATAATCTCTATATTTCTTATTTAAGACATGTCATGAGTTTAGTTAAGGAATTCTCCTAATTGAAGATGCTCTAAATAACTATTCCAATCAAATAAAATTTGCAACAAGTATTAAAAAAACTTATTTAAAAATTAAAAAATAACATAATTTGACGAATCTAGTCCTAGGATTGTAGAAGATGAACAGACACTTTTAACACGTGAGTAAGTAGTTAATTCTTTGTGGCTTAAATTAAAAAGAAAAGGTAATGCACTTATATAACTCAAAAAGCTAAAGAATTTCAAAGCCACCACCTTGACCAGAGCCAGATACATTTCACTGACTCGCATTTGGTCATTAGCCAACCTTCGGTTCTTTACCACGTGTGTACAAACTACATCCAGAATTTTGTCCACGTAGATCAGTGGGCCCTCTTTTTCAAACTAAAAGTTTACCAGATTATAAGTCGCTTTCATGCACTTTTTGCAACTATATATATGCGACACTATTGCCTTCTAGTTCTTCAACAACTTGTCCATGTTTGTTTTGAACAAACAATGAACCAAAACAATGACGCCAATAACAATAACAAGACTGAGCTCCGTTATCGAGGCGTTCGGAGGCGGCCGTGGGGAAAATATGCTGCGGAGATACGTGATTCGGCTAGGCAGGGTGCTAGGGTTTGGCTAGGAACTTTTAATACTGCAGAGGATGCAGCTAGAGCTTATGATCGTGCTGCTTATTCCATGAGGGGTCATTTGGCAGTGTTGAATTTTCCGGAGGAGTATAATTTGCCGAGTGGTGGCCTTTCGGATCATTTTTCTTCCTACTCAGCATCTGCTTCGGGTTCTAGTTCGTCGTCTGCAATGCAGGGAAGAAGTAATGAAGAAGGAAAAGAAGTAATTGAGTTCGAGTACTTGGACGATCAGGTTCTGGAAGATCTTCTCGATTTTGACCAGACCAAAAACAGTAGCAGAAGGAAGAGCAAGTAAAATTCATTGTCACCAAACTCTGCCTCTCATTTCTTCATTATCAATCATACCAAGTATTCATGATTGCATGATGAAAAAAAATAATCTTAACCATTTTTTCTTCAAGTTATTATATTATCTTTCTTGTTCTATCATTCTTTTCGTTCAATATACAATTAAATAAATTAATTTCTTCGTATTTCAGTGATCTCCGACAATTTTTGAAAATTTGAAATGTAAACCAGACATTCCATAAATGTAGTGGCAGCCTGTGGGATGAACTCGTTCAATGCAAAACCACATATTCCACATAAGAAAGAACAGTAGTTTGTCTGTTGTTAGTTTTGGTTACTGTTTCGAATTTACATATATGCGTGCATATCAGTATATGCGCAGAACAAATTGCAGCTAGAGGTGGCCAAACGAGCGATTTCGAACGTGTAACTCGTAACCGGCTCGCGAAAATAACCATTTAACTCGATTTAGTACGGGCCGATTCGAACCGGCACAAACCGCTGTACTTAAACGAGACATCTACGAGTTTAGCATTTCATGAACCGGAACCTCGGCACGGCACCTCTAGCACTAAGTTCATGAAGTTTTTATATATTCTATCCCTTGACTAGACTTGAATTTGGCTTCATAGAGTTTCTATTTAATTTTTAATTGTTTGTGTTATTTTTCAATCTTAGTGTTTGTGTTTGAAAAGACTGTGATTCATACAGCTGGCTTGGTTTCAATTTTTATTTTTATTTTTTTCTGAAGTGATTCGAATTTTTTTATACATAAGGTTAAAACATGTTTTTTTTTTAAAAACATATTGTTATTATGATAATAATATTGTTTGATTTGTAAATTTTTTAATATGTTAATGCGGTTTGTTCCGTTTTTTTAGAGAGGAGTACTCTCAAATTATTTGTAAAATATTTTTTCAATTAAAAAAATTTATAACATATAATCAAATTAAAAGTAATATATATATATATATATATATATATATATATATATATATATATATATATATATATATATATTTGAACCGTCTGGACCCGCCAACCCGTCCGCCAACCCGAATAGAGGTGCACGAGTCGGTTTTTGTTGAACACAACAGGCCCCGGCACACTCTGACAGCTATATGTATGTCATACTCAATAAGGGCGATGTACATAGAGTTAACTAATATAACTACTGCATTAACTTGTGGCGCCCATACTTGCACAAATACAAATAATGGAAGACCGACACGAAAATGATGAAACGACAGAACAGTTTCGAGTCCTTATCAGTGAATTTTTGGGTTCGACGTACATCGGATCGGGATTGAAGAAGAGCAACCCTATTCATTATTCACTGTTATTTGTATAGTGTTGAAATGAATGATAAGATGTTTCGTATTATTTGTTAAAATTGCTTTTCACCACGCAGTGATCTTGCTAATTTTTGGTAGAAGACGACAGTGATCTTGCTAGTTTGTGCAGAGCGTCCAAAGTATAAGCAGTGCAGTGTTCAAAAGTCGAAAGGGCTTTAAGTTTAAGGAGGTTTAAGATTTGAAATGAATGACCCATCGAAGAAGGATATCTAACCATTTAAAAGAGCTTCGTCCATATCGCATGATTATAATTATGTTCGATTCCCTGCAACAACGTAATTATACAAAATTTAATTTATTTATTTTAAATTCATTAGATTCATCGAGAGTTCGATTCCTTAGAATTACGTAATCATACAAAATTTATTTATTTTAATTTCTTTGGTTTTATTCACGGTTTGATCGTCTATAACCACATAATAAAATAGTGAGTTATTTATTATATATGTTTATCATTCAATTCTCGATAAATACATTTTTGAATAATATTTATTAATAATTTATCAATATTAATATTTTAATATTGACTCATGCCCGTGCTTGACACGGATTATCGGTTAATACATAATGATGTAGGGTATGCATATGTCCGGCCTGGAAACTATTTTTTCCCAAGGTTCAATAAATTTTAGGATCGCCCTAACAGATGCACAAAAAAGGATTTTACCTAGTTTATATTGATGCGAGGCTGATTCATCTCGCATCGCATGAAAGCACGATGGCTCGATGACTACAAGGCGAAAAAAGATGATTAACAAGGCAAGGATTTCGCACAATACGAGGGCAGATTGCCGGATGCTCGCATGGTACGTAGATATTGGATAGGAAATATTCAGCTTGGAATGTGGATTAGTGATGCCGAGTCTCCTTAAGCATGATTGTGATTTTTGCTCAGAGCTTAAGGACAGTTTGCAGTCTTTCTATTTTGGGGAGCTAGCTCGATGGGCATCAACTCCTAATTTGTCAGTTTGATACGAAAGTCATTGAGCATGAAAAGTTGGACAAGTCCTTTCATATTTGAGGGTGGTGCAATTTTACAGGAAACAAACGGAAACCGGTAAACAGTTCAATTTTTACGAATGCGATTCAATTTTTTAATGATGCGGTTTGGATTGAGAAGAATTGAAGATGCGATAAGAATATGTCCCCGGCTCCAAGTAATGATGATTGATGGCCTCCGAAACAAGAATCACTATCTTACGGCCTACGGAGAAGTTAAGACTAGTCTTTGTGAAAAGTTTGGTTACAGATTCCGAATCCGTAAGAGGCCCTTTTCCCGTAGTCAAGCTCCCAGATGCTGGACGCGTGTCGGTTTCATATGAACCAGTCACGTTCCGATACTCAAATAACCCTCCACCTGTTGACGTAGACTACGCCAGTCACCTATTCTACGAAAATATAGACTGATAGGCAGAACCAGTGGTGACTGAAGCGTCATCACCTATTCTAGGCTCAATAGACCACCAGGCGGCGAACGGACCGACCTCCTATAAAGGACAATTGACGATTTCCCCGGGAGCTAAGGCGAATTTGACACAAAAAAACACTGAAAACTCCACATACTGACTGTCTTCTGATAATCACTATGGATTACAGCTAGAATCCCCACTACCATTAATGTTCTTCAGGTTTTAATCAACCTATTATCGGACCACCAGTCTCCGCTTGACATAATCTTGCCGACAATCTACTTAAAGTGCAAGAGCAATACTTCTTTCGTACATTCTATATGGAGAAATTTTTTTTGTGAGGTTTTCTATTACTCCACTAATTAGGGCGTGGTATGATCTTGTAAAATAAATGTGTGTGATGGTCGCGAGATTTCTCAGATACAAGTCGTAGGAATTATCCGATAAATTTCACAACCATTATCGGAAGATTGTTTACGAGTTGAAGTGTTTTATGAAAGAGAGTTTTATGCCTGTCTTTTTCGGTCTGTTTTTGTGTAGCGTCTTTGCTTATGTGTTTTTTGTCTGTCTATTAGGGAGGGGGAGCGTGGGTCGGATCGGTTCGGTTATAGGTTAAAATCGAAACCGCATATCCTCAGTTTTTAAAATTGAAAATCGAAACCGCAACTGAAACTGACGGTTCGGTTTCGGTTTTAAAATGATCGGATCGGTTACAATCGGTTTGGTTTCGGTTTTAAAACCACCTCAAATAAACATAACAAAAAAAATGACTTCGAATTTTTAAACATGCAAAGTTAATTGCAAATTATTTTTTCGTCCAAAATAAACAGACAAAGTTTTCATAACAAATTATTTAAGTCCAACATGATCCGAGAATAATGAAAATTTAACATGATTTTCAAAAATATTTTCTTTGAGATGTATACAAGACAATGTTAGAAATTCAACAATCTTGAGCCTATCTGAAATCTTTGTATAAGTAAAGAGTTTTTCCAGGAAGCCAAGAAAAATCATCACATCCAAAAATAAAGCAAACATATAAAACACCTAGATATAAAAGTTTAGTAAACTACATTTATTAATCAACTATTACAAATTAAAACTTCAAAAATAAGAACAAAATAGTGTAATTATTAAAAGAAATGTCAGGATCTTTATTAATCTACTCCCACTACTCATAAAAATTGGTCTAGTAGAAAATATAATATATTTATTTATTTATTTTTATTAATCGGATCGGTTTTTTCCGGTTCGGTTTGGACCTAAAACTGAAACCGAAACCTCAAGAACGGTTCGGTTTTTTAATTTTCGGTTTCGGTTCGGTTTCAACTCGGTTTCGATTTTCTACAGTTCGGTTTATATCGATTTCGGTTCGGTTTCGGTTTTAATTCGGTTTTTTGCTCACTCTACCGTCTATCTGTTTGTGTCCTGATATTTTTGACCTCCACCCTTTTTGTGTTTGGTCAGCTACACGTGTCAGTTTGAGAAGAAGCCTCGTCCCCTTTATCCTCATAGACTCATCTTGGATATCCGTCTAATAATTGGGCCTGGGTTGTAAAAGTGTTTGGGCCTGTTATTTATAGTTCTTATAATAGGCCTGGATTATCACTTATAATGATTAACAATCCATCAGTGTGTGAGATATGTTTTTATTCAAAAATACAAATAATTTGATCTTTTATATCAGTGTCATAAGATTTGCTAATTTATTTTTCTAAAATAGCTTAGAATTTTCGGGAATGAGTGTGGATGACAAAAGACAAGTTTTTGTCACTTGGCCGATGACAAGAGACAAATCTTTATTATTAGGCTCTCTTCATTAAATCCTTATCTATCTATCTATGTATACTATCTATACTATTATATTAAAAACGAAACATTGAAAGTTTTGTAGTCTGGTCATGAAAGTTTTTGAAGTCCGGTCACTCCATTCATAGCCGTTAGATATTTTGATCAAATCATTGAGAACCGTTAGATAAAATATTAAAATTAGTATATAGAATATCTTTTCTATTTTTCCTAACTAAAACATCTCATTTTCCAAAAATATCACAGACAGTTTCATTTAATAAAATAACATAATAAGATTATAATTGCTAATAAATAACTCATTACCATTTTTAGCCAAAGTGTATATTCTTTTTTATATTTTCTAACTAAAATTTCTATTTTTCTATTTTTCCTAAATAAAACCTCTAATTTTCCAAAAATATCACGAATAGTTCTATTTAATAAAATAAAATAATAATATTATAATTATTAATGACTAACCGATTAGCTTTTTTTTCCAAAACGTATTTTTTTTTATATTTTCTAACTAATATTTCTCTTAACTAAAACCTCAAAAATATCACGGGCTATTCCATTTAGTAGCATAAAATACTAATATTATGAATATATCTCTCTATATCAAAGACGAAACATTGAAAGTTTTGGTACCTGTTTTTTGTACCTATTTTTTGATACGATATTTGCCTTATTTAATTGTTTATTTAATTATTATAATCAGTTACTCTTTCAATTAAATTATATTACCATTTTTTTCTTAAAAAATCAGGGGCAATTTTCTTTTCAGCTAAAACGTGTTACTTTTTCTATTTCCTTTGCTAAAATCCTTCATTTTTCAAATATATCACGAGAAAACCCTTACATATTTACTTTAAAATCTATTTTAATACTTTTATTTGACAATTACATTTTTCAACTAAAACATGTCACGTTTTCTATATTTGTTACTAAACCCCCTCTTTTTTCAAAAATATCACGGAGAAATCGTTACTTTTATATTTTAAAATTCAACGAAAACACGTTAATTTCTATTTTTATTACTAAAACCCCTCTTTTTCCAAAATATCGCGGACAAACCGTTACTTATTTATTTTAAAATTCATTTTAATACTTTTAATTATTTTAAAATGTTTAACACGTCTACTTTTTTTTTTAATAAATGCAATTAATAAAATAAAAATAATAAAATTAACAATTATTCCGGATTCTTGTTTACTATAATAGGGTTACCGCAGTTGTTACAGACTCGGGTTTTAAGCTATATTATTAAAGATGAAACATTAAAATTTTGGTAGTCGGATAGATGGACGGTCGATACTTAGTGATTTTACTTAATTACCCTTACTTATTTTTTTTTAAAAACTATCGCTAAATAATAACATTATTTATAACCAATTACCTTTTCAGCTAAAATACATTACTTTTTTTTATTTTTTTCTTACAAAATCCTCTCTTTTTCTAAAAAAAACACGGGCGATTATCCTTTTTAACAAAAACATGCTATTCTTTCTATTTTTTCTTACTAAAATCCCTCATTTTCCAAAAATATCACGGGCAAATCCTTACTTATTTATTTTAAAATCTATTTTAATACTTTTAATAATGTTATTTTTTCTATTTTTTCATTTTCTAAAAAAATTATTATTAAATAATAACATTTTTATAACCAACTACATTTTTAGCTAAAATACATTATCTTTTCTAACAAAATCTTCTCTTTTTAAAAAAAAATCACGGGCAATTACCTTTTTCAACTAAAACATGTTACTCTTTCTGATTTTTCTTTACTAAACCCCTCATTTTCCAAAAATATTCCGGACAAATCCTTACTTATTTATTGTGAAGTCTATTTAAATACTTTTAATTACGGACACTTACCTTTTCAGCTAAAACATGTTACTTTTTCTATTTTTCCTTACTAAGACCCCTACTTTTCCAAAAATATCACGGGAAACAGTTATTAATTTATTTTAAAATCTTTTTTAATACTTTTAATTATTTTAAAAAGTTTAACACGCATACTTATTTTTATTTAGCAAATGCAGATTAATAGAATATTAAAACATAAATAATAAAAATAATAATTATTAATAATAATCCGTGCATCGCACGGGTTTTAAGCTAGTAATATTAAAAGCAAATCATCCTCGGTTGGTAGTTTGGTCATTTGGTTTGGTTCTCTAAATAATAACCGTTAGATGTAAATATAGGTAAATGAGAACCGTTGGATGTAATATTAAAAGAATATTCTTTTTTTGATGGTTCGAATCCCGTCAACAACATATTAAAATTTTTTAAGATCAAAATACAAATAAATGCTAATAAAATAAGATAAAAAATACTAAAAAAAATAATATTATAAGCAAACTACCATCTATTTGGTTGGTTGGTTGGTAGTTTGGTTCTCTAAATAATAACAGTTAGATATAAATATAGATAAATGAGAACCGTTTGATGTAATATTAAAAGCATATTATTTTCTTGGTATCTAAAATACTCCAACGGGTTCAAGATTCGAATCCCGTCAACAACATATTATTATTATTAAATATTTATATTATCTATTTTTTTAAGCTACATTCAAAAGTTCAAGATATTATTCCGTCGACAACATATTAAAAAATTTTAAGATCAAAATACAAATAAATGATAATAAAATAAGATAAAAAATAATAATAAATCATATAAAAATACTAAAATAATAAATTAAAAATACTAAAATTCATCCGTGCATCGCACGGGTTATAGGCTTGTATATATTAAGTGTTTTAGAGATTTTATCCAAAATTTTGGTTCTGTACCGCCAAATTAATAAGGACCGTTGATCTTAAAATAGATGAATGAGAACCATTAGATCTAATATTATAAAAGTTATTTTACTAATATAAATTAAATATGAGTAGGTTTTCTAAGTTGACTAGAATTCTCAATTAAAAATTCGTAAGTTCATATTCTAAGTTGAGTATGTTTATTTTATTGTTGGTCTCTATATTTTAATTCTAAGTTGAGTAAGTTTTCTTTATTTTTATTCCATTCTTAAGTTGAATAGAACTATCGTTAAAATTTGTTAATTTATTTTTTCTTCAGTTTCAGATTAATTATAATTGAAAAACAATTGTTAAACTATCAATAAATAAAGATTATTTTGTGAGTTTTGTGGGCGGTAAAATCGTTTAAATCTTATGTTTAGAACTCAAAACACAACATAAGTAATGTATTAAGCGTATGAAACGTAATAAATAAAGTCTAAAAACTAATTACATGAAATAATTAAAAATTAACAAATTAACATAATTATAAATATTAAAAAAATCATACATTGCATGGGTTATAAGCTACTACTATTAAAAGCCTTAAGCAACCAATCTAGTCCAAATTGCCTATGAAGAGGAGATGATTTATGAAATTTGTGTGTTGAAAAGTACGGTAACGGGGAATTAATACAACAATTTTGTGAAAGCAATGACTTTTGTATGTGTAAGTATTTCTGTAAATAATATTATTTGTCAAATCTCGATCGAATAAATTATATCTTAGGGGTCGTTTGGTTCGCTGGTATCAGGAATCAAGTATGAGTTTAGAATGAGCTAAACTCATACCTCATGTTTGGTTCAAAAATTTTTATTATCAAACCCATACCTCAAACCCTCATGGTATGAGATTTTGATACCATAGGGAGGAGGTGGATATGAAAATGGGGTATGAGTATCAATTATATATCATTTTATTAATTTCATGCAAAAAAATATTATAAATATTAAAAATTATTTTATATACAAACAAATGTTATTAATAACAATAAAATATTTTAAATTTTTTTATAATATAATAAATTAATTTCATATATAATTTAATATAATTTTAAAAATCATTCCAGAACTGAACCAAACACATAATATCATAAATGATATTTCAACCCCATACCACCTTAACCAGATTCCTGATTCCAAACCCATACCACTTCGTGAACCAAACGACCCCTTATATATAATAACCGTAAGAGAATCTTATTCAAACCTTTGGTAGTCCAGTCCTTGTATGATCATTGTACAACCAAATTAATAAAGATCGTTATATCATAAATGATACACGAGAATAGTTAGATCTAATATTAAAAACTGTACTCGATTAATAGTATGATTATATTTAAAAATTAAAATGTGTATTTGATTAATAATAATATTATATTTAAAAACTAAAAACTGTATTTTGATAACTCTTTTTTCTCTTTAATAGTATGATTATATTTAAAAATTAAAATGTGTATTCTCTATGTAAAAATTGGTAACTCTTTTTTCTCTTTAATTTATGAGTAGTTCTAGTTTGATAATAATTGTGAAACCAAATTTTGAGATATCGATTCATATCAATTACATTATTAAAAAATTCTCAATATAATGCTCATGTATATCATAGCTAAAAATCGTATCAGTTACATTATTTAAAAATTATAAATATAATGCTCACTTATACCATGACTAACAATAATACACATGCACCATATGTTATAAGAGAGACATAAGAGAAATCATGTACATGGATTTATGGATTTATGTTGCAAATTTTACTATAGAGATCACAAGTAAAACGACTTAGTTAATTAATATTAACATAACAATTTTAAGGGACATACAATTTGATTCATCCATATTATATTATATTATTTTACATATAACAAATATAAAAGGATAATATTAAATATTATTAAAAATTGAGAGTTTCATATTTTATTAACGATAATTTTAAATATAATACTTGTAGAGAAAAAGGATCATGAGGTTAATCTCATCATACTTTTTCTAAGATCACAATACATGTAAACAAATAAATCTAATTATCTATTGTTAAATATTTACCTAACATATATTTTGATTTATTTATAAATTAGAAAAGTGAGTAATTAGATAGTTGATATAATACACTCAAATGATCAGTTACCATCTCCGGAGTCGAGATTTTTATTCTCATATTCATAACATATTAACAAAATTTTAAGTTTTGAATCACCTCAATAACATATTAATATTACATATTTCAAAAATTCACAAAAAATTAAAATTTTGAATAATATAAATTTGAATACATACACATAAAATATATGTCTTTTGCACAAGGTAAATGCAACACGAAATAATTTATCCAAAAATATATCCTTACGATTCCTTCGTCCCACCCAATTTTTAACATTTGGGTGGGGCACGAAAATTAAGAAATGTAAAGAAAAAGTAAGAAAAAGTTGGTAAGTTGGTGATACTTGTTAAAATAAATGAAGAAAAATATACTATTTTATGAAATGTTAGTAATTGGATGAGACATTTTAAAAAGAAAAGTGTTGACAATCTGGTGGGACAGAGGAAATATATTTTATGCATAATTTTAATCGTCACGGTACAATAGCATAAAAAAAAATAAGAATAGTTCAATTTTAAAATAAATAAATGATAACCGTGAGGTGTTTGAACTCCATCAACGACTTATAAAATATAAAAATGAATATTTTTATCTCTAAATATATTAAAAAAGAAAGTCCAGAGTTTTAGCTTCAAAAAAGTAAGTATTATTGGATCTTAAAATAAATAGATTAAAACCGTTAATATAATTTCAAGTAATATTTTATACGTTGATAGATAAATTATTATTTTTAAATTTCAAGATTCGAAATTTGCCAAAAATATATTAAAAAATTATATTTTAGAATTAATAAATATTAATAAATTAAAAATTAAAAAAAGATGAATATGAATATAAATACTAATAAAATTGTGAATTAATATAATAAAAAAAATTAAAAAAATCAAATGCATTACCCAAACTATAAGTTAGTAGCTTGTTAATTACATATGACCGATTATATTTGGTCCTATCAGCAGTTGTATTACAGAAAGTTCAAAAAGATTTTAATAATGTTATGGAAATTCCTTTTATAATTCGTTAATTATTCTGACCGATAAAAAATACCTAAAATAATTTATAAATTTTACGTCTCGTGATCCTCGGTAATTCAGAATCTTCTTGGTTGCTCTATAATCATATTTTGAAGAACCGTTTAGTATTTTCCTTCCATAAAAACAGCTTAATTCCTTTTTTTTACTTGTACTTACCTTTTTAACCTCTTTAAGTACCAGATTTGATGGATCCCAAAATTCATTACAATATTTCATGGGATTTGCTTCCTACAATAAGCTGTGAATTTTACATAAAACTAACTTCATCCACAATTAATCTTTTCCATATGCCACTAATAAACCATTAGAGCATCTCCAACCATCATGAACCCTTAGCTAAAAATTCAAATGACATGCCTTAAATAGAAATTATAGAGAATGTGTAAAAATTTTGTCACTCCAATGGTACATTACTGTTGGCTAAAAATTTAGATAAACTCATCATATTGGCTATATATGCCAAACCTCTAGGGACCTGTAACAAAATTACACGTCAATTGTTACCATATTAAAATAGTATATTGTACTTAAAATAACTTGAAATAATAATAACATGCCATTTTTAAAATATAACCAATCAATATAGCCAACTCCATTGAAGTAAAATATCTTACAGGTTCAGCAAATTTTACATAATCAATATTTAGCCAACCATTTTACAGAACACCGTTGGAGATGCTCTTAGGCCCCGGATTAATTTGGAGCCAGCAAGACCACAAAGCCAAAGAAAATCTGCCCTTCAAGTTTTTATACAGTTCTGGTAAGATCATATGGTGAACTGGACAATGCTAGCTAAATTCTGCAAGAAACCACCCTGGTTTGTTTTGCTTACTCTTTGTGTTCTTGCATATTTAAGTCGTCGATCCTCTTTATCGTACTATTTGGAACCATTGAATTCTAGAATTGCGGAAGGTGCAGACATGGAACAAAGTTTGATATGAAAGTCATTGAGCATGAAAAGTTGTACAAGTCATTCGATTTTTACTTCCGAAACGGAACAAAGTTTGATATGAAAGTCATTGAGCATGCAAAGTTGTACAAGTAATTGATTTTTACTTCCGAACCGACGGAAATAACCGAACCTAATTTTTAGATTGAAGCCCTAATACACATATGTCAATAATGTATTATTAATTTTTAACTAGAATTTACAAAATATATATAAACATCTTTCTCTATATATTAAAAACCAATAAAGGGCAAAGTTTGCCATTTTAATGGCTGTGAAGTTACGATTTTACCCTTATATTTTCTAAAATTACAAAAATACCATTCTTTAATAAAAATGTAAAAATTGTGAAATTATGTTAATGATGGGAATCGAACCCTTAACATATCCATGTCAAACTCATGTCATAACCAACTGTGCTACACTTTGTTTTGAGTTTATATTCAAACTCTTATTAGATAAACCACCTCTTCTTCCAATTTTTTTATTTTTTGAGTTAATAAACATTGATTTATATTATTTTTAGAATATTGCACAATACATAGTTATAATAAATATTTTTAGCAATTGAACATAATCTACAATTCTCTTTTATCAATTTAAATTATTGATATATGTCATTTTAATACCTTGAATTTATGATTTTGCCCCTACATGCTAAAAAATTACAAAAACGTCAACTCTTTTATATTTATGCAAATAGTAAATAAGATTATGTTAGTGTAGTAAATTGAACCATTAATCTTCTCTAATCAAGCTCATGCATAAGTAGCATAGTACATTTTGTTTTAAGTTTTCTTTAAAATCTTATTAATGTTAATTTCTCTTCTTCTCTCATCTTCTTTTTTATAATTTTTTATTTTTAAATAAATAAAATGTTGGTTTATATTATTTATAAAATATTGCATTGTATATAATTACCAAAAATATTTTAATGGATTGAGCATACTCTACGATTCTCTTTCTTTTATTTTAAATGATTGATATAAAAAATAAAATTTTAAAAGAGTATAAGATTATAGATAACGTATAATTTCTACATAATAATAAGATTATAGATAACATATAAGATTAGAGTATAAAATTTTTATAAAATTTTAAAAGTAAAAAAATTGAGTGAGACGCCGTATGGATGACTTTTAAATAATATTAATAGATTTTGTAATAAGTCTCAGCCCTACGTTTATATCTGACAATGTTAAGACTGCATCGCCTATGTTATATACCGACAATTTTGTAATTTACTTCGCAAGATAGGGAATCTATCTACACAAATGATTTACATAAATATTTTTCATATTTTTTTTGTAAATCTAACGGTACTAAAAGAAAAGATCGTACAAAAATAACAAATTACACAAAATATTATAAATTTCACCCGTAGAAAATAAGATTATTTTAATATTATAAATTTTATTTATTTGCATTAAATATATAACGGTTTGAACTTTATATCGTATTAGATTACAAATTGCGTCGTCTATCATATAAATTTTTTTATAAATTAATATACTCGATAATTATTACGTCATCTTTTCATCTATATGATTGAACTTACAATTTTTTTAAGAAAAATAATTTGAATTTAAGAACGTTTCGGTCGAAATAATACATATATAGCCGAATGTTTTAATTTCTTTTAAATGTTTTTAAAAATAGTAGACGAATGTTTTCATCTATAACATATTTTGTTTTTTGCAAATGTAACCATGCAACTATACATAGATAGTGGTTCATATTTTTTATATATAAATTACAATTTGCATCATCTATGCACTAATTTGTAATTTGTAAGTAACTTAATTAATACATTTAACAATTTTTACGTAACTACTGTTTCGTTTGTATGATTGCATCTACGATTTAAAAAAAAAACACAATGTGAATTTAAAGGAGTTTGGATCGAAAAATATTTAATCAAATTAATATATATGAGATTTAAATTTTGGACTCTATTTCAATTATCTCTTAAATAATAACACATAAAAAAAACATAAATAAATAAGCACGAAAACAACTTGTTCTAAAATTGACCCAAAAATAATAGAATTACTTTTATATTGTAAATAATATTTATTTGTATCAAGTAGACAAAGACTCAAATTTTATATCCTATAAATTATAAATTGCATCATTAACCATGCCAATTTGTACATAAGTTAATATACTCAAAAACAATTATGTAATCTTTTTTCAAATATATGGTTGGATCTACGATTTCAATATATATATATATATATATATATATATATATATATATATATATATATATATATATATGAATTTAAGGGCGTTCCGGTCGCCAATATATATGTATATATATTAAATTAATCGAAATGAGATTTGAATTTTGAATTCGATATTATTAACGCTTAATTAATTACATAAAATACATATATATAGTCAAGTTAAAATACATTATTATTAGTACACGATGATCATTTATAAAAAAAATTGGATTAAAATTTGTAACTGTAAAACGACATTCCAAACATATTATTAAAGTACTAAGTGTGTTCATATAATTTAATACAGTGATGGACACAAGAGAGAAGTGCGAAATCAGTTCCCAAGTTAAAAAAATAAACACGTGATATGAATACTCCATATTGCAATAGGTGCTCATCTCCCAAAGTATTTGTCTTGTGAGAGTGTGCAAAGATGCACCAACCTTCAGTTTCTTTTTAAAATCCTCTATCTCATTCACATGTGTTCGATTATATTACAACAACATTGTGTGCATTTAACGATTTATATTCTAGACTGCAAAAAAATAAAAAAAACCAAATCAATTGATCGCTGAAAAACAAACAACAACTACTAAGGCAAAATACCTATTTACAAATTATACTTTCTCCAACATAGAAAACTCCGGTAAACCTGATTATAATTGCAACAAGAACAATAGTTCGACCGTGTTTCAAATTTTACATTGTTTCTATTTGTTCTTAATATCAATAATACTCACTATGAACAAGTCCCAAAGCCTTGGGTTTGGCACAGTTACGTTATCATATTAATTTACATACACTAATGTTATATACGGACTTTAGACTAAAAGATTTTAAGATGTGATCACGGTGTGTAGTCTTACGTACCTGACCAACTTTATATTTTATTTACAAGTATATTGTCATTTCGTTAAAAACACATTAGTTTAGATACATCCATATCATATATGAACAACTATACTAAAATAATCATTTAGATTATATTTAATTGTTGAATTTGATAAAATGCATTTCACGACATTTAAAACTAAATTAATATTTTGTCAAATGAAAATAATAATTTGATCTTTATTTTATAGATTTTTTTTCCAAATTTTGTGAAATCTTATTAAATATTAAAAAAAATTTATACAAATATAAGATAAATTCAAAATTAATTTTAATTACAAAATTGTTTCGATATATATACATTTTCGTGCGAAAAATTATTTCAGTAAATAAGCAGGCCCGTGCTTCGCACGGGTTTTTAGGCTAGTAAACATATAAAATGCATCATCATAAAAAATTTAAAAATAATTATGCATTCTATTTTAAGATATTAATTTTTATCTATGAATAATGCTAGGGGTACCAAATTGGATTCCAAAATGGATCTCAAATATCACATGTCATGTTATTATTGACTATAATTTAATTAATAATAGTGGACCTCCTAATTTCACATTAATTCCCTCCATAAAATCATCTCAAACTTCCACATCACCGATGCCACATCATTTGGTACCAAAATTCGGTACCTCTAGCATTACTCTTTATCTATAAACTAGGCTTTCATCCATTTATTTTTATTTAACAAAGTAGAAGAGTCACAATTTTTTCAACTTATTACCTCTGTTTTTATTTGTCAAGTTTATATTTTCTTCGTATCCTTTCTAAAAATGACTAAAACATAAGATATTGATTTATAATATGAATCAAAAATTTCTATTTTGATTATTCGTTCAAGTTAAAGTTTAATTTGATTTTTATATTTGTTATCTACCCTCTTTATTAAAAGCAGAAACTCCCTTTAAATGGTATGGTATGTTATGTATATCGCGGTATACATATAATTATTAATATCTTAATATATTTAACTTAATTTCAAATTAATATAGTAATTATTATTTAAAATCAAATTAAATCTTTATTAAAGTAGAAAACCCTTTTAATGGTATTGTATAGATATATACCGCGAGATAGATATAATTATTAACTTAATTAACTTAATATAATTCTCTTAATTTCAAATTAATATAATTATTATTTAAATTCGAGTATGTTAATATTAACAACTGAGAATATATTGATAATTTGACTTTATTCTTCAATATTAATTTTTATATACCGATATATCTTCTAATATATTAATATAAATCAATAACACAATTAATGTAATTCTAAAATTATCTCTAAGAACTCTATATTTATAACAATTAACTCTTATAATATAAGTTATCTAAGAACCTTATATTATTAATATATTTATCATCTCTCTTGCTATTACGGATTGACATTTCATCTGTGTCACCTTATCTCGATCTGTTCCCCATTCCATTCGGGTCAAAAATTTGGAGAATTTTTCAGGAGAAGTTTAAAAGCAATTCGCGAATTGAGAATCTGTACTCTTTATTAAAAGTGGACACCCCCTTTAAATGGTATGATATATCATGTATACTGTGATATCCATATAATTATTAATATCTTAATATATTTAGCTTCATTTCAAATTAATATATATAATTATTATTATTTAAAATCAAATTAAATCTTTATTAAAATCAGAAAACTCTCTTAATGGTATTGTATAGATATATACTGAGAGATACATATAAATTTTTAACTTAATTAACTTAATATAATTCTCTTAACTTCAAATTAATATAATTATTATTTAAATTCGAGTATGTTAATATTAACAAATAAGAATATATTAATAATTTGAATTTATTCATCAATATTAATTTTTATATATCAATATATCTTCTAATATATTAATCTAAATCAATAATACAATTAATGTATCTCTAAAATTATCTCTAAGAACTCTATATTTATAACAATTACCTCTTATACTATAAGTTATCTAAAAACCTTATATTAATATAATTACCATCTCTCTTACTATTACGGATGAGCATTTCATCCGCGCCACCTTATCTCGATCCGTTCCCCATTCCATTCGGGTCAAGAATTTGGAGAATTTTTCAAGTTTGGGCAGAGCGGGGAGAAGTATAAAAGCAATTCACGGATTGAGAATTCTATTAATAATAAGAAAAATTGCATTTGTTGGAACACAATGGTTTCAAAGCTAGATTTTGGTTATTATAATATAACTAAATTAATTGATTTCATTTTAAACTCGGGTTCGATTTGCTTCAATAACAAAATGAGATATTTCATTTGGTACTATTGTACAATTGACTTTTGTATTTGGTACCACTCGAAGTTTTTTACTTCGAAGTGACACAGTTATGGTTTGACTTTGTCCACACAATATCACTCCGTTAAGCAAACTTTAATCGATCGTTACAAAATTATGAGATTTTTTCATTTGTTACCACTCTACAAATTTTGGCATCCAAGTGACACAATTTTAATTTGCGTTTCAGCTCTCAAATACCGTTTTTTTAATGAGTCCGATGAATTTGTTCAAACTACTTAGTTTATTGGCTTTGAAAATATTGTTGGGTATATCTTTGCCCACCAAAAATAAGGAGTGATTCATCAAATTTATCAGATTCATTAATATAATGGTACTTTGGAGTTGAAAATCAAAGTAGAATGATGTCATTTAAAAATCGAAAATTTATCTAATGAAAAATTTCATAAATTTATAACGATTAACGACATGGTATTTTTATGGATGAAGTCAAAAATATAATGATGCAATTTGACAGTCAAAAGTTTCAAGTGGTACTAAATGAAAAGTTAATTATACATTGACATCAAATTAAAAATCTCTTACATACTTACGCAAGTTATTTATTTATTTAAATTCCATTTATTTGATTTCACTCGGGATTCGATTCTCTGTAATTACATAATTTAATAATATTTATTTATTATCAACTTTCATCTTAATTTCATGTTTTAATTCTATACAACTACATATCTAAATAATATTTATTATTATTATTATTCTATATTTTAAATTTTATTTTCAGTAATTTTATTTTTATTCTCGATCCGTGTTTCGCACGGGTTATCGGCTAGTATAGAGAAAATTCGAAACCAATCTGAACTGAACCATTTTAAACGGATTAATTTGATTTGATTTTCTTATATAACGGTATGGTTTTGGTTTTAAATTTATTCAAACCAAATAATTTGGGTTGAGTTCTAAAACCCTTCCAAATTGATCGATACCCACCCCTAGCAATTTTACAGGAAAACAAACCGAAACCGATAAACAATTCAAGTTTTCAAATGCGATTCGGTTTTTTATGGTGCGTTTTTTATTGAGAGAGATGGAAAAGAATTGAAGATACGATAGGAATATGTCCCCGGCTCCTTCAAATAATGATGATCTAAATGTTTTAATCAACCAGTCTCCGTTTGACATTATCTTGCCGACAATCTACTTAAAGTGCAACAGCAATACTTCTTTCGTACTCTCTATATAAATTTTTTGGAAAATGTTAGAGGTAGCAATTTAGTTCTTAGAATAGTTTCTAAATATACGTGAAAGATTCTGATTTTGTTATAATAATAAACTAGCGTAAAAGTCAGTACAAGGCACGGGTATTACAATAATTTCTCGCACGAAATTGTTTATATATTAAGATAATTTTGTAATTTAAAATTCGAAAAAGGATAATATTTCAATTTTATCTCATATTTTAATAGTATTTTTGTAATATGGCATAACATTTACATTAACCAGATATTTTATAACTTGATTAAATTTCATAAAATTTGGATAAATATCCCTACGATAATAATCGCATGATTACATTTAATTGCTAAAATATTAATATGATTTTAAATGATGTGATAGGAACTTTATCAAATTGAACCTTTGAGTATATAATAATGTGGTTTTTAATGACAGAACTTTATCAAATTGAACATTTGAGTATAAAATAAATAAATATTTTTGAAAATTATCAATATATAACATAGGCAATGTGATTTTAACTTAGTTAGAGTATATTTATAAATAATCGATATATACGTAAGGTGAAAACATATTATGAAACTATTAATATTATATGAAAGTCGTCATTGCGGTGTATAGCTCATTTTTTTATATATTACATACATATTTTTACATTTTTAAATTCAAATGTTTAGTTTTAGTCTAAAATTTATTACACAATATCAAAATTCTATTTTAAAATTTTGATAAATTGAAACAATTTTTATCTTATAATATGAATTATTTTTTAACTCAACTTGAATTTTTACAAATATTTTTATCAATGTAAATTATGATTATACGACCTTAATGATTGTGCATCAACATAATATTTAAGATGAAACTTTTTGGTTTCATCATAGGTTGATTTAAGTATATGTTATAACTCAACTATCATACATTATGTTGATTATTTGATCAATTTAGTATACTATTTAAAATTTATATTATCATACTTTGATTTATAGTCTAATTGGTCATTGCGAATAATTATTGCAATTTTGTAATATTTATAATTCAAAAAAACATATTTTTTTTTCATTTTATATTGAATATTAATTATGTTATTTTTTATATATACAACATAAATCATATTTTTGGAGTTGTCATTTTTTTTAAAATAAATTCAATTATTTTAGTTTCTTTTAATATATATATTTTTAGATCAATCACGCTTTTAAATCGCTGAAAGTCTAAATAGTTGGTCGACCAAAAATCTCTAATATAACTCGCGTATTTAAAATTTTATATACATAAAAATTTATGCGAGACAATCATTTATTATGTATAATTTTATAAACAAAATTATATATTTCTTAAAAAAATCTTATTTTTTTCTCAATAGTTTAATATCTACACATAGGAGAAGGTAAATAAATTCATATTTTTTAAGGAATCGATTACATTTATGTATAATTTTATATTATTTAAAATTTTATTTTTTATATCAATCATTTAAAATGAAAACAGAGAAATATAGAGTATACTCAATCCATTAAAATATTTTTTTAGAATATATAATATGCAACATTCTATAAATATATAAACCAACGTTTTTTTTGGAGAAAATGTGATTTATCTAAAAATATTTTTAAATAAAACTCAAAATAACGTATAGTATAATGATTATGGCATGAGTTTGATTAGAGAAGGTTAGTGGTTCGATTTTCAACACTAACATAATTTCATTGCTCTTTGCATAAATATAAAAGAGAAGGTGTTTTTTGTAATTTTTTGTTGCCCAGTAAATAACAATTGTAGAAGGGGGTTGAATACAATTGTATAAGATTCTCGACTTTATATAACACAAATATGAAAGATCAATAACAATAACAATAACAGCTTTATTAACTCTGATATAAAACTGTTACAAACTCTCTCAAGAAATTCTGATGTTCTTAAGAGCTGCTAGCTTACAAAAACTCTCTCAAGAAATTCTATGTTCTCAAGAGCTTCTATTCGATTATATTCTCATACATAAATCGAAACCAAGACTGTGTTTATATACTACACACAGCTTCTCTATCAATTACAAGATAAGTCATAATCAATAACAAAGATAGAAACATATCTTTAATCGATAGCTGCATTCTACAAACCAGGAACCGACAGAAATAAACTTCCATGTTTAACTAGACTCCATATATAACTCGAAGTAGGAATCCTGATCAGCTTCAAGTCCTGATGATCAAACCTGATCATAGTCTGAGTAGGAATCCTGATGATAAACAAGATACTGACGCTTAGTCAAATACTGATGACCATGCAATACTGATGACGTCAGTAATCCTGATCAGTTGAGTCTATCTCCTGACAATCATTGAATTCTGATCTAACAATCTTCCCCAATCTCATACTTTGTGAAATAAAGTATAGATTCTAAAGATTCAATGATGTCAAAAACATGTATCAAAATGTACAAGTATCTTCAGAAACAACTTATCTGTTTAAACTCTTTGATAGAACAGATTCATCTTCAAGAAATTGGATAATAAACTTTCTTCTTTTTCTTCAAGAATTTGAATCAGTCTTTCCTTTAGATTTCTGAGTTCTTCATCTTCCTCATTAATCTGATAAATAGCTGCTCTGAGATTCAATATGGAGTTTCTTCGTAGACTGTGCTCTTCTAGCATAAGATAAGCAATTTCCTTCCCATCAGGATTGAGAGTAAGATGAGTCATGCCAAAATTTACTTCTTTAACAGCAGTACCCCTTTGCATTTCCACATCCTGACCTCTTTGATTTAAGTACATGGGAATATAATTACCATTGAAATTATTGTTTCCATCCAGTCTTCTTCTTATAGTTGACAAAATCATGTCACTCCATACTTTGCACACTTTGTTCTTCCATCTTAACAGATAGTGAACATATTTCAGTTCCTTTGTAGTTTTCATCAGCAGATCTTGAATAGATAAAATCTTCACACTACCATCTTTCATGAAGTACAGAAGCTTTTCTTTCTTTTCAAAACCATCATGACAATCTATAACTATATCAACAGTTAATAAATTGTTCAGGTGTTCAGAAGTTAAAGTACCTTCAATTTCAGTTAAGGAGTAAGGATCAACATAAGTCATGTTCAGAAATTCAGCATCCCTGTGTCCAATACCTCCTCTTGTGTAACTTGACATTTGCTTCAGATTCGAAAACATCTTTAACCAGAGTGCTTTTGATCTAGCCATATCAGACAAATCAACAACACTTGAAGCACTTGTTATAATTCCACCAGACTGAAAATTGATAAGTTTATCACACCTTAGTGTACTTATATGTTCCCACTTCTTGTATTTCTCCTTTTCATGAGCATAGCTTCTTTCAAGTAAAGATTCTTGTCTGCTTGAATTTCTCCATTGTCTTTCATTTGAAATTTTAAGCCTTTGTAGATAGAGATTGAAATCTTCATTTGTTCTTTTTGTAATATCTCTTCTTCTGGCTTCTTCTTCTTCATCTACTTCTTTGTTGTGACAATCAACAACAGTAGATAAGATTATCAAATCAACTTCTTGCAGAATTTCAGATTCATCAGGATCTTGAATGATGTCAGGATTAGAATCTTCAATTTGATTTGTATTGCTGAGAGTTGATTTACTTGACTTTCTTCTCAATTCAGGTTCTTCTTCAACAATTCCATCATCACCAAAAGTAGATCTGTCAGGAACTACTAGAGTTTGAATAGGTTCAAGAATTTCTTCAATTCTTAACCCTCTAGACCTTGTCTGTCTAGGTACTGTTTGAGTTGAAGAACCTCTTCTACTTCTTCTAGCACCTCTCCTACCTCTGCCTCTTCTACCTCTAGCAGGGGCAGTATAGCTTTCCATTGTCTCTCTTTGTAATCTCAAAAATTCTTCATGTGAGAGATCTGGATATTCTTCACTTGCTGTAGAGAGTGCTTTTCTGGCAAATAATTGTTGAACTCTTTTATCAGTGTGATAAAGAGTAACAATTCTACCGTCTTTTGTAGAAAACTTCTGGAATAAATTTGATGCATCTTCAGGATTATCAATAATCACATCTTCATTACCTTTAGGAATTGTAGCAAGAGTGTGTCCATGACCAGGTGTCAGGATTTGTTCTTTCGTCAGGATCTGAGACTGCATCAATGTTCTTACTGTCTTAACTCCACAATCAGAAACATGAGTTGACTGCGTAGTTTGACTTTGAGAAGTTTGAATTGTAGACTTCAAAACCGCAGTATCAGAGGTTTCTCCTTGTTTCACATTGTCACCACCATCATCTCCAGTATCATCATCATTATTCCTTAATACTAGATCAGGTGTACATTTTGTCTGAATAATCTTCTCCCCCTTTTTGACATCAGGATTTGACAATAATTGCAAAATTAAGGAAAGAGAGGTTTGAATTTCAGTTACCTTAGAATCCAGAGAATCAATTCTTTGATTGATGGAGGTTTGTTCTGAAACAACAGATTTCACTTGGGATTCTACTACCTTTAGATGTAAAGCAGTAGGCACCTTTGTAAAATTATTAAAAATATCAGTCCTCACTTTATCAGTTGAATCCTTTTAGAATCAATCTCACTTTTCAGGCTCTTGGATAACAGAGTTGTAGCCTTCAGATGATTCTTCAAGTCTTGATTCTCTATAGACTTCACTGCATTATAAGCATGTTCCAAAGCAGAAGAATAACTAACAGAATCTGTTGATCTGTACCATGAGTTATCCCATTCATTCTGTCTAAATGCCTTAGTAGGATCAAAAGAAGGAATAGAAAAATCTTGTCTCTGATCTTTTCCAGTATAAGCATTGTCAGTCATAAATGTACTTGATGAACCAAAATTAGTTCCAAGACTAATCTTGAGTGTTGTAGCAATCTGGTCCTTCTCTTGTTGATTCTCATCATCATCATCACTATCATCATCAGAATTATCATCATCAGAACCATGAGATATATCAGGATCAGGAATTGCAATACCTTTCATTTTATCCTGTGATTCTGAGATAGGATGATCCATTGGTCTTGTACGAAGTGGCTGTATCAAAATAGGTTCATTATCAGGAGCACCACTAGCGTCAGGATGAACATCGTCAGGATTTGAAATGCTTGCATCAGTATTTTCTACCAATGGTTCTTGTGTAGCTTGAGGTTCAGAAGCTGCTTCAACACTTTGAGCTAAAGGTTCTTGTGTGCTTCCCTCATTGACAATGTTCTCGACCAATCTTTCAATAGAAGCTGTGGCTTTGCCTGCATCTTCACTTTGAGAAGATGGTTCTTGTGTAGCTGGAATGTTGATGTCTTCATTCTCCCTTTGAGAAAATGGTTCTTGTGTGACCATTCCACTAGCTAAGCCTTCACCCAAACTTTGATTGAGTGGTTCTTGTGTGGCAGGATCAACAGTAGCTGCTGAATCACTCTGAAATTCAGGTTCTTGTGGGCTTGATCCTTTCAGCTTCTTTTGTCTCTAATAGACTAACTCCTCTGCATTCCTCTTTTTCTTTGACGGAGATGTAAGTCCAACCAAGGAAGCAGTTTTAGAAACCTTCTCCCAAGAAATTTCTCTAAACTGAGATGGAGAGGCTGGAGAGTCTGATATAGAGACCACTTTTGTTGTTGCATCAGGAATACTAACATCAGGATTTGCTAGAGCATCAGGAGTAGATGACTCATCAGGAATTGATGTCTGAATATCAGTATCCTTCATTTGCACTGTCAAAGGAATATGATACCTGCTTTTTGATAATTTCCTTGTCTTTTGTGGTTTTGATGATGGTACCACAGCTTTAGTAGCAGTATCAGCAACTTCCTTGTTCATATTCATCACAGAGGATATAGGTAAGTCATCCTCTGAATCACTTTCATCAATCAACCTTAACTTCCTTTTCACAGGAACATTCTTAACAACCTTATCAGCTTTCTTGACCAGGACCCCTTGTACACCCCCTTGTAACTTCTTTTTAGTGAGTGGTGTAGAGGAAAAGTCCATTGAACCTGATTGCCTTCCAGACACATCAGTTCGAGCTGACTTCTTTGCTTTTACAACTAAAGTCTTTTGAGAGACAATAGAGGTGGCAGTTGACTGTTTAGATTGTTTAGGATGAATGCTTGTGTTAGGAACAAGGTGGGTTGAGCCTTGCCCCATAGCATTAGAGATTAAACTATAACGAGTAGGCATTTTCCTATGTAAGAAAAACCTAACCTCATCAGGAATAAAAGCATTTCCTATAAAACCATTTGCCTTATCACTGTTGACTAAGGACTTAACATTATTCTCAGTAATTCTACAGATTGGTAGAACTACATCATTCTCAAAAACAACATTAGGACATAAGTGATTAAATATCAACTGTAAAAATCTAAGAAAACAGACAGAACCCAACTTATCTGATTTCCTATCACTTAAAGCTTTTAAGATAAAAGACCCATAATCAAACACTATAGAATGGATAAGAGAGTACCCAATTTTGAGAGATCCTGATGGAAGAGCATCAAAATTTGATGTCTTGTTCAGGAAACAGCGGCTGATTGTATCAAAGAAGAAATTCCATTCCTTCTTAAGCTTTGTCCTGAAGAGATTGCCATATCTCTTTACTTCACCATTGTAGCCCAGTTTTGTGACAAACTCAAATAGAGTAGAGTCTGAAATCACACTAGAAACATTATCACCCAGAATAGGCAAATGCAACGCCTCTTCAATAACAGCAGGGGTGACATGATGAGTTACTCCATTGGATTCAAACTGCATCAGAATAGTTCCTGTAGAACTTTGACCAAAAACAACTGTGTTCCAAACCTGCATTACAGACTTAAAAGAAACACTTGCAGGCTCTGTTAAAGCATACTTCAATGGGCTTGAAGTAAGAAAATCTTGAATTATATGGAACTCAGTAGGCAATTCCTGATGGTCTAGTATGGCTACAAAGTTATTAGTGGCAAAAGTAATATCACGAATCACTGTTGGTTTGTTCATGAATGATGAAGACGCCATTGTAATGCTTTTGAAAACTTGAGAATTAAGATATGAAGCAATTAGGGTATGAAAGCACAGAGAGAGAGATAGAAAACGAAAAACTGATGATGAGAGAGTAATTAAAGATGTAGAACAATGAAAAGTATTTTGTTAAAACAAAATATTACTCTCAATAACAGGTGGCAAAATATGATTTGTGCACAAATAATTAGTGGACAGATTACGTGTGTCATTAAATAAAACTGCACCGCTTTTTATGTGAATGTATAGATATATCAATAATAGTGCAACACACGCGCGCATACAGTTGTCCTACTAAAACTCAACCGTCCATTAGCAGATACGGACGAAAAATTAGGCACAAATAATGAAAATACTGACCTGTACATCAGGATTGACCAGTTGACTTCCTGTCAGGATTGAGTCCTATCAGGATTTGATCAAAGATACATACCTTTCTGAATAACTATCAGGATTTGACAGTTATCAGGATTTCTTCTCTGTAACCTTCCTCAGAAATTCTCAAAGTTCATCATTCCAAGTTCATTCACCAATTTATTAAAAGTAGCTTCAGGCAGTGGCTTGGTGAATATATCAGCTAGTTGTTGATCAGTGGGAACAAAATGAAGTTCAGTTGTTCCTTCCAGAACATGTTCTCTTATAAAGTGATATCTGATACTGATGTGTTTAGTAAGAGAATGCTGAACTGGATTTCCTGTCATTGCAATAGCACTCTGGTTATCACAATAAATAGGGATTTTTGAGTATGACAGGCCATAATCTAACAACTGATTTCTCATCCACATTATCTGAGCACAACAGCTTCCTGCAGCAATGTACTCAGCTTCTGCAGTTGAAGTGGAAATAGATTTTTGCTTTTTACTGAACCATGAAACTAGTCTTCCACCCAAAAACTGACAACTTCCTGAAGTACTTTTCCTGTCTATTTTGCATCCTGCAAAATCAGCATCTGAATAACCACACAATCCAAAATCTGATTCCCTTGCATACCAAAGGCCAAGTATAGGACTGCCTTTGAGATATCTGAAAATTCTTTTGACTGCAATCAGATGAGGTTCTCTTGGTTTTGCTTGGAATCTTGCACACAGACAGGTTGCAAACATGATATCTGGTCTACTTGCAGTGAGATACAATAAAGAGCCAATCATACCTCTGTAGTGAGTTACATCTACCTCAGCACCTTGATCAGGATCAAGTTTGGTAGCTGTAGCTATGGGAGTTGTAGCAGGAGAACTATCTTGCATGTTAAACCTAGTCAATAAATTCCTTGTGTATTTAGACTGATTGATAAAAATCCCCTCATCAGTCTGTTTAACTTGAAGACCAAGAAAGTAACTCATTTCTCCCATCATGCTCATTTGATATCTTGACTGCATAAGCTTAGAAAACTTCTCACATAGCTTATTGTTTGTTGACCCAAAAATGATATCATCAACATAGATCTGAACTAACAGCAAATCCTTACCATGATTCAAATAAAATAAGGTTTTGTCACTTGCACCTCTTTTGAATCCACTTTCCAGTAAGAATTGAGCTAAGGTTTCATACCATGCTCTTGGAGCTTGCTTTAGTCCATAAAGTGCCTTATCCAGTCTGTAGACATGATCTGGATATTTAGGATCAAAGAAACCAGGAGGTTGTTCAACATAAACTTCTTCCTCCAGTTCACCATTTAAGAAAGCACTTTTAACATCCATCTGGAAAACCTTGAATTTCTTATGTGCTGCATAAGCAAGAAATATCCTGATGGCTTCTAGTCTTGCAACAGGAGCAAAAGTTTCATCATAATCAATTCCCTCTTGTTGGGAATACCCCTTTGCAACTAGTCTTGCTTTGTTTCTGATAATGACTCAATCAGAATCAGTCTTGTTCTTGAAAATCCACTTTGTACCAACTATTGATCTATTCTTTGGTCTTAGTACCAGTTTCCAGACTTCATTCCTTTCAAATTCATTCAGTTCTTCTTGCATTGCAGTAACCCAATCAGCATCTTTAAGTGCATCTTCAACTTTCCTAGGCTCCTCCTTGGACAGAAAGTTATTGTATAAACATTCATTCTGAGTTGCACTTCTTGTTTGAACACCTGCATCAGGATCTCCAATTATCAAATCAGGAGTATGATCTTTAGTCCATTTCCTTGCTGGTGTCAAATTGTTTCTTGAAGTAGATGCTCCCCCTGGATTGGTGTTATCTTGATTGAAAGAATTTGCTTGAGATGAAGCTCTTCCTGAATTATTGCTATATCTTCCTGATGTGTTGTCAGGATCATCACTTGAATCAGTATCTGAAGAATTCTGTCCTGATGATTGAGTTAACTCCGAACTTGTAGTCAAATGCTGTTGCTCCCCCCCAACATCAGCACTACTAGTTGTATTACTATTGTTTGCATCATCAGTATTACTTCCATCATTATCTGGTGTGTCATCAGGATTTGGTGACCCATCAGTATTGGATGAATGGACAGCTTCTGATTCACTTTCTTCAGGTTCCTTGGAAGCTTCATTTTCAAATAGTAATCTATCATGTGAGTCTTCAATGATTCCAGTTATCTTCTTGTCATCAAAAGATACATGTATTGACTCCATGACAGTTCTTGTCCTCAAATTAAAAACTCTGAAGGCTCTTGATGCAGGATAGCCTATGAATATTCCTTCATCAGCCTTCATTTCAAATTTCCCTAGCTGTTCAGGATGAGTTCTGAGAACAAAACATTTACAGCCAAACACATGCAGATGCTTCAAACTTGGCTTCTTCTCCTTAAGGGATTGATAAGGAGTAACACCATGTCTGTTTATCAATGTGAGATTCTGTGTATAGCATGCTGTGTTGACTGCTTCTGCCCAGAAATATGTAGGTAATTTTGCTTCTTTCAACATAGTTCTGCCAGCTTCAATAAGAGTTCTATTCTTCCTTTCTACTACTCCATTTTGCTGAGGTGTGCCAGGAGCAGAGAATTGTTGAATGATTCCTTTGTATTTGCAGAACTCTTCCATCTTTGAATTCTTAAATTCAGTACCATTATCACTTCTCAGAATCTTGACTTTGTACTTTGTGGTTGTCTCAATCATTCTCACATGATCCAACAGAACTTCAGGAGTTTCATCTTTTCTGTGCAGAAAATACACCCAGGTGAATCTAGAATATTCATCAACAATTACAAGAATGTACCTTTTCTTACTGATGGACATGATGTTGACTGGACCAAACAGATCAAGATGTAGCATGTGATATGGTTCTTCAATAGAGGATTCTGATTTACTCTGGAATGATGTCCTTCTTTGTTTTCCTTTTTGACATGCATCACAGAGTCCATCAGGTGTGTATAATACATTAGGTAATCCTCTTACTAATTCTTTCTTAACCAACTCATTGATGTTGCTGAAGTTGAGATGAGAAAGCTTCTTGTGCCAATTCTAACTTTCATCTGCTGAAGCTTTACTGATGAGACATGTAGGGGAGCCATCAGTATTTGAGAGAATGTTGGCTTCATATATGTTACCATGCCTGTAGCCAGTTAGTGCTATCTTTCCTGTTACTTTACTGACTACTTCACAATGTGTGGAATAGAAATTGACATGATAACCTCTGTCAGTGATTTGACTAATACTCAACAAGTTGTGTTTTAGTCCTTTCACTAGAGCTACTTTTTCAATGATGACATTTCCAATGATTATATTGCCATATCCCAAGGTTTGTCCAATGTTGCCATCTCCATAAGACACAGTTGGGCCAACTTTTTCCTCATATTCTGATAACAGGGCTTTGTTTCCAGTCATGTGCACAGAACATCCACTATCCATGACTAACACATTTTTCTTTTTACCCTGCATCAGAATAGAAACACACTAGTTAGAACACTTAGGAACCCATACATGTTGGGTTCCTTTCTCATGCAATTTATTAATTTTAGCAGCAGAAGACTTTCTGACTTTAGCAGTCCTGACAGGATTTACTCCATCAGGATTTGCTTTGTCAACATCAGTATTAACAAAAGCATGCTTTACTATGACATTTTCAGTTCTATCAGACTTTGTACTACTTTTAAATTTAGGCAATGGATCATAAAAGTTATAGTACAAATCATGATACTCTTTACAGGTATAGATAGAATGCCATAGACTACCACAATGAAAACAGGAATCCTGTGGTTTATAAAATACTGATCTATTCCTAATATCAGACATAGGAATTTCAGCGATTTTCTTCTTACTCTTCTTACAATCAATGGCAAGATGATTAGAGTTTCCACAGTTAAAACAACTCTTCCTAGGTGCATTTGGGATATACTTATAATCATTTTCTTTATTGATCCCAATTTTACCATTCTTGTTTCTCTTAATAGTAGCTTCCTTTTTCTTATCTGTAACCTCACAGATTTTATCCTTAAGCTGTTTCTGAGACAATAGACCTAGATTCTTCATGACAAGTTTAGACTTTATGATTTTAATTCCTTGTGTAGAAGTAGATCCCTTTTCAAAAGTAGAATTGGAATCCTTACCAAAAACAAAATTAACAGGGGTAATCTTAGATTTGGTTGAGTCTATAACATGTCTATAGGTCTTTGGACTGACTGTCTCATCAATGACAATTTTCTCTTTCAATTTCTTATCATCATCTGACTTATAACCTAGACACTCTTTCCAATTTTTAGAGGTATTAATCTCATGAAATTTCCTACCAGAGTCTGTCCAGGTTCTGATTTTCTCATTAGCATATTCAAGTTCTTTTTCAAGGGAAGTACATTTAGATGTTATCTCTAAGTGCATGTGCTTAACATTATCACATTCTTTTTGTACTTCTTGCATACGAGAAAATTTAGCTTCTAATATCTCATTCCTTCTTCTAAGGTTAGACATCTCAGATAAGATTCTAGTATTCTCAGCAGTTTGACTTCTAAAGCTAATATGTAATGACTTTAGAAAACGTCTTAACTCAGAAGCATTATCAGTATCAAAATCAAAGATAGTATTTATTACCTTATCATCAGGAGCAGCAGTTACATCAGCATTGGCCATTAGTGCATAGTTGACTACCTCAGTTTCAGATTCTGAGGAAGAGTCCATCCAATCCTTGCTTGATGTGATGAGTGCCTTTGTCTTGTTGCATTCAGAAGCAAAGTGACCCATACCATTACACTTGTAGCATCTAACCTTTGACTTGTCAAATTTGCTACCCTTGCTGTCCTTTTTGATATACTTGTCTTTGTCTGCATTGAAGGTCTTTTTCTGAAAGTTGCCTTGTCTTCTATTTTTCCTGAACTTCATCCTTCTGAAGTTTCTGACAATCATAGCAACCATCTCCTCCATGTTTGAATCAGAAGATTCATCATCATTATTGGCATCAGGATTGCCATTAGTATCTGATGAAGAGTCTTCAGGATCTGATTCAGCTACTCTAGTTTTCCTTCTAGAAACCTCCATAGCTTTTCCTTTTGATTTGGCTTCTACCTTCAAAGCAATTGATTTTGCCTTGCTGCTTTTCTTGTTCTTTCTCTGTTGAACTTCAAGATCATGAGTTCTTAGCATCCCATAGATCTCATCAAGAGACACAATGTTCAGATCATACTGATGTCTAATGATTGAGGTCTGGGTATCCCATTCTTCAGGTAAAGCTCTTAGAAACTTGGTGTTTGAATCTTCAGGTTCATAAACTTTGTCAACTAAAGATAAGCTATTCAATAGTGTCAGAAATCTATCATATAGATCAGTCAGGCTCTCTTCAGGTCTTGCATCGAATTGTTCATATTCTTGAATCAAAAGAGCCCTTCTGTTCTTCTTGACAGATGCAGATCCCTGGCACTGAGTTTCCAAAGTATCCCAGATTTCCTTCGAAGACTTGCATGCAATCACCCTGTTTGACATGACAGCATCAAGACTGTTGTGCAAGATATTCTTTATCTTTGGTTCTCTGAGTACATGAGCTTTTTCTTCTGGAGTCCATTCAGATTTAGCTTTGACCACATAATGTTCAGGTACAGCATCTGTTCGTTCAACGAACTTTGTTGGTATATATGGTCCATCACGAATCCTGTCCAAGTTGTCAGGATCCATAGCCTCCAGGTACATCAGCATCTTTACCCTCCATGTAGGATATTCTGATATCTTCAAGATGGGAATCTTCATGCTTTCATATTTGGCTGTCGACATCTTAGATCGTCTCTGATTTAAAAATAAACCAGTTTGCTCTGATACCAATTGTTGCCCAGTAAATAACAATTGTAGAAGGGGGTTGAATACAATTGTATAAGATTCTCGACTTTATATAACACAAATATGAAAGATCAATAACAATAACAATAACAGCTTTATTAACTCTGATATAAAACTGTTACAAACTCTCTCAAGAAATTCTGATGTTCTTAAGAGCTGCTAGCTTACAAAAACTCTCTCAAGAAATTCTATGTTCTCAAGAGCTTCTATTCGATTATATTCTCATACATAAATCGAAACCAAGACTGTGTTTATATACTACACACAGCTTCTCTATCAATTACAAGATAAGTCATAATCAATAACAAAGATAGAAACATATATTTAATCGATAGCTGCATTCTACAAACCAGGAACCGACAGAAATAAACTTCCATGTTTAACTAGACTCCATATATAACTCGAAGTAGGAATCCTGATCAGCTTCAAGTCCTGATGATCAAACCTGATCATAGTCTGAGTAGGAATCCTGATGATAAACAAGATACTGACGCTTAGTCAAATACTGATGACCATGCAATACTGATGACGTCAGTAATCCTGATCAGTTGAGTCTAGCTCCTGACAATCATTGAATTCTGATCTAACATTTTTTAACATATAGGAGCAAAATCGTAAATTCATAGATATTAAAATGACATATATCAATCATTTAAATTGACAAAAGAGAATTGTAAATCATGCTCAATCGATAAAAATATATTTTTGTAATTATATATTGTGCAATATTTAAGAAATAATAAAACAAAAAAAAAGCTGGAAGAATATGTGGTTTATCTATTAAGATTTTGAAAATAAATTCAAAACAAAGTGTAGCACAATGGTTGTGGTGCAAGTTTGAGTATAGAAGGTCACGAATTCAATTCTCAAGACTATTATATTTAATTTAAATTTTGCATAAACATTAAAGGGGTGACATTTTTGTAATTTTTCAAAAAATAGGGACAAAATCGTAACTTCACAAGCATTAAAGTGGTACTTTTTGCCCTTGTGTTGTGGTTTAATATATAGTCATAGATAATAGATGGGTCTCTTCATAATTTCTTAATTTTCATATGACAGATAATGTGCGGGGTATCTTAAAAAAGTTGATTTATACCTTAAAATGAATAAGTGTCATATAAGTGATAAGTGGATGAATTCTTAAAAATTGTATTGGTGTTTGGATAAATTTACTTAAAGTTAGTTACAAATTTGTTTATTTACATTTTAAAAATAATTATTAAATACAATGAGTTAAATATATGCATTTTAAATTTAAAAAACATTTAAAAACACAAAATGTAAAAATATGAATTATTAAAAGACAAAAAAATCAAGCAATAACTCAATAAGTTAAGGAAAACGTACGTTGTTACTAACATTCAACTTATCAATACTATTATATAATAGACGAAACATTAAAAGTTTGGTCGGTCGGTATGGTACGTTGTGATTTTACTTAATTGCCCTTTTTTAAATTCATGTTTTTACTTAATTAACCTTACTTATTTATAGAAATATATTATTAAATAATAATATTACCTATTTATAACCAATTACCTTTTTTACCTAAAATACATTTTTTTTCTAACAAATTCTCCTATTTTTTCAAATATATCACGGGCAATTATATTTTTAACTAAAACATGTTAGTTTTTCTATTTTTTCTTACTAAAACCCCTCATTTTCCAAAAATATCATGAACAAACCTTTAGTTATTTATTTTTAAACCTACTATTATAATTATTATTTTTTAAAGTTTACTTATTTTAACATGCCTACTTATTTTTCTTAACAAATGCAATTACTAAAAATATTTAAATGTAAATAATCAAATACCTATTTATAACCAATTACCTTTTCAGCTAAAACATATTATAGATTTTTTCTAACAAAGTCTCTCATTTTCTAAATATATCACAGGAAATTGCCTTTTTCAATTTATTTTTCTATTTTTCTCACTAAAATCCATTCTTTTTCTAAAAATATCACGGACAAACCCTTTACTTATTTATTTTAAAACGTATTTAATTAATTTAAATTATTAAATTTTAAAACCTCATTTTCGAAAAATATCACGGACATTTACCTTTTTAAACTAAATATATGTTACATTTTTTATTTTTCCATACTAAAACTCTCCTTTTTCCAAAAATATAATGAGCAAACCCTTACTTATTTATTTTAAAATATGTTTTAATGTTTTTAATTAATTAAAAGTGTTTAGCTATTTTTACATGCCTGCTTATTTTTTTAACAAATACAATTAAAAAAATAATAATTAACAATCCGTGCATCGCACCGATTTTAAGCTAGTAAACATATAAATTGTAAATTGATTTATAAGTTGGGTTGACAAACACTTTTTACGCCCAACAAACCCTATATTTGGTCCTATCAGCAGTTGTATTACAGAAAGTTCAAAAAGATTTTAATAATGTTATGGACATTCCTTTTATAATTCGTTAATTATTCTGACCGATAAAAAATACCTAAAATAATTTATAAATTTTACGTCTCGTGATCCTCGGTAATTCAGAATCTTCTTGGTTGCTCTATAATCATATTTTGAAGAACCGTTTAGTATTTTCCTTCCATAAAAACAGCTTAATTCCTTTTTTTTACTTGTACTTACCTTTTTAACCTCTTTAAGTAACAGATTTGATGGATCCCAAAATTCATTACAATATTTCATGGGATTTGCTTCCTACAATAAGCTGTGAATTTTACATAAAACTAACTTCATCCACAATTAATCTTTTCCATATGCCACTAATAAACCATTAGGCCCCGGATTAATTTGGAGCCAGCAAGACCACAAAGCCAAAGAAAATCTGCCCTTCAAGTTTTTATACAGTTCTGGTAAGATCATATGGTGAACTGGACAATGCTAGCTAAATTCTGCAAGAAACCACCCTGGTTTGTTTTGCTTACTCTTTGTGTTCTTGCATATTTAAGTCATCGATCCTCTTTATCGTACTTTACTATACCATTAAATTCTAGAATTGCGGAAGGTGTAGACACGGAACAAAGTTCTAGACATGACTTTGACACGAAAGGAGTAGACACGGACCAAAGTTCTGGATATGACTTTGACGCGAAAGGAGTAGACACGGACCAAAGTTCTAGACATGACTTTGATGCGTGCTTTGGTCGATACATTTATGTTCATGATCTTCCTAGTAAATTCAATGTCGATATTTTAAAGAATTGTTCGTACACTACTAAGTGGTATAGTAAAATTTGTGGATACATGTCGAATTTTGGTCTAGGCCCCAGAACTAAAGATTCTGGTAAAGTTCTTCAGAAGAGGAGTTGGTATGCGACGAATCAATTCATGTTAGAAGTCATTTTTCATAACAGGATGAAAAAGTACAAGTGCTTGACGAACGACTCAGCATTGGCAACAGCAATTTTCGTACCGTTTTACGCTGGTCTAGACGTAGGACGATACTTATGGGATGATGCAGGATTCTATAGAGATGCTAATTCTATTGAACTGATGAAATGGCTAACGGAGAAAACAGAATGGAAAAGGTTGCAGGGTCGAGATCATTTCTTCATTGCTGGGAGAATTACATGGGATTTTCGGAGACGTACTGATATTCAATCAGATTGGGGAAATAAACTCATGTTATTGCCTGAGGCCAAGAACATGACAATTCTTGGTATTGAGTCAAGTCCGTGGACCAATAATGAGTTTGCTATACCATACCCTACTTATTTCCACCCTACGCGTGATTTAGAAGTATTCGGATGGCAAAGCAAGATCAAGAGGACTAAAAGGCCATACCTGTATTCTTTTGTGGGTGCTCCGCGGCCTAAATCTGAAGATTCTATTCGGAGCATAATCATCAAGCAATGTATAGCTTCCAGGAGAAAATGCAAATTTTTGGATTGTAATGGTAAAAATTGCCAAAATCCTGTTAATGTCATGAGTATACTTCAAAGGTCCAACTTTTGTTTGCAGCCTTCTGGAGATTCGCATACTCGTAGATCAATATTTGACTCAATCCTAGCAGGGTGCATTCCTGTTTTCTTCCATCCAGGGTCGGCTTTTGTTCAATACATTTGGTATTTCCCAAAGAATTATACAAAATATTCAGTGTTTATACCAGAAAAGACATTAAGAGATGATACCAAAAGTATCGAGACGATACTGAGAGCCATATCAAACAGCCAAGTGAGAAGCATGAGGGAAGAGGTCATACGGTTGATTCCACGCATAACTTATGCAGATCCTCAGTCTAATTTGGAGACACTTGAAGATGCATTTGATACAGCACTGAGAGGAGTCATTAAGAGAGTAGACATTATCAAAAAGGTAACAGAAGACAGGACGAATGATAGTGTTGAGTTTCTGGAAGACAAGCAGATGATTGTAAAACAATGGGATAGCTTCTTTAGGCAATGAGCACAGATGAACTTCTCTATTCATTGAGTAGCAAAACAAGAACATTCTTTTCATGCTTCCACTGCAGGTAAAGATTATGGCGTGCCTCAGTCAACTGTGCATCTCATTATATGCATTTTGAGCACGAAAGGCTCGAATTCAAACCAAGGTTAGCACAATTATTTCATAATTGAACATCATCTGTAGCATCAGATTTTTCATCTCTGTCATTTTTGTAATTGATCTAGGCCTCTAGCTTATCAAGATTGTTGAGTTTTCTCCAAAAATTTGTTTTGTAGTTATGAAAGACCTTATCAAGATTGTTGAGTTTTCTCTTAAATTCTTTTTTTTTTCTTGCTAATTGAACACACTCACACATCCACCTTCAGGTTAACAAGGTTCGAACCCTCGACATCCCGTAAAAGAAGCGAGAGAGATACAACCACACCAAGCTCTTAAATTCTATTTTATACTACCAAAGACTTGTAAAATACTGAATATCCCCCCTTATGGTGTCTTACTGTCTTTTAGTTCAAGATCAAACAGCCTATATCTGAACTCTCTATTTTCATTACCTATGAAAATACTCAAAGTTTCTCTTTTATCAAAGTTACTTCAATGTTCTTGGAACAGGGTGGGCCTAACTATAGGCGAGTAAAACTTGCGTCTAAGACCCCTCAAACTTTGAGGTCCCAGAAAATTTCAATCTCTCTATATACTAATAGCTGAATTTGACTAGAGTCCCCTCAACCTCAGGACCGGCCTACCAAAAGTCTTGATTTCAGAATATTTGGCAAGTAAAAGAGTTTAGAACTTATAAAACCAATTTCTTTCTGACATTTCAAAATCAAAACGCATCGGTGGAGAGAAAGCTGATCAAATAGCAAATTGTTCAAGGTTTTCACACATCAAAGTAAACTCTTTGTAAAACAGTAGATTTCTTTCCACGTTGAGTTGTTAAAAAATAATTGTTACATACACCAACAAGGATCCTAGTTTTTACATATAATGTATTAAGGAAAGTATATAATTGTCTAACTAAAAAGATTGGCACCTTATATGGGGTGTCAACTATTGGACTTGAAGAGTGTTAAATATGATATATATGAAGGAAAATATAAAATATTACTATATGTGATGAGTTGGACAAGTTTGGCACCCCTCAAGACGGTCTAGCGGAGATGCTCTTACAAGAGAGGTGACTTTTTGAGGTAGTTCGGTAAAGTGGGACCAACGCTAACAAGATCTTCCATAATCAGATTTTGCACCAAGTTTAATGATCAGACCAAACAGAAAATCAAATGGAGAATTGGACACTTGCAACAAACCACTCTGGTATGTTGCTTAGCCTTAGTGTTCTTGCATTTTTCAGTCATCGCTCGTCTTTTTTATTTTATACTAAACCTTTCGATACGAAAATGGTGAAAGGAATCGACACTGAACAAAGTTCTAGAAGGATTTTAGATTCGTTCTTTGGTCGGTACATTTATGTCCATGATCTTCCTGGTAAATTCAATGTTAATATTCTAAAGAATTGTTCGGCCCTTTTTATATGGTCTAAGAAATGTGATCCCCTATCAAATCCCGGTCTTGGCTTGGAAACTAAAGATTCTGGTGAAATTTCTGCAGAGAAGAGGTTGGTATGCGACAAATTTAATCCTAGTTCCGTCACCGGTTAGAAGTCATTTTTCATAACAGGGTTGAAAAAGTACTAGTGCTTGACGAATGACTCAGCATTGGCATCAGCAATTATTGAGAAGGTCTTGACTGGGCTAAACCCCAGGGTGATTTAATAAAAAACAATTATTAGCAATGAAAGTTTTAATTTTTCTGAGCCCAATTATGCATCAAGCCCACCTTGTAACTTGTCAAGCCCAGGCTGATTTGAATTTCCAGTTCTGTCTGGGATACAAGAAAGTACACCAATGGACTTCGGCACAATAGTCTATTATGTCTGTTTTTCAGCTCAGTTTCTTGTTGGTTCTGAGACAGTATCCACTCTTCGATCCAAATAAAGATTAATTTCAATTTTAGATAAACTGATTACTTAACATTGTCCTCGTCTCCTCCTAAATTATTAAATTATTTCACATAATTTTTTATAGACTACTCTGCAAATTACATTGACAGTAAGTCATAATTTAATACTCCTAAATGATTCTAATTTAAACCTGATCCTGTATACATGTTGTCTCCAAATTTTATTTGTCGAAAACTTCATAACCTTGCTACAATTAAAACATCAATGTACCAGGGTGTTGCAAACTTGTAGGCTATGAGACTATGCGGGTGATGCTAACGAATCGAGACATCACTAAAAAAAATAAATTAGGAGCACAAGTCTTAACTATTTGTGTATGTTAAAAGAGAGATTAAACAGATTGTCCATGATACATATCGAAAAAGTATAGGTTTTCAAATATTTGATTACGAAGAATAGTTTTGTTAGCAAAATTTCTAAAAGAATAATTTTTTTGAAATAATATACAATAATTGTATAAATTTAATTTGTATTATTAATGAACACAAAATTTTGATTCGATTGGGATCCCAGACGAATATGATTAATTTTCATTACTCTAATTTAAAATTATAGTAATTAATTCAATTGAATGGATAACTCCAAACAAACAAAAAAACACTATTAGGTAGAAATTTATTCCTTGCAAAATTTATTATACACTCGCATGATCCAAAAATTTATTAAAAATCCCAGTCTCGTTGTAAAAGGACACAAATATTACCAAGTGCGTCTGTTTTTGCTCCAAATTACACACCACACCACCTTGAAAAACCAAGCAAATGGCTTTGCCATTATCAGTGATCCGAAAGGAACCACAGCTCATCCGTCCTGCAGAGCCAACACCACATGAACTCAAGCATCTTTCTCAGCTAGATGATCAAAAAGACCTTTATTTCCATTTTCCGATGGCAATGTACTATAAAAATAATCCATTGATGGAAGGAACTGACCCTGTAGCTAAGATAAAAGATGCTGTGAGCGATGCACTTATCTATTACTATCCGCTAGCAGGCAGGCTTGTTGAAGGCTCCAATGGTAAGGTGGTGCTGGATTGTAGTGGCCAGGGGATTTTGTTCGTCGAAGCCGAGGCCAATGTTACGTTGGAGATGTTTGGTGATTCAATCCAGCCTCCATGCCCGTATGCTGGAGAGATCCTGTTAGGTGTCAATGAATCCCAGAAGATCCTGAATTTTCCATTGATGCTTATTCAGGTACATAACACATTTTTTTGCGCAGGTGGCTCATGCGTTAGTCTAAAAAGTCTTGCCCGGTCCCACTTATTAAATTATACATTTGGCCTTTATTTAAATCAAGTGTAAAAACACAAAGAACTGTTGATTTCATATCATGTCATGCCAAAAAAATAAAAAAAAACTTACTTCCCATATTAAAAAATATTATTCTTATAATTTCTAGAATTTGAAGAATGTATTTTAATGAAAACTACATATTTTTTCAAATTTTTTTCAATTATTTAGTATATTTTAAATTTTTTTCATTAGTCAATTTCATATGAACATTTAGGGAGATGTATTCGATTCATATTTTGATGGATTAATAATAATTTATGAATTTTACATGATTGTTGCTGATTTTTAATTCTACGCGATTCTTGCAGAGTTGATGTAAAATCTTGTAAAGTTGACGTAGAGTCTAGAAAATTTTAAAATGTTTCGAATTCAGACAAATTCATCAAAATCTCATAGATTTCAGCCCGATTTTAAAACTTAAAAAATATACTAACAAGTCCACCAAAATCTACCATTTTATTAAATTCATGAATTTTTGAATACCACAAGATTTTAACGAATTTTTTAAAATCCAAAAATTGATACATCTAGATTTTAAAAGACTTTTCATAATCTTAATTAAATACCCCATATTTTAAAAAACATTTTACAATCCAAATTAAATATCCTCATATTTTAAAGGATGAATTGTTTAAAATCTTCGTTGAATATCCCTATATTTCCAAAATCCTTTAAAATTTTAAATGAATCCTCCTTAGTATATTTGATCAAGAGTGTACAATTATTTTGAAACAGATTTTAAAGCACTTGACAATAGACTTAAATTAAAATTATTTAATTTTGGATAGGTGATTTTAGGAATTTTTGTAATGTTAAGTTTAAGAACATTTTTCTCTTGTACATTGGTGGAACTTTGTGCATCAAATATATGACTTTGTCCATCAAACATGTTTTCATCTCTAAATTTGCTCTTATTCTATACATGGTGCAGAGGTAGTCTGATCAGACAACTTGTAACTGAACTTTTGGTCGTAAGATATATGTGAAATCAAATGTTTGTTGCCACAGTCCATAATCAGAATTATATGCCTATATTCCTTTCTGAAAACCAGGTGACGCGGTTTACATGCGGAGGATTTGCAGTTGCAGTACGTTTGAACCACATGATGGCTGACTCAGTTGGGTTAGTCTCCTTTTTGGAATGTGTTGCAGCTATTGCTCGAGGAGTAACCCTTACTGTACTACCTGTATGGTGTCGAGAGCTAGTACAATCTCGAAATCCACCAAAGGTTAGCTTCGTGCATCGCGAGTATGAAGAAGATCCGGATGAAGCCACCAAACTGATGCACCGCCAGAACATAATTCGCCAATCTGTTTTTCTTAGCATCAAGGACATCAAAGCTCTGCAAAATCGCCTTCCACCATATTTTCAGAAATCTTCGATGTTTGAAATTGTGACAGCGTGTGCTTGGATAGCGCGGACACTTGCACTTGAAATTGATCCGAATGAGATTGTTAAGCTCATTTGTGTTGTCAGTGCCCGAGGGAAGGATCAGTTTAACTTGCCTGATGGATATTATGGCAATGCACTTGTTTTCCCAGCTGCGATTTCTAAGGCAGGTGTTTTATGTCAAAGTCCATTGGGATATGCTTTGCAACTAATACAAAAAGCAAAGGCTCAAGTTAGTGAAGAGTATGTAAGATCTGTCCTGGACCTCCTTGCCTATAACAAAGGGCAACTTTCTATAGATAATTCATGGAACTTTGTTGCTTCAGACACTTCTCGGGCAGGGTTTACAGAGGTGGATTTCGGATGGGGGAAACCAATATATGGAGGACCTCCAGTTGGGGCTATACCATTTTATACTAGCACTTATGCACGCTTCAAAAACTCTAAAGGAGAGGTAGGTATGGTGGTGCCTATGTGTTTACCGCCTAACGCCATGGTCAGGTTCCGGGAGGAGCTGTTTAAAATCATCCATTCACCCCGAATGTCTCCTTCCATGCTCTGAATAGTTTAACTGGAAACTTGTTTGTGGTGCTACATGCTCATGTAATCCTTGTTTTAGATTTTCAAACTTTGTCTCATGTTATTCTTGTGTCAGTTTTTCAAACTTATGGTTACATAATTGATAATTCACACTATTAATTGATCGCTCAGAAACAAAATTACTATCGACAAAATTAGTATTATTGTTTTTCAAACTTATCCTCACACGATTTGCATGATTTTGATGCATGCAAATCAACAAATTAGCTTGACAAATTAGGCTATGAATTCTCAAACTATAATTAACACCTAACTGATACTGTAATCAGGTTCAGAAGGTTTGAAGTTTCAACTTTGTATCCGCAACCTAGGTGGGGAGCAAAGCCAGAACAGAAGAATGATTCTTTTAGAACGATGAATTTTTTCAGCCCCAAAGCTCAGAATCAATGGAATGGTCAATGGTTAATTAACAATGCATAAACTGATATGGGTTGAAGCATACAGTTTAATTGTAGGAGATCACTATCATAGTGGAAGTGACAATAGATGAAGCAGTGGCAGAAACAATGGAGGTTAGTATAAGCTCGAACTTGGTTGACATTCGAAAATCAATGGGGGAAATTCAAGCTCTTTCTAAAATTTGAAAATCAACAGGAAATATATATTTCTCAGTCGTGAAATGCACTACTCATTACTACATCCAACATGGAAGAATTTTGATCAATATTTCACTGTAATTCTTATTTAAACACTACTCATTGCAAACTACGCGTGATTTAGAAGTATTCCAATGGCAAAGCAAGATCAAGAAGACTAAAAGGCCATACCTGTATTCTTTTGTGGGTGCTCCGCGGCCTAAATCTGAAGATTCTATTCGGAGCATAATCATCAAGAAATGTATAGCTTCCAGGAGAAAATGCAAATTTTTGGATTGTAATGGTAAAAATTGCCAAAATCCTGTTAACGTCATGAGTATACTTCAAAGGTCCAACTTTTGTTTGCAGCCTTCTGGAGATTCGCATACTCGTAGATCAATATTTGACTCAATCCTAGCAGGGTGCATTCCTGTTTTCTTCCATCCAGGGTCGGCTTTTGTTCAATACATTTGGTATTTCCCAAAGAATTATACAAAATATTCAGTGTTTATACCAGAAAAGACATTAAGAGATGATACCAGAAGTATTGAGACGATACTGAGAGCCATATCAAGCAGCCAAGTGAGAAGCATGAGGGAAGAGGTCATACGGTTGATTCCACGCATAACTTATGCAGATCCTCGGTCTAGTTTGGAGACACTTGAAGATGCATTTGATACAGCACTGAGAGGAGTCATTAAGACAAGCAGATGATTGTAAAACAATGGGATAGCTTCTTTAGGCAATGAGCACAGATGAACTTCTCTTTTCATTGAGTAGCAAAACAAGAACATTCTTTTCATACTTCCACTGCAGGTAAAGATTATGGCGTGCCTCAGTCAACTGTGCATCTCATTATATGCATTTTGAGCACGAAAGGCTCGAATTCAAACCAAGGTTAGCACAATTATTTCATAATTGATCATCATCTGTAGCATCAGATTTTTCATCTCTGTCATTTTTGTAATTGATCTAGGCCTCTAGCTTATCAAGATTGTTGAGTTTTCTCCAAAAAATTGTTTTGTAGTTATGAAAGACCTTATCAAGATTGTTGAGTTTTCTCTTAAATTCTTTTTTTTTCTTGCTAATTGAACACACTCACACATCCACCTTGAGGTTAACAAGGTTCGAACCGAGAGAGATACCACCACACCAAGCTCTTAAATTCTATTTTATACTACCAAAGACTTGTAAAATACTGAATCTCCCCCCTTATGGTGTCTTACTGTCTTACTGTCTTTTAGTTCAAGATCAAACAGCCTATATCTGAACTCTCTATTTTCATTACCTATGAAAATACTCAAAGTTTCTCTTTTATCAAAGTTACTTCAATGTTCTTGGAACAGGGTGGACCTAACTATAGGCGAGTAAAACTTGCGCCTAAGACCCCTCAAACATTGAGGTCCCAGAAAATTTCAATCTCTCTATATACTAATAGCTGAATTTGACTAGAGTCCCCTCAACCTCAGGACCGGCCTGCCAAAAGTCTTGATTTCAGAATATATGGCAAGTAAAAGAGTTGAGAACTTATATAACCAATTTCTTTCTGACATTTCAAACTCAAAACGCATCGGTGGAGAGAAAGCTGATCAAATAGCAAATTGTTTAAGGGTTTTCACACATCAAAGTAAACTCTTTTTAAAACCGTAGATTTCTTTCCACGTTGAGTTGTTAAAAAAAAATTGTTACATACACCAACAAGGATCCTAGTTTTTATACCACATAAATTTCAGTGGAATACTACAAATGTTTGATCAACTTCTAAATTCCAGAGTATCGCAAGATTTTTTAAATTTTCAAAATCCTAATGTAATATACTTGGATATTGAAAACCGTTACAAATCTATATATAATTCTGTATCTATTATGCATTGAAGAAGAAACTAATAAGAAGAAGTAACTAACTGTATTGCTTATAGATTACATTGTATAAAATTAGTTAAAAGAAAGATAGAGTAAAATGAGTTTATATATAGTACATAAAGCTAACTATCACAAATATTGACTAATGTTCCCTTAATATATCTAACATCCCCCCTCAAGTTGAATGTTGAAAAGAAATTGCAAACATTCAACTTGAAGATTAAAATCAAAGAACTAACAAAGAGTCTTGAATCTAGACAGCAAGCTTGCATTAAGAAGAGTTGGCATATGAAAATGGTAACTGCAACTCATGGTGCCGGGTCCAATAATAAGGCAATAGCAACAAATGCAAAGCTACAGTATGCAACCACAGTCCACAACCAGTTAACTGACTTTGTACAGTGATGAATACACAATTCGCAACAACATGAAATATGTAAAGGACTAATGATACGAGGTAATTATATGAGGTAACATTTCAGTCAATATGACATGTTTAAAACCCAACAAGGGGCACATAACTGACCCTCAAAAGGACATGAGAAAACCCACACAAGGGTCACAAAATGAGCACAAAATAGCTCATAACAAACCCACATACAGGGGCACAAACTCACTATGGAGCAACAAACAAAAGAGGAGACACAGTAAAGAGAGTAGACCAAACATCCTATTAGAAGCAGTATGTGCAACATAGGCACCCGAAAGGTAGATAGATGTATTGTCAATACAACATCAAATAGGCAATACTGCACCAAGAAATTGCCAAAATGGCACCAGCTCATAAAAGAGAAAACAAACCCACAAAGGGATAAGAAATTCATAAATGTATATGGTAAACACGGATCATGATTGATTTATGTTGTTATGGTGTGAAAACAAATTGATAACCTTGATTGTGAAAAGAAGCTCTGGAAGAGGAATTTTATCAAACAGTTAACGCGTAGAAAAACTAAGACTAATGTGTAAAAAAATTCAGAGAGATCTGATTCCAGATATCAAATTGCATCGATGATGATCAAAGCAATCAGAAACAACTCACGAATGTGCAGAGATATGCGGAAGATGATGGAAACTAGCTATCCATAGCTCTGATCAGAGATTTTGATGACGCAAGTAGAAATTTAGTATAGAATAAAGATATCAATCAAGAAGCAAAATTCAGGAACAACAGTTCGTTTAGAAAAATTATCAAACAGTTGATATACTATGAGGCATTTTGATCAAAATGATGCGATTTTTTACCAGTAATTCCCCAAGAAGCAATGAGAATACAAGCATAATTTCACAAGAACAATCAACAACTATTACATACACGAATTTGTATGTATAACAAGTAAATTCTTGACTGAAATTATACAACAAACATAGAAGACGACTCGAGAATTGATCGAAATGTAATGATCAGCACAATTCGCAGTGTAAGTATTGTAAACTTACAATACTTACAACAAAACTTGCAGAAAAACAAAGAGAGATCGTAGAAATCAAAGTGATTGTATCAAGATTGCAGATATTGTAACGAGATTGAAGAAACACTTACAATCGAAAGAGGTCGTGATAACTAACCGATGAAATGTACAACGCAAGATGTAGTCATTTTATGTTGTGAAGATGATGAAGATGTGTTGTTAGACGCAACAAGCATAAGATCGCATAATCTACGTGCAGAAACGAGCAAAAACACGCAACAAACACCTTGAGTGTATAGATGTATGTATAGATTGAAGAAGGCTGAATCAATTGAGATCAAAAGCAAAAGAAAAGATCGAGCTTCAGCTACCATGTTACAAATTTATATATAATTCTGTATCTATTATGCATTGAAGAAGAAACTAAGAAGAAGAAGTACGTAACTGCTTAGAGATTACATTGTGTAAAATCTATATATTCTTAAAGTGTAATGAGGAATTTACCCACTGGGTAAAAAAATTTACCCATGGATCCATTTTGTACTATTTTCTACTATATTTCACAAGATCCATGGATTATCCATTTTGTTGACCCATATACCAAATCATATTATCCTATTTTTGAATTTCAAATTACACATTTATGGTTACAATATCTTCCTTGATTTTCTCAATCTCTTCCTTCTTTTCTTTTTTTTGTACGTCCGTTTCTTTCTTCTGTTTCTTTTCAAGTTTTGCAGACCTAATCGTGATAGTGGCGACTATATCATCGGAGTTCTCATCGGAGTTCTATATCATCGGAGTTCTCATCGGAGTTCTAATCGTGATTGACGTGTTTATGGATTCTCATCGGAGTTCTATATTAGGTTCTCATTCTGATGTTTAAGTTATTATAATGTTGTCAATGATTTGATGATTTACGTCTCTGTATAGGTACAAAACGTCGTGTGCGTGGTCGGAATGTTGAAACAGTCCTTCAGAGAAGTAATTATGATGAAAATCAAGGTATGTTTGATTTTGTTATATTCGTCAATACAATACATATGTTTTCATGTTTGACATCCATGTTGTGATTCACACGAGAGGTTTTTCATGTTTGACATCCATATTTTGATTGAATCTGAAGGTGCAAATAGAAGAGTTCGTGGAAAAAATGTCAGTAATGTATTGTCAAGTGCTGATTCCACAAACAATAAAGAAAATTACTCTCCAAATGTTGCATCTGTTTCTACAAACTTGAGACGATTGCCACAAAGTATTCTACATGATCCTGCTATATTGTCATCAGGTCATGTAGGAAAAAATATCACTGGAAAAAATGGTATAATATCAAGTTTCTAATGTTATCGATTTCAGTTTTCTAATGTCCATATATTCTAACCTTCTCATTTCTTATATTTTCTACTTTTATGTGAATGTAGTAAGCAAATGTCGAGTTCGTGGCAAAAATGTTGATAACATTATGAGTAATGTATCAAAACAAGCCTACTCCAGACCTCCTTTGACAACAATAGACCAGAATTCTCAGTCACCGTTTGTTTCTCAGTCTTCAGGTCCTTCATCATTGGCAAGTGCACATTTCATTATTTCAGTGTTGTTCCGTTTCTGTCAAAAGTGATGCTAATCTGCATACTATTAATCAAGATGTCTCACACATTTTCAACAGGTTCATCTATATCAAGTAAATCTCATATGACACCTAGAACTACATTTCACAGTAGAATGGAAACCATTAATCTTTCAGGTTTTTTTTAGATTTATCAACTCTGATGTATTATATCTCTTAATTTTTCATACAATCCCCAAAATACTCACAAGATTCATTTTTTCCCAATTCTGATTAGGTGATATGCAAAGAAATCAAACAAACAACAATCATAAAAATACGTGTGAATCTGGCCAGAGTACTCTAACCTTTTCCATGCCTGCCTCTACATTAAAACCTATTAATAAACGTCGGCCAGATTACAAGAAACAACATCCACATGATGAAACAGAGCAGCATGTTGCGAAGAAACGTTGTGGTAAAATGTCACCGATTCCATTTTCAGTAGGTAAAGATGGTGTAAGGAGTAGTTTTGAAGTTGGCGAGACTTCTGGCCCAATAAATTTAATGAGCGACTTTAACAATGTCGAGGACACTTTTAGCAGTGAAAGTGATTCATTAGAACAAGGTATTTTTGATATTTGGTCACTCTCTATTATTTGGGCCTTTTTAGTTAATTTTATCTGAACACATATTACTTTGCATTTTTAACTTTTAAGAAAATTAAAAATCAGGTGATTATGAGGACCTGGACGATGAAGAGATTTTCTACACTCAACAAGATTCTTGGAATGGATACATGGATATTGGAGCTCCGGACAAGTTATGTGGGAAATGTGAGTCTGTAATGTGGAATGAAGAAAGGAACAACAAAGCTACACAGAAAAAAACTCCAACTTTCTCTCTTTGTTGTAACAATGGTCAGGTTGTTCTTGAAAAAGAAAAACAGCCTCCTGAACCTCTCGCAACTCTTCTTACCGGTGGCGTGCATTTTAAACATTTCAAGAAAAATATTAGAATATACAATTGTATGTTTGCGATGACCTCTTCTGGTGGTAAGATTGACCATAAAATAAACAGGGGTGGTGCTCCTTACTGTTTCAAGCTTCGTGGCACGAATTATCATAATATTGGAAGCTTATTACCACCTGAAGGTGACACTCCTAAATTCTGTCAACTCTACATTTATGACACAGAAGAAGAAATAAACAATAGAATCAATGCTGTTAATGGTTCAAGTGATGCTGTTGATCCAGAGATTGTTGAGTCTTTGTTGCGAATGTTGGATGAACATAACAGGTTGGTCCATGGATTTCGTATGGCTCGGGAAAGAGTAAAAGAAAATCCAATTGATGAGTTTAAATTGGTTCTTATATCTTCAAGCTCGGCGAGTGGTAGACCAAACCATGTTGGACCATCAAATGAGGTTGCTGGATTGATTGTGACGGATGATTATAGCAAGGGATGTAGAGATACTATTATACATTCAAGAGTGAATGGATTGGAGAGGATTTATGAAACTGATCCACGCTTTATGCAACTACAATATCCAATTCTTTTTCCTCATGGAGATGTAGGATTTCACCGTGAAATTCCTTTAATTAAAACTCATAAGCAACCGACGAAAACATCAGAACATTGTGATGTTGATGATTCTGAAGAAAGAGGACCTCGCGAGAACATCACCATGAAGGAGTATTACAATTATAAACTAATGATACGTCCATCAGAAGGTATTAGCATCGCTACTAATTTGCAATACTTATTTATTTTTAGGTTTTTGTTTAAAATTATGTTTTAATAATTGTATACATATATGTGATAGGCTTGACTCCACATTTGGGTGGACGTTTGTGGCAGCAATACATTGTAGATGCATTTACTGCAATTGAGCAATATAGATTGGAGTGGATTAGAGAACATCAGACTACTATACGTGCTGATCTATATCATAATATTAGGGATGCAGTACAGAAGGGAGACAATAATCCATCAAAAGTTGGTAAAGCAATTATTCTGCCAGCCTCTTTCACCGGTTGCAAGCGTTACATGAACCAATATTTTAAGGATTCTTTGGCTATTTGTCGAACAATTGGCCATCCTTCTTTGTTCCTCACTATGACATGTAACACCAAATGGCCAGAAATTCAACGAATGCTCAAATACCTACCTGGTGTTGATGTTGCTGATGCTCCTGATGTCGTTTCAAGAGTATTTAAGTTAAAAGTTGACCAGCTTATCGAATTGGTAAAGAAAAAAAATTATTTTGGTCGCTGCATAGGAGGTAAGTGATGTTATGAGGTGTTGCTACACACATTTTTCTACATAATTACCTTATAATTAATTCTCATAGTTGTATCTTTTATTATCGTATCCGTTTTTGTGTAGTGATGCATGTCATTGAGTTTCAAAAACGAGGATTGCCTCATGCCCATATGCTTATATGGTTACATCCTGATGACAGGCCTAAGACATTTGAACAAATTGACTCTTTAGTATCTGCGGAAATTCCAGACTTAGACATTGATCCAGTTGGATATCATGCTGTTAATAATTACATGATCCACGGACCATGTGGTACTGATTGCGTGAAATCTCCATGTATGCTCAAAGGAAAATGTATTAAGCATTTTCCTAAGAGGTTAGTTTTCAATTTTTTTTTTGAAAATTATCAAATTAGATACAAATGTCTATGTTTTTAAAACATTGTTGTTTTATAAGGTACAACTCTCACACATTTTTCGATGAATGCGGTTTTCCAGTCTACAAAAGAAGGAGGACTGGATTATATGTTAAAAAGAAAGGCATTGATTTGGATAATCGTTATGTCGTCCCATACAATCGAGATCTTTTAGTTCGATTTCAATGTCACACGAATTTGGAGATATGCAATAGTTCGAGGTCCTTAAAATACCTATTCAAGTACTGTTTAAAAGGACATGATACAGCTACTATGTTACTAAAGAAAAAAACAAAGGGTCCGCATCTTTCTTCCTGCATTCCAGAAAATCCAGAAAAGCGTCCTATTGATGAGATCAAACATTATTTGGATGGTAGATATGTTTGTGCATCAGAAGCGGCTTGGAGGATATTTGGTTTTGACATTCATTCACGTTGGCCATCTGTCGATCGTTTGCCTATACATTTACCAAATGACAAACATGTGTCGTTCAAAACTGGAGCTGTTTTGCAGGAAGTGTGTGATAAAGCCAATTCCAAAAAAAGCAAGTTGGAAGCTTGGTTTGATGCGAATAGAACATTGCCTGATGCAAAGAACTGGACTTATTCTGAATTTCCAAGTAAGTTTACCTGGCATGCACGACCAGGCATGTGGAAAGAAAGGAAAAGAGGTGATGTTATTGGTAGACTTAGTGAGGTCCATTCTTCCAGTGGTGATCTATTATATCTACGAATGCTTTTGCTTCGAAAAAAAGGTGCTACATCATTCGAGGATCTAAAAAATGTAGATGGTCATGTTCATAAATCATTTAAGGAAGCATGTTCAGCGCTTGGTCTTCTTCAGAACGATAACCAATGGCATGAGGCTATTTCTGAAAATTCACACACATCCATGCCTCCTCAGTTGCGTGCAATGTTTGTCAATATTTTGGCTTATAGTCCAATTTCAGATCCTCTCAGGCTTTGGGAAGCTCACTGGCGATGCATGTCTGATGACATTATACTGTTGCGAAGACACTTGCTTGATGATCATACTTTATTTCTATCTGACGATGATGTTCAAAAATATGCTCTTGCAGGTTAGGATTTTTACACACGGCAAATAATATCATTGTGCATTATTTACTATTGAATTAATTTGTTGTGGTTCTAAAATGTTACTTATATTACAAAGTTTATTGTGTTTTTTTTTCAGAAATTGAGAAATTGTTAAATGATATCGGAAAGAGTTTGAGAGACTTTTCAACTATGCCATTTCCCGGTGAAGCTTATTTCAGAAATTCTGTTAATCGTCTCATTGAAGAAGAAACTGGATACAACAAAGAAGAAATGAAATCACAACATGAAAAAAACCATAAACTCCTCAATGCTGAACAACGAAATGTTTATGAGGCCATTATAAACAATATAAATGAGGATAAAGGCGGATTTTTTTTTGTGTATGGAAGTGGAGGTTGTGGCAAGACTTTTTTGTGGCAGACTCTATGTTGTCGATTGCGTTCCGAAGGTAAAATTGTACTTCCTGTTGCTTCATGTGGTATAGCAGCGGTGTTGTTGCCTGGTGGAAGAACTGCGCATTCCCGTTTTCATATTCCTTTGAAACTTGATCAGTATTCTACAGCTGGTATAAGACATGGAACTGATATTGCCGAGCTAATTCAACAGACTAATCTAATAATTTGGGATGAAGCTCCAATGCAACACCGTCATGCTTTTGAATGCGTAGACCGATCTTTGAGAGATATCATGTCTGTTGTTGATAAGACAAGATCCAAGAAGCCATTCGGTGGTATCACCGTTGTTTTTGGTGGAGATTTTCGACAAATTTTGCCTGTAATTCCAAAGGCAACAAGAGCCGAAGTCGTATGTGCTGCTCTAAACAGTTCTAAATTATGGGACTTTTGTCAAGTACATTTACTGAAGCAGAATATGCGGTTACATTCAGGTAATACAGAAGAACAGAATAAGATCATTGCCGAGTTCAGCAAGTGGCAGCTTGCTGTTGGTGATGGGAGAGTGGAACACGTAACTACTCAATCGGATGTTGGTGAAATGTTGATAAAGATACCAGATCAGTATGTTGTTCACACCTCGGAAGATCCTATTCGGACTCTTTTTGATGTGACTTATCCGGATTTTAGCAACAACATGTCTTCACATTCTTACCTGAGATCTAGAGCTATTCTGACACCAACAAATATTGTGGTGGACGACATCAATAATCAAATCCTTGACAAGATTCCTGGTACGCTACATACTTATCTTAGTCAAGATTCTATTGATGATGCTGGTGATGAAGATAACGATTTCGCTGCTGCATTTCCAGTTGAGTACTTGAATTCAATAAATATGCCGTGCATTCCCAAACATGAGTTAAAAGTAAAAGTTGGAGTCGTAGTTATGCTTATGAGGAATTTGAACCAGATAATGGGATTGTGCAATGGAACCCGAATGATAGTTATTGCATGCAAGAAAAATAGTATTGAATGTGAAATCCTTTGTGGCTCTCATGTCGGAACTAAACATTTGATACCAAGGATCGAAATGATGCCAACTGATACCGTATGGCCATTTGACTTTAAACGAATTCAGTTTCCGATCCAAATATGTTATGCAATGACAATAAACAAGAGTCAGGGACAGAGCCTTGATAATGTTGGTTTATATCTCCCTAGAGCTGCTTTTTCGCATGGTCACATCTATGTTGCCATCTCAAGAGTTACAAGGCCGGAAGGTCTTCATATTTTGATTGATAGTGATTCCGGTGTTACCACAAATGTTACCTCCAATGTAGTTTTTGAGGAGATTTTTTACAATCTTCCTAATGTAGATGATTGATGTACTCTTTATTTCATAGATATTGTGGTTTAATCCTTTTTAATTTGCATTTAAAATAATTTGATCATTATGTTGGAATTGATCGTGTTTTATAGATTTGATGGTTTAAAAATCAATTACAATTAATGTATGATATGAAATAAATTTTAAAATTATTCAAGTGTTTGTATACCAAGATTACTATATACATGTCAAGTTCAATCAAAAAAACATTTTATAAATGTCAGTACAATAAAAAATCAGACGTTTATTAATATAAATGTCAATTTATACATGTCAAGATCATTAAAAAACCAGTTTTGTCAAAGTTGTAGTAAAAAGAATCTATTATAATCATGTGAAATATTAGCTACAATAAAAATATCAATTAGAAGTATTTATTTAATTGGAATATCAAGATTCATTAAATCATTACAGGATTCATTTTGTTTTAATAAATATATACGTCAAATATCACTAAAAATTTGCTAAAATGTCAAATATTGAAATGACATATATTTGATAAGTATCAATCACAAAAATACAGCATGAACAACATGGATATATCTGTTACGGATCATTATCAAAATTATAAAAGAATCAATCATATATCAATCCTTATCGAAATCATCAAAGAATCAATCACAAATCAATTATTAGTTGGACTACAATATCAGCAATAAATTTTGGTTTATCATTAGTTATACTTTTTACTATTATTATAAAACATAAAACCATAACTTACTCATTGTACTCTTCTCTGCATTTTCATTTTTCTGCATCATTAAGTTGTTAGTAAGTAATACTAACTTTCTTTGTGTATACAATATCTTGATGTCATTGTGTAATGTATTACTACTATTCTGTTGTCAGTTTTTTGATGATATAATGGTTATCCCAATGATATTTTATTGTTTCTTATAGCATCATTGTCAATGGAGATTATTGTTTTTGACCGTCTTGAGAACTTAAACCAGTCGACTACTAACTGGAAGATTAAAGTTAGAGTGACGAGGAAGTGGCCCAGTGTTACCAATGAGAGTGGATCGTTGAAGGGCTTCAATCTCATTCTCCTAGATGATGATGTAAACCTTATTTTATCTTTTTATGTTTATTCACAGTTTATTTTGAGAAATGTATACAACTGAACCATCAAATCTGTTTATCTTTTTTGTAGAATAACCATGTTCATGCATTTGCCTATCACAACATTTGGAATGCATTGACAACTGGCACTGCTATTGTGGAAGGAGGTGTATATGTTTTTGATCAGTTTAGTGTGAAGGATGCTGTGGGGAATTTGAAACCGGTCCAATCTGAAAAATGCATTAGGTTTACTAATGCAACTACTGTCAAGCAAGCTGAAGACGACGGCATGATTCCTCACTATAAGTTTGAATTTTTGGATTTAGAAGATTTATTTGCCGAAGCCAATAAATCTCAGCCGGGAGAGAATCCAGAATTTGCTATAGGTAATTTACTACAAGTTCCTAATTCAAATTGTAATATGCATTTTACTTAATATATAACTGGTGCACTCATTCTATTTTTTTTATTTTGTTTGGAAAAAGATATCATTGGAGTTATTGAGGAATATGAGAATGTCAAGCGTATTGACACCAAATTCGGGGACAGAGACATTGTGAAGTTCAGGATCTGCGATTCAAGGTTTTTTTAACTATCTATATTAGAATTTGTATACATCTAGATCATGTAGTGCGACTTATATTTTACATTTTTTTTGTTTTTTTAAATTAAAATAGCAATGCTCACAAAGTCACTATATGGGGAGATCTTGCTCTTTCTGTTGAGGAAATGTATGTGAAACAACTTGAGAAACCAATTATAGCAATTCTTACAAGCACAAAAGTGACCAAGTTTATTAGTAAGAACTTATCCAACTAATACCTTTTTAAATGCTAAGGCACTTAACAACAGTATTTTTTTACAAGTTGTTTGTATAGATTCTGTGCAGATTGCTACATTGCCTTCCACAAAGGTTTATATAAATTTAGATGATGAAGCTGTTACAGACATGAGGCTGAGGTAGTATATTGTACTTAGTTTTCTTAATAATGTTTCTCTTTGTTCTTGAATGTTAATGATAAATATTTTATGTAAAGGCTCATTGCTGAAGAGTATCATTTGAAGGCAGAAAAAAGCCTCATTTCCTCAAGACCTGAACAGATTTTAACCTTCTTTGAGAAACTGTCATTGAAGGACTTGAATGAGAATTTGACTTATGATCATCTCAAGGTAATTTTTTAAATTTATACAAACATTTTTCTTTGTAATTTGGCAATTGTTTAATATATTAATCATGTTCTATATGTTTTTGTTGTAGAAAATAATATGTTGTAGCTTTACAATTATGAAAGTAGATGAAGATTCCTCCTGGTGGTTTTATAGTTGCAACAAATGTCAGTCTGAAGTTGAAAGCTTTGGCAATAGGTTCAAATGTTCTGATTGTCCAAGGATCATACCTGTTGCTCCTAAAAGGTAAATTGTTCCAAACAGATTTGATATAAGTACATTTTTGTGTCAAAACAGAGATGTTTGCTTAAACAATGAAGTGTTAAATTATATTCAGGTTCCGTATCATGGTCCTTGCTGAAGACTCTACATTCTCATGCAATATTGTTCTAATGGATCGAACTGCTAGAAGAATTCTTGGCACAAGCGCTGCCAAGGTTCTTGATGATTTGAAGAAGGTAACAATGAACATTTTGCATTTTTAATAGATTTGTCAGTTGTATCCATATCATAGTTTACATGATGTCGTAGGTTCCCGAAGAAGGTATTCCTAAGCGTCTTCAAACTTTGGTTGGGAAAGAAATTTCAGTTCAGTTAAAGTTAAACAAATCAAATGTTACTCAAGATAGCACTTTCTTCCAAGCTGAAGATATATATGATACTACATTGTCGACTCCAAGTACTTCTGAGAATCCCTGTATTTCCGATGCTTCAAGTGTTGACTTAACTGACAATGTGAGCCTATCTAAATATATGTTTTGATAGACTGTTGGCTCTGATAATTATAAAGAATCTACAAGTTATTAAAGTGAACATCATTGTTGCAGACTTTTGAAGTTAATGACTTCATGCAGACTCCAGGTTCCGCCAAATCAGTGACCAAAAAAATTAAAATGGTAAAGGAAGTTGAGTAATTTCAATATATTGTTCTATCTTATAACTTTAGTTTAAAATAAAAGTAACAGTCTATTTTTTCAAATGGTCTTTACAGGAACCTTGATTGCATGGATTTGACAGTGAAGATTACTGAAGTTCACAGTTGAAGCTTTTTCTGAATAAATTCTTATCATATTAAACTTTGTTTATTTTCTGGATTTCTGGATTGTTCTCTATCTTATTGTTTTGGTTTTGATGTGGTTTTGAGTCCATATGAAACTACTTTAATTTTCAGACGCAAAACAGTTATCTTTGCGGTGGAGCATAAAATAAATAATTATGTTACTTTTTTATGCAGCGTTCTTTGCTAAAGTTACTACTTTTTATGTAAAATATATCTTCTACATTGATTCAAACAACTGAAATAGGTACTCTTAATCTATCTAAATTATTGACAATAAAACTGGTGCATAAAGTATAAACATGTAGACAAAACATTATGAAATTAGTTTCATAGGCCAATATCTTGACATGCAATTCTAATAATGTTGCCGGTCACAGCATAATCCTAAGATAAACATAACAGAGTAACATATCTACATGAAGCATGTGAATATATTATAACATAAAACGAATTCAGATATTACGCCTTAAATCATCCACTCGAGCAATCATGGTTGAGTTTTGATCCTCAATTTCACCAGCCTTGATTATCCAGTCGCTTATCCTTTTAATCCATTCCGCTTCAAACTTTTTAAAACCTGCCAACATTTCTTCCAAATGATCTTTGCACTGCTTCACGTGACCATTCAGAGAAGTTGAAGTATCTTCGAGAAATCTTCTTTCACTTCCTGCATAGTCTCTATCAATTTGCACATTTGTCATTGATGATTCACCAACTGCTGCATTTGGATTTCCTTTCAACACTTTGTTAAGGTCCCTGCGATTTATAAACATAAACTGTATATCAACAGAAAAAATGGTAAATAGGATAGCAAAACATTTCTGAATAACTATAATTAAAATTAGAAATATGTATGTGTACATGTATTTTTCCTCCAGTCCAATAGTGCGAGCAAATAATTCTGTTTGTCTATCTTCCATACTTTTGAAAAACAAACAGAAATCTTCATTTGCTATACGTATATCTTCATTTAACTCTGCAGATGAAATGTTGATGCTATTCAAGTCATTCACCACCAAATTCTTCATGTTAGAATACCTTCTCCTCTTTGCAGATGGTGAACTCATCTTTGTAAATACAGATATGATGTTAGTGATGATTGTTATTGTAATCTAAAAGACAGAAAATAGTATTTATAATAATGTTTAAAGAGTAATCCAATAGTCATCAGTTATAAAACTGCTATAACATGTACATGTAACTGCACATAAGTTACTTTTTAGTGGTAACTGCTCAATAGTTAATAATATTTGTAAGTAGTTTAAATTAATTCAACATGAATTTTTTTTTTAAAAACGTAATATATTTATAGAATATAAGATTAGATCTTATATTACAAAGTTTATTGTGTTTTTTTTTTCATAAATTGAGAAATTGTTAAATGATATCGGAAAGAGTTTGAGAGATTTTTCAACTATGCCATTTCCCGGTGAAGCTTATTTCAGAAATTCTGTTAATCGTCTCATTGAAGAAGAAACTGGATACAACAAAGAAGAAATATATTTTGACCAAACTAATTTTAAAGACGTAATATATTTATAGAACATAAGATCAAATATTAAATATTATATATTTAAAATTAGAATATAGATATTAAAGACGTGACTAATTTACGATATATCATTTGCTTCAATTTACTCATATGTTTAGCACTAATCTATTTAATTTTTTAAAGACCAGTTACAAATTTAAATAATTTTTAGAATTCTGTTACTACGTTTTCTACGTTCTCGCATATATAATAAAATAATACATATTTGCATTTTACGAAACATACATAGGTTTTTTTATATACGAAATTAATAACCAACATAATAACTCACCACAACTCCCTGTAAAACAAACATAGGTATTCTTTACGTGTGGATTTTTGATGGAAAACTTATAATTTAGACAACTTTGAAACAATATACACGTTAATTTCTCTTTTATTATTTTATTATATTATGGTTTTTTGTATAATTATTAACTCATCACGATCATAACTGAAAATCCTTTTGATTTAATATTATAGAAAAATATAAGTGTGTACATATGTCAAAATTTAATAACTTATGTACTCTCTTACTAATATATTTGAGATAAGTTTTTGAAAAGCATACACAAACGTTTGTCTTTGTAACGAAAGTCCATACCATTTTAATGAAAAAGTCGCATAATTGCTTCATCATTTAGACTATTTACTAAGAAAAAAATTATTATACAGTTGAAATCTTTTAAAATATCTCTTATTTTATTCATCTAACATGCCTCTTAAAATTTATCTTGAAAATAAATATAATTAATAGATCAGTCAATCATGATTGTACTATCTCCTACAAGCAACATATGTTACTACAATATATCATTAATATTCTGTCATTAAAGAAGGTGAACAGTCCAGCAACCGTGTGCATGCATTTGTTCAATATATACAAATGTATTATAACATTGATTACACATTATATAATTGTCCAAGATCTATCATATAGATACTCTATAAAACACTTTTTTACCTTGAGACCTTTCATTGCCTTCATCCTACAGTCCTCCCAAATCTTACTTAAGATGGACAATAACAACATACTCGATCTTAAATCTGATGCTCTAAGCTTGATTTTCAACTATTTGATATTCGACAGATGTGAGTTCTACATGTTTGGAAGATTACTAATTGCATGGGTGACTAAGAGAAGTGCTTATAGAATTAAGGATGTTCTTGAAAGGTTGGACTGGGATTCGCTGTACCACTTCCATCGTCATGATTTTGAAGTAACACGAGACCAGTTTCATGGATTCATAAGGTTCGCAGTACGATTTCATGTTGAGCAGGCGATGTTCTACAACTCTGTTCAGAAGCTTTTTTTAAATGTCAATGTTCACCATAATATATCAGTTTTACAAACTCTGTCAGGTAATCATTTGCCATCTCGATTTGCTTACTTTTTATTTAAGGCAATACACATACCATTTGGCCTAAATCAAGCAGCTGATGAGATGTTTCATTTCCTTAATATAAGTTCTGTTAGAAGTAAGGTTTTACAACAAATTGATTTGCTTCAAGATATGTATTTTTATCTGTTTGAGAGAGACTATCTCCTGCCCAGTAAAAAATTCTGTCCAAATGCAAGAAATCCAGAGCCATTCGACTTATCAGAAGGGAGTCCTATGTCTGAAGAACTATGGCTTTCTCTTTGTGAGAAAACTGTAGAAGAAAACTTTCGCGACGAGAGAAATCCATATGGAAAGATTCTGAACATGCAGCACATTTGGGGCTCTGAATGTCACCATTGCAGACTACAACTATTGGTTTATAAAATTCTCCTTAACTCCGTAAGCTAATAATCATGTTTTTATTCTCAATCTTTCAATTTGCTGATATGTAAGTCTTTGTTAAGAATTCTCGACAATGAACAAAATGTTTAATGTTTAAATGCATTTATATTTGCTGCCATACTACATTGTATAGCGAGATGGATTTATTTATAAATTGCTTAATAATATACATAGACTGGGTGGTGAAGGCAAAGAGCTTACTCTCAAAATTTACATTATGGTCCAAAAACCTTGGACCATAAAAAAAAAATTTAATGAGACAAAAAAAATACAAATCTGAGACAAGACTTTTAATGATTGAAGCATGAATTCTGAAAAAATTTCAACAAAGTCAACTTTATATTTTCTAAAAAATTTAAAAATAAATTTATTAATATAAGTAATATTATTCTTCATCGTAGTTTGGTCATAACACATAATTAAATTACTATAATATAGTTTGAATTAAATTTCAATAATAATTACAAAACTGAAAATAAAAATCCATTCATAGACATCATACTTAAACCATCCGTTCAACAGTAACACTTAAGATCCTAGACAGATTGAATATCAAATACTATTACATCGTCTTCTTCGATCAATGTAAAAACTAATTTCTGATTTACAATGAACTTATTGTCCCTAGCAAATTTGTTCCATCCAGCTGAAAACCTTGGACTTCCATTGTTAAATACTATTCTAACCATCCAAGTACCAACATCAGTTCTTAACATAACCTCTTCCCCACTTTGCCAGTCTCTGTTACGTGCTGAAACATGGCTAGGAATGTGCTGCAATACAAACAATTTATATTACATTACACAACTATCCAAGAAATTTGATCATCAATAAAAAAGAAAATGGATTAAATGTACGGTTTGAATTAAATTATACCACGCCATGAGATGAGTGATTCACATGTGATACTTTTAAAGCTACGCTGAATTCTAAAATCTCATCATTCATCACATCCTCATTGATTTCAACATTTTCAGCCAAGTTATCATGAGCAGCAACCTCGATGCCAACTGCAGCTGTTAACGATTTGTAATCGATAAATACCATTAGTGATGGAGTATATTCAACTATTTATATTTGAGCTTGGATTATATATCAGAAATCAAATTTTAAGATAAAGAAATATAACACCTGTTTCATCCTCTATGTTATCAATTACCATCAGCTGCATTTCTTCTGCTTGCCATTATAAATTATACATTAGTTTGGTTAGGATTCTAGAAAGGAAAATCGTAAAAATTTTATAAAATGTTAGATGAAAAATAATAATACCTGAAACCATATCACAGTCAAAATCCCAAAAGCAATTAGAAATTGCTTCACTTGATTCATATGTAGACCTACTAACATAATCTATTTCAAGACCATCTTCTTGATATATTCTTCCCTGCATCATTTTGCTCTTATCAATTGTAAAGATTATAGTCTCTTTTGGCCTCAATTTGAAGCGATCCATCATCAATTTAAGGTTTGTTACGTATCCACCAATATAGTTGTAACAAATGAACCAACTTTCTCCATTTACTTGAAATTTTCTCATATGGATTAGATTTCTGGCATAATATTCCTTAATTTGTTTTGGTACTACCTGATCAAAGTTAAGATATATAGTCGGTATACAAATATGAGAATATACAAGTGAAAATGAAACAAAAACTTAAGATTTAATATATACATTATATTAAAGAGTTGAACATTTTTACCAAAACACCTCCAATCAAACAGTCTTCAGTCATCACTTTGTAAAAGGATCTCCTCCATTCTTTATTTTCTGATTGTAACATTATATTTAATGTGTAAATATTACGTTATTAAGTATAAAATAATGTAAAATTATAAATAAATGAAAAAATAGAAGTGTTAATACCTTTATCTTCATCGAAACAGTCGATATGCAATTTAAATACACATGCCTTTAGTTTGTCAGGCATGGAACGATGTAATTTAGAAAGGACCAAAGTATCACCATCTTCCAAATTAGTGTCCACGGCAAACTCATACCATCCTGATCCAAACATACATCTGCCATATTTCCAGATAACCACAATCTCCCATGTTCTTTCAAGCAAACTAATAGTCAACTTATTCCCATCTTTCCAATTTTTGTAGAGGCTTTCGAACTCAGTATCTAATATCTATATTAGTCAACTTAAATTAAAAACAGCAAAACATTTCATCAAGTAAATATATTCAGTGTCAAAACATAAATAACTCAATACATACATACTTCTTACCAGAAATCTAGCATTCTGATCAATGTCCATCTTCCGTATTTTGATGTTGAAATACTTTCCAAATTCAGTATAGACATTAAATTTCCACAGTGCACAATATTTATGGTATTCCAATGTCAAGCAATCAATTATATATTGATCTGCTCTCCATTCTTCCATGTTTTCATTTCTGAAACAGAATTCAGCATCCAATTCTGGATAGCTTCTCTCAACTGCAGTTTCTCTAAATATTTTAACGACAAAAAAATCTTCACCATAATAATCAAACTGAACAAGATTGTAGATCTTTATTTCATAGAATCTCATGAACTTATTCAACCCATATATCACTTTTGAGTACTGATTAATTTTTGCTTTCCAAGGTACATTATCACAGCTTATTGTAACATTTGATGAAATTTTACTTCCAACCATATCAAAAAAGGACTTAGGAACCATCTGTCATAAAAAAGTTTTATATAAGTAATATGTCTTTAATTAAGAACATCAAACAAACATACAAAACCAAGAAAGAATATATTAATTAAAGTAGATACTTACAAAGGATCCAAAAGAGATCTTTCTATTGTTAGCGGAAAGGAAACTTGCCAGTATTGGTCTATTCCCTGATATAGTAAAACAAATTTATTAAACTAAGTACAATATGTTTACCAAAACATTATATAGAATTCACAACGTGAAACTATAGAAATTGAGTCAATGTACCTGTGTTCAAATTTTTACTTCTTCTTCTACTATTAAAATTCTGACCCTGTGAACATTGGAAGGATATATAATTTTTAATTTTGTAATCACAAACATAATATCATAACAATTACATCCATCCAATGCAACAATCTTATTCAATTAATTCGGATAATATAATCAAAGTTTTGAATAAATGATGTTTTGATGTTCTCCTGTCACTACTTATCAGCAAACATGCAATGCATAAAGAAGATTGAAAAAACCCATAACAAATCAATGACTTAAAACATATATTAGAGCAAGAGAACCAGAGTTGTTACACTATAAATTATACATCTACACAAAATAACAGTAATCAAAGTAAGGTTTCATGATAATACAAGAAACTTTTTGAATTGAAAGGAGATTAAACACATTGGAAAGGGATTTTAACTCCATCGGAACCGATCAATTGAGTTCTTCCCTGATATCGAAGATTGAAACCTTTAAGATTTGAAACTGTGACACCCTTCTTATAATATGATTTTTTTTTTCATTATGTCTGCACTTCATCAAACTGCACTGAGTTAGATATGTAACAATACACAAGCACTTCAACAGTTTGCACTATGTTCCTAAGTAAGCAGTCAATATAAGCACTGCACTAATGTAAAATCATATTATCGCCAATATAAATCCATTGATTCTATAATAACTTGCTAATGATATCCAAATCCATTAGCCATTCTATATAGATTTTCAGGGACTGAAACAAAATCCATTGATATATTACCCGATTCTATGTTTTTACTCAGTTAGTTTTATTTGATACCAGCTTGAATATAGATCATTTGAGTAGATTGTTATATCCTTAGGAGCATTGCAAACTTTAATTCATTGTACTCTTCTTTTGACAAGAACCATAAAGATCAAATAATATTGACCCAATCTATAACACCTTCTGCATGCAATACATACAACCAGGCAAGTAGTAATCTCTAATAACCTATTCGGAACATAGTTTAAGCAAGAAATTCAAAGTACAGTGTACATATTCTTGAAGAGGAACAACAAGAATCTAATATCATCTTCGATCATTGTAACTTTGCTCATTCAATCATCAATCAATACACAGTACCTAAAAACATAATGCTACAGAAACTGAAGAATCGTGTTGCTAACCTCCATTCGGGTGTTCTTGAAGTTGCAGCCGATTGAATTCGTCAAATTCCCAATTTGCAGATGATGCATACAGCTGAAGAAGATAGTGTTTGATACGGTTGCAATTGGGACTTAATTAGGAGTTAATTAGGACAGATACACCTGTCACCAAGTTCAATTAATTTTCAATTTAGATTGGAAAACCTTTTTACCAAATAAGTATATTTATATTTTTACCAATTTTTTAGTGTAGTTTATATCTTCCAAAATACTATTGCCGATAAAAGAAATTTAAAAATATTAATAAAATTTATGAAGTTATGTTACAATATGAAATTTTTTTAATTAATATTTACAAGTAAATCACATTTTACCAAAACAATTCTTAAAAATTTAAATAAATATTTCAAATACAAGTTAATTTTATTAAGTTTGTACTAAAAAGACATATGTGTTGACAATTATCATGAAAATAATAATTTAAATATTGTTAACTCTATTGCTATGAGTGCAATATTTTATGTGCGCGTACCTTTTATACGTATATCCGTGTAGACAATTTATGAAAATATCGACAAACTCATTGTCTTAAACAGTAAAATTTATAAACTCAATTCTTAACATGTATAAATAAAATCCTTTTTCTAACATTTTTTGTTTAAATTAATTATGAAAAAATTAGAAAAATCTTAGAGCGCGCGTAGCGCGGGCAAAAACTCCCTAGTTAGTTACAAAAGAGACGGAGTAAAATGAGTTTACATAGAGTACATAAAGCTAACTAACTATCACAAATATTGACTAATGTAACCTTAATATATCTGACAAAACGTAAATTGAATAGAGAATAAAGTTCCCGAAGTTATCTCGGGAAAATTTATCTGAGGTATTAAAATGTGATTCAATGTAACTCACACATGTCTTATGTATCTGAATAGAAATTATATCTTTTTTATATATAATTGGTGTAAAGAGGTTTAGATGGTATGGTATGGCGTGGTCGTCAGTCCTACATTTTAGGTTTATGTGATACATTTTAGTAAACAACATAACTAAAAACAAAATAATCAGATTTTTCATAAATATTTTACAAGAGAGGTGACTTTTTGAGGTAGTTCGGTAAAGTGGGACCAACGCTAACAAGATTTTCCATAATCAGATTTTGCACCAAGTTTAATGATCAGACCAAACAGAAAATCAAATGGAGGATTGGACACTTGCAACAAAATACTGCAACAAACCACTCCGGTATGTTGCTTAGCCTTAGTGTTCTTGCATTTTTCAGTCATCGCTCGTCTTTTTTATTTTATACTAAACCTTTCGATACGAAAATGGTGAAAGGAATCGATACTGAACAAAGTTCCAGAAGGATTTTAGATTCGTGCTTTGGTCGGTACATTCATGTTCATGATCTTCCTGGTAAATTCAATGTTAATATTCTAAAGAATTGTTCGGCCCTTTTTATATGGTCTAAGAAATGTGATCCCCTATCAAATTCCGGTCTTGGCTTGGAAACGGAAGATTCTGGTGAAATTCTGCAGAGAAGAGGTTGGTATGCGACAAATTTAATCCTAGTTCAGCCACCGGTTAGAAGTCATTTTCATAACAGGGTTGAAAAAGTACTAGTGCTTGACGAATGACTCAGCATTGGCATCATCAATTATTGAGAAGGTCTTGACTGGGCTAAACCCCAGGGTGATTTAATAAAAACAATTATTAGCAATGAAAGTTTTAATTTTTCTGAGCCCAATTATGCATCAAGCCCACCTTGTAACTTGTCAAGCCCAGGCTGATTTGAATTTCCAGTTCCGTCTATGATAGAAGAAACACCAATGGATTTCGGTACAATAGTCTAATATGTCTGTTTTTCAGCTCAGTTTCGTGTTGGTCCTGAGACAGTAATCCTCTCTTCGACCCAAATAAAGATTAATTTCATTTTTAGATAAATGAATTACTTATTGACAGTAAGTCATAATTTAATACTCCTAAATGATTCTAATTTAAACCTGATCATGTATACAAGTTGTCTCCAAATTTTCTTTGTCAAAAACTTCCTAACCTTGCTACAATTAAAACATCAATGTACCATGGTGTTCCTAACTTGTAGAGTGGGCTCTGAGACTACGCGGGTGATGCTAACGAATCGAGACATCACTAAAAACAAAATTTTAGGGGCACAAGTCTTAAATATTTTTGTATGTCAAAAGAGAGATTAAACAGATTGTCCATGATACATATTGAAAAAGTATAGGTTTTCAAATCTTTGATTACGAATGACTCGAATAGTTTTCTAGCAAAATTGCTAAAAGAATAAATTTTTAGAAATAATATATAATAATTGTATAAATTTAATTTGTATTATTGATGAACACAAAATTTTGATTCGATTGGGATCCAAAAAATTTCAAGACCAACCCCACTAACTTGCTAATGCAATGAAAATTTAGTTGAAAGATGAGCAGTTTGTTCAAAATGTTTTTTTTTTTTGAAACTGGTTTATAACATTAAATCATCAAACTTTCGCTTACAAGGGGCTCCAACACAGACTGTGGAGGAGTCATAAAATCAATAAAGCAATTGACTTCACAAGGTACTCTAGCAACTATATGAGCTACCTTATTCGCTTGCTTTTTAACAAAGGAAATCGAAATATCTCTACGATCATTCAATAACCTACGACACTCTTGAAAAATCATCCCAACTTCCAAGTAATTCTCCACTGCTTTGTTAATAGCTTGGACTGAGATTTGTGAATCGCTCTCAATATCCACCTCGTACAAACCCAGTGAATTAGCCCATTTGATAGCTTCCAACACTCCAGTGGCTTCTGCTTCGACTACTGAAACTTCCCCTGCAACTTTCCGAGTTCTAGCTCTGATAAATCTGCCTCCATGATCTCTAAGGATTAAACCACATGAGAACCATGAACACCCTGTAATAACGTGAGCATCAACATTAATCTTCACTCTACCTTCCCTTGGAGGATGCCATTTAGTCACCATAATTTCAGTAACCTGCACACATGCTTTATTTCTAAGAAGCTTACTATGTTGACTATCTCTCCACTGTTTTACCTGAAGAACACTCCATTGCATTGCCATTTGGGTTGTTATCTTCTTATCCTGCCACACCCTCATGTTCCTAGCTGACCATATACCCCATAAGATTGTTGCTATCTGAGCCAGCTTACCAAACGACTCATTTACCAACGTCTGCAATAACCACTCTGGGCACGACAATATCTGAGAAGTATCAAAACCCAAACCCAACTCATTCCAACAGCCCTTAGCATAATTACATTCAAGACAAACATGCCTCAAATGTTCCACATCAATCCCGCATAACGGACATAAAATAGTAGTGTTCACTCCTTTCCCTCTCAATAAGTTTCGAACAGGAATATTATTTCTACACACCCTCCACAAAAAAATCTTAATTTTCTGAGGAACCTGTATCTTCCATAGTCTCCCCCAACCCTTACTCTCTTCTAACTGTTTACACTTGCTATAATGCTGCTGCCAAAACCTATACCCTGATTTAGCACTATACTTCCCATCCAATGAGTAACTCCAGACAATACAATCTTGGAACTGGTTTTTGGGGACAGGTATTGCTAGAATACACTTAGCATCACTACTTGAAAACAAGTTGTGGACCTTTGTTACATCCCACTCCTTGGTACCAGAAACAAACAAATCGCAGACCTTTAAACCACTCACCGAACTCAAACATTGTTCATCAACTCTATGACCATCTTTACCTCGAAGCCACATATCAGCACCCACACTAATAGATCTTCCATCACCCACTACCCACCTAAAACCTTTCTTCAGAGATTCTTTAGCTTGCCAAAGTCCTGACCACGCATAACTTACACCCCCTCCCCTAATCGCATCAAACAAACTCGAATCTGGAAAATATTGGCCTTGAACACCCTTGCTACCAGAGAACTTGGATTATTCAGAAGATTCCAACATTGTTTCCCTAGAAGCGCCAAATTGAAACCATGAAGATCACGAAATGCTAAACCACCTAGCTCCTTTGACATGCTCATATTTGTCCACGAAGCCCATCTAATTCCTTTCTTATTATTCTCCTGTGACATAGCATACGAGGGAATTGTTTGTGCTACTGTACGAAGTAACACAGCCTTACCAGCCTTAGAGAGACACTTAGCACTCCACCCCTGAACTTTGCTCCATAAACGATCTTTAAGAAAATTAAAAACCGTTTTCTTTGATCTTCCTATCAAAGATGGTAATCCAAGATACTTCCCCACACTCAGGTCACTATGAACACCCAACAAAACTTTCAATTCTTCTTGTTTATCCAGCCTTACATTCGAGCTAAAATAAATACCCGATTTTTGAAAATTGATAGCCTGACCAGACTGAACCTCATACTTATGTAAGATCGATTTAATTTCCATGACCTCCTCTGTCTTAGCTTTACAAAATAAAAAGCTATCATCTGCAAATAAAAGATGCGTTATTTCAGGAGTTTGCACATAAATCTTACAACCTTGAATCCTTCCTTCATCAGCTGAATTTGTCAACATACAAGACAGACCTTCTACACAAAACATGAATAAATAAGGTGACAATGGATCACCTTGACGAAGTCCCCTTGTAGGATTTATAGGACCAACTTATGTACCATTGAAACCGATAGAATACGTCACTATCGTAACACATAATTGTAAAAATTGTTTGTTTAAGATTAGTGGCTTTTGAATCATTCAAAATTGTCTTATTGATTGAGAAACACAACACCAACTCAACGATTAAGAAGATGGCTGTGCACGGACGGACAGCCAGCCGACTGTACTTCTCATAACCTAACTTTCTTTTCACTTTTTTATTATCATTTTATTGTTATGTTATGTAAAATATATATTGTGTTTAAAGAATAAAAGTTATCACTCAGTTTCTGTAATTATGTTATTGTAAGATTTATTTTGATAATGGAATATTTTATCTTTAGTATCAATATTTAAATTTTATAATAATATTAAAAATATTAGGATGGTTGAATAAATCATTTATATTTGTGTAATATATATAATAAGAATTAAATTATGAAATATTTTATTTAAAATTTTTGAAATTTTATTTTTTAAACCATTCAGCCAGTTCAGAACTGTCAAATAGCTCGTTTGATATTTACTGAAATGATTCGGAATTTTATCAGTTTTGTAGTTTTAATCATTTAAAAAGATGATTTAGATTTGCTTAATGAAACCTTACTGCCATATTTGTTTGGGAGGATTACAATCCCGGGATTATTAACAGGGGATAAATAATCTCCTCAATTAATGTGCTAAGGATTATAATAATCCTTTAAATTATGTTAACCCATGTTTGTTTTGAAATATTAAGTTTAGGATTGTAATATAATCTTTTAAAATTTTATCACTTGTTTGTTTTGAGGGATAACCATGGTATTTGACTATTATCCTTTAAAATTTTCATTTCTATGTTTGTTTTGCATAGGATTATAGTGAGGGGATTATAATACTAAAAAAAAAATGACTTGTTAGAGAGAATTAAATAATACATTCTCCAACCAAGTATTAGAGGGGATTATAATCCTATCTCCTACTCCAACAAAACAAACATGGATAGGAAAATTTAAAAGATTATTATTCTATCATATACTTAACTTAATATCATAAAACAAACATGTTCTACGTATCGATATGTGCTGGGCTAACTCGATCATTGTCTGGTTAGAATAGTCAATAGATACATTATTCCCCTGCTCCCTTTATATGGTCCTGAACTGAACATGCATGGCTGAATCAAGTCACACATCCGAATGCGATACTCCGTGAACCCAAGTGTACTAGGTCCCTTGTTCACTGTGGAATAATTTTGTTGTTTAGAGTTGGAATCTCACCAAAAGCCTTTTTAATGTTTCGCATAACCGGATGAAAAATGTCTTAGAGCTTTCTTTTCTTTTTCTTATCACTCTGATTCATCTTATTTTTAACAAAATTCAAATGCTCAAACTCTCGTAAAAGGAGCAAGATAAATATCGTTAGATTAAGATATTTTTGATTTTATATGTCTAACGTTTTTTAAAATTTATTAAATTTTGAATCAATTCCTGTCCAGTCCCAGGCATCTTGTATAAGTTCAGCTAATATCTTTAGTACCATATCTTTTTCTTAAATATGTTGAAAGTTCAAAACAAGACATAGAATATTTAAGACGTAGTACATTCCCGTGATTTGATTTTTCAACAAACATAAACTATAAAGATCTCGTTTGTTTCGATGTAACCGAGTTATGCAAATAGAAATTTCTTGGACTAAAAATGAATTACAATGTTTGGTTCATTATATTTTAAATTTGACAAGAGAACTCAAAGTTCTAAGGTTTTAACAATTACCCCAAAATATAGAAATTTAGTTACAAAGGTTCCCCATGATCACTCCAAATTACATAGCTATCCAATGTAAATTCATTAATTACTTACCAAAAAAACAACGTAATTTCTAGTTACATAATAATCATCCAAACACAAACTTTTGAATCACCTTGGAACTTATGATTGTAACTAAGTTACAGGTAAAAATGAGTTCCAACGTAATTCTAAAATTGACAAAACAAACGAGACCAAAATGTAAAACTGCACGGCATACACTTAAAAGGAAAGCTCAGCACGGTACACGAATGTGACAAGCAGAATATCGTTGTTCACTTATCTTCGCCAATCTCATCTATCACCTTATCTGCATTGCTGGAACTGGAGGTCCTATATGTTCCAACCATTTAAAACATGAAATTAAAGTTTTTTTTAAAATTCTCCGTTTAGTGTGTTCATTACCGAAATTTTGAATAATTATAGAAAAGGGAAATTGTTTAATATATTTCATTATTTTAATATTATATCAAATCTTAATATATTAATCACTTTATTTTTCTAAAACATTATATTTCTATTTCTATTTAAAAATACATAATACATAAATATTAAATTCTAGCATATAATATGCTCCTCCAAATGAATATTATTGTTTACTAAGCCGCACTTCACAGCGGCTTTATAATAATTTCTCCAAATTTTTCTAAAAACTATTCTAAAAAATATGTTTTTAAACAAAATTATATTTAAAACATGAAATTAAGGTTTCTTTTAAATTTTCCGTTTAGTGTTGTTCATTACCGAAATTTTGAATAATTATAGAAAAAAGTAATTGTTTAATATATTTCATTATTTTAATATTATATCAAATCTTACTATATTAATCACTTTATTTTTCTAAAACTTTATATTTCTACTTCTATTTAAAAATACATAATACATAAATATTAAATTCTAGCATATAATATTCTCCTCCTAATGAATCGCTCTCTCGTTAAACATGTTTTCTTCCACTGATCCGCTTTCTCGTTGTTACCAAATTGAACATAAAACAAATTAATTACTTAATCAATTACATAATCTATTAATCAATTTTATTATATCATAAAATTTAATTCAAATATTTTTCAAAATTCTAATTTTTATTGTTTAAAATATAGGTACTCGAGAAAAAAATGAAAAGAAAATAAGGCTCCTCTATTTTATTATATTATATAGAAACTTGCATTTTCTATAAGTATTATCTTCTACATAATTAGAAGGTAAAATTTTTAAAAAAATGATTTTTAATGTATATGTAAAACATATAGATAAATTAAATTTGAGTTTTTTTACAAAAAAAAATTATGATAACATAATTTCGAATATGTTTTTTAGGAGAATGTAAAGATGATAATAAGATTTCAAGATAAATTTTAGAACTTAAAGAAAAAATATATGAGAATATTAAAATGATAACTTTAAGTTCAAAAGAAAGTTTAAGAAAATATCAACATGGTAATTTGACTTAAAGATAAATTTTATGACAATATTAAGATAATAATTTGACTTAAAAAAAAGTTTGGGAGAATATAAGTTAATTAATATTTCCATTATAAAGATTTAAAAGCTAATTTAGATATTTTCTACTCAAATCTTCTAGCATCTCACAATCGTCTTATTTATTATTTTTTCTTCGATTAAAATATATTAAATAAAAATTAGTAAATAAATTGGACTCATGGAGTAAGTTTAGGAGAATATTAATATAGTATACTTAGTTTCCTCCCTCTAAAGATTTTTTTTGACAATCAAACAAACCATTTTTAACATAACATAACATATTTAAATTCCTTCTTTTAAAGATAATATTAAAGAAAAAGATAATTATCAAAATCATCATTTGGTTCAAATATATCGAATTAGTCACTCATTTCAACAATGACTCAATTAGGTAACTAATTTGAAAACTATATTTATAGAAGTATATATCGAAGCGATTTGAGAGGCGCCACATTACCGCCATCGTCTTCTCCTTTATATAAGTATATTGATATTGATTGGATCAATAGAGAGCGTTTATGCGAATATTAACATACTATATTTAGTTTCCTCCTTCAGAAAATAGTAAAAAAGAAATTGATAATTTATCTAATATTATAAAGGCAAGAATATTAGAATTGTATATTTGTATATTCCAAATGTTAATGCAACAAAAGTTTAACAGGAGTAGTGCAGTAGGTTGGAAGATGCAAATTTGTTGGCTTGCATAGTTTCGTACGTTATTTTCAATTATTCAAAATCTCTATATATTAATGGAAAATCTAATTAAATCCATTCTTTTTCGTGCGTTAAGGAAGCAATAAATGAGATACAGAAAATGTCACAAACTAGAGTAAAAAATACAAAAATAAAATCAAATTTCACTACTTACAAATTTTGACCGAATATAATTTGAAAAGTTCACATTAAAACAAATTTAAAAACACAAATATATAGTTTTGGGCACTCTAATCAAGTGCATCTTGATTAAATACTTCAAAAAAAAAAAAGTGCATCTTGATTAATAATTTAAAATTCTAGTAATTAATTCAATTGAATGGATAACTCCAAACAAACACAAAAACACTGTTAGGTAGAAATTTATTCATTGCAAAATTTATTATATATTAGCTTAAAACCAGTGCGATGCACGGATTATTAATTATTATTATTATTATTATTATTATTATTTATGTTTTAATATTCTATTAATCTGCATTTGCTAAAAAAAATAAGTAGACGTGTTAAATTTTTTTAAATAATTAAAAGTATTAAAATAGATTTTAAAATAAATTAATAACTGTTTGCCCGTGATATTTTTGGAAAATGAGGGGTCTTAATAAGGAAAAATAGAAAAAGTAACATGTTTTAGCTGAAAAGCTAAGTGCCCGTAATTAAAAGTATTTAAATAGGCTTCACAATAAATAAGTAAGGATTTGTCCGGAATATTTTTGGAAAATAAGGGATTTAATAAAGAAAAATAAGAAATAGTAACATGTTTTAGTTGAAAAAGGTAATTGTCCGTGATTTTTTTAGAAAAAGAGAAGATTTTGTTAGAAAAGATAATGTATTTTAGGTAAAAAGGTAGTTGGTTATAAAAATGTTATTATTTAATAATAATGTTTTTAGAAAATGAAAAAATAGAAAAAGTAACATAAATAAAAGTATTAAAATAGAATTTAAAATAAATAAGTAAGGGTTTGCCGTGATATTTTAGGAAAATGAGGGGTTTTAGTAAGGAAAAATAGAAAGAGTGGCATGTTTTTGTTAAAAAAGATAAACACCCGTGTTTTTTTTAGAAAAATGGGGAATTTTGTAATAAAAAAATAAAAAAAGGTAATGTATTTTAGCTGAAAAGGTAATTGGTTTTAAATAATGTTATTATTTAATGATAGTTTTTAAAAAAAAATAAGTAAGGGTAATTAAGTAAAATCACTAAGTACCGACTGTCCGTCTATCCGACTACCAAACTTTTAATGTTTCGTCTTTAATAATATAGCTGAAAACCCGTAAGATGCACGGGTTGTTTTTAATAATTGTTAATTTTATTATTTATATTTTATATTTTATTAATTGCATTTATCAAAAAAAAAATAAGTAGGCGTGTTAAACATTTTAAAATAATTAAAAGTATTAAAATGAATTTTAAAATAAATAAGTAACGATTTGTCCGTGATATTTTGGAAAAAGAGGGGTTTTAGTAATAAAAATAGAAAGTAACATGTTTTCGTTGAATTTTAAAATATAAAAGTAACGATTTGTCCGTGATATTTTTGAAAAAAGAGGGGGTTTAGTAAGAAAAATAGAAAAGGTGACTTGTTTTAGTTGAAAAAGGTAATTGTCAATTAAAAATATTAAAATAGATTTTAAAGTAAAAATGTAAGGGTTTTCTCGTGATATATTTGAAAAATGAAGGATTTTAGCAAAAGAAATAGAAAAAGTAACATGTTTTAGCTGAAAAGGAAATTGTCCCTGATTTTTTTAGAAAAAAATGGTAATATAATTTAATTGAAAGGGTAACCGGTTATAATAATTAAATAAACAATTAATTAAGGCAAATATCGTATCAAAATACAGGTACAAAAAAACAGGTACCAAAACTTTCAATGTTTCGTCTTTGATAATATAGTACAGATAGAGAGATATATTCATAATATTAGTATTTTATGCTACTAAATGGAATAGCTCGTGATATTTTTGAGGTTTTAGTTAAGAAAATATTAGTTAAAAAATATAAAAAAGAATATACGTTTTGGAAAAAAAAGTTAATCGGTTAGTCATTAATAATTATAATATTATTATTTTATTTTATTAAATAGAACTATTCGTGATATTTTTGGAAAATTAGAGGTTTTATTTAGAAAAAATAGAAAGATAGAAATTTTAGTTAGAAAATATAAAAAAAAATATACACTTTGGCTAAAAATGGTAATGAGTTATTTATTAGCAATTATAACCTTATTATATTATTTTATTAAATAAAACTGGCTGTGATATTTTTGGAAAATGAGATGTTTTAGTTAGGAAAAATAGAAAAGATATTCTATATACTAATTTTAATATTTTATCTAACGGTTCTCAATGATTTGATCAAAAATATCTGACGAATAGAGTGACAATGTTTCGTTTTTAATATAATAGTATAGATATGATCCAAAATTTTAGCAAGCCTATTACAACTTACAATTCAAGGTGTGCTTAAAAATCCCAGTCTCATTGTAAAAGGACACAAATATTACCAAGCACACCACACCACCTTGAAAAACCAAGCAAATGGCTTTGCCATTATCAGTCAACCGAAAGGAAGCACAGCTCATCCGTCCTGCAGAACCAACACCACATGAACTCAAGCAACTTTCTCAGTTAGATGATCAAAAAGACCTTTATTTTCATTTTCCGATGGTAATGTACTATAAAAATAATCCATTGATGGAAGGAACTGACCCTGTAGCTAAGATAAAAGAAGCTGTGAGCGATACACTTATTTATTACTATCCGCTAGCAGGCAGGCTTGTTGAAGGCTCCAATGGTAAGGTGGTGTTGGATTGTAGTGGCCAGGGGATTTTATTCGTCGAAGCCGAGGCCAATGTTACGTTGGAGATGTTTGGTGATTCAATCCAGCCTCCATGCCCGTATGCTGGAGAGATCCTGTCAGGCGTCAATGAATCCCAGAAGATCCTGAATTTTCCATTGATGCTTATTCAGGTACATAACACATTTTTGTGTGCAGGTGGCTCATGCGTTAGTCTAAAAAGTCTTGCCCCGGTCCCACTTATTAAATTATACATTTGGCCTTTATTTAAATCAAGTGTAAAAACACAAAGAACTGCTGATTTTATATCATGTCATGCCAAAAAAAAAAAACTGACTTCCCATATTAAAAAATATTATTCTTATAATTTCTAGAATTTGGAGAATGTATTTTAATGAAAACTACATATTTTTTCATTAGTATAACATTTTTTTTCAACTATTTAGTATATTTTAAATTTTTTTCATTAGTCAATTTCAGATGAACATTAGGGAGCTGTATTCGATTCATATTTTGATGCATTAATAATAATTTATGAATTTTATTGTTGCTGATTTTAATTCTAGTTCTTGCAGAGTTGATGTAAAATCTTTTAAAGGATTTTTTAAAATCCAAAAATTGATACACCTGGATTTTAAAAGACTTTTCATTATCTTAATTGAATACCCCATATTTTAAAAGATATTTTACAATCCAAATTAAATATCCTCAGATTTTAAAGGATGAATTGTTTAAAATCTTCGTTGAATATCCCTATATTTCCAAAATCCTTTAAAATTCCAAATAAATACACGTCCTTAGTATATTTGACCAAGAGTGTCCAATTATTTTGAAACAGATTTTAAAGCACTAGACAATAGACTTAAATTAAAATTATTTAATTTTGGATAGGTGATTTTAGGAATTTTTGTAAAGTTAAGTTAGGAACATTTTTCTCTTGTACATTGCTGGAACTTTGTGCATCAAATATATATGACTTTGTCCATCAAACATGTTTTCATCTCTAAATTTGTAACTTGCTCTTTCCATTTACAATTATATAGTCCATTACAATTTACAATTATATAGTGTACAGAATCAGAAGGTAGTCTCAGACAACTTGTAACTGAACTTTTGGTTGTAAGATATATGTGAAATCAAATGTTTGTTGCCACAGTCCATAATAAGAATTCTATACCAGGTGACGCGGTTTACATGCGGAGGATTTGCAGTTGCAGTGCGTTTGAACCACATGATGGCTGACTCAGTTGGGTTAGTCTCCTTTTTGGAATGTGTTGCAGCCTTTGCTCGAAGAGTAACCCTTACTGTGCTACCTGTATGGTGTCGAGAGCTAGTACAATCTCGAAATCCACCAAAGGTTAGCTTCGTGCATCGCGAGTATGAAGAAGATCCGGATGAAGTCACCAAACTGATGCACCGCCAGAACATTATTCGCCAATCTGTTTTTCTTAGCATCAAGGACATCAAAGCCCTGCGAAATCGCCTTCCACCATATTTTCAGAAATCTTCGATGTTTGAAATTGTGACAGCGTGTGCTTGGATAGCGCGGACACTTGCACTTGAAATTGATCCGAATGAGATTGTTAAGCTCATTTGTGTTGTCAGTGCCCGAGGGAAGGATCAGTTTAACTTGCCTGATGGATATTATGGCAATGCACTTGTTTTCCCAGCTGCGATTTCTAAGGCAGGTGTTTTATGTCAAAGTCCATTGGGATATGCTTTGCAACTAATACAAAAAGCAAAGGCTCAAGTTAGTGAAGAGTATGTAAGATCTGTCCTGGACCTCCTTGCCTATAACAAAGGGCAACTTTCTATAGATAATTCATGGAACTTTGTTGCTTCAGACACTTCTCGGGCAGGGTTTACAGAGGTGGATTTCGGATGGGGGAAACCAATATATGGAGGACCTCCAGTTGGGGCTATACCATTTTATACTAGCGCTTATGCACGCTTCAAAAACTCTAAAGGAGAGGTAGGTATGGTGGTGCCTATGTGTTTACCGCCTCAAGCCATGATCAGGTTCCGGGAGGAGCTGTTTAAAATCATCCATTCACCCCAAATGTCTCCTTCCATGCTCTGAATAGTTTAACTGGAAACTTGTTTGTGGTGCTTCATGCTCATGTAATCCTTGTTTTAGATTTTCAAACTTATGTCCTAGAATGATGCATATAAAAATGGTAACTACAACTCATGGTGCCGGGTTCAATAATAAGGCAACAGCAACAAATGCAAAGCTACAGTCCGCAATCACAGTCCGCAACCAGTAAACTGACTTTGAACAGTGACGAATACACAATTCGCAACAGCATGGAATGTGTAAAGGACTAATGATACGAGGTAATTATATGAGGTAACATTTCAGTCAATATGACATGTTTAAAACCCAACGAGGGGCACATAACTGACCCTGACCCTCAAAAGGACATGAGAAAACCCATACAAGAGTCACAAAATGAGCACATAAAAGCTCATAACAAACCCACATATAGGGGCACAAACTCACTAAGGAGCAACAAACAAAAGAGGAGACACAGTAAAGAGAGTAGACCAAACATCCTATTAGCAGCAGTATATACAACATAGGCACCCGAAAGGTAAATAGATGTATTGTCAATACAACAGCAAATAGGCAATACTGCACCAAGAAATTGCCAAAATGGCACAGGACAAGCTCATAAAAGAGCAAACAAACCCACAAAGGGATAAGAAATTCATAAATGTATATGGTAAACACGGATCATGATTGATTTGTGTAGTTATGGTGTGAAAACAAATTGATAACCTTGATTGTGAAAAGAAGCTCTTGAAGAGGAATTTTATCAAACAATTAACGCACAGAAAAACTAAGACTAATGTGTAGAAAATTTCAGAGAGATCTGATTCCAGATATCAAATTGCATCGATGATGATCAAAATAATCAGAAACAACTCACGAATGTGCAGAGATATGCGGAAGATGATGGAAACTAGCTATCCATAGCTCTGATCAGAGATTTTGATGACGCAAGTAGAAATTTAGTATAGAATAAAGATATCAATCAAGAAGCAAAATTCAGGAACAACAGTTCGTTTAGAAAAATTATCAAACAGTTGATATACTATGAGGCATTTTGATCAAAATGATGCGATTTTTTACCAGTAATTCCCCAAGAAGCAATGAGAATACAAGCATAATTTCACAAGAACAATCAACAACTATTACATACACGAATTTGTATGTATAACAAGTAAATTCTTGACTGAAATTATACAACAAACATAGAAGACGACTCGAGAATTGATCGAAATGTAATGATCAGCACAATTCGCAGTGTAAGTATTGTAAACTTACAATACTTACAACAAAACTTGCAGAAAAACAAAGAGAGATCGTAGAAATCAAAGTGATTGTATCAAGATTGCAGATATTGTAACGAGATTGAAGAAACACTTACAATCGAAAGAGGTCGTGATAACTAACCGATGAAATGTACAACGCAAGATGTAGTCATTTTATGTTGTGAAGATGATGAAGATGTGTTGTTAGACGCAACAAGCATAAGATCGCATAATCTACGTGCAGAAACGAGCAAAAACACGCAACAAACACCTTGAGTGTATAGATGTATGTATAGATTGAAGAAGGCTGAATCAATTGAGATCAAAAGCAAAAGAAAAGATCGAGCTTCAGCTACCATGTTACAAATTTATATATAATTCTGTATCTATTATGCATTGAAGAAGAAACTAAGAAGAAGAAGTACGTAACTGCTTAGAGATTACATTGTGTAAAATTAGTTACAAAAGAGACGGAGTAAAATGAGTTTACATAGAGTACATAAAGCTAACTAACTATCACAAATATTGACTAATGTAACCTTAATATATCTGACAAAACGTAAATTGAATAGAGAATAAAGTTCCCGAAGTTATCTCGGGAAAATTTATCTGAGGTATTAAAATGTGATTCAATGTAACTCACACATGTCTTATGTATCTGAATAGAAATTATATCTTTTTTATATATAATTGGTGTAAAGAGGTTTAGATGGTATGGTATGGCGTGGTCGTCAGTCCTACATTTTAGGTTTAGGTTTATGTGGTACATTTTAGTAAACAACATAACTAAAAACAAAATAATTAAATATGTATATCAAAAAGTTAAAATCAATGAAACATCTTTTATATGTATAATTTATGACTTTTGACTTTAAGCCATTTAAGTTATAAGCAATAATTTTAAATTTACCCAAGCAAGCTCATACTCCCACATAGAAAATTTAAAATAAGATTTAAATATAAAATAAAGGTTAGATATACTTAACATTATAATCACCATGCTCCAACAAATATTTAACATTTTGAAACAAAAAATCACTAAAACAAAGAATACAATTATAATTAATTATAATGAAGATCAAACAATGATCTTTAAAAACTAAAAAGTTATATAAATATCATCTATAATCAGAAAAGATAAATCTTGAAATTAATAATCAACAAATTATGGTCAATATTTAGCTAAAAACAATTAAAGATAAATTTTTAAATGATATATATATATATATATATATATATATTAGCATATGTATTACTTTAATGTAAATTAGTTTCATTTACAAATATGTCTCTTATTTTGAATTAAAAATAAAACAAAATCTCAATTTGTATGAAATTCAAATTATTAAATACAAAAATAACTAAAATGTCCTATTCTCATTATAAATGAACAAGAAATTAAAGATAAAACTTAAATTTAAAATATGAGTTAGATATGTTTAACCTTGTGATTACTAATATAATTACAACAAAAATAAAATTAAAATAATAACTATAATACAAAAAAATAATATTGGTGTTTATTTTTTTCAAAAAAATTAAGAAAATGATAACTATAATACAAAAATAATTAATTTATGAGATCGGTATATCTTTAGCTATGTAATAGGTTTATGTAGTACATTTTAGTAAACAACATAACTAAAAACAAAATAATTAAATATGTATATCAAAAAGTTAAAATCAATGAAACATCTTTTATATGTATAATTTATGACTTTTGACTTGAAGCAATTTAAGTCAACAAATATTTAACATTTTGAAACAAAAAATCACTAAAACAAAGAATACAATTATAATTAATTATAATGAAGATCAAACAATGATCTTTAAAAACTAAAAAGTTATATAAATATCATCTATAATCAGAAAAGATAAATCTTGAAATTAATAATCAACAAATTATGGTCAATATTTAGCTAAAAACAATTAAAGATAAATTTTTATGTATTACTTTAATGTAAATTAGTTTCATTTACAAATATGTCTCTTATTTTGAATTAAAAATAAAACAAAATCTCAATTTGTATGAAATTCAAATTATTAAATACAAAGATAACTAAAATGTCCTATTCTCATTATAAATGAACAAGAAATTAAAGATAAAACTTAAATCTAAATCAACACGCATAAGATCGCATAATCTACGTGCAGAAATGAGCAAAAACACGCAACAAACACCTTGAGTGTATAGATGTATGTATAGATTGAAGAAGGCTGAATCAATTGAGATCAAAAGCAAAAGAAAAGATCGAGCTTCAGCTCTAATACCAGGTTACAAATTTATATATAATTCTGTATCTATTATGCATTGAAGAAGAAACTAAGAAGAAGAAGTACGTAACTGCTTAGAGATTACATTGTGTAAAATTAGTTATAAAAGAGATAGAGTAAAACGAGTTTATATAGAGTACATAAAGCTAACTAACTATCACAAATATTGACTAATGTACCCTTAATATATCTAATTGAAACGTAAATTGAATAGAGAATACCTTAGAAAATTTATCGGAGGTATTGAAATGTGATTCAACGTAACTGACACATGTCCTATGTATATGAATAGAAATATTACATATAATGTATTAAGGAAAGTGAATAATTGTCTAACTGAAAATATAGGCATAAAGGCATAACATAAGGTAACCTCGTAATGGTATATTTCCTCAGATTATCTCATGAACTTTATAATTAATTGAATATGGCTAGCCAAATATCTACTAGAAGCTTCTATTGCAGCAAATACATGAGACATAAGAATTAAGACAAAGAAAAAACGGCTTAAAAAAAGACGAGAGGAAAAAGAGAGTAGTGCGTGAGAAATTGGAAGACGGGTCGGTATCCTAGAGTATCTCCAATATGGGTGTCAAGAGTGATGCCAAATTCTATGTGGCATGACACTCTTGGATGCCTCCTTATTGGAGTTACAAGGGTGCCCAAGGGGTGCCAAAAGAAGTTGCCAACTTTAGGCACCCCTCTAAATGGAAATGTCCAAATGCTTGTACTAAAAGTATATATTATACAAATCGGGTCAGGTTCCCCATAGAACCGCTTTAGTATTAGAACCTTAAAACTATTTAATATATTATGTTGCAGCACGTTGTAATTTTTATAGTATTTTAATTATCATCAATTATTTTTTGGCATAATTATTTCTTTAAAACATATTATAATCAGTACATGTTGGGTTACGTGACAAAATATTTATTTTTTTAAAAAAATTATGTATTTTAGAAAAAAAAAAAATATTTAGTGTGTACTGTAGAAGTACATCATACTCTACAAAATTGTGTGCTGCAACAAAATTAAAGATATTGTGTACTGCAACATAACACATAAATCTTAGTCGTTGATTACACAAAATCTATGGTATATATTAGTTCTAAGTTCTAACTTAATATAAGCTTCTAATTTGAACCTAACCCTATACATACCTATTACATTGTAACTAGTTTTTATATTTTTTGTTTGGGAACCATCTAAGCACCTTACATGGGGTGTCAACTATTGGACTTGAAAAGTGCTAAATATGATATAAATGAAGGAAAATATAAAATATTATTATCTGTGATGAGATGCTCTTACAAGAGAGGTGACTTTTTGAGGTAGTTCGGTAAAGTGGGACCAACGCTAACAAGATTTTCCATAATCAGATTTTGCACCAAGTTTAATGATCAGACCAAACAGAAAATCAAATGGAGGATTGGACACTTACAACAAAATACTGCAACAAACCACTCCGGTATGTTGCTTAGCCTTAGTGTTCTTGCATTTTTCAGTCATCGCTCGTCTTTTTTATTTTATACTAAACCTTTCGATACGAAAATGGTGAAAGGAATCGATACTGAACAAAGTTCCAGAAGGATTTTAGATTCGTGCTTTGGTCGGTACATTTATGTTCATGATCTTCCTGGTAAATTCAATGTTAATATTCTAAAGAATTGTTCGGCCCTTTTTATATGGTCTAAGAAATGTGATCCCCTATCAAATTCCGGTCTTGGCTTGGAAACGGAAGATTCTGGTGAAATTCTGCAGAGAAGAGGTTGGTATGCGACAAATTTAATCCTAGTTCAGCCACCGGTTAGAAGTCATTTTCATAACAGGGTTGAAAAAGTACTAGTGCTTGACGAATGACTCAGCATTGGCATCATCAATTATTGAGAAGGTCTTGACTGGGCTAAACCCCAGGGTGATTTAATAAAAACAATTATTAGCAATGAAAGTTTTAATTTTTCTGAGCCCAATTATGCATCAAGCCCACCTTGTAACTTGTCAAGCCCAGGCTGATTTGAATTTCCAGTTCCGTCTATGATAGAAGAAACACCAATGGATTTCGGTACAATAGTCTAATATGTCTGTTTTTCAGCTCAGTTTCGTGTTGGTCCTGAGACAGTAATCCTCTCTTCGACCCAAATAAAGATTAATTTCATTTTTAGATAAATGAATTACTTATTGACAGTAAGTCATAATTTAATACTCCTAAATGATTCTAATTTAAACCTGATCATGTATACAAGTTGTCTCCAAATTTTCTTTGTCAAAAACTTCCTAACCTTGCTACAATTAAAACATCAATGTACCATGGTGTTCCTAACTTGTAGAGTGGGCTCTGAGACTACGCGGGTGATGCTAACGAATCGAGACACCACTAAAAACAAAATTTTAGGGGCACAAGTCTTAAATATTTTTGTATGTCAAAAGAGAGATTAAACAGATTGTCCATGATACATATTGAAAAAGTATAGGTTTTCAAATCTTTGATTACGAATGACTCGAATAGTTTTCTAGCAAAATTGCTAAAAGAATACATTTTTAGAAATAATATATAATAATTGTATAAATTTAATTTGTATTATTGATGAACACAAAATTTTGATTCGATTGGGATCCAAAAAATTTCAAGACCAACCCCACTAACTTGCTAATGCAATGAAAATTTAGTTGAAAGATGAGCAGTTTGTTCAAAATGTTTTTTTTTTTTTGAAACTGGTTTATAACATTAAATCATCAAACTTTCGCTTACAAGGGGCTCCAACACAGACTGTGGAGGAGTCATAAAATCAATAAAGCAATTGACTTCACAAGGTACTCTAGCAACTATATGAGCTACCTTATTCGCTTGCTTTTTAACAAAGGAAATCGAAATATCTCTACGATCATTCAATAACCTACGACACTCTTGAAAAATCATCCCAACTTCCAAGTAATTCTCCACTGCTTTGTTAATAGCTTGGACTGAGATTTGTGAATCGCTCTCAATATCCACCTCGTACAAACCCAGTGAATTAGCCCATTTGATAGCTTCCAACACTCCAGTGGCTTCTGCTTCGACTACTGAAACTTCCCCTGCAACTTTCCGAGTTCTAGCTCTGATAAATCTGCCTCCATGATCTCTAAGGATTAAACCACATGAGAACCATGAACACCCTGTAATAACGTGAGCATCAACATTAATCTTCACTCTACCTTCCCTTGGAGGATGCCATTTAGTCACCATAATTTCAGTAACCTGCACACATGCTTTATTTCTAAGAAGCTTACTCTGTTGACTATCTCTCCACTGTTTTACCTGAAGAACACTCCATTGCATTGCCATTTGGGTTGTTATCTTCTTATCCTGCCACACCCTCATGTTCCTAGCTGACCATATACCCCATAAGATTGTTGCTATCTGAGCCAGCTTACCAAACGACTCATTTACCAACGTCTGCAATAACCACTCTGGGCACGACAATATCTGAGAAGTATCAAAACCCAAACCCAACTCATTCCAACAGCCCTTAGCATAATTACATTCAAGACAAACATGCCTCAAATGTTCCACATCAATCCCGCATAACGGACATAAAATAGTAGTGTTCACTCCTTTCCCTCTCAATAAGTTTCGAACAGGAATATTATTTCTACACACCCTCCACAAAAAAATCTTAATTTTCTGAGGAACCTGTATCTTCCATAGTCTCCCCCAACCCTTACTCTCTTCTAACTATTTACACTTGCTATAATGCTGCTGCCAAAACCTATACCCTGATTTAGCACTATACTTCCCATCCAATGAGTAACTCCAGACAATACGATCTTGGAACTGGTTTTTGGGGACAGGTATTGCTAGAATACACTTAGCATCACTACTTGAAAATAAGTTGTGGACCTTTGTTACATCCCACTCCTTGGTACCAGAAACAAACAAATCGCAGACCTTTAAACCACTCACCGAACTCAAACATTGTTCATCAACTCTATGACCATCTTTACCTCGAAGCCACATATCAGCACCCACACTAATAGATCTTCCATCACCCACTACCCACCTAAAACCTTTCTTCAGAGATTCTTTAGCTTGCCAAAGTCCTGACCACGCATAACTTACACCCCCTCCCCTAATCGCATCAAACAAACTCGAATCTGGAAAATATTGGCCTTGAACACCCTTGCTACCAGAGAACTTGGATTATTCAGAAGATTCCAACATTGTTTCCCTAGAAGCGCCAAATTGAAACCATGAAGATCACGAAATGCTAAACCACCTAGCTCCTTTGACATGCTCATATTTGTCCACGAAGCCCATCTAATTCCTTTCTTATTATTCTCCTGTGACATAGCATACGAGGGAATTGGTTGTGCTACTGTACGAAGTAACACAGCCTTACCAGCCTTAGAGAGACACTTAGCACTCCACCCCTGAACTTTGCTCCATAAACGATCTTTAAGAAAATTAAAAACCGTTTTCTTTGATCTTCCTATCAAAGATGGTAATCCAAGATACTTCCCCACACTCAGGTCACTATGAACACCCAACAAAACTTTCAATTCTTCTTGTTTATCCAGCCTTACATTCGAGCTAAAATAAATACCCGATTTTTGAAAATTGATAGCCTGACCAGACTGAACCTCATACTTATGTAAGATTGATTTAATTTCCATGACCTCCTCTGTCTTAGCTTTACAAAATAAAAAGCTATCATCTGCAAATAAAAGATGCGTTATTTCAGGAGTTTGCACATAAATCTTACAACCTTGAATCCTTCCTTCATCAGCTGAATTTGTCAACATACAAGACAGACCTTCTACACAAAACATGAAACCGATAGAATACGTCACTATCGTAACACATAATCGTAAAAATTGTTTGTTTAAGATTAGTGGCTTTTGAATCATTCAAAATTGTCTTATTGATTGAGAAACACAACACCAACTCAACGATTAAGAAGATGGCTGTGCACGGACAGCCAGCCGACTGTACTTCTCATAACCTAACTTTCTTTTCACTTTTTTATTATCATTTTATTGTTATGTTATCTAAAATATATATTGTGTTTAAAGAATAAAAGTTATCACTCAGTTTATGTAATTATGTTATTGTAAGATTTATTTTGATAATGGAATATTTTATCTTTAGTATCAATATTTAAATTTTATAATAATATTAAAAATATTAGGATGGTTGAATAAATCATTTATATTTGTGTAATATATATAATAAGAATTAAATTATGAAATATTTTATTTAAAATTTTTGAAATTTTATTTTTTAAACCATTCAGCCAGTTCAGAACTGTCAAATAGCTCGTTTGATATTTACTGAAATGATTCGGAATTTTATCAGTTTTGTAGTTTTAATCATTTAAAAAGATGATTTAGATTTGCTTAATGAAACCTTACTGCCATATTTGTTTGGGAGGATTACAATCCCGGGATTATTAACAGGGGATAAATAATCTCCTCAATTAATGTGCTAAGGATTATAATAATCCTTTAAATTATGTTAACCCATGTTTGTTTTGAAATATTAAGTTTAGGATTGTAATATAATCTTTTAAAATTTTATCACTTGTTTGTTTTGAGGGATAACCATGGTATTTGACTATTATCCTTTAAAATTTTCATTTCTATGTTTGTTTTGCATAGGATTATAGTGAGGGGATTATAATACTAAAAAAAAAATGACTTGTTAGAGAGAATTAAATAATACATTCTCCAACCAAGTATTAGAGGGGATTATAATCCTATCTCCTACTCCAACAAAACAAACATGGATAGGAAAATTTAAAAGATTATTATTCTATCATATACTTAACTTAATATCATAAAACAAACATGTTCTACGTATCGATATGTGCTGGGCTAACTCGATCATTGTCTGGTTAGAATAGTCAATAGATACATTATTCCCCTGCTCCCTTTATATGGTCCTGAACTGAACATGCATGGCTGAATCAAGTCACACATCCGAATGCGATACTCCGTGAACCCAAGTGTACTAGGTCCCTTGTTCACTGTGGAATAATTTTGTTGTTTAGAGTTGGAATCTCACCAAAAGCCTTTTTAATGTTTCGCATAACCGGATGAAAAATGTCTTAGAGCTTTCTTTTCTTTTTCTTATCACTCTGATTCATCTTATTTTTAACAAAATTCAAATGCTCAAACTCTCGTAAAAGGAGCAAGATAAATATCGTTAGATTAAGATATTTTTGATTTTATATGTCTAACGTTTTTTAAAATTTATTAAATTTTGAATCAATTCCTGTCCAGTCCCAGGCATCTTGTATAAGTTCAGCTAATATCTTTAGTACCATATCTTTTTCTTAAATATGTTGAAAGTTCAAAACAAGACATAGAATATTTAAGACGTAGTACATTCCCGTGATTTGATTTTTCAACAAACATAAACTATAAAGATCTCGTTTGTTTCGATGTAACCGAGTTATGCAAATAGAAATTTCTTGGACTAAAAATGAATTACAATGTTTGGTTCATTATATTTTAAATTTGACAAGAGAACTCAAAGTTCTAAGGTTTTAACAATTACCCCAAAATATAGAAATTTAGTTACAAAGGTTCCCCATGATCACTCCAAATTACATAGCTATCCAATGTAAATTCATTAATTACTTACCAAAAAAACAACGTAATTTCTAGTTACATAATAATCATCCAAACACAAACTTTTGAATCACCTTGGAACTTATGATTGTAACTAAGTTACAGGTAAAAATGAGTTCCAACGTAATTCTAAAATTGACAAAACAAACGAGACCAAAATGTAAAACTGCACGGCATACACTTAAAAGGAAAGCTCAGCACGGTACACGAATGTGACAAGCAGAATATCGTTGTTCACTTATCTTCGCCAATCTCATCTATCACCTTATCTGCATTGCTGGAACTGGAGGTCCTATATGTTCCAACCATTTAAAACATGAAATTAAAGTTTTTTTTAAAATTCTCCGTTTAGTGTGTTCATTACCGAAATTTTGAATAATTATAGAAAAGGGAAATTGTTTAATATATTTCATTATTTTAATATTATATCAAATCTTAATATATTAATCACTTTATTTTTCTAAAACATTATATTTCTACTTCTATTTAAAAATACATAATACATAAATATTAAATTCTAGCATATAATATGCTCCTCCAAATGAATATTATTGTTTACTAAGCCGCACTTCGCAGCGGCTTTATAATAATTTCTCCAAATTTTTCTAAAAACTATTCTAAAAAATATGTTTTTAAACAAAATTATATTTAAAACATGAAATTAAGGTTTCTTTTAAATTTTCCGTTTAGTGTTGTTCATTACTGAAATTTTGAATAATTATAGAAAAAAGCATTTGTTTAATATATTTCATTATTTTAATATTATATCAAATCTTACTATATTAATCACTTTATTTTTCTAAAACTTTATATTTCTACTTCTATTTAAAAATACATAATACATAAATATTAAATTCTAGCATATAATATGCTCCTCCTAATGAATCGTTCTCTCGTTAAACATGTTTCCTCCCACTGATCCGTTTTCTCGTTGTTACCAAATTGAACATAAAACAAATTAATTACTTAATCAATTACATAATCTATTAATCAATTTTATTATATCATAAAATTTAATTCAAATATTTTTCAAAATTCTAATTTTTATTGTTTAAAATATAGGTACTCGAGAAAAAAAATAAAAAGAAAATAAGGCTCCTCTATTTTATTATATTATATAGAAACTTGCATTTTCTATAAGTATTATCTTCTACATAATTAGAAGGTAAAAATTTTAAAAAACTGATTTTTAATGTGAGTTTTTTTACAAAAACAATTATGAGAACATAATTTCGAATATTTTTTTTTGGAGAATGTAAAGATGATAATAAGATTTCAAGATAAATTTTAGAACTTTAAGAAAAAATATATGAGAATATTAAAATGATAACTTTAAGTTCAAAAGAAAGTTTAAGAAAATATCAACATGGTAATTTGATTTAAAGATAAATTTTATGACAATATTAAGATAATAATTTGACTTAAAAAAAAGTTTGGGAGAATATAAGTTAATTAATATTTCCATTATAAAGATTTAAAAGCTAATTTAGATATTTTCTACTCAAATCTTCTAGCACCTCACAAATCGTCTTATTTATTATTTTTTCTTCGATTAAAATATATTAAATAAAAATTAGTAAATAAATTGGACTCGTGGAGTAAGTTTAGGAGAATATAATTAATATAGTATACTTAGTTTCCTCCATCTAAAGATTTTTTTTGACAATCAAACAAACCATTTTTAACATAACATAACATATTTAAATTCCTTCCTTTAAAGATAGTATTAAAGAAAAATATAATTATCAAAATCATCACTCATTTGGTTCAAATATATCGAATTAGTCACTCATTTCAACAATGACTCAATTAGGTAACTAATTTGAAAACTATATTTATAGAAGTATATATCGAAGCGATTTGAGAGGTGCCACATCACCGCCTTCGTCTTCTCCTTTATATAAGTATATTGATATTGATTGGATCAATAAAGAGCGTTTATGAGAATATTAACATACTATATTTAGTTTCCTCCTTCAGAAAATAATAAAAAGGAAATTGATAATTTATCTAATATTATAAATGTAAGAATATTAGAATGGTATATTTGTATATTCCAATCTAATATTATAAATGTAAGAATATTAGAATGGTATATTTGTATATTCCAAATGTAATGCAACAAAAGTTTAGCAGGAGTAGTGCAGCAGGTTGGAAGATGCAAATTTGTTGGCTTGCATAGTTTCGTACGTTATTTTCAATTATTCAAAATTTCTACATATTAATGAAAAATCTAATTAAATCCATTCTTTTTCATGCGTTAAGGAAGCAATAAATGAGATACAGAAAATGTCACAAACTAGAGAAAAAAATACAAAAATAAAATCAAATTTCACTACTTACAAATTTTGACCGAATATAATTTGAAAAGTTCACATTAAAACAAACTTAAAAACACAAATATATAGTTTTGGGCACTCTAATCAAGTGCATCTTGATTAATAATTTAAAATTCTAGTAATTAATTCAATTGAATGGATAACTCCAAACAAACACAAAAACACTGTTAGGTAGAAATTTATTCATTGCAAAATTTATCATATACTAACTTAAAACCCGTGTGATGCACGGATTATTATTAATTATTATTATTATTATTATTATTATTATTATTATTTATGTTTTAATATTTTATTAATCTGCATTTGCTAAAAAAATAAGTAGACGTGTTAAACTTTTTTAAATAATTAAAAGTATTAAAATAGATTTTAAAATAAATTAATAACTGTTTGTCCGTGATATTTTTGGAAAATAAGGGGTTTTAATAAGGAAAAATAGAAAAAGTAACATGTTTTAGCTGAAAAGGTAAGTGCCCGTAATTAAAAGTATTTAAATAGACTTCACAATAAATAAGTAAGGATTTGTCCGGAATATTTTTGGAAAATAAGGGGTTTAATAAAGAAAAATCAGAAATGGTAACATGTTTTAGTTGAAAAAGGTAATTGTCCGTGATTTTTTTAGAAAAAGAGAAGATTTTGTTAGAAAAAATAATATATTTTAGCTAAAAAGGTAGTTGGTTATAAAAATGTTATTATTTAATAATAATGTTTTTAGAAAATGAAAAAATAGAAAAAGTAACATAAATAAAAGTATTAAAATAGAGTTTAAAATAAATAAATAAGGGTTTGCCCGTGATATTTTAGGAAAATTAGGAGTTTTAGTATGGAAAAATAGAAAGAGTAGCATGTTTTTGTTAAAAAAGGATAAACGCCCGTGTTTTTTTTTTTAGAAAAATAGAGATTTTTTTAAGAAAAAAAATATAAAAAGGTAATATATTTTAGCTGAAAAGGTAATTGGTTATAAATAATGTTATTATTTAGAGATAGTTTTTTTTTTTAAAATAAGTAAGGGTAATTAAGTAAAATCACTAAGTACCGACCGTCCGTCTATCCGACTACCAAACTTTTAATGTTTCGTCTTTAATAATATAGCTGAAAACCCGTACGATGCACGGGTTGTTTTTAATAATTATTAATTTTATTATTTCTATTTTATATTTTATTAATTGCATTTATTCAAAAAAATAAGTAGGCGTGTTAAACATTTTAAAATAATTAAAAGTATTAAAATGAATTTTAAAATAAATAAGTAACGATTTGTCCGTGATATTTTGGAAAAAGAGGGGTTTTAGTAATAAAAATAGAAAGTAACATGTTTTCGTTGAATTTTAAAATATAAAAGTAACGATTTGCCCGTGATATTTTTGAAAAAAAGAGGGGGTTTATTAAGAAAAATAGAAAATGTGACTTGTTTTAGTTGAAAAAGGTAATTGTCAATTAAAAGTATTAAAATAGATTTTAAAGTAAAAATGTAGGGTTTTCTCGTGATATATTTGAAAAATGAAGGATTTTAGCAAAAGAAATAGAAAAAGTAACATGTTTTAGCTGAAAAGTAAATTGCCCCTGATTTTTTTAGAAAAAAATGGTAATATAATTTAATTGAAAGGGTAACTGGTTATAATAATTAAATAAACAATTAAATAAGGCAAATATCGTATCAAAATACAGGTACAAAAAAACAGGTACCAAAACTTTCAATGTTTCGTCTTTGATAATATAGTATAGATAGAGAGATATATTCATAATATTAGTATTTTATGCTACTAAATGGAATAGCCTGTGATATTTTTGAGGTTTTAGTTAAGAAAATATTAGTTAGAAAATATAAAAAAGAATATACGTTTTGGGAAAAAAAAGTTAATCGGTTAGTCATTAATAATTATAATATTATTATTTTATTTTATTAAATAGAACTATTCGTGATATTTTTGGAAAATTAGAGGTTTTATTTAGAAAAAATAGAAATTTTAGTTAGAAAATATAAAAAAAATATACACTTTGGCTAAAAATGGTAATGAGTTATTTATTAGCAATTATAACCTTATTATGTTATTTATTAGCAATTATAACCTTATTATGTTACTTTCATCTACAAAACTTTCAATGTTTCATTTTTAATATAATAGTATAGATATGATCCAAAATTTTAGCAGGCCTATTACAACTTACAATTCAAGGTGTGCTTAAAAATCCCAGTCTCATTGTAAAAGGACACAAATATTACCAAGCACACCACACCACAACACCTTGAAAAACCAAGCAAATGGCTTTGCCATTATCAGTCAACCGAAAGGAAGCACAGCTCATCCGTCCTGCAGAACCAACACCACATGAACTCAAGCAACTTTCTCAGCTAGATGATCAAAAAGACCTTTATTTTCATTTTCCGATGGTAATGTACTATAAAAATAATCCATTGATGGAAGGAACTGACCCTGTAGCTAAGATAAAAGAAGCTGTGAGCGATGCACTTATTTATTACTATCCGCTAGCAGGCAGGCTTGTTGAAGGCTCCAATGGTAAGGTGGTGTTGGATTGTAGTGGCCAGGGGATTTTATTCGTCGAAGCCGAGGCCAATGTTACGTTGCAGATGCTTGGTGATTCAATCCAGCCTCCATGCCCGTATGCTGGAGAGATCCTGTCAGGCGTCAATGAATCCCAGAAGATCCTGAATTTTCCATTGATGCTTATTCAGGTACATAACACATTTTTGTGCGCAGGTGGCTCATGCGTTAGTCTAAAAAGTCTTGCCCCGGTCCCACTTATTAAATTATACATTTGGCCTTTATTTAAATCAAGTGTAAAAACACAAAGAACTGCTGATTTCATATTAAAAAACTGCTGATGTCATGCCAAAAAAAAAAACTGACTTCCCATATTAAAAAATATTATTCTTATAATTTCTAGAATTTGGAGAATGTATTTTAATGAAAACTACATATTTTTTCATTAGTATAACATTTTTTTCAACTATTTAGTATATTTTAAATTTTTTTCATTAGTCAATTTCAGATGAACATTTAGGGAGGTGTATTCGATTCATATTTTGATGCATTAATAATAATTTATAAATTTTACATGATTGTTGCTGATTTTAATTCTACGCAGTTCTTGCAGAGTTGATGTAAAATCTTTTAACGGATTTTTTAAAATCCAAAAATTGATACACCTGGATTTTAATAGACTTTTCATTATCTTAATTGAATACCCCATATTTTAAAAGATATTTTACAATCCAAATTAAATATCCTCAGATTTTAAAGGATGAATTGTTTAAAATCTTCGTTGAATATCCTTTATATTTCCAAAATCCTTTAAAATTCCAAATAAATACACGTCCTTAGTATATTTGACCAAGAGTGTACAATTATTTTAAAACGGATTTTAAAGCACTAGACAATAGACTTAAATTAAAATTATTTAATTTTGGATAGGTGATTTTAGGAATTTTTGTAAAGTTAAGTTGGGAACATTTTTCTCTTGTACATTGCTGGAACTTTGTGCATCAAATATATATGACTTTGTCCATCAAAACATGTTTTCATCTCTAAATTTGTAACTTGCTCTTTCCATTTACAATTATATAGTCCATTACAATTTACAATTATATAGTGTACAGAATCAGAAGGTAGTCTCAGACAACTTGTAACTGAACTTTTGCTCGTAGGATATATGTGAAATCAAATGTTTGTTGGCTATATTCCTTTCTGAAAAACAGGTGACGCGGTTTACATGCGGAGGATTTGCAGTTGCAGTGCGTTTGAACCACATGATGGCTGACTCAGTTGGGTTAGTCTACTTCTTGGAATGTGTTGCAGCTATTGCTCGAAGAGTAACCCTTACTGTACTACCTGTATGGTGTCGAGAGCTAGTGCAATCTCGAAATCCACCAAAGGTTAGCTTCGTGCATCGCGAGTATGAAGAAGATCCGGATGAAGCCACCAAACTGATGCACTGCCAGAACATTATTCGCCAATCTGTTTTTCTTAGCATCAAGGACATCAAAGCCCTGCGAAATCACCTTCCACCATATTTTCAGAAATCTTCGATGTTTGAAATTGTGACAGCGTGTGCTTGGATAGCGCGGACACTTGCACTTGAAATTGATCCGAATGAGATTGTTAAGCTCATTTGTGTTGTCAGTGCCCGAGGGAAGGATCAGTTTAACTTGCCCGATGGATATTATGGCAATGCACTTGTTTTCCCAGCTGCGATTTCTAAGGCAGGTGTTTTATGTCAAAGTCCTTTGGGATATGCTTTGCAACTAATACAAAAAGCAAAGGCTCAAGTTAGTGAAGAGTATGTAAGATCTGTCCTGGACCTCCTTGCCTATAACAAAGGGCAACTTTCTATAGATAATTCATGGAACTTTGTTGCTTCAGACACTTCTCGGGCAGGGTTTACAGAGGTGGATTTCGGATGGGGGAAACCAATATATGGAGGACCTCCAGTTGGGGCTATACCATTTTATACTAGCGCTTATGCACGCTTCAAAAACTCTAAAGGAGAGGTAGGTATGGTGGTGCCTATGTGTTTACCGCCTCAAGCCATGATCAGGTTCCGGGAGGAGCTGTTTAAAATCATCCATTCACCCCAAATGTCTCCTTCCATGCTCTGAATAGTTTAACTGGAAACTTGTTTGTGGTGCTTCATGCTCATGTAATCCTTGTTTTAGATTTTCAAACTTATGTCCTAAAATGATGCACCGCCAAAACATAATTCGCTAGTCTGTTTTTCTTAACATCAAGGACATCAAAGCCCTGAGATGTTGCCTTCCACCATACTTTCAGAAATCTTCAATGTTTGAAATTGCGATAGCTTGTGTTTGGATTGCACGGACACTTGCACTTGAAATTGATCCAAATGAGATTGTTAATCTGATATGTGTTGTCAATGTTCGAGGCAAGCATCAACTTAAGTTGCCTGATGGATATTATGGCAATGCCCTTATTTTCCCAGCTGCGATTTCAAAGGCTGGTATTTTATGTCAAAGTCCATTGGGATATGCTTTGGAACTAATTAAGAAAGTAAAGATTCAAATTAGCGAAGACTATGTAAGATCCGTTCTGGACCTCCTTGCCTATAATAAAGGGGAACTTTCTATATATAATTCATGGAACTTTGTTGCTTCGGATACTTCTCGGACAGGCTTAACAGAGGTGGATTTCGGATGGGGGAAACCGATATATGGAGGGCCTCCGGTTGGGGCTATTTCATTTTATACTAGTGCTTACGCACGCTTCAAGAACTCTAAAGGAGAGGTAGGTATGGTGGTGCCTATATGTTTACCGCCTCAAGCCATGATCAGGTTCCGGGAGGAGCTGTTTAAGATCATCCAATCACCGCAGAGGTCTCTGCATCCTTCCTTGCTCTGAATTGTTTGAAAGCAAACTTGTTGTGGTGTTTTATGCTCATGTGATCATTGTTTTCTCATGTTATTCTTGTTTCAGTTTTTCAAACTTTTGTCATGTGAAACTTGTTTCAGTTTCTAAACTCATCTATGTTTTCAGAAAATTAACATTTGGTTAGAGCATCTCCAAGGGGAGTAGCTAAATTGGTTAGCTAAAATAATATATAATAACTGTTAGCTAAAATTTGCTGAACCTGTAAGGGGTTGTGCTCCAATGGGGTTAGCTATAATGGTTAGCTATAATTCAAAAGTTGTACTTTATCATTATTTTCAAATTCAAACGGCTATATTCCAACGGCTATATTTCTAACGGCTATTTTTCCAACAGCTATTTTTCCAACGGCTATATTATCAACAACTATATTTTTAACGATCATATTTCAGATGTTATATATAAATAGGAAAACTGAGAGCTGAACAAACCATAAACTCCAAACAATCTTAAATTCTCTCGTACTTCTAAACAATATTTCAGGTTTTTGGGACAACTAGTAGGTTTTTGAGAAACTAGTAGGTTTTTGGAAGAACTAGTAGGTTTTTGGAACAATTAATAGGATTTTAGAGAAACTAGCAGGTTTTTGGCAGAACTAGTAGGTTTTTGGGACAATTAGTAGGATTTTAGAGAAACTAGTAGGTTTTTGAGAAACTAGTAGGTTTTTGGAAGAACTAGTAGGTTTTTGGGACAATTAGTAGGATTTTAGAGAAACTAGTAGGTTTTTGGACAACTAGTAGGGTTTTAGGGATTCTAGTAGGTTTTTGGGACAACTAGTAGGATTTTAAAGAAACAGACTTGAATGCAGGGTAAGTGGAATTTATACACACAGACTTGAAGACTAATATGGTACCAATCCGCAATCACATACCGGATAAGACAAGCATTAAGTTGAACACCCAAATTCCAAACACCCCTATAAACCTCAATGAACAATATCAAACTGCTTCAACGTAAAAAGCAAATTCAACACAAAATTAAAAGTTTTAACTGAAGGCCAACAATTATATTGAGGCATGGCAAAAAGAGTCTCAACTGCTCTATTTATTCTACCAGCAAGATTTTGAAGATAACAAAGACAAAATAAAATAAAATACAGAAAATATTCATACCTCTGAGCGGCAAAGAATCTGAAATGGCGGGGAAAAAAGGAGCTGGGGAGAGAAACTTTAAGCGGGAGATGAGGTGTATGATTTTAGAGGATGGGAGGGGATTCAACAAATATAGCGTATCAAAACAGGATATCTATAATTATACCTAACAGCCGACCTGCGTTGGAGCGTTCTTTTTTTTGAGGATATGCATAAGTAGTACTGTTTGAGGTCCACTTGGACGATATAGCTAACAGGTCTGAAGGGTTGGAGTTGCTCTTACTTCTAAAATATTAATCATTTTTTACCTACATTTGTCCAAGGAACATATTGCCAATAACAGTATACTCCCTCCGTCCCATCCATTTGTTAACATTTGAAATGAAGGGTTCGGCACACATTTTAAGGCTCCTATAAAATATAGTTCCATTATTTATTTTTAAATTTTTTCTTTTTTGAATAAAAATCCAAACATTTAATTTTTATTCAAAAGAACAAAAATATTAAAACAATTAATGGAACTATACTTTAAAGTGACCTTAAAATCCGTGTCGAGCCTTCTCTTCCAAATGTTAACTTCCTGGGACGGAGGGAGTACTTTTTAATGTATAAGTGCTGAAAAAACATGTAGTGGCATGCATATGTCCAAGTCTGTTTCCTTACCAACTGTTTGCCAAGCCTGTGTCAAGTTTGATTCTTAAATTATGAACTATGAAGCATGCCTTTGCACTATTCTTATAATGAATAAAATTGTTAGTCATATACCCATGAGGTCCTAACATAGTGACGAAGGCTGAGATTCTGTAGACAATAGGTCATTCCCACCACCCTTTGTAATTTAAAATTGTTAGTCAAGTGATTATCTAATTTTAACATGTGACACAATCTACCTAAAATCAAAAAATCACTAGGAGCAAAAAAAAACTAAAATGAGCTCAGGACATGACAACTGGTGCGCAGATTTGTACAACGATTTGCATGATTTTGATGCATGCAAATCAACAAATTAGCTTGACAAATTAGGCTATGAATTCTCAAACTATAATTAACACCTAACTGATACTGTAATCGGGTTCAGAAGGTTTGAAGTTTCAACTTTGTATCCGCAACCTAGGTGGGGAGCAAATCCAGAACAGAAGAATGATTCTTTTAGAACGATGAATTTTTTCAGCCCCAAAGCTCAGAATCAATGGAATGGTCAATGGTTAATTAACAATGCATAAACTGATATGGGTTGAAGCATACAGTTTAATTGTAGGAGATCACTATCATAGTGGAAGTGACAATAGATGAAGCAGTGGCAGAAACAATGGAGGTTAGTATAAGCTCGAACTTGGTTGACATTCGAAAATCAATGGGGGAAATTCAAGCTCTTTCTAAAATTTGAAAATCAACAGGAAATATATCCTACCAACAATATTTCTCAGTCGTGAAATGCACTACTCATTACTACATCCAACATGGAAGAATTTTGATCAATATTTCACTGTAATTCTTATTTAAACACTACTCATTGCAAACTAAAATTCAACATCAAATCGGATTTCTTAGTTAACTGTAAACACATCTCATGATTGATTGCTAAACTCTTGAACTGCAAAACTTCATGAAGAACCGAATCTCTAAAATTCAAATTATAATTGTTAATCTCTCTAGGAAAATATTTGAACCTGGACTAAAAATATAAGAGACAAGGCGTGTATTTGGGAATTAAATTAGAATACAATTGCAAAAAGTTACTAACCTGTGTGAACTTCACAAAAAGTTGAGCAAATTCTGCCTTGTCAACATCGTAGTTATAGAAGTCGTATAAGATCGGTGTCAAAATTGCCTGTTGTGTAAGCTATAAAAGACACAAGCAATTGGTAAGGTGTTGTATCGATTTATAACTCAGCTAGGAGGTAGAATACATGCACAGAAAATACTTACCAAAAGAAATGCTCCAATAGTGCTTCCAAAGATAAATAGAAGCCCTCCAACACCCTTAAAGGCAATTGCTGCGGCAACTGCTACTTTGATCTGTAAACCCAATATATAACACATGTTTCCACTTAATTCGTTTGTGACAACAATCAACAAGACACACAACTCAAGCTGACAGGATTACTAAGACAGTATGAGGAACAAAATTTTACTTCAAAATCTGGGACTAAACTGAATGACCAAGAAAATCTTACTTCAAAATTTTACTTAAAAATCTGGGATTACTAAGAAAACAGAATGGAAGAAGTTGCAGGGTCGAGATCATTTCTTCATTGCTGGGAGAATTACATGGGATTTTCGGAGACGAACTGACATTCAATCAGATTGGGGGAATAAACTGATGGTATTGCCTGAGGCCAAGAACATGACAATTCTTGGGATTGAGTCAAGTCCATGGACCAATAATGAGTTTGCAATACCATACCCTACTTATTTCCACCCTACGCGTGATTTAGAAGTATTCCGATGGCAAAGCAAGATCAAGAAGACTAAAAGGCCATACCTGTATTCTTTTGTGGGTGCTCCACGGCCTAAATCTGAAGATTCTATTCGGAGCATCAGATTTTTCATCTCTGTCATTTTTGTAATTGATCTAGGCCTCTAGCTTATCAAGATTGTTGAGTTTTCTCCAAAAAATTGTTTTGTAGTTATGAAAGACCTTATCAAGAGTTTTCTCTTAAATTCTTTTTTTTTTCTGCTAATTGAACACAGTCACACATCCACCTTGTGATTAACAAGGTTTGAACACTCGATAACCCGTAAAGGAAGCAAGAGAGATACCACTGCACCAAGCTCTTAAATTCTATTTTATACTAACAAAGACTTGTAAAATACTGAATCTCCCCGTTTATGGTGTCTTACTGTCTTTTAGTTCAAGATCAAACAGACCTATATCTGAACTCTCTATTTTCATTACCTACGGAAATACTCAAAGTTTCTCTTTTATAAAAGTTATTTCAATGTTCTTGGAACATGATGGCCCTAACTATAGGCGAGTAAAACTTGCGCCTAGGACCCCTCAAACTTTGAGGTCCCAGAAAATTTCAATCTCTCTATATACTAAAAGCTGAATTTGACTAGAGTCCCCTCGACCTCAGGACCGGTCTGCTAAAAGTCTTGATTTCAGAATATTTGGCAAGTAAAAGAGTTTAAAACTTATATAACCAATTTCTTTCTGACATTTCAAAATCAAAACGCATCGGTGGAGAGAAAGCTGATCAAATAGCAAATTGTTTAAGGGTTTTCACACACCAAAGTAAACTCTTTGTAAAACCGTAGATTTCTTTCCACGTTAAGTTGTTAAAAAATAATTGTTACATACACCAACAAGGATCCTAGTTTTTATACCACATAAAATTTCAGTGGAATACTACAAATGTTTGATCAACTTCTAAATTCCAGAGTATAGCAAGATTTTTTAAATTTACAAAATCCTAATGTAATATACTTGGATATTGAAAACCGTTACAAATCTATATATAATTCTGTATCTATTATGCATTGAAGAAGAAACTAATAAGAAGAAGTAACTAACTGCATTGCTTATAGATTACATTGCTTATAGATTACATTGTATAAAATTAGTTACAAGAAAGATAGAGTAAAATGAGTTTATATAGAGTACATAAAGCTAACTATCACAAATATTGACTAATGTTCCCTTAATATATCTAACATCCCTCCTCAAGTTGAATGTTGAAAAGAAATTGCAAACATTCAACTTGAAGATTAAAATCAAAGAACCAACAAAGATTCTTGAATCCAGACATCAAGCTTGCATTAAGAAGAGTTGGCATATAAAAATGGTAACTACAACTCATGGTGCCGGGTTCAATAATAAGGCAACAGCAACAAATGCAAAGCTACAGTCCGCAATCACAGTCCACAACCAGTAAACTGACTTTGTACAGTGATGAATACACAATTCGCAACAGCATGGAATGTGTAAAGGACTAATGATACGAGGTAATTATATGAGGTAACATTTCAGTCAATATGACATGTTTAAAACCCAACGAGGGGCACATAACTGACCCTGACCCTCAAAAGGACATGAGAAAACCCATACAAGAGTCACAAAATGAGCACATAAAAGCTCATAACAAACCCACATATAGGGGCACAAACTCACTAAGGAGCAACAATCAAAAGAGGAGACACAGTAAAGAGAGTAGACCAAACATCCTATTACCAGCAGTATATACAACATAGGCACCCGAAAGGTAAATAGATGTATTGTCAATACAACAGCAAATAGGCAATACTGCACCAAGAAATTGCCAAAATGGCACAGAACAAGCTCATAAAAGAGCAAACAAACCCACAAAGGGATAAGAAATTCATAAATGTATATGGTAAACACGGATCATGATTGATTTGTGTAGTTATGGTGTGAAAACAAATTGATAACCTTGATTGTGAAAAGAAGCTCTTGAAGAGGAATTTTATCAAACAATTAACGCACAGAAAAACTAAGACTAATGTGTAGAAAATTTCAGAGAGATCTGATTCCAGATATCAAATTACATCGATGATGATCAAAATAATCAGAAACAACTCACGAATGTGCAGAGATATGCGGAAGATGATGGAAACTAGCTATCCATAGCTCTGATCAGAGGTTTTGATGACGCAAGTAGAAATTTAGTATAGAATAAAGATATCAATCAAGAAGCAAAATTCAGGAACAACAGTTCGTTTAGAAAAATTATCAAACATTTGATATACTATGAGGCATTTTGATCAAAATGATGCAATTTTTTACCAGTAATTCCCCAAGAAGCAATGAGAATACAAGCATAATTTCACAAAAACAATCAACAACTATTACATACACGAATTTGTATGTATAACAAGTAAATTCTTGACTGAAATTATACAACAAACATAGAAGACGACTCGAGAATTGATCGAAATGTAATGATCAGCACAATTCGCAGTGTAAGTATTGTAAACTTACAATACTTACAACAAAACTTGCAGAAAAACAAAGAGAGATCGTAGAAATCAAAGTGATTGTATCAAGATTGCAGATATTGTAACGAGATTGAAGAAACACTTACAATCGAAAGAGGTCGTGATAACTAACCGATGAAATGTACAACGCAAGATGTAGTCATTTTATGTTGTGAAGATGATGAAGATGTGTTGTTAGACGCAACAAGCATAAGATCGCATAATCTACGTGCAGAAACGAGCAAAAACACGCAACAAACACCTTGAGTGTATAGATGTATGTATAGATTGAAGAAGGCTGAATCAATTGAGATCAAAAGCAAAAGAAAAGATCGAGCTTCAGCTACCATGTTACAAATTTATATATAATTCTGTATCTATTATGCATTGAAGAAGAAACTAAGAAGAAGAAGTACGTAACTGCTTAGAGATTACATTGTGTAAAATTAGTTACAAAAGAGACGGAGTAAAATGAGTTTACATAGAGTACATAAAGCTAACTAACTATCACAAATATTGACTAATGTAACCTTAATATATCTGACAAAACGTAAATTGAATAGAGAATAAAGTTCCCGAAGTTATCTCGGGAAAATTTATCTGAGGTATTAAAATGTGATTCAATGTAACTCACACATGTCTTATGTATCTGAATAGAAATTATATCTTTTTTATATATAATTGGTGTAAAGAGGTTTAGATGGTATGGTATGGCGTGGTCGTCAGTCCTACATTTTAGGTTTAGGTTTATGTGGTACATTTTAGTAAACAACATAACTAAAAACAAAATAATTAAATATGTATATCAAAAAGTTAAAATCAATGAAACATCTTTTATATGTATAATTTATGACTTTTGACTTTAAGCCATTTAAGTTATAAGCAATAATTTTAAATTTACCCAAGCAAGCTCATACTCCCACATAGAAAATTTAAAATAAGATTTAAATATAAAATAAAGGTTAGATATACTTAACATTATAATCACCATGCTCCAACAAATATTTAACATTTTGAAACAAAAAATCACTAAAACAAAGAATACAATTATAATTAATTATAATGAAGATCAAACAATGATCTTTAAAAACTAAAAAGTTATATAAATATCATCTATAATCAGAAAAGATAAATCTTGAAATTAATAATCAACAAATTATGGTCAATATTTAGCTAAAAACAATTAAAGATAAATTTTTAAATGATATATATATATATATATTAGCATATGTATTACTTTAATGTAAATTAGTTTCATTTACAAATATGTCTCTTATTTTGAATTAAAAATAAAACAAAATCCCAATTTGTATGAAATTCAAATTATTAAATACAAAGATAACTAAAATGTCCTATTCTCATTATAAATGAACAAGAAATTAAAGATAAAACTTAAATCTAAAATATGAGTTAGATATGTTTAACCTTGTGATTACTAATATAATTACAACAAAAATAAAATTAAAATAATAACTATAATATAAAAAAATAATATTGGTGTTTATGTTTTTCAAAAAAATTAAGAAAATGATAACTATAATACAAAAATAATTAATTTATGACATGGTATGATCGGTATATCTTTAGCTATGTAATATTTTAAGAAAAAAAATAAGTATATAAATAAAATAATTAAAATTAAATTATTAAAGTAAACAAATAACAAACTAAATTAAATAAAAAATGTCAACAGATAACTTGATATAAGACAAACAAATAGCAAACTAAAATTATCAAAGTTAAATTTAGGAAAATAATAAATGATTACAAACAAATAGTGATTTTAAAAATATAAAAATAAAAAACAAGTATCATTTCAAAAATACGACATAAACTTAAATAAAATATATGTGAAATTTATTTGTTTTCAAGTTTGGTTATCAATAAAAATTAATAAAGTTGAAATTAAATCAGAATAATACTTTTAGAAAAATTAAAAATAACAATTTAAACAAAATTAAAATAATATCCTATATATAATTGGCATAAGAGAGTTTAGGTGGTTTGGTCGTCAGGGTTAAATTAGTAAATTTATAATTATTATTATAATTAAAATCCTATATATAATTGGCATAAGAGAGTTTAGGTGGTTTGGTCGTCAGGGCTAAATTAGTAAATTTATAATTATTATTATAATTAAAAAGGAAAAACATTATATGTAAAATGCATGGTTCTAGCAAAAGACTACACACACGTGAAAGGAAAACAAAACGTGTTGTGAACAAGTTTGTAGAAAATATATCAAAAAAATTGTTATGTATGGTATCTAAATATTATAAAGTAAAACTCTCATTTCTATAATTTGACATTTCACCGTAAAATTCACCAATTTAAGTAACAAATTAAACATATTATATATTATAAAATTTATATTTTTAAAATATCTTAATAGAGGTTGAATATTCTATGTAATTAGTAACATTGTAAGATTGTAAATGAATATTTTTAAATTATTAATTAGCAGATAAATTTAATTTGAAAAATTAAATTGAGATAAATATTATGTAACATAATAATAATAATAATAATAATATAAAATATATAAAATTATATAAAAAATATTAATAAATCATCCCGTGCATCGCACGGGTATAAAGCTAATATATACAAATGATATATAAAGCATCCCGTGCATTGCACGGGTATAAATCTAGTATTACATATAATGTATTAACGAAAGTGAATAATTGTCTAACTAAAAATATAGGTATGAAGGCATAAAATAAGGTAACCTCGTAATGGTATATTCCCTCTCATTATCTCATGAACTTTATTCTTAATTGAATATACACAATTTTTAAATGCTCACTGGCAGATTTTGATGGCTAGCAAAATATCTACTAGAAGCTTCTATTGCAGCAAATACATGAGACATAAGAGTTAAGACAAAGAAAAATCGGCTTCAAAAAAAAGACAAGAGGAAAAAGAGAGAAGTGGGTGAGAAATTGGGAGACGAGTTGGTATCTTCGAGCATCTTTCCAATATGGGTGTCAAGAGTGGTGTCAAATCATATGTGGCAGGACACTCTTGGGTGCCTCCTTATTGAAATTACCAGGTGCCCAAGAGGTGCCAAATATGGGTGTCAAGAGTGGTGTCAAATCATATGTGACATGACACTCTTGGGTGCCTCCTTATTGGAGTTACAAGGGTGCCCAAGGGGTGCCAAGAGAAGTTGCCAACTTTTAACACCCTCTTGGCACCCCCTCTAAAAGGAAATGTCCAAATGCTTGTACTAAAAGTATATATTATACATCTATACTTTTTATTAATAAGCAAAACAATGTGAAAATGGCGCGTGGTACTAAAGTACCAAAGTACCAAATTTGGTTATCACTAAATGTGGGTTCGATTCATCGCAACTACATTATTTTACAAGATTTGTTTACTTTAAATTTTTTAGCTTCATTCTGGGTTCGATTCCTTACAACTACATAATTATATAAGATTTATTTATTCACTTTAAATTTATTAGCTTCATCGAGGGTTCGATTCCTTGCAGATACGCAATTATGAAAGATTTATTTATTCACCTTAATTTCTTTAGCTTTATCCACAATTCAATTGTCTATAACTAAATAATTAAATAGTGGTTATTTATTATATTATTTTTATCATTCAACTCTCGATAAATACATTTTTTAATAATTTTTATTAATAATTTATCAATATTAATATTTTAATATCGACTCATATCCGGTCCGTGTTTGGCACGGGTTATCAGCCAATACCTATTACATTGTAATTAGTTTTTATATTTTTTGTTTGGGAACCATCTAAACATTTTACATTGTGTGTCAATTATTGAACTTGAAAAGTGCTAAATATGATATAAATGAAGAAAAATATAAAATATTACTATCTGTGATGAGCTGGACAAGTTTGGCACCACTCAAGAGTGTCTATCGGAGATGCTCTGACTTTTTGAGGTAGTTCGGTAAAGTGGGACCAATGCTAACAAGATCTTCCATAATCAGATTTTGCACCAAGTTTAATGGTCACACCAAACAGAAAATCAAATGGAGAATTGGACACTTGCAACAAAATACTGCAACAAACCACTCTGGTATGTTGCTTAGCCTTAGTGTTCTTGCATTTTTCAGTCATTGCTCACCTTTTTTATTTTATACTAAACCTTTCGATACGAAAATGGTGAAAGGAATCGACACTGAACAAAGTTATAGAAGGATTTTAGATTCGTGCTTTGGTCGGTACATTTATGTCCATGATCTTCCTGGTAAATTCAATGTTAATATTCTAAAGAATTGTTCGGCCCTTTTTGTTAGGCCGTACAACACCCGTTAACTCTACATTAGTATGATATTGTCCGCTCTGGGCCGTGGCCAAGCCCGCACGGATTTTTTTTGGGCTCCTCCCAAAAGGCCTTGTACTAATAGAGTTATTTTTTGCTGCTTATATTCAAGATAATTCTTCTTTTATCTTATCGATGTGGGACTTGGGTTGACACCCACTCTACAATCTCCCCTCAATCCAAGAACCACCAATCTTGTAACTCTTATCGCCGCCATTCATCTGTTATGCATCTTGTGGGACATGCCGCCCGACCACCTCAGTGTCAGGAAGACTTTCGACACAAGTTGTCCAAGACCTCCGACCATAGTTCTGGAGAGCCTCCCCCACACCACGCAACTTGCAGCCCGCAACCCCAGGATCAATTCTTAACTATCGGCTCTAATGCCACTTGTTGGGCCGCGCAAACGCCCGTTAACTCCACATTAGTATGATATTGTCCGCTCTGGACCGTGGCCAAGCCCGCACGGATTTGTTTTTGGGCTTCTCCCAAAAGGCCTCATACTAATAGAGTTGTTTTTGGCTGCTTATATTCAAGATAATTCATCTTTTATCTTATCGATGTGGGACTTGGGTTGACACCCACTCTACACTTTTTATATGGTCTAAGAAATGTGATCCCCTATCAAATTCCGGTCTTGGCTTGGAAACTGAAGATTCTGGTGAAATTCTGCACAGAAGAGGTTCGCATGCGACACACAAATCTACTTATATATATTAAAGGCCGTCTAGGGGCAATTTGAGCCAATAAAATGGCTGTGAAATGACAATGTTGCCCCTATTTATTGAAAAATTACAAACTTGACATCCCTCTATCATTTATGTAAAAATAAAAGATTTTTGTTGCTCTTAGGAATCGAACCTCTGACCTCCTCTTGGAAAACTCATGTTATAACCATTGTGCTACATTTACTTTTTGGTTTAACTTAAACATCTTATTAGATAAGTCACATCACCTCTTTTTGTCCTTTTTTTTGTTTAAGTAAAATGTTGGGTTATATTATTTAGGCTTTATGACCTTTTGGCCCTTCAAGTATGGACCAGTGTACCCATAAACCCTTTCAGTATTAAAGCGTATCTTTTCGCCCCTCAGGTATCCGAAACGTACTCTTTTTCCACTCAACCGGTACAGAATTAAAAATCGGGTTATAACGTTACAAACGGCAGAGGATATTATCGGAAACTTTGTTTATGTTTTCCCTCCAGTTGTGCTAATTCTTCTCCCGCCAAACTGTCCTCCCTGTTATATATAAGTTCCATGTACTATTTACAAGTGGATTCATTATCAGAGTGTTTCTGCTGAAAATCTAGACTCTCAACAGCCACAGTGCCCAGTATGCAAGGCAGTAGTTTCAATGGAAACCATAGTTCCACTTTATGGTCGTGGCCTATCTACTAGACCTTCGGAATCTAAAGCTTCGCATCTAGGTTTGGTCATACCACAAAGACCTTCCACTACCAGATGTGAGAGCCACACTCATACACCTACTCCGACTATACGGCCAGCTCAGCAACTGCATTATCGCCAGAATAGACATCCAGTACAACCATATTATTCTTTCCCAGATAGCTACAGCGGTACACCGATGCTCAACTTAAGCAGCACAACTGCAACGAACCCAGTGGTAGGAGTGTTTGGAGAAATGGTATATGCAAGACTGTTTGGAAACTCAGAAACAACATTATACAACCCAAACTCTTACAATATAATCATTAACAGTAATCCAAGGTTTAGAAGGCATGTGATGGAGGCTGATAAATCACTAGGCAGACTTTTGTTTTTCCTGTGCTGTTGCATGGTCTTGTGCCTTCTATTGTTCTGATCTCTATTTCTTGTTGTATGTTAATGTTGATACAAAACTATAATATTCACATTACAACATATGAAGACTACATGCAACAACCACACAGAGTTGAGTACTTGAGAGAATTTTGACTCTTTTGTTTGATCTGCCTCAAATTCCGGTACCAGCTTATCTATTCCAACTGGTTGCTGCAATCTCCAGATATAAGCAAAGAGTACATGGAACTTATATATAACAGGGAGGACAGTTTGGCGGGAGAAGAATTAGCACGACTGGAGGGAAAACATAAACAAAGTTTCCGATAATATCCCCTGCTGTTTGTAACGTTTTAACCCGATTTTTTATTCTGTCCCGGTTGAGTGGCAAAAGAGTACGTTTCGGATACCCGAGGGGCGAAAAGATACGCTTTAATACTTGAAGGGTTTATGGGTACACTGGTCCATACTTGAAGAGCCAAAAGGTCATAAAGCCTATTATTTATATATAACTTGATTTTTTTAGTTTCAAAATCTTAATGTATAATTATATTTTATCTACGTTGTATATATTAAAAGCCAACCAAGGGCAAAAAAAAGTAAGAAAATGACTATAAATTTATTATTTTACACTTATATTTTTAAAAATTACAGAAATGCCAACCATTTATTATTTAAGCTAAAGTAGATTAGATTTGTGTGAACATTAATAATCGTATTCCAAACCTTCTCATATAATTTCATCTAATGCCCAAGTGCGTAACATTGAGTTTGAATTTATTATTAAAATATTATTATATAAACTACACTCTCGTCATATATATATATATATATATATTTTTAATTTTTGAGCAAATAACATGTTGTTTTATATTATTCAATTTTTTTAATTTTACATTTTCAGTAAGTTAAATGTTAGTTCATATTATTTATATAGCTCTATTTTTCAAATTTTCGTTATTCTACATATAATTATGTATTCTGTTATATTTATAAATTCTTATTTCACTTGTATTTTTGAATTATATATTATTTATACTGTAAATTCGGTCCAAGAAAATAAAAAATCGAACTCTATAAACAAAAGAAATATGTAAATAATTTATAATATTACTTACCCAAATGCAAATTTTACAGAATATATTTTATTTGATAATTTATATAATTTTGTAGATATTTATTTCATAAATTTTGTTCTAATATTCTTTTTTTTTAAATATATTCTAACGCCGCTGCGAAGCGCGCCTTAGTAACCTAGTATAATATAATTTAGAATATATTTAAAATTAGTATCGTAAAAAGTGTGAATCAGAGTTATGGGTGTTTATGGGTTGTATTTGTCGAGTTGAAAACATTTTTGCAATCCGACCCAATTAAATCGGTTTGAAAAAATTTCATCCCACAACACAAAATATTAATTCGTGACCCAACTCTTAATCATACATCGATTTGGGTCAGGTTGGGTCGGTTTAATTGGCTTAAATTATATATATATGTATATATATATGTGCGCGTGTGTATAAATATTATTGAACAAAATTTGTAACTTAAATCGGGTTGGGTAGGGTCGGCCGAAAAAATATAAAACTCATGGCAACCTATACTCATACCCAACCTATTAAAATTGGTTGGGTAGGCTTGGCTTGGTCGGCCGAAAAGAGAGCGGGGTTTGGTTCAGTTTGATCAGGTTGGTAAATCATGAATAATCATAATTGGAGTAATCCGTGGATGTATTACTTATGGGTTAAATCGAATAATTAGAGATTATTAGAATGATTAGTGGGGATCAATTTAATATTATATATATATATACTGTGTAATAATTTTAATTAGATGTATATTATCACATAATTTAAATTTATTTAAAAACATATTATGCTTGAAATAAATAAAATTTATAGATTTAAATTTTGGATTAGTTATCAAGTTGTGAGATAAAATGAAGAGAATTCGTGATTTCGACCGTCTAAAATATGAACTATGTATACAAAAAATGTTGTTATTATTATTTTTTTTCAAATTTCAACCTTTTAATTTTTGAACTTTTACCTATAAATTTCCTAAAATTTACAAATCATATCAATATTGGAAGGATTAGACTGAATTTTATGACCTCTTCACCAGCTTTTATCAAAACCGATTTTAACATAATCAAAGCGATTAGTTACCGTCTAACGATTATCAGAATTATTAAATACACACTTTTATAACATAGATTATACATAAAAATATAATTGAGTATGGATTAAAAAAATTGTTTAATTATTTTTATTATATTCAATTGTGGAATTTGATAAAATTCATTTTACATCATTTAAAACTAAATATATATATTTTGGTAATTAAAAATAATTATTTGATCTTTATCTTATAGAAATTAATCCAAATTTTATGAAATTAAAAAATATTTAAAAAATACTAAACAAATCAAAGGTAAATTCAAAATATTATCTGTTAGCACATTTCTAATTAAAAAAATTATTTCAATATATATACGTGTTCGTGTGAGAAATTATTCGAGTGTATAAACAGTCTCGTGCCTCGCACGGGCTTTTACGCTGGTTTAATCGTCACTGGTTAGAAGTTATTTTTCATAAAAGGATTGAAAAAGTACTAGTGCTTGACGAATGACTCAGCATTGGCATCAGCAATTATTGAGAAGGTCTTGACTAGGCTAAACCCCAGGGTGATTTAATAAAAAACAATTATTAGCAATGAAAGTTTTAATTTTTCTGAGCCCTATGTCTGTGTTTCAGCTCAGTTTCTTGTTGGTCGTCGGTTTCTTGTTGGTCAGTAATTCACTCTTCGACTCAAATAAAAATTAACTTCATTTTTAGATAAACTGGTTATGTCTCCTCCTAAATTGTTAAATTATTTCACATAATTTTTTATACGACAGTAAGTCATAATTTAATACTTGTAAATGATTCTAATTTAAACCTGATCCTGTATACATGTTGTCTCCAAATTTTCTTTGTCGAAAAATTCATAACCTTGCTACAATTAAAACATCAATGTACACCATGGTGTTGCTAATTTATAGGCTCTGAGACTACGCGGGTGATGCTAACGAATTGAGACATCACTAAAAACAAAATTTTAGGGGCACAAGTCTTAATTATTTGTGTATATCAAAAGAGAGATTAAACAGATTGTTCATGATACATATTGAAAAAGTATAGGTTTTCAAATCTTTGATTACGAATGACTCGAATAGTTTTGTTAGCAAAATTGCTAAAAGAATAAATTTTTAGAAATAATATACAATAATTGTATAAATTTAATTTATATTATTGATGGACACAAAATTTTGATTCGCTTGGGGTCCAAAAAATTTCAAGACCGACCCCACTAACTTGCTAAGAGCAATTCCAAGAGGCTAGTTCAATAGGCTCATAAACTGAAATATAAGGAATTTGAAGTAAAAACTTGCTCCAACAGTCTCCTTAGTCATCCCTTAAAATTTTAATTCCTTTCTTATGTTTAAGAATTGTTGAGTAATTTCTTATATCATTTTCTTAAATAAAATATTCACTTCCCTCCAAATCTATTCATCTTTTTCTCTTTCCTCCAATATAAAAAATGTAGGTGAAGTTTGAATTTAATAATATAACAATAATAATGAGTATTGTTGGAGTTATCGTTTCTTATAATATCCTAAATTATTAGGAAGTTAATTTTTTTATAATATTTATAAGAACACGTTAAGTCTTTTGGAGTTGCTCTAATAAAATGAAAATATAGTTGAAAGATGAGCAGTTTGTTCAAAATGTTAATGCAGTAGGTTGGAAGATGCAAATTTGTTGGCATGCATAGTTTCGTACGTTATTTTCAATTATTCGAAATCGAAAACAGACAGCAATTAATCCGTATATTAATGGAAAATCTAATTAAATCCATTCTTTTTCATGCGTTAATGAAGCAATAAATGAGATACAGAAAATGTCACAAACTAGAGAAAAAAAATACAAAAATAAAATCAAATTTCACTACTTATAAATTTTGACCGAATATATAATTTGAAAAGTTCACATTAAAACAAACTTAAATACACAAATATATATAGTTTTTGGCACTCTAATCAAGTGCATCTTGATTAATAATTTAAAATTCTAGTAATTAATTCAATTGAATGGATAGCTCCAAACAAACAAAAAAACACTATTAGGTAGAAATTTATTCCTTGCAAAATTTATTATACACTCGCATGATCCAAAAATTTATTAAAAATCCCAGTCTCGTTGTAAAAGGACACAAATATTACCAAGTGCGTCTGTTTTTGCTTCAAATTACACACCACACCACCTTGAAAAACCAAGCAAATGGCTTTGCCATTATCAGTGATCCGAAAGGAACCACAGCTCATCCGTCCTGCAGAGCCAACACCACATGAACTCAAGCAACTTTCTCAGCTAGATGATCAAAAAGACCTTTATTTTCATTTTCCGATGGTAATGTACTATAAAAATAATCCATTGATGGAAGGAACTGACCCTGTAGCTAAGATAAAAGATGCTGTGAGCGATGCACTTATCTATTACTATCCGCTAGCAGGCAGGCTTGTTGAAGGCTCCAATGGTAAGGTGGTGCTGGATTGTAGTGGCCAGGGGATTTTGTTCGTCGAAGCCGAAGCCAATGTTACGTTGGAGATGTTTGGTGATTCAATCCAGCCTCCATGCCCGTATGCTGGAGAGATCCTGTTAGGTGTCAATGAATCCCAGAAGATCCTGAATTTTCCATTGATGCTTATTCAGGTACATTACACATTTCTTTGCGCAGGTGGCTCATGCGTTAGTCTAAAAAGTCTTGCCCGGTCCCACTTATTAAATTATACATTTGGCCTTTATTTAAATCAAGTATATCATGTCATGCCAAAAAAAGAAAAAAAACTGACTTCCCATATTAAAAAAAATATTATTCTTATAATTTCTAGAATTTGGAGAATGTATTTTAATGAAAACTACATATTTTTTCATTAGTATAACATTTTAATTTTTTTTTCAATTATTTAGTATATTTTAAATTTTTTTCAGTAGTCAATTTCAGATGAACATTTAGGGAGGTGTATTCTATTCATTTTTGATGAATTAATAATAATTTATGGATTTTATATGATTGTTGCTGATTTTAATTTTACGCGGTTTCTTGTAGAGTTGATGTAAAATCTTGTAGAGTTGATGTAGAGTATGGAAAATTTTGAAATAGGGATTTTTTAAAATCCAAAAATTGATACACCTAAATTTTAAAAGACTTTTCAGAATCTTAATTGAATACCAGATTTTAAAAGACATTTTACAATCCAAATTAAATATCCTCATATTTTAAAGGATGAATTGTTTAAAATCTTAATTGAATATTCCTACATTTCCAAAATCCTTTAGAATTCCAAATAATTACACCTCCTTAGTATATTTTGACCAAGAATGTACAATTATTTTGAAACGGATTTTAAAGCACTAGACAAAAGACTTAAATTAAAATTATTTAATTTTGGATAGGTGATTTTAGGAATTTTTGTAAAGTTAAGTTTAGGAACATTTTTCTCTTGTACATTGCTGGAACTTTGTGTATCAAATATATGACTTTGTCCATCAAACATGTTTTCATCTCTAAATTTGTAACTTGCTCTTATTCTATACATGGTGCAGAGGTAGTCTGATCAGACAACTTGTAACTGAACTTTTGGTCGTAAGATATATGTGAAATCAAATGTTTGTTGCCACAGTCCATAATCAGAATTATATGCCTATATTCCTTTCTGAAAACCAGGTGACGCGGTTTACATGCGGAGGATTTGCAGTTGCAGTGCGTTTGAACCACATGATGGCTGACTCAGTTGGGTTAGTCTCCTTTTTGGAATGTGTTGCAGCCTTTGCTCGAAGAGTAACCCTTACTGTGCTACCTGTATGGTGTCGAGAGCTAGTACAATCTCGAAATCCACCAAAGGTTAGCTTCGTGCATCGCGAGTATGAAGAAGATCCGGATGAAGTCACCAAACTGATGCACCGCCAGAACATTATTCGCCAATCTGTTTTTCTTAGCATCAAGGACATCAAAGCCCTGCGAAATCGCCTTCCACCATATTTTCAGAAATCTTCGATGTTTGAAATTGTGACAGCGTGTGCTTGGATAGCGCGGACACTTGCACTTGAAATTGATCCGAATGAGATTGTTAAGCTCATTTGTGTTGTCAGTGCCCGAGGGAAGGATCAGTTTAACTTGCCTGATGGATATTATGGCAATGCACTTGTTTTCCCAGCTGCGATTTCTAAGGCAGGTGTTTTATGTCAAAGTCCATTGGGATATGCTTTGCAACTAATACAAAAAGCAAAGGCTCAAGTTAGTGAAGAGTATGTAAGATCTGTCCTGGACCTCCTTGCCTATAACAAAGGGCAACTTTCTATAGATAATTCATGGAACTTTGTTGCTTCAGACACTTCTCGGGCAGGGTTTACAGAGGTGGATTTCGGATGGGGGAAACCAATATATGGAGGACCTCCAGTTGGGGCTATACCATTTTATACTAGCACTTATGCACGCTTCAAAAACTCTAAAGGAGAGGTAGGTATGGTGGTGCCTATGTGTTTACCGCCTAACGCCATGGTCAGGTTCCGGGAGGAGCTGTTTAAAATCATCCATTCACCCCAAATGTCTCCTTCCATGCTCTGAATAGTTTAACTGGAAACTTGTTTGTGGTGCTACATGCTCATGTAATCCTTGTTTTAGATTTTCAAACTTTGTCTCATGTTATTCTTGTGTCAGTTTTTCAAACTTATGGTTACATAATTGATAATTCACACTATTAATTGATCGCTCAGAAACAAAATTACTATCGACAAAATTAGTATTATTGTTTTTCAAACTTATCCTCACACGATTTGCATGATTTTGATGCATGCAAATCAACAAATTAGCTTGACAAATTAGGCTATGAATTCTCAAACTATAATTAACACCTAACTGATACTGTAATCAGGTTCAGAAGGTTTGAAGTTTCAACTTTGTATCCGCAACCTAGGTGGGGAGCAAAGCCAGAACAGAAGAATGATTCTTTTAGAACGATGAATTTTTTCAGCCCCAAAGCTCAGAATCAATGGAATGGTCAATGGTTAATTAACAATGCATAAACTGATATGGGTTGAAGCATACAGTTTAATTGTAGGAGATCACTATCATAGTGGAAGTGACAATAGATGAAGCAGTGGCAGAAACAATGGAGGTTAGTATAAGCTCGAACTTGGTTGACATTCGAAAATCAATGGGGGAAATTCAAGCTCTTTCTAAAATTTGAAAATCAACAGGAAATATATATTTCTCAGTCGTGAAATGCACTACTCATTACTACATCCAACATGGAAGAATTTTGATCAATATTTCACTGTAATTCTTATTTAAACACTACTCATTGCAAACTACGCGTGATTTAGAAGTATTCCAATGGCAAAGCAAGATCAAGAAGACTAAAAGGCCATACCTGTATTCTTTTGTGGGTGCTCCACGGCCTAAATCTGAAGATTCTATTCGGAGCATAATCATCAAGAAATGTATAGCTTCCAGGAGAAAATGCAAATTTTTGGATTGTAATGGTAAAAATTGCCAAAATCCTGTTAACGTCATGTACTTCAAAGGTCCAACTTTTGTTTGCAGCCTTCTGGAGATTCGCATACTCGTAGATCAATATTTGACTCAATCCTAGCAGGGTGCATTCCTGTTTTCTTCCATCCAGGGTCGGCTTTTGTTCAATACATTTGGTATTTCCCAAAGAATTATACAAAATATTCAGTGTTTATACCAGAAAAGACATTAAGAGATGATACCAGAAGTATTGAGACGATACTGAGAGCCATATCAAGCAGCCAAGTGAGAAGCATGAGGGAAGAGGTCATACGGTTGATTCCACGCATAACTTATGCAGATCCTCGGTCTAGTTTGGAGACACTTGAAGATGCATTTGATACAGCACTGAGAGGAGTCATTAAGACAAGCAGATGATTGTAAAACAATGGGATAGCTTCTTTAGGCAATGAGCACAGATGAACTTCTCTATTCATTGAGTAGCAAAACAAGAACATTCTTTTCATACTTCCACTGCAGGTAAAGATTATGGCGTGCCTCAGTCAACTGTGCATCTCATTATATGCATTTTGAGCACGAAAGGCTCGAATTCAAACCAAGGTTAGCACAATTATTTCATAATTGATCATCATCTGTAGCATCAGATTTTTCATCTCTGTCATTTTTGTAATTGATCTAGGCCTCTAGCTTATCAAGATTGTTGAGTTTTCTCCAAAAAATTGTTTTGTAGTTATGAAAGACCTTATCAAGATTGTTGAGTTTTCTCTTAAATTCTTTTTTTTTCTTGCTAATTGAACACACTCACACATCCACCTTGAGGTTAACAAGGTTCGAACCGAGAGAGATACCACCACACCAAGCTCTTAAATTCTATTTTATACTACCAAAGACTTGTAAAATACTGAATCTCCCCCCTTATGGTGTCTTACTGTCTTACTGTCTTTTAGTTCAAGATCAAACAGCCTATATCTGAACTCTCTATTTTCATTACCTATGAAAATACTCAAAGTTTCTCTTTTATCAAAGTTACTTCAATGTTCTTGGAACAGGGTGGACCTAACTATAGGCGAGTAAAACTTGCGCCTAAGACCCCTCAAACTTTGAGGTCCCAGAAAATTTCAATCTCTCTATATACTAATAGCTGAATTTGACTAGAGTCCCCTCAACCTCAGGACCGGCCTGCCAAAAGTCTTGATTTCAGAATATATGGCAAGTAAAAGAGTTGAGAACTTATATAACCAATTTCTTTCTGACATTTCAAACTCAAAACGCATCGGTGGAGAGAAAGCTGATCAAATAGCAAATTGTTTAAGGGTTTTCACACATCAAAGTAAACTCTTTTTAAAACCGTAGATTTCTTTCCACGTTGAGTTGTTAAAAAAAAATTGTTACAGACACCAACAAGGATCCTAGTTTTTATACCACATAAATTTCAGTGGAATACTACAAATGTTTGATCAACTTCTAAATTCCAGAGTATCGCAAGATTTTTTAAATTTTCAAAATCCTAATGTAATATACTTGGATATTGAAAACCGTTACAAATCTGTATCTATTATGCATTGAAGAAGAAACTAATAAGAAGAAGTAACTAACTGTATTGCTTATAGATTACATTGTATAAAATTAGTTAAAAGAAAGATAGAGTAAAATGAGTTTATATATAGTACATAAAGCTAACTATCACAAATATTGACTAATGTTCCCTTAATATATCTAACATCCCCCCTCAAGTTGAATGTTGAAAAGAAATTGCAAACATTCAACTTGAAGATTAAAATCAAAGAACTAACAAAGAGTCTTGAATCTAGACAACAAGCTTGCATTAAGAAGAGTTGGCATATGAAAATGGTAACTGCAACTCATGGTGCCGGGTCCAATAATAAGGCAATAGCAACAAATGCAAAGCTACAGTATGCAACCACAGTCCACAACCAGTTAACTGACTTTGTACAGTGATGAATACACAATTCGCAACAACATGAAATATGTAAAGGACTAATGATACGAGGTAATTATATGAGGTAACATTTCAGTCAATATGACATGTTTAAAACCCAACAAGGGGCACATAACTGACCCTCAAAAGGACATGAGAAAACCCACACAAGGGCCACAAAATGAGCACAAAATAGCTCATAACAAACCCACATACAGGGGCACAAACTCACTATGGAGCAACAAACAAAAGAGGAGACACAGTAAAGAGAGTAGACCAAACATCCTATTAGAAGCAGTATGTGCAACATAGGCACCCGAAAGGTAGATAGATGTATTGTCAATACAACATCAAATAGGCAATACTGCACCAAGAAATTGCCAAAATGGCACTAGAACAAGCTCATAAAAGAGAAAACAAACCCACAAAGGGATAAGAAATTCATAAATGTATATGGTAAACACGGATCATGATTGATTTATGTTGTTATGGTGTGAAAACAAATTGATAACCTTGATTGTGAAAAGAAGCTCTTGAAGAGGAATTTTATCAAACAATTAACGCACAGAAAAACTAAGACTAATGTGTAGAAAATTTCAGAGAGATCTGATTCCAGATATCAAATTGCATCGATGATGATCAAAATAATCAGAAACAACTCACGAATGTGCAGAGATATGCGGAAGATGATGGAAACTAGCTATCCATAGCTCTGATCAGAGATTTTGATGACGCAAGTAGAAATTTAGTATAGAATAAAGATATCAATCAAGAAGCAAAATTCAGGAACAACAGTTCGTTTAGAAAAATTATCAAACAGTTGATATACTATGAGGCATTTTGATCAAAATGATGCGATTTTTTACCAGTAATTCCCCAAGAAGCAATGAGAATACAAGCATAATTTCACAAGAACAATCAACAACTATTACATACACGAATTTGTATGTATAACAAGTAAATTCTTGACTGAAATTATACAACAAACATAGAAGACGACTCGAGAATTGATCGAAATGTAATGATCAGCACAATTCGCAGTGTAAGTATTGTAAACTTACAATACTTACAACAAAACTTGCAGAAAAACAAAGAGAGATCGTAGAAATCAAAGTGATTGTATCAAGATTGCAGATATTGTAACGAGATTGAAGAAACACTTACAATCGAAAGAGGTCGTGATAACTAACCGATGAAATGTACAACGCAAGATGTAGTCATTTTATGTTGTGAAGATGATGAAGATGTGTTGTTAGACGCAACAAGCATAAGATCGCATAATCTACGTGCAGAAACGAGCAAAAACACGCAACAAACACCTTGAGTGTATAGATGTATGTATAGATTGAAGAAGGCTGAATCAATTGAGATCAAAAGCAAAAGAAAAGATCGAGCTTCAGCTCTAATACCATGTTACAAATTTATATATAATTCTGTATCTATTATGCATTGAAGAAGAAACTAAGAAGAAGAAGTACCTAACTGTATTGCTTAGAGATTACATTATGTAAAATTAGTTACAAAAGAGATAGAGTAAAACGAGTTTATATAGAGTACATAAAGCTAACTAACTATCACAAATATTGACTAATGTACCCTTAATATATCTAATTGAAACGTAAATTGAATACAGAATACCTTAGAAAATTTATCGGAGGTATTGAAATGTGATTCAACGTAACTGACACATGTCCTATGTATATGAATAGAAATATTACATATAATGTATTAAGGAAAGTGAATAATTGTCTAACTGAAAATATAGGCATAAAGGCATAACATAAGGTAACCTCGTAATGGTATATTTCCTCAGATTATCTCGTGAACTTTATAATTAATTGAATATGGCTAGCCAAATATCTACTAGAAGCTTCTATTGCAGCAAATACATGAGACATAAGAATTAAGACAAAGAAAAAACGGCTTAAAAAAAGACGAGAGGAAAAAGAGAGTAGTGCGTGAGAAATTGGAAGACGGGTCGGTATCCTAGAGTATCTCCAATATGGGTGTCAAGAGTGATATCAAATTCTATGTGACATGACACTCTTGGGTGCCTCCTTATTGGAGTTACAAGGGTGCTCAAGGGGTGCCAAAAGAAGTTGTCAACTTTAGGCACCCCTTTAAATGGAAATGTCCAAATGCTTGTACTAAAAGTATATATTATACAAATCGGGTCAGGTTCCCCATAGAACCGCTTTAGTATTAGAACCTTAAAACTTTTTAATATATTATGTTGCAGCACGTTGTAATTTTTATAGTATTTTAATTATCATCAATTATTTTTTGGCATAATTATTTCTTTAAAACATATTATAATCAGTACATGTTGGGTTACGTGACAAAATATTTATTTTTTAAAAAAAATTATGTATTTTAGAAAAAAAAAAATATTTAGTGTGTACTGTAGAAGTACATCATACTCTACAAAATTGTGTGCTGCAACAAAATTAAAGATATTGTGTACTGCAACATAACACATAAATCTTAGTCGTTGATTACACAAAATCTATGGTATATATTAGTTCTAAGTTCTAACTTAATATAAGCTTCTAATTTGAACCTAACCCTATACATACCTATTACATTGTAACTAGTTTTTATATTTTTTGTTTGGGAACCATCTAAGCACCTTACATGGGTGTCAACTATTGGACTTGAAAAGTGCTAAATATGATATAAATGAAGGAAAATATAAAATATTATTATCTGTGATGAGATGCTCTTACAAGAGAGGTGACTTTTTGAGGTAGTTCGGTAAAGTGGGACCAACGCTAACAATATTTTCCATAATCAGATTTTGCACCAAGTTTAATGATCAGACCAAACAGAAAATCAAATGGAGGATTGGACACTTGCAACAAAATACTGCAACAAACCACTCCGGTATGTTGCTTAGCCTTAGTGTTCTTGCATTTTTCAGTCATCGCTCGTCTTTTTTATTTTATACTAAACCTTTCGATACGAAAATGGTGAAAGGAATCGATACTGAACAAATCCAGAAGGATTTTAGATTCGTGCTTTGGTCGGTACATTTATGTTCATGATCTTCCTGGTAAATTCAATGTTAATATTCTAAAGAATTGTTCGGCCCTTTTTATATGGTCTAAGAAATGTGATCCCCTATCAAATTCCGGTCTTGGCTTGGAAACGGAAGATTCTGGTGAAATTCTGCAGAGAAGAGGTTGGTATGCGACAAATTTAATCCTAGTTCAGCCACCGGTTAGAAGTCATTTTCATAACAGGGTTGAAAAAGTACTAGTGCTTGACGAATGACTCAGCATTGGCATCATCAATTATTGAGAAGGTCTTGACTGGGCTAAACCCCAGGGTGATTTAATAAAAACAATTATTAGCAATGAAAGTTTTAATTTTTCTGAGCCCAATTATGCATCAAGCCCACCTTGTAACTTGTCAAGCCCAGGCTGATTTGAATTTCCAGTTCCGTCTATGATAGAAGAAACACCAATGGATTTCGGTACAATAGTCTAATATGTCTGTTTTTCAGCTCAGTTTCGTGTTGGTCCTGAGACAGTAATCCTCTCTTCGACCCAAATAAAGATTAATTTCATTTTTAGATAAATGAATTACTTATTGACAGTAAGTCATAATTTAATACTCCTAAATGATTCTAATTTAAACCTGATCATGTATACAAGTTGTCTCCAAATTTTCTTTGTCAAAAACTTCCTAACCTTGCTACAATTAAAACATCAATGTACCATGGTGTTCCTAACTTGTAGAGTGGGCTCTGAGACTACGCGGGTGATGCTAACGAATCGAGACACCACTAAAAACAAAATTTTAGGGGCACAAGTCTTAAATATTTTTGTATGTCAAAAGAGAGATTAAACAGATTGTCCATGATACATATTGAAAAAGTATAGGTTTTCAAATCTTTGATTACGAATGACTCGAATAGTTTTCTAGCAAAATTGCTAAAAGAATAAATTTTTAGAAATAATATATAATAATTGTATAAATTTAATTTGTATTATTGATGAACACAAAATTTTGATTCGATTGGGATCCAAAAAATTTCAAGACCAACCCCACTAACTTGCTAATACAATGAAAATTTAGTTGAAAGATGAGCAGTTTGTTCAAAATGTTTTTTTTTTTTGAAACTGGTTTATAACATTAAATCATCAAACTTTCGCTTACAAGGGGCTCCAACACAGACTGTGGAGGAGTCATAAAATCAATAAAGCAATTGACTTCACAAGGTACTCTAGCAACTATATGAGCTACCTTATTCGCTTGCTTTTTAACAAAGGAAATCGAAATATCTCTACGATCATTCAATAACCTACGACACTCTTGAAAAATCATCCCAACTTCCAAGTAATTCTCCACTGCTTTGTTAATAGCTTGGACTGAGATTTGTGAATCGCTCTCAATATCCACCTCGTACAAACCCAGTGAATTAGCCCATTTGATAGCTTCCAACACTCCAGTGGCTTCTGCTTCGACTACTGAAACTTCCCCTGCAACTTTCCGAGTTCTAGCTCTGATAAATCTGCCTCCATGATCTCTAAGGATTAAACCACATGAGAACCATGAACACCCTGTAATAACGTGAGCATCAACATTAATCTTCACTCCACCTTCCCTTGAAGGATGCCATTTAGTCACCATAATTTCAGTAACCTGCACACATGCTTTATTTCTAAGAAGCTTACTCTGTTGACTATCTCTCCACTGTTTTACCTGAAGAACACTCCATTGCATTGCCATTTGGGTTGTTATCTTCTTATCCTGCCACACCCTCATGTTCCTAGCTGACCATATACCCCATAAGATTGTTGCTATCTGAGCCAGCTTACCAAACGACTCATTTACCAACGTCTGCAATAACCACTCTGGGCACGACAATATCTGAGAAGTATCAAAACCCAAACCCAACTCATTCCAACAGCCCTTAGCATAATTACATTCAAGACAAACATGCCTCAAATGTTCCACATCAATCCCGCATAACGGACATAAAATAGTAGTGTTCACTCATTTCCCTCTCAATAAGTTTCGAACAGGAATATTATTTCTACACACCCTCCACAAAAAAATCTTAATTTTCTGAGGAACCTGTATCTTCCATAGTCTCCCCCAACCCTTACTCTCTTCTAACTGTTTACACTTGCTATAATGCTGCTGCCAAAACCTATACCCTGATTTAGCACTATACTTCCCATCCAATGAGTAACTCCAGACAATACGATCTTGGAACTGGTTTTTGGGGACAGGTATTGCTAGAATACACTTAGCATCACTACTTGAAAACAAGTTGTGGACCTTTGTTACATCCCACTCCTTGGTACCAGAAACAAACAAATCGCAGACCTTTAAACCACTCACCGAACTCAAACATTGTTCATCAACTCTATGACCATCTTTACCTCGAAGCCACATATCAGCACCCACACTAATAGATCTTTCATCACCCACTACCCACCTAAAACCTTTCTTCAGAGATTCTTTAGCTTGCCAAAGTCCTGACCACGCATAACTTACACCCCCTCCCCTAATCGCATCAAACAAACTCGAATCTGGAAAATATTGGCCTTGAACACCCTTGCTATCAGAGAACTTGGATTATTCAGAAGATTCCAACATTGTTTCCCTAGAAGCGCCAAATTGAAACCATGAAGATCACGAAATGCTAAACCACCTAGCTCCTTTGACATGCTCATATTTGTCCACGAAGCCCATCTAATTCCTTTCTTATTATTCTCCTGTGACATAGCATACGAGGGAATTGTTTGTGCTACTGTACGAAGTAACACAGCCTTACCAGCCTTAGAGAGACACTTAGCACTCCACCCCTGAACTTTGCTCCATAAACGATCTTTAAGAAAATTAAAAACCGTTTTCTTTGATCTTCCTATCAAAGATGGTAATCCAAGATACTTCCCCACACTCAGGTCACTATGAACACCCAACAAAACTTTCAATTCTTCTTGTTTATCCAGCCTTACATTCGAGCTAAAATAAATACCCGATTTTTGAAAATTGATAGCCTGACCAGACTGAACCTCATACTTATGTAAGATCGATTTAATTTCCATGACCTCCTCTGTCTTAGCTTTACAAAATAAAAAGCTATCATCTGCAAATAAAAGATGCGTTATTTCAGGAGTTTGCACATAAATCTTACAACCTTGAATCCTTCCTTCATCAGCTGAATTTGTCAACATACAAGACAGACCTTCTACACAAAACATGAATAAATAAAGTGACAATGGATCACCTTGACGAAGTCCCCTTGTAGGATTTATAGGACCAACTTATGTACCATTGAAACCGATAGAATACGTCACTATCGTAATACATAATCGTAAAAATTGTTTGTTTAAGATTAGTGGCTTTTGAATCATTCAAAATTGTCTTATTGATTGAGAAACACAACACCAACTCAACGATTAAGAAGATGGTTGTGCACGGACAGCCAGCCGACTGTACTTCTCATAACCTAACTTTCTTTTCACTTTTTTATTATCATTTTATTGTTATGTTATGTAAAATATATATTGTGTTTAAAGAATAAAAGTTATCACTCAGTTTCTGTAATTATGTTATTGTAAAATTTATTTTGATAATGGAATATTTTATCTTTAGTATCAATATTTAAATTTTATAATAATATTAAAAATATTAGGATGGTTGAATAAATCATTTATATTTGTGTAATATATATAATAAGAATTAAATTATGAAATATTTTATTTAAAATTTTTGAAATTTTATTTTTTAAACCATTCAGCCAGTTCAGAACTGTCAAATAGCTCGTTTGATATTTACTGAAATGATTCGGAATTTTATCAGTTTTGTAGTTTTAATCATTTAAAAAGATGATTTAGATTTGCTTAATGAAACCTTACTGCCATATTTGTTTGGGAGGATTACAATCCCGGGATTATTAACAGGGGATAAATAATCTCCTCAATTAATGTGCTAAGGATTATAATAATCCTTTAAATTATGTTAACCCATGTTTGTTTTGAAATATTAAGTTTAGGATTGTAATATAATCTTTTAAAATTTTATCACTTGTTTGTTTTGAGGGATAACCATGGTATTTGACTATTATCCTTTAAAATTTTCATTTCTATGTTTGTTTTGCATAGGATTATAGTGAGGGGATTATAATACTAAAAAAAAAAATGACTTGTTAGAGAGGATTAAATAATACATTCTCCAACCAAGTATTAGAGGGGATTATAATCCTATCTCCTACTCCAACAAAACAAACATGAATAGGAAAATTTAAAAGATTATTATTCTATCATATACTTAACTTAATATCATAAAACAAACATGTTCTACGTATCGATATGTGCTGGGCTAACTCGATCATTGTCTGGTTAGAATAGTCAATAGATACATTATTCCCCTGCTCCCTTTATATGGTCCTGAACTGAACATGCATGGCTGAATCAAGTCACACATCCGAATGCGATACTCCGTGAACCCAAGTGTACTAGGTCCCTTGTTCACTGTGGAATAATTTTGTTGTTTAGAGTTGGAATCTCACCAAAAGCCTTTTTAATGTTTCGCATAACCGGATGAAAAATGTCTTAGAGCTTTCTTTTCTTTTTCTTATCACTCTGATTCATCTTATTTTTAACAAAATTCAAATGCTCAAACTCTCGTAAAAGGAGCAAGATAAATATCGTTAGATTAAGATATTTTTGATTTTATATGTCTAACGTTTTTTAAAATTTATTAAATTTTGAATCAATTCCTGTCCAGTCCCAGGCATCTTGTATCAGTTCAGCTAATATCTTTAGTACCATATCTTTTTCTTAAATATGTTGAAAGTTCAAAACAAGACATAGAATATTTAAGACGTAGTACATTCCCGTGATTTGATTTTTCAACAAACATATACTATAAAGATCTCGTTTGTTTCGATGTAACCGAGTTATGCAAATAGAAATTTCTTGGACTAAAAATGAATTACAATGTTTGGTTCATTGTATTTTAAATTTGACAAGAGAACTCAAAGTTCTAAGGTTTTAACAATTACCCCAAAATATAGAAATTTAGTTACAAAGGTTCCCCATGATCACTCCAAGTTACATAGCTATCCAATGTAAATTCATTAATTACTTACCAAAAAAACAACGTAATTTCTAGTTACATAATAATCATCCAAACACAAACTTTTGAATCACCTTGAAACTTATGATTGTAACTAAGTTACAGGTAAAAATGAGTTCCAACGTAATTCTAAAATTGACAAAACAAACGAGGCCAAAATGTAAAACTGCACGGCATACACTTAAAAGGAAAGCTCAGCACGGTACACGAATGTGACAAGCAGAATATCGTTGTTCACTTATCTTCGCCAATCTCATCTATCACCTTATCTGCATTGCTGGAACTGGAGGTCCTATATGTTCCAACCATTTAAAACATGAAATTAAAGTTTTTTTTAAAATTCTCCGTTTAGTGTGTTCATTACCGAAATTTTGAATAATTATAGAAAAGGGAAATTGTTTAATATATTTCATTATTTTAATATTATATCAAATCTTAATATATTAATCACTTTATTTTTCTAAAACATTATATTTCTATTTCTATTTAAAAATACATAATACATAAATATTAAATTCTAGCATATAATATGCTCCTCCAAATGAATATTATTGTTTACTAAGCCGCACTTCACAGCGGCTTTATAATAATTTCTCCAAATTTTTCTAAAAACTATTCTAAAAAATATGTTTTTAAACAAAATTATATTTAAAACATGAAATTAAGGTTTCTTTTAAATTTTCCGTTTAGTGTTGTTCATTACCGAAATTTTGAATAATTATAGAAAAAAGCAATTGTTTAATATATTTCATTATTTTAATATTATATCAAATCTTACTATATTAATCACTTTATTTTTCTAAAACTTTATATTTCTACTTCTATTTAAAAATACATAATACATAAATATTAAATTCTAGCATATAATATTCTCCTCCTAATGAATCGCTCTCTCGTTAAACATGTTTTCTTCCACTGATCCGCTTTCTCGTTGTTACCAAATTGAACATAAAACAAATTAATTACTTAATCAATTACATAATCTATTAATCAATTTTATTATATCATAAAATTTAATTCAAATATTTTTCAAAATTCTAATTTTTATTGTTTAAAATATAGGTACTCGAGAAAAAAATGAAAAGAAAATAAGGCTCCTCTATTTTATTATATTATATAGAAACTTGCATTTTCTATAAGTATTATCTTCTACATAATTAGAAGGTAAAAATTTTAAAAAAATGATTTTTAATGTATATGTAAAACATATAGATAAATTAAATTTGAGTTTTTTTACAAAAAAAAATTATGATAACATAATTTCGAATATGTTTTTTAGGAGAATGTAAAGATGATAATAAGATTTCAAGATAAATTTTAGAACTTAAAGAAAAAATATATGAGAATATTAAAATGATAACTTTAAGTTCAAAAGAAAGTTTAAGAAAATATCAACATGGTAATTTGACTTAAAGATAAATTTTATGACAATATTAAGATAATAATTTGACTTAAAAAAAAGTTTGGGAGAATATAAGTTAATTAATATTTCCATTATAAAGATTTAAAAGCTAATTTAGATATTTTCTACTCAAATCTTCTAGCACCTCACAATCGTCTTATTTATTATTTTTTCTTCGATTAAAATATATTAAATAAAAATTAGTAAATAAATTGGACTCATGGAGTAAGTTTAGGAGAATATTAATATAGTATACTTAGTTTCCTCCCTCTAAAGATTTTTTTTGACAATCAAACAAACCATTTTTAACATAACATAACATATTTAAATTCCTTCTTTTAAAGATAATATTAAAGAAAAAGATAATTATCAAAATCATCATTTGGTTCAAATATATCGAATTAGTCACTCATTTCAACAATGACTCAATTATGTAACTAATTTGAAAACTATATTTATAGAAGTATATATCGAAGCGATTTGAGAGGCGCCACATCACCGCCATCGTCTTCTCCTTTATATAAGTATATTGATATTGATTGGATCAATAGAGAGCGTTTATGCGAATATTAACATACTATATTTAGTTTCCTCCTTCAGAAAATAGTAAAAAAGAAATTGATAATTTATCTAATCTATACTATATTATTAAAGACGAAACATTAAAAGTTTTGGTCGGTCGGTCAGTCGGTCGGTCGATCGGTATTTGGGCCGATTCACGGGCCTATCTATAACCAATTTATTAATAATCAATTACCTTTTTCAGTACATTACCTATTTTATATTATTTTTAAACTAAACCAACTCATCTTCTAAAAATAAAACGGGCAACATATATATAATATGGTAATATTATTATATATTTATAAACGATTACCTTTTTCAGCTAAAACATATTATTTTTATATTTTTAAATAAAACAACTCATCTTCTAAATACACATATATGGAAACCAATTTATTAATAACCAATTACCTTTTTCAGCTAAAACATATTACCTATTTCATATATCTATTTAACTAAAACAAATCATTTTCTAAAAATAAGACGGGCAACATATATATAAAATGGTAATATTATTATATATTTATAACCGACAGCTAAAACACATTATTTGTTTTATATTTTCTAACTAAAACAACTTATCTTCTAAATATAATACATGCAAAATAAATATACAATGGTAATATTGTTTTATATAAATATTAATAAATAACTATTTATTCTTTTCAGCTAAAACACATTACCTCTTTTATATTTTCTAACTTAAACAACTAATTTTCTAAAAATATTGCAGACGACATATATAAAAAAAGTAATATAATTTATATAATTGTGAATAAGTAACTAATTGTCTTTTTAAGAATATTACCTGTTTTATATTTTTTAACTGAAACAACACATGTTCAAATTAAAAATAACACGGCAAAAGACAGATATATTGGTAATATTATTATATTAAACTTATGAAATTTATGTTTATTATAATTTTTTTAACATTCAATTTAAACGAGATAATTAATGAAAATAAAAGTAATAGTATATTCAAATAAACTCGGTATATTGCACGAGCACATATTTTGATATATACATTTGAGTCCCTTTTTAGATGTTTAAGAGTAAAAAAATACGAATCATTAGATCTGTTATTTTAAAATATTTTATATTTTAATATCTAAAATACTACTACATATTACGTCAAGAATATATTAAATTTAGATATTAAATTGTTAGATTTATAAATCTGGTATATATATATTAGAATTTTATCAAATTATATATAATAACTAAAATCTAAATAAAAAATAAGAAAATATTAAAGAAGACCGTGCGTCGCACGGGATATAAGCTAGTATTATAAAGGCAAGAATATTAGAATTGTATATTTGTATATTCCAAATGTTAATGCAACAAAAGTTTAACAGGAGTAGTGCAGTAGGTTGGAAGATGCAAATTTGTTGGCTTGCATAGTTTCGTACGTTATTTTCAATTATTCAAAATCTCTATATATTAATGGAAAATCTAATTAAATCCATTCTTTTTCATGCGTTAAGGAAGCAATAAATGAGATACAGAAAATGTCACAAACTAGAGAAAAAAATACAAAAATAAAATCAAATTTCACTACTTACAAATTTTGACCGAATATAATTTGAAAAGTTCACATTAAAACAAACTTAAAAACACAAATATATAGTTTTGGGCACTCTAATCAAGTGCATCTTGATTAAATACTTCAAAAAAAAAAAAGTGCATCTTGATTAATAATTTAAAATTCTAGTAATTAATTCAATTGAATGGATAACTCCAAACAAACACAAAAACACTGTTAGGTAGAAATTTATTCATTGCAAAATTTATTATATACTAGCTTAAAACAGTGCGATGCACGGATTATTAATTATTATTATTATTATTATTATTTATGTTTTAATATTCTATTAATCTGCATTTGCTAAAAAAAATAAGTAGACGTGTTAAATTTTTTTAAATAATTAAAAGTATTAAAATAGATTTTAAAATAAATTAATAACTGTTTGCCCGTGATATTTTTGGAAAATGAGGGGTCTTAATAAGGAAAAATAGAAAAAGTAACATGTTTTAGCTGAAAAGCTAAGTGCCCGTAATTAAAAGTATTTAAATAGGCTTCACAATAAATAAGTAAGGATTTGTCCGGAATATTTTTGGAAAATAAGGGGTTTAATAAAGAAAAATAAGAAATAGTAACATGTTTTAGTTGAAAAAGGTAATTGTCCGTGATTTTTTTAGAAAAAGAGAAGATTTTGTTAGAAAAGATAATGTATTTTAGGTAAAAAGGTAGTTGGTTATAAAAATGTTATTATTTAATAATAATGTTTTTAGAAAATGAAAAAATAGAAAAAGTAACATAAATAAAAGTATTAAAATAGAATTTAAAATAAATAAGTAAGGGTTTGCCGTGATATTTTAGGAAAATGAGGGGTTTTAGTAAGGAAAAATAGAAAGAGTGGCATGTTTTTGTTAAAAAAGATAAACGCCCGTGTTTTTTTAGAAAAATGGGGAATTTTGTAATAAAAAAAATAATAAAAGGTAATGTATTTTAGCTGAAAAGGTAATTGGTTATAAATAATGTTATTATTTAGTGATAGTTTTTTAAAAAAAATAAGTAAGGGTAATTAAGTAAAATCACTAAGTACCGACTGTCCGTCTATCCGACTACCAAACTTTTAATGTTTCGTCTTTAATAATATAGCTGAAAACCCGTAAGATGCACGGGTTGTTTTTAATAATTGTTAATTTTATTATTTATATTTTATATTTTATTAATTGCATTTATCAAAAAAAAAATAAGTAGGCGTGTTAAACATTTTAAAATAATTAAAAGTATTAAAATGAATTTTAAAATAAATAAGTAACGATTTGTCCGTGATATTTTGGAAAAAGAGGGGTTTTAGTAATAAAAATAGAAAGTAACATGTTTTCGTTGAATTTTAAAATATAAAAGTAACGATTTGTCCGTGATATTTTTGAAAAAAGAGGGGGTTTAGTAAGAAAAATAGAAAAGGTGACTTGTTTTAGTTGAAAAAGGTAATTGTCAATTAAAAATATTAAAATAGATTTTAAAGTAAAAATGTAAGGGTTTTCTCGTGATATATTTGAAAAATGAAGGATTTTAGAAAAAGAAATAGAAAAAGTAACATGTTTTAGCTGAAAAGGAAATTGTCCCTGATTTTTTTAGAAAAAAATGGTAATATAATTTAATTGAAAGGGTAACCGGTTATAATAATTAAATAAACAATTAATTAAGGCAAATATCGTATCAAAATACAGGTACAAAAAAAAAACAGGTACCAAAACTTTCAATGTTTCGTCTTGATAATATAGTACAGATAGAGAGATATATTCATAATATTAGTATTTTATGCTACTAAATGGAATAGCTCGTGATATTTTTGAGGTTTTAGTTAAGAAAATATTAGTTAAAAAATATAAAAAAGAATATACGTTTTGAAAAAAAAAGTTAATCGGTTAATCATTAATAATTATAATATTATTATTTTATTTTATTAAATAGAACTATTCGTGATATTTTTGGAAAATTAGAGGTTTTATTTAGAAAAAATAGAAAGATAGAAATTTTAGTTAGAAAATATAAAAAAAAATATACACTTTGGCTAAAAATGGTAATGAGTTATTTATTAGCAATTATAACCTTATTATATTATTTTATTAAATAAAACTGGCTGTGATATTTTTGGAAAATGAGATGTTTTAGTTAGGAAAAATAGAAAAGATATTCTATATACTAATTTTAATATTTTATCTAACGGTTCTCAATGATTTGATCAAAAATATCTGACGAATAGAGTGACAATGTTTCATTTTTAATATAATAGTATAGATATGATCCAAAATTTTAGCAAGCCTATTACAACTTACAATTCAAGGTGTGCTTAAAAATCCCAGTCTCATTGTAAAAGGACACAAATATTACCAAGCACACCACACCACCTTGAAAAACCAAGCAAATGGCTTTGCCATTATCAGTCAACCGAAAGGAAGCACAGCTCATCCGTCCTGCAGAACCAACACCACATGAACTCAAGCAACTTTCTCAGTTAGATGATCAAAAAGACCTTTATTTTCATTTTCCGATGGTTATGTACTATAAAAATAATCCATTGATGGAAGGAACTGACCCTGTAGCTAAGATAAAAGAAGCTGTGAGCGATGCACTTATTTATTACTATCCGCTAGCAGGCAGGCTTGTTGAAGGCTCCAATGGTAAGGTGGTGTTGGATTGTAGTGGCCAGGGGATTTTATTCGTCGAAGCCGAGGCCAATGTTACGTTGGAGATGTTTGGTGATTCAATCCAGCCTCCATGCCCGTATGCTGGAGAGATCCTGTCAGGCGTCAATGAATCCCAGAAGATCCTGAATTTTCCATTGATGCTTATTCAGGTACATAACACATTTTTGTGCGCAGGTGGCTCATGCGTTAGTCTAAAAAGTCTTGCCCCGGTCCCACTTATTAAATTATACATTTGGCCTTTATTTAAATCAAGTGTAAAAACACAAAGAACTGCTGATTTCATATTAAAAAACTGCTGATGTCATGCCAAAAAAAAAAAAACTGACTTCCCATATTAAAAAATATTATTCTTATAATTTCTAGAATTTGGAGAATGTATTTTAATGAAAACTACATATTTTTTCATTAGTATAACATTTTTTTCAACTATTTAGTATATTTTAAATTTTTTTCATTAGTCAATTTCAGATGAACATTTAGGGAGGTGTATTCGATTCATATTTTGATGCATTAATAATAATTTATGAATTTTACATGATTGTTGCTGATTTTAATTCTACGCAGTTCTTGCAGAGTTGATGTAAAATCTTTTAACGGATTTTTTAAAATCCAAAAATTGATACACCTGGATTTTAATAGACTTTTCATTATCTTAATTGAATACCCCATATTTTAAAAGATATTTTACAATCCAAATTAAATATCCTCAGATTTTAAAGGATGAATTGTTTAAAATCTTCGTTGAATATCCTTTATATTTCCAAAATCCTTTAAAATCCCAAATAAATACACGTCCTTAGTATATTTGACCAAGAGTGTACAATTATTTTAAAACGGATTTTAAAGCACTAGACAATAGACTTAAATTAAAATTATTTAATTTTGGATAGGTGATTTTAGGAATTTTTGTAAAGTTAAGTTGGGAACATTTTTCTCTTGTACATTGCTGGAACTTTGTGCATCAAATATATATGACTTTGTCCATCAAAACATGTTTTCATCTCTAAATTTGTAACTTGCTCTTTCCATTTACAATTATATAGTCCATTACAATTTACAATTATATAGTGTACAGAATCAGAAGGTAGTCTCAGACAACTTGTAACTGAACTTTTGCTCGTAGGATATATGTGAAATCAAATGTTTGTTGGCTATATTCCTTTCTGAAAAACAGGTGACGCGGTTTACATGCGGAGGATTTGCAGTTGCAGTGCGTTTGAACCACATGATGGCTGACTCAGTTGGGTTAGTCTACTTCTTGGAATGTGTTGCAGCTATTGCTCGAAGAGTAACCCTTACTGTACTACCTGTATGGTGTCGAGAGCTAGTGCAATCTCGAAATCCACCAAAGGTTAGCTTCGTGCATCGCGAGTATGAAGAAGATCCGGATGAAGCCACCAAACTGATGCACTGCCAGAACATTATTCGCCAATCTGTTTTTCTTAGCATCAAGGACATCAAAGCCCTGCGAAATCACCTTCCACCATATTTTCAGAAATCTTCGATGTTTGAAATTGTGACAGCGTGTGCTTGGATAGCGCGGACACTTGCACTTGAAATTGATCCGAATGAGATTGTTAAGCTCATTTGTGTTGTCAGTGCCCGAGGGAAGGATCAGTTTAACTTGCCCGATGGATATTATGGCAATGCACTTGTTTTCCCAGCTGCGATTTCTAAGGCAGGTGTTTTATGTCAAAGTCCTTTGGGATATGCTTTGCAACTAATACAAAAAGCAAAGGCTCAAGTTAGTGAAGAGTATGTAAGATCTGTCCTGGACCTCCTTGCCTATAACAAAGGGCAACTTTCTATAGATAATTCATGGAACTTTGTTGCTTCAGACACTTCTCGGGCAGGGTTTACAGAGGTGGATTTTGGATGGGGGAAACCAATATATGGAGGACCTCCAGTTGGGGCTATACCATTTTATACTAGCGCTTATGCACGCTTCAAAAACTCTAAAGGAGAGGTAGGTATGGTGGTGCCTATGTGTTTACCGCCTCAAGCCATGATCAGGTTCCGGGAGGAGCTGTTTAAAATCATCCCTTCACCCCAAATGTCTCCTTCCATGCTCTGAATAGTTTAACTGGAAACTTGTTTGTGGTGCTTCATGCTCATGTAATCCTTGTTTTAGATTTTCAAACTTATGTCCTAAAATGATGCACCGCCAAAACATAATTCGCTAGTCTGTTTTTCTTAACATCAAGGACATCAAAGCCCTGAGATGTTGCCTTCCACCATACTTTCAGAAATCTTCAATGTTTGAAATTGCGATAGCTTGTGTTTGGATTGCACGGACACTTGCACTTGAAATTGATCCAAATGAGATTGTTAATCTGATATGTGTTGTCAATGTTCGAGGCAAGCATCAACTTAAGTTGCCTGATGGATATTATGGCAATGCCCTTATTTTCCCAGCTGCGATTTCAAAGGCTGGTATTTTATGTCAAAGTCCATTGGGATATGCTTTGGAACTAATTAAGAAAGTAAAGATTCAAATTAGCGAAGACTATGTAAGATCCGTTCTGGACCTCCTTGCCTATAATAAAGGGGAACTTTCTATATATAATTCATGGAACTTTGTTGCTTCGGATACTTCTCGGACAGGCTTAACAGAGGTGGATTTCGGATGGGGGAAACCGATATATGGAGGGCCTCCGGTTGGGGCTATTTCATTTTATACTAGTGCTTACGCACGCTTCAAGAACTCTAAAGGAGAGGTAGGTATGGTGGTGCCTATATGTTTACCGCCTCAAGCCATGATCAGGTTCCGGGAGGAGCTGTTTAAGATCATCCAATCACCGCAGAGGTCTCTGCATCCTTCCTTGCTCTGAATTGTTTGAAAGCAAACTTGTTGTGGTGTTTTATGCTCATGTGATCATTGTTTTCTCATGTTATTCTTGTTTCAGTTTTTCAAACTTTTGTCATGTGAAACTTGTTTCAGTTTCTAAACTCATCTATGTTTTCAGAAAATTAACATTTGGTTAGAGCATCTCCAAGGGGAGTAGCTAAATTGGTTAGCTAAAATAATATATAATAACTGTTAGCTAAAATTTGCTGAACCTGTAAGGGGTTGTGCTCCAATGGGGTTAGCTATAATGGTTAGCTATAATTCAAAAGTTGTACTTTATCATTATTTTCAAATTCAAACGGCTATATTCCAACGGCTATATTTCTAACGGCTATTTTTCCAACAGCTATTTTTCCAACGGCTATATTATCAACAACTATATTTTTAACGATCATATTTCAGATGTTATATATAAATAGGAAAACTGAGAGCTGAACAAACCATAAACTCCAAACAATCTTAAATTCTCTCGTACTTCTAAACAATATTTCAGGTTTTTGGGACAACTAGTAGGTTTTTGAGAAACTAGTAGGTTTTTGGAAGAACTAGTAGGTTTTTGGAACAATTAATAGGATTTTAGAGAAACTAGTAGGTTTTTGGCAGAACTAGTAGGTTTTTGGGACAATTAGTAGGATTTTAGAGAAACTAGTAGGTTTTTGAGAAACTAGTAGGTTTTTGGAAGAACTAGTAGGTTTTTGGGACAATTAGTAGGATTTTAGAGAAACTAGTAGGTTTTTGGACAACTAGTAGGGTTTTAGGGATTCTAGTAGGTTTTTGGGACAACTAGTAGGATTTTAAAGAAACAGACTTGAATGCAGGGTAAGTGGAATTTATACACACAGACTTGAAGACTAATATGGTACCAATCCGCAATCACATACCGGATAAGACAAGCATTAAGTTGAACACCCAAATTCCAAACACCCCTATAAACCTCAATGAACAATATCAAACTGCTTCAACGTAAAAAGCAAATTCAACACAAAATTAAAAGTTTTAACTGAAGGCCAACAATTATATTGAGGCATGGCAAAAAGAGTCTCAACTGCTCTATTTATTCTACCAGCAAGATTTTGAAGATAACAAAGACAAAATAAAATAAAATACAGAAAATATTCATACCTCTGAGCGGCAAAGAATCTGAAATGGCGGGGAAAAAAGGAGCTGGGGAGAGAAACTTTAAGCGGGAGATGAGGTGTATGATTTTAGAGGATGGGAGGGGATTCAACAAATATAGCGTATCAAAACAGGATATCTATAATTATACCTAACAGCCGACCTGCGTTGGAGCGTTCTTTTTTTTGAGGATATGCATAAGTAGTACTGTTTGAGGTCCACTTGGACGATATAGCTAACAGGTCTGAAGGGTTGGAGTTGCTCTTACTTCTAAAATATTAATCATTTTTTACCTACATTTGTCCAAGGAACATATTGCCAATAACAGTATACTCCCTCCGTCCCATCCATTTGTTAACATTTGAAATGAAGGGTTCGGCACACATTTTAAGGCTCCTATAAAATATAGTTCCATTATTTATTTTTAAAATTTTTCTTTTTTGAATAAAAATCCAAACATTTAATTTTTATTCAAAAGAACAAAAATATTAAAACAATTAATGGAACTATACTTTAAAGTGACCTTAAAATCCGTGTCGAGCCTTCTCTTCCAAATGTTAACTTCCTGGGACGGAGGGAGTACTTTTTAATGTATAAGTGCTGAAAAAACATGTAGTGGCATGCATATGTCCAAGTCTGTTTCCTTACCAACTGTTTGCCAAGCCTGTGTCAAGTTTGATTCTTACATTATGAACTATGAAGCATGCCTTTGCACTATTCTTATAATGAATAAAATTGTTAGTCATATACCCATGAGGTCCTAACATAGTGACGAAGGCTGAGATTCTGTAGACAATAGGTCATTCCCACCACCCTTTGTAATTTAAAATTGTTAGTCAAGTGATTATCTAATTTTAACATGTGACACAATCTACCTAAAATCAAAAAATCACTAGGAGCAAAAAAAAACTAAAATGAGCTCAGGACATGACAACTGGTGCGCAGATTTGTACAACGATTTGCATGATTTTGATGCATGCAAATCAACAAATTAGCTTGACAAATTAGGCTATGAATTCTCAAACTATAATTAACACCTAACTGATACTGTAATCGGGTTCAGAAGGTTTGAAGTTTCAACTTTGTATCCGCAACCTAGGTGGGGAGCAAATCCAGAACAGAAGAATGATTCTTTTAGAACGATGAATTTTTTCAGCCCCAAAGCTCAGAATCAATGGAATGGTCAATGGTTAATTAACAATGCATAAACTGATATGGGTTGAAGCATACAGTTTAATTGTAGGAGATCACTATCATAGTGGAAGTGACAATAGATGAAGCAGTGGCAGAAACAATGGAGGTTAGTATAAGCTCGAACTTGGTTGACATTCGAAAATCAATGGGGGAAATTCAAGCTCTTTCTAAAATTTGAAAATCAACAGGAAATATATCCTACCAACAATATTTCTCAGTCGTGAAATGCACTACTCATTACTACATCCAACATGGAAGAATTTTGATCAATATTTCACTGTAATTCTTATTTAAACACTACTCATTGCAAACTAAAATTCAACATCAAATCGGATTTCTTAGTTAACTGTAAACACATCTCATGATTGATTGCTAAACTCTTGAACTGCAAAACTTCATGAAGAACCGAATCTCTAAAATTCAAATTATAATTGTTAATCTCTCTAGGAAAATATTTGAACCTGGACTAAAAATATAAGAGACAAGGCGTGTATTTGGGAATTAAATTAGAATACAATTGCAAAAAGTTACTAACCTGTGTGAACTTCACAAAAAGTTGAGCAAATTCTGCCTTGTCAACATCGTAGTTATAGAAGTCGTATAAGATCGGTGTCAAAATTGCCTGTTGTGTAAGCTATAAAAGACACAAGCAATTGGTAAGGTGTTGTATCGATTTATAACTCAGCTAGGAGGTAGAATACATGCACAGAAAATACTTACCAAAAGAAATGCTCCAATAGTGCTTCCAAAGATAAATAGAAGCCCTCCAACACCCTTAAAGGCAATTGCTGCGGCAACTGCTACTTTGATCTGTAAACCCAATATATAACACATGTTTCCACTTAATTCGTTTGTGACAACAATCAACAAGACACACAACTCAAGCTGACAGGATTACTAAGACAGTATGAGGAACAAAATTTTACTTCAAAATCTGGGACTAAACTGAATGACCAAGAAAATCTTACTTCAAAATTTTACTTAAAAATCTGGGATTACTAAGAAAACAGAATGGAAGAAGTTGCAGGGTCGAGATCATTTCTTCATTGCTGGGAGAATTACATGGGATTTTCGGAGACGAACTGACATTCAATCAGATTGGGGGAATAAACTGATGGTATTGCCTGAGGCCAAGAACATGACAATTCTTGGGATTGAGTCAAGTCCATGGACCAATAATGAGTTTGCAATACCATACCCTACTTATTTCCACCCTACGCGTGATTTAGAAGTATTCCGATGGCAAAGCAAGATCAAGAAGACTAAAAGGCCATACCTGTATTCTTTTGTGGGTGCTCCACGGCCTAAATCTGAAGATTCTATTCGGAGCATCAGATTTTTCATCTCTGTCATTTTTGTAATTGATCTAGGCCTCTAGCTTATCAAGATTGTTGAGTTTTCTCCAAAAAATTGTTTTGTAGTTATGAAAGACCTTATCAAGAGTTTTCTCTTAAATTCTTTTTTTTTTCTGCTAATTGAACACAGTCACACATCCACCTTGTGATTAACAAGGTTTGAACACTCGATAACCCGTAAAGGAAGCAAGAGAGATACCACTGCACCAAGCTCTTAAATTCTATTTTATACTAACAAAGACTTGTAAAATACTGAATCTCCCCGTTTATGGTGTCTTACTGTCTTTTAGTTCAAGATCAAACAGACCTATATCTGAACTCTCTATTTTCATTACCTACGGAAATACTCAAAGTTTCTCTTTTATAAAAGTTATTTCAATGTTCTTGGAACATGATGGCCCTAACTATAGGCGAGTAAAACTTGCGCCTAGGACCCCTCAAACTTTGAGGTCCCAGAAAATTTCAATCTCTCTATATACTAAAAGCTGAATTTGACTAGAGTCCCCTCGACCTCAGGACCGGTCTGCTAAAAGTCTTGATTTCAGAATATTTGGCAAGTAAAAGAGTTTAAAACTTATATAACCAATTTCTTTCTGACATTTCAAAATCAAAACGCATCGGTGGAGAGAAAGCTGATCAAATAGCAAATTGTTTAAGGGTTTTCACACACCAAAGTAAACTCTTTGTAAAACCGTAGATTTCTTTCCACGTTAAGTTGTTAAAAAATAATTGTTACATACACCAACAAGGATCCTAGTTTTTATACCACATAAAATTTCAGTGGAATACTACAAATGTTTGATCAACTTCTAAATTCCAGAGTATAGCAAGATTTTTTAAATTTACAAAATCCTAATGTAATATACTTGGATATTGAAAACCGTTACAAATCTATATATAATTCTGTATCTATTATGCATTGAAGAAGAAACTAATAAGAAGAAGTAACTAACTGCATTGCTTATAGATTACATTGCTTATAGATTACATTGTATAAAATTAGTTACAAGAAAGATAGAGTAAAATGAGTTTATATAGAGTACATAAAGCTAACTATCACAAATATTGACTAATGTTCCCTTAATATATCTAACATCCCTCCTCAAGTTGAATGTTGAAAAGAAATTGCAAACATTCAACTTGAAGATTAAAATCAAAGAACCAACAAAGATTCTTGAATCCAGACATCAAGCTTGCATTAAGAAGAGTTGGCATATAAAAATGGTAACTACAACTCATGGTGCCGGGTTCAATAATAAGGCAACAGCAACAAATGCAAAGCTACAGTCCGCAATCACAGTCCACAACCAGTAAACTGACTTTGTACAGTGATGAATACACAATTCGCAACAGCATGGAATGTGTAAAGGACTAATGATACGAGGTAATTATATGAGGTAACATTTCAGTCAATATGACATGTTTAAAACCCAACGAGGGGCACATAACTGACCCTGACCCTCAAAAGGACATGAGAAAACCCATACAAGAGTCACAAAATGAGCACATAAAAGCTCATAACAAACCCACATATAGGGGCACAAACTCACTAAGGAGCAACAATCAAAAGAGGAGACACAGTAAAGAGAGTAGACCAAACATCCTATTACCAGCAGTATATACAACATAGGCACCCGAAAGGTAAATAGATGTATTGTCAATACAACAGCAAATAGGCAATACTGCACCAAGAAATTGCCAAAATGGCACAGAACAAGCTCATAAAAGAGCAAACAAACCCACAAAGGGATAAGAAATTCATAAATGTATATGGTAAACACGGATCATGATTGATTTGTGTAGTTATGGTGTGAAAACAAATTGATAACCTTGATTGTGAAAAGAAGCTCTTGAAGAGGAATTTTATCAAACAATTAACGCACAGAAAAACTAAGACTAATGTGTAGAAAATTTCAGAGAGATCTGATTCCAGATATCAAATTGCATCGATGATGATCAAAATAATCAGAAACAACTCACGAATGTGCAGAGATATGCGGAAGATGATGGAAACTAGCTATCCATAGCTCTGATCAGAGGTTTTGATGACGCAAGTAGAAATTTAGTATAGAATAAAGATATCAATCAAGAAGCAAAATTCAGGAACAACAGTTCGTTTAGAAAAATTATCAAACATTTGATATACTATGAGGCATTTTGATCAAAATGATGCAATTTTTTTACCAGTAATTCCCCAAGAAGCAATGAGAATACAAGCATAATTTCACAAAAACAATCAACAACTATTACATACACGAAGACGACTCGAGAATTGATCGAAATGTATAACAAGTAAATTTTTGACTGAAATTATACAGCAAACATAGAAGACGACTCGAGAATTGATCGAAATGTAATGATCATCACAATTCGCAGTGTAAGTATTGTAAACTTACAATACTTACAACAAAACTTGCAGAAAAACAAAGAGAGATTGTAGAAATCAAAGTGATTGTATCAAGATTGCAGATATTGTAGCGAGATTGAAGAAACACTTACAATCGAAAGAGGTCGTGATATTGTAGTCATTTTACGTTGTGAAGATGATGAAGATGTGTTGTTAGACGCAACAAGCATAAGATCGCATAATCTACGTGCAGAAACGAGCAAAAACACGCAACAAACACCTTGAGTGTATAGATGTATGTATAGATTGAAGAAGGCTGAATCAATTGAGATCAAAAGCAAAAGAAAAGATCGAGCTTCAGCTCTAATACCATGTTACAAATTTATATATAATTCTGTATCTATTATGCATTGAAGAAGAAACTAAGAAGAAGAAGTACGTAACTGCTTAGAGATTACATTGTGTAAAATTAGTTACAAAAGAGACGGAGTAAAATGAGTTTACATAGAGTACATAAAACTAACTAACTATCACAAATATTGACTAATGTAACCTTAATATATCTGACAAAACGTAAATTGAATAGAGAATAAAGTTCCCGAAGTTATCTCGGGAAAATTTATCTGAGGTATTAAAATGTGATTCAATGTAACTGACACATGTCTTATGTATCTGAATAGAAATTATATCTTTTTTATATATAATTGGTGTAAAGAGGTTTAGATGGTATGGTATGGCGTGCTCGTCAGTCCTACATTTTAGGTTTAGGTTTATGTGGTACATTTTAGTAAACAACATAACTAAAAACAAAATAATTAAATATGTATATCAAAAAGTTAAAATCAATGAAACATCTTTTATATGTATAATTTATGACTTTTGACTTTAAGCAATTTAAGTTATAAGCAATAATTTTAAATTTACCCAAGCAAGCTCATACTCCCACATAGAAAATTTAAAATAAGATTTAAATATAAAATAAAGGTTAGATATACTTAACATTATAATCACCATGCTCCAACAAATATTTAACATTTTGAAACAAAAAATCACTAAAACAAAGAATACAATTATAATTAATTATAATGAAGATCAAACAATGATCTTTAAAAACTAAAAAGTTATATAAATATCATCTATAATCAGAAAAGATAAATCTTGAAATTAATAATCAACAAATTATGGTCAATATTTAGCTAAAAACAATTAAAGATAAATTTTTAAATGATATATATATATATATATATATATATTAGCATATGTATTACTTTAATGTAAATTAGTTTCATTTACAAATATGTCTCTTATTTTGAATTAAAAATAAAACAAAATCTCAATTTGTATGAAATTCAAATTATTAAATACAAAAATAACTAAAATGTCCTATTCTCATTATAAATGAACAAGAAATTAAAGATAAAACTTAAATTTAAAATATGAGTTAGATATGTTTAACCTTGTGATTACTAATATAATTACAACAAAAATAAAATTAAAATAATAACTATAATACAAAAAAAAAATATTGGTGTTTATTTTTTTCAAAAAAATTAAGAAAATGATAACTATAATACAAAAATAATTAATTTATGAGATCGGTATATCTTTAGCTATGTAATAGGTTTATGTAGTACATTTTAGTAAACAACATAACTAAAAACAAAATAATTAAATATGTATATCAAAAAGTTAAAATCAATGAAACATCTTTTATATGTATAATTTATGACTTTTGACTTGAAGCAATTTAAGTCAACAAATATTTAACATTTTGAAACAAAAAATCACTAAAACAAAGAATACAATTATAATTAATTATAATGAAGATCAAACAATGATCTTTAAAAACTTAAAAGTTATATAAATATCATCTATAATCAGAAAAGATAAATCTTGAAATTAATAATCAACAAATTATGGTCAATATTTAGCTAAAAACAATTAAAGATAAATTTTTATGTATTACTTTAATGTAAATTAGTTTCATTTACAAATATGTCTCTTATTTTGAATTAAAAATAAAACAAAATCTCAATTTGTATGAAATTCAAATTATTAAATACAAAGATAACTAAAATGTCCTATTCTCATTATAAATGAACAAGAAATTAAAGATAAAACTTAAATCTAAAATATGAGTTAGATATGTTTAACCTTGTGATTACTAATATAATTACAACAAAAATAAAATTAAAATAATAACTATAATATGGTATGGCGTCAGTCCTACATTTTAGGTTTAGGTTTATGTGGTACATTTTAGTAAACAACATAACTAAAAACAAAATAATTAAATATGTATATCAAAAAGTTAAAATCAATGATTTTATATGTATAATTTATGACTTTTGACTTTAATCAATTTAAGTTATAAGCAATAATTTTAAATTTACCAAGCAAGCTCATACTCCCACATAGAAAATTTAAAATAAGATTTAAATATAAAATAAAGGTTAGATATACTTAACATTATAATCACCATGCTCTAACAAATATTTAACATTTTGAAACAAAAAATCACTAAAACAAAGAATACAATTATAATTAATTATAATGAAGATCAAACAATGATCTTTAAAAACTAAAAAGTTATATAAATATCATCTATAATCAGAAAAGATAAATCTTGAAATTAATAATCAACAAATTATGGTCAATATTTAGCTAAAAACAATTAAAGATAAATTTTTAAATGATATATATATATATATATTAGCATATGTATTACTTTAATGTAAATTAGTTTCATTTACAAATATGTCTCTTATTTTGAATTAAAAATAAAACAAAATCTCAATTTGTATGAAATTCAAATTATTAAATACAAAGATAACTAAAATGTCCTATTCTCATTATAAATGAACAAGAAATTAAAGATAAAACTTAAATTTAAAATATGAGTTAGATATGTTTAACCTTGTGATTACTAATATAATTACAACAAAAATAAAATTAAAATAATAACTATAATATAAAAAAATAATATTGGTGTTTATTTTTTTCAAAAAAATTAAGAAAATGATAACTATAATACAAAATAATTAATTTATGACATGGTTTGATCGGTATATCTTTAGCTATGTAATAGGTTTATGTGGTACATTTTAGTAAACAACATAACTAAAAACAAAATAATTAAATATGTATATCAAAAAGTTAAAATCAATGAAACATCTTTTATATGTATAATTTATGACTTTTGACTTTAAGCAATTTAAGTTATAAGCAATAATTTTAAATTTACCCAAGCAAGCTCATACTCCCACGTAGAAAATTTAAAATAAGATTTAAATATAAAATAAAGGTTAGATATACTTAACATTATAATCACCATGCTCCAACAAATATTTAACATTTTGAAACAAAAAATCACTAAAACAAAGAATACAATTATAATTAATTATAATGAAGATCAAACAATGATCTTTAAAAACTAAAAAGTTATATAAATATCATCTATAATCAGAAAAGATAAATCTTGAAATTAATAATCAAGAAATTATGGTCAATATTTAGCTAAAAACAATTAAAGATAAATTTTTAAATGATATATATATATATTAGCATATGTATTACTTTAATGTAAATTAGTTTCATTTACAAATATGTCTCTTATTTTGAATTAAAAATAAAACAAAATCCCAATTTGTATGAAATTCAAATTATTAAATACAAAGATAACTAAAATGTCCTATTCTCATTATAAATGAACAAGAAATTAAAGATAAAACTTAAATCTAAAATATGAGTTAGATATGTTTAACCTTGTGATTAATAATATAATTACAACAAAAATAAAATTAAAATAATAACTATAATATAAAAAAATAATATCGGTGTTTATGTTTTTCAAAAAAATTAAGAAAATGATAACTATAATTGTTAGGTCCTGATAAGTTTGTAGAAGGGGGGTTGAATACAAACTATACCGTTTTATCGAATTTGTCCTTTAAATGATTTAACAGTTTAGAACAAATTAGTGCGGAATAAAACTGAAACAATATTCAAGTTAAATAAAACTCTATTAAACTTGAAGGGTGTTACAATTCTGATCACTGATTACAAAGAACTTGATAAAACAAATCTAGAATAAATTCGACATGAATTTATCTATTTTTGTAATAAAAAAGATCGAATACTAAAAAGTAGTTCGATATAAAATCTAGGGATTATGATCCGCTAGAAAGCTAAAGCAGTACAAGAGAAATGATTCTTATGGATTAAATGTTAAGAATCAATACAAGAATTAAATCTCTGGTAGAAATTGAATGCTTAGCAGTTGAAGAAATAAAGAGAGAGAGAATGAAATGTTTGTTGCTGTCTCTTTTTTTGCTTCTGTATGAATTGTAATGTAATGAATTTCGGGTGGCCAATTGTCTTCTGTCTTGTATTTAAATCAATTGCTTTTCTTTTAACTCCCACGTGCAGGCCACTTCAACAGAATAGATTAAGCCTTGGAAGACTTACAGAAAAACAATCCAATTTGCCTTGGAAGACTTTCGGGAAGACAATCTTTGTGCTAAGAAGACAATCGGTAAGACAAGGGATTGGCCTAGGAAGACTTTCGGGAAGACTCACTTGTGAGTCTTCCTAGTTCATTTTTCTAAGTCTTCCTAGTTCAAACCTAAGTCTTCCTAGTTCATTTTTATTCTAATTTAAATAATTAACTAAATAAATTATGTATTAAATTAATTCTTTACAGAATTAATTTAATAAATAATATACTTAATAGTATTAATTATTTATAAGAGAATAAATAGAATTAGTTGACTTTTCAATTAATTCCTTTTTACTCTAATTTAAATAATCAACTAAATAAATTATGTATTAAATTAATTCTTTATAGAATTAATTTAATAAATAATTTACTCAATAGTATTAATTATTTATAAGAGAATAAATAGAATTAATTGACTTCTCACTTAATTCCAGAATCACTTAAAACTTAGATAAATAACAAACATAATAGTACGTTGACACTCGATGCACTGTCTGGTTCATGAGTGACTAACGACAATGTTTGTTCTTTATCTATTTGACTTTAAGCAGTGATTCACTTCCTTCTCATTCAAGAACTCCGTAATCAGTATCTTTTTCTGTCACCACTTGAAATCTCCGTCACTTTAATAAATCCACTGAGCTTGAATACTTCATTGAGGCTTGATCAATAAATTGAGCTTCTTTCAATGTAGAATAACTTCAAGTCTGTAGATGACTTTAATCTTCATTCTTTGACAGATATAATCTTCTGAGATTCCTGTGACATCTGATCTAATATTTACTTATTACATTCTTGTTTAAGTTGAGTAGAATCCTCGAATTACAAATAGGCTATAGCCTATGCCTTTCAATCTCCCCCTATTTGTTTGTTAGAAAATAACAACCAAATACCTAGAGGATCACTCAACTAAAACCAAGAAAAAGATAGGACTCTTAAGCCTAAGTAAATACTAGAAAGTTCTGGATCAAATATGACATTTCCAGATTTCACCAGTAAAGATAAATGCAAGACAGGTGTTCCTCTAGACTGAACATATGATAACATTGAACCTGTCTTGATTTACCTAAGCTCTATTCATATAACATTCAGAGCTAACTTACCTTTACTCCCTTGAAACTCCCTCTTTACCTTTTATATCTTTTTCAGCTCCCTTTATACTAGCTTCACCAGAAACTTCTAGAAACTTCTCCCCCTTAGAAACTTCTCCCCCTTAGTTGAGGAATTCTCTACAGATTTAACTTTAAGAGTATCTGAAGCCAGTAGGAATTGAGATAGATGATGGAGTTGATCTTGGAAGTAAATGTCTTCAATATTTCCTTGAGCAGTCCCAGCTGATTGTTGACAGAGGTGGAAGAAGAAGACCGTTCAACCACTTGTGCTTGCAAAATTTCTTTATCAGCTTGGGTTCTGAATAGATGTTCCTGTAGATCAGCTATGTGAGCTAACTACATTGCAGTGTATGTGTCTGTGTGTGCACTCACTTGAATTTCTCTTGTAAGTGTAGCACTCATCTCACGTGCATGTGTTTCACTCAGTGTTTGACTCTTATCACTCAACATTAGCTGTCTGTTTGCTCCTTTTTGATCAGTACCTGCATTGAAACTCACCCTAGCCCCTTCAAGAGAGGTCAGTTGTGGTGCAATGGGAGTTCGCAAATCCCGATCCTCAATCATGTCTATCAAATCACTTGGATTTGAAATCTGAATTGCTTCAGTGATAGACTGACCAAGTTGCCTTCCACTTTCTCCAGATAAATCTGCGAGTGGAAAATCCCTTTGGGAGCCAGAGGTGTTCACTCTGGGAGGGGAGAAAATGATTCTATTTAAATTTGGCAAAGAATCAAATTTTCCCTCAGATGCCTATGAAGGCACTTCTACCGTAACAATGGTAGGCACTGTAACCAGTTGCAGGTGCTCTGCTTTCACTGTGTCCTGAGTTTCATCTAATGAAATTGTCTTCTCCCATTGTGAGTAATGAGAGTGTGCTTGACTCAGTACAAGGTGCCATGGCCCTATGGTGAATTTCAATAGATTCATCCTGTTGAGAGAATGTCTCTAGAAACAGTTCATTGGCCATTTCAAAGTCCATATCCTATTGAGAGGATACAGATGGGCTGACAGATGCCTCAGTATATGTTGAATTTCTTTAGAGGAGGCAGAACTGTGGGATCACTCACTGTTTCAATCAAAATACTTCTATATTTAACATTTGATTTCTGTTCAGGCTGAGAGGTCAAGTAATTAAGTTGTAGACTCATTGTTTGGCTCTAAGACCTGGGATAGAGATTGTGGATCTACAATCCCTTGGTCAGCCCTAACAACCACTTGGGTTCAGCAACAGTAAAAGAAGTGGATTGAGAGATAGAAAGTAATACCTGAATTGGATTTGGCACTGAATTTCCAGCTAAGCAAGAGCTAGATCAAAAATAATATATACAATATATTTACAAAAATATCTAAGACAAATAGAAAATAAAAGATAATAAATAATAAGCAATAAAAAAAAAATAATAAAAAAAATATTTACAGGAAACTATAAGTATTTAAACTTGCAGAAAAATCAAACAACAATATTTACAGTCTGAAACTAACTTAAATGATTCTTAAATAAATAAATTTTCAATAAAAATAGGTTTCTCTATTTAAAAAATATGAGAAAAGTATTTTTAAAGAAAATAAATTATTCAGAATATTTAAATTAACAAGCTTTATACAAAAACAAGAATTGGCAAAATATATCATTCAATATCAGCAAGAGAAAATGATTTTGAAAGAACAAACATGACAGAGATATTGTTAATCACTAAGACTGTTTAACATACCCAATTTACCAACTAACTTGATAAATGTGGATTCGTCAACAGATTTAGTGAATATATCTGTAGTATGTTCTTCTGTGGGTACAAAATGTAACTCCACAGTTCCATTCATGACATGCTCTCTGATAAAATGATACCTGATGTCAATGTGCTTTGTCTCTTGTGATTATGCCATCTTCATCTAGCTTGTTTATGTATACCCATCTTGTACCAACTACTTTCTTGTTCTTTGGCCTGGGTACCAGTTTCCAGACTTGCTGTTGTTCAAATTGATTGAGTTCATCTTGCATAGCAATCACCCAATCTGGATCAGTCAGTGCTTCCTCAGTTTTCTTTGGCTCCATTTCAGATAGAAATGCTGAATAATGACATTCATTCTGAGTTGCACTTCTAGTTTTAACTCCAACATCTGGATCACCAATGATCAGCTCAAAAGGATGAGCTCTATTCCATACAGTCTGTCTTGGAAGATTTGATCTTGATGATTCGCCTTGAATTTCACTTTGATGTTGTGAGTGACTAGTTGATCCTTCATTTGCTCCCCCTGAGTTGTTGCTTGATTGCCTTGATGATTCTTCTCCAGTGTTAGTGGTATCTCCATTGTTACCAGTGTTTCCACCACCATCACCATGATCATTATCATCATTGTTATTATCATCACCAGCAATAACTTCAGGTGGGGCTCCATCATCTGATTCTGAGTCTGGCAAGTTATCAAACTTCAGCTTCTCAGATGAATCTTCTTTTTGGATATTAGGGAGCTTGGTGTCATCAAATGTAACATTGATTTTCTTATTGACTGATAACATTTCTTGATTTCAAACAGGCCATATCCTCAGTTATACCCTTGCTGTTATCTCCAAAGGTAACTACTGGGCCAGCTTTCTCAACCAAATCTGATAGCAGGGCTCTATCTCCGGTCATATGCCTTGAACAGCCACTGTCAAGAATCCATATAACACGGTTTACCTGTTTAACTCCCTGCAATATCAAATTGATTAGACCTTCTTCGGAGCCCAAAATTGATTGGGTCCGGCATACTTAAAGAACTGGCCTTTGTCAGGCAAAACAACATTTTTAACTAAAACTACTTCAACCTCTTTCACATAAGAGCGTTTCCATTTATAGCCAGCCTTAACACATTTCTGAGTAGGCTTAGGGATAAATGAATCCACTCTAGTCTGAGGAGGACTAGTAGTCTTTGCTTTAACATGCTTCTTATTATTAACATGTTGGCGTGGAGCAGTCTTATCTTTAGATACATGTTTTTTATTAAAGTAAGCATACATAACATTAAAAGCACAAGACATGCAATTAATCACACCACATGCTTTATGAGAAGAATTAACAGCAGGCATGTTAGTTCTACAGTTGTTTTGATCCAACTTATGGATATCTGATTTAGTCTTTTTAGTTGTAGCAACTTTGACTGGAATATCAGATATACACTTTTTGGATTGTTCAACTTCCAAAGCAATATCTTCTTCACGAATCTCCTCTGCAATGATGATAGAGTCTTCATTCAGAGGTTCTGCTTCGGACTCCTTACAGAAGGGTGTTTCAATACCCTTAAGTATATATGGAACGACCTTTCCTTCAGATTTGAATCTACAAGGGGAATTAATTCCAAGCAGTCCAATGGCCTCATTATAATCATAACCTATACTGACATGATTACCCATAGCTTGTTTATTGAGAATCTCTTTAGCCGTCTTACAAGAGCTGAAATAGGCATTAGCTTTAGTCTTCAGCTCACTAATCTCTTTCTTAAGAATGGTTTCCAGTTGAATATAACATTTAACCCTATTCTCAAGAAAAGCTATTTTCTCAATAAGTTCATCCTGATTAACATGCACTAGTTTTAATTCTTTTATTTCCTTTTCAAGATTTGTGTTCAAAAGAATTATTTTATCATTTTCAGAGCGTGCACAACTTAAAGTATCACCAAGATGACGAATCATTTCAGTATCAGTGAACTTTACCTCAGACATGTTGGGTGAAGATAACATGGAATCAAAGAGTTTGCCTCCTATTGCCATGAGTGCAAGATTCCCAATCTCATCTGCTTCTTCATCACTGTCAGTGTCATCCCAACTCTTTCCTTCAGCAACATAAGCTTTCCCAATCTTATTCTTCTTGCTAGAATCAAATGAGTTCCTTGTCACTTGCTTTGGCTTTTTACATTCAGTAGCAAAGTGACCCAACTCATTGCAATTGTAGCATCTGATTGTGCTCCTTTCCACAGTTCCAGTTTTGTAGCCACCCCTTGTGCCACTTGAAGATGAAGATCCACCTCTCTGAAATCTGGGTCTGAACTTAAGATTGGGATTCCTCTTGAATCTAAACTTCCCAAATTTCCTGACTATCAAAGCCAAATCACCATCCTCCAGCTGATCAAGTTCTTCTAAAGAATAGAAGTCACCACCAGATTGATCAATGGATGTTAATCCATATTCAGCATCAATAACATTCATGTTAGAACTGGAAGGTTGAACAGCCTTCACTTCCAGTTTCTGTGGGACTTCAGTAGCCAGTGCAGTAGAAGTACTAACAATCTTCCCAGTTCCATACAGCTCCCTTTGTTGAATCTGCTCCAGCTCATAGGTCTTCAGAACACCATACAATCTCTCCAAAGCAATCTCATTCATATCTCTTGCTTCTCTAATGGCAGATATTTTGTGCTCCAAATGAGGTGGAAGTGTAAGAATGAACTTCTTGTTAATCTCCTTGTTGGTGTAGTGCTTTCCATTGAGATTCAGATCATTGATTAAATTGTTGTATCTCTCAAAAACCTGAGAGATACCTTCACCAGGCTTTGATCTGAAATGCTCATATTGTGAGGTGAGAATTTCCAGCATATTCTCCCTAACTTCCTCTGTCCCCTCATTGATTATCTCTATAGTTGCCCAAATGTGTTTAGCAGTATCACAGTTGAGAACATGATTATGCATGATTGGATCAAGACAATCAATAAGGATCAACTGAAGACAGGAATCCAAGGTAACATCCTCTTTCTCACCAGGAGTGAAATCCTTGGGATCCTTAGGGTACATCCTAGCAGCCCTAGTAACAATGTTATCCACTTTTAGCTCTTCCTCAATAATCATAGGGATTTTGGGACCACTCTTCATCACATCAATGTATTTAGGATTTGCAACCTTAAGAAATAGGAGCATTTTCTTCTTCCATATTGGATAATGCTCCTTGCTGAACATTGGGATTTTGACTGTACCCACTTTCTGTGTAGTAGACATCTTTTGAGATTTTTTAGGAATAATAAAAAATCAGAGTTTAAGAAAAATCTCAAAACAATTGGATCTTTGATTTGTATATCAATCAAAAGGCTCTGATGCCAATTGTTAGGTCCTGATAAGTTTGTAGAAGGGGGGTTGAATACAAACTATACCGTTTTATCGAATTTGTCCTTTAAATGATTTAACAGTTTAGAACAAATTAGTGCGGAATAAAACTGAAACAATATTCAAGTTAAATAAAACTCTATTAAGCTTGAAGGGTGTTACAATTCTGATCACTGATTACAAAGAACTTGATAAAACAAATCTAGAATAAATTCGACATGAATTTATCTATTTTTGTAATAAAAAGGATCGAATACTAAAAAGTAGTTCGATATAAAATCTAGGGATTATGATCCGCTAGAAAGCTAAAGCAGTACAAGAGAAATGATTCTTATGGATTAAATGTTAAGAATCAATACAAGAATTAAATCTCTGGTAGAAATTGAATGCTTAGCAGTTGAAGAAATAAAGAGAGAGAGAATGAAATGTTTGTTGCTGTCTCTTTTTTTGCTTCTGTATGAATTGTAATGTAATGAATTTCGGGTGGCCAATTGTCTTCTGTCTTGTATTTAAATCAATTGCTTTTCTTTTAACTCCCACGTGCAGGCCACTTCAACAGAATAGATTAAGCCTTGGAAGACTTACAGAAAAACAATCCAATTTGCCTTGGAAGACTTTCGGGAAGACAATCTTTGTGCTAAGAAGACAATCGGTAAGACAAGGGATTGGCCTAGGAAGACTTTCGGGAAGACTCACTTGTGAGTCTTCCTAGTTCATTTTTCTAAGTCTTCCTAGTTCAAACCTAAGTCTTCCTAGTTCAAACCTAAGTCTTCCTAGTTCATTTTTATTCTAATTTAAATAATTAACTAAATAAATTATGTATTAAATTAATTCTTTACAGAATTAATTTAATAAATAATATACTTAATAGTATTAATTATTTATAAGAGAATAAATAGAATTAGTTGACTTTTCAATTAATTCCTTTTTACTCTAATTTAAATAATCAACTAAATAAATTATGTATTAAATTAATTCTTTATAGAATTAATTTAATAAATAATTTACTCAATAGTATTAATTATTTATAAGAGAATAAATAGAATTAATTGACTTCTCACTTAATTCCAGAATCACTTAAAACTTAGATAAATAACAAACATAATAGTACGTTGACACTCGATGCACTGTCTGGTTCATGAGTGACTAACGACAATGTTTGTTCTTTATCTATTTGACTTTAAGCAGTGATTCACTTCCTTCTCATTCAAGAACTCCGTAATCAGTATCTTTTTCTGTCACCACTTGAAATCTCCGTCACTTTAATAAATCCACTGAGCTTGAATACTTCATTGAGGCTTGATCAATAAATTGAGCTTCTTTCAATGTAGAATAACTTCAAGTCTGTAGATTACTTTAATCTTCATTCTTTGACAGATATAATCTTCTGAGATTCCTGTGACATCTGATCTAATATTTACTTATTACATTCTTGTTTAAGTTGAGTAGAATCCTCGAATTACAAATAGGCTATAGCATATGCCTTTCAATAATACAAAAATAATTAATTTATGACATGGTATGATCGGTATATCTTTAGCTATGTAATATTTTAAGAAAAAAAATAAGTATATAAATAAAATAATTAAAATTAAATTATTAAAGTAAACAAATAACAAACTAAATTAAATAAAAAATGTCAACAGATAACTTGATATAAGACAAACAAATAGCAAACTAAAATTATCAAAGTTAAATTTAGGAAAATAATAAATGATTACAAACAAATAGTGATTTTAAAAATATAAAAATAAAAAACAAGTATCATTTCAAAAATACGACATAAACTTAAATAAAATATATGTGAAATTTATATGTTTTCAAGTTTGGTTATCAATAAAAATTAATAAAGTTGAAATTAAATCAGAATAATACTTTTAGAAAAATTAAAAATAACAATTTAAACAAAATTAAAATTATATCCTATATATAATTGGCATAAGAGAGTTTAGGTGGTTTGGTCGTCAGGGTTAAATTAGTAAATTTATAATTATTATTATAATTAAAATCCTATATATAATTGGCATAAGAGAGTTTAGGTGGTTTGGTCGTCAGGGCTAAATTAGTAAATTTATAATTATTATTATAATTAAAAAGGAAAAACATTATATGTAAAATGCATGGTTGTAGCAAAAGACTACACACACGTGAAAGGAAAACAAAACGTGTTGTGAACAAGTTTGTAGAAAATATATCAAAAAAATTGTTATGTATGGTATCTAAATATTATAAAGTAAAACTCTCATTTCTATAATTTGACATTTCACCGTAAAATTCACCAATTTAAGTAACAAATTAAACATATTATATATTATAAAATTTATATTTTTAAAATATCTTAATAGAGGTTGAATATTCTATGTAATTAGTAACATTGTAAGATTGTAAATGAATATTTTTAAATTATTAATTAGCAGATAAATTTTACTTTGAAAAATTAAATTGAGATAAATATTATGTAACATAATAATAATAATAATAATATAAATTATATAAAATTATATAAAAAATATTAATAAATCATCCCGTGCATCGCACGGGTATAAAGCTAATATATACAAATGATATATAAAGCATCCCGTGCATTGCACGGGTATAAATCTAGTATTACATATAATGTATTAACGAAAGTGAATAATTGTCTAACTAAAAATATAGGTATGAAGGCATAAAATAAGGTAACCTCGTAATGGTATATTCCCTCTCATTATCTCATGAACTTTATTCTTAATTGAATATACACAATTTTTAAATGCTCACTGGCAGATTTTGATGGCTAGCCAAATATCTACTAGAAGCTTCTATTGCAACAAATACATGAGACATAAGAGTTAAGACAAAGAAAAATCGGCTTCAAAAAAAAGACAAGAGGAAAAAGAGAGAAGTGGGTGAGAAATTGGGAGACGAGTTGGTATCTTCGAGCATCTTTCCGATATGGGTGTCAAGAGTGGTGTCAAATCATATGTGGCAGGACACTCTTGGGTGCCTCCTTATTGGAATTACCAGGTGCCCAAGAGGTGCCAAATATGGGTGTCAAGAGTGGTGTCAAATCATATGTGACATGACACTCTTGGGTGCCTCCTTATTGGAGTTACAAGGGTGCCCAAGGGGTGCCAAGAGAAGTTGCCAACTTTTAACACCCTCTTGGCACCCCCTCTAAAAGGAAATGTCCAAATGCTTGTACTAAAAGTATATATTATACATCTATACTTTTTATTAATAAGCAAAACAATGTGAAAATGGCGCGTGGTACTAAAGTACCAAAGTACCAAATTTGGTTATCACTAAATGTGGGTTCGATTCCTCGCAACTACATTATTTTACAAGATTTGTTTACTTTAAATTTTTTAGCTTCATTCTGGGTTCGATTCCTTACAACTACATAATTATATAAGATTTATTTATTCACTTTAAATTTATTAGCTTCATCGAGGGTTCGATTCCTTGCAGATACGCAATTATGAAAGATTTATTTATTCACCTTAATTTCTTTAGCTTTATCCACAATTCAATTGTCTATAACTAAATAATTAAATATTGGTTATTTATTATATTATTTTTATCATTCAACTCTCGATAAATACATTTTTTAATAATTTTTATTAATAATTTATCAATATTAATATTTTAATATCGACTCATATCCGGCCCGTGTTTGGCACGGGTTATCAGCCAATACCTATTACATTGTAATTAGTTTTTATATTTTTTGTTTGGGAACCATCTAAACATTTTACATTGTGTGTCAATTATTGGACTTGAAAAGTGCTAAATATGATATAAATGAAGAAAAATATAAAATATTACTATCTGTGATGAGCTGGACAAGTTTGGCACCACTCAAGAGTGTCTATCGGAGATGCTCTGACTTTTTGAGGTAGTTCGGTAAAGTGGGACCAATGCTAACAAGATCTTCCATAATCAGATTTTGCACCAAGTTTAATGGTCACACCAAACAGAAAATCAAATGGAGAATTGGACACTTGCAACAAAATACTGCAACAAACCACTCTGGTATGTTGCTTAGCCTTAGTGTTCTTGCATTTTTCAGTCATTGCTCGCCTTTTTTATTTTATACTAAACCTTTCGATACGAAAATGGTGAAAGGAATCGACACTAAACAAAGTTATAGAAGGATTTTAGATTCGTGCTTTGGTCGGTACATTTATGTCCATGATCTTCCTGGTAAATTCAATGTTAATATTCTAAAGAATTGTTCGGCCCTTTTTGTTGGGCCGTACAACACCCGTTAACTCTACATTAGTATGATATTGTCCGCTCTGGGCCGTGGCCAAGCCCGCACGGATTTTTTTTGGGCTCCTCCCAAAAGGCCTTGTACTAATAGAGTTGTTTTTTGCTGCTTATATTCAAGATAATTCTTCTTTTATCTTATCGATGTGGGACTTGGGTTGACACCCACTCTACAATCTCCCCTCAATCCAAGAACCACCAATCTTGTAACTCTTATCGCCGCCATTCATCTGTTATGCATCTTGTGGGACATGCCGTCCGACCACCTCAGTGTCAGGAAGACTTTCGACACAAGTTGTCCAAGACCTCCGACCATAGTTCTGGAGAGCCTCCCCCACACCACGCAACTTGCAGCCCGCAACCCCAGGATCAATTCTTAACTATCGGCTCTAATGCCACTTGTTGGGCCGCGCAAACGCCCGTTAACTCCACATTAGTATGATATTGTCCGCTCTGGACCGTGGCCAAGCCCGCACGGATTTGTTTTTGGGCTTCTCCCAAAAGGCCTCATACTAATAGAGTTGTTTTTTGCTGCTTATATTCAAGATAATTCATCTTTTATCTTATCGATGTGGGACTTGGGTTGACACCCACTCTACACTTTTTATATGGTCTAAGAAATGTGATCCCCTATCAAATTCCGGTCTTGGCTTGGAAACTGAAGATTCTGGTGAAATTCTGCACAGAAGAGGTTCGCATGCGACACACAAATCTACTTATATATATTAAAGGCCGTCTAGGGGCAATTTGAGCCAATAAAATGGCTGTGAAATGACAATGTTGCCCCTATTTATTGAAAAATTACAAACTTGACATCCCTCTATCATTTATGTAAAAATAAAAGATTTTTGTTGCTCTTAGGAATCGAACCTCTGACCTCCTCTTGGAAAACTCATGTTATAACCATTGTGCTACATTTACTTTTTTGTTTAACTTAAACATCTTATTAGATAAGTCACATCACCTCTTTTTGTCCTTTTTTTTTGTTTAAGTAAAATGTTGGGTTATATTATTTAGGCTTTATGACCTTTTGGCCCTTCAAGTATGGACCAGTGTACCCATAAACCCTTCCAGTATTAAAGCGTATTTTTTCGCCCCTCAGGTATCCGAAACGTACTCTTTTTCCACTCAACCGGTACAGAATTAAAAATCGGGTTATAACGTTACAAATGGCAGAGGATATTATCGGAAACTTTGTTTATGTTTTCCCTCCAGTTGTGCTAATTCTTCTCCCGCCAAACTGTCCTCCCTGTTATATATAAGTTCCATGTACTATTTACAAGTGGATTCATTATCAGAGTGTTTCTGCTGAAAATCTAGACTCTCAACAGCCACAGTGCCCAGTATGCAAGGCAGTAGTTTCAATGGAAACCATAGTTCCACTTTATGGTCGTGGCCTATCTACTAGACCTTCGGAATCTAAAGCTTCGCATCTAGGTTTGGTCATACCACAAAGACCTTCCACTACCAGATGTGAGAGCCACACTCATACACCTACTCCGACTATACGGCCAGCTCAGCAACTGCATTATCGCCAGAATAGACATCCAGTACAACCATATTATTCTTTCCCAGATAGCTACAGCGGTACACCGATGCTCAACTTAAGCAGCACAACTGCAACGAACCCAGTGGTAGGAGTGTTTGGAGAAATGGTATATGCAAGACTGTTTGGAAACTCAGAAACAACATTATACAACCCAAACTCTTACAATATAATCATTAACAGTAATCCAAGGTTTAGAAGGCATGTGATGGAGGCTGATAAATCACTAGGCAGACTTTTGTTTTTCCTGTGCTGTTGCATGGTCTTGTGCCTTCTATTGTTCTGATCTCTATTTCTTGTTGTATGTTAATGTTGATACAAAACTATAATATTCACATTACAACATATGAAGACTACATGCAACAACCACACAGAGTTGAGTACTTGAGAGAATTTTGACTCTTTTGTTTGATCTGCCTCAAATTCCGGTACCAGCTTATCTATTCCAACTGGTTGCTGCAATCTCCAGATATAAGCAAAGAGTACATGGAACTTATATATAACAGGGAGGACAGTTTGGCGGGAGAAGAATTAGCACGACTGGAGGGAAAACATAAACAAAGTTTCCGATAATATCCCCTGCTGTTTGTAACGTTTTAACCCGATTTTTTATTCTGTCCCGGTTGAGAGGCAAAAGAGTACGTTTCGGATACCCGAGGGGCGAAAAGATACGCTTTAATACTTGAAGGGTTTATGGGTACACTGGTCCATACTTGAAGGGCCAAAAGGTCATAAAGCCTATTATTTATATATAACTTGATTTTTTTAGTTTCAAAATCTTAATGTATAATTATATTTTATCTACGTTGTATATATTAAAAGCCAACCAAGGGCAAAAAAAAGTAAGAAAATGACTATAAATTTATTATTTTACACTTATATTTTTAAAAATTACAGAAATGCCAACCATTTATTATTTAAGCTAAAGTAGATTAGATTTGTGTGAACATTAATAATCGTATTCCAAACCTTCTCATATAATTTCATCTAATGCCCAAGTGCGTAACATTGAGTTTGAATTTATTATTAAAATATTATTATATAAACTACACTCTCATCATATATATATATATATATATTTTTTAATTTTTGAGCAAATAACATGTTGTTTTATATTATTCAATTTTTTTAATTTTACATTTTCAGTAAGTTAAATGTTAGTTCATATTATTTATATAGCTCTATTTTTCAAATTTTCGTTATTTCACTTGTATTTTTGAATTATATATTATTTATACTGTAAATTCGGTCCAAGAAAATAAAAAATCGAACTCTATAAACAAAAGGAATATGTAAATAATTTATAATATTACTTACCCAAATGCAAATTTTACAGAATATATTTTATTTGATAATTTATATAATTTTGTAGATATTTATTTCATAAATTTTGTTCTAATATTTTTTTTTTTAAATATATTCTAACGCCGCTGCGAAGCGCGCCTTAGTAACCTAGTATAATATAATTTAGAATATATTTAAAATTAGTATCGTAAAAAGTGTGAATCAGAGTTATGGGTGTTTATGGGTTGTATTTGTCGAGTTGAAAACATTTTTGCAATCCGACCCAATTAAATCGGTTTGAAAAAATTTCATCCCACCACACAAAATATTAATTCGTGACCCAACTCTTAATCATACATCGATTTGGGTCAGGTTGGGTCGGTTTAATTGGCTTAAATTATATATATATATATATATATATATGTATGCGTGTGTATAAATATTATTGAACAAAATTTGTAACTTAAATCGGGTTGGGTAGGGTCGGCCGAAAAAATATAAAACTCATAGCAACCTATACTCATACCCAACCTATTAAAATTGGTTGGGTAGGCTTGGCTTGGTCGGCCGAAAAGAGAGCGGGGTTTGGTTCAGTTTGATCAAGTTGGTAAATCATGAATAATTATAATTGGAGTAATCCGTGGATGTATTACTTATGGGTTAAATCGAATAATTAGAGATTATTAGAATGATTAGTGGGGATCAATTTAATATTATATATATATATACTGTGTAATAATTTTAATTAGATGTATATTATCACATAATTTAAATTTATTTAAAAACATATTATGCTTGAAATAAATAAAATTTATAGATTTAAATTTTGGATTAGTTATCAAGTTGTGAGATAAAATGAAGAGAATTCGTGATTTCGACCGTCTAAAATATGAACTATGTATACAAAAAATGTTGTTATTATTTTTTTTTTTCAAATTTCAACCTTTTAATTTTTGAACTTTTACCTATAAATTTCCTAAAATTTACAAATCATATCAATATTGGAAGGATTAGACTGAATTTTATGACCTCTTCACCAGCTTTTATCAAAACCGATTTTAACATAATCAAAGCGATTAGTTACCGTCTAACGATTATCAGAATTATTAAATACACACTTTTATAACATAGATTATACATAAAAATATAATTGAGTATGGATTAAAAAAATTGTTTAATTATTTTTATTATATTCAATTGTGGAATTTGATAAAATTCATTTTACATCATTTAAAACTAAATATATATATTTTGGTAATTAAAAATAATTATTTGATCTTTATCTTATAGAAATTAATCCAAATTTTATGAAATTAAAAAATATTTAAAAAATACTAAACAAATCAAAGGTAAATTCAAAATATTATCTGTTAGCACATTTCTAATTAAAAAAATTATTTCAATATATATACGTGTTCGTGTGAGAAATTATTCGAGTGTATAAACAGTCTCGTGTCTCACACGGGCTTTTACGCTGGTTTAATCGTCACTGGTTAGAAGTTATTTTTCATAAAAGGATTGAAAAAGTACTAGTGCTTGACGAATGACTCAGCATTGGCATCAGCAATTATTGAGAAGGTCTTGACTGGGCTAAACCCCAGGGTGATTTAATAAAAAACAATTATTAGCAATGAAAGTTTTAATTTTTCTGAGCCCTATGTCTGTGTTTCAGCTCAGTTTCTTGTTGGTCGTCGGTTTCTTGTTGGTCAGTAATTCACTCTTCGACTCAAATAAAACTTAACTTCATTTTTAGATAAATTGGTTATGTCTCCTCCTAAATTGTTAAATTATTTCACATAATTTTTTATACGACAGTAAGTCATAATTTAATACTTGTAAATGATTCTAATTTAAACCTGATCCTGTATACATGTTGTCTCCAAATTTTCTTTGTCGAAAAATTCATAACCTTGCTACAATTAAAACATCAATGTACACCATGGTGTTGCTAATTTATAGGCTCTGAGACTACGCTGGTGATGCTAACGAATTGAGACATCACTAAAAACAAAATTTTAGGGGCACAAGTCTTAATTATTTGTGTATATCAAAAGAGAGATTAAACAGATTGTTCATGATACATATTGAAAAAGTATAGGTTTTCAAATCTTTGATTACGAATGACTCGAATAGTTTTGTTAGCAAAATTGCTAAAAGAATAAATTTTTAGAAATAATATACAATAATTGTATAAATTTAATTTATATTATTGATGGACACAAAATTTTGATTCGCTTGGGGTCCAAAAAATTTCAAGACCGACCCCACTAACTTGCTAAGAGCAATTCCAAGAGGCTAGTTCAATAGGCTCATAAACTGAAATATAAGGAATTTGAAGTAAAAACTTGCTCCAACAGTCTCCTTAGTCATCCCTTAAAATTTTAATTCCTTTCTTATGTTTAAGAATTGTTGAGTACTTTCTTATATCATTTTCTTAAATAAAATATTCACTTCCCTCCAAATCTATTCATCTTTTTCTCTTTCCTCCAATATAAAAAATGTAGGTGAAGTTTGAATTTAATAATATAACAATAATAATGAGTATTGTTGGAGTTATCGTTTCTTATAATATCCTAAATTATTAGCACTACACCAAAAATGACCTATTGCAACCTCACAAAAGTGTATTGTTAGACCCCAAAAATGTTACAGTAGATGTTTATGTAACGCTTTGGCCAAAATTCGGCGTTACATTTACTGGCGTTGCCTATGGTCACTATTGCAACATTATGTCCACTTATTGCAACACATTTCTTAATATTACAATAGCACTTTTTTGTAACACTTTGATCTGTTTTAGTAACATTTTTAAGGTGTTACAATAGACTAATGCAACACCTTCTTGCAACATCTATTGAATAAAAATGTTACAATGTAAGTTCATTGTAACACTTTAATGCAACATTTTGATGCCTTTTGCAATACATTAAGGTTTTTTTGCAACTATTATCTGCAACATTTTTATCCATATTGTAATATTTTTTAGTATTACTGGAAACACTTACTTGCAACACTTTTTATGAATCCAGATTACAATATCTTGTTTGAAACTTAAATATACCATGCACAAAAGCATATACCAAACAAAAAAAGACATTTCAACTTTCCCAAATGGCAAATCCAGCAATACACATGATAATAAACCACATACTAAATCAACTTTTATCACAATATCATCTAATATGTAAGTCGAAACACATGTCGACTTACACCACAATACTACATTAAACTTGGTCTTTCATGTCAAAATACAAACATGTGAATCAATGTAGTCCCTTGGCTAACTACTATACCTACGACTAACTGATCTACAGAGGTTAAAGGGTAATACTATGTGTTGTATTCAAAATATATAACCATTGCACATCTGAATCAATGTAGTCTCTCCACTAACGTTATGCGGCTACCACTAGCTAATTTTGACTCTCTTGGCTGCTTGTATAAATTCCACAATCCCTTGGACCTCGTCAACATGCTGCATTGAATAAATAATATATTTAGTAAAGAAAACTTTAACATTTGCTTATATAAATGTGAAATGAGAAACCTGTGAAGCAAAATACTGTTGAACAGCATCAAACAACTACTCCTTCGAAGGATTACAACTTACGCTTCCCTATAAACCGAGATATATAGAAAGTGGCCGAGTTTAAAAATTACTAGTGACAAAATAATAGCAGCAAAGAGAATTAACACAAAGGAGATGGTAATGCATCATGTAAATTGACCTTTACATGATGCAGTTTACATGTTAATAAATGAAAGCAGGTAGACTTTCATGTATCGCTTCATCGCATCCTAAAGGTCATCTACAGGACTTATCGACATTATACAAACAGGCAAAATACGTCAAAAGGAGAGCAAATATTTAGAGAGATATCTCACAGACTTTCCTGTTTGAGTAGCACATGCCGCAAGAAATGCAGTAGTACCAGTGCAAATAGCATAGTCCTTTGGTAACCCTGGAAGAAAAGAAGGCATGAAGTTCAAACGTCTGAAAATCTGCCAGTAAAAGGTTGATATGCAACATAAGTAGGATTTGAGGACATATTATTATTATAATAATATAACTCGATTGCAATTTCTTATTGATTATGACCCTTTTTTTCTCCACTTTCATTACTCTCATCTTATCCCTACACCTTCTCTTCTTATCCCTACACCTTCTCTGCCTAGAGACCAACACAAACTATTCTGTAAAGTGGCTAATGAACTGAACCTGGACCGTGTGAGTTCTCCAGGGATTATCTCTTTTTGATGAAAGAACTGTAAAACAGAAGCAAGTATTTGATACTCAAGAAAATTGTCTGTCTGATTAACATCAACTGTGTAAATTCATTTCTATTATCTTTATTCACTAACTCCCTAACTGGTTCATTGCTTAAAACGCAGACTAAAAGTTTAGCCATACACTGTACAGTGTGCGTACGTCTAACATACTAACTCTAGACAGTTTGAACATATCCTAAGAAGATGCTACCTTTCAAGAATAAGGGAAAAAAAAAATAAGTGTAGACAAGCCATATGTATTTTTCACCTTATGACTGCTTGTGCGCCAATCACCATATGAATACGGGACTGGGATTCTAGGTCTTGCATAGATATTCAGTGCTCCAAACCCTCCAGCAGCTTTATGCATCAAAGTTGATGGAAAATATGTGTAACCTCCAATCTGATCTTTGGTTTGAAACTTGTATGTATAATTAGAATTTGGGGGAATAGCACAATTTGTCCCCAGAACCCCATCCTGCCAAGAGTTCTTCCGCTGTTTAATTCCATTCCTGATTGTGAAACATGAAAGTCATGTCAGGAGATCAACAACGTGCAATATGTATTTTTTGGAACAAATGTGCAGATATAATACATTCTTAGAATTTACATTTTACAATGATGCTAACTCAATTAGATTAAAAATTATATAATACCAAGGCCGCTTGGACAGATTTAGGCTCAAGCATGATTAGTTCTATGTTCTTAGCATAAAAAGATATGTAACAAAGTTCTGCAAACATAAAATTTCAATATATGTAGCGTTCAGGTTGACCTCTGACTTAGTTTCCGACTCTAGATAGGATAAACATAAGAAAAAAATACAAGAAGACGAGATATCAAATATATGGAAGAAGCAAAGAGACAGAGATACTTGCTGAAGCTGTGTTGGTAAATAATGAGCATAAAGCCATAAACTAATGCAAGTGACGGTAATTACCTGTTGAGGTACACCAAGAGGAGAAGCAGTTCCATAAGTAACAGTCCATGTAAAGTATCTGTAAGGATCCTCTGCTTTCGCAATCGAGACACTCAGAAGTATTACACAGATGATCAACTGAGACCAAAACAAAATTATCATGGTCATGCACATGAACAAAGAAAGAGTGATTGCGCAGCTGATGCATTGTAATCTACCTGAAAATCCCAAGCAAGAATGCATAGTGGGGGAAGGTACACATTGGATGCTAAATAAGGACTTGTATTCAGTTGTCAGACAGATTCCTTTGTTATATATATAAATAAAGAATATAGTGTTCTGTACCTGTTCGAAGAACCCTTGGCAGCATTAATGAGTTCGTCAGCCAAGCACTCAGCTATCGTCTTGACGTTCCTGAAAGCACTCTCACGGGCACCTGTTGTAAGAAGATATATTGCCTGGTTGACACGCCTGAGTGGAGAAATATCAACTGCCTGACGCCTTACAACACCTGCAGAACCAATTCTAGTGGCATCTTCTCTTCGGCCACTATTAAAAGGATGAATAATTAGGGGTGTAAAAGTTTTCATGCTTGTGGGTTTTCACTGAGAATAAGATATATCCAATAACTAGACATAACAGAAGTTGTGCAAGTGTAGATTTTGTTCAATTTGACTACCTGTTGATAACAGAATCAACAATTACTTGGATGGGGTTTTGGTCAGTCAACAAGTGGATGATTTCCATAGCATGCTTGACAATGTGGACATCCAACAGTTTCTTCCCATTGTTCCTCCCATGCATCATAAGAGAATTAGTCAATCTCTCCACAAGTGGACACAGCGCCTTCCTGAACCTCTTCGCCTGATATCTTCCAGATGTGTGAGGCATGTAGATTGGGTTCTTAGCAGCAGAGGCAGTAATGTAATCTTCCACAGATATATCAGAGACCTATATACAACAATATATATTACCATTGTAGTTGCTAACAAAAACGAGTTTCTAAATTAGTCAAAGGACTTATAAAATGCAAGTGATTCCTACAAACAGGGGACAAAAAAAAGACACCAGAACTATCATCTCACTCCAAAAGGAAAACTAATACAAAATAAAATGACAATAACAGCAAAAGCAATAAAATATAATTCTCTGATTAAGAATATAACAAACAGATGCAGATAACAAATAACATTGCACCTCGGCAGAAAATAGTTCAACAGAACAACAATAAAGGGCATAACACTAATTTATGTCATAACATTCAGGTATAAATTAAAACTAAATCTACATTAATAAAGGGCATTGTTAAACATACGAAATGGAGCATATTACACAAATACATAACATACTAACTGAATACCTCCTAAATCATCGGTAATTTTCCATTATTAGTATAAAATTGACAATTTAAACATAAATCAACAAGAACAAACAAAATGTCTTCCAAAAATTTAATCGAACACTTACCAGCCCTGGCTTAGTGGAAGCGGAGTCACCGATTTTGCGGCTATCACTCAAAATAGGACTACAAATAACATAAAGCAATAGTATTAGAAACCTTTGAAGTCGATTTTAGGGGTTAGGTTTTGAAATCGATTTTGGGGGTTTTTGAGTTTTGAGTGAGGTGTGAGATATGAGTGAGGTGAGAGAGGGGTGAGGCCGAGAGAGATGGTCGGGAGAGAGGCGAGAGACGGTGCTGCGGAGAGAGAGAGAGAGAGAGAGAGAGAGAGAGAGAGAGAGAGAGAGAGAGAGAGAGAGAGAGAGAGAGAGAGAGAGAGAGAGAGAGAGAGAGAGAGAGAGAGAGAGAGAGAGAGAGAGAGAGAGAGAGAGAGAGAGAGAGAGAGAGAGAGAGAGAGTACGAGAGAGAGAGTACGAGAGAGTGTTTTAGATATGAGAGTAATATTTTTGTGTAATAAAATTTTGGTACCAAAATATTTGGTACTAAAATAGCCCGCCCAATGAAAAAATCAAACTCCCGCTTACATATTTCGGTTAAATTGATCAAAAGCGTATCATGTTATTGTAACGCTTTTCTGAAGTATTGCTATAGTTCTAAAATTTTCAAAATGCTTCTTCGGTTTGCAACACTTTTCCATTTAAAATAACATTTTTCGAAAGTATTACAATAGATATGGACATTTCTTGCCTATAGCAACATTTTATGCAACACGACCATATGATGGAGTTGCAATAGGTCATTTTTGGTGTAGTGTAGAAAGTTAATTTTTTTATAATATTTATAAGAACACGTTAAGTCTTTTGGAGTTGCTCTAATAAAATGAAAATATAGTTGAAAGATGAGCAGTTTGTTCAAAATGTTAATGCAGTAGGTTGGAAGATGCAAATTTGTTGGCATGCATAGTTTCGTACGTTATTTTCAATTATTCGAAATCGAAAACAGACAGCAATTAATCCGTATATTAATGGAAAATCTAATTAAATCCATTCTTTTTCATGCGTTAATGAAGCAATAAATGAGATACAGAAAATGTCACAAACTAGAGAAAAAAAATACAAAAATAAAATCAAATTTCACTACTTATAAATTTTGACCGAATATATAATTTGAAAAGTTCACATTAAAACAAACTTAAATACACAAATATATATAGTTTTTGGCACTCTAATCAAGTGCATCTTGATTAATAATTTAAAATTATAGTAATTAATTCAATTGAATGGATAGCTCCAAACAAACACAAAAACACTATTAGGTAGAAATTTATTCCTTGCAAAATTTATTATACACTCGCATGATCCAAAAATTTATTAAAAATCCCAGTCTCGTTGTAAAAGGACACAAATATTACCAAGTGCGTCTGTTTTTGCTCCAAATTACACACCACACCACCTTGAAAAACCAAGCAAATGGCTTTGCCATTATCAGTGATCCGAAAGGAACCACAGCTCATCCGTCCTGCAGAGCCAACACCACATGAACTCAAGCAACTTTCTCAGCTAGATGATCAAAAAGACCTTTATTTCCATTTTCCGATGGCAATGTACTATAAAAATAATCCATTGATGGAAGGAACTGACCCTGTAGCTAAGATAAAAGAAGCTGTGAGCGATGCACTTATCTATTACTATCCGCTAGCAGGCAGGCTTGTTGAAGGCTCCAATGGTAAGGTGGTGCTGGATTGTAGTGGCCAGGGGATTTTGTTCGTCGAAGCCGAGGCCAATGTTACGTTGGAGATGTTTGGTGATTCAATCCAGCCTCCATGCCCGTATGCTGGAGAGATCCTGTTAGGTGTCAATGAATCCCAGAAGATCCTGAATTTTCCATTGATGCTTATTCAGGTACACAACACATTTCTTTGCGCAGGTGGCTCATGCGTTAGTCTAAAAAGTCTTGCCCGGTCCCACTTATTAAATTATACATTTGGCCTTTATTTAAAATCAAGTGTAAAAACACAAAGAACTGCTGATTTCATATCATGTCATGCCAAAAAAAGAAAAAAAAACTGACTTCCCATGTTAAAAAATCTTATTCTTATAATTTCTAGAATTTGGAGAATTTATTTTAATGAAAACTACATATTTTTTCAAAAAAAATTCAATTATTTAGTATATTTTAAATTTTTTTCATTAGTCAATTTCATATGAACATTTAGGGAGATATATTCAATTCATATTTTGATGGATTAATAATAATTTATGAATTTTACATGATTGTTGCTGATTTTTAATTCTACACGGTTCTTGCAGAGTTGATGTAAAATCTTGTAAAGTTGACGTAGAGTCTAGAAAATTTTGAAATGTTTCGAATTCAGACAAATTCATCAAAATCTCATAGATTTCAGCCCGATTTTAAAACTTAAAAAATATACTAACAAGTCCACCAAAATCTACCATTTTATTAAATTCATGAATTTTTGAATAGCACAAGATTTTAACGAATTTTTTAAAATCCAAAAATTGATACATCTAGATTTTAAAAGACTTTTCGTAATCTTAATTGAATACCCCATATTTTAAAAGACATTTTACAATCCAAATTAAATATCCTCAGATTTTAAAGGATGAATTGTTTAAAATCTTCGTTGAATATCCCTATATTTCCTAAATCCTTTAAAATTTCGAATGAATACACGTCCTTGGTATATTTGATCAAGAGTGTACAATTATTTTGAAACGGATTTTAAAGCACTTGACAATAGACATATATTAAAATTATTTAATTTTGGATAGGTGATTTTAGGAATTTTTGTAAAGTTAAGTTTAGGAACATTTTTCTCTTGTACATTGCTGGAACTTTGTGTATCAAATATATGACTTTGTCCATCAAACATGTTTTCATCTCTAAATTTGTAACTTGCTCTTATTCTATACATGGTGCAGAGGTAGTCTGATCAGACAACTTGTAACTGAACTTTTGGTCGTAAGATATATGCGAAATCAAATGTTTGTTGCCACAGTCCATAATCAGAATTATATGCCTATATTCCTGTCTGAAAACCAGGTGACGCGGTTTACATGCGGAGGATTTGCAGTTGCAGTGCGTTTGAACCACATGATGGCTGACTCAGTTGGGTTAGTCTCCTTTTTGGAATGTGTTGCAGCTATTGCTCGAGGAGTAACCCTTACTGTACTACCTGTATGGTGTCGAGAGCTAGTACAATCTCGAAATCCACCAAAGGTTAGCTTCGTGCATCGCGAGTATGAAGAAGATCCGGATGAAGCCACCAAACTGATGCACCGCCAGAACATAGTTCGCCAATCTGTTTTTCTTAGCATCAAGGACATCAAAGCCCTGCGAAATCGCCTTCCACCATATTTTCAGAAATCTTCGATGTTTGAAATTGTGACAGCGTGTGCTTGGATAGCGCGGACACTTGCACTAGAAATTGATCCGAATGAGATTGTTAAGCTCATTTGTGTTGTCAGTGCCCGAGGGAAGGATCAGTTTAACTTGCCTGATGGATATTATGGCAATGCACTTGTTTTCCCAGCTGCGATTTCTAAGGCAGGTGTTTTATGTCAAAGTCCATTGGGATATGCTTTGCAACTAATACAAAAAGCAAAGGCTCAAGTTAATGAAGAGTATGTAAGATCTGTCCTGGACCTCCTTGCCTATAACAAAGGGCAACTTTCTATAGATAATTCATGGAACTTTGTTGCTTCAGACACTTCTCGGGCAGGGTTTACAGAGGTTGATTTCGGATGGGGGAAACCAATATATGGAGGACCTCCAGTTGGGGCTATATCATTTTATACTAGCGCTTATGCACGCTTCAAAAATTCTAAAGGAGAGGTAGGTATGGTGGTGCCTATGTGCTTACAGCCTCAAGCCATGGTCAGGTTCCGCGAAGAGCTGTTTAAAATCATCCATTCACCCCAAAAGTCTCTGCATCCTTCCATGCTCTGATTTGTTTAAATCAAAACTTGTTTGTGGTGTTTTATGCTCATGTGATCCTTGTTTTAGATTTCCAAACTTTGTCTCATGTTATTCTTGTGTCAGTTTTTCAAACTTATGTCCTGCAGTGAAACTTGTTTCAGTTTCTCTAAACTCATCTATGTTTTCAGAAACAGACATTTGATTCCTTCTGCAATATTAATCATTTTTACCTGCACTTGTCCATCAGGAATATATTGCCAATAACTTTTAACATTTCAAATATACCGCTTGATTTTACTATATCAAGGGCCGTTAATTTATAAGTTAATGAAATAAGCTGAGTACACAAACACCCCTTATAAATTGAAATGGGTTTATAAGTCATAAACTGACTTATAAACCCTCAGCAAACAGGCCCTATATCAAGGGCTGTTAAAAAATATGTAGTGGCATACTGGCATGCAGAATGTCCAAGTTTTCAATATTTAAGTCTCATCCTGCTCACAGCAGACTTTAGATCATTAAAATCAAAACCAATTAAAAATTTATGAACCGACACGTTAGTGTACATGTCCTTTAACTTTGACAAGATTGGGCTGGTTTGGTTATGTGCCTCTCATCCACAGATTCCACCAAACAAAATATAATTGATGAGAGGTAAACAAAAGTGCACTTGCTGTTCTTATTCAATACATCAATTTTTTTTTAAAAATCTCATGATCCATCTGTCCAGTTCAGTACATTTATTCTGTATCCTTAGGCCACGTTTATTTCGTGGTATTAAGTATAGGATAGGATAATAATCCTTTAAATTTTCCTATCTCTTGTTGTTAAAAAACTTATTTAGATTAGTCCAAAGATTATAATCCTCCCTCAAAACAAACATGGGAAAAATTTTAAAGAATTATATTACAATCCTAAAATTAGGCCCTGTTTGGCATTGCTGTTACAGACAGCAACAACAACTTTTTTCTGAAAATCAGGTAAAATACTGTTTGGTAAATATCAAAAGCAGCTTTTCTGAAAAGCGCTTTTGACTGAAAAGCTGCTTTTAGAGAAAGCATCTTCCCCATGCTTTTAAAAAAGCTGATTTTCAGCTATTGCGGGAAGCAGCTACTGATTTCAACATCAAACCTTACCAACAACATTAATTTTTTATATTATACCTCAAAACATGCACATATCAAAAATATTACCAAACAGTTATCTGATTTTCGTAACAGCACTTATTTTAACAGCACTTTTTTCAACAGCACAGCAATTTTTAACAGCAATCCCAAACAGAGCCTAATATTTCAAAACAAACATGGGTTAACAGGAAAAATTAAATTAAAAACGGAGAAAATTAGGTAGGGTTGTGTTTGGGAGGATGTATTTTAGTTGTGTGTGGTGCCTTTAGGGCCACTAGATTAGATTAGATTGATCTACGGTTTAGATTAGTTTCTAGTTTTTATTTTAATATTGATTTTTATTTGATTACTAGCCTCTATATATATATATATATATATATATATATATATATATATATATATGTGTGTGTGTGTGTGTGTGTGGGAGGCATTTCAGAGAGAACTTCTTATATAGAGTCCGGGAGAGAACCATTATATAAATATTCATAATACATATTTTTATCACATTTTTTATTGGATATGATTATTTATTTCAATTATTAAATCAAAAAATAATATTAAATTCCTTTTTTAAAAAAATAATTAAAAATTAGTCAAATAGTCCAAAGTGATTCTAAAATCTAATCTATCCAAAATGATTCTGCAGTAGAATCAAATCTAAAATCAATGTTTTTATTCAAATTTTAAATGTTAAATTTTTTATAAAGTTTGTATATGCTAATATTCTACGTTAGAATCAGATTATATATTTTATGTAAAAAGAAATTAAAATTATTTATGAGATTCTATAATAGAATATATGGTTCTTCCCGATTCTCTATATAAGATGGTTCTATGAACAATGACCTCTATATATATATATAGGTAGGGTGACATTCAAAAGAGAACTTCTTATATAGAGTCCGGGAGAGAACCATTATATAAATATTCATAATACATATTTTTATCACATTTTTTATTAGATATGATTATAAATTTCAATTATTAAATCAAAAAAATGAAATTAAACTACTTTTTTTTAAAAATAATAATTGAAAATTAGTTAAATAGTTCAAAGTGATTCTACAGCAGAATCAAATCTATCCAAAATGATTCTGCAGCAGAATCAAATTTAAAATCAATGTTTTAATTCAAATTTTAAATGTTAATTTTTTTATAAAGTTTGTATATGCTAATATTCTATATTAGAATCAAATTAAATATTTTATGTAAAAATATTTAAAATTATCTATAAGATTCTATAATAGAATATATGGTTATCCCTAATTCTCTATATAAGATGGTTCTCTCTGGAACAATGACCTATATAGGTATATACAACAAAATTTAACAACAAAGTAAATGAAGGTAAAAGCAAACTAATATAAAATTAAAGTCAAGTCAAGTAAGAATCGACAATATAGGAATTTTAGAAACAAAAGAAAACAAGAGCAAAAGTAAACTAAACTTAATTTAAGATTTTCTTTTTATGAAAACGCTAAATTAAAGAGTCAAGTGAGAACAAATAATGACGGAAATTTTTTTATTGCTAGTTTACCTTTCCATGTCATTTTGAACAACTTATCTGTGGGAAATTTTGTGCGTTGAATATCACTTCTGTTTTTTTTTTTTTGAAACAAATCACTATTTTAAGAATCAATTAACTATTTTCACTCTAAAATAAGAAGTTAAATTTTATAATATTTATAAATTAAAGTACTTTTTGAAGTTTACTTAATAAATTTATCAATCCTTTTAATAAATATTGATTTAATGTAACCAAAATTTTAAATCAATTTTAACTAAAAAAAGTCGGTGACCGTTAAATTTCAGACGGAGCACATGAAATGTCATTAAACAATTAAGCAAATATCAAATAGCAAATCACAATAAATTAATTTTCTATACAAATCTACAACTGAATGGCTAAGTTCATTCTTCTTCGATGATTGCATTTTCTATACAAATCTACAACTGAATGGCTAAGTTCATTCTTCTTCAATGATTGCATGTTGAAAAGTTCATTCTTCTTCAATGCTATGCTTGTTGAAAAGAACTCAATCGCTATCCATTCCAACTCAAACATTGCATGTGCAATAATATTTATTGATCTACATTGTATTTTAGAATTTTAAATACTGATAAATAAAAAATATTTTTTAACATATTAGAAGTAGAATAGATGTTTGAATTTAGTAAGGAGAAGAGCTCGAATTTATAGCGAAGATATATAATTAAAAGTTCAATTTGAAATAGAATAGGTGTTTGAATTTGTAGAGGGAAAGAGTTCAAATATAAAAGAAGTACTTGCAAAGTTCTATTTGAAGTAGAATAGGTGTTTCGATTTATAGAAGAGACGAGTTCTTATATAAAAAGAAGTACTTGCAATTAAAAGTTATATTGGAAGTAGAATAAGCGTTTGTAATAATATATAACTAAAAATTCTATTTGAAGTAGAATATTTAAAGTTATATTGGTATTTTTTCAACAAAAGAGTGTCTCATTAGAAAAGGTGTATGGTAACATAAAAATTAATATATAAGACAAGTATATATTCAATATATTAAATTTGAGATTTTGATATTAAAAAGGAAAGCGTGTTTCACGGAAGGACGATTTAGTAGCAAGGACCGAGTAATTTTCATAATTTATTTGATAAAAATTTTAAAAAAATTATTACACTGCCGCGAACCGCGGCTTTTTCAACTAATTTTTATAATAAACTCAAACTCAATGTTACACACTTGGGCATTAGATGAAATTATATGAGAAGGTTTGGAATACGATTATTAATGTTCACACAAATCTAATCTACTTTATCTTAAATAATAAAGGGTTGACATTTCTGTAATTTTTAAAAATATAAGAGTATAATAATAAATTTATTGTCATTTTATTACTTTTTTTGTCATTGGTTGGCTTTTAATATATACAAAGTAGAAAAAATATAATTATACATTAAGATTTTGAAACTAAAAAAATCAAATTATAAATAATATAACCCAACATTTTACTTAAACAAAAAAAATATGACAAAAAGATGTGAGTTGACTTATCTAATAAGATTTTTAAGTTAAACCAATAAGTAATGTAGCACAATGGTTATAATATCACTTTTCCAAGAGGAGGTCAGTGGTTCGATTCCTAAGAGCAACAAAAATATTTTATTTTTACATAGGCAAAATTGTCATTTCACAGCCATTTTATTGGCTCAAATTGTTCCTAGACTGAGTTTAATATATACTAGCCTATAACCCGTGCAAGACACGGGCTTTAAAAAATAATAAACTAAAAAATTTAATGAAAACAGAAAATATTAAAATAAAGTAAAAATTAATATGATAAATTATAAAATGAGGAAATTAAATATTAATTGGAACATAAAAAAAATACATATGGGGCTGAGAAAGATAAATGAGGTATTATTAATATTATTTTATAATAAAATAATATTAATAATAAGGACGGATAAAAAAACTAACATTTTTAATTAAAAAAAGTAATTGGTATCACTTGTTAGATCTAAATAAATAATCTAGGATCATCTTATGCAATATTATCAGGGTTACGTAATAAACTGTAGCGTGAAAGCGTACTTGATTCCATGACGGTAGATATGAATACGGATTATGGGACTCGATCTTTCACAAACTTGATTCGTCTCTGGCCGTATGTGGCTCAACTTGATGGGAATAGAGGATCGAGTAGAGGTGGTCGTGATATTTTTAGAAGTGTTTTAATTATATTTATTGTATTTATTAAAAAAATACGTTGACATGTTAAATTAAGTAAGTCTAGAAAATTTTGAAATATTTACAAATTCGTCAAAATCTCGTAGATTTCAGTCAGGTTTTAAAACTTAAAAAATATACTAACAAGTCCACCAAAATCCACCATTTTATTAAATTCATGAATTTTTGAATACCGCAAGATTAGCGGATTTTTTAAAATCCAAAAATTGATACACCTAGATTTTAAAAGACTTTTCGGAATCTTAATTGAATATCCCAGATTTTAAAAAACATTTTACAATCCAAATTAAATATCCTCAGATTTTAAAGGATGAAATGTTTAAAATTTTAGTTGAATATCCCTATATTTCCAAAATCCTTTAAAATTTCAAATGAATACACATCGTTAGTATATTTGACCAAGAGTGTACAATTATTTTGAAACATATTTTAAAGCACTTGACAATATAAAGCACTTAACAATAGACTTAAAATAAAATTATTTAATTTTGGATAGGTGATTTTAGGAATTTTTGTAAAGTTAAGTTTAGGAACATTTTTGTCTTGTACATTGCTGGAACTTTGTGCATCAAATATATGACTTTGTCCATCAAACATGTTTTCATCTCTAAATTTGTAATTTGCTCTTTCCATTTACAATTATATAGTCCATTACAATTTACAATTATATAGTGTACAGAATCAGAAGGTAGTCTCAGACAACTTGTAACTGGACTTTTGGTCGTAAGATATATGTGAAATCAAATGTTTGTTGCCACAGTCCATAATCAGAATTATATGCCTATATTCCTGTCTGAAAACCAGGTGACGCGGTTTACATGCGGAGGATTTGCAGTTGCAGTGCGTTTGAACCACATGATGGCTGACTCAGTTGGGCTAGTCTCCTTTTTGGAATGTGTTGCAGCTATTGCTCGAGGAGTAACCCTTACTGTACTACCTGTATGGTGTCGAGAGCTAGTACAATCTCGAAATCCACCAAAGGTTAGCTTCGTGCATCGCGAGTATGAAGAAGATCCGGATGAAGCCACCAAACTGATGCACCGCCAGAACATAGTTCGCCAATCTGTTTTTCTTAGCATCAAGGACATCAAAGCCCTGCGAAATCGCCTTCCACCATATTTTCAGAAATCTTCGATGTTTGAAATTGTGACAGCGTGTGCTTGGATAGCGCGGACACTTGCACTAGAAATTGATCCGAATGAGATTGTTAAGCTCATTTGTGTTGTCAGTGCCCGAGGGAAGGATCAGTTTAACTTGCCTGATGGATATTATGGCAATGCACTTGTTTTCCCAGCTGCGATTTCTAAGGCAGGTGTTTTATGTCAAAGTCCATTGGGATATGCTTTGCAACTAATACAAAAAGCAAAGGCTCAAGTTAATGAAGAGTATGTAAGATCTGTCCTGGACCTCCTTGCCTATAACAAAGGGCAACTTTCTATAGATAATTCATGGAACTTTGTTGCTTCAGACACTTCTCGGGCAGGGTTTACAGAGGTTGATTTCGGATGGGGGAAACCAATATATGGAGGACCTCCAGTTGGGGCTATATCATTTTATACTAGCGCTTATGCACGCTTCAAAAACTCTAAAGGAGAGGTAGGTATGGTGGTGCCTATGTGTTTACGGCCTCAAGCCATGGTCAGGTTCCGGGAGGAGCTGTTTAAAATCATCCATTCACCCCAAAAGTCTCTGCATCCTTCCATGCTCTGATTTGTTTAAATCAAAACTTGTTTGTGGTGTTTTATGCTCATGTGATCCTTGTTTTAGATTTCCAAACTTTGTCTCATGTTACTCTTGTGTCAATTTTTCAAACTTATGTCCTGCAGTGAAACTTGTTTCAGTTTCTCTAAACTCATCTATGTTTTCAGAAACAGACATTTGATTCCTTCTGCAATATTAATCATTTTTACCTACATTTGTCCGAGGGAAAATGTAGTGGCGTATTGTGATAGTGGCAAGCACACCAAAACATATAACTTTAAGGCCAAGGGGTTCGAGGTTTTCAATATACTCGAGCTCTGATGTTACGCTGGATATGCTTGGTGATTCGATCCAGCCCCCGTGCTCCTATGCTGGAGAGATCCTGTTAGGTGGTTCATGCATTCAAAAAAAGCCTATGTTACTAGATGAATTGGTTAGTTAACTCGGTTTAGAAAGGGGTTCACGTTGAGTCCTCCCATCCTTATAGGGGTGTTCAGCATTTCTTAAATTTCAGAAAGAAGTACTTATCTTCTTAAATTGCAAACCAAATTCAACCTCAAATTGGATGTCTTAGTTAACAACTGTAAACACATCTCAAGATTGATGGCTTCTTTAAAAAAAAGATGGCTAAACTACAAACTCCAGAACAGAAAACTGCAGAACTTCCCGAAGAAGAGAATCTCTAAAATTCAAATTATAATTGTTCAATCTCTCTAAGAAAATATTTGAACCTGGACTAAAAATATAAAAGAGAGAAGGCGTGTATTTGGGAACAAATTAGAATACAATTTTGCAAAAGAGAAAGCCACGGCCTAATATATGGGTACAAAAATAAGTCCTGGCAGTTCAGGAACATAAAAGTTGCAAGCTCCACATCTTATACCAATTCCTCCTTTAGTTAGTCTTGCTTTTGGCAGCCACCTTTTTCTTGAGTGTCCTCCTCGGCAATGAATTTTTCATTCCGATGAAAAAGAGAAGTGCCCCGAAAAGAGCTAAATTCTGCAAAAGAGCAACAATTTGCATAAGTATGTATACATTCACGCTTGATGCAATTCAAGTAATGTCAACAAAGAAAGAGTTATAGTTACTAACCTGTGTGAACTTCACAAAAAGTTGAGCAAATTCTGCCTTGTCAACATCGTAGTTATAGAAGTCATATAAGATCGGTGTCAAAATTGCCTGCTGTGTAAGCTAAAAAAACAACCAAAAAAAGACACAAGCAATTGGTAAGGTGTTCTATCAATTTATAACTCAGCTAGGAGGTAGAAAACAAGCACAGAAAATACTTACCAAAAGAAATGCTCCAATAGTGCTTCCAAAGATAAACAGAAGCCCTCCAACACCCTTAAAAGCAATTGCTGCAGCAACTGCTACTTTGATCTGTAAACCCAATATATAACACATGTTTCCACTTAATTCGGTTGTGACAACAATCAACAAGACACACAACTCACGCAGACAGGATTACTAGGAAAATATGAGGAACAAAATTTTACTTCGAAATCTGGGACTTTCAGCCCTGTTTGGGTAGTGAAATACTTTGAGACAGTACGGAATTTTGGGGCAAGGGACCTTGCTGCTGCTCCTCCATGTTCACCAAAGTCTTGATACCTACAAACAGTAACATAAAACATAAACACAAGAACACAGATTATATGCACAAGCAACTGTGGAATACACTAACAATTCTTACATACACAGAATGAAATATTTACCAACAAGAACCAGTAAATTTCAAAAAATTAGGCTTTTCTAGAAAAATCTAGGGTCTAGGATCAGTAAGCATCACTCAACATAACAGCATGCGAACGATATGAGCACTACCATATGCAATGGCTTAATTCCCCTATACATTTATTCTAGGAAAAGCATCAGGACTTTACTGGTGACTAAAATAATGTAAATCCATTGTAAATCCAGTTTTTATGAATATGCAGAAATATGGCATATATTAATACAGATGACAAAGTTTGACAGGCTTACCTATCTTCATATGACGGTAACTAATACTCCTTGTTAAATTTTCGGATATTATACCAATAATCTAATAACTAACAGGTAACCAGAGACAAACTAAACGATGTAAAAGTTAATTATATAAACCTTGCGAGAAATTTATTTTTAAATAGGTGCAACACTATTTCAGATAATACTAGTAAGTTCCCAGATAACAATATTATATCATTTTCAACATAAAACACTATTAGAAATACCAAATCAAAAGTTTTCTCCTAGCAACAGAACTAAACCCCTTATGCTGGTTTCCATAATAATAAAAACAACAGTGATATGTACATAGAAATGAATCTTTTAAAGCCATGCACACCTAAGAATCACTAAACAGCCTTCATTCTTTTAAATTGTACACATTCGTAGAAAGAGAGGGGAGAGGAGACGACATATCCCTCACGGCAGAAAAAATTAGATTTACCAGTGACAACACACAACTCCCTAATCCAAAATAAATTAATAACTCGAAAACATTAACAAAGAGAGCTTCTTTTAAAGTAATACAAGATCACATCTGATTATCTTTCAGATCTTGCTTTTCAAAATTATCAATAATTCATCAGCAACCATTTTCATACTTTTCCGTAACACAACTGTAAGTACCATCCTTCGACAAGCACTAATCATGTGCTTCTCTCACCCATTACTTCAAAACACCCTTTAAATCGCAAATAAACATAACCATAATGTGATCTACACTCCATAAATCATCATCACTTACAACCCTTAAAGTCAAATTTCAAGAGAAGACCAATCAAGAAACAAATCTCACATTTTTAAAACAGAATTTAACAAAGCCCACATGAATCCAGCAAAAAGGCACAACCTTTACACTAAATAAGCACAATCTAAACTAAATTCAACACTAAAATTACTTAAATTCCACTAATCAAGAAGTCCATGAAACACTTATCAGATCTAGTACTAAAAACCCATCAAAGCACTATTATATACAGAAACAAACAAACAAAATTTTCAAGAATATGTAAGACTAAACAAGTATATATAAATACCATACAAAAAAATACATAATTAGATCTGAGAGAGAGAGGGGGAGAGAGAGAGAGAGAGAGAGAGAGAGAGAGAGAGAGAGAGAGAGAGAGAGGGGGGGGGGGGAGAGAGAGAAGGGGTTGCTTACTCTTGCCAAGCGGAGAGAATGAAGACAGAAACGAAGAGAACTCTGCCAAGGAAAGACAAGAACGCCATTGATGAAGATGGAGATTTATCTCTCTAAAATCTCTCTCTAAAACTGGGAATAAAAAAGAAAGAGATTATGAGAGAAAACAACTACAGAGGGGGGCGCTGTTTGGAAAACGGAGAGAGATTTAGAGCCCTTTTATAACCCGCCTTTGTTATACTGATGTACATATCGAATTCTTGTATCTTCGGACTTCGTATATCCTTTATTATAATACGTGACTCTATCACATATCAGTTAATCAATCAGAAAATTATGAATTATTTTAGCACCAATCAAATGTCAATCCTAAATTTTAGACCAATCAGAAAATTATGAATTATTTTAGCACCAATCAAATGTCAATCCTAAATTTTAGACCAATCAGAAAATTATGAATTATTTTAGCACCAATCAAATGTCAATCCTAAATTTTAGATCAATCACAAGACTTTAAAAACTTTCCTCATATAATTTAACCAAACAACGATTAACCAATCAAAATTTAAAAAATATTTTATTTTTAATTAAAATTTAAAATTTTGACTATCCATACAATGCAAATTAACCGATCAACATTTAAAAATTATTTTATTTTTAGTTAAAATTTAAATTTATTAAAAAATTTCTCATAAATTAACCAAAATATGCAGTTAATCAATCAAAAAATTATGAATTATTTTTGAACAATCAGATATCATTCCTAATTTTTAGACCAATCACATTATATTAAATTTTTTCCTTATTTATCATTATCATTTAGCCTTATTAACCATGATTAATTCGAAATTCTAATTATACACACAATCGACTTGCAAAATTTTCAAATAAAAAACATTAATAATCATTAAAAAATTGATGACCACACTTAGCCGGCCCGCCTACACAATACTTCAGCCAAAATTCCTAACTTATAATGTTGTTAGACTATTGTCTTGACTTCTTGAAAAACATATACGAATATTTACGTGTCGTCTTGGTTAGTGTTCTACGGAAACAAAAATAATATAAACGATATTTCAAGTTTAGAGTAATTTGAAAATTGAATTTTAATCAATAAATCACATTAGAGATAATAGAATTCAGAAGAACAAAATTATATTATATTTTAATCAACAAATCACATTACAGAAAAAATGAATTTTAGACGTACGTATTAACACAACCTTTTCCTAAATATCTTCTATCTGTATCAGAAAATTAATTAAGAAATAATTATCAAATTATTACAAAGGTTAGTTTTAAAATTATTAAAACTCCACGTGTCGTCGATATAACTTATTTTTTTTATCATAAATTATAATGGACTAAGCCTAAGTAAACATGAATTTATATATGTTTTATTATAATACTTAAGTGAGAAATCAAATATCACTCCTAAATTTTAGACCAATTTATATATTAATAGATATCCATAAAAAATTTCTCATATAATTTTATTAATCAATGGTGGTTAGAATATCCATAAAATGTTTGGTTAGACTATTCATACAATGTGATTAACCAATCAAAATTCACAAAATATTTTGTTTTTAATTAGAATTTAAATCAATTAAAACTTTCCTCAAAAAAGTTTATTAACCAAATGTGTTTAGAATATCCATACAACCCGATTAACCAATCTACATACAATAATGATTTTATTAATTAAAATTTAAATCTATTAAAACCTTCCTCATATAATTTTATTAACCAATGGTGGGTAGACTATCCATACAATACGATTAACCAACTAAAATTAAAAAAAAAAAAATTTTACGATTAATAATTTAAATTCATTAACTTTTATATTTATATATTTCGAGAATTCGGTTGTTAATTAAAATTGTTTTCTTTATAATTATAATTTAAATCCTTTATTATATTTATATATTTCAACATTTTGATCACAAATTGTACTAGGTTTTTAATATAATCATTTATTTTATTTATTAACATCTAATACCACCCTATTTTCTAACACGTTTAATAAAGAAGCATTACGAGTATATGTATATTTTTTATGACTCTAATCAATAATTTATATTTTTCATTATTTAAGTGTTAAAGGTTGTAATTTAAGGTTTTTACATAGAGATGTGAGGGTATTAAATATGATGTTATTTGATTATATTAAAAAAATAATTAAATCCAATAACTATTAGATCGTCTATATAATACATAAACTTTTAATAACACTTGTTAGAAATGAATACTACTAGAAACTAGACAGAGGGGGGGTGAATGGATAGTTTGATGTATTTTTCGATTCTTGATAACTAAGTAACAGACTGTATATGATTATGATATGTAATATGCAGAAAGTAAATAACACACACAATCACTTTAATCTACTTTGTATAAGCAAATTAAATACTACAGCTTTCCAAGAAATTCACAATCGAATTTCTGGCTTCTAAACAAGAACGGTTTGAACTTGCTTGCTTACAGAGAAAAGAGCTTAGCAAAATAACTATGTGTATCTCTCCTCATTTCTAACAATAGGGTGTGCATCATATATATAAGCCCTATACAAACTAGTGCACACACACCTATTTTTACACAGTTACCCCTTGCTGAAAGTCCAACTTGTTCTGCCATAAGACGTTAACTGTGTCAGGAAGGACCACCTGCTTTTCGGAGTCTTTCCCGTTTCTGTAGCTGCTTGTCTCTTATCTTTCTCTCCAAGTTTAGCTGTAGATTTGCCATCTGTTCTTTGGACCACCTTGCCAGAACAAATGCTTCAGTATTTGTCTCTTTTGATTCTTGGTTCTGTACCTTGATTTGTCTTGTTATAAACGGCTAAGTGTTGATATCGTGAACTCCACTTCATTCCTGACTTCGCGATCTCACTTGTGAGGACTTCGCGATATAGCCTTTGACGACTTTGCGACATAGGTCATTTGAAGACTATGCGACATAGGTCATTTGAAGACTATGCGACATAGTTCATTTGAAGACTTCACGATCTAGGTTCTTTTGACTTTGCTGACTTCAACACTTCACGACATGTGTCTTGAAGACTTCTCGACATAGTACAAAATGGACTATGCGATATAGTACTTCACGACATGAATATTGGTGACTTCACGACATAGCTTTCTTCTGACTTTGCTATATAATGCCTTAGACAAATTTCTGCAACTTATTTCTTCATAGCCTTATTTATCTTTATCCTGCTGCATGAACACTTCTGAACTTCTACCAGGATAATTATTCAATGGCCTATATACAATCTAGATGCAAGAAACTTTACTAAGCTCATTATATCTTTGAGCATACATGATCAAGCTAATGTTCATGAGAACAAGACAAGTACATTTAGAGACCTATACTATATCCCAGTGATAGAAATCACTAGGTCATGTAGTGTGACATAGTCACATAGTGTAGGCTTGTTAATAGTGGTATTCAGGCATGTCTTGAGCCTAACAATCTCCCCCAAATTGTGAGTAAGACCCTTAGGCACAATTTCATGTCTGATAACAAGCCTAACTAACATAAAAAGAACAGATATAAAGGAAGATACAGTTAAGCACAGAGTTTGATAACAACTTGGAATTTTAGGCTTACAGAATTTTCCTTGAGCTACATAGCTTCTGTTTCCAGTTGTTTCTCTAAGAAATCATCATAGACCTTCTTTTTCATTATTTCTTCATTCTTCTTTATTTCAGAGATGGCCATTAGAATTTCATCTCTAGCAATCATTTCTTCAATGAGAGGAGAATCCTTTAGATCTTCAGCTGCTGTTCTGAGGGCACTTTCCACATAAGAATGTATAAACTCCATCCTTATCTTGCTTTTTCCTCCATAAAGATTTTTGTACTCCACAGTATAAGGATTTTGCTTTACCCTGCACAGCCCTTTCTTCCTCAGCTCCTTTGCTCTTTCATCCATCTCAGTCATCTCCTTCTCTTTCTGACACCTCTTTTCTTCATTCTCTTTCCTTAGGTTTTCTTCATAATCAGCATGCATTTTCAAGAACCTGGCAACATCTATTTTCCATGTCCTTTCTTCCTTTTCTTCAAAATTCAGTAAGGCATTTATCCTTTCAAGCTCATATTTATAGAAGTGTTGCCAGCCTCCTTGCTTCATAACCTTTTCTCTTCCATCAGTGTACTTGATCTCTAGATGATCTAGCTTCACCTTGACTTCAAAGATTCTTTGAGCTCTCAAGAATGCTAGGGCATCTTCATCATAGTCTTCATCAAGAGGAAGCACTTTGATCCCTACAACATTAGTGATTACCCCATTCTTCTTTGTTATCCTTGTCCTCTTAGCTGCCCTCTTGATCTTCATATGCTTTACTTGAGGTAGCTTTGTGGAGCAGGGAGAATTAGTCTTCAGTGCCACATCACTTGGAAGTAGCTTCACTCCCTTTCCCTTCATCCACTGTAACACTCTACTGGCTGTGACCTTGTGGAAGTGTTTTCTTGATATTCCTTTTGTGGCTTCATCTTTCTTCTGTGGCAATTCAGGTTCAGAAGTCTTAGATAATGATTTTGGAGGATCATTACTAATAGTACCCACCCTAGACTTAGAGTCTTGTGTTTTGGTTAAAGTACTACTAGCAATGTCCTTGAGTTGCTGAATTCCACTTCTTGTTTTCTTAACTGATTCCTTTGCCCCCTTGTCATCCCTCTTGCTATCATCAGCATCCTTTGATTTCTTTGAGTATTTGCTCCTTTCCTTATCTCTCCTTGACTGAGATCTCCTTTCATAGGTTTTCTCCTTATCATCATCATCATCTCTATCCTTCTTTTTGCTCTTTTCTTTGACAGATTCAGGAATGACTCCATGAATCAGAAAAGATTGTAGAGTGTGAATCATCTCTAGTTCCTCAGCTGTCCTGACTCCCCTCTTGGCTCTTAGCATTTGCAGCACCTGGTTGATCTTTGCATTATTCTTTCTTGTCAAATCTGAAGGGATCACCAATTGGTCAATGCTGCTGTCTTGAGATAGACTTTGGAAGATTATTGTCTTTGGCTTTGAGATAACCTCAGGCAGTCTTTGATCTTGATCCATCTTCAAGTCATCAAACAGTCTCTTGTTGTTAGCCCCACCTTGTTCTATTAAGTCCATTATTGTTGACAGCTCAGTGAATCTCAGTTTCTCTAGAGTTTGAAAAGCTAGGTGCCACAAGCAGTTGTCCTTGCACACCATGATTATCTCTCTTAGATGGACATCCTTGATTTTCCTTACTGCAACTGTGAAGTACTTAATGTTTTCCTTGAGCTTCATTCTGTAAGTCCTTGCATCTTCTTGTGCATCTTTGTAGGTGGCTTTCAGAAACTCCAGGAAGGCCTCATCATGATAGATGTGAGAATTGGCAACTTCTTGTAGCTTGGCCTCTGTGATTGTTGTAGCTTTGGCAGGTTGAGCATTGGAAGTAGGTTGAGCAGGTTGAGGAGTTGAGATATCTTTAGGCATTGTGGATGGATAGAAGGTGGTTGAAATAGTGCTCTTTTGACCTTCTGCACTGATGACCTCTACAGGGGGAAGAATTATTGGCTTTATTGTTTCTTCAGAAATTTTGCCCTTAAGCTTCTGTTGCTTGGCAGGTACTCCCCCTTTCTTTTTCAGAATGACCTCCTTTTCTTTCTCCCCCTTAGGCTTGGAATCAGACAAGATGTCTTGAGCTTCCCCAGGGATAGGCAGGTTCATATGTCTCATCATTGAGGTCATTATTTGTTGTTGCACCAACAAAATGTTAGAAGTGGAGTTGGTTTGATCATCCATCTTAGCATTAAGCTGCTCCAAGGAGTGAGATAGTCCTTTGTTTTCTGCTTTCAGTTCAGCTACCTCTCTTTCCAAGCTGTCCAATTTTGAGAAAAGTTGTTGAGATTTGAAGGAGTTAAGGGATTGATTCTTGAGTTTGGAGAATTCAAACTTGGAGATATCAGAAATAGGAACCTCATCAACAAGCTTGTTCCCATACTGATTCTTCCAGAGTACTGTAAGCATGGAGTTTGAGTTGATGTTGGCCTGCACCTGATTGTCTAGCTTGGTAGAGAGCTTCTTCATATTATCTGAAACCATATCTAGGGTGCAGTCCATTGTGGTGACATTTGAGGCAGTTTTCTGGACTTCCTTAAGAATGCCATCTACCTTGGGAAAGCTTGAAAGAAAACAATTCTTGAGTTGAGCATTAGAATGAGCTGTTTCTTCCTGAATGGTGGAGATTTCTGACTGAAGACCCTTCCCAAGAAAATGCATAGCCTTAAGTTGGCTCTTGTAGACATCATTAACTGCATCATAGATTTCAGCAGGAGAGAGACCTTTGGCATTTGACCCCAAGGATGTCAGATAGTCCTCCCTGAGAAAAGCTAGAGCCTCCTTAAGCTTGACTGTCCTTTTTCCATCCAGCCAAGCATCCACATTTCCAGCTTGCTGGGCTTCATCCACAATTTTGTCCTGTTGTGCTTCAACATCCTCCTTATGAGTGAGAAGAATAGCCTCATAGTCAGAATTTGGGAGATTTGCAGTGAGGAGATGTTGAGCAATCCTAGAGATCTCATCAATCTGTGCCACATGAAGATCTTGTAATTCTTCTTCCGTCAATTGTGGTAGCACAGAGGATGATCCTGAAGCCCTGTCATGTTGCACAGGTTTCAGCCATTCATCGATTGTGGCCTGAGCCAAGTGAGAGCTAGTGCTTGGCACTTCATGAGATGTAAGGTTTTGAGTCTCCTCCAGCCTTGGAATGGCTGTAGGGTCTAATGTTGTCTCCATTGAAATGGGATGTGTTACAACATTAGCCCTATTTGTCTGTGAAGACAGTTCCACATCCCTAAGAATGGGAGAATTTGGCACAGAGTCTCCAGTGAAAACTGGTGAATCTTCCATGTTTGTGTTGGTGTCATTAGGATATGCCCCAGCATGCATTCCCTGACCAACTAAATGTGGTTCCTGGGTGGTGAGCATAGTGTCATGCACCATGTCACTTGAAATTGGCTCAATCACAGGAGAGAATTGTGATTGATCAAAGGCAAGATTGTCATTTGAATGACTCTCTTGTTCAGAAGAAATTTTTATGGAAGAATCTGAGAGAGAAGAGGGGTTTAGATTAGATTGTGGCAACTCCCCCTGAGAAATAGGAGGAGTTTCAACAGTGATGTGCTCTCCACTCTGTGTATTATCAGCCTTATCACTCCTAGGGTCAAGAGTGAGGTCTTGACCCTGTGCAGACTCTGTACAAGATGCAGTGGGGAGGCTGCTCTTTTTAATGCCAATGACCTGTTGGGAGGCCATGGACAGTAACAGGTGTACCCCTTTTTCCACATCTGAATCCTGTTGGGAGGATCCAGTGGTAGGTTTAGATTTGGATTTCTTCTTTTGTCTGGTGAGAGGTGACTCAGGATTCTCACTGGTTAACTCTACAGATTCATTTATTACTTCTAGGGCTCTCTTCTTTGACTTCTTTTTAGTAACACCAACCTTTTGAGAGATTGATGCACTAGGTTGCCTAGCTTCTATGGGACTATTTGCAGTGGGGTTGCTGGATGGGATGGGAAGGCTGGGGTTAGACTGTGTAGCTCCTTCAGTCTCAGCCTCCCCTGTCCAGGAAAGTGCATGGTATATTGGCTTATCAAGTGGATAAGACTCAAATGTGTCCTGCATATGCTTGGTCACACTTAGAATCACATCCACTTGATTCCTTGTGTCCAATGATCCAAATAGTACTTTGGACATGGACTTGGAATAAGCCATTTTACTGTTATCTATACCCTCCAATAGATGGACATTTGCATCAAGAAAATTTAAAATAACTTGAAGGAAACGAGGGTAAAAGATGTCATTACCTCTACCACGAATGGTCCTGCCTAGCCTCTGAGTCAATTCTTTGAGAATTATGGCTCCCACATTGATCTCCTGGTTGTTGGCCAAGGAGTAGGCTAGCTTCACAGCAATGTGACTGATATGGTCTCATCTTGTCTTCCTGCAGAGAAACACCTTCTGGAGTGCGTCAAACAGAAATGACCACTCCCTTCTCACAAACTTCTTATTCAGCTTTCCAGTATCTATCTCATCAGCATACTGAATGAAGGTCATGAATTCTATGATTTGAGCATCTGTAGCTTCTTGGTCATGACCTTCCACCTTGAACCCCAAAGCTTCATTGATTTCCCTTTCACCAAATTGAAAGTGTTTGCCTCCAATTGAACAGCTAACCTCCTGGAATGAGGTTCCATCTTCCCTAGCCATTGTTGATACCAACGCCGTTCTCCAGAATCCTTCCAACACATCGACATACAAGGTAGGGTTCAGGGTTAGGGCTTGGCGTAGGTAGGAAGTGTTCAAGAACCGTACAAAACACTTGTACCTTGGGTTAGCCTCAGCCTCAGAGGGAATGGTGAGAAGATTGGTTTCTTTGGGAATGGTTAAAGGGATTGGGGATGATACTGTTTGAGATTTGGGTGCCATTACGAGAGTGAGAGTGAAAAAGAGAGTAGAGAATTTGTGCTTAGGTTTGAGAGTTTGAGAGCAATAGACAAGATGAAAAGTTGTGAACGGTTAGAAAAGGTATTTATATGATAGAGACACTGCGATATGGGGTTATGAATGTGTACAGTCTATTTGTATGTCGCGAAGTCAAAAATGGCTTGTACCGCAAAGTCTTGCACAGTATATCGCATAGTCTCAGAAATGAACTATGTCGCAAAGTCCTCAAGATGAAAGGATTGGGGAGACTTTGCGATATAGTAGAAATACCCTGGCTAAAGCTCTCTTTTAGGAATTTTAAGCAAATTGTCAGACTTTTATCAAATTTGAAATAAAATAAATTTAAATCAAAATTCTGTCAAGTGTGGGGACTTGTTGATATAGTTATTCTACGTCGCGAAGTCATAAAATGAACCATGTCGCAAACTCATGAAATGAACTATATCGCGAAGTCTCACAATCTCAACAGTTTGCGATATAAGTCTGTTTGATTTGAACTGTGTCGTGAACTCTGAAAAACATCTATATAGAGATGTCTTAAAAACTCACAACTTTACCAACAAATGTGATTTTGAAAAATATGCAGTAAAATACTGAAATATTTATAAATCATATCTCAGCTAATTTTCACTCCAAACAAATAGAGCATTTCAATACAGTGAAAATTTACTGCTGCAACAATTTACTGGTATACTTACTTAGAGCAACTAAATGAAGGATTGAGCATTCCAATTTCACTCACAAGTCTGTTGAAGACTGCTTCATTCAGAGGTTTAGTAAATATGTCAGCTAATTGTTTCTCAGTGGGAACATAAGAGACTTCTATGGTACCATTTGCAGCATGTTCCCTAATGAAATGGTACCTGATCTCAATGTGCTTTGTAGTAGAATGATTAACAGGATTGGCAACTATGGATATTGCACTAGTATTGTCACACATTAGAGGAATGTGTTCTAACACTAGCCCATAATCCATGAGTTGATTTCTAATCCAAAGCAATTGAGCACAGCAACTTCCAGCAGCAATATATTCAGCCTCAGTTGTGGATGTTGCTGTGGACTGTTGTTTCTTACTAAACCAGGACACTAACCTTTGACCTAGGAATTGACAGCTTCCAGAGGTGCTCTTCCTGTCAATTCTGCATCCAGCATAATCAGAATCTGTGTAACCAACCAGGTTGAACCCAGTGCCCTTTGGATGCCATAGCCCAAGATTAGGAGTCCCCTTTAGATACTTGAAGATTCTTTTGATAGCCATCATGTGAGATTCCTTGGGATCAGACTGGAACCTTGCACAGAGGCATGTGGCAAACATGATGTCTGGCCTGCTAGCTGTAAGATAGAGTAAGGATCCAACCATTCCTCTATAGACCTTGATATCAACTCTCTTGCCTTTCTTGTCTTCATCCAGCTTGATTGCAGTAGACATAGGAGTTTTGGCTGGGGATGACTCTTCTAAACCATATTTCTTTAAAAGATCCTTGACATACTTAGATTGGTTTATAAAGATGCCATCCTCCCTTTGATGTACTTGCAGGCCTAGAAAGTAGGTTAACTCACCCATCATACTCATCTCATATTTACTTTGCATCAACTTAGAGAACCTTTCACAGAGTTTTTCATTTGAAGAGCCAAAGATGATATCATCCACATAGATTTGAACAAGAATGATATCATTTCCATGCTTCTTGAAGAATAGGGTTTTGTCAATTGTACCTCTGGTAAATTGATGCTCAAGAAGGAATTGAGATAGAGTTTCATACCAGGCTCTTGGTGCCTGTTTGAGTCCATAGAGTGCCTTGAGCAGTCTATACACAAAGTTTGGGAAGTCTTCACTCTCAAAGCCAGGTGGTTGAGACACATAAACTTCTTCAGCAAGATCACCATTGAGAAATGCACTTTTCACATCCATTTGATACACCTTAAAATCTGAGTGAGCTGCAAAAGCCAGGAAGATTCTGATGGCTTCCAGTCTAGCTACAGGTGCAAATGTCTCATCATAGTCAATGCCTTCTTGCTGACAATATCCTTTGGCAACCAGCCTTGCTTTGTTTCTTATCACCACTCCTTCTTCATCCATCTTGTTTCTGAACACCCATTTGGTGTCAATAACATTCTTTCCTTTTGGAGGAGGTACTAGTTCCCATACTTTGTTTTTCTCAAATTGATTCAACTCTTCTTGCATGGCAACAATCCAATCAGAGTTCTTCAAAGCTTCTTCAATTAATTTAGGTTCCTCTTGTGACAAAAAGCAGCTATACAGACATGTATTTAATGTTGCTCTTCTTGTTCTAACTCCCTCACTAGGATCTCCAATGATTTGATCCCTAGTGTGGGCTCTGTCCCATTTCCTTGTGTGCCCCTGTTCATTTCCTTGATCTGTTCCAAGCTCATTTTGGTTGAAAGGTGCATTCTCTTCTTCTCCCCCTGTGTTTGTGAACCCTTGCACAGGTGTTTGAAGAAGATTGTCAACTTCAAGGATTTCATTCTCTAGAACAGTTTGAACAGGGGGTTCATCTTCACTTTCAGAATCCTCAAGATAACCTTGATTCTCAAATCTCAATGGCACACTGTCTTGATCACTTGTTTTCAGTCCAGGAGTTTTCTTGTCATCAAAGGTAACATCCATGCTTTCCATGACTTTGTGTTGCTCAGGTACAAACACTCTGTATGTTGTCCTTTCCAGAGAGTATCCAATGAAGATACCTTCAAATGCCTTGGCATCAAATTTTCCAACATGCTCAGAGGTATCTTTCATCACAAAACACTTGCTTCCAAACACATGCAGGTGCTTGAAGGATGCTCTTTTTCCTGTCATTAATGAGTAAGGAGTTTTGCCAGACTTCTTATTGATTAATGTTCTATTTTGCACATAGCATGCTGTGTTAACAGCATCAGCCCAAAAGCTAGTGGGTAGCTTTGCATCCAGCAGCATTGTCCTTGCAGCTTCAATGAGAGTTCTATTCTTTCTCTCAACTACTCCATTTTGTTGAGGTGTTCTAGGAGCTGAGAATTGTTGAGAAATTCCTTTAGCTTTGCAAAACTCATACAGTGTTGAATTTCTGAACTCAGTCCCATTATCACTTCTCAAAGCAACTACAGAGGAGCCAGTGCTTTGTGCTTCTTTATCAACTCTCTTGATATGCTCTATTATGACTTGGGGTGCTTCATCCTTGGAGAATAGGAATTCCACCCAAGTATATCTTGAATAGTCATCTACCATTACTAGAGCATATTTCTTCTTGGAGAGGGACATTACATTCACAGGGCCAAATAAGTCCATGTGAATTAGCTGCAGAGGTTTTGAATTTGTATTGAGCAATTTGTTCTTGTGACTGGATCTTTTAATTTTTCCTTTCTGACAAGCTTCACAAGCTCCATCTTGCACAAACTCCAAGGCAGGCAAATCCCTGATAAGTTCTCTCTTGGTTAGAGAGTTCATTGCCTGAACATTCAAGTGAGACAGCTTCTTGTGCCATAGCCAGAATTCCTCATTTGTGGCTTTAGTGTAGAAACAGCAGATTTCTCCCTTATCTGCAGCTTTGAGATTTGCTACAAACAAGCTTCCTTTCTTCACACCAGTTAGAACAACTTCACCACTTTCCCTTTTTGAGATTGAACAAAGGTCTTCATCAAATTCCACTTTGAAACCTCTGTTGGTGAATTGTCCAATACTCAAGAGATTGTGCTTCAGTCCTTCAACAAATGCTACATCTTCAATAATGACATTTCCAGATTTAACATTGCCATATCCCATTGTATAACCAATGTTGTCATTTCCAAAGGTTACTGATGGGCCTGCCTTTTCCTCAAAATGTGATAGCAGGGCTATATCACCAGTCATGTGACTTGAGCATCCACTGTCCAAGATCCATATGACTCTTTTATTCCTGTTGCCCTGCATTCACAAAATGACTAAGTTGTTTTTGGTACCCACACTTGGTAGGGTCCATTTGATTTAGAAACATTTTGATTAATAATTCTTCTGTCATAAATTGCATTTCTCATAGTAGGAGACTTCACTTTTTCTGTGGCTTTGGAGTTTACACTCTTAGGCTCACATGAAGTTTTCACCCTCTCAACCCTGATTGGGGACCCTGTCCTATGAGAATTCATATGTGTGTGTGATTCACCAGATTGTGCAGAGTCAAGTTTATGTTTAAGAGATAAACAGTTAGCAATCACAGTCACATAGCATGTCATACAGTTTGGCTTACCACAGAAGGAATCATGACTAGAATTTATGCTAGCAGAATGGTTACTCAGGTTGTCAACTTCAACAATATCAGGCTTACTACACTTATGAGTCAAATGATTAACAGATAGGCATTTTTGACATTGTTTCCTGGGAGCATTTGGCACATAAACATAGTTGTTTCCTTTGTTAACACCAACTTTACCATTTCTGTTTTGTTTCCTTTTCTTAACAACTTCTTTCTTTGCTTTAGGACTCTTGACAAGATTGTCTTTGGTCTCTTTCTGATTGACAGGTTCAGGAAAGGAAGAAGTGTTCTTAGCAGCCTCATCTTCTTCAAGAAGTTGTTGCTTGATGATCAGTAGTTCCTCATCAAACTCAACAGCACTCTTTCTGAAGATGGGCTGTTCAACACTTGACAGTATGGTTGGGGCATTTTTGTTTGTAAAAGTTTCCTTTCCTTTGCCCTTGACCTTCTTCCTTCCCTTGTCATTATCATAGTCAAAACCAACTCCAACCTTGCAGTCTTCAGTGTGTTCCTTGTGGTAGGTTTGAATAAGTTCAGAGGAGTTTTTGAAGCTTCTTAGTTTCAGTTCAGTTTCAGCAATTTGTTCTCTAAGGGCTTTCTCTATTTGCTCAGCACAAATCACTTTGTTTTTAAGATATTCAACCTCCTTTTTCAAACCATCCAGGTTCACAACCATTAACTCAAGCTTCTCATTCTTTTCTGTAAGCTCAACATTCTTAGCAGTTAGTCTATCAATTTCTTCATTAGCTACTAACATGCTAGTATGAATATTAAACATCTCAGTGCTCATATCTTCAACAGTTTGCTTATATTGAAGGGGAGTCATATCAAGAGAAGTAAGAATGGGTACCTGACTTGAATCACCATCATCAGAAAATGCCATCAAGGCATAGTTTGAGTACTCTTGATCTTCTTCTTCATCAGAGTCATCCCAGCATTTTCCCTCAGCAATAAAAGCTTTGCCCTGTTGTTTCTTGAGTAGAGCCTCATACTTAGCTTCAAGCTCTAAGTATGCTTTGTCCTTTTTGACTTGTTTAGGCTTTTTGCACTCAGTGGCAAAATGCCCAAGTTCATTGCAGTTATAGCATCTTATTTTGGTCCTATCCACACTTCCTGTCTTGTATCCACCCTTAGCAGCACCAGCAATCCCTTTTCCTTTATTGAAGGTGTTTGAGCCACTAGATCCACCAGTGTTTCCAGTATTGAACTTGGACCTGAATGGCTGCTTTCTTTTAAACCTTATGTTAGGATACCTCCTAGCCATATAAGCAAAAGATTTGTTTTCCATTTTGTCCAGTTCCTCCATGCTGTAAAACTCATCTTCCTCAGGCAAATCATAGATGACCTGGACCTCATCACCAGTGTCTTCAACTTCCAGTTCCTCAATCTTCACTTGACTGACTTTAAGAGAGTCCATTCTTTGACTTAGGTTGTCAGCAATAAGTGCACAGGAGGTATTAGCCACTAATCCTTGCTTTGCTTGAATAGATCTCTTTTGAAACAGCTCCAACTCATATGTCTTCAAAACACCATATAACACATCAAAACCAATCTTTGTTAGATCTCTTTCTTTAAGGGAAGAGATTCTTGGTTCCAAGTGATCTGGAAGAGTTAGTAATAACTTCATATTGAGCTCTTCTGTTTCATAGTGTTTGTCATAGAGTTTGAGCTCGTTTATCAGCTTGTTGAATCTCTCAAACACTTCTGTGATTCCCTCTTTCGGCTGAGCCATGAAGGCTTCATATTGTGAAACAAGAATCTGCTTCTTGTTCTTTCTTACTTCAGTAGTTCCTTCACAGAGCACTTCTATAAGATCCCACATCTTCTTGGCACTAGTACAATGAGCAACAGTGCCATACATGTTGAAGTCCATAGATTCACAAATGATAAGTTGAAGATGTCCATCCAGTGCAACTTTTTCTTTTTCAGGATCAGTGTATTTTGAGGGATCTTTGGGCACATGTTTTGCTGGTACAATCTCAGTGCCAATGGTTGTTTCACCAATCTCGATCATTGGAATGAAGGGACCATGCTTTAGAATATCTAAATACATGGGGTTAGAAGCTTTGATGAAAAGCAACATCTTCTTCTTCCATAAACTGTAGTGCTCCTTGTTAAAGGGAGGAATCTTGATACTGCTTAGTTTCTGTGAACTCATCCTTGATCTTTTCCTGTTTGTACGTTAACAGCCTATGCTCTGATACCACTTGTTAGAAATGAATACTACTAGAAACTAGACAGAGGGGGGGGGGGGTGAATGGATAGTTTGATGTATTTTTCGATTCTTGATAACTAAGTAACAGACTGTATATGATTATGATATGTAATATGCAGAAAGTAAATAACACACACAATCACTTTAATCTACTTTGTATAAGCAAATTAAATACTACAGCTTTCCAAGAAATTCACAATCGAATTTCTGGCTTCTAAACAAGAACGGTTTGAACTTGTTTGCTTACAGAGAAAAGAGCTTAGCAAAATAACTATGTGTATCTCTCCTCATTTCTAACAATAGGGTGTGCATCATATATATAAGCCCTATACAAACTAGTGCACACACACCTATTTTTACACAGTTACCCCTTGCTGAAAGTCCAACTTGTTCTGCCATAAGACGTTAACTGTGTCAGGAAGGACCACCTGCTTTTCGGAGTCTTTCCCGTTTCTGTAGCTGCTTGTCTCTTATCTTTCTCTCCAAGTTTAGCTGTAGATTTGCCATCTGTTCTTTGGACCACCTTGCCAGAACAAATGCTTCAGTATTTGTCTCTTTTGATTCTTGGTTCTGTACCTTGATTTGTCTTGTTATAAACGGCTAAGTGTTGATATCGTGAACTCCACTTCATTCCTGACTTCGCGATCTCACTTGTGAGGACTTCGCGATATAGCCTTTGACGACTTTGCGACATAGGTCATTTGAAGACTATGCGACATAGGTCATTTGAAGACTATGCGACATAGTTCATTTGAAGACTTCACGATCTAGGTTCTTTTGACTTTGCTGACTTCAACACTTCACGACATGTGTCTTGAAGACTTCTCGACATAGTACAAAATGGACTATGCGATATAGTACTTCACGACATGGATATTGGTGACTTCACGACATAGCTTTCTTCTGACTTTGCTATATAATGCCTTAGACAAATTTCTGCAACTTATTTCTTCATAGCCTTATTTATCTTTATCCTGCTGCATGAACACTTCTGAACTTCTACCAGGATAATTATTCAATGGCCTATATACAATCTAGATGCAAGAAACTTTACTAAGCTCATTATATCTTTGAGCATACATGATCAAGCTAATGTTCATGAGAACAAGACAAGTACATTTAGAGACCTATACTATATCCCAGTGATAGAAATCACTAGGTCATGTAGTGTGACATAGTCACATAGTGTAGGCTTGTTAATAGTGGTATTCAGGCATGTCTTGAGCCTAACAACACTCCATGATAAATACACTTAAGGACGAAGCATTATGAGTATATGTATAAATACTTACGATTTCAATCTATAATTTATATTTTTGTTTATTTAATTATTAAATGTTGTAATTTAAGATTTCTACATTGAGATGTGATGGTAATAATCCAATACTAATATTTTTTATTGTAATTAGACAAAGATGTTAATTGAATCTATTAAAAAAAAATTAAAAATGTTACTTAATATATTAATAGATATTTGGAATGGTAAATTTTATTTTATAAATCTTTTGTATATAAAATTTAATTAAAACGTTGAACTTTTAATATCTTAATGTAGATGGAGGCGATATCTCATTTATGAGTTTGTAGTGTCTAAGATGTGACATATACGCATGAGAACTTTGTATCATTAATCAAACATACAAATACAAATCTGGAATCGTCTCAAACCCAAACATGATTCATCTTATTCAATAAATCAAATACTTCAAAAATATTATTTTTCTTATCCTTTTTACATTATTAACTCAAGTGAAGTAGTTCACAAATATTGTGGAGTGAGACGATTAATATCATCAAATATTGATGATGACCTCATTGGTTAGAATCTAAAGATAATGACGTAATAAATATAAAATCCTAAAAGTATAGCATGTAAGATTAAAATTTATATATAACAAACATAAAACCGTCATCATAAGAAAAAAATGAAAATCAGTATCTTAAAAAATTAAAAATCATCACAGAAAACAATCTAACATTCACTATATCTTTGAATAATTGAAAATTAGTCCCTAACAATACAATATACTTTGCCTCGAATTTGGTAAAATTAGTTCAAACTCTATAGTTTTAACGCTTTTACAAGAATCTAAAATCACATAATATAATATTGATTCTGTCGTAGTGAACGTAAAATTTTCAATTAAATTAATTGTGATATTTGTCGAACGTCAAATTTGTCTTTCTCTTTATTATTAACTCAACCATTTTATTTTGTTTGAAACAGATGTCTTATTCAGCTAATAATTATAATTATTGAGAATAATCTAGAGTCGAAATAGGGAACAAATAAAAGTATATCCACAATAATGATAGTAGAGTTAATAAGAAGTATAAAATTATAATGGTTAAGGACGTTTATTCTTATTAATTAAAAATTGATGTTACATTTCAAACAAATTCTAATATCGTACTTTTATGTTATTTTGTTATGATAGTAACATTTTATTTATCTTTTCACTCAATATTTTGTGAATTGAATATTAAAATTTTAATTATAAACACTTATCTTCTTAGCAGCTAATAACCTAACTTATATTTATTAGGTCTTTTTCAAAAATATCTAGATTGCAAAAGTTCTTTCAAAAATACAATTATGGCAAAAGTTCTTTGAAAAATACAGGACAACCTCATGTACAATCTCAATTGCAAAAATTGCAACCTGAAATGCAACTACTTTCAACCTGTTTTGCAACATTATATGCAACTTTGAACATATTTTTGAAAAAATATATATGAAAAATGGGTATTTTTGATAATTTCCGTATTTAGTAATACATGCATGCCTATATGCATAAAGAACACTTCAACTACATTGTGGTAACAATATTAATTTTTAGTAAAACTATGTGAAAGAAAAAATATTATAATTTTTGTTATAAAATATATTTTAAAAATTTTAAGATTGTGTTTTCGGTGCGTAGCACGGGTAAAACGCTAGTTCTTTATTATTTTTTCTTCATTAATTTTCTTTTAAATTTAGTTATGTTGTGTTTCAGAAATATATTTTGGAAAGAAAAGAAAGGTAAGAAATATATTTTCCATAGCTTTTGTTCTTAAAACGATTTTCTTGGAAAGAAAAAAAAACTTAAAAATTAGGAAATAAATTTCCTTTATATTTGTCTCCAAAAAAAATTTCCACTTTTAAAAAAATTAATTTTAAATCTGTGTAATGCACGTAATATTTTATAAATATTATAATTAGTTTTTCTATATTATATGAACTTATTAAATTGCAAGGCAATATCCACAAATCGTAATCACTTTTTTGCAATTGGGAGTGCAATTTAACAATTTTTTTAATTTTATTTAATATTTTTTGAATTATTATTGTTAATAATGTTTATAAAAAGATATATGTGTCATAGACAACCAAACCATCTTAACCCCCTTATGCTAATTATATATAGGATATAATAATTTGTAGAGAAAAAAAATTGTTCATTTTCTATTCATTTTTTTACTAAATTCGGGAACACAATGTTATAGACTCCTCATTAAGAAAAAAATAATTATATACTCAGTATTAAAGTGAAAGAATTGAATTTAAATTAATAACTCAAAGTAGAATGAAATAAGATGAGATGAAAATAAGATTTAAAATTTGTTAATTAATTTTAATCACGAATTAGTTCTATTTTAATTATTAAATATTTGAACGTTAATATGATTTTCTCTTTCCCCCTTTATTTGTTAGTTGTCCATTTATACTAAGGACTAGCTTAAAACCCGTGCGATGCACGAATTATTTTTTAAAGTTGTTAAAAAAAGTAAATAGACATGTTAAAATAGGTAAAAAAAGATAAAGTAAGTAATGATTTGTCCGTGAATCCGTGATAGGGAAAAAAGAGATTTTATTAAGGAAAATAAAGAAAATAATATGTTTTAGTTGAAAAAAGATAATTGCTCGTGATATTTTTAGAAAATGAGAAAATTTGTTAAAAAAACAAAAAGATAATGTATTTTAGCTCAAAAAGGTAATTGGTTATTAATATGTACGTTATTAATTAATAATATTTATTATTTAAAAAAGGAAACTAGTTAATTTTTAATATTATATTTTTAGAAAACTATACAGTGGACCGGTTCATGATCCATATACAGGATACGACCATGAATATGGGACAACATGGCAGGTGTGATAATGAGGAAAGAGCTGCATTCGATTAACGCACCAATCATTTCGGTCAGATTTACTTTTAGACTTAATTGCAGATTAATGATATTTAATTTAATATTTTTGTATGAAAATAGCTAAATAATTAGTTGTGCTAATATAATGGCTAATTGTTAAATTTTTCAGTATTTTGGTGGTTTCGGATCCCTCCCGTTAGTTCACAACTAACGGCTTTAGGATTTTTGAGATAAACTAAGATTAAATAACATTTTGATGGCTGTAATTTGACTTTTTTTATATTGTTGGCTAAATTAAAAAATAGTCATATTGATGACATAATATCATAATAGGTGGGTAGATATGATACCAAATTTTTTATACAAATAATTTATATCTCTTTTGAATTTTATTTATTAGTCGAGACTATTCCTTTATCGAGGTAAAAAATACATGGTCTCTATTATGTCGGGACCAGCAAAAATTATTTATGTGACAAGATTATTCATTTATCGAGATTTAATTGTACAAGCTTAAAACACGTGTGATGCACGAATTATTATTAATAGTTGTTATTTAATTATTTATGTTTTAATATTTTATTAATTACATTTGTTAAATACAGAGGTACTGTATCGACCAAACTTTTAATGTTTCGGTTATTATAATATAGTATAAACTAGGTTACTAAGCCGCGCTTCGTAGCGGCTTTAGAATATATTTGTTAAAAAAAATATTAGAATAAAAATTGTGAAATTAATATCCACAAAATTATTTAAATTATCAAATAAAATATATTCTATAAAATTTGCATTTGGGTAGGTACTATAATAAAATATTTACATATTTTGTTTGTTTATATTGTTTGATTTTTTATTTTGTTGGACCGATACCATTGTCATATATATATATATATATATATATATATATATATATATATATATATATATATATATATATATATATATATATATATTATATTGACAAAAATCAATATAAACATATAATATTACTTATATTTATATAGTATTATTTATAAGATCTTCGGGATCGTAGCATGTATCAAATTTTTCTGTCATACAACATATCTTAGAAAAGTTAATAACATCATACAATTTGACAAACTAATAAGTTATAAGTATATTGATTTATTATCTTTTCATCGATCAAAATCATGTCAAGACTGATCAGTTATTCAGTATTTGGATTGACAGATTCCTACATTCTACACACTCGTACTCTTATCATCCAGGTAGAGTTGCTGTCGTTCAAAGCATCCAACATGGTGTAGACCATAATTGTATTGATTGTAAATATGGTTGTAAAAATTTGAAGCTATGTAAAAAAGTTTCGGTGTAGATTTTTTTGTTATGAATGACCTTTAATTTATAGGTGATTGTAAGGTGAATAACATGGAAATCCATTATGTTTAAAAGTCAAGAAGTATTATAAAATAAAAGTTCTATAAAGTTTGAAAATAATAAAAGAAAGTTCTATCAAGTTTGAAAATAATAAAAGAAAGTTTTATCAAGTTTGAAAATAATAAAAGAAAGTTATATCAAGATTGAAAATAATAAAAGAGAAAATTGCAATTATTAACATAAGATCCTAAAAATTCAAAAATAATAAGGAAGTTGTAATTTTCTAAATCAAAAAAAGTTCTATCAAGTTTGAAAATAATAAAAGAAAGTTCTATTAAGATTTAAAATAATAAAAAAGAAAATTGTAATTATTAACATAAGAGCCTACAAATTCAAAAATAATAAGGAAGTTGTAATTTTCTAAATAAAAGAAAGTTCTATCAAGTCCTACAAATTCGAAAATAATAAGTAAGTTGTAATTTTCTAAATCAAAGAAAATTCTATCAAGTTTGAAAATAATAAAAGAAAGTTTTATCAAGTTTGAAAATAATAAAAGAAAGTTCTATCAAGCCTACAAATTCGAAAATAATAAGGAAGTTGTAATTTTCTAAATCAAAGAAAGTTCTATCATGTTTGAAAATAATAAAAGAAAGTTCTATCAAGCCTACAAATTCGAAAATAATAAGGAAGTTGTAATTTTCTAAATAAAAGAAAGTTTTATCAAGTACTACAAATTCAAAAATAATAAGTAAGTTGTAATTTTCTAAATCAAATAAAGTTCTATCAAGTCCTACAAATTCAAAAATAATAAGGAAGTTGTAATTTTCTAAATCAAAGAAAGTTATATCAAGTTTGAAAATAATAAAAGAAAGTTCTATCAAGCCTACAAAATCGAAAATAATAAAGGAAGTTGTAATTATTAAAATTAAAAATTGTGGAAAATTGAGAAAATTAGAAAAATAGAACGGAGCGATTCTAGAGGCGCCACATCACCGCCCCCGTCTTCTCCTTTATATAAGTATATTGATGTATGAATTAGCCTTAACTTATTTAAAACTCACATAATATAATTAAGAGAGAAAGATAGAAAGAGATCCGCTTCCACTTCCATGACATCAACTATAACTAAAAATTCCAAACTTCTATGTTTTGTCTGACTTAGTCCATTCATTTGAAAGGATAATAAAAGTATTGTCGCTTTTAATTCAAAAGTGATAATAACTATTTATAAAATTAATTGTTTATTATCGTATCTAGTCACCCGGTATGATTTTAGATTAATAATATACCTACCATTTTACTTTAGCCAACAATATATAAAAATAAATAAATTACAGTCATCAAAATGCAATTCAATCTTAGTTTATTTCAAAAATCCTAACGCTGTTAGTTACGAACTAACGGAAGGAACCTGGAGCCACCTAAGTGCTAATAAATTCAAAAATTAGCCATTACTTTGACACACCTAAATCTCCGTGCAAAAATATTAAACTACATGCTAATAGTGTGCAATTAAGTCTTAATTTTATCAACCTAAAAATAAAAAAACATATGTAAAATGTGTGTTTCAAAATACTTATTATTATTGGAGTAATATAAGCTTTATAGTAGGGATTAGGGAACACATAATTTGTGTATTCAAATTAGTGTTGTAAAAAGTGGGAATCAGAGTTAATCGGTAAAGGCACCGTTCATGGATTAATCGGGTAATCGGGGATTAATCGGACTGATTAATCGGATCATTAATCGGAATACATTTAATAATAATTTTTATATACAATTATAAAATTGTTTCGTCATTTCAACTAAACATATGTTATTATCATATATTTATGCAAATATGTTAAAAATGTTATATAATTGTAATAAATAAATTTTGAAGGTTTAACTTTTCAATTAGAGATCAATTTAAGAGGAAAACTTAAGAGAATTTACGATTTAGGCATCTAAACTTATAATTATATGTACAAAAATAATGTTTTTTCCTATTGTTTAATAAAGTTTCTACCTTATAAATTTTTTTAATTTTAACTATTTTTTACTATTTTTTAATAATTAGCCCGATTTTTGACCGATTAATCCGATTTTTAACCGATTTAGCCGATTTTTGACCGTTTTTATGAAAAATGATTAATTGATCGATTTTCGCTTAATCAGTTCGGTGGCCCGTCGTCTAGCGATTAATCGGCGATTAATCCCGATTAATCGCCGATTTTTAGAACACTGATTCAAATAAGACTATGAAAATATCAAAATTTACAGTATTTGTTTGGTTATTTTCGTTTGATTATTATTAAAAACCTGCTTTGAAAATACTTTTCACGTCAATGTCTACTATTTTAAAATAAAAAATTCATACATTACTTATAATCACAAAAATTTTTGTATATTAAAAGGACAATATCAATCTCCTTATAAAAAAATTTATTTACTCTTTGAAATTTCAAATCCTTTGGTCTTCGTCTCCATTGACATTTTTATTTTCTTTCAACAATGAACACCAATTAAATATTACTTCAATGTGATGTTGTTACCAGTAAAAGGACAAGTGCAGGACCATTAATTCAAATTTTGAAAAACATATGCTACCGTAAGATATTTGAACAGGGGACCTATGAAGACACACTACAAATAACAAAATCCTAGTGAGAAAAGTGAGGTGCGGGGTCAGCATCTCAATGGGTCGGATTCCGATTAGATTATTTTAAATTCATATTTGAATTTGTTTAAAATTTTCGGATTTGAATCAGATCGGATGAGCAGTCGAATATCTTTTTGACCGATTCATACCCGATTCGTTCGAATTATCGGATCGGAGATCCGATCCATTTAATATATAAAAAAAGAATAATTTTTTTAATTCGAAAAATAGTTTTTTCATTTTTTTACGAAATTAAAATTATGACATATTTATTGACAAATCCAAATTTTATTATTGATATTATTTATTTAAAATTTAAAAGAAAATATATATTTTACATATAATTAATATATATTATATTTATTATTTTAATATATATAAAATATAATATAATATAATATATTCAAATCAGATTATTATTGAATTATATCATACTAAATCCATATCCGTTCAATATCGAATTGGATTCTTATTGACCAAATTAATTTTTTTTGAAAGGATGCATGCCGGTTCATAGTACTAGACCACTAGCTTTGTTTTGGATTCGGTTTTTCAATTATGGCATGCTACCAACCTCCCACTCCCCACTTTTAGCCAGTCGAGTCAAGCCAGCCTCATAAGTCATAAACATTTAAATTAATTATTTATTCCACTTTACTATCATAACGTGCTTTTGCCTCTACTACACCCGCACCTCTTTATTTACTTAGCCAACTACCCAAGCTATTACACAATTAAAACAAAACGAGATCAGATTGCATTGCCTTAATTTTAGGTTGCAAAGTCTGTTGTGCCTGCAATGTGGAACAGCTAGGCGATCACATGCTTGTGCATTTTCTTTTAGTCTTCAAAGTGCTCAATGCGGTAGTTTAAGATCTTTGAGGCTTACGATTTCGAGATCCTAGATTCGATGTAGCTGAACATTATAAATTATAAGCATGTCAATAAGATTAGTTAAGATATGCGGAAGTTGGTCCGGACAATCGATAAAATTAAAAATATGATTAGCAAAAAAAAAGTGCTAAATACGTTTTAAGTAGATTTGATAATTTTTTTTTCGTATATAAAGTAATGTATTAAGATTCAAATTTTTGTTTGAATACTTGTAAATACAATAAAGACTAAGTCTGGTAGTTAGTAAAGAGTTGTTTTCATAACAACTTTTTCCGCCAGATTATATTTATTATATATGTACATAGTTTTAGTCTAAAAACACAATTTGTAACAAACTATTCAATCAATGAGAAAGTTCTCTCTTTTCCTGTTTTTTTACACATCTTCTTCCTCAAGTCTCCAATAATCAATATTATATGTATAAACTAATTTAATGCTTTTATTATTGATGTATACAAATTATATACTATAAATAATATTCTTAATTTATAATTATCTACTAGAATTTTTAACATATTATTATATAACGGTCCGAATTGGTTTAACCGGATTTAATATATTAGAAACCATAACCAAACTATTTATAGGTAAACGGTCCGGTTAACTGAACCATTAACAACAATTTTACGATTTCGATTTTTATTGATTCGAATTGTTGTGGTGCTGTCCGAATTCACGATTTAACGGATATTTTGAACACACCTAGGAGTAACATATTGGGCATTTTGTCACAGGCTTTTATGCAAGTAGTATGTCCCATTTTTACAGTCTTCACATTTTACACTTGTTGGGCTTATTTGTAAATGTGGCCCACTTTTACGGGCTTCACATTTTGCACTTGTTCGTCTTATCTATAATCTACATACCAAACCGTCTGTTCAGCCAATAAAGTCTGACTTATAAATTTATAATTGTGCACGAGGGATGTACAAGTGACAGTTATATTACGATTTTCATTTAATTATTTCTTATTTTACACTACATTACTATATCATTTTCAAAAGTAATTTGTGAGTTGATTAAAAAATAATTAATCTCTGACTAAAATTTAAAAAGAAGAAATATTTTCAAATCTATCTATCAATCAATACTATTATACTCCATCCGTCCCACTCAAACTGACTTGTTTGACTTTTCTTGGTCAAAATTGACTAATTTTGTAATGTAAATTACATATATTATATATTGAATATAATTAATGTAAAAAATATTATTAAAAAATATAAAGAAATTATTATAACGTACATTTTTTAGATTTGAAGAAATATAAGTCAATCAATACTATTTTAGATTTTAGATATCAAGATCATATTAAAATCTTTGACAAGACAAGTTATTTGTTATTAGTGTTGACTGAGTTAAGACATAGATTAATAAGAAAGGGGATTCATCAGTTAATCAGTTAAAATAATAGGCCGAGCAAGGTGATTTTCATGTACATTCGGTTGTGAATTGATTTATATGTTTATGTGTGTACGTTATTAGTTTTGAATTTATAGTTAAAAGTTGATACACCTGTATACAAGGTAACTCGAAATTGGATAATTCATCATGTCTTAAAAAACAAATTTTATCATTGTTTTTTAACGTTTAGATAGTTATTGCTTTAATTTTTATGAGAAAAGATTATATATTTTAGTAAACTATTTTCTGTAATTCATACACGAAAATTCAAAGATAAAAATTGTATATTAAGAAATTTACAATGTATGTATTTCGAAAATATCATGTTAAGATTTATTCGACAGAAGAATTTGTGCATTTTTAACAAAATTCAATAAGTCGGTGCATCTATAACAAAAGTCATACAAGAATAACAAACATTGAGAAGATGTCATTAGTTTTTTTTTTTAAAGGAAAAGGTTGTTGTTTTTGTTGTTATTTGTTTTGACAAAAAGAGATAATTATTAATAAAAAATTCTCCGAGCAACAAAAAAGATGTTTGTTCATATTTTTTGATTTTTTTTACTGGGAGTAGATTTGGAGGTAACGAAGATTTTAATAGCTCTGAAGGGTATAATTGTAGTTTTTGATTGAACGATCTAGAAATATATATATATAATTCAAAACAAGACTTAATTTTATATTAGAAAAATTATTTTATTTAAAAACGTATTTTGTAGAATATTTTTTGAGAAAATTTAGAGATATTATTATAAAGCAGCTGCGAAGCGCGGATTAGTAAACTAGTAATTTTTAAAAGTTAGTCAAAATATGATTAGTTTGACCAAGAAAAGACGGAAGGAGTATAATAGGTGAAACATTAAAAATTTGGTTGGTCGGTATGGTACGTTATGATTTAATTAATTGTCCTTAACTGTATTTCGTATTTTTACTTAATTAACCTTACTTATTTATAGACATATATTATTAAATAATAATATAACATATTTATAACCAATTACTTTTTTTCCCTAAAATACATTATTTTTCTAACAAATTTCACTACTTTTTCAAACATTGCAATTACCTTTTTTTAACTAAAACATGTTAGTTTTTCTATTTTTCCTTACCAAAACCCCTCATTTTCCAAAAATATCACGGACAAACATTTAGTTATTTATTTTTAAACCTATAATATTATAATTATTTTTTAAAAGTTTACATATTTTAATATGTCTACTTATTTTTCTTAACAAATGCAATCACTAAGAATATTAAAATATAAATAATCAAATACCTATTTATAACCAATTACTCTAAAACACATTATAGATTTTTTCTAACAAAGTCCCTTCTTTTCTAAATATATCACGGAAAATTGTCTTTTTCAATTTATTTCTATTTTTCTCACTAAAATTCATTTGTTTCCCAAAAATATCATAGGAAAACCTTTACTTATTTATTTTAAAACAAATTTAAATACTTTTAATTATTAAATTTTAAAACCTCATTTTCCAAAAATATCACGGGCATTTACCTTTTTAAACTAAATATATGTTACATTTTTTATTTTTTCTTACTAAACCCCTCATTTTCCAAAAATATAACGGGAAAACTCTTACTTATTTATTTTAAAATCTGTTTTAATGTTTTTAATTAATTAAAAGTATTTAGCTATTTTAACATGTCTAGTTATTTTTTTAACAAATACAATTAATAAAATATTAAAAATAAAATAATAAAATAACAATTAACAATCCGTGCATTGCACGGGTTTTAAACTAGTACTATTAAAGTTGAAACATTAAAAATTTTGATTTTCAGTTTGGTTTTCACACTATTTAATAAAATATAAAATAATAGCAATTTCTAAAAATATTATACATAATTTAACTTTTTCAACTAAAACATATTATATTTTTTATTTTTTCTTAATAAAATCTCTACTTTTTCAAAAATATCACGAGCAACACTTACTTATTTATTTTAACATGTCCACTTATTCTTATAATTAATAAAATATTAAAATATAAATAATAAAATAACAAATATTAAAATTAATTTGTTGCACATGTTTTAAACTAATTGCCTTTTAAAACTTTTTATGAGGTAATTAAAGGAACACATAATCGCCTTCCTCCTTGGCATCACCTTGATATTATTCTATTTATTCACCACATGAACATGATCCTCATTTGTCTATGTTCTCCAATCTCCATCAGGACCATCGCAATCCTAATTCCTTTTCATTGTCATTTGTGTCCTTATGTTTTCTTCATTCTTGGCTTAGTTTATTTTGATGTAATTAAGTTATGTAACTAAAAATTTCTTGAATTAAAAATAAATTATACTGTTTGATTAGTTGTATTTTAAATTGCATGGGGAATTCAAAGTTCCAAAATTCTAGTAATTACCACAAAACATATAAATTTAGTTATCAAAATTTCTAATAATCACTGCAAGTCTATCTAATGTAAAATTATTAATTATTTATCAAAATTAATGACGTAATTTCTAGTTAAGTAATCAGTGAAACACAAATAAACTTTTAAATCACCTTGAAATTTATAATTGTAATTTAATTAAAAAAAAACTTAAGTTCCTGCATAATTACAAACGAGAACCCTGTACGCATAAATCACAACTTCTTCTTCTCCTTGTCACAAACCCCACTTCTCTTGAAGGTCACAAATTTTACGCATCTAAATTGATTCACTCGTCATTCTATCGATATAAGTTAAATTCAACTCATTTATAAATGAACGGAACTTAAAATTTAAACTATCACATTCGGTTTAAAAGTTAAAAATGAATTCGATTAGCAGACTCAAGAATTTTCTAATATATAAAATTATTAATAAATGCATGAATTATCAATCAAAGTACTTACATTTATTTTCAGATTAATGAAAATTAAGAAATCAATAAACCATTAAACAGAAGCTGGTTGAGTATTCAGTATTGTTAGTTTGTCACATCTATACAATAGTGACAATTAATGTTGCTTCAATATTATTTGATGTAATTGATAGTTTTGAACATTGGATTACAGATGAGTTATATATGCTGTTTATGTGAAGGTCAATTGCGATGTTACTAGTGTCACAATTGATATAAATTGGATTGCTCGAGATGTCATTGTAATACTTTTTATATTAAAAAATTGAATATTCAATGTGTTGAGCGATCCGAAAATAAAACGATTATTTGTTTAGTTCATTTTTTGTTTCAGAACGACTATATTTTTAGCTCATTTTTTGTTTCACAATTAAGTTACGGTTAATAATTCGAGAATTTGTCCCGCTAAAGTTTAATATTTTAATAAATTCTTCCCACGTCAAAAAAAGAGAGTACGAGTACGACTGTTGCTTTGCTGTTAAATGTGAACATCACAGGCTCCCATTGTGCAGGTCCGTGTTCAATTCCCTATTAACTTAAAATCGACTTCAATTCATCATACTATTCAAGTGGACCCAAACTGAATCCAAATACGACTAATCAACCATTCTTGTGTTTTGTGGTCCAAATGTTAGAAAATCATTAAATAAATTTAGCAAAAAAAAAAAATCGTTAAATTATTTAATAATGTATTTTCAATATTTTTTAACTATTAAACATACTTTACATACATAATTTATCCTTCACATATTTGAATTCTCGATATTCTGTAACGAGAAATACGAGAATATAGATTGATTAAGAGTCCGTTTAATGTTTGGATAAACTTAAAATTATTATTTATAACTTTAAACATGCTCTAAATTTGATTAATTTGGGAATAAAATTTAAATAAGAGCTGCATGTTAGTTTTAACTTTTAAGTAAGACAAAAGAAGGTTCAGTTGTACAGACAATAACCTCTTAAACTCTGTGGCCCACTTTTTTCAAACTCTTTTTGTTTCAAAAATTACAAAACAATTTATCCATTTAAACACCCCCAAGAACAAACTAAAGGAATCAGAAACTTCTTTTTACAAATAAATCAATTGCCCCTTGATCCACTCCTTCTGACTCAATTTGCATCTTCTTTACTTCACTCACCATTTTCACATTTTCTTGCTTGTCTTTTTCAGTCAACTCCAACTAGTCCTCACCATGTTTTTCTGTACAAAAACACTTCAATTTCTTATTTTTTAAGTATTTTTTTTTCTCATGTTGAGCTTTAATCAGTTCTAATGTTGCTAAAAAAAAGTAAAAATTGTTGCTTTTTCACTTTTAGGTGCTTTATTTTTCAAGAATCTTACATGGGTTGAGCTCTAATTAGCTCTATTGTTGCTAAAGATTGTTACTTTTTCATTTTCTTGGTGCTTGATTTTTTGATATTTTTTTGTGGGCTGAGCTCTAATTAGTCTAGTTGTTGATAAAGATTGGATCTTTTTCATTTTCTTAGAGGCCCATTTCAATTTTCTTGCAGATTGTAGTTTAATTTGATATGGGGGTTTGAATTTTCTTGAATTTTGTGGTTAGATCTATATTTTTTGTATTAAATTTATGGTTGGTATGGTGGCTGAGCCTTGGCTAATGAAGATGAGGAGCCATGTTAGTGCAAATTTCAAGCAAGCTCTTTTACTTGAAGCTCCAAAAAAAGGTAATAAAAAGCAAGAACTTAAAGAAACTATTGGAATTCTTTCATTTGAAGTTGCTAATGTGATGTCGAAAACTGTTATTTTGCATAAGTCTCTTGTTGATAGTGAAATTGTTAAGCTTAAAGGTGAGATTTTTAATTCTGATGGCATTAAGGCCTTGGTATCAAATGATGAGGATTATTTATTAGAGCTTGCATTGGCTGAAAAGCTCGATGAATTAAATCGAGTGGTTGAGGTGGTTTCGAGATTGGGGAGGAAGTGTTCTGTGCCTGCATTGCAAGGGTTTGAGCATGTGTATGGGGATATTGTGAGGGGAGTGATTGAAGTGAGAGATATGGGGTTTTTGGTGAAGGATATGGAGGGGATGATTAGGAAAATGGAGAAGTATGTGAATTCGACTGCGAAATTGTATGGTGAAATGGAGGTTTTGGGTGAGTTGGAACAGGCAATAAAGAAGTTTCAGCGAGTTCAATATGAGGAAAGTCGAAGGGCTTTTGAACAAAAATTGGTTTGTCAGAAGCAAGATGTGAGGCATCTCAAGGATGTTTCACTTTGGAATCAGACTTATGATAAAGTAGTGGAGTTGTTAGCAAGAACTGTGTGCACTATATACGTGCGAATTTGTCATGTTTTTGGAAGCTCTGCTCATTTGAAGGAAGAGGGTGGGATCAAATCAGGTCAAATTGATGTAACATTTGGGAATTCTGGTCCAATTAGTAGAGCGCTTAGTAGGACTTATAGCTATAATCACTCAGGCTTAATCGAGAAAGGTTTGGCAGATAGAAAAGCATTAAACTTGAGACCTCGGGTTGCATCACAGCGTAGTAATGTGGAACTGTTTCGGACAGAAAATCATTTTGCATGTGGTTTTGGTCCAGGAAGGCTTCTCTTGGAGTGCCTCAGTGTGAGTAGTTCTGCATCGAAGGTTGATGTCAACGATGATGATTCTGTTGGACATGATGATAGAAATAGCCAAGTTTCGGGTTGTTTTAGCACTGCTAGTGGAGTGAAGAGAGGTAATCTTAATCAATCAGATTGCTTCAGTCGATCTTTCCAGGGTAGTGTGGCAAACAATGCAAAATATGGTCCTAAGAATAGGTTAATGACTTACGCTCCCCGAAGCACGGTTGGAGGATCGGCACTAGCCTTGCATTATGCAAATGTGGTGATTATCATAGAGAAGCTACTTCGATATCCACACCTGGTTGGTGAGGAAGCTAGAGACGATCTATACTACATGTTACCAAAAAGCTTAAAATTGTCCTTGAAGATTAGTCTTAAGTCTTACATCAAAGATCTGGCAATATTTGATGCTCCCCTTGCTCATGGTTGGAAAGAGAGGCTTGATCAAATACTCAAGTGGCTTGCTCCTATGGCACATAATATGATAAGGTGGCAAAGTGAGCGTAATTTTGAGCAGCAGCAGCAGATCGTTACACGAAATAATGTTCTTCTTCTCCAGACACTGTATTTTGCAGATAGGGCAAAGACAGAGGAGGCTATTTGCGAGCTTCTTGTTGGGTTGAATTATATATGTCGCTATGAGCATCAGCAAAATGCTTTATTGGATTGTGCAAGTAGTTTTGATTTCAAAGGCGACATGGACTGGCGGTTGCAACACTGAGTCTCAAAAGTCGGTGTTTAGCTGTTAGGCTTGCATATATGAAGAGTGGCGTGTTTTCAGAAGTTCGAAGTCATTCACTTTGAGATGATAGTTCGTTCATCACATTCAGAGTATCCAGGATTCCGATATTAAAGACATCTGTTTTCGTAAAATGGAGTTTATCCATGTACTTTGTTGTAAGGCAGGGAAGTTTTAGGCTCCTGATGTACATAATTCCATTGTACGAAAACATATTATCTATCACAATTGTAGAATGTACATGACTACATGAATTCAATGCTTATATTGCTATTTCTTCTATCTTGTTCTCTTCATTCCAGATAATAAGCTAAACAAACTAACCATGAACGAGTCAGTGGCCGAAAACTGATCTTACTAAAAACAAATTATACAGGGATAAATTCCGAAGGAGTTCTTTTTTTGTTGCTAAATATTCCTAAGGAGATCTTAGATTTACTTGGATATGTTGTTTTTAACTGTATTCTTCTACTTACAATGTGTCCTACCGGATAATGAGTAATGACAATTGGTGGTGCTGTGATCAACAGCGGAACCAGGGGGCTCAGGCGGAGGCTCCAATTCTGCTAAACTTAAAAAAAAAAAAGTAGTAGAATATTTTCTTTCAGTCCTGCCTGAAGTTTTAAAAATTATGTAATTTCTTGAACCCCTGTCAAAATTATATTATCCCCAGGCTTTTGGAAGTTCTGATTCTGTGGCTGGTTGTAATCCAATGTTTGCATATATTGATGAATGTAGTTGTCCTAATATCAACATGAGAAATGAGGTGTACCCTGAATTTAAGAGGTAAACAAGTTATTAAAACCTGCATTATGATTAAGATAAGTCATATGGATTGCGGATGCAACCTAATGTTGTGTTTGGTTGGGATGAATGGAATGGAATGAAATGAAATTGATGAAATTAAATGAAAGCAATGGAGTTGGAGGAAAGATTTGAAAAAAAAAATGAGATAATGCAAAATTGTTATGATAAGAATTGTGAAAAAACTGAATGAGTTAAGGAATGTAGCATTCCTTGTCAAAGTGGGGTGTTTGAATTATAATGTAGGTGATTAAGAATGGAATGAGCTAAAGAATGAAAGTTACGAGGATCTAACTATTTAATACTTTAAATTTCATTCCATTTCAATCACCTCAACCAAACACAACATAAGGGTTTCGGTTCTCCCGGCAAGCCCCTTTCCCTTGATACCTACTCCCTCCGTCCCGGTACCAAAAAGGAAAGTGTAAAGCATTTCTTTACACTTTCCTTTTAGAGGCACAGATGGAGTATTAGATATCCTTTTGATTAAGCTATTTGACTAGCCGATAAAAAAACATAGATTGATTATTTAAATATTGCAAATTGATTGTTCTTGATGCATGCAGTCTGCAGTTATGCATCAAGATTATTTTCTGCATTCTGTTGTAGTTATTCCTGTTGTCCAAGCTTCTAACAATTCGTTTGTTAATTCTTCTAAATATTGAAAACCATAACCTTTTTAACAATTTCTCTTTCAAGTTTCAAGTGAATTGCAGTTTGCGAAATGATCCTCAACTATCCTGTTCAAAAGTGTTCTTACAGAATCTATTTCTTTTCCACAGATGCTAGCCGCAACTGCATTTCTTATGTTTAGAACTTTAGATACATACAGTACAGTAGTAATCATGTAAATGCCATTACAATTGTAGTTCATGCTCACTTAATAAGGATACACGTCCACATTTTCCAAATATCTAAAAATATTATTACCTCCGTCCCGTCCAATTATTTACATTTGGATTTGTCAAGGAGGTCAAAAAATATAAGTAAAGTGAGACGAACGGAGTATGTATTTTTTGAAAATATATCCATTTCGAATTTCTTTTGCTGTAGCCTGTATACATACCGTTTTTTAAAATTAAAAAAATAAATCAAAAACTACTAACTCTATAATTTTCTCTCTGTTTTTTCTGTTGCAAAAATATCGTCTCTAATACTATCAAGAGGCAAAAAAATTAACCGAATACAACATGAAGCAACCAATTGCATAATTTGAAAAAGAAACAATTTAATTCAATCTAAGTATTACATGGAGATATACATTTTGTTAATTCAAATTTACTCTTTTTTTTTTTGCTAAATACAAGTAACTTTTATAAACTTTTAATAACTAATAACCCGAGTAAAGTTTTTTTAGTTGGAGACTTGGAAAGTTTTACAAATAAAATACATTCATAAAAATACTCTATAAAATAATATATTGAATGATATTTTGTAAACATAACATATATGGTTTATAAAACATCAAATTTGATGATAATTTTAATTCTACAAAGATATTATGCACATATCTTTATTTGCAGAACATTTATAATGGAGTAATATTCATGACAATACAAAAATATTCAATTACTAATGATTTTATACATATCTAATTTGATAATAATTTTTATTATGTAAAGTATGTTCTACACATTATTTGTAAAACGTAAATGATCCGCAAGCCTTGGACTAAATCATGACCTACGTAAAACTTGACTCCTTGTAACCTTCCTTAAAACATCATAAATATATTTTTTTTAATTTTTTCCTAAATTTAAAAAATATATTTATTTCAGTATATTTAAAAAATCAGCCACAAAAAAACTGTTCTGATCAACAACCAAACAAACACATATCAGTATAAAATTTTAGTATGTTATTCTGGACTTCTTGAGCTTTAAATCCAACGGTGGAGATTGTAATTCAAGTACTCTATACAGGTGTATTCTGCCCTGTTCTCTTTTTTTTTTTTTTTTGCCATCAAAGAGAAAACTTGCATTAAAACTTCAAATCCTCCATAAGTACATTTTGAAAAGCATGATGGACATCACCCATCCTCCAATTACGTTCAGCTATGGAACAACTATATGTCGCTAGGAAGTGAGACACTCTATTCGCTGATCGTTTCACAAAACGAAAAAGCACATTACGAGCTTTTAGACTAGACAAAAGAATATGATACTCCTCGATTACTCTTCCAAAGTATGAGAGACTACTGATAGATGATCTTATTGCTTGGACCACTTGTAAACAATCGGTCTCCACCTCCACTCCGACACTTTGATTATGTTTAATCCAACTTAGTGCCTCACGGACACCTATTGCTTCTGCTAGCTCAGGTGAAAGCTTGCCCTCACAGCACTTCGACTTCGCTTCAATTAGTTGGCCATGCTCATCTCTGACCACAAACACATAGCTATAGCATGAAGATTGATCAAATATAGCAGCGTCAGAGTTAACCTTGATTTTATTAGTCGGGGGGACATGCCAGTGTTCATGTCCATCCTCTTGAGTCATGTAGCCCAAAAAGATGTTAAAAGATTTATCTTGAACACTCTTCCATTGATCAAGGACAAACTTAGACGATTCCACTATTTCTGACACTCGTGTATTATTTTGATTCCACACAAGCTCATTGCGACTTTTCCATATCATCCAGCAAAACACTACAACTCTACAAACTTCTTGTTTACTGGCTCTATGCAAAAGGTCATCAAACCAATCTGAAAAATTCTGAAAAACAGTTGTTGTTATGGTAATACATGCAGAGCTCCAGCAATCCATTGCAAACGGGCAATACAACAGAGTGTGTGTTACTGTTTCAGCATCCTCATGACACACTGGACACCAGGCGTCGACCTCTACTCTTTTAGTTCTGAGAGTAACCTTCGTTGGTAAATTTTCAGAGAGGGCTCTCCACATAAAATGTTTGATTTTTGGTGGGATTTTTAAATTCCACAGTTGCTTCCAAAAACCTAAGTTGTCCGCATTTCTGTTATTTTCCTTGATCTCACAAATACGTCTATACGCACTTTTGACAGTATAATCTCCTAGTTTTTCAAACTTCCAGTACCAAGAGTCATTCTCCCCTGTATTCACAGGAATTGCCAGAATTAAATTTGCATCCCTTTCTTCAAATATGTTTAAGACTAACTCACGATTCCACTGATTTTCTGAGTAGTTTAGCAGCGAGGAGACCCTGTCATTTTGAATATCATCACGAACAGTGCGAATATAAGGATCAACAGTATCTGGAAGCCATGGCTCCTTGAAAATAGACACTGAATTACCCCCTCCAATTCGACAGGCTAAGCCTTCCTTAATCAGGTGCTGAGTTTCTAACAAGCTACGCCAAATATAGCTTGGATTTCCACCTAGCTTGGCATTTAAAAAGGAAGTATGAGGGTAGTATCTAGATTTAAAAATCTGGCTCACCAGCTTTTCTGGTTGTCGCACCAACCTCCAGGCCTGTTTTCCGAGAAGGGCTAAATTAAAGTCACGAACACAACGAAAGCCCAACCCTCCTTGGCTCTTACTTCGACTCATTCTTTCCCAGCTCATCCAATGGATTGATTTGTCTTTATTAGCACTCGAACGCCACCAGAATTTGCACATCATACGTTCAGTTTCCTGACATAATTCCACTGGAAGAAGAAATACACTCATCGCATGATTCGGGATAGTTTGAGCCACCGTTTTTAGCACCACTTCCTTCCCTCCTTTTGATAATGTACTTTTATCCCATCCCTGGATTCTGTCCTGCAACTTGTTTTTTATGAATCCAAACATTGCTGATTTCTTTCTGTACATCATATTCGGTAATCCGAGGTATAGACTACCTTCTCTAGCCTCATGAAACCGAAGCTGTCTCAATAAACTCTCCTTAATCTCCACATTCGTATTTCTGCTAAAGATCACAGACGATTTATCCAGATTTATTTGCTGCCCCGAAGCCTTTTCAAAGATCTTTAACAGCTCTAAGATATGCTCAGCATTTTGCGACGTCGCTTTACAGAAGATGAAGATGTCGTCTGCAAAGAAGATATGAGAAATAACTGGAGCAGTAAGCGCAACTTTTATTCCTCGAATTAAATGTCTTCTTTCATAATCTTGGATCAGTGCAGAGAATCCTTCTATGCAAATGAGAAACAAATATGAGGATAATGGATCCCCCTGCCGGATACCTCGTTGAGGGAATATAGAACCAAAGATACGTCCAACATGAGAGATTTGATAATTAGCTGATACAACACATGACATAAGAAGCTTGATCAGCTTTCGCTCAAACCCCATTTTAGAGAGAATTGCTTCTAGAAAATCCCACTCAACACGATCATACGCTTTACTCATATCTAACTTTAGCGCCATCCACCCTTCCTTGTCCGAAGTTTTGCGCTTCATGAAATGCATAACCTCGTGGGCCACCATTATATTATCTGTGATTAATCGGCCTGTAATGAAAGCACTTTGAGTTGGAGAAATGACATCCTCTAAGACAAGCTTTAGTCTATTAGCTAGCACTTTGGAGATAATTTTATAGACCACGTTGCAAAGAGAGATTGGACGAAGGTCCATCATAGTTTGAGGATTGTTTTTCTTTGGGACAAGGACTATATTAGTGCTTGTCAGTTGAGTATCCAACATTCCATCATCAAAGAACTTTTTCACCATCTGCACTACATCACCTCCTACTATATTCCAGAATTTTTGATAAAAGCCTGGACTCATGCCATCCGGGCCTGGGGATTTATCTGGATGCATATGGAATAAGGCTTGTTTCACTTCCTCATCTGCAACAGGCTCCAATAGCTTTTCATTTTGCTGTTGAGTTACCTGTTTTGATATGCAATTTGCAACCTCTCTCCAATCAGTGTCAGATGCCTTAAATAAACTAGAGAAATAACGAATCATTTCTTCTTCCAGACCTTCTCCCCACTTCACTTTAAAACCATCTTCATTGTAGAAGGAGGGTATATGATTGACTCTTCTTCGTTTCTTTGTGGCATTATGGAAAAATCTACTATTTTGATCTCCTTCGCTTAACCATAATTGTTTAGACCTTTGGCGCCAAAAAATCTCCTGTTGGACATATGTCTCCGACAATCTTTCTTTTTCTTCTCGCCTCAAATCTATTGAGATGGTATCCCTGCGACCTTTCAGAATTTTCAGCACACGCTTGCTGTGGTTAATTCTTCGTTTAAAATTGCCAGTAATGTCTTTTCCCCAGATCAATAGATTAGTAGAACAAGCTGAGATTCTTCCAAAGAAGTCTAAGTCCTGGGTATTATTCCATGATTCCTCCACAATTTGTTTTCACATAGGCTCCCTGAGCCAAGCATTTTCAAACCTAAAAGGCTTGACACAACGAACAGAGTTACACTCACCTGGGTCAAGTAATATAGGGCAATGATCAGAAGTACTTACCTCCAAATTCACCAGTTTGACTTCTTTGAAAAGTTGTAGGAAAGATTCCGATACAAGTGCTCTGTCTAGACGGACTTCAACCCAATTTTCTGTTCCCTGGCACCGTTCCCAAGTGAAAGGATACCCAACTAAAGGCAAGTCTATCAATGCACAATCCTCAATAACGTCTCTGAATCCTTGAACCAACCACTGTGGATAAGAACGACTACCTCACTTGTCTTCTTGAGACGTAACATTGTTCATATCTCCTATAATGGCCCAAGGCAAAGAGTTATCAGATGCCAAATTTTTGATTAAAGCCCAGGTGTCTCGTCTCTTTGATCTGTCAGGCTCTCCATAGAGCCCTGTACGTCTAAACTTTTTACCATCTCTCGTAGAAACAATCATATCTATGTGATTTTTACTGAAAGTTCGCAGCTGTATCTCATCATTATATCTCCACATAAAAGAAATACCACCACTGAGACCTTGGGTTTCTACTATAAAAGCACCCTCAAAATTCAAGAAACTCCTGACTCACTCTACTCTCTTCTCGTTGCAGAGGATTTCACTAAGGAAAATGAACTTTGGATGTCTTTGGGACGTTAGCTCTTTAAGGAATTGATAAGCCCATGGTGTCCCTAAACCATGTCAATTCCAGCTGATGACACTCATTGTGTTAGGCGAGCACCCCTCTGGGTACCCGCCTCTATCAAGTTTTTTGGAACGTTGCCGTTGTTTAAGCTGTCTTCCGTATTCATATTATTTTCCTCATCAGAGCCCGCTATGATTTCTGTATCCAAGCCCAATCCAGTATCCAAGCCCATATGCGTATATGTCTTTCGCTTTTTTGAGTCAATAATGATTGATTTGTTATGGCCCTTATTTTTAGCTCCAAACTTATTATCTTTCCTTAATACAGTGGATAAAGCACTGGCATTAATTTGAATTATCCCTCCAATATTCCCTGTAACCGCTTGCTCAATTTGTGGCAAAATTATTGGATCTTGATTTTTCTGAATGTCTCCTGATTCCGGCTTCTCCTTCGCTCTGCCGGAATTCCACTATGGATCGTCTTCTCCACTTCGAAGCCATTTTGCTCCAATTGGTTTAACTTGTCGTTTAAACGAGGCTCTCATCCATGCTTCATATGGTTTGACTATATTTTGTTCTGGAGTATCGAATAACTTTGAACAGAACTTTTCTGAATGTCCCAAAAGACCACAAATGAAGCAAAACGTAGGTACATTCTCATATTTGAAGTTTATCCAGAAACAATCTTCGTATGTCTTCCTGATTTTCATTCGACGCTTCAGTGGTTTGGATAGATCTATAGATACACGAACTCTCATATAGTCATGCCATACACCTGCAAAGTTTGAGTCACAAGCTTCCACATAGACCCCCACATAATTCCCTACCTCCTTGATGATTTTTTCGGACATAAAACCTGGCCGAAGATCGTGTATTTGAACCCAGAGCGCCATATTATTTAGAGGAATTTGCCGTGGGTTATCACCTTCATTCATTCTAGCCATAACCAGAGCCTTTCTGTTAAAAGACCACGGACTACCATCAAGAACTCTTTTCACATCCAATTCGTGATAGAATTGAAAAAGATACAAATTGGCCTCCAGCTCCTTCATATAAACCCCTCTACCAGGCTTCCATAAGGCCGCTAACGTCTGTTGCATGGCCGGAAATTCCACATGGCCTTCTGAAATAAACCGAGCCACTACACAAAGTTTAGCATTGAAGCCTGTTAAGTTACATGAATGCTCATTTAACTCCTCATCATCAATAGCTAATCCTCCTTCCTCCTCATCTTCAATGGATATATTATTCATCGCATCAACGATATTGCTAGATGACGCCATCTTTGATCTCAAGAATAAGAAAATGAAAAAAGAAAAGGGAAAAGATAAATACTTTCAATACAATAGGATGACTATCTCAACCATGGCAGATGCCAAGACTTTCAATAAACATATTCTACTGAAGGGGTTATTTACGTAAGGGGTTTTCAATATACCGGGTGAAAGCTTTCATCTTCCATCTCCTAAATGATGTCAATGTTTTAAGATACATATCAAAATCTTCGAAAAAAACCCCTGTTCTCTTTAATTGCAAAGTTTTAAACTTTTCTTGTTAGCTGTTTGATGTTAGCTGTTTGATGGTTAAAGATTGATTCTTGATGGGTAGAAAAGATTATACTTGTATACCCACTTTAGAATTTGTCGATTTTTCGAAGAAAGATTGTTAATTTATCATTATTGAGCAAGACTATAGCTGTTTGATGGTTAAAGATTGATTCTTGATGGGTAGAAAAGATTATACTTGTATACCCACTTTAGAATTTGTCGATTTTTCGAAGAAAGATTGTTAATTTATCATTATTGAGCAAGACTATAGCTGTTTGATGGTTAAAGATTGATTCTTGATGGGTAGAAAAGATTATACTTGTATACCCACTTTAGAATTTGTCGATTTTTCGAAGAAAGATTGTTAATTTATCATTATTGAGCAAGAGTATAGTTGTTTGATGGTTAAAGATTGATTCTTGATGGGTAGAAAAGATTATACTTGTATACCCACTTTAGAATTTGTCGATTTTTCGAAGAAAGATTGTTAATTTATCATTATTGAGCAAGAGTATAGCTGTTCACTACTAGAAAAACTTCAATAGACATCGGTTTCTGGCCGATGTCTACGTATTTTTCGACCGATATCTTTGTCGGTGATGTTAAAAGTACCCCTTTTAGACATCGATTTCTAGCCGATGTCTAAATAACCATTTTACATCGGTTTCTTTCTAAGATTTGTTGTCTTAACATACATTTAGCATCGGTCACATTGTGAATTCTGTTGTCTAAACCAACATTTGACATCGATTTCATTTCAAGTAACTATTGTCTTTATATAACTTTAACATCAATTTTCTAGAAAATAAATTGATGTCTATTGTCATCTTAGACATCATCCTATACTGATGTCTAATGAACTTATAAACATCAGTATTTACAGAAAAATGTGATGTATATCTTTGTGTTAGACATCAGTTTTTCCACAATAAAATTGATGTATATTTAGATCTTAGACATCAGTATTTATTAAAATTTTGATGTATTTATTACCATTAGATATTAGTTTCTGAGCTTATATTAAATAAACCATTGTCTATCCAAGCATAAAAAAAAATAAAAACTGGACCATTCACTATATATATCCAACCATTTATATTACATCATTCAGAAAATACATCCAACCACAAAGACATCAATCCGCAAAACTAACTACACATCCATCATCATCATTCCGTAAAATTAACTACACATCCATCAACACATCATAATCGTACAACTCATCCTCTGCAGGACCCTCTGTTTCACCATTTTCTTGCCACTGCCCAAACTTCCGTGTGAACTGAATAACTTCAGTAACAAGATAACCGTTTGAGGCAGTATAGAATCCTGTTAAAGAAAAAACATCAAGTCATCTTCAGAAAACACACGTCTTAAACCTCGAAGTAACTCAGGATGGAAGCAAGAATATTATTACATTAAAGAAACTCAGGTTCAAAGGACCCGACGACACTGTAACCTCTATCTTGTTGAATGTTGTTGAACCAGATGCAACATTTAACTTTTCGAAGAAAGAAACACAATGGCATTTGAATTATACCATTTCACTATTAAGCTTTTATGTTAGCCCTGTCATAAAAAACTTTCGGTAAGAATGTGCATTATTGATGAAGTGTAATAAAAAAATGTTAGAGCAAAGCCAAACAGGCAGACACTTACAAGAAGGTCATCTTCTGTAGTTGTCTTCTTGATGTAAAGAATGGAAGCACCATTTAAGCTTTGGGAAATAGTTGACAGCCCAACAGAAGTGTAATCAATCAGTGGCACAACAGGAAAATCCAGCTCTATACAAAAATCATCACATGCATCAATGTTGTTCAAGTGTGATGAAACTGAAACTTTAGGTAGTGAAACTGAAATTTATTTAAGTTATGGCCCACAAAAAAAATAGTAGATGAGCAGTAGAGAATACCATAATCTGCCACAAAAGGAGTCTTGAAGAGGATGGTCGCTGTCCAGGGTGCAGGAAGCATTATGATAACAATTTTGTCCAGTGGGAAAAAATAATGGTTGTAGCATTTGGTTATTCTTATTCACTCAATTGCCTGCAATTACATTTGCATACTAGACAGTTTAAAATGGAATGTCGTTAAAGTTGCTTTATCAGGAGCTTTTAAGTGACTTGAATCCATAAATAAAGTATTCTAGTCTCTATACTGTGAGGTTGAGAACTATGCTACTCTTACGTGAAATGAGATTATGCAAAAATATTAAAAACCATATGCTATTGTTTCACCAATGTGTACATGTCCTCTAGGTATGTAAAGTAGTTATGTGACGTAGTTTTCGGTACATCAATGAATGTGTACAGTAATCGATTCATTAGATTATAGGGTAGTTATAAGGTGCCCCCAGGAAGTAAACTTACTGGCTCCGCCACTGACTCAGGTTATCAGATGCAAGAGACGAATGTAAATGTCAGTTCAGTAATCTATGTCAATCTACTTATTCAATCCAAGCTAGACTATAATAAATAGATATGCGTGGAGGTATCATTAAAAAAAGGAGGGTAAAAGTTACATACAATAGATGTAAATAAAATCCTTCTTCGAGAGGAGTCCATCTTGTCAAGACCTGTGTTGTGCAAGATAAATTAAAATTTGAAGGGCAGGTAATATAAACAAAAATAAAAGTTAGGCAAACTTCAGTTACTCCCTTTATCTAAAAGAAACCAGTAAAATTTTATATAGTATATTAATATGTATTTACACCGGAATGAATTATTTAATTTAGAATCAAGTACAATGTTACAATTATGGTTGTTTCCATGATTCAAAATCTAACTTATTGATTCTCTATCTAATCCTAGATGTCGGAAAACAAGATTCATACACTGAAAATGCAGGTTCCTGGAACAACCAAATGGATTATTTGACAATCAAACCATTCAGCCTAGACATAATATATTTGAACTCTCCATAAAATCTATTTTGAATTAACCAACATCCTTAGAACTTGCCTGCTTTGATTCATCATATGTGGCTAGCTGAGATGCAGTCAAAGCAGCAGCTCTGACCATTGCAAGACCAACTCCCTTCCAAAGAGCAGTCATTCCCTCCGTTGAAGATATTCTCCGCAACTCCTCTATTGGTCCTCTACTAGAATTTTGATTCATCTGCAACCTCACCTAAGGAAAAAGAATAAAATGTAAGAAAAAGCTTACCAGGTTTTTAGAATTTCTAAAATTAAGATACCTTTAGCACTTCAGAAGGGTTGGTTAATGCAGTGGCAAGGGCACCAAAGAATGCAATCTTCATCAAGATATTGTTGGACTCAAAAGCCAAATCACAGACATATTTTGATGGTTCATACAATCCTAAACGGAGACCACCATAAAGAACTGACCTCATAAGTGCAGGAGTTAATCCTCGATACAACGACTTAGCCCCTTCGTTCTGAAGAACTTGAACAAAAGATTGACCCTGATGCATCCAGAGGAGAATAAATTGGCTACATAATGCTTTCATATACTAGATATCATAAAATATTAAGAACATTCAAATCATACTTCTGAACCATTGCATTGATGGTTCAAAATTTCAATTAGATCAAACCCTAAAATCAATTTCGGATCCAAATAGTGAAAAATACAAAAATTGGGCAAAAACAACGAAACCCACTTTATCAACCATCAATTCAACCTATAAATCAACATCAATTAGATAAATAAAAGAGTACCTTTTGAGAACAGATTGGGTATCGACAGATTTGAGCACCAATTCTTAAATAAAACGATTTCGAGGAAACAAATCGATTTTGAGAGTTGAGATGAGAGATTGCCACTTTGATTTCGAGATGAATAGTGAATTTAGGGTTCTTGATTTTAGGTTTCTTCAGAGAGGTTTTTAGTCGGGGTGATGTGAGAGTTATGAGATTTTTAGTTTTTAATTTTGTCTGGAAAAAATATTAGAAAAGAGGAGGAAAGCAAAAATATTAGAAAAGAGGGGGAAATTGGTTTAACGGGGGAAAATTTGGCTAAGGGGGGAAAAATTGGACAAGGGGGAAAAATTGGACATGCGCGTTTTTTTTTAAAGTGTACCTAAGACATCGGTTTGACAACGAGGTGATGTCAGAAACACATATAGACATCAGTTATTTTACAACCGATGTAATAATCTCTTTTTACATCGGGCGTATCTACAACCGATGTGAAAGCAGTGATGTCTATTAACATTTTTCTTGTAGTGGTTTGATGGTTAAAGATTGATTCTTGATGTGTAGAAAAGATTATACTTGTGTACCCACTTGAGAATTTGTTGATTTTTCGAAGAAAGATTGTTAATTTTGCTGATCTTGGTTTCTTGAATCGGGTGTTTTTGTTGTTAAAGATGGATGATGAAAGTAATGATAACAATATGTTTACATTGAATTCGGAAAATTTTTGGACTTGGAAAACCCAAATGGTAGATTTCTTGTGTGTTAGGGACTTGTATGAAACTATTAAGTCTAAAGATGCGGTGGATGGTATTAATGATCAAGAATGGAAAATATTAAGTCGTAAGGCGGTGGCTATAATTAGGCAGTTTGTTGATGATAGTGTGCACCAAAATGTGGCTAGTTATACGAATGCATTTGAGCTTTGGAGCAAACTTGAGAGTATGTGGCGATTGTCAAAGGTAATCTTTTGATTGAAGAGGCTAGAAGAAGAGATCTGACTTTATCGAGCAAAAATGGAGCTGATATGGTTCAAGACCGAGGCAGGGGCATGAGCAAAAATGGAGACTCTTGTAATAGAGACAAGTCTAAGGGAAGATCAAACTCAAACTCCAAGAGTAAAGTGATTTGTTACCATTGTCAAAATCAGGGACATATTAAAAATTCCTGTCCAACAATGAAAAGAAATAAGGATAATGATGAGGTGCGCAAGCAGTAATCTGATGTTATATGTTCTTTCATCAGCAACTACATGTTGAAGCGAGAGCCCTATGGAAATGCCCATGTCACCAAAAACCGTAACTTGCACTGCTAATGAAGGAGCACTTGTCGTTTCATTCGACACCGGTGACTCTAGGTTCGGGACTAGAGCTAACAGTTTCGAGACATCTTTCGGACAATTGCAAGACAGTTGACTAAATGCATCACCATCACTCTCCGCAATAGTTAACAACACATAGTCCCCGTGGCTATACATAATTTGCGGCTTTACGGGCCGTGACGGGGTTGAAATGTCACCAGAAAAGGGTGAAAAATGTTGGAGAGTCAAGGACAAAGAGTGTTTAAGAAAGGGAATGATAGTTGTGGAATTACAAGTGTAGTTTGAGAATTTGTAGAAAAAAATGGATTGATTTGGTGAAAACAAAAGCCATGGGATGTCAAGAAAAGTTAAAGGCAAAGATATTGGAGTTGTGTTTGGTGGTGGAGAGACTTGGCATTCATCAACAATCTTTATTTTGAAGCTCGGAGCCATGGAAATTTGAAAGATTCTGATTACTTCAGTATGCTTGGCTGAAGACTTGATATAGTCCAATGTTTTGGGTGTTAGGTGACCACATATTATGCAACGTTTTCCATGGATGAAAATTTAAAAAAAAAAATAGAAATTTAAATTTGACCGACTTGAAATTGTTTTTAAATATGTTTAGCTCATATTTAGCTCTTCATCTTCATGTTTAGCTCGAACACTGTCACCGTAAACTTTTCGAGTTTTCGTGTCCTTGAGGATCTCATACGAGTTTTGGAGCCTCTGAAAATTCTTAAGAGCATTAGGGTCGTTTCTTCTCTTGTCTGGATGTAGTTTTAAAGCCTTTGATTTATATGCTTTTGTGATTTCTTGCAGACAGAGTTTGGAACCTTGTACACCACTTGGTAAACCAAGAATAGCGTAATGATCTACCTCCATTGTTTTAAGCTCGTGTCTCGAGATTATATTTTATTCGTTCACCAAATCAATACTTATTTGGAGCATAAGACATACCAATAACTTCAAGTACGAAATTTTCTTATTATCAGTGATATAATAAAAGTAATATGCCAGCATCCCAGAATATATAATATATAAATAATTTTTAATAATAATTATTATTATATCCTTAATTGCTAAACTAATTGATGAACAAGCGGAAACACTATTAATGGAGATAAATCTAGCTCCAAAATGCAAACTAACACATATTAATTAAATAAAACTTTTGAGGGAGAAACCAAACTATTCAGCTTTGGAATGGGCCAGATGAAGTACACAATACTGAGGAATCAAGTCTTGCTGCCGAATCCAGGGCAGTTAAGATTCTTGAGACTACTTCTGCAGGTCTTTCACAGGAGGTAGCTCACAGAGAAGTGCTAGAAAATTTAATACTGATACTTCAGTCATGTTCATACGTTTAGTAGAGCAATCAGATAACTGCTGGTGTGTTCAGATAAATGAACGCAATGGAGACACAACTGCACAATTGTAGGCTATCACAATGCTTCTCAAAGCACTATTTTTTATAAACCTGAACATTGATATTAAATATGTGGATCCATATGGACACCTGGACTGGAGAATATTAGTCCTAAAAGGGCAGTAGCAGCGGAAATGACTACTGCTGAATCTGTTGGAGAAGGTTTATTACGTATATTAATGTCGTTCGATGTTTTTCTATATAAACCAGTTGTATTCTGCAAGTGTAAAAAAATAAGCAAGAAGAAATATAGATCTCTTATCCTGTTCTTAGTTTAAGTTGTCAGAGTTCTAGTCGGTGGGGGTCACAAGTTCGACTCTCTGCCACCCCAACATTCTCACAATTATTATATATGGACATGAAGACAAATTAATGCCACAAAGATGGGTGTCCGTGATCCACTCTTTGACCCAAAAATGTACTTTCGAGTGAAAATGAGTGTTAAATATAGTATAAGATCCAATTGAGACCTTTCTCTAATACCTTAAGGTTTTATATGAACTGATTACTAACTGATTACTAACAGTAGGGACATCATATCACATGACTCCTTATATCCGCCATCTACCGATGACACTATCACAAATATCTGGATGTCTACCATTGTGACAATGCAGTATTCTCACTCCTTGAGAAAGCTTGCCAGGAGAAAATCCTTAAAACAGGATAAGCCTTGAGATGTAGTTGAAATCATCACAAAAGGAAATTAAAGGCTAAGCCAAAGACATTGATGTAAAAACTTCTACTAAGACTTGAAAACTTCACTTCATATTAGTTATATTAGTTAGTGATGAGAGGTAATCACTAATACAAGCGAGACGAGTAAAATAAGTATGAAGGCTGCAATAAGTATGAAGGAGAAATAGTCGAAGGACTTATGATTAAGTATTAACAAAATCAAATTAAACATCCTAAATTATTTGGTTCCTAGAGTAAAATGAATTCAAAACTTCCGTGTTTAAAAAGAATTACATATTTCTGTCCAACATATTACATATGTATCTCTAATACAACCGAAGTAAAACTTGACTTTGATCCCTCTATCTTGTTATCGGAAAAATGTTCGAGTACTCGCTCAAATTCGACTCGATTAACTTTCAATTTCCGAATACTCGATCGAGTAAATCGATCTTTAGAGTACTACAGTCAAAAGTCAAACTGCATAGCTAATTAAAGGACAAAGAGAGTATATGCTCGTTTGGAAAAATTTATATAGGATAAGTGACAATAAATTAAAAGTAAATAATTACTTATAAGTTATCAATGTATTTAGATCTATAAGTTCAGTATAATATTTGGTATATAATTAGTTATCAATTTTTCAAATACATTTATTGTTTATTATAAGATGTAAGATATTACCTCAAAATTTGGAGCGTTAGATTTTAAAATTTATTAGTTGAGAGTAACCTATTATTCATATTTAACAAATTATGTCACTAATACCTAATTTATTATATTTTTTAATTTAACTTTTAGAAAATAATATATTTGATCATTGTTATTAGGGGTTATTAAGAGTTTGGCCCTCAAAGTTCTACTGAAAATACACAGAAACCCTCAAAGTACGAAAACATACCTCCATGCCACTCAAAGTACGAAAACGTACCTCCATGCCACTGAAGTATGTCCGATGTACATCCCAGCCCTTTTTCCGTTCAAAGTCATTATTTTTTTTTTTTTAAGAACACTGGAATTAATTCATTAATGAAAAGCCATACGACATCTACAAAGATAGTCACGTCGAACAAACATAAAATAGAAACAATCGTCTATCCTCCTGAAGAGATAGTCAAACGATATGTTGAAAATGATATATTTACATGTACCCGCTTCACCGTAACTTGTTTCACCGCAACCTGTTTGAGCTATCGACCATAATTGCAATTCCATACATACTTAAAGCGACAACCTCTCAACCATGGAGAGAAAAACAAACCGAAATTGCAAACTGAAAAAACAAATTAAAAGAACTTAGATATGAAGAAACGAAACCACAATAGGGGATAATCGGTCCACTCTCGAATCCAAAATCCCGCTTGAATCGAAGAAGAACAAAACCGAAAGCTCCAAAAATTTAGATCTAAAAAATCAAACCAAACACACTCAATGGGTAGAAAACCTTACCCTTATTAAGGAAAATCAGAAATAAATTAAAAGAAAGAAAAAGATTGGGGCTTTCCATCGAAGAGAAACCGGTGGAAGCCCCGTCAGCTATGTTTTAAGAAGAAAAAGAGGGGCGGCGGTGAAAGAGAAAGGAGAGCAGTGACGCGCGAGTATGAATAAAAAGTCATTATTATTAAATCGGTTGAGGGATAACTTTGTCATTTCCATTGATTTGTACGTTACATAAAAATAGTATGAACGTTTTGGTCCTTGAAGTATGGATTATTATATACCTTTACACATTCTAGTAAAAAAAATTTGTAATGTTTCTATTAAGCGTACTTATAATTTTCGGACCTTTAAATAACATAGTTTTGCAATATATATTTTCGAGTTTTTTGACTTGCACCAAAGTAGGATGTTCAAATTTTAATAAAAATATAAAAAATGCAAAAAAATATGTAAAATATAATTTTTATGCCCGTGAAAATGCCTAGACATAAGTTTTTAAGAAAATTGTGATTTTTTGTCATTTACGAATCTAAAATAACATAGTTCGACATTTTATTTTTTCATCATTTTTGGCTTGTACCAAAGAACTACGTTCAAATTTTAATATAGAACAAAAAAAGAAAAAAATATTATGTAAAAACATATTTTTTACGCTCTCAAAATGCCTATCATGATAAGTTCTTATGAAAATTTGTTTTTTTGGTCATTTTGGACCTTAATATAACATAATTTTATATTTTATTTTTTTCGAGTTTTTAGGTTTGTACCAAAATAGGACGTTTGAATTTTAATGCGAAACAAAAAAAAATAATAATAATATATTTAAAAATATAATTTTTAGGCAAAAAAAATAAGCGAAATTGCATTATTTTGCCATTTTCTATAACTTAGCAATATTAATATATTGACCCTTAAAATTTGCACATTTGTACACATTAACACATATGTTCCGATATTACCCCTATGCCGAACGACCGATATGTAATTTTATCTCCAATTGTTGGAAAAGGGCCGATACATACAAAAGTCATACTTCAATGGCCCAGAAGTACGTTTTTATACTTTGAGGGTTCCTGTGTATTTTCGGGGAAATTTTGAGGGCCAACCTCTTAATAACCCTTGTTATTAGTTTAATTTAACTATCACATGCAATAATATCATGACTAGTTTTTATCGATTACCCATTATTGTGATAATCAACTAGATAAGAGTATAAATTGCTTGATGCTCACTTTCACATATGGGTCCCCTTCCACAACCACAGGTGGTTAGAATAATTTATCAACCACCATCCGCAACTAAACATTGCGGTGAGAAATAGTACCAAAATACCCCTCACCCCCGCAATGTATCATTGCGGGGGATCTCAGTTACCAAAACACCCTTCTTTTCTTGCTGGGCCAAGTTTTATGGATTTAATGTAAATAGTATTGGGCTTGCATATAATTGTATTGGGCTTAGATATAATTTTATATTGGGTCTGTACAAAAATAATCGTAACCCTTATGCTCACTAGATGAACTAGAATCACCAAATAAATATGAAGCCACACTAATAAGAATACTAACCTTGAGTTGAATGATCTTCAAAAAATTTGAAAATGGAGCTCCAAAACAAAATAGGGTTTGTTTGAAAAAAAGGGGAAATGGGAAGGGGCTGCGGGGTTTAAGGTGGCCAGCCTACACCTCAATGAAACATTGCAGGGGGTGCATTAAATGCAACCAACTATCCACCACAATGTTTCATTGCGGGGGTTGGTAGCCCAGCAATGTTTCATTGCGGGGGGTGGTAGCCCAGTAATATTTCATTGCGGGGGGTGGTGCATTTAATGCAGCCACCTGCCAACTGTCCAGCTTTTAATGCTAGTTTGAGCTTAGTCCCCCCGCAATGTTTCATTGCTGGGGGTATTTTTTTTTTGTTTTTTTGTTTTTTTATTTTAAACCCTTAATATATTCTCAAAAATTAAAATAAATGCATAAAAATCATAAATATGTTTTATACATTATTAGAGATGGTTTTTATTACATATATTACATTTAATTATTTTTCTAGGTCCAATTATGTTGAAACACATGTTAAACCTTATAGATAATTACTAGTTCGAAAATAATTGCGAGTTATTGATATTTTTAATTTTGTTTTTTAAAATAATAAAATTAATTCTAAACAATGTTTCAAAATATTTTACCATGCATCTCTAATTCTACGGTGAAAAAAATATATGATTACTCGTTCTAATATAAATATATATTATTGATATTTTTTTCAAAATTGCTTTTAAATTTAATAAAAATTAATATTAAATATAAATTTAATATAACTAATGTTTCCAAATATTATATGGTGAAACACATGTTAAACCATACACATGATTACTCGTTCGCAAATAATTGTGTTCTAGTTTTTTCATTTTCATTTTTTTAACATAATAAATGATTACACACATGTTAATTTGATTTTCAAATCAATATTTTGAATGTTTATACTTTATATTAGTAGTTTATCATTTGTAGAAATTAAAAAATTAAATTTAATTCAATAATTTAAATTTTGTGGTACATGTCAATATTTTAAATTTTGTCGCATATTAATATTTTTGTAATATTTTATAATTTTAAAATTAATTTTTTTTATTTTACATACAAAATAATGTAAATTGAAATTTATATAATTCAAATAAAATTGATGATCCAAAACACTTTAAATTTTATATTTTGAAAAATAAAATTATTATTTATAAAATTAATGTAAATATAATATTAACACAAAATAAAAGTCCATATAATAAACCCAAAATTAAAGGGCAGTCCTGGAAATAAGGGCAGCCCAGTCCAGCCCAAGTTAAGCCCACCCCAATAAGGGCAGTCTTGGAAATAAAAGAAAGTTAAATACACCCGCAATGATACATTGCGGGGTCGATAGGCAGTTTTGTTTAAAAAGAAGTTAAAAACCCCCGTAATGATTGATTGCGGTGGTTGACTGGTGATCAATTCACAGCCACCCGTGTCTGTGGACCAAAACCCTTCACATATTCATATTTAAGTTTGAAAATAGTTCAGATATATAATCACCCAAAAACATGGTGTTAAAAACATGGTGTTAAGTCCCTATCCACTTATAGCCTATATATGAAACTTATATTAGTTGCCAAATATAAATATAATTAATTCATTAATACAATGTATGAATGTATGTGTCGTTGTTCACTAGTATCAGAAAAAACCCCATTACTAGTATCAAAGACTACCAACTTATACTTTTTCTCTCTGTTTTTACTGTTGCAAAAATACAGTCTGTCTCTAATACAATCAAGAGGCAAAAAATTAACCTAATACAACATGAACCAACCAATTGCATAATTTGAAAAAGAAACAATTTAATTCAATCTAAGTATTACATGGAGATATACATTTTGTTAATTCAATTTTTTTTCCTAAATACAGGTAACTTTTATAAACTTTTAATAACTAATAACCTTCCTTAAAACATCATAAATATATTTTTTAATTTTATATTTTTTAAATTTTTCCTAAATTCAAAAAATATATTTATTTCAGTATATTTAAAAAATCAGCCATAAAAAGCTGCTCTGATCAACAACCAAACAAACACAGATCAGTATAAAATTTTACTCCCTCTGTCCCCCTCAATTTTTTACATTGGGGGACGGCACGGAACTTAATAAAAAATGTAAATTAATAGGAAAAAGTAAGAAAAATGAGTAAAGTGGTGGGGTCAAATGAGATTGGATTTTATATTATAAAATGTTACTATTTTTGGTATGTAAAGAAATGAGAGGGACGTACCAAAAAGGAAAGTGTAAAGAAATGAGAGGGATATAGTGGAGTAGTATGTTATTCTGGACTTCTTGAGCTTTAAATCCAACGGTGGAGATTGTAATTCAAGTACTCTATACAGGTGTATTCTGCCCTGTTCTCTTTAATTGCAAAGTTTTAAACTTTTCCTGTTAGCTGTTTGATTGTTAAAGCTTGAATCTTGATGTGTAGAAAAGATTATACTTGCATACCCACTTTAGAATTTGTCGATTTTTCAAAGAAAGATTGTTAATTTATCATTATTGAGCAAGTGTGTAGCTGTTTGATGGTTAAAGATTGATTCTTGATGGGTAGAAAAGATTATACTTGTGTACCCACTTTAGAATTTGTCGATTTTTCGAAAAAAGATTGTTAATTTATCATTATTGAGCAAGAGTGTAGCTGTTTGATGGTTAAAGATTGATTCTTGATGGGTAGAAAAAATTATACTTGTGTACCCACTTTAGAATTTGTCGATTTTTCGAAGAAAGATTGTTAATTTATCATTATTGAGCAAGTGTGTAGCTGTTTGATGGTTAAAGATTGATTCTTGATGGGTAGAAAAGATTATACTTGTGTACCCACTTTAGAATTTGTCGATTTTTTGAAGAAAGATTGTTAATTTATCATTATTGAGCAAGAGTGTAGCTGTTTGATGGTTAAAGATTGATTCTTGATGGGTAGAAAAGATTATACTTGTGTACCCACTTTAGAATTTGTCGATTTTTCGAAGAAAGATTGTTAATTTATCATTATTGAGCAAGAGTGTAGCTGTTTGATGGTTAAAGATTGATTCTTGATGGGTAGAAAAAAAAGATTATACTTGTGTACCCACTTTAGAATTTGTCGATTTTTCGAAGAAAGATTGTTAATTTATCATTATTGAGCAAGTGTGTAGCTGTTTGATGGTTAAAGATTGATTCTTGATGGGTAGAAAAGATTATACTTGTGTACCCACTTTAGAATTTGTCGATTTTTCGAAGAAAGATTGTTAATTTATCATTATTGAGCAAGCGTGTAGCTGTTTGATGGTTAAAGATTGATTCTTGATGGGTAGAAAAGATTATACTTGTGTACCCACTTTAGAATTTGTCGATTTTTCGAAGAAAGATTGTTAATTTATCATTATTGAGCAAGTGTGTAGCTGTTTCATGGTTAAAGATTGATTCTTGATGTGTAGAAAAGATTATACTTGTGTACCCACTTGAGAATTTGTTGATTTTTCGAAGAAAGATTGTTAATTTTGCTGATCTTGGTTTCTTGAATCGGGTGTTTTTGTTGTTAAAGATGGATGATGAAAGTAATGATAACAATATGTTTACATTGAATTCGGAAAATTATTGGACTTGGAAAACCCAAATGGTAGATTTCTTGTGTGTTAGGGACTTGTATGAAACTATTAAGTCTAAAGATGCGGTGGATGGTATTAATGATCGAGAATGGAAAATATTAAGTCGTAAGGCGGTGGCTATAATTAGGCAGTTTGTTGATGATAGTGTGCACCAAAATGTGGCTAGTTATACAAATGCGTTTGAGCTTTGGAGCAAACTTGAGAGTATGTATGGACGGAAGAGCGCTATAAGTAAATTTTTCATGATGAAAAAGCTTTTAAATATGAAGTATAGGGATGGTGAGAGCATGGGAGCGTACTTGAGTGATTTTCAGTGCTTGGTTAATGAGTTAGTTGGATCGAAGGTGAACTTGGATAATGAATTGCAAGCTTCGTTACTGTTGTCATCGCTTCCTTATAGTTATGATAGTTTTGTTACTTTGTTGAGTAATTCTGCTCCCAATGGCAAGTTGACAGTGGCGATTGTCAAAGGTAATCTTTTGATTGAAGAGGCCAGAAGAAGAGATCTGACTTTATCGAGCAAAAATGGAGCTGATATGGTTCAAGACCGAGGCAGGGGCATGAGAAAAAATGGAGACTCTTGTAATAGAGACAAGTCTAAGGGAAGATCAAACTCAAACTCCAAGAGTAAAGTGATTTGTTACCATTGTCAAAATCAGGGACATATTAAAAATTCCTGTCCAACAATGAAAAGAAATAAGGATAATGATGAGGTGCGCAAGCAGTAATCTGATGCAATAGTGAACAACCTCAGTTGTAACAAGTTAAGATATGTTTTTTCCATTGGTGATCAAGTTTAATTATGTTTTGTTTTTTATTTATAATTCTACTGCGGTGATCTAGTCAGGTGCTTCATATCATGTTATTTCAGACATAAAATACCTTGCGTCCTTCACTAATTGCAATTATGGTCACATGAAGATGAGAAATGAAGGTTATCAAAGATTTTTCGCATGGGTACAGTGTGTGTGGAGACTTTTTCGCAGACTATAGTCTTCATGAAGATGTTATATGTTCTTTCATCAGAAACTACATGTTGAAGCGAGAGCCCTATGGAAATGCCCATGTCACCAAAAACCGTAACTTGCACTGCTAATGAAGGAACACTTGTCGTTTCATTCGACACCGGTGACTCTAGGTTCGGGACTAGAGCTAACAGTTTCGAGACATCTTTCGGACAATTGCAAGACAGTTGACTAAATGCATCACCATCACTCTCCGCAATAGTTAACAACACATAGTCCCCGTGGCTATACATAATTTGCGGCTTTACGGGACGTGACGGGGTTGAAATGTCACCAGAAAAGGGTGAAAAATGTTGGAGAGTCAAGGACAAAGAGTGTTTAAGAAAGGGAATGATAGTTGTGGAATTACAAGTGTAGTTTGAGAATTTGTAGAAAAAAATGGATTGATTTGGTGAAAACAAAAGCCATGGGATGTCAAGAAAAGTTAAAGGCAAAGATATTGGAGTTGTGTTTGGTGGTGGAGAGACTTGGCATTCATCAACAATCTTTATTTTGAAGCTCGGAGCCATGGAAATTTGAAAGATTCTGATTACTTCAGTATGCTTGGCTGAAGACTTGATATAGTCCAATGTTTTGGGTGTTAGGTGACCACATATTATGCAACGTTTTCCATGGATGAAAATTTAAAAAAAAAATAGAAATTTAAATTTGACCGACTTGAAATTGTTTTTAAATATGTTTAGCTCATATTTAGCTCTTCATCTTCATGTTTAGCTCGAACACCGTCACCGTAAACTTTTCGAGTTTTCGTGTCCTTGAGGATCTCATACGAGTTTTGGAGCCTCTGAAAATTCTTAAGAGCATTAGGGTCGTTTCTTCTCTTGTCTGGATGTAGTTTTAAGACTTAATTGCACGAAGAAGGCCTGAGTTATAATTTTTTTGCACAGAAATGACTTATCTCTAATAATAGGCACCCGCATGGCTTCCGTCAAAATATGTCAAACGGACGTTAAGTTTTTAAATATTTTAATAATATAAAAGGCTAAACTGGTAAAATCACACAAACACAAAGGCCAAAATAAGCTTTAATAATATCAATTCTACCACTACATACAATTCAAGAACAAGCACATTATATCAAAGGGTATCTAAAATTATCTGAAAGCGGTATAGCAAGGATATCGTCATCATTAATAGCCAGACCACCCAATGCATTAACAGTCATTAGATCACTAATAGTAGTCGAATATCTCGAGGCAATACTATACAATGTATCCACAGGTTTGTAACATACGACAAATAAATAGCAGGGAAATTATTATCGGTTCCATTAAAACAAGTACAAGGCAAATGAACAACAAGACTCTGACTAACATCAAGCACAACATCAAGCACAGAAGGATCAGACACAGAAGACACAAGACCCCCGTAAATCGAATCAGCAATACTCGAAAGAGTATCCGAAGGCCGAGTCTTTTAATGAGTGGAAACAAATTTTCTAATGCCATCAACACAAGAACAACTTATTGGGACTTTAATAAAAAGTTGAGAAGGGAGAATGTGGTTTTCAACATCAGGTTAAGAAATGTCAATGGCATTAGCTGTGAGAAGTGAGACTGGGTCAATTTGAAAAAGAGAAGCAACTTCAGAGACTTTAAGGTCTGTGTATAAAGTGTAACCAAGTAAAGAGTTACAAGAATCTGAGTTTGAACATGGCTCAATAGTGGATTTTGACGCTAGAATATTAGGCAAATCTGAAAAAATCAAGATTGTAGAGAAAAGGAGAAAGATGGGTTTTTTAGACACCATTTTGAAAGGTGTTGAAGAAAGATCAAGTCTTGTGAAGATTGGATTTGAAAAAATGAATCTTTTTTGGGTTTTTTTCTTGTTCGAAGAAAGTTTGGATTTTTAAAGTCTTCAAATGTGAAATTAGCTCATGGGGTTTTGAAAATAGTTCAAGAAATTCAAATGGATTTTACCAGTTTAGTCTTCTATTTTATTAAAATATTTAAAAACTTAACGTCCGTTTGACCTATTTTGACGGAAGTCATGCGGGTGTTTAAAAATTTATATTTGAGTCATGCGGGTGCCTATTATTATAGATAAGCCATTTCTGTGCAAAACAATTATAACTCAGGTCATTTTCGTGCAATTAAGTCTAGTTTTAAAGCCTTTGATTTATATGCCTTTGTGATTTCTTGCAGACAGAGTTTGGAACCTTGTACACCACTTGGTAAACCAAGAATAACGTAATGATCTACCTCCATTGTTTTAAGCTCGTGTCTCAAGATTTTATTTTATTCGTTCACCAAATCAATACTTAAATACATAAAGACTAACTTGGAGCATAAGACATACCAATAACTTCAAGTACGAAAATTTCTTATTATCAGTGATATAATAAAAGTAATATGCCAGCATCCCAGAATATATAATATATAAATAATTTTTAATAATAATTATTATTATATCCTTAATTGCTAAACTAATTGATAAACAAGCGGAAACAATATTAATGGAGATAAATCTAGCTCCAAAATGCAAACTAACACATATTAATTAAATAAAACTTTTGAGGGAGAAACCAAACTATTCAGCTTTGGAATGGGCCAGATGAAGTACACAATACAGAGGAATCAAGTCTTGCTGCCGAATCCAGGGCAGTTAAGATTCTTGAGACTACTTCTGCAGGTCTTTCACAGGAGGTAGCTCACAGAGAAGTGCTAGAAAATTTAATACTGATACTTCAGTCATGTTCATACGTTTAGTAGAGCAATCAGATAACTGCTGGTGTGTTCAGATAAATGAACGCAATGGAGACACAACTGCACAATTGTAGGCTATCACAATGCTTCTCAAAGCACTATTTTTTATAAACCTGAACATTGATATTAAATATGTGGATCCATATGGACACCTGGACCGGAGAATATTAGTCCTAAAAGGACAGTAGCAGCGGAAATGACTACTGCTGAATCTGTTGGAGAAGTTTTATTACGTATATTAATGCCGTTAGATGTTTTCCTATATAAACCAGTTGTATTCGTTAAGTGTAAAAAAATAAGCAAGAAGAAATATAGATCTCTTATCCTGTTCTTAGTTTAAGTTCTCAGAGTTCTAGTCGGCGGGGGTCACAAGTTCGACTCCCTGCCACCCCAACATTCTCACAATTATTATATATGGACATGAAGACAAATTAATGTCCCAAAGATGGGTGTCCGTGATCCACTCTTTGACCCAAAAATGTACTTTCGAGTGAAAATGAGTGTTAAATATAGTATAAGATCCAATTGAGACCTTTCTCTAATACCTTAAGGTTTTATATGAACTGATTACTCAATAGTAGGGACATCATATCACATGACTCCTTATATCCGCCATCTACCGATGACACTATCACAAATATCTGGATGTCTACCATTGTGACAATGCAGTATTCTCAAGTATTCTCACTCCTTGAGAAAGCTTGCCAGGAGAAGATCCTTAAATTGAGATGTAGTTGAAATCATCACAAAAGGAAATTAAAGGCTAAGCCAAAGGCATTGATGTAAAAACTTCTACTAAGACTTGAAAACTTCACCTCATATTAGTTATATTAGTTAGTGATGAGAGGTAATCACTAATACAAGCGAGACGAGTAAAATAAGTATGAAGGCTGCAATAAGTATAAAGGAGAAATAGTCGAATGACTTGTGATTAAGTATTAACAAAATCAAATTAAACATCCTAGATTATTGGTTCCTAGAGTAGATACGAGACGAGTAAAATGTACGCAAAACTTCCGTGTTTAAAAAGAATTACATATTTTTGTCCAACATATTACATATGTATCTCTAATACAAACGAAGTAAAACTTGACTTTGATCCCTCTATCTTGTTATCGGAAAAATGTTCGAGTACTCGCTCAAATTCGACTCGATTAACTTTCAATTTCTGAATACTCGATCGATTAAATCGATCTTTAGAGTACTACAGTCAAAAGTCAAACTGCATAGTTAATTAAAGGACAAAGAGAGTATATGCTCGTTTGGAAAAATTTATATAGGATAAGTGACAATAAATTAAAAGTAAATAATTACTTATAAGTTATCAATGTATTTGGATCTACGTATAAGTTCAGTATAATATTTGGTATATAATTAGTTACGAATTTTTCAAATACATTTATTGTTTTTTATAAGATGTAAGATATTACCTCAAAATTTGGAGCGCTAGATTTTAAAATTTATTAGTTGAGAGTAACCTATTATTCATATTTAACAAATTATGTCACTAATACCTAATTTATTATATTTTTTAATTTAACTTTTAGAAAATAATATATTTGATCATTGTTATTAGGGGTTATTAAGAAATTGGCCCTCAAAGTTCTACTGAAGAAAATACATAAGAACCCTCAAAGTACGAAAACGTACCTCCATGCAACTGAAGTATGTCCGATGTACATCCCAGCCCTTTTTCCGTTCAAAGTCATTATTATTAAATCGGTTGAGGGATAACTTTGTCATTTCCATTGCTTTGTACGTTACATAAAAATAGTATGAACGTTTTGGTCCTTGAAGTATGGATTATTATACACCTTTACACATTTTAGTAAAAAAAATTTGTAATGTTTCTATTAAGCGTACTTATAATTTTCAGACCTTTAAATAACATAGTTTTGCAAAATATATTTTCGAGTTTTTTGACTTGCACCAAAGTAGGACGTTCAAATTTTAATAAAAATATAAAAAATGCAAAAAAATATGTAAAATATAATTTTTATGCCCGTGAAAATGCCTAGACATAAGTTTTTAAGAAATTTGTGATTTTTTGTCATTTACGAATCTAAAATAACATAGTTCGACATTTTATTTTTTCATCATTTTTGGCTTGTACCAAAGCACTACGTTCAAATTTTAATATAGAACAAAAAAAGAAAAAAATATTATGTAAAAACATATTTTTTTCGCTCTCAAAATGCCTATCATGATAAGTTCTTATGAACATTTGTTTTTTTGGTCATTTTGGACCTTAATATAACATAGTTTTGTACTTTATTTTTTTTCGAGTTTTTAGGTTTGTACCAAAATAGGATGTTTGAATTTTAATACGAAACAAACAAAATAAAATAAATAATATTTAAAAATATAATTTTTAGGCCAAAAAAATAAGCGAAATTTCATTATTTTGCAATTTTCTATAACTTAGCAATATTAATATATTGACCCTTAAAGTTTGCACATTTGTACACATTAACACATATGTTCCGATATTACCCCTATGCCGAACGACCGATATGTAATTTTTATCTCCAATTGTTGGAAAAAGGACCGATACATACAAAAGTCATACTTCAATGGCCGAGAGGTACGTTTTTATACTTTGAGGGTTCCTGTGTATTTTCGGGGAAATTTTGAGGGCCAACCTCTTAATAACCCTTGTTATTAGTTTAATTTAACTATCACATGCAATAATGTGCATGTTTGGCAACTCAAAGTTGGAACTGTTTTGGGCTTAAAAGCCCACTTTGGCTTATGGGCTATGTTTGGGCAAATAAGAAAAACCTACTTATCACGGTTTATTATCCATAAGCTGAATGTTATCTGAGGCTAACATTTCTCAAATAAACCCAACTTAATTATCGTTATTCTTCATTTCCCCTTTCATCTTCAATTACTTTTCTTTCTTTTCATTTACTTCCTTCAACTGTGAGAATTCAATTCTTCAGTTTCCTCATTACTTTCTTCAACTACGAGCCTTTAATTTCTAACCCCTTTTCTGCTAGTTTCTTTTCTGTTATGCCTGTTCTTCAATTTCTGTTCGTAATGGCGGCAACCCCACCGGTGACCCCTAATGCTAAGTGGACAGATGAATTACATAAACTCTTTGTTGAATTATGTGCTGGTGAAGTTATCAAGGGCAACAAAGTAGGGACAACTTTGAATAAGGAAGGTTGGGTTGTAGTTCACACGGAATTTGTGAGGCAAAAGAATGTCCCGTGGACGATGAGACAATTTAAAAATCATTGGGAGGCGATGAAACCGGATTACCAGCTTTTTAAGAAATTGAAGTTCGGAGAAAGTGGGTTGGGATGGAACGAGAATACCAAGACAATCGAGGCGTCTCCTGTATGGTGGTTACACAAAACACAGGTATTATATATGCGTATTGTTAGCATTACAATTTTTTGAATATTGGTGTTATGTGGTTGGGGGTCTGAAGGTATGTATGTGTTTGGAAAATGTTATGTGGTTGGGGGTCTGAAGATATCATAAGAATAAATAGCTTGGAAATTGTCTGAAGATATCATAAGAATTATTAATAGTTTGGAAATTTTTTCTGCACTGGCCATATCTTTTATGTGTTGATATTTTCATTAGCCCTAGCATTGCAGTCTACGTTGAAAATTTTCTCCTTCTTCTGGTACTTTTTTACAAGTTTTGTTTGCCCTTTTTATCTATGTATTCAGATCTCTGTGTTGTTTTCTATGTATAGCTGCTGCTTTAATTGTTGTTTTCTAATGTTTCAGTTGAGATCTGATTGACTTTTCTTATTGTAATTCATCTGTTATTTATTTCTTCTTGGTGGATTAAATTAATTAATTGTGAATTAATCTTGTGTCATGGTTGCTCTGCTGGTTTCCTTTGTTGTTTTTGGATTAGATTGACTTATCGAATATTTATGTATGCTTTTACTCTTTTATGTATCCAAATTATTACTGTCATTAGGTTGCATTAGCCCTGCGCAAGTGATTGTAGACATGACATGACAGAGAAACAAAACATTAACCCTCAATAGTTTGAAGAACCAATCTATATGTAAGAAAATGATTCATTGAAAAGCTGACTACTGTCTGAAGGTAGTATAAGGAGGCAACATTAACACATGAACTTGCTTCTTTTGTGTGGAACCCCTGTTTCCTGCTGCTTAACACCTTAAAGTATGAACACCATTTATGCATTCATATACCCGACTTAGAGTGTGGCAACTCTACACGCCAACACTCCTTACAATTTGATCAAAACATGATTCGGTTACTCCTTAATAAGTGTTGGACAAATTGGTTCACATGCATTAATACTGATGCAGGAGGGTGGTAAAAATGAAGGGTCAAAATTTAGAAGCATACAAAAAAGTTAGAGTTAGCATATCTAAGGAAAGTAGACTGTCTGCATGTTGGGTGGGAATGTGTCTATCTTTGTCACACAACTTTGTTGGTTTATAAACAACTAGTGAATAATAAAGATTTATAAAGGGTCACAAGAGGAAGACATTCACAAAGATTTATAAAGGTAAGTACAGAAGAAAGAAAAAGGTATAAAAAGTAGAAACCCAAATTTGAAAATTTGAAAACAAGAGATGAATTCTCAGATATAACATTTGAAACCAAGCTCAAAAAAGGGCTTCCTTGCAAAAAGTTCACCCTTGAAAACTGATCTATTAAACAACTATAACTAGTGGTGTGCAGCTAATGTAATTTAGGGCATGTCTTGGTCTAGTTTTTTAGACTTCAAAAAGAAATAGCAAAACAATGTCCCTGGTTATCCTTTCTTTAATTGTTCTATGGAAATCCTATTCGGAGTATGTTTTTCTTTTTGTTTCTCTTCGGATGCAACCAAAGTGGCACTGGCAAGTGTAATACTAGCTGTTAGGTGCTGGAAACCAAACTTAAAAGATTTAGTTAGTATTAAAAACTAGAAGAAATGTAGTAAATAGCATACAAGTTGCTGTGGTTTAGTTAGTAATATGTTGAACAACAAATCTGATAATAAACACATGTAGTTAGATTCATTGCAGCTGAAATGGTTGCTGTGGTTTATTTCCTGGAGTTGTTGATTCTTTGGCACCACCAAACCATTGCAGCTGCTACGACATACTCTGTACTTTGCGTAGTTTTCGTTATAAACTTTAATGACAGATTGGTTTACTGACAATTTTGGTTGCTCTGCTGGTTTTCTTTGTTGTTTTCGTAATATGTTTAACAAGATTCTCAGAAAGCCTCTTATCAGAGAATTACAAATTGGTTTACTGAACAAGCATATTGTTTTATGCTTATTGTACTTCTTTCTTTGTACAGGAGAATCCAAAATATGTGAAGTTCAGAGACAAAGACCTATCGTTGTATATGCAGTATTATGACACCTTGTTTGGTGACATTGTTGCAACCGGTCAGAGGGCAAGAGCTGCTAACACATATTCTGCGGCGAATCTAGAAGTAGGTGAAGAGTTTACCGAGGTCATGGGTGAGGAAGATGAGGGAAAAGAAGGCAGTGGTGATAGCGATGACAACAACATGCAAAGCCCACCTAATCTGTTTCCAGCACCTTCACTGAACAAGTCCAAGAGCAGTGGTACGAAGAGAAAGAAATCTGGAGCTGAGTTTGTGCGGGCAGGTCTTGATAGCCTTGCAGCTGCAATGTCTTATAGGAGCACACAATCAACTGCCGCTACTGATGATGCTGCTTTGAATGTTGCGGTTGACATTCTAGATGACATGGAGCAGGTTCCCTCCGGTAGCGAGTTGTACTTCTATGCCATGAGGTATCTTCTTGAGAAAGGAAATAGAACAGTTTTCCTAAGGGCACGCAGCAATGAACTACGTTATGGTGAGCTTATGTACAATTTTACAAGAAGGGCAGGTGGAAATTTTAATGACAACGAAAATATTTAGTTATGTTATTCCCGTGACTCTGTGCATCTAAAAGATGTGATAGGAATAGATTTTCATATCTACTTTTGTTAAAAGTAGATCCTGCGATTCTGTCATGTAATGCTCACAAACTCTTTTCATGCAGTATTTTCAACTTGTAATGGATGATTTGTGTTTCAGTTTCACATGGTTACAGTAAACAATTTGTTGGTTTGTAGGTTGCATTTTCTGTGTATCACATGGAAATAGTACAGTTAACATAAACTTGTATCTGTGTATATATATGAAGCTAGATTTCACAATTCTCTTTCAAAAATATCAAAGCCAGTCTTCTAAAATTCATTCACGTAAATGGATCCTTTCAACACAAATTCTCCTTTCAGTCAATATGTTAGTGGAGATAATCAATTCGACCAGTCATCTAATGCTCCATACAACAATCACAACCAGTCTTTCAACGCATTCAATAATTTTGGTCAGTCTTCCAACTATAGTTTTGGCGATTCTTCTAATACATACAATTATATTGATCAGTCTGTGAATGCATTTAATCCTTTTGCTAAAGTTTCATACACATTGGAAGAAGAAAATGAGGAGGAAAGTGCGGAAAATTTATTTGATTGGCAAGTTGTATGTACTGCTGCTGCATACACTTTAGTGTACTACTATGACACATTTGTCCACAAAGAGCCATGTCGTACTTCAATTCGCACAGGATCAAGATTAATTCGTGAAATATTAGAAGGAAACGATTCTTGTTGTTATCAAGATTTTCGTATGAACAAGGTTGCCTTTCAGTCATTATGTCATACTTTAGTTGAACAATATGGATTGGTTTCCACACGTGGAATGACCAATTGCGAGGAGGTCGGTATGTTCCTAATGACTGTTGCTCATGGGACAGGAAATCGTTTAATGCAAGAAATGTTCAATCATTCCGGTGAGACAATAAGTCAACATTTTCATTCTGTTCTCGAAGCGATCTGTAGGATGGCAAATGATTTTATAACTCCAGATCCAAATTATAATGCTGGAGCTGGATATCATAAACCTCAACAGAGTCAATATTATCCACATTTTAAAGTAAGTTTATTCGTGCATGTGCATTATTTTGCAAATATTACAAATATAATTGTTGTTGTAAATATATTCATATTAATTGCAGAATGCTATAGGAGCTATTGATGGAACTCATATTAAATGCCGGATACATGAATCAGAGCGTACACCTTATTTTGGTCGAAAAGGATATGCTACTCAAAATATTCTTGCATTGTGTGATTTTAACCTGTGTTTTACTTTTGCATGGGCGGGATGGGAAGGCGGAGCACACGACAGTCGCATCTTAACCGAGGCTAAAAGTAGAACTGAGCTTAACTTTCCACATCCAACTGGAAATAAATTCTATCTTGTAGATGCAGGTTATCCACACAAAAGAGGATATATGGCTCCGTACAAAGGTTCAAGCGTAAGATACCACATCCAAGATTTTCGTCGGGCTAATGGTACCGCACGTGCACCTCGAAATGCAAAAGAAAAATTTAATCACCTACATTCTTCATGTAGAATGGTTATCGAGCGAACATTTGGAGTTTGGAAAGCTAGATTTGCTATTTTAGCAAATATGCCAATGTATTCGATAGGTACACAAACCGATATCGTTTTGGCTACAATGACGATTCATAATTACATTCGAAAGTCAAATACAGAAGATAGTGCGTTTGAAACTGTTGAAAGTGAAACTTACGTTCCCGAAAATTCTACTTCGAGAAGTAATAATAGGGATAAAGAAACTGAAAGCGAGACTGATGTCGATAATATGTGGATTGCAAAACGTGATGAGATTGCTGCTCAAATTCCGTAAATGTTGTAATGTTTCGCTTTTTATATATTTAAAACCTCATGTATTGAATTTCATGTACTGAATAAAAAGTTGTTTTTCAATAAATTTTTAACTTATAAGTTATAACTACCAAACACTTCATTAACTTATAAGTAAATTTATCCAAACACTAAAATAACTTAAAAGTAATAATTTACTTATCACTTATACTACACGTATTCATTTTAAAGCATAAGTTACTTATTTTAAGCTACCCCAAACGGGCCCAATATCATGACTAGTTTTTATCGATTACCCATTATTGTGATAATCAACTAGATAAGAGTATAAATTGCTTGATGCTCATTTTCACATATTCACATTTAAGTTTGAAAACAGTTCAGATATATAATTACCCAAAAACATGGTGTTAAGTTCATATCCACTTATAGCCTATATATGGAACTTATATCAGTTGCCAAATATAAATATAATTAATTCATTAATACAATGTATGAATAATGTATGTGTCGTTGTTCACTAGTATCAGAAAAAACCCCATTACTAACTTCTTCTCCGTTAAGTTACCAAGCCATTAGTGTTGTTACTGTCCCGTAGTGCGCATAGCCTACCTCCATTTTCCACCAAGATAAAATTGACCTTCGCCATTTTGTTACAGCTTGCAGATTTTAAATGGACACTCAGAATCGAGGTAACGGAGTGTTTAAGTTTAATTTTTGGCCTGACCCAGGATGACATCTAGCTGGTGACATCTTCCTCGGTTTCTAAAATGCGTTGCTAAGACCGTTTATACTTTACTCGTATAGACTAGTTGTAGTTCATGGTAATGTTAGCCTGATGAGTGTCATGTTAAAAGCACAATCAGAGGCATTATTGATGACTTGGTGAAAATCGGCGGTAAGGAATCTTTTGCATCATCCTATAGAATAGTTGCATTCATGTAGGTGCATGAGTCTCTTTGCCAAGCAAACTAGTTAATATAGTAAAAAAAAATTGGGTATATCTTCTGTAAACCCTTAAGAGATAAAACTCCTCTTGTAGAGATTGTCTACGAGTTTAACATGTTGGTACACCTAAAAGTATATGTGATTCCTACGACTGTGAGTATAGGTTTTTCTTTATTCTCGAGGACAAGCTAGGTTTTGATATGAGGGAATTTGATAACACAATCTAAGTGTACATTATTATTATATTATTTTAATAAATTAGTACATTATTTTTCTATTTTTATGCTTGATTTGCATTTATTTTGATTGTGCAGATTTTGTGAAGATTTCCATGATTTGCTTATTGAAAAGAAAATATGTGCATTAAACTCAAGATAATGTGATACATCGTAACGATTCAGCAGAATCGTGACAAATCAATCACTTAATCATGAAGAACATTGTAAATAAATAAAAGAGTTTTTGTATTTATTACTCATGTGTATTATTTTAGTATAACTAGACCTTCTAGGCTCATTGTATATACACCTTCTACTTCATCTTTTTCTCTAACAAAAGTTTTGTTTTCCTTGTACTCAAGATATTACTTAATAAAAAGTCAAGTTGGTCTTCAATTTCTGGTATGAGTTCTTTAATTTATATCGTAATTTTTTTGATGAGGCTTGTGAAGGGTTTTCGGGAATGAAAACGCTACGGAAAAACGTGTAAAACAGAAAAATTAACGAAACCCCCGCATGATCCATGCGAAAAACGATATTTAATTCGTGAATAGAATCGTTTACCTTTTGAAGCTTTACGAACGACTGACTAATGGAGGTCCTTTGATATGATCACCACGTATCCCGCCTTGCGATATACGTATCTAATTAGTCCACACGAACACCCGATCGTCCAACGATCACCGGAGTTTGGTACTAGCCAAGAAGCAGCCTCGAATCTCTCTTTCTCTCTCTCTCTCTCTCTCTCTCTCTCTCTCTCTCTCTCTCTCTCTCTCTTTCTCTCTCTCTCTCTCTCTCTATATATATATATATATATATATATATATATATATATATATATATATATATATAGCCTCTCCTTGATATAGAGCAGCTAGGATTTTTTTTCTAAAAAAAAACAATTCTGAATATTAAACCCTAAAATAATACATCCTTATGTATTTATAGGGAGAGAAGAGTGGGCTGAACCCTAATCTGATTGGGCTTCCAAAACCCAGTCCGATTATTGGTTGTATTATTATTAAATTCGAATTATTGTTTAATTAATCAAGTCCCACTTAATTAATTAAATAATTTAATATAATAATAATAATTTATTTAAATTCGTAATTTAAATAAAGATCCATTTAAAACGTTCTATGTGTGTGACCCTTTAGGTTATTATTACGTTGGAAATAATTTTAATATCTAATAATAAAATTATAAACAATGAGCGGCATCCAGTAATACATCATTGCTACCCAAGTAATAATAATAATTGGTGATCCAATTAAACCTTTCGCGAATAATGTTCCATGTAATATAATCCTTTTAACCTTATATTATAGATTAAACTCGAGGCATGGTTCGTGTCATACTCTTCGTCATTTAATCATGGTTTGCTTGATCAATGAGTAGACTATTAAACAAATCACTATTTGAGCATGACCATGCATTTCATAGTCTCACTCAATCAAGAGGCCAATAATATCACTCCTAAAATAGGAGGGTTAAATCTGTTAGTGCTTGTGCCCTAGAGACAATACTATTATGGTCTTATGGAAGACATTTTTTATTATTAATAAATATGTTTTATGGATTTTCTTTCAATTATTTATTATGTCTTTATTAACTGCGATATAAATGTTAGAATAATAAATGTCCTTGGAATATAAGCATGAATTCTATATCTCTAAGTATGTGACTTAGAAATGAGATTATATGAATAGTGTTTATAATCCTAAAGAGATCCCTAGTCGAGTATTATTATTTGAGGACAATAATAATGCATTAAGACTAGTATGTTTGTTGACTGATGACCACATCTCATTGGTCATAAGTATGGTGATACTAAAGTCAAAGACATAAGTGCATGTTAGCAGAACATGGCACTGGATAGACCCACCGTGTGAATTCTTCATGGTAAATGTTATCAAGTGTCATAAGCAATTCTCACAATGATAATGTTGTAATGATCCTTAGACTTGAAATCATTATATTTCTATATGAGAATTAATATACTTTGATTCTACTCAAAGTTACCTTTGACCGGGTAATGATAAAGGTGGACATTGGGTATGTTATGAATCATATGAGAAATATGAATGATAGATATAGGATTTAACCCTCCTATTCTATGAGTGATATTATTGGCCTCTTGATTGAGTGAGACTATGAAATGCATGGCCATGCTCAAATTGTGATTTGTTTAATAGTCTACTCATCGATCAAGTAAACCGGGATTAAATGTTGAAGAGGATGACATAAACCATGCCTCGAGTTTAATCTATAATATAAGGTTAAAAGGATTATATTACATGGAACATTATTCATTAAAGGTTTAATTGGATCACCAATTATTATTATTACTTGGGTAGCAATGATGTATTACTAGATGCCGCACATTGTTTATAATTTTATTATGAGATATTAAAATTATTGCCAACGTAATAATAACCTAAAGGGTTACACATAAAGAACGTTTTAAACGGAGCATTAATTAAATTTCGAATTTAATTGAATTATTATTATTATCGAATTATTGGATTAATTAAGTAGGACTTGATTAATTATATAATAATTCGAATATAATAAATAACACTACTAATAATCAGATTGGGTTTTGGAAGCCCAATCAGATTAGGTATAGGCCCAGAATTCTCTCCATATAAATACATTATGATGTATTATTTTAGGGTTAATTGAAAAAAAACGTTTAAAAAAAAAAATAAATCCTAGCAGCTCTAAATCAAAGAGAGGCTAGAGAGAGAGAGAGAGTGTTTCGAGGGCAGTTCTTGGCTAGTACCAACTCCGGTGATCGTTGGATGATCGGGCGTTCGTGTGGACTGATTAGAGACGTGTATCGCAAGGCGGGACACGTGGTGATCATATCAAAGGACCTCCATTAGTCAGCCGTTCGTAAAGCTTCAAAAGATAAACGATTCTATTCACGAATTAAATATCGTTTTTCGCATGGATCCTGCGGAGGGTTTCGTTAATTTTTCTGTTTTACGCGTTTTTCCGTTGTGTTTTCATGCCCGAAACCCTTCAAAATCCTATATCTATCATTCATATTTCTCATATGATTCATAATATACCCAATGTCCACCTTTATCATTGCCCGGTCAAAGGTAACTTTGAGTAGAATCAAAGTATATTAATTCTCATATAGAAATATAATGATTTCAAGTCTAAGGATCATTACACCATTATCATTGTGAGAATTACTTATGACACTTGATAACATTTACCATGAAAAATTCACAAGGTGGGTCTATCCAGTGCCATGTTCTGCTAACATGCACTTATGTCTTTGACTTTAGTATCACCATACTTATGACCAATGAGATGTGGTCATCAATCAACAAACATACTAGTCTTAATGTATTATTATTGTCCTCAAATAATAATACTCGACTAGGGATCTTTTAGGATTATTAACACTACTCTAATAATCTCATTTCTAAGTCCCATACTTAGAGATATAGAATTCATGCTTATATTCCAAGGACATTTATTATTCTAATATTTATATCGCAGTTAATAAAGACATAATAAATAATTAAAGAAAATCCATAGAACATATTTATTAATAATCAAAATGTCTTCCCTAAGTACATTATAGTATTGTCTCTAGGGCACAAATACTAACAGCTTGGCTAAGAGCCCTTTTTAAGGGGTGGAGTAGTCGGCTGAATAATAATGAATTTCGTGGTGTTTGTATTTTAGTGTAACGTATTTTTCTTGTTAGTAATTTCCAGTATCATATCTATGCGAGTATTTTCATGTGAGTCACACAAGTAGAGTTGAGAGTTCGCATAGTAAGGATCCATATGATTTTTTAGAATCGGCTTTATTTGATGAGATTGATATAAGTAATTTGTACAACTTTTGATTGATATTTAATTCGAAATCATTGATTGTCTTTATTTTGAATTCTTATGTGTTTCATTGTTAGTGAAAATTAACATTTGTGATACACCAGGATTTTCATATGTTAGCTGACGAATCTGATCCTTAAATCTTTTTACGAGTGATTCTAAGTGCTTTTGTGTTAGTTTTATAAATTAAAGACTTAATTTGCGTACTCTGTGATTTGACATGTACATAATAAATAGCATAAGGAATCATAATAAATATACTATATTTATATGTGAATGCAACGGTAATTGTAACGTTTACGTATTTTATTTTTCAGTTATATATAAATAAAAATCACCACCACTCAGTTCAAGACTATGAGAATTGTCAAACAACTTGAAGTGTTTGTATGCTTCTATACTTGCACCTTCAGAATATTCAGTAATCGCCGTTCAGGACTAAAGGTTAGTTTAAGATGGTCATAATTTGTTATTTTTTTTTAAATTTTACTATTTTTAAAATTTTAATACAACAAAGTCCGGTCCAGGACTACCTGCAATTTATAAATTTTGCTAGTAATTAGTGAGTAAATGATTCTTTCAGTTTCCTTCTCATCCTTAATTGATGTTCAATATTTTATTTTGAGTTTAATCATCACTTTGAATGAAAGTGTGTTGTGCAAAGATTGTATCCATCTGTAAAAGCTCCAGGCGCTTGAAAAGTTACATAGGGCCGTGCAGGAGGGTGGATATGATGAACATGAGGGTCGATTGGCTGAACAGGAGGGCGGTCTCCGTTCCGGCCAACGGAGCGTCCACCGGCGCGTCAAACGGAATGTCTATGGCCAGAGATCGCCAATATGGTATATAACATCTCAAACGCGCGCGAAGATGAAGCATGTGTCGGTTATGAAAAAGGAAGAAGGATGCTGAGATGTGTTTCATTTCACTGCTCCATTTGATTCATGTTGATATTTAAGTGTGTTAAATTTGAATCATGTTAATTAGATGTACTTCGTTTCAACTTCGTACTAATCCAATCTGTAATATTTGTACATGCAGGGCCAAGTTGAAATGATTAAAGGTATTGTTTCTTACTCCCCCCGTCCCACCCAATAGTTTAACATTGGGGTTGGGCACAGAGGTTAAGGAAAATAAGTAAAGTATGGAGAAAAGTGAGTAGAATGAGTAAAGTGGTGGACCCACTAATATTTATGGTGTAAACTAAGTAAAGTGGAATAAAGTAGTGGAAGTAGTTAATTTTTATATTATAAAACTTTACTATTTTGGAAAAGTTTTGGAATGTAAAAAATTGGGAGGGACATTCCAAAAAGGAAAGTGTAAAGAAATGGATGGGACAGAGGGAGTACATTTTATGTATATTATTACTATTATCAATATGTTCATAATAACTCAATTTTACAAATAAAATTAACTCTTTTAGGACATCGGAGAGAAAAGAGCAAATTACATTTTTGAACTTCGTGAAGAGTTTGAAGATCTAATAACAATGAGAATTGTTAAATTCAGAACTAAATTTTAAATTTCAGAGCAACTTTCATTAGATAGACCAAATTATCCTTAACATTAACTTCCATAACAACTATAATAATTTTTAGAGCAAAAACATTTGCATTACACTTCGAATGTTAAGAACATAATTGTAACACCCCAGTCCCACATCGAGGAGATTTAGGACTTCTGTTCAGTTTATAAGGCAAAGTACTACTACTAATTAACACCAACAAATCATGATCTTTTGGGGGCCTGTGGTGGGCTAGTCATTACCCAAGTTGGCTGTGTTTGGACCAGTGTACTTCGACTTATTCAGACTCGAAATCGGGACTTGACCCAATTTTCGAAAAAGGCTCGGGATTTGATCCGGGTCGTAACAATAATATAGATCAATTATTTACAAAAATCAATCTGAAAAACAATATAAATCAGGACACATGGGCCATTTTGTACCTTATCATTACAAATATAAAAACCCTACTTCTCAGATAAATAATATGACCAGAATGTATGTTTTACGTATTTAAATATTAAGGATAATTTGGTCATTGTCCAAACCTTGCTTATTGTCTTGCTCTGAAACTTAAATTTATGATCTAGATTTAACAATTTGCAATAAAATATTGATTTTGATATAAAAAGAATACAATTTTATTAAATCATATAAGAGTTCTTTAATTATGCTACCATGAACCATATGCTTTATAGTTGTATTTTTCAAACTTTGACTTTTACGTGCAACGGTAAAAGAATTCACTTTCGTGCTGCTTTTAACCTACCATAAATCACGCTTGAAGGAATACACGAGGATACATATGGTGGTCGCGGTGGCATATTTTGTTCATGATTTTAAAAAAATTCTTGTGAACTTTGTTGCTCAAAAGTATTTGACGATTTTTTGAGTTTTGTATGGAAAGCCAATGTTCTTGAAAACTTGCATAATGCACTTATTTTTGCATTCTACATCTTCGTTTATTCTAATTAGGTAGTGCAATTTTTTAAACAATTGGCTATGGTAAGGTATGCAATGAAAACTCATGTTAGGGATGAAATATGACGAGGTGATATACATTTATGAATTATGATTGTTATTGATATATCTTATTTATATTATCATTTGATGATAAATTTGTTGAGTAGTTGTATGACAGCCTCATATTAATTGAAGTATATATATATAATTTATTTTGAGTGGACCTTGTATATGTCTCATTTAGATTATTGTTGTTTTATTTAAAACTCTTATTTTTCGCTCATTTAAGTTTAACTCTAAGTTGTCACTAATTTATCTTATTTGCGTGCAGATAAATTAGGTATAAATGCTCGATTATTGAATAAAAATATATGACACCTCCACAAGTTAAACGAAACAATCTACATATACAAGGCACACGAAATAATATATGAATACAAGGCACAATCCAACACCAAATTTCACAAAAGAAAACACAATCCAAATAATCATATGATATGTAACATCTTAGATATCGTATGTATTACAAGAAAACAAATTCAATTACAATATAATCACTAAAAAAACTAAACTCCAAGTTAGGGTTTATTGAAAGAGACAAAATCGTAGTCTTATTCACATAAACATACATATCATAAAAACAAAAAATCAACTTGTTAACGGAGGAATTTGGTGAAAACAAATTTGGGGAGGGTTGCTGGAATTGTGGTGGTAGTCGACGACGGTGTGCAGCGTAGGTTGAGAGGGTTAGGGTTTATGATTTGGAGATGGCTGAGATTGTATGTGAGAATAGGTCGCAATTAAGATTGAATATTGAATTCTCTCTTTGTTTGCAAGTTTGCATCGTGTCATACAATGTGCCTACGTACCCTTATTTATAGGGATCAAGCCAAACGTAGTTCTTGAGGAGCAAGTAACCCATGGGCCGAGTTTCCTTCTTTAAAGAGCGGAAAGACCGGGATCACCACCTTTGATATGTCATTATGAGCTGTCATGGTTTACTATTTTCTTGGGACTTATCAGATAATTTATTGACCCGGATTTATCGGAGCCAACGCTTATCTCAATCCATGGAAAATAAGGAAAGACAGGCTCTTATGAATCTCAAAAGGGCGAGGCTTCTCGCAAGGCGAAGTTTCTCAGCGTTAATAGGTTAATTTTTCAATAAATCAATAAAAGTTAAGGAACCTTCATCTTTTAGAAGACGAGGTTCCTATATTTAAGTGATGAGGTAAATAAGGTAGTTTATACCTCAGAAAAAGCCAAAAAGGGCACATTCCTTACTTACACTAGTCATCCATTTTTATCTGTAACCTAGGTTTCCAAGAAGGCGAGGCTTCGTATGAACCTAGGTTAAACCCGATACTTTGATTGTCACCCAATGGGCTAGGCTTCATATGAACCTAAGATATGCCCAACATCAGTAATGGGCCAGTAATTTCGTCAACTATTGGGCTAGGCTTCGTATGAGCCTAGGTTAGACCCAATATCTTCATTTCGTCAACTAATGGGCTAGGCTCCGTATGAGCGTAGGCTAGACCCAATATCAGCATGTCGTCAACTAGTGGGCTAGGCTTCGTATGAGCGTAGGCTAGACCCAATATCGGCATGTCGACAACTAGTGGGCTAGGCTTCGTATGAGCGTAGGCTAAACCCAATAAATAGTAAACGGGTATGCTTCCAGAATCCACCATATGATAACGTCATTACTGAAGGCGAGGTTTATTTTTGGCCATAACAACTACCCCCCAGTTTCTTGCAACAAGTATTTGTAAAAGAAACTAAGTCTTGATATCCAGAAAAAATCCCAAAGGCGAGCCTTACCCTTGGTGTCACTCCATGCTATTGATGTAATTTCTTCTTGACCCGAGATAAAGATTTCAACGAGAGTTCCAGTTGATATTTAAGCTTTTTCTAGCGGTTCCTTTAACAAATTGCCAAAGTAAACATCCTTCATGCCTTCTTCGGTAGGTGGCATAACCTTCTCAGGTAGGCGAGGTCTCCGGTGGAGTTGATAAGTCTTTTGATATGAATCATCTCCAAGAAAGTAAATGGAGGTTGACGTCTATCTGAACATGTTCTTGAGTTACTCGACATATGCGTCGTATGCTTATTCTTCTCATTTTCTTCAAAGTAATTCTGAAACTTTTCGATGTTGAGGTAGGTATAGGCGAGGTCCTCTAATAAGATATCTTCATGTGCTAATAGTCTTCATGACCTCGACCTTCATTGGAAGACGTCGACGCCATTGAAGTAAGAGGTGTCATTGAGATGCGAGATCCTTGATATCTTAATTTTTCCATTAATAATATTTCTATGTGTATCTTAATCCTGTAGGTGAGATGCCTCCTGGTAAGATCCTAGGTAGGGGGCGAAGATACAAATAGAAGGAGAGGACTTTTGTAGAGTGTGAGGTTTCACTAGTAGCGTAGGCTGCTGATAAGTAGGAGATGTCTTTAGTTGATAAAGAGGCACAAGACATCATCTTCAATATCTCACTGTAGTCTTCAATTAACAATTCTAACATATATTCTGAACTAGGCCTTAAGAGGGCGAGGCCGCTTCAGTAGAAAGCAAAGACGTTGGTTGACAAATAGGCATAAACACATCTTCTAAATTTTTCAAATTGAAGTCTGCACACTATCTTCAAAATCTATTCTCCTTCAAAAACTTTGATAGTCAAGAGAGGTTGGTGATCATTTTGATTATAGTGACATTTTCTTGATCTTCTGAAAAAATGATAGGCCTATTTCTCTCTAAGAAAGCTTGGTAGTTAGTATCCCTTCAATTTTCTTCTGACGTAGGATCACTATTGATGGCCTATGCTGAAAGATCACCCTAGATGGGTCTTCCAAGAAAAACCACCCTGAAGGGCCTTCAAAGACAATCACCCCTTAGGGCCTTCTTACTACAAATATTTTCTTCGTAAGCGTCATCCTCCGGGAAGACGTCACCTACCTTTAAAAAACTTCTTCTTTCAGTTGTAGAGACGACGCCTCCAGATAAAGTGAGGCATGTTGGGGTATAATAACCACCCCCCAATTCCTTGCAATAATTGTTTATAAAAGGAACTAGAGTTAATGATTCTGAAATCTTCACCTGCATAGAAAGCCTCACCTAGTTTGAAGCATATATTCTGATATAGATTTCCCTGTTTTTTAGACTTGTTATCAAGAGGTCTTCTTGTTTCGACCCATCAGAGGGAGACGCCTCTGTCTAAAGAGAGACTGATATTTATCATTACCCTTGGTTCTCTTGTTGCAATCCATTATTCAGATGATGACAAGAGGCTATTTATGAAGAGAGATAGCACTGATGCCGAGTTTTCTTTCAAGATGGGTCTGGGCGAGGCTTTCTACCATGGTCTCAACATCCTTTCTGAGAAGAATACCATCATTCATGATCAAGAAAAGACTGTGAAGAAATGGAAAGCCGAGGCTTCTTCGCTCAAAGCTCAGTTATCAGATACCCAGAAAAGACTTGATGAAGCATCCAAGGCAAAGCAAGGGGAGCTTGAGAAACTTCAGGGCAAGTTTAATGAACTTTCTACATACTCCAAAGCCAGGGGCGAGGCTCTGAAGATGGACAATGAGAGGCTGCAGAAAGAATTCAACGAGCTTAAAGGAGGCATGGACAAGGAGATGAGTGATGCTTATAGCCTTGGCTTCCTTGGTTATCTTCAAAACTTCCTTGCAGCTGATCCTGACTATGACTGGTCAAAGCATTTCGCCCCCTCAACTTCTGAATACATGGCAACATTCAAGGCAACAAACATCCAGGCAATTGAGGAGGCGAAGAAGGATCTCCAAAAGAAGATCGAGGCTAAGCTGAAAGCCCAGGCTAAGGACGAAACGAAGAAGGCTAAGGACGAAGCGAAGAAGACTGAGGTATGAGACAACCTCGCCCTAACCGAAAAAGACAACCTCTCCTTAGGGGGAAGAGACAACCTCACCCTGGGCGGAAGAGACAACCTCGCCCTAGGCGAAAGAGACAACCTCGCCTTAGGCGGAAGAGACACCCTCACCTTAGGCGGAAGAGACAACCTTGCCTACTTATCTACTTATACACTCTATGCAAAAGCAGAGTTTTAAGAAAAAAAGGGAGGTTAACCTCGCCTACTTGTACACTATGCAAAAGTAGAGCTTAAGAAAATGGAAGAGCAACCTCGCCTTCTTATACACTCTATGCAAAGCAGAGTTTAAGAAAAGGGAAGAGTAACCTCGCCTTCTTATACACTCTGCAAGCAGAGTTTAAGAAAAGGGAAGAGTAACCTCGCCTTCTTATACACTTTATGCAAAGCAGAGTTTAAGAAATGGAAGAGTAACCTCGCCTTCTTATACACTCTATGCTAAGCAGAGTTTAAGAAAGGGAAGAGTAGCTTCGCCTTCTTACACACTCTATGCTAAGCAGAGTTTAAGAAAGGGAAGAGTAACCTCGCCTTCTTATACACTCTATGCAAAGCAGAGTTTAAGAAAAGGGAAGAGTAACCTCGCCTTCTTATACACTCTGCAAGCAGAGTTTAAGAAAAGGGAAGAGTAACCTCGCCTTCTTATACACTCTATGCTAAGCAGAGTTTAATAAAGGGAAGAGTAATCTCGCCTTCTTATACACTCTATGCTAAGCAGAGTTTAAGAAAGGGAAGAGTAACCTCGCCTTCTTATACACTCTATGCTAAGCAGAGTTTAAGAAAGGGAAGAGTAACCTCGCCTTCTTATACACTCTATGCTAAGCAGAGTTTAAGAAAGGGAAGAGTAACCTCGCCTTCTTATACACTCTATGCTGAGCAGAGTTTAATAAAGGGAAGAGACTCTCTTCTTAGTGAGCTTTCCGGAAGTACGGATAAACACCCCGGAAGTACGGGTTTACCAAGATTTCGTAAAACATAATAAGTAGGTTCCATTAAGAATTGAAAACCACAAACAAAATTCTCTCAGAAAAGATGCATGTTTTATTCATAAATATAAGATAAGTCTTGTCGGAGGAGACAACCACAAAATAAAATAAAGTTAGAATAGCGTACGCTACAAAATCTCGGGGGAGACAACCACAAAATCTAGGATCACCTTGAAGGACCTTCACAACAAGATCAATCCTAAAAGCCTAGGTTTTCAGAGCAAAATTACCCCGAAAGAATTCACAACAGAATAAGGCCTAAGGGAGGTAGACATCTTCCAAAGTAGACTAAGGGAGACCCTCCTATAAGGAGGACATCCTCTAGAGCAATCCATGAATATAATATATTTAAAGAACGAATTTCGAACAGATACAACCACAAATCTAAGAATGTGCAATGCTACGAATGAATATATGATGCAAATAAGTGTAAATAAATACAAGATCAGATGGAACCTGGATGGAGTATCTCAAATATAGGCGTCTCACTTAGAGGCAGATGTCGAAGTTGTTGTTGATCTCCCAGCGGGCGACGCTGGTTGCCGACACCAAGCCGAGGCTTCTTTCTGATGGGTAGATGGCGTTCTTCAATCTTCAACCAATCCTTCCAATTTTGACAATGTTCCCTTAACTTCTCCCTCTTAACCATCTCCACAAAAATAGCCATGTTCAGTCCTTGTGGCTGGGGTATAGGTCCTTGTTGCAGAGGCGTAGGCTCCAGCTACTGAAGTGTAGGTCTCCGTTGCTGAGGCGTAGGCTCCCACTGTGGGTATGCTCCATCTCTAGGGGAGGACCTGGTTATCTCTCAGATCCCAAGTGTCTCTCAGATTTGGTTGTCTTGGTGGTGGTGGAGGTAGATCCATGTGGGAACCACAACCTCGTCTACGTGATTACCTTCATCAACTAGTTCTTCGGTATGATGCGACATCCTTCCTCCAGAAATGTCAATCCCCTCCTTCTAGCGCTAATTGTTAACGGAGGAATTTGGTGAAAACAAATTTGGGGAGGGTTGCTGGAATTGTGGTGGTAGTCGACGACGGTGTGCAGCGTAGGTTGAGAGGGTTAGGGTTTATGATTTGGAGATGGCTGAGATTGTATGTGAGAATAGGTCGCAATTAAGATTGAATATTGAATTCTCTCTTTGTTTGCAAGTTTGCATCGTGTCATACAATGTGCCTACGTACCCTTATTTATAGGGATCAAGCCAAACGTAGTTCTTGAGGAGCAAGTAACCCATGGGCCGAGTTTCCTTCTTTAAAGAGCGGAAAGACCGGGATCACCGCCTTTGATATGTCATTATGAGCTGTCATGGTTTACTATTTTCTTGGGACTTATCAGATAATTTATTGACCCGGATTTATCGGAGCCAACGCTTATCTCAATCCATGGAAAATAAGGAAAGACAGGCTCTTATGAATCTCAAAAGGGCGAGGCTTCTCGCAAGGCGAAGTTTCTCAGCGTTAATAGGTTAATTTTTCAATAAATCAATAAAAGTTAAGGAACCTTCATCTTTTAGAAGACGAGGTTCCTATATTTAAGTGATGAGGTAAATAAGGTAGTTTATACCTCAGAAAAAGCCAAAAAGGGCACATTCCTTACTTACACTAGTCATCCATTTTTATCTGTAACCTAGGTTTCCAAGAAGGCGAGGCTTCGTATGAACCTAGGTTAAACCCGATACTTTGATTGTCACCCAATGGGCTAGGCTTCATATGAACCTAGGATATGCCCAACATCAGTAATGGGCCAGTAATTTCGTCAACTATTGGGCTAGGCTTCGTATGAGCCTAGGTTAGACCCAATATCTTCATTTCGTCAACTAATGGGCTAGGCTCCGTATGAGCGTAGGCTAGACCCAATATCAGCATGTCGTCAACTAGTGGGCTAGGCTTCGTATGAGCGTAGGCTAGACCCAATATCGGCATGTCGACAACTAGTGGGCTAGGCTTCGTATGAGCGTAGGCTAAACCCAATAAATAGTAAACGGATATGCTTCCAGAATCCACCATATGATAACGTCATTACTGAAGGCGAGGTTTATTTTTGGCCATAACACAACTAATAAGACCTATCAACTTAAATCAAACATGGGTGATTCTGTTTCATCTCCGAATGAAGTTTCATCTCCGAATGGAGGCAAAACTGTGAGTCGATAAAGCAATTTTGATATTGAATTTCATTATTTGCAGGAGCATTTGGATCAGCATGATATGAAGTCATCCAACATGATCCTTGTGCTTGATTGGATTACACATAGTTGCTTTTGATTTGAAAAATACTACTCCATCAATAATGTCATGGAATGAGGTCTAATTTAGTACTACGCGTTGCCTTTGATTTGAAAAGTGTTACTCCATTAACATTGTTATGAAATGTACTCTCTTTCTTTAATTTGATGTTTTGACTTTGGCACACATCTTTAGGTGCTTCGATTATAGTAAGTCAAATTATTGTTTTGGATTAATTTTTTTTGTGAATTAAAATTTTGATTATATTTTTTTATTTTAAAATTATAATTTTTATTACGCAATCAAAGCATCTAAATATAAGTGTTAAAAGTCAAAGAGTAAAAAAAAACAACAAAAAGAGTAGTTTTGTTCTAGGTCGGCTTGCTTGGGCCTTAATATAATTAATACTTGCTTTTAATTTGGTCCAAACTATATGCATCACGCAAAGGTGAAAGTTATTTTTGAGTCGATTCAAATACTTTACTCTCCTTTCTTTCTTTTTTCCTTTAGAGAGTTACAGAGTATGTTCAATATTTGTACTACTCTTTAATTCCGTCTCAAAATAAATATTCTAATATTTTTTTAATTATTTTCCGTTTTCACATATATTAAAAATGTAGTTATAAATATTGTTTTTTCAAATTTCTTGTTTTATTGAACATCCTATTTTTATACAAAACAAAAAAACGAAAAAATTATATCTAAAAATATGTTTTTCATATACGTGAAATAAACTTAAAAAAAATAGAACGTTTATTAGAGCACGAAAGGAGTACCTAGTCATCTATAACTAAGGTGGAAAGAATACATTGCAACTTTTTAGAACAGTCATCCTATAAGTTCAGCCATTTCGAACAATTATATTCCTTGGTCACGAAAACAGCATCTTAAATTTTCATTTCGATCGAAATTTTCCCTGTAACACTAAGGTAAACTAAATAAAAATGTTAAAGAATAAGCAGAACTTCCATCTTCATAATAAACTTCATTTATATTATTATTTGTAGAGCACAAATAATGAACAAATATAACTGTACATTCATAATAAACAGAATAAATAAGCAGAGCTTCCACCTTCGTAATAAACTTCGTTCATATAATTCTTTTTATATCCACTTTCGTCCCAAGCATTAGGCACACCTACCTTTCTTCTCGACATTATCGATGATAGAGGGACTCTATTTCTCATTACCACTAGAGCAACAAAAAAAATTAAGCAACATGATTGGAAATAGACAAATATTAGTGCATTGACGGATTCTTGTATCCATATTCTCATAACACAATATTATTATGATTTCAAATCATATATAGTCGTATACTTCCTCCGTCCCAATCATTTCTTTATATTTTATTTTTTGAGATGTCTAATCGAATTTTTTACATTTCTAAATTATTTAAAAATAGTAAATTTTTAACAATATTAAAATCAACTACTTAATTCAACTACTTTTCTACATTATCCTCACTTTATACATTAAAAATTGATTGCATCAATCACTTAACTCATTTTTTCTTAACATCTGTGCCCAACACAACACAAATGTAAACAAATAGACGGAACAGAGTAAATATATATAGTAAAAAAAAATATAGAAAGTTACTACGAAAAATTATGATCTCGAAAATATATCAATCCTTATTAGAAACTTAAAAACATAAATTTTAGTTATTACAGGAATCTATAACAGTATAACGAACATAGATGATGAGAAGTTGTAAGTAAAATAAGAGAAACGACATCGTTGATTTTGAATGTATAAAATTTTCCAATGTTACTAGCCTCTACTTGACCGCCCATTTTGATTGTCGGGACGCTAGACAGCGACATGCGTCCCACCTGCCCATGCGCACACTACCCCACTCTTTCCCCTCAAAACCCTAATTTCTTCATTTCCCTACCCTCCGACCCTTCTTATTACTACTTTTTATATCAAGAAATAGTAGTAGAGAAAGAAAAAATAAAATATGCTTCAGCTCCCCAGCCACTAGTTCAGCTCACCCAAGAGAAGAAAAAAAACACACACACACACACACACTAAATTCTGCTTCAATATTAGAAATATTTAATTTCAGTCTAAGCCTTGGTGTTTTGAGTGAATCTCTTTAATCCTTTTAATTAGGTTTGAGTCTGCTTTGCACTTTTTCTTTTTTCAGCTGGTCAATTGATTCCATCCATTTCAGGGTTTTTGCATCTGTTCTTTAATTGCCACTCCCAATTAGCACTTGATTCATTTTTATTTTTATTTTGTAAAATTAAAAAAATTGCATCTAATTCTCTCTTTTTGTTGTCAAGATCTTGATTGTCACCATCACTTGTGTTCTTTCTCTATCAAACAAGAAAATTCTGTCCCAAGAAACCCTATACAAAAATTGTGGTAATTTTAATTAGTTTTGGAAGAAATCGAGTTCTAAGGCTGGCAAATCCTTGGCGGGGAGGACAGGTGGGTTTGTTGCCCGGAATTGATCCAGAAGCAACTGCTACACCTCCAACAGCTATGATGAACAACAAACGCCAACGCGAATTATCAGTTAATGAAGATGAAGATCGGGATCAAGATCAGGATAATGAAGATGAGTTCAACGAAGGAGCAGTTGTAGTTGGTTGTAGAAGACCTAAAGGCCGTCCTCCAGGTTCGAAAAATAGGCCGAAACCACCTATTGTTGTAACACGCGATAGCCCTAATTCTCTTCGAAGCCATGTAATGGAAATTGCAAGTGGAACTGATGTAGCTGAAAGTATAGCTCAATTTGCACGTCGTAGGCAACGAGGCGTTTGTGTGCTTAGTGGCAGTGGTTCTGTTGTTAATGTTACTCTAAGGCAGCCAGCTGCTCCAGGTGCTGTTATTGCACTTCATGGAACTTTCGAGATTTTGTCGTTGACCGGTACGTTTTTGCCTGGTCCAGCTCCACCAGGCTCGACCGGGTTGACGGTTTATTTGGCAGGCGGACAAGGACAAGTGGTAGGAGGTTGTGTAGTAGGTTCACTTGTGACGGCAGGGCCAGTTATGATTATTGCTGCCACATTTGCTAATGCTACTTATGAGAGATTGCCTCTAGAGGATGATGAAGAGTCGGGACAGACTATGAGTCTCCCCCACAACAACGCAGGAGGCTCGCCTCCTACTGTTGGAAGTAGTGGTATGGGAGGCCAGCAACATCAGGGCGGCCTCCCGGATCCGTCTTCTCTTTTTATGTACAACATGCCTTCAAATTCACTGCCTAACGGTGGGCAGTTGAGTCGTGATGCATATGCTTGGGGTACTGTTAGGCCTCCGTATTGAAGAGGAGAGGACTTAATAAAAAAGGTAATAAATCAATTATAATTCAAGATTTCGGTTTGTTTCGAAAAATATAGCTTGGGAGAAAGATTCATGAAGTTAGAAGAATGAAAACTTACATAGTTCTCTAGGCTCTAGCTATATCAAACTTCTTTGTTTGGCTTCCTTTGAGATTGGAGTAAATAAATGTTTGTTTTGCTAGATTTGTATATCTTACATTTAAATTATTAATATTCCGTAAAGTGGAAATAGATTAATCAGTAATAAAGTTGTCACACAATTTCTTGTTTATAATGGCTTGCCAAATGTACTTATATATAATAATCGGATTTTGCAAGGTTATTATATTGAATTCTTTTTCGAACCGATAAAAGTACTCCCTCTTGCTACTAATCTTTTGAATCTACATTTTAATTTCTTAAAAACTTAATATTTATGAATTTAAAATTAGAGATAATCGGTAAGTTTCTGCAGCACTAGTGTGGCACCCAGAGTCCCAGACTAAGAGGGATTCGTTTTACAAGATTGGAAATTGTGTTGTTAGTGAGCAGCTTTTGAGGAAAGTCCCTGCAGATTTACGTTTACATAGTACTATATTTTTACTCGTTCTTTACGAGAACTGATAGTGTAGTGGAGTTGTTCGCAGATTTGCAGGCTGCTGTCGAAAACATTAATTTATAACTTCTGTTAGTGTTTGAAAATATAGCAATGTTATTCTCAAATAAATTAACTGAAAAGAATTAACTGAAAAATGTTCTCGAATGTTAAATGTTACATCTTAATTTATAGGGACTGATCTTTAGCAATCGTATGGCAGAAACAATTTTCATAATATGTGATTACTAAATTTAAATCATCGAATTAATTATTTAACGAATTTAAATTAAAAATATAATTTTGCCCATACCTCGTTAAATTAACTGGGTATGTTGTAATTACCTTTTTGCCTCTTTTTGCACACTCCCATAATTTTTTGAACGAATCTGTTTTTGTGTTTTTTTTTTTTTGACGAAAAACTGGGATTTTATTATGAACTTAAATCCAAAGCAATACAATTTTGAATCGAACTAGGAACAGAACTCCTATCGATAAAACGACCTGAGAGAAAATATGATTCCCTTGCTATTTGATGGGCCACCATATTAGCAGATCGTTTGACAAATAACAAATTAATTTTGTTTAAATGTTGTAACATTCTCCGGCACTCCTCAATAACCAAACCGAAGTAAGATCTCATGGGAACTTTACTCCTGACTGCTTGGATCACAGCATAGCAATCAGATTCTATAACAGCTTCATGCCAGCCACGAGTATCCATCCAGTTTAAGGCCTCTTTAAACGCCATAGATTCTGCCACAACTGGAGTAACCAAGTTTGGATGAACTAAAGCTCTAGCTTCAATCAACTCACCATTAGAATTTCTGGCCACAAAACCGAAACCAACACCACCTCGGTTTTCAAACACAGCTGCATCAACTGATACCTTAACTAAGTGTGGCTGGGGCTCAACCCAAATAGTAGCTCCATCTCCTTCTACATGTGGCTGGAGAGGAGGCACAAATACCCTGCATTGGGTTACATTCCATTGTGTAAGGTACTGCCTTACTGCTGCAACTGTTTTGTTAATCGTCATGAATTTTTGATTCCAGATTAAATCATTTCTTGACCTCCAAATTGACCAACAAAGAGTTATGATTTCAGCATACTGAATCTTACCAGCTGTATTAAACATGAACTTCAGCCAAGTCTTGAAACATGTGGCTTCATAAAATTGAATACCAGACAAGAGAATTGTCCAACATTTACGAGCAAACTGACAAGATACTAGACTGTGCAAAATAGATTCAATTTCCTCATGACAGTTCGGACAAATAACCTGTATTTGGAACATGTTTCTGTTGCAGTTGATATAGTGTTGGCAAACAACCTGTGAGAGCTCTCCAGACTAAATTGAGAGTCTTTGGCGGCGCTTTTATACTCCATAGCATTTACCAGATTGTGTCATTCTCCTCAGCATCCCAACTCCCTTTCTGCCTCTGCAATAATCTGTACGCTAATTTCACAGAAAAGATACCCGAATCTTCGAAACTCCAGAATAGAGTATCTTCTAGTTGTGCTGTAGATAGTGGAATGTTTAACACACAAGCTTGGTCCCTTTCATTGAGAACATATGTTAACACCTCTAAATCCCACTCCTTCTTATCAGTACAAAGAAGAGAGGCGACCACATTGTTTTGCAGCGGATCAGGAGGCGAGGTTATATATGGATTATCCATGTTTAACAGCCAAGGTTGGCCTAAAATCTAAATATCCTTACCGTCACCAACTCTCCAACAAACTCCGTCCATAATCAGCTGTTTTGCTTCTAATAGACTCCTCCAGATGAAACTGGGGTTGTGTCCTATTGTCACATGGAACACATCAGTCGTAGCAAAATATCTAGCTTTATATAGTCTCAAAACTAAACTGTTAGTTTTTGTGATCAACCTCCATAATTGTTTGCCCAACATTGCAACATTGAAATCACGGAAATTTCGAAATCCCATGCCACCAGAATTTTTGTGTTTGGACAGTCTATCCCAACTCATCCAATTGATTTTTGATGTACTAGACTGATTCGAGTGCCACCAGAACTTCGTTAAGCTTTTCTCAATATTTCTTGTAATATCCGGTGGGAGCAAGAAGACACTCATGGCATAAACTGGAAGTGATTGTGCAACTTGCTTCACCAATATCTCCTTACCAGACCTAGAGATATAATTTGCATCCCAACTTCGAATCCTCGTGTTAACTCTGTCTTTTAAGAAGCCAAGAAGGGCTGATTTATTCCTGCCAATTACATTAGGGAGAGCCAAGTATGTTGAGTACTCATTCGCTTCTAACATCATGAGCGTTTGGCAGATCAGCCCTCTGTTATAGCTTATGACATTTGTGCTATAAAAAATTGAAGATTTATCTTTGTTCACCTGTTGTCCCGAGGCTCTTTCATATGTCCCCAACAATTCTAAAACTTTCAATGCCTCTCGAGAGTCAGCTTTGCAAAATAGATATGAATCATCCACAAAAAACATATGAGTAATAGTAGGAGCCTTTCTGCAAATTTTTATCCCATGAATCCAAGCTCGCATTTCATACTTTCTCAAGAGTGCGGACAAACCTTCAGCACAGATGATAAATAAATAGGGAGATAGTGGATCGCCCTAACGAATCCCTCGAGTAGGATGTATAGGATCCAATTCGTGCTCACCATGAATGATGGAATAAGTAATTGTGGTGACACATTGGAGCACAAGATGAACCCACCATTGAGAGAAACCCATCTTAAGCAAAATAGCTTTTAAAAAATTCCACTTTATGGGATCATATACCTTACTCATGTCAAGCTTCAAGGCCATGTACCCATCTTTACCAACCTTCCTCCCTTTTAAATAATGCATAATTTCATAAGAAATCATAATGTTATCCGAGATGAGCCGGTTCGGGATAAAAGCACTCTGCGTGTCTGACACCACTGTATCCAATAACCCTTTCATTCTATTTGCCATTACCTTGGTTATGATCTTCATAAGGACATTACATAAAGCTACCGGCCTCAACTCCCCTACCACCGTTGTATTTGTCTTTTTCGGAATCAGGATAATATTGGTATCATTTAGGCCATTCAACAATTCTCCCGTAGAAAAGAAATGTTTTGTTAAAGTATAAATGTCATCACCTACAATGGACCAATACTTCTGAAAGAAAGCCGGGGTCATCTCATCCGGTCCCGGAGCTTTATCTGGATGCATTTGAAACAGAGCTACTTTTACCTCCTCCTTAGTAACTTCTTTATCTAATTCCGAATTTTGATCTTGAGATATAGTATGGGGAACACAGTCAATTACTTTTTCAAATTCCACCTGTGTTGCAGTAAACAAATCCGTATAGAACGACTGAATGAGGGATTTCAAACCATCTTGCCAATCTACCCACTGCCCCCAAGTATTTTTCAGCTTAAATATCCGATTTGTCCTTTGTCTCTTGTTACATGCTGCATGGAAGTACTTCGTGTTCTTATTCCCTACACTAAGCCAGAGTTGCTTCGAACGTTGACGCCAAAATATCTCATTTTTATCAAGAATTAAAAAGAGCTGATGTTTTGCATCCTTGTATTCTTTCACTGACTAGTCATCCCGTTTTCGTCTAAGACGCTTCAAGATTTGGTGACACTCTCTGATTCTTTTATTGAAACAACCCGTTATCTCCTTGCCCCAGACAGCAAGATTTTCAGCACAAGCTTTTATTTTCTGTTAGATATCAGATCGCACACAAGACTCCCAGTTGTCTCGAACAATGATACTACACAATGGCTCTGTCAGCCATGCGTTTTCAAAGCGAAACCGCTTTTTCCTCATGCCTGGTTCTCTACAAATTGGCTCAAGAAAAATAGCGATGTGATCGGAAGGAGAGCCTTCCAAGTTATATAGCTTTGTATAAGGAAAAAAATCAAACCAGTTTGTTGTAGCCATGGCACGATCCAAGCGAATTTCCAACCATGAATCTGTATCTCTACCTCTCTCCCAAGTGAAAGGATGACCATATAACTCAATATCTTTCAGACCAGCTTCCTCCAAAGAATCATTAAAACCATCCAGCAACCATTGAGGGTACTGAGCTCCTCCTTTTTTATCCGTCTGAGAGCTAATATTATTCATATCACCTATGATACACCACGGAAGATTAGAATCTCTAGAAAGATTCCGAAGAAGCTCCCAAGTTCTTTTTCTTTGACTCTTGTTAGGTTCTCCATAAAAACCAGTTAAACGCCATGGTTGAGTACCATTCCATATAATTTCTACATCAATGTTGTTTTGAGACATACTGATAAGCTTAACATGGTCTTGATCTCTCCATAACATGGCCAAACCCCCACTGCGACCTTGAGCTTCTACTGTTACCAAGCCCTGAAAGTCAATTCTATTTCTCACCCAATCCATCTTTTCTCTGGTACTTAACGTTTCACATAAAAACACAACTGCAGGCCTTTGTTGACGTATAACGTCCTTTAGGAACTGTAATTTCCGAGGTGGCCCGATACCTTGGCAGTTCCAACTGATGATATTCATGAGGATTGGCGGGCCTGTAATGCAGTACCCGCCAAATACACGTTTTTTTGGTTCTGGTTTTCTTCCTATAAATTATCAGTCATCTCTTCCTCTTCTGGGCTGTTGATTATATTTTCAGTTGGGATTCTAACATCATGGGCCACTCTCCTTCTTTTTGGATCCGTAACAATAATTTCGTTAGCATCATTATTATTTTCAAACTCAATATCTTGTGATACTGACTTATTTGTTGAAATAATTATCCCACCTTTTACTCATTGATTCTCGCTTGCAGTTGCCAAGATCCTTTGCGATTTTGTTGTTGTACCAATCTTATTTCCATCATTTCTGCATTCAGTTGCTATTATCACGGCATCTGATTTAGCACTGACTTCTCCTCCTCCTACTTTGTTCGCCAGATTTGCACCACCTGACCGCAACCACTTGCTACCCATGGTATGAGACCGTCTTTTGGGATCTGCACGCATCCAAGTTCCGTATGGTTTTGCAATTTCCCCTCCCTGAGCATCAAATAGCTTTTCACAGAATTTGTCACTATGACCAATTATTCCAGAGATAAAACAAAAAGTGGGAACAGCTTCATATTTGAAATTCACCCAGCACCATTCAGTAGCATTTTTTCGAAGCTTCATTCTCCTTTTTAATGGAGCATCTAAAGGAATTGATACTCTAACTCGAAAATGATCTCTCCAAACCCCCACCAAATTGTTTACGTCAGATTCCACAAACTTACCGATATGGTTTCCAATGTCTGTGACAACACGCTGGGACATGAACCCACTTCCTATGCCATGAAGTTGAACCCAGAGTTCCAGGTTGTTTATTGTCATCGTTCTAGGATCCGCACCATATGTTAGTCTCTCAAACACTAAATGAAAACGACCAAATGTCTAAGGGCTCCCATCACATACCCGTTTAATGTCAATTTCATGGTAAAATTGAAATAGAAAATGGTTTGAATCTAGTTGTTTCACGTACATGCCCTTTCCCGGACGCCACAGAGAAGCCATTTTATGTTGCATGGCTTGGAAATCAATCGTTGAATCTGTAAGAAACTTTCCTACTAAACACCACCTCGTATCAATCTCGCTTAACTCTGTTGAATCCTCCATATAACTGAGACCGCCTTCTTCTTCTTCCTCAATGAAGAATCTGACAAAACTCTCTTCCATTTCACGAAACTCATCCCGTTGTTCAGCCATCTTTTAGAGCGTTGTAACTGATTCTTGAAGAAATGAAAACAAATCTTTGACGGAAGGAAAATAAACTAGCCTTTAACCAGAAAACATTCTTACCATGTCAATAGACAAGACTTTAATAGAGTAATTTTTTTGTTTTGTTTGTTTTTGTGACTTAGTTACTCAACATCTTCCAATAGAATAAAGTTTATTTAATACAAAAGTTTTGACATTTGGGATTGGGAGTATAAGACCATCTGCGATGCTAAGACCATCTCCAATGCTAATCTGTTTTTGTTATTTGATTTCGTTCTTTTACCATTAGTTTGTATGTATATGTCAAATTAGGGGTTTAATCGATTTTTAATTACAATCTATATCGGGTTTACAATTGACTTTTCTGCTTTTAATCGAAGTGTGATGTGTTTTTTTATAATTTTATATATGTAATTATGATTTAAGTTCGGTTTCTATATTTTTGTTTCGTAATTAAGGGTTTACAATTGAATTCAAAAATTATACTTTATAATTAGGGTTGCATATGTGAATTTGTGTATAGTTTAATTGAATATTCATATCAGCGGAACTTGAAAGTCTCAATAATATACTGGAATATAGACGGATTTTCTTTTTAAATCTGCTGGATCGTTGAATGATCGATTTAACAATTTCGGAATTATATATTATGAAAATGGTTTTGACAAGGATTTAACATCTACATTCAGTTAAATTTTCACAGCTAGAATTTCATATCCAATTTAAATATAATTTTGATAACTCTGACACTTTCGACTGAATCTAAACTATATATCCTATTACTTACAAGCTATTGGCAACGTACTTCTGAATAACACAGTTTTTTAGAAAAATATGATGATATGTTGGGATTTAATCTAAACATTTATTTATTTCAGTTGTTTTCTGCATGAATAAATCAGCGTTGGTCTGGTATGTTATTAGGAGTTTGAATTGGTCACGTAGTGGTGGAGAATCAGTATGAGTCCAGTAGAAGTAGTAGCTAGTTTTTAGGCATCATTTTAGATGTGTAGTTTAGTTTCAAATAAGTACTCAGTCTATCTTTGTATTAGTAAGCTTCATAATTGTATTTTCACTTTAGCAGTTTCAATATAAAAACGAGTTCAAGCTCAATCTTGTCACTTATTACTTGTGTGTTTTCAACAATCTGGTATCAGAGCCTCGTATTGGTGTATGACAAAATATATGCCTAGACAAACAACAATGGAACCCAGCAAAACCAAAGAAAACTCTGTCAGCCTGAACTACCCTATGTTAACCAAAATAAACTACACAGCATGGGCTCTCAAAATGAAAGTATTCATGCAGGCTCATGGCGTGCGGGTAGCTGTAGAACCTAAAAATCCTAAGGTAGCTGTGGAAGAAAGAGCTGATAAATTGGCGTTGGCTGCGATCTACCAAAGTATTCCTGAAGATGTCTTATTGTCATTGGTGGAGAAGAAAAGTGTTAAGGAGGCCTGGGAAGCAATAAGGACAGTTTGTCAGGGTGCTAATAAGGCGAAAAAGGCTAGGGCTCAAACACTCAAATGAGAATTTAAAACACTGAGCATGAAGGAAACAGAGCCACTCGATGTTTTTTGTTTGAAACTGAACAACTTGGTCACTAGTATTTGAGCTTTAGGGGAGTAATGGGAAGAGACTTATGTTGTTAAGAAGTTGCTGAGAGCAGTTCCTTCAAGGTTCCTGCAAATTACCTCTGCTATCGAGCAATTTGGGAATTTATAGACGATGTTTGTCGAGGAGGTGATTGGTTCCCTCAAAGCTCATGAAGAGAGAACACGAGGATAAGTCAAAAACAATGATGGCTAGTTGTTGTTGACAAAAGATGAGTGGAGAAAAAGGGAAAGCATTGAGGGCCAACTCCTACTAACTAAAGAAGAATGGTTAAAGAAGACAAACAAGGATGGAACTCGTGGCACAGGAGATAACCGTGGCAAATCTGTGAATCGTGGGATTCGTGATAGAAGCAGACTGAAGTGTTTTAATTGTGGTGCTTATGGGCATTACACTTTAGAGTGTCGTAAGCCACGACGAGGAAAAGAAAAGGAGCAAGAATCTGAGGTGAATCTCGCTCAGATTGATGATAACGAGCCTGCACTGTTGATTGCTGAGTGCGGAAGAGAAGAAAGAAACTTGGTTCTTTTGAACGAAGAAAAGGTAATACCACCAGTAGGAAAAGATCATGGATACAAAGGAGACATGAATGTTTGGTACCTGGATAATGGAGCCAGTAATCATTTAACTGGAATACATTCAAGATTTAAAGACTTGGACGAGAATGTGCAGGGGAAGGTTAAGTTTGGAGACGGTTCAACGGTGGACATCAAAGGGAAAGGATCTGTGGCTTTCAAGTACAAAAATGGCGAGGAACGAATCTTGAAAGAGGTATACTTTATTCCCACGCTTTGTACAATGTAATAAGTCTAGGACAGTTGTGTGAGGCTGGGAATAAGGTCATTATTAATGGGGAGTTCCTGTGGGTGTATGAGAGTTGTGGAAAATTATTAATGAAGGTTAAAAAAATCCTCGAATCGTTTGTACAAACTGGTCGTTGCAGAAAATGAGTCTGTGTGTTTACTAACAAAGGCAGAGGAGACCACCTGGCTATGGCACTCGCGTTTGGGACATGTAAATTTCCAGACAATGAAGTTAATGGTTAATAATGATATGGCGAGTGGGTTGCCAACTTTGAACTTGCCAAAAGAAGCCTGTAAGGGTTGTTTATTATCTAAACAAGCACGGAAACCATTTCATGTACATACCAACTTTGCAGAAAAAGAGCGACTTGAGCTGGTGCACGGAGACTTGTGTGGACCCATTTCACCGCCAACCCCTGCAGGAAATAAGTACTTCTTGTTGCTTGTAGATGACTTCAGTCGAATGATGTGGGTCTTCATGCTTAAGACAAAAAATGAAGCTCTAAACGCTTTTAAAAGATTCAAGGCGCTAGCAGAGAAAGATTCAAAACAGGAAATCAAGACCTTCAGGACTGATCGGGGAGGAGAGTTCTCTTCAAAGGAGTTCAAGTTGTATTGTGAACTTGCTGGGATACAGAGGCATTATACAGCACCGTATTCACCACAGCAGAACGGGGCCGTGGAACGTCGAAATCGTACTATGGTGGCCATGGGAATAAGCATGTTGAAAGAAAGAAATGTTCCATCAAAGTTGTGGGGAGAGGCAATATGTCATGTTGTGTATGTGTTGAATAAACTGCCCACACGTGCTTTGTCAAAGATGACACCGTATGAGACCTGGATAGGTAAGAAGCCCCATCTTGAACATATAAAGACCTTCGGTTGTCTGGGGTATATGAAAATACCTATAGTGCATGTTAAAAAACTGTGTAATCTATCTGGGCAAGGAACCAGGGACCAAGGCATTTCGACTTTATGATCCAGTTGAAGGCACTGTACATGTGAGCAAAGATGTACACTTTGAAGAAAAGAAAGGTTGGTCATGGAATGAAAACTAGGTAGGGAATGCATATACATCGAGCACTTTTACAGTCATTGATTATCAACCTAGCACACAAGAAGATATTGGAAATGGAGGGGAAAACGAAGAGGATTTGGAATAAACTCCCAGGTCAAGTAACGTAAGAGGCAGCATCAGTGGAAGTAATTCTGGAGGCTCGAGTAATTCGAGTGACAATAGTAGTGCGACTCAAAGATTCAGGTCACTTAGGAACATCTATGATGAGACTGAAGAAGTGGAGGCTGTAGATGAACTATTGTTGTCAGAAATTGATGAACATGTGACATATGATCAAGCAGTTAAAGAAAAGGCATGGAAGCTGGCAATGCAAAACAAGATTGAGTCCATTGAAAATAATAAAACTTGGGAGCTTACAGAGTTACCTGAAGGCCATAAAGCAATTGATTTAAAATGGGTTTTCAAATTAAAAAGAGACACAAATGGCAAGGTGGTCAAGCATAAGGACAGACTCATGGCGGAGGGCTATGTTCAAAAATACAGAGTGGATTATGAGGAGGTTTTTGCACCTGTTACAAGGATGGAAACATTGTGTTTATTGCTCGCACTTGCGGCTAAAAACGAGTGGGAGGTTCATCACCTTGATGTAAAATCAGCGTTCTTGAATGGCGAATTGCTGGAAGAGGTATATGTGTCTCAACCAAAGGGTTATGAAAGAGAAGGGGAAGAGCATAAAGTCTACAGATTATTCAAGGCACTCTATAGATTACGCCAAGCACCCCGTGCCTGGTATGCTCGTTTGAATAAATGTCTTACTGAGCTTGGTTTTATCAAATGCCCATTTGAGCACGTTGTGTATGTTAGGCATGAAGGAAACGAAGCTTTTATAGTGGGGGTTTATGTTGATGATCTTCTGGTAACGGGTACTGTTGTGTCAATCATCGAAAAATTCAAAGAACAAATGGGTCAACAGTTTGAGATGAGCAATCCGGGACGTCTGACTTACTACATTGGAATAGAGGTTGATCATAGGAGTAAGTTCATTGAACTTAAACAGACAGCTTTTGCGAAAAAAACTCCTTGAGAGGGCCGGTATGGCTGAATGTAACCCAGTAAAATATCCAATGGAGCCCAAGGTTCAATTACATAAGGATGAGAATGGAAATATGGTAAACTCAACTTTGTTCAAGAGCATTATTGGTGGCTTGAGGTACTTGGTACATACACGACCAGATATCTCATTTTCAGTTGGAGTTGTCAGTCGTTTCATGAAGAGGCCTACTACACTACATCTGAATGCAGCAAAGAGAATATTGCGTTATGTTAAAGGTACGCTGAATTATGGTCTTACATATAGGAAGGGACAAGGAGATTACCTACTGGCTGGCTATTCGGATAGTAACCTTGCACGGGATGTGGATGACAGAAAATCTACGGGAGGTATGGTTTTCTATCTTAACGAAAGTCTAATTACTTGGGTGTCTCAGAAGCAACGTTGTGTTGCTTTGTCTTCCTGTGAGGCGGAATTCATGACTGCTACTGCTGCAGCATGCCAAGGTATTTGGTTGCAGAAGGTCCTAAGTTACATTTCTGAAGTAAAGGCAGGGCCGGTAATTCTGTATATCGATAACAGGTCTATTATTGATCTTTACAAAGAACCCAGTTTTTCACGATCATAGCAAACACATAGATGTTCGGTATCATTTTATACGGGAGTGTGTTGAACAAGGAAGCATTGTCATTAAGCATGTGAAGGGCAATGAGCAACGGGCTGACATATTAACAAAGGCAATGCACACAGTCAAGTTCGAGAATATGAGAAAGTTGTTTGGTGTTCAGAATCTCCAGAATGTTTAGATTAAAGGGGAGAATGTTGGGATTTAATCTAAACATTTATTTATTTCAGTTATTTTCTGCATGAATAAGTCAGCGTTGGTCTGGCGTGTTATTAGGAGTTTGAATTGGTCACGTAGTGGTGGAGAATCGGTAGGAGTCCAGTAGAAGGAGTAGCTAGTTTTTAGGCCACATTTTAGACTTGTAGTTTAATTTCAAATAAGTACTCGGTCTATCTTTGTATTAGTAAGCTTCGTAATGGTATTTTCAATTTAGCAGTTTCAATATAAAAACGATCGAGTTCAAGCTCAATCTTGTCACTTATTACTGGTGTGTTTTCAACATGATATATGTTTGCCTTACGGGAAAAAAGTGTTTCACTTACATTAAACTACACTATTTGTCATTAGGAACGCATATGTAGACCCATCCGAGCGTTGATTAATTAGCAATACTTTGTTGCATGGTTTACAGGTCCATCCCAGCTTAATTACCATGTTTATTTCGTTAAGCTAATGGTGAAGTGCAAGTTCACGTTCGTATAATATTCAAATTTACTCTAATTTGTTGCAAAAAATTAGGTCAAACTTAAAGAATTCATTGTATCGGATTAAGATGATTATTTTGTTGTTAGATTTGTAAACTCACCATCAACATAATCCAATGGGGCGACAAAAGTCGTTCTCGAGAGTTGAAATGTAGTATGTACTGTACCCCACCATTTGAAGAAGTTGTTCTTATTTTCACACTAATAAGCCATTAGTTGATTAATTAAGTTTATATTAATTGGAGGTCTGTTTCATTAATGCGCATTTGGTGTATTCATATCAAATTTTATGCATTATCTGCAACTCGGCCTCTTATATATTATGTTATGACATCGATATTTTTAGAAAAATAATTGAAGTTGATTTAGATCTTTTTTTTTTCATTTCATGAAAAATTGAAGTTAAAATTATCAATGTAAACTTTACAAGAGTATATAGATTAATTCATGTATACGTAAAACTCTATTCATTTAACTAAAACTCGTTTGACAAAAATTGAATCAGAACTAATATTATTGGAGGAGATGGGACCATCGTAATGTAACTTTCAGCTAGCTTTTAGCATTGTTGAAATCTTGTATTAAAGTTAAGCTACTAACTACTATCAACTACTTTATAAATGTTAATCATGCATATAAGATCGGAGACATCTGATTTGATGTGAAGAGGGTCCTCCGTGTTTCCCACTTTAGAGTGCTTCTAATCCATACACATTTAAATCTCGATAAATGAATGTTTGGTATTGGATAAATTTATTTATATATTAAAATTATTTATTTATTAAAATTAAAAAATATATTATTTTTATTATATTGAGATTGAAAAATTTATTTATTTTATGAAATTTTGATTTATCGAATATTCATTTATCAAAGTTCTACTATACGAGCATCAAAGAATTAATATATTTAGTGTATGATCCAAATCGACCAAATAAAAAAAACTAATCAATCTGTTATAACGGAAGCAAGAAAAATTATAATAAACGTAAAGAACAAACACAGATATGTAGAAGAGAAAAGTTTTATTGATCTTGAGAATACATATTACATCATACAGATCTAGGTTATAACCTAGAGAGTCAGATACATATACGTTATGCCCTAAAGAGTTTATATAGCACTCTCTAGGCGGATAAGTATTATCACTTCCTTGGAGGATAAGTCTTATCCTTGACGGTGGATAAAGATTAATTCTAGATTCTTCCTTGTAGAAATTATTTCCATATCATAACGGACAATTACTGATTCAAGACATATTCTAACAAATCTCCACCTTGACTTGAATCCTCTCACAAAAAAAAACAGATGTACCAGATGCACCATAATAATGCCAGGTGTACCAGAAAAAACTCTTCTGCCTCAGATTTTTCCCCTAAAAGAGCAATAAACAACTCCGAACATTTAGCAAGTCCAAACAATGTTGAAACCTGTTATGTGGAACCGGCTTGGTGAACATATCAGCTGGGTTATCAGCAGTACCCACTTTGCTCACCTTGATTCTCTTCTCACTTCTTAGACAATGATATCTTACATCTATGTGCTTAGTTCTCTCATTATGGACTTGATCCTTAGCTAAACAGATTGCAATGAGACTGTCACAATACACTGTAGCCTGATCATGATGTAGACCCAAATCACTGACCAATCCTTTCAACCAGATTCCTTCTTTTACTGCTTCTATCAATGCCATGTACTCTGCTTCTGTAGTAGACAAAGTCACCGTAGGTTGCAGAGTAGCTTTCCAACTGACAATTGAGCCACCCAGAGTGAAAGCATAACCAGTCATAGATCTTCTACTGTCAACATCTCCAGCATAATCAGAGTCGGAAAACCCTGTCACCAAACATTCTGTATCACCTTCATAAATGAGACCAACATCAGACATACCTTTTAAGTACCGAAAAACCCTCTTCACAACTTGCCAATGCTCATAACCTGTGTGAGGTCCACGATTTATCAGATAACATGATGTAGTAACCGCTTCTGCCCAGAATCTTCTAGTTAGTCTAGCATTAGAGAACATGCACCTAGATCTCTCCAGAAGTGTCTGATTCATACGTTCTGCTACACCATTCTGTTGTGGTGTGTATCCCTGACTGTATCATGCCTAACAATCCCTTCATTCTTGCAGAACTCATCAAACTTAGACGAGCAAAATTCCAGACCATTATCAGTTCGCAGCCTCTTAATCTTCTTCCCTGTTTAATTCTTCAATAATGTCTTCCACTGCCTGAAAATCTTAAAGACTTCACTTTTATGCTTCATGATGAACAACCAAGTCATTCTTGAGAAATCATCAATCATCAATCAGAATGGATGTAATCAAGTGTGCTTTTTGTTCTGTGTGTTGCTTTAGGAAACTTGCTGCGATGTAACTTTCCAAAAATACAATGTTCACAAAACTCAAGACATGTGACCTTATGACCACAAAGAAGATCAGCTTTTGACAGAACTTGCATCCCTCTTGCACTCATGTGACCAAGCCTCATGTGCCACAACCTAGTCATATTTTCCTTATCAATCTTCGAGGACGCGACAGCAACAGAACCTGATAATGTAGAACCTTGAAGAAGATACAAGGTACCATGTTTAACACTTTTCAAGACCACATTAGAACCCTTGCAGACATGTAGAACTCCACCTTCACCTTGAAAACTGAAACCCTTGTTGTCTAACATACTCAGAGATATCAGATTCTTCGTCATAAGTGGAACATGCCTAACATCATTCAATGTGCAGAATTTACCATCATGTGTCCGAATTTTAATCGAGCCTATTCCAACCGTCTTACAAACAAAACTGTTATCCATAGAAATTTTGCCACCGTCTACTTGCTCGTAGGTTGTAAACCACTCCCTGCGCGGACATACATGGTAAGACGCTCTAGAGTCAAGGATCCACACATTAGAGTGATGCGTGTGCTCAACAGCAACTAGTTGAAGGACCAGAATTACTGAATTACTGAAGGACCAGCAACTAAATATAATGGCGCAGCTCTCTAGAATGAAGAGCAGATCTAACCTCCTCTAGAGAAATAGTATCTTTACCAACAATAAACGATTGCACAAAATTCTCATACGATAATGGTAAAGAAACTAACAGAATTAAAGCAGCATCCTCATCTTCAACTTTAATATCAATATTACGCAATTCTAATAAAATTGTGTTTAACTGATCTAATTAAGTGATCTCGAAGAGGCATACCTTCACTACAAGAAATGGCACATTCAGCAACAGAAAATTCCGATGGTAAAACTAGATTTCCGTTGGTATTCGAGGATGGCAACGGAATTGACGACGGAAATCTCTCTAGCTAAAAAGCCCGTAGCTAAACATTTAACAATGGATTTTTGTCCCGTTGCCATTTTACTAACAGAATTGTAACGACTCGCCGACAGTTATTGTTGTTGTTGACCACTCCGCTGGACCAAACACCAACGAAATTCCGTTAACATTTACCAATGGTGTTGCAACAACCTATTTCCGTTTTTAATTATTAACAAAATGAGTGACGGATTTTCAGTAAAAAAACCAATTCCAATTTTATTTTTAATATGCTTTCAATTATAATTCCGTCGCTAATTTCATTACATCATTTTCCAAAAGCCAATTTTTTTCATTATATATAAAAGCAACTAAACAGAATTAGGCAAAAAAAAGGAAGATAAAATTAATAAGCAACTTGACACATAACAAAATAAACTAATTAAGTTCAGGATAATACATAAAACATAGTTGTTTGACAGTTAGTTTCCCTTCAGCTCATGCTCATGCATCTGCTGCTAGTCTGGTACTACATAAAACACAGTTTGCTTGTTAAGCTACTACATAAACGCCATAGTCATGCATTACATTGTCCACCACCTAATTTTAAGTAATTCTGATTACTGAAAATTATTGCCAATTGACCCTTCAGCTCATGCATCTGCTGCTTCATCTGGTCCATCTCTTGCATCTGTTGCTTGATTTGTTCCATCTCCTGCATTCGGTCTTTCATCTCCTGTAGCTCCACCTGCAGCTTCTGGTAATCTTCAATGTTAGGCTGGGAGTTGTTGCTGTTATAATAGGAGACTACGTTGCTATGTGACTCATAGAAAATGTCTTGCGATGACCCAATGCCATAAATTCGATTCTTCTTGTTACGGCCACCAACTGCTTCATAAAAAAGCTGGTTTTCATCAACGGGTTGAGGTATTGACGAGCCCTCAATAGGCTGGGAACGTTCAGCACGTAAAGTCTTCAACTTTTCCTGTATAGAATCAAATTAGTCCAAGAAATTTATTCAGTAGGATTTCATCAATGCCATCAGGCTCATTACAACACTAAAAATGAAAATATGCACTTCTGGAACTTAGTACTTCCAAGACCTAAACAAAATGGTCTATAACGTAAACACAATAGCTTTAATTGACATAATGACAAGATGAGCTATTATAACTCAAATGATAACACATGGTTATTTACAGTCTATTTTTAAACAAAACAGATATAATAATAAAATATCTATAAAACGCTGATATGATATAACAGAATAAACTTACAAATACATTTGCACTTTTCTCGTCAACCCAAGTCGTTTCATCATGATCTTTGGTGTGCACATAGCTATAAACATCGCTGGCATTCAGTTTTCTTTTATATTTCTCTGCCTGAACAACATAATAAGAATTAGGTAGTACAAATTTTAAAGAGTTACAACAAATATAGCAATTACAAACATGTAAGTTTGTTTATGCATCCTGAACAGACCAGATTAAAAGGTTTTTACAGCTTAAATTCTGGTTTAAAGGCCCAAAGATATATCCAACCTAAAAGTGTCATCAGGGTTTATGGTAGAAATCTCTCGCAATTCAGCTAGATTTAACAATGCTTGAATTTACAATGGCAGGATTACTCAATATGCTGAATGCCAATTATGGGAATATGGCTTTTCTTATGATCACAAGTCTTTACATAATACATTAGACCAGAAAATATTTATTGTGAGTCATTGCAATCCACTGTTATCGGACAAACAAAAGCAAGGTACATACAAACTTCAGACCAACACCAATATTTCCCTCCTTACAAGTAACCTTTATATAAACCTAAAGAGAATTAAGAAACAAAATGTAGCTATTTTTAATTGAATTTTAGCTATGGTTTGTAAACAGAGTGACTCTTACAATTACATAACAAACTGATATCTAATGTTGCAAAATTTAATTGACTAAAGAAAATTATAACTAATGCAACTTCACTTAACTAATATGTCTATGGGCTTACCAGATATGCTACATACGAACTGTGAGATTTTGAACCACCTGTGTGTGTTGGAGGGTAGGGGCCATCTCCGTCAATTCCACCCATATGATTACTCTTCTTTATTTTAGATTTGGCCTGAAATTCCGGGGATTTCCAATCCTCAATCCAGCTCTTCCACACATCTTGTCCAATTCTATTATTCAATCGTCCATCTTCCCACGCTTGACGAGCTTTGCATCGTAAATTAGTGTAACGTTGTGGAGCGCTTTTTAACCATGCTGCATACACCAAATGTTCTGGTTCTCTCCATACAACATATTTCTGCAAAATTTAAACTATCAGGATGTAGAGTATATATTGTATAAAATTCAGAATTAGTGAACATTATGATGTACAAAAAGGACATTAGTAATATAACCAGATTGACAAAACAATAGCCTAATAGTACCTTGAACTCCTCAAAATAGAATTTCTTAGTTTCCTCAGAAACTTCTTTCCACGTGAACCCCCTAGGTTCAAGTCTTTCATACATTATTCCACTGGTCATGGAAGAACATTTGCCCGAAGGTTGCAACCTTAAAATTGAATAAATTATTAGACAGATCAGATGTATGTCACACAAGCACTTCAAAAATATGTTTGACAAATAAAACTTACACTCCACGAATGATTTCAACTTGTAGCCGCCCATCATTGTGCATTGATCCAACTTTCCATACACCACTATCGGCAATTGAGGATTCATTCTGCAAGTTTGGCTCAGGGGTTTCTCGTGGTGCATTTTGTAGTGTCAGTGGTGTTTGTAGTGGTAACTGTTCTGGTGTGAGCCGTAGTGTTTGGTCAGGTGTGGGTGGTAGTGTTTGGTCAGGTGTAGGTGGTAGTGTTTGGTCAGGTGTGGGTTATAGTGTTTGCCTTGGCCATCTCATTTGTTTCCCTTCAAAGACCAAAAACATACAAACAAGTGAAGAGAATTTTAGATAGGTTATATATCATCAAAGTAAAAATGAGCGAAGATACTAACAATGTATAGAGATTGACTTATTGGCATACTCAAACACATAGATAAGACTCACTACTGCTTCAATTTTTCACTAATTGAAAAATATAGTAGAGATACAAACAATATCATAAAGACCAACAGTGCTTCAATATCACTAATTGAAAAATTGTTGCCAATATAAACAATATCATAAATCGTAACAAATACTCAGCAAATGTGACACACAATTGCGAAGAACAACAGTCAAATAGTAGTTTTTAGTTCAAATATATAAATTAAAAACAGAGCAAGTGGGAAGAATAAAACAAGAACCCCTTAAATACTCAACACTAATTGGAAAACAAAGGAACCAAAGGAGCTTTGTAACAAATGGAGATTTCTAACAAAGGGAGCTTTGTACTAATTATATAATCACACAATCAAACATTAAACCTCTCTAATAATATACTAAAAGAGATACACAAATTGAAATATACAGTGTTAGGCCGATTACACAATATATAATCAATATAAATATGATAATAAAACTCAAGAACACTGTTTATGAATCAATAACTGAATTATATAAAATAACTCTTCTCTCAGTGATGTTAAAGAATCACAGAGAGCTGCTAGGTTACAAGAATAATGTATTCAGTATTCGCATCCCTTTTAGGGTTAACCTATCTGTGTTTATATAATACACAGCTACATAGAATCAATCTCTAATTGATATTCCTATAAATTAGCTATACAAATTATATCAATTTAGGATTGCTTCTGTCTTCTGTTCCGTTTCCTTAACTGTCTCAATATATCTTGCTTCTTTCCATCTTCAAGATATATTGCTTCTAGAATCTTCATATTAGCACCGACAGTTAATAAACTCTTCACCCCGTCAGACTTTATCAAACTCTGACTGGCTTCTATTAAACTCTGTTGAGTACCTGGTACTTAAACACTGATGAACAAACGTCAGCAATTATATCTAACAATCTCCCCCAACTTGTGCATAATAAAGATGTACAAGTTAATAGATAATTGATGATGTCAAAACATATAACAAATGCAGTGTTTATAAAATCACAGAGTTTATATTTAACTTAGAACAGAAAACTTAAAAACTTATAGACTCCATTTACTTAATTTCTTCAATATCAGGTACAGTTCTGATGTAGTCCATAAGCAATCTTCTTTCAGCTCTCTCAAGTTCAGATACCATTATCTCCTTCAGTTCCTTTAACTCTGGATCACTCTCTCCAGTTTGGTAGATAGCTGCCCTCAGAGCATAGATACTATTCTTTCTCATCTCATTTCCCAGCTTTATTATGAAGGATTTATCTGACTCCAGATTAAATTCCAACACTTTTATACCAAGATCTGTTCTGAGTCTTGCACTGTTCCTCTGCATCTCAACAAGCTTTCCATTGTAATCTCTGTACTTTGGTATGTAAGAACCAGCAGACTTTAAGACACAAAGAGCTCTAGCTTTCACCATTCTGCTTCTTAATACCTCGGCTGCTTGATGAGTTCTTTGATTTTTGATTTTGAGTAGATACAGCACATACTCCAGCTCTTCCTTCATTTTTAATCCAATGTCAACTTCACCAACTCTGTATACTCTACCCTCAGTCTTGAAGTATAACAGAAAATCCTTTTTCAACCCTTTATGGTGAAATAACTGAACCGGCTCTAAAGTATCCATAGGACTATTATTCACTCTCTTTTCTCTATGAGATCCTAGTCCAGATTTATCTCTTGATTCTTTGCCCATTATAGTTCTGCTTTGAAGAATATTTGTATTTCCAGGAATCAAAGAATGTTGAACTGTGATTGGTTTTCCAAAAGTTCTTTGAAGTTGAGAAGATAATTTTGTCTGTACAACTTGAGTAGTATCAGAGGTTGTCACAGCTTCTGATTTTTGAACAACTTGAGCAATGTCAGAGGTTGATTTGTTTATCCTTGATTCAACTTGAGCAACGTCAGAGGTTGAATAATTCTTCTTTGGTAACTGTCCTTCTTCTACCAGTTTACCTTTTCCTTTATCAGACTCTGCAATCATAGGCCTCCTTGTATATTGTAAACTCTGTTGAGAGTTCACATTCTCTTTAATAGAAATTCCCATTTCCTTTTTCCTAGGAGCCTTAGCCTTTTTCTTGTAAGTACCAGCTTCAATATTTTTCCGGTGTTCCTCAGCAAGAAGCTTCATCTCAATGTCCATATCTTCCATTGTGGCTTCACCACCATGTTCTTCCATGAAAAGTTTAGCAGAAATCTCTTCATCAGTAGTTGGATTTGATGAAATCACTAGACTTTTAAGTCTTGAAGAAGATTGACCACCAGAGTTTAACCTCTCAGAGTTTGTCTGTCTAGCAGAGTTTGACCTAAGTCTCCCTTGCTCTTGACTAGTCTTTGACCTTCTCTCTGCTTCCTTGCTTCCACCATCATTTGCATCATCCCTCAATCTCAAGGTTGGAGTCCTTTTGCATTTGTCTTTAGGAACTCTCTCCCCCTTTTTGACATCATCGGGAATAAGCACTGATGTCAGCAACTCCAGTGAGGCAGCAATAGAATCAAGTTGAGAAGACATAACAGTCTGATGCTCTTCCACCTTGCTTAGCCTTTGTTTTATTTCCACTTGATCTTGAATCAGAGAAGACAATCTATTTCTTTTAGTTCTCAAGGTTAACTCCTTAGCAGCAACATCATTACTCAATCCAATGACTGCTTTGTGAGTCTCATCAAAGCGATTGTGCAATGATTTGACTTAAACAATTGTAGCCTTGAAATGTGTCATTAGCTCAGGATTTGAAATCTCCTTTGCAGATTGAGCAACAAAATCAGCAGTCCTTTGCTTGGAGAAAATACAATCTGCCCCTGACCAGTTTGCATAGTACATATCTCTATAATGAGCTTCAGTGGCAGCTATATTTTCCTTGACATGCTCAGCTGTAGGATCCCTTAGAAAAGGTATGGATTCATCAGAGTTTGAAACTTCAGCATTGATGTTAGAGTTGGCATGAAAAGAATGTTCAGAGTTTGCAGCTTCATTTTCTTCAGCAACATTTTCTGCAGTAGCCTCAGCGTTTGGCTGTGCAGCTTCAGGATTCTCAGAGTTTGGATTGACAAGAACCTCTGCTTCTACAGGAACAGACTTTTCAACAACTTCAACATGCTCAGAGTTTGCAGTGGCAAAAACCTCTGTTTCTTCAGGAACAGACTTAACTATTTCCTCTGCTATAGCTTCATTTACTTTCTCTACAGCAGCTTCAGCATTTATCTGAGCAGTTTCCATTACCTGATCAACCTCCTCACCCTTTTCTGGAATTGAATTATTGACAGAAAGAATTTCTGTATGAGTAGCAATTGACTCATCTATTATCTGGGTGGGTTGATCAGCTGCCACATCCTCAGTATCACAAACACTGATACTAGGATGTGCTTCAATTTTGTCTTCAATATCCATCTCCAATATAGGTTCAAGGAAATCATCAGGAAAAACATCTTGAGCAAAATCAGCCTCTATATCAGCATTTGTCAAGTCAGGCACAGAGGCTGCTTTAATATTTTCAGCATCCTCCTGAACAAGAACTTCAGGAGCTTCAGTTGGTGTAGAACCAGGAATCAATCCATCAAATAGGTAAGCAGCAACTAGCTTCCTCTTCTTAGCATTAGCAGATTCTGGTTCATCAGAAACCCTATTCTCATCATTAGAAGGTCTGTTTGCCCTTTTCTTTTTCCTTGAAGTACCAACAGAGTGTGGTAAATCATCAGCATTTGCAGGTGTTGCAGCCTTGTCAGCTTTAAAAGCTCTATGCTTAGTCCTACCCCCAGCCCTTGGCTTTTGAGAAGTAGATGGAAGAGGTTCAGAGTTTAGTAGTGGTTGTGGATTTAAAAACTGTTGGACTGAAGCAGGAAGCATCAAGTCACCAACATTCCCTTTCTTGATATCTTTATTTGTGAGATCAGAAAATATTCTCTTATGCAATTTAAATGAGAGAATTACATCCTCCTCAGCTATCTCAACCCCATCAACACACAGAGAAAAGATTAATTGACAGAAACGAGCAAAGTAAACTACATTCCTATTCTCTGTCATCTTCTCACCAATATTAATAAGAACTAGTCTACCAAAATCAAAATGAGTACCATAGAGAAGAGAATACCCAATTTGTAGACTGTCGATTGGAATTGTATCCCAATTAGTACACTTCTTTCTGAATGCCCTTGTAATGCAATCGAAAAAGAAACTCCATTTCTTCCTCAAGAATGGTCGCTTCAAATTACCTGTCCTTGCCAAAGGCCCAGAGTAACCAATCTCCCTCATCATACGCTGGAGATCAGAGTCACCAACAGAAATGGTGAACGCATTGAAATCTTCACACCCAAGAGCATCTCTAACAGTGGTTGGTGTAACCACATACTCTTGTTCAGCAAATTCAAAGATAATTGAAGGAGTGCCTGATTCACCTCCATCATCGTATACACCTGTCTCCCAGAAGGCTTTGATTTGAGAACCAGATAACTTTGTTGGTTCCACCAGTGTATGCCCAATATCAGATTGAGCAAGAAAGTTTTGAAACAGGTGAAACACCTCCGGTGCGTTCTCATTACTCAAAGGAGCAGAATAATTGTTAGGAACAAACTCTAACCCAGAAGAAACAAACGATGTAGTCGCCATTAGTAAGATTTGAAAGAATAACAAAGAATCAGATGCAAAAGCTCGAAAGAGTTTGAAAGTAGAAAAGTGTTTGTGAATATGTGTGTGTGAATAGATGTGAATTGGAATAAGATGTGAAAGGTTTAAACGTAAGTGTGTGTATTGTATAAATATGAAAATTAAAATTAAAAACTGAACAGTTTTTAATCATTAATACACAACTGTCTTACTCCGTTAACTGTGTGAGTGGGACACGTGGCACACATGCAATGACTGACAAAATAATTGACAGTTTCCAATGCGCATGCGCAGTAGAAACAGCAATAATTACCGCCTTTTACACTTTTCTAGACACTCAACCTCTCTCCTCTGTTAATACAAATTAGAACCGTTACCAATCATACTCTTTTATTTTCAAGAATGTTTTCTCAAAATTGTTAACTGTCTGAAACAAATAATTAATTTTAATCATCAGAGATTAAAATAAAATTACCTCAGCGTAGAGTACACAACTCATTAGTGTTTACCAATCCTCCTCCTTTATAAATAAACTCTTTTCACAAACTGTACAGGTGTGAGAATTTGTGTGTGAACTAGCAGAGTTTACTGAATATGAATATTTAGATCATCTCAAAGTGCATAAAATCCACAAAATAAGTCAGTAAAAACTGGTTGTCCAAACTCTCATATAAAATAAAATCTGATTTTTATATCTAAACTCTGTATTCTGATATCCTTTCATTTGGGTATATCTTTTATTTTCACCCCCTTTATAATTTATTTATTTTTTTTTCCCAGTAATCAGTGGTTAGCACTAGTCACCAAAAATCAAAGATTTTAGCCCTTATTTCATACAATAAGTTCCTGGATCTTCCTAGGCATAACATGATCTCAAAGGAATTTGTGCACTTGTTGGCATCTTTTGATTTGAGGGTGAAATATTTGCAATTAATTATCAGAGTTAAGACTTTTCATCAGTTAATACAATTAATTTATGAGAGAAAACACAAACAGCTAATACAGACTCAGTGTTTAGGATCAATAAACTAAGAGATGCTATAAATATAGAGACAGTATCATGCTGTGTAAAATTTCTGCACATTTTGTAATCAGAATTTATAATACTTAGAAGGATTCATGATTACTTACTGAAAATCATGCTTCATACAGCTTTCTTCATCAGTCAATATGTTTCAGACAATATCACAATCAGAGTATAACATCAGAATTTAACCGACAGAGTATGACTGACAGAGTATAACTAACAGAGTTTACTATCAGAGTTTAACATGCTGGTACAAATAACAGTTAACACATGCAAAGAATCATGAGCATAAAATCAAACATGTATAGATTTTGAGTCTAACCAGTATCTCTAGTCAAAACCAGAGACCATTCTAAGTTCATTTACCAGTCTTGTAAAGGTAGCTTCACTCAAAGGTTTGGTGAAGATATCTGCAAGTTGTTGGTCTGTAGACACAAAATGAAGCTCAATGTGTCCTTCTTCCACATGTTCCCTGATAAAATGATACCTTATGCTGATGTGCTTGGTCATGGAATGCTGTACTGGATTACCTGTCATAGCAATGGCACTTTGATTATCACAGTAAATAGGTATTTTAGAGTACCTTAATCCATAGTCCAGCAATTGATTCTTCATCCATAAAATCTGTGCACAACAGCTACCAGCAGCTATATACTCTGCTTCTGCTGTGGATGTGGAAATTGATTTCTGTTTCTTGCTGTACCAAGAAACTAATCTGTCACCTAAAAATTGACAGCTCCCACTTGTACTTTTTCTGTCTATCTTACAGCCTGCAAAATCTGCATCAGAGTAACCAATTAATTTAAACTCTGATTCTCTAGGATACCACAAACCAAGAGTTATGGTTCCTTTGAGATATTTGAAAATCCTCTTCACAGCTGTTAGATGTGGCTCTCTGGGGTCTGCTTGAAACCTTGCACAAAGACATGTTGCATACATGATATCAGGTCTACTTGCTGTGAGCTAAAGAAGAGACCCTATCATTCCTCTATAGTTTGTCATATCTACTGAGGCTCCTGTGTCTTTGTCTAGCTTTGTTGTAGTAGCCATGGGAGTTGTAGCAGATGAACTATCAAGCATACCAAATTTCTTGAGAAGATTTCTGGTATATTTTGCTTGATTGATAAAAATCCCATCATCTGTTTGCTTGACCTGTAAGCCTAGAAAATAACGAAGCTCTCCCATCATACTCATTTGATATCTTGACTGCATAAGCTTGGCAAATTTCTTACAGAGTTTGTCATTAGTAGACCCAAAAATTATGTCATCCACATAGATTTGAACTAACAGCAAATCATCACCAGTATTAAAGTAGAACAAGGTTTTGTCAATTGTACCTCTAGTGAACCCACTTTCTAAAAGAAATTGAGCCAGAGTTTCATACCATGCTCTAGGTGCCTGCTTTAGTCCATACAATGCCTTATCAAGCCTGTAGACATAATCTGGATGTTTGGGATCTACAAACCCTGGTGGTTGTTCAACAAACACTTCTTCTTCAAGTTTCCCATTGAGAAAAGCACTTTTCACATCCATCTGAAAGACTTTAAACTTTTTGTGAGCAGCATAGGCCAGAAAAATCCTTATTGCCTCCAATCTTGCAACTGGAGCAAAAGTTTCATCATAGTCAATTCCTTCCTGTTGAGAATAGCCTTTTGCCACAAGTCTAGCCTTATTCCTTGTAATCACTCCATCACTGTCTGTTTTGTTTCTGAAAACCCACTTCGTACCAACAATAGATCTATTCTTTGGTCTTGGTACAAGTGTCCAAACTTCATTCCTCTCAAATTCATTTAACTCCTCTTGCATTGCTGTTATCCTGTTAGCATCTTGAAGAGCTTCTTCCACTTTCTTGGGTTCTGTTTGAGATAAGAATGCATGAAACAGACATTCATTATTTGTAGCACTTCTAGTTCTTACACTAGCTTCTGGATCTCCAATTATCAAGTCAGGTGTATGGGATTGTGTCCACCTTCTTGTTGTTGGTAATTGGCTTCTACTAGCATTATTAGATCCTCCCCCTTGATCCATGCTCTCCTGACTTTCTTCTTGACCATTTGTATTCTCTGAGGCTCCCCCTGAATTGGACTGTTCAGTATTTGAACTTTCAGAGTTTGGCTCAGAGTTTCTGTTTGATTCTTCATTTGACTCTCTTTCAGAATTTGAGTCATCACTTTGAGAAGTTTCTGAAGTTTCTTCACGCTCCCCCTCAACTGGTTCTCTATTTTGTTCTGTCAGAGAAAATTCTTCAGAGTTTACCAGTAGAGGATCAGAGTATGCTTCGTCAGAGTTTGTTGGATTTGCTTCATCAGAGTTTACGTCATCAGAGTTTAGATCTTCATTTTCAAAGTGAAGTTGATCATTATATTCTTTATCTTCTATTCCAGTTATTTTATTGTCATCAAATGACACATGTATAGATTCCATGATCACTTTAGTTCTCAGATTGTAGACTCTGAAAGCTTTAGTTGATAGTGGGTATCCAACAAAAATTCCTTCATCAGCTTTTAAGTCAAACTTGGTCAACTGTTCAGGATGAGTTTTCAACACAAAGCACTTACATCCAAAAATATGAAAATACTTCAAATTTGTCTTCTTATTTTTCACCATCTCATATGGTGTTTTCCCATGCTTGTTGATCAGTGTTGCATTTTGAGTAAAACAAGCAGTTTGAACAGCTTCTGCCCAGAAATAAGTTGGCAATTTTGCTTCATCAAGCATTGTTCTGGCAGCTTCGATTAGAGTTCTGTTCTTTCTTTCAACTACACCATTTTGTTGTGGAGTTCCAGGTGCAGAAAATTCTTGTTTCACTCCTCTTTCCTTGCAGAAAGCTTCCATTTCAGAATTTCTGAATTCAGTACCATTATCACTCCTTAGAATTTTTACTTTGAACTCTGATCCTTTATCCAATAGCTTCACATGATCCATCAAGATTAAAGCAGTTTCATCCTTCTTTGCTAAGAAATACACCCATGTATACCTAGTGTACTCATCAACTATGACTAGAGCATATTTCTTTCTGCCCAATGACATTATATTTACTGGACCAAAGAGATCAACATGTAAAAGATGATAAGGTTCCACAACTGAAAACTCAGATTTACTCTTGAAAGATGACTTCCTTTGCTTGGCCTTTTGACAAGAATCACACAGACCATCTAAGCTAAGTATTGACTTTGGAAGTCCCCTTACAAGATCTTTTCGAATCAACTCATTGATGTTGTTCAAGTTTAGGTAAGAGAGCTTCTTATGCCATTTCCAACTCTCTTCATTAGATACTTTTGCAGATAGACACACAGATTTTCCTTCAGAGTTTGTTACCAAACTTGCTTCATAAATGTTATTGTGCCTGTGTCCAACTAGAACAACTTTTCCAGTAGATTTACTGATAACCTCACAGTGTTCAGTATAAAAATCTACATGGTATCCTCTGTCACAGATTTGACTCACAGAAAGCAGATCATGCTTGAGTCCTGAGACTAGAGCTACATTCGTGATAATGACACTTCCAAGATTGATATTGCCATATCCCAGAGTATGTCCTATGTTTCCATCTCCATAGGAAACTTTTGGGCCAGCTTTTTCCTCATAGTCTGATAGCAGGGCTTTATTTCCAGTCATATGTCCTGAGCATCCACTGTCCAAGATAAGAGTGCTCTCTTTTATGCCCTGTAATCACAAACAATCACTAAGTGTTAGATTTAAGGATCCAGACTTGCTTGGATCCTTTGGCTTTCTTAACATTGTTAGCTTTTGCAGCGGAATCACTATCAACAGAGTTTAAACTAACATTGTCAGACTTTACACTTGCAGAGTTTGCTCTAACCCATTTCAAGTTGGGTTTTAGCTCATAATAGTTGTGATAAATAGCATGATAACTTTTGCAAGTATAAATAGAATGTCAAGTGCTTCCACAGTGTGTGCATAAAGTCTGTGGTCTAACCCTAACATAATCATTCTTTACTTGAGACTTGGAGGGTAAAGAATTAATATCTTTGTTCTTCTTGCAAAAACTAGCAAGATGGTTAGTACTTCCACAGTTATAACATGTTTTTCTTGGAGCATCTGTAGTAGGCAAATGATTATTCCTTTTATTTATGCCTATTTTTCCATTTCTGTTCTTCTTGAACATTTTCTGTTTGTTGACAGACTTTATTTCTTTGAGCTTATGTTTAAATTGTTTTTTTGTCATCAAACCAACATTAACATGTTTGTCACAGACTTTTACTGGTTCTTTAACAGTTTCTAACCCAATCTTATTCTCTGTTATTGAACCAATATTAACCTGTTTTTCACAAGTCTCAATTTGCTCCATAACAGCTTCTTTTACAACTACAGACTTTAGCTTACTGGATTCATGAACAAATTTCACAGGTTTAAGTTGTGGTTTCACTTTAACTTTATCTTTAAACCTAAGTTCATCTTCCTCACAGTAACCTAAACCTACAGTATCTGTTTGAAAAACCTGATGTGTGTCTTTTCCAGAATTGGTCCAGGTTTTAATCACTTTCCTCTCTTTTTCCAACTCAGATTCTATTTGCCTATATCTTTTAAGCAATTTCTATTCAACATAAACAGCATCATCTCTCTCCTTTTGAACTTGTTGCATGTTAACAAGTTTCTCTTCAAGAAATTTATTTCTTTCTTTAAGACCTAGATTCTCAGATTTTATTCTTTCATTTTCTAAAGTCTGATCCCTATAACTAACATGTATGCTTTTAAGATAAATTCTTAATTCAGATATATTATCAGTATCATAAGCATAAGTTGTTAGGGGTACCTTGTTTCCAGATGACTCAGCTTCATCTTTAACAGTTGCCATGAGAGCATAATTGACTCCATCATCTGAGTCTGAAGTGTCTGCCCAGTCCTTGCCTTTTGTGATGAGTGCTTTCTCAGATTTTCCTTTCTTGCATTCTGGAGCATAATGACCCATCTCTTTACACTTGTAGCACTGGATCTCAGACTTGTCTTTCTTTCCAGACTTGGTATATTTTCCATCAGACTTTCTGAAATTTCTCTTATCAGAATTTGAATCTTTCCTTGAGAATCTCTTTCCTTTCTTGAAGTTCTTGAATCCCATCTTCTTGAAGGTCTTCACCATTAAAGCAGTCATTCTCATCATCTCTTCTTCATCATCCTCAGAATAAGAAGCTTCATCATCAGTGTTTGAGCCATCATCAGAGTTTGATGACTCACTGTCAGATTTAATGACTAAAGCCTTTCCTTTGGTTTTCTTTCTTGATGATTCCTTCTTGACAGGCTTTTCTTCAACTTTAAGAGCAACAGATTTTGTCTTCTTTCCAGATCTTTTGTTTCTTTGTTCTATTTCAAGTTCATGAGTTTTAAGCAACCCATAGATTTCATCAAGATCTGTATCTGCAAGATCATAATTGTCTCTGATTGTTGTTGCCTTTAAATCCCATCTTTCAGGTAGGGATAGAAGAAACTTGAGATTTGACTCTTCAAGTTCATATTCTTTATCAACCAGAGACAAATCATTCAACAATTTACAAAATCTGTCATATGTATCTGTCAAACTTTCATCAGATCTAGAGTCAAAGTGTTCATACTCCTGTGTTAGAATAGTCTTCCTATTCTTCTTTATAGCACTGGTTCCTTGACACCTGACTTCTAAAGCATCCCATATCTCTTTGGCAGTTTTACAGCCAATAACTCTGTTAGACATAACATTGTCTAAAGCACTGTGGAGTAGATGTCTAACTTTTGCATCCTTTGTAATTGATGAGACGTCCTCAGGAGTCATATCTTTTTTTTCCTTTGGAACAGTCTTTTGTTCTTGACCATCAACAACAGGAGACAGTTTAGTCGGCATATGAGGACCATCATTGATTCTATCAAGGTATTCTGGATCTGTGGCTTCTAAAAACATGGTCATCTTTACCTTCCATATTGGATATTCCACAGGTCTGAGAATTGGAACCCTGATTGCCTCATATCGACTTACGGAAGCTGATTGAACCTTTTGAGCATTAGAACCTACCTGGTTGTTATCAGTCATGATTATACTTGTGTTTAGATCAAAAACTGTATATATTTAACAGCCTTGGCTCTGATACCAATTGTTAGGCCGATTATACAATATATAATCAATATAAATATGATAATAAAACTCAAGAACACTGTTTATGAATCAATAACTGAATTATATAAAATAACTCTTCTCTCAGTGATGTTAAAGAATCACATAGAGCTGCTAGGTTACAAGAATAATGTATTCAGTATTCGCATCCCTTTTAGGGTTAACCTATCTGTGTTTATATAATACACAGCTACATAGAATCAATCTCTAATTGATATTCCTATAAATTAGCTATACAAATTATATCAATTTAGGATTGTTTCTGTCTTCTGTTCTGTTTCCTTAACTGTCTCAATATATCTTGCTTCTTTCCATCTTCAAGATATATTGCTTCTAGAATCTTCATATTAGCACCGACAGTTAATAAACTCTTCACCCCGTCAGACTTTATCAAACTCTGACTGGCTTCTATTAAACTCTGTTGAGTACCTGGTACTTAAACACTGATGAACAAACGTCAGCAAGGCATTTGCTATTCACCGTAAGGCATGTGTGCTGGAATAGGCAATATGCTGGGGGGGGGGATTGTTGGGTCATGCCCAGCATCCTGCCTATTCGAAGCGTAGGCGCTTGGCTTCTGGCTAGTATATGGAAATAAAGTTGCGCCTCTTCTACAAGCTCGGGCTTTTAGATCAACTGGTAAAGCGCTTGATCCTAAGATACAGATGTCGTCAAATAAATTGAGAATAACAGTGACTCTAGAGAATATACCACAGTTTTGATCTTGAGAGAGAGGGAGACAGTAGCCGCTTTGAGAGTGAGAAAGATAGTGATTGTAAGAATGAAAAACCCTAACCCACTTTTATCTCTTTTTTTTCACAATAGGCGCCCTTTTATTTCACTTGACCGCTCTTTTTTCCACTTAACCGCGCATTTTTCCAATTTTCAGGGTATCATACATATATTTCTAACAATTTAATAATGTTACAATAAGATATCTTTCAAAAAAATTTAATTATAAGTGATCACAATTATATATTATTGAAAATTAAAAATGTCTTAATAGAACATGTATAAAAATTATTACCTAATCATTGGTCGGACTCATAATCATGCTCATCACTATCATTTGTTTTTTAAGAGTCTTCTTCGTCGGAATCAATTGGTGTTTCTTCTTCCGAACATTCTTCATCATCATCTAAATATATCGATGTTCCTTCAAAATCATTTAAACGTGTAGGAATATCATTTGTATCAATCATATTTAAATGCTCGGGAGCATCATCTTGAAAGGCATCACGGTCACGTGATTCAGTGATTTGAGGCATTTCAACAAGTGGACGAGCTTTCACTTTACATGCAACCAACCAATCTATCTTGTCCCGTTTAAGACTAGGATAATTGCTGAAGTAAACTTGCATAGCTTGCATCGCTAAAATATCATTTGTATCAATCATATTTAAATGCTCGGGAGCATCATCTTGAAAGGCATCACGGTCACGTGATTCAGTGATTTGAGGCATTTCAACAAGTGGACGAGCTTTCACTTTACATGCAACCAACCAATCTATCTTGTCCCGTTTAAGACTAGGATAATTGCTGAAGTAAACTTGCATAGCTTGCATCGCTAAAATAAATGGCTCATAGACATTCAATCTTTTTCTACAATTCACCTCAACTATGTTGTAGCGTTGATGGATTCTTGTTCCAACTTTAAGTGTAGGATCAAACCACTCGCACTTAAACAAAGCTGTTTTTTTTATCGGACGTCGGGGATACTCGATAATCAAAATCTCCTCTAATATCCCAAAATAATCATTAGATGTCTCGTTGTAGTTCGACCCCTTAATACACACTCCACTGTTAAATGTTGACTTATTAGCCCCATATTTTTGTGTATGAAATTTATACCCATTTACATAGTAAATTGGTACCGATCTCACTGAGCGAAGAGGTCCTGATGCGAGATCTCGAACAATTTCATTTGGAACCAATGATGCATTTTGAGCCTGAAAAGAATAGTTATGATCATCTACTAGTGTGTATTTAGTTATTGTTTAAATATTTAATTAAAAAAATAACTCACATAAAGTTTAAACCACATAGCAAAATCACGCTCTAAGCACTTATCAATCTCAGCACCATTGATGTCTGGATTTTGCTCTTGTAATCTGCTTGTAAATATCCTGCATGTTTGGACACAAACACACACATAGATAAAATTTATTTGTATGTTACTCAAAATGACACATTTCAAATAAACACCAACATTTATGTGAATACATAAAATAAAACTTACTCGATATATGGTGCAACCTCTGGGCAATTAAACAACACATAGTTGTTAGCCGCTATGTACTCTCGATCATCAAGATAACGAGTTTTGCCAGCACCATGTGCTCGTCCGGGATGAGAAAATATAGAAAAGTTTCCCAAAAAACTTTCTCCACTTGAAACATTTCGAGGAACTTTTCTATGTTTCGTTTGAACATGTTGCTCAAAGTAATGAGAACAGAAAGTTGAAGCTTCTTCAACTAAAAAAGCATTGCATATAGATCCCTCCACCCGAGCTTTATTTTTTACATTATTCTTTAAGTGACGTAAGAATCGCTCAAATGGGTACATCCATCGATATTGTACTGGACCTGCAATACGTGCCTCATATGGCAAATGCACCAAAAGATGTTCCATTAAGTCAAACAACGCTGGTGGAAATATACGCTCTAGCTTGCAAAGTATGACCGGAATCTGTTCCTCAAGTCTACGCATATCACTGACCTTCAAAGTTGTGGAGGTGAGATCTTTGAAGAAAAGGCTCAACTCGGTCACACATTCCCAAACACTATTAGGAAGAAGTTCTCGAAAAGCAATTGGGAGGAGTCTTTGCATAAACACATGGCAATCATGACTTTTCATTCCAAATAACTTGTATTTTTTCATGTTGATGCAACGCCCCATGTTTGACACATATCCATCTGGAAATTTTAAATCTTTCAACCAACGACATACGGCTTCTTTACCTTTCTTGTCTAAGTTGTAACATGCTTTTGGATACTTCCTTGTAGACTCATCGAATGCTAACTCAGGCCTTCGACAAATTAATGCAATGTCAGCTCTTGATTTAGCATTATCTTTGGTTTTACCTTCGATGGCCATAATAGTGTTGAAAATATTTTCAAACACATTTTTTTCAATATGCATAACATCAAGATTATGTCTAATCAATAATGTCCTCCAATATGGCAAATCCCAAAAGATACTTCGTTTTTTCCATCCACATTTATAGGTCTTGATGATCTTTGTGTTGTGCTCATCACTTCCCAATTCCGTAATTTTCATCAATCCAAGTGACTCAATCTCCTGTAACACATCTTCACCAGTTCGTAGAGGTGGGGCCATTTCAGACACTGTCTTTCCCTTGGTAAACCAATTCTTATTCTTTCGAAATGAATGATTGGCAGGTAGAAATTTTCGATGATTATCAAACCATGTCGACTTCCCTCCATGTGAAATATTGTAAGCATCATGATCGTGAGTACAATGTGGACAAGCTAAATGGCCAGCGGTAGTCCATCCTGACAACATCGACATAGCAGGAAAGTCACTAATAGTCCACATCAACGCTGCTCGCATCTGAAAATTTTGTTTCAAAGAAATATCCCATGTCTCAACTCCAACTTCCCACAACATTTTTAGCTCGGCAACTAATGGCTGGAGATAAACATCTATCTTCTGCTTTGGATTTTTTGGTCCAGGTACAAGTACAGCCAAAAACATGTATGGTTCTTTCGAACACATCCAGGGGGGCAAATTATATGGCATCACTACAATTGGCCAAGAGGAATATTGACTGCCCATGTTCCCAAATGGTTGAAAACCATCAGCAGAAAGTCCGAGCCTAACATTTCTTATCTCCGAAGAAAATGAGGGATGCACCCTGTTAAATCGACGCCACTCCTCTGAATCTGAACAATGACGCATCACGTCATCTTCCTGATAATGCTCAGCATGCCATCTCATCTGAGCTGCAGTAGCTGGTGATGCATATAGCCTCTGTAATCTCGGGGCCAATGGAAAATAGATCATCCTTTTAACAGCGACTTTCTTCTTCTCTCTAGTGGATCTATCAACTCTAGTTTTGTATCTTGGCCGGGAACAAAATTTACATGACTCCATATCAATGTCCTCACCCCAGTATATCATACATCCATCAACACAACAATCAATTTTCACCGAAGGAAGACCCAATCCTTCAATATGTTTCTTTGTATTGTAAAAGCTATCAAGAAATGTATTATCTGGAGGTAAGACACTTTTAAAGAATTGGGAAGTTTGATCAAAACATGCTTCTGACCAATGATTATCAGATTTCAAACTTAACATCCGAGCCATGGCAGAAACTGAGAAGTTTCACAACCATCATATAACTCTCTCTCTGAAGAATGCAACATGTCAAATATTTTTTGTGCTTCTGGATTCGGCATCTCTTCTGAATGTGGATCAAAATTTGGACCGGCAGCATCCATCACCATATCATACATTAGGTTATTATTGTCATTCCTCCCCTCTGAATGATTAGGATGACTCGTTGAAGATTGTCCAACACTTTCTCTAGCAATGTATGGCTCTCCATGTCGATCCCACATGTAATAACCCGGTATAAATCCATTCTTTAATAGATGCAACTTTACTGTGTCCGCATCCCAATGTCTTTTATTTTTGCACTTCGAACAAGGACATTGTATATTTGTCCCATTCAAGGAAGACGGTTGAGCTATAGCATGTTGCATAAATTCTTCTAATCCGGTAATAAAAACATTACTTAGAAACCCCGCACTATCCTTTCTCTCGTACATCCAAGAGCGGTTATTATTCATATTCATGCTAGCAACAATCTAGAAACATATAATGAGCTAAGTTAACAAAATGATTAAATATAAATTATTTATAAATTTGTCAACCAATATATATATCAACTAATGCACATTCGTTATTCTACAAAAATAATTAAAATCATCAACATATGTAACTTTCTAAGTAAATTGACTAAGATTAGAATTACAAGCATATAATCATTTGATTTACATATATAACAATGTAAATGTAAATATGAATAAATAATTCTAACAAGTAAATAAATAAGCTAGTAAGCTAACATTGTCGATAAAAATGATTATTATCAAAAAATTGAAAGTACAAAACAATAATACGCATATATAGAACTAACCTTAAACTTGAGAACAAGATAGTGTAGATTGGTGCTGAGAAACGGCAAAGTCGTAAGCTTGAAACAAATAGACAAAGGAGATAGAAATGTGATACAGGAGATAGAAATTAATGAGACAAAAAAAAGTGAAGAACGGTTGGTATGTTCATTTAATGTATGTTTGATTTACCAACTACTTAGCAACGGAATAGCAACAGAATGCAACTTCTACTTATCTATAATAATAACGGTTTAGCAACGGAAACATACCAACAGAATTCCGTTGCTAATTCGTTGGGGAAAGCTAGCGAAATAAATTAATACTAAACTTAGCTACGGAAGAGGTCCGTTAGTAATATCAGCTGCAATTCCGTCGCTAGGCTCTTACGAAAATATCATACACTTGGGCGGGATGCCTTGGCGCCTTTTTTAGCGACGGTATATTTCCGTTGCTATATTTCCGTTATTAAGTCGTTATTCTTCGGTTAGTAGTTGGTTTGACTTTTTGTAAGCTCAATTCTGTTACCAATCCGACACCAATTACCAACGGAACTCATTTCGTCGCTAAATTCCGTTGGTAAATACGAGATTTCTTGTAGTGCTTCCTGCATTCGCAGACTAAACAGACGGAAGCAACTTATTTGTTAAAGACTTTGTCATGTAGAGACCTTCAAGCTTCAACCACAAACCAGACGCGGTATCCTCCTCCGCGATTTCAGTAATAATATCATCTGCAATACACAATAAAATTGTTGAGTGTGCCTTTTCTTCTAGACTGGCCATCTCAGCGCTTTGCGGATCCGTCGATTTCTTTTTCAACGGTGCCCAGAGCCCCTGTTGCTTTAACAAGGCACACATCTTGATTTGCCATAGACTGAAACTATTCCTCCTAGACAATTTGTCAACCTTCACGTTAGTACCACCAGACTACATCTTTCTCACCGAAACTCAAACCATAGAAATAGAACCAGGATCTGATACCTGTTTGTTATCACGGAAGCAAGAAAGATTATAATAAACTTAAAGAACAAACAAAGATAGGCAGAAGAGAAAAGTTTTATTGATTTTGAGGATACAGATTACAACATACAAATACAGATCTAGGTTATAACCTAGAGAGTCAGATACAGATATGTTATGCCCTAAAGAGTTTATATAGCACTCTCTAGGCAGATAAGTATTATCACTTTCTTGGAGGATAAGTCTTATCCTTATGGTGGATAAAGATTAATTCTAGATCATTTCTTGTAGAAATTATTTCCATATCATAACATGTAATTATTGATTAAAGACATATTCTAACACAATCATTCTCTTAGTCACAACAGGGGCCGAATACATAAATGAGGCTCAAGAATTTAGATTTATCTTCAACTAATTTAACAATTGACAATGCTGAAAAATTAAAATTTTCGAAATTTCACAATATGTTAAGACCATCATCGTTCGGCCACATTTTTGTTGCAACACATCGCTGCCCCTCGAGTAAACATAAAGCTAAATATATTAGACTTAATTGCACTTTGCATCCCTCAGCTTTACACCAATTTCAATTATGTATAGGTAGTTTCATAAATTGCACTTTGCATCCCCAAACTTTAAAATATAAGTCGAATCACACCCCTTTATACGTTTTTATCAAAAATAATATTGTTTTTAACGAATATATTGACAAATGAGATATAAATTATTGCAGTGATGATATAAATTTTAGATTTTAAACATGTAACTAATTTTACACTTTTAAAAATTTTAATCATAATTTAATATTATTTTTTGCATCTCAAACTTTAAATCATAAATCGAATCACAACCCCTTGTACGTTTTCTATCAAAAATAATATTTCTTTAAGGAATGTATTACCAAATGCGATATCAAATTATGCAACGATTATATAATCTATATTTTAAGATGGTACAAATATATTTTAATGATTTTATACGTATCATATATCATAGTAGTCACAACTTTATTTAATGAAAACATATTATTTCAATTTTTTATAAATAAATTATAATTGATTAATGGTCATAAAATAATATTAAATTATGATTTAAAATTAGTTACATGTTTAGAATTTAAAATTTATATCATCACTGTAATAATTTTATATCGCATTTGTCAATATATTCGTTAAAACAATATTATTTTTGATAGAAAACGTATAAGGGTTTGTGATTCGACTTATATTTTAAAGTTTGGGGATGCAAAGTGCAATTTATGAAACTACATATACATAATTGAAATTGGAGTAAAGTTGGGGGATGCAAAGTACAATTAACTCAATATAGTAAGTGTTAACGGAACAAGATGAAGACAAAATAAACTAGCGGACAAGGGTTAGGTTTTCAAGAGTATACGGACCCAGGTCCTTAACTATATATGGAGATTGAGTCCACCTACTGTCTCAGTCTCACTATGCGCCACTGCCATCTTCCACAACTTGCAGATTCATCGAGGTGTGTTGCAGAGAAAATTTGTTTGTAGGGTTCCCTTGTTTTTACTTTTCAAATACTATTGTGTTTTAATTTTCAGGGTGGGAATTTATATAGAAAAATTCTATCAATACTACTTAGTTGGCGTTTTAATTACAGAACATATATGATTTTCAAAATGTAAAAAGTTGTCTCCATTGAACTTTTTTCGTAATTTTACTTTATAATGACGTACCCTAAAAATGTTATCATCTTAAAAAAACTCACTTTTAACCAAAAAGGTTATTTTGGCTTCTTCTTTTTCCCTTTATCAAAGGTTTCTCTGATTTTTCACAAAGTTATAAAACTATATATTACATTTAAATTAATTCAGATATTATTTTGTTTGTAATACATCTGGACTGGATCTGTCGACTCGATTTTTAGAATTTTAATACATAGCTTAAACATAATTGGGCCAATAGGTAAATGGTACCCATGTGCTGGAGTAATTGGAACACACAGATTTTGTTATCTTTTAAAGTAACACTAAATTAGGCCTGGATCGACAAGACCAATATAGTGCTCATACTACCTGATCCAAAACAATAACGAAAAACCCAACAATTTGTTCGGACCAAAGAAATTGAAACAATTGAGAAGCCCGTTGGGCCAACGCAAATGGTCAAAAGTACACTCAAAATAATCATACTTTTTTTTTTGTTTTTAAAATAATCATACTTCAGTCTGCACTTTTTTTTTTGTTGCTAAATTCGCAGTCACCCATTTAAATTTAACGAATAAATAAACGATGGTTTCTAAAATATTTTTCAAATAAATTTAGAATATTTTATATACAGTTTTTTTATGATTAGGTCGATTTTCATTATGTGCAGACCTGTTAAATGCAAAGGTATAAAAAAACAAAAATTGTATGGCTTACTTGAAGTATCCGCAATTATTAAATATTTGTAAATTCTGCAATGTGGCCTCTGCTAGAGCAATAATTAATCTAACCTTGAATACAAGTTCTCATCTGCTACAAATGCAAGCTCAATCAGGGATTTTCAAAATTTCAACACAACTCTATGCAAGTAAATGATTACTACACTTCAACTAAGGACTCTAGCTTGGAAAGAATCAGATGATATAAGCTTGGACCGGGAAAAAATATTACTTTATCGAGTTTATTATTTTATCGAGAGTAAAAATACACTGTCTCTGTTATGTTGGAACCAGAAAAAAAGTTATTACTTTTTTGATTATTACTTAATCAAGATTCAACTATAATTCTAACACTGAGGTACAAATATTGATTGATAAAGTAAATAAATCTTGTTAAGGGAGAAACCAAACAAACAAAAGGGTTAACCATAAGATACCAACCATTAAGAATCCAACATAGAGCATCTGATTATAGGCCATAGTTTTAAACAGGCAACAGGAAAAAAGAGGACACTAGAAAGCAACTAATCTCCAAGCCAGAGCTCCCATCAACATAAAATCACTGAAATTCAAAGATGCTGACTATCTAATCGGTGCTAATCGATATAAGAACCAATAAACATGAAGCCTTACACGTTACTGACCATAAACTATTATTTCGGCAACAGATATGAAGGGAATGGAAAGCAACTAATCCCGGCAGGTAAAGTTTCAACAACTACAGAAAAATATAAATAAGATACACTGCACAATTTTGCAGAATTACATGAGCATGAAATAATTATAGACATAACATCTTGTATCTTGTAGATCAATATGTCGGCCTGCCAAGGACATATATTACCAAGAATGAATATTGATAACATTAACAACCCAAAGCTCCGGCCAGTACTATGTAGGCAACAGGGAAAAAGAGAGGATAAAAAGGAAATCAATCCCCTCGGAAAAGTTGCCATAGAATACAATAAACTCAACAGATTTTCCGTTCAACAGAAAACTGGTTTAACAAACCAAATCAGTTCGATTAACATTTACTCAGGGGAAGACGAATTAGGAAAATAGTCAGGCTTAAAAAAAATTAAAGGAACCCTAAATGTAATGCAGCCAAGAAACTTCCCAAATTAGACACTGGTTAAAAGCTTAAATTTTAATTTAAACAAAATTTGTAAACACAAAACATATAACAGTAGAAAAGTGCTAAACATACTGAGTGAACACACGCGGAATTATCAAAAATCATAAACTCACAATAACACGATAACGGTAACAGTAGAAAAATGCAAAACTAAGCTCAATTTGCAAACATTTGGTCATACGTCTTTCATGTCACTTGCCGACATGGCTTAATGAGCAGCCAATTTAATTGTTTAAACTTCCAAATCCTCGTAGCTATCTCATATCCGTCCAGATCAGACATGTGTAGATCTATAAGATTAATTTAAAAAGTAGATGCAGATGGACCCAATAAACCAAGGCATTCATAACCAAATGAAACAATAGAAACTACACAACCTAGCTAGGCATTCATAACCAGGTGAAACAGTAGAAACTACACAGCTTAACTTCTCAAGTAGCCCCTGTTGCGGACAGGTCCACATCACCATGATCAGCTTATAGGACGTAGAACCCCATAAATAGAGAAATCGAATATGGGCACTCAGAAGTATCACCAGATTCTACACTACCTACTGCAATTTTTGGCACGGTAAAAAAAAGGAAAAAGAAAAAAGAAGAAGGGCCATGGTTTGATCAAAACCCACTGAATACAGAACTACCCAGATATAACCTTGCATTATCTGGCAATAAAATGTAAAAAGAAATCAAACACTATAAATAGCTAAAATTCAAAGTAATACATATATATTATAATACGTCAATTCAACACATCTTATATTCAAGGGAGGCTATAGAATTGTGAAAGTTCCACATATCATATTAGTATATCATAATAGGGTACCTTACACCAAATGTTAATTGAAACTTTAAACAAAATAAAATTAACTTATCTTGAATTGTCAATTTTCTAACATGACACATGCATTTAGTATATCATGAAATCTAACTTCTAGATCTTTGTAAATCTTATAATAGCATGGCTTATAGTATTCAGAGAAACTGAGTACGTAAGAGCATCTCCAACCCTTGTAACCCCTTGTCTAAAAATGATGTGGCAAACTAAATTTAGAGAATGGGAGCAAAAATGAACACTCCAAGGGAGCAACCCATTATGTAAAATTTTAGAGTTCTTCATTTTTGTTCTCCAAATTTGCTAGTCTATTTCATTCTCTAAAATTTGCCACATAGACTCCACATGGATCTTCCACTTTCTTTTCAAGCTACCAAAAGTTTTTATTTACAAAAAATATTAATTTTAAATTATAGTTAATCATTATAAAGAATAGCCTTGGAGCAAAACACCTTTTTGATTCTCTAAAATTTACAAAACTATTATTATATATTATTATGGCTAAGCATTATAAAGAATAGCCTTGGAGATGCTCTAACCAGTAGTCTACAAGTACAGATGTGATTGTCAAGGATAAATCTCTTAATACAAGACTAATATCCGAAAAAATTCCAAGTATTTCAAGGCATAAACACGCCTTCAGTGAGCAAGATTGTCTTCCCTCATCAGCATCCTGTCACAATAATGTGCGAGCTTAGTGGTATACATATACATAATTGCAAAAGCATATAAACAAGACAGACATTAACTGTGTTCCAAAATTGAATTCGTGAAAAGTCTGCAGGTCATATGGTAATTGATTACTGGTCGCAATGGTAACTACTTAACATTCTATTATTCGGAATCCGTGTTTTTTGAATCGATAAAAGGTTGCAAGGGTTCCATTCTACCAATTTTCATACTAGTCATTTACAAATTTAGAAATTACCTGGGTATGCGGTTTCAGTGGTTTGTTCCGCTGGTCTTTAGGTATGTGTCTTTAAAGGAGCTACTAATAATCCAGATGCCATAGAAGTTAGAACCTTTCTCTTGTATGGAAGTCCAGAGCACTAAAGAACCAACTCCCTGCAATCTTGTGTGTGTGTGTGTGTGTGAGTACTTATATGTGCCTCTAGAGTCTAGTCACTCAAATCTGTTTTCACTTAGTTATTAGAAAACTACAATTAGAACCAAGTAAACAACCGCAAAGATTCCAACAGAAAAGTATTTCTAGAAAAATATATCACAACGGATCAAGATTTCTTTATCATTCCATGTCCAGCACAATATAAATCTCCCTTTAAAAACGCTGCTAAGCCACTCAAATTTGTCAACAGGCAACAAAGGCTATACTTTCGGTGTTTATGGTTTTACCTACGAAGAATAAATACTATGCACATTACCATACTATTATGAACACCCAATATAATAGGAACATCTACAACTTACCAAGACTCAACAACAAAAGATTTCACACCACTTCCAGTAGGGCATATAAAAATACATGCTATAACTCTTAATCCTTAAATCAAGATATCTTTTAGCTCAGACCAAGTAGTGTGGACCAAAATAAAAACTCACAAACAGGCATTAGAGCAAAAAGGTAGGAAAAAGACATAGATTTGTCTCAAATATCAATCAAAGCACGGTTGCTAACTTGATATATAACCCAAAATTTCTATTAAGTGCCGAACACATAAACATTCTGTCAACATAAAACTGAAATTGATAAACATCAGCTTGAATTTGCATTCACTCACAAGCCTAGTCACAAGCGGAATAGGGAACTCAAACTTAAACCTCCATCTCCTAAAATAAACGGCCTAAAGGCAGATACAACTTAACAACCACAAACACTGCTTACCCTAGTAAGTCCCCTTCTGTTCTCGAGTGTTGGTTGGAGGCATGAGTTCTCTAATTTTATGTATATAAACATTTCCCCAGAAAAACTTGCCTAATACACTCGAAATTCAAAGAAATCCATAAGAACGACATATACCACTAGAACATGTAAAACATACCATCAGAATACCCACAACATTCTCAAAAATCACAAAGAACAACTTATATATAACCACATTGGCCTAAAAACACTGCTAAAAACCCACCGAATTGAAACACAATTTATAAAAAACACAATTTATAAAAAAAAACACAATTCATAAGGGTAGCATAACATCAAACATACTAATCTTTAGTCAAAACACAATTCATATAAATACCATAACTTCAAACACACAAATAAATATACACACCTTCAAATTGCAAAAGTAAGTAAAATTTTAACATAACCAAATACATCTCGAAAACTCCAAAACAAACAACTTTGTAATCCTTACTCTAAACACAAAACATACGAGTATCACAACATAAACATACAAATACGCAGAAGTAACTAATATTTCAATTAAAGCACAATTCATAACAATAACATAACCAAATACAACTCGAAAACTCTAAAACAAACAACTTTGTAATCCTTACTCTAAACACAAAACATACGAGTATCACAACATAAACATACAAATACGCAAAAGTAACTAATATTTCAATTAAAGCACAATTCATAACAATAACATAACCAAATACAACTCCAAAACTCCAAAACAAACAACTTAGTAATCCTTACTCTAAACACAAAACATACGAGTATCGCAACATAAACATACAAATACGCAAAAGTAACTAATATTTCAATTAAAGCACAATTCATAACAATAACATAACCAAATACAACTCGAAAACTCCAAAACAAACAACTTAGTAATCCTTACTCTAAACACAAAACATACGAGTATCGCAACATAAACATACAAATACGCAAAAGTAACTAATATTTCAATCAAAGCACAATTCATAAGAATAACATAACCAAATACAACTCGAAAACCTCCAAAACTCTAAACAACCTAATCACTCGTCGAAACGCCGTACTTCTCCTGCAACTTAGTAATCTCCTCCTCTTTTTTCCTATGATCAAACTTCTTACTCATCTTCGCTTGCTGATAATACAACACAATCAGATACCTATTGGCCACATTAAACCCGGAGAGATGATCCACCGCAGTTTTCGCATCGTAAATATCTTCGTAGACGACAAATGCAGTGCCACGTGTGTCTTTTCCGTTACCGAGACGAATTTGACGAATCGCGCCGTACTTGCCGAAAATATCGTACATCTCTTCGCTGGTGATGTTGAAAGGGAGGTTGCGCACGTACAGAACGCGGTTTACTTCCGGTGGGAGGCGCGTGTTGCCTTTGCGGAGACTGATTGTTGCTGCTGCCATGGCTTTAGGGTTTTCAAATTTACAATTTGGGGGAGATGTGAGTTTATGCGGAACGAGATTTATTTATAGATTTTGAGATGTTTGTTCATTTTCAATTTCTATTTGAATTTTGCATCCAAACGTTTATAAATTAAATGGGGGATTATTTAATGAAAATTTTGATTTAATTATTAACTTCGAGATTGTAATTTTAAAAAAAATTATAATTTGTGTCGGGTTATTTTGTACAAGAAAAATGTTATTTACAGAATTATTTTTTTATTTTCAGAGTTATTTGTAATTTATTATATTAAAATATGTTCTAAATCATAAATATAGAAGGAATAAGCTATCCTTATCGTTCTGAAAATAAAAAAACAGCTCTAAAAATAATACTTTTCTTGTATAAATCAATTAATATAAAGAGAGAGTAATGCTTTGTCAACAGAAAAAAAGCCCTTCTAAGGAAGAAAAAGAAAAACAGAGTAATGGACTAATGGCCAGGGGATGTTTGGGCCAAACAAACTGCTGAGTGCATAATCTGGATTGGATAGATATTCGGCTATGTTCAGTAACTTATAATTTAAGCCCAGAAGGCTTTGTGACAAAATCTTATCACTCAAAAAATTGTAGTCTGTAATAACCGGTTTGTGACAATTAACGTAGCCTCAAATTGATCTTATGTTATATTCCAACGTTCTAGATAGTATAATATTTGTATCAGCTTCTGAGGATGAAAATGCATTGGCTGTCATGGCCACTGCAAGGACAATATCTACTGCAAAAAACATAGATAATATCTAGCAATGTCAGATGGTGGGATGATTACAGTGAACATTTCTCCTGCAGCTCGGCTTGCCAACGAGTCCAGGAGCGACAGGACGAGTCATGAGCACGGAGCTATTACCAACGTCGCATTTGTTCAGTCACCTGCTGGATCAAGATTCGTTTGTCAAATTCGATCATCTGAACTGAATTTGCGTTAATTTGTCCTCAACCTTATGAATCACTTAGATATTTCTGGTGTCAATTTCGAAAGTTTACTGTTCAGGGAGCAGGGGAACAATGGGCATTATTTGTATCTAGGTGAGAATATCCATCACATTTGTTGTTGACAAGGACTCAGCAACCTCAATTACTCTACGTATCAATGTCGCATTCATCTACATAATTCACAAGTATTAATTCCATATGGACTTGTCTTAAGAAATACTTAAAATTTCTTATGACAATATCAAGTGATTGAGAATTTCAAGTGTTTGAAATGAGTGTCTTGTGCAGGAGAGTTGCCAGAAACGTCGAATCCACCATGCATAACTGCAGTGTGCTAAGTATATGATGGTTCGTTTCGTCTTCAGACCAACTACAGAGTAATAGGCAATTATGCATTCACTAATAAGATACCAAGTCTATAACTTTTCGCATATGCATCTCTACATGCTTTCTGGATATCATAAAATGTTACTTGCTTCAAACAAAACTCTACTAAGCTCATCAGCTATGCCTCCTAGCAGAACTGGCTTTTGAACAAGTCCGTTTATTCCTACTTGCAAACATTTTTCCCACACATCTTTAGTATCACTTGCGGACATGGCTATGATGAGCGGCCAATCTGGCTTCCTAAACCTCCGAATTCTCAGAGCAATCTCATATCCATCCAGATCAGACATGTGGAGATCTAGAAGAATGATTTGAAAAGGTGATGCAGATGGACCCAATAATCCAAGGCATTCATAACCAGTTGAAACAATAGAAACTACACATCCGAGCTTCTCAAGCAGTTTCCTCGTTACGGCCAGGTTCACATCATCATGATCAGCTAATAGGACCTGAAGCCCCCTAAACAGAGAATTCGAATCGGGGCGCTCTGATGGCTCACCAGTGTCTACACTGCTGACTGCAATTGACGGCCTAAGGTGAAAAGGAAGAAGAAGGGCCATGCTTTGATCAAAACCCACTGGATTTGGATCTACCCAAATATTACCTTGCATCATCTGACAATGAAATGTAGGAAAAAATTCAACATTAAAACAACCAAAATTCAAAGTGAAAAATATATAGGATAATACCAAGAGTACTTCAAGAAATATGATGCATAAATCATGTAAATTCAACACAATTAATTTCAAGGGAGGCTATGAAATTGTAAAACTTCCACATATCATGCTATATCAAAATAGACTACCTTACACCAGAAGATAATTGAATTTTCAACTAAAACTAAATTCCACTTGGTAGTTACTGACTTACTGTATATCTTGTCATTTCGAAAGTGATTAAGAAGTTTCTTACTCAAAATGGCCCGTTACGGTTAATAAGATATTGCTTTTGAGTTAAGTCACTTAATTATTCCAAAAACACAAAGCAGAACAAACCTGAACTAGTTTCCTGCATACATTGAAGCTCAAGCCTTCCTCAATTCCCATGTGCTGATATCTTTCATTCCTAGAACCCTCAATTTGCGTTCCATTATTATTGATTCCAATCTCAAATTTGACATAAACATGACCATCAGATGAATTTGTTCTCCAGGTTCCCCATTGTTGATCATTCCTTCCCAAACTTCCACCGGTCTCTGGATATACCCTTATGCTTAAACACCCCCATGCGTTGCTACCTTTTAAGAGATTCCCAACCATATGTAAAATTACCTGGAAAAATCTTCTCTCATCACCCATAACATAATCGGGAAGTGATTTCTCAACTTCAATAGCAAATAGATAATTTTTTTGTCCGCACAAGCACTTAGCAAGGCAGGCTGCTTCTTTTACCATGGAATGGAGGCTGAAATGCCTCATCTCAAATGGAAATATAGCATTGTCCTTTGGTGAAGTATCCATCACATCATTTATCAAGACCGAGAGGACATTACTAGTTGTAGCCATTGTGTTAACCAAAGTCTGTTGCTCATTGCTTAAATTTTCATCTTGCATAACAGAAAGCAAACCCATAATTGAGTGCATAGGTCTTCTCAACCCATTACTCACTACCGTCTGAAAAGAATTCCTTGCGTGGGTAGCCATCATTGCGTCTTGTTTTGCCTGCTGCAATGCTCGATTTTGCTCAGCTAATTTTTCTCTCACCAGTTGTGACTCTTCTAGCACTGCAGCATGGGAAAGCGCTACAGCTACTTGATCAGCAACTGCATTTAATATCTCTATTTCCTGGTTTCCCCAACACCTAAGTTGTCCACTGGGAAGAACCAAAACAAGTATAGCATAACAAGCCTGAATTATTTCCGGGGTTCCTGCTTTGAAATCACAAACTCTCAACATAGGTATTCTAATAGCAGCTACAGTTCCATGCTCGGCAGTACCTCGGCTACTTCTGACTGCAAGTGATGACTGAGGGTCAAGTATATTAACTCCATCATTTCCCTTAATCCGTCTAACATCAAAATCAGTGGTTGGGATGGAAAGATTATATAATACAGACATATGGCCCCCATTTAGTTCATGTGTAAGGTTCATCTCAGTTCTACTTTCATTAGGCATCCAAATTACGCAATTCTGCAAATCTAGTGTCTCTGACAACTTATCTAAAGTTGTGTATAATATAGTGTGTCGATCAAGTGACTTTCGTATCTCTTGGGTGAGCATACGAACATGCCAACCAGCTTCTTTTTGTTTCTTTATGATTCCAACTTCACGGCCAAGATCCCAAGTTTTCTTTATCAACACAGACTCCCTAAATTTCACTTTCAGCAACAAAGGAATAAGGGTGACAAGTGTTATGGCAGTTGCAAAAGAGACTAATGCAGTCAGAAATTTGAATATAGTTAGAGCAAACATTAGTTGAAACGTATGCTGGCTATAAGTACAACCATTGAGAAAATGTGTCATCCCGCACAGAACAATGAAGAGAATAAATTCCACAATTACCCACTTAAACGGAACACTTGAACAACTAATAAAGTAGAGGAGTTCAATAGGAATGGAAAAATATGCCGCGGCAATCAAGAAATCACTCACTTTTTGGAATTCCATAATTCTTTCGACACTCCACCATCCCTCTTCCTCGTCGCAATTACAATCAGAGAAGTCTTTCCCAGCAGCCGTAACAGAGAAAAGAAACCATAAAATCAACAACTTAGATACAATTCTTTTCAACATTGTGAAACGCCCAACCCTTTTTTCTACTAAGATGACTTTTCTTTTTCTTTTTTACTTTTTGTACCAAGATGCATTGAACACAATAATCCTAGAAGTCCATATTCATTCACTTGCTTTTCGCATTCATTGCCTGCGAAAAGAAACTAAAATGGTCACAAACCAACCCCTTTACCTAACCATTCCTCTTTGTATCCAAAAACATGTTAAACGTTGACGGTGTAAAGTGCGTGTCAACCCAAGTCCCACATTCATAAAATAAACAAAAATTATCTTAAATATAAGCGATCAAAAACATATGAGGTCTTTTGTTGCGGGCTTGACACGGCCGAGAGCGGACACAATATCCTACTATAATGTGATTAATTGCACAAGTATCACGAAATAAACGAAAGGGAAATCATCAAAACATCAAAAAGTATCAATTTCAACAAAAAATAATCATGCTTAATAACATGCTTACTAGTTACTATCCTTGTTAATTATACATACCAACTTAATATAAAAATGTAATAAAATCAGCTTACTCAAAAGGGAAATGATTTATTATGATAAACAAAACAAAACAAGAAATCAACTAAATAAACTAATTGATATCTATATCAAAAAATTAGATAACGTACCTGCTTTCACTGCGCTAGTGATTAACAAACAACATGAAGCCTTTTACTATGTGTTCCACTTGGTCTTTATATTCTTTGTGTACTTATGTATATGTAAAGATTGTAAAATGGGGTTTTGTAGGTTGAGAGTTGAGAGAGAGAGAGAGAGAGAGAGAGAGAGAGAGAGAGAGAGAGAGAGAGAGAGAGATTTTGGGCTGTTCGGAGAGAGAGGATGTTTCAAAGCCGTTGTTTTATTAGTTGGGGGAGAGGAAAGAGGCAGTAGGACTGGTATTACTATTGCAAGAAAGAAAGATATTAGTGTACTGCTGGTGTTATATAGTGTGTGTATATACAAAGGATGTTGTGGAACCCACAATCTTTCGTGCAGAGAACTTAGACAGACTTGTGTTATGTCTTTTTGATTATGCTGTGTTGGGTTATGCGCAGAGGTGGCCACTCATGCAGTCTGTGTCCGGTTTATGGGCCGGGCTTGACACGAGTCAGGTTCGTTTCATGTGAACACGGGATCGGTATTTAATATTTACGAGCTGAATTCGGGTCAGATTTGAATTGAAAAAAATAAAATTAGGACCAACACTTCGGGTTGTGATGGGTTAGGTGAGCCGGGCGGGTTGAACGGGGTGGGGCGAGTTTTCAATTTATTTTGCTTCCAAATAAGTTAACTTGTTTTTATTTAAAAATTTCATTTAAAAATCTATACTATAATATTAAAGATAAAACATTATTTTGGTACCTTTTTTGTATGGTGCGGTACTTGCCTTATCATTTATAGTATTTTACTTTTTTTTATTACTTCTAAAAACTACTACATGTCATATTTTCTATTTTTTTTTACTAAAATCACTCTTTTTTCAAAAAAATGACATGAAAATCTTTAAATATTTATTTTAAAACCTATTTTAATACTTTTAATTACGGGTAATTATCTTTTTCAACCAAAACATGTTACTTTTTGTATTTTTTTTTCTTACTAGCATCCCTCCTTTTTCCAAAAATATTACGGACAAACCATTACTTATTTATTTTAAAACCTATTCTGATAATTTTAATTATTTAAAAAAATTAACACGCCTACTTATTTTTTTAACAAATGCAATTAACAAAATATTAAAATGTAAATAATTAAAACAAAAATTATTAAAAATAATTTATGCATCACACGTGTTTTAATCTAGTATTATAAATTTCTAAAATGAAAGAATTAACAAACAACTTTACCCAAAATATTGTCAGTGTGGTAAAAGAAAGATAGAAATTCAATTTTGTGACCAACTAATTTAATTTAAGAATTGATAATTGACTTACATAATAATTTAATTGAGAAGTCTCTTTATTTTCCTAATTCACATTTGAGGTTTTGGCAACGAGCCGTGCGGGCTTTGTGCGGGCGGGGTTGTATGAGTTGGTTTATGCGGGTTTTTTTAACGAATCGAGTTGGTCTGGTCTCGTTTTACAATTTCCAATTCGTACTCGGCACTTATTATTTAGAGTTAAATGCAATATGTGTACCCAAAGTATGCACTTCATGCACTTTGTGTACCTAAACTATGGATTGAACACATTGTGTACTCGAACTATACATATGTGTGCACTTTGTGTACAACCGTTAGAAACTGACTAACTCCCGTTAAAGCTAAGGGGCTTTTTCTAGTCTTATCACACAAGTGTTTGGACAACAACCTTATATACAAACACAAAACCCTCACTGTAAAATCTCTTCTCTCTCTATGATTTAATATGTCTTAAGAATATAAGAAAATCAGCTTCTTTAATTGTGTTTATAATCGGAAAAAAGCGATGACATGGTTGATACGTGATGTCGATGATGGAGGTGTTGGTAGTTTTGGCGCTGAAACACCCGATTATGGAGGTAACACACAAGTATTAGGTTATGTGTGAGTTTGATCATTCTTAGAGAGATCCGGAAATTCCTGCATTCTCAGAAGCGGGTCTGAAAAGTTCTTTTGCTTGGTTTTATTTAAAACAACTTCATCCAGTTTTTTCTCATGTTCTTCTTTCAAATTTCTAATCTGCCGCATACACTCCTTTAAAGCACTATCCAAATGTGATGCTCGAGCCTTAAGCTTTAACAATGTAACTAATTGTAGATGATCTTTCAGTGCCAGAGTTTCTGCTTCAGCTTTTTCCTGTCCCGTTGAAGGAAATTATTAATTGCATAACATCATCCTCAAATAACAAAAACAAGACCTCCACTACAGCAACATACCTAAAACAACATCTTTAGCAACTTTAGCATGTTGTTTTACTAGATTTTCCTTTGTTATCATCTCTGAATCCACTTCATACAATTTGTCACTCAATTCAGTTACTACATTTTCTATATTTTGAACTTGATCCTTGTATGAAGATACTTGGTCCACATATGTCTTCACTTCATCCTCATACGATTTCACTTGATCCTCCGGTCCAGTTAGATGAGTATATGATTCCACATAAATTTGGACATATTTTGGCTTTTTATCCTACTTGCCTTATGGTTATACAATGCCAGAAATAAGACGGAAACATTAAACCAACCACAAAGCAACGCATACTGATGCTATAGTACAACATTCTCACTAAATAACTACACAATCAAAGAAAACTTAACCAAGTAATATATAGGGGAATACCGGCCGACAACATCCAACAACTGCTGTAAATTGGAATCTTACGATAACTAGTCGTTTAATTCAAGTTTCTACCAAGACTTTCTTCTGAAAGCAAGTGTCCAAAATATACCAAAATTGGGAAATTAAAAGAATCAACATGACAATTAAGGATTAGATAGGATAGATTCTCAGCAAAAAAAAGGATTAGTTTAACATCTTACAAATGATATCAATGCTCAAACTTTTTTGGAAAGCAAACAAAACTAACGTGACGGTCGTATTTCTGGACAATTCACACAAGAAGAAAAAGAAAATCGGAGACAATATCAGTATCAGTTTGGAATCAAAGAATGTAGCCAAAGAACATACTTGATGTAAACAAAAATAAGTAAATGGCAGGGAAGAAATGGAGGGAACTAATGGCACCAAATGCACACTAACGGGGTTATGCCCAATCTAACGGTAGTACACAAAATTCACACACTTGCATACTTAAGGTACACAATGTGTTTAATCAGTAGTTTAGGTACACAAAGTGCAGTTTGATCATACTTTAGGTACACATAGTGCATTTTACTCTATTATTTAACAAATTGTGCGGGTTTCGACCCAGTTCGTTTTTGGTCGAATAAAATGAATTGAAAAACGAGCTGATTCCGGACGGTCCGTGCAGACCGCACAAGTGGTCACCTCCGACTTATGTGAGTCGGTTTATACAAAGGAAAAAGTATAAACACCCAATACTTCTGGGTGTATCGATATTTTTTTCACTTCTTTCATTATCGAGAGTTTGAATTTTATCAAAAATTAGAGAAAGTGAGTGACTGTGCGAGTATGTTCAATTAACAACAAAAGCCAAAAAAAAGAGAGAGTATAAACTGAGTTTTAACATTAAGTAATTCTTGTGATGTACAAATGTCTAGATTAACAACATACTTCTAATCTTTGCACAGACTCGTCAGTCTATTTTTGCACACATTTTTTACCTCTTTGATTAGATGAGAAACCAAGAGGGGACGGGAATCGTGATACACGTTCAAGGCTGCAAGTACCACGGGTCTCTATAAAAAAATTCTGACAAGTTACAACTTTTATCAACTCTGACATGATGGATTGATCAATATTTTAAAATAAATATGAAATTCACCTGAGAGTGTTCCAAAGAAGTGCACAAATATATTTGATGAAACCTTGTTTTTATAAATTTGTATCAGAAAATGCAAAATTAAATAAGTTGGTCGAAAAGATCAATTATAGAATTTTAAAATTGAATTTTAATAAAGGTTTTCATGTAACATATTGTTTGTTGCAATTATACAACTTCTGTATTTATTATAATAATTTTTTTATGTAACAAATGGGTGTAAGACATGATAGAGAAATACATGCCGTGAAAGTATAGATATTTGTGTCTTTCTCTTTTTTTTTTTAATAAAAAAGGCTATGATTTTACTTCTACGTAGTATTTTTTATCCAAGTATAATCAATAAATAAATATTTTTTAGTTTTGTACTAATGTGATGTGGGACATATTTTTGATTATAAATTCTTTAATTCATTGTGATGTTTTAAAATTATATGTATATATATTTTTCAGTTAAAATTTTACAAATATTTTTTCTATCCTCGTTATTATGATAACTAAGACTCAAAATAATGAAAATTTGTCAAAAGATCAGAATTAAGTCATATAATGTTTTCCAATATATACGTAAAAAAGTTATGTAAATTTTTTTATTTTATATAATAATAGATATATTATCTAGAGAAACCTCTTCTAAAATTATCAAAATGCTTGGAAAAGGATGGTTATTTCAATCTAAGTGAGAGCAAAAGGAGACGTGACTTTTCTTTTGTTAATAAACTAATTAGTTGTTGTCTCAAAGTAGCCCCCGTTTGGCTTCAACGTCAAACCATTACGTTGGTTCATGAACTTGAGTTGTAGTGTTTATGCATGTACACATACAAACAATTTCAATCTTTTGGAGACATTAAACTTTTGGACTTTCATGGACGTAATATCTTACTGTATTTGTCAAAATTTGCATGCGATAGTCTTCTTTTTTTCATTTATTCATATTAAATCACTTGATGTCCTATATCTTTTTCTTTACTAAATACTAACTAGTTTAAAAAACCGCACTTCGCGGCGGTATTATAATTTTTTTTGAAAATTTCTATTAATAAAATTATAATAATTACTCATTACTCTTTAATGAGTCGTGCTCCCGTTAAATATATTTTTCTTGTGTTAATTTTAATTGAAATCTCAATTTTAACATATTAAATATTTAATTTATATATTAATTTTTATGTTAATATATTCCTTTCTAATGAGCCGCTCTCTCGTTAAAAAAATATTTATGTAAATTCGCAAATCTATTTTACTTCCAATAGACTTTTCACTATATCTTACAAATACCTATTCTACTTTCAATAAAACATTTTTATATATATACGTGCTCCTATTTTACTTCTAATAAATTTTTTACCTATGACTTATAAACACACAGTCATACTCTCTTCTATGAATTCGAATTCTTCTACTCTATAAATTCGTAAACTTCTTCTACTTTCAACAGAACTTTTGATTATATGTCTAACCTATAAATTTGAACTATTCTCTTTTATAAGCTCAAACACTTATTATACTTCAAAATTAATTTTTATTTATCTGTCTTCCCTGTAAATTTGAACTATTCTTCTCTATAAATTCGAACATCTATTTTAATTCTAATATGTTTATACTACTTACTTCAAATATAACTTTTATTTATATGTCTTCCATATAAATTTGAACGATTCTCATCTATAAATTTGAACCCTTATTTTACTTCTAATATGTTAACAAATATTTTTTTATTTAGTATTATTCAAAATTCTAAAATTTTGGAAAATTAGAAAAATAGATTGAGACGATCTTAGAGTGTCTTCTAACAATTTTGAAATGGTTACACGCATTAGAAAAAAAAATTAGAAAAAAAAATTATAATTAAACAAACATAAAGTTGGTGTCTATATTAATTTTTAGCTTTCACGTATATATTTTGAAGTACATGTTAGACTTTTATGCACTGTCTCACAGGTTCTCTAAATTCCTAGATCATAATTTTGTTTCGGGGTATTTTGTTTCAGTATTAATTTGCATTTTTTCTTAACCTCCGTAGCATTCCCTCAATGTAAAAAATTGAGGGGACGGAGGGACTATTAACTTGTTTTTTTTTGGATAAAAAGAGATTGAAACTGTAAAAAATAATGAAAGCTCGAGCAATTATTTAACATCATGCAAAATCACCATAGCACTTCCTCCTTTAATTGTCGTGCAATCGTTGATTTTTTTTTTGTTTAAAAAAGAGATAAATGTGTATCGAGAAGAATTCGCAAACTTTTAATTATATATATTGTCTATAAATTCGAATTATTATCTTTTATAAATCTGAACACCTATTCTACTTAACTTATAATTACTAGTTTATAGCCCGTGCACGGTTACTTAAATTTTATTTATAATTATTTAGTTTATAATTATATTTTAATTACTCATAGAACACACGATTGTTTTTTTAATATTTATAAATATATTTATTTATGAATATTTTAATATTTAAAAGTTATTAGTTTGCATGATTAAATTATTGTTAAAAAAGATTTAGCCAAAACCAATTATAGTTAAAAATTTGATATTTATTATATTTTACACGCTCAATTTAATATTTGTTTATATTGAGTTATAAAAGTTAGATTTGGCCAATTTTACAGTCCACATGAAATTCACAAAATAATCTTTAATTTAGTTGTGGTTTAATAGTTCTTTTTCAACTAAAAACTATTCTAAAACTAAAAAGAGAATAAAGTGACGAAATTTAATATTGAGAATTCTATTCGATTTGGGAAATCTACTTATATGTAGTTTAGATTATTAGAATACCCTTTATTAACCAAATACAGTTTTTAATGTTAAATCTAACGGTTTTCACCTATCTATTTAAAATTAAACGATTTTTATTATTTTGATATTAAATGGGTTTCCTTATTTAATTACAACTATTTTTATGTTTTAACTTTTTGGAAAATACAATCCTAATATAATATCTTTTAACTTATATCATTTTTAGATAATAACTTATTTTTATATGATATAATCTTGATCGTCTATTTTTAAAAGTATTGTATCTAACGGTTGAGAATTTTTTGGCGGTATTTAGGACCAAACTACCAAGATAACATCATTAATTTTTTTAATATTTATATATTTTTTAATTTATATATATTTTAAAATATTTATTGCTAAAATATAATATACTCTTTTTTGTAATATGTTAATGATTCGGGAACTTTGAACTTTTGAGAAAATAAATTATCAATTAAAATATAATTTTTTTTGTAATAGTTCTTCTTTTAAAGTAGTGCACCGTGACGATCAAAATTCTGTATAAAATTCATTTTTTTATAGTATATCCCGTAAATATCTATGTTATTATATTAAAGACTAAATAATGAAAGTTTTCTTATAAGTCTGGTCGCGTGATCACTCAATCCATAATCGTTGAATCTTTCAAATTAAATTGTTGAGAAACGTTAGATATAACAGTAAAATTATCACGTAGAATGATCCAAGGTTTGAATCTACCAACAACATATTAAAATTTACAGGTTTTTTTGAAAAATAAGAATTTTTTCATTTTTTTATTGCAGACATGGGTTTTGATAATATTTTTTATAAAGTACGATTTTTCAAAAAAGTACTATACTAATTGATTAACAAACTTTTAAAGTTTTGAATTTAATAATTTACAATGTATATAGGTTAAAAAAGTTAGGCCTCTTCTGTAGCTGAGTCTAAAATTTCAAAATACGGTTTTTTTTAATATGAATATAGTCCTGTTAACAATGAAATTAGGTGGGTTCTTATAAAACAAAATCACCATTTGCGTATAATTTATTATTTAATAATAAATAATATTTTATTAGTTATGATATAAAATTTAATAAAATAGGATAAAAAATATGCACAATTTTATAAAATTTTATCCTCGTATTATTATATTCTTTGTTGATTTGAATTTTTCTTAGATTGATTTGAATTTTTGAACATAGATTTCTAAATTTAAAATAGTTAGGAAAAAGTAATTAAATTGGCATTAAAATAATGATGATGTAATAATTATTATTAGAATTTAAATACCCATTTTACTAATTTGGGCTTTATCTTGTGTTTTAAAAATTAGATTTTAACGATTTTACACCCCACATGAAGATAACTAAATTATCTTTTAATTAAAAGATGGTTTAACAATTTTTTATCTAACTGGAATTGTCCATGAAAGAGAAAAGAAAGTCACGAATTTTTTACATGGAGAATTCTATTCAATATAGAAAACTTATTTATATTTGATATATTTGGTTTAAATTATCAAAATACACTTTTTAGAATTTAAATATAATCCTATTATTAATAAAATAAACTTTTTTAATATTTGATCTAACGATTTTCATTTATCTAGTTAAGATCTAATGGTCCTTATTAGTTTGGTTGTCCAAGACCGTACGATCAAAATTTTGGATAAGATCCCTATTATACTTATTATATATAAGGAATTAATATAATAAGGATATCAAGTGTATACTGATATAAGTATCTTACTAACTGCTTTTACTTTTAATGTTTCGGTTTTATTTACAGTGTATATAAAATTTTAAAATACATTATTACTTAAAAATTATTAAATAGAATAAAAATCATGTTATGATTATATAAAATTTTATTCTCATATTATTAGATTCTTCATCGATTTGAATTTGTTCTTAATTAATTTTAATACTTTATTGAAAGAAACATAAAATTTCTATATTTAAAATAATTAGTGGAAAAATAAATAAATTGGTGCTACAAAAATAAAAAAAAAATATTTATTAAAATTTAGATACTCACTTTACTATTTGGGTTCTATCCTGATTTTTAGAAATTGAATTTTGACGATTTTACAACACATGCGAAACTAACGAAATTATCTTTAATTTAATGATGGTTTAATAATTATTATCTACAGTAAAACCTCTATAAATTAATACTCGATAAATTAATAATCTCGATAAAATTAATAATTTGTCCGGTCCCAACTTGGGACCAGTATAAAATTGGACCTCAATCGATAAAATAATAAGATAATAACTTTTTTGAAATCCCAAAGTATATATATTGGTCCCAACGAAACTATAAATTAATAATCATTAAAAGATTTCATACATATTCTAAGATTGTCTAGTAAAAAATGAATCTATAGTCACTTGTTTTTTGTTGAACTTCAAATCTATATTGACTTCATCTTTAAATCTCCTCACTGCACTTAAGAGTTGGGGCATTGTCTTCTCGTATTGCAACAAAAAGTTGTGAAGAGTTGTTGCCGCTTGCAATGCTTCTTTCCGAGTGACCGGTTCCAAAGCTATTGAATCATCCTCAACTTCGTCATCGATCGGATTTTGAATGGTATCCGCCACAATTTCTTCAATGCTTTGAACCTCGTAACATTCATTATTTTCACCAGGATAATCTAGCAAGTGATTCACATCTATTTCGTGCCGATAATGCATACCTGTAATCAAGTTCTCAAGCTCACGAATGTCTTCTCCAGAATTTACATCGTTTAAATCAGTTGAGCCGGTTGGATTCACTGAACGAATTTTGCAGTGTCGAAAGCAATTTGCTATGGCCTCTTGTTGCACATTCATAGAATGTGCCTTGGAACTTATTTTTGTAATTTATTTTTCATCTCTAACTAATATATATTGTAACTAGTACATTAGACTTGGAAATTTAAAGGTCTTATGTAAATTCTCTTTAAATTAATAAATTATTAATTTATCGATATAATAATATCTCTCTAAATTAATAAAATATCCCGGTCCCAACATTATTAATTTATAGAGGTTTTACTGTAACTGGAACTATCCATAAACTAAAGAGAAAAGATAATTACGAATTTTTATATAAATATTTCTATTCAATATAGAAAACTCATTTATAATTGGTTTAAATTATCAAAATACACTTTTTAGTATTTAAATACTATCCTATTATTAATCAAATACAATTTTTAATATTATATCCAACGGTCCTCATCTATTTGAATATTTATAGTTTTATAATCCAACGGATCATATACTTTTGGTAGTACAGTGACCGACCAAAGTTTTGGATAAGATCTCTCTTACACTTATTATATATAAGGAGTTAATGTCTTCCCTGTACATTCAAAAAAAATTCCTCTACAAATTCGAACACCTACTCTACTTCAAATGTGTTATATTATATTTTTTTATTTAGTAGTATTTATATTCTAAAATTCTAGAAAATTAGAAAAATAGATAGAAACAATCTTAGAACCGCCACCTCACCTCCCGTGTATCCTCCTTTATATATATATATTGATGATTCGAACATCTACTCTACTTCTAATGTGTTATATGATATTTTTTTATTTAGTAGTATTTATATTCTAAAATTCTAGAAAATTAGAAAAATAGATAGAGACAATCTTAGAACCACCACCTCACCTCCCGTGTATCCTCCTTTATATATATATATATCTCGATGATTGATGTAGTAATTTGTTTACTCCCATCCATATTTTTGAAAATCTTTGTATTTTTATTATATTTAAACTCCAATTTTACTTTCAATATATCAATATTATTATATAATAGACGAAACATTAAAAGTTTGGTTGGTCGGTATGGTACGTTGTGATTTTACTTAATTGTCCTTAACTGTATTTCGTGTTTTTACTTAATTAACCTTACTTATTTATAGAAATATATTATTAAATAATAATATTACCTATTAATAACCAATTACCTTTTTCCCTAAAATACATTATTTTTTCTAATCAATTCCCTCCTTTTTCAAACATGGCAATTACATTTTTTTAACTAAAACATGTTAGTTTTTCTATTTTTTCTTACTAAACCCTTCATTTTTCAAAAATAGCATGAGCTTTACCTTTTTAAACTAAATATATGTTACATTTTTTTTATTTTTTCTTACTAAACCCCCTCATTTTCCAAAAATATAACGGGCAAACCCTTACTTATTTATTTTAAAATCTGTTTTAATGTTTTTAATTAATTAAAAGTATTTAGCTATTTTAACATGCCTACTTATTTTTTTAACAAATACAATTAATAAAATATTAAAAATATAATAATAAAATAACAATTAACAATCCGTGCATGACACGGGTTTTAAGCTAGTTTTATTAAAGTTCGAAAATTCAAATCTTGTTAAAAATAACGCGACTAACTATATAAAAACGAACATAAACCTAGTCTGGAGTCGTAGTCCCAGTTCCAGTTAGGGTTGTAATTTGAGCCGAGCTTTTTTGAGCTCGGCTCGGGCTCGGCTCGATTAGCTCAACTCGAAAACTTTATCGAGTTCGAGCTCGATTATATTTTTATAATTATTTATTACTAATTTTTATTAATATGTGTAATGTTATTTAATAAAAAAACATTTGTTGCATAAATTTTTTATATATATATTATCACTTAGACACCTATAACATTAATTTTATTAATTTTATTTTTATTTTTATTAATAACTTGATATTATTTCTATATATGTATGTAACATGTTATTATATTTATTAATAACTTGAGATGATTTTTGAAAGATACACATAAATTATGTTAATGTTACTACTCGAACTATAACAGTATAATTTAAAGATTAAGATAATTCTTCAAACTTTTCTTTATTCTTTTTTAGAGGTGAAATAATATGAAGACATTGAGATTTGATGTACTCATTTCCTTCTTCTTACTAGTTATTACTACGTATCTATATAATATTATTGTTTTATTTATTTTATTATAATAATCAAATTATTAAAAATCACAACTGTATTTTTAATTTCTTAATGGATATATCATTCAATTAGGATCAATTTCCAATTTTACAATAATATGCTATAAATTTAATACTCTAGTCTAAACTAGACCAAGTCATCAATACGGTAAAGTCGTAGTATCTAGTTACTGTATTATTATTTAATTAAAAATATGATTTATGTAATTATGAATGATTTAGTGTATATTATGTATATTTGTTTTATAAAAGTAATTAAATAAATATTATTTCCCGAACAAAGCTGATAAGATTCACATATTATCATTGTTATAATATATATTTAAGATATACTCTTTCCGTCTCACCCATTTGTTTACATTACATTTGGGTTGGACACAGAGGTTAAGAAAATGTATAAAGTAGTAGACAAAAATAGGAAACGTTAGTAAAATGGTGGGATCAATCAATATTTAATGTATAAAGTGAGTATACTGGAGAAAAGTAGTGAGTTGAGTTGATTTTTATATAATAAATTCTTCACTACTTTAGGAAATTTTAGAAATGTGAAGAATTGAGAGTGACATCCCAAAAAGGAAATTGTAAAGAAATGGATGAGACAGATGAAGTATCATTTATAACAACATCGAGACAAACAATGAAATACGAACAATTAAACGAGAATATATCAACTTATTTAGATGATTTGAAACGATAACTATCAATACTAACATACTATTAACAATTTACATTAAGTCATTAAATGACATGTATAAGTGTATAACCAAATCATATTAATTTGATTATTTGAATGTGCGGGGGGTAATTTGTTTTAGATTATTTGAATATAACACATTGTTATTTTCAAAATATATTTGTCATTTTTAATAGGGGAAACAATATAATAATTTTTCTGAAAATAAAGTACAAAGCTCGGTAGGCTCAACAAACTCAATAAGGATCTGATAGCTCGAAAACTCGTTTAGCTCGAAAGCTCGTTAAGCTCGAAAATTCGTGAGCGGCTCGAGTTCGACTCGGTTAATTCACGAGCCGAACTCGAACACCATTTTCAGACTCGATTATTTTTAGGTTCAGCTCGACTCAACAAAAAAAAAACCCGAACTCGATTATAAAAAACTCGAACTCGACTCGAATTACAGCCCTAGTCCCGGTCCCGACTCCAGAGTCCCACACGAGAACACAATGGGAACATGATGTTTCATTTTGGAACCCCATCGTGTATTAGATGAGAACCTGGTCCAAGTGTCCAATCCATGTGCTGTGGGCTGATATACTAAGGTGGTATAGTGGTAGGTACCGTCCGAGTGTGTGTGTGCACAAATGAGTGTCAAACAATTCTTATTTTTTAACTTCCAATTCTAATGTTTTATTAACTGTGTGTACTTTTTCAATAATGAAGTTAAATGATCTTGTTTTTTTCCCCATTACGAATAATCATATTATTTACTTTTTTTCGAGTCCAAAAACGGAGATTCGTCACATAGTTGATAATTCTCTTTGGTTGATTTCATTACGCGTCCTTTTATTTGGAAAAAAAGTAAGGAACTATTAACAATAGTGATATTATTAATTTCAAAAAAAAAAAAAACAATAGTGATATTATCAATAGTGATAATAAGGTCTAGTTTTATTCTTGGGCCGGATTGCTTGGGCCCTAATAAAATCCATACCTTCTTTTACTTTGGTCCAACTATATGCAAACAATCACCAGACCTGAAACATCATTTTAAATTTTCAATTCGATCAAATTTTATTACATGGAGATTTTGCCTGTACCACTAAGTAAACTGAATAAAAATGTTGCAGAATAAGCAGAACTTCCACCTTCATAATAAACTTCGTTCATATTATTATTAGAGGATGGTCTACAACAAACGATTGTTGCAGTAAACTGTACCGCGGAAATTTTCCGAATTTCCGCGATACGTATACAAATAGGGTTTTAAGTGTGCATATGGAGGACTCATCATTTACACGTAACGTGAAAACTTTTCTGGATACGATTTGTTATAACAATCGTTTGTTTTTGACCATCTGCCATTATTATTTGTAAAACACAAATAATGAACAATTATAACTCTTATATATACACAAACTTGTAAACACATGTCATGCATATGTCACCATTGCGTCCTGCTCCTCCTACAAAACTATGTCAACAAATTTGCGTGTGCATAATGCAAAATATCACAAAACGTTAATGTTGGCATAATGCTACTCATGTTATTGTTAATTGTTGATGTTATACTTCCATTTGTCGCTAACATTTTATTAGATTCCCAAGAATTTCACAAAATTTGTTTAATTATTAAACAATGACTGCCTCCATCTATTTCTATGGAATTTAAAACACAAGAAATGGTCAAGTCAATGACTAACTGTTTATTCAAACAAATTAACTGTTAATTTGGAATGCTTAACTGCCCATGGCCGTCTACTAATCTCAAGAGAACCAGCTAGTACATTGCCACACTACAAGACATATGGTATATGATTAATTATATACATTCTTGTTATCAAAGTTAATTTATTTTCTTAACTGCTTTCTCTTTCTCTGTGTCTTGCTTATAGCGACTGGTGGGAGGAGGATGGAACATGTCTTCTGGCATGACCCAGTTACCTTTTCAGTATTATAGATTTTTTCTAACAAAATCGCTCATTTTTTAAATACATCATAGAAAATTGCCTTTTTGAATTTACGTTTTCTATTTTTCTCACTAAAATCCATTCTTCTTCTAAAAATATCACGGACAAACCTTTTACTTATTTATTTTAAAACGTATTTAAATAATTTAAATTATTAAATTTTAAAACCTCATTTTCCAAAAATATCACGGGCATTATCTTTTTAAACTAAATATATGTTACATTTTTTATTTTTCCATACTAAAACACCTCATTTTCCAAAAATATGACGAGCAAACTCTTACTTATTTATTTTAAAATCTGTTTTAATGTTTTTAATTAATTAAAAGTGTTTAGCTATTTTAACATGGCTACTTATTTTTTTAACAAATACAATTAGAAAAATAAAAAATTATAACAATTAACAATTCGTGCATCTCACGGTTTTAAAGCTAGTATATATATATTAATGATTGATGATTACTTGATGACTATTTTTTTTTCTCCGTATGTATGTATGTCCTTGGAGTTTAAAGAGATTAGAGGTACATATATAATGCATGTGATTAACCTTTTATAAAAGCGCCGGCTAAAACTATTATTCAGCATACTTCCAAATTAACTTTTTAATTAGTATATCATACAATTAAACTAAGAAACAAGAGCAAACTATATAAAGGATTGTTGTAGTATAGTAATTGCCATTATCTAGCTACTCTCGTATCATTCCACAACTCTCTCCGTAACAAGTTAACCACTTTCCATCTGTTTAAATATCTGTTATCATTCAAATAAATTTGTGCACACAAATATTTATTGAGTACGTTCGGTTCGGTTCGGTTCGGTTCGGTTCGTTTAAATTTGTGTATCTAAGTTTGCTAGATATCGGTGGTCATCGAGTATGAATTACAGCAAACAAGGAAACATTACGGAAACTTCAAGCGACGAAAACGACCAAGCTTCATCACAGAGATTTAAAGATGATAATAAGGTTGCTGGTATTGGTCGTTTCTATGAATGTACATTTTGCAAGAGAGGTTTCACAAATGCGCAAGCTCTGGGAGGTCATATGAACATACACAGAAAAGATAAAGCCAAGTCCAAGCCAAAGGGTGCTAGTGGTACTAATCAGACTAGTAATTCCAAATTAGCAACTAATTCGTCGTTAAACCGGTCCGGTGATTATGATCAGGTTTCGAATTCTTCTATGTATTTTGTGCCTATTACTAATGATCAGCATGCACACTATCAATCAAATATGGGGGGGACGTTAATGAATTATCAGTTCTATCTTCCAATGCCAGTCACCAACTGCCCTCCACAGTATGCATACTATCTAACCGATTCGATTGAGCATGTCGCGAGTTCGCAGGATTCGAAGATGCAAGAGGAGCTTCTGGAGACAAATTTGAGTCTAGAAATCTCGAAAGAGAAGAATTCGGATGAAGCAGTTGATAGGATTGAACATGAAGTGGACCTGGAACTTCGTCTTGGACATGACCCTTGATTAAATTGTTCCAAAAATACAGAAATTGATGTCGAAAATCACTGAAATGGAGACGGTTACATGGAAATTGAAGCAATTTTATATGAGATAATGTACGTAGTTGGATAGCTTAACAATTTTTTTTTAATTTACAGGTTACGTTATATAGTACTTGCCTCACTTCATTTTTTTATTTAAATTGTTAAGAGTATATATAAGCTTGTTTAATATTGTTGCTTAGAGATTATGATGAAATTATCTGATTTATATATTCGATTCTTAGCTAATTCTATATCTTTGTTTTCATTATATTCTCATTCTTAGTTATATGGTTCTCACAATTGCTTGTTGTAAATAATTATCTGCTAAAAAAATTTGTGAATAGATTTAACATCGAAAATTGATATAACTATAGAGATCACATCACTCTATTCACGTTTTAGAGATCCATGACTAAATTGATTTAACAATCGCACTGGAATATTAAATTTTTCGCAATCCAGTTCCTCTAGACTTTACATAGAAAGAGTAAGTTATGCGATCCTAAGTATATATTCATGAAATTCTTATGTTTACGAGAGAAAAATGTCCAGATAGAAAATTCGAAAAAAAGAGAGAAAGAAACTCTCTAATAATTACAGAGCTTCTCTCTTCTCTAGTCATAATTGATATACCAGACTACGTCTGTTTGACTTCCAGTCCAAGCAATGGTACGAACTTAACCTCGGCGTTGTGCATGTTGTTGATAATTATGTTAATTCGTACCAGCATTTTAGAACTTTTTTCTTTTTTCAAGAATCTGGTCATGTTTTACAGTGGAGTTGTTTTGTGAACGTTGATTCTAAGGTTCCCTTTCGGACACGAATTCAACACATATAAATTGGTGCTCAGTCCTCACAAACTCTATTGTATATTCGGCATTGATTACTTTCTTTAGCGCAAAAAGATTTTTTTTTCCCTTCGTGTTCATTAAGAGTCGAACTTGATACTCCCACCTGCCAGAGCTCCTCATAAACTCTATTGTATATTAGGTGATCACTTCTTTCTTTTTCACAAAAAAGAATCTTTTTTGCCTTCATGTCCATTGAGAATCGAACTCGACACCCCCACCTAAACTCTGACCGGATCTTATCTTATACTCTTAACACTTTGTTTACTACTTTTCACATATTCTTTGTGACCTAAATGGTTTTATTATAAACTCTTACTTAAACTAACAGGAAATTTAGTAAAACAGGAGAAAGATTTGGTTTAAATGACGGATGGTGGGTGACAGAAGAGGTTGGGAGTGGGGGAGTGTAGGTAAATATGTGAATTCCCAGAGTGCTTATTTAGGAAAGAAATGAGGGTGTTACAGTACTTGTAACCTAACTAGTAAATGTAATAATTTGATTGAGACTTTAAACAGCAAAATGAAAACGCATCTTCATTCTGTTTAAGGTAAAGCCATCATAGCAATTGACACCCAGACATTGTCGGGAACATGCAAACTATCAGACTTAGGAAAAGTAACCCCATCAGTATCAGAACCTCCATCTCACTAAATTTCATTCACAATCTATGGACACGAGTCATAGATACTCTTGCTTGCTCAAATATCAAATAATAACATCTTCACTGATTTTTCAAAATCAACGGGGACTTATAAGAAAATTTGTCATGATTTTTAAGGACGAGACCAGGGCCTACATGAGGTTCACGGAACCTTAGTTTAAATCAGATTTTGGAGCCCTTAGGTACATATATCCTGCAATTTTATACAGTTTATTTTTATGTAAGGAATTTGAAAATTCGCTTGAGTCTTCGGGCAAAAGTCTTGTTCATCTATAATCAGAACCAAGGGCGGAGCCACAACAAAGGCTGTGGTGGGCTTTAGCCTAGGGTAATTTTTTTTTATGCAATTTTCTTTTACTGTTCAGCCCAAATATAATAATCTAGCCTAGTTAAATTTTAGTTCAATTTATGTTTTTGTGTGAAAATATAATCTAGCCCATTTAAATAATTTTAGTCCAATTTATGTTTTTGTGTGAAAACATTGAGTCCTGTGTACACAGATAAGAGAGAGAAATACACTTAATCAGTGGAAGAACAAGTAACCTAAGTTGTATCCGAGAACATTACACGGTTTACACCGGTTATTAACACAACATGTAAATTCAATACTAATACTAATGATTTGAGTACTCTTCGAAAAAGGATTCAATATTTTATTTTTTCTTGAATATCGATTCAAATTCGATAATCGATGAATTTTTAAGAACCGAATGATACAACTAAAATAGCACGTAAAAAAAATCTTGTAGCCCAGGTGAAAAAAAAATCCTGTCTCCGCCCTTGATCAGAACCACCCTTGAACGATTCAAAATTTCATTCAAATTTTGGGCTCAGTTGAAGTTAGTTTCGCCTGAATATGCCCCTTGGTTCCGCCACATCGTACACAATATATGCTAGACTGCACCAAACTTCATTTTTCCTTTATTGAAAAGATGGATACCCTTTGTTCTTTTGATTGGCATTTGGCAATCACCCTTTGACAGAAGTTTACATGAATACGCATTTGATGCTTTTGTACTGTTAGATTATTTTGCCAAAGCAAACATGACAAAATAAATTAAAACATTAAATAATGGAAGATTCGACGTTTATTCACGCAGGAAGCTGGCTGACAGACTCGTTTGTCATGTTGATTGATTATTGATGTGCAACGTTTTATTCTTGATTTATCATCTATATGTATATGTGCGTACTTTCTCTTTAATAAGAAAGAGCTGAAATTGTCAAAATCCATATACATGTCCCAAGCCATAATTAAGAAAACTGATATATATATAAGAAAAATGATACTCAATATAATTAAGAAAAATGAACTAATTAGGATAACTACGTACTGAGTTCACATAGTTACTGAGTGAATTAGATGATTACGTAATTAACACCAATATATACAAGGTAAATAATTATTAAGCAGCCTATATAAAGGAAAGATAAAGCAATGTGACATCCAAAGTCTAATTATATGAAAACGAAAAATAAGTCTTACATGGGTAAATAAATAGCTAAATCGAACTCACGAACTTGATTAATTTAAATAGCTAATTAATTAGTCTTACATGGCCTTTTAAATTAGTAGTTCATCTCCACTATTATGGAAATTCAATCTTAACAAAGCAGCAGCTGAACTAATTTAATATGTTGCTTAAAAGTTGTTAATTTTTAATCATAACCAAATTAAAGAACTAGCTAGGGTTCTAAGAACCTAAAGCTTCCATCTAAGAGTGCCCGAGACGAAGTTCCAAATCTAAATCACTCTCGGAATCACTAAATATTCCGATCTCCAAGTTCAACCTCACGACTTCTGCTGTCTTGATTACATCGCTCTCTTTTCCGGCTATACAAAAACCATCAAATTTTCCAACCCCCAAAAAGGCTTTGGTGCTTTTTTTATTTGATACATTTTCACCACTATCTACGCTGAAGTGATCGTTAGTCCTACCCCATTTTTTAATTTGGGACGTCGACGAGGGACTCGAAAGATTTGTTAGAGGGGGAGAAACCAAAGGAGGAAGATTAGCAGTGAATGGCTGACGAAACAATATTGATGAAGTAGATGATGAAAAATTTGGTGTAGGATTTGGATTAGGGTTAGGGTTAAGGTTCTGGTTGGGGTCAAGATTAAGGTTTAAGATAGAAAACTGACCATTTCTAGGAGGTGACTGTCTTAGTAGCCTTGCTCTATCTCTTCTATGAACATTCATGTGACCTCCAAGGGCTTGAGCAGATCTAAATTCTCTTTTACAGAAGCTACAACTGTAAGATCTTGGAGGCCATGGAAACAGATCTTCTCTAGCAACACTTCTTTCACCCATGTTACTTATATTTCTCCATGAATCTCTTACCATCACCTTGTTGCTGTTGTTGCTGCTGCTGTCTTTCATCGTTCCGCGATAAATACTCTGCTGATTTCTCAAGCTACTGTTTCTCTCCATGCTTTATAAGAACTTTGAACCTTGGATTTACTTCTAAAGACTCAAAGGATGGAGCATCAATAATGAAAAATGAAGAGTTAAAAGATGGGAGTCATGAACTCAACCACACAAGCTAAATAATGCAATGTTTTATGGGGGGTGGGGGTGGGGGGACTATTTAAAGAATTTTGCAGGAGGCCATATCGAATTTGAAGGTCATTGGGAAGATGTTCACCTGCAAATACTCCCAAAGTTTTGTCCACAGCTTGCTATTTGTAGCACCTCGTTCTGCCAGATTATACCTTTTTACTAAATCTAGTGCATGTTCCCTTACTTGTCTTTGAATTTCGTATCCCAATCTTAATGAAAATTGAATGATTACACTTCCCTACCGTATTTATTTGTGATAATAATTGTGTGTGTCGACTTAGAGGGTGTGTGGGGCTTAAAGTTATTTTTGATTTTAAGTTGAAAAATGTCATTACCCAAACAAATATTAATTTATAATTTTCACTTTTTACTTATTATTTAAACAATTTTATTCATAAGTAATAATTTTAAACTTAGCCAAACGGACTCGTTGAGGGTGTAACGATGACTTACTCGACTTCTTCAAAATGTGTCCTGCTTCTAAATGATTTTGTTCTTATTATTATTGTAATTGTAATTCTCAATTATATCATTGATTACTTTGAAATTCTTAGAAATATGAATAATTAAATTGTGCATCTTTCGAAACATGCGTTTAGCCGCCATCACCACATTCTTGTCACGAAAATAAATAAATTATGTTTCAACAATGTTTTTTAAAGTTTGTGTCACCTGATCAACTTCGAGCTATAGGTGGTATATATGTCTCGACGGCTGTTCTTGCTAGCTAGTTTAGTTATGAGAGTGTTCACTTACTACACTAATCCCCTTCAGAAAATGGTATGCCAGACTTAATTGATCAATTAAGGTGCTCATTGTTTTAAACTACTTACGAAATTCATTAACTTTCTTAGGAGATTCCGATTTCGAAATTCTTAAAATTGCTTCTTCTAACTCTTCAAATTCAATCACTAAAAAAAGCAAGTAAAAGGGCAGGATGAGCATTCATCATTTCTTTTGGAAAACCATAAGAGAAATCAATATATCACTAGTGCATGTAATCATCATTGGAGCGCAGTTGTTGCACTGGTGACTCTGTCATCACCCAACAATGCCAGACTATCAAACTTATAGATTCAATATTCATTCATTTGATAAAGTAAAAGTAGCTTAGATTTTCAATAGAAGCTGGTTAATTCAGTGAACCCAAGATTTTATTCCCATATTCTAGTAAAAAAGTGAGTGAATATTTCATGGACTTTTGAAACAAACAAAAGATCCTTCCACATATATCTCAAGATTTAGTAAAAGACTAGTGGCCAATTAGATGAGACCATGGCTTTCTACATATAGGTCTCATCTTTTGTAGGTTTTTTAGTCGAAACTGCAGGGTTTACCCATAGTGCAACACATTGCCGTCTCTTTTACACATTTTCTTGATGTGTGTGGAAGGTTAGCATTAACTATTATAGAAGCAAGGTTAGTCAGCTGTATGTACAGAAAGTTTAGGTTCACAGGAATATATAGAGGTTATTTGGATGTTTAAAGTTTATGACAAAATCGAGATGGAAGAAAGAATATGTAAGTGTTTGCTGAATGATATGATCAAGGGAACTAGGGAAGTCATGCATGGGCAACTAATGCTACTAGTACTTATGATGAATGGGAATCAAACTTTTGTAATTTGGTTGCTGCATACCTGCATGTCTTGTCCATCTATCTTGCCACCTTTGATTTTCAACTCCCCGAATGCCCTTGCCTTTTACTTTTACTAGAGATATTATACTTTTGAACACTTGTCATCTCTCTCCCCCTCTCTCTCTCACACACGCATGGGAACTATCAGGATTGAGCCAGCCAGCTGTGTCCGGTACTAAGGGGTCAATATATTGATTCAAAGAGTCACGAGTTTCACTTCTCACTTTAACTATAAAAAAATATATATTCTTATAACTTGGGCACTGTTTTCTAGCTAAAATCGTGAACTTGAGCCAGTATATATAGAGCTCTAGCATATTTCTAAACAATTTGAATGAATAGAAGACAACAAGTTCAGAACATCAGTAAACGACAAGTCTATACGAAACATTAAAAGCTTACTAATATATAAAAAAATACTATTAAATAATAATACATATTTATAAGCTATTACCTTTTTCACCTAAAATACATTTTTTCTAACAAAATCTTCTAATTTTCCAAAAATATCATAGACAATTACATTTTTTAATTAAAAATGTTACATTTTCTATTTTTACTTACTAAAACTAATCTTTTTTCAAAAATATTACGGGTAAACCCTTATTTATTTATTTTAAAACCTAATTTAATACTTTTAATTTTTTAAAAAGTTTGTATATTTAATTTTTTTAGAAAATGTAATTAATAAAATAATATAAAATCTACTCTTTTTCCAAAAATATCACGGAAAATTACCTTTTTTTAATTAAAACATGTTAACTTTTCTATTTTTAATTACTAAAACCCGTCATTTTTCAAAAATATCACGGGTAAACCTTAATTATTTTTTTAAAACATAATTTTATGCTTTTAATTTTTTAAAAAGTTTGCATATTTTAACATGCATATTTATTTTTTTAAACATATGTAATTAATCAAATATTATAATGTAAATAATCAAATAACAACTATTAAAAACAGTACCCGTCCTTTTCCAAAAAATATCACGGGTAAATCCCTAATTATTTATTTTAAACCCTAATTTAATGCTTTAATTTTTTTAAAAAAGTTAAATATTTTAACATGTATACTTATTTTTTTAACAAATATAATTAATAAAATATTATAATATAAATAATTAAATAACAACTATTAAAAACAGCCTTAAGCTAGTATCACTTAATTCAGCTTTAACTTCAAATTTGCATTCCAATAAATTAACATGCAGCCATGCAGGTGACGTGCCTAGTAATATTTTCGTAAAATTTTAATACAGATATTAAAATAGGAAGAAAAACAATAATAACTGCAATACATGATTTCCAAAAGTCCCCGATTGAAAGAGTGCCCGACCGATGCAATTTTTAATATTCGATTAATATTTCAGGACTGATCGGAATATTTATAATAAATTATTAGAATTAGATTAATATATTAATCAAATATGAATACTTATAAATTTTATAATATGTTATATGAGAATCAACACGTGGTAGGTGTTATGAACCGATTTTAATTATTATCGTGACTCAAAAAGTAAAAATCAATCTGTTTTGCTGTTTAGCAGCTTACTGGATTAACAGATAATATAAAGTGGCAGCTAGCTACGTTGTGCAGTATAGAAAATGTGCAGAAAATAAAGAACACACAGCAATTTTAGCCAGTTTCGACCCCTATCTTCTATAGGTCTACGTCCTGGTCCTCTACCAACACGACAAATGAATATATTATTGATCAAAATGAATTACAACTACACAATACAATAATATATCTCCCTGATCTCCGAGTTACTGTTTGCAGCTTGCTGAAACACCTTGTTCCTTGAACGCAGCTCTCTAAGTATTATACTAAACCAAGTATAAACTCCTCTAGCTATCAAGTTCCTTGAATCCTTATTTTCCAAGCTCACAAAACCAGCAACTACCAACTTACAAGTTGAACAATACAAGTATAATCAGTTACAATTGAAACTATGAACTCTAATCAAAGATATAAGATGTAATATATATTAGAGCTCGAAAGTATAAGTAAGAATATATCAAATCAGTTCGAAAAGCACTTGTGTTTTCTTTTGAATGTTGTCCAACCACCAAGAATGAAAACACACAAGTCTATATTTATAATGAACGAATTAGTACTTGAATCAATCCAACAAAAACAACGTTCTTGACCTTAAAAGTCTCACATTTTGTTTGCTTGAATAATTCAAAACCTAACGTTCACAAAACAACGTTTAGAAATCAGATGAGATGAAAATATAGACATCGAAGAAGAAGCCCATCTGATATATTGAAGATCCTAGTAAATAGAGTTTGTTATGAAGTAAAAAGTTAAAAAACAAACTCCTATTTAATAGGGATTATATATATATGAAAATAAATTCGAAAATATTTGAGCTTATATATATATACACGACTTATATAACTGATAGAGTCCTTACAAATCAGTTCCTAGAGGATTTCCTATAAAATAGGACTGAAACTCTATGTGCCGAAAGTGTTGTCAACTTGCTGTCTGTGTAGAAAATTTACTCTGACAGCTAGCTGTTAAAACCTGTTTTGTTAGAAAATATAATATTTCAAACTCCGGTAAAACAAGATTAGTCCAACACATATACCCAGTTTACTTACTATAGGCCCTGTTTGGCCACAACAACTTATACATTATAAGTTGATAAGAGCTTATGATGGGTGTTTGTGTACTCAGCTTATTTGATAACTTATAATTTATAAATTAATAAGTTGAATGTTAGATTTCACCAACATTTTACTTAACTTATCAACTTATTCTTTGATTTCTTTATTTTTCTAATATTTTATATTTTTACATTTGTGTTTTTAAATATTTTTTAAATTTAAAATACAAGTGTTGAAATAATTGTATTTAAAAATTATTTTTTCAAATTTAATTTAGCAAATTCTTCACTAACTTATAAGTAAATTTATCCAAACACCCGTACAACTTATAAGAATTTATCAACTTATCACTTATATAAGTCAACTTTTTTGTGTACCCAAACACATCACAAAACCATTAGGGTTTTATTATATACATTTTAGTTAAAAATATCTTATAAAATCAGAATAAAATATTCAATAATATTTTAATATTAAAACAAATCCAATTTTTACTACAATTAATTTCCAATTTACTTTTTAATCCAATCAATATCTCAACTAGGGCTGCACAACGGTCCAAAACCGGACCGGACCGGACCGAAGACCGGAATTTTTAAAATTCATGGACCGGAGACCGGACCGGTATATATCCGGTCTTAGGACCGGACCTGACCGGAAAAACCCGGACCGGACCGGAACCGGACCGGTTTGATTAATGTTTATATAAGATTTTAATTTTAATTAGTTAATTTTTGTTTTTCATTTGAATTTAAATACATAAACATATTATTTGATTTATACAGTAATAAAAATTTAAGGAAAGAGCTAAAGTTCCCAAAAGCATTCCCAAATATTTAGTTAGTACTCCCTCTGTCCCTCTCATTTCTTTACACTTTCCTTTTTCGCACTTCCCTTTCATTTCTTTACATACCAAAATAGTAACATTTTATAATATAAAATCCAATCACATTCATTACTTTCCTCCCCTATACCTATATTATACCCACTTTATACATTAAATATTGATTGGTCCCATCACTTTACTCATTTTTCTTACTTTTCCCTATTAATTTACACCTTTTCTTAACCTCCGTGGACTGTGCCGCCCCCTCAATGTAAAAAATTGAGGGGGACGGAGGGAGTATGATCTTATTGATTGCGTATTTTAAATATAAAGAGTATCGATGTGTATATATATGCACTCCATGAATTAAAAACGACACTTGACATTTGTGATCAAATTTGGGATCTATTTTAGGGGCTTAACACTACTCAAAATTTTAAAAGAAGTATATGTTTTATTATTTAGTTTGTAATTTTGATCTCTATTATTTCATCAAATTATTTTCTATTAATTTGGATGATTAATATACGATATGTGTTAATATTTAATTTATATACATGATAATTAAATACCTAAAGTAAAGTAAAACCAACTCTATACATGCATTCCGGTCCGGTCCGGGTTTTTTCAGGGTTTGGACCGAACCGGACCGCAGACCGAATTTTTTTGATATTGTGGACCGGGGACCGGACCGGTCATATTCGGTCCGATCCGGGTCTTGGACCAGTAAACCCGGTCCGGTCCGATTTACAAGTCCAGACCAAAACGTTGTGCAGCCCTAATCTCAACCGATTAATTTCTATGGCCGATTTTAATAACCCACAATGTATGAAATCCATTCACGTGCTACGTTTTCATCTTTTGAAACTAGATACCACGTACATCATCATCATCATTAGTGACTTTAGGTCAAGTTTCTTTTATACCCACGATTTTCTGATTTTAATTAGTGTTGATTTCTTATGTTCTTCTTTTTGGGCTTTAGATTGTATTGGACTCTACTTGTCTTTTCTTTTAAACATATTCTTGGGCTTTAGTTTAGTGAGTTCCTATTTGAAAATCAATACATATTTTTCTTTAAACCCATATTTGAGCGGGCTTCTATCATCAGCTTTAGTCCGCTCTGCATAAACATGCACTCAGTGGTGGACTAAATTGTTGAACAATTAATATTTTTTATGTTATAAAATAATTCATACCGATTTATCAGATTTCAAAAATTGAATCAGTCAAATATTTTTAAAAGATAAATCAATGATTTATCGATAATTTTTGAAAAATCGAACAATTTTTAGAACACCAATTAATACAAACGAAAAATTATCAAATTTACATATAGACACCGATAATAAAATGAGAAGGCTAATATTAAATGGGACATGTAGAAAAAAAAAAGAGGAGGTTGGAGATCATGTATCGAATAAGATGTTGTTGAATATAAAATTACTGCCCTAATTAAAAAACATCCATGAATAGTAGAAAATGACAAATAAAGAAAGTTAAAGGAGTATATATATTTATACTATGATATTTACCAAAAATCTTGGATTCTCTAAAAATTCCACTAATAATTCATTAATTACCTTTTTCTTTTAATATAAATATATTGCCTTTTTTTTATCTTTTCTACATTGCCATTTCTGTCTTTTCTATACTTTTTAACAAAAATTCCTTTTTCCTAAAAATACTCCAAATAATTCCAGTAACTAAAATATCTTTTGTATCTAAAATTTCATATTTTCCAAAAATATAACTTAAAAACAATAATTACACTAATTTTTTTGGATCATTAAAACATTTTTTATACACTACATCTTTCAATAATTAATAAAATACATAAAAAATTTTAACGCACACAATACACAAAATAATATCTATAAATTTTAAACCTTCAAAATTTATATATTCAAATTTCAATAACAAATATAAAAAATATAGGCGAATATTATATTATTATTATTATTAAATTAATTAAAAACCCGAAATTAGTTAATTCTCGGACTCGAGTTTAGTTTTAGTACATATATATCCGCTCAAGCTGTTCTTAGATGCACATGAACTCCCCAACACCAACACCTATACATACAAACACAGACTTACATACATACATATAATTAATTTGCATTATATGCTTACAATTATACATACATAATTTATATCAGCTTCTGCTAAGCTACTTCTGCTTGGACCCAAATCTCTCTTGTTTGGTTCAGGTTAGTGTTCTAAATCGATCTGTTTTTTGTTTATATGGGTTGAATTTGTTATATATCTTGTGGGGTTTTAGTTTTAGTTTCAATTATGATTTTTTATTGTTTTTGTTTGTGTTTTGTAGTGGTGATTGACTGTTTGGATTGGTTTTTGTGATTTTTAAGAATTGGGTTTTGTTTGCATTGGAATTTGAAGAAAAGGGTTTTTTGGTTTGGTTTTTAGTTTGATTTTAGAAGTGTTTTTTTGGGTTTTGTTGATTTTATGTGATTGGTAAAAAAAAAAATTTGATGGTGTGGTTGGTGAATTTGGGATTAGTGTTTGTTGGTAGTTGTGTTTGTGATTGTTGGTGATGATTGGTATGCTGTATGATTTGTCTGTTATGAGGTTAGAATTTGTGATTTTCGAGAATTGGGTAATGTGTAGGCTGAAAAGGGATAGTATAGAGATATGTGTTTGACGGGGATTAAGAAAGTGGTTATTTGGTTTGTAGGTTTTATGTGTTCGTTCTTCGTTATGCAAATTCGGTTTATTGATTATTTTTTTTGGTGCCTTGATGTAGAGGTGTTTTTAAGGAGTGCTTATTTTGGGGTCGTTTGAGTGGGAATGGCTGGGACTGCTAGTGAAGAATCTGGAGTTGGAAGCTCTGTGGAGGGAGTATCAAGTGGGCAGCAGCGTTGCCAATCAAGTGAAGCATTGGCTGAGTGGAGGTCTTCTGAGCAAGTGGAGAATGGACTAACTTCGACTTCACCTCCCTATTGGGACACTGATGATAATGATGACTATGGTACGTGAAATTTTGTCTACTTTAGGCATATTTAGTTTGTATGTTTTTTTTCTATTAATTTAAGTTATAGGTTTTTGAATGCACTCTGGAATCTGGGCACTGATTCTGGTGAATAATTAGTTTCTATAAGGTATATATATGTTTCAGTTATGAACATTTTATAATTAAGCATTAGACGGTCAGCCTACACAATATATCTATATTAAATCTTTATATACGTAGATTATATCAAGGTAGTGTGACACATGTTTTGATTAAGATAATGGCTACGTAGATGCAATAATATTGAGAAGCTTGCATGTTTTGATTTACTAGGTCGTCATTTGTTCTGGGGGGATATATTTTTGATCATATGCAATAAGTTCTGTTGGTAGTATAGCCCCAACAAAGTACTCAGCTTTTAGAGCTTAGGTTACAAGATACCGACAAGATTGAATTGGTTCGTGTACATAAACGTTTGTATATATATACACTTTAATGCCTAATGTTGCTGAATCTTGCAAGAATAGATGCCAACAAGATTGGCATTAATTGTTTCATATTAAAGTATATATTATTATTCCCATATATTTGAAATGTCGTAAATTGCACTGAATCATAAGAATCTCGCAGGACAAGTGTGCTTGATGTTAGAAGAAACTGTTGAACACTTGTCTCTTTCCATCTATAAATACTTTTTTTGTCGTACTCGTATAGTAGCTCCAAACTGATGAGGAACGGAAGTAGTGAATATGTATATATGTTATTATTTAGTTTATATGGATTTAGTATAGAGAGAATTAATTTTTTTTTTATATTTTTTATATGTGGGACCAATGGTATATTGATTATGGAGTTTACTTGAAATAAGCTCAATTGTTTACGGTCCTCGTCCTTAGGTTATTTTATTGGGGTTTCTATCCCCTATATAACCATTGTAATCCTACATTTTTTTTTAGACTTGATTACTGAAATATTATTGGATATTGAATTGGGTCTTTTACATGGGTTGCGATCCATAGACTTTCTCCTTTTGTGGTTGGGAAACCCTTGGGGTAGTGGGTGTTATGTGGTTCATTCACCCAAATTATTTCAGTTTTACTATGACCAAAAAAAATAATCAGTTTTACCGTTCTTAGTTGATTGATTCATTATTCTACAATCTGTCCTGCATCACATACTGAATTCCAAATAATTCCTGCTTTTATGCGGAAATACTTCCTATTGAGTGAATTCTGACTTCCCTCTAAGTTCTTTACTGTTCCTAGTCTTTTTGCCATATGAAGGTTTATCCATGGGCCACTAAATCCAAGCATATCCTCCAGGACCATAAAAGTCAGATGTTATTTGGTTTCTCATTTTTCTTGAAACTCTAAAAACTGTACAAGTTTTCTTTGTGTGTTCAAAGGCAAATTGAGAAATTTTCACTTTTAAATTTTTTCCATTTTTTTGTGACCATCGTAGTTTGCAAGTTGTCCTATTTAAACTTTCGTCTGTATGTGGATGAACCAAGTATCTTGCAATAGCAAACATTGCACCCTATATGTTTTAAACTTTTATAAGTTGTATTCTAGACTTTTAAAGCAAATTAAATTTTCTTAAACTTAGGGTTTCTCCTTTTCTTCATATTCTATAGTTTTTAGAATCTCTCATAGTCAGTTGATTATTTGTTACTGTTGATATAGCTCTGTCTTCAATATGGATGTAATAATATTTTGACAAAGTACTAATTAAGGTTAGATTATTTGTATTATTATTCAGTGATAGACTAATTGAACTTCGGTTCCAATCTTTTCAAAGAAATGAATAAATGTAAATTCATGTTTCTTTTTTGGATAACCAGCCCTATATTCTGGTGCAAATTCTGTAATATCTTTCTTGTGGTCAGTCATCTGTTCATTCACTGCATTGCAGGGCCAAAACCTTCTGAGCTATACGGGAGGTATACATGGAAGATAGATAAGTTTTCTCAAATCAACAAGAGGGAGCTTCGTAGCAATGCATTTGAGGTTGGCGGCTACAAATGGTAGGCCTTGTTATTGCAAATTATATTTGAGGAACTATTTTCATATTTTTCTGCATTGTCTACTCTTATGGTCTTATTACATCTTGTATATTGGTTAGCATCACATTGTTCACAATACATAAACAAATCGTATCGTGCATCTGTGTAGATACTTTTGAGGAATACACTCAGAGAATACAAGGTTTTTTAATTGAATGTAGTGAAGAAGAGATGAGTAATTTTGAGGAAAATTAGAAGACCGCCAGGGAATACTAGGTAGGATTTAGGGAGAGAGATTATGGTCCTGACTATAATACTTAATATTTTTTAATAGAAATAAATCTTTTGCTCTTTTGTGACTTTTTCCGGCATGCTGGTAATATAATTTATACAATTCATGCAGCATGCTGAAGATTTTATTTTGTTATAATTGACGTCAACTTCAGATAAAAGAAGTGATTTGGAATGCTTTAGCACAGTGGTGTAGTGAATCTTGTTGTAGAAATAGTTTAATCTTTAGATGTTTTGGCAGGTACATCTTGATTTACCCCCAAGGCTGTGATGTCTGCAATCACCTCTCTTTGTTTCTTTGTGTTGCCAATCACGACAAGCTTCTTCCAGGTAAAATGATAGGATATAGTGTCCTTGTAGTTGCTTTGATATTGCTTTTATGCCTTATATATATTAATTATTGTCTCCAACTTTATTTAAACAGGATGGAGCCATTTTGCGCAATTTACAATTGCAGTTGTGAATAAAGATCCAAAGAAATCTAAGTATTCGGGTAGTTCGTGCTTGTCTTAGATATTCTTCAGTGGTAAGCAGATTTACTTCTTTTTACCAAATTAACTGCTTACACTTTATTCCCATTTGTAGATACACTACATCGGTTTTGGAAGAAGGAGCATGATTGGGGATGGAAAAAATTTATGGAGCTATCAAAAGTTCTAGATGGGTTTATTGATGCCGACACTCTAATTATTAAAGCTCAAGTCCAAGTAATTAGGTTTGATACTTACCATCCTGACATGTCTGGGTTGTTGCATTGCAGATGCAATGCATTGTATAATAAATATGCTATCAAATATTACATTTATTGCATGCTTCAGCATTTTGAACTTCATCCAATGTTAGTATTGCCACAAGTTTTCTGTTTGCCTTGCAAAGTAATTTATCTTTCAACTGTAACTATCTGTCACTTTCTTTTTGTGATTTAAAGTCTTTTCTATAGTTCTCTTACATTTTGATTCCCTGTTCTATCAGAAACCTTGTTATATAGTAGTAAATTACTACTATTACGATACTCATACCCAGACTACAAATCTGTTTGCTGATTGATTGAACATCTCTAACGATATGAATGATACTCTATTTTCTGATTGATTTTAAATTACAAACTCTTTGACTTACCCAGAAAAAAGTACTATGTATTGTGATATTCAATGTTGATTGAATCTATTTGTCTGTAGGGAAAGAGCAGATCGTCCTTTTCGGTGCCTTGATCGCCAATATAGGAGAGAACTTGTTCGCGTATATCTGACAAATGTAGAGCAAATTTGCCGCCGTTTTGTGGAAGAGAGAAGAGGCAAACTTGTAAGATTAATAGAGGATAAAGCTCGATGGCCAAGGTATATAATGTTAATTTTTATGTCTTGTTGACCATGCATGAGTTATGAAATACACATCTAATATTCTATGCAAAGATGTGGTTCTGCTGGGTACTCTGCTGTTATTTTTAAATTTTTTTTGGGTATATAGAACAGAAAAAAACATGTTTTGGATGGCAACATATACATGACAAGCACACTCTTATGCGGAATTCAGGAATTCTCTTATGAAGGATGTGTTAACCCAATCGCTTTTTCGCACAGCATAGATGCAAAAGGGTCATACAGAATGGGATAAATCATTTTATCAGAGAAAATATTTAATTCATTTAATCTGCTGCTAATATAAAGGGATTTATCGTAATGTTTCCTGTTTATAACTGTCAGTATGACCTGCCTATGTAATGTTACAGATCCTCTATTCTAGAATTTATCCTGAAAAATGAAAGGATCCTGAGGTTAACCTCAGGATACTTTCCTAAGGTACCGAATGAAATTACATTATCTTTGTCATCTATTTTTCTAATTTAAAAAGCAAAGCATAATAAAGATGGCAAGTAAAGGTGTACACATGTTTTTCATTTAGTACCTTAGGAAAGTATCCTGAGGTTAACCTCAGGATCCTTATTCTCTATTATTAAAACTATATTTTGTGCAATATACTCCTTTCAGAGTACATGTCTTCATCTTCTGCATACTAATATGAATACTTTCAGCTTCTGTGCTTTCTGGCTCGGAATGGATCCAAATGCTAGGCGTCGCATGTCTGGGGATAAAACAGAATCAGTTCTCAAAGTAGTGGTGAAACATTTCTTCATAGAAAAGGAAGTCACATCTACTTTAGTCATGGATTCCTTGCACAGTGGGATGAAATCCCTCCAAGGTCAACCTAAGAGCAAGAAAGCCGAGGGAGAATATCTGGTTGATGAAGAACCAGCAGTTCCAATTGTTCGCATGGAGAAAGACACATTTAATTTGGTGGACGATCTCTTGCTACTACTTACGAGGGCTGCTGTGGAACCATTGCCGCCAAAGGATGAGAAAGGTCCCCAGAACCGCACGAAGGTATGATGTTTATTACAAGATTCAACAAATTTTTGGATATTTTCTTTTACAGTGAATTTGCCAGTTCCAGTAATTATACAAGTGATTCTGATTTCTGATATATGGTTTGTTGTCTTGTAAGATTATCTAATTGTTTATTTTTCATATAAAAACTAGAACGATCACAATTTAATAACATATTATATTCCAATATATAAGATAAGGTCGTGCCTGGCAGATGGTTAAAATCTAATTGACGGGTTCAAACCTTGGTACAGCCTCTATGAAAAAAAAGGGTAAAGCTGCATACATCGGGACCTTTCACAGAGCCTGCTGATGTGGGAGCTTGGGAACCCCGTACACTTTTTTACAACCTCTTTTTATCCCTGTATATAATGTAGTACTAAATAAAAGATGGTAAAGAATTGGTCTTGGTGGGTTTAGGTGCCATGAATATGATTATGCTTACGTCAACCTAGAGCTTCTGAAATAATGAATGCTGTAGAACTGTTGACACCTACTTACTGTTAGTCCCATCGACATCTCCTGAAAACATTTTCTCTTTGTTAGTATCATTCTAAATATTTTTACTGCTCCCTTCTTTTTTGCAATGCCCCTTCGCTAACATATGTATGCATATATATTAAAACTTCTATCTAAAGTTTGCAGCGCTTGAGCGTTTATTTTGATTTATTTTTTTCTCTTTTATGCACACCCATACTGGTTTTTAAGCAAGTATGCTGCATCTGCAACGCTTACTCTTATGTTGCAGGATGGTGGTTCTGGGGAGGACTTCTCTAAAGATTCCATTGAGCGTGATGAAAGGCGTCTTACTGAACTTGGTCGTAGGACAATTGAAATATTTGTCCTAGCACATATTTTCAGGTACTTGTATATTTTTTATGAGTCATTGTTTATAAACTTCCTCGCACAGCTGTCCACTGCTCCTAAAGGAAGGAAAGATTTTTGCTTTCAGAATTGTAACTTTTTGTTGGCTTGTTAAAATAGTTAGCTAGCTAGTGAACAGCTGGAAAATATTGTCCCGATAAAGTAATATGATGGTATGGTGCATTTGTTTTACTACTTTTAGATAAGTTATACCAAACTGGCCAAAATTGCTTTTGTGACTGATATAATTTTGGATGATCCTGAATATCATCACTATGAAATTTAATAATCAGTGGGCAACTCTAAGCTTCTACCCGTATGTGAGATGTAAACCTACACAAGCAGAGACACTACAGACTATCCAAATGTTACCTCCTCATTGCTAAATAATCATTTCATCATCCAACATGCTCACTTGTATTATTTGACAAATTCATCACCACTCAATATAATAGTGTCATTCTGATCCAGTTTTTTTTTTTATTTTTCTGTTTGATTAGTAACACCCAGATGTTGCCTTCAATGTTTCAATTTCATTTTTCTCCCTATTGTTGCTGCAGTAAGATAGAAGTTGCGTACCAGGAGGCTGTTGCTTTGAAAAGACAAGAGGAGCTCATCCGTGAAGAGGAGGCAGCCTGGTTAGCTGAAACTGAACAGAAACTGAGACGCGGTACAGCTGATAAGGAAAAAAGATCGAAAAAGAAGCAGGTTAGCTAGTACTTGTATCACACAATGTAGAATTTCACACACATGATTTTTTTTTTTTTTTTTTGTGTACAAGTAGATCAAGGTACCACAATTAACGTATACGGTATATCTGCCTTTGCCAAATGCTAACTATGTTGTGTTTGTGTTATGGTCTGTGCTCTACCATATTTTAAGTTCTGAAAGCAACCTCTCGCTAGGTAGAGAGGTAAGGCTGCCTATATTTAAGCCTATTTAAAACCACTCAGTTGTCGTAACTTTGTGCACAGGGATACCACTTTTTTTGCGACCCATGTAGCAAGTTTTAGTCAATTATCTGTCTGAATATAATTGATTGGTTAGGCTAAAAGAACTATCCATATACAAAAAGAAGAAAAAAAAATGGGTAAAGAATTAAAGATAATATGTAAGTAGATAAATGTCATATGTCGGATTATAGGCAAGAAATGTTGATTCATATGTGTGCTGGCTTCTTCCTTTGCTATTTCAGTCTGCCTTTTGGAATAGTCAAGATCTCTTGTTCACATACATGCAAATATAAGCTAATGTAAAGAAATTGGGAAAAAAGAGGATATAAGAGAAAACGTATAACACCTACGTGTAATAGGCATGTTGGTACTTTGTATCACTAATAACATTGTGCGTGTTTGTTACTCTAATTACATGGATTCATCTAACTAATATATTCATGTTCTCATTTATATAGCGATAGCTTTTTTAGACATCATGATGCACGAGACCTCTGTTTTTACCAATTCATCAATAGGAGATATTAGAAACTGACTAAACCCCTGTGTTGATGTTTCCTCATCTTCTGTGAATAAAGTCTACCTTGGCATTCTCTCATTTATCACAAAAGTGATCTTTTTCATCCTTCAATGTATCTTTCACTTGATCAATCATCACGTTACATATCATAGTCATGTTTTTTAATTTCAAACGCACATGCAAGTGACGTTGTTGGTCATACTTGATAGACCATCATCTTCAATTTGATCTAAAGTTATGGTGTCTGAGATCTGAAGATGCTTGATAATGTAAATTTTCATTGTTATCTCTTCCCACATTCTCCTGCCTCAGGACTTATCTACGTTGATGGCCAGGACATGGTGATTAAATGCACAATCCGACTACTATATTTTTTCACTTTCATATTTTTCTGAGATACTTCATTTGCTATAATGGAAATGGGAGTGCATCTCATCCGTTTTTTTCTATTTTTTTGGTTGCATACAGGGGAAGCAGAAGAAAAACAGTCGCAAGGTCAAGGACAAAGGAAGATATGAAAAGCCTGATACTGCCATAGGAGACAAGCCAGAAAGTGGAAGAAATAACTTATTAGTTGAGGATGCAGAACCTGTTGACGAACCCCATCAACTTGAAGATGTTTCTGATGTGTCAGATTCAATAGATTGTTCTCTTGAATTACCTCAGGCCAATTCTGAAAATAGAGATTCTAGCCCTGTCAATTGGGATATGGACACATCAGAAATGCATCCTACAGTCGCCAATAGCAGTGGTATTTCATCTGTACGAGTAGAAGAAAGAAAATGCCCATCAGTAGTAGATGATAGTTCATCCTCATGCTCAACAGACTCACTCCCGTCAGTAATAGCTAATGGGCCTAGTAAAGGAAGCTCACTTGTAAAACAAAACAGCCAAAAATCATCATCAAGGTAATAAATATCTCTCTACTGTTGTGTCAAGTGTAGCTACAGCTTCACTTAATTTTTGTCCTTTAACTATTTTCAGAGGGAAAAATCAGAGGATTAAAGCCGTTCAAGGAGCAAGTAGATGTGTCAATGACACTAAAATCCAGCTATCCAATGTTTCTTCTGACGTCGGGAAGGTAATTGGTCTATCAGGAATTTGCGAAGTGGCTAAACCAGAGAAGGCTGTCTCAAATTCGTTACAGCGTCGGACTGATCAGGTGGCGAAGAAGGTGAGATACAATCCCTTTTGGGCTTTAAATATTCTGTGTGTCACAGTAATAAATGCTGTCTTTTACACATAACACACCATTGTAAGACGGTGCAAATTTTGGTGTCAGAACTGGAATGAGTTATAGTTGGATCATTTCTAAATATCTGTATCTAAATTGTAGTATCATAGCATTGAGTTTTTTGGTTAAAGTCCATATATCACTGAGATATATAGTCATGTGACTCAAATATGCTAGAATACTTTTTCTTACAGTTTGTAACAAGTTTCTTAGTCTTAAGACGCTAGGGTTGAGCGGGATATCAGAGGACACAACATTCCTGCATGAAAAACATGTGAAAATTATCCCTACCATTTTAGTCTAGTGGATACCCCTCTTCTCTTGGTAACAAGAGGTTGAGGCTTCAAGCCTCACTTGAGGCATGGGTGTGTGACTAATTAACTTTAATCCAGTTATCAAAGAACATATAAAAATTGTGAGGTTTATGACTATGTAGTACTCCCCAAGGAAATAGGTAGCAGGCAACTTGTAGCCAATCAAATTGATATATTAAATTTTATATTGAAGCTGCTAATTTTATCATTTTATTACTTGTTTATAATAAGTCACAGACTTGTTTTACTTTTTAAACTTCCATTATTTTTTTATATATCAAAATGTGTGATCGTTTGCCTTATCTGACAGGAGGAAGTTGTGGTTCCGGATAGAAAATCGACCGTTATAGAGGAGGTTGGTGTGGAAAAACCTATTGAAGTAAAGACAACAACAATCCAATCCTCTTCTACACGTCCACTAAAGAATCTGTCATCTGCTGTTGATTCAAAATTACAGTTGAAGACTGCTTCCGCCATTGACACTGTGTTGATGAGCAAAAAATCTTCCGTAAGAGATCAAAAGACTGATAAAATGGCCATTCCAGAAATTCCAGCTGAAAGTGCCATGCCAACGGTTACTGAAAATCCAATCTCTCAGCAAGTTCCTTTCTCATCTGACAAGTCAAAATTTGAGCAACCATCAGGCACTACTGAAAAGCACATAGCCCAGCAGGTGCCAGTAAGAACTGAGAAGCTTACAGCAACCCAACCAGCCATTTTAAGGCCTTTAAGTGCACCCTTAATTCCAGGGACTGAAGTAAGCACACCTGTTGTTCCTACGGTCCAAACAGCACAGTCTCTGTCCCGTTCGGTGAGTGCAGCTGGCCGTTTGAACCGTGATCCATCACCTGCAACCACTAGTCATTTACCTCAGTCGTATCGAAATGCTATGATGGGAAATCAATCTACTGCAAGTTCAACAGGTTGCACTCTCGCTCATTCGTCAAATTCAGAAGTAAATTCACAGCAGTCTTACTTGCAGCATTCTGCTGTGATATCTGCACCAATGCATCTACCTCAGAGCTCTGAGAGGATGCACATGGAGTCAATCAGATCAGACCTTCTATTCGGAATGGTAAGTCATGAGGTACTGCAAAATGTGCCTCACTGGATGGAGAACCATCGACTGGACAGCAGCAGAAGTGCTTGCAATCCTCCAGTACAGAATGTGCCTCAATGGATGGAAAACCTTCAACAGGATACCAGAAGAAGCATAAACAGCGACCGTTCTTTGCACCGTGACATTCAAAACTTTGATATGGCTAGGTCCGTACAATGTAGATCTCAAGATCAGTTTCCTTTCGGCTTTCCTGCTGTTACATCAGGGCGCCAGATTCCTGGTGCATCCTCTGATGATTTTCCACATCTTGACATCATTAACAACTTGCTTGATGATGAAAATGGGATTTTCATGGCATCAACCCCAAATTCAGGCTTTCCGACTTTCAGCAACGGGCCTCATCATCTGCACCAGCAGGAGTTCACTTTCCCTGGTGATATTGGCTTTTCTGGTGATTTGGGATCCTCCAGCTCCTCCATGTTTGAGCAAACACAAAGTTACCATGATGACGAATATTATCATAGTTACAACTTTACTTCTGATCAGTATGACTCAAATTGGATTCACCAAGCTAATCTACAACCATACCAGAATGGAATCGATGGTTTGATACCAAATCAATGGCAGGCTGGTAATTCTGATCTATCTTATCAAAGCATGAGAAGTTCAGAGAATGACAATTTCTCGTATCATATTCCAGAGTATTCAAACTTGGTATGTGGTGCTAATGGTTATACTGTATTCCGGCCCTCTAGTGGACATTGATATAGTTAACTATATTGGAGCTCGTCACAGTGTAGCAGACTTATTGCTCCGGTGTAATGAATATAAATAATGTGATTCGGAGTAGAAAGTGTTGGTTTAGATTTGGAGCCGAGGCTGCGACCTCTTTGCATGGAACCATTATGTATAGGATGATTTTGATTTTCTTTCTTTTGCTAGCAATTATACACACAAATGGAGACTTTAGGTTAATTTTGTTTTTTCTTAAAAGCTCTAGGCAGAAACTAGTTTTGATCACTAAGGCTGTGTTTGGTTGGGGAGAATGGAATGGGATGGGATGGGATGAGTAAAATTAATTAGAAATTATGGAGTTTGGAGGGAAGATTTAAAAAAAAAATTAGAGTGCAAATATGTCATGATAAGATTTATAAAGAAAATGGATAGGAGAATGAATGAAACATTTCTTCTCAAAGTTGAGTGTTTGAGTTTTGATTTAGGACTTTAAGTGATTGTGAATGCAATGAGAAAAAAAATGAAAAATATGAACAAAAAACACATATTATGGTTCAAATTTTATTCCATTTCCAACCAAACACACTGTAAGGTTGTGTTCACTTGTGTGGAATGGAATGAGGGGCAAATTTTTTTTTTTTGAACCGGGAAGGTTGTCGAAAATGTTCGATAATTTTATTCCTTGCTTCATTCCTTTCCAAGCAATTTAAACAAAAAAAATTTATCCGTTTGCATTTTGGAGGCAATACTCCATTCTCCTTCTTCAAGATTTCTACTGTCATACATACTTTCTTTCTCCATAGATTTTGACGAGGTCTTTTTAAGTGCTGGGAATGTGATATCATTAACCTTGTAGTTGTTTGCATCATCGAACATAGCTAATCAAGTGTTCTGTTTAGAAAATGATTTGGTCCAAACTTATTCCGTTTCCTTTTGGAAGTATACCAGGAAATTTTTTGTGTGTAAAAACTTGTTTAAATTGCGCACACATTCATTCATTATAATGGATACCGGCTGCAGTGATGAATGAGGATTATGCAAACTGAAATTTATTCATTAAATTGTTCCAAATCATCGAACAAATAAAAAAATGGAGATAAAAACTTATATATTCACTAGAAAAAAGTTGGTGGTACTGGTGCAGGAGCAGAAGGAGCAGCATCAACACTAGAAAAGTTCACATCGACTTCCTAGGGGCATCTTCCGTTCCTGCCCCCACCGGAGATGTAAGTGCACGGAGAACTGCTCGACGGTGGCACCGGACCTCTTGGCAACGATTCGAGCAGCAATGGAGCCTCAAACCCTCTTAGCCATTCCTTATATTCATTCAAAGGCCTCATGGCATTCCCTCCTATTATCGAATTATTACTATGTAATATGATGAACACAATTGTAAAAATGCATAGTACATTAATTCTCAAGGGGTTTTTCAAATAGTTCTCCATTTTTATATATATTGTCAACTCTATGTAGAAAGGGTTCGAAAAGCAGGGAGAGGAAAATGAATGGGAATGTAGGTTCATGTGCTAGTTATTTTTATAGGCATGTTTCGGACTCGAGTTTGTTAACGAAATTACTTGTGAAACCGGGAAATTGTTCGCAAGTTACAATTTTTTCATATTCTTGTATTTTGACTTTCGCATTGCGAATTTTGGATGTTGAACAATGAAACTCAAGAAAAATTCAAAGTTTTATTTAATTTAATATACTCACTCGTTCATGTTGAAAATACGCGCCTCTATCCCTACTAATACTCCAGCTCTCAAATATTTCAAAGTTTTATTTACTTGTGAAGACAATACGAATATTTCAGAAGAGTAGAAGACTGGGACTACAATGGAACACCAAGTGAGCCGGTGTAGTCCCCGTCCGGTGCCATCAACAACTAAATCAATGTAAATATCAGGATTAGAAAATATTTAGTTGTGCTGGTTTTGAAATTCGAAAACTCATTTCGTTAAGTTATCAGCTTTCCGGTTCACGTAAAATTTTAAAATATTAGGAAAACGGACTTATCAAGATTATATAATATTTCTTCAGACATTATAATCTCTCAACAAGGAATGTTGTTATTTTCCTTCCTCGTATGTTTGTCTACATAATTTGAATATTACGTGTTTATCTAACTTGGTCTACTGAATTTATCTGCCGTTTTACTTACTTCGGCATCTTAGTATATTTGGTTGTTTAGTCAATTGATCTTTCCTCGTATCTACCAAGAAAGTCTTGAATTTATTACGTAGTCTGTATTCAACTCCGTGAGACCGTGACTTCCTTTAAGGAACTTTTGCCATGCAAGGTTTTGAAGATTGAACAATCTTATAGTTTAAAATTTAATTTTCAGAGATCTTAAAGATTTAATTCGCTCGTAATTGTATACTTAATTCTAGAAGTTTGAATGATCTAAAAATAAGTAAGAGGACGAAATATAAGCTTAATTCTCATTTTCTATTGTTCTGGTTAATTTTGTAAAATAATATTTATTTTAAATAATTTTCATGAAGAACGAAAATCGAGTTCAGTATGACTTGGATTGAATTTTTAGCCGGATCATGGATTGCCCTGGTACTAGGACTGTTCACGAATCGATTCGAGCTTTACTTGTTTTCTCTGACAAACCGAGTTGAGTCGGGTTTTCTTATCAAACAAAATTTGTGTTTGAGCTCGTTAACTAACTAGCCGAACACGAGCTTTTATGATTAATGAGCTTAGTTAATGAAAATTTGAACCTCAAACTCATATATTGGTATTTCAATTGATAATTTGATGGTAATAGAAGAAAACTTTAATTAAAAAATTTAAGCTTTTATCCGAGATTTAATTGAAAATTCTAACTTTTTGGATTGTACTTTTATCCTGATCAAGACTACATCCAAATCGAGATTAAATTTGGGTTTATTCGGCTCGAACCGGATCGGGGTTTTGTGAAAAATATGCGATCCGTTTAAGCTTGCGGGCTGGATCCAATTGAGGTGGACTTTTTTTTTTTAATCAGATTTTTTCCGATTTTTTTAACCAGTTCGAACAGTTTTTTTCGAATACGAATTTGTGTGCATCTCAATCCCGCCACCTCATGCATTAAGGACAAGTATACTACTCCGGCCGTTTATAGAGAATTATGGAGACCGGCGAGTATTGGTACTTTCAAAATGGAGCCTTTATTTGACACCTTTAACTAATTCATATCTGATTATTAATTAGCTTATAAAACTAATCATCAAATACATTCAACTAAGAACAAAATCTTCTTCGGAGTAATACCAAACCGATCTTCCTTGCAAATCTTCTCAATCATGTCACATAGTGTCACCAACAAGTTCAAACTGGTGGCAGGATCACCACAACAAACTGAAGAATACTTATCATCGCAAAATTAAACTGACGTGAACTAAAAAATATCGTTACAAAATGACATCAAGTTCTGTCGGTTAGAGCGATCCCGTGCCTTGCACGGGTATAAGTGCAGTCGCATTAGTACTGGGAAACCATGGACGGTACACAAAGATAACCTAGATTTTTTACTACTCTAGGCTCAAAGTTCTGGTACCTTTTAAAGCTTATTAATAAATTTGTTCTTTTTGTTCTTTTTCTTTAGTTTCAACTCCTTTTGTCACACCATCGAATCTTACATAGAATTTTATGATATTTTTCAAGTTCTAAAATAATTATGATGCATTTGCTTAATACAATGTATCTATTCAATATTTTAGTTATGGCAATTAGTTGATTGATGTCAGTAATAGAAAATGAACTTTTGATAAGAGCCCAGAAACTACTTCTTCTGTACGGGGAAAAGAAGCCAAAGAAATGAGCTTAGGAGCTCATCCATTGCAACGGATAACAACATGCAAACATAACAGAGAAATCAGAAAAGTGCACTCACAATACAACATGTATTTGCATTTTTAGTGTACATCCAAATCTCAAGGAACTAAACATAACTAGGGCATGCCCGTGCCTCGCACGGGCTATAAAGCTAGTTTCTTTTTAAAATTTAAGAGTATACTCCCTCAATTCTTCTCAATTTTTTACATTGAAGTTGGACACAGAATTTAAAAAAGTGTAATTTAATAAAGAAAAGTGAGTAAAGTGGTGAGACCAATTAATATTTAATGTATAAAGCGGAGATAGTGGGAGAAAGTAATGAATGTAGTTAATTTTTATATTATAAAACTTTACTCCCTCTATCCCTCTCATTTCTTTACAGTTTTTTTACATTGTTTGGCACGCATTTTAAGGATCCTATAAAGTATAATTCTACTACTTATTTTCAAAATTTTCTTTTTCTAAATAAAAATTTAAACATTATACTTTTATTCAGAAGAAAAAAATATTTAAAATAATTTATGAAAATATATTTTATAGGAGTCTTAAAATGGGTACCGAGCCCCCGTCCCCCAATGTAAAGAACTAGGGACAGAGGGACATCCCAAAAATGAAAGTGTAAAAAAATAACATGGACAAAAATAATAATATATAAGACGATCTTGTTGATGTGTGTCATTCTTGGGAATACATTATGTTTTTCTTAATTAATCAACTCTTTATTAATAATTGAACTTGAATACTGACACGTTAATACTCATGTCCCTCTCATTTTTTTACATTTTCCTTTTTGAGATGTTATTCTCAATTTTTTACATTCTAATTTTTTTTCAAACTCAATGTAAAGAATTGAGAGATGAAGGGAGTAACATTTAGAAGAGAACATGTCAAGGGACCGTAACTACGTGTAGATTATCAGATTTTTTAAACATAAAATCACTTCTAATAATATATAAAATAAATAGAACATTTCTGTCAAAATACAATATTCATGTGATGTATGCTAGACAGTACCAAGACATGATACATATTTATACATTTAAATATCTATGTAAATATGCATGTATATATCTCTAATTTGTGTCATTATTATTAAAATTTATTAAAAAAATTATTACAAGTTTAAATCGCATTTCTTTTCATTTCATTCATTAAAATGGATACCGGATGCAAAGATGAATGAGAGGAACTTGCGAACTGATCGAATTTCATTCACACAAAACCACATTTACAACTACACAAATAAATAAAATAATCTGCTACTTATATCCTGCAACTTAGGAAGCAAAAAAAATAAAAAAAATTCAATAATTGTGTATAATGCATGAGTAAAAATAAAAAAATATTTTAGATTTGTTCCAAATCATCGAACAAATAACAAAATGGCAATAAAAAAACATGTATCTTCGGCTAGCTAGCTTCAATTCACTGGAAGGAACAATTACAGGACTAGCAAACTTCACCATCAACTTCCTAGGGGCATCCTCCGTTGCTGCCCCCACCGGGAATGTGAGTGCACGGAGAACTGCTCGACGGTGGCACCGGACCACTTGGCAGTGATTCGAGCAGCAACGGAGTCTCAAACCCTCTTAGCCATTCCTTGTATTCATTCAAAGGCCTCATGGCATTCCCTCCTATTATCGAATTATTACTATGTAACATGATGAGCATAATTGAAAGAATGCATAAAGTTCTCAAGGGGTTTTTGAAAAAGTTCATCATTTTTATATTAATGCTGTGATCGAAAGAGGGGATTTTATAGAAAGATTTTGAATGAAGCAGAAGAGTAAAATGAATGGAAAGGTAGGATCTTGAGCTACTTATTTATAGGGCATGTTTTGGACTTGAATTTGTTAGTATTTTTCATTGTTTGTCAAACACGGAAGTTTGTCACAATTTGCCGTAGACTTTCGCATTACAAAGTATTGAATGTTGAACAATCACCCAGGTTGAATATTTAGTAAAGAAAAGGTCAAACTCAGATACATGCATTTTGATTCTTTAGTCAAAGGAAGTGCTGCGTACTCTCAACTCTCAAGTCTCGTACACAACGGGAGTCTCAAATTTTTCGAAGGGTTGAACAACCAGAAGATCTTAAAGATTTTTTCGTTTGCAGAATATTTTTATAATTAAATTTCGTTTACGGAAAGGCTTTAAGTATGAATAATTTAATCAATATCCACCTTCGAGTGTATCAGAAAAGAATCAAACTTAAAATAAATTAATGGTTTATTTGTTTAGTTACCAGAATCTCTATCAGTTCATTATTTTAGAGTTCTAGTCACGTATCTAGATTCTAGTACCTCAAGACTTCAGTTACATGTTGTGTTACACACCAAGGTATATATGTGTTTAGGGTTGAGGAAGTCTTCGTGCGGCCAGTTGCGACAGCTTTCCTTTCGTGACGTCTCCATCACTGCAACAAATAAGGGTAATTACGACCGAATTTTTACGACGAATTTGTTTCGTCGCTTTTGCTCAAGTAGAAAGTTGAGATTTCGTCACAAAGTGAAATTGCGTCATAAATTAGAACAGCGGGGCCCACCAGTTCAATAAAATATTACCAAACTTACGACATGAATAAAGTGTCGTATGTTCACTTATTACGACAGAAATATTCGTCACAATTTAACAACGGGACCCACAATTAATTACATCATCAACGAACTAACGACGCAATTTTTCATCGAGTCGTACCCATTAATAATTGGTGACAAATAGCCTGCAACTAGTCACATTTACGGGCATAGTTTAGACCAAAAAAATGCTACGTAGCTACTACTACCACCTGCTACTGTTACCAAAATCATAATCTTAAACTTAAAAATAGAAATCATAAAAACCATAAACCTAAACATTAAAATTAGAAAATCAATCATACCAAGTTCTTTAAATAAAAATCAACACAACATTCATTACAAACCAATGTTGTTCACCATATTTTATCAGACATGCTAAACGAAAATTGAAACTACATAAATTCCTAGAAGCAGTACTGTTACAACGTTTCTAAAATGATGCGGCACAACCGGTCCTTTTTATTTTTTTAATTATTTTTCCCAACACTATAATGAGTACCTATTAACATCCGTACGGTTGGATCGTCGAAAAAATCATTTAAAAAAATTATTCAATGAATCTGACATGCGTCCCGTTTGTAGAAGCAGTACTGTTACAACATTTCTAAAATGATGCGGCACAACCGGTCCTTTTTATTTTTTAATTATTTTTTCTCAACACTATAATGAGTACCTATTAACATCCGTACAGTTGGATCGTCGAAGAAATCATTTAAAATAATTATTCAATGAATCTAACATGCGTCACGTTCCTAGAAGCAATATTGTTACAACATTTCTAAATTGATGCGGCACAACTAGGCCTTTTTATTTTTAAAAAAATTGAAACACCAATTCGGAACTTAACCTTAGTAAGGAGTAATAATCAAATCACTCCATGACTACTATAATCTCAAACTAAATAAATTTATTTTTTTTCTGGAATTTTTGGTATATCACTCAAATATATAGATCATGACATCCATATTGTTGATCGTTGAGAAATATTTTTTAAAAAATTGGAATATCAATCTGGGACTAGACACTAGTTACGAGTATAGTCAAATCACTAATCGACTTCTATAATCTTAAACCAAATTAATTTATTTTTTTCAATTTTTTTTTGAAAATATCACTCAAATATATAGATCTGGACAACTATACGGTTGGATCGTCGAGAAATATTTTTAAAAAAATTGAAACACTAATTCGGAACTTAACACTAGTTACAAGTATAGTCAAATCATTAGTTGACTTCTATAATCTAAAACCAAATTAATTTATTATTTTCTAATTTCTTGAGAATATCACTCAAATATATAGATCTAGACATCCATCAAATCACTCGTTGACTACTATAATCTCAAACTAAATAATTGTTTTTTATTTAATTTTTTTGAAAATATCACTCAAATACATAGATCTTGACATCCATACGGTTGGATCATTGAGAAATGTTTTCAAAAAATATTAAAACACCGAAATTCGTCGTAAGTTATTGGATGTCAAAAATTTGGGAAAAGTTGAATTTACCGCGTAAAAAGTTGAATTTACCGCCCCGATAACTTACGACGGATTATGTCGTAAGTTTTTTTACGACGGAATTTTTTTCGTATATTCAGTCCTAAACGACGTAGTTTTCTCTTACAAAAATTTAATTTATTTTATAATTAAATCTAATTTCGGTAAAATAATAAAATAATAAACTTCCGACGGATTTGCAAATCCGTCGTAAGATAATACGGCGTCATTTTATTTCGCGCGCTGATTTCCCTCTCTTTTATTTGGTTGGTGCCAAATTTTATTAATAAAATAATAAGCTTGCGACAGAATTGTTTTCCGTCGTAAATAGTTACGACGGAATTTTCTTTTCCGTCGTAAGTAGGGCGCACCCATCATTCCGTCGTAAGTTTTCCGTCGTAATTGCCCTGATTTGTTGTAGTGCATTGGGTAGATACAAATTCTAGATTAATTTCATTTCAAATGAAAACAAATGAAAACATGAATTTCATTTCAAATGATGGATTTCAAATTCTAGATTTCAAATTCAAATTACTTGTTTGGTAATACAAAAATTTGAAATTCTACATATGGTTTGGGAATATATGGAATTTTGAGATTCATAAATATGACAAACTAATATATTAATTTTAAAATTCTGAATCTTAAATTACATCCATTTATCTAGCACACAACAAGTTATGTAAATTTTGAAGTCGATAATCTAATTATAAATATGAATTAATTTTCAAGAAAACAAAAATAAAATTGAATTGAATTAATTAATCAACGGTCTTATACACAATTCTTCCTGGAGCTTCATTTCTCTCTAATATAAAGTTTTCAACCCACTTGGGGAGAGTGTCACTGGTGTGGTGGTAGATAGGAGAGGATGTGAGGAAGAGAAAGTAACAGTGAATGAGTATTTCAAATGACAACTATTCATCTGGCATTTCAAATGATGAAACCGGAGCACATATTTAAACGATTGTGGATTTCAAATCCAAATCCTACCCCAAATTCCGTTGGTTCCCAAACAAGTAATTTGGACAAATCCATCATTTCAAATGAAATGACAGAATTTAATTGATGTCACTCACGGGTTGTTCTATTTACGAAGTGGTATAGGATCATGTTTCAGATTAAGATCATATGGGGTTGAGAATCATTTTTTGATATCATGTGTTTGTTCAGTTTGAAATCAATATATTTGATTTAAAATATTTTTGAGTATTTAAGTTTAATTAATTTAAAATAGAGAATAGAGTTCCTGAAATTACCTCAGAGCATCTTCAACCATACCATACTAAAAAGATGATGGGTCATTTATTCTACACAAGTGCTCTATTTTTTTCATCTACAACTATCTCTCCTCTTGTCTAAAATTTTAGATAATTTGTTTCAGTTGTCTTTATTTGGCCAACATTTAAATTTTTTACATAACGTCTAAAAGTGACACATCATCATAACATCATCAATTCTTTGTATTTTTAGCATATAGTCAATCATTTTACATAATACTATTCGAGTATATTAGCTTACAGGTTCAACAAATTTTACATAATCACTATTTATATAATCAATATACCGTTGGAGATGCTCTCAGAAAACTTACTAATAGAATGATATCAACCTGTAAATTTGACACCTAAAATATATATACAGGCACATATTTTACTTTTAAATAGATTTGATATATGTAAGGAACGTGAATAATTTTAAAATCTTATATACCTATATAGGTATTAAAATAAACTTACGTGTCTTGCCTATTGGCATGGTTTGAATGTTTAGCTTTCATCGTTAAGCTGTCATTTATCGGTCTTTTTGTCTAGTTTTATGTTTCACTATGGCTGAGAGAAGGAACCCGGTCAAAGAAATGGAGGATAGTTTTGCGAGAATCCGTCTTGAAGAGGAAGAAGAGGGGGGCATATCATATGAAGGAGAAACAGATGTTTTGTCGGAAATTGATGCACGATGGTGTCTTGTTGGTCGTTTCCTTACTGAATCTCCAATTGATTTTCAAGCGATGCAGCATAAAATGGCATCTCTATGGAAGCCGGGGAGGGGTCTATACGTCAAGGAGATCGAACCAAACAGATACATCTTTCAGTTTTATCATGAGGTGGATATTAAAAGAGTTATTGATGGTAGTTCGTGGACTTTTGGTAGATTTCAACTGGTGTCCGTACGTCTAAAGGAGGGTGATAATCCACGAATGCTGCAGATAAATAAAATGGATGTGTGGGTGCAGTTACATGACATGCAAACAGGCTTCATGTCCCAAAGGATAGTTCAAGATGTGGGAAATTATCTGGGCAAGTTCATAGAGTCCGATCCAAATAACTTTGTTGGTGTATGGCGTGATTACTTAAGAGTGCGCGTTTCTATTTCTCTGGATGTGCCGCTCAAGCGTAGAATGAAACTCAAGAAGAGTGCTTCTCAATGGTGTTGGGTTAATTTCCGATATGAAGCAATACCCACCTTTTGTTTCATTTGTGGAATGATAGGGCATAGCGAGAAGTTCTGTGAGCGTATTTTTGATACTCCGCTTGAGACAATAGAAAAACCGTATGGCATGTGGATGAGAGCTGAACCTCGCAGGCGGAATTATACGATTGGGTCTAAATGGCTCCGTCAGGGTGGTGTACTTCCGGCGAAAGACGGTGGTGATGAGGTTACAGGCAATGATGGCAATTCCGAGATTGGTGTGAAGGGTGGAAAAGATCCCGATAATTTAGGGATAGGGGTCGTCCAACATGGAAGGGATGGAAATGAAAGTAACCAAAGTTTGTTGGGCGAAATTCAAGGAAACAATATCATCAATGAAACATTATCGCATGCCCCTGATATGTTGCATAATTCAAATGTTGAGCGGGAGAATAGTATAGTGGACATAGAAACTAATGGGCTTCAAGTAACGGACCCAAAGAGACGTAGAACAAATGCTCCAACAACAAAAAAGCCCAAACCAAATGAAATAGGAGAAGATGACGATATGCTGGACTCTCTACAACATGATGCAGACAACCAAAAAAACGAATTTTCGGCGGGACCTGTCTTGCAGGCCCGCCATGCATTATGAGTACACTCAGTTGGAACTGCCGAGGGGTCGGGCTCCCTTGGAAAGTTCGGTTCCTAAAAGACGTTGTTAGTCGTGAAAAGCCCATATTTATTTTTCTATGTGAAACTCTGAGTCGCAAGGATAAGCTGGAAAGCATAAGAAGGCAGTTAGGATATGAAAGTATGGTAGTGGTGGATCCTCAAGGAAGGAGTGGAGGTCTGGCGTTGTTATGGAGAGAAGAAGAACAAGGCACTCTTCTTAGTTTTTCTCAACATCATATAGATATTGAGGTTAAAGTCGAAGGTATGGCTCCATGGCGTTTGACAGGTCTATATGGCGAACCGGATCGAGCTCAACGATGGAAAACCTGGGACCTTTTAAGGCACCTAGCAAGGGACTCAAACCTTCCTTGGTGCGTTATTGGCGACCTAAATAATGTCTGTTCTCAGTTAGATAAGAAGGGTGGTGCTTTATACCCAACATGGTTGATAGAGGGGTTCAATGATACGTTAAATGAATTAGGTCTTATGGACATGGAATTAGTGGGTCATCAGTTTACTTGGGAGAAGGGGAGAGGCACTCCGGAATGGCAAGAAGTTCGTTTAGATAGAGCTTTGTCGACTGATGCCTGGCTTCAATTGTTCCCGATAGCAAAAGTGTATAACTTGGAGGGTTCAGAATCAGACCATAGCCCTTTGTTGTTAGTGCCAAAGAAACCCGATAGTAGTCCGTATAATGCAAAATTTAAATTCGAGAATGCCTGGCTTCTCGAACCCATGTGTGAGAAAATTGTAAAAGATGCCTGGTGTGTCTCTACAGGTGTTGACATTCAGTCAAAAGTGGCGTTATGTGGCGAAAAATTACAGGTGTGGGGCAAAGAAATCACTGGCAACTTTGCAGTTCGGATAAAGGAGTGTAAATCAGAGTTAAAATAGCTTCGTGGCTTGGTTGATGAGGTTTCAGTTGCAAGGTACAATGAGGTCAAAAAGAAATTATCTCTCACTCTAGAACAACGAGAGATTTTTTGGCGACAAAGATCCAAGCAGCTATGGCTTCAAACTGGAGATCAAAACAGTAAATTTTTTCATGCCTCAGCAAATTCTAGAAGAAGGTTTAATCGCATTCACAAACTGAAAAATGAGAGTGGCGAATGGCTGGAGTGGGATACGGGTTTGCCAGATCTAATCACCAACTTCTATAAGGAACTCTTTAGTGCATCTCAAGTTGAGTGGGAGGATGTTGTAAACTGTGTTCCAACTATTATAACAGCAGAGCAAAACACGGAGTTGCTGCGAGAAATTTCTGATGAAGAGGTTAAGCAAGCGCTGTTCCAAATGCATCCGGACAAAGCCCCAGGTCCGGACGGTATGACACCTGGTTTCTTTTCAAAAGCACTGGAAAATAGTTGGTCAGGATGTGATTTTGTTGGTGCGTGAGTTTGTTGACACTGGGACTCTGAGTAGTTGTTTAAATGAGACCAATATTGTGCTGATCCCAAAGAAAAAATGCCCGACGATTATTTCAGAACTTCGACCGATCTCTTTGTGTAATGTCTTAGCCAGAATTGTTACGAAGGTCCTTGCAAATCGTATGAAATCTTTATTGGAGTCAGTCATCTCTGAAAATCAGAGTGCATTCATCCCTGGACGTCTAATTACAGACAATATGATGGTCTCTTATGAGATTATGCACTATTTGAAGAGGAAACGCAGAGGGAAGGGTGGCTTCATGGCGCTGAAATTGGATATGAGTAAGGCCTATGATCGGGTGGAGTGGGATTTTCTTCGAGCTATTCTATTGAAGATGGGGTTTCATGCAAGATGGGTTAATCTGATTATGCAAATTGTCACTACAGTCTCCTACAAAATTGTTCATGGCCAGAATGTGATGGGTCCGATTAATCCTTCGCGTGGGGTTCGTCAAGGAGACCCTCTGTCCCCGTACCTGTTCATCATATGTGCGGAAGGCTTGTCTGCCTTGATAAAGAAAAACGTATCACAAAAAGCTATGTCAGGTATAAAAGTTTGTAATCATGCTCCAAGTATAACCCATATGTTTTTTGCGGACGATAGCTATATATACTGTAAAGCCAACGTGAAGGAAGCTCAGAATGTTTTAAATATGTTGAAAATCTTCGAGGGTGCATCAGGGCAAAAGATAAATAACTCGAAGTCATCAGTTTTCTTCAGCATGAACATGGGAAGCAATAGCAAGACGCAAATCTGTGACACACTTTGTATGCAGGAGGCAGATGACCGCAGTACTTACTTAGGTCTCCCAAATGTTCTTGGTAGGAACAAGCCATCGATGCTGGGTTTTATAAAAGATAAAATCACGAGAAAAGTGGAAACTTGGGATGGTAAATTTATCTCAAAGCCTGGGAAGGAAGTAAAAAGGAGATTGTGGGAGTGGATGTAGATGTGGCTAACATTACTGGGTGGTAGAAGATGAAGATGGAGCATATATTGGGTGAATAAGATTAAATGTCATATATTGAAATGGGTGGCTAGAATTAAATTTCACAATTCAATTATGAGGCGTTTTCATCAAAATATTACTCTATCTCAATATATACATTCTTAATCATTCAAATGATTAATATCTTTAGTTTTTTTTTTAAAAGTCGACTATATATATAAAGTAACGATGAAAAAGAGTTCTCAAATTAAATAGAATAGGAAACTAATGCTAAGGGATTTTTTTTATCCATTCATTTTTCATATTACTCTTAAAAGATGCATATCTGGTTCTATTCTCGGATAGTGAAATGTTGAAGATTTTGTCTCTTTATTCTTTATAACATTTTTTTGGTTGATTATATTTGTTGATTCCATGTTATTGACATTCATACGACGATGACCAATTATTAAGACTTCTGAATGGTGATTGATTTGTAGGATTTGTGTGACAATGCTAAAATTAGATCATAGTAGGTCGAATGTGTATCGACTTGATTATTACGATTGATCGTCATTCCCTTAACTATTACGCTATTAAAAATAAACACTTTTAAGTAAATTGTTGCAAAATTATTGGTTAATTTGAATATTTTTTGTCAGTTGAGTATTACTTTTTATATTTTACAGATATTATTATTTCATTTTTAAATTTATATAAATTAAAACCTGACCTAGTGTTATAAATCGCCGATTCCGGCAATTAGTCGTCCGACATATCAAAAAACCGGTCGATTTCCGATCTCATTTGACAGAATCGGTGTACTAATCGTTTTTCTTCATATCTGGTCAAAATTCGATGAAAATCGATGAATATAAGAGTTGTGAAGAAAAACTCTGAAAGAAATTTTGTTTTCTGACGAAAGTTTAACGCCTTAATTGGACTTGTCGTTTCTTTCATTCCAACTTCGACTTTTTTTAAACATTTATATATATATATATATATATATATATATATATATATATATATACTGATATGAATATATGAGAGAGATAGCGATAGAGACATAGATAGAGGAGGGGGGAGAATGATTAGAATTGGTAAATGCACCGTGGGTGGCAATAGATGTTATTTGATTGAAATTACTAATCTGCAACCGTGCAAGTGGTGTATTTCTATTTTGCTTATAAAATTGTTTGCATGTATTACTTGTTAAGATATTTTCATTTTTTTTCAATTTTTTAGTTCTCTATTAACAAATTTTGATTTGTTTTAGTATTTTCACACATAGATATATTTATTTATAATAAAATACGAAGTATATATATTCGTAAATATATAATAAATAGTTTAATTTAATAGATATCATAAAATATATTATTAAATAAATATATTTGATTAGAAGTCGTAGATGCAGGGTGGTGTATTTTTATTTTGTTTATTAAATTGTTTGCTTGTTAAGATAATTTCATTTTTCCAATTTTTTAGCTCTCTATTAACATTTTTTGATTTGTTTTATTATTTTCACACATAGATTCATTTGTTTTTATATATTTGTAGATAAATAATAAATAGTTTAATTTAATAGATATTATAAAATATATAATTAAATAACATCCGATTAATTCCCGATTTATCGTTCCTTCCGATAAATCTCAGATCGGTACCTAGATCGATTTATTTCGATTAACAATTTTCGCAACACTCACTTGAACACATAATTAGGATTTTGTTTTATATCCATATATGAAAGTAAATACGAGGTCTTTTTAAGTGCAGGGAATGTGATATCGTGCGCGTTTGGGGTATTACAAAGAAGTTGACTTATAGCTTAAAATGAGTAAGTGCCATATAAGTGATAAGTTGATGAATTCTTATAAGTTATACGGGTGTTTGGATAAATTTACTTATAAGTTAGTTAAGAGTTTGCTAAATTAAATTTGAAAAAATAATTATTAAATACAGTGATTTCAACACTTGCATTTTAAATTAAAAAAATATTTAAAAACACAAAGGTAAAAATATAAAGTATTAAAAAACAAAGAAATCAAGTAATAAGTCAATAAGTTCAGGAAAATGTACCTCATTATTAACATTCAACTTATCAAGTTATAAGTTGAGATCATAAGTTGGGTTGGAAAACACCCCTCATAAGCTCTTATTAACTTATAATGTATAAGTTACGCAAGCCAAACATGCCCATCATTAGCCTTGTAGTTGTTTCAATTATCGAGCATAGCTAATCAACTGTTCTGTTTAGATAATGATTTGGTCGAAACTTACTCCGTTTCCTTTTGAAAGTATACCAGGAAAAAAAACTGTGTAAAAGTATTTATTTCTGATATCTGTTATTCACTACAACAAATACAGGCTTTTCCGACAGCAAACTTCTGACGGAGTTGTTTCCAGCGTCCAACTTCTGACAGACGTAAAAATCTGTCACATGGTTAGCCAAACTTTTGACAGACTTTAAAATGTTGTCGGAAGTTGAATATTTTTAACAATATATTTTGGCGCTTACAAACTAATGTCCCAAAAAATTTCCCGCTAACACAACCTTTTGACGATAATGATTCAGCTGTCGGATGTTCTGGCCAATTTCCTTTTTCTTTTATAATCTAGAATCCAAAACCCCTTATTAAATAGTAAAAATCCCGTAACTTTCTGACAGACAAATTCAGTCGGAAGTTAAACAGTAAAAACTAATATTCAAATAAGAACTTCTGACGGACATGTATGGTCTGTCGGAAGGTGTTATGTTACTTACTGTCCACACATTCACTTCTCATTCTATCCTTCCTTTGTATCTAAACCCACATTATTTCTTCAACCCATTAAAACGTATATTGGATGAAAAATAAACAGCAACCTTAGAAGTTAACATCTCTCAATGTAAGTATTTACATTACAAATGTATATCTTGACTCTTGTTTATGTTACATCTCTATGTAGTTATATACTTGTGAATTTATTTTGTATGCAAATCTGATTTACACACTTGTGTATATTGTGCATATGTGTAGGTAAATATGATCTATATACACTTTAAAATGCCTTCCTTGTTGAAAATTTGTAGAAAATAATATGAGTGCATATATGGTTCATGAATATTATAAATTCAAGATTAGTGTTAATTTTACAATTAATTAATTCATGTGTCTTTTTTATATTTTACAGATGTCTAGAGATCGGAGTTGGATACGTCGAAGATCCAATCCTAATGGTTATGGATTTACGGAAGAATATTGTAACGACGTGGATGAATTTGTAGAATTTGCACAAAGAAATTGCACGGAACCGAATGGACTTATCTTGTGTCCATGTAAAGTGTGTAAAAATTTGCACTTGAAGAGTCCATTTGATGTTAAGTATGATTTGATTGCAACTGGATTTCTCGAGAGTTATAATGTTTGGTATTATCACGGGGAAGTAGTTGGTGGTGGTTCGAGTAATCAACGAAGGAATATTCAATACGGAGATTTGTTTGATCAAACGGAAATGTTGAGGGATGCTTTTGGGGAGGATTACACTAATGAGGAAGAACCGAACATGCAAGCAGCTGAATTTTTTGACAATGTGAATGGTTACGGAGCCCCAATATATCCAGGAAATACAAGGTACACGCAGCTGACTTTTGTTATGAAATTATTGCATTTTTAAAATCGACATGGGTGTACTGAAAATGGGTTTAATGAGCTGCTCTCTTTACTTGGTGATGTGTTCCCGGAGGATCACAAACTCCCGGAGAAATACAATGATTGTAAGAAGATGGTTAAAAAGTTGAATTTGGGATACCAGAAAATACATGCTTGTGAAAATGATTGCATGTTATTTTATGGTGAAGACAGTCATAGAAAGTATTGCAAGTATAGTGAGTTGAGCCGATATAAAGATGCCAAGCCGGGGGGAAGCCACACAATTCCAAGGAAAATCTTAAGATACTTTTGCCTCACTGACCGTCTACAAAGATTGTACATGTCTGGACGTCCTGCTGAACAAATGAGGTGGTACAAGAATAGAATTGTGACCGAGGGGGTTATTTCTCACCCAGAAGATGAAGAGGAGTGGAAAGAATTTGATAGAAATTATCCTGATTTTGCACAAGAGGTTCGTAATGTAAGAATTGGTCTTACAACTGATGGTTTTCCCCATACATCAATGGTACTTCATCCCAGTATTCGGTTTGGCCTGTTGTTGCAGTTTTATATAATCTCCCACCTTTTATGTGCATGAAGGATCCATATATGTTCATGACATTACTCGTACCCGGACCTAATGATCCTGGAAAGAATCTTAATGTCTATCTCAGACCTCTCATTGATGAATTGATTCAGTTGTGGCAAGTTGGTGTCCATACTTATGATGCTTTTACGAAGACTAATTTTACATTGAGGGCTGCATTGTTATGGACAATGAGTGACTTTCCTGGATTAGGCATGGTGAGCGGGTGGTCAACCCATGGGAAGATGTGTTGTAATGTTTGCATGGGGGATGTCAAAGCTAAACAACTACCCCACAACACGAATATTATTATTTATGGATTACATAAGGGGTTTCTAGACAAACGCCGAACGAAAAGGCGAACAGGGTTTGTTGTTCGTACTATGTTAGCGGGAATAACTTTTCCTCCTCCTGGGAAACCTCATTCCAAGGAAAGGGTAGATGGATTTGGGGTTTCACATAATTGGACACATGTTACTAGCTTTTTTGACTTGCCATACTGGGATTCACTACGTTTATGCCACTGTATTGATGTCATGCATACTGAGAAGAATGTATTTGAAAGCATCTTCCACACCATAATTAATAGTGGCAAAATGAAGGATACTACATTTGCGAGACAAGATTTGGAAACCCTAGGAATCATGAAAGATCTATGGCTGAAGGGTGGTCGTAAGCCTCGGGCTAAATACTGTCTTACACGAGAGCAATTGAAACTCTTATGTAGATGGGTGAGAAAAGTGCAACTACCAGATGGTTGTTCTTCGAACATTAAGAGATGTGTTAAGGTCCCAGAGTTGAAGTTCCACGACATGAAGTCGCACGATTGTAATGTATTTATGCAAAAGTTTATACCTTCTGCATTCCGTGAACTTCTTCCTGATGATGTATTTAAAGTAATTTGTGACTTATCAAACCTTTTCAGAGATTTGTGCTCAACGACACTACTTGAATCTGATTTGAGGAAAATGGAAAAGAACATTGTTGGAATCGTTTGTACATTGGAGACTATATTTACACCTAGTCTCTTCGATCCAATGGAGCATCTTCTTGTTCATCTCTTTGAAGAGTGTAGACTTGGCGGCCCTTGTAACACTCGTTGGCAATATGGATTGGAAAGACTACAACGCCGATTGAAAGAGAAAGTGGGGAACAAAGCACGCGTTGAAGGTTCTATTGCAGAGCGTTATGTACAAGAAGAGCTTTCACATTTTTGCTCTATGTACTTCGAGTCTAGCGTTCAAACTGCTCATATAACAGGCTAGGTCGTAATGAATGGATGATAACTTCCGCGATCCGAAGAAACTAGAGGAGTTACATCAGGGCGCCAGATTCCTGGTGCATCCTCTGATGATTTTCCACATCTTGACATCATTAACAACTTGCTTGATGATGAAAATGGGATTTTCATGGCATCAACCCCAAATTCAGGCTTTCCGACTTTCAGCAACGGGCCTCATCATCTACACCAGCAGGAGTTCACTTTCCCTGGTGATATTGGCTTTTCTGGTGATTTGGGATCCTCCAGCTCCTCCATGTTTGAGCAAACACAAAGTTACCATGATGACGAATATTATCATAGTTACAACTTTGCTTCTGATCAGTATGACTCAAATTGGATTCACCAAGCTAATCTACAACCATACCAGAATGGAATCGATGGTTTGATACCAAATCAATGGCAGGCTGGTAATTCTGATCTATCTTATCAAAGCATGAGAAGTTCAGAGAATGACAATTTCTCGTATCATATTCCAGAGTATTCAAACTTGGTATGTGGTGCTAATGGTTATACTGTATTCCGGCCCTCTAGTGGACATTGATATAGTTAACTATATTGGAGCTCCTCACAGTGTAGCAGACTTATTGCTCCGGTGTAATGAATATAAATAATGTGATTCGGAGTAGAAAGTGTTGGTTTAGATTTGGAGCCGAGGCTGCGACCTCTTTGCATGGAACCATTATGTATAGGATGATTTTGATTTTCTTTCTTTTGCTAGCAATTATACACACAAATGGATACTTTAGGTTAATTTTGTTTTTTCTTAAAAGCTCTAGGCAGAAACTAGTTTTGATCACTAAGGTTGTGTTTGGTTCGAGAGAATGGGATGAGTAAAATTAATTAGAAATTATGGAGTTTGGAGGGAACATTTAAAAAAAAATTAGAGTGCAAATATGTCATGATAAGATTTATAAAGAAAATGGATAGGAGAATGAATGGAGCATTTCTTGTAAAGTTGAGTGATTGAGTTTTGATTTAGGACTTTAGGTGATTGTGAATGCAATGAGAAAAAAAATGAAAAAAATGAACAAAAAACACATATTATGGTTCAAATTTTATTCCATTTCCAACCGAACACACTATAAGGTTGTGTTCACTTGTGTGGAATGGAATGAGCGGCAAAAAAAAAAAATTTGAACTGGGAAGGTTGTCGAAAATGTTCGATAATTTTATTCCTTGCTTCATTCCTTTCCAAGCAATTTAAACAAAAAAAATTAATCCCTTTGCATTTTGGAGGCAATACTCCATTCTCCTTCTTCAAGATTTTTCATAGAAAATTTCTACTCATTCTCATTCTCATTCTCCATTCTCCATAGATTTTGTTTATAAGTTTTGATTTCATTTTTTTTCCCGCTTTATTCCACCAAGTGAACACAACCTAATAATTTGCAAGGGTTAATGAAGAATACGAGGTGTTTGCATCATCGAACATAGCTAATCAAGTGTTCTGTTTAGAAAATGATTTGGTCCAAACTTACTCCGTTTCCTTTTGGAAGTATACCAGGAAAAAAAATTTGTGTAAAAATTTGTTTAAATTGCGCACACATTCATTCATTATAATGGATACCGGCTGCAGTGATGAATGAGGATTATGCAAACTGAAATTTATTCATTAAATTGTTCCGAATCATCTTACAAATAAAAAAATGGAGATAAAAACTTATATATTCACTAGAAAAAAGCTGGTGGTACTGGTGCAGGAGCAGAAGGAGCAGCATCAACACTAGAAAAGTTCACATCGACTTCCTAGGGGCATCCTCCGTTGCTGCCCCCACCGGGGATGTAAGTGCACGGAGAACTACTCGACGGTGGCACCGGACCTCTTGGCAGCGATTCGAGCAGCAATGGAGCCTCAAACCCTCTTAGCCATTCCTTGTACTCATTCAAAGGCCTCATGGCATTCCCTCCTATTATCGAATTATTACTATGTAATATGATGAACACAATTGTAAAAATGCATAGTACATTAATTCTCAAGGGGTTTTTCAAATAGTTCTCCATTTTTATATATATTGTCAACTCTATGTAGAAAGGGTTCCAAGCAGGGAGAGGAAAATGAATGGGAATGTAGGTTCATGTGCTAGTTATTTTTATAGGCATGTTTCGGACTCGAGTTTGTTAACGAAATTACTTGTGAAACCGGGAAATTGTTCGCAAGTTACAATTTTTTCATATTCTTGTATTTTGACTTTCGCATTGCGAATTTTGGATGTTGAACAGTGAAACTCAAGAAAAATTCAAAGTTTTATTTAATTTAATATACTCACTCGTTCATGTTGAAAATACGCACCTCTATCCCTACTAATACTCCAGCTCTCAAATATTTCAAAGTTTTATTTACTTGTGAAGACAATACGAATATTTCAGAAGAGTAAAAGACTGGGACTACAAAGGAACACCAAGTGAGCCGGTGTAGTCCCCGTCCGGTGCCATCAACAACTAAATCAATGTAAATATCAGGATTAGAAAATATTTAGTTGTGCTGGTTTTGAAATTCGAAAACTCATTTCGTAAGTTATCAGCTTTCCGGTTCACGTAAAATTTTAAAATATTAGGAAAACGGACTTATCAAGATTATATAATATTTCTTCAGACATTATAATCTCTCAACAAGGAATGTTGTTATTTTCCTTCCTCGTATGTTTGTCTACATAATTTGAATATTACGTGTTTATCTAACTTGGTCTACTGAATTTATCTGCCGTTTTACTTACTTCGGCATCTTAGTAAATAAATAGTAAACACATGTATATTTGGTTGTTTAGTCAATGGAAATTCTGCGTACTCCAATCTTTTGGTCTCGTATCTACCAAGAAAGTCTTGAATTTATTACGTAGTCTGTATTCAACTCCGTGAGACCGTGACTTCCTTTAAGGAACTTTTGCCATGCAAGGTTTTGAAGATTGAACAATCTTATAGTTTAAAATTTAATTTTCAGAGATCTTAAAGATTTAATTCGCTCGTAATTGTATACTTAATTCTAGAAGTTTGAATGATCTAAAAATAAGTAAGAGGACGAAATATAAGCTTAATTCTCATTTTCTATTGTTCTGTTAATTTTGTAAAATAATATTTATTTTAAATAATTTTCATGAAGAACGAAAATCGAGTTCAGTATGACTTGGATTGAATTTTTGGCCAGATCATGGATTGCCCTGGTACTAGGACTATTCACGAACCGATTCGAGCTTTACTTTTTTTCTCTGACAAACCGAGTTGAGTCGAGTTTTTTTATCAAACAAAATTCGTGTTCGAGCTCGTTAACTAACTAGCCAAACACGAGCTTTTATGATTAATGAGCTTAGTTAATGAAAATTTGAACCTCAAACTCATATATTGGTATTTGAATTGATAATTTGATGGTAATAGAAGAAAACTTTAATTAAAAAATTTAAGCTTTTATACGAGATTTAATTGAAAATTCTAACTTTTTGGATTGGACTTTTATCCTGATCAAGACTACGTCCAAATCGAGATTAAATTTGGGTTTATTCGGCTCGAACCGGATCAGGATTTTGTGAAAAATATGCGATCCGTTTAAGCCTGCGGGCTGAATCCAATTGAGGTGAACTTTTTTTTAATCAGATTTTTTCCGATTTTTTTAACTAGTTCGAACAGTTTTTTTCGAATACGAATTTGTGTACATCTCAATCCTGCCACCTCATGCATTAAGGACAAGTATACTACTCCGGCCGCTTATAGAGAATTATGGAGACCAGAGAGTATTGGTACTTTCAAAATGGAGCCTTTAGATAACATGGACAAAAAAAATAATATATAAGACGATCTTGTTGATGTGTGTCATTCTTGGGAATACATTATGTTTTTCTTAATTAATCAACTCTTTATTAATAATTGAACTTGAATACTGACACGTTAATACTCCTGTGTCCCTCAGTTTTTATATTTTCCTTTTTGGGATGTTATTCTCAATTTTTTACATTTCAAATTTTTTTCAAACTCAATGTAAAGAATTGAGAGATGAAGGGAATAACATTTAGAAGAGAACATGTCAAGGGACCGTAACTACGTGTAGATTATCAGATTTTTTAAACATAAAATCACTTCTAATAATATATAAAATAAATAGAATATTTTCTGTCAAAATACAATATTCATGTGATGTATGCTAGACAGTACCAAGACATGATACATATTTATACATTTAAATATCTATGTAAATATGCATGTATATATCTCTAATTTGTGTCATTATTATTAAAATTTATTAAAAAAATTATTACAAGTTTAAATCGCATTTCTTTTCATTTCACTCATTAAAATGGATACCGGATGCAAAGATGAATGAGAGGAACTTGCGAACTGATCGAATTTCATTAACACAAAACCACATTTACAACTACACAAATAAATAAAATAATCTGCTACTTATATCCTGCAACTTAGGAAGCAAAAAAAATAAAAAAAATTCAATAATTGTGTATAATGCATGAGTAAAAATAAAAAAATATTTTAGATTAGTTCCAAATCATCGAACAAATAACAAAATGGCAATAAAAAAACATGTATCTTCGATCGGCTAGCTAGCTTCAATTCACTGGAAGGAACAATTACAGGACTAGCAAACTTCACCATCAACTTCCTAGGGGCATCCTCCGTTGCTGCCCCCACCGGGAATGTGAGTGCAAGGAGAACTGCTCGACGGTGGCACCGGACCACTTGGCAGTGATTCGAGCAGCAACGGAGTCTCAAACCCTCTTAGCCATTCCTTGTATTCATTCAAAGGCCTCATGGCATTCCCTCCTATTATCGAATTATTACTATGTAACATGATGAGCATAATTGAAAGAATGCATAAAGTTCTCAAGGGGTTTTTGAAAAAGTTCATCATTTTTATATAAATGCTGTGGTCGAAAGAGTGGATTGTATAGAAAGATTTTGAATGAAGCAGAAGAGTAGAATGAATGGAAAGGTAGGATCTTGAGCTAGTTATTTATAGGGCATGTTTTGGACTTGAATTTGTTAGTATTTTTCATTGTTTGTCAAACACGGAAGTTTGTCACAATTTGCCGTAGACTTTCGCATTACAAAGTATTGAATGTTGAACAATCACCCAGGTTGAATATTTAGTAAAGAAAAGGTCAAACTCAGATACATGCATTTTGATTCTTTAGTCAAAGGAAGTGCTGCGTACTCTCAAGTGCTGCGTACTCTCAACTCTCAAGTCTCGTACATGAATTTGTTTCGTCGCTTTTGCTCAAGTAGAAAGTTGAGATTTCGTCATAAAGTGAAATTGCGTCGTAAGTTAGAACAGCGGGGCCCACCAGTTCAATAAAATATTACCAAACTTACGACATGAATAAAGCGTTGTATGTTCACTTCTTACGACAGAAATATTCGTCACAATTTAACAACGGGACCCACAATTATTTACATCATCAACGAACTAACGACGCAATTTTTCATCGTATATTGAGTCGTACCCATTAATAATTGGTCACAAATAGCCTGCAACTAGTCACATTTATGGGCATAGTTTAGACCAAAAAAATGCCACGTAGCTACTACTACCACCTGCTACTATTACCAAAATCATAATCTTAAACTTAAAAACAGAAATCATAAAAACCATAAACCTAAACATTAAAATTAGAAAATCAATCATACCAAGTTCTTTAAATAAAAATCAACACAACATTCATTACAAACCAATGTTGTTCACCATATTTTATCTGACATACTAAACGAAAATTGAAACTACATAAATTCCTAGAAGCAGTACTGTTACAACGTTTCTAAAATGATGCGGCACAACCAGTCCTTTTTATTTTTTTAATTATTTTTCCCAACACTATAATGAGTACCTATTAACATCCGTACGGTTGGATCGTCGAAGAAATCATTTAAAAAAATTATTAAATGAATCTGACATGCGTCCCGTTTCTAGAAGCAGTACTGTTACAACATTTCTAAAATGATGCGGCACAACCAGTCCTTTTTATTTTTTAATTATTTTTTTCCAACACTATAATTATAATGAGTACCTATTAACATCCGTACAGTTGGATCGTCGAATAAATCATTTAAAATAATTATTCAATGAATCTAACATGCGTCACGTTCCTAGAAGCAATATTGTTACAACATTTCTAAATTGATGCGGCACAACCAGGCCTTTTTATTTTTAAAAAAATTGAAACACCAATTCGGAACTTAACCTTAGTAAGGAGTAATAATCAAATCACTCCTTGACTACTATAATCTCAAACTAAATAAATTTATTTTTTTTCTGGAATTTTTGGTATATCACTCAAATATATAGATCATGACATCCATATTGTTGATCGTTGAGAAATATTTTTTAAAAAAATGGAATATCAATCTGGGACTAGACACTAGTTACGAGTACAGTCAAATCACTAATCGACTTCTATAATCTTAAACCAAATTAATTTATTTTTTTTCAATTTGTTTTTGAAAATATCACTCAAATATATAGATCTGGACAACCATACGGTTGGATCGTCGAGAAATATTTTTAAAAAAATTGAAACACTAATTCGGAACTTAACACTAGTAATAAGTAATAATCAAATCACTCGTTAACTACTATAATCTCAAACTAAATAAATTTACTTTTTTCTGGAATTTTTGGTATATCAATCAAATATATAGATCTTGACATCCATATCGTTGGGTCGTTGAGAAATATTTTAAAAAAAATCAGAATACCAATCCGGGACTAGACACTAGTTACGAGTACAGTCAAATCATTAGTTGACTTCTATAATCTTAAGCCAAATTAATTTATTATTTTCTAATTTCTTGAGAATATCACTCAAATATATAGATCTAGACATCCATACAGTTGGATCGTCAAGAAATATTTTCAAAAAAAAATGAAACACCAATTCGGAACTTAACATTAGCAAGGAGTAATAATCAAATCACTCGTTGACTACTATAATCTCAAACTAAATAATTTTTTTATATCTAATTTTTTTGAAAATATCACTCAAATACATAGATCTTGACATCCATACGGTTGGATCATTGAGATTTTTTTTCAAAAAATATTAAAACACCAAAATTCACGTGCTAACTTACGACGAAATTCGTCGTAAGTTATTGGATGCCAAAAATTTGGGAAAAGTTGAATTTAGCACCATAGTTTTGGTAAAAAGTTGAATTTACCGCCCCGATAACTTACGACAGATTATGTCGTAAGTTTTTTACGACGGAAATTTCGTCGTATATTCAGTCATAAACGACGCAGTTTTCTCTTACAAAAATTTAATTTAATTTATAATTAAATCTAATTTTGGTAAAATAATAAAATAATAAACTTCCGACGGATTTGCAAATCCGTCGTAAGATAATACGGCGTCATTTTATTTCGCGCGCTGATTTCCCTCTCTTTTATTTGGTTGGTGCCAAATTTTATTAATAAAATAATAAGCTTGCGACGGAATTGTTTTCCGTCGTAAATAGTTACGACGGAATTTTCTTTTCCGTCGTAAGTAGGGCGCGCCCATCATTCCGTCGTAAGTTTTCCGTCGTAATTGCCCTGATTTGTTGTAGTGCATTGGGCAGATAAAAATTCTAGATTAATTTCATTTCAAATGAAAACAAATGAAAACATGAATTTCCTTTCAAATGATGGATTTCAAATTCTAGATTTCAAATTCAAATTACTTGTTTGGTAATACAAAAATTTGAAATTCTACATATGATTTGGGAATATATGGAATTTTGAGATTCATAAATATGACAAACTAATATATTAATTTTAAAATTCTGAATCTTAAATTACATCCATTTATCTAGCACACAACAAGTTATGTAAATTTTGAAGTCGATAATCTAATTATAAATATGAATTGATTTTCAAGAAAACAAAAATAAAATTTAATTAATTAATTAATCAACGGTCTTATACACAATTCTTCCTGGAGCTTCATTTCTCTCTAATATAAAGTTTTCAACCCACATGGGGAGAGTGTCACTGGTGTGGTGGTAGATAGGAGAGGATGTGAGGGAGAGAAAGTAACAGTGAATGAGTATTTCAAATGACAACTATTTATCTGGCATTTCAAATGATGAAGCCAGAACACATATTTAAACGATTGTGGATTTCAAATCCAAATCCTACCCCAAATTCTGTTGGTTCCCAAACAAGTAATTTGGACAAATCCATCATTTCAAATGAAATGACAGAATTTAATTGATGTCACTCACAGGTTGTTCGATTTACGAAGTGGTATAGGATCATGTTTCGGATTAAGATCATATGGGGTTGAGAATCATTTTTTGATATCATGTGTTTGTTCAGTGTTGAAATCAATATATTTGATTTAAAATATTTTTGAGTATTTAAGTTTAATTAATTTAAAATAGAGAATAGAGTTCCTGAAATTACCTCAGAGCATCTTCAACCATACCATACTAAAAAGATGATGGGTCATTTATTCTACGCAAGTGCTCTATTTTTTTCATCTACAACTATCTCTCCTCTTGTCTAAAATTTTAGATAATTTGTTTCGGTTGTCTTTATATGGCCAACATTTAAATTTTTTACATAACGTCTAAAAGTGACACATCATCCTAACATCATCAATTCTTTGTATTTTTAGCATATAGTCAATCATTTTACCTAATACTATTCGAGTATATTAGATTACAGGTTCAACAAATTTTACATAATCACTATTTATATAATCAATATACCGTTGGAGATGCTCTCAGAAAACTTACTAAGAGAATGATATCAACCTGTAAATTTGACACCTAAAATATATATACAGGCACATATTTTACTTTTAAATAGATTTGATATATGTAAGGAAAGTGAATAATTTTAAAATCTTATATACCTATATAGGTGCAAAAGGTCTGTATATTTGATTATTTGATTGTGTTAACTCAGATAAAATTCCTGATCAGGTAATCCCAGGAGTTTAATTCTATTTAAAATATTAACTTAATTATTAATTTAAAATATTTTTAAATCATTGATTTATTTTGTAATAAATGTTTACATTTAATTATTTAAATAAAGATGAAAATAATAAAAATTAAATTTATTTCTCATACTCATTTCTCATATCCATCTGCCCCTGGAATATAAAAACACATATGTTGGGGGTTTGAGGATTAAGTTGAAAATAAAAATCATACCTGGTGGTTCCAGGATTACTCCAATCAAACAACCCTTAATTCTTTTAAGATTGATTGTAAAAAAAAAATGAATTAAATGAATTTAATATATTTGTATAAAAAATAATGCTAAGATGACGGATTAGATATCAAAATTTAATACTAAATAACGTGACAATGACATGTCAATTTGTGAAATTTTAATTAGTTTAATTAATATGAATATAAGGACCCACCTCATTAAGTATTTGCCAAATACCTGTTAAATATGATATTTAATATTTGAGAATATTTTTTGGATTCAATTTCTTATTCTTATATGCAATCTCATAAATTAAAATTCTACATTTTACCACAATGTTCAAAAAAAAAAAAAAATAGTAAAAATTTTGGATCCACCACACAAAAGAAAAACGTTCAACATATAAACAAGCCGCAACAACACTTCATATGTATACATGCACAAATAAATGTGATGAACAATTGTATTTAAATTTGAAATATTGAGGACTAATTATATTATATAACTAATATTTTATCCGTGCTACGCACCGAAAATATTATATCAAAAGTTGTAAATTCATTATTATTATAATTCGGTAATTTTTTTAAGTTTTAAGGGATTTTTTAAAATTAAACCCGTTTCCAATATTTTTTTTCCACATATCTTTACGAATTATGGTAACACATGTACATGTACATGTATCAGTAAATATGATATATGCTAAACGAATATAGTTTTTTTAGAAAATAAATATTTGTAACCAAAATTTATATATGCGAAGATTACAACCAATGCCTCAATTAATTAAAATGACAAACTGACACAAAAATAAAAAACTAAAAACTGTTTGGAACGTAACATCAATGCCAAATGGAGGAAAATATTGAACAACCTAAACTATTTTAGATTTATTCTTATTATTAGCCCCGTCAATAGCACTGTCATTGTTCCTGGTTTTAATTCCAAAGTACCGTCAATAGCACTGTCATTGTTAGCAGAATCAGGAACCTATTTCAAAATAAAAAAATAAATACTTGATTATAAGGTGTCTGAAAGATGATCTTATACATATTTCACAACTAACTGTTTTAATTGAAATTTGTACATCACCACGACTGAATGAACGTTATGTGAGTTGATTTCACAACCACGTCTGTAGCAAAGTAGACAGTATTGCCATGCACCATGTATTTTTTTCATTCAAAGATAAAGTAGGTGCCAGATTTTTTTTTCTATGATGACTTTCAATTTTTCAGGATACTAGTTGTCTGTTCCTTCTTGCAATGGAGGCTTTAAATTCGTCATAATATATTTTAAAGTTATATTCAACATGCTATATTCTAAGGACTCTATATTTATTGCATTATTACCTTCCGATTTTGACAGATGATGTTGTTAACATTTGTTGATGTTAAGCGTCTCACTTTATCTATTTTTACATAATATTATAATGTAAAATTAAAAAAATAAAAGTACATATCTCTTATTTACACGAATTGTATTAATATATACATTAATATCTAAATATAGGTATACAAATTATAAAAGACATCATTGTATCATAAAAAGTATATAAGTTTATCTTCACTAGTTAAATTAGTAATTAATCATTTCTTAGATAAATTTGGTAATAATGGTATATTTTATATATAGACATTCATGATTAAAATTTACCCCCCCCCCCTCGATTTTTTTGAATCTATTTATGTTGTATTGATTTTATCGACTCTTCACTAACACATGTTTCTATGACATATTATTTATTTCTTCCAGTTCGTCTTCTCGGTCTTTTTCCTCATATTCAAACACATGACTTGGTAATTTTTGTCGAGTTTTGTGATTTTTATGGTGATATTGGCTTCTATTGTATTTGGTTTTCAATCAAATAATGATGACCTATAGATATTGGTGGTGGCTGTGATGGTGGAAAGACCGGTGATAAGTGATGACAATGTGATTATTTGGTTATTTCAATATGTAGATGAAGATTTGTAGGTGGTTGTCGGAAGTGGTGGTTTGAGGTTGGGACAAAAGTTGGTGGCTGGACGTAGTGGTTGCTAGTGGTCGGAGATTGTGGTTGAAGTAAAAAGGAGATTGTGGGAGTGGATGTAGATGTGGATAACATTATTGGGTGGTAGAAGATGAAGATGGATCATATATTGGGTGAATAAGATTAGATGTCATATATTGAAATGGGTGGCTAGAATTAAATTTCACAATTCAATAAGAAGGTGTTTTCATCAAAATATTACTCTATCTCAATATATACATTCTTAATGATTCAAATGATTAATATCTTTAGTTTTTATTTTAAAAGTCGACTATATATATAAAGTAACGATGAAAAAGAGTTCTCAAATTAAACAGAATAGGAAACTAATGCTAAGGGATTTTTTTTATCCATTCATTTTTCATATTACTCTTAAAAGATGCATATCTGGTTCTATTCTCGGATAGTGAAATGTTGAAGATTTTGTGTCTTTATTCTTTATAACATTTTTTTTGGTTGATTATATTTGTTGATTCCATGTTATTCACATTCATACGACGATGACCAATTATTAAGACTTCTGAATGGTGATTGATTTGTAGGATTTGTGTGACAATGCTAAAATTAGATCATAGTAGGTCGAATGTGTATCGACTTGATTATTACGATTGATCGTCATTCCCTTAACTATTACACTATTACAAATAAACACTTTTAAGTAAATTGTTGCAAAATTATTGGTTAATTTGAATATTTTTCGTCAGTTGAGTATTACTTTTTATATTTTACAGATATTATTATTTCATTTTTAAATTTATATAAATTAAAACTTGACCTAGTGTTATAAATCGCCGATTCCGGCAATTAGTCGTCCGATTTATCAAAAAACCGGTCGATTTCCGATCTCATTTGACAGAATCGGTGTACTAATCGTTTTTCTTCATATCTGGTCAAAATTCGATGAAAATCGATGAATATAAGAGTTGTGAAGAAAAACTCTGAAAGAAATTTTGTTTTCTGACGAAAGTTTAACGCCTTAATTGGACTTGTCATTTCTTTCATTCTAACTTCGACTTTTTTTAAATTTTTTATATATATATATGTGTGTATATATGAAACGGGTAACTGATATGAATATATGAGAGAGATAGAGAGAGACATAGATAGAGGAGGGGGGGGGGAGAATGATTAGAATTGGTAAATGCACGGTGGGTGGCAATAGATGTTATTTGATTGAAATTACTAATCTTCAACCGTGCAAGTGGTGTATTTCTATTTTGCTTATAAAATTGTTTGCATGTATTACTTGTTAAGATACTTTCATTTTTTTCAATTTTTTAGTTCTCTATTAACAAATTTTGATTTGTTTTAGTATTTTCACACATAGATATATTTATTTATAATAAAATACGAAGTATATATATTCGTAAATATATAATAAATAGTTTAATTTAATAGATATCATAAAATATATTATTAAATAAATATATTTGATTAGAAGTCGTAGATGCAGGGTGGTGTATTTTTATTTTGTTTATTAAATTGTTTGCTTGTTAAGATAATATCATTTTTTCCAATTTTTTAGTTCTCTATTAACATTTTTTGATTTGTTTTAGTATTTTCACACATAGATTCATTTGTTTTTATATATTTGTAGATAAATAATAAATAGTTTAATTTAATAGATATTATAAAATATATAATTAAATAACATCCGATTAATTCCCGATTTATCGTTCCTTCCGATAAATCTCAGATCGGTACCTAGATCGATTTATTTCGATTAGCAATTTTTGCAACACTCACTTGAACACATAATTAGGATTTTGTTGTATATCCATATACGAAAGTAAATACGAGGTCTTTTTAAGTGCAGGGAATGTGATATCGTGCGCATTTGGGGTATTACAAAGAAGTTGACTTATAGCTTAAAATGAGTAAGTGCCATATAAGTGATAAGTTGATGAATTCTTATAAGTTATACGGGTGTTTGGATAAATTTACTTATAAGTTAGTTAAGAGTTTGCTAAATTAAATTTGAAAAAATAATTATTAAATACAGTGATTTCAACACTTGCATTTTAAATTAAAAAAATATTTAAAAACACAAAGGTAAAAATATAAAGTATTAAAAAACAAAGAAATCAAGTAATAAGTCAATAAGTTCAGGAAAATGTACCTTATTATTAACATTCAACTTATCAAGTTATAAGTTGAGATCATAAGTTGGGTTGGCAAACACCCCTCATAAGCTCTTATTAACTTATAATGTATAAGTTACGCAAGCCAAACATGCCCATCATTAGCCTTGTAGTTGTTTCAATTATCGAGCATAGCTAATCAACTGTTCTGTTTAGATAAGGATTTGGTCGAAACTTACTCCGTTTCCTTTTGAAAGTATACCAGGAAAAAAAACTTTGTAAAAGTATTTATTTCTGATATATGTTATTCACTACAACAAATACAGGCTTTTCCGACAGCAAACTTCTGACGGAGTTGTTTCCAGCGTCCAACTTCTGACAGACGCAAAAATATGTCACATGGTTAGCCAAACTTTTGACAGACTTTAAAATGTTGTCGGAAGTTGAATATTTTAACAATATATTTTGGCGCTTACAAACTAATGTCCCAAAAAATTTCCCGCTAACACAACCTTTTGACGATAATGATTCAGCTGTCGGATGTTCTGGCCAATTTCCTTTTTCTTTTATAATCTAGAATCCAAAACCCCTTATTAAATAGTAAAAATCCCGTAACTTCCTGACAGACAAATTCAGTCGGAAGTTAAACAGTAAAAACTAATATTCAAATAAGAACTTCTGACGGACATGTATGGTCTGTCGGAAGGTGTTCTGTTACTTACTGTCCACACATTCACTTCTCATTCTATCCTTCCTTTGTATCTAAACCCACATTATTTCTTCAACCCATTAAAACGTATATTGGATGAAAAATAAACAGCAACCTTAGAAGTTAACATCTCTCAATGTAAGTATTTACATTAAAAATGTATATCTTGACTCTTGTTTATGTTACATCTCTATGTAGTTATATACTTGTGAATTTATTTTGTATGCAAATCTGATTTACTCACTTGTGTATATTGTGCATATGTGTAGGTAAATATGATCTATATACACTTTAAAATGCCTTCCTTGTTGAAAATTTGTAGAAAATAATATGAGTGCATATATGGTTCATGAATATTATAAATTCAAGATTAGTGTTAATTTTACAATTAATTAATTCATGTGTCTTTTTTATATTTTATAGATGTCTAGAGATCGGAGTTGGATACGTCGAAGATCAAATCCTAATGGTTATGGATTTACGGAAGAATATTGTAACGACGTGGATGAATTTGTAGAATTTGCACAAAGAAATTGCACGGAACCGAATGGACTTATCTTGTGTCCATGTAAAGTATGTAAAAATTTGCACTTGAAGAGTCCATTTGATGTTAAGTATGATTTGATTGCAACTGGATTTCTCGAGAGTTATAATGTTTGGTATTATCACGGGGAAGTAGTTGGTGGTGGTTCGAGTAATCAACGAAGGAATATTCAATACGGAGATTTGTTTGATCAAACGGAAATGTTGAGGGATGCTTTTGGGGAGGATTACACTAATGAGGAAGAACCGAACATGCAAGCAGCTGAATTGTTTGACAATGTGAATGGTTACGGAGCCCCAATATATCCAGGAAATACAAGGTACACGCATCTGACTTTTGTTATGAAATTATTGCATTTTTAAAATCAACATGGGTGTACTGAAAAGGGGTTTAATGAGCTGCTCTCTTTACTTGGTGATGTGTTCCCGGAGGATCATAAACTCCCGGAGAAATACAATGATTGTAAGAAGATGGTTAAAAAGTTGAATTTGGGATACCAGAAAATACATGCTTGTGAAAATGATTGCATGTTATTTTATGGTGAAGACAGTCATAGAAAGTATTGCAAGTATTGTGAGTTGAGCCGATATAAAGATGCCAAGCCGGGGGGAAGCCACACAATTCCAAGGAAAATCTTAAGATACTTTCGCCTCACTGACCGTCTACAAAGATTGTACATGTCTGGACGTCCTGCTGAACAAATGAGGTGGTACAAGAATAGAATTGTGACCGAGGGGGTTATTTCTCACCCAACAGATGAAGAGGAGTGGAAATAATTTGATAGAAATTATCCTGATTTTGCACAAGAGGTTCGTAATGTAAGAATTGGTCTTGCAACTGATGGTTTCCCCCCTACATCAATGGTACTTCATCCCAGTATTCAGTTTGGCCTGTTGTTGCAGTTTTATATAATCTCCCACCTTTTATGTGCATGAAGGATCCATATATGTTCATGACATTACTCGTACCCGGACCTAATGATCCTGGAAAGAATCTTAATGTCCATCTCCGACCTCTCATTGATGAATTGATTCAGTTATGGCAAGTTGGTGTCCATACTTATGATGCTTTTACGAAGACTAATTTTACATTGAGGGCTGCATTGTTATGGACAATGAGTGACTTTCCTGGATTAGGCATGGTGAGCGGGTGGTCAACCCATGGAAAGATGTGTTGTAATGTTTGCATGGGGGATGCCAAAGCTAAACAACTACCCCACAACACGAATAGTAGTATTTATGGATTACATAAGGGGTTTCTAGACAAACGCCGAACGAAAAGGCGAACAGGGTTTGTTGTTCGTACTATGTTAGCGGGAATAAATTTTCCTCCTCCTGGGAAACCTCATTCCAAGGAAAGGGTAGATGGATTTGGGGTTTCACATAATTGGACACATGTTACTAGCTTTTTTGACTTGCCATACTGGGATTCGCTACCTTTACGCCACTGTATTGATGTCATGCATACTGAGAAGAATGTATTTGAAAGCATCTTCCACACCATAATTAATAGTGGCAAAACGAAGGATACTACATTTGTGAGACAAGATTTGGAAACCCTAGGAATCATGAAAGATCTATGGCTGAAGGGTGGTCGTAAGCCTCGGGCTAAATACTGTCTTACACGAGAGCAATTGAAACTCTTATGTAGATGGGTGAGAAAAGTGCAACTACCAGATGGTTGTTCTTCGAACATTAAAAGATGTGTTAAGGTCCCAGAGTTGAAGTTCCACGACATGAAGTCTCACGATTGTCATGTATTTATGCAAAAGTTTATACCTTCTGCATTCCGTGAACTTCTTCCTGATGATGTATTTAAAGTAATTTGTGACTTATCAAACCTTTTCAGAGATTTGTGCTCAACGACACCACTTGAATCTGATTTGAGGAAAATGGAAAAGAACATTGTTGGAATCGTTTGTACATTGGAGACTATATTTACACCTAGTCTCTTCGATCCAATGGAGCATCTTCTTGTTCATCTCGTTGAAGAGTGTAGACTTGGAGGCCCTTGTAACACTCGTTGGCAATATGGATTGGAAAGACTACAACGCCGATTGAAAGAGAAAGTGGGGAACAAAGCACGCGTTGAAGGTTCTATTGCAGGGCGTTATGTACAAGAAGAGCTTTCACATTTTTGCTCTATGTACTTCGAGTCTAGCGTTCAAACTGCTCATAACAGGCTAGGTCGTAATGAGTGGATGATAACTTCCGCGATCCGAAGAAACTAGAGGAGTTCACATATCCTGTGAAACTCCTGGGAGCATACACAAATTACCACTTGGATGAAGATTCATATCTCACAGCAACACATTATGTTCTCACTAACATAGCTGAAGTAGCACCATATATTACGTAAGGAATTTGATACTTTAATTAAAAATTTAACCACATGTTCCAATTTTTTAAAATATTGGATGGTAATATTTTCAGGATTTTTAAACAAGAGGTTCGCAGCAACAGCCCTAATCTAATGAGTGATACAGAGATGGATGCAGTGTTAAAGTCTAATCTGGTCAACTGGTTGCAACAAAAGGTATAAGAAATTATTTTATTTTATTTTTAACAATGTTAAATATATTAATTTTATAGTGCATGAATCTAATTGTTCATCGAAGTAATTTTAGGGAGGAGCTGATTTTATAATTTTTTAAGCAATTTTTGTTTAATGGAGAACATCTTAATCTAGGCCTGATGTTTCTGAAAAAAAATTAATTTGAACATTACTAAAGAGATGTTTTTCCAGTTATATGCAGTTCCTTATTTGTGTATTGATAGAGTATATATTTATATATATTTTATATGATTTTATTCCTCATATTTATTATATTTTGCATTTAATTGGATTTTTATTTAATAAATTTTAATGTTTTATTGTAGGAAACAAGGAAATCCTAAACTTGGAAGGATTGGAGAATAAAGAGCTTAATTTGGAGATTTATTAGAAGGAAAATCGGATTTGTTGGGCTGTCTGCACATAATTCACTGTTTGGGTCATATCTTGAGTTCTAGAAGTCAGAATTGGACGATTTAACAGCCCACGCGAAGATAATGGAAATCTCTTTTATTCTAAAGTTGTCCAATTATTAAATTAATTAAGGAACGGCTCAGAATTACTGAAGAAAAGTCAGCTACGAATTTTCCTTGTAAAACAGAATCAGTTTAGGAAACGTACTTGTACTTTCCTCAAGGCATTAAAATATTTGAGGATATATATATAGACATCAGATCTGAGAGATACAAAGATACATAGATACATACAGACATAGGGAGACTTGTACTTTTCTTCTTGGAGAAAGATTAAAGGTTTTTATTCTCTGTTCTTAATATTATTATTATGTGTTCTTATTATATTATGTGTTTTGTTAATTTAATTATGAGTGAGTAGATATTTAATCTAGGGTTAAGTTGAACCCTAGTTATGATTGATGTATGATTTTCCATAACCCCCCAATTTAGTTATGTTGTATGCTCTTGCTTATTGAGTTGTGCTTAATTAACAATAACATGTCAGACGTGATTATGCGTATTGTTTGAACCCAATATCTATTTATCATCGAAAGTTGGACTTAGATGGTTGTGATTTATCCAATAAGGACATGAACTTCTCCATGAAAATAGGTAGAACGGATTGTTAGGAAGTTAGGATGCTGTGTTTAATGTCTCTAAATTGCATGATACCATGAAAATAGGCTTGAGTGTATTTTTAGAGAAGCCATTAATACTCGAGAGAGGTTATTGGTATTTTATAGGGCGCATCTTTCCTCTTGAGTAGTGTATGATTAATTGGGGTGGAAAATCATAATTGCATCGATTCATGCTAGTGGGGATACTTAATTCTAGATATTTTTAGTTAATTGATAAATACCACATATTTGCTTTAGTATAATATTTAGATTAATAATCTCTCAACAATTTATTGTGTTACTTGCTTAGTTGAATTGAATCAAGAATAACTAGTGATTGATACGTTTGTCTCTGTGGGATCGACTCTAACTTGCCCTACTACATAGTTAGAAGGATTTGTTAGATATTATTATTTGATAGGCACGCGACAGCCTTGTCAAATTTTTGGCGCCGCTGCCGGGGACAAAGCGGTATTAGATTAGTTAATTTTTGAGTTTGTTTAGCTAAGTCTTTTTGTTGTGTTGCTTCGGCTATTATTCCCTTGTTATTTGATCTTTTTTTCTAGTTTCCTTGTTGCATGCACACTCGAAGTTCAGGTACAGAAAATTTGATTGCTCTTGATCCTGAAATTGAAGCTACAGCAAGAAGACAAGCAGGATTACGAAGGAAAAATAAAGACAAGGAAGGTATGGGTGAGACAACAACAAAAGCTCTCAGGGAGCACGGTATGCCAGACGCTACAGACGTACTCTCCAGTATTGTCAGACCAACAATCATGGCTACCCACTTTGAACTCAAGCCACAATTCATCCAATTCGTCTCCAATGATTCTTTCGCAGGATTGTCCACTGAAAATCCTGTTGATCATCTTGAGAGTTTTCTAGAAAAGTGTGATACTATAAAGCTGACCAATGTTAGTGATGATGCTATTAAGCTGCGCTTATTTCCATTCTCTCTCCGAGATACAGCAAAAGATTGGTTGAAGGATGAAGGACCAAACACATTCACTACTTGGGATAGTCTAGCAAAGGCGTTTCTACTTAAATTCTTCAGTCAGAAGAAAACTTCAAAGCTCAGGAATGAAATATCTAACTTTCGTCAAGATGATGACGAGTCACTTCATGATGCTTGGAGAAAATTCAAACGACTTCAGAGACAATGCCCTCACCATGGAATTCCTGACTGGTTGTTGATCCAAACATTCTACAATGGGTTAACACAAGAGTTTCGAAACTTTGTTGATGCTTCTTCTGGTGGATCTATTATGAAAAAGAGTACGGAGGATGCGAAAACTTTGTTAGACGAGATGGCGTCTAATGATAATTATCCTTACAGTGACAGAAATCATCCTAAGAAGGGTGGTAAGTATGATGTTGATGCTCTAACCATGTTGAATACTACTATGCAGGCAATGGTTAAGAAGATTGAGCAATTGGATTCTAGATCTTCATCTACAGTTGCCTCATGTGAAATATGTGGTGTAGTTGGACACACTCAACATGCTTGTCAATACAATCCCTCTAGAACAACAATGGAACAAGCAAATGCCCTCTACAACCAAAATCAAAGGCCACAATATAATCCTTACTCCAACACATACAATCCAGGTTGGAGAGATCATCCTAATTTCTCCTACAGAAATAGTCAGGCTCAAGCTCAACCTCCACAAAATAACTTTTCTCAGCCGCCAGGTTTTCAACAAGCTCAGCCACAAAAATCTAACTTGGAGAATCTTTTGGAAGGATTTATCTCTACACAAGCAAAGAAGAATGATTACTTTGAATCAAGTATCAATGAGATAAAGGCTCATAACAAGTTGATGGAGAATTCAATCACTCAAATTGCTCAACAGTTGAATCAACTTAACAAGTCTTCAGGCCAACTTCCTGGCCAAACTGAACAACCACATAAAGCCCACGTGAATGCTATAACTTTAAGAAGTGGTAAGGAATTTCAAGGGCCGGAGATGAAGATGAGTACTGATAATTTGATCGTTGAAGAAGATAGAGAGAAAATTCAATCTGAAAATGTGATTGTGCAAGAAGCGGTTGAAGAAAAGAAGAAGGAACCCACAGTTGCTCCAGTCATACCTTACGTACCACCTGTTCCGTTTCCGCAAAGATTAGTGCAAGCTAGGCTTGGAGAGAAGTTTATGAAGTTTATGGATATCTTGAAAAGGTTAGAACTTAATATTCCTTTCTTAGATGCTATCAAAGAGATGCCTTCATATGGGAAGTTCCTTAGGGAATTATTGTCAAACAAAAGAAAGATTGAAGAAAGTTCTATTATCTCATTAACGGCAGAGTGTAGTGCCATCTTGCAGAATAGTCTTCCTAAAAAGCTAGCTGATCCAGGTAGCTATTCTATTCCTGTGAAACTTGGAAATTTTGAAATCAAAAGAGCTCTATGTGATCTTGGGGCAAGTGTAAGTCTGATGCCCTTATCAATCCGCAATAAGCTTCAAATGGGTGAACTGAAACCCACGCGTATATCTCTACAATTGGCAGATAGAAGTGTAAAAGTTCCACTTGGAATACTTGAAGATGTTCCTGTCAAGGTAGGAAAGTTTTTTATTCCATGTGATTTTGTTGTCATGGAGATGGAGGAAGATGCACAAAATTCTATCATTCTCGGAAGACCTTTCTTAGCTACAGCTGGTGCAAAAGTTGATATGATGCAACAGAAGATTTCTTTTGAAGTTGGAGTTGAGAAATTGGAATTTAAATTTTCCAACTCTTTGCTTAGCCCTTCTCTGAAGAAGAGTGATCTTGAAAATTGTAATGAAGCTGTTCTTATGGTTAAGACCTTGGGTGAAGATCAAGATATGAAGGCTGATATTTTCCTTTCTAAGCCTCTAGCAATTTTGGTGAGAGATTTACATGTCACTAATGTTGATTTGAAGCCTTCAATAATGAAATCGATTGGTGAAATTCAGTTTGGTGGATTATCTGTTGAAGATCCTGATGCTCATATTGAAAACTTTTTGAAGATTTGTGATACTATCAAGTGTGATGGAGTTTCTGATGAGGTCATTCGACTTCGATTATTCTCTTTCTATTTAAGGGATAGAGCTAAAAATTGGTTATTTTCATTACCCTCAAATTCCATTACCACTTGGGAAGACTTACTTATTAAATTTCTTTTTAAGTTTGTCTCACGAGATGAAACGTCAAGGATAGTTGTTGCACTCTTAAAGTTTGCTCGAGATAGAAGAGTAATATTGTTGGATAAAGCTTTGGATGAAACTTATAAGTTTTTGGGAGAGATCATAAGAAAATATGTTGAGAAAGTGGATGCTCCACTTTCGATCCATTCACCAGGTTGATTGAGAAGAAGGTCGAGCTAAAGACCTTAAAAAAAGCGCTTCTTGGGAGGCAACCCAAGATTTTGGAGGAGGAACACTCTCCCACATTTTCCAACCGGGACTTCATGCACTAGGGGAGTATTTCTAACCTTTCTTTGTATAATTTTTCACTCTTATTCTTTTTATATTTCTTTTAGGATCTTGTTAGTTTTGTATAATTATATATATTATTCATTGAGGACAATGAACCACTTAAGTGTGGGGATGAGTTCTCAATGATGTAAAAAAAAAACCCAAAAAAAAAATATATATCGTAAAATTCAAAAAAAAAAATTGAAAATTTTAAAACTTTTTGTATATAATTGCCTTGTCTCAAAAGCATGTTAGCATGGATAAGTACACATTGTATAGATTAATTTCGCATGATTAATTCTGAGTGTCATATTCATGAAAAATCATTTGATGCTTGGTAATTCCTTGTGTGTGCTTGCGAACATTTGAAAACTTGAGATGTTTCTTGGTCAATTTTAGTGAGTTAAGCATGCTTTCACCTTGTGAGGATTTGAGCCTAATTTATGATTGATGCATTTTATATCAATCCATTTTTTTTGTTGTGTATTGTTCATCATGATTCTTGTTGCTCTAGAACTTGTTTTAAACCGTTTTGAGACTACATGATATGTGTATGCATGAATATGATAAAGGCACTAGGATTAACCTCATTTACCCATACAGTACCCATATGAAAAATAATCCTTAGTGAACCCCTTGAGCTTATACCCGTTTCTTTCGTATATCACCAATCTAAATTTTTTTGAGCCTACTTATTTATTCTTGTCTTGATTTACTGGTAGAGCATATTGATTCAATTCAAGGGTTGGTGAATATTTAGTGTGGGGATTTCTTTTGGTTAAAGTGTTACATTTTGTTGGGATACAATATGATTTGAGAATTACAAACAAGTATCAAGTACTCCTTTGAGATCAATGGGTGGCAAGTGCAATGTCATATTAAAGGGACGATCCATGTGTGCTGGTATTAAGTACATTCTTGGTGACTTTTCACTGCCCTTGGTTACTGGAGAATGACTTGAATTTTGAAAAAGAAAAAAAAGAAAAAAAAAGAGAAGTTATGAGCAAAAGGAAGATAAAGTAGAGTGTGTTCATTTGATTGATACAATGTGAAAGTGGGAAAGTACATGGGTATATGTGCTTTGAAGTTTAATGCTTGTGAAAGCTTGATCAACTTTTACATGATCTAAGTTTCATGTTGGGTGCTTTAATTAAAAGTGAACATTATGCTCTATCAGTTATCAAGTTTAGCCATTTGTTAGCATGTTTTTCTTTGATATCCTACCCCGTACCTAAGCCCCGTTACAACCTTGAACAAAGACCTTTTGATTCATGTATGCATATATACGAGGTGGTGGAGATTTGGTGGACAACCAAGCATATGGTAGCACATGAGTACATTGATTGAACTTGAGTGAAACACTTACACCTAAACACTTGTGTGAATTGAGAGCAATGTGAGAATTCTATCCATGGCATGCTTACTTGTTGAATGCGACTTCGATGTCTATCTCATGATATTTTTGTCTATCTAGACATTGTGTGCATACTTCGATTATTTTGTGTTAATGATGCTTAAAGTGAGAGTACTTGTACTTTCAGACACTTTCATGTTGTTATGTGATTGAGATTTACAATGTGTGGAGTACTATGACATGTTGCATGTTTGAGAGACTTGGTGGTTGAAAATATTTGATTTTGTGGGTATATCTTCTATAAACCCTCACGAGACAAAACTCGTCCTACTAGGGCTGCCTAGGGGTTTAACGGCTTGTTGCATACGCTCAATGCAATCGTGTCATCTACGAAAGTGGTGGTCCTATTAGTTAGTATTATTTTTATTTCTTTATTTTCCCGAGGACGTGCAAAATGCTAAGTGTGGGGATGTTTGATAGAGTATATATTTATATATATTTTATATGATTTTATTCCTCATATTTATTATATTTTGCATTTAATTGGATTTTTATTTAATAAATTTTAATGTTTTATTGTAGGAAACAAGGAAATCCTAAACTTGGAAGGATTGGAGAATAAAGAGCTTAATTTGGAGATTTATTAGAAGGAAAATCGGATTTGTTGGGTGTCTGCACATAATTCACTGTTTGGGTCATATCTTGAGTTCTAGAAGTCAGAATTGGACGATTTAACAGCCCACGCGAAGATAATGGAAATCTCTTTTATTCTAAAGTGGTCCAATTATTAAATTAATTAAGGAACGGCTCAGAATTACTGAAGAAAAGTCAGCTACGAATTTTCCTTGTAAAACAGAATCAGTTTAGGAAACGTACTTGTACTTTCCTCAAGGCATTAAAATATTTGAGGATATATATATAGACATCAGATCTGAGAGATACAAAGATACATAGATACATACAGACATAGGGAGACTTGTACTTTTCTTCTTGGAGAAAGATTAAAGGTTTTTATTCTCTGTTCTTAATATTATTATTATGTGTTCTTATTATATTATGTGTTTTGTTAATTTAATTATGAGTGAGTAGATATTTAATCTAGGGTTAAGTTGAACCCTAGTTATGATTGATGTATGATTTTCCATAACCCCCCAATTTAGTTATGTTGTATGCTCTTGCTTATTGAGTTGTGCTTAATTAACAATAACATGTGAGACGTGATTATGCGTATTGTTTGAACCCAATATCTATTTATCATCGAAAGTTGGACTTAGATGGTTGTGATTTATCCAATAAGGACATGAACTTCTCCATGAAAATAGGTAGAACGGATTGTTAGGAAGTTAGGATGCTGTGTTTAATTTCTCTAAATTGCATGATACCATGAAAATAGGCTTGAGTGTATTTTTAGAGAAGCCATTAATACTCGAGAGAGGTTATTGGTATTTTATAGGGCGCATCTTTCCTCTTGAGTAGTGTATGATTAATTGGGGTGGAAAATCATAATTGCATCGATTCATGCTAGTGGGGATACTTAATTCTAGATATTTTTAGTTAATTGATAAATACCACATATTTGCTTTAGTATAATATTTAGATTAATAATCTCTCAACAATTTATTGTGTTACTTGCTTAGTTGAATTGAATCAAGAATAACTAGTGATTGATACGTTTGTCTCTGTGGGATCGACTCTAACTTGCCCTACTACATAGTTAGAAGGATTTGTTAGATATTATTATTTGATAGGCACGCGACAGCCTTGTCATGTATATCATATTTAGGTTTGGAATCCTGTGTGTGTTTTCTTAAGGTCTGGTTGTCTTTCAGGTACAAGACAATTTTTATGTGTATGAACGGTTCAAGTATCTGTTACGAGGACCAGCAACTTTTGTGCTTTCTTATAAAAGATTCAAGGTGAATGGCTACGCATTCAACTTAGGAAGATCTAGTAACAGAGTACTTGTCAAGGGCAACTATTATGATAATAATTCTTATGATTACTATGGGATGTTACAGGATATTATAAAGCTAACATATGGTGGTGGAAATCAAGTGATTCTTTTTAAATGTCATCGGTTTGATCCTATTAATGGCGTAAAGAAAGACAAAAATGGGGTGGTCTTAATTGATATAAATTCAAAACTACAGTGGAATGATGTTTACATTTTAGTAAGTCAGGCAACCCAAGTTTATTGTGCTCCGAGTGTGAAGAATCCGGATAGCAATATTTACACTTTCATCACAACTAGAGCTCGTCCGCTAGATGAAAGAGGTCATAATGCACAGGAGGAAGCTTTTCAAGAGGAAGTTACAAATACTAATGTGGTGACGTTTCCGAACATGTCATTATTTATTGATTTATCACAATATGATTTGGGAGAAGAAGATCAAGAACCTGAGCCAGAGAATATGGTGGTAAGTGAAGATGAGCAAGAAAATGTGGTGGAAAGTGAAGAAGAAGAAGAAGAAGAAGAAGAAGAAGAAGAAGAAGAAGAAGAAGAAGAAGAAGAAGAAGAAGAAGAAGAAGAAGAAGAAGAAGAAGAAGAAGAAGAAGAAGAAGAAGAAGAAGAAGAAGAAGAAGAAGAAGAAGAAGAAGAAGAAGAAGAAGAAGAAGAAGAAGAAGAAGAAGAAGAAGAAGAAGAAGAAGAGAATGAATTTATCATTTTTTTCTTGTATTGAACCTGTTTTAGTGTATTTTGACATTTTAGTGTATCAATTCAGGTTTTATCTTTCCGTTGTGCTTGTAGCTATAGGTAAATTTCATTTGATTTAGCTATGATTTTTGATGATTATGTTAACTGATGGGTATCTTTTTTTTAAATGTGTTTACCTGCAAAATGTTCCACTTATGTGAATTTATGATTATGCTAACTAGTTTGTGATAATTATGGAGGGCAGGAACTATTCTGTGCACGTTTGATGTTTTGGTAAAAAAACCCAGTACATTTGAGAGATTTTCTTTAGGCTGTCAGAAGTTCATGACCAGAGAACATGGATTTGCTTGTTTTATCTCTACTCCACCTCAAAAGGCTTAATCTAATTTATATCCAAAATGTCAACAACCATCCAAACACCATATGTCAAACCTGGTGCACAATGCACGTCTAAAATTACAAAACTCATTCAAACTAAAAAATAGATACTAAAAAATTTCAAGACCGCATTAAGTCATTAACATTAAGTCAAAGGGATCATAAACATCATAAAAACCCAAATCCATTGGACTATAACAATAATACATCAGCAACTTACAATGTACAAAGAAAACAAAAGCTAGCTAGTTGTTTAATTTCCAAAATATCTAGCTATCTAGTCCCCAAAAATCTATTCTTCTAATCCCAAAATACTAGATGCTTAATCCCCCTTTATCAAACTTATCAAACTGTGTGAATATTGCCACCTTGACATCAAACCACATTTGAAGAAGGAAAAGACTGAGGTTGATTATCATCACTGTCCGAGCTTGAAGGTTGATCATCAGGAACGATCATCTTACCCTGCAAGGACCACAAGAATTATGTTTGATAAGTAACATAAACAACATGCCAAAGTGCATTTACATTCATAAGGTGTTTGGTGCTAGCAATGTCAACAAGATGTTACAGGTTTCTTTTCCCTTTTTCTTCTGTGCAATATCTTTATATTAACAAATTGCAATCTTTCACCTTTTTTCCTTTCATATAAACTAAATTGGCCTTTTCTTTACACATTATTAAGTGGGTAGAACAATCTTTAAAAGTGGTAATACAAGAATAAGGGAAATGACAACTGAGATTTTTATATATGACTAGCCAGTTGCAAGGTACCAATGTGTTTGGAGTTGCTATTTATAATGTCTACCAGAATTTTAGGCCTTTATAATACGCCATTGACACTGTGTTGATGAGCAAATAATCTTCCGTAAGAGATCAAAAGACTGATAAAATGGCCATTCCAGAAATTCCAGCTGAAAGTACAATACCAATGGTTACTGAGAATCCAATCTCTCAGCAAGTTCCTTTCTCATCTGACAAGTCAAAATTTGAGCAACCATCAGGCACTACTGAAAAGCACATAGCCCAGCAGGTGCCAGTAAGAACTGAGAAGCTTAAAGCAACCCAACCAGACATTTTAAGGCCTTTAAGTGCACCCTTAATTCCAGGGACCGAAGTAAGCACACCTGTTGTTCCTACGATCCAAACAGCACAGTCTCTGTCCCGTCCAGTGAGTGCAGCTGGCCGTTTGAACCGTGATCCATCACCTGCAACCACTAGTCATTTACCTCAGTCGTATCGAAATGCTATGATGGGAAATCAATCTACTGCAAGTTCAACAGGTTGCACTCTCGCTCATTCGTCAAATTCAGAAGTAAATTCACAGCAGTCTTACTTGCAGCATTCTGCTGTGATATCTGCACCAATGCATCTACCTCAGAGCTCTGAGAGGATGCACATGGAGTCAATGAGACCAGACCTTCTATTCGGAATGGTAAGTCATGAGGTACTGCAAAATGTGCCTCACTGGATGGAGAACCATCGACTGGACAGTAGCAGAAGTGATTGCAATCCTCCAGTACAGAATGTGCCTCAATGGATGGAAAACCTTCAACAGGATACCAGAAGAAGCATAAACAGCGACCGTTCTTTGCACCGTGACATTCAAAACTTTGATATGGCTAGGTCCGTACAATGTAGATCTCAAGATCAGTTTCCTTTCGGCTTTCCTGCTGTTACATCAGGGCGCCAGATTCCTGGTGCATCCTCTGATGATTTTCCACATCTTGACATCATTAACAACTTGCTTGATGATGAAAATGGGATTTTCATGGCATCAACCCCAAATTCAGGCTTTCCGACTTTCAGCAACGGGCCTCATCATCTGCACCAGCAGGAGTTCACTTTCCCTGGTGATATTGGCTTTTCTGGTGATTTGGGATCCTCCAGCTCCTCCATGTTTGAGCAAACACAAAGTTACCATGATGACGAATATTATCATAGTTACAACTTTGCTTCTGATCAGTATGACTCAAATTGGATTCACCAAGCTAATCTACAACCATACCAGAATGGAATCGATGGTTTGATACCAAATCAATGGCAGGCTGGTAATTCTGATCTATCTTATCAAAGCATGAGAAGTTCAGAGAATGACAATTTCTCGTATCATATTCCAGAGTATTCAAACTTGGTATGTGGTGCTAATGGTTATACTGTATTCCGGCCCTCTAGTGGACATTGATATAGTTAACTATATTGGAGCTCGTCACAGTGTAGCAGACTTATTGCTCCGGTGTAATGAATATAAATAATGTGATTCGGAGTAGAAAGTGTTGGTTTAGATTTGGAGCCGAGGCTGCGACCTCTTTGCATGGAACCATTATGTATAGGATGATTTTGATTTTCTTTCTTTTGCTAGCAATTATACACACAAATGGATACTTTAGGTTAATTATGTTTTTTCTTAAAAGCTCTAGGCAGAAACTAGTTTTGATCACTAAGGTTGTGTTCGATAATTTTATTCCTTGCTTCATTCCTTTCCAAGCAATTTAAACAAAAAAAATTAATCCCTTTGCATTTTGGAGGCAATACTCCATTCTCCTTCTTCAAGATTTTTCATAGAAAATTTCTACTCATTCTCTCATTCATTATACTGTCATATATACTTTCTTTCTCCATAGATTTTGTTTATAAGTCTTGATTTCATTTTTTTTCCTGCTTTATTCTCACCAAGTGAACACAACCTAATAATTTGCAAGGGTTAATGAAGAATACGAGGTCTTTTTAAGTGCAGCGAATGTGATATCATTAGCCTTGTAGTTGTTTGCATCATCGAACATAGCTAATCAAGTGTTCTGTTTAGAAAATGATTTGGTCCAAACTTACTCCGTTTCCTTTTGGAAGTATACCAGGAAATTTTTTTTGTGTAAAAATTTGTTTAAATTGCGCACACATTCATTCATTATAATGCAAACTGAAATTTATTCATTCAATTTTCTGGGGACCTGGTTACTGTCTGTCTGTCTGCGATAGATAGGTGATGCAGTTCTTATTCCACACTATTTTCCTATTTCTTTTCTCCTGGTAGGCATCTCTTGGGTTGTGGTGGTAACAACTTAGTATGTGCTGCTGCTGGATTGCAGTACTTCCTTTGGAATGGGTTGTAGTGTTGTATAAAAAGGTCGTGTTTGTACCATCATTCAACTGCTTGTAAACCATTCTTTATAATTTTCAGTTGGCTGCTTTATGGTTTTGACACTTTTCATGTATTCTGGCAGTCCAAGAGTATTGCCACATTTACTATGTAGCTCTGAATTCTCTGCCTCATGTTCAATATTTGATCTATTCCACTCTGCCCTGTAGGATGCATGCAGAGGGCTTCATTCTTATTCAGAGGCAAAGATGGAATGATACCCGGGACACTTCTGCAGTTTTCATATTCAGAACTGGAAAATGCAACAAATAAGTTCTCTGAATCTAATTTAATAGGAATGGGAGGAAGCAACTATGTTTACTGCGGTCATCTCAAAGATGGCGGAACAGTTGCAATTAAGCGGATGAAAGCTCAAGAAGGGCCTGATGCAGAATCTGATTTTTTGACTGAGGTGCTGGCTCAAACTACCTTCAATATCAGAGGCTTTCTATTCCATTTCTTGTTGACCATTTTGAGGAGAGATTATATTGCACGCTAATATCATATTTTTTGTGGACTCTGTTTTGTATTTGTGTTGTCAGATTGAACTCATATCGAGACTCCATAATTGTCATGTGGTACCTTTGCCGGGGTTCTGCTCAGAAAATCAAGGAAAACGCGTTGAAAGGCTACTGGTATTCGAGTACATGCCCAATGGCTATTGTAAACCATTTATGTTCTGGTGGAATCTCATTAACATTGGAAAATTATTAGTATTTTTGCATGATGGTAATCTTGAACTGTAACTAAAATATTTTGTATCTTGAATTTAATTTGGTAATCCAAGTTTTGTTGGTTTGCTTTTTTGGTATCTTGTAGTTGTTCTGGTTGATATGAATACATAGCAGGGACAATGCAACGAAGCATATTTGATAGCATGTTGATAAAAAACTAATGTTTAAAAGAATCAAAGACATCACTATAAATTCACCAATTTGATGTTAACTAGAAGTTTATGCATCAGCTACTAACAAGAAAACCGATGTCTAAAGTGCTCTATTACATCGTTTCTTCGTATAATACCCCATATAACATTGTTCTATGTAATAAGGTTGATGTTTAAAATAATGTTAAACAACATTCAGTTTAACATAATCAATGAAATCAATGTCTTTAGGATTTTCTTACATCGTTTCTTTCAAGTAAACCGATTTTAAATGGGGTATTCAACAACGCACACATATACTAACCGATGTGTGAATACAAAACAGACATCGGGTAAAAACTGATGTCATAAGCCCAGACATTTAACATCACACGCGTAGACATCGGTTCAAAATTTACATAGACATCAGTTTTTAGCCGATGTCTATTGCTATATTTTTAGTAGTGAAATAAAAAAATGGAGATAAAAACTTATATATTCACTAGAAAAAAGCTGGTGGTACTGGTGCAGGAGAGCAGAAGGAGCAGCATCAACACTAGAAAAGTTCACATCGACTTCCTAGGGGCATCCTCCGTTGCTGCCCCCACCGGGGATGTAAGTGCACGGGGAACTACTCGACGGTGGCACCGGACCTCTTGGCAGTGATTCGAGCAACAATGGAGCCTCAAACCCTCTTAGCCATTCCTTGTACTCATTCAAAGGCCTCATGGCATTCCCTCCTATTATCGAATTATTACTATGTAATATGATGAACACAATTGTAAAAATGCATAGTACATTAATTCTCAAGGGGTTTTTCAAATAGTTCTCCATTTTTATATATATTGTCAACTCTATGTAGAAAGGGTTCGAAAAGCAGGGAGAGGAAAATGAATGGGAATGTAGGTTCATGTGCTAGTTATTTTTATAGGCATGTTTCGGACTCGAGTTTGTTAACGAAATTACTTGTGAAACCGGGAAATTGTTCGCAAGTTACAATTTTTTCATATTCTTGTATTTTGACTTTCGCATTGCGAATTTTGGATGTTGAACAATGAAACTCAAGAAAAATTCAAAGTTTTATTTAATTTAATATACTCACTCTTTCATGTTGAAAATACGCGCCTCTATCCCTACTAATACTCCAGCTCTCAAATATTTCAAAGTTTTATTTACTTGTGAAGACAATACGAATATTTCAGAAGAGTAGAAGACTGGGACTCTACAAAGGAACACCAAGTGAGCCGGTGTAGTCCCCGTCCGGTGCCATCAACAACTAAATCAATGTAAATATCAGGATTAGAAAATATTTAGTTGTGCTGGTTTTGAAATTCGAAAACTCATTTCGTTAAGTTATCAGCTTTCCGGTTCACGTAAAATTTTAAAATATTAGGAAAACGGACTTATCAAGATTATATAATATTCCTTCCTCGTATGTTTGTCTACATAATTTGAATATTACGTGTTTATCTAACTTGGTCTACTGAATTTATCTGCCGTTTTACTTACTTCGGCATCTTAGTAAATAAATAGTAAACACATGTATATTTGGTTGTTTAGTCAATGGAAATTCTGCGTACTCCAATCTTTTGGTCTCGTATCTACCAAGAAAGTCTTGAATTTATTACGTAGTCTGTATTCAACTCCGTGAGACCGTGACTTCCTTTAAGGAACTTTTGCCATGCAAGGTTTTGAAGATTGAACAATCTTATAGTTTAAAATTTAATTTTCAGAGATCTTAAAGATTTAATTCGCTCGTAATTGTATACTTAATTCTAGAAGTTTGAATGATCTAAAAATAAGTAAGAGGACGAAATATAAGCTTAATTCTCATTTTCTATTGTTCTGGTTAATTTTGTAAAATAATATTTATTTTAAATAATTTTCATGAAGAACGAAAATGGAGTTCAGTGTGACTTGGATTGAATTTTTAGCCGGATCATGGATTGCCCTGGTACTAGGACTGTTCACGAACCGATTCGAGCTTTACTTTTTTTTCTCTGAGTTGAGTCGAGTTTTTTATCAAACAAAATTCGTGTTCTAGTTCGTTAACTAACTAGACGAACACGAGCTTTTATGATTAATGAGCTTAGTTAATGAAAATTTGAACCTCAAACTCATATATTGGTATTTGAATTGATAATTTGATGGTAATAGAAGAAAACTTTCATTAAAAAAATTTAAGCTTTTATCCGAGATTTAATTGAAAATTCTAACTTTTTGGATTGGACTTTTATCCTGATCAAGACTACGTCCAAATCGAGATTAAATTTGGGTTTATTCGGCTCGAACCGGATCAGGGTTTTGTGAAAAATATGCGATCCGTTTAAGCCTGCGGGCTGGATCCAATTGAGGTGGACTTTTTTTTTAATCAGATTTTTTCCGATTTTTTTAACTAGTTCGAACAGTTTTTTTCGAATACGAATTTGTGTGCATCTCAATCCTGCCACCTCATGCATTAAGGACAAGTATACTACTCCGGCCGCTTATAGAGAATTATGGAGACCGGAGAGTATTAGTACTTTCAAAATGGAGCCTTTATTTGACACCTTTAACTAATTCCTATCTGATTATTAATTAGCTTATAAAACTAATCATCAAATACATTCAACTAAGAACAAAATCTTCTTCGGACTAATACCAAACCGATCTTTCTTGCAAATCTTCTCAATCATGTCACATAGTGTCACCAACAAGTTCAAACTGGTGACAGGATCACCACAACAAACTGAAGAATACTTATCATCGCAAAATTAAATTGACGTGAACTAAAAAATATCATCACAAAATGACATCAAGTTCTGTCGGTTAGAGCAATCCCGTGCCTTGCACGGGTATAAGTGCAGTCGCATCAGTAGTAGGAAATCATGGACGGTACACGATGATAACCTAGATTTTTTACTACTCTAGGCTCAAGGTTCTGGTACCTTTTAAAGCTTATTAATAAATTTGTTCTTTTTGTTTTCTTTCTTTAGTTTCAACTCCTTTTGTCACACCATCGAATCTTACATAGAAATTGTATGATATTTTTCAAGTTCTAAAATAATTATGATGCATTTGCTTAATACAATGTATCTATTCAATATTTTAGTTATGGCAATTAGTTGATTGATGTCAGTAATAGAAAATGAACTTTTGATAAGAGCCCAGAAACTACTTCTTCTGTACGGGGAAAAGAAGCCAAAGAAATGAGCTTAGGAGCTCATCCATTGCAACGGATAACAGCATGCAAACATAACAGAGAAATCAGAAAAGTGCGCTCACAATACAACAAATATTTGCATTTTTAGTGTGCATCCAAATCTCAAGCAACTAAACATAACTAGGGCATGCCCGTGCCTCGCACGGGCTATAAAGCTAGTTTCTTTTTAAAATTTAAGAGTATACTCCCTCAATTCTTCTCAATTTTTTACATTGAAGTTAGACACAGAATTTAAAAAAAAGTGTAATTTAATAAAGAAAAGTGAGTAAATTGGTGAGACCAATTAATATTTAATGTATAAAGTGGAGATAGTGGGAGAAAGTAATGAATGTAGTTAATTTTTATATTATAAAACTTTACTCCCTCTATCCCTCTCATTTCTTTACAGTTTTTTTATATTGCTTGACACACATTTTAAGGATATATTTTATAGGAGTTTTAAAATGGGTGCCGAGCCCCGTCCCTCAATGTAAAGAATCAGGGGACAGATGAACATCCCAAAAAAGGAAAGTGTAAAAAAATAACATGGACAAAAATAATAATATATAAGACGATCTTGTTGATGTGTGTCATTCTTGGGAATACATTATGTTTTTCTTAATTAATCAACTCTTTATTAATAATTGAACTTGAATACTGACACGTTAATACTCCTGTGTCCCTCTCATTTTTTTACATTTTCCTTTTTGGGATGTTATTCTCAATTTTTTACATTCCAAATTTTTTTCAAACTCAATGTAAAGAATTGAGAGATGAAGGGAGTAACATTTAGAAGAGAACATGTCAAGGGACCGTAACTACGTGTAGATTATCATATTTTTTAAACATAAAATCACTTCTAATTTTATTTATAATTATTCTGTTTATAATTATATTTTTATTACAATGCAACACACGATTGTTTTTTTTAATATTTATAATTATATTTATTTATGAATATTTTAATATTTAAAAGTTATTAGTTTACATGATTAAATTATTGTTAAAAAATATTTAGCCAAAAAAAATTATAGTTAAAAATTTGATATTTTTTATATTATACACGCTCAATTTAATATTTGTTTATATTGAGTTATAAAAGTTAGATTTGGCCAATTTTACGGTTCACATGAAATTCACAAAATAATCTTTAATTTAGTTGTGGTTTAATAGTTCTTTTTCAATTAAAAATTATTCTAAAACTAAAAAGAGAATAAAGTGACGAAATTTAATGTTGAGAATTCTATTCGATTTAGGAAATCTAATTAACGTAAATGTAGTTTAGATTATTAGAATAACCTTTATTAACCAAATACATGTTTTAATGTTAAATCTAACGGTTTTCACCTATCTATTTAAGATTAAACGATTTTTATTATTTTGGTTATAAATGGGGTTCCTTATTTAATTACAACTATTTTTCTGTTTTAACTTTTTGGAAAATCCAATCTTAATATAATATCTTTTAACTTATATCATTTTTAGATATTAATTTCTTTTTATATGATATAATCTTGATCATCTATTTTTAAAAGTATTGGATCTAACGGTTGAGAATGTTTTGGCGGTATTTAGGACCAAATTACCAGGATAACATCATTAATTTTTCTTAATATTTATATATTTTTTATTTTTTTTATTTTTTTAAATATTTATTACTAAAATATAATATACTCTTTTTTTGTAATATGTTAATGATGCGGGAACTTTGAATTTTTGAGAAAATAAATTATCAATTTAAATATATATTTTTTTGTAATAGTTCTTCTTTTAAAGTAGTACACCGTGACGATCAAAATTCTGTATAAAATTCATTTTTTTATAGTATATCCCGTAAATATCTATGTTATTATATTAAAAACTAACTTTCTTATAAGTGTGGTCGCTTTGTTTGATCACTCAATCCATAATCGTTGGATCTTTCAAATTAAATTGTTGAGAAACTTTACATATAACAGTAAAATTATCATGTAGAATGATCTAAGATTTGAATCTACCAACAACATATTAAAATTTACAGGTTTTTTTTTCATTTTTTTTCATTTTTTTTCTTTCGAACATAGGTTATTTGATAATATTTTTTGTAAAGTACGATTTTTCAGAAAAGTACTATACTAATTGATTAAAATTTTTTTAAAGTTTCGAATTTAATAATTTACAATGTATATATGTTAAAAAAGTTAGGTTAGCCGAGTCTACAATTTCAAAATACGGGTTTTTAGTATGAATATAGTCATACTAACAATGAAATTAGGTCTCTATGAGTGCTTATAAAACAAAATAACCATTTGCGTATAATTTATTATTTAATAATAAATTATATTTGATTAGTTATGATCTATAACTTAATAAAATAGGATAAAAAATATGCACAATTTTATAAAATTTTATCCTCGTATTATTATATTCTTTGTTGATTTGAATTTTTCTTACATTGATTTTAATTTTTGAACATAGATTTCTAAATTTAAAATAGTTAAAAAAAAGTAATTAAATTGGCGTTAAAATAATGATGACATAATAATCATTATTAGAATTTAAATACTCACTTTACTGGGCTTTATCTTGTGTTTTAAAAATCAGATTTTGACGATTTTACACCCCACGTGAAGATAATTAAATTATTTTTAATTAAAAGATGGTTTAATAAATTTTATCTAAGTGGAATTGTTCATGGAAGAGAAAAGAAAGTCACGAATGTTTTACATGGAGAATTCTATTCAATATAGAAAACTTATTTATATTTGGTATATTTGGTTTAAATTATCAAAATACACTTTATAGAATTTAAATATAATCCTGTTATAAATAAAATACACTTTTTTAATATTTGATCAAACGATTTTCATTTATCTAGTTAAGATCTAATAGTCCTTATTAATTTGGTTGTCACGATCAAAATTTTGGATAAATCCCTATTATGCTTATTATATAAAAGAGTTTAATATAATAAGGATATCAAGTACATACTGATATAAGTATATTATTAACTGCTTTTACTTTTAATGTTTCGGTTTTATTTATAGTGTATATAAAATTTTAAAATACATTATTACTTTAAAATTATTAAACAGTATAAAAATTATGTTATGATTATATAAAATTGTATTCTCATATTATTATAGTCTTTATCGATTTGAATTTGTTCTTAATTTATTTTAATACTTTATTGAAAGAAAGATAAAATTTCTATATTTAAAAGAATTAGTGGAAAAATAAATAAATTGGTGCTACAATTATAAAAAAATATTTATTAAAATTTAGATACTCACTTTACTATTTGGGTTCTATCCTGAGTTTTAGAAATTGAATTTTTGACGATTTTACAACCCATGTGAAACTAACGAAATTATATTTAATTTAATGATGATTTAATAATTATTATCTAACTTGACCAGTGACCTACCCATAAACCGAAAAGAAAAGATGTTTAAGTATTATATTCAAAATTATTGTTTATGAATATGAAACCCTCAATATTTTAATAATATTTTGATATTATCCTTTTATGTTTGTTATATGTAAAATAATATAATTATAATTTGGATTAATTAAATTGTTATGTTCCTTCAGAAAAAAAATGTTTAAATTTATTCATGTACAGGAGAACGTTCTCCTGAGTCTTTTATAACGGAGGGTCCACATGTATCATTTTTATATGATATACATGAGCATTATATTGATAATTTTTAATATTGTAATCGATATGAATTGTTATCTAATACTTGGTTTAACAATTATTATTTAACTCGAACTATACATAAATTAAAGAGAAAAGATATTTAAGAATTTTTACATAGAAAAATTTTAATTTATCAAAATACACTTTTTAGTATTTAAATATAATTCTATTATTAATCAGATACACTTTTTAATATTAGATCTAACAATTCTCATCGATCTATTTAAGATCTAACTGTAATAATTAATTTGGTCGTATAGTGGTCGTACACGGACCAGATCGATTTTAATTTTTTCTTAAATTGATTTATAAATTTAAAAGAATTAGGAAAAAATTAAATTGGTGCTACAATAATAAAAAAAATTATTAAAATCTAGATAATCACTTTACTGTTTGGGCTCTATCTTGAGTTTTAGACAACAGATTTTAACAATTTTACAGCCCACGCGAAGCTAACAAAATTATCTTTAATTTAATGAAGGTTTAATAATTATTATCTAACTGGAACTATCCATAAACTAAAGAGAAAAGATAATTACGATTTTTTACATAATGATTTCTATTCAATATAGAAAACCTATTTATAATTGGTTTAAATTAAAAAAAAATATTAAAATTTAGATAATCACTTTACTGTTTGGGCTCTATCTTGAGTTTTAGACAACAGATTTTAACAATTTTACAGCCCACGCGAAGCTAAAAAAATTATCTTTAATTTAATGATGGTTTAATAATTATTATCTAACTGGAACTATCCATAAACTAAATAGAAAAGATAATTACGATTTTTTACATAAAGATTTCTATTCAATATAGAAAACCTATTTATAATTGGTTTCAATTATCAAAATACACCTTTTAGTATTTAAATACTATCCTATTATTAATCAAATACAATTTTTAATATTATATCTAACCGTCCTCATCTATTTGAATATTTATAGTTTTATAATCCAACGGATCCTATACTTTTGGTAGTACAGTGACCGACCAAAAAAGTCTTTTTTTGGATAAGATATAAGGAGTTAATGTAAATATGCATGTATATATCTCTAATTTGTGTCATTATTATTAAAATTTATTAAAAAAATTATTACAAGTTTAAATCGCATTTCTTTTCATTTCACTCATTAAAATGGATACCGGATGCAAAGATAAATGAGAGAAACTTGCGAACTGATCGAATTTCATTCACACAAAACCACATTTACAACTACACAAATAAATAAAAATAATCTGCTACTTATATCCTGCAACTTAGGAAGCAAAAAAAATAAAAAAAATTCAATAATTGTGTATAATGCATGAGTAAAAATAAAAAAATATTTTAGATTTGTTCCAAATCATCGAACAAATAACAAAATGGCAATAAAAAAACATGTATCTTCTCGGCTAGCTAGCTTCAATTCACCGGAAGGAACAATTACAGGACTAGCAAACTTCACCATCAACTTCCTAGGGGCATCCTCCGTTGCTGCCCCCACCGGGAATGTGAGTGCACGGAGAACTGCTCGACGGTGGTACCGGACCACTTGGCAGTGATTCGAGCAGCAACGGAGTCTCAAACCCTCTTAGCCATTCCTTGTATTCATTCAAAGGCCTCATGGCATTCCCTCCTATTATCGAATTATTACTATGTAACATGATGAGCATAATTGAAAGAATGCATAAAGTTCTCAAGGGGTTTTTGAAAAAGTTCATCATTTTTATATAAATGCTGTGATCGAAAGAGGGGATTTTATAGAAAGATTTTGAATGAAGCAGAAGAGTAGAATGAATGGAAAGGTAGGATATTGTGCTAGTTATTTATAGGGCATGTTTTGGACTTGAATTTGTTAGTATTTTTCGTTGTTTGTCAAACACGGAAGTTGTTAATTCACAATTTGCCGTAGACTTTCGCATTACAAAGTATTGAATGTTGAACAATCACCCAGGTTGAATATTTAGTAAAGAAAAGGTCAAACTCAGATACATGCATTTTGATTCTTTAGTCAAAGGAAGTGCTGCGTACTCTCAACTCTCAAGTCTTGTACACAACGGGAGTCTCAAATTTTTCGAAGGGTAGAACAACCAGAAGATCTTAAAGATTTTTTCGTTTGCAGAATATTTTTATAATTAAATTTCGTTTACGGAAAGGCTTGAAGTATGAATAATTTAATCAATATCCACCATCGAGTGTATCAGAAAAGAATCAAACTTAAAATAAATTAATGGTTTATTTGTTTAGTTACAAGAATCTCTATCAGTTCATTATTTTAGAGTTCTAGTCACGTATCTAGATTCTAGTACCTCAAGACTTCAGTTACATGTTGTGTTACACACCAAGGTATATATGTGTTTAGGGTTGAGGAAGTCTTTGTGCGGCCAGTTGCGACAGCTTTCCTTTCGTGACGTCTCCATCACTACAACAAATAAGGGTAATTACGACCGAATTTTTGCATTGAATTACCAAACTTACGACATGAATAAAGCGTCGTATGTTCACTTCTTACGACAGAAATATTCGTCACAATTTAACAACGGGACCCACAATTATTTACATCATCAACGAACTAACGACACAATTTTTCATCGAGTCGTACCCATTAATAATTGGTCACAAATAGCCTGCAACTAGTCACATTTATGGGCATAGTTTAGACCAAAAAAATGCCACGTAGCTACTACTACCACCTCCTACTATTACCAAAATCATAATCTTAAACTTAAAAACAAAAATCTTAAAAACCATAAACCTAAACATTAAAATTAGAAAATCAATCATACCAAGTTCTTTAAATAAAAATCAACACAACATTCATTACAAACCAATGTTGTTCACCATATTTTATCAGACATACTAAACGAAAATTGAAACTACATAAATTCCTAGAAGCAGTATTGTTACAACGTTTCTAAAATGATGCGGCACAACCAGTCCTTTTTATTTTTTTAATTATTTTTCCCAACACTATAATGAGTACCTATTAACATCCGTACGGTTGGATCGTCGAAGAAATCATTTAAAAAATTATTCAATGAATCTAACATGCGTCCCGTTTCTAGAAGCAGTACTGTTACAACATTTCTAAAATGATGCGGCACAACCAGTCCTTTTTATTTGTTAATTATTTTTTCCCAACACTATAATGAGTACCTATTAACATCCGTACAGTTGGATACTCGAAGAAATCATTTAAAATAATTATTCAATGAATCTAACATGCGTCACGTTCCTAGAAGCAATATTGTTACAACATTTCTAAATTGATGCGGCACAACCAGGCCTTTTTATTTTTAAAAAAATTGAAACACCAATTCGGAACTTAACCTTAGTAAGGAGTAATAATCAAATCACTCCTTGACTACTATAATCTCAAACTAAATAAATTTAATTTTTTTCTGGAATTTTTGGTATATCACTCAAATATATAGATCATGACATCCATATTGTTGATCGTTGAGAAATATTTTTTAAAAAATTGGAATACCAATCTGGGACTGGACACTAGTTACGAGTACAGTCAAATCACTAATCGACTTCTATAATCTTAAACCAAATTAATTTATTTTTTTCAATTTTTTTTGAAAATATCACTCAAATATATAGATATGGACAACTATACGGTTGGATCGTCGAGAAATATTTTTAAAAAAATTGAAACACTAATTCGGAACTTAACACTAGTAATGAGTAATAATCAAATCACTCGTTAACTACTATAATCTCAAACTAAATAATTTTACTTTTTTCTGGAATTTTTGGTATATCAATCAAATATATAGATCTTGACATCCATATCGTTGGGTCGTTGAGAAATATTTTAAAAAAAATCAGAATACCAATCCGGGACTAGACACTAGTTACGAGTACAGTCAAATCATTAGTTGACTTCTATAATCTAAAACCAAATTAATTTATTATTTTCTAATTTCTTGAGAATATCACTCAACTATATAGATCTAGACATCCATACAGTTGGATCGTCGAGAAATATTTTCAAAAAAAATGAAACACCAATTCGGAACTTAACATTAGCAAGGAGTAATAATCAAATCACTCGTTGACTACTATAATCTCAAACTAAATAAATTTTTTTTATCTAATTTTTTTGAAAATATCACTCAAATACATAGATCTTGACATCCATACGGTTGGATCATTGAGAAATTTTTTCAAAAAATATTAAAACACCAAAATTCACGTGCTAACTTACGACGAAATTCGTCGTAAGTTATTGGATGCCAAAAATTTGGGAAAAGTTGAATTTACCGCCATAGTTTTGGTAAAAAGTTGAATTTACCGCCCCGATAACTTACGACGGATTATGTCGTAAGTTTTTTTACGACGGAAATTTCGTCGTATATTCAGTCCTAAACGACGTAGTTTTCTCTTACAAAAATTTAATTTATTTTATAATTAAATCTAATTTGTGTAAAATAATAAAATAATAAACTTCCGACGGATTTGCAAATCCGTCGTAAGATAATACGGCGTCATTTTATTTCGCGCGCTGATTTCCCTCTCTTTTATTTGCTTGGTGCCAAATTTTATTAATAAAATAATAAGCTTGCGACGGAATTGTTTTCCGTCGTAAATAGTTACGACATAATTTTCTTTTCCGTCGTAAGTAGGGCGCGCCCATCATTCCGTCGTAAGTTTTCCGTCGTAATTGCCCTGATTTGTTGTAGTGCATTGGGCAGATACAAATTCTAGATTAATTTCATTTCAAATGAAAACAAATGAAAACATGAATTTCATTTCAAATGATGGATTTCAAATTCTAGATTTCAAATTCAAATTACTTGTTTGGTAATACAAAAAATGAATTCTACATATGGTTTGGGAATATATGGAATTTTGAGATTCATAAATATGACAAACTAATATATTAATTTTAAAATTCTGAATCTTAAATTACATTCATTTATCTAGCACACAACAAGTTATGTAAATTTTGAAGTCGATAATCTAATTATAAATATGAATTGATTTTCAAGAAAACAAAAATAAAATTGAATTGAATTAATTAATCAACGGTCTTATACAAAATTCTTCCTGGAGCTTCATTTCTCTCTAATATAAAGTTTTCAACCCACTTGGGGAGAGTGTCACTGGTGTGGTGGTAGATAGGAGAGGATGTGAGGAAGAGAAAGTAATAGTGAATGAGTATTTCAAATGACAACTATTCATCTGGCATTTCAAATGATGAAACCGGAGCACATATTTAAACGATTGTGGATTTCAAATCCAAATCCTACCCCAAATTCTGTTGGTTCCCAAACAAGTAATTTGGACAAATCCATCATTTCAAATGAAATGACAGAATTTAATTGATGTCACTCACGGGTTGTTCGATTTACGAAGTGGTATAGGATCATGTTTCGGATTAAGATCATATAGGGTTGAGAATCATTTTTTGATATCATGTGTTTGTTCAGTGTTGAAATCAATATATTTGATTTAAAATATTTTTGAGTATTTAAGTTTAATTAATTTAAAATAGAGAATAGAGTTCCTGAAATTACCTCAGAGCATCTTCAACCATACCATACTAAAAAGATGATGGGTCATTTATTCTACACAAGTGCTCTATTTTTTTCATCTACAACTATCTCTCCTCTTGTCTAAAATTTTAGATAATTTGTTTCAGTTGTCTTTATATGGCCAACATTTAAATTTTTTACATAACGTCTAAAAGTGACACATAATCCTAACATCATCAATTCTTTGTATTTTTAGCATATAGTCAATCATTTCACCTAATACTATTCGAGTATATTAGCTTACATGTTCAACAAATTTTACATAATCACTATTTATATAATCAATATACCGTTGGAGATGCTCTCAGAAAACTTACTAATGTAATGATATCAACCTGTAAATTTGACACCTAAAATATATATACAGGCACATATTTTACTTTTAAATAGATTTGATATATGTCAGGAAAGTGAATAATTTTAAAATCTTATATACGTGCAAAAGGTCTGTATATTTGATTATTTGATTGTGTTAACTCAGATAAAATTCCTGATCAGGTAATCCTAGGAGTTTAATTCTATTTAAAATATTAACTTAATTATTAATTTAAAATATTTTTAAATCATTGATTTATTTTGTAATAAATGTTTACATTTAATTATTTAAATAAAGATGAAAATAATAAAAATTAAATTTATTTCTCATACTCATTTCTCGTATCCATCTGCCCCTGGAATATAAAAACACATATGTTGGGGGTTTGAGGATTAAGTTGAAAATAAAATTCATACCTGGTGGTTCCAGGATAACTCCAATCAAACAACCCTTAATTCTTTTAAGATTGATTGTAAAAAAAAATGAATGAAATGAATTTAATATATTTGTATAAAAAATAATTCTAAGATGACGAATTATATATCAAAATTTAATACTAAATAACGTGACAATGACATGTCAATTTGCGAAATTTTAATTAGTTTAATTAATATGAATATAAGGACCCACCTCATTAAATATTTGCCAAATACCCGTTACATATGATATTTAATATTTGAGAATATTTTTTGGATTCAATTTCTTATTCTTATATACAATCTCATAAATTAAAATTCTACATTTTACCACAATGTTCAAAAAATAAATAAATAGTAAACAATTTTGGATCCACCACACAAAAGAAAAACGTTCAACATATAAACAAGCCGCAACAACACTTCATATGTATACATGCACAAATAAATGTGATGAACAATTGTATTTAAATTTGAAATATTGAGGACTAATTATATTATATAACTAGTATTTTATCCGTGCTACACACCGAAAATATTATATCAAAAGTTGTAAATTCATTATTATTATAATTCGGTAATTTGTTTTAAGTTTTAAGGGATTTTTTAAAATTAAACCCGTTTCCAATATTTTTTTTTCACATATCTTTACGAATTATGGTAACACATGTACATGTACATGTATCAGTAAATATGATATATGCTAAACGAATATAGTTTTTTTAGAAAATAAATATTTGTAACCAAAATTTATATATGCGAAGATGAGAACCAATGCCTCAATTAATTAAAATGACAAACTGACACAAAAATAAAAAGCTAAAAACTGTTTGGAACGTAACATCAATGCCAAATGGATGAAAATATTGAACAACCTAAACTATTTTAGATTTATTCTTATTATTAGCCCCATTATCATTTATGCAGATGTGTGTATTTGTTCCTGGTTTTAATTCCAAAGTACCGTCAATAGCACTGTCATTGTTAGCAGAATCAGACACCTATTTCAAAATAAAAAAATAAATACTTGATTATAAGGTGTCTCAAAGATGATCTTATACATATTTCACAACTAACTATTTTAATTGAAATTTGTACATCACCACGACCGAATGAACGTTATGTGAGTTGATTTCACAACCACGTCTGTAGCAAAGTAGACAGTATTGCCATGCACCATGTATTTTTTTCATTCAAAGATAAAGTAGGTGCCAATTGTTTTTTCTATGATGACTTTCAATTTTTCAGGATACTAGTCGTCTGTTCCTTCCTGCAATGGAGGCTTTAAATTCGTCATAATATATTTTAAAGTTATATTCAACATGCTATATTCTAAGGACTCTATATTTATTGCATTATTAACTTCCGATTCTGACAGATGATGTTGTTAACATTTGTTGATGTTAAGCGTCTCACTTTATCTATTTTTATCTATTTTTACATAATATTATAATGTAAAATTAAAAAAATAAAAGTACATATCTCTTATTTACACGAATTGTATTAATATATACATTAATATCTAAATATAGGTATACAAATTATAAAAGACATCATTGTATCATAAAAAGTATATAAGTTTATCTTCACTAGTTAAATTAGTAATTAATCATTTCTTAGATAAATTTGGTAATAGTGGTATATTTTATATATAGACATTCATGATTAAAATTTAAGCCCCCCCCCCCCTCGATTTTTTTGAATCTATTTATGTTGTATTGATTTTATCGACTCTTCACTAACACATGTTTCTATGACACATTATTTATTTCTTCCAGTTCGTCTTCTCGGTCTTTTTCCTCATATTCAAACACATGACTTGGTAATTTTTGTCGAGTTTTGTGATTTTTATGGTGATATTGGCTTCTATTGTATTTGGTTTTCAATCAAATAATGACGACCTGCAGATATTGGTGGTGGCTGTGATGGTGGAAAGACCGGTGATAAGTGATGACAATGTGATTATTTGGTTATTTCAATATGTAGATGAAGATTTGTAGGTGGTTGTCGGAAGTGGTGGTTTGAGGTTGGGACAAAAGTTGGTGGCTGGACGTAGTGGTTGCTAGTGGTCGGAGATTGTGGTTGAAGTAAAAAGGAGATTGTGGGAGTGGATGTAGATGTGGATAACATTACTAGGTGGTAGAAGATGAAGATGGAGCATATATTGGGTGAATAAGATTAGATGTCATATATTGAAATGGGTGGCTAGAATTAAATTTCACAATTCAATTAGGAGGCGTTTTCATCAAAATATTACTTTATCTCAATATATACATTCTTAATCATTCAAATGATTAATATCTTTAGTTTTTATTTTAAAAGTCGACTATATATATAAAGTAACGATGAAAAAGAGTTCTCAAAAATTAAACAGAATAGGAAACTAATGCTAAGGGATTTTTTTATCCATTCATTTTTCATATTACTCTTAAAAGATGCATATCTGGTTCTATTCTCGGATAGTGAAATGTTGAAGATTTTGTCTCTTTATTCTTTATAACATTTTTTTTGGTTGATTATATTTGTTGATTCCATGTTATTCACATTCATACGACGATGACCAATTATTAAGACTTCTGAATGGTGATTGATTTGTAGGATTTGTGTGACAATGCTAAAATTAGATCATAGTAGGTCGAATGTGTATCGACTTGATTATTACGATTGATCGTCATTCCCTTAACTATTACGCTATTACAAATAAACACTTTTAAGTAAATTGTTGCAAAATTATTGGTTAATTTGAATATTTTTCGTCAGTTGAGTATTACTTTTTATATTTTACAGATATTATTATTTCATTTTTAAATTTATATAAATTAAAACCTGACCTAGTGTTATAAATCGCCGATTCCGGCAATTAGTCGTCCGACATATCAAAAAACCGGTCGATTTCCGATCTCATTTGACAGAATCGGTGTACTAATCGGTTTTCTTCATATCTGGTCAAAATTCGATGAAAATCGATGAATATAAGAGTTGTGAAGAAAAACTCTGAAAGAAATTTTGTTTTCTGACGAAAGTTTAACGCCTTAATTGGACTTGTCGTTTCTTTCATTCCAACTTCGACTTTTTTTAAACATTTATATATATATATATATATATATATATATATATATATATATATATATATATATATGAAACGGGTAACTGATATGAATATATGAGAGAGATAGAGAGAGAGACATAGATAGAGGAGGGGGGAGAATGATTAGAATTGGTAAATGCACGGTGGGTGGCAATAGATGTTATTTGATTGAAATTACTAATCTGCAACCGTGCAAGTGGTGTATTTCTATTTTGCTTATAAAATTGTTTGCATGTATTACTTGTTAAGATATTTTCATTTTTTTTCAATTTTTTAGTTCTCTATTAACAAATTTTGATTTGTTTTAGTATTTTCACACATAGATATATTTATTTATAATAAAATACGAAGTATATATATTCGTAAATATATAATAAATAGTTTAATTTAATAGATATCATAAAATATATTATTAAATAAATATATTTGATTAGAAGTCGTAGATGCAGGGTGGTGTATTTTTATTTTGTTTATTAAATTGTTTGCTTGTTAAGATAATTTCATTTTTTCCAATTTTTTTTAGTTCTCTATTAACATTTTTTGATTTGTTTTAGTATTTTCACACATAGATTCATTTGTTTTTATATATTTGTAGATAAATAATAAATAGTTTAATTTAATAGATATTATAAAATATATAATTAAATAACATCCGATTAATTCCCGATTTATCGTTCCTTCCGATAAATCTCAGATCGGTACCTAGATCGATTTATTTCGATTAGCAATTTTTTCAACACTCACTTGAACACATAATTAGGATTTTGTTTTATATCCATATACGAAAGTAAATACGAGGTCTTTTTAAGTGCAGGGAATGTGATATCGTGCGCGTTTGGGGTATTACAAAGAAGTTGACTTATAGCTTAAAATGAGTAAGTGCCATATAAGTGATAAGTTGATGAATTCTTATAAGTTATACGGGTGTTTGGATAAATTTACTTATAAGTTAGTTAAGAGTTTGCTAAATTAAATTTGAAAAAATAATTATTAAATACAGTGATTTCAACACTTGCATTTTAAATTAAAAAAATATTTAAAAACACAAAGGTAAAAATATAAAGTATTAAAAAACAAAGAAATCAAGTAATAAGTCAATAAGTTCAGGAAAATGTACCTCATTATTAACATTCAACTTATCAAGTTATAAGTTGAGATCATAAGTTGGGTTGGAAAACACCCCTCATAAGCTCTTATTAACTTATAATGTATAAGTTACGCAAGCCAAACATGCCCATCATTAGCCTTGTAGTTGTTTCAATTATCGAGCATAGCTAACCAACTGTTCTATTTAGATAATGATTTGGTCGAAATTTACTCCGTTTCCTTTTGAAAGTATACCAGGAAAAAAAAAACTGTGTAAAAGTATTTATTTCTGATATCTGTTATTCACTATAACAAATACAGGCTTTTCCGACAGCAAACTTCTGACGGAGTTGTTTCCAGCGTCCAACTTCTGACAGACGCAAAAATCTGTGACATGGTTAGCCAAACTTTTGACAGACTTTAAAATGTTGTCGGAAGTTAAATATTTTAACAATATATTTTGGCGCTTACAAACTAATGTCCCAAAAAATTTCCCGCTAACACAACCTTTTGACGATAATGATTCAGCTGTCGGATGTTCTGGCCAATTTCCTTTTTCTTTTATAATCTAGAATCCAAAACCCCTTATTTAATAGTAAAAATCCCGTAACTTTCTGACAGACAAATTCAGTCGGAAGTTAAACAGTAAAAACTAATATTCAAATAAGAACTTCTGACGGACATGTATGGTCTGTCGGAAGGTGTTCTGTTACTTATTGTCCACACATTCACTTCTCATTCTATCCTTCCTTTGTATCTAAACCCACATTATTTCTTCAACCCATTAAAACGTATATTGGATGAAAAATAAACAGCAACCTTAGAAGTTAACATCTCTCAATGTAAGTATTTACATTACAAATGTATATCTTGACTCTTGTTTATGTTACATCTCTATGTAGTTATATACTTGTGAATTTATTTTGTATGCAAATATGATTTACACACTTGTGTATATTGTGCATATGTGTAGGTAAATATGATCTATATACACTTTAAAATGCCTTCCTTGTTGAAAATTTGTAGAAAATAATATGAGTGCATATATGGTTCATGAATATTATAAATTCAAGATTAGTGTTAATTTTACAATTAATTAATTCATGTGTCTTTTTTATATTTTATAGATGTCTAGAGATCGGAGTTGGATACGTCGAAGATCCAATCCTAATGGTTATGGATTTATGGAAGAATATTGTAACGACGTGGATGAATTTGTAGAATTTGCACAAAGAAATTGCACGGAACCGAATGGACTTATCTTGTGTCCATGTAAAGTATGTAAAAATTTGCACTTGAAGAGTCCATTTGATGTTAAGTATGATTTGATTGCAACTGGATTTCTCGAGAGTTATAATGTTTGGTATTATCACGGGGAAGTAGTTGGTGGTGGTTCGAGTAATCAATGAAGGAATATTCAATACGGAGATTTGTTTGATCAAACGGAAATGTTGAGGGATGCTTTTGGGGAGGATTACACTAATGATTACGGAGCTGAATTTTTTGACAATGTGAATGGTTACGGAGCCCCAATATATCCAGGAAATACAAGGTACACGCAACTGACTTTTGTTATGAAATTATTGCATTTTTAAAATCGACATGGGTGTACTGAAAAGGGGTTTAATGAGCTGCTCTCTTTACTTGGTGATGTGTTCCCGGAGGATCACAAACTCCCGGAGAAATACAATGATTGTAAGAAGATGGTTAAAAAGTTGAATTTGGGATACCAGCAAATACATGCTTGTGAAAATGATTGCATGTTATTTTATGGTGAAGACATTCATAGAAAGTATTGCAAGTATTGTGAGTTGAGCCGATATAAAGATGCCAAGCCGGGGGGAAGCCACACAATTCCAAGGAAAATCTTAAGATACTTTCGCCTCACTGATCGTCTACAAAGATTGTACATGTCTGGACGTCCTGCTAAACAAATGAGGTGGTACAAGAATAGAATTGTGACCGATGGGGTTATTTCTCACCCAGAAGATGAAGAGGAGTGGAAAGAATTTGATAGAAATTATCCTGATTTTGCACAAGAGGTTCGTAATGTAAGAATTGGTCTTGCAACTGATGGTTTTCCCCTACATCAATGGTACTTCATCCCAGTATTCGGTTTGGCCTGTTGTTGCAGTTTTATATAATCTCCCACCTTTTATGTGCATGAAGGATCCATATATGTTCATGACATTACTCGTACCCGGACCTAATGATCTTGGAAAGAATCTTAATGTCTATCTCAGACCTCTCATTGATGAATTGATTCAGTTGTGGCAAGTTGGTGTCCATACTTATGATGTTTTTACGAAGACTAATTTTACATTGAGGGCTGCATTGTTATGGACAATGAGTGACTTTCCTGGATTAGGCATGGTGACCGGGTGGTCAACCCATGGGAAGATGTGTTGTAATGTTTGCATGGGGGATGTCAAAGCTAAACAACTACCCCACAACACGAATAGTAGTATTTATGGATTACATAAGGGGTTTCTAGACAAACGCCGAACGAAAAGGTGAACATGGTTTGTTGTTCGTACTATGTTAGCGGGAATAACTTTTCCTCCTCCTGGGAAACCTCATTCCAAGGAAAGGGTAGATGGATTTGGGGTTTCACATAATTGGACACATGTTACTAGCTTTTTTGACTTGCCATACTAGGATTCGCTACGTTTACGCCACTGTATTGATGGCATGCATACTGAGAAGAATGTATTTGAAAGCATCTTCCACACCATAATTAATAGTGGCAAAACGAAAGGATACTACATTTGCGAGACAAGATTTGGAAACCCTAGGAATCATGAAAGATCTATGGCGGAAGGGTGGTCGTAAGCCTCGGGCTAAATACTGTCTTACACGAGAGCAATTGAAACTCTTATGTAGATGGGTGAGAAAAGTGCAACTACCAGATGGTTGTTCTTCGAACATTGAGAGTTGTGCTAAGGTCCCAGAGTTGAAGTTCCACGACATGAAGTCGCACGATTGTCATGTATTTATGTAAAAGTTTATACCTTCTGCATTCCGTGAACTTCTTCCTGATGATGTATTTAAAGTAATTTGTGACTTATCAAACCTTTTCAGAGATTTGTGCTCAACGACACTACTTGAATCTGATTTGAGGAAAATGGAAAAGAACATTGTTGGAATCGTTTGTACATTGGAGACTATATTTACACCTAGTCTCTTCGATCCAATGGAGCATCTTCTTGTTCATCTCGTTGAAGAGTGTAGACTTGGCGGCCCTTGTAACACTCGTTGGCAATATGGATTGGAAAACTACAACGCCGATTGAAAGAGAAAGTGGGAACAAAGCACGCGTTGAAGGTTCTATTGCAGAGCGTTATGTACAAGAAGAGCTTTCACATTTTTGCTCTATGTACTTCGAGTCTAGCGTTCAAACTGCTCATATAACATGCTAGGTCGTAATGAATGGATGATAACTTCCGCGATCCAAAGAAACTAGAGGAGTTCACATATCCTGTGAAACTCCTGGGAGCATACACAAATTACCACTTGGATGAAGATTAATATCTCATAGCAACACATTATGTTCTCACTAACATAGCTGAAGTAGCACCATATATTACGTAAGGAATTTGATACTTTAATTAAAAATTTAACCACATGTTCCAATTTTTTAAAATATTGGATGGTAATATTTTCAGGATTTTTAAACAAGAGGTTCGCAGCAACAGCCCTAATCTAATGAGTGATACAGAGATGGATGGAGTGTTAAAGTCTAATCTGGTCAACTGGTTGCAACAAAAGGTATAAGAAATTATTTTATTTTATTTTTAACAATGGTAAATATATTAATTTTATAGTTCATGAATCTAATTGTTCATCGAAGTAATTTTAGGGAGGAGCTGATTTTATAATTTTTTTAAGCAATTTTTGTTCAATGGAGAACAACTTAATCTAGGCCTGATGTTTCTGAAAAAAAATTAATTTGAACATTACTAAAGAGATGTTTTTCCAGTTATATGCAGTTCCTTATTTGTGTATATCATATTTAGGTTTGGCATCCTGTGTTTGTTTTCTTAAGGTGTGGTTGTCTTCCAGGTACAAGACAATTTTTATGTGTATGAACGGTTCAAGTATCTGTTACGAGGACCAGCAACTTTTGTGCTTTCTTATAAAAGAGGCAAGGTGAATGGCTATGCATTGAACTTAGGAAGATCTAGTAACGGAGTACTTGTCAAGGGCAACTATTATGATAATAATTCTTATGATTACTATGGGACGTTACAGGATATTATAAAGCTAACATATGGTGGTGGAAATCAAGTGATTCTTTTTAAATGTCATCGGTTTGATCCTATTAATGGCGTAAAGAAAGACAAAAATGGGGTGGTCTTAATTGATATAAATTCAAAACTACAGTGGAATGATGTTTACATTTTAGTAAGTCAGGCAACCCAAGTTTATTATGCTCCGAGTGTGAAGAATCCGGATAGCAATATTTACACTGTCATCACAACTAGAGCTCATCCGCTAGATGAAAGAGGTCATAATGCACAGGAGGAAGCTTTTCAAGAGGAAGTTACAAATACCAATGTGGTGACGTTTCCGAACATGTCATTATTTATTGATTTATCACAATATGATTTGGGAGAAGAAGATCAAGAACCTGAGCCAGAGAATATGGTGGTAAGTGAAGATGAGCAAGAAAATGTGGTGGAAAGTGAAGAAGAAGAAGAAGAAGAAGAAGTAGTGAATGAATTTATCATTTTTTTCTTGTATTGAACCTGTTTTAGTGTATTTTGACATTTTAGTGTATCAATTCAGGTTTTATCTTTCCGTTGTGCTTGTAGCTATAGGTAAATTTCATTTGATTTAGCTATGATTTTTGATGATTATGTTAACTGATGGGTATCTTTTTTTTTAAATGTGTTTACTGCAAAATGTTCCACTTATGTGAATTTATGATTATGCTAACTAGTTTGTGATAATTATGGAGGGCAGGAACTATTCTGTGCACGTTTGATGTTTTGGTAAAAAAACCCAGTACATTTGAGAGATTTTCTTTAGGCTGTCAGAAGTTCATGACCAGAGAACATGGATTTGCTTGTTTTATCTCTACTCCACCTCAAAAGGCTTAATCTAATTTATATCCAAAATGTCAACAACCATCCAAACACCATATGTCAAACCTGGTGCACAATGCACGTCTAAAATTACAAAACTCATTCAAACTAAAAAATAGATACTAAAAAATTTCAAGACCGCATTAAGTCATTAACATTAAGTCAAAGGGATCATAAACATCATAAAAACCCAAATCCATTGGACTATAACAATAATACATCAGCAACTTACAATGTACAAAGAAAACAAAAGCTAGCTAGTTGTTTAATTTCCAAAATATCTAGCTATCTAGTCCCCAAAAATCTATTCTTCTAATCCCAAAATACTAGATGCTTAATCCCCCTTTATCAAACTTATCAAACTGTGTGAATATTGCCACCTTGACATCAAACCACATTTGAAGAAGGAAAAGACTGAGGTTGATTATCATCACTGTCCGAGCTTGAAGGTTGATCATCAGGAACGATCATCTTACCCTGCAAGGACCACAAGAATTATGTTTGATAAGTAACATAAACAACATGCCAAAGTGCATTTACATTCATAAGGTGTTTGGTGCTAGCAATGTCAACAAGATGTTACAGGTTTCTTTTCCCTTTTTCTTCTGTGCAATATCTTTATATTAACAAATTGCAATCTTTCACCTTTTTTCCTTTCATATAAACTAAATTGGCCTTTTCTTTACACATTATTAAGTGGGTAGAACAATCTTTAAAAGTGGTAATACAAGAATAAGGGAAATGACAACTGAGATTTTTATATATGACTAGCCAGTTGCAAGGTACCAATGTGTTTGGAGTTGCTATTTATAATGTCTACCAGAATTTTAGGCCTTTATAATACGCCATTGACACTGTGTTGATGAGCAAATAATCTTCCGTAAGAGATCAAAAGACTGATAAAATGGCCATTCCAGAAATTCCAGCTGAAAGTACAATACCAATGGTTACTGAGAATCCAATCTCTCAGCAAGTTCCTTTCTCATCTGACAAGTCAAAATTTGAGCAACCATCAGGCACTACTGAAAAGCACATAGCCCAGCAGGTGCCAGTAAGAACTGAGAAGCTTAAAGCAACCCAACCAGACATTTTAAGGCCTTTAAGTGCACCCTTAATTCCAGGGACCGAAGTAAGCACACCTGTTGTTCCTACGATCCAAACAGCACAGTCTCTGTCCCGTCCAGTGAGTGCAGCTGGCCGTTTGAACCGTGATCCATCACCTGCAACCACTAGTCATTTACCTCAGTCGTATCGAAATGCTATGATGGGAAATCAATCTACTGCAAGTTCAACAGGTTGCACTCTCGCTCATTCGTCAAATTCAGAAGTAAATTCACAGCAGTCTTACTTGCAGCATTCTGCTGTGATATCTGCACCAATGCATCTACCTCAGAGCTCTGAGAGGATGCACATGGAGTCAATGAGACCAGACCTTCTATTCGGAATGGTAAGTCATGAGGTACTGCAAAATGTGCCTCACTGGATGGAGAACCATCGACTGGACAGTAGCAGAAGTGATTGCAATCCTCCAGTACAGAATGTGCCTCAATGGATGGAAAACCTTCAACAGGATACCAGAAGAAGCATAAACAGCGACCGTTCTTTGCACCGTGACATTCAAAACTTTGATATGGCTAGGTCCGTACAATGTAGATCTCAAGATCAGTTTCCTTTCGGCTTTCCTGCTGTTACATCAGGGCGCCAGATTCCTGGTGCATCCTCTGATGATTTTCCACATCTTGACATCATTAACAACTTGCTTGATGATGAAAATGGGATTTTCATGGCATCAACCCCAAATTCAGGCTTTCCGACTTTCAGCAACGGGCCTCATCATCTGCACCAGCAGGAGTTCACTTTCCCTGGTGATATTGGCTTTTCTGGTGATTTGGGATCCTCCAGCTCCTCCATGTTTGAGCAAACACAAAGTTACCATGATGACGAATATTATCATAGTTACAACTTTGCTTCTGATCAGTATGACTCAAATTGGATTCACCAAGCTAATCTACAACCATACCAGAATGGAATCGATGGTTTGATACCAAATCAATGGCAGGCTGGTAATTCTGATCTATCTTATCAAAGCATGAGAAGTTCAGAGAATGACAATTTCTCGTATCATATTCCAGAGTATTCAAACTTGGTATGTGGTGCTAATGGTTATACTGTATTCCGGCCCTCTAGTGGACATTGATATAGTTAACTATATTGGAGCTCGTCACAGTGTAGCAGACTTATTGCTCCGGTGTAATGAATATAAATAATGTGATTCGGAGTAGAAAGTGTTGGTTTAGATTTGGAGCCGAGGCTGCGACCTCTTTGCATGGAACCATTATGTATAGGATGATTTTGATTTTCTTTCTTTTGCTAGCAATTATACACACAAATGGATACTTTAGGTTAATTATGTTTTTTCTTAAAAGCTCTAGGCAGAAACTAGTTTTGATCACTAAGGTTGTGTTTGGTTGGGGAGAATGGGATGAGTAAAATTAATTAGAAATTATGGAGTTTGGAGGGAACATTTAAAAAAAAAATTAGAGTGCAAATATGTCATGATAAGATTTATAAAGAAAATGGATAGGAGAATGAATGGAGCATTTCTTGTAAAGTTGAGTGATTGAGTTTTGATTTAGGACTTTAGATGATTGTGAATGCAATGAGAAAAAAAATGAAAAATATGAACAAAAAACACATATTATGGTTCAAATTTTATTCCATTTCCAACCGAATACACTGTAAGGTTGTGTTCACTTGTGTGGAATGGAATGAGGGGCAAAAAAAAAAAAATTTGAACTGGGAAGGTTGTTGAAAATGTTCGATAATTTTATTCCTTGCTTCATTCCTTTCCAAGCAATTTAAACAAAAAAAATTAATCCCTTTGCATTTTGGAGGCAATACTCCATTCTCCTTCTTCAAGATTTTTCATAGAAAATTTCTACTCATTCTCATTCATTATACTGTCATATATACTTTCTTTCTCCATAGATTTTGTTTATAAGTTTTGATTTCATTTTTTTTCCTGCTTTATTCTCACCAAGTGAACACAATCTAATAATTTGCAAGGGTTAATGAAGAATACGAGGTCTTTTTAAGTGCAGGGAATGTGATATCATTAGCCTTGTAGTTGTTTGCATCATTGAACATAGCTAATCAAGTGTTTTGTTTAGAAAATGATTTGGTCCAAACTTACTCCGTTTCCTTTTGGAAGTATACCACGAAAATGTTTTTGTGTAAAAATTTGTTTAAATTGCGCACACATTCATTCATTATAATGGATACCGGCTGCAGTGATGAATGAGGATTATGCAAACTAAAATTTATTCATTAAATTGTTCCGAATCATCGAACAAATAAAAAAATGGAGATAAAAACTTATATATTCACTAGAAAAAAGCCAGTGGTACTGGTGCAGGAGCAGAAGGAGCAACATCAACACTAGAAAAGTTCACATCGACTTCCTAGGGGCATCCTCCGTTGCTGCCCCCACCGGGGATGTAAGTGCACGGAGAACTACTCGACGGTGGCACCGGACCTCTTGGCAGCGATTCGAGCAGCAATGGAGCCTCAAACCCTCTTAGCCATTCCTTGTACTCATTCAAAGGCCTCATGGCATTCCCTCCTATTATCGAATTATTACTATGTAATATGATGAACACAATTGTAAAAATGCATAGTACATTAATTCTCATGGGGTTTTTCAAATAGTTCTCCATTTTTATATATATTGTTGTTGGAGTTTAATCTTAAATTGTCTAAGTATTTAATTATCTGTGTTTTATTTTGGTTTAAGCTGTCTTGATTTGGTCAAGCAGTCAGTAACGTTTCTGTAGGAGTTTTGAGAGAATAAAGGAAGTAGTAGAGTTGAAATAGGAGAGGTGGTTCACGTAGTGTCCTACTTTCTAGCATCTATTTAGTTACATTTCTATATATCTTTTGTATTGCATTTTGTTTGAATAACAAGAGAAAGCTTCTAGCAGTTGTGTGCTTGTGTATTTTCAGTGCAAAGTTGTTTTAGCAAACATTAGATACATTCTGGTTCCAACACTTGGTATCAGAGCAAGGATTAGCACAGAGAAGACACAGGTACATGTCAAAGTCATCTGTAATGGACGTAGGCAAAAGCAAGGGAGGTTCGATGGGATTAACATATCCCATGCTGACAAAATCCAACTACACCGTTTGGGCGATGAAGATGAAAGTCATCATGCAGGCGCACGGAGTTTGGGAAGTGGTGGAGACAGGCGATGAGAAAGCCACCGTTGAAGATAGGATGGACAAAATTGCTTTAGCCATGGTCTATCAGGCAGTGCCAGAGGAGATACTACTTTCTCTTGCAGATAAGAAAAAGGCGAAGGACGTCTGGGAAGGCATCAAGACTATGTGTCAGGGTGCAGAAAGAGTTAAAGCTGCGAAGGTTCAAACCTTGAAAGCTGAGTTTGAGGCTTTGTCCATGAAGGACACGGAACAGCTTGATGATTTTTGTGTGAAACTTAACGGGTTAGTCACGAACATCAGAGCTCTGGGTGAAAAGATAGCTGAGTCCTATGTGGTTAAGAAGCTATTGCGTGCAGTACCACAGAAATTTCTCCAAATAGCGTCGACAATGGAGCAATTTGGTGATCTTGACAAGATGACGGTAGAAGAGGTCATTGGGTCGTTGAAGGTGCATGAGGAAAGGCTAAGGGGACGAACGGAACCTCCAGGAAGCCAATTGTTACTTACAGAAGATGAGTGGGCTAAGAAAGAAAAGGAAAGTGATGAAGGAAAACTTCTCCTCACTCGTGAAGAATGGTTAAAGCGTACGAGTAGGGCACGAGGAGGGAGAGACAAAAGTAAAGTGAGATGCTACAATTGTGGCATTTATGGGCATTATGCAGCAGAATGTAGAAAGCCTCGACGAGTGAAGGAAGCAAAACAAGAAGCTCACATAACTCAAGCCGAGGACGACGAACCTGCTTTGTTGTTGGCTGAACATGATAAACGAAGTGAATTGATCTTGCTGAATGAAAGAACGATGACACCAAGCTTGATTACAGATGGCAGCAAGAAAGAAGTGGAGTCGAACTTGTGGTATCTTGACAATGGGGCAAGTAACCACATGACCGGAGAAAAGGGAAAATTCAAGGAATTAGACGAAAATATCAACGGGCAAGTAAAATTTGGGGATGGTTCAGCTGTGAGGATTGAAGGAAGAGGATCGATTGTTCTAAGGTGCAAAAATGGTGAAGAACGCACATTGAATGATGTGTATTACATTCCAACGCTTCGCAGCAACATCATTAGCCTGGGTCAGTTGTCAGAGACAGGAAATAGAGTCATTATGAATGGACAGTTCTTGTGGGTGTATGAAGATCAAGGAAAGCTTCTCATGAAGGTAAAACGTTCATACAACAGATTGTATAAGATAATTATTGAAACTGCAAAACCTGTTTGTTTGTTGTCAAAATCATAAGAGCAGTCTCGTCTCTGGCACACACGCCTGGGACACGTAAACTTCAAATCACTGGGAATTATGCACAAGCATCAGATGGTGCGTGGTTTACCAGATATTGGTAACTCAAGGGAAATCTGTTCAGGTTGTTTGATGTCAAAGCACACAAGAAATCCTTTCCCAGCCAGGGCATCTTACAGTGCGAGTAAAGTACTCCAACTTGTTCACGGGGATTTGTGTGGCCCTATAGAACCTGCAACAATTGGTGGAAATAGATATTTCTTTTTATTGGTTGATGATTTCAGCAGAGCTATGTGGGTTTACATGATCAAGCGCAAGGATGAAGCACTCGATATGTTCAAAAAATTTCGAGCTCTTGTTGAGAATGGAGGTGACAAGAAGGTAAATGTTTTCAGGACGGACCGAGGAGGTGAATTTACATCAAAGGAATTCACGGCATACTGTGAAGAAGCCGGAATTGAGAGACATTTTACTGCGCCCTACACGCCTCAACAAAACGGCGTGGTAGAGCGTAGGAACAGAACGGTGATGGAAATGGCTCGCAGTTACCTAAAGGAGATGAAGTTGCCATTAAATCTATGGGGAGAAGCTGTTCGTCACAGCGTGTATGTTCTGAATAGATTGCCCACTCGGGCACTGTCCAAACAGACTCCATATGAAGCATGGACAACGAAAAAACCAGATGTAAGTCATATTCGCACATTTGGATGTGTATCGTATATGAAGGTTCCAAATGCATATACCACCAAACTGGATGATAGAAGTATGCGAGTTGTGAACCTCGGAAAAGAGCCCGGAACAAAGGCTTACAGGCTTTTCGATCCAATAAGCAAACGCATTCTAGTCAGTCGGGATGTCATATTTGATGAGGAAAAATGCTGGCCATGGGATCAACAAGAAGAAAGAGGGTGGGAAAATTCTTTTACTTTCCCAGTACTGGAGACACAGGAAGATGATGGTGATGTTTCTCCTGCACGTTCTCACACAACAAACATATCACCAGAAAATTATGATGATAGTGTCGAACCCAAACAGTTCAAATCAATAAGGGATATCTACAGCGAAACAGAAGAAGTTCAATTAGAGGAAGAGTTGATGCTTGCAGACATTGAAGAACCTTCGAATTTTGAACAAGCTGTAAAGAAACGAGAATGGAAGGAAGCAATGCAAAATGAAATGGATTCGATTGAAAACAATGGTACATGGAGGCTTACTGAATTACCAGCAGGGCACAAGATGATCGGTTTGAAATGGATATACAAGTTAAAAAAGGATGCCAGTGGAAACATAGTTAAGCATAAAGCTCGTTTGGTCGCTAAGGGGTATGCCCAGGAACATGGTGTCGACTACGACGAAATCTTTGCGCCAGTCACTCGGTTGGAGACAGTTCGTTTGCTGTTAGCTTTATCGGCCAAAAATAATTGGGAGGTTCATCATTTGGACGTGAAGACTGCGTTTTTAAATGGAGAAATCAGTGAAGATGTATATGTAGCTCAACCAGAGGGATACGAACAGAAAGGGAAGGAACATATGGTATACAAATTGTTGAAGGCTCTCTATGGGTTAAGGCAGGCTCCACGTGCGTGGTACACAAAACTTAACAACTGCCTTGAACGACTTGGTTTCAAATGCTGCCCGTATGAGCATGCAGTCTACACTAGGCGAGACAAGGAGGATATTCTGGTAATCAGTGTGTATGTAGACGATTTGCTCGTAACTGGAACGAGTGTGGCACAAATAGAGCAGTTCAAGAAACAAATGAACAGTTTCTTCGAGATGTCTGACCTGGGGAAATTGAAGTATTATCTGGGTATAGAGGTCGAGCAGGGAGATGGTTTCGTTGAACTGAAGCAATCGGGATATGCAAAGAAACTGCTTGAGAGGGCTGGATTATCAGAATGCAATCCTACGAAGTTCCCCATGGATCAAAAGGAACAACTAACCAAAGATGAGCGTGGGAAAAGGGTCGATGCTACTTTATACAAAAGTCTAGTGGGAGGGCTACGTTATTTAGTGCACACAAGGCCCGACATTGCTTTTTCTGTTGGTATTGTGAGTAGGTTTATGGAGCAGCCTACGATTATGCATCTGAATGCTGTGAAAAGGATTTTACGGTATGTAAAGGGAATAGTGAATTACGGACTGGTGTATTCAAGAAAGAGTGGTAATAACATTCTAGTGGGTTTTTCGGACAGTGATTTAGCTGGGCAAGTGGAAGATAGGAAGAGCACAGGAGGTATGGTCTTTTACTTGAATGAGAGTCTCATTACGTGGGTATCTCAGAAACAACGTTGTGTGGCGTTGTCATCGTGTGAAGCAGAGTTTATGGCTGCCACTGCAGCAGCATGTCAAAGCATATGGCTGAGGAATGTTTTAAGTCAAGTAACAGGCGAATGTGTAGGTCCAGTTGTTCTATATATAGACAACAAATCAGCGATTGATCTAGCCAAAAATCCAGTCTTTCATGGACGAAGTAAACACATTGATATAAGATATCATTTCATTCGTGAATGCATCGAGCGTGGGGAGATTGTGATCAAACATGTTCCAGGGAATCAGCAACGTGCGGACATCATGACTAAGGCATTGCAGAGTGTGAAGTTTGAACAAATGAGGAAACTGCTTGGTGTTAAGGAAATAAATAAATTTAAGATTAAGGGGGAGTTTGTTGGAGTTTAATCTTAAATTGTCTAAGTATTTAATTATCTGTGTTTTATTTTGGTTTAAGCTGTCTTGATTTGGTCAAGCAGTCAGTAACGTTTCTGTAGGAGTTTTGAGAGAATAAAGGAAGTAGTAGAGTTGAAATAGGAGAGGTGGTTCACGTAGTGTCCTACTTTCTAGCATCTGTTTAGTTACATTTCTATATATCTTTTGTATTGCATTTTGTTTGAATAACAAGAGAAAGCTTCTAGCAGTTGTGTGCTTGTGTATTTTCAGTGCAAAGTTGTTTTAGCAAACATTAGATACATTCTGGTTCCAACAATTGTCAACTCTATGTAGAAAGGGTTCGAAGCAGGGAGAGGAAAATGAATGGGAATGTAGGTTCATGTGCTAGTTATTTTTATAGGCATGTTTCGGACTCGAGTTTGTTAACGAAATTACTTGTGAAACCGGGAAATTGTTCGCAAGTTACAATTTTTTCATATTCTTGTATTTTGACTTTCGCATTGCGAATTTTGGATGTTGAACAATGAAACTCAAGAAAAATTCAAAGTTTTATTTAATTTAATATACTCACTCGTTCAGGTTGAAAATACGCGCCTCTATCCCTACTAATACTCCAGCTCTCAAATATTTCAAAGTTTTATTTACTTGTGAAGACAATACGAATATTTCAGAAGAGTAGAAGACTGGGACTACAAAGGAACACCAAGTGAGCCGGTGTAGTCCCCGTACGGTGCCATCAACAACTAAATCAATGTAAATATCAGGATTAGAAAATATTTAGTTGTACTGGTTTTGAAATTCGAAAACTCATTTCGTTAAGTTATCAGCTTTCCGGTTCATGTAAAATTTTAAAATATTAGGAAAACGGACTTATCAAGATTATATAATATTTCTTCAGGCATTATAATCTCTCAACAAGGAATGTTGTTATTTTCCTTCCTCGTATGTTTGTCTACATAATTTGAATATTACGTGTTTATCTAACTTGGTCTACTGAATTTATCTGCCGTTTTACTTACTTCGGCATCTTAGTATATTTGGTTGTTTAGTCAATTGATCTTTCCTCGTATCTACCAAGAAAGTCTTGAATTTATTACGTAGTCTGTATTCAACTCCGTGAGACCGTGACTTCCTTTAAGGAACTTTTGCCATGCAAGGTTTTGAAGATTGAACAATCTTATAGTTTAAAATTTAATTTTCAGAGATCTTAAAGATTTAATTCGCTCGTAATTGTATACTTAATTCTAGAAGTTTGAATGATCTAAAAATAAGTAAGAGGACGAAATATAAGCTTAATTCTCATTTTCTATTGTTCTGATTAATTTTGTAAAATAATATTTATTTTAAATAATTTTCATGAAGAACGAAAATCGAGTTCAGTACGACTTGGATTGAATTTTTAGCCGGATCATGGATTGCCCTGGTACTAGAACTGTTCACGAACCGATTCGAGCTTTACTTTTTTTCTCTGACAAATCGAATTGAGTCGAGTTTTCTTATCAAACAAAATTCGTGTTCGAGCTCGTTAACTAACTAGCCGAACACGAGCTTTTATGATTAATGAGCTTAGTTAATGAAAATTTGAACCTCAAACTCATATATTGGTATTTCAATTGATAATTTGATGGTAATAGAAGAAAACTTTAATTAAAAAATTTAAGCTTTTATCCGAGATTTAATTGAAAATTCTAACTTTTTGGATTGGACTTTTATCCTGATCAAGACTACGTCCAAATCGAGATTAAATTTGGGTTTATTCGGCTCGAACCGGATCGGGGTTTTGTGAAAAATATGCGATCCGTTTAAGCTTGCGGGCTGGATCCAATTGAGGTGGACTTTTTTTAAATCAGATTTTTTCCGATTTTTTTAACCAGTTCGAACAATTTTTTTCGAATACGAATTTGTGTGCATCTCAATCCCGCCACCTCATGCATTAAGGACAAGTATACTACTCCGGCCGTTTATAGAGAATTATGGAGACTGAAGAGTATTGGTACTTTCAAAATGGAGCCTTTATTTGACACCTTTAACTAATTCCTATCTGATTATTAATTAGCTTATAAAACTAATCATCAAATACATTCAACTAAGAACAAAATCTTCTTCGGAGTAATACCAAACCGATCTTCCTTGCAAATCTTCTCAATCATGTCACATAGTGTCACCAACAAGTTCAAACTGGTGGCAGGATCACCACAACAAACTGAAGAATACTTATAATCGCAAAATTAAACTGACGTGAACTAAAAAATATCGTCACAAAATGACATGATCAAGTTCTGTCGGTTAGAGCGATCCCGTGCCTTGCACGGGTATAAGTGCAGTCGCATTAGTACTGGGAAACCATGGACGGTACACAAAGATAACCTAGATTTTTTACTACTCTAGGCTCAAGGTTCTGGTACCTTTTAAAGCTTATTATTAAATTTGTTCTTTTTGTTCTTTTTCTTTAGTTTCAACTCCTTTTATCACACCATCGAATCTTACATAGAATTGTATGATATTTTTCAAGTTCTAAAATAATTATGATGCATTTGCTTAATACAATGTATCTATTCAATATTTTAGTTATGGCAATTAGTTGATTGATGTCAGTAATAGAAAATGAACTTTTGATAAGAGCCCAGAAACTACTTCTTCTGTACGGGGAAAAGAAGCCAAAGAAATGAGCTTAGGAGCTCATCCATTGCAACGGATAACAACATGCAAACATAACAGAGAAATCAGAAAAGTGCGCTCACAATACAACAGGTATTTGCATTTTTAGTGTACATCCAAATCTCAAGGAACTAAACATAACTAGGGCATGCCCATGCCTCGCACGGGCTATAAAGCTAGTTTCTTTATAAAATTTAAGAGTATACTCCCTCAATTCTTCTCAATTTTTTACATTGAAGTTGGACACAGAATTTAAAAAAAAGTGTAATTTAATAAAGAAAAGTGAGTAAAGTGGTGAGACCAATTAATATTTAATGTATAAAGCGGAGATAGTGGAAGAAAGTAATGAATGTAGTTAATTTTTATATTATAAAACTTTACTCCCTCTATCCCTCTCATTTCTTTACAGTTTTTTTACATTGTTTGGCACACATTTTAAGGATCCTATAAAGTATAATTCTACAACTTATTTTCAAAATTTTCTTTTTCTAAATAAAAATTTAAACATTATACTTTTATTCAGAAGAAAAAAATATTTAAAATAATTTATGAAAATATATTTTATAGGAGTCTTAAAATGGGTACCGAGCCCCCGTCCTCCAATGTAAAGAACTAGGGGACAGAGGGACATCCCAAAAAGGAAAGTGTAAAAAGATAACATGGACAAAAATAATAATATATAAGACGATCTTGTTGATGTGTGTCATTCTTGGGAATACATTATGTTTTTCTTAATTAATCAACTCTTTATTAATAATTGAACTTGAATACTCCTGTGCCTCTCATTTTTTTACATTTTCCTTTTTGGGATGTTATTCTCAATTTTTTACATTCCAATTTTTTTTCAAACTCAATGTAAAGAATTGAGAGATGAAGGGAGTAACATTTAGAAGAGAACATGTCAAGGGACCGTAACTACGTGTAGATTATCAGATTTTTTAAACATAAAATCACTTCTAATAATATATAAAATAAATAGAACATTTCTGTCAAAATACAATATTCATGTGATGTATGCTAGACAGTACCAAGACATGATACATATTTATACATTTAAATATCTATGTAAATATGCATGTATATATCTCTAATTTGTGTCATTATTATTAAAATTTATTAAAAAAATTATTACAAGTTTAAATCGCATTTCTTTTCATTTCATTCATTAAAATGGATACCGGATGCAAAGATGAATGAGAGGAACTTGCGAACTGATCGAATTTCATTCACACAAAACCACATTTACAACTACACAAATAAATAAAATAATCTGCTACTTATATCCTGCAACTTAGGAAGCAAAAAAAATAAAAAAAATTCAATAATTGTGTATAATGCATGAGTAAAAATAAAAAAATATTTTAGATTTGTTCCAAATCATCGAACAAATAACAAAATGGCAATAAAAAAACATGTATCTTCGGCTAGCTAGCTTCAATTCACTGGAAGGAACAATTACAGGACTAGCAAACTTCACCATCAACTTCCTAGGGGCATCCTCCGTTGCTGCCCCCACCGGGAATGTGAGTGCACGGAGAACTGCTCGACGGTGGCACCGGACCACTTGGCAGTGATTCGAGCAGCAACGGAGTCTCAAACCCTCTTAGCCATTCCTTGTATTCATTCAAAGGCCTCATGGCATTCCCTCCTATTATCGAATTATTACTATGTAACATGATGAGCATAATTGAAAGAATGCATAAAGTTCTCAAGGGGTTTTTGAAAAAGTTCATCATTTTTATATAAATGCTGTGATCGAAAGAGGGGATTTTATAGAAAGATTTTGAATGAAGCAGAAGAGTAGAATGAATGGAAAGGTAGGATATTGTGCTAGTTATTTATAGGGCATGTTTTGGACTTGAATTTGTTAGTATTTTTCGTTGTTTGTCAAACACGGAAGTTGTTAATTAACAATTTGCCGTAGACTTTCGCATTACAAAGTATTGAATGTTGAACAATCACCCAGGTTGAATATTTAGTAAAGAAAAGGTCAAACTCAGATACATGCATTTTGATTCTTTAGTCAAAGGAAGTGCTGCGTACTCTCAACTCTCAAGTCTCGTACACAACGGGAGTCTCAAATTTTTCGAAGGGTTGAACAACCAGAAGATCTTAAAGATTTTTTCGTTTGCAGAATATTTTTATAATTAAATTTCGTTTACGGAAAGGCTTGAAGTATGAATAATTTAATCAATATCCACCATCGAGTGTATCAGAAAAGAATCAAACTTAAAATAAATTAATGGTTTATTTGTTTAGTTACAAGAATCTCTATCAGTTCATTATTTTAGAGTTCTAGTCACGTATCTAGATTCTAGTACCTCAAGACTTCAGTTACATGTTGTGTTACACACCAAGGTATATATGTGTTTAGGGTTGAGGAAGTCTTCGTGCTGCGAGTTGCGAGAGCTTTCCTTTCGTGACGTCTCCATTGGGCAGATACAAATTCTAGATTAATTTCATTTCAAATGAAAACAAATGAAAACATGAATTTCATTTCGAATAATGGATTTCAAATTCTAGATTTCAATTTCAAATTACTTGTTTGGTAATACAAAAATTTGAAATTCTACATATGGTTTGGGAATATATGGAATTTTGAGATTCATAAATATGACAAACTAATATATTAATTTTAAAATTCTAAGTCTTAAATTACATCCATTTATCTCGCACACAACAAGTTATGTAAATTTTGAAGTTGATAATCTAATTATAAATATGAATTGATTTTCAAGAAAACAAAAATAAAATTGAATTGAATTAATTAATCAACAGTCTTATACAAAATTCTTCATGGAGCTTCATTTCTCTCTAATATAAAGTTTTCAACCCACTTGGGAGAGTGTCACTGGTGTGGTGGTAGATAGGAGAGGATGTGAGGAAGAGAAAGTAACAATGAAGGAGTATTTCAAATGACAACTATTCATCTGGCATTTCAAATGATGAAGCCGCAGCACATATTTAAACGAACGTGGATTTCAAATCCAAATCCTACCCCAAATTCTGTTGGTTCCCAAACAAGTAATTTGGACAAATCCATCATTTCAAATGAAATGACAGAATTTAATTGATGTCACTCACGGGTTGTTCGATTTACGAAGTGGTATAGGATCATGTTATAAAAATTTGCAATTTTATCTTAGCCTAAAAGTAACTACGGCAAACCAGTGAAGTAATACTGCAGACAAAAGTTATCTAAGAATACATATACAAGTTGCTGCAGTTTTGTGACCAGTATGCAAAACCAACAATCTTAAAACAAACAAAACTTTTTAAAAGTGGACCTAAGAGGATTTGTTCTAGACAAACTAAATGATCAGTTTTATACCAGAATTATACAGTAAATTAGCAATTCAAGTAGCAATGCAGTGAGAACACAAACTAACAAAATTTAATCAGTAAATTTTGACAACAAAATTAAGAGCAAGATTTATATATATATATCAGTTAAATGAGAAGGGTTAGAGAGTGGCCCAGTGAGGCGTGTGAAAACACTGCCCTAAGGAATCGTGCCCCTTCTCGTGCAAGGTTTTACGGCAACTCCTTAGCGGTACAACACCCGATTCAATTTTCCTTTCCCGTGCACGAACGATAAAGGATAGCAACAATGATTTTCCGAATACTGCAAATAACACCCCAAATATATCATATATAAAAGACAATATATATCTATATATATATATATATATATATATATATATATATATATATATATATACTACTATAATTGATAAAACGTTGGGGAGATGCTGGGCTCTGTGAATTTGACAGGAAACAGAGGTTAGAAGATGCAGAAGGATGTGTATATTTTCTTTTCTCGTTGCTGTCTCTGTAGACCATTATAGGCTTTCTTTATATAGGGCTAAAAAAATGAAACTGATAGACAAGATAAATATTCTTATTAATACAAGATAATAGTAATTAAAGACTTGCAAATTGTAACAGTTTGCTAACGGGCAAGTATACAACGGGTGGAAAAAAAATATCTTTGACCAATCAAATATAGTCATTACAAATATAAATCTGGTAAAATAATTCTAAGGTAAAATAAATCTTCTAAATTAATTTTTTTTTATAATAATAGATAATTTATAAATATCCAACAATCCCCCGCAAAAAATAAAATTTTATGAAAGGAAAAAACAATATAACAAATACAATAGGGAGCTCATTTTATTATGTATTCAATACGGGTAGCTTCCGGCTTGGAACCCGCACCTAGTGACGTTTGTCGCCGTTTGAAGAAACTAAGTGGACTATGCCTAGAACTTGAATCTTTTAACCAAACATTGACAAAAGCACACATAATATGGAAAATCAATTGTTAGGGCTTGCGCTATAATGGCCATGCGCAATAACCGACTCATGAGAGTTTTAGAGATTAGCCCATACCTCATAGCTGCGGCCACACAACTCCTCTCACGTAGGTAAGTCCTCAAAGGTACTAGTGAACAGAGAAGTACCTCGCAAATTCTGCCTTAAGACTTATTAAGAGTACAATACTCAACCTTACCGTTCACTATATGAGCACTTCATCATCATAGGAATGGGGAAGAAGAATGTATCTATGTACATCTTCTTAGGAGTATAACTCCATATATTGAAGGCTCTCACGCAATCATCTATCCAGCTTGTTTCTACCCTTGGAACTTATAAAACAAGTAGGGTTGCCACTGTCGAAGATGCAAAAATTATGGGCTTAGCCCCATTCCCCTCGATGAATCTAGGATCTTTTTCCTAGATAGACCCTTTGTCAAAGGATCAGCTAAATTTTCTTCTGACCTCACAAAATTTAGGGTCACATAATCTCTCATCAAGCGCTTGATTGATTTGTAACGTATCTGCAAATGCCTGTTCAATTTCGTATTAATAGTTTCCTGTTCCAATAATTCAAGCAAAGCTCTAGAATCACAATGTATATGAACAGGTGGAACAGGTGGAAGATATGAAAAGCCTGATACTGCCATAGGAGACAAGCCAGAAAGTGGAAGAAATAACTTATTAGTTGAGGATGCAGAACCTGTTGACGAACCCCATCAACTTGAAGATGTTTCTGATGTGTCAGATTCAATAGATTGTTCTCTTGAATTACCTCAGGCCAATTCTGAAAATAGAGATTCTAGCCCTGTCAATTGGGATACGGACACATCAGAAATGCATCCTACAGTCGCCAAAAGCAGTGGTATTTCATCTGTACGAGTAGAAGAAAGAAAATGCCCATCAGTAGTAGATGATAGTTCATCCTCATGCTCAACAGACTCACTCCCGTCAGTAATAGCTAATGGGCCTAGTAAAGGAAGCTCACTTGTAAAACAAAACAGCCAAAAAACATCATCAATGTAATAAATATCTCTCTACTGTTGTGTCAAGTGTAGCTTCAGCTTCACTTAATTTTTGTCCTTATTTTCAGAGGAAAAAATCAGAGGATTAAAGCCGTTCAAGGAGCAAGTAGATGTGTCAATGACACTAAAATCCAGCTATCCAATGTTTCTTCTGACGTCGGGAAGGTAATTGGTCTATCAGGAATTTGCGAAGTGGCTAAACCAGAGAAGGTTGTCTCAAATTCGTTACAGCGTCAGACTGATCAGGTGGCGAAGAAGGTGAGATACAATCCCTTTTGGGCTTTAAATATTCTGTGTGTCACAGTAATAAATGTTGTCTTTTACACATAACACACTATTGTAAGACAGTGCAAATTTTGGTGTCAAAACTGGAATGAGTTATAGTTGGATCATTTCTAAATATCTGTATCTAAATTGTAGTATCATAGCATTGAGTTTTCTGGTTATAGTCCATATATCACTGAGATATATAGTCATGTGACTCAAATATGCTAGAATACTTTTTCTTACAGTTTGTAACAAGTTTCTTAGTCTTAAGATGCTAGGGTTGAGCGGGATATCAGAGGACACAACATTCCTGCATGAAAAACATGTGAAAATTATCCCTACCATTTTAGTCTAGTGGATACCCCTCTTCTCTTGGTAACAAGAGGTTGAGGCTTCAAGCCTCACTTGAGGCATGGGTGTGTGACTAATTAACTTTAATCCAGTTATCAAAGAACATATAAAAATTGTGAGGTTTATGACTATGTAGTACTCCCCAAGGAGATAGGTAGCAGGCAACTTGTAGCCAGTCAAATTGATATATTAAATTTTATATTGAAGCTGCTAATTTTACCATTGTATTACTTGTTTATAATAAGTCACAGACTTGTTTTACTTTTTAAACTTCCAATATTTTTTTATATATCAAAATGTGTGATCGTTTGCCTTATCTGACATGAGGAAGTTGTGGTTTCGGATAGAAAATCGACCGTTATAGAGGAGGTTGGTGTGGAAAAACCTATTGAAGTAAAGACAACAACAATCCAATCCTCTTCTACACGTCCACTGAAGAGTCTGTCATCTGCTGTTGATTCAAAATTACAGTTGAAGACTGCTTCCACCATTGACACTGTGTTGATGAGCAAACAATCTTCCGTAAGAGATCAAAAGACTGATAAAATGGCCATTCCAGAAATTCCAGCTGAAAGTGCAATGCCAACGGTTACTGAAAATCCAATATCTCAGCAAGTTCCTTTCTCATCTGACAAGTCAAAATTTGAGCAACCATCAGGCACTACTGAAAAGCACATAGCCCAGCAGGTGCCAGTAAGAACTGAGAAGCTTATAGCAACCCAACCAACCATTTTAAGGCCTTTATGTGCACCTTTAATTCCAGGGACTGAAGTAAGCACACCTGTTGTTCCTACGGTCCAAACAGCACAGTCTCTGTCCCGTTCAGTTAGTGTAGCTGGCCGTTTGAACCTTGATCCATCACCTGCAACCACTAGTCATTTACCTCAGTCGTATCGAAATGCTATGATGGGAAATCAATCTAGTGCAAGTTCTGTTGGAAACGTAATTGGCCTTTACACCAATATTCGACTTACAGCACCTGAAATATATTTATATAATAGAGTATTTGATAACAAAAGAAACCCACAACTTATATTTATATTTTTCAAACAAACAGGTAAAGAAAGGCTACACCCTTCTCTTTGACACGCACATGACCTTCATCTCTTTACTATTTTTTCTCTCTACTATCTCACTTCGGTGTGTTTTTCTTCAACATACTAAGCAGCTATATATAGACTTTAGGACAAAGTATTACATCATGGCTTACATAAGTAGAATTTATTACAAGAAATTTGGCCACCCTGATATCGAGAACTGCTGCTTGTACATTTCTTCTTTTTCATGCAGCTGCCACCTTCTGTTATTTGTCTTCACATTTGTGCCGTGTATTGTATTTTGCACAGCCACCTGTTTTCCTAGGTTTGACCCGAGACTATCCAGCTTTTATCTTACTGCTTCCATTCTTTTGCATGCATGAACACACACGTCTCTATGATTATAATATAAACATGCTCATTTCAATGTAGACTCCCCCTGCATCTTTGATTATTAATCAGCCTTAAAAACCTTATCATATTATTTGTTGTGCTTTCATTATTATATATGTGTGAACTCCTGAAAATACAACTATTATTATTCCAAGAGGGTTTGAATTCTAACACTCCCCCTCAAACCCGACTTTGCATTCCGAGCTTCTTTTTCACATTATGAAACACATCTGGCTTTAACGGCTTCGTAAATATATCTGCTAAATTTTCTTCAGTCCTGCAGTGCACCAGCTCCACGATTTTATCATTCACCTGTTCTCGAATAAAATGATACTTTATATTGATGTGCTTGCTTCGACTGTGGGACACCGGATTTTCGCAAGTGAAATAGCAGATTTATTGTCCACGTAAATAGTAATCGGGTCTTACTTTGCAAGATTTAATTCGCCCAATATGTAGCCTAGCCACATAGCTTGACACGCGCACGCTGCTGCTGCAATGTATTCTGCCTCACATGTTGAGAGAGCAACTGTCTGTTGCTTCTTCGATGACCACGAAAATATTCCCGAACCGATATGAAAAGCATAACCCAAAGTGCTTTTCCCGTCATCCAAATCACCACCATAATCAATATCTGAGTAGCCAACTAATTTTGAATCTTGAGAATGAGTGTAAAACAAACCATGATCAAGTGTTCCCTTTATGTACCTCAAAATTCTTTTAGCTGCCATAAAGTGATCTTGCTTCGGCTTCTCCATGTACCTACTAACCAGTCCAACTGCATACATAATATCTGGACGAGTGAAATTTAGGTACCTCAGAATTCCAACTAAACTTTTGAACAATGTCGGATTTACCGACTCCCTCGTTGAATCAATTCTGAGCTTTATGCTTGCTTCTGCTGGTGTGTTCACCGGCTTGCATACCTCCATTCTGAATTTCTTTAAAATCTGCTCTGCATATTTTTCCTGTGACATAAAAATTCCGTCTTTGCTTTGCTTCACCTCGACTCCAAGAAAGTACGACATTTGACCAATATCTGTCATCTCAAATTTGTTAGTCATAACTTTCTTAAAATCATCGAACATACCAGGGTTGTTTCCAGTAAAAATCATGTCATCCACGTATAAGCACACGATCATAATATCTCCTCCTGAATTTGTTTTTGTGTAGAGGGCATGCTCGTACGGACTCTTCACAAAACCATTTTTCTGAAAGTATTCATCAACCCGTGTGTTCCATGCTCGCGGAGCTTGCTTCAAACCATACAAGGCCTTCTTCAGTCTGTAAACTTTATTTTCCTGGCCTTTATGAACATATCCCGGAGGTTGCTCGATATAGACTTCTTCTTCGAGATAACCATTAAGAAATGCTGACTTGACATCCATCTGAAAAATCTTCCACTGATTCTGAGCTGCAATTGCTATAAGAAGTCGTATAGTATCAACTCTAGCAACATGAGTGAAAACCTCGTCATAGTCAATACCATATCTCTGCTTGTAGCCTTTAGCGACTAGCCTCGCCTTGTACTTTTCCACTTCACCATCCTGATTTGTCTTTGTCTTGTAGACCCATTTGACACCAATTGCTTCATGTCCTTCTGGAAGATCTGTGAGCTCCCAAGTATCGTTCTTTTTTATTGCACCAATTTCCTCATTCATGGCTTTATTCCATTTGATTTCTTCAGAAGCTTCCTCAAATGTTATTGGATCACATTCAGCCATTAAACAAAACAAGGAATAATCAAAGGTTGTTTGTATCGGACTTGTTGCTTCATAGATATTATCCAGACTCCACATTTTTCTTGGCGCTCCCCCTGAACTGCTGCTTCCTACAGTCGATGGTGTCGATGCAGGAGTTCGCTGATTCGGACTTGGTGGAGGAGTTTGATCATCATTCTCATCATCATCATCAATGTTGGTGTCATTATTGTCATCATCATCCTGAAAAAACAAACCAACAACTTTTCTTTCTTCCTCGCTCCATCTCCAGTAATCTGATTCGTCAAACTCGACATCACGTGAAATGATTAAATTCTTTGTCAATGGATTGTAGAGTCTGTATGCTTTGCTTCTTTTGTCATATCAGGTAAAAATGCATTTTTCACCTTTGTCATCCAGCTTCTTTCTTTTCTGGTCAGAACATGTGCATATACAATACACCCAAAAATTCTGAGATGTCCAACTGATGGTTTGATCCCACTCCATGCTTCATTTGGAGTTTTGTATTTGACACTTTTTGTTGGACAACGATTCAGCAAATAGACAGCACATAATACGGCTTCAGCCCAAAAAGTTCCTGGCAAGTGCTTCCCTTTCACCATGCTCCTTGCCATGTCAAGAATTGTGCGATTCTTCCTTTCTGCAATGCCATTCTGTTGTGGAGTGTATGTAGTGGTCAACTGATGATTGATTCTATGTGCCCTGCAAAAACTTTTAAACAAGTTGGAGGTGTACTCGCCTCCTCTATCTGATCTGAGTATCTTCAAATACTGGCCACTTTGCTTCTCCGCCAATGCTTTGAACTCCTTGAATTTATCAAGAGCCTCCGCTTTTTCTTTTAAGATATATACCCAACTTTTCCTGCTGAAATCATCAATAAATGTTAGGTAATACCTGTTACCGCCAAGTGATGGAATATCAAATGGACTAGCAATATCTGTGTGAACAATTTCCAATGGCCTCCTGGCTCTCCATGATTTTCCAACTAGAAAACTTTGTCTATGTTGCTTCCCCTTGGCACATGCTTCACACAAATTTTCTGGTTCATTGATTTCTGGCAAACCATCTACCATCTTTGTCTTTGACAATAATTTTAAGCCAGAAAATCCAAGATGACCGAATCTCAAAGCTCAGAGCTCAGAGCATCAATGCATCTACCTCAGAGCTCTGAGAGGATGACATGGACACACTACCATATATGGGCAATAGCTACGCTTTTTTCAGTATTTCAAGCAAAAGTGTAACCATATATGTCTTAAGAATGGTCTAAGCCTACACGTTTATTCAGTGTTAGCATTACTATAAATCAGTGTTACCATAGACCTCATCAAGTATCTATGTTAACACCAAAGTCCGTGTAGGCGTTGCTCTTAAAAAAAGTGTTACCAACTAATGTGAAAAAATAGGCGGGCTCAGAAATTGGTCCAAGCGGGACAATTTTTGTCCTGAAAATTTCAATTAGCCGGGTCAACACTCAATTATTTTCACACTCGCTCTCACTCTTAACTCTCTCTCGTTCTTGTTCTCGTTCTCTCTCACTCTCAACTCTCTCTCAGCGCTCAACTCTCTCTCGCTCTATCTTCTTTAATTCTCTTTCTCTCTTCACAAAAAATTAGGGCTTTTTCAGTAACAAGTTCTACGGGTTCAATTAGAAGAAATTAGGGTTCGAGCACAATATTCTACGGGTCTTCTTCGGATCTTCAAAAGAAATTAGGGCTTTTTCGATTTTGGGTTCAATCTTCTTCAACTCTCTCGCTCTCTTCACAAAAAATTAGTACTTTGGCTATAAATCTGCAATAGGTAATGTTTGTTAATGCTAATTAGTTCTGCTATTGGATTATTGCTAGGGTTGATGCTTCTTTTCTATGTTACAAATTTAAATTATGTCTTTGTTTATAACACATAATCTTTAGATGGATTTTATGGTTTCAGATTTTAATGGATATTTCTCACTTATAATTATGTGATAAATAAGCTCACTATGTTTTTTAACCTGTTTTTATTAATTGATTCACTGTGAAGTAGGTGGAACTCTCAGTTTATCATTCCGAGGTTGGTGGATGTGTTGTAGAAAGCTATTTACAATCCTAGACTTAATTTATAATTTGTGCCTTGTATGTTGATTTAGTATGATGATCTGATTAAAAAGATTTACCAGTCACTTTGCTTGAGAAGAGAGAGGTTTGATGTGATTCAAAATGCTAATATTGTAATTTCTATATATATGTGAGTCGAGTTCAGAATTTCCAATTTGAATCGATGATCATAAATATTGGCCATTCTATATGATGCAATAGCCGAAAATTACTTGTAAATTATAATAGATTTTATTTTCACAGAGCATGGAAGTGAATTGGTACCTTAATTGCTTTTATTTACATCACTGTATACACTCCATTGACACCAGTATAATATTTCCTGTATTACGAAGAATAATAATTAATAACAATTCATAATGGCGTCACATAATTGCTTCTCTAAATACGTTCCTATGGGTTTCATGTGCCAATATCTTATGTAGGATCTCTCTGGAAGGCCACATTTAGGCTATGAATTATGCATACCCACTGCAAGAGTCGGAACATATGATACTGAGGTGTTTGTTTCTCGCTACTTATGTTTACTTGCTAATTCACAAGTTATCCTTTTTCTAGGAAAAGACAGAGGTTGGCGTGCTTGTATGGTCTACTATTCTGTAATATTTATTGTAAAAGAAGTCCATGATCTTGATATTTTTTGCTAGCTAGCTTATGTGTGGTGATCGTGATCCAGGCAATTTGCTTTTAGAATGATTTTCCTTAGATTTCTAATAGCTGTGTTTCTGCATAACGTATATAATGTCATCCTCTGTTTTGTTGGATTTGTCATATCTTACGGTGAAAATTTGTTGTAGTAGCTACTGGAGCACTTCTTTCAGTCTTTGGTCAATACATCTGGGATGACGCTACACATACGGCAGGTAGAAAATCATTTCCCTACAATTGTTTTTTAAATCCCTCGAGAAAAAAGATCTCTTGGACATGAATGTTATAAGACGATGGATAGAAACACATCAAAACTGTGAATATGGTGGTAACTGAACTCTGTTAAAAAACATTACATGCTCATTGGTGGTGTAGAGTTACTACTGAGTGTTACAATAATCATCTTTTTTATTTCTTTCTCATAAAGCTTCATTTCAATTGTCATATTTTTTTTCAGCTAGCTGGGAATAACTCTCACCATATTATTGAAGCAACCTTTAAGGTATTTGCAAGAGCTCTTCGCCAAGCAACTGAATCGGACCCACGTCGTCACGGACTGTACCAAGGTATGAATGCTACATGTTTCAATGGGATAACACAAATTTATATTGTTTGATATCTTTGTCAATTCATGTAACCTACATATATAAATGAGTGTATTTCATCTCCTATACCTTATAGGTCAAACTTTTAGATACAATTATTCTCCTTGTTTATTGATATTTTGCTAGTGTTGGCTGCCAAATATTCTCCCTTATTAAAATTTATATTTCAAGCAATTGGTGATAGAATATGTTAAAAAACGTGATGCACTTGGAGCAAACTTTCACTGCACTGATTGGATTGTAGTGCTCAAATTGTAGAAGTCTAGATACTTACATACGTTTTTTGTCAGAGATGCAAAGATTCATATTACATCTTTAATCTTCATTCCAATTCACCGCACTGCTATGATAATCCCCTTTTATGAGTTCATACACATTTTTCTTTAGAAACTAGGTGACATTATACTTTGTTTCCCCTTTGATTTGCTTGATTTGTTAAGGATAAAGTTATAACTATTAAATGGACATTTCTCTCATATTTTTTATTTTATTCTGTGTCTCATTCAAATGCACTATTCTTTTTTTACAGGTTGATGTTGAGAAAGTTCTACAAAATGAAGGTGTTGAGGCTGCTAATAAGTTGGTTCATGGAGGCAAGGAACACGACATTTTACTTGCTGTTATTTAGATTCTAAGCGCTACTTAATTATGTTAGCTTTTGATGGTATTTAAGTTAGCTTTTGGATAGTTGGCATAGTTAATTTGGATGGTTGTTGGTTTTTGTAGTAAATTTGGATAGGTTGTTGTATTGGAATGATTTGTTAACAACCTTGTGTAATTTGGATGGTTGTTTTTGTTTTGGGATGTTTGACAATATTTTAAATGGGAAGCTCTATATTTCAATATCATATGTTCCATTTTTGCATTTAAAGTGTTGGCAAAAGTATAATAAAGTGTAGGCAAAATATATAATTGTTAAAGATAAAAGTGTAGCCATAGTGATAAAGTTGTTGCCAAAAATATCAAAGTGTTTCACAGTATTATGTTACAGTAGTACTAAACAGGTGTAGGCATAGGTCTACGGTTATACTTTTAATAGTGTTACCATATTGATAATTGTGTTGGCATAGGTCTACAGCGACAAGTTTCAAGATGTAGCCACAGAATAGAAAAGTGTAAGCATAGGGGTCTACAGCTACACAATATACTCGTGTCACCAGAAACCAAAAAAGTGTCAGCATAGGGGTCTATGGTTGCGGCCGTTTTTGTAACACCCTCAAATTTGGTCAAAGTGTAACCGTAGCCTGTTTTTTTTTGTTTTAGCCACACTTTTTAGGCTACAAGCACACTTTTTTAGGCGTAACAGCTATCCAATGTTTCTTCTGACGTCGGGAAGGTAATTGGTCTATCAGGAATTTGCGAAGTGGCTAAACCAGAGAAGGCTGTCTCAAATTCGTTACAGCGTCGGACATGATCAGGTGGCGAAGAAGGTGAGATACAATCCCTTTTGGGCTTTAAATATTCTGTGTGTCACAGTGATAAATGTTGTCTTTTACACATAAGACACCATTGTAAGACGGTGCAAATTTTGGTGTCAGAACTGGAATGAGTTATAGTTGGATCATTTCTAAATATCTGTATCTAAATTGTAGTATCATAGCATTGAGTTTTTTGGTTAAAGTCCATATATCACTGAGATATATAGTCATGTGACTCAAATATGCTAGAATACTTTTTCTTACAGTTTGTAACAAGTTTCTTAGTCTTAAGACGCTAGGGTTGAGCGGGATATCAGAGGACACAACATTCCTGCATGAAAAACATGTGAAAATTATCCCTACCATTTTAGTCTAGTGGATACCCCTCTTCTCTTGGTAACAAGAGGTTGAGGCTTCAAGCCTCACTTGAGGCATGGGTGTGTGACTAATTAACTTTAATCCAGTTATCAAAGAACATATAAAAATTGTGAGGTTTATGACTATGTAGTACTCCCCAAGTAGATAGGTAGCAGGCAACTTGTAGCCAATCAGATTGATATATTAAATTTTATATTGAAGCTGCTAACACTACGCCATATATGAGCAATAACTACGCTTTTTTCAGTGTTACAAGCAAAAGTGTAACCATATATGCTTTAAAATTGATTAAAACTGATCTAGGACTACACTTTCTTTTAGCGATACCAATGATATAAACTAGTGTTACCGTAGACATAATTTGGTACCTATGGTAACACCAAAACCAGTGTAAGCGTTGCTATTTAAATAAAATTGTTAAATAGGCGGGCTCAATTGTTTTGTCGGGGCGGGTCTTTCATCTATCCAAAATTTTCACTCAATTAATTAGGCGGGTCTTTTATTTTTCCAATTATTTTCACGTCTCCGCTCAATTACAATCACTCAATATTTTTCACTCACTCAACTCTCTCTCTCTCTCTCTCTCAACTCTCTCTCCCTCTTTACTCTTTCTTAGGGGTTCTCTAATTAGGGTTCTTTTGGGTTCTCTAATTAGGGTTCTCTACGGGTTCTTCATATTTATTTAGGGCTTCAATTGGAAGTACAAGCAATTGGGGTTGATGATTTCTACGGGTTTCTATTGGAAGCAATTGGGGTTAACGAGTTTTTACGGGTCTTCTTCTTTACTAACTCCTCACTGTTTCTTTAAGTTCGATTTTATTTGTTTGTATGTTTTGTACATTATTCGTATAACATGTTTTGGTTGGGTGTATTATGTTATAACATGTCTCGATTGTATACAGTATATGTTAGTTATGTACAAAATGATGTTATTTGGGTATATTCAATATGTGTTTTGAATTTGTATACAGGTTTGGATTATTTTACTTAATTATACTCCTCTTTTCCGTCTTTAAATTTCCAGTTTCATTGAACAAAGTCAACTGGATGGTGTATGTCTTGTCGCTCTAGTGTGTTGGAAAAGGGGAAGATACAGATGACAGGTAGTCCTCGTGATTTCTTTGTCCCTGCTCAGGTAGTGTTTACTTCTTATCCATAAATATTTTCTTGATATTCTTCCCAAGAGTTGTACATTCAAATGAAATTGTTAACAATATATGCAGGAAAATTGGTTACTGCTAGCAGCTGATTATTCCCAGATAGAACTAAGACTGATGGCACGCTTTTCTAAAGACCCGTCATTAGTTGAACTCCTAACTGTTACTTGTTTATTTTCATCTATATTAACCTTTGTGTCCAAATAAACAATGCTAATGTCACAATATCTTGGTGCATTTTTCTTAACATATGCTGCCTTCCCCACTCCTGTCTTGAACATACTAGAAAAAAGACATCGGGTACTGCATTTTATACGCATCGCATATCTCAACTAGATTTCCACTTCCAAGTGCAATTCAATATTATCTAGTAGACCTAGTTGACATCTTGTCAGTACTATAGCAATACTACATTGTGCGTATGGATTAATACAAAATTTGACCTCTGACTAATGATATATATTATGGTTATATTATAATTTACTGCAGATTATATGGGTAGAACATACAGAATATGACGAGAGTTCAATCCACCACTTGTACCGTCCTTTACTAAGGTCTGGCATGGGCTTTGGTGCACAAAAGTGGGTTGCAACCCTTCAAAGACATTGTGACTTTTTGGCAACCATTATGCCTTCTGCAGGACCCACTAAAGATCTTTCAGGTCATTTGTTATCCATTCATTATACTATCTGATTATAATTGTATTACTGGATTCTGATATAGTTTCATGAAAACAGTTATCACGCCAACTGGTAAGACAAGCATGGAAAAACTGGCACAACGCATGACTCGTAACTTCTGTGCTGGAGTTTGTGCAACAACGCACAATTGGGAGGTTGTCCAAGTAGGGAACGTGGGCAAAGGTGAAAGGTTGATGACACGGAAAAGTGTTCACAGCCTGGGAGAGCCCTCTGGCATAGTTTTATGTGCTACATTATCTATTATGGCTGCAGCAAAAGATGTGCAGTCCAAGAAGGAAATTTATGCTCCCTTTAACATTCTACCCGTAGATTCTGCTGGATCATCACAGGCCATCATGCAGCTTGAAGAGGTGGTGTAAACACATATTTTTGTAAGCAATTGCCTTGGTAATTATTTTCTGCTAATTTCTTTTTTCCCACCAACCAGGTGAAGGCAGCTGTGGGTGTACTGTTGAATACTGGTGGTTTAAATTTTCCGTCTTCATTTGAGAAGCAAAGTAAATCACGGAATTTGGATATTCTGGATTGGCTAAGGGCCATGTTCGGATTTCAGGTATGTAAATAATTGCTTCTTGCAATGATATCTTGGTGTTTGATAACATATTGGAAGTGAAGACTTATTACAAGTTTTTTGTTTCCTACAAAATGACAATGTCAGGAACCAGCTGGAACATTTGATTTTGCTGCTTGCCAACATCCACATTAGGCTCGATCCCAAGCCTGAGCCACTTAATAAGGTCTTCTTGGTTAAACTATAATCTCTTGCTTTCTGATTAGTACAAAAAATATTTTATGATTTTGTTGTTAGGAAACTTTCAACCTTCAACATCGAGCATTAAGGCATCCCTCGACCCTCATTTGTCTGGTTTTCAGTATACTATACATATTTTATTTCCCATCACGAAACTCACATCTAGTGGTGCATCTGAAGACTCTCGATGGAAAGTATTATGACTACTTGATACCGTAAGTCTGTCAATATTACTTGATATGCCTAATGTTGCTTAGCCAGTTTGGAATATCACAATAATGAGAAAATATGCTAATTCGTACTTGTAATCTTATTTACTTTTTGAATCTGCTTAGTTAACTAAAGTTTCTTAATGTCTTGTATATGTCATAGATAGTAATCAAAGCAATGACTAGTATTTGAGCTTGTTACTTTCTAATCTAAAATTTTCATGGTTCTTTTGTTTTGTGGATGTAGTTGATATCCTTATTTATATTCCGCTGTATATTGATTTAGAATCACCCAAAGGTAGGAAATACTGCTGCCAGATTAATGGTTTTTCTTCTCTGAATCTCACCAAACTTGATGTCTTGTCTCATCTCCCTGAAATTGAATTGGGGGTTTCATACAAATATGTTGATGGAACTCCAGTTGAATCTTTCTCAGGAGATCTATGTGTTCTTGAACAATTAAAGGCAAGTCGATTTTCCTTTTTCCGTCTCCATATTCTTTGATTGAGAATGATGCTATGTCTGTGATTTTATAACTTCTCATTTGGTATGACAATGCATTAAGAGACCTATTTAAGGAATATATAAGTGCATCAATGCTTGTAACCTTACTTTATATAATAAAAAACTTGTGATGACTTCTCAATCAATTTATTTTATTATTATTACTTATCTTTTATCTTCTACTCATAGAAAGAGTGATGGATCCACAAACTTGTGTATGTAGCAGGAGTTTGGCAAGTTTTGATTTCTTAAATAGTGTATTAATGCTCATTGCATAATGCATATTATGATAGCAGCATACTTGTTAGTTGTTCCTGTAGGGTATTTCCATTAACTTGAAATAAATCTGTAACACTTGGACTTAAAAGAGTCGGTCCACGTTTCCTACTATCTCATGTATTCTGAAATTTTTTGCTAATGCCCTCAATGTTAAATCATGTTGCATACATTTTTGATAGCCAGTAATAGCTGTTGCGGGGGTTTCACCAGTTTATGGTATATTGTTTTACCTTATTGCTCTAAGATTGATACTGACAACTGCAGAATTTATTATCCTTGCATCCTGTCATTTCCATCTTAGTACTCTTTGTGTTTTTCTTTGGTTATTGGAGCCGAAAGAGGTGTGAAGCTCCCTAATTGTCTACATTGTACAGAACTAAGGTAATCAATCTGTAACTTAATTATATTGTGTACTCTACCTAAGGCTTACTAATAATCTATATAACTGCAATTGTTCTGAGATGAATATGGTGAACTAGATTGATTTGGTGCTAAATTGATGATGGAACATACCTAGTATCTGCTACTGTAATCTAGCGTAGAAAATCCTAGGAAAATGTGCAGTAGAATCCTAAATATTGTGTAAAATGTGCAGTAGAGACTCTTTCCGTAGCAAGTTAGTTCAGTACCAGAGAACTCATGTCTTACCCAGTTTTTACATTTACTTTTAATTGCCAATTCATGCATCATATGTAATTGCATTTTGATTATAGTTCTCCTGCAGCTTCTTGTTTATTCGGCAGGCATTTCATCCACTAGCGTAGGCTCTTCTGTTGATCCAACAACATTACTTTTTAACTTCCACCTTTACTAGTTCCTTCAGTGCACTTGATGACAATGCCTATGCCTTTGCAACTTCCTTACTTTTTTGGTCGTCCTTGACTTCATCAAGAGCTCGAATCAGATTCGAAAGACAAACATCTGCATCTTTAGTTGCCGTCTTGGGCATGAGTTTCTCTGCAACATCAGCAGGAGTGATGTTGATCTCCTCTATCAACTGCTGGATCAAATCAAAAGTCGGATGTGCTTCCACCTCCAGGTAATTTTTAGCAAGCACCTTAAACCCTTAAAAACTGCAGTAAGACATCTCAATATGTTTGTCCATTCGTCCTGTTCTAATAAGAGTTGGATCAAGTTTCTCCACATAATTAGTTGTCAGCACAATGATTCGCTTGCCTCCACACGCGGACCACAGCCCATCAATAAAATTTAGTAGTCCTGATAAAGTTACTTTGCTATCATCCTAGGATTCTGTACGAGCTACGTTCATGATCATGTCAGTGTATGGATGTTTCTCCTCTTTCTTTATCCTCTGACCACTAAGATCAAGTGAGTAGTCAATGTCCTCAATTACAATTATTGATTTATTGGTTGTCTCGGTCAACAGCATCCTCAACTCTGTATTATTCCTGACAGCAGTCAGCTCAAGATCATAAATATCGTAATTTAGCAAATTCGCCATTGCAACAATCATGGTTGATTTTCCAGTCCCTGGAGGACCATAAAGCAGGTAACCTCGTTTACATGCTTTCCCAATTCTGGCATAATAATCCTTACTGTTGCTAAATGTTAACAGATCTTCAATAATAATCCTTCATTATTAAAGGGGAAGGTGGACATGCAGCAAGCCCATACAGAACTAAAGATCCAGTTCTGGAAGCATCTATGTGAAATTTATATTTCTCATAGGTAATGCAGGATCTCTGTGTAGTTATTTCTCTTCACCCTCTTGTGGCATTAATGTTAAAAGAACTAACTTTCAGTTCTCTATGTTCTCCCTTTAGAATCTTGCAGAAGTAGTTCAAGGTCTTGAAACAAAATGAATTAATCTTCTATCCGTGAGTTCTTTAATTTAAAATGTTAGTACTCCATCCATCCCAGTATCCAACAACATACATGCTTGCTGAACATAAATTGTTTTAGCAAATATCGAAGATGCAATTTTTATATGTTTGATGAACTTTCATTTTCATTAAGTAATGTTTGCAGTGCTCTTTTATATTTATATATAGAAAATAAAGATAGTAATTAGTAACAGTAATTTGCTTTGTTTGTCAGAATATGTTGTGGTGGAATCCAAGTGAGAGAATAAATATAAAGAAGAAACAACATATGCTGCCATGGCTGCAAAAGATGCAGCTGAGAAATCATTAAGGTTGGCTGATTTGAGGTCTTCTAGGCTTAGCTACTCCATGGTACTTGAGTTGGGTTTTAGATGTTGGTTTATGTAGTAGATATGGATGATTGATTATTATGTATTGGAATGGTGTGAATTTGATGTAGTTATTTTGGATGGTTTTTGTATGTATTGAAATGGCTTCTGGACAACCTGTTTATGTATTGGAATGTTTGGTAATATTTTGAATGGGAAGTTCTATATTTCAATGTCGTATGTTGCCATTCTATATTTAAAGTGTTGGTAAAAAAAAGCATGCAAAGTGTAACCATTGACTCCAAAGTATTTAGTCTGTTGGCAAAAGTATAGCAAAGTGTTGGCACAAAATCTAAAAATGTTTAAGAAAAAGTGTAGGCATAGTGGTAAGGGTGTTGGTAAAAACATCAAGTGTTTCATAATTTGGTGTTACAGTAGTACTGAAAATGTGTTGGCATAGGTCTATAGCAATACTATTAGTAATGTTACTATAAAGATAACTGTGTAGGCATAGATCTATGGCAACAACTAATAATATGTAGCCACAAAAGTAAAATGTGTTAGCGTAGGGGTCTAAGCCTACACATTTCTCCCGTGTTACCAAAAACCACAAAAGTGTTGGCGTAGACACCTATGGTAGCGGCCATTTTTCTAACACCCTCAAATTTGGTCAAAGTGTAGCCATAGCCTGGTTTTTTCCTTTTACCAACAGTTTTTTGGGCTATAATCACACTTTTTCAGGTGTTGCTGAAGCCCACTTATGGCGTAGTGTAATTTTATCATTGTATTACTTGTTTATAATAAGTCAGACTTGTTTTACTTTTTAAACTTCCATTATTTTTTTATATATCAAAATGTGTGATCGTTTGCCTTATGTGACAGGAGGAAGTTGTGGTTCCGGATAGAAAATCGACCGTTATAGAGGAGGTTGGTGTGGAAAAACCTATTGAAGTGAAGACAACAACAATCCAATCCTCTTCTACACGTCCACTGAAGAATCTGTCATCTGCTGTTGATTCAAAATTACAGTTGAAGACTGCTTCCGCCATTGACACTGTGTTGATGAGCAAACAATCTTCCGTAAGAGATCAAAAGACTGATAAAATGGCCATTCCAGAAATTCGAGCTGAAAGTGCCATGCCAACGGTTACTGAAAATCCAATCTCTCAGCAAGTTCCTTTCTCATCTGACAAGTCAAAATTTGAGCAACCATCAGGCACTACTGAAAAGCACATAGCCCAGCAGGTGCCAGTAAGAACTGAGAAGCTTACAGCAACCCAACCATCCATTTTAAGGCCTTTAAGTGCACCCTTAATTCCAGGGACTGAAGTAAGCACACCTGTTGTTCCTACGGTCCAAACAGCACAGTCTCTGTCCCGTTCGGTGAGTGCAGCTGGCCGTTTGAACCTTGATCCATCACCTGCAACCACTAGTCATTTACCTCAGTCGTATCGAAATGCTATGATGGGAAATCAATCTACTGCAAGTTCAACAGGTTGCACTCTTGCTCATTCGTCAAATTCAGAAGTAAATTCACAGAAGTCTTACTTGCAGCATTCTGCTGTGATATCTGCACCAATGCATCTACCTCAGAGCTCTGAGAGGATGCACATGGAGTCAATCAGATCAGACCTTCTATTCGGAATGGTAAGTCATGAGGTACTGCAAAATATGCCTCACTGGATAGAGAACCATCGACTGGACAACAGGAGAAGTGATTGCAATCCTCCAGTACAGAATGTGCCTCAATGGATGGAAAACCTTCAACAGGATACCAGAAGAAGCATAAACAGTGACCGACTTTAAGCACCACTGCATCTTCGTCTGTATATCAAGTGTAAACAAACGATTCTTTGACATCTCCACGTCTGCAATTAATTCTCGAACCTGATTTCTGATGATAAGAGAATTATCCTGCATCTGAATATTATATCCTTTCTCCACAAGTTGACCAAGACTGATGATATTACTTTTCAAAGCAGGTATGTAATAAACATCATTTATATACTTTTTCTCACCATTTTTTAATTCAATCATAATTGTACCTTTTCCTTTGACTGGAATCTTTGAAGAATCTCCAAACGTAACTTCTCCGTTGATGGCCTCTCGTCTATTTCCGTAAATAAATCTTTGTGGCCCGTCATGTGATTGCTCGCACCTGAGTCAAGATACCAAACATTTTTCTTGCTTTCCTCGTCTCCTTTGTAAGTGAGGAACATAGCAGTGCCCACATTTTTATCTTCTTTTGTTGCTGCAAAATGACTTCTTTCTTCCACTTTTGGTGATCTACACTCATAACTGAAATGGCCAAATTTATTACAATTGTAGCACTGAAACTGAGACTTGTCACCTCGTTGAAATCCGCCTCTTCCTCGACCTCTAAAATTTTGACCACGGCCAGATGGTTGATAACCTTCAGTATTCTGGCTTCTGTTGAAGGACTGCCTTCCACATCCTCGTCCACCTCGGTAGCCACCTCTAAAGCCACCTCTTCCACGAACAGAATTGTTACTGCTTGAACTTTCACCAATGGATGTTCACAAAATATCACGCAAGTATACGCGGTCACAAGTAATATAAGAATAAGTAGAGTTCGTTCCCACAGAGACTGCTTTGGTTATTATAGTTATGCACTTATGCAACAGTGTATGGCTATCGTTCAATGCTAAGACAAGTATCAAAGTTGTGTTTTGATTAACTAAATTAACTAAACAATTTACCAAGACAATATTAAACTAAAGATTGCTGTTGAATTACTTATGAGAATAAAACATGGGATCCTAACTTCATTAAATACTTCATTCAGAGTCTTTTGTCTTTAATCCATGCATGTGACGGTTGTGATAACTAATCGGATAACACGAAATCAGTACACGCTACCTTTCAGTATACGTTTACCAAACCACTCAAACATCCACAAAAGAGATAGAAGTTGGGCAGACACCAATTATGCTTAGACCCTATATGTCTATAAGATTTGAAAACATAACGGTTTAACGAGCAAGTTATCCATTCAGATTACATAGGGTAGGTAAGATGGTTAAAATCACCTACGAATCATGCATGACAAACATACATAAACCTATGCTAGCATGGCAAGTTCTAAACCTCTATATCCACTTTCGCATTCAATAGAGATTAACAAACAATCTTAGATGTTAGCTACGCATCCAAGAAGAATAAGCACAACCAAACTAGGATATGAATTAGCCATCACACACACATCTTTAAAACAATTAACTACTAAATTCCATAAATAAATCCGCTAGGACCCCATGACAACGATTAGTTCATGATCGAACTTCTCATCATCACGGGGTTTGATGAAAGCATGATGAAAAACAAGAAATCAATGATGTAAATATGAATAAGAGTTAAAGGTTTAGAGGACAAATCCGGAAGCATCCAAAAGTTACACCAAAATTGAAGAATACAAGAAAAAACTATGTCTAGATCTCCTCGTAGTCACGTTCTTCGTTCTTGACTCCTCGATCTTGTGCTCCAATATTGAATCTGATCTCTGGTGTGTTGTGATGTATTGTGATGTGTTGATTATGTCCCCCCAAGGTGTGTATTTATAGCTCCAAGTTGTCCCTCTTCCAAGCAATTGTCGTTTTTGAGTTAGAATAGAATTACAGCAATTTCCATCTTTGAATGCAATAAGAATTGCATATTCCATGTTTACAACTGATTCTGGAAGTTTCTGGCCGCCCCAAGCAATTACCATAATGATTAGAAGTCGAATTTGTGAAAATTTCCTTATTAAAATCGAATTCTGGCAATTTATGGCGATTCTGACTTCCTGGGCGGCCGCGCAGAATTCCAGTACAATTCCTGGGCGCCCGCGCAGAACCTTCTGCCTAGAATTATAGAAAATGTTGTCCTCTTCGCGTGAGCTGTAAGATCGTCAGAATCGGACTTGTAGAACTCCAGATATGGCCAAAACAGTGAAGACTGCGCAACCTACCCGGAAAATCCGAATTTTAATCAAATTAACCTCCAACTCTTGGTTCTGCAAAACTTAATGAAAACACATTAAACACACCACATACTTGAGTTCAAGTCATCAATTTAAGCCGATATGAAGCGTTCCAAGTGGATTAAAAATCCACTTATCAATGGACACTTTACTTTGCAATGCCTTTTCCAAATAGCTTGTATCATCGTATTGATTCATTCGTTGCTCGTGGGCTTGAAGAGATCTCACAAGCTCATCGATCGAAATTGTTGACAAATCTTTTGATTCCTCGATAGAAGTAACAACATAATCAAATTTTCTTATCAACGAACAGAGCAATTTTTCCATGACCCGAACATCATCGAGACTTTCGTCATTTCTCTTCATCTCATTTGTCACCGTTTTCAAACGAGTAACATATTCACCAACATTTTCTGAGGCCTTCATTTTAATGTTTTCGAACTCCCCGCGTAGAACTTGGAGCCGCACCTTTTTAACTTTTTCAACACCTTGGAAAGATTTTTGCAAAATCTCCCACGCTTCTTTCGCTGTTTTTACATCAGAATTTTTTTCAAAAGTTGATTCATCAACACCATGAATAATTGTATATAATGCCTTTTTATCCTTTTTCCGGATCTCCTTTAACGCCGTCTTCTCGGCATTCGGAAGTGCTGCTTCAGCGGCTGCATCTGCGGGCTCGTTGAATCCACTTTCGACAATATCCCAATTGTCGTAAGAACCGAGTAACACCTTCATTTGGATACTCCAGTTCCCGTAATTTGTGGCCGTCAATTTTGGAATATTGGGTTGCACCATAGAACGCTGGCTCGGATACCACTTGTTGGAAACGTAATTGGCCTTTACACCAATATTCGACTTACAACACCTGAAATATATTTATATAACAGAGTATTTGATAACAAAAGAAACCCACAACTTATATTTATATTTTTCAAACAAACAGGTATAGCAAGGCTTCACCCTTCTCTTTGACACGCACAGGAGCTTCAGCTATTTACTATTTTTTCTCTCTACTATCTCACTTCGGTGTGTTTTTCTTCAACAGACTAAGTAGCTATATATAGATTTTTAAACAAGTTGGAGGTGTACTCGCCTCCTCTATCTGATCTGAGTATCTTCAAATACTGGCCAATTTGCTTCTCCGCCAATGCTTTGAACTCCTTGAATTTATCAAGAGCCTCCGCTTTTTCTTTTAAGATATATACCCAACTTTTCCTGCTGAAATCATCAATAAATGTTAGGTAATACCTGTTACCGCCAAGTGATGGAATATCAAATGGACCAGCAATATCTGTGTGAACAATTTCCAATGGCCTCCTGGCTCTCCATGATTTTCCAACTGGAAAACTTTGTCTATGTTTCTTCCCCTTGGCACATGCTTCACACAAATTTTCTGGTTCATTGATTTCTGGCAAACCATCTACCATCTTTGTCTTTGACAATAATTTTAAGCCAGAAAATCCAAGATGACCGAATCTCAAAGCTCAGAGCTCAGAGCATCAATGCATCTACCTCAGAGCTCTGAGAGGATGACATGGAGTCAATCAGATCAGACCTTCTATTCGGAATGGTAAGTCACGAGGTACTGCAAAATGTGCCTCACTGGATAGAGAACCATCGACTGGACAACAGGAGAAGTGATTGCAATCCTCCAGTACAGAATGTGCCTCAATGGATGGAAAACCTTCAACAGGATACCAGAAGAAGCATAAACAGTGACCGTTCTTTGCACCGTGACATTCAAAACTTTGATATGGCTAGGTCTGTACAATGTAGATCTCAAGATCAATTTCCTTTCGGCTTTCCTGCTGTTACATCAGGGCGCTAGATTCCTGGTGCATCCTCTGATGATTTTCCACATCTTGACATCATTAACAACTTGCTTGATGATCAAAATGGGATTTTCATGGCATCAACCCCAAATTCAGGCTTTCCGACTTTCAGCAACGGGTCTCATCATCTGCACCAGCAGGAGTTCACTTTCCCTGGTGATATTGGCTTTTCTGGTGATATGGGATCCTCCAGCTCCTCCATGTTTGAGCAAACACAAAGTTACCATGATGACGAATATTATCATAGTTATAACTTTGCTTCTGATCAGTATGACTCAAATTGGATTCACCAAGCAAATCTACAACCATATATACCAGAATGGAATCGATGGTTCGATACCAAATCAATGGCAGGCTGGTAATTCTGATCTATCTTATCAAAGCATGAGAAGTTCAGAGAATGACAATTTCTCGTATCATATTCCAGAGTATTCAAACATGGTATGTGGTGCTAATGGTTATACTGTATTCCGACCCTCTAGTGGACATTGATATAGTTAACTATATTGGAGCTCGTCACAGTGTAGTAGACATATTGCTCCGGTGTAATGAATATAAATAATGTGATTCAGAGTAGAAAGTGTTGGTTTAGATTTGGAGCCGAGGCCGCGACCTCTTTGCATGGAACCATTATGTATAGGATGATTTTGATTTTCTTTCTTTTGCTAGCAATTATACACACAAATGGATACTTTAGGTTAATTTTGTTTTTTCTTAACAGCTCTAGGCAGAAACAAGTTTTGATCACTAAGGCTGTGTTTGGTTGGGAAGAATGGAATGGAATGGGATGGGATGAGTAAAATTAATTAGAAATGATGGAGTTTGGAGGGTAGATTTAAAAAAAAATTAGAGTGCAAATATGTCATGATAAGATTTATAAAGAAAATGGATAGGAGAATGAATGGAGCATTTCTTCTCCTGAGTGTTTGAGTTTTGGTTTAGGACTTTAAGTGATTGTGAATGCAATGAGAAAAAAAATGCAAAATATGAACAAAAGCACATATTTTGGTTCAAATTTTATTCCATTTCCTCCATTTTCATTTATCTCAACCAAACACAATGTAAGGTTGTGTTCAATTGCGTGGAATGGAATGAGGGGCAAAAACAAATTTGAACTGGGAAGGTTGTCGAAAATGTTTGATAATTTTATCCCTTGCTTCATTCCTTTCCAAGCAATTTAAACAAAAAAAAAATTATCCCTTTGCATTTTGGAGGCAATACTCATTCTCCTTCAAGATTTTTCATTGAAAATTTCTACTCATTCTCGTTCATTATACTGTCATACGTGCTTTCTTTCTCCATAGATTTTGTTTATAAGCTTTGATTTCATTTTTTTCCCGTTCCATTCTCACCAAGTGAACACTGTTAGTAGGACAAAAGGTATTTACTTAAAGAAAAAGAGAATAATATATTTCTTGATGATTGGCTTCACACTACAAATGATTTTAGAGCTTATTATTTATAGCTCTACTATATCAGATACATGATTGCATAATAAATACTAGATACATGAATTATCAATAAATGAAACTCCTGGTCTTCTTTTATTCATGGCATGTATCTGAAACTCCTGGTCCTCCTTTATTCAGCTACTAACCCTTCAACTCCAACTAGTTTGATATCTCATGACTCATGACTTGTTCCTGATGGATCAAGTTTAACTTTCAACACCCCCTATTAAACTTGATTTTCCTTTCCAACTTCAATCCAAGCTCGGAATCTGGAAAAGTCTGCAAACTTTAAGGGTTTTGTAAAAATGTCTGCAATCTGATCATTTGTTTTTACATAGTTCAGCTCCACTTCTTTATTTTCAACACATTCTCTTATGTAATGATATTTGGTGTCTATGTGTTTACTACGGTCGTGAAACACTGGATTCTTTGCCAGAGCAATGGCAGACTTAGTATCAACATATATCGATGTTGCCTTCTTTTGAGGAACTTGAATCATCTTTAACAGCTTTCTTAGCCATATTGCATGACAAACACATGACGCAGCAGAAACATACTCAGCTTCACAAGTGGAGAGAGTCACTATAGGCTGTTTCTTTGAACACCATGTAAAAGGAGTATCTCCCAGAAAGAATATGAACCCAGTGGTGCTTTTTCTATCATCAATATCTCCTCCCCAATCGCTATCACTATAGCCATACAATTCAAAAAATTTTGATGGAAAATAAGTAACACCAAATTCAAGCGTACCTTTGATATAGCGGAGTATCCTCTTTGCCAACTTCAAATGGGTCACAGTAGGTGCTTCCATAAACCTACTTATCAAACCAACTCCATAAAGAATATCTGGTCTTGAGCACGTCAAGTATCTAAGACTTCCAACTAAACTTCTATAAAATGTTGGATCAATTTTGGTACCTTTATCATACCTGGACAATTTTGTGCCAGGAGGAATTGGAGTACTTGTTGGCTGACAATTTTCCATTCCAAAATTTTTGAGAATTTTTTCTGCATAAGCTTTCTGGGAAACAAAAATCTGATTTTTCTTTTGTCTTGTTTCCATTCCCAAGTAGTATGACATGAGACCAAGATCTGTCATTTCGAACTCCATTGTCATTGCTTTCTTGAATTCTTCAATCATCTGAGCATTATTTCCTGTGAATATTAAATCATCCACATACAAACATACCAACATGAAACCTCCATTTTCATCATTTTTAACATACAGTGCATGCTCATCTGGACACTTGAAAAATCCATGATCTCGAAAATATTTATCAATTCGACTATACCATGCTCGAGGCGCTTGCTTCAGCCCATACAACACCTTCTTTAACTTTAAGACTTTATCTTCATGACCTTTAACAACGTATCCTTCAGGTTGTTGAATGTATACTTCCTCTTCGAGATAGCCGTTTAAAAATGCTGACTTCACATCCATTTGAAATATATTCCACATATTTTGAGCAGCCATAGAGATGATTAATCGAATCGTTTCCAAGCGTGCAACAGGAGAAAACACTTCTTCATAATCAATTCCTTGCTTCTGACTATATCCCTTGGCGACGAGTCTCGCTTTATTTTTCTCCACATCTCCTTGAGCATTCCTCTTCACCTTATACACCCATTTCACGCCAACTGCTTTATGACCTTTAGGAAGTGTAGTGAGCTCCCATGTATCATTCCGTTTGATTGCTTTGATTTCCTCATCCATTGCAAGCTTTCAATCTTTATCCATCTTAGCACTTTCAAAATGCAGTGGTTCTGTTTCAGAGAACAAACAGAAGCAACTCGGATTGTCATCGACATAGAAACTTGGATTATCAACCACATTTGTTTCTGTATAAATATCAGAAAGCCTTCTCGTACGAAGTGGTCCTTCAGAAGATTCAACACTTGATGATTGAGAAGCATTAGGTGAGTGAGGTGGTGAATGAACGGGTGTGGATATATTTTCTCTTTCATTTGAATTTTCTTCTTGTAGAGGAAAGACCACAAATTCTTCATCTTGAGGGACATCCCAATCCCATCTATTTTTTTCATCAAACTGAGCATCTCGACTAATAATAATTTTTCCATTAATAGGATTATAGAATTTGTGCCCCTTCGTACCTGGATCATAGCCGATGAAAACCATCTTCTCACTTTTATTTTCAAGCTTTGATCTTTTTTCATCAGGAACATGAATGTAGGCTATGCATCCAAAGACACGCAAATGTGAAACAGTAGGCTTTTTACCACTCCAGGCTTGTTCTGGTGTTGCTCCATGAACACTCTTTTATGCTGATCGATTTGATAAATACACTGCACATACTACTGCTTCAGCCCAAAATTCCTTTGGCATGCTCTTGCTTTTAAGGATGCTACGAACCATGTTCAAAATGGTTCTGTTCTTTCGCTCCACAACTCCGTTATGCTGCGGAGTTCTTGGCACAGTAAGAAAACGGCGAATCCCATTATTTTTGCAATACTGATTAAAATCTGTAGAAGTAAATTCTCCTCCTCGATCTGTTCTCAAGGTTTGGATAAAATATCCACTTTCCTTCTCAACAAGAGCTTTAAATTGTTTAAAAATTCCAAAAGCTTCATCTTTAGTTTTCAAAAAATAAACCCATGTCTTGCGAGAAAAAATCATCAATGAAAAGCAAAAAATAATTTGCCTTACCATATGATGCAGGTCTGATAGGTCCACAAATATCTGCATGAACATGCTCGAGAGGCTTAGTTGCTCTATAAATCGCCTTTTGCGGAAAGCTTCTTCTTGATTGTTTACCAAAGAGACATCCTTCACACATATGATTAGGATGATTGATTTTTGGTAGTCTATACACCATATTTGCATTTGACAGCAACTTCAAACTTTCAAAATTAAGATGACCAAATCTCAAGTGCCATATCCATGAAGTATCTTCCACACAAGTTCTCAAGCATTTTGGATGATCAACATCAATTTTCATCAAAAACATTCTGTTTTTCTCTATTGGAACTTTTGCAATTAGCAAGTTTGAGTCATTTCTCAAGGTTAGATAATTATCTTTCATGTGAATATTAAAACCCATCTCAAGCAATTGTCCCAAACTTCATATATTTGTCTTTAAATTAGGAACATAATAAAGAAATTAAAATATGATTTCCACTTCTGGAACGAATAAGAACATCACCTTTTCCTTTGATTGGTGCTTTGGTGTCGTCTCCAAAAATAATATTTCCTGAAGCCATTGCATTAAAAGTTGAAAACAACTCTTTGTTTCCACTCATGTGATTTGCAGCACTTGTATCAAGATACCAAACATTTTTATCTTTTTCTTCTCTCGTTCCCGTTCCCATTAATAAGAGCAATTCTTCATCCTCTTTTGCTTCCACATAGTTGGCCTGTTCATCTTTTTTTATCATTATTTGAGCTTCTGCATTCATTGGCGTAATGGCCATATTTTTGACAAGCATAACATTGAATGCTTGTTTTGTCATACCTTCTGCCTCTACCTCTGTTAGCACTTTGACTCCCACGTCCTCTTGAGTAGTTCATTGTTCTTTCATTATGAAAATCCTGGCCTTCTGTAGAATGACCACGGCCACGACCACGACTAAAACTTGCACTTCTTCCTCTGCCACGGCCTCTTCCTCGTCCATGATTTTGACTTCTTTTTTGAAATTGTTCCTCTTCTCTATTTTCTCCAAAAGAGGCCTTTGTTTGAAGAGCATGAGAATCAGGTTCTTCTTTCTCTATTACCCTTTCTGCATAAGCTTGTAATGATCCTATGAGTTGATCCACTTGAATGGTATCAATGTCGTTTGCCTTTTCAATGGTAACTCCAACAAGTCGTAACTTGGTATTAAGAGATCTGAGAATTTTCTCGTTAATACGTACATCATCAACTTTTTCTCGATATTGCTTCATTTGATTTACCACTTGTGATACTCTTGTGAAGTAATCTTGGACTGATTCAGTCTCCTTCATTTTTAATGCTTCGAATTCACCACGAAGAGTTTGAAGACGTACCTTTTTTACTTTGTCGATTCCTTTAAAATTATTCTGTAATATTTCACAGGCTTCTTTCGCTTTTACTGCTGCAGCAACTTTCTCAAACATGGCTTCATCTAAGCCCATGTGAATGATAGAGAGAGCCTGTTGATCTTGCTTGCGGACTTTTCCCAAGGCATTTTTCTGATTTTGATTCAAAGCTCCTTCATTCTCAGGTTCATCATAACCTTTTTCAACAATATCCCAGGCTTCCTAAGAGCCTAGCAAAGCTTTCATACGGAGACACCAATGACCATAGTTTTCCTTTGTAAGTTTAGGAACAACAAATGGAATTGAATTACTCATTATTTTCAAGGCTCTGATACCACTTTGTTGGTAGGACAAAAGGTATTTACTTAAAGAAAAAGAGAATAATATATTTCTTAATGATTGGCTTCACACTACAAATGATTTTAGAGCTTATTATTTATAGCTCTACTATATCAGATACATGATTGCATAATAAATACTAGATACATGAATTATCAATAAATGAAACTCCTGGTCTTCCTTTATTCATGGCATGTATCTGAAACTCCTGGTCCTCCTTTATTCAGCTACTAACCCTTCAACTCCAACTAGTTTGATATCTCATGACTCATGACTTGTTCCTGATAGATCAAGTTTAACTTTCAACAAACACAACTTAATAATTTGCAAGGATTAATGAAGAATACGAGGTCTTTTTAAGTGCAGGGAATGTGATATCATTAGTCTTGTAGTTGTTTGCATCATCGAACATAGCTAATCAAGTTTTCTGTTTAGAAAATGATTTGGTCCAAACTTACTTCGTTTCCTTTTGGAGTATACCAGGGAAAAAAATTTGTGTACAAATTTGTTTAAATTGCGCACACATTCATTCATTATAATGGATACCGACTGCAGTGATGAATGAGGATTATGCAAACTGAAATTTATTCATTAAATTGTTCCAAATCTTCGAACAAATAAAAAAATAGAGATAAAAAATAATACATTCACTAGAAAAAAGTTGGTGGTACTGGTGCAGGAGCAGAAAGAGCAGCATCAACATGACTAGAAAAGTTCACATCGACTTCCTAGGGGCATCCTCCGTTGCTGCCCCCACCGGGGATGTAAGTGCACGGAGAACTACTCGACGGTGCCACCGGACCTCTTGGCAGCGATTCGAGTAGCAATGGAGCCTCAAACCCTCTTAGCCATTTCTTGTACTCATTCAAAGGCCTCATGGCATTCCCTCCTATTATCGAATTATTACTATGTAATACGATGAACACAATTGTAAAAATGCATAGTACATTATTTCTCAAGGGGTTTTTCAGATAGTTCTCCATTTTTATATATATTGTCAACTCTATGTAGAAAGGGTTCGAAGCAAGGAGATGAAAATGAATGGGAATGTAGGTTCATGTGATAGTTATTTTTATAGGCATGTTTCGGATTCGAGTTTGTTAACGAAATTACTTGTGAAACCGGGAAATTGTTCGCAAGTTATAATTTTTTCATATTCGTGTATTTTGACTTCAGCATTGCGAATTTTGGATGTTGAACAATGAAACTCAAGAAAAATTCAAAGTTTTATTTAATTTAATTTACTCACTCGTTCATGTTGAAAATACGCGCATCGATCCCTACTAATACTCCAGCTCTCAAATTCTTTTTCTGAAGACAATACGAATATTTCAGAAAATTAGTAGAAGACTGGGACTACAGAGGAAGACCAAGTGAGCCGGTGCCATCAACAACTAAATCAATGTAAATATCAGGATTGGAAAATATTTAATTGTGCTGGTTTTGAAATTCGACGGTTCACGTAAAATTTTTAAAATATTAGGAAAACGGACTTATCAAGATTATATAATATTTCTTCAGACATTATAATCTCTCAACAAGGAATGTTGTTATTTTCCTTCCTCGTATGTTTGTCTACATAATTTGAATATTACGTGTTTATCTAACTTGGTCTGCTGAATTTATCTGCCGTTTTACTTACTTCGGCATCTTAGTATATTTGGTTGTTTAGTCAAGGGAAATTCTGCGTACTCCAATCTTTTGGTCTCGTATCTACCAAGAAAGTCTTGAATTTATTACGAAATACAGACTTATAGTTTAAAATTTAATTTTCAGAGATCTTAAAGATTTAATTCGCTCGCAATTGTATACTTGATTCTAGAAGTTTGAATGATCTAAAAATAAGTAAGAGGACGAAATATAAGCTTAATTCTCATTTTCTATTGTTCTGATTAAGTTTCTAAAATAATATTTATTTTAAATAATTTTCATGAAGAACGAAAATCGAGTTCAGTATAATGACTTGGATTGAACTTTTAGCCAGATCATGGATCGCTTAGGACAATTTACGAACCAAGCCGATTCTAATTTTGATGTAAATGAGTCGAACTTTACATTTTTCTTTGACGAACCCAAGTGAGTCGAGTTTTCTTATCGCACAAAATTCGTGCTCGAGCTCGTTAATTAACGTGCCGAACACGAGTTTTTATGATTAATGAGCTCGATTAATGAAAATTTGTAACTCAAACTCATATATTGGTGTTTGAATTGATAATTTGACGGTGATAGAAGAAAACTTTATTACTACTAGATAAGTAAATTATACCCTATTCATATTTAAAATATCATATCATGAACCCTCGTTCTTATAATGTAATTCGAAATTTAGTTTTAGAATCCGAGCCAAGGCTGCGACATCTTTGCATGGAACCATAATCTGTTATAAAGAATGATTTTAGTTTGATGGACGCGCATATGTTTGGGGTTTAAGATTTGACAATGTACCGTGTCGTGTACAATTGTGTCATGTATTTTTGTGTTTTCGTGTAATTCAACGTAGAATCCATATCCGACCTGTTTTAAATTCGTGTACTAAATTTGAAACACATATCCGATTCAAAACGTGTCGTGTATTTTTCGTGTCGTATTCGTGTACATTTAACAAAAATATAAATTTGATTTAATTAAAATTTATATATTATAAAACGTTTTTTGTATTATGTAAATTTTTGTGAAAATAAATATTAGATATGTATATTTACATAAAATTCTACAAAAATTTGTAAATATGTATAACTTATATAATTCTTATATATAAATGTATAACTTACTACAAATTAATCGTGAAACTTTAATTTTATTATTCATATGTAATTACTTATGTATTTTCTAAATATACAATATTATAAATAATATATAAATTCTAAAATTATTTATTTATTTAATTAATTCGTGTATGCTCGTTCGGTGTCATATACCTATTTTAAAAACCCAAACCCGACACTAATTACATCCGTGTTTTTTCGTGTTCGTGTACCAAATTTTTGCACCCAAACACTAATTATCCGTATCGAGTTTGTGTCGTGTTCACGTGTCGGTATACCAAATTACCGTCTCTAGTCGCACGTCAAAGTTGACATTTCTTTTTAAAAATAATTAAGAGTATAATATATAAGACGATCTTGTTGATGTGTGTTATTCTTGGGGAATACGTTATGTTTTTCTTAATTAATCAACTCTTAATTAATAATTGAACTTGAATACTGACACGTTAATAACATTTAGAAGAGAACATGTCAAGGGACCGTAACTACGTGTAGATTATCAGATTTTTTAAACATAAAATCACTTCTATTAATATATAAAATAAATAGAATATTTTCTGTCAAAATACAATATTCATGTGATGTATGCTAGACAGTAACAAGACATGATACATATTTATATATTTAAATATCTATGTAAATAGGGTGAGCTCCCAAAATATCCACCAAATCAGTTTTTTTTCTAAAATACCCACCGACGGAATGTTCAGCCCAAAATACCCACGGAATACGCATTTTAGCTAGACATGTGTATTCAGTTATTACAAATGATGCGCATGACTGAGATGCGTATTCTTTGTAAATGTTTTATGGAATACGCATGTCATACATGCATATACTATTTCCGAAAAAATAAAGAATACGCATCTCAGATATGCGCTTTCTTTGTAAAAATTGAATACGCATGGCTGAGATGCGTATTTCGTGGGTATTATGGACGGAACATCCCGCTGGTGGGTATTTTGGGCAGTCCTCCCCGTTGTGATAGGTATTTTGGGCATTTTCTCATGTAAATATGCATGTATCTCTAATTTCTGTCATTATTATTAAAAATTATTAAAAAAATTATTACAAGTTTAAATCGCATTTCTTTTCATTTCATTCATTAAAATGGATACCGGATGCAAAGATGAACGAGAGGAACTTGCGAACCGATCGAATTTCATTCACACAAAACCACATTTACAACTACACAAATAAATAAAATAATCTGCTGCTACTGTATATCCTGCAACTTAGGAAGCAAAAAAAATTTAAAAAAATTCAATAATTGTGTATAATGCATGAGTAAAAATAAATAAATATTTTAGATTTGTTCCAAATCATCGAACAAATAACAAAATGGCAATAAAAAAACATGTATCTTCGGCTGGATAGCTTCAATTCACTGGAAGGAACAATTACAGGACTAGCAAACTTCACCATTAACTTCCTAGGGGCATCCTCCGTTGCTGCCCCCACCGGGAATGTGAGTGCACGGAGAACTGCTCGACGGTGGCACCGGACCACTTGGCAGTGATTCGAGCAGCAACGGAGTCTCAAACCCTCTTGGCCATTCTTTGTATTTATTCAAATGCCTCATGGCATTCCCTCCTATTATCGAATTATTGCTATGTAACATGATGAGCATAATTGAAAGAATGCATAAAGTTCTCAAGGGGTTTTTGAAAAAGTTCATCATTTTTATGTAAATGCTATGATCGAAAGAGGGGATTTTATAGAAAGATTTTGAATGAAGCAGAAGAGTAGAATGAATGGAAAGGTAGGATCTTGAGCTAGTTATTTATAGGGTGTGTTTTGAACTTGAATTTGTAGTGTTTTTCATTGTTTGTCAAACACGGAAGTCGTTAATTCACAATTTGCCGTAGTCAAAGGAAGTGCTGCGTACTCTCAAGTCTCGTACACAACGGGAGTCCGAAATTCTCGGGGAACTTTCGCCATGCAATTTTTCGAAGGGTTGAAAACAACCAGAAGATCTTAAAGATTTTTTCGTTTACGGAAAGGCTTGAAGTATGAATAATTTAATCAATATCCACCATCGAGTGTATCAGAAGAGAATCAAACTTAAAATAAATTAATGGTTTATTTGTTTGTTTAGTTACAAGAATCTCTCTATCAGTTGATTATTTTAGAGTTCTAGTCACGTATCTCTACCAAGAATGTCCGACGTTTTCATTGTTATAATACTAGCTTTATACCGTGCGATGCACGGGACGTTTAATAAGTTATTTTATTTTATTGTTTTTATAATTTTATTTATTTATTTATTGATATCTTTTTGTATTTTCATAAAAATATAAATTCATTAAGTTAATAATATATTTTTTCATATGTATATATTACTTCGGTTTATGTTGTACTTCTTGAAATGATAAAAATTACGAATTTTTTATATATACAAATTCACTAAAATAATGATTATTTATATGTTTATTCATTGTTTTTATAAATTCAATTTTAATAAATTTTAGTGTAAATATTTAAAATATTAAAATTATACTACTTCTATTATTCTTTACTTTTATAGAAATATTACTTTTTCTCTAAAATAGAGTATTATTAATAATTCTAATTGTGTAATTGTTTTATAGTATAGAGTTTTTAGCTATGTAGGAGCCGTAAAGAATTTTTAGCTATGTAGGACATCAACCAAATCATACCATTTAAGTGCTTTACACTAATTATATATAAAGATATAATAATAATATTATTACTATTCCGTGTTCAACCTCTAGACTCTAGTACCAAGGTATATACGAGTATGTGTTTACTGTTTAGGGTTGAGGAAGTCTACGTGCGGCGAGTTGCGAGAGCTTTCCTTTCGTGACGTCTCCATTGGGAGGAGTTTTTAATTTTTTGTAATTAAGTCCTTGTTATTATCTAGCTAGGACTCATAATTGATACTGTACTATATATAACTAAACTAGCATGATAGCCCGTGCAAAGCACGGACACCATTTAAATTCATAAAATGTTGTTGTTTTGATTTTATTATATAGACGATTTATAATTTTTGAAATACTATACGTCTTTAATGTGGTATTTTTTTATGGATATTGACAATAACTCAAATTTCTTACTTGAATTTCATATATGATCGTAACAATAGAATCACATCTAGCCATTTAAAAAAATAAATTGCAATGATTAAAAAATATGTAATTTAAAAGTCTAATCATGAGTCAGTAGACTCACGTGTTTATATATAAAGAAGTGCTAATTAAATAAGATAATTTACATAAATAAGAAGCGAAAACTAATTATGGTCACACATTCAAATCTAATTTACATCTCAACCATCACCCATATTCACTCTTATGCCCCTTCCATTATCGGCGACCTTACACACCATCACTTACTTTACACCGCTGTTATCACCATCTCATTCCATTTGTCATCATCATTCATGATACACACACACACACACACACACACACACACATATATATATATATATATATATATATATATATATATATATATATATATATATATATATATATATAATGTGTGTGAGTGGGAGAGAGAGAGAGAAATTGTGTGTATAATAAACCATAATCACTCTACAATCTTTTGTTGTCACCAAATCGACCACCACTCCGAAAGTAACTTATGAACATGTTTGTCGTAAATTCCAGTCTCATTCCTGACCACACCTCCAGTCATTCATTCATCCTTCTCTCAACATATCTAAGTTTACCGATCGATGTCATTTTCACTCACTCTACTACCGTCAACACTATTACCAACAACTTCGAACATTTACACAATTCCAAATTTGGAATATTCTTATTATTTGCGTTCAAATTTTTTAGTGATTTAAGTTTAAATTTTGATAATTTTAGTTGAATTTCTAGTGACTTGCTTTGATGATGGTAATTTTGGTTGTGTAAGTGGTGATGTTCACGTGGTTAGTGGTGGGGGTGTGGTAGTGGTCATGTAACAGTGATTTAATATTCTTCTAGTTCATATTAAAATTAGCTAAAATTTTGGTTTGTATTCATGTTCATTGTGATATATCATCTAGGGGTGATCAAAAAACCGAATTGAAACCGAAACCGAACCGAAACCGGTCAAAACCGAAATCGAAACCGAACCGGCGGTTGCGGTTTTTGATTTTTAAAAACCGAGACTTTCGGTTCCGGTTCCGGTTATAGGTTAAAACCGAACCGGCTAAAACCGAACCGAACCGATTATTAAAATAAATGAATATATATATAATTTATATAATTTATATGTATTCTTAAAATTAATAAATATATTATATCTTGAATTATAATTAAGCTTCAAAACGATATCGAATGAGGAAAGGGAAGATGTCGGAGCTGGATATATGTAATAAAATTCTTTATCTTAAATTCTTAATTATGTATTAGTATACAGATTCTTCATAGCGGGAGAGGTTAGTGTCCGAGTTTTAGCAACCTAAAATTAGTTTTTTTTTTTTTTGAAAAAAAAAACAGCAGCAGAAGAACTTCATAAGAACTTCATAAGAGCGTAAATACAATAAAAGTTTTTAGCTCACATTAAATAAATATCCGAGTAAATTACAAACGTATAAGATTTTAGTAGCACCCAAATCCAAAGGGAGTGTTGATTTCATCATAAAAAACAAAGACTGTAGACATTTAAGATTAACACTAACATATACACATAGTGTACTCATTCAACAACCCAGTCACTTTGTTTAAAAGTCGAGAACGTTATAATTTATTAATTTAAAGTCTTGTAATATATTTATGATTTTTTCGTTCGGTTTTATAACCGAAACCGAACCGTTAAAAACCGAAACCGAGCTTTTTAAAACCGAAACCGAAACCGACGGTTCGGTTGCGGTTGCGGTTTTCAATTTTTAAAACCGAAGACATGCGGTTTCGGGTTCGATTTCGGGGCAAAACCGCCCCGAACCGAACCGTGCTCTCCCCTAATATCATCTACTAAGTAGCATACTTGAATAATACAGTGAGACGTTTTAAATTATTTTTAATATAGTATCCATATTCTATTTTTTAATAAATATTTTTGAACTAATTATGTGTTTTATCTAAATATTCATCTAATAACTAATATGAATTCCAAATCTCATCTACAATAATTTTTTTCCCCTTAAATTATCTTTTTATAGACTATAAAAATATTTTTCCTAATAGCAGTGAGAGTGGGGGTGTAATCGAGTCGAACACTGCCGGACTCGAGTTCAAACTCGATAAAAAAATTATGTCAAGCTTGAACTCGAGCTCAAGTTTAATTGGTCCTCCAATTTTTACATTGAATATAATTCATTTTTTTAATATTAATATGATGGAAGTGTGAATTAGTAAATTACTAAATAGTCTGAAAAGGACTTGTTGACCTATAATATATATATGTAATATATATGAAAATAAAAATGTAAAACATTATAACAATGAGTTATTGGTGTATGTAGTTAAGAGCATCTCCAACCTTACTTATCACTTAGGTTAAAAGTACAACTGACAACTAAACAGTGTGATTTATAGCCAACCTCTGTGAATATGGTCACTCCAACCACTAACTGTTGTTATTCAAAATTATAGCCATCAAGATATGGTTAGCCATATTTGGCCAAGTCTTACAGATATATAGAGACTTTCTCTACCTACTTTTTCTCTCCCTTGCTTTTTTCTTTCTTTTTCTTTTCAGCTGTAACTTTGATTTGCACCGACCGAAATTTTCAATATCCTTTTTAATATTTTTTTTTGTGAAATTAAAAATTATGGAGGCAACACAAAAAATTAGCTAGTGTTAGTATTAAAAATAATGCTAGAGGTATTAAATTGGATATAAAAATAGATATAAAATGACATGTTTCATTATTTGATTATTTATAAATAAATGTATAATGTCATTTACATCATTTTCACAAATTAAAATATTTCAAATTGACATATTAGCAACTCCACATTATCTTGTACCCAATTTCGGCACCTCTAGCATTGATATTAATATATATAAATTATTTTTCAATGAAAAAGTATTGTTTAAAATTATAAATATACTATTTTCAAAATATATCCAACCATTATAATCAACTCATTGGAGTACAATGCCTTACAGATTCAGTAAATTTTACCCAAATATTACTTTATATTATTTTAGCCAACCATTTTAGCTAACTATATTGGAGATGCTCCAATGATTCATAAAATGGTTCTCAAAATTTCTTTGGTGTAGGAGATGTGAATATAATTCATTTTTTTAATATTAATATGATGAAAGAGCGAATTAGTAAATTACTAAATACTCTTAAAAGGGCTTGTTGGCCTTTAATATATGTAATATAATATAATATATACCGGATGGATGGATGAGTTTTAAAATAAAGTTTAAATAACATACACATATTAACAATTATTTAAGTATGGGGTAAATGAGCTTCAAAATTTTATCAAAATGGGCTATAAATTATTTTTCAATGAAAAAGTATTGTTTAAAATTATAAATATACTATTTTCAAAATATATCCAACCACTATAATCAACCCATTGGAGTACAACGCCTTACAGATTCAGTAAATTTTACCCAAATATTACTTTATATTATTGTAGTCAACCATTTTAGCTAACTCCATTGGAGATGCCCCAATGATTCATAAAATGGTTCTCAAAATTTCTTTGGTGTAGGAGATGTGAATATAATTCATTTTTTTAATATTAATATGATGAAAGAGCGAATTAGTACATTACTAAATAGTCTTAAAAGGGTTTGTTGGCCTTTAATATATGTAATATAATATAATATATACCGGATTGATGGATGGGTTTTAAAATAAAGTTTAAATAACATACACATATTAAGAGTTATTTAAGTATGCGGTAATGAGCTTCAAAATCTTATCAAATGGGCTCCTAGCATGATGGTTGAGGTGGTAACATAAAATACTTTTGCATCCAAAGGTCATGGGTTCAATTCTTGCTAATAACAATATTTTTAATATATTTATACATTATAGGGGTATATAAGTAATTTAATAAATGGCATAGAAAGTCATGTTGGCCCATAATAAGTACATTACTAAATAGTCTTAAAAGGGCTTGTTGGCCTTTAATATATGTAATATAATATAATATATACTTTCAAAATTTTATCAAATGTGCTCCTAGCATGATGGTTGAGGTGATAACATAAAATACATTTGCATCCAAAGGTCATGGGTTCAATTCTTGCTAGTAACAATATTTATAATATATTTATACATTATAGGGGTATATAAGTAATTTAATAAATGACATAGAAAACCATGTTGGCTTGTTTGGGTACCGGTTTATAAGTCACTTATAAACTCATTTCACGGGTGTTTGTGTACTCAGCTTATTTGATAACTTATAACTTATAAATTGATAAGTTGAATGTCAGAAATCACTAACATTTTACTTAACTTATTAACTTATTCTTTGATTTCTTTAGTTTTTTAATACTTTATATTTTTATCTTTGTGTTTTTAAATATTTTTTAAATTTAAAATGCAAGTGTTGAAATCATTGTATTTAATAATTATTTTTTAAATTTTAATTTAGCAAACTCTTAACTAACTTATAAGTAAATTTATCCAAACAACCGTATAACTTATAAGAATCCATCAACTTATCACTTATAAAGCACTTACTCATTTTAAGCTATAAGACTTTTTTGTGATACCCCAAACACGCACTATATTTTATTCAGCTTACTGAAATGAATTAAATAAAATTCGAATAAGCTCGATATCTCATAAGATTAATTGATGTAACTCACGGATTGTTCGATTTACGAAGTGGTATAGGATCAGGTTTCGAGTTAAGATTATATGAGGTTGAGAATCATTTTTGATATCATGTGTTTGTTGAGTGCTCAAATCAATATATTTGATTTAAAATATTTTTGAGTATTTAAGTTTAATTAATTTAAAATAGAGAATAGAGTTCTTGAAATTACCTCAAACCATCTTCAACCATACCATACTAAAAAGATGATGGGTCATTTATTCTACACAAGTGCTCTATTTTTTTCATCCACAACTATCTCTCCTCTTGTCTAAAATTTTAGATAATTTGTTTCGGTTGGCTTTATATGGCCAACATTTAAATTTTTTACATAAGCTCTAAAAGTGACACATCATCCTAACATCATCAATTCTTTGTATTTTTAGCATATAGTCAATCATTTTACTTAACACTATCGGAGTATATTAGCTTACAGGTTCAACAAATTTTACATACACTATTTACATAATCAATATACATAATCCCGTTGGAGATACTCTCAGAAAACTTATTGATAGAATGATATCCACTTGTAAATTTGACACCTAAAATATATATACAGACACATATTTTACTTTTAAATAGATTTGATATATGTAAGGACAGTGAATAATTTTAGAATCTTATATACCTATATAAGTGCAAAAGGTCTGTATATTTGATTGTGTTAACTCAGATAAAATTCCTGATCAGGTAATCCCAGGAGTTTAATTCTATTTAAAATATTAACTTAATTATTAATTTAAAATATTTTTAAATCATTGATTTATTTTGTAATAAATGTTTACATTTAATTATTTAAATAAAGATGAAAATAATAAAAATTAAATTTATTTCTCATACTCATTTCTCATATCCATCTGCCCCTAGAATATAAAAACACATATGTTGGGGGGTTTGAGGATTAAGTTTAAAATAAAATTCATACATGGTGGTTCCAGGATAACTCCAATCAAACAACCCTTAATCCTTTTAACATTGATTGTTAAAAAAAATTAATGAAATAAATTTAATATATTTGTATAAAAAATAATGCTAAGATGATGAATTAGATATCAAAATTTATTACTAAATAACGTGGCAGTGACATGTTAATTTGCGAAATTTTAATTAGTTTAATTAATGTGAATATAAGGACCCACCTCATTAAGTATTTGCCAAATACCTGTTAAATATGATATTTAATATCTGAGAATAATTTTTGGATTCAATTTCTTATTCCTCTTCCTTATATGCAATCTTATAAATTAAAATTCAACATTTGACCACAATGTTCAAAAAAAAAAAATTAGTAAACAATTTTGGATCCACCACACAAAAGAAAAACGTTCAACACATAAACAAGCCGCAACAACACTTCATATGTATACATGCACAAATAAATGTGATGAACAATTGTACTTAAATTTGAAATATTGAGGACTAATTATATTATATAATTAGTGGATTTTTAATCCACTTGGAACGCTTCATATCGGCTTAAATTGATGACTTGAACTCAAGTATGTGGTGTGTTTAATGTGTTTTCATTAAGTTTTGCAGAACCAAGAGTTGGAGGTTAATTTGATTAAAATTCGGATTTTCCTGGTAGGTTGCACAGTCTTCACTGTTTTGGCCATATCTGGAGTTCTACAAGTCCGATTCTGACGATCTTACACCTCACGCGAAGAGGACAACATTTTATATAATTCTAGGTAGAAGGTTCTACACGGGCGCCCAGGAATTGTACTGGAATTCTGCGCGGCCGCCCAGGAAGTCAGAATCGCCATAAATTGCCAGAATTCGATTTTAATAAGGAAATTTTCACAAATTCGACTTCTAATCATTATGGTAATTGGTTGGGGCGGCCAGAAACTTCCAGAATCAGTTGTAAACATGGAATATGCAATTCTTATTGCATTCAAAGATGGAAATTGCCGTAATTCTATTCTAACTCAAAAACGGCAATTGTTTGGAAGAGGGACAACTTGGAGCTATAAATACACACCTTGGGGGGACATAATCAACACATCACAATACATCACAACACACCAGAGATCAGATTCAATATTGGAGCACAAGATCGAGGAGTCAAGAACGAAGAACGTGACTACGAGGACATCTAGACATAGTTTTTTCTTGTATTCTTCAATTTTGGTGTAACTTTTGGATGCTTCCGGATTTGTCCTCTAAACCTTTAACTCTTATTCATATTTACATCATTGATTTCTTGTTTTTCATCATGCTTTCATCAAACCCCGTGACGATGAGAAGTTCGATCATGAACTAATCGTTGTCATGGGGTCCTAGCGGATTTATTTATGGAATTTAGTAGTTAATTGTTTTAAAGATGTGTGTGTGATGGCTAATTGATATCCTAGTTTGGTTGTGCTTATTCTTCTTGGATGCGTAGCTAACATCTAAGATTGTTTGTTAATCTCTATTGAATGCGAAAGTGGATATAGAGGTTTAGAACTTGCCATGCTAGCATAGGTTTATGTATGTTTGTCATGCATGATTCGTAGGTGATTTTAACCATCTTACCTACCCTATGTAATCTGAATGGATAACTTGCTCGTTAAACCGTTATGTTTTCAAATCTTATAGACATATAGGGTCTAAGCATAATTGGTGTCTGCTTAACTTCTATCTCTTTTGTGGATGTTGAGTGGTTTGGTATACGTATACTAAAAGGTAGCGTGTACTGATTTCGTGTTATCCGATTAGTTATCACAACTGTCACATGCATTGATTAAAGACAAAAGACTCTGAATGAAGTATTTAATGAAGTTAGGATCCCATGTTTTATTCTCATAAGTAAATCAACAGAAATCTTTAGTTTAATATAGTCTTGGTAATTTGTTTAGTTAAATTAGTTAATCAAAACACAACTTTGATACTTGTCTTAGCATTGAACGATAGCCATACATTGTTGCATAAGTGCATAACTATAGTAACCAACAGTCTCTGTGGGAACGAACTCTACTTATTCTTATATTACTTGTGACCGCGTATACTTGCGTGATATTGTGTGAACAAGTTTTTGGCGCCGCTGCCGGGGATTCGGTGTTATATATAGTTTATGTGCTTGTCATCAGTGGTCGTTAAAGTTCACTGACTCGGATTATTCTCATCAATTTTACTTTGTTTGGTGTGTTTCTGATACTTTAGTGAGCGTGTATGCGAACACGTTCTCAATCTCGGAAAGAAGAACTTGAATTGAATCTAGTTATGGGAGAACCAGTAGTAGAAACGAAGGCTTTGAAGGATTATTCTCAGCCTAAGATCAATGACATTCAATCTAGCATCGTCAGGCCATCCATTGCAGCTAATACTTTTGAAATCAAGCCTGGCACGATTCAGATGGTGCAGAATTCAGTTCAGTTTGGGGGTGCTCCAACGGAAGATCCTAATATGCATATTAGGGATTTCATCGAGATATGCGACACCTTCAAGTTCAACGGAGTGTCAGAAGATGTTGTGAAATTGAGACTTTTCCCATTTTCTCTGAGGGATAAAGCTAAAGGCTGGTTACACTCTCTACCAGCAGGTTCTATTGCTACATGGGAGGATCTTGCTCAGAAGTTTCTCACTAAATTCTTCCCTATGGCTAAAAGAGCTGCAATCAGGAATGCTCTTACTCAGTTTGCTCAACATTCTGGAGAAACTTTATGTGAAGCTTGGGAGCGTTACAAGGAGATGCTTAGGAGATGTCCACATCATGGATTGCCCGACTGGATGGTGATCAATTGCTTTTATAATGGTTTGGGAGGTCAATCTCGACCAATGTTAGATGCAGCATCAGGTGGAGCTCTATGGGCTAAGAGCTACGAGGAAGCTTATGAGTTAATTGAGATGATGGCTGCGAATGAATATCAGAATCCTACTCAGAGATTATCACAAGGCAAAGTAGCAGGAGTTCTTGAAGTTGATGCAGCTACAGCTATAGCAACCCAGTTGAAGGCTTTGACAATGAAGGTGGATTCTTTGACGAATTATGGAGTTCAGCAGGTGGCTAGTGTTTGTGAGCTTTGTGCGGGCGCACATGAGACGAATAATTGTGCCATATCTAGTGAGTCGGCGCAGTTTGTGAGCAACTTTCAGAGACCATCACAGCCAGTTCCAGCCACCTATCATCCCAATAGCCGGAATCATCCTAATTTCAGCTGGAGCGACAATCAACAATCTCAGCAGCCTTATCAGCCATTCCAAGGTCAACAATTTGGAGCAAAGCCTTACAATCCTCAGAATTTTCAGCAGCAGCAAGGGCAGAATTTTCAGCCACAGTATGCTCCTAGGCAACAATTTCAGCCACCAGGATTTCCGCAACAACCTCATGCTAGTGCGGGGCAGTCTTCGAATGAAAAATCTGAATTGGATGAGTTGAGAATGATAGTTAAAAGCCAGGCGGCATCGCTCAAGACTTTGGAGAATCAGATGGGGCAGTTGGCAAGTGCCTTACTCAGCAGAGCTCAGGGAACTCTTCCTAGCGATACGGAGCCTAATCCAGGAAAGACAGTTGTCCAAGAACATGTGAAAGCAGTTACCTTGAGATCGGGAAAGGTCACGGGCAATCAAAAATCAGCAGTTGAAGAAGAGGAAGAAATTCAGCAGCATCAGGTGGAACCTTCTAAGGAAAAGCCAATTTTTGATTTGGCAGCTAAGCAGTTGGACGGTGAGGCTGAAAAGAGCAAAACTTCTGCTGACAAGTCTACTTCGGAGCAGACTATTTACCCACCTCCTCCATACCCAAAGAGGCTCCAGAAGAAGACTATAGAGAGTAACCAGATCTATCCTCCTCCTCCATATCCAAAGAGGCTACAGAAGCAGAATCTTGACACAAAATTCGCCAAATTTCTCGAGGTTTTCAAGAAGTTACACATCAACATACCTTTTGCAGAAGCTCTTGAACAGATGCCGAGCTATGCTAAGTTCATGAAGGTTATTCTATCTCGGAAGTTGAAACTCGAGGATTTGGACACCGTTGCTTTGACATAGGAGTGTAGTGCAGTTCTACAGCAGAAATTGCCACCGAAGCTTAAAGATCCGGGAAGTTTTACCATACCTTGCACTATTGGCAATCAACTTTTCAGCAAATGCTTATGTGATTTGGGAGCTAGCATTAATCTAATGCCAATGTCTGTTTTTAAGCAACTTGGGTTGCCTGAGCCGAAACCAGTTAATATGACCTTACAGTTGGCTGATCGGTCGATCACATATCCAAGGGGTATAGTGGAGGATGTCTTGGTAAAGGTGGATAAGCTGATTTTTCCTGCTGATTTTGTTATTCTTGACTTTGAGGAGGATAAGAAGATTCCTATCATCTTGGGAAGACCTTTTCTGGCTACTGGCCGAGCGTTGATCGATGTTCAGAAATGAGAGCTCACAATGAGGGTGAGTAATCAAAAGGTCATCTTTAATGTGTTCAAGGCTATGAAATTTCCGAGAGAGGAGGAAAAGTGTTTTAGCTTGAAGATGGTTGATACGGGTCAGAGAAAGGAGTTCGATCAGCTGTTGAGCAAAAATTCGGACATGCACAAGTTCGAGCATCACATCAGTGATTCCATTGACAATTCTTCCATTCAAGATCTTTCGAATGTCAAGCTTGGAAAACTTCCACCACATTTGAAGTATGTCCTTCTGAATGATGAGTTGGTGATTTTTAAAGAGTGTGAAGATAATGTGTTGAGAAGGTGGAATAAGGATGATGAGGTAAAAGAGTGTTCTTATCAATCGACGGAGAAGCATAAACACCTTAGAGGTGTAAAGAAGAAAAAGAAAAAATCGATTGGTGGAAAAGTCAAGGTGAAGTTTGATTTGGAAAAGATGTGGGAAGAAAGCAAGAAGGTTATCAAACAATGGGTGAATGGTCCTTCTGCTAAGGACAAGTCAAATGCGATCTTCGAGCCACCATGATTTGATTCACATTTGTCCGGCTAAATGACATTAACGACAGCGCTTCGTTGGAGGCAACCCATGTGTTAGGTATGTTTCTACTATCTTTCTTATTACCTTCAATGAGGGCATTGAATATTCTAAGTTTGGGGGTGATTTGGGGATAAGTAGTGTTGTGGTGTTATGTGTTCATGTAGGAAATCATATTTTGCATGTTTGTGGTAATTCATTCATGTTTTGTTCGTATTTTGCATGTTTGTTTCATGTAGGACATTTTGTTTATGTTTTTATTATATGTGTCATTTTAGTTGCATGGCATGCATATTTCATGATCCCTTAGGACGAGCTATTTCTGTTTAGTAGGTAGATGTTGATTTGATTGTGGTAATCATAAATAGAGGGATGATTTAAGTTCTTATGAAATTGACATGCATGTTATGAAAACAAAATCTTTACACAATTCATCGTTTGCTTTTGGGCTAGATTAGGGTCATGCCTGTTTGGATGTTTTGAGGCTTAATCATTTGTTTATAGTTAAAATGTTCTTTATTCCCTTGATGGCGTAGGAGCACCAAAGTATAAGTTTGGGGGAAAACAGAGATTTCATGCTAAGTGTTTTTAGTTGTGTTTAGTTGTTAATAAAGGCTAGGCATCAAATGGCTAGTAGCCAGCTCATATTTTATGAGTAGTCTAGGATGAATGAGATGGAGCGAAACGCACTCATTCTTGTGTGAAAAAAAAAAGAGAAAAGAAAAAGAAAAAGAAAAAAAAGATGAGTGTTTGTGAGAGTGTGAGTGTGTATAATTGACTAGGGTGAGCTCTTTAATACTCGATTAATTAAGTCTGAGGGGTACTTGTACCTGGTAACCTAAAGCCCTTTGTGGTTTGGGATTGCCGACCTAACACTCGCTACATGGGTATTATTGTATAAGCCTTTTGGGGTCTCATCCATTGCATGGTCAAATAAACACGTGTGTTATGTTGTTTTGTTATGTGTTGTAGTTGTTAGTAATAAAGCATGAACTCCTGTCTAACTTAAATGATGATGGAGGTGTCTCTGAGTTATGAAGTGTCTAGCGTTCATTCTTTTTATAAACTAGTGATTGCCTTGACGAAGAATGGGTATGATTTTTGGTCTAGTGTTAGGAGTATATCTGATGAGTATCGCACACACCACGTTTCCATTCATGTATTGTTAGTATACGGGGATTTAGTCGAGCTCTGTTTGGAAGTTATTGCATGATTTGAGATGTTTTCTTATTGAATGGTTATGGTTAGTTTAAAGGGGATCTTTGCATTTTTTTCATGTAGTTGCATTCATATAGTTTGCATTGTTAGTTGCATTGTTAGATGGATTTTATGGGTACATTCGCTATAGGCCCTCACGAGACCTTACTCGTCCACTAGGGCTGCCTAGGGGTTTAAAGGGCTTGTTGCATATGCCAAATGCAACCGTGATCACCTACGGAATTGGTACTAGTTAGTTGTATATAGTTATATTATTTATGCTTGAGGACAAACATCAGTTTAAGTTTGGGGGTGTGATAAGTGGATTTTTAATCCACTTGGAACGCTTCATATCGGCTTAAATTGATGACTTGAACTCAAGTATGTGGTGTGTTTAATGTGTTTTCATTAAGTTTTGCAGAACCAAGAGTTGGAGGTTAATTTGATTAAAATTCGGATTTTCCGGGTAGGTTGCGCAGTCTTCACTGTTTTGGCCATATCTGGAGTTCTACAAGTCCGATTCTGACGATCTTACAGCTCACGCGAAGAGGACAACATTTTCTATAATTCTAGGCAGAAGGTTCTGCGCGGGCACCCAGGAACTGTACTGGAATTCTGCGCGGCCGCCCAGGAAGTCAGAATCGCCATAAATTGCCAGAATTCGATTTTAATAAGGAAATTTTCACAAATTCGACTTCTAATCATTATGGTAATTGCTTGGGGCGGCCAGAAACTTCCAGAATCAGTTGTAAACATGGAATGCATAGCTAGCATAGGTTGTGCTTATTCTTCTTGGATGCGTAGCTAACATCTAAGATTGTTTGTTAATCTCTATTGAATGCGAAAGTGGATATAGAGGTTTAGAACTTGCCATGCTAGCATAGGTTTATGTATGTTTGTCATGCATGATTCGTAGGTGATTTTAACCATCTTACCTGCCCTATGTAATCTGAATGGATAACTTGCTAGTTAAACCGTTATGTTTTCAAATCTTATAGACATATAGGGTCTAAGCATAATTGGTGTCTGCTTAACTTCTATCTCTTTTGTGGATGTTGAGTGGTTTGGTATACGTATACTGAAAGGTAGCGTGTACTGATTTTGTGTTATCCGATTTGTTATCACAACTGTCACATGCATTGATTAAAGACAAAAGACTCTGAATGAAGTATTTAATGAAGTTAGGATCCCATGTTTTATTCTCATAAGTAAATCAACAGAAATCTTTAGTTTAATATAGTCTTGGTAATTTGTTTAGTTAAATTAGTTAATCAAAACACAACTTTGATACTTGTCTTAGCATTGAACGATAGCCATACATTGTTGCATAAGTGCATAACTATAGTAACCAACAGTCTCTGTGGGAACGAACTCTACTTATTCTTATATTACTTGTGACCGCGTATACTTGCGTGATATTGTGTGAACACCACACATCTTTACGAATTATAGTAACACATGTGCATGTACATGTATCAATAAATATGATATATATGCTAAACGAATATAGTTTTTTTAGAAAATAAATATTTGCAACCAAAATTTATATATGCGAAGATGACAACCAATGCCTCAATTAATTAAAATGACAAACTGACACAAAAATAAAAAGCTAAAAACTGTTTGGAACGTAACATCAATGCCAAATGGATGAAAATACTGAACAACCTAAACTATTTTAGATTTATTCTTATTATTAGCTCCATTATCATTTATGCGGATGTGTGTATTTGTTCCTGGTTTTAATTCCAAAGTACAGTCAATAGCACTGTCATTGTTAGCAGAATCAGACACCTATTTCAAAATAAATAAATAAATACTTGATTATAAGGTGTCTGAAAGATGATCTTATACATATTTCACAACTAACTGTTTTAATTGAAATTTGTACATTCACCACGACCGAATGAACGTTTTGTGAGTTGATTTCAGATTTTTGTGAGGGTGTAGAACATCCGGAGGTTTGAATTTCCTCAACCACGTCTGTAGCGAATTAGACAGTATTGCCATGCACCATGTATTTTTTTCATTCAAAGATAAAGTAGGTGCCAGATTTTTTTTCTATGAGGGCTTTCAATTTTTCAGGATACTGGTCGTCTGTCCCTTCCTGCAATGGAGGCTTTAAATTCGTCATAATATATTTTAAAGTTATATCCAACATGCTATATTCTAAGGACTCTATATTTATTGCATCATTACCTTCCGATTCTGACAGATGATGTTGTTAACATTTGTTGATGTTAATATGCATGTATCTCTAATTTCTGTCATTATTATTAAAAATTATTTAAAAAATTATTACATGTTTAAATCGCGCATGTCTTTTCATTTCATTCATTAAAATGGATACCGGATGCAAAGATGAACGAGAGGAACTTGCGAACTGATCGAATTTCATTCACACAAAACCACATTTACAACTACACAAATAAATAAAATAATCTGCTGCTACTGTATATCCTGCAACTTAGGAAGCAAAAAAAATTAAAAAAAATTCAATAATTGTGTATAATGCATGAGTAAAAATAAATAAATATTTTAGATTTGTTCCAAATCATCGAACAAATAACAAAATGGCAATAAAAAAACATGTTTCTTCGGCTAGCTAGCTTCAATTCACTGGAATGAACAATTACAGGACTAGGAAACTTCACCATCAACTTCCTAGGGGCATCCTCCGTTGCTGCCCCCACCAGGAATGGAAGTGCATGGAGAACTGCTCGAAGGTGGCACCGGACCACTTGGCAGTGATTCGAGCAGCAACGGAGTCTCAAACCCTCTTAGCCATTCCTTGTATTCATTCAAAGGCCTCATGGCATTCCCTCCTATTATCGAATTATTACTATGTAACATGATGAGCATAATTGAAAGAATGCATAAAGTTCTCGAGGGGTTTTTGAAAAAGTTCATCATTTTTATATAAATGCTGTGATCGAAAGAGGGGATTGTATAGAAAGATTTTGAATGAAGCAGAAGAGTAGAATGAATGGAAAGGTAGGATATTGTGCTAGTTATTTATAGGGCATGTTTTGAACTTGAATTTGTAGTGTTTTTCATTGTTTGTCAAACACGGAAGTTGTTAATTCACAATTTGCCGTAGACTTTGGCCATTACAAAGTATTGAATGTTGAATAATCAAATTTCCAAATTCTTGTTCACAAAGACAATAAATATATTTCCTTAAATTCTAAGACCCGACTATCGAGTTCAACTAACTTCAATCCTTAAATATGTTTATATCGGATGATTTAAACTTTTAGTTGATTGAAGATGGATTTTTGATAATATTAATTATGTAACTTTGGTATTTTTATATTTGGATTCGTTTAATTGCGTAGATGCATGTTACAAACTTTCATGTATGATTGTGGTGTTGGATTGTACGTTGATGGAGATGATTTGTAATTTAATTTTGAAGCCGAAAATGGCTGGAACCTGAAAAAGCAGCATAATGATGTTTCAGCATAATGATGTTTCTGGTCAGTCCAACTTATGACGAATTTATGGGTAACTTCCGACGGATGTTCATCTTTTTTTTATTAATTTTTATTTTTTCTGCGAATAAAATATTGGTAGCAGGTGGGCCCCATTTTTAACTTCCAACAGATTTTTCGTCGCAAAATAAAAATGTATGACAGTATATTTCGTCGTAAGTTCATTTATTAATTTATTGAAAAAGGTGGGTCCCAAACAGGAATTTATGACGAAAATGTATACTTGTGACGAAAAATACTTATGACGAAAACTATTCTTGTGATGAAACTGCTATTTATGACGAAAAACATACTTGTGACGAGAATGACATTTGTGACGAAAATGCGAACTTAAGACTTGAGCAAAAATGACGAAAATTGTCCGTCGTAATTGGACCAATTGCGACAATTTCAGTGTAAATTTTCCGTCATAATTGCTCGTTTTTCTTGTAATGTAATGTCTAGTGACATAAAGAATACAAGATATCAATTGTAAAATTATAAGAAAAACGACTAAATTCGATTAGATAATAACGTGAGATAATATGTGGCCTAATTTTCCTATCCCGTATGTCTATCTAACTTGGTCTAGTACTGGATTGATCTGCCAACTCAGTAATATTTGAATCAAGTTAACTTCAACATCTTAGTAAAGAAAAGATCAAACTCATATTGTACATGCATTTTGATTCTTTAGTCAAAGGAAGGGCTGCGTACTCTCAAGTCTCGTACACAACGGGAGTCCGAAATTCTCGGGGAACTTTCGCCATGCAATTTTTTGAAGGGTTGAACAATAACATAGTTTTAATATTTAATATTTAAATCTTAAAGATTTTTTCATTGGCAGCATATTTTTATATTTAAATTTCGTTTGCGGAAAGGCTTGAAGTATGAAAAATTCAATCAATATCCACCATCGAGTGTATCAGAAGAGAATCCAACTTAAAATAAATTAATGGTTTATTTGTTTACTTACAAGAATCTCTATCAGTTCATTATTTTAGAGTTCTAGTCACGTATCTCTACCAAGAATGTCAGACGTTTTCATTGTTATAATATTATAATATTATTACTATTCCGTGTTCAACCTCTAGACTCTAGTACCTCAAGACTTCAGTTACATGTTGTGTTACACACCAAGGTATATATGTGTTTAGGGTTGAGGAAGTCTACGTGCGGCGAGTTGGGAGTGCTTTCCTTTCGTGACGTCTCCATTGGGCAGACATCACAAGGAGTTTCTATATATGGTCAACATCTAAACGACTGTGGATTTCAAATCCAAATCCTACCCCAAATTCTGTTGGTTCCCAAACTAGTAATTTGGACAAATTCATCATTTCATTAATGACAGAATCCAAACAGGCCATAAGATTGATTGATGTCACTTACGGATTGTTCGATTTACGAAGTGGTATAGGATCAGGTTTCGGATTAAGATCATATGGGGTTGAGAATCATTTTTGATATCATGTGTTTGTTCAGTGTTGAAATCAATATATTTGATTTAAAATATTTTTGAGTAGTTAAGTTTAATTAATTTAAAACAGAGAATAGATTTATTTTTTTAAAATAGAGAATACCATACTAAAAAGATGATGGGTCATTTATTCTACACAAGTGCTCTATTTTTTTCATCTACAACTATCTCTCCTCTTGTCTAAAATTTTAGATAATTTGTTTCGGTTGCTTTATATGGCCAACATTTAAATTTTTTTACATAAGCTCTAAAAGTGACACATCATCCTAACATCATCAATTCTTTGTATTTTTAGCATATAGTCAATCATTTTACCTAATACTATCGGAGTATATTAGCTTACACGATTCAACAAAAATTTTACATTATCACTATTTACATAACACTACAAGAAAAACGGGCAATTATGACGGAAAACTTATGACGGAATGTTGGGAACGCCTTACTTACGACGGAAATGAACATTTCGTCACAAATACTTATGACGGAAAAAACATTTCGTCGCAAGTTTATTAATTCTGGGCAATTACGACGGAAAACTTATGACGGAACCAGTCATTTCAGGTTATTTTTGCCTTTATCAAGTCCCTTCCAGTTTTGTAATATGCATTAAAACATGAGTGTTGAAAAACCCTGCCAAACTTGAACGGGGAGCAGAAACTGAAATGCTTATTTCATTGCCATGATTAGCCCAGAATAATTTGTCTTTTTTTATTCATAAACATAAGTTCTTTATTCATTCTTGTACTTTCATTCATATATATATATACATATGTGTAATAACATTTCAGGATTGACTGTCCGAAGGCATTGCGAAATTTACTGGCAATTATTCGCATGTTTTGGCCAAATGGTTGTGTAGGCGTGAAAGATGTTGATAGGAAATCTCCAAAGTTCTGGGATGACTGTATAGATGAGTTCTTAGTATGTCAAATTTCTTTGACATTAATATGAAATTATGTTGGATTTATTGTCTTTTTATTTTATCTTACGACTTCATTCTATTTTACAGAACTACTACACATGGGACCCGAAATTTGCCACTAAAGATGAGGCAAGGGCTTCTATACTTGCAGTCCTACGTGACAAAATTGCATAAATTAAATAAAACTGTTATGTAAGTTTAAATTAATTAATTTTTCGACAAACCAGTCATTTCAGGTTATTTTTGCCTTTATCAAGTCCCTTCCAGTTTTGTAATATGCATTAAAACATGAGTGTTGAAAAACCCTGCCAAACTTGAACGGGGAGCAGAAACTGAAATGCTTATTTCATTGCCATGATTAGCCCAGAATAATTTGTCTTTTTTTTATTCATAAACATAAGTTCTTTATTCATTCTTGTACTTTCATTCATATATATATACATATGTGTAATAACATTTCAGGATTGACTGTCCGAAGGCATTGCAAAATTTACTGGCAATTATTCGCATGTTTTGGCCAAATGGTTGTGTAGGCGTGAAAGATGTTGATAGGAAATCTCCAAAGTTCTGGGATGACTGTATAGATGATTTCTTAGTATGTCAAATTTCTTTGACATTAATATGAAATTATGTTGGATTTATTGTCTTTTTATTTTATCTTACGACTTCATTCTATTTTACAGAACTACTACACATGGGACCCGAAATTTGCCACTAAAGATGAGGCAAGGGCTTCTATACTTGCAGTCCACTACAAGGAATTTCGATTCAGACAACGGATTTTATCCGTAGTCTGATACTGACAAACCCCGTTGTCTATCGGAGTGTCGTCTGTTACACGCCTCAGACAACGGTTCGAAAACTGTTGTGTGTTAGAGCGAGGGACAACGACTGCATCTCTAGACGCCGTTGTCTGATAGCCAGAAACAACAACAGTCGATTTAGAAACCGTTGTTGTTTGGGAAGCTACACAATAGTTTTAATTGAATACACACTTGTCTGAAAGGAAATCACACAATAGTTTTATCTCAATACACACTTGTCTAAAAGTAAATCACACAACATTATTATAGAATTTTTCCATTGTTGTTTAGGATGCTACACAATAGTTTTAATTGAATGCACACTTGTCTGAAAGGAAATCACACAATAGTTTTATCTCAATACACACTTGTCTAAAAGTAAATCACACAACATTATTATAGAATTTTTCCATTGTTGTTTAGGATGCTACACAATAGTTTTAATTGAATACACACGTGTCTGCAAGGAAATCACACAATAGTTTTAATTGAATGCACACTTGTCTGAAAGGAAATCACACAATAGTTTTAATTCAATCCACACTTGTCTAAAAGGAAATCACACAACATTCTTGTATAATTAATCCATTGTTGTTTGGGACTCTACACAATGGTTTGTTTAATTTAAACCGTTGTAAGAAATACAGTGCACAATGGTTTACGTTTAACAAGCATTGTTTGTTTGGATGATAAACAACATTATAATATGATATTGTCTAAGACATGACATTGTCTGATATGGTTTTTAACAAGTAAAACATTAAAGATGCCCTCATTGGCTAATCACATTTTAGACAATGGTTTATTTACGCAAACAATAAGCAATTGGACAATTCAATCGACAAGCAAAAAATGCACAAACCAACCAATATTTCACCATTACCACCAGGTTAATATTTCACCATTACCACCAGGTTCAAAACAATATTCACCAATAAACTAACTAATATTCATAAAAACATCCACAAACATTGGCCACGATTTCTAACAGGACTACTAACATATTTTGGGATGAACATATCCACAAAAAAGAGATAACATTTTAAATCAGGTTCATGTTAAATCGGTTCCTGCAATTACTCCACAGGAACTCCCAAAAGTACTTTAATATGTTCACCCAAAAATAACCAAAATGGCCAACTTATATTTTCTGAGCAAGCACCTAACTAGCGTGGTGCTTCATGAAGAACTTTGCCCAATCAGTCTTGATTTCAACGATATCATTGGTGCTATAAGCCAGGTTGCCCCTCCGTGCCCACTGGAAAAAGAAACAATGTTAGTGTAAGTTTTCCGATGAATGTCACATTACAATACAGAAAACAAAAAACAAATGAAGCCAGGTTGTACTGATTTTCCAATCTTATATGATTGAATACTGTACTGATTATCTTCACCAAATAAGGAAATTGCAATTTGGACCTTATTCGCAAAATTTAATTCCTTACCTTCACATATTTCTTTCATAAAGCGCATCACAAACAAACCACAGTCTGTGGCCCCGTGCTGGAGAGGAACACCCTGAAAAATATTTTAAAAAAATATTACATGTCTACACTTAGAGAAAACAGATAAATTATTAAATACATTAATGAAAATTATTATACCGCCATATTCTCCCAAGGAATTTTCTTCTTGGAAATCTTTTTCGCTTTATCCTTGTAGAGTTTGATGCCACTACAACAAAACAATATAAATCAAGTCGACATTTTTCCTTATCAATTGTTAAACCGATTCAAAATCAAAATAAAGTTTCTGGTGATACTAACTTGTCAACCACTTCTAACCATTCATCACGACCAAGTCGGCGTTTCAACGGGTCCATGTGGTAAACTACCTGAGCTTCTGGATTCACAACAGTCAACGCCCAATGGTGCCTAGAAAATCATGAATTAACACGTCATAGATATACTATAAATTAGTTTCCAAGGGTATAATGGCAGAAGTGAATTATAATTAGCACTTATAAACACGTAAATTATATCTCCAAGGTAATTTCATGTTACACTTACATCCAAAAGAAAGATAATAAAAATTATAGGATTTTGATGATGTAGAGGAAGAACAAATAAAAAATAAAGTACTCACACATGGTTATAAGGCAACAAAAAATATTGGCCTGGCTTAGCATTTTGGAATCTGATAGAAAGCGCACGAGACCTCTGTTCTGAATTACCACAACCGATGGAGCCTATTGTGCCTGGATCAACGAACGCTACCATTTCGTTCATCTTGTGTTTTTTCAAATATTCCTCTAATAAACTGTATACAAAAATAAACACGCATCAACACAAATTCTTAATTTCATTCAAGAAACTATTAATAAAGTCAACAAAAGTTACAAAACTTTAGAAGTTGGACACTTACTGAATATAAATGCAAATAGTGGAGCCTGATATTTCACCTCCAAAACACAAAGCATGCACATCTGATAAAAACAGAACCTGTTTTGGGGTTGATCCAAAAGCTTCTTCGCTTAGCTTAAAAGAGTATGAAACACCATCCCTCAACGCTTCATTTGCCCAGACCCACAAACGCTTCAAGCTAGGGGGGTAATCTGCACCCATGTTAACCGCATACTCTACATTTCGATTAGATAAACAATCTGTAATCAACTTGTACTTGTTCTTCTTTGCAGGAATATTCTTGGCCTCCTGAAAAGGAAAAATTTAAGAAAAAGGCATAGAAAGATCTAAAATACAATATCTAAGTTTTATTCTTTACATCCAAAATAGAATGATCCATTAAGTAAAGGAGAATATAAAGCATGGTTTTATTCTTTACATCTAAAATACAATATCTAAGTTGTACAAATTTTATTAACAATATTGTAATATATTCTGAATTTAAAGGATTAAACAGAATTTAACCTTCGGAGTGGGAGTGGGATTCACTTGAACACTGTTTGTATTCACTTCCAGTATTAGATCTCTTGGCCATGCAATATATGTTCCAAGAGCTTGTTCAACAGTCACGATTTCGTCGTCGATTGGGAAAGGAATCTCAACAGCTCCTTGGATTACACGAGTAATTGAAACTCGCGCATTCTCTTTTGACAGTGGTTTTCCATGAAGAACATCACTAACTGTATCAATTGTTGCATAAGCAACAACATTTGTCCGGGACCCAATTGCCAATTCCCACTCCAAACAACCACCAACTGGTAATACCGGAGTTATCACTTGATCAGCTTCTGCTTGCACTTGATCAGCTTCCTTACACACATTCTCCACCTCAGTTTTCTTCTCATCTTGTTTCTCTTCTTCCAACAAATCTTTATCAACCAGATCCAGTTTCTTCTTTACACCTTTTTGCAAATCCAACTCCTCATTAGAAGGTCCATCCTTGCAACAACTTGCTTGCTGTGAACCCAAATTTGGACTAGAATATGTCCCTGTATTCTTTACACAAAAAGTTGCTTTCAACTTCTCTATCTCTTGAGCCCAATAAGCATCTCGCTCATTAATAATCCGAGAAGTCTCTTCTGACATAAACTGTTGAATACCCTCTTGGATCTTATCTTTGATTGTCTTGGCCTTCTTCTTCCTCGGAAGATCAAAGTACACAGATGGTTTAACACGAGTCCCCTGGCCGCGTACTCGTCCTGGGTGTTCAGGTTTACCGAGCACCATGGTCAAAACATCATCAGTGCCTTCCTCTGTTACTTCTCCATTAGCAACTCTTTGTTTCATCGTCTCCTAAATTACGAACAAAAAAATGAAGTAGTTCAATAGTAACTCAGATTTTGTTGGTCAAGAATTTTAATTATAACACAAATGAATAACTTACAATATTCGAAGCAATAATTTTGAGTTCTTCTGTCACAAGTTCCCCATCTTTATCCTTCCGTGCCTCCAACCATGTAGTTGATCGATCTATCTCCAAATCAAGTTCCTCTTTAGACTCTTTAGACTCCGACAGTAAAGATTTACTAATACGATCAGTAATCATCTCTTCTTCAAGGTTAGCATAGCCCTTGCGAGATATTCGGTGAGGATATTCATTTTCCAGCCTTCTCCTTTTCTGTTCGGCATGGATTTCCTTTATAAAAAAAACACCAAAAGCTTAGCAACAAAGATGAATTTTTGCTATCTGAAAATTTTGTAAACAACCAAGGTGAAAAACTCACAAGGAATTCAGGTGTTAAACGGGAAGCAACGAACATGTCCCAGTGCGCCTTCTCGATAAAGGAGTAGTCAGCTGGAGGAGACTCTAGCAAATTAAGCTGTTCACGATATGGAAGCACATATTTGTTTGTTAGTTTGGACTTAAACTCCCTCCACTTCTGGTTCGCTGATTGCAACACCATCTTTCTAGCTGACGCTGGAACATCAAATGCCATCTACATACATAAAAAGTATTAACTTAGGTTGTAGGAAGCATATGTGTATTAACTTAGTAGGTAGTCATTATTAATACAAATAAAAAGTATTAGTTACCTGCACACAATCCCAAATCTTAGTTTTCCTTTCTTTTGGAACTTTTTTCCATGTATCATACCAAATTGGGGGTTTAGTTCTTGCAAGAACCCCAATATATGATTGCATCTCCGATGCTGCTTTACCATACGGTTCACCTTTTGCATTGAAATCCACTGGCAGCTTGAGGCCCAAAATCTTACGTCTAACAATCCTCTGCATTGTAACAGCTCCGCGTTTTAAAAGCTTAAGTCCATCTTTAGGTAGCGGTTCATCCACTTGTTTCCTCTTCTTTGACAATTTCTTTTTTAGGTTGGTAGAAATAGCCTTCCTCTTTACAGATTGAGGGAAAGAATTTTCAGAGTGTGGTTTGGCCTCTGACAGGGTCTTTATAGCCTTCCTCTTTACAGATTGAGGGGAAGAATTTTCAGAGTGTGCTTTGGTCTTTTTTAAAAGCCTTCATAATGTGCAAGGTTGTGGCTTCAGAATTTGGTTTTCTTGAATACTTCTTAGGTATTCTGCACAACACAAAGATTAGATTAGGTAACCAGTTCTTCATACTACCCAAATCAGAAGATTTAAACATAGTACACACACAACATATATGAATTAGATATACTAAATATATATGTGAATCAGAAAATTTAAACATAGTACACAAAAATATATAAAAAAATGACATGCACATATATACTAAAGAATCCCACCTAACAGATATTACACAAAATATAAGAAAAATGACATTGACGTGTTCCTTCAGCCACTTATAGAAGATCTACAAAAGTTATGGCATGGGAAACAAGTGTATGATGCATATAAGCAGGAGTCCTTTTTGTTAAGAGGCATTTTATTGTGGACAATTAGCGATTATCCTGCCTATGGTAACTTGTCGGGCAACATTATCAAAGGGTATAACGGGTGTGCTATCTGTGTTGATAAAACAAATGCTACCAGGCTGGTTAATTACCGTAAGATAGTTGTCATGAGGCATCGTAGGTGGTTACCCCGCAATCATCCTTATCGAAAGAAATTAGATTTTGATAACACCGTGGAGAAGGAATCTGCCCCTGTTCCGTTAATTGGAGAGGAGGTGCTTCAAAGAGTACAACATCTCAAGGGCCATGTCTTTGGTAAGACACAACCTCAACCTCGATTCAAGAAAGGTGATGTCAGACCTGTTTGGAAGAAGATATCTATATTCTTTGAGCTCGAATATTGGAAGTTTTTGCCAGTTAGGCATATTCTCGATGTGATGCACATCGAGAAAAATGTATGTGAAGCTTTACTTGGAACATTGCTTAATATACCAAAGAAGACAAAAGACCGGGAATCTGTCCGTCTTGACATGGCTGCAATGGGAATAAGAACAGAGCTAAGGCCTAAAACACCTGGAAAAAAAGAGAAGTTACCATTAGCATCTTGGAATTTAAGTCATGCTGAAAAAAAAGTTGTTTGCTTATCCTTTCTTGGAATGAAGTTGCCTGATGGTTTTTGTTCTAACATTAAGAGTCTAGTATCGATGGAAACTCTTCGACTCACGGGAATGAAATCTCATGACTGCCATATGATTTTGCATCACTTGCTCCCAATTACAATTCGGTCATCACTGCAAAAACAGGTCAGGAACACTGTTATTAGGTTTTGTCTCTTCTTCAAGGCAATTTGCAGTAAAGTTATTGAGGTCGATAAGTTGGAGAAATTGCAATCTCAGTTGGTGGAAACTTTATGCAACCTTGAAAAATACTTCCCACCTTCCTTGTTCGATGTAATGATTCATCTCTCGATTCATCTTGTGCGAGAAGTGAAGCTTTGCGGGCCAATTTTCCTTAGATGGATGTATCCTTTTGAGAGATATATGAAGACATTCAAGGGATATGTAAGGAACCGGGCTCGTGCAGAAGGTTGCATTGCTGAGGCCTATATTGCAGAAGAGGCCGTAGAATGTTTGGTGAATTTTGAAGAACGGACTGTTGGGGTACCGAAAAATGGTAGACATACGAAAGACGCAATATGCAGGCCATTATCTGGTGCAACGATTATAACCCCGAGCAACACTGATTTGCACGCAGCGCATTTGTGTCTTCTACAAAATACTACTGCTGTTAGGCCCTACTTTGAGTAAGTTACTTTATAATATTGTTTTCATTAAGTCATCATTTTCTGCTTTTCACCTGCAAAATTGCTAAAATATTCATTATTTATATAGTGTCTTTTAATTGCATTCAGTGAACATATGTCATTTTTGATGACAAAATATCCGGAACATGAAAATGATGAGGTGTGGCTAAAGAAAAAGCAAAATGAAATTTTCCCAAGATGGTTCCAAGAAAAGGTACTCTTCTTATTTTCACTGCTGCCTGTGTCCTTAAACTTCTCGGAAGTCTGTGGTATAAATTGAAATATCCCTCTGGCCAGTAGTAAAAGTAGTAGTGGTAATACTTGTATCTTCTGTGTGGTCATTTAATTATAAAGTCACCATGTTTGCTTTACTCAAGATTTCTTGCTATTATGTTCAGAGGTAAAATGTTCAGTAGTAAAAGTTTTCTTGTTGTAATTATCCAATGATAATTAGTATAACTCAAACAAGTAATTACCATTTCAGAGGTAAAATATAAGTCTTTAAAAATACAATTAATACCTTTAATTTAATGAGTTTGCAATTTGTTTTTTTTTGTATTTTGAAGATTGCTTCAGATTTGCTAAATGAAAAGAAGGTACCCCAAGAGATAAGGTGGATTGCAGATGGGCCCAACAAGGAGGTGCCTACATTCAGCGGCTACAGAATAGATGGGTCTACATTCAGTACCAAGGATCGGGATGATACGCGTCAAGTTCAATGCAGTGGTGTGTGTGTAGATGCCGATACAATGGTTGTGCAAGGTAAGGATAACAACATTGAACATACTTCACAGACATTTTACGGGGTTATTTTAAGTATATGAGAGTTGGACTATAATAGCTTTAGGGTCCCTGTTTTTCGTTGTAAGTGGGTAGATATGAACAAAGGGATTAAGGTTGATGAGTTGGGATATACATTGGTTAATTTGAATAGGTTGGGGTTTTTGAATGATCCATTTATTTTGGCGAAACATGTTAAACAAGTTTGTTACATCGACGACCCTCTTGAAAAATTATGGTCCGTGGTGTTGAAATTTCCCGAAAAAAAATACTACGAAGATAGCGAAGATGAGAATTAGGGATCTGTTGAAGTAGAGCTTGAGAATGAGTTCTTTGTGCCCAATTTACCAGATGTTGATTTACTTGATGAGGACATGACTAGCTACATGCGAGATGATCTAGAGGAACTAATTCAACTCTCATAATGTAATTTGATTTGTGTTTCTTGTAAAGGCTTTTGCCTATTCGTGATTTGTGTTTCTTTGATTTTCATGAAGTTTGTAAGTACTTTAAAGGCTTTTGCATATTCTATGATTTGTGTTTGGTATGTTGGATTTATGTCCAGGATTGGCTACTTCTGTGTAATTTTTTTTTAATTTGTACAGTGATTCAGACAACGGTTTTTACCCCAAAACAATTGTCTGATGTATGCTAAAATAAACACAACACTAGCACAATACCGTTGTCTGAAGTCTCTTCAAACAATATTATTTTGTAAACCGTTGTCTGAGCCAACTCGTTTGCACAACACAATTAAAAAAACACTTGTCTATTCAAATCAGACAAACAACGGTAATTGAAACATTGTCTCAAGTCTTTTCAAACAATATAATTTTGTAAACCGTTGTCTGGTCCAACTTGTTTGCACAACACAATTATAAACCGTTGTCTGAGCCAACTCGTTTGCACAACAGAATTAAAAAAACACTTGTCTATTTAAATCAGACAAACAACGGTAATTAAAACATTGTCTGAAGTCTTTTCAGACAACAGCATAAAAAACACCATAAAAAAAACACTTGTCTGATTCAGTTTGTTAGACAACAGAATTAAATTGTCAAAACCCCGTTGTCTGAAGGCTGGATCAGACGATGGTTTTAAAAAAAACAAAAAAAACACTTGTCTGTTGATTTCGAACAACACTTTTTCCACTTTACGTTGTTTGATGCTGTTTTTTTTGTAGTGGTCCTACGTGACAAAATTGCATAAATTAAATAAAACTGTTATGTAAGTTTAAATTAATTAATTTTTCGACAAACCAGTCATTTCAGGTTATTTTTGCCTTTATCAAGTCCCTTCCAGTTTTGTAATATGCATTAAAACATGAGTGTTGAAAAACCCTGCCAAACTTGAACGGGGAGCAGAAACTGAAATGCTTATTTCATTGCCATGATTAGCCCAGAATAATTTGTCTTTTTTTTATTCATAAACATAAGTTCTTTATTCATTCTTGTACTTTTATTCATATATATATACATATGTGTAATAACATTTCAGGATTGACTGTCCGAAGGCATTGCAAAATTTACTGGCAATTATTCGCATGTTTTGGCCAAATGGTTGTGTAGGCGTGAAAGATGTTGATAGGAAATCTCCAAAGTTCTGGGATGACTGTATAGATGAGTTCTTAGTATGTCAAATTTCTTTGACATTAATATGAAATTATGTTGGATTTATTGTCTTTTTATTTTATCTTACGACTTCATTCTATTTTACAGAACTACTACACATGGGACCCGAAATTTGCCACTAAAGATGAGGCAAGGGCTTCTATACTTGCAGTCCTACGTGATAGATTGCGCCGTGCACTTGCCGATGACAAGAAAAGGGCTGATAAACAAATTAAAGCTGGAGGCACTTATTTACAACACAGGCCCCTATATATGAAGCCTGGTGTTTGGTCCAGAATAGCGGAGTATTGGAACAGTGAAGGGTTTAAGAAAAAGTCTGCAGCTGGTCAGAAAGCTCGAGGCGCAGTAAAACTACCTCACACGTCTGGCGCACGTTCATTTGATCGGCGTCGTCGGGTATGCTATTGTTTCATAATATTTAAATTGCATCTAACATTATATTGAAACTGCTATTGGATATTTTCATATGTCCTGTCATTTTCAACTAAAATAAGAATGGTCTGCTATTTGTATAGGATTATGTTCAAAAGCATGGCAAACCAAATACGCTAGTTGTCTATAAAGATTGTCACACGTTGAAAAACAAGGATAAGCTGGGTCAGTGGATTACCGAGGCAGCCAAGGATATCATTGTAAGTATTCATACTGCATAATTCTAAAATTTTAAGAATTTAAAAGGGTGTTTTTTTATTTGGCATTTATAGATTGCGAGCATCATCTGCATTTTCAGGATCATTATGTTAGCATATGTGAAAAGAAAGGCGTTGATCCTGAGACGACCCAAATCCATAGCTGGATAGAGGCAGTGGGAGGTGTACGGAAGAATATGATTATTGGACACCCGCGGCTTCGACCTTCTGATGTTTATGGTATATTCTTGTTATACTTGAAATTTTTTACACTCTCAAATTGTCTCATATCATTTATTCCTACTAATAATATTTGTATATTTGCGTAGGGTCTGATGAACGTCCCCCACCGCCTCGAAAAGGGGAAGGAAGCTCCGGCAGATCTGCCTTTGCTCGCTTACAAGATGATATGTTTATGAGGGTTGTGGATGAGACCTTGGCCCAGGCCCGAGCAAATCCGGATGAGTACACGCTGACAGCCGAGGAGGTCAGTCTCTTAGCACGTAATGTGGCCGAAGGTGACTCTTCGGTACCTTCAGACCATCCAATTGCTAGAGAAACAAGACAGGCTGTTATTCCGGTCGTGGCTGAGGTACTAAACAACATATACAAGAAAGACGGACCTGGTGCACTTAAGGTAAACTTACTTGTTATTACTATGTTTTTGTTAGTTTGAGAATTTGTCCCCTTTACTTTTTTCAGTAGGGATGCAACATTATATTTGTTATAACAATTAGGGCCTAGTTTGGTTGGATGTAATCCATCAGTGTAACTAGAACTTCCTTGGAACTTGTATAAATCACATTGTTTGGTTGAATGATTTTGAAATTAAACCAAGGAACCCAAAGTTCCTGCGCATCTGTAATTAAGGTAAAATAAAAGAAATAAGTTACCGACCTCACTGGTGGTCACCTAGAGTTGCACAGTACACGTGTACATTATTCTCTTTTATCATCAGTAATAATAAAATCTGTGCAAAATAATATTTTAAGATGTATATTAAAAACTAGATTCATAAATACATTTTTATATATTTTACACTTAATTTAATTATTTATATATCAATTCCATAAAAATAATATTCCATCATTAATTATTTAAGTCATGAAAATAAAATCTTATTTATCTTTTGAATGTATGAATGAGAAACCATAAAAATGATCTATATTAACTTTTTAATACAACATATAATACTTAAATTTATTTGTTAATTTGTATAAGTAAATAACTATTATTATTAAACAAGAAAAATTTAGACATAAATTCTCTTAGCAATTGAGTAATAAATCAAACTTAAATGTGTTATTTAGTTAACCAAACACAGTTTTTTATTTACACAGGAACTGTGTCATGTAACTTATTGGTTCCATGGAATTTAAAGTTACCTAGGTAACTGCAAAGTCACTGAAAAAAATAAGGCCTAGGTATAACATTTGTTAGGAGCATTGGAACCAGCATGACCCAAACAGAAATACATTCTGGAAGCTTGTGTTATTGTCTTAAGATGTTTTTGTAATCGTTCCTGATTTCGTTCAAAGTGAAATTAACTTTGTTTTTTGGTGCTGCCTAGTTCCATGTTTGAGATGGTTTAGTATGGGCTTTGCAATGCGTGATACACAATAGTTTTGGCAGAATATTACTTGATATCATACCTCTTGGACATTACCTTTTCTGCATTTCCACGAATTTTGTTTTAGTAATTATTTGCATGTAATTCTTGTCACCATGTGACTTAATCATATTATAAGTTGACTGAGCTATTGTAGAATATAATTATTTGAAGTTTTATCGCCATTAAACTTTAGCAGAACAGGTGAGACGGTAAGATGGGAAAAAAATACGGGATAGGTTAATTAGATAATTGGTTTTTAGATAATTGTTCAAATATATTACATGCTAATTGATTTTATTAACAATTCAACTTGCATAACAAATGTTAAACAAGGGGATTTTGTGATATTATAGTAGAACTTGCTAATCGACCTTGAGCAGCTGATATTTTGTGATTTTGTGATATAACAAATGTGACAATCATTATTTTCTGTACATTGTAGGGGAAGGCCCCGGCCGATGATGATGACGATGTCGACGATGGAGACCCCGATGATGAGGATACTGAATCTGATGAAGACCATGATATGAGTGCTATGCCTCACGTATCTCATGGTGGTCCTAGAATCAGTGGTTGAGTATTAATGTATGAATTTAATTCAGAATATGAATGCTTGTAAATGCTTGTAAGATAATCTAAGTTATGTTGTGAACTAAACTTTTGTAACATGATCTATGTTTATGTTGGATGGTTTAAACTTTTGTGTGGTCGGATATGGATTTATGATAATATTTATGTGACTTTGGTACTTTTATATTTGGATTCGTTTAATTGCTTTTATATTTACTTTGTAACATGATCTTGTAGAAGTTTGTAACATGCTTGTTACAAACTTTCATTTTTGATTGTGGTGTTGGATTGTATGTAGATTGTGGTGTTGGATCGTATGTAGGCTGAGATTTAATTTGGAAGCCAAAAATGGCTGGAAACTGAAAAAGCAGCAGAATGCTCCTTCCAGGCATTACAACTTATGACGGATTTCTGGGTAACTTGCGACGAGTGTTCATTCCTTTTTCTTTTTTTTCAAATTTAATTGTGGTATAATGTGGGTCCCAAATATTAACTTATGACAGAAAAATCGTCTTAAGTTATGAACTTTCGACACTTTTTTCCGTCGTAAATAAATTTATTACTTTATTGTAAAAATGGGCCCCCTTTTGAGCTTATGACAAACATTGGAACTTAAGATGAAATTTACACTTGTGACGAAAATCTGAACTTATGACGAAATTTATACTTGTGACGAAAACTCAAACTTAAGACGAAATTCATACTTGTGACGAAAATTGTAACTTAAGACGAAATGTATATTTGTGACGAAAATCCGAACTTAAGACTAGCATAAATGACGAAAAAATTTCGTCATAATTGGGCCAATTGCGACGATTTCAGTGTAAATTTTTCTGTCATAATTGGCCGTTTTTCTTGTAGTGTAATCAATATACATAATCTCTTTGGAGATGCTCTGAGAAAACTTGAAAACTTACTAATAGAATGATATCCACCTTAAATTTGACACCTAAAATATATATAGAGGCACATAAAAGATATGATATATGTAAGGAAAGTGAATAATTTTAAAATCTTATATACATATATAAGTGCAAAAGATCTACATATTTGATTGTGTTAACTCAGATAAAATTCCTGATCAAGTAATCCCAGGAGTTTAATTCTATTTAAAATATTAACTTAATTATTAATTTAAAATATTTTTACATCATTGATTTATTTTGTAATAAACATTTGCATTTAATTATTTAAATAGAGATGAAAATAATAAAAATTAAATTTATTTCTCATACTCCTTTCTCATATCCATCTGCCCCTGGAATATAAAAACACACATATGTTGGGAGTTTGAGGATTGAGTTTAAAATTTTTATTTTCTCGACCAAGGCTTGAAATGAATAAAATTCACACCTGATTCCAGGATAACTCCAATCAAACGACCCTTAATTCTTTTAAAATTGATTGTAAAAAAATGAATGAAATGAATTTAATATATTTGTATCAAAAATAATGTTACAGATAACGAATTAGATATCAAAATTTATTACGTGGGTGACATGTCAATTTGCGAAATTTTAATTAGTTTAACTAATGTGAATATAAGAACCCACCTCATTAAGTATTTACCAAATACATGTTAAATATGATATTTAATATTTGAGAACATTTTTTGGATTCAATTTCTTATTCATCTTCCTTATATGCAATCTCATAAATTAAAACTCTACATTTTACCATAATGTTCAAAAAAGAAAATAATAAACAATTTTGGATCAACCGGACAAAAGATAAACGTTTAACACATAAACAAGCCACAACAACACTTCATATGTATACATGCACAAATAAATGTGATGAACAATTGACTTAAATTTGAAATATTGAGGACTAATTATATTATATAACTAATATTTTACCCATGCTATGCACCGAAAATACTATGTTAAAAGTTGTAAATTCATTATTATTATAACTCGATTTTTTTAAAGTTTTAAGGGATTTTTTAAAATCAAACCTGTTTCCAATATTTTTTTCCCACATATCTTTAGGAATTATGCTAACACATGTACATGTATGAGTAAATATGATATATGCTAAACGAATATAGTTTTTTTAGAAAATAAATATTTGTAACCAAAATTTAGATATGCGAAGATGACAACCAATGTCTCAATTAATTAAAATGACAAACTGACACAAAAATTAAAAGTTAAAAACTGTTTGGAACATAACATCAATGCCAAATGGATGAAAATATTGAACAAACTAAAATATTTTAGATTTATTCTTATTATTAGCTCCATTATCATTTATGCCGATGTGTGTAGTTGTTCCTGATTTTAATTCCAAAGTACCGTCAATAGCACTGTCATTGTTAGCAGAATCAGACACCTATTTCAAAATAAATAAATAAATAATTGATTATAAGGTGTCTCAAAGACGATCCTATACATATTTCACAACTAACTGTTTTAATTGAAATTTGTACATTCATCACGACCGAATGAACGTTATGTGAGTTCATTTCAGAGTTTTGTGAGGGTGTAGAACCTCCGGGGGTTTGAAATTCCTCAACCACGTATGTAGCAAAGTAGACAGTATTGTCATGCACCATGCATTTTTTTCATTCAAAGATAAAGTAGGTGCCAGATTGTTTTTTCTATGATGACTTTCAATTTTTCAGGATACTGGTCGCATGTCCCTTCCTGCAATGGAGGCTTTAAATTCGTTATAATATATTTTAAAGTTATATTCAACATGTTATATTCTAAGGACTCTATATTTATTGCATCATTACCTTTTGATTCTGACAAATGATGTTGTTAACATTTGTTGATGTTAAGTGTCTCAATATATACATTATATTTTTACAAAATATTATAATGTAAAATTAAAAAAAAAAAGTGCATATCCCTTATTTACACGAATTGTATTAATATATACATTAATACATAAATATATGTATACAAATTATAAAAGACATAATTGTATCATAAAAAGTATATAAGTTTATTTTCATTAGTTAAATTAGTAATTAATCATTTCTTAGATAAATTTGGTAATAGTGGTCTATTTTATATATAGACATTCATGATTAAAATTTAAACCCCCCCTCCTCTCAATTTTTTCGAATCTATTTATGTCGTATCGATTTTATCGACTCTTCACTAACACATATTTCTATGACACATTATTTATTTCTTCCAGTTCGTCTTATCGGTCTTTTTCCTCATATTCAAACGCATGACTTGGTAATTTTTGTCGAGTTTTGTGATTTTTATGGTGATATTGGTTTCTACTGTATTTGGTTTTCAATCAAATAATTATGACCTGTAGATATTTGTGGTGACGGTGAGGGTGGAAAGTGTTGGGTTTTATACTGAATTATTTGTTTGAAGTATATATAACATTGTCCATTTTATTGAGAATCTTGATTGCATATTATTATGTTAGATCAGGATTCAATGATCGTCAGGATCTAGACTCAACTGATCAGGAGTGCTGACGTCATCAGTATTGCATGGTCATCAATATTTGCTCAAGCGTAAGTGTCAGGATTGTCATCAGGATTTATATCAGGACTGGGATCAGGATTGATCATCAGGAATGGAAGCTGATCAGGATTCCGACTTAGAGTTATATTTGGAGTCTAGTTAAATTAGGAAGTTTATTTTGTCGGTTCCTTATTTATAGTAATGAAGCTATCGGTTTAGGATATGTTTCAATCTTTGTAATTGATTAGGACTTATCTTGTAATTGATAGAGAAGCTGTGTAGTATATAAACACAGTTTAGGTTTCGATTTATATCGATCACATACACGAGTATCTTTGTAACCTAGAATCTCTCAAGAACATCAGAATTTCTTGAGAGAGTTTGTAACAGTTTTATATCATATTTACTAAAGCTGTTATTATTCTTTCATATTTGTGATACATAATTTATTAAGTCGAGAATCTTATACAATTGTATTCAACCCCCTTCTATAATTGTTATTTACTGGGCAACAATTGGTATCAAAGCAAACTGATTTAAATTTGAATCAGATACGATCTAAGATGTCGACAACCAAGTATGAAAGAATGAAGATTCCCAACCTGCAGAAGTCTGAATATCCAACATGGAAGGTAAAGATGCTAATGTACCTGGAGGCTATGGATCCTGATTATCTGGACAGGATTCGTGATGGACCATTCATCCCTACAAGAATAATTGGTCAAACAGATACTGTACCTGAACACTATGTGGTCAAGGCCAAGAGTGAATGGACTCCAGAAGAAAAGGCTCATGTACTCAGGGAGGCAAAGATAAAGAATATCCTGCACAATAGTCTTGATGCTGTCATGTCCAACAGAGTGATTGCATGCAAGTCTGCAAAGGAAATTTGGGACACTTTGGAAACTCAAATCCAGGGATCTGCATCTGTTAAGAAAAACAGAAGGGCTCTTTTGATTCAAGAATATGAACAATTCGATGCTAGACCTGATGAGAGCCTGACTGATTTATATGATAGATTTCTGACACTTCTAAACAATCTATCTTTAGTTGGCAAGGAATATGTTTCTGAAGATTCAAATACCAAGTTTCTGAGAGCCTTACCAGAAGAATGGGATACTCAAACCTCGATCATTAGACATCAGTATGATCTCAACACTGTGTCTCTTGATGAAGTCTATGGAATGCTAAGAACCCATGATCTTGAGGTTCAACAGAGAAAGAATAAGAGAAGCAGCAAGGCAAAGTCTATTGCCTTGAATGTAGAGGCTAAATCAAAAGGAAAAGCTATGGAGGTCTCGAGAAGGAAATCAAGAGTGGTGGAGTCAGATCCTGATGATTCATCATCAAATACTGATGGCAATCCTAATGCCAATACTGATGATGAGTCTACTAACTCAGACATGGAAGAGATGGTTGCTATGATAGTCAGAGGCTTCAAAAAGATGAAGTTCAGGAAGGCTAGAAGATAAGGCAACTTCCAGAAAAAGACCTTCAATGCTGACAAAGACAAGTACATCAAAAAGGACAGCAAGGGTAGCAAATTTGACAAGTCAAAGGTTAGATGCTACAAGTGTAATGGTATGGGACACTTTGCTACTGAGTGCAAGAAGACAAAAGCACTCATCACATCAAGCAAGGACTGGATGGATTCTTCCTCAGAATCTGACACTGAGGTGGTCAACTATGCCCTAATGGCCAATACTGATGAAACTGCTGCTCTTGATGAAAAGGTATCAAATATTGTTTTTGATTTTGATTCTGATAATGCTTTTGAGTTAAGACATTTTCTAAAGTCATTGCATATTAGCTTTAGAAGTCAAACTGCTGAAAATGCTAGAATCTTATCTGAGATGTCTGAACTTAGGAAAAGGAATGAGCATCTAGAAGCTGAATTTTCTTTTATGCAAGAAGTATAGAAAGAATGTGATAATGCTAAACACATGCACTTGGAGATGAAATTTAAATGTACTTCTCTTGAAAAGGAACTTGAATATGCTAATGAGAAAATCAGAACCTGGATAGACTCTGGTAGAAAATTTCATGAGATTAATACCTCTAAGAATTGGAAAGAGTGTCTAGGGTATAAGTCAGATGAAGATAAGAAATTGAAAGAGAAAATTGTGGTTGATGAGACAGTTAGTCCAAAAACCTATAGACATATTATAGATAAAACAAAATCTAAGATTATTCCTGTTAATTTTGTTTTTGGTAAGGATTTCAATTCAACTTTTGAAAAGGGATCTACTTCAGTTCAAAGTGTTAAAGTTGTTAAGTCTAAACATGTCTTGAGTAAAGTTACTAAGAATTTAGGTTTACTGTCTCAGAAACAACTCAAGGATAGAATATGTGAGGTTACAGATAAGAAGAGGGAATCTATTGTCAAAAGAAACAGGAATGGTAAAATTGGGATAAATAAAGAAAATGGATATAAATATGTCCCAAATGCACCTAGAAAATGTTGCTTTACCTGTGGTAACTCTAATCATCTTGCTATTGATTGCAGGAAGAGTAAAAAGAAAGTTACTGAAATTCCTAGGTCTGATGTTAGGAATAGATCAGTACTTTATAAACCACAGAATTCATGTTTTCATTGTGGTAGTAAATGGCATTCTATTTATACATGTGAAGAATACCATGATTTGTACTATAACTTTTATGATCCTTTACCTAAATTCAATAAAAGTACAAATTCTGGTAAATCTAAGAATGTCAATGTGAAACTTGCATCTGTTAATACTGATACTGACAAAGCAAATCCTGACAGGACTGCTAAAGTCAAAAAGTCTTCTGCTACTAAAATTAATAAAATGCATGGAAAAGGAACCTAACAAGTGTGGGTTCCTAAACATTCTAACTAGTGGATTGTTATTCTGATTACAGGGAAAAAGGAAAAATGTGTTAGTCATGGATAGTGGATGTTCTGTGCACATGATTGGAAAAAAAGCCCTGTTATCAAAATATGAACAAAAAAGCTGGCCCAACTGTGTCTTATGGAGATGGCACCATTGGACAAACTTTGGAATATGGCAATATAGTTATTGGAAATGTCATCATTGAAAAAGTAGCTCTAGTGAAGGGACTAAAACACAACCTGTTGAGTATTAGTCAAATCACTGACAGAGGTTATCATGTCAACTTCTATTCCACACATTGTGAAGTAGTCAGCAAAGAAACAGGAAAGATAGCATTGACTGGCTATAGACATGGTAACATTTATGAAGCCAACATTCTCTCAAATACTGATGGCTCCCCTACTTGTCTCATCAGTAAAGCATCAGTAGATGAAAGTTGGAATTGGCATAAGAAGCTTTCTCATCTCAACTTCAGCAATATCAATGAATTGGTTAAGAAAGATTTAGTGAGAGGATTACCTAAATCTTTGTATACTCCTGATGGACTCTGTGATGCTTGTCAAAAGGCTAAACAAAGGAGGACATCATTCAAGAGTAAATCTGAATCCTCTATTGGAGAACCATATCACATGCTGCATCTTGATCTATTTGGTCCAGTCAACATTATGTCCATCAGTAAGAAAAGGTACACTCTTGTAATTGTTGATGAATATTCTAGATTCACCTGGGTGTATTTTCTGCACAGAAAAGATGAAACTCTTGAAATAATGTTGGATCATGTGAGAATGATTGAGACAACCATAAAGTATAAAGTCAAGACTCTGAGGAGTGATAATGGTACTGAGTTTAAGAATTCAAAGATAGAAGAGTTCTGCAAATACAAAGGAATTATTCAACAATTCTCTGCACCTAGCACACCTCAGCAAAATGGAGTAGTTGAAAGGAAAAATAGAACTCTTATTGAAGCTGGCAGAACTATGTTGGAAGAAGCTAAATTGCCAACATATTTCTGGGCAGAAGCAGTCAACACAGCATGCTATACACAAAATCTCACTTTAATAACCAAACATGGTGTAACTCCCTATCAAATGCTCAAGGAGAAGAAACCTAGTTTGAAGCATCTGCATGTGTTTGGTTGTAAGTGTTTTGTTCTCAGAACTCATCCTGAACAACTAGGGAAATTTGAGACAAATGATGATGAGGGAATTTTCATAGGCTATCCTGCATCAAGAGCCTTTAGAGTTTTTAATTTGAGAACAAGAACTGTCATGGAGTCAATACATGTATCTTTTGATGATAATAAGATAACGAGAATCAATGAAGACTCTCATGACAGATTGATTTTTGAAAATGAAGCTACCAAGGATCCTGAAGAACAAGAATCGGATACTGACAATTCATCAGATACTGATGGGTCACCAAATCCTGATGACGCATCAAATCCTGATGAAGCACCAAATCCTGATGGTGCTAATACTGATGATATAAATAATGGTGATACATCTAGTAGTGCAAATGTTGAGGGGGAGCAACAGCAAACTGCTACAAATTCTGAGTCTACTCAATCATCAGAACAAAATTCTTCAGATACTGATTCAAGTGACAATCCTGATAATCCATCAGAAGGTGACAACAACAATTCAGGGGGAGCTTCTTCTGAAGCAAATTCTTCTAATCAAGTTAACACCAATCCAGGGGGAGCATCTACTTCAAGAAATGACTTACCACCAGCAAGGAAATGGACTGCAAGCCATACTCCTGATTTGATAATTGGGGATCCTGATGCAGGTGTTCAGACAAGAAGTGCAACTCAGAATGAATGTCTATATAATAACTTTATGTCCAAGGAGGAGCCAAATAAAGTTGAAGATGCACTTAAGGATGCTGATTGGGTCACTGCAATGCAAGAAGAATTGAATCAATTGGAAAGAAATGAAGTCTAGAAACTGGTGCCAAGACCAAAGAATAGGTCTATTGTGGGCACAAAATGGATTTTCAAGAATAAGACTGATTCAGATGGTGTGATAATCAGAAACAAAGCAAGACTAGTTGCAAAGGGGTATTCTCAAAAAGAAGGAATTGATTATGATGAAACTTTTGCTCCTGTTGCAAGACTAGAAGCCATCAGGATCTTTCTGGCATATGCAGCTCATAAGAAATTCAAAGTTTTCCAGATGGATGTTAAAAGTGCTTTCTTAAATGGTGAACTGGAGGAAAAAGTCTATGTTGAACAACCTCCTGGTTTCATTGATCCAAAGTATCCAAATCATGTCTACAGATTGGATAAGGCACTTTATGGACTAAAGCAAGCTTCAAGGGCATGGTATGAAACTCTAGCTCAATTCTTACTAGAAAGTGGATTCAAAAGAGGTACCATTGATAAACTCTATTCTATTTGAATCATGGTAAGGATTTGCTTTTAGTTCAGATTTATGTTGATGATATCATTTTTGGGTCAACAAACAATAAGCTGTGTGAAAATTTTTCGAAGCTTATGCAGTCAAGATATCAAATGAGCATGATGGGAGAAATGAGTTACTTTCTTGGTCTTCAAGTTAAACAGACTGAAGATGGTATTTTTATCAATCAGTCAAAGTATACAAGGAATTTATTGAAAAGGTTTAACATGCAAGATTGCGCTACTGCAAGTACTCCCATAGCTACAGCTACCAAACTTGATCCTGATCAAGGTCCTGAGGTGGATGTAACTCATTACAGAGGAATGATTGGCTCTTTATTGTATCTCACAGCAAGTAGACCAGATATCATGTTTCCAACCTGTCTGTGTGCAAGATTTCAAGCAAAACCTAGGGAACCCCATCTGATTGTAGTCAAAAGAATTTTTAGATATCTCAAAAGCACTCATTCTCTTGGTCTTTGGTATGCAAGGGAATCAGATTTTGGGTTATGTGGTTATTCAGATGCTGATTTTGCAGGATGTAAGATAGACAGGAAAAGTACTTCAGGATGTTGTCAGTTTTTGGGTGGTAGACTAGTTTCTTGGTTCAGTAAAAAGCAAAAGTCTATCTCTACTTCAACTGCAGAAGTTGAGTACATTGATGCAGGAAGTTGTTGTGCTCAGATAATGTGGATGAGAAATCAGTTGTTGGATTATGGCCTGTCATACTCAAAAATCCCTATTTATTGTGATAACCAAAGTGCTATTGCAATGACAGGAAATCCAGTTCAACATTCTCTTACTAAACATATCAGTATTAGATATCATTTCATAAGAGAACAGGTTCTGGAAGGAACAATTGAACTTCACTTTGTTCCTACTGATCAACAACTAGATGATATATTCACCAAGCCACTGCCTGAAGCTACATTCAACAAATTGGTGAATGAACTTGGAATGATGAACTTTGAGAATTTCTGAGGAAAGCTACAGAGAGGAAATCCTGATGACTATCAAATTCTGATGGTCATTCTGCAAGGTATGTAATTTTGATCAAATCCTGATAGGATACAATCCTGACAGGAAGTCAACTGGTCAATCCTGATGTACAGGTCAGTATTTCGTTGCTTAATTTGAGCCTTATTTTTCGTCAGTTACTGATGAGAAACGTTTGAGTTTTTATTGGATAACTGTAAAAGCAGTGCAGTTATGTTTAATTACGCACGTAATTTGTCCACTAATCATTTTTGCACAAATCATATTTTGCCACCTATCATTGAGAATAATATTTTGTTTTAACAAAATACATTTGATTTTCTAAATTCCTGATTACTCTCTCTTCATCAGTTTTTCATCCTCTTTCTCTCTCTGTGCTCAAGAACCCTATTTTCTAAATCTCAATTCTCAAGCTTTCCATTCTGTTTTAATGGCGTCTTCATCATTCATGAACAAACAGACAGTGATTAGTGGTGTTACTTTTGCCACTAATAATTTTGTAGCCGTTTTGGATCATCGGGATCTGCCCTCTGAGTTTCATATAATACAGGATTTATTAGCTTCAAGTCAATTGAAGTATGCTCTAACCAAACCTTCAAGTGTTTCTTTTAAGTCGGTTATGCAGGTGTGGAATTCAGTTGTTTTTTTATGAAGGACATTCTGGCTCAATCCTGATGAGCTTTGAATATAATGGGGTTACTCACTATGTGACTCCTGCAATTGTGGAGGAAGCCCTGCATTTGCCTATTCTTGGTGATGTTGTTCCTGACAATGTTTCAGACTCGACTCTTTTTGAGTTTGTTACAAAATTGGGTTACAATCGGGAAGTTAAGAGATATGGAAATCTCTTTTGGACAAAGCTGAAGAAGGAATGGAACTATTTCTTTGACACCATCAGTCGCTGCTTCCTGAACAAGACATCTAATTTTTATGCAGGTGTGGTATTCAGTTTTTTTTATAAAGGACATGCTGGCTCAATCGTGATGAGCTTTGAATATAATGGGGTTACTCACTATGTGACTCCTGCAATTGTGGAGAAAGCCCTGCATTTGCCTATTCTTGGTGATGCTGTTCTTGACAATGTTTCAGACTCGACTCTTTTTGAGTTTGTTACAAAATTGGGTTACAATCGGGAAGTTAAGAGATATGGAAATCTCTTTTGGACAAAGATGAAGAAGGAATGGAACTATTTCTTTGACACCATCAGTCTTTGCTTCCTGAACAAGACATCTAATTTTGATGCTCTACCGTCAGTATCACTCAAAATAGGGTATTCTCTTATATACTCTACTGTTTTTTATTATGGGTCATTTATTCTGAAAGCTTTAAGTGATAGAAAATCAGATAAGTTAGGTTCTGTCTATTTTCTTAGATTTTTATAGTTGATATTTAATCACTTATGTCCTAATGTTGTTTTTGAGAATGATGTGATTCTACCAATTTGTAGAATTACAGAGAACAATATTAAGTCCTTAGTCAACAGTGATAAGGCAAATGGTTTTCAAGGCAATGCTTATATTCCTGATGAGGTCAGGCTTTTCTTGAAAGAGAAAATGCCTACTTATTATGGATCAATTTCTGATGCCATGGGGCAAGGCCAATCACACCTTGTTCCTGACCCAAGCATCCCACCCAAACAGTCCAAGTAGTCAACAGCCACCTCTATTGTCTCTCAAAAGACTCTAGTTGTAAAAACAAAGAAATCAGCTAGAACTGATGTGTCTGGAAGGCAATCAGGTTCAAAGTATTTTTCCTATACACCACTCACCAAAAAGAAGAAACAAGGGGGTGTACAAGGGGTCGTGGTGCAGAAGGATGCAAAGACTGTTCTTGAGAAGGATGTTGAGGATGTTCCAGTGAAAAGAAAGTTGATTTTAAGAGATGAAAGTGATTCTGAGGAGAAGATCAAGACAATCAACTCTCGGTAATACAGCTCAAATTGAAGATTCTAATCCTGACATTGTTCCTGACATTGTTCAAGATCCTGATGAATCTGAAATTCTACAAGAGGTTGATCTGTTAATATTATCTACTGTGGTTGATTCTCACAACAAGGAAGTGGATGAAGAAGAGGAAGCCAGAAGAAGAGAAATCACAAGAACAACAAATAGAGATCTCAATATCTGTGTACAAAGGCTTAAACTCTCAAACAGAAGGTTGTGGAGAAATCCAAGAAGACAAGAACCTCAACTAGAAAGAAGCCATGCTTTTGAAAAAGAGAAAGATAAGAAATGGAAACACATAAGAACACTTAGGTGTAATAGACCTATCAATTTTCAGAATGGTGGTATTATAACAAGTGCTTCTAGTGTTGCTAATTTCTCTGATTCATATAGATCAAAAGCACTCTGGTTACAGATGTTCTATAATCTAAGGCAAATGATAAACAACTCAAGAGGAGGTATTGGACACAGGGATGCTGAATATCTAAATACACCTCATGTTGATCCTTATGCCTTAACTGAAATTGTAGGTATTTTAACTTCTGAACACCTAAACAATCTATTAGATGTTGATATATTTATAGATTGTCATGATGGTACTGAAAAGAAAGAGAAGCTTCTGTATTTTATGAGAGATGGTAGTGTGAAGATTCTGTCCATTCAAGATCTGCTCGTGAAAACTTCACAGGAACTGAAATATGTTCATTATCTGTTAAAATGGAAGAACAAAGTGTGCAAGGAATGGTCAGATATGATTTTGTCAACAATTAGAAGAAGACTGGATGGAGGTAGAAATTTCAATGGTGATTATACTCCCATGTACTTAAATCAGAAAGGTCAAGATGTGGAAATGCAAAGGGGCACTGCTGTTAAAGAAATGACCTTTGACATGTCTCATCAGCTTAATCTTAATCCTGATGGGAAAAAAATTGCTTATCTTTTGCTTGAAGAGCACAGTCTACAAAGAAGCTCCATTCAGAATCTCAGAGCAACTATCTATCAAATTGATGAACAAGATGAAGATCTCAGAAATCTTAAGGAAAGACTGATTCAAATTCTTGAAGAAAAAGAAGAAAATATGTTATCCAACTTCTTGAAGATGAATCTGTTCTATCAAAGATTTTAAACAGATAAGTTGATGTTGTAAATATTTGTACATTTTGTAAATATGTTTTTGACATCATTGAATCTAGGAATCTATACTTTATTCTACAAAGTATAAGATTGGGGGAGATTGTTAGATCAGGATTCAATGATCGTCAGGATCTAGACTCAACTGATCAGGAGTGCTGACGTCATCAGTATTGCATGGTCATCAGTATTTGCTCAAGCGTCAGTATCAGGATTGTCATCAGGATTTATATCAGGACTGGGATCAGGATTGATCATCAGGAATGAAAGCTGATCAGGATTCCTACTTAGAGTTATATTTGGAGTCTAGTTAAATAAGGAAGTTTATTTTGTCGGTTCCTTATTTATAGTAATGAAGCTATCGATTTAGGATATGTTTCAATCTTTGTAATTGATTAGGACTTATCTTGTAATTGATAGAGAAGCTGTGTAGTATATAAACACAGTTTAGGTTTCGATTTATATCGATCACATACACGAGTATCTTTGTAACCTAGAATCTCTCAAGAACATCAAAATTTCTTGAGAGAGTTTGTAACAGTTTTATATCAGATTTACTAAAGCTGTTATTATTATTTCATATTTGTGATACATAATTTATTAAGTCGAGAATCTTATACAATTGTATTCAACCCCCCTTCTATAATTTTTATTTACTGGGCAACATATTACATTCTATGTTTATTATATATTATGGATAATCTAGTATCAAATGAGATAACAGAAGATTAGATTATCAGTGTCTGTATATAATATAATAAAGGTTCACAATCTAAGTGGTATTAGACAAACCACTGGAATGACTGAAGTATTATTTGGGAATAATTTATCTTGACTATTGAATAATACTTGTATACTTTGTGTATATTGAACAAGATCTAAATATTAGAATTGTTCTTCCACTACGCCATAGATGGCCTACAGTAACTACTGAACTGTCACCTTAGACCCAATATAACGTTGCTACAGGCCCAAAAAGAGCTAAGATAACATTAGGGCTGGGTTAGTTTCTCTCCCAGTTGCCTTTGGCATCAAAGGCAACATGTCGCCTACCCTAGGCTAACATAGCCTTTTCTGTTACCAAAAATAGCCTACAGCAACATAGTAACCACTCTATTGCAACACCAAATATATGTTACCTTAGATATTAGAATTTTTTGAAATTAGTGGGGCCCACACGTGGATCCCACACGCGGGTCCCATACGTGGGTCCCACAAAATGTGCAGCAGCACGTTTCAGTCTAGGGTAACACCTATTGCAACACGCTAGGTGTTGCCAATGAAGACATTTAGTAACATCAGTATAGTACCTAAGGTAACACCTGTAGTTTAACTAAATAAAAATGTAAAATTTAAATATAACATTTCCCATTAGAAAAACAACGAATTCACACAAACCAAGTACATCATCCAACTACATAATCCCATCATAAACAACCGACTATGTCTCCAATCACAAACCCAACTATATAATCTCATCAAATCCGCCAACACCAAGTTAAGAACAAAAGTAATTACATGAGCTTCCACTTCTTCATTGACCTTAGCATCCACTTCTTCATTGACCTTCCTTTCTAGCTTTGCTTCCATGTCTGGTACACTGGTACTAGTTCAGCGAGTTTCATGTTAAAGTAGTAGTGGGATGGCGTTTGGGGGGGAGGGGGTAACTCCGCCTATATCTTAGTTGGGATATTAAGGACCCGGGTACAACATAAGCAGAACAGTGAGAAACTAACGTATAAGTAAGAAGACAACGGAATATCAGGGTACAAGAAAGTCAAAAGTACCTAGACACTGCCAAAGAGAGTCACAATAGGATCCACAAGGGGCATGCCCTGGTTTACAAGGCTTCCATGGCGAGATACAAGACCAATAGTACTCTGTCCTCTGACAGGTTTTGCAACCCATGAGAGTCCTGCTTTAGGTCCGTACAATTTGATTTGCTCCTTTTCTGCCTCTGAATCCTGATACTCAGTAAGGTCATTGGCTGGGCATATAATGTATTCTTCGATGGATGTATCACCACCAACTGCCAGACCTTCAACTAGCAAAGCCATCTCAGCTGTGAATGAAAGAAGCAACAAAAATTTAGCATGGCTCTGTCATCAAATAAAAAGTTATGGAGTTAAGTTGACAAACATGGAAATATCTATTCTTAACAAGCAAATAGAGTATATGTTTTATTAACATAATAAGAAATTTTTTCTTAGCAAATTCATCAAGATCATAACTCCGCGAAGTTGCAATATGATTTTAAAAAAGGTGTGGTAAATTATGTCATAATTTAAACAAATTATATAGATGACGAGCTGCTCAAAATAATATTTGCATTGTACATTTGCTTAAAAGCATTGAACATGCAGGATTGAAACTACACGATTTAACAGTTTGCAATTCTGAACATTTTGTAAGAATGGTTTCATAATATCCATGATTCCGAAAATGGAAAGTAACACTCCTCTAGGAATAGACATCGTTAGCATGAAAAATATAACCAATTGGGTGCCAAGACCTGCATTAAAAACTCAAGAGTACCTACCACGTAGCTCAAAAGGTAGGTCAGGACTATATAGTAAATCCAGATCGTAGCCACTAATAATATCGAATTGTCAAGGAAACCAATTATATGTGATCAAATATATAATTCCACTAATAATAATCAAACCACTAATAATATCGGCTGTTCTCCTTTACAATTCCAATGTGATCAAAGCAGAGATCCTTCCTGGAGACCTAGAATATAGTTTTTCACAAGAAAACTATAATCTAGAATTACATGTAGTGGAGACTGGAGTTGATAACATAATGTTGTTCTACAAATAAAGACCATTGTGCTTAGACTATTAAAATAATGCTGCAACCAAATTTTGACATCATTGACCTGTCAAACAAAAGTGAGATTCCAGTATATGTACTCCCAAAATCTCATAACTAACATACCTTCTGACGTTTTGCACACTTATAGAATGCTGCAACACTATACATAGGAGTCTGTAGTCCACAATTGCCCTATACGCAGCTCCTGGTAATGCTGCAAGGAATCGTTCCATATATAACAAAATGTGAAGATTTTTTGTTTCACCATGTCATAGGAATACAAGCAGAATACATTGGGTTTGGTTTTGGTCAAAAATGTAGTCTGACACAAGTATATTATAAGCTTAACAAGATTACATTTAAGCTAGGAATTAAACCATAACTTACGTGGATCAGGCCTTGGGCTTTTAAAACAAAAGTATGAGCCATATCCATCCAAACTGGATCCCCGATCCTCAAATACCATGCTTGTTCCTACAACATAAACATGGACCCAATTAAACAATGGAAACAAATTAAATTTGCTTCACAGTAAGGGGGGCATATTTTATTTACAAAATCTGAACCAGTCAGATTTCCAAATTTGACTAGACAGGAAAAAAAAAGTGGAATTCTTTGACCAGGGACTGCACCATATTACTTGTCCTCAATCGGACTGAAGGACCTGGTCCGGTGTGGCTAAGTCCGGACCGTTTATTTGTCCAACCAGCAACAAATGTCCTACGTCAATTGTTATTATCCTTCCCACGTTAAGTTCGACAATGAGTTCCTTAATTAATTTTTAGGCTAATAATAATATATAGTAGCCGATACATTGGAATTGTCAAGGACTAATAATAGTACCAGAATTCAATTTATATGTGATTAGACAGTTAATTGTAGTAAAAAAATAATGTAAAAGTAAAAAATAATGTAAAAGTAAAAATAATACAAGCATCTCAGCCAACTAGTGGCTACATTTATCATCCGTATACAAATAAATTATCCATATGACCATAACGTAAAAATAACACCTCGTCAGCTAAATTGAGCGTATATCTGTAAAAGATTAGGAAATTTAGAACGCGTGCTTAGGATCCAGAAAATTGAAAATCAAGAATCCTCTTTCAGCCATCTTTACCCAGCAACATTACATACCCTGCTACTTGTTGTTTCACAAACCATGGTGCCCAGGTACTATAAACAATTAAATGTAGATCACGTATCCACTGCTTAGTGCCTATGTGTGGAAAAACCATGTCGTGATCCCCACTATTTTACAAAACATCATAAGTATTTGCCAAAACAAATATTAAACGAAAAAAAGTGAAGGTAATTCTACCACTAATTTGATGAAGCTTACCTAATTATAAGTGCTCGACAATTTTTTTGGTGAAGTTTCGATGATTCTCAAGAGTACTAGAGACATCAAAAGCGTAGTTGACAGTATCATTTCTACCAAGAGAATAGTGATCAGCGTTGCATCTAACAAACTCTCCAATTGTTCCCTGATGATTATAACAGCAGTTAAGATTCTGCAAACAAGGATCGTCAAATCATACATATAAATTCCATTCCTCGCGGATATCCAGAGCTTTTTGTACTGAATGTACACACCATTCTTGTGCATGTACATATTAAATGAGTTCTCAAGTTCAACAGGAATGGCTATATCCTTCAGCTAAGATTGACAAGTCTATAAAAAAATTTACAGTTGCAGATATTTTACCTTAAGGGTCAGATCTAGCTTCCCAGCCAAAGCAAGCATGAGTGTGGTCTTCGGGAGGACCTAAAAGTAATGTCATCCTATAACACACCACATAACAAATCAGTTTTGGAGAACTATTCCCCAGAAAACACATAATCAAAAAGAAAAAAATTACTAATATATTTGAAAACTCTTGATGTCTGCACTAAAGCGCTAAAGCCTACCGGCAAGGCTTGAGTACTCCACTAACATCTTCAAGGATAGTTATTTTATTCTTGTTATTCGGAAGTAAATGGAAAATGCTTAATAGCCCCTATTGAGATCAAAGGAAAAAACAAACAGGATGAATACCATAAAGAACCATGTAACAAGAAAATGAAAAGACAAATGTGAGGATTCAGAGGTAGCTTCTTTGTATTGGTAAGTGTCTACATATATGTGTTCATACCTCCACCATACTAAGATTGAAGTTGATAAAAGAAGGCAAAGCCCTGCTCCCTACAAAAGCTTCTGCTTCGATATTCAAATTCTCAAATCAAACTTCAATAGTGGGCAACTCCACTCCAACTCTAATAACATTAAACCAATCACAATCAAAACAAACCTCCCAATTTCATTTTTGTAATAAATCAGTAGCAAAACAAAACTCAAAACATCCAAAAACAAACAAACAAGCAAAAAATTCATTAACCTGGCAGCGATTCAGAAAATCAGTAGCTCTATCCTCCAGATCATCATCAACAGAGTCTCCAAGTAGTGCAATTGAGCGAAAATCCAGTAGCAAAGCCAAAGACGACTAAACCCTAGAAAAATTGGTAAAGTAAATTAGGGGAAAATAGTATGATACGTATACCTGAGGTACTGTTTAGTATGACAAACCTCAGGATCCAGACATGAAAATAAGATTATTCGACTTGAAGCTGGAGCTTTATCTGTTTGAACCGCCTCCTTTACACCTAAAAAGTAGAGAAATTAACACCAATTGAATCTATCCACCAAGTTTAATTTAATTTGATAGACAGAGAATGAGAGAGTGAGACACGCAAACAAGAGCGGAAGAAAAAGAAAGGTGAGAGAGTGAAAATGAGAATCAGAAAATGAGAGAGAGACAGAGAGGGAGACAAAATTCCCCAATTCCCCCGCCCAGATTTTTGACAAAATATTTCGTTTGCCGCTCACAAGTCACACAACTGTATTTTTTTTTAAAACAAAAATATACAAATTTATTCTAATATGTTAGGTAATAAAATATCATTATTAAATTTATTATTTTAATTATTTCACTCTTACAATCTATTTTTAAATCTATTGTTAAAATTAGTTTTGCAAGCTATAACTTTCTCTAATAATTTTTTTATTGGTTTTAATCAAAATTTAATGATTTTGAATTTTTTTAAAAAAAACCTTTTCTAATATAAATTGATTAAAAACATTTATAAAATATAAATAATTCAATTATTTCACAGAATATTACTTTAATAAAAATATTACAGAATATTACTTTTAAAAAAAAACCTTTTCTAATATAAATGATTTTTTAAAAATTAATTACTTTTAAAGTGAAATAATTATTGATTTATTAATTTTAAATAAAAAATTCAAAATTAATACTCTAAGGTAACGCCCTCAGGTGTTACTCAGTTACAACACCTTTTACAGCTAGAGTAACATGGGTTTATGGATATGGTAACACCAAAACTATGATGTTGTAATAGGTCCAAAATTTGATAGCTAAGGTAACATGCAAGAAGGTAACACCCCTACCCAGATGTTGTAAAAGGCCATCTATGGCGTAGTGTTCTATTCTAATAGTTAAGAAGAACTAAGATTCTATGATATTATTATTGCTTAGGTTCTTAATCCGGATGTAGTGATTGACACTTGTATGCAATGCACATTCTTTGATTCATATAAGATGTAATTAATTATTAATTACAATATTATGTGTTGAGCAATGACATTGAATGCAGAGTGAGATATTAATTACAGAAGGAATCCATATCCTGATAATATTCGGGCTTATGATGTCCTCTTGAAACTTCATAAAGATAATTATGTGAAGCCCTGCAGGCTGATTAATTTCTGACATAATTATAAGGTTGAGTGGATGATCAAGGATAAATAAGATATTAATTAAATTAATTGTCAGTGATTAATTTAATTAATGGGCATGCGATATCTTAAACGTGGGGAATTTAATAAGCAAATAATATATGAGCCAAATTAAATAATAAAAGAATTGCGGTATTAGGAACGACAGTGCAAATATTAATTTTTTAGTGGATTGAATTAATATTTAATGACATTGGGCTTGACTCAGAATGTCATTGGAAGGCTCGACCTAATTGTCCATGATCCCTACGTAAGCATATATATATATATATATTCTCGTTCTCCTTAAAGCTGGATACACAATAAAAATCGAAACTGAGACCTAGGGGCAGCTGCACGCAGCTAGGGTTTTGGAATTTCGAGGCTTTGAGGAGAGGAAACTTTTGGAGATCGAAGGCCACACTTCGCTCAAAGAGAATCAAGGAATTCAGTAGAAGACGTGCTGAGGAGTTTTGCTGATTTTATGTACTCTGTCCGAATTTTACTGAAAATACCTTTTCGGAAAGGGAATCAGGCGTATGAACAAAACTGACTATGTCATTCGCGCGGATATAAGGCGTTTGACGTCGTTTACAGCCAAAAAACAGTGATTTATTATTTTTAGAAATTCAAGTTCGATCCGCACTGCTGTGTTTTGGATCAAAGTTTGGATGATGCCATAATAGTGGATGGTTTATTCATATGTTTTACATATTTTCCACTTATTTTTTTATTATTGCTATTATACGTGCCTTATGTGTGTTTACGTGCCATGTGATACTAACCTTAGTATTCAAGAATGACATGGACATAGGGTTATATATATTTATTATTCTTAATCATGAGATGTATCATGTCATGCTATATGTTATTTTTGTTTTTAATATGATACATGTTGACCTCAAAGAAATAACATAGGACGATGCATCTAGATTAAAATCCTCACAAGTAAAATACTAAGTGGGAGAGGAAATTAATTTGGTATTAAATCCCATGGTCATCCATTATTGGTTGTATGTAATTTAACACTAAGACAATTATGAAATGTATATATGTCACCCATCGTGGCGTATGATTTATGGTGTCTAGATAGTGTTAAGGATATTACTAGGACAATCTTCTTAAGTTAATCACGGATATTGAAAAGTAAGATCACCCCATCGTGACATACCAAATTTCATGGAATTCGAGATAAAAGTTAGACATTCCTTGATTGATGTTGACAATGTATATTTCTGGCTAGGGGTTGTGTTCTTAAACGAGTCCGTCTGTGACTTCACCGAAAACACATGGGATTTATCCATTAATACATCAAACGGATGGGTCTGGCTAAAGGCAACTTAAGATTTAAATAATAGTATACACTTAGCTATGAAAGATAGTAAGAGACCACTCTAACGTGGCATACTATTTAGTAATAGGACCGAAGTAACATTTAAACAAATATAGGTGGTATACATGTCACCCATCGTGGCGTACCAGATACTTATGGTGTTTAAGTGTTGGTACATTAATCTTAATTAATAGTTAGAGGAGTCTATAGGTATTAAGTTTTTATGTGCGACATCCTAATTATGTGTTATATGTATGATTCTCAGGATAGAATGGGCTTTAATCCACTTTTCACCATACTTAAGGATAACAAACTTACCGGACCTAACTATATTGAATGAAAACGCAATTTGGACATAGTGTTGACTGCCGAGGAGTACAAATTTTTTACTTATGAACCCCGGCCAGATCAGCCTGCTGCCGATGCTTCGGATGAGGATAAAGAGTATTTTAAGAAGTGGAAAAAGTCAGATGAGATGTCGCGATGTTACATCAGGCCATAGACATTGATTCGGGTATGCTACTTAACCTCAAGGAGATTTACGGAGATTAGAATAGGGCTGCTAGGCAAGTAGCAATGAAATCTCTAATGAACACTCAGATGGTTGAAGGAACACCTGTAAGGGACCATGATGATGGCTCACATAAATGAACTGGAGGTCCTTGGTGCTGAGATCGATGGGGAAATTCAGATCGATCTCATCCTTATGAGTTTGCCCAAAAGCTTTGAGTAGTTTCGCTTGAATTACGAAATGAACAAGAGGTTGTATAGTCTTGCAGAACTTCTGACAGAGCTTCAGGCGGTTGAAGGATTGTTTCAACATAATGTTCAAGTGAATGTGGCTGAGAAAAGTTCTACTTCTAAACTGAAAGGCATAAAGAAGAAGAAAAAGGCTCAGACACAGAAAGTTGTGAAACCATTGGCAGTTCAGAATGCTGTGAAGAAGCCTAAGGGTAAGTGCTTCAGGTACAAGAAGTCGGGTCACTGGAAACAGGATTGTCCTCTTTCTAAGAAGAACAAAACGGGTATGTCTCTTTCTCTAGTTACGGAAACATATATAGCGGCTATATCTACGAGCACTTGGTATGTAGATACAGGAGCCACTGACCATGTTTATAATTCTATGCAGGGGTTCCAGTAATCGAGAATGGTTAGAGATGACGAGATATATGTGTTCATGGGTGATGCTACGAAAGTAGCAGTAGTTGTAGTGGGAGACGTTTCTTTATTTTTTGGTTGTAATAAGATTTTGGTTTTGAACAATTGTCTTTATGTACCTTCTTTTAGAAGGAATTTGATTTCGGTTTCTAAACTTGCTTTTGATGGTTATAATGTTTGTATAGATCGTAATGTTTCTATTATGATGTATACACAACTTATATGTTCTGGTACATTGCAAGACAATTTGTACATTATTAATCCTAGATAACCTGCACTACAACTGCAACATAGGGTATTAAATAACACATCTTCTATCACTAATAAAAGAAAGGAACCTTCTAGTTTGAACCAAACACTTCTTCGGTACTTAAGATTCGGTCATATTAACTTGAGGAGGATTCAAAGACTAGTAGTAGACTGGACTTTAATCTCATTGGTAGTGGAGCCATTTCCAGTATGTGAATCCTGCTTGGAAGGTAAAATGACCAACAAGCCTTTTAAGGCAAAGGGGAATAGAGCTAAAGAAGTGTTAGAGTTGGTTCATACTGATTTATGTAGACCTATAAATATCCAAGCAAAAGGTGGTTATGAGTATTTCGTTTCATTGACGATTATTCTAGATATGGGTACATTTACTTGTTACGCCGTAAGTCTGAGGGCTTTGATAGGTTCAAGGAGTACAAGGCTAAAACAGAGAAACGACTTGGTAAAAGTATCAAGTCACTACGATCAGATCATGGTGGAGAATACCTGCTTGGAGAGTTTAGGGAATATTTATCAGAATATGGGATCACATCCCAGTTGTCTGCACCTGGAAAAACCCAGTAAAACGGTGTAGCAGAGAGAAGGAATCAGACTCTTTTGGAGAGTGTTAGGTCGATGATGAGTTATTCGGATTTACCCAAGTCATTTTGGGGACATGCTTTGGAAACAAAGGCTTACCTTCTGAACTTAGTACCTTCTAAGTCGGTTCCTAAGACTCCAATAGAATTGTGGGCTGGTGATAAACTAAGTCTGAGAAATATTCGGATTTGGGGTTGTTCAACACATGTTCTGAACAAGAATGCGACTAAGTTAGATTCTCGTATAGAAGTAAGAAGTTGAGTGTTTGAGTTTTGGTTTAGGTGATTGTGAATGGAATGGGGAAAGAAATGAAAAATATGAACAAAAACACATATTATGGTTCAAATTTCATTCCATTTCCTCCATTTTCATTTATCCCAACCAAACATATTGTAAGACTGTGTTCACTTGTGTGGAATGGAATGAGGGCAAAATGAAATTTGAACTGGGAAGGTTTAATTTTATTCCTTGCTTCATTCCTTTCCAAGCAATTTAAACAAAAAAAATTTATCCCTTGCATTTTGGAGGCAATACTCCATTCTCCTTCTTCAAGATTTTTCATAGAAAATTTCTACTCATTCTCGTTCATTATACTGTCATACATACTTTCTTTCTCCATAAATTTTGTTTATAAGTTTTGATTTCATTTTTTTCCCGCTCCATTCTCACCAAGTGAACACAAACTAATAATTTGCAAGGGTTAATAAAGAATACGAGGTCTTTTTAAGTACAGGGAATGTGATATCATTAGCCTTGTAGTTGTTGGCATCATCGAACATAGCTAATCAAGTGCTCTGTTTAGAAAATGATTTGGTCCAAACTTACTCTGTTTCCTTTTGGAAGTTGTTAACGGAGGAATTTGGTGAAAACAAATTTGGGGAGGGGTACTTGAATTGTGGTGGTGGCTGATGACGGCGAACGGTGTTTGTCGTGAGGGTTTGGGTTATGGTCAGGGTCCAAACAATTAAGATCGAATATTGAATTCTCTCTTTCTCGCAAGCTTGCATCGTACCATACAATGTGCCTACGTACCCTATTTATAGGGATCAAGCCAAATGTAGTTCTTGGGGGACAAGTCACCGACATGGGCTAGGCTTCCTTATTTTTAGGATGGCCCATAAGACCACCGCCTTTCTGGATCCTTCCTAGGCTTATGTTTCCATAACTACTTCCTCCTTACGTGGTGGATAAGTCATGGATCCGATATCATCGGAATCAACACTTTCCTTCGATCACAAGATAAAGATAACAATTAAATGAAAATTGCCCAGGAGGTACCTTTAGGCGACGCTCTTTGACCTCCCTAAGAGGGCGACACTCTTTGACCCCCCTAAGAGGGCGACACCTCTTAGCCTGGGTGGGGTCAAACCTCCTTCCATAGCTGCAATAATTTATGTAAAAATAGATGACTGAGGCATGTCCTTTAAACTTCCATGATTCTCCAAATAGCTGCAAGGGGAGGTTCCCCCTCTTTTTCCGGAAATATAGGCGAGGCTCCTTAAGGAGGCGGGGCAGTTTTGTTTATGAGAAAACATCATCCATCAGTTATGCTCTAGAACGATTGTTGCAAATAACAAAATATGCGAGGCATAGAAATAAGGCTTCCCTCATCTGGAGGCTAGCTTAAATAGGCGAGGTGTAGAAATGAGGTCCCCTTCATTTGTAGGTTGAGCCCACATAGACAAGGCACATAAATTTCCACATGCTAGGTTCGTTTTTAGAAATGGGCGAGGCTAAAGAAAACAAAGAGGCGAGGCTCAAAGATGATGCCTCCTATCTCCAGTAGGCTAGCCTATTCTAAGTGGGGCTCATATTCCTGCTAGGATCTTTTGTTACTATGTGTAAACAAGGCGATGCTTAATCATTCATTGGGCTAGGCCCGATAATTGGAACGGGCGAGGCTATATGATTGGGCGACGCCTTTCATAAACTGGGCTAGGCCCAACTGATACCTCTTCTTGAACTTTCCTTCTTTTATATAATCTGTGATATTCTCCTTCGGCCCAACGAAGAGTGAGACCTCCGAGTAAGGGGAGGCTAATTTTTGGGCGTAACAACTACCCCTCAGTTTCTTGAAGCAAGTATTTATAAAAGAAACTAAGTCTTGATCTGTAGAAAAAATTCAAAGACGAGCCTTACCCAAGGTGTCGCTTTCAACTGCTAATGTATTTCTTCCTTACCTCGTGATATCATGAAGTGCTAAATCTTGAGGCTGTTCTTCCAATTTCTCCAATTTATGTTTGTAGTTGTTCCTCCGATTTCTCCTTGTATTTGTTCTTCAAAGTAATTCTATATATTTCTTCTTTCCCTCGAGAGGGCGACGTCCAATCACAAGCTACTAATATTCCTGGGTTTCTATATATATTCAAGCGAGGTCCTTTTGAATAGGCAATGTCTTCACTCTGTAAGTCTGAAAAATTTCTAATGTTGGGGTAGAAATAGGCGAGGCCTCGTATGAGGGTGATGCTGATAAGGATGAAAGACTGTCATATTATCCTTTTGTATTGGTCATCGCTTTGGTAGATGCTAATTTGAAGAGTCTTTAAGTAATAGGTGATGCATGTATTGAAGATAAGCCTATCCCAATAAGATTGCTTCATGTGCTGATATTCTTCATTGCCTAGACCCAAGAGGGAGACGTTGAAACCTTTGGAGATAGAGGGCGATGTCGTTGATATGGGAGACATTGTTGGCACGGGAGACCCTGCTGAAGTTGAGACTCCTCATATCTTCATTCTTTCTTAGGCAAACACTCTTCCATAGGAGAACACACAATAGATGTTTCACAAACTTCTCCTCTAGTAGTAAGCTTTTTGAATGTATCCCAATCCTTTAGGTGAGACGCCTCTTGGCGAGATCCTAGGAGGCGAGGACACAAAGAGAAGGAGAGGACTTTCGTAGACTGTGAGTTTTCACTAGTAGCGTAGGCTGCTGATAAGTAAGAGATGCCTTGAGTTGATAAAGAGGAACAAGTCATCATCTTCAATATCTCACTATAGTCTTCAATAAACAATTCTAACATATACTCTGAACTAGGCTGTTTCAGTAGAAGGCGATGACGTTAGGGCGAGGCTGTTTTAGTAGAAGGCGAGGACGTTGGTTGAAAAACAGGTATAAGCACATCTTTTGAGTCCTTCAAATGAAAGTCTGCACATTATCTTCAAAATATGTTCTTCTTCAAAACCTCAGATAATTTGTTGAAGCCGTCGATTAACTAAGCGTAGTGACAATCTCTTGATCCTCTGAATAGTGATAGGCCTTTCTCTGAACAAGCTTACACTTACACTTGAGAGACTTGACAAAAGAATCACCCCGAAGGGCCTTCAGAGCGACATTACCCCTGAGAGGCTTCCAAGAAAAACCACCCCGAAGAGCCTTCAAAGAGAACCACCCTTAAGGGCCTTCAAAGATATTCACCCCTTAGGGCCTTCAAAGATAATCATTTTCTTCGTACCAGAAAGATGCTTCCTACGCTTAACTTAATTTTTTTTTTAAATTGATGAAATTGGTCTTCATGCATTCATACACTTAGAATATGCTTCCACAAAAAACAATGTCGCCTTTAAAAATATCTTCATCTAATTATAGAGGCGACACCTCAAATAGAGCGAGGCATGTTGGGGTATAAAGGTGACGACTCTGGGAGAGCGAGGCTTGTTGGGGTATAATAACTACCCCCCAGTTTCTTGCGAAAGAATTCTTCTTGTAAAAGAAACTTATTCTTACTCTTTAAAAGTTAGTGCTCTTTCAAAGTAGTATCACCCCCAGAGGGTGTTCGAACCATATTGCCCTGAAGGGCCTTCAAAACAAACTTACTCGTAAGTGTCGTCTCTGAATAGATGTCGACTACTCCGAACTTATCAACCTTCAAAATAGATGAAACCAATCTTCATATTTGTAGAATATGCACACGTTGATGTTTATAGAGAGAATGTTTTTGTTATTTGTTTGAAAAAATTTCCGAGCACTCTAAAAAATATGCATTTCGAGGAAAAGTATGATTCCTACAAGGAGATCATATTCCTATGCACCTTCTCCCTAACAGGGAGGACTCCAGCTTATGCATTTCAAGGAAAGTATGCCTCCTAGCAAGCAGGTATTGCTGTTGTAGCTAGTACCAATTCTGAAGAAGATATTGCTCTAGTTGCTGATGAGCAGACGCATCGCTCTGATGTGTGGATCCTTGACTCTGGAGCGTCCTACCATGTATGTTCGCGCAGGGAGTGGTTTACAACCTACGAGCAAGTAGACGGTGGCAAGCTTTTTATGGCTAACAGTTTTGTTATGAGATGGTTGGAATAGGCTCGATTACAATTCGGACATATGATGGTAAATTCTGCACATTGAATGATGTTAGGCATGTTCCACTTATGAAGAAGAATCTGATATCTCTGAGTATGTTAGACAACAAGGGTTTCAGTTTTCAAGTTGAAGGTAGAGTTATACATGTCTGCAAGGGTTCTGATGTGGTTTTGAAAGGTTTTAAACGTGGTACCTTGTATCTTCTTCAAGGTTCTACGTTATCAGGTTCTGTTGTTATCGCGTCCTCGGAGATTGATAAGGAAAACATGACCAGGTTGTGGCACATGAGGCTTGGTCACATGAGTGCAAGATGGATGCAAATTCTGTCAAAAGCTGATCTTCTTTGTGGTCATAAGGTCACAGGTCTTGAGTTTCTTGAATATTGTGTTTTTGGAAAGTTACATCGCAGCAAGTTTCCTAAAACAACACACAGAACAAAAGTCCTGTTGATTACTCCGATTTAAGAGTTTTTGGTTGTATTGTTTATTATCATGTAAATGAGGGTAAATTGGAGCCACGAGCTAAGAAAGGAGTATTTGTAGGCTATGGGGATGGGGTTAAAGGTTATAGAATCCGGTCTTCATCTGAAAATAGGGTTATACTAAGTAGAAATGTAGTTTTTGATGAAAATTCTATGTTTAACCCTACTGTGAAGTCTACGATTGTGTCAGAAAGTGGTAGTGTTGAAAAACAGGTAGAGAGGCAAGTCACTCAAGATGAGAGTGAACCACAACATGAAGTTCAACAACCACAGTCAGAATTAGAATCATCAGTTTCATCATTACCAGTAGTGAATCAGTATAGTTTGGCTCTTGATCGATCAAGGAGAGCTAATTATGGGGGTGCCTCCAAAGAGATATGGTGGCATATGCACTACAGGTTGCTAAAGAGGTGGATCCTAACTCTAATGAGCCATCCACCTACAAAGAAGCAGTTACATGTACTGAGTCTACCAAATGGTTTGCTACAATGGGAGATGAAATGGAGTCACTTCATAAGAATCAGACTTGGGAATTAGTCAAGCGGCCTCGAGACAGAAAGATCGTCACTTGTAAATGGGTCTACAAGAAGAAGGAAAGAGAAACATCTGTTGAGGGTATCAAGTATAAAGCTTGATTACTAGCTAGAGGGTTCACTCAGAAAGAGGGAGTAGACTACAATGAGATTTTTTCGCCAGTGGTCAGACACACTTCCATCAAGGTGCTACTAGCAATAGTTGCACATCAAAATCTGGAGCTTGAACAACTAGATGTGAAAATAACTTTTCTGCATGGAGAACTGGAAGAGGAGATATACATGACTCAGCCAGATGGTTTTCAGGTTCCTGGTAAGGAAGACTATGTTTCCAAGTTATTAAAGTCCTTGAATGAACTAAAGCAGTCTCCGAGGCAATGGTACAAGAAATTCGACAGCTATATGATAGGTATTGGCTACACCAAGAGTCCGTATGATTGTTGTGTTTATTATAGTAAGGCAGCAAAAGGTTCTTTGATTTATTTGGTCCTGTATGTAGATGATATGTTGATAGCTGCAGAGAGCAAGTCTGATGTTCAGAAGTTAAAGGGTCTCCTTAGTGACGAGTTTGAAATGAAAGATTTGGGTGCGGCGCGAAAAATTCTGGGAATGGAGATATATAGGGATAAAAGCAAAAGAAAACTCTTCTTATCACAGAAGGGCTACATTCAGAAGATTTTGTCAAGATTTGGCATGTCTACAGCAAATCCCATAGACACTCCTAGTGCTGCAAATGCACATATGTCTGTTGCTTTTGCACCTAAGTCTTCTGAGGAAAAGGAGTACATCTCTTGAGTTCCCTATGCTAGTGCAGTAGGAAGCTTGATGTATGCAATGGTCTGCACTAGACCTGATCTTGCACAGTCTGTCAGTGTTGTTAGTAGGTTTATGGGTGAACCAGGAAAGGAGAATTGGTAAGCTGTAAAGAGGGTTTTTCGGTACTTAAAAGGTACGTCTGATGTTGGTCTCATTTATGGAGGTGATACAGAGTGTTTGGTGACAGGATTTTCAGACCCTGATTATGCTAGAGATGTTGACAGTAGAAGATCTATGACTAGTTGTGCTTTCACTCTGGGTGGTTCATTTTTCAGTTAAAAACCTACTCTGCAACCTACGGTGAATTTGTCTACTACAGAAGCAGAGTACATGGCATTGATAGAAGCAGCAAAAGAAGGAATCTGGTTGAAAGGATTGGTCAGTTATTTGGGTCTATATCATGATCAGGCTACAATGTATTGTGATAGTCTCAGTGCAATCTGTTTAGCTAAGGATCAAGTCCATCATGAGAGGACTAAGTACATAGATGTAAGATATCATTTTCTAAGAAGTGAGAAGAGAATCAAGGTGAGAAAAATGGGTACTGCTAATAACCCAGCTGACATGCTCACCAAGCCGGTTCCACATTGCAAGTTTCAACATTGTTTGGACTTGCTAAATGTTCGGAGTTGTTGATTTCCCTTTTAGGGCAAAATCTGAGGTAGAAGAGTTTTTTCTAGTATATCTGGCATTATTATGGTACATCTGGTACATCTGTTTTTGTGAGAGGATTCAAGTCAAGGTGGAGATTTGTTAAAATATGCCTTGAATACAAACAGCTCCTGATATCATACTGTCTAGCGGAGATGGAACAAAGACCTACTTTAACATTGAATACAAACCCTTGAATGAACTGAGGGATAGTATTATGGCGGCAACAACTGAATCTGGTGGAGCTGTCCTCCCACCGACAAAGAAACTTTTTGTCTTCACGAAAAGGAACGCTTTGAACGAGGGAACAATTCGACAGATATTGGATGTGGAACTGTCGGAAGAATCTCAGGTAACCTGTATTGCAACCTATAAGCCTAATTTACCATTACCGTCTTATTCCTTACACAATCTATACTTACCACACAACAACTTCCAAACAGGTTCGTCTTTAGTTCCCTCCGATCCCTATCATCTTTATACTATACTAACTGTCATATTTTAACATTTATTTAAAACACACTACACTTCACGTCCATGGAGACCACCTGTTAAACCATTTCTGCTCATCAGTTAATCATACTTAATCTACTATTGCAGCTACATGATCATTGTGAGTGTAAAAGATAAATCTTGCAGGACAACTTTTACCCTTTTCAACAAAGAGGTCAAGCGACTTTTAGGGATCCCCATTGACCACATCGTAGCTGACATTGACCAGGTAATCATCCTTTAGGCATTTTAGACCTTAATTATACACGAACTTATGCAATATAATGTACCCCCTTTTCTAACCCCTCATCTAACAAATCACACATGCGCATGCAAGCAAACCTTACGCAAGATTTACCTCCTGTACTCAACAACCTCGTCGGGAAGAAATGTGTCTCCCACGTTAAGGTTAACTCCTACAATCAAGGTGGACGAGCTGGCTACACGGTCGCGCGCCTTTCTGAAATTGCTCCATCAGCACCTACCATCCAACCACTACCTCCCGTTAACGAGGCAAGCCCAAGCAAGAAGCAGAAAACCTCTTGACTTAGAGAGGACCAGTTGTCCCCAAATATTATCTAAATAATATATGTAATTGCAACTAATGTACTGCTCATCATCTCAAACTAAATGCTTTTAAACTTTGCTACATTTTATGAGTTGTCAGAGCATCTTCAATCGAAGCACTCTTGAAGGGTGTCAAACTTGTCCAACACGTCAAAAATAATAATATTTTATTTTTCCCACCATTTATGTCATATTTAGCCGTCCTCAAGTCCAATAGTTGATACCCCATATAAGGTGCTTGGATGGTCCCAAAACAAATAATATAAAAACTAGATGTAATGTTAATAGGTATGGGCAATATATACTTTTAGTACAAGTATTTGAACATTTTCATTTAGAGAATGCTAAAAGTTGGCAACTTCTCTTGACACCCCTTGAGCACCCTTGCAACTTCAATAGAGAGACACTAAAGAATTTTATGCCACATAAGATTTGACACCCCTCTTGATATCCCTATCGAAGATGCTCGTGTTCATAACAGATTTATCCTACAGCGTGGACCATCTATTCCATTTAATATGCACACCCACATTTGCGCACGCTTCCTTCCTCCGCCCTGCTTATTAAGCTGGTTACACCATAATTCTGTGCCCGAGTTTACCCTGAAATACGGATCATCTATGCCATTTTATATTCACACACACGTTTGTCCACACTCCCTTCCTCCGTCCTGCTTATTAAGCTGGTTACACCATAATTCTGTGCCCTTATGTTTAAAAACCTATTAGCCCCTAGACTTATATCCAAACATGATTTTAAGTCGGAGCAGCCATATGACTAATAATAGTCTCGGCAACTACAGCCACCCGTTCTACAGCACGCAAGCTCATTAAATTAATCTGTTTGTAATTTCTATCGCCTTTGATATCATCAATGTATATGTTCCCCACGCACACGTACTGTGCAACAAACTTGGACTGAAATGGCACTCGAGGCCTTTTATTTATACCTGCCCGAATAAAGAAGGCGACCTGGCAGATATTCCACGACCAATGTTGCCTTAAAGATGTCCATCCATTTAAAACTTTAACATAATCCATGCACCTTCCCTTCACGACAGGAGTTCATCCACAATAATTCCCACTTACTACAACTGGTCCTTCGGCAGGAAAATCTAAGGCTACATGCATTGCTATAAAAGCAAACAACATACTACCACAAACACTGATACAGATCTCAGTAAAAAAAACAGGAACAACACCGAATATCTCATTCATCAAACCTTTCCCAAATTACACAATTAACTGCGCTAAAATCATAATCGACAAATTACACAATCTAGAGCTTGCCCGTGCAAGGCACGGGCTATAAAGCTAGTTAAGTGCAATTAAGCAAAAATCCTTAGGGCAAAGCATATGATGGCCTATGCTTTTAATGTGTCCTTTGATATATAATACTTTTGTTGGGATTATTATTAATCTAAACATAGTTATTTGTTTTATTTCTGAATAAATAATATGTATATGTAAACACTACAGAATAGACTTAGTATGTAGGTGGTTGCAAGATTTTAGGTATTGAATAAGTCTCTGGAGAAAAACTAGGAAGTGTCCTGGTTCTTAGTAGCTGTTAGTTTTACAGCTTATATGTATCGTTTGGTTTCTTTCTCATAAGTTAATGCAATAACAGATTTCCATATTGCTAAGTCAAGTTCAGTTATATCTATATACGGATTTAGTCTATCATCTGGTATTAGAGCTTAGTCATACCTGTGAAGCAAACCAAGGGTAAAAGCTAATGGAGGCGAGCAGGGGAAAGGAGGGAACACTTGGACTTAGTTGTCCAATATTGTCGAAGACGAACTACACCACCTAGGCCTTGAAAGTGAAAGTCTTTATGCAAGCCCACGGGGTGTGGGAAGCGGTTGATCCAAAAGATCCCAAAGCTGCAGTCGAAGACAAAATGGACAAGCGAGCGTTGGCCATTATTTATCAAGGCTTGTCTGATGACATACTGTTGACGATCGCCGAGAAGAAAACCTCAAAGGAAGCATGGGGGGCTATCAAAACACTATGCCTAGGTGCAGACAAGGTAAAACAAGCTAAGGTTCAAACATTAAAAACAGAGTTTGAGTCACTAAGGATGAAAGACACCGAGAAGAAAACCTCGGTGTGGACCTATTTCACCCCCTACCCCAGCCGGGAACCGTTACTTTATGCTTTTAGTCGATGATTATAGTCGTATGATGTGGTCTTATATGCTTAAAACGAAGGATGAGGCTCTAAGTCATTTTAAGAATTTTAAATTGCTTGTTGAGAATGGTGCATCACAGGGTTTTCGAGTTCTAAGAACAGACCGTGGAGGTGAGTTTTGCTCCTAGGAGTTCGATTGGTTTTGTGAATCACATGACATATTACGACACTACACAGCGCCCTACACACCACAACAAAATGGTGGGGTTGAACGTCGTAATCGTACCGTTGTTGCCATGGCTAGAAGCTTGCTCAAAGAACGGAAAGTTCCCACATAATATTGGGGGGAGGCTGTCCGACACGCCATTTTTGTCCTGAATAAGCTCCCAACTCGATAAAGGTCGACCATCACTCCTCATGAAGCATGGTTCGGTAAAAAGCCAAATGTCAATTGCCTGAAGGCTTTTGGCTGTTTAGCCTATATGAAGACACCTGCTATACACACCTCCAAGCTCGATGATCGAAGTCAATTGGTGGTTCATTTTGGAAGAGAACCAGGAACTAAGGCGTTTCGATTGTTTGACCCACTCACAGGGAAAATACACATTAGCCGAGATGTTGTGTTTGATGAAAGTAAGGCAGGGCACTGGACATCTGATATTAATCCCTCCACAAGTGATAACGGGGAATTTTTCTTGGAAGATTATACATCATCACCAATTCTCTCAGAAGACTGTCCTTCGCCTACCTCGCCCTCGACACCTGGTGTTTCTGTGACGTCTGTCCCGGTCTCCTCTCCTGCTCCTGATGATAATTCTCTTTCTGTCACCTCCAGTGGTTCTAGCACCAGTGACGAACAGCCACGACGTGTTCGAGCTCTCACTGATATTTATGCCAATGCACCTGAGACAGTTCTCGATGAAGAACTATTACTAATGGGTATCGATGAACCTGTATGCTTTGAACAGGCTATAGAGGACCCTGTTTGGAAAGCAGCCATGGATCGCGAGATCGAGTCCATTGAAAAAAACGGAACCTAGCAACTGACAGATCTGCCAAAGGGTCATAAAGCCATTGCTCTCAAATGGGTCTTCAAACAAAAGACGGATCAACATGGACAAGTAACTAAACACAAAGCACGCCTTGTGGCGAAAGGTTATGTTCAACGTCATGGTATCGATTATGATGAGGTGTTCGCCCCTGTCACGAGATTAGAGACAGTCCGGTTACTCCTTGCCATGGCAGCTAAGCATGATTGGGGGGTTCACCATCTCGACGTAAAATCTGCCTTTCTGAACGGGGTCTTACTCGAAGAAGTATATGTTTCCCAACCAAAGGGATATGTTCAACCTGGCTCCGAGCACAAGGTTTATAAGTTAATCAAAGCTCTTTATGGTCTCCGTCAAGCACCAAGGGCATGGCACTCTCGTCTTAGCCAATACCTGTTGACGTTGGGCTTTGTTAAATGTCTTTTTGAACATTCTGTTTATACTAAAACGGATGGTGTCAACTCTTTGATTGTTGGTGTTTATGTTGACGAACTACTTGTCACTGGTACCCAATTATCTGACATTGCCAAATCAAGGGGGAAATGGGTCGTGAATTTGACATGTCCGACCTCGGTAAACTGTCCTATTATCTGGGGTTAGAGGTGATTCAAGGAGATGGTTTTATCGAGTTGAAGCAATCGAGTTATGCACAGAAAGTCCTCGAAAAAGCAGGAATGGGGATTGTAACGCAGCTAAGTTTCTTATGGAATATAAGCTCCAACTACATGCTGACAAAGATGGAGAACCTGTGAATTCCATGCACTTCAAAAGAATTGTGGGTGGCCTGAGGTATTTGGTACACACACGACCCGACATTGCTTACGCAGTTGGTATTGTAAGCAGATACATGGAAAGACCTACAGAGACACATATGAATGCTGTGAAAAGAATTTGTCGCTATATAAAAGGAACATTACAATATGGTCTTGTTTTTACGAAGGGGAAAGGCAATTACATTTTGTCAGGGTTCTCTGATAATGATCTAGCTGGAAGCTTGGATGACCGGAAAAGCACAGGTGGAATGGCATTTTATCTCGATGAGAATCTAATCACCTGGGTTTCACAAAAGCAACGATGTGTTGCATTATCTTCATGTGAGGCGGAGTTCATGGCAGCAAATGTTGCCGCCTGTCAAGCAATCTGGCTACAGAGGGTTCTTGGCCACATTACAGGCGTGAAAACATGACCAGTCATATTGTATATCGATAACAGGTCTGCTGTGGATTTGGCTCAAAATCCTGTATTTCACAGGAGAAGTAAGCATATTGATTTGAGATACCACTTCATTCGGGAATGTGTCCAGCAAGGACTAATTGTGATAAAGCATGTTCGAACAAGTGAGCAGCGTGCAGACATTCTAACAAAATCATTGGTTGTTGTCAAGTTCGAAAAAATGAGAGCTTTGCTGGGAGTTAGGAGTCTGGGGAATGTTTAGATTAATGGGGAGTATGTTGGGATTATTATTAATCTAAACATAGTTATTTGTTTTATTTCTGAATAAATAATATGTATGTGGAAACACTGCAGAATAGACTTAGTATGTAGGTGGTTGCGAGATTTTAGGTATTGAATAAGTCTCTGGAGAAAAACTAGGAAGTGTCCTGGTTCTTAGTAGCTGTTAGTTTTACAGCTTATATGTATCGTTTGGTTTCTTTCTCATAAGTTAATGCAATAACAGATTTCCATATTGCTAAGTCAATTTCAGTTATATCTATATACGGATTTAGTCTATCAACTTTTACCCAGAAGACAATCAAGTATATTTAACCAAGGAATTAATTGGCTAAAGTATTAGTTGAACTTATAATAGACAATGTAGTGAGTAACAATCAAGGAATTGATAGAATAAAACACATTAAGTTTTTTTTTTAAAAGAGACAATTGAACCTAAAATTGGAACCATATATAAGAGTAACAACTTTTAAGGGAGATCTTATCCAAAACTTTGGTCGGTCACTGTACTATCAAAAGTATATGATCTGTTGGATTATAAAACTATAAATATTCAAATAGATGAGTACCGTTAGATATAATATTAAAAATTGTATTTGACTAATAATATGATAGTATTTAAATACTAAAAGGTGTATTTTGATAATTTAAAGCAATTATAAATAGGTTTTCTATATTGAATAGAAATCTTTATGTAAAAAATCGTAATTATCTTTTCTATTTAGTTTATGGATAGTTCCAGTTAGATAATGTTATGGAATGAAAAATAGATTTAGATGTTGACGGCTGTATTCAATGAATGATGGTGGACAATCATGTCTTTATGGCTGCTCTCGTGGTTCGTGACTAAACAGGTCCTCACAAGATGCCTACGTATCTCTGTTATGTAGAGAATCAAGCCAAAAAACGTAGTTCTAGAATGAAGGACGAGGGTCCTTATATAGGCGTCAGGAGCCTTGCATTTAGAATAGAATTAGGTAACTTGGGGGCCAAGTCGCCTTCTTAGATCAGGATTGTGAATCCTATTTTGCAGGAGACTGACTCCTAGTTGGTTTGTGTGTCTTGATTGCTGATTCTTGAAGAGTTTAATATGTTTTGGACTCATTTAATGAGCTGGTAATTTCCCTTATTTATTAATTACGAAATTAATAAATGATTAGGGTTTCGGGCCTTTTTATCGGGCCTAATTCTTGGACCGAACTAGGTCTAATTAATATATCATTAATTATATATCTAGGGTTATTTTTAGCCCATATCATTTGCCCCCCAATTTCTAGGAAAACTTTTCAAGTTTTCGTAGAAATTATATTGACCTTTTTCGAGATTCGGGGTCTTTTTATCCTTTACCTAGGACTTTATTTACACCATTGTTTCACAAGTATCGCCTTATTGCAAAGTGTAGAGCGACCTACACATTTACGACGATTGTTGCCTTATTCGAGGCTAATTTGACATTTATATGAAATATTCCTAATATTTTAGGAATTTGCATGTACCCACAGGTATTTTTAATAATTATTCCTAATATTTTAGGAATTTTCATGTACCCACGGGTATTTTTAATAATTATTCCTAATATTTTAGGAATTTGCATGTACCCACAGGTATTTTCAATAATTATTCCTAATATTTTAGGAATTTGCATGTACCCACAGGTATTTTTAATAATTATTCCTAATATTTTAGGAATTTGCATGTACCCACAGGTATTTTCAATAATTATTCCTAATATTTTAGGAATTTGCATGTACCCACAGGTATTTTTAATAATTATTCCTAATATTTTAGGAATTTTCATGTTTTCAGAGTATTTTCGACCAGAAATTAAGCCAATTTCGACCAGGAAGTCAAGTCAATTTCGACCAGGAAGTCAAGTCAATTTCGACCAGGAAGTCAAGTCAATTTCGACCAGGAAGTCAAGTCAATTTCGACCAGGAAGTCAAGTCAATTTCGACCTGAACTGGAATGAGGTCGATCAGTTCGACCAGGAAATTTAGGTCTTTTTCGACCTCAAATTTTCGACCTCATCTCTTTGCATTTTCGAGCAGGAATTTTCGACCTCGTTTCTTTGCATTTTCGAGCAGGAATTTTCGACCAGAAATTAGTATTATTTCGATCTAGATTTTTCGACCAAGAATCCTAGGTCATTTTCGACCAGGATTTTTCGACCAGGACTGGGGTGAGGTCGAATGGTTCGACCAGGAATTTTAGTATAAATTCGACCAGGAACTTTCGACCAGAAATCCAGGCTATTTCGACCTGGATTTTTCGACCAGGAATCCTAGGTCATTTTCGACCAGGATTCTCCAGGCTATTTTCGACCAGGAAGGGGGACAAGGTCGAACATGTCGATCAGGAATTACAGTGTATTTTCGAGCTCAAAGTTTCGACCTCAACCTCGTGTAATTTCGACCAGAAACTTTATTCAGTTTTTCGACCTCAAACTGTCTTCAGATCGAACATGTCGAGCTCATTTTTTAGTTCGTTTTCGAACAGGTTTGTTCGACCAGGATACTGTGTAAATTCGACCTGGAATTTGGGTCGTGTGTATACTGATACATGATTTTGCTTGTATTCTGATACATGATTTTGCAAAATTTTCCGCCATCGGGGGGCGCGCTGCCCCCCCCGAACCTCCCCAGCGACCTCACCGCGGAGGTCGATCCGCGGGTTAGGGCTTTGTTTTAATTTGTGCTTGTGACATATGCTTTGTTTATTTATTATTCATGATTGGATCATGAAAAGTAATAAACACATTGAGGGGTCTTCATGAACGAAGATAGACATAACATTTCACTCGTTTCTTTAATTTTGAGCTTCCAGTATATCGAATCGAAGCTCGTTCTGAGCTATACTTCCTCGAATTTTCAGGGGTTTCAACCCTTCGGGGTTCGTTGTATTCAACTCTATTTGTGTAGTTGACATGCATATTTTGTATGTTTTCCTTTGCAATAATTTGTAGTTTGTCTTGGCAAAGCTTTTGAGGATGTTTCTACCCATCAAAACGGGCTCAATCCTTCATCTGCTTTCTAGGAAGATCATGATTTCAAGTTTGAGGCATGCCAAGTTTTTGGCACCTCATGCCCTTCGAGGGTTTCTAGCTTTTACGAGCCTCGTTCAAACACGTTCTTAACGTGATATGGTCCTTCCAATTTGGGGCCAACTTGCCTTTTTGTCCAACTCCGGATGCCTCAATCTTTCGGAGGACTAAGTCTCCTTGACGGAAGAATCTCTCTTTAACCCTTAGGTTGTAATAGAAAGATGCTCGTTTCTGATGCTGAACTATCTTGGCATTTGCCTCGTCTCTAACTTCATCAATTAGATCTAAAGCTAACCTCAAGCCTTCTCCATTTGTCTCTGGTTCGTAATCCTCAACTCTTGGAGACGTGTGGGTAATCTCTACTGGAACCATTGCTTCTGCCCCATATCCCAGCAGAAATGGGGTTGCTCCAGTGGTGACTTTACAGGTAGTACGATATGCCCAAAGTATGGGGAGTAATTCGTCTACCCAAGTGTTTCTGGAGTGTTAAACTCTTTTCTTTAGTCCATCTAGGATAATTCGATTTGCAACCTCATCTCGCCCATTTGTTTGAGGATGAGCAACAGGAGTGAAGCGTAATTGGATATCATTCTCTTCATAATACTTCTTGAACTCATCATTGTTAAACTGAGTTCCCTTGTCCGTAACCAGGATTCGTGGGATTCCATATATCATATTACACTTTCCCAGAAAAATTGCATCACTTGCTTGGTGGTTATCTTGGCTAATGGCTTAGCCTCAATCCACTTGGTGAAGTAGTCAATTGCCACTATCAAGAACTTTCTTTGAGCACTCGCCATTGGAAATGGCCCAGGTATATCCATTCCCCACATAGCAAAAGGGATAGGAGAGTTAATGGATGTCATCATCTCAGGTGGTTGTCTAACCACTGGTGCATGTTTCTGGCACCGTTCACATTTTCTCACATAGCTTTTAGCATCAGCAAGTATGCTTGGCCAATAGAAATCTAGACGGGTAACTTTATGTGCAAGGGCTCTGCCCCCCAAGTGTTGCCCACAGATTCCTTCATGTACTTCCTTTAGGGCCAATTCTGCTTCTTGGGGTCTCAAACACTTCAGATAAGGAATGATGAAAGACTTTTTGTATAGGATTCCCTCAATTAGGGCATACCTTAGTGCTTTGAAGTATAGCTTTCGTGCTTCTGAAGTGTCGTTGGGCAGCCACCCAGTTTCCAGATGAGCTTTGATGGGATCAATCCAACAACTGGAAATACCAATGGGTGCTACCAACTTTTCGTTGATGCTTGGGGTCTTCAAGACTTGGAAGTATACACTCCCTGCATAGTTTTCAATTTCAGAAGAGGCAAACTTAGACAAGGCATCAGCCTTCACGTTTTCCTCCCTCGGAACGTGCTCTACATAACATTCATCAAACTGAGTCATGATGGCCTTAACAAGTTTTAAGTACTTGGCCATGACTTTATCTGTGCCCTCAAATTCCCCATTTACTTGGGAAACCACTAGCCTCGAGTCTCCACCTACTTTCAGGGTTTTAACTCTCAATGCTCCAGCCAGCCCTAAGCCAGCTATCAGGGCTTCGTACTCAGCCTCATTGTTTGTCGTTGGGAAGTCAAGTTTTAGTGTAAACTCTATGAAAAATCCATCAGGACTTTGTAACACTAAACCTGCTCCGCTTGATTTTGTTTTTGATGGTCCATCAAAATAGAACACCCAACTTCGGGTATTCATGGGGTATTATCTCTTGCCCCCCGACTTCTTGGTTGTTAATGGTAAATTCAACCACGAAGTCAGCTAATGCCTGGGCTTTAATAGCCGTTCGAGGCTTGTATGAGTCCGAGACCACTGATGACTTCATAGAGGACTTAGATGCCCCTCGTGGGGATGCCCTTGTTCTTGACAAGGACCCGCTGATGACTTAGAGTAGATTTTATTGGCCCTGCGTGGCTCTCTATATCTTGTTTCTATTTAAGGTCCTTTTATGGACTTTAAGATTTTATTTGGCGTTTGTAACATAACTCTTTGGTCTTTCGGGATCTTCCATCCATGCATGCTATTTATGTTATATCTGTTTTGTTTGCTCACTTATATTTATTTAACTTATCTTTTGTAAGGCAATTCCTAGTACTTGGCCTCTTGAATGGGCTGGCACTTTAATCAAATGCTATTGGTACAACTTGCTCTTTAACAAAACGATAAGGAAATGCTCAAACACAGATAAGTAATAAAATAGTGAAAAAGAACTTGAATATTTTCTTTAAAAAAGAGGGTTCAACCCTTACATAGCTTTACTTCCTATTAAGAGCTGAAAAGCTCATAATGGTTTTGTCGACCTTATTGCTACTTGTACTATTAGGAAACAATTAAACATAATAAACTTTCAAATTTGGGGCATGCCATGTTCCTGGCATCTCAGTCCCTTATTTCTTCGTCATCTCTTGAATCCATAACCTCGATTGGGAGAACCTGCCCCCCGACTCTATTAGGCCTTAACGTAGCAGCTGGTCCTCCATATATCATATTGATAACAGGTCCTCGGGGCTTAGGATTATGATCTTGGTCGTCGTCCCTCGTATCATAATTTTTCCTTTCATAGTTTCCATGCTGATTTCCTCGATTCCCATCCTTAGTGAACTTATCGAGTTTTCCTTTTCGGATTAAGAACTCGATCTCATCCTTGAGTTGCCTACAATCATCAGTATCATGGCCCGAGTCTTTATGGTACCTACAGTACTTGTTCTTGTTTCGCTTCTCAGGATCTCCCCTTAGTGGCTTCGGCCATCGAAAGTCCCTATCTTTCTCAATGTCAAAGAGGATTTGACTCCTTGGAGCATTCAACCTTGCATATTCGGTAAATTTCGTGTCTGAATCAGAGTCTCTAGTCGTACGAGGATATTTGTCCTTGACATCATACTCTTGCTCCGTCTTTCGCTTATTCGAGCCACCATTATTTTCACCACCTGTGTCAATTTTCTTCATGCTTTCCTCAGCTTTGATGTACTTTCCAACCCTTTGTTGGAGCTCAGTCATGCTCTCAGGGGGGTGTTTAGCCAATGACATCTTGAAAAAGACATCTGTGGTTCCTTGTTGAAGGGCTATCATAGCTACCTTGTTATCTAGATCAGGTATGTTTAATGTCTCCTTGGTGAAACGTTTGAGGTAATCTCTCAACGTCTCGTTCTTTCCTTGAGTTAAGTTCATGAGTGAAGCAGAGCTTTTTTCATGTACCCGTCCACTAATGAACTGACTGATGAAGGCCGTGCTCAAATCTCTGAAACAACTGATAGAGTTGGGCGGCAAGCGGCTATACCATCTTTGGGCCATGCCAGCCAGGGTTTGAGGAAACGCTCTACATTTAAGAGCATCAGTGACTGGTTGCAGCAACAGTGCATTCGAAAAAGTCCTCACATGGGTTGCGGGATCACCCGTTCCGTCATATGCCTTGATAGTAGGCATCTTAAATTTCCTTGATACATGAGCGTCCATTACTTCTTCAGTGAAGGGTGGAATAGGATCGTCTGGGTCACCCAGTTGTGTTAAAACACGGGGATCTGACTTGGGAATCTCCGTCCTTGGAGCCCTAGCTCCTTCTTGCCTCCTTGAAGGTGTTCCTAAATCAATTATGGGGACATCTCCTGCCCCTTGATTCGAAGGCTGAGTCTGCCTCCTTTGTTGCTCTATCTCTATGTTTTTCTTTAGTTTCTGGATCTCAGCCTCATGAGCCCTTATCCTTTCCATGGCAGTCATAGGTGCCCTTGTAGTTGCCCCCCGATTCCTTCTTCCAAGGGGCTCTTTGCTGGCTCTTCTTCTTCTGGGTGCTCAATCTCGTCCTTCATCAGACGAGTAGTCATCAGAGTAGGGCCCAGAATAATCCAAGTATCTTCCTTCAGGGACAGGTCCCAATCCTCGAATGTAGGGTGGTTCGTATGGTTCATGAATTATTGGGGCATGGCCACTCCCTCCGGCTTCAGGGGGATAGTTGGGCAGTCCGTATGCTGGATTGGTGCTTATAGGAAGCACGGTTGTGGAGATCTGTGCTCCATAGGGAAGGTTATGGTCGAGGGGCGAGACAACCATCTGAAGAGGGTTAGTCTCGTTCTGAGGTATGGAAGCTTGGGGATTCGTCCCTTGTGGTTGAGAAACCACCTCTGTGGTGATGGGCAACGTCCCTAGTGGTTGAGAAACCATCTCTGTGGTGAGGGGTAACGACCCTGGTTCCGTGGTGATCGGAACAGTGGTGGTGACAGTTGATCCAGTAGCGGTTGCTGTTCTTCGTGTTATAGCCATGGTTGTTGTAAGCTTCCCACAGACGGCGCCAAATGTTATGGAATGAAAAATAGATTTAGATGTTGACGGCTGTATTCAATGAATGATGGTGGACAATCGTGTCTTTATGGCTGCTCTCGTGGTTCGTGACTAAACAGGTCCTCACAAGATGCCTACGTATCTCTGTTATGTAGAGAATCAAGCCAAAAAACGTAGTTCTAGAATGAAGGACGAGGGTCCTTATATAGGCGTCAGGAGCCTTGCATTTAGAATAGAATTAGGTAACTTGGGGGCCAAGTCGCCTTCTTAGATCAGGATTGTGAATCCTATTTTGTAGGAGACTGACTCCTAGTTGGTTTGTGTGTCTTGATTGCTGATTCTTGAAGAGTTTAATATGTTTTGGACTCATTTAATGAGCTGGTAATTTCCCTTATTTATTAATTACGAAATTAATAAATGATTAGGGTTTCGGGCCTTTTTATCGGGCCTAATTCTTGGACCGAACTAGGTCTAATTAATATATCATTAATTATATATCTAGGGTTATTTTTAGCCCATATCAGATAATAATTATTAAACCATCATTAAATTAAATATAATTTTGTTAGCTTCGCGTGGGCTGTAAAATTGTTAAAATTTGTTGTCTAAAACTCAAGATAGAGCCCAAACAGTAAAGTGATTATCTAAATTTTAATATTTTTTTTAATTTAAACCAATTATAAATAGGTTTTCTATATTGAATAGAAATTTTTATGTAAAAAATCGTAATTATCTTTTCTCTTTAGTTTATGGATAGTTCCAGTTACATAATAATTATTAAACCATCATTAAATTAAAGATAATTTTGTTAGCTTCGCGTGGACTGTAAAATTGTTAAAATCATTTGTCTAAAAATCAAGATATAGCTGTTCGCACAAAATCACGCAAGCGTACGCGGTCACAAGTAATACAAGATTAAGTAGAGTTCGTTCCCACAGAGACTGCTTTGGTTATAATAGTTTAGCACTTATGCAACAATGTATGGTTATTATTCAATGCTAAGACAATTATCAAAGTTGTGTTTTGATTAACTAAATTAACTACTTGACTTAACAAGATTATAATTAACTAAGAGATTGCTGATTAATTACTTATGAGAATAAACATGGGACCTAACTTCATTAAGTACTTCATCTAGAGTCTTTTGTCTTTAATCAATGTATGTGACAGTTATGACAACTAATCGGATAACACGAAATAAGTATACGCTACCTTTCAGTATACATATACCAAACTACTCAAACATCCACAAAATAGATAGAAGTTGGGTAGACACCAATTATGCTTAGACCCTATATGTCTATAAGATTTGAAAACATAACGGTTTAACGAGCAAGTTATCCATTCAGATTACATAGGGCAAGTAAGATGGTTAAAATTACCTACGAATCATGCATGACAAACATACATAAACCTATGCTAGCATGGCAAGTTCTAAACCTCTATATCCACTTTCGCAATCAATAGAGATTAACAAACAATCTTAGATGTTAGCTACGCATCCAAGAAGAATAAGCACAACCAATACTAGGAAATCAATTAGCCATCACACACACATCTTTAAAACAATTAACTACTAAAATCCATAAATAAATCCGTTAGAATCCCACGACGACGATTAGTTCATAATCGAACCGTTCATCATCGTGGGTTCTGATGAAAACATGATAGTAAACAAGTCTGGAAAACTGAATAAAATAACTAGGGTTTAGAAAGAACAAACGAGAATCCAAAGTATCGCCTAATTTAGAAGAATACAAAGATTAGATGAAACTAGGTCTTCGTAAATCAACCGTCTTCTTGTTCTCCTCCCCGGTGGATGAATATGTATGTATGTATATTGATAGATATGTATTATTTCGTCCACCAATGATTCATATAGGCCTTAGGGTTGACAAATATTAGCATGTTTCCTTTTCTGACCAAAAAACTGCCAAAATCAGGATTCTTCACGCGCGGGCGCGCTTGGAGGGCGCGGGCGCGCCTGGTTTTCTGTCAAATAGGGCGCGGGCGCGCGTAGGGAGGCGCGGGGGCGCTTGGATTGCTGTCCAGAATTCCGTTATCTTCGCGTGGACTGTAAGATCGTCAGAATCGGACTTGTAGAACTCAAGATATGACCCAAACAGTAAATTATGTGCATGTAGCCCAACAAATCTCTTTATTCTCCAAACCTTTCAAGTTTAGGATTTCCTTGCGCTTCCAACTCCCGCAACTGCATGGCTTTCACATTGATGCTCAAAACACTTCTGCAAACCACAAGAACTCCACATCTCTGCTGACAACTCAACTCTGCAAATACTAACACCAAACATATCACAAATCACTAGTACAAAATAGGCCTATTGCGTCGCACTTTAAGCGTCGGTTCTACAGGCAACCGTTGCCTATACATATCTTATGCGTCGGTTGTCAGCTTAACCGACGCATATTATCAATTCTGCTGGAGTTTATGCGTCGGTTCTGTACTTTAACCGACGCTTATACTATTTTTTTGCGTCGATCTTGTGATAGGCGACGCCTTTGAGGACTTCTAGCGTCGGTCTATGTAAAACTGACGCTGTAGAGTGGACTTTTAGCGTCGGTCTATGTAGAACCGATGCTGTAGAGTGGATTTCTAGCGTCGGTCCTATAGAACCGACGCTGTAGAGTGGACTTCTAGCGTCGACCCTATGGAACCGACGTTGTAGAGTAGACTTCTAGCGTCGGCCCTCTGGCCGACGCTGTAAAATGTGTTTTTTTTGTAAAAAAAATGGTAAATTGAGTTATTTTCTTGATGTATCAGGGATTTGAACCCTTGTCATTTTCTAGCCAGGGTTTCTATTTGCTACTCCTAACCAATTAAGCTAGTATTGTTTTTGTGTTTTATATTGACTGAATTTATTATATACGAACATTTAGCCTTGAGGTTTGGGCTATATAAGATTTGTATTAATTAAAAAAAATATTAAATTGAATATTATTTACAAATAAAATTTATATAAAAATAATATAATATTTTTAAAACTATACAATATTTTACAAAATAATATAATGTAATATTTTTTTAAAAAAATATTTTAATATTCTCATTACACAATAATAATTAATGGGCATTGAATTTTTTTCTTAAGGATACGTTTTGTAGTAACCCGAATGTTCAGGATTTATTAATATTATTATTTAAATATTTTATTACTTTTCTCAAAAGTGGAGGAATGGTATTATGTGTATTTTATTCATTTAATTTTTTTTTGTGAAAGATGATTATTTTGTCGCTATTGTCAAATTGAGTTTGTTTTAGAATTTTGGGGATCGAATCGGTATTTTAGTTGCGGAAATTTTTTATCCGATATTTGATTCAGGTACAGAGTTTTATTTTGTTTAAATTATAAAAATATTCCAAAGTTTAGTATTTTTACATTTTTGGGAGATTTAGAATATTTGAAATTTTTTGGTATCAAAGTGATATTTTATTAGTACCAAAATTTTACCCGGTATCTTATCTGTGCTCCTTTGGTATTTGGGTGAGTTATAAAAATATTCAAAAATTCAATATTTTTATATTTCTGTAAAATCCGGGCTTTATAGAAATTTTTTGCATAATTATTTCAATTCTTGGAGTAAATAATTTTTTTAATATTTATCCGCCAGTTGAGTGGAGGACATAATTTCATATTAAAAATAATTTTGAAAATTATTTATTTATTCTATTCCCGAAATAAAAAAATTATTATCTTTACCTATTAGTATTTAAATGACGATTTTTGGAGCATAATTATATAAATTGGGGTCTAATTAGCAATTAAGGTACTGGTTTTTACTTTAACTAAAGTATTTTTCCTAATCTACCCGTAACCACCCACCCCCCTGCTCTCATCTTTCTTTTCTCTCTCCCTCACATTTCTCTCCCGTTACTCTCTCCAGTTCTTTGTGTTCTTCACAATCAAACAAGAAATTATCGGTGTTATCGGAGTCCAAACAGCTCGTATCAATAACCAAAGCGAAGCTCTCTCCGTTCTCTACACGATTCTGTCACCAAAATCTCAGTTGGGGGTAATTTTATTTTCGTCAAAATTCAAAAATGATTTTTTGTTGATTTTTTCTCTTGTTTATGTATGTAAATGTATAGATCGCGTAATAACAAAGCTATTTATGTACTTTTTGCGATGTTTTGGGTCATTTTTAATTTCGTCGGAAAAGTTTAAGTTGGCCGGAATTTAATTTGTATTTGTCGTTTGAAGGTCTTGTTCGTATGTATGCATAGATTGGCGTATATATAGTTAAAATAAATTTTTTCGTAATTTTCTGAGCGGAGATTTATTTGTATGTGTGTTTGTGCGGAGATGTATTAAAAACATTGGTGGAGTCATTGTGGACTGATTGCATCTTTTTAGCTACAATTTGGTTCAATTAATAGTTTTGCTAATACTGAATTTCGTTTGTAGTAGATGCACGTGCACGGTGCACCCAGGCTAAAGTAGTTTATAGTTTTATTTTATTGAATTTTAATTAGTTAAAAAAGGGAGAATATAGAGGGGAAAATTAGGGGTGGTGCAAGTATTAAGTAGCATCACCTGTGCATATTGTATTGCATTGTCAGTGCATGTCTTTTAAGTATTATTGTGTACCTTAAGTCAGCTCTTTATTGCTGTTCTTGTTAATCCTAGTAGAACTTGGTGTTGTGGCATTCATATTCTTTGACAAGAGCTGGAAAGAAGTAGGTATCCTTATGACTAATGTTTTCTGTTCTAAGAGAGACAGATATTATTAGTAAGATTTATGAAATCTGTAACAGGAAATCCCAAGGGACAAAACTGGAGACTTTGACATGATTTCTAGATTTCTCGAAAAGAACTGGAAAATAGCAAAGTGGGTTGCTCTTGGGGCAGTTATTTTTGAGGTAAAACAGGACTCTGCTTTCTCTTGCTGATTATTTAGCACGTGTACATTACCTTAGCAGTTACTTAAAGTTAAATGCTGCTGCCTGATCGTTTTCCTTTGTATCCTGTTATGATTCCAATTATATTTATTGTCTTGTGGAAAATCAGACTCTAGTGTTCTTGCTTGCTCTTTTGGTAAAAGCAGCAAATAAACCAGAAAAGTATGATAGTGATGAAGAGTATTTACATTTCTGCATAAACAGTTTAGAGTTCCTGACAAGCAGTCATACGACACCTGTGGGTTATAGAAATATAATTTGCTGTTTTATGGCATACAAGCAAAATTCAAGACATTGCAAACTGTATGAACCTTTAGGATACTTCATTGTTGTGAATCTCTGTGTAGGGTTGTATAGTGGTTGTATCTTACTGAATGTGACATTTTGCGTATATTAAATTCAAAAAATCAAACAATGATGATTAAATCAAGAAATCCAGTCATACTGGATGTGACATTTCGCGTATACCAATTTCTAAAAATTGGAAATCAATTAGCATTAATTGTTATTAAAACTAAGTAATAATGTCAAACCTTAAGCATTGTAGCTTTTATTTATATTATTATCAGTTATATTACTTGTTGCATAGTTGCAAGAAATTTTCGTTGGTTTTAGACTTTTCTAGGTGACCTTTAATGTTAGTACTAGATGACCTGTAAATGCTTTCAATTTTATTTACCTAAAACATGCATACCATGCCCAAACTATTATAATTGTTTTCCTGCAATGTCGAATTTATTTGTCTATAATTATACTTGGTGTGTTATTAGTTATTTTGTACAATGCAAAATATTAATTGGGCAAACGGATTTATTTCATATCTCTGTAGTAATGTTTTTATATATGTATAGTGTTTGGGCTATCAATTTTAGTTAAGTTTTAGTATTATGATATGTCATCATTCTATACATATATGATATCATTCTATGTTATGGACATTGTCATCATTTGTTTATCTGATCTCTTTATCTAAACCAAAAATATCGTGTTATGATACATATATGATATCATTCTATGTTATGGACATGTTTGTTGACAATTTGCTTCTATTGTTTTTTCCTTTTTCATTTTGGGTTTCGCGATGTTCTGGAATGATTGAGCTTGTTGAGATCGAGGTAAGTTTATATTACTTGGATAATATGTTCAATTATTATATGCTGTTTTACCATAGGTAAAATTTCCATTAATGTGTTCCAGCCAACTGGAGGAGATAGCCAACCGGAGGAGACAACTTCAGAACAACCTTTGTCAATCAGTTCACAAAGTCCGTGCTCCGCATTTTTCAGTTGCATCCAACTTCTCCAAGTATGAAGAACTGGCTGGCTGCTAAATGGATTCAAAAGGGATACACTTGTACAATCCGTTTCTCGTGGAGATTATAAATTTAAAAATAGTTTTTGATGTTTAATTGTAATCAGTAGTTGTTCTTTAGATTTTTTTTTTATCTATTGTATGTGAAGTTGCTATTATTTATTTTAGTTTATTTTGAAGTAAGCCGAGTTTTTTTAATATCAGTTTTTGTTTGATTTTTTGTCTTTCAGTGTTCTTATAGATAGTAGATTGTGCATTTCTTTATATTATGCATGAAATTTTGAATAGTATTATGGGTAAAAAAATCAGAAATAATTAGATAAATTAGTGAGAACAGTAAACCAATTTTTAAAAAAAAATTACTTTAGGCGTCGGTTATCAAATGGGCGATGCATATAACAAAGACTATATGCGTCGGTTTTTCTGACAATCGACGCTAATGTTAGTACTAATAGCGTCGGCATTCCAGATAACCGACGCTAATGTGAGTACCAATAGCGTCGGCATTCCAGACAACCGACGCTAATGTCAGTACCAATAGCGTCGGCATTCCAGACAACCGACGCTAATGTCAGTACCAATAGCGTCGGTTATTGTACATTCTGCGTTGGTTGTTTAACCGACGCCAAAGAGGTTTTAGCTACGCTGTTTTGACCGACGCTGTAGGCATACACCTATAGCGTCCCCTACATATACTACGCCTTTTAACCGACGCTATAGCTCTTTTTGACCGACGCTATAGGCTCATTCTGTACTAGTGAATACCACAAACTTGAGAACAAAACAACCAATTTAAGCCAATTTAGGACGATCCAAGTGGATATGAAATCCACTTATCAATAGCCCAAATAGTAAAGTGATTATCTAAATTTTAATAATTTTTTTTGTTAAAATATGTTGTCTAAAACTCAAGACCAAACGTGATTATCTAAATTTTAATATTTTTTTTAATTTAAACCAATTATAAATATGTTTTCTATATTGAATAGAAATCTTTATGTAAAAAATCGTAATTATCTTTTCTCTTTAGTTTATGGATATTTCCAGTTAGATAATAATTATTAAACCATCATTAAATTAAAGATAATTTTGTTAGCTTCGTGTGGGCTGTAAAATTGTTAAAATCTGTTGTCTAAAACTCAAGATAGAGCCCAAACAGTAAAGTGGTTATCTAAATTTTAATAAAAAAAAATTTATTGTAGCACCAATTTAATTTTTTTCCTAATTCTTTTAAATTTATAAATTCTATGTTTATTTCAATAAAATATTAAAATCAATTTAAGAAAAAATTAAAATCGATTTGGTACGTGTACGACCACTATACGACCAAATTAATTATTACAGTTAGATCTTAAATAGATCGATGAGAATTGTTAGATCTAATATTAAAAAGTGTATCTGATTAATAATAGAATTATATTTAAATACTAAAAAGTGTATTTTGATAATTTAAATTTTTCTATGTAAAAATTCTTAAATATATTTTCTCTTTAATTTATGCATAGTTCAAGTTAGATAATAATTGTTAAACCAAATATCAGATAACAATTCATATCGATTACAATATTAAAAATTATCAACTCATGTATATCAATGATACATGTGGACCATGCGTTATAAGAGACTTAAGAGAACTCATGTACATGAATAAATTTAAACATTTTTTTTCTAAAGGAACATACCAATTTGATTAATCCAAATTATAATTATATTATTTTACATATAACAAACATAAAAGGATAATATCAAAATATTATTAAAATATTAAGGGTTTCATATTCATAAACAATAATTTTGAATATAATACTTAACCATATTTTCTTTTCGGTTTATGGGTAGGTCACTGGTCAAGTTAGATAATAATTATTAAATCATCATTAAATTAAAGATAATTTCGTTAGTTTCACATGGGTTGTAAAATTGTCAAAATTCAATTTCTAAAACTCAGGATATAACCAAATAGTAAAGTGAGTATCTAAATTTTAATAAATATTTTTTTATAATTGTAGCACCAATTTATTTATTTTTCCACTAATTCTTTTAAATATAAAAATTTTATCTTTCTTTCAATAAAGTATTAAAATAAATTAAGAACAAATTCAAATCGATAAAGACTATAATAATATGAGAATAACATTTTATATAATCATAACATAATTTTTATATTGTTTAATAATTTTAAAGTAATAATGTATTTTAAAATTTTATATACACTATAAATAAAACTGAAACATTAAAAGTAAAAACAGTTAGTAAGATACTTATATCACTATGTACTTGATTTACTTATTATATTAAACTCTTTTATATAATAAGCATAATAGGGATTTATCCAAAATTTTGATCGTGACAACCAAATTAATAATGATTATTAGATCTTAACTAGATAAATGAAAATCGTTTGATCAAATATTAAAAAAGTGTATTTTATTTATAATAGGATTATATTTAAATTCTAAAAAGTGTATTTTGATAATTTCAACCAAATATACCAAATATAAATAAGTTTTCTATATTAAATAGAATTCTCCATGTAAAAAATTCGTGACTTTCTTTTCTCTTCCATGGACAATTCCAGTTAGATAAAAATTGTTAAACCATCTTTTAATTAAAAATAATTTAATTATCTTCACGTGGGGTGTAAAATCGTCAAAATCTGATTTTTAAAACACAAGATAAAGCCGAAATCAGTAAAGTGAGTATTTAAATTCTAATAATGATTAGTATGTCATCATTATTTTAACGCCAATTTAATTACTTTTTTCTAACTATTTTAAATTTAGAAATCTATGTTCAAAAATTAAAATCAATCTAAGAAAAATTCAAATCAACAAAGAATATAATAATACGAGGATAAAATTTTATAAATTTGTGCATATTGTTTATCCTATTTTATTAAGTTATAGATCATAACTAATCAAATATAATTTATTATTAAATAATAAATTATACGCAAATGGTGATTTTGTTTTATAAGCACTCATACAGATCTAATGTCATTGTTAGCAGGACTATATTCATATTAAAAAAAAACCGTATTTTGAAATTGTAGACTCAGTTACAGAACAGACCTAACTTTTTTAACCTATATACATTGTAAATTATTAAATTCGAAACTTTAAAAGTTTGTTAATCAATTAGTATAGTACTTTTCTGAAAAATCGTACTTTACAAAAAATATTATCAAATAACCTATGTTTGAAAGAAAAAAATTCAAAAAAAACCTGTAAATTTTAATATGTTGTTGGTAGATTCAAATCTTAGATCATTCTACATGATAATTTTACTGTTATATGTAACGTTTCTCAACAATTTAATTTGAAAGATCCACACTTATAAGAAAGCTTTCATTATTTAGTTTTTAATATAATAACATAGATATTTACGGGATATACTATAAAAAAATGAATTTTATACAGAATTTTGATACTACTTTAAAAGAAGAACTATTACATAAAAAATATATTTTAATTGATAATTTATTTTCTCAAAAGTTCAAAGTTCCCGCATCATTAACATATTACAAAAAAGAGTATATTATATTTTATCAATAAATATTTAAAAAAATTATAAATTAAAAAAATTATAAATATTAAGAAAAATTAATGATGTTATCCTGGTAGTTTGGTCCTAAATACCGCCAAAACATTCTCAACCGTTAGATCCAATACTTTTAAAAATAGATGATCAAGATTATATCATATAAAAAGAAATTATTAAATAAAATTGATATAAGTTAAAAGATATTATATTAGGATTGGATTTTCCAAAAAGTTAAAATATAAAAATAGTTGTAATTAAATAAGGAAACCCATTTATAACCAAAATAATAAAAATCGTTTAATCTTAAATAGATAGGTGAAAACCGTTAGATTTAACATTAAAACATGTATTTGGTTAATAAAGGTTATTCTAATAATCTAAACTACATATAAGTTAAGTAGATTTCCTAAATCGAATATAATTCTCAACATTAAATTTCGTCACTTTATTCTCTTTTTAGTTTTAGAATAGTTTTTAATTGAAAAAGAACTATTAAACCACAACTAAATTAAAGATTATTTTGTGAATTTCATGTGAACCGTAAAATTGGTCAAATCTAACTTTTATCACTCAATATAAAAAAATATTAAATTGAGCGTGTAAAATATAATAAATATCAAATTTTTAACTATAATTTTTTTTGGCTAAATCTTTTTAACAATAATTTAATCATGTAAACTAATAACTTTTAAATATTAAAATATTCATAAATAAATATAATTATAAATATTAAAAAAACAATCGTGTGTTGCATCGTAATAAAAATATAATTATAAACAGAATAATTATAAATAAAATTTAAGTAACCGACACTATAAGCTACTCCCTCTGTCCCATTCATTTCTATACACTTTCCATTTTGGGATGTTCCTCTCATTTCTATACATTCCAAAAATAGTAACTTTTAATAATATAAAACACTATTACACCCACTACTTTCTCCACTATCTCTATTTTATAATAATATAAAACACTATTACACCCACTATTTTTTTCCACTATCTCAAATCTATTATTAAATATTGATAGGTCCCACCACCACAACCAAATCGAAACACATGATTTATTTTATATAATAAACAAAGTCTGTGTTACTGAAAACACAAAGACTACGTGTACGTTTAGCAGACTCGGGTAGAGGCAGAGGTGCTAGCTAGTGGTGGTGGTGGCGTCATCAACGGATGCCAACTGGAATTGTCGGTTGTACAAGTAGGGTGGGAGGACAAAATCATCACAATCCTCAAAGTCTGACATATATGAACCATCACAGTCATGTACATAATCACGTTTAGGGATGTTAGGGCGCCCAATAGCTGGAGAGAATTGTACTACAAATTCATGATCACAATCCAACCTAAAATCATCAAAATCTGCAAGATAAAAAAAGGATAATAATTAGTACAATTGAATTCTAATTGATAGAAAACAAGGGACCGAATGTTAAGGATACGAACAATCCTCTTTATCATCCTTGTGATATTTTCTGACCACCCATAATCTGGGTTCGGGCTTGGGCTGGGGTTCATCATCGCTTATGTAGTCATCATCATCATCGCTGTAACCATCATACGTATTGCCATCAGAGAATTCAAAATCACTGTTCTTTTCCGAATCACCATTATTATCATTGTTATTATCTATCTTCTGCCCTTCGTCCTTGCTGTTTTCACCCCCCATCGATCTCGTCTCTTCTGTCGACATTGATCCTAATTAATTTATCTCAATGCAATGGGTAAAGTTCATATTAATAAACAAAGTGAGGCGGCTACCTTGGAAACTGGGCCTCGCGAGTTTTAAATCCAGTAGAGAACCAGAGCTTAGGGTTCACGTGTTTTACATAATTTAAAAAAAAAAAACATGTTTTACATAATTATTTTGATTTTAGAGATTTCTTATTGGTGTTTGAATTTTGATATCTTGCCAAAAATATATTTGGATACGACAAATATATTTCTTATAACTTTTCCAAAACGAAAAATTTTGTGTATTTACATTTACCGTCAAAGGCGACGCGGCTCCACTTTGGGGCTATGAACAACTAGACTGTTGCCCTATACATGTTTTTAACTTCTAAGTTGAGCCAAATAAGTCATCTATCTATCTATTTATTTATTTATTTATGTATTAGTATAGATATTTATGTATTAGTATAGAGAACCACAATATAAATATATCTAAAACACAAATTTATTTTATTTTTATTAAATATAATTACAAATTTCAATTAGTAATTCAAAAAATAAAATTATACAATTTTTTTTATTAGAAAATTATTAAAAATTAATGAAATAGTTCAAAGTGATTCTACAGTAGAATCACACTTATTCAAAATAATTATATAGTAGAATCAAATTTAAAAGCAATCTGAGTTTTAAGAAAAAAATTGACAACAAATTTTGTGCATTTAACATTTTTCTTAAATTATCAGGCATAAATCTGGTGTAATGAATATGAATAATAATGTAATTCGGAGGAAAAAGTGTTGGTTTTAGAATAAAGAGTGTTGGTTTTAGAATAATGTAAACAATGATTTTGGTCATATGTTTGTGTTTTTGCTAGCACGTCAAAGTTGACATTTCTATTTAAAATTAGAGACTGTAAGACTGTTCTAATTGTTAATATGTGTCATTCTTGGGGAATACGTTATGTTTTTCTTGATTAAGTAATTAAAATTTCAAGGGATTATAAAAAAATATAATATTCGTGTGATGTATGCTAAAAAGTAACATGACATGCATACTAAAATATGTATTCCTAATTTATGTCACTAATATTAAAAATAAATTAGAAATTTCTATTTTTCTGTTTCTTATGGAAGGCACTTCTATACATGTTTACATGGCATAATTTTTAATTTATTAAAATGGATACCATGCATTAATAACGAACGAGGAACATGCGAACTGAATTTCATTAACACAAAATCGCATGTACAATTACACAAACAATTAAATAAAATTATTACATTACATGGTTTTCCTTTATATTCAACCTAACATATATAATCTGCTACTCTAAATCCTACAACTTAGGCAGCAAAATATAGAAGAATCTATAATTGTGTATTATATATGCATGACTAGAAATAAATAAATGAATTCAATTTAGATTTGTTCCGAATCATCGAACAAAAAAAATTGTAATAAAAAAACATGTATGAAGTATCTTCGACTAGCTTCAATTCACTAGAAGAAAGGTGGTGGTCGTAGTGATGATGGAGAAGAAAGGAATAGCAAACTTCAGATCAACTTCCTAGGGGCATCCTCCGTTGCTGCCCCCACCGGGAATGTAAGTGCACGGAGAACTGCTCGACGGTGGCACGGGACCTCTTGGCAGCGATTCGAGCAGCAATGGAGTCTCAAACCCTCTTAGCCATTCCTTGTACTCATTCAAAGGCCTCATGGCATTCCCTCCTATAATTGAACTATTGCTATGTAAAATAATGAGAATAATTGAAAGAATGCATAAAGTTCTCAAGGGGTTTTTGAAAAAGTTCATCATTTTTATGTAAATGCTGTGATCGAAAGTGGGGATTTTATAGAAAGATTTTGAATGAAGCAGAAGAGTAGAATGAATGAAAAAGTTGGATATTGTGCTAGTTATTTATAGGGCATGTTTTGGACTTGAATTTGTTAGTATTTTTCATTGTTTGTCAAACACGGAAGTTGTTAATTCACAATTCGCCGTAGACTTTTGCCATTACAAAGTATTGAATGTTGAACAATCACCCAGGTTGAATATTTAAAGAACTTGAAGTTTAATTTAATGGTTATAAAACACATTAATTAAAACATAATACGCGTTGATGTTGAGTTTGCGTACGTACACGCTTATGTCTCAGTTAATAATCAAAATTTCAAATTCTTGTTGACAAAAGATATATTTCCTCACAAAATTCTAACACCCGACCTTAAGTTGAGTTCAACTCATGTTAGATAATGCCTTGAATCAGTAATTACAGATTATAATATGAAAATAATTCCTACAAGGATCTAGAATTAGTCTTTATCCACCGTCAAGGATAAGACTTATCCTCCGGATAAGACTTATTCTCCAAATAACTGATAATACTTATTCGCCTATAGAGTGTTATATAAACTTTTTAGGGCATAACGTATCTGTATCTGACTCTCTAGGTCATAACCTAGATCTGTGTATGTATGCTGTAATCTGTATCCTCGATATCAATAAAAAAATTTCTCTTCTGCCTATCTGTGTTCGTTCTTTACATTATTATATTTTTTCTTACTTCCGTTATAACAAACTGGTATCAAGAGCCTGGTTCTATTTCTAGGATTTGAGTTTCGGTGAGAAAGATGTAGTCTAGTGGTATTAACGTGAAGATTGACAAATTTACTAGGAGGAATAGTTTCAGTCTATGGCAAATCAAGATGTGTGCTTTGTTAAAGCAACAGGGGCTCTGGGCGCCGTTGAAAAAGAAATCAATGGATCCGTAAAGCGCTGAGATGGCCAGTCTAGAAGAAAAGGCACACTCAACAATTTTGTTGTGTCTTACAGATGATATTATTACTGAAATCGCGGAGGAGGATACCGCGTCTAGTTTGTGGTTGAAGCTTGAAGGTCTCTACATGACAAAGTCTTTAACAAATAAGCTGCTTCTGAAGCAACGTCTGTTTAGTCTGCGTATGCAGAAAGGTATGCCTCTTCGAGATCACTTAGATCAGTTAAACACAATCTTATTAGAATTGCGTAATATTGATGTTAAAGTTGAAGATGAGGATGCTGCTTTAATTCTGTTAGTCTCTTTACCATTATCGTATGAGAATTTTGTACAATCGTTTATTGTTGGTAAAGATACTATTTCTCTAGAGGAGGTTAGATCTGCTCTCCATTCTAGAGAACTACGCCATAAGGCGACTGGTACACATACAGATAATCAGGATATTGGCTTAGTAGCCAACGGGAATAATGGACATGGAAAGCCGGGGAAGAATAAAGTCAAGAAACCAGCTCCTAAGGGTCAGAAACCTAATGATGTCTGTAATTACTGTAAAGAAAAGGGACACTGAAAATCTGACTGTCCCAAGAAAAAAAAGCAACAGGATAAATTGACAGGTACTCCTGCTATAGTTAGTACCAATTCTGAAGAAGATATTGCTCTAGTTGCTGTTGAGCACACGCATCACTCTGATGTGTGGATCCTTGACTCTAGAGCGTTTTACCATGTATGTTCGCGCATGGAGTGGTTTACAACCTACGAGCAAGTAGATGGTGGCAAGCTTTTTATGGCTAACAGTTTTGTTGTGAGACGATTGGAATAGGCTCGATTACAATTCGAACACATGATGGTAAATTCTGCACATTGAATGATGTTAGGCATGTTCCACTTATGACGAAGAATCTGATATCTCTGAGTATGTTAGACAACAAGGGTTTCAGTTTTCAAGGTGAAGGTGGAGTTCTACATGTCTGCAAGGGTTCCGATGTGGTTCTGAAAGATGTTAAACGTGGTACCTTGTATCTTCTTCAAGGTTCTATGTTATCAGGTTTTGTTGTTGTCACGTCCTCGAAGATTGATAAGGAAAACATGACCAGGTTGTGGCACATGAGGCTTGGTCACATGAGTGCAAGAGGGATGCAAATTCTGTCAAAAGTTGATCTTCTTTGTGGTCTTAAGGTCACAGGTCTTGAGTTTTGTGAACATTGTATTTTTGGAAAGTTGCATCGCAACAAGTTTCCTAAAGCAACGCACAGAACAAAAGGCACAGTTGATTACATCCATGTTGATTGTTGGGGTCCTTTCCGGGTGGAGTCTTTAGGGGGTCACAGATATTTTGTGTCAATGATTGATGATTTCTCAAGAATGACTTGGTTGTTCATCATGAAGCATAAAAGTGAAGTCTTTAAGATTTTCTGGCAATGGAAGGCATTATTGGATAATCAAACAGGGAAGAAGATTAAGAGGCTGCGAACTGATAATGGTCTGGAATTTTACTCGTCTGAGTTTGATGAGTTCTGCAAGAATGAAGGGATTGCTAGGCATCATGCAGTCAGGGATACACCACAGCAGAATGGTGTAGCAGAACGTATGAATCAGACACTTCTGGATAGAGTTAGGTGCATACTCTCTAATGCTGGACTAACTAGAAGATTCTGGACAGAAACGGTTACTAGAGCATATTATCTGATAAATCGTGGACCTCACAAAGGTATCATCTCAAAACTCCTATTGAGAAATGGTCTGGTAAGACTGCTGATTACTCTGATTTAAGAATTTTTGGTTGTACTGTTTATTATCATGTAAATGAGGATAAATTGGAGCCACGAGCTAAAAAAGGAGTATCAGTAGGCTATGGGGATGGGGTTAAAGTTATAGAATCTGGTCTCCATCTGAAAACGGGGTTATACTAAGTAAAAATGTAGTCTTTGATGAAAATTCTATGTTTAATCCTATTGTGAAGTCTATTATTGTGTCAGAAAGTGGTAGTGTTGAAAAACAAGTGGAGCAGCAAGTCAATCAAGATAAGAGTGAACCACAACATGAAGTTCAACAACCACAGTCCGAATCAGAATCGTCAGTTTCATCATTACTAGTAGTGAATCAGTATAGTTTGGCTCTTGATCGATCAAGGAGAGCTAATTATGGGGTGCCTCCAAAGATATATGGTTTTGAAGATATGGTGGCATATGCACTACAGGTTGCTGATAACCCAGTTGATATGTTCACCAAGCTGGTTTCACATAGCAAGTTTCAACATTGTTTGGACTTGCTAAATGTTCGGAGTTGTTGATTGCCCTTTTTAGGGCAAAATCTGAGGCAGAAGAGTTTTTTCTGGTACATCTGACATTATTATAGTGCATCTGATACATCTGTTTTTTGCGAGAGGATTCAAGTCTAGGTGGAGATTTGTTAAAATATGCCTTGAATCAGTAATTGCCCGTTATGATATGGAAATAATTCCTACAAGAAAGGATCTAGAATTAGTCTTTATCCACCGTCGAAGATAAGACTTATCCTCAGGATAAGTCTTATTCTCCAAGGAACTGATAATATTTATCCGCCTAGAGAGTGGTATATAAACTCTTTAGGGTATAACGTATCTGTATGTATCTGACTCTCTAGGTCATAACCTATATAGATCCGTGTCTGTATGTTATAATCTGTATCCTCAAGATCAATAAAACTTTTTCTATTCTGCCTATCTGTGTTCGTTTTTTAAGTTTATTATAATCTTTATTATTTCTGTTATAACAACTGACTTAATGCTACTAGTGTCTAGTGACTTAAAGAATACAAACTATCAATCGTTAAATTACACTCTAAGACAAACGATTAAATTCGATCATCAAAATATAGTATGAAAAATCTTTAAAATTGATTCGAATTTTTAACAAGAAAAAAAGACAAATGACATATGTGGCCTCATTTTCCTATCGCGTAAGTCTATCTAACTTGGTCTACTGGATTGATCTGCCAACTCAGTAATATTTGAATCGAGTTAACTTGAACATCTTAGTAAAGAAAAGGTCAAATTCATACATGCATTTTGGTTCTTTAGTCAAAGGAAGTGCTGCGTACTCTCAAGTCTCGTACACAACGGGAGTCTGAAATTCTCATGGAACTTTCGCCATGCAATTTTTTGAAGGGTTGAACAATAATATATATATTTTTAATATTTAATCTACAGAAAATCTTAAAGATTTTTTCCTTCGCAGTATATTTTTAATTAAATTTCGATTACGAAAAGGCTTCAAGTATGAATAATTCAAACCACCATCGAGTGTATCAGCAAAGAATCATACTTAAAATATATGGTTTATTTTTGTTTAGTTACAAGAATCTCTATTAGTTCATTATTTTAGAGTTCTAGTCACGTATTTATACCAAGAATGTCCGAAGTTTTCATTGTTATATGTACACGCATATACACTTGTGTTACACACCAAGGCATATATGTGTCTAGGGTTGAGGAAGTCTACGAGAGCTTTCCTTTTGTGACGTACGTCTCCATTGGCATATTCATCAAGATTCCATCACTACAAGAATAATTGAATCAGACAAGGCTTTTTGCCCGTTGTCTGATGCCCTAGAAAACCGTGGTCTATTGAGATGCCGTCTGTTACGCAGCTCAGACAACGGACGCGTCCGTTGTCTGATTCCCTACAGACAACGGTTTTGGTCTTAGAAAACGTTGTCTGAAACGCGTGAACAACAACGGTTGTTGTAGAAACCATTGTCTGACAAATAAATCAACAATTGTTTATTAACTAGAAAATGTTGTTATTTTAATTTTCAGACAAGGCTTTATTTTCCAGAAGAGTGATGTCTGATTCCCTACAGACAACGGTTTTGGTCTTAGAAAACGTTGTCTGAAACGCGTGAACAACAACGGTTGTTGTAGAAACCATTGTCTGACAAATAAATCAACAATTGTTTATTAACTAGAAAATGTTGTTATTTTAATTTTCAGACAAGGCTTTATTTTCCAAAAGAGTGTTGTGTGATCTAAATATTTACGACGGTTTTAGTAGAACAACCCCATTGTCTTAATAGTTTAACACAATGGTTTCCTTTCTAAAAACTGTTGTCTATTCTTGACTTGCACAATTGTTTTCTTTAAATACATATTGTCTGAAAGCTGTTAGGCAATGGTTTAAAAAGACAAACATGTTGGAACATTAGCAGAACCACAACAGTTTTTGTTTCTAAAACACTTGTTTCTGATTTTGATAGACAACGGTATTGGACAAAAAACTGTTGTCTGAAGTGTTTACGACAATGGTTTACCTAGCTTAATAGACAATGGTTTCATAGAAAATTCAACACATTGCCTAGTACAATGCTTGACAACAGTTTTCATTATAGTCCAATTACCTAAAATAACAAGAGACAATGGTTTTATATAACAAAATTAAAAAACCAAACTGGCAATATAAAGAAACCAAACTGGCAATATAAAGAAGCCAAACTAAAACCAAAACAAACAGCCATTCCATTCCATCGTGTTCAATAAACCATTACAACCAACACATCCAACCAAGTAAAATTCACGAACTAATTAAGTTAAATATGTTCAACAACATCAGATTTTCGGATGCACATACCCCAAAAGTAGAGACTGAAACCTTCACTTAAGTTAAATAGTTACGCCATTACATGTCCATAGCATATCAGTTAGTCGTTATATATACTGCGCAACTCCCAAAAATACATGTGCATCAGAAAATTTGCGGTGCGTGGTTACTAAATGTGCAAAGAACCTAAGAAGTCTCGTGCTTCATGAAGTACTTCGCCCACTCGATCCTGATTTCATTGAGATCATCGACTCCATAGGATAAGCTGCCCCTCCGTAGCCACTGAAAGATTAAACTATATTATCACCAGATTTCAACATAGAAAAGAAGAACACAAAATTAAAAATTTTATACCTTTGAAACAAATTTGAGCTCCTTATCAAGACATATTTCCTTCATATATCGCATGATAAACAGACCACAGTCCTTGGTCCCGGATTGGGGAGGAACACCCTGAAAAATATTTATATAAATATTAACTCATATATGAAGCAACAATTACAGATATATATCCATACATATATCCGAGAAACTAATATAAGAATAACGGGCGGCCAAGAAATAATTATACCGCAAGATTCTCCCATATGATCTTCTTCTTCGCAATCTTCTTCCCAGCATCCTTGTAAAGATTAATGGCACTACAAAAAAAATATAAATTCGCATTACGACATTTCTCATTAATATAAAGAACAGAAATAATACTATCACACTCACTTGTCAACCACTTCTGTCCATTCTTCGCCTGCAATTCGACGCTTCAATGGGTCCATGTGGTAGACTAATTGTGACTCGGGATTAACAGCGGTGAGCGCCCAATGGTTCCTACAATGACCCCGTCAGAAACATATATATTGTAAATTAGGTATAATATTATAAGTCAATTATTAGCACTTAAACATGTAATAAAATTATTTTTCTTTGGTAGTGAAGAAATGCATATTTGAAAGTAATACAAGTCCAAAAAATAATATTTGTTACGACTGAGATGCCCATTTTGATATTAATAACATAGACGGTGAAAATTAAATTAGAAATACAATTACTCACATATTATTATATGGCAAAAGAAAGAGCTGGCCTGGTTTGGCAGTCTTGAACCGTTCAGCAAGATTATGCGACCTCTCCCCTGCTGTACCACAATTTTTAGAGCCAGTGACAGCAGGATCAACAAACGATATCATGTCGGTCATCTTGTGCTTCCTCAAATAAATATGCAGTAAACTGTACATAAAAAAGTAAAGAATTAGGCCCTTTTACGATATAACTTTGAAGTTGTCTATTTTTCCAGAAATTAATATTTGAGTTTACAAGTCAGAAAACTGGATAAATTCGCAAGTATAAGGTAAGATCCTAATTATTGAAAATTTTAACAGAACTTAATAATACTTACTTGATGAAATAGCAAATGGTTGATCCTGATATTTCTCCTCCAAAGCACAGAGCATGCACGTCGGATAAGAACATAACATTCTTCTTACCTGATCCAAAAGCATCTTCATCTAATTTAAAAGCCAACGTACGACCATCCTTTAATGTGTCACTTGCCCAGAGCCACAAACGCTTTAGTGACTGGTGGAATTCAGGACCCATCTTAGCGACCAACTCTGGTTTTGAGACACATTCAGCCACCTTTTTAAACTTCTTTTCAGTAAGTTTCTTCCCTCCCTGAAAAAAATTAGGAATGCAATTATGCATACTAGAATGAAAGAACAGAATATCCAACAGAATGTAAACTGAAAGTAAGTACTTAGTCTTTACTTCTAAAGACTTCTAATATTTAAAGCCAAGAAAAAATAATTGAAAAGGTTATATTCAAGTTAAGTAGTTAACCTTCAGATTTCCTTTCACTGGAGCAGTATTTGTCTTCACTTTCAAAATATTGCTTTTCGGCCATGCAATGTACGTTCCGACAGCTTGTTGCACAGTCAAGATTTCATCATTGATTGGATAAGGAATCGGTGCATCTCCATTCATTACACGAGTAATCGAGACTCGTGCATTCTTCTTTCCAAGTGGCTTGCCATGAACAACATCGCTTTCCATATCAACTTTTGCATAAGCAACAACATTGCTCGAGCCAGCTATTGTCAACTCCCAATGATAATCACCCTCATCATTGTCAACAACTTCAACAGCCTCAGCATTTTTCCCCCCATCAAACTCCTCTTCATCATGGACATTTTCTTGAACATCAATCTTATCTTCCAAATCAATCTTGATCTCTTCCAGCTTATTCAGCTCTTCCACCACATCTTGAACCTCATCAATGACTTTCTCCTCACCAACATCTTTCTTTTTATCAGCAGTAACTTGATCACCCACGAGTTCAAGTTTCTTCTTTACACCTTCAATATCCAAATCATTAACTTGCCTCCCCTTGGAACAACTTGCCTGTTGTGATCCAATATTGGGGCTCCCATCAAACACAACATTTTTTGCATGTAAAGCGGCATTCATCTTTTCCATTTCTGCAGCCCAAAATGCATCGCGCTCTTTAATAATCTTGTCTTTTTCCTCTGCCATGTACTTCTGAATTCCCTCTTGGATCTTTTCCTCAATCGACTTGCCTTTCCTTTTCTGTTTTGGAAGATCAAAATACACAGACTGCTTAACATGGCATCCCTGGCCACGTACTCGTCCTCGGTGCTCAGGGTTACCGAGCACCTTGGTCAAGACATCCTCAGTGCCTTCCAGTGTCACTTCCCCAGCACTGACTCTCTTCTTCATCTCAGCCTAAAAAATGAATAAAACATATATTAAGTTAACTAACAATGCATATATTATGCTCACAAGGAAATTGAACCACAATAGAAATGAATAACATACAATATTCGTAGCAATAGTAGCAACATCATTTGACTTGAAATTCCCGTCTTTATCCTTCCGGGCAAGAACCCAAGTATCGGATCGATCTATTTCAAATTCAGGATCACCACCAGACTACATGTATGAACAGACAAGGGAATTAAATATCAAAACATAATCAAACATGTCATGGGAAAAATAATATAATGTATAAAGATCACTAACCAACTCCTGTTCCAGGTTGGCATAACCCTTCCGAGACAAGTAGTGATCGTACTCATACATACCCCTTCGCCTTTTCTGCTCGACATGTACCTCCTTCATAAAAACACAAAAGAAGTTATCAACAAAGATGTACCACTAAATATATTTGGTTTTATGTAATCACGCTAAACAAATTGAAAATCTTACAAGGAAATCATTAGATAAACGGTTGGCAACAAACATGTCCCAGTGCGGCTTCTCAATGAATGAGTAGTCAGCTGGAGGACTTTCTAGCAACTCGGGCTGATCACGATATGCCAGGACATAATGGGTAGATAAACGGCTCTTAAACTCCCTCCATTTATGGTTGGCAGAATTAAGCACCACCTTCCTCGCTGTTGATGGTACATCAAATGCCATCTGGTACAAACATAAATCAATTAGTCAAGATTCAAGAATAAAAAATACACACAGTGAGATGGTATTTATTTTACCTGAACACAATCCCAAATCTTTTTTTTTCTTTCAGCCGGAACTTTTTTCCAAGAATCATACCAAATCGGGGCCTTAGATCTCGCAAGAACCCCGATATAAGACTGCATCTCTGTGGCTGCCTTGCCGTACGGCTCCCCTTTTGCATTAAAATTCACCGTGTACTTGATGCCCAACATCTTCCGCCTAACAATCCTATGCATTGTAACAGGACCCCGTTTTAAAAGCCTAAGTCCCAGGGTTTTGGTAGGCACATGTTCTGCCTCTCGTTTCCTCTTCTTCGTCTTGGACAGTTTCTGTTGCAGAGTTGTAGAAATAGCCTTATTCTTTACCGATTCAGGAGAGGACGTAGTAGAAGTAGCCTTCTTCTTTACCTCCTTATTTACCGCACCAGTGTCCAGGCTACTATTCCTCTTTAAAGCCTTCATAAGGCAAGACGCGGTTTTATTTGGAGCAGATCGTGTCTTCTTCAAAGGCGCCATATTAATCTACACACCACATAAATAATATTAGGATATAGCAAACAAGATAAGGTTACTACTAGTATTAAGGATGCCACAGATCACACATATGTGAGATGTAAGAAACCTTGTAAAAATCACAATCACAAACAGTCCAAATTTAGGAATTAGATCATTAACTGAGATTTGAGCATATAATTAAATTTAGGAATTAGCACCCAATGTCCCTGTTTCTTGAATTAAAGGTCAAAACACAAAATATTACACACATTTCAGCCCTAATGTACCTAAATTAAAATTACTTCACAAAATATTAAGCCAAACGAAACAACACAATATATATATTACTTCACAAAGCACAAGAATAAACCAAACAAAACAGCACAAAAACCCTGATGCACAAAAATCATTCATAAACAATAAACCAAGTGCATGCAGAGTAAAAGAGAGAGGGGTGAGAGAGAGACAGAGAGAGAGGGGGGGGTGAGAGAGGGGGCAATAGAGAGAGAGAGAGCAAGAGAGAGAGTGAGAGAGATAGTGAGAGAGAGATAGTGAGAGAGAGACAGAGAGAGAGGGGGGGTGAGAGAGAGGGGGCAATAGAGAGAGAGAGAGCAAGAGAGAGAGTGAGAGAGATAGTGAGAGAGAGATAGTGAGAGAGAGACAGAGAGAGAGGGGGGGGTGAGAGAGAGGGGGCAATAGAGAGAGAGAGAGCAAGAGAGAGTGAGAGAGAGAGAGTGAGAGAGAGGTGTGTACCGATGATGGAGACGGAGACGGAGACGGAGACGTAGACGGAGTCGGAGAATCGAAATCACCGGCGATGGAGACGAGAGTGAATTGGGGGGAAATTTGGGGGGGAAGAAAGTGAATTGTGTTTTGGGAAATGAGGGAGTGACCGAGATCTATCCGACCCGGGAGTGAATTAACGGTTGGATTTAGATCTCTTTTCATCTAACGGTCGTAAAAATTTGATTATAAGTAATTTTTTTAATTTTTATCAATTTTGGTATAAAAGTTATGATTTTAAATATGATTAATATTAAATAAGATAATATTAAAAAAATTGATAGATACAGATTATCATAAGATTTGAAGTATTTGTGATAAATTATGAATATTTATTAAATATATTAGTTACAAATTAATTATTAGAAAAAAATATATTATATTAAATTATAAATATTTTAATCAAATTATTATAATATGTTAACATATATTATGAATATTAATATAAACTTAATTATATTATCCTATAATTAAGTGTGTCAATTAAACATAAACTTTATTATTCAAACAAAGTTCACAATTAAAGTTTGTCACGAACGAGAAATTCAAAAAACAAAAAAAAAGGTCACACAATTAAAGTACAACAAAGGTTTATTCTTAAAAAAACCGTTGTGTGTTGTTTTTATAAAAATTTTGTTAATACCTTTGCCTAACTTATTTTTTACACTTCTTTGAAGATACCGAACATGTTATTGATTGAAAATTTTATAAAATAATACTTATAATAATAGATTGTGCTTAGGGTTTTGTGGTTTAGGGGTTACGATCGACTTAGGGGTTTTGTTAGTTTACACACGAAATTATGTAAGTCATGTATAAGCGAGACTGTACGCCATTCCCGACTTGTATGTTTAGTAAATTGTGTGGTGTCCTTGGTCCGACAAAGAAAAATATGTACATTTTATATGTTGTTAAGTATAATAACGAGGATAATACGAAAGTCTTAATATGATAAGAGAACTACAAACTATGATATCCGGCTTAATTAAGAATATTATCCTATAATTAAGTGTGTCAATTAAACATAAACTTTATTATTCAAACAAAGTTCACAATTAAAGTTTGTCACGAACGAGAAATTCAAAAAACAAAAAAAAAGGTCACACAACTGTTTTTAAGTTGTAAAACCGTTGTGTGTTTTTTTTTATAAAAATTTTTATAATAATTGTCCGAATCTTTTTCCCCCCTCATTAAATAATTGTCCCCCCCTAAATCTTTGTCCAAAATAGTTGTCCCCCCCTAAATTTCACAACTCCCCGCCTCCACTTCGTCTCTCCCAAAATTTCACTCCCGCCCCCCAAATTCTTCCCCTAAATTTCATAATTCCCGATTTCATAATTCTTCACCACATCTTCAGGTACCACATCTTCAGGTACCACATCTTCAGGTACCACATCTTCAGGTACCACATCTCCCTGTCTTGAATTAAGCTTCATTGCCTTCGAATTAGGGATTTAAGAATTAGGGTTCATAACTTGTGTTATTGTTTTATTTTGTTTAAACAAATTGATAAAATTGCATGAACTTTAGCATTTGTTTATTGATGCTTTTGTGTAATGATGCAGTTGTTTATGCAATTGTAATGATAAAATTGTTTGTTTAATTTTTGAGTGAAAGGTGTCCAGAATTTGTGTACTTTAAGTCTAGAATTTGTGAAGTGCAAAGGCACTAGTACTTTAAGTCTAGAATTTGTGAAGTACTTTAACTAAAGTGCAGTTGCTGGTGGTCAAGACTTAGCATAGGATTTTCAAATTTTCAAACACTTAATGTTATTTTACTTAAAGGATGAATCGATCGTGGGTAAAGGCTGATAGAAGAACAAGAAAGTTTGCGGATGGAGTTGATGAATTACTGTTGTTTGCATTTGAGAACGGATATGATGAAAACAAAATTAGTTGTCCGTGTATGAGATGTGCACACAGTAAATCGTGGTCAGCTCGAGTTGTCAAAAATCATCTTTTCCAACATGGTATCGATCCGACCTACACATGTTGGATTTGGCATGGAGAAATGAATGCAGAAGAAAGTCCGGTCACCGCTGAAAAGACCAACAGTTCAGAAACAGTGGATCAAATTCCGATGGATACAGAGAATGCAGATAGTGAAGATGATGCTTCCCTAGATTCCTCGGATTTATTTAACCATGTTCAATATGAACATGAACCCCTTTATCCGGGATGCGAAGAATTTACCAAGATGAAGGCTTTAGTGAAATTTTACAATCTGAAATCAAAACATCAAATATCTGATTGTGGCTTCTCTGAAATGCTACTCTTGGTTGGGTCCATGCTCCCGAAAGGACACACTTTTCCTTCATCATTCAGTGAAGCGAAGAAAAGCTTGTGTGTTTTAGGGATGGAGTATGAGAAAATTCACGTGTGTCCGAATGATTGTCTATTATACCGTGGCGAGAGGGATGAAGATGAGACAAGTTGCCGTATTTGTAAAGCCTCTAGGTGGAAGTTGAACAAAAAAGGAGATGAATTACAAGGTGTTCCCGCGAAGGTCTTGTGGTATTTTCCATTGATACCACGCTTGAGGACTTTATTCAGTTCGCCTCAAACAGCCAAGGACTTGACTTGGCATGACACAGAAAGAATCAGGGATGATAAATTAAGACATCCAGCAGATTCAAAAACATGGAAAGAAGTTGATGCAAAGTGGCCAGAATTTTCTTCAGATTCAAGAAACCTAAGGTTAGCGTTATCCTCGGATGGATTTAATCCTTTTCACAGCACAAATATAGATTACTCTTGTTGGCCAGTTTTGATGACAATATACAATCTTCCACCGTGGCTTTGTATGAAAAGAAAGTATATTATGCTCTGTTTATTGATATCGGGGCCAAAGGAACCTGGTAATGATATTGATGTGTTTCTTCAACCGCTTATCGAAGATCTACAAAAGCTATGGGTAGGGAAACAAGTTTATGATGCATATAAAAAGGAGTACTTTTTGCTTAGAGGTATTTTGTTGTGGACAATTAGTGATTATCCAGCCTATGGTAACTTGTCGGGCAACATTGTCAAAGGGTATAATGGGTGTCCAGTTTGTGTTGATAATACAAAAGCTACAAGGTTGAAAAATTACCGTAAGTGTGTGGTCATGAGGCATCGGAGGTGGCTTCCACCTTTTCATCCATATCGCCGGCAGAAAAAGGAGTTTGATAACACCGTGGAAAATGAAACAGCCCCAGTTCCATTAACCGGAGAGGAGGTGCTTAAAAGAACACAACATTTAAAGGGCCATGTGTTTGGTAAGACACAACAGCAGCCTCGATTTAAAAAGGGTGATGACAGACCTATTTGGAAGAAGGTATCTATATTTTTCGATCTTGAGTATTGGATGTTTTTGCCTGTTAGACATGTTCTTGATGTGATGCACATGGAGAAAAACATATGTGAAGCTTTACTTGGTACATTGCTTAATATCCCAAAGAAGACAAAAGATAAGGAAGCTGTCCGTCTTGACATGGCTGAAATGGGAATCAGAACAGAGCTAAGGCCAAAAAAACCGGGGAAAAAGGAGAAGTTACCATTAGCGTCTTGGAACTTAACTCATGTTGAAAAAAAAGTTGTTTGCTCCTCCTTTCTTGAAATGAAGCTGCCTGATGGTTTTTGTTCTAACATTAGGAGTCTTGTATCAATGGAAACTCTCCGACTTACTGGAATGAAATCTCACGATTGTCATATGATTTTGCATCACCTGCTCCCGATTGCAATTCGGTCCTCACTGGAAAAAAAGGTAAGGAACACTGTCATTCGGTTTTGTCTCTTTTTCAAAGCAATATGCAGTAAAGTTATAGAGGTCGATAAGTTGGAGAAAATGCAATCACAATTAGTAGAAACTTTGTGTCACCTAGAAAAATACTTCCCTCCTTCGTTGTTTGATGTAATGTTTCATCTATCGGTTCATCTTGTAAGAGAAGTGGAGCTTTGCGGACCAATTTTTCTTAGGTGGATGTACCCGTTTGAGAGATATATGAAGACATTCAAGGGATATATAAGAAATCGGGCTCGTGCGGAAGGCTGCATTGCAGAGGCATATATCGCAGAGGAGGCAGTTGAGTGTTTGGTTGATCATGAAGAAAGGACTATTGGGGTGCCCAAAAATGGTGGGCATATGCAAGACACCACATCCAGGCCATTATCTGGTGCAACCATCATCATCCCGAGCAACACTGATTTGCACGCAGCACACTTATGCGTCCTACAAAATACTACTGCAGTTATGCCATTTTTTGAGTAAGTCAAGAATTGTTTATTCATTATGTCTTTCATTTTCTGCACCTTTTTGACATTAATAATTTTCTGCAGCGAACACATGTCATTCTTGATGTCCAAATTTCCGGAACATGAAAATGATGCAATATGGCTAAAAAAACATGCAAAATGACACATTCCCAAATTGGTTCAAAGAGAAGGTATTATGTGCATTTTTGTTAAAAATTAATGCATTTTTCTGATAAAAATAGTTGACATGAATCAACAATTTTTTGGCAGATTGATTTGGATTTAAATGCTGGAGAAGAGGTACCCGAGGAGCTAAGATGGATTGCAGATGGGCCTAACAAGGATGTCCCCACATTCAGTGGCTACAAAGTGAACGGGGTTACGTTCAGTACTAAGGATCGGGATGACACGCGTCAAGTTCAATGTAGCGGCGTCTGTGTACAAGCCGATACAATGATTGTGGAGGGTAATGATAAAAATATTGAGCATGCTTCACAACTATTTTATGGAGTTATAAAAAGTATATGGGAGCTGGATTATGAAAACTTTAGGATCCCTATTTTTCGGTGCAAGTGGGTAGATTTGAACAGAGGGACTAAGGTAGATGACTTGGGGTATGTATTGGTTAATTTGAATAGGTTGGGGTTTTTAAACGATCCATTTGTGTTAGCTAAACATGTCAAGCAAGTATGTTACATAGACGATCCCCTTGAGAAATTATGGTCCGTGGTGTTAAAATTACCCGAGAAGAACTACTATGAAGTTAATGATGAAGAAGATGAGGGATCCGTAGAGGTACAACTTGAGAATGAGTGTTTTCTGCCTAATTTACCGGACGTTGATTTGCTTGAGGAGGATGACTATAGTTACATGCGAGATGTTGATGAACAAATTTTACTTTCTTGATGTAATTTTATTTATGTACTTTGAATGGTTGGCTGCTATATGGTTGTTTGGTTTTGCCTTTGAAATTGCAAACTACAGAATGTTCTTGTGAATTAGTGTTAATGTATGCAGTATTGATTGGTTTTGCCTTTGAAACTTTGGCAGGGGGTTTACTTCTTTATATTATTTTTTTTAATTTTTTTAACTATCAGACAACGGTTTATGTAAGCTAAACAATTGTGTGACAGCAACATATTTAACAGCCAAAAACCATTGTCTCTAAGATTTCAATTGGACAACGGTATGCAGAAACTGTTGTGTGAATTAAGTATAGTCCACATACAAGTAAAACACTTGTCTAATTCTAACAACGGTTTACAAAACCATTGTCTGAAGAAACTTCAGACAATGGTTTTGTAAACCGTTGTTAGAATCAGACAAGTGTTTATTCAAACTGTTGTGTGCCATCCATTTAAGTAACAAAAAAAAAAAACACTTGTGTGTTTTTAACAACGGTTTATGAAACACTTGTCTGACATTTCTTCAGACAACGGTTTTATAATTCCGTTGTGTAAAGCCTCTGCTTTACTCCTTCTAATAGACAATGGTTTTAGAAACCGTTGTGGAAGGTCTTTCAGACAACAGACAGATTTTGCAAAAACAAAAACCGTTGTGTGAAAATTTCAAACAATGCTTTTACTGCCGACCGTTGTCTGATAAGTGTCGTCTGTTTCAGTTTTTCTTGTAGTGCATTCATGTTGCAGCAACATCAAATGATCTAAGCTTGTTGATGGAATCCCATCAAAAACTGTGTTAATTGAGTAGCTTTGTTTATATATCTCTAGCTTGCTGTTAAATGGCAAAAGTACATTGAGTACAATGCACTCTTAGTGGCTAAACATTTCAGTTCATCACTCAACAATCGACAGTTAGTGTAATATGAAGCAACATACATTAATCTTTGAGTTAACTGTGAAATCTCCATTCTTAGAGATTACTCAGCACATAACACACCTCAAGATAATACTAAATCAACTAATTTCCTACCAGCTTAATATTCGAATACGATTAATGTAATTCGAAGTGTTGGTTTTAGAATCCGAGCCAAGGCTGCCACCTCTTTGCATGGAACCATAATATACTCTCTCCGTCCCAAATTGTTTGAACCTTTGACTTTTTCACGCATTTCAATGTGTTAGGTTGAGGTACTTGTAAATAATATTTTTTAAATTTTTTTGATTTGTATAAAAATATAAAGTTAATATTTTTATACACAAAAAAAAATTTAAAAAAATATTATTTATTAGTACTCCATTCGAACTCATTGAAATGCGTGCAAAAAGACGTGGGTCATCCTTTTTGGGACGGAGGGAGGGAATATGTTATAAAGAACGATTTTGGTTTGATTTGGGTTAATTTACCGTCAGCATGTCAAAGTTGACATTTCTTTTCAAAATTTGAGAGTACATGTATAAGACGATCTTGTTGATGTTGATGTGTGTCATTCTTGGGGAATACGTTATGTTTTTCTTAATTAATTAATTAATAGTAAACGAACATTTTTTAATTAATACATTATTCAGAAAGTCACATGTACAATTACACAAACGAATAACGTATTATTCACACAAAATCACATGTACAATTACACAAAAAAAATAAAATAATGTGCTACTCTATGTCCTGCAACTTAGGAAGCAAAAAATAAAAAATAATCTATAATTGTGTATAATGCACGACTAAATATAAATAAATAATTTAGATTTGTTCCAAATCATCGAACAAATAAATAAATGGCAATAAATAAAAAAACATGCATCTTCATCAGCTAGCTTCAATTCACTAAAAGAAAGTTGGTGGTGAGATGATGATGGAGGAGAAGAAACAGCTACAGGACTAGCAAACTTCACGTCAACTTCCTAGGGGCATTCTCCGTTGCTGCCCCCGCCGGGGATATTAGTGCATGGAGAACTGCTCGACGGTGGCACCGGACCTCTTGGCAGTGATTCGAGCAGCAACGGAGTCTCAAACGCTCTTAGCCATTCCTTGTACTCATTCAAAGGCCTCATGGCATTCCCTCCTATAATTGAACTATTAATATGTAAAATAATGAGCATAATGGAAAGAATGCATATGTTTTTCAAGGGGTTTTTGAAAAAGTTCACCATTTTTGTGTATATGATATTATAGAGAGAGTGGGTTGTATAGAAAGATTTTGAATGAAGCAGAAGAGTAAAATGAATGGAAAGGTAGGATCTTGAGCTACTTATTTATAGGGCATGTTTTGGACTTGAATTTGTTAGTATTTTTCATTGTTTGTCAAACACGGAAGTTTGTCACAATTTGCCGTAGACTTTCGCATTACAAAGTATTGAATGTTGAACAATCACTCAGGTTGAATATTTAAAGAACTTGCAGTTTAATTTAATGGTTTAACACATTAATTAATTTAATATACTACCGCGTTGATGTTGAGATTTGAGTACACGTACACGCTTATGTCTCAGTTAATAATCAAATTTTCAATTTCTTGTTCGCAAAGACAATAAATGTATTTCCTTAAATTCTACGAGTTCAACTAACTTGATGCTAGCTACCAGTGTTTAGTGACTTAAAGAATTCTAACTATCTATCGTTAAACTATATTATAAAAAAACGACTAAATTTGATCATCAAAATATATAATTACGAAAAATGTTTAATATCGATTCGATTTTTTTTAACCAGAAAAGGAAGACAGATGATAGAATGGATGATATATACATGAGATATCTGTGGCCTAATTTTCCTATATCCCGTATGTCTATCTAACATTAATTCTAACTTGGTTTGCTGGATTGATCTGCCAACTCAGTAAAGAAAAGGTCAAACTCATATACATGCATTTTGGTTCTATAGTCAAAGGAAGTGCTGCGTACTCTCAAGTCTCGTACACAACGGGAGTCTGAAATTCTCGTCGAACTTTCGCCATGCAATTTTTCGAAGGGTTGAACAACCAGAATTTTCGTTTGCAGTATGAAAAAAATTTCGAAAGCTTGAAGTATGAAAAATTCAATCAATATCCACCATCGAGTGTATCAGAAGAGAATCAAACTTAAAATAAATTAATGGTTTATTTGTTTAGTTACAAGAATCTCTGCCAGTTCATTATTTTAGAGTTCGAGTCACGTATCTCTACCAAGAATGTCCGACGTTTTCATTGTTATAGTATAATAATATTATATACAATTCCGTGTTCAACCTCTAGACTCTAGCTAGTACCTCAAGACTTCAGTTACATGTTGCGTTACACACCAAGGTATATATGTGTTTACTGTTTAGGGTTGAGGAAGTCTACGTGCGGCGAGTTGCGAGAGCTTTCCTTTCGCGACGTCTCCATTGGGCAGATATCACAAGGAGTTTCTAATTTTTTGTAATTAAATCCTTGTTATTATCTAGGACTCATAATTGGTACTTGTATATTGTATATAACTAAATTTAGAAGATCCTCCATATTTTATTCAGCTTACCGAAATGAATTTAATAAAATTTGCGGATTGTTCGGTTCACGAAATGACATAGGATCAGGTTAAGGTTGTATAGGGTTGAGAATCATTTCATATTATGTTTTTGTTGAGTGCTGAAATCAATATATTTGATTTAGAATATTTTTGAGTATTTAAGTTTAATTTAAAATAGAGAATAGAGTTTCTGGAAATTATCTCCGAGCATCTTCAACCATACCATACCCTTAGCTAAAAAGATGATGTGTCATTTATTCTACATAAGTGCTCTATTTTTTTCATCTACAACTATCTATCCTCTTATCTAAAATTTTAGATAATTTATTTCAGTTGGCTATATATGTTGGGCTTAATCTGAACTGTGGGCTATCAAATCTGGGCTTGGAGTGGTCTGATGCGAGTTTGCTGGGAGTAGCAATCAATGTGGAGTCTAAGTAGGAGTTTGAATAAAACAACATTCACGTTGGAGTTGATTTAGGATTTCTGTTTTATTAATTTCCTAATTTGTAGGAACTATTTTCCTTTACTATGTTGCATTATATATTGTAACCTTTGAGCATAATAAAAGTGAGAGGTTCAGCAATATTCTCTGTTCTTTCAAATATCATATAAACACCTATTATAGCTTAATTTGTGTTAACATTCTGGTATCAAAGCCTAGCTAGTAGATTGATATGCCACCCAAGGCATCAATGGAGGCAGCGAAGAACAAAGACAGTACGATCAAGCTGAACTATCCCATGTTGACAAGAGCGAATTACACAGCATGGTCAATGAAGATGAAGGTATATATGCAAGCTCATGGTGTATGGGAGGCTATATCGCCTACAGATCCAAAATCTACGACAGTTGATGAAAGGAAGGACAAAGTAGCGTTGGCTGCAATATATCAGAGTATCCCCGAGGATGTGCTTCTTTCTCTGACAGACAAGGGAACGGCTAAGGAAGCTTGGGATGCTATAAAAACACTATGTCAAGGTGCAGAAAGGGTGAAAACAGCCAAGGTACAAACACTCAAGGCAGAGTTCGAATCCATGGTCATGAAAGAGACGGAAACAGTGGATGATTTTTCAATGAAACTGAACAACGTAGTGACAAACATCCGCGCACTGGGCGAAGAAGTAGCTGAGAGCTATGTGGTAAAAAAATTATTGCGAGCAGTCCCTGCTAAATTCCTGTAACTGGCGTCCACCATAGAACAATTTGGTGATCTCACCACTATGTCAATCGAAGAAACTGTTGGTTCATTAAAAGCTCACGAGGAAAGAATAAAGGGACAAACAGAAGCTGTGGGAGGAAAATTACTACTTACCAAGGAAGAATGGCTTGAACGAGAACGAGAAGATGAGAGTAAGTTACTACTTACCCGAGAAGAATGGATGAAACGATCAAATAAGGGTGGCTCAGAAACGTCACAGAGATACAAAGGAAGGGAGTTTAATCAAAATGTGAGGGACAAAAGCAGGGTTCGTTGTTTCAATTGCAGTGCGTATGGCCACTACGCAGCTGAGTGCAAAAAACCCAGGCGTGACAGAGAGACGAGAGAAGAGGCAAACATGGTGCAAATACCAGACGACGAGCTTGCGCTGTTGATGGTCGAAAATGAAGGCAAGTCACTGCTGATTAATGAAGAACAAATAAAGCCCAAGCTGAGTCAGACAGAGGGAGAAAAAGAGATGGAATCCAATCTGTGGTATCTGGACAATGGGGCCAGCAACCACATGACAGGGCAATTCTCAAAATTCCATGAGCTCGACACCAAGGTGACAGGCCAAGTTAAGTTTGGTGACGGATCAAAGGTGTTAATCAAGGGTAAGGGATCCATTATTTTGAACTGCAAAAACGGAGAAAGTAGAGTCTTAAATGAGGTATATTACATTCCTTCCCTCCGTAACAATATTATTAGTCTTGGACAACTGTCGGAACATGGTTACAGGATTACGTTAAAGGGCGAAAATCTCTGGGTTCATGAGAATCAAGGTGAATTATTAATGAAGGTGAAAAGATCCCCAAACCGTCTCTATAAAATTATTATAAACAGTGGCGACTCAAAATGCTTGGCAGCAAGTTGTGACAACGTGACTTGGCTTTGGCACTCTCGCCTGGGCCATGTGAACTTCAAAGCCCTAAAACTCATGTCTACAACGAATATGGTATACGGAATGCCCGAGATTAAACCACCTGGCGAAGTTTGCACTGGATGTCTGATGTCAAAACAGATTCGAAAATCTTTTCCTCAAAAATCTAATTTCAGCGCGACAAAGGCCCTAGAACTGGTTCACGGAGACTTGTGCGGGCCTATCACACCATGTACTCCCGGAGGTAACAAATATATCCTTGTTTTAATAGATGATTACAGTCGAATTATGTGGACTTACATGTTGAAAAACAAAGGCGAGGCGTTTGATGCCTTTAAACGTTTTCGAGTCTTAGTTGAGAATGCACCAGGAAAAAGAATTGGAACCTTCAGAACGGACAACGGGGGAGAGTTCACATCAAAGGAGTTCAACCAATATTGTGAGAATGCAGGGATTACTAGACATTTTTCAGCTCCATACTCTCCCCAGCAAAATGGGGTGGTCGAGAGGCGAAATAGAACCTTGATTGAAATGTCACGAAGCCTTTTAAAGGAAATGAATATGCCTAGCTATTTCTGGGGAGAAGCAGTGCGACATGCCACATATTTGATCAACCGTCTACCTACTCGAGCTCTCTCAGGTGTCACTCCGTATGAGGCATGGTCGAAGAAGAAACCACATGTGGAGCACATCAGAGTTTTCGGTTGCATAGCTCACATGAAGGTACCGAGCGTACATTTAAAAAAACTTGACAGTCGAAGCAAGGCAGTAGTTTATCTCGGAAAGGAGGCAGGCACAAAAGCTTTCAGGTTGTATGATCCAGAGACAAGAGGCATATGTGTTAGTCGTGACGTGGTGTTTGAAGAAAAGAAAGCATGGAATTGGCTTAAAGAATCAGAGGAAACAGGCACGATAACAAACTCATTCACAGTGGTTTCAGATGCATACCAGCAAACAACCGAAGATAGCCAAACTTTAGAAGAAAGCAGTGATTCTCTGTCAGACCATGATAATGAAGGCAGCAGTGATACACACGGTGAAAATCAAACCAACTCAACTCCAGAAAGAGAGATGTCGAGCACACCTGGCTCAACTCAAAATACCACAAATTCTGATTCTGATAGCGGACCTCACAAGTACAGGCAAATGAGTGACATCTACAATGAAACTGAAAGACTTGAGCTCGATGATAATGAAGAACTATACTTGATGGGTTTGGATGAACCCGCGAATTATGTTCAGGCATCAAAGGGAATTGAATGGAAGAAGGCCATGGAGGTTGAGATGGATGCAGTCGAGAGAAATGGCACTTGGGAATTAACAGAACTACCTCGAGGTCGAAAACCAATTGATCTGAAATGGATTTACAAAATAAAAAGAGATGCAGGTGGGAATGTGACAAAATACAAGGCACGAATTGTAGCTAAGGGATACGTGCAAAAACAAGGCATAGACTTCGACGAAGTTTTTGCACCCGTCACTCGCATTGAGACAATCCGTCTCCTACTCGCTCTTGCTGCAAAAGGAAACTGGGAAGTGCACCATCTAGATGTTAAAACCGCATTTCTAAATGGAGAGATCAAGGAGGAAGTCTATGTTAACCAGCCTGAAGGTTTTGTCAAAAAGGGAAAGGAACACCTTGTTTACAGACTTTTAAAAGCCCTCTATGGACTGCGTCAAGCTCCGAGAGCCTGGTACGAGAAACTAAATAAATGTTTGGAGGAACTGGGTTTTGTCAGATGTGCGTATGAACAAGCTGTGTATACAAAAACGAAGGATAAGGAGGTATTGATAATCACGGTGTATGTCGATGACCTGTTAGTAACAGGAGTCAGCCTAAATGATATCTGTGAGTTCAAAACTCAAATGGCAAAAAGATTCGATATGAGCGACCTCGGTAAGTTGACATACTATCTTGGCATAGAAGTAGAACAAGGGTGTGGTTATATTCAGTTAAGGCAGACAGGTTACACAAAGAAGGTCTTGAACAAGGCAGGCATGTTGCAATGTAATCCTGCGAAAATTCCAATGCATCCGAAGGAGATGATAAACAAGGATGAAGGAGGAACATAAATAAATCCTACTGAATTTAAAAGCATCATTGGAGGCTTGAGATATCTCATCCACACAAGGCCAGACCTGGCTTATTCTGTGGGAATCGTGAGCAGGTTCATGGAGAAACCCACCTTACTTCATTTGGCTGCTGCAAAACGTATATTACGGTATGTAAAAGGAACTTTGGATTTTGGGTTAACTTATTTGCAGGACAACGAGAATGAGGTGCTAATAGGCTATTCAGATAGCGACTTAGCCGGAAACGTGGAGGATCGGAAAAGCACAGGAGGGATGGTATTTTATTTAAACAAAAGTCTGATAACATGGGCATCGCAAAAGCAAAGGTGTGTTGCACTCTCGTCTTGTGAAGCAGAGTTTATGGCGGCTACGGCAGCTGCATGTCAAGCTATCTGGTTACGCAAACTTCTTATTCAAATCACCAAGTATGAAATTGCTCCGGTTACTTTGTTTATTGATAACAAGTCAGCCATTGACTTGGCTAAAAATCCTGTCTTCCATGGCCGAAGCAAACATATAGACATAAGGTATCACTTCATACGCGAGTGCATTGAGAATGCAGAGATAGTAGTGAAGCATGTGCGTACAGAAGAGCAACGTGCAGACTCACTTACAAAGGCCCTCACTGCTGTCAAGTTCGAAACTATGAGAGAGCTGCTTGGTGTGAAGAAGTGCAGACAGATATGTTCAGATTAGGGGGGTGTATTGTTGGGCTTAATCTGAACTGTGGGCTATCAAATCTGGGCTTGGAGTGGTTTGATGCGAGTTTGCTGGGAGTAGCAATCAACGTGGAGTCTAAGTAGGAGTTTGAATAAAACAACATTCACGTTGGAGTTGATTTAGGATTTCTGTTTTATTAATTTCCTAATTTGTAGGAACTATTTTCCTTTACTATGTTGCATTATATATTGTAACCTTTGAGCATAATAAAAGTGAGAGGTTCAGCAATATTCTCTGTTCTTTCAAATATCATATAAACACCTATTATAGCTTAATTTGTGTTAACAATATATGATCAACATTTAATTTTTTTTACATAAGCTCTAAAAGTGACACATCATCCTAACATCATCGATTATTTGTATTTTTAGCATATAGCGTCATTTTACCTAATACTATCGTAGTATATTATCTTATAGCTTCAACAAATTTTATATAATCACTATTTACATAATCAATATATGTTGGAGATGCTCTTAAAAAACTTACTGATATAATGATATCCACCTGTAAATTTGACACCTAAAATATAAATACAAGCACATATTTTAATTTTAAATAGATATAATATATGTAAGGAAAGTGAATAATTTTTAAATCTTATGTACATATATAAATGCAAAAGGTCTGTATATTTGATTGTGTTAACTCAGATAAAATTCCTGATCAGGTAATCTCAGGAGTTTAATTCTATTTAAAATATTAACTTAATTATTAATTTAAAATATTTTTACATCATTGATTTATTTTGTAATAAATGTTTACATTTATTTATTTTCTCGACCAAATACTGGGCTTGTAATGAATAAAATTCATACCTGGTTCCAGGATAACTCGAATCAAACGACCCTTACTTCTTTTAAAATTGATTGTAAAAAAATGAATGAAATAAATTTAATATATTTGTATCAAAAATAATGCTATAGATAACGAATTAAATATCAAAATTTATTACTAAATAACGTGGCAATGACATGTCAATTTCTAAAATTTTAATTAGTTTAACTAATGTGAATATAAGAACCCACCTCATTAAGTATTTGCCAAATACCTGTTAAATATGATATTTAATATTTGAGAACATTTTTTGGATTCAATTTCTTATTCATCTTCCTTGTATGCAATCTCATAAATTAAAACTCTACATTTTACCACGATGTTCAAAAAAGAAAATAGTAAACAATTTTGGATCCACCAGACAAAAGAAAAACGTTTAACACATAAACAAGCCGCAACAACACTTCATATGAGCGGATGTCCCGATTGTAATGGGCCAATGTGTTGATCTAAAGGGTCACGAGTTCAATTAATCACCTTAATTATAAAAAAACACTTCATATGTATTCATGCATAAATAAATGTGATGAACAATTGTACTTAAATTTGAAATATTGAGGACTAATTATATTATATACTAATATTTTACCTGACACGCACCGAAAATACTATGTCAAAAGTTGAAAATCCATTATTATTATAACTCGATAATTTTTTTTAAGTTTTAAGGAATTTTTTAAAATCAAACCTGTTTCCAATATTTTTTTTCCCACATATGTTTACGAATTATGCTAACACATGTACATGTATCACTAAATATGATATATGCTAAACGAATATAGTTTTTTTAGAAAATAAATATTTGTAACCTAAATTTATATATGCAAATATGAGAACCAATGCCTCAATTAATTAAAATGACAAACTGCCACAAAAATAAAAAAGCTAAAAACTGTTTGGAACGTAACATCAATGCCAAATAGATGGAAATATTGAACAACCTAAACTATTTTAGATTTATTCTTATTATTAGCTTCATTATCATTTATGCAGATGTGTGTATTTGTTCCTGGTTTTAATTCCAAAGTATCGTCAATAGCACTGTCATTGTTAGCAGAATCAGACACCTATTTCAAAATAAATAAATAAATAATTGATTATAAGGTGTCTGAAAGATGATCCTATAAATATTTCACAACTAACTGTTTTAATTGAAATTTGTACATTCACCACGACCGAATGAACGTTATGTGAGTTGATTTCAGATTTTTATGAGGGTGTAGATCCTCCGGAGGTTTGAATTTCCTCAACCACGTATGTAGCAAAGTAGACAGTATTGTCATGCACCATGTATTTTTTTCATTCAAAGATAAAGTAGGTGCCAGATTTTTTTTCTATAATGACTTTCAATTTTTCAGGATACTGGTCGCCTGTCCCTTCTTGCAATGGAGGCTTTAAATTCGTCATAATATATTTTAAAGTTATATTCAACATGTTATATTTAAGGACTCTATATTTATTGCATCATTACCTTTCGATTCTGACAGTTGATGTTGTTAACATTTATTGATGTTAAGCGTCTCACTTTATCTATTTTTACATAATATTATAATGTAAATTAAAAAAATAAAAGTACATATCCCTTATTTACACGAATTGTATTAACATATACATTACTCCCTCCGTCCCAGCCATTTCTATACACTTTTCATTTTGGAATGTCCCATTCATTTCTATACATTCCAAAAATAGTAACTTTTAATAATATAAAACACTATTACACCCACTACTTTCTCCACTATCTCTATTCTATAACAATATAAATCACTATTACACCCACTACTTCCTCGACTATCTCAAATCTATTATTAAATATTGATAAGTCCCACCACTTTACTCACTTTTCATCTAATTTTACTCATTTTTTATATCTTTTCTTAGTATACGTGCCCAGTCTCAGTGTCTAGAATTCACTGAGACGGAGGGAGTAATACCTAAATATAGGTATACAAATTATAAAAGACATCAGTGTATCATAAAAAGTATATAAGTTTATGTTCATTAATTAAATTAGTAATTAATCATTTCTTAGATAAATTTGGTAGTAGTGGTCTATTTTATATATAGACATTCATGATTAAAATTTAAACCCCCTCCCCCCTCAATTTTTTCGAATTTATTTACGTTGTATCGATTTTATCGACTCTTCACTAACACATGTTTCTATGACACATTATTTATTTCTTCCAGTTCGTCTTCTCGGTCTTTTTCCTCATATTCAAACGCATGACTTGATAATTTTTGTCGAGTTTTGTGATTTTTATGATGATATTGACTTCTACTGTATTTGGTTTTCAATCAAATAATGATGACCTATAGATATTGGTGGTGACTATGATGGTGGAAAGTGTTGGGTTTTATACTGAACTATTCGTTTGAAGTATATAACATTGTCCATTTTATTGAGAATCTTGATTGCATATTATTACATTGTATGTTTATTATATATTATGGATAATTTAGTATCAAATGGGATAACAGAATATTAGACTATCAGTGTCTGTATATAATATAATAAAGGTTCACAGTCTAAGTGGTATTAGACAAACCACTGGAATGACTGAAGTATTATTTGGAAATAGTTTATCTTGACTATTGAATAATACTTGTATACTTTGTGTATATTAAACATGATCAAAATATGAGAATTGTTCTTCGATTCTCACAGTTAAGAAGAACTAAGATTCTATGATATTATTATTGTTTAGGTTCTTATTCTGTATGTAGTGATTGATATTTGTATGCAATGCACATGCTTTGATTCATATGAGATGTAATTAATTATTAATTACAATATTATGTGTTTAGCAATGACATTACATGCAGAGTGGGATACTAATTACAGAAGGAATCCATATCCTCATAATATTCGGGTTGATGATGTACTCTTGAAAGCTGATAAAGATAATTATGTGAAGCAATTAATTTCTGACATAATTATAAGGTTCAGTGGATGATCAAGGATAAATAAGATATTAATTAAATTAATTATCAGTGATTAATTTCATTAATGGACATGCAATATCTTAAACGTGAGGACTTTAATAAGCAAATAATATAGGAGCCGGCTTAAATAATTCTTTAGTGCAAATATTTAATTCTTTAGTGCATTGAATTAATATTTAATGACATTGGGCTTGACTCGGAATGTACTAATTGTTCATGATCTCTACTGAAACATATGTATATATATATATATATATATATATATATATATATATATATATATAAGGTCTCAGTGAGGAACCACTTAAATGAGTAACTTCCGTTTGTGTCTACTTTAACCCTCATGACTCATCTCATGTATCTTCTTTTCTTCTTTTTTCAGTATTTCACCATAAAATAATTGTGTAAAACGATAAAATATTCTGTACAATAACTAGATTATATTGTGTATAAAAAGTATATAATTCTGTATATTTTTTATATTATGTATTTTTGTGTTCTGTAAATTTGTAGTATTTTGTGTTTCTAATTTTTTTATTTTTTGTTTTTTTGTTTTATAAATTAATTTTATGTACAGTAAAAACACAATATTTTTTAATGTATTCTGTAAAAATATTACTATTTACAGGTAATATTACTTTTAGATTCTATATTTTTTTATACTATGTTTTGTGTTCTGTATTTTTCAATTTATTTTTCATGTTTTTTTTGTACTATAATTTTGTCTTATTATGTCTTTGGTGTTCTGTATATAATTTTGTGTTCTGTATATAATTTTGTGTTCTGTAATTTATTTTATGTCCAGTAATTACATTTTCTTGTGTTTTGAATATAATTTTGTGTTGTGTAATTTTTATGTCCATACATTTTCTTGTGTTCTGAATATTATTTTGTGATCTATAATTTTAATTTCATGTATTGACATTTTCTTGTGTTATGTATATAATTTTTTGTTCTTTAATTTTCATGTCCTGTAATTTGTAATTTATTTAATTTTTGTTTTTTATTGTATTTATTATGTAAATTATAATAATTCTTCTATATTTTGCACTTTTGTATTCTATATTCTGTAATTTATTTTTCATGTTCGTTTTGTATTATAAATTTTTGTATGTTTTGTATTTTTATATTGTGCATTATGTTCTATATTTTATAATTTACAGAAATCGAAGTAAATACAGAATTTTAAAAATATAGAACATAAAAAACTACATTACATAAAAAAATGTACATAACATTACATTATGATAACGATAAACTATAAAAATTATTAGAAAAAACATATAAAATAATTATTAGACATAAAAAATTATAATGCACACGTAAAAGGCAGAAAACACATAGTAAAAGTTGCAAAATAACTAATAAATTTTCATAACATAAGAAAAGGAAAACAGTAATGTTAATGCCTGCACAATCAAAAGAAATGTTAAATAATATGAAAATGAACGTGGAAAACATTAACTGTGATGCATGTATGTAACGGAAAGTTTGACGGTGGCTCCACCTTTATTCTTATAGCATTTGTAGGATGTCAGTGCATTGTTATCCAACGGCTGAAAATAAAAGTTACCTAGTTACCCAAATTATTGAGTTTCTCACTGAACCTTTCTCTATATATATATATATATATATATAAACATTAAAATATACTTTTTAGATTCTTATACTGTATGTTTATATATTTAATTTTTCAATATATCTTTTATTAAATTATATATTTTACTTGTAATTTACTTTATTTCATATTAAAAACACTAAGTATTAAATATAATTACATCAAATGTTCTATCTAACTAATATAAATAAAAAATTTAACTTTTAACATAAATATTAAATAGTAATTATTAGTAAATAAAAACTGCCAGATTAACCTATTTTTCTTGTCTAGTGTTTTTTTTTCTTATTCAATCAATTTAATATTGATGCATGACATCCAAAAATTTAGGAGTAATTTCAAGTATTGTAAATAAGTTGCCTAATATTTTAAAATTTTATCTTGTAATATATGTAAACTCTAGTATATTTTGAAAATATTATGTTGTTTAATTTTAGAACGGAATTAAATTTTCCTTCAAAAACTATTTTTTTTAATAAATATTAAACTTATTTTTTTTTTACCATAATTTAGAACCCACGGCTACAATTTTCTGGCCCTGGGGTCTAATACCAAGGAAATAAAAAATACAGATATTGTTTGTAGATCAGATGCCCTACAACCCTAAGCAGGAAAAAGGGTTCAGAATCAAATACTTAACCAATGGATTTAGTCCCGGCAAATGCTGGATGTCAACCAAAATATTGGTTGTCAACCAACGTCAGCCGTGGAAGGGCACCCTTTAACCAATCATTTATTTTAAGATACTATACCATGCTGCATGCCTTTACTAATTATATTTTTTAAATGCTTAAACTGAACCCCATTCTCTTATGCAGCTTGAACATGCGTGGGAAGCACCGGTGGAGGAGAACCCCGGCCAGCCAAGTTCTTTTTCCCCAAGGGGCAAGATCCGCCAGGGCCAGGAATGTAAGTGCAGGGAGAACTAGACGACGGGGGCACCGGACCTCTTGGCAATGACTCCTCCAGCAGTGGGAGTTGCAACTCCTTCAGCCATTTCTTGTATTCTCCTAATGGCCTCATGCAGTTTGCACTTTGAAAATCACTAGTTAATATTAACATAATAGTAAGCGTAATGCATAAAATCTTGAAAGCCATTCTGAAATAAACACAATGTTGTTAATATACGGTTCCCTTGATATAAGATATATGCAAGCAAGTAGGGTGAAATGAGGAGATGGATAGTTGCGGTTATCCACGAATGTGTGGTTAGTAATGCCAGAAATTTTAAAATTGTTCCTAAGTGCAAAATGTCGGGTTTTAATTGACTGAGCACGTAGTATAATACATACGAGTGTCTTATTACATTTAATTTATGACTAGTTTCGAGAATTCTAACATTTCTCTTTTTTAAATTTATGTTACCTTGGAAAAGATTGCTATACGCATATACTTTTTCCGATTTTCTTCTGACTTGGCCATAGTCCATAGTTTTTGAACCATTTAAAAATAGCAATCAATATATAGCTCATACACGCATTGATTTTGCCATATGTGTGTAAAACGTATTCGTGAAGACTTAATCAAGATTAACTTATATTTCCGTGATGATTACTTAAGCCATAAAATTTTTGAATTGATTTTAAGGTGATTACTTTGAAAAAGGAAAAGAATTTGACAAATTAGAAAATGAGGTTCTAGGCAATTATACTCATGTCGTGTAGCTTACTCTCATCTACACTTAACACTAATTTCCATGTAATTTACCAGATTATACTAATCCGCCGTTAATATTCATGTGTGATGTCACTACAACAAATCTGGGCAATTACGACGAAAATTTTACACTGAAATCGTCGCAATTGGTCCAATTATGACGGAGAAATTTCGTTATTTTTGCTCAAGTCTTAAGTTCGCATTTTCGTCACAAATGTCATTCTCGTCACAAGTATGTCTTTCGTCACAAGTACTAGTTTCGTCACAAGAAAAATTTTCGTCATAAGTATAGTTTTCGTCACAAGTATACCTTTTCGTCATAAATTCAAGTGTGGGACCCCACCTTTTTCAATAAATTAATAAATGAACTTGCGACGAAATATACTGTCATAAATTATATTTTACGACGGAAAATCTGTCATAAGTTGGATGGACCAGAAGCAACATTATGCTGCTTTTTCAGGTTCCAGCCATTTTTGGCTTCGAAATTAAATCCTAAACTATCCCAATCTACATACAATCCAACGGCCGTTTTCAACATGCATCCACGCAATTGAACAAATCCAAAAATAAAAATACCAAAATTCATAAATAGTGTCATAAATCCATATTCGACCACTACATAAACGTAGATCATCTTACAAACTTCTCCAAGCTTGATTTAGTTCATAACACAACTTAAAATATCTTACAAACATTCATAATCCAAATTAATTTCATAGACATTAATACTCAACCCCTAATTCTACGACAACCATGAGAGACGTGAGGCCTAACACTCTATATCATGGTCTTTATCGGATTCACTATTCTCATCATCATCCCCATTGTCACCAATATCATCATTGTCATAGGTGGTGGCATTCCCCTACAACATACATATAAACAATTAGGTATAAAAAATTAAACAACAAGTGTTATCAACAATATATATTCTTAAAAAATAGTTACCGACTTACTTTATCTTTCATTGGTTTTTCTTGTAAAATCCCTGGACACAATCACTCTGCACGAGTCAGACTATTCATAAATTGACAACACGCTGTAGAACTCTGCATAACTACTCTGACACTGCATATAAACAAACGAGCAAGTACTTATAACGAACTAATATTCAATTTTCCACTTAGCCTTGAAATGTAGATAAAATTAAATAAATCATGCAGTCCATAGACCCATACAAGTTTGATATATTTAAATTATAATGTACCAATGTAATCGCAATGTTAATGTAGAAATCAGTAAGTGTTGTCGAATGTCATCGCATATCAGTCACCTAAGAGAAAAAAAAAACTAATTATAAAGAATTATGTATAAAAAAGTCAATTTGCAGTATTTTGGGATCTGAAACTGGAGAGTTAATAATCAGAATCTTGGTGCTTTTTTCTGAGAGTATCATCTGATTATGCTTGGAAGCCACATCTGGAAAATGCAGCACTCATGTAGATATGTAGAATGAGTTAAATGAGTAGATATTTTTTTTTGGTCAAGTACTCATGTAGAGTTTTGGTTAATACTGATTACTTGGAAAATGCAGTTTGTTGACAGAAGCAGAGCTCTCGGGATCACCAACTTATGACACTATACACCAACAGCTAAACGAAAGTCAAGAACAAAGAAACGCTTGTACGGATCCAACTGATTCAATATCTACTTGAAAATTCTAACTACGTATGAAAATGTCTGGATTTCGCTCATTATGTTTGAATGTCACAGATTAAAAGATAAGCCAAAAACATAATGTGTACCTTAATTAGATTGATTATAGGGGGCATTGGTAGTGCAGTTTGATGGGAAAGAGCCATTGATATAGTAAGGCTGGAGTCTGGCAATAACAAAGTCAGCCGCAGGTTTTCCTCCTGTTGGGTAGCAATACTTTTGATTTGTGTCGAAAAAAGATCCTGGCCACTTCATGCGACAAAAGCATTAACAGAATAAGTAAATTATAGATTAAGAAAAAAAAACAGAGCAAGTTGATTTGTACATTAAGGCTTATTACTACTTACCGATTGGATGAAGTAAAAAAAATCTGGATTTCGTGCAGCACATACAACTGATAGACTGTGTATTGCCAATAGTGCAATAAACACTGATTTATAATCTGCGTTTTAGTTTGAAGCAGATCACTGTAATTTTAATGCACTGCACATAAATGTGAAAGTGCCAGAGCCATTATCGGTTTCATACAATTTGTCCAACACACACACTATTTGAAATGATATTAGCATAATACTAAAGTGTGTAGACTGTACAAAATCTACCAGAACACTGAAGAACTGATTCTAAAAATACTCTCAACATTACTTGTGCTCGAATTAATGAAGCAGAAGAACTATAAGCTGAATGAGTTGACGTAAGATGGCTCTACAGAACATGAAAAAGGATTCTTCTTTAAGAAATTGTAAAACCTAAGAAAATATAATCAAATAGTTTCGAAAGTACTCGGCATTGGCAATATGTTAATCAAGAGAAACATGCCACAAGTTTGCCATGGGGAATAATATGAGAATTAACGTTGATGATAAACTGTGTAGTTTGTCGTAGTTTGGCACTAATCTAATCAACTATCATCTAACAGCAATTATAATTAGCAGATAAAGTTTCAACTCACTTAACTATAGTTTGTGTTCGAACTCAAGTGCCATACGAGCTTATGAATACATTATATATGACTTTATGGAGAACCAGTTGACCACCATTACATTACTCTGGAAATCAGTACTTGCATATACAATACAAAGGAGTACAACAACCTCAAACCCTATCTGAAAATTTAATGATTCCTGACCTGAATATTAGGAGCAAAGCCACCTTCATCACCAACATTAGTTGCATCCTGACCATATTTCTTCTTAATTACAGACTGCAATATGACAATATTGTCAGTAAAGTGGATAGTGCAATATAAATATATAACATAACTTAAAATGCAGTTTGACCAGTTCTTTGTAAACCCATAACTTGTACTGGAACCTAGCCAAATCCAAATTCTCTTGCAAAATTTAAACATGTCATTTGGACCATATCCATACTAGTACCGCACGAATTATAACATATTACACATCAAAGGCTATAGTTTGTAACAACATGGCATCGACCACATCAACAAATTTAAAAGAGACAATACAAAACAAATCGGTAAAAAGCAGCGTCCCAAACATAAATCGTGTCCAACATGAAAGAAATGATTCACTAGAAATTTGGTACCTGGCCTTCTTCATCTGCTCTATAACAACTTTGCAGGCATATTTCCACCAAGATCTCGGATCAGATTTGACAGAAACAAGTGGTCGATAATGCGCATATTTCAATCGTTGATTGAATGCAGCCAAGTTATCAGCTAATTTCAACAAATCCCTATAACCGTTCTGTAAAGAAACGCATAATTAAACTTAAAACTTAGACTCAAGCAAACACAACTCTGAACCTAAAATCAAAAATTAAAATAGTGAAATGATTCAAGTAACTCAGAACACAGAACACAAGTCAATTAATCATATAAGAACTCAGAACCCTAAAATTCAAGTGAGATGAAATTGTGATACCTTCGATTTCAAATTCAGTGAAGTTAGTCTGTGCAGCAGAGAAGACTCGCAAGAAGATTCTAAAGCATTATCTCTCAATCGATTAATCCCCAAATCGCAGTAGATAATAACACAAGCCGATAAATCCCCAAATCGCACGGACAAGAACACAAATCAACTGAAAATCCAAAATCGATTAGAGGCACATATATATTATATATATATGTATGATTTGGATATTCATATAGATGTGAAAATAGAAGCGGCAGGGGAGATGAGGCTCTAACGAAAAGAAAGAAGAAGAAAGAATGAAATAGGGTTTAATGTGGAAAAGCAAAAAGATGTAACGACAACGTTCTAATGGCTTACGACGTCGTTTAAAACCCGGGGAATTGAATTTTTTCTAAAATTTTGGTTTTCCCGCAAACTTAATTCATATTCGATTGTTTATTTGTTTTCAACCTACAATACTAACATTTACAATATTTTTATTAAATAAAATCCATGATATATTCTAAAATTTAAGATGTCAAATATAATTTTTTTTTTCTTTATGTGAATGCAAAATTTTGGTACAATACATTTCTATTTTCAATTTTTATCATAATATAAGTTTATTTATATTTATTGAAATATTTGTAGTTTTAACATAATGAACAGTTTTTTTTAATAATTTTGGAATATCACTCACACATATAAATCTTGATATCCATACGATTAGATCATCGGAAAATGTTTTTAAAAAAATGAAAATACCAATTCGGGACTAAACACTAATGAGAAGTACTAGTCAAATAACTAGTTGACTATTATCATTTCAAACCAAATAAATTTATTTTTTTCTAATATTTTTGAAATATTAATCAAACATATATATAAATCTTTATATCCATACGGTTAGATCATCGGGAAATATTTTTTAAAAAATCAAAATATCAATCCGGGACTAAACACTAGTTAGAAGTAATAGCCAAATCACTAGTTGACTACTAGAATGTCGAAACAAATAAATTTATTTTTTTCTAATATTTTTGGAATATCACTCAAACATATAAATCTTGACATCCGTACGGTTGGATCGTCGAATAAATCAATTAAAAATTTATTCGGGTTTAGGGTTCGGGTTTAGGGTTTAGGGTTTAGGGTTTAGGGTTAAAAATTAGAAAAATTAGTGGGGCCCACTTTTTTCTTTGGGGTCCACCTTTTTTAGTATTATTTTTTATTAAACCGGGGGATCTTCACATCCATATGGTTGAATCATTGAAAAACGTTTTCAAAAAAAATTAAAACAACAATCTGGGACTAAACACTAGTTAGAAGTAATAGTCAAATCACTAGTTGACTACTATAATCTCGAAACAAATAAATTTATTTATTTTTAATATTTTTGGAATATCACTCAAATATATTAATTTTGACATCCATACAGTTGGATCATCAGTAAATAATTTTTAAAAAATCAAAATACAAATATGGGATTAAACACTTATTAGAAGTACTAATCAAATAATTAGTGACTATTATCATCTCAAACCAAATAAATTTATTTTTTTTCTAATATTTTTGGAATATCGCTCAAACATATAAATCTTGATATCCACATGGTTAGATCTTCGGGAAATATTTTTAACAAAATCAAAACACCAATCCGAGAGTAAACACTAGTTAGAAGTAATAGTCAAATCACTAGTTGACTACTATAATCTCGAAACAAATAAATTTGTTTTTTTCTAATATTTTTGGAATATCACTCAAACATATAAATCTTGATATCCATACAGTTAGATCATTGGGAAATATTTTTAAAAAAATTGAAACACGAAAAAAACATGTGCTAACTTATGACGGAATCCGTCATAAGTTATTGGACTCTAAAAATTTGAATTTCCCGCCTATTGTTTTGGGAAATTTTTTAATTTACCGTCAAATATTTTTGGGAAAATTTTGAATTTACCACCCCAACAACTCTTTTATGACGGAAAAATCGTCGTATATTTATTTTAACTTACGACAGAAATGTTTTTCATTTGTAATTCTGTCATAAGTTCGGCACAACCAAAAATTCCGTCGTAAATTTTTCGTCGTAAATGGTCAGATTAACGACGGATTTGTAATTCCGTCGTAAGTTCGTCGCGCCCAGTAATTTCGTCATAAGTTTTTCGTCGTAAATGGTCACATTTACGACAGATTTTTAATTCCGTCATAAGTTTAGCGTGCCCAACGGTTCCGTCATAATTGGTCAGATTTGTTGTAGTGTGTGTTATTGACCTAAACATTAATTAAGATTTGCTTCTCCAAAATGTGAGTTTTTTTTTTTTGTTTTTCAAGTTGAAAGGTCTGCAGAGTGATCTTGTCGAGTCCAATTTACATATATTGGACCTGGAGTGGTGTTGATTGTTAAATCGACATGCGTAGCGTATCTAAGGAAACTGGGCTGGGCTTAGCTTGAGAGCTATTAAATAAATTTAACAAATGTAGGGATGATGAATTAGAAAGCTGGGATAATCATCTGTTGTTTTTGTAAATACTTTTTTTTTAATAACCAGTTTTGAAAAATATTGATCGATAAACTAACTGGGCTTGGAGTTTCTAAAGGCCACAATATAAAACTTTTCTATTAATGCGGTCTCTAATCATATTTAATCAATATTTTTTAACGATCCGACCGTACGAATATGAAGATTACGTCAAAATATAGTTGTTGAATATTTTTTATGCAAATTTAAGTTGTAGAGTATTGATTTTATAATAATACTATTTTCTTATATAATGTTTAAGGTAGAGACTGATCGATTATTTTGTGTTAAAAAATGATTGATCCAAATCACTAAATCATTTAAAAATGTGCAAATTTATTCATTTACGGTTGAATTTTTAATTAAATATTTAAATTTTATAAATTTGAGGCGCATTAGTTAAAAACTTTTCTATTGCGATGTTTAGATTCTCTTTTCCCAAACTTCTTAATAATAGTAAATTAATTAGTGGCTACAGAAAAGAAAGAAGTAGCGTGAAGCAAACAATTAAATATTTGTGCTCCTTACGTAAGTCGTAACAGCCAGTAAACTGCGCAACTAGTGTGGATCGAGTCAGGCAGCAAGTCGTCATTTGTCACCGAGAATATTTGTCAAATTGATCTCCAGTTCTCTCTCCATATGTAAAATCTGTTTTATGAATTCAACAACTTAACCAGGAAACTAGAAAGTGGAAACGAGGGAGTGTCCATGTGACGAGAGTAACCCTTTATCATCTTCGAAAATTATTAGAAAATCAAAATACTAAATAGATACTAATCCATAAGTATATGAGTTTACTCAAAAATAAAAAAGTTAGCACGACTGGTCTCATAGTTTGTTTATTGAATAATGCTAGAGTTATCGAATTAGGTACTGAAATTTAGTACTCCCTCCGTCTCATAATAAACGTTCTAATATTTTCGGGATTTATTTCATGCATATAAAAAAAGTAATTGTAGATGTCATTTTTTCGAATTTCTTATTTTGTACAAAAGTTTTAATATCCTATTTTTATATAAAACAAAAAAAATGAGAAAATAATATATACAAACATGTTTTTTACGTGCGTGAAAATGCGTAAAATAAATTTGAAAAATATTAGGACATTTATTTTGAGACGGAGGGAGTACATAATAATGTGACGTTGATAACGTGATAATTTAAAATAATTTAATATTCAGATAATTGTATGTACTGTTTACACAATTTTTTAAAGTATTATTTTTATTAATAAATCCGTAAGAGTGTAATAAAATAGATATGTATCAAGTATCATGGTTAAAACTAGAACTTTTAGAGCTTATCATGAGTTAAAAACGGGATATCAGAGACCCGACACTTAGTGCGTGTTTGGGGTATCACAAAAAAGTTGACTTATAAATTAAAATGAGTAAGTGCTTTATAAGTGATAAGTTGATGGATTCTTATAAGTTATATGAGTGTTTGGATAAATTTACTTATAAGTTAGTTAAGAGTTTGCTAAATTAAATTTGAAAAAATAATTATTAAATACAATGATTTCAATACTTGCATTTTAAATTAAAAAATTATTTAAAAACACAAAGTTAAAAATATAAAGTATTAAAAAAATAAAGAAATCAAAGAATAAGTTGATAAGTTAAGTAAAATGTTGGTGATTTCTAACATTCAACTTATCAATTTATAAGTTATAAATTATCAAATAAACTGAGTACACAAACACCCCTCATAAGCTCTTATCAACTTATAATGCATAAGTTGTCGCTTATAATGAACGCCAAACAGGCCCCTAGTAAAGCTTATATACCGTAGTTAGGAAAAAAATCTGCTGTTAAATTTGAATTTAATTCTTTTTCAATTTATAAGCATTTTTGCTCATTTTTAATTTATAAGTTATAGTAAAATAAAACTTTATCGTTTGAAATAACTTTTTAATTTTTGATTATATATACAGTAAAACCTCTATAAATTAATACTCGATAAATTAATAATCTCGATAAAATTAATAATTTGTCCAGTCCCAACTTGGGACCAGTATAAAATTGGACCCCAATCGATAAAATAATAAGATAATAACTTTTTTGAAATCCCAAAGTATATATATTGGTCCCAACGAAACTATAAATTAATAATCATTAAAAGATTCCATACATATTCTAAGATTGTCTAGTAAAAAATAAATCTATAGTCACTTGTTTTTGTTGAACTTCAAATCTATATTGACTTCATCTTTAAATCTCCTCACTGCACTTAAGAGTTGGGGCATTGTAATTTATTTTTCATCTCTAACTAATATATATTGTAACTAGTACATTAGACTTGGAAATTTAAAGGTCTTATGTAAATCCTCTTTAAATTAATAAATTATTAATTTATCGATATAATAATATCTCTCTAAATTAATAAAATATCCCAGTCCCAACATTATTAATTTATAGAGGTTTTACTGTATGTGTAATTTTCTTTTGTCAAAGCGGCTAACGTGACTGTTAGAATATTGTTAGGATTCCCATTATTTCTGTAAACGTAAGAGAAAAGGAACACTAAGTGGACCCCACCTAAATTAGTTCCACAGTATCTGTATCCGCACATATAAACACATACATAATTGTAAACACAAATCAGTGTTCCAATCAATTCAAAGTACCGAACAATGGCAAAAAAAATGGCCCCAACAACTGGCTTTTTCTTACCATCTCTCCTACTTCTTGGGCTTCTCTCCTGTTTTCATCTACAGGTATATCTTTGTCTTAATCTTTTGATCAGATATGTTTGTATGTGTATGTCTGTATTTATGTTTATAAGTAGTTGACTTTTCACTTCATGTTATCTTACCCATCTAATCTTTTGTCTTATATTGTCATAATCTTTTTTTTATCTTGATGATTAGCAACAAATATTAGTGATTCTTGCCTTGTCATCAAATTTAACTAAAATTGATGAAGCCCATATGGATAATGGATTGAGATGATGATGATTTCTGTGTGTGTGTGTGTGTGTTTAGGAATCTAAAGATGAGATTCTGATAAATTTGGCTTCTATTTAAAGGTTATTATGTTGTTCTATTATTGGGTAGTTCAAATTTAGCTAATTAGAGTGTTGCAAAATGCAAAGTATGTATTTTTGTGTTAGAATGGTCAGTTGCAGAAATTTAAATACTCGAAACTCGAAATTGTGGGGTCTTCTATTTTCTGGCATTCTATATGTTATTGCAATTTTTTTGTTTTTGAGCTTGATGGACTGATTAAAGGTATATTAGATGATTGGTTTCATTATATTGTTTAGTATTACAGAAAATTGGAAATGCTACATGTTCAGTATTAAGAACTTTTAAAATTTAATAGACCTTTATTATAGTCGGAGATCTGGAGGTAGTACAAATTTACAATTTAAATTATGGTAAATTATTGACAAACTTTCTCAACTTATGCACATGTATTAAATGCAGGTTGTTGCTTCGAAGTCAGCCTCACTGGGGAAATTGGAATCCGATATTCTACAGGTATGTTTTATTTTTATGCTATGACATCTGTGAAGGCCAATGAATATTATACTAAAGGTCTCTGCTTGACATATGGCTAAGCAGGAATCAATTATTAAGTCAGTCAACAACAATCCAAAAGCTGGATGGAAAGCATCCATGAATGATCGATTTTCCAACTATACTGTAAGTTTCCTAATTGGTGAATTACGCTTTGCTATATATCACAGACTGCTCTGTCAATATAAGATGGATTACCTATGTTGCCAAGTTTCCCTCTTGTTAGGGATCTGTTTTTCATTAGTTACGCAGAAGATTTAGATCCCCCCCCCCCCCCAATTTAGCCAAGCTCTTCTATTTTCAAAAAATGGTCCTTGTCAGCTTGTTCCGTACTATTATGAGTAAATACTCTGATCTTTTAATCTGTTAAAGTTTTGTCATCCACTACACTTCACTGTGCTGCGTATGAACCCAATCCCCGTAGACAAATGTCGTATATGTTAATTGCTCTGATTTTTGAGAGCACCTATGTAGCCTATCAACCCATGACTATAAATCACGATAAGAACGTTACCACTTAATACTGAAATTGAAGAATGCTTAATGATTCGTTGTTGTGCTTTCATTTATTTGACCAAGTTTTGGCTTTAAGTAAGTCCACCAATTTATCTTTGGCATTCATCTGCTTCTCCACTCTTTAAATCTATATCAAAAGCAACTCTAGCTCTCCTTCATAACTCAACAACCTATGTGGTCACAACAGCTAGTTTTATCATCATCTAATCGTGCACCATTGTGGTCAATACATATTTTATCACAAAAAGATTTACTGAGTCCTGGTCCTGTACGGGAGATGGTGTCCATATGTGCTCTTTATAGTCTGTATATAAAATTTCCTACTTCGCCCAATAATTCCTTATTACAGAGACATTTCATACCTAAATTATCACATAAACAATTTCTGGAGTTTTGTCATATATACCTTTTGTCAATTTTTATTTGAGAACTCCTTGTCCTGTTTCTGTGCCTAAATTCTCTAATTAATTTATTATTTATTATAAAATTTAAGCAAAATATAGAGAAGATTGGTATATATAAGGTACAAGTAGCACTGGCAGTAATGAAATATTTAAAGTAAAGATCTCTTGCAATTTATATTAGGATGAACTTATCCCGACTCCGGAGGTGACCCCAGTACCCCCTACGTTCTACTTAAATCACACTATGTGAATTGAGGTAGAGAGAGGTGCAAGTCAAACCCCATTAAATCACACTATGTGAATTGGGGACAAGCAGAGGTGCAGCTGTATCAGTCTTAAAGATTTTCATCGCTTTTTAAATACGATAGCTAAAATGTTAATCTCTTTTGGTGCCATATTATAGCAATGGCTATAGCCATTTTGCATTTTGCATTTAGCATTTAGCATTGGACTTGCTCTAATAATGGTATTTTCATACCTTCTGCACTTTGTTCAAAACAGTCAGTGGTCTATTTTTGCCTTTTCTGCCTGCGCTCCATTTGGCCTAAATGCGACTCTGATGTGTCTTCTGCTTGTATGTGTTACATACTTACATTTGCTAGATTGATTAAGTTACCTGTCTAATGCACATCTGGTCTTCAGGTTTCACAATTTAAGCATCTTCTCGGAGTCAAACCAACACCACTTGGGGAGTTGCAGAGCGTTCCTGTTAAGATCCATTCAGAAAGACTGAACTTACCTAGTCAATTTGACGCCAGGACTGCTTGGCCTAAATGTAGAACCATTGGAAGTATTCTTGGTCAGTCCCTTGCAATATATTTGTATTTGTAAAGTTTTGTTTTCTTTTTTCTTTTTTATCATCAGTATAAGCTAATGCATTTTCTTTCTTTGATAATACGCTGGAACCTTTCTATACTAAAGATCAGGTAACTATGTAAATCTTTTACGTCCTTCAGATTCATATTTCATATCTGCTTATCTTTTGATCTAATAAGAATATTTATATCAGGGACACTGTGGCTCTTGTTGGGCTTTTGCTGCTGTGGAGTCGCTATCTGACCGATTTTGCATCCAATTTGACATGGTGACTTCTGCACTTCATAGAGAATAAGACTTAATGTGCTTTCTCTATGTGTCTACTTTGTACCAGTATACACGAATAACATCCATTCTTTTATTGCAGAATATATCTCTATCTGTTAATGACCTTTTAGCATGCTGTGGCTTTATGTGTGGGGATGGTTGTGATGGTGGTTATCCTATCGCTGCATGGAGATACTTCAAGCGCTCTGGAGTTGTCACTGATGAGGTAAATTGACTTCTTATAAGATACATTTTGATTGCCCGATTTTGAGTAAATATTATGTTGCGTCTGTACTTTTCTCATGTATAGTTGGTGCCTAATATTGTATACTCCTGATGGCTAAATGAATTTTCCCCTTGTAGTGTGACCCCTACTTCGATCAAACTGGATGCTCACACCCTGGTTGTGAACCCGCATATCCCACACCGAAGTGTAAGAAACAATGTGTGGGCGGGAATTTGCTTTGGAAAAAATCAAAACACTTCAGTGTTAGTGCCTATAAAGTTCAATCAGATCCCAGCAATATCATGGCAGAAGTTTATAAGAATGGACCTGTTGAGGTTGCTTTTACTGTATACGAGGTAAATCTAACAACTGGTAGTCTGATCTCCATTCTCTAGATATCCAATTGAAATCCCCTCACCTAACCAACTAAAAACACCCATAAGGATTATAAAAAGAAGAAGATCAATAGAACAAGTTGCACATTGTAAGAAAAGTATACATGGGTTATTGTAGACTATAATAGATATTATATTGGGGGAGTTGAAGAGAAAACATAATTTGAAGTCTTGTCCGTGTGTATTGGTTTGCGTTTCATCTTCATTCATTTCTTTGAACAGGATTTTGCACACTACAAGTCTGGAGTTTATAAGCACATTACAGGTGAAGAAATGGGTGGCCATGCTGTAAAATTAATTGGATGGGGAACTAGTGACGAGGGAGAAGACTACTGGGTATGTCCATACGTCTTTCTTTTAATACATTTTCTGTCATTGAATTGTAAAGCCATTAATGACATATTCACATCATTTTCTGCTACTTTGTGCAGCTTATGGCAAATCAATGGAATAGGAGCTGGGGTGATGTAAGTCTCTTTGTCACTGGATTATGTTGAAGTTAAACTTAAAAAGCCAACCTTTATTGAATTCTAAATTGTATTGAATGACAGGACGGATACTTCAAAATCAGAAGAGGAACTAACGAATGTGGCATTGAAGAGGAGGTAGTTGCAGGATTACCATCATCCAAAAATGTGGTGAAAGAGATAACTAACATCAATGATGCTTTTCTTGATGCATCCGCTTGAAATCAAATCCGGGTAATGAAAAAGTGGTCATCTGAGTAAAGCATCACATTTCCACGGATAATAAGATATATGAAGTTGTTAACATCTCTTGCACATTCATGTGTCTAAGTTATCGACACATTAAAAACGTGCTGTATTCTTATTCAGTATATCTCAACCCATCCTGTACAAATTAATTCCACAGGGTAATATAATTTATATGGATCCTAGACTTACATTTGCTATTATGTGTAATATATGGAAAAATTTATCTTACTTTTCGTTTTCTTTATATAAGTATCCGTGCACCAGATCAAGATTGATTAGATTTAATGTTGTAGTGATAAAATACGATAAAATTTGTATAGATTACCGAACTGGGGACTAAATTTTGTTTGGTTAATAAATTCTAAACAGGAAGCAACAAAAAGACAGGAATTCAAAACAAAGATTAGCAGATATGACTGCCAAGATTTCATGTCCAGAATGTAATACATGTAGGCACATCTTTACAAGTTAAGCAAATAAACCAGTAGCAACATTAACAGAGTTCACAAGACTTGATAAAACTTCAATAATTCGAGACAAACCCTAGAAAAACGAAAAATGCAGATATATTAATATTATGAGACAGATGAAACAATTCGAATGTAGCAGTGCTACACAATGTCTGAAACTGAAATATTCTAAGCTGAAATGGTTGCTACCATAATATGGAGGTCACAAACTTGCAAACCAGATTATAATTATTAAATAAGTAGATTAATATTTGGAGACATATAGTTTAGAAAGCAAACATATATAAGTATAAATTGATTCCTAATCAATCATATAAAACTAGTTTCTGATACTCGTCACCAGAAATGGCCGCCTCCATCACAAGCACAGGATTCATTTTACCCCCTCCATCTAAGAACAGAGTCAATAAATTCTTCGAAAATCCACTGACCAGAGCTACTCCATTTTGTGTGGCTTTGACAGGTGTTGCAGAAGAGCTCCTGAGGTTCCAAAACACAATTTCAGGTACTCTGTACCCACTTTTCTTGAATTTCTTCTTAATCACTTTGTAATCAGTCTTCCATGGATTCAATGATGCTTGATCAAACTCCATATCACTGAAAACAAACACCGTCTTTATCATCTGCTCTTGACTCAGCTGTGCAGTGACAGCAATTTCCAATATACGATCAAAAACCTTCTGGAAATCAGTATTCATTTGCCAGTGCATGTTCTTGACAAATTGGCACTTCTCTTTGAGGGTATTTCCTTTAATGATGTGAAGCTGTGGTTCCTCGCTGAATGTAATCACCTGTCCCTTCCAAGGCTCTTCGCTTAGCTCGGAGACTAGTAAACCAAGTGCAACAGAGACTTCCATGGGAGTTCCTTCCATACTTCCAGAGACATCACAAACTGCAATACAATTTGTTAGTTTACCATTCTTTGTCATGTCATCCACCATTCTTTGCCATTGCAGCTCTGCAACAGTCTTTTCTTCTTCATTATCAGTCAAAGGATTCAAACAAGACTTAACTATTTCGTGTGGAAGCAATGCACCGGCTGCAATCTTTGATTTCCCCTGTTTGACATCCTCAAGATACTTGGTAAACCTTTGCTCATCATGGTCCTTGAAAATCTTGGCGTAATTCTTCATTGCAACAGATGCAACTCGATTATAAGCGACTGAACTCCATTCTCCTGCACTCATAGAAACCTCAGGCAACTTGAGCGCCTCATGAAGCGGAACAAGAACTTGTTTCCTCAACCTATGTCTTACTTTAAACACATACTGATCATCTGCGATATCTTCATACTCAGGGTCCGATTCACGTGGAAAGATTTTCTTGGCAATACTAGCACATATCAACAGGTGCTTATCGTATGATGAATCAATCGTAGGACACCACTTTCCAGCCAAACTAATATTCTTCGGTTCACCAGAATTCACAAACTCTATGTCCGCCTTCAATAAATCCGCGAAAAGTGTTGATATACTCTCAAACAAGAACTTATAATCCATATCAGTGTTATACATATCCATAGCTTTCTTTGATCTCTCAAGCTCCTTCGCCTTTCTCAACTCCATAGCCGCCCATTGCTCTTCCATCAGTTTAACCTTATTCGCTTCAATCCTCTCTTCTCTCGGCACCTTGGCTCTTTTTCTCCTCTTTTTCTTAGCCTCCTTACTATCAATTCCATTCTCACCATCAGTAGTACTATCATTAAACTTCCTCTTTACACCCTCACTTTTCGAGCCAGACTTGATAGATTTCCACTCCTGCCGCATAATAGTCCTCGCATCAGGGCCTTTGAGTAAACGAAACATGATCTCCACCAAATCTTTATAGTAACCAAACGAAGCATAAACATGCACATTACAAGCTAGGGTTTTCGGGTGCTCTTTATGAAGCCAAAGCGCAGCAGTGTAAAAGCCTTCCTTATCAGATTTCCCCGTGCCTCGAACGCCTCGAAGATTGCAGATAAGTTTCAGAGTAGTCAGAGGATCATGAGCCCATGCAGCTTCGAGACGTTCGACAAGTTGAGAAGGAGGTGTGTCAGGAACAACATGGAAGAAGAAGTCAAGGCAAGGATTGCCCGAGGACAAGTATGTAGCAGAGGAGTTTTCGGTAAGCCCCATCATTGGTTTAACCATGGCGGCGAAGGTTTTTGTATAGCTAAAAGTATGGGGGCGTTTAGATTTTTGATGAGGCAGAAAAGATGAATATGCATGTGTTTATATATGATGAATGCATGGGGAGTTACTTGAGGGCCAAGGTTAGGGTTAGTTCAAGCTTGCCTGGTCTCTATAGATTAGGTTTAAATGTTTAATTAACATAATTAAATTCGTTTAATGATGGATAATTTTTGAAAGGAAACGTGACAGCAATTTCATTATGTATTACGAATGATATAATATAATTTAAAGCGTGAAAGTAAATCTTTTCTGTTTTAATATATTTATTATTTTGTATGTGCAACTTAATATATAATATATTAATATTCTATTTTAATATTTATTATTAATATAATTTAATATTAATATATAATATATTTTTTGTTTTAAAGCGTGATATTTATTTTGTTTTAATATATAATGAAGAGGCAATTACCATTTTGGATTGCATAACTTAATGCACAAGGAAATTAAAAGAGAGAAAGAAATAAAAGACAATTGCCATCTTGATTGCATAACTTACCAGGAAATTAATTAAATGAATAAAAGAAATATTTGTGCTTTTGAATTTTTATTAGGGCATGCACCGAAACTTATACAGTAAGTATTATTAACAACTCGATATTGTGGAAAATAAGTAAGAAATCGAATTAAATATATAAGGAGTGATCTTATATTTGGGCAAATAAGGAGTCATGTAATAATAATTAACTTAACTGACAACAGACCTGGCCTATCCTTAAGATTTAAGTAATATATTGATATTACAAAATTACATGTTAATTATATAAATTTTCATTTATGCACTTCATTTATTTTAGAGAAATTATCAAAAATAATATATATTTTTAGTTTTTTTTATATTTACAAAAATACAATGCAACTAAATATAATTTTTTTTTAATAAATAAATGTGATACATACAATACACACAACTCGAATCTAATACACATAAACAATTAAACACATCTCGGGGAGATGAAGAAGAGAAAGAAGGGATGACTAATTGTTCACTTGTGAATTGTTATATCCATGGTAGAAGGATATATTTTTAAGAGAAATTGTCAAAAATACTACTTTTTCTAAGTTTTTTTTTCAATTTTACTATCTTCTGAAATTATTTTCAAAAATACGGTCTGCAACTAGATGCAACAAAAAAATATTTTCAAAAAATACGGTCTGCAACCAACGCAACCAGATGCAACTTTTTAAAAAATAATTGAAAAAACAGCTAAGAATTCAAAAATAATTATTAATAAAAGGGGTAATCTTGTGGTCTTGGTTTACCCTGGGGTTCAATAGTTAACTTTTGGGGTTCAATGTTTCTATTTTGAATTTTAGAAATATTAAGAATGACGAATAATTCGTATACGGACTTACGGTTTAGGGTTTAGGGTTGTTTAGACTCTAAACCCTAACCTACCTAAAATGAGGACGCCGGAAAAATATCATTACTAACAAGTTGCATCTGGTTGCAAAAGTTGCAGATGGTTGCATCTGATTCTGATTGCAAAAAAGTTGCACATGGTTGCATCTAGTTGCAGACCGTATTTTTGAAAATAATTTCAAAAAGATAGTATTTTTGCAAAAAGTTCAAAAAACCATAGTATTTTTGAAAAAAAACATTTAGGGGTGGGTATTTATGAAAAAAACTCTATTTTTAATATCATGTATTTTTTAATTAGTCACACAATCCACATTATTATACGCATTCCATTTTTGGAATGAATTTTTTTTTTTTTTTTGAAACAAATAAGCAACTTTCATTAAATCGAAACATCATACATCTGAGTCTCCAACAAATTAAGAGGAGGAGACATAAACATGTTTTGACAATTCGGCAAACAAGGATATCTAGCTACTAAATGAGCTACTTTGTTCGCCTGTCTTTTAACAAAAGAGATTGAAAGATCGCCTCTAGATTGTAAATAAGCTCGACAACCTTCAAACAAATGACCCACTTCAAGAAAATTCTCAATGCGATTATGAATCGCATTCACTGAGACGAGAGAATCAGACTCAACATCGACATTACTGTACTGTAATTCCTCAATCCATTTGAAACCTTCGAGAATAGCTGTTGCTTCTGCCTCAAGCACAGTCCCAGCACGAGCAATACGCTGCACCTTACCCACAACAAACTGCCCTCTATGATCTCTGATAACAAGACCTACGGAGAAGTCTGCAGCATCAGTACGAACGGAGGCATCTACATTAAGCTTCAAACAACCAGCGTCTGGAGGTTTCCACTTCTGAGGACAATGCTGACAACTGTCAAACTCAGCAACTTGTTTGTTTCTTCTAGTGCTGATAGCAGAGTTCCATTCTGCGAAAAAATTGTTACTCCAATCCATAGCAAAAGCATGCCCAACAACCTTTTGCTCCCAGACCTTTTTGTTGCGGAAAAACCAAACACCCCACAAGACTTTAACAATTCTCACCACTTCATCAGAACTAGCACTATTTACTTTCTGCAAAAGCCATAATGAGATATCCTCCACCTGAGACATATCATACACCACACCTATGTATTGCCAACACTGACGAGCAAAACCACAGTCAAAGAACACATGAGCCAGATGTTCAATGTCAATCCCACACATCGAGCATATAATAGGAACAGCAACACCTTTCAGCCTCAAACGATTTCGAACTTGGATATTATTACGACAAAACCTCCATAAAAACACCTTCACCTTATGTGGTATCGAAAGCCTCCATAACTTACACCAACCTTCAGACTGATTAACCCGTTGCACTCCAACATTCTTATTATGCCAGAGATGATAACCAGTTTTGACATTATACTTCCCATTCGAGGTTTTACACCACGCCAGCCTATCACCTACATCATTCTGAGGAACTTGCAACGCCAAGATATGAGTAGCATCTGCATTACCAAAATTTACTCGAACTTTCTCACTATCCCAAGTTTTTGTCCCTGGTATAAACAGAGTCGACACCGTAGCATTACCCATCTCATTTCTGACAATAGAATCAACACAAAAGTCTGGTTTTTGCTTCAGCCAAGGATCTGTATTCGCTTGAATAGATTTGCCATCCCCCAATATCCACCTAAAACCCTCCTTTAGCTCTTCCTTGGCAGTCAGAATACCTGACCAAATAAAACTCGATCCAGGACTTCGAACTGCATTAAGCAAGTTAGAATTCGGAAAATACCGAGCCTTAAAAATCCTAGCAACCAGTGATAACGGATTAGACATAAAGTTCCAGCACAGTTTGCCTATCAAAGCAATATTAAAACCATATAGACTTCGAAAACCTAACCCACCTTTGCTCTTAGACATGCTCATACCTTCCCAAGACAACCAATTAAGTCCCTTCCTGTCCCCAGACCCCGAATTCCACCAATATTTGTTCAACATCCTCTCCATGTCCTGGCAAAACGATTTAGGCAGAAGAAAACACGACATACAGTAAGAAGGAATAGATTGAGCTACATTCTTAATCAACACCACTTTCCCTGCACGAGAAATAGGTTTAGCTTTCCAACCCTGCACTCTCTTCCACACTTTATCCTTGACAAAACCAAAAACACGTTTTTTAGATCGACCCACCAACGAGGGCAAACCTAAATATTTCCCCTCCCTGAGATCATTATGAACCTCCAACACCTCTGAAATACCTCTTCGAGTTTCCCTGTTAACATTGGCACTAAAGAATACCCCAGATTTTTGATAATTAACAGATTGCCCTGAAGCTTCCTCGTATTCATTCAACAACATCTTAATAGTATTAGCCTCCGCAATATCAGCACGAAAGAACAAAAAACTATCATCCGCAAACAGCAAATGAGTGACTATAGGAGCAGTTGGAGTTATTCGAGCACCATGAATCCTACCAGTAGCAGCTGCATTACGAAGAGAGTTAGACAAACCTTCCACACAAAGTATAAAGAGATACGGAGACAAGGGGTCCCCTTGACGTAGCCCTCTGGATGGAAAGATTGGGCCAATAGTATCCCCGTTTAGACAGAAATTATAAGAAACTGTCGTAACACACATCATGATCCACTGAATCCACTTGTTACAAAAACCCAATTGATGTAGTCTTCTCCTAAAAAATGCCCAATCCACTCTGTCATACGCTTTACTGATATCTAATTTCAACGCCACCTCTCCCTCTCTACCCCGTCTTTTTGTATTCATATGATGTATAATTTCGAAAGCCACTAAGACGTTATCAGATATACTCCTCCCAGGAACAAATGCCGACTGATTCTCCGAAACCAAACCAGGCAACACAGCTTTTAATCGATTCGCAAGGACTTTGGCCAGAATTTTATATAACACATTACAAAGTGCAATTGGTCGTAAGTCTTTCATACAGGAAGCATTCTCTTTTTTGGGTATCAACACCACATTTGTCTCATTAAGATAAGCTGGAAACGAACTTGTAGACAACCACTCCTTACAATAATTAAACACCTCCTTACCTAAGATCCCCCAAAATTGCTGAAAGAAGGCAGGGTTCAGTCCATCTGGACCAGACGCCTTGTCGGGGTGCATCTGTTTGATAGCAAGAGTGAATTCTGCAAACGAGACATCTGCCACCAGCCTTCTGTTTTTCTCTTCTGTCACAAAAGCTTCATCCTCTACATTCTGACTCATATTCACACTCTGTGAACCTGTAAATACTTTAGTAAAATACTCATGGACAACCTTGCACATATCCTCCTGATTCTCAACTCTCAGACCATCATTAGTGTCCAAGTGAGTTATACGATTTGTTTTCCTTCTTGCACTAGCAGTTGCATGGAAAAACTTCGTGTTATCATCACCTTCAGCCAACCACGACGGGCGGCAATGAATGAGAAGAGCAAATGGCTGCGTGATGAGCGTGACGTGGGTTGGGAAGAAAATTTCGGAAGTGATAATCTTGATCAGGATTTTTCGGGATTTCAAAATGAGGGGGGAATTGTGAGAACTGATGTGAGACGTAATTTTAGGGATAGAGTGAATGATGGAGCAATTATCTCGGTGTCAGGTGTGGGGAAAGATATGTCCACAGGCTACGCGGGAATTTCAAACAATAAAGATAGTATTGGGCTTTCTATAGATGAATTAACTGGGCCTAGTATTTCTGATAACATGGATATTGAAAATAATAACGTCAGTGTTCGTTCTGAAACTGTGTTTTCTAAAGCTGATTACACAGATTCTTCTTCTGATATTTTGGCTACGTCTGCAAAGTAGACTAGCCACTCATCATGAAACTCTTAGGTTGGAACTGCCGAGGTCTTGGGAACCCTCGAGCAGTTCGAGCTTTGAGTGACCTGTTGAAGGCACGTAATCCTGATTTTGTTTTTTTGTCTGAAACTATCTCCAGTACAAGTCGAATTGAAGATTTTAGGGTTAAGTTTGGTTTTAGTCAATGCTTCTCTGTGGACTGTAATGGGAGGAGTGGTGGCTTAGCAGTTTTCTGGAAGCAGCAAGTGGATTGTGAGGTTGTAAGTTATTCTCAGAATCATATTGACATAGTGTTTAAAGTTAATAATGTGTATGATTGGAGGTTGTCTTGTTTTTATGGCTTTCCTGAGAGGAGTAGACGTAGTGCTTCTTGGGATTTTATTCGTATGTTAGCTAATAAGTCTCTGTTGCCTTGGTGCATCTTTGGAGACTTTAATGATCTTCTTAGTGTGTCAGATAAAGAAGGGACGGTCCCTCATCCGTCTAGTTTGTTGGGTGGTTTTCGTGGTGTTATAGATGATTGTTTGCTTACTGAGTTGGGGTTGGAGGGGGGTAAGTTTACGTGGGAAAGAGGGCGTGGTACGAACAATTGGGTTAGGGAGAGGCTGGACAGAGCTTTTGCAGGTTATTCATGGTGGCAGAAATTTCCATCATGTAATCTTACTACTTGGCATGTTACGTATTCCGATCATGATCCTATTATGTTGGACTTATATAATGTGCCTCGTTCTATTAGAAAGTTCAGGTTCAAGTTTGAGAATGTGTGGTTAGAAGAGGCAAATTTTCGGAAGGAGGTGTCTGACTACTGGCTTGATCTTCCTCCTGTGCACATTCTCCCGAAGTTGATCTCAGTGTCTTCGTTTATGGCTAAATGGGGACGGAATTTTTTTCACAAGTTTCGTGATAAAATTAGGAAGCAGAAGGAGGAGCTTGCGAAGTTGGTGGATCGTACTGATGAGGCTGGTTTGAGACAATATTTTATGGCGAGGGATAGATTGAATGAGTTTTTGTTGAATGAAGAGGTGCACTGGAAACAGCGGGCTAAGTCGTTCTGGAATGATTTTTTTTTTAAAAAAAAAAAAAAAAATCTCACTCACATTCACTTGCTTTTTTTTTTCAAAAACAATTTGATAATATAAATAGGAATACAAATTATGTTATTTGCTTTCTATTTCAATGGCTTTTATTCATTTCATATAAAGATTCAAAAATTGGGATTGTTTAACAAGTTGCATAGATTATATCAGTTGCAATTAGCAACAATTCCAATTATATTTTCAAAAAGAATAAAAAAAGAATTTACATTTATTTTTACAATTATTTTTAAAAGAAATTAAAATCGAAAAAACTTAATAACTTTCCAATTTAATTAAATCTAGAATCCTCTACAATGAATGTGCCTCCTTTATAAACGCGACACTCGAATAAGACTTAAATATGGCCTTCATTAAACAACTCTATAATTACCTTGGATCGAATAACACATGGCCTTAATCACAGAAAAAATAAGTACATATTTATTAATATGACTTTAGGATTAAGTATATTAATAATTTATTAATATTCGAATTCCTCAATGGACCCAGACAGCTAATTCCATAGTAATGCAGATATGGCCATAAGATACGAATTCTCTAATAATCTAAAAAATGCAGTAGAAGTTAGAGGAGAACTAACTTTTATGTAATTAAGAAACACAAAAGAATTTTTTTAATTTTCGATAAAGTAATAAACGGAATGAAATTAACAATATTCTTATCGTTAATGCATGCCTCGAGTCGGTAAACGACTCCGTTAACAATCATTATCTCTAAATCTTTTTATAATCCAATTTGTGTTTTTATGCCGACAGTGTTGGGTTGGAGAGAATTGGGTCAGTTTATAGAATTAATTAATTCACTAACATAGTAGTATTATTAAATATAAAAATATATGCTTTAGGTAAGTGATTCTTCTTTAAAAAGTAAGTGTAGCCTTTTAACGTCAAACTTTATTTCTTCTTTATTGGTATGCGAAGTTCGAGAATGCTTGTTTTATTTGAAGTGTAATTGAGATTCTCTCTTACTTTATTTAGGAGACTTTAATTATGAGGTTGAAGATCTTAAGCTCGATCTTACATAATTTTTGGGTTAAAAATATCAAAGTGTTCACCGAAGTGAAGATCAGGTATCAGATCTCAACGAGTTATCACTTTAATCACTAAAGTCGTTATAAATATCAAACGAATACCTCTATATATGTATTCGAAAAGTAAAAATAATTTATATCGAGTTCTACACATATTTCTTGAATGATACTGCAACCAAATGAAAAGTTATGAACTCTAGTATTTATGATATTATATTTAGATTTTAAAAAAATTATTTACTTTTTTATTTTTAATTTTATAGTTATTTACTTTGATTTAGTAAAAAATAAATAGTAAATGAATTTTTTAAAATCTAAATAAATTATCTGAAATACTAGAATTCATAATTTTTCATTTGGTTGCAGTAGTATTGAACAAATATGTGTAGAACTCGAGAAAAGTTATTTTTACTTTTCGAACACATATTTTGAGTTATATGTTTGATGTTTATGATTACTTTAGTGATTGAAACGATACTACGTTGAGATCAGTGATGAAATTGATATATGGTCTTCACTTTAGTGACCACTTTGATATTTAATCCCATAATTTTTCTAAGATTAAGCTAAAATCTATATAAAAACACAAAAATGATATTGTAATTTCATAATATTAGGTATAATTATAAAATTGTCATTAAATATTTATACTAAAAATTTCTGTTACTTTAGAAAATTTCCTGAGATCAATGTTCCTTTTTCTCTAATTTATTATTTATTTATGAATAAATAGTTTGGGGTTAAATATCAAATACGTCATTTATTGTATCCAAATGTATCAAATTAATCACCAATTGCAAAAATATCTCAATTTAATCACTGATTTAAGATTTCGTATCAAAGACATCACCTGAGAATGACTAAATTGATACATAAATTTAACATTTTAATGATTAAGTTGATACAAAATTTTAAATTAATGACTAAAATAAGTTATTTTTGTAATGAATGATTAATTTAATACGTTTAAAAATAATGAGCGTAACACAAATAATTTGTCACTCTGTTAGGTTGTTAGTTACTTCTGTGAAGCCCGCCAAACAGTAGCCTAGATTCCTTGTAAACAAGATATTTTTCCTTGTAAACAAGATATTTCTTGCGAGTTGATGATAATGTTTAAAAAATTAAAGGTAGAGTTTGAATCACGGGATTACAATTTGTTTAACGAGAACGAGAATTAGATTTCAATACAATAATATATGAAATTTTTAGTTTTATTCTCGTTAATCGGATCATAATTTCATGATCAAAATGGTCATGTGTTCCCGGAACACGGAGGGGGTAAAAATATTTAATCCAATGTCGATAAAAATGGAAATCTTGCTTTCTTCCAATTTTATTTAAAAAATAGCTTCTCTAAATTTTATTGAGATGCCCTTGTTTGTAATTCGTGAAGTGACTCTAAGCAATGTTGTTTTGTTGGCAAATGCCATCATGCTAATACTTGCGAAGATCCCTCCTTGATCCTTGTCTGCCTTGCTTGACGATTAGTTTCCCACAATAGCTTCTTACTCTAGTTGTTTCGAGTTTCGGTAGTTGAAACGCGTTAATTAGATTTTCGGTCTCGTTCATCCCTCTAATCCGTTCTTTGATTCGGATAAGTTACGATCTTACAAAATCATCATTTCGTGTATTTTACATGTCGATATTTCATTCTTTATACTTATATGTAAGTATTGGTGATAAAAGAAGTGCGTTCTTCCATTTCGAACCATGAACTTGGCCCAACATGCTATTGAAATATAACATAAAATTCATTTGGGACAGAAATGATAAGACTACTATTATGCAGTAAAAACTATATGTTCATTATAGAATAAGATGTAACAAAAACAAGCTAACAACAATCTGAAAACTATCAGCTATATATACACAAAGAGAGATACTCTAACTAACTTCCTAACAGACTTTTCTTCTAGAAGATTACAGCTGTCATGAGTTGTCTATGAGCTGTCTGTTATGCATTGATGCACTGCTGTTCAGTGTCATTATCCTGTATATTATCACCCCCCCCCCCTCCCTCCCTCCCTCCAGTTAGGAGGCAGAAACAGGTTGAGGACACCTAACTTGGACAACAAATAGACGAGAGAACGAGAGGACAAGGCCTTAGTGAAGAGATCAGCTGGTTGTTCTTAAGACCGCAGAAAAGCTGGTTGAATCAAACCCTTGAGAAGTTTGTCACGAACAATGTGACAATCAATCTCAATGTGCTTCGTTCGTTCATGAAAGACCGGGTTTGAAGCAATATGTAATGCACTTTTGTTGTCACAGTATAGAGTCACGGGTGTCAATTTCTTAAGACCAAGTTCAGCAAGGAGATTAACAACCCAAGTGAGTTCACAAGTAACATCAGCCATGGCACGATACTCTGCCTCTGCAGATGAATGAGAGACCGTAGGCTGGCGTTTAGCTTTCCAGGAAATAAGAGAGTTACCAAGGGTAACACAGTAGCCCGTAAGAGATTATCTAGTAAGTGGACAGCCCCCTCCCCCCCCCCCCCCAGTCAGCATCAGCATAAGCTGTCAAGGTTGGATAGGAAGAAGCAGCAAAGAACAAACCCTGACCTAAGGTGCCTTTAACATACTTAACAACTTTGAGTGCAGCATCCCAATGACAGTGACGAGGAGCAGATAAAAATTGGGAAAGTACATGAACATAATACGCCAAATCAGGGCGAGTAATTGTCAAATAGATGAGACGTCCAACAAGACGGCGATAAGAAGCAACATTGTGCAGAAAAGGAGAAGTATCGTTGGAAAGCAGATCATGGTTTTGCTCCATAGGAACTAAGGCAAGTTTCACAGTAGTGTACCCAACATCAGAGATAATATCTAAAGAGTACTTATGTTGATTTAAGTAAATTCCTTTGTTGGAGCGAGCAACCTCCAGCCCCAGAAAATAGCGTAAGGGGCCAAGGTCTTTGATCTTGAAATGAGATGTTAGATGAGCCTTAAGAGCCTGAATTACAGTAACATTATTACCAGCAACCAGAATGTCATCCACATACACTAATACTGCAATAAAGGATGTAGTAGTGGAAAGAATAAACAAGTTGTGGTCACAATGTGCTTGTTTAAACCCATAGGCAAGAAGAACTGAAGCGAACTTGTCAAAACAGCAACGTGGAGCTTGGCGTAACCCATATAACGACTTACATAATTTGCAAACATAAGTATGAGAAGAAACCGTAGTTAGAAGAGGATGCGTGTAACCAGGAGGAATATCCATATACACTTCCTCAGACAAATCTCCATGTAAAAACGCGTTGGTGACGTCCATTTGTGTTAAATTCCAGTTGAAGGAAGCAGACAAGGCTAATAATAAACGAATGGTAGACATTTTTGCCACAGGGGCAAAAGTCTCAAAAAATCAACACCAGCAGTTTGACTAAACCCACGAGCAACAAGTCGTGCCTTAAGACATTCAATTGTGCCATCAGGATTATACTTAGTCTTATAAAGCCATTTACAACTCACCACTTGTTTGCCTTTAGAAAGAGGAACAATATCCCACGTATGATTTGCATCCAAAGCAGCAAGTTCAGTAGCCATAGTTGTACACCAACTAACATGTTTCGATGCTTGAGAAAAAGTAGTAGGTTCTGAAGAAACAGATATATTTGCCAGAAAATGAGAGTAATTCTTATCAAATAAAGTATAAGATAAAGGTAGAGGATGAGCAATAGAGTTTGTCAGATGAGAAGGCAACCCAGTAAAATCCTTGTACTTGACAGGGAGAGCCTTTGTCCGAGTAGGACGAGGAGCTATAGTGGGTATACTGGCAGTAATTGGAACAGTAACAAAAGAATGTTCAAGTGTATAATCCACAAGGTCAGAAACAGACGTTGACTGTGGTGATGAGTTCGAAGGAGAAGAAGATGTAGATGTGACTGAGAAGAATAATGGGTCACCATCAATACTGGCATGCTGTTCAGAAAATAACACAGAGGAAGAGCTTGTAGGTAGAGAAGAAAATGGAAAACATCCTTCAATGAACACCACATCACGAGAAATAGAAACCTTATGCGATTCTAAATCAAGAACACGATATCCTTTAGTAGCAAACGGATAACCAAGAAATACACACGTGTGAGAACGTGAAGCAAATTTATCTTTAGGAGTAGTAACTGTGGCATAACATAACGAACCAAACACCTTAATATTTGAATAATCTGGAGGTTTTCCAAATAAAACCTCATATGGAGTCAAACCTTTAAGAATAGATGTTGGTGTTCGATTTAAAAGATATACAACCGTCAAGACACAGTCTCCCCAAAAATGAATTGGTAAGTGTGTTTGTAGACGCAGAGCTCGAGCAGCATTGAGTAAAGTTCGATGTTTTCTTTCAACAATCCCATTTTGTTGAGGGGAGTACGAACAACTAGTTTGATGAATAACTCCTAATTTAGAGCACAACTTATGAACAGTAGAGTTAACAAATTCTGTACCGTTATCAGTACGAAGTACTTTAACTGACGTCTGAAATTGATTGGACACATAAGCAAAGAAATCCTGAAGTAACCCAGAAACCTGTGTTTTATCATAGAATAGAAATACCCAAATAGCTCGAGAAAAATCATCAACGATTGTAAGGAAAAACGAACAATGACCATGAGTTTTAACTCTATATGGTCCCCAAACATCAGTATGTATTAAGTCAAACAAAGCAGTACTAACACTTTTACTAACTGGAAATGTAAGTCTTGTTTGTTTGGACAAATGACAAGTCTCACAGTCCATAAATGTCTCAATATTGGAAATCATAGATGAGGGTAGTAACTGCATTGTTGACTTGGATGGATGAGCTAGTTTGGAATGCCAAAGTTGAACAGAAGATACCGAATGAGTAATACTGGAACACAAGCTTGCTGTTGAAACTTGAATAGCCTTGGTATCCAGAAGATACAGATCCTGATGAAGCTTACCAATCTGTATAGTCTGCTTGGTCACTTGGTCCTGAAGATAACAATTAGTAGTAGTGAACTTAACCTCACAATGAAATTGTTTAGTAAGTTTTGAGATTGATATCAAATTGTACTTGAAGCTAGGCACACATAGAACATCATCAAGAACAAATTGAGTATGCAACATAACACTTCCCTTCTTGATAACAAAAGTAGAAAGTCCATTAGGTAATTGCAGAAATGTGTTCATTTCCAGAGTATTACGCATCAGGTATTCATAAGGAGTTATATGATCCGTAGCACCGGAATCGAGTATCCAAATGTTATCTGATAAAACCGTAGGTAACATGGATTGACAAGCAATATGATGTGTGGTACCTGCTAAGTGCTGAAATGAGTTAATTGATGAACTCCAATTGTTAGAAGCACCACCTCCTCCAGTATTTGAAAGTTCTGTAAAACTTGTCTTGATCAAATTCATTAGCTGCTTATACTGAGTATCAGTAAAGCCATCATTTGTTGGAGTAGCACTAGGCTCTTGAGTTTGAGCACTGGACGACTCAGTCTCACTAATCTGAGAAGTAACCTGAGCAGAAAATGACTTAGTACCTTGATTGACAAAACCTTTAGAACCTGTAATTCGAGGTCTAGGCTTTGGTTTGCCATAGAGTCGATGCCAATTAGGATATCCATGAAGACAAAAGCAAGAGTCTCTAGTATGATCACTCATTTTACAATAATCACACATCACATTAGACTTATCAGAACTTTCTCTTCTAGTAGACTTAAGTGAATCAGGTCGTTGATTGGAAACCTTAACTGACATTGCCATACTATCAGTGTTAGAGGTAGATCGATTAATTTCTCGTTGATTTTCTTCCTGCATAAGCAAACTGTATGCCTCACTCAAAGTAGGAACTGGTTGCATCAGCAAAATATGACCACGAATTCCAGTGTAATGATCTCCAAGCCCTATCAAAAACTGTGAGATTTTATTCTCTCGAGTATATTTCTCCAACTGAAGATTAACAGAACACGTACATTTTCCACAAGAACATTTAGGCGATTCACTCAAAACATCCAACTCATCAGTTAATGTTCTAAACTTAGTAAAGTAAGCAGAAATACTCATATTTCCTTGTTGCAGAGACTCAATTTCTTTACGAAGATTAAACAATTTAGGTATATTTGATTGAGCAAAACGCATACGCAAATCAGTCTAAATATCAGTCGCTGAACACATATACATCACACTTTGCCTAATATCAACTGACACAGTGTTCAATATCCATGAGATAACAATATCATTGCATCGAGACCAGTGCATATACAATGGAGATACAGTATCAGGAGGAGAAATCGTACCATCAACAAAACCATACTTCATTTTAGAAGATAACGCAATCTTCATAGATCGAGACCACTGACTGTAATTATTATCATTTAGCGCGATTGTTACAAGTATCATACACGGATTATCGGATGGATGAAGGTAATACTAATGATTCACATCAATAACAGATGAAGACGATGAAGACGCACCACCTATAACTGTAGCATATGTCGCAGCCATAAGAGATCAATTACTGATGATAACAGAGATGTAACTGAGTGAGATTTGTAGAGATTTGTAGAGAGAGATGTGTATTGATTAATTGAAAGAAATATAAGTTTTCTGAGATTTTTCACAGCATAACAATGGCGGAATTGATAAGAGCCTGAAGCTCTGATACCATGACAGAAATGATAAGACTACTATTATGCAGTAAAAACTATATGTTCATTATAGAAGAAGATGTAACAAAAACAAGCTAACAACAATCTGAAAACTATCAGCTATATATACACAAAGAGAGATACTCTAACTAACTCCCTAACAGACTTTTCTTCTAGAAGATTACAGCTGTCATGAGCTGTCTGTTATGCCTTGATGCACTGCTGTTCAGTGTCAGTATCCTGTATATTATCAATTTTTCTCTAATATCTTAAAATTTTAAATGAGTTAGTTATTCAACATAACATTGTTACGCACTATCTAAACGGGTTAATTATCTTGTTGGTCACTAAAGTTGGCCCAAAGTATCAAGTTGGTCACCAACTTGATATTTTAGGTACACTTTAGTGATCAAAAAGATAATTAACCCCATTCTATTATATAACTTACTTTTTTCTCGACGGAAAACACTAATATTAATGCTAATTTCTTCGATTTTATGGTCTGAAATGGGTATGTTACCCTACCATGTAGATATCACATTAAATATTTTTTAAAACATCATCATTTTTCGTCTAAAAATAATAATTTATTTAGCGGAGTGTACACTGTAGTCGACTTTAGTGACCTGATTGAGACCGTTTTCAGTTTGGTGACCAACTTGATATTTTAGGTACACTTTAGCGATCAACAAGATAATTAACCCCTATCTAAACTTTTGACTAGTAGATAACGATGTTTCTCGGAAACTTCTGCACAAACTTAAAGAGCCACTTTTAATAAACTACTGTTCTCACTTTCTAATCTTTTGACTAGTAGAATTCTGATGTTCGGTGCATCAGTGACGGCAGTCAGGGACAAACCCATTTTTAATGCAAATAGTAGTTGGTGAAATGTGAATGCAGCTGTATATTCCAACGAAAACAAAAGAAATTAGAACCAAAAATCATCATTCCAGTATCAAAATAAATATATACATTCGGTTTTCTTGTATAAAATCTCAAGTTGAAACTCTGTTACCCCTTCAAAAAAAAGAAAAAAACTCTATAAATTCGAGTGTCTGGAAAAATTTATAGAAATTAACTCAAAAATAAAAAAAAAATTAAACTCAAATTTCGTAAGTTAAAATTCGACTCGATTCGGTTAATTTACGAACACAGTGCGTCTGCCGTCATATTTGTCACTTAATTTTAACAAAAATTTACCTCTAGGAAGGACAAAAGAGCCAGCCCACCACGCGAGCCACCAAAAAAAGATTCTAACAACAGACAAGCTTTCGTTTCAAACGCCGTTAGTTATCGATCATTCATTTATTTATATAAGTACACACGCACGCACGTCCAAATAGCGTATGTGCTTACATTTCTGCCTGCAGTTGACAAAATAGCCAAGACAGCGTAAACTCAAGGATTCCAAGCTTAAACTTGTAAGCCATTTCTCACATTTTCCTTATCTCAAATCTTTTCTGTTGCTATTAGTTGGTTCATTCTCGTATTTTCATGTGTTTGTTTTGTTTTGTTACTGCTTTTATTGAATGATCAGTGTCGGTGCTAACAGTTCTGTTCTGATATTGCTTTAACTTAGCAATGTTGTGGGTAAGTTTTATTGTTTTAATAGTGTCGGCTAGCGGCGCAGCTTGTTGCTCGTTTGTTTTCCATTTCGATGTAATCTTTCAAATTTGGAATAAACATCGTAAACGGACTTATATTGTTACAAAGAATATATAAAGCTTAGATTACTTGTAATTGAGGCGGAAACTCGAAAGTTCATATTTAATGATCCAACGTTGTGTCGTTGTAGAGTTTGTGGTCTCTCAGAGTGAGTCTTAGTGATAAATGTGTGTTAGGTTGCATACTTGCATGGTGTGTTGTTCTGTATGTACTCTGCCTCTTAGTCTTGGTTGTGAGTTGATAGTCCTTCTCATGTTCTTTGTCTCTGTTTTAGTTTCTCTTCTGTCTTTGTTGAAATATAGCATAAGATCCATTTGGGGTCTTTCTCTAAAATCTTAAGGTTTTATGTTGAAATATAGCATAAGATCCATTTGGGGTCTTCCTCTAACACCTTAAGATTTTAGATGAGCTGGTTACTCAACATGGTATCAGGGACACGAAGGCAAATTAATGCCCCAAAGATGAGCGCCCGTGATCCACTCTTCAACCCAAAAATGGGAGAAAATCGTGTTCATTCTATGATTAATGTATGATGAAAGTTTATAAGTTGAAATTCGAAAATATCTTAAAAATATGTCGAAGGTTAAATTTATTTCTATCCTGGTGAAATTTAATATTAGCTCTCCACATAAGTTATGACTGCTATCTTTCCAGCAAAGCCCAGAAATTGTAGAGCAAAGCCCAGAAATTGTAGCTTTTAAGAAGCAGTTGTGGTATTACTGGAAACTGTTAATAGCTGAGAAACCTTTAAAACAACTTTTAAAGTCTGAGAATTGAGAAAGTAACTGTCTTATCTTTTTCGGAAAGTGTTAAATCTCTGTTTTTGATGAAATCTGTGAATATTGATTTCCATGATGAGTTTGTCTTCCTGTAACATGATTATATACTTCTGCTTTTTGTAGCAGCAATATGAGAATGAAAGTAACTGATATCTATACAAAGAAGGAACCTGATCGCAAGCATGATATACCAAACTTTAATCGCGAGTCTGGATTGTTGATGGAAAAGATAAAAACTGAAACTCCGAATATGAAGGGTGACAAGAAGTCTGGAATTCGTATAAAAAATGCAACAAAATCTACTCCTGGAAATGTCAAGACGAAGTACACTGTTCCACAGCCATTCGCTCTAGCAACTGAGAGACGTGCTCAATCCGTAACTCGTCCTACTGGGACTGAAACAGATGCTGTTACTCCTGGGAGAAAATCATATCACATTACAAGCAATTTGAATACTCAACCTTCCTTGAAGCAGACTGAGGTAGGGCATTGTACCAGAGGCCAGAATAAATTCCTTAAGATTTCTCTTTCTCTTGCAACAATTTTTTAGACTGTTTAACCTGAAATTTTAGCCCATCACTTTGTGTTTTCTTTTGATTTTTGATTTTTTAGTAGCACAAATTCTTATCATGATACATGACCTAGCAATCTACAACTACTAAAATTAGAACTGTTTTTGTCATCTTAGGGAATATTAAACACCTCTTTAGTGTTGAATGCCAAATACTAACCAGTTCCCAACTTCTTATCTCTTGACAGCAAGTCTCACCCTCGCTACTACGAAAGCCATTGCAACCTTATTATAAGAAGCAATCCGATGAAGATGACTCTAGTTTTGTTCCTTCTTCGTATCCTTTTACAGCTACGACTGAGAGATAGTTAATACTTTATCATCCTCGTATTTTATTTGTAGTTATATACTCTTCCTTGCCAAGTTATTCTTAACCACGCAAAGTACTGTGTCACCAAGGACTATCACGCCCAGGGTAACAGTTGCTTCAGCCCCACTATTCAGGAGCATTACACGTGCAGAGAGACGAAAGGAGGTAATCTTTCATCAATTTCCTAAATGTAAAGATTGGTTTAAGTCCTCTTCGGCAAGTTGTTATTTTTTTTAAAGTTAAAGCAAAACGAATAACTATATCGTTATTTCTTAAATCTTTGCTTGTGTCCTTTTTTTAGTTTTATACAAAATTGGAGGAGAAGCACCATGCACTGGAGGTTGAAAAAATTCAGTATGAAGAAAGAACTAAGGTACCCTTGTCTCCTTTCACTAATGATATAGATTTAAAAATGCTTTTCAGCAGGTACAGCAAGTAATTCTTTTAGCAAGCTTCCTCTGCCTTTGCATTCTGCAGCATATCTGTCTCTGTGTAATATGTTTTAAAAATTGTAGGAAGAGAAAGAAGCAGCTGTCAAGCAACTACGAAAGAGTTTGGTATTCAAGGCGAACCCAATGCCAAGTTTCTATCATGATGGTCCGCCACCAAAATATGAATTGAAGAAGGTAGTCTATTATAATTATGTCTTATTGTCTTTACGCAAAGAAAGTTTAATTGCAAATGTCGCTTAAAGGGTGAGCTCCGAAATTTCTAGAAATAAGAACCAGCATTATGTAATCGTTAAAATCCAGATTTTCTAAAAGTGCTTGTTTTGTGCAGCCACCACCAACTCGTGCAAAATCACCAAATTTGAGCAGAAGGAAGAGTTGCAGCGATGCAGCTCCTGTAAATAAAGAAAAAAGGGATCGTCAGAGAGAAAATCGATACAGTCTTGTTGACTAAGAAGCCAGTACAATCACTTCCACAGACACCAAGGATCTTAATAATGGTAACACTACCTATAAATGAATTTCATGTCCAACAAGATTAGTGGACAGGGGAATATAGATGCTGCTGTTCTGTCTTGAGTTTTTCACTTTAAAATATTAGTTTCTTGTGAGTTATCTATTTGATTTATTTGTGTGTGCGCGGGAAGGGGTTTGATGCTTCTCTTATTTTTTAGCGTCTGCTTGAGATATATGTTTTGATTTCAGAGCATGCAAGGATTTGTTGTAGCGGTTTGTACAATGTTAGTATCTGAGTGTAGATGTTCTGTAAGCTATTTAATTTCTGATTAACAAGTTTGGCTGTATATTGAAAGAATAATGTTCTAATTATATTGTTCAACAGACCAGTAATGTCAGGATCTCTTTGTCTGATTTTCCTAATCTTTCGATATACATGTCCCTAATCTGAAGCCTTGTGAGCTGCAAACTTCAACCTCATTCTGAACAAATAACCTGCAAGCAGGGGCGCATTTGTGCATCATAGTGAAGGGTCAAATTCTCGATTCTAATCATATAAGTTGTGCTAAATTCTGATATGAATTTTAGTAACAGGATGGAGTATAACCATCAACAAAGAACACGACTAAAAAGTAATAAATAAAAGGAAAAAGAGAAGAGATCTAAATCGATCGATATATCTGTAAGACAAAAATTATAAAAACACCAAGGATTCGATAGGTCTGATGAATTTAGGTTACAGGATTCGATAGGTCTGATGAATTTAGGTTATATCTGTTAGATGACGGAGATGATGATGGGCTGCACAGACCAAACTCCCCTGCAAATGCTATAGCGACAGGTCTATGGCACATTGCTTCTAGGGCCTCTACCATAACCCAATGCAATGCAGAGGGGCTGTTGCTTAAATGAAAAACTTGTAGTAGCCAAGGCAGGGGAGAGTGACTATTAAACGAAGCGCAGGAGAGACCAGAGCACGTAGCAATCTTGTTCTGGTTACAAATAATAGCTTTAATTCCGTGCAAAACACGGTTATTTCATTAATATATAAGAAAAGTTGGATTTAATCTCGTACAAACCTTTGTTCGTATTGCTGAGTATTTAAATTGTTGTTAACGAGTATTGAACTTGACTTAAGATAGTATTATTTTATTCTTCCATTTACTTTTCTATACTCTATACTAAAAGCAGAAACCCCTTTTTAATGATATGCCATGTATACCGCGGTATACACGGTATACATGTAATTATTAATTTAATTAATTTAATATAATTGGTTTAATTTCAAATTAACTATTATTAAATTAAAAATTAATCTATTTACTAAAACTAGAAACCCCTATTAATTGTGTGGTATGTCATGTAAATATACTTAATTAGTTTTAAAAATAAGCAGAAATCCCTTTTTAATGATATGGTATGCCATGTATACCAGGGTATACATATAATTATTAATTTAATTAATTTAATATAATTGATTTAATTTCAAATTGACTATTATTAAATTAAAAATTAATCTTTTTACTAAAACTAGAAACTCCTATTAATGGTGTGGTATGTCATGTAGATATGCTTTATTAGTTTTAAAAATATTGTTAATATAAATCACATCATGTTCTGCGAGATTTTAAAATCAACGTCAATACAATACCTCGGCCCTCTTAAAGGTATGATATGTCATGTATACTACGATATACACATATAATTATTAGTTTAATACATAATTAGTTTAATTCAAAATTAATATAATTATTACTATTAAATTAAATTAATTGCCAACAATATTCAAGTTACATACTAGAAATCTACCAGCAATGTTTTTGAATTGATATCGGGAGGTGAAGTATCATACTTATGTACTAAAAGCAAACTTCAACAAAAATACTACTCCCTCTGTCCCAATCATTTCTTTACACTTTCCTTTTTGGGATGTCTCTCTCAATTCTTTACATTTCTAAATTTTCCAAAATTAGTAAACTTTTATAATATAAAAATCCACTACTTCCACTATTTTCCACCACTATCCTCACTTTATACATTAAATATTGACTGATCCCACCACTTTACCCATTTTTTCTACTTTTTCCACTACTTAATTATTTTTTCTTAACCTTCATGCTCAACCCAAATGGGTGGGACGGAGGGAGTACAGTGTTTCCATACAATATTTTTTTGCTCCTAAAATTTTTTAATACGCATAATGATAAGTTGGTAAATGATAAACTTAAGAAATCTATACTCTATATTAAAATCAGAAACCCCCTCTTAATGGGATGGTATGTCATGTATACCGCAATGTACATATAATTATTAGTTTAATTAGCTTAATATAATTGATTTAATTTCATATTAATTATTATTTAATTAAAAATTAATCTCTGAATTTAAAGTAGAAACCCCCTCTTCATAGTATGGTATGCCATATATACCGCGATATACAAATAATTATTAACTTAATTAGTTTTATAAATATTGCTAGCTTAATTCAAAATTTATTTAATTATTGTTATTAAAATATAAACTAATCTATACTTTTTAAAAACATAACCCCCTAAGGTATGATGTGTTATGTACACCGCCGTATACACATATAATTATTAATTTAATTAGTTTAATTCAAAAATATAATTATCATTATAAGATTAAATTAATTGCCAACAATAGCAAAGTTGTATACTAGAAATCTACCATCAACTTGGTGTTTGAATTGATATCGGGAGGATTGTTTGAACTGGTATATGGGAGGGGTAAATATCGTAGTTAAACACTTAAAACATTATGTACTAAAAGTAAACTCAACCACAAATATTACATTGTTCTCGTACAATGTTTTTTTGCTACTAAAAAGTTTTAATACGCATAATGGTAAGTTGGTAACTGATAAACTTAAAAAAAACTTACGTAAGAATAAATAATGGAATTTAAACATCATCCATTAACATTACCTGTACACTAGACCCAAGAGCTGTTGCTTGAACACCCACAAGCACACAAGAATCATTTCTTTATTAGTAAAATAATAATTATTTAATAAGAATAGTTAATTTCTATTTTCAAATTTGTAAAAAATTGCATAATAAAAATTTATAATACAATTAATAAAAAAATTTGATTAATACAATTAATATATACGTTATATTTATAACTATTACCTTTTATACTATAAGTTATACAATAACTCTATATTATTGTAATTACTATCTCTCTTACTATTACGGTACTATTACAGATGTTTATTTCATCCGCTCGATCTTGATATGTTCCCCACCTCAATCGGATCGGGAATTTGGGGAATTGTTCGGGTTCGAGCTCGAGCGGGAAGGACCAGATATATAGAAATAATTTGGAAACTTCTTTTCATTGAAACAAAATAATACTAAAACTCAGGTTCGATTTGTTATTGCTACTACATAATTATACAAGTTATTTATTTATTAAATTTATCTTCTTTGATTTCACCAGAATTCGATTATCATAACTATTTAATTAAATAATCTTAAGTTTATTATAGACTTTCATTTAAATTTCACATTGAATTCTACAAATCAACATATTTAAATTAATAATGTGATTACTATCTCTCTTACTATTACGGATGTTACTATTACGGATGTGTATTTCATCCGCTCGATCTCGATATGTTCCCCACCTCAATCGGATCGGGAATTTGGAGAATTGTTCGGGTTCGAGCGGGAATGACTAGATATATAGAAATAATTTGAAAACTTCTTTTCATTGAAACACAATAGTACTAAAACTAAGGTTCGATTTGTTATTGCTACTACATAATTATACAAGTTATTTATTTATTAAATTTAACTTCTTTGCAGCTCTTTGCCGCCGAATCTCCTCATTGGCCAATGTCGACGTCCTGTAACACCGTTCAGGATTCGATTATCATAACTATTTAATTAAATAGTCTTTATTTAATTATAGACTTTCATTTAAATTTCACATTGAATTCTACAAATCAACATATTTAAATTAATATTTATTAATTATTTTTATACTCAATATTCAAATTTTATTTTAATAATTTAATTTTTATTCTCAATCCGTGCTTCGCACGGGCTATAGGCTAGTATTATATAATAAGATATAATGTGTATCGAACTCTTTACATACCAACTAATTATTTGCTTTTCTTTTATTATATAACATGATATAAATACAGAAGGGCTCTTCGACAATCATAATTAGTCAGAAACTAGCAATAAACCAACATATCTTTGCCATTAAATTTAAAATAAATGGTTAGGATCGGTGAGTGTTGAACTCATTGCACTCCTTGCGGCTGCAAGTAGGGTTAGCATTCGGTCGGTTCGATCTAGAACCGGACCCGAATAGACCGAGAATTGAATTATCATTTTTTTAACCGAACCGAACCGAAATTATATTTTGGACCGGAATCGAACCAAACCGAAATAATGCTATTCAGTTCTTTCATAAAAGAACCGAAATTTTTTCAAATAAAAAATTTGTATTTCAAAGAAAGCCAAAAAATATTATTTTTCTAAAAATAAAAATATTAGCTAATGAAATACAAGTATGAAATGTAAATATAATAGTTCAAATTTCAAATCTCGAACCAAAAATAAGCCATGCAAAATTTTGAATATATTCATACATATAAAATTAATATATTATATCTATAAAAATTATATAAATATAAAATAAAAAAAATTCGGTCTATTCGGTTCAGACCGATTTTTTTTAAAAGAACCGAACCGATATTTATTTCGGTATATTCGGTCCGGACCGAAAAGACCGAATTTTCAGAAAATTAGAACCGAACCGAAATTATACTATTCAGTTCGATTTTTCGGTTCTGGTTCGGTTCTGTTCAGTCCTAGCTGCAACAATATAATTGATATGGGCTGAAATATAATCCACAAATAATTAATGATATATTAATTAGACCTAGTTTGGTCTAAGAATTAGGCCCGACAAAAGGCCCGAAACCCTAATTATTTATTAATTTCGTAATTAATAAATAGGGGAAATATACATATCATAAATAGAGACCAAATTGAAGTAATATCTTCATAGAAGGATCCAGAATCCCAATCAAATAATATGATGAGTCACAGCACTTATCAGATAAGGATAATACTTGCCTGCCAAGTAATGCACTCCTTATCAGTTATCAATAACGAGACTTATCCGTTAAGTCTCCTAAACTTACTCTAAATACAAGGCTCCTGACGCCTATATAAGGACCCTCGTCCTTCATTCTAGAACTACGTTTTATTGGCTTGATTCTCTATACAGCAGAGATACGTAGGCATCTTGTGAGGACCGATTTAGTCTCGAAACACAAGAGCAGTCATTAAAGCTTGGACGCTCACAAACCCTAGTATTTAATCCACAAAGCACGTTTTTTAATCTATAACATTTGGCGCCGTCTGTGGGAATACAACATCAACCATGGTAAACACACGAAGAACAGCTCGAGATACTCAAACTCCTGAGGATCGCCCTGTCACCTCTGAGGCTGATACACATAGAGATCAACCACCGCCAACTACTGGCATCGAAGGGGCGAATATCCCCACCAACACTCAAGACCGAAAGTCCCAACATCGGTTGAAGGGACGAATCCCCTGCAGATGGTCATTCATGGATCTAATCCACAAGAGACCGTTTACCAGCAACCGATCACAACCTCCCCACTGCTCATGAATCCCCTGAGGAGCCTTCAACTCCATACTACTGATCTCCCTCAATATGTGAATCAGACCCTTGGGATGCATACCCATGGTAGGCCCCCTCGACCCCCGGTGGGCAGTAGTGGTACCAATCTGGTACACCATGAGGCATATGTGCCCCCTTACATACAAGGTTTGGAACCCATGAACCGTAAAACCCAAACTCGTCAGATGTATCGAGACGATTTCTCTGGTCCTTACACTGAGGATGAAAATTACAATACTGATGATGACTATCCCCCACGAAGAAGACGTTCTGCAAACAAGGAGCAAACCACTCAGGAAAGGATTGCAGCCCATGAGGCATAGGTTGCAAAACTCAAAAAGAAGTTAGAGGAAGAAGAGGCTGCAAGAGCAGCCGGGAGGCCTCCGGTAATTAATCTGGATCCTACTCCTCCGAGATCCAGAAGGGTTGAAACCCCAAGAGGAGATCCTACTGTATTGTTACCCCTAGGAGATCCTGACGATCCTACACCACCCTTCACTCAAGAGATAATGAAGGCCACTATATCCAGGAAGTTTAAAATGCCAACCATCAAAGCTTATGATGGAACGGGAGATCCCGCAAATCATGTAAGAACCTTCTCAAATGCACTGCTGTTGCAGCCTGCCAATGACGCTATAAAGTGTAGGGCGTTTCCACAAACCCTAGCGGGCATGGCTCAACGTTGGTATAGTCGCCTTCCGCCCAATTCTATTGGATCCTTCAAAGAGCTGAGTAAGGCATTCATCAATCAATTTGTTAGTGGGAAGATACATGAGAAAAGTTCCGCCTCTCTTATGGGGATTCGACAAGGCAAAAATGAAACGTTGAGAGAATACTTGAGTAGATTCACTAAGGAGGCTATAAAAGTCCCAGATTTGGAAGATAAAGTGGCTATGATAGCCCTACAGCAAGGAACTACCGATGACCACTTCAAGAGGTCTTTGGCTAAACATCCCCCCGAAAACATGTTGTTACTACAAGATAGAGCTGGAAAATACATCAAGGCTGAGGAGAGCATGAGAAAGTATGAACCCGTTGCTACTGGCAATGGAAATTCAAAGAAGAGAAAGGATACTCCAGAATATGATGCAAGAGAGAAGTATCCTAGGACATCAAAGGATTCTGATTCACCACCCAAGAAGAACAATTTTGGGCCTAAGTTTACGGAGTATGCAAGATTGAATGCTCCTAGGAGCCAAATTCTGATGGAGATTGCAAAGGAAGAAGACCTTAAATGGCCGAAGCCTATGAGGGCCGATGTGTCAAAAAGAAATCAAAACCAATACTGTCGGTTTCACAAAGAAGTTGGCCACGATACAGATGACTACAGGCAACTGAAAGATGAAATTGAGTTCTTGATTCGAAGAGAAAAGCTTGGTAAGTTTACCAAGGATGGAAATCAAGGAAGCCAGAGAGGGAACTATGAAAGGAAAGACTATGATATACGGGACAATGATCAAGACCGAAATCCAAAGCCCCGAGGGCCTGTCATCAATATGATATTTGGAGGGCCAACTGCTGCCGGACCTTCCAGAAACTCGAGAAAAGCTTATGCCCGTGAGGTAATGACTGTGGTTGGAGAAGCACCAAAGCGTGCCAAGACTGAAGTATCTTTGAATTTTGATGATTCTGATCTTGAGGGAGTGAAATTTCCCCATGATGACCCTCTGGTCATAGTACCTGTGATAGGCAACTCTGAAACAAAGAGAGTTCTTGTTGACAATGGAGCTTCAGTGGACATCTTGTTCCATGATGCTTTCATCAAGATGGGTTACACTGATTCTCAGCTAACACCCTCAAACATGCCCATATATGGGTTCAATGGAGTGGAATCGAAGGTAGAAGGCACGATTCAACTCCCCATAACAATGGGACAAGTTTCAAAGACGTCTACTCAAATGCTGAACTTCATAGTTATCAAAGCAACTTCAACCTACAATGCAATTCTGGGAAGAACGGGTCTTCATGCATTCAAGGCTGTTGCCTCATCTTATCATTTAAAGGTCAAGTTCCCTACCAGGAATGGAATTGGCGAAGAGAAAGGCGATCAGAAAATGGCTAGAAGTTGTTATGTAGCCGCGTTGAGGCCTGATGGAGTTGGGGGGCAGGTTCTCCCAATTGAGGACATGGACATCAGAAACGATGAAGAAAGAAGAGGAAAGCCAGCTGAGGATCTTGTTCCCATCCCCCTGATTCCAGGAGAACTAGACAAGGTCACCTACATTGGAGCTCTACTACCTGAATCTATGAAAAGCAAGTTGACATCCTTTCTTCAAGAAAACAGTGACGTATTTGCTTGGACAGCAGCTGATATGTCAGGGATTGATCCCCAATTGATAACCCACAAATTGAATGTGGATCCTGAAAGAAAGACAGTGAAACAAAAGAAAAGAAATTTTGCTCCAGAAAGGCAAGAAGCCATCAAACAGGAGGTAGAAAAACTCTTGGAAGCAGGCTTCATTGAAGAAATTCAGTTCCCTGAATGGTTGGCTAACCCAATGATGGTCAAGAAGACTAATGGAAAGTGGAGAATGTGTGTGGACTTCACCGACTTGAATGATGCATGTCCTAAGGATTGTTTTCCCTTACCAAGGATTGATGCTTTGATAGATGCCACTGCTGGGCACGAGATGCTAAGTTTCATGTATGGCTTCAGTGGATACAACCAAATCAAGATGCACAAGGACGACATCTCCAAGGTATCATTCATCACCGACTTTGGTGTTTTCTGTTATTTAGTCATGGCATTTGGACTTAAGAATGCAGGGGCAACATACCAAAGATTGGTGAACAAGATTTTTGAACCACTGATTGGTAAAACAATGGAAGTTTATGTGGATGACATGCTAGTCAAGAGCCTCGACAAGGCAGACCATATAAAACATCTTCAAGAAGCGTTTGAAGTGCTGAGGCACCACAAGATGATGTTAAATCCAGCAAAATGTGCCTTCGGGGTAGGCTCAGGAAAGTTTTTAGGCCTGATGGTCTCCAAGAGAGGAATCGAAGCTAACCCCGACAAGATCAAGGCAATCCTAGACATGGAACCACCCAAGTCTGTTAAGGATGTGCAGAAATTGACAGGAAGAGTTGCAGCATTGGGAAGGTTCATCTCCAAGTCAGGAGAAAAGTGCTTACATTTCTTCAAGGCACTCAAAAAGGTGAAAATTTTCGAGTGGACACCTGAAATCCAAGAAGCCTTTGAGGCCCTGAAGAAATACATGGCTGAAGCACCACTGTTGGCAAAACCAAAGCCAGGAGAGATTCTCTATCTGTACTTGGCAGTCTCCGACACTGCCCTTGGAGCTATTTTGGTAAAGGAAGAATTGAAGGTTCAGAAACCCATTTACTATGTGAGTAAAATTCTGCATGGGGCAGAAATAAACTACTCTACCATAGAGAAGTTTGCCTTAGCCTTGATAATGGCCTCAAGAAAGCTACGTCCATACTTTCAGGCGCACAAGATAGAAGTTTTGACTAATCAACCTCTAAGGAACATTCTGCACAGCCCTCAAGTTAGTGGAAGATTGATCAAATGGGCTATTGAGTTGGGGGAATTTGATATCAAGTATAAGCCTCGTACGGCCATAAAAGCTCAAGCACTCGTTGACTTCATGGTTGAATGTACCATTGACAACCAAGAAGTCGGGGGGCAGGAAGTAGTAGTGGAAGACAACAAAGATGAAGACACGGTGTCCAGGGAATGTTGGGTGCTCTATTTTGATGGGGCATCAAAAACAAAATCAAGTGGAGCAGGTTTGGTGCTACAAAGTCCTGATGGATTTCTCATAGAGTATGCACTAAAGCTAGACTTCCCGACAACAAACAACGAAGCTGAGTACGAAGCTCAGATAGCTGGTTTGGGCCTAGCTGGGGCCCTGAGAGTTAAGACTCTCAAAGTATGTGGAGACTCAAGGTTAGTCGTTTCTCAAGTACATGGAGAGTTCGAAGCCAGAGATGAAGTCATGGCTAAGTATCTGAAACTTGTCAAAGCCATCATGACTCAGTTCGATGAATGCTATGTGGAGCACGTTCCGAGGGAGGAAAATGTGAAGGCTGATGCCTTGTCTAAGTTTGCCTCTTCTGAAATTGAAAACTATGCAGGGAGTGTATACTTCCAAGTCTTGAAGACCCCAAGCATCAACGGAAAGTTGGTAGCACCCATTGGTATTACCAGTTGTTGGATTGATCCCATCAAAGCTCATCTGGAAACTGGGTGGCTGCCCAACGACACTTCAGAAGCACGAAAGCTATACGTCAGAGCACTAAGGTATGCCCTAATTGAGGGAATCCTATACAAGAGGTCTTTCATCATTCCTTATCTGAAGTGTTTGAGACCCCAAGAGGCAGAATTGGCCCTAAAGGAAGTACATGAAGGAATCTGCGGGCAACACTTGGGGGGCAGAGCCCTTGCACATAAAGTCACCCGTCTAGGTTTCTATTGGCCAAGCATGCTTGCTGATGCTAAAAGCTATGTGAGAAAATGTGAACGGTGCCAGAAACATGCACCAGTGGTTAGACAACCACCTGAGATGATGACATCCATTAACTCTCCTATCCCTTTTGCTATGTGGGGAATGGATATACTTGGACCATTTCCAATGGCGAGTGCTCAAAGAAATTTCTTGATAGTGGCAATTGACTACTTCACCAAGTGGATTGAGGCTAAGCCATTAGCCAAGATAACCACCAAGCAAGTGATGCAATTCTTCTGGGAAAATGTGATATACAGGTATGGAATTCCACGAGTCCTGGTTACGGACAATGGAACTCAATTCAACAATGATGAGTTCAAGAAATATTGTGATGAGAATGATATCAAGTTGCGCTTCACTTCTGTTGCCCATCCTCAAGCAAATGGGCAAGCTGAGGTTGCAAATCGAATTATCCTAGATGGACTGAAGAAAAGAGTTGAACGCTCCAGAAATACTTGGGTAGATGAATTGCTCCCCATACTATGGGCATATCGTACTACTTGTAAAGTCACCACTGGAGCTACCCCCTTCTTGCTGGCATATGGAGCAGAGGCAGTGGTTCTAGTGGAGATTACACACACGTCTCCAAGAGTTGAAGCTTATGAACCAGAAACAAATGAAGAAGGCTTGAGGCTGGCTTTAGATTTAATTGACGAAGTTAGAGATGAGGCGAATGCCAAGATAGTTGAACATCAGAAACGAGCATCTTTCTACTACAACCTAAGGGTTAAAGAGAGATTCTTTCGTCAAGGGGACTTGGTCCTTAGAAAGATTGAAGCATCTGGAGTTGGACAAAAGGGAAAGTTAGCCCCAAACTGGTAAGGGCCCTATCGGGTCAAGAATGTGTATGGACGAGGCTCATACAAGCTGGAAACTCTGGAAGGGATTGAAGTGCCTAGAACTTGGCATGCTGCAAACTTGAAAGTTTATTATGTTTAAGTGTGTCCTAACTGGACTCACTATTAGGACAAGTAGAAATAAGGTCGACGAAACCAATCCAAGTTTTTAAACTTGAGGTAGAAGTAGTATACTATGTAAGGGTTGAACCCATTTCTTCAAGTTATGAATTCATTCAGCAATCTCAAAAATATTCTACAAAGCATTGCATATTGATGTTTATATGATTCAAAGTACTAATTAAGTACGCAAACACGAGAAATTAAAAGGCATGAAGGAAATAAGTTAAATAACTTGCAATAAAGTTAAGTTATGCCCAAAGGCAGAATTACAGAAAATAAATAAAAAGCTACAACTAGCTATGACTAAGCATCACCCCCTCCTTGCTCTTCCTCAGAGCTAGACTCCTCCCCAGACTCCTCTCCAGAATCCTCTCCTTTCGCAGACTCTTCTTCCTCACTGGAGCTGGATTCCTCAGACTCTTCGCCAGGATGAGAGGCATGTTCGGGATCAAGAATCCTGTTATCCTCATCCATGTCGTCCTCTCCAGCCAAGGCCATCTCCAAACGAGTAGGAGCGTGGGGGCTGGGAAAGTCAGAAATAGTGAGGGATCCAGGGAGTCTCCTCGAAACCTCAGCCAATGCCTCGTCCCATCCTTTAGTGTACTGGACAGGAAAGAGGAGATCATCGTGTTGAGTAATCAAACCCTTGTACTCGTCAGAGTCAAGGTACTCATCAATGTGGCGCTCCTTCCCCTTCCTGAGCTCTACCAGCTCCGCTTGAGCATCAATCAGCTCCTTCTCCCTTTGGTCCAAGGAAGCCTAAGAGAACCTGTTAGGCCGAATACACAATATATAATCAAGTATGTATATGAGAATAACAATCAAGAACACTTTTTATAAATCAACAAACTGTAATTATATTAACAGTTTCTCTCTTAGTGATGTTAATGAATCACAAAGAGCTACTAGGTTACAAGAATAATATATTCAATGTTCGCGTCCCTTCTAGGGATAACTTATCTGTGTTTATATAGTACACAGCTACATACAATCCTTATCTAATTGATACTCCTATAAGTTAGCTATACAATTCATATCAATCAAGGATTGCTTCAGTCTTCTATTCCGTTTCCTTAGCTGTATCAATATATTCTGCTTCTTTCCATCTTCAGAATATATTGCTTCTAGAATCTTTATCTTTGCACCGACAGCTAAGTCAACTTTCACCCTGTCAGACTTTAACAAACTCTGACCGGCTTCCATGTAAACTCTTCACCCAGTCAGACTTTATCAAACTCTGACTGGCTTCTAGATAAACTCTGATATGTACCTGTTACTTAAACACTGATGAACAAACGTCAGCAATTATATCTAACAATCTCCCCCAACTTGTTCATGATAAAAATGTACGAGTTAAACAGATAATTGATGATGTCAAAACATATAACAAATGCAGTGTTTAAAATATGTCAGAGTTTAATTTTAAAACAGAGTTTAAATTTAACTTAGAATAGAAAACATAAAAACTTACAGTCAGACTTTACTGAATTTCTTGGATATCAGGTACAGTCCTGATATAATCTGATAGTAACTTTCTCTCAGCTCGATCTAGTTCAGCAATCATATCCTTCTTCAGCTCCTTCAATTCTGGTTCATCTTCACCAATTTGATAAATGGCAGCCCTTAAAGAATAGATGTTGTTCTTGTTCATTTCATTGCCAAGTCTGATATAAAAAGCCTTATCAGACTCTAGATTGAACTCTAGAACTTTCTTATTTAGTGCAGTCCTGAATCTAGCACTATTTTTCTTCATTTCCACCAACTTTCCATGTGCATCTCTGTACTTAGGAATATAAGCACTGGAAACATTTCCTCCAAAAAGAACTTTCGATTTCATCATTCTGTCTTTTAAAACCATAGCAGCATTATGAGTATTTCTATTTTTGATCTTCAGGAGATATAGAACATACTCTAGCTCTTCCCAGAATTTTAGACAAATATCATCTTCTCCAATTCTGTAAACTCTGCCATCAGCCATAAAGTATAATAAAAACTCCTTCTTCAAGCCTCTGTGGTAAATCATCTGAACAGATTCTAGTTTATCAAGGTTTTCTTGAGTAACCCCAACACCAGGTTCTGCCAGTGATGTATGATCTAAAGGACTATTATTAACTCTTTTCTCTCTGTGGGAACCCAAACCAGATTTATCATAAGATTGTTTTCCAAGTACTGTTCTGGTTTGTAGAAAGTTCACCTGGCTAGGCTTCAGAGTTTCAGGTAATGAAGATCTTTTGAAACCTTGGAGTGGTGAAGATAGCTGAGTTTGCACAACTTGAGCACTGTCAGAGGTTGGCACATTCTTAACAATAACATCAACTTGAGCATTGTCAGAGGTTGAATAATTCTTCTTTTCCAGGTTAGGCTCTTCAATCATCACACCTTTACCTTTATCAGCATTTGAACCAATAGGCCTCCTTGAGTACTGTAAACTCTGATCAGAGTTTACATTCTCTTTGATAACAATTCCTTTTTCTTTTCTCCTTGGAGCCTTGATAACCTTCTGTTTGTAGATTCCAGCTTCAACATCTTTCCTGTGTTCTTCAGCAAGCAATTTCTCTTCTGCCTGGATATCTTCAATAGTAACATCTTTACCATGTTCTGCTAAGAATAACTGTGTAGCAACTTCTTCATCAGTAACTGGAGATTTAGAGGAAAGAAGTAAACTTCTAACCCTTGAAGAAGACTGCCCTCCAGTGTATAATCTTTTTCCATCAGCATTCTGAGCATCAGAGTTTGATCTCCTCCCTTGCCTTTGAACATTCCTTGTCCTTGGATTTTGACCTTTTGCATCACCATCAGTAGTGTCATCTTTCCGAGTCAGAGTTTGAGAGCCTTTGCATTTGTCTTGAGGCACTCTCTCCCCCTTTTTGACATCATCAGACAGCAAAACTGATGTGAGCAATTCAATGGAATTTGCAATTTCATCCAACTTAGTTGACATTTTGACTTGATTTTCTTCAACCTTGGACAACCTGGAATCAAAAATCTTCTGATCTTTACACAAGGAAATATACAATGATTTATCCTTCTGTTGTGTAAGTTCCCTTGCAGCTATATCATTCCGTAGACCTTCAATAACCTTGTCAGAAGCATCAAAACGATTGTTTAATGATTTGACTTGGACTATTGTAGCTTTTAGATGAGTTAAAAGTTCAGGATTTTGAATCTCCTTTGAAGACATGGTCACAAAGTCAGCAGCTCGTACATCAGAAAAGATAGTGTCTTTGCTTGACCAATTTGAGAAATACATATTCTGAAAATGCTCAGCAGTAGCACGATTGACTTCTCTTTCCTCATCAGAGTTAGCTTGAATATCAGATAACTCTACTTGAATATCAGGATGTGAATGAGCAGGACTATCTTCAACATTGTCATCCTCTGCGGAATTCTCTTCAGGAACATTCTCTGCAGCAGTCTCAGTGTTGATCTGCTCAGCTTCATGAATCTCAGAGTTTGCAACAAACTCTGCTTCTATAGGAACATTCTCTGTTGCATCCTTGTCAGTAACATCAGGATTTGCAGCAACAGTTTCTGGAGCATTACCATCTAAAGTCTGATCGACTTCCTCACCCTCTTCAATTACCTGGTGAGTAACAGAGAGAATCTCTGTGTGTGTAGCCATAGAATCGTCAAGAAGAACCGTGGCTTGATCAGCTTCCACACCCTCTGTTTCATCAAAAACTTCAAGATGGTCAGAGTTTACAGAGTTGTGTGCTTCAAATTCCATATCAAATCCTTGTGACTCAAAAATCTCAGCCTCTGCTTCAGCATTTTTTGTAGCCTCCTGAACAAGAATTTCAGGAGCTTCATCTGCATCTTCATTTGCAGCTTCCTCAACTACATCATCAGCGTTTGATGTAGGAGCTTCATCTTGAAGAACAGTCTCCATAAAAACTCTATCCTCAGGAACAACATCATCATTTGGAATCTCAAGATCATCAACAACAGTTGAAGAGATATTCTCAGCACCAAACAAATGTGCTGCTACCAATCTTCTTTTTCTCTGATGAAGAGATTCTTCATCAGTTTCAGTCTCTTCATCAATAGCATCAGACTTTTCCCTATTTGCTCTTCTTTTCTTCATTCTTCTTTTCTGAGGCATATTTTCAGCATTTGATGCCCCAGCTTCAGTGTTTATCCTGACAGACTTAACAACCCTCACTTTAGATTTCTTTGACCTCTGTGGTTGAGACACAGAAGGTCCAGCTTCAGTGTTTATCAGTTGTGGTTGTTGTAGGTTGACTAGGAATTGTTGCACAGATTCAGGCAACATTAACACACCAACATCTCCTTTCTTGTTATCCTTGTTAGTGAGATCAGAGAATATACGTTTATGCAGTTTAAATGAGAGGATAACATCATCCTCTAAGATCTCAACATTAGGACAGCAAAAATTGAATATTAACTGACAAAATCTAGAGAAATAAACAACATTTCTATTCTCTAGCATCTTCTCACCAATATTAGTTAAAACTAATCTAGCAACATCAAAATGACTGCCATAGAGAAGAGAATACCCGATCTGTAGACTATCCGTGGGAATTGCATCCCAATTGGTGCACTTCTTTCCAAAGGCCCGAGTAATGCAATCGAAAAAGAAACTCCATTCCTTGCGCAAAAGTGGCCTTTTGAGTTGACCTATCTTTGTCAAAGGTCCAGAGTAGCCTATCTCCCTCATCATTCTGACTAACTCAGAATCTCCAACAGAGATTGTGAATGCATTGTGATAAGTGGATTTTTAATCCACTTGGAATGCTTCATATCGGCTTAAATTGATGACTTGAACTCAAGTATGTGGTGTGTTTAATGTGTTTTCATTAAGTTTTGCAGAACCAAGAGTTGGAGGTTAATGTGATTAAAATTCGGATTTTCCAGGTAGGTTGCGAAGCTCTCACGGTTTTGGCCATATCTGGAGTTCTACAAGTCCGATTCTGACGATTCAACAGCTCACGCGAAGCCACGGAAATTTTCTACATTGCTGGGCAATTTTCCAGGAGCTGTGAGGCGCTGCAGCGCTAGTTTCCTGCGCAAGAGCGCCTTAGGAGGCGCAAGAGCACTAAAATCTTGAGCAAGAGCGCCTATTTGAGTTTTCAGAGTAAAAATCCAGGGATGTGGAGGCGCAAGAGCGCCATATAGAGGTGCAAGAGCGCCTGTTTCCTCCTGGAGTGCCTCGATTATGCATGTATTTTACTCCAAGCCGGGTCAATTTGTGTTGGGCCTAATTTGTTAGGGCTCGTATCTTGGGTTTATTATGTAATATCTTATACTTTAAAAACATCATTCATTAGGTTATTTTTTTTGGTGGGAATCTATCTATCATCAACATTATTATTCTAGGAACAAGAGATCAATTTCTAGGGTTCTTCAAGCTAGTGACAAGCAAGGAGGCCTATTGATTCCATCTTTTGTATTTCTTCTCTACAATTTCCGGGATTTATTTTTCTCTCAATTTCTTTTCTATTATTCATTATTAATTGTTTGTAGATTCATGTTATCATTTGAACCCATGATGATGAGAAGTCCGATTATGGGCTAATCGTTATCATGGGGTTTTAATGGAGTTTTCCATGGATTCTAGTTATTAAATGTTTTTATGCCTTGGTGTGTGTTTGATGTATTGTTAACCTAGTCTTGTTGCGCTTATTCGTTATGGGTGCATCGCGAACATCCGTAATTGTTTGTTGAATCCTAGTGATTGCGAAAGTGGATCTAGGGTTTAGAACATACCATGCTAGCGTAGGTTTTTGCATGTGAAGAGCATGTATTAATTTGTGGTGTAGTTCTAACCGTCTTGCACCGACTATGTGATTATTTGGATGCTTGATTGTAAACCATTATGTTTTCAATCTCTATAGACATATAGGGACTAAGCATATTTGGTGACTACTTGACTTCTATCGATTGTGGATGATCAGTAGGATGATATATGTACAACGAAAGTTGGCGTGTGTCAGTTTAGTGCGTCTAATCAGTTATCATCGCTTGCACATGCTATGTTGAAAAGGCATAAGATTCTAGATGAAGTAGTTAATGAAATTGGAACCCCATGTTTCTCTTACATAAGTAATCTCGTTTGTTAATTCACTCTTAGTTGATAATTGTTTTATTAGTTAAGTAATAATCAACAACTCAATTTAATAATTGGTCAAGCATTAAGAAGTAACCATACACTGTTGCATAGGTATTAAATTGGCATTTACACCTTGTCTCTGCGGAACGAACTCTATTTATCACTTGCTATTTGTGATCGCGTATACTTGCGTGTATACGAGTCAACAAGTTTTTGGCGCCGCTGCCGGGGACTACGGTGTTATTTGTAGTTTAAGTGCTTGTCATCAGTGGTCGTTATAGATTACTGACTTGAACTGTTTTTTTATTTATTTGATGGATTATTGGGAGCAGGACTTCGTAATTGTGTGTGAGCTGTGTGCAGGTGGACATTACACTCATCAATGTGAGTATAACAGAAACCGGCCAAATTTCAGCTGGGACTACAATCAGAGTGGTATGGAGCAATCCCAATATCCGTCCTACCCGCTCCAAAATCAGCAGTTTGGAGATGAGCCATACAGTCCATGGGGAACTCAGCAGCAACAGGGGCAACAATTTCAGCATCAGTATGCCCCAGTGCATCAACACTTTCAACCTCCTAAATTTCAGCAGCAGCAATTTCAGACTTGGTCTAACCAATAGTCGACCGAAGAAGCTGAATTAGAAGAATTGAGGTTGATGGTTAAAAGCAATGCATTGTCTCTCCAGACAATAGGAGATCAGATTGGTCAAATTGCAAATGCATTAAAAACATTGAATCAAATTGCAAGTGACACAGAAGGCCTGGCTGTAGAGCAGGAGGACAAGAACCTTCCTATCAGTCTTGACTGGCCTTTCTTAGCCACGGGTGAGACCTTGATCGAAGTTCAGGAAGGAGAGTCTGAGGGCAAAGATGAGGAAGAAGCAGAACATGAAGCTGATAAGGAAGGAGAACCGGAGGCAACCCAATCAGAAAATTCAGAATGTCCAGAAAATTCGGTTCTGAATAATCAGCCGCAACCACTTCCTTTGCAATCTGAAAATTCTGAAGAATCAGCCCAAGATCAAGAAAACTCCAAGGCTCAAGTGGCTATGCTATTTCCTTCGAAGGATGAAGAGGGTCTCAGTGTGGTAATGGTTGATACTGAACACCGTAAGAAGGTTGATCAGCCGTTAAAGTCAAAGTCTGTAGAGAGTGCTTTTCAATGGAAGTTTGACATTGAAGATGATGAATTAGAAGAGCATGTTCAGTTGTTGAATGCCACTCCGTTGCAATCTGACTTCGACCAGTTGGAGGCCGAAGAGGAAAAGAGCATCACTCCTGCTGACAAATCTACTCCGGAGAAGACTACAGAGAGTATCCAAATCGATTTTCCTCCTCCATATCCACCGAGGCTTCAGAAGCAAACTCTAGCCATGAATTTGCCGGCGGAGGATGAGGAGTGTTTTAGCTTGAAATTGGTTGATGCAGGGCAGAGTAAAAAGTATGACACGGAGAAGGAGAAGGCAAGGCATGGCCAGCTGAGGATTACAGTGCCTTGGCTAATGGGGCTACGTATTCCACATAAGTTGCTTAGAGTGGAAGATCTCTGGAATTCTCAGGTGCGCCTTAAGCCATCATTTGAAGGAGCTCCCAAACTCGAGCTCAACCCATTGCTAGTTCACCTGGGGTATGTTTCTTGTAATTCATCTCCTTTGCTTGCTATTGTTATTGCTGCTAACTTTTCAGGTAGGCGGGAGAATGTTGTTAAGAGATCTGGTGAGGAGCGAAGACGGGTAAAGCTTGTCGTTGAAGATGTCACTCCAGAAAAGATCCTTAAGTGGCCCTTATAGAGGTGCGGTGTGGAAATTTTTCAAGTTAAAATCGTGGTCGAGTCCGGCTAAATGACGTTAACGACAGCGCTTCGTGGGAGGCAACCCATGTGTTAGGTATGTTTCTACTATATTTCTTATCACCTTCAATGAGGGCATTGAATATTCTAAGTTTGGGGGTGATTTGGGGATAAGTAGTGTTGTGGTGTTATGTGTCATGTAGGAAATCATATTTTGCATGTTTGTGGTAATTCATTCATGTTTTGATTCGTATTTTGCATGTTTGTTTCATGTAGGACATTTTGTTTATGTTTTTATTATATGTGAGTCCATTTAGTTACATTTGCATAGCATGCATTTTTCATGATCCCGTAGGATTTGGCTATTTCCGTTGGTGAGTCGATGTTGATTGGAGTGTGGTAGTGATGAATAGAGGGTTGATTAAGTTCCTATGAATTGACTTGCATGACAGAAACAAATGTAAATTCACAAGTCTCATTGGTTGCTTTTGAATTTGATCAGACCATGTTTGTTTGGAAGTTAGAATTTAACCACTTGCTTATATTTAGAATGTTTTCTATTCTCTTGAAATTGAAAGAAGCACTTAAGTCTAAGTTTGGGGGAAAACAGGGATATCATGCTAGTTGTCAGTAAAGGCTAGGCGTCAAATGGCTAGTAGCCGGCTCATTGAAAAGATGAGTAGTCTAGGGTGGGATGAGAAAAAGGCAAAGCGCACTCATTCCGAAGAAAAAAAAAATAGGAAAAAAAAAAAATGTTTTGTTAGTTGTTATGAAAAATTGATCAGGTTGAGCTCTTTAATACTCGAGTAATTAAGTTCTTGGGGACTTTGTGCCTAGTGACCTAAGACTTTTCCGGTCTGGGATCCACTAACCTAACGCTCGCTACATGGGTATTATTGTATAAGCCTTTAGGGGTCTCAGCCATTGCACGGTCAAATAAGCATGCGTATTGTGTATAGTATGTTGTTTTGTAATAAAAGCATGAATTCCTGTCTAACTCGAGTGGATATTGAGGTGTCTTTAAGTGGTTTCTTGTGTCTAGAGTTCATTTTGTTTATAAGCTTGTGGTTGTTTTGGTGAAGAATAGGATATGGTCTTGATTTAGTTTGAGAGTATATTGATGAGCATTGCACACACGCACGTTTCTGTGTTTGTATTGTTAGTATACGGGAATTTGGTCGAACTCTGTTTGAAAGATTGCATTCCTTGAGATGTTGGCTTGTTGATTGGTTATGGTTAGTTTGAGGGGATCGTTTGCATTTTCATATTAGTTGCATTCATATAGTTTGCATTGTTAGTTGCATTGTTAGATGGATTTTGTGGGTACATTCGCTATAGGCCCTCACGAGACCTTACTCGTCCACTAGGGCTGCCTAGGGGTTTAAAGGGCTTGTTGCATATGCCAAATGCAACCGTGATCACCTACGGAAGTGGTACTAGTTAGTTGTATATAGTTATATTATTTATGCTTGAGGACAAGCATCGGTTTAAGTTTGGGGGTGTGATAAGTGGATTTTTAATCCACTTGGAATGCTTCATATCGGCTTAAATTGATGACTTGAACTCAAGTATGTGGTGTGTTTAATGTGTTTTCATTAAATTTTGCAGAACCAAGAGTTGGAGGTTAATGTGATTAAAATTCGGATTTTCCAGGTAGGTTTCGAAGCTCTCACGGTTTTGGCCATATCTGGAGTTCTACAAATCCGATTCTGACGATTCAACAGCTCACGCGAAGCCACGGAAATTTTCTACATTGCTGGGCAATTTTCCAGGAGCTGTGAGGCGCTGCAGCGCCAGTTTCCTGCGCAAGAGCGCCTTAGGAGGCGCAAGAGCACTAAAATCTTGAGCAAGAGCGCCTATTTGAGTTTTCAGAGTAAAAATCCAGGGATGTGGAGGTGCAAGAGCGCCATATAGAGGCGCAAGAGCGCCTGTTTCCTCCTGGAGTGCCTCGATTATGCATGTATTTTACTCCAAGCCGGGTCAATTTGTGTTGGGCCTAATTTGTTAGGGCTCGTATCTTGGGTTTATTATGTAATATCTTATACTTTAAAAACATCATTCATTAGGTTATTTTTTTTGGTGGGAATCTATCTATCATCAACATTATTATTCTAGGAACAAGAGATCAATTTCTAGGGTTCTTCAAGCTAGTGACAAGCAAGGAGGCCTATTGATTCCATCTTTTGTATTTCTTCTCTACAATTTCCGGGATTTATTTTTCTCTCAATTTCTTTTCTATTATTCATTATTAATTGTTTGTAGATTCATGTTATCATTTGAACCCATGATGATGAGAAGTCCGATTATGGGCTAATCGTTATCATGGGGTTTTAATGGAGTTTTCCATGGATTCTAGTTATTAAATGTTTTTATGCCTTGGTGTGTGTTTGATGTATTGTTAACCTAGTCTTGTTGCGCTTATTCGTTATGGGTGCATCGCGAACATCCGTAATTGTTTGTTGAATCCTAGTGATTGCGAAAGTGGATCTAGGGTTTAGAACATACCATGCTAGCGTAGGTTTTTGCATGTGAAGAGCATGTATTAATTTGTGGTGTAGTTCTAACCGTCTTGCACCGACTATGTGATTATTTGGATGCTTGATTGTAAACCATTATGTTTTCAATCTCTATAGACATATAGGGACTAAGCATATTTGGTGACTACTTGACTTCTATCGATTGTGGATGATCAGTAGGATGATATATGTACAACGAAAGTTGGCGTGTGTCAGTTTAGTGCGTCTAATCAGTTATCATCGCTTGCACATGCTAGGTTGAAAAGGCATAAGATTCTAGATGAAGTAGTTAATGAAATTGGAACCCCATGTTTCTCTTACATAAGTAATCTCGTTTGTTAATTCACTCTTAGTTGATAATTGTTTTATTAGTTAAGTAATAATCAACAACTCAATTTAATAATTGGTCAAGCATTAAGAAGTAACCATACACTGTTGCATAGGTATTAAATTGGCATTTACACCTTGTCTCTGCGGAACGAACTCTATTTATCACTTGCTATTTGTGATCACGTATACTTGCGTGTTTACGAGTCAACACATTGAAATCTTCAAGACCCAAAGCATCACGAACAGTAGTAGGAGTAACAGTAAATTCATCTCCTTGAAACTCAAAAATGATAGATGGAGAACCAGTCTCTCCTCCATTATCATAAGCACCTGTCTGCCAAAAAGTCCGAATTTGAGTTGCAGACAACTTCGAGGGTGCGGTGAGAGCAGTGCCGATATCAGAGTTTGACAAGAAACTCTGAATCAAATGAAACGCCTCCGGTGCGTTCTCATTTGCTAAAGGAGCTGAGTAGTTGTTAGGAACAAATTCTATCCCAGAAGCAGTAAACATTGTTGTAGCCATTAGAACAGTTTAGAAGAAAACAAACAGAGAATAGATTATAGTGTATGCAGTGAAAGTGTTTGAGACAATGTGTGTGAGTAAAAGCTTATGAAAAGTTGAGGTGTGTAAAAGAATGAACCGTGTATGTGTAGTAAATTTAAATAATAGCAGTGAAAATTAAAACCCAATCGTTTTAATCATTACTACACACAGCAGGCGTCTTTGAAAAAATGTGTGAGTGGGACAGATGTCAAACATGTATTCGCTGACAGCTGTATGTAACAACTTCCAATACACACGCGCAGTAAAAATAGCCATAATTACCGCTTTTCACACTGTTCAATAACACTCAACTTCTCTCTCCTCTGTTTAATACAAAAATGAACCGTTTGTACTCATACTCTTTTGAATTTCTAAACAAATGTCTAATCTCAAAATTATAAAATGTCTGAAACCAATAAAATTTATTTTAATCATCAGAGATTAAAATTAAATTACCTCGGCATATTTCACACAATACATCAGTGTTTACCATTTATCCTTCTTTGTCAATAAACTCTTTTCTCAGACTGTACAGGTGAATAATGATGTGTGCTATAGCAGAGTTTACTGAAATCAATATTTAGATCATCTCAAAGTGCATAAAATCCACAAACTTAAGCAGTAAAAACTGGTTGCCTAAACTCTCATGTAAAACATAAAATCTGATTTTTATGTCTAAACTCTGTAATACTGATATCCTTTCATTTGGATATGTCTTTTATTTTTCACCCCCTTTATAGATATAATTTTTATTTTATATTTTATATTTTATATTTATTTATTTATTTATTCCAGTAATCAGTGGTTGGCACTAGTCACCAAAAATCAAAGATTTTAGCCCTTATTTCATACAATAAGTTCCTGGATCTTCCTAGGCACAACATGATCTCAAAGGAATTTGTGCTCTGTTTGGCATCTTTTGATTTGAGGGTGAATTATTTGCAATTAATAACCAGAGTTTAGACTTGTCATCAGTTAATGCAATTAATTTATGAGAGAAAATGCAAACAGCTAATACAGACTCAGTGTATAGGATTAATAAACTAAGAGATGCTATAAATATAGAGACAATATCATGCTGTGTTAACTTACTGCACATAGTTGAGATCAGAATCTATATAACTCTTAAGGATTCATAATTACTTACTGAGAATTATGCTTCATACAAATTTCTTCATTGGTCCTTATGTTTCAGACAAAATTACAATCAGACTATAACATCAGACTTTAACCGACAGAGTATGACTTAACACTTTTATAACTAACAGAGTTTAGCATCAGAGTTTACGTTCAGAGTTTATGACACTGGTACTCATAACACTTAATACATGCAAAGAATCATGAGCATTAAAAATCAAACATGTATAGATTTTGAGTCTAACCCGTATCTCTAGTCAAAACCAGAGATCATTCCAAGTTCATTTACCAATCTTGTAAAAGTAGCTTCACTCAAAGGTTTGGTGAAGATATCTGCAAGTTGTTGGTCTGTAGACACAAAATGAAGCTCAATGTTTCCTTCTTCCACATGTTCTCTGATAAAATGATACCTTATGCTGATGTGCTTGGTCATGGAGTGCTGTACTGGATTTCCTGTCATAGCAATAGCACTTTGGTTATCACAGTAAATAGGTATTTTAGAGTACTTCAAACCATAATCCAGCAACTGATTCTTCATCCACAGAATCTGTGCACAACAGCTACCAGCAGCTATATACTCTGCTTCTGCTGTGGATGTGGAAATTGACTTATGTTTCTTGCTATACCAAGAAACCAATCTGTCACCTAAAAATTGACAGCTTCCACTTGTACTTTTCCTGTCTATCTTACAGCCTGCAAAATCTGCATCAGAGTAACCAATTAGCTTAAACTCTGATTCTCTAGGATACCACAAACCCAAGGTTATGGTTCCTTTGAGATATTTGAAAATCCTTTTTCCAGCTGTTAGATGAGGCTCTCTGGGATCTGCTTGAAATCTTGCACAAAGACATGTTGCATACATGATATCAGGTCTACTTGCAGTAAGATACAGTAAAGACCCTATCATTCCTCTGTAGTTTGTCATATCTACTGAGGCTCCTGTGTCTTTGTCTAGCTTTGTTGCTGTAGCCATGGGAGTTGTAGCAGATGAACTATCAAGCATACCAAATTTCTTGAGAAGATTTCTGGTATATTTTGCTTGATTGATAAAAATACCATCATCTGTTTGCTTGACCTGTAAGCCTAGAAAGTAACTAAGCTCTCCCATCATGCTCATTTGATACCTGGATTGCATAAGCTTTGCAAACTTCTTACAAAGTTTGTCATTAGTAGATCCAAAAATAATATCATCTACATAAATTTGAACTAAAAGCAAATCATCACCAGAATTGAAATAAAACAAAGTTTTATCAATTGTACCTCTTGTGAACCCACTTTCTAAAAGAAATTGAGCAAGAGTTTCATACCATGCTCTTGGTGCTTGCTTTAGTCCATATAATGCCTTGTCAAGCCTGTAGACATAATCTGGATGTTTAGGATCTACAAATCCTGGTGGTTGTTCAACAAATACTTCTTCTTCAAGTTTCCCATTGAGAAAAGCACTTTTCACATCCATCTGAAAAACTTTAAACTTCTTGTGTGCAACATAGGCCAGAAAAATTCTTATGGCCTCCAATCTTGCAACTGGAGCAAAGGTTTCATCATAGTCAATTCCTTCCTGTTGTGAATAACCTTTAGCCACAAGTCTCGCCTTGTTTCTTGTAATCACACCTTCACTGTCAGTCTTGTTTCTGAAAACCCACTTTGTACCTACTATTGATCTATTCTTTGGTCTAGGTACAAGTGTCCAAACTTCATTTCTTTCAAATTCATTTAACTCTTCTTGCATTGCTGTAATCCAATTAGCATCTTGAAGAGCTTCCTCCACTTTCTTTGGTTCTGTTTGAGACAAGAAAGCATGATACAGACACTCATTATTTGTTGCACTTCTAGTTCTCACACTAGCATCAAGATCTCCAATTATGAGATTAGGTGTGTGTGCCTGTGTCCACTTTCTTGCTGTTGGTAGGTGGTTTCTTGCATCATTATTGGATCCTCCCCCTTGATCCATGCTCTCCTGATTCATATGTTGACTTTCTGCAGTATCTGAGGCTCCCCCTGAATTGGATGGCTCAGAGTTTGAACTGTCAGAGTTTGAATCAGTTTCCTCAACTGACTCACTTGCTGTGTCTTGTTGAGCTACTTCACGCTCCCCCTCAACTGGTTCTCTATTTTGTTCAATTTGAGAATTTCCAGTTTCTCCAGTATTTACCAGTAGAGGTTCAGAGTATGCTTCGTCAGAGTTTGTCAGAACCGCTTCATCAGAGTTTGTCGGTACTGCTTCATCAGAGTTTACATCATCAGAGAATAAACCTTCATTTTCAAAACGTAGTTGATCATATCCATCTAAGTCCTCAAGTCCAGTTATTTTCTTGTCATCAAATGACACATGTATGGATTCCATGATCACTTTAGTTCTCAGATTGTAGACTCTGAATGCTTTTGTTGACAATGGATAGCCAACAAAGATTCCTTCATCAGCTTTTAACTCGAACTTGGTCAACTGTTCAGGATGAGTCTTCAACACAAAGCATTTGCATCCAAATATATGAAAATACTTCAAATTTGGCTTCTTATTTTTCACCATCTCATATGGTGTTTTACCATGCTTGTTGATCAATGTTGCATTCTGAGTAAAACAAGCAGTTTGAACTGCTTCTGCCCAGAAATAAGTTGGTAATTTTGCTTCTTCAAGCATAGTTCTAGCAGCTTCGATTAAAGTTCTGTTCTTTCTTTCAACTACACCATTTTGCTGTGGAGTTCCAGGTGCAGAAAATTCTTGTTTCACTCCTCTTTCCTTGCAGAAAGCTTCCATGATTGAGTTTCTGAATTCAGTTCCATTATCACTTCTTATAATTTTCACTTTGTGCTGTGATCCTTTGTCCAGTAGATTTACATGATCCATCAGAGTTTGAGCAGTTTCATCCTTCTTTGATAAGAAATACACCCATGTATATCTAGTATATTCATCAACAATTACTAGAGCATATTTCTTTCTGCCCATAGACATTACATTCACTGGTCCAAAGAGATCAACATGTAGAAGATGATAAGGTTCCACTACTGAAGATTCAGATTTGCTCTTGAAAGATGACTTCCTTTGCTTTGCCTTTTGACAAGAATCACATAGGCCATCTAGACTGAGTATTGATTTTGGAAGTCCCCTTACAAGATCCTTTCTTATTAGCTCATTGATGTTGTTCAAATTGAGATGAGAGAGCTTCTTATGCCAATTCCAACTCTCTTCATTTGACATTCTTGCAGTCAGACACACTGTTTTTCCATCAGAGTTTGTTACCAAACTTGCTTCATAAATGTTGTTGTGCCTGTGTCCAACTAGAACAACTTTTCCAGTAGATTTACTGATAACTTCACAGTATTCAGTATGAAAATCTACATGGTTTCCTCTGTCACAGATTTGACTCACAGATAGCAGATTATGCTTGAGTCCTGAGACTAGAGCTACATTTTTGATGATGACACTTCCAAGATTAATATTGCCATATCCCAGAGTGTGTCCTATGTTGCCATCTCCATAGGAAATCTTTGGGCCAGCCTTTTCCTTAAAGTCTGATAGCAGGGCTTTATTTCCAGTCATATGTCCTGAGCATCCACTGTCCAAGATAAGTGTGCTCTCTTTTATACCCTGCAATCACAAACAAACACTAAGTGTTAGTTTTAAGGACCCAGACTTGCTTGGATCCTTTGGCTTTCTTAACATTGTTAGCTTTTGCAGCGGAATTACTATCAACATAGTTTAAACTAACATTGTCAGACTTTACACTTGCAGAGTTTGCTCTAACCCACTTCAGATTGGGTTTTAGCTCATAGTAATTGTGATAAATAGCATGATAACTCCTACAAGTATAAATAGAATGCCAAGTGCTCCCACAATGTGTGCATAAAGTCTGTGGTTTCACCCTTACATAATCATTCTTTTCTCCTGATGTAGAAGGTAAAGAATTGATATTTTTATTCTTTGTGCAGTAATTAGCAAGATGATTAGAACTACCACAATTATAACATGTTTTCCTTGGAGCACCAGCAGTAGGCAAGTGATTATTTCTATTATTTATGCCTATCTTTCCATTCCTATTCTTCTTGGACCCTTTTGGTTTCATGGCCGATTTTACCTCTTTCAGCTTATGATTGAACTGTTTTCCTGTCATTAAACCAACATTAACCTGTTTTTCACAGACATTTACTGGTTTTCTAACAGCTTCTATTTCCATAAGTTTTTCTGTTATAATATTTTCCTGTCTTTCACAGGCTTCATCTGATTCCATATCAGCTTCTCTTATTACAACAGATTTTAACTTATTGGCTTCTGGAACAAATTTCACAGGTTTAAGTTGTGGTTTTACCTTAACCTTGTCTTTAAACCTAAGTTCATCATTTTCACAATAGCCTAGACCTACAGAATCTGTCTGAAACACTTGATGAGTGTCTCTTCCAGAGTCTGTCCAAGTCTTGATTATTTTTCTTTCTTTTTCTAGATCAGATTCTAGTTGCTTATATCTTTTGAGCAACTCCTGTTCAACATAAACAGCATCATCTCTTTCTTTTTGAATCTGCTTCATATTTTCAAGTTCTCCTTCAAGAAACTTGTTTCTATCTTTAAGACTAAGATTCTCAGATTTAATTCTCTCATTCTCTAAAGTCTGATCCCTATAACTAACATGTACGCTTTTCAGATATACTCTTAACTCAGATATATTATCAGTATCATAAGCATAAGTAGTTAGGGGTACCTTATTTTCAGATGATTCAGTCTCATCTCTGACAGTTGCCATCAGAGCATAATTTTCTCCATCATCAGAGTCTGAAGTATCTGCCCAGTCTTTGCCTTTAGAGATGAGTGCTTTCTCAGATTTGCCTTTCTTGCACTCTGGAGCATAGTGACCCATCTCCTTACACTTGTAGCACTGGATTTCAGATTTATCCTTCTTGCCAGGCTTGGTCTCCCTTCCATCAGACTTTCTAAAACCTTTCCTTTCAGAATTTGAATCTTTCCTTGAGAATCTCTTTCCTTTCTTAAAGTTCTTGAATCCCATCTTCTTGAAGGTCTTCACCATCAATGCAGCCATTTGCATCATCTGTTCTTCATCATCCTCAGAGTCAGAAGCTTCATCAGAGTTTGAGTCATCATCAGAGTTTGATGACTCACTTTCAGATTTAATGACTAAAGCTTTTCCCATGGCTTTCTTCCTTGATGATTCCTTCTTGATGGGCTTCTCTTCAACTTTGAGAGCAACAGATTTTGTCTTTTTACTTAATCTTCTATTCCTTTGTTCTATCTCCAGTACATGAGTTTTCAACAACCCATAGATTTCATCAAGATCTGTATCAGCAAGCTCATAATTATCTCTTATTGTTGTTGTCTTTAAATCCCACTTTTCAGGTAGAGATAACAGAAACTTGAGATTAGACTCTTCAAGCTCATATTCTTTATCAACCAGAGACAGATCATTCAATAGTTTGCAAAATCTGTCATAAGTCTCAGTCAAGGTTTCATTAGGTCTTGAATCAAAGTGCTCATACTCCTGTGTGAGTATTGTCTTTCTGTTCTTCTTAATAGCACATGTTCCCTAGCATCTGACTTCTAAAGCATCCCATATCTCTTTGGCAGTTTTGCAGCCAATTACTCTGTTAGACATAACATTATCTAAAGCACTGTGGAGAAGATGTCTAACCTTTGCATCTTTTGCAATTGATGAGATGTCCTCAGGAGTCATATCTTTCTTTTCCTTTGGAACAGTCTTTTGTTCTTGACCATCAACAACAGGAGATAATTTAGTCGGCATATGAGGACCATCATATATTCTGTCAAGGTATTCTGGATCTGTAGCCTCCAGAAACATGGTCATCTTCACCTTCCAAATTGGATATTCCACTGGCCTGAGAATTGGAACCCTGATGGTCTCATATCGACTCACAGAATTAGGTTTAACCTGTTCAACCTTGGGAGAAGTTTGATTTTCTTCAGACATGATTAATACTGTGTTTGAATCGTAAAACTGTATATACTAAACAGCCTTGGCTCTGATACCAATTGTTAGGCCGAATACACAATATATAATCAAGTATGTATATGAGAATAACAATCAAGAACACTTTTTATAAATCAACAAACTGTAATTATATTAACAGTTTCTCTCTTAGTGATGTTAATGAATCACAAAGAGCTACTAGGTTACAAGAATAATATATTCAATGTTCGTGTCCCTTCTAGGGATAACCTATCTGTGTTTATATAGTACACAACTACATACAATCCTTATCTAATTGATACTCCTATAAGTTAGCTATACAATTCATATCAATCAAGGATTGCTTCAGTCTTCTATTCCGTTTCCTTAGCTGTATCAATATATTCTGCTTCTTTCCATCTTCAGAATATATTGCTTCTAGAATCTTTATCTTTGCACCGACAGCTAAGTCAACTTTCACCCTGTCAGACTTTAACAAACTCTGACCGGCTTCCATGTAAACTCTTCACCCAGTCAGACTTTATCAAACTCTGACTGGCTTCTAGATAAACTCTGATATGTACCTGTTACTTAAACACTGATGAACAAACGTCAGCAATTATATCTAACAGAACCCATCTCCAGCTGGGCCTTATCAAACTTAGCCTTGTTGGCCTCCGAGGATGCACACCAAGCTTTGGCTTGGAATAAGGCTCCTTGAAAGCTAGCGTTGGCCTGCGAACAAGTTATAAGTTAGTATAATAACTTGAAAAACATACTAACGACTACAAGAAGAAAAAGAGATTAATGACTTACAGCAGCAAAGGCTTGAGAGCCCGCACTTTCTGCCCCCTCAATTGAGGAGTTGGCCACAAAATCCTTGTAATCACAAGGAGTCAAAGAGTGGTGCGACCACTCAATGGCATGCTCGGCCACCCCTACAATGGTGTCCTTCTTCCTAATCCCCCAGTTGGGGCGCCAAACTGAGCTCTTAACTGAGGAAGAGCCCTCGACTTCTTCAACCTCGGCTACATGAGGCCTCAGAATATAAGGGCCTTTAGCGCCCAACCTGGGATCCTTTAAGCAAGCCCTTTTTATTCGGGCAGTCTCCCCACTTTCTGGCTCATTACGCTTGTTAATGAACTCCGCAGCTGCAAACAAAAATCAAGAAAAACATAATGAGTATAAAGACAATCTTAACAAGCAAAAAGAAAGTAAGAATAAGAGTTACCCTGATCAGAAACTTTTGAAAGTTTCAGAGACTTAAGCAGAAACTCGTCCAGGAGCTCCCAGGCCATGGTGGCATAATCATCCTTGATAAGCTCATCATAAGCGTGAGCCTCCTCTTCAGTCAGGACTATGTCATCTGGGCTACCATCTGACACTCTACTGAACGAGCTCTGAAAAAGGGTACCCCAATCCCCTCCATCCCACATCAAGTACATAAACTCATCCTTCCACTTGGGGTTATTGTCAGGGATGGATTTTGGATGGAAAATGGGGGGTGTTGAAGAACGGTGACTAATGTACACCCAACCCAAGGCTTTAGAAGAGCTATTCTTAAATTGAAATATCTTTCTAAAAAGGGCGACAGAAAGAGGGAATTTGTTTTTTAGACACAAAACAATAAAACACATAATCAACCTCCAAGCATTTGGAGGTAGCTGACATGGGTTAATTCCTACGTCGGCTAAAAGTTGGGGAATAAAAGGGTGAAATGGGAATCGAACTCCTGCAGCAAGGACCCCCTTATAAATGCAAAGAGCATTTGGGCGCCAATGGCAGGAACGATCCCCAGGACCAGCTGGGACTAACCTATAAGGTGACCTAATTCTATACATATTTTTATAATCAGCAATTTTATCAGCATAATGAAATCTATTGCTATGGTTAAAGGAATCCAAATGAGATACATAAGGGTATTCATCACTACGCTCTAATATCATATCTTGTAAAGACATAGTGGGAGAACGAATGATGATACCTCTCTTAGAAGCTTGATTCATTTTCTGGAGGCGTTGAGCAGAACGATCAGCCATTTCAGGAATCTTCAAAAAAACTGGAAAAAACCTTCAAATCTTCAATAAAATCCCAGAAAAATCTTCAACCAATGAAGATCAAAACCCAGAAACCTTCTTGGGAAGAAGATTTGAACCCAGAAAAGCGTGATAATTCCAGAAAATCTTCAACGGAAGAAGAAAATTCCAGAAAATCTTCAACGAAGGAAGAAAAATTCCAGAAAAATAAGAACACCACCGTAAAAGACTCGCCAGAAATCGCCTTACCACGGAGAAAAAGAGAGAAAGACAGAGAGATTTAAGGAAAGTAATTTTTTGGAAAGATTTGAGTGAAGAGTAAGAAATGAAATCTCACTCTTTTATAGGCAAAGTGACTGGAAACTCAACCGGTCAAGGAAATCTAACCGGTTACAGCCAGTCAAAGCCCATAATTATTCTTTGGGCTGCTGGAATTAAGGCCCAAAGAGTTAGGCCCAATAAAGATCAGGGCCCAGCTATTGAATCCAGAGAAATTCAAGGCCCAATATAAATGAAGTCCAAGAAAAAACCAAGGCCCAAAACGCTTTCGAGGTTCAAGGCCCAAAAAAGGGTCGGGCCCAGGAAGTGAGCCTAAGGGAGTTCAAGGCCCCCAAAACAAACAAGGCCCATAAAGTGAACCCAAAAGAGTTCAAGGCCCAACATGACAGAAAAAACTCAATATAAACGAGTCTCAAGGAAATTAAGCCCAATACTAATAAAGGATCAAAGCCCAAATAAGGGTCAAGGCCCTGGGATTGGCCATAAGAAAGGTACGAGGCCCAATATGGAATTAGGGCCCAAGAAATTGAAGGCCCAACAATAAGTTAAAAGGCTGGAAAAATTCTAACTCATAATTAAGTTGGAAATAAACTCTAAGTTGAGCTCAAAAAATTGAGTTCGAAAATAAACTGAAAAATGAAATCGAACCATTCGATCTCACGGTAAATTGAGGTCGAAATTGAACAGAAAAGTTGAGGTCGAAAAAGACCCTAATTGAAGTCGACAAATCGAGGTCGAAATTACATTGAAAAACCAGGGCGCAGGTCCCGACCTCATTCCTATTTGAGTTCGAAAATGATTTGAGTCCTGTTCGAAAATCCTGGTCGAAAAAGATTGGGGTTGAGCTCGAAAAAACGAAGTCGAAATTGAACTAAAAATCCTGGTCGAAGGGTTCGACCTCATCCCACTTGAGGTCGAAATCCCAAACCAGATTTGAGGTCGAAAAGCAGTTAAAACGAGCTCGAAGAATCGAGGTCGAATTTGCACTGGAAATCGAGGTCGACGTGTTCGACCTCACCCCACTTCCTAGTCGAAAACGACTACAAAAATGAGGTCGAAAATATACTGAGTGAGGTCGAAAAATCCTGGTCGAATTTGTACTAAAATTCCTGGTCGAAACGTTCGACCTCACCCCAGTCCTGGTCGAATTTCTGGTCGAAAATGACCTAGAATTCTGGTCGAAAATGCTCTGAAAAATGGAAAAATTCAGGAAAAAATGCGATAACTTCTACAAAAATCCCAAGGGTATTTTCCCAGAAGTTGGGGGGCAAATGAAATGGGCTGAAATATAATCCACAAATAATTAATGATATATTAATTAGACCTAGTTTGGTCCAAGAATTAGGCCCGACAAAAGGCCCGAAACCCTAATTATTCATTAATTTCGTAATTAATAAATAGGGGAAATATACATATCATAAATAGAGACCAAATCGAAGTAATATCTTCATAGAAGGATCCAGAATCCCAATCAAATAATATGATGAGTCACATCACTTATCAGATAAGGATAATACTTGCCTGCCAAGTAATGCACTCCTTATCAGTTATCAATAACGAGACTTATCCGTTAAGTCTCCTAAACTTACTCTAAATGCAAGGCTCCTGACGCCTATATAAGGACCCTCGTCCTTCATTCTAGAACTACGTTTTATTGGCTTGATTCTATACAGTAGAGATACGTAGGCATCTTGTGAGGACCGATTTAGTCTCGAAACACAAGAGCAACCATTAAAGCTTGAACGCTCACAAACCCTAGCATTTAATCCACAAAGCACGTTTTTTAATCTATAACAATAATATTGATGGCGAAGCAAGATTGTGAATTTACTGATTTATTCTTGCTATATGGCAGCAATGTATACAGTGCAGCAACCAAAACTCAACCATTCAGGTGAACTTAAAATTATCTCTTATAAATTTCAGCACTACTCCTCTATACTAAAAAAGAATATTAATACAATCCTCAACCCTAGCCGCCTCACCGAAAGTTTTTCTCTCTCTCTGCTTGTATTTTCCCGAGTGAGTTCCTCCCCTCCGGCGGTGGTTTATCCACCGGCCGGAGGTCATCTTTCTTGCTTTTCATCTCAATAAAACCCAATTTAATTGGGCGTTTGTGTGTCTCTCCTTTTGGAGTGGTCGTTTATCTCTCCTTTTGGAGTGTTTTTTATGTCTTTGATTAATTATTTCTGTTTCTGTTTGGTGTTGGATCTGCTGATAATGATTTTGCTGATGTTTTGGGGGATCTGGATAGTCCACATCGAAGCTGGGACGGTGACGTTTATTGCAAGAGCTCACCACTCACAACCAAAGATTGTTTATCATATTTTGGGGGTTTTAACTTTCGGCATGTCTATAGCTGGTATCCGGCATGTATATAGCTGGAGTGTCGTTCCTCTAACCTCAGTTTATGCAATTGAGGCTTCTGAACACTGGGGTATCAATGGTTCTTATGTGATGTGGTCAATTGTGATACCGCTGCTTTCAGGGATGTTGGCGCAGTTTGGATCGCCTAGGAGGTCTTCGAATTCGTTTTTAGTTTCAAGAACTTTTAAGTTCAATGTGTTAAACGATCAGGAAACAATTTATTTGTTTTTCAACCTGGTTGTATCGACAGTCGGGGGTTTGTCCCGCTGTTTTATTTTGAGTTGGTTTGATCCAGTAATATAATTCTATCCATTTCGTCAAAAAAATAAAAAATTATCTCTTATAAATTAAAATTGTTTAAAATGATAAATAAAAAATAAATTTAAAATCTGTTTGGATAATTTTGTATTACGAATTATTACGAGTTATGTTACATTTTGAAATTACCGACTACCAAACAGTCTCTAAAACCCCAACTAGGGCGATTTGGGCGATTTTCTCCGCACTTCTCCTATCAATTTCATATTCTAGGTATGTTCTTCATCTCCTCTTCGTCTTTCTTTTTTACACACGCTGTTATACACACACACACACACACTTATACTCCCACAATTACACACACTGTTACACACACGCGAAGCACACACAAACGCGGCTACACACACACACACTTATAATTGATTGATTCGAAGTGTAATTAGGTTCGTTTTTTAGTTTAATTATACCTTAATTAGTTTCGAATTAGGGTTTATATTCTTTTTGAGTATGAATTGAAGAGTTTTGTTGTGTATATATTGCAGTCCGAAAGTGACATTCTGTGGATACAGCATTCCTCGGCCCTCGCAAACTCGAGTTTTCAAAAGAGTCCAGACTACCGGTAAAGCTTGTGTTCTTTTTTGTTTATCGGTTATTGTTATCGTAGATGTTCGGGTATTGAAAATATATACATTCCTTGGTTGATTTGCAGTCTCTTTTATTGTTACACAAAAATAACGCTATTCTATACCTGGAAGTTGAAAAAAATGATTCATTTTACATTGCGCCCTGTTCCTGTTGTGGTAAATCTGTTAAATAACAGGGGTTGGTTTTGATCCGCTTGTTTGGATGTTCAAGCAATTGTTGATCCCGTCTTATTTGCTTAGATTTTCAACGTACTCGAAAATGCTAATGTGCCTACACTTCCACAGGAACTCCCTGTTTTTCATTGATATGGAAGGCGTATTTGGCCGATTTTTTTATATTTTCATTTGATCTTTGTTGTAAATATATTAACTGATTTCTCTAACAAATCCTCTCAATAATTGTTCTTAGTTTTTTTATGGTAATAAATTTATGCCTGGCTTTACTTTAACCTTGCTTATCGCTTAATTGGGTTGTATTTATTTGACTAGTATTTAGTAGAGGAAAACGTATAAACAATGTTTTGATTAACCTTTTCTTTTTCATTTATTGTGTATACTCCATGAACTGATTGTTTCCTTAATTTCTTATATCAAAGTGCGGAGCGCAAAACAAGCTAAGAATACCGTACTTATGTGCACAGATTAGAGTGTTTCACGGAGCAAAAACATTAGATCAGATCTAAGATGAAGAGGCTATATACCCTTAATAAAACTGCGATTATGTGTAGACTAGAGTGTTGATCAGATCTGATCCTAATTATAAACATTAGGCCTATATGGATGTTTATAATGAGAAAAAAGGAGTTTGAATTCTTATTTGTTTCAGGCATATGCACTTTTGTTTTGTATCGTTCGTTCTGTGGATGATTCCTTCTTTATTTGTCAATCGTTGCAATTTGATCGTCCTTTACTTTCAATGTGGTATAGAATTGTGATTAAACTTTGTGCAAATTCATTAAAGTAAAATCTCGATTGATTAATAGCTTTGATAAAATAATAGTAATACGGTTTAGTTTTTACACTGATTAGATAATAACGGTTACGGTTTGGTTAGAATTAGGCTTAGCTAATGGACAGTTAGAGAAAAATTTTGTATCAAAAGATGAAAGTTTTTTATTCCTGTAATGATTTACTCTGTATTTGTAACAGAACCAATCGGTTTACAACATGTGTCCAACACAAAACCGATTAGTTAAAAATGGCTAATACAGCGAATAATTAATAATAAAAATGACATCGCTCAAAGGAAGACGGCATAGATAAATTGGATTTGGACTTTGGAGGATACTAAAAGCTAAAAATGGCTTTTAGCTGATTGTTTTTAATTCCCTGAAACTCCTAACTTTTGAGCGTATATATGTTTACAAAGAATGAACCATAAGTATTGTTGCATAATATTAATTTTCAAGTGAGCATAAGTTTTATTGACATATTTGGTAGTCCATGTAGTCAATTAGTATGAGTGTGGTCTACCATACTGTGATACATGTATTTCTGTTCTTAGAAGAAATACTTCATAGTTTTACTAATAACGTCTCACGGAGATTAAAATAATAGTAATTTTTTTTTTGATGTGATTACTGATTATTAAAGAAAGCTTTCAAAGCCCTAGTCTTCTCAAGCTGTTTATGATGTATGAGGAGAAGGCCTTTCCTGTTTTATGACCTGTTGACCATAAATTGCAGGGTTTACAAGATATTAAGAATCATGTTGCCACCACGAATGAAGATGGCAGTCACAGAAAACCCCAAAAAGCTGGCCAATTTAATTGACCTTGTTAATCTACCTACACCTCTACGCGACTTCTTGGGACAGTCTCAGATTTCTCGCTTGGGCTGTTTCATGCGCGTTTGGTCATACATCAAAACCAATAACCTCCAGGTTCTGATTTTCAGTCCATAATTTTAAATCCGTAAATTTTCTTTAGTTTGATTATTGGTGATCATTCTAATGAATCATGTATTCATGTCGCCAATCTTTATTATCTTTTTGATGGAACAGAGGGGCATTGTTTAATTTTACCTTAGTTGAGACACTGGCTGTTAGTTCATATGGTATTTCGTTTCTTGTTCTATTTTGGATTTGAATGCTACTTATATCCTATTAGTGATCATGTAGACATTAAAAATAATTAAAAAAAGAAAGTTGAAAGCTCCAGTTTCTTCTAGAATAGGTACATCAGGAATTTTAAAAATTTATTGCCTACTCAAGAGCGAAACAATTAACAGGGTAATTTATACCCTCCCTGTAACTTTTTTCCTTCCCATTTCAGGATCCAAATAACAAGAATATAGTGAACTGTGATGAAAAGTTAAAGAGTATTCTGCTGGGTAAGCCACAGATTGAGCTTTTGGAGCTTCCTGTGCTCATTAAACTGCACTTTCCCAAGGAGCCAAAATGAGTTTCACGATACAAAAATTTACATCTTTATCATAATATTGTGATGCATAATTGATTGTACGATATTTTCTCTACAAGCTTGTATGTGACCTTTCTCAGTTCAGCATTACTCCTATTATAATTTTAATGTCTTAATTATATGGTTCCTGTGGTATTGAAGTTCTGTTACGGTGATAAGATGCCTTCGTTGAATATATAAATTGATTATTAGCATGAAGTATGTTCTATTTTTCTGATTAAAAAAACTCAAACACCCATTTTTTCCTTCAAGTGAGTGAAGGTGATACTGCAGAGTCAGAGCATAAAGCTGGTTATTTGATAAAATGAAAAAACAAAAGAATGCAAAAAAAAAAAGAGGTTTCTTTGGCCTTTTATTCTGCATTAGTTGATTAGCACACTATGTCTAGGAAAACTTGTCATTTGGGTTTAAGTTTTGAGTAATGGAATTGGTTATCAAAATTTATTACCAAATGACATGTCATAGGTATGACATAGGTGATGTATTAATTTGGGAAATTTTAATTGGTTTGATTAATGTAAATTCAGAGGGTTTACGTTCATCTTATTAAAAATTTATCTTTTGGGAACCGTTTTGGGATTTAATTTAATATATCCATAGCATTTTTCATAATTTTTGGCTTACGATATATACAATTCTGAATATTGTTATTGTATTCAAAATGTTACTATAAAACTTTAATATTTTTATTAATTTGTTGAATTCCAAATTAGATTTTTGACTGGATCCAAACTAATTTCTGGTCGTTAAATTTTTAACTAGTCAAACACAAAGACTCTAGAAGTCAACTCATTCCATTTTTACCTTCTGATCTATTCATTGCCTCGAATTTTCCGGCACTTCCAAATCAATCTATATTTATATTAACGTATGTTTATCACTAATAGGCTTTGTTTTAACAAACAATGCTATTAATAATATGGGAGGGATTATATGTGTTTTAAAAAAAAGGAGAAGACTTTAAAATAAGAACTACCCAAAACACACCAACAGCAAAATTTATAAGCTTGCAAATTTTGTTACCTAGAGACTGACTATTGGTAAAAACTGAAAAGTTAGAATTTTCTTTTCAGCATATTAGGAGAAACAAAATGATAACCCAAAATTTGTTAATCTAACCATATCTCCTTCGTTTCTTTACAAGATGTCGAGAGTTCCAATTTTATCAAATAGAAGACCGAGGTGCGAGTATGTTTAATCAGGAAAAAAAAACAACCCCCAGCACGGGCAAGAATTACAGACTATTCAAAAGAAAATGATTCATTCTTTCATAGTATTTCAGAACCTCAGCCCCACCACTGGAAAGCTTGCAATTTCAAATCATAAGAAAAGTCGAGTCCTTGTGTTTGGAAACTTGAGTATCTTAATGCTCAAAACAGTCAGGATTTTCGAATTGCTTCCATATTTTGTTGAATGCACAGAAAAAAAAAGAAGCAGAATTAGCAACGCGTCAATGCAGGGCACCATAATCGTTTTCATGAGCTCCTATTTATTTTCAATCTTGTTGTTCTCCTCTGCAACAGACACCATAACTGCAAATCAAACACTTAGAGATGGAGAAACCATTGTTTCGGCTCGTGGAGAGTTCGAAATGGGATTTTTCAGCCCCAATGGCAATACCCAGAACAGATATTTTGGTATATGGTTCAAGAAAATATCAAATGGAACAGTAATATGGGTGGCTAACAGAGGGACTCCTATTTCTACTACTTCAGGCATATTAAGGGTCACCAGCCAGGGAATTGTTGTAAGTACTGATCAGACTACTGTCAACATAGTTTGGTCGTCGAATTCTTCAAGTTCAGTGACAAATCCAGTGGCTCAGCTCTTAGATACGGGGAATCTTGTTTTCGGCCATGAAAATGAAATTAAGAAACAAAATTTTATGTGGCAGAGTTCGGATCACCCGGTGGATAATCTTTTACCAGGCATGAAATTGGGCTTTGATTTGGCAACTGGCATCGACAGGTACTTCAGGCCATGGGTAATTGATAGTAATCCTTTTCCTGCTAATTATATTTGTCGTGTTGATCGAAATGGTTTCCCTCAGGTTATATTGTGGGACAATTCAAATGTTCTATACAGACTTGGACCATGGGTTGGCTCAAAATTCAGTGGCTATCCTGATCGGAAGCCAAATAATATCTACACAACAAGATTTGTTGTAACACGGACGGAAGCCTATTATATGATTGATCTTGTTAATAGTTCTGAATCTGCTATAGCGAGGTTGACATTTAGACCAAATGGCTATTTAAGTTATCTAATATGGAACAGTCAGAAACATGAATGGTCTAATTTTCTGAGTTTTCCAGGGTATGATTGTGATTCTTACGGAACTTGTGGAATTAATGGTGTTTGCAATGCTTTCAATTCTTCTAAGTGTGAATGTATGGAGGGGTTCGATTTTCTAAAAGATGTAGGAAGACGACCAAATCAGCGGTCTAGTGGATGTTCACGCAATGTTCAGCTGAAATGTGGAAAAGGAGATGGTTTCATTAAGTATAGACTTCTAAAATTGCCAGACACGCGATGGTCATGGTATAACATGAGCCTGAGCCTTGTGGAATGCGAGGCCAAGTGCTTGAAAGATTGCAATTGTACAGCTTATTCGAATACAGATATGAGAAATGGGGGAAGTGGATGTTTGTTATGGTTTGGTGACTTGTATGATATGCAAGGCTACTCAGAAGATGGACAAGATCTTTATGTAAGATTGGTCGAATCCGAATTAAGTAAGTTATCTTTATATATTGTTACAGAGATAAAATATATTGTTATATTTCAACGTTTATTAATTATTGAAATTTATAATTAAATGATTAAGCAACTGGCCAGTGTTGATCGTGTTAATTCCATTTCAGAAGCAAAAACTCAAAGAAGCAAAAACTCAAAGAAGCCAGTGTTGATCGTGTTAATTCCAGTGTTGGTAGTACTAGCAGCAGTACTGGGCTTCTTCTTCTTGTATATACTCAGAAAAAGAAGACTTAACAGAGCAGGTGATTTTCCTAATAGTAAATTTACTACAGTTTACATGCATGTCTCTGGATTTATAACCTCGTGAAGCAATTGATTTTTCGAGGAATTTAGCAACTTAAATCTTAAAACTATATCCTCTTTTCAGTTTCAGTGATTGGCTCAAAATTTTCAAATGTAACTTTTATTCTCTGGAAGAATTTGTAAACAATTGTTACTCTTAGCAAATTTTAAACCTTTGTGCAGCAAATTTAAAGAGTGATGCTACCGACGAAAGAGAGAGAGAGAGTTTGGATTTACCTTTATTTGACTTCGTACAAATTGCAAATGCTACTGACAATTTCTCCAGCAATAACAAACTTGGCGAAGGCGGTTTTGGAACTGTATACAAGGTAACTGGTTTGATACAAAATAACCTGCAGCATGGCAGCAAAACATGACAAGAACTATTCCTTTTAGCATTAGATTGTAGATTTATAGCTTTCAACTTGATAGAAGACTTCATATCTGAAATCTGAATGCATGCTCAACTTAACCAGAACTACTATGAGGAAAATATATACACCACTGACTGAGAACATCTCGAATGTTAGTAAAGAGTTATGAAGGTTAACATTTTGATTTCATAGATTCTCATATAAATAAAATTCTAGGGATTAATGGAAGATGGGAAAGAGATAGCTGTGAAGAGACTCTCAAAGACATCTAGGCAAGGAACAAAAGAATTCAAGAATGAAGTTGTGTGCATTGCAAAACATCAACATCGAAATCTTGTCAAGCTTGTAGGATGTTGCATTGAGCAAGACGAAATGATGTTGATCTATGAGTATCTTCCAAACAAAAGCTTGGATTTCTTTATCTTTGGTATCCATGTGATATGTTAATCATTAAATTTGTTAATTTTTTCTACTCTACATTGATCTCAAGCAGGCAGTAGCTTCTCTTATAATTACATTCAGGATGTGATCATGACTAATTATTTGACAGACGCAACACGGAGCAAATTGCTTGACTGGGCAACCAGATTCAATATCATCAATGGGATTGCTCGAGGCCTTCTCTATCTCCATCGGGATTCCAGGCTACGAATTATCCATAGAGATCTAAAAGTAAGCAATATTTTATTAGATAAAGACTTGAACCCAAAGATATCAGACTTTGGCTTGGCTAGAATTTTCGGAGGAGATGAGACACAAGCAAATACAAGAAGAGTGGTCGGCACATAGTAAGAATCTGCTTCTTATTTTAACTAGTATAATCAAGGAAAAAAATAATCTCACTTCATTCCCTGTTTTTTCTTGCAGTGGGTACATGTCTCCTGAGTATCAACTAGATGGACTTTTCTCAGTGAAATCGGATGTGTTTAGCTTTGGTGTTTTAGTGCTGGAAATTGTGAGTGGGAAAAAAAACCGTGGATTCTTTCATCCGGATCACCATCACAATCTTCTAGGACATGTAAGGTTCTTTGCTTTCACTCCTCTTCTTACGAGAAAATCAATAAAACTGATAATTTTTTGACCCATGATTAGGCCTGGAACCTGTTTAAAGAAGGCATGTCAGAGGAAATGATAGATTCTCAATTAAGCTACAAAGTCCATCTATCCGAAGTTCTACGATCAATCCACATTGGGTTGTTATGCGTTCAACAAAATCCGGAAGACAGACCAAGCATGTCATATGTTGTTATGATGTTGGGTAGTGAACTTATACTGCCTCAACCCAAAAAACCAGGTTTTTTCGTAGAAAGAAATGAATTTGTCCCTGAAAGCCAAAATATATCATTGTCATGCAAAGAAATGAGCATTACCCTATTAGAAGCTCGATAGAAAAGATATCATTTTGTTTTTACCTTGTCCAAAGATATCATTTAATGCCTGTTTTCATTCCTCCTTGTTTTCGAAACTTATGATGTTAAATTAATCCCTGTTTACTTTCGCTCTGACCTCGAAATTGTGATTGGTTTCGATAATATAGACAAGTAACAAATGAACAATATGGTTACCATTGCTATTGAGCTTGTGGAGCTTCCTGTGCTAATTAAGCTGCATTTTCCCAAGGAGCCAAAATGAGTTTCAAGATATGAATTTTTTTAAAGTTTTATTTATATGGTTCCCGTGATATTGAATTTCTGTTACGGTGATGGAATGTCTTTTATTGAAAGAATATATAGTTTGTTGTTAGCCTAAGCATGTTAAGTATCTTTCTAATTCATGAACAAAGTAAATAAATTCATCAGAAATGTTCACGGAAATCGTGTATTAGTTCAGACGAACTCTTCGTACTTGATATTTCGATTAATTTTAAGACAAAAGAAGGATTTCATTGATCACGATAAATCAGCCAACAAAACCGATCGATAACTCGACCCGGAAAAGAACATGACTCCTTAGAGCATCTTCAATGGAGTGAAACCCTTAGCTAAAATATTAGTTGGCATGCTATAAATAAGATTTATAGATATTATGTAAAATTTACACAACTCCAATGGTACAAAACTCTTAGCAAAATATTTAGCCAACCCCAACAGATTGACCAATTTTGATGAACCTTTTTAAAATATAGCCAACTATTATAGTCAACTCCATTAAATCACATCACCTTACAGATTCAACAAATTTTACATAATCAGTATTTTATATTATTTTAGTCAATCATAATAGCCAATGCCGTTGGAGATGCTCTTAGCTAAGTAATGAGCAGCCATATTAGATCGCCTAAAAAAGAACAATGAGACTTTGTTTAACTCAAGAAGAATACTTCTACACTCCTCCACCACCAAGCCAAACGGTGATGACATTGGAACCTTACTCCTGAATCGCTTGAACTGCAACCAAACAGTCTGACTCCAACACAACCACTTCCCAAGGTTGCATCTTGATCCAACTGAGAGCTTCCTTGACTGCCACTGCTTCAGCTAGTTCAGGTGAAACAACACCATCCTTGTATATAGAAGTAGCCTGCACCAGATCACCCTCTGCATCTCTTGCCACCAGACCAATACCAAAAGCTGTTTGTTCGCCAAAAATTGCTGTGTCGACTGTTACCTTGATTGTGTCTACCTGTTAGTTGAATTCAAATCAGATTTTTGACTTGCTCCGACCTAATTTTTTGGTAATAAACTTTTGAGTAAACTACAAAGCGATGACTATATTTTACACCAATTTGCAAAAAAATGGTTGAATTTCCGAGTTTGCAAATTAATAGCCAAATTTTATATCGGTCTTTTAAAAGAATGGCTAACGCTAATTGTTAACGTGAAAATGAGCCATTCTTTTAAAAATTTGAAATAAAATTTGGCTATCCTTTTGAAAAAAAGTTAGCGGAAGTCATTCTTTTAAAATGCGGGAACTACAGTTGGTCATTAATTTGCGAACTTGAAAGTTTGACCACATTTTTGAAATTCGGTGTAAAATACGGCCACCACTATTTTACTCTAAACTTTTCTAACTATTCAAAGATGTAGACTCTGGGAAACTCATCTCGTTACAGTCTTACCTTCTGATTTATTCTCTGCCTGACGTTTGCTAAAACAAACGATGCTCTTTTTAATATGGAGGGATTACATGATAACTCCAAATCCCGATCTAGTTCTTCCCAGCCGATCCCACGCTTAGAAGCGGTGTCGCTGCGGTTGGGACTCTGCAAAACAACACCGGAGGGGGGTTTAGACCCTGGCGGCGCCTCCGGCGTGAGAATAAGTAACGGTTTTGGAAAGGAAGATAGGACTATAGAGAAATCTAAATATGGAGGGTGTATGTATAGTGTGTGTATAGTATAGGGTAAGTGTGTAAAAGAGAATGTAACCCCTAGACCTTTCCTCCTTGGTTTATTTATAGGCCAAGGATTAGGGTTTAGGGGCTGTACCTGCAATCATGAGCGTTGAATCCTAGGTAGGTAAGACATCTGGGTGATGTTGATGGATTGCACGTGTCAAGGTGAAGGATTGTGGTGTCATGTGCCAGGCTCCTGCTGGCGTGTGGCTTAAATAGGAAATAATTGTGTCAATCATTAGGTATTCTTACGTGTCGTTATTAGGTGTGGCCATCAATGATGACCTAGGCACGTCAGGTAATGAGGCATAGTTTTCCTCACGCAAGATATTGCCTTTGTCGCAATGAGGGTTAAACTTAGAGCTTAAGGCATAGCCTGACAATGAGTCCGGACTTGTACATAGGTCATGATTCCAAGATGAGTATGGACTAAGAGGCGAGCCATGGCTCGAATGATAATCCGGGTTCCAGGTAAATCAGGGCTCGGAGATAAGCCTGGGCTATACGTAGTCTATCATTTGCCCCCCACTCCCTTATTCAGATTTTCTGGATGGCGGAGTAGAAGCTCCTGAATAGGTAACTTTGAAAAATTTCTTTGCTTGATTGTTGCCCCCCAACCCGGATTGTTATCAAGGATGGCAATCCGATGTTAAGAGTCAGTCATGGTTCTTTCTCAACTTCCAAAGCTGTAACGCTTTGAGTAACTTAGAAAAATTTCTTGGCTTGATTGTTGCCCCCAGCCCGGATTGTTATCAGGGATGGCAATCCGATGTTAAGAGTCAGTCATGGTTCTTTCTCAAGTCTAAAGCTGTAGCGCTTTGAGTAACTTAAAAAAATTTCTTGGCTTGATTGTTGCCCCCCAACCCGGATTGTTATCAAGGATGGCAATCCGGTGTTAAGAGTCAGTCATGGTTCTTTCTCAAGTCCAAAGCTGTAACGCTTTGAGTAACTTAGAAAAAATTCTTGGTTTGATTGTTGCCCCCCAACCCGGATTGTTATCAAGGATGGCAATCCGGTGTTAAGAGTCAGTCATGGTTCTTTCTCAAGTCCAAAGCTGTAACGCTTTGAGTAACTTAGAAAAAATTCTTGGCTTGATTGTTGCCCCCCAACCCGGATTGTTATCAAGGATGGCAATCCGGTGTTAAGAGTCAGTCATGGTTCTTTCTCAAGTCCGAAGCTGTAACGCTTTGAGTAACTTAGAAAAAATTCTTTGCTTGATTGTTGCCCCCCCCAACCCGGATTGTTATCAAGGATGGCAATCCGGTGTTAAGAGTCAGTCATGGTTCTTTCTCAAGTCCAAAGCTGTAACGCTTTGAGTAACTTAGAAAAAATTCTTGGCTTGATTGTTGCCCCCCAACCCGGATTGTTATCAAGGATGGCAATCTGGTGTTAAGAGTCACTTGAATTACGAACATGGACCGGACTGTATATGAAAGACCAAGACCGGATTGTAAGGGATTCATTTTTTGCTGTAGGATATGAAACGATTTCAGTTTTTCCCCTCACTTTCTTTTGAAAAAGTGCTTCCCCCTTTTACCTCGGGAACCGATGTAACTGCTGTCACATTAATTACGGTTGTCTTTTCGTTTTTTTTTTGTACTTTTTTCTTGCCAGCGAATTGGATTTTGCCACCTGTCGTCTAGGCGTTCCGTTTTGCTGCATTCTATAAAAGCCTATCCACAATTTATTTTTACTTTTACTTTTTCTTTCAAAACCTCTTTTATTCTCCAGTTTCTTCCCGTGGCGATTCCGGTGACTTTCCGACGACGTTTCTCGAGGCCGTTACCTTCTCCTGCTTCCTGTAAGGTTTTCTATCCTTCCTCCTTTTTTGTCTTCTTATTCTTTATTCTCCTTTTCCGATTTTTAATTTGCTCTTTTGTCTGACTGTTCATATTTCGAGTTTTGGGGGTTTTGGTAAATTTTTGGTTTTGTTTGTTGATGATATTGTTTTGTGACTGTAGTGTCTTTGTGTTTGCTTTTCGAACTGTAAATCACTTTGCATGTATTGGGTTGGTGTTTTTCGTTTCTGGGTTTATGACTGTTCTTGGTAGTTCATGGTTTTTCTCTGTTTGTATAACTGTGTGTATATGGGTTTGATCTTATTTTTGTGGTTTGTTTTTGGTAGAAAGTGTTTCTGGCTGTTTGTATTCCTGAGTGTTTTAGAGTACCCGGATTGTTACTGTAATTCGGCTGAATTGTTTTATGGTTTAGGATGTTGATACAATGGTCTTGGTTGTGACATAGCTAGTATTAAATCCGGTTATGGTAGAAAATAGGATTTGACTGATAACTGCTAGGATAACATTACTGTGTAATTGGGAATATATTTAATCCGGACTGAAATAAAAACTTACTTGAAATTGATCTTTCTAGGTTTATGGTTCGGATTAAGGCTCGTGCCCGTCGCGTACTTATTCCCCTTTCTGACCCTTCTAATTGTAGTGAGCCTGTTAGATATAATTGCTGATGATTGTTTATCAGTGTTTAAGTAACAGGTACTCATCAGAGTTTATACTAGAAGCCAGTCAGAGTTTGTTAAAGTCTGACGGGGTGAAAGTTTGCTGAAGCTGTCGGTGCTAATATGAAGATTCTAGAAGCAATATATCTTGAAGATGGAAAGAAGCAAGATATATTGAGACAACTAAGGAAACGGAACAGAAGACAGAAGCAATCCTAATTTGATATAAATTGTATAGCTAATTTATAGGAATATCAATTAGAGATTGATTCTATGTAGCTGTGTACTATATAAACACAGATAGGTTAACCCTAAAAGGGATGCGAATACTGAATACATTATTCTTGTAACCTAGCAGCTCTCTGTGATATTTTACATCACTGAGAGAAGAGTTCTTTAATATAATTCAGTTTATTGTTCATAAACAGTGTTCTTGATTGTTACTCTCATACATAAATTGATTATATATTGTGTATTCGGCCTAACAATTGGTATCAGAGCCAAGGCTGATTAATAAATACAGTTTTACGATTCAAACACAAGTGTAATCATGACTGAACAAGTTCCAACCGGTGCAGCTCCTGAAAAGGTTCAACCTACCTCTGTGAGTCGATATGAGACTATAAGGGTTCCAATTCTCAGACCAGTTGAATATCCAATATGGAAGGTGAAGATGACCATGTTTCTGGAAGCCACAGATCCAGAATACCTTGATAGAATCAATGATGGTCCTCATATGCCAACTAAATTGTCTCCTGTTATTACTGGTCAAGAACAAAAGACTGTTCCAAAAGAGAAGAAAGATTTGACTCCTGAAGACATCTCATCAATTGCAAAGGATGCAAAGGTTAGACATCTACTCCACAGTGCGTTAGATAATGTCATGTCTAACAGAGTTATTGGCTGCTGATAGAGTATATATTTATATATATTTTATATGATTTAATTCCTCATATTTATTATATTTTGCATTTAATTGGATTTTTATTTAATAAATTTTAATGTTTTATTGTAGGAAGCAAGGAAATCCTAAACTTGGAAGGATTGAAGAATAAAAAGCTTAATTTGGAGATTTATTAGAAGGAAATTCGGATTTGTTGGGCTGCCTGCACATAATTCACTGTTTGGGTCATATCTTGAGTTCTAGAAGTCAGAATTGGACGATTTAACAGCCCACGCGAAGATAATGGAAATCTCTTTTATTCTAAAGTGGTCCAAATATCAAATTACATCAGGAACGGCTCAGATTTACTGAAGAAAAGTCAGCTACGAATTTTCCTTGTAAAACATAATCAGTTTAGGAAACGTAATTGTACTTTTCTCAAGGTATTAAAATATTTGAGAATATGTATATAAACATCAGATCTGAGAGAGACATATATACAGAGATATACAGATATACATAGATACAGACATAGGGAGACTTGTACTTTTCTTCTTGGAGAAAGATTAAAGGTTTTTATTCTCTGTTCTTAATATTATCATGTGTTCTTATTATATTATGTGTTTTGTTAGTTTAATTATGAGTGAATAGTTATTTAATCTAGGGTTAAGTTGAACCCTAGTTATGATTGATGTATGATTTTCCATAAACCCCCAATTTAGTTATGTTGTATGCTCTTGCTTATTGAGTTGTGCTTAATTAACAATAACATGTCAGACGTGATTATGCGTATTGTTTGAACCTAATATCTATTTATCATCGAAAGTTGGACTTAGATGGTTGTGATTTATCCAATAAGGACATGAACTTCTCCATGAAAATAGGTAGAACGGATTGTTAGGAAGTTAGGATGCTGTGTTTAATGTCTCTAAATTGCATGATACCATGAAAATAGGCTTGAGTGTATTTTAGAGAAGCCATTAATACTCGAGAGAGGTTATTGGTATTTTATAGGGCGCATCTTTCCTCTTGAGTAGCGTATGATTAATTGGGGTGGAAAATCATAATTGCATCGATTCATGCTAGTGGGGATACTTAATTCTAGATGTTTTAGTTAATTGATAATACAATACAATTTGCCTTAGTATAATATTAGTTTAAAAATCTCTCAACAATTTATTGTGTTACTTGCTTAGTTGAATTGAATCAAGAATAACTAGTGATTGATACGTTTGTCTCTGTGGGATCGACTCTGACTTGCCCTACTACATAATTAGAAGGATTTGTTAGATATTATTATTTGATAGGCACGCGACAGCCTTGTCAAATTTTTGGCGCCGCTGCCGGGGACAAAGCGGTATTAGATTAGTTAATTTTTGAGTTTGTTTAGCTAAGTATTTTGGTTGTGTTGCTTCGGCTATTATTCCCTTGTTATTTGATCTTTGTTTCTAGTTTCCTTGTTGCATGCACACTCGAAGTTCAGGTACAGAAAATTTGATTGCTCTTGATCCTGAAATTGAAGCTACAGCAAGAAGACAAACAGGACTACGAAGGAAAAATAAAGACAAGAAAGTTATGGGTGAGACAACAGCAAAGGCTCTCAGGGAGCATGGTATGCCAGACGCTACAGACGTACTCTCCAGTATTGTCAGACCAACAATCACGGCTACCCACTTTGAACTCAAGCCACAATTCATCCAATTCGTCTCCAATGATTCTTTCGCAGGATTGTTCACTGAAAATCCTGTTGATCATCTTGAGAGTTTTCTAGAAAAGTGTGATACTCTAAAGCTTACCAATGTTAGTGATGATGCTATTAAGCTGCGCTTATTTCCATTCTCTCTCCGAGATGCAGCAAAAGATTGGTTGAAGGATGAAAGACCTAATACATTCACTACTTGGGATAGTCTATCAAAGGCGTTTCTACTTAAATTCTTCAGTCAAAAGAAAACTTCAAAGCTCAGGAATGAAATATCTAACTTTCGTCAAGATGATGACGAGTCACTTCATGATGCTTGGAGAAAATTCAAACGACTTCAGAGACAATGCCCTCACCATGGAATTCCTGACTGGTTGTTGATCCAAACATTCTACAATGGGTTAACACAAGAGTTTCGAAACTTTGTTGATGCTTCTTCTGGTGGATCTATTATGAAAAAGAGTACGGAGGATGCGAAAACTTTGTTAGACGAGATGGCGTCTAATGATAACTATCCTTATAGTGACAGAAATCATCCTAAGAAGGGTGGTAAGTATGATGTTGATGCTCTAACCATGTTGAATGCTACTATGCAGGCAATGGTTAAGAAGATTGAGCAATTGGATTCTAGAACTTCATCTACAGTTGCCTCATGTGAAATATGTGGTGTAGTTGGACACACTCAACATGCTTGTCAATACAATCCCTCTAGAACAACAATGGAACAAGCAAATGCCCTCTACAACCAAAATCAAAGGCCACAATATAATCCTTACTCCAACACATACAATCCAGGTTGGAGAGATCATCCTAATTTCTCCTACAGAAATAACCAGGCTCAAGCTCAACCTCCACAAAATAATTTTTCTCAGCCGTCAGGTTTTCAACCAGCTCAGCCACAAAAATCTAACTTGGAGAATCTTTTGGAAGGATTTATCTCTACACAAGCAAAGAAGAATGATTACTTTGACTCGAGTATCAATGAGATAAAGGCTCATAACAAGTTGATGGAGAATTCAATCACTCAAATTGCTCAACAGTTGAATCAACTTAACAAGTCTTCAGGCCAACTTCCTGGCCAAACTGAACAACCACATAAAGCCCACGTGAATGCTATAACTTTAAGAAGTGATAAGGAATTTCAAGGGCCGGAGATGAAGATGAGTAGTGATAATTTGAACGTTGAAGAAGATGCGGAGAAAACTCAATCTGAAAATGTGATTGTGCAAGAAGCGATTGAAGAAGAGAAGAATGAACCCACAGTTGCTCCTGTCAGACCTTACGTACCACCTGTTCCGTTTCCTCAAAGATTGGTGCAAGCTAGGCTTGGAGAGAAGTTTATGAAGTTTATGGAGATCTTGAAGAGGTTAGAACTTAATATCCCTTTCTTAGATGCTATCAAAGAGATGCCTTCTTATGGGAAGTTCCTTAGGGAATTATTGTCAAACAAAAGAAAGATTGAAGAAAGTTCTATTATCTCATTAACGGCAGCGTGCAGTGCTATCTTGCATAATAGTCTTCCTAAAAAGCTAACTGATCCAGGTAGCTATTCTATTCCTGTGAAACTTGGGAATTTTGAAATCAAAAGAGCTCTATGTGATCTTGGGGCAAGTGTAAGTCTGATGCCCTTATCAATCTACAATAAGCTTCAGATGGGTGAACTCAAACCCACACGTATATCTTTACAACTTGCAGATAGAAGTGTAAAAGTTCCACTTGGAATACTTGAAGATGTTCCTGTCAAGGTAGGAAAGTTTTTTATTCCATGTGATTTTGTTGTCATGGAGATGGAGGAAGATGCACAAAATTCTATCATTCTTGGAAGACCTTTCTTAGCTACAGCTGGTGCAAAAGTTGATATGATGCAACAAAAGATTTCTTTTGAAGTTGGAGATGAGAAATTGGAATTTAAATTTTCCAACGCTTTGCTTAGCCCTTCTCTGAAGAAGAGTGATCTTGGAAATAATAATGAACCTGTTCTTATGGTTAAGTCTTTGGGTGGAGATCAAGATATGAGGGCTGATATTTTTCTCTCTGAACCTCCAGCAATTTCAGTGAGAGATTTACATGTCACTAATGTTGATTTGAAGCCTTCAACAATGAAATCGATTGGTGAAATTCAGTTTGGTGGATTATCTGTTGAAGATCCTGATGCTCATATTGAAAACTTTTTGAAGATTTGTGATACTATTAAGTGTGATGGAGTTTCTGATGAGGCCATTCGACTTCAATTATTCCCTTTATCTTTAAGGGATGGAGCTAAAAATTGGTTATTTTCATTACCCTCAAATTCCATTATCACATGGGAAGACTTACTTATTAAATTTCTTTTTAAGTTTGTCTCACGAGATGAAACGTCAAGGATAATTGTTGCATTCTTAAAGTTTGCTCGAGATAGAAGAATAGTATTGTTGGATAAAGCCATGGATGAAAGTTATAAGTTTTTGGGAGAGATCATGAGAAAATATGTTGAGAAAGTGGATGCTCCATTTTCACTCCATTCCCCAGGTTGATTGATAATAAGGTCGAGCTAAAGACCTTAAAAAAGCGCTTCTTGGGAGGCAACCCAAGATTTTGGAGGAGGAACACTCTCCCACAATTTTCAACCGGGACTTCATGCACTAGGGGAGTATTTCTAACCTTTCTTTGTATAATTTTTCACTCTTATTCTTTTTGTATTTCTTTTAGGATCTTGTTAGTTTTGTATATTTATATATATTATTCATTGGGGACAATGAACCACTTAAGTGTGGGGATGAGTTCTCAATGACGTAAAAAACCCAAAAAAAATTATATATTATAAAAATCTAATATATTATAAAAATCTAAAATTTTTTTTGAAAATTTAAAACTTTTTGAATATAATTGTCTTGTCTCAACAGCATGTTAGCGTGGATAAGTACACATTGTGTAGATTAATTTCTCATGATTAATTATGAGTGTCATATTCATGAAAAATCATTTGATGCTTGGTAATTCCTTGTGTGTGCTTGCGAACATTTGGAAACTTGAGATGCTTCTTAGTCAATTTTAGTGAGTTAAGCATGCTTTCACCATGTGAGAATTTGAGCCTAATTTATGATTGATAGATTTTTTATCAATCCATTTTTTTTGTTGTGTGATGTTCATCATGATTCTTGTTGCTCTAGAACTTGTTTTAAACCGTTTTGAGACTACATGATATGTGTATGCATGAATATGATAAAGGCACTAGGATTAACCTCATTTACCCAAAACAGTACCCATATGAAAAATAATCCTTAGTGAAACCCTTTGAGCATATACCCGATTCTTTCGTATATCACCAATCTAAAACTTTTGAGCCTACTTATTTATTCTTGTCTTGATTTACTGGTAGAGCATATTGATTCATTGATGGGTTGGTGAATATTTAGTGTGGGGATTTCTTTTGGTTAAAGTGTTACATTTTGGTGGGATACAATATGGTATGAAAGTTGCAAACAAGTATCAAGTACTCCTTTGAGATCAATGGGTAGCAAGTGCAATGTCATATTAAAGGGACGATCCATGTGTGCTGGTATTAAGTACATTCTTGGTGACTTTTCACTGTCCTTGGTTACTGGAGAATGACTTGACTTTTGAAAAAAGAAAAGAAAAAAAAAGAGAAGTTATGAGCAAGAGGAAGATAAAGTAGAGTTTTGTTCATTTGATTGATACAATGTGAAAGTGGGAAAGTACATGGGGTATATGTGCTTTGAAGTTTAATGCTTGTGAAAGCTTGATCAACTTTTACATGATCTAAGTTTCATGTTGGGTGCTTTAATTAAAAGTGAACATTATGCTCTATTAGTTATCAAGTTTAGCCACTTGTTAGCCTGTTTCTTTGATATCCTACCCCGTACCTAAGCCCCATTACAACCTTTAACAAAGACCTTTTGATTCATGTATGCATATAAACGAGGTGGTGGAGATTTGGTGGACAACCAAGCATATGGTAGCACATGAGTACATTGATTGAACTTGAGCGATACACTTATACCCATACACTTGTGTGAAGTGAGAGCAATGTGAGATTTATCCATAGCATGCTTACTTGTTGAATGCGACTTTGATGTCTATCTCATGATATTTTTGTCTATCTAGACATTGTGTGCATACTTGGATTATTTTGGGTCAATGATGCTTAAAGTGAGAGTACTTGTACTTTCAGACACTTTCAGGTTGTTATGTTATTGAAATTTGCAATGTGTGGAGTACTATGATATGTTGCATGTTTGAGAGACTTGGTGGTTGAAAATATTTGATTTTGTGGGTATATCTTCTATAAACCCTCACGAGACAAAACTCGTCCTACTAGGGCTGCCTAGGGGTTTAACGGCTTGTTGCATACGCTCAATGCAATCGTGTCATCTACGAAAGTGGTGGTCCTATTAGTTAGTATTATTTTTATTTCTTTATTTGCCCGAGGACGTGCAAAATGCTAAGTGTGGGGATGTTTGATAGAGTATATATTTATATATATTTTATATGATTTAATTCCTCATATTTATTATATTTTGCATTTAATTGGATTTTTATTTAATAAATTTTAATGTTTTATTGTAGGAAGCAAGGAAATCCTAAACTTGGAAGGATTGAAGAATAAAAAGCTTAATTTGGAGATTTATTAGAAGGAAATTCGGATTTGTTGGGCTGCCTGCACATAATTCACTGTTTGGGTCATATCTTGAGTTCTAGAAGTCAGAATTGGACGATTTAACAGCCCACGCGAAGATAATGGAAATCTCTTTTATTCTAAAGTGGTCCAAATATCAAATTACATCAGGAACGGCTCAGATTTACTGAAGAAAAGTCAGCTACGAATTTTCCTTGTAAAACATAATCAGTTTAGGAAACGTAATTGTACTTTTCTCAAGGTATTAAAATATTTGAGAATATGTATATAAACATCAGATCTGAGAGAGACATATATACAGAGATATACAGATATACATAGATACAGACATAGGGAGACTTGTACTTTTCTTCTTGGAGAAAGATTAAAGGTTTTTATTCTCTGTTCTTAATATTATCATGTGTTCTTATTATATTATGTGTTTTGTTAGTTTAATTATGAGTGAGTAGTTATTTAATCTAGGGTTAAGTTGAACCCTAGTTATGATTGATGTATGATTTTCCATAAACCCCCAATTTAGTTATGTTGTATGCTCTTGCTTATTGAGTTGTGCTTAATTAACAATAACATGTCAGACGTGATTATGCGTATTGTTTGAACCTAATATCTATTTATCATCGAAAGTTGGACTTAGATGGTTGTGATTTATCCAATAAGGACATGAACTTCTCCATGAAAATAGGTAGAACGGATTGTTAGGAAGTTAGGATGCTGTGTTTAATGTCTCTAAATTGCATGATACCATGAAAATAGGCTTGAGTGTATTTTAGAGAAGCCATTAATACTCGAGAGAGGTTATTGGTATTTTATAGGGCGCATCTTTCCTCTTGAGTAGCGTATGATTAATTGGGGTGGAAAATCATAATTGCATCGATTCATGCTAGTGGGGATACTTAATTCTAGATGTTTTAGTTAATTGATAATACAATACAATTTGCCTTAGTATAATATTAGTTTAAAAATCTCTCAACAATTTATTGTGTTACTTGCTTAGTTGAATTGAATCAAGAATAACTAGTGATTGATACGTTTGTCTCTGTGGGATCGACTCTGACTTGCCCTACTACATAATTAGAAGGATTTGTTAGATATTATTATTTGATAGGCACGCGACAGCCTTGTCAGCTGCAAAACTGCCAAAGAAATTTGGGATGCTTTAGAAGTCAGGTGTCAAGGAACTAGTGCTATAAAGAAGAACAGGAAGACTATTCTAACATAGGAGTATGAACACTTTGACTCTAGATCTGGTGAAACTTTGACAAATACTTATGACAGATTTTGTAAACTGTTGAATGATTTGTCCCTGGTTGATAAAGAATATGAACTTGAAGAGTCAAATCTCAAGTTTCTTCTATCCCTACCTGAAAGATGGGATTTAAAGGCGACAACAATAAGAGATAATTATGATCTTGCAGAAACAAATCTTGATGATATCTATGGGTTGCTTAAGACTCATGAACTTGAAATAGAACAAAGAAACAAAAGATCTGGAAAGAAGACAAAATCTGTTGCTCTCATCATGAAGAAAGAAACATCAAAGAAGAAAGCTAAGGGAAAAGCTTTGGTCATAAAATCTGATAGTGAGTCATCAAACTCTGATGATGATTCAAACACTGATGCTTCTTCTGAATCTGAGGATGATGAAGAACAAATGATGCAGATGGCTGCTTTGATGGTGAAGACCTTCAAGAAGATGGGTTTCAAGAACTTCAAGAAAGGAAAGAGATTCTCAAGGAAAGATTCAAACTCTGAAAGAAAGAATTTCAGAAAGTCTGGAGGAAGGGATACCAAGACTGGAAAAAAAGATAAGTCTGAAATCCAGTGCTACAAGTGTAAAGAGATGGGTCACTATGCTCCAGAGTGCAAGAAAGGAAAATCAGAAAAAGCACTCATCACCAAAGGAAAAGACTGGACAGACACTTCAGATTCAGATGAGGATGTAAACTATGCTCTCATGGCAACTGTCAAAGATGAATCTGAATCATCTGAAAACAAGGTACCCTTAACAACTTATGCTTATGATACTAATAATATATCTGAATTGAGAGTTTATCTAAAAAGCATACATGTTAGTTATAGGGATCAGACTTTAGAGAATGAGAGAATCAAATCTGAGAATCTAGGTCTTAAAGAAAGGAATAAATTTCTTGAAGAAAGACTTGAATCTAACATGCAACAAGTTCAAAAGGAGAGAGATGATGATGTTTATGTTGAACATGAATTGCTTAAAAGATATAGGCAAATAGAATTTGAGTTGGAAAAAGAGAGGAAAGTAATCAAAACTTGGACAAATTCTGGAAAAGACACTCATCAAGTGTTTCAGACAGATACTGTAGGATTAGCTTACTGTGAGGAAGATGAACTTAGGTTTAAAGATAAAGTTAAAGTTAAACCACAACTTAAACCTGTGAAATTTGTTCCTGAATCCAGTAAGCTAAAATCTTTAGTTGTGAAAGAAGCTGTTATGGAGCCAGTTGAAACTTGTGAAAAACAGGTTAATGTTGGTTCAATAACAGAAAATCAGATTGAGAAAGAAGCTGTTAAAGAACCAGTAAAAATCTGTGATAAACAGGTTAATGTTGGTTTGATGACAGAAAAACAATTCAAACATAAGCTCAAAGAGGTAAAGTCTGTCAACAAACAGAAAGTGTCTAAGAAAAATAGGAATGGAAAAGTAGGCATTAATAAAAGAAATGATTATCTGCCTAATTCTGATGCTCCTAGAAAGACATGTCATAGTTGTGGTAGTACTAACCATCTTGCCAGTTTTTGCAGGAAGAACAAAGATATTAATTCTTTACCCTCCAAGTCTGGAGTAAAGAATGATTATGTTAGGGTTAGACCACAGACTTTATGCACACACTGTGGGAGCACTTGGCATTCCATTTATACTTGCAAGAGTTATCATGCTACTTATCACAACTATTATGAGTTAAAACCCAACTTGAAATGGGTTAGAACAAACTCTGCAAGTGTAAAATCTGACACAGTTAGCTTAAACTCTGTTGATAGTAATTCCGCTGCAAAAGCTAACAATGTTAAGAAAGCCAAAGGATCCAAGCAAGTCTGGATCCTTAAATCTAACTCTTTGTAATTGTTTTTGATTGCAGGGCATAAAAGAGAGCACCCTTATCTTGGACAGTGGATGCTCAGGACACATGACTTGAAATAAAGCCCTGCTATCAGACTATGAGGAGAAGGCTGGCCCAAAAGTTTCCTATGGAGATGGCAACATAGGACGTACTCTGGGATATGGCAATATCAATCTTGGAAGTGTCATCATCACAAATGTAGCTCTAGTTTCAGGACTCAAGCATGATCTGCTTTCTGTGAGTCAAATCTGTGACAGAGGATATCATGTAGATTTTTATACTGAACACTGTGAAGTTATCAGCAAATCTACAGGGAAAGTTGTTCTAGTTGGACACAGGCGCAATAACATCTATGAAGCAAGTTTGGTAACAAACTCTGAAGGAAAAACTGTGTGTCTATCTGCAAGAATGTCTAGTGAAGAGAGTTGGAAATGGCATAAGAAGCTCTCTCATCTAAACTTGAACAACATCAATGAGCTAATTCGAAAAGATCTTGTAAGGGGACTTCCAAAGTCAATACTCAGCTTAGATGGTCTGTGTGATTCTTGTCAAAAGGCTAAGCAAAGGAAGTCATCTTTCAAGAATAAATCTGAATCTTCAATTGTGGATCCTTATCATCTTCTACATGTTGATCTTTTTGGTCCAGTAAATGTAATGTCATTGGGCAGAAAGAAATATGCTCTAGTCATTGTTGATGAGTACACTAGGTACACATGGGTGTATTTCTTAGCAAAGAAGGATGAAACTGCCTTAACTCTGATGGATCATGTAAAGCTACTGGACAAAGGATCACAGTATAAAGTGAAAGTTATCAGGAGTGATAATGGTACTGAATTCAGAAATGCAATAATGGAAGAATTCTATAAGGAAAGAGGAGTGAAGCAAGAATTTTCTGCACCTGGTACTCCACAGCAAAATGGTGTAGTTGAAAGAAAGAACAGAACTCTAGTCGAAGCTGCCAGAACAATGCTTGAGGAAGCAAAATTGCCAACTTATTTCTGGGCAGAAGCTGTTCAAACTGCTTGTTTTACTCAAAATGCTACACTGATCAACAGGCATGGGAAAACACCATATGAGATGGTGAAAAATAAGAAGCCAAATTTGAAATATTTTCATATTTTTGGATGCAAGTGCTTTGTGTTGAAAACTCATCCTGAACAATTGACCAAGTTTGACTTAAAAGCTGATGAAGGAATTTTTGTTGGATACCCACTGTCAACTAAAGCATTCAGAGTCTACAATCTGAGAACTAAAGTGATCATGGAATCTATACATGTGTCATTTGATGACAAGAGAATAACTGGAATAGAAGATGAAGAATATCATGATCAACTTCGCTTTGAAAATGAAGATCTAAACTCTGATGACGTAAACTCTGATGAAGCAAATCCAACAAACTCTGATGAAGCATACTCTGATCCTCTACTGGTAAACACTGAAGAATTTTCTCTGACGGAACAAAATAGAGAACCAGTTGAGGGGGAGCATGAAGATACTTCAGAAACATCTCAAAATGATGACTCACATTCTGAAAATGAGCCAACTGAAGAATCTAACACACACTCTGGATCAAACTCTGAGAATGCAAACTCTGAGCAATCCAATTCAGGGGGAGCCTCAGAGAATGCAAATGGTCAAGAAGAAAATCAGGAGAGCATGGATCAAGAAGGAGGATCTAATAATGATGAAAGAAACCACTTACCAACAGCAAGAAGGTGGACACAAGCTCATACTCCTGATCTAATTATTGGAGATCCAGATGCAAGTGTGAGAACAAGAAGTGCTACAAATAATGAATGTCTGTTTCAAGCATTCTTGTCTCAAACTGAACCCAAGAAAGTGGAAGAAGCTCTTCAAGATGCTAACTGGATAACAACTATGCAGGAAGAGTTAAATGAATTTGAAAGAAATGAAGTCTCGACACTTGTACCAAGACCAAAGAACAGATCTATTGTTGGTACAAAGTGGGTTTTTAGAAACAAAACAGACAGTGATGGAGTGATTACAAGGAATAAGGCTAGACTTGTGGCTAAAGGCTATTCACAGCAGGAAGGAATTGACTATGATGAAACCTTTGCTCCAGTTGCTAGATTGGCGGCAATAAGGATATTTCTGGCCTATGCTGCTCACAAGAAGTTTAAAGTCTTTCAGATGGATGTGAAAAGTGCTTTTCTCAATGGGAAACTTGAAGAAGAAGTGTTTGTTGAACAACCACCAGGATTTGTAGATCCCAAACATCCAGATTATGTCTACAGGCTTGACAAGGCATTATATGGACTAAAGCAGGCACCTAGAGCATGGTATGAAACTCTGGCTCAATTTCTTTTAGAAAGTGGGTTCACTAGAGGTACAATTGACAAAACCTTGTTCTATTTTAATTCTGGTGATGATTTGCTGTTAGTTCAAATTTATGTAGATGATATAATTTTTGGGTCTACTAATGATAAACTCTGTAAGAAGTTTGCAAAGCTTATACAGTCAAGGTATCAAATGAGCATGATGGGAGAGCTTAGTTATTTTCTAGGCTTACAGGTCAAGCAAACAGATGATGGGATTTTTATCAATCAAGCAAAATATACCAGAAATCTTCTCAAGAAATTTGGTATGCTTGATAGTTCATCTGCTACAACTCCCATGGCAACTGCAACAAAGTTAGACAAAGATACAGGAGCTTCAGTAGATATGACAAACTACAGAGGCATGATAGGGTCTCTTCTTTATCTTATTGCAAGTAGACCAGATATCATGTATGCAACATGTCTTTGTGCAAGATTTCAAGCAGATCCCAAAGAGCCTCATCTAACAGCTGTGAAGAGAATTTTCAAATATCTCAAAGGAACCATAACCCTTGGTTTGTGGTACCCTAGAGAATCAGAGTTTAAATTAATTGGTTACTCTGATGCAAATTTTGCAGGCTGTAAGATAGACAGAAAAAGCACAAGTGGAAGCTATCAATTTTTAGGTGACAGATTAGTTTCTTGGTACAGCAAGAAACAAAAATCAATTTCTACATCCACAGCAGAAGCAGAGTATATTGCTGCTGGTAGCTGTTGTGCACAGATTTTATGGATGAAGAATCAATTGCTGGATTATGGATTAAGGTACTCTAAAATACCTATTTTCTGTGATAATCAAAGTGATATTGCTATGACAGGTAATCCAGTACAGCACTACATGACCAAGCACATCAGCATAAGGTATCATTTTATCAGGGAACATGTGGAAGAAGGAAATATTGAGCTTCATTTTGTGTCTACAGACCAACAACTTGCAGATATCTTCACCAAGCCTTTGAGTGAAGCTACCTTTACAAGACTGGTAAATGAACTTGGAATGGTCTCTGGTTTTGACTAGAGATACTGGTTAGACTCAAAATTTATAATTCTATGATTTGATGCTCATGTTTCTTTGCCTATGTTAACTGTCATTCATACCAGTCAGTCAAACTCTGTCAGTCATACTCTGTCATAATGTTAAACTCTGTCAGTCATACTCTGTCAGTTAAACTCTGATGTTAAACTCTGATTGTGATTTTGTCTGAAACATATGGACCGATGAAGAAAATTGTATGAAGCATGATTTTCAGTAAGTAATCATGAATCTTTCTGAGTGATATAAATTCTGATTTCAAAATGTGCAGAAATTTCACACAGCATGATACTGTCTCTATATTTATAGCATCTCTTAGTTTATTGATCCTATACACTGAGTCTGTATTAGCTGTTTGCACTTTCTCTCATAAATTAATTATGTTAACTGATGAAAGTCTAAACTCTGATAATTAGTTGCAAATATTTCACCCTCAAATCAAAAGATGCAAAATATGCACAAATTCCTTTGAGATCATGTTGTGCCTAGGAAGACCCGGGAACTTATTGTATGAAATAAGGGCTAAAATCTTTGATTTTTGGTGACTAGTGCCAACCACTGATTACTGGAAAAATTAAAAAAAAATAAAAATCGAAGGGGGTGAAAATAATAAATTTAAAAGTACAGAGTTTAGATGAGATCAGATTTTATTTTATAAATGAGAGTTTGGGCAACTAGTTTTTACTGATTTATTTTGTGGATTTTATGCACTTTGAGATGATCTAAATATTTATATTCAGTAAACTCTGCTAAGTCACACACAAATACTCACACCTGTACAGTTTGTGAAAAGAGTTTATTTATAAAGGAGGAGGATTGGTAAACACTGATGAACTGTGTACTCTACGCCGAGGTAATTTAATTTTAATCTCTGATGATTAAAATAAATTTTGTTTGTTTCAGACATATTATGGTTTTGAGAAAAGACATTTGTTTTGAAAATTCAAAAGAGTATGATTGGACAGTTGTTCAAGAGTGTATTAAACAGAAGAGAGAGGTTGAGTGTCTAGGAAAGTGTAAAAGGCGGTAATTATTGCTATTTTTACTGCGCATGCGCATTGGAAACTGCCAATTACTGCTGTCAGTCATTGCATGTGTGCCATGTGTCCCACTCACACGAATCACGGAGTAAGACAGTTGTGTGTATTGATTAGAAACTGTTCAGTTTTTAATATTTTCTTTTTGTATTAATATACAATACACATATTCGTTTCAACTTTTCACAACTTACTCCAATACACACACATACACATTTTCACAAACACTTTTCCTGCAAACATTCTCGTATTTTCTCTAAGTCATTCTCTGATTATTTCTCAATCTTACTAATGGCTTCTACTGCTTTTGTATCTTCTGGGCTTGAGTTCGTTCCAAATAACTATGCTGCCCCATTGGCTAATGTGAACGCACCTGAGGCGTTTCACTTGATGCAAAATTTTCTTGCCCAATCTTCAATCGGGCGTGCTCTTGTTGAACCACAGAAGGTTTCTGGTTCGCAAATCAAAAGCTTTTGGGAGTCTGGTGTCTATGATGACGGTGGTGATTCTGGAACACCATCCATTATTTTTGAGTTTCAAGAAACAGAGTATGTTATTACTCCTGGTACTGTTCGTGCTGCGATGGGCTTTGGTGAACATAATGCTTATACCATTGAAGTTGGTGATGCTGATTTGATAAGAATGATGAGGGAAATCGGTTGTGGTGGTTCTTTGGCTAAAATAGGTCAGTTGAAGCGACCGTTCTTGAGGAAAGAGTGGAGCTTTTTCTTTGATTGTATTACAAGAACGTTCGGGAAGAAGTGCACCAACTGGGATGCTATACCCACTGATAGTCTACAAATTGGGTATTCTCTTATCTATGGTACTCATTTTTATTTTGGTAGACTAATCTTATTAATATAGGTGACAAGATGACTGAAAATAGGGGGGTAGTTTACTTTTCTAGATTCTGTCAGCTTTTATTTTCTGCCTGTGTTAATGGGGTAGATATTATTGATGGAGATGTGATTCCTTGTTTTAAGTTACACAAGCGTATATTCTCTGATCTTGTCAACAAGGATGTCAAGAAGGGTAATGTAGGTGATCTTTTGCTGCCTGCATTAGTGCAACAGTTTTTGGATAATTCTATCCAAACAGAACTACAACCAGAACCTCTAAACACTGAAGTACCTCCATCTACATCACAACCAATCCAGAAAAGTGGCAGAGTAAAACACAGGGCTTTTAAACCAGCAAAGTCTGTTAAGCCAACTACTGAGGTTGGGGTATCTAAAACTTCTTTGTCAAACTCTGTTGGACCTTTTAAGAAAAGGAGAGCAAAGAGACCTCGTTCTGATGATGAGGATGATACTGAAACTCTGACTCAGAGAAGAAGAAGGTTGATATCTAACTATCTTTTTGATGAGTTAGACTCTGAAGCTGTTCCTGAGGTTGTTCCTGTAGATGTTCCTGAAGCTGAACTGCATGTAGATCTTAATGTTGTAATTCAGGATGCTGCTGTAGATGTTGAAGCTACTGTGCCCACAGAGGACAGAGCTGTTGCCCAGTAATAATCTATTGTAGAAGGGGGGTTGAATACAATAGAGTAAGATAATCGACTTCTTAATGTATATATCACAAATATGAAAAGAAAGATAACAGCTTTATTAAATCTGATATAAAACTGTTACAAACTCTCTCAAGAAATTCTGATGTTCTTGAGAGCTGCTAGTTTACAAAAACTCTCTCAAGAAATTCTATGTTCTCGAGAGCTGCTATTCGATAATGTTCTCTCTCGAATGAATACATAAATCGAAACCAAGACTGTGTTTATATAGTGCACACAGCTTCTCTATCAATAACAAGATAAGTCCTAATCAATAACAAAGATAGAAACCTATCCTTAATCGATAGCTACATTCTACAAACCAGGAACAATTAGAATAAACTTCCATGTTTATCTAGACTCTAAATATAACTCGAAGTAGGAATCCTGATCAGCTTCAAGTTCTGATGATCAATCCTGATCATAGTCTGAGTAGGAATCCTGATGATCAATAAGATACTGACGCTTGATCAAATACTGATGACCATGCAATACTGATGACGTCAGCAATCTTGATCAGTTGAGTCTAGCTTCTGACGATCATTGAATTCTGATCTAACAATCTCCCCCAATCTCATACTTTGTGAAATAAAGTATAGATTCCAAATATTCAATGATGTCAAAAACATGTAACAAAATGTACGAGTATCTTCAGAAACAACTTATCTGTTTAAGCTTTTTGATAGAACAGATTCATCTTCAAGAAGTTGGATAATAAACTTTCTTCTTTTTCCTCAAGAATTTGAATCAGTCTTTCCTTAAGATTTCTGAGTTCTTCATCTTCCTCATTAATCTGGTAGATAGCTGCTCTGAGATTCTGTATGGAGCTTTTCTGTAGACTGTGCTCTTCAAGCAAAAGATAAGCAATTTCCTTCCCATCAGGATTGAGAGTAAGTTGGGTCATACCAAAAGTTACTTCTTTAACAGCAGTACCCCTTTGCATTTCCACATCCTGACCTCTTTGATTTAAGTACATGGGAATATAATTACCATTGAAATTACTGTTTCCATCCAGTCTTCTTCTTATAGTTGACAAAATCATGTCAGCCCATACTTTGTACACTTGGTTCTTCCATCTTAACAGATAGTGAACATATTTCAGTTCCTGTGTAGTTTTCATCAACAGATCTTGAATAGATAGAATCTTCACACTACCATCTTTCATGAAGTACAGAAGCTTTTCTTTCTTTTCAAAACCATCATGACAATCTATAACTATATCAACAGCTAATAAATTGTTCAGGTTTTCAGAAGTTAAAGTACCTCCAATTTCTGTCAAGGAGTAAGGATCAACATATGACATATTCAGATATTCACCATCTCTGTGTCCAATACCTCCTCTTGAATTACTTGACAATTGCTTCAGATTTGAAAACATCTTTAACCAGAGTGATTTTGATCTAACCATCTCAGATAAATCAATAACACTTGAAGCGCTTGTAATAATTCCACCAGACTGAAAATTGATAGGTGTATCACAACTTAATGTGCTAATATGTTTCCACTTCTTATCCTTTTCCTTTTCAAAGGCATAGCTTCTTTCCAGTAAAGATTCTTGTCTGCTTGAATTTCTCCATTTTCTTTCATTTGAAACTTTAAGCCTTTGTAGATAGAGATTGAAATCTTCATTTGTTCTCTTTGCAATATCTCTTCTTATGGCTTCTTCTTCTTCATCTACTTCTTTGTTGTGACAATCAACAACAGTAGATAAGATTATCAAATCAACTTCTTGCAGAATTTCAGATTCGTCAGGATCTTGAATATTGTCAGGATTAGAATCTTCAATTTGATTTGTATTGCTGAGAGTTGATTTACTTGATTTTCTTCTCAATTCAGGTTCTTCTTCAACAAATTCCTTGTCTTCTTTCTCCATGATATCCTTGATAACAGGATCTATTAGATTTTGTGAAGCTTCAGGAATTTCTTCAATTCTTAACCCTCTAGACCTTGTCTGTCTAGGTACTGTTTGAGTTGAAGAACCTCTTCTATTTCTTCTAGCACCTCTTCTACCTCTGCTTCCTCTACCTCTAGCAGGAGCAGTATAGCTTTCCATTGTCTCTCTTTGTAGTTTCAAGAATTCTTCATGTGAGAGATCTGGATATTCTTCACTTGCTGTAGAGAGTGCTTTTCTGGCAAATAATTGTTGAACTCTTTTATCAGTGTGATAAAGAGTGACAATTCTACCGTCTTTTGTAGAAAACTTCTGGAATAAATTTGATGCATCTTCAGGATTATCAATAATTACATCTTCATCACCTTCAGGAATTGTAGCAAGAATGTGTCCATGACCAGGTGTCAGGATTTGATCTTCCGTCAGGATCTGAGATTGCACCAATGTTCTTACTGTCTTAACTCCAGAATCAGAAACATGAGTTGACTGTGTTGTTTGACTTTGTGAAGTTTGAATTGTAGACTTCATAACAACAGCATCAGAGGTTTCTCCTTGTATCACTTTGTCACCACCATCATCTCCAGTATCATCATCATTATTTCTTAATACTAGATCAGGTGTACATTTTGTCTGAATAACCTTCTCCCCCTTTTTGACATCAGGATTTGACAATAATTGCAAAATTAAGGAAAGAGAGGCTTGAATTTCAGTTACCTTAATATCCAGAGAATCAATTCGTTGTTTGATGGAGGTTTGTTCTGAAACAACAGATTTCACTTGGGATTCCACTACCCTCAATTGTAAAGTAGTAGGCACCTTTGTAAAATTATTAAAGATATCAGTCCTCACTTTTTCAGTTGAGCCCTTGATAGAATCAATCTCACTTTTCAGGCTCTTGGATAACAGAGTTGTAGCCTTCAGATGATTCTTCAAGTCTTGATTCTCTATAGACTTCACTGCATTATAGGCATGTTCAATAGCAGAAGAAAAACTGATAGATTCATCAGATTGGTGCCATGAATTGTTCCATTCATTCTGTCTAAATGCCTCTGCAGGATCAAAGGAAGGAATAGAAAAATCTTGTCTCTGATCTTTCCCAGTGGAAGCATTGCTAGCCATATATGTACTTGATGAACCAAAATTAGTTCCAAGACTAAGTTTGAGTGCTGTAGCAAGCTGTTCCTTCTCTTTTCGATTCTCATCATCATCATCACTATCATCAGAAGTATCATCAACAGTACCATGAGTAATATCAGGATCAGGAATAGCAATACCTTTCAGTTTATCCTGTGGTTCTGAGATAGGATGATCCATTGGTCTTGAACGAAGTGGCTGTATCAAAATAGGTTCATTATCAGGAGCACCACTAGCGTCAGGATGAACATCGTCAGGATTTGATATGCGTGCATCAGTATTTGCTACCAATGGTTCTTGTGGAGCTTGAGGTTCAGAAGCTTCTTCAACACTTTGAGTTAAAGGTTCTTGTGTGCTTCCCTCATTGACAATGTTCTCGACCAATCTTTCAACAGAAGCTGTAGCTTTGCCTGCATCTTCACTTTGAGAAGATGGTTCTTGTGTAGCTGGAATGTTGATGTCTTCATTCTCCCTTTGAGAAAATGGTTCTTGTGTGACCATTCCACTAGCTAAGCCTTCACCCAAACTTTGATTGAGTGGTTCTTGTGTGGCAGGATCAACAGTAGCTGCTGAATTACTCTGAAATTCAGGTTCTTGTGGGCTTGATCCTTTCAGCTTCTTCTGTCTCTGATAGACTAACTCTTCTGCATTCCTCTTTTTCTTTGATGTAGGTGTAAGACCAACCAAGGAAGCAGTTGTAGAAACCTTCTCCCAAGAAATTTCTCTAATCTGAGATGGAGAGGCTGGAGAGTCTGATAGAGAGACAACTTTTGTTGTTGCATCAGGAATACTAACATCAGGATTTGCTAGAGCATCAGGAGTAGATGACTCATCAGGATTTGATGTCTGAATATCAGTATCCTTCATTTGCACTGTCAAAGGAATATGATACCTGCTCTTTGATAATTTCCTTGTCTTTTGTGGTTTTGATGAAGGTACCACAGCTTTAGTAGCAGTATCAGCAACTTCCTTGTTCCCATTCATCACAGAGGATATAGGTAAGTCATCCTCTGAATCACTTTCATCAATCAACCTTAACTTCCTTTTTACAGGAACAGTCTTAACAACCTTAGCAGCTTTCTTCACCAGGACCCCTTGTACACCCCCTTGTATCTTCTTTTTAGTGAGTGGTGTAGAGGAAAAATCCTTTGAACCTGATTGCCGTCCAGACACATCAGTTCTAGCTGATTTCTTTGATTTTACAACTAAAGTCTTTTGAGAGACAGTAGAGGTGGTTGTTAACTGTTTAGACTGTTTAGGTTGCATGCTTGTGTCAGGAACAAGGTGGGTTGGGCCTTGCCTCATAGCATTAGAAAGTAGTCCATAACGAGTAGGCATTACATTCAAAACTCATCAAGATTGTATCAGAATGCCCTTTATCAAAAGTAACTGAGTTCCACACCTGCATTACAGACTTAAAAGAACCACTTGCAGGTTCTGTTAAAGCAAACTTCAATGGGCTTGAAGCTAGAAAATCTTGAATGATATGAAACTCATTGGGTAAATCTTGATGATTTAGAATAGCCACAAAATTGTTAGTGGCAAATGTAACACCACTAATCACTGTCTGTTTGTTCATGAATGATGAAGATGCCATTGTAATGCTTTAGAAAACTCGAGAATTAAGATTTGAAGCAATTAGGGTATGAAAGCACAGAGAGAGATAGAAAACGAAAAACTGATGATAAGAGAGTAATTAACGATGTAGAACAATGAAAAGTATTTTGTTAAAACAAAATATTACTCTCAAAGACAGGTGGCAAAATATGATTTGTGCACAAAGAATTAGTGGACAGATTACGTGTGTCATTTAAATAAATCTGCACCGCCTTTTATGTGTATGTATTGATATATCTATAATAGTGCAACACACACGCGCATACAGTTGTCCTACTAAAACTCAACCGTCCATCAGCAGATACTGACGAAAAATTAGGCACAAATTAAGTAATGAAATACTGACCTGTACATCAGGATTGACCAGTTGACTTCCTGTCAGGATTGAGTCCTATCAGGATTTGATCAAAGATACATACCTTTCTGAATAACCATCAGGATTTGACGGTTATCAGGATTTCCTCTCTGTAGCTTTTCCTCAGAAATTCTCAAAATTCATCATTCCAAGTTCATTCACCAACTTAGTGAAAGTAGCTTCAGGCAGTGGCTTGGTGAATATATCAGCTAGTTGTTGATCAGTAGGAACAAAGTGAAGTTCAATTGTTCCTTCCAGAACCTGTTCTCTTATAAAGTGATATCTGATACTGATGTGTTTAGTAAGAGAATGCTGAACTAGATTTCCTGTCATTGCAATAGCACTTTGGTTATCACAATAAATAGGGATTTTTGAGTATGACAGGCCATAATCTAACAACTGATTTCTCATCCACATTATCTGAGCACAACAACTTCCTGCAGCAATGTACTCAGCTTCTGCAGTTGAAGTGGAAATAGATTTCTGCTTCTTACTGAACCATGAAACTAGTCTTCCACCCAAAAACTGACAACTTCCTGAAGTACTTTTCCTGTCTATTCTGCATCCTGCAAAATCAACATCTGAATAACCACACAACCCAAAATCTGATTCCCTTGCATACCAAAGGCCAAGTGAAGAAGTGCCTTTGAGATATCTGAAAATTCTTTTGACTGCAATCAGATGTGGTTCTCTAGGTTTTGCTTGAAATCTTGCACATAGACAGGTTGCAAACATGATATCTGGTCTACTGGCAGTGAGATACAATAAAGAGCCAATCATTCCTCTGTAGTGAGTTACATCTACCTCTTCACCTTGATCAGGATCAAGTTTGGTAGCTGTAGCTATGGGAGTTGAAGCAGGAGTACTGTCTTGCATGTTAAACCTTGTCAGTAAATTCCTTGTGTATTTAGACTGATTAATAAAAATCCCTTCATCAGTCTGTTTAACTTGAAGACCCAGAAAGTAACTCATTTCTCCCATCATGCTCATTTGATATCTTGACTGCATAAGCTTGGAAAACTTTTCACACAGCTTATTGTTTGTTGACCCAAAAATGATATCATCAACATAAATCTGAACTAACAGCAACTCCTTACCATGATTCAAATAAAATAGAGTTTTATCAATTGCACCTCTTTTGAATCCACTTTCTAGTAAGAATTGAGCTAAGGTTTCATACCATGCTCTTGGAGCTTGCTTTAGTCCATAAAGTGCCTTATCCAGTCTGTAGACATGATCTGGATATGTAGGATCAATGAAACCAGGAGGTTGTTCAACATAAACTTCTTCCTCCAGTTCACCATTTAAGAAAGCACTTTTAACATCCATCTGGAAAACCTTGAATTTCTTATGTGCTGCATAAGCAAGAAATATCCTGATGGCTTCTAGTCTTGCAACAGGAGCAAAAGTTTCATCATAGTCAATTCCCTCTTGTTGGGAATACCCCTTTGCAACTAGCCTTGCTTTATTTCTGATAATGACACCATCAGAATCAGTCTTGTTCTTGAAAATCCACTTTGTACCAACAATTGATCTATTCTTTGGTCTTGGTACCAGTTTCCAGACTTCATTCCTTTCAAATTCATTCAGTTCTTCTTGCATTGCAGTAACCCAATCAGCATCTTTAAGTGCATCTTCAACTTTCTTAGGCTCCTCCTTGGACAGAAAGTTATTGTATAGACATTCATTCTGAGTTGCACTTCTTGTTTGAACACCTGCATCAGGATCTCCAATTATCAAATCAGGAGTATGATCTTTTGTCCATTTCCTTGCTGGTGTCAAATTGTTTCTTGAAGTAGATGCTCCCCCTGGATTGGTGTTAACTTGATTGAAAGAATTTGATTGATTTGAAGCTCTCCCTGAATTATTGTTATGCCCTCCTGATGTGTTATCAGGATCTTCACTTGAATCAGTATCTGAAGAATTCTGTCCTGATGATTGAGTTAACTCTGAACTTGTAGTTGAATGCCGTTGCTCCCCCTCAACATTAGCACTACTAGTTGTATTACTGTTGTTTGCATCATCAGTATTAGCACCATCAGTACCTGGTGAGTCATCAGGATTTGGTGACCCATCAGTATCTGATGAATTGACAGGATCTGATTCACTTTCTTCAGGTTCCTTGGAAGCTTCATTTTCAAATAACAATCTATCATGCGAGTCTTCAATGATTCCAGTTATCTTCTTATCATCAAAAGATACATGAATTGACTCCATGACAGTTCTTGTTCTCAAATTAAAAACTCTGAAGGCTCTTGATGTAGGATAACCTATGAATATTCCTTCATCAGCCTTTGTTTGAAATTTCCCTAGCTATTCAGGATGAGTTCTGAGAACAAAACATTTACAGCCAAACACATGCAAATGCTTCAGACTTGGTTTCTTCTCCTTGAGTGACTGATAAGGAGTGACACCATGCCTGTTTATCAATGTGAGATTTTGTGTATAGCATGTTGTGTTGACTGCTTCTGCCCAGAAATATGTAGGTAATTTAGCTTCTTCCAACATAGTTCTGCCAGCTTCAATAAGAGTTCTATTCTTCCTTTCTACTACCTCATTTTGCTGAGGTGTGCCAGGAGCGGAGAATTGTTGAATGATTCCTTTGTATTTGCAGAACTCTTCCATCTTTGAATTCTTAAATTCAGTACCATTATCACTTCTCAGAATCTTGACTTTGTACTTTGTGGTTGTCTCAATCATTCTCACATGATCCAACAGAACTTCAGGAGTTTCATCTTTTCTGTGCAGAAAATACACCCAGGTGAATCTAGAATATTCATCAACAATTACAAGAGTGTACCTTTTCTTACTGATGGACATGATGTTGATTGGACCAAACAGATCAAGATGTAGCATGTGATATGGTTCTTCAATAGAGGATTCTGATTTACTCTGGAATGATGTCCTTCTTTGTTTTGCTTTTTGGCATGCATCACAGAGTCCATCAGGTGTATACAAGACATTAGGTAATCCTCTTACTAACTCTTTCTTAACCAACTCATTGATGTTGCTGAAGTTGAGATGAGAAAGCTTCTTGTGCCAATTCCAACTTTCATCTACTGAAGCTTTACTGATGAAACATGTAGGGGAGCCATCAGTATCTGAGAGAATGTTGGCTTCATATATGTTACCATGCCTGTAGCCAGTTAGTGCTATCTTTCCTGTTGCTTTACTGACTACTTCACAATGTGTGGAATAGAAATTGACATGATAACCTCTGTCAGTGATTTGACTAATACTCAACAAGTTGTGTTTTAGTCCCTTCACTAGAGCTACTTTTTCAATGATGACATTTCCAATGATTATATTGCCATATCCCAAGGTTTGTCCAATGTTGCCATCTCCATAAGACACAGTTGGGCCAGCTTTTTCCTCATATTCTGATAACAGGGCTTTGTTTCTAGTCATGTGCACAGAACATCCACTATCCATGACTAACACATTTTTCCTTTTACCCTGCATCAGAATAGTAAAACACTAGTCAGAATGTTTAGGAACCCACACTTGTTGGATTCCTTGTTCATGCATTTTATTAAATTTAACAGCAGAAGACTTTTTGACTTTAGCAGTCCTGACAGGATTTACTCCATCAGGATTTGCTTTGTCAGTATCAGTATTAACAAAAGCATGCTTCACTATGACATTTTCAGTTCTATCAGACTTTGTACTACTTTCAAACTTAGGCAATGGATCATAAAAGTTATAGTACAAATCATGATACTCTTTACATGTATAAATAGAATGCCATAGACTACCGCAATGAAAACAGGAATTCTGTGGTTTGTAAAATACTGATCTATTCCTAACATCAGACTTAGGAATTTCAGCAATTTTCTTCTTACTCTTTTTACAATCAATAGCAAGATGATTAGAGTTACCACAGTTAAAACAACTCTTTCTAGGTGCATTTGGGATATACTTATAACCATTTTCTTTATTGATCCCAATTTTACCATTCCTGTTTCTCTTAACAGTAGCTTCCTTTTTCTTATCTGTAACCTCACAGATTTTATCTTTAAGCTGTTTCTGAGACAATAGACCTACATTCTTAGTGACTTTGTTCATGACAGGTTTAGACTTTATAATTTTAATTCCTTGAGTAGAAGAAGATCCCTTTTCAAAAGTAGAATTGGAATCCTTACCAAAAACAAAATTAACAGGAGTAATCTTAGATTTGGTTGAGTCTATAACATGTCTATAGGTCTTTGGACTGACTGTCTCATCAATGACAATTTTCTCTGCTAATTTCTTATCTTCATCTGACTTATATCCTAGACACTCTTTCCAATTCTTAGAGGTATTAATCTCATGAAATTTCCTACCAGAGTCTGTCCAGGTTCTGATTTTCTCATTAGCATATTCAAGTTCTTTTTCAAGGGAAGTACATTTAGATGTCATCTCTAAGTGCATGTGTTTAACATTATCACATTCTTTTTGTACTTCTTGCATACGAGAAAATTCAGTTTCTAATATCTCATTCCTCTTTCTAAGGTCAGACATCTCAGATAAGATTCTAGTATTTTCAGCAGTTTGACTTCTAAAGCTAATATGTAATGACTTTAGAAAACGTCTTAACTCAGAAGCATTGTCAGTATCAAAATCAAAGATAGTATTTAGTACCTTATCATCAGGAGCAGCAATTACATCAGCATTGGCCATTAACGCATAATTGACTACCTCAGTATCAGATTCTGAGGAAGAGTCCATCCAATCCTTGCTTGATGTGATGAGTGCCTTTGTCTTGTTGCATTCAGAAGCAAAGTGACCCATACCATTACACTTGTAGCATCTAACCCTTGACTTGTCAAATTTGCTACCCTTGCTGTCCTTTTTGATATACTTGTCTTTGTCTGCATTGAAGGTCTTTTTCTGAAAGTTGCCTAGTCTTCTATTCTTCCTGAACTTCATCCTTCTGAAGTTTCTGACAATCATAGCAACCATCTCCTCCATGTCTGAATCAGAAGATTCATCACCAGTATTGGCATCAGGATTGCCATCAGTATCTGATGAAGAGTCGTCAGGATCTGATTCAGCTACTCTTGCTTTCCTTCTAGAGACCTCCATAGCTTTCCCTTTTGATTTTGCTTCTACATTCAAAGCAATTGACTTTGCCTTGATGCTTTTCTTGTTCTTTCTCTGTTGAACTTCAAGATCATGAGTTCTTAGCATCCCATAGATCTCATCAAGAGACACAATGTTCAGATCATACTGGTGTCTAATGATTGAGGTCTGAGTATCCCATTCTTCAGGTAAAGCTCTAAGAAATTTGGTGTTTGAATCTTCAGTTTCATATACTTTGTCAACTAAGGATAAGCTATTCAATAGTGTCAGGAATCTATCATATAGCTCAGTCAGACTCTCTTCAGGTCTTGCATCGAATTGTTCATATTCTTGAATCAATAGAGCCCTTCTGTTTTTCTTGACAGATGCAGATCCCTGGCACTGAGTTTCCAAAGTATCCCAGATTTCTTTTGAAGACTTGCATGCAATCACTCTGTTTGACATAACAGCATCAAGACCATTGTGCAAGATATTCTTTATCTTTGGTTCTCTGAGTACATGAGCTTTTTCTTCTGGAGTCCATTCAGATTTAGCTTTGACCACATAATGTTCTGGTACAGTATCTGTTCGTTCTACGAACTTTGTTGGTATATATGGTCCATCACGAATCCTGTCCAGATTGTCAGGATCCATAGCCTCCAGGTACATCAACATCTTTACCCTCCATGTAGGATATTCTGATATCTTCAAGATGGGAATCTTCATGCTTTCATACTTGTTTGTCGACATCTTAGATCGTCTCTGATTTAAAAATAAACCAGTTTGCTCTGATACCAATTGTTGCACAGTAATAATCTATTGTAGAAGGGGGGTTGAATACAATAGAGTAAGATAATCGACTTCTTAATGTATATATCACAAATATGAAAAGAAAGATAACAGCTTTATTAAATCTGATATAAAACTGTTACAAACTCTCTCAAGAAATTCTGATGTTCTTGAGAGCTGCTAGTTTACAAAAACTCTCTCAAGAAATTCTATGTTCTCGAGAGCTGCTATTCGATAATGTTCTCTCTCGAATGAATACATAAATCGAAACCAAGACTGTGTTTATATAGTGCACACAGCTTCTCTATCAATAACAAGATAAGTCCTAATCAATAACAAAGATAGAAACCTATCCTTAATCGATAGCTACATTCTACAAACCAGGAACAATTAGAATAAACTTCCATGTTTATCTAGACTCCAAATATAACTCGAAGTAGGAATCCTGATCAGCTTCAAGTTCTGATGATCAATCCTGATCATAGTCTGAGTAGGAATCCTGATGATCAATAAGATACTGACGCTTGATCAAATACTGATGACCATGCAATACTGATGACGTCAGCAATCCTGATCAGTTGAGTCTAGCTTCTGACGATCATTGAATTCTGATCTAACAAGAGCAAATGCTGATGTCCATTTTGAAGCTTATAATGAAGCTGCAAATGCTGATAATTTTATTGATAATTTGGACATGGATTTTGAAGCACATCCTGCTATCAGTGTTTGTGACACTGAGGATGTGGCAGCTGATCAAGCCACTCTGGTAATTGAAGAGTCTATGGCAACTCATACAGAGATTCTCTCTGTCACTAATCAAGTTCTTGAAGTTGGTGATGAGGTTGATCAGGAAGCTAAATCTGTCTCTTCTGAGAAGATTATTGAAGCTGCTGTGGAGAAAATGAATGAAGCTACAACAGATAATAAAGAAAAAAAAGTTGATGAGGAAGTAAACAATGAGAAGGATGAAGCTGTAGCAGAGCAAACTCTTGATGAAGTTGCACAGTCAAATGTTGAAGTTACTGCAGAGAATGTAGTTGAAGAAGCTGCAGAGCCCTTAGTAGAAAATGTTGTTGAAGACAGGGTTGTTTCTGAAAGTCATGATCACACTTCTGTAAATTCTGATCATGCAGACTCTGATGAATCTATACCTTTTCTAAGGGATCCTACTGCTGAGACTGTCAAGGAAAATCAAAATGCCACTGAAGCTCATTATAGAGATATGTACTATGCAAATTGGTCAGGGGCTGATTGTATTTTCTCTACTCAAAGGACTGCTGATTTTGTTGCTAAGTCTGCTAAAGAGATTTCAAATCCAGAGCTTCTTAGTCATTTGAAGGCTACAATAGTACAAGTGAAGTCTCTTAACAATCGCTTTGATGAGACTCATAAAGCTATCATGGGCCTGAGTAATGATATTGTTGCTAAGGAGTTGGCCTTGAAGAATGATAGAGCTAAATATTCTTTTATGATCAAGGACCAAGTGGAAATAAAACAAAGACTAAGTAAAGTTGAGAGTAATCAAGATGCAATGTCTACAAAGATTGACTCTATTGCTGCATCTTTGGAGTTGCTGACATCAGTGCTTATTCCTAATGATGTCAAAAAGGGGGAGAGAGTTCCTAAAGACAAATGCAAAAGGACTCAAAATTTGAGACGGAGGGATGATGCAACTGATGGTGGAAGCAAAGAATCAGAGAAAAGGTCAAAAATTATTCAAGAGCAAGGGAGACTTAGGTCAAACTCTGCTAGAAATCTGACAAACTCTGAAAGAGTAAACTCTGGTGCTCCTGGTGCTTCTGGTGCTCAATCTTCTTCAAGACTTAAAAGTCTAGCTATTTCAGCTAATCCAATTACTGATGAAGAGATTGCTGCTAAACTGTTTTTGGAAGAACATGGTGGTGAAGCCACAGTTGAAGATATTGATGCTAAGATGCAAATTCTTGCTGAAGAGCATAAGAAAAAGGTTGAAGCTGGAACTTATAAGCAAAAGGCTGCCAAGGCTCCTAGGAGAAAGGAACAAGGAATTTCTATTAAAGAGAATGTGAACTCTCAACAGGGTTTACAATACTCAAGGAGGCCTGTTGGAGCAAACACTGATAAAGGTAAAGGCAAATTGATTGAAGAGCCTGAGTTATCAAAGAAAGCTTATTCAACCTCTGACATGGCTCATGTTGAATCAAGATCTAATAAATCAACCACTGACGTTGCTCAAGTTGATGATTCTGTTAAAGTTGTGATGGTTCAGAACAACACTTGGTATTAAAGTTTTGGAATTCAATTTGGAATCAGACAAGTCTTACTATTTCAGGCTAGGAAATGAGATGAATAAAAACAACATATATTCTCTAAGGGCTGCCATATATCAGACTGGTGAAAAAGATCCAGAACTTAAGGAGCTGAAAGAGATTATGACTGCTGAGCTAGAAAGAGCTGAAAGAAGACTGCTTACAGATTATCTCAAGACAGTGCCTAACATTGAGGAAATTAAGTAAAGACTGTCTGTAAGTTTTTAAAGTTTTCTGTTCTAAGTAAAAGTTAAACTCTGTTATGTTATAAACACTGCATTTGTTATATGTTTTGACATCATCAATTATCTTTTAAACTTGTACATTTTTGTTATGCACAAGTTGGGGGAGATTGTTAGATATAATTGCTGATGATTGTTTATCAGTGTTTAAGTAACAGGTACTCATTGGAGTTTATACTAGAAGCCAGTCAAAGTTTGTTAAAGTCTGACGGGGTGAAAGTTTGCTGAAGCTGTCGGTGCTAATATGAAGATTCTAGAAGCAATATATCTTGAAAATGGAAAGAAGTAAGATATATTGAGACAGCTAATGAAACGAAACAGAAGACATAAGCAATCCTAATTTGATATAAATTGTATAGCTAATTTATAGGAATATCAATTAGAGATTGATTCCATGTAGCTGTGTACTATATAAACACAGATAGGTTAACCCTAAAAGGGATGCGAATACTGAATACATTATTCTTGTAACCTAGCAGCTCTCTGTGATATTTTACATCACTGAGAGAAGAGTTATTTAATATAATTTAGTTTATTGTTCATAAACAGTGTTCTTGATTGTTACTCTCATACATAAATTGATTATATATTGTGTATTCGGCCTAACATAGCCTTCACTTTCTAATAATCCAGAAGTAATAGAATTATATTGGTGTAGAATGGCTAAGAAGAAGAAACAATCTGGGCCTCTAGTAACCCAACTTTTTGTTCACGAACCCCCCTCTGGTGGTGTGCTCAGTACTCCGGATGGGTTTTGGTCGGATACTAACTATTTCTTCGTGAAGAAAGATCCAGCTATAGAAGAGGAGTTTTATTATAGGGATCTTAGCATTTGTTACAAAAGCAGACAAGAATTCGGACATCCAGGGCCATATAAGGAGTCCGAACTTAATGCCACCTTTTCCAAGATGGGTATTGGTGAGGCCCCTTATCCTTTGAAGGAGAAATATTTGGGTCTTCCTGATGCTCAGATGGATAAGTTAGTCCGGGCTGCCTTTCACTTGGGGCCTGAAATCAGCTGGAGATGGCCTCGGCCCGGAGAAAGGATCTACCACAGACCTAGTGATGGTTATGTTGGTGTTTGGCTGGAGACTCTTCGGTCCGGATGGAATCCCAGGTCTCATATATTTATAAAACACTTGTGCAAGTATATATATAAAATTTCTATAATGCAAATTACTCCAAACGGGGTGAAATGGATGACCTGGTTTCTTGCTGCTTGCCACAAAATGGGGTATCAGCCCACATTTCGACTCTTCCATCAACTCTTTAAACTAGTCCAGTCTAACAAGGAGCCTTTATATGAGATCCGGTTCCGGGCCGAAGAATGCAGATATCCCTCTGGTACTGCTAAACCCGTGATTCAGCAATCTACTTTGAAGTATTGGAATGGTGAAGTGATTTTTTTGAGAGGCTTAGATTTGGGATTCTTGCCTTATATAGTTTCTAGAGTTGAAACAGAAATTTTTGATACTTATACCCTTGAGGGAGAAGCCTTGGCTCAAATTCGCAGGTTTTGTGAATGCCTTGGTTTTCAAATGACTCAGGATAGTTTTATGAAACACGATTTATTGTTTGAGCTTGGATATAAGTTGTTGTGAATTTTCTTTTTGTAACCCGGACTAATTCTTTTGATGTACTGATGTTCTTTTCCTTCCTACAGGTTTGCCTTACTTCAAATGCTCTTGTTGCCTCTTTTAAGAAGCTTGGTGGTGTCCACAGCACGAAGAGTCCGGGGGATGTTGGGGGGTCCGGCTCTAGTGCTTTGAAGGAGGGTGGTGCAGAATCTGTTGCCCTGAATCCCCCTCAATCCAAACCTGTGATTGATGCTGCTGACGTTGAAATAATTGATGACGTGGAGCAGCGCTCTTTGAAGAAGAGGAAGATTCATGTAGGCAGGAAGCCACCTGCTAAGGCAAAAGTCACTGTCGAGAAGATTGTTGCTGATGGTGAGGGAAAAACTCCGGATAAGGAACCTATCCGAATTGGAAACTATACTCCGGAGAAATTGGCTGGTATTTGCGCTGATATTCCTACTGATACTGTTCACACAATATCACGCAAGTATACGCGGTCACAAGTAATATAAGAATAAGTAGAGTTCGTTCCCACAGAGACTGCTTTGGTTATTATAGTTATGCACTTATGCAACAATGTATGGCTATCGTTCAATGCTAAGACAAGTATCAAAGTTGTGTTTTGATTAACTAAATTATCTAAACAATTTATCAAGACTATATTAAACTAAAGATTGCTGTTTAATTACTTATGAGAATAAAACATGGGATCCTAACTTCATTAAATACTTCATTCAGAGTCTTTTGTCTTTAATCAATGCATGTGACGGTTGTGACAACTAATCGGATAACACGAAATCAGTACACGCTACCTTTCAGTATACGTATACCAAACCACTCAAACATCCACAAAAGAGATAGAAGTTAAGCAGACACCAATTATTCTTAGACCCTATATGTGTATAAGATTTGAAAACATAACGGTTTAACGAGCAAGTTATCCATTCAGATTACATAGGGCAGGTAAGATGGTTAAAATCGCCTACGAATCATGCATGACAAACATACATAAACCTATGCTAGCATGGCAAGTTCTAAATCTCTATATCCACTTTCGCAATCAATAGAGATTAACAAACAATCTTAGATGTTTGCTACGCATCCAAGAAGAATAAGCACAACCAAACTAGGTTATCAACAATTCATCACACACAAATCTTTAAAACTATTAACTACTGAAATCCATAAATAAATCCGTTAGAATCCCACGACGACGATTAGTTCATAACCGAATCGTTCATCATCGTGGGTTCTGATGAAAACATGATAATAAATATGTCTAAAATACTGAATAAAAGTGCTAGGGTTTAAGAAAGAACAAACAAAACCAACGAGAATCCAAAGTATCGCCTAATTAGAAGAATACAAAGAAAAGATGGAATCTAGATCTTCGTAATCAGCCGTCTTCTTGTTCTCCTCACCGGTGGATGAATATGTAAGTATCTATGTCAATGTATATCTCAGAATTCGTCCACCAATAGTTTATATAGGCTGCAGGGCTGACTGGCTTTTGGCAACTTTCCTTTTCTGAATCAAAATTGCATTCTACAGTATTTGAGGAGCGCGGGCGCGCGTGTAATGGCGCGCGCGCGCGTGATCACTGTTCAGATTCTTCAACTTTGCTTTTCTTGACGCTTCCTAGCGCTCTCTCACTCCGCAACCACTCGACCTTCACAAACATGCTCAAAACAACACTGCAAACCACAAGAACTCCACATCTCTGCTGACAACTCAACTCTGCAAATACTAATACAAAACACATTACAAACACCACAAACTTGAGAACAAAACAGCCAATTTAAGCCAATTTAGGACGATCCAAGTGGATATGAAATCCACTTATCACACCCCCAAACTTAAACCGATGCTTGTCCTCAAGCATAAACAGACTCTACTAACTATAATGCAATGCATGAATGCAACTAATATGATAATGCAAGTGATCCCCTCAGACTAACCAAAACCAATCAACAAGCCAACATCTCAAGGAATACAATCTTTCAAACATAGTTCAACCAAATTCCCGTATACTAACCATACAAACACAGAAACGTGCGTGTGTGCAATGCTCATCAATATACTCTCAAACTAAACCAAGACCATATCCTATTCTTCACCAAAACAACCACAAGCTTATAAACAGAATGAACTCTAGACACAAGAAACCACTTAAAGACACCTCATAATCCACTTGAGCTAGACAGGAATTCATGCTTTATTACTACATACATGCTTATTTGACCGTGCAATGGTTGAGACCCCTAAAGGCTTATACAATAATACCCATGTAGCGAGCGTTAGGTTAGTGGATCCCAGACCGGAAAAGTCTTAGGTCACTAGGCACAAAGTCCCCTAGAACTTAATTGCTCGAGTATTAAAGAGCTCAACCTGACCAATTCTGCATAAAACAACTAACACAACTCTTTTTTTTTTCTTTTTTCTTTTTTTCTTTTTTTTTAATTTCCCCTTTTTTTTAATTTTGGAATGAGTGCGCTTTGCCTTTTTCTCATCCCACCCTAGACTACTCATTTTTTCAATGAGCCGGCTACTAGCCATTTGACGCCTAGCCTTTATTGACAACTAGCATCAAATCCCTGTTTTCCCCCAAACTTAGACTTAAGTGCTTCTTCAATTTCAAGAGAATAGAAGAACATTCTAAATATAAGAAAGTGATTAAATTCTAATATCCAAACAAACATGGTCTGATCAAATTCAAAAGCAACCAATGAGACTTGTGAAATTATTTTGTTTCTGGCATGCAAGTCAATTTCTAGGAACTTAATCAACCCTCTATCTATCACTACCACACTCCAATCAACATCGACTCATCAACGGAAACAGTCAAGTCCTACGGGATCATGAAATATGCTATGCAAATGCAACTAAATGGACTCACATGATAGATAAATAAATAATATGCAAAACAGAATGCTCTCTATGACATAAACATGCAAAGAACTGAATGAACTAACTATATATACAAAATGAATCCTATATGAAAACACACTAACATTCCCTAATTATCACCCCCAAACTTACAATATTCAATGTCCTCATTGAAGGTAATAAAAAGGAAAGATGCAGAGAATACCTAATCATCAGCAGGACCACCCTCCTCGGGTGGTGTATCAGGAGGTGGATAAACAGAATCCATACCAAAGGTAGGCCAAGTGATATCAACTCCAGTGGCTCTGAATGCAGTACTCAAAGCCTGAGTCAAATCCTGAGCAAAACGGCTCTGACTGTCATGAATGGCGTCAATACGCCGAGTCAACCGCCTATACTGCACATCCCCTAAACCAGAACTATCCACCTCACGCTGAACTCGAGATGCACGTCTCCTTCTAGCTGCAAGCTCACGAGGTGGATCCTCTGCTTCCTTAGCATCCTCAAGATGAGTATAGCCCAAACCATAGTAATCTGGGGCACCACCATCCCAATCCTCCATCCGATCTATCGTCGAATGATCAATAGGAGCACTCGGTAACTGAACCGGCTCCTCCTCAGTCCAACGAACACCAACTGCATCACATAACTTAGTAACAATGGAGGCATGAGGAATCGCCCCTGTTGTACCACCCTTCAAAAACTTCACAATACTCCTATGAAGGAGCTCTCCAAGATCAATGTACTCTTCATTCAGAATACCAAAAAGAACAATAGCCCTTTCCACCGTAACCTCATGCTGATGCGAAGAAGGCATAATATTAGCACAAATAAACAAATTCCAAGCCCTCGCATACCTGTTCATAGCAGAAGCCGGAAAAGTAACCGGCTCGGTGGTGCCAGCTCTGTACTTCCAAGTCGTGCCTGGAACAGTCATCTCCCCAAGAATATACTCGAGATCAAGATCCTCCCGAGTCTTCAATGACCAGTCTTCCTCACCCCTCTTCTTCCTGGGTAAATTCAAAATCCGATAAATCGCCCTAGTCGTATAATCAAGAGTCAATCCCCGTACCACACTATAACCGTTCTTGTCGGCCTTAGCATTAGCATAGAACTCCCGCACAATAGACAACGGGACCGGCGCTGGTGCTTCACAAAAGGATTCCCAACCCCTCTTCGTAATCATGCTAAACAAGTGCCCATCTGTCTGTTGAGGCAAAAACCCCCTCTCTTTAGCCACAGCCTTGGATAACAATCGAGTAAATTCAACCTGAGCCTCCGGAGATGTGAATTTATCTCCCCCAATACCAACACTCGACTCCTCCTCAGAAGAAGAACGACGAGTGCTACTACTTCCCACAAATCTACCCCTCTTTGGTGGAGCCATTGATATTGATGAAAAGATGTATATAAATATGTGTATGTATAGGTTTGAGAAAGAATGAGAGATATGAGATTAGAGGCTAGGGTTTTGATATGAGGGATTGGGGAGGGTAGGAAAGTGTTTAAATAGGGGAAACACTAACAAAAACTGATTTGGGGGAGGTTTTTCTCTTTTATCCCCGTTTTATTTTTTTTTTCTGAACAGGGATTGGGCGCGGGCGCGCATGTAAGGGCGCGGGCGCGCGTGGCCTTTGCCAGAATTTCTGATTTTTTTTTTTTAAACGAACAAATGAAAAATACTTACAACATAGCATGGGTTGCCTCCCACGAAGCGCTCGTTTTACGTCAATAGCTTGACGTGATTCCTGACTCCTTAAACAACTGAAACAAGAACCGCGGTTTCCACCTCGCAATTCACCTGTTCACCAAAATACGGTTTCAATCTCTGACCATTGACCTTGAACGCTTCATCTGGTGACTTGTCGAAAACTTCCACTGCACCATGTGGAAACACTGTTTTAACCGTGAACGGCCCCGACCACCTTGACTTAAGTTTTCCTGGAAAAAGCTTGAGACGAGAGTTGAAAAGCAAAACAAGTTGGCCAGGAACAAAGGACTTGTGCACCAACTTCTTATCATGCCACCTCTTGACCTTCTCCTTGTATAATTTGTGATTTTCATAAACTTGTAGCCGAAACTCATCCAACTCATTAATTTGAAGCATTCTTCTCTCACCAGCAGCTGACAAATCAAAGTTCAACTTCTTCAATGCCCAATATGCCTTGTGCTCTAGCTCGGCAGGCAAATGACAAGCCTTACCATATACCAGCTGAAACGGTGACGTACCCAAAGGAGTCTTGTAAGCTGTCCTGTAAGCCCAAACAGCTTCATCAAGCTTCAACGACCAATCCTTCCTCGAAGGATTTACAACTTTTTCAAGAATACGCTTGATCTCCCTGTTAGAAACTTCAGCTTGGCCATTTGTCTGAGGGTGATAGGCAGTAGCAACACGATGATTGATATTGAACCTAGCCATCAAGGCTGTAAACTTACGGTTGCAAAAATGCGTACCCTCATCACTGATGATTACCCTTGGAGTTCCGAAACGCGTGAAGATTTGCTTATGAAGAAAATTCAGCACCACTTTAGCATCATTGGTCGGTAAAGCCTTTACCTCGACCCATTTAGACACGTAATCCACAGCTAACAGTATGTACTGATTATTACAGGACGAAACAAACGGTCCCATGAAATTGATTCCCCACACATCGAAAATCTCCACTTCAAGCAGCATACTAAGAGGCATCTCGTTCCTCATAGAGATATTACCAACCCTTTGGCATCGATCACATCTCAACACAAACTGATGAGCGTCTTTAAATAGAGTTGGCCAATAGAAACCTGCCTGAAGTACTCGAGTAGCTGTCTTCTCTCCACCATAATGACCTCCATAAGTAGTGGAATGGTAATCTCGCAAAACACCCTCAGTTTCACTATAAGGAATGCATCTCCTTATCACCTGGTCAGCTCCCTGTCTGAATAAGAAAGGCTCGTCCCAACGGTACCACTTCACATCATGTAGAAACTTCTTTCTTTGAGCATAAGAGAATTCAGCAGGGATGACATTACTCACGACATAGTTCACAATGTCTGCAAACCATGGTTCTTCATCTTGCACCCCAAAAAGTTGCTCATTAGGAAAAAATTCATTGATAAGAGTTTTATCACCTGCATTCCTACCGTGGTCCTCCAACCGAGACAAATGATCAGCCACCTGGTTTTCTGTACCCTTCCTATCTTTAATCTCCAAATCAAACTCTTGTAGCAAAAGAACCCAACGAATCAACCGAGGCTTTGAATCTTTCTTTGAAATCAGATAACGAATGGCTGCATGATCAGTATAGACTACTACCTTAGTTCCAAGTAAATATGACCTGAATTTCTCGAAACTATAGACAATGGCTAAGAGTTCCTTATCTGTAGTAGTGTAATTCAGCTGCGCATCATTGAGGGTTTTGCTAGAATAGTAAATCACATGAAACACCTTGTTCTTCCTTTGCCCAAGAACAGCTCCCACGTCATAGTCACTAGCATCACACATCAACTCAAAAGGTTCACCCCAATCAGGTGCAGTGATAATGGGGGTAGTAGTCAACTTTTTCTTCAAAAGCTCGAAAGCTGCCAAGCAATCTTCATCAAACTTGAAAGGAACATCCTTCTCCAACAAATTACACAAAGGTTTGGAGATTTTGGCAAAGTCTTGAATGAATCGCCGATAGAACCCCGCATGACCAAGAAAACTGCGGATTCCCTTAACTGAGATTGGTGGAGGAAGATTTTCAATTGTCTCCACCTTGGCCTTATCCACTTCAAGCCCCTTGCTAGAAACCTTATGCCCAAGAATGATTCCTTCTTGCACCATGAAGTGACATTTCTCCCAATTGAGCACCAAATTGGTCTCAACACACCTTTTCAGCACCATGCCAAGATTCTGTAGGCACTGATCAAACGAAGTTCCAAAAACTGAGAAGTCATCCATGAACACCTCCACATTAATGCCAATCATATCTGAAAAAATGGCCATCATACACCTCTGAAAAGTTGTTGGTGCACCACAGAGTCCGAAAGAAACGCGATGGAACGCAAAAGTGCCAAACGGACATGTGAATGTGGTCTTCTCCTGATCTTCTGGAGCAATGCAAATCTGATTGTAACCTGAATAACCATCCAGAAGGCAATAGAACTCATGACCAGCCAACCTGTCTAGCATCTGATCAATGAATGGAAGAGGGAAGTGATCTTTTCTGGTGGCTTTATTCAGCTTTCGGTAGTCCATGCAAATTCTCCACCCTGTAACTGTACGAGTAGGGATGAGCTCATTCTTCTCATTAGCAACTACTGTCATGCCTCCTTTCTTAGGCACACATTGCACTGGACTCACCCAAGAACTGTCTGAAATAGGATAGATAATGCCTGCATCCAGCCACTTAAGAATTTCTTTCTTCACCACCTCTTTCATGATAGGATTGAGCCTTCTTTGAGGATCCACTGTTGGCTTACTTCCTGGTTCAAGCGGAATCTTATGCATGCAATACGAAGGGCTGATTCCCTTAATATCCGCTATGGTCCAACCAATGGCTGACTTGAACTCTCTCAGAATTCTCAAGAGCTTTTCTTCTTCACTACCTGACAAGTTAGATGCAATAATCACAGGTAAAGTAGATGCATCACCTAAGAAAGCATACCTCAAGTGCTCCGGTAGTGGTTTAAGTTCAAGAGTAGGAGCTTCTTCAATAGATGGCTTGAGACGCTCCTGAGAATTTTTCAGCTCAGCTATGCCAAGAGAATCAAATGGCATGTCAATCTTTCTTTTCCACGGAGAAGCATTCAAGTACTGCAGTTGCTCTTCTCTTTCTTTGTCTTCCGTCTCAGAATCCCCTATCAGTACCTTCTCCAATGTATCTGACTTAAGCAACTGCTCAATCTCCGTGTACACCGCAGACTCAACCAAGTCTACTGAAAAACATTCTTCTTCCTCTGTAGGGAACTTCATTGCATTGAACACACTGAAGGTGACATTCTGGTCATGCACCCTCATTTTAAGTTCTCCTTTCTGCACATCGATCAAAGTACGGCCTGTAGCTAAGAATGGTCTTCCCAAGATAATAGGAATCTTGTTGTCTTCCTCAAAGTCCATAATAACAAAATCAGCAGGAAATATGAGCTTATCCACTTTAACCAAAACATCCTCCACTATACCCCTTGGATATGTGATCGACCGATCAGCCAGCTGTAAAGACATAGAAGTAGGTTTAGGCTCCGGCAGCCCAAGTTGCATGAAAACAGACAACGGCATCAGATTAATACTAGCTCCCAAGTCACACAAGCACTTGTTGACAGATAGATTGCCGATAGTGCACGGTATGGTGAAACTCCCTGGATCCTTGAGTTTTGGAGGTAACTTCTACTGTAGGATAGCACTACATTCTTCTGTAAGAGCGACGGTCTCCAACTCCTCGAGTTTCAACTTCCGAGATAGAATACCCTTCATGAACTTTGCGTAGCTCGGCATTTGTTCTAGAGCTTCCGCAAAAGGTATATTGATATGCAACTTCTTGAAAACCTCCAGAAACTTAGCAAATTGCTTGTCCAACTTTTGCTTCTGAAGACGTTTAGGGAATGGCGGAGGATGATAGACCTCCTTACTCTCTGTAGACTGCTTCGGAACAGATTTCTCAGTAGAAAGGTCACGCTTTTCCGCTTCGTTTCCCCCCAAACTGGCTTTTTCCACTTTTTCATCATCTTCTGGCAGAACATCAGGCGCGGGGGCGCTCCCTAGGGCGCGGGCGTGCCCACTTTCTGCTGGAATTTCAGAAATTTTTTCGTTTTGCTCTGTTTCTGAGTTCTAGTCACCCGTAACCTTTCCAGATCGCAAAGTAACTGCTTTGACATGTTCCTTGACCTCTCTTTTGCCAGGATTAGCTTCCGTATCACTAGGGAGAGTTCCCTGTGGTCTATTCAGCAAGGCATTGGCAATCTGACCGATTTGATTCTCCAGAGTCTTGATAGAAACAGCTTGGCTCTTGCACATTAGCCTCAATTCCTCCAGTTCAGACTTTTCATTCGATGTCTGACCAGCATTGCCATGAGATGGTTGTTGAAACCCTGGTGGTTGATATGGTTTCCTTGGAGCATACTGCTGCTGTTGTCCAGAAGGATTATATGGCCTAGCTCCATACTGCTGATATGGCTGTTGTGGTTGATTCTGGCCACCTTGATTGTTACTCCAACTGAAGTTAGGATGGTTTCTGTTGTTGGGATGATAAGCATTAGGCACTGGCTGCTGTGGCCTCTGGAAATTGCTCACAAACTGTGCCGATTCATTAGATATGGCACACTGAGTCGTGTCATGAGCACCTGCACATAGCTCACACACACTAGCCACCTGCTGAACTCCATAGTTCGTCAGAGAATCCACCTTCATGGACAAAGCCTTCAACTGAGCTGCTATTGCCATAGCTGCATCCACTTCCAGAACTCCTGCTACCTTGCCTTGTGATAACCTCTGCGTTGGATTCTGGTATTCATTAGCAACCATCATCTCAATAAGTTCATAGGCTTCATCGTAGCTCTTAGCCCACAGAGCTCCACCTGATACCGCATCAAGCATTGGTCGCGATTGACCTCCCAGTCCATTATAAAAGCAATTGATCACCATCCAATCAGGCATTCCATGATGAGGACACTTCCTAAGCATCTCCTTGTAATGCTCCCAAGCTTCACATAAAGTTTCTCCAGAATGCTGTGCAAACTGAGTAAGAGCATTCCTGATTGCAGCGGTTTTAGCCATAGGGAAGAATTTAGTGAGAAACTTCTGAGCAAGATCCTCCCATGTAGTAATCGAACCTGCTGGTAGAGAATGTAACCAGCCCTTAGCCTTATCCCTCAGAGAAAATGGGAAAAGTCTCAGCTTCACAGCATCTTCTGACACTCCGTTAAACTTGAAGGTGTCGCAGATCTCAATGAAATCCCTAATATGCATATTAGGATCTCCCGTCGGAGCACCCCCAAACTGAACTGAGTTCTGCACCATCTGAATCGTTCCAGGCTTGATTTCGAAAGTGTTGGCTGCAATAGCCGGCCTGACAATGTGTTAGATATAATTGCTGACGTTTGTTCATCAGTGTTTAAGTACCAGGTACTCATCAGAGTTTACTGGAAGCCAGTTAGAGTTTGTTAAAGTCTGACGGGGTGAGAGTTTGCCTTAGCTGTTGGTGCTAATATGAATATTCTAGAAGCAATATATCTTGAAGATGGAAAGAAGCAAGATATATTGAGATAGATAAGGAAACGGAACAGAAGACAGAAGCAATCCTAATTTGATATAATTTGTATAGCTAATTTATAGGAATATCAATTAGAGATTGATTATGTAACTGTGTATTATATAAACACAGATAGGTTAACCTTAAAAGGGATGCGAATACTGAATACATTATTCTTGTAACCTAGCAGCTCTCTGTGATTCTTTAACATCACTGAGAGAAGAGTTATTTATATAATTCAGTTGTTGATTCATAAACAGTGTTCTCAATTGTTATTATCATTCTTATATTGATTATATATTGTGTATTCGGCCTAACAATTGGTATCAGAGCCTTGGCTGATTAATATATACAGTTTATCGATCCAAACACAAGTATAATCATGACTGACAACTCTCAGGAAGGTTCTAATGCAGGTTCTAATGCTCAGAAGGTTCAACCAACTTCTGTTAGTCGATATGAGTCAATAAGGGTTCCAATTCTAAGACCAGTTGAATATCCAATATGGAAGGTGAAGATGACTATGTTTCTGGAAGCCACAGATCCAGAATACCTTGATAGAATCAATGATGGTCCTCATATGCCAACTAAATTGTCTCCTGTTATTACTGGTCAAGAGCAAAAGACTGTTCCAAAAGAGAAGAAAGATTTGACTCCTGAAGATATCTCATCAATTGCAAAGGATGCAAAGGTTAGACATCTACTCCACAGTGCTTTAGATAATGTCATGTCTAACAGAGTAATTGGCTGCAAAACTTCCAAAGAAATTTGGGATGCTTTGGAAGTCAGGTGTCAAGGAACAAGTGCTATAAAGAAGAATAGGAAGACCATTCTAACACAGGAGTATGAACACTTTGACTCTAGATCTGATGAAAGTTTGGCAGATACATATGACAGATTTTGTAAATTGTTAAATGATTTGTCCCTGGTTGATAAAGAATATGAACTTGAAGAGTCAAATCTCAAGTTTCTTCTATCCCTACCTGAAAGATGGGATTTAAAGGCAACAACAATCAGAGACAATTATGATCTTGCAGATACAGATCTTGATGAAATCTATGGGTTGCTTAAAACTCATGAACTTGAAATAGAACAAAGAAACAAAAGATCTGGAAAGAAGACAAAATCTGTTGCTCTTAAAGTTGAAGAAAAGCCTGTCAAGAAGGAATCATCAAGAAAGAAAGCCAAAGGAAAGGCTTTAGTCATTAAATCTGACAGTGAGTCATCAAACACTGATGATGGCTCAAACACTGATGATGAAGCTTCTGATTCTGAGGATGATGAAGAAGAGATGATGAAAATGGCAGCTTTAATGGTGAAGACCTTCAAGAAGATGGGAATCAAGAACTTCAAGAAAGGAAAGAGATTCTCAAGGGAAGATTCAAATTCTTATAAAAGAAAATTCAGAAAGTCTGATGAAAGAGATACCAAGTCTGGAAAGAAAGACAAGTCTAAGATCCAGTGCTACAAGTGTAAAGAGATGGGTCATTATGCTCCAGAGTGCAAGAAAGGAAAATCTGAGAAAGCACTCATCACTAAAGGCAAGGACTGGGCAGACACTTCAGACTCAGATGAGGGAGTCAATTATGCTCTCATGGCAACTGTTAAAGATGAAGTTGAGTCATCTGAAAACAAGGTACCCCTAACAACTTATGCTTATGATACTGATAACATATCTGAATTAAGAATTTATCTTAAAAGCATACATGTTAGTTATAGGGATCAGACTTTAGAGAATGAAAGAATCAAATCTGAGAATCTAGGTCTTAAAGAAAGGAATAAATTTCTTGAAGAGAAACTTGTTAACATGCAACAAGTTCAAAAGGAGAGAGATGATGCTGTTTATGTTGAACATGAATTGCTTAAAAGATATAGGCAAATAGAATCTGAGTTGGAAAAAGAGAGGAAAGTGATTAAAACCTGGACCAATTCTGGAAAAGACACACATCAGGTTTTTCAGACAGATACTGTAGGTTTAGGTTACTGTGAGGGAGATGAACTTAGGTTTAAAGATAAAGTTAAAGTGAAACCACAACTTAAACCTGTGCAATTGTTCCTGAATACAGTAAGCTAAAGTCTGTTGTTATGAAAGAAGCTGTTATGGAGCCAATTGAAACTTGTGAAAAACAGGATGATATTGGTTTAATAACAGAAAATCAGATTGATATAGAAGCTGTTAAAGAACCAGTAAAAATCTGTAATAAACAGGTTAATGTTGGTTTAATGACAGAGAAACAATTCAAACATAAGCTCAAAGAAGTAAAGTCTGTCAAGAAACAGAAAATGTTTAAGAAGAATAGGAATGGAAAAGTAGGCATTAATAAAAGAAATGATTATCTGCCTAATTCTGCTGCTCCTAGAAAAACATGTCATAGTTGTGGTAGTACTAACCATCTTGCCAGGTTTTGCAAGAAGAACAAAGATATTAATTCTTTACCCTCCAAGTCTGGAGTAAAGAATGATTATGTTAGGGTTAGACCACAGACTTTATGCACACACTGTGGGAGCACTTGGCATTCCATTTATACTTGCAAGAGTTATCATGCTATTTATCACAACTATTATGAGCTAAAACCCAACTTGAAATGGGTTAGAGCAAACTCTGCAAGTATAAAGTCTGACAATGTTAGTTTAAACTCTGTTGATAGTGATTCCGCTGCAAAAGCTAACAATGTTAAGAAAGCCAAAGGATCCAAGCAAGTCTGGATCCTTAAATCTAACACTTAGTGATTGTTTGTGATTGCAGGGCATAAAAGAGAGCACTCTTATCTTGGACAGTGGATGCTCAGGACATATGACTGGAAATAAAGCCCTGCTATCAGACTATGAGGAGAAGGCTGGCCCAAAAGTTTCCTATGGAGATGGCAACATAGGACGTACTCTGGGATATGGCAATATCAATCTTGGAAGTGTCATCATCAAAAATGTAGCTCTAGTCTCAGGACTCAAGCATGATCTGCTTTCTGTGAGTCAAATCTGTGACAGAGGATACCATGTAGATTTTCATACTGAACATTGTGAAGTTATCAGCAAATCTACAGGGAAAGTTGTTCTAGTTGGACACAGGCACAATAACATCTATGAAGCAAGTTTGGTAACAAACTCTGAAGGAAAAACTGTGTGTCTATCTGCAAGAATGTCTAGTGAAGAGAGTTGGAAATGGCATAAGAAGCTCTCTCACCTAAACTTGAACAACATCAATGAGCTGATTCGAAAAGATCTTGTAAGGGGACTTCCAAAGTCAATACTCAGCTTAGATGGTCTGTGTGATTCTTGTCAAAAGGCCAAGCAAAGGAAGTAATCTTTCAAGAGTAAATCTGAATCTTCAGTTGTGGAACCTTATCATCTTCTACATGTTGATCTTTTTGGTCCAGTAAATATAATGTCAATGGGCAGAAAGAAATATGCTCTAGTCATTGTTGATGAGCACACTAGGTACACATGAGTGTATTTCTTAGCAAAGAAGGATGAATCTGCGTTAATTCTAATGGATCATGTAAAGCTACTGGACAAAGGATCACAGTGCAAAGTGAAAATTCTAAGAAGTGATAATGGTACTGAATTCAGAAATTCTGTAATGGAAGCTTTCTGCAAGGAAAGAGGAGTGAAGCAAGAATTTTCTGCACCTGGAACTCCACAGCAAAATGGTGTAGTTTAAAGAAAGAACAGAACCCTAATTGAAGCTGCCAGAACAATGCTTGATGAAGCAAAATTGCCAACTTATTTCTGGGCAGAAGCTGTTCAAACTGCTTGTTTTACTCAAAATGCTACACTGATCAACAAGCATGGGAAAACACCATATGAGATGGTGAAGAATAAGAAGCCAAATTTGAAGTATTTTCATATTTTGGATGCAAGTGCTTTGTGTTGAAAACTCATCCTGAACAGTTGCCAAGTTTGACTTAAAAGCTGATGAAGGAATTTTTGTTAGATACCCACTATCAACTAAAGCATTCAGAGTCTACAATCTGAGAACTAAAGTGATCATGGAATCTATACATGTGTCATTTGATGACAAGAAAATAACTGGAATAGAAGATGAAGAATATCATGATCCACTTCGCTTTGAAAATGAAGATTTATACTCTGATGATGTAAACTCTGATGAAGCAAATCCAACAAACTCTGACGAAGCATACTCTGAACCTCTACTGGTAAACACTGAAGAATTTTCTCTGATAGAACAAAATAGAGAACCAGTTGAGGGGGAGCGTGAAGAAACTTCAGAAACTTCTCAAAGTGATGACTCAAATTCTGAAAGAGAATCAAATGAAGAATCAAACAGAAACTCTGAGTCAAACTCTGAAAGTTCAAATGCTGAACAGTCCAATTCAGGGGGAGCCTCAGAGAATGAAAATGGTCAAGAAGAAAATCAGGAGAGCATGGATCAAGGGGGAGGATCTAATAATGAAAATAGAAGCCAATTACCAACAGCAAGAAGGTGGACACAAGCCCATACACCTGACTTGATAATTGGAGATCCAGAAGCTAGTGTGAGAACTAGAAGTGCTACAAATAATGAATGTCTGTTTCATGCATTCTTATCTCAAACAGAGCCCAAGAAAGTGGAAGAAGCTCTTCAAGATGCTAACTGGATAACAGCAATGCAAGAGGAGTTAAATGAATTTGAGAGGAATGAAGTCTGGACACTTGTACCAAGACCAAAGAACAGATCTATTGTTGGTACAAAGTGGGTTTTCAGAAACAAAACAGACAGTGATGGAGTAATTACAAGGAATAAGGCTAGACTTGTGGCAAAAGGCTATTCACAGCAGGAAGGAATTGACTATGATGAAACCTTTGCTCCAGTTGCAATATTGGAGGCAATAAGGATTTTTCTGGCCTATGCTGCTCACAAAAAGTTTAAAGTCTTTCAGATGGATGTGAAATGTGCTTTTCTCAATGGGAAACTTGAAGAAGAAGTGTTTGTTGAACAACCACCAGGGTTTGTAGATCCCAAGCATCCAGATTATGTCTACAGGCTTGACAAAGCACTTTATGGACTAAAGCAGGCACCTAGAGCATGGTATGAAACTCTGGCTCAATTTCTTTTAGAAAGTGGGTTCACTAGAGGTACAATTGACAAAACCTTGTTCTACTTTAATACTGATGATGATTTGCTGTTAGTTCAAATCTATGTGGATGACATAATTTTTGGGTCTACTAATGACAAACTCTGTAAGAAATTTGCCAAGCTTATGCAGTCAAGATATCAAATGAGTATGATGGGAGAGCTTAGTTATTTTCTAGGCTTATAGGTCAAGCAAACAGATGATGGGATTTTTATCAATCAAGCAAAATATATCAGAAATATTCTCAAGAAATTTGGTATGCTTGATAGTTCATATGCTACAACTCCCATGGCTACTGCAACAAAGCTAGACAAAGACACAGGAGCCTCAGTAGATATGACAAACTACAGAGGGATGATAGGGTCTCTTCTTTATCTGACAGCAAGTAGACCTGATATCATGTATGCAACATGTCTTTGTACAAGATTTCAAGCAGACCCCAGAGAGCCACATCTAACAGCTGTGAAGAGGATTTTCAAATATCTCAAAGGAACCATAACTCTTGGTTTGTGGTACCCTAGAGAATCAGAGTTTAAATTAATTGGTTACTCCGATGCAGATTTTGCAGGCTGTAAGATAGACAGAAAAAGCACAAGTGGAAGCTGTCAATTTTTAGGTGACAGATTAGTTTCTTGGTACAGCAAGAAATAGAAATCAATTTCCACATCCACAGCAGAAGAAGAGTATATAGCTGCTGGTAGCTGTTGTGCACAGATTTTATGGATGAAGAATCAATTGCTGGACTATGGATTAAGGTACTCTAAAATACCTATTTACTGTGATAATCAAAGTGCTATTGCTATGACAGGTAATCCAGTACAGCACTCCATGACCAAGCACATCAGCATAAGGTATCATTTTATCAGGGAACATGTGGAAGAAGGAGATATTGAGCTTCATTTTGTGTCTACAGACCAACAGCTTGCAGATATCTTCACCAAACCTTTGAGTGAAGCTACCTTTACAAGACTGGTAAATGAACTTGGAATGATCTCTGGTTTTGACTAGAGATACTGGTTAGATTCAAACTCTATACATGATTGATTTAATGCTCATGGTTCTTTGCATGTGTTAACTGTTATTTGTACCAGTATGTTAAACTCTGATAGTATATAGATGCTGAGATGAAGCTTCTTGCTGAAGAACACCAGAAAAAGATTGAAGCTGGTACTTATAAGAAGAAATCTGTAAAGGCTCCTAGGTTAAAAGAAAAAGGAATTATTATCAAGGAAAATACTCAACAGAGTATACAATATTCCAGGAGGCCTACAGTAAATGTTTCTGGAAAAGGAAAAGGTATACTGGTAGAAAAAGGACAGTTACCAAAGAAGAATTATTCAACCTCTGACGTTGCTCAAGTTGAATCAAGGATAAATAAATCAACCTCTGACGTTGCTCATGTTGATATTTCTACTAAAGTTGTGACAACCTCTAACAAGGCTCAAGTTGTACAAACTCAGCTAGTTTCGCAACTCCAAGGTTTCTTAAGACCTGTACTTTCTGAAACTCTGACGCTAGAAGCTGTGGACTTTTCACAAACCAGAACAGTACTTGGAAAAGAATCTTATGATAAGTCTGGTTTGGGTTCACACAGAGAGAAGAGAATAAATAACAGACCTCTAGATCAAACATCACTGGCAGAACCTGGTGTTGGGGTATCTCAAGAGAGCCTTGATAAACTAGAGTTTGTACAGATGGTCTATCATAGAGGATTGAAGAAAGAGGTTCTGTTATACTTTATGTCTGATGGAAGAGTATACAGAGTAGGAGAAGCTGATGTTCAATTGAAGCTATGGGAAGAGCTTGAGTATGTTCTATATCTTCTCAAAATCAAAAATAGAAGTACTCATGATGCTGCTCTAGTTCTAAGAGGTAGAATGATGAAATCCAAAGTTCTTCTTGGAGGAGGTGTTTCAAGTGCTTATATTCCTAAGTACAGAGATGCTTATGGAAAAATTGTTGAAATGAAGAGAAACAGTGCCAAGTTCAAGACAGCACTGGGTATAAAAGTTTTGGAGTTCAACTTAGAGTCTGACAAATCTTACTTTATCCGGCTAGGGAATGAAATGAGGAAGAACAGCATTTATTCTCTGAGAGCTGCTATCTACCAGACTGGAGAAAGTGATCCAGAGCTTAAGGAATTGAAAGAAGTCATGGTAGAAGAGCTAGAAAAGGCTGAAAGGAGGCTTCTCATCGATTATCTCAGGACAGTGCCTGATATTGAAGAGATTAAGTAAAGTCTGACTGTAAGTTTTTAAAGTTTTTTGTTCTAAGTTAAAGATAAACTCTGTTATATTTTAAACACTGCATTTGTTATATGTTTTGACATCATCAATTATCTATTTAACTTGTACATTTTTATTATGCACAAGTTGGGGGAGATTGTTAGATATAATTGATGACGTTTGTTCATCAGTGTTTAAGTACCATGTACTCATCAGAGTTTACTGGAAGCCAGTCAGAGTTTTTTAAAGTCTGACGGGGTGAGAGTTTGCCTTAGCTGTCGGTGCTAATATGAATATTCTAGAAGCAATATATCTTGAAGATGGAAAGAAGCAAGATATATTGAGACAGATAAGGAAACGGAACAAAAGACAGAAGCAATCCTAATTTGATATAATTTGTATAGCTAATTTATAAGAATATCAATTAGAGATTGATTATGTAACTGTGTATTATATAAACACAGATAGGTTAACCCTAAAAGGGATGCGAATACTGAATACATTATTCTTGTAACCTAGGAGCTCTCTGTGATTCTTTAACATCACTGAGAGAAGAGTTATTTATATAATTCAGTTGTTGATTCATAAACAGTGTTCTCAATTGTTATTATCATTCTTATATTGATTATATATTGTGTATTCGGCCTAACACAATTCTAGATTGAATGTCATTGATTTTTGGCTGAGAATAGTCCTTCAAAGCCTTCGTTTCTGTTGCTGGTTCTCCCATAACTAGACTTAATTCAACTTCTTCTTTCCGAGTTTGAGAACGTGTTCGCATACACGCTTACTAAAGAAACTGAAACACACCAAACAAAGTAAAATTGATGAGTATAATCCGAGTCAGTGAACTTTAACGACCACTGATGACAAACACATAAACTATATAAATAACACCGAGTCCCCGGCAGCAGCGCCAAAAACTTGTTCACACAATATCACGCAAGTATACGCGGTCACAAGTAATATAAGAATAAGTAGAGTTCGTTCCCACAGAGACTGCTTTGGTTATTATAGTTATGCACTTATGCAACAATGTATGGCTATCGTTCAATGCTAAGACAAGTATCAAAGTTGTGTTTTGATTAACTAAATTATCTAAACAATTTATCAAGACTATATTAAACTAAAGATTGCTGTTTAATTACTTATGAGAATAAAACATGGGATCCTAACTTCATTAAATACTTCATTCAGAGTCTTTTGTCTTTAATCAATGCATGTGACGGTTGTGACAACTAATCGGATAACACGAAATCAGTACACGCTACCTTTCAGTATACGTATACCAAACCACTCAAACATCCACAAAAGAGATAGAAGTTAAGCAGACACCAATTATGCTTAGACCCTATATGTCTATAAGATTTGAAAACATAACGGTTTAACGAGCAAGTTATCCATTCAGATTACATAGGGCATGTAAGATGGTTAAAATCACCTACGAATCATGCATGACAAACATACATAAACCTATGCTAGCATGGCAAGTTCTAAATCTCTATATCCACTTTCGCAATCAATAGAGATTAACAAACAATCTTAGATGTTAGCTACGCATCCAAGAAGAATAAGCACAACCAAACTAGGTTATCAACAATTCATCACACACAAATCTTTAAAACTATTAACTACTGAAATCCATAAATAAATCCGTTAGAATCCCACGACGACGATTAGTTCATAACCGAACCGTTCATCATCGTGGGTTCTGATGAAAACATGATAATAAATATGTCTAAAATACTGAATAAAAGTGCTAGGGTTTAAGAAAGAACAAACAAAACCAACGAGAATCCAAAGTATCGCCTAATTAGAAGAATACAAAGAAAAGATGGAATCTAGATCTTCGTAATCAGCCGTCTTCTTGTTCTCCTCACCGGTGGATGAATATGTATGTATCTATGTCAATGTATATCTCATAATTCGTCCACCAATAGTTTATATAGGCTGCAGGGTTGACTGGCTTTTGGCAACTTTCCTTTTCTGAATCAAAATTGCACTCTACAGTATTTGAGGAGCGCGGGCGCGCGTGTAAGGGCGCGGGCGCGCGTGTAAGGGCGCGGGCGCGCGTGATCACTGTTCAGATTCTTCAACTTTGCTTTTCTTGACGCTTCCTAGCGCTCTCTCACTCCACAACCACTCGACCTTCACAACCATGCTCAAAACAACACTGCAAACCACAAGAACTCCACATCTCTGCTGACAACTCAACTCTGCAAATACTAATACAAAACACATTACAAACACCACAAACTTGAGAACAAAACAGCCAATTTAAGCCAATTTAGGACGATCCAAGTGGATATGAAATCCACTTATCAGATACCGACTTTGAAGAAATGGAAAAGTCTGGTGCCAGCGCTTGTCTGCAGCGTCTTGTTGGCTACTGGGGACATGTATGTTCATTCTTGCTAAAGATTATCTTTATGTTTTGTACTTTTGTCTTTTCGTTGGTTGATTTTTGACTTGTGTTTTGTAGACTGGTAGCTTGATCAGTGCACTTGCGAGTGTTATTGTAGCCGAACGGAAGTCTGCGAAGGAGTTCGGCAATCAGAAGGATGCCCGGCTCCGAGATTTGGAAATTGAAGTTGCTTCCTTGAAAGCCCAACATGTTGAAAAGGAGTCTGTATTTACTTCCAAATTATCCGGGCTTCAAGCTGAAATTTCAAAGGTTGAGAAGAAAGCCAATGACCTGGATGAGTTCAACAAACAACTTCTTTTGGAAAACACCAAGTCTCGTGAAGCTGTTATACCCGAATTCAAAGAAGGTCCGGAGTATGACCAAGCTGTTGCGGATGCTGCTGCTCCTGAGATTCTCTGGGCTTGGCTTGTTTCCGAACGTCACGTCAAGACTGATCCGAAAGCCGATTGGGATTCTTTTGTTGGTGAATTCCTAGCTGCGAAACTCTCAATCGAGCAAGGAAAGGGAGAGCCCCAGCCTTATGATGGTCCTAATCCGAGCTTCCTCCCCAATTCTTCTAATCCGGACAGTCATGTTGACAAGTAACTGCTTAATGTATTCTCTTTTGAACTTTTGAGACTTATTACCGTTGTAACCGTAGACTCTCTTTGCTGTTTATTGCTCTAAACTTTTGGGGATGTTTCCGGGTTGTACGGCCAACCCGGGTCCCTGTTTTTTCTCTCTGATGCCTTTAATATAATCGTCTTGTCATTCAGGCTTTGTATTTTTTATTTTCTTTGTACTTAGAAGTAAAATCTAAGATTTTTGTTTGGTGCGTATTGCTTGTGAGTCCGGTCTCATAGCTTAATTTTGAGCCGGACTCTTCTTTTTGTTCTTAGAATAAAGTCTAAGATTTTCGTTTGGTGCGTATTGCTCGTGAGTCCGGTCTCATAGCTTAGTTCTGAGCCGGACTCTTTGTTTTATACTTAGAATAAAGTCTAAGATTTTCGTTTGGTGCGTATTGCTCGTGAGTCCGGTCTCATAGCTTAGTTCTGAGCCGGACTTTTTGTTTTGTACTTAGAATAAAGTCTAAGATTTTCGTTTGGTGCGTATTGCTCGTGAGTCCGGTCTCATAGCTTAGTTCTGAGCCAGACTTTTTGTTTTGTACTTAGAATAAAGTCTAAGATTTTCGTTTGGTGCGTATTGCTCGTGAGTCCGGTCTCATAGCTTAGTTCTGATCCGGACTCTTTGTTTTGTACTTAGAATAAAGTCTAAGATTTTCGTTTGGTGCGTATTGCTCGTGAATCCGGTCTCATAGCTTAGTTCTGATCCGGACTCTTTGTTTTGTACTTAGAATAAAGTCTAAGATTTTCGTTTGGTGCGTATTGCTCGTGAATCCGGTCTCATAGCTTAGTTCTGATCCAGACTCTTTGTTTTGTACGTAGAATAAAGTCTAAGATTTTCGTTTGGTGCGTATTGCTCGTGAATCCGGTCTCATAGCTTATTTCTGAGCCGGACTCTTTGTTTTTAGATTGCATATTGCTGGAACCCTGGCTACATTATTTGCCTATGGCTCCGAGACAGGGTTATTTGTTGCATATTGCTGGGGGCCCGGGCCATATGTTATGCATTTTGATATGTACCCGGAGTATTACAAATATAAAGTACAAGTTAATACAAAAGAAACAACAAACCCGGTTTTATATATAGAAAAATCAGGAATACAAAGCTCTTATTTTAACTCCATTACGAAAATTTAAAATCATCTGTTGAAGTTTCTGGGCTTAATGGAGCTCCTTATTCTTTGTCCGAGCGTTGCAATCTTTTTACTGGTAAAATTTTCGGAGTCTAAGGCCATGCCAAGTGTTGGGGACCTCAGAACCATCCATATAGGCCAACTTGTATGTTCCAGGCCGGGGTACTTCCATTATTTTGTAGGGTCCTTCCCATTTTGGCATGAGCTTGCCGGTATTGGTAGGGTCGGAAGCCTCAGTATCTCGAAGGACCAGGTCTCCAACTTGAAAGTTTTTAACCCGGGCCTTCTTGCCGAAGTACTCTCTTGTCTTCTCCTTATACTTCCTCATCCTTTCAATAGCTTGGTCTCGAACCTCATCCACTAGAACCAAATTAGTCTGCAGTCCTTCTTCATTTGCAATCTCCTCAAAATTAATTGCCCGGTGAGAGGGATTTCCGACTTCAATAGGTAATAATGCTTCAGTGCCGTAGGCGAGTTTAAATGGGGTTTCACCAGTGCTAGTCCGGGGACTAGTCATGTATGCCCATAACACGTTTGGTAACTCCTCGGGCCACTTATTTTTACTTTCCTGCAAGCGCTTTTCAATTCCCCTCAGCAATATCCGGTTTGTAACTTCTACTTGGCCACTTCCTCTTGGATAAGCTACTGACGACTTCTTGTGCTTTATTCCTCTTTCCTTCAAATAGCTCTCGAACTCAGATCCCACGAATTGCGGTCCATTATCAGAAACCAGAACCTTGGGCAGCCCGAACCTCATCAAAATGTTGTCCATGAAACGGATGCAATCCTGTTGGTTTATAGTTCTCATTGCTTTGGCCTCAGCCCACTTGGTCATGTAATCAATTGCCACTAACAAATAGCTGAGGTCGCCTTTAGCCCGGGGAAACGGACCCATGATATCAATACCCCAAACTGCAAAGGGGATAGGAGACTGGACTGAGGAGGGTAAGACCGGGCTTTGTCTAGGTACATTGCTGAAAAGTTGACAATTCTTGCACTTTTTTACAAACTCAACATCATCATTATGGATTGTAGGCCAGTAGTAGCCCTGCCTTATAATCTTGTGAGCTAGGGCCTTTGCAGATAGATGATCACCACAAATCCCTTCATGAACTTCTTGCAGACAGTATTGGGCTTCAACCGGACTAACGCACTTTAGAATAGGAGACGAGTAAGTCCGGTGATACAATAAACCTTCTTCTAGAAAAAACTTAGCAGCTTTGGCCTTCAATCTTTGAGCTTGGTTCTTATCAGAAGGGAGTTCCCCTTTATCCAGATATAAGACTATGGGAGTCATCCAATTAGGCTGGTCGTCTATCTCCATTATTTCTTTCTGCTCAATAGTTGGTTTCTCCAATTCTTCGAAATAAACCGAACTATCCAATTCTGCCGAATTCTGGACCAACTTGGAAAGGATGTCAGCCTGAGAATTATCCTCTCTGTTCACCTGCACTACCTCGACATTGGCAATCTGGGCCAAGTGACTCTGGACTAAAGCTTGGTACCGGGCTAAGGTTGGATCCTTTGCGATATATTCCCCACTTGTCTGTTTTACAACGATATGTGAATCACTAAAAATATTGAGTTTTTTAATTCTGAGAGTCCTGGCGAGACGGAGTCCTACCAAAAGTGCTTCATATTCAGCTTGATTGTTGGTTGCCGGAAAATTGAAAGCAATGGCTTGTTTGATCAAGAATCCGTCCGGGCTCTTCAAAATGAGTCCAGCCCCGGACCTCTCATTTGTCGAAGAACCATCCACATGTAGCGTCCAAGACTCTGGATCCTGGTTGCTGTCTTCTTCGGTTTCAGTAATCATTATAGATGGGGTTATTTCTGGAAACGAACATTCTACAACAAAATCAGCCAGAGCCTGGGCTTTGATAGATGTTTTTGGGACAAAAGTGAGGGAGAATTGACTTAGCTCAACAACCCAGTTAACAAATCTCCCGGATGAGTGATTGTGATTCTTACGGAACTTGTGGAATAAATGGTGTTTGCAATGCTTTCAATCCTTCTAAGTGTGAATGTATGGAGGGCTTCGATCTTCTAAAAGATGTAGGAAGTGGATGTTCGCGCACTGTTCAGCTGAAATGTGGAAAAGGAGATGGTTTCATCAAGTATAAAGTTTGTAAATTGCCAGACACGCGATGGTCATGGTATAACATGAGCCTGAACCTTGTGGAATGTGAGGCCAAGTGCTTGAAAGATTGCAATTGTACAGCTTACTCGAATACAGATATCAGAAATGGGGGAAGTGGATGTATGTTATGGTTTGGTGACTTGTATGATATGCAAGGCCCCTTAACAGATGGACAAGAATTTTATGTAAGAATGGCCAAATCCGAATTAAGTAAGTTATCTTTTACACCACATAAGGCATGAAAATTTATTAACTTCTTACATACCCACTAGTCAAATGATCTGTATGTAATAAATAGTAGAAATATATTGTTATATTTCAACGTTTATTAATTATTGAAATTTATAATTAAATGATTAAGCAACTGGCCTAGCGGTAGCCCCAGCTGAAAACACACATTTCAGAAGCAAAAACTTGAAGAAGCCAGTGTTGATCGTGTTAATTCCAGTGTTGGTAGTACTAGCAGCAGTACTGGGCTTCTTCTTCTTGTATATACTCAGAAAAAGAAGACTTAACAGAGCAGGTGATTTTCCTAATAGTAAATTTACTACAGTTTACATGCATGTCTCTGGATTTATAACCTCGTGAAGCCATTGATTTTTCGAGGAATTTAGCAACTTTAATCTTAAAACTATATCCTCTTTTCAATGATTGGCTCAAAAATTTCAAATATAATTTTTATTCTCTGGAAGAATTTGTAAACAATTGTTACTGTTGGCAAATTTAAACCTTTCTGCAACAAATTTAAAGAGTGATGCTACCGACGAAAGAGAGAGAGATGGTTTGGATTTACCTTTATTTGACTTCGTACAAATTGAAAATGCTACTGACAATTTCTCCAGCAATAACAAACTTGGCGAAGGCGGTTTTGGAACTGTATACAAGGTAACTGATTTATGCTTACTCAAGAGTACAAAATAACCTGCAGCAAAACATGACAAGAACTATTCCTTTTAGCATTAGATTGTAGATTTATAGTTTTCAACTTGATAGAAGACTTCATATTCAAATAAATAAATGCTAGGGATTAATGGAAGATGGGAAAGAGATAGCTGTGAAGAGACTATCAAAGACATCTAGGCAAGGAACAAAAGAATTCAAGAATGAAGTTGTGTGCATTGCAAAACATCAACATCGAAATCTTGTCAAGCTTGTAGGATGTTGCATTGAGAAAGAAGAAATGATGTTGATCTACGAGTATCTTCCAAACAAAAGCTTGGATTTCTTTATCTTTGGTATCCATGTGATATGTTAATCATTAAATTTGTTAATTTTTTCTACTCTACATTGATCTCAAGCAGGCAGTAGCTTCTCTTATAATTACATTCAGGATGTGATAATGACTAATTATTTGACAGACTCAACACGGAGCAAATTGCTTGACTGGGCAACCAGATTCAATATCATCAATGGGATTGCTCGAGGCCTTCTCTATCTCCATCGGGATTCCAGGCTACGAATAATCCATAGAGATCTTAAAGTAAGCAACATTCTATTAGATAAAGACTTGAACCTGAAGATATCAGACTTTGGCTTGGCTAGAATTTTCGGAGGAGATGAAACACAAGCAAATACAAGAAGAGTGGTCGGCACATAGTAAGAATCTGCTTCTTATTTTAACTAGTATAATCAAGGAAAAAAATAATCTCACTTCATTCCCTGTTTTTTCTCGCAGTGGGTATATGTCTCCTGAGTATCAACTAGATGGACTTTTCTCAGTGAAATCGGATGTGTTTAGCTTTGGTGTTTTAGTGCTGGAAATTGTGAGTGGGAAAAAAAACCGCGGATTCTTTCATCCGGATCACCATCACAATCTTCTAGGACATGTAAGGTTCTTTGCTTTCACTCCTCTTCTTACAAGAAAATCAATAAAACTGATAATTTTTTGACCCATGATTAGGCCTGGAACCTGTTTAAAGAAGGCATGTCTGAGGAAATGATAGATTCTCAATTAAGCTACAAAGTCCATCTATCCGAAGTTCTACGATCAATCCACATTGGTTTGTTATGCGTTCAACAAAATCCGGAAGACAGACCAAGCATGTCATATGTTGTTATGATGTTGGGTAGTGAACTTATACTGCCTCAACCCAAAAAACCAGGTTTTTTCGTAGAAAGAAATGAATTTGTCCCTGAAAGCCAAAATATATCATTGTCATGCAAAGAAATGAGCATTACCCTATTAGAAGCTCGATAGAAAAGATATCATTTTGTTTTTACCTTGTCCAAAGATATCATTTAATGCCTATTTTCATTCCTCCTTGTTTTCGAAATTTATGATGTTAAGTTAATCCCTGTTTACTTTCGCTATAACCTCGAAATTGTGATTGGTTTCGATAATATAGACAAGTAACAAATGAACAATATGTTTACCATTTCTATTGAGCTTGTGGAGCTTCCTGTGCTAATTAAACTGCATTTTCCCAAGGAGCCAAAATGAGTTTCAAGATATGAATTTTTTTAAAGTTTTATTTATATGGTTCCCGTGATATTGAATTTCTGTTACGGTGATGGAATGTCTTTTATTGAAAGAATATATAGTTTGTTGTTAGCCTAAGCATGTTAAGTGTCTTTCTAATTCATGAACAAAGTAAATAAATTCATCAGAAATGTTCACGGAAATCGTGTATTAGTTCAAACGAACTCTTCGCAATTGATATTTCGATTAATAAAAGAAGGATTTCATTGATCACGATAAATCAGCCAACAAAACATTTTTAAAATCAATAGGAACATAACTCCGATCGATAACTCGACCCGGAAAAGAACATGACTCCTTAGAGCATCTTCAATGGAGTGAAACTCTTAGATAAAATATTAGTTGGCATGTTATAAATAAGATTTATAGATCTTATGTAAAATTTACACAACTCCAATTGTACAAAACTCTTAGCAAAATATTTAGCCAACCCCAACAGATTGGCCAAATTTGCAGAACCTTTTTAAAATATAGCCAACTATTATACCCAACTCCATTGAATCACATCACCTTACAGATTCAACAAATTTTACATAATCAGTATTTTATATTATTTTAGCCAATCATAATAGCCAATGCCATTGGAGATGCTCTTAGCTAAGTAATGAGCAGCCATATTAGCAGATCGCCTAAAAAAGAACAATGAGACTTTGTTTAACTCAAGAAGAATACTTCTGCACTCCTCCACCACCAAGCCAAACGGTGATGACATTGGAACCTTACTCCTGAATCGCTTGAACTGCAACCAAACAGTCTGACTCCAACACAACCACTTCCCAGGGTTGCATCTTGATCCAACTGAGAGCTTCCTTGACTGCCACTGCTTCAGCTATTTCAGGTGAAACAACACCATCCTTGTATATAGAAGTAGCCTGCACCAGATCACCCTCTGCATCTCTTGCCACCAGACCAATACCAAAAGCTGAACTCCTTTAACTAGGACTCCTTTAAAGATGAAGGAGCTTGTTGATGATGGTGAGTCTTATGGCACCGTGACCACAAGACAGGGCTCTGCCCCTCCTTCTAGCGCCAAATGATAACTCCAAATCCCGATCTAGTTCTTCCCAGCCGATCCCACGCCTGGAAGCGGTGTCGCTGCGGTTGGGACTCTGCAAAACAACACCGGAGGGGGGTTTGGACCCTGGCGGCGCCTCCGGCGTGAGAATAAGTAACGGCTTTGGAAAGGAAGATAGAACTATAGAGAAATCTAAATATGGAGGGTGTATGTATAGTGTGTGTATAGTATAGGGTAACTGTGTAAAAGAGAATGTAACCCCTAGACCTTTCCTCCTTGGTTTATTTATAGGCCAAGGATTAGGGTTTAGGGGCTGTACCTGCAATCATGAGCGTTGAATCCTAGGTAGGTAAGACACCTGGGTGATATTGATGGATTGCACGTGTCCAGGTGAAGGATTGTGGTGTCATGTGCCAGGCTCCTGCTGGCGTGTGGCTTAAATAGGAAATAATTATGTCAATCATTAGGTATTCTTACGTGTCGTTATTAGGTGTGGCCATCAATGATGACCTAGGCACGTCAGGTAATGAGGCATAGTTTTCCTCACGCAAGATATTGCCTTTGTCGCAATGAGGGTTAAACTTAGAGCTTAAGGCATAGCCTGACAATGAGTCTGGACTTGTACATAGGTCATGATTCCAAGATGAGTATGGACTAAGAGGCGAGCCATGGCTCGAATGATAATCCGGGTTCCAGGTAAATCAGGGCTCGCAGATAAGCCTGGGCTATACGTAGCCTATCATTTTCCCCCCACTCCCTTATTCAGATTTTCTGGATGGGGGAGTAGAAGCTCCTGAATATGTAACTTTGAAAAATTTCTTTGCTTGATTGTTGCCCCCCAACCCGGATTGTTATCAAGGATGGCAAACCGATGTTAAGAGTCAGTCATGGTTCTTTCTCAACTTCCAAAGCTGTAACGCTTTGAGTAACTTAGAAAAATTTCTTGGCTTGATTGTTGCCCCCAGCCCGGATTGTTATCAGGGATGGCAATCCGATGTTAAGAGTCAGTCATGGTTCTTTCTCAAGTCCAAAGCTGTAGCGCTTTGAGTAACTTAGAAAAATTTCTTGGCTTGATTATTGCCCCCCAACCCGGATTGTTATCAAGGATGGCAATCCGGTGTTAAGAGTCAGTCATGGTTCTTTCTCAAGTCCAAAGCTGTAACGCTTTGAGTAACTTAAAAAAAATTCTTGGCTTGATTGTTGCCCCCCAACCCGGATTGTTATCAAGGATGGCAATCCGGTGTTAAGAGTCAGTCATGGTTCTTTCTCAAGTCCAAAGCTGTAACGCTTTGAGTAACTTAGAAAAAATTCTTGGCTTGATTGTTGCCCCCCAACCCGGATTGTTATCAAGGATGGCAATCCGGTGTTAAGAGTCAGTCATGGTTCTTTCTCAAGTCCGAAGCTGTAATGCTTTGAGTAACTTAGAAAAAATTCTTTGCTTGATTGTTGCCCCCCAACCCGGATTGTTATCAAGGATGGCAATCCGGTGTTAAGAGTCAGTTATGGTTCTTTCTCAAGTCCAAAGCTGTAACGCTTTGAGTAACTTAGAAAAAATTCTTGGCTTGATTGTTGCCCCCAACCCGGATTGTTATCAAGGATGGCAATCCGGTGTTAAGAGTCACTCGAATTACGAACATGGACTGGACTGTATATGAAAGACCAAGACCGGATTGTAAGGGATTTCATTTTTTGCTGTAGGATACGAAACGATTTCAGTTTTTCCCCCCACTTTCTTTTGAAAAAGTGCTTCCCCCTTTTACCTCGGGAACCGATGTAACTGCTGTCACATTAATTACGGTTGTCTTTTTTTTTTTTGGTACTTGTTTCTTGCCAGCGAATTGGATTTTGCCACCTGTCGTCTAGGCGTTCCGTTTTGCTGCATTCTATAAAAGCCTGTCCACAATTTATTTTTACTTTTACTTTTTCTTTCAAAACCTCTTTTATTCTCCAGTTTCTTCCCGTGGCGATTCCGGTGACTTTCCGACGACGTTTCTCGAGGCCGTTACCTTCTCCTGCTTCCTTTAAGGTTTTCTATCCTTCCTCCTTTTTTGTCTTCTTATTCTTTATTCTCCTTTTCCGATTTGTAATTTGCTCTTTTGTCTGACTGTTCATATTTCAAGTTTTGGGGGTTTTGGTAAATTTTTGGTTTTGTTTGTTGATGATATTGTTTTGTGACTGTAGTGTCTTTATGTTTGCTTTTCGAACTGTAAATCAGTTTGCATGTATTGGGTTGGTGTTTTTCGTTTCTGGGTTTATGATTGTTCTTGGTAGTCCATGGTTTTTCTCTGTTTGTATAACTGTGTGTATATGGTTTTGATCTTATTTTTGTGGTTTGTTTTTGGTAGAAAGTGTTTCTGGCTGTTTGTATTCCTGAGTGTTTTAGAGTACCCGGATTGTTACTGTAATTCGGCTGAATTGTTTTATGGTTTAGGATGTTGATACAATGGTCTTGGTTGTGACATAGCTAGTATTAAATCCGGTTACGGTAGAAAATAGGATTTGACTGATAACTGCTAGGATAGCATTACTGTGTAATTGGGAATATATTTAATCCGGACTGAAATAAAAGCTTACTTGAAATTGATCTTTCTAGGTTTATGGTTCGGATTAAGGCTCGTGCCCGTCACGTACTTATTCCCCTTTCTGACCCTTCTAATTGTAGTGAGCCTTCACCTTCTAATAATCCAGAAGTAATAGAATTATATTGGTGTAGAATGGCTAAGAAGAAGAAACAATCCGGGCCTCTAGTAACCTAACTTTTTGTTCACGAACCCCCCTATGGTGGTGTGCTCAGTACTCCGGATGGGTTTTGGTCGGATACCAACTATTTCTTCGTTAAGAAAGATCCGGCTATAGAAGAGGAGTTTTATTATAGGGATCTTAGCATTTGTTACAAAAGCAGACAAGAATTCGGACATCCAGGGCCATATAAGGAGTCCGAACTTAATGCCACCTTTTCCAAGATGGGTATTGGTGAGGCCCCTTATCCTTTGAAGGAGAAATATTTGGGTCTTCCTGATGCTCAGATGGATAAGTTAGTCCGGGCTGCCTTTCACTTGGGGCCTAAAATCAGCTGGAGATGGCCTCGGCCCGGAGAAAGGATCTACCACAGACCTAGTGATGGTTATGTTGGTGTTTGGCTGGAGACTCTTCGGTCCGGATGGAATCCCAGGTCTCATATATTTATAAAACACTTGTGCAAGTATATATATAAAATTTCTATAATGCAAATTACTCCAAACGGGGTGAAATGGATGACCTGGTTTCTTGCTGCTTGCCACAAAATGGGGTATCAGCCCACATTTCGACTCTTCCAAGTTGCTTCCTTGAAAGCCCAACATGTTGAAAAGGAGTCCGTATTTACTTCCAAATTATCTGGGCTTCAAGCTGAAATTTCAAAGGTTGAGAAGAAAGCCAATGACCTGGATGAGTTCAACAAACAACTTCTTTTGGAAAACACCAAGTCTCGTGAAGCTGTTATAGCCGAATTCAAAGAAGTTCCGGAGTATGACTAAGCTGTTGCGGATGCTGCTGCTCCTGAGATTCTCCGGGCTTGGCTTGTTTCCGAACGTCACGTCAAGACTGATCCGAAAGCCGATTGGGATTCTTTTGTTGGTGAATTCCTAGCTGCGAAACTCTCAATCGAGCAAGGAAAGGGAGAGCCCCAGCCTTATGATGGTCCTAATCCGAGCTTCCTCCCCAATTCTTCTAATCCGGACAGTCATGTTGACAAGTAACTGCTTAATGTATTCTCTTTTGAACTTTTGAGACTTATTACCGTTGTAACCGTAGACTCTCTTTGCTGTTTATTGCTCTAAACTTTTGGGGATGTTTCCGGGTTGTACGGCCAACCTGGGTCCCTATGTTTTCTCTCTGATGCCTTTAATATAATCATCTTGTCATTCAGGCTTTGTATTTTTTCTTTTCTTTGTACTTAGAAGTAAAATCTAAGATTTTTCTTTGGTGCGTATTGCTTGTGAGTCCGGTCTCATAGCTTAATTTTGAGCTGGACTCTTCTTTTTGTGCTTAGAATAAAGTCTAAGATTTTCGTTTGGTGCGTATTGCTCGTGAGTCCGGTCTCATAGCTTAGTTCTGAGCCGGACTCTTTGTTTTGTACTTAGAATAAAGTCTAAGATTTTCGTTTGGTGCGTATTGCTCGTGAGTCCGGTCTCATAGCTTAGTTCTGAGCCGGACTTTTTGTTTTGTACTTAGAATAAAGTCTAAGATTTTCGTTTGGTGCGTATTGCTCGTGAGTCCGGTCTCATAGCTTAGTTCTGAGCCGGACTTTTTGTTTTGTACTTAGAATAAAGTCTAAGATTTTCGTTTGGTGCGTATTGCTCGTGAGTCCGGTCTCATAGCTTAGTTCTGAGCCGAACTCTTTGTTTTGTACTTAGAATAAAGTCTAACATTTTCGTTTGGTGCGTATTGCTCGTGAGTCCGGTCTCATAGCTTAGTTCTGAGCCAGACTCTTTGTTTTGTACTTAGAATAAAGTCTAAGATTTTCGTTTTGTGCGTATTGCTCGTGAATTCGGTCTCATAGCTTAGTTCTGATCCGGACTCTTTGTTTTGCAATTAGAATAAAGTCTAAGATTTTCGTTTGGTGCGTATTGCTCGTGAATCCGGTCTCATAGCTTAGTTCTGATCCGGACTCTTTGTTTTGTACTTAGAATAAAGTCTAAGATTTTCGTTTGGTGCGTATTGCTCGTGAGTCCGGTCTCATAGCTTATTTCTGAGCCGGACTCTTTATTTTTAGATTGCATATTGCTGGAACCCTGGCTGCATTATTTGCCTATGGCTCCGAGCCAGGGTTATTTGTTGCATATTGCTGGGGGCCCGGGCCATATGTTATGCATTTTGATATGTACCCGGAGTATTACAAATATAAAGTACAAGTTAATACAAAAGAAACAACAAACCCGGTTTTATATATAGAAAAATCAGGAATACAAAGCTCTTATTTTAACTCCATTACGAAAATTTAAAATCATCTGTTGAAGTTTCTGGGCTTTCTGGAGCTCCTTATTCTCTGTCCGGGCGTTGTAATCTTTTTACTGGTAAAATTTTCATAGTCTAAGGCCATGCCAAGTGTTGGGGACCTCAGAACCATCCATATAGGCCAACTTGTATGTTCCAGGCCGGAGTACTTCCATTATTTTGTAGGGTCCTTCCCATTTTGGCATGAGCTTGCCGGTATTGGTAGGGTCGGAAGCATCAGTATCTCGAAGGACCAGGTCTCCAACTTGAAAGTTTTTAACCCGGGCCTTCTTGCCGAAGTACTCTCTTGTCTTCTCCTTATACTTCCTCATCCTTTCAATAGTTTGGTCTCGAACCTCATCCACTAGAACCAAATTAGTCTGCAGTCCTTCTTCATTTGCAATCTCCTCAAAATTAATTGCCCGGTGAGAGGGATTTCCGACTTCAATAGGTAATAATGCTTCAGTGCCGTAGGCGAGTTTAAATGGGGTTTCACCAGTGCTAGTCCGGGGACTAGTCCTGTATGCCCATAACACGTTTGGTAACTCCTCGGGCCACTTATTTTTACTTTCCTGCAAGCGCTTTTCAATTCCCCTCAGCAATATCCGGTTTGTAACTTCTACTTGGCCATTTCCTCTTGGATAAGCTACTAACGACTTCTTGTGCTTTATTCCTCTTTCCTTCAAATAGCTCTCGAACTCAGATCCCACGAATTGCGGTCCATTATCAGAAACCAGAACCTTGGGCAGCCCGAACCTCATCAAAATGTTGTCCATGAAACGGATGCAATCCTGTTAGTTTATAGTTCTCATTGCTTTGGCCTCAGCCCACTTGGTCATGTAATCAATTGCCACTAACAAATATCTCAGGTCGCCTTTAGCCCGGGGAAACGGACCCATGATATCAACACCCCAAACTGCAAACGGGATAGGAGACAGGACTGAGGAGGGTAAGACCGGGCGTTGTCTAGGTACATTGCTGAAAAGTTGACAATTCTTGCACTTTTTTACAAACTCAACAGCATCATTATGGATTGTAGGCCAGTAGTAGCCCTGCCTTATAATCTTGTGAGCTAGGGCCTTTGCAGATAGATGATCACCACAAATCCCTTCATGAAATTCTTGCAGACAGTATTGGGCTTCAACCGGACTAACGCACTTTAGAATAGGAGACGAGTAAGTCCGGCGATACAATAAACCTTCTTCTAGAAAAAACTTAGCAGCTTTGGCCTTCAATCTTTGAGCTTGGTTCTTATCAGAAGGGAGTTCCCCTTTATCCAGATATAAGACTATGGGAGTCATCCAATTAGGCTGGTCGTCTATCTCCATTATTTCTTCCTGCTCAATAGTTGGTTTCTCCAATTCTTCGAAATAAACCGAACTATCTAATTCTGCCGAATTCTGGACCAACTTGGAAAGGATGTCAGCCTAAGAATTATCCTCTCTGTTCACCTGCACTACCTCGACATTGGCAATCTGGGCCAAGTGACTCTGGACTAAAGCTTGGTACCGGGCTAAGGTTGGATCCTTTGCGATATATTCCCCACTTGTCTGTTTTACAACGATCTGTGAATCACTAAAAATATTGAGTTTTTTGATTCTGAGAGTCCTGGCGAGACGGAGTCCTGCCAAAAGTGCTTCGTATTCAGCTTGATTGTTGGTTGCCGGAAAATTGAAAGCAATGGCTTGTTTGATCAAGAATCCGTCCGGGCTCTTCAAAATGAGTCCAGCCCCGGACCTCTCATTTGTCGAAGAACCATCCACATGTAGCGTCCAAGACTCTGGATCCTGGTTGCTGTCTTCTCCGGTTTCAGTAATCATTATAGATGGGGTTATTTCTGGAAACGAACATTCTACAACAAAATCAGCCAGAGCCTAGGCTTTGATAGATGTTCTTGGGACAAAAGTGAGGGAGAATTGACTTAGCTCAACAGCCCAGTTAACCAATCTCCCTGAGATATCGGGTTTGTGGATGATTTTTCCGAGTGGTTGATCAGTGATTACTTTGATTTCTCTCCCTTGGAAGTAATGTCTCAGCTTTCGGGATGCAGTGACCAGAGCAAAAGCAAATTTTTCTAGGTTCGGGTAACGCGTCTCAGCATCTTTGAGCACTTGGCTCACATAGTAAACTGGTTTTTGCTGACCCTCATGGTCCCGAATCAGGGCCGCCCCAACAGCCAGGGTTCCGGCAGACAGGTAAAGGCTTAGGGGCTCTCCAGGTTCAGGCTTGGTCAGGATTGGTGGTGCTGCTAGGTATTCCTTGAGTGAATCAAAAGATTGTTGGCAATCCGAGCCCCAGACGATGTCTTTCTTTTTCTGAGCTCCCTTTAGCAAGTTAAAGAAAGGTAAACAACGATCGACGAGTTTAGGAATAAACCTTCGCAATGCTGCCAAAGATCCTGCTAGTTTTTGTATGTCTCTCTGAGTCCGGGGCGCTTGCATCTCAGTTATGGCTTTGATTTTTTCCGGGTTGGCTTCGATTCCCCTCTGGCTGATCATGAAACCCAAGAATTTTCCAGCTCCCACCCCGAAGGTGCATTTATCCGGATTAAGTTTCATTTCTTGCTTTCTCAGGTTATCGAAACACTCCTTTAGATAAGAAATATGGTCTTGAACAGTTGTAGATTTTGCTATCATGTCGTCAACATAGGACTCCAAATTTCTACCTAGTTGACTTTTGAAAATTTCCATCATTGCTCTTTGGTACGTGGATCCAGCATTCCTTAATCCAAATGGCATGAGTTTGTAGGCGTAAACAGCCCGGTGTGTTATGAAAGCAGTTTTGGCTATATCAGCCGGGTTCATCTTAATTTGGTTGTAGCCGGAGAAGGCATCCATGAAGCTAAGCATGACATGCCCGGCTGTGGCATCAATAAGCTGGTCAATGCTGGGTAAGGGATATGGGTCTTTGGGACAAGCAGCGTTCAGGTCGGTGTAATCAACACACATCCGCCATTTGCCATTGGGTTTCTTTACCAATACCACATTGGCCAACCATTCCGGGTATTTTATTTCACAAATGATATCGGCTTTGAGTAGTTTTTCAACCTCTTCATCAATTACTTTTTGTCTCTCTGGGGCAAAGTTCCTCCTTTTCTGCTTTACTGGCTTCTTTTTTGGATCAACATCCAGGCTATGCATAGCAACAGACTCCTGGAGCCCGGGCATGTCATCCGAGGTCCAGGCAAATACGTCAGCATAGTCCCGGAGTAATTCAGTTAGCTCCTTCTTGAATACAGTGTCCAAACCTTTGCCAATTTTAACTTTTCTATCTGGGTTCCCTTCTACCAGTTCGATGTATTCAAGCTCAACAGCTGCCTCTACTTTTGCCATTTCTGCCTTGGAGACGTACTGTTGAACTCGGGCTTGCACAACCTGGTCAAGGTAAGTCTGTGCTGATGGGTTTTCAATGTTGTGGACCTCCTTGCCGGGCTCTTTCTTTTGGTTATATCGATGTTTCTTTCTACTTAGATTTTTCTGGTAAGAACTTGCTTTTCTTTTATTCTCGGGGTCTGTTTCCGCCATGACTAAAGCCTGCCCGTAGCATCGGCTAGCCATTTCATAGTCACCCCGGACTTCGCCAATTCCTCCGGGAGTGGGAAACTTGAATTTGAGGTGGGGTGTTGAGGTTATAGCTTGAAGCTTGGTGAGGGCTGGTCTCCCTAAAATGACATTGTAGGATGAGGGGGTGTTGATGATATAGAATTTGACCATGTTGGATACCTGCTTCGGGAAGGTCCCAAACAGGACTGGGAGATATAGGGTTCCTTGGATGGGGACCAAATTGTTCCCGAATCCGTAGAGAGGGTCTTCCCTGTAATCATTCACTCTTATGCTGCCTAGCTGCATCCGGTCCATAGTGTGTTTAAACAAAATATTGACAGAAGAGCCATTATCAACCAGGACTCTTCTGACCTCATTATCTGCGATATCAAGGCTTACCACCAGTGCTTCATTATGATTTGGATTGATTCCCTCGAAATCATCCTTGCTGAAGCTGATTATTTGTTCCGGACAGGCTTGGACCATCATGACTTCATCCCCTGAGTCCGGGCTCCTTGGGGGTGAGGTAGACCCACCCATCACAATGTTCACAACATTCTTTTCTTTTCCGGACCCTTCTCCCCTTTCAGCAGTCCTCCGGGCTATGTACTGGCCCATGTTCCCCTTCTTGATTTGGTCTTCGACAAAGAACTTGAGAGACAAGCAATTTTCGATAGTATGCACGTGTGTTTCATGATAGTCACAATGCTTGTGGACTGATCTGTTTTCCGGAGCAGTGACCATCGGTTTGGGTGGGTAATAGAATGGCTTGTCTCGTACCTCTTTCAAAATATCTGCACGAGCCCGGTTGAGGGGTGTCCAATTGGGTTCGGGTCTGGGCTCGCGCTTGGGTTTAGGCTACCCGGACTCACCTTTTTGACTGGAGTCCGGGGGTGGTGCTGGTAATGCAAGCTGAGAGCTTTGGATATAGTTGCTCTGTCTGTTGGGTTTGAACTTTTTATCTTGGTGGCTGTAATTGTTTTTTGGTGGATCTTGGATTCGGGTTGGAGATATGCCCTGTCTAGTCATCCTCATTGCTTGGAGGACATCTGTTTCTTTGATGAACCTGGCGGCCATTGCATAGGCTGCCGCCAGGCTCTGAGGTTCTTTATGAATGAGGTCTAGAACGTACCTCTCATTGTTATCAAAATCCAGGTTTCTTCGAAAAATTGTCAGAGCCTCCCGCTCGTCCAGGTTGGTTATATTGTTAATAGATTCTTGAAATCTTTTCATATAAGCAGAGAGGGCTTCACCCCGGGCTTGCCTGAATGTTTCAAGATGGCACATGTGCATCTCATGAGTCTTGTTTGCCCGGAAGCGTTTGAGAAATGCGTCACGGAACTGCTTCCAGCTGTGGATGCTGCGAGATGGTATCCGGCTGAACCACCTCTGAGCCCCGGACTTGAGTGTGGAAGCGAAGAACCTGCACTTTGTTAGATCGTTATAATAATAAATCATTTCTATTTGCTCAAAATAGTTCACGTGCTCTTCGGGATCATCCAAACCATTGAAGGACTCAAAGTTGTAGTGCTTAATGTTTTTCTGCCTTGGCGTTGCTTCCAAGGAATAGCTGAATGGTGTAAGTGTGTCCCCAATGTCAAGCCCAAAATCCTGGCCTACTTTCCTTTGCAACTCCTGTATCATGTTCAACAGGTCCTCTCTAGGCTCATCCTCATCTGAGATTACTGTTAGTCCGAATTACACAATATATAATCAATATAAGTATAATAATAACAATTGAGAACACTGTTTATGAATCAACAACTGAATTATTATATAAATAACTCTTCTCTTTGTGATGTTAAAGAATCACAGAGAGCTGCTAGGTTACAAGAATAATGTATTCAGTATTCGCATCCCTTTTAGGGTTAACCTATCTGTGTTTATATAATACACAGTTACATAATCAATCTCTAATTGATATTCCTATAAATTAGCTATACAAATTATATCAAATTAGGATTGCTTCTGTCTTCTGTTCCGTTTCCTTATCTGTCTCAATATATCTTGCTTCTTTCCATCTTCAAGATATATTGCTTCTAGAATCTTGATATTAGCACCGACATCTAAGGTAAACTTTCTCATCCCGTCAGACTTTAAATAAACTCTGACTGGCTTCAATTAAACTCTGATGAGTACCTGGTACTTAAACACTGATGAACAAACGTCAGCAATTATATCTAACAATCTCCCCCAACTTGTGCATAATAAAGATGTACAAGTTAATAGATAATTGATGATGTCAAAACATATAACAAATGTAGTGTTTAAATATAATAAGAGTTTAACTTTAACTTAGAACAAAAAACTTTAAAAGCTTACAGTCAGACTTTACTTAATCTCTTCAATATCAGGCACTGTCCTGAGATAGTCAATAAGTAGCCTCCTTTCATCTTTTTCCAGCTCATCTACCATGATCCCTTTCAATTCTTTGAGTTCTGGATCACTTTCTCCAGTCTGGTAGATAGCAGCTCTCAGAGAATAAATGTTGTTCTTCCTCATTTCATTCCCTAGACGAATATAGTAAGATTTGTCAGACTCTAAGTTGAACTCCAAAACTTTTATACCCAGTGCAGTATTGAACTTAGCACTGTTTCTCTTCATCTCAACAATCTTTCCATAAGCATCTCTGTACTTAGGAATATATGCACTAGAAACACCTCCTCCAAGCATAGCTTTAGTTTTCAGCATCCTTTCTCTTAGAACTAGAGCAGCATTGTGAGTACTTCTATTTTTGACTTTGAGAATATATAGAACATACTCAAGCTCTTCCCATAGCTTCAATTGAACATCAGCTTCTCCTACTCTGTAAACTCTTCCATCAGACATAAAGTATAACAGAAACTCTTTCTTTAATCCTTTATGATAAACCATCTGAACAGATTCTAGTTTATCAAGGCTCTCTTGAGATACCCCAATACCAGCTTCTGCCAGTGATGTTTGATCTAAAGATCTGTTATTTATTCTCTTTTCCCTGTGTGAACCTAAACCAGACTTGTCATAAGATTCTTTTCCAAGTACTGTCCTGGTTTGAGAAAAGTTCACAGGTTCTAGCGTCAGAGTTTCAGAAAGTACAGGTCTTAAGAAACCTTTGAGTTGTGGAGCTAGCTGAGTTTGTACAACTTGAGCCTTGTCAGAGGTTGTCACAACTTTAGTAGAAATATCAACATGAGCAACGTCAGAGGTTGATTTATTTGGCCTTGATTCAACTTGAGCAACGTCAGAGGTTGAATAATTCTTCTTTGGTAACTGCCCTTCTTCTACCAGTTTACCTTTTCCTTTATCAGTATTTGCAATCACAGGCCTCCTTGTGTATTGTATACTCTGTTGAGTATTTTCTTTGATAGAAATTCCAATTTCTTTCTTTCTAGGAGCCTTTACTGATTTCTTCTTATAAGTACCAACTTCAATCTTTTTCTGGTGTTCTTTAGCAAGAAGCTTCATCTCAGCATCTATATCTTCAACTGTGGCTTCACCACCATGTTCTTCCATGAAAATCTTAGCAGCAGTCTCTTCATCAGTAGTTGGATTTGATGAAATCACTAGACTTTTAAGTCTTGAAGAAGATTGACTACCAGAGTTTAACCTTTCAGAGTTTGTCTGTCTAGCAGAGTTTGACCTAAGTCGCCCTTGCTCTTGAGAAGACTTTGATCTTTTCTCTGTTTCCCTGCTTCCACCATCATTTGAATCATCCCTCAGTCTCAAAGTTGGAGTCCTTCTGCATTTGTCTTTAGGTATCTTCTCCCCCTTTTTGACATCATCAGGAATAAAAACTGATGTCAGCAACTCAAGTGATGCAGCAATAGAAGTTAGTTGTGAAGACATAACATTCTGATTGCTTTCAACATTAGTAAGCCTCTGCTTGATCTCCGCTTGATCTTTTTGCATAGATGAAAATTGAGCTCTATCTTTCTTTAGTGCTAACTCCTTCAGAGCAATATCATTACTCAATCCAAGAACAACCTTGTGAGTCTCATCAAAGCGGTTGTGCAAGGATTTAACTTGAACAATGGTCGCCTTAAAATGTGATAATAACTCAGGATTAGTAATCTCTGTAGCAGTCTTATGTACAAAATCAGCAGCCCTTTGAGTAGAGAAAATGCAGTCTGCTCCTGACCAATTAGCATAATGCATTTCCCTGAAATGATCTTCAGTGGCATTGTGATTTTCTTTGATAGACTCTGCTGTAGGATCTCTTAGAAAAGGTATAGACTCATCAGAGTCTAAAAGTTCAGGATTGATCCCAGAGTTTGCATGATCAGCATTATCAAAATCAACTTTATCTTCATTGGCATTCTCCTCTAACTGCTCTGCAATTTCTTCAATAACATTGTCAGCAGTAACCTCAGCATTTACTTGTGCAGCTTCAGGAATCTCAGAGTTTACAATAACCTCTGTTTCTATAGGAACAGTCTCTGCAACAATATCTTCTGTTTGTACAGGAGTTTCATTAACATTCTCTGCCATAGCTTCATCAACATTCTCTATAGCAGCTTCAACTACCTGAGCAGCTTCAAGTACCTGATCAACCTCCTCACCCTTTTCAGAAATTGTATTATTGACAGAGAGAATCTCTGTATGAGTTGCAATTGACTCATCTAGAATTTGGGTGGGTTGATCAGCTGCCACATCCTCAGTATCACAAACACTGATACTAGGATGTGCTTCAACTTCAAAATCATCAAATAAATTATCTTGCTCGAAAACCTTAGCCTTTGTTTCAGCATTTGCCATATCAGGCACAGTGGCGGCTTCATTATCTTCGGTAGTCTCCTGAACAAGAACTTCAGGAGCTTCAGCGTTTACAAAAACTCTGTCCTCATCAGCAGTAGTTACAACATGCTCCTCAACACCAACTTCAGGAGCTTCATGCTGGACAGCTTCAGAGTCTGGTGTAGACTCATCCAAATTATCAAAAAGATAATTGGCTACCAACCTCCTCTTTTTGTGATGAAGAACCTCATGATCAGCATCATCTTCATCACCAGACTTTGGCCTGTGAGCTCGAACCTTTCTCTTGATGGCTCTTTTCTTAATTCTACCACCAGATTGTGGTTGTTGAGAAGTAAAGGGTGGAGGTTCAGTATTTAGAGTTTGAGATTCTGGTTCAGTTTGTAATTGTGGTTCTGGAGGATTATTTGCAAACTGTTGCACTCTCTCAGGTAATAGCAGAGCACCAACATCCCCTTTCTTAAGATCCTTGTTTGTTAAGTCAGAAAATATGCGTTTATGCAATCTAAATGACTGAATAACATCATCCTCAGGAATTTCAATCTCAGGAACACAAAAAGAAAACAGCAGTTGACAAAAACGACCAAAATAGACAACACTGCGATTTTCTGTCATCTTCTCACCAATATTATGTAAAACTAATCTAGCAAAATCAAAGTGAGTACCATAAAGTAAGGAATACCCGATTTGCAGACTATCTGTAGGAATTGCATCCCAATTGGTGCATTTCTTCCCAAAAGCTCTTGTGATGCAATCAAAGAAAAAACTCCACTCCTTCCTCAGGAACGGACGCTTCAATTGACCTACCTTGGTTAATGACCTAGAGTAACCAATATCCCTCATCATTCTTAGCAGATCTCCATCTCCAACCGAGATGGTATAAGAATTAAAATCCTCAAAGTTCAAGGCATCACGAACAGTCACAGGAGTAACCACAAACTCCTGATCTTGATACTCAAAGACAATCGACGGAGACCCAGCCTCTCCTCCATCATCATAAACACCTGTCTGCCAGAAAGCTATAATTTGAGACCCAGACAGCTTCATCGGTTCAGTGAGAGCATGTCCAATATCAGAATTTGTCAAGAAACGCTGAATCAAGTGAAACGCCTCTGGTGAATTGACAGTGTTTAGTGGTGCTGCATAATTGTTTGGAACAAATTCTAATCCAGAAGAAACAAACACTGTTGTCGCCATTAGTAAGAAGTGAGAGAATAACAAAGAAACTGATGCAAAACCTTCAAAAGAGTTTGTAAGTAGAAAAGGTGTTTGTGAATATGTGTGTGTGACAATAGATGTGAATGGAAGTAAGATGTGAAAGGTTTAGACGTATGTGTGTATATTGTATAAATATGAAATTCAAAATTAAAAACTGAACAGTTTTTAATCATTAATACACAACTGTCTTACTCCGTTAACTGTGTGAGTGGGACACGTGGCACACATGCAATGACTGACAGCAAATAATTGACAGTTTCCAATGCGCATGCGCAGTAAAAACATCAATTATTACCGCCTTTTACACTTTTCTAGACACTCAACCTCTCTCCTCTGTTTAATACAAATTAGAACCGTTACCAATCATACTCTTTTATTTTTAAGAATGTTTTCTCAAAATTGTTAACTGTCTGAAACAAATAATTAATTTTAATCATCAGAGATTAAAATAAAATTACCTCAGCGTAGAGTACACAGTTCATCAGTGTTTACCAATCCTCCTCCTTTATAAATAAACTCTTTTCACAAACTGTACAGGTGTGAGTATTTGTGTGTGAATTAGCAGAGTTTACTGAATATGAATATTTAGATCATCTCAAAGTGCATAAAATCCACAAACTAAAGCAGTAAAAACTGGTTGCTCAAACTCTCATATAAAATAAAATCTGATTTTTATATCTAAACTCTGTATTCTGATATCCTTTCATTTGGATATATCTTTTATTTTCACCCCCTTTATATATAATTTTCTTTTTCCCAGTAATCAGTGGTTGGCACTAGTCACCAAAAATCAAAGATTTTAGCCCTTATTTCATACAATAAGTTCCTGGATCTTCCTAGGCACAACATGATCTCAAAGGAATTTGTGCACTTTTTGGCATCTTTTGATTTGAGGGTGAAATATTTGCAACTAATTATCAGAGTTTAGACTTTTCATCAGTTAATACAATTAATTTATGAGAGAAAGTGTAAACAACTAATACAGACTCAGTGTATAGGATCAATAAACTAAGAGATGCTATAAATATAGAGACAGTATCAAGCTGTGTAAAATTTCTGCACACTTTGTAATCAGAATTTATAATACTGAGAAGGATTCATGATTACTTACTGAAAACCATGCTTCATACAAATTTCTTCATCGGTCCATATGTTTCAGACAAAATTACAATCAGAGTTTGACATCAGAGTTTGACATCAGAGTATGACTGACAGAGTATAACTAACAGAGTTTACTATCAGAGTTTAACATGCTGGTACACATAACAGTTAACACATGCAAAGAACCATGAGCATAAAATCAATCATGTATAGATTTTGAATCTAACCAGTATTTCTAGTCAAAACCAGAAATCATTCCAAGTTCATTTACCAGTCTTGTAAAGGTAGCTTCACTCAAAGGTTTGGTGAAGATATCTGCAAGCTGTTGGTCTGTAGACACAAAATGAAGCTCAATGTGTCCTTCTTCCACATGTTCCCTGATAAAATGATACCTTATGCTGATGTGCTTGGTCATGGAATGTTGTACTGGATTACCTGTCATAGCAATAGCACTTTGATTATCACAGTAAATAGGTATTTTAGAGTACCTTAATCCATAGTCCAGCAATTGATTCTTCATCCATAAAATCTGTGCACAACAGCTACCAGCAGCTATATACTCTGCTTCTGCTGTGGATGTGGAAATTGATTTCTGTTTCTTGCTGTACCAAGAAACTAATCTGTCACCTAAAAATTGACAGCTTCCACTTGTGCTTTTTCTGTCTATCTTACAGCCTGCAAAGTCTGCATCAGAGTAACCAATTAAGTTAAACTCTGATTCTCTAGGATACCACAAACCAAGAGTTATGGTTCCTTTGAGATATTTGAAAATCCTTTTTACAGCTGTTGGATGTGGCTCTCTGGGGTCTGCTTGAAATCTTGCACAAAGACATGTTGCATACATGATATCAGGTCTACTTGCAGTGAGATAAAGAAGAGACCCTATCATCCCTCTATAGTTTGTCACATCTACTGAGGCTCCTGTGTCTTTGTCCAGCTTTGTTGCAGTAGCCATGGGAGTTGTAGCAGATGAACTATCAAGCATACCAAATTTCTTGAGAAGATTTCTGGTATATTTTGCTTGATTAATAAAAATCCCATCATCTATTTGCTTGACCTGTAAGCCTAGAAAATAACTAAGCTCTCCCATCATACTCATTTGATATCTTGACTGCATAAGCTTGGCAAATTTCTTGTAGAGTTTGTCATTAGTAGACCCAAAAATTATGTCATCCACATAGATTTGAACTAACAGCAAGTCATCACCATAGTTAAAATAGAACAAGGTTTTGTCAATTGTACCTCTAGTGAACCCACTTTCTAAAATAAATTGAGCCAGAGTTTCATACCATGCTCTTGGTGTCTGCTTTAGTCCATATAATGCCTTAACAAGCCTGTAGACATAATCTGGATGTTTGGGATCTACAAACCCTGGTGGTTGTTCAACAAACACTTCTTCTTCAAGTTTCCCATTGAGAAAAGCACTTTTCACATCCATCTGAAAAACTTTAAACTTTTTGTGAGCAACATAGGCCAGAAAAATCCTTATTGCCTCCAATCTTGCAACTGGAGCAAAGGTTTCATCATAGTCAATTCCTTCCTGCTGTGAATAGCCTTTAGCCACAAGTCTAGCCTTATTCCTTGTAATCACTCCATCACTGTCTGTTTTGTTTCTGAAAACCCACTTTGTACCAACAATAGATCTGTTCTTTGGTCTTGGTACAAGTGTCCAGACTTCATTCCTCTCAAATTCATTTAACTCCTCTTGCATTGCTGTTATCCAGTTAGCATCTTGAAGAGCTTCTTCCACTTTCTTGGGCTCTGTTTGAGATAAGAATGCATGAAACATACATTCATTGTTTGTAGCACTTCTAGTTCTTACACTAGCTTCTGGATTTCCAATTATCAAGTCAGGTGTATGGGCTTGTGTCCACCTTCTTGCTGTTGGTAATTGGCTTCTACTAGCATTATTAGATCCTCCCCCTTGATCCATGCTATCCTGATTTTCTTCTTGACCATTTGCATTCTCTGAGGCTCCCCCTGAATTGGACTGTTCAGTATTTGAACTTTCAGAGTTTGACTCAGAGTTTCTGTTGGATTCTTCATTTGACTCTCTTTCAGAATTTGAGTCATCACTTTTAGAAGTTTCTGAAGTTTCTTCACGCTCCCCCTCAACTGGTTCTCTATTTTGTTCTGACCGAGAAAATTCTTCAGAGTTTACCAGTAGAGGATCAGAGTATGCTTCGACAGAGTTTGTTGGATTTGCTTCATCAGAGTTTACATCATCAGAGTTTAGATCTTCATTTTCAAAGCGAAGTTGATCATGATATTCTTCATCTTCTATTCCAGTTATTTTCTTGTCATCAAATGACACATGTATAGATTCCATGATCACTTTAGTTCTTAGATTGTAGACTCTGAATGCTTTAGTTGATAGTGGGTATCCAACAAAAATTCCTTCATCAGCTTTTAAGTCAAACTTGGTCAACTGTTCAGGATGAGTTTTCAACACAAAGCACTTACATCCAAAAATATGAAAATACTTCAAATTTGGCTTCTTATTTTTCACCATCTCATATGGTGTTTTCCCATGCTTGTTGATCAGTGTTGCATTTTGAGTAGAACAAGCAGTTTGAACAGCTTCTGCCCAGAAATAGGTTGGCAATTTTGCTTCAACAAGCATTGTTCTGGCAGCTTCGATTAGGGTTCTGTTCTTTCTTTCAACTACACCATTTTGCTGTGGAGTTCCAGGTGCAGAAAATTCTTGATTCACTCCTCTTTCCTTGCAGAAAGCTTCCATTTCAGAATTTCTGAATTCAGTACCATTATCATTTCTTAGAATTTTCACTTTGTACTGTGATCCTTTGTCCAGTAGTTTTACATGATCCATTAGTATTGAGACAGTTTCATCCTTCTTTGCTAAGAAGTACACCCAAGTGTACCTAGTATGATCATCAACAATGACTAGAGAATATTTCTTTCTGCCCAATGACATTATATTTACTGGACCAAAAAGATCAACATGTAGAAGATGATAAGGTTCCACAACTGAAGATTCAGATTTACTCTTGAAAGATGACTTCCTTTGCTTGGCCTTTTGACAAGAATCACATAGACCATCTAAGCTAAGTATTGACTTTGGAAGTCCTCTCACAAGATCTTTTCGAATCAGCTCATTGATGTTGTTCAAGTTTAGATGAGAGAGCTTATTATGCCATTTCCAACTCTCTTCATTTGACATTCTTGCAGATAGACACACAGTTTTTACTTCAAAGTTTGTTACCAAACTTGCTTCATAGATGTTATTGTGCCTGTGTCCAACTAGAACAACTTTCCCTGTAGATTTGCTGATTACTTCACAATTTTCATTATGAAAATCTACATGGTATCCTCTGTCACAGATTTGACTCACAGAAAGCAGATTATGCTTGAGTCCTGAGACTAGAGCTACATTTTTGATGATGACACTTCCAAGATTGATATTGCCATATCCCAGAGTACATCCTATGTTGCCATCTCCATAGGAAACTTTTGGGCCAGCTTTTTCCTCATAGTCTGATAACAGGGCTTTATTTCCAGTCATATGTCCTGAGCATCCACTGTCCAAGATAAGTGTGCTTTCTTTTATGCCCTGCAATCACAAACAATCACTAAGTGTTAGATTTAAGGATCCAGACTTGCTTGGATCCTTTGGCTTTCTTAACATTGTTAGCTTTTGCAGCGGAATCACTATCAACAGAGTTTAAACTAACATTGTCAGACTTTACACTTGCAGAGTTTGCTCTAACCCATTTCAAGTTGGGTTTTAGCTCATAATAGTTGTGATAAATAGCATGATAACTCTTGCAAGTATAAATGGAATTCCAAGTGCTCCCACAGTGTGTGCATAAAGTCTGTGGTCTAACTCTAACATAATCATTCTTTACTCCAGATGTGGAGGGTAAAGAGTTAATATATTTGTTCTTCTTGCAAAACCTGGCAAGATGGTTAGAACTACCACAACTATGACATATTTTTCTAGGAGCAGCAGAATTAGGCAGATAATCATTTCTTTTATTAATGCCTACTTTTCCATTCCTATTTTTCTTAAACATTTTCTGTTTGTTGACAGACTTTACTTCTTTAAGCTTATGTTTGAATTGTTTCTCTGTCATTAAACCAACATTAACCTGTTTATCACAGATTTTTACTGGTTTTTTAACAGCTTCTATCTCAATCTTATTCTCTGTTATTGAACCAATATTAACCTGTTTTTCACAAGTCTCAATTGGCTCCATAACAGCTTCTTTCACAACTACAGACTTTAGCTTACTGGATTCATGAACAAATTTCACAGGTTTAAGTTGTGGTTTCACTTTAACTTTATCTTTAAACCTAAGTTCATCTTCCTCACAGTAACCTAAACCTACAGTATCTGTCTGAAAAACCTGATGTGTGTCTTTTCCAGAATTGGTCCAAGTTTTAATTACTTTTCTCTCTTTTTCCAACTCAGATTCTATTTGCCTATATCTTTTAAGCAATTCATGTTCAACATAAACAGCATCATCTCTCTCCTTTTGAACTTGTTGCATGTTAACAAGTCTTTCTTCAAGAAATTTATTCCTCTCTTTAAGACCTAGATTCTCAGATTTGATTCTTTCATTCTCTAAAGTCTGATCCCTATAACTAACATGTATGCTTTTAAGATAAATTCTTAATTCAGATATATTATCAGTATCATAAGCATAAGTTGTTAGGGGTACCTTGTTTTCAGATGACTCAGCTTCATCTCTAACAGTTGCCATGAGAGCATAATTGACTCCCTCATCTGAGTCTGAAGTGTCTGCCCAGTCCTTGCCTTTAGTGATGAGTGCTTTCTCAGATTTTCCTTTCTTGCACTCTGGAGCATAATGACCCATTTCTTCACACTTGTAGCACTGGATCTTTGACTTGTCTTTCTTTCCAGACTTGGTATCTTTTTCATCAGACTTTCTGAATTTTCTTTTATAAGAATTTGAATCTTCCCTTGAGAATCTCTTTCCTTTCTTGAAGTTCTTGAATCCCATCTTCTTGAAAGTCTTCACCATTAAAGCAGCCATTCTCATCATCTCTTCATCATCATCCTCAGAATCAGAAGCTTCATCATCAGTATTTGAGCCATCATCAGAGTTTGATGACTCACTGTCAGATTTAATGACTAAGGCCTTTCCTTTGGCTTTCTTTCTTGATGATTCCTTCTTGACAGGCTTTTCTTCAACTTTAAGAGCAACAGATTTTGTCTTCTTTCCAGATCTTTTGTTTCTTTGTTCTATCTCAAGTTCATGAGTTTTGAGCAACCCATAGATTTCATCAAGATCTGTTTCTGCAAGATCATAATTGTCTCGAATTGTTGTTGCCTTCAAATCCCATCTTTCAGGTAGAGATAACAGGAACTTGAGATTTGACTCTTCAAGTTCATATTCTTTATCAACCAGGGACAAATCATTCAATAATTTACAAAATCTGTCATATGTATCTGTCAAACTTTCATCAGATCTAGAATCAAAGTGTTCATACTCCTGTGTTAGAATAGTCTTCCTATTCTTCTTTATAGCACTTGTTCCTTGACACCTGACTTCTAAAGCATCCCAAATTTCTTTGGCAGTTTTGCAGCCAATAACTCTGTTAGACATTACATTATCTAAGGCACTGTGGAGTAGATGTCTAACCTTTGCATCCTTTGCAATTGATGAGATATCTTCAGGAGTCAAATCTTTCTTCTATTTTGGAACAGTCTTTTGTTCTTGACCAGTTATAACAGGAGATAATTTAGTTGGCATATGAGGACCATCATTGATTCTATCAAGGTATTCTGGATCTGTGGCTTCCAGAAACATAGTCATCTTCACCTTCCATATTGGATATTCAACTGGTCTCAGAATTGGAACCCTGATAGTCTCATATCGACTCACAGAAGTAGGTTGAACCTTCTGAGCATTAGAACCTGCATTTGAACCTTCCTGAGAGTTGTCAGTCATGATTATACTTGTGTTTAGATCGATAAACTGTATATATTAAACAGCCTTGGCTCTGATACCAATTGTTAGTCCGAATTACACAATATATAATCAATATAAGTATAATAATAACAATTGAGAACACTGTTTATGAATCAACAACTGAATTATTCTATAAATAACTCTTCTCTTTGTGATGTTAAAGAATCACAGAGAGCTGCTAGGTTACAATAATAATGTATTCAGTATTCGCATCCCTTTTAGGGTTAACCTATCTGTGTTTATATAATACACAGTTACATAATCAATCTCTAATTGATATTCCTATAAATTAGCTATACAAATTATATCAAATTAGGATTGCTTCTGTCTTCTGTTCCGTTTCCTTATCTGTCTCAATATATCTTGCTTCTTTCCATCTTCAAGATATATTGCTTCTAGAATCTTGATATTAGCACCGACAGCTAAGGTAAACTTTCTCATCCCGTCAGACTTTAAATAAACTCTGACTGGCTTCAAGTAAACTCTGATGAGTACCTGGTACTTAAACACTGATGAACAAACGTCAGCAATTATATCTAACAATTACTTCTGGACTTGAAGGCCGGGTTCTCCTCTTTTCGGAGGTTTTGCCAAGAATCCGGGCCTCCTCCTCCTGGATTCTTTTCTGGACCCTTAGATCGAGTCTAGATTGCTCTTCCACCTGAATTTTTTCTCGTATCTCGGCTAGCCTCTTAAGCTTTTCAGCCTCCTCATCATGGTTTCGGCTGTGAGACCGATGAGATCTCCTATCGGTGTCTTTGTTCTTTTCCCCAATCCGGTCGAACACAGACCTAGAGCGATGGGAACCTTCAGGGTTATGGGAGTTCTCGCACTGGTCCTGCTCTTTGTTTCTGGTTTGATTGTATAGCCGAATTGCTTCTGCAACCTGTTCACCATTTAAATGCTCCATCTGTCCGGGCTCAATAGCAAGATCAGTATATTTATATTTGTTTACTTCAATGTTTACCCGGGCATCCCCTTGCCGGATTACCTGAGAGGCCAAAGTCAGGACTGGAGGTAACGGGTGACCAGCCTGACCAGTGACCGGGATGTTGGTGTCCGGGGTTGGGTTACTTGGGGTATGTCTATTTGTGCTCTTACTACCACGAGCCATGATTCACACAAACAGATATATATGGTATTCTAGAACAAAAATTTGCAACAAATTCAACATCAAAGAGTATCCTGGGTTTTACAACTAGATCTCAGTGTATATGTGAAGGGATCAAAATGTATGCACGTTTTTCTGGGCTCACAATCTCAATAATCAAGAAAGTTGGTGTTAGGTCCTGATAAGTTTGTAGAAGGGGGGTTGAATACAAACTATACCGTTTTATCAAAATTTGTCCTTTGAATAATTTAACAATTAAGAACAAATTAATGCGGAATATAAATGAAACAAAATTCAAGTTAAATATATACTATATTAAACTTGAAGGGTGTTGCAAATACAGTATGGATTACAAAGTATTTATCTCAAACTAATTAATACAAATTTAGAATAAATTCGACATGAACTTTTCTAATATTTGTAATAAAAAGATCGAATGCTAAAAGCAAGTTCGAGATAAATTCTAGGGATAAAAATCCGCTAGATAATCAAAGCAATACAAGTAATCAACTTCTAGTGGTTTGGATTTAACAATACAAACTAGAATTAATTGCTTGAGAAGAAATGAGATCAAATGCTTTTCTTCTTTTTTTGAGAGAAATGCTTCTCTGTGTTTGATAATACAATTCTGTGTTCAGTTTGATTCTTTTGCACAGCCTCGGGTAAGTAACACAATTCATTAGCCTGTATGACCTTTTAATTAGATCAAAATGACCTAATTAAACTGAGAAGAACTTCTTTTAAACTGTACACAATACTTGTATGACCATTCAGTAGAACCATGCTCCTTCAAAAGAACCTGCACAGTAAGTTCGGTATGACCTGCCATATGACCTGACAACTTTTCGGTAGAACCTTGAAAAGTAACCGGTATGACCTGCTGTACTGAACCTGTATGACCTGAGAAAATACCTGTATGACCTGTTGATAATTCGGTAGAACCTTGTATTAAAAAATACTAGGTCATACCGAATTTAGAGCTAGGTCATACAGCTTTAAGATATTTTCTTTTAATTAATTTAGTTAGATTAAATTCTAGATTAAATTAATTCTTTTAGAGAATTAAGTTAATAAATAATTTAAACAACTAACTTAATTAATTTAATAAATTAATTAATTCTGATAGAATTAATTTATGAATTAAATTGAATTAATAAATCAAAGAAGATAACTTAAAATCCTTGCATTCCTCTATCTTCTGAAAACCACTGAATATAGATGATTTATTTCCACTGATTGATGTCGTCATTCGATGCACTGTCTGGTTCATGAATAACTGACTTCAATGATAATTCTTCATCTTTAAAACATTTAAAGCTGTGGCTTCTTTTCTTTAGCTTTGAATAAACTTTGTATCCTGTACTTCTTCTGTCACCAACTGGAAATCTCTGTCACTGTAGTAAATCCACTTTCTTGAATACTTCACTGAGGCTTGAACAATAAATTGAACTTCTTTCAATGTAGAATAACTTCAAGTCTGTAGATGACTTTAATCTTCAATCTCTTGACAGATAAAACTCTTTGAGATTCCTGTGACCTTTAACCTAATATTTACTTATTACATTTTGGTTTAAGTTGAGTAGAATCCTCGAATTACAAATAGGCTATAGCATATGCCTTTCAATCTCCCCCTATTTGTTTGTTAGAAAATAACAACCAAATACCTAGAGGATCACTCAACTAAAACCAAGAAAAAGATAAGACTCTTAAACCTAAGTAAATACTAGAAAGTTCTGGATCAAATATGACATTTCCAGATTTCACCAGTAAAGATAAATACAAGACAGATGTTCCTCTAGACTGAACATATGATAACATTGAACCTGTCTTGATTTACCTAAGCTCTATACATATAACATTTACAAAATAGAGCTAACTTACCTTTACTCCCCTGAAACTCCCTCTTAACCTTTTATATCTTTTTCAGCTCCCTTTTTTTTTACTAGCTTCACCAGAATTCTCCCCCTTAGTTGAGGAATTCTCTACAGATTTAACTTTATGAGTATCTGAAGCCAGTAGGAGTTGAGATAGTTGATGGAGTTGATCTTGGAAGTAAATTTGTCTTCAAGATTTCCTTGAGCAGTCCCAGCTGATTGTTGACAGAGGTGGAAAAAGAAGACCGTTCAACCACTTGTGCTTGCGAAATTTCTTTATCAGCCTGGGTTTTGAATAGATGTTCATGTAGATCAGCTATGTGAGCTAACTACATTGCAGTGTATGTGTCTGTGTGTGCACTCACTTGAATTTCTCTTGTAAGTGTATCATATCTCACGTGCATGTGTTTCACTCAGTGTTTGACTCTTATCACTCAACATTAGCTGTCTGTTTGCTCCTTTTTGATCAGTACCTGCATTGAAACTCACCCTAGCCTCTTCAAGAGAGGTCAGTGGTGGTGCAATGGGAGTTCGCAAATCCCGATCCTCAATCATGTCTATCAAATCACTTGGATTTGAAATCTGAATTGCTTCAGTGATAGACTGACCAAGTTGCCTTCCACTTTCTCCAGATAAATCTGCGAGTGGAAAATCCCTTAGGGAGCCAGAGGTGTTCACTCTGGGAGGGGAGAAAATGATTCTATTTGATTTGGCAAAGAATCAGATTTTCCCTCAGATGCCTATGAAGACACTTCTACCGTAACAATGGTAGGCACCGTAACCAGTTGCAGGTGCTCTGCTTTCACTGTGTCCTGAGTTTCATCTAATGAAATTGTTTTCTCCCATTGAGTAATGAGAGTGTGCTTGACTCAGTAGAAAGTGCCATGGCCCTATGGCGAATTTCAATAGATTCATCCTGTTGAGAGAATGTCTCTAGAAACGGTTCATTGGCCATTTCAAAGTCCATATCCTATTGAGAGGATACAGATGGGCTGACAGATGCCTCAGTATATGTTGAATTTCTTTAGAGGAGGCAGAGTTGTGGGATCACTCACTGTTTCAATCAAAATACTTCTTTATTTAACATTGATTTCTGTTTAGGCTGAGAGGTCAAGTAATTAAGTTGTAGACTCATTGTTTGGCTCTAAGACCTGGGATAAAGATTGTGGATCTACAATCCCTTGGTCAGCCCTAACAACCACTTGGGTTCAGCAACAGCAAAAGAAGTGGATTGAGAGATAGAAAGTAATACCTGATTTGGATTTGGCACTGAATTTCCAGCTAAGCAAGAGCTAGATCAGAAATAATATATACAATATATTTATAAAAACAACTAAGACAAATAGAAAATAATAGATAATAAATAATAAGCAATAAAAATAAAATACAATAATATAAAAAAATATTTACAGGAAACTATTTACAGGAATTAGAAAACTGCATAATATTATAGAAGTGCATAAAAATAATATAAACTTGCAGAAATATTTAAACAACAATATTTAAAATCTGAAACTAACTTAAATGATTCTTAAATAAATAAATTTTCAATAAAAATAAGTTTCTCCACTTAAAAAAAATATGAGAAAAGTATTTTTAAAGAAAATAAATTATTCAGAATATTTAAATTAACAAGCTTTATACATAAACAAGAATTGGCAAAATATATCATTCAATATTAGCAAGAGAAAATGACTTTTTGAAAGAACAAACATGACAGAGATATTGTTAATCACTAAGACTGTTTAACATACCCAATTTACCAACTAACTTGATAAATGTGGATTCGTCAACAGATTTAGTGAATATATCTGCAGTCTGTTCTTCTGTGGGTACAAAGTGTAACTCCACAGTTCCATTCATGACATGCTCTCTGATAAAATGATACCTGATATCAATGTGCTTCGTTCTCGAGTGCTGCACAGGGTTGTTGGAGATTGCTATGGCACTTGTATTATCACACAAAATAGGAATTTTGTCTAATGCAAAGCCATAGTCCTTTAATTGATTCCTTATCCATAAGATCTGAGCACAACAGCTTCCAGCAGCAATATATTCAGCTTCTGCTGTTGAATTGGAAACTGTTTGCTGTTTCTTGCTATACCAGGAAATCAACCTACCTCCTAGGAATTGACAACTCCCAGAGGTACTCTTTCTATCCACAACACTACCTGCATAATCAGAATCTGTATATCCAACAAGATTAAAACCAGAATCTTTAGGGTACCAGATACCTAGATTAGGTGTACCCTTAAGATATCTCAAGATTCTTTTCACAGCAACGAGATGTACATCTCTAGGGTCCGTTTGGAACCTTGCACACAAGCATGTAGCATACATAATATCTGGTCTACTAGCAGTAAGATAGAGTAAGGAGCCAATCATACCTCTGTAGCTTTTAACATCTACCTTGATAGATTTGTCAGAAGCTCCAAGTTTGATGGCTGTTGAAGATGGAGTCCTTGCTGATGCTGAATCCTCCATGTGATACTTCTTGAGGAGTTCTTTAAGATACTTGGATTGACAAATAAATATACCATTTGTCCTTTGACTTACTTGCAACACTACGTCAAATTTTGGCTTCCGTCACATCAAATACGTGTGGCTAAGCACTTTACGTCACGTTTTAATTTTTCAGCAAAGTGTCACCTAAGGTCGGATCATTTTACGCCCCCTACGGCCACACGCCAGATGTGTGGCTGTAACTCAAAACAGAGTGACTAAAGCATACCACCCCTTGGGTCTGACAGCCCCTGTTTTAAGCTCAAAAGTGTGACTAAATACCATCTTTCAGCCACAGGATGGGTCGTGGCTAAAGAGAATTAATAACGTGGCTAAACACCAACATTCATCAAAGGCTTAGTTTTGGTCGCATTATTTATTGGTAAATCGTGGCAAAAAACTTGGGTATGGCCACATTTTATAATTTTTGTGTGGTCGTTTCTATGTTTTATATACTATTAAACAACTGCTTTTAGTCACTAATATAAGTAGTGACTATAGTTCTGGCTAAAACCTATTTTTATAGAATTTTTGTAATATATAGTGTGGCTAAAGGATAGTAATAGCCACACACACTTAACTAAATTATACAGAGTTTTATTTGTATTATAAATGATCAATAATAAATAATAATACCAAAATTGAAACACAATGCTATATATTCTAAAATTCAAACACTTAGCCATGCATAATCCATCACCAAACTAAATAGCAACATAATTAATGTAATAGCTAAGACCAATCCATACATAATCCATCACCAAACTAAAACCACAATTTCAATTAGAACAAAAGTATGATCAACTAGCTAGAAATGAAGGATGCTTTGAATTTGATTGAAATTTATTGGCTTTTTTCTTGGCTTCTTCATGTGCCTTTTTAGAAGACTCCAACGTTATAACTTCAACTTGCTTATGCTTCTGAATTTTACTTGAGATTGTTGATTCCTCTGATTGTCTCTATTGGCGGCATCAGTGATATCTTGTGTTGGGATTAATCTCCAAGAAGGAATTACTAGGGCAAGCTGGGCAAGAACACTTCTCACCATTTGATTTGGTGTTATGGCATCTGCAACCTAGATATTTAGCCAACAAAATCATGTTAAATTATGTACATAATGTACTGATCACTCAAATAATCAGGCATTACAAGCATTTACCATTGCTTGATAGAAACAAGAATCCATCTATGTGTTCTATCGCTTCTGATATATCGAAGAGATAAAAGGATTATATTTCATCTTCAGCAGCCTCGAAACAGAGACATATACACAACAAAACAGATTATTACACATATATGAAAACACACAAATAATGATAATAAATGATTAGACTATGTGCTTGTCGTATAGTACATACACACAGGTGACCAATCTTACACTCTACAGAGGGACTACTGCCAACTGCCAGCTTAAAATCAACTAAGTTTCTTACACATACTACGGGGACTATAGCTCCAAATATATCTATACCTCAGATAAAATTGGAGTCATGAAATTAGTCATCATCTCAATGAAATGAAGAAATGGATTGCATAGTATTCAACTGTATTCAGGGAAATAACAAAAAAGTCCGAGGAAAGATCACAGAATACTAACACGATATCAAGCCCAAACACATTTTCCCCCCAATACAACCACAATAACATCAACCACTACACTGAACAACAACTAATTCAACAATCATATATAACAAACAAATCGGCTCAATATCGTATATAATTATAACTTATCACCACAAAAGCATAAATCAATCATACATACATACAATACAATCAAATTTTGAACAAAACATTATCGAAATATTCGAAAACAAAACAATATCGAAACAATCAAAAATGAAACAACATCTCATACCTGCCGACAACAGTAACCAGTAAACAGCGATTGAGAGAGCTTGGGATTTGCTCGATGTATGTGTTCCCTGCTTTTGTCACAAACAGAAATTGATAATCAAGATAATGAAAGCACCTTTATGTTTGTGACAAAAACACGAACACCTACATCTACCAAAATCAACTGACCAACAAACAGATCGGGGCCGGGACTATCTAGCAAAATCAATTTGTATGTGTGTGTTTGATTTGAACTTGAGCCGTGAACATACTGAAATCGAGCTAAGAGCCGTGAACATATGTGTGTGCTGAAAAAGAAGGGGGAAAATGGGGAAATGAAATACTGGGTAGGGAGGGAAGTGAATTATTGGGTACATAGGAGGGAAAGAGGAAGCGGGAAATGAAGTTCACTTGATTTTTAGCAATGTTGTTCATTTAGCAATGTTGTAATACCTGTTAAGTTCACTTGATTTTTGTTATAAAGTCGTACAAGATAAATTTCGATTTTTTTAAAAAAAAAATTCATATCACTAATATAAGTAGTTGTTCACATCCGTACGGTTGGATCGTCCAAAAATTAATTTAAAAAAATAGTTTGTTAAGTGGGTGGTAGTCTCGTTTCTCGAAGTAGTACTTTCACTTGATTTTTGTTATAAAGTCGTACAAGATAAATTTAGATTTTTTTTTAAAATTTTGCATATCACTGATATAAGTAGTTGTTCACATCCGTACGGTTGGATCGTCCAAAAATAAATTTAAAAAAATAGTTTGTTAAGTGGGTGGTACTCTCGTTTCTCGAAGTAGTACTTTCACTTGATTTTTGTTATAAAGTCGTACAAGATAAATTTAGATTTTTTTTTAAAATTTTGCATATCACTGATATAAGTAGTTGTTCACATCCGTTCGGTTGGATCGTCCAAAAATAAATTTAAAAAAATAGTTTGTTAAGTGGGTGGTACTCTCGTTTCTCGAAGTAGTACTTTCACTTGATTTTTGTTATAAAGTCGTACAAGATAAATTTAGATTTTTTTTTAAAATTTTGCATATCACTGATATAAGTAGTTGTTCACATCCGTACGGTTGGATCGTCCAAAAATAAATTTAAAAAAATAGTTTGTTAAGTGGGTGGTACTCTCGTTTCTCGAAGTAGTACTTTCACTTGATTTTTGTTATAAAGTCGTACAAGATAAATTTAGATTTTTTTTTAAAATTTTGCATATCACTGATATAAGTAGTTGTTCACATCCGTACGGTTGGATCGTCCAAAAATAAATTTAAAAAAATAGTTTGTTAAGTGGGTGGTACTCTCGTTTCTCGAAGTAGTACTTTCACTTGATTTTTGTTATAAAGTCGTACAAGATAAATTTAGATTTTTTTTAAAATTTTGCATATCACTGATATAAGTAGTTGTTCACATCCGTACGGTTGGATCGTCCAAAAATAAATTTAAAAAAATAGTTTGTTAAGTGGGTGGTACTCTCGTTTCTCGAAGTAGTACTTTCCCTTGATTTTTGTTATAAAGTCGTACAAGATAAATTTAGATTTTTTTTTAAAATTTTGCATATCACTGATATAAGTAGTTGTTCACATCCGTTCGGTTGGATCGTCCAAAAATAAATTTAAAAAAATAGTTTGTTAAGTGGGTGGTACTCTCGTTTCTCGAAGTAGTACTTTCACTTGATTTTTGAAAATTAATTTTCATTTTGAGGTAAAACTTGTAAAAATCATAAAAAATTCATTTTTGATCCCAAAATTATTTTAAAAATATGGGAATGAAGCTAATTTTGTGATCTTGTTTTTTTTAATTAAAATTTTGATTTTAGAAATTATCTTCTATTTAAACTTCAGATTAATAAGTGATTAAATTTGATTTTCAGCAAAGTAGTATAATAAATTAACCCTAATCACATATGTTTTAGATTGCCGGACATCATCTTCGCCAGAGAGGGTACATATGTTTTAACCCTAATTCATTGCTACACACAGCAGTAGCGACACTCTCTTCTATTTTACCGCCTAAAACAAGAACCCCAATCATATCCTTTTTTTCCCTCTTATACAACAACAATTGGTTCTAGATTTGATTGAAATACCCAAGATTAACAAAGCCCCTTTCTGGAGAAGATGAGCGGCGGCACTGTTCAGTTCAATTGGCATGACACAACGCCTTTATGTCTTAACCCTAGGTTTTCACCCCTCTCTGGCGAAGATGATGTCCGGCAATTAGTACCTGTATGTCTCCTCTCTCTCTCTCTCTCTCTCTCTCTCTCTCTCTCTCTCTCTCTCTCACTCTCTCTCTCTGGCTAAATCTATTAAGTCTTGCGTCTATTGGAAATCTAAGTTAATATGATTAACTTAGTTAATGAATGTTTATTTTCTGGAGACTTCAATTTTAGTTTTAATTGATTAACTGACTTTGAGAATATGTTTATTGAAATATTTTGACTAAAACTGTTCGTAATTTTAACTGACTTAGAATTTTGTTATTATTTCTTTGTAATTTTTTTTTTGCAATGTTATGCAAGTGTTATGACGTAAGGAGACAGTTGTTATCATGACAGTGTGGAAGTATTTTTATTTTTATCATAACAATTGTTATTTATAGTGTTATGTATGAGTTCTTTTTGTCTTTTTCTATTTTTCAAGAAGGAATAGCTAGGTAAATCTGCATATAAGGTAATTTTTGTAGTAATTGTCATCCCTAATACTCTCTTGTTTGACATGGTCATTGTTCATTATTGGTAGCTTAGATGCATTTGATTTGCAGAAAGAAACATGGTGTATGACGTGCTTAGAGTTTCATTGTTTATTGATCATTAGCTTGTAAGTATGCAGTTGTAGACCTGTAAAAGATGTGTACTTGATGAATGTTCTACAGATTGACTTGCATGATGGTTAAATCTGATTTATGTTTACTCACATATTGAGGTATTTGTTAATGTTACATCAATGTTGACAATCTTCACTGATTTTGACCAAGGGAGATCTCAGCAACATGTAGAGAATACTTGTAATATCAGCAATACTAATACTGGTTTGGGTGCTCCTCAACATGTAGAGAATACTGGTTTCAAGGTTAGTGTATAGTCTGTGATTTAGAAGTATAATTGCTTATTCTTTTTCATATTTTGGGTTGATTTTCATAATGATTTCACTTGCCAGTCCTCGACGCAGGTGGAGCTCACAGAAGCTGAAACAGAGTATGTAGTCAATGCCGTGAAACAGAGTATCCGTGCCTTACACTAGTTAATTTGTTTAATATCTTGATCTGCATATTGCTAGGTTTCTGTTATTGTGAATGCTTCTGAAGTTGAGGAATTTTCAAAAGTAGCTATCAAGCCTGTACGTTCTCTAGCTTCATAGGAATTTAAAGTTTCTTTTATATATAGGGGTGTTGAAAAGGATAATGCAGCAAGAGGAAATACTTGAATCTGAGCAACCTTATTAATCAGTTATGTTCTAAATGGCAGGTACAACGACACCTACAGCTTCGAATAGAAGCTCAAGGGAAATACTTGCAAACAGTGCTAGAGAAAGCTCAAGATACTCTTGGAAAACAGAACTTGGGCACAGTAGGACTAGAAGCTGCAAAGGTCCAACTATCTGAATTGGTCTCAAAAGTATCCACCAAGTCCCTTAATTCTGCGTTTTCGGGAATGACAGAAGTTCCTAGTTTCTGTCCACAACAAATACAAGCAAAGCAGCCAACAGATTGTTCAATGCAAAGCTTCCTGACCTCTTACGAAGTTTCCCAACAGGGCCAAGAGATACAAAATAGGTGGAGCAAAGACCTTAAAGATAATAGAAACTTCATATCGCCTATGGTTCAGGATACGGATAAAGCATACGAGATGCAGCTTCATGCCAGTGACTTGTCAATGAGAGTTGGAGTTCAGGGAGGAAACTGGAATAGTAACAGCACAGACGTTCAAGAAAAAATGAAGGACAGGGATCTTGATGCTAATCTTTTTTATCCCAGTACACACTCAGTTAAGCAAGAGGACGTGAAATCAAGACAAGGCTTTCAGATATCCCGCTCAGCCCCGAAGTTGGACCTGAATATCCATGATGATAGCGATACTTGCTGCATTTCCCTTGGCTCGGAAGCACCTCCCAGTTTTGACTCCTCATGTTTTGAATAAACCAAGACGTTCTTATGAATATATTTGCTTGAAAATAGTTTGTTACTTTCAACAGATAGTTGGAATATGGAATTTGAATGTTATATTATTATTGCATATATATTCAAATAGTAATAAAATATTCAAATTTCTAACAAGGATATCAGTCGTTGTCACCTGTTTTCGAAACTTTTTAGTCACACAATAATATAGTCACTAGTTTTTAGCTTCCTTAAGCGAACAAAGCTCTGACATATATGCAGAAAACTCTACTTTTTAGTCACATATAAAATGTAGTGACCATAGGTTATTTCCCATTTAGCCACATCACCGAAAACGACTGTGGTCGTTTCGTAACATTTAGACACAGCAAAGAAGCGTCGCTAGTTATTGTCACACTTCTATCTCTCAAGTATGACTATAAATTTTGGAATTGGTCAAAGTCAAAAAAAACCATGCTGTTATTGTCACATTTTTTTGAAGTTGTGACTAAATCTTCCAAAAAATGTGTCTTCGGTCACTCGAAAAACAATTGTGTGGCTAAAACTTGGGACGATGATCTTTAGCCTCTCGTTTTTTCCAAAGTGTCACAGCCCTTACTGTACAAAAGAGTGACGAAAGCCCAAATTTGACGTAGTGCAATCCAAGAAAGAACTTCAGCTCACCCATCATACTCATTTCAAACTTACTCTGCATAAGCTCAGCAAATCTCTTACAGAGATTATCATTAGTAGACCCAAATATGATGTCATCCACATAGACTTGGACTAATATCATATCACTTTTGTGTTTCTTTGAAAAAAGAGTTTTGTCTATGATACCTCTAACAAAACCATTTTCTAAAAGAAAACCAGAGAGAGTGTCATACCATTTTCTTGGGGCTTGTTTGAGACCATAGATAGCCTTGAAGAGAAAGTACACAAAGTTCAGCAGCTCCTGATTTTCAAAGCCAGGGGGATGTTCCACATACACTTCTTTATCAAGCTCACCATTCAGGAATGCACTCTTAACATCCATTTGATAGACTTTAAAATTGGAGTAAGCAACAAATGCTAAGAACATCCTGATGGCCTCAAGTCTAGCCACTGGTGCATAGGTTTCATCATAATCAATGCCTTCAGCTTGAGAATACCCTTGTGCAACCAGTCTTGCCTTGTTCCTTGTAACAATGCCATCCTCATCTAGCTTGTTCCTGTATACCCATCTTGTACCAGCTATTTTCTTGTTCTTTGGCCTGGGTACCAGCTTCCAGACTTGCTGTTGTTCAAACTGATTGAGTTCATCTTGCATAGCAATCACCCAATCTGGATCAGTCAGTGCTTCCTCAGTTTTCTTTGGCTCCATTTTAGATAAAAATACTGAATAATGACATTCATTCTGAGTTGCACTTCTAGTTTTAACTCCAACATCTGGATCACCAATGATCAGCTCAAAGGGATGAGCTCTATTCCATACAGTCTGTCTTGGAAGATTTGATCTTGATGATTCGCCTTGAATTTCACTTTGATGTTGTGAGTGACTAGTTGATCCTTCATTTTCTCCCCCTGAGTTGTTGCTTGATTACCTTGATGATTCTTCTCCAGTGTTAGTGGTATCTCCATTGTTACCAGTGTTTCCACCACCATCACCAAGATCATTATCATCATTGTTATTATCATTACCAGCAATAACTTCAGGTGGGGCTTCATCATCTGAATCTGAGTCTGGCAAGTTATCAAACTTCATTTTCTCAGATGAATCTGCTGTTTGGATATTAGGGAATTTATTGTCATCAAAAGTAACATTGACACTTTCCTTTACTGTGTGACTGCCAACCAAGTAGACCCTGTAAGATCTTCTGGAATAACCAACAAAAATAGCTTCTTGTGCCTTTGCATCAAACTTGCCACGTTTCACATTGTCATCTATAAGCACAAAGCATTTTGCTCCAAATACATGAAAGTATTTGACAGTTGGTTTCTTGTTGTTCATGATCTCATACGGAGTCTTCATTAAGTCCTTGTTGATTAAAGTTCGATTCTGAGTATAACAAGCTGTATTCGCTGCTTCAGCCCAAAAGTACGTTGGAAGTTTGGACTCACTTAACATAGTCCTAGCAGCTTCAATCAGTGTACGATTCTTTCTTTCCACTACTCCATTTTGTTGAGGAGTTCTAGGGGCAGAATACTGTCTTGTTATTCCTTTATCAGCACAAAAATCATTTAGAATGGCATTCTTGAATTCAGTACCATTATCTGACCTTATGGCTCTAACAGGGAATCTAGAATCCAGTTCAATCAACTTTATATGGCCAATCACCAGGTATGGGGTCTCATCCTTGGAATGTAGGAATAAAACCCATGTATATTTTGAAAAGTCATCAACAATCACAAGTGCATATTGTTTCTTTGACATGGACATCACATTAACTGGACCAAACAAATCCATGTGCAGTAGCTGAAGTGGTTCAGTTATTGATGATGTGTCAGTGCCCTTGTGAGAAGCTTTCTTTGACTTTCCTTTCGGGTTAAATAGCAAAGTGCTCACTGAAGTGGGGGGTTGGTATCAAATCGCTCACTCTAGTTATCGGCGTCTCATGTGTACCATTCTAGTAGCCAGTGAGGACATCGACGTTAACTCTATTGTTTGACCTAACGGAACCGGGTTGACTGCAATGTCACCCAATACGTGTATACACACGTGGACACACATGGCATACAACTCTTTTCTTTAAAAAATATAAGAAAGACTGCAATTCACTCATACTAGATTACCGTTGAATTTGGGGGAGAACCCTAGAAAGGGACCGGAGTTCATCTTCACTGAAATTGGTTCAATCGACTTGGAGTAGGCGCTCGAGTAAAGCAGTAAAGCAAGGTCTGTATACCCCTGAAATTGGTCTACTACTGCTATGTATCCAATTTTTTGCTCGAATTCTTGTATGTCTACTACTGCTATGTATCCAATTCTTGTATGTCTATGTTTTCATCCCCTAATTTTAGAAATTTCTACTACTGTTATGTATCCGCAATTCTTGTATGTGTATGTCTTCACCCAAACAGGAACATTCATAGCATTATACATTTCTCCTTTAAAATTTTTTGCATTCTGTCTGATACTTTCATATTCCTCATCACTCACATAGTTATCAGGATTAGAGCTAATAGTTTCAGAGTCATCGCTGTCTGTATCAATGTTGTACTCAGGATCATCAGGGTCATCTTCACTACCCTCTCCACCACTACACTCCCCAACATTACCCTCCCCAAGGTTCTGTGTCTCAGTAATGGGGTTGGGGACATCAATAAGTTCATCGAGATCAAAATGGTCAACATATAATTCAATTCTATCATATGGCTTACACAATTCAACCAATTCCCTTATTGAAATATCATCATAAACCAACCTAGTACCCTTACTAAAAGTATGTCCATCACATTTAAAATACACCAGGGCATTAACATCATACGAGTATTTACTAGCAAATTCTTCTAAATCTCGAAAACTCAACAAATCACAGTCGAAATCAGGAATTACTTCAACTTTACCACCCAAATACTTAACATCAGGAGGGGGACTAAAATCACCATGGTGGTGAAGATATAAAGTAGTAGTAGACATACTGTGAATTGAAAACACAAACAATAAACAATATCACTACAAACATATCATTTCAATCAAATAGACAAACAAACAATATATGCATACAAACATTAACAATATTGAGTTAGGGTTCTACATACCTTGATGATGTCTGAAGATATTTGAACTCCTATTGCCAATTAATGGAATTACTCGAAGTCGTTTCAAGGATTTGCCCTAATTCGCCATTTAGGGTTTATTTCCCCCAAATTATAGTAGTTTCGATTGTAAATAAATGGGTTAACTTTATTTCAGTCTAATAAAGTTACAAATGAGCTGAGTTGTACGCCATGTAATCGTCCATCTGGCTCCACCTGTCTCCACGTAATTTTGACGTTAAAGTCAAGACGGATCTGTTAGGTCAACTATTCAAAGTTAACGTCGATGTCCTCACTGGCTACTAGAATGGTACACATGAGACGCCGATAACTAGAGTGAGCGATTTGATACCAGCCCCCCACTTCAGTGAGCACTTTGCTATTTAACCCCTTTCCTTTCTGACATGCCTCACACAGTCCTTCCTGTGTAAATTCCATCTGAGGCAAACCTCTAACCAATTCCCTCTTGACTAAAGAGTTCATGGTTTTGAAGTTAAGGTGAGACATCTTCTTGTGCCATAGCCAACTATCATCTGATGAAGCTTTAGCATAAAAACAATTAACTTCATCTTTGAATCCCGAGTTCAGATCAGCTATGAACAAGTCACCTTTCCTTACTCCTTGAAGAGCAGGCTTTCCATTCTTCTTGTGAAGGATCTGACACTTCTCTCTTTCAAAGGAAACATCATATCCTCTGTCACAGAAATGACTGATGCTGAGAAGATTGAACTTCAGACCTTCCACAAATGAAACATCTTCAATGATAACATTTCCGTACTTCAAACAGCCATATCCTTTCGTAATACCCTTGTTGTTATCTCCAAAGGTAACTACTGGGCCAGCTTTCACAACCACATCTGATAGCAGGGCTCTATCTCCGGTCATATGCCTTGAACAGCCACTGTCAAGAATCCACATAACACGGTTTACCTGTTTAACTCCCTGCAATATCAGATTGATTAGTCCTTCCTCGGAACCCACACTTGATTGGGTCCGGCATACTTAAAGAATTGGCCTTTGTCAGGCAAAACAACATTTTTAACTAAACCTACTTCAACCTCTTTCACATAAGAGCGTTTCCATTTATAGCCAGCTGATAAGTGGGTATTTTGTTCACTTAAAACGTCTCCGTATGGCTTAAAACGAATGTTTGTACTCGAGTTGTGGTATTTTTGATCTCTTTAAAGGGTATTGTGCAGGTATATGTATCACAGGTGTACTAGGAATAAAGCGGAGCAATCGGAATGCAATTCGGAGTTTTAATGAAGAAATGGAAAAAATTCAATTTCCTGGACAGAGAATATGGCGCGGCAGCGCCGTGTTTACACTATACTGTGGCGCGGCAGCGCCGTTGCAGAAAATCCAGAAAAAGTTGAGCAGTGATCCTGGCGCGACAGCGCCGTGCTCCTGTACAAATTTGGCGCGGCAGCGCCGGGCACTCTGGCGGAAAATTCCTGTTTTGACCTAATTGCTGATTTTTCGAGTGAAAGTTAAAAAAGTCAATTCCATACGAATTATGGCACCTGGAGGCATATAAAAAGAGAAAAAAACCCTAGAGATCGGGAGAGAGACACACATCACTTATCATATACGGAGTTTTTAAGCACGAAGAAGCAAGGAAGAAGATCGTTTTCAATTTATTCTTGTAATCTTTCTAGTTTGTGGATGCTTGGATTTGGTGTACTCTTTAAAACCCCTTGATATTTATAACAGTTATAATTCGTTTTCTTCTATCATGTTTACATTAGAACCTATGGTGACGATTAGTTTGATTATGAACTAACTCGTTGTCATGGGGTTTTAGCGGATTTATTCATGAAGTTTATTTGTTGAATTTTCTTGATGCCTATAGTGTGATTGATGCGATATCCTATCATGGTTGTTTTAATTCGTTATAGGAGAGTAGCTAACTCCTGTAATTGTGTGTTAATTCTTATTGAAGCGAAAGTGGATTTAAGAGTTTAGAACTTGCCATGCTAGCGTAGGTTTATGCGTGAGAATATCATTCGTAATTAGTGTCGTAACTCTAACCGTTTTATGACGACTATGTGATCAATTGAATGCTTGTACTTCAACCATTATGTTTTCAATCTTTATAGACATATAGGGACTAAGCATAATTGGGAGACTAAGTGATTTCTATCTTAATTGTGGATATTATTTAGGATGGTATTGGTACAACGAAAGTTGGCTTATATCAGTTTTGTGTGTTCGATCAGGTATTAACAAATCACATGAAAGGGCTAGAGAATTGAAGACTTTAGATGGATTGTTTAATGAAGTTAAAATCCCATGTTTTATTCGCATAAGTAATTCGATATAAATCTCAGTTCAAGTAGTTGATAATTAGTTATAATTCTTAGATTAATTATAGTGATAACAAAATCCACTTTGTTATTTGTTTTGGCATCGGATAATAATCATACATTGGTGAGTGAATTAACTAGACAAACAACGAGTCCCTGTAGGAACGAACCTTATTTGCTATCTGTATTACTTGAGATCACGTGCACTTGCGTGTTGAGTTTGGTCGTAACAAGTTTTTGGCGCCGCTACCGGGGACTTCGGTTTTATTTGTTTAGTTTCAGTATTTACCATCAGTGGTCATTAAAGTTCGGTGACTAGGACGTTTCTCACCAAATTTTCTAGTTGGTGAATTTCAGGTACTTAGTGAGAGTGTATGCGTACACGAGCTCGAGCACGTAGAGAAGAATTAGCAAGAAGAGAAGAACTAGCACGAAGGAAACTTGACTTTGAGAACATCAGTGTAGAAAACAATTGTGAATCAAAAGAAGATATGGAAGATCAAGCACAACCAGCGAAGGCTTTGAGTGAATTCTCTCAGCCAAAGGTGGAGGACATTCATACCAGCATTGTTCGTCCAGCTATTGGGGCTAATAATTTTGAGCTTAAGCCAAACATCATTCAGATGATTCAGAATACAGTTCAGTTTGGGGGTAGTCCTGCTGAAGATCCCAATGCTCATATTAGGGACTTCCTTGAGATCTGTGACACCTTCAAATTCAACGGAGTTACAGATGACGCAATCAGATTGAGGCTATTTCCCTTCTCTCTTAGGGATAAAGCCAAGAGTTGGTTACATTCTATGCCATCAGGATCTATTAGAACATGGGCAGACTGTGCTCAAAAGTTCTTGACGAAGTATTTCTCCATGGCGAAGACAGCAGCTTATAGGAATTCTATTTCTCAGTTTGCTCAGCAACCCCAGGAATCTTTGGGGGAATCTTGGGAAAGGTACAAGGAGATTTTGGCACGTTGTCCTCATCATGGAATGCCGGATTGGATGGTAATCAGCAATTTCTACAACGGATTGGGAGCTCAGTCAAGGCCCATGCTTGATGCAGCTTCTGGAGGAGCACTGTGGGCAAAAAGCTATGAGGATGCCTATAATCTTATCGAGATGATGACCGCCAATGAGTTTCAGAATCCTATTCAATGCTTGCCACCTGCTAAAGTGGCTGGAATTCTTGAGTTGGATGCAGCTACTGCTATTGCTGCTCAACTCAAAGCGTTGACAATGAAGGTAGATTCCCTTTCTAATCATAGGACTAACCAGGTTGCTATGGTGTGTGAATTGTGTGCAGGGGCTCATGACACGAATCTGTGTGCTATCTCAGCTGAATCAGCACAGTTTGTTAGTAACTTTCAGAGAAATCAGCAACCAGCACCTAATGTGTATCATCCCAACAATCGGAATCATCCTAATTTCAGTTGGAGCAACAATCAGGGTGGTGTTCAGCAACCACAAAATCAGCAGTTCAATGCAAGGCCTTATAATCAGAACTATCAACCACCACCTTATGCTCCAAGGCAACCATTCATTCCACCTGGATTTCAACCATCTCAAGGGAATTCTTTGAATCAGTCTGAGAAGTCTGAACTGGAAGAGCTGCGAATGATGTATAAGAGTCAGGCGGTGTCACTGAAAACTTTAGAGAATCAGATTGGTCAACTAGCCAATGCATTGCTGAACCGTCAACCAGGAACGCTTCCGAGTGACACAGAGATGAATCCAGGCAAGAAGGATCACAAGGAACAGGTCCAGGCAGTAACCTTACGATCGGGAAAGATTCTACAGGGTCAGAACGAAGAAAAGTCAGCCGAGGAAAAAACTGAAAATTCTGATCAGTTAGTACGGCGCGGCAGCGCCGATGCCCAGTACAAAAACGGCGCGGCAGCGCCGGCCCTTCTGGAAGAAAAAAGTGATTTTGACGCTGGGGTCGATTCTGTTCCTGATTTGGTACCTAATGCTACTCTCTCGACTCACGTAACTGGGAAGAATGAAAATTCTCGGAAAGTAGTAGAAGAAAAGGTGTTTCCACCTCCTCCATTCCCAAAACGAGTTCAAAGGCAAAAGTTTGACAAGCAGTTTGCTAAGTTCTTGGATGTCTTCAAGAAGCTTCAGATTAACATACCATTTGCAGAGGCTCTTGAGCAAATGCCGAGCTATGCGAAGTTTATGAAGGGCATTCTTTCGAAGAAATTGAAACTTGAGGAGCTAGACACCGTTGCTTTGACAGAGGAGTGTAGTGCAGTTCTACAGCAGAAATTGCCACCGAAGCTTAAAGATCCGGGAAGTTTTACCATACCTTGCACTATTGGCAATCAACTTTTCAGCAAATGCTTATGTGATTTGGGAGCTAGCATTAATCTCATGCCAATGTCTGTTTTTAAGCAACTTGGGTTGCCTGAGCCGAAACCAGTTAATATGACCTTACAGTTGGCTGATCGGTCGATCACATATCCAAGGGGTATAGTGGAGGATGTCTTGGTAAAGGTGGATAAGCTGATTTTTCCTGCTGATTTTGTTATTCTTGACTTTGAGGAAGACAAGAAGATCCCTATCATCTTGGGACGACCATTCTTGGCTACAGGTCGGACTCTTATTGATGTCCAAAAGGGAGAACTCACAATGAGGGTGAGTAATCAGAAGGTCACTTTTAATGTGTTCAAGGCTATGAAATTTCCGACAGAGGAGGAAGAGTGTTTTAGCTTGAATATGGTTGATACGGGTCAGAGAAAGGAGTTCGATCAGCTGTTGAGCAAAAATTCGGACATGCACAAGTTCGAGCATCACATCAGTGATTCCATTGACAATTCGTCCATTCAAGATCTTTCGAATGTCAAGCTTGGAAAACTTCCACCACATTTGAAGTATGTCCTTCTGAATGATGAGTTGGTGATTTTTAAAGAGTGTGAAGATAATGTGCTGAGAAGGTGGAACAAAGATGATGAGGTAAAAGAGTGTTCTTATCAATCGACGGAGAAGCATAAACACCTTAGAGGTGTAAAGAAGAAAAAGAAAAAATCGATTGGTGGAAAAGTCAAGGTGAAGTTTGATTTGGAAAAGATGTGGGAAGAAAGCAAGAAGGTTATCAAACAAAGGGGGAATGGTCCTTCTGCTAAGGACAAGTCAAATGCGATCTTCGAGCCACCATGATTTGATTCACATTTGTCCGGCTAAATGACATTAACGACAGCGCTTCGTGGGAGGCAACCCATGTGTTAGGTATGTTTCTACTATCTTTCTTATTACCTTCAATGAGGACATTGAATATTTTAAGTTTGGGGGTGATAATTAAGGAATGGTAATATTAGTGTGTGTGTGTGTTCATATAGGTTTCATATTGTATATGTAGTTAGTTCATTCATATCTTTGCATGTTCATGTCATATAGGGCATTCTGTTTGCATTAGTATTTATATCTGTCATGTGAGTCCATTTTAGTTGCATGCATATTTCATGATCCCGTAGGATTTGACTATTTCCGTTGGTGAGTCGATGTTGATTGGAGTGTGGTTGTGATGAATAGAGGGTTGATTAAGTTTCTAAGTATTGACTTGCATGCCAGAAACAAATCTATTTCATAAGTCTCATTGGTTGCTTTTGAATTTGATCAGACCATGCTTGTTTGGTGTTAGAATTTAACCACTTGTTTACATTTAGAATGTTGGCTAGATTCTTGAAAACGAAGGAGCACTTATGTATAAGTTTGGGGGAAACCAGGGATTTCATGCTAGTTGTAATAAAGGCTAGGCGTCAAATGGCTAGTAGCCGGCTCATTGAAAAGATGAGTAGTCTAGGGTGGGATGAGAAAAAGGCAAAGTGCACTCATTCCGAAATTGTTGAAAAGAAAAAAAAAAGTTGAAAAAGAAAAGAAAAAAAAAAAGAGTTGTTTTGTGTTTATGCAGAATTGATCAGGTTGAGCTCTTTAATACTCGAGCAAGTAAGTTCTTTGGGGACTTTGTGCCTAGTGACCTAAGACTTTTCCGGTCTGGGATCCACTAACCTAACGCTCGCTACATGGGTATTATTGTATAAGCCTTTTGGGGTCTCAACCATTGCACGGTCAAATAAGCATGTGATTCGTAATAAAGCATGAATTCCTGTCTAGCTCAAGTGGATTTTGAGGTGTCTTTAAGTGGTTTCTTGTGTCTAGCGTTCATTCTGTTTTTAAGCTTGTGGTTGTTTTGGCTAAGAGTAGGTATGGTCTTGATTTAGTTTGGGAGTATATTGGTGAGCATCGCACACACGCACGTTTCTGTGTTTGTCTCGTTGGTTGATTGGAATTTGGTCGAACTCTGTTTGGAAGACTGTGTTCTTTGAGATGTTGGCTCGTTGATTGGTTTTGGTTGGTTTGAAGGGATCGTTGCATTTTCATATTAGTTGCATACATGCATTGCATTGTTAGTTGCATGAGTAGATGGATTTTGTGGGTACATTCGCTATAGGCCCTCACGAGACCTTACTCGTCCACTAGGGCTGCCTAGGGGTTTAAAGGGCTTGTTGCATATGCCAAATGCAACCGTGATCACCTACGGAAGTGGTAGTTTGTTTATGCTCGAGGACGAGCGTCGGTTTAAGTTTGGGGGTGTGATAAGTGGGTATTTTGTTCACTTAAAACGTCTCCGTATGGCTTAAAACGAATGTTTGTACTCGAGTTGTGGTATTTTTGATCTCTTTAAAGGGTATTGTGCAGGTATATGTATCACAGGTGTACTAGGAATAAAGCGGAGCAATCGGAATGCAATTCGGAGTTTTAATGAAGAAATGGAAAAAATTCAATTTCCTGGACAGAGAATATGGCGCGGCAGCGCCGTGTTTACACTATACTGTGGCGCGGCAGCGCCGTTGCAGAAAATCCAGAAAAAGTTGAGCAGTGATCCTGGCGCGACAGCGCCGTGCTCCTGTACAAATTTGGCGCGGCAGCGCCGGGCACTCTGGCGGAAAATTCCTGTTTTGACCTAATTGCTGATTTTTCGAGTGAAAGTTAAAAAAGTCAATTCCATACGAATTATGGCACCTGGAGGCATATAAAAAGAGAAAAAAACCCTAGAGATCGGGAGAGAGACACACATCACTTATCATATACGGAGTTTTTAAGCACGAAGAAGCAAAGAAGAAGATCGTTTTCAATTTATTCTTGTAATCTTTCTAGTTTGTGGATGCTTGGATTTGGTGTACTCTTTAAAACCCCTTGATATTTATAACAGTTATAATTCGTTTTCTTCTATCATGTTTACATTAGAACCTATGGTGACGATTAGTTTGATTATGAACTAACTCGTTGTCATGGGGTTTTAGCGGATTTATTCATGAAGTTTATTTGTTGAATTTTCTTGATGCCTATAGTGTGATTGATGCGATATCCTATCATGGTTGTTTTAATTCGTTATAGGAGAGTAGCTAACTCCTGTAATTGTGTGTTAATTCTTATTGAAGCGAAAGTGGATTTAAGAGTTTAGAACTTGCCATGCTAGCGTAGGTTTATGCGTGAGAATATCATTCGTAATTAGTGTCGTAACTCTAACCGTTTTATGACGACTATGTGATCAATTGAATGCTTGTACTTCAACCATTATGTTTTCAATCTTTATAGACATATAGGGACTAAGCATAATTGGGAGACTAAGTGATTTCTATCTTAATTGTGGATATTATTTAGGATGGTATTGGTACAACGAAAGTTGGCTTATATCAGTTTTGTGTGTTCGATCAGGTATTAACAAATCACATGAAAGGGCTAGAGAATTGAAGACTTTAGATGGATTGTTTAATGAAGTTAAAATCCCATGTTTTATTCGCATAAGTAATTCGATATAAATCTCAGTTCAAGTAGTTGATAATTAGTTATAATTCTTAGATTAATTATAGTGATAACAAAATCCACTTTGTTATTTGTTTTGGCATCGGATAATAATCATACATTGGTGAGTGAATTAACTAGACAAACAACGAGTCCCTGTAGGAACGAACCTTATTTGCTATCTGTATTACTTGAGATCACGTGCACTTGCGTGTTGAGTTTGGTCGTAACACCAGCCTTAACACATTTCTGAGTAGGCTTAGGGATAAATGAATCCACTCTAGTCTTAGGAGGACTAGTAGTATTAGCTCTAACATGCTTCTTATTATTATCATGTTGGCGTGGAGCAGTCTTATCTTTAGATACATGCTTTTTATTAAAGTAAGCATACATAACATTAAAAGAACAAGACATGCAATTAATCACACCACATGCTTTATGAGAAGAATTAATAGCAGGCATGTTAGTTCTACAGTTGTTTTGATCCAACTTATGGATATCTGATTTAGTCTTTTTAGTTGAAGCAACTTTGACTGGAATATCAGATATACACTTTTTGGACTGTGCAACTTCCAAAGCAATATCTTCTTCACGAATCTCCTCAGCAATAATGATAGAGTATTCATTCAGAGGATCTGCCTCGGACTCCTTACAGAAGGGTGTTTCAATACCCTTAAGCACATATGGAACAACCCTTCCTTCAGATCTGACTCTACAAGGGGAATTAATTCCAAGCAATCCAATGGCCTCGTTATAATCATAACCTATACTGACATGATTACCAATAGCTTGTTTATTAAAAATTTCTTTAGCCGTCTTACAAGAGTTGTAATAGGCATTAGCTTTGGTATTAAGCTCACTAATCTGATCTTTGAGAATGGTTTCCAGTTGTTGATACAATTTAACCCTATTCTCAAGAACTGCTACATTTTTAGTGAGTTCATCTTGATTAATATGCACTAGTTTTAATTCTTTTATCTCATTTTCAAGATTTGTGTTCAAAAGAATTATTTCTTCATTTTCAGTGCGTGCACGACAAAGATTACTACCAAGATGACGAATCATTTCAGTGTCAGTGAACTTTACCTCTGACATGTATCCAGATGAAGTGCTTTCCTCTTTAGCCATTAAAGCAAGGTTCCCAATCTCACCTGCTTCTTCATCACTGTCAGTGTCATCCCAACTCTTTCCCTCAGCAACATAGGCTTTCCCATCCTTGTTCTTCTTGCTAGAATCAAATGTGTTTCTAGTCACTTGCTTTGGCTTTCTACATTCAGTAGCAAAGTGACCCAACTCATTGCAATTGTAGCTTCTGATTGTGCTCCTTTCTACAGTTCCAGTTTTGTAGCCACCCCTTGTGCCACTTGAAGATGAAGAACCACCTCTCTGAAACCTGGGCCTGAACTTAAGATTGGGATTCCTCTTGAATCTAAACTTCCCAAACTTCCTGACTATCAAAGCCAAATCACCATCCTCCAGCTGATCAAGTCCCTCTAAAGAATAGAAGTCACCACCAGATTGATCAATGGATGTTAATCCATATTCAGCATCAATAACATTCATGTTAGAACTGGAAGGTTGAACAGCCTTCACTTCCAGTTTCCGTGGGACTTCAGCAGCCAATGCAGTAGAAGTACTAACTATCCTCCAAGTTCCATATAACTCATCCTGTTGAATCTGCTCCAACTCATAGGTCTTCAGAACACCATACACTCTTTCCAAAGAAACCTCTGTAAGATCTCTTGCTTTTCTAATGGCAGATATTATGTGCTCCAAATGACGTGGAAGAGTAAGTAGGAACTTCTTGTTAATTTCCTTGATAGTGTAGCGCTTCCCATTAAGATTCAGATCATTGATTAATTTGTTGTATCTCTCAAAAACCTCAGAGATACCTTCACCAGGGTTTGATATGAAATGCTCATATTGAGATGTGAGAATTTCCAGCTTATTCTCTCTAACTTCCTCTGTCCCCTCATTGATTATCTCTATAGTTTCCCAAATGTGTTTGGCAGTATCACAGTTTAGGACATGATTATGCAATATGCATGATAGGATCAAGACAATCAACAAGGATCAGCTGTAGACTGGAATCCAAGGTAACATCCTCTTTTTCACCAGGAGTGAAATCCTTGGGATCCTTAGGGTACATCCTAGCAGCCCTAGTAACAATGTTATCCACTGTTAGCTCTTCTTCAACAATCATAGGGACTTTGGGACCATTCTTCAGCATATCAGCGTATTTAGGATTAGGAACTTTAAGAAATAGGAGCATTTTCTTCTTCCACATTGAATAATGTTCCCTGCTGAACATGGGAATCTTTACTGTACCAACCTTCTGTGTAGTAGACATCTTTTGAGATTTTTAGGAATAATAAAAATTTCAGAGTTTAAGAAAAAATCTCAAAACAATTGGATCTTTGATTTGTATATCAATCAAAAGGCTCTGATGCCAATTGTTAGGTCCTGATAAGTTTGTAGAAGGGGGGTTGAATACAAACTATACCGTTTTATCGAAATTTGTCCTTTGAATAATTTAACAATTAAGAACAAATTAATGCGGAATATAAATGAAACAAAATTCAAGTTAAATATAAACTATATTAAACTTGAAGGGTGTTGCAAATACAGTATGGATTACAAAGTATTTATCTCAAACTAATTAATACAAATTTAGAATAAATTCGACATGAACTTTTCTAATATTTGTAATAAAAAGATCGAATGCTAAAAGCAAGTTCGAGATAAATTCTAGGGATAAAAATCCGCTAGATAATCAAAGCAATACAAGTAATCAACTTCTAGTGGTTTGGATTTAACAATACAAACTAGAATTAATTGCTTGAGAAGAAATGAGATCAAATGCTTTTCTTCTGTTCTTGAGAGAAATGCTTCTGTGTGTTTGATAATACAATTCTTTGTTCTGTTTGATTCTTTTGCACAGCCTCGGGTAAGTAACACAATTCATTAGCCTGTATGACCTTTTAATTAGATCAAAATGACCTAATTAAACTGAGAAGAACCTATTTTAAACTGTGCACAATACTTGTATGACCATTCAGTAGAACCATGCTCCTTCAAAAGAACCTGCACAGTAAGTTCGGTATGACCTGCCATATGACCTGACAACTTTTCGGTAGAACCTTGAAAAGTAACCGGTATGACCTGCTGTACTGAACCTGTATGACCTGAGAAAATACCTGTATGACCTGTTGATAATTCGGTAGAACCTTGTATTAAAAATACTAGGTCATACCGAATTTAGAGCTAGGTCATACAGCTTTAAGATATTTTCTTTTAATTAATTTAGTTAGATTAAATTCTAGATTAAATTAATTCTTTTAGAGAATTAAGTTAATAAATAATTTAAACAACTAACTTAATTAATTTAATTAATTAATTAATTCTGATAGAATTAATTTATGAATTAAATTGAATTAATAAATCAAAGAAGATAACTTAAAATCCTTGCATTCCTCTATCTTCTGAAAACCACTGAATATAGATGATTTATTTCCACTGATTGATGTCGTCATTCGATGCACTGTCTGGTTCATGAATAACTGACTTCAATGATAATTCTTCATCTTTAAAACATTTAAAGTTGTGGCTTCTTTTCTTTAGCTTTGAATAAACTTTGTATCCTGTACTTCTTCTGTCACCAACTGGAAATCTCTGTCACTGTAGTAAATCCACTTTCTTGAATACTTCACTGAGGCTTGAACAATAAATTGAACTTCTTTCAATGTAGAATAACTTCAAGTCTGTAGATGACTTTAATCTTCAATCTCTTGACAGATAAAACTCTTTGAGATTCCTGTGACCTTTAACCTAATATTTACTTATTACATTCTGGTTTAAGTTGAGTAGAATCCTCGAATTACAAATAGGCTATATCATATGCCTTTCAGCTGGGTTTTTTGAATAGATCTAAGCAGGATCAATATAGATCTAAACAATAATCAAAACATACAAACAAGGCTAAACAAGATCTGGGCTAAACAAGGCTAAGAACATGCATACATTGGAGGAAAGGGGCTAAAGAGTTCATGTTTGGTGGCTAACACAAAAAAGTTTGCTTAGATCTTACTGGATTTAACTAGGACTCCTTTAAAGATGAAGGAGCTTGTTGATGATGGTGAGTCTTATGGCACCGTGACCACAAGACAGGGCTCTGCCCCTCCTTCTAGCGCCAAATGATAACTCCAAATCCCGATCTAGTTCTTCCCAGCCGATCCCACGCCTGGAAGCGGTGTCGCTGCGGTTGGGACTCTGCAAAACAACACCGGAGGGGGGTTTGGACCCTGGCGGCGCCTCCGGCGTGAGAATAAGTAACGGCTTTGGAAAGGAAGATAGGACTATAGAGAAATCTAAATATGGAGGGTGTATGTATAGTGTGTGTATAGTATAGGGTAACTGTGTAAAAGAGAATGTAACCCCTAGACCTTTCCTCCTTGGTTTATTTATAGGCCAAGGATTAGGGTTTAGGGGCTGTACCTGCAATCATGAGCGTTGAATCCTAGGTAGGTAAGACACCTGGGTGATGTTGATGGATTGCACGTGTCCAGGTGAAGGATTGTGGTGTCATGTGCCAGGCTCCTGCTGGCGTGTGGCTTAAATAGGAAATAATTGTGTCAATCATTAGGTATTCTTACGTGTCGTTATTAGGTGTGGCCATCAATGATGACCTAGGCACGTCAGGTAAGGTAATGAGGCATAGTTTTCCTCACGCAAGATATTGCCTTTGTCGCAATGAAGGTTAAACTTAGAGCTTAAGGCATAGCCTGACAATGAGTCCGGACTTGTACATAGGTCATGATTCCAAAATGAGTATGGACTAAGAGGCGAGTCATGACTCGAATGATAATCCGGGTTCCAGGTAAATCAGGGCTCGCAGATAAGTCTGGGCTATACATAGCCTATCATTACAGACTATTCAAAAGTTAATGATTCATTCTTTCATAGTATTTAAGAACCTCAGCCCCACCACCGGAAAGCTTGCAATTTCAAACCATAAGAAAAGTCAAATCCTTGTGTTTGGAAACTTAAGTATCTTACTTGCATGTGTGCATGAAACAGTCAAGATTTTCGAATGGCTACCATTTTTTTGTTAAATGAGCTCACACAACAAAAACAGAGACTTAGCAACGCATCAATGGAGGGCACCGCTATCGTTTTCATCGGCTCCTGTTTATTTTCAATCTTGTTGTTCTCCTCTGCAGCAGACACCATAACTGCAAATCTTAATTATATGGTTCGTGTGGTATTGAAGTTCTGTTACCGTGATAAGATGCCTTCGTTTGAATATAAAAATTGATTATTAGCATTAAGTATGTTCTATTTTTCTGATTAAAAAAAACTCAAACACCCATTTTTTCCTTCAACAAGGGAGTGAAGGTGATACTGCAGAGTCGGAGCATAAAGCTGGTTATTTGAGAAAATGAATAAACAAAAGAATGCAAAAAAAAAAAAAGTTTTTTTGGCCTTGTATTCTGCAGTAGTTGATTAACACACTATGTCTAGGAAAACTTGTCATTTGGGTTTAAGTTTTGAGTAATGGAATTGGTTATCAAAATTTATTAATGAATTGACATAGGTGATGTGTTAATTTGGGAAATTTTAATTGATTTGATTAATGTAAATTCAGAGGGTTTGTCTTATTAAAAATTTGTCATTTGGGAACTGTTTTGGGATCTAATTTAATATCCATAATATTTTTCATAATTTTTGTCTTACAATATATACAATTCTGAATATTGTTATTGTATTGAAAATGTTACTCTCTCTGTTCCTCTCATTTCTTTACAGTTTTTTTTACATTGCTTGACACGTATATTAAGGCTCCTATAAAATATAATTTTACAACTTATTTTCAAAATTTTCTTTTTCTAAATAAAAATTTAAACATTATACTTTTATTCAGAAGAAAAAAATATTTAAAATAATTTATGAAAATATATTTTATAGGAGTTTTAAAATACGTGTCGAGCCCCCGTCCCTCAATGTAAAGAACTCAAGAGGACGGATGGAGTACTATAAAACTTTAATATTTTTATTAATTCGTTGAATTCCAGATTAGATTTTTGACTTGATCCAAACTAATTTCTGGTCAAATTAATTCGTTGATCCGGATTAGATTAGATTAATCTAGCCGTATCTCCTTCGTTTCTTTACAAGATGTCGAGAGTTTCAATTTTATCGAATAGAAGACCGAGGTGCGAGTATGTTTAATCAGGAAAGAAAAAAAACAATATGGTAAAAGATGTAAACCCCCCCCCCCCCCCAGCACGGGCAAGAATTACAGACTATTCAAAAGAAAATGATTCATTCTTTCATAGTATTTAAGAACCTCAGCCCGACCACTGGAAAGCTTGCAATTTCAAACCATAAGAAAAGTCAAATCCTTGTGTTTGGAAACTTAAGTATCTTACTTGCACGTAGAGTTGGCAATTTGATACACGACACGTGAACACGGTACGAACACGATACATATAATTAGTGTTTGGGTGCAAAAATTTGGTACACGAACACGAAAAAACACGAATATAATTAGTGTCGGGTTTGGATTTTCACAATAGTTACACGACACGGAACGAAAATACACGAATTAATGAAGTAGATAAATAATTTTAAAATATATATATTATTTATAGTATTGCATATTTTGAAAATATATAAACAATTACATATGAACAATAACTAAAAGTTTCACGACTAATTGGCAGTATGTTATACATTTATATATAAGAAGTATACATTTATATATATAAGTTATATTTATAAATTTTTGTAAAATTGTATGTAATACATATTTAATACACATTTCATAAAAATTTACATAATTAAAATATTTTTATAATATATAAATTTTAATTAAATTAAATTTATATTTTTGTTTAATGTACACGAATACGACACGTAAAGTACACGAAACGTTTTGAATTGGATATGTGTTTCAAATTTAATACACGAATCCAAAACGGGTCGGATATGGGTTTTACATACAAGTACACGAAAATACGAAAATACACGACACGAAAGTACACGACACGAGTCCATTGCCAGGTCTACTTGCATGTGTGCATGAAACAGTCAAGATTTTCGAATGGCTACCATTTTTTTGTTAAATGCGCTCACACAACAAAAACAGAGACTTAGCAACGCATCAATGGAGGGCACCGCTATCGTTTTCATCAGCTCCTGTTTATTTTCAATCTTGTTGTTCTCCGCTGCAGCAGACACCATATATGTAAATTTACCACGTAATGGACATACCATAACTGCAAATCAAACACTTAGTGATGGAGATACCATAACTGCAAATCAAATCCTGAGTGATGGACAGACCGTTGTTTCAGCGCGTGGAGAGTTCGAAATGGGATTTTTCAGCCCCGGAAGCAGTTCCCAGAATAGATATTTTGGTATATGGTACAAGAAAATATCAAATGGAACAGTAATATGGGTGGCTAACAGAGAGACTTCAATTCCTACTAATTCAGGCACTTTAAGGGTCACCAGCAAGGGAATTGTTTTAAGTACTGATCAGACTACTGACAACATAATTTGGTCGTCGAATTCTTCAAGTTCGGTGACAAATCCAGTGGCTCAACTCCTAGATACAGGGAATCTTGTTTTTGGCCATGCAAATGCAATTAAGAAACAAAATTTTATGTGGCAGAGTTTTGATCACCCTGTGGATAATCTTTTACCAGGAATGAAATTTGGCTTTGATTTAGCAACTGGCATCGACAGGTATTTGACGCCATGGGTAACTGATGGTAATCCTTTTCCTGGCAATTATATTTACCGGTTGGATCGTAATGGTTTTCCACAGATGATTTTGTGGGAAAATACAAATGTTAAGTACCGAATCGGACCATGGGATGGCTCAGGATTTAGTGGCTTTCCTAATCTAACGCGAAACGGAATCTTCAAAACAAGATTTGTTATAACTCAGACGGAAGCCTATTCTATGTTTGATCTTATTAATAGTTCTGAATCTACTCTTCTGAGGGTGGCATTTACACCCAATGGCAATTTCCAATATCTTATATGGAACAAACAGGGACATGTTTGGTCTGTTTATCTGAGTTACCGGATGAGTGATTGTGATTCTTACGGAACTTGTGGAATAAATGGTGTTTGCAATGCTTTCAATTCTTCTAAGTGTGAATGTATGGAGGGCTTCGATCTTCTAAAAGATGTAGGAAGTGGATGTTCGCGCACTGTTCAGCTGAAATGTGGAAAAGGAGATGGTTTCAAGAAGTATAAAGTTCGTAAATTGCCAGACACGCGATGGTCATGGTATAACATGAGCCTGAACCTTGTGGAATGTGGGGCCAAGTGCTTGAAAGATTGCAATTGTACAGCTTACTCGAATACAGATATCAGAAATGGGGGAAGTGGATGTTTGTTATGGTTTGGTGACTTGTATGATATGCAAGGCCCCTTAACAGATGGACAAGAATTTTATGTAAGAAGGGCCAAATCCGAATTAAGTAAGTTATCTTTTACACCACATGAGGCATGAAAATTTATTAACTTCTTACATACCCACTAGTCAAATGATCTGTATGTAATAAATAGTAGAAATATATTGTTATATTTCAACGTTTATTAATTATTGAAATTTATAATTAAATGATTAAGCAACTGGCCTAGCGGTAGCCCCAGCTGAAAACACACATTTCAGAAGCAAAAACTCGAAGAAGCCAGTGTTGATCGTGTTAATTCCAGTGTTGGTAGTACTAGCAGCAGTACTGGGCTTCTTCTTCTTGTATATACTCAGAAAAAGAAGACTCAACAGAGCAGGTGATTTTCCTAATAGTAAATTTACTACAGTTTACATGCATGCCTCTGGATTTATAACCTCGTGAAGCAATTGATTTTTCGAGGAATTTAGCAACTTAAATCTTAAAACTATATCCTCTTTTCAATGATTGGCTCAAAAATTTCAAATATAATTTTTATTCTCTGGAAGAATTTGTAAACAATTGTTACTGTTGGCAAATTTAAACCTTTCTGCAGCAAATTTAAAGAGTGATGCTACGGACGAAAGAGAGAGAGATGGTTTGGATTTACCTTTATTTGACTTCGTACAAATTGCAAATGCTACTGACAATTTCTCCAGCAATAACAAACTTGGCGAAGGCGGTTTTGGAACTGTATACAAGGTAACTGGTTTGATACAAAATAACCTGCAGCATGGCAGCAAAACATGACAAGAACTATTCCTTTTAGCATTAGATTGTAGATTTATAGTTTTCAACTTGATAGAAGACTTCATATTCAAATAAATAAATGCTAGGGATTAATGGAAGATGGGAAAGAGATAGCTGTGAAGAGACTCTCAAAGACATCTAGGCAAGGAACAAAAGAATTCAAGAATGAAGTTGTGTGCATTGCAAAACATCAACATCGAAATCTTGTCAAGCTTGTAGGATGTTGCATTGAGCAAGACGAAATGATGTTGATCTATGAGTATCTTCCAAACAAAAGCTTGGATTTCTTTATCTTTGGTATCCATGTGATATGTTAATCATTAAATTTGTTAATTTTTTCTACTCTACATTGATCTCAAGCAGGCAGTAGCTTCTCTTATAATTACATTCAGGATGTGATCATGACTAATTATTTGACAGACGCAACACGGAGCAAATTGCTTGACTGGGCAACCAGATTCAATATCATCAATGGGATTGCTCGAGGCCTTCTCTATCTCCATCGGGATTCCAGGCTACGAATAATCCATAGAGATCTTAAAGTAAGCAACATTCTATTAGATAAAGACTTGAACCCGAAGATATCAGACTTTGGCTTGGCCAGAATTTTCGGAGGAGATGAGACACAAGCAAATACAAGAAGAGTGGTCGGCACATAGTAAGAATCTGTTTCTTATTTTAACCTGTATAATCAAGTAAAAAAAATAATAATCTCACTTCATTCCCTGTTTTTTCTCGCAGTGGTTACATGTCTCCTGAGTATCAACTAGATGGACTTTTCTCAGTGAAATCAGACGTGTTTAGCTTTGGTGTTTTAGTGCTGGAAATTGTGAGTGGGAAAAAAAACCGTGGATTCTTTCATCCGGATCACCATCACAATCTTCTAGGACATGTAAGGTTCTTTGTTTTCACTCCTCTTCTTACGAGAAAATCAATAAAACTGATAATTTTTTGACCCATGATTAGGCCTGGAACCTGTTTAAAGAAGGCATGTCAGAGGAAATGATAGATTCTCAATTAAGCTACAAAGTCCATCTATCCGAAGTTCTACGATCAATCCACATTGGGTTGTTATGCGTTCAACAAAATCCGGAAGACAGACCAAGCATGTCATATGTTGTTATGATGTTGGGTAGTGAACTTATACTGCCTCAACCCAAAAAACCAGGCTTTTTCGTAGAAAGAAATGAATTTGTCCCTGAAAGCCAAAATATATCATTGTCATGCAAAGAAATGAGCATTACCCTATTAGAAGCTCGATAGAAAAGATATCATTTTGTTTTTACCTTGTCCAAAGATATCATTTAATGCCTGTTTTCATTCCTCCTTGTTTTCGAAACTTATGATGTTAAATTAATCCCTGTTTACTTTCGCTCTGACCTCGAAATTGTGATTGGTTTCGATAATATAGACAAGTAACAAATGAACAATATGGTTACCATTGCTATTGAGCTTGTGGAGCTTCCTGTGCTAATTAAGCTGCATTTTCCCAAGGAGCCAAAATGAGTTTCAAGATATGAATTTTTTTAAAGTTTTATTTATATGGTTCCCGTGATATTGAATTTCTGTTACGGTGATGGAATGTCTTTTATTGAAAGAATATATAGTTTGTTGTTAGCCTAAGCATGTTAAGTATCTTTCTAATTCATGAACAAAGTAAATAAATTCATCAGAAATGTTCACGGAAATCGTGTATTAGTTCAGACGAACTCTTCGTAATTGATATTTCGATTAATTTTTAGACAAAAGAAAAGAAGGATTTCATTGATTACGATAAATCAGCTAACAAAACATTCTTAAAATCAATAGGAACATAACTCCTATCGATAACTCGACCTGGAAAAGAACATGACTCCTTAGATCATCTTCAATGGAGTGAAACCCTTAGCTAAAATATTAGTTGGTATGTTATAAATAAGATTTATAGATATTATGTAAAATTTACACAACTCCAATGATACAAAACTCTTAGCAAAATATTTAGCCAACCCCAACAGATTGACCAAATTTGTTGTACCTCTAGGACCTGTAGTGAAATGACACATCATCCATTGCCATATTAAAATAATATATTCTATTTATAACAACTTAAAATATTAAAAACACATACTATTTTTAAAATATAGCCAACTATTATAGTCAACTCCATTGAATCACATCACAGATTCAACAAATTTTACATAATCAGTATTTTATATTATTTTAGTCAATCATAATAGGCAATGCCGTTGGAGATACTCTTAGCTAAGAGCATCTCCAAGGGTAGTAGCTAAAATGGTTAGCTAAAATAATATATAATAACTGTTAGCTAAAATTTGTTGAACCTGTAAGGAATTGTGCTCCAATAGTGTTAGTTATAATGATTAGCTATAATTCAAAAATAATATTTTATCAATATTTTCAAATTATATAGCTATATTCTAAGGCCAAATTTCTAACATTCATATTTCAAATGCTATAATATTTACAAAAGACTAGAAAAGCATGTGCAATTATATCTCTAAGTAATGCCCACACCTCGCATTCCATTCCTACAAACAGTTCCCTAACAAGCATATAATCAAACACATGATCATCAACCAACAATGCTAAAGAACCAGCAGCAAAACTCACTCTATCACAACAAAATTCATCAAAAAACCCCGAAAACCAAAGTACCCAATTCAGATTAAAGCTTGGAACTTGCACTAAACTAACCATTTCTGGGAAACAATCACATACCCTTATAGAAAATTTATGAATTTTCAACTGAGTACTAAAAAACTGAAAAAACCCAATTCTTGAAAATTGAGAAAACAGCATATTTTGTTGAATCATTGGTGGGTTATTGATAAAAAGCTATAAAAACAAGTTATAATAAACAAGAACATACCCTTGAAGCAAAAGTTGCACTCTTTTTGAGTTTTGTGTGTGTTTGTGTGTGTAGGGGGCGCTGAAGAACTTCAGATGAACATACCTCCGGGAAAATAAGTAAAACAGCAGGAAGAAAAGTAAAGCAGCGGAGAACATTTAAGCGGGAGATGAGGTGGATGGATTTAGAGGATGTATAGACGATCAACAAATATAGATGATCAATCCTAGATATGTATAATTTTGACTAACAAGCAGCCGGCGTTGGAGTCTAAATTTTTTTAGATAATAGCTAAAAGGGTTAAATGGCTAATTCATCATTGTAGTTAATAGTAACTTGCAAGTCAGTCACCTAGTTAAAAAAGCTTTCAGTCAACTCATGAAGTACTTAAAAACTTTCAAATTGGTCTTTGCCGTCAGTTCCGTTAAAAACTCTAACGGAAAAATGACGTGGATGCTGATGTGGCACAATAAAATTAAGTGTAGTTACTAATTCATCACTCAACTTTATAACAATTTTCAATTAGGTCATCAGCTAATTTTAATTTTAAAATTAAATAAAATTTGAAATTGAACATACCCATTTAATTCATATACTTAGAAAAAAAATACCATATCTTTAAATTCAATGTTTTCCCAATATTGATAAATCGTACCAAAAATATATTTTTTTGAATTTTAAACTTTTTCTGAATTACGTTTTAATTAAATTTAAATTTGAATATACCTCTTTAACTCATATGCTTATAAATTGATACAAGTGAAAAAATATGTAGGTATCACATTTTTTCAATTATTATGATTTTTGTTAAAAGTGTAAACATTTTCAGGTGATTATAATTTAATTAAATTTGGAATTGAACATATCCATTTATTTCATATGCTAGTAAATTGGTAAAAGCAAATAAATATGTACAAAAATATCATGTTTTTCGACCTACTTTTTTCGATATTAAAAAGTGATACGAAAATTGTAAATTTTTATTGAATCAATGATTAAATTTTAAATTTAAAAAATCTTAATTTAAAAAAAAATTAATTTCATTTCCTATATTTTAAATAGTTAATTTTTTTTCAGTTAGTGACCTAATTGAAAATTAGCACACAACTCAGTGACTTAATCGTAAATATTTCGACTTTTAACGGAGAACCGTTAAAGGCAATGCATTTTAACGGTGGTGAAATTATTTTATAGCTTAGTATTGTGATTGCAAGCTAATTGTAACTTTGTGATGTGTTTGAAAGTTTTTTTAACTTGGTAACTCATTTGCCAGTTATTACTGACTACAGTGATGGATTAGACATTTAACCCATAGCTAAAATGGGTACTGTTCATTGCCTGGTGGAGTTTTTAGCTAACAAGCAGCCGGCGTTGGAGATGCTCTAAGTAATGAGCAGCCATATTAGATCGCCTAAAAAAGAACAAAAAGAACAATGAGACTTTGTTTAACTCAAGAAGAATACTTCTACACTCCTCCACCACCAAGCCAAACGGTGATGACATTGGAACCTTACTCCTGAATCGCTTGAACTGCAACCAAACAGTCTGACTCCAACACAACCACTTCCCAGGGTTGCATCTTGATCCAACTGAGAGCTTCCTTGACTGCCACTGCTTCAGCTAGTTCAGGTGAAACAACACCATCCTTGTATATAGAAGTAGCCTGCACCAGATCACCCTCTGCATCTCTTGCCACCTGACCAATACCAAAAGTTGTTTGTTCACCAAAAATTGCTGTGTCGACTGTTACCTTGATTGTGTCTACCTGTTAGTTGAATTCAAATCAGATTTTTGACTTGCTCCGACCTAATTTTTTGGTAATAAACATTTGAGTAAACTACAAAGCGATAACTATATTTTACACCAATTTGCAAAAAAATGGTTGAATTTCCGAGTTTGCAAATTAATAGCCAAATTTTATATCGGTCTTTTAAAGGAATGGCTAACGCTAATTGTTAACGTGAAAATGAGCCATTCTTTTAAAAATTTGAAATAAAATTTGGCTATCCTTTTGAAAAAAAGTTAGCGGAAGTCATTCTTTTAAAATGCGGGAACTACAGTTGGTCATTAATTTGCGAACTTGAAAGTTTGACCACATTTTTGAAATTCGGTATAAAATACGGTCACCACTATTTTACTCTAAACTTTTCTAACTATTCAAATATGTAGACTCTGGGAAACTCATCTCGTTACAGTCTTACCTTCTGATTTATTCTCTGCCTGACGTTTGCTAAAACAAACGATGCTCTTATTAATATGGAGGGATTACAGACTATTCAAAAGTTAATGATTCATTCTTTCATAGTATTTAAGAACCTCAGCCCCACCACTGGAAAGCTTGCAATTTCAAACCATAAGAAAAGTCAAATCCTTGTGTTTGGAAACTTAAGTATCTTACTTGCATGTCTGCATGAAACAGTCAAGATTTTCGAATGGCTACCGTATTTTGTTAAATGCGCTCACACAACAAAAACAGAGACTTAGCAACGCATCAATGGAGGGCACCGCTATCGTTTTCATCAGCTCCTGTTTATTTTCAATCTTGTTGTTCTCCTCTGCAGCAGACACCATAACTGCAAATCAAACCCTGAGTGATGGACATACTGTTGTTTCAGCTCGGGGAGAGTTCGAAATGGGATTTTTCAGCCCCGGAAGAAGTTCCCAGAATAGATATTTTGGTATATGGTACAAGAAAATATCAAATGGAACAGTCATGGGTGGCTAACAGAGAGACTTCAATTCCTACTACTTCAAGCACTTTAAGGGTCACCAGCAAGGGAATTGTTTTAAGTACTGATCAATATACTGACAACATAATTTGGTCGTCGAATTCTTCAAGTTCGGTGACAAATCCAGTGGCTCAACTTCTAGATACAGGGAATCTTGTTTTTGGCCATGCAAATGCAATTAAGAAACAAAATTTTATGTGGCAGAGTTTTGATCACCCTGTGGATAATCTTTTACCAGGAATGAAATTTGGCTTTGATTTAGCAACTGGCATCGACAGGTATTTGACGCCATGGGTAACTGATGGTAATCCTTTTCCTGGCAATTATATTTACCGGTTGGATCGTGAAGAGACTCTCAAAGACATCTAGGCAAGGAACAAAAGAATTCAAGAATGAAGTTGTGTGCATTGCAAAACATCAACATCGAAATCTTGTCAAGCTTGTAGGATGTTGCATTGAGAAAGAAGAAATGATGTTGATCTACGAGTATCTTCCAAACAAAAGCTTGGATTTCTTTATCTTTGGTATCCATGTGATATGTTAATCATTAAATTTGTTAATTTTTTCTACTCTACATTGATCTCAAGCAGGCAGTAGCTTCTCTTATAATTACATTCAGGATGTGATCATGACTAATTATTTGACAGACTCAACACGGAGCAAATTGCTTGACTGGGCAACCAGATTCAATATCATCAATGGGATTGCTCGAGGCCTTCTCTATCTCCATCGGGATTCCAGGCTACGAATTATCCATAGAGATCTTAAAGTAAGCAATATTTTATTAGATAAAGACTTGAACCCTAAGATATCAGACTTTGGCTTGGCTAGAATTTTTGGAGGAGATGAGACACAAGCAAATACAAGAAGAGTGGTCGGTACATCGTAAGAATCTGTTTCTTATTTTAACCTGTATAATCAAGTAAAAAAAATAATAATCTCACTTCATTCCCTGTTTTTTCTCGCAGTGGGTACATGTCTCCTGAGTATCAACTAGATGGACTTTTCTCAGTGAAATCGGACGTGTTTAGCTTTGGTGTTTTAGTGCTGGAAATTGTGAGTGGGAAAAAAAACCGCGGATTCTTTCATCCGGATCACCATCACAATCTTCTAGGACATGTAAGGTTCTTTGCTTTCACTCCTCTTCTTACGAGAAAATCAATAAAACTGATAATTTTTTGACCCATGATTAGGCCTGGAACCTGTTTAAAGAAGGCATGTCAGAGGAAATGATAGATTCTCAATTAAGCTACAAAGTCCATCTATCCGAAGTTCTACGATCAATCCACATTGGGTTGTTACGCGTTCAACAAAATCCGGAAGACAGACCAAGCATGTCACATGTGGTTATGATGTTGGGTAGTGAACTTATACTGCCTCAACCCAAAAAACCAGGCTTTTTCGTAGAAAGAAATGAATTTGTCCCTGAAAGCCAAAATACATCATTGTCATGCAAAGAAATGAGCTTTACCCTATTAGAAGCTCGATAGAAAAGATATCATTTTGTTTTTACCTTGTCCAGAGATATATGAAACAATTCTTCCAAGTGGCATCTTCATTTTATATACACAAACAGAATGTTGTTGCTTGTGGTGATCTATGACATATACATATACATATTTCATTCACTTGTTTTTTAGTAAAATTGTTGGTAACGGTTAGGAGTAAGAAGTACAGGAAGTATAGTAGAAATGCTTACCGTTCGTGATGAAATACAAAGATCCAAACACCTTTGATGATCCGAAGCACGTGAAAACCACATTGTTCTTAAATCAGAAGAGCCCCATGGTGTCGAAATGAGTTTTAAGTTATGAGAACCTGCAATTTTATGGTGATATTGTGATGCATTTATCAATTCTAATTCATTTTTTCAGCAATCTTAAAGGTGACCTTTCTCAGTTCAACATTGCTCTTATATTATTTTGAAGTCTTATGAATATGGTTCCTGTCCTGCCTGCAGTATCGAGGTACTAACATGTTAATTAAATATGTTTCCTGTCCTTTGGAAAGAAATTATTTTGTTATTAGGTAGTCGATACTCGATAGTTGAACACACTTGCACACCCATTTTTGCCTTCTAGAGTTTCAAGCCTCAACCTCCAATGAAGCCTCTCACTCGTATTAAAAGCAAGGAAAACAAAAGAAAGAAAAGAAAAATCGTGTCATACTGCAAGATCTAGGTATGATGAGTTTGGGAAGTAATAGTATGGGTTAATTATCTTCTTGATTCTAAAGTATCAAGTTGATCATCAAACTGAAAATGATCTCAATCAGGTGACTAAAGTGGTACACTTCGCTAAATAAATAATTTTTCTGGATGAAAAATGACGATGTATTAAAAAACATTTAATGTGATATCTACATGGGTAACATACCCATTTCAGACCATAAAATCGAAGAAATTAACATTAATATTAGTGTTTTTCGTTCAGAAAAAAGTAAGTTATATAATAGAATGGGGTTAAATATCAAATTGGTCATTGAAGTGAAGATCAGATAGCACTTTTATCACTGATCTCAACCGGGTATCACGTCAATCAGTAAAGTCATCATAAATATCAAACGGATACCTCTAAATGTGTTCGAAAAATAAAAATAATTTATATCGAGTTCTACACATATTTCTTGAATGCTACCGGAACCAAATAAAAAGGTGTGAACTCTAGTATTTAACATATTATATTTAGATTTTAAAAAAATTATTTACTATTTATTTTCAATTTTATAGTTATTTACTTTGATTTAATTAAAAATAAATAGTAAATGAATTTTTTAAAATCTGAATATATTATCTAAAATACTAGAATTCATAACTTTTCATTTGGTTGCAGTAGCATTGAAGAAATATGTGTAGAACTCGTGAAAAGTTATTTTTACTTTCCGAACACATATTTAGAGTTATCTGTTTGATGTTTATGATGACTATAGTGATTGAAATGATACCCCGTTGAGATTAGTGATGAAAGTGATATCTGGTCTTCACTTTAGTGATCAATTTGATATTTAACCCTAATAAAATGTATCTGTAGCTGACTTTAGTGACCTGTTTGAGATCGTTTTCAGTTTAGTGACCAACTTGATACTTTATGCCCAATTTAATAACCAACAAGATAATTAACTCATAATAGTATTGGTCGACTTAAGTTGATTTTTATTTTTCAGTTTACTTATTAGAAAATTTTAGGGTTAATAATCAAGTGAGTCACTAAAGTTAGTTTAATGTATCAAGTTGATCACTGAACTGAAAACGATATCATTAAGGTCATTAAAATGGGTTACGGGTACATTTGATTAATTCTGCTAAATTTTTGTTAACGGTAAATGATGATGTGTTTAGTATAATCTGATGCAGGAATTCAGAACACTTTATCAGATGCTTGCCACATCAGATTATACTAAACACATCATCATTTACCGTTAACAAAAATTTAACAGAATTAATCAAATGTATCCGTAACCTACTTTAATGACCTTATTGATATCGTTTTCGTTTCAGTGACCAACTTGATACATTGAGTCCACTTTAATGACATTAACCCGAAAATTTTAACCCATTATACACGCTCGAACAAGAAGCTCTCTGGGGGAGATCAAACTAGATAAACAAAGCTTTGTCCGTAAGAACTTATGTGTAGGGCTATTCACGAACCAAGCCGAGACGAGCTTTGATGTAAATGAGCCGAACTTTACTTTTTTCTCTGACGAGCCGAGCCGAGCCGAGCCGAGCTTTCTTATCGCACAAAATTCGTGTTCGAGCTCGAGCTCGTTAACTAACGAGCCGAACACGAGCTTTTATCGAACAAAAACGAGTCGAGCCGAGTCGAGCCGAGTCGAGCCGAGCTTATTAAAACTTACAATTTTAATAGATAATAAAACTCAATTTTTCTTAGCCCAACGAACTAAAATATTTTTTGTCGAAACCGAACTCAATTTCCCGATCAATTCTCAATAAACCTAAAATACAGATATTATAAATTTCAAAATTAATTTAAAATATTAACAAATAATATAAAAAAAAATCGAATATATCTTATTTTTTCGAGCTTTATCGAGCCGATCTCGAGCCGAACGATCTCGAGCCGAACGAGCTCGAGCCGAGCTCGAGTCGAGCTCACTAATAGCTCGGCTCGAGCTCGTTTTCTTAACGAATAATTTTTTGTGTTCGAGCTCGAGCTCGAGCCCTTAACAAGCCGAGCCGAGTCGAGCCCTTAACGAGCCGAGTTCGAGCTTGTTCACCTGTTCGTGAACAGCTCTACTTATGTGTTGTGCCTGAACACTCAATTCTCTTAACTAGGTGCTCCCTCTTTCCCCCTCAAATTTTTATAGGAGTCTTAAAATACGTGTGAAGAGGGAGTAATATTTATAGCTTTATTATCTATGTGTTTTCTTATATTCAAGTACTATATTTTCTTTGCAAGCTTGAAGGTGACCTTTCTCAATTCAGCATTTTCTAATATTCAAGCATGTTTTTCTTTTTGCTAATTCAACCCACCCACCCAACAAGTAGGAGCGAGAGTAATACTCTTACTCGTATAAAATGTAAAGGGCAAAAGAAGTAAAACCCAGCTTCCCATCGTCTTAAATTTATGTATTTAGTTTAGAAATTTTATTTTTAAGTATCTTTCTAATTCATGAACGAACTAAATAAATTTGTGAGAAATGTTCACGGAAATCGTGTTATAGTTCAGACGCACTCTTCGTAATTGATATTTCGATTAATTAGTTGAATTCAAATCAGTTTTTGACTTGCTCCAAACTAATATTTGGTCAATAGACTTTTTTAACTATTCAAAGATGAAGACTCTGGGGAACTCATCAAATTACAGTCTTATTAATATGTATGGAGGGAATGGAGGGATTGTAAGTGTTTGAGAAAAATGAAAAGGCTTTAAATTAAGAATAACCCAAGACCACTGGTAAAAACTGAAAAGTAAAAAAATAAAACGGAAAAATATCAAAGTCATCACTCATTTCATTCAAATATATCAAATAAGTGACTCATTACAAAAAAGATTCAATTTAACCACTAATTGTAAAATTCGTATCAAGAAGATCACCTGAAAATGACTAGATTGATACAAATTTTCAACTTTTAAATGACTAAGTTGATACAAAATTTTAAATTTATGATTAAATTGAGTCATTTTTACAATGATCAACTGATGTATTTGAATGAAACGAGTGATGACTTTGATATTTATCTCGTCAGTAAAACCCAGCTGCCCATTGCACTTGAAATGCCCAAGATTACAGACTATTCAAAAGAATATGATTCAATTTTGGTAGCTAGTATTTCAGAACCTCAGCCCCACCACTGGAAAGCTCGCAATTTCAAACCATAAGAAAAGTCAAATCATTGTGTTTGGAAACTTTAGTATCTTACTTGCATGTCTGCATGAAACAGTCAAGATTTTCGAATGGCTACCATATTTTGTTAAATGCGCTCACACAACAAAAACAGAGACTTAGCAACGCATCAATGGAGGGCACCGCTATCGTTTTCATCAGCTCCTGTTTATTTTCAATCTTGTTGTTCTCCGCTGCAGCAGACACCATAACTGCAAATCAAACCCTGAGTGATGGACAGACTGTTGTTTCTGCGCGGGGAGAGTTCGAAATGGGATTTTTCAGCCCCGAAGGCAGTCCCCAGAATAGATATTTTGGTATATGGTACAAGAAAATATCAAATGGAACAGTAATATGGGTGGCTAACAGAGGGACTTCAATTCCTACTACTTCAGGCACTTTAAGGGTCACCAGCAAGGGAATTGTTTTAAGTACTGATCAATATACTGACAACATAATTTGGTCGTCGAATTCTTCAAGTTCGGTGACAAATCCAGTGGCTCAACTCCTAGATACAGGGAATCTTGTTTTTGGCCATGCAAATGCAATTAAGAAACAAAATTTTATGTGGCAGAGTTTTGATCACCCTGTGGATAATCTTTTACCAGGAATGAAATTTGGCTTTGATTTAGCAACTGGCATCGACAGGTACTTGACGCCATGGGTAATTGATGGTAATCCTTTTCCTGGCAATTATATTTATCGGTTGGATCGTAATGGTTTTCCACAGATGATTTTGTGGGAAAATACAAATGTTAAGTACCGAATCGGACCATGGGATGGCTCAGGATTTAGTGGCTTTCCTAATCTAACGCGAAACGGAATCTTCAAAACAAGATTTGTTATAACTCAGACGGAAGCCTATTCTATGTTTGATCTTATTAATAGTTCTGAATCTACTCTTCTGAGGGTGGCATTTACACCCAATGGCAATTTCCAATATCTTATATGGAACAAACAGGGACATGTTTGGTCTGTTTATCTGAGTTACCGGATGAGTGATTGTGATTCTTACGGAACTTGTGGAATAAATGGTGTTTGCAATGCTTTCAATTCTTCTAAGTGTGAATGTATGGAGGGCTTCGATCTTCTAAAAGATGTAGGAAGTGGATGTTCGCGCACTGTTCAGCTGAAATGTGGAAAAGGAGATGGTTTCAAGAAGTATAAAGTTCGTAAATTGCCAGACACGCGATGGTCATGGTATAACATGAGCCTGAACCTTGTGGAATGTGGGGCCAAGTGCTTGAAAGATTGCAATTGTACAGCTTACTCGAATACAGATATCAGAAATGGGGGAAGTGGATGTTTGTTATGGTTTGGTGACTTGTATGATATGCAAGGCCCCTTAACAGATGGACAAGAATTTTATGTAAGAAGGGCCAAATCCGAATTAAGTAAGTTATCTTTTACACCTTATATTCGCATGAAATTTATACTTCTTAGATACCAGTAGAATAGACTAGTAGAAATATATTGTTATATTTCAACGTTTATTAATTATTGAAATTTATAATTAAATGATTAAGCAACTGGCCTAGCGGTAGCCCCAACTGAAAACACACATTTCAGAAGAAGAAACTCAAAGAAGCCAGTGTCGATCGTGTTAATTCCAGTGTTGGTAGTACTAGCAGCAGTACTGGGCTTCTTCTTCTTGTATATACTCAGAAAAAGAAGACTTAACAGAGCAGGTGATTTTCCTAATAGTAAATTTACTACAGTTTACATGCATGTCTCTGGATTTATAACCTCGTGAAGCAATTGATTTTTCGAGGAATTTAGCAACTTAAATCTTAAAACTATATTCTCTTTTTAATGACTGGCTCAAATATTTCAGATGTAATTTTCATTTTGTGGAAGAATTTGTAAACAATTGTTACTGTTATCAAATTTAAACCTTTCTGCAGAAAATTCAAAGGGTGTTGCTACCGACGAAAAAGAGAGAGATAGTTTGGATTTACCTTTATTCGACTTTGTACAAATTGCAAATGCAACTGACAATTTCTCCGGTAATAACAAACTTGGCGAAGGCGGTTTTGGAACTGTATACAAGGTAACTGATTTATGCTTACTCAAGAGTACAAAATAACCTGCAGCAAAACATGACAAGAACTATTCCTTTTAGCATTAGATTGTAGATTTATAGTTTTCAACTTGATAGAAGACTTCATATTCAAATAAATAAATGCTAGGGATTAATGGAAGATGGGAAAGAGATAGCTGTGAAGAGACTATCAAAGACATCTAGGCAAGGAACAAAAGAATTCAAGAATGAAGTTGTGTGCATTGCAAAACATCAACATCGAAATCTTGTCAAGCTTGTAGGATGTTGCATTGAGAAAGAAGAAATGATGTTGATCTACGAGTATCTTCCAAACAAAAGCTTGGATTTCTTTATCTTTGGTATCCATGTGATATGTTAATCATTAAATTTGTTAATTTTTTCTACTCTACATTGATCTCAAGCAGGCAGTAGCTTCTCTTATAATTACATTCAGGATGTGATCATGACTAATTATTTGACAGACTCAACACGGAGCAAATTGCTTGACTGGGCAACCAGATTCAATATCATCAATGGGATTGCTCGAGGCCTTCTCTATCTCCATCGGGATTCCAGGCTACGAATTATCCATAGAGATCTTAAAGTAAGCAATATTTTATTAGATAAAGACTTGAACCCTAAGATATCAGACTTTGGCTTGGCTAGAATTTTCGGAGGAGATGAAACACAAGCAAATACAAGAAGAGTGGTCGGCACATAGTAAGAATCTGCTTCTTATTTTAACTAGTATAATCAAGGAAAAAAATAATCTCACTTCATTCCCTGTTTTTTCTTGCAGTGGGTACATGTCTCCTGAGTATCAACTAGATGGACTTTTCTCAGTGAAATCGGATGTGTTTAGCTTTGGTGTTTTAGTGCTCGAAATTGTGAGTGGGAAAAAAAACCGTGGATTCTTTCATCCAGATCACCATCACAATCTTCTAGGACATGTAAGGTTCTTTGCTTTCACTCCTCTTCTTACGAGAAAATCAATAAAACTGATAATTTTTTGACCCATGATTAGGCCTGGAACCTGTTTAAAGAAGGCATGTCAGAGGAATTGATAGATTCTCAACTAAGCTACAAAGTCAATCTATCTGAAGTTCTACGATCAATCCACATTGGGTTGTTATGCGTTCAGCAAAATCCGGAAGACAGACCAAGCATGTCATACGTTGTTATGATGTTGGGTAGTGAACTTATACTGCCTCAACCCAAACAACCAGGTTTTTTCGTAGAAAGAAATGAATTTGTCTCTGAAAGCCAAAATACATCATTGTCATGCAAAGAAATGAGCATTACCCTAATAGAAGCCCGATAGCAATTATATCATTTTGTTGCTACGTTGTCTAAAGATGTATAAAACGATTCTTTGCAACCTCCATTATGTATAAATAAATTACTTCTCCTATTACGGTATATTTACACAAACAAAATGTTGCTGCTTATTATATGACTGATACTGACACGGGCGGAACCAGGATTTTGATTTAAGGGGACCTGATTATATTTAGAGGGGATCAATTCAAGTCATTTCGAAAGTTTTCAAAATTTTACCTTAGATTTTTTGCAATTTTGAACAATTGGTAGGGATTGAGACTCACTTTGATTTCCCTAGTTCCACTCTGTTGATATACATATTTGAAATTACATTCACTTGTTTTTAGTTTAATTGTTAGCAACTGTTAGGAGTTGGAAGTATAGGAAGTATATTAAAAACGGATACCGTCAGTGGAAATTGAAAGATCCAATCATTGATCCGAGACACGTGATCAGAAGAGCCCCACGGCGCCAGGATGTGTTTTAAGTTACGAGAGTGTACAATTTTATTATATGCATAATCAATGCTATTTTTTTATATGCATAATCAATGCTATTTTTTTTGTTAACTCATATAGTCCAGTTTTACTTTTCTATTAAATAGTCAAAACTGTTATTGACTTCTATAAATACTCTTCTAATGGTTTGTTGTACTTCACTTTACTTGTTACCAATTGTAATAGATACTTACAAAGTTGTGTGTATAACATTCTGTTATTCTGTTAGACGTTCATAAACAAACTACTTGATTTCTTTACTACTTTAATGGCGATCTTCTTCTTTAGATGGTATCAGAGCCTTCCGCATTTCTTTACAGACATCGCCATTGATTTCGATTCATTGATTTCTCGATCGCATCTTTGATTTCTCTTTCAATTTCTCTCATATCTCTCTCGCATTGATATCTCTCTCGCTGGTCTAGGGTTAATTGTCCCCAAATTGTGGAGTTTTGACGGTTTTTGATTCTGATGGCTTCTTCTTTCGTCAACACGCATCGCCAATCATATGCTAATGCTGTTTCAGGTGACAATTTGACAAATCCTACTATTCAGGTAAACAATTCTACTGATTTAGTCGATGATGATGTTTCGGTTCTAAGTACCAATACGCATCCGTTATTTCTACATAACAATGATCAACCTAGAATGATTTTGATATCTAAAAAGCTTACTGGTTCAGATAATTTTTCGAGTTGGAAAAGGTCAATGCAGATAGCGCTTTCTGCTAAAAACAAATTAGTAATTTTAACGGGCGATTATGTTGCTCCTGCTGTTGAATCTCAGCTTTTCCCTCATTGGAAACGTGTTAATGACATGGTGATTACTTGGATTCTTAATACTGTATCGGATGACATTAGTAACAGCATGAATTACTTGGATAATGCTTCTGATGTTTGGAATGAGCTTACTGATCGTTTTTCTGCTGTTAGTGGTCATAAGATCTATGAAACACAAAAGGAGTTATTCAAGTTAGAACAAGGTAATGATTCCATTGAGTTTTATTTTCATAAACTCAAAGGTTTATGGGATGAATTGCGTGCTTTAGAACCGGTTGTTAAATGTAATTGTGGTGCCACTAAAGAATGGGAAGTTCAGATTGAAAAGAAGAGACTGGTTCAGTTTTTGATGGGTTTACATAATAGTTACACAGCAGCAAGAGGCAATCTGCTCATGATGAATCCCTGGCCATCTGTTAATCAAGCCTATATGCTTCTTAAGCAAGAAGAGAGGCAACGACAGGTGCATAGTGGTGTTTCTCCTTCTCCTATTGCGATGATGGTTAATCTTCCGAAATCACCTTTTCAACATCAGAATAGGTCTGTTGTGCCTCTAGAGTGCAGTTATTGTCATGGTAAAAATCATACTAGAGAGAGATGTTTCAAGTTGGTGGGATATCCTTTGGATCATCCATATCATCCCAATAACAAAGGGAATAAACGGTTTACTAAGCCTGTTGGTGGTGGCATTACTGGTTCTCAGTCTTCGCAGTCTTCTCATGGAAAACCTGATCAGGCTCTGCAAATTACAGCATCTGGCAGTTCTGGTTCTTCTACTGATATCTCAAGTCCCTCAAAGGATTCACTTAACTGGCAATCTCAGATGGCCACTTTACAACACCAAATGAACAACCTTATGCAATGTATTTCTCATCAGACTCCAGCTACTACTCCTTTTACATATGGACATAATGTGGCAGGTACCATTTTTTCTTTATCTTCAATTTCTATTATACCAGCTAATGTGTGGATACTTGATACTGGAGCTACGAATCACATGTGTTGTGATGGTAGTACAATGCATGATCTTAAGATTTTACCAGAGCCTATCTCAGTCAAGTTTCCAAATGGAGAAACGTCCTTTGTTACACATACTGGGTCTATTTTCTTATCACCAATTGCTACTACAATTCATGAAGTTTTGTTGGTTCCTTCTTTCAAATTCAATCTGTTGTCTATTGGCAAATTGGCTTCTCAAACCAAATCTCTCATCTATTTTACTACAAATGAGTGTGTTATGCAGGGTCAATCCCAGACCACTCCTCAGATTCTTGGTAAACTTGAAGGTGGCTTATATCAGTTGCATAATACTCCTGGTATTTCTTCTTCTACTTCTGTCTTAACTGTTACTACTGCGTCAGTGCCATTGTTATGGCATCAGAGATTAGGTCATGTGCCTGGTAGTGTCATGTCAAAAATACCCAGTTTAGCATCTTTATATCAAAGTTTTCATAATATTTTGGATTGTGATATTTGTCCATTGGCCAAACAGTGCAAGCTTCCTTTTTCTTTAAGTACTTCTTCTTCACGTCATATTTTTGACCTTGTCCATTCCGATTTATGGGGTCCGTATCGAACCCCCACTTGTAATGGTTTCAAGTACTTCCTCACCATATTAGATGATCATTCTCGAGCTTTATGGACAATCCTTATTCCTACTAAACAACATGCTAGTCAAGCCTTACAAGATTTCTGTTCCTATGTACAAAATCAGTTCAGATGTTCTATTAAGACTATTAGAACAGATAATGGGCGTGAATTTGTGAACAATGAGTTATCTTCTTTTTTCATTCAACATGGAATTATCCATCAAACAAGTTGTCCATACACCCCTCAACAAAATGGTAAGGTTGAAAGGAGACATCGAAACCTTCTTGAAATGACTAGAGCTTTTTTGTTTCAAAGTAAACTTCCTTCGTCTTTTTGGGGTGATTGTTTACTCACTTCAACTTACTTGATTAATCGACTCCCTAATTCCAAATTGGATTTTGGTACGCCATATGCCAAGCTTTTCAACGAATCTCCTGATTATAGCCAGTTAAGGGCATTTGGTTGCCTTGCTTACATGTCTCTTCATTCAACTGATAAGTTGGCTGCTAGAGCTCTCAAAACAATATTCATTGGCTATCCACCCAATCAAAAGGGGTACAAATTATATGATCCTTTTACACATACTACTCATATTTCCAGGCATGTTATTTTTGACGAAACTCAATTTCCATTTCTGCAGTTTTCTCCTACCTCTCCACCTTTTATTCCACCAGATTCCACTTCTAATGACTATGATACTCCTGTTCATGAAATACACGTTTCACCAGATTTTTCTTCTCCTTTAGCTCCACAGCAATCTCATCAAGAGATATGTGGTCCATCCAATTCTTTTCCAGAATCCAATTCTATTCCTTCTCATTCTGTTCCCACATTAGTACCTCATGAAATTCCTAGTGTTACACCTACTGAGGTTCCTACTGAGGTTCCTACTGTGGTTCCTCGAGTTTCTTTGAGACGAAAGATTCAGCCTTCATGGTTAAAGGATTATACGACTTCCTCTATAACTGCTTCTTCAAGTCAGTGCATTTCTTCCAGTTCTGTTTTACAGAACTGTCCTATTGATGCTGAGAAATTTAGTTTCCAGCTTTATTCTAGTGTCCCTGATAACATTTATTCATGTGCTGTTAATAAAGTTCCTATTATCAAGGAACCTTACAGTTACAATCAGGCCATTAATGACCCTCGTTGGATTGATGCTATGTCTAAAGAGTTAAAGGCTTTAGAAACCAATGGTACCTGGACCCTCATGCCATTACCCCCAGATAAGAAGCTTGTGGGATGTCGTTGGGTTTACAAAGTTAAGTACTTAGCCAATGGGGATATAGATAAGTTCAAGGCTCGTTTGGTGGCCAAAGGGTATACACAGACTGCAGGTGAGGACTACCACAATACTTTCGCGCCTGTGGCCAAAATGGTTACAGTTCGAACTCTTCTTTCTATTGCTTCAGCCAAGTCTTGGGATGTTCATCAACTTGATGTCAATAACGCCTTCTTGCATGGCGATTTACCCGAGGAGGTCTATATGGAACTCCCAAAGGGACACCCTCAATATGGTTCTGCAATTCCTCTTGTTTGCAAACTTAACAAAAGCATCTATGGCTTAAAACAAGCCTCCAGATTATGGTTTGAGAAGTTGGGGGCAGCTTTACTTTCTTTTGGTTTTAAACAAACAGTTGCTGACTATTCATTGTTTACTCTTCAGCAGCATGACTCTTTTATTGTGGCCTTGGTTTATGTCGATGACATTCTGTTAACAGGAGATAATTCTGCCTTGATATCTCAAGTTAAGTCTTTTCTTGACAAAGCTTTTACCATCAAAGACTTAGGATTGGTTAAATACTATTTGGGCTTAGAGGTGACTCGTTCAGCTGCTGGTATTTTCCTTCACCAGCATAAATTCATTCATGATTTACTAGTTGATGCTGGCTTAGAGGACAGTAAGCCACTTTCTCTTCCTGTGGATACTGCAGTTAAATTGTCTCTTGGTGAAGGGCTTCCTTTGACTGATTCTACTGTCTATAGGAAGTATGTTGGCAAACTATTGTATCTTACGGTTTCCCGTCCTGATATTGCTTATATAGTACACCATTTAAGTCAGTTTTTGCAAACACCAAGAGTGCCTCATCTTCTTGCTGTACAGAGGGTACTTAGGTATCTCAAAGGCACACCTTTTCAAGGGATTTTCTTCCCTTCTTCCTCTAATCTACAACTTCAAGCTTTCTGTGATAGCGATTGGGGTAATTGTTTTGATTCAAGCCGTAGCATTAGTGGTTTTTGCTTGCTTTTGGGAGACTCTTTAGTAAACTGGCATTCTAAAAAGCAGAAAGTTGTTTCTAAGTCTACTGCAGAGTCCGAATTACGTGCTCTTGCTGATACGACTTGTGATCTTGCTTGGATGCACTTACTCCTTCGGGAATTGCATATACCTCAGTCACGTCCAACTGTTGTCTATAGTGATAGTCAAGCTGCACTTGACATAGCAGCAGATCCTGTTTTCCATCCAAAAACTAAACATTTTGCTATTGAATGTCATTTTGTTAGGGAACAAGTTCAACTACAGCTGATTCAGCCTACTTATGTTCCCAGTTCTTCTCAACTTGCTGATATTCTCACAAAGGGGTTGTCTCGAACAGCTCATTGACACATCCTTTCCAGATTGAACGTGTTTTCTCCACCTTCCAATCTGAAGGAGGGCTGTTAACTCATATAGTCCAGTTTTACTTTTCTATTAAATAGTCAAAACTGTTATTGACTTCTATAAATACTCTTCTAATGGTTTGTTGTACTTCACTTTACTTGTTACCAATTGTAATAGATACTTACAAAGTTGTGTGTATAACATTCTGTTATTCTGTTAGACGTTCATAAACAAACTACTTGATTTCTTTACTACTTTAATGACGATCTTCTTCTTTAGATTTTTTAAAGCAATCAGTTTAATAATTTGCTAAATCAGCCAGTAGACATGATTGTAACTCAACAGGAACATCACTTCAGTTGAACACTCGATCCGGAAATGAACACGATGCTCAAGCAAAGTTATGAGTTAATAATAATAAAATACAAAGAAATATTGTTTAGAGAACGAAGAAGCTCACGACAATCTTCAATAACGATACCAAATGCTGAAACCATAGGAACTGAACTTCGGATTGCTTGAATGGCCAGCTAACAATCTGAACTAAAAATAAATATTTTTTAATTTTTTGATAAAAATATATTATTAACATTTTTAAAAAAAATTGAAAAATAATAATTCTAGCTATTTTATTAAATACCTAAAATTACGCGTATGTAATGGAACAAAATAGTCTGGTTTAGAATTTAGATAGTGTAGCTCAAACGAAACTGTTTGGGGAGATCAAAGTATCAAACTAGACATCCAAAGGAGCTTTGTCTGTTGGAACTTGTGTTGTGCCTGAACAAGGTAATACATACAGATCTGTATACATTTGTTCTCTTATATTCAAATACTATTGTTGTTGTTCATTTCCAATGCAAGCAATTTGTAGGGTTTAAGCAGGGTTTTATAATTTTATTCCCCTCTCTTTGATATCTCTTCTCATTTTCGAAACCTATGATGTTAAATTAACCCCTGTTTACTTTCGCTATAATCTCGAAAATGTCGAAATTGTGATTGGTTTCCATAGTATTGACAAGTAACAAATGCACAATATGTTTACCATTGTTATTCATGTGTGTGACTATGAAGTATATTACTTGTGTTTGTGTGAATTCAATTAGTTCTCGAGCTTACCCCTAATTTTGAATCTGCATTGTTTTTACATATTATTTCGGTCTTCGCTCTTGAATTGGTTCCTTAATGTTTGTTCATGTAATTTTTTCTTCTTGTCAAAAATGAATATTGTTCTAGAATTGGTACTCCCTCCGTCCCCCTCAATTCTTCCGTCCCCCTCAATTCTTTACATTGAGGGGACGACACGGAGGTTAAGAAAAAGTGTAAATTAATAGGAAAAAGAAATGAGTAAAATGGTGGGACCAATTAATATTTGATGTATAAAGTGGGTATAAAGTATGTATAGTGGAGGAAAGTAGTGAATGTGATTGGATTTATATTATAAAATGTTACTATTTTTGGTATGTAAAGAAATGAGAGGGACGTACCAAAAAGGAAAATGTAAAGAAATGAGAGGGACAGAGGGAGTATTATCTTTAAGGCTTAATGACCTTTTAGCCCTTGAGGTTAAGTACCATATACCCATCGACCACTGGGTTTTAAAAGTGTACCTTTTAGTCCCTTTGGTATTGAAATCATACATTTCAACCCTTATACCGGTTCATAACAAAAAACCGGTATAACTCGGATGGGCAAAAAAGTCTTTACAGTTATATCAGTTTTTTGTTTTGAACCGGTATAAGGGTCAAAAGGTATGATTTCAGTAACTCAGCACTACTAGAAAAACTGCATTAGACATCGGCTAAAAACCGATGTCTATTGAAAAAGAGAATCGATGTCTTTACATGTGTAGAGAAAAATACGCTAGGAAACTAAATGCAATTGAAATCTAATCCTTTTTTCATGTGTTATAAAAAATGTAGTTGCACTGGTTGATCCAGGTTGATTGATTGTTTATTCAAATTATCAAAGAACTTAGGCCATTTATGTAATTTCAGAATATATAATCATGACATACTTGTAATTCAAATTAAAAGATTCAGTTTAAATTTAATTATATAAAAAAATATATTTAATCCCGTGAATAAGTAGTCTCGTCTGTCAAAACCTTCGTATAGATACTCAAACACGAAGCTATTGGGGAGATCAAACTAGATACACAAAACTTTGTCTCTGGGAACTTGTGTTGTGTCTGAAGACTCAATTCTCTTAACAAGGTTATACATACAGCTCTGTATACATATGTTCTCTTATATTCAAATAATATTATTGTTGTTCATTCCCAGATTATCAATCAATTATCTCTCATTTATTTTCAATTTCCTAGCTAGGGTTTAACCTGCGTTTTGTTTTATCCGCTCTCTTTAAGACCTTTTCTCATTCCCCCTGTTTTCGAAACCTAGCTATTATCCTGGTGCATATACCTGAAATAAATAAGATTCCAAACTCCTTTCTCATTCTCATTTCGCATTATAAACATCCATATAGGCCTAATGTTTATAGTTAGGATCAGATCTGATCAACACTCTAATTATCTACACATAATCGTAGTTTTAGTGTTTTTAAGGGAATATAACCTTTTCATCTTAGATCTGATCAGATCTAATGTTTTTACTTCCTCAAACACTCTAATATGTGCATATAAGCACGGTTTCTTAGCTTGTTTTGTGCTCTGCGCTTTGATAATAAGAAACCGAGGAAACAATGGGTTGACACGTTCATGGAGTATACACAATGAATGAAAAAGAAAAGGTCAATCAAAATATTGTTTATACGTTCACCTCTACCAAATACAAAAAAAAAAAAAAAAAACATCCGAATTAAGCGATAAGCATGGTTAGAGTAAAGCAAGACACAAATTTCTTACAATAAAAAAATTAAGAACAATTATTGAGAGGATTTGTGTCCGGAACTCAAGGTTTCTAACTTGTTTTTCTAAATGTTTTTGTGATTTTCTATGAGTTTAAGTAAAGAACTAGGTAAAACAAGCAGTAACAGAGAGAGATTAGACAGATCAGAGGTAAAACTAGAGAGATTAGAAAAGAAAGTTAGAAGGAATCTAGGGTTTTTAGCTAACTTGCAGATAAAGATAAGAGTTTAGAGAGAGAAATCAGTTAGAAACTAGAAATTGGTGGAACTAAGTCCTATTTTTGATATTCACATCATTAAGCATAATCAGAAATTACAAGGTTCAACAACTATTTATAGAGCTATGTTTTTGTAACGAAGTCCCGAAATACTAAATTGACCCAACTACCCTTACTATTACTAATATATAATACTAGTATGTAGTTCCTAACAATTTGTTGTATAAATAGTTAATATAACTACAACAAAGATCAAATAATAATATAAAAAAAACTAAATATTATTCCTCTTTAAATTTGAAAAACTATATTACTAAATATTATTAGGCAAGGATATGTAATAAGATTAAAATGGGTCGAGAACGGACCCAAATACAGAGCCGATTAAAATCGAAATTCTAATCCAATTCCTAATCAAAATCAAAATCAAAATCAGCTAATAACAATTCCAATTGCTAATCAGAATCAGATAGTATTGTATATGCTACTATATTTAAATAAAAAACAACGAAATCAAATCAAGGAAGAAGCACAAAAATCAAGGCGCAACATCTATGAATCAAAATCAAGGCTTATTCAATACTGAGTCGATGACCCTTCCGATCACCATGCGACAATACACCCAAGTTGCTCAAGCACATGCTCAAAATGTAGTAAAAGCAATCGACAATCAAAGGCAAAATATTGTTGCTCAGGTAAGAAATGATGCAAATAATCCTGATTTTAATTTTGATCTATTAAACAATCGTTCTTTTCAGATAATATCATTCATTTTACAATATGAACAAGCCCTAGTCAATGCCCAACCAAAATTCAATCTTTGTTTCTTCGTGAAATTGTATTGTAGTGGCTCCGCTATTTAAATAATAAATAACAGGGGTTGGTTATGATCCGCTTGTTTGGATGTTCAAGCAATTGTTGATCCTGTCTTATTTTCTTAGATTTTCAACGTACTCGAAAATGCTAATGTGCCTACACTTCCACAGGAACTCCCTGTTTTTCATTGATAAAAGGCGTCAAGGCGTATTTGGCCCTTTTTTTTTATATTTTCATTTGATCTTTGTTGTAATTATATTAACTGATTTCTCTAACAAATCCTCTCAATAATTGTTCTTAGTTTTTTTATGGTAATAAATTTATGTCTTGCTTTACTTTAACCTTGCTTATCGCTTAATTGGGTTGTATTTATTTGACTAGTATTTAGTAGAGGAAACGTATAAACAATGTTTTGATTGACCTTTTCTTTTTCATTCAGTATGTATACTCCATGAACTGATTGTTTCCTTAATTTCTTATTATCAAAGCGAAGAGCGCAAAACAAGCTAAGAATACCGTACTTATGTGCACAGATTAGAGTGTTTCATGGAGCAAAAACCTTAGATCAGATCTAAGATGAAGAGGCTATATGCCCTTAAGAAAACCGTGATTATGTGTAGATTAGAGTGTTGATCAGATCTGATCCTAATTATAAACATAGGCCTATATGGATATTTATAATGAGAAAAAAGGAGTTTGAATTCTTATTTGTTTCAGGCATATGCACTTTTGTTTTGTATCGTTCGTTCTGTGAATGATTCCTTCTTTATTTGTCAATAGTTGCATATCATGGCAATTTGATTCGTCCTTTACTTTCAATGTGGTATAGAATTGTGATTAAACTTTGTGCAAATTCATTAAAGTAAAATCTCGATTGGTTAATAGCTTTGATAAAATAATAGTAATACGGTTTAGTTTTTACACTGATTAGATAATAACGGTTAGAGTTTGGTTAGAATTAGGCTTAGCTAATGGACAGTTAGAGAAAAATTTTGTATCAAAAGATGAAAGTTGTTTATTCCTGTGATGATTTACGAAGGTACAACCTCCCCTCTGTATCTGTAACAGAACCAATCGGTTTACAACATGTGTACAACTAGGGCTGTAAACGAACCGAACTGTTCGTTAAGCTCGCTCGTGTTCGCTCGAGTTCGTGTTCGATAAGCTCGGTTCGAAGTATTATCGAACTCGAGTTCGAACCATATTTCTTGTCCGATAACCTTAACGAACCGAACCGAACTTTTTACGTGTTCGACTCGGGTTCGTTCGAGTTCGGTTCGAGTTCGTTAAGCTCGAGTTCGTTCGATAACAAACAAGTAATTTATGATCAATACTATTCAATAGTTCAATACCAGCACAGGCTGCACAACAATCCAGCATACTACAATACATACATACATGAATATTTTAAAAGCTAAAATATAGTAATTACTAATTAGTAATCACTAATCGAAATTAACATAATCAATCCATCAACACAACAGTCAACACATTAGTGATTAGATTAGTGATTAGTCATTAGTCATTACAAAATTAAAACCCAAAATGGAAACTAAAAATCTTCAACAAGTTAAACTAAGTAGAGCCAAAATTTCTAGAAATTGAAGTCATGAACATCCCCACACACATCCAGGGACCAGGAAAGTGGAAACAAACAGGCACACGAGACCTTGACAACCTGCAAAAATAAAAGTACAATCAAAATTCAAAGTATAGCTTGCTAGAGTAAAAACTAAAATGCAGGTCTCAAACAAACAATAAATATCAAAATAAAGATCAAAGTCAATAGTCAATGCATTTAACAAGCAAACGGCTTATTTAACTACATTAAGTAACACAATATTCAACACTGTGAAGTGTGAAGCTTTACATCGATTATTTATTTACAAAACTCTCTTAAACATACGAGATAACAATTCAAGAAATGCATTTCGTAATCAACAGAAATATAACCCGCATGTCACTAGCTATCTCTCAGGATATTTCATTGCAATCCTCTCCTTTTTATCTTTCTATTAATCTATAATAATACCCCTCAAACCCAATTATTATTGTCTTCTAATAAAATACAAAACCCTACACAGATTACACAACTATCAGTCTATCACTACACAGACAAGTGTTTCTTTTGTCCAAGATTTAGAGTTCTAAAAATTAAAAACTACACAACTATCAGTCTATCACTACACAGACAGGTTTGTTTTATTGTAAAAGATTCATTAATTAGTGATTTAGTGGTTTTCTTCAACATCAGTACATCACCTTAGGTTACAGGAGAGCTTTTTATAACTGTCCCTTCTTTAATAGATTTAGTGGTCAAATATTTATTGATATTTTGGTAACAATTCTTTAATATATAAGCTTTTAAAAAGACCTATGAAATTTGATGCTCAAAACCCAAATACTAATAAAATGCAGTGCAAATGTGCAATAATGAAATTGCAATAATTGAAAAAAGTATATATACCGAAGCAGATATGTCAAACAACAACCTTAGGATTAAACAGTCTGAACTCCGACCCAACTTGAATTCAAGTATTCAACTACTTGACAGTCCACAATAACATAAATAAAATACGACAACCTTAGGATTAAACTAACTAGAATACAAATCGAATATGTACCTATAACCTAATTAAGAGGATTCAAAGAGGATTCAAAGAAGAAGAACAAATAAATTAAAAACCCTAAAATTAAAGAAAAGAGGATAAAAGAAAAGAGGATTCGAATATGTACCTAATTAAGAGGATTCGGTAGTAGTACTAGTCGGTAGTCGGTAGTCGGTAGCGGCCAGCGGGTAGTCTGAGAGGAACCCTAAATCCCTAATTGACGAGGTCACGACGAGAGGATATGTCTGTAAAGTGTAATCTGTTTATGATTTCTTTTCTTTTTTGGGGGGGGGGTTTAATTGTTTTACTTTAAGTTTAATTGATATAAATTAGTTGGGCCCGGGAGATTGTTTGCATTGGCCATTGGGCTTACAACTTAACAGAAGTCCAAAAGAACCAAAACCCAAATGGCAAATTGTATTATTAATTATATATCACTTTTCTTAACGAACTGTTCGAACCGAGTTCGAGTTCGTTTCGGTTCGGTTTGTTCGCGAACAACTCGTGTTCGGTTCGATAATTACCGAACTCGAGTTCGGACAGGAAAAAGTGTTCGATAGTGTTAACGAACATTGTCCGGTTCGTTAATTTTTTGTTCGTGTTCGTTAATTGTTCGTCCGAGTTCGTCCGAGTTCGGTTCGTTTACAGCCCTATGTACAACACAAAAACGATTAGTTAAAAAAGGGTAATACATCGAATAATTAATAAAAAAAATGACATCGTTCTAAGGAAGACGGCATAGTTAGATAAATTGGATTTGGACTTTGGAGGATACTAAAAGCTAAAAATGGCTTTTAGCTGATTGTTTTTTATTCCCTGAAACTCCTAACTTTTGAGCGTATATATGTTTACAAAGAATGAACCATAAGTATTGTCGCATAATATTAATTTTCAAGTGAGCATAAGTTTTATTGACATATTTGGTAGTCCATGTAGTCAATTAGTATGAGAGATACTAAATTTGTATATGTAAATATATTTGCCAATACAAGCAAGAAGGAATATTTTTAATAAAAGTAGTGAGTGTGGTCTACCATACTGTGATACATGCATTTCTGTTCTTAGAAGAAATACTTCATAGTTATACTAATAACGTCTCACGGAGATTAAAATAATAGTATTTTTTTTTGTGTGATTATTAAAGAAAGCTTTCAAAGACTTAGTCTTCTCAAGCTGTTTATGATGTATGAGGAGAAGGCCTTTTCCTGTTTTATGACCTGTTGACCATAAATTGCAGGGTTTACAAGATATTAAGAATCATGTTGCCACCACGAATGAAGATGGCAATCACAGAAAACCCCAAAAAGCTGGCCAATTTAATTGACCTTGTTAATCTACCTACACCTCTACGCGACTTCTTGGGACAGTCTCAGATTTCTCGCTTGGGCTGTTTCATGCGCGTTTGGTCATACATCAAAACCAATAATCTCCAGGTTCTGATTTTCAGTCCATAATTTTAAATCCGTAAATTTTCTTTAGTTTGATTATTGGTGATCATTCTAATGAATCATGTCGCCAATCTTTATTATCTTTTTGATGGAACAGAGGGGCATTGTTTAATTTTACCTTAGTTGAGACACTGGCTGTTAGTTCATATGGTATTTCGTTTCTTGTTCTATTTTGGATTTGAATGCTGCTTATATCCTATTAGTGATCATGTAGACATTAAAAAATAATTAAAAAAAAAGAGTTGAAAGCTCCAGTTTCTTCTAGAATAGGTACATCAGGAATTTTAAAAATTTATTGCCTACTCAAGAGCGAAACAATAAACAGGGTAATTTATACCCTCCCTGTAACTTTTTTCCTTCCCATTTCAGGATCCAAATAACAAGAATATAGTGAACTGTGATGAAAAGTTGAAGAGTATTCTGCTGGGTAAGCCACAGATTGAGCTTTTGGAGCTTCCTGTGCTCATTAAACTGCACTTTCCCAAGGAGCCAAAATGAGTTTCACGATACAAAAATTTCATCTTTATCATAATATTGTGATGCATAATTGATTGTACGATATTTTCTCTACAAGCTTGTATGTGACCTTTCTCAGTTCAGCCTTACTCCTATTATAATTTCAAAGTCTTAATTATATGGTTCGTGTGGTATTGAAGTTCTGTTACCGTGATAAGATGCCTTCGTTTGAATATATAAATTGATTATTAGCATTAAGTATGTTCTATTTTTCTGATTTAAAAAAACTCAAACACCCATTTTTTCCTTCAACAAGGGAATGAAGGTGATACTGCAGAGTCGGAGCTAAAGCTGGTTATTTGATAAAATGAAAAAACAAAAGAATGCAAAACAAAAGTTTTTTTGGCCTTGTATTCTGCAGTAGTTGATTAACACACTATGTCTAGGAAAACTTGTCATTTGGGTTTAAGTTTTGAGTAATGGAATTGGTTATCAAAATTTATTACCAAAATGATGTGACATAGGTGACGTGTTAATTTGAGAAATTTTAATTGATTTGATTAATGTAAATTCAGAGGGTTTGTCTTATTAAAAATTTGTCATTTGGGAACCGTTTTGGGATCTAATTTAATATTCATAGTATTTTTCATAATTTTTGGCTTACAATATATACCATTATGAATATTGTTATTGTATTCAAAATGTTACTCCTCTGTCTCTCTTATTTCTTTACAGTTTTTTACATTGCTTGACACGCATATTAAGGCTCCTATAAAGTATAATTCTACAACTTATTTTCAAAATTTTCTTTTTCTAAATAAAAATTTAAACATTATACTTTTATTCAAAAGAAAAAATATTTAAAATAATTTATGAAAATATATTTTATAGGAGTCTTAAAATACTTGTCGAGCCCCCGTCCCTCAATGTAAAGAAGGGGAGTACTATAAAACTTTAATATTTTTATTAATTTGTTGAATTCCAGATTAGATTTTTGACTTGATCCAAACTAATTTCCGGTCGTTAAATTTTTAACTAGTCAAACACAAAGACTCTGGAAGTCAACTCATTCCATTTTTACCTTCTGATCTATTCATTGCCTCGAATTTTCCGGCACTTCAAAATCAATCTAAATTATAATATATCGAAACCTCTGTTCTATATTTATAATAACGTGTGTTTATCACTAACAGGCTTTGTTTTAACAAACAATGCTATTAATCATATCGGAGAAATAAGCTTGCAAATTTTGTTACCTAGAGACTATTGGTAAAAACTGAAAAGTTAGAATTTTCTTTTCAGCATATTAGGAGAAAGAAATTGATAACCCAAAATTTGTTAATCTAGCCATATCTCCTTCGTTTCTTTACAAGATGTCGAGAGTTCCAATTTTGTCGAATAGAAGACCGAGGTGCGAATATAATTTGATTGATATCAAAAGATTTTTTATATTATCTATTATTTTATAAGTTACTTTCGATCAGTACAATTCCTATCTCTCCTACTTCTAACAATTACAGATGAGTATTTTATCCGTCCCGTCGATCTTACTCTGTTCTCACGCGGACGGAAATTTGAGACATTATTCGTGTGTTCAGGACACAGGAACAGAGAGAAGAGAAGTACAAAAATAACTCGGGGATTGGCGGCGGGAACGGAGAAAAGTACATACAAATAATTCGGGATTGGGGGCTTGATTGATAAGGAAAACTCTTTTTCGTTGGAACACAATAGTACAAAGCCAAATTTGGGTATCTCTCATACTTTTAACAACTACATATGAGAATTATAATATATAGAAACCTCTGTTTTATGTTTATAATAACGTATGTTTATCACTAACAGGCTTTGTTTTAACAAACAATGCTATTAATCATATCGGAGGGATTATATGTGTTTTTAAAAAAAGGAGAAGACTTTAAAATAAGAACTACCCAAAAAAACACACCAGCAGTAAATTTTGTTACCTAGAGACTATTGGTAAAAACTGAAAAGTTAGAATTTTCTTTTCAGCATATTAGGAGAAAGAAATTGATAACCCAAAATTTGTTAATCTAGCCATATCTCCTTCGTTTCTTTACAAGATGTCAAGAGTTCCAATTTTGTCGAATAGAAGACCGAGGTGCGAGTATGTTTAATCAGGAAAGAAAAAAAAACAATAGGTAAAAGAAGTAAACCCCCCCCAGCACGGGCAAGAATTACAGACTATTCAAAAGAAAATGATTCATTCTTTCATAGTATTGCAGAACCTCAGCCCCACCACTGGAAAGCTTGCAATTTCAAACCATAAGAAAAGTCAAATCCTTGTGTTTGGAAACTTAAGTATCTTACTTGCATGTGTGCATGAAACAGTCAAGATTTTCGAATGGCTACCATTTTTTGTTAAATGCCTCTCACACAACAAAAACAGAGACTTAGCAACGCATCAATGGAGGGCACCGCTATCGTTTTCATCAGCTCCTGTTTATTTTCAATCTTGTTGTTCTCCTCTGCAACAGACACCATAACTGCAAATCAAACACTTAGAGATGGAGATACCATTGTTTCAGCGCGTGGAGAGTTCGAAATGGGATTTTTCAGCCCCGGAGGCAGTTCCCAGAATAGATATTTTGGTATATGGTACAAGAAAATATCAACTGGAACAGTTATATGGGTGGCTAACAGAGGGACTTCAATTCCTACTACTTCAGGTACTTTAAGGGTCACCAGCAAGGGAATTGTTTTAAGTACTGATCAGACTACTGACAACATAATTTGGTCGTCGAATTCTTCAAGTTCGGTGACAAATCCAGTGGCTCAACTCCTAGATACAGGGAATCTTGTTTTTGGCCATGCAAATGCAATTAAGAAACAAAATTTTATGTGGCAGAGTTTTGATCACCCTGTGGATACTCTTTTACCAGGAATGAAATTTGGCTTTGATTTAGCAACTGGCATCGACAGTTACTTGACGCCATGGGTAATTGATGGTAATCCTTTTCCTGGCAATTATATTTTTCGGTTGGATAGTAATGGTTTTCCACAGATGATTTTGTGGAAAAATACAAATGTTCAGTACCGAACCGGACCATGGGTTGGCTCAAGATTCAGTGGCTTTCCTAATCTGTCAAACGGATTCTTCACAACAAGATTTGTTATAACTCAGACGGGAGCCTATTATATGTTTGATCTTGTTAATAGTTCTGAATCTGCTGTTCTGAGGATGACATTTACACCCAGAGGCGATTTCCGTTGTCTTATATGGAACAAACAGAGACATATTTGGTCTGACTATCTGAGTTACCGGATGAGTGATTGTTCTTCTTACGGAACTTGTGGAATAAATGGTGTTTGCAATGCTTTCAATTCTTCTAAGTGTGAATGTATGGAGGGCTTCGATCTTCTAAAAGATGTAGGAAGTGGATGTTCGCGCACTGTTCAGCTGAAATGTGGAAAAGGAGATGGTTTCAAGAAGTATAAAGGTCTAAAATTGCCAGACACGCGATGGTCATGGTATAACATGAGCCTGAGCCTTGTGGAATGCGAGGCCAAGTGCTTGAAAGATTGCAATTGTACAGCTTATTCGAATACAGATATGAGAAATGGGGGAAGTGGATGTTTGTTATGGTTTGGTGACTTGTATGATATGCAAGGCTACTCAGAAGACGGACAAGATCTTTATGTAAGATTGGCCAAATCCGGATTAAGAAAGTTATTTTTTACAACTGGCCTAGCGGTAGCCCCAGCTGAAAACACACATTTCAGAAGAAGAAACTCGAAGAAGCCAGTGTCGATCGTGTTAATCCCAGTGTTGGTAGTACTAGCAGGAGTACTGGGCTTCTTCTTCTTGTATATACTCAGAAAAAGAAGACTTAACAGAGCAGGTGACTTTCCTAATAGTAAATTTACTACAGTTTACATGCATGCCACTGGATTTATTACCTCGCGAAGCAATTGATTTTTCGAAGAATTTAGCAACTTAAATCTTAAAACTATATCCTCTTTTCAATGATTGGCTCAAAAATTTCAAATATAATTTTTATTCTCTGGAAGAATTTGTAAACAATTGTTACTGTTGGCAAATTTAAACCTTTGTGCAGCAAATTTAAAGAGTGATGCTACCGACGAAAGAGAGAGAGATAGTTTGGATTTACCTTTATTTGACTTCGTACAAATTGCAAATGCTACTGACAATTTCTCCAGTAATAACAAACTTGGCGAAGGCGGTTTTGGAACTGTATACAAGGTAACTGATTTATGCTTACTCAAGAGTACAAAATAACCTGCAGCATGGCAGCAAAACATGACAAGAACTATTCCTTTTAGCATTAGATTGTAGATTTATAGTTTTCAACTTGATAGAAGACTTCATATTCAAATAAATAAATGCTAGGGATTAATGGAAGATGGGAAAGAGATAGCTGTGAAGAGACTCTCAAAGACATCTGGGCAAGGAACAAAAGAATTCAAGAATGAAGTTGTGTGCATTGCAAAACATCAACATCGAAATCTTGTCAAGCTTGTAGGATGTTGCATTGAGCAAGAAGAAATGATGTTGATCTATGAGTATCTTCCAAACAAAAGCTTGGATTTCTTTATCTTTGGTATCCATATGATTTGTTAATCATTAAATTTGTTAATTTTTCTACTCTACATTGATCTCAAGCAGGCAGTAGCTTCTCTTATAATTACATTCAGGATGTGATAATGACTAATTATTTGACAGACGCAACACGGAGCAAATTGCTTGACTGGGCTACCAGATTCAATATCATCAATGGGATTGCTCGAGGCCTTCTCTATCTCCATCGGGATTCCAGGCTACGAATAATCCATAGAGATCTTAAAGTAAGCAACATTCTATTAGATAAAGACTTGAACCCGAAGATATCAGACTTTGGCTTGGCTAGAATTTTCGGAGGAGATGAAACACAAGCAAATACAAGAAGAGTGGTCGGCACATAGTAAGAATCTGTTTCTTATTTTAACATGTATAATCAAGTAAAAATAATAATCCTCACTTCATTCCCTATTTTTTCTTGCAGTGGATACATGTCCCCTGAGTATCAACTAGATGGACTTTTCTCAGTGAAATCGGATGTGTTTAGCTTTGGTGTTTTAGTGCTGGAAATTGTGAGTGGGAAAAAAAAACCGTGGATTCTTTCATCCGGATCACCATCACAATCTTCTAGGACATGTAAGGTTCTTTGCTTTCACTCCTCTTCTGACGACAAAATTAATGAAACTGATCAATTTTCACCCATGATTAGGCCTGGAACCTGTTTAAAGAAGGCATGTCTGAGGAACTGATAGATTCTCAACTAAGCTACAAAGTCAATCTATCTGAAGTTCTACGATCAATCCACATCGGGTTGTTATGCGTTCAGCAAAAGCCGGAAGACAGACCAAGCATGTCATATGTTGTTATGATGTTGGGCAGTGAACTTATACTGCCTCAACCCAAACAACCAGGTTTTTTCGTAGAAAGAAATGAATTTGTCTCAGAAAGCCAAAATACATCATTGTCATGCAATGACATGAGCATTACCCTAATAGAAGCCCGATAGCAAATATATCATTTTGTTGCTACGTTGTCTAAAGATGTATAAAACGATTCTTTGCAACCTTCATTATGTATCAAATTACTACTCCTATTACGGTATATTTACACAAACAGAATGTTGTTGCCTATGGTGTTATATGACATGTACTGACACGGGCGGAACCAGGATTTTGATTTGAGGGGGACCAGATTATATTCCGAAAGTTTTCAAAATTTTACCTTAGATTTTTTGCAATTTTGGACAATTGGTAGGGATTGGGACTCACTTTGATCCTTCTAGTTCCGCCCTGTTTACTGATATACATATTTGAAATTACATTCCCTTGTTTTTAGTTTAATTGTTAGCAACTGTTAGGAGTTAGAAGTATAGGAAGTATATTAAAAACGGATACCGTCAATGGGAATAGAATGATCCAATCATTAATCTGAGACACGTGATCAGAAGAGCCCCACGGCGCCAGGATGTGTTTTAAGTTATGAGAATGTACAATTTTATCGTATGCATAATCAATGCTATTGTAACTCAACAGTAGGGCTGTAAACGAACAGAGCCGAGCCGAGTTTTGTCCGAATCGAACCGAGCTTGATTTTTTTTTAAAACGAACAGAGTCGAGCCGAGCTTTCTAATCGAACGAAAAGTGATGTTCAAGATCGGCTCGTTAATAAACGAGTCGAACACGAGTTTGTTCACGAACATTTCGAGTCGAGCCGAACACAAACCGAACTCGAGTCGAGTCGAGTTGTTCACTTATAGTTCGTACTTTTATACGCAACCAAATCCAATTTTTAAAATTACTTACCCGATTTACAGTCTCACGCCTAAAATCACATATTAAGAATACACTATTATGTTTGAATTTCAATACTAAAGTTAATTTATTTTCTTATAATAATTATATTATGTTAATATTTGTATTTATGAGTAATCAAACCTTACTCACTTTACCTAATAACAATAGTTAAAATAAAACAATTTTATCACCAACGTAGAGCCTCTCTATCTTGGCTTTTAATTTGAAATTTGAGGAGGCTAACAACTTTTTATTCCAAGATACTCTTATTAACCTTAAATTCACTAAAAATCTCATATTTCTCCTCAATTTTAAGAGGTACGAGCCACTTTTAAATAATATTATATAATAAATTAATAAAACAAACTCTTTTTCTCTATTCACTTTCTTTTGTAATTTTATTAATGCAACTTATAAATTTTAATAATGAAAAACTAATTTGGATTGGATATAAAGAGTTTAACTTTTGGTTGTACGTTGATGTTATACCTTTTAGATATAACAAATACAATTCCCTATTCAACCACAAAATAACTAAAATAGATCGCAATTAAGTTTTATTTAACATATTCAAATTGTTAAGGATATTATGAAATTCACAATTTATAATTAGTTAAACGAATCGAGCCGAGTTTAACGAGTTCGAGCCGAGCTCGAGCCGATCCCGAGCAAAACGAGTCGAGTTCGAGTCGAACAGGTGTAAAGCTCGGCTCGAGCTCATTTACTAACCGAACAAATTTTCATGTTCAAACTCGTGTTCATTTAGTAAACGAACCAAGCCGAGTCCATCTAAAACGAGCCGAGCTCGAGTTTTGTTCACGAACGGCTCTGTTCGTTTACAGTCCTACTCAACAGGAACATCACTCCCGTTGAACACTCCATACGGAAATGAACATGATGCTCAAGCAAAGTTATGAGCCACCATATTAGCAGATCGTTTAATAAAATACAAAGAAATATTGTTTAGAGAACGAAGAAGCTCACGACAATCTTCAATAACGATACCAAATGCTGAAACCATACGAACTGAACTTCGGATTGCTTGAATGGCCAGCAAACAATCTGATTCCAATTCCACTCTTCCCCAGTTTTGATTTTTTATCCAATTCTCTGGAGTTCCCATTTCCATACGTCTGCTGATTCGAGCCTGCACTAGCAATTTAAAAGGTGACCTTTCTCATTCAACATTGCTCTTATATTTTTCGCTTACAGTCACTTATGTTTTAACTTCAAATCCTCAACCTCTGCCTCTCAAGAGTAAAACCACTGTAAAAGGAGCATAAAGCATTTTACTCGAATAAAATGCAAAGAAACCAAAAAAAAAACAATATTAAATTTCATAAATCTTTGGTTTAATAAAACTTATCATAAAATCAAAAATCATTAAATCACGAGAAACATGTAACTGTATATAAAATTTTACAAATGCACCTTTATAATTTAAGGTTAACTAGTTTCAAGTATTCATTTTAGTTCATTATATAAGACATTTAAATTTTTTTGTACCTAACTTTAAATGCTTTGATATCTTACTAAAAATAAATATTTTTTAATTTTTTTAATAAAAATATATTATTAACATTTTTTAAAAAAATTGAAAAATAATAATTCTGGCTATTTTTTAAATACCTAAAATTACGTGTATAGCGCCTTATGTAATGGAACAAAATAGTCTGGTTTAGACTTTAGATAGTGTAGCTCAAACGAAACTGTTTGGGGAGATCAAAGTATCAAACTAGACATCCAAAGGAGCTTTGTCTGTTGGAAATCTAGAAATGTACATATTGCATAATTGACATGACATATCCTCGTGAAAAGGCGGTACCATTCACAAACACCGAATCAGATTCACTGACCCTCTCGGTAACAATTACCTTTTAACCCCTGAGGTTTAATAGCATATATCCATCAGCCTTTATGTTTTAAAAGTGTATCCTTTAGTCCCGAGTTACTGAAATCATACATTTCGACCCTTATACCGGTTTAGAACAAAAAACGGTATAACTGTAAAGACTATTTTGCCCATGCGAGTTATACCGATTTTTTGTTCTGAACCGGTATAAGGGTTGAAAGGTATGATTTCAATACATCATGGGCTAAAAGGTACACTTTTAAAACACAATGGTTGATGGGTATATGGTACTAAACCTCAGGGGCTAATGAATCATTAATATCTAGTATGCTTGTAGTTGGCGGTATTGCCAAATGATAACATCCCTCAAGTTATTTTTTTCACATATTATTTTACTATTGTAGTCTATAAAGAGTTCTTCATTTTCACAAATTTATCATGGTACCAGAGCCTCCGGTTCTGGCCTTAGATTTCTTAGCTAGTAAATAAACCACGTCCTTACATACCATGGATGTTTTTTCAATTTTCATCCCTCATAATATTCTTCTTCGCACAAGATTGTTGCTTCTCAAACTCAGATTTAAGAACTCCACTCTTAAGCAAAGGAAAATCGCATAACCATTTTGTTTTCTCAAAAATCATCTCAAGCCTCACCAAATTTAACTAACATGGATCCTGGAGGCATTAAATTATTTCTTTACAAACATCAAAGTGCAACCTTACCTCAAATAGGACAGTTTTCGGTTCATAATATGGTTTTTGATGGGGGAGTTGTATTGTTGGTTGATGCTCTAAAGTCTAAAGTTGTATGATTAAATGCCTAAACTACAGAATTGCCAAGCGGTGCAATATTACCTCAAATCAGGACGGGTTGTGGCTCGGTCTATGTTTCTTCATGGGGGAGCTAAGGTTTGTGTTCTGTACTTATGCAATGCAATCATAGCAAAGAGTTCTTCATTTTCACAAAGTTATCAGTCTATTTATGTTTGGGAAAAGTCTTTAGTTAGTTCAAGCTGAAGTTGGACATGACTAGCAAATGACTCAATTTTACTTCTGTTCAGCTTAGACATTCTATTTTCTCATATATGCATTGCCTAAGGCCTATGCTATATACTTCAATTAAAAAGTCAATTAGTATAAGAGATACTAAATTTGTATAAGTAAATTTATTCGCTAATACAAGCAAGAATGAATATTCATCATGATTGTAGTGATTGTGGTCTACCATTATGTAATACATGCATTTTTGTTAGAAGGAATGCATCATGGTATTCCTAATAACGTTTCAAGAAGCTTAAAATGATAGTTTTTTTTTGCTGTGTTCGGTTATTAAAGAAAGCTTTCAAAGCCTTGGTCTCCCAAAGTTGTTGATGATGTATGAGAAGAAGGCCTTATCCTGTTTTATAACCTAATGTTGTTTATTAATTGCAGTGTTTACAAGATATTTAGAATCATTTTGCCACCACGAATGAAGATGGCAGTCACAGAAAACCCCAAAAAATTGGATAATTTAATTGACCTTGTTAATTTACCTTCACCGCTACGCGACTTTTTGGGACAGTCTCAGATTTCGCGCTTGGGCTGTTTCATGCGTGTTTGATCATACATCAAAACCAATAATCTCCGGGTTCTGATTTTCAGTCCATAATTTGAACACGTAAAAATTTTCTTTAGTTTGATCTCTATTCTAATCATGTTGCCTATCTTTTTTATCTTTGTGTTTGAAAACTGGGGCATTATTTGATTTATATTCATATTCATATTCATATTCATTCTGTTCATATTCATTTCCGTTCATATTCATTTCCATTCTGTTCTCTCCGAGGTAAAAAGTTCAGTGTTCTCATTGCTTGCTATGCCAGAACGTCTCAGCATGATTTGTGTTGTGTAGTTTCAGCAGTGTAAATATATGAGAACGAGGATTAGTATTTATTTTTTTGTAATATTTAAAACAAATAATCAAAACAATTGTCTAGTTGTGACAAAAAACAAGTGTCAAGTTCAACACGCTTAAAAAACTGATCTTCTATCTCTTGCTTGTCACAAAGAACAATTATGAGCTCAAATTTGTTAACATTATATTTCATTAAATAAATATAAAACAATTCATTAAAAATAAATCAAAACTATAAAGAGCAACGATAGGGACCCTGAAATGGTTTTGAAATTGTTCTCGAATACCACGTGTAATATTTTGATTTGTGGACGCATATTTATACATGGAGAGTCTATTTGTTTTTAAGATACCCATCCAATTAGATCTTGTCATATAAGAGCAAGTTCAACAGTATGCTAGTCCATTTCATATAATTTCTATAAAACTAGCTTTATAACCCGTGCGAGGCACGGGTATGTTCTGAAATATTATGTTATTAATTTATCATTAATTTCGATGTATTTGGTTGTGATATTTTCATGATGGTTTGATAAATAAGGTATTTAAAAATTTAAGTTAGTGATAAGCATGAGGTTGAACATCCCTTATTATTTTGTGTTGTTGATTTTGATTTTTGCTGCATAGTTTATCTCTTAAAAGACAAAAATGATCATATTACAAGTAAATAAACTTAAAAAAATATTAGTCAATATAATTTTGCATGTGTACCTTAAATTAATTGAGATGAATAATTCTCTTTCAAAATCACTTGACCATAGTAAAAACTACGTTGCACATGAATGACACCGGGATAACGTATTCAAGTTTGGGAATGTCCTCAGGGACGAGTACGACATGAGTAATGTTTGAGTTATCCTCAATCTTCATATCAAATATACATCTCGTATACATACATGCACAATATTCATCATTTACTTTTCAAATTTTTTATCTTATAAACGGAATCTCAAAATCAAAGTTATAGTGGTTGTGCACATGGTGAAAGTGGGAGTAAATATGAGAATAACAAGATGCGGGATGTTGGTTTCTAGAGTTTACAGAGTTTACACTCTAAAATTAACAACAAGTAGATATTCGAAGATGTTAATATTTGAGAATGAATTATGTCTTTTATGTTTAATCTTTTGGATGTTTGAACATATTGTAAATGATTTTTAATATTAATGTGTGTGCATTTAAGCTTTAAATACAACTGGTACATGGATTCCTTTTACGATGAGCATTGAACAACACATGTTTGTACTCCTTTAATTGACCTGGAAGACAATGGTTGACTAATTTTATATATTTAATGTTTTATCACATAGCATTTGTTCTATAATAAATCAAGATTTTAACAATGATAATTAATATCAAAAAGTATTTTAAAATTATTTTATATAAAAATTGGATACTATATTACTTGCCAAATTATACACTATATAAAGAAAAAATGAAATTTTAAAAAAGTTTTTATACATTGTTAAAATTAAAGTATTTAATAAATAATTTAATCAAATTTAAATTGATAAAATTATATGCTAACTATGTTTTTTGAGTTGTTTGGCATGCTTGTAAAATGCTACGGTTTTATACATACAATTATATACACAAAATGTTATCTCATTAGTGTATTAAATGCTTAGGTGCTGATTACAATTACAGTTGTTGAAAATGAGCTATATTACTAGGTCAATTTTGCAAAAACGATGAAAATTGTTATAACTTTTTATAGAAAATTCTTTTTTACGAACCGTTTTTTGCTTTAAAAAGTAGACTCCAAGATCTTTCTTATGGTATATGATTTACTATATTTTGAATAGTGATTTTGACAAAAAGTCTAGGGACTTCTAGTATTTCAGTGGTAAAAAAAGAGGGAAGAGAGAAAAAAAAGAAAAAAATTCAGCGATAAAACTAAAAGGAAGGAAGGGAGAAAAAAAGAGTAAAAAATGGGGGGAAATGAATAGTTTATTTATAAAAATGAAATAGAGGATGCCTATAAATAGGGAATGTTTAAGTGAATTCGAGGTTGTGCTAGTGGTTTAGGTGATCATTAAGATACTGTTGGAATCTCATTTTGTGTCATATTCTCTATATTTGAAGTTAGAATATCATTTAGGGATATTATTGAACTTGCTCTAAGCATTGGGAACCATTTTGGGAATACTTTTGGGGACTATAGCATTTCTCTTATTGAAAAATAGTCTTAAAAAATCAAAATCAAAATTGAGATGGTTTCAAATATTAAATGACCAACAATAAAAAAAAATCCCCAAAAATTCACGTAATTGCTGTTAAACTGACCATCCCGTAGGCCAAAGTTTTTTTTTTGAAAAAAGGAAAAGATTATCTCTTAGCGTCAAAAATTTAATTACAGCTCACCGTATCGATCACCCGATTCTAAAAAATCGTAACCGCCCTCAACAAATCAAACCCTAAACTTGGCCATCACGTATAAGCTTCACATAAAATCTATATAAACATCCCCTTCTGTTCTCTCCCATCTCATATTATCCTTTTCTGTTCTGCCAAAAACCATTCTGAATCGTCTCTCTCTCTCTCTCTCTCTCTCTCTCTCTCTCTCTCTCTCTCTCTCTCTCTCTCTCTCTCTCTCTCTCTCTCTCTCTCTCTCTCTCTCTCTCATTAAACAAATTCTTGGCCATGGGTTATGGTTATTTTTCACCATTGATGGGCCTTACTGAAGAAGACTCACCAAAGAAGATGGTTACTGAATACCCCTCTGAAGAAGAGCTTTTTGAATACTCCGAACACTCCTCTGAAGAAGAGATGTGGACGGGCTCTCCGATGATGGGGCTTACTGAAAACTCCTCAGCCACGTACTTGTCATCGGGCAATGCATGTCTGGACTTCTTCTTCCATGTTGTCCCTAACACACCTCCTTTTCAACTTATCCAACGTCTCGAAGCTGCATGGGCTCATGATCCATTTACTGCTCTTAAACTAATATGTAATCTTCGAGGCGTAAGGGGGACTGGGAAAACTGATAAAGAAGGGTTTTACACTGCTGCACTTTGGCTTTTCAAGAACCATCCTAAAACCCTAGCGTGTAATGTTCTTGTTTACGCATCGTTTGGGTACTTTAAAGATTTGTTGGAGATTATGTTTAGGATTCTTAAAAGGTCTGATGAGGTGAGGGCTGTGATGAAGAATGAGTGGGAATCTGTTAAGTTTGCTTCCAAATTAAGGGGTTTGAAGAGGAAGCCGTTTCATGTAACGAAAACCGGGAAAAAGAGGACGGATACGAGGACTCAGGCTAAGAAGAAGAGGAAATTGAGAGCTGAGGTGCCGAGAGAAGAGAGGATTGAAGCGAATAAGGCTAAGGTATTGGAGGAGAAACAGAGGGCCAAGGATTTGAAAAGGGAGAAAAAGCTTGAGAGATCTAAGAGGGCTATGGATATGTATAATACTGATATGGATTATCAGTTGTTGTTTGAGAATGTTTCTACCCTTTTCGCAGATTTGTTGAAGGCGGATATTCAGTTTGTGAATTCTGGTGAGGCAAAGAATATTAGTTTGGCTGGGAAGTGGTGCCCTACGGTTGATTCATCTTATGATAAGTACTTGCTGATTTATGCGAGTATTGCCAAGAAAGTCTTTCCGCGTAAATCTTACCCTGAGTATGAAGGGATTGCAGAGGATCAGTATGTCTATAAAGTTGGAAACAGGTTGAGGAAAGAGGTTCTTGTTCCCCTTCATGAGGTGCTTAAGTTGCCTGAGGTTTCTATGAGTGCAAAGGACTGGAATTTAATTGCTTACAATAGAGTTGCATCTGTCGCGATGAAGAATTACACCAAGATTTTTATGGATCATGATAAAGAAAGGTTTAGCGAGTTTCTTGAGAATGTTAAACAGGGGAAATCAAAGATTGCAGCCGGGGCATTGCTTCCCCACGAAATAGTAGAGTCTTGTTTAAGTCCCTATGGTGATGAGGGAGAAAAGACTGTTGCAGAGTTGCAGTGGAAAAGAATGGTGGATGATATGATAAAGAAGGGCACATTGACAAATTGCATTGCAGTTAGTGATGTCTCCGCAAGTATGCGTGGAATTCCAATGGAAGTTTCTATGTCTCCGAGCTAAGTGAAGAGCCGTGGAAGGGACATGTGATTACATTTAGCGAAACCCCACAGCTTCAGTTGATTAAAGGAAGTAACCTAACAGAGAAGTGTGGGTTTCTTAGGGGAATGGATTGGGGTGGTAGTACTAACTTCCAGAGGGTTTTTGATAGGATACTAAACCTTGCTGTCACTGCACAGCTGAGTGAAGATCAGATGATCAAGACGGTGTTTGTTTTCAGTGATATGGAGTTTAATAAAGCATCATATAATCCTTGGGAGACTGATTACATGGTGATTCAGAGGAAATTCAGGGAAAAAGGTTATCAGAAGGTCCCTGACATTGTGTTTTGGAACCTCAGGTACTCGTCTGCAACTCCTGTCACAGCAACGCAAAATGGGGTGGCTATTCTTAGTGGATTTTCGAAGAATTTGTTGACAATGTTCTTAAATGGAGGGGGTGAAATCAGTCCTGAGGTTGTGATGGAGGCAGCCATTTCCGGAGATGACTATCAGAAACTAGTGTTATATGATTGAGAATGAACATGTATCGGGTAGCAATGGCTACCTATTAATATGAAATCTACAGTTTTTCTGCAAAACCAAATAATCTGTCCTTTGCTTGTAAAAAATGAATGTTTTGTTCTAGTAACTTCATAACCAGTATTGACTTCATTGTGTGCCTGTGTTCTTTGATCTGCTCCACCCCAAAGAAATTAACTTTTTTGTTCTTGTAGCTCGAACCCTCAGGTTCCTAATGATGCACTTCCAGTTGTTGTACATGGAATTGTGATTGTATGGTATATATTGAGAATGATTTAGAGTCTCGCGGGGTAAATAAGGACTGAATCCGGGTTAAGCATACCGGGTGTTAGAGGCTTAAGGCTGATGGGGAGGCTGTTTCGACCTACCGGCCGGAGTGGTCAATAATGACAACTGACCGCTTCGGGGTCCCTGCTCCTGCTGCGTCGAAGGAGCTTGGTGTTGATCTATGTCGGGCCTTCGTCCTTCCCCAGGATCGCCCGGTGTACGATAATACTGATGCCCTTGGCGCCTGCTCAGAGTTGATTGGCCACGTCGCTTTGGTAAGTGTTCTGTACCTTGTGTTTAGTTCTTTTCTTCAATAAATAGATTTTTCACCCTTTTCTTCCCTTTGCACTATTTTCAGGTTGTTCCTTGGGTTGCTACCGTTGAACAGAAGGTTAAAGATCTGGGAAGTCAGCTGCGTGGGCTCAAGATGACCGAAGAAAGGGCAGAGGCTGCTGAGGCCCAGCTGGACTCGTTGCACAAGGAGGTTGCTTCTTTACAGCAGAGGCTGGCCCAGGTGATGACCGACCGAGACAGTGTCAAGATCGATCTGGATGCTGCGTTCGTTCGTCTGAACCGGGTTAAGTCCAGTTTAAGAGCCTCCAGGAAGTCCGAGAAGAAGGCCCAGAAGCTGGTGCTGTTGTCGGAAGACAGGGGTTTCACGGCTGGCTTTGAGGAGGTGATCCGTAAGGCTCACGCCGCTGGGATGGACCATAAGCTTCTCTTGGAGGAGGGTATGGAAGATCCCATCGGCCGTCCTGAAGAGCCTGACGTCCCTCCGGTTGTTAGCTCAGACCCCGAATCAGAAATGTCTGATTAGACTTAGCACCTTTACTATTATTCTTGTAACTTAACATTTGGCCTTCGGGTCTGTTTCAACTATTGCCTTCGGGCTTGTATTTATTAAACTTTATGCTTCTCCATTCACATGATGTGTTTGGCGTTTAATCATGCTTGCTTTAGGTCTTATTTGATTGCCTTAGCTTTTTCTTTATAATACCTCTTAGGCATGCTTGCTTTAGGTCTTATTTGATTGCCTTAGCTTTTCCCTTATAATACCTCTTAGGCTTAATGATTTGCCTTGGTATTTGTCTGTGTAACACATCTTTGGCCTAATAATTTGCCTTAGTGTTTTTTGTCTGTGTAACACATCTTTGGCCTAATAATTTGCCTTAGTGTTTTTTGTTTAAGTTTACCTTTGGTATGCACATTAATTCGTCATACCTCTTCGGTAAGTTTGTCCCTTTAATATTTTGATAACGTGAAAGAATATATCAAAATGTTAACAGTTCAGGGGCCGATAACAAAACAGGAATTGCAAGCTCATAACTTCCTTTCGAATGCCCTGAAGTATGGGCTTGGAATTTTTATGCTGGCACAGTTCCTTCGTTCACTCTATTCCAATTTTGCCTTTATTATCCATCATCATAAAATAAATATGCTGAAGTAAATATGTTCGAATAAACGATATTGGAAACAGACCTTTTGTTTTCATTCATACTGAAGTAAAATATGCTGAAGGAAAATTGTTCAAAGCAAAACAATAAAAGAACGAAGATTTTCGATAGGCTTACTGGTAGAACCTACGAAGGCGTGAAGCATGCCAAGTGTTTTTGATCAATGAACCGTCCGATCCGGACAGTTTATATGTCCCTGGTCGAACAACTTCGACCACTGTGTATGGGCCCTCCCAATTCGGCATCAGTTTCCCTTGTTTGGTCGGCATGGAGGTTGCTCGTTCCCTGAGAACGTGGTCTCCTACCTGGAAAGACCTTTTCTTTACCCCTGCGTCGTAGTACTGAGCGGCTTGCAACTGGTATCGAACATTTCTCTGATGCGCGGCTTCTCTTTCTTCAACCACCAAATCAACATTAGCTCGTAAACCCCACTCATTCTGTTCCACCTTAAACACCTGTGTCCGGTACGATTCCATTCCAACTTCGGCTGGCATCAATGCATCCGTCCCAAATGCTAACCTAAATGGAGTTTCTCCGGTCGAGGACCTGGGGGTCGTTCGATAAGCCCAAAGAACATAGGGTAACTCTTCTGCCCACATACCTTTGGCATCCCCGAGCCGTTTCTTTATACCGTCGAAGATTATCTTATTTGCTGCTTCAATAGCTCCATTCCCCTGTGGATGACCGACTGAACTGAACTTCTGTTGAATTCCAAACTTAGCTAGAAACTTCCTGAACTTACTACCGATGAATTGAGTTCCATTATCTGATACACAGATCATCGGGATACCAAACCTTAGAATTACTTGTTCTAACATAAACTTTTTGGCTGCTTCTTCGGTTATGGCCGACAGTGGTCGAGCTTCCACCCATTTCGTCATGTAATCGATGGCTACAATGCAATATTTAGCCTGCTTAGTACTGGTGGGTAGGATTCCCACAATGTCCACGGCCCACATAGCAAAGGGAATTGGATTGAGGACCGATGACATTTCTTCTGGGGGTTGCTTCGGTACGGTACTGAATAGCTGGCACTGCTTACACTTCTTCGAGTAATTCTTGGCGTCTTCCCTTACGGTCGGCCAGAAGAACCCTTGTCTAAGGATTTTGAAGGCTAGTGATCGTCCTGCCAAATGCTCCCCACAAATTCCTTCGTGCACTGTTTCCAACACTAACCTTTGATCTTCGGGGTCCAGACATTTGAGTAGAGGTTGTGTGACCGATCGTCTGAACAACTGTCCCCCTACTAAGGTGTAGCTGGCTGAACGATATTTCACCTTTTGGGCTTCCTTCTTGTCTAGCGGCACTACCCCTTTTTCCAAGAATGCCCTGATGGGGGTCATCCAATTGATTCCTTGATGGATTTCCAGACATTGCTTTTTGTCGATCGAAGGGATTTTCACTTCGGTCAGGTATATCGAGCCCATCAGATTTTGGGTTTCCGCTGAGGCAAGCCTAGACAACGCATCTGCCCTGCTGTTGTTTTCTCTGGCTACCTGGCTTAATTCAAATGACTCAAAATGAAGTGAAGTTTCACGTACCTTGGCTGTGTATGCTTTCATCCGGGGGTCTTTTTGGCCATACTCCCCGGAGAATTGCTTCACCACTAGCATGGAATCGCTAAATACCCTTACATGTTTTACCTCTAGACTCCGTGCCAAGGAGAGTCCTGCTAGTAAAGCTTCATATTCAGCCTCATTGTTAGTCAAAGGGAAGGTGAACCTGATAGCCTGACAAATCTCAAAACCATCGGGGCTGATGAGGATCATACCGGCCCCATACTTTGTTTTAGTGACCGAACCATCCACGAAAAGTTTCCATTTCCCAGGTGACTGAATTATCTGTTCCTCCGGTGTCAAGTCCTTCGGTCCTGAGAAAGAACATTCTATCAAGAAATCGGCCAGTGTTTGGGCTTTGATGGCGGTTCTGGGCTTAAATTCTAAGTCATACTCTCCCAGCTCTACCGACCAGGCCACAACTCTGCCCGAAGCTTCCGGTCTTTGAAGGATCTTTTTCAGGGGTTGATCGGTAACCACTTGCACCGTTCTTCCTTGAAAATAATGGCGTAGTTTCCTTGATGCTACCACTAAACCAAAGGCGAACTTTTCGGCATTGGGGTATCTTGTTTCCGCGTCCTTGAGCATGTGTGAGACATAAAATACTGGGTGTTGATTCTTTTCGTGCTCCTTGACTAGTACAGCTCCTACCGTTCGGTCATTCACTGCTAAGTAGAGTTGCAGTGTTTCTTTAGGATCGGGCCTCATTAGGAGTGGGGCTTTGACCAGATATTCTTTAACTTCTTCAAATGCCTTCTGGCAGTCCGTTCCCCATTCAAAGTTTTTTGACCCCCGGAGTACTTCGAAGAACGGTAGGGCTTTCTCGGCCGATCGGGAAATGAACCTTCTCAAAGCAGCCAACCGTCCAGTTAATTTCTGAATATCCCTGATCGTCTTCGGTGCCTCCATATCAATCACTGCCTTGATCTTCTCAGGGTTGGCCTCTATCCCTCTGGCACTTACCATGTATCCCAGAAACTTGCCACTGGCAACCCCGAACGTGCACTTGCTTGGATTAATTTTCATATTATTTCTCCTGAGTGTTTCAAAACATTCTTTCAGGTCCTCTGCATGGTCTTTAAACATGGATTTCACGATCATATCGTCCACGTAGCATTCCATATTCCGACCGATCTGTTGCTTGAATACCTTGTTGATCATTTTCTGGAAGGTTGCCCCTGCATTCTTCAGCCCGAAGGGCATCTTGATGTATGCATATGTACCTTTGGGCGTGATGAATGCTGTCTTTGGAATATCCTCGGCATTCATTGCAATTTGATGATATCCAGAAAAAGCATCTAGAAAACTAAGTACCTGGTGCCCTGAGGTTGCGTCTATTAACTGATCAATGTTAGGTAAGGGGTAGTGATCCTTCGGACAGGCTTTGTTCAGGTCGGTGTAGTCGACGCACATTCTCCATTTGTTATTCGACTTCTTGACTACTACCACATTCGCCAGCCAGTCCGGATACTCAATTTCCTCAATGAACTTAGCTTCCAACAACTTTTCCACTTCGGCCTGGATGACTTGTTGCCTTTCCATGGCGAAATTTCTTTTCTTCTGCTTAACAGGCTTTGCATCGGGGTTAACGCTAAGACAATGTTTTGCAACCGAAGGGTCTAGGCCTGGCATGTCCTCCGGTCCCCACGCGAACACATCGTGGTACTGTCTGATCACTTCAATAACCTTCTTTTTTAACTCAGGCTCCATATTTTTGCCTATTTGGATCATTTTCCCCGACTGCCCGACATACAGTTCTACTTCCTCCGTCTCGGTTGCTGGTTCGGCTATAGGGTTGGACAAATCTGCCCCAAATTTTTCTAACTCGATGTTCATCATCTGACGACTGCTTCCATCGTCTTCAGTCCTCTTTCGTTTACCCCCTTCAGTCATCTCAACATCTTTGTCTTTCTCAATGTCTTCCAACATTATGATTCGAGCAGCCTTCTGATCTCCTCTCATTTCCCCCACTCCATTCTCTGTTGGGAATTTCAGCTTCAGGTGGGGAACAGAGGCTACCGCCTGAAAAGCGCTGAGGATCGGCCTTCCCAGGATTCCATTGTACGGACTATCCACTTTCACTACATAGAACTTGGCTTCTTTTTCCACGATGTAAGGTGCTTTTCCCAGCGCGATGGGGAGGTTAATTGTCCCCTCGATCAGCACGGGCTGATTCCCGAAGCCGTACAGTGGTGCCTCATGACATGGCTCCAACTGCTCGCCCCCTAAGTTCATCTTGCAGTATGTTCTGTGATACAGGATATTGACCGAACTACCACCATCAACTAGAACTCTCCAGATTTTGTTTTCCCCTATAATGGGATTTATGATGAGTGGGTCTTCGTGCGGCCATATCACGTCTTCGAAATCATCCTCTGTGAAAGTGATAGGCGGGGGCTGTCTGGCCGGGTTGGTCTGATACAAGTTGTAGACCTGTCTGGCATACTTCTTTCGGGCGGTCTTAGTGCACCGCTCTAGCACCGTGCCCCCTGAAATCGTTCGAACTTCGCCTCTGTATTTTTCTTCCCTTTCAAGCCCCTTTTCTCTCCTGGGCTCCTTGGGTTCCAGCTTATCCCTTAGGTCGCCCTTATACTGTTCTAAATCTCCCTTCTTTACCATTTTTTCAATTAGCTTCTTCAAATGGTAGCATTCATCTGTGTTATGCCCCTTATCCTTATGGTACTCGCAATACTTATCCCCATTTTTCTTGTAATCTGGGGTTTTCATTCTAGCAGGCCGAACGAATCCCGGCTTCCCCTTTATCTCATGGAGAATTTTCGAGATAGGTGCGTTCAAAGGGGTGAACACCGTACTATCTCTATCTCTTCTTCTGTCTGCTCCTCGGTCGGGCCTATTGTCCGTCAGCCTACTTTTGATGTCTCCTCGACCCCTTCGGTCGTCTCGTCCAAAACCCTCATTTCTGCGACTTTCCTTATACCCCCCAATGGATTCCAGTTTCCTCCGGATGGCTTCTCCTCTCACATATATATCATTCAAAGATTTAGGAGGAATATCCTAAAGAGAAGAGCGGAGTTTTTTACCTTTCACAGGGTCTAATCCAGCGGCTAAAAACCCTGCAGCTTTGACTTTGTCCAAATTGGTGACCATTCCCGCCTCTTCTTTGAATCGAGCTAGGTAGTCTCCTAACTCTTCGTTCGATCTCTGACGGCAATGAATCAGAGCCTCAGTATCCTTCTCCCTTCGGCACAAATGAGAATAGTGCCTCAGGAACCTCCTTTTTAGCTGATCGTACGAATATATCGATCGGGGTCTTTGCGAACGATACCACATCGTTGCTGGTCCCTTCAAGTATGTTTTGAACATTTTGCACAACATAATATCACAGTGCCCCATACCCGTCATTAGAGACTCATATTTCTCACAATGGTCCTCTGGGTCTCCTTTCCCATTGAACTCGTTCATCTTCGGGAATTGTCCACCCGAAGGGGGTCTGTATTGCTCGATTTCCTCGGAGACGATAGGTTCATGGCTCACTTTCCGGTCTCCGAACATTGCTTTTTCCATTCTCTTTATACGATCCCGGACGTGCGGGTCGTCCTCATCATCAGAATCGGTCAGAGTGATTCTAGAGCGTGTCCTCCTAGGGTGCGATTCGGAGTCCGAAGACTCGTCTTCATCGTCAAACGGCCTTTTATCCCTTCGGTGTTCGGACGACACTCGTGTCACCTCGGCCTCTTCTAGTGACTCTCTTAGTGCCTTCTCCTCCAATTCTAACTCTTCCCTACGAAGTTTGATGGCTTGGAGTTTGAGCTTAGCTGCTTCCTTCTTCTTAGCCCGTATCAGGGCCTCCTTGTCGGCTTGTTCGTTTACTTTCTGCTTTCCTTTTTTAGCCGCCTGCTCCTCTCTCCATTTGAGGAGCAATTCTCTCTGCTCTTCAGGGGTCGGCAAGGGACCTTCGTCCCCCTCAGAATCAAAATTCAATTGCCGATTTATTAACAGCGTGACGATCGATCCTCCGGGATGGGGAGTTCCATCGAATCCAGACGGTCATTCATTAGACATAATCTCAGAAAATCACAACGCACAATTAATCTATACGTTCCCACAGACGGCGCCAAGGGCATCAGTATTATCGTACACCGGGCGATCCTGGGGAAGGACGAAGGCCCGACATAGATCAACACCAAGCTTCTTCGACGCAGCAGGAGCAGGGACCCCGAAGCGGTCAGTTGTCATTATTGACCACTCCGGCCGGTAGGTCGAAACAGCCTCCCCATCAGCCACCCGCGGACGCTTCTGAGCTGAAGTCCGGCCGACGTCGGATACATTGATTATTTCTACATCACCGACGGTAGTGTCAATGATGTCTTCCTCAGCTCCTGACGCCCGATGCTCGGTCTCACCGGAGGACTCGCCGCAGTTGAAGTCCCAGCAGAATCCTCGGCAGTTTTCCTAGCAGCCGCAGCAGCAAGTTTCTGAGCATTCTTGGCTTGTAGCCTCTTGATCATATCAGAACGGGTAGACACTACAAAAAGAACATATTTTCAAGTCAGTAAACAGAGAAAGGAATATTAAGGAATTAACGAACATGAAGGAAATTAAATAAAGAAGCAATCTGGTGTTACCGGTACCCCATAAGGCCCGAAGCCAGGTCTTGTCCCTACTAACAGCTAAGGGGATACGGTTTGGCTCTTGAGGGTGATAAAGGCGAGAATAATCTGCCCGATCCTCATTGCTTAATTCGGGAGCAGTAACAAGGGCTGGGTCGACTTCCCGCCACACGGAGTACTTAACCAGTTTGTGACCACTGATATAAAACCAGTGGTCATGGGTTCCCCGGTTGCTAGAATTCGTCGTCCCCCAATCCGGTCGGCCAGTCCTGCGAGACAGCTGGTAAAAGCCAACACTCTTGCCATTCTTCCTAAAATCGAAATGATGAAGGAGAAGGGACAAGCGAGGTCTCACGCCAGCTTTCAGACACCTGTTCTGGAAGGTGTTAATATGAATGAAAGTGTTGGGGTCAAGTTGCCCCAAAGCGACCGATGTATATCTTAAAAGTTTCTTTAAGACGGGGAGAAGCGGAAGCCGGAGTCCGCAGAAAAAAGCCCGCTCGGACACTCCAAGCGCGACCGACCCAAATTCCTCGGCCACCGTAGGTGTATGGTAGATCAGGTCGGTCTCATCAGCTGCCCACGTTCGGAAAAGAGAACTTCCGATGTCGTATTTCTCCGGCATCCTACGGACTTCGGCCTCCGTCATGACCGAATTAAGGTTAGCAGAAGGAAACCGAGAAGCACTAAAATGGGCCATAGCAGAATAGAAAGGCCCATACTCCACGGGTTGATCCATCGCCTGCAGGGAGCGCAAAAGGACAAAATTAGCCTTGTACTCGGATGAATTAAAGGGCTGAATGGTCAAGAATGTGGGTCGGATGAGCAAGACCGAGTACAGAGGGCCAGGTTTGAAGGAAAGAAATCCCTAGATGCATAAAGTGGCGGAAATGAAAGGTTTAGAAAAAAGTCTGAAGTGTGTTCTAAGAGCTTGAAGATCGACCGAAGGGTGTTCTACAGACTACCCAGAAAATCATTTTGTTTCCAGTAAAGCACACCCGTTACCCCCTAAATTGTGCAAGGATAGTCAAGGGACATACTCAGGAGCACTCTTTAACACTAACGTAGCCTAAAGTGCGCTATGAATACAGGTTTATTCGTGTTGTGCTCATATATATATACATGCATGCGTAGCAGTAGCAAATATCGAATACACAATCTACGATAGAGGAAATGGTAATAGCAATAGAGGAAAAACTCACTGTTAGAAATCGTTGGAGACGGGGATTGACGAGATGTTGTGGAGATCCTTGCACCTATGATTCCTTGGCTTGAAGTCGAAGAGAATGAGAGTATTTGGGAGGAGTGATTTCTGGGTCACTACTGTTTGAAATGGTAAAGTGTAAAAGAAAAGGGCGGTTGTATACGAATATCTAGAGCCGTTTCGAAAATGAATGGCCAGGATGAGAACCGTTGAAATTCACGGCTGAGATCCACCTGGAGAATCGTGTAACCCCCTTGTGTAATTATTACAACAGCTGTCTGTTGCTGACACGGAAGAGACCTTTGATATATCCGGCTGGCCTTTTGGACGTTCTGACAAAGACCGGTCCTAGATGTATTTCGAAGATGGAATGGATCTTTGGGCCTCCGACCGAATGTTCTTCGCACGGAGTCCAGGGACATGTTAGAGGCTTAAGGCTGATGCCCACTGGGCCGATCGAAGCAGCCCATTTTCCATAGCCTGTGTGAAGAGGCCCAACACCTTTTCAACGACCGAAGAGCCCACTTTCCACCTTTAATGGACTGGGCCGATCCATAGCAGGAAGACCAGGTCGTGGGAAGACCCCGAGTTCCACGTTCGGAACGTGGGGGATCGGAACTAACTGGTAAAATAAGAGGATCAGGTTTATTCTTGAGTTGAGACACAATTTACACAAACAGACACATATTCTCTATACGTTCAATTTACCTATCTGGACTACCAGTTACTGATTCTCACGCCGGAGGTGAATCGGGGGGCCCAACCCTCGCATTCTTCTTCTTTGCAGGTCCGACCGGACGTAGGTGACGAAAACTGGTTCCAACACCGGGAAATAGGCTCCCATTTTATTTAACCAGGTTCAAATCACATGAACTAAACGTAACCAGGTTCAAATCCCATGAAATAAACGTCCCTAAAACATACTTGGATTCAAATCCTATGAACTTGGAGGGTGAATGATTTCGCCAGAATTTGCAAGAATAAAAAAAACAATCGTTTGATGAAACATTTTATTCCATTCTTTTGTCTTTCTCTATTCTGATTTTTTCTTAACTTCAAGCTTTTCTTGTCAAAAGTCAACCGCTAACCTTTGGCCATGTTGCTGAATTGTTTTAAGTTTGGTAATATGCGCTGATATCTTTGTGAAATTGTTTGGTATCATATAATATAATCATAGTATGCTTACATGAATCCAGCTACTAAAAAAAGAGACCGGCCCAATCTACCTGTTTACCACAGGGGTTTGCCGGAGGGCTATAATTTACAGGTGATCAAGTGCGTACATATATGCTTACTTAGGACACATATGTAGCAAAATCTAGTTAATTCTGCCTGTAGTATTTATCTACTGCCATTTAATTATCCCTTTTTGCAAGTTAATTTAGCGGTGTCACCCCAAAAGACTTTAGTTGTGTTTTACGCTAAATGTATTGCACCATATATTTCCCCTGTAAACGCATGTTATAACTAATAGTGCGAAGACATGTGTGGAACACCCTCTAAAACACCAAACTAAAATTAACATGTTCTGCAAGCGAATTCTCCTTATATCTGACAGAAGTGCCTAACTAGCTAACTATTAAAACTCTTTCTGTCTTCGCAAGGTGGTTGTCCGACCTCCAAAAAAAGGGGTCGACACAGGACTGTTGTTAATGAGGCCGTTCTTTAGCAATGCAGTGAATACTGGCTAAGCAACCAGAGAAATGCTATGCGCAAACTGAGTAAGCTTTGCCAATGTTCTTTACCTAAAAGTGACAATCTACTCAAAGAACAGAATAAGCTATGATATTGGTTTGTTAGAGTTTGTAAATAAGTTGATCTTACCTGGAAAATTGATGTAAGAGATATATATGACTTGGAAATAAATCATTAAAATGACCCAATAAAAATGAACTATATAATATGAATTCAAATAAGATAGTTTTCGCATTGAATATCTATGTATTAGCAGTGTCAGATAAATTGTTTAAATCTTCTTAAATCTTCTTCCATTCTTTTATTACATGGTTTGTGTCTTCTTTCTGCTCTCTTAGACCTTTAATTCATGAGTGAATGAACATTGGTATCAGTTTGTTTGTTATACAGATATGTAGTTCATCCCTACCTTTTCGTTAAGAGTGTGATTGGTTATTTTTTCTTGGCCCCTGTACAGTGATATTACAGCCCTTGTTAGTACAAAAAGCACGACTTGCAAACTTATGAAATACGGGTGGAGAGACAATATCATGGGTGGATATGTTCGTCTTTCTTTGACATGAGGACAGCCAAAATTGCACTACAAATTCTGTGGTGCAGCTTCTTCGGACAAGAATAACACCGACAACAATATCCGATGACTACAAAGCTCTTTATACGCGAGGGTTCCTTGAACCAGGTTGCTGACATGTCACGCTGATGTACATGGAGCGCCTCACTCCACATCTTACATACTCGAACTTAATCAACATGGTATTTCCAAGTCATATTACACTACACCAAAAACAACCTTTTTCTACCATATAAATCTTACCAAAAAAACTTGGTAGGAATTGACCCCCCATTTCCTACCGACGACGAATATGGTAGGAAATGGTCCGTGTGGGGCCCAATTTCTGTAAAAGCGAGGACCAATTCCTACCGATTGTTGGTAGGAAAATAAAACCTACCAACATCGGTAGGTTTTGCCTGCATTTTCACAAAGATAAGACCCCACCATCCTAATCATCAGCCTTGTCATATTTTTAAGTAATAAACAATTTTTATAAAATAAAAAATATTTTCAATATGCTGTGGTCATTTCCTACCATATATGGTAGGAAACTAAAACCTACCAAATCCGGTAGGTTTTATTCGTGATGGTACCCCACCAGCCACATCATCAGCCATATCATAATTTAAGTAATAAATAATTTTTTTAAAATAAGAAAATATTTCATTCTGTCATGGTCATTTCCTACCATATATGGTAGGAAAATAAAACCTACCAAATCTGGTAGGTTTTATTCGTGATGGTACCCCACCATCCACATCATCGTCCCTATCATATTTTAAAGTAATAAATATTTTTTTTAATAAGAATTATTTTCATTCTGCCAAGGCCATTTCCTACCATATATGGTAGGAAATGGTCACTGACGAATTTTGGACCCCCACCACCTTTCGGCCCAAACAAATCGGCCCATTTGTGTATAGCTTTCCTACCAATAATGGTAGGTTTTGATCGAATAATAAAATAATAAAAAAATAAAATTAGGGTATAAAGTGTTTTTATTATATTTTTTGTTGATCGGTTATCATGTTTTTTGTTAATCAAACTCTATGGACATAAAGATCTACTCATTTTAGTAGTGGACGATAAAAATTAGTTAATTTAAACTTATATTCTTATGTTTTATGTTCTTCGCTAAAACCTAATTATAGCGAAAAAAAATTAAAAATAAAAGATGTATGAGTAAATTAAATTTTTTTATATGAAACGTCGTTTTGTAGTTTGATGAAGTTAAGGAAAAAAATTTAGACAAAAAAAAATTTTAAAAAGTTAAAGTCGTTTAGAAAACGAAAGAGTGTTAGAAGATTGAGTTAGAGTTTATACTCATGTTTTAGGGGTTGTTTAGGGTTAAACTTTTTGATTTTTATTTATTTTTTTTCAACGATCCAACCTTACGGATGATTAAATATGTTGATTTCTTAGTTCTATATAAAATATTGAATTTTTTTAATTTAAACTCTTATATTTTTATAATAAATCTATTTATCAAACTTGTACTTTATAAAACTTGAATTGGAATATCATATATCAATTATTTGTTGATTTATTATAAAAAGCTTGTTTGGCGCAGTGGTTGTTCACTTGGTCATTGTTGGAGGGGGCACGAGTTCGAATTCGTGCAATCCAAAATTTTAGCCGATTTTCGCCTAAAATTTTATGAAAAAATTGAATTTCCCGTTTTAGGGGTTGTTTAGGGTTACCGTTTTTGTTTTTGTTTTTTTGTTTTTTTTCAACGATCTAACCTTACGGATGATTAAATATGTTGATTTCTTAGCTTTATGCAAATTTTTAGAATTTTTTAATTTAAGCTTCTATATTTTTATAATGTATCTATCAAACTTTTAATTTACAAAACTTGAATTGAAATATGATATATAAGTAAATTGCATATTTAATACAAACAACGATGTTGGTGTAGTGGTTGTGCACTTGGTTGTTCTCAAAGAGGGCAGTTGTTCGAATCCACACAACCCATTTGTTTTGGCAATTTCCGCCAAATTTTTACCAAAAAATTGAAATTACCACGCACAACTAATAAAAGAATATAATTAAAATAATAAAAGAAAAAAAAATAGGGTAACAACTCATTTACCCTCTGACATAAATCAATAGATCTTAATTATCATTACGTTTCGATCGTCGAAAATATTATTTAAAAAAATTATTATGTTTATTTTTTTAAAAAAAAATTGTGCCAAAAATTCAAAAATTGCGCCCAAACCAAAAATTCAAAATTTTTGCTGAGAATCATAACCTACCATTATCGGTAGGAAATAAGCTACAATTTCCCGAAAAATTCAAAAATTGCGCCTAAAACTAAAAATTCAAAAATTGCGCCCAAACCAAAAATTCAAAATTTTTGCTGAGAATCATAACCTACCATTATCGGTAGGAAATAAGCTACAATTTCCCGAAAAATTCAAAAATTGTGCCCAAACCAAAAATTCAAATTTTTTGCTGAGAATCATAACCTACCATTATCGGTAGGAAATAAGCTACAATTTCCCGAAAAATTCAAAAATTGCGCCTAAAACTAAAAATTCAAAAATTGCGCCCAAACCAAAAATTCAAATTTTTTGCTGAGAATCATAACCTACCATTATCGGTAGGAAATAAGCTAGAATTTCCCGAAAAATTCAAAAATTGCGCCTAAAACTAAAAATTCAAAAATTGCGCCCAAACCAAAAATTCAAAATTTTTGCTGAGAATCATAACCTACCATTATAGGTTGGAAATAAGCTATAATTTCCCGAAAAATTCAAAAATTGCGCCTAAAACTAAAAATTCAATCATTTTCATCTTCTTATTACTTTGTTCATCTTCTTTATCTCTTCATCTTCTTTTCTATATATATCTTCATTTTCTTCAAATCAATTTCACATCTTATTCACTTTGTTCATCTTCTTGCTTATTTTAAATAATTTTATCTTCATGCTTGTTTTGTTATTTAATTAGCTAATAATTCTTAATTATTAGGTGTACTAATTCTTGTTTCTTATGTAAATTTTAGGTACTTTATGAAGATTCAAAGACAATGATGAGGAAATAAAGAAAATGATTGTGAAGAAAATAACATGAAGATCCAAACGAAAAATATGAAGACTTTGAAGATAATTAATTAAGCCTTGTAAATAATTTTTGATTTGAAGTTTTGGTGCATAAGAACAACTTCGAATATTATGATTTATGTGTAAGGAATGTTTGAATTTTTATATACAATGAAAGTTTGATTATTTGTTATGGTTGTATACTTGTGAATTAGATATCGATCTATTTTTTTTATAATGATTTGAGCAATTTGTTAGATAGGGGAAGTAATGAAAGCTTTATTTTTTATTTTTGAAACAATTGTCTAGTAATTCCTACCACCTTCAAAGCATTTCCTACTGTCTTCGTAAGATTTCCTACCGTCTTCATAGCATTTCCTACCGTCTTCATAACATTTTCCAGAATTGATGAATGCGGTAGGTTTTAACTAGTAGGAAATACTGAAGGTGGTAGGAATTGCTTGGTAGGAAATAACTATTTTTATGTGCTTCTGTTATAAAACCTACCAATTTGGTTCCCCTTGAGTTGGTAGGAAATGCGTTGGTAGGATTTGGTTGGTAGGAAATAGTCCTTGACCGGGGTCAAATGTGACCCCACAAAATGACGTGTCAGTGACCCCCACTCGTGACACGTGGCATGACATGTCAACCTCGTGGCAAGTGACGTGTCGGGGTCCACCGCCATGTGTCCGTCGATGTGGCTGTTGATGTGGCTCGCCATATGGGCAGCCATTTGGCATGTGGGGCCGTTTAAGAAACAGACCACCAATTCCTACCATCACCAATTCCGACCTGAGCAATTCCTACCATGTCGAATGGTAGGAATTGACACCAATTCCTACCGATTTACCCCCAAAACCTACCATTTTCGTGGTAGGAAAAAGCCGTTTTTGGTGTAGTGTTGCATTTGTCTCTGGGAATTTATCTCTTCTAACAGGATAAAATCTTCTTATGCGCAAGCGTTTAGACTTATTAATCCCTGGGTTTCTTTATCATTTGGAATGAACTGAAGTCCAACTCGTCCTCAAAATGGCGATCCAGTACAATTAGATTAAGTATTAAATTTAAGCAACAAACTTTATTAATTAATTTACATGCACTTGAAGACGATTTGTGGTTAAGCGCAAAATTCCTCACATACACGACAAACTATGTTCATTTGTGTCAATAATAGACCCAATGAAATTTTTGTAGTTGTTTATAGCAGATGGCGCAAAATAGCTTCACATGTCAGGAATCCAGTAGATAGGAATAGTCTTTAGCTTCCTCTTCATAAGCATCACAAATGACACAGAATTTCCTTTGCCAATTCTATTTATCTCCTGGTGATCTTCCTGACGAAGCACTCTCTGTTGAAAAGAAAAACACACATATAATGTGTAATTGGATGCTAGAAAAGTGCCAGAGAAAAAGAGGGTATGTGTCTCGTCAAATCTTTGTGATTATGCAACTACGGACGCACTCTATGGTGTGTGGACCATTCATCCTAAACTTTTGATGCATTTTTTTTAACTTAAAAAATATTAGGCGCATCCTTTAACTAATCCGCTACTATGTGGATGAAGATGCCTATGAATAAATGTTTAGTAACTCCACAAATTTTTTTTAAATGCACATTCTTTACCTGAGCAATTTCTGTATGTTTTCTTCTAAAAAATTAGAAAAATCACAAGACTTCTTTATTGTCTCTTTTAGAGTATCTATAGAAAAATTTTGCCACACATACACGCCATAATTTAATAAAAGTTCAGATTCAAAATAAAATATAGATTGTTTGCACCATAAACATTCGAAAATCTATATCCGTCCACAAAAGCTCACACCATATATAATACATAAACATAGACCATTTTACAAACATCCAAAATGCAGATATGGTTCACAACCATTAATATTTACCCTATTATTTTTGGACCACCTTCGGAGATAACTTGAGAAGGAGGAGAACTCAAGTCGCGATCTTCATCGGATTCCGTATCCTCGTAATCACCCATGCCTCCGTCATCATACATGCCTCCATCATAATCATCCTCATCATCCATGTCGCTACCGGCGACATCATCATCATTGTCCTCATCATCCATACCATCATCTTCCTCATCATCCATGTCATCGCCACCATCATCAATTCCTCCCTCCATTCCGACATCATCCTCATCCATAGGGGCCTTCCCCTACAATATACACATAAACGATAATGATAATGTAATAAACTGTGTACCAACACAAACAGGTGATAATGTAAGCAAACGGTAATGTAATAAGCTGGAGTAATTAATATTAATTGTAATATTTTTTACCTTTGTTCCTGGCCCCTCTCTCCTGTGTATATTGTTGAGTACCTCTATCGCAACCCTGATAATGGACTGTTGTGTCTCTCTAGAAATAGGATGGTCCGGTGGCAGTGAGGAGTCTCCATCTAATACATCACGTGCCAAGAGGCGAATCTGCTCTGAAGTAAGCACATACTCATCTGGATTGGCTCGAGCCTGGGCTAGAGTCTCATCCACAACTCTCATGAACATATCATCCTGTATGCGAGCCATGTCAGACCTGCCGGAGCCTCCCTCCCCTTTCCGAGGTGGAGGGGAACGTAGCTCTGACCCTGTTGCAATATACATCCATGGTTACTACGTAATTACTAGGAAATTTTTTTATAAACACTTTAAGTATGTGAAATATTTCAAGTATGGCATGAATTCATCGCTATATGTACATAGGTAAATATACCTAACACATTACATGCTTTAACTCGCGGAAAGTCAAGAATCGTGTTCTTCCGAACACCTCCAATCGCCTCTACCCAGCTTTGAATTTGAGTCTGCTTAGGATCAACACCTTTGTTTTTGCATATTTTCTTTTAACGAATCTGTAACACAAATTTTAGCTTGTATATGTGAGTTTGTGTGAATGTATTAGACAAATAATCATGTGTGTGTGTGTAATTTTTAATTAAAATGTATGTATTCTGACATTAAACTTACCATAATTCGTTTGGCTTTCTTGCTGATCCACTTACCCTTTCTTTTCTCATCTTTCAATGTGTGACATTCCTTGTAGACAATAGTGTAATCCAAATTTTCACCATTTTTTTCGCGATAATCCTATTTATTGAATGCATAAACAAGTGAAATAAACTAACTAATAAACATATTTTAGATGTAAGTCACATATTTTGATAGGCAGTGCCATACCCGACGACGAGTTTTAAATGAAGTTGCACCAGATGTGTGAGGCACCTCCACCTTTTTCCGGGCTGCTTTACCAGTTGCATACCTTTTCCGGAATATCTCACTATCCCAATACTTACACAACGTGTCCCACACATCAGGATTTATATACGAGGGTCTGTGATATGCATAAGTCCCTCCCTTTGTTTTAATAATCTCTATCACCCTATCCTTGTCATCTGAAGGCAAATGGCGAAAGTTCTTGTGCATGTGCGTAATTACAGAAGCCTTTGCCTCAGCTTCATTGGCAATTTTTGGATCCCAAGTAGAGTATTGCTGGAAAACATAACAAGTTGTCAATATAAGTTGTAACATTACATTATTAAAACATGTTAATAAATCGTATTTAATAACTCGTCCAGAGGAATTTGACTAATAAAGTTTTCTGAAAATTTATGACTATAAAATGTCAGCCGAATGGATTACTAGCCAACACAAGGACTCCTAACCTCCTGGAAGCCTTAAAACATTTCAATGATCTTTAAAATCGATAACGGCCTCAGAACATACAGCAGCTGAGGCATAGTGACTGCACACGTAGTTCTCAGAACCTCTAATACTAATAGATAAGAATGGCCATTGTAAAATAGTTACTGCGAGAAAGCATCTATGAAACGATAAATCACTAATTACATTCTAAAAATTCCCATCAGATCACGTAAATCATGCAAACAAAATAATTCTTTCGAAAAAAAAATCACAGAGAGAATAATGGCCAACAAAATGTAGAACCAAACAATGTGTCTGCTTAGATGTTTAGCTAATGAAATAGAAGATCTTCTTTTTGGAACTGAGTCATTAAATTTGAGTAAGATTCAGATATACAAACAGGCCAATACGTTTTTGGAACCATGTGCTAGACTACCTCGTAGATATTTTCTCTACAAGCTTGTATGTGACCTTTCTCAGTTCAGCGTTACTCCTATTATAATTTCAAAGTCTTAATTATATGGTTCCTGTGGTATTTGATAAAATGAAAAAACAAAAGAATGCAAAACAAAAGTTTTTTTGGCCTTGTATTCTGCAGTAGTTGATTAACACACTATGTCTAGGAAAACTTGTCATTTGGGTTTAAGTTTTGAGTAATGGAATTGGTTATCAAAATTTATTACCAAAATGATGTGACATAGGTGACGTGTTAATTTGAGAAATTTTAATTGATTTGATTAATGTAAATTCAGAGGGTTTGTCTTATTAAAAATTTGTCATTTGGGAACCGTTTTGGGATCTAATTTAATATCCATAGTATTTTTCATAATTTTTGTCTTACAATATATACAATTCTGAATATTGTTATTGTATTGAAAATGTTACTCTCTATGTCCCTCTCATTTCTTTACAGTTTTTTTAGACACACGTATATTAAGGCTCCTATAAAGTATAATTTTACAACTTATTTTCAAAATTTTCTTTTTCTAAATAAAAATTTAAACATTATACTTTTATTCAGAAGATAAAAATATTTAAAATAATTTATCAAAATATATTTTATAGGAGTTTTAAAATACGTGCCGAGCCCCGCCCCTCAATGTAAAGAACTCAAGAGGACGGAGGGAGTACTATAAAACTTTAATATTTTTATTAATTTGTTGAATTCCAGATTAGATTTTTGACTTGATCCAAACTAATTTCTGGTCGTTAAAATTTTTAACTAGTCAAAAACGAAGACTCTAGAAGTCAACTCATTCCATTCTTACCTTCTGATCTATTCATTGCCTCAAATTTTTCCGGCACTAAAAAATCAATCTAAATTATAATATATAGAAACCTCTGTTTTATGTTTATAATAACGTATGTTTATCACTAACAGGCTTTGTTTTAACAAACAATGCTATTAATCATATCGGAGGGATTATATGTGTTTTTAAAAAAAGGAGAAGACTTTAAAATAAGAACTACCCAAAAAAACCCACCAGCAGTAAATTTTGTTACCTAGAGACTATTGGTAAAAACTGAAAAGTTAGAATTTTCTTTTCAGCATATTAGGAGAAAGAAATTGATAACCCAAAATTTGTTAATCTAGCCATATCTCCTTCGTTTCTTTACAAGATGTCGAGAGTTCCAATTTTGTCGAATAGAAGACCGAGGTGCGAGTATGTTTAATCAGGAAAGGAAAAAAAACAATAGGTAAAAGAAGTAAAACCCAGCACGGGCAAGAATTACAGACTATTCAAAAGAAAATGATTCATTCTTTCATAGTATTTCAGAACCTCAGCCCCACCACTGGAAAGCTTGCAATTTCAAACCATAAGAAAAGTCAAATCATCGTGTTTGGAAACTTAAGTATCTTACTTGCATGTCTGCATGAAACAGTCAAGATTTTCGAATGGCTATCGTTTTCATGAGCTCCTGTTTATTTTCAATCTTGTTGTTCTCCTCTGCAGCAGACACCATAACTGCAAATCAAACACTTAGAGATGGAGAAACCATTGTTTCAGCGCGTGGAGAGTTCGAAATGGGATTTTTCAGCCCCGGAAGCAGTTCCCAGAATAGATATTTTGGTATATGGTACAAGAAAATATCAACTGGAACAGTAATATGGGTGGCTAACAGAGAGACTTCAATTCCTACTAATTCAGGCACTTTAAGGGTCACCAGCAAGGGAATTGTTTTAAGTACTGATCAATATACTGACAACATAATTTGGTCGTCGAATTCTTCAAGTTCGGTGACAAATCCAGTGGCTCAACTCCTAGATACAGGGAATCTTGTTTTTGGCCATTCAAATGCAATTAAGAAACAAAATTTTATGTGGCAGAGTTTTGATCACCCTGTGGATACTCTTTTACCAGGCATGAAATTTGGCTTTGATTTAGCAACTGGCATCGACAGGTACTTGACGCCATGGGTAACTGATGGTAATCCTTTTCCTGGCAATTATATTTACCGGTTGGATCGTAATGGTTTTCCACAGATGATTTTGTGGAAAGATACAATTGTTAAGTACCGAACCGGACCATGGGTTGGCTCAGGATTCAGTGGCTTTCCTAATCTGTCAAACGGATTCTTCACAACAAGATTTGTTATAACTCAGACGGGAGCCTATTATATGTTTGATCTTGTTAATAGTTCTGAATCTGCTGTTCTGAGGTTGACATTTACACCCAGAGGCGATTTCCGTTATCTTACATGGAACAAACAGAGATATGTTTGGTCTGTTTATCTGAGTTACCGGATGAGTGAGTGTGATTCTTACGGAATTTGTGGAATAAATGGTGTTTGCAATGCCTACAATTCTCCTAGATGTAAATGTATGGAGGGGTTTGATGATAATCTAAACGATGTAAGAAGAGGATGTTCGCGCAATGTTCAGCTGAAATGTGGAAAAGGAGATGGTTTCATGAAGTATAGAGTTCAAAAATTGCCAGACACGCGATGGTCATGGTATAACATGAGCCTGAGCCTTGTGGAATGTGAGGCCAAGTGCTTGAAAGATTGCAATTGTACAGCTTACTCGAATACAGATATCAGAAATGGGGGAAGTGGATGTATGTTATGGTTTGGTGACTTGTATGATATGCAAGGCCCCTTAACAGATGGACAAGAATTTTATGTAAGAATGGCCAAATCCGAATTAAGTAAGTTATCTTTTACACCTTATATTTGCTTGGAATCTATACTTCTTATATATACCAGTAGAATAGACTAGTTGTCAAATGATCTCTATTAATCACAAACAACATATCAATTTTAATGAAATTAGGCCATCTGAAATTAGGTCACAGTCACTGACCTCCCACAAAAATGTTACAGTAATTGAACCCCGCCCCCTCCTTGCTGACCCTTCACGGGTGCTTTTTAGCCTGACTAGAGTTTTTGCAGAGGGAAACACATATTACAGAAGAAGAAACTCGAAGAAGCCAGTGTCGATCGTGTTAATCCCAGTGTTGGCAGTACTAGCAGGAGTACTGGGCTTCTTCTTCTTGTATATACTCAGAAAAAGAAGACTTAACAGAGCAGGTGACTTTCCTAATAGTAAATTTACTACAGTTTACATGCATGCCACTGGATTTATTACCTCGCGAAGCAATTGATTTTTCGAAGAATTTAGCAACTTAAATCTTAAAACTATATCCTCTTTTCAATGATTGGCTCAAAAATTTCAATTATAATTTTTATTCTCTGGAAGAATTTGTAAACAATTGTTACTGTTGGCAAATTTAAACCTTTGTGCAGCAAATTTAAAGAGTGATGCTACCGACGAAAGAGAGAGAGAGAGTTTTGGAACTGTATACAAGGTAACTGATTTATGCTTACTCAAGAGTACAAAATAACCTGCAGCATGGCAGCAAAACATGACAAGAACTATTCCTTTTAGCATTAGATTGTAGATTTATAGCTTTCAACTTGCTAGAAGACTTCATATTCAAATAAATAAATGCTAGGGATTAATGGAAGATGGGAAAGAGATAGCTGTGAAGAGACTCTCAAAGACATCTGGGCAAGGAACAAAAGAATTCAAGAATGAAGTTGTGTGCATTGCAAAACATCAACATCGAAATCTTGTCAAGCTTGTAGGATGTTGCATTGAGCAAGAAGAAATGATGTTGATCTATGAGTATCTTCCGAACAAAAGCTTGGATTTCTTTATCTTTGGTATCCATATGATTTGTTAATCATTAAATTTGTTAATTTTTCTACTCTACATTGATCTCAAGCAGGCAGTAGCTTCTCTTATAATTACATTCAGGATGTGATCATGACTAATTATTTGACAGACTCAACACGGAGCAAATTGCTTGACTGGGCAACCAGATTCAATATCATCAATGGGATTGCTCGAGGCCTTCTCTATCTCCATCGGGATTCCAGGCTACGAATTATCCACAGAGATCTTAAAGTAAGCAATATTTTATTAGATAAAGACTTGAACCCTAAGATATCAGACTTTGGCTTGGCTAGAATTTTCGGAGGAGATGAGACACAAGCAAATACAAGAAGAGTGGTCGGCACATAGTAAGAATCTGCTTCTTATTTCAACTAGTATAATCAAGGAAAAAATAATCTCACTTCATTCCCTGTTTTTTCTCGCAGTGGGTACATGTCTCCTGAGTATCAACTAGATGGACTTTTCTCAGTGAAATCGGACGTGTTTAGCTTTGGTGTTCTAGTGCTGGAAATTGTGAGTGGAAAAAAAAACGGTGGATTCTTTCATCCGGATCACCATCACAATCTTCTAGGACATGTAAGGTTCTTTGCTTTCACTCCTCTTCTTACGAGAAAATCAATAAAACTGATAATTTTTTGACCCATGATTAGGCCTGGAACCTGTTTAAAGAAGGCATGTCAGAGGAAATGATAGATTCTCAATTAAGCTACAAAGTCCATCTATCCGAAGTTCTACGATCAATCCACATTGGGTTGTTATGCGTTCAACAAAATCCGGAAGACAGACCAAGCATGTCATATGTTGTTATGATGTTGGGTAGTGAACTTGTACTGCCTCAACCCAAAAAACCAGGTTTTTTCGTAGAAAGAAATGAATTTATCCCTGAAAGCCAAAATATATCATTGTCATGCAAAGAAATGAGCATTACCCTATTAGAAGCCCGATAGCAAATATATCATTTTGTTGCTACGTTGTCTAAAGATGTATAAAACGATTCTTTGCAACCTTCATTATGTATAAATAAATTACTTCCCCTATTACGGTATATTTACACAAACAAAATGTTGCTGCTTATTATATGACTGATACTGACACGGGCGGAACCAGGATTTTGATTTGAGGGGGATCAGATTATATTTAGAGGGGATCAATTCAAGTCACTTCGAAAGTTTTATAAATTTTACCTTAGATTTTTTGCAATTTTGAACAATTGGTAGGGATTGAGACTCACTTTGATTCCCCTAGTTCCGCTCTGTTGATATACATATTTGAAATTACATTCACTTGTTTTTAGTTTAATTGTTAGCAACTGTTAGGAGTTAGAAGTATAGGAAGTATATTAAAAACGGATACCGTCAATGGAAATAGAATGATCCAATCATTGATGTGAGACACGTGATCAGAAGAGCCCCACGGCGCCAGGATGTGTTTTAAGTTATGAGAGTGTACAGTTTTATTGTATGCATAAATGCTATTTTTTTTAAAGCAATCAGTTTAATAATTTGCTAAATCAGCCAGTAGACATGATTGTAACTCAAAAGGAACATCACTTCCGTTGAACACTCGATCCGGAAATGAACATGATGCTTAAGCAAATATGAGCCATCATATTAGCAGATTGTTTAATAAAATACAAAGAAATATTGTTTTGAGAACGAAGAAGCTCACGACAATCTTCAATAACGATACCAAATGCTGAAACCATACGAACTGAACTTCGGATTGCTTGAATGACCAGCAAACAATCTGATTCCAATTCCACTCTTCCCCAGTTTTGATTGAAATTTTATTGTTTGACAATCGAACACGCTTACGGTCACTTTTGTTTTAACTTCAAATCCTCAACCTCTGCCTCTCAAGAGTAATACCACTATAAAAGGAGCATAAAGCATTTTACTCGAATAAAATGCAAAGAAACCAAAAAAAAATAATATTAAATTTCATAAATCTTTGGTTTAATAAAACTTATCATAAAATCAAAAATCATTAAATCACGAGAAACATGTAACTGTATAGATACATTAAAATTTTACAAATGCACCTTTATAATTTAAGGTTAACTAGTTTCAAGTATTCATTTTAGTTCATTATATAAGACATTTAAATTTTTTTGTATCTAACTTTAAATGCTTTGATATGTTACTAAAAATAATTTTTTTTTAATTTTTTTAATAAAAATATATTATTAATATTTTTTAAAAAAATTGAAAAATAATAATTCTAGCTATTTTATTAAATACCTAAAATTACGGGTATGTAATGGAACAAAATAGTCTGGTTTAGACTTTAGATAGTGTAGCTCAAGCGAAACTGTTTGGGGAGATCAAAGTATCAAACTAGACATCCAAAGGAGTTGGAACTTGTGTTGTACTTGTGCCTGAACAAGGTAATACATACATCTGTATACATTTGTTCTCTTATATTCAAATACTATTGTTGTTGTTCATTTCCAGATTATCATGCAAGCAATTTGTAGGTTTTAAGCAGGGTTTTATAATTTTATTCCCTCTCTTTGATATCTCTTCTCATTCACCCTCGTTTTCGAAACTTATGATGTTAAATTAACCCCTGTTTACTTTCGCTATAATCTCGAAAATGTCGAAATTGTGATTGGTTTTCATAGTATTGACAAGTAACAAATGCACAATATGTCGTAATTGAGAGTTTCTGATGAATGGAGATGGTTTACCATTGTTATTCATGTGTGTGACTATGAAGTATATTACTTGTGTTTGTGTGAATTCAAGTTCTCGAGCTTACCCCTTATTTTGAATCTGCATTGTTTTTACATATTATTTCGGTCTTCGCTCTTGAATTGGTTCCTTAATGTTTGCTCATGTAATTTTTTCTTCTTTTCAAAAATGAACATTGTTCTAGAATTGGTATTATCTTTAATGTTGTGTTTGGTTGGGGTGAATGGAATGGAATGGATGAAACTAAAAGAAAGTAATGGGAGTTGAAGGAAAGGTTTGAGAAAAAAATGAGATAATGCAAAATTGTTATGATAAGAATTGCGAAGAAAATGAATGAGTTAAGGAATGAAGCATTCCATCTCAAAGTGGGGTTTTTGAATTATAATGTAGGTGATTAAGAATGAAATGAGTTAAAGAATGAAAATTGTGAGTATTTTACTATTTTACACTTTAAATCTCATTACATTCTATTCCATTCCAATCATCCCAACCAAACACAACATAAGGCTTAATGACCTTTTAGCCCTTGAGGTTTAATACCATATACTCATCGACCACTGTGTTTTAAAAGTGTACCTTTTAGTCCCTTTGGTATTGAAATCATACATTTCAACCCTTATATCGGTTCATAACAAAAAACAGGTATAACTCGGATGGGCAAAACAGTCTTTACAGTTATACCAGTTTTTTGTTTTGAACCGGTATAAGGTTCAAAAGGTATGATTTCAGTATCTCAGGGCTAAAAGGTACACTTTAAAACACAGGGACTGATGGGTATATGGTACTAAATCTCAGAGGTTAAAAGGTCATTAAGCCTAATCTAATTGATACCGAGAAAATAGCTTTTATTCATACTTTTAGACTATTTTAGTATCTTTGTTTCTTTGTTAAAATTGTAAGTGTGTGGCAGGAAAATGGGTGTGAATTTCTAAATAAGTATCAGACTATTATTAATACTGGATATGTTGCGAGTCACAATATCTGACTATCATAACATACTGAGTGTGTAATAAATTACAATATCTTGCTTTGCATTTCATAAATACATTTAGGTCCATTAGTTGTTGTTAGTCCCTATTAAATATTCTAGAGGAAAAGAGACTCGTGAACCTGTTTAGTGATTTGATTAGAATAAACATTTTAACTTCTCCTAGCCATTACTTCACTCCAATACTTGAATTCTATTTTAGGTTAGGACTAATAGCGAAGGTGGCTTGCCGGTAGTCCAAGTTTCCAACACTGAATAGCAAAGCAAGGGCCTTGTAGCCATTCATTTTGGGTATCAACAATTTAGAAATCGTTTTTCCATTTCCATGTAATGCTTTAAAAATCTTAATCATGCAAGAGAAAGAGCACACTGCGGTAACAAACTCCGTAAAAGGAAACTATGGGTGATGATAAAACTAGTAGCCAGAGGACAATGATAAACTGATAAATAACGTGGCTTAAAGTCCTTAGATATTGTGAGCCATATGCTGCAAACAATTGTTTTCAACATTTTGACACCAATCTCAGCAGATTGCAATATATTTAAAGTCATTTAGGGATCATGCAAACTAGGACATGTGAACATATTTTAAACTGAATCAAGTTTTCTAAAAGGTAGACTTGAAATGTCTTCAGTTATACAATGTGTCATATACTACAGGTGATCAATAGAACAAATTGTCAGTATGTGCTTATTATAGTCAGATATTGCAAAGAAATGACATCGTTAGTTACTTGATGTCATTAGTGATACAGAATTTTCAAAGCTGCATAGGAAAAATTAAGTTGGTATACTTTGTATTGTCCAACAGATACATACCAATTCAAGAAATGGCCTTGTTGGCATCCTGAAACCATTAAGGTCCTTAATCCAAAAGATATACAAAGTCATACAGGAATTCAGAGGTTGTTTATGAAAACTATAGGAATGACAAATGTGTATTTCGTCTTAATGCAAATCCAGTGCAAACGCTAAAATTTGTTCATACATACCAACAAGAAAAGATGAAACTTGGAAATCTAGAAATTGTATATTGCATAATTGACATGACATATCCTCGTGAAAAGGCAGTATCATTCACAAACACCGAATCAGATTCACTGACCCTTTCGGTATCAATTACCTTTTAACCCCTGAGGTTGAATACCATATATCCATCAGCCCCTGTGTTTTAAAAGTGTACCCTTTAGTCCCCGAGGTACTGAAATCATACATTTCGACCCTTATACCGGTTTAGAACAAAAAAACGGTATAACTGTAAATACTATTTTGCCCATCCGAGTTATACCGATTTTTTGTTCTAAACCGGTATAAGGGTTGAAAGGTATGATTTCAATACATCATGAGCTAAAAGGTACACTTTTAAAACACAGTGGTTGATGGGTATATGGTACTAAACCTCAGGGGCTAATGAATCATTAATATCTAGTATGCTTGTAGTTGGCGGTATTGCCAAATGATAACATCCCTCAAGTTATTTTTTTTCACATATTATTTTACTATGGTAGTCTACAAAGAGTTCTTCATTTTCACAAAGTTATCATGATACCAGAGCCTCCGGTTCTGGCCTTAGATTTCTTAGCTAGTAAATAAACCATGTCCTTACATACCATGGATGTTTTTCAATTTTCATCCCTCATAATATTCTTCTTCGCACAAGATTGTTGCTTCTCAAACTCAGATTTAAGAACTCCACTCTTAAGCAAAGGAAAATTGCATAACCATTTTGTTTTCTCAAAAATCATCTCAAGCCTCACCAAATTTAACTACCATGGAGCCTGGAGGCATTAAATTATTTCTTTACAAACATCAAAGTGCAACCTTACCTCAAATAGGACAGTTTCGGTTCATAATATGGTTTTTGATGGGGGAGTTGTATTGTTGGTTGATGCTCTAAAGTCTAAAGTTGTATGATTAAATGTCTAAACTACAGAATTGTCAAGCGGTGCAATATTACCTCAAATCAGGACGGGTTGTGGCTCGGTCTATGTTTCTTCATGGGGGAGCTAAGGTTTGTGTTATGTACTTCTGCCAATGCAATCATAGCAAAGAGTTCTTCATTTTCACAAAGTTATCAATCTATTTATGTTTGAGGAAAAGTCTTTAGTTAGTTCAAGTTAAAGTTGGACATGACTAGCAAATGACTCAATTGTGCTTCTGTTCAGCTTAGACATTCTATTTTCTCATATATGCATTGCCTAAGGCCTATGCTATATACTTCAATTAAAAAGTCAATTAGTATAAGAGATACTAAATTTGTATAAGTAAATTTATTCTCTAATACAAGCAAGAATGAATATTCATCATGATTGTAGTGATTGTGGTCTACCATTATGTAATATATGCATTTTTGTTCTTAGAAGGAATGCATCATGGTATTCCTAATAACGTTTCAAGAAGCTTAAAATGATAATTTTTTTTTTGTTGTGTTCGGTTATTAAAGAAAGCTTTCAAAGCCTTGGTCTCCCAAAGTTGTTGATGATGTATGAGAAGAAGGCCTTATCTTGTTTTATAACCTAATGTTGTTTATTAATTGCAGTGTTTACAAGATATTTAGAATCATGTTTCCACCACGAATGAAGATGGCAGTCACAGAAAACCCCAAAAAACTGGCTAATTTAATTGACCTTGTTAATTTACCTTCACCGCTACGGGACTTTTTGGGACAGTCTCAGATTTCGCGCTTGGGCTGTTTCATGCGCGTTTGATCATACGTCAAAACCAATAATCTCCAGGTTCTGATTTTCAGTCCATAATTTGAACACGTAAAATTTTTCTTTAGTTTGATGTCTATTCTAATCATGTCGCCTATCTTTTTTATCTTTGTGTTTGAAAACTGGTGCATTATTTGATTTATATTTATATTCATATTCATATTCATTCTGTTCATATTCATTTCCATTCATATTCATTTCCATTATGTTCTCTCTGAGGTAAAAAGTTCAGTGTTCTCATTGCTTGCTATGCCAGAACGTCTCAGCGTGATTTGAGTTGTGTAGTTTCAGTAGTGTAAATATATGAGAACGAGAATTAATATTTATTTTTTTGTAATAGATATTATCAACAACAGATTATTTAAATAAAGTATTTTCAATTAATTATGGAGAAGTTGTAAACTACGTATGATTTATTATAATCATTGGTGTATAAAATTTCAAGTCGTTTCAGTACTCATTCTGAGAATTTTTTTCTACTGTTTAATTCGATCATACGCAATAATATGTAGAGGAACATATAATATCAAAGCAAATAACCAATTTATATAAAATATAAGTAACTTAATACAATTTTTAAAAATTAATAAGAATTTGGAAATAACAATGCCTTTGATAAGTTGTCAATTTATTAGGATGAATCGTTCATTAATTGCTATACAACGGACCACCAAAGTGATTATACGGAAATCGGAAAAAATTTAGTTGCTATACAATGGGCCTCTATAAGGAGATGTCGTACACACTACAAAGAAGAAACCTCTGTACTAACCGGCATAGTTGTATTCTTCTTTTTTAATAGTTTACTGGCGAAGTACAATGCAAGTTCATTAAGTGTATATAGTTGCATGCTTAATTTTCAGGCATAGGATGTTACTATTCTATAAAAATATTCCTTTGTAGATGTGTTAAGTCCAGTGTTCTAAAAATTGTATGATTTTTTAAGAAGAGCCGATAAATTTTCGATTTAAGGTTTAAAAGCATTTTACAGATGCATTTTTTGAAATACGAAATCAGATATTACATGGTATATTTGACTATAAATAAGGTTAATATATTATAAATATTTAAAAATATTAGAAATTACCCGTTTTTTGTTCTAATTTGACATTCTGATAAACCTTTGATTTATCGATAAATCGCTATACGGAACCTAAACCGATTTGTTCCGAATTCCAAAATCTTATCCCATGATTTAGTCATTTAAATATTCAATTAACAACGTCAATTCAGACATAGTAAACATTGAAACTGCAAACTTAATAAAAGATGAAATGCTTTGTTTTTGTACCATGCACCAAATTTAATTTGCAACTCTTTATTATGACAATCAAAGGTTGCTCTGTTGTATTGTTGAAATCGTTCATTTACAATTCTACCAATTAATTTAGAACGACTACATGTCTGTTGGACATAATTTACAAAGATAGAATAATTGTAAATTGGTATTGGTTGAAAAGAATTAACAACTACAACAATATATAAATCTTAGTTATGCATTGTTAATTTATTTACAGTTGTCTTTGTCAATTGGTTCAAGAAGTGCTATTTTTTCATAAAGTTGTAAGGCCATAATTGTTTCGAATTGTATTCTTTGCTCTTTGGAATAGAAGGAAATGAAATTACCAAATTCAATTATAGGAGTATATGCATATCATTGTAGGACATTCAATTGTTATAGTATGGGCAGTACTGTTATGGTCATTTGGTAGACTCACATAAGCACTTTAAAGTTTGAGAAAATACATTTATATCAGTTTGCACATGGATGTCAAGAGTTCATACTTAGTTCCTGGAATAAATTAAAAAATGCAATAAAAAGGTTTATCAGAACCGTCAAGTAAGGACATGCATCATATAATATCATAAGAAGTAACAACAGTAAATAGTAGAATCATCCATTACAGACATACTCACTTACGAAATCCGAAAATGAGAATAAGTTCCACAAAATTTAAACATAAAAATTACAATAATACATGTCCAACGGGGCTCAAATTGTTTGTTACCATATTCCATGTACTTCCCAGAATCTGCAAACCCAAAATGTATAACATTATACAATTTCCACAAACTTAAGAATATAGCTATTAAGAGAAGTATTTCTAAGTTACCTATTCCGAAGTGTGTCAACCTGTTCACAATTCACATTCATGTCGAAAGTCGTAGCTGGCATATTTTTGATTGTCATCACACCATTGTAGTTGTTGCAAATCATTCTGCAGCAGGAAATGACAATAATAACAGGTTCATCTGCAGCCTGGTTGAAGGCATTCTGAAAGGATGAAGCTAGCTCATTCCAGAAAAAGACCGTAACCCGATGCCTGTATAAGAAAGTTATATTGTAGTATATTACAGTATATTCGGAATATAGATTTGGATGGGTAAATTGGATACTTACATTAGGTCAGTAACAACAAACTCCATAAAGTATTGATCTCCATTTCTTATGTTCGTCACATATTTCATAGGCTTTATGTCATCAACAATGCCAACAATATCTACAATGTTCAATACAATTATAAGTGATATATAAATATTTGATTTTTTTCTTGCAACGAATATTATCCATCAAACAGATTCTGTAAAAAAGTAAAGGCAAAGCTTACCTATCAAATGGTCATCTTCTTCAGTAGCATCAACAAAATGTTTAAGATTGGTAAAGTGGAAAATATTGTCAGGAATAACTGAATAGTTTTCTTCGTCAGGTGTAACAACGGTTAGATTTGTTAGTACGATTTGTATATCACTTTCAAAACATTTATACTTCTCAGTATAAGGTGCCACAGTGAAGTTACAGATCTCATAGTTTTCACCATCAACAAACTGATTATCAAAAATTTCTAGGAGAGAAGATTTGATCCAACCATGCATTCGCGTGTGCTGTGTTAACAAATTCAATGTATAAAACTGTCCGAAATTGGAATGAATGGGTCTTAAATGTATGAAAATAACAAAAGTTTTTAACTTACATATTCATCAATGAGTATCAAATGAACGCCATTCATCGGAGTTCCACTGTGTCTGTTGCTTTCTCTCCATTTCCTAGCCAACCGCACCTTGATTTTCCCATCATGTTTGCTTGTTAGTTCAAGGTCAGCTAAGCTTACATACTCCATGAAGATGCAAATGAAAGATAGATAAGATTTTTTGGATATTTTGTTTGGAAATACTCAAGTTTATTACTTGTGGAGTTATGTCTTATTGTGTAGTCACATCCTGTACTATTATCTTGTATATAATATTTATTTGCCAGCTTTTAAAATTTAAAAAAAAAAATTAATAAGCAATTTTAACTTCAAATTAAATACGTCCAAATTCGGTCCCTTTCAATGCTTAATTATGTAATTTGTATTATATTTTGAATACAGTTAATGTAAATAATTTTATATATTTTCATTATCAATGTTGTAATAGCATTTTGGTGCGTTATCCAATATATTATTGTTGATGCTATTGTTTTTTTGACTCAAAAAGTTTTTACGATAATATGAAAATAAGAGTTCATAATGATTTTAAAGTTGGATAAAATCGTACTAAATCAATATCAGGATGCATTTCAATTTATATACTCGTAGATTCTAAAAGCTACGTAAAGAAATGTTATTGACAATAAAATACAATTTATATAATAGCATTTTGGTGGCTTATCAAATATATTATTGTTTTTTGATGATATTGGTTTTTTGTTTGAAAGAGTAATTACGATAATATGAAGATAAGAGTTCTCAATGAATTAAAAATTGGATAAAAACATAATTTCAATTAAATTTGATAATAAAATAAAATCAATTTAAACATTCAAGTCATTAGATACAATTATTACTGAATGTCAACATTAAATTAATATTTTCTATATTGAAAAGTATGGCATTCATAAAAAAGTTGTTTCTCGGCATGTCTGTTGACGTTTACATTGAAAACAATGCATTGTCGATAACCTTTTTTAGATATTTGAACAACCAATTAAGATATCGAAGTGGTGCTTGACATTTAAAATTCTCAATGGATTAAATTTTGTAAAAAATCTTACTAAATGAAAATCATGATGCATTGTACTTTATATTTTTAATGCTTAATTATGTAATTTGAATTATATTTGAAATACAATTAATGTAAATTATTTAATAATATTTTCATGATCAATGTTGTAATTGTATTTTGTTGGGTTATCAAATATATTATTGTTTTTTTATGATATTGCTTTTTTGTTTGAAAGAGTAATTACGATAATATGAAGATAAGAGTTCTCAATGAATTTAAAAGTTGGATAAAATCATACTAAATCAAATCAAGGGAATATATTTCAATTTATATAATTTCGATTCAATTTGACAATAGAATACAATTAAGGTAAACATCCCATTAATAAAATATAATTATGACGAAATGTGAACATTCTATTAATATTTTGTTTATTGAAAAATATACATATTGGCATTCATAAAAAAATTGTTTCTCTGCGTGTCCGTTGACATTTACATTGAAAACTGTTCATTGTCGATAAGGTTGGTTACATATTTGAAAAACCAATTAAAATATCGACATTGTGTTTGACATTCAAATTTCTCAATGGATTATAATTTGGATAAAGTCTTACTAAAAGAATATCATGATGCATTTTACTTTATATTTTTAATGCTTAATTATGTAATTTGACTTATATGTGGAATACAATTAATGTAAATTATTTAATATATATTTTCATTATTAATGTAAATTATGTAATATATATTGTTTTTTTGGTGATATTGGTTTTTTGTTTGAAAGAGTAATTACGATAATATGAAGATAAGAGTTCTCAATGAATTCAAAATTGAATACAAACATACTAAATCAATATCAGGATGCATTTCAATTTATATAATTTTGATTTAATTTGATAATAAAATACAATCAATGTAAACATTCAAGTCGTTAAATATAATTATGATTGAATGTCAACATAAAATTGTGATTTTCTATATTGAAAACTATAGTGGATAGTATCATTCATAAAAAACTTGTTTCTCTTTTCCATATTGAAAACTATAGTGGATAGTATCATTCATAAAAAAGTTGTTTCTGGGCGTCTCAGTTGACATTTACATTGAAAACAGTGTATTGTCAATAAGGTTGGTTAGATATTTGAACAACCAATTAAGATATCGACATTGTGCTTGACATCCAAAATCAACATTGTGCTTGACATTCAAATTTCTCAATGGATTATAAATTGGATAAAGTCTTACTAAAAGAATATCATGATGCATTTTACTTTATATTTTTAATGCTTAATTATGTAATTTGACTTATATGTGGAATACAATTAATGTAAATTATTTAATATATATTTTCATTATTAATGTAAATTATGTAATATATATTGCTTTTTGATGATATTGGTTTTTTGTTTGAAAAAGTAATTACGATGATATGAAGATAAGAGTTCTCAATGAATTCAGAACTAAATAAAATCATACTAAATCAATATCATGATGCATTTTAATTTATATAATTTTGATTGAATTTGATAATAAAATACAATCAATGTAAAAAATCAATTAATAGAATACAATTATGACTAAATGTCGAAATTCAATTAATATTTTCTTTATTCAAAAGTATACTGTATAATTGTCAATGGACTATAATTTGGATAAAGTCTTACTAAATGAATATCATAATGCATTTTACTTTATATCATTTTCATTTGATTCAATAAAAAAGTAAAATAAAAACATTTTACTTAAAGTAAAACAAATAGGATTTTAGACTGAAATTTTAAGGTACTAATCATCAATAATAAAAAAAAACAAAATTAAGTACAATACATTAACAAAAAAATGTAAAAAATGACGTTGCATTGGCGACTTGGCAAAATAAAAAGTTTTTATTTGGAGATTTATATTAATGCACATGAGGTCTATTTAATTAATAATTATATTAACCAATTGTAATTTGACACGTTCCAGTATAGACATTTTGTGAAAAGTTTTGTTTGGTTTCCAAATGTAGTCGAACAGTACAAAATATGTGAAATTGTACACTCATTTCGGAAAAGTACAAATTCTTCTGCAATCTTAGTGGAATAGTAACATATCTTCACTATATTATAATCTATGCAGGTGCCATGCTTTACATTGGGAAAACCATAAAAAAAAAAACTGTGCAACTCATCACTTAGCTACATCTTAATGGTTACCTTTTTAGAGCTATAGGATGTCACTGTATGATGGAAATAGAGAGAACTGCAACACATCTGTATGTCATTACATCCTTTACTTAGTGTAATTTTATATTAGTAACGGACGTGAAAAGTTTGAACTCAATAATACACCCAACTATTTTAATATTGACGTCTTTAATGATACTCTGCACGTGGGCACAATTTCCTGCGATCATAAGTCAACTCCGAATATTTCTAAATCTATTAAATCGATAGTTTTTTCTTTATGTATAGTAGCATCGTAGTAACACAAAAGTATAATAAAATTCAGTACAAAGAAATTAGATGAAAAATATTCAACCCAAATACCTTTTACACCATTAACATTGTTATAAACCAATCTCAGTATATATACTACTCTTCTTATAGATTTGTTACTCTTATTGTGGCGAAAGACTGATTCAGAATCTTTGTCTCCTCTCATTTGCTGCTCTGATAAGGTATGTCAATTCTTTTCTCTTCCTATTTAATTCTACTACATCTTTGTAGACTGATAATTCAGGGATGATTCTTTACATGTATAAAGCTTTTTGTTTGCTCTAGGGTTCTAATTGCATATCCATCAATATATTTGACCATAGTAATCATCATATTGGGTATTATATTCAATACATATGCAAGATATAGTCTTACTGCTATAATTTAGTGTAATTGCTTCATGGATATTAGGTACATCAGTATGAGTGATCAGGTTTTGCAAATAAATTTTATGTGTCTACATTCGGCTAGAAGCTATGAAAAAGGAATTCTGGTATGAATAAATTTACACTCATCTTATACATTATTGTAAAAAAAAAGTGTATCTATATTCAAAACAATTATTCTTCGTAGGTACTACCTGAGGAGTTCATAGAGCAATATGGTGAGAATTTACCCAACAAAGTGTATTTATATGTACCATCTGGTGCAATGTGGCCGGCAACATTTATAAAAACTTCTGGAACCATTGAAGGGTTACAATGCATGATTTCTTTCTATGGGTTGAAACAATACAATTTACCTCTACTGCAATACACCGGTGGTTCACATTTTAATGTTCACATTTTTAATTGTTATGCGGTGGAGATTGAATATCCATTACATAGCATACCATCAAAGAAATCAGGAATCCAAACTGAAAACTTGATGTGCAGCAATGTTAATTTAATAACGAAATCTAAATTTGAAACGGAAATATTGGAAGTTGCATTAAACTTCAATGCGTACAATAATAGTGATGAACTCTGGGAGGTGAAGATTGACAACAAAAATTTGGAAATCAAAGATTTACATCAGGTAAATTGAATTTAAAATTTTAATTTTCGAAATTATTATGATTTATGTACTGACCTCATCTATAACTTTTGTTCTTTTCCATTAACAGGTTTTATCAAAGGAGGCAATGGGAAAACTAAACATTGATAAAAAAGTGGGTTATGTAGATGTTGGATTTGTCAAAAACTACTGGAAAATTGATTTGGTAGAGGACAATGGAATTTGGAGTTTTGGAAATGGTTGGAATGATTTTGCAAGAGAATCTAATTTATCCGAAGGTGACATTTGCATCTTTAACAACACAAACAAAAAAAATTCACTCCGGGTACCAATCTTCAAGCTGAAAGATATTTCCAACTGGAATCCTCCAAAAGGTAACTAATGAATTAGGAATTTACCTTCTATATGTACTTTTAGAGTGTTTCAGACTAACATGGGGATTCTTCTGAACAGGAGACGAACTTAACAAATCAAGGACATGCTTCTTGCACATTTGTAACAAAGATTCTTTGAAAAAGGGAGAAATTGTAAAAAACAATACAATACTTTCTCCATTATTTTTGGAGAATGGAAATTGTAAATTGTTTAGTAATGAAAATTCATATTACTTGCAGGTCCTTCCTCGGATGTTCATGCAAAAGTATGAAAGGAAATTAGGCAATGCTGTGAAACTTTGGATGGCAGATAGAAAAGTGTGGATAACTGCTTTATGTGTAAAAGATAAGTGTATGTTTGGCTTGCAGAGATTGCTCAATTTTTACTCAATTATGCCTGAATCTATGATGGTGTTTGAGTACTTTGGAGAATCTACTTTTTATTTGTCCATTTTGGGTCCAAATGGAGTGGATATACTATATGATCAACAGAATAAACTATTACTGGAGGAAGTTGTAATGGAGAGTACTGTTCAAAATTACATGTCTGTCTCAGATTCAACGGAGGTACATGAAGGTAAAAAAATTGAAGAATAATTTGCATTGTTCTTTCTGTTGATAAATATTACATGATTGTGTTTCTCTTTTTTACATGAACACAGAAGGAATTCATGGAGATGAGCATATTTCTTCTGAAGACTATGACATAGTAGAAGGTATGGAGACTATGACATATATCTTCTTTATGATTAATTTCAAACTTCCAGAAATTAATATTATCATGTTTCTATAGAATCGTTGCCTATACTATCAAGAGAAGAAAACTCTGAAAACAAAACAGAGAATTTCAGTGTCAGCCTTAAAAATTCACATTTTGATGCCAAATCGCATGGAGTGGTAAGTACCAAATATTAAACTTACAATTTAAATTAGTACTTTTCATCAATTGTACTAAACTTATAAGGCGTAATATTGGACTTGTAGTATATTCCAAGGAGTCTAGTCAACTTCTACAAAAAATGGAGAAATCAAAAGACAGTAACATTATCTTATCAAGGAAAAAAGTGCCCAATTAAAGGGAATGCAGAGGGAAAGCGATGCAGATTGGGAAAGGGCTGGAGTCAATTCATCAGCAAAAATGAGTTTGTGGTTGGTCAGAGCATAAATTTTCAGTATCTCCCTAATAAGAAAATCATGTTCAAAGTAACAACAGAAATCTAATATCGTATGATGTCTATGGACATAACTGTGTTTATTATTATTAATGTAACCTAGACTGTATTTTTCAATTTCAGTTTAGAATATGCATGTAATGTTGAAACTACTTATGTGTTATATATGTCGATTTGTCTGTTTATCATTTTCAACCATTCAATTCAAGGTTAGTTGAATAAAACAACGATTTAATAAAAAAACAAATAACATTTCATTATTCTTACAAATGTTAACAAAAAACAAACGAAACAATCACATGACTAAGGTGCTGGAACATTGCAAAAGACTTCCTTGTAAACAACATTCTGAGTAGTAGTCGTTGTACAACCACTTTCATCATCTATGAAACATTTTAAACCTTCAGGAGATGTAACGCGACTGATGGCAACATAGAACTGCCCATGAGTGAAAACAGAGTTCGGTAAGTACAATCCAGCCTTTTGTAGTGATTGGCCCTGAGATTTATTTATAGTCATCGCATAACAAACTTGAAGTGGCATTTGTTTGCGTAGAAGTTTGAATGGAAGCCTAGAATCACTGGGGCAACATACGATACGGGGAATAAAGTGTCGTGTACCAACAAAGCTTCCAGTAATTACTTCACATTCTAGACATTGCTTCAAACACTTAGTAATCATCATTCTAGTTCCGTTGCATAAACCAAGAGTTTGGTTCAAATTTCTCATTAACATGACGACAACTCCATCTTTCAATTTCAACTCATGACATGGCAAACCAGGAATTGAAATAGAATTCAGATATTCAGTAGGGAAAGCAAGATTCAATTGATAATCAGTCCCTCCAAATTCCTCAGCTTTGTCTACACTAAAATATGATGTGGCCTCCCCAGGAATCTTTTCAACGATCGCTGAATTCAAGTCACAAACGGTCATATTGGTGGGTGTTAAAATAGCTCTTTCACTCAAATATTTTGGAGATTTGAAGTTCTCTAAAAAATTGGGGTAAATACAATGGATCATGTTTTCGACTGAATTAGACTCCTCCAAATTGCAAAATTCATGAGGAACAGGAATATCAAATTCGGTGGACAAAGAACTATCAGATTCAGCATGTTGTATTTTTCCATCACCAACATCAAGAACCCATTTCGCAAAAATGCTAAGAACTTCACTTTCAGCATCTGTCTTGGCAAGTTTTAACCGCATATTTTTCCTCAGAATAAAGACACTACAGAGATGCCACAATCTTGAACTGGCAATGCATGCGGAAACAACTTCACCACGGGAAGCGTAAGGAATAACAGGAAGAATTTGCCTAAAATCGCCACCAAGTAAGACAGTTATCCCTCCAAATGGCTTATGAAAACGTCGACGATCGTGTACTTTCATTAAGTCTCTTAAAGAACGGTCTAAACATTCAAAAGCATATCGATGTTGCATTGGTGCTTCATCCCAAATAATAAGACTTGTACGTCTTATTAGTTCAGCTGAATCAGAGTTATGTCCAATACCACATAAAGAATAATCATCAAGCAAAATGGGAATTTTAAAACGTGAGTGTGCTGTCCTACCTCCTGGAAGTAGAGTGGCTGCAATACCGGAAGATGCAACAGGTAAAACAATCTTACCTGAAGCTCTCAATTTGCAAATCAAAGTTCTCCACAGATAGGTTTTGCCGCATCCACCACTACCATAAACAAAGAAAAATCCACCTTGATCACTATTAACAGAATGTAATACAGCGTTGTACACAACCATCTGTTCTTCATTGCAATTAGATAAAAGATGCTTGAATTCGGATTCCATTTCATCTTTGTTGTAACTTGTTTCTTCCAATATCAAATTGTTAACACCATTGTTCAAATACTGGGGCGGAGGCTGAGGAATCTGCGGATAATCTTTTAGGCTTTTCCCAAGGGACCTCAGCAACCGATTAATTTCTGCATTAAAGTTCAGAATACAGACATTCATTTGTAATTTTAACAAAGTTCATATAATATACAATTATCTCACGTTTCAGGAAATAATTAATATAAAAACTTAACACTTACCACCAAGTGCATAGAATTGTATCTCTTCATGTGATAAGTTGAGGTTGTTATTTCCACTTGACCGACGCTTCATGATCAAAATGTCATCCCCCATTACTTGACAATGACTCAACCACAATTGACACACATCACTAACTTGACAATTGACAATTATGTGTACAAATAATTGTCTAATTTGTGGTGGGAAACCACATTTTGAACATTCAGTTAGCACCTCATGCCATTCATCATCATTTTCAAGCAAACCCAATTCTTTGCAAGCTTCATGATAGGTAGAATAAAGAACTCCATTCACTGTTCGTAATGATTCAAAAGAAGTACATCCACGCACTTTAGAAAGCAACAAACGCAGATACCAAATTTCACCGCTACTGTGATGAGTATAGATCAAACGACCTATTTGAAATCCTTTCTTCCGCAAAGTCCACTTATTAGCTCCATCATTCCAAACATATTTATGAGGAATTTGATCGTACGTGAATTGTCTGGCATTTGGATCTGTAATGTTTAATTTGAAAAATGCTTCAAGTTTGCTGACTTTGTTTTTCTCTCTTTCCGCTACTTTCTTTAAAGAATCATTTGATCGGAAGGTACAATTCTTCTGTCCAGGAAGGTGAAATGACAAACGCTCAACAGATATTGATCGATGATGTATTTGAAAACCAAAGGTTCGATAAGAAGCTTCAGATCCACAGATATACCGCCCATCAAAGAAAGCTTGAATTTCATCAACACTGTCATCATTAACTGGAGTCTGTTTTTTTCTAAGGCCTCTTACCTCAACGGTGGCTCTATCATGCCCTTTAAGACAATACTTGAATAGGTATTTTAAACTTCTTGCATGACAACAGATCTCCACATTAATATGACACTGATACTTCACAAGTAATCCTCGGTTGTACGGTACAACCCACTGATTATCCAGTTCTGTCTTACGTACTTTAACAGTAACTCCAGTATTTCGACGCTTATAAAGAGGAAAACCAGATTCATCAAACATTGTGCGGGGACAGTACCTACACCCACAAAATAAATTAAATCAAGCTCATATGACTATTTTTTACTAAAAACAAAAATTAATAATGGCAGATTTAACAAAATTTACTTTTTAGGAAAATGTCGTGTGCATTTAAAATCTTTCATGCAAGGAGATTTTGGATATTCAACACCACAAGGACCATGAATCATAAACGCCTTCACACCTGCATAACCAACCGGATCTAACACAGGATCAGGAATCTCCGCAGAAACAAATTGATCAACATTGCCCATAAGATTCTTTTTGGAAGTAGAATCAAGCCATATCAGCATATAAACATGAGGTAAACCACGTTTTTGAAATTCAACAACGTACATAACTGCATCAAGGTGACATAATTAAAACTAAAACTTTAATTGTTCATGAAAAAAATTACTTTTATTCTATCCAGGTTACCTCCAATGCAAACTCCAAAATATGAGTTCTTCTTAATATCATCAAGAAGTTGATCTAGTTTTAGACGAAAAACTCTAGCTACAATATCTGGATTGTCTACAGAAGATCCATTAGGAATCAGCTTCAACATCTCCAATATTTCATCCCACATAGAATTAGTAGTCATTGTAAGAAATATGTCAGGATGTCCCACATGACGACATACAGCAAGCGCATCCTGGAAATTCTGTTGCATGTAGCGTTTTGAACCAACAAAACCAGCTGGAAGTATGAAACTTTTTCCAACATTGACGGCATCAGTATCACCTTTATGCAAATAATCACAAATGTGACTATACAATTCATTTCGCAAAGTAGTCTGGTGCGTCCGAAACCACCACAATCTTGACTGTTCAATAGCTGAAAAAGCGTCCACAATGTATTGCTGAAACAATCGTCCACCTAAACGGGGAGTCATGCCTACAATTTAAAATTTACAAATATGAAATTTCATATTAGTAAATACAACAAACATGATAACTTTAATAAATGACAAATTATTACGCAAACAACCTTCATTACTTCGAACTTGGAATTTGTATGAGTAGAATTCCATCATCGTACATTTTTGACGTTTCTTCCCTTTATTCTCGTCTGTCCTTGCATATTTAATCTTATTATGAAATCCATCTTCACCATTTGGAAAAAGTAGAGGATATTGGAGAGCCATTAGTTTGGGATGAATGTTTGTAATTCGTTTAAGACCACCAATAGTACGTTCAAGAATAATATCACGTGATGCAGAAGGGTCCTCCACCCCGCCAACCATAATAGCAGCAACTTCATTAGACAGGCCAATGTTATTTTCCCTTCCACTTTGGGAGCGACAAACCTTCAGAACTATCTTCAAATCAACATACGGAGAGTCTTTAAATCGATCACGCGCAACCCTAAATTCCTTTACTAACTCATTCGTATAATCCAACATTTTCATCAAACCTTCAACTATTTCAGAATTGATCTTATCATTGTCGTCAATATCCATCCACTGCATTCTATTCGAAACTTCATTTTCAGTATCATATATATATAGCTGACAAAATTTGGGAGTTTCGCCATCGTTAGGAATCAAAGACCCAAAAACATGATGATTTTGACCATTTAAACGATATACATATGGTCCACATCCATTATTTACAGAATGATCAATATTACCTCCGGTTGAAGTAAAAGAGAACATACTGTTGTACATACGGGAGCATTTACGAAATAATGGACCTTTCTTCGGATCATTGTATAACTGCCAAAGGTAGGAAGGAGTGGGAGGTGCCTTGGGTAGATTTATCTGACCTTTACGACAACATAGCGAAAAAATAGGCTTCCCATGTTTGCTGTTTTTGTTAACCCTTTCTTCTTTCCACATATATGCTTGACAAAACTCACATTTCACTGATGGAGGTCCTAAACTCACATATCCTGCAAGTTTTTATTATATGAAATTTACTTTAGCTATGTAATTTATTAAAGTATTTTGGAAAATACACAAAAACTATCAAACAAAATATTTATGTTTAAATACCTGGTATATTTTTCATGTCATTTACATCATCAAAGGGGACATCTTCAGCTTCATCTGCGCAGATTTTTATGATCTTGATTAATATTTGATATTAAAATATTTACTATAGAGTAAAAAATTTAATTTATTAATATAAAATTACAGGTAAAATGTAAATAATGTACAATCATTTACCATCATTTGTTTGAATATTATCAACTCTCACAGAGTTTGTTACAGTGTCATCATCTAATTCATCATCACTCAGCAAAGCTTCTTCGCAGTTACCAAAACCAACAACACACGAATTTTCTGCACATAGTAAAAGCAATATAAGTATTTAATTAATGTGATAAGTTGAAATATATTAGCAGAGTGGACGTCGAAAACCTATTTGGGAATACTCTGTATCATCCTCGGTCATAATAAAGGATGAACCATCTGAACAAAAATTACGACTCAAATCTTGTAATTCAGCAGTGCAATTTCTCTTCAATGATTTACGTGGAACTGACAGAGGATCATTAATATCTGTATAAACAGCGTCTTCAAAGGTTAAAATAAGCATAAAACACACACAATAAACATGGAAATATTGATAAAATTGAGAATTGAAATGATGGAATTCTACTATTAAAAACAAAATCCTAATAAAAACAGGAAAATCGTCTTCATTTATGTTATTGGATTTGTAAATGTCCAAATTCTGGTCAACCATCGGACTCTCAAACTGATTTATATATTGAAATAGACAATAGATGCTTACCAATGATATGTCTCGATTGAATGAGGTTATTCTTCAACCTTCCAAAATCAATCTAAAATTAAAACAGGGAGTGTAATCAATTGATGCAGTTGTATAACTTTTTTACAATTATATAAATTAATTAAAGTATCATCATTACCTGATTGGATGAATTAGTTTTAGTACTTCTCCTGAAATTACATGTCTCTACCAAATTTGAAATATCACCAAGAACAGGTGTACTCCTACTGCAACTTTCACGACTTACACCTGTGGAAACCATCACTAAACATAAATTAACAAAATTAACAGCATGGATAGAACATGCCCATAAACTTCAAGATAACACACTAACCATTCATGTCATCATTTTCATCGGTAAGATTCTTCGGAAACATGGGATGATAACGTAAAGGAACACGATCCTTTATAAAAAGGGTAGACTTTTTAACTCCGGAACTATGCGTCGTCCCGTTTCTTTCACCATTTTCATCGGTAACATTCGTCGAACACATAGGGTGATCCCGTAAAGGCATACGATCTGTACTATAAAGGGTAGATTTGCTAATTCCTACATTAGCCATCTCATCATGTTTTGAAAACATAATACACTCGAAACCTATTCAAATCCCAAACTTCAATATTAGGTTAAGTAACAATTAAACAACTATATAACAAACATATTGAATCTATACATCATGAACTCTTCATTTATAGCTCACAATAATCAACACAGAGAACAAATGAAACCTTCAATAAAATTAACAGTGTACCTAGTGCAGAAAGGAAGAAAGAGCCGCCAAGATGATAAATGAGCGGCCAATTTCAATTTTGGAGGAAACACATATTTTGAATTTAAAAGTGAAATGGAAGAAAGAGTACAAAAGAAGAAACATAAGCTGGAGTTTGGACAAATATTGTAATTGTATTTGCACGGGGCCCGAGAAAAGGACAACAAAATGACATCAGACGTGGGAGGACTGAGGAGAGAGGCACTGGGATTTGCACATGGGCGGGAGGAAAACAAATTAATGTGTTAGTTTTAGGACATAAAGGCTTATACGTATGATATACGTATTAAACTCCAAGATACGTACAAATATGGAAAATATTCGTATAAAAAGGAAAAAAACGTATAAACTCAATGGCATTTCCAGTAATATATAAAAAAGTAAAGGGGCGGGGAAGTAAAATAGGCTGCAATATGGATTCAGGCGTTATAATTTATATAGATTCATTCTGTTCATATTCATTTCCATTCATATTCATTTCCATTATGTTCTCTCTGAGGTAAAAAGTTCAGTGTTCTCATTGCTTGCTATGCCAGAACGTCTCAGCGTGATTTGAGTTGTGTAGTTTCAGCAGTGTAAATATATGAGAACGAGAATTAATATTTATTTTTTTGTAATATTCAAAACAAATAATCAAAACAATTGTCTAGTTCTGACAAAAAACAAATGTCAAGTTCAACACGCTTAAAAAACTGATCTTCTATCTCTTGCTTGCCACAAAGAACAATTATGAGCTCAAATTTGTTAACATTATATTTCATTAAATAAATATAAAACAAATCATTAAAAATAAATCAAAACTATAAAGAGCAACGATAGGGACCCTGAAATGGTTTCGAAATTGTTCTCGAATGCCACGTGTAATATTTTGATTTGTGGACGCATATTTATACATGGAGAGTCTATTTGTTTTTAAGATACCCATCCAATTAGATCTTGTCATATAAGAGCAAGTTCAACAGTATACTAGTCCATTCCCTATAATTTCTATAAAACTAGTTTTATAACCCGTGTGATGCACGGGTATGTTCTGAAATATTATGTTATTAATTTATCATGATTAATTTCGATGTATTTGGTTGTGATATTTTCATGATGGTTTGATAAATAAGGTATTTAAAATTTTAAGTTAGTGATAAGCATGAGGTTGAACATCCCTTATTATTTTGTGTTGTTGATTTTGATTTTTGATGCATAGTTTATCTCTTAAAAGACAAGAATGATCATATTACAAGTAAATAAACTTAAAAAAATATTAGTCAATATAATTTTGCATGTGTACCTTAAATTAATTGAGATGAATAATTCTCTTTCACAATCACTTGACCATAGTAAAAACTACGTTGCACATGAATGACACCGGGATAACGTATTCAAGTTTGGGAATGTCCTCAGGGACGAGTACGTCATGAGTAATGTTTGAGTTATCCTCAATCTTCATATCAAATATACATCTCGTATACATACATGCACAATATTCATCATTTACTTTTCAAATTTTTTATCTTATAAACGGAATCTCAAAATCAAAGTTATAATGGTTGTGCACATGGTGAAAGTGGGAGTGAATATGAGAATAACAAGATGTGGGATGTTGGTTTCTAGAGTTTGCAGAGTTTACACTTGATGAGTCTAAAATTAACAAGTAGATATTCGAAGATGTTAATATTTGAGAATGGATTATGTCTTTTATGTATAATCTTTTGGATGTTTGAACATATTGTAAATGATTTTTAATATTAATGTGTGTGTATTTAAGCTTTAAATACAGCTGATACATGAATTCCTTTTACGATGAGCATTGAACAACACATGTTTGTACTCCTTTAATTGACCTGGAAAACAATGGTTGACTAATTTTTCATATTTAATGTTTTATCACATAGCATTCGTTCTATAATAAATCAAGATTTTAACAATGATAATTAATATCAAAAAGTATTTTAAAATTAATTTTATATAAAAATTGGATACTATATTACTTGCCAAATTATACATTTATATAAAGAAAAAATGAAATTTTAAAAAAGTTTTTATACATTGTTAAAATTAAAGTATTTAATAAATAATTTAATCAAATTTAAATTGATAAAATTATATCCTAACTATGTTTTTTGAATTGTTTGGCATGCTTGTAAAATGCTACAGTTTTATACATACAATTATATACACAAAATGTTCTCTCATTAGTATATTAAATGCTTAGGTGCTGATTACAATTACAGTTGTTGAAAATGAGCTATATTACTAGGTCAATTTTGCAAAAACGATGAAAATTAAATGCTTAATCATAGCCCTAAGGGCTGTGATTAACATTACCCTTAATATATTTATTGTCGTACTCGTGCCCAAAAAATTTAAAATTACAGTTTTCCGTCCCCAGTCAAATACTCGTATATGTTCATGTACCCATATTTATATAAAATAGTGATGTAGGGGTAAAATTGTCATTTTACGGTTTGAAAGGCATAATTGTCAATATACATGAATTAATTGGCTCACAAACCCAATAAAATAAGGAATCCTAATAGTTTAGAGATATCATTTTTAATATTTACTCCAACAACAATCCCTATTTACCTTCCTCATTATTATTAAATTGTCATCAAAATTGTTATAAATCTGGATAGACATACACTCCTTCACTAAAATTGTTATAACTTTTTGTAAAAATTCCTTTTTACGAACCGTTTTTTGCTTTAAAAAGTAGACTCCAAGATCTTTCTTATGGTATATGATTTACTATATTTTGAATAGTGATTTGGACAAAAAGTCTAGGGACTTCTAGTATTTCAGTGGTAAAAAAGGGGGAATGGAGAAAAAAAAGAAAAAAATTCAGCGGTAAAATTAAAAGGAGGGAAGGGAGAAAAAAGAGGAAAAAATGGGGGGAAATGAATATTTTATTAATGAAACAGGGGATGACTAGAGGATGCCTATAAATAGGGAATGTCTAAGTGAATTTGAGGTTGTGCTAGTGGTTTAGAGGATCACTAAGATACTGTTGGAATCTCATTTTGTGTCATCTTCCCTATATTTAAAATTAGGATATTATTTAGAAATATTATTGGACCTTTTGGGGACTCTAGCATTTCTATTATTGAAAAATAGTCTTAAAAAATCAAAATCAAAATTGAGATGGTTTCAAATATTAAATGACCAACAATAAAAAAAAATCCCCAAAAATTCACGTAATTGAAAAAAGGAAAAGATTATCTCTTAGCGTCAAAAATTTAATTATAGCTCACCGTATCGATCACCCGATTCTAAAAAATCGTAACCGCCCTCAACAAATCAAACCCTAAACTTCGCCATCACGTATAAGCTTCACATAAAATCTATATAAACATCCCCTTCTGTTCTCTCCCATCTCATATTATCCTTTTCTGTTCTGTCAAAAACCAATCTGAATCGTCTCTCTCTCTCTCTCTCTCACACACACACACACACACACATTAAACTAATCCTTGGCCATGGGTTATGGTTATTTTTCACCATTGATGGGCCTTACTGAAGAAGACTCACCAAAGAAGATGGTTACTGAATACCCCTCTGAAGAAGAGCTTTTTGAATACTCCGAACACTCCTCTGAAGAAGAGATGTGGACGGGCTTTCCGATGATGGGGCTTACTGAAAACTCCTCAGCCACGTACTTGTCATCGGGCAATGCATGTCTGGACTTCTTCTTCCATGTTGTCCCTAACACACCTCCTTTTCAACTTATCGAACTTCTCGAAGCTGCATGGGCTCATGATCCATTGACTGCTCTTAAATTAATATGTAATCTTCGAGGCGTAAGAGGTACAGGAAAGACTGATAAAGAAGGGTTTTACACTGCTGCACTTTGGCTTTTCAAGAACCATCCTAAAACCCTAGCGTGTAATGTTCTTGTTTACGCGTCGTTTGGGTATTTTAAAGATTTGTTGGAGATTATGTTTAGGATTCTTAAAGGGTCTGAGGCGAGGGCTGTGATGAAGAATGAGTGGGAATCTGTTAAGTTTGCTTCGAAATTAAGGGGTTTGACGAGGAAGCCGTTTCATGTAACGAAAACCGGGAAAAAGAGGACGGATACGAGGACTCAGGCTATGAAGAAGAGGAAATTGAGAGCTGAGGTGCCGAGAGAAGAGAGGATTGAAGCGAATAAGGCTAAGGTATTGGAGGAGAAACAGAGGGCCAAAGATTTGAAAAGGGAGAAAAAGCTTGAGAGATCGAAGAGGGCTATGGATATGTATAATACTGATATGGATTATCAGTTGTTGTTTGAGAATGTTTCTACCCTTTTCGCGGATTTGTTGAAGGCGGATATTCAGTTTGTGAATTCTGGTGAGCCAAAGAATATTAGTTTGGCTGGGAAGTGGTGCCCTACGGTTGATTCATCTTATGATAAGTACTTGCTGATTTATGCGAGTATTGCCAAGAAAGTCTTTCCGCGTAAATCTTACCCTGAGTATGAAGGGATTGCAGAGGATCAGTATGTCTATAAAGTTGGAAACAGGTTGAGGAAAGAGGTTCTTGTTCCGCTTCATGAGGTGCTTAAGTTGCCTGAGGTTTCTATGAGTGCAAAGGACTGGAATTTAATTGCTTACAATAGAGTTGCATCTGTTGCGATGAGGAATTACACCAAGATTTTTATGGATCATGATAAAGAAAGGTTTAGCGAGTTTCTTGAGAATGTTAAACAGGGGAAATTAAAGATTGCAGCCGGGGCCTTGCTTCCCCACAAAATAGTAGAGTCTTGTTTAAGTCCGGATGGTGATGAGGTAGAAAAGACTGTTGCAGAGTTGCAGTGGAAAAGAATGGTGGATGATATGATAAAGAAGGGCACATTGACAAATTGCATTGCAGTTAGTGATGTCTCCTCAAGTATGTCTGGAATTCCAATGAAAGTTTCTATTGCACTGGGTTTACTAGTCTCTGAGCTAAGTGAAGAGCCGTGGAAGGGACATGTGATTACATTTAGCGAAATCCCACAGCTTCACTTGATTAAAGGAAGTAACCTAACAGAGAAGTGTGGGTCTCTTAGGGATATGGATTGGGGTGGTAGTACTAACTTCCAGGGGGTTTTTGATAGGATACTAAACCTTGCTGTCACTGCACAGCTGAGTGAAGAGCAGATGATCAAGACGGTGTTTGTTTTCAGTGATATGGAGTTTAATCAAGCATCATATGAACCTTGGGAGACTGATTACATGGTGATTCAGAGGAAATTCAGGGAAAAAGGTTATCAGAAGGTCCCTGACATTGTGTTTTGGAACCTCAGGAACTCCTCTGCAACTCCTGTCACAGCAACGCAAAATGGGGTGGCTATGCTTAGTGGATTTTCGAAGAATTTGTTGACAATGTTCTTAAATGGAGGGGGTGAAATCAATCCTGAGGTTGTGATGGAGGCGGCCATTTCCGGAGATGACTATCAGAAACTAGTGTTGTATGATTGAGAATGAACGTGCATCGTGTAGCAACGGCTACCTATTAATATGAAATCTACAGTTTTTCTGCAAAACCAAATAATCTGTCCTTTGCTTGTAAAAAATGAATGTTTTGTTCTAGTAACTTCTATATTTTGGTAATTGTTTGATTTATAGCATTGCATATAGACATGGCAATTCGTGTCGCGTACTTTCGTGTTTCGTGTATTAAGAGCCTAAATCATTAACGAAACGAAAACGAAACGAAAAGTACAAGAAACGAAAATGATAAGTGCTCGAGTGCCCATTGACCATGACTAATACATAAGGGTGAGCATAAAAATCCGAAATCCGGATTATCCTAATTTTCGATCTGTTATCCGATTTTAAAAATCCGGAAATTTGGATATCCGATCCGATTTTTTTTATAAATTCGAATTCGGATCCGGATCACAACTTTATACAAAACCGGATATCCGGATCCGATCTGATTTTTAATATATCTTAAAAAAATAATATATATGTGTACATATATAATAAATAATAATAAAGATAAATAATTTAACATATGATATATTAAATTAAGTAATAAATTACTAAGTTTGTTGTGTATTAATTGAGTTTATAAGCATTTTAGGTGTAAAACCGCAAGTATATACATGAAGTTGTACATTAGAGTGTGCATTTACAAACATGATCTCATAAATTTGCACGTGAAAAATCTCGTAACCTTATGTAAGTGTTTTTACATCGACTTTGAGTAAACTTTTCTCTAAATTTAATCATTTTATCTAAAATCATATATTAAGAAATTACAAATGAGATTAAAATTTTAAAATAATGTGAATGAAATAGTATTCATGTTGATATTATTTTTTTCATTTAATATTATAAATTCGAGAGTTAATATGCTATAAATATCTCTAAAAAAATACCTAGAAGAACATATTAAACAAATGAATGGTAGTTTATGATGAGTTAAAATAAAACTAGCATGATAGCCCGTGCAAAGCACGGGCACCATTTAAATTCATAAAATGTTGTTGTTTTGATTTTATTATATAGACGATTTATAATTTTTGAAATACTATACGTCGTTAATGTGGTATTTTTTATGGACATTGGCAATAACTCAAATTTCTTACTTGAATTTCATATATGATCGTAACAATATAATCACATCTAGCCATTTAAAAAAATAAATTGGAATGATTAAAAAATATGTAATTTAAAAGTCTAATCATGAGTCAGTAGACTCACGTGTTTATATATAAAGAAGTTCTAAATAAGATAATTTACATAAATAAGAAGCGAAAACTAATTATGGTCACACATTCAAATCTAATTTACATCTCAACCATCACCCATATTCACTCTTATGCCCCTTCCATTATCGGCGACCTTACACACCATCACTTACTTTACACCGCTGTTATCACCATCTCATTCCATTTGTCATCATCATTCATGATACACACACACACACACATATATATATATATATATATATATATATATATATATATATATATATATATATATATATATATATATATATATATATATAATGTGTGTGAGTGGGCGAGAGAGAGAAATTGTGTGTATAATAAACCATAATCACTCTACAATCTTTTGTTGTCACCAAATCGACCACCACTCCGAAAGTAACTTATGAACATGTTTGTCGCAAATTCCAGTCTCATTCCTGACCACACCTCCAGTAATTCATTCATCCTTCTCTCAACATATCTAAGTTTACCGATCGATGTCATTTTCAGTCACTCTACTACCGTCAACACTATTACCAACAACTTCAAACATTTACACAATTCCAAATTTGGAATATTCTTATTATTTGCGTTCAAATTTTTTAGTGATTTAAGTTTAAATTTTGATAATTTTAGTTGAATTTCTAGTGACTTGTTTTGATGATGGTAATTTTGGTTGTGTAAGTGGTGGTGTTCACGTGGTTAGTGGTGGTGGCGTGGTAGTGGTCATGTAACAGTGATTAATATTCTTCTAGTTCATATTAAAATTAGCTAAATTTTTGGTTTGTATTCATGTTCATTGTGATATATCATCTACTAAGTAACATACTTGAATAATACAGTGAGACATTTTAAATTATTTTTAATATAGTATCCATATTCTATTTTTTAATAAATATTTTTGAACTAATTATGTGTTTTATCTAAATATTCATCTAATAACTAATATGAATTCCAAATCTCATCTACAATAATTTTTTGCCCCTTAAATTATCTTTTTATAGACTATAAAAATATTTTTCCTAATAGCAGTGAGAGTGGGGGTGTAATCGAGTCGAACACTGCCGGACTCGAGTTCAAACTCGATAAAAAAATTATGTCAAGCTTGAACTCGAGCTCAAGTTTAATTGGTCCTCCAATTTTTACATTGAATATAATTCATTTTTTTAATATTAATATGATGGAAGTGTGAATTAGTAAATTACTAAATAGTCTGGAAAGGACTTGTTGGCCTATAATATATATATGTAATATATATGAAAATAAAAATGTAAAACATTATAACAATGAGTTATTGGTGTATGTAGTTAAGAGCATCTCCAACCTTACTTATCACTTAGGTTAAAAGTACAACTAGCAACTAAACAGTGTGATTTATAGCCAACCTTTGTGAATATGGTCACTCCAACCACTAACTGTTCTTGTTCAAAATTATAGCCATCAAGATATGGTTGGCCATATTTGGCCAAGTCTTACAGATATGTAGAGACTTTCTCTACCTACTTTTTCTCTCCCTTGCTTTTTTCTTTATTTTTCTTTTCAGCTGCAGCTTTGATTTGCACCGACCGAAATTTTCAATATCCTTTTTAATATTTTTTTTTGAGAAATTAAAAATTATGGAGGCAACACAAAGAATTAGCTACTGTTAGTATTAAAAATAATGCTAGAGGTATTAAATTGGATATAAAAATAGATATAAAATGACATGTTTCATTATTTGATTATTTATAAATAAATGTATAATGTCATTTACATCATTTTCACAAATTAAAATATTTCAAATTGACATATTAGCAACTCCACATTATCTTGTACCCAATTTCGGCACCTCTAGCATTGATATTAATATATATAAATTATTTTTTAATGAAAAAGTATTGTTTAAAATTATAAATATACTATTTTCAAAATATATCCAACCATTATAATCAACTCATTGGAGTATAATGCCTTACAGATTCAGTAAATTTTACCCAAATATTACTTTATATTATTTTAGCCAACCATTTTAGCTAACTCTATTGGAGATGCTCCAATTATTCATAAAATGGTTCTCAAAATTTCTTTGGTGTAGGAAATGTGAATATAATTCATTTTTTTAATATTAATATGATGAAAGAGCGAATTAGTAAATTACTAAATACTCTTAAAAGGGCTTGTTGGCCTTTAATATATGTAATATAATATAATATATACCGGATGGATGGATGAGTTTTAAAATAAAGTTTAAATAACATACACATATTAACAGTTATTTAAGTATGGGGTAAATGAGCTTCAAAATTTTATCAAAATGGGCTATAAATTATTTTTCAATGAAAAAGTATTGTTTAAAATTATAAATATACTATTTTCAAAATATATCCAACCATTATAATCAACCCATTGGAGTACAACGCCTTACAGATTCAGTAAATTTTACCCAAATATTACTTTATATTATTGTAGTCAACCATTTTAGCTAACTCCATTGAAGATGCTCCAATGATTCATAAAATGGTTCTCAAAATTTCTTTGGTGTAGGAGATGTGAATATAATTCATTTTTTTAATATTAATATAATGAAAGAGCGAATTAATACATTACTAAATAGTCTTAAAAGGGCTTGTTGGCCTTTAATATATGTAATATAATATAATATATACCGGATGGATGAATGAGTTTTAAAATAAAATTTAAATAACATACACATATTAAGAGTTATTTAAGTATGGGGTAAACGAGCTTCAAAGTTTTATCAAATGGGCTCATAGCATGATGGTTGAGGTGGTAACATAAAATACCTTTGCATCCAAAGGTCATGGGTTCAATTCTTGCTAGTAACAATATTTTTAATATATTTATACATTATAGGGGTATATAAGTAATTTAGTAAATGGCATAGAAAGCCATGTTGGCCCATAATGAGTACATTACTAAATAGTCTTAAAAGGGCTTATTGGCCTTTAATATATGTAATATAATATAATACATACCGGATGGATGGATGAGTTTTAAAATAAAGTTTAAATAACATACACATATTAAGAGTTATTTAAGTATGGGGTAAATGAGCTTCAAAATTTTATCAAATGGGCTCCTAGCATGATGGTTGAGGTGGTAACATAAAATACCTTTGTATCCAAAGGTCATGGGTTCAATTCTTGCTAGTAACAATATTTTTAATATATTTATACATTATAGGGGTATATAAGTAATTTAATAAATGGCATAGAAAGCCATGTTGGCCCATAATATAGATAACTAGCGTAACAGCCCGTGCAAGGCACGGGCCTGCATAGAGATGTCAATAATTTTTATCGTGAAAAAGTTGGTCGTGATCGATTTATTAGATTAAGGATTGTGTAGTCTTAAGTTTGAGAGCGTAAAATGAGAAGTATGGTTCATGCATAGTGAGGAGTAAAGAATTTTTTTGGTGAATAGTGTAATTACTTTGAATCACAAACGTAACTATGCCAAGGCTCTAGGACTTGTTTATAGTGACTATTATTGATTTTGAGACCAGATTGAAATAATGTAGAATTTGAAGCACGAATGTACTATTGTTCTTCTTGTGATTATAAGCAGGTTTACCTGTGTTTTGTGTGTCAGAGAAAGGATAGTTTGTAGATTGGTAATTTGCGTTAGAGAGTGGTTGTTTTATGTTTTTCGGGAATTGATTGGTTTTTTTTTTTTTGCAATCTAGGTTATGAATAGGTTATATGCATGCAATGTTGTTGTAATATAATCGAACATGCATGAATGAGATAGAGGATTTTAAAAAGAAGCTGAAGGCCGACGCATCTTTGCACACCCTCACATCACCCAAGTTTGTGATAAACACCTTGGGAGATGAACACCTATTACAGCTTGGAGTATTCATGTCACCTATTTGTTTTTGGTTTTTTACTTGGGAACTGATTCTGCACTCCTCTCATGTGTTCATCTTTATATTAAATTATATTAACACACTTAGTAAATGCATTAAGAATGTGTTTGGAATATCGTTTTACAGTTACACATTTTAATCCAATTTATTACTATATATTAAACCTCAACACAAGGGCAAAAATTTCCAATTAAATAGTCGTCACAAAAATGTCACTCATATATTATTATGCAAAAATATATTAATTGTTGTTAGTACAAAGAAACAAACCTCGAACCTCCTTCTAAGATGTTCATGGGTTTAACCACTATTCTTCATGCATGTTTGAGTTTACTTCAAAAAATTTATTAGATAATCCACGTCTTTCTTCTCTTATCTTATATTATTTTTACTTTGATGTTTAAATAAATAAAATATTGGTTTGTATTATTTATATAAATCAGTTTTTCTTTTCATCTTTTCGTAATTTTGGTCAAAAAATTTATTTTCCGGACACCCCAACCGGTATCACGCCAGACCCTAAAGTGTAGGAAGAATTCTCCAGGCTCCCATGAATCAAACCTTGAATGCTTTGGTCAATAACCAGTGCTCTCACCAACTCATCTACAGGCCCGGAGGCTTCTTTTTGTAATTTTATATACATATATATTCAATCACTGAATTTTATTACAGTTGTATGTTTTCGATTAAATATATATTAATTATGTTGTTTAAAATTCATACTTTTATATTATATATCTTTATTATACTTTATTTGAATTAAACTAATTATTCATACATAAAATATACTATTGAAATTCGACCTAATATAAGAAATATTGTATATGTTGTAGATGATGTCGTCAAGGACCCACAAACCCTATTTAGAATTTCATTTTATCAAAATGATTATATGACATTACGAATCAATTTAATGTATTCTATAAAGTTCTATTATTATTATGAAAGATTATACTTTTTTTTAACATCGTACAATAATTTTTGGAATACAATTTGAAATTCTATTTTTAAAACTTGTAATTTTCAATTTTCCCAAACTTTATCGTCTACTAACAGTCTCACTGATCATTATGTAATTATATACTATGTAATATCCTATATATTAAAAACTCACCCCGATTTTTGACACGAACGTCACTGGGGTTGAAGGGGAGGGGGTTAGAAAGGTGAAAAAAAATATAGATAAGTTAATAAAGAATGACATGTTACTTTAGAAAATGTTAACAAATGAACAATACATTCTGGAAAAGAAAATTGTTAAGAAATGGATGCGACGAACAGAGTAGGTAGACGAATTTTTTGTATAATTTGAATGCTAATGTTCTTAATCTAAAAATTATAGAAATAACTAATAATGAGAGATATAATGTGTATAATATTTCTTATATTAGATCGAATTTTAATAGTATATAGTGATTGAATATATAGATATATAAAATTACGAAAAGGAAAAAAGAAAAACAAATTTATATAAATAATTCAAACCAACATTTTATTTATTCAAACATCAAAGCAAAAAAAAATAATATAAGAGATAAAATACGTGGGTTATCTAATAAGTTTATTGAAATAAACTCAAAAAGGCATGTAGCATAGTGGTTAAGCCCATGGATATCTTGGAAGGAGTTTAGAGGTTCGAATCTTTGTAGTAACACATCTATTAAAAAAAATTTGTATAAAAATATACGAGTGGCATGAAAAGAAAAAAAGAAAAACAAATTTATATAAATAATTCAAACCAACATTTTATTTATTCAAACATCAAAGTAAAAAAAAAAATATAAGAGATAAAAGACTTGGGTTATCTAATAAGTTTTTTGAAATTAACTCAAAAATGCATGTAGCATAGTGGTTAAGCCCATGGATATCTTGGAAGGAGGTTGGAGGTTCGAATCTCTGTAGTAATGCACCTATTAAAAAATTTTGTATAATAATATACGAGTGACATTTTTGTTATTTTTCAAAAAAAAAAGGTAAAACGGTAATTTTGCTGAAAAGGAAAAAAGAAAAACAAATTTATATAAATAATTCAAATCAACATTTTATTTATTCAAACATCAAAGTAAAAAAAATAATATAAGAGATAAAAGACGTGGGTTATCTAATAAGTTTTTTGAAATAAACTCAAAAATGCATGTAGCATAGTGGTTAAGCCATGGATATCTTAGAAGGAGGTTGGAGGTTCGAATCTCTGTAGTATCACATCTATTAAAAAAAATTTGTATAATAATATACGAGTGGCATTTTTGTTATTTTTCAAAATAAAAGGGTAAAATGGTAATTTCGCGGTCATTTAATTGGCAACTTTTGCCCTTGTGTTGGCCTATTATATATAGTAACTAGCGTAGAAGCTCGTGCGATGCACGGGCCTGTTCATATACGAAAATAATTTTCGCACAAATCAGCATCTTCGAAATAATTTTATAATTAAATATATGGTAAATTATAGTATTTCAACTTTATTTTATATTTGTAAATTAATTTTATAATATTGTATGCCGTTTTCATGAACCAAATATTTTATAATTTGATCAGGTTTAAAAAGTTGGATCAATATATCTATACGATAATAATTACATGATTATTATTATTATTAATTTCTTAAATAATAATTAAATTTCCAATGTCGTGAAAAGAAATTTATTAAAATGACATGATTATTATTATTATTAATTTCTTAAATAATAATTAAATTTCCAATGTCGTGAAAAGAAATTTATTAAAATGATCAATTAAGTGTAACATAAATAATTATTGTAGCATAATTGTTCGTGTATAACATAGATGTTTGTAAACTCATGTGATTTTAATGTAATAAAAGTATATTTGTAAAAAAGATAATCATGTATGTGAGATTATATATTAAGATATATTACAAATTTTCTTAATTTTTTATATCTTATACATAATATTTTTTTTGATAATCAAGTAATTCATTAATAAACGGTCATACGACATCTACAAAAATAATCAAAATAGAACAAACACGTAATAAAATAGATCAAATCAGAATTTTCTTCACCCCGAACTATGATTGTTGAGAAAATCATTCATTGTAGCACATCACTCATTCATATCGCTGAAGTTTGCAGCCTTTTTAGAGAGACAATCTAATAATCTGTTGTAGTCGTGCAATATATATATATATCTAATTCGTCCATACGTATTCGAAAAATTAATCGTAATTGTGACTCCATACAATTCAAATCAATGAACCACTATTATAAATCCTGCAGATCTACGATCTCGGATACTAAAACAAACCAAACTCTCACAAGAAAAGAGAACAAACCCGAAGAATGGGTAGAGAAAATCCACTAAACGGGGTACTAAAACTCTCAATAATGAGAGAGACCTATACAAATCGAAAACAAAATCAAAAGAAAACAGTAAAGAGGGGTCTTATCACCAACTTTTTGGTTAATGACAACCCCTTAAATAAAAATTGTGAGTTAAGATTTTTTTGGCGGAAGTATAGATAATATATATGAGCGGTTATTGTATAATCACAAAGTCTACAATACATGTCAATAAGACATTTTAAGTTTTTATCATTTATTTTCGTGTACGTGTAATTTCATGCATCAAAAATTAAATCAAACACTAAATTTTCGTGTCATAAATCAATTTTTTGTGAAAGATGTGAACGGTGAAGGAATGATAAAAAAATGGACAAATTAGTGACATGTGAGATTTATTAAAGTTGTAAAGAATAATATGTCTTTTGGAAAGATAAAAATAAAGGAGTGTACATTTCGAAAATAAAACTGTTAACAAATGAATGAGACGAACAAATTGTATAATAATTATTTCATAATTTAATGAAAAATATCAACGCTAACTTTCTTAATTTAAAAAATATTAACTAACAAATAATGAGATCCTTGTATCTAACATGTAATTTATATTAGATCAAATATTATTATTATATTTTATGTATAAATACTTGACCAGTTCAAATAAATATAAATTATATCAATTAACATATAATTGGTATTTTTTAATTGAAAAGAAACATGTATAATAAAAATTTTACAAACATGATCGGATATGTAGTTATATACAAAGCTACAAAAACAAACATAATGGTATATAAATAATAAAAGTCAACGTTCTATATACTTAAAATTTAAATTATGAAAAGAATAAAAGGAGATAATGTGATTTACCTAATAGGAATTCTAAATTATAAATCAAAAGTTAACTTAGCACAGTGGTTAAGACATGAAATTGCTAAAATGAAGTTAAGGGTTCGATTCTTAATGAGAACACAAATTAATTAATTTTTAGCATAACTTATAGAAAGTGACATTTTTGTGATTTTTCAACAAATAAGGGTAAAATTGTAATTTCACAAGCTACAAAAACAAACATAATGGTATATAAATAATATAAGTCAACGTTCTATATACTTAAAATTTAAATTATGAAAAGAATAAAAGGAGATAATGTGATTTACCTAATAGGAATTCTAAATTATAAATCAAAAGTTATCTTAGCACAGTGGTTAAGACATGAAATTGCTAAAATGAAGTTAAGGGTTCGATTCTTAATGAGAACACAAATTAATTAATTTTTAGCATAACTTATAGAAAGTGACATTTTTGTGATTTTTCAACAAATAAGGGTAAAATTGTAATTTCACAGCCATTTTTTTGGCTCAATTTGCCCTTAGACGCCATTTAATATATATATATATATATATAAGTAAATAGATAGATTTACATATATATATATATATATATATATATATATGTTAGATATAATTGCTGACGTTTGTTCATCAGTGTTTAAAGTACCAGGTACATATCAGAGTTTATATAGAAGCCGGTCAGAGTTTGTTAAAGCCTGACAGGGTGATAGTTGACTTAGCTGTCGGTGCAAAGATAAAGATTCTAGAAGCAATATATTCTGAAGATGGAAAGAAGCAGAATATATTGATACAGCTAAGGAGACTGGACAGAAGACTGAAGCAATCCTTAATTGATAATAATTGTATAGCTAATTTATAGGAGTATCAATTAGATAAGAATTGTATGTAGCTGTGTACTATATAAACACAGATAGGTTATCCCTAGAAGGGAGACGCGAACATTGAATATATTATTCTTGTAACCTAGTAGCTCTTTGTGATTCATTAACATCACTAAGAGAGAAACTGTTAATATAATTACAGTTTGTTGATTTATAAAGTGTTCTTGATTGTTATTCTCATACATACTTGATTATATATTGTGTATTCGGCCTAACAATTGGTATCAGAGCCAAGGCTGTTTAATATATACAGTTTTACGATTCAATCACAGTAATAATCATGTCTGAAGAAAATCAAACTGCTCCCAAGGCTGAACAGATTAAGCCTAATTCTGTGAGTCGATATGAAACAATCAGGGTTCCAATACTCAGGCCAGTAGAGTATCCGATTTGGAAGGTGAAGATGACCATGTTTCTGGAGGCTACAGATCCAGAATACCTTGACAGAATCTATGATGGTCCTCATATGCCGACTAAATTGTCCCCTGTTGTTGATGGACAAGAACAAAAGAATGTTCCAAAGGAAAAGAAAGATATGACTCCTGAGGACATCTCATCAATTGCAAAAGATGCAAAGGTTAGACATCTTCTCCACAGTGCTTTAGATAATGTTATGTCTAACAGAGTAATTGGCTGCAAAACTGCCAAAGAGATATGGGATGCTTTAGAAGTCAGATGCCAGGGAACAGGTGCTATCAAGAAGAACAGAAAGACAATACTCACACAGGAGTATGAGCACTTTGATTCAAGAACTAATGAAACCTTGACTGAGACTTATGACAGATTTTGCAAACTGTTGAATGATCTGTCTCTGGTTGATAAAGAATATGAGCTTGAAGAGTCTAATCTCAAGTTTCTGTTATCTCTACCTGAAAAGTGGGATTTAAAGACAACCACAATAAGAGATAATTATGAGCTTGCTGATACAGATCTTGATGAAATCTATGGGTTGTTGAAAACTCATGAACTGGAGATAGAACAAAGGAATAGAAGATTGAGTAAAAAGACAAAATCTGTTGCTCTCAAAGTTGAGGAGAAGCCCATTAAGAAGGAATCATCAAGGAAGAAAGCCAAGGGAAAGGCTTTAGTCATTAAATCTGAAAGTGAGTCATCAAACTCTGATGATGACTCAAACTCTGATGAAGCTTCTGACTCTGAGGATGATGAAGAACAGATGATGCAAATGGCTGCACTGATGGTGAAGACCTTCAAGAAGATGGGATTCAAGAACTTCAAGAAAGGAAAGAAATTCTCAAGGAAAGACTCAAACTCTGAAAAGAAAAGTTTTAGAAAGTCTGATGGAAGAGAGACCAAGTCTGGCAAGAAGGATAAATCTGAAATCCAGTGCTACAGGTGTAAGGAGATGGGTCACTATGCTCCAGAGTGCAAGAAAGGCAAATCTGAGAAAGCTCTCATCTCTAAAGGCAAAGACTGGGCAGATACTTCAGACTCTGATGATGGAGAAAATTATGCTCTTATGGCAACTGTCAGAGATGAGACTGAATCATCTGAAAATAAGGTACCCCTAACTACTTATGCTTATGATACTGATAATATATCTGAGTTAAGAGTATATCTGAAAAGCGTACATGTTAGCTATAGGGATCAGACTTTAAAGAATGAGAGAATTAAAGCTGAGAATCTTAGTCTTAAAGATAGAAACAAGTTTCTTGAAGGAGAACTTGAAAATATGAAGCAGATTCAAAAAGAAAGAGATGATGCTGTTTATGTAGAACAGGAATTGCTCAAAAGATATAAGCAATTAGAATCTGATCTAGAAAAAGAAAGAAAAATAATCAAGACTTGGACAGACTCTGGGAGAGACACTCATCAAGTGTTTCAGACAGACTCTGTAGGTTTAGGCTATTGTGAAAATGATGAACTTAGGTTTAAAGACAAGGTTAAGGTTAAACCACAACTTAAACCGGTGAAATTTGTTCCAGAAGCCAATAAGTTAAAATCTGTTGTAATAAGAGAAGCTGATATGGAATCAAATGAAGCCTGTGAAAGACAGGAAAATATTATAACAGAAAAACTTATGGAAAGAGAAGCTGTTAGAAAGCCAGTAAAAACTTGTGAAAAACAGGTTAATGTTGGTTTGATGACAGGAAAACAGTTCAATCATAAGCTCAAAGAGGTAAAATCTGCCATGAAACCAAAAGGATCCAAGAAGAATAGGAATGGAAAGATAGGCATAAATAAAAGAAATAATCATTTGCCTAATGCTGCTGCTCCAAGGAAAACATGTTATAATTGTGGTAGTTCTAATCATCTTGCTAATCACTGCACAAAGAATAAAAATATCAATTCTTTACCTTCTACATCAGGAGTAAAGAATGATTATGTTAGGGTTAGACCACAGACTTTATGCACACACTGTGGGAGCACTTGGCATTCCATTTATACTTGCAAGAGTTATCATGCTATTTATCACAACTATTATGAGCTAAAACCCAATCTGAAGTGGGTTAGAGCAAACTCTGCAAGTGTAAAGTCTGACAATGTTAGTTTAAACTCTGTTGATAGTAATTCCGCTGCAAAAACTAACACTGTTAAGAAAGGCAAAGGATCCAAGCAAGTCTGGGTCCTTAAAACTAACACTTAGTGTTTGTTTGTGATTGCAGGGTATAAAAGAGAGCACACTTATCTTGGACAGTGGATGCTCATGACATATGACTGGAAATAAGGCCCTGCTATCAGACTTTAAGGAGAAGGCTGGCCCAAAGGTTTCCTATGGAGATGGCAACATAGGACACACTCTGGGATATGGAAATATTAAACTTGGAAGTGTCATCATCACAAATGTAGCTCTAGTCTCAGGACTCAAGCATAATCTGCTATCTGTGAGTCAAATCTGTGATAGAGGAAACCATGTAGATTTTCACACTGAATACTGTGAAGTTATCAGTAAATCTACTGGAAAAGTTGTTCTAGTTGGACACAGGCGCAACAACATTTATGAAGCAAGTTTGGTAACAAACTCTGATGGAAAAACAGTGTGTCTGACTGCTAGAATGTCAAATGAAGAGAGTTGGAATTGGCATAAGAAGCTCTCTCATCTCAATTTGAACAACATTAATGAGCTAATAAGAAAGGATCTTGTAAGGGGACTTCCAAAATCAATACTAAGCCTAGATGGTCTATGTGATTCCTGTCAAAAGGCCAAGCAAAGGAAGTCATCTTTCAAGAGCAAATCTGAATCTTCAGTAGTGGAACCTTATCATCTTCTACATGTTGATCTCTTTGGACCAGTAAATGTGATGTCTATGGGCAGAAAGAAATATGCTCTAGTAATTGTTGATGAATATACTAGATATACATGGGTGTATTTCTTATCAAAGAAGGATGAAACTGCTCAAACTCTGATGGATCATGTAAGTCTACTAGACAAAGGATCACAGCTCAAAGTCAAAATTATAAGGAGTGATAATGGAACTGAATTCAGAAATTCAATCTTGGAAGCTTTCTGCAAGGAAAGAGGAGTGAAACAAGAGTTTTCTGCACCTGGAACTCCACAGCAAAATGGTGTAGTTGAAAGAAAGAACAGAACTTTAATTGAAGCAACCAGAACTATGCTTGAAGAAGCAAAACTACCAACTTATTTCTGGGCAGAAGCTGTTCAAACTGCTTGTTTTACTCAAAATGCAACATTGATCAACAAGCATGGTAAAACACCATATGAGATGGTGAAAAATAAGAAGCCAAATTTGAAATATTTTCATATATTTGGATGCAAATGCTTTGTGTTGAAGACTCATCCTGAACAGTTGACCAAGTTCGAGTTAAAAGCTGATGAAGGAATCTTTGTTGGTTATCCATTGTCAACAAAAGCATTCAGAGTCTACAATCTGAGAACTAAAGTGATCATGGAATCCATACATGTGTCGTTTGATGACAAGAAAATAACTGGACTTGATGACTTAGATGGATATGATAAACTGCGTTTTGAAAATGAAGGTTTATTCTCTGATGGTGTAAACTCTGATGAAGCAGTACCGACAAACTCTGATGAAGCGGTTCTGACAAACTCTGACGGAGCATACTCTGAACCTCTACTGGTAAATACTGGAGAAACTGGAAATTCTCAAATTGAACAAAATAGAGAACCAGTTGAGGGGGAGCGTGAAGAAGCTCAACAAGACACAGCAAGTGAGTCAGTTGAGGAAACTGATTCAAACTCTGACAGTTCAAACTCTGAGCCATCCAATTCAGGGGGAGCCTCAGATACTGCAGAAAGTCAACATATGAATCAGGAGAGCATGGATCAAGGGGGAGGATCCAATAATGATGCAAGAAACCACTTACCAACAGCAAGAAAGTGGACACAGGCACACACACCTGATCTCATAATTGGAGATCCTGATGCTAGTGTGAGAACTAGAAGTGCAACAAATAATGAGTGTCTGTATCATGCTTTCTTGTCTCAAACAGAACCAAAGAAAGTGGAGGAAGCTCTTCAAGATGCTAATTGGATTACAGCAATGCAAGAAGAGTTAAATGAATTTGAAAGAAATGAAGTCTGGACACTTGTACCTAGACCAAAGAATAGATCAATAGTAGGTACAAAGTGGGTTTTCAGAAACAAGACTGACAGTGAAGGTGTGATTACAAGAAACAAGGCTAGGCTTGTGGCTAAAGGTTATTCACAACAGGAAGGGATTGACTATGATGAAACCTTTGCTCCAGTTGCAAGATTGGAAGCCATAAGAATTTTTCTGGCCTATGCTGCACACAAGAAATTTAAAGTCTTTCAGATGGATGTAAAAAGTGCTTTTCTCAATGGGAAGCTTGAAGAAGAAGTGTTTGTTGAACAACCACCAGGATTTGTAGATCCCAAGCATCCAGATTATGTCTACAGGCTTGACAAGGCATTATATGGACTAAAGCAAGCACCAAGAGCATGGTATGAAACTCTTGCTCAATTTCTTTTAGAAAGTGGGTTCACAAGAGGTACAATTGATAAAACCTTGTTTTATTTCAATTCTGGTGATGATTTGCTTTTAGTTCAAATTTATGTAGATGGTATTATTTTTGGATCTACTAATGACAAACTTTGTAAGAAGTTTGCAAAGCTTATGCAATCCAGGTATCAAATGAGCATGATGAGAGAGCTTAGTTATTTTCTAGGCTTACAGGTCAAGCAAACAGATGATGGTATTTTTATCAATCAAGCAAAATATACCAGAAATCTTCTCAAGAAATTTGGCATGCTTGATAGTTCATCTGCTTTAACTCCCATGGCTACAGCAACAAAGCTAGACAAAGACACAGGAGCCTCAGTAGATATGACAAACTACAGAGGAATGATAGGGTCTTTACTGTATCTTACTGCAAGTAGACCTGATATCATGTATGCAACATGTCTTTGTGCAAGATTTCAAGCAGATCCCAGAGAGCCTCATCTAACAGCTGTAAAAAGGATTTTCAAATATATCAAAGGAACCATAACCTTGGGTTTGTGGTATCCTAGAGAATCAGAGTTTAAGCTAATTGGTTACTCTGATGCAGATTTTGCAGGCTGTAAGATAGACAGAAAAAGTACAAGTGGAAGCTGTCAATTCTTAGGTGACAGATTGGTTTCTTGGTATAGCAAGAAACAGAAATCAATTTATACATCCACTGCAGAAGCAGAGTATATAGCTGCTGGTAGCTGTTGTGCACAGATTCTATGGATGAAGAATCAGTTGCTGGATTATGGTTTGAAGTACTCTAAAATACCTATTTTCTGTGATAACCAAAGTGCTATTGCTATGACAGGAAATCCAGTACAGCACTCAATGACCAAGCACATCAGCATAAGGTATCATTTTATCCGGGAACATGTGGAAGAAGGAAACATTGAGCTCCATTTTGTGTCTACAGACCAACAACTTGCAGATATCTTCACCAAACCTTTGAGTGAAGCTACTTTTACAAGATTGGTAAATGAACTTGGAATGATCTCTGGCTTCGACTAGAGATACGGGTTAGACTCAAAAACTATACATGTTTAATTTTTATGCTCGTGATTCCTTGCATGTCTTATCTGTTATTTGTACCAGCATGTTATACTCTGATAAGTAAACTCTGTTAGTCATACTCTGACAGTCATACTCTGATAGTTAAAGTCTAATGTTATACTCTGATTGTAATTTTGTCTGAACCACATGGACCGATGAAGAAAAATGTATGAAGCATGATTTTCAGTAAGTAATCATGAATCCTTCTAAGTATTATAAACTCTGATTACAAAATGTGCAGAAATTTTACACAGCATGATACTGTCTCTATATTTATAGCATCTCTTAGTTTATTGATCCTATACACTGAAATTGTATTAGCTGTTTGCATTTTCTCTCATAAATTAATTGTATTAACTGATGAAAAGTCTAAACTCTGATTATTAATTGCAAATAATTCACCCTCAAATCAAAAGATGCCAAAAAGAGCACAAATTCCTTTGAGATCATGTTGTACCTAGGAAGATCCAGGAACTTATTGTATGAAATAAGGGCTAAATTCTTTGATTTTTGGTGACTAGTGCCAACCACTGATTACTGGACAAATATAATAAAAAAAAAAAAAAAAATTTATCTGACAGCATATATAGAAAGGGGGTGAAAAATAAAAGATATATCCAAATGAAAGGATATCAGTATACAGAGTTTAGACATAAGAATCAGATTTTATTTTATACATGAGAGTTTAGGCAACCAGTTATTACTGCTTTAGTTTGTGGATTTTATGCACTTTGAGATGGTCTAAATATTTATATTCAGTAAACTCTGCTAATTCACACACAAACACACACACCTGTACAGTTTGTGAAAAGAGTTTATGTATAAAGGAGGAGAATTGATAAACACTGATGATTTGTGTACTCTACGCCGAGGTAATTTAATTTTAATCTCTGAAGGTTAAAATAATTTTTGTTGGTTTCAGACATATTATAATTTTGAGAAAAAGACATTTGTTTTGAAAATTTAAAAAAGAGTATGATTGGACAGTTGTTCAAGGATGTTTTTGAACAGAGGAGAGAGGTTAATGCCTAGAAAAGTGTAACAGACGGTAATTATTGCTGTTTTTACTACGCATGCGCATTGAAAACTGTCAATTATTTGCTGTCAGTCATTGCATGTATGCCACGTGTCCCACTAACACAGTTAACGGCGTAAGACAGTTGTGTATTAATGATTAAAAACTGTTCAGTTTTTAATTTTGAATTTTCCATTTATACAATACACACACCTTCGTCAAAACTTTTCACATCTTACTCTAACACACATCAATTGTCACACAAGCATATTCACAAACACTTTTCTACACACAAACTCTTTTGAATCAGGTTCCTTGATTTTTCTTCTCGATTCGTACTAATGGCTACTACAGTTTTTGTTGCTTCTGGGTTAGAGTTTGTTCCTAATAATTATTCAGCCCCATTAAACACTGTCAATGCACCAGAGGTATTTCATATCATACAAAACTTTCTTGCTCAGTCAGCGATTGGGCATGCTTTGGTGGAACCTGAAAAACTTTCTAGTTCACAGATAAAGGCGTTCTGGGAAACAGGATTGTATGATGATGGTGGTGAAACAGGTAACCCATCGATTATTTTTGAATATGAAGATACAGAGTATGTAATAACTGCTGGAACCATTCGCGCTGCAATGGGGTTTCCTGAATTTTCTTCGTATACAATTGGAATGGGTGATGAGGACTTGATAAGAATGATGCGAGAAATTGGGTATTTTGGACCCTTGTCGAAGATTGGACAGCTAAAACGCCCATTCTTAAGGAAGGACTGGAGCTTCTTCTTTGATTGCATCACAAGGACTTTTAGCAAGAAATGCACAAACTGGGATGCTATTCCTACAGATAGTCTGCAAATCGGGTATTCTCTTTTATTCGATAATCATTTTGATTTTGCACGACTTGTTTTGAATAATCTAGGAGAGAAAATGACAGAGAATAGAGGAGTAGTCTATTTCTCTAGATTCTGTCAGACTTTGTTTTCTTACTGTGTTGAAGGAGTGGAAGTCGGTGAAGAAGATGTTTCTTGTTTTAAATTACATAAGAGAATATTTTTTGATCTTATTAATAAAGATGTTAAGAAAGGGGTTGTTGGAGACTTGTTGCTACCTCAATCTGTGCAACAGTTTTTAAATGCTCAAGTCAATCCACCACCACAAGCTTCTTCTCAACCTGATCCTCTACAACAAGAACTGCCTCCGTCAACTTCTGTTAGATCTAAAAGGGGTGGTAGGACTAAGCATGTTGGTACTAAACCTGCCAGGGTTGCTAAGTCAAATGCTGAATCTGGGGCATCAAAACCTGATGGTATGCCTCAGGAGAAAAGGCTAAAGAAACGAAGAGCCAACAGAGCAAAGTCTGATGCTGCTGTTGAGGATAGTGAAACTGATGAAGAAACTCTTCATCAGAGAAAAAGAAGATTAGTAGCAGCACATCTATTTGGTGCTGAGAATCTTGACGTTCAGATTCAAGAGGATGAAGCTGTCTTTGAGGACAGAGTTTCTATGGAGAATGTAACTTCTGAAGTACAAGAGGAGATTTTTGATACTACTGTGCCTACTAAGGACAGAGTAAATACTGCAACAGAAGCTCCTACATCAAATGCTGATGATGTAGTTGAGGAAGCTGCTGATCACTCTGATAGCAGGATTTTTGAGCCTCAAGAATTTCATATGGACGTTGAAGCAAACACCTCTTTAAACTCTGAACATTTCACAGAGGGTTTGGAAGCTGATCTAGATACTGTGAGAATTGCAGAATCTATGGCTTCTCATACAGAAATACTTACTTTTGAAGTTGAGAAAGGTGAGGAAGTCAATCAGACTTTTGTTGCTAATGCTACAGAACCTGTTGCTGCAAGTCCTGATGTTGTTGAAAAGGATGCAACAGAAAATGTACCTTTTGAAGCAGAGTTTGTTACAAACTCTGAGGATGCTCTTGTTCTTGAATCTCTACAACAATCTGTTGTTGAGATTGTTCAAAGAGAAGCAGAGTATAGTAATAATGCACACTCTGATGATCCTGAAAAAGTGGCAGAGAATGTTATTCCAGAGAATGAAGCAGAGGATGACAATGCTGAAGCTAGTCCTACTCATTCCAATCCTGATATTCAAGTAGAGTTATCTGATATTCAAGCTAACTCTGCTGAAGCAAGAGAGGTCAATCGTGCTACTGCAGAACATTTTCAGAATATGTACTACTCAAATTGGTCAAGCAAGGATACTATCTTTTCCAATGAACGAGCTGCAGATTTTGTGACAAAGTCTTCTAAAGAGATTAAAAATCCAGAACTTCTCAGTCATCTCAAAGCAACTATTGTACAAATCAAATCATTAACCAATCGTTTTGATGATTCTGACAAGGTGATTGCAGGATTAAGGAATGATATCGCTACAAGAGAGCTTACACAGCAAAAGGACAAATCTCTATACATCTCTTTGTGTAAAGAGCAAAAGAATTTTAACTCTAGATTGTTGAAAGTTGAGGAAAACCAGAATGCTATGTCTGCCCAACTGACATCAATTTCTACTGCAATTGAGTTGTTGACATCAGTACTACTTTCTGATGATGTCAAAAAGGGGGAGAGTGTACCAAGTGACAAATGCAAAGACACTCTAACTCTGAGACGGAGGGATGATGGTAATGATGGTGGAAACAAGGGACATGGAAAAAGCTTAAGATCAAATGATGATAGAAGATTACCAAGACCAAGATCAAACTCTGATAGAAGATCAAACCCTGGTAAGGGAAATGTAAACTCTGCCAGTGGTTCAAAACTCAAAAGTTTGATAAACACTGATAAACCTAGCACTGATGAGGAAATAGCTGCTAAGATATTTATAGCAGAACATGGTAAAGATGTTACTATTGAAGATATCCAGGCAGAAGAGAATTTGCTAGCTGAAGAACACAGGAAAGATGTTGAAGCTGGAATCTACAAACAGAAGGTTATCAAGGCTCCAAGGAGAAAAGAAAAAGGAATTGTTATCAAAGAGAATGTAAACTCTGATCAGAGTTTACAGTACTCAAGGAGGCCTAGTGGTTCAAATGCTGATAAAGGTAAAGGCGTGATGATTGAAGAGCCTAACCTGAAAAAGAAGAATTATTCAACCTCTGACATTGCTCAAGTTGAAACAAGATTAGCTAAATCAACCTCTGACGCTGCTCAAGTTGATGTTATTACTAAAGATATGACAACCTCTGACGTTGCTCAAGTTGTACAGAAATCTACACTACTTCCAGGATTTAGCAAACCAAAAATTCTTGAAGACTTAAAGTTTGAAGCTGTGAATTTCTCAGAAACCAGAACAGTATTGGGAAAAGAAACCTTTGATAAATCTGGACTGGGTTCACACAGAGAGAGAAGAACAAATAACAGATCTCAAGACAACATTTCACTGGCAGAATCTGGGATTGGGGTTACACAAGAAAACCTTGATAAGTTAGAGTCTGTTCAGTTGATTTTTCACAGAGTATTGAAGAAGCAATTTTTGTTATACTTCATGAGCGATGGAAGAGTTTATAAGGTTGGAGAATCTGATGTCAATCTCAAATCATGGGAAGAACTTGAATATGTACTTTATCTTTTGAAAGTCAAGAACAGACACACTCATGATGTTGCTCAAGTGTTGAGAGAAAAGATGCTGAGATCTAAAGCTATGCTTGGAGGAGGAGTGTCAAGTGTTTATATTCCAAAGTATAGGGATCATGCTGGAAAAATAGTGGAAATGAAAAGAAACAGTGCTAGATTTAAAACTGCACTTGGAATGAAGGTTTTAGAATTTAACCTAGAGTCAGACAAAGCTCATTACATTCGACTAGGGAATGACATGAAGAAAAACAGTATCTATTCTCTGAGGGCTGCCATATATCAAATTGGTGAAGGAGATCCAGAGTATAAGGAGCTGAAAGAGATTATGATAGCTGAACTTGAGAATGCTGAAAGAAGACTGTTGATTGATTATCTCAGGACAGTACCTGATGTTCAAGAAGTCAAGTAAAGTCTGACTGTAAGTTTTTTTTTGTTGCTTTCTGTTCTAAGTTAAATTTAAAACTCTGTTTTAAAGTTAAACTCTGACATATTTTAAACACTGCATTTGTTATATGTTTTGACATCATCAATTATCTTTTTAACTTGTACATTTTAATATGAACAAGTTGGGGGAGATTGTTAGATATAATTGCTGACGTTTGTTCATCAGTGTTTAAAGTACCAGGTACATATCAGAGTTTATATAGAAGCCGGTCAGAGTTTGTTAAAGTCTGACAGGGTGATAGTTGACTTAGCTGTCGGTGCAAAGATAAAGATTCTAGAAGCAATATATTCTGAAGATGGAAAGAAGTAGAATATATTGATACAGCTAAGGAGACTGGACAGAAGACTGAAGCAATCCTTAATTGATAATAATTGTATAGCTAATTTATAGGAGTATCAATTAGATAAGGATTGTATGTAGCTGTGTACTATATAAACACAGATAGGTTATCCCTAGAAGGGAGACGCGAACATTGAATATATTATTCTTGTAACCTAGTAGCTCTTTGTGATTCATTAACATCACTAAGAGAGAAACTGTTAATATAATTACAGTTTGTTGATTTATAAAGTGTTCTTGATTGTTATTCTCATACATACTTGATTATATATTGTGTATTCGGCCTAACAATATATATATATAATAACGTAAATAAAAAATACAAATTTATATAAATAATATGGACCAATATTTACTTTACTCAAAGGTTCAAAATTAAAAAAAAAAGAATATAGAATTAGAGAAAATAATGTGACTTATCTAATAAAATCTTTAAAGTAAACTCAAAAAGCAACTTAGCATAGTGGTTAGGCTTTGGACTTCTTTGAAGGAGGTTGGGGGTTCGATTCTCTCCAATAACAAATATTAACATATTTTTGCATAATAATATAACAATGGTATTTTTGTTATTTTTCAAAAAATAGGGGTAAAATCGTAAATTCACAAGCATTAAAATGGCAAACTTTGCCCTTGTGTTGGCATATAATATATAGTAATAGATAGATAGATAGATTAGGAATAAAATAAATTTATAGATGTTGATGGCTAAAATGATATTAATCAATTTATAGTTTGTGAAGTTAACAATAACCTATCAAAATATAATAATTTTTTTTTATTTTTTTACAAATTAAAATAAATTATAATTAATTAATTCGGATCCGGATTATCCAGTTTCCGATCCGGTTTAAACGGATATCCGAATTCTGGATATCCGGTTAAACCGGATCCGGAACCGGAATAGGTTTTTCACAATTTGGAAAACCGGATATCTGGTCCGAATTCTATAAACCGGACCGGATATCCGATTTTGCTCACCCCTATCAATACATACAAATTATTTGAAGTATTTATGAATTATGATATACAATATTTTGAGTATATAATTTTGTATAAAAATAATACCTACAATATTTATTTATGATATGTATTTATATAATTTTAAAATATTTATTTATTTATTTATTTAATTAATTATTTCTTGTAGTTTCGTTTCGTGTCGTGTACCCAAGGGTAAACCTAAAACCGACACTAAATTCGCTCGTGTAATTTCGTGTTCGTGTATTTCGTGTTCATGTACTGAAAATGTCAAACCAAACCCGTAATTTTCGTATCGTGTACGAAATTATCGGCTCTAATCAGATATTACCTTCTTTTTTATTTACATAACCAGTATTGACTTCATTGTGTGCCTGTGTTCTTTGATCTGCTCCACCCCAAATAATTTTTTAATACATTAATACATATTGAATATCCCTACATTTTTAAAAACCTGAATTGAATATTTCAAAAGTTTTGAAATCTGAATTGGACATCATCAAATTTCAAATAAACTTTATAATTTTTTTTTTGCTAATTGAACAAACATATCCACCTTTTTTTCGACAAGTTTCGAACCCTTTGAGTAAATTCATTTTCAGTTCAAATTTTAATTTTTCTTTAAAAATCTTTGTTGAACAACCTCAGCTTTTAATAAAAGTTTTAAATTTCAAATTGTATACCTCACTTTTAAAATCAAAACGATCCTATAAAAATCCGTAACAAGTGATTTTCTTTACCATATCCAAACTTTTCCCCTTTATTTTCTCCTCCTTCCATTATCTTCCAAACTGAACCTGTAACCGTCTCTGAGTAATTACTGTACCGTGCTCCTGAAGTAAACTTGGTCGCCAAGGTCATAGATTTTGCATTTATATAGGACACTGCAACTCTCCAACTAATTTATATTTATCTGCAATGGCATCCTTCATATAACACACAGGGCTACAATTTTCCTGTCATATTATCTGCAAATTTGCATTCTCGAAACAAAAAAATTCAGCAAATTTAACCTCCCCTTTAAGCTGCAATGGATTTCAAAAATGCACTAGTGAATTGTTCGAAACCAGCCCTCACCTCCCGCACCATTATAATAAGCTCTGCAGACATGTACTCCTCTGCCATGAGTTCCGTAAATCGACTAATGGGCTATACAGAAAATAAATCAGCTACGTACTTGTCCTCGGGGAATCCATGCGTGGATTTCTTCTACCATGCAGTCCCTGATACGCCGCAGTCTCAGCTAGTTAAGCTTCTGGAGGTATCATGGGATCATGATTCTCTGATTACTCTGAAACTAATCTGCAATCTTCGAGGCGTTAGAGGTACGTGCAAGTCTGATAAAGAAGGCTTTTTCACAGCTGCTTTGTGGCTTTATGATAACCATCCGAAGACACTAGCTTGTAATGCGCATGTTATTGCTTTGTTTGGCTGCTTTAAGGATCTGGTGGAGATCTTGTTTCGGATAGTCCATGGCCATGATGCACGATCGAGATTAAAGAAAGAATGGTTAGATAGAAAGGCATTCAGATCAGGCAAACGTGCACGGAGGAGGAAGATGGTATATTGTTATGTCACGCGTAGGTTGAAAAAGAAGAGAGATAGCCGAGCTACGTTGATGAAAAAGCAGAGGATGAGGGCCGAGGTGCCAAGAGAAAAAAGGATTGAAGCAAATAATGCCAAATTGATGAGGGAGAAACAAAGGGCTAGAGTTCTGAGGAAGAAGAAGCAACTTGCATTGTCCAAGCAAGTACAAGAGTTGTACGTCACTGATGCAAATTATCGGTTGTTGCATGAGAAGATTTCTACTTTTTTCGCAGATTTGTTGAAGGCAGATATGGACTGCCTGAATTCAGGTAAACTGAAGAATATTAGTTTAGCAGGGAAGTGGTGTCCTACGATTGATTCGTCATATGATAAACACACTTTAATCTGTGCTAGCATTGCTCGAAAAATATTTTCACGCGACTGTTACCCTGAGTATGAAGGTATTGAAGAAGCAAAATATATTTATAGGGTTAGAGACAGGTTGAGGAAACAAGTCCTGGTGCCACTGCATAAGGCATTAAAGTTGCCCGAGGTTTATATGAGTACAAGGAATTGGAAGTTACTTCCTTACAACAGAGTTGCATCTGTTGCCATGAAGACTTACACAGATATTTTTGTGGCCCGTGATAACGAAAGGTTCAAGAAGTATCTTAAGGATGTGGAGAAGGGGAAAAAGAAGATTGCAGCTGGAGCATTGTTTCCGCATGACATAACTAGGTCTTGTGTCCTTGGAAGTGATGTGGAACAGACAGTTGGAGAGCTGCAATGGAAAAGAATGGTGGATGATATGTTACAGAGAGGTAAACTGGTCAATTGTATTGCAGTTTGTGATGTTTCTGGCAGTATGAAAGGAACTCCGATGGCTGTTGCAATTGCGCTTGGTTTATTAGTTTCTGAGCTGAGTGAGGAGCCTTGGAAGGGGCAGGTGATCACATTTAGCCAGAATCCACAGCTTCACTTGATAGAAGGAGATACTGTTCAAGAAAAGACTCAATTCATTAGGTTTATGGAATGGGGTATGAACACTGATTTTCAGAAGGTGTTTGATCGAATATTAGAAGTAGCTGTGGCTGCCAAGCTAAGCGAAGAACAAATGATAAAGAGGTTGTTTGTTTTCAGTGATATGGAGTTTGACCAAGCATCACTCAATCCATGGGAGACTGATTACCAAGTGATTCAGAAGAAATTCAGGAAAAATGGGTACGAAAAGGTTCCTGAAATCGTGTTTTGGAACCTCAGGAACTCGTCAGCAACGCCTGTCCAAGCCACACAAAATGGAGTGGCTTTGCTTAGTGGATATTCAAAGAATTTGATGAATATCTTCCTGGAAGGAGGAGGGATAATAAGTCCTGAGAATGTAATGGAGGCAGCTGTTTCTGGTTCCGAGTACCAACAACTAGTTGTCTATGATTGAGAACAGATACTTTCATGTAATATGGTGTTCTAATATTTGTATAAGATGAATCAATAAGAAAATTCCTGCAAGAATAAAACATCTGTTCTCTTTAGTAATTTTTTCGATTCCAAAAGATATCTATATAAGATATCTGAAAGGTCTATTCTCGAGTTCGAGTCCTCCCACCTCGTTTATTTAATTTAATTATGTCTGGTTCTGCTGTCTGTTGTTGTCTGCTGCTGCATACTCATGCTCATAAGTTGGCCTACCGGCTTGTGAAGCCAAGTGGGGATATAATAATAATAATGTCCACGGCTGCCCATCTTGCTCTTGTCCTCTTTCATTATTTGTAATAGCTACTTATTTCAGTATTCCATTTTCAAATTCTAAACTTCCAAGTCAAATTTGATACAGTATTAAGATATTTCAGGTAACTTTCTAATATGATGTGACGGGCCGATCACTGGCTAAAATTTCTATTATATTTTTTCGTGTTTATAATAAATGGTAGAAATCGCAGTAATGGTAAAAGAGTCGAATTTGAGATCTTGTGATTATGATCATGTTAAGGCCTATTATGTGCTTATATAATTGCAAGTTCTGAATTCAATTCTTACTCATGTAATCTCGAAATTTACACTACACTAAAAACGGGCTTTTCCTACCGTCGAATCGGTAGGAAAAGACCCGAAATCGGTAAGAAATGGGTCATTTCTTACCAACCCGCGTTGGTAGCAATTGCTTAAGTCGGAAATGTCATTGGTGAGAAATGCTACTGACTTGGTCAATGGGGACCCCACATGCTGACTTGGACTGCCACATGGCAGGGACCCATGTGCCAACATGGATGCTGACGTGGCGTGGGACCCATCCACATCAGTTGAAATGTCAGATGCCACGTGGGTGGGACCCACCCAAGTCAGCTGCCACGTGGCATGCCACGTGGAATTTGTGAAAATTCTGCCCACCCATTTCCTACCGAGCATCCCTGAGCACATTGGTAGGAATTATTTCAGAATGCATGTAGAATGTCATTTCCTACCGACCATTTCCTACTGTCCTTGTTAGCATTTCCTACCAACCATTTCCTACCGTCCTTACCAAACGATAGGAAATGCCCCAAAATTGGTAGGAAATATTGGATTTCGAATGGTAAGGACAATAGGAAATGAGTTAAAAACGGTAGGAATTACTAGGTTTTTTTTTTGTTTTTTTTCAATTTATTGTTTCCCCTCCTAATGATACAAATCATAATTGCAAAACAAATCTAATACAAAGAACACACAATTACATTTTATAGCAAAAACACTCAATAAAAAAACAATCATCCCTTACATCAAAAGATCATTACATTAAGTTCCCCTTATCATACCATAATATATAATCTCTTTACAACAAATACATATGTGTTCAACACAACTATAATACATATTTGTTCTAATATACTATAATTATAACCATTACAACAAAAAAGAAAAAATTAAAACTTAACCAATCTATTTCTCATTCATCCTGTTAACGGAGGAATTTGGTATTAACAAAGTTTGGGGTTTATCGCCGGAATCAAGATCTACAACGGTGGTCCTTAGGTGGTGATTTCGTCGGAGTATGATGGTTGTGTATAATTGGTGGCTGAGATTGCTTAGGGTTTATGTTAGCTGCCTCAGAGTTCTCAACATTCGACCCCTTACAATTTGCCTACGTATCCCTATTTATAGGGAATCAAGCCAACGTAGTTCTTGGGGAGGAAGTTTCCTCCATGGGCTTGGTCTTTGATCTTCGGAGCCCATCCGAAGTCTTCTGTTGTCTTTCCATGCGTAGATGTAAAACTTTTCTCACCGCCTTCCATGTATAGGATTCTTTCCATACTTAAGCATATGTCTTCCTTATCTTTCCTTACTTGAAGGTAGGACTTCCATCTATTTCCCTACTTAGAGTTTTAGCTCACTTTAGGAATGTCTAACGATAAGGCCTAGTCACAAAGGCCCAAGGCTCGTCTATGACGTCAGGACTTCATGGATAAGGAAACTTCCCCCGTCGAGGACTAGTCCTATCCATTACTAGCTATTTCCTTAATTCATAGACGCAGGTATAGCCATGACTTACCTTAAATGCTAGACGCATCCTTGTCCCCCGAATGAGAAGCACCCACCAGATAGCAGGACAAGTGATCCCAAGTGTTTGGGTGCAAAGTGCAGGATTACTCCAAAGTTCCCCAATGAGGACGCGCCCATTGAGTACAGGAACAGAGCTCCCAAAGCACACACCAAGATTAACCCCACATCCCCAATGAGGGCGCGGCCATTGAATACAGGAGGAGGCCTTCAATCACGGACATCCCCCCCCTAGGGCACATCCTAGGAGGGAATTCTTCAATATTTAACCAATACCAAACCAAGAAAACCATTTTTCACTATCAAGTTGTATCTTCAAACCAGGAGGACGCGCCCTCAAGGAGCGGCCTAAAGGGCGCGCCCTCATACCCATGAGGACAAGCCCGAAGTCGTCCTTGTATCGAATGAAGTCATTATTCTTCGTCAAGTCTTCCATCCATGTAGAGTTGTCATTACCATGAGGGCGCGTCCTCAAGGGATGAATGGCCTAAGAGGGCACGCCCTTATCCCTTTGAGGGCAAGCCCTAATATTAAACTTAACCCTAATTACAAAAATAACATAATTGAATTCATACTTGACCCGATCCTAACCTAAAAACCCATTATCGAATTTTGGCTATAACAACTACCCCCCAATTCAGTGTGAAGTTAAAAAAAATACATTGAATTTCTTTATTCGTCAAAAAATTCCAACTTCTATTGCCTAAGGCGCGTCTTCACGTAGGACGCGTCCTGACTTTACCATGTGATAGCACGTGCATTGACAGTTGTCTTCCATTAGGCGCAGCTTCCTCTATAAATACCTAAAAGTCGCTTTCCACGTTTCACTTTACTCTTTTCTCAGAAAGAAAAACCTAGTCGCCGCAATTCGTTTTTTCAAGCAAAAATCCGGCCAAATCTTCAGTTTTTTGAACGTTTTTCTTCTCGATTCTTCTTCAGCAACTTCAAAGGTACGATTTCATACCATCATTTCATGTTTTTGCCATATATTTAGATCAAATCGAGAATATGACTGTTAAGCCTATTTTTGTGTTCTTGATGAAATGCGTGTATGTATGTTTGTATCTATCAGCGTCAGATCTTGATTCGTCATAATTTGATTTTAAATTATGTTTCTGTCACTCCAGCTGTAATTCATAGACTTAGGACGCGTCCTTATGCGACTGAGGACTAATTACGTTAATATTGTTAAGGCGCGTCCTTGTTATCTTATTCACCCATGACGAATTATTTCCCAATTTATAATATTTTCTTTACAGGGCGCGTCCTTACCATCTTTTCCATTCTCTTTTCAGCTGGAGGGTAAGGGCGCGTCTTCCCCGTTTCATCCCTTCAAGGACTTCAACAAACGTTTGGGAATTTATTCCCCACCTTCAATCTCCTTTCCAGCACAAAGCTCTTCTTCAATTAGATCTTTCCATACCCAAGCGATAGAACAATTACGCGAAGCATCTCCTTTCAAAGGTGACACAGAAATCATTTGAATAGATAGAGATAAAATGAAAGTGAAAGTGGAGAAGTAGTTTATAATTTTGGGGAAAAAATTTGAATTTTTAGTTTGGGCGCACTTTTGAATTTTTTTTTGAAATTATGGACCATTTTCTACCGACATGCGGTAGGTTTTGAGTTTGGGCGAAATTATGGACCATTTCCTACCGACATGTAGTAGATTTTGAGTTTGGGGGAATTTTTTGAATTTTTGGATTTGGGCGGAATTTTTAATTTATCATGTTTGGGCGCCTTGTTTTGAAATTTTTGTGAAATTATACCCATTTCCTACCAACATGCGGTAGGTTTTGGTACTTGTTTGCTGAAAAAATGTTAATTTCACAAGGAATCGAACCCGGGTGGACAGCTAATTCACACAACATCCCAACCACTATGCCAAGGTGTTTCTTGTGTTGTATGGTCATTCCAAATTTTATGACAATACCACATTATATTATACTTTTTCATTAAAAAATCGTTACAAATAACCTTTAAAAATTATAATTTTTGGCATACATGATTTATTCATAGTGATATTGAGATTTGTATGGTTGGATCATTAAAAATTATTTTTAAAAAAAATGAACCAATACAAACTATTAGTAAAATGTGACTAATTTGCAGTGATTCCGTATAAAATCACATCAAATCAATTTGAAAAATCACAATTTTTGGTACACGCAAGTAATTTGTACTGATTTTGAGATCTGTACGGTTGGATCGTTCCAAATATGTTTTTTTTAAAAATGAGGTCCAACCCTAGAGTTACCCCTAAATCTTAACCCTAAACAACAACCCTTAACATTGGAAGTTCAGACGTTATTGAAGAATGTGAATATTTTTTTTTTAAAATTGTAAAATGTCATTTTTTTTGTAACTTCATGCAATAACATACAATAAGTTAACAAAATAAATTAAAAAACTAGGAATTTATTTTGTAACAATTAATTATTTAGTAGAAAACCTTTTATCATTATAAAATCATTGCAAATGGAGTAAAAAAAAATTATTCTTTGCATACATGATGTAATTTTAGTGATATTGATATCCGTATGGTTGAATCATCGAAATTATTTTTTTTGAAAAAACATTTGTTTATACCTAGCTAACCCCCTAAATTCTAAATTTTATATTAAAATTAATTAATAAATAGAATGCGGTAGGAATTGTTGAGAACGGTAGGAAATAGTGTTAATATATCCTACCGCCATGCGGTAGGAAATGAGTTTAGGCATCATTTTTGAAATTTTCATGAAATTTTGGGCGCCATTTTTAAAATTTTTGTGAAATGTCATTTTATAAATTTGCTAAACAATAAATTCAATTCCTCGTGGAATCGAACCTTAGACCTACTCAACAAAAGCTAACACTCCAACCACTCTACCAAACATGTTTCTTGTTGAAAATGTTATCCAAGATTTATTTAACCATATATGTACTCTAAATTTATAAAAAATAAACATTTTCATTATAAATTCATGGCAAATGAAGTTAAAAGAGTATAATTTTTTGCATACATTATAATTTTATAAGAAAATGGAATTCCAAGATGTATTTACGATATGAAAATAATTTTTATTTTTTTAATTATTAAATAATTAATTTATAAACGTTCGACGGTAGGAAATGATGTATGGCGGTAGGTTTTAAATCAGAAGGCAGTGTAAATGTAGATAAGATTCAACTTTTCGTTACATCTCATTTTCTACCGACATGCGGTAGGAAATGGCCACGTGGAATGTCAACGAATCAGAGGACGACACGCTGTCTTTGGTGTGCTGAATAGATGACCCATTTCCTACCGCTTTGAAGGCGGTAGGAAATGGGTCAAAAACGACAACAACTGACGTGGCTTATGGGACCCACAACACCTATTTCCTACCGACCTTGGTCGGAAATGAGCACACTATTTCATACCAATTATCGGCGGTAGGAAATAGGTGAAGCAAAACGACATCGTTTCTCGGTTGACGTGGCATTATGGGTCCACATGACCCATTTCCTACCATCGACGTAGGAAATGGGTGGGTCCCATGGGTCATTTCCTACTGTATGCGGGGACGGTAGGAAATGATCTTTTGACTTGAAAATTGGTAGGAAATACTCAGTAGGAAATGTTTCGGTAGGAAATAGTTGGTAGAAAAAGCCAATTTTTGATGTAGTGTTATCTAAAAATGAATGTTACTTATAATTTTATAGACATCTTAATGACCATTCTGAATCCTATTTCGGTTCAAGTTTTTTTTTTTTTCTTGAACAAAAACGATTAATAAAACCTAACAAATATAACGACAAGTCTGCACCCTTTTTTTCGTAGATAACATCTTGTGTGTGTCGTTGAGAGACGTTGACACACACCCTTTACACTTCTCTCGCTCTTTGTAGCTCTCTCTATATATTGAAATTTATCATTTCATACAGAATTATCAGTACCCATAACTACAAAATTTCTGCCAAAATGCATCACCTCCGACATAAACTCAAAGCACACAAAGACAAACATGATCATTCGCTTGTTCCAAGGTTGGAGAATTCAGAATCTTGCCACCATACAAGGCTAGAAAATTTTGCTAATTATGTTGGCAAGTACACTCAACTCTTTTTCATATCTTTTTCCACGTATAGATTTTCATTTGGATAAAATTTTATATGAAATAGTATACATCAATTGTAGACCGTTTCGTAGAGCCTACTGTAGTCTGTACGCAGACTCTACGGTATATAACGGGTATGTTTGGTTTGGTTTGGTTTATCATATGTACAGTGTGTGTGTTTATGTGTGCAGCAAGACAGATTGGATTTAAGGATGGGAGTGAATGTCCAGAACTGAGCAAACTGGCATATGAGTATTTGAAACAAGGAAAAGTTTGCGAAGAGAAGATATATGATTATTTCATTTCTGAACCAGATGCTGATTTGTTGTATGCGAAACTACTAGAAGAATTTGACAGATGCATTCTATCCTACTTTGCATATCACTGGTCTCAAGCTTCTGACATGATCACTCAGGTTTCAGCATTTTTACCTTTTTTCGATAATAAACACACTCACGCACCCAACTTGTCTAGGATTCAGTCTCTTGAGATTGATACCGCTTGACCAAAAGACCGTTAGTGTATTTTTACCATTCTGGTTCATACTGTTGATCATTTTTATATCATATCATCATTATATTTATATGTGTGGTAGGTGTTAAGCGTTGACTCGGAGCAGAAGAAGCTTAAAAATATGGTAATGGCAGCTACAAGGTTTGATCCCCATGCTTTTAACTTCTCAGTTCTACCTGCTCCTTTTTTTATTATTTTTATTATTAGCATGTTTAAATGCTTAGGATAATTCGCCTAAAAAATTGTTAGGAGAAGCATATCTATCAATCCTTCCTGCATTGATAATGATTTGTTAATCATTATTCAACAACAAGAAAGTAATGGTAAAAAGTAAAAACTAAAAGTTTACTATATAATTCATTATTTTTTTATAAATAAAATGCATCTCCGGTGCATTAATATGAATTTCACGAATAAAACAATGCTACAGGAAAACGATGTATCGGTTAAAATGACAGCTGCTCCCTACAATGAATCGTTTAAATTGATTTAATATAAAGACGTGGAATGAAATTTCATAGTTGGTGGCTTATCTTCTCGACTTTTTTTTGTTGCTGATTGGCTATTGACTTTTCAAAGTGACCAACAATTGGCGGGGGAGAAAATGTCTTCACAGCCTGATCAATGATAATTATTCTGCTTTGTTAAATACAATATTCTTGCATGTCATTGTGCAGACCAAAAGGTGAATGACACAACATGAATCATGTGATATGAGCTAAAAAATTGTTATATCGAATTCTACGTAATACGTTTTGTGAATTTCGTAAATATATACTCTTTATTAATAAGGAAAATAATTTTAAAATGGTGCGCGGTACCAAAAATACCAAAGTATCAAATTTGGTTATCACGTAACTTGGTTCGATTCCTCGCAACTACGTACAAAATTTATTAATTTAAATTCTTTAGCTTAATTCAGGATTTGATTTCTTACAACTACGTTATTATACAAGATTTATTTATTTACTTTAATTTCATTAATTTCATTCAAAGTTCAATTGTCTATAACTTCTATACTCTTTATTAATAAAGAAAATAATGTTAAAATATCGTGCGGTACCAAATTCAAGATTAATTGCCTATAACCACATATTTAAATAGTATTTATTTATTATATATTTCTATCATTTAAATATCTACAATTACATTTTTTAATAATTTTTTTAATAATTAAAATTAATATTAATAAGCAAAACAATGGTGAAAATGACGCATGATACCAAAGTACCAAATTTGATTATCACAAAATCCGGGTTCGATTCCCTACAACTACGTAATTATATAAGATTTATTTACTTTAAATTTTTTAACTTCATCCGGGGTTCGATTCTTTACAACTACGTAATTATACAAGATTTATTTATTTACTTTAAATTTATTAGCTACATCGAGGGTTCGATTACTTACAGCTAGGTAATCATACAAGATTTATTTATTTACTTTAATTTCTTTAGTTTTACAAATGGTTCAATTGTCTAACTACATAATTAAATAGTTGTTTATTTATTATATTTTATCATTCAATTCTCGACAAATAAATTTTTTAAAAATATTTATTAATATTTATCAATATTATTATGTTGATGTGGACTCCTGGCCCATGCTTGGTAGAGGTAATGGGCTAGTATGTATAATAACTTCTAATGACTTGTAAAGTCGCTACTGCTTATACATCATCTACTACTTTTTTCTTGACATCTGGTAAAAAAAACGAGAAAGACACACCGTGATTAGGTTTAAACTTTTCCTTTGTCATTGTTTTTTTAGATTAATCAATTTCTTCTGTCAGTATCTTTACACACAGTGGTTAAGTTTACACACTAAACTGTGATTATGATAGTAGGTCACACCAAACACTCAATGAAGTATGAAAATCTAGATGGTGTTTTAGAATTTGGTTGTTTCTGGCAAATATATGTGGATGAAAATTAAGACAAGGGAAAACTTGTTTTTACCAGAAATATAATAGACCTATCAGATTCACTGAAAATAAGAGTTACGCATTCCATATGTTGCATAAATCGTGTATCACACAATTCTAAACATGAAATATTCTATCTTTGTGTAATAGTGTGGATGTAGACTTCTTCTGGAGATATCTTTGCATCTTCATCTTCTAAACAGAGTTGTCTTGCATTGAAATCTTTGGAATCATTACTAAATTTCTCATCCAAACGCATCCGATGCTGTCTTTTTCTCGAAAACAACTACAACCAAAAATCATGCCCACAACCAGAACCAGTTTCATGGATAGCCATGCTGGTACAATATCATTTAATTCTCGTTTTCTCTACTGACAACTTGAAGTTAATAAGTGCAAGATGTTGATCATAACATATGATCCTAGCATAATATTTCAATATCGAAGAGTAGGAGGAACTCAAACTTAAGACCTTCCACAACATATATATCATGTTAAGTTGCTAGTTTTCCTAAAATTTCGAGATATTAGCATCATATTCTTTCATCAACACAAGAAGAACAGCTTAGTCACTTGAATCATGTTAAATGCAAGAAGTTGATAGTAACATATGATCCGGGTATAATATTTCAAAGGGTGTAGGAGAGACTCGAACTTGAGACTTCTCACAACTAGAGCTTCGATATCATGTCAAATTATCAGTTTTCTTAAAATTTCAAGACGTTCGGAAGAATTAGATTTACTAGGATCATATTCTATAAATTATAATCAACACAAGAAGATCAGGTTACTAATAAGGGTTGACATATAGTAATTAACATAGCTTTGTTGATAGTATATTCTAGATTAATTAAAGTTGTTATTATGACTCAGGAAGAAGAGATTCGAGAAGGTAACAAAAGATTTGAAAGTGACAAGAGCAATATCTCTTCTCGTGGAGGAGCTAAAGGCCATTGGTTCGTCGAAAGGACGAGATGATTCAAGCGAGCTCATGGTTCCAGTGGCTCATGATGAAAGAAGTCCTGTGCTCCTTTTCATGGGAGGTGGAATGGGAGCTGGAAAGAGCACTGTCCTTAAAGACCTCCTCAATGAGTATATATACCTTTACTTTTCGGAATTATGAATATATAATAACGATTCCTTTCGTTTATAATTTAAATCTGAAAATTATCGCACCTTGAACAGTTTTATCGATGACTGAGAATTTATGCGATGAACTAACAATTTTGGACAGTTCATTTTGGTCTGGAGCTGGAACAAATGCAGTAGTTGTGGAAGCGGATGCTTTCAAGGAGAGAGATGTCATTTATAGAGCTATTAGCTCTAGGGGACATCATCAGGACATGCTTCAAACTGCTGAACTGGTATTATTATATAAAAAGTCGTCGAAACAAGATTTGGGTTGTTAATTAATAACTAGCCGATAACCCGAAATACGGTTCGAAAATAAAATAAAATTATTTAAAATGAAACTTAAAATATTGAAAATTAAAATAATTAATAAATATTATTTAAATATATAGTTGTAGAAAATTAAAACATGAAACTAAGATGAAAGTTTATACTAAATAAATACTATTTTTATTTATGTAATTATTTAAAATCGAATCCTGAGTGAAATCAAATAAGTGACATTTAAATAAATATATAACTTGGGCAATTATGTAAGAGATAATATGATACTATTGTACTATTGATTTTTATAATTGATACTGCTCGAAGTTTTAGACATCCAAGTACTATCATTATACTTTTAACTCAATCCACATAATAGCATACCGTTAATCAAACATTAATCGACCGTTATAAAATTATGAAATCTTTCACTTGGTACCATCTGAAATTTTTAATTTCAAGTGTCCCATTCTACTTTGGGTTTCAACTCTAAAATAGCACTATGCTAATGAATATGATAAATTTGATGAATCTGATCATTCTGATCAAACTCCTTGCTTTTGGTGGGATGCTCAACAATATTTGAAGGGGCATAAAATCAAGGAGTTCGAACATATTCATCATATTTATTAAAAAAAAATTATATTTTGGAGTTGAAGCACAAAATAGAATGGTGTCACTTGAAAGTTAAAAATTTCAGAGTGATACCAAATGAAAAATCCCATAATTTTATAATGATCGATTAACATTTGGTTGACGACGTCGTATTATGTAAATGAATCCAAAAGTGTAATGGTGCTGCATCGAAGTTAAAAACTTCGAGTGGTAGCAAATGAAAAAACCAATTGTACAATGATATCATATGAAATACCTTATGTAATTGCACTAAATCGAACCCGATTTTAAAATGAAAACAATCAATTTAATTATATTATATAACCAAAATTTGGATTTGATACTATTGTGTTCCAACAAAAAAGAGTTTTCCTTCTTAATAAAGTCTTATGCTAAATATATTAATCTAATTAAATTAATAATTATATGTATATCGCAGTATACATGACATACTATATCAATGGAGTTTCTACTTTTAATAAAGAGTATATAATAATGATAATTATAATTATATTAATTTGGAATTAAGATAGTGCTAGAGATACCGGATTGGGTATCGAAATTTGGCATCGAATGATGTGGCATTGATGACTTTACAATTTGAAATAATTTTATTGATAGAATTAATGTGAATGCAGGGGTGTCCTTTTTATTAATTAAGTTGTAATCAATCAGAACATGACACGTGACATTTGTGATCCATTTTGGGAACCAATTTGATACATCTAACATTATTCGTTTTATTAACCTAATTAACCTAATAATTATATATATGACATAACATGCCACTAAGCGGGCTTTCTACTTAAAGATTATTGATTTAATAATAATAATAATTAATTATTACATTAATTTAGAATTAAACTAATTACATTTGTTTGAAATTAAGCGAACTATATTAAGATAATAATTATATGTACCGCGTAGACACACCTGCAATTAAGAGGGGATTTGTACGTTTAATATTATTATTATTTTTAATTTAATAATAATAATTATATTAAGTTAAAATTAAGTTAATTAAACTAATAATTATATGTGTACATATACATTTTTTAGTTGGAAGACTCCTAATAGCTAGTAGACTCCTTGTATACAACTAAACTATTATTGATAATTAATTTTTAATTTAATTATAATAATTGTATTAATTTGAAACTAAGTGAGTTATATGAAACTAATTAAGCTAATAATTATATGTATATCGCGATATACATGATATATCATACCGTTTCTGTTTTTAATAAAATTTTAATTTTTTATTTTATACTAATAATTATATATTAATTTGGAATTAAGCTACTTAAATTAAAATATTAAACTAATAATTAAATGTATATCGTGGTATACATGGCCTACCTTACTACCCAGGTTTCTGTTTTTAATAATAAAGAGTATAGATCGGTAGTGTAATGAATGTTTTGAACTGAATCAGGTGCACCAAACATCAACTGATGCTGCATCATCGGTCCTAGTAACAGCTCTGAATGAAGGGAGGGATGTGATCATGGATGGTACATTTTCATGGGAGCCATTCGTCCAGCAGACAATTGTCATGGCACGTAATGTTCATAAACATCGTTATCGCATGGGAGTTGGCTATAAGGTCCAAGATGATGGCACTGTTATCGAAAAGTACTGGGAACAGGTAGACGAAAACGAAGAAGGATATCAAAAAATAGGTAAAAGAAGGCCATATAGAATAGAGCTTGTGGGAGTTGTTTGTGATGCATATCTAGCTGTTGTTCGAGGTATCAGGTAAGCAGACTCTCTACTAGAAACCTCAATTTTACTACTAACAGAATTGTTTTGTGAAGTTGGGTGGCATTTTTGAATAATGCAGGAGGGCTGTAGCAACTGGAAGGGCAGTGAGGGTGAATTCACAGTTAAAATCCCACAAGAGATTCGCAAATGCATTTCCGAAGTATTGCCAACTTGTTGATCATGCCAGGCTTTATTGCACCAATGGTGTTGGTTGTCCGCCAACTGTAAGTTCTAAAAATTTACACGAAAAATATGCAATTGAATGACGATATTGAGTAAAGAATTTGTACAAATGAAGATTGAGTGTTTGTGTGGTCATTGGATACTGAATGCAGTTAATAGGGTATAAAGACGGAGCGAGCAAGTTGTTAGTGGATCCAGACGAAATCAGATGTTTGAAAATGGTAAGCAAATTGAATGATGAAGCAGAGTCCATAGAGGAACTTTATGCAGCAGAAGCTGGTGAAGAACTGATAGTGGGGACTGGATCACAAGTATGGAAAGACATAGTTCTGTTACCTGACAGGGCCAAGATTCAACAGGAACTAATCGAGCCCATTCGAAAAATTGAAACCTCAGCAGCATCCTCGTAATAATCCGCAATCCGGTAATGAAACATTGAAGATCATCGGAGAACCTCCTTCTCAAACCTTGGAAAACATGCTGGCTACTTGTAGCTAGCATTGCCTCAATAATTTATACTATGTACATTAAAGATGTTCTACATTTGCTGTTTGTATGCGTGCATTAGCTTGTGCTTCCATGGTTTATATAAGAATTATAAAACTAACTCTGTATCTATAGTGTGTGTATTTCTATAAGAACACCAGAGAAGAACTAAAATAAAATGTATTGATGTTCTCAAAAAGTAATACAAATGATGTGCCAGTCTAGTATTTATAGACGGAAATATTAGTCAACACATATTGACTTGACTACTAATATAACAGAAAAATACCGCAGCTGGTATTTCTACGAAGTCCACAAATAATTTTGAAGTCCATCATTTATTTGTGACACTAAAGCTCTCTGAATAGCAGTTTTATATTGTGGCTTGAGATGGACAAGAGCAGCTGAGTGAGAATTTGTAGATGCATTAGTCGTATTACTCCCCCCACAAACTGGAATTACACATGGATTGTGTAAACCCAGTTTGGAACAAATAAACCAATGAGCTGCTCCTCCTAATGCTTTCGTAAAAATGTCTGCCAATTGTTGTTTAGTAGAGATTTTCTGAGGAAGGATAATACAAGCCTGGACTTTCTCGCGTATGAAGTGACAATCAAGTTCAATATGCTTGGTACGAGCATGTTGAACGGGATTGTTGGCAATATCAACTGCAGCCTGATTATCACAAAAAACATTAACAGGATTAGTAACAGGGATGAGAAGATCGGCAAACAAGTATTTGAGCCACATGATTTCAGTAGTGATAGATCCTAAAGCTCGATATTCTGCCTCGGCTGTACTTTGAGAAACAACAGTTTGTTTCTTGGCCTGCCAAGAGATCAAAGCTGAACCTAGTTGGAGACAAAACCCAGTCACAGAACGCCCAGAAATTGTGCATCCACCCCAGTCGCTATCACAAAATCCTTGAAGAATTAAAGGATTACCAACAGGGAAGAATAATCCCAGACCAGCAGTGCATTTAAGATAACGTAAAACTCGAAATAATGCATCAAGATGTTTGGCACGAGGATTCTGCAGAAATTGACTCAAAAGATGGACAGAGTAGCTTATATCAGGACGTGTAAACGTTAGATACAACAATTTACCAACCAGACTTCTGTATAAAGAAGGACTTGAAAGCAAAGCACCGGACTTGACATTGTCATATAGCTTAATATTTTGGTCCAAAGGGATGGACAATGGTTTAGAATTCAGCAAATTAGTACTCGACAACATGTCAAGGATAAACTTTTGCTGACTTAAAAGTAAACCAGCATCATTTCGAGAAATCTCAAGGCCCAAATAATATTTGGCCTGACCCAAATCCTTGATGCTGAACTTATCATGTAAAGCTTGTTTGACAGAAATAATAAAGGAAGTATGATTTCCTGTCAAGAGAATGTCATCAACGTAAACCACTGCCACGGTGAAAAAATTATCTTGTTGATGAGTAAACAAAGCATAATCTGCCATAGATTGTTTGAATCCAAGATACAACAAAAATCAGATAATTTCTTATGCCATTCACGAGAAGCTTGACGTAGACCATAAATGGATTTGATAAGACGACAAACCAACCGAGAAGTAGTAGAATCAACAATATAACCGAGAGGTAAGTCCATATAAACCTCCTCAGAAAGGTCACCATGCAAAAAAAGCGTTATTGATGTCTAATTGAAAAATGGGCCAATTCTTGGAAGCTGAAACAGCCATGACAACCTTAACAGTGACACCCTTAGCAACTGGGGCGAATGTGTCATGAAAATCAACCCCAGGCTCTTGAGTATACCCTTTAGCGACCAACCGAGCCTTATAACGATCGATTTCACCATTAGCATGATACTTGATCTTAAAGACCCATTTGCAGCCAATGGATTGCTTCCCTTTTGGAAGAGAAACCAAACTCCAAGTGTTATTGGATTCAAGGGCATCCAACTCTTTGTGCATAGCCTCAACCCATTTAGGATCGAGCACAGCTTGAGCAAAGGATGTGGGTTCTTTGTGTTTCACAAGTTGAGCCAAAAAAACAGCATGCTCACTAGAAAACGATTGAGTAGAAACAAAATTCACCATTGGGTATTTGACAGAAGTGACCTGGTTCAAAGAATAATCAGACCACCAAGCAGGGGGTTTACGGTCTCTGGTGGATTTGCGAAGAAAATGATTATTAGACGCACTAACCAAATCAGTCTCAGGGGACAGATTGACCAAAGTGTCACCATCGGGAGGCAAATCTTGCTAATCAGCTGAAAAAGAAGACTCGACATTGACAGAATCAGGACTAGTATTCGAAGGAAAAGATACCAAATGATCAGGAATAACATATGGGGTCTTGGTTGAGGATGAACTTGGGTGAACGGTAGGATTGAATACTGGAGAAGAGGTATTGGTTTGTATCCAGTGTTGAAGAAAATATGGGTCTGATGAAGAAAATATTGGTTTCTAGATTTAACAACTTGTAACCTTTATGACCATGGGGGTAACCAAGAAAAACAGAACGAATTGCTCGAGGACTGAATTTATCAGATTCGTGCAAAGATGAATAACATAAGCAACCAAAAACCTTGAATAGACTATAATCTGGACGCTTCTGATAGAGACATTCATAAGGAGATTTATATTGTAAAACAGGAGTATGAAGACGATTAATAATGTATGCGGCAGTTAGAATACACTCCCCCCAGTAGGTAATGGGCAACCCAGATTGAAAACGTAAGGAACGGGCCACAGATAACAGCTGCCTATGCTTTCGTTCGACGCGGCCATTTTGTGCAGGTGTACTTACACAAGAGGCCTGATGGACAACCCTTTTATCAAGTAAAAAAGAACAAACAGAGGAATTGAAAAACTCCGTTCCATGGTCACTTCGAATTTGTTGGACAGTAGTATTGAACTGCTTCTCAACATAAGCAAAAAAATTCTTAAGCTGAACAAAGAATAGACTCGAGCTAAACTCGAGTCTATTAGAATAGGGCTGTAAGCGAACAGAGCCGTTCGTGAACAAAACTCGAGCTCGGCTCGTTTTAGATAGACTCGGCTCGGTTCGTTTACTAAATGAACACGAGCTTGAACATGAAAATGTGTTCGGTTAGTAAATGAGCTCGAGTCGAGCTTTACACCTGTTCGACTCGAACTCGGCTTGTTTTGCTCGGGATCGGCTCGAGCTCGGCTCGAACTCGTTAAACTCGGCTCGATTCGTTTAACTAATTATAAATTGTGAATTTCATAATATCCTTAACAATTTGAATATGTTAAATAAAACTTAATTGCGATCTATTTTAGTTATTTTGCGGTTGAATAGGGAATTGTATTTGTTATATCTAAAAGGTATAACATCAACGTACTACCAAAAGTTAAATTCTTTATATCCAATCCAAATTAGTTTTTCATTATTAAAATTTATAAGTTGCATTAATAAAATTACAAAACAAAGTGAATAGAGAAAAAGAGTTTGTCTTATTAATTTATTATATAATATTATTTAAAAGTGGCTCGTACCTCTTAAAATTGAGGAGAAAGATGAGATTTTTAGTGAATTTAAGGTTAATAAGAGTATCTTGGAATAAAAAGTTGTTAGCCTCCTCAAATTTCAAGTTAAAAGCCAAGATAGAGAGGCTCTAAGTTGGTGATAAAATTGTTTTATTTTAACTATTGTTATTAGGTGAAGTGAGTAAGGTTTGATTACTCATAAATACAAATATTAACCTAATATGATTAATAGAAGAAAATAAATTAACTTTAGTATTGAAATTTAAACATAATCGTGTATTCTTAATATGTGATTTTAGGCGTGAGACTGTAAATCGAGTAAGTAATTTTAAAAATTGGATTTGGTTGAGTATAAAAGTACGAACTATAAGTGAACAACTTGACTCGACTCGAGTTCGGTTTGTGTTCAGCTCGACTCGAAATGTTCGTGAACAAACTCGTGTTCGGCTCGTTTATTAACGAGCCGATCTTGAACATCACTTTTTGTTCGATTAGAAAGCTCGGCTCGACTCTGTTCGTTTTAAAAAAAAATCAAGCTCGGTTCGATTTGGACAAAACTCGGCTCGGCTCTGTTCGTTTACAGCCCTAGACAAAAACCATAAAAGTTAGAACTACTACGAATTCCATCATTTATGGCATAAATATAAGGGGGTTTATTCCACCGGGGTTTTTTGGTGTTCGAGAAATCTAGGAGTATCTAATTTTAATTTTAAAAAGTTGATTACATTTTGGGTGTATTTGATTATTTTTTTAAAAAACTTCACTAAAATTTAGGTGCATTCAATTTAAATTTTAAAATGTCGTAGATTTTTAAAAATCCATCTCATGATATTAAAAAATTCTGAAATATTGGAAGATTTCACAAAAATACTTCATAAATAGCGAGAATCAACTCCTATTAATCCATTAAAATCAACAACAATCTTCTAAAATTCGTGAATCTATCTATTATATCAATATACTTATATAAAGGAGAAGACGAGGGCGGTGATGTGGCGCCTCTCAAATCGCTTCGATCTATTTTTCTAATTTTCTCAAATTTTTGAATAATTAATGTAAAAGATTCAAAAATATCTCAATTGACTTTAAAATCTTTACTAATGGAGGAAACTGAATATACAATTATAATATTCTAGCCTTCAAAATCTTTATTAATTGAGGAAACTAAATATACAATTCTAATATTCTTGGCTTTAAAATCTTTACTGATGGAAGAAACTAAATTTACAATTTTAATAGTCTCCTAAATTATTTTATTAGAAAATATCTTAATTGTCTTTTAAATTTTTACTATTGGAGGAAAATAAATATACAATTTTAATATTTTTGCCTTTGTAATATTAGATAAATTCTCAATTTCTTTCTTACTATTTTCTAACGGAAGAAACTAAATATAGTATAGTAATATTCTCTTAAACGTCATCCAATCAATCAATCAATATAATTATATAAAGGAGAAGACGAGGGTGGTGATGTGGTGCCTCTCAAATCGATTCGATCTATTTTTTCTAATTTTCTCAAATTTTTGAATAATTAATGTAAAAGATTCGAAAATATCTCAATTGACTTTAAAATCTTTACTAATGGATGAAAAAAATATACAATTATAATATTATTGTCTTCAAAATCTTTATTAATGGAGGAAACTAAATATACAATTCTAATATTATTGGCTCTAAAATCTTTACTGATGGAAGAAACTAAATTTACAATTTTAATAGTCTCCTAAATTATTTTATTAGAAAATATCTTAATTGTCTTTTAAATTTTTACAAATGGATGAAAGTAAATATACAATTTTAATATTCTTGCTTTTATAATATTAGATAAATTCTCAATTTCTTTCTTACTATTTTTTAACGGAGGAAAGTAAATATAGTATGTTACTATTCTCCTATACGTCTCCAATCAATCAATCAATATACTTATTATTGTCCAAAACTTTTGCTGCAAGATAAATTTTTTTATTTACCATATTATTGCTTTTTTTTTCTCACTTTCTCTTTTGTAAACGGTTATATAAATAGGATCTTCTTCTCCAATTTCATATTTATATAATTGTGATTACTTTTTTGCTTTCAATCTCATTTTATGTCTTTTTGTACTATTTGGTTTTTTAATTACTAACCTTAAGATTTTTTTCTTTTAGGGTCTGTTGTTACAGACATGGCTCAATTTTTCTCTTCACATGTCATGACTTTTTTCACGGTTTCACATCTTTTATTTAATTTATATATTCGGTAAGTGTACTCATCTAATTCATTCCCTGTTAACGTGATAAATATTATTATCTATTATTGAAATCATATCCATACACATGTACATGCAAGTATATTAAATCAAGTTATTTTATCGTATATGAATGTTTTTTGTGCATGTTGTAGGTTGATTTTTTTTACAGGTGATTGTAAGTTGATGTTGTTCATGCAGGATGGTCCAATATTTTAATATTACAAAGGTTTGATTTTCACGTATACAAATATTACAATTGTATTATCATACTTCATGCTAACATTAATCATTAATTATTTTAGATATTTAAGTTTTTTCTCAAATATATAATTGTTTTTCATTAACGGTGATTGTGATTTTTAGGGAGAATATAATAATTGTTATGAAATTTGTTGAGAACAATGAAGAATAGTAGTCCGACTTGGTTTCAAAAAAAAATTTAGGAATTATATATGCATAGAGAAAATAGTCAAAGGCGGGTCTGCGCCTCTCTCGAGTCTGGATTTTCTCGAGTCTGGATTTCCGATTGGTAAGGGGTGCTACGAGAATTATATCTTTTTAATATATAATTATATATTTTATATAATTATATATTTGTATTTATGTAATATATGTGATTTTTGATTGAATTATATAAAATTTTAATTATGTTTAATATTTTATTAATTGTATTTGTTAAAAAAATAAGTAGGCATATTAAAATAAGTAAAATATTTTAAATAATTAAACACATTAAGTAAGGGTTTACCCGTGATATTTTTGGGAAAGTGAGGTTTGTAGTAAGAAAATAAAGATAACATATTTTAGTTGAAAAGTTAATTATACGTGATATTTTTGGAAAATGGAGGGATTTTTTTAGAAAAAATAGAAAAGGTATTGTCTTTTGGCTAAAAAATGTAATATCTTTTTATGAAAAAAATTAAATAATTAAAAATATCAAAATAGATTTTAAAATAAATAAGTAACGGTTTGGCCGTGATATTTTTGAAAAATGAGTCGTTTTAGTAAAAAAAAATAAAAAAAAAATATGTTTTAGTTGAAAAAGGTAATTGTCTGTAATTAAAAGTAATAAAATAAATAAGTAAATGTTTATTCTTGATATATTTGGAAAAGGAGGTGTTTTAGCAAGGAAAAATAGAAAAAGTAACATGTTTTAGTTGAATAAGGTAATTGCCCGTTATTAAAATTATTATAATAGGTTTTAAAATAAATAAGTAAGGATTGCCCGTGATATTTTTGGAAAATGAGGGGTTTTAGTAAAAAAAAATAGAATAGTAGCATGAAAAAGTAATTGCCCATGATTTTTTAAGAAGAAAGAGAGGGTTTGTTAGAAAAAGTAGAAAAATAATGTATTCTAGCAGAAAAGGTAAATGGTTAAAAATAATGTTATAATTAATAATATCTTTTTAATAATAAGTAAGGTGATTAAGTAAGAAAAAATAGAAACACTAGCATGAAAAAGGTAATTACCCGTGATTTTTTAAGAAAAAAAGAGGATTTCTTAGAAAAAAATGAAAAATGATGTATTTTAGCCAAAAAGGTAACTGGTTAAAAATAATATTATTAATTAATAATATCTTTTTAAAAATAAGTAAGGGTAATTAAGTAAAATCACTTTGGTACCGACCAAACTTTTAATGTTTCGTCTATTATATAATAGTATAGATAGATATTATATATATTTTCTTCTTGAAATTTTTTTCTTAAAAAGTTCATATTTAAAATTTTTACAAAAATATTATAGGGCCGCAGCGAAGCGCGGCTTAGTCGACTAGTTTATTACTAAGGGGTTGCTTGAGACAATTTATTCATATTGAAATTACCAAATTACCCATACATATTACATAATAATAATTCTGTATTTAAAGCATATATTAATTACATCTAATTCATTAATACCTCCATATTCATTACTCCTTTATTATTTAATATAGTAGTAGTTTATAATTATATTTCTATTAATAGTTAAATGATTGGATAATTAATATCTATAATTATATTTAACTCATCATTACTTAATAATATTTCAAAATTAATATGTTAATACATACATGTGTGTGTGTATATATATATAACTATATTGTTAAATCCGAAATATTAAAAAATTATCGATTATCTCGGATTTTTAGTTTCGAAGGTATCGTCTATCAAACTTTTAATATTACATTTATAACAAAAATGGGTTTCAATTTGCGCATAAACAGATAAAAACGAATATTATTTAAATTATAACACTTAAACAAATTAACTGATGACAACGCATACTTTTGTCAACATTCAAATAACTCATTTATCATACTTACAGAAGACAATAAAAACTTTCATAAAATCTAAAACGTCAGTTCCTAATCTTAATGACGAGGCAGGTCCAAGAAAAAAAATAAAAGATCGCTTGAAACGAAAAGTAACACGCAACCAATATGGTCAAAGGAAAGCAATTACCAAAATTATCTCCTTAATTAGAATTATATTCACAATATATATGACTAAAAAGCAAATTTTAAGACATTGTCTAATTTTTGATATCAAAAAAAAATATTGTCTAATTTTACAACTTTGGTTCACCGTTTGTAACTGTGACTATGGAATTGTTGGAGGAATTTCGTAACAACCCAAATCGGAGGTTACTGGAATAACGAATTATGAAAATAGGGGGATTTGAGATTTTTGGATGTTTGGGGGCTGAGCTCGTATGATGACTCCTCAGAAATTGAATAGAGAATGTGTTCTTTCTCTTCCTCTTTCCCGAGTGTCAATTGCCGTGTCATACAAGGTGCATACGTACCCATTTATATAGGGATCAAGCCTCATGTAGTTCTTGAAAAACAAGTCATTAGATAAGTCCATTCAGTCCAAACCCATAAATAATCAAAGTTTATCCATCCAATGTTCCCATAAATAGTTCAAGGATTATCAACCACCTCACGTTCCCATAAATAGTTCAAGGATTATCAATCCACTTCACGTTCCCATAAATAGTCCGGTCTTCACATGTTTTCCTACAACCTTGCGGCATCTCCGCATTTCTTTCCATGATTTGAAGAATATCGTTTGGAGATATTTTCCGTTATTCGTCGATTGAGATTGATTCTTTCCTCGTTTCAGAGAGAGGATATTGCTTATTGGTTAAGCAATTAATTATTAATCTGAATTAATAATTATTAAACGGAGAAATTTGGACTATGCCAAAACGTGGCATAACAACAAGCCCCCAGTTCTTCAGTGTAGCTTGCTGCAGTGGAGAACTAAAAATCTTCAAGCTTCCAAATTTCTTCGGTCACTTAGAGATTTGTATATAGTCTGAATTGGCGTACACGCTTTTCAAGTGTCATTGTTCACATAAGGATGTATTTTCGTTTGTCCACGAGCCCCTGAGCTGAGGCTTTAATAAGATACCCAATTTTAAATGTTAGGCTTTCAGCCCATATCACATCCGGTCCCACACGTTTTCTTACAATCTCGCGGCATCTCAGCATTTCTTCCCGTGATTGTAGGAATGTCTCGTGACAACCATATCACGTCCAGTCCCACATGTTTTCCTGCAATCTCGCGGCATCTCCGCATTTCTTCCCGTGATTGTAGGAATATCTCGTGACAACCATATCACGTCCGGTCCCACACGTTTTCCTGCAATCTCGCGGCATCTCCGTATTTCCCGTGATTGTAGGAATGTCTCGTGCCAACCATATCACGTCCGGTCCCACACGTTTTCCTGCAATCTCGCGGCATATCCGCATTTCTTCCCGTGATTGTAGGAATATCTCGTGACAACCATATCACGTCCGGTCCCACACGTTTTCCTACAATTTCGCGGCATATCCGCATTTCTTCCCGTGATTGTAGGAATATCTCGTGACAACCATATCACGTCCCGTCCCACACGCTTTCCTACAATCTCGCGGCATATCCGTATTTCTTCCCGTGATTGTAGGAATGTCCCGTGTCAACCAAGAAATATCCATCTACCAATGGGCCTTCAATAATGTAATTTTATCCATGAACTCTCCTCTAAGAGTAGGGTCTTCAATATTAATCCTTCTTGGAAAAGAGAGCTTTCGAAAACATTACCCTTATCAGATAAGGACCTTCCACACTTATTTTTGTCCATGCACGAGCTAGTGAAGTAATAAAATCATGTGATACGAATATTGCATCACAATTCTTTAACATCTCCATGATTCAGATTCTGTCCAGATCTGTTTTTTACCTTTCTGACCCTGTAAACAATGTTTTCTTGGAAAAGACAAAACATGAAAGTTGTAGAAAACGAAAAGAGCTTTCCGATGATATATGGCTCGTCAGAAACGGATTTATAACGAATCAGGAATCAAATAAAACGTCTTCTGATTAACTTCTCAATACTGAAAAACGGGATCAGATTATGTTTTGTGATTTCAAAAATAGACCGAAACATAATCTCAGAAAACACCAAGAACGAAAGTTGTAGGAAATCGCAAAAGCTTTCCGGATCGTAAAATATCATCAAAATCTGACATGTATTAAATTTACTACGAATTTTATAAGATAACTTATGTATACGGACAAAAGCATAAGAAAACTTATCTTAATTTTGAATAGAACCACGAATCACCGCCTCCGTTAAAGCCGCTCTAGATCCATAATAACCCCCCTTGCGTATGATGTAGATGATTTGATTGTCCTCCACAATCAAAAAAATAATCCCCTCCTTCTAGCGCCAATTATTGTTGGAGGAATTTCGTAACAACCCAAATCGGAGGTTGTTGGAATAACGAATTATGAAAATAGGGGGATTTGAGATTTTTGGATGTTTGGGGGCTGAGCTCGTATGATGACTTCTCAGAAATTGAATAGAGAATGTGTTCTTTCTCTTCCTCTTTCCCGAGTGTCAATTGTCGTGTCATACAAGGTGCCTACGTACCCATTTATATAGGGATCAAGCCTCACGTAGTTCTTGAAAAACAAGTCATTAGATAAGTCCATTCAGTCCAAACCCATAAATAGTCAAAGTTTATCCATCCAATGTTCCCATAAATAGTTCAAGGATTATCAATCCACCCCACGTTCCCATAAATAGTTCAAGGATTATCAATCCACTTCACGTTCCCATAAATAGTCTGGTCTTCACATGTTTTCCTACAATCTTGCGGCATCTCCGCATTTCTTTCCATGATTTGAAGAATATTGTTTGGAGATATTTTCCGTTATTCGTCGATTGAGATTGATTCTTTTCTCGTTTCAGAGAGAGGATATTGCTTATTGGTTAAGCAATTAATTATTAATCTGAATTAATAATTATTAAACGGAGAAATTTGGACTATGCCAAAACGTGGCATAACAACTATCGAATTAAGCGTGTGGTCATGTATTCATGCCCATCAACATCTATATAGTCTAGTCGTGTATATACTTTGGTTATTCGTTACACTTTATTTATGTCAAAATCAAAAAAGCATACGCTCTGAACAGTGCAGGTAGTTGGCTCTCACGCATTTGATTGATGGTATTAATGAAGAGACAGCTGCTAGCGTATATATTACAGACGCAACATATAAAATTAAGGCAGCTGATACAAATCAAATCAATTTCTTCTTAATCCATTAAGTATCTCTTCCAAATCAATGAACGTTTACACTCAATCACGACTATTGCAAAATTCAAAACTTCAAAATTATTCTATTTTACATTTTTATGAAAAAAGAGTTCTATTACAAATCGAAAGAAAAAAATAATCTAAAATGATAAATAATTTATTTCTTAAACATGTAAAAAAGTTCAGCAAAATGTGAATTTAGATCATACCCGTGTCTGACACTAGTTATAATTAATACATCAAAATTTAGATTGAATGCACTCTCGTTTTAGATAACAAAATCTCCGTGAAGGTGAGAGTAATTAAGATATTATACAAATTTAAAATTATACAAAGAGATTATATGAATTGAATACCACAAGATTTTGTAAAATCTTTTTGTCAAATATACACAAAGATTCTAATATTGAGTATCTTAAAATCCACACCGAATATCGTCAAATCTTTGAAATCCAAAAACAATTTTATAAAATCCAAATTAAATACAGTACCCTTTTTAATCTTAACTTCAAGAGCAATTCATTGAGAAGTTAGAAACTACAAATTGTCACTTTCTCCTGGCTCTACCTTTGTAAGCAGCATTATGGGTAAAATCATTTCTGGGATTCTCTGTATTTGTGTTATCTATGCAACATTTGGCATAAATTGGCCTGTTATAGCTGGTATATAGCACTTCAACTTATTCTCAAAATTAATATTTGTATATGTTTATTTACGCATTTAGCTTTATGATCGACATTGGCTACATTTTCGCACTTATTATGTGTGAAATACTGAAATGCATTGAATACGATTTTCCAAAAAAATTTATACACAATAAGCGCGAAAAATAATCAACATTACAATGCTTGCTGTAGACCGTATGTTTGCAAATATTTCGCTCTGAAATCTTATGTTGCAGAATACTTTTTTACAGACTATGTTTTAATGCTAATTTCTTGTTTTTGTAAAGGTGAAGTGAACAACGAGAAGTCCGGTGGTATTCTCCGCACTACCATTCCATTGAACAACTGCAACCGGCAAATCTGTCGATATGCATGTATAAGGAGCCAGCCTCGTCCAGGTATTCATCTGGCAGCAGCAATTTGTGAAGATGATAAGACATGTGAATGTCTCTGGCTCAATAATTAGGTCTAGGTTTGATTACCTGCACCTTTGATATTGTAATCTGTTGAATAATAGTCTAAAATATATGTTCGCTTGATTAAAAATAAATGAGTATTTGTATCTTTTATTTATCCTATCCGATGTTCATAGTTTAGGCAAGTCATCAAAGTGCAATCTAAAACTCCCGAATGATATTCAAAGACATTAAGAAATCCAACACAACTCGTTTCCGAAATAACAACAGTTTTAACACTATTAAAACTCATATTATTATTATTTTTTTAAAATTCACATAACAAGATTTCTTGTAGTTACTAATACTAACTTATAACCCGTGCAAAGTACAGTTGCTTTTGAATATTTCAAATTTTTAGTTAAAATAAAAATATAATAAACTGTAATGTAAAAATAAAAGTTGTGAGCAATACATTCACACTTATACGTACAAACATGAAACACTCTCGTCATTCTTTTTTTTTATTAGGATTTTCAATAAATTTGTAATCCAAGAAATGTACAAGACATTAATTGAATAAAATGTAATCCTAAATAAATATCTCCTAATATTTGATAAATCTTACCGGAATAATAATTATCCTAATCTAATTAATTTCTTAAAAAGTTAAAATATTGGAAAGCGATAACTGAAAAGAAATCAACAATATAATAATAAAATATCACCACTAAAGACAAGAATATCCACGTAAATATTACAATATCTCATAATAAATAAGTATAGATAAACCATATATGAAGATTTAGGTGAGAGTATTTATGAATTAAATAAATATTAAGCAAATGCACATGACATGTTTCAACTAGGGGTGATCGCGGTACGGTTTGGTTCGGGTTAGATATTAAAACGGAACCAAACCGCAAAATAGCGGTTCTTGAAAAAATCAAACCAAATTGAAACCCGTAAATCAACAAACCCAAACCATTCGGTTCGGTTTTAGTCGGTTCAGATTAACGGATTTTGACGGTTTTCGACAAAATTTGGTTAACAAAATTATAAAATAAAATAATACATTTCCGATTTAAATTTTTTCAGATAGTTTGATTAGTAAAATTAGGAAATAAAAATACTTATGAAATTCAAATTTTTCTTCTTTAAATGTGCATAAATAATAAAAATTACGGGTTAATTATCTTGTTGATCACTAAAGTGGAACTAAAATATCAAGTTGGTCACCAAACTGAAAATGGTCTCAATCAGGTCACTAAATTCGGCCACATGGTACACTCCGCTAAATAAATAATATTTTTTAGACGAAAAATGATGTATTAAAAATATTTAATGTGATATCTACATGGTAGGGTAACATACCCATTTCAGACCATAAAATCGAATAAATTAGCATTAATATTAGTGTTTTACGTCCAGAAAAAAGTAAGTTATGTAATAGAATGGACATGTAGCTGACTTTAGTGACCTGTTTGAGACCATTTTTAATTTGATGACCAACTTGATACTTTAGACCCACTTTAGTGACCAACAAGATAATTAACCCTAAAAATTACTTCTACCTAACAAAGTATTAACCGCAAATGACTAACGTTCTATAACAATGAAATATTGGATACGAAAAGTAATATAAAATTTGTGATTTAATTTGTGTTTCATAAGATAAAATTACTTTATATTATATAATCATAAATATAAAATTAATATATACATATATATATATATATAGATGCGGTTCGGATTGAGAGCGGGTTGGGTTCTTGTCAATCCGAAACCAACCCACGATCCACGATTTTTTAAAGTAGTTGAACCGAAACCGCGAACCACACTTTGGTTTCGATTCGGATCGGTTAAAAATCAGATTAATTTTTACGGATTATACGATTTAATCTGAACCGTGATTTCAACTATAAATTCCCTCTTCTCTTCTACATAAAGTGTGTTTTATTGAGAAATAAGAAACTATAACTTGACACTTTCTCCGAACTCTACATTTGTAAGCAAGCAGAACTATGGGCAAATTCATCTTTGGGGTTATCTGTATTTGTGTCGTTTATGCAACAATTAGCATAAACTTGCCTGTTACAATCGGTATAAACTTCTATCTCTACATTTTACACATCTAGTTCTATCGTTTAAATATGCTATTCGTGCTTATTATCCATAAAATATATTGAAAGACGATATTACATAAATTCTTACACATAATAAGCACGAATAATATTAGCCTGTGGCTAAAACGTACGCCAAATTAAATTTAATAATATCATATGACGTAATAACGACTTAATATTTTCGCAACAGGTGCAGGTGGGAGATACTTGTCCGAAAATCTAGATGGGGGTCATCCAATTACTAGCAACACTACCTTACCGATAAGCAACTGCAATCCTCAAAGTTGTCGGAGTGAATGCTTGTCAAGTAAACCTGGTGGTAATCTGGCATCAGTAAATTGTCAAAATGCTGATACATGTGTTTGTACTTGGCTCAATGGCATTTAATCGTAGGATTAATTACACCTTTTATGTATAATTAATTTATTTTTTAAACAACGTTAAATTAATAATAAAGGATATTAGTGTCTTGGATTTTTCATATTGGAATATCTGGGACAGATCTGGTGCAGACAAGTGATCAGAATGCGGTTCTTGGTAGACTTGTATTTTGGCGTAATTGTCGCGATATTATGAGTCTGTTTGTAGCTTAAAGTGATTTTTGACTTTAAGTTGAAAAATGTCTGTTTATATAATAAGTTAAAAAATAATTTAAAGTAAAAAATAACTTAAAGCAAGAAGTTAGCCGGAGTTACTTTTTTGAACAACTTATTTTATTTGATAAAAGTTAATATCATCATTCAAATGTATCATTTATCAAATTTAACTTTATTTTTACATTTCTAATAACTCATAAGTTACTCATAATACAAAATTACCCAAATGAATCTTAACTTAAAATTATTTCATTTAACTTATGACTTTAAACAATTTTAAGTCATAAGCAATAATTTTAAGTTTACACAACCGAGTTTTATATCTACTAGGGAATTAGCCCGTGCTACGCACACGGGTGAAATATTTAAAATATATTTAAGTTAATTATAATATTTCATTTATATTGAAAATTTAGGATTTAAAATGATAGTAATTTATATATAGAATAACACAAAATATAATATAGAAGAAAAATAAATTTAAAAGAAGAAAGAATAGTAATTAAAATTAATGGAGATTTGTTAGTAAAATTTATAAAGTATGTTGGACACATGAATTAAAAATAAAGGTAAATAATTATATAATAAAACAATTATAAAATTAAGTAACCTTGATATGCTAACATTATTATTCTTGCCGCAAATTAAAGGTCTTCAAATTTTTTTATGTACTTTCCAATTTTATTCTCTTCGGATTCATGCAAACTGGTTAGAATTTACATAAAAAATCTCATTACAATCAACATTGATAAAATTTATATTTTGGAAATCAATATTGACAATCTCTATAACTTTATTTGAATGAGAAGTTATGAAAAATTAATTAAAAAAATTAAAAATTTTGACGAACAAAAATTAAATGTATAAAACATTTATTGCAACCCGTCTGATGCTGATCTAATTCATACGTTGTCATTTGGAAAAAAAATAATATGGGAAGCGAAACATATAAAGTTTTATAAAATTTTCGGACAGTAACTGGGAATAGCGTCACCATGCTTTGATCTTTATTCCTAATCTCTGTAATTAATGTAAGTAATATATTATACATGCATTTTGAATAAATTAAAAAAACAATATCTATAAAATTATTTAAATTTTGAACTGTTTTACATACTATTTTGTTCCATGCTATATAAGAATGAAAGTATGTAAAGTAAAATAATTTTGAAGTAATTTTATAGAGAAAGATTTCTCGGCATCGCCGTTTGCGATAACTCGTATCATATATAAAAAACGTAAGAAATACGATACAATATATTTTAAAATTATAATTTTTTAATCAAACTTCTATTTATCCACAATATATTAACAATAATAAATAAAAATAACTAAACTTAGTAATTTTGGTATGTAATAATGAGATAACAATAATGTAATTAAGATAATGTGACTCTGAAAATGATGAAAATTGTAAAAGTTAGTGCAAAATAATTTTTTTGTATTATTATACTAATTGTTAGTAGAGTTAAGACTTCAATTCTTAAATAAACAATAAATACAAAATAAATACAAAATACAAAATAAATTAGAATAAATTAATTTTTTTGATAAAAAGATTTGCATCGAATTATTCTCAGATTTCTTATTCTTTTTATTTATTTATTTGGAAAGTGATGATAAATTTGTTCAGCATTACTAAAATTTTATTATATCACATACTTTACTTGCATTGTAGGCATGCATAAAAAAAGAATCGTATAAAAAGACATATAAAATTTTGAGTTAGAAGGTTTCTCGTTGACGACGACCATAATTTTACATACTCCCCCCGTCCCACTAATATTTGCCATGTTTATTTTACCACATTTTTTTCGGTGAAAATAAAATATAGTTTCGTAACTTTTTTTTCAGAATTAAAATTTACTCTTAAAATATTAATTCGGAAAAGGAAAATTTTGAAAAAAAGTTATGGAAATATATTTTATTTGCAACAAAAAATGCATATAAAAATTAGGAGGGCCAATATTAGTGAGACGGAGGAGTACATTGTATCAAAAAAGCTAAAAAAGATTGAAATTTGTATTGGACCAATATATACATTGTGCAACTTGTTCAACCTTGAAAAAATAGCATCAAAATATATTAAATTTAAGGGAGAAAATAATATTGATTAACATGCAGTTAAAATATATAAATCAGTTCAAAATAATTAAAAATCATTATATTATATATGTATTTACATTATGAACATACATTAAAAAAAATAGATTTTTGATGGTCAAGTTTGGTGTCACTTTAAACACAAATAAAAATGAAATATTATTCGACAAAATATGAAACTAAATTTACAAAAAATAAACGTAGATAACAAATTTCTGATTAAACAAATAAACATAAACATATGAAAAATATGTGGAGAGGACGAAGATTAGCCCGAGTGAGCAGTCAAGTCGTATATTATATTTAAAATTGTCAACAAACTTCTGTCAAAATTTTCATCAAACATATCAACTGCATAACCAAAATATACACAATAATAAATTACTGTACAATTGTCCAAGAAATAGATGAGACTATAAAGATCAACATCGTAAATTTTAAGTTAACAATTTTTACCTAATTTAGAGAACACGATCTCTAAAATATGATTATTGGAATCAATTGAGACTTTTTCACCACTATAAAATCTGTATCACAACAAAAACATGAAAAATATCGTAAAATAAGAGATATACATGTTTATATATAAAGCTCCAACTCACAGAGAGAAATAAAAATGGAGAAAAAGAAAAGAATGAAAATGCATGGATTTAAAATCTAAAAAGGATAAAATTGAGGACAATCAAAAATTTGAAAATAATAACAAAAAAATGTTGAGAAAGCAATCAAGATTGTTAAACATGTCTTAAATTTTGTGTATATCTAATACAATATTCATGTATGATATCACATAAATACTGATTGCGTGAAATGATGATATATGGCTGATAGAATCTTTAATAAAACGTGAAAAAATCACAGTTTCGAAAATCTTAAAAATCTAAAATTGAAGAAAATCAAGGATATGAAAACAATAACAATTTAAATTTCAAAAAAATAACAATTAAAGTTGATTGAAAATAATCAAAGATCGTTAAATATCCCTTTAATTGCATATAAATGTGATACAAAACTTATGCATCAATATCAAATAAATAGATATGATAACTTGAAATTAGGATATGTGATAGGTACATATAACTATTATGAGGAAAAGAATAAATGGAAGTAATTTAAAATTTAAAATATTGTAAATAATGTGATATTTAATATGATTTGAGAGATTAATTAACAATTTAAAGAACTGGACTGAAAATGGATAATTCATGAATTATGCAAACCCTTATACAAAATAAGCTTGCAAATTGTAATAAGTAAAACATAGGTAAATTTTGTTATTGTTATAAATGGGATAGTAAGAAAATTACTTTTGTACCCGTAATTTATATTGAAAATAAAGACTTTTCCCTGATACTCATTAAGAATATATAGACTTTTTATGTTAGAACAAAGAGAATTAGATAAACAAAATTTGATGTTGAAAAGGTGGTAACAATTAAGGAGTGATATCAAACAGTTTATTATACGGATATCGTTTATTGATTGATTAACAATATAAAAATATTTAAAAAAATCAGTGAAATGTTTCTCGGCGTCGCCTAACGGCGACACCTCGCAATTCGAACACTAAACAATTAAAAACTCAACAAAGAAAAAAGATAAAATAATTAAATATTTAGGATATAAAATTACTATATGTGGCACAATATCATCCATTAAAAATGTATATATCAGTAAAACACTTGATTTAAGTACTCAGATTTGATTGAGTAATCAACGAAAAAGAAAAGAAATTGAATGATCTTTTAAAATTTCAAAAATTATGAGATCGGATGATTTGAGTGTTGAGATGATACAAATTATAAAATTTAGAATTAAAAAATATATATCAAATAGTAATTAATTTGCCATAAAACTTCAATTAAAGTCTTCTCGGTGTCGCCTAACAGCGATCTCTCGCAAGTTGAACCACATACATTTTAAAACTCAACAAAAAGAAAGATTAAGTAACGAAATACATATGATGTAAATTACTAAGTGTAGTATCAATGTCACCCACCAAAATGTGTACATATTTTTGTTTATAACAAAATACTATAATTATTTATTATATATTGCATATGTTATGTAATTAAAATATTTTAAATAAATATAAGTGTAGCATACACGTAAACATATAAAACATTTAACATCTGAAAGAGGCACAAACTACTAAAAGAAAATTAAAATTACAAACATCAAAAATTAATCCAAACAAATGTAATTATGAGTAACAGAGTAAGTCACAATTATACGAATATCTCAAGTGCAATCACGCATACAATTCTTTTAAAACATAGATATCATTATACTAAATATCATAAACTTAAAAAGAAGTATGATTAAACATCTATCAAACTAATATCATGCCAATATCAAACCAATATAACAATACATTATATTAACATTAGTTGATTCCATTGAGAAATTCGAGTCCATGGATACCACGATCTATTCCGATCAGGAGTTTCATGAATACCACAATCTCTTCCAGTCGAGAATTTTAATATATACGACTTGAGATTCATCTGCAATTGTTTTAACCTTCAACACAAAATAAATAAATATTTAGCAAATTTAAGTAAACAACGAATATATTCGACAAAAAGTGTATATGTGCATTACATAAGTCAATGACACATTACATAAATATTAAATTTATTGGAGAAAATCATAATGCTTAGCATGAAATTAATGTATATAAATCTGTTTCAAATCATTAAAAATTATTATATTATTTATGCAATTACATTTTAAACAAACATAAACAAAATATGAAAAATATACAAATATAAAAATTTTTAGTGAAAGGTTTCCCGGCATTGCCTAACGGCGACACCTCGCAATTCGAACACTATACAATTAAAAACTCAACAAAAAAGATGATAAAATAACTAAATACCTAGGATGTAAAATTACTATATGTGGCACATTATCATCCACCAAAAAATGTACATATATTTATTTCAGATCAAGTAATTTATTTTTAATCATATATTGCATATTTTTGTAATTAAAAAAACTAAACAAATATAAGTGTACATATAAACGAACATACTAAAATTTTAACATCTAAAATAGGCATAAACTACTAAGAGAAAAAGAACACTAAAATTACAAATATCATAGGTTAATCTAATAAAATATAATTATAAACAAAATTAATTGAATTAAAACCTGATTTCTTTGACGAATTGAATTCTACGGATACTACGAACGCTTGTGATCAAGTGGTACAACGAATACAGTGTTGAAACACTCTGTCATGGATACACATACCAATTAGTTCACACGTAATGATTCGGGTCCTTAAAAATATGCAAACAAATTCATGAAAATACAAACAGAAAAAATCCCCCATGAGTAAATAAATACAAAGAAAAACAAAACTAACGGAAAAGAAGAAAGTTCAGATACAAAACAAAGTATACTAAATACATCAAACATATATCAATATTATATGAATATAGAGAAAAACATAATGAATGGAATAGAAGAAATTTCATATACAAAACAAAATATACTAAACACATCAAACATATATCAATATTATACACAACAATATAGTGTTCAGTTATACATACTTAAGTACAATTTGATTACAAAATTAAAGTAATTTAACATTATCTTGTCTACCTTCTGTAGATATAAACATCAAATTTAAATAAATATACCAATGTTTCTTATGTATTGACGAATACATTTATGTATTTTGCCGGAATTAACAATCGCTAAAGCAACTTCGTTAAGGATATCCATGTTTCGTATACTGCAAATATTATTTTAGTAATACATATTAAAACCTACACTTATAAATATTATTTTAATGTGTTTATGTCAACTATATATGTGGATACACTTGTGGGAACAATGAAGATTATTTTCTATTTTAAAAACCTATTTTAGTGCTTTTAATCAACAATACATATTTATAACCTATTAATAGCAACTTTAACTAAACAACAACATATTTGACAAAAAGTGTACAAATACATTACTTAAATCAATGACACGTTACACAAACATAAAAGAGTACCTTTGTCTTTTTTGTCCACTTTGAATTCATGGATATCACGTCCTCTTATGATCAAGAACTCAAGTCTAAAAGATTTGGAATTCACCTGCAATTACTATATAACGAAATCAACATATAAGAACGATCATTGTAGCGTATATATGTGTTTAATTATCATGTTTTTGTTGTCTCCAAAAAAATGGTTCAAAATGTGGTATTATGCACAATGTAAACAAATATTAGTGATATATAAAAGTAAGCAACAAAAATATAAATCACATACATGTACACAAACCTGCATAATCGATACAAACACTAACGAAAAGACATAGGAAAATAGTAGACAAAGAATAAGAGAGAAAAGAAATAAAATGAGAGAAATGAGATTTTAACATTGTGAATGGTGAAGATCAAAGTTTTATAATCAAGAAATACTTGTAATCAATTATGAATTTGGATTTTGAAAATAGATAACAAAAATTATGGATAAAAATAGTATGTAATTGTTTAATGTTTCCACTGATTACGGAATTCAAACATATTCAAAAAATATTAAATTATTGATTTGATGTATTGCCAATTTTATATCCTAAATTGATGGGTAATTATAGCTATAGTAAATTAAGGAAATCATGTCATATTGTGTATAAGCTGGATTATAGTTGTGTGAAAGATAATTAGGCATAAAATAAGATATCTTTTAATTAATGATGATGATGTAAGATGACATAATATTTTTGAATTGGGAATTTACCAAAATAGACATAAGCTGTATGTAGATGCAAATATTTTAAGGGTATAAACATATTGTATTTACTACAAACGTCACATATTGTATTTAAAACTGTAGGACTTTCTTATAGATTAACAAACCTCTGTAAGAATTTTCATCAAACATATAGACAGTATAACCAATTGTGATTATTTGAACCAATTGAGACTTCTTCGTCATTTTAAAATATGTATCATAGTAGAAACATGAAAAATATCATCAAATAAGAGAGATACATGTGTGGGTGTGTGTGTAAAACTCCAACATATAGAGAGAAAAATAACAGAGAAGAAAAAGAGAATGAAAATGTATGGATTAACAATTCATATTAATAAAAGTAGTTATATTAAAATCTATAGCTAAATTGGAATTTAAAATTTGAAAAAATAAGAGAGATAATTAAAGAGGAAATAAGATAAATATTATTATTATTATTATTTTCAATTTATATCAGGAAATGAGATATGAGTAGTGAATTTGAAATTTGAAATTATGAGGATTGATAAATTTGAAAAGAAATTGATAGACGTTGATTATCATAGAAGTATACTGATTTGATTTAGATATTTACTATATGCAAATTTTTTGAGATGAAGGTAAAAAAATACAATTATTTAATTTTTTTCTCACTGATTGAGAAAATAAATAGATATTACCTTAATTATTTGATATATCACCAAATTCATGTGCTTAATTTATTCATAACTATGACTACATTATATTAAATAAATGGTGTGATAATTGCATAATCTTTTTATAAATAGGAAAGAGATAACATGCTATTAATAATGATGATGTAAAATTTGAAATGAGTTTTAAAGAAACTCTCATTTGATGTAGTCATGTCATTTTAAAAAAGTTATCACAACTTTAATAAGAGTGATCACTCTACGTAAAAACAATAAATTTTGTGAACTTGTTGGCAACTACTCAAGATATGGATATTACACATAATCGAAATTTCAAAATATTAATATTTATAATGATTTAATCACTTTTATTAATATCTCAAATCACAATCATATGAATATCTCAAGTTGCAATCATACATACAAATCTTTTAAAACATGGATACCATCTAAACTAAACATCAGACAGAAAAAAAGGTATTATTGAACATCTATCAAACTAATATCATACCAATATCAAACCAATAACATTGAACAAAATGTGTGCAAATGCATCACTTAATATAAAGATACATTATATTAACATTAACCATTAGTTGATTCTTTTGAGAAAATTGAGCCCATGGATACTACGATCTCTTCCGATCAAGAATTTCAATATATTCAAACATATTCAAAAAAATATTAAATTATTGATTTGATATATTGCCAATTTTATATCCTAAATTGATGGGTAATTATAGCTATAGTAAATTAAGGAAATCATGTCATATTGTGTATAAGCTGGATTATAGTTGTGTGAAAGATAATTAGGCATAAAATAAGATATCTTTTAATTAATGATGATGATGTAAGATGACATAATATTTTTGAATTGGGAATTTACCAAAATAGACATAAGCTGTATGTAGATGCAAATATTTTAAGGGTATTTGATGGAATTATCCAAACCCTTCACTAGCAGCTATTAAGAATATAATAGATTTTTTAAAGTTTTCGATTGTGAATTTTTTATTTGTTTTGAATTCGAGAATTTGATCTGGAAAAGATCCTGCTTGATCTGGCCCAGTTCAACAACTTAAGTCGAAAATTTTAAAATGCGGCTTAATGGGCTCTAAAGAAAAAAAGGTGTCCGTGCCGTGTTGAACCTCAAGCCTTCTGGGCTTTTTCATGTATCCACTATCCAGTATCTCGTTGTAACTGAGGATTTTGGTCATCGATTCACCTCTGGAACGAGTAAATTTTTGTGAATTAATGGGAAAATATCTTTTTAATTGCAATGTAAAATTAAAATTTAAAAATATCGCAGTTCGAAAAATATTCACAAATTAAAAACCAATGCTTTCCTTATTGGGCCAGTAACTCGGACTCTTGGTGCAAAAAGAATTAGTTTCGAAATCAAATATTATTGTGATTCATTATAAACACCACGATCTCATCAATATTTTACAAATTATCAATAAATGTTCTTTTAAAATTCACAGGGGTTATCCTGTGAAAAAAATAATTCAAAGGGGTTATTCTTTAAACCGAGCCAATAAAATTCAACAATTAATAATCACTATAATAATTACTTGAGAAATTATCAAAAATACTATTTTTCTAAGTTTTTTTTGAAACCCCGGTATTTTGATGATAACACTATAGCAGCAAGCTGGATTAAGTATATTGTGCTAACATGGTTTTGCAGGAGATAAAATTAGCTGTGTATTTTCTAACAAAACATGTTGTAGCAGCTAGCTGGCAGATCTATTTTCTTTGCAGGCAGAAAGCTGGTAATGTAATTTTGTATACAGGCAGCAAGCTGACAACACTTCTAGCAGATAGAGTTTCAGTCCTATTTTATAGGAAATCTTCTAAGAACTGAATTGTAAGAACTCTATTAGTTATATAAGTCGTGTATATATATATGAGCTCAAATAATTTCGAATTTATTTTCATATATATATAATTCCTATATTATAGGAAGTTGTTTATAAACGTTTTATCTTTTAACAACTTCTATTTTATTGGGCTTTTAAAACCAGTTGAACGTGTCTTCTTGACGTTCTTATTCTCTCTATTCTTCTGGTTTCTAAACGTTATTTTTATGAACGTTGGGCTTGAATTAATCAAGGAACAAAAACGTGAGACTTGGTAGTCAAGACCGTTGGTTGTTGGATTAATTCAAAATCATTTGTTCATTATATAAATACTTGTGTGTTTTTCATTCTCAGTGGTTGGACAACGTTTTAAAGAAACACAAGTACTATCAAAGGCTGATTGGCAATATCTTTTACATAATTGAGCTCTTATATATTATACGATATATATTCTTGATTAGAGTTCATAGTTTCGATTATAATTCATTATATCTTTGTATTGTTCAACTTGTAAGTTGGTAGTTGCTGGTGTTGGGAGCTTGGGAAACAAGGGTTCAAGGAACTTGATAGCTAGAGAAGTTTATACCTGGTTTAGTATAGTACTTAGAAAGCTGCGTTCAAGGAACAAGGTGTTTCAGCAAGCTGCAAACAGTAACTGGGAGTTCAGGGAGATATATTATTGTATTGTGTAGTTGTAATTCACTTTGATCAATAATATATTCATTTGCCGTGTTGGTAGAGGACCAGGACGTAGACCTATAGGAGATAAGGGTCGAACCTGGCTAAAATTGCTGTGTATTGTTTACTTTCTGCACATTTTCTATACTGCATTGCACAACGTAGCTAGCTGCCACTTTACATTCTGTGAACTCAGTAAGCTGCCAGACAGCAAAATCAGACTGTTTTTGCTTTTTCATTCACATAACTTGGTAACAATTAAAATTGATCATTGTTAGTCATAACACCTATTCACCCCTCCCCTCTAGGTGTTGATTCTCATTTTTGCAATTTTATCATCTTCCGGAAATATTTTCAAAAATACAAACTTTTTAAAAATATTTGAAAAAATACGGTTTGCAACTATTATCAACCATCTGCAACTACAACCAAAATCAACCACAGATGCAACCAAAAATACGGTCTGCAACCAACTCAACCGGATGCAACTAGAAGCAATTTTTTTAAAAAATGATTGAAAAACAACCGAGAATTCAAAAAAATTGTTAGTAAGATGTTTGGTAAGCTTGTGATCTTATTAAGCCGCTCAGTAGTTAACCTTTGGGGTTCAATGTTGGGTTTTAGAAATATTAAGAATGAGGAATAATCCGTATACGGACTTAGGTTTAGGGCAACCCTAAACCCTAGACTCTAAACCCTAACATCAGGACGCCGGAAAAAAACCATTTTTGATTAAAAAGTTGCATATGTAGTTGATTTTGGTTGCAGTTGCAGATATGGTTGAAAGTAGTTGTAGACCGCATTTTTGCAAATATTTTTAAAAAGTTGATATTTTTGCAAATATTTTGATATTTTCGCAAAAAAATTAAAAAATAAATAGTATTTTTGCAAAAAAGTTTTTTTATTGGATATTTATGAAAAAAAAACCTAACTACTTTATACAGTTACCAAGATGAAATTTAATTTTTATTAAATATTTATTATCAAAAGTGAATATGGTGATTTTTTTTCATAATTCAGCAAATAAAAAGAGAAATGAAATGTTCATTCTTCATTGTACTCTTTTTTTACATATCAGAAAAGCATTCTATCTTCCCCGAGAAAAAGAAAAAAAACATCTCTCTCTCTCTCTCTCTCTCTCTCTCTCTCTCTGCAAGTCAGTAACACACAGAAATATATGAAATCAAATCCTTGTTTCTCCCGAATTTCAACCCCCTTTGCGGTTTCTGAATTCTATATCAGGTCACCCCTTTTTCTCTCTTTGCATAATCTTTTATCTATACATGTGTCATGTGTGTATGTATATGATCTGTGTACTTGTTTGTTTATATATATGTGTGTATGTAATTAGCTTGTTTTCATTTAATCTCAAGATTAAAAGATTTAGTTCTGGGTATTTTTATACATGTAACATAAAATTTCATATGGTTGTCGACTCGAACAAGAACTATGCTCGAAATGAGAAACTGAAACTAAATATTGTGTACTTTTTTTTTAATGTTGTTTTGTACGGGACCATGTTATATTTAAGTTTAAATGTAGGGTTCGGCTTAAACGAGAACTATGTTCGAAATGAGAGGGGGAACTAAAAATGTTTTGTACTTTTTTGTGCATGCATTTTTCCGCACTTTGTGTCTAGACGAAGAACATTTAGTTTTTGCGGGTTGTCATTTGAATTTGAGACTATATAAATATGTTATATGTAGATAGGAGTTTGTGCATTTTTTTTTCGAACTCCTAGCTGCTTCTTTGTCTTCAGTAAGCAAACGGTATTTTGTTTGATAATCTTGTAGAAATGAGGTTTGCTTTTGTGGTACTAAACTTTTGATTTTGTGTCTAAGCTTAAATATTGACTATTGTATGCGGAAATGCTTAGATGTGCTAAATATTTTAGTTGGTATTTGTTCAAGTTTAAATTTGCAGCTGAAATGTGATTAGTTGTGATTTGTGAGTGTTAAGTAGAAAAATGTAGCCGAAAAGATATAATTTGGGGAAGTGCATCTACTACTTTGATTTAGGAATGTAATATTTGCAATTGAATGCAGTAAAGGCCCGAAACTGTTGTCATTTGGTTAAATTGATCTTGTCTGTATTGATAAAAGAGAATACAAAAGTCAAAAGGGGAAGAACGAAATTGTAAATTATTCGTATCTTGTATCTTGTTAGCTTAAAGGATCACATAAATTAGAAATTAAAATCCTCTAGCAACAAGCTTCGGAAGTGTTGACGTGTCTAAACTCTTTGGCTAATACTCAAAAAACTTATGTAAGAAAAAAATGTACTCAAAAGACATATTGGTCTAATATAATATGCCTACAACATTTTATTACAAAGTACTAACGATTAAACATTAAAAAAAAAAAGGACTGAACACTTGCTTCTATTCTAAAGCTTTAGCAACCTTAGAATCCTAGATTCGTAGTTACCACTTACCAAAACAAGCCTCAAAATGAAACAGTAGAATTGAACAAGACCTGAAATGGAACAAGTAAGAATCAAAGAAAGAAATAAAACTCAGTTAAGAAAGTAAGATTTAGAACTCACATAAGAGATGATTGAGAGAAGATGTGAAGGATTGATCGGATGTAAAAACTGAGAAATTGCTGATGGGTTGTGTAGGACAGCAGAAGAGTCAAGACGAAAGAGTCGGATGTTTTAGGGGTTTGTCAGAGGGTGTCCAAGTGTAGACTGTTGTTGTATACCTCTAGTTCATTTCATATTGTCAGTATGATATATTTTGAATCAATTTGATTAAAATTCGTAAGAGCTTCCCGGTTAAATAGCTTTTCAGGAGTTCTCTCAGTAATTAAATAATCTACCCAGAGGATATAGTTGTAAGTCTTGTAACTCAAACAATCCTAATGGTGATCAACATAGTTTTGTGCACTATGACTTTCCAGAAGACTCGGCCATTGGGATTAGCACTTACTATTACTTTTGTGCCCTATAGATTATAAGACTCAGAGTGGTTTTTTAAAGTTTTGAGCTAGAACTCATGGCTGTCTATTTATGTTTATAATAGGAAATAATTTTACAGAATTATCTTAAGAAATAGCTATTTGGCCACTGTACTTGGAACACTACTAACATTTCATGTTGTAAGCATTTGGTATCTAAGTTTCTCCATACACTTTTTAGAATTGTACGGAAACCTGAGAGTAAGAAAAAAGCATGGGCTAAGAAATACAGAGAGAACACCGGACAAGAATTTAGCATTATGAACAAAATATGGCTTCATAATGAGCTATTTTGGCAAGCTTTTGTCTGTAGTAAAAAGAATCTGGTGTATGCTTTCTGAAAATCCGAGAACACAAGATTTTAATGAGGTGGAGAGAGTTGGCAGAATCAATATTATAGAGGATCAAGCCTTTTTGGGAGTATTGTTATTAAAACAAATATTTAATTTCTCTGGAGGTTAACAGGAGCTTAAAGGATAACTTTGGACACGTTTGAACTGCGAAACTCCTTTAGGCGAACAAGTTTTGGGTATGGACGATCACGGTGATCTAAATATGGTTGCCCAACTGTTTAGGCCACTAGGGTCTGTGAGTCTCTTAAAATTGTGCGATTTTATATAGCAGGATTAAGTATGGGATAGTCCGATCCTCTCGCTTCTAAGAAATGCTATCTGATATTTAAAAGTTTATAGTTGGCATGGATAATTTTCATCCCAGATTCTTCATGGATTAAAATGCAAGCTACCAGATAATACGACACCTCCCTCAACAATGTAATTGAAGATATATAGAAGACACCTTTAGGAAAAATTGTTCTCTTTAAGTTAAAGAACCAACTACTAAATACCATTGCATTTTGACTTTCTCGTATCCCCAAGGATATATTTGTACAATAAATACATTATAAGATATATTTCTTATTAACTGTTATAGGATTAACAATCCAAATATTTAAAGCCATACTATGATATTATAATTCTTAGGGAATTAGGAAAGCAAAATCTGGTATATAATTATTGCACAAAAAACGTAGTCCTGTTAAGTTAGACTAAATTGCACGTTGCATCCCTAGGATTAGTAAATATTGACATGGGTACACCTGTTATGAAATGATGCAGTTTGGTCTGACAACCTCAAAATCCGGTGCACTTTGCATCCCGAACATATTATCCATCCATTTTTAGAGTATCCTATTTTTGTCGAAAAGCACTTTAGCAACTCCATTGAAGCTTTAAATGATTTTTCAAAAAAAAAAAAAACTTTAGTGACACTTCAGTAAACTCTGACAAGCTCGTCTGAACCTCCATGGAATGTTATTTTTTGTTTTGTTCATTGAATTGCTTTCATATTTTATTGGAGTTCCTTTAAAGAAGTTTTTATGGTTGTGTTTAGGTTTCTATTAGAGTGTTGATGAAGTGTTACAACTTAGAAGCTTGTTGTATATTCGATGATTTTTTTTGGAGATTTAATGAAGTCGTGATTTTTTATCCGAAAGATACACCCAAATCAGTGGTACCTCTTAATTTAGATGGAAAAAAAACTGTCTAAGAAATGTAAATTGCATTAGTTTTAAAACTGACCTGACTAAGTGGATAAGTTATAAAAACTATGTGTGCCAATTTGTGAATCACAGGGATGCATATTGCATTTTAATTTTCTCATCAAATTGTTAGGACTTAGCTAGTAAAAAATGCTGACATTTCCAATCGCGAAATGTTTGATGGGTATTTCTATACTGGGGTTTTCTTAAATACCTTTCGCTATTCAAGAAAACAGACTGTGTTTGAATTTTAAGAAAAATCTAATAACTTGAGTTTGTTAGGTTTACATTTTATGCTATAATTGGTGGTTTCAAGTGCATGGACAAGCAGACTGTTATATTGTTTACATATAGAAATCAAATTAAGTAGGCAGTGTACTGTTCTAACTATTAGTTTCTTCATTATAGGTAAAAAAGTGAACATGCTGGAGGAGGTAGAATATTCCATTAATGTCGTGGTCCGCTTGACAGAGTTGGACGAGAATAAACAAGTATCTCAAAATTTGATTGTAACTCGCCTTCTGAAACAGATGATGAATGTGAAGTCCACAGAAGAGATTGGCTATTTTCTTGCTGTAACAGAATTGAAGAGGATTGGCACCGGCACGGTTTTAGACTCACTAGATTATGTTCTCTTTCCTGTATCTGTTCAGTGTCGCACATTCTTACCAGTGAATGGAGAAATCATGCATGGTGTTGTGTACAAGGTAAATGTGATTGGGGTTTTTATGAGGAGGGGACCGATGCGTTTTATCTTTTTACCTGCTCAAAAGATGCCTGGATACTCGTATGTGCATGATGACCAAAATCCGTGCTTTGTGAGTACTGATGGATCGAGGATAGGACTTGATGTTGTCGTAAGCTTCAGGGTGTATGGCACAAGGTGGGTACACAGGAACAGATACGCTGAAAGAGAATACACGCTTATTGCTTCCTTGGAAGGTAATTGCTTAGGTCCAATGGCCTTATCTGGTCATGATTGTTTGGACTTGGAGAGTTGCAGGTTCCCGGACTCGTAGCCATACATTGTAAGGACTTGGAGTTGGAGGTTCCTTCACCTGTAGCCATATGTTGTAAGGACTTGGAGTCGCAACTTCCTTGACTTGTTAATTTTTGTTGCAAGGACTTGTACTGTGATGTTTTTTTTCCTGTATTATGTTATATTTATTCCAAAATGCAGCAGTATAAAAAAATTTGGCACTAGTCTACCATAGAATAGAACTCTACCTAACTAAAGGGGATATTATAATATTAAGTAGGTTGCTTTTTATATCTTACCATTTGTTTGTATTCTTCCGATAATTGTTTTAATTTTACTTGATCTATAAAAATATTCTAATATGGGTTAATATACAATAATATTACTCTTCTCTAAAACTAATAATATGTTAATTTAAATTGGTCTAGTTAACACTTCAAATACATTATATTATAAATGTAAATAGAGGAGTCCAATGGAAACAAAAAAGACGAAAAGCTATCTCATTCCCCAAGTGAACATATTTTACAATGTATATTCTTTTTTCAAAAGTATAACTACATGAATTATGCAAGCAGCTAATTCTATACAAAATAAGCAACCCAACCCAGCCTGATATTACAAAAACTTGTACAAACCAACAAGACTTGCAGAAGCTGAACATTATCAGCCCTGCACTGCGAGAGTTTGTAAGTGTTCTATGAAAACTTGTAAGCTAACATCATCAGTTAAAATTAACTCTAGCCCTTCAGAGTAGGTCGAGTTCTGTGTAACAGATGGATTTAATTTAGCAAGAAGAAATCTCGCCTGACTACTGTGCTGGTCACATTTTACAAGTTTCGGAACTGGATACCTGTCAGCTACCAGTTGCTCTGCATCACTTTCTGGGGCTTCTAATAGCTTTCTGAAACTTTCATGGTTTGGGTCCTTGTCATAACCAAGTTTCTTCCACTGTGCAATCTTAGACCCGTAGTGGATGACAACGCAGAAATAGGAATCAAAGAGCAATATAACATCAGGAGAGACAGAACAAACATCTAGGAGCACGGGAACAGGAGGCCCGTCAAATGAGTACTCGAAAAGTGTAGGTTGGATCATTATAACAGAACCAACCACCCCCTCACGATTTAACATTAACCGGAAAAAAGCGGTCTCATCAGGGCTACAGTTAAAAACGTCAATAAATTGGGACCTTCGTAAATAGTACATGAACTGTGGGAAGAGAGAAAAGTTGGATGCAAGACGAAATGAAGATGGATCTTCAGGCACATAATCACCAAACTTGGAGGCGAAACGAATCAACATCGCATCCAACCATCTAAGAACGTCTGGATAATACCTTCGCTCAGCCTCCTGGACAGCAAGTCTAGCCATTACTGAAGCTGCTGCTTCTTGGTCAAACCCGGCATCAATGTCTGCTGACTGGCTCCCAACCCACCTTCTTGCTACAGTTGTCACCCGCTTCCGAATTCCCATATTGCCATGCCGGTAACATGTAATGAACTGTATAAAGAATGCAGAACTAGGTTGGGGCATCTGTTCACCCCCTACTTGGAAAAAGAAAGCTATACAAGTTCTATTGTCAAGTGTACCCAACTTCCATGTATGAGTACCACCCTCACCAATTTCTTTATCGCTCACTGATCCATTTTTCTTCTGAAGAGAAACACAAGGACCAAGGGCTCCACAAATTTTCAAATCTTTTGTGGTTACTATATCAATAGTTGCATCAAAGCACATTTTTAAGCTCCCATCATCGTCATGTCTAAAAATGTGACGAAGGCATTTTCTAAATTGATCAGACTCAAATGACTCCCCTACCATCATAAATCCACCTGATCTCTCAACAGGAACTCTCAGCTCTGCTGCTCCTACTTGATCAAGAGAACAAGCAAACAAATCAAGAACAATAGATGAAGCTAACAACCTTAAAAATATCTGTTTGTAGAAATCACACGCCTTTCTGTATAAGGTTGCATGACCACTATCCAGATCTCGGTGATTTCTAATGGCATTTACAAAATCCAAGTTTACAATCATTCCTGGGCCTATAGTTGCAGGACCAGATGTGAAAACCATTATACGAGAACCTGTGGTGACTAAGCATCCTTCGAGAAGTCCGACTGCAACTGATATTGCAACGCCTGTGCAGCGTTGAGCACGATAACCTCGCATGGTATGTGGTGAAGTACGGATATCATCAATGGCTGCAGTAAGACTGAACTCACATTCAGATAATGGTAACAGAAACCCCTGTTTTTCAGCGTGTGGCCTTCCAAGTTGTTGCTTCATGTTCTGGATCCCAAGAAATTGTTTGGTCTGAAAACAAAAGAAACAAATAAAACAACGCAGGTGACTCATATACCAGAAATATTAGCACAAAGAAGGAGAAGCTAGTTGATGTATGAGTAAAGATTTATAATAAATCTTAGATTTCTGTACACAAGATTTATAATAAATCTTAGATTTCTGTACACAAGATTTATAATGGCAGATTATCAAGCACTTTGTATAAAATTCATGAAGTAAAAACACCATAATATATTCATTAAATTACTATTATTAATGTCCTTATTGGAATATTATGCGGCACAATAAGAATGAAGAAACAAATAAGTTGGCACAAAAAGCTATAAATGTGATGCATAACTAGATAACATAACTGAAGTAGTATATTTTCTACTAACAAAAGATCTACAAATCCTTACAGGTATATTCATGTGATTACAACCGACAAAGCAATCGGAGAATGAAGTATGAACTTTTACGAGACTTGAATACTGTTCTCATAGCTTGTATGGATTAAATTTTCAGTACATCCTTTTATAATGCATATATCATATATCATATATCATATCTCATATATCTAATGAAACCAAAAAGTAAATGAATTATATATCTAACTTTGCCCTGAAAAGAAGAAGCATGGATTGTTTGAACAGTTTTTTGTTTTTCCAAAGGACAAGAGGAGTTCATCACAGCATACAAGCAAACGCTTATGGTTACGTATATTTGGACATATATGTATAAACCCCTTCAGTTGGATCTTTATTCTTTCACATGAAGTGATGAAGACAGTAGCTACAAAGTGATAGTTAAATATGCAACCAAAATTTAAACAAGTAATAACTTTTACATGATATTGATTCAATTATTTAGTGAAGTAACTTCAAATTTCCCTCGATAAACAATAATCACACACATATCAAAACTATCATAAAAATCAACAACCAACATACACACATTACACAACAACTTAAAATGTACCTCATCAGACGACACCTGGCGCTCTCCATTAAACAAAACAACTCTCAAACACTCCGTAAACCCAAGATCATAAACCCGAACCAAAGAATCAAACACAATTAACCCCACCAACACATTATCCGGCAACTGAGAAACCACAAGCAAAATCTCATTCCTAAGCGCTCTCAACTCCTCTTCCCCCGAACTCCCATCCAAAACAAACACAAATGCCGGTCCACTCCCTCCCCCACCCCCTCTCCCATCCCCTCTCCCATCCACACCACTCAACGACCCCGACGAATACGACCCACTCAACGACCCCAAAGAACTCTCCTTACTCAACCCTACATTACACCCCAAACCCAAATTCCCCTTACTACCCAACTGATATTCGACAGTACTATACGTCGGAAACAACTCAGCTGGAATATTATCCTCCCCTATACCAACATAAGACCTAGGAAACACATTCTTACTATAACAAAAAGGGCAAACCCAAATTCTACTTCGATAATCGACACGAGCATAAGGGTTCAAAATTGCATTACATTCATTACAAATAACAGGATCATAATTTAGTAAAGGAAGCTCATTAAATTGCATCAATGGAGTAGACATAATTGATAAAGGAACAATTAAACCATTAGATTCAGATTTTGAAACTGGCCATGAATTCCAAACCCATCTTAACCCTTCCATAGCTTCTAATTCAATGAAATCCATGTGGGTTTGTGTTGAATTGGATTAAAAATGAGTGATTTTCAAGATTTTTACATGGGAATTTTATGGTTTTGAGAGATTTGGGGATTAGGGTTTACAGTGGGTTCGGGTTGGGGTTATGATAGGTGGTGTAGATGAAGTGCAAGTTAAGAGAGATGTAGAGGAGATTGGATCAGTGGAGAAGCAAAGTAAAGAAGAAAGTGAGAGTGATATTATTTACGAAACTATATTTTATATATCTTAAAATGCGAACGAGGGAGTATTAATTAATAATCAAAGTCAGCTTAGCATGATATTAAAATTTATAAAGAAACTGCTTTTATGGAAAAAGAGTAATATGTAAATGAGAATAATTAATGATGAGATAATTTTTATATTTTTATATTCGATTCTCGCTTGTTTCAAAATTTGTGAGAATAGATACAAGCCTAATTAACTAAAACAATTACAAATTTGAAAAGTTTAACAAAAAAGTAAAATTGAAACTGATATGGGCTGAAATATAAGCCTAGAAATATATATTAATTAGACCCGGATTGGTCCAAGAATACGGCCCAATAAGCAAAGCCCAAAACCCTGATTATTTATTAATTACGAATTTAATAAATAAGGAAAATATACAGCTCAGGAAAAAAGTCTAAAATATGGTAAATTCATCAAAGAAGAATCCAGAATCCCAAATGAAAGAAATAATGAGTCATAGCCTTTATCAACAAGGAAAAGACTTATCCTGCAAGAAATATAATATTTATCCAATATCAAAAAGGAGACTTATTCGCTAAGACTCTTAAACTTACCCTAAATATGAGGCTCCAGACGCCTATATAAAGGGCCTGATCCTACAATCAGAACTACGTCTTTGGATTGATTCTCAGCATTAATTGAGATACATAGGCATCTTGTGAGGACCGATTCAGTCTCGAAACACAAGTGCAGCCATTAAAGCTCGAAAGCTCATAAATTCTAGCAATTAATATACAAGCACATTTTTTAATCCACAACATTTGGCGCCGTCTGTGGGAAGACAACATCAACCATGGCAAACACACGGAGAACAACTTGAGATACTCCAGTTTCTGAGGAACTTCCTATCACCTTTGAGGCCGATACTCACGGAAATCAACCGCCGCCAACTACTGGCACTGAGGGGGCGAACATCCCCATCAATACTCAAGGACCGGAGATCCCAATTTCGGCTGAAGGGACGAATCCCCTGCAGATGGTCATTCATAGATCTAATCCACAAGAGACCGCTCACCAGCAACCAATCACGACCTCCCCATTGCTCATGAATGCACCAAGTGGTCTTCAACTCCATACTACTGATCTCCCCCGATACACTACTCAAACTTTGGGGATGCCCAGCTATGGCATGCCCCCTCGACCCATGGCAGGCGGTAGTGGTCTCAACCCCATTTACCATGAAGCATATGTCCCTCCTTATATACAAGGTCTGGGACCCCAGAATCTACAAACTCAAACTCGAAGGACCCCTCTGATTCGAGATTATTCGGGACCATATACCGAGGATGAGAATGACTCAACTGAAGAAGAAAGAGATTTTGCCCCAAGGAGAAGACGTTCTTCCCAAACAAGTCGGGAACAACCCCAAACTACTAAGGAGAAAATTGCAGCCCATGAGGCAGATACTGCAAGACTCAAGAAACTCCTTACTGAGGAGGAGGCCGCTCAATCTCAAGGCCGATCAACTGGAAGAGTCCCGATAATCAACCTGGACCCGACACCAAGAAGGACTAAGAGGGCTGAAGCCCTAAGGGGTGATCCTAGTGTTTTGTTGCCCCTAGGAGATCCTGATGATCCTACACCACCGTTTACTCAAGACATCATGAAAGCCACCATATCCAGGAAATTTAAGATGCCAACGATTAAGGCTTATAATGGAACGGGGGATCCCGCAAATCATGTAAGAACCTTCTCCAATGCACTGCTGTTGCAGCCAGCCAATGATGCGGTCAAGAGTAGGGCGTTTTGATAAGTGGGTATTTTATTCACTTAAAACGTTTCCGTATGGCTTAAAACGATTGTTTGTACTCGAGTTGTGGTATTTTTGATCTCTTTTAAGGGTATTGTGCAGGAATATCTATCACAGGTGTAATGGGAATGAAGCGGAGCAATCGGAATGCAATTTGGAGCTAAAACGAAGAAAATGGAAAAATTCGTCTTCCTGGACAGAAGGCACGGCGCGGCAGCGCCGTGTTTGAGCTTGCCTATGGCGCGGCAGCGCCGCATGAAAACGGAACAGTAAATCTATGGCGCGGCAGCGCCGCTCTCCTATGTAACTGTGGCGCGGCAGCGCCAGACATTCTGACGAAATTTCCTGTTTTGAACCCGATTTGCTGATTTTTCGAGTTGAAGTCAAATTACAATTCCGTACGACTTATTTGCACCTGGAGGCCTATATAAAGAGAAGAAAACCCTAGAGAACAGGAGTTACACATACCACATATTATCTACGGAGTTTTAAAGCACGAAGAAGCAAGGAAGAAGATAGTTTTCAATTTATTCTTGTATTCTTTCTAGCTTGTGGATGCTTGGTTTGGGTGTATTCTTTAGAACCTTTGATAATTATTCCAATATTGATTCGTTTTCTTCAATCATGTTTACATTAGAACCCATGGTGACGATTAGTTTGATTATGAACTAACTCGTTGTCATGGGGTTTTAGCGGATTTATTCATGAAGTTTATTTGTTGAATTTTCTCGATGCCTATAGTGTGATTGATGCGATATCCTATCATGGTTGTTTTAATTCGTTATAGGAGAGTAGCTAACTCCTGTAATTGTGTGTTAATTCTTATTGAAGCGAAAGTGGATTTAAGAGTTTAGAACTTGCCATGCTAGCATAGGTTTATGCGTGAGAATATCATTCGTAATTAGTGTCGTAACTCTAACCGTTTTATGACGACTATGTGATCAATTGAATGCTTGTACTTCAACAATTATGTTTCAATCTTTATAGACATATAGGGACTAAGCATAATTGGGAGACTAAGTGATTTCTATCTTTATTGTGGATATTATTTAGGATGGTATTTGTGCAACGAAAGTTGGCTTATATCAGTTTTGTGTGTTCGATCAGGTATTAATAAATCACATGAAAAGGCTAGAGAATTGGAAACTATAGATGGATTGTTTAATGAAGTTAAAATTCCATGTTTTATTTGCATAAGTAATTCAATATAACCCTTTGTTCAAATAGTTGATAATTAGTTATAAATTTTAGAAAAATTTTAGTGATAAACAAAATCCAATTTGTTATTTGTTTTAGCATCGAATAATAATCATACATCGGTGAGTGAATTAACTAGACAATACAACGAGTCCCTGTAGGAACGAACCTTACTTGCTATCTGTATTACTTGAGATCACGTGCACTTGCGTGTTGAGTTTGGTCGTAACAAGTTTTTGGCGCCGCTGCCGGGGATTTCGGTTTTATTTGTTTAGTTTCAGTATTTACCATCAGTGGTCATTAAAGTTCGGTGACTAGGACGTTTCTCACCAATTTTCTTGTTGGTGAATTTCAGGTACTTATTGAGAGTGTATGCGTACACGAGCTCGAGCACGTAGAGAAGAATTAGCAAGAAGAGAAGAACTAGCACGAAGGAAACTTGACTTTGAGAACATCAGTGTAGAAAACAATCGTGAATCAAAAAAAGATATGGCAGATCAAGCACAACCAGCGAAGGCTTTGAGTGAATTCTCTCAGCCAAAAGTGGAGGACATTCATACCAGCATTGTTCGTCCAGCTATTGGGGCAAATAATTTCGAGCTTAAGCCAAACATCATTCAGATGATTCAGAATACGGTTCAGTTTGGGGGTAGTCCTGCTGAAGATCCCAATGCTCATATTAGGGACTTTCTTGAGATCTGTGATACCTTCAAATTCAACGGAGTTACAGATGACGCAATCAGATTGAGGCTATTTCCCTTCTCTCTTAGGGATAAAGCCAAGAGTTGGTTACATTCTATGCCATCAGGTTCTATTAAAACATGGGCAGACTGTGCTCAAAAGTTCTTGACGAAGTATTGCTCCATGGCGAAGACAGCAGCTTATAGGAATTCTATTTCTCAGTTTGCTCAGCAACCCCAGGAATCTTTGGGGGAAGCTTGGGAAAGGTACAAGGAGATATTGGCACGTTGTCCTCATCATGGGATGCCGGATTGGATGGTAATCAGCAATTTCTATAACGGATTGGGAGCTCAGTCAAGGCCTATGCTTGATGCAGCTTCTGGAGGAGCACTGTGGGCAAAAAGCTATGAGGATGCCTATAACCTTATCGAGATGATGGCGGCCAATGAGTTTCAGAATCCTACTCAACGCTTGCCACCTGCTAAAGTGGCTGGAGTTCTTGACTTGGATGCAGCTACTGCTATTGCTGCTCAACTCAAAGCGTTGACAATGAAGGTAGATTCCCTTTCTAATCTTGGGACTAACCAGGTTGCTATGGTGTGTGAATTGTGTGCAGGGGCTCATGACACGAATCTGTGTGCTATCTCAGCTGAATCAGCACAGTTTGTTAGTAACTTTCAGAGAACTCAGCAACCAGCACCTAATGTGTATCATCCCAACAATCGGAATCATCCTAATTTCAGTTGGAGCAACAATCAGGGTGGTGTTCAGCAACCACAAAATCAGCAGTTCAATGCAAGGCCATATAATCAAAACTATCAACCACCACCTTATGCTCCAAGGCAACCATTCATTCCACCGGGATTTCAACCATCTCAAGGGAATTCATTGAATCAGTCTGAGAAGTCTGAATTGGAAGAGCTTCGAATGATGTACAAGAGTCAGGCGGTGTCGTTGAAAACTTTAGAGAATCAGATTGGGCAACTAGCCAATGCATTGTTGAACCGTCAACCAGGAACGCTTCCAAGTGACACAGAGATGAATCCAGGCAAGAAAGATCACAAGGAACAGGTCCAGGCAGTAACCTTACGATCGGGGAAGATTCTACAAGGTCAGAACGAAGAAAATTCAGCCGAGGAAAAAAATGAATTTTCTGATCAGAATGTGCGGCGCGTCAGCTCCGCTCCCCAGTATAAAAACGGCGCGGCAGCGCCGGCCCTTCTGGAAGAAAAAGATAATTTTGACGCTGGGGTCGATTCTGTTCCTGATTTGGTACCTAATGCTACTCTCTCGACTCATGTAACTGGGAAGAGTGATAATTCTCAGAAAGTGGTAGAAGAAAAGGTGTTTCCACCTCCTCCATTCCCAAAACGAGTTCAAAGGCAAAAGTTTGACAAGCAGTTTGCTAAGTTCTTGGATGTCTTCAAGAAGCTTCAGATTAACATACCATTTGCAGAGGCTCTTGAGCAAATGCCGAGCTATGCGAAGTTTATGAAGGGCATTCTTTCGAAGAAATTGAAACTTGAGGAGCTAGAGACAGTTGCATTGACGGAAGAATGTAGTGCCATCTTGCAACAAAAGTTGCCACCTAAGTTGAAGGACCCTGGAAGCTTTACCATACCATGTACTATTGGAGATCTCTCATTCAGCAAATGCTTGTGTGATTTGGGTGCAAGTATTAATCTCATGCCCTTATCAGTTTTCATGCAACTTGGTCTTCCAGAACCAAAGCCAACTACTATGACTCTGCAACTTGCGGACCGTTCAGTTACTTATCCTCGAGGAATAGTTGAGGATGTTTTGGTGAAGGTCGACAAGCTTATCTTTCCAGCCGACTTTGTTATTCTTGACTTTGAGGAAGACAAGAAGATCCCTATCATCTTGGGACGACCATTCTTGGCTACAGGTCGGACTCTTATTGATGTCCAAAAGGGAGAACTCACTATGAGGGTGCACGATCAAAATGTCACCTTTAATGTTTTCAATGCAATGAAGCTTCCAACTGATGAGGAAGTGTGTTTTAAAATTGATATGGTGGACAAGGTGGTTAACTCCGCAACTCAACACTTGATCAAAACTGATGTGTTGGAAAGAGTTCTTGCTAATGACTTGGAGATTGAGAACGAAGAGGATGAAGAACACTTGCAATATCTTAATGCATCTCCATGGAAGAAGTTTGAGATTCAGTTTGAATCTTTGGGGTTGTCAGAGCTGAAGAAGTCTCATGTTAGACTTAAGCCATCTATCGAGGAAGCACCTACATTGGAACTTAAGCCATTGCCTGAACATCTAAGGTATGCCTATCTTGGTGATTCTTCTACCTTACCTGTTATTATATCATCTAAGCTTTCAGGCATGGAAGAGGAAAAGCTATTGCGAATTTTAAGGGATTTCAAATCAGCCATTTGGTGGACTATAGCAGACATCAAGGGTATTAGTCCTTCTTACTGCATGCACAAAATTCCTTTGGAAGAGGGAGCTAAACCTACAGTTGATAATCAAAGGAGACTGAATCCTGTTATGAAGGAAGTTGTGAAGAAGGAAATTCTTAAATGGCTTGATGCATGCATTATCTATCCGATCTCTGATAGTTCTTGGGTGAGTCCAGTGCAATGCGTGCCTAAGAAGGGAGGCATGACAGTGGTTACTAATGAAAAGAACGAGCTCATTCCTACGCGAACAGTTACTGGTTGGAGGATTTGCATGGATTATTGAAAGTTGAACAAGGCTACTCGAAAAGATCATTTTCCACTTCCGTTCATTGATCAGATGCTCGACAGATTGGCTGGACATCAGTACTATTGCTTGCTTGATGGGTATTCTGGTTACAATCAGATTTGCATAGCACCCGAGGATCAAGAGAAGACTACATTCACTTGTCCATTTGGTACATTTGCTTTCAGACGTGTTTCTTTCGGGTTGTGTGGAGCACCAGCTACTTTTCAGAGATGCATGATGGCCATTTTTTCTGACATGATTGGAATTAATGTGGAAGTATTCATGGACGATTTCTCAGTCTTTGGGGATTCTTTTGATGAGTGCTTGGAAAACTTGAGTTTGGTTCTAAAGCGTTGTGTGGAGACAAATCTTGTTCTAAATTGGGAAAAGTGCCATTTCATGGTACAAGAAGGTGTCATTCTGGGACACAAGGTTTCGTGTAAAGGTTTGGAAGTTGACAAGGCAAAGGTGGAGACTATTGAGAACCTTCCTGCCCCTGTTTCAGTCAAGGGTATTCGCAGCTTTCTTGGTCATGCGGGGTTCTACAGGCGTTTCATAAAGGATTTCTCAAAAATTTCTAAGCCACTTTGCAATCTCTTGGAAAAAGATGTTCCGTTCAAGTTTGATGAGTCTTGTTTACATGCATTCGAGATCTTGAAGAAGAAATTAATTTCTGCTCCAGTTATTACAGCTCCTGATTGGAGCCAACCATTTGCTTTGATGTGCGATGCTAGTGATTTTGCGCTTGGGGCCGTTCTAGGCCAAAGGAAAGAAAAGGTGTTTCATGTTATTTATTATGCAAGCAAAACTCTTAATGATGCTCAGATGAATTACACCACCACTGAGAAGGAACTACTTGCTATTGTCTACGGGTTTGAAAAGTTTCGCTCTTATCTGCTTGGTACTAAGGTGACAGTTTATACGGATCATGCTGTTATTCGCTATCTCCTGGCGAAGAAAGATGCTAAGCCAAGGTTGATTCGTTGGGTTCTTCTGTTGCAAGAATTTGACGTGGAAATCAAGGACAGAAAGGGGACGGAGAATCAGGTAGCTGACCATCTCTCTAGATTGGAAGATCATGGGAAGTCACCTAAAGACAATACGGCTATTAATGAGTTTTTTCCGGATGAGCAACTATTCAGTGTGAAAGATGTTGAACCATGGTATGCCGACATTGTGAATTATCTAGTAAGTAACATCATACCACCTGAGCTCTCTTATGCTCAAAAGAAGAAATTCTTACATGATGTCAAGCAGTATATTTGGGATGAGCCGTTTTTGTTCAAGCAAGGAGTTGATCAGCTTATTAGGCGTTGTGTTCCTTACAGTGAGACCGAGGCTATTCTTAATGATTTTCATGCTACAGCTTATGGAGGCCATTATGCGGGTGAAAAGACAGCCACACGTATTCTTCAAGCAGGTTTCTATTGGCCGACTCTATTCAAGGATGCTCATCAGTTTGTGTTGAGATGTCGGACGACGAATAGGTATGCCTTGCACTCTTTTTATTCTTACCTTCAATGTGGGCATTGAAAATTTTAAGTTTGGGGGTGGGGATGAAAGGTGCATTTGTATAATAGGTATATTGCATGTTAGGAGCATTTGTGCATGTTAGTTAATTTCATGTTAGTTTAGAGCATTTTGTTGCATGTTAGTTAGAGCATTTAGGACATTCTGTTTATTGTGATATTTATGTTCATATAGTTGCATGAGCATGGCATGCATTTTCATGATCCCTTAGGACGACCTATTTCTGTTTGGCAGGTAGATGTTGATTTGAGTGTGGTAATCATGAATAGAGGGTTGATTTATAGTTTCTATGAAATTGACATGCCTGTTATGGGGACAAAAACATTTACACAACTCATTGTTTGCTTTTGGGCTAGATTGGGGGTCATGCTTGTTTGGATGTTTTGAGGTTTAATTACCTGGTTATATTTAAAATGTTCTTTATTCCCTTGATAACGTAAGAGCACTAAAGTATAAGTTTGGGGGAAACAGGATTTTCATGCTAGTTGTTTTGTTGTTTATGGCTAGGTGTCAAATGGCTAGTAGACGGCTCATATTTATATGAGTAGTCTAGGGTTGGAAATGAGAATTCTCATTCCAGATTGTATATATGAAAAAAAAAAAGAGGAAAAAATGGAAAAGAAAAAAAAAAGAAAAAAAGAAAAGAAAAAAAAAAGAGTCATGTAAATAGTTAAATGCAAAATTAACCACAAGTGAGCTCTTTAATACTCGAGCAATTAAGTTCAATGGGGGCAATGTGCCTAGTGACCTAAGGTCCTTTGTGGTCTGGGATCCGCTAACCTAACGCTCGTTACATGGGTATTATTGTATAAGCCTTTTGGGGTCTCACTCATTGCACGGTTAAATAAGCATGTGTATTGTATATAGTAGTATGTGTCGTAGTAATAAGGCATGAATTCCTGGTTAACCTGAATGATGATGGAGGTGTCTCGAAGTTATGAAGTGTCTACCGTTCATTCTTTTTATAAACTTGTGATTGCCTTGACTAAGAATTGGTATGATTTTTGATCTAGTGTTAGGAGTATATCTGATGAGTATCACACACCACGTTCCTATGCATGTATTGTTAGTATACGGGAATTTAGTCGAGCTCTGTTTGGAAGTTATTGCATGATTTGAGATGTTTGCCTAATGAATGGTTTTGGTTAGTCTAAGGGGGTCCTTGCATTTCCATATAGTTGCATACATGTAGTTAGTTGCATTTGTAGTTGCATTGTTAGATGGATTTTATGGGTACATTCACTATAGGCCCTCACGAGACCTTACTCGTCCACTAGGGCTGCCTAGGGGTTTAAAGGGCTTGTTGCATATGCCAAATGCAACCGTGATCACCTACGGAAGTGGTACTAGTTAGTTGTAATAAATTGTTTGTTTATGCTCGAGGACGAGCATCGGTTTAAGTTTGGGGGTGTGATAAGTGGGTATTTTATTCACTTAAAACGTTTCCGTATGGCTTAAAACGATTGTTTGTACTCGAGTTGTGGTATTTTTGATCTCTTTTAAGGGTATTGTGCAGGAATATCTATCACAGGTGTAATGGGAATGAAGCGGAGCAATCGGAATGCAATTTGGAGCTAAAACGAAGAAAATGGAAAAATTCGTCTTCCTGGACAGAAGGCACGGCGCGGCAGCGCCGTGTTTGAGCTTGCCTATGGCGCGGCAGCGCCGCATGAAAACGGAACAGTAAATCTATGGCGCGGCAGCGCCGCTCTCCTATGTAACTGTGGCGCGGCAGCGCCAGACATTCTGACGAAATTTCCTGTTTTGAACCCGATTTGCTGATTTTTCGAGTTGAAGTCAAATTACAATTCCGTACGACTTATTTGCACCTGGAGGCCTATATAAAGAGAAGAAAACCCTAGAAAACAGGAGTTACACATACCACATATTATCTACGGAGTTTTAAAGCACGAAGAAGCAAGGAAGAAGATAGTTTTCAATTTATTCTTGTATTCTTTCTAGCTTGTGGATGCTTGGTTTGGGTGTATTCTTTAGAACCTTTGATAATTATTCCAATATTGATTCGTTTTCTTCAATCATGTTTACATTAGAACCCATGGTGACGATTAGTTTGATTATGAACTAACTCGTTGTCATGGGGTTTTAGCGGATTTATTCATGAAGTTTATTTGTTGAATTTTCTCGATGCCTATAGTGTGATTGATGCGATATCCTATCATGGTTGTTTTAATTCGTTATAGGAGAGTAGCTAACTCCTGTAATTGTGTGTTAATTCTTATTGAAGCGAAAGTGGATTTAAGAGTTTAGAACTTGCCATGCTAGCATAGGTTTATGCGTGAGAATATCATTCGTAATTAGTGTCGTAACTCTAACCGTTTTATGACGACTATGTGATCAATTGAATGCTTGTACTTCAACAATTATGTTTTCAATCTTTATAGACATATAGGGACTAAGCATAATTGGGAGACTAAGTGATTTCTATCTTTATTGTGGATATTATTTAGGATGGTATTTGTGCAACGAAAGTTGGCTTATATCAGTTTTGTGTGTTCGATCAGGTATTAATAAATCACATGAAAAGGCTAGAGAATTGGAAACTATAGATGGATTGTTTAATGAAGTTAAAATTCCATGTTTTATTTGCATAAGTAATTCAATATAACCCTTTGTTCAAATAGTTGATAATTAGTTATAAATTTTAGAAAAATTTTAGTGATAAACAAAATCCAATTTGTTATTTGTTTTAGCATCGAATAATAATCATACATCGGTGAGTGAATTAACTAGACAATACAACGAGTCCCTGTAGGAACGAACCTTACTTGCTATCTGTATTACTTGAGATCACGTGCACTTGCGTGTTGAGTTTGGTCGTAACAAGTTTCCACAAACCTTGGCAGGCATGGCCCAACGCTGGTATAGCCGTCTTCCTCCCAACTCTATTGGGTCTTTCAAAGAATTAAGCAAAGCATTCATCAATCAGTTTGTTAGTGGAAGGGTGCATGAGAAAAGCTCTGCATCACTCATGGCAATCCAACAAGGAAAGAATGAAGCCTTGAGAGATTATATCAACCGATTTACTCGGGAGGCTTTAAAAGTCCCGGATTTAGAGGACAAAGTAGCTATGATAGCTGTTAATCCCAAATGGCCTAACAGAATTATAGAAGGGGGGGGGGAGGTTGAATACAATTCTAGATATTTTTAAACTTAAAACAACTTTAAAATAAATTAACACAGAAAATAAAAACACAAGCAAATATAAAATTTCAGTTGGATGTTTTGAGGATCCAGCTGAGATGTTTTTATTGCGGGAATAATCTGTGTTACAAACGTAGCACAGCTGCTCAGTTCCTAATGTAGAGTGAGAGTGCTCTTGAAAGAAGCTAATACAAAGTTATTCTATCTCACTCACTTACAATAAAATGAACTGCTACACTTGGTTATATATCCCAAGTTTACAATGCTATTTTTGGCTACTCTAAAATGTACTAAAGGTAACCACCAGTAGCTTGCTTTTCATTCCTTTTGTTCAATGGTCCTTGGAGATCTTGTCTTTTGTCTTCATGCTTATTATGATAACACTCAAGAACCTAATTGGAAATTGGAATGTTTCCTCATTCCCAGTGACCATTCAGAAAAGTGATGATGATTCGTTGATAGCAGTGAGATGTGTTTCGTTGATAGATTTATTCTTCATTCCGTTGATGGTACATTCTTCATTCCGTTGATAGTGTAATCTTCATTCCGTTGACATGTCTTCACTTAGGCAAAATTACAAGGCACATTATATTTACAATTAACCAACCTATTTTGCCTATCTAGTACTTAGTCAACATGACTTAGAAAACCTATCTAATACCTACAACAATTGCATATCAACCAGTGAAGTATTGTACAGTGCAATTGCTACATTACTCATTTCGTTGATGAGACTCATTTCGTTGATGAGCTACCTGTCAACGAAAGCTGCAAAGCATACCATTCCGTTGACAGTTACAAAAGTGACTTAACACAAAATCTACTAAGTGTTTTTATAATTATCATCAAGAACAACATATTCCTAACAATCTCCCCCAATTTATGACTGATAGAATAACAGCCATAAATCAAGAGCCTTGATGATAACAAAAACACTTAAGCAAATTACAAATTACAAAAGTAGAAATTGCATTGAGCTTCATGATACTTTAAAATTTATTGAAAACAAAGTAGAAAATCTTACAACACAAGTGCACAGAGTTGCTCTTCTAGCCTGAGCAGATTTACCATCTTTGTCTTTGTGGCCTTGTTTTCTTCCCCTTCTTGGCATTGTTCTCCTCAATTTGAGCTTGGAGCCTCCTGTAGAAAATCTTCTCTTCTTCATCTTGATCACCCAACTTGGATTGCATAAATCTAAGAGTTTCATTAGATGCCTTTTTCAATTGGTCCTCTATTTTGAAGAATCTCCTACAGTTGTCCTTGTCTCTGAATTCCATCATCCAAAAGGGTTGGAGATGAATTTTCTTTCCTGTATGAGGGACCTTTAGAGTTCTGGGAAGTGCATTGGGCTTGTTCCAGCTAGCTTTTATTTGACATATCTTGGAGACAACCTCAGACTTAGCAGTTTTGGTGAACCCAAAATCTTTCTTTAAGCACTTGAACACCACTAGCAAAGTCTGATAATCCTCTCCTAGAATTCTGTGTAGAGGCCAAATCTGTTCCCTTCCACCCTTGTAGACAAACACTAATCTCTCTGGTAGTTTATGAGTGGCTCCTATTCCTCTCACTTCCACCAAGTCATCAAGATGTAGGTTTAAGTCAGACTCCTCCCTTATATCTGCAATGTAGATAAAGTCTTCTGGGTTTGGAGGTGGTTTTTCAACCTGTGGCCTTCTCACAAGAATTGGTTTAGCCTTAGTAGCCCTCTGCTTTGATTTCTTCCTTGATTCCATCTCAACCAGAAATTTGGGAAAATTAGCTTCATCAAACTCAATTGGCTCCTCCTTTGGCTCAATTGGTTGATCATGAAAATTAACTGGATGTTCAGGATCACAAGCTAATTTTGCTCCAAAACCTTGATCTGAGAAAGTTGAAGGCATTGCTGTTACAGGTGCATCTGTGACAGTATCTTGAGAATCATCCTTATCAAAAGCCAAGTTTCTTTTAGCTCTTGTTTTGGGTTGCCTTATACTTTTTCTTTTTCCTTGCTCAGCTTCAGCTCTAGCTCTTTCTTCTTGTTGTCTTTCCTCTTCATCTAGAGCCTGGGCAACTGCAAGAGCTTGCATGTCTGCCCTAGATGATTCCTCAGCTCTAGCTTCAGCAAAATTTGGGTGACCAGCCCAAACACAGATTTCTTGCCCATTCCTGTAGACTATTGCTCTTTGATTCCTGATCTCAGGCACATTGCTTCCCTTGCATTTTATAATTAGTTCACTCAGAACCTTGAGCTCATCTGGAAATGGAGGAGGATAGAATGTCCTAGCAATATTCTTGCCCTTTGGTTTAGCTGGGGATTTTGGAGATAAGCATCTCTGAAAGGTAGTTGGGTCCACATCTCTAATACATGAAGTTTGTCCCTTTTCTTTCCTTGGACCGGGAATCACTCCATGTAGAAGAGGCTTTAGATCATATAAGAATTTAGTCTGTGGCTCCAATTCCGTTGACACTAAGACCATGGCATTCGTTGATGGTGGGATGGGCTCATCCGTTGCTGTAGAAGTAGCTTGATCCGTTGATGGATGTTTGTTTCTTGCAGTTTCAGCTATCTTCTTAACTCGTGCATCTATACTAGACCATTGCTCTTTTATCTCTGCTGCAAGTTGTAGTCTCATAGATGCATGTTGAATTAGGTCAATTCCATCCATTTTACCCTTGATAGACTCCCCCATAGCTAGTGGCTCCTGTGGTAAAGAAATGGTTGGGACCATAACTTTTGTGACTTGAACATTTAGCTCCTTTGATTTCTCCCCCTTTTTGTTATCATCAAGAGTGATGAGAGGGAGTCCCTGAGCTGCCACTAACTGGGTCAAAAGCTGAGTTTGCTTCTCCTGTGCCTGCTGCATATGAGTTAATGTGGCTTCCACTTTGTCCACCCTATCAGTAAGGGTTTTCAAAGTGGTTGCCACCTCATGATCCCTTCTGAAGAATTTGTCCATTTTGGTCACAGTGAGAAGTGGAAGTCTTTCATCAAATATCCTATCATTGGAGTCCCTGAAACTTGCAATTGTATCCTTGATTTCCCTGGCCTCAATCCTTGTCTGTAGCATTTGGAGCCTCTGGATTTCTAGAGAGTCCAAAATGGCTTTGTAGAATTTCTTCTCATTTGGAGGTGCAGATTCATGAGCCAAGTAAGCTTCATTATACTGCCTTGTAATTGCAGCATCCAACCCTTGATATCCAAGTGAATCTTGATAAGGAGGCATCACAGATGTCCCAGTCTGTGTAGAGGTAGCCACCCCTTGGAAATCGGCATCAAGACTCTCATCATCACTTGAAAAATCAGAAAACTGATCACTTCCACCAGCTCCTGGAGACAGATTGGCAAGTGCATCCTTAGCCCTCATCATGGATGCAGTTGTATGAATTAGATTTAGTGTGCTCTCTGCCTCCACATTGCCCTGTTGAGCCAAAATTTGATAAGCTGGCACATGGTGAGTAAAGGTTTCAGGATCCAGATAAATGCTATCCAGAGTTTGTTGATAATGCTCTTGGAAAGTCAATTCTCTTTCTCCCTCACTAACCTCCATTAACTCACTTGCAATGGCTGGTTCCTTCCTTTGAGTATCTGTAGTCCCTTCTCTCTCTCCACTATTTTCTTTCATCATGGGCTCCCCATGGCTCACACCTCTCACACCCTCACCTTCACCTACTAAGGTGGAACTCTCAATCTCTCCTTTTGCCTGGCTGGAAGAAATAGCCAGCCTCTCACTCTCATTCTCTCCTTTTGCCTGGCTGCAAGCCAGCCTCTCAGATTCACTCCCTTTCAATCCTAGAAATGTTTCAACTACCACTAGATCATCTGCACTAGTTGTGTGAACAACTGTATTTTCAATGATTTGTGCAGAATGAGCTATCAACGGAATGATAGTTTGAACTGTCAACGGAATGGATACCGTTGATGGAGAAACACTTGTCAACGAAAGAGGCTGTTTCGTTGATGAAGTCAAGAAAGGAGTTTGAGAAATTGAAATTACAGTAGAATATGTGGTGACTGACTTTAGAGATGGTTCCACAGATCCTCTTATAGCTTCAGAAAAAGATGATTGGTGGACCAACAAATCACTTAATAAGTGATGACCACCAATTTCAGAGTGGGGCTTCTCCAAGAATAGAGTTGGAGAATCAGGAATAGATGAATGGATCATATCCACATCTAATGATTGTGTAGGAGAATTTTGTGGAGATGTCTCAATATTAATATATCAACGGTTCAGATTAACAGCGGTATATCAACGGATTAGAATTGGGCGTTTAATGTCCCGTCTATTTCGTTGATAAAGCTGCATTTCGTTGACATAATAATGCTGTCAACGGAATACCCAGAAAAATGCTAAGACTGGCAACGAAATGAGACATTCGTTGACATAGTAATTTTGACTTAGACAAAATTTCACTTTTTCCTGAGAAAATTAATTCACAGAAAATCATAGCAAATTCCTGGCTGCAATTTAAACTTGCAAAAATCTCATAAATGATTAAGAGAAATTCAGCATACCTAGCTCACTTACTAATCTTGAGAATGTTGATTCATCAAGTGGCTTGGTAAAGATGTCTGCAAGTTGTTGTTCACTTGGAACAAAATGTAACTCCACAGTACCATTCATAACATGTTCTCTAATGAAATGGTACTTGATGTCAATGTGCTTGGTCCTTGAATGCTGCACTGGATTCTCAGTAATGGCAATGGCACTAGGTTGTCACAGAAAATAGGAATTTTCTCAACTCTTAATCCATAATCAAGTAGTTGATTTTTCATCCATAAAATCTGTGCACAACAACTTCCAGCTGCAATGTACTCAGCCTCAGCTGTGGAGGTAGAAACTGAGGTTTGTTTCTTGCTGAACCATGACACAAGCTTGTTTCCTAGGAATTGACAGTTGTCAGTTATGCTTTTCCTGTCAATTTTACATCCTGCATAATCTGCATCTGAATAACCAATTAGTTCAAAGCCAGATTCTCTAGGATACCAAATGCCAAGGTTTGGTGTTCCTTTGATATATCTGAAAATTCTTTTAATATCAACTAAATGGGATTCCCTAGGATCAGCCTGAAATCTAGCACATAGACATGTAGCAAACATAATATCAGGTCTACTAGCTGTTAAATATAAAAGTGAGCCTACCATGCCTCTTTAACTTGAAATGTCCACAGATTTTTCCTTAGTATTCAATTCAAGTTTAGTAGCAGTAGGCATGTGAGTTTTGGCAGGAGAGCATTCCATTAAGTTAAATTTCTTTAACAAATCATGAATGTACTTTGTTTGACTAATGAAAATGCCTTCATTAACTTGTTTCACTTGGAGACCAAGGAAATAAGTTAATTCTCCCATCATGCTCATTTCATATTTACTTTGCATAAGCTTGGCAAACTTTTGACAAAGTTTTTCATCTGTAGACCCAAAAATTATGTCATCTACATAAATTTGAACAAGTATAGTAGAGTCATTCACAATCCTATGAAAAAGAGTTTTATCTACAGTACCTCTAGTGAAGTGATTCTCAAGGAGGAACTATGAAAGTGTGTCATACCAGGCTCTAGGTGCTTATTTCAAACGATAGAGTGCTTTGAGGAGAAAGTACACATACTCTGGAAAATCATCATCTTCAAAACCAGGAGGTTGACTCACATACACCTCCTCTTCCAATTCCCCATTCAGAAAAGCACTCTTCACATCCATTTGATAGACCTTAAAATTGGCATGGGCTGCATAGGCTAGGAAAATCCTTATTGCTTCTAGTCTTGAAACAGGAGCAAAGGTTTCATCAAAATCAATTCTCTCTTCCTATGAGTAGCCTTTAGTAACCAATATAGCTTTGTTCCTTGTGACTATGCCATTTTCATCCATCTTGTTTCTGAACACCCATTTTGTGCCTATAACACTCCTGTCTTTAGGCTTGGGCACCAGCTTCCAAACTTTGTTTCTCTCAAATTGGTTTAGCTCCTCTTGCATAGCTAAAACCCAATCTGGATCTAGAAGGGCATCCTCAACTTTCTTTGGCTCATCTTGAGACAGAAAGCTACTATATAGACATTCCTCTTGAGTTGCTCTTCTAGTTTGGACTTTTGAAGAGACATCACCTATGATGAGTTCAAAGGGATGATCTTTGGTCCATTTCCTTGAGGGAGGTAGATTAGCTCTAGAAGATGTAGCTTCATGATCATGATTGCCTTGATTAGATATTTGTCCTTGAGAAACTCCCCATGAGTTTGTTGTCCCTAAGTGATCATTCCTAGAAGCATTTCTATGACTGTCAACGGAATGCCCATTTTGACTGTCAACGAAATGCTCATTTTGTATGTCAACGAATCCTCCCCATGACTGTCAACGGAATGACCATTTGGTCTGCTAGCAGCTATTCTTTTCAATCTTAATGTAGCAATTTCATCTTCACTACTGCTTTCATCTGTGCTAGACACAACAACTTTAGGCTATTTCTCAATAGCCTTAACATGATTCACTTGATCTCCTTCCTCATTCTCAAAAGAAAGACTTTCATGGAAACCTTCATCACAGAGACCTTGAATTTTGAGATCATCAAAAACAACATGTACAGATTCTATAACAATGTTAATTATGAGATTATAGACTCTGTAAGATTTCCCTGCTGCATATCCCACAAATATTGCTTCATCTGCCTTTGCTTCAAATTTCCCCAAATGCTCAGCTTGATTTCTCAGAACAAAGCACTTGCATCCAAAGACATGAAGAAAATCCAATAGTGGCTTCTTTCTTTTGAGAAGTTGATAAGGGGTCATTCCCTTGGCTTGATTAATCAAAGAAATATTTTGAGTGAAGCAAGCTGTGTTAACTGCCTCAGCCCAAAAATAAGTTGGTAACTTTGATTCATCTAGCATTGTCCTTGCAGCTTCAATAAGTGTTCTGTTTTTCCTTTCAACTACACCATTTTGCTGTGGTGTTCTTACAGCTGAAAATTCATGCAAAATACCATTTTCTTCACAGAACATCTTCATAGTTGAATTCTTGAATTTTGTCCCATTGTCACTCCTAATCCTTCTTACATTGAAATCAGGATGATTGTTTACCATCTTGATGTGATTGATAATGATTTCACTTGCCTCATCTTTGGAGTGCAAAAAGAAAGTCCATGTAAATCTAGAAAAATCATCAACAATCACAAGACAGTATTTCTTCTTTGAAATGGACATGAAATTTACAGGGCCAAATAGATCCATATGAAGCAACTCAAGCTGTTGGACAATTGATGACTCTGTCTTGCTTTTGAATGATGCCTTCTTTTGTTTCCCTTTTTGACAGGCATCACACAAACCATCCTTGGTGAATTCCACCTGTGGAATTCCTCTAGCAAGATCTTTCCTCACCAAGTCATTCATAACCTTGAAATTCAAATGAGACAATTTCTTGTGCCATAGCCAACTTTCATCCTTGCTTGCCTTGCTGAAAAGACAAGTGATGGTGTCTGGACTTGTGCTACTAAAGTCAGCAATGTACACATTCCCTCTTCTGAATCCAGTCATTACCACATTGTTGTCGCCTCCTTTAGAAACAACACAGGCTTCTTTTGAAAAAGTAACTAAAAATCCTTTGTCACAAAGTTGGCTGATACTAAGCAAATTGTGCTTTAGACCATCCACCAATGCAACCTCATCAATGATGACATTTTCTCTTGAAATCAAGCCATATCCCTTAGTGTAGCCTTTGCTGTCATCTCCAAAGGCAATACAAGGGCCAGCTCTTTCCTGAAACTCTGTGAGCAGGGTAGAATCACCAGTCATGTGTCTTGAACAACCACTATCCAAATACCAAAGATTCTTTTTGTCTCCCTGCACACAATAAAACCAAATCAAGTTGATTTTGGTACCCAAGTTTCCTTGGGTCCTGTTTTGTTAGCCTTTGATTTACTCTTCACATCATTTTTGACCTTGGGCTCAGATTGAGTTAAATCAACCTTTACCTTTGGTGTTGACTTCTGAGGGTTGCTCACATTTTCATTCATGGCATGCATATTTGGAGGAACAAACATGTTATTCACATTTCATGGCATTTGTGGTACATTAAACATATTCATGTATGGATTAGACACAAATGGCATGCTAGCATATGGATTTTGAAACTGTGCATATGGAGCAAACATATTAGGCATAACAGGCATTGTAGGCATAGAGGCATTCATTGCAGGTTTAGGCATTTTCACATTAGTAGGCTTCTTAACAGATTTGCAATTAGCAGATAAATGACTAACACTACCACAATTAACACATGTTTTTCTAGGAGCATACTTATCAGGTGTGTAATTGTTATGTTTGTTAATCCCTACTTTGCCATTTCTGTTATTCTTTTTATTGCCCTTAACCTCAACTTGAATTTTTTCTAACTTGTCTTTCAATTGCTTGTTAGACAAGTGACCTACATTAGCTCTCTCAACAGGCTTCTCAACTTTCTTTGATTTACTAGACTCGCCTTGAACAAAGTTCTTGGTGACAGGACTATACTTGTTATTAAGTCTAGTGAGTTCTTCTTTCTTTTCCTTTGTCAATGAAACAACATGATCGGTTGATGGTTCATCTGTCAACGGAATGATGCATTCCGTTGACGTATCAACCTTCAACGAATGGCCATTGTTTTTTGTTGACTCTGTTTCTGATTCTAAGGTTTCAACAACATACCCTAGCTTCACTTTGTTCTTTTTCCATGATTGTTCACAGAAAGATTCCATACCTTGAACATTAATGATGTTGCTAGCAACATTCCTGGAATCTTTCCATTTTTCAATCAATCTCTGTTCTATTTCTAGTTGTGTTTTAAGAATCTCTTCCCTTTTTAACACTTTCTCAAGTTCCAGCTTAGCATCCCTACTAACACATCTCATTTTCTCAAACTCAATGAGCTGTGCTTCTAACATGGCATTTCTATCACTTAAGAGCAAATTGGTCTCTTTAATTCTTGAGTTCTCTTTGGTAAGTGATTTAAGAGTAACACGCAAATTATACAATACAGTAGACATTTCATTAACTGTACTATCGCATTCCTCTTTAGAAAGCTCAGAAAGATTAGTAATTGTTACCTGGTTGCTTGAGGAACTTGCTTCCTGCTCATGATTGTTAGCCATTAGAGCCAAGTTGGCATACTCAACATCATCATCTGAATCTTCACCATTACCAGCCCAATCATACTCCCGAGACATGAAAGCCTTTTCTTTTTGCTTGAGAAGTTCAAAGTATTTCTTTTTATAATCAACAGGCTCAAATTTCCTGTTGCCCTTCTCAACTTTGGGCTTTCTGCAATCTCCAGCAAAGTGACCAATCATTCCACAGTTGAAACATTTAGATTTAGACTTTTCGACCCAATTATTTTTGCTAGGTTGAAAGTCTCTCCTTGGTGGCCTTGCTTCTGAGTTTCTCTTGAATTTGAACTTAGAAAATTTTCTTGAAAGAAAAGCAATGTGCTCATCAATCTCATCTAAGTCATCCAATTTAGCTGGTTCTTCTTCTTCTTCTGCCATCTTGCCTTTACCCTTGCTAACATCACTCCTACAACTAGCTCGACTAGTTGTGGCTTTTGCAGCTTCTTCATTGTCATCTTCCAGTTGGTTCACAGATGCAATCAATGCAATAGATCCACCTTTCTTTTGTACCTTCTCAATTTCTTCATCTTGCCCCATTTCCAGCTCATATGTCTTTAAGGTTCCATAAAGCTTTTCAAGAGTATAGTCCTTGTACTCTTGAGTGTTTCTCAGAGAAACAGTCATAGGCTTCCACTCTTTTGGAAGAGCTCTAAGAAATTTGAGGTTTGAATCCTTGGTTTGGTAGATCCTCCCATACAACTTTAATCCATTTAAAAGCTTTTGAAACCTACTAAATGTATCGTTTAGGGTTTCACCAGCTTTAAAATGAAAGTGCTCATATTGTTGTATAAGGAGTTGCATTTTGTTCTCCCTTACTTGCTCAGTTCCTTCACAGAGTGTTCTAACAGTGTCCAATACTTCTTTAGAAGTTGTACTATTGATAACATTGTCAAACATCTCTTGCTCCAAGCCATTGAACAGAATGTTCATGGTTCTTTTATCTTTATGGACTTCTGCAACATCTTCAACAGTCCATTCTGAGACAGGCTTAGGAATTTCCACATCTTTAGCATCATCTGGCAGTCCAACTCTAGATGCAAACTTCATGGGAACGTGTGGACCTTTCTCAATGCAGTCTACATATCTCTCATCCATAGACATGAGATGTAGATGCATTTTTACTTTCCAGTGAAAGTAATTGTCCTTATCTAGAACTGGTATCTTTACACCTGCATCCTTCTTCACCATGGTTTCTGTTTTGGCCTTGATCTTTAAACTCCTTGTATGTTAAAAGCTTGATCTGATACCAATTGTTAATCCCAAATGGCCTAACAGAATTGTAGAAGGGGGGGGGGGGGGTTGAATACAATTCTAGATATTTTTAAACTTAAAACAACTTTAAAATAAATTAACACGGAAAATAAAAACACAAACAAATATAAAATTTCAGTTGGATGTTTTGAGGATCCAGCTGAGATGTTTTTATTGCGGGAATAATCCGTGTTACAAACGTAGCACAGCTGCTCAGTTCCTAATGTAGAGTGAGAGTGCTCTTGAAAGAAGCTAATACAAAGTTATTCTATCTCACTCACTTACAATAAAATGAACTGCTACACTTGGTTATATATCCCAAGTTTACAATGCTATTTTTGGCTACTCTAAAATGTACTAAAGGTAACCACCAGTAGCTTGCTTTTCATTCTTTTTGTCCAATGGTCCTTGGAGATCTTGTCTTTTGTCTTCATGCTTATTATGATCACACTCAAGAACCTAATTGGAAATTGGAATGTTTCCTCATTCCCAGTGACCATTTTAATGGCTTCCAATGCAAAGTACACTTCTACATCACCTTTTGATCTGTCAGAAAACTGTCACTATCACTTTATCAACTATTCAGAAAAGTGATAATGATTCGTTGATAGCAGTGAGATGTGTTTCGTTGATAGCTTTATTCTTCATTCCGTTGATGGTACATTCTTCATTCCGTTGATAGTGTAATCTTCATTCCGTTGACATGTCTTCACTTAGGCAAAATTACAAGGCACATTATATTTACAATTAACCAACCTATTTTGCCTATCTAGTACTTAGTCAACATGACTTAGAAAACCTATCTAATACCTACAACAATTGCATATCAACCAGTGAAGTATTGTACAGTGCAATGGCTACATTACTCATTTCGTTGATGAGACTCATTTCGTTGATGAGCTACCTGTCAACGAAAGCTGCAAAGCATACCATTCCGTTGACAGTTACAAAAGTGACTTAACACAAAATCTACTAAGTGTTTTTATAATTATCATCAAGAACAATATATTCCTAACAATAGCTCTGCAGCAAGAAACCACTGATGATCACTTCAAAAGGTCATTGGCAAAACATCCACCCGAGAGCATGCTGAAGCTCCAAGATAGAGCCGGAAAATACATCAAGGCTGAAGAAAGCATGAGAAAGTATGAACCCACTGCTGGCGGCAGTGGGAACTCAAAGAAAAGAAAGGAAACTCAGGAGTACGACGTCAAGGAAAAGTTTCCCAGAACGTCAAAGGATTCTGATTCTCCACCCAAGGGGAACAAATTTGGGCCAAAATTCACGGAGTATGCAAGATTGAACACTCCCAGGAGTCAAATTCTGATGGAGATAGCTAAGGAAGGAGATCTCAAATGGCCGAAGCCAATGAGGGCTGACATGTCCAAACAGAACCAAAACCAATTCTGTAGGTTCCACAAGGAAGTCGGTCATGACACCGACGATTGTAGGCAATTGAAAGATGAAATTGAATTTCTGATACGAAGAGGAAAACTCAGTAAGTTCACCAAAGATGAAAACCAAGGGAGTCAAAGGGGGAACTATGAAAGGAAGGATTATGACAGAAGGGACAACGATCAAGATTGAAATCCCAAGCCCCGAGGGCCGGTAATCAACATGATATTCTGAGGGCCAACTGCTGCTGGTTCCTCCCGAAACTCAAGAAAGGCTTATGCTCGAGAAGTAATGACCGTGGTTGGAGAAGCACCGAAGTGTGCCCGAACAGAAGTATCAATAGGATTTGATGACTCAGACCTGGAGGGAGTGAAGTTTCCCCACGATGATCCCTTAGTCATCGTTCCTGTGATAGGAAATTCTGAAACCAAGAGAGTTTTGGTCGACAATGGAGCTTCTGTGGACATTTTGTTCCATGATGCTTTTATCAAGATGTTATACTGACTCTCAGTTGACACCTTCAAATATGCCCATATATGGATTCAATGGAGTGGAGTCAAAGGTGGAAGGCACTATCCAACTCCCAATGACAATGGGGCAAGGGTCAAATACGTCTACTCAGATGTTGAACTTTATAGTTATAAAGGCAACTTCGACCTACAATGCAATCCTGGGAAGGACTGGTCTTCATACGTTCAAGGCCGTTGCCTCATCCTATCATCTGAAGATAAAGTTCCCAATGAGGAATGGAATTGGTGAAGAACGGGGAGACCAAAAGATGGCTAGAAGTTTTTACGTAGCCGCGTTAAGGCCTGATGGAGTTGGGGGGCAGGTTCTCCCAATTGAAGACATGGATATCAGTGACAATGAGGACCGAAGAGGGAAACCCGCTGAGGATTTAATCCCAATTCCCTTAGTCCTGGGTGAACCAGAGAAGGTGACTTATGTTGGAGCTCTACTGCCTGAGCCATTGAAAAGCAAGCTCATATCTTTTCTTCAAGAAAACAATGACGTTTTTGCCTGGACAGCGGCTGACATGCCAGGGATTGATCCCCAATTGATAACTCACAAGTTGAACGTGGATCCTGAAAGAAAGACGGTGAAACAAAAGAAGAGAAATTTTGTTCCAGAAAGACAAGAGGCCATTAAACAAGAAGTAGAAAAGCTTCTGGAGGCCGGATTCATTGAAGAGATACAATTCCCGGAATGGTTGGCTAACCCCATGATGGTCAAAAAGGCCAATGGAAAATGGAGGATGTGCGTGGACTTCACTGACTTGAATGATGCATGTCCTAAGGATTGTTTTCCCTTACCAAGGATTGATGCATTAATAGATGCTACAGCTGTACACGAGATGCTCAGCTTCATGGATGGCTTCAGTGGATACAACCAAATTAAAATGCACAAGGATGACATCTCCAAGGTATCATTCATCATTGACTTTGGTGTTTTCTGTTATCTAGTCATGGCATTTGGACTTAAGAATGTAGGGGCAACTTACCAAAGGTTGGTGAACAAAATTTTTGGACACCTAATTGGAAAAACCATGGAGGTCTACGTAGATGACATGCTAGTCAAGAGCCTCGATAAGGCCGATCACATAGAGCACCTCCGAGAGGCATTCCAAGTGCTGAGGCACCACAAGATGATGTTGAATCCAACTAAGTGTGCCTTTGGTGTAGGCTCGGGGAAGTTTTTAGGTCTGATGGTTTCCAAGAGAGGAATCGAGGCTAATCCCGACAAAATCAAAGCAATTCTAGACATGGAACCACCAAAGACTGTCAAGGATGTCCAAAAACTAACGAGAAGAGTGGCAGCATTGGGAAGATTTATCTCCAAGTCAGGAGAGAAGTGTTTACCCTTCTTCAAAGCACTTAAGAATGTGAAAAACTTTGAATGGACAACTGAAAGCCAAGAGGCCTTTGAGGCCCTGAAGAAATATATGGCTAAAGCACCACTGTTGGCAAAACCAAAGCCAGGAGAAACTCTCTACTTGTACTTGGCGGTTTCTAACACAGCCCTTGGAGCTGTTCTGATAAAGGAAGAATTGAAAGTGCAGAAGCCCGTTTATTATGTGAGCAAGATCCTACATGGAGCAGAAATAAACTACTCTACTATAGAGAAGTTTGCCTTAGCCTTGATCATGGCCTCAAGAAAGCTACGCCCATACTTCCAGGCACACAAGATAGAGGTCTTGACCAATCAACCTCTAAGAAACATCTTGCACAGCCCTCAAGTTAGTGGGAGGTTGATCAAATGGGCTATTGAATTGGGAGAATTTGACATCAAATACAAGCCTCGAACGGCCATAAAAGCTCAAGAACTCGCTGACTTCATGGTTGAATGCACCATTGACAACCAAGAAGTCGGGGGGCAGGAAGTAATGGTGGAAAGCAAGGAAGATGAAGACATGGTCTCCAAAGAATGTTGGGTGCTCTATTTTGATGGAGCATCAAAAACAAAATCAAGTGGAGCAGGTTTAGTGCTACAAAGTCCTGATGGATTTTTCATAGAGTACGCACTAAAACTTGACTTCCCAACGACAAACAATGAGGCTGAGTACGAAGCCTTGATAGCTGGCTTAGGACTGGCTGGAGCCTTAAGGGTTAAAACTCTGAAAGTATGTGGAGATTCGAGGCTAGTGGTTTCCCAAGTAAATGGGGAGTTTGAGGCCAGAGATGAAGTCATGGCCAATTACTTAAAACTTGTCAAGGCCATCATGACTCAGTTTGATGAATGCTATGTGGAACATATTCCAAGGGAAGAAAACATGAAGGCTGATGCCTTGTCTAAATTTGCTTCTTCCGAAATTGAAAACTATGCAGGGAGTGTATACTTCCATGTCTTGAAGACCCCAAGCATCAATGGAAAGTTGGTAGCACCTATTGATGTTGCTAGCTGTTGGATGGATACCATCAAAGCTCATCTGGAAACTGGGTGGTTACCCAACGACACTTCGGAAGCACGAAAGCTGTATGTGAGAGCACTAAGGTATACCATGATTGAGGGAATCCTATACAAGAAGTCTTTCGTCATTCCTTATCTGAAATGTTTGAGACCTCAAGAGGCAGAATTGGCCCTAAGGGAGGCACATGAAGGAATTTGTGGGCAGCACTTGGGGGGCAAAGCCCTTGCTCATAAAGTCACTCGTCTAGGTTTCTATTGGCCAAGCATACTTGCTGATGCTAAAAGCTACGTGAAGAAATGTGAACGGTGCCAAAAGCATGCACCAGTGGTTAGACAACCACCAGAGATGATGACATCCATTAACTCACCTATCCCCTTTGCCATGTGAGGAATGGATATACTTGGGCCATTTCCAATGGTCAGTGCTCAAAGAAAGTTCTTGATAGTAGCAATCGACTACTTCACCAAGTGGATTGAGGCTAAACCTTTAGCCAAGATAACCACCAAACAGGTGATGCATTTCTTCTGGGAAAATGTGATATGCAGATACGGAATTCCACGTATCTTGGTCACGGACAATGGAACTCAGTTCAACAATGATGAATTCAAGAAGTATTGTGATGAGAATGATATCAAGCTACGTTTCACCTCTGTTGCCCATCCTCAAGCAAATGGGCAAGCTGAGGTTTCCAATCGAATTATCCTGGATGGACTAAAGAAAAAAGTTGAACGCTCTAGAAACACTTGGGTAGACGAATTGCTCCCCATACTATGGGCATATCGTACTACTTGTAAAGTCACCACTGGAGCTAACCCCTTTCCGTTGGCATATGGGGCAGAGGCAGTGGTTCCAGTGGAGATTACTCACACGTCTCCAAGAGTTGAGGCTTATGAGCCAGAAGAAAATGAAGAAGGCTTGAGGCTAGATTTAGATCTAATTGACGAAGTTAGAGATGAGGCAAATGCCAAGATAGTTGAACATCAGAAACGAGCATCTTTCTATTACAACCTAAGGGTTAAAGAAAGGTTCTTTCGACAAGGAGACTTGGTCCTCAGAAAAATTGAGGCATCCGGAGTTGGACAAAAAGGCAAGTTGGCCCCAAATTGGGAAGGACCATATCGCGTCAAGAACGTATTTGGTCGAGGCTCCTACAAATTAGAAACTCTAGAAGGGATTGAAGTGTCAAGAACTTGGCATGCTGCAAACTTGAAAGTCTACTATGTTTAAGTCCTGATTGGACTCACTATTAAGACAAGTATAAATAAGGTCGACGAAACCAATCCAAGTTTTTAATCTTGAGTATTATGTAAGGGTTGAACCCATTTTCAAAGTTATGAATTCCATATTCTTATATTTTCATTATATGTGCATTGTATTCTGATGGACATGTTAACTAAGCATGCAAAGTCAAGAATCAGGAAAATGATACAAGCCATGAATGGCCATGAAATACAAATAAAATTAAACTAGCTAAGAGTTTAAGTTAAGCCCGAAGGCTGGAAATACATCAAAAGTACAAGCCATGAATGGCCATAAATAAACTACGAACTATGCATCACCCCCCTTGTTGCCAGCATCTGTCTCCTCCCCTGAGCTAGAGCCAAAAGAATGCTTATCAGCATCATGGTCATCAGCAGAAGCGTCACCAAGGGGTGATGAATGCACTGGATCTAAAATCCTAGCATCTTCCTCCATGTCATCTACTCCAGCCAAGATACGCTCCAAGGGAGTAGGAGGGTGAGGAGCTGAAAAGTCAGCAGTGTCAAAAACCCCGGGATGCTTGGCCAAGATAGCCTGAACATCATCCTCCCATCCTGATGTATGCTTGACTGGGAAAAGAATCTCGTCATGCTTCTAGATCAAGTCCTTGTACTCCTGAGAGTCAAGGTACTCGTCGATGCAATCATCCTTGCTCTTCCTCAGCTCAACAAGATCAGCTTAAGCGTCAGCAAGCTCCTTCTCCCTCCTAGCAAGAGTCTCCTTAAGAGACTTAACCTCCTCTTCAGACCTCTCCAACTTGACCCGGTTGGCCTCAGAAGAGGTACGCCAAGCCTTAGCTTGGAACAATGCCCCCTGGAAGTTGGCATTGGTCTGCCAAAAGATAAAAGTTAGAAAAGTAAAGCAAAGACTTAAAAGAAAAAGAAGGGCTAAGGTAAAAAAAATACCGCTGCAATAGCCTGAGCTCCTAAATGCTCAACACCCTCGAGGGTGGAATCTGCAACGAAATCCTTGTAATCACAAGGAGTAAGGGAATGGTATGACCAATCCACAGCATGTTTGGACACCCCAGTAATGGTGTCCCTCTTCCTAATACCCCAGTTGGGGCGCCACACTGAAGACTTGGTAGACATAGGAATGTCTGCCTCGTCCACAGGGATCTGAGAAGGGATCAAAAAGCTGGGAACACTAGGCTTCCCCCTTGGATCATCTCCAAGCCTGGCCCTCTTCATCCTGGATGTCTCCACATCCTTGGGCTCATTAGTCTTGTTTATAAAGGCTGCAGCTGTTAAAAAATAAACCAAAGAATGGTTAGAAGAAATTTTCTGAAAGACAGGAAAATAAACATAAAGAAAAGGGATAAGTAAAAGTACCCTTATCAGAAACAGTCGAGAGATGGACAGACTTGAGGACAAACTCGTCCAGTAGTTCCCAAGCCACGGTAGTCCCATTATCCTTGATTAGCACTGAGTAGGCATGAGATTCCTCCTCATTCAAGTCAATATTGTTGGGACTACCATCTGAAACTCTCCCTAAAGATCTACGGAACAGGGTTCCTCAGTCCCCTCCTTCCCAGACAAGATACATAAACTCATTTTTCCACTTGGGGTTATTGTCTGGGATAGATTTTGGGTAAAAATGAAAGGGAAGCCAACCCTATGACTAATATACACCCAACCCAAGTTGTTGGCAGAGCTATTCTTGAATTGAAAAATCTTTCTAAACAAAGGTACATAAAGTGGAAGATTATTTCGAAGGCATAAAACCATAAAACAGTGAATTATCCTCCAAGCATTTGGGGGTAATTGGCTAGGGTTTATTTGAACATCGGCCAAAAGCCTAGGTATAAACTCATGAAAGGGGAACCTAAGGCCAGCAACTATAGAGTCTTTGTAAATACACAAAACATTTGACCGCCAGTGACATGAACGGTCACCAGGGCCGGCAAGAACAAGTTTTAAAGGGGCCTTTACCCTATACATCTTATTATAATCTTTAATCATATCTACATCATGAAACCTATTACTGCAGTCATATGAATTTAAGGCAGACACAGACGGGTATTCATCCCCACGTTCATTAATCATATCATGCAAAGACATGTATTTAGAACGAATTGGAATAGGGGTACCTCGTTTGGATGCAGAATTCATCTTTTGCAGACGTTGAGAAGCACGATCAGCCATCTTAAGCCCAGAATCTTCAAAGAAATTTTTTAAATCTTCAAAGAAAACCCATAAATCTTCAAATAAAAACCCAGAATCTTCAAAGAAAGCCCAGAATCTTCAAAGAATTCTTCAAATCTTCAAGCGAAAAAACCCAAAAAACGGTGAGATTCAACGGAAAATCTCGCCGAGAATCGCCTTGTGACAGAACCCTAGCAGAGCTACTCAGAGAGAATTTTAGAAGAAATTTAGCAGAATATCTTTGAGAAATGGAAAGTGAGAAGTGAATGGAAACAAGTGAGCTTTCACTCCTTTTATAGAGATAACAGCCGGTTGAAGGAAGAACAACCGGCATTAGCCGGTATAGCCCATAAAAGATTACATGCCCAATTAATAAATTGGAACAGTTAAAGGCCTAAGGCCCAAATTGAGCCCAACATAGGTGGGCCTTAAAGAACACAAGAGGTACAACTTGAAGAAGCCTGGTCGAATGTGTTCGATCAAGGCCCAAAATGGCACTCATCTTCGATCAGAAACCTGGTCGAAAGTATTCGACCAAAGCCCAAAATGAACCAAGTATTCGACCAGAATCCTGGTCGAATGAGTTCGAATAAAGCTTAAAATGAACCAAGTATTCGACTAGAATCCTGGTCGAATGAGTTCGAATAAAGCTCAAAATGAACCATGTATTCGACCAGAATCCTGGTCGACTGAGTTCGAACAAAGCTCAAAATGAACCATGTATTCGACCAGAATCCTGGTCGAATGAGTTCGAACTAGGACCAAAATGAGGCAGAAATTCGACTAGAAACCTGGTCGAAATCATTTGACCAGGAGGAGAAATGGCAATAAAATTCGACTAGAAACCTGGTCGAAATCATTCGACCAGGAGGAGAAATGGCAATAAAATTCGACTAGGAACCTGGTCGAAATCATTCGACCAGGAGGAGAAATGACATTAAGCTTCAACTAGAAACCTGGTCGAAATCATTCGACCATGAGGCAAAAGCAAGGCAAAGTTCGACCAGAATCCTGGTCGAAGGAGTTCGACCAGGAGCTAAAGTTGAGGTCGAATTCGACCAGGATCCGGGTCGAAAATATACTGAGAATTCAAAATTTGATTTATTTTCCAAGGAATTGATGAAAAATCTCGATTCCTGTTTTGAGAAAATTACAAAAATTGGTTTAGAGCTATATGTTCATAAAACCAAGCCATAATACGAAAGAAAACTTCGTAACTCCCGAATAAAATAACTTCTACGATAATTCACGAGAGATTTTCCTAGAAGTTGGGGGGCAAATGATATGGGCTGAAATATAAGCCTAGAAATATATATTAATTAGACCCGGATTGGTCCAAGAATACGGCCCAATAAGCAAAGCCCAAAACCCTGATTATTTATTAATTACGAATTTAATAAATAAGGGAAATATACAGCTCAGGAAAGAAGTCCAAAATATGGTAAATTCATCAAAGAAGGATCCAGAATCCCAAATAAAAGAAATAATGAGTCATAGCCTTTATCAACAAGGAAAAGACTTATCCTGCAAGAAATATAATGTTTATCCAATATCAAACAGGAGTCTTATTCGCTAAGACTCCTAAACTTACCCTAAATATGAGGCTCCAGACGCCTATATAAAGGACCTGATCCTACAATCAGAACTACGTCTTTGGCTTGATTCTCAGCATTAATTGAGATACGTAGGCATCTTGTGAGGACCGATTCAGTCTCGAAACACAAGTGCAGCCATTAAAGCTCGAAAGCTCATAAATCCTAGCAATTAATATACAAGCACGTTTTTTAATCCATAACAGAAACGTTAAATTGAAATCTTATAAATTCATTAGAAATGTATTAAAAACTATTGTCTCTAAGGAAATTATCTCCAAAGTTATTACATATTTTCTTTAAAACTTATTGTAAAAAATTTAACTTTTATATTCCCTCTGTCTCCCTGTCTCCCTCATGTTTTACAGTTTTATATAAGTGGAGTTGAGTTTTATGCAGATCCTATTTCATCGGAGACTTTGGGCCTATTTGGCAAATAAAAAATAAGCTGACTTATGGCTTATAAACCCGTAATAGTTTATGAAGGGTGTTTGTCACCAACTTATAACTTATATGTTCACAAGTTGAATGTTAGGGCTGTTTGGCAACTCTAGCTTATGCATTATAAGTTAATAGGAGCTTATGAGGGGTGTTTGTCAACTTAACTTATGACCTCAACTTATAACTTATATACTGATAAGTTGAATGTTAATAATGGGGTACATTTTCGTGAACTTATTGACTTATTACTTGATTTCTTTGTTTTTTAATACTTTATATTTTTACCTTTGTGTTTTTAAATATTTTTTAAATTTAAAGTGCAAGTGTTGAAATCATTATAAGTAAATTTATCCAAACACCCGTCTAACTTATAAGAATTCATCAACTTATCACTTATATGACACTTACTCATTTTAAGCTATAAGTCAACTTTTTGTGATACCCTAAACACGCACTTAGTAACAACGTACATTTTCCTTAACTTATTGACTTATTGCTTGATTTCTTTGTCTTTTAATACTTCATATTTTTACATTTGTGTTTTTAAATGTTTTTTTAATTTAAAATGTATGTATTTAGCTCATTGTATTTAATAATTATTTTTAAAATGTAAATTAGCAAATTTGTAACTAACTTATAAGTAAATTTATCCAAACATCTAAGAATTCATCCACACTTATCACTTATATTACACTTATTCATTTTAATTCATTTTAAGGTATAAGTCAACTTTTTTAAGATATCTCAAACATACACTATATATGTTCTGCAATTAAAATCTTACAAAATATAATATTTTATTATGTTATATAAAGATAACTATTTTATTGAAAATATTTATAATTATATATGTTTGCAAGTACAACATTTGAACTTCTCCGAAACATATTGAATTTGCAGAACATACATATATAGTTTGGAAAACATACATGATTTTTAAGATTTTCAATGAAATAATGATTTTAATATAACGTTATTTGCAAAACAATACGTTTTGCAATTTTTTGATTACAAAATATGATCTATTTTGTAACATTTTGATTGCAGAACATAAATGGTCTCCAAGTCTCCAATAAAATAGTGATTTCCATACAACTTTTCTCAATTATTCTATAATATTATATATATATATTTTTTATTTAATTAGATTAGATATTTCGACATTAAAAATTTAATTAGGTGTGTTTAAAGTTTCTATTTATTAAAAGATATGAAAAATCTCAAACGACATAGAATTTTATTTCACATGAATAATTATGATTGATACCCATTTATCCAACTCTTTTTTTTTTGAAATGGAATAGCTTTCATTAAGATAAATCACTGAGAATAGTCTCCATCAAATGTGTAGGAGGAGATGAAAAAATAATGAAACAATTTAACAAACATGGGATTCTAGCTAGGCTATGTGCCACGTTGTTGGCTTGCTTCTTTGTATGTTTAACACAAACTTCAGGTAGACTCTGTAATAGCATCTTGCACTGTTCAATAACATGCCCTACCTCCAACAAATTGTTACTTCCAGCATATAGAGCACTAGTTGTTAGCAACGAATCTATTTCCACCACAACCTTCCAACTCTGATAGCTCTGCAACCATGACAATGCTTCCCGTACTCCAATACACTCCGCTTCAAATACTGTTGATGGTTGCGGAAGAGTCATACTTCGTCCTTCTATGAACGTTCCTTCATGATCACGTATGACCATCCCGATCGAAAACGTGATATCTTCTGTTCTGTATGACGCATCAACATTAAGCTTCATCGTCCCTAGCCCTGGAGGTTTCCATCTTCTGTCTATTGCATTTTCTCCTACAGCACCTCTGTCTTCCTTCTGCACTTTATGTCTAGCAGATTTCCAGTCTCGCAGAATGTTAAAGCTGTTTTTCACTGCAACACCTGGATTTATTAACTGGTTGTTCCACACCTTCTTATTACGCCAGTACCATATTCCCCACAGGACTACACAAATGTTCATCATCTCCTCATGCTTTTCTGTTTCTAATTTGCTCAACACCCAGTGGGGGGCTGACAATTCTTCCCTCATATCATACACCATATTCACAGCTTACCAACAACCATTAGCAAAGGGACAATCAAAGAACAAGTGTAAGAGATGTTCAATGTCTACATTACACATAGGACAGATGATTGGGATAGTCACCCCTTTATTTCGAAGTCTAATCTGGACTGGAATATTATCTCGACAAACCCTTCATACAAAAATCTTGATCTTGTTTGGGATAGCCAGACGACATAAACGACTCCAGCCTCGAGACTGTATGCTTCTTGAGTTGCCAGCAAAATGGTTCTGCCATTCTCTATATCAAGTCTTCACATTATATACTCCATTAGTAGACTTGGACCACACTATTCTATCAATGACTTGACGTTAAGGCACAGAGGTAGCCAGAATAGCATTAGCATCACCAACACTAAATAACTCACGAATTTTAACAGTGTCCCAAAATTTAGTACCTGGTAGAAACAGTGTTGAGACTGTCTCATTCCTTTCCTCGTACACTTGGAGATTGTCCACCTTGTAATTTGATTTATGAGTTAACCAAGGGTCTCGGGTCGCCACCACTGATAGACCATCACCAATTACTCGGCGAAAGCCACTTGCTAGGTACTCTTTAGCTTGCCAAATACTAGTCCATATGAAGCTTGCTTTCACACCTTTCCTTGCCTCTAATATGTGCACATCAGGGAAGTATTTGGCTTTAAGCACACGTGAAACCATTAGATGAGGGTCTTGAATACACTTCCAAATATGTTTCTATTATATTATACACTTCCAAATAACATTAATATTATATAGATATACTCGTAAACTATTTAATAATTTAATACTTAGATCATAATTTCTAAAATAATAAGAGTTCAATTAAATAAAAATTCATTTACAATTAATTTATTACACTACACCAAAAACGGCCTTTTCCTACCACGAAAATGGTAGGTTTTGGGGGTAAATCGGTAGGAATTGGTGTCAATTCCTACCATTCGACATGGTAGGAATTGCTCAGGTCGGAATTGGTGATGGTAGGAATTGGTGGTCTGTTTCTTAAACGGCCCCACGTGCCAAATGGCTGCCCATATGGCGAGCCACATCAACAGCCACATCGACGGCCACATGGCGGTGGACCCCGACACGTCACTTGCCACGAGGTTGACATGTCATGCCACGTGTCATGAGTGGGGGTCACTGCCACGTCATTTTGTGGGGTCACATTTGACCCCGGTCAAGGACTATTTCCTACCAACCAAATCCTACCAACGCATTTCCTACCAACTCAAGGGGCACCAAATTGGTAGGTTTTATAACAGAAGCACATAAAAATAGCTATTTCCTACCAAGCAATTCCTACCACCTTCAGTATTTCCTACTAGTTAAAACCTACCGCATTCATCAATTCTGGAAAATGTTATGAAGACGGTAGGAAATGCTATAAAGACGGTAGGAAATCTTCCGAAGACGGTAGGAAATGCTTTGAAGGTGGTAGGAATTACTAGACAATTGTTTCAAAAATAAAAAATAAAGCTTTCATTACTTCCCCTATCTAACAAATTGCTCAAATCATTATAAAAAAATAGATCGATATCTAATTCACAAGTATACAACCATAACAAATAATCAAACATTCATTGTATATAAAAATTCAAACATTCCTTACACATAAATCATAATATTCGAAGTTGTTCTTATGCACCAAAACTACAAATCAAAAATTATTTACAAGGATTAATTAATTATCTTCAAAGTCTTCATCTTTTTCGTTTGGATCTTCATGTTATTTTCTTCACAATCATTCTCTATTTCCTCATCATTGTCTTTGAATCTTCATAAAGTACCTAAAATTTACATAAGAAGCAAGAATTAGCACACCTAATAATTAAGAATTATTAGCTAATTAAATAACAAAATAAGCATGAAGATAAAATTACTTAAATAAGCAAGAAGATGAACAAAGTGAGTAAGATGTGAAATTGATTTGAAGAAAATGAAGATATAGAAAAGAAGATGAAGAGATAAAGAAGATGAAAAAAATAAATGGTTGTATTATAAGTAATAAGAAGATGAAAATGATTGAATTTTTAGTTTTAGGCGCAATTTTTGAATTTTTCGGGAAATTGTAGCTTATTTCCTACCGATAATGGTAGGTTATGATTCTCAGCAAAAATTTTGAATTTTTGGTTTGGGCGCAATTTTTGAATTTTTAGTTTTAGGCGCAATTTTTGAATTTTTCGGGAAATTGTAGCTTATTTCCTACCGATAATGGTAGGTTATGATTCTCAGCAAAAATTTTGAATTTTTGGTTTGGGCGCAATTTTTGAATTTTTAGTTTTAGGCGCAATTTTTGAATTTTTCGGGAAATTGTAGCTTATTTCCTACCGATAATGGTAGGTTACGATTCTCAGCAAAAATTTTAAATTTTTGGTTTGGGCGCAATTTTTGAATTTTTCGGGAAATTGTAGCTTATTTCCTACCGATAATGGTAAGTTATGATTCTCAGCAAAAATTTTGAATTTTTGGTTTGGGCGCAATTTTTGAATTTTTAGTTTTAGGCGCAATTTTTGAATTTTTCTGGAAATTGTAGCTTATTTCCTACCGATAATGGTAGGTTATGATTCTCAGCAAAAATTTTGAATTTTTGGTTTGGGCGCAATTTTTGAATTTTTAGTTTTAGGCGCAATTTTTGAATTTTTCGGGAAATTGTTGCTTATTTCCTACCGATAATGGTAGGTATAGGTTTTGGCACAATTTTTTTTAAAAAAAATAAACATAATAATTTTTTTTAATAATATTTTCGACGATCGAAACATAATGATAATTAAGATCTATTGATTTATGTCAGAGGGTAAATGAGTTGTTACCCTATTTTTTTTTTCTTTTATTATTTTAATTATATTCTTTTATTAGTTGTGCGTGGTAATTTCAATTGTTTGGTAAAAATTTGGCGGAAATTGCCAAAAAAAATGGGTTGTGTGGATTCGAACAACGGCCTTCTTTGAGAACAACCAAGTGCACAACCACTACACCAACATCGTTGTTTGTACTAAATATGCAATTTACTTATATATCATATTTCAATTCAAGTTTTGTAAATTATAAGTTTGATAGATACATTATAAAAATATAGAAGCTTAAATTAAAAAATTCTAAAATTTTACATAAAGCTAAGAAATCAACATATTTAATCATCCGTAAGGTTAGATCGTTGAAAAAAAACAAAAAAAAAAACAAAAACTGTAACCCTAAACAACCCCTAAAAAGGGAAATTCAAATTTTTCATAAAATTTTAGGCGGAAATCGGCTAAAATTTTGGATTGCACGAATTCGAACTCGTGCCCCCTCCAACAATGACCAAGTGAACAACCACTGCGACAAATAATCTTTTTATAATAAATCAACAAATAATTGATATATGATATTCCAATTCAAGTTTTATAAAGTACAAGTTTGATAAATAGATTTATTATAAAAATATAAGAGTTTAAATTAAAAAAATCCAATATTTTGTATAAAACTAAGAAATCAACATATTTAATCATCCGTAAGGTTGGATCGTTGAAAAAAAATAAATAAAAATTAAAAAGTGTAACCTTAGACAACCCCTAAAACATGAGTATAAACTCTAACTCAATCTTCTAACACTCTTTCGTTTTCTAAATGACTTTAACTTTTTATAATTTTTTTTTGTCTAAATTTTTTTCCTTAGCTTCATCAAACTACAAAACGACGTTTCATATAAAAAAATTTAATTTACATACATCTTTTATTTTTAATTTTTTTTCGCTATAATTAGATTTTAGCGAAGAACATAAAACATAAGAATATAAGTTTAAATCAACTAATTTTTATCCTCCACTACTAAAATGAGTAGATCTTTATGTCCATAGAGTTTGATTAACAAAAAACATGATAACCGATCAACAAAAAATATAATAAAAACAATTTATACCCTAATTTTATTTTTTTTATTATTTTATTATTCGATCAAAACCTACCATTATTGGTAGGAAAGTTGTACACAAATGGGCCGATTTGTTTGGGCCGAAAGGTGGTGGGGGTCCAAAATTGGTCAGTGACCATTTCCTACCATATATGGTAGGAAATGGCCTTGGCAGAATGAAAATAATTCTTATTAAAAAAAATATTTATTACTTTAAAATATGATAGGGACGATGATGTGGATGGTGGGGTACCATCACGAATAAAACCTACCAGATTTGGTAGGTTTTATTTTCCTACCATATATGGTAGGAAATGACCATGACAGAATGTAAATTTTTCTTATTTTAAAAAAATTATTTATTACTTAAATTATGATATGGCTGATAATGTGGCTGGTGGGGTACCATCACGAATAAAACCTACCGGATTTGGTAGGTTTTAGTTTCCTACCATATATGGTAGGAAATGACCACAGCATATTGAAAATATTTTTTATTTTATAAAAATTGTTTATTACTTAAAAATATGACAAGGCTGATGATTAGGATGGTGGAGTCTTATCTTTGTGAAAATGCAGACAAAACCTACCGATGTTGGTAGGTTTTATTTTCCTACCAACAATCGGTAGGAATTGGTCCTCGCTTTTACAGAAATCGGGCCCCACACAGACCATTTCCTACCATATTCGTCGTCGGTAGGAAATGGGGGGTCAATTCCTACCATATTTTTTTGGTAAAATTTATATAGTAGGAAAAGACCGTTTTTGGTGTAGTGTTATTCATATAAGTTTGATACAATCTATCTTCAAACACAATACTCAATAAAAACCACTCATTCATATCATGTTTCTCTCAAACTCAGTTAGGATCCAACATAGTGCCACTCAACTGTTGCTAGATTACATTCTACTACCGTATGGAGGAGCATTTAAATATGAGCAACGTCCTATTTAGTAAAGAAAAAGATGATCACATTCTTAAATGAATTAACAAATAGGTTTAGTGCCTTTTCAAGATTAATCTCATTCCCAAATCAAATGACTGTTTGCTTAGTGATCCTAGGACCATTATTAGGATAAAAAAGAATGCCAAACAAGCTTGAGGTAGCAGGGAAGCTGATGCACTGCACAAAGAAAACAATAGAAAAAATAATGAATAGCTGGCAACCCCCGCAGTCTTTGGATCTGCGTTGGGGACAATAAGCTCGCATGGTATGTGATAAAGAACAGATTTCATCAATGGCTGCAGTGAGACTGAACGCTCAATCAGAAAATGGTAACAGAAATCCCTGTTTTTCAGTAGCATGTGGCCTTCCAAGTTGTTACTTCATTATTACAGTGAACACATTGTTGAAGCTGAAGGATGATGACCATAAGCAGCCTTATAAGCTAAAATTTTCAACTCACGGAAGATCTAGAAATCCTTAAAGATATGTTCTTGTGATTAGAACCGAAAGCAATCGGAAAATCAGGCATGAACTTTTACTAGACAAGAAAACTGTTCTCATAGCCTGGATGGATTAAATTTTCATTACATTCTATTCAAGGTACCTGAGGTCATCCTTTGTAAAAACAATCAGCATGGATGCTATCACCTTTGACATCCTTTGTACTCTAGGAAGCATTCCGAGAATCACCTTTAGCATAGCAAACAATTTTACCACTAGACCAAGTGCCCTGATCGAATACTCCAGCCCCTGACAAGCATCTGCAAGCAATTAACTTTGCCCAGCAACTATATTGATCGCGCCCAGTGTCTGTTGAAACTTCTAAATCAACAGTCAGCACCTCTATCCACTGTTGTTTACATGGCATTTGTCTGCCATCACTCAGTTAGGACTTGAGATCTTAACATAGTGCGACCTCATCAGTTGCTACATTATATTTTAGTGAGGAAAAACACGATCACATTCTTAAAGGAATTAACAAACAGGTTAGTGCCTTTCCAGGGTTATTCTCATTTCCAAATTAAGAGATCAAACCACATGATTGTTGGCTTAGTCCTAAGAGAACATTGTTAAGATAGAAAAGCCTGCCATATAAATTTTATTAAATAATCTTTAGGTGGCAGGGGAGATGATGCATCAACACAAAGAAAAATATAGAAAAAGGGAATGAATAAAACAAACAAAACCTAATCAGTGTTTGATAAAATTAATTGCACCACACATGAATGTTACTCCTATTGTTGCGTTCCAGGGGGTGCTTCCTCAACCCCCGCACTCTTTGGTTCCGTGTTGGGCTGAAACAGAGGTCATGCCTGGTGGCTGCTTGGGGCTTATGGGGGTGCATGACGATAAGGTGGAGGTAGTGCACAAAATAGCTGGTAAGACTGACTTCGAGGGGGAGGCATACCTAAGTGAACTGAATCTATACTCTTTATTAATAAAATGAAAATGGCGCGCAGTACTAAAGTATCAAAGTATCAAATTTGGTTAAAAAGTACCAAATTTGGCTATCACTTAACCCAGGTTCGATTCCACGGAGCCGTTAGATTATTTGCAGCTACGTGATCATACAAGATTTATTTATTTAGTTTAATTTATTTAGCTTTATGCACAGTTCGAATGTCTATAACTACATAATTAAATAATTATTTATTTATTATATATTTTTATCATTCAATTCTCGAGAAATACATTTTTAAATAATATTTATTAATAATTTATTAATACTAATATTTTAATATCAACTCACGTCCGTGCTTGGCACGGGTTATAAGCTAGTGATGATGATAATGATACGCTTGTTGCTCCTGCAAAGTACCCTCGTTCTCATAAGACCCTCTGGAAGATCCCCATTCGAATTGGAAAAAGGGCAGTTCTGGGTCTTGTTCCATAAAGCCTGAAACAACTTGATTGCTACAAAAATCGAATTCAGACAAATCAAATTATCTATCAAGTCCGCGGAGCTATTAGCCAAAAAACCCAACGAACTTATCAACTTTTATGTAAAATAATCTTTCAACTATAAACAACATATACCATAATTCCTCTGCAACTACTGAAATTAAAATTATACATCTGCAGCATAACTAAATATATCATAAATTAAAAGTCAGTTATATTACGACGGAAATATAGCCACATACCATAGTGCAAGCCTTGTTCGGCACAATCATGCAGAAGAAGCCAGTAAAAGTACCGTAATCCACAGAGAGTCCACAGACCAAACATGTCCTTCCAGTTCCATCCGAAGTTGTTGCCAAATTTTCAATGATTACACAACCACTTTGTGCTCAATATCCAACCCTTATCGGCATGGCACAAGTTTTTCCAAACTTCACTGTCACTACTTGGTATCAATCCCCGCCATTCGCAGCTCACGCATGCAAGCCTAGCTAAATCTTTACCTGGTAAATAACCCATAATCTGCAGTTTCAGTTCAGTTGGGACTTTGGAGTTGTTCCATGTAGCATGCAGCTTTCATCTTTTTGAGCTTCCTCTCCATATGTTTTTTTCCTGTCCTGGGAGTTTGAGACTCAATTAGCAAACCTAATTATCCCGTCCGTAATGTCACCAGATATATGTTGAGTTTTTGTAGGAACCTAATAGGACATCGATCGAGAGGTTTTGGGGTAACCTTGTTCGTAAAGACTTCGAAGTTATTTTTTTTAGAACGAATATATTTTTTCTGAAACGTGTTTTTCGATTTTTATTAAGTTTGTACTTTCGTTCTCAAAAATTAATACAGTCTCCTCTAATGGAAAAGAATAATGCTAGGTACAAAAAAAATTATAAAATATATTAATTGGTCGTAATAATAAATTGGTCCATGCATTCACACAAATAACACCAATTAAAAAACACATCAATCATGTTATTTGGTAACAATTATTTGTAACAATTTTGTGTGCCTCTAGCACTACTCAATGGAAAATAATAGGGGTGAAAGAAATTTTAAAATTATTTCCAAATATTCAATATCATAATCTAATATATTTAACAATTTTTTTTTTGTCGTAAATGGAAGAATTCATTAAAATATTGAACCTAGCCGGGACAAATCCCCGAACTGTCAACTACAACCTGATTGTGAAACAAAAAACGAGATAAACAAATAGCCGTTTTGTTTTCAGATCGCTTAAAACATAGAATATCCAATTCTTTAATCTAAAAAATATTGCAATGACATCTCGAGCAATCTCACATACATCAGTTGTGAAACTAGTAGAATCGCAATTGACCTTCACATAAGCATCATTTGTAGCCAAGTGTTCAAAACTATTAGTTACATCAACTGATATTGGAGCAACAAATGCCCCAAAAATATGAACAATTTTTTGTTGTGAAATGATACATCAACCAATTTTGAGAGTCGACTCTCAAAGTTAGGATTCTAGCCGCCACTTCTCCATTCTTCAACCTTCATCTCATTCACCAATTAAGCCCCTTCGCTCTCCCATTCTCTCTTCTATTTATCAGTTTATTAATAAAATCAAGATCTAATTCTTTTTGAGTGATTTCTTGTTTAGTACCTTGTTATCAAGGTTGTTAGTCGTGCCCCTTTTTTTGGGTGTTAATATGTTATGTTTTGATGTTTTTGTGTGGCTTGTTATGGATTTTGATAATTTTACTGAGAAAAATTTATTTTAATGAGCCCATTCTCTGTATTTAAATTAGTTATCACTTAAATTAATTAAAATTTTAAATTGACATGTAACAGCCATATTAATTACAAATTTTAATACTCAATTCTATACTCCTTCTAACATTACTCAAGTTAGCACCTCATTTGTACCACATCATTGTATAACAAATTTGATATCCAATTAGATTATCATAGCATTAATAGAATATGTTACCAATATTTTTAGTAGTGAAGAATTCATGAAGCAATACTATGTTTCATATAAATACAATTTTCAGAACGAAAGCTAAATTTAAAAACTTACGATCTGCACTTTCAATTTTCGTAAATAAGTCATTTTGTCAGCTTGAACTAGAGGGTTGGACCTGTAATTTATTAAATTGTAATCAGCCAAGTTTATATTACTCGGAACTCATACCAAGCACCAAGTTTTTAAAATTATCTGATGCTCAAATTTTTTTTACTAATATTTATAGTAAAAATTTGAGACGGTGCTCTAGTCTTCTTTAACCCCTTCATTCCGTTCCTGATTGTGATTGATATTGCTCCGTCTCGCAACAGATAATCTGAGCATGTGAGATTGTGAACGATCTGTCCAATAATTTAAATAAATAAAACCCAACACAAACATATGGGGATCGACATGCATGTGCACCTGTGACCTGACCACCATCGCACAATACACAATTCCTAACCCCATTAAATTCCGTTCATTCAAGAACCTTATAATACCTACATTCATCTGTCACCTTTTATAAAATAATACTTGCATATCTGTTCTCACAAATAATTTCCTGTCTACACATATAAAACATAAACAACTGGTAATGAATGAATACACCCATCACCATTCACATGCCTTTGCTCCCTCATTCACTAACTAATTTAATCAATTTACAATTAAATTAAATAATATTTAAATCAAATACAAGATATGCAGAATCTTGTGAAAATTAAAAAAATGAAATAAAAACAAAATAAACATTTTAATTGAAAAATTGAAAACCTCACAGAACAACAATAACAAGGATTATTTAGGTGTAAAACAAGGCATTAAAAATGAACAAGGCAGACAATGAAAAAGTTTATAATTGCTTCTTGTCCACTAAAAATGTCCCAAACTTTTTAATAATTATAATCTATATACTGTCAAATTAAAAATAACAGACACATCCGAACAACAATCCTGCTTTATAGATCCATGTTTGCTACTTGCCCTTCAACAATAATTATCAACTTCTTTAAACCCAACCAGTCACTTTCGGCATGCTTGAGTTTTTAATTTTTCAGCACCTGCTCTTGCACTTCTCCATTGCCCTGGGTGCTGTAATATGATTAATATTTAATATCCGAAAAAAAAAAGTTACCTGAGATGTATATCAGTTTCTACGTTATATAGTGAAATGTCGATAAATAGGAACTTACCAAGTCCGATAGCTTCTGATCCTTTCATTATACGAAGACGCTTGCATGAATCAACAAACATCCTGCATTAAAATCTCGTAAACTTGATATTTTCATCACGATGTCTATATTTAATCTCGATAAATTAATAAAATGATAGCATAACATGTATATATGCATAAATTCAAAGGAATATATGATTGATTAGTTAAAAATTTCCACATATGATACCATGAAATTGTCTGACATGTCTGACAAACTTTAACTAAACTGCAATTAAAATTGTTACTTTGTTGTTTATTTAAGTTATGCATGCTTAACTTAAGGAGCAAGGGTTTTAAATTAAGATTTAAATAACTTATAAGTTAATTAATTAAATATAAAAAGTACTTACTCCCACGGGACATCACCGACGAGCATCCAGTCGCCATCCTTATCTTCATAGCTAGGCACATACTCAGAACTGTTCAGTAGATCCATAAGCTTGCTCTCGTTCATGAAATCTATCATTCCTTGGGACCCGTAGTTACCTATTTAAACAAATTAAGAAATTAAAATTTGTTACAAGTGGGATTAAATATCTTAAATTAATGCTGCACTAACTTTGAGATTTAGCAATAAAAGTTAATAATGTATTTATCCTAAGATCCACTTTCCATTAGATAATGAAATTATTCCATTTTTACAAATAAATGCCAAACTATCAACTATTGGAAGAGCTAGTAGAAATTTAACTATCTAGAACAACTTATCTATGCAGATGAGGTCCTAAACTGGTGATGAAAATTGAAGTGTGAAGTTGATTTAGAATATTCAATATATATTTTGGATGTTGTAATTTGTACAAAATTATATAGGTGCTGAATTCCGAAAACTTTAATGCACTAATTAAGTAACATAAGGTAATATAAGATATCAGTGCCTCGATAAAATAAATGAGACGGAGGGAGTATTATCTAAGAAGTGAAGACTTACTCATGGTAAAGGAACTGAACATTTTGGCCAAGGCATCAGAGAGTTCTTGGTAGCTCTTGTACACCTTCAAGTCCACCTTACGAAGATAAGGAGCTCCGTCCATTGAGACCTTGACAAACGCAGCTGCTGTGCTGATCATGCTATTTCCGGTGACTGTAGACTTCTCAGACTTCTCCTCAGTGGTGCTCTTCTGTACAGCCATTACATTTTTCCTGTAAGATCTCACTGGTGGCCAACCTACAACTTGTGCCCTGTCAATAATAAACCATGCTCACACTTAGTACAATTTTCATGCTATTCATAACATATGATAAATATTCTCAGGTTGTACTTTCATGCTGGCTAGTTATTTGACTCGTTGACTTTTGTATTAAAGCCTAAGAAACATGAGCATGCATGGCTCATATTGAAATACTCTACTTGAAGCCTCGAGATTTGCAGAACATTGCAAAATATAATTTTTCCGCAAATACTCAGAAATAAGTGGTACTCCATAAAACTTTTGCCTAGTTACGAAAACAAAATATGTGACATACTTGGCAGGTGGCTTATTGACTTGATCTTTGTTCTTCTCCATGGTTGAATTCTTGGTGTTGTCATGTTTAAGATCTAGCTTGGTTGAATCATCTGACTGAAGGTTGAGTTTGAGCTCAACAGTCTCAGAAAAGCCTCTCTTTCCAGATGTCTTCATGATTTCTGCAGCTTCACCTCCACCACCAGGCAAACCAAGACACAGCTCAGTCTTGAGGTTCGACATGTTAATAACTTTCTTCTGTATAATCACTTTTCTCTTGCTTCCAAAATCAATACTTGTAAATAAGTTGCTTCCTTTGCTTTGTTTACTTCTAATGAATTGAGAGAGAAATGGCAATAATAGAACAAATGAGGGAGCCAAATGTATACAATTTGATTGGCATATATACCCATGGCTGCATTCTATTATCAAGTTTCAACGGCGGTTGTGTGGACACGTGGAGATAGTTGGTCTCTTGATCTCTCGTGGAATCAAGTGCATGTTACTAGCTGCAATATTTTATTTTCCCCCTCCAATTTCCTCAAAGCTAGCTACTTGCATAATTGCAAAAACGCTACATGCTCTATATCTCAGCCAGCACTATAACCTACCGAGTGTAATAGTAACCGATCGATTGTAGTGGTCGGTTTTGTCCTATTTTCGCTTAGTGAATGTAGAAAAAATGGAAATAGTATATGTCTGGTACAAAAATATTTATTTAATATAACGTATTCATTAGTTAGAAAATTATTTTAATAACATTATCAACATCACGCTATTTCGAGAAAATAATTGCAATTATTTTAAATTTTTGTTTTTGGTTGATGTTGGTTGCATCATATTTCTGGTATAGTTCTAAAGTTTCAAACTGTATTTTGTAAATTAATTTTTTTAAAAATCATACTTTTATAATATTTTTTAGATAAAAATTGTGTTTTGCAAAAATAATAATTTTGATAGTTTTAACTGAAAAAGCCCATAAATTTACATAGCTTCTTTTTCTTTTTATTAATTGAATATAGGTTTTCCTCAACTAAACCTGTACATAAATCAGCCTGAGTGGAAATATCACTAAGGACCTGTTTGGGATGTGATGCTTATACATTATAAGTTATTATACATTATAAGTTAATAAGAGTTTATGGGGGTGTTTGTCAACCCAAACCTCAACTTCTATACTATATTAGCAAGAAAGTTTTGGTTTTCGGTTTTCGATCATTTATTCTATTTAATTAATAAATTATAAAATAATATAAAAATAGTAACTAAATAATTGCCTTTTACAATTAAAACACTTTTTTCTAATAAAATCTATTACTTCCAAAAATATTACGGACAATAATCTTTAAATCAGAATATAAAAATATATGTTTTCACTAAAATCTCTATTTTCCAAAAATATCAAGTGCAACCGTTACTTATTTATTTTAAAACTTATTTTAATGCTTTTAATTATTTAAAAAAGCTTACCTATTTTAACTTGTCAGCGTATTTTTTTAATAAATACAATTAATATAATTAAAACACTTCTAAAAATCACGGGTAGTTGTTTTTTTTAATTAAAATATGTTACATTTTCTTTTTGTTCTTATTATTTGCCTTTTATAAATAAAACACTTTTTTCTAATAAAATATACTTTTTTTTCAAAAATATCATGGGCAAGTATCTTTAAATTAAAACATATTACATTTTATATTTGCTCTCACTAAAATATCTCTTTTCCAAAAATATCAGGGGCAACATTTACTTATTTATTTTAAAATATATTTTAATGCTTTTAATTATTTAAAAAAACTTACAAATTTTAACACGCCAACGTATTTTTTAACAAATACAATTAATATAATTAAAACACTTCTATAAATATAACGGGCAGTTACTTTTTTTAATTAAAACATGTTATCTTTTCTATTTGTCCTTATTATTAATATTTTTTTTAATGAATAATAAAATAATATTAATAATGCTCCATTTGTATTATTTATTTATTTATTTCTATGTTACAATTTATATTTAAGTTTCTCATTTTATAATTTATCATATTGATTTTTATTCTTTATTTAATATTTTATGTTCCCATTAATTTTTTTTAATTTGTTATTTTTTAATCTCTTTTTGATGGTCCGTGCAAGGGTTATAGACTAGTATAACTTATATGTTGATAAGTTGAATATTAGTAATGAGGTACATTTTCCTGAACTTATTGACTTATTACTTGATTTTTTTTTGTTTTTTAATACTTTATATTTTTACTTTTGTATTTTTAAATATATTTTTTAATTTAAAATGCAAGTTGAAATCATTGTATTTAATAATTATTTTTTCAAATTTAATTTAGCAAACTCTTAACTAACTTATAAATAAATTTATCCAAACACAAATTCATCAACTTATCATATATGTAACTTGCTCATTTTAAACTATAAATCAATTTTTTTGTGATATTCAAAACACACGTTAAATGTGGGGAATCGAATGGCATATGATGAGGCCAAAATTAATGGACTTGTGGTCCAATACTTTAAGAATTAGTATAATCAAAGTGCTCTTAATTACAAATAATATAATTGCTTGCATTAGATACATTAATTAATCTGCAAAGAATAATTATTAAAAAATAGATGTTGAAAAATAGCCAATCATGTTCTGTCAATTATATACTCCTTCTCCATGTGTTATTTTCAGAAAAACCAACCATTACCGTGAATATAGGCTTAGAGCAAGAGCCGCAAGACCCTCCATGTGTGTATTTTTACACCACGCATATATATTGTAAACTATTTTTATTATAATTTAATTTCTTAAAAAGTTATTGGATGTAATTATTAGAGTAACTATATAAAAAATTATTAGGACTTTAGGAGAGTGCTCTTTTCGAGATTGATATTCAAATCTAACTATTCGCGGTGCATGGACCGTCCTCCGACCGTTGGTAGTTCACGCATGTTAAAGTAATTCTCTCTAATTTTATTGTCGATTAATAACTAATCCATAACATGTAGTTGGATTAACTAACGTAAAACATAAATGTGTATAAGTAAAATATTAAAAATTCTACGTGTTAGTTTTTGATTGATTGTATGATAATAAATATCAATATCATAAATAAAAATATTTTATGTAATAACAAGTAATTCACATCATTTTGAAATAATTATTCCTACCCATTTTGATAACTCTAATACTCCTTCTGTAATGAAGTAAGGATATCTAGATATGATTGAAATATAAAATAAGGTTTAATGAGCTATTTCGTCATTATACAGTACAAAAATTTTCAAAGTTAGGTTATAATTCAAAAAGGTTTTCAATATCATCATAAAACTGCACTTAACTTGCAATAGCATTATTCAATTTCAAAATATTTTCACGCGCGTTGACTAACGAAATCCGTTAAGTGATACCACATCAGTTGCAACCTGAGCTCCAGCACACACATCAGAACTTAATGTCCTAAATCTAATTTATCACTAAACTTGATGCCACATCATCTTTCCGTTAGGTTTTTAATGGAACTAACGACATAAATCTATATAAAAACTTTACTTAGTTCAAGTATTTGACTCAAAAAAATTTTAGTCTGGTAATCCAACTGAAAATTTTCGTATCGTAGACGAAATAGTTTATTAACCCTATAAAATAACGTACATAATTTGAAGTAAATAATAGGACCAAGAAAATAGACTTTCAAAACTTAACATGGTCATATTAAATTTAGATATATAGTAAGCGTTTTTGTAGCATTATATTATTAATATTATATTATATTTTTTTAGCTAATTTAAGAAAATTATTCTCTTAATATTCTTATAAAGATGAAAAGGAATAAAAATGCTAATAGATGTGTGAATACAAGCATAATATAAATTAATTAACCGATTTTTCTCTCTCTTAATATGCCTTTCCTAATTAAAGGGTCGGTAGGATGTTGGAGGGAACATAATTCTGCAAGAATGACCATGCTCTATACAGATTACAGAAAGGGAGAGAAATATAGAAAATTTGAAAGACTTATATATAAATTAAATTGATGTACTAGTACAATTTATTAATATAATTATGTAAAAAAGAGTCTTCCCCGAAGCTCCTAACTTTGCATATGGTCACATGAGTGAATGATTCAAGCTGCAGAGACATGCACTGATTACTTGGTGCTTATAAAGATGTCATAATTCAGCCAGGCAAAGTCTCCCTCCTAATCTCCTATTTTCCGTCCTTAAGATACATAATGGTGGAGCCTAATTCATTCGAACCATTCCACAAGTTCTATCTTAAATTCTTAATCCATTTCAAAATAGAGGAAAGGGATTTATTTCAGTGTATTTAATTGTGTTGTACTCTGTACTTATAATTTACTTATACTAATGTTAGGAAACTCGAAAATATTTTTTTAAAGTTTTTTCAAAACCAACTTTAATTTATGGGATATATATACACGAGAGATTTCGTCTTCTTAATAAAAAAAGTTATTAATTAAATAGGGACAACTAAGTATTAGGAAAATTTTAAAATAACTTTTATGACTTACTTTTTAAAATATGGACTGTTTTTCTAAAAAAAACTATATGAACTCATTTATAAAAATGTTCTCCCTCAATTCTCTCAATTCTTTATTTTGGAAGATGAGTGACTAGACACATATTTTAAGACTATTTTAATATATATTTTTAATTATACTTTATATAAATCTTAAAATACGTGTGAAGCAGTAAATGAGAGGGACGGAGCGAGAGTATATACTTGTGATGAATTAAAAATCGGTCGCATCCCTCGAGAGAAAGAAAGAACCCTAGAACCTAGATTGCATGCATAGTCAACATCCCCTCTAGCTCTAGGCTCTATCTTGGCAGCTTCTTTTTCTCTCTGCCAACCTAAAATATCATTCTATACAATTTCACATACCAAACTTTCCTACTTGTGCATTTTCTTTTGGAATTTGTGGAGTCTATTTTTAATATAAATATATATCAACTATACCGGTATATTTTCTTTCGCAAATCCCACATATCATTCTTACCCTCTATATATGCAAAAGAGAAAGCGACTCTTTAGTTATACGCAAGAACTAGACTTTGTTGGGATTCATTCGATCTATCTTACTTTCGGAATAAAGGTGCATGGCATGAATAAATTAAATCAAATTAAATCCAAAAACGTTAATCCCAAAATAAATTAAAGTTGCATTCTTATCCAACTCCGTTTGTCTTCTGTCGTAACTAAATGCAAAATCAACTATAAATACTTTACTTTCGGAATATAACGGAATTCCCTGTATTATGATCAGTTGGTAAATGGCAATTCCCACTACGGAGTTCATTTAGCAAAATTAAATGTTATTGAACTCGTTCTAACCCTAAAACTTGGCTCATATATAACTTTAATTAGCTCACTCTTCTTTGATAACTTATGTGGAATTATTTGACTTGTAGAGTACTAGATAAGCTTTTTAGCTAACTATTAGTATAAAAAATTAAGATTAGAACGTAAATAAGAAATATATCTCAGTGAACAGAGAATGTTTTAGAATTTTCAACTATTTCTTCTATTATTCGACTTGAAATTACCTTTACTTCGGGAAGCAGTTAAGCTAAATAACACTACAAGAAAACAGAGCATAACCGACCGTCAAAAAGGGTCGGTTATATCCGACATCGGTCGGTTTTACGTGTAAAACCGACCGTCATCGATGGTCAGTTTTAGACTGGTCGGTTTTAAGAGTTGGTCAGGTTTAACACATATAACCGACCACGGGGCGGTCGGTTATGTCCGTTTTAAATTCCTTAAAGTGGGTCCTAAGAATAACACGTGTCAATACGTGTCCTATGATGTCAGCAGAATAAAACCGACCGGTGGCGGTCGGTTATGTCCGAAAAAAATTGTTTTGACTTTAACCATAACCGACCGAAGTCAAAGTGTGCATATCGGTCGGTTTTATGGCAGTAGTCGCTCAAAATTGCATAACCGACCGTCGTATAACCGACCACCATTAAGGAAGACGGTCGGTTATATAGTTTGAATGCGGTCGGTTATGGTGTACACCGGTCGGTTTTCTGTGTTTTGGAATGGTAAAAAACGGTCAGTTATGTGTATTGTCGGTCGGTTTTCTGGGTATTTTTAAAAAACAAATTGCAGGTTCTGTAGTTTTATGCCCTGTACCATTCATTTCATATATACCATTCCAATGGGCAATACCAATCAATATCAACAACAATCAATACCAATCCCAATACAAAAATCAATCCATTCCTAAACTCATTATCATAAAATAAATACAAACATAATTCATAAAATACCAACTTAATTAGATCCGATACAAACGGATCATAAAATACCAATGTTAACTCCGACATAATCGGATCAACCATACAAACCAAAATATGGGTCCGATATAAACGGATCAACCACACAATGTTAAGTCCGATATTATCGAACATCCAACAAAACATAGTTCATTACAATTACTAAAGTTCAGATTCAAAGTTTCTAAACCATACAACCACATAATTAACTACTCCGACAAAGAAACAGGAGAGTCGTCGGAATCACCCCCATCTTGGCCATTGCCTTCACCGTCGCCATTCCCGTTGTCACCCTCAATGTCCGAGACCTCATCCACATCGGTATAATCTTTTTCTTCCTGCGCAAGTCGATCCTTTTCCTATGCACACATATAAAACAATTAAAAAGTAAAAAATAAAGTGCAATGGATATAATTAAAAAACGAGGATTAACTATTACCTCTTGAACTTGTGCTTCGGTTTTTTTGACAAGATCTTCAATTAAGGTTCCGACAATGTGTACAATCTCACCACCAATGAGATTATTCCATTGCAGCCTTCTATTTGGTTCGGTAGATGGATCGGAGGCCTCGAGGGCAGTGCGTGCAAATGTGGATATTTCTTCATCGGATAGTTGACGAGCAAACTGTTGAGGATTGGAACGAATCTCCGTAAGAACATTTCTAACGATCGAGAGAAAGACATTGTCGGGGATGACTTCACGTTGTCTCGGAGCGGACGAGGATGAGCCGGCTTCGCCTCGGGTGGAATCCCTATAGCGTGTAGCTAGGGTGGGAATGAGATCGGTAGCTCGAGCATTGGGGAATCCCACAACATAATTTTTTTTGGGTTTTTCACCTTCGGGCACCCCCGTTGCTTCCATCCACCAATCCCATGGCTCATCTCTCTCACCCGTTTGAGTCACCTCCACCGGCATACGGTCAAGAATAGAGGCATATCGTTCCTACACATTTTTTAAGTTTGATTAAAACAATCAAACTTTTAAATGCTTATAATTGAACACTAAAAAAACAAAAATAGAATAATACCGCAATGCGCATGGCTCCCGGAGTAGTATACACGGGATTGTTCGGATCGGAGCCAACTTTCTTATGACATTTATCCCAAACCTCAAGTCTAGTCGGAGGCTTACGACTTTTCTTTGTCATTTCCTTCAAAATGTAAAATAGCTTACATTAGTATATATAAAATGAAATAACGTTGTGTGTGTTTGTATGTGTACATATTTAAATATTATTACCGCTTTCACGGCGTTGAATGACCGAGCACCGGCACTATGCAACCGCTCAACTTGTTGGCGGTTGTTGGCTCCAACCATTGCCCTATGCAAGTGTCCTTCATTTGTCTCCCAATATTTCAAAAGATCTTTCCAAAACAAAAGGGACCAATAAGCGGGCTTTAAGGACTCCTTCGACACCCCGGTTTCCTTTACTTTTGTCTCAACTCTCTTCTTAAGTTCATTCATTGTTCTTTTTATTGTTTTCTTAATGTGATCTTCAACGATCCTTCTTGATTGCAAACGGCTTTGCCCCTTTTGATGCCTATAGAATTTCTACAAAATATAAAAAAGGGATAGGGTCAAATTCATAATCAAATCAAGTTAACAAACAAATCAAGAAACAAACATTATAAACTAAAGAATCATGGTTTTACTTACAAAAAACTCCTCAACCCTTTGTTCTAACCATTTTGGAAAAGCCGCATCGATGTCACTAAACGTATAATAACCCATGGGCCACTTCTCGCGAACCATCCCAAGCAAAGTCTTTTTAGCCGTATCATCTTCAATACTACATTTAATAACATATTAAACTATCAACACAACACAAATGAACACTATCTACAAGACATATATATATATATATCATCTTTGCACTACTAAAAAAGAGACACGAAGTACACAAAATTAGACTTACTGTCCATCGGAGATATTGATACGTGTAGGTCTATCGGGTTCTATAGCTCCATAAATTCCACATGAATGTGATCGCGGTCTCCTTCCTCGCCACACTCGTGCCTCTCCCGCTGTCATGTTCCCAAGTGCGGGGTCCGGGTGTTCCTCATCACCATCCGAATCCGTTGGCTCATCACGTAAAGCCAAAGTGTTCTTCCTTGTTGGCCTCATCTCCGTATCCTTGCCCTTGCCCTTAACAACCTTGCTTTTTCCCTTACTCGCATTCTTTCCTTTACCCTTATCCTTCTCATTTTCCTTACCCTTTCCTTTGTTATTTTTAGCCATCATACACAACACCATGCCAAGCAAAACGATTCCGATTAACCAACCAATGAGCACCTACAATATAAATAACAAAACTTTGTTAACTATATAAAATATCACAAGTAATATCACATAACCGACCAATACGTGCATGCAAAATAACCAAATCAAATATCACAAGTAATATATCACATAATCTTTGAAAATATATAAATTTTAAGAAAATGATTAAATTACAAAATAAAATTTTGCATCTCTATCTCTATATCTTTTGTTTTTCCCCAATTAAATAAAATTAAAATTTTGCACAAAATTAAAATTAATATCTCAACAAATCATAATTCAATTCAACACCCAAGCACAATACAATCCAAATATATTAACTAAAAGTCAATCCAATCCAAATCGAGCAAATACAAGCAAAATCTTATGAAGAATCGAGCAACTACAAACAAATACAATAAGCAAAATCTAACAAAACCGACGAACACTTGCATGCAAAAAAAGCACAGAACTATGGTTACCAAAAACAAGCACAAAACCATGTATTAAACGGAAAAATCGAGAAAATCAAAGAAGTCGAAGCAAAATTAACCGAGAAAAATCGATTAATCATGTATATATTGACTTAATCATGTATACATATATGTAACCATGTATATTATATATATACATACATATAATCATATATATGTATAAAACAATTAGGGAAACATACATCAAATTGTTGAAACGGAGAAGATGAAGCCATTTGCCTTGAGTTTACACGGATTTGAGCCATGGAATTGAGAGAGTAGAGAGTAGAGAGTAGAGAGATTTTTGTGTTAAGTGATAGAAAGAATAGAATGTGAGCAGTTGCTTTTTTTTTATACCCAAGATTAAAACCGACCGATGGTGTGGTCGGTTTTAGCGTAGTTTTTTGTGCAGTATGTAAAACGACGTCGTTCTGACAAAGGGCGGGTTTTTTAATTTTTCGCGAAAATTTTAATTTTCCGCCAAAAAAAAAAAATTAAAAATATTAAAACGGTCGGTTATGTCCGTTTCGGTCAGTTATGTCAACCCTAGAAACCCTAATGGTCGGTTATGTTAAACCTAGTGGTCGGTTATAAGTTTTGCTTATTAAAAAAACCTTATGAAAAAACATTATTAATTAATTAAATAGCTTAATTTTTTGTACATATATAATTTTTTATTGGTTTTTACCATCCGTACGGTTGGATCGTGTATATCTTGTAATTTCAAATTTTAATTGTTTTTGTTCTCGATTTTATGTGATATATCCAGATTTTTATTAAAAAAACACATTTGTAATCGTCGAAATAGGCTAATTTTTTGTCCATAAATATATTTTGTCATGATGTTAACATCCGTACGGTTGGATCTTCTAAATAAAAAGTTTACTTTCGATGTTTTGTAAATCGAGTGGAACATCACAGTGAAAGTGCATACCTATGTAGTGAAATGGTTCTTTCAAAAGAGGTAATATTAAATAAAATACTATTTTTATGAAATTTTTATATTTTATTATATAATATAAAACTTTGTCCACAATGTTTGACTATGTTGATATTTTATCATATAATAAATTTTAATTTCAATACAAGACACAATTAAATATATTAATTTTATATATTAAAGATAAAGTTGAATGACAAATCGAAGAATAGAATTACATAAAAATTATTTTGAAATTGCTAATACAATTATAATAATGAAATATGAATGTAATTTGAAAAATATTCTTTTAATAAAAATAAATATTAAATGTATATATTAAATGGGTCCTGGTCCCTAACAATTGATTGTTAGGGACCATTTATTTAACAATCTGTTCCTGAACCGTTGGATCAATATTTCGACGGTCAAGATTAAAAAAAAAAAAATTTACAATAGTAGAGGTGCGCACCTTTTTATTTTTAAAATAGTAGAGGTGCGCACCTTTTTATTTTTAAAATAGTAGAGGTGCGCACCTCTTCTATTAAAATGAAAATTCATCTCATGTTCCTTTCACAGCAATAACTGACTGAGATAAGCAAAACCGACCGTGGTCAAAGTGCACAATCGGTCGGTTTTAGACCAGTCGACCCTTAAAACTGCATAACCGACCGATTATAACCGACCACCGATTTAAGGAGACGGTCGGTTTTATATGAAATCGGTCGGTTTTCTGGTATTTAAATGGTAAGGAGACGGTCGGTTTTATATGAAATCGGTCGGTTTTCTGGTATTTAAATGGTAAAAAATGGTCGGTTTTGTATTGTATCGGTCGGTTTTCTGGTAATTTCTGTCGTAAAATATCCAATATTTAAACTCCATATTCCAATAACAATTGATCCTATATCAAAATACCAACCTCCATATGGCCAATAGGCGTTGGTAGAAGTTCACGAATTGCAAGAGGCAACAATTTTTGAAGAAAGATATGACAATCATGCGATTTGAATCCAAAAAATTTACATTCATCAACATTGCAACAACGAGATATATTGGAAGAATAACCGTCCGGAAGTTTCAATGAGCAAATCCAATTGCACAAAAGTTTAAGTTGTTTTTTATTTAGGGAATACGGTGCTTTTGGCATTTTTCCATTTTCATTGATCCACAAATGATGCAATACATCAAAGTGTTTGCAATCCGACCTCGCTTTCTTGTGATCCTTTGACTTTGCCGCATTTACAATAGTGAAAAATATATTTTCAAACACATTTTTTTCGGTATGCATGATATCAATTGAATGTCGTAAATTATGTGATGACCAATAAGGAAGTTCATAAAAAATTGGGACATGAGTCCAATGATGCTCTTCCCCATAACCGGCACTCCTTAACTTGGCATTAGTCTTTCCGGGTGGTGGAAAAATTAAACCGTCAAGTGACTCTTTTACATCCTCCCCGGATAAACGACCACGAAACAATCTTCTTTCCTCATTTGCAAACAAATTACTTTTTCCGCGCAATGGATCATTTGGTTCAAGAAATATTCGGTTCGTGCCATAAAAACTACATTTTCCGGAATGTTTTAATTGGAACCCTTGCACACTTCCCCCACACACTTGACATCCCATTTTTCCTTTACCCGACCACCCACTTATCATACTCATTGCGGGAAAGTCACTAATAGTCCACATAAGTGCCGCTCGCATTGTAAAATTTTGCTTTAAAGATTGGTCATATGTTTCCACTCCGGTATTCCACAATATCTTCAATTCATCAATGAGAGGCCTTAGACAAACGTTAATATCTTTGCCAATGCTATTCGGACCCGGAACTATATCGGTCATAAACATATATGGCTTTTTCATACACATTGATGGCGGAAGATTATAGACAACAACCACCACGGGCCATACACTATATGTTTTCTTTCCGGTAGGGCCAAATGGGTTAAAACCATCGGTAGCAAGACCAAGCCTTATATTACGAATCTCATTAGCAAATGATGGAAAACGACGATCAAAATTTTTCCATTCATCTCCGTCCGCGGGATGACTAATCTCTCCCTCGTTCACATCTCGATTCTTGTAAAATCTCATATGATCGGATGTATGTGCCGACATGTACAAGCGTTGTAGTCGAGGAATCAAAGGAAAATGTCTTAATATTTTTTTTGGTATTTTTTTACCATTTTTCTTCGAAACATCCCGATAACGATCTTTACCACATATATCACATACAATTTTATCTTTGTCATCTCCATAAAATAACATGCAATCATTCTCGCACATATCAATTTTTTCATATTCAACCCTCAAACCCTTCATAATCTTTTTCATTTCATAATTATTTTCGGGCAATGTGTGTTTCTTTGGTAACACGTCCGCAAGAAGTTCAAGCAAACTATCAAAAGATTTATTACTACAATTAGAATAGTTTTTGAATTCTAATAATTTTGCGGTCAAGCTTAATCTTGTATACTTTGTATTGCCCGGATAAATAGGGACTCCATTTTCAACAATCAACTCATAGAATTTTTTAGCACTATCATTTGGAGCTTGTTCTACATTACTAGCTCCCGTATCCGTGGTGTCATAATATTCATAATTTGCACCGGCCAAATCATGTAACATAGCATTCAAATCTACCGGTTCTTCTACCCTCGGAGGTTCTCGATGACTACGACAACGTCGACTCTCATTTCTTTGCACAACTTCTTCACCGTGCGATGTCCACACGATATAACTCTCAAGCATCCCTTTAGAAAGCAAATGAAATCTAATTTCATCAATATCTAACCAATTCAAATTCTTACAACGCTTACAAGGACACTTCATCTTACCATCCTCCTCTACTACTCCCTCTTTATTACTTGCAAAATTTATGAAAAATTCTACACCATCTCTATATTCGGGGGTTAAAGAAATTTTATCACTTTGTATTTGATTACTTATCCAACTTCGATCAATGTTTGCCATCTACACAAATATATAAATATATATATGTAAACAAACAATTTAACATGTGCACTTTCAAATTATAAATGTGATACACATACATAAAAGAAAACTATTTACAAAATAGATAAAAGAAAACATACATTATATGTTTGTATCACTTATCCTCTTTGCTTTCTTGAGTTTGCTTTCTCTTTATCTCCAAACTTTCTTTTCTATGTTTACATACTCCATTTGAAGAAATAAGAACTTTAAACCAAAAACAATAAAGTAGCAGGTTATAACCGACCGCTGATCGGTCGGTTATGTCTTTCTTCCCAAAACGGCACCGTTTCAGCCTCAATAGGTACAAACAATTTAATTTAAATTATTTTTTATTCAGTTTTGGCGCCCACTTAAAACTGACCGAATGAATCGGTCAGTTTTGTGCCTGCCACGTCAACAATATAACCGACCGATCCCGTGTCGTCGGTTTTATCTCTGCCACGTCAATAAAAACGGTGTCGTTTCTGTGTGTGCTACAGTCGAAACCGACCGCTAGATGCATGGTCGGTTTTACCTTTCCCCCATCGCGTGCCACGTTAGCCGAAACGATGTCGTTTTTGGTTTATCCACAGTTAAAACCGACCAACTAGACCTACGGTCGGTTTTAATCACCCCGGTTTTATTCGGTCGGTTTTAAGTGGTCGGTTTTAAACAGTTTTCTTGTAGTGTAAGAATATATTTATTTTGTTATTACATTGTAAAAGAAATATTCATCTCAATCATACAAGAATAGTTTGTTGCAAACTATATATTAGCATGATTAGGCGTCCAAAAACTGTACAGTAAATTTCAGAATTAGCTTTTTTGAAAAATGTTTTTGGCCTAAATATTGTTTTTAGAGTAAAGTAGCTGAGGTTTCACAATTAACCATCACCAATTTTATTATTTTTTTTATATTTCGCATATAAAAAATGTACATATAAAAAATATTATCAAACATTTATTTATTTGAATTTTAGCACTTATTGCCTCCACAACAATTTTCAACAGCAATCTCAAACAAGAACAAGGACAAGTGATAAGAAAGTACTTTGTTATTATCTCTAACTAAGTGGGTGTTTGGGGCCGGTATCTTATAAATAATAACTTTTACTTTATAATGAATAAGTGTTATATAAGTGATAATTTGATGAATACTTATAAGTTATGTAAGTGTTTGGATAAATTTACTTATAAGTTAATAAATTATTTGTTAAATTAAATTAAAAAAATAATTAATTAATATAATGATCTCAATGAATGCATTTTAAATTAAAAAACATTTAAGAATTTTAAATGTAAAAATATAAATTACTAAAACATTAAAGAAATTAAAAAAAAAGTAAATAAGTTTAAATGTACTCTTCTAACATTCAACTTATCATCACCCTTCATAAGGTCTTATAGACTTATAACACACAAATCCTAGTTGGTTACTTATAAATATTATATAATAATGTGTTCTAGTGATTTAGGGACTTGATTTTTTGTAGGAACTCCAACAACATTACTTATATCCATTCCTTATTATTATTATAATAATATATTTGAAAAGAGAGAAAAAAAAAGTGGAAGAAAGAGAGAGAAAAGAAATGTAGAAAAGGAGGGAAGTGAATTTTTTATTCATGGAAATTAAATAGGTAATGGCTAGTGATTACTTATTAATAGGTAATGAGATGGATGTACCAGTGATTTAGGTAACAGTAGGACATTGTTGGAGTACCATTCTTTACTAGATTACTTATATTTGAGCTTAGGACATGATATAAGTAAGTCGTTGGACTTGCTCTAAGTCCGCCTAAAAGGAGTTAGCCAAGCAGACCCTAAATCAGAGTATTATGGTTCGTAAGAGCAACTCCAAGAGACTCCTAATGTTTTCCTTATAAATATTATAAAAAAATTAACCTTCTAATTATTTAGGATATTATAATGAATGACAACTCCAATAATACTCCTTATATATACTCCTTATTATTATTATTAAATTCAAACTTCACCTACATTTTTTATATTGGAGGAAAGAGAAAAAGATGAATAGATTTGGTGGGAAGTGAATATTTTATTTAAGAAAATGATATAAGAAATGACTCAACAATCCTTAAACATAAGGAAGGAAGAGGAGTTCTTAAATTTTTAACGAATGACTAAGGAGACTGTTGAAACAAATTTTTGCTTCAAATTCTTTATATTTCAGTTTAAGAACCTATTGTTAGTAACAAAACTGATATTCTAAGTAATAAGCTGATAGTTTACTAAATGAAAGTACAACTGGGATTACCTTGAAACTTAAGATTACACGACTTATTAAAGGAAACAACTAACAACTAAGGATCCTACAAAGCAGGAGACTAATGTGGCTACGTTTCCTACTAAAACTCAACTTCAACAGACCACTACTACTACTACAACGTTCACGTTGATTTATTCAAACATAACAAAAACAGATTGAAACATGTTTAGATAATAGGCCCAACATGCTCCCCCTTAATCTAAACATGTTTCAGATTTTTGACGCCAAGAAGACTCCTCATTTTCTCGAACTTAGGTGCTGACAGTGCTTTAGTCAATATATCGGCACGTTGTTCATTTGTATTAACATGCTTGATCACGATCAGTCCCTTCCCAACACAATCTCTGATGAAATGATATCGCACGTTAATGTGCTTGCTCCTGCCATGGAAGACCGAGTTTTTTGCTAGGTCAATGGCAGATTTGTTGTCAATGTATAGAGTAACTGGACTTGTTTTAATATCAGTAATCTGACTGAGAACCCTTTGAAGCCATATGCATTGGCAAGCTGCGGTTGTAGCTGCCATAAACTCAGCCTCGCATGAAGAAAAAGCATCGCAGCGCTGCTTCTGTGAAACCCACGAAATCAAGCTCTCATCAAGATAAAATTCCATGCCACTTGTACTTTTCATGTCCTCCATACTACCAGCTAAGTCACTATCAGAAAAACCAGACAAAATGTAGTTACCTTGTCCCTTTGTGTATACCAGACCATAGTGCAGAGTACCTTTTATGTATCGACATATCCTCTTAATGGCATTTAGATGCAGTACCGTAGGCCTCTCCATATAGCGACTCACTATCCCAACTGCATATGCTATGTCAGGACGTGTGTAGACCAGATAACGCAAGCCTCCTACTAGACTTTTGTAATAGGTCGAATTTACTAATTCACCAGTTGTGTCAGCATCAATCTGTAACTTAAAATCCATAGGATACTTAACAGCTTTACATTCACTGAGGCCTGCTTTTTGAACTACTTTCTTGGCATACGACGTTTGCTTTATCTCAATAAAACCTTTCCCTTGATCGACCTCCAAACCCAGGTAATAAGACAACCTTCCGAGATCTGTCATGTCAAATTCTCTACTCATTTCCTCCTTGAAATTGACAATGAGAGAGAGACTAGGACCAGTAATTATTAAAGCATCAACATAGACCCCAACGAGCAGAGAATTAGCGCCTTCTTTTCGAGTGTACACAGCGTGCTCATAAGGACATTTTACAAAACCCAAGTTCAATAAGCACTTATTCAACTAAAAATACCACGCCCTAGGTGCTTGGCGTAAGCCATATAGTGCCTTCAGCAGTTTATAGACCTTGTGTTCTTGCCCTTTCTTCACGTATCCCTTTGGTTGAGACACATAGACTTCCTCAGACAAAACGCCATTAAAAAACGCAGACTTGACATCAAGATGGTGCACCTCCCATTCATGTTTAGCTGCCAGGGCCAAAATTAATCGAACTGTTTCAAGCCTTGTTACAGGCGCAAACACTTCATCATAGTCGATGCCATGTTTCTGCACGTATCCCTTGGCTACCAGACGAGCTTTATGCTTTAGCACCTCACCATTTGTGTCTTTTTTCAGTTTGAACACCCACTTTAAATCAATGGCCTTGTGACCCTTTGGTAAATCAGTAAAGTGCCATGTATTATTTTTCTCAATCGTGTCAATTTCTGTGTTCATAACAGCTTTCCAGGCGTCATCCTGAACAGCTTGTTCAAAATTGACAGGTTCATCAATTCCTGATAACAATAATTCATCCTCAAGCTCCACTACGTCAGTGGTATTGTAAATATCAGAGAGTCGTCTAAAGTGTTGTGGCTCGCTATCAGAACCGCTGGGCATACTGGAACTGATGTTTTCGGTAGAGTCGGTTGGTGACGATAAAGATGCAGAGCTAACTTGAGTGGCTGGTGTCATTGGAGAGGCTACACTGTGACTCTCAGAACTTTCTGGCGTGTCTAGCGTGTAAGAATCAAAGACAAACTGACTAGCTACCTGAGTACTGTTTTCAGCTGATTCAGTCCAAGACCATCATTTTGCTTCGTTAAACGTGACATCTGTGCTTACATGGATACGTCCTGAGTCTGGATCGTACAGCTGGTAAGGCTTGGTTCCAGGTTCACGACCAAAATGAACCAATAATTTACTTCGATCATCAAGTTTTTTTATAAACACAGCTGGCACCTTCATGTAGGAGAGACAACCAAAAACTTTTAAAGTATCAACCGAGGGTTTTTGTCCAAACCATACCTGATGTGGAGTAACATTTGAGAGTGCTCGTGTAGGGAGTTTGTTCAAAATGTGGACGGCATGCCTGACTGCTTCGCCCCAGAATTTTGCAGGCACCTCTCGCTCTTTCAATAGACTTCGAGCCATAGCAACAACTGTACGATTACGGCGCTCTACAACACCATTTTTTTGTGGTGTGTAGGGCGTTGTGTAGTGCCTCAAAATACTTGCTTCTTCACAAAAGGACTCAAAATATTTGGAGCAAAATTCCCCTCCTCGATCAGTATGAAAGACCTGAATTTTCTGATGTTTGGCATTCTCAACTAAGAGTTTAAATTTCTTAAAACAGGTTAATGCCTCATCTTTAGTTTTGAGCATATATGTCCACATCATACGAGAATAATCATCAACTAGTAACATGAAATACCGATTACCAGCTGGAGTACAAGGTGAAATAGGCCCACAAAGGTCACCATGTATCAATTCTAATGCATGTTTAGCAGTAAAACTTGAATGGGTAGGAAAAGGCTTACGAGATTGTTTAGACATGAGACACCCGCTGCAGATTTCTCATGGTTGGCTAATCGAAGGAAGTCCACACACCATCTCATTATTTGACATTAACTGCATTGCCTTGAAATTGACATGTCCGAGACGCAAATGCCACAACCATGTATTTTCTTCTCCTTTAGTCAGCAAACAAGTTTCTTTAGCTCCTTCAATATGAATTTTGTAGAGGCGATTAGCAGAACGCCTCACGTGCATCAGGAGCCTTCCACAGCTATCATAAACCTACAAGCTTTCTCCGTTCAGTACCACCCGGTTTCCTTCTTCAGAAAGTTGACCTAGACTTTTAATATTGTTTCTCAGAGTTGGTATATAATACACTCCATGTAGTATCCGGGTCTCACCGTTCTTGCAGACAATCCTGATTGAGCCTTTCCCTTCAATTTTGACGAAAGAACCATCACCAAATTTCACCTGTCCCTTCATTGTTTTATCCAAATTCTCAAATTTCTCGCGTCTCCCAATCATGTGATTGCTAGCCCCGTTGTCTAGGTACTAAGTATCCTCCTCTGTCATCTTTGTAGTTGAGTCTTCACCTTCAGATAAAAGAATCACATCATCTGCACTTTCGTCATACATGGCCATCAAAAGCGCAGGTTTATCATCATGTGTCTGTGTTAGGTTGGCTTCCCCTCGTTGCAATCTGTCCTTCTTCGGTTTTCTACATTCAGCTGCGAAGTGTCCATAACCTCCACAATTGAAGCACTTCACCTTGCTCCTGTCAAATCTGCCACGACCACTTTGACCATCTCGATATTCATTTCCAACATGTTGACCACCACGACTTGATTTCTTTAACCATTCTTCGCGTGTAAGCAAGAGTTTTCCACTGTTATTCTCACGCTTTGACCATTCCTCCTCAGTCAATAAGAGTTGTTGCCCTTCTTTGCTATCTCCTTGACCAGATATTCGTTCCTCATGTGCTTTTAGAGAACCGATTACCTCTTTAACTGACATTGTTTCCAGGTTTGCAAATTGCTCTATAGCTGAAGCAATCTGCAAAAACTTTGTTGGAACCGCCCTTAGCAACTTCTTCACAACATACTCTTCTCCAATTGTCTCTCCAAGTGCCCTGATATTTGCAACCAGACCATTTAATTTCAAGCAGAAATCATCCAATTGCTCGTTATCTTTCTTGTTCAAGGACTCGAACTCAGACTTGAGTGTTTGAGCCTTGGCTTTCTTAACCTTCTCAGCACCCAAAGAAACCATTTTAATCGCCTCACATGCGTCTTTAGCAGTCTTTCGTTCTACAAGTGTCAGCAGCAGGTCTTCTGAGATACCCTGATAAATCATGGTCAAAGCTCGTTTGTCTACCTTGTCATCAACGTTGGCCTTTGGGTCTTTAGGTTCTACTGCTTCCCACGCGTTATGTGCCTGCATGAAGACGCTCATTTTCATCGCCCAGGCAGTATAATTAGTCTTCGTTAACATAGGATAGCTCAGGCCAAGCTGCCCCTCCTTGCTTTTACTCGACTCCGCCATCTTGGTTGTCACAGAATACTGAACAGATTAAAAGAAAGCTCTGATACCAGATGTTAGTAACAAAACTGATATTCTAAGTAATAAGCTGATAGTTTATTGAATGAAAGTACAACTGGGATTACCTTGAAACTTAAGATTACTCGACTTATTAAAGGAAACAACTAACAACTAAGGATCCTACTATAAAACAGGAGACTAATGTGACTACGTTTCCTACTATAACGCAACTTCAACAGACCACTACTACTACTACAACGTTCACGTTGATTTATTCAAACATAACAAAAACAGATTGAAACATGTTTGGATAATAGGTCCAACACCTATTTAGCTAGTCCGTTGAAGTTGCTCAGATGCTAATACTTTAGCTGATAGCTAGGCAAGCAAAACCTTTTTTTCTTTAATAAATTAATTGCTCTCGTAACAACCAGGTCTATAAAACATTGATAGTTTAATTATCATTTTCTTTGGATATATAAGTGTAAGACTTTTAATTTAATATCTAATTATTTTAGACAACTCAATTAAAGTTGTGAAGTATAAAAAAATGTATTTCAATGATCTAAATTGATCATGAGGAGACAGGAAGCATGTTACATCAATCAATTGAAAACATAATTAATAGTTAAATTAGTGTAGGATAGTCATAGATTAATATGTGAGCCACAATGCAATATATGGAGAATCTCCGCCACACAAATATGATTCCAAATGCTGGTTGAAATACAGACAAATATATCCAATGGTGGGGGCTGACCTAGCCATTCCCTGCTAGTTAAGTAGAATATAGAATGTCTATGTACACATATTACGACTCTCACGGTCTAACTTGCTAGTACCCCTGCTTGACTGCTTCATTTCATCTAACAACTTTTATCTACGTACAATATTAATTTTGTTCAATAATAAGCGGGAAAATGTTCGGAATCAAACGATTATTACAGTACATAATATCATGATAAGTATAGATGTCGAACTCATATATACATATCAAAAATTCTATTGCGATATAAAATGGTATAATGATTGATTTTTTCTTACCAAACATCATTATACAATTCCAATCTTCTTTTTAATAATTCAACGTTTTAGATGAGTTGTTTATTTAATATGATATAAGACACTGCTCGATTCATTGAGAAATCTCAGATTCGAGTTTTCTGACTCATATATATAATTCATTTATGATGATTATAAAAAAAAATTCATAAACTTATCATAAATCACATGTCTCCTCCTTATTTGTTGATATAATGATATGAATCCCGCATGAATTCATATGAATTTCTTCAATTAAAATACTTCATTCTGCCATCTCACAACTACACACTCATTCCGGAAAGTTTTATAAAAATCTTTCATTGTTTCCTAGCAATACTCTTCTAATTTAGAAGGGATCAGATCGTCGGAGCTGGTCGAAGGGGCTAATAATTAAGCTTGGTCTCCATGCAAATCACGGATCGTAGCTTTTTGTAGGTTAAGTCATGCATGACGCAGTTTGCATATATACGAAAATGGTTTGAAGGTTTATTTGACTGGTCATGTGCCAGTGAGTATATTTGAGATGAGTTGCTGTCTTACTAACTTTCTTTCACAATGATAATTAAAATCAAACGGCGTTGGAAAAAGATGCATGTCAAGGTTGATTAATTACTAGCTAATTAATTATCTGACAAAAAAAATATTATCTCATCCAAAGTAGGTTAAAAGTGAATATACATTGTTTTATATACAATCTTCAAAGAATAAAATTTGTAAAGATACGATTACACTAATCGTATTAGTCAACATGGAGATCAAACAAATTACTTGTTTTTTTGAGATAAAGCTGCAATTAGAACTGCTCCTGATTTTGTAGTGTATATAGAGTAGCATTGGTTAAACGTTTGATTCTGTCTAAAATTTGAGTTACTTTCAAGACAGAATCAAAGATCGATTAATTAGTTCATTATGTCGTTAATTAACTAAACTTTATAGGTAAAGATTCACCTCAATAACTGCATTTCGCACTCAGATCTATTCTCCAAAGAAAAAAAAAATCAAAGATCTTCCCTAAAATCTCTGCATTTAACTATGGATTTGATGTCCATTGACACTCTTAATAATAGACATGACTTTGCTGTGTAAAGAATTTTGTTTTTGGTGATTTGAGTTTTCGAAATTATAAATTATGAAATTTCTTAATCTTCCGATTTAACCTTTTCACCATTCTTCTTAACGGAATATAATATCATGAGACACGTTTTATAAAAAGAAAACGGATCCTGAGGATGATCTCGAATTGTCCTTAGGTTATTCGATCCCTAAGTTCATCCTCGGGACAAATATTATGATTAAAGTTTAACCGCACCGATACCATATATAAATTAAAATTTCAAAGTTGTGGTCAAACTTTATCTACTTTTGTATTTTGATGACCATATTTTTTAATTTACAATACGGTGACCGGACATTACTTTTATTTTTTAAAAAGGTGGTTACGGGCCACTTTTTTAAGTTTTTTTTTCTAAAAAAAGTGGTAATTAATTTGTAATAGATAGCCGAACATTACTTTAATTTTTCAAAAAGGTGGTTACGGATCACTTTTTTTTCTCAAAAAAATGGCTATTAGCCATCATTTTGAAAACTGAAAGTAATATCTGGCCACTAAATTATAAATTTAAAATTCGGGAATTAAAATATAAAAACGGGTAAAGTTTAGTCACCATTTTGAAATTTACTCTTAATCTATATAAAAATGTGTCATTTCCGCATCAATTACATAAACAGATCTAAAACATTCGAACTCCAACGCGATCACTTAACTGCTTCGAAGTTTTATAGCTAGTGAAATGTGCACCCTGTACCTAACTAGTAAAAACATAGCTAGCGCAATAACGCAAGCTTCATTTTCGTTACAGCACTCAAGTCACACTCGATGATTAAACGTAGGAGACAGTACATTCTACAATTATGAATGTTCGATGTACAAAGGCGTGTTCAGACCAAATAATTGAATTATTTGAATGGAAAGAATCGGAATCTGGTTACGAACACTCATTAATTCTCCAGTGCATGTAGGTATTCAGTCACCTTTGATCGGGTACAGCAAATTAATTTGGTTCGGTGTTTAATTCCATCACCATTATTGCTGATATACATTAATGAAGAATATAAGAGCATCTCCAATGTGAGCAATCCCTTGGTTAAAATTCAAATTAACATGTCGTAATTACGAATTATAAAAATTATGTAAAAAAAGATGCATTCCAATGGTCCATTCCTCTTAGCAAACCTCCTTGTGTTGACTATATTTGCTGAACCTCTAGGGACCTGTAACAATATTTTACACATCATCTATTGTCTTATTAAAATGACATTTTCTACTTTTAACGATCTGAAATAATAACAACATACTATTTTTAAAATATAACCAATTATTATAATTAGCTCCATTGTAACACAATACCTTACACGTTCGACAAATTTTAAATAATCAGTATTTAATTTATCTTATTTTAGCTAACCAACCAGTATCATTGAAGATGCTCTAATGAGACAATATATGTAAGCCTTTACTTCTTTAGCTGTTGGTAGCTACTCATAACTTAATTCCTTGTTCTACATATCTACGTCTTTCCAGCTCAAACCTACCTATATATATTCAGCTTAATTATTTGGATTCTCTACTTATACGCAAATATATGTTACATATATTTGGTCATTTCTAGGAATAAACACATACCTTACCATGCATTCTTGCATTTAATTATGAGACCAGAGAACTTGCCGCCTATGGACATTAATTCTTGTTTAACCTGCTTCTTATTTACGTTCTTGGTGTAAATTGCGACGAGATGCATTGACGGAATCATAATTTTTGAAATCCGAAATTAAATATTGAACTGTACAAATTTGTGTTGAACTTACAAATTATGATCACGAGTATGTTTATCATAATTGTTCACGAGTCTGTTCACGAATTATTAAGTTGGACTCTTCTAATATCAAGATCGACTCATTTATGCATATAACGAGCCTTAAAATTGTTCAAAGTCCGCGGGATTTCAGCTCCTGGCCCCTACCATCCTCCAGTGCACACCAGAACCATTCGTATAATTCATTTCCAATGGTCCATATAGTGGACCTCATAATATAAAGTTTGCATGCATGGCCAAGTAGCTAGGGATTCTGTTAAATATTCATGCTGTACGATCCACATAATCACAAAATTAGCCGAAATCAGTGATCATGCAAGATTACCCGAAACTGAGAAAAAAGTTTATGTCAACACATGTAATCAGCGACGAGATCGAGATAAAAATCGGGACTGAAATTTTTAATGATAATTTTCAATGATCATGCAAAGATTAGCCGAAACTGAGAAAAAACTACAAAAAAATTGACTCATCTTATAAGATCAACCAAGACTTCAACACGTAGGATTACCACTTTTTAGTTCCACCACCGACGATGTACATTTGCAATGTGATGGTACTCAAATAAAAACCCTTTCTTACGGTCCAAAGGCCGGAAAATTCTGAAATCGTAAGAACCTTCTTTCCGATGGCTAAGCTCCTGGGCAGAATCATACGTATACCAGTCACTTCTTATTTCATGAACCTACCTCCATCTGTCCCTCTAGGCCACGCGAGTCACCTACTCTACGAGATAGGAAAGCTCAATAGCTGCTTAGAAAGATTCTTGTCACCTAGTCTAGAACCATTAGACTGCCAGATGGCCTATGAAATGTGACCTATAAAAGAGAATCGGAAATGCATTTAAAGAATAATGCCAATTTAAACACTCTAATACACAAAAACCTTCGACCAATATTCTGATGATCGCTATGGATTGTCTCTAGAATCTCTACGACCATCATTTGGCGTCGCCGCCGAGGATCCCAGATACTCACCACTATTACAACACCGACCACAAACATACAGAGAAAGCTTAGCTAAAACACGTAAATCTACAATACTAAAAGAAAGATGAGTTATGAATCAAGTAACTAGAGTAGTTCATCGAGGTCAACGAGGTCCTCATCTCCCTCTCCATCTGGTTTTCATACTAGTAGCCAACTTTCTAATCTGCGAGCCCGACAAAGATATATGCAAGAGCAGATTGATAGGTTGATGGCGCAGATGACCGGAAATTATTATGGTACCCACCACCCACCATATTACCCTGAAAATATACTAGGATCTTTTAACACACAACCCACAGAACACAGCGAGTCATATCAGTCGAGTTCGTCATCAAGGAGAACCACCTCTCGACGAACTTCAAGCTCCAGCCGAAGCGCTCCTTACCGTAGAGATCGTTGATTTTCTGGATCTCAGAGAACGGTATTCCCCGAATCTTCCGGTTATAGAGGACCCGAGAGACGAAGATCCTATCGCTCCTTCCGAGTGATGGCTAGAATAGCCAGATTGGAAAAGATGGCGATAACACCCTTCTTGGAGATGACTACGGGACGGTCTCCTTTCACCGAAGCCTTGGAAGCGGCTCAAGTAGACCAAGGAGTGAAAATCACTGGTCTCGAATCATTTGACGGTACCTCTGACCCTAACGATCATTTAAGTTATTATGAAAATTTGATGATTTGTCATATATACAATGATATTACCAAGTGCCGTTTATTCATATCCACGCTCAAAGCGTATGCCAGAACATGGTTCTCGGGACTACCTCCAAGAAGTATCAGCTCTTGGGAAGAGTTTAAGACAGCTTTCTTAGCCAAGTTTCACATTAACACCCCCTATGTTATTCACACCATATCCTTAGAGAATGTCAAACAAGATCCCGAAGAATCTTTGAGAGATTACATTGAGAAATTCAAGACTGCGGCTTCGAAAATAAAAGAGCTACAGCCAACCAACGCCGTGGACTCCTTCATCAGAAACATGAACTATCAAGAATGCAGAGACTGTTGTAAAGAGTTATGCAACAAAGAACCCGTAGATCTCTACGAAGCCTATGGAATTGCCTCAGCTTATATTGAAATCGATGAAAGAATCAGGGCATATTATCCTAGTTCTAGAGCCGAAGCCTCGAGCTCTGGGCACATAGCTATACAAGTTGATGGAATGGAAGATTTCAGAGGAAAATGCCAGAGGAATTTCCATTCAGATCAACGACCCCGCCCTCGTCAAGCCAAAGAGGAGCCCAACTTTACTCCCCTAAATAGAAGTCCTTCGGTCATTCTAAAAGAGATTCAGAATCAAGACTATTTCCAAACACCCCCTCCCATGAGGACTCTTGCAGAGAAAAGAGATAGATCGTGATTCTGTGATTATCATGCTAATTAGTGTTGGGCATAGTACAAATGAATGTACTTCCCTCAAGTATTTCCTAGAGAGCCTTGTGAACAAAGGACTAATGAAGAATTACCTCCGGACTCCCATTAACAATGTTCCTTCACAGCCTGAGCCTAAAACCTCCAATCCACGAGTTAAACGTGTGATTGACATGATCATGGGAGGTGATTCCCCCAGGGCAGGGATGCATGAAGTACTTCAGTTAGAAACATTACAGAGAGCCTTTCGGTACTCGAAGACTCTCATATCTTTTACGGATGCTGATTACCCTGAAGGAGACGTATGCCGTAGTGGCCCTCTTACAGTTCAATTAGATATTGCTGACCAAGATGTCCGGAAAGTACTTATAGATAATGGTTCTTCCGTATGCATAATCTTTTGACACACCTTGAGAAAAAATGGTTTTGGGGGGACAAAAAGAAAAACAAAAAGCTGAGGACATACGGGGACCTCTCTACAGTTTCGGTAATAATGTTGACCCATTCAAGGAACCATTGATCTACCCACGATATTTGGGACATCTCCTCAAGAGGTAACTACTCTCGCCAAGTATTACGTTATCGATATTGCTTCTTCATATAATGTCATTATCGAAATACCTACTTTGTTTTTCTTTGGGGGCAATCATTTAAACCCCTCATATGAAAGTCAAGTTCCCTACGGATTGTGGTCCTGGAGAATTAAGATCAGACAGTGAAGCCTCTCACCTCTGTTACTCCGCTTATTTATGTTTGGCCCAAACTAACCCTAAGAAAAGAAAGTGTTTTGGGAAACCGAAAGAAGATTCCTCATTAGGAAAAGACACCAGATCCTCTAAATCACCCTCTCCCCAGGTTCTTTTGATTGAAAATTCCGAACACGACCCCCGAGAGTCATATGGAAACTGTAAGCTCTCTCGATTCCCGCAAGCTATTCCAGGAGAACCTACAGAATCAGTGGAATTATATGAAGGAGATTCCTCCAAATTAATAACTATTGGGTCTAGCCTGGAACCCCTCTTGAAGGAAAAATTAGTAGCATTGTTGAGAGAATATGCGGATGTGTTCGCTTGGAAACCGAAAGACATGCCCGGTCTAGATGAGTCTGTGGCTGTCCATAGACTTCACATCAACCCCGAGAAAGGGACAGTAAAACAGAAAAGAAGAAATTTTGCTCCGGAGAGACAGAAAGCCATAGATGAAGAAATCAACAAACTACTGAAGGCCAACTTCATCTATGAGATTCAGTTCCCCGAATGGATAGCCAATGTAGTACTAGTGAAAAAATCAAAGTTAGCCGAGAAGAGCCTTCTTTTCTTTGAAGTTTTGAAAGGGGTAAACAAGTCCAAACAAATTGAATGGACTCCAAACTGTCAGGAAGCTTTTGAATCACTTAAAAGGTACCTTACTTCTCCTCATATTTTATCTCGTCCTATTTCAGGAGAACCCATATATATGTATCTTGCCATAGCCAATGAGGTCGTTAGGTCGTGTCTCATCCGAGAGGAAAAAGGAAAGCAATTGCATGTGTATTACGTCAGTCATGTCCTTCGAAATGCCGAAGTCCGTTACCCTATCATAGAGAAGATGGCATATTCTTTGCTGCTGGCTAGCCGAAAGTTGAGACCTTATTTTCAAGGTCATGACATCAAAGTCTATACTAATCATCCCATACGGAAGGTGTTACACAAACACGACTTGTCTGGAAGATTAGTGAACTGGGTTGTAGAAGTCAGTCAATTCAATATCTCTTATCTCCCCCGAACCGCAATCAAAGGCCAAGCTTTGGTCGATTTCATGGTAGAATGTTCCATCTCTACAAATTCCGTTTCTGAGCCGACAACAATTGATCCAATCCCCGAGGAAAAAATCCCATTCCCCTGGATGTTGTTTGTAAATGGATCCTCTACGGCCGATTGCAGTGGAGTGGGAGTGCTCCTTATCAGTCCGGAAGGTTTCGAAGTCCAACAGGCTATCTGCTTTGATTTTACAGCCACCAACAACTGTTTAGAATACGAATCATGTTGGGGCATGGACATTTTGGGGCCATTCCCATAATGTTGGGGCATGGACATTATGGGGCCATTCCCACCGGCCAAAGCAGCCCTCAAGTTTTTTATTGTAGCCATGGATTACGTGACCAAGTGGGTAGAAGCTAAAGTCGTTGCACACATCACCGCTTTGGTATGTCGCAAGTTTTTCCATAAATCTGTGTCACTCGTTTCGGTATCCCCAGGGTCCTCATTACAGACAATGGCAGACAATTCATAGACAGTGATTTCGAATAATATCTTTTTGCTTACCTAATTCAGCATCGAAAATCATATATGGCCTACCCTCAATCCAATGGCCAGGTAGAGGTCACAAATCGTGGCCTCTTGCAAAGCCTCCGGAAAAATATCAAAGAACGAAAGTCCATGTGGGCTGAAGAACTTCCCAACATTCTTTGGGCATATCGTACTGACAACAGAAAACCCACAGGAGAAAGCCCTTTTAGACTCACCTACGGCACAGAAGCTGTGATTCCCATAGAAATAGGAGAGCCATCCTTACGGGTTCAACAGTACGACCCCCTGGCCAATCAAGTGGGTATCCGAACCAACCTGGATTTTTTGGAAGAACGAAGGGAAAACGTCGTGGTCCGTATGGCCAGCTACAATCAAACCACTGCCAAATATTTCGGAAGAATCAACCCCGGGAAATTCCAAGTCGTAGATAAAGTACTACGGTCTTCAGCAACTTCTGATCCTACTCACAACCGAAAGTTGGATCCTAAATGGGAATGTCTTTATCTCATCCATCAAGTTCTCAAAGCGAGGACATATACTCTCACCCATCTTGATGGAGAGGTTCTACCCAACACCTGGCATGCTACCAACCTCAAGCGTTTTTACTCGTAAGTACCTTTTTACCATTTGACCTTCTACGGAGGCAACTTTAATGCTTTTAATTTCCTGTTAAATTCTCAAGTAACTTAAAAGTTACTATGTTGGTTTTTGGATTGTAGACACATATCAACCCCTGATGTACGAATATTTATATATAAGTTGACGTAAGTGGCCCTACGTGGCCCGTAGGCCACCTTCTCGAGAAAACAATTGCGGTACATGCATATATTTTTTAAATATGATTTGTGTACTACGAGTACCATAGCCTTGCAAAGCAAGACCATGTCTTTCTTATATAAGGATCCCATTAACCCGTTTGTTCAAAAGCTCGCAAAACTAGCCATATTACTATGGCTACGGGCATGACTCGGGTAGTCTTTCCATTCAAATGCCAACTTATGTAGCTCGTAAAATGCTACGGCATTGATAGACTTCCAGTACAACACCCGTTTATTAAAAATCCAATATATGTAGCTCAAATGAAGCTACGGCATGAACTGGTTTTAATAAAACACCAATTCATTAAATAGCCAACATATGTGGCGTATACCAGGTTACGGCATGAACTGGTTCTTGTTACTTGTTTAGACAGGAATCAGATAGTGACTCACACATTTTGAATATGTGTATTAAAAGCATATCAAATATAGCCGACATGTGTATCTCATACGAAGCTACAGCATGAACCGGTTCTAATAAAACACCCATTCATCAAATATCTGACTTCAATAGCCTGTACCGGGCTATAGCATGAAAGAGCTTATGTCACATGTTTATACATGAGGCAATTAGATGTTTACATATTTTGATTCTTTGTATTCAAGGCACACCAAATAAAACCTGCGTCGTTAGCCGTGAACGGCTACGGCTACAGTACTGGCTTGATCATCTCGTTTGTCCAAAATAGAAGACAACTATTTGTGCATACATATTGATATTCTTCATACTCAGAAAATATTAAACGTATATACATCTATTCGTATTTGAGACCTGCCAAATCATGTCAAAAGACCTCAGTAACTAGAGCAGATGCTACACTGATTCCAAAAGACAAAGTTAGTGAAAGCCCTTATATAAATAAACATCCGGGTTAGACATTTTCTATTTTCAAAATACACGAACAGACTGCAAAGCCCCGATATAACATTAACGAATCACATTAAGTTATGCAATAGAAATTTCCAAAAAAACCCATACTCAAGGTTTACGATGATAAGTTTTCATTAAATAAAAAGTTCATTACATAAAACAAAAATGGTCCATCACAGGTCGATTGGGTCAATTACAAAAATATAAATTAAGCTGCAACCGCAGCCGAACTAAACCCCGGAGGACCTTTTCCATCTCTACCATTATTACGAATAGTCTCCTCCATCTCTTTCTTCTTTTTCTTCTTAGCAGCTTCTTCGCGCTCATATTCTTCCAGCGCAGCTTGTCCTATGGCGAATAGTACTTGGATGAACTCTTCCCAATTGGTGGCCTCCAATTCATCCATCTCTTCTGATGATAGCTCCAACACGTTCTTCCCATTATACATTTTTCTGGAAACAAAAAAAGAAAGAAAAAATCAGTATACTTAAAAATAAAATTACAAAGAAAAATCTTGAAAGAAACTTATACCTAACAAGCTAGTGTTTTCTAAGAAGTTTCGAATATTGAGAATGAAAAATCATTTAGCTATTTATAGGCCATAACATACCTATACAGAAAATCAAAATGCACCGAATTCTGATAAAAGTAAATGAACAAGCTATTTCCAAGACAGTCAAAATATTTTGACCAAAGACTGTGAGTTTTTTCATGCATGTCATCCATTTCCAAAGATACTCCCATTTACTTATTTTGAATTCAAAACTCTAGTCTTGCATCGTTTTGAAACACAAGAAATAATAACATCTCAAAACAGCAATACGTTTATTATGAAACAGGGGGCGAGATCAAATACTCATAAAAGGTTCATCCAATATTGGCAAAAATCAAATACCAAATTCATAATAAAAACTCCCAAAATAACAAAAGAGTTCCTAAAAACAACTTGGAGCCAAAGTTCGAACTTAAAAACGAAACACAAAGTACAAAAATACGAAACAACTTCGGAACCCTACGGGGCCCTGCAAATAAAAGATGTGCAACGCATCACTCCTTAACAGAAATAGACTGATCACCAATAGTTGCCTCTTTCTCCGGATCACCTTCTACTGTTTCCTGCCTCTGAGTTTCCTCAGCTCGAGCCCTCTCCTCAGCTTCCGCCTTATCTCCTTCTTCGACCTCAACCCTAACCCTTTCTTCAACTTCAACTTTGGCTCTTCCTTCGGCTTCGACGCTAGCTCTTTCTTCAGCCTCATCTCTGGCCTTTTCCTCATTGGCTCCTTCAGCCTCCAATCGAGCTATTTCAAAATCCTGGAAGTTTTCAATCGAGTGGGTCGTTAGATTCACCATGTTCCCTGCACCCACAAACTTTAAGCAATCATTATAACCCTCCTCATGAAACTCATCAGCCTTCATTTCCAACTTCGTAGTATATGCGGCCGAGTCCTTGTACCGCTTCACACAGTCCTCGAAAGTGATGTTAGCTTCTCTTTCAACTCGCTCCAAAATTTGCATGAGCTTAACCAATTCTTCGGCCTACCCTTTGAGCTCTCTTTCCCGTTGGTCAACTGCGGCTTGTAAACTCGCAGAAATCCCCCTCTCTATCAGCAGCTCCTCCTCTAACTTAGATAAATTTTTCTTAACAAGATCTCGCATCTCTCTCTCTCTCTCTCTCTCTCTCTCTCTCTCTCTCTCTCTTTCTTTAAATCTAAGGTCGTAGCCTCCTCCTTTGTCTGAGAACCTTTCAATAAGACTAAAGCCTCGTCTCTAGACTTTTTCTCGTTGATAGCCCTCCTCTGCTCAGCCGTATCCATACGGCGATTGCTCAAAGTCCTCTCCGTGAGTCCGTGACCCCCATAAGATATGTACCCAACTGACAGAAAATAAAACAAAACAGTGTCAGGATAGTAACAACAATAATGAACACCACGTCAAACAAATTAACTGCTTTGAAATTAAATAATACTTTTCTGAAAGCTTACTTGACCTTTTGTACCAATGCTTCCTCATTCTCTCCGTCGATCTTTGCTCGATCTTGAGCTAAAGTGAAAGTGTTCAAAGCTTTCAGGGGAAGTTCCACATGAGGATCTTCTCTTAGCCAGCCTTGACGGGCCTGAAATCGAATAAGAGTATAGCTTTTAACGCCTTCGGTTGACGGGGTCAAAGGGGCTGGAGGCAAGCCCGAGCCCGAAGCCCCTACATCCGCAAGATCAATTATCGTGCCTCGAGCAACCACCATGAAATCTAGAACTATCTCAATATCATTGTCCTCGTCGTTGGACTCATCCCTCAACCGAAACTTAGACTCTTCATCGACCCTCTGTTTCTTGTTAGATTTGCTTATATCTCTTTGCTTAGTCACCCTCTTCTTCGTTCGCAGTGTCTGGAGAGGCACATTTTCAGAATCTGCAGCACCTGTTGTAACAACCACATGCTCACTTGTCGCCGTAGGTGTTCCATCACCAACACATACCGAAGATTCCGCCACAGCCGTACTGTCCTCTCCACTTTGTTTATTCTCGCTATCTTTCACCACCTGCTTCTACCTAGCCAACAGCAAGATTCGACTCTTATTCATTTGACGAGGAAGAGGGAGATCTTGAAGCAACACGACAAAACGAGTCACAAGATACATGTTAGGATACACGCGACAAAGGATAGAAATGACAATGACAATTTATCTAAGACACGTATAATAAAGGGAACACTGAAGCCTAAAATCAGTGAATTTGCCTCAAAATTATGGTTTATTAAAAACGGGACCTTCCGAAAGTTAGCTTCGGTCCATAAGCCCTTGGACTTGCCCCCTACAAAACGGGCAGCAGCGTCCAATTTCATAGGTTCCAATCTTTCGGACCTGCGCATTCCCCCGTTCACCCCATCAGGCCTTTGGTACTCTGGTAAATACCCTAAATCTCCTCCCCTGAAGAACAACCATTCTCCATGCCATCCTTTGTTTGTAGTCGGAACTTCTACCAATATATCTCCTAAATGTTTTGCCCCCCTCCAGTTAAGCTCAAATAGAAGATGATAACCCCTGGAAAGTTGCAAACTGTGCAAAGACCAAAATAAAGACAGGGTTGGCTCCAGATCCAACTCTGTACACCTCGCAATGAAAGCACAGATCTTTCGAATAGAATTCGGTCCTAATTATCCCAATCGCAACCTCATGTTCATCATCAAAGCATGAAAAAACCTATGTAAAGGTAACCGCAATCCCGCCCGGAAATGTTCTAGAGGAATTCCTACCCACTGGTCGTCACCTCGATAATAGATAAATTCTCCCTCTTCTGGCCTCCTGATCATATTATTCCGGAATTTGAAAAGAATACCTCTCCAACCCGAAATACTCCGACTTACACTTACATGGTCTATGGAGATACTTAAGCCCCTCCAAACGCTTTTTTAGTGCCTTGTCTGAGAATATAGTGTTCCCGGGATTGTGATAACATTTTAACCCATGAATCCGAAAATAATCCTCCCTTCGAGCATCCGGAGGGGTTCTCACGAACTTTTGAGATGGATCCAACCACTCCCCATTTTTTCCTAAACAACTCATGGTTGGAATCGTCAGGCCTTCGGCTGAAAATAACTTACGGTTTCCTTCATCTCTCTCTCCCCTCCTATCTCCACCCCTTTTCCTTTATCCTTAGCCCCCGGGTTTGGTTTCGAACTTCCTACAAATGTATCTCTCCTGGGAACCTTAGTTATAATTAGCACCCCTTTCCCTTTTGGAAGTTCCCAATTAAGAACATGTTCCGGAGAACTTTCAGCCGTCGAACCTTCCCCAGACTCAGACGAAGTATGTTCATCATCAAAACCCCCAATTCTATATGAATCTGATAACTGATCGTTATCCGAATCTATAACTCTCTTCTCTTCTTCTGAAGTCGTAGCTCTTTTTCGCTTGGCCATATAACAATCACAGGGAACTATACATACGAAAGAAAGGAAAAGTCACTATATGCCTCAATATCCAATTCGACTAAAGTTAAGCAAGTCTTTATAACATATATACCCCATCTTTCGATTAAAATAGTTGAATCTCCATATAGAGGTTTATTGTCATGATTTCCATCTTTCGTATTGGGTATGTGTAGTTCCCAGAAAAAAAAAAGAGAAATTAAAAACTAAACCAATGAAAAAGAGATAGAAAAGGCAAGAAATTGAAGCACATGCATCTCATGAAAAATCAACAAGGAACAAGATGATAAATGACGAAGGAAAATGCAATTAACTGAATGAAGAAAAATCACAAGCCTGACTTTCACCCTTTGTAGTCTCTTCTCAAATGCTTATCTCACACAATACTATTTGGAAAGTGATAACTGACAAAGTGGAACAAACTGAAAATACGAAGTGTGTATGTATTTAGGAGTGGGCGCGTGCAGGGGCGTGTCCACACAAAAGATACTCAACCGTCTCGCCAGTTACAAGGGCAAAACGGTCATTTCCTCGACACGATAAATATAAATAAAATTGAAAGAAAAGAAATAACTTGTTTGACGAGCAAAATACGGTCCACTCCCTCACCGCCTCCTCATTCTAACACATACCACCACTCTTGAGAGCCTAGCAAAACTATAACGAACAGACCATCTAAAGAAGGTCTCTTCGTTATGGGGGGAAAATGATGGCACTCAAATAAAAACCCTTTCTTACGGTCCAAAGTCCGGAAGATTATGAGGTCGTAAGAACCTTCTTTATGATGGCTAAGCTCCTGGACAGATGTCAACCATGCGCGAGCTAGTCACTTCTTGTTTCCTGAACCTACCTTCATATGTCCCTACAGGCCACGCGAGTCACCTACTCTACGAGATAGGAAAGCTGAACAGCTGCTTAGAAAGATCTTCGTCACCTAGTCTAGAACTATATGGCCTAGCGAGTCACCTACTCTACGAGATAGGAAAGCTCAACAGCTGCTTAGAAAGATCCTCGTCACCTAGTCTAGAACCATATGGCCTATGAAAGAAAGAATGACATTAATACCTGTTTTTTTCTGTTCTTTTCCCAATTTATCATTTTTCAGGATGGTGGCCATTTGTACCCATCATACACGCTTCCTTCGACAGCGTATTTCCATATACGCTTCCTTCAACAGTGTATTGTATTCAAACTATCAAAAAACAGTTTATTCTCTCCATCCTTACTCCCCTGGGTTTGTTGTTTTTCTACTTTATCAAAGTGTATCCATGATCTCGATGTTCCAAACAACATATATTCTACATAACTAACAAACACACATCCTTTTCCATGAGTTCAAACCCTAATTCATTCTCTCTTTATCAATTCTTCGCTGACATACTCATACAGATAGATACATGCATATCATACATATAGATACGCAGTTTTAGAGAGCGTATCCACTACTACGCATTTCTAAACAATGTATTCTATCATGTAAATCGACGTATACGCTCTCGGAGAAGGCGTATCTAATATACGCTCTCGAAAAAAGCGTAACCCGTCGGTAGTTTTGGCCCTGGATCTAGAAAGTGGCATTTGTGTTTTTTTTTGTTCAAATATGGGTATATTTGGCCATCATCCCCTATGAAATGTGACATATAAAAGGGAATCGGAAATGCATTTAAAGAATAATGCCAATTTAAACACTCTAATATACAAAAATCTTCGACCAATCTTCTGATGATCGCTACAGATTATTTCTAGAATCCATGCGACCATCACAATACATGTGTTTATATATCACTGAACCTGAGTCGGAGACTCGGAGTTGCCCAGACTAATAGAAAGAGCTACTTGACTTCGCCCAAGAAAAAAAAAGGAATTTAATTTTGTTAGTACAGATTTAATGAGTGCTCAACACGAAGAGAATAATTGTCTAGAAATTATGTAAGGGATCTCATCGTATCAGTTTCTGAATTCGATTCTCGTTATGTAAAAATGCATATTATATTAAAAGAAATGCATGTTAATAATTGACATTTAGTAATTGATTTTTGGACAAAACGAAAGGATTTGAAAATTTTAAAAATCAAACATTTTGTGAAAAATTAAAGATGTCAAGGAGAGACTTATTGTCAAATGTATATCAAAAGTAAAATCAAATTTTAAAAAACAAACGGTGGACCCTTTATTATTTGTTCTTGGATTTTTGTTTTTGTAGATTTTATACATCTCCGTGGATAAATATAGACATTCAGTGGTCCAGGTAGGTAGTTAGATATATGTGTTGCTCCATATGAAGTGCAAATCAGTCCATGATGTTTCACAACACAGTGCCCACGGATTTAATTGCACCAAAAGCTGATCAATCCCCCCACCATTTTTGGTCCATCTATAAATTTCTCTTTCATATCATCAATTTTGTACTACTCATTGTGGTGATAGACTGGAACATCTTTGTCTGCTACTGTCAAAATATACTCCATTTTTCCTTTGCATGTGAGGCTTTAAGTTCTAGCCCTACGTGTATGGATGAAAAATTTATCCAGGCAGGTTTTTTTACGAATATTCGACTCGTTCCGTTCCGATTTATAACGTAACTCAAAGGGTATTCCCATATCGAGACATGTGGAGACTTTAGTTCAGTATATAAGGATAAGTACTATTATCGAGATCTTTTAGGAACGTGTGGTGCGTTTGTGAAGAATGGTCTTCTACACCATTAGTACACAGCTTGCACTTCTAATACCAGCTGTGAGTGTCTATGCACGCACAAGTATGTTTAGTTAGTGCTCTAGGACAGCATTACTGGCTTACCTCTTGGAAAATATTTATCAACACCTGAATGCATACCAGTTTACCACATTGCCAGCACCGTGTTTAGACAATAGTACTGAATACTGATAAATGAGAACCTACCTGGATAATGATCTTTTATCCACCCTAAGAAAATGACTATACGACATTCGTACGTAGAATTAAAAATGTCCAGAGAAGATATACTTGAGATGCTAAACCAAAATATTCTGTGCCACAACTTCAACATCCTTGATCACAAAAAAATCGCAAATCCTCTTGCCAGTTACGTACAAATTCCATTTAATGAGTCCTGTCAAGTCCATCTTCTCTATATGCAGCAATACTGCAGCACGAGCTGTAGCTCGAGCACCACAAGATTCACACACACACACACAACAATACATCTACTAATTATACACAAACCTTTCATTGTCCCCACGGCCTTTGATCATCGATCGCAACATTTCTCCAACTTTGAATGTTTTCATCTCTTGTACCTATCATGCTCTGCTGTTTGATTAACCTTGACTATCTCAACTTGATCCAAACGAAACCATAGATGTCCAATATTGATATATTCTTGTTACCTGAAATGTGTAATTCATCAAGACAAGTTCTCTATTGGTAAAACCAGCTCTGTTAGGCTGATAGTACTGTACCCTGGTCCCCGTTTTCTCTAACGATTGGCTAAGCTTTCTTATAAGGTTCCTATCCTGTGTCAACAGATATTTTTTCGCATAATTATCTCTTTTCGCTTTCACATTTTCCGTAAAAATTATCAAGTTAGGAACCAACTTCGACTTTTAGTTGCAAACAGTTCAAAGTTATGTCAGTTTCGCTAAGCTTGCAGTTTAAGATGTCTAAGATAACTATCACATGTATCAGAATAGTCATATGCAATCAATATACAGATTCAGACCTTACATATTCTCCAAGTTACAATGTCCCATACTTGAAAGACTTAATCAGAACTATACCATAGATTCTCTAATAATTTATTCCTCTCACTTATCTAATCAGGATAGGTATGTGGGTATTAATATAGAGAAATGTACTACCAGGAACAGACACAAAAGGGCATCTTATTACTTTAATGTAAGGTGTACAGCATATATATTATACTCCACCACTACAAAATATATAAAATTACTCTTTGAATCATTCCATTTGTTTCCATCTTGCTAATTGCTATCAGATATAATAGAGAGGTTACAAGAAATTAAAACAAATTTTAAAAAAATAAATTCGACCATCGAGAAGCCAGGTCACACACACACACACACAGAGAGAGAGAGAGAGAGAGAGAGAGAGAGAGAGAGAGAGAGAGAGAGAGAGAGAGAGAGAGAGAGAGAGAGAGAGAGAGAGAGAGAGAGAGAGAGAGAGAGAGAGAGAGAGAGAGAGAGAGAGATTAATTGTATTTCGGTGGCTGAATATATGAGTTGGAGTTTGGTTATATGTTAACGCGGTTAGCAATGATTCCGAACAACATAGTACATTATAGGGCAAAGTCTTTACTGAAAGAGAAGAAAGAAAAAAATTAAAGTAAGAATGCCAGCGCACGCATGGCAAAGATGGACCCTGATGCTGATAATATATGGGATCCTAGGGGTGAGATAGTTGAGAGTCTTCAGACCAAGGAACAAGATATGACAAAGTTCACTGTTTTTCATAATCTAACTTTAAGGTGCTTTACTTTGCTTCATAAACAGCACAGATAGTCATGTTCATGTGCAAAGCATTTGGTGCTAAAAAAAGGTTTGAACTAGAAGAACAGGTAAAAAAATTGATCTTTAAACATAAATACTATCGGACTAAGCAATTCTCTGTACTAAATTCTATATTAAACGATACAAAGTTAACCTTTAAACATTCATGCATCTTATGGTACATTTCCTATTGCAGGGATAAGGAAGGTTGGCAAGTTCAAGAATCAAAAGTCTTTAATTAAACTGTATCGAATTCTACAGCTGCTCTGAGTAGAAAACTTCGAGAACAAGAAAGAGATGACTTACATGTTTTCCATGTGATTAGGTATCTAACAGTCAGGGGATTCTCCAGATTCATGCACTTAAACCTGATCATAATATATGATATAAACAACATTTCTAATCACAATATCTGTAAACTGTCCAAATAATTAGCACAATGCAATTTGCATAACACAAAAAGTACCTGGACTTTTTGGAAAATAAGATGATGGATATATTAGTCAAGACCCTGATATTAGGTACCTAGTGCTTAATTATCCGTAAGACCTGATTTCGTCCTGCAATTGTTACATGCTTCGTAAAACTGGAATCTCGTAGACACGAAAATACATACATTAAAGTTGAAACTTCTATATTATAGAACCAAGTGGGTATTTTATATATTCTGCAATAAGTTTTCTGCATATAATGTGTATATCTATAAAAATGAGGGAATCCTTCACCAGAACATTTTGTTTTAGAGAATATAGGCATACATAGCTCGCATTATTCGACAGAGAATAGTCCGAATCTGGATGAAGCTACTCAGATAATAACTTTTGATACATTTGAAAACATACATACAGATACAGATATGCATAATACATAGTAAACCAAAAGATAACACATCACATATTACATAACATGAACATATATATTGGTGTGTTAATGTGCGTGAGTACTGGGTAAAATGAATGCTGACTCATGGATGCATGACAAACCACATGTATTGTAAAATAGTAGCTCTATTATCTTCCTCTTTTTTTTTATTTATTTTCTTTTTTGTGGACAAAATGTATCTACCAAGAACTTGCTTAAAATCAAACCCGCCAAAAAACCTAGTCCTACATGTACATTTTTTGCTCATGCCCAACACCAACAAAGTGACCCCGTAAACTCACAAGAAATGTTAAATCTCACTTAATCTCTCTAATTTTACACCCTAAAATTCATCGTAAACCCTTTAAAATCCCTTTTGACCATCACATTCGAGTCCTGATGTCTTCCATATGGGCGGCTGAGCTTGTCTAACTCTTGTCCCCTAAATGTAGGAGCAGTTGCCTCAAAGATGCTGCTAATGCTACCGACAGCTTAGCTTATCTTTGTCCTAAATTCATGCCCTTCAATAACAATTCTAAGTCACTTCATAGATATATATTCCCTTCTATATAGTCATATACCATATAACTGTAATAAGACCCCTTCTTTTGTATTAACAATACAAACTTCTCTTACCTTGTACCACATACTTTTGATCCACCCTCTCTTCTAAACAGTATAACTTTTATAAGTTTCTAGTTTGTTTTTCTTGTCAAGAGCTGTTACAAATGGAAAGCATTAGAATCGAGGAAAAAGGTCTCAATCTTGAGGCTACTGAACTTAGGTTGGGTTTGCCAGGGAGGGACAAAATTGAGAAAGAGACGATCTCTAGCTTCAACAAAAACAAACGAGCAGCACCAAAGTCCGCTGAAGATGATGAATCAAAGGCTAATAATGATATCAAACATCATGACCATGAAGCTGCACCTGCTGCCAAGTAAGTCGCTGCCTTACATAGTTTTATAATATTGTATAGAGCTTATGCTGAAATTCTTTCGGAATTTAGAAAACTAATGAGTATGTAAAATTGCAGGGCACAAGTGATTGGGTGGCCACCAATTAGATCCTACAGGAAAAATAACTCTGCACCAAAGAAGGCTGAGGCAGAGTATGGAAATTATGTCAAAGTAAGCATGGATGGAGCACCTTTCCTTAGAAAGATCGATTTGAAGGTTTACAATGGCTACTCAGATCTCTTACAGGCTTTAGAGAACATGTTTAAACTCTCTATAGGTAATAATAATATAGACTTTTTTCTAACCATTTATCTATAATTTTCATGTTAAGATTATATGAAATGTTTCTAAATGTATCGCGGTATGATTTGGTTTTAGGTGAATACTCTGAGAGGGAAGGTTACAAAGGATCAGAACATGCACCAACTTATGAAGACAAAGATGGTGACTGGATGTTGGTTGGAGATGTTCCATGGGAGTAAGTTCTCCTTCCTTGTCCTGTGTGTGTGTGTGTTAGTGGTTGAAGTTTATGTGTGTTACTTACCTGTTTGTTTATAACCCATATGCTTATCTTTATCTGTTTCTCATTTCTACAGTATGTTTATATCATCCTGCAAGAGACTGAGAATCATGAAAGGGTCAGACGCCAGAGGATTGGGTTGTTCTGTTTGAAAAAACCTCAAACCATAACAAACAAAAGCTACTGTGGAGGAGATCTCTTCATTGAAGATGAAATGTTCCAGCTTGGGTTCTCGAAAGACTTCTAAATTTTACTACCTTGCTCAGTACGAACCCTTTATCTGGGTATCGACGGGGAAAGTGGGAAGTGAAAGTTTCTTGTTAAAGTTATAGTTTCTCTATGATATATATGGCGAGAAGATCACTGCTAGTTTTAAGGTTTTATTATGATGTTCTTGTTTGTAAGATATATGATCAGATCATCAGACGAATTAGTTATATACAAATTTGATTGCGTGATTGTATGAACTCTGTAGAGTCGTTTGGTTATCTATCAGTCACCCGTATAATAATTCATATACATATATAAGTAGAATATATATTTGGACAGTTGGTCATAGATCATAAATCTCTGATCGTTTATCTATCAGGAAGAAAGTGATCTGCGGCCAAAATTCATAATATAAGTTCGTAAAAGAAACTTTCTGAGTAGAATACTAGTATCATCAGCCAGTAACTTTTTGCAGTTAATATTGCCACATCTGAAACCATGCCTACTGTAGTTTCCCGGGTTATCGATTCATCAGGGAACTACTAGGGGAAAGAACCAATAAAATTGTTCTATCAAGTAAGTTTTGTCCACTAAAGTTTCCCTATAGTGCATATCTATTCTGCCAAATTTCTACTATATCACCACTAATCTTATCCGAAATTTCTTCTTCGAACTGTAGTAACCAACACTTCTCTGACACCTAGCTATTCAATTATTAGTTATTAAGCAAAACAGGATTGGACAACACATAAGTCCGATCTGTACTTACACCTACCATTATAGATTGATACCGTCAAACCATATTATTTTCAGTCGATTTCCAACTGAGATGGTAGAGAAAAACATTTCACACTCTTTGAATAATGCCTAAACAACAAAGTAGCTAATTTCTATATTTTGGGACTGGGAGTGATTTTTGTGCCTCGATTTTTTTAGTTTGAATAGCAGACTAGGACGAGCACATTATACAAAACATATAAAACTGTTTACCAATGTATGACACAATTTAAAACCAAAGAAAGATTCATAAAAACAACTTCTAAGGTCTACCAAAAACTTACAGCAGAACACTGATAAATAGTTTTAAACTGCCTACTCAACTTTGACATATGTTGGTTCACTTAACTGAGGACCAGACCTTTCCTGGGCAGAAGTATCTTCGAAAACATTAATCTGTTTTAAAAGACTACAGCTCTTCAGTGCTTGACATAGTGCTTTTTAAAAATTGTATAACTAATAACAACATTACATATTTACATGTTCATTATATATAATAATTCACATGTAAAATAAATTATGAGAAATGCCCAAAGATAAAACTACTTAAACACTATAACATCCTAGTACTCTTTTAAAATAAAAGAGCAACAAGAATATAAAGGCTTAAAATCTTTATTTTACTGTTATTCAAGGGTTATTTTGAAGCTTATGATGTACCTCCTGTTGCGCACAGAAAAGGGGAGGGAATTCGGGCTGGTAGGGTGAACACATGGGACTACAACAACTAAATATAGCATCAACAGCATTATACCTTGTATAGAACATAAATGTCACCACTACACTGTCACTAAGTAAGCATAAACAATGAAACCTACTAACTGTTAATTTCATAATTTTAGGATAAGCATAAGGTTGCAGACAGCACTAATCAATTTTTCTTAACAAACATATAAAACTTTACAAGCCATAAATGAAAATGCCTAACCTAAATTAAAAGAGTTAGACGGGGAATCCCAACCGTTCCCATATAGTTTCTTAAGTTAATGTCCTTGTGAAAATATAAAAAAAACAGTGGACATCCTTGCACGATTTTGCGGGATAGGGCAACCAAAAGTGTTTCTTAGTCAATAAGCCCTGCTACTTGGTGGTGGGTATGAATGGAGCTCTTCTAAGTAAACTCAAAGTAAGAAAAAAGAGAATCTTATTGAGCAGTGTACAAATTTTTTGTGCTTTGTATTATATATCTTAACGAATATTTATTTGGCAAGTGATGATTGTTTTGGAGCACTGTGCGACAAAGCAAACATCTCATTTATTGTTTACTTAAAGTTGGAAGTATAGAATATATTAATCATATATGAAGATAAGGAGTTCATCTCTCTTTATCCAGTGCAGAATAAAATCCAAGAATGTAATCTTGCAGCAATCTTTAAACTTTTTTAACATTATGTTTAATATAAGTTGTACTCAGAAGTAAAAATATGGGCACAAAGCTATTATACCCTGCGCAACGGTCAAATGTCTACATGTTATCCGGTAGCCGGTAGGTCACATATTTCAATTCTTGACACCGTCTTACCCTGTACAGTTTAATAATTCACTCTTAAATATCGATTGGGTTTGGTGTACACCCATATCTTTAGTAACTTATATAGTCAACCAGAAAAACTATCAATCATTTCCCGATTCTGCCAACTGGTTAGAGCAAACATATGTTCAACTTGTAATGTGGTATTTACCTTCAAGTGCTATGTTTGTGAGAATGCCAGGCAATCTTTTTCATATTTTAGTTTTCTAAGGACATACAAATATATGTACTACTTTCTTTTATATCAGTCTTTGTTTCATCTCTTGTATTAAATATTTTTATCATACTAAATTTTTCTGCTGGCAGTTTGTATATGAGACTTCTCATGAAGGACTCAATAGTAGCTTAGCAAATCAATCCTGAAGTTGAATGTATTGTGAAAACGGATGAGTTAGAGAAAAATATTTTCATATGAACTTAGATGCTCAACAAAAAATTATATTTCAAAATGTGACATTACGGGGAGAACTAAGAACCTTAAACTGCTACACATCGTACTAGGCCAAGAGTATCCATGTTGTGCCACCTCCTCCATAATTAAGACAAACAACTTTCTTCTAAATATAATGAGAGAGGCAGGGAGAGAGAGAACCTCAAAGAGTGAGAAAAAGATATCTACCTCTTCTGAAGAGCTAATTTCCAAATCCAGATACTCTATCGGGTATCCACTCCGCAGCAGGTTCCTTGATGCACTTTTTGTCTTTGTTGTAGGTTCACACCTGACAATGCTCTTCATTGCCTAAAGTTTCAAGATATTGATCAGAATCAATCAAATATCTATTTTTTAATATTCAATAATCACCAAATTAATTGATAATACAGATTTTTCTACAATTGTGTGGCTACTCTAAGGTTCCGAATATGAATTCATTTACAGATCTACTGTCAGAAAGTCGGTAAATGTGTCACAGGACACATTATTTCAACATCTCATTTGATCCGCCAATATCCATAACGAATACAGGGACAAAAAAATGCACTTTACTAGTTTCCCATCAGATGTATGAAAGCTTCATATCTTCTGTAAGAAAATCCAAGATACAGTATATGTCATCGGCATCCATGTGTGAATCATCTGCCATGACAAACTCATGAACAACTGCTCCTAACTCGATCCAACTAGAACCTCTGTTCTTTCTCACTCGTTGAGACCTGATCATTGATCTTGCATTAGAAACATCATGCCATCGTCCAGCCGAAGCATATATATTGGATAGAAGAATGTAGTTTCCGGAATTATCTGGCTCAATCTTAAATAACTCAGCTGCTGCAACTTCAGCTAGTTCAACATTATGATGGACACTACACGCTGCAAGTAAAGCTCCCCAAACAACTGTTGAGGGTGCCATGGGCATGGTAGTTATCAAGTTATGTGCTTCCTGAAGACACCCAGCACGGCCAAAGAGGTCAACCATGCAGGCATAGTGCTTCTCTGTGGGTTGAACATCATACTTTTCAATCATTTGTTTAAAGAACCTCCTCCCCTCCTCAACTAGACCGCCATGGTTGCAAGCACTCAAAACACCAATAAAAATCACTCCATCGGGTTTTACATTCTCTCTTTGCATATCATGAAACAAAGAGATTGCTTCATGTCCCAATCCATAATTTGCAAAAGCTGCGATCATTGTACTATAACAAAGCAAGTCTTTTCCTAATGTCGTATGGAACACTTTCAAAGCCTTCTCAATGCTTCCGCATTTTGCATACATATCTATTAAACTAGTTATGACATGTAAATTAGAATAGAGTGAGGGTCCAATATATTCATTAATAATTGACTCAGCCACGTCCAAAATTCCCAAATGTGAGCAAGCCGAGATTATACCAATAATTAGAGTTACATCTGGCTTAATACCCTGCTCCTTCAACTGTTCAAAAAGTTCCAAAGTGCAACGTGGCTGCCCATTTTTAGCATAACCTCCGATCATTGTTGTCCAAGAAATCAAATTCTTCTCCGGCATCTCGTCAAACATAAGCCTTGCCTCATTCAAATCACCTGATTTAACATATCCATCTACCATCATAGTCCAAGAAGCCACATTTTTACAAGGCATTTTGTTAAAACAGTTTTTAGCAGATTCAAGGTCCCTTGCCTTGCAGAACCCTGATAATATTACATTCCAGGTTCCGACTTCATGAAAAGGCATCGCTTCAAGTAAATAAACAGAAGCAACAAGATCTTCAACATCGACATACCCAGAAATCATTACATTCCAAACAGCCAAGTCTTTCATAGGCATTGCCTCAAAAAGAACCCGTGCCTCCATCATATCACCGGCCTTAATATATCCACCAATAACGCTCATCCAAGAAATCATATTCCTATCATCGAATTCCACGTAACAACATCCCTCTCATACATCTCATCAAACACCAATCTCGCCAAACCAACCTCTCCGCACCTCATAAACAAATCAATCATCGCATTCTGCACCATCACATCAAACACAAACCCACATTTCCAAACAAACCCATAAACCGCCTCACCATCTCTCAATCTACCACTCCGAGCTAACGCCTTAACTACCGACATTACAGTAAAATTCAAAGGCAAAACCGACAAACCCAACATACATTTAAACATACAAAACGACTCGATATACTTCTGGTTCTCAACATACCCATGAATCATCGAAGTCCACAAAAATGCATTTGGTTCAGGAACTTGATCAAACAACTTGTGAGCACAATCAGATTCTCCGAAACAAAAATAAATCCGGAGAATTTTGTTTAGGACAATGTCGGAGGATTTTACGGAGCCTTCGATAACGAGGCGAGAGTGGAGAGTTTTTAAATTTTTGAGAGTGTGACATTTGTGGAGTAGGTTAAGTACTGTGTGATTCATTTCATAGTGTTGTAAATGGCGGGAGTAACTGATTTTTGAAATATTAGTAACTGATATTTATATGGGCCTGGAACCGTGGGCTTTTGAGGGTCCAGTTTGCAATTTTTTTTTTAAAGTAGTCCAGTTTGCAATTTGGTTAAAAAGTAAAGGCTGTTAATTCAATATAAGAAAGGCTAGAGTTTTCAAATTCATTTATATAAATAAAATTCTCAAATGATATATTCTTCATCCACTGGTATCACCCTCATTTCATTGACGGGATATCAAGGGTTCGAATCATGTTAAAGACAAGACGTGTGCATAAGTGTGTTAAAAAAAATTAAAATTGAAACCTTACTCAAACTTGTGAGAAACTAACATACAAGTTTACAAAAGATAAAGACCTTTCAAAAACATTTAAATATAATTGTAACAACTAAGAAGACTTTATTAAAAGAATTCGAACATATATGAAGACTGAACACCATCCTCACAAACTTAAAATCAACCTAAAGGCAAACTATTATTAAGATCAAGCTGAATTCACACATTCCAGAGTTGACCAATAATCGAACCTGGATCAAAGTGCTATAACTAAACAAAGCAAAGCTCAAATATCTTAATGAAGCAAAGCTCGGATTTACTGTTCATTTTCAATCACTCGTAAACTCTCAATACTGAAGTTCCTTTCCTCCTGGAATGGAGGACCAGAAAAATTAGCTTCATCTAACAAATGATAAATCATTACATCTTACAAAACCATTCATAATAATAATTTAGATATAAAAATTAATTATAAGTTGACTACAGAAGCAAAGCAGTCGATCCTTAATCAACCCATGGAAACATGCAATGTTACAATATGAAGTTCTTGCAGATTTAACAAAAACGTAGCTCCAAAATATTCAATATGCATGGAGCTTTACTGTCAGTGTCGATGACTTTCCCGAACTTTTCCAATTATAGTTTATAACCCAGCTTCAAGATACTGCCTCATAAATCCGATTACAGCTTTTGCAGTTGGTACAGCATTTAGCAGATCCCCTCAGTTCATGCCTGCACAAAAAATAATACAAATCTCAACAAATGAAATCAAAATAACAGTATATCCAACATCAGGAAACAGTAACTATAATCATCGGATTAATATTATAACAAGCAATGGAACAAGTATTATTGCATAGAAAAATAAAGTGGGAGATCTTCGAGCAACATCAGATTTTGGGATTTGGCACATTATAATACCATTCACCACTAATATAGCAGAAAAAAGTTGAAAACAAGTTAACCAACATTTGCCAGAAATGAACAGTTTTTCCTTGGTGCCTCGTGTACTTACCTGATCCTTTTTCTTCTTAGGCCGTCTCTTTCTTCGTGGTTTTCGAGCGTCAGAGTTCGAACTCAAATTGCTACTGTTGCTTGTAACTATATTTGTGTTTCTCCGATATTGTGTTGCTTGCAAGTGCATGCCAGAGTTGGTATTGAAATTGTTACTGTTGTCAGTACGTGGATTTGAAATTGCCCTATTTCTGAAGTTAGAACTCGGATTGCTCCTATTGCCTGCATGTAAATTTGAGTATCCACTGTTTTTAAAAGATGGTCCCCTCGTGCTATTTGACAAAGCGAAATCTTCAGGCCTGCGTGTGAATGGTTTTTTGCTTGACGAGCCTTCATACGTTGGCTTTACGTTAACTGAATTTAATCTTTTAGATGGCCCGGGTGGAGGCATTAACGCACGAGCAGATAACTGCCTCTGCATTAATTCATCGAAAGGAAGAATAGTTATAAGATAGCAGTGGCATCCTTCAACATTTGAAGGTAGCAAAGTACCAATTCAATTAGAAACCTGATTTTTTTCATCACTTGACATCCCAGATGCTGCTTTGCCAGAAGTACTAGAAGCTTGTTCCCTGCCACCATAATAATAAGATTAAAGTAAGGACCTTTACTGAGTACTGTCCTTACAACAATTTTATAGGACGTTTAACAGATAATTAAAAGAAAACAGAACCAAACATCAAAATTAGTATTTCAATAAATATCCTCCGAAACTTAGAATAGAGTGCTATCAAAACTTGCTTCTCGGGATGCGGGCACAAAATCCTTAAACAATAATCAACTTCCAAAATTAATTATGGCACGACCTACATACTGCATTCAGCCAGACTCCTATTTTAGTTTTTTTTTTGTTTATATTTCAGTATCTTTGACTATTGCATACGGAAAAATAGCTGAATCCCGATTCTAATCCATATATATCAACAAAATTAACTATCAACATAAAAAATAATTTACATATAGTTGAGGTACCTTGTACTTATATCTGTCCATTCATCATCTGCATCAGCTTCATCACTGGAGCTTCCAATTAAGAAGAAGTCATCTTCACTTGGATCCAAATGGCCATCGTCCTCACTCCCAGTCTCTGTTATGGATGCAAGCAAAAAAAAACTACTAAGACACCCGTATAATTCAGGTTAGGATGAGTATAAGCTGGTACCAGAAGTAATCCTATAAAATCACACAACCATGCACTGATGCACCTAACATCCTCCACACAACTTAGGGAAATGTAAATGTATGACTGTTGGAAAATATGAAGTTGTAGTTAAATTCCAAATTCACGCACAAAGTCGATAATTGAGGTGTTTCTAAGGCCTGAACCCTAGGGGTGGCAAAATTTGACACGACCGAAACCCGACACGGAAAAGTACGAATTTGGGTCGAGTATTTTGAGTTTCGGGTCGGATTCGGGTTGGGTAAAAATTTACCCGAAATATTCAGGTCAGTTTCGGGTTGACCCAGAATACCCGAACCCGGCCCGAAAATTTAATATATATAATAAATTAGGTAAAATATATAAATTTATATTTACATAATTATGGACATGTGTGATATATCTTCATATTATTTAAATGATTTTAATTCATATATCATATAATAAATTTTTTGTTATAAATTTTTAATATTTTATAAATAAAATTTAAAATTTTTAAATATAAGTAAATATTTTTAATTATTTTCGGGTTAAACAGGTCATTTTCGGGTTGATCGGGTACTAACAGGTCGGGTTCGGGTTGAGAAAATTCAACCCATTTCGGGTTCGGGTCGGGTTCGGGTTGACTCAAAAACAGAACCGGGTACAACAAACCCGACACGAACCCGACCCATTACCCGAAATTGCCACCCCTACTGAACCCCCTTCTGCATGTTCACAAGTAAACAGCCAAGAAGTGCTGAACAAAGAGAACTTCGCAAAATAGGCAAGTTCTAGTTACACGCTATGCAATTATGAGATATGAATTAGAAGTCCGGTCTACATAACTAGTGAGAAAGGAACATAAAATTGAGATCGTAAATGAATGTCCCAAGACAATAAAATTTATTTCCAAGACACCAGGACATGTACACTTGCACCAAGTTTCATTGATACAGTTGACCGTCAGTCATACATATACATATAAATATAGGAAACTAATCAGTTTCAAACATGACTGACTCTCAACAGCTGCTAGAAGAACCACATTATTTAACTCACAACTAAATAATGTCAAAGTTGAGTAAGTGCAGCTTGGTACACATCAGATATATACTTATGTTAACAATTTAAATTTAAAGTGTTTAGCTTCACATAATTTTTGGAAACGCTGATAATATTACCTTCAAAGTCACGAGCTCCCTAAATACAAAGCACACTTGTTTGTTAATCTTTCTAATCAATTGATAATTAAGATGGCTGTAAACTCTTCAGTCCTATTCATGAGTTGGCTGAGCAATACAGTGTCTTAGACTCTTAGTTGTTTCTAAATTATGTCTTTTGATACGCAATTCCATCCTGTTCTTAATATGAAAAATTAATATGGTCACCCGTGTATCTTTCATAGCACTATCAAAATTCTGGATACATAGGAAGAAATACTAATACAATGTGTGCGCTGCTAATATGTACAAACTAAAGTTGTCACAAAAGTCAAAGTGCCAAACAGTATTGCCAAGTAGCGACTTTGTTTATGTGTAGCATACAGTATAAAACATAGTAAACACATAAATTGATCTAATGATAACTAACATAAGTAGTGGAAATGAATATACCTTCTAAATCTTTCCCACTTGCTGCAGCAGTAATTATATTGGCCTTAATCTGCTTCCGCAACACATTCCGCCTATCAACAGTTTCCGTATCATCACCTCCCATAAATAAAGGCACATATTTCTCATTTTTGGGAAAGAACTGCAGTTTAAGTGGACAAAACTTTAGCTCATGAAAAGATCGTACACAAAGAAGCTGAATAAATTACAAATATATTAAAGAATTTACTCAGTGTGTACTGAGTAGTGATTGAACAATATACTTGATTTATATTTCGAGCCTTAAAAAAATTGTTAAACAATATACTTGATTTATATTTAGAGCCTTAAAAAAATTGTTAAAAGAGCTGGAAATCCTATACTAGGGCATGTTTGTGCATATCAATTATAAGTTTAAATAAACTAATAACTCCAAATACATGATTTGGTATGTTTGCCAAATAACAAATTATGACTTAAAACTGAATTATAGTTAAATTCAAAAAGTGGATGCAGAACAGATTATGATTTTCTTCCAAGGTGTTTGATTAAAATCTACTCGCAAGGATGTAGATGCAGAACAAATTTGTGGTGCTCAACGCTTTATCATCTATATTTCGTTTTGTCTTAAACATACAGTTGATAACTTCCAGTCAACTACCAAGGCACTGTAATAAACTAATTATGATACTAAGAATTTATAATAGCAGTAAACTCAACAATAACTTCCCACGAAGACATTGATAGAAGATTCAGGACTTGGGATCCACAAATTTTCACCATTGCAATTATAGGTAGATCGATGAAACAATTGGCAACAAAGGTGTAAATGTCCAATATAGCTTACCCTAACATATTCAAGGTCCTCTTTCAATTTTGAAAGCTGATCAGAAATCTCTGCTTCTTGGGTTTGACCTGCTGAAACACGATGCTGTTTTTCCAGACGTCTTATTCTCCGTTCAATTTTCCTCCTCTCTGACCATCACCCACAATATTAATTCACAAAAGAGAAACACATTGGATATTACAATTTGTTGGATGAGAATAGCATGATTACGATACATACAGCAGAACGAAATGTATAAGACAAGGTGGATTTACCAAAAAACTTTTTCTTTCTATCCAGCAAAAATGTTTTACGTTCATCAACCAAACGTGTCTGTAGCTCTATCTGCTTCTTGAGGTCCTCTAACTTCTTTTCTTGGGCCTCCCTAACTTCAGCAGGAAGATCCTAGAATGAATCAATAGGTTAAATGTTAATGAATATAACGTAAGAACATAGTAACTGCGGGTATACATACATATAAACAATTATTTAGTAACCATTTAGTAAAACGGGGAAATAGATGAAGTGTTGGTTTCAACATTTTTTATTCGACTACAAGAGAGGGAAGTGTCATTTTTCAACAAGAAGGATCCAACTCAATCCCATACCCTCCACCCATGTCATGTAATTGCCGACATCGGTATAATGGCAAATTGAATAGTCTGGGTAACAAGGAAAGAAAATAGGCATCAAGGCCTAAGCTTAGCGATCGCACTCTTTTCATACTCATGGTGACCTTATACCAAGTAAAAATTAATGAAAATTATGTCTATTCGACCATGATCCAACCGAACCTATGGTCAGAAAATTCTGTAAAATAAAGCACCTCCTAACCAAATATACACAATCCTTACCTACGAACCAATTGATCCTAACTTACAGAAGAACAAACCATAATTGCACCTAAAATTGAAGTTCAAAATGTGCACCACACAACAAACTAAAACAATTCCCCCTTCCCCGAAACAACAAATAAAACCGCGGCACGCTCAACCAAAATTTACAAAAATGCCATCACCTCATAACAAATTACAATAATATCTGTATTCGTATTTCCAAAACAATAAACATAACCACACATTCAACCTAAACTACAAAAACATCATCCTGATCAACCTAATCGAACCGCAAAAAGTTTCGACATCGGGTTGATGACAAAATTGAAGAGACTGAGTAACAAAGAAAATAAAAAAAAACTAGGCATCTAGGCCTATCATTGTGCTACAAACCAGGCTAGACCACCCATTAAATTTACTTATGCCAGAAGGCCCGTAATTAGGCACCATTCAGCCCAATAAGCACAAAACAGACATAAAATATTCTGGACGGTAAAACTGTCTTTTGAGTAGTAAGGAAGTAAGGACTAAATATTGGCGATAGGGGATAGAAGAGAGGTAGCTGGATAATTGTACTGAGTAGTCGTATTTGGGAGATACCACGTCTCGAAGAGTGGAAAGTCTTAATTACCTTTCTGTATTGAATTATTCAGTAGTATTAATATCAAGCAGTGTTCTTCTTGTCCGTTTCATCTTGTTTCAGTAGTTAAATTGCTTGTTTGTGAGTGGATTCATAGCACATTGCAAAAACATTTTATTCATATTCCATACTAATCTAATACCAACTAAATGTCTAAAACAAATAAGGAACTCCCATGTCTAAATTTGATCCAACCGAACCTAAACTGAACATTCCGTAAAATAAAGCACCTCCTAACCAAAAACACACAATCCTCCCCTCCTAACCAATAAAACAATAAACCACAATCACACCTAAAATCGAACTTCAAAATGTGCACCACACAACAAACCAAAACAATTCCCCCTTTCCCGAAACAACAAATAAAATCGCACACTCAACCTAAATTACACAAATTCCATCACCACATAACAAATTACAACAATCACCGCATTCTCAAAAAATTAAACATAACCACACATTTAACCCAATCAAACCGCAACAAGTTTCGAAACCATATCAATCAACATCAACTACCAACAGCAAAATAATAATAATGAGTAAAGCATTTGCATATATGTAAGTATATGTATAGAGTAACAGATATAAATACCTTACGAAGAAAGCGCTCAGTGGATCGAATTTGATTCTTGAGAGAGCCAGATGATTTGGGCTTACTGGGCTTCGACTTTTCAATGGCACCGGTGGCGCCTTTGGGCCGCCGATTGTTCGCCGGCGGTTTGCGCTTGCCGTATCCTCCGTGGCCCATTTCAGACAACAACACACGACACGAGTGATATTAGAGTTGTGTTTTTCTGTAACCTAATTTTTAGTTCTGTCGAGTTTTATTAGGGTTTCGTGTTTTTTTTTAATTTTTTTACTTTTGTATTCTGTAATTTTAGGGCCTTTTAAAATATTTCAGACATTCTTTTTTCAAGGAGTATGTTTTAAAGGGAAATTTATATATTTAGAAACTAATATAGAGATGTATTCAATCTAGATTTTAACGGGTTTTTTTTGGATTCTTAATATCGTGATGATATTCAATAATGATTTTCAGAAGTCTATAAAAATTCAGTTTCGAATTTAAAAAATTCAACGAAATCTTATACTATTCAATTTGAATTTAGAAAAATAGGTTAGAATATGATGGTATTTAAAAATCCAGGATTCTGATTTTGAGAGGACTTTCGTTTGTTTCGAAATTATTATATTTTTGGTTGTGATTGCACAGTCATGATCTAAATCATAACTCAGGATTTTGGCGAAAACTGTGGAATTTGAAAATCCCTTCGAAGATCAAAATCTTCTTGTGGCGAGCAGCTACAAACACTCTACCAATGAAGGACCAGCTTCGGCCAAAGAGAGTTCCGGTTAGCGCATTATGCCCGATGTGTAATACAAGTCCTGAAACAGCTTTGCACACTCTGGTAGATTATACACTTGCTTTAAATTGCTGGTCTCAGATCCAAGGCCATTTAATCACTGGCAAGTATAATTTCCTTTCTACAGTGGTTCCACTTAGTACTTCAGCAACAGGACAAGGAACAATCCCTCATCACAGTTGTCGCATGCTGGATGTTGTGGAAACAGCGTAACGAACTAGTATGGAATCAACGCAGCCTGACAACAACAGAGGTGGTAAAATCTGCAGCTTATATTCTTGATCAGTGGAGAAGTGTCCAAGACAGAACCTTCGATCCATTCATGGGTTTCATGACTCAACATGATGGAGATGGACACTGGCACAAACCATCAGTCAATAGTATCAAGATCAATGCAGACGCAGCCATTTTTGCAGACACATGTAGGTTCAGCCATACTATTGTAGTCCGAGATCATGAAGGCGGTTTGGTTGAAGCAAGATCAGTTTGTAGACAAGGGTGTGTTACTCCTGAATTAGCAGAAGCCTTTGGAATTAAAGAAGCATTGAGCTGGGCAATGAAAAACACCAACAAGGACATAGTTGTTGAGTCCGATTGCTTGCAGCTGGTACAGGCCATAATGAGCTCTTTGCCTGGCCTTTCTTATCTAGGAAGGGTGATTCAAGAGTGCCGTGACTTGATTACCAGTTTACAACATAAAAATATTTGTTTAAGATTTGTTAAACGATACGCGAACAAAGTAGCTCACTACTTAGCGAGGTACAGTAGTTCAATAGCTGAGCGTATTTGGAGAGTGGGGGATTTGCACTCCGATTTTCATCATGTATTGTTGAAAGATTTGAATAAATAAAGTCACACGCTTTTCTGGCAAAACAAAAAAAAAATACTCGACAAGCTGTAAAAATAAATATACACTCGTTTGTTTTTTGTAAACAAATTATACCAACCAGTCAACCACTTAACACTTGGGCTTGTAAACGGTTTGCTTGAACTCAATTCAGTCCAGTCCTCTCTTGAAGGCCGGGATCTGGTTGTAGACTTGTAGACTCGTGCATAGCTACTTCGCCGCAACTTATTTACCCTTTTCATAGTATCACAATAATTTATTTAGATCATGAATTCTACTAGCCTATAGCACGAATCTTAAAAAATAATAGATTAAAAAATTTAATGTGAATGAAAAATATTAAAATAAAATTAAAAATAAAAATTAATATGAGAAATTATAAAATGAGAAATTTAAATATTAATTAAAACATAAAAAATATAAAAAAATACATATGAGGATGAGGAAGATAAATGAGGTATTATAAAATAATATTAATAATAAGGATAGATAGAAAATCTAACATGTTTTAATTAAAAAACTAACTGTCCGTGATATTTTTAGAAATGTTTTAATTATATTAATTGTATTTATTAAAAAAAATACGTTGACATGTTAAAATAAGTAAGTTTTTTTAATAAGGACAAATAAAAAATCTAACATGTTTTAATTTAAAAAAAAACTGCCCGTAATATTTTTAGATGTGTTTTAATTAGATTAATTGTATTTGTTAAAAAAATATGTTCACTTGTTAAAATAGGTAAGTTTTTTTAATTAATTAAAATTATTAAAATAAATTATAAAATATATAAGTAAGGGTTGCACTTCATATTTTTAGAAAAGGGAGATTTTAGTGATAACAAATATAAAAGGTAATATATTTTAATTTAAAGGTAATTGCCGGTGATATTTTTGGAAAAAAAATAGATTTTGTTAGAAAAAAAAATGTTTTACCTATAAAAGACAATCAACTAGTTACTATTTTTATATTATTTTATTACTTATTAAATAGAGTATTAAAATAGGTTTTAAATTAAATAAGTAAGGATTGCAACTAGAGCTGGCAATTTGATACACGACACGTGAACACGGTACGAACACGACACGTGAACACGGTACGAACACGACACGGATAATTAGTGTTTGGGTGCAAAAATTTGGTACACGAACACGAAAGTACACGAACACGAAAAAATACGAATATAATTAGTGTCGGGTTTGGGTTTCACAATAGGTACACGACACGAAACGAAAGTACACGAATTAATGAAGTAAATAAATAATTTTAAAAAATATATATTATTTATAGTATTGCATATTTAGAAAATATATAAGGAATTACATATGAACAATAAATAAAAATTTCATGACTAATTAGCAGTAAGTTATACATTTATATATAAGAAGTATATATTTATATATATAAGTTATATTTACAATTTTTTGTAAAATTGTATGTATTGCATATTTAATACACATTTCATAAAAATTTACATAATTAAGATAGTTTTATAATATATAAATTTTTAATTTAATTAAATTTATATTTTTGTTTAATGTACACGAATACGACACGTAAAGTACACGACACGTTCTGAATTGGATATGTGTTTCAAATTTAGTACACGAATCCAAAACGGGTCGGATATGGGTTTTACATTAAGTACACGAAAACACGAAAGTACACGACACGGTCCAATTGGCAGGTCTAATTGCAACTCATATTTTTGGAAAATAGAGACTTTAGTGATAACAAATATAAAAGATAATATATTTTAATTTAAAGGTAATTGTCGTGATACTTTTGGAAAATGAGTAGATTTTGTTAGAATTTTTTTTAATATAAAAGGCAATCAGCTAGTTACTATTTTTATATTTTTTTTATTATTTATTAAATATAGTATTAAAAGAGGTTTTAAAATAAATAAGTAAGGACTATACCTCATATTTTTGGAAAACAGAAATTTTAGTAATAACAAATATAAAAGGTAATATGTTTTAATTTAAAGATAATTGTCATGATATTTTTGGAAAAAAACTAGATTTTGTTAGAAAAAAATAATCTTTTAATTATAAAAGACAATCATCTGGTTGCTATTTTTATATATTTTTTTAATTATTCAATATAATAAAAGACCAAAAACCGACTGAAAACCGAAAACCAAAACTTTCAATGTTTCGACTTTAATAATATAGTATAGATTAGAACTTCATTTACATTCATAATCTATTTAACCATATTGTAATTTCATGATCTACGATAAAAATGAAATTTATCTCAACCTAATAAAAATGTATTTGTATCATTTTGATTTTAATTTTTTCAAATGATATCATTCTTTCTTTTTGACTTACGAGTGGTACCTTTATATTCTGAATTTTACATAAATGGTCTCTTCTGTTAGTCAAATGTTAGTTAATGGGTTAAATATCAAAGTGGTCATTGAAGTGAAGATCAAATATCACTTTCATCATTGATCTCAACGAGGTATCACTTGAATCACTAAAGTCGTCATAAATATCAAATGGATACTTCTAAATATGTGTTCGAAAAGTAAAAATAATTTATATCGAGTTCTACACATATTTCTTGAATGCTACCACAACTAAATGAAAAGTTATGAACTCTAGTATTTATGATATTATATTTAGATTTAAAAAAATTATTTACTATTTATTTTTAATTTTATAGTTATTTATTTTGATTTAATTAAAAATAAATAGTAAATGAATTTTTTAAAATTTAAATAAATTATCTGAAATACTAGAATTCATAACTTTTCATTTCGTTGCAGTAGTATTGACAAAATATGTGTAGAACTCGAGAAAAATTATTTTTACTTTTCGAACACATATTTAGAGTTATCTGTTTGAAGTTTATGATGACTTTAGTGATTGAAACGATACTCCGTTGAGATCAGTGATGAAAATGATATATGATTTTCACTTCAGTGACCACTTTGATATTTAATCCGTTAGTTGATTGTTAAAACATAAGAGTATTACACGTGGAAGTCAAAAATATAATGATATTAGCTACAAAAGTCAATAAAACTATGGTATCATCGAGAAAATTCATAAAAATGTTTTTTGTAATCTTAGACTATTTTTGTTCAATATTTTGATGGTTGATGTTTTTCTATGTATTAGATTTTAAGGTTTTTAAAAGTGCGAAAAAATTGAAATTTAAAAATAAAATTAGGTCAGTTATTTGTATTTTCACGTTTGGCTAACAAATCAAAATCAAAAGGACACATCGAGAATATTCCAGTCCTCTCAACTGTATAATACGACGATCATAAGTTATTTGTAAATAACATTGTTGTAAATTCATCCAAAACATTGTTGTAACTAGCTTTATAACCCGTACGAGGCACGGGTATGATCTAAATTTATATTTTTCGGATTTTTTACACGTTTTTAAAAATGAATTATTTGTCATTTAAGATTTTTCTTTTTTTTTTTGCTTTCGAATTGCAATAGTACCTACCATTGTTCATAAAAAAAATATAAAATGGATTTTTTTTTGATTTTTTGAATTTTGCAGTAGTCGTGATTAATTATGGACGTTCATTGATTTGGAAGAGATAGTTAATCGATTAAGAAGAAATTGAGTTGATTTGCATCAGTTGCCTTAATTTTATATGTTGTGTCTATAATGTACACGCTAGTAGCCATCTTTTTCATTAATTTCATCAAATGCGTGAGAGTCAGCTACATTGTTCAACATATATTTTTCGGTTTTGACGTAAATAAGGTGTAACGAAGGACCAAAGTATATACACGATAAGTGTATATAGATATTGGGCACGAACACAAGACCACACGCTTAATCCGATAATCATGGTTACAAACGATGAACCAAAGTTGTTAATTTAGAAAATATCTTAAAATTTTCTTTTTTTTTGATCAATTTGGTAATTGTTATCCATTGACTATATTGGTTGGGTGTTACTTTTCGTTTCAAGCGATTTATTATTTTTTTCTCGAACATGCCTCATCATTGGGGGTAGGAACTGGTGTTGTAGATGTTGAGTTTATGTGCATTATAGTATATATGTCATGTCCATCTTGATTGTATGAGGTAATTTATACTTCGAATAATTATTGTGTACAATGTTGTTGACAATTTGAGAAATATCCTCGATGATTTTTTATTACGTGTGGACATGTGTTTATTAGTTTAATCATCATGTTCAAAATATTATTGAGTGTAGTATATTATTTCCCTTGGGTGTTAATGCAACTATATAATAGTAAGACCTGACCGACTTAAAAAATGATTATTTCAATTGGGACACTTACAGATCACTCAACGTTCTTCTTGAAAAGAGTGAAAGTTGTTATTTAAGCATTTTTCATGTCTACAGTTGTCCTACATAAAGTACGTATGCAGCTCAAGCGGTATGCCGAATATAATGTTTGTACTTTGCTCCATTTTCACTTAATTTTTGAATACCTAATTTATTTAGGTCATCCGACATGCACTGCAGCTGATATTTGAACTACCTTTTTCTTTCTTTTCACACAATAACAGAAGACTCTTATCAGCATCAATTGATCAAAGTTGTACTTTGATCCTAACTTCATTTAGCTAATTAAAAAATTTGTTAATTTCAGTAACCAAAAGCGTGGACATACTCTAAATTTGCAAATTTTATTAGATTTTTTGAAAATTTTTATTGTTTTGCGTGTTAAAAGTGTGATAATGAGTTATTCGAATGTTGACAAAAGTATGTATGTGTTCTCATCAGTTAATTTGATGAAGTGTTATAATTTAAGTATATTTTTGTTTTTATTTGTTTATGTGCAAATTTAAATCCATTTTTGTTATAAATGTAATATTAAAAGTTTGATAGACGATACATTCGAAAACTAAAAGTCCGACATGATTGATAATTTTTTAATACTTCGGGAGTTAAATATAATTATAGATATTAGTTATCTAATCATTTATGTAGTAGTAGAAATATAACTATAAATTCCTATATTTAATAACAACGGAGTAATAAATATAGATGTATTAATGACGATTAATAAATTGTATGTATTTAATATATGCATTAATTATAGAATTATTATTATTATATAATAAGTAGGGGTAATATAGTAATTTCACATGATTTTTTTGTCTCAAGCAACCCCCTAGTTGCTCTATTATATATATAATAGATTTATTTACAAGCTAAGACCAATCATACCACAAAGACATCCTCTAATCTATGAGACCAATCATAACAACCCACCTTTTTCACAGTCTTTTTTTTCTTTTTCTCCTAGCGGCCGGCGGGGCTTTCATTAATTTTTTATTAGGAAAAAACCCCAAATCAATTAATTTTTTTGATTTAATCTTGTTTTTTTTCAATAATTCTCTTTTTTGATAAGAATTTATGTCATTTTAATTATGTTTTGTTTGCTTAATTAAATCTCATCTTAATGAGTTTTGGTCTCAATTCATTTGAGTTTTGTTTTTACTCTTCTTGTGAGAGCTTAGTGTATTTTGGAATAATCTAACGTCAGATATTAGATCTGTGTGATTTTCAAGTTTTTGATTTAGTGATAAAGATTTTTATGGGATTGCAATTACGGTCGATAGCTCAAACTAATTATAGCAAAAGAGGTACATGTGTATATATCAAATTCAACAAATCGTTTGATCGTCTCTGGATGAAGACCGTAATCGACTCCAAAAGACTAAGACTGTAATCAACGATATGATCTGTTTTACGTTTGTTCAACTCTATTGTTTTTTAGATGTTATACGACTTTTCATTAATGAATTAATTTCCGTTTCAAAAAAAAAAAACTTACATATTACCAAGCTAGCCACTTACCTTCGCTTAACAAGGATCTCAAAATTAAAAGGCAAACAACTCTTTTAATCAAACTTTTGGTTGGTACATCACATAAGTTGTTACGAAGTACTAGCTTATAGCCTGGGCGATGCACGGTTACTTAAATTTTATTTATAATTATTTTGTTTATCATTATATTTTTATTACGATGCAACACACGATTGTTTTTTTAATATTTATAATTATATTTATTTATGAATATTTTAATATTTAAAAGTTATTAGTTTACATGATTAAATTATTGTTAAAAAAGATTTAGCCAAAAAAAATTATAGTTAAAAATTTGATATTTATTACATTTTACACGCTCAATTTAATATTTGTTTATATTGAGTTATAAAAGTTAGATTTGGCCAATTTTACTGTTCACATGAAATTCACAAAATAATCTTTAATTTAGTTGTGGTTTAATAGTTTTTTTTTTCAATTAAAAACTATTCTAAAACTAAAAAGAGAATAAAGTGACGAAATTTAATGTTGAGAATTCTATTCGATTTAGGAAATCTGTAGTTTAGATTATTAGAATAACTTTTATTAACCAAATACAGGTTTTAATGTTAAATCTAACGGTTTTCACCTATCTATTTAAGATTAAACGATTTTTATTATTTTGGTTATAAATGAGTTTCCTTATTTAATTACAACTATTTTTATGTTTTAACTTTTTGGAAAATCCAATCCTAATATAATATCTTTTAACTTATGTCATTTTTAGATAATAATTTCTTTTTATATGATATAATCTTGATCATCTATTTTTAAAAGTATTGGATCTAACAGTTGAGAATGTTTTGGCGGTATTTTGGACCAAACTACCGGGATGACATTATTAATTTTTCTTAATATTTATAATTTTTTTTAATTTTTAATTTTTTTAAATATTTATTTCTAAAAATTATATACTATTTTTTGTAATATGTTAATGATGCGGGAACTTTGAACTTTTGAGAAAATAAATTATCAATTAAAATATATATTTTTTGTAATAGTTTTTCTTTTAAAGTAGTACACCGTGACGATCAAAATTCTGTATAAAATTCATTTTTTTATAGTATATCCCGTAAATATCTATGTTATTATATTAAAGACTAAATAATGAAAGCTTTCTTATAAGTGTGGTCGCTTTGTTTGATCACTCAATCCATAATCGTTGGATCTTACAAATTAAATTGTTGAGAAACCTTACATATAACAATAAAATTATCATGTAGAATGATCTAAGATTTGAATCTACCAACAACATATTAAACTTTACATGTTTTTTTTTTTGAAAAAAAAAAGAATTTTTCTTTCATTTTTTTCTTTCAGATATAGGTTATTTGATAATATTTTTGTAAAGTACGATTTTTCAGAAAAATACTATACTAATTGATTAACAAACTTTTAAAGTTTCGAATTTAATAATTTACAATGTATATAGGTTAAAAAAGTTAGGTCTGTTCTGTAGCTGAGTCTACAATTTCAAAATACGGTTTTTTTTAATATGAATATAGTCCTGCTAACAATGAAATTAGGTCTCTATGAGTGCTTATAAAACTAAATCACCATTTGCGTATAATTTATTATTTAATAATAAATTATATTTGATTAGTTATGATCTATAACTTAATAAAATAGGATAAAAAATATGCACAATTTTATTAAATTTTATCCTCGTATTATTATATTCTTTGTTGATTTGAATTTTTCTTAGATTGATTTTAATTTTTGAACATAGATTTCTAAATTTAAAATAGTTAGAAAAAAGTAATTAAATTGACCTTAAAATAATGATGACATAATAATCATTATTAGAATTTAAATACTCACTTTACTGATTTGGGCTTTATCTTGTGTTTTAAAAATCAGATTTTGACGATTTTACACCCCACGTGAAGATAATTAAATTATTTTTAATTAAAAGATGATTTAACAATTTTTATCTAACTGGAATTGTCCATGGAAGAGAAAAGAAAGTCACGAATGTTTTACATGGAGAATTCTATTCAATATAGAAAACTTATTTATATTTGGTATATTTGGTTTAAATTATCAAAATACACTTTTTAGAATTTAAATATAATCCTATTATAAATAAAATACACTTTTTTTAATATTTGATCAAACGATTTTCATTTATCTAGTTAAGATCTAATAGTCCTTATTAATTTGGTTGTCACGATCAAAATTTTGGATAAATCCCTATTATGCTTATTATATAAAAGAGTTTAATATAATAAGGATATCAAGTACATAATGATATAAGTATCTTACTAACTGCTTTAATTTTAATGTTTCGATTTTATTTATAGTGTATATAAAATTTTAAAATACATTATTACTTCAAAATTATTAAACAGAATAAAAATTATGTTATGATTATATAAAATTTTATTATCATATTATTATAGTCTTTATCGATTTGAATTTGTTCTTAATTTATTTTAATACTTTATTGAAGGAAAGATAAAATTTCTATATTTAAAAGAATTAGTGGAAAAATAAATAAATTGGTGCTACAATTATAAAAAAATATTTATTAAAATTTAGATACGTACTTTACTATTTGGGTTCTAACCTGAGTTTTAGAAATTGAATTTTGACGATTTTACAACTCAGGTGAAACTAACGAAATTATCTTTAATTTAATGATGATTTAATAATTATTATCTAATTTGACCCGTTGACCTACCCATAAACTGAAAAGAAAAGATGGTTAAGTATTATATTCAAAATTATTATTTATGAATATGAAACCCTCAATATTTTAATAATATTTTGATATTATCCTTTTATGTTTGTTATATGTAAAATAATATAATTATAATTTGGATTAATCAAATTGTTAAATGTTTAAATTTATTCATGTACATGAGTTCTCCTAAGGTCCACATGTATCATTGTTATATGATATACATGATAATTTTTAATATTGTAATCGATATGAATTGTTATCTGATATTTGGTTTAACAGTTATTATCTAACTCGAACTATACATAAATTAAAGAGAAAAGATATTTAAGAATTTTTACATAGAAAAATTTTAAATTATCAAAATACACTTTTTAGTATTTAAATATAATTCTATTATTAATCAGATACACTTTTTAATATTAGATCTAACAATTCTCATCGATCTATTTAAGATCTAACTTTAATAATTAATTTGGTCGTATAGTGGTCGTACACGGACTAGATCGATTTTAATTTTTTCTTAAATTGATTTTAATATTTTATTGAAATAAACATAGAATTTATAAATTTAAAAGAATTAGGAAATAAATTAAATTGGTACTACAATAATAAAAAAAATTATTAAAATTTAGATAATTATTTTACTGTTTGGGCTATATCTTGAGTTTTTTGAGTTTTAGACAACAGATTTTAACAATTTTACAGCCCACGCAAAGCTAACAAAATTATCTTTAATTTAATGATGGTTTAATAATTATTATATAACTAAAACTATCCATAAACTAAAGAGAAAAGATAATTACGGTTTTTTACATGAAGATTTCTATTCAATATCCTATTTATAATTGGTTTAAATTAAAAAAATTATTAAAATTTAGATAATCATTTTACTGTTTGGGCTCTATCTGAGTTTTTGACAACAGATTTTAACAATTTTATAGCCCACGCGAAGCTAACAAAATTATCTTTAATTTAATGATGGTTTAATAATTATTATCTAACTGGAACTATCCATAAACTAAAGAGAAAAGATAATTATGATTTTTTACATAAAAATTTCTATTCAATTTAGAAAACCTATTTATAATTGGTTTAAATTATCAAAATACACCTTTTAGTATTTAAATAATATCCTATTATTAATCAAATACAATTTTTAATATTATATCTAACGGTTCTCATCTATTTGAATATTTATAGTTTTATAATACAACGGATCATATACTAGTACAGTGATCAACCAAAGTTTTGGATAACATCTCCCTTACGCTTATTATATATAAGGAGTTAATTACAATTTAATGATTCTTGTCCAGAATTCAGAAAAATATACCTCACGTACAAAGCAATTAACTTAGGCTCTGTTTGGGATTGCTGTTAAAAACAAAGTAGTTGAATTAAACATTGGTAGCTTTAAGCAAAGAAATAATACATCAGAATGCTAATACCAGAAATCAGGGCTCCTGACAATAATCCGGGACAATCCAATCAAAGTGACCCTCCTGAAACCGAGAAACTATCACCTCCAAGAACTCCTTTTCTAAACCACCAGCATAAAAGGGAAAAACATTATTTCCTCTTTTTATTGTAGGAGTTGTCGCACACCGTACTATTCTCCCATCACCATCAAAAGCAAGAAGTCCATCACCTTGTTGCAAAATACGCATTAACAACTTGAATTGTTCTGATTTCTCACTAAAAGGAGGATGCCTTAACCATGGTAAAGTTCCAACATACTTTTCATTTGAAGTAACGCTGATCACTTCAAAGGCATCATCAGTGCCCTTCATTCGGAGATACCTTGCTTTGAGCCTCTGCCAAAATTCGGGGAAAAAAGTAGCCCAATCCTGCCAACTGTCATCATAAAGAAGCATGATTCTCTTCCCCGCGAGTTGAGACATCTTAACCTGTAAAGTTGAATAAAACAAATGTCAATAAGCAGAGTGGATTTAAACTTCAGAAACAGAAGAGGAGAGCCGGAATAAAACCAAGCACAAGCAGTGGCGGATCCTGATCCGAACTTAAGGGGGGTCAAAAAAATTTAAGGGGGGTCAAAATTCTATAAATTAGGGTCAACTTATTTACATAACCTGAAAAAATATATATAGATAACTAAAAACAAAAATTTAAGGGGGGTCAGTTGACCCCTCTTGCCCCTATTAGGATCCGCCTCTGAGCACAAGAATATTAAAACAACTCACTTTGGGCCCGTCATTTTGTTCCAAGTGTGTGTTTGGACCCAAGAACTTATCCAGCGTCACTTTCTTTGCATATTCAGCACTCATCTCCGCAATTCTTTGGCGGGTGAATGGATATGCTTTAGGTCCATGTACTTTCAAGATCTCAAGGCCAAATGGATCAAAGAATTTTCCTCGCGGTCCAATAATAACTAGCCTAGGATCTGGATCAAGCCAATCAAAAACTTTGGGATAACTGAAAATCCGCTGCAAACTCGTACACCGTGGGTCTTTAAACGGGAGTGCCAACCAAGGCATTTTGTTGAAACTTTTCCAGAATGATCCTTCACTAGCACGTGCACAAGAAGTAAATGTGTTATGAAGGTAAACCATCACGATTTCAAACTTTTCCTTATCAGCAACCTGTTCATAGGCCTCCTGGATACACTCTGTAATATCATCAATTCGATAATCTTCATAAAAATACAAGGCTACCACCTTATCTTCAAGATTATCAACAGGTACCTCCTGTTTAAAAAAGTAACCAAGAAACAATCAGTATTCATGAGTGTGCAAAGGGAGCACATATTACTTTTAAGAGACTATAGTGAATATGGTAGAAAGCCCAAATGACTAAAACATGATACCTGCTTCTCTTTGTTGATGACATAATCACATCCAGCAGAGTTCAGGAGTTTTGTAATGTTGGGACGCTTTAGAAATTTTTCGTCTCGGGATATAAGCCATTCTATTTTTTGGTCACTGAAAGGAAAACCTGGAGCTCCATACAGAAGAAAATCATTGTCGGCCAAACATTGCAAAACCACACCTTTAGGATCAATGACAAATGAAGCCGTACTGTATTTATCAATACAGCGAGAGACTGGAAATCCCAATCGTCTTTCCATATATTCCGGAGATTTGATATCAAAGAACGGAATGGCAGTCCATGGCATGATAGAAAACTTTTTTTCAAATAAATCCTCCAGTAGTGGGTTGGAAACAGAACTATCAACCTTAACTCCAATGAAAACAACCTCGAAACAACCTTCAGGGTGTATGGCAGCATATACCTCTGCCAATGCTGTTACCCAGAGCCTCAATCTAGCAGTCCAAGGAACCAGTGGCACAAAATGTAACACAATAAACTTACCTTGTAGGTGTTTAGCTTGGACCTACAAAAAATGTAGTTTGTATTATTAGTCGTTTGAAGTTTGTTTGATTTTAGAGTTAAAAAGGGTGGTAATTATTTGTAAAAATAAAGGACTTGATCATAAAGGACATTACACCTACAGTGTTAAACCTATACACCTGTTAGCAAAAATGTCTTGGTTGGCCGTTAATAAAGCTAGCAGCTCTTCAATATCATCATCCTCCGAGGGCATTCACTTGTTAGTTAAAATTTTACTAAACATCATTCATGGTAGCTATATTTGGAAGACCAAAACTCACCTGTTAGCAAAATATATTAATTTTTTAATTAATTCCTATCCATCAATCACACAATTTATACTACCTTTCAAATTTACCCGACCATTATAGTTAATACCGTTGGTGTACATCATCTTAAAGGTTCAAAAAATTTTAGCTAACAATTATTTTATAATATTTTAGCTAATCAATTTACCTAATACCCTCGGAGATGCTAACGAGTTATAACTAAATAAATACACAAGAGATTTTTAAAAAAAAAGTAATACCGGATGATCGCGGTCATTGTAAGTAATTAGAAAATCTCTGTTTTTGGTGAAGAGGATTCTTGATAAATTAAGTCTATCTCCTTTTTGAAGCATTCTCTTATTGTGCTTCCGTTTCTTAGATTTGTTTACCAAATTACCATTATCATCGTTTTCCTTCTTCAATCTCTGCTTCCCCCGACAAGATGCGTCGTCATCGTCGTTATAATAATAATAATTACTATTCCTCCTCCTTTTTTTGGTTGAACACATCATCCCTAGCCTCAGTCCTCTCGCCATTGACATTATCTTATCACCCCCCTCCCAATCCAATATATATACTCATCCAATATACTCCTATATTATATAGGACTTGTTTTCTCCTGCACACACCAACTCCTTTTTTATCTTAATTTCACTTTTAAATTTCATATATTATTTATATTGATGGTATACATTTTTAAAAAAAATATATCATATTAAAGTTTTTTTTCTATTTTATAATTGGATTTTCTACGTCGAATAGAATTCTTTATATAAAAGTTTGTTTCAATTAATAGTAGAATTATATTTAAATACTAAAAATTGTATTTTGATAATTTAAATAAAATATAATTGAAATTTTTACATTAAATAGAATTCTATATATAAATATTAGTAATTCTTTTTTCTGTTCAATTTTTATTCGAAAGGTTCGGTAAGACGGTAACGGTCAAATTAAATTATTTTTAACATCCATAATGTATATTCATATATAAGACAAGACAAGAAAACTCATATTTTAGTATTTATATTTTTATTGTTACGTATAATTAGTATTTTTATCAATATAAATTTTCTTATATATATATATATAGGCTTGTGCTCATGTGAGAACTTCAATTAAAATGAGATGTGAGATCTTATCTCAGCCCTTAATTTTTATACTTATGTTTTAATCCTAACCATACATTTCTTATCTAATTGTTATCATCATCAGTCTTTTCTCCTCTCACTCTTTCTCCGGTGACCAAAGTCATCTCTCTTCTCACTCTTTCTCCGGTGAAACCAAAGCCACTGCCATTGTCGGAATCTTTTTCCCGACATCAACACTTCTGCTATCATCCACAAATTTATTATATCTCGATTCATCTTCTCCGACTACAATAACTGATCGAAAAAAGAGATTTCCGCATTCTCCTCTTGCCTTTCCTCATCTCTCCCTCCATCCCTTCTCCGACCACCATCCATGTTATTTCTTTATTCTTCGCTCTTTCTTCTGTGGTTACCCTCGACAATCCTTTGACACTATTTTTGACGACTTTTGTCTTGTTTTTTGGAACATACTCATCAAATCTGTAATTTGAAAATTCTTCAGTGGAGATTATGTTCAAATTCTGGTGATTTTTGTTAAATTTTTCTGATTTGTATTAATTTTTAAATTATTTTGAATTGTAGCTAGTGATTATATAGATAGTGGTGATGGTACTTGTAGTGGAGGTAGTGTCGATAATTCAAGTGATTAATGGTGTATTGTAATTGGTGGTGTTATATTTTCGTTTAAATATCGGTGATTTATGAGTGATTGTGTTGATTTTGAGATTGATTTTGTTAATTTATGTTTAAGTCAAGTGATTTTGATATGATTTTGGATGATTTTTTTAGACGATAGTTGGACATTATAGTCGGTGATTTTGTTAATGGTTTGATTATATCGATTTTGTTTCAAATGTGATGATTTCTCTTTTAGGCTAGTGAACTCTGTTGACCGTGATGATTGGTTGCGATGGTGATTTTTATTAGCTGACCGGAAGTGGGAAGGAAATGGTGGTGATTTTTGTTTGACGGTGGTGATTTTGTGTAATCCGGCGGTGATTTTTTGTTTTCCGATGGTGGTCGGAGGTGACAACAGTGTGGTGATTTTTTGTCTTCCGGTGGTGATTTTTTGGATTGGCCGGAAATGATCGTCGGAGATGGAGGTTCCCGGTGGCCAGAGGTGGTGGATGGGTGGGGATGATAAAAAATTAAAATATTAATAAATTTAATGAGTGGTGGGAGATTAATATAGTGTATTTAAATGAATGGCTATGATTAGATCTCATATCTCACAATAATGAGAGTTCTCATTTGAGCGCGACCCTATATATATATATCTATACTATCTATCTGTCTATACTATTATATTAAAGACGAAACATTGAAAGTTTTGTAGTCTGGTAATCAAAGTTTTTGTAGTCTGGTCACTCCATTCATAGCCGTTAGATATTTTTGATCAAATCGATGAGAACCGTTAGATAAAATATTAAAATTATTATATAGAATATCTTTTCTATTTTTCTTAACTAAAACATCTCATTTTCCAAAAATATGACAGACAATTTCATTTAATAAAATAACATAATAAGGTTATAATTACTAATAACTAACCCAATATCATTTTTAGCCAAAGTTTATATTCTTTTTATATTTTCTAACTAAAATTTATACTTTTCTATTTTTCCTAAATAAACCTCTCATTTTCCAAAAATATCCAGAACAATTCTATTTAATAAAATAATAATATTTTAATTATTAATGACTAATCGATTAACTTTTTTTCCAAAACTTATATTCTTTTTTTATATTTTCTAACTAATATTTCTCTCAGCTAAAACCTCAAAAATATCACGGGCTATTTCATTTAGTAGCATAAAATACTAATATTATAAATTTATCTATCTATCTATACTATATTATTAAAGACGAAACATTGAAAGTTTTGGTACCTATTTTTTGGTACGGCACTTGCCTTATTTAATTATTTATTTAATTATTATAAAAATTATTATAATTAGTTACTCTTTTAGTTAAAATACATTACCATTTTTTTCTAAAAAAATCACAGACAATTTTTTTTCCAGCTAAAACATGTTACTTTTTCTATTTCCCTTACTAAAATCCCTCATTTCCAAAATATATCACGAGCAAACCCTTACTTATTTATTTTAAAACCTATTTTAAGCAATTATCTTTCCCCTCTTTTCTAAAAAAATCATGGACAAATACCCTTTTCAGCTAAAACATGTTCTATTTTCTATTTTTCTTACTAAAATTCCTCATTTTCCAAATATATCACGGGTAAACCCTTACTTATTTACTTTAAAATCTATTTTAATAATTTTAATTGACAATTATCTTTTTCAACTAAAACATGTCACCTTTTTTATTTTTCTTACTAAAACCCCTATTTTTTCAAAAATATCACGAGCAAATCGTTACTTTTATATTTTAAAATTCAACGAAAACATGTTACTTTCTATTTTTCTTACTAAAACCCTTCTTTTTCCATAATATCACGGGCAAACCGTTACTTATTTATTTTAAAATCTATTTTTATACTTTTAATTATTTAAAAATGTTTAACATGTCTACTTATTTTTTTAATTAATGCAATTAATAAAATATAAAAGATAAATAATAAAATTAACAATTATTAAAAACAATCTGTGCATCGTACGGATTTTAAGCTATATTATTAAAGACGAAACATTAAAAGTTTGGTAGTCGGACGAACGGACGGTCGGTACTTAGTGATTTTACTTAAGTACCCTTATTTTTTTTAAACTATAACTAAATAATAACATTATTTATAACTAATTACATTTTCAACTAAAATACATTACCTTTTTTTTCTATCAGAATTCTCTATTTTCCTAAAAAAAACACGGACGGTTATATTTTTTTAACAAAAACATGTTAATCTTTCTATTTTTCCTTACTAAACCCCCTCATTTTCCAAAAATATCCCGGGCAAATCCTTACTTATTTATTTTGAAACCTATTTAAATATTTTTAATTATGGGCATTTACCTTTTCAGCTAAAACATGTTACTTTTTCTATTTTTTCTTAGTAAGACCCCTCATTTTCCAAAAATATAACGGTTAAACATTTATTAATTTATTTTTAAATTTATTTTAATACTTTTAATTATTAGAAAAAAATTAACACGCCTATTTTTTTTAGCAAATGCAAATTAATAAAAATATTAAAACATAGATAATAAAAATTATAATTATTAATAATAATCCGTGCATCGCATGGGTTTTAAGCTAGTACTATATTATTAAAGACGAAACATTGAAAGTTTTGCAGTCTGGTCATGAAAGTTTTTGTAGTCTGGTCGCTCCATTCATAGCCGTTAGATATTTTTGATCAAGTCATTGAGAACCGTTAGATAAAATATTAAAATTAGTATATATATAATATTTTTTCTATTTTTCCTAAATAAACATCTCATTTTCCAAAAATATCAGAGACAGTTTCATTTAATAAAATAACATAATCAGGTTATAATTGCTAATAAATAACTCATTACCATTTTTAGCCAAATTGTATATTCTTTTTTATATTTTCTAACTAAAATTTCTACTTTTCTATTTTTCCTAAATAAAACTTCTAATTTTCCAAAAATGTCACGAATAGTTCTATTTAATAAAATAAAATAATAATATTATAATTATTAATGACTAACCGATTAGTTTTTTTTCCCAAAATGTATATTCTTTTTTATATTTTCTAACTAATATTTCTCTTAACTAAAACCTCAAAAATATCACGGGCTATTCCATTTAGTAGCATAAAATACTAATATTATGAATATATCTCTCTATCTATACTATATTATCAAAGACGAAACATTGAAAGTTTTGGTACCTATTTTTTTACCTGTTTTTTGATACGATATTTGCCTTATTTAATTGTTTATTTAATTATTATAATCAGTTACTATTTCAATTAAATTAAATTACCATTTTTTTCTAAAAAAGATCAGGGACAATTTTCTTTTCAGCTAGAAGATGTTACTTTTTCTATTTCATTTGCTAAAATCCTTCGATTTTCAAATATATCACGAGAAAACCCTTACATATTTACTTTAAAATCTATTTTAATACTTTTAATTGACAATAACTTTTTCAACTCAAACATGTCACCTTTTCTATTTTTCTTACTAAACCCCCTCTTTTTTCAAATATATTACGGGCAAATCGTTACTTTTATATTTTAAAATTCAACGAAAACATGTTACTTTCTATTTTTATTATTAAAACCCCTCCTTTTCCAAAATATCACTGACAAATCGTTACTTATTTATTTTAAAATTCATTTTAATACTTTTAATTATTTTAAAATGTTTAACACGCATACTTATTTTTTTTAATAAATTAAAATATAAATAATAAAATTAACAATTATTAAAAATAACCCGTGCATCGTACGAGTTTTAAACTATATTATTAAAGACGAAACATTAAAAGTTTGGTAGTCGGATTGACGGACGGTCGGTACTTAGTGATTTTACTTAATTACCCTTACTTATTTTTTTTAAAACTATCACTAAATAATAATATTATTTATAACCAATTACCTTTTCAGCTAAAATACATTACCTTTTTTTATTTTTTTTGTTACAAAATCCCTTCTTTTTCTAAAAAAACACGGGCGATTATCGTTTTTAACAAAAACATGCTACTCTTTCTATTTTTCGTTACTAAAACCCCTAATTTCCAAAAAATATCACGGGTAAACCCTTACTTATTTATTTTAAAATTTATTTTAATACTTTTAATTATGTTACTTTTTCTAAAAAAATTATTATTAAATAATAACATTTTTATAACCAACTACCTTTTTAGCTAAAATACATTATCTTTTATAACAAAATCTTCACTTTTTCAAAACAAATCACGGACAATTACCTTTTTCAACTAAAACATGTTACTCTTTGTGATTTTTCTTTACTAAACCCCTTATTTTCCAAAAATATTCCGGACAAATCCTTAATTATTTATTGTGAAGCCAATTAAAATACTTTTAATCACGGACACTTACCTTTTTAGCTAAAACATGTTACTTTTTCTATTTTTCACCCCTCTTTTTCCAAAAATATCACGGGCAAACAATTATTAATTTATTTTAAAATCTATTTTAATACTTTTAATTATTTAAAAAAGTTTAACACGTCTACTTATTTTTTTTAGCAAATGCAGATTAATAGAATATTAAAATAAAAATAATAATTATTAATAATAATCCGTGCATCGCGAGGGTTTTAAACTAGTATATATATATATATATATATATATATATATATATATATATACTAGCTTAAAACATGTGTGATGCACGGCACGGTTGAAATTTAAATTTATTATATTTTTTATAGTTTAATATTTAATTTTTTTATATTTATATTTACTTTTCATGATTTTTAAATTTGAATAGTTCTACTCATATGTGGTTGTTGAATTCGAGGTTGAATTGATGTAGGTGTTTCTGTTTGTTCGTGATTGGTTTGTATTTTAAGAAGTTCAGTAGTTAGAAAATATAAAACAACTAAAGTGTTTTAACTGAAATAGGTAACTGATTATTTATTAATAATTATATATGATATATTATTGTTCTATATATATGTGGTTCGTGTTATTTTTAGAAAATGAGTTATTTTAATTAGAAAATATGAAATAAATAATGTTTTTTAGCTGAAAAGGGTAATTGCTTATAAATTTATAATAATATCACCATGTTGCCCGTGTTATTTTTAGAAGATGAGTTGTTTTAGTTAAAATATATAAAACATGTAATGTGCTGAAAAAGACATAAATTTATTTATTATTAATTATATAAAATTATATCACCTTTGTGTGTATGTGTGTTGTCTATGTTATTTATGTTATTTTTAGAAGATGAGTTGTTCAAGTTAGAAAATATAAAATAGGTAATGTGCCCGTATTATTTTTAGAAGATGACTTGTTTTAGTTAGAAAATAAGAAACAGGTAATGTGCCGGAAAAGACAGTTGGTTATTTATTAATAATTATACAAAATTATTTTACGTTTTTATATATATGTTGCTCGTATTTTTTTTTAGAAGATGAACTGTTTAAGTTGGAAAATATAAAATATGTACTTTTCCCGTGTTATAATTTCTAGAAGATGATTCGTTTTATTTAGAAAATATAAAACAGGTAAAATGTTTTGCCTGAAAAGGGTAATTAGATAGTTATTAGTAATTATAATATAAAATATTTAGAAAATGAGTTGTTTAAGTTAAAATATATAAAATAGGTAATGTGAGTTATTTTATTTAGAAAAAATAAAATAAGTAATATGTTTTAGCTACAAAAGGTAATTAGATAGTTATTAGAAATTATAATATAAATATTTCGAAGATGAGTTGTTTAAGTTAGAAAATATAAAATCGGTAATGTGTCCGTGTTATTTTTAGAAGATGAGTTGTTTTAGTTAGAAAATACAAAACTGGTAATATACTGAAAAAGGCAGTTGGTTGTTTATTAATAATTATATAAAATTACATTATGTTTACATATATCTGTTGCCCGTATTAATTTTAAAAGATGAGTCGTTTGATTTAGAAAATATAAAATCATAATGTGTCCGTGTTATTTTTAGAAAATGAGTCGTTTTATTTAGAAAATATAAACAGATAATATGTTTTAGTTGAAAAAAGGTAATTAGATAGTTATTACTCCCTCCGTCCCACTTTTATTGTCCATGATCAGAAACCCACCTTTTATTCAATCCTATGAAATAAACAAATATTTACCAAAAAATTGTATTGTTTTTCATAAAAATTAATATAATTAACACATAATTTACCATATTAACTAAATGTGGACAAAAATTTTGGGACAAACGAATTAGGAAATATTGAACAATAAAATTGGGACGGAGGAAGTAGTAATTATAATATAAAATACTATATATATATATATAATAACTTTTGGTATTTTATTCGATGGCTTATATTCTATTGATTTGAAAGATCCAACGGTTGAGAATTGAGGGACCAAACTTTGGACGACCAGACTACAAATCATCTTGACTGCGGCGAGTTGACGGCTCTCAAATTGATCTATTTTTCTAATTTTCTTAAATTTTTGAATTAATAAAATTAAACATTAGAAAAAGTCTCATTTACCTTTTAAATACTTTCTAATGGAGGAAACTAAATATACAATTTTAATATTCTTGCTTTTAAAATCTTTACTAACGGAGGAAAGTAAACATTAGAAAAAAAACTTCATTTGCCTTTTAAATCCTTGCTAAAGGAGGAAACTAAATATACAATTTTAATATTCTTGCCTTTAAAATTTTTACTAATGGAGGAAAGTAAATAAACAATTTAAATATAATAATAATTTTTTGATTAGAAAATATCTCAATTGCATTATTAAAATTTTCTTAATAGAGAAAACTAAATATACAATTTTAATATTCGTGCCTTTAAAATTCTGACCAGACTACAAAAATTTCGAGGACCATACTACAAAACTTTCAATGTTTCGTCCGCCTTTTAAATCTTTGTTGTTGGTCCTTGAATATTGCAAGGGGGGGGGGGGGGGGGGGGTTGAATGCAATACTGATAAATCTCAATATATGCTTCAACAATTAAAACTAAGATTAACGTTTATGAGTAGAAGAATTGCAAACACAAGTAGTTTTACTCACAAAATAAATATTTTATTTATTTTGCAAAGTGTTGCTACAACCTCAAGAAAATATAAGTTTTCTTGAGCTTCGATTTTCTCCAGATCTACAAGACTTAGAATAACGAGATAGTCTAAGTAAACTAATCTTATCTCTATCATCACGGGTTTGTGGAGCTGCTGTCATTTTCAAGTGGCAGCTCCTTACAGCTTTAGAACCCATGTGACTTTCCTAAATTTCTATACAAACATATTTATCTTTACATAGAAAGCAATCTAGATACATTTTAATTCAAGCTTACACAATCCAGCAAGTGTTGATTTTTCGGGCTCTGGGATTGATACAGTTTGTCTTGTAATCTTCTTAGCTTCTGTCGTAGTCTTTGCAGGCCTGATATAGAGTTGGGATACTGCATCACGCCTGTTTCTTGAACAACTAGAACTGTCACATGTTTGACTGAGTGTATCCCCAAATCAAACGACTCCCTTTGAGACAGTGACCTTCGCTGTTAAGTTTGCTGTCACAGAGATATGCTTTTGGTGACAGTATGAACTCCCCGCCAATGATGTTGTGAGGAGTTCCAAATTTTCCGTCAGAGTAAGGTAGAGTTGCTGTCTCAGGGCTTCCGCCAATGTTGCTGTCAGAGTGGATATGCTGTCATGACTTGCAACATGTTGTCTTCTTGTAACCTTAATGTCAGTGATATGACAGTAACATTTATTCTTGTTGTCTTATTTAAGTACCTCTTGAGGCTTGAACAAATAAATGAACTTCTTCCAAGATATACAAAGATCTTATTTAACAGTAAACAAAAATGGTTACAAGAACATACTCTGGCTGTGACAGTATGTTCATACTTAATAAAAATTAAGCATTCAAAATATCTAGTTAAGTTGTCTATATGTTATCACCTATAAATCTTAACACTTGCTAATGGAGGAAACTAAATATACAATTTTAATATTCTTGTCTTTAAATTTTTTACTAATAGAGTAAAGTAAATAAACAATTTAAATATAATACTAATTTTTTGATTAAAAAATATCTCAATTGCATTTTTAAATATTTCTTAATAAAGGAAATTAAATATACAATTTTAATATTATTGCCTTTAAAATTCTGACCAGACTACAAAAACTTTCAGGACCAGACTATAAAACTTTCAATGCTTCGTCTTTAATATAATAGTATAGATATATATATACATGCTTTTATTCAACTAGAAACCTTTTCTTAAATAAAAACTAGAAACTAATCTTAGCCATTGATCTTTTTAGTACAATTAATCATTCATTTTTTAAAATCATATATGCACTCGTTATCCACGTTTATACTATCAGTAACATTCATCCCTCCCCTACTCAATCCATACATACACAAATACACAAAAAATCTGCCTTCACCTTCTCCGATGACCGGTCATCTTCTCCGATAAGATCTTCACCGATCGAAATTCTTTTGATTAAAAAGACCAGAAACCTTCATCATAGCAATACCGGATTCGTAAACTCCGATTACACACACACACATCTAAGATCTTTTTCTTTCTGATTGAAAATAATCCACAGCCAACTCAATGGATAATCATAATTGTCCAGATCTACACTCCCCCCATTCATGTCTGTCTTTTTTATCAGCATCCATCTTTTTCTCCTTCTTTGTAAATCAATTATATGTCCCCTCGTCGTATTACATTGATTTCTGTATACAAATTATTTATTTTGGTAATATAAATTGGTGATCTTTTTATATCATTTAGTAATTGGAGTTTAAATCTGGTACATATATCATGTTAAAAATTCAAATCCAGTGAATTGTTAAAGTGATGGTTGTTACTGGTGGTTGCTCGGAGTAGATCAGAGGTTGACGACGATGTAGGAGGAGATGTTAATATAATGGTGTTTATATCAGTTTTATATTTTGGTGATTTCTTAATTCAAATTGATGATTTTCGTGATACAAATTAATGATTTATGTATGATGAACTGGTGATTGAAGCATAAATCTAAATTTTTATTTTCAAGTTCGACCTGATTTACACGAAACTCGCAATATTTGGTCGGAAGAACAAAGAAATTATGATGTTCGTGCAGAAAGTTGATAATTTTTACTACCGATATTATTAGTGATTTGTATCATTAAATCACCAACATTTTAGTGATTCTCGCAAGCATAAATAGTGATTTATCGTCGAAATATATCAAATATGGTATGCAAACTAATTGTTGCGAGATGAAAAAAAATACAGTGAAGTCAGATTTCAAAAAAAGATCACCAATTAACGGGAAAAATATAATTACGAATGGAGGAGATTAGGTGGGGTTGTATGTGAGAGGGTGTATTTAATTGTGTGTGGTGCAGTTTCTAGTTTTTAATTAGTGCAGGTTTCTAGTTGAATAGGACCCTATATATACATAGACCATTGTTCTAAATAGAACCATCTTATATAGAGAATCGGGGAGAACCATATATTTTATTATAGAATCTCATTAATAATTTTAATTTTTTTTTACATAAAATATATAATATGATTTTAGTGTAGAATATTAGCATATAAAAATTTTATAAAAAATTTAACATTTAAAATTTGAATCAAAACATTGATTTTAAATTTGATTCTGCTACAAAATCATTTTGTATAGATTTGATTCTGTTGTAGAATCACTTTGGATTATTTGACTAATTTTCAATTTATTTTTTAAAAAAAGTAGTTTAATTTTTTTTTGATTTAATAATTGAAAGTTATAATCATATCTAATAAAAAATGTGATAAAAATATGTATTATGAATATTTATGCAATGGTTCTCTCCCGAACTCTATATAAGAAATTCCATCTTAAATGCCCCTATATATATATATATATATTATTGTCTATATGGTAAACCGATATAAATGAAAGAAATCTATAAATAGTTTATATTATTGTCTACGCATATTTAATATGAGGTTGAAAATCCTGATGTCGACCTCACGTAATTTTCCTAAGATTATGCACAAATCTCATATTAAAGACGAGGGTGTTACTGTAATTTCACTATATTATGTGTAATTACAAAGTTGTCGTTAAAATTTAATATTAAAAAACACCATTACATTAGGAAACTTTCTAATGTTAAACTCAGGTTCCTTTTTCTCATTTAATATTTACAATTCATATTATGTTTCTTAATATATATATATATATATATATATATATATATATATATATATATATATATATATAATATAGATATTTGTTTCACAATTTTTATGTTAATATTCTATCTTTTTAAGAAATATATTATAAGGCCGTTACGAACCGCGGCTTAGTGAACTAGTTAATAATAAGGAAAAATAGAAAATCTAACATGTTTTAATTAAAAAAAGTAAATGCTATGAATAATTCAGACATTGGAATTGGATATTATGATTTAGTCAACTTCTTAGACCAAGAAATTCTAACCCAATAGATGTTATATTTGACATATTTTGTCAAATAAGATAAAGGAAGTAAATATATATGTTAATATATTTAGAAAGTTATTATGTGGATTAATTATTTTTAAGTTACAAATAAAGAGTTCCTGCATATTAGTAGTTACTAGTTAGTTTTGTTTTCGGACACCTTCTTTTACAAGCTACGTGCATAGTTTGTCTACTTATTATAATACGTGGAGATTGCCATCTATTTTCTTTAGTCTCGGAATAGAGAATGTGTTCTTTCTCTTGCTCTTTGTCGAGTGTCAATTGTGTATCATACAAGGTGCCTACGTACCCCTTTATATAGGAATCAAGCCTCACGTAGTTCTTGGAAAACAAGTCATTGAATAAGCCCATTCAACCCAAGCCCATAAGATAGTCAAGATTTATGTTCTCATAAACAACTCAAGGATTATCAATCCACCTCATGTTTCCATAAACAACTCAAGGATTATCAATCCATCTCATGTTCCCATAAATAGTCCAAGGATTATCAATCCACCTCATGTTCCCATAAATAGTCCAAGGATTATCAATCCACCTCTCATTCCCATAAATAGTCCGATCTTTACACGTTTTCCTACAATCTCGTGGCATCTCCGCATTTCTTTCCATGATTGCAGGTCTGTCCCGTGTCAACCAAGAAACATCCATTCCATAAATAGGAATTTCCATATTTTGGGCTTCACCCATGGTGCGAGCTGGCCAGGATCGCACCGCACAAATCCATATATAAAAATTAGATGTTACCTTTCCATAGTTTAAGTGGTGCGAGCTCATCTGCGTTCAATTATTCTTATTTATAATAAGTAGTGCGAGCCCATTATTTCATAATGGTGAGTGCCCGAAAGATTAAGATGAGAGCCCAAAAGATAGGGATGCGAGCTCATTAAGGTGAGAGCTCATTCATTAACGATGCGAGCCCAATTATGATGAGAGCCCAACTCATCATAATGAGATCTCCGTGAGGGCCCTCGTTAAGGTGAGAGCTTATAAGGAGAGGTGCTCAACATACGTTAACGAAACGAGCCCACCATACTTGAAGGATTTTGGCTCAACACAACCCATGGTGCGAGCCGAAGCCCAGTTCACACCAATTTTTCCAAAACATAATTCATTTCCTAGACCCAAATCACTTAGGGACCTGTCTAGGGCCTATTACCGAAAATCCAGTATAACAAGTTAAGAGCATTTGTATATACTTTCTCAATAGCAGGATCATCTGGGATAACGACATGACATTGACATCCATAAGCAGGAGCAACTATCGCAAGACTAATAGCAGTGCTCCTAACATTTCATTTTGTAACTATCCACCTTTAGCTAGAAGACCAAGTTCTGGAGCCTATACAACGTAAAACATTAGATAATTCTAGGCAGATGCAAAATAACTGATGTACAATTTAATACACGGATTAGGTTAAAACATATAGCTGGAGAAATAAGTACTAGAAATTTGCATCTCAACATTTTTTAGGTCCTAATATGTTTGTAGAAGGGGGGTTGAATACAAACTATACTGTTTAATCGAATTTGTTTTTTTTAAGATTTAACAAAGTAAGAACAAATTATTGCAGAATAAAACTGAAACAATATTCAAGTTAAATATAACTTATATTAAACTTGAGGAGTGTTACAATTTGATCACTGATTACAAAGGTTCTTGATAAAACAAATCTAGAATAAATTCGACATGAATTTATCTATTTTTGTAATAAAAAGGACCGAATACTAAAAAGTAATTCAATATAATTTCTAGGGATTATAATCCGCTAGATTGTCAAAGCAGTACAAGAGATACAATTCTTATGGATTAAATGTTTAAGAACAATCAAGAATTAAATCTTCTGCAGAATTTAAGGCTTTGCAGTTGAGAGAAATGAATACAGAGCTTTTAAGATGATATGTTGAAGTTCTGTCTCTTTTCTGTCTTGTGTTGATAATACAAATGCTTCTGTCTCTTTTCTATTTAAACACTACATTCCTTTAAGTCCACGCGCCAATTATTCAAAGAAATGAATAAGGAAGACTTGCAGGAAGACTCTCTCTTTGCCTTGGAAGACTATCGGGAAGACTCTGTTTTTGCCTAGGAAGACAATCGGGAAAACTCACTTCTAAGTCTTCCTAGTTCAAAAATTAAGTCTTCCTAATTCATTTTTATTCTAATTTAAATAATTATCAAAATAAATTATGTATTAAATTAATTCTTTACAGAATTAATTTAATAAATAATTTACTTAATAGTAATATTTATTTATAAGAGAATAAATAGAATTCTTTGTCTTCTCAATTAATTCCCGAATCACTTAAAACTTAGATGAAAAATTAACATTTTAGAACGTTGACACTCAATGTATTGTCTGGTTCATGAGTGACTAACGACAATGTCTATTCTTCATCTGTGTGACTTTAATCAGTGATTCACTTCCTTTTCATTCTTGAACTCTGTAACCAGTATCTTTGTTATCACCTCTTGAAATCTCTGTCACTTTAATAAATCCACTGAGCTTGAATACTTCACTGAGGCTTGATCAATAAATTGAACTTCTTTCAATGTAGAATAACTTCAAGTCTGTAGATAACTTTAATCTGCATTCTTTGACAGATATAATATTCTGAGATTCCTGTGACATCTGACTTTTATTATTTACTTATTACATCTTATTTTATATTGAGTAGAATCCTCTGTGATTACAAATAGGCCTATACATATGCCTTTCAACATTCACTCAAAAAAATACCACATTTCCACTTGGCAAATATTATGGTTGATACTGATAAATATCGTGAGCATACTAAATTGATCCAACTGAATTTCTCAGGATAAACAGAAACAAGATACAAAAGGTCATTTATATTTGATGCACCTCAATCATGCGATTTGATGTCAGCAACTTTTTGTTCAATCACTAGCTAAGGAATTTATTGAATGCAAACAAATCTGACTAGAGAAGCTGTGAGAAATTAGACAATGGTAAGGCTAATTAGAATGCATACTTCTGAAAAACTGTTTTGAGAGTCGACTCCCAAAAGTAGGGTTTTAGTTGTCACTTCTCCATTCTTTAACCTTCATCCCCTTCATCTATTAACCCCTTTCGCTCTCTCATCATCTATTCTATTTACCAGTTTTTTTTAATAAAATCGATTTCTAATTCTTTTTGGTTGAGTTCTTGTCGAGTACCTTGTTATCAAGGTTGTTTAGTCGTGCCCATCTTTTTGGGCTGTTAATGTGTTATGTTCTGATGGTTTTATGTGGCTTGTAATGAGTTTTGGTAGTTTTTCTGAGAAGGATTTATCTGGTATTTTGGATGATCCGTAAGGCTTGCATCAAATTTGGGATTGTGGTGAATACCGCAAGTGCTCACCTTTCACAACAAAAAAATTGTTCATATTTTGGGGGCATTTGTTGCTCCAATATCAGTCGATGTAACTGAATGTTCTGAACATTGGGCTACAGATGGTGCTTATGTGAAGCACAATTGCGATGCTACTAGTTTCACAGCTGATGCTGATGTAGTTGGATTGTTCGAGATGTCATTGTAATACTTTTTAGATTAAAGAATTTGGATATTCTATGTGTTAAGCGATCTGAAAACAAAACGGCTATTTGTTTAACTCGTTTTTTGTTTCATAATCAGGTTGTAGTTGACAGTTCGGGGGTTTGTCCCGACTAGGTTTCAGTATTTTAATAAATTATTCCTTTTACGTAAAAAAAATGCATACTTCTGTGATAAAAATTAGTGTAAATGTATGACTGATTGGTTGACATCTAACATAATATTACATTAGTGCAAGAAAAAAAAACATCAGCTGTAAACAAGCTCGCATAAGGAAAAGAGGTAAGGTTGCTAAATAAATAATTCATGCCAAGTAAACTAACATATGTTTATGCCAATTTACTCATCAGAATACAATTAGGTATCAATTCACAAAGCTATGCATGGTCAAAATATATGTCTACACCGTAACAATATTATAATCAAAAGATATAAGTATGCACCATCCAAGTTGTATGTCAATTAACTATAACTCTCTCAATATTATGATTAACTCGTTAACCCACTAAAATTGATTAGACAATAGCAAGTATTAGTATGAAAAAGGGTTAATTATCAAGTAACTCACTTATTTCGTTCTAATATATCAAATGGATCACCGACAATTTTTTGATCTCATTTAAATCACTCAACACAAAATAAGTAACATTACATATTAAAATTTTGAAAAAATAACATTAAAATAAACGTTTTCTGTTAATTTTATGACGTGAACTTGATGTGAACTTGTTCACATGGCAAACCGATGATAGGGTTTCAAGATAATATGTTACATATGAATTAATTCGAGAAATTTTTATATTTAAAGGTTAAATTCGAATATAAATTGAAATGGATATGTAAAACCCTAAAAATATGAGATAATGAACATATATAAAAGGAAGGCGAGATTGAGTTGACATACCTAGTCAAAATATTACCCTTACTCAAATTTTTCCATTGATTAAAATTATAAAACTTAAGTGAATGTAACTTAATTTGAAATGAGTAATTTAAATGAGACCAAAAATTTGTCGGTGATACACTTGATATATTGGAATGAAATAAGTGACCTGATTGATAATTAACCCGTATGAAAAATACTTGAATAAATAAATTGTAGAACTACATACAATATTCTTTAACAAAATACCAACAATCCCATACTAGAGTTCCATAAAAATCCTAACTCATATAAGTTTAGTTCTAGAGTATCAAAACAATCCCAAGATAACCAACTCATGTTCACAAGAAGATATATAAAAAGATAAAAGAAAATAGCCAATTGAATGTCTTCAATGACTGAATCCTTCTTCATTGATGGTTTCTCCTCCTCTTGCGGCTTTTTCTCTCTTGCTTGTGTCCCCCTCCCAATTAGATCTGATCCGTCTCTAATAATCTCTCTAATAAAAGTATTTTTAATTATTTAATACAAATATAAGGAGTTTCCTTTGGGGTCTGATACAACTGGATTTTGATATTTGACCACTTTTAAAATAAAGCCTTCTCATAAGCTTTTATAAATTTAATATAAATTTAATAGCAGTCCGAGCTATATAAGAATATCAAATAATAATACATAAATTTATATTTTGATTTAAAATAACAATAAATTAAAAATTAAAAGAAATATGAATATTAAAAATAAATTGATAAATTAATATAATAAGAAATATCAAAAAATATTAATGCATTACACGAATTATAAGCTAGTACTAATAAAAAGCGCTTGGCCTACAATTTTGGAAGCAAGCTTAAGGTCGGTAAAAATAGATTAGCTAGTTGGATGACTTATTGATCACATATAGAAAGTTGATACTTCATAAAATGCCATAAGCTCACACAAAATTTAAAATCTTTGCGTATTTGTCAAATAATCACAAACAAAAATTAACAATATTAAGAATAATATGAAAATAAGATGTACCATTTTTCTGTTTGAAAATTTTGATTAATTTTTAAGCTTACAAGTCTTCGTCCAAAATCAATATACATTCAAGTCTTCTTGGAGCATGGATCTAGCCTGTAGCAAAGTTAAACAAATGCCAATATTAGTTTGCAAGGTGGATAACATAATCAAGAAATAAAACTGAAGGCAGTAAAAGATGCATACAATGATCGCAACTCGCAAGGAACTAAGGAGAAATAATTGGCTAGAAAATTTTGATGATACATGTATTTCGTTCCTCACTTATATAGCCATATAGATACTAATTCCATGTATCATCCTCGTTTTATTAATTTTAAATTTCTAGCTAGTGTTTAAACTCAAAGTAGTTCGTGCTTGATAAGGAGGTTCATAGTACCTTAATGAGTTTAGAGAAAATGAATTAAGCGGGAAAAAGAAAATTAACAACTACTTGCTTTGAAAAGCTAACTCAAACTTGAAAGGCCAAAAAACTCTCTACAATATTTCTACTTGTACTAAGAAAAGTCACCTCATTTGAGATTAGCATACTAGTTAATAGTGAAAGTGCCCACGTCAATTTGCTTAAAAACCTTATTTCCAAAGAGCAACCTTGAGACTTTTTAGCAAAACAAGCACATGTACTACTGTTCCTTAAGCAAGCGGTTTGTCAGATGCTGGAGGAGTATCTCCTTTGAAAATGTCATTTCCGGACAGCTCCGCAAATTTCTGATCAGGAATCTTCTTTGAGGTCTTCACTACATGTTCTGCTTTATCTTCACCACTGGGACCTCCATTTGGCTACATATTCAAAAGGAGCATTTAACTCATTAGCTCTCATATATTACAGAACAAGTGCATAATACCAGACAATCACAAAATCTGGACAGTACTGAATAAGCCATGAAACCTATAGTTAATACCAACGTATTCCAACCACAACCAATCACCAGACATGTCATGTATCACTCTTCTTAACAGAGGGAGATGCTGCTTCCAGAACATACACTATTACAGAACTAATATGTGAATCTTAGAATATACGCATCAGTACTCAATAACACATCCATATAATCCCTTACATCAGAGGAAGATGGGCTTACTTGGTTGAGTGTAGCTTCGCCAGTGGTAATGCTTTCCCTCGATGCCAAAGCACGAGCAGCCAAAGGGCGAGGTTGAATTTCTGGAGGAGGTGCAAAGATGTTTTGTCCACTAAGCTCCTCGCACTTGGCTTCCGAAAGCTGCTTCTTCAGATTTGCCTCGGCTTCACTGTCTGATCTCCCACTCAGCTCCCTTTGCTTTGCCACCTCAGGAAGAGAAGCAGGCTTCTTAGGACCAACAGTTCTATCTTCCCCAAATAAAATGTTGTTGATTCCTGCGACTGCTTGCTGATGAGGTTGAATAAAGAAGTATGAGGTTATTCTCAAGATGGACAACAAACATCAATATACTTCTAGTCTTCAAATAAATTTACTAAAGCGAATGTCCAAGTGATGCCTGGTACATACGTAACCCATTTTTGTTATCTGGGTCGGCACCATCTGCATCAGCTGTATCACTCTCAGCATCAGCTGTATCACTCTCAGCATCAGCTGCAAAAATTATTGTTGCCTCTAATCTCCTTCAACTCATAACCAGAACAAGGCTTCCTAGAGAAATGAGGTCAAAAGTTTCAGCAAACATAATTAGTTATTACTATCTGCATTTTGTTGCATCAGACCTGGCAGACCCACTAAAAATGTGCATTTACGGGAAGTATAGATATGAAGAGGAAAAACAAAGAAGCCATTTCGACAGACTTGTTATGTAGCTATGAGATGCAACCTGCTGAAACCGGTATATGTTGCATCCTATTTTCAGATATCTCTAAGGATGGGGATAAATCATGTTAGTTTTATTTTCAGTGACACGGCATATGTTATTAGTAGCATCACACTACGTATGCATTTTGCATGACCAAGAAAGCCTAATGGCTAACACGACCACATTACAGTTAGCATCCCTCCCTTCCACTTATCGGAGCTAGTAGTGATATATGTTTATACAATGGAAAAGGAGACAAGACAATGATGTGAAATTGGTAAAAATAGGTAAAAGAGAAAAAGCTGAGTGCAACACGTAAGCGTGTGATCACCAATCAACAACAAATTAGACATTTCCAATAGAGTCCATAAAATGACCCACCCAGGCCACTATGAATACCAGAGAGGCTCTTTAGCTAAAAATTTCACACTCAGCCAACAATAACGTTTTTACTGAAATCAACAATCAAAATCATAAACAAATTTTTCTTGCGGGTGCAAAATGGTATTTGTTTCTTTTGAAAATGGCTATTCACAAATCTCTCTGTTGTAGATCTATCTAACAAGAAAATTTAGTTAAAAAGGACTAAGAAGCATATAAACATTAAACTAAGCAGTCAAAGAAAGAAGGAAAAAATTAATAAAGAAGAAAACAAAGAGGGTTTTTCCTAATCTGGACCAGTAGCAATAATCATCTTAAGACATCCAAAAATGAAAAACTCAACGTATATAGCAAAGTCACTACACCAGCTTGTAACCTACTGATCATATCAATCACAAATCAAATTCAAAACTATATAAAAAAAATCAGACCCCTAATACAAATAGCAAAAACTACTTCATCAATCAAGCTGTAACCCACTTACCAAATTGAGTAGAACATTTCATCACAGATTAATTTAGGATGGATGACAATAAAGAATGCCTTAAAATCAGACACATTATACGAATATCGAAATGACTTCACCAACTAGCAATCTACATTTCAAATTGAGCAGATCAATCAAATCAAGAATCACTTAAAAACATTTTAAAAAAACAAACACTTAACAAATTACAAATAGTGAAACTACTTTTTACCAACTCTAATCAACAAATCAAATTGAACAGATCAAACCAATAACACACCACTTCTCGAAGATGATAATTCAAAACACTTTAATAAACAAACACATTACACGAATAACGAAAGTAGATCAATTCAATTACAGATCGCATTCAGGAAAAAAAACATTTACTAGTTTTACCTGCGCCTCTTGCAAAGCTTCCCAAAACTTGTAAGCCTCTTGCAAAACTTCCAAAAACTTGTTACACCAGGGGGTTTGCGGGCACCTCGGCAGACAGGAGATTCTACTTCCCAACCCTCAAAAATGCTGCCCATTTCTCGAAAATGTGCTGAACGTAGTGGTTTCTCAGATGCTGGAGGAGTGTCTCCTTTAATAATGTCATTTCCGGACAGATCCACAAATTTCTGATCAGGAATATTATTTGAGGTCTTCACTACATGTTCTGCATTATTTTCATCACTGGGACCTCCATTTGACTACATATTCAAAAGGAGCATTTAACTCATTAGCTCTCATATTACAGAACAAGTGCATAATACCAGACAATCACAAAATCCGGACAGTACTGAATAAGCCATGAAACCTATAGTTAATACCAACGTATTCTAACCACAACCAATCACCAAACATGTCATGTATCACTCTTCTTAACAGAGGAAGATGCTGCTTCCAGAACATACACTATTACAGAACTAATGTGTGAATCTTAGAATATACACATCAGTACTCAATAACACATCCATATAATCCCTTACATCAGAGGAAGATGGGCTTACTTGGTTGAGTGTAGCTTCGCCAGTGGTAATGCTTTCCCTCGATGCCAAAGCACGAGCAGCCAAAGGGCGAGGTTGAATTTCTGGAGGAGATGCAAAGATGTTTTGTCCACTAAGCTCCTTGCACTTGGCTTCCAAGAGCTGCTTCTTCAGCTTTGCCTCGGCTTCACTGTCTAATGTCCCACTCAGCTCCCTTTGCTTTGCCACTTCAGGAAGAGAAGCAGGCTCCTTAAGAGAAACAGTTCCATCTTTCCCATCTGCGAAAATGTTGCTACCTCTCATTTCTCGAAAATTTGCTGAATGTAGTGGTTCGTCAGATGCTGGAGGAGTGTCTCCTTTAATAATGTCATTTCCGGACAGCTCCACGAATTTCTGATCAGGAATATTATTTGAGGTCTTCAATACATGTTCTGCATTATTTTCAACACTGGGACCTCCATTTGGCTACATATTCAAAAGGAGCATTTAACTCATTAGCTCTCATATTACAGAACAAGTGCATAATATCAGACAATCACAAAATCTGGACAGTACTGAATAAGCCATGAAACCTATAGTTAATACCAACGTATTCTAACCACAACCAATCACCAGACATGTCATGTATCACTCTTCTTAACACTCTTCAGAGGGAGATGCTGCTTCCAGAACATACACTATTACAGAACTAATATGTGAATCTTAGAATATACACATCAGTACTCAATAACACATCCATATAATCCCTTACATCAGAGGAAGATGGGCTTACTTGGTTGAGTGTAGCTTCGCCAGTGGTAATGCTTTCCCTCGATGCCAAAGCACGAGCAGCCAAAGGGCGAGGCTGAATTTCTGGAGGAGGTGCAAAGATGTTTTGTCCACTAAGCTCCTTGCACTTGGCTTCCGAAAGCTGCTTCTTCAGATTTGCCTCGGCTTCACTGTCTGATCTCCCACTCAGTTCCGGTTGCTTCTGAAAGTAATTCTTACTAAATATTTTTCTGTATTCTTTTAAATCTATCCCACTATTAATTAAAAGCTCATTTTCTGTCACCCTTCGAACTATTCTGAGATGATGATATCTCGATGACCGGATTACTTTCTGAGCTGCTTTCAACTGAGTTCACTAATGACCAACAATTAGTGAATGGATGGATGATTGAGTGGAATGTATTGTTTTGGGTTGTTCGTGTGTGTATACATGATGCATGTATTGTTTTATCATTGCTTTTAATTTGAAATTCTATTTTAGTTTATATGGGTACTAACCCTTTTTATATCTTATAAATTTCAGTCATGGCTCGTCCTCCTCCGACAGGGAACATGCCTAGAAGAAGAAAGCGTTGAAGAAAGTTTAAAAAGGTTAACGGTTATCAATTGGTTATGACTTATAATCCATCCCAGCGATTGGGTTCCTTTCAGTTGAATCCCCGTGTTATTGCGAGGGGTCAATCTATGATGATGCATAGCTTGAGGCCTACACATTATATTGTGGATCCAGTAACTAGAATAGCAAGATTTTACAATGCTTATCCTCAGAAGAAGAGGCCACCTGACCTACAATTCTTGAAATTCAGCCCTGTAAGTCAACAAATTTAACTTGTCAATATTTATATTCAATGTGAATCTGAAATGGTTGATTTTTTCAATACAAGTTTCTCGAAGGTTGCAAAAAAAATAGAGAGGTTCTGGGGATGTCTCAAAGCGGGATATTCCCACAAAAACTTCCACCTAGACCAAGATTACAAACATGTTCAATATTATGTACTACCAGCTAGACAACACTACAAGGTAGTTGGCCAAAGGTCGGGGCGACAATTCGTAGAAGGTGGTAGACATTAAAATTTAAGATCATCTTCTCGAAGAAATGTCTACCACCTTCTACGAATCGTCGCCCCAACCTTTGGCCAACTACCTTATAGTGTTGTCTAGCTGGTAGTACATGGTATTGACCATGTTTGTATCTTGGTCTAGGTGGATGTTTTTGTGGGAATATCCCGCTTTGAGACATCCTCAGAATCTCTCTATTTTTTTTGCAACCTTCGAGAAACCTATATTGAAAAAATCAATCATTTCAGATTCACATTTAATATAAATATTGACAAGTTAAATTTGTTGACTTACACGGCTGAATTTCAAGAATTGTAGGTCAGGTGGCCTCTTCTTCTGAGGATAAGCATTATAAAATCTTGCTATTCTAGTTAGTGATCCACGATGTAATGTATAGGCCGCAAGCTATGCATCATCATAGATTGACCCCTCGCAATAACATGGGAATCCAACTGAAAGGAACCCAATCACTAGGAGAGATTACAAGTCATAATCAATTGATAACCGTTAACCTTCTTAAACTTTCTTCTACGCTTTCTTCTTCTTCTTAAACTTTCTTCTACGCTTTCTTCCTTTCTTCTAAGTCATAACTGAAATTTATAAGATATAAAAAGGGTTAGTGCCCATATAAACTAAAATAGCATTTCAAATTAAAAGCAATGATAAAACAATACTCAATACATGCATCATGTATACACACACAAACAACCCAAAACAATACATTCCACTCAATCATCCATCCATTCACTAATTGTTGGTCATTAGTTCTGTTTTAACCCTTCTTGGATATTGTTCATTGTTCTCTTATTTTTCCCTAAGTCAATGTTTGCCCTTTACAGCTCGGAAGCAACAAAGACAAGGACAAAAGTAAGTCTTAGCACATGAAATTGGATTATGGCATCTTGATGTTTCTATAGATGGAGTAGTTTCTGCCCTGCTCACTTTGTTTCAGACTCTAACCGGAAAACGACCATGTTACAAGGAAAAGGGATATCAAATAAGTAGCATGTATAGATTATAGTTTACCTTATACGAAGTTTATTTGCACATGCTAACTAAGATTACATACAACCTTCAATTCAATCCATGCTACTTGTTCTGCTTTTTCAGCCAAGTACCCAATGATCTGTAATGGCTGGATTAGTAAACAAATTCATATTAGCTAGTCTAAATGATTTTTTAACTGATCAGTTTCTGGCTTCTAATCATGACAGCTAGATGGAGGATCAAACATTCAAAACTTGGGTTTGCAGAATATTCAGGCTCGGATCAAAATGGTGATGGCATTTATGCTAGCATCACTCCTGCCATGGGTTTATAGTAAACCAGGATTTTATTTGGTTTTAGGTAGCTCCTATGTAGATGAAGGACAAAGGTATGTTACTAAATTCACCTTTCAATCAGAAAAATACATGTATTATTAATGTCATGAATATTATGTTTTGTTTCCCCATTAACACCCTCGTATAGGAATGTTCACTGCTAAGTAGATAGACTGATTAATTTCTATGTCAAGCAGCGTAGGCGTAGGAGGTTTTCGCCAGATAAATCAATTTGATATACTTTATGGATATATTGAAAAGTAGGAGGCCACGAAAGAGAAGTAACTTTATTCAAGTGTATGTTAAATTACTGAAACCCTAAACGTATGAGGTATAATGAGAAACTCAGAAATATCTAGAATCGTAAACCAAAATACATCTGAAAACAAAAACCCTAAATCAATCCAGACCCAATTTACCCCTAATTCTTGAGACCTAACCAAAGAGAGCGAATAAAGAAAGAGAACAGATACAAACAAAGAGACAAACATATACACATACACATATACAGACAAGGAGAGCGAATAAAACAATTTTGACAAGACAAATATTTTGTGCAAAGAGGTGAATGAAATACAGACAACAAGAAATTGAAAGGAAAGAAAGAAGGCTTTACCGATTAACGCTAAGAAAGCAGGCGACGGTGATTGCTCCAGGAAAACACACTGCTACATTTCGATTATCGAATGTCTCAGGGTATGTGTGTCTAATTTGTGTGTGTAATCTCTCTCTCTCTCTCTCTCTCTCTCTCTCTCTCTATCTCTCTCTCTCTCTCTCTCTCTCTCTCTCTCTCTCTCTCTATCTATCTAAATTTTCTGTTTCGATCAGGCGTAAGGCGGATTTATTGGAAATTCCAGCTAAAAATCCTATATTGCACGTTCTGTTCATTCCTGGAAATCCAGGTGTGTGTGTGTTTCGGATCACGAATATGTAGACTTATGAATACATAACTAATTTTTGAGAGTTTAGAATTAAGCAAATTCTATGGTTATTTTGCAGCCACGTATGCACAATTTAGTGCTGGCTGCTATCGTAATTAGAGAAATGAGAACAGTAGATAAACTTGAAATTAAATATTTTAGTGTAAATTTTATACTATTTTATTGTGAAAATTACACTATCCACAAAAGTAACTCCAACCCATTTACACTATTTTAAGGCTTTTAATTATTTAAAAATATTTACATATTTTAACTTGTCTACTTATTTATTTAACAAATATAATTAATAAAATATTAAAACGTAATTTCTATTTTTTCTAATAAAATTTCCTTCTTTTGCAAAAATATCACGGATAGTTTTTTTTCAACTAAAACATGTTATTTTTTCTATTTTTTATAACTAATTCCCTCATTTTCCAAAAATATCACGGGCAAATCCTTACTTATTTATTTTAAAATCTATTTTAATACTTTCATTATATAAAAAAAGTTAACATATTTTAACATGTCTATTTTTAATAAATGTAATTAATAAAATATTAAAACTTATAAAGTAAAACAATAATTATTAGAACAATTCGTGCATCGCACGGGTTTTAAGCTAGTTTTATCTAATATGAGAAAGAAATTGAAGACAGAGAAAAGATGCATATGATGACATAAACTATGGAGATGCTGCGTGCCAACCTAGAACTGGACAGATGGGGTGGGATGTATTATCCGTGATGATCAGGGACGTTCATTTGAGCTCGTAGCAAGGTGATTCACGGTCGAGTACAATCTCAGGAAGTAGAAGGAATAGGCCTTCGAGAGGCGCTTTCGTGAACAAAGGAATGGAGGAGGCATAAATGTATGTTCGAATGTGATGCTAAAGAAGTTATGGATGAGATCAATACAGAGGGAGGGCATTCCTATTTTGATACCATTATAAATGATTGTCGGGATATTCTTAAACACTTTGATAAAGTGTTAGTGGTGTTTGGTACTAAGTCTACGAATACGGTAGCACATTTGTTAACACAAGCTACCTATTCTATGTCAGGCTCCCAGGAGTGGTTAGTTACGGCTCCAGATTTTATTCATTGTAGTGTAAATCAATACAAGTACGTTTATTTAAAAAAAAACTATGGAGTAATATTTAGTTTGAAAATTTCGATGACATGTATTCCGTCTCTCATTTATAGAGCTAGACACATACTAATAACGACTTGGTCCTGGGCAAATTATTACTTAATAATTTGTGAAAAACTTTTCTGTTTTATAAAGGGTTAAATATCAAAGTGGTCACTGAAGTGAAGACCAGATATCGCTTTCATCACTGATCTCAACGATGTATCACTTTAATCACTAAAGTCGTCGTAAATAAGTTATCTGTTTGATGTTTATGATAACTTTAGTGATTGAAACGATACCCCGTTGAGATCAATGATGAAAATGATATATGGTCTTCACTTCAATGACCACTTTGATATTTAACCCATTTATATGTTTGCTCTATAAATTCGAACTCTCATCCCTTATAAATTCGGACATATATTCTATTTCTAATGTGCTAAATAATATTTTTTTGATTTATTAGTATTTAAAGTTGTACAACTCTACAAAAAGTAGAAAAATACAGTGACACGATTGTAGGGACGCCACCTAAACTCTCATGTATCCTCCTTTATATATATAAGTCATTGTTCCGGGGAGAACCATCTTATATAAAAAATCAGGGAGAACCCTTTCCATTAATCTCAGCCTTAGGATTAAAATTCATCCAACGATCAATATAACTTCAACAATTAAAATATTAAAAAATAATTATTACGCAAACGATTGTATGTCTACGTGGCAGTTATTGAACCACATTCTGTTACATCTCTGACTGGCAATCTCTCCGACAATCTCTCTCGGCCGATTTATCTCTGTCAATCTCTTCACTGTATCTGTGTCTCTCTCTCACTGTTTCTTCACTCTGTTTCCACTATTTCAGCGATTTGTCTCAAACTCTCTGCGGTTTTCGACAAAAAATATGGCTTCTTCTCCGAATCAAGCTCAAAACTTTGATTTTACTGTTGATATTGAGTTTTCATCGGATTCTTTCTTTCATCTTTCTTTATTTCATCTTAATTTTTTGTTGAATTCAACTTCGTTATAAATTTCACATTTTTTATCTTACCTCATACTTTTTAAGTTGCTTAGACGCATCCCTATAATTCATAATGTTCCCTCTATCATCATCATCGGATATTACTATCGACGAGGTTGTTACGAACTTCTGCTTCAATTCTTTAAACTCTATTCATTAAAATTAAATCCATGAATTTTTAAAATGACAAGAATTTTTGGAATATGACAACCATATACTTTGTTTATTATGAATGTTGTGTGTATGAAGCCCAATAATCGCACTTCATCGCTGTAGATGGTCGTAAAAATATCATTCTCTACTTTTGCTAATCTCCAACAATATCTTACCTTGAATTTATATAAACCTGATAGATGATTTATGCATAAATAATTTTAAATTATTTTTACATATTTACAAGCAAAGAGCCAAAGACCAATCACAACACAAAGCCATCCTCTAACCTCAAAGACTAAGATCATTCATACCTTACATATTACCAAGCTAGCTACTCGCCTTCGTTTAACAAGGATCTCAAAATTAAAAAAAAAAACCAAACAACTCTATGGTTTTACCTGGCAACTACAAGCCCTGGTGAAAAATCTTGTGAAACATCCGAAAATAAATCATCACTCTTGCACAATGCATAGACAATGTCCACCATGCTAGGTCTCCGAGCAGGATCTCTATGCAAGCAAGCAATGGCCACAGATACAACATTCGCTACACTTTCGATTAGATTTGGTTCCTCACTACGAAGACTTTCGTCCATCCACTCGATTAATCTCTCTGTATTTCCATCTTTTTTCTCCAAAATGCCATCTACCGTCGACCATAAGACCTTCCCTTCTTCATTGATTGCTTCTCTTCCGGAAACCAGCTCAAGTAACACAACTCCGAAAGAGAAAACGTCCATTTTTGTGGATACCACGCCATCAGTTAAATATTCGGGAGCAATGTAACCCTGAGTTCCAACAATGTGCATTGTTATGGCATTGCAACCGGATTTTGCTAGTCCGAAGTTGGCAATTTTGGCTCTCATGTAGCCATCTAGGAGAATGTTGCTACTTTTGATGTCTTTGTGAACAACTCGTGGCTGTGTATGCTCGTGGATGTATTGGAGTCCGTTTGCCACGTCAATGGCAACTCGCAACCTCATTTTCCATGTCAGCTGTTCGCTACGGCTGCTATGTAACCATGAATGAAGAGAACCATTTTCAACATATTCATATATCAAGTAGCAGTTTGCATCTTCAGGGTCTATGCAAAAACCCTCTAGCTTCACCAAATTCCCATGATTTACCTTCAAAATCAGGAAACCATTCATTTTAGTTTAATATGGATTCATGCATAAGGTCAATTTTGATTTTGGTACTGGTAAAGAAGCATAGACACATAATAGTACTTCCATTTTTTAACACTTATTAAGGCAGAATCAGTATATTAAATTTGACAACTACTACTAGCATTTTGACATTGTAGTAAAACTTACCTTCTGCAAGATCTTGAGTTCCTCACAGGCATTCCATTTCATCTTCTTGATTGCATACAGGATCCCATTGATATAACCTTTGTACACAGATCCTTGAAGAAGACATTTCTCATCGAAATTGTCAGTTGCTTCTACCAATTCATCGATACCAAAAACTCTGTACTTATCTAAACAATCCGAAACATCATCCATCAAATGTACATCCACTGTTTTCTTCTTTTGGCTCATTTGTGGTTTCTCTTCATCTCTATATTTTCCTCTGTTTTTCTTCATCATAGTCTCTCTATAGCCCCACAATCCACAAACCAAAATCAGTAAAAAGCCACAAATTCCGAGCCCCGCTGATAATCCTCTAACCTTACCTTTATTTTCACTTGTCTTGATAGAAACAGGAGCAGTGGGAGGAGGAGCAGCAGCAGCAACAACAGGCTGTGTGAAAATTGGTAATCGAGAAACCGGAACAAAAACAGTTTGGAAAGGCTTGATGTTGTTCCCATTTACATCAATAATAGACTGAACACTTGATCCAAATTTTGTAGCTATTGAGGAGAAGTTATCAGAAGGCTGAAGAACATAGCTGATTAAGTACTTTGTTTGCTTTTCTACTTGGGTTTTGTCCGGACACTTGCAAAAGATTGGAAAGATCACATTAACACCGATCGTAAGATTGGTTGGAACAAGTGTTGGATTCACAACTATAACAGATTGGAAGCTGGTGAGGTTTTGGAACTGATTAGTCGAAACTAAGTAATAAGTGTCATCTTTCTTGATGGTAAAATTAATACCAGCATAAGAAATAGCCATGCTACTATTTATTCTATTGCAAGAACATTGAACTGGAACTAACAGAGATTGAGAAGGTACTAAAGGAGAAGATGGTGAAGATATATTACTTGGTTTCGATATCATCAGCCGGCTTAAGGAGAAAAGATCACCAACAGAAGGTAAATCAAGAAAATCAGGAGCCATAGCTCTGTAATAAACATATGTTTGGCATGGACTAGTTGTCTGGTTTAGACTGCAGGTGTATCCTGTAGTGGTTGGCTCTTCCGGCTGCGAATCGCAGCCGAGTAAGTAGAGAAACAGAGTAGTGAGGATACAGAGTACTCTGTTTTTCATTTTCCTGTCTCTGTTGAAAGTTCTCCAAGAGCTCTGCTTATAAGATTTATAGATTTGTGTAAGAAGCTGGCAATGTCAAGCTTCTTGTGAAGAAGCCTGAAAAGTTTTAACTTTAAAGTTTAATTTAATGGTTGTTGCATCACATTATCCTTTTAGTCAGGTGTTTCATTTTGAATTTTCTTCCTTTTTTTGTTGAATAAGTATGTTTGTTTGAATTACTATTTACATAGAAGAATAGAACCAATGTTTGGCCCATACGTCCATATCCATATTAAACAAAAATTGTAGTCATCCACTCATGTCTAGACATACTTTCAAGACTTTGTTCTCTTGCTCTTATTATATGAATGCATTATTTTTGTGGCGTAACTAGTAGGGCAGTTTAAAAGGTCCCGATTCGTTAAACAAATGTAAATTTTTAAAGAGTTCGGATCCGTAACATACGATTATCGTAACATATCTTATATTACAATAAATGACGTGTATTTTCCCTAATGTTCCACTACTCAGATTTTTTGCCAATTCAAATAGACGATCCACTCATTTTGATTTTTTGTGTATTCTAGATACTAAGCATTTTAATTCTACGCATAGCTCGTGCATTTAAGCGACTTTTACCAAGTACAGGCCATTTTCTTGCTCTAGGTAGAAAAGTAAAAGCCAACTGGGACATCAGACATGTTCTTGGCAGTTGGGAGTTGGACCTCCAATTCATCTCATATCGAAGACTTCAAGTCAACAGATTGGAGGTTTAAGTGACATGCCCTGGAATTTACGGAACAGAAGCGGATCCAAAATTATTATTGAGCATCGATCATCGAATGCTCGTATTTTTTCACCTTTGTGCGGACTCCCCTAAGTTTTTTGTAAAAATATCTAATAGTAAAAAAAAATGTCGAGACCACTGTTCATTCCAGAAAAACTTAAACAGATGTATTACTTATTAGCCGAAGTCCCGAAGAGGTCAAATTTATCTATACAAGAGTTGTGACGAGATCTTTTGATACGACATAGTATTATCAGGACTGTTCTTGTAAATATACAAGTCTGACTTCTTCCTGCTGTAACAGTTTAACTTATCTCGTAATGATATCATCATTTTTCACTGTGAAATCCCAGAGTTCTCCGTATTTCTCGTTAAAATCCCAAATGTCCATGGTATTGTAATCTGCTATTAGTTTGTCGCGAGACTTTCTCTCCAAATTGTATATCTGGGGCTCAAAGTTGTGTGGTTCGCTTGGTTTATCCATCTCGATAATGCAAAACACTACTGTGAATATGGCTGCTCCAATGTAAATGTATTCTCCCTGTAAGAGGTCACTGGAAGTATTAGTACTTTTTTGTTAGATCGCGTTACTTGAAGGTGTAAAATGCAATGTTTATTTTACCGGAGCATCAAAGTACATTGCAACCGCAACGGTTGGAAGAAATAACCATGATATAAGCCCTGCTCAGAAGAAAGGGAATAAGTTCAGACAGTCTATATGTAGGATCAAACACATATGATTGGTCAATGTTATGTTGGTACCCTGGAAACCAGTGGGAGGGTCAATTGCTGCATAATCTTCTGCAACTGATTCCCAAAACGAAACTGAGAAATGGAAAAATCTGAATTAGAAGGGATTCAAAATAATATTTTAGGATACTTCTAAACATCATGGAACTGCCTCTAAATACCCAGAAAAAACACGTAGTTCTTGATTCCTATCATGAACATGTCAGGTTTAATAAAAACCCTGCTTTGGAGGAATATTTAAAATGTAAATCAAAACTTATTGTAATATACTAATATGTACAACTGTCACAATAAGATGTTAAAAGCCTCCAAAGAAAGAAGAAATGGAATCTGATCCTAAACAAAATTAAACCTGAAACCTGCTTCCACACTAATCACTATTGACTGAAATTCAATTCGATGAATGACAACCTCATTAGGATGATAAGTCGACACCTGTTACTATTTAGATTGCAATAATGGATATGAACTATGCCATTGCTTGAGATATAGTAACATACTCGCAAGAAGCTAGTCCAGATCAAAATAAATTCTTTACACCAAGAAATTAACTCAAACAATGTGCACTAACACATGTGTTGTCTATTGTTGAACATAATTGAGCAGTCAAGGGAAAGAGATTTCTGAACCCTTCGGATAAATATAGTGACTGGTATAGAAAGCGCTGATGCACATATTTTCATATTCATATTTATGGAATATGGCACTCAAAATAAGATATACCCTATTAGCAATGAAAAGGATATACTTGCAAATGTGCACCAGCATATGTTTCACATAATTGTTAATTAAGGTTACTTGGCATCCCCGTCAACAATCTAGAAGAAGCTTATGAAAAGGCGAAATCACAAGATTTATAGACTCTGGATATAATATAGATGTTGGTAAAAGTCTAAGAGTGGTGTATAATTTTCTACAACATCACAGTCTGTATGCTTCGCAGCTGACTAAGGCCGGAATTGATGAACTAAAGGGATGTTTTCCGTTGCCTAACACCTAACTTATTAAGGCTTATTAAGTTCAGGAATAAATTAAAGAACAGACCACCTCCACTACACCAGAAGCTAAGTTTCTGCATTCATATTAAAAAGCACAAGTGAATGCTTGATAATTGCAATCTGTTTAACTTCTTAAACATGTTATTCATGTCAATATCCCAAGTCAAACTTAAACATGTGAAAATGTATGAATAAGTTAATCATAAGGGAGCTCAAAACCAGTTGCTCGTAGTTTGGGGCAGATACACCAAGTAAAATTGCTGGCATTTTCCCGCACCTCCATTTTCTACCACTTATTCATCTAATAAACAGGTAAATATATGCATCAATCCGAAAGGATTCCAAAAACAGTACAATTTCGAGAGGCTGGACTGAAATACCACAATGTGGGAAGAGGGCTCTAAATACCGCATGAAATGCAAATTCAGAAGTTGCAAAGGGGCAAATCCACCCATTCTCATTACTTCTTTTAATAATACACATATTCGCTACACATATCAACCCCATGACCATGAAATACAAATGCAGAAGTTGCATAGGGGGAATTGGGTAAATCCACTTGCATTTTCTTAATAATACGCATATTCGCTACACATATCAACCCCATCCCCCCAAATTGTTTGTGATCATAAGCAAAACTCTCAACGCCGATACGTATTTCAGGCCAATTTTTAAAAGTGTCATTTGGGTAAAAGTTTATTAAATTATGATATACCGGGTAAAACACCAAATGTTCTTCAATTATTGCTATCAACACCTAAAACTAGAATGCACTAATATGATTAGCCTCCCCTCCATTGTCAAAAATTACTTGTTCTTCATGCTAGTACACTCAAAAAAGTAATTTAAAAAAAGAACACTTAAAAAATGTATTTACCTTTCTCATGATCACCCGGATTATAAGTGTGATGATCATCATATTGTCCATATATAAAATCATCCTGCACCACCCGTTCCAAACACCACACAATTAACACCTTTCACTTTTCCGGCACACAAAAAATTAAATAAAATGTTTCACTAACTTATAAGCCCCGACTCGAAACCAATATTACTATTGATTTTCGAAGTTCAGCCGAGACTAGAGCCTAAGCTAGCATGTCCATCACATATGCATGCAAAAACATAAAACGGGTCAACAAAAAAACATTAAAAAACTTACAGGGTCAACACCATTAGTGGCCCAACGATCTTTAGGGTCTTCATTTAAGTCAGGTTCGATATCAGTTAAACCAGCATTCAATCTTTTCAAACCAAGCCTTCCATATTTAACTGAACTTAAAGGTCTTTGTACTAAAGCCTTAGCTCTAGAAGTACACGGGTCGGGTTTGAACCCGAACTTAGGAACCAAATTTAGTGAGCTCACTGACACTGAAGTTGCCATAGATTTTCAGTTTATTCTTGAAGGTCGTAGATTTTTCTTGTCATAATGGTAAGGTTGTGTTGTAGTCACTGGTTGTTGATGGTGAGTGAATGACTGTCCAGTTGTAATGTGCCACGTGGGAGATGATGCTTGTGATTTATTTGTTGTGGATTGGAGTTGCTGGTTTTGGAGTAGGAAAGTGTGTGGGTCATGGAGGGCTGTCGTTTTAAGCTTTATCCTCTTAGTGTAATATTATATTCCATTTTTATTATTTTGTAAAATGCAAGCATTTCTATTTACTTTCTTAAATTGATTCTTAAGTTTTTAGAATTAAATACTTTATTATCGATTGAATAAATCTTATACCTACTATAATAATAACAATGTTCAAAATTTACATAAAAAAAATATGCCCTCAAATTTCACAAGTAGATTTACATTATGAATATAATATGTATATAAAATTATAGGTAAATTTGGCACAAAAAACAATTATAGGTAAATTATCCAAAGTACTTACATTTTGTTTTAACTAATTATTTTAAAAAATAGGTTAATTTTTAAATTTATTTTCAAAAATACTAATGTTTAATTTTCAATGTCAAAATTACAATATGCAATTTTTTTGGCCCAACATATAAATATAATTCTATTTTGCAAAGTTGATTTATCTTGAATTTATCTTTAAATCAATTCTGAAAAAAAACAAGATTAAAGTTGTATTAGATCGTGAAATTTGCAAACCATATTTTTTATAATGAAATCTGAAAAATTATAATTTTAAAAATTATTTTAGATAAAATTTTATTTTTAACAAAATATTATATTTACAATAATTAATATTTATAATTAAATCCTTATATATAATAAGCGTATGATAGATCTTATCCAAAACTTTTGTCATGCACTACCAAACCATTGATCTTAAAATAAAATAGATAAATGAGAATCGTTAGATCTAATATTAAAAAAAATTATTTTAATAATATAAATCAAATATGAGTAGGTTTTCTAAGTTTGACTAGAATTCTCAATATAAAAATTTGTAAGTTCAAATTCTAAGTTGAGTAGTTTTATCTGATTGTTGGTCTATATATACTTTAATTCTAAGTTGAGTATGTTTTCTTTATTTTAATTCCATTCCTAAGTTGAATAGAATTATTGCTAAAATTCGTTATTATTCTTTTTCTTCAGTTTCAGGGTAATTTTAATTAAAAACAATTGTTAAACCCTCACTAAATTAAAGATTATTTTGTGAGTTTTATGGGTTGTAAAATCATTTAAATAAAAAAAATTAAATATATTTATCAAAAAAGAAAATCATTTAAATATGATGTTTATAACTCAAAACAAAACATAAGTAATATATTGAGAGTATGAAACATAATAAATAAAGTCTAAAAACTAATAACATAAAATTATTTAAAAATTATGAATTAATATAATTATAAATATTAAAAAATGAACCATTCATTGCAGTGGTTATAACCTAAGAACATTAACACCTTAAGTAACCAAGCTAGGGATGACTGCAAGTGTGTTGAAAAGTACGTATGGAAAATTAATACAATAATTTTGTGAAAATAACTGATGTTCAACAATTCAGCTAAGACAGAGAGAGTATGTTGGTCATTGCTGTATAATAGCATAAAAACACAAGGGTCTGATTTGTTTCGTCAATTTTATAGTTACATAGGAACTTTAACTTCCCCATAACTAATTTATAATTATAGGTTCCAAGGTAATTGAAATGTTTATGTTTGGTTTATTACTATGTAACTACATATTACATGATTAATTTTGGTAAGTAGTTAATGATTATATACTTGATAGCTATGTAACTTGTAGGTAGACCTTGGTAACTAAAGCCTCATTTGTTTCGATTTAACTAAGTTATGTAACTAGAAGTTCCTTGGACTAAAAATGAGTTACAGTATTTGGTTCATTGTGTTTTAAATTTGACAAGAGAACTCAAAGAACAGTTACCCCAAAATATAGAAATTTAGTTACCAAGTTCTTCATGGTCACTTCAAGTTACATAGCTATCTAATGTAAATTCATTAATTACTTACCAAAATGAATAATGTAATTTCTAGTTACATAATAATCATCCAAACACAAATTTTTGAATCATCTTGGAACCTATAATTGTATAACTAAGTTACAGGAAAACATGAGTTCCTGGTAATTATAAAGTTGACGAAACAAACGAGGCCTAAATTCTATGTTTTGTGATAACCTTGGAACTTGGAGTTACTTTGACCAATTTAAATTACAACGAACCAAACACTGTAACCAATTGTTAATCCAAGGAATTTTGAGTTACGTAGTTGAGTTACATCTAAACAAACGAGGCCAAGAATAGCTAAATTTTATAATAAATAGATGATAACGACTTATCAAATATAAAAATTAATACTTTTATCTCTGAATATATTAAAAAAGAAAGTCCATAATTTTGGTTGGTAAGGGACAATAATACTACAAAAAAGTAAGCATCATTGAATCTTAAAGTAAATAAATGAGAACAATTTAATAGAATGTCAAGTAATATTTTATACTTTAATAGATAAATTATTTTTTTAAAGTCCGAGTTTCAAAATTCGCCAACAATATATTTAAAAGAAATGTATTTTAGAATTATAAATATAAATAAATTTAAAAATTTAAAAAGAATACGAGTACTTAAAAATTATGAATTAATATAATAATTTTTTTTAAAAATATAACAAAACATAAGTAATGTATTGAGCATATAAAACGTAATAAATAAAGTCTAAAAACTAGTAACATAAAATTATTTAAAAATTATGAATTAATATAAATATTAAAAAATGAACCATTCATTGCGGTGGTTATAGCCTAATAACATTAACAACATTAAGTAATCAGTGGGGTTGACGACAAGAATTTGTGTGTTGAAAAGTACATATGAAAAATTAATACAACAATTTTGTGAAAGTAATTAATGTCGGACAAATGCATAAAAATACAAGAATAGCTGAACTTTAAAATATATAATGATAATCATGACGACTTATCAAATATAAAAATTAATAATTTTATCTCTAAATATATTAAAAAAGAAAGTTCAGAATTTTGATTGTTGAGAGACAATAATACTACAAAAAAGTAAGCATTATTGAATCTTAAAATAAATAAATGATAACTGTTTAATAGAATGTCAAGTAATATTTTATAATTTAATAGATAAATTATTTTTTTAAAAGTCCGAGTTTCAAAATTCGCCAACAATATATTTAAAAGAATTGTATTTTAGAAATATAAATATAAATAAAATTAAAAATTAAAAAAGAATATGAGTACTTAAAAATTATGAATTAATATAATTAAAAAATTAAAAAAATATATTGAACTATAAGCTAGTATAATTAATACATTCAGTTTCCAAAAAAGATTAGTTTTTTTTTTTGAAAGGAAAAAGATTAGTTTTAAAATATTGGTTTAATTCAAATATATGCAAAATTTAAATTTTGTGTATCGCCCGTTAGGCCGTTACACCCGTTACAGAGCGCGTGCTGACCAAGAAAAACCATTTCCGCTGACTAATAGGAATAGGAATGCACCGCCTCTGTTTTCAAATAGGAACCGCCACAAAGATTTTTCTATAAATACTTGTAGAAACCAAACCACTTTGCAAAATTTGTCAAAGTATATCAGAGTCTTGGACACCATGCCAAACTCGAAATATGGTGATCGAATTTCTGATCAGGAACTACGCAAAGAAGACGAAGAATTTATCGAGATGAAGCAGCAACAATTTGGAGATGATGGTCTTTACTCTATCGAAGATGATGATACCGATGGCTTTCGAACTCCGACTTGCAAGATTCCAGTGCCTGCACATTGTCTGGGAGCTCCAAAAAAGAGTCTCAACAGAAAATTCGAGAGATATCTCGAGAAGAAGCAACTACAATTTGAAGATGGCCTTTCCTCCTCCACTGAAGATGATGATAACGATGGCTTTCGAACTCCAACTTCGCTCAAACACAGAATTCAGGTGCCTACATCTTCTTGTCTGCCAGCACCCAAAAAGAGTTCCAGGAGAAAAATTGAGGGATCAATAATGCTGAAGTTATAAGATCAGCAACACAAGCAATTCAAGATCAGTTCATTGTTTTCAACAAGGCTCGCCGGGACGAATATGCTTTGTTGATTTACTCTTTTTTTCTCATGTAGTTAGAAAACTATCTTTGTTTATGATCATACGTAGCAGTGTTTAAGTATTTGATTTGTTTTCTGCATGAACTATTGGGATTATAATTTTTTCATTCAGTTTTGCTTTAGTTTATATTACACTTATTTCACATAGCTAGGTCTTCGTAACTTCGTTATACTTCTGCCCGGCCTAAATGGCTAAATTTGTAATCTATTAAACCAAATCTTTCTTGGCAAAATTTAAAAAAATATTCGATTATTTTAAAGCTTATCTTTTATCATCTAAGGGTTCGATTATTGCTCACTCCAAGATTTGTTTGATCAAATATTCATTTGTAAGGCATATAAGCCTAATTATTATTACGAAAAATGTCAAATTTTGTCTTAGCCCCCTTGTTTATTTATAAACAAATTCCAACTAGATCAAAAAATTTGAAGTTCTTTCAATGATCCAAAACTTAACAAATCATATAGCAAACATTACCAATGGTTTTTTTAGTGAGTAAAAACTAGCATTTCAAAAGGGCTCTGTGAGGAAGCTAAACATATAAAGGTTGGTTTTAAGTTTTCTAATGGCTAATATTTATGAAAGTTCACAAATTTAACTTGCTGTAACTTAATGCCTACTTGATAATATAAACGAAACTCGCAACACTTTCCTAGGATGAAATAGTTGATAATAATAATGGTATTAAAAACAGAACATCTTGGTTGAAAAATGTTTTCTTTATAGAATGTTTTTTTGTAAGATTTTTTTCTGGACAAATATTTTTTATCAAAAAATCCGAAAAGATAATTTTTTTGACAAATATTTTTGAAAAATAATTGGTGCCTTAGTTAAGAGGAGTTGGGTAAGTAATCTAAAAAGGTAATAAATGGAAGTAACAATAACCCACATGTTTTATGGCAAAATCCAGAGAACCCTTTTTTTTTTTTTTTTTTTACAAATTTAAAGCAAATTTCATTAACGAGAAAAAAATTCGATTGGGACAAACCCCCAAATGGCTATGCAATCAGGGGGGTTGAATACGATAATCACAAATTATTCGATTTCGTTTGCGGATAATTATTTGTTTTCTTGTTCGAAATCAAATTAACCAAATCCAAAACAATGATCGTTTTATAAATATAAACCGCAAAGGGTGCTACAATTCTAATCCGTGGGATTAGCTTCAATGAGTTCAGGTTACAATGATCAATACAATTGATAGAATTTAAGGCACTATTAATTTCTCTATAAAATTCTCAAGCTCTTAACTTCTCTCGTAATGATCTTCTGCAACTTTAACAACTGATGAAGACAGTGTCTTCAATCACACAATTGTAGACTTTAGGAAAAACTATCGAAGGCCTAGAATAAATCTTGGCCGTCCATTTCCTCACCAACCTCTGACAAACCATGAATACAATTCACCTGCTCCTTGAATAAAAATCTATCGAAGACAAAGTTTCCTTTTCTTTCGATAGATTTAAATAAAATCTATCGAAAAAAATACTTTGATTCTTTGAAACTAGTTCGATAGTTTTATATATAAAACTATCAAACAATAGCATTTTGTCCACTTCGATGGTTTCTATTAAAGAAACTGTCGAATTGGTTTTTCACTACTTCGATAGTTTTTATCAAACCTTCCTTTCTCTTTCGATAGTTTTTCAAAAATGAAAACTATCGAATGTCTTTAATTACAGTTTGATCCTTAAAGATTCTATCTTTTTATAGCAAGCATATTGCACTTCAATTTAACCTAAACATACCTTATCAATTTCTTTTAACTTCTAGGATGTTTCAGGTTTGACTTAAATCAATTTCTTCTGAGACGATAAACATGTTGATCTTCTTAGTGCTGACAACTGGTGCAACTGATCTGTTTCACAGATGACTAACACAGATCAAAACCTCTATGTCTTCAATACAATACAATTAACAAGTCCTTTATCGTCTAGGTTGCTTCATTATAAAATCACTGAAATCCTCTGCTACTAACTCTGTATCATTCAAATACTTCTTTAGTCTTGAAAGTCTTGATTCTTTATTTGTCACTGAGGCCTGAACATATTAATGAACTTCTTTCCGTGACCTGTTTACGGACTTCAAGAATACATACCATATTTTGATTTTTTGAGTTTACCATTTCTTCTGTTCTTTTGGATTACTGTGCTTCAGTTAATATTATTGTCTATCTTGTTCCTGTGTTGAGTTGTAGTTATCTCTGTTACATATTATGTTACATTATGTTTTACAATCTCCCCCTATTTGATTGTTAGAGTTCGACAAGCAAATACCTAGAGGATAACTCAACTAACCAATGGAAACACGAAAATAATTAAAGTACGACAAATTGATAATATTAATTTCATTCTGGATTAAATATTTACATTTCCAGATATCTAATTTACAAAGAACAATAAAAAGTTTAACAATGAAGTTGCTCCTCTAGCCTGAGCAGATTGTTCTTTGCTTCATCTTCAGTCCACTAGGATCTCACCTTCTTCAGCCACATGATCAGAGATTGCTGCTTGATGATCAATCACAGTTGGATAGTGCAATGGTTCTCTAGTTTTTAGGATTGCTCCTATGATGTGTCTTCCAATATATTCAACCTCTTGACCTACTCCAGCCCACACCCATGCAATGCTAACATCTTTCTGATTATGCTTTGGCATGTTTGGTATTCTGGGATGCACTTCCAATCCTCTTTCTACTCTTTTCCTGTAGTAAGGCATATTCTCCATGAGATAGCTCTTCAGAGTGTCTGCAACTCTTGTCTTCTCTTGTGTGATGAATCTAGTGGATCTCAAGTACTTTTCCATTGAGATTAGATAGTTATTTGGGTAATCCTTCAGTTTATCCTCATCCAGATATCAGATTCTGAACAAGTCATTCTTCATAAATCTTACCATTGAATCAAGTATTGTCTCACTGGAATAGGTGTTTCCATTACTGCTCCCATCTCCCCCTTAGTTGAGTAATCCTCCGTGAAGTTGTCCTCAGCATAGTGGGTTGACGGGCCAGCTTGTTGATTTTTGAGCATATTCCAGATAGACTCCAGATCGTCACCTTGATTCTCCATAAACAGAGCAATGTCTTTGGTCGTCTCTTCCATCGAAGCAAGCTTTCTATCCATGTTGTTTAGTCTTGAGTTGGTCGTCTACTAGATTATATCCAATCTTTTATTGAGGCGAGACTCCACTCTTGACAAACTATTCATTGCATCTTTTGAAAGACGTGTGTCCTAAATCCAATCATGGATGATGAGTTAGGAGATACTTTGTTCAATGTGATTCAAGTTTGTTTAATTTAATAAAATGGTAATATGTTTTATAACGGGCTTTATCTATTTAAAGTGTTTAAATTAGATGATCCATAGTTTAGAGTAAAGCTTTAATGGATTATGATGAGATCATTATAATGAGACCTTAAAGATGATAACTCTAAACTTAAATAGTTCCTAGTCGTAGGATAATTAATTGGTAGTTAATTAATCCGCAAAGATCGGTACATACTATGCTTGCTTCACTATGAAGGATGTCTGTTCTCATAGGCATTGTGTGGTGACACTATAGCTAGTATGTATGTGCTTATTAGGAATAAGTTCACTGAACATGACTCGATCAGTTGAACAACTAATGGAGTTCACTCATGTGTCAGTAGTTGTTCATATAGTGATGGTTGTACAAGTGTCCTGTGACTTGAGATCATCATAGTCATCTTGTGTACTCTGAACTATACTTTGGTTTAGCTCTTAGTCTCGAGGGACAATAATTAGTGCTCTTCTGGGTATAGGAATTTATGCACGAAGATAGTGAATGATCAATAAAGGATCTGCCCCTTCCAGTGAAGGAAGCGAATGTCCTATGTTATTTCATTTATGGTAGTTCAAGAATCTCTGGCCAGAGTGAATGAAATTAGAAAGAAGTTTCTAATATGCATTAATCGGAACTAGGCATAGTGAATAGGAAAACATATGATTAAATTAAATAGGCTTGACACGGGATCCATGCCTTGTATTTAATCGGGACATTGTAGGGAAGAAGGAATTGATTGTACTGTAACTAGTCACTAAACAGGTTCTTGGTATTCTAAGCAGTGAATTCATATTATCCGGATAGTCGCGATATGTTGAGAAGCACATCACTCACGATGTAGAATAAATATAATTAATCAGTTAATTATATTTAATGAATTATTAGAATTCGTATAAATAATAAATAAAAAGTTTATTATTATTTATTTCTACTACCGGCTTAATATTGAACCTACAGGGTCACATCATAAAAGAATATTTTCTTTGATGAAAAAATTTAAATTATGAGAGAGGAAGAATTATTTTCTAACTAGTTTAGAAAAAGAAATAATGATTAAAATAATTTTAATCATTATTAAAGCATTTTAGAAATGTGGGGTTAATATATATATATATATATATATAGATATATTATTAAAAAAACCCTAGGAAAGCCCTATAAATAGAATGAGATAGTTCATTCTAAAAATAATCTTGTTTTTGTGAAAAACCTAGAAAAAGGAGCTAGCCTCCATCTCTCTCTCTCTCTCTCTCTCTCTCTCTCTCTCTCTCTCTCTCTCTCTCTCTCTCTCTCTCTCTCTCTCTCTCTCTCTCTCTCTCTCTCTCTCTCTCTCTCTCTCTCTCTCTCTCTCTCTCTCTCTCTCTCTCTCTCTCTCTCTCTCTCTCTCTCTCTCTCTCTCTCTCTTTTTCTCTCTAAAAAGTCTTAGAGATTTTTTGAAGAATTCATCGAAGGAAAATTCTTGGTGGATACCGGTAGAGTGCTTCACACTCTGAGGAGCAACTGCTTGAAACCATCGATTTTAAAGCTTCGATTCGCAAGGTATGGTTACGATTCCCCTCGCTCTAGATTTTATATATTTTTCTATATGTGCGATACATGATTTTTACGGAATAAATGTTATATCACGCTTCCGCTCATCCGTAAATTCCTTCAATGGCATCAGAGCCAGGTTTTGCATATAGAGATTCATATAAAAAAATTCAGATTTTTTATGCATGTATGAATTTATTATGATTTTTGCAAGTATATTTAGATTTAATTATGAATTAATTCAAAATATTATTTGCATGAGATTTTGACCATTGATCTGGGTTCTACAAGTGTTGTGGATCATCTAGGTATTTTTTTCAAAATAATTATGGATGTTGAAATATATGAATTAAAATTTGCACAAGGACCCCATAGATACTTGCTTATTTTTGCTTTTGTTTGATTTCAGAAATCATATTATTTTGATTTTTTATTAATTTATTAATTAATTGTTAATTAATTTATTAATATTAAAATAAAATAATAATAACAATAAAGGCAATTAATGGTAAGGCATTAATGACTAGGGAAGTTTTTTTTTTTAGTGTAATAAAAGCTAGAGGAGTTAGAAGCTTACAATATTAAAAAAAAAAAAAAATTCTGCTGCTGCTCCGCTCGCGCGCGTGGCGCGCACTCGCTGGGAAGGGTGTAACGCATTCCAGAAATGCGTTACAGCCCTTCTATCCACATTAAATTTTGATTTTTTAGGAGTTTGGTAACTCCGTTTTGGGCGTGCAATATACCGTTGGATTCGTTTTTCCGAGACGGATCTAATGGAGTGGTCAAATATTCTTTATATAAAAGTTTGGAACTGTTTATATTCCCAGAAGTGTTTAAAGCATGTACTAACTGTTTTAATTGCTTTTAAATACTATAATAAATCCATATATTATATCCTATTATATAATAAGATTAAAGGGATAATATATATCTAAAAGGTATAACATCAAAAAAGTTAAGATAAGTTGTTTTTCTCTCCTGTCTATGTGAGAGCGTGAGTTTTTCTCTCCTTTTCTTATTCTAAGGAAGTGTGGGAGGGTCTGTGAGGCCAACCATGGAAGATCTTGACGCTTTAATGACTGATCTGGATATCTCAAACGAAGAGAATGAAGAATTAGTGTTCGACGAGGAGTTTGAGGAAGAGAGCAATAGGTTCGAGTTGTGTTTGGTAGGAATGCTGTTAACGGAGAAGAATCTAAATGTCCGGGCTATGAAATCCAAACTAGCAGACTTATGGAGACCGGCAATGGGAATCACTATCAAGGTGTTGAAACCGGGAGTCTTCTTATTCCAATTTTATCATAAAGATGATTTGAAGTGGATGTTAACGAATGGCCCGTGGTCTTTTGAAGGAGCTATGCTAATCGTCAACTCTATAAAGGTGGGTGAGGATCCATTGATGGTGACTCTAAATGAAATGGAAATCTGGATTCAAATCTACAACCTTCCTGTTGGGTTCATGACGGAGAAGGTGGGACAGCAATTAGGGAACTTTTTTGGCAGATTCATATCATATGACCCCAGCAACAATGCTAGTATTTGGAGGGAGTATATGCGAGTCCGAATTGCAGTGGACATCAGGTATCCGTTAAAAAGAAAGAAGAAAATTATCAGGCAAAACAAGGCGGAGATAATGGTTACTTGTAAGTACGAGAAATTGGCAGACTTCTGTTTTCTTTGTGGTCTACTTACGCACACGGAGAGATTCTGTAAGAGAAAATTTGAAGGGGAGTCTGAACTAATGGCCAGGGAATGGGGAACATGGCTCCGTGCTCCGGCGAGAAGGGGAGGTGGCCAGGAACGCAGCAATTGGCTCAGGGAGGAGAGAGAGGATGGTTGGAGCGGAAATTTCGGAGGTGATAGAAATCAGGGATCTCAGCCAACAGATTTTGTGCGAGATAAAATCATTTTGCGAGATAGTAGGGGAGTAACAAGGGGAAAGGCGCCAATCCTGGAAAAGTAAAATAATACAACAGATTGCATGGAGGAGGGAAATCTTGACCAGGCTTTTTCTATTGGGCCTGTAGATTCCGAATTAGATGGGCTCGAAATGGAAGAAAGGAAACGAAAAAGAATTGGCCCGGTGCTAACTGAAGAGAATGCCCAACAAGGAACAAAATACAACCAAGAACCTGAGCTTTCTATAGCTGATTGTTCAGGAGCTTCAAACACTTTTTTGGCTCAGCTTGCTAAGCAAGCGAGCCATTCGTCATGAATATCTTAAGTTGGAACTGTCGGGGACTCGGGAAACCCCGCACAGTTCGAGCTTTAAACGATCTTGTCAGAGATCGTAGACCCGAGGTGCTTTTTTTGATCGAAACAATTTCAGATAACAAAAGAATAGAGGAGTTACGTATTAAGTTGGGATACTCAAATTGCTTTTCAGTTGATCGTCGGGGAAGGAGTGGAGGACTAGCACTGTTTTGGAATAGTAGATGGGAAGGAAAATTTTTTGGATACTCCAATAACCATATAGATATTATTTTTGAAGAGAATGGGATAGAAGCTTGGAGACTTTCATGCTTCTACGGGTTTCCTGAACGGAGTAGACGGAAGGATTCTTGGAATTTTCTGCGTGCTCTATCAAAGTTGTCTGTTCTTCCTTGGTGTGTGATCGGAGACTTCAACGATCTTTTGTATAGTACAGACAAGAAGGGAGTACATGAGCATCCTAATGCTTTGTTGGAGGGTTTTAGAAGTGCTGTAGAGGGCAGTGGTTTGGTTGAGGTAGAGTTATGCGGAGGTAACTTTACATGGGAGAAGAGTAGAGGTAGCAAGAACTGGGTTGAAGAGAAGTTAGATAGAGCTTTCGCAACTAGTAATTGGTGGACTAAGTTTCCGCTCTGTAAATTGAACTTAATTGACGTCCCAGTGTCGGATCACAATCCTATTTTTCTGGTTTTAGTGGACATTACCATCTCAAGGAGGGTATTTCTGTTCAGATTCGAGAATATGTGGCTCCAAGAACCTTCTTTTGCGAAAGAAACCGCTGAGTATTGGAAGAAGATCCCAGTTATGCATTTGATCCCGAAGTTAAAAGAAGTGTCAAGATTTATGGGTAAATGGGGCAGGACATTCTTTAACAAGTTTAAAGAGAAATTACGTGTGCAAAAGGAGACGCTGGATAAGCTGAAAGGTAGGGTGGACGAGGCAGGTGTGAAGGAGTATATGGTAGAGAAAGAAAAATTGAATGATATTCTTCTTCAAGAAGAAACATACTGGAAACAAAGAGCTAAGCTCTTTTGGCTGAGAGAAGGTGATGAGAATACGCGTTTCTTTCACTCGAGTGCTTCAGCAAGAAAGAAAGCCAATCATATCCACCACTTGATGGATGAAACAGGGGCGACGATAGAGGACAACGAAGGAATGGGGAATATTGTGAAGGATTATTTCAAGAACATTTTTACCAGAGCTGATACAGGCCGAGTTCTGGATAGAGGTAATAGCCCGAGAGTGATTACTGAGGATCAAAACAAGCAACTGATGGAGGAAATGACTTTCGAGGAGTTCACGGTTGCGATTCATCAAATGCATCCGGATAAAAGTTCCGGTCCCGATGGCTTAAATCCGGCGTTTTATCAAAATTTTTGGAAAACCATGGGTATGGAGATTTATCAATGTTGCAAAAAGTGGCTTCAGGGCGACCCATTTCCTGCAGACTTAAACAGTACGAATGTAGTTTTGATTCCAAAGATTGACAATGCAGCTACTATGAAAGATTTTAGGCCGATAGCCTTGTGCAATGTTTTATACAAAATCATGGCTAAAGTCCTCGCTAACAGAATCAAAGAAGTGCTCCCGGGAGTTATAGCAGAAAATCAGTCTGCGTTTGTGGCTGGTAGAAACATAACGGACAACTTTTTGGTGGCTTTTGAAATCATACATCACATGAGGAATAAAAAAGGAGGACAGGAAGGTGAAATTGCTTTGAAACTGGATGTTAGTAAGGCATACGACAGAGTTGACTGGTCCTATTTACAGCAAAGAATGAGATCGATGGGTTTTTGCGAGGGATGGATTCGCTGGATGATGAGATGTGTAACCACAGTGATCTACGAGTTCTGTTTTAATGGTATGACAGTTGGACCAATTATTCCGGGTAGAGGGCTACGGCAGGGTGATCCCCTATCGCCTTACTTATTTTTAATGTGTGTGGAAGGATTGTCAAATAATCTTGATAGAGCGGCTGAGCGAGGAGAAATTACGGGGTGTCGAATCAGTGCAACAGCGCCAGAAGTCACACATCTGCTCTTTGCAGACGATAGCTTCTTATTCTTTAAAGCCCAAGTCAATGAAGTGCTAAAAGTTAAAACAATACTGGAGGAGTATGCCATTCAGTCCGGCCAAGCTATCAATTTCCAGAAATCCGGTATCTTCTACAGCTCTAATGTCCGTAGAGATAAGCAGTTGGAATTCTCGGAGTTATTGGGGGTGTACAATGATATCACTAAGAGTAATTACTTGGGCCTTCCTGCTATGATTGGTAGATCCAAAAAGAGAACGTTTGGGTTCATAAAGGAGAGGGTTAGTCGTAGATTGCAGGCCTGGAGTGCAAAGTCGATCTCGAGAGCGGGTAAGACTGTGTTGTTGAAGAATGCAGCACAAAGTATCCCTAGTTACTGTATGATGTGCTTCCTGCTACCTAAAGGGTTGTGTCAAGATATTGAGAAGATGTTCAATACGTACTGGTGGAAGTCAGGTAAAGATCTGAGGAGAGGTATTTACTGGCACTCTTGGGAATCGATGAGTATGACTAAGGGTAGAGGAGGGTTGGGCTTCCGGAGCTTACATGGCTTCAATGTCGCTCTTTTAGGAAAGCAAGTGTGGAGATGTTTGAATTTTCCAGATCTTTTAGCCTCTCGAGTTCTGAAAGCAAGATATTTTGCTGACTCAAGTATGTTGAATGCAGCGAAGGGGAGTAATTCCAGTTCAGTCTGGGGGGGGGATTTGGCAAGTCAAGGAGATGTTGAAAGGTGGTTTTAGGTGGGTTGTGGGGAATGGTAATACTATAGTTGCTACTAAAGATCAGTGGTTGAGGAACAAGGAGAGTTTTTGTGTGGAGGAATCGGGTGATTACAGAGGCAGGTCTGAACTAGTTAGCTCGTTATTCGTTCCAGGGTCGAAAGCTTGGGATGAGGAGAGAATTAAACAGAGTTTTACAGTGGTTGATGCCAACGCTATTCTGGCAACTAGGGTGCCAAATCATGATGCTGATGATAGAGTAGTGTGGTCAAGCTCCATAGATGGCAATTATACGGTGAAAGCTGGCTATAAATTTTGGTACGACAGAAACATTGGATACTCTGCAATTCCTCAGTCAAAGGGCTGGCATAGGATCTGGAAATTAACACTTCCACACAAATTTAAGATCTTCCTTTGGAGATTTTGTCGCAATAACCTTCCAGTGAGGGTGAGACTAAAAGGTAAAGGAGTTCCTGTCCCTTTAATGTGCCCTATGTGTAATGTCGAGATTGAGCATCTCAGACATGTGTTTTTTGAATGTGAGTTTGCCTTAAGCTGCTGGCATAGTGCTGAGTTGACACTCGACACAACCAACATGTATGAAGCTGATGTTTGGCTCTTAGAAAAATTAGAGACAACATCTCAGAGTGATATTACGAAGATGTGCACAGTGCTGTATGGTATCTGGTATGGGCGTAATAAACGAGTTTGGGAGAACAAAGTTATGCCAGGGGAGACAGTGATGGACATTTGTTCTAAGATGCTGCAGGATTGGAAGAATGCAAAAGCCAAGAGGGTAGTAGAGGTCCCAGATCACAGCCAGGTTATGTTGGGTGTCTCAAGAAGATGGCAGGTACCTGAGAGTGGAGAATACAAATTAAATGTTGATGCTTCATGGACACTGGGGGCTGATATCTGCAGTGTGGGAATGGTGTTGCGAGACAGTAGAGGGCGTTTCATCGAAGGGCGAACCATGTCGTTCACTCAAGCTGGGGATGTCTTGGAGGCCGAAGCTCTAGGGATAAGGGAGGCACTTTCTTGGGTAAAAAACATGGGAGAGTTGAAGGTAACAGTGGAGTCGGATTCATTAGTCGCAGTCAATGTCATCAATGGTAAGAACAACTATCTCTTGGAGGTTGGACACATCATTGACCATTGCAAATCAATGCTCCGGGTGTTGCCAAGTGTTAGATTAAATTTTATTCGTAAGCAAGCTAACGAGGTAGCTCATGGTCTAGCTAAAATGCCTTGTGATATTAATTGCTTAGTAACTTTCACGTCTCCTCCTACTCATTTGGACGAGATTTGTAATTTTGAGATGATTTGAATAAAATCCTTAGTTTCAAAAAAAAAAAAATACTATAATAAATCCATACATCATTATATCATTGTATGACATGATATTAATTGCATGCTTACTTGTTTATTTATTTTTATATATGAGATATATGCCTATATTTACCATGCGATGATAGATTTAGGTGAACTTAAATCAAAATAAGGCGTGCTCTAGAAAATCTAGAATATGAATCGTTTCTTGCCTTAACAATAATATTATGAGTACAACCATGAGATTCTTATGTTTATGAAACATAGAATGAAATACTCTTTTGATGTTGAAAATGAAAATTTATGTCTAGGCCGTTGGGTTTTAAGCGGGACCGATGTGACCCCTTCAACACACTGGGAATTTTTCATTTAAATATCATAATTGTATTTTGTTCAAGAAAAAGAGAATCTCCTAGTAATATGATTATGGTTGCAACATAATATAATCCCTCTTAATTAAAATTTATATCAAGTAGTAAATGGCCAATGGCACAACGTGCTTGTGTCGGTCATAGCCTTCCAATATAATAGCAAGTAGAGTTCTTATATTGAGACATTGTCATTTCGTGCTACAGCCGAGGGCTTTGTTTTGAGATTAAGAGATGTTTGTCTATCACATGAGATGTGTATGATAAATTAGGTTTCAATTGTCGTTACGTGCTACAGTCGTGGGCTTTTGGAATTCTAATTTAATTATGCAAGATGTTGGGTTTGACTTGACTTAGAATATTGAGTGAGTCGTGCCACAACCGAGACTCAATGATTCAAGAGGCTAAAAGATAATAAGGAATAACATGAGATGTAGTTGACAAGAGTTGTCTTCCTATGGAACATCACATTGCGTTTCGTGCCATAGCCGAGGTGATGTGATGGAAAATAGGATCTTTATTCTCACTAACATTATGAATGTTTAGTTATACATATAGAGGGTTGTAAAACTTAAATAAAATAGTGGGAGCCACCAATGAATAAAGACCCGATTCATATGGTGTTGTAAGAATAAAATTGAATATTTACTTAGTAGTTATGTGTATTCACTAATAGAATTATATATATACTATAATTTCTGCACTATCACACATCATAGTAGAATAACACGTTGACTTATCCCGAATATGCTGATGAACTTTGAAACTTGAGAAATGTTCTCAAGAATGAAAAGTTAGACGAAATGTTTAACTTGTTAATACAAAGTGTCTTATTTGTGATGCACATGGAGATATGTATGAGACCAAGTGCAAGAGGTCTAATAATGCAAATGTTGCAAAGTAAAACAAACTGATGTCTATGAGCTTGAGACTGTGCAAACAGTATGAGCACAAGGACATTCAGGGCTACCTTGTTGCTTCTATAAGAGTTATCGAATGTGATAAATAAGACGATTCAATATAGGATATCGAATGAGCTATTCCATAATAGTTATGCTGAGGGTTGATCTATGAATAATCATAGACTCAAGACAATCAATTTGATTGATCGTCTAGGGTAGGTTGATTTTGTCATAGATGGAAGCTAAGTCGAGATATGATCTTGAATTAGCTTCCGAATACGAATTCGCAAATTTGTTGTGAACTCTTACATGAAAAGGTTGGATATCAGATTGTCTGAAATCTACTTCATGTTAAAGATTGTTGAGACGTATTTCCTTCTTAGAGAGCTTTGTTCTTCAGACTGGTAACGGTTCTGGAATCAAGTAGTGGGAGATGAACCATACCATCAAGAAGAAGTTTGTTAGTGAGTGATAACATAATTAGTCAAAGGCTAAGTTTGACTCCAAAAGCAAAAGAGTTTGTTGCCACCTATCAAAGGTGGGTTATTGGAAGATCAACTACAAGAGTTGTCTTGTAGAGTTGAAGAATTAGAGAAGTTTAGTGGGACTATGGAATAGAGGTAATGGAAATCCAAAGAACTATAGGCTTGTTTACACGAGTGAGAAGAGTGTTCGCTTGTTGCATGGTGATGGATTACAAGAACCATATGATTATTGAATCACATTATGCATGCGAAACTCGTCTCACTAAAAAGACCACTATATCTCTATTTTCTTGAAATAAAGAGATAATGAGCAACAAACGTGTTAAAATTAGTACACATAATTGTATGTGCACCAGTGACAACACATGCCAGAAAAGGATTCACACGCTTCATTAGAATTCACGGATATGATCCGGATTCAGATATATGTATTTGGTACAATACAAATTCGAATCTTTTGGAGTGTTTCAAAATGAATAATAATGAAATACAAAACAAAACAGTAAGTGTTGGGACTCTTTGATAAGATCAAAAAAGATATACACTTGAGTGAGTGTTTTGAGGTTATCTCAAATCTTAAGTTTAAAGCTTCACGTTGGACAGATCCTGAGATTTTAAAGGTAGATGGAATGTACGAAGGAGCGAACGAACTTTGTTAGACATCGTTCGGTTCATGTTAAGCTAAATTGATCTTCTAATATATGTTTAGAGTTGAATTTTATAGATATCAGTATATCTGCTGAATATAGTATCTTCTTAATCTGTTCCTAAGTTGTCATATGAGATATGTAGTGCAAGGAACACAAGTCTTAAACTTGTTAAGATTTGGGATGTCTAGCTTATGTCAAAATGTTTAATTTGATAAGCTAGATGGTAGATCCAAAATGTAAGTTTGTGAGATATCCTAATGATATTCAAGGATGTTGGTTGAATATTCTACTGAATATAGTGTGTATGACATACTGCCTACTTAGAGGAATTTTTCATTCTAGAAGGGTTCAGTGGGAGGAAGGTTGAACTTAACTAAGTTCAAACACCATAAATTACAAAGGTTCTATAGGAAGAACATTTTCAGACAGGATAACTTTTTGTAGGTTAGCTTAAGTATAGGTCTTGATATTTTATCACCAACCTGAGAGGTTGACTGCCTTGTCATTAAGAATGACAATGAGGTGTCAATTATATGATAATGACCTTATGACCTATACTAAAGCTATGAGTTATGACTCAGAGAAATGGCATAGTACCATGAAATCCGATATAGATTCCATATACATCAACCAAGTACAGACTATGGTTGAGGACCTAAAGGTGTCATAACCGGAAGGGTACAAGTGAGTTTATAAAAGGGAGATTGGAGTGATTGGCTGGGTAAAGACCTATAAGTCCTTGCTTATTGTGAAAGGATTCAATCAAAGCAAAGAGATTGACTTTGATGAAAAAATTTCACATGAAGTAGTGCTCAAGTCTATTCGGATTTTGTTTGCGTTTGCGGCTAGTAATGACTATAATATCTAATAATGGTCGAACGGTCGACCCTCCTCGATATGAAAATTGAAGAGATGTGTAGTTGACACAATTAGAGGGATTTATTGCTATGAGTAGCAAATCTATGGTCTAATAGCCACGACAATCCATTTATGTATTGAAGCAAGCTTCTCAATGATCGAACATCTGTTTTGATGAGACAATCAAATAGTTTGATTTTATCAAAGACAATGATGGATCATGGATCTACAAGAAGGTTAGTGGGAGCGTGATGACATTCCTAATAATGTATGTGACATACTTATGATAAGAAATGATGTATCGACGCTAAAATTAGTCAAAGTGTGGTTATCTAACATATTCTCTATAAAGGACTTGGGAATGGCTTCCTATGATATAGGAATGATAATTTATAGGATAAACCAAGTGTTGGGCTAAACCCAAAGTGTGTACATCATTTATATGCTAAGATGTTTAGCATAAATAACTCCAAGAAGTTACTTGAATTGTCAAGTCACGGAGTTACTTTCTCCAAGATAGTGTCTTTCTACGACATCTGAGGAGAAATGACGTATGAGTAAGATTTATTATGCTTCGGCAAATGTATCTATCAAAATACCGGATGTACTATACAAGACTTGATGATCGCTAACTCACTAGGCGAGATAAGCGAGCACTAGTCTAGTCCTTGAGAAGCGCGATAGTAAGCTGGAAGAACGTCCTTAAATACTTTCGAAGAATTGAGGACATCTTTCTTGATTATGGTGGGTCCAAAATGAAAATCGAGTGTTATAAACACTATGATTTTCTTAGGACAAATGTGATAGAAAATCCATGTCAAAATAAGTGTTAATTCTGAATGGATGAGCGGTTTGTTGGAAGAATTCCAAGCGGCTTAAGATAACTGATTCCGCAGTGGAAGCACTATATGTATATAGCAATAAGTGAAGCTGCAAAGGAGGTTCTTTGGATAGCGAAACTTGTTTTCGTTGGTTAGACATGGTTCCTAGAATATGATTTATATTGTTGTATCGGTACAACATATGGTAGTAGCGCAGGCTATGGAACCTAGGTTTAATCAGGAATTCAAGATATATGAGATCGTTGAAAGTAGAGATGTTTAAGTCAATATTGACTTGACACCCATAACAACATAGTAAAGACCATTTACTAAACCGTTATTTGAAAATCGCTTTGTTCTCTATTAGGAGAAGTTGTATATGAGATACCAAGGTAATTGGTTTTAGTACAAGTGGGAGATTGAAAGACGTGTGTCCTAAATCCAATCATGGATGATGAGTTAGGAGATACTTTGTTCAATCTGATTCAAGTTTGTTTAATTTAATAAAATGGTAATATGTTTTATAACGAGCTTTATCTATTTAAAGTGTTTAAATTAGATGATCCATAGTTTAGAGTAAAGCTTTAATGGATTATGATGAGATCATTATAATGAGTCCTTAAAGATGATAACTCTAAACTTAAATAGTTCCTGGTCGTAGGATAATTAATTGGTAGTTAATTAATCCGCAAAGATCGGTACATACTATGCTTGCTTCACTATGAAGGATGTCTGTTCTCATAGGCATTTGTGTGGTGACACTATAGCTAGTATGTAGGTGCTTATTAGGAATAAGTTCACTGAACATGACTCGATCAGTTGAACAACTAATGGAGTTCACTCATGTGTCAGTAGTTGTTCATATAGTGATGGTTGTACAAGTGTCCTTTGACTTGAGATCATCATAGTCATCTTGTGTACACTGAACTATACTTTGGTTTAGCTCTTAGTCTCGAGGGACAATAATTAGTGCTCTTCTGGGTATAGGAATTTGTGCACGAAGATAGTGAATGATCAATAAAGGATCTGCCCCTTCCAGTGAAGGAAGAGAATGTACTATGTTATTCCATTTATGCTAGTTCAGGAATCTCTGGCCAGAGTGAATGAAATTAGAAAGAAGTTTCTAATTTGCATTAATCGGAACTAGGCATAGTGAATAGGAAAACATATGATTAAATTAAATAGGCTTGATACGGGATCCATGCCTTGTATTTAATCGGGGCATTGTAGGGAAGAAGGAATTGATGTACTGTAACTAGTCACTAAACAGGTTCTTGGTATTCTAAGCAGTGAATTCATATTATCCGGATAGTCGCGATATGTTGAGAAGCATCACTCACGATGTAGAATAAATATAATTAATCAGTTAATTATATTTAATGAATTATTAGAATTCGTATAAATAATAAATAAAAAGTTTATTATTATTTATTTCTACTACCGGCTTAATATTGAACCTACATGGTCACACCATAAAAGAATATTTTCTTTGATGAAAAGATTTAAATTATGAGAGAGGAAGAATTATTTTCTAACTAGTTTAGAAAAAGAAATAATGATTAAAATAGTTTTAATCATTATTAAAGCATTTTAGAAATGTGGGGTTAATATATATATATATATATATATATATATATATATATATAATTAAAAAACCCCTAGGAAAGCCCTATAAATAGAATGAGATAGTTCATTCTAAAAATAATCTTGTTTTTGTGAAAAACCTAGAAAAAGGAGCTAGCCTCCATCTCTCTCTCTCTCTCTCTTTCTCTCTCTAAAAAGTCTTAGAGATTTTTTGAAGAATTCATCGAAGGAAAATTCTTGGTGGATACCGGTAGAGTGCTTCACACTCTGAGGAGCAACTGCTTGAAACCATCGATTTTAAAGTTTCGATTCGCAAGGTATGGTTACGATTCCCCTCGCTCTAGATTTTATATATTTTTCTATATGTGCGATACATGATTTTTACGGAATAAATGTTATATCATGCTTCCGCTCATCCGTAAATTCCTTCAATGGCATCAGAGCCAGGTTTTGCATATAGAGATTCATATAGCTTTGGTTAGTGCTGCCCAATCTGCTTTAGAAAAACCTGTGAGAGGCCCAGTGAAAGAAGGTAATGAAGATTCAACAATTGCCTTGGTTTCAAGTTTTCTTCTTTTAGCAGAAGGCGGAGCTGTTGTTGAAGAGTGTTTCTCCTTATTTGGTGCAGTTTTGGGAGTTGGCATTGGAGTCTTTGCTATAGATGAGTCTTCCATTTGATACTTCTTTAGAATATCCTTGATGTACTTGGAGTGACAAATGAATATTCCATCTTGCCTTTGATACACTTGTAGTCCAAGAAAGAATGACAATTCACCCATCATGCTCATTTCATATCGACTCTGCATTAACTTAGCAAATCTCTTGCATAGATCATCATTAGTAGAACCAAATATAATGTCATCAACATATACTTGCACTAATATCAAATCATTTGTGTGCATCTTGTAAAAGAGAGTTTTATCTATGACTCCTCTAGTAAAGTTATTTTCAAGTAAAAATTCTGATAGAGTGTCATGCCATGTCTTACTTGAATCCATAGAGAGCTTTGAACAGAAAATATACAAAGTCCACCAGATTTGAATCCTCAAAACCCGGAGGTTGTTCCACATAAACTTCTTCCTCTAGCTCCCCATTCAGAAATGCACTATTCACATCTATTTGATATACCTTGTAATTAGAATGTGCTGCAAATGCCAGAAACATCCTGATAGCCTCAAGTCTTGCTACTGGTGCATAGGTGTCATCATAATCTATACGCTCTTCTTGAGAGTAACCTTTAGCAACCAGTCTGGCCTTGTTTCCCGTTACAATGCCATGGTTAGGTCCCGATATATTTGTAGAAGGGGGGTTGAATACAAACTCTACCGTTTAATCGATTTGTATTGTTCTTGATTTAACAATTTCAATAACAAATTATCGCGGAATAAAATGAAACAAGATTCAAGTTAAATATAACTTCTATTAAACTTGAAGGGTGTTACAATTCTAAGTACATATTAGCTTATATCCCGTGCGATGCACGGTTTTCTTTAATATTTTATTATTTTTTATTTAGATTTTTGTAATTATATATTATTTGATAAAATTTTAATATATAGATTTATATTTGTATATAATAAATTTGATTTATATATCTAATAATATAAATATTTTAATTTAATAAAATTTTGACGTAATCTTTAGTAGTATTTTAGATATTAAAATATAAAATATTTTTAAATAATAAATCTAACGATTTGTATTTATTTGCTCTTAAAAAATCTAAAAGTGACTAAAGTGCAATTAACAAAATATGTGCTCTGTAATGTAGCGTGTTTCTTCTAACGTATGCTATTACTTTTATTTTTTATTAATTATCTTATTTTAATTGTATGTTATAAAAAATTATGTTAAACATGGATTTTATAAGTTTAATATAATAATATTGTCATTATATCTATATTTTATTCGTGTTATTTTTAATTCGAATATGAGTTATTTTAGTTAAAAAATATAAAATAGGCAATGTCCTTAAAAACAGTTAGTTACTTAATAATAATTATATATGTTGCTCGTGTTACTTTTAAAAAATTAGTTGTTTAAATTAGAAAATATAAAATTATATTACCTTTTTATATATATGTTGCTCGTGTTACTTTTAGAAAATTAGTTGTTTAAGTTAAAATAAAATAAAAAAATGTAATGTGTTTAGCTGAAAAGGGTAAGTGGATATTTATTAATAATTATATATAACAATATTACCATTACATATTTATTTTCCATGTGTTATATTTAGAAAATAAGTTGTTTTAGTTAGAAAATGTAAAACAAATAATGTGTTTTAGCTGAAAAAAATAATCGATTATAAATATGTAATAATATTACCATTATATATGTATATATATTACCTATTTTATTTTTAAAAGATGAGTTGTTTTGGTTAGAAAATTATATATAATAGGTAATGTGTTTTAGCTGGAAAAAGTAATTGGTTATAAATAAATTGGTTAGATTAAAGTAATTGGTAATGTGGCCCAAAATGTAAATGTATTTCTATTTTGCAAAAGTTGATTTATCTTGAATTTATCTTTAAATCAACTCTGAAAAATATAAGATTAAAGTTGTATTAGATCGTGGAATTTGCAAACCATATTTTTTATAATGAAATCTAAAAAATTATTTAGATAAAAAATTTATTTTTAACAAAATATATTATACAAAAAATAATATTTTTGAAAAAATCCCAAAATTATATTCACAATAACTAATATTTTATAATTAAATCCTTATATATCTATACTATATTATTAAAGACGAACCATTCATTGTAGTGGTTATAACCTAATAACATTAACAGTCTTAAGTAATCAATCTATACGAAGGGAGATGATTGCAAGAATCTCGAAGAATTTGTGTGTTGAAAAGTACGTATGGAAACGTAATAAATAATGGCAGAGGGAGTATGATGGTCAGTATAATGACTAAACATAAGTAATGTATTGAGCGTATGAAACATAATAAATAAAGTATAAAAACTAATAACATAAAATTATTTAAAAATTATGAATTAATATAAATATTAAAAAACGAACCATTCATTGCAGTGGTTATAGCCTAATAACATTAACAGTATTAAGTAACCAATCTATATGATGGGGGATGAAGGTAAGAATTTGTGTGTTGAAAAGTACGTATGGAAAAATACAACAATTTTGTGAAAGTAACTAATGTTGGTTAGGACGGAGTATGATAGCATAAACATACAAGAATAACTGAACTTTAAAATATATAGTTGATAATATTGAGTTGTTCGAACTCCATCAACGACTTATCAAATATAAAAATTAATAATTTATGTCTAAATATATTAAAAAAGAAATTCCAGAATTTTGGTTGTTGAGGGACAATAATACTACAAAAAATTAAGCATCATTGAATTTTAAAGTAAATAAATGAGAACTGTTTAATAGAATGTCAAGTAATATTTTATACTTTAATAGATAATTTTTTTTTTTAAGTCCGAGTTTCAAAATTCGCCAACAATATATTTAAAAGAAATGTATTTTAGAATTATAAATATAAATAAAATTAAAAATTTAAAAAGAATACGAGTACTTAAAAATTATGAATTAATATAATAATTTTTTTTAAAAATATAACAAAACATAAGTAATGTATTGAGCGTATAAAACATAATAAATAAAGTCTAAAAACTAGTAACATAAAATTATTTAAAAATTATGAATTAATATAAATATAAATATTAAAAAACGAACCATTCATTGCAGTGGTTATAGCCTAATAACATTAACAACATTAAGTAATCAGTGGGGTTGACTGCAAGAATTTGTGTGTTGAAAAGTACGTATGAAAAATTAATATAACAATTTTGTGAAAGTAATTAATGTCGAACAAAGGCATAAAAATACAAGAATAGCTGAACTTTAAAATATATAATGATAATCATGACGACTTATCAAATATAAAAATTAATAATTTTATCTCTAAATATATTAAAAAAGAAAGTTCAGAATTTTGATTGTTGAGAGACAATAATACTACAAAAAAGTAAGCATTATTGAATCTTAAAATAAATAAATGATAACTGTTTAATAGAATGTCAAGTAATATTTTATAATTTAATAGATAAATTATTTTTTTAAAAGTCCGAGTTTCAAAATTCGCCAACAATATATTTAAAAGAATTGTATTTTAGAAATATAAATATAAATAAAATTAAAAATTAAAAAAGAATATGAGTACTTAAAAATTATGAATTAATATAATTAAAAAATTAAAAAAATATATTGAACTATAAGCTAGTATAATTAATACATTCAGTTTCCAAAAAAGATTAGTTTTTTTTTTTGAAAGGAAAAAGATTAGTTTTAAAATATTGGTTTAATTCAAATATATGCAAAATTTAAATTTTGTGTATCGCCCGTTGCGGAATCACCCGTTACAGAGCGTGCTGACCAAGAAAAACTATTTCCGTTGACTAATAGGAATAGGAATGCACCGCCTCTTTTTTCAAATAGGAACCGCCACAAAGATTTTTCTATAAATACTTGTAGAAACCAAACCACTTTGCAAAATTTGTCAAAGTATATCAGAGTCTTGGACACCATGCCAAACTCGAAATATGGTGATCGAATTTCTGATCAGGAACTACGCAAAGAAGACGAAGAATTTATCGAGATGAAGCAGCAACAATTTGGAGATGATGGTCTTTACTCTATCGCAGATGATGATACCGATGGCTTTCGAACTCCGACTTGCAAGATTCCAGTGCCTGCACATTGTCTGGGAGCTCCAAAAAAGAGTCTCAGCAGAAAATTCGAGAGATATCTCGAGAAGAAGCAACTACAATTTGAAGATGGCCTTTTCTCCTCCACTGAAGATGATGATAACGATGGCTTTCGAACTCCAACTTCGCTGAAACACAGAATTCAGGTGCCTACATCTTCTTGTCTGCCAGCACCCAAAAAGAGTTTGAAGAAGAAATTCGAGGGATCGGTTATACTCAACTTATAAGATCAGCAACACAAGAAATTCAAGATCAATTCATGGTTTTCAACAAGGCTCGCCGGGACGAATATGCTTTGTTATGATTTACTCTTTTTTTCCTCGTGTAGTTAGAAATTATCTTCTGTTTATGATCAAACGTATCAATGATTAAGCATTTTGGGAATATTATCTTTTAATTCAGTTTTGCTTTAGTTTATATTACACTTATTTCACATAGTTAGGTCTGTCGTAACTTCGTTATACTTCTGCCCAGCCTCAATGACTAAATTTGTAATCTATTAAACCAAATCTTTCTTGGCAAAATTTATAAAAAAAAAACGTCAAATTTGAGCGTGATGAGATAGCTCTATTACATATACTCTTCGTGACGTTGTTGGACGGTAAAACAGCAAGAGCAAAGACTCAGAGTATACTCAGATAGCATGGTTACAGTTTCAAGTCTACTACTATCCGTGTATCAAATCAGTTACCTTTGTTCTTTTTTTCTTTTCTTTTTTTTTTAAAAAAAAAATTAAAACAAACACGCATGTAAGGGTTTCCAACAAGAAAGCCAAGAAGAACTTCTTGGTTTGAACCTAATGCTGCACAATTAGCACTAAAGCAATGTAAGAAGACAGAGGTTACGAGAGGGGTATACAAAGGACAACTACGCAACCAAGAAGCTCTGTCCCAACTTATCTCTTGTCATCTAAGGGTTCGATTATTGCTCACTTCAAGGTTTGTTTGACCAAATATTCATTTATAAGGCATATAAGCCTAATTATTATTACGAACGTCCACTTTTGCCTTAGCCCTCTTGTTTATTTATAAACCAATTCCAACTAGATTAAGAAATTTGAAGTTCTTTTAATGATCCACAACTTAACAATCATATAGCAAACCTTACCAATGGTTTTTTAGTGAGTAAAAACTAACATTTCAAAAGGGCTCTGTGAGGAAGCTAAACATACAAAGGTTGCTTTTAAGTTTTCTAATGGCTGATATTTATGAAAGTTCACAAATTTAACTTGTTGTAACTTAATGCCTACTTGATAATATAAACGAAACTCGCAACACTTTCTTAGGATGAAATAGTTGAAATTATACATATTTAAAGGAAGCAGATGCGATTTATATACATACTTTTGTCAACATTCGAATAACTCATTATCATACTTTTAACACGCAAAATAATAAAAAAATTCAGAAATTCAAATAAAATTTGCAAATTTAGAGTATGTCCATGCTTTTGGTTACTGAAATTAACAAATTTTTTAATTAACTAAATAAGTTGAGGATCAAAGTGCAACTTTGATCAGTTGATGCTGATAAGAGTATTATGTTATTGTATGAAAAGAAAGAAAAAGATACTTCAGATATCAGCTGGAGTGCATGTCGGATAACCTAAATAAATTAGGTATTCAAAAATTAAGTGAAACTTGAACAAAGTACAAACATTATATTCGGCATACCGCCTGAACTACATACGTACTTTAAGTAGGATAACTATAGGCATGAAAAATGTTTAAATAACAACTTTCACTCTTTTCAAGAAGAAAGTTGAGCGATTTGTAGGTGTCATAATTGAAAGAATCATATTTTAATTCGGTCAGGTATTACTATTATATAGTTGCATTAACACTCAAGGGAAATGATATACTACACTCAATAATATTTTGAACATGATGATTAAACTAGTAAACACCTGTTCACACGCAAGAAAAAATCACCAAGGATATTCCTCGAATTGTCAACAACATTGTATAAAAGAATTATTCGAAGTATAAATTAACTCATACAATCAAGATGGACATGACATATACACTATAATGCACATAAACTCAACATCTATAGCGTTAGTTCCTGCCCCCAATGATGAGACAGGTTCGAGAAAAAAACAATAAATCGCTTGAAACGAAAAGTAACACGCAACCAATATAGTCAATGGACAACAATTACCAAATTGATCTCAAAAAGAAAATTTTAAGACATTTTCTAAATTAACAACTTTGGTTCATCGTTTGTAACCATGATTATCGGATTAAGCGTGTGGTCCTGTGTTCATGCCCAACATCTATATACACTTGTCGTATATATACTTTGGTCCTTCGTTACACCTTATTTACGTTAAAACCAAAAAACATATGCTCAACAATGTAGCTGACTCTCACGCATTTGATGAAATTAATGAAAAAGACAGATACTAGCGTGTATATTATAGACACAACATATAAAATTAAGGCAACCGATGCAAATCAACTCAATTTCTTCTTAATCCATTAACTATCTCTTCCAAACCAATGAACGTCCATAATTAATCACGACTAGTGTAAAATTCAAAATATCAAAATTATTCCATTTTACAATTTTTTATGAACAAGGGTAGGTCCTATTACAAATTGAAAGCAAAAAATGAAAATTTTGAAATGACAAATAATTCATTTTTTTAACGTGTAAAAAGTCCAACAAAGTATAAATTTAGATCATACACGTGCCTCGCACGGGTTATAAAGCTAGTTGCTGGATAATAGCATAAAAACACAAGGGCCTGATTTGTTTCGTCAATTTTATAGTTATATAGGAACTTTAACTTCCCCCTAACTAATTTATAATTATAGGTTCCAAGGTAATTGAAATGTTTATGTTTGGTTTATTACTATGTAACTATATATTACATGATTAATTTTGGTAAGTAGTTAATGATTATATACAGCTATGTAACTTGTAGGTAGACCTTGGTAACTAAGGCCTCATTTGTTTCGATTTAACTAAGTTATGTAACTAGAAGTTCCTTGGACTAAAAATGAGTTATAGTGTTTGGTTCATTGTGTTTTAAATTTGACAAGAGAACTCAAGAACAGTTACCCCAAAATATAGAAATTTAGTTACCAAGTGGTCACTTCAAGTTACATAGCTATCTAATGTAAATTCATTAATTACTTACCAAAATAAATAATGTAATTTCTAGTTACATAATATTCATCCAAACACAAATTTTTGAATCATCTTGGAACCTATAATTGTAAATAAGTTACAGGAAAACATGAGTTCCTGCGTAATTATAAAGTTGACGAAACAAACGAGGCCTAAATTCTCATGTTTTGTGATAACCTTGGAACTTGGAGTTACTTTGTCCAATTTAAATTACAACGAACCAAACACTGTAACCAATTTTTAATCCAATGAATTTTGAGTTACATCTAAACAAAGGAGGCCAAGAATAGCTAAACTTTAAAATAAATAGATGATAACGACTTATCAAATATAAAAATTAATACTTTTATCTCTGGATATATTAAAAAAGAAAGTCCATAAGTTTGGTTGGTAAGGGACAATAATACTACAAAAAAGTAAGCATCATTTAATCTTAAAGTAAATAAATGAGAACAATTTAATAGAATGTCAAGTAATATTTTATACTTTAATAGATAAATTATTTTTTTTAAGTCCGAGTTTCAAAATTCGCCAACAATATATTTAAAAGAAATGTATTTTAGAATTATAAATATAAATAAAATTAAAAATTTAAAAAGAATACGAGTACTTAAAAATTATGAATTAATATAATAATTTTTTTAAAAAATATAACAAAACATAAGTAATGTATTGAGCGTATAAAACATAATAAATAAAGTCTAAAAACTAGTAACATAAAATTATTTAAAAATTATGAATTAATATAAATATTAAAAAACGAACCATTCATTGCGGTGGTTATAGCCTAATAACATTAACAACATTAAGTAATCAGTGGGGTTGACTGAAAGAATTTGTGTGTTGAAAAGTACGTATGAAAAATTAATATAACAATTTTGTGAAAGTAATTAATGTCGGACAAAGGCATAAAAATACAAGAATAGCTGAACTTTAAAATATATAATGATAATCATGACGACTTATCAAATGTAAAAATTAATAATTTTATCTCTAAATATATTAAAAAAGAAAGTTCAGAATTTTGATTGTTGAGAGACAATAATACTACAAAAAAGTAAGCATTATTGAATCTTAAAATAAATAAATGATAACTGTTTAATAGAATGTCAAGTAATATTTTATAATTTAATAGATAAATTATTTTTTTAAAAGTCCGAGTTTCAAAATTCACCAACAATATATTTAAAAGAATTGTATTTTAGAAATATAAATATAAATAAAATTAAAAATTAAAAAAGAATATGAGTACTTAAAAATTATGAATTAATATAATTAAAAAATTAAAAAAATATATTGAACTATAAGCTAGTATAATATTTTTGAAAAAATCCCAAAATTATATTCACAATAACTAATATTTTATAATTAAATCCTTATATATCTATACTATATTATTAAAGACGAACCATTCATTGTAGTGGTTATAACCTAATAACATTAACAGTCTTAAGTAATCAATCTATACCAAGGGAGATGATTGCAAGAATCTCCAAGAATTTGTGTGTTGAAAAGTACGTATGGAAACGTAATAAATAATGGCAGAGGGAGTATGATGGTCATTGCGGTATAATGACTAAACATAAGTAATGTATTGAACGTATGAAACATAATAAATAAAGTATAAAAACTAATAACATAAAATTATGTAAAAATTATGAATTAATATAAATATTAAAAAACGAACCATTCATTGCAGTGGTTATAACCTAATAACATTAACAGTATTAAGTAACCAATCTATATGATGGGGGATGAAGGTAAGAATTTGTGTGTTGAAAAGTACTTATGGAAAAATACAACAATTTTGTGAAAGTAACTAATGTTGGTTAGGACGGAGTATGTTATATCCATAGTTTTAGTAGTTGTGGTACAATAGCATAAACATACAAGAATAACTGAACTTTAAAATATATAGATGATAATATTGAGTTGTTCGAACTCCATCAACGACTTATCAAATATAAAAATTAATAATTTATGTCTAAATATATTAAAAAAGAAATTCCAGAATTTTGGTTGTTGAGGGACAATAATACTACAAAAAATTAAGCATCATTGAATTTTAAAGTAAATAAATGAGAACTGTTTAATAGAATGTCAAGTAATATTTTATACTTTAATAGATAAATTATTTTTTTTAAAGTCCGAGTTTCAAAATTCGTCAACAATATATTTAAAAGAATTGTATTTTAGAATTATAAATACAAATAAAATTTAAAATTTAAAAAGAATATGAGCACTTAAAAATTGTGAATTAATATAAATAAAAAATTAAAAAAATATCCGTGCCGACTATAAGCTAGTATACTTAATATGTTCCAAAAAAGATTATTATTTTTTTTGAAAGGAAAAAGATTAGTTTTAAAATATTGGTTTAATTCAAATATATGCAAATTTTAAATTTTGTGTATCGCCAGTTAGGCCGTTACACCCGTTACAGAGCGCGTGCTGACCAAGAAAAACCATTTCCGCTGACTAATAGGAATAGGAATGCACCGCCTCTGTTTTCAAATAGGAACCGCCACAAAGATTTTTCTATAAATACTTGTAGAAACCAAACCACTTTGCAAAATTTGTCAAAGTATATCAGAGTCTTGGACACCATGCCAAACTCGAAATATGGTGATCGAATTTCTGATCAGGAACTACGCAAAGAAGACGAAGAATTTATCGAGATGAAGCAGCAACAATTTGGAGATGATGGTCTTTACTCTATCGCAGATGATGATACCGATGGCTTTCCAACTCCGACTTGCAAGATTCCAGTGCCTGCACATTGTCTGGGAGCTCCAAAAAAGAGTCTCAGCAGAAAATTCGAGAGATATCTCGAGAAGAAGCAACTACAATTTGAAGATGGCCTTTCCTCCTCCACTGAAGATGATGATAACGATGGCTTTCGAACTCCAACTTCGCTCAAACACAGAATTCAGGTGCCTACATCTTCTTGTCTGCCAGCACCCAAAAAGAGTTTGAAGAAGAAATTCGAGGGATCGGTTATACTCAACTTATAAGATCAGCAACACAAGCAATTCAAGATCAATTCATGGTTTTCAACAAGGCTCGCCGGGACGAATATGCTCTGTTATGATTTACTCTTTTTTTCCTCGTGTAGTTAGAAATTATCTTCTGTTTATGATCAAACGTATCAATGATTAAGCATTTTGGGAATATTATCTTTTAATTCAGTTTTGCTTTAGTTTATATTACACTTATTTCACATAGTTAGGTCTGTCGTAACTTCGTTATACTTCTGCCCAGCCTAAATGGCTAAATTTGTAATCTATTAAACCAAATCTTTCTTGGCAAAATTTATAAAAAAAAAAACGTCAAATTTGAGCGCGATGAGATAGCTCTATTACATATACTTTTCGTGACGTTGCTGGACGGTAAAACAGCAAGAGCAAAGACTCAATATACTCAGATAGCATGGTTACAGTTTCAAGTCTACTACTATCCGTGTATCAAATCAGTTACCTTTGTTCTTTTTTTCTTTTCTTTTTTTAAAAAAAAAAAAATTAAAATAAACACGCATGTAAGGGTTTCCAACAAGAAAGCCAAGAAGAACTTCTTGGTTTGAACCTAATGCTGCACAATTAGCACTAAAGCAATGTAAGAAGACAGAGGTTACGAGAGGGGTATACAAAGGACAACTACGCAACCAAGAAGCTCTGTCCCAACTTATCTCTTGTCATCTAAGGGTTCGATTATTGCTCACTCCAAGGTTTGTTTGACCAAATATTCATTTATAAGGCATATAAGCCTAATTATTATTAAGAACGTCCACTTTTGCCTTAGCCCTCTTGTTTATTTATAAACCAATTCCAACTAGATTAAGAAATTTGAAGTTCTTTTAATGATCCACAACTTAACAATCATATAGCAAACCTTACCAATGGTTTTTTAGTGAGTAAAAACTAACATTTCAAAAGGGCTCTGTGAGGAAGCTAAACATACAAAGGTTGCTTTTAAGTTTTCTAATGGCTGATATTTATGAAAGTTCACAAATTTAACTTGTTGTAACTTAATGCCTACTTGATAATATAAACGAAACTCGCAACACTTTCTTAGGATGGAATAGTTGAAATTATACATATTTAAAGGAAGCAGATGCGATTTATATACATACTTTTGTCAACATTCGAATAACTCATTATCGTACTTTTAACACGCTAAATAATAAAAAAAATTCAGAAATTCAAATAAAATTTGCAAATTTAGAGTATGTCCATGCTTTTGGTTACTGAAATTAACAAATTTTTTAATTAACTAAATAAAGTTGAGGATCAAAGTGCAACTTTGATCAGTTGATGCTGATAAGAGTATTATGTTATTGTATGAAAAGAAAGAAAAAGATACTTCAGATATCAGCTGGAGTGCATGTCGGATAACCTAAATAAATTAGGTATTCAAAAATTAAGTGAAAATTGAACAAAGTACAAACATTATATTCGGCATACCGCCTGAACTACATACGTACTTTAAGTAGGATAACTATAGGCATGAAAAATGTTTAAATAACAACTTTCACTCTTTTCAAGAAGAAAGTTGAGCAATTTGTAGGTGTCATAATTGAAAGAATCATATTTTAATTCGGTCAGGTATTACTATTATATAGTTGCATTAACACTCAAGGGAAATGATATACTACACTCAATAATATTTTGAACATGATGATTAAACTAATAAACACTTGTCCACACGCAAGAAAAAATCACCAAGGATATTCCTCGAATTGTCAACAACATTGTATAAAAGAATTATTCGAAGTATAAATTAACTCATACAATCAAGATGGACATGACATATACACTATAATGCACATAAACTCAACATCTATAGCGTTAGTTCCTGCCCCCAATGATGAGACAGGTTCGAGAAAAAAACAATAAATCGCTTGAAACGAAAAGTAACACGCAACCAATATAGTCAATGGACAACAATTACCAAATTGATCTCAAAAAGAAAATTTTAAGACATTTTCTAAATTAACAACTTTGGTTCATCGTTTGTAACCATGATTATCGGATTAAGCGTGTGGTCCTGTGTTCATACCCAACATCTATATACACTTGTCGTATATATACTTTGGTCCTTCGTTACACCTTATTTACGTCAAAACCAAAAAACATATGCTCAACAATGTAGCTGACTCTCACGCATTTGATGAAATTAATGAAAAAGACAGATACTAGCGTGTATATTATAGACACAACATATAAAATTAAGGCAACCGATGCAAATCAACTCAATTTCTTCTTAATCCATTAACTATCTCTTCCAAACCAATGAACGTCCATAATTAATCACGACTAGTGTAAAATTCAAAATATCAAAATTATTCCATTTTACAATTTTTTATGAACAAGGGTAGGTCCTATTACAAATTGAAAGCAAAAAAAGAAAATTCTGAAATGACAAATAATTCATTTTTTTAACGTGTAAAAAGTCCAACAAAGTATAAATTTAGATCATACACTTGCCTCACACGGGTTATAAAGCTAGTTGCTGGATAATATCATAAAAACACAAGGGCCTGATTTGTTTCGTCAATTTTATAGTTATATAGGAACTTTAACTTCCCCCTAACTAATTTATAATTATAGGTTCCAAGGTAATTGAAATGTTTATGTTTGGTTTATTACTATGTAACTATATATTACATGATTAATTTTGGTAAGTAGTTAATGATTATATACAGCTATGTAACTTGTAGGTAGACCTTGGTAACTAAGGCCTCATTTGTTTCGATTTAACTAAGTTATGTAACTAGAAGTTCCTTGGACTAAAACTGAGTTATAGTGTTTGGTTCATTGTGTTTTAAATTTGACAAGAGAACTCAAAGAACAGTTACCCCAAAATATAGAAATTTAGTTACCAAGTGGTCACTTCAAGTTACATAGCTATCTAATGTAAATTCATTAATTACTTACCAAAATAAATAATGTAATTTCTAGTTACATAATAATCATCCAAACACAAATTTTTGAATCATCTTGGAACCTATAAGTGTAACTAAGTTACAGGAAAACATGAGTTCCTGCGTAATTATAAAGTTGACGAAACAAACGAGGCCTAAATTCTCATGTTTTGTGATAACCTTGGAACTTGGAGTTACTTTGTCCAATTTAAATTACAACGAACCAAACACTGTAACCAATTTTTAATCCAAGGAATTTTGAGTTACATCTAAACAAAGGAGGCCAAGAATAGCTAAACTTTAAAATAAATAGATGATAACGACTTATCAAATATAAAAATTAATACTTTTATCTCTGAATATATTAAAAAAGAAAGTCCAGAATTTTGGTTGGTAAGGAACAATAATACTACAAAAAAGTAAGCATCATTGAATCTTAAAGTAAATAAATGAGAACCATTTAATAGAATGTCAAGTAATATTTTCTACTTTAATAGATAAATTATTTTTTTAAAGTCCGAGTTTCAAAATTCGCCAACAATATATTTAAAAGAATTGTATTTTAGAATTATAAATATAAATAAATTTAAAAATTTAAAAAGAATATGAGTACTTAAAAATTATGAATTAATATAATAAAAAAAATTAAAAAATATAACAAAACATAAGTAATGTATTGAGCGTATGAAACATAATAAATAAAGTCTAAAAACTAATAACATAAAATTATTTAAAAATTATGAATTAATATAAATATAAATATTAAAAAACGAACCATTCATTGCAGTGGTTATAGCCTAATAACATTAACAACATTAAGGAATCATTGGGGTTGACGGCAAGAATTTGTGTGTTGAAAAGTATGTATGAAAAATTAATACAACAATTTTGTGAAAGTAATTAATGTTGGACAAAGGCATAAAAACACAAGAATAGCTGAACTTTAAAATATATAATGATAATCATGACGACTTATCAAATATAAAAATTAATAATTTTATCTCTAAATATATTAAAAAATAAAGTTCAGAATTTTGGTTGTTGAGAGACAATAATACTACAAAAAAGTAAGTATTATTGAATTTTAAAATAAATAAATGAGAACCGTTTAATAGAATGTCAAGTAATATTTTATAATTTAATAGATAAATTATTTTTTTAAAAGTCCGAGTTTTAAAATTCGCCAACAATATATTTAAAAGAATTGTATTTTAGAAATATAAATATAAATAAAATTAAAAATTAAAAAAGAATATGAGTACTTAAAAATTATGAATTAATATAATTAAAAAATTAAAAAAATATATTGAACTATAAGCTAGTATAATTAATACATTCAGTTTCCAAAAAAGATTAGTTTATTTTTTGAAAGGAAAAAGATTAGTTTTAAAATATTGGTTTAATTCAAATATATGCAAATTTTAAATTTTGTGTATCGCCCGTTGCGGAGTCACCCGTTACAGACGTGCTGACCAAGAAAAACCATTTCCGCTGACTAATAGGAATAGGAATGCACCGCCTCTGTTTTCAAATAGGAACCGCCACAAAGATTTTTCTATAAATACTTGTAGAAACCAAACCACTTTGCAAAATTTGTCAAAGTATATCAGAGTCTTGGACACCATGCCAAACTCGAAATATGGTGATCGAATTTCTGATCAGGAACTACGCAAAGAAGACGAAGAATTTATCGAGATGAAGCAGCAACAATTTGGAGATGATGGTCTTTACTCTATCGCAGATGATGATACCGATGGCTTTCCAACTCCGACTTGCAAGATTCCAGTGCCTGCACATTGTCTGGGAGCTCCAAAAAAGAGTCTCAACAGAAAATTCGAGAGATATCTCGAGAAGAAGCAACTACAATTTGAAGATGGCCTTTCCTCCTCCACTGAAGATGATGATAACGATGGCTTTCGAACTCCAACTTCGCTCAAACACAGAATTCAGGTGCCTACATCTTCTTGTCTGCCAGCACCCAAAAAGAGTTCCAGGAGAAAAATTGAGGGATCAATAATGCTGAAGTTATAAGATCAGCAACACAAGCAATTCAAGATCAGTTCATTGTTTTCAACAAGGCTCGCCGGGACGAATATGCTTTGTTGATTTACTCTTTTTTTCTCATGTAGTTAGAAAACTATCTTTGTTTATGATCATACGTAGCAGTGTTTAAGTATTTGATTTGTTTTCTGCATGAACTATTGGGATTATAATTTTTTCATTCAGTTTTGCTTTAGTTTATATTACACTTATTTCACATAGCTAGGTCTTCGTAACTTCGTTATACTTCTGCCCGGTCTAAATGGCTAAATTTGTAATCTATTAAACCAAATCTTTCTTGGCAAAATTTAAAAAAATATTCGATTATTTTAAAGCTTATCTTTTATCATCTAAGGGTTCGATTATTGCTCACTCCAAGATTTGTTTGATCAAATATTCATTTGTAAGGCATATAAGCCTAATTATTATTACGAAAAATGTCAAATTTTGTCTTAGCCCCCTTGTTTATTTATAAACAAATTCCAACTAGATCAGAAAATTTGAAGTTCTTTCAATGATCCAGAACTTAACAATCATATAGCAAACATTACCAATGGTTTTTTTAGTGAGTAAAAACTAGCATTTCAAAAGGACTCTGTGAGGAAGCTAAACATACAAAGGTTGGTTTTATGTTTTCTAATGGCTAATATTTATGAAAGTTCACAAATTTAACTTGCTGTAACTTAATGCCTACTTGATAATATAAACGAAACTCGCAACACTTTCCTAGGATGAAATAGTTGATAATAATAATGGTATTAAAAACAGAACATCTTGGTTGAAAAATGTTTTCTTTATAGAATGTTTTTTTGTAAGATTTTTTTTTGGACAAATATTTTTTATCAAAAAATCCGAAAAGATAACTTTTTTGACAAATATTTTTGAAAAATAATTGGTGCCTTAGTTAAGAGGAGTTGGGTAAGTAATCTAAAAAGGTAATAAATGGAAGTAACAATAACCCACATGTTTTATGGCAAAATCCAGAGAACCTTTTTTTTTTTTTTTTTTTTTACAAATTTAAAGCAAATTTCATTAACGAGAAAAAAACTCGATTGGGACAAACCCCCAAATGGCTATGCAATCAGGGGGGTTGAATACGATAATCACAAATTATTCGATTTCGTTTGCGGATAATTATTTGTTTTCTTGTTCGAAATCAAATTAACCAAATCCAAAACAATGATCGTTTTATAAATATAAACCGCAAAGGGTGCTACAATTCTAATCCGTGGGATTAGCTTCAATGAGTTCAGGTTACAATGATCAATACAATTGATAGAATTTAAGGCACTATTAATTTCTCTATAAAATTCTCAAGCTCTTAACTTCTCTCGTAATGATCTTCTGCAACTTTAACAACTGATGAAGACACTGTCTTCAATCACACAATTGTAGACTTTAGGAAAAACTATCGAAGGCCTAGAATAAATCTTGGCCGTCCATTTCCTCACCAACCTCTGACAAACCATGAATACAATTCACCTGCTCCTTGAATAAAAATCTATCGAAGACAAAGTTTCCTTTTCTTTCGATAGATTTAAATAAAATCTATCGAAAAAAATACTTTGATTCTTTGAAACTAGTTCGATAGTTTTATAAATAAAACTATCAAACAATAGCATTTTGTCCACTTCGATGGTTTCTATTAAAGAAACTGTCGAATTGGTTTTTCACTACTTCGATAGTTTTTATCAAACCTTCCTTTCTCTTTCGATAGTTTTTCAAAAATGAAAACTATCGAATGTCTTTAATTGCAGTTTGATCCTTAAAGATTCTATCTTTTTATAGCAAGCATATTGCACTTCAATTTAACCTAAACATACCTTATCAATTTCTTTTAACTTCTAGGATGTTTCAGGTTTGACTTAAATCAATTTCTTCTGAGACGATAAACATGTTGATCTTCTTAGTGCTGACAACTGGTGCAACTGATCTGTTTCACAGATGACTAACACAGATCAAAACCTCTATGTCTTCAATACAATACAATTAACAAGTCCTTTATCGTCTAGGTTGCTTCATTATAAAATCACTGAAATCCTCTGCTACTAACTCTGTATCATTCAAATACTTCTGTAGTCTTGAAAGTCTTGATTCTTTATTTGTCACTGAGGCCTGAACATATTAATGAACTTCTTTCCGTGACCTGTTTACGGACTTCAAGAATACATACCATATTTTGATTTTTTGAGTTTACCATTTCTTCTGTTGTTTTGGATTCCTGTGCTTCAGTTAATATTATTGTCTATCTTGTTCCTGTGTTGAGTTGTAGTTATCTCTGTTACATATTATGTTACATTATGTTTTACAATCTCCCCCTATTTGATTGTTAGAGTTCGACAAGCAAATACCTAGAGGATAACTCAACTAACCAATGGAAACACGAAAATAATTAAAGTACGACAAATTGATAATATTAATTTCATTCTGGATTAAATATTTACATTTCCAGATATCTAATTTACAAAGAACAATAAAAAGTTTAACAATGAAGTTGCTCCTCTAGCCTGAGCAGATTGTTCTTTGCTTCATCTTCAGTCCACTAGGATCTCACCTTCTTCAGCCACATAATCAGAGATTGCTGCTTGATGATCAATCACAGTTGGATAGTGCAATGGTTCTCCGGGTTTTAGGATTGCTCCTATGATGTGTCTTCCAATATATTCAACTTCTTGACCTACTCCAGCCCACACCCATGCAATGCTAACATCTTTCTGATTATGCTTTGGCATGTTTGGTATTCTGGGATGCACTTCCAATCCTCTTTCTACTCTTTTCCTGTAGTAAGGCATATTCTCCATGAGATAGCTCTTCAGAGTGTCTGCAACTCTTGTCTTCTCTTGTGTGATGAATCTAGTGGATCTCAAGTACTTTTCCACTGAGATTAGATAGTTATTTGGGCAATCCTTCAGTTTATCCTCATCCAGATATCAGATTCTGAACAAGTCATTCTTCATAAATCTTACCATTGAATCAAGTATTGTCCCACTGGAATAGGTGTTTCCATTACTGCTCCCATCTCCCCCTTAGTTGAGTAATCCTCCGTGAAGTTATCCTCAACATAGTGGGTTGACGGGCCAACTTGTTGATTTTTGAGCATATTCCAGATAGACTCCAGATCGTCACCTTGATTCTCCATAAACAGAGCAATGTCTTTGGTCATCTCTTCCATCGAAGCAAGCTTTCTATCCATGTTGTTTAGTCTTGAGTTGAGGCGAGACTCCACTCTTGACAAACTATTCATTGCATCTTTTAAAAGACGTGTGTCCTAAATCCAATCATGGATGATGAGTTAGGAGATACTTTGTTCAATGTGATTCAAGTTTGTTTAATTTAATAAAATGGTAATATGTTTTATAACGGGCTTTATCTATTTAAAGTGTTTAAATTAGATGATCCATAGTTTAGAGTAAAGCTTTAATGGATTATGATGAGATCATTATAATGAGACCTTAAAGATGATAACTCTAAACTTAAATAGTTCCTGGTCGTAGGATAATTAATTGGTAGTTAATTAATCCGCAAAGATCGGTACATACTATGCTTGCTTCACTATGAAGGATGTCTGTTCTCATAGGCATTTGTGTGGTGACACTATAGCTAGTATGTAGGTGCTTATTAGGAATAAGTTCACTGAACATGACTCGATCAGTTGAACAACTAATGGAGTTCACTCATGTGTCAGTAGTTGTTCATATAGTGATGGTTGTACAAGTGTCCTTTGACTTGAGATCATCATAGTCATCTTGTGTACACTGAACTATACTTTGGTTTAGCTCTTAGTCTCGAGGGACAATAATTAGTGCTCTTCTGGGTATAGGAATTTGTGCACGAAGATAGTGAATGATCAATAAAGGATCTGCCCCTTCCAGTGAAGGAAGAGAATGTCCTATGTTATTTCATTTATGGTAGTTCAAGAATCTCTGGCCAGAGTGAATGAAATTAGAAAGAAGTTTCTAATTTGCATTAATCGGAACTAGGCATAGTGAATAGGAAAACATATGATTAAATTAAATAGGCTTGACACGGGATCCATGCCTTGTATTTAATCGGGACATTGTAGGGAAGAAGGAATTGATTGTACTGTAACTAGTCACTAAACAGGTTCTTGGTATTCTAAGCAGTGAATTCATATTATCCGGATAGTCGCGATATGTTGAGAAGCATCACTCACGATGTAGAATAAATATAATTAATCAGTTAATTATATTTAATGAATTATTAGAATTCGTATAAATAATAAATAAAAAGTTTATTATTATTTATTTCTACTACCGGCTTAATATTGAACCTACAGGGTCACACCATAAAAGAATATTTTCTTTGATGAAAAGATTTAAATTATGAGAGAGGAAGAATTATTTTCTAACTAGTTTAGAAAAAGAAATAATGATTAAAATAGTTTTAATCATTATTAAAGCATTTTAGAAATGTAGGGTTAATATATATATATATATATATATATATATATATATTATTAAAAAATCCTAGGAAAGCCCTATAAATAGAATGAGATAGTTCATTCTAAAAATAATCTTGTTTTTGTGAAAAACCTAGAAAAAGGAGCCAGCCTCCATCTCTCTCTCTCTCTCTCTTTTTCTCTCTAAAAAGTCTTAGAGATTTTTTGAAGAATTCATCGAAGGAAAATTATTGGTGGATACCGGTAGAGTGCTTCACACTCTGAGGAGCAACTGCTTGAAACCATCGATTTTAAAGCTTCGACTCGCAAGGTCCGGTTACGATTCCCCTCGCTCTAGATTTTATATATTTTTCTATATGTGCGATACATGATTTTTACGGAATAAATGTTATATCACGTTTCCGCTCATCCGTAAATTCCTTCAATGGCATCAGAGCCAGGTTTTGCATATAGAGATTCATATAAAAAATTTCAGATTTTTTATGCATGTATGGATTTATTATGATTTTTGCAAGTATATTTAGATTTAATTATGAATTAATTCAAAATATTATTTGCATGAGATTTTGACCATTGATCTGGGTTCTACAAGTGTTGTGGATCATCTAGGTATTTTTTTCAAAATAATTATGCATGTTGAAATATATGAATTAAAATTTGCACAAGGACCCCATAAATACTTGCTTATTTTTGCTTTTGTTTGATTTCAGAAATCATATTATTTTGATTTTTTATTAATTTATTAATTAATTGTTAATTAATTTATTAATATTAAAATAAAATAATAATAACAATAAAGGCAATTAATGGTAAGGCATTAATGACTAGGGAAGTTTTTTTTTAGTGTAATAAAAGCTAGAGGAGTTAGAAACTTACAATATTAAAAAAAAATAAAAATAAATCTGCTGCTGCTCCGCTCGCGCGCGTGGCGCGCACTCGCTGGGAAGGGTGTAACACATTCCAGAAATGCGTTACAGCCCTTCTGTCCACATTAAATTTGATTTTTTAGGAGTTTGGTAACTCCGTTTTGGGCGTGCAATATACCGTTAGATTCGTTTTTCCGAGACGGATCTAATGGAGTGGTCAAATATTCTTTATATAAAAGTTTGGAACTGTTTATATTCCCGGAAGTGTTTAAAGCATGTACTAACTGTTTTAATTGCTTTTAAATACTATAATAAATCCATACATCATTATATCATTGTATGACATGATATTAATTGCATGCTTACTTGTTTATTTATTTTTATATATGAGATATATGCCTATATTTACCATGCGATGATAGATTTAGGTGAACTTAAATCAAAATAAGGCGTGCTCTAGAAAATCTAGAATAGGAATCGTTTCTTGCCTTAACAATAATATTATGAGTACAACCATGAGATTCTTATGTTTATGAAACATAGAGTGAAATACTCTTTTGATGTTGAAAATGAAAATTTCTGTCTAGGCCGTTGGGTTTTAAGCGGGACCGATGTGACCCCTTCAACACACTGGGAATTTTTCATTTAAATATCATAATTGTATTTTGTTCAAGAAAAAGAGAATCTCCTAGTAATATGATTATGGTTGCAACATAATATAATCCCTCTTAATTAAAATTTATATCAAGTAGTAAATGGCCAATGGCACAACGGGCTTGTGTCGGTCATAGCCTTCCAATATAATAGCAAGTAGAGTTCTTATATTGAGACATTGTCATTTCGTGCTACAGCCGAGGACTTTTTTTTGAGATTAAGAGATGTTTGTCTATCACATGAGATGTGTATGATAAATTAGGTTTCAATTGTCGTTACGTGCTACAGCCGTGGGCTTTTGGAATTCTAATTTAATTATGCAAGATGTTGGGTTTGACTTGACTTAGAATATTGAGTGAGTCGTGCCACAACCGAGACTCAATGATTCAAGAGGCTAAAAGATAATAAGGAATAACATGAGAGATGTAGTTGACAAGAGTTGTCTTCCTATGGAACATCACATTGCGTTTCGTGCCATAGCCGAGGTGATGTGATGGAAAATAGGATCTTTATTCTCACTAACATTATGAATGTTTAGTTATACATATAAAGGGTTGTAAAACTTAAATAAAATAGTGGGAGCCACCAATGAATAAAGACCCGATTCATATGGTGTTGTAAGAATAAAATTGAATATTTACTTAGTAGTTATGTGTATTCACTAATAGAATTATATATATACTATAATTTCTGCACTATCACACATCATAGTAGAATAACACGTTGACTTATCCTGAATATGCTGATGAACTTTGAAACTTGAGAAATGTTCTCAAGAATGAAAAGTTAGACGAAATGTTTAACTCGTTAATACAAAGTGTCTTATTTGTGATGCACATGGAGATATGTATGAGACCAAGTGCAAGAGGTCTAATAATGCAAATGTTGCAAAGTAAAACAAGCTGATGTCTATGAGCTTGAGACTGTGCAAACAGTATGAGCACAAGGACATTCAGGGCTACCTTGTTGCTTCTATAAGAGTTATCGAATGTGATAAATAAGACGATTCAATATAGGATATCGAATGAGCTATTCCATAATAGTTATGCTGAGGGTTGATCTATGAATAATCATATACTCAAGACAATCAATTTGATTGATCGTCTAGGGTAGGTTGATTTTGTCATAGATGGAAGCTAAGTCGAGATATGATCTTGAATTAGCTTCCGAATACGAATTCGCAAATTTGTTGTGAACTCTTACATGAAAAGGTTGGATATCAGATTGTCTGAAATCTACTTCATGTTAAAGATTGTTGAGACGTATTTCCTTCTTAGAGAGCTTTGTTCTTTAGACTGGTAACGGTTCTGGAATCAAGTAGTGGGAGATGAACCATACCATCAATAAGAAGTTTGTTAGTGAGTGATAACATAATTAGTCAAAGGCTAAGTTTGACTCCAAAAGCAAAAGAGTTTGTTGCCACCTATCAAAGGTGGGTTATTGGAAGATCAACTACAAGAGTTGTCTTGTAGAGTTGAAGAATTAGAGAAGTTTAGTGGGACTATGGAATAGAGGTAATGGAAATCCAAAGAACTATAGGCTTGTTTGCACGAGTGAGAAGAGTGTTCGCTTGTTGCATGGTGATGGATTACAAGAACCATATGATTATTGAATCACATTATGCATGCGAAACTCGTCTCACTAGAAAGACCACTATATCTCTATTTTCTTGAAATAAAGAGATAATGAGCAACAAACGTGTTAAAATTAGTACACATAATTGTATGTGCACCGGTGACAACACATGCCAGAAAAGGATTCACACGCTTCATTAGAATTCACGGATATGATCCGGATTCAGATATATGTATTTGGTACAATACAAATTCGAATCTTTTGGAGTGTTTCAAAATGAATAATAATGAAATACAAAACAAAACAGTAAGTGTTGGGACTCTTTGATAAGATCAAAAAAGATATACACTTGAGTGAGTGTTTTGAGGTTATCTCAAATCTTAAGTTTAAAGCTTCACGTTGGACAGATCCTGAGATTTTAAAGGTAGATGGAATGTACGAAGGAGCGAACGAACTTTGTTAGACATCGTTCGGTTCATGTTAAGCTAAATTGATCTTCTAATATATGTTTAGAGTTGAATTTTATAAATATCAGTATATCTGCTGAATATAGTATCTTCTTAATCTGTTGCTAAGTTGTCATATGAGATATGTAGTGCAAGGAACACAAGTCTTAAACTTGTTAAGATTTGGGATGTCTAGCTTATGTCAAAATGTTTAATTTGATAAGCTAGATGGTAGATCCAAAATGTAAGTTTGTGAGATATCCTAATGATATTCAAGGATGTTGGTTGAATATTCTACTGAATATAGTGTGTATGACATACTGCCTACTTAGAGGAATTGTTCATTCTAGAAGGGTTCAGTGGGAGGAAGGTTGAACTTAACTAAGTTCAAACACCATAAATTACAAAGGTTCTATAGGAAGAACATTTTCAGACAGGATAACTTTTTGTAGGTTAGCTTAAGTATAGGTCTTGATATTTTATCACCAACCTGAGAGGTTGACTGCCTTGTCATTAAGAATGACAATGAGGTGTCAATTATATGATAATGACCTTATGACCTATACTAAAGCTATGAGTTATGACTCAGAGAAATGGCATAATACCATGAAATCCGATATAGATTCCATATACATCAACCAAGTACAGACTATGGTTGAGGACCTAAAGGTGTCATAACCGGAAGGGTACAAGGGAGATTGGAGTGATTGGCTGGGTAAAGACCTATAAGTCCTTGTTTATTGTGAAAGGATTCAATCAAAGCAAATAGATTGACTTTGATGAAAAAATTTCACATGAAGTAGTGCTCAAGTCTATTCGGATTTTGTTTGCGTTTGCGGCTAGAAATGACTATAATATCTAATAATGGTCGAACGGTCGACCCTCCTCGATAGGAAAATTGAAGAGATGTGTAGTTGACACAATTAGAGGGATTTATTGCTATGAGTAGCAAATCTATGGTCTAATAGCCACGACAATCCATTTATGTATTGAAGCAAGCTTCTCAATGATCGAACATCTGTTTTGATGAGACAATCAAATAGTTTGATTTTATCAAAGACAATGATGGATCATGGATCTACAAGAAGGTTAGTGGGAGTGTGATGACATTCCTAATAATGTATGTGACATACTTATGATAAGAAATGATGTATCGACGCTAAAATTAGTCAAAGTGTGGTTATCTAACATATTCTCTATAAAGGACTTGGGAATGGCTTCCTATGATATAGGAATGATAATTTATAGGATAAACCAAGTGTTGGGCTAAACCCAAAGTGTGTACATCATTTATATGCTTAGATGTTTAGCATAAATAACTCCAAGAAGTTACTTGAATTGTCAAGTCACGGAGTTACTTTCTCCAAGATAGTGTCTTTCTACGACATCTGAGGAGAAATGACGTATGAGTAAGATTTATTATGCTTCGGCAAATGTATCTATCAAAATACCGGATGTACTATACAAGACTTGATGATCGCTAACTCACTAGGCGAGATAAGCGAGCACTAGTCTAGTCCTTGAGAAGCGCGATAGTAAGCTGGAAGAACGTCCTTAAATACTTTCGAAGAATTGAGGACATCTTTCTTGATTATGGTGGGTCCAAAATGAAAATCGAGTGTTATAAACACTATGATTTTCTTAGGACAAATGTGATAGAAAATCCATGTCAAAATAAGTGTTAATTCTGAATGGATGAGCGGTTTGTTGGAAGAATTCCAAGCGGCTTAAGATAACTGATTCCGCAGTGGAAGCACTATATGTATATAGCTATAAGTGAAGTTGCAAAGGAGGTTCTTTGGATAGCGAAACCTGTTTTCGCTGGTTAGACATGGTTCCTAGAATATGATTTATATTGTTGTATCGGTACAACATATGGTAGTAGCGCAGGCTATGGAACCTAGGTTTAATCAGGGATTCAAGATATATGAGATCGTTGAAAGTAGAGATGTTTAAGTCAATATTGACTTGACACCCATAACAACATAGTAAAGACCATTTACTAAACCGTTATTTGAAAATCGCTTTGTTCTCTATTAGGAGAAGTTGTATATGAGATACCAAGGTAATTGGTTTTAGTACAAGTGGGAGATTGAAAGACGTGTGTCCTAAATCCAATCATGGATGATGAGTTAGGAGATACTTTGTTCAATCTGATTCAAGTTTGTTTAATTTAATAAAATGGTAATATGTTTTATAACGGGCTTTATCTATTTAAAGTGTTTAAATTAGATGATCCATAGTTTAGAGTAAAGCTTTAATGGATTATGATGAGATCATTATAATGAGACCTTAAAGATGATAACTCTAAACTTAAATAGTTCCTGGTCGTAGGATAATTAATTGGTAGTTAATTAATCCGCAAAGATCGGTACATACTATGCTTGCTTCACTATGAAGGATGTCTGTTCTCATAGGCATTTGTGTGGTGACACTATAGCTAGTATGTAGGTGCTTATTAGGAATAAGTTCACTGAACATGACTCGATCAGTTGAACAACTAATGGAGTTCACTCATGTGTCAGTAGTTGTTCATATAGTGATGGTTGTACAAGTGTCCTTTGACTTGAGTTCATCATAGTCATCTTGTGTACACTGAACTATACTTTGGTTTAGCTCTTAGTCTCGAGGGACAATAATTAGTGCTCTTCTGGGTATAGGAATTTGTGCACGAAGATAGTGAATGATCAATAAAGGATCTGCCCCTTCCAGTGAAGGAAGAGAATGTCCTATGTTATTCCATTTATGCTAATTCAGGAATCTCTGGCCAGAGTGAATGAAATTAGAAAGAAGTTTCTAATTTGCATTAATCGGAACTAGGCATAGTGAATAGGAAAACATATGATTAAATTAAATAAGCTTGATACGGGATCCATGCCTTGTATTTAATCGGGACATTGTAGGGAAGAAGGAATTGATGTACTGTAACTAGTCACTAAACAGGTTCTTGGTATTCTAAGCAGTGAATTCATATTATCCGGATAGTCGCGATATGTTGAGAAGCATCACTCACGATGTAGAATAAATATAATTAATCAGTTAATTATATTTAATGAATTATTAGAATTCGTATAAATAATAAATAAAAAGTTTATTATTATTTATTTCTACTACCGGCTTAATATTGAACCTACATGGTCATACCATAAAAGAATATTTTCTTTGATGAAAAGATTTAAATTATGAGAGAGGAAGAATTATTTTCTAACTAGTTTAGAAAAAGAAATAATGATTAAAATAGTTTTAATCATTATTAAAGCATTTTAGAAATGTGGGGTTAATATATATATATATAATTAAAAAACCCTAGGAAAGCCCTATAAATAGAATGAGATAGTTCATTCTAAAAATAATCTTGTTTTTGTGAAAAACCTAGAAAAAGGAGCTAACCTCCATCTCTCTCTCTCTCTTTTTCTCTCTAAAAAGTCTTAGAGATTTTTTGAAGAATTCATCGAAGGAAAATTCTTGGTGGATACCGGTAGAGTGCTTCACACTCTGAGGAGCAACTGCTTGAAACCATCGATTTTAAAGTTTCGATTCGCAAGGTATGGTTACGATTCCCCTCGCTCTAGATTTTATATATTTTTCTATATGTGCGATACATGATTTTTACGGAATAAATGTTATATCACGCTTCCGCTCATCCGTAAATTCCTTCAATGGCATCATAGCCAGGTTTTGCATATAGAGATTCATATAGCTTTGGTTAGTGCTGCCCAATCTGCTTCAGAAAAACCTGTGAGAGGCCCAGTGAAAGAAGGTAATGAAGATTCAACAATTGCCTTGGTTTCAAGTTTTCTTCTTTTAGCAGAAGGCGGAGCTGTTGTTGAAGAGTGTTTCTCCTTATTTGGTGCAGTTTTGGGAGTTGGCATTGGAGTCTTTGCTATAGATGAGTCTTCCATTTGATACTTCTTTAGAATATCCTTGATGTACTTGGAGTGACAAATGAATATTCCATCTTGCCTTTGATACACTTGTAGTCCAAGAAAGAATGACAATTCACCCATCATGCTCATTTCATATCGACTCTGCATTAACTTAGCAAATCTCTTGCATAGATCATCATTAGTAGAACCAAATATAATGTCATCAACATATACTTGCACTAATATCAAATCATTTGTGTGCATCTTGTAAAAGAGAGTTTTATCTATGACTCCTCTAGTAAAGTTATTTTCAAGTAAAAATTCTGATAGAGTGTCATGCCATGTCTTACTTGAATCCATAGAGAGCTTTGAACAGAAAATATACAAAGTCCACCAGATTTGAATCCTCAAAACCCGGAGGTTGTTCCACATAAACTTCTTCCTCTAGCTCCCCATTCAGAAATGCACTATTCACATCTATTTGATATACCTTGTAATTAGAATGTGCTGCAAATGCCAGAAACATCCTGATAGCCTCAAGTCTTGCTACTGGTGCATAGGTGTCATCATAATCTATACGCTCTTCTTGAGAGTAACCTTTAGCAACCAGTCTGGCCTTGTTTCTCGTTACAATGCCATGGTTAGGTCCCGATATATTTGTAGAAGGGGGGTTGAATACAAACTCTACCGTTTAATCGATTTGTATTGTTCTTGATTTAACAATTTCAATAACAAATTATCGCGGAATAAAATGAAACAAGATTCAAGTTAAATATAACTTCTATTAAACTTGAAGGGTGTTACAATTCTAAGTACATATTAGCTTATATCCCGTGCGATGCACGGTTTTCTTTAATATTTTATTATTTTTTATTTAGATTTTTGTAATTATATATTATTTGATAAAATTTTAATATATATATTTATATTTGTATATAATAAATTTGATTTATATATCTAATAATATAAATATTTTAATTTAATAAAATTTTGACGTAATCTTTAGTAGTATTTTAGATATTAAAATATAAAATATTTTTAAATAATAAATCTAACGATTTGTATTTATTTGCTCTTAAAAAATCTAAAAGTGACTAAAGTGCAATTAACAAAATATGTGCTCTGTAATGTAGCGCGTTTCTTCTAACGTATGATATTACTTTTATTTTTTATTAATTATCTTATTTTAATTGTATGTTATAAAAAATTATGTTAAACATGGATTTTATAAGTTTAATATAATAATATTGTCATTATATCTATATTTTATTCGTGTTATTTTTAATTCGAATATGAGTTGTTTTAGTTAAAAAATATAAAATAGGCAATGTCCTTAAAAACAGTTAGTTACTTAATAATAATTATATATGTTGCTCGTGTTACTTTTAAAAAATTAGTTGTTTAAATTAGAAAATATAAAATTATATTACCTTTTTATATATATGTTGCTCGTGTTACTTTTAGAAAATTAGTTGTTTAAGTTAAAATAAAATAAAAAATGTAATGTGTTTAGCTGAAAAAGGTAAGTGGATATTTATTAATAATTATATATAACAATATTACCATTACATATTTATTTTCCATGTGTTATATTTAGAAAATAAGTTGTTTTAGTTAGAAAATGTAAAACAAATAATGTGTTTTAGCTGAAAAAAATAATCGATTATAAATATGTAATAATATTACCATTATATATGTGTATATATTACCTATTTTATTTTTAAAAGATGAGTTGTTTTGGTTAGAAAATTATATATAATAGGTAATGTGTTTTAGCTGGAAAAAGTAATTGGTTATAAATAAATTGGTTATAGATAGACCCAACCCAAATTATAGATAGCCCCGGCCCAAATACCGACCAACCGAACCACCGACCAAAATTTTTAATGTTTCATCTTTAATAATACTAGCTTAAAACCCGTGCGATGCACGGATTGTTAATTATTATTTTATTATTTTTTTTAATATTTTTTTAATTGTATTTGTTAAAACAATAAGTAGGCATGTTAAAATAGCTAAACACTTTTAATTAATCAAAAATATTAAAATAGATTTTAAAATAAATAAGTAAGGGTTTGTCTGTTATATTTTTGAAAAAGAAGGGATTTCAGTAAGGAAAAATAAAACATTTAACATATATATTTAGTTTAAAAAAGGAAAATGCGCGTGATATTTTTGGAAAATTAAAATTTAAAATTTAATAATTAAAAATATTTAAATACGTTTTAAAATAAATACGTAAAGGATTTGCTCGTGATATTTTTAGAAAAAGAATTGATTTTAGTGAGAAAATAGAAAAAGTAAGTTGAAAAAGGTAATTTCCCGTGATATATTTAGAAAATGAGGGACTGTGTTAAAAAAAAATCTATAATGCGTTTTAGCTGAAAAGGTAATTGATCATAAATAGGTATTTGATTATTTAAATTTTTTAATATTTTCGGTAATTAGATTTGTTAAAAAAATAAGTAAGCATGTTAAAATAGGTAAACTTTTAAAAAATAATTATAATATTAAAATAGGTTTAAAAATAAATAACTAAAGGTTGTCCGTGATATTTTTGGAAAATGATGGGTTTTAGTAAGGAAAAATAGAAAAACTAACACGTTTTAGTTATAAAAAGGTAATTGCCCGTGATATATTTGAAAAAGTAGGGGGATTTGTTAGAAAAAATAGAAAAAAATAATGTATTTTAGGTGAAGAAGATAATTGGTTATAAATATGTAATATTATTATTTAATAATATATTTCAATAAATAAGTAAGGTTAATTAAGTAAAAACACGAAATAAAGTTCACTAAGGGCAAGGGCAATTTAGTAAAATCACAACGTACCATACCGACCAACCAAACTTTTAATGTTTCGTCTATTATATAATAGTATTGATAGTATAGATTTGGCACACAAAAAATTATAGGTAAATTATCCAAAGTACTTACATTTTGTTTTAACTTATTTTCAAAAATAGGTTAATTTTTAAATTTATTTTCAAAAATACTAATGTTTAATTTTCAATGTCAAAATTACAATATGCAATTTTTGTGGCCCAAAATGTAAATGTATTTCTATTTTGCAAAAGTTGATTTATCTTGAATTTATCTTTAAATCAACTCTGAAAAATATAAGATTAAAGTTGTATTAGATCGTGGAATTTGCAAACCATATTTTTTATAATGAAATCTAAAAAATTATTTAGATAAAAAATTTATTTTTAACAAAATATATTATACAAAAAATAATATTTTTGAAAAAATCCCAAAATTATATTCACAATAACTAATATTTTATAATTAAATCCTTATATATCTATACTATATTATTAAAGACGAACCATTCATTGTAGTGGTTATAACCTAATAACATTAACAGTCTTAAGTAATCAATCTATACCAAGGGAGATGATTGCAAGAATCTCCAAGAATTTGTGTGTTCAAAAGTACGTATGGAAACGTAATAAATAATGGTAGAGGGAGTATGATGGTCATTGCGGTATAATGACTAAACATAAGTAATGTATTGAACGTATGAAACATAATAAATAAAGTATAAAAACTAATAACATAAAATTATTTAAAAATTATGAATTAATATAAATATTAAAAAACGAACCATTCATTGCAGTGGTTATAACCTAATAACATTAACAGTATTAAGTAACCAATCTATATGATGGGGGATGAAGGTAAGAATTTGTGTGTTGAAAAGTACGTATGGAAAAATACAACAATTTTGTGAAAGTAACTAATGTTGGTTAGGACGGAGTATGTTATATCCATAGTTTTAGTAGTTGTGGTACAATAGCATAAACATACAAGAATAACTGAACTTTAAAATATATAGATGATAATATTGAGTTGTTCGAACTCCATCAACGACTTATCAAATATAAAAATTAATAATTTATGTCTAAATATATTAAAAAAGAAATTCCAGAATTTTGGTTGTTGAGGGACAATAATACTACAAAAAATTAAGCATCATTGAATTTTAAAGTAAATAAATGAGAACTGTTTAATAGAATGTCAAGTAATATTTTATACTTTAATAGATAAATTATTTTTTTTAAAGTCCGAGTTTCAAAATTCGTCAACAATATATTTAAAAGAATTGTATTTTAGAATTATAAATACAAATAAAATTTAAAATTTAAAAAGAATATGAGCACTTAAAAATTGTGAATTAATATAAATAAAAAATTAAAAAAATATCCGTGCCGACTATAAGCTAGTATACTTAATATGTTCCAAAAAAGATTATTATTTTTTTTGAAAGGAAAAAGATTAGTTTTAAAATATTGGTTTAATTCAAATATATGCAAATTTTAAATTTTGTGTATCGCCCGTTAGGCCGTTACACCCGTTACAGAGCGCGTGCTGACCAAGAAAAACCATTTCCGCTGACTAATAGGAATAGGAATGCACCGCCTCTGTTTTCAAATAGGAACCGCCACAAAGATTTTTCTATAAATACTTGTAGAAACCAAACCACTTTGCAAAATTTGTCAAAGTATATCAGAGTCTTGGACACCATGCCAAACTCGAAATATGGTGATCGAATTTCTGATCAGGAACTACGCAAAGAAGACGAAGAATTTATCGAGATGAAGCAGCAACAATTTGGAGATGATGGTCTTTACTCTATCGCAGATGATGATACCGATGGCTTTCCAACTCCGACTTGCAAGATTCCAGTGCCTGCACATTGTCTGGGAGCTCCAAAAAAGAGTCTCAGCAGAAAATTCGAGAGATATCTCGAGAAGAAGCAACTACAATTTGAAGATGGCCTTTCCTCCTCCACTGAAGATGATGATAACGATGGCTTTCGAACTCCAACTTCGCTCAAACACAGAATTCAGGTGCCTACATCTTCTTGTCTGCCAGCACCCAAAAAGAGTTTGAAGAAGAAATTCGAGGGATCGGTTATACTCAACTTATAAGATCAGCAACACAAGAAATTCAAGATCAATTCATGGTTTTCAACAAGGCTCGCCGGGACGAATATGCTCTGTTATGATTTACTCTTTTTTTCCTCGTGTAGTTAGAAATTATCTTCTGTTTATGATCAAACGTATCAATGATTAAGCATTTTGGGAATATTATCTTTTAATTCAGTTTTGCTTTAGTTTATATTACACTTATTTCACATAGTTAGGTCTGTCGTAACTTCGTTATACTTCTGCCCAGCCTCAATGGCTAAATTTGTAATCTATTAAACCAAATCTTTCTTGGCAAAATTTATAAAAAAAAAAACGTCAAATTTGAGCGCGATGAGATAGCTCTATTACATATACTCTTCGTGACGTTGCTGGACGGTAAAACAGCAAGAGCAAAGACTCAGTATACTCAGATAGCATGGTTACAGTTTCAAGTCTACTACTATCCGTGTATCAAATCAGTTACCTTTGTTCTTTTTTTCTTTTTTTTTTTAAAAAAAAAAAAAATTAAAACAAACACGCATGTAAGGGTTTCCAACAAGAAAGCCAAGAAGAACTTCTTGGTTTGAACCTAATGCTGCACAATTAGCACTAAAGCAATGTAAGAAGACAGAGGTTACGAGAGGGGTATACAAAGGACAACTACGCAACCAAGAAGCTCTGTCCCAACTTATCTCTTGTCATCTAAGGGTTCGATTATTGCTCACTCCAAGGTTTGTTTGACCAAATATTCATTTATAAGGCATATAAGCCTAATTATTATTAAGAACGTCCACTTTTGCCTTAGCCCTCTTGTTTATTTATAAACCAATTCCAACTAGATTAAGAAATTTGAAGTTCTTTTAATGATCCACAACTTAACAATCATATAGCAAACCTTACCAATGGTTTTTTAGTGAGTAAAAACTAACATTTCAAAAGGGCTCTGTAAGGAAGCTAAACATACAAAGGTTGCTTTTAAGTTTTCTAATGGCTGATATTTATGAAAGTTCACAAATTTAACTTGTTGTAACTTAATGCCTACTTGATAATATAAACGAAACTCGCAACACTTTCTTAGGATGGAATAGTTGAAATTATACATATTTAAAGGAAGCAGATGCGATTTATATACATACTTTTGTCAACATTCGAATAACTCATTATCATACTTTTAACACGCAAAATAATAAAAAAAATTCAGAAATTCAAATAAAATTTGCAAATTTAGAGTATGTCCATGCTTTTGGTTACTGAAATTAACAAATTTTTTAATTAACTAAATAAAGTTGAGGATCAAAGTGCAACTTTGATCAGTTGATGCTGATAAGAGTATTATGTTATTGTATGAAAAGAAAGAAAAAGATACTTCAGATATCAGCTGGAGTGCATGTCGGATAACCTAAATAAATTAGGTATTCAAAAATTAAGTGAAAATTGAACAAAGTACAAACATTATATTCGGCATACCGCCTGAACTACATACGTATTTTAAGTAGGATAACTATAGGCATGAAAAATGTTTAAATAACAACTTTCACTCTTTTCAAGAAGAAAGTTGAGCGATTTGTAGGTGTCATAATTGAAAGAATCATATTTTAATTCGGTCAGGTATTACTATTATATAGTTGCATTAACACTCAAGGGAAATGATATACTACACTCAATAATATTTTGAACATGATGATTAAACTAATAAACACTTGTCCACACGCAAGAAAAAATCACCAAGGATATTCCTCGAATTGTCAACAACATTGTATAAAAGAATTATTCGAAGTATAAATTAACTCATACAATCAAGATGGACATGACATATACACTATAATGCACATAAACTCAACATCTATAGCGTTAGTTCCTGCCCCCAATGATGAGACAGGTTCGAGAAAAAAACAATAAATCGCTTGAAACGAAAAGTAACACGCAACCAATATAGTCAATGGACAACAATTACCAAATTGATCTCAAAAAGAAAATTTTAAGACATTTTCTAAATTAACAACTTTGGTTCATCGTTTGTAACCATGATTATCGGATTAAGCGTGTGGTCCTGTGTTCATACCCAACATCTATATACACTTGTCGTATATATACTTTGGTCCTTCGTTACACCTTATTTACGTCAAAACCAAAAAACATATGCTCAACAATGTAGCTGACTCTCACGCATTTGATGAAATTAATGAAAAAGACAGATACTAGCGTGTATATTATAGACACAACATATAAAATTAAGGCAACCGATGCAAATCAACTCAATTTCTTCTTAATCCATTAACTATCTCTTCCAAACCAATGAACGTCCATAATTAATCACGACTAGTGTAAAATTCAAAATATCAAAATTATTCCATTTTACAATTTTTTATGAACAAGGGTAGGTCCTATTACAAATTGAAAGCAAAAAAAGAAAATTCTGAAATGACAAATAATTCATTTTTTTAACGTGTAAAAAGTCCAACAAAGTATAAATTTAGATCATACACGTGCCTCACACAGGTTATAAAGCTAGTTGCTGGATAATAGCATAAAAACACAAGGGCCTGATTTGTTTCGTCAATTTTATAGTTATATAGGAACTTTAACTTCCCCCTAAATAATTTATAATTATAGGTTCCAAGGTAATTGAAATGTTTATGTTTGGTTTATTACTATGTAACTATATATTACATGATTAATTTTGGTAAGTAGTTAATGATTATATACAGCTATGTAACTTGTAGGTAGACCTTGGTAACTAAGGCCTCATTTGTTTCGATTTAACTAAGTTATGTAACTAGAAGTTCCTTGGACTAAAACTGAGTTATAGTGTTTGGTTCATTGTGTTTTAAATTTGACAAGAGAACTCAAAGAAAGTTACCCCAAAATATAGAAATTTAGTTACCAAGTGGTCACTTCAAGTTACATAGCTATCTAATGTAAATTCATTAATTACTTACCAAAATAAATAATGTAATTTCTAGTTACATAATAATCATCCAAACACAAATTTTTGAATCATCTTGGAACCTATAAGTGTAACTAAGTTACAGGAAAACATGAGTTCCTGCGTAATTATAAAGTTGACGAAACAAACGAGGCCTAAATTCTCATGTTTTGTGATAACCTTGGAACTTGGAGTTACTTTGTCCAATTTAAATTACAACGAACCAAACACTGTAACCAATTTTTAATCCAAGGAATTTTGAGTTACATCTAAACAAAGGAGGCCAAGAATAGCTAAACTTTAAAATAAATAGATGATAACGACTTATCAAATATAAAAATTAATACTTTTATCTCTGAATATATTAAAAAAGAAAGTCCATAATTTTGGTTGGTAAGGGACAATAATACTACAAAAAAGTAAGCATCATTTAATCTTAAAGTAAATAAATGAGAACAATTTAATAGAATGTCAAGTAATATTTTATACTTTAATAGATAAATTATTTTTTTTAAGTCCGAGTTTCAAAATTCGCCAACAATATATTTAAAAGAAATGTATTTTAGAATTATAAATATAAATAAAATTAAAAATTTAAAAAGAATACGAGTACTTAAAAATTATGAATTAATATAATGATTTTTTTTAAAAATATAACAAAACATAAGTAATGTATTGAGCGTATAAAACATAATAAATAAAGTCTAAAAACTAGTAACATAAAATTATTTAAAAATTATGAATTAATATAAATATTAAAAAACGAACCATTCATTGCGGTGGTTATAGCCTAATAACATTAACAACATTAAGTAATCAGTGGGGTTGACTACAAGAATTTGTGTGTTGAAAAGTACGTATGAAAAATTAATATAACAATTTTGTGAAAGTAATTAATGTCGGACAAAGGCATAAAAATACAAGAATAGCTGAACTTTAAAATATATAATGATAATCATGACGACTTATCAAATATAAAAATTAATAATTTTATCTCTAAATATATTAAAAAAGAAAGTTCAGAATTTTGATTGTTGAGAGACAATAATACTACAAAAAAGTAAGCATTATTGAATCTTAAAATAAATAAATGATAACTGTTTAATAGAATGTCAAGTAATATTTTATAATTTAATAGATAAATTATTTTTTTAAAAGTCCGAGTTTCAAAATTCGCCAACAATATATTTAAAAGAATTGTATTTTAGAAATATAAATATAAATAAAATTAAAAATTAAAAAAGAATATGAGTACTTAAAAATTATGAATTAATATAATTAAAAAATTAAAAAAATATATTGAACTATAAGCTAGTATAATTAATACATTCAGTTTCCAAAAAAGATTAGTTTTTTTTTTGAAAGGAAAAAGATTAGTTTTAAAATATTGGTTTAATTCAAATATATGCAAAATTTAAATTTTGTGTATCGACCAAGAAAAACCATTTCCGCTGACTAATAGGAATAGGAATGCACCGCCTCTGTTTTCAAATAGGAACCGCCACAAAGATTTTTCTATAAATACTTGTAGAAACCAAACCACTTTGCAAAATTTGTCAAAGTATATCAGAGTCTTGGACACCATGCCAAACTCGAAATATGGTGATCGAATTTCTGATCAGGAACTACGCAAAGAAGACGAAGAATTTATCGAGATGAAGCAGCAACAATTTGGAGATGATGGTCTTTACTCTATCGCAGATGATGATACCGATGGCTTTCGAACTCCGACTTGCAAGATTCCAGTGCCTGCACATTGTCTGGGAGCTCCAAAAAAGAGTCTCAACAGAAAATTCGAGAGATATCTCGAGAAGAAGCAACTACAATTTGAAGATGGCCTTTCCTCCTCCACTGAAGATGATGATAACGATGGCTTTCGAACTCCAACTTCGCTGAAACACAGAATTCAGGTGCCTACATCTTCTTGTCTGCCAGCACCCAAAAAGAGTTCCAGGAGAAAAATTGAGGGATCAATAATGCTGAAGTTATAAGATCAGCAACACAAGCAATTCAAGATCAGTTCATTGTTTTCAACAAGGCTCGCCGGGACGAATATGCTTTGTTGATTTACTCTTTTTTTCTCATGTAGTTAGAAAACTATCTTTGTTTATGATCATACGTAGCAGTGTTTAAGTATTTGATTTGTTTTCTGCATGAACTATTGGGATTATAATTTTTTCATTCAGTTTTGCTTTAGTTTATATTACACTTATTTCACATAGCTAGGTCTTCGTAACTTCGTTATACTTCTGCCCGGCCTAAATGGCTAAATTTGTAATCTATTAAACCAAATCTTTCTTGGCAAAATTTTAAAAAATATTCGATTATTTTAAAGCTTATCTTTTGTCATCTAAGGGTTCGATTATTGCTCACTCCAAGATTTGTTTGATCAAATATTCATTTGTAAGGCATATAAGCCTAATTATTATTACGAAAAATGTCAAATTTTGTCTTAGCCCCCTTGTTTATTTATAAACAAATTCCAACTAGATCAAAAAATTTGAAGTTCTTTCAATGATCCAAAACTTAACAAATCATATAGCAAACATTACCAATGGTTTTTTTAGTGAGTAAAAACTAGCATTTCAAAAGGGCTCTGTGAAGAAGCTAAACATACAAAGGTTGGTTTTAAGTTTTCTAATGGCTAATATTTATGAAAGTTCACAAATTTAACTTGCTGTAACTTAATGCCTACTTGATAATATAAACGAAACTCGCAACACTTTCCTAGGATGAAATAGTTGATAATAATAATGGTATTAAAAACAGAACATCTTGGTTGAAAAATGTTTTCTTTATAGAATGTTTTTTTGTAAGATTTTTTTCTGGACAAATATTTTTTATCAAAAAATCCGAAAAGATAATTTTTTTGACAAATATTTTTGAAAAATAATTGGTGCCTTAGTTAAGAGGAGTTGGGTAAGTAATCTAAAAAGGTAATAAATGGAAGTAACAATAACCCACATGTTTTATGGCAAAATCCAGAGAACCCTTTTTTTTTTTTTTTTTTTACAAATTTAAAGCAAATTTCATTAACGAGAAAAAAATTCGATTGGGACAAACCCCCAAATGGCTATGCAATCAGGGGGGTTGAATACGATAATCACAAATTATTCGATTTCGTTTGCGGATAATTATTTGTTTTCTTGTTCGAAATCAAATTAACCAAATCCAAAACAATGATCGTTTTATAAATATAAACCGCAAAGGGTGCTACAATTCTAATCCGTGGGATTAGCTTCAATGAGTTCAGGTTACAATGATCAATACAATTGATAGAATTTAAGGCACTATTAATTTCTCTATAAAATTCTCAAGCTCTTAACTTCTCTCGTAATGATCTTCTGCAACTTTAACAACTGATGAAGACACTGTCTTCAATCACACAATTGTAGACTTTAGGAAAAACTATCGAAGGCCTAGAATAAATCTTGGCCGTCCATTTCCTCACCAACCTCTGACAAACCATGAATACAATTCACCTGCTCCTTGAATAAAAATCTATCGAAGACAAAGTTTCCTTTTCTTTCGATAGATTTAAATAAAATCTATCGAAAAAAATACTTTGATTCTTTGAAACTAGTTCGATAGTTTTATATATAAAACTATCAAACAATAGCATTTTGTCCACTTCGATGGTTTCTATTAAAGAAACTGTCGAATTGGTTTTTCACTACTTCGATAGTTTTTATCAAACCTTCCTTTCTCTTTCGATAGTTTTTCAAAAATGAAAACTATCGAATGTCTTTAATTACAGTTTGATCCTTAAAGATTCTATCTTTTTATAGCAAGCATATTGCACTTCAATTTAACCTAAACATACCTTATCAATTTCTTTTAACTTCTAGGATGTTTCAGGTTTGACTTAAATCAATTTCTTCTGAGACGATAAACATGTTGATCTTCTTAGTGCTGACAACTGGTGCAACTGATCTGTTTCACAGATGACTAACACAGATCAAAACCTCTATGTCTTCAATACAATACAATTAACAAGTCCTTTATCGTCTAGGTTGCTTCATTATAAAATCACTGAAATCCTCTGCTACTAACTCTGTATCATTCAAATACTTCTTTAGTCTTGAAAGTCTTGATTCTTTATTTGTCACTGAGGCCTGAACATATTAATGAACTTCTTTCCGTGACCTGTTTACGGACTTCAAGAATACATACCATATTTTGATTTTTTGAGTTTACCATTTCTTCTGTTCTTTTGGATTCCTGTGCTTCAGTTAATATTATTGTCTATCTTGTTCCTGTGTTGAGTTGTAGTTATCTCTGTTACATATTATGTTACATTATGTTTTACAATCTCCCCCTATTTGATTGTTAGAGTTCGACAAGCAAATACCTAGAGGATAACTCAACTAACCAATGGAAACACGAAAATAATTAAAGTACGACAAATTGATAATATTAATTTCATTCTGGATTAAATATTTACATTTCCAGATATCTAATTTACAAAGAACAATAAAAAGTTTAACAATGAAGTTGCTCCTCTAGCCTGAGCAGATTGTTCTTTGCTTCATCTTCAGTCCACTAGGATCTCACCTTCTTCAGCCACATGATCAGAGATTGCTGCTTGATGATCAATCACAGTTGGATAGTGCAATGGTTCTCTAGTTTTTAGGATTGCTCCTATGATGTGTCTTCCAATATATTCAACCTCTTGACCTACTCCAGCCCACACCCATGCAATGCTAACATCTTTCTGATTATGCTTTGGCATGTTTGGTATTCTGGGATGCACTTCCAATCCTCTTTCTACTCTTTTCCTGTAGTAAGGCATATTCTCCATGAGATAGCTCTTCAGAGTGTCTGCAACTCTTGTCTTCTCTTGTGTGATGAATCTAGTGGATCTCAAGTACTTTTCCATTGAGATTAGATAGTTATTTGGGTAATCCTTCAGTTTATCCTCATCCAGATATCAGATTCTGAACAAGTCATTCTTCATAAATCTTACCATTGAATCAAGTATTGTCTCACTGGAATAGGTGTTTCCATTACTGCTCCCATCTCCCCCTTAGTTGAGTAATCCTCCGTGAAGTTGTCCTCAGCATAGTGGGTTGACGGGCCAGCTTGTTGATTTTTGAGCATATTCCAGATAGACTCCAGATCGTCACCTTGATTCTCCATAAACAGAGCAATGTCTTTGGTCGTCTCTTCCATCGAAGCAAGCTTTCTATCCATGTTGTTTAGTCTTGAGTTGGTCGTCTACTAGATTATATCCAATCTTTTATTGAGGCGAGACTCCACTCTTGACAAACTATTCATTGCATCTTTTGAAAGACGTGTGTCCTAAATCCAATCATGGATGATGAGTTAGGAGATACTTTGTTCAATGTGATTCAAGTTTGTTTAATTTAATAAAATGGTAATATGTTTTATAACGGGCTTTATCTATTTAAAGTGTTTAAATTAGATGATCCATAGTTTAGAGTAAAGCTTTAATGGATTATGATGAGATCATTATAATGAGACCTTAAAGATGATAACTCTAAACTTAAATAGTTCCTAGTCGTAGGATAATTAATTGGTAGTTAATTAATCCGCAAAGATCGGTACATACTATGCTTGCTTCACTATGAAGGATGTCTGTTCTCATAGGCATTTGTGTGGTGACACTATAGCTAGTATGTATGTGCTTATTAGGAATAAGTTCACTGAACATGACTCGATCAGTTGAACAACTAATGGAGTTCACTCATGTGTCAGTAGTTGTTCATATAGTGATGGTTGTACAAGTGTCCTTTGACTTGAGATCATCATAGTCATCTTGTGTACTCTGAACTATACTTTGGTTTAGCTCTTAGTCTCGAGGGACAATAATTAGTGCTCTTCTGGGTATAGGAATTTGTGCACGAAGATAGTGAATGATCAATAAAGGATCTGCCCCTTCCAATGAAGGAAGCGAATGTCCTATGTTATTTCATTTATGGTAGTTCAAGAATCTCTGGCCAGAGTGAATGAAATTAGAAAGAAGTTTCTAATATGCATTAATCGGAACTAGGCATAGTGAATAGGAAAACATATGATTAAATTAAATAGGCTTGACACGGGATCCATGCCTTGTATTTAATCGGGACATTGTAGGGAAGAAGGAATTGATTGTACTGTAACTAGTCACTAAACACGTTCTTGGTATTCTAAGCAGTGAATTCATATTATCCGGATAGTCGCGATATGTTGAGAAGCATCACTCACGATGTAGAATAAATATAATTAATCAGTTAATTATATTTAATGAATTATTAGAATTCGTATAAATAATAAATAAAAAGTTTATTATTATTTATTTCTACTACCGGCTTAATATTGAACCTACAGGGTCACATCATAAAAGAATATTTTCTTTGATGAAAAAATTTAAATTATGAGAGAGGAAGAATTATTTTCTAACTAGTTTAGAAAAAGAAATAATGATTAAAATAATTTTAATCATTATTAAAGCATTTTAGAAATGTGGGGTTAATATATATATATATATATATAGATATATTATTAAAAAAACCCTAGGAAAGCCCTATAAATAGAATGAGATAGTTCATTCTAAAAATAATCTTGTTTTTGTGAAAAACCTAGAAAAAGGAGCTAGCCTCCATCTCTCTCTCTCTCTCTCTCTCTCTCTCTCTCTCTCTTTTTCTCTCTAAAAAGTCTTAGAGATTTTTTGAAGAATTCATCGAAGGAAAATTCTTGGTGGATACCGGTAGAGTGCTTCACACTCTGAGGAGTAACTGCTTGAAACCATCGATTTTAAAGCTTCGATTCGCAAGGTATGGTTACGATTCCCCTCGCTCTAGATTTTATATATTTTTCTATATGTGCGATACATGATTTTTACGGAATAAATGTTATATCACGCTTCCGCTCATCCGTAAATTCCTTCAATGGCATCAGAGCCAGGTTTTGCATATAGAGATTCATATAAAAAAATTCAGATTTTTTATGCATGTATGGATTTATTATGATTTTTGCAAGTATATTTAGATTTAATTATGAATTAATTCAAAATATTATTTGCATGAGATTTTGACCATTGATCTGGGTTCTACAAGTGTTGTGGATCATCTAGGTATTTTTTTCAAAATAATTATGGATGTTGAAATATATGAATTAAAATTTGCACAAGGACCCCATAGATACTTGCTTATTTTTGCTTTTGTTTGATTTCAGAAATCATATTATTTTGATTTTTTATTAATTTATTAATTAATTGTTAATTAATTTATTAATATTAAAATAAAATAATAATAACAATAAAGGCAATTAATGGTAAGGCATTAATGACTAGGGAAGTTTTTTTTTTTAGTGTAATAAAAGCTAGAGGAGTTAGAAGCTTACAATATTAAAAAAAAAAAAAAAATTCTGCTGCTGCTCCGCTCGCGCGCGTGGCGCGCACTCGCTGGGAAGGGTGTAACGCATTCCAGAAATGCGTTACAGCCCTTCTATCCACATTAAATTTTGATTTTTTAGGAGTTTGGTAACTCCGTTTTGGGCGTGCAATATACCGTTGGATTCGTTTTTCCGAGACGGATCTAATGGAGTGGTCAAATATTCTTTATATAAAAGTTTGGAACTGTTTATATTCCCAGAAGTGTTTAAAGCATGTACTAACTGTTTTAATTGCTTTTAAATACTATAATAAATCCATACATCATTATATCATTGTATGACATGATATTAATTGCATGCTTACTTGTTTATTTATTTTTATATATGAGATATATGCCTATATTTACCATGCGATGATAGATTTAGGTGAACTTAAATCAAAATAAGGCGTGCTCTAGAAAATCTAGAATATGAATCGTTTCTTGCCTTAACAATAATATTATGAGTACAACCATGAGATTCTTATGTTTATGAAACATAGAATGAAATACTCTTTTGATGTTGAAAATGAAAATTTATGTCTAGGCCGTTGGGTTTTAAGCGGGACCGATGTGACCCCTTCAACACACTGGGAATTTTTCATTTAAATATCATAATTGTATTTTGTTCAAGAAAAAGAGAATCTCCTAGTAATATGATTATGGTTGCAACATAATATAATCCCTCTTAATTAAAATTTATATCAAGTAGTAAATGGCCAATGGCACAATGTGCTTGTGTCGGTCATAGCCTTCCAATATAATAGCAAGTAGAGTTCTTATATTGAGACATTGTCATTTCGTGCTACAGCCGAGGGCTTTGTTTTGAGATTAAGAGATGTTTGTCTATCACATGAGATGTGTATGATAAATTAGGTTTCAATTGTCGTTACGTGCTACAGTCGTGGGCTTTTGGAATTCTAATTTAATTATGCAAGATGTTGGGTTTGACTTGACTTAGAATATTGAGTGAGTCGTGCCACAACCGAGACTCAATGATTCAAGAGGCTAAAAGATAATAAGGAATAACATGAGATGTAGTTGACAAGAGTTGTCTTCCTATGGAACATCACATTGCGTTTCGTGCCATAGCCGAGGTGATGTGATGGAAAATAGGATCTTTATTCTCACTAACATTATGAATGTTTAGTTATACATATAGAGGGTTGTAAAACTTAAATAAAATAGTGGGAGCCACCAATGAATAAAGACCCGATTCATATGGTGTTGTAAGAATAAAATTGAATATTTACTTAGTAGTTATGTGTATTCACTAATAGAATTATATATATACTATAATTTCTGCACTATCACACATCATAGTAGAATAACACGTTGACTTATCCCGAATATGCTGATGAACTTTGAAACTTGAGAAATGTTCTCAAGAATGAAAAGTTAGACGAAATGTTTAACTCGTTAATACAAAGTGTCTTATTTGTGATGCACATGGAGATATGTATGAGACCAAGTGCAAGAGGTCTAATAATGCAAATGTTGCAAAGTAAAACAAACTGATGTCTATGAGCTTGAGACTGTGCAAACAGTATGAGCACAAGGACATTCAGGGCTACCTTGTTGCTTCTATAAGAGTTATCGAATGTGATAAATAAGACGATTCAATATAGGATATCGAATGAGCTATTCCATAATAGTTATGCTGAGGGTTGATCTATGAATAATCATAGACTCAAGACAATCAATTTGATTGATCGTCTAGGGTAGGTTGATTTTGTCATAGATGGAAGCTAAGTCGAGATATGATCTTGAATTAGCTTCCGAATACGAATTCGCAAATTTGTTGTGAACTCTTACATGAAAAGGTTGGATATCAGATTGTCTGAAATCTACTTCATGTTAAAGATTGTTGAGACGTATTTCCTTCTTAGAGAGCTTTGTTCTTCAGACTGGTAACGGTTCTGGAATCAAGTAGTGGGAGATGAACCATACCATCAAGAAGAAGTTTGTTAGTGAGTGATAACATAATTAGTCAAAGGCTAAGTTTGACTCCAAAAGCAAAAGAGTTTGTTGCCACCTATCAAAGGTGGGTTATTGGAAGATCAACTACAAGAGTTGTCTTGTAGAGTTGAAGAATTAGAGAAGTTTAGTGGGACTATGGAATAGAGGTAATGGAAATCCAAAGAACTATAGGCTTGTTTACACGAGTGAGAAGAGTGTTCGCTTGTTGCATGGTGATGGATTACAAGAACCATATGATTATTGAATCACATTATGCATGCGAAACTCGTCTCACTAAAAAGACCACTATATCTCTATTTTCTTGAAATAAAGAGATAATGAGCAACAAACGTGTTAAAATTAGTACACATAATTGTATGTGCACCAGTGACAACACATGCCAGAAAAGGATTCACACGCTTCATTAGAATTCACGGATATGATCCGGATTCAGATATATGTATTTGGTTCAATACAAATTCGAATCTTTTGGAGTGTTTCAAAATGAATAATAATGAAATACAAAACAAAACAGTAAGTGTTGGGACTCTTTGATAAGATCAAAAAAGATATACACTTGAGTGAGTGTTTTGAGGTTATCTCAAATCTTAAGTTTAAAGCTTCACGTTGGACAGATCCTGAGATTTTAAAGGTAGATGGAATGTACGAAGGAGCGAACGAACTTTGTTAGACATCGTTCGGTTCATGTTAAGCTAAATTGATCTTCTAATATATGTTTAGAGTTGAATTTTATAGATATCAGTATATCTGCTGAATATAGTATCTTCTTAATCTGTTCCTAAGTTGTCATATGAGATATGTAGTGCAAGGAACACAAGTCTTAAACTTGTTAAGATTTGGGATGTCTAGCTTATGTCAAAATGTTTAATTTGATAAGCTAGATGGTAGATCCAAAATGTAAGTTTGTGAGATATCCTAATGATATTCAAGGATGTTGGTTGAATATTCTACTGAATATAGTGTGTATGACATACTGCCTACTTAGAGGAATTTTTCATTCTAGAAGGGTTCAGTGGGAGGAAGGTTGAACTTAACTAAGTTCAAACACCATAAATTACAAAGGTTCTATAGGAAGAACATTTTCAGACAGGATAACTTTTTGTAGGTTAGCTTAAGTATAGGTCTTGATATTTTATCACCAACCTGAGAGGTTGACTGCCTTGTCATTAAGAATGACAATGAGGTGTCAATTATATGATAATGACCTTATGACATATACTAAAGCTATGAGTTATGACTCAGAGAAATGGCATAGTACCATGAAATCCGATATAGATTCCATATACATCAACCAAGTACAGACTATGGTTGAGGACCTAAAGGTGTCATAACCGGAAGGGTACAAGTGAGTTTATAAAAGGGAGATTGGAGTGATTGGCTGGGTAAAGACCTATAAGTCCTTGCTTATTGTGAAAGGATTCAATCAAAGCAAAGAGATTGACTTTGATGAAAAAATTTCACATGAAGTAGTGCTCAAGTCTATTCGGATTTTGTTTGCGTTTGCGGCTAGTAATGACTATAATATCTAATAATGGTCGAACGGTCGACCCTCCTCGATATGAAAATTGAAGAGATGTGTAGTTGACACAATTAGAGGGATTTATTGCTATGAGTAGCAAATATATGGTCTAATAGCCACGACAATCCATTTATGTATTGAAGCAAGCTTCTCAATGATCGAACATCTGTTTTGATGAGACAATCAAATAGTTTGATTTTATCAAAGACAATGATGGATCATGGATCTACAAGAAGGTTAGTGGGAGCGTGATGACATTCCTAATAATGTATGTGACATACTTATGATAAGAAATGATGTATCGACGCTAAAATTAGTCAAAGTGTGGTTATCTAACATATTCTCTATAAAGGACTTGGGAATGGCTTCCTATGATATAGGAATGATAATTTATAGGATAAACCAAGTGTTGGGCTAAACCCAAAGTGTGTACATCATTTATATGCTAAGATGTTTAGCATAAATAACTCCAAGAAGTTACTTGAATTGTCAAGTCACGGAGTTACTTTCTCCAAGATAGTGTCTTTCTACGACATCTGAGGAGAAATGACGTATGAGTAAGATTTATTATGCTTCGGCAAATGTATCTATCAAAATACCGGATGTACTATACAAGACTTGATGATCGCTAACTCACTAGGCGAGATAAGCGAGCACTAGTCTAGTCCTTGAGAAGCGCGATAGTAAGCTGGAAGAACGTCCTTAAATACTTTCGAAGAATTGAGGACATCTTTCTTGATTATGGTGGGTCCAAAATGAAAATCGAGTGTTATAAACACTATGATTTTCTTAGGACAAATGTGATAGAAAATCCATGTCAAAATAAGTGTTAATTCTGAATGGATGAGCGGTTTGTTGGAAGAATTCCAAGCGGCTTAAGATAACTGATTCCGCAGTGGAAGCACTATATGTATATAGCAATAAGTGAAGCTGCAAAGGAGGTTCTTTGGATAGCGAAACCTGTTTTCGTTGGTTAGACATGGTTCCTAGAATATGATTTATATTGTTGTATCGGTACAACATATGGTAGTAGCGCAGGCTATGGAACCTAGGTTTAATCAGGAATTCAAGATATATGAGATCGTTGAAAGTAGAGATGTTTAAGTCAATATTGACTTGACACCCATAACAACATAGTAAAGACCATTTACTAAACCGTTATTTGAAAATCGCTTTGTTCTCTATTAGGAGAAGTTGTTGTTAGATATAATTGCTAATGTTTGTTTATCAGTGTTTAAGCAACAGGTACTGACAAGAGTTTATCAGAAGCCGATCAGAGTTTAGTTAAACTCTGATAGGGTGAAGAGTTTAAAGGAAGCTAGTCAGAGTTTATTTAAAGTCTGACAAGGTGATAGTTGAATTAGCTGTCGGTGCAGAATTGAAGATTCTAGAAGCAATATATTCTGAAGATGGAAAGAAGCAGAATATATTGATACAGCTAAGGAAACAGGATAGAAGATAAGAAGCAATCCTTAATTGATATGAATTGTATAGCTAACTTGTAGGAATATCAATTAGAGAAGGATTGTATGTAGCTGTGTACTATATAAACACAGATAGGTTATCCCTAGAAGGGACGTGATCATTGAGATATTATTCTTGTAACCTAGAAGCTCTTTATGATTCATTAACATCATAAAGAGAGAAGCTGTTAATAAGATTACAGTTTTATTGATTCATAAACAGTGTTATTAATTATTGTTATTCTCATACATACTTGATTATATTGTGTATTCGGCCTAACAATTGGTATCAGAGCCAAGGCTGTTTAATATATACAGTTTTACGATTAAAACACAGTAATAATCATGTCTGAAGAAAATCAAAATCAAGTTCCTCCTGCGGCTGAACAGGTTAAGCCAAATTCTGTGAGTCGATATGAAACTATCAGGGTTCCAATGCTCAGGCCAATAGAGTATCCGATATGGAAGGTGAAGATGACCATGTTTCTGGAGGCTACAGATCCAGAATATCTTGACAGAATCAATAATGGTCCTCATAAGCCAACTAAATTATCTCCTGCTGTTGGTGATAAAGAACAGACACTGATTCCAAAGGAAAAGAAAGATTATACTCCTGAAGACATCTCATCAATTGCAAAGGATGCAAAGGTTAGACATCTACTCCACAGTGCTTTAGATAATGTTATGTCTAACAGAGTAATTGGCTGCAAAACGGCAAAGGAAATCTGGGATGCTTTGGAAGTAAGGTGTCAAGGAACCACTGCTATAAAGAAGAACAGGAAGACAATACTCACACAGGAGTATGAGCACTTTGATTCTAGATCTAATGAAACCTTGACTGAGACTTATGACAGGTTTTGTAAATTACTGAATGATCTGTCTCTGGTTGACAAAGAATATAATCTTGAAGAGTCAAATCTCAAGTTTCTCTTATCTCTACCTGAAAAATGGGATCTGAAGACGACCTCAATCAGAGATAATTATGATCTTGATGATACAGATCTTGATGAGATTTATGGCTTGTTAAAGACTCACGAACTTGAGATAGATCAAAGAAACAGAAGATCAAGCAAGAAGACAAAATCTGTTGCTCTCAAAGTTGAGGAGAAGCCCATTGAAAAGAAGGAATCATCAAAGAAGAAAGCCAAGGGAAAGGCTTTAGTCATTAAATCTGAAAGTGAGTCATCAAACTCTGATGATGACTCAAACTCTGATGAAGCTTCTGACTCTAAGGATGATGAAGAACAGTTGATGCAAATGGCGGCATTGATGGTGAAGACCTTCAAGAAGATGGGATTCAAGAACTCCAAGAGAGGAAAGAGATTCTCAAGGAGAGATTCAAATTCTGAGAAGAAGAATTTCAGAAAGTCTGATGGAAAAGATACCAAGTCTGGAAAGAAGGACAAATCTGAGATCCAGTGCTACAAGTGCAAAGAGATGGGTCACTATGCTCCAGAGTGCAAGAAAGGAAAAACTGGAAAAGCACTCGTCTCTAAAGGCAAAGACTGGGCAGATACTTCAGATTCTGATGATGGAGAAAATTATGCTCTTATGGCAACTGTCAAAGATGAGACTGAATCATCAGAAAATAAGGTACCCCTAACTACTTATGCGTATGATACTGATAATATTTCTGAATTAAGAATTTATCTTAAGAACATACATGTTAGTTATAGGGATCAGACTTTAGAGAATGAAAGGATTAAATCTGAGAATCTTAGTCTTAAAGAAAGAAACAAGTTTCTTGAAAGAGAACTTGAGAATATGAAGCAGACTCAAAAAGAAAGAGATGATGCTGTTTATGTGGAACAGGAGTTGCTTAAAAGGTATAGGCAACTAGAATCTGATTTAGAGAAGGAAAGAAAAATAATTAAAACTTGGACTAATTCTGGCAGAGATACACATCAAGTTTTTCAAACAGATGCTGTAGGTTTAGGATACAGTGAGGAAGATGAACTTAGGTTTCAAGATAAAATTAAGTTTAGAGCTTTCACAAGTTCATATTCGACTCCTGTAACATTTGTTCCTGAATCTGGAAAGTTAAAATCTGCAGTTGTGAAAGAAACTGTTATGGAGCCAGTTGAAACTTGTGTTGAACAAGTAGATACTGAATCTAAAACAGAGAAGCCTGTTGAGTTAGAAGCTGTTAAAGAACCAATAAGAGTCTGTGAGAAACAGGTTAATGTTGGTTTAATGACAGGAAAACAGTTTAAACATAAGCTCAAAGAGGTTAAGTCTGCCATGAAACCTAAAGGGTCCAAGAGAAATAGGAATGGAAAAATAGGCATAAACAATAGAAATAATTATTTGCCTAATGCTGGTGCTTTAAGGAAAACATGTTACAGTTGTGGTAGTTCTAATCATCTTGCTAGATTTTGCACTAAGAACAAGCATATTAATTCTTTACCTTCTACTTCAGAAGTAAAGAATGATTATGTTAGAGTAAAACCACAGACCTTATGCAAACATTGTGGGAGCACTTGGCATTCTATTTACACATGTAAGAGTTATCATGCAATTTATCATAATTACTATGAGCTAAAACCCAACTTGAAGTGGGTTAGAGCAAACTCTGCTAGTGTAAAATCTGACAATGTTAGTTTAAACTCTGAGAAAGTTGATTCCGCTGCAAAAGCTAACACTGTTAAGAAAGGCAAAGGATCCAAGCAAGTCTGGATCCTTAAAACTAACACTTAGTGTTTGTTTGTGATTGCAGGGTATAATAGAGAGCACACTTATCTTGGACAGTGGATGCTCAGGACATATGACTGGAAATAAAGCCCTGCTATCAGACTTTGTGGAGAAGGATGGCCCAAAAGTTTCCTATGGAGATGGCAACGTAGGACATACTCTGGGATATGGCAACATTAATCTTGGAGGTGTCATCATCACTAATGTAGCTCTAGTCTCAGGACTCAAGCACAATCTGTTATCTGTGAGTCAAATCTGTGACAGAGGAAACCATGTAGATTTTCATAGTGAATACTGTGAAGTTATCAGTAAATCTACTGGAAAAGTTGTTCTAGTTGGACACAGGCGCAACAATATTTATGAAGCAAGTTTGGTAACAAACTCTGATGGAAAAACAGTGTGTCTGACTGCAAGAATGTCAAATGAAGAGAGTTGGAATTGGCACAAGAAGCTCTCTCATCTCAATTTGAACAACATCAATGAGCTGATAAGAAAGGATCTTGTAAGAGGACTTCCAAAATCAATACTCAGTCTAGATGGCCTATGTGATTCTTGTCAAAAGGCCAAACAAAGGAAGTCATCTTTCAAGAGCAAATCTGAATCTTCAGTAGTGGAACCTTATCATCTTCTACATGTTGATCTTTTTGGACCAGTGAATATAATGTCAATGGGCAGAAAGAAATATGCTCTAGTAATTGTTGATGAATATACTAGATATACATGGGTGTATTTCTTGTCAAAGAAGGATGAAACTGCTCAAATTCTAATGGATCATGTAAATCTACTGGACAAAGGATCACAGCATAAAGTCAAAATAATAAGAAGTGATAATGGAACTGAATTCAGAAATTCATTCATGGAAGCTTTCTGCAAGGAAAGAGGGGTGAAACAAGAATTTTCTGCACCTGGCACTCCACAGCAAAATGGTGTAGTTGAAAGGAAGAACAGAACTTTAATTGAAGCAGCCAGAACTATGCTTGAAGAAGCAAAATTACCAACTTATTTCTGGGCAGAAGCTGTTCAAACTGCTTGTTTTACTCAAAATGCTACACTGATCAACAAGCATGGGAAAACACCATATGAGATGGTGAAAAATAAGAAGCCAAATTTGAAATATTTTCATATATTTGGATGCAAATGCTTTGTGTTGAAGACTCATCCTGAACAGTTGACAAAGTTCGAGTTAAAAGCTGATGAAGGAATTTTTGTTGGCTATCCACTGTCAACAAAAGCATTCAGAGTTTACAATCTAAGAACTAAAGTGATCATGGAATCCATACATGTGTCATTTGATGATAAGAAAATAATTGGACTTGAAGACAAGGATGGATATGATCAACTACGTTTTGAAAACGAAGATCTATTCTCTGATGATATAAACTCTGATGAAGCAGGGTTGACAAACTCTGACGAAGCATACTCTGAACCTCTACTGGTAAATACTGGAGAAACTGATAATTCTCAAATTGAACAAAATAGAGAACCAGTTGAGGGGGAGCGTGAAGAAGCTCAACATGACACAGCAAGTGAGTCAGTTGAGGAAACTGATTCAAACTCTGACAATTCAAACTCTGAGTCATCAAATTCAGGGGGAGCCTCAGAGAATGTAGAAAGTCAACATATGAATCAGGAGAGCATGGATCAAGGGGGAGGATCCAACAATGATGCAAGAAACCACTTACCATCAGCAAGAAAGTGGACACAGGCACACACACCTGATCTCATAATTGGAGATCCTGATGCTGGTGTAAGAACCAGAAGTGCAACAAATAATGAGTGTCTGTATCATGCTTTCTTGTCTCAAACTGAACCAAAGAAAGTGGAGGAAGCTCTTCAAGATGCTAATTGGATTACAGCAATGCAAGAAGAGTTAAATGAATTTGAAAGAAATGAAGTCTGGACACTTGTACCTAGACCAAAGAACAGATCAATTGTAGGTACAAAGTGGGTTTTCAGAAACAAGACTGACAGTGATGGTGTGATTACAAGGAATAAGGCTAGACTTGTGGCAAAAGGTTATTCACAACAGGAAGGAATTGACTATGATGAAACCTTTGCTCCAGTTGCAAGACTGGAGGCCATAAGGATTTTTCTGGCCTATGCTGCACACAAGAAGTTTAAAGTCTTTCAGATGGATGTGAAAAGTGCTTTTCTCAATGGGAAGCTTGAAGAAGAGGTATTTGTTGAACAACCACCAGGATTTGTAGATTCCAAGCATCCAGATTATGTATACAGGCTTGACAAGGCATTATATGGACTAAAGCAAGCACCAAGAGCATGGTATGAAACTCTTGCTCAATTTCTTTTAGAAAGTAGGTTCACAAGAGGTACAATTGATAAAACTTTGTTTTATTTCAATTCTGGTGATAATTTGCTGTTAGTTCAAATTTATGTAGATGATATTATTTTTGGATCTACTAATGACAAACTTTGTAAGAAGTTTGCAAAGCTTATGCAATCCAGGTATCAAATGAGCATGATGGGAGAGCTTAGTTATTTTCTAGGCTTACAGGTCAAGCAAACAGATGATGGTATTTTCATAAATCAAGCAAAATATACCAGAAATCTTCTCAAGAAATTTGGTATGCTTGATAGTTCATCTGCTACTACTCCCATGGCTACTGCAACAAAGCTAGACAAAGACACAGGAGCCTCAGTAGATATGACAAACTACAGAGGAATGATAGGGTCTTTACTGTATCTTACAGCAAGTAGACCTGATATCATGTATGCAACATGTCTTTGTGCAAGATTTCAAGCAGATCCTAGAGAGCCTCATCTAACAGCTGTAAAAAGGATTTTCAAATATCTCAAAGGCACCATAACCTTGGGTTTGTGGTATCCTAGAGAATCAGAGTTTAAGTTGATTGGTTACTCTGATGCAGATTTTGCAGGCTGTAAGATAGACAGAAAAAGTACAAGTGGAAGCTGTCAATTTTTAGGTGACAGATTAGTTTCTTGGTATAGCAAGAAACAGAAGTCGATTTCCACATCCACAGCTGAAGCAGAGTATATAGCAGCTGGTAGCTGTTGTGCACAGATTTTATGGATGAAGAATCAATTGCTGGATTATGGGTTAAGGTACTCTAAAATTCCTATTTTCTGTGATAACCAAAGTGCTATTGCTATGACAGGAAATCCAGTACAGCATTCCATGACAAAGCACATCAGCATAAGATATCATTTTATCAGAGAACATGTGGAAGAAGGGAATATTGAGCTTCATTTTGTGTCTACAGACCAACAACTTGCAGATATCTTCACCAAACCTTTGAGTGAAGCTACTTTTACAAGATTGGTAAATGAACTTGGAATGATCTCTGGTTCTGACTAGAGATACGGGTTAGACTCAAAATTTATACGTTTAATTCTTGTTGCTCATGATTTCTTACATGTGTTAAATGTTATGTGCACCAGCATGTTAAACTCTGATGATAAACTCTGTGAAGTGTCAGTCATACTCTGAACGTAAAATCTGATGTTAGTCTCTGTTAGTCATAAACTGTTGGTCATACTTTGAATGTTACAGATTAATGCTATTCTCTGATTGTAATTTTGTCTGGAACATAAGGACCAATGAAGAAATTTGTATGAAACATAATTCTCAGTAAGTAATTGTGAATCCTTAAGAGTTGATAGATTCTGATCTCAAATATGTGCAGTAAGCTAACACAGCATGATACTGTCTCAATATTTATAGCATCTCTTAGTTTATTGATCCTATACACTGAGTCTGTATTAGCTGTTTGCATTTTCTCTCATAAGTTAATTATATTTACTGATGAAAAGTCTAAACTCTGATTATTAATTTCAAATAATTCACCCTCAAATTCAAAAGATGCCAAACAGAGCACAAATTCCTTTGAGATCATGTTGTGCCTAGGACGATCCAGGAACTTATTGTATGAAATAAGGGCTAAAATCTTTGATTTTTGGTGACTAGTGCCAACCACTGATTACTGGAAAAATAAATAAAAAAAAAAAATATATATATATTGAAAAATAAAAAATTAATAAAGGGGGTGAAAAATAAAAGACATATCCAAATGAAAGGATATCAGTAATACAGAGTTTAGATATAAAATCAGATTTTATGTTATACATGAGAGTTTAGGCAACCAGTTTTTACTACTTTAGATTGTGGATTTTATGCACTTTGAGATGGTCTCAATACTGATTTCGGTAAACTCTGCTACTACACACACATATTTTCACAACTGTACAGATTGAGAAAAGAGTTTATTGACAAAGAAGGACAAATGGTAAACACTGATGTTTTGTGTGAAATACGCCGAGGTTACTTTATTTTAATCTCTGATGGTTAAAATAATTTTCTTGTCTCAGACAGTTTATGATTTTGGGTTTAGTCATTTGTTCTTAGGCAAAGTATGGTTGAACAGAGAAAAGAAAGAGTTTGGTTGATAAGTACTGATAGTGATCAGTAGTACTGATGAGTATGTTAGTTTATTGTCTTAAGTGATATCATGTCTTTCACTTTACAATTACTAGGTAAAATTGATAATACTGAAAGTAAAGCAATAAAATGAGTCTTTTTCATTAATTGATTCAAACTCTGTTTACATTCAGTCAATTACATACTCATGCTTAGCTAATCTTTCTGGTACATACTAATCACTATGGTTACAAAAGAGAAGATCTATTTAACCAGGACAAGTACTTGAATGCTATCCGACATCGAAGCAGAAGAGCTAGAGCCAGAAGCTATTGTGCTCTACTACTTCTGATGATAGCTACCCAGTTGCTCATCTGGTCATTATACCATTTGGGATAGCTTGAAATCCTCCTAATGATGAATCATCATCATCATCTTCTCGGGATCTCTTTCTGCTTTGCAGCTTGCAGGATTCTAAGAAGAGGTTTTCTTTTGAACCCGACAAGAAACTCAGTTGAAAAAGCATGAAGCAGATCTCCATGGCATCTTCATCTGCGAGGATTGGTGCATCATATGGTCCTGGACGGAAGATGTATACATGAGGGTTGGAGAAAGGTCCTTCGGCTATTTCATCATCTACGATAAGGCCTTCTTCATTCAGGAATGAAAGAACAAGAAACTCATCGATAAGATAGTTTTCTTGTTGCTGCCAGTTCATGTTCAAAAACTCTTCCACATCCAGGAATTCGAAAGTCCCAGCCATTTTGGTGTATAGTAAGTGTAAGATATGAAGCCTGTTGTTACATTGCTTTGGTATTTAAAGCATTCAAACAGGGTATCTGAAAGGTTTTTCTTGGAGATTGAAAGGTTTTCGAAGCGCTTGGGATACTAAGGTGCGGAGTTTCGAGACAGTCATTATTATTTTGACGGTTGAGTTCTTTGTACTTTATTATTTAAATTGATAATTTTATTATTATTGATTTTTTTCTTTTAAGCGAATATTTTGAGTGTTATATGTGATGACAGGTGTCTCCACGTTTGCACGTGTGTATTGGAAGTTGTTAGATACAGCTGTCAGCGTATTCACGTTTGACATCTGTCCCACTAACATACTTCTAATCTTTACAGTTATTATTTAATACACTACATACACACGATTCAATCTTTTACGCATTTCATCTTTTCATAACATTTTACTCACACACAAACACTCAAACACTTTCAAAGCCCAGTACTTCTTGTTTTCAAATCTTACTAATGGCAACTACAGCGTTTATTGCTTCTGAATTAGAATTTGTCCCAAATAACTACTCCGCTCCTGTAGCAAATGCGAACGCACCGGAGGCGTTTCATTTGATTCAGAGTTTCTTGTCAAACTCTGATATTGGCACTGCTCTCACCGCACCATCGAAGCTGTCTGCAACACAAATCAAATCTTTTTGGCAGACAGGTGTTTATGATAATGGAGGAGAGTCTGGATCTCCATCTATCATTTTTCAATATGAGGACAATGACTATGTTGTTACTCCCACTACTGTACGTGATGCTTTGGGTCTTGAAGATTTCAATTCGTTCACAGTTGCTGTTGGAGATTCTGAGTTAGTTAGAATGATGCGAGAAATAGGTTATTCTGGACCACTGACAAAGATTGGTCAATTGAAGCGACCGCTCTTGAGAAAGGAATGGAGTTTCTTTTTCGACTGCATTACAAGAGCGTTCGGGAAAAAGTGCACAAACTGGGATGCAATTCCCACTGATAGTCTACAGATCGGGTATTCTCTTCTCTATGGCAGTCAATTTGATGTTGCTAGATTAGTTTTAACTAATATTGGTGAGAAAATGCTAGAGAATAGAAATGTTGTTTACTTCTCTAGGTTTTGTCAATTGATATTCAATCATTGCTGCCCTAATGTTGAGATTTTAGATGAGGATGTAATTCTTTCATTTAAATTGCACAAACGTATATTCTCTGATCTTATCAACAAGGACAACAAGAAAGGAGAAGTTGGTCCTTTAATGTTACCTGCATCTGTGCAACAATCTCTTGACAACTCACAACAACAACATGTCTCAACTGCTGAAGCTGGACCTTCTATATCTAAACCACAGAGGTCAAAGAGATCTAAAGTTCGAGCAGTTAAGTATGATTTGCAACAACCTGAAGCTGAGGTATCAAATGTTGATGCTGTGCCTCAGAGAAAAAGAATGAAGAAAAAGAGAGCCCAACGAGCAAAGACTGTTGCTGCTGATTCTAGTGCAGACTCAGAAACTGAAGCTGATGAAGAAAATCTTCATCAGAGAAAGAGAAGATTAGTTGCTAATCAACTTTTTGGTGATATTATTGCCAATTTGGACAAAGTTCCTGAGGAAACTGAAGCTCCTGAAGCTTTTGTTCAGGAGGAAGCTGCAAATCCAGAAGCTGTCAATCAAGACAGGCTAAATACTGATGATATTGAAATGGATTTTGATAGAGAAGCTCCTACATCAAAGGCTAATGATGTAGTTGAGGAAGCTGCTGCTCATTCTGACAGCAGAATTTTTGATCTTGAAGAAAATGTAAGAGAAGCTGATCAAGCTACTACAGAATTGGTAGAAACTATTGCTTCCCACACAGAAATCATTTCTCTTGATTTTGAGAAAGGTGAGGAAGTTGATCAGATTAGAATTGATCATCCTACAGAAGCTGTTGCTGTACCTGCTGATGCAACAGAGAATGTTCCTGTAGCAGCAGAGTTTGTTGCAAACTCTGAAGATGCTCTTGTTCTTGAAGCTCTACAACAATCAGTTGTTGAGATTGTTCAGCGAGAAGCAGAGGTAATTGCTAAAGCAAACTCTGATATTCCTGAAACTGTTGCAGAGAAAGTTAATGATGAAGCTGCACAGTTAGAACATGAAATCACTGCTGAACATGTTCCTGAAGAGATTGCAAGAGAGGATGACAATGTTAATGCTAGTCCTGCTCATTCACCTTCACACATATCTGACATTCAAGCCAACTCTGATGAAGAAAGAGAGTTCAATAGGGCTACTGAAGAACATTTTCAAGAGATGTACTTCAAGAACTGGACAGCAGCAGATTGTATTTTTACTTCACAAAGGGCTGCTGATTTAACTGCTAACTCTGTTAAAGAGATTACAAATCCTGAACTTCTCAGTCATTTCAAAGCAACTGTTGTTCAAATCAAATCATTAAACAATCGTTTTGATGCTTCTGATAAGATGATTGAAGGGTTAAGGAATGATATAGCTACAAGAGAGCTTACACAGCAGAAGGACAAATCTCTATACATCTCTTTGTGTAAAGAGCAAAAGACTTTCAATTCTAGATTGTCGAAAGTTGAGGAGAATCAGACTGCTATGTCTGCTCAACTAACTTCAATTTCTAATGCTCTGGAGTTGCTGACATCAGTACTACTTTCTGATGATGTCAAAAAGGGGGAGAGTGTACCAAGTGACAAATGCAAAGACACTCAAGCTCTGAGACGGAGGGATGATGGTAATGATGGTGGAAGCAAGGGAGGTGAATCTGAAAAGAGTTTAGGCTTAAGATCATCAAGATCGAGATCAAACTCTGAGAGAAGATCAAACTCTGGTAAGGAAAAAGTAATTTCTGCCAGTGGTTCAAGGCTCAAAAGTTTGATAAACACTGATAAGCCTAGCACTGATGAAGAAGTTGCTGCTAAATTATTTATAGCAGAACATGGAAAAGATGTTACAATTGAAGATATTCAAGCTGAAGAGCAAATGCTTGCTGAAGAACACAGGAAGAATCTTGAAGCTGGGATATACAAAAAGAAAGAAATCAAGGCTCCTAGGAAGAAAGAAACTGAAAGAAATCATGATTGAAGAGCTGGAAAAGGCTGAAAGAAGACTTCTAATTGATTATCTCAGGACAGTGCCTGATATTCAAGAAATCAAATAAAGTCTGACTGTAAGTTTTTAATATTTTCTATTCTAAGTCAAATTTAAACTCTGTTTTAAATTAAACTCTGTTATATGTTAAACACTGCATTTGTTAAAAGGTTTTGACATCATCAATTATATGTTTAACTTGTACATTTTATTATGAACAAGTTGGGGGAGATTGTTAGATATAATTGCTAATGTTTGTTTATCAGTGTTTAAGCAACAGGTACTGACAAGAGTTTATCAGAAGCCGATCAGAGTTTAGTTAAACTCTGATAGGGTGAAGAGTTTAAAGGAAGCTAGTCAGAGTTTATTTAAAGTCTGACAAGGTGATAGTTGAATTAGCTGTCGGTGCAGAATTGAAGATTCTAGAAGCAATATATTCTGAAGATGGAAAGAAGCAGAATATATTGATACAGCTAAGGAAACAGGATAGAAGATAAGAAGCAATCCTTAATTGATATGAATTGTATAGCTAACTTGTAGGAATATCAATTAGAGAAGGATTGTATGTAGCTGTGTACTATATAAACACAGATAGGTTATCCCTAGAAGGGACGTGATCATTGAGATATTATTCTTGTAACCTAGAAGCTCTTTATGATTCATTAACATCATAAAGAGAGAAGCTGTTAATAAGATTACAGTTTTATTGATTCATAAACAGTGTTATTAATTATTGTTATTCTCATACATACTTGATTATATTGTGTATTCGGCCTAACAGTTGTATATGAGATACCAAGGTAATTGGTTTTAGTACAAGTGGGAGATTGAAAGACGTGTGTCCTAAATCCAATCATGGATGATGAGTTAGGAGATACTTTGTTCAATCTGATTCAAGTTTGTTTAATTTAATAAAATGGTAATATGTTTTATAACGGGCTTTATCTATTTAAAGTGTTTAAATTAGATGATCCATAGTTTAGAGTAAAGCTTTAATGGATTATGATGAGATCATTATAATGAGACCTTAAAGATGATAACTCTAAACTTAAATAGTTCCTGGTCGTAGGATAATTAATTGGTAGTTAATTAATCCGCAAAGATCGGTACATACTATGCTTGCTTCACTATGAAGGATGTCTGTTCTCATAGGCATTTGTGTGGTGACACTATAGCTAGTATGTAGGTGCTTATTAGGAATAAGTTCACTGAACATGACTCGATCAGTTGAACAACTAATGGAGTTCACTCATGTGTCAGTAGTTGTTCATATAGTGATGGTTGTACAAGTGTCCTTTGACTTGAGATCATCATAGTCATCTTGTGTACACTGAACTATACTTTGGTTTAGCTCTTAGTCTCGAGGGACAATAATTAGTGCTCTTCTGGGTATAGGAATTTGTGCACGAAGATAGTGAATGATCAATAAAGGATCTGCCCCTTCCAGTGAAGGAAGAGAATGTACTATGTTATTCCATTTATGCTAGTTCAGGAATCTCTGGCCAGAGTAAATGAAATTAGAAAGAAGTTTCTAATTTGCATTAATCGGAACTAGGCATAGTGAATAGGAAAACATATGATTAAATTAAATAGGCTTGATACGGGATCCATGCCTTGTATTTAATCGGGACATTGTAGGGAAGAAGGAATTGATGTACTGTAACTAGTCACTAAACAGGTTCTTGGTATTCTAAGCAGTGAATTCATATTATCCGGATAGTCGCGATATGTTGAGAAGCATCACTCACGATGTAGAATAAATATAATTAATCAGTTAATTATATTTAATGAATTATTAGAATTCGTATAAATAATAAATAAAAAGTTTATTATTATTTATTTCTACTACCGGCTTAATATTGAACCTACATGGTCACACCATAAAAGAATATTTTCTTTGATGAAAAGATTTAAATTATGAGAGAGGAAGAATTATTTTCTAACTAGTTTAGAAAAAGAAATAATGATTAAAATAGTTTTAATCATTATTAAAGCATTTTAGAAATGTGGGGTTAATATATATATATATATATATATAATTAAAAAAACCCTAGGAAAGCCCGATAAATAGAATGAGATAGTTCATTCTAAAAATAATCTTGTTTTTGTGAAAAACCTAGAAAAAGGAGCTAGCCTCCATCTCTCTCTCTCTCTCTCTCTCTCTCTTTCTCTCTCTAAAAAGTCTTAGAGATTTTTTGAAGAATTCATCGAAGGAAAATTCTTGGTGGATACCGGTAGAGTGCTTCACACTCTGAGGAGCAACTGCTTGAAACCATCGATTTTAAAGTTTCGATTCGCAAGGTATGGTTACGATTCCCCTCGCTCTAGATTTTATATATTTTTCTATATGTGCGATACATGATTTTTACGGAATAAATGTTATATCACGCTTCCGCTCATCCGTAAATTCCTTCAATGGCATCAGAGCCAGGTTTTGCATATAGAGATTCATATAGCTTTGGTTAGTGCTGCCCAATCTGCTTTAGAAAAACCTGTGAGAGGCCCAGTGAAAGAAGGTAATGAAGATTCAACAATTGCCTTGGTTTCAAGTTTTCTTCTTTTAGCAGAAGGCGGAGCTGTTGTTGAAGAGTGTTTCTCCTTATTTGGTGCAGTTTTGGGAGTTGGCATTGGAGTCTTTGCTATAGATGAGTCTTCCATTTGATACTTCTTTAGAATATCCTTGATGTACTTGGAGTGACAAATGAATATTCCATCTTGCCTTTGATACACTTGTAGTCCAAGAAAGAATGACAATTCACCCATCATGCTCATTTCATATCGACTCTGCATTAACTTAGCAAATCTCTTGCATAGATCATCATTAGTAGAACCAAATATAATGTCATCAACATATACTTGCACTAATATCAAATCATTTGTGTGCATCTTGTAAAAGAGAGTTTTATCTATGACTCCTCTAGTAAAGTTATTTTCAAGTAAAAATTCTGATAGAGTGTCATGCCATGTCTTACTTGAATCCATAGAGAGCTTTGAACAGAAAATATACAAAGTCCACCAGATTTGAATCCTCAAAACCCGGAGGTTGTTCCACATAAACTTCTTCCTCTAGCTCCCCATTCAGAAATGCACTATTCACATCTATTTGATATACCTTTTAATTAGAATGTGCTGCAAATGCCAGAAACATCCTGATAGCCTCAAGTCTTGCTACTGGTGCATAGGTGTCATCATAATCTATACGCTCTTCTTGAGAGTAACCTTTAGCAACCAGTCTGGCCTTGTTTCCCGTTACAATGCCATGGTTAGGTCCCGATATATTTGTAGAAGGGGGGTTGAATACAAACTCTACCGTTTAATCGATTTGTATTGTTCTTGATTTAACAATTTCAATAACAAATTATCGCGGAATAAAATGAAACAAGATTCAAGTTAAATATAACTTCTATTAAACTTGAAGGGTGTTACAATTCTAAGTACATATTAGCTTATATCCCGTGCGATGCACGGTTTTCTTTAATATTTTATTATTTTTTATTTAGATTTTTGTAATTAAATATTATTTGATAAAATTTTAATATATATATTTATATTTGTATATAAGAAATTTGATTTATATATCTAATAATATAAATATTTTAATTTAATAAAATTTTGACGTAATCTTTAGTAGTATTTTAGATATTAAAATATAAAATATTTTTAAATAATAAATCTAACGATTTGTATTTATTTGCTCTTAAAAAATCTAAAAGTGACTAAAGTGCAATTAACAAAATATGTGCTCTGTAATGTAGCGTGTTTCTTCTAACGTATGCTATTACTTTTATTTTTTATTAATTATCTTATTTTAATTGTATGTTATAAAAAATTATGTTAAACATGGATTTTATAAGTTTAATATAATAATATTGTCATTATATCTATATTTTATTCGTGTTATTTTTAATTCGAATATGAGTTGTTTTAGTTAAAAAATATAAAATAGGCAATGTCCTTAAAAACAGTTAGTTACTTAATAATAATTATATATGTTGCTCGTGTTACTTTTAAAAAATTAGTTGTTTAAATTAGAAAATATAAAATTATATTACCTTTTTATATATATGTTGCTCGTGTTACTTTTAGAAAATTAGTTGTTTAAGTTAAAATAAAATAAAAAATGTAATGTGTTTAGCTGAAAAGGGTAAGTGGATATTTATTAATAATTATATATAACAATATTACCATTACATATTTATTTTCCATGTGTTATATTTAGAAAATAAGTTGTTTTAGTTAGAAAATGTAAAACAAATAATGTGTTTTAACTCAAAAAAATAATCGATTATAAATATGTAATAATATTACCATTATATATGTATATATATTACCTATTTTATTTTTAAAAGATGAGTTGTTTTGGTTAGAAAATTATATATAATAGGTAATGTGTTTTAGCTGGAAAAAGTAATTGGTTATAAATAAATTGGTTATAGATAGACCCAACCCAAATTATAGATAGCCCCGGCCCAAATACCGACCAACCGAACGACCGACCAAAATTTTTAATGTTTCATCTTTAATAATACTAGCTTAAAACCCGTGCGATGCACGAATTGTTAATTATTATTTTTTTATTATATTTTTAATATTTTATTAATTGTATTTGTTAAAAGAATAAGTAGGCATGTTAAAATAGCTAAATACTTTTAATAAATTAAAAAAATTAAAACAGATTTTAGAATAAATAAGTAAGGGTTTGCCCGTTATATTTTTGGAAAATGAGGGGTTTTAATAAGAAAAAATAAAAAATGTAACATATATTTAGTTTAAAAAGGTAAATGCTCGTGATATTTTTGGAAAATGAGGTTTTAAAATTTAATAATTAAAAGTATTTAAATTCATTTTAAAATAAATAAGTAAAGGGTTTCCTATGATAATTTTGGAAAAAAATGAATTTTAGTGAGAAAAATAGAAAAAGTAAATTGAAAAAGACAATTTCCCGTGATATATTTAGAAAAAAAAGGGACTTTGTTAGAAAAAAAAATCTATAATGTGTTTTAGAGTAATTGGTTATAAATAGGTATTTGCTTTATTTATATTTTAATATTCTTAGTGATTGCATTTGTTAAGAAAAATAAGTAGACATGTTAAAATAGGTAAACTTTTAAAAAATAATTATAATATTATAGGTTTAAAAATAAATAACTAAATGTTTGTCTGTGATATTTTTGGAAAATGAGAGGTTTTAGTAAGGAAAAATAGAAAAACTAACATGTTTTAGTTAAAAAAGGTAATTGCCATGTTTGAAAAAGTAGGGGAATTTGTTAGAAAAAATAATGTATTTTAGGGAAAAAAGGTAATTGGTTATAAATAGGTAATATTATTATTTAATAATATATTTCTATAAATAAGTAAGGTTAATTAAGTAAAAACACAACGTACCATACCGACCAACCAAACTTTTAATGTTTCGTCTATTATATAATAGTATTGATAGTATAGATTTGGCACACAAAAAATTATAGGTAAATTATCCAAAGTACTTACATTTTGTTTTAACTTATTTTCAAAAATAGGTTAATTTTTAAATTTATTTTCAAAAATACTAATGTTTAATTTTCAATGTCAAAATTACAATATGCAATTTTTGTGGCCCAAAATGTAAATGTATTTCTATTTTGCAAAGTTGATTTATCTTGAATTTATCTTTAAATCAACTCTGAAAAATATAAGATTAAAGTTGTATTAGATCGTGGAATTTGCAAACCATATTTTTTATAATGAAATCTAAAAAATTATTTAGATAAAAAATTTATTTTTAACAAAATATATTATACAAAAAATAATATTTTTGAAAAAATCCCAAAATTATATTCACAATAACTAATATTTTATAATTAAATCCTTATATATCTATACTATATTATTAAAGACGAACCATTCATTGTAGTGGTTATAACCTAATAACATTAACAGTCTTAAGTAATCAATCTATACGAAGGGAGATGATTGCAAGAATCTCGAAGAATTTGTGTGTTGAAAAGTACGTATGGAAACGTAATAAATAATGGCAGAGGGAGTATGATGGTCATTGCGGTATAATGACTAAACATAAGTAATGTATTGAGCGTATGAAACATAATAAATAAAGTATAAAAACTAATAACATAAAATTATTTAAAAATTATGAATTAATATAAATATTAAAAAACGAACCATTCATTGCAGTGGTTATAGCCTAATAACATTAACAGTATTAAGTAACCAATCTATATGATGGGGGATGAAGGTAAGAATTTGTGTGTTGAAAAGTACGTATGGAAAAATACAACAATTTTGTGAAAGTAACTAATGTTGGTTAGGACGGAGTATGTTATATCCATAGTTTTAGTAGTTGTGGTACAATAGCATAAACATACAAGAATAACTGAACTTTAAAATAATAATAGATGAAAGTTCACAAATTTAACTTGTTGTAACTTAATACCTACTTGATAATATAAACGAAACTCGCAACACTTTCTTAGGATGAAATAGTTGAAATTATACATATTTAAAGGAAGCAGATGCGATTTATATACATATTTTTGTCAACATTCGAATAACTCATTATCATACTTTTAACACGCAAAATAATAAAAAAATTCAGAAATTCAAATAAAATTTGCAAATTTAGAGTATGTCCATGCTTTTGGTTACTGAAATTAACAAATTTTTTAATTAACTAAATAAGTTGAGGATCAAAGTGCAACTTTGATCAGTTGATGCTGATAAGGGTATTATGTTATTGTATGAAAAGAAAGAAAAAGATACTTCAGATATCAGCTGGAGTGCATGTCGGATAACCTAAATAAATTAGGTATTCAAAAATTAAGTGAAACTTGAACAAAGTACAAACATTATATTCGGCATACCGCCTGAACTACATACGTACTTTAAGTAGGATAACTATAGGCATGAAAAATGTTTAAATAACAACTTTCACTCTTTTCAAGAAGAAAGTTGAGCGATTTGTAGGTGTCATAATTGAAAGAATCATATTTTAATTCGGTCAGGTATTACTATTATATAGTTGCATTAACACTCAAGGGAAATGATATACTACACTCAATAATATTTTGAACATGATGATTAAACTAGTAAACACCTGTTCACACGCAAGAAAAAATCACCAAGGATATTCCTCGAATTGTCAACAACATTGTATAAAAGAATTATTCGAAGTATAAATTAACTCATACAATCAAGATGGACATGACATATACACTATAATGCACATAAACTCAACATCTATAGCGTTAGTTCCTGCCCCCAATGATGAGACAGGTTCGAGAAAAAAACAATAAATCGCTTGAAACGAAAAGTAACATGCAACCAATATAGTCAATGGACAACAATTACCAAATTGATCTCAAAAAGAAAATTTTAAGACATTTTCTAAATTAACAACTTTGGTTCATCGTTTGTAACCATGATTATCGGATTAAGCGTGTGGTCCTGTTTTCATGCCCAACATCTATATACACTTGTCGTATATATACTTTGGTCCTTCGTTACACCTTATTTACGTTAAAACCAAAAAACATATGCTCAACAATGTAGCTGACTCTCACGCATTTGATGAAATTAATGAAAAAGACAGATACTAGCGTGTATATTATAGACACAACATATAAAATTAAGGCAACCGATGCAAATCAACTCAATTTCTTCTTAATCCATTAACTATCTCTTCCAAACCAATGAACGTCCATAATTAATCACGACTAGTGTAAAATTCAAAATATCAAAATTATTCCATTTTACAATTTTTTATGAACAAGGGTAGGTCCTATTATAAATTGAAAGCAAAAAATGAAAATTTTGAAATGACAAATAATTCATTTTTTTAACGTGTAAAAAGTCCAACAAAGTATAAATTTAGATCATACACGTGCCTCGCACGGGTTATAAAGCTAGTTGCTGGATAATAGCATAAAAACACAAGGGCCTGATTTGTTTCGTCAATTTTATAGTTATATAGGAACTTTAACTTCCCCCTAACTAATTTATAATTATAGGTTCCAAGGTAATTGAAATGTTTATGTTTGGTTTATTACTATGTAACTATATATTACATGATTAATTTTGGTAAGTAGTTAATGATTATATACAGCTATGTAACTTGTAGGTAGACCTTGGTAACTAAGGCCTCATTTGTTTCGATTTAACTAAGTTATGTAACTAGAAGTTCCTTGGACTAAAAATGAGTTATAGTGTTTGGTTCATTGTGTTTTAAATTTGACAAGAGAACTCAAGAACAGTTACCCCAAAATATAGAAATTTAGTTACCAAGTGGTCACTTCAAGTTACATAGCTATCTAATGTAAATTCATTAATTACTTACCAAAATAAATAATGTAATTTCTAGTTACATAATAATCATCCAAACACAAATTTTTGAATCATCTTGGAACCTATAATTGTAACTAAGTTACAGGAAAACATGAGTTCCTGCGTAATTATAAAGTTGACGAAACAAACGAGGCCTAAATTCTCATGTTTTGTGATAACCTTGGAACTTGGAGTTACTTTGTCCAATTTAAATTACAACGAACCAAACACTGTAACCAATTTTTAATCCAATGAATTTTGAGTTACATCTAAACAAAGGAGGCCAAGAATAGCTAAACTTTAAAATAAATAGATGATAACGACTTATCAAATATAAAAATTAATACTTTTATCTCTGGATATATTAAAAAAGAAAGTCCATAATTTTGGTTGGTAAGGGACAATAATACTACAAAAAAGTAAGCATCATTTAATCTTAAAGTAAATAAATGAGAACAATTTAATAGAATGTCAAGTAATATTTTATACTTTAATAGATAAATTATTTTTTTTAAGTCCGAGTTTCAAAATTCGCCAACAATATATTTAAAAGAAATGTATTTTAGAATTATAAATATAAATATATAAAATTAAAATTTTAAAAAGAATACGAGTACTTAAAAATTATGAATTAATATAATAATTTTTTTAAAAAATATAACAAAACATAAGTAATGTATTGAGCGTATAAAACATAATAAATAAAGTCTAAAAACTAGTAACATAAAATTATTTAAAAATTATGAATTAATATAAATATTAAAAAACGAACCATTCATTGCGGTGGTTATAGCCTAATAACATTAACAACATTAAGTAATCAGTGGGGTTGACTGCAAGAATTTGTGTGTTGAAAAGTACGTATGAAAAATTAATATAACAATTTTGTGAAAGTAATTAATGTCGGACAAAGGCATAAAAATACAAGAATAGCTGAACTTTAAAATATATAATGATAATCATGACGACTTATCAAATATAAAAATTAATAATTTTATCTCTAAATATATTAAAAAAGAAAGTTCAGAATTTTGATTGTTGAGAGACAATAATACTACAAAAAAGTAAGCATTATTGAATCTTAAAATAAATAAATGATAACTGTTTAATAGAATGTCAAGTAATATTTTATAATTTAATAGATAAATTATTTTTTTAAAAGTCCGAGTTTCAAAATTCACCAACAATATATTTAAAAGAATTGTATTTTAGAAATATAAATATAAATAAAATTAAAAATTAAAAAAGAATATGAGTACTTAAAAATTATGAATTAATATAATTAAAAAATTAAAAAAAAATATTGAACTATAAGCTAGTATAATATTTTTGAAAAAATCCCAAAATTATATTCACAATAACTAATATTTTATAATTAAATCCTTATATATCTATACTATATTATTAAAGACGAACCATTCATTGTAGTGGTTATAACCTAATAACATTAACAGTCTTAAGTAATCAATCTATACGAAGGGAGATGATTGCAAGAATCTCCAAGAATTTGTGTGTTGAAAAGTACGTATGGAAACGTAATAAATAATGGCAGGGAGTATGATGGTCATTGCGGTATAATGACTAAACATAAGTAATGTATTGAACGTATGAAACATAATAAATAAAGTATAAAAACTAATAACATAAAATTATTTAAAAATTATGAATTAATATAAATATTAAAAAACGAACCATTCATTGCAGTGGTTATAACCTAATAACATTAACAGTATTAAGTAACCAATCTATATGATGGGGGATGAAGGTAAGAATTTGTGTGTTGAAAAGTACGTATGGAAAAATACAACAATTTTGTGAAAGTAACTAATGTTGGTTAGGACGGAGTATGTTATATCCATAGTTTTAGTAGTTGTGGTACAATAGCATAAACATACAAGAATAACTGAACTTTAAAATATATAGATGATAATATTGAGTTGTTCGAACTCCATCAACGACTTATCAAATATAAAAATTAATAATTTATGTCTAAATATATTAAAAAAGAAATTCCAGAATTTTGGTTGTTGAGGGACAATAATACTACAAAAAATTAAGCATCATTGAATTTTAAAGTAAATAAATGAGAACTGTTTAATAGAATGTCAAGTAATATTTTATACTTTAATAGATAATTTTTTTTTTAAGTCCGAGTTTCAAAATTCGCCAACAATATATTTAAAAGAAATGTATTTTAGAATTATAAATATAAATAAAATTAAAAATTTAAAAAGAATACGAGTACTTAAAAATTATGAATTAATATAATAATTTTTTTTAAAAATATAACAAAACATAAGTAATGTATTGAGCGTATAAAACATAATAAATAAAGTTTAAAAACTAGTAACATAAAATTATTTAAAAATTATGAATTAATATAAATATTAAAAAACGAACCATTCATTGCGGTGGTTATAGCCTAATAACATTAACAACATTAAGTAATCAGTGGGGTTGACTGCAAGAATTTGTGTGTTGAAAAGTACGTATGAAAAATTAATATAACAATTTTGTGAAAGTAATTAATGTCGAACAAAGGCATAAAAATACAAGAATAGCTGAACTTTAAAATATATAATGAAAATCATGACGACTTATCAAATATAAAAATTAATAATTTTATCTCTAAATATATTAAAAAAGAAAGTTCAGAATTTTGATTGTTGAGAGACAATAATACTACAAAAAAGTAAACATTATTGAATCTTAAAATAAATAAATGATAACTGTTTAATAGAATGTCAAGTAATATTTTATAATTTAATAGATAAATTATTTTTTTAAAAGTCCGAGTTTCAAAATTCGCCAACAATATATTTAAAAGAATTGTATTTTAGAAATATAAATATAAATAAAATTAAAAATTAAAAAAGAATATGAGTACTTAAAAATTATGAATTAATATAATTAAAAAATTAAAAAAATATATTGAACTATAAGCTAGTATAATTAATACATTCAGTTTCCAAAAAAGATTAGTTTTTTTTTGAAAGGAAAAAGATTAGTTTTAAAATATTGGTTTAATTCAAATATATGCAAAATTTAAATTTTGTGTATCGCCCGTTGCGGAATCACCCGTTACAGAGCGTGCTGACCAAGAAAAACTATTTCCGTTGACTAATAGGAATAGGAATGCACCGCCTCTTTTTTCAAATAGGAACCGCCACAAAGATTTTTCTATAAATACTTGTAGAAACCAAACCACTTTGCAAAATTTGTCAAAGTATATCAGAGTCTTGGACACCATGCCAAACTCGAAATATGGTGATCGAATTTCTGATCAGGAACTACGCAAAGAAGACGAAGAATTTATCGAGATGAAGCAGCAACAATTTGGAGATGATGGTCTTTACTCTATCGCAGATGATGATACCGATGGCTTTCGAACTCCGACTTGCAAGATTCCAGTGCCTGCACATTGTCTGGGAGCTCCAAAAAAGAGTCTCAGCAGAAAATTCGAGAGATATCTCGAGAAGAAGCAACTACAATTTGAAGATGGCCTTTTCTCCTCCACTGAAGATGATGATAACGATGGCTTTCGAACTCCAACTTCGCTGAAACACAGAATTCAGGTGCCTACATCTTCTTGTCTGCCAGCACCCAAAAAGAGTTTGAAGAAGAAATTCGAGGGATCGGTTATACTCAACTTATAAGATCAGCAACACAAGAAATTCAAGATCAATTCATGGTTTTCAACAAGGCTCGCCGGGACGAATATGCTTTGTTATGATTTACTCTTTTTTTCCTCGTGTAGTTAGAAATTATCTTCTGTTTATGATCAAACGTATCAATGATTAAGCATTTTGGGAATATTATCTTTTAATTCAGTTTTGCTTTAGTTTATATTACACTTATTTCACATAGTTAGGTCTGTCGTAACTTCGTTATACTTCTGCCCAGCCTCAATGGCTAAATTTGTAATCTATTAAACCAAATCTTTCTTGGCAAAATTTATAAAAAAAAAACGTCAAATTTGAGCGCGATGAGATAGCTCTATTACATATACTCTTCGTCACGTTGTTGGACGGTAAAACAGCAAGAGCAAAGACTCAGAGTATACTCAGATAGCATGGTTACAGTTTCAAGTCTACTACTATCCGTGTATCAAATCAGTTACCTTTGTTCTTTTTTTCTTTTCTTTTTTTTTTAAAAAAAAAATTAAAACAAACACGCATGTAAGGGTTTCCAACAAGAAAGCCAAGAAGAACTTCTTGGTTTGAACCTAATGCTGCACAATTAGCACTAAAGCAATGTAAGAAGACAGAGGTTACGAGAGGGGTATACAAAGGACAACTACGCAACCAAGAAGCTCTGTCCCAACTTATCTCTTGTCATCTAAGGGTTCGATTATTGCTCACTCCAAGGTTTGTTTGACCAAATATTCATTTATAAGGCATATAAGCCTAATTATTATTACGAACGTCCACTTTTGCCTTAGCCCTCTTGTTTATTTATAAACCAATTCCAACTAGATTAAGAAATTTGAAGTTCTTTTAATGATCCACAACTTAACAATCATATAGCAAACCTTACCAATGGTTTTTTAGTGAGTAAAAACTAACATTTCAAAAGGGCTCTGTGAGGAAGCTAAACATACAAAGGTTGCTTTTAAGTTTTCTAATGGCTGATATTTATGAAAGTTCACAAATTTAACTTGTTGTAACTTAATGCCTACTTGATAATATAAACGAAACTCGCAACACTTTCTTAGGATGAAATAGTTGAAATTATACATATTTAAAGGAAGCAGATGCGATTTATATACATACTTTTGTCAACATTCGAATAACTCATTATCATACTTTTAACACGCAAAATAATAAAAAAATTCAGAAATTCAAATAAAATTTGCAAATTTAGAGTATGTCCATGCTTTTGGTTACTGAAATTAACAAATTTTTTAATTAACTAAATAAGTTGAGGATCAAAGTGCAACTTTGATCAGTTGATGCTGATAAGAGTATTATGTTATTGTATGAAAAGAAAGAAAAAGATACTTCAGATATCAGCTGGAGTGCATGTCGGATAACCTAAATAAATTAGGTATTCAAAAATTAAGTGAAACTTGAACAAAGTACAAACATTATATTCGGCATACCGCCTGAACTACATACGTACTTTAAGTAGGATAACTATAGGCATGAAAAATGTTTAAATAACAACTTTCACTCTTTTCAAGAAGAAAGTTGAGCGATTTGTAGGTGTCATAATTGAAAGAATCATATTTTAATTCGGTCAGGTATTACTATTATATAGTTGCATTAACACTCAAGGGAAATGATATACTACACTCAATAATATTTTGAACATGATGATTAAACTAGTAAACACCTGTTCACACGCAAGAAAAAATCACCAAGGATATTCCTCGAATTGTCAACAACATTGTATAAAAGAATTATTCGAAGTATAAATTAACTCATACAATCAAGATGGACATGACATATACACTATAATGCACATAAACTCAACATCTATAGCGTTAGTTCCTGCCCCCAATGATGAGACAGGTTCGAGAAAAAAACAATAAATCGCTTGAAACGAAAAGTAACACGCAACCAATATAGTCAATGGACAACAATTACCAAATTGATCTCAAAAAGAAAATTTTAAGACATTTTCTAAATTAACAACTTTGGTTCATCGTTTGTAACCATGATTATCGGATTAAGCGTGTGGTCCTGTGTTCATGCCCAACATCTATATACACTTGTCGTATATATACTTTGGTCCTTCGTTACACCTTATTTACGTTAAAACCAAAAAACATATGCTCAACAATGTAGCTGACTCTCACGCATTTGATGAAATTAATGAAAAAGACAGATACTAGCGTGTATATTATAGACACAACATATAAAATTAAGGCAACCGATGCAAATCAACTCAATTTCTTCTTAATCCATTAACTATCTCTTCCAAACCAATGAACGTCCATAATTAATCACGACTAGTGTAAAATTCAAAATATCAAAATTATTCCATTTTACAATTTTTTATGAACAAGGGTAGGTCCTATTACAAATTGAAAGCAAAAAATGAAAATTTTGAAATGACAAATAATTCATTTTTTTAACGTGTAAAAAGTCCAACAAAGTATAAATTTAGATCATACACGTGCCTCGCACGGGTTATAAAGCTAGTTGCTGGATAATAGCATAAAAACACAAGGGCCTGATTTGTTTCGTCAATTTTATAGTTATATAGGAACTTTAACTTCCCCCTAACTAATTTATAATTATAGGTTCCAAGGTAATTGAAATGTTTATGTTTGGTTTATTACTATGTAACTATATATTACATGATTAATTTTGGTAAGTAGTTAATGATTATATACAGCTATGTAACTTGTAGGTAGACCTTGGTAACTAAGGCCTCATTTGTTTCGATTTAACTAAGTTATGTAACTAGAAGTTCCTTGGACTAAAAATGAGTTATAGTGTTTGGTTCATTGTGTTTTAAATTTGACAAGAGAACTCAAGAACAGTTACCCCAAAATATAGAAATTTAGTTACCAAGTGGTCACTTCAAGTTACATAGCTATCTAATGTAAATTCATTAATTACTTACCAAAATAAATAATGTAATTTCTAGTCACATAATAATCATCCAAACACAAATTTTTGAATCATCTTGGAACCTATAATTGTAACTAAGTTACAGGAAAACATGAGTTCCTGCGTAATTATAAAGTTGACGAAACAAACGAGGCCTAAATTCTCATGTTTTGTGATAACCTTGGAACTTGGAGTTACTTTGTCCAATTTAAATTACAACGAACCAAACACTGTAACCAATTTTTAATCCAATGAATTTTGAGTTACATCTAAACAAAGGAGGCCAAGAATAGCTAAACTTTAAAATAAATAGATGATAACGACTTATCAAATATAAAAATTAATACTTTTATCTCTGGATATATTAAAAAAGAAAGTCCATAATTTTGGTTGGTAAGGGACAATAATACTACAAAAAAGTAAGCATCATTTAATCTTAAAGTAAATAAATGAGAACAATTTAATAGAATGTCAAGTAATATTTTATACTTTAATAGATAAATTATTTTTTTTAAGTCCGAGTTTCAAAATTCGCCAACAATATATTTAAAAGAAATGTATTTTAGAATTATAAATATAAATAAAATTAAAAATTTAAAAAGAATACGAGTACTTAAAAATTATGAATTAATATAATAATTTTTTTAAAAAATATAACAAAACATAAGTAATGTATTGAGCGTATAAAACATAATAAATAAAGTCTAAAAACTAGTAACATAAAATTATTTAAAAATTATGAATTAATATAAATATTAAAAAACGAACCATTCATTGCGGTGGTTATAGCCTAATAACATTAACAACATTAAGTAATCAGTGGGGTTGACTGCAAGAATTTGTGTGTTGAAAAGTACGTATGAAAAATTAATATAACAATTTTGTGAAAGTAATTAATGTCGGACAAAGGCATAAAAATACAAGAATAGCTGAACTTTAAAATATATAATGATAATCATGACGACTTATCAAATATAAAAATTAATAATTTTATCTCTAAATATATTAAAAAAGAAAGTTCAGAATTTTGATTGTTGAGAGACAATAATACTACAAAAAAGTAAGCATTATTGAATCTTAAAATAAATAAATGATAACTGTTTAATAGAATGTCAAGTAATATTTTATAATTTAATAGATAAATTATTTTTTTAAAAGTCCGAGTTTCAAAATTCACCAACAATATATTTAAAAGAATTGTATTTTAGAAATATAAATATAAATAAAATTAAAAATTAAAAAAGAATATGAGTACTTAAAAATTATGAATTAATATAATTAAAAAATTAAAAAAATATATTGAACTATAAGCTAGTATAATATTTTTGAAAAAATCCCAAAATTATATTCACAATAACTAATATTTTATAATTAAATCCTTATATATCTATACTATATTATTAAAGACGAACCATTCATTGTAGTGCGTATGGAAACGTAATAAATAATGGCAGAGGGAGTATGATGGTCATTGCGGTATAATGACTAAACATAAGTAATGTATTGAAAGTATGAAACATAATAAATAAAGTATAAAAACTAATAACATAAAATTATGTAAAAATTATGAATTAATATAAATATTAAAAAACGAACCATTCATTGCAGTGGTTATAACCTAATAACATTAACAGTATTAAGTAACGATGAAGGTAAGAATTTGTGTGTTGAAAAGTACGTATGGAAAAATACAACAATTTTGTGAAAGTAACTAATGTTGGTTAGGACGGAGTATGTTATATCCATAGTTTTAGTAGTTGTGGTACAATAGCATAAACATACAAGAATAACTGAACTTTAAAATATATAGATGATAATATTGAGTTGTTCGAACTCCATCAATGACTTATCAAATATAAAAATTAATAATTTATGTCTAAATATATTAAAAAAGAAATTCCAGAATTTTGGTTGTTAAGGGACAATAATATTACAAAAAATTAAGCATCATTGAATTTTAAAGTAAATAAATGAGAACTGTTTAATAGAATGTCAAGTAATATTTTATACTTTAATAGATAAATTATTTTTTTTAAAGTCCGAGTTTCAAAATTCGTCAACAATATATTTAAAAGAATTGTATTTTAGAATTATAAATACAAATAAAATTTAAAATTTAAAAAGAATATGAGCACTTAAAAATTGTGAATTAATATAAATAAAAAATTAAAAAAATATCCGTGCCGACTATAAGCTAGTATACTTAATATGTTCCAAAAAAGATTATTATTTTTTTTGAAAGGAAAAAGATTAGTTTTAAAATATTGGTTTAATTCAAATATATGCAAAATTTAAATTTTGTGTATCGCCCGTTAGGCCGTTACACCCGTTACAGAGCGCGTGCTGACCAAGAAAAACCATTTCCGCTGACTAATAGGAATAGGAATGCACCGCCTCTGTTTTCAAATAGGAACCGCCATAAAGATTTTTCTATAAATACTTGTAGAAACCAAACCACTTTGCAAAATTTGTCAAAGTATATCAGAGTCTTGGACACCATGCCAAACTCGAAATATGGTGATCGAATTTCTGATCAGGAACTACGCAAAGAAGACGAAGAATTTATCGAGATGAAGCAGCAACAATTTGGAGATGATGGTCTTTACTCTATCGCAGATGATGATACCGATGGCTTTCGAACTCCGACTTGCAAGATTCCAGTGCCTGCACATTGTCTGGGAGCTCCAAAAAAGAGTCTCAGCAGAAAATTCGAGAGATATCTCGAGAAGAAGCAACTACAATTTGAAGATGGCCTTTTCTCCTCCACTGAAGATGATGATAACGATGGCTTTCGAACTCCAACTTCGCTGAAACACAGAATTCAGGTGCCTACATCTTCTTGTCTGCCAGCACCCAAAAAGAGTTTGAAGAAGAAATTCGAGGGATCGGTTATACTCAACTTATAAGATCAGCAACACAAGAAATTCAAGATTAATTCATGGTTTTCAACAAGGCTCGCCGGGACGAATATGCTCTGTTATGATTTACTCTTTTTTTCCTCGTGTAGTTAGAAATTATCTTCTGTTTATGATCAAACGTATCAATGATTAAGCATTTTGGGAATATTATCTTTTAATTCAGTTTTGCTTTAGTTTATATTACACTTATTTCACATAGTTAGGTCTGTCGTAATTTCGTTATACTTCTGCCCAGCCTCAATGGCTAAATTTGGAATCTATTAAACCAAATCTTTCTTGGCAAAATTTATAAAAAAAAACGTCAAATTTGAGCGCGATGAGATAGCTCTATTACATATACTCTTCGTGACGTTGCTGGACGGTAAAACAGCAAGAGCAAAGACTCAGTATACTCAGATAGCATGGTTACAGTTTCAAGTCTACTACTATCCGTGTATCAAATCAGTTACCTTTGTTCTTTTTTTCTTTTCTTTTTTTTTAAAAAAAAAATTAAAACAAACACGCATGTAAGGGTTTCCAACAAGAAAGCCAAGAAGAACTTCTTGGTTTGAACCTAATGCTGCACAATTAGCACTAAAGCAATGTAAGAAGACAGAGGTTACGAGAGGGGTATACAAAGGACAAATACGCAACCAAGAAGCTCTGTCCCAGCTTATCTCTTGTCATCTAAGGGTTCGATTATTGCTCACTCCAAGGTTTGTTTGACCAAATATTCATTTATAAGGCATATAAGCCTAATTATTATTACGAACGTCCACTTTTGCCTTAGCCCTCTTGTTTATTTATAAACCAATTCCAACTAGATCAAGAAATTTGAAGTTCTTTTAATGATCCACAACTTAACAATCATATAGCAAACCTTACCAATGGTTTTTTAGTGAGTAAAAACTAACATTTCAAAAGGGCTCTGTGAGGAAGCTAAACATACAAAGGTTGCTTTTAAGTTTTCTAATGGCTGATATTTATGAAAGTTCACAAATTTAACTTGATGCAACTTAATGCCTAGTCGATAGTATAAACGAAACTCGCAACACTTTAGGATGAAACAGTTGATAATAATGGTATAAAAAATAAAAAAATATCTTAGTTGAAATTATACATGTTTAGAGGAAGATGATGCAATTTATTTTCCGCTCAGGCCATTGTTTTTTTTTATCATAAAGATAATCATAAGCAATTTGAATTCCGTTTGTTTGTCACAAAATAACTTGATTTCGAAAAATATTTTCTTCATAGGATGTTTTTTCGTAAGATATTTTTCTTGACAAATATTTTTTATCAAAAAATCCGAAAAGATAATTTTTTGACAAATGTTTTTGAAAAATAATTGGTGCCTTAGTTAAGAGGAGTTGTATGTAATCTAAAAAGCTAATAAATGGAAGTAACATTAAACCACATGTTTTATGGCAAAAGCCAGAGAACCTTTAAAAAACATCAAGTTAACTTTAGTCCCCTTGTCTGAATAAATAAAAAACAGCCACTAGATCAAGAACTATGAACAATCAAATAATAAAGCATACCAGTTGTTAATGCCCCAAGTTGATTGAGTAGAAGCTAGCATTTCAAAAGGGCTCTGTGAGGAAGCTAAGCATTCAAAGGTTAGTTTAAGTTTCTTAATAACTGATATTTATTAAAGCTCACAAATTAATTTTGCAGTCACTTAATGCCCACTTGATGAAAGCTCACAAAAATTTGTTTAGGACCATATAGTTGATTGTTTTCAAGAACCTAGCTTATCTTGGTTCATGTTAATGAGTTCGGTTAACGGGAATCGGAACCTCAGTCCCATGTGTTAGTGTTTGGATTAGCATTGCATTTTATAGAGATTATTATGGTATTAGAATTGGTTTTCAGATCAATGTAAAAAATGGACATAAGCATGTTAAATTTAATTGAATGATTGGGATATGAGAGTTGTGGAGAAAGCACCCGAAAAAACGATAGATAATGGAAAGAAAGTATTGATTGAGAGAGGGATTTGTAGTTATTTAACCCTTTCGAGTATCATGGAGCTTTATATAGAATGGAGAATGTTAGGGGGTTTAGAAGGTATTATTCTTGTTGTTGTGAATGACTATAAGTCCATAGTGGCAGGATATATGTCTACAGCTAGTTGTTTAAATTAAAAGGACAGAATTTTGTGTGGAAAGAAATTGCGTTGACAGAATTGCGTTTATAGAATTTCGTATTTTGCCAACACGTCCTTTAATTCTTGAAGTGTCGAAAATATCGATAAGATTCTGAACTTACTGGTAGACAAGGAATGCTAACAGGCTGGACGGGAAGGTGCTTTAAAGTGCAATTAAAATTACCGATCTTAAGAAAAATTAGACCTTGGCGTATGATTTTTGTGTAAGGATTACAAAAGTTGGTGCTGATGTGCTCAATAGAAGTAAAGAATTCTAGAATTTTGTGATGTATGTGCTTTTTCTGGAGACACTAAACCTTGAAATACTTCTGATTGTAGGAATGACTGGTGCAGTCACTGACATACATGTTGAGAACAATGATGTTGAAAATTACTTTTTACCTAATTTTTCCTTTAACAATGTGTAGTATTTTACTAAAACTTTACCTAATTTCTTTTAATTAAATTTCTTTTGAATTTATTATGTAATACAAGCCGGTGGTCTGCTCGCCCAATGCCCATGGATAACTCTAGAGTCGACCCCAGTAGGACAACTTCAGCGTGTCTTGAGGATGAATATGCTTCTCAGTCCATTTTGCTTCAAGAATTCTCAAATGTCTCCAACATTGAACAGACATGGACTTTTAAGTCTGCGACCGGTATGCTTTCTGGTTCAGTGCTGCAGTATCTTGTTTTTATCTTCTTCACTACTATGCTCCTCTTTTTTCAAATTGGTCAACTTTGCGTATGGAATTATTTAAGTGTAGAAACTTTTATATCAGGTGACTCCCAGGCAATGTTCTTAATCAGCCAACCAAATCTTTTGGGCAACAAGAAAAGAAAACATATTATAAGCAGTAATATCTCTCGAGATAGTACCAGCACTGTGAGCTTTCAGTGGTCACCATTTCCTATTGAGGTTACAGGGGCATCTGTAATTTGTCCATCGCCATCAGGTTCAAAACTTCTTGTAATTCGAAACAATGAAAATCAATCTCAAACCACATTCGAAATTTGGAGTTCCTCTCAGTTGGAAAAGGAGTTCTACGTATCTCAGTCTATCCATGGTTCGGTGTATGCAGACGGTTGGTAAGTCCTTGTAACAATCATTTTTTTCATGTTAATTTTATTACATTCAACCTTTATATTATATGGCAACATTTGTAATTATTTTTTCACTCCAATCTGTTTTCTTAAACATTTACAATATATTTATGCAAGCATTAACATATTCTTTTTTTTTTTGGTCTTCTCATTTTAAGACTTCAATGATGATTCAGGTTTGAGGGAATCTCATGGGATTCTAGTGAAAAGTTCATTGCTTACGTGGCCGAGGAACCAGCTCCCTCCAAACCCACATTTGATGGCAAGGGTTACATAAAAGGTGGATCCAAAGATGTAGATAGTGGTTGCTGGAAAGGCCAGGGAAGTTGGGATGAGGACTGGGGTGAAACTTATGCCGGTAAAAGGCAGTCTAGACTGTTTGTCATTGATATTAACAGGTGAACCTAAATTTTAATCGACCTTGTGTTTTAATAGGGTGAATTCTTGTTACTTCAAATTGCCAAGTTGTACGTTGACTATATGCAGCGGAGAGGTACGTCCTGTCAACGGAATTCCGAAGTCACTGAGTGTTGGACAAGTAATATGGGCACCGTCAAGTCGAAATTTACATCAATATTTGGTTTTTGTTGGATGGCCATCAAACAAAAGAAAACTTGGTATCAAATATTGTTCCAATAGACCTTGTTTCTTACATTCTTCCAGGTCTCCGTTTCATGAAACGGAAGCCGACTCAAGGCAACACATGTAAGTCTTATAGGTGTTAGTATTTTTCTGTGAAAATGTTGCATATATCTAATTACTTTGAGTTTGAACTGGTAGGACTTATATCACAATATATTGATTTATGTTATTAATTTTTTTTGTATATTCAGGTGTGATGCAAATGATAGTCCCTCCATGATTGTTCTAACTGAAAGCATAACTAGTGCTTCATGTCCACGTTTCAGGTATGTTAGACTCTACATTTGATTATCAGCGTTTTTCTCATTTCTTAAAGTACTTTTTCTTTTCCTTTACTTGAAGAACGTTTGTGTAAGTTCAGGCTTTAAGATTGTAAACTGCTAATCCTGTGATCATAGTGCAAATTATTTAAATCTTCAATTGGCCATATGTTTTTCCAAGAATTCTGGTCCCTATATATGTTGCCTTAAAAGAGAGAAGTTTTGGAAGGGGCAACTTATGTTTCCGGAGTCATCTGTTTTACTTTGCAGACTGGCCGATAATAATCACCTAGCCCCAAAGAAGCATAATAAATATTAGTCGAAAATTATACTTTTTGTACAGATTCGATTTTAAATGTTATAGTAATTGCTGAATTTTTTCATGCAGCCCAGACGGCAAATTCCTCGTATTTTCATCAGCAAAATGTTCTGTAGACTCTGGGGCACATAATGCTACAGAATCTCTTCATAGAATAGATTGGCCAACTGATGGGAATCCATGTCCTTCAATGAAGATTATTGATGTGGTGAGATTTCTAAGCAATATGTGGTAAATATGTGTATGATGCAGTAGACAATGTAATTTATGCCAACAGCTCTTGGTCCTCCGCCAGAGCCTCCTTGTTTAAGACATACCCTTTTTCTTGTGCTCATGAAAACAGCTGCATTTACTCTAGATTGGATGACAATTCTCTGCATGATAGCTTATTAAACATTATCAATGACTAGTAGCGCTTGAGAAGTCTGTATGACTTTCTTATCTTATTTACCCGAACAGTAGCTGAAAAGTTGATAAGTCGTTAGTTCTAAATTTTTTCTAATAGTTTTAGCAGAGAGGAAAAGTAACTAGACCTAAATAGGTTGCTTGCTATATAAAGCGGCAATGTAAAAAGTCCATATGATGCAGTAGATCTATCAATGTAGCAAATATGATAGATAATCTGTTTTCTTCTTTCTTCATCTTTCGTCTGCTTCTTTATGTAGCACGATGGGTCATAATCTCCAGAGAATAATAAGATTTAAAAAGAAGTGTACCTTTATAATTAGTTATATCTACATGTTTGATTTTGTCAAAAGATAGTCTACTGCTAGGGAGTTGAAATCAAACTAATTGTACTATGACTAGCATTTAGATCCTGCAGTGGCAGTTGGCTTGTTAATGCATCAGTTAGGAACCATGTCAATACATGGATCAAGGCCAGAAGTTTGCATTATTAAGTTATTTCTTTATATTCTTAAATGTATGGTTGCCTTCCAAAGTTATTGCCACAACAGAAAAGCAAGCAATTTAGATATTTTATCACTCTACTTGATATCTGCTCATAATAATAACAAGAATGTTGAAATAATTACGGATGTATAGGGAATAGAGAGATTTGAAACAAGGTTTTCCTAGTATTCTTCGTTTTATTGAGATATGCGTAATGTGTCCCATTAATAACTCCAGGTACCTGCTGTGATGTGCCCTGAGGAAGGCTACTTTCCAGGGCTTTACTTTCCATCCATCCCTAACAGACCCTGGCTTTCAGATGGATCTACCATGGTCATGTCTTCTATATGGGGTAGCACTCAAACAATTCTTTATGTGAATGTCTTGAGGTAATCTATAAGACTTGCACAGATCCTATCTCATGTATGTAGACCTTGACACGTGCTTGCAGTATTGATACTTGATAATTTATATTTGTGTTTCAAGTGGAAATGTATCGCGCATCAGCCCTTCCGACTCAAATTTTTCATGGGATGTTCTTGCACTGGATGGGGACAGTGTTATTGCTGGTATAACTTAGTGAGGGTATTCTTTCTTTTGCTTATGGGTAGTACTTTTATGAAGCTGTTTATGATAACATTCTTATTACTTTCTTAAGTCTGTAGCAGCCCGATACACATTCCTCAAATCAAGTATGGTTTTCTAATTGGTAAAGAGTTGTCTTCTGTTCAATGGAGTTGGGTAGATGTTTCAAGCTCTATATTAAGATGTTCTAAGAAGGTTGATTCTTTAGTCTTGTGCGCGAGCCTTTTGATTCAAGAGTTGTCTATTCTCTAAATGTACAACCTTATGATCCATTCACAGGTTAGTTCTTCGTTGTCAGCTCTGCAGTTTAGTATAATGAAGATTCCAGTCAAGAATACAATTGGGAATGAGAAGCTAACAGAAGGTTCCTTATGCATTTTCTGATTTTCTGTTCTATTTGTGTTCTTCATTTGATCTCTAGTTAAACTATACTTCACATATAATATTACACTTTTGGAGTGGATCGCCGGTATTTGAAAGGGAAGTAAGATGTGCTCAGTGGTTGTAAAGCAAATGTATAATAGCTGACATTAAAAACCTTTTCATTGGAATCTATACACCCTAAATCTTACTATGTAGGTTCTGTAAGACCATTTGAAGCCATATTTGTGTCCTCCAGTGTTAAGAAGCATGATGTGTGTGATCCACTGATTGTAAGTCTTCATGGTGGGCCTCATGATGTCTCTTTGTCAAGCTTCTCAAAGTCCTTAGCTTTCCTTGCTTCAGTTGGTTTCAGCTTGCTAATTGTAAATTATAGGTAAATTAGCTATTTTCCTTCAGCTTTTCTTAATCTCTTATAAGTTGTGTACAAGTTCCTGCATAAACTGACAAAGGATAGTGTTTTCTTTGTGTTGCCAATATAATGGATAGTGTTTCTAAGAACTGTGACTTGGCTTTCAGATTCTTCCAATCTCAGTCGGAGTTTAATCACACTTTACATGACCTGAATTGTGGTTCCCTTGGGCTCTTATATTAATAGCAAGGTTCTGTTTCTATATATCAGCATTTGCTAAGATGGAAATTCTATTGCAGAGGATCGTTGGGTTTTGGTGAAGAAGCATTGCAATCTCTCCCGGGGAATGTCGGATCCCAGGTGCTTGTTTTTTGTTTGGACACATGCTCACGTAGTTTCACAAACACATTAGAAGAAAGAAGTTTTTTGTAGTCCTTGTAGATCATATAATTTTGCTTCTAATTGGCACAGGATGTTAATGATGTACTCACTGCTATTGATCATGTCACTGATATGGGACTTGCAGACCCATTGAAGATAACTCTGCTCGGTAATTCCCATGGTGGCTTCTTGGCAACACACTTAATTGGCCAGGTGTGTTATTTTTTTTGTTATTCCATTGCATGTAGTTTCCATATACATAGTAGACAGACTTGATATGCTCCTCCAAATTTCTGTCATGTTTCTATGAGGACTCATGTTAGATGGATTATTCGTACAATTATGAATTGTCAGGCTCCAGATAAATTTGTTGCAGCAGCTATAAGAAATCCTGTTTGCAACCTTTCTTTGATGGTTGGGACAACTGATATACCAGATTGGTGTTATGTTGGAGCATATGGTAATAAAGGAAAATCTGTCTTTACGGAAGCTCCGTCAGCCGAACACCTTGCAGTCCTTCACGGAAAATCTCCAATTTCACATGTTTCAAAGGTATGTGTATATCATTTAAATTTTATTTCTATGTATTATAGATGAGGTTAGTAGAAGATGCCGATATTATGATTCCGAACTAGAAGATTAACTAAATAAAGGCTTGTAGAAAATACCAGTGTTTTCCTACTACATTCAGGAGCCTTTCCTTCAATTCTTAGCATACTGAACTCCTACATTATTTTCATACATGCCTTAATGCATCAAGTTTCAAAATCTGAAGTAATAATTCAAACTTGCATGGACTATGTTTAGACGATCGAGCTCATTAAATAGTTCATTCTTGCAGGTGAAAGCTCCCACATTGTTTCTTCTAGGTGCAATGGATATCCGTGTTCCGATTTCAGATGGCTTGCAAGTAAGTTTTACCCGATTTATAGCTTTGATCTCGAGGTAAATAATGCTAATGCTCTTATTACTTCGATACCATGCAGTATGCACGAGCACTACAGGAGAAAGGAGTAGAGGTGAAAATAATAGTGTTTCCCAGTGATGTGCATGCCATCAATAGGTAAATAAACTTATTCACTACTGTAATCTCCACTTCGTTACATTTTACTGTATGTGCAAATCTTTGTCGAAAGTTGAGTTGAGTCAGTATATTAATCGCTTGTATACAGCAAATGCATAAAACAGCATATGTAGTAACAATCCTGCTAGCTTTGCAGAAAGAAAGAAACAATACACCGAAAGCTATTGCAGACATTGCAAATGCAAGTCCGTTTCTTGTCTGCAATATGGCTTTGTAGAAAACTATGTAAATATTGATCCTCTCTTAACATTTCAGATAACTATACGCTGATCCTATACTTCATACTGGAACCTGATGTAATCCTTTCGATTGTTTTGCAGACCACGGTCGGACTTTGAAAGCTTTCTGAATATAGGAGTGTGGTTCAAGAAATACTGTGACTAAGTTGTTGGCTTATCCCAAGCAAAAATTTAAAATATACAGGGTTATTATAATAATGTAACCGTAAATTTCCTAATTGAATTCAGAAATGATACCTACACTCTTCATGCCAACAGTACGCACATTGTTTTGCTCTAATCAGTGACGGAACCAGGAACTTATATTACCCGGAACTCATATCAAAGTTCGAAAATTACCCGGTGCTCAAATTCATTTTTCCCAATATTTATAGTAAAAACTCGAGGCTGAAAAAGAAATTCTATTAAATATTTTGAATCTATCCGGTGCTCCAGCCACCCTTAGCCCCCTCTTGGTTCCGTCTCTGGCTCTAATACAGATGGCTGGACTATATCATAGATATTTTCGAGTTATATGGAGTCATCTTCCTGTACATAACAAGCTATGGGCCTTATGAGCTATATGGAGTTGCTGGATACTCTGGTATATACTTTTTTATAACTAAAAGGATCTGAAAGGTTACTCTGATGTGTACTATTTTATAATACAGAGCATCTGATACTTTGTTCATTTATGCTCCTGGATTCCTCATTTAGCTCGTGACTCGCATAAAAGGACTTCAGCAGAGGAGTTGGCTTTGGCATAAAAGGTCTTAAGTCCCAATAATAACAATAATTGGGGTATACAAGCATCAATATGTAGGACATACAAGTAATGAACAGGACAGGACATTGTAGAGTAAAAAATTCACAAGGTAGAAGACAGTGAATATGTTGGCATGAGCTGGCCTTCGGAGTCCTGGAAGCTGTGCTGTGAAGATTTCTAAAACTGGTGGCTGTAACTGAAGAAATCTTGAGATTGGATCTCTAAATATTGCTATTAAAGAAGGAACACAAGTTCTTTCTATTCTATCATGTCAATTCCGAAAACATTTCGACCAGAAAATTTCCAATTTTCTGAATACAAACAACACCGAAAGAAAATTAACTTTCTTGAATAAGAAGATTATAAAGTAAAGAATATGAACAATATTGAAGGTGAAAGGAGATCATAAAGTAGGGATTATGAACTATATTGAAGGTGAAAAAAAACAGGGAAGGGTGAAAATTTGAAGACACAATTATTCATCCTCTGTTTTGAGGGACAGGGTATGGCTTAACTGTATACCGAAGAAGCAATAAAAACAATCACAGAGAAGAGTTTCCAACTTTCCATTCTCACTCAATGTCAAATTCATTCTAACCAAACAACCATGGTAAGTTATCGCGAGTATTCAATCTCAAGAATCAGTGAAAATTTCCGCCTTTCATAGCTATCTACATAGAACTCGCAAGGTTTCAGTCTCAACAATTAGTGAAGACTTCTGCATTTCATAACTTTCTACATAGAACACTAAATCAGTGTTACTATGCCTATTACTTAACTTAATCTTTTACAACACTTAAAAAGGGGTGAGGCGGTATTGCTGAGAAAACCCAAGCTCTTCCATTAAGCCTAGTATAAACATTCAAGCTGTGTTCTTATTAGAGTACCAAACTGCACAAACTATGCAGAGTCTACCGATTCAAGTTCCAGAAACAGATTGCATCAGAAAATTAAGATCAAGTAAGTTAACAAAAAAAACAGATCAAGTCAAGACAAGTAAAATTAAACCAAGAAACCAACTTGAATCAATTGCGAAACTAAAATACTAGAAAGCAAATTTCAATGTACAAAATCAAACCCCATTTAACCATACTCCATCAAACTTACATAAGAAAAGTAAGCACTTGATCATCTTATCAAGAATGTACAAATCGAACTACTAATGATCAGAAAGCTCACCATCCCTGTAAATCTCCGCCACCACCAACGTGTTGCCATCCTAACTTTAAGCATTGATAGCCACATCATTAGTATGCCAAGAAACAGCAATGTCTCCAAGTCCTAACTTCAAAGCTTCCAACTGATCACCATCACCCTTATCGAGCTCATCACCACCACTAACAACTTTCATTTCCACCATCAACAATCCCATTTTCGCAACCAATTCCAAAATCCTAACCAAAAGAACCATCTTCCCTTTCACCAATCCCATCTCCCTCCCCTTCCCTTTCTCAACTTTATACCCCAATTCCCCACTAACTTTCTCAACCCTCTCCTCCACATCCTTCATCGAAGCCCTCGAAGTAAACCTCCTCTCCTTCCTCCCCAATTCCGCCTCAAAAAGCCCCGATAAATCCAACCCCGAAGACATCGAAATAATATCAAAAGCATTAACACTAACATCCCCCTTGCAATCCTCCTTCCCTAACAAAACCCCCAATTTATCCACCTCACTCTCAACCTTCAAACCCTTCTTAAACCAACTAGTCCCAATCAACCCTTCCATAGTCATCCTCGTATTCGGATTCGGATCAAGCAACTTAAAAATCACATTCCTAGCCCCTTTCGAAACCCATTCCGGAAACACAAAATCCCTCCTATAAACCCTCTTATACAACTCCCCCAAATTCGCATCATTATAAGGCAAAACGCCCGATAAAAACACAAACAAAATCACACCACACGAAAACATATCAGCTTTCGCACCATCATAACCACTTCTCCTAACAACCTCAGGCGCTGTATAACTAGGAGTACCACAAGCTGTATACAACAACCCATCCCTTACTTGTTCAGGCAAAGCCGACAACCCGAAATCAGATACCTTCAATCTTCCAGATTTATCTAACAGCAAATTTTGCGGCTTCAAATCTCTATGAGTAACACCATTAGAATGACAAAACCTAAGCGCTAAAATCAGCTCCTGAAAATACTTTCTCCCTAAACTCTCACCCATCTTGCCTCGTTTCGTAATCTGACTAAACATCTCACCTCCCTCAGCCAACTCCATAACGAGATAAATCTTTGACCTAGTTGCCAAAACCTCGTGAATATTCAGAATATTCGGATGGTCATTCAATCTCTTCATGGCAGAAACTTCTCGTACAAGTAAACTCTCAGCCGTCGGATCAGATGCCACCGGCTTCTCAATAACTTTAATCGCCACGTCACTGTTGTTTATCAATGACTTTGCACGGTAGACTTTAGCGAAACTGCCGCGCCCTAGGATTTGACCTAGTTGGTACTTTTCGTGAATTATACTGCCGCTTCCGCCGCCGCTAATGGAGCGTTTTAGAGGGGTAGGGTTAGGGTTCCGGTCCATTTTTATGGACGGCGGCGGGGAAGGGCGGAGAATAAAAGAGAGGAGAATATTATTTTATAGGCCAGATGCATGGGGAGATGTGTATGTAGGCTTGTAGGGTTGTTTTATAGGAGAGGGATTGTATTGTAATAGTGTCACATAGGTGGCTCCAAACTGTCTTGCCTTTTCTAGAAATTTATTTATGTTAATTTTGTGAATTTCTTTTTCGGAAAAAGTAAGAAATTGCATATGTTATTTGTTGCATATTTGGTTTTTATGGTAATAAATTATATACAGTTAAACCTCCATAATTGAATATCCTTGGGACCGGAGAATTTTATTCGTTTATTGAGATTATTCATTTATCGAGATTAAAAATGCACTGTTTATATTATATTGAGACCGAAAAAAATTATTTATTTGATGAGTTTATTCGTTTAACGAATATTCATTTATCGAGGTTCTATTGTATTTGGTATCGATTGAGAAGAACGAGGGGAATAATATATGCGAGGAAGATTGTAACGATTATTTTTTGACTATAACGAATATTTATTTTTAGACTATAATATTTTTCTTTTTTAAGAAAAAGAAAAGGTTAGAGGTTACTTGACCGCCCATGATATTTTATTTTACTTTTGTCAATACCGCCCACATGATATTTTAATCCCAATGCTCTTAGATATTTGTTGATTAAATAAATACTTTAGCTCACTCCAAAATATTCAAAATCAATAATTATTAAAAAAAAATATTCAAGACAAATTCCGTTTTGTTTTTGAATTGTTTTTCTTTCGGCACGTATTTTAAAGAATGTTGATTGTATAGCTAAAATTATTAAATGTACATTTAAAGTATAAATAAAACTGTTTAAATGTATGGTCCAAATTTTTATAATTTGGGCTGAAAAATCAATCGAGTAATGGTATGAAACATGGAGAGTACTCTCACTTTGCCGCAAAGTTTTTTTTAAATTTTCGCCCCTAGTTTAACAGCACTACAACAAAACAGGGCATTTACGACGGAATTTTTACACTGATTCCGTCGTAAATGCCACCAATTACGACGGAATCGTTCCGTCGCTTTTGCTCAAGTAGAAAGTTCAGATTTCGTCACAAAGTCCAGATGCGTCGCAAGTTCAAGGCAAGGGGCCCACCGAACTTACGACGGAATATGGCGTCGTAAATACGAAAGTTACGACAGAAGTTCCGTCGTATTTACAAGCGAGGGACCCACTTACTAAAATTTTGAAACAAACTTGCGACGGCCATATTCCGTCGTATCTTAGTTATTTACGACGGAATTTTTGCATTGAATTCGTCGTAAATGCCACCATTTACGACGAATTTGTTTCGTCGCTTTTGCTCAAGTAGAAAGTTCAGATTTCGTCACAAAGTGAAATTGCGTCGTAAGTTAGAACAACGGGGCCCACCAGTTCAATAAAATATTACCAAACTTACGACGGGAATAAAGCGTCGTATGTTCACTTCTTACGACAGAAATATTCGTCACAATTTAACAACGGGACCCACAATTATTTACATCATCAACGAACTAACGACGCAATTTAACAGGGATGAAAATGATAATTTTACATATTTTTTCTTGAAGTGTTTTATTGAATTATTTAATTTTAATTCAGAAAAAGTAAAAAATAATACATGAAAATATACAAATTTATGTATTTTAAAATATGTTAAAAATCTGAAATGTTTATTTCAGAATGGAATGAAAATTTTATTTAACTTTCATTACTTTAGCACACATAGTACCAATTATTATAATTTGTAAAAATTCGGAAGCATTAAAATTATATTTTACATCAATAATAATTAAGTAGTGCTTCGATGTCCACAAACTATATGTAGAGAAAACAGAAATAAAGCCCATCAACTTAGGAAAAATGTTAAAGACCTCAAATTATTTACCAAATTGTTTTTCAAAAATTAACCTGTCATAATTGATAACTTACTTAATATTAATATGAAATCGCACGTACATATATATATATACATATATATATATCAATACTATTATATAATAGACGAAACATTAAAAGTTTGGTTGTTCGGTATGGTACGTTGTGATTTTACTTAATTGCCCTTAATTTTGTTTGGTCGGTATGGTATGTTGTAATTTTACTTAATTGCCCTTAATTAACTGTACTTTGTGTTTTTACTTAATTAACCTTACTTATTTATAGAAATATATTATTAAATAATAATATTACATATTTATAACCAATTATCTTTTTCACCTAAAATACATTATTTTTTCTATTTTTTCTAACAAATTCCCCTACTTTTTCAAATATATCACGGGCAATTACCTTTTTTTTAACTAAAACATGTTAGTTTTTCTATTTTTTCTTACTAAAACCCCTCCTTTTCCAAAAATATCACGGACGTTTAGTTATTTATTTTTAAAACTATTTTAATATTATAATTATTTTTTAAAAGTTTACCTATTTTAACATGTCTACCTATTTTTCTTAAAAAATGCAATTACTACAAATATTAAAATATAAATAATCAAATACCTATTTATAACCAATTACCTTTTCAGCTAAAATACATTATATATTTTTTCTAAAAAGTTCCTTCTTTTCTAAATATATCACGGGAAATTGCCTTTTACAATTTACTTTTTCTATTTTTCTCACTAAAATCCATTCTTTTTCCAAAAATATCACAAGAAACCATTTACTTATTTATTTTAAAACGTATTTAAATACTTTTAATTATTAAATTTTAAAACCTCATTTTCCAAAAATATCACGGGCATTTACCTTTCTAAACTAAATATATGTTACATTTTTTCTAACTAAAACCCCTCATTTTCAAAAATATAACGGGCAACCCCATACTTATTTATTTTAAAATCTGTTTTAATGTTTTTAATTAATTAAAAGTGTTTAGCTATTTTAACATGTCTACTTATTTTTTCCACAATTACAATTAATAAAATATTAAAAAAATAATAATAAAATAACAATTAACAATCCGTGCATCGCACAGGTTTCAAGCTAGTATATATATATATATATATATATATATATATGACTCTAATCAAAATCTTACATTTATCATGTCATATCATTCAATAAAACTAGCTTTATAACCCGTGCGAGGCACGGGTATGATCTAAACTTATATTTCATTGGACTACTTGCATGTTTTAAAAACGAACTATTTGTCATGTTAGATATTTTTTTATTTTGATTTTAATAGGACCTACTCCTATTTATAGAAAAGGTAAATTAAAAGAACTTTGAAGTTTTGAATTTTGCAGTAGTCGTGATTGAGTATGGACGTCCATTAGTTTGGAAGAGACAGTCAATAAATTAAGAAGAAATTGAGTTGATTTACATCAGTTGTCTTAATTTTATATGTTGTGTGTATAATATACACGCTAGTAGCTATCTCTTTCATTAACTTCATCAAATGTGTTATAGTCAACCATCTGCACGGTTCAGAACGTATGTTTTTGGTTTTGACGTAAATAAGGTGTAACATGACATGACTATATGGATGTTGATGGAAATGAACACATGAACACACGCTTAATCCGATAATCATGGTTACAAACGGTAAACCTAAGTTGTTAGCTTTATAACCCGTGCGAGGCACGAGTATGATTTAATTTTTTTTATTGGACAGTTTACATGTTTTAGAAATGAACTATTTGTCATGTTAGATGTTTTTCATTTTGATTTGTAGAAGGACCTACCCCTATTTATAGAAAATGTAAATTAAAAGAACTTTGAAGTTTTGAATTTTGAATTTTGCAGTAGTTATGATTGAGTATGGACGTCCATTGGTTTGGAAGAGACAGTCAATAAATTAAGAAGAAATTGAGTTGATTTGCATGAGTTGCCTTAATTTTATATGTTGTGTGTATAATATACACGCTAGTAGTCTTTTTCATTAATTTCATCAAATGTGTGATAGTCAACCACCTGCACAGTTCAGACTATATAGATGTTGATGGAAATGAACACACGCTTAATCCGATAATCATGGTTACAAATGGCAAACCTAAGTTCTTAATTTAGACACTGTCTTAAAATTATGTTCTTGAGTCCCAAATATTACGAAGATAATTCTAAGTAGCAAGATAATTTTGTTATTGATGTTCATTGACCATATTGGTTGCGCGATGCTTTTTGTTTCAAGCGATTTTTGGTTTCTTTTTCGAACCTGCCTCATCATTGGGAGCAGCAACTGACGCCGTAGATATTGAGTTTATGTGCACTATAGTTTATTTGTCATGTCCATCTAGATTATAGGTGGTACTTTGCACTTCGAATATACATTCCTTGCCTACGATGTTGACCATTTGAGTAATATCCTTGGTGGTTTTGTCTATGTGTTGACGGGTGTTTATTAGTTTGATCATCACGTTCAAATTATTAGTGTGTGTAGTATTTATTTGTCTTAAGTGATCCGACCCGATAGTTTTTTAATATTTTGAGTTAACAATATAGTTTATAGATATACATGCATGTATTGACATATTAATTCTGAAATATTATTAAGTAATAATGAGTTAGATATAATTAGAGATATCAGTGTCTAATCATTTAAGTATTAATAGATATATAAATATAATTATAAATTACAAACATATTATGATAATGGAGTAATAAATATAGAGATAATAGTGATGATTAATGAGTTAGATATACTTAATATATGCATTAATTACAAAATTATTATTATATAATAAGTAGGGGTAATTTAGTAATTTCAAACCGAATAAATTGTCTCAATGAAACCCCTAGTTGCTCTATTATATATATAATAGATTTTTGGAAAAACTTTAGGACTACCTAGTATTGGCCTTAATTTCTCCCCTCCCAAAAACTATATCCTCTGAATCCTAAATTTTGTTCTTAGTTTTGGAGTTATCATCAGCCTTTTAGTTAGTAATAAGCCCCCTTTTTTATTGTTTTCTCTAAATTTTGTTTGTTTTCTAATAAATTTCTCTTTTTATTAAGAATTATAGTACCTCGTTGGTGGGTTTTTTCTACCCATATATTGGGTTTTGTTCTCTCTCCTTGTGAGAGTTGGTTTATATTTATTTTCGTATTGTATTGATTCATTGATTTGGATTGTAATGGATCACAGTTATGATCGATTGTTCGAATGTGTATTGACAAATCAGATATACATGTTTCTCACGACTACATCGGATTGTTAGATTATTTCTCCAAAAAGGTCGTATATTTCAGCGATATTAGCGGGAGATGTTTCACAATTGAAGATCTGATCAACAATTGTAGTTTGGATAAAGGAAACCCGGATTTAATCTTTATTACATCGTATTTGTTCAATTTTAATTATTTTTTAAAATGTTGTATAGTCCATAATTAATAAATTATTTAGGTTTCAAAAAACATTGACCTTAACTTATACCTCCAAGTCATTAAGGATTAATAATTTAATATATATACAAGTAAGGGAGTGATTATAGCCATATATATAGGTGTGCCTTTGCCCACATTACCAGAAAATATAATCATGTACTGAGTAATGAATTTGGTGACCAATTTTTTAATCACCAAATGTAAGTGGTCAAGACGGCTGCATGCCGACGAAGTGCCTAGATTATAAATTAGTATTATCTTTTACTATGCTAATTATTTTATCAGTTTTCCATGTGAGGTTATCGTTTTGACTTCTCGAGAAACTTTTAAAACTATATTGTATTCATACGTTGCAAGTATATTCCGTTAACCGGCTCACCGGATCCGGAGTTTTAATAGAGTGCATGGTTAGGTATCACAAAAAATTGATTTATAACTTAAAATGAGCAAGTGTCATATAAGTGATAAGTTGATGAATTCTTATAAGTTATACGGATGTTTGGATAAATTTACTTATAAGTTAGTTAAAAGTTTGTTAAATTAAATTAGAAAAAATAATTATTAAATACAATGATTTCAATACTTGCATTTTAAATTTAAAAAATATTTTAAAACACAAAAATAAAAATATAAAGTATTAAAAAAATCAAGTAATAAGTCAATAAATTCAGGAAAATGTACCCAATTATTAACATTCAACTTATCAACATATAAGTTATATAAGTTTAGGTAATAAGTTGAGTTGACAAATACCCCAGTAAACTTTTATTAACTAATAATGTATAAGTAATGGTGGCCAAACGGGCCCATAGTGATATGATTATGTACTTGATAAATATGATTGAATTTGACATGAGGATTACAGGGATATAATTAATATGATATTTTTATATTTAACTATTAATTATTTTTAAAATTATAATATAGGAACACGAATATGTCACATATATACCTATAGTCCGTTCCCAAATAATAATAATTTTGATTTTTTACGCTTAACTTGAGAGGTAATAAAATTACACACATATATATAGGGCTGCTCTAACGAGACTCTTCTTATTATGAGAACTGCATGCTGGGCCATAAATTAAGTCCAATATTAACATGTATCCACAAAAATAACATGCGTCATTAGCGCTACCAGCATCGCACTCTACATCACTGTTCGTTCTTCCACCACGACACCATTCATCATCACCATCACAATCCCCGGTCAATTTCCCACCAAAACCATCACCATTCAACAGACGCAACTCTCTCTTTCTCTCTCACCAATAATCACTATTGTTCTCTCTCTTCATTAAATCTTTTACCAACAATCACGTCTCTCGTAACCATCGTCACTTAATAGCACTACATCCTCCATTACCATCACTTCCAAGTCATTATGATAATTTCTCTACTTACTTTTTTATCGATCTAACGCATCATAAAATATAGCCAACTCAGAACTAATATATTTTGGTCACTGAGAGCCGTTGATAGCCATTTAAGTTCAAATCACCAAATTTATTTACATAAATCACCAAATAAAAAAGTGATTTGTAATGATGAAGGTTATAGTTGTGATGATAATAATATGATTTAGAGTTGTGGTGGTGGTGGGTACGGTGACAATAGAAATATATGGTCGGAAAAAAGATGTAATGATATAAGTATAGTCTATTGGAGATGGAGTAATGTTGCCGATGAAAATAAGAAACTGGAATAAGTAGATGTGATGGTGCTGGAGGAGAACACATCGAAGATGAAATAAGAAAAGTGTAACGTCCTCCCGACCCGGGGTCAAGATCGGGTAGCGCACAACTAATATAAATCACAACACTGGAAAGGTAAACATAAATATAATAGTGACCCCGTAACACTAAGGACCGAGCACATGTTATAATATGAAACAAGTCAACAACTACTAATATGATTACAAACCATAATGTAATTATTAGAATAATTCCGATATGGAATTATGCTAATAACCAAATGTCTACAAAAGTTTAAATACTAATTCAGTTTTATCACTACATTCCTCTTACACACTTTCTAGATCTCAAAACAAACTACTACCTGCCCCTGAGCCCCAGGGAACTGTCGGTTCACTCTCATTCCCCCTGCAGGCCTAACATGTGCCATCCTCGTACCTATCTGAAAGGTTAAAATAATAGAAAGCAAGAGTGAGCCAAAAATGCTCAGCCAGTGCAATAGAACATAACTCTAGATATCCACATAGGATCCAAGAAATAAGCAATTTATCAAAACAATATAACACAGGTATTATGCAAATCCCAAAGGAAGTTAAGAAACAATGTAGTTAAACCCTTAATAATAATTCATAACTTTAAAAGTAATCCAATATCATATAAATAACTTCTCAATTAATCATCAAAATAAATGAACTGGAATTCACTCGACGCTACGAGCTAAGCCGACGATCAATCGCTCCTAGCTCGCCAACCAAACCGTGGTACACAGCAGGCTCGTTACATATGGGGTTCCCCGGGCAAAATCCGCCATCTCAGGCACTTATTGACATTGGCCAACAATTCAAATTCTCTCGACCGACGCGCGGCCATGTGCATTTCCAATTCACGGGTTCAATACAAAACCCTAATTTTCCAAAACATATCTTTTACCCTTATCAGGTTCATAAATTCCCAATCTTTAAAGATTCCACAACTCAACTCACGAATTCTGTTTTTCTCATTTAACCTGACCATATAAATCTGATAATAACAAGGAATGAAGCAATACTCGTGAATTTACGAGATTATATAAAAAGTTGTCAATTTAATTGAAACAACATCACTTGAACAATAAGTGAAGAAATAACATTTGCCTGATTAGCGATAATAAATCCTGGTCAATCTCGTTCGTCAAACACTTCTATAACATAAAAATCAATATCCAAGTCAACGACCTCGTAAACCTCATTTTCTAGTAATATTGACATATTTTTATTTTAATAAACCTTTACAATCATATCAAACACAATCAAAACGTTCAAATAAGTCCCGGAACAGTTATTCGTAATTATAACTTAATAATCAGGTTTCTCACATAATTTGTACAGCCTATATCCTTATTTAAATGAATTAAATATATCACATAAGTCACGTAATCGTTACAAAGAAATTTTAAAATGTTCTTCAACTCTCGTTTGAAAAGAAACAAGTCACAAAATATTTTTAGATCGACAATCAGATCATTTTTTATAATAAAAAGATTTAAAAACAATTTAATCAATTAATATAAAAATTAATTGACTAATTATAAACATTTAAACAATTTATTGAATAAATAAAAGTTAAGGAAATAATTAAATCTAATTTAGATTAATTAAATTCGATTAATAATGAATTTATAAAAATTAATTGATTAAAGATTAATCAATCATTTTAAATAAATTAATTATTAATCAAAAATAATTAAAATAATTAAATTTAATCCATTTGGAAATTAATAAATATTTAAGAATTTATATAAATTATTAGAATTATAAAATCAATTTTATGAATTAAAATCAATTTTTCAGAAATTAAAAAAAACTATTTTCTGAATTTTAAAACTAAAATAAATAGAGTAAACTAAATAAAAACTCAAAAACACTGTTTAGGTTTCAGAATTAGGAAAAACGGATCAAATGGTGGCCTCGCCAAGAACATCGCCGGAGACTGAAGAACAGTCCGCCGGATTTTGCAAATTTCCCAGAATCCGGTCGACTACCGCCGCCTACGAGTTTTTCCGGCGAGCCCCAATCCACTCGAAATCAATCCAAACACACGGGTTTTTATGGGGAATTCCCAGGGGTTTCATAACAGACTCAAATTTCACCAAAACATCGACAAAAACGGCTCAAAACCGAGCCCAAATTCTCGCCGTCGTCGGCGAGTTCTTGTTTTCCGGCCACCACCAAAATGAACACCAAACTGAAAACTAAATACATGAATCGATTCTAATTAATACGATCTATACATCTGCAATCTTAAAAACACTGTCAGCACTTCCAAACTCATTTTCCGACCAAAAACAGAGAATTTCCGGCCAACTATAAAATTTTCCGTTTTGGTCGATATACAGTTCCAAAAATCATGCAAAAATCATCAATATACTCACCACTACATATACAATCTATTCATACTAACAATTATCATGAACAATTAAAAATACAGAAACCCATAAATCAAATAATTCGAATTAACCAATCAAAATAAGAAAAATTTCGAATCTTTACCCAAACTGAAAGCTGATGGTGGATTCTGATAGAGGATGAAAAGAGCTTTGATTTGGTTACAAGAACTTTGATTTTGGAATCCGATAACGTCTCCAAATTTAGGTTTGATTCTCAAGAACGCGAAGAATGAAATTAGGATTTCGGGTAATTTAGAGATAATTAACAGTATTTAATACTTTTATTATACGTAAAATAATTACGGTACGGCTATTTATATTTAACGAAAAATAATACCCGAAATAATTTTGGTTCAATATTGATCCGTTGGATCGTTTTTATTCGAATAAAGCGTACCGGTTACAAAAACGATAATTATCCAACTGTACAGATAATTGCAGGAATATTTTAATAATATTTAGATATACGAACCAAAATATCTTTGTAACGAATGTTCGGGAACATATCTCGCTTTAACGAATAAAATATTGGTACGAACGATGTATCAATTTCTTCAATAATTGCGAAATGAACAGAATTCTTCGTTCAATAATTACTATAAATTAGAGATAAAAATAAATTCACTTTGAAAACAAAATTTTCAATAATCACATAATTCAACGTAGCATTTATAAGGCATGCACATACGATCATTTAAACAAAACATTTTCCATAATTAACACATAATGTATTTAAATTCACAAATAATACCCAGGAATTATAATAAATTTCTAAAAATATACATACGGTTTATCGATTCTTACAAAAAGCGTGAAGAAGAGAGGTGGGTGGAGTGAAAGAATGAAAAATGAATGTCAGGATGGAGGAGAGAGATAAATAAGATCCAAATTGTGTGGCTAGGATTTAACATAATATAAAAAGTGTGTGGCTGATAATGGGTCTCAGTTCTCATTTTAATAGAGGGTCTCATTTGAGCACTTGCCTATATATATATATATGGTCAGGTTACACATACAACCGCTTTAATATTAAAACCTTAGAACTATTTATAATATTATGTTGTAGCATATGGTACTTTTATAGTATTTTAATTGTCATCAATTATTTTTGGGCATAATTATTTGTTTAAAACATAATATAATGATGAAGTACATGTTGGGTTACGTGAAAAATTATTTATTTATTTAAAAAATTACGTATTTTAGAAAAAAATTAGTGTGTACTGCATAAGTACATCATATTCTAAAATTATATTGTGTGTTGCAGCAAAACTAAAGATATCGTGTACTGCAGCAGAATGAATAAATCTTAGACGTTGATTACATAAAATCTATGGTATAGATTAGTCTTAAGTTCTAACTTAACACAAGGTTCTAATTTGAACCTAACCCTATATAAAATATAAAATAAATGTATGTATATTTTAAAATTATTTTCCTGTATTACTATATAACATTGTAATTCTATTCAGAAAAACTTTTGGAAGAATAACATATATAAATCCATGTTTTTGTAACATTTCAAATTACCTGCAACAAAATTAAAATACCTATTTGATATGGGTTGAAAATAGTCCTAAAAATAATAAATGATATATTGATTGGTTCAAGAATTAAGCCCAATTAATGAGGTCCGAAACCCTAATTACTTATTAATCTCGTAAATAATAAAAAGGGAAAATAAACAGCTCATCAAAAGAGTACAAAGTGTGTCAACTTCATCAATGAGTAGTCTCAAAGATATACAAACCTAATAGAAGTCAGCCTCCTACAAAGTAGGATTCACAATCCTGATCTAAAAAGGTGACTTGGCCCCAATTCACCTAATTCTACCCTAAATATAAGACTCTTTACGCTTATATAAAGGACCTGATTCTTCAATGAGAACTACGTTTTTTGCTTGATTCTCAATTACGAATTGAGATACGTAGGCATCTTGTGAGAACATATTTAGTCACGGAATAAAAGAACAACCATTAAAACTCGAAAACCTTAGCATTAAATTCGAAAGTATAATTTTTATTTCACAACACTATTGTTTAGGAAGTAGTAGTATAAAAAAAATAGTTCATTGCGCTTCTTGTTGCATCCATTGCTCAGAGGAAATACGGATCCCAGCAATATTATTTGACAATTTATTATTATAAAAAGAAATCCTGACAGTTCTCAAATAATGAAATGTCATTATATAATAACACATTTTATATCTTTATATATAATTAGTGTAAAGGGGTTATTTGGTATGGTATGTATTGATCGTCACTTTCCTAATTTTACACGACACATTAGCTTTAACCTAAAATCTATTCTAATAACATCACCTACACATTAGCTTTAATCTAAACTCTTCTAACAACATCACCTGTAAATATTTAACATTTTAAAATAAAAAATTACTAAAACGAAGAATAAAATATTTATAATGTAGATTAAGCAATGATCTTAGAAAATAAAAAAATAATTAATATAAAGATAAATCTTAAATTTAATAGTCAATAAATTATGATAGAAATTTTGCTAAAAAAATATTTAAAGATAAATTCTTAAATGAGATATATACTATATATTGGTATATTTATTTATTTAATGTAAATTAGTTTCATTTACAAATATGCCTCTCATTTTGAGTTAAAAAGAAAAAAAAATCTGGATGTCTATGAAATTCAAATTGCAAAATAAAAAGATAACTAAAATATTTCATTCTCATTTAAAAAACTCTGAAAAATTTTAAAAACAAAATTTAAATCTAAAATAAAATTTAGATATGTTTAATATTATGATTACCACTATACACCTAAAATAAATATTTAACATTTTGAAACAAAAAATCACCAAAACAAAGAATAAAATTATAATGATTTATAATGAATATTAAACAATGATCTTAAGAAAATAAAAAATATAAAAAAGTTATTTATAATCAGAAAAAATATATTTTTAAATTAATAATCAACAAATTATGATATATATTTAGCTAACAAAATAATAAAAGATAAAATTTTAAATTAGTATATCTATTACTTTAATTTAAATTAGTTTCAGAAAACAAAATACTATAAAGTAAACAAATAGCAAACTAAATTAAATAAAAATTGTCAATTATTAGCTCGATATAAAACAAAAAAATACCAAATTAAAATTATCAAAGTTAAATTTGAAAAATAATAGATGACTAAATAAATTATCACAAAAAAATTAGTGATTTTAAAAATATAAAAAAAACCAAAAATAAGTATCATTCCAAATATATAACATAAATTGACATAAAATTTATGTAATAAATATATGTTTTCAGATTTAGTTAATACTAGCTTAAAACATGAATTGTTTTTAATAATTATTATTTTTATTATTTATGTTTTTATATTTTATTAATTGTATTTGTTAAAAAAATAAGTATGTATGTTAAACTTTTTTAAATAATAAGGAAAAATTGAAATAGTAATATGTTTTAGTTGAAAAAGGTAATTGTCCGTAATTAAAATTATTCAAATAGGTTTCAAAATATATAATTAAGGATTTGTCCCTAATATTTTTGGAAAAGGAGGATTTTAGTAAGGAAAAATAGGAAAGTAACATGTTTTAGTTGAAAAATGTAATTACCCGTAATTAAAAGTATTAAATAGATTTTACAATAAATAAGTAAGGATTTGCGCCTGATATTTTTGGAAAATGATGTATTTAATAAGAAAAAATAGGAAAAGTAACAAGTTTTAGTTTAAAAAGATAATTGTCCGTGATGTTTTTAGAAAAAGAGGGGATTTTGTTAGAGAAAATAGAAAAATTAATGTATTTTAGGCTTTAGCTAAAAGATAATTGGTTTTAAATAATGTTATTATTTAATAATATTTTTTAAAATAAATAATGGACATTAAGTAAAATCACAAAATACCGACCCCATCCGTCCGACTACCAAAGTTTTAATGTTTCGTCAAGAATAAAATATTCATAATGTAGATTAAGCAATGATCTTAGAAAATAAAAAAATAATTAATATAAAGATAAATCTTAAATTTAATAGTTAACAAATTATGATAGAAATTTTGCTAAAATAATAATTAAAGATAAATTCTTAAATGAGATATATACTATATATTGGTATATTTATTTATTTAATGTAAATTAGTTTCATTTACAAATATGCCTCTCATTTTGAGTTAAAAAGGAAAAAAAATCTGGATGTCTATGAAATTCAAATTGCAAAATAAAAAGATAACTAAAATATTTTATTCTCATTTAAAAAACTGAAAAATTTTAAAAACAAAATTTATTTCTAAAATAAAATAAAATTTAGATATGTTTAATATTATGATTAACACTATACACCTAAAATAAATATTTAACATTTTGAAACAAAAAATCACCAAAACAAAGAATAAAATTGTAATGATTTATAATGAATATTAAACAATGATCTTAAGAAAATAAAAAATATAAAAAAGTTATTTATAATCAGAAAAAATAGATTTTTAAATTAATAATCAACAAATTATGATATATATTTAGCTAACAAAATAATAAAAGATAAAAGTTTAAATTAGTATATCTATTACTTTAATGTAAATTAGTTTCAAAAAACAAAATACTATAAAGTAAACAAATATCAAACTAAATTAAATAAAAATTGTCAATTATTAGCTCGATATAAAACAAACAAATACCAAATTAAAATTATCAAACTTAAATTTGAAAAATAATAGATGACTAAATAAATTATTACAAAAACATTAGTGATTTTAAAAATATAAAAAAACCAAAAATAAATATCATTCCAAAAATATAACATAAATTGACATAAAATTTATGTAATAAATATATGTTTTCAGATTTAGTTAATACTAGCTTAAAACCTGTGCGATGCACGGATTATTAATTGTTAATTTATTATTATTTTTTAAAATTTTATTAATTGTAATTGTGGAAAAAATAAGAAGCCATGTTAAAATAGGTAAACACTTTTAATTAATTAAAAATATTAAAACAGATTTTAAAATAAATACGTATGGTTTTGCCCGTTATATTTTTTGAAAATGAGGGGTTTTATTAAGAAAAAATAAAAAATGTAACATATATTTAGTTTAAAAAGGGAAATGCCCGTGATATTTTTGGAAAATAAGGTTTTAAAATTTAATAATTAAAAGTATTTAAATATGTTTTAAAATAAATAAGTAAAGAGTTTTCTGTGATATTTTTGAAAAAATAATGGATTTTAGTGAGAAAAATAGAAAAATTAAATTGTAAAAGACAATTTCCTGTGATATATTTAGAAAAGGTGATATTTTGTTAGAAAAAATATATAATGTGTTTTAACTGAAAATGTAATTGATTATAAATAGGTATTTGATTATTTATATTTTAATATTTTTAGTAATTGCATTTGTTTAGAAAAATAAGTAGACATGTTAAAATAGGTAAACTTTTAAAAATAATTATAATATTAAAATATATTTAAAAATAAATAACTAAATGTTTGTCCGTGATATTTTTGGAAAATGAGAAGTTTTAGTAAGGAAAAATAGAAAAACTAACATGTTTTAGTTAAAAAAAGGTAATTGTCCGTGATATATTTAGTTAAAAAAGGTAATTGGTTATAAATAGGTAATATTATTTTTTAATAATATATTTCTATAAATAAGTAAGGTTAATTAAGTAAAAACATGAAGTACAGTTAATTAAGGGCAATTAAGTAAAATCACAATGTATCATACCGACCAACCAAAATAAGGTTAATTAAGTAAAATCACAACGTACCATACCGACCAACCAAACTTTTAATGTTTCGTGTATTATATAATAGTATTGACTAGCTTAAAACATGAATTGTTTTTAATAATTATTATTTTTATTATTTATGTTTTTATATTTTATTAATTGTATTTGTTAAAAAAATAAGTATGTAGGTTAAACTTTTTTAAATAATTAGAGGAGTTTTAATAAAGAAAAATTGAAATAGTAATATGTTTTAGTTGAAAAAGGTAATTGCCCGTAATTAAAAATTATTCAAATAGGTTTCAAAATATATAATTAAGGATTTGTCCGTAATATTTTTGGAAAAAAGAGATTTTAATAAGGAAAAATAGGAAAGTAACATGTTTTAGTTGAAAAGGGTAATTTCCCGTAATTAAAAGTATTAAATAGATTTTACAATAAATAAGTAAGGATTTGCGCCTGATATTTTTGGAAAATGATGTATTTTAGTAAGGAAAAATAGGAAAACTAACATGTTTTAGTTGAAAAAGATAATTGCCCGTGATTTTTTTAGAAAAAGAGGGGATTTTTTTAGAAAAAATAGAAAAATTAATGTATTTTAGGCTTTAGCTGAAAAGATAATTGGTTTGAAATAATTTTATTATTTAATAATATTTTTTAAAATAAATAATGGTCATTAAGTAAAATCACAAAATACCGACCCGGTCCGTCCGACTACCAAAGTTTTAATGTTTCGTCTATTACAAGATAATATAAATAGTATAAATTATTTTTTAGTTAGAATAAAGAACCGAAAACTGAAAACCGAAAAACTTTTAATGTTTCGACTTTAATAATATAATATTAATTTAAAATTTATAAAATTGAAATCAAAATAGATTGATACTTTTGGGAAAATAAAAAAAACATAATTTAAATTAAATTAAAAAAATATACTAATAATTTATAAAGTTTCCCGTGCATTGCACGGGTACAAAGCTAGTATTGTTATTATATAATGACATTTCATTATTTAAGAAAAATACAACACATAGTATTCGGGAAACAATCTGAAATATGTAACATTACTTTAAAATGTAATTGGTACCGTAAAATTTATGATCTATCATTGAAATAAATAATTGAATATACCTTTTATTAGACATTTAGACCCATTGGTCCGATAGATCTAAATAAAAAAAAAGTTACTAGCGATAACTAGAACCAATCGTTTTCTTGGAAAATAGAGTTGAATATTGAAAAAGACATACTCCTACTATATATGTAGCGGCTAGGAGCAAACAAGAGTCCACCAAGTTTATTTAATTTCTAAATCATCGTGACTGGAGATATTTGTTCAACTTGGCGAACCTCGCCGTCGCCCCTGCCTTTGTGACCCTCGTCATATTAAGTCGCCTCTTTTGATAATTATCAACAAAGCCTTCTCATGTACTACTTGATAGGCTATGTATAGCCCAGACCCGTCCTGGACCCCGGATCACTACCGAAGAACCCGGACTCATGTCTCAATCAGGGTCCACTAACTAGTCTGGATTCATGTTTTGTCATGACTCACCTTCAAGTCCTAGCCCGTATCGGAGTCCTGGCTCATCCACTAGTCCGAACTCATATTGGAGTCCTGGCTCATCTACTAGTCCGAACTTGTATTGGAGTCCTGGCTCATCTACCAGTCCGAACTCATATCGGAGTCCGGGTCCATCAATAAGTCCGAACTCATATCGTAGTCCGGACTCACCTACAAAACTCGAGCTCACAGGTTGGGCTTAAGTTCAAAGTTTAATCCATCCCTGGCGACAAAGGCAATAACTCACATGAAGGCTACACATTGGCACATGACGTGGTTAGGTCATGACGGATGGCCACACCTGGTGACGACACGTAAAGATTCCTAATGATTGGGATAATTATTTCCTATTTAAACCACACGCCAGCGGGAGCCTGGCACACGCTGCCACAATTCGTCACCTGGACATGTGCCATCCATCAACATCACCCAGGTGTCCTACCTACCTAGGATTCAACGCTCATGATTGCAGGTACAACCCCTAAACCCTAATCCTGGGCCTATATATAGACCAAGGAGGAAAGGTGCAGGGGTTACATTCTCTTTTACACACCTAACCTATACACACACCCTCCATATTTAGATTTCTCTATATTCCTATCTCCCTTTCCAAAGCCGTTACTTATTCTCACGCCGGAGGCGCCGCCAGGGTCCAAACCCCCCTCCGGTGTTGTTTTGCAGAGTCCCAACCGCAGCGACACCGCTTCCAGGCGTGGGATCGGCCGGGAAGGTCCTAGATCGGGATTTGGAGTTATCATTTGGCGCTAGAAGGAGGGGAACCTTGTCTTTTGGTCTCGGTGCCACTAGACTCACCGTCATCAACAAGCTCCTTCATCTTTGAAGGAGTCCTGATTCAGTCCAGTAAGATCTAAACAAACCCACCTTTTATAACCATAAAAATGAATTCTTTAGCCAATCTCTTTAACGTATGCATGTTCCTTAACCTTACTTGGCCCAGATCTGTTTATTTTTAGCCCTGTTTAGCCGTATTTAGCTGTCTTGCTCCAGTTATTGCTTAGATCTACATCGTTCTCTTGTAGATCTGCCTTGAAAACCTGTTTTCTTGCTTAGAGAAACATTAAACCCAGAAAGTGCATGCATACGTTGATTTACCTTCACTGAATAAACCCAGATCTAGTTGAGATTTTCTTTTCCATCGGAAATTGTTACAAATTGTGTCAAAAATTTTGTTGCAAAATTGTTGTTCTTGAACCATGGCTCGAGGAAGCAAATCTACAATGAGGCCCGCAACCAGTACCCCAAGACAAGAACCACCCACAAACCCCGTTATTGAACCACCACCACTCTTGACCCTGGCATCCCAAGTAATTCGGCCGGGAGATGCCCGGATTGAAATTGAGGTTAACAAGTTTAAGTACACGGACGTCAACATGGAACCCGGACTCATGGAAAACTTAACCGGGGACCAGCTTGCTGATGCAATCCGGATGTACAAGGAGGCTCGGCTAAATGAAGTGGATCAAGTTGAGAACTCGCAAAACTCCGTAGACTCCCATCGATCCCGTCCCTCAGTCTTCGACAGGATTGCGGGCAAAGACAAAGAACCCAGAAAGCAAACCCACCACAGAACCAACAGTCAAAACCGAGATACCGAAGCTGAGAAGCTCAAAAAGCTGGCTAACTTGAGGGAGAAAATCCGGAACGAAGAACAAGCTAAACTCGATCTCAAAATCCAAAGAAGAATTCAAGAGGAGGAGGCCCGGATTATGGGCAGAACTCATGAAAAAAGGAGAACCCGGGCCCCTAGCCTCGACATATTCTCAGATGATGAGGAACCACAGGAGGACTTGATGGACATGATCCATGAACTTCAGAAAAAAGTTGGTCAGGATTCGGGAATTGATATAGGGGATACCTTGACACCATTCAGCTACTCTCTAGAGGCCACACCCAGGCAGAAAAATCTCAAACACTACAACTTTGATTCCTTCAATGGCTTGGGTGACCCCGAAGAGCATGTTAATTACTTTGAACAAATTGCAATGATATATTATTACAATGATCTAACTAAATGCAGGTTTTTCGCCTCAACCCTCAAATCCGGGGCACAGAGATGGTTCAGCCGAATCCCTTCTCGAAGCATCCACAATTGGAAGCAGTTTCGGGAATCCTTCTTGAGACGCTTCCGAGCCAATAAGACCCATGAAATGCACATGTGCCACCTAGAAACAGTCCGGCAAGCTCGGGGAGAGGCGTTGGCCGCTTATATGAAACGCTTCCAGGAAGCAATCAACAATGTGAGCAACCTGGATGAGCGTGAAGCACTCACAATTTTCAGAAGGAATCTGGACCCGGACAACAATGAAAGATATGTCCTTGACCTCATCCACAAGGAGCCACAGAGCCTGGCGGCGGCCTATTCCATGGCAGCCCGGTTCATCAAAGAAACAGATGTCCTTCAAGCTATGAGGATGACCAGACAGGGACTCTCTCCAACCCGGACTGATGACCGTCCAAAAAACAATTTCCACCAAGATAAAAAGTTTAAGCCCAACAGACAAAGCAACTACATCCAAAGCTCCCAGCTTACAGTACCAGCTCTTCTCCCGGACTCTAGTCAAAAGAATGAGTCCGGACAGACCAAACCCAAGCGTGAGCCCAGACCCGAGCCTAATTGGACTCCTCTCAGCCGGGCTCGCGCGGACATTCTTAAAGAGGTACGGGACAAACCATTCTATTACCCTCCCAAACCAATGCTCACAGCCCCAGAAAACCGGTCAGTTCACAAACATTGTGACTACCACGAAACCCACGGGCATACAACCGAAAATTGTCTCTCTCTGAAATTCTTTGTTGAAGACCAAATCAAAAAAGGCAACATGGGGCAGTATGTAGCCCGGAGGGTTGCGGATCGAGGAGAGGGGTCCGGAAAAGACAAGAATGTTGTGAATGTGGTCATGGGAGGATCAAATTCACCTCCGAGAAGCCCGGACTCCGGAGACGAAGTAATGATGGTGCAGGCCTGTCCGGAACAAGTAATAACCTTCAGCAAAGATGACTTTGAAGGCATCAACCCGAACCACAACGAAGCCCTGGTTGTGAGTCTTGACATAGCAGACAATGAGGTCAGAAGAGTCCTCGTTGATAATGGATCTTCTGTCAACATTCTTTTCAAACATACAATGGACCGGATGCAGCTGGGCAGCATAAGAATGAATGATTGCAGGGAGGATCCCCTCTATGGATTCGGGAACAACTTGGTCCCCATCCAAGGAACCCTTTATCTACCAGTACTGTTTGGCACTTTCCCGAAGCAGGTTAGCAACCTGGTCAAATTCTATATCATAAGCACTCCCTCCTCGTATAATGTCATTTTGGGAAGGCCAGCCTTGACAAAGCTCCAAGCTATAACATCAACCCCACATCTAAAGTTTAAGTTTCCAACACCCGGAGGAATTGGCGAAGTCCGGGGAGATTTCGAGATGGCTAGCAGATGCTATGGCCAGGCCTTGGTCATGGCTGAGACTGACCCGGAGAACAAAAGGAAGGCGAACTCTTACCAGAAGAACATCAGCAGAAAGAAGCACAGGTACAACCAGAAAAACGAATCCGGAAAGGAAGTCCAAAACATAGAAAATACATCAGCCCAGACTTACCTTGACCAGGTGGTGCAAGCCCGGGTTCAACAATATGTTTCAAAATCAGAAATGGGAAAGGTGGAAGCTGCTGTTGAACTCGAAACCATCGAGTTAGAAGAAGGGAACCCGGAGAGGAAGGTTAAAATTGGAACCGGGCTGGACACCGTATTCAAGAAGGAGTTAACTGAGTTACTCCGGGAGTATGCAGACGTTTTTGCTTGGAGCCCGGACGACATGCCCGGACTCCAGGAGTCAGTTGCTATGCACAGCTTAGATGTTGACCCTAGAAAGAAGCCGGTAAAGCAGAAGAGGAGAAACTTTGCCCCAGAAAGACAAAAGGCAATCGATGAAGAGGTTAAAAAACTTCTCAAAGCAGATATAATTTGTGAAATCAAATATCCGGAATGGCTTGCGAACGTAGTCTTAGTCAAGAAACCAAATGGAAAGTGGCGAATGTGTGTGGACTACACTGATCTAAATGCCGCCTGTCCAAAAGACCCTTACCCACTTCCAAGTATTGACCAGCTCATAGACGCAACAGCCGGGCATGTTATGCTGAGCTTCATGGATGCCTTCTCCGGCTATAATCAAATCAAAATGAACCCGGCTGATATAGCCAAGACTGCATTCATCACACACCGGGCTGTTTATGCCTACAAACTCATGCCATTTGGACTAAGGAACGCTGGGTCCACATACCAGCGAGCCATGGTGGAAATATTCAAGAGTCAGCTAGGAAGAAACCTGGAATCCTACGTTGATGACATGATAGCCAAGTCCACCAAAGTTCAGAACCACATTGCTGACTTGAAGGAATGTTTTGACAACCTAAGGAAGCAAGAAATGAAGCTGAACCCAGAGAAATGCACTTTCGGGGTGGAGGCTGGAAAATTTTTGGGATTCATGATTAGTCAAAGAGGAATTGAAGCTAACCCGGAAAAGATCAAGGCCATAAGAGAAATGAAGGAGCCCCGGACTCAGAAGGACATACAGAAGCTAGCCGGGTCCCTGGCGGCTTTAAGAAGGTTCATCCCTAAACTTGCTGAACGCTGCTTACCTTTTTTTACACTGCTTAAGGGAGCTCAGAAGAAAAAGGAGATTATTTGGAGTCCGGAGTGCCAGAGCTCTTTTGAATCAATTAAAGAATACCTAGCCGAACCACCGGTTTTGACCAAACCAGAACCCGGAGAGCCACTCAGCCTCTATCTCTCTGCAGGAAGCCTGGCTGTGGGGGCAGCTCTAATCCGGGATCATGAAGGCCAGCAGAAACCAGTCTACTATGTGAGCCAAGTGCTCAAGGATGCTGAGATACGTTATCCGAACCTTGAAAAATTTGCTTTCGCTTTGGTAACTGCATCTCGTAAATTGAGACATTATTTCCAAGGGAGAGAGATTAGGGTAATAACTGATCAACCACTCAGGAAAATCATTCACAAACCTGATATCTCGGGAAGATTGGTTAACTGGGCTGTTGAGTTAAGCCAATTCTCCCTCACCTTTGTCCCAAGAACATCAATCAAGGCCCAAGTTCTAGCCGACTTTATTGTGGAATGTTCTTTTCCCGAACCTGTTCACACTTTAGTGGAGACAGAACCCGGGGAAGAGCCCACACCTGATCATGAAACATGGATGTTGCATGTCGATGGCTCATCAACAAGCGAGAGATCGGGAGCCGGACTTGTACTCAAGAGCCCGGACGGTTTTAAGATAAAGCAAGCAATCGGATTTCAATTCCAAGCAACAAACAATCAAGCGGAGTATGAGGCTATTTTAGCCGGACTCCGCCTAGCTCGAAACCTGAGAGTGAAAAAGCTAAAGATTTTCAGCGATTCCCAAATAGTGGTCAAGCAAACAACTGGAGATTATGTCGCCAAAGACCCAATTTTGGGAAGGTACCAAGCCCTGGTTCAAGGTCACCTAGCCGTAATACCACAATTTGAAATAATCCAAGTCAGTAGAGAAGATAACACTGAGGCCGATATTCTATCCAAACTAGTCCAAAATTCAGCAGAATTGGATAGTTCGGTCTACTTTGAAGATTTGGAAAAACCAACGGTGGAGAAAGAAGAAATAATGGAGATAGACGACCAGCCTAGTTGGATGACTCCAATAGTCGTATATCTGGACAAAGGAGAACTCCCGTCTGACAAGAACCAAGCTCAAAGGTTGAAGGCCAAGGCCGCTAAGTTTTTTCTGGAAGATGGAATGCTCTATCGCCGGACTTACTCTGCACCAATTTTGAAGTGTGTTGGACCGGTGGAAGCTACATATTGTTTGGAAGAAGTTCATGAAGGCATATGTGGTGACCATATGGCTGCCAAAGCCCTGGCACACAAGATTATCAGACAAGGTTACTACTGGCCAACAATACACAATGATGCTGTAGATTTCGTGAAAAAGTGTAAGAAGTGCCAACTGTTCAGTAATGTACCAAGACAGAGCCCGGTCATGCCTTCTTCAGTCCTGTCTCCAATACCATTCGCAGTCTGGGGAATTGACATCATGGGTCCCTTCCCCCGGGCTAAAGGTGATCTGAGATATTTGCTAGTGGCAATTGATTATATGACCAAGTGGGCTGAAGCTAAGGCAATGAGAACAATCAACCAGCAGGATTGCATCCGGTTTATGGACAACATCCTAATGAGGTTCGGGCTACCAATGGTCCTAATTTCTGATAATGGGCCACAATTTGTGGGATCCGAGTTCGAAGGCTACCTGAAAGAAAGGGGAATTAAGCACAAAAAGTCATCAGTTGCATACCCAAGAGGAAACGGCCAAGTTGAAGTTACAAACCGGATTTTGCTTAGAGGAATCGAGAAGAGACTACAGGAAAGCAAGAATAAGTGGCCCGAGGAGCTGCCAAACGTGTTATGGGCATACAGGACTAGTCCCCGGACTAGCACTGGTGAAACCCCATTCAAACTTGCCTACGGCACTGAAGCTTTACTACCAATTGAAGTGGGAAATCCTTCCCACCGGGCCATAAATTTTGAAGAAATAGCTAATGAAGAAGGGTTGCAGACTAACTTAATTTTGATTGACGAAGTCCTGGATCAAGCTATTGAGAGGATGGAAAAATACAAGGAAAAAACTAGAGAGTATTTTGGGAAGAAGGCCCGGGTTAAAAACTTTCAAGTTGGAGACCTGGTCCTTCGTGATACGGAGGCGTCTGATCCTACCAATACCGGAAAACTCATGCCAAGATGGGAAGGACCCTACAAGATAATGGAGGTAATCCGGCCCGGAACATACAAGTTGGTTCATATGGATGGATCTGAGGTCCCCAATACTTGGCATGGCCTTAGACTCCGAAAATTCTACCAGTAAGAGGATTGCAGCGACCGGATAAAGAATAAGGAGCTCCCAAAAGCCCAGATTAGAATAAGAGCTTTGTATTCCTGATTTTTCTATAAATAAATCCGGTCTCATTGTTTTGTTTTCCTTTCATATTATCATGTCTTTTTTAATTTCCAGTAAAATTCAATTTCTTGTAATAACCCTGGCTCAGAGCCATAGGCATATCACGAAGCCAGGGTCCCCAGCAATATGCAAATAAAGAGTCCGGCTCAGAACCAAGCCATGAGACCGGACTCACGAGCAATACGCAATTAAACTAAATTCTTAGATTCTATTCTAAGTACAAAATCAAGAGTCCGGCTCATAACCAAGCCATGAGACCGGACTCACGAGCAATATGCAGCAAAATAAAATTCTTAGATTCTATTCTAAGTACAAAATCAAGAGTCCGGCTCATAACCAAGCCATGAGACCGGACTCACGAGCAATACGCAATTAAACTAAATTCTTAGATTCTATTCTAAGTACAAAATCAAGAGTCCGGCTCATAACCAAGCCATGAGACCGGACTCACGAGCAATATGCATCAAAATAAAATTCTTAGATTCTATTCTAAGTACAAAATCAAGAGTCCGGTTCAGAACCAAGCTATGAGACCGGACTCACGAGCAATACGCATCAAATGAAAATCTTAGCTTCTATTCTAAGTACAAAATCAAGAGTTCGGCTCATAACCAAGCCATGAGACCGGACTCACGAGCAATACGCAATTAAACTAAATTCTTAGATTCTATTCTAAGTACAAAATCAAGAGTCCGGCTCATAACCAAGCCATGAGACCGGACTCACGAGCAATATGCATCAAAATAAAATTCTTAGATTCTATTCTAAGTACAAAATCAAGAGTCCGGTTCAGAACCAAGCTATGAGACCGGACTCACGAGCAATACGCATCAAATGAAAATCTTAGCGTCTATTCTAAGTACAAAATCAAGAGTCCGGTTCATAACTAAGCCATGGGACCGGACTCACGAGCAATATGCATCAAATGAAAAGCTTAGCTTCTATTCTAAGTACAAAATCAAGAGTCCGGCTCAGGACCAAGCTATGAGACCGGACTCACGAGCAATACGCATCAAATGAAAATCTTAGATTCTATTCTAAGTACAAAATCAAGAGTCCGGTCCAGAACCAAGCTACGAGACCGGATTCACGAGCAATATGCACTAAACCAAAGATATTTTGGAAATCATTCAAAGTACAAAAGCAAAGAAACCATGCGAGGTGGAAACAAGAAAAATAAACCAGGCAAAGATATTAATATCAAAACAACAATGAGAACCCGGGCTATACAAATAGCCAGGAAACATTCTCCAAATGTTATGAAAACACTTTCCCAAGATAAAAGTAAAGACAGAAGCCCGGATTGGCAATACAACCCGGAAACACTTCTAATGTTGAGATCGATGGGTCAAAAGCAAAAATGTCAAAGTTACATGGGAATGCAACCCCAAAAAGCAAACGCAGTTGCATTAGTTCATTCCGGAATGTGAATAGTTCATTTAGAAGGCTAAGGAGAATCCGGACCAGCTGGGATGACAAAGGGATTCGGGCCGTCATAAGGCATGGGCTCTCCAAGGCCGTCCTCAATGTCCTTTTTGGCTGCAACAAAATGGTCTATGAAGGATTCCCAGCAAGCGCCCGGGTCGGTCTTGAGATGCTTCTCAGCAACAACAAATGTCCGGTAAATCTCAGGAGCACCGGCTTCAGCAATGGCTAGGTCATAGGCATCAGATTTCTGAAACTCGGCGACAATCTCCTCCTTTGACTTGTTAAGCTTGGCCTGCAAATCTTCAAATTTATCCTTCATAACCCCGGACTCCTCCGTAACGCTCGCGACCTGGGCTTTAAGTTTAGAAATCTCAGAATCCAAATCAGCAACCTTACTATCATAAGTCATCTTCAATGAGGACAACTCATTTTCCAGGCTTTGATTCCGGTCCTCTTTCTCCTTCAATTCTTGATTCAAGCTTTCCAACTCATGAACAAAAACAGTTGCAGCTCCACTGATCAGTGCCCCGGACTGCAAACATACATATGAGTGAAACGAAAATTAAGAACTCAAATTTACAAGGAAAAACCATACTTACATGACCCCAGTACCCAATTGCACGTTTAAGAACAGCTATAACCCCGGCCCGCTTCATTTCTTCAACATCTTCATCTGTGGGAATGTCAGAGGCCATACTGGCAAGCTTCTTCAAATCACAGGATCCAACCATGACCGGCTGTCCACCAGGACCTTTACCTTTGTCATCAGAAATGATTTTCTCCGCAACAACTTCAACCCGGGGCTTAGTGGGCGGTTTGCGACCCACATGAATCCTCCTCTTCTTAGGGGTCCGGTCATCAGGAATGTCAAGAGTTTCAATATCAACAGCTTCAACATTAGGGGCGGGATGGTTTAAGATCGGAGTACCGGACTCAGCACCTCCTTCTTTCATAGCACTAGACCCGGATCCTTCGCCAAGCTTCTTCGCCTTGTCATTATGGACCCCTGAAATCTTCCTTAGACACAAGGAAAAAGTATTGGAAGACATGATATCCTCCAACTCCGGTTTGTAGTGAGGAAAGCCTGAAATAACACAAAAGTTAGAAAGAGCCCGGGATATAAAACAGTGAAAGTGCAGTGTAGAGAATACAAGGTAAACAAACTTACATCCTAGCTCAAACAGTTTCTTATGATCCATAAAGGTATCCCGGGTACATTGAAACCCAAGACTCCCACAAAACTTACGAATTCTTCTCAATGCGGAACCCGTCAACTTACATGTCTCAAAAACCTTGGCTTCTTTATCCAAAGCAATGTGGGGCATACCACAAAGATCCCAGCCCTTCAACATCAGAACCTCTCCGGACCAACCTTTCAAGGTGCTTTGTTGAATTACAGGTTGGGCAGACCCGGAGGGAAAACCACACTCCTTAGCACGGAATCTAAGCTCATAAAGGGGTTTCTTATTGGACCGAACTAATTGAAAAAGTTGGTGGAAAAGTCTGAAGGTGGGAATATATTCGGACTTTTCACAGCATGCCAAGAACCAAATAATCCATTTGATTCCGTTTGGGGTCACTTGCATAATAGATATCTCATATTCATACTTAAAAAGATGTTTTACAAAGTTGTGGCATTGGGGATTCCAACCAGACCGAAGATGTTCCAGCCAAACTCCCAAATATCCATCATCACCCCGGTCATATATATGTTCATTAGGCCCGGGCCATCTCCAGTCAATTTCAGGACCAAGTTGGAAGGCAGCCCGAATGGCAATATCCATCTCTTCTCTTGGGAGATCAGCGAAGGGCATTTTTAGTGGATTGGGAGCCCGGCCAACAACAAATTCACTAAAAGCCCGGTCCATGGCTTCTTTGTTAATAGGCCCGGGTATCCCATTGGCACCATGGTTATTGTTATAGTGATTAAAGAGGTTTTGATAGTATGGATTATGATCATAATCAGAGGGTTTCTTTACAAACATATAATCAGTATCGTGGTAAAATCCTAACGGGGTTATAAGGCAACGGCCTGAAGCTAATACCCTCTCATTCAACTGGGTTACTACTGGGGGATCCGAGCTAGTAGACATTATGCACCAATCTAGATCTACAAGTTCAAGGTGTAGATTTTGGTCAGACGACGAAGAAGAAGAGCAAGAGAAGAAGGAATTACTACTATGGTTTTCAGAAAGTGGAACACACACCCTGTTCGCACGCTTCACTATCCGAACCATACACACCTATCAAGAATCCGGATTAACTATGGTTAGTTTATTCAGTTCTATGCTTCAAATAGTACATGATTTCATACATGTTAATGTTTTGTTGAGGCACGAAACCCAAAAACTACATACGAACCACAAATACCAACCCCGAACTTGTATAGAAGTCATAACCTCAATCATCAAAACAAAACTACATAAACACAATACAAGTCACAATCCCCCCGGAACCAAACAGGAGCCCAATCCAAAAATTAGATTATACACCAATACTAAGCCCGGGCCATTTCAGAGTTTAAACGACAAAAACACAAACACAAAAGGACATACACAAACATAAGATCAAAAGCGAGATACATACAGATATACTTATAACTCATAAAACGCCCAAAACAAGAACACCAAGAACATCATGACAAACCCAGAATCAAAAACCCCAAATCAGCCAAAACATAACACATGCAACTGTTCCAAAAACCACAAGTGACAGGAGCATACTCGACATACAAACCAAAACCAAAATATCACAGAATCATACACCCAACTGTTCATAACCCCCAATTCGAAAATGGACAGTCAAGAGCAACATAAAGCAAAATGGATATTAAGAAGGGAACGGAAAGACAGGGCAGTAGCAGACTAAGGCGGCGAAAACTTACGAATAACGGGACGATGCAGAGTCTTCACAAAGGAAAATTGGAGGTCGCCTGAGAGAGAAATCGGCCAAGGAAGAAAGATGAGTTTGGAGAAGGTAAAAAGAAAAGAAGAGGAAAAATGAGGGTTTTATAAAGGATGAAAAGTAACTGCTACAAGGACAGCTGGCACGCCCTAATTGGAGAAATAAATGAGAAAAAGAGAAAATGAAAAATATAAAGAGACAGTACAATAATTACTGACAGCGGGCGAGTACAATTTCCAAGAGAAATTGGAGTGGCATATTTTCAAAATAAAAGAGGGAACGTAATCAGAAATCGATTCAAATTCCAACGTCGCAGAATTCAATACTAGACCGGACTACAACTATGACTCCGGGTTAGAGCTCAACAATCAAGCCAGAAATTTTCTCTAAGTCACCCAAAGCCCCAAAGCTTTGGACTTGAGAGAATAAAGACTCACTCTCAACCCCGGGTCGCCATCTTTGATAACAATCCGGGTTGGGGGGCAACAATCAAGCCAGAAATTTTTTCCAAGTCACCCAAAGCCCTACAGCTTTGGACTTGAGAAAGAATCAAGGCCCACTCTCAATCCCGGGTTGCCATCTTTGATAACAATCCGGGTTGGGGGGCAACAATCAAGCCAGAAATTTTTTCCAAGTCACCCAAAGCCCTACAGCTTTGGACTTGAGAAAGAATCAAGGCCCACTGTCAACTCCGGATTGCCATCCTCGAAAACAATCCAGGTTGGGGGGCAACAATCAAGCCACAAATTTTCTCTAAGTCACCCAAAGCCCCAAAGCTTTGGATTTGAGAGAATAAAGACTCACTCTCAACCCCGGGTCGCCATCTTTGATAACAATCCGGGTTGGGGGGCAACAATCAAGCCAGAAATTTTTTCCAAGTCACCCAAAGCCCTACAGCTTTGGACTTGAGAAAGAATCAAGGCCCACTCTCAATCCCGGGTTGCCATCTTTGATAACAATCCGGGTTGGGGGGCAACAATCAAGCCAGAAATTTTTTCCAAGTCACCCAAAGCCCTACAGCTTTGGACTTGAGAAAGAATCAAGGCCCACTGTCAACTCCGGATTGCCATCCTCGAAAACAATCCGGGTTGGGGGGCAACAATCAAGCCACAAATTTTCTCTAAGTCACCCAAAGCCCCATAAAGACTCACTCTCAATCCCGGGTTGCCATCTTTGATAACAATCCGGGTTGGGGGGCAACAATCAAGCCAGAAATTTTTTCCACGTTACCTATTCAAGAGCTTCTACTCCCCCATCCAGAAAATCTGCATAAGGGAGTGGGGGGCAAATGATAGGCTATGTATAGCCCAGACCCGTCCTGGACCCCGGATCACTACCGAAGAACCCGGACTCATGTCTCAATCAGGGTCCACTAACTAGTCTGGATTCATGTTTTGTCATGACTCACCTTCAAGTCCTAGCCCGTATCGGAGTCCTGGCTCATCCACTAGTCCGAACTCATATTGGAGTCCTGGCTCATCTACTAGTCCGAACTTGTATTGGAGTCCTGGCTCATCTACCAGTCCGAACTCATATCGGAGTCCGGGTCCATCAATAAGTCCGAACTCATATCGTAGTCCGGACTCACCTACAAAACTCGAGCTCACAGGTTGGGCTTAAGTTCAAAGTTTAATCCATCCCTGGCGACAAAGGCAATAACTCACATGAAGGCTACACATTGGCACATGACGTGGTTAGGTCATGACGGATGGCCACACCTGGTGACGACACGTAAAGATTCCTAATGATTGGGATAATTATTTCCTATTTAAACCACACGCCAGCGGGAGCCTGGCACACGCTGCCACAATTCGTCACCTGGACATGTGCCATCCATCAACATCACCCAGGTGTCCTACCTACCTAGGATTCAACGCTCATGATTGCAGGTACAACCCCTAAACCCTAATCCTGGGCCTATATATAGACCAAGGAGGAAAGGTGCAGGGGTTACATTCTCTTTTACACACCTAACCTATACACACACCCTCCATATTTAGATTTCTCTATATTCCTATCTCCCTTTCCAAAGCCGTTACTTATTCTCACGCCGGAGGCGCCGCCAGGGTCCAAACCCCCCTCCGGTGTTGTTTTGCAGAGTCCCAACCGCAGCGACACCGCTTCCAGGCGTGGGATCGGCCGGGAAGGTCCTAGATCGGGATTTGGAGTTATCACTACTAGCTACTCTTCTTATCAATTTTATTAAGCACGGGTTTAAAATGACACTTGACACGGAAACCAGTTGGAAGAATCAGATTTTTGACTAGGTTCAACTTTCAAGTGAAAGGCTATATTCGTCAAAGAAATGCTAATTCGTTTACTAATTACGTTTCTTAAAAATTAATTTCACAAATTTAGGAAACTAATTATAAAACTAGTTGATAATCCGTGCCAAGCACGGACCAAACATGAATCGACATTAAAATATTAATATTAATAAATTATTAATAAATATTATTAAAAATATATTTGTCGAGATTAATTGAATGATAAAAATATATAATAAATAAATTATTATTTAATTATTTAGTTATAGATAATTGAATTCTCGATTAAGCAAATGAATTTAAAGTAAAAAAATAAATATTGTATAATTTACGTAATTGTAAGAAATCGAACCCTCGATAAAGCTAATGAATTTAAAATAAATAAATAAATCTTGTATAATTACGTAGTTGTAATGAATTAAATCCTGATAAAGCTAAAGAATTTAAAATAAATAAATCTTGTAAAATAATTATGTAGTTACGAGCAATCGAACCCGAATTTAATGATAACCAAATTTTGTACTTTGATACCGTGCATCATTTCATATTATTTTGCTTATTAATAAAGAGTGTATAGATATGCATAATGATGCTCTAGTTTATAATAGAAAAATGGTTTTTCTTTAAAGAAAAACAAACGCAAGATTTAGGCTGATGAATTCCCGCAAACAAAATTAGCCAAAAGAATTTTAAATTAAATAAATAGTGAGGTGAAATGACTCCAACATTTCCTAATTCTAACTCTGATATCTTGTTAATTAATTGGTTCATTAAAAAAGGTGTTGGAGGAAGATTCAAACATGAACTTATACTTTGTTATTCGACGGTAATATTCATAAATATCAAAAATAATTTTGTTTGGTAAAAATATATTAGTTTTTGATTGACCTGGACTAATTTATTTATTCTTTATTCTATTGCCTAACTTATATCATGTTGAGTATACGTTACATTATTTTAGGTGCGTCCGGTATAAAAAAAAAGTGAATAAATAATAAGTTGTTCTCCGAAAACATGATTGCTGAGCTAATAGTTTTCATTTTTCTACCAAAAATCTTAAATAAAAATATGCAAGCATAAGCAGGCATGATACTACAAGCTAACTTCCCGAACTGCATGTGCAACTCAACAAGTTGACTGTGGGTCCGACAAGTTAAGTGTGGGCCCCCGGGCCCGGCTTGAGCTATGAGGTGGTGAATCACTTACCAACTTTCTTGATTCCCGAGTCCTGACTCCTGATTGCTCGTCCTATTGTTTGAACTTTGACGTTCATAATTCGACTGCTGCTACGCCATATGCATCTTGTTATTGGAAGGAATCCGTAACAACCTCCATGCTTAGATACCGTTTCGGTAATTAATTTAAGCAGGCTTATACTTCTTCCGTCACTCTTAATTCTTTACATTGAGGTTGAACACGGAATTTAAAAAAAATTGTAATTTAGTGAAAATAAAATAAAAAAGGTGAGTTAAGTGATGAGACCAATCAATATTTAAATATATAAAGAGAAGATAGTGAGATAAAGTAGTGGATGTAATTAATTTTTATATTATAAACTTTTACTATTTTAAGAACATTTTTGAAAGGTAAAAAATGAGAGAAAAATCTCAAAAAAAAAATTGTAAAAAAATGAAAAATACAGAGAGAGTAACAACTTATTATTGGAGGTGAGTTTGGCGTACATTTCTCGGCCCAACTCACTTTTGTATCTCCCTTTTCCTGCTCTTTTTTATTTATTTTCTTGAAGACATCAACTGTGATACTTCAATTATTTGCTCGTTTTCTTTAACTATAGTGCATCGTATTTCAAAATTAATACTTTTAAAATTTGTATTTTTAATTAATTAAATTTTGTGTATTAATATCAAATAAAAAAGAATAAAAATCATGAGGGAGACCTCAGTATCTTTTTCATGCGATATTTATTCAATGAATGTTTGATGTCAGGCGTGACACGTATTTTAATACTATAAAATATAGTTTTATAAAATTGTTTTTGTTCCGAACAAATAGGGAACTATATTTTATATACACCTTATAATGCGTGACAAACATTAAAAAAATTGTAACGAAATGAGAAGGACAGAGAAAATACAAAATAAATAAATAATAAGTATATACGACAATAAATACCTAGATATAATTTTACATATCTATACTATTATATTAAAGACGAAACATTGAAAGTTTTGTATTTCGGTCATGAAAGTTTTTGTAGTCTGGTCACTCCATTAATAACCGTTAGATATCTCTGATCAAATCAATGAGAACCGTTAGATAAAATATTAAAATTATTATATAGAATATCTTTTATATTTTTTTTAACTAAAACATCTCATTTTCCAAAAATATCGCAGAAAAATTCATTTAATAAAATAACATAATAAGGTTATAATTGCTACAATAACTAACTCATTACCACTTTTAGTCAAATTGTAGATTCTTTTTTATATTTTCTAACTAAAATGTCTAATTTTCTATTTTTTCTAAATAAAACCTCTTATTTTCCAAAAATATCACGAATAGTTCTATTTAATAAAATAAAATAATAATATTATAATTATTAATCACAAGCAAATAATTACTTTTATATTTTAAAATTCAACGAAAACATGTTACTCTCTATATTTCTTACTAAAGTCCCTCTTTTTCCAAAATATGACGGGCAAACCGTTACTTATTTATTTTAAAATCTATTTTAATACTTTTAATTATTTAAAAATATTTAACACGCCTATTTTTTTTAATAAATCTAATTAATAAAGTATAAATAATAAAATTAACAATTATTAAAAATAATTTGTGCACCGCACGGGTTTTAAGCTATATTATTAAAGACGAAACATTAAAGGTTTGGTAGTCGGACGGACGGACGGTCGGTACTTATGATTTTACTTAATTACCCTTACTTATTTTTTGAAAAAACTATCACTAAATAATAAATTATTTTTAATCAATTACCTTTTCAGCTAAAATACATTAATTTTTTTTTTAACAAAATCCTCTCTTTTTCTAAAAAAACATGGGCGATTATCTTTTTTTAAAAAAAACATGTTACTCTTTCTATTTTTCCTTACTAAAACCCCTCATTTTCCAAAAATATCACGGCAAACCCTTAATTATTTATTTTAATATTTTTTATTATGAGCACTTTTTTAGCTGAAACGTGTTACTTTTTCTATTTTTTTATTTTCTAAAGAAATTATTATTAAATAATAACATTTTTATAAGCAACTATATTTTCAACTAAAATACATTGACTTTTCTATTTTTTCTAACAAAATCCTCTCTTTTTCTAAAAAAATTCACCGGCAATTACCTTTTTCAACTAAAGCATGTTATTCTTTCTATTTTTCCTTACTAAAATCTCTCATTTTCCAAAAATATCCCGGGCAAATAACTTATTTAAACACTTTTAATTATGGGCACTTACCTTTTCAGCTAAAACACGTTACTTTTTCTATTTTTCTTTACTAAGACCTCTCCTTTTCCAAAAATATCACGGACAAACAGTTATTAATTTATTTTAAAATCTATTTTAATACTTTTAATTATTTAAAAAAGTTGAACACGTCTACTTATTTTTTTAGCAAATGCAAATTAATAGAATATTAAAACATAAATAATAAAAATAATAATTATTAATAACAATCTGTGTATCACACAGGTTTTAAGTTAGTAAATATTATGACCAAAGGAAAAGTATTCTGAGATTACCTGACTATCCTTATTCTCTTAAATAGAAGTAATTTTTTTAATAAAAAAGTTTTTCAACTTATAAGTTATAATTATCAAACACTTCGAAAACTTATAAATAAATTTATTCAAACATCAAAATTACTTAAAACTAATAATTTAATTATCACTTATACTACATTTATTCATTTCAAGATAAAAGTTACTTATTTTAAGATATCCCAAAGGCCCTTAATCGTGAGTACTTTCTATAAGTTTCATATTTCTTGTTTATAGTTGACACTTATAAGTATTTTAAAATATGTTGATCACAAAAATTTATTAAATTTATTAAAAAAATAACTTTTTTTATAAATAAAAGTTAAATACAAATTTTGTTTATAAAAGAGTTAAAAATAATGTGTGTATTTAAGGGTTTAATATATTTTAAAATTTGTGTAAAATTTAAAGTAGACAAATAATAAGAAATTAATGCAATACTTAATTTTGCTCCAAAATTTCATAAATATGAGAATATTAAAAATATGGCATAACGAATCTCAATTCTCACAATACTTTTTACAAGTCTTTTTGATGCATTTTCACGGTTCCTTATTTTTAGGGAAATTATTGTATTTTAATACTCCACTCCGTTCTATTTTACATGTCTCTTTTATAAAATCTTAGGACTAATAAATAAATGTAGATCTAGTTTTATAAAATTACACTTAAATTTTTATTGAAACTAACTATAACCCGTGCGAAACACGGATTTGTTTTAATATAATATAATATTTCTTTTTTAATAAAAAAATTTTTTATTTTATTTTTTTGTATTAATAATAGAAATATAGAATATAGTATAATTGACATTTTTATTAAGAAGATATGGTGTTTGATATTTTTTAGAATATATTAATAATTGAAAGATATATAATTAAATCCTTGTATATAATAAGCGTAAAAGAGATCTGATCCAAAATTTTGGTAGTCGGTCACTGTATGACCACTTTACGACCAAAATAATAAAGACAGTTTGATCTTAAATAGATAGATGAGAACCGTTAGATCTAATATTTAAAAATATATTTGATTAATAGTAGGATTATATTTAAATACTAAAAAGGGTATTTTGATAATTGAAACCAAAATATAATTGAGTTTTCTATGTTGAATATAATTCTCTGTGTATGACCAACATAATAAGGACTGTTAGATCTAATATTTAAAAGTATATTTGATTGATACTAGGTTTATATTTAAATACTAAAAAGTGTATTTTGATAATTTAAATCAAATACAATTGGCTTTTATATATTAAATATAAAGAAACATGTAAAAATTCATAACTCTTTTTTAACTGTTAAACCAAATATTGAGATATCGATTCATATCAGTTACAATATTATAAAATTATTAACGTAATACCCGTGTATACCATCGATAACAATAATACACGCAGACTAGATGTTATGAGAGACGTATGAGAATCATGTACATGAATTGATGTTTCAGATTTTATTGTACACATTACAACACTTTTTTTTTGAAGGGACATAACATTTTCATTCATCCAGATTATATTTTATTTTTTTACGTATAACAAACGTAAAAGGATAATATCAAAATTTGAGAGTTTTATGTTCATTAACGATAATTTTAAATGTAATATTTACATAGAACAAATATTAGAACAAAGATCATGAGGTTAATGTCAACATATTTGTATTATGATTTGCTTATAAATTAGAAAAATGACTAATTAAATCATTAATATAATTCACTCAAATGATCAATTACTATCTTAGGAGTCGGGATTTTTATTCCCATACTCATAACATAATAACAAAAATTTAAATTTTGAATCACCGCAATAACATATTAATATTATCTATTTCAAAAATTAACAAAGAACTTAAATATTGAATAATATAAATTTGAATAAATTTATATATAATATATGTGTTTTACACAGGATGAACGAACACACGAAATAATTTACCCAAAAATATATACTTATATATTATCCATTAATTTGATCGTCACGGTATAATACCATAAAAACAAAAATCATTAAACTTTAAAATGAATAGATGAGAATCGTGAGATGTTCGAACTATATCAACAATGTATCAAATATAAAAACTAATATTTTTATCTCTTATAATATTAAAGAAAAACCAAAATTTTGGTAGTTAAGGGACGACAATACTACAATTTTATTTACGTTTTAAAATTTTATTAATTGCATTAGTTTATAATAAAATAAGTAGGTGTGTTAAACTTTGTTAAATGATTAAAAATATAAAAATAGATTTTAAAATAAGTAAATGTTTGTCCGTGATATTTTTGGAAAAGAAGGGGTTTTACAATGTAAAAATAGAAAAAGTAACATGTTTTAGTTGAAAAATATAATTGTTCGTAATTAAAAGTATTAAAGAATTTTAGTAAGGAAAAATAGAAAAAGTAACATGTTTTAGTTGAAAAGTGTAATTCCCCGTGATAATTTTGTAAAAGTAGGAGATTTTTTTAGAAAAAAATAGAAAAAGTTAATTGGCCCGTGATATTTTTGCAAAATGAGAAGTTTTTTTTTAAAAAGTAGAAAAAATAAATAATATAAATAAGGGAAGTACCGTACCAAAAAACAGGTACCAAAACTTTTAATGTTTCGTCTTTAATAATACTAGCTTATAATCCGTGCGATACACAAACTTTTTAATGTTGTTTTATTATTTATTTTTTTAATATTTTATTAATTGTATTTGTTAAAAAATAAGTATCCATGTTAAAATAGCTAAACGTTTTTAAATAATTAAAAGTATTAAAAAATAATTTTAAAATAAGTAAGTAAGGGTTTGTCCGTTACATTTTTGTAAAAGAAAGGGTTTTACGAAAAAAATATAAAATGTGACATGTTTAGTTTAAAAAAGATAACTGTCCGTGATATTTTTGAAAAATGAATGGATTTTGTTAGAAAAAATCAAAAAAGTAATGTGTTTAGCTGAAAGGTTATAATAAGTTTTAGTTAAAAAAAAGGTAATTGTCCATGATATTTTTGTGATTTTTTTGGAAAAGGATGATATTTTGTTAGAAAAAATAGAAAATTGGAAAATGAGTAGATTTTGTTAGAAAAAATTAGAAAATTGGAAACTAAGGGGTTTTAGTAAGTAAAAATAGAAAGATGACATATTTTAGTTAAAAAGGTAATTGCTCGCGATATTTTTGTGATATTTTTGCAAAAGGAGGAGATTTTGTTAGAAAAAATAGAAAATTGGAAAAGGAGGGGGTTTTAGTAAGTAAAAATAAATAAGTAAGTTTTTGTCCGTGATATTTTTGGAAAATGAGGGGGTTTTGTAAGAAAGAATAGAAAAATTAACATGTTTTAGTTGAAAAAGATAATTGTCTTGCCTTTGTTAAAAAAAATAAGTATACATGTTAAAAGAGTTAACTTTTTTTAAATAATTTAAAGTATTAAAATAGGTTTTAAAATAAATACAGTAAGTAAGTAAGGGTTTATGTCTGATATTTTTAGTAAGAAAAAATATAAAAAGTAAAATGTTTGAGTTGAAATAGGTAATTGTCCGTTATATTTTTGGAAAAGTAGGGGATTTTGTTTAAAAAATAGAAAAAATAATTTATTTTAGTTGAATAAGGTAATTGGTTATAAATAAAAAAAAATAAGTAGGAGGTTTCCCGTGATAGGCGTGTTAAACTTTTTAAAATAATTAAAAGTATTAAAATATGTTTTAAATAAATAAGTAACTGTTGTTTGTGATATTTTTGGAAAGGGAGGAGTCTTAGTAAGGAAAAATGAAAAAAAAGTAACACGTTTTAGCTGAATAGGTAATTGGCCGTAATAAAAAGTATTAAATATATTTAAAAATAAATAAGTAAGTGTTTACCCGCGATATTTTTGGAAAAAGAGGGGTTTTAGTAAGGAAAAATAGAAATAATAACATAGTTTATTTGAAAAAGGTAATTGTCCGTGATATTTTTAGAAAAAGAGAGGATTTTGTTAGAATAAATAGAAAATGTAATATATTTTACATAAGGAGGTAATTTTATTAGAAAAAATAGAAATTATGTTTTAATGTTTTATTAATTATATTTGTTAAATAAATAAATAGGTATGGTAAAATATGTAAATATGTTTAAATAATTAAAAACATTAAAATAGGTTTTAAAATAAATAAAATAAGGGCTTCTCTGTGATATTTTGGAAAATGATGGGTTTTAGTAAGAAAAATAGAAAAAATAACATGTTTCAGTTAAAAAAATTAATTACCCGTGATATTTTTGCAAAAGGAGAAAATTTTATTGTAAAAATAGAAAAAGTAATGAGTTTTAGCTGAGAAAAGTAATTAATAATAAATAGGTACTATTATTATTTAATATTTTTTTAAGTAAGAGTAATAAAGTAAAATCACTTAAAACCGATCAATCAATCAAACTTTTAATGTTTCGTCTATAGATAGTATAAATAAGAGAAGAACATGTAAATTAGAATAATTTTTTTTTCAAAAAAGACATCTATCTATACTATCTATTATACTATACTATTATAAGGAAACTACCCTCTATTTGGTTGGTTGGTAGTTTGGTCCTCTAAAAAATAACCGTTAGATGTAAAGATAGATAAATGATAACCGTTGGATGTAATATTAAAAGAATATTTTTTTTCTTGATATCTAAAATGCTCCAACGGGTTCAAGGTTTGAATCCCGTCAACAACATATTATTATTAAATATTTATATCATCTATTTTTCTAAGCTACATTCAAAAGTTCAAGATATTATTCCGTCGATAATATATTAAAAAATTTTAAGATCAAAATACAAATAAATGTTAATAAAATAAGATAAAAATTACTAAAAAAACATATAAAAGATACTAAAATAATAACTAAAAAAATTCTAAAATTCATTTATATATCGCACGGGTTATAGACTAATATATAATGAAACGAGGAACTACTAAAGTTACACTGATGTACTCCAGTTACATAACCTTACAAAACATAGGCTTCACCGTTCATACTACAATTCTTCATCGCAAGAAGCATACATATTATTTATTAATTTGTGCAATTTGCCCTCTACGACTGAGTGCTACCAGAAAATTATTGTAAAGACAAAAAATAGGAATTAAATCGTGGAGTGTTGGGGTTCCGATTATGCTTTTTAGCCGACAGCTTAATTCTAGTGCCCGCGCACCACACAATGTTGCTATCGTTTCTGTCCAGAGAGGCCTAAAGGCAGGCAAGATTACTTTTAAAGGGGTCACCAATTATCTTCTACTGTTGCATCATGCATCGTGTTGCATAAACGTTACACTGCATTTCTTTTAGCATAATAACAAATATTGTTAAACACTCTCTTCATACGATTCGTTACGATTGAAGACAACCTGATAAACTGATAAGTACTGCGCCGACCCCAGTGATTTCGTGTCCTAGGTCAAGTTAAATTTAAATTTATACAAGGTAGTAGCGGTAAGTGTTTTTATTCAACAAAATAATAATCATAACATTGCTTATGGATAGTAACCGGTAGAAACAATAGCAACAAAAGTGGATGGGCACAAAAATTGCATACTTCAATTGATAACATCATATAAAAATTGCATACTTCAATTGATCATTACTAATCACAAAAATGGATGGGCACAAAAATGTATTTAACTAAATGGTATATATCTTTATTGACAACAAAAAAAACTATTTGTCAATATAGTAGAAGTATATTAGAATTATTTGTTTAGGCTGTTGTTATGCCATATTTTCGGTTGCTTCAATTATCTACTAATTTCTCAATATGAATTTATTAATAATTAACTTAATTCCCAAGTTAATTATTTTTTCTCTCTAAAACGAGGAAAAATCTCCAATTAATTATAGAAAATATCTCTAAACAATATTATTCAAATCAGGAAGGTGTCCCAATCTAAATCTAAAAAGATAAAATCTACTATTTTCCAATACATTCCTAATAATCGAAGGAATTAAAAATCAATCCTATAACATAACTGCGTTTGATCCCTATAAATATAGGGTACACATACATCTTGAAATATGATCCGACACATCTAACAAGTCGAGACACCTTTCAAGTTCAGCCCCAAACATCCAAAAATCTCAAATTCTTCTATTTACTAGCAACATGTCGCTGTAAATGAAGTTCTGTAAATGAAGTTGCAGAATTTCTCTTTTCTTATTTTATGTTGAATCTTAACAATTCGTTCAATCTTCTCCATATGCACTTTTGACTCAAACCAATACTCATATTTATTTATTTATGTGATGATCATGGTTACTTTTCATGATATTTAAACTTGAAAGCTAAAAAACATATAAAAAAATTTGGTGCCCTTCCAACTCTTTAATATATTTTTTATGTATTTATAATTCTTTTAATTATATTATATACACATAAAAATTTTGGTGCCCCTGATGGATGTGGTTCCCTAAGCGTTCGCGTTGATCGTCTTACCCTAGGGTCAGTCCTGAATAAGTAAATATTTAAATTAAATTGAGGTGATACGACTCGAACTAGAGACATTTGCCTTAACCGAGTTGTAATATCATGTTATATAACCCGTTCTACAAAATCTTATACTACAAAAAATATTTTTCTAATATGAAAAAAATAACTTGTTAATTTGTTCCAAGATAATTAAATTTAAGAGAAAAAAAAATGAAATTTCTTAAAACAAATTCTATTATGTAAGGCAAATATGTCTAACTATAGTTGGAAAAAATATAAAAACTCTTCAATCATTCATCCCAGGAAATAACATCTTCATTTGCCAAGTTTGTAAAATCCAAGATAATTGGGCGATTGCTATTTCTAATCACTTCACTATCTAGGTAGCCAACTATTTGTAGCCTTTCGGAAAATTGACACCATGTAATTGGAAGTATTAGTTTACCTGCATAATTTACAAATATTATTGTTGTCAAAAACATATTCGAACAGCGACATATTATTTGTAACATTATTGTTGAGAAATTGACTTGTACACAGTATATTTTATGTCGTCGAAATATTGAGCGATCATACCAAATCCAATCAATAACAATGCAGCGTTAGATCTCAAACTGCTTTGGACCACGAATTAAGATATGTAGTCCCTTTCACTTCACTGTTTTTACTTTTGAGTGACTAGTGATTGATATTAAACACATAAAAAATATGATGTTTTACCGTATTTGAATTTGAATAGATTAATAAGGAGAAAATAATAAGGAAAAATTTCTTGGGTGAGGGGAAGTTTTAACTTCCTTTTTTTGTCATTTTTTAAGGAATATTTTGTTATTATTGACAATAAGAAATAGATGGGAAAAAAAATGGTAGAAACAAACACATGCGTAGTTTTTGCGACTATTGTATGTTCAAATAATCGGCACATTATCGCAATTAAATTTTTATGAATTTAATTGAATGAGATTTTTATGTATACAAATATGTCATTACTAGCTTAAAACCCGTGCGATGCACGGATTGTTATTAATAATTATTATTTTCATTATTTATGTTTTAATATTCTATTAATTTGCATTTGCTAAAAAAAATAAGTAGACGTGTTAAATTTTTTTAAATAATTAAAAGTATTAAAATATATTTTAAAATAAATTAATAATTGTTTGTCCATGATATTTTTGGAAAAGGAGGGGTTTTAGTAAGGAAAAATAGAAAAAGTAACATGTTTTAGCTGAAAAGGTAAGAGCCCGTAATTAAAAATATTTAAATAGATTTCAAAATGAATAGGTAAGGATTTGTCCGAGATATTTTTGAAAAATGAGGGGTTTTAGTAAGGAAAAATAGAAATAGTAACACGTTTTAGTTGAAAAAGGTAATTGCCCGTGATTTTTTTTAGAAAAAGAGAGGATTTTGTTAAAAAATTAGAAAAGACAATGTATTTTAGCTAAAAAGGTAGTTGGTTATAAAACTGTTATTATTTTATAATAATTTTTTAGAAAATGAAAAAAATAGAAAAAGTAACACGTTTCAGCTAAAAAAGTGTTCATAGTTAAAAATATTAAAATAGGTTTTAAAATAAATAATTAAGAGTTTGCCCGTGATATTTTTGGAAAATGAGGGGTTTTATTGAGGAAAAATCGAAAGAGTAACATGCTTTGTTAAAAAAGATAATCGTCCGTATTTTTTTAGAAAAATAGAGGATTTTGTTAGAAAAAAAAATAAAAAAAAAGTAATGTATTTTAGCTGAAAATGTAATTGGTTATAAATAATGTTATTATTTAGTGATAGTTTTTAAAAAAAATAAGTAAGGGTAATTAAGTAAAATCACTAAGTACCGATCGTCCGTCCGTCCGACTACCAAATTTTTACTGTTTCGTCTTTAATAATATAACTTAAAACCTGTGCGATACACAGATTGTTTTTAATAATTGTTAATATTATTATTTATATTTTATTAATTGCATTTATTAAAAAAAATTAGGCACACATTTTTAAATAATTAAAAGTATTAAAATGGATTTTAAAATAAATAAGTAACGGTTTGCCCGTGATATTTTGGAAAAAGAGGGGTTTTAGTAAGAAAAATAGAAAGTAACATGTTTTCGTTGAATTTTAAAATATAAAAGTAATGATTTGTCCGTGATATTTTTGAAAAAAGAGGAGTTTTAATAAGAAAAATAGAAAATATGACATGTTTTAGTGTTTTTTTTGTCAATTAAAAGTATTAAAATAGATTTTAAAGTAAATAAATATGGATTTGTCCGTGATATATTTGGAAAATGAGGGATTTTAGCAAAGAAAATTGAAAATATAACATGTTTTACCTAAAAAAGGTAATTGTCCATGATTTTTCTAGAAAAAGAGGGGAAAGGTAATTGTCAATTAAAAATATTAAAATAGATTTTAAAATAAATATGTAAGGGTTTGCTCGTGATATATTTGAAAAATGAGGGATTTTAGCAAGTGAAATAGAAAAAGTAACATGTTTTAGCTGAAAAGGAAATTTCCCGTGATTTTTTGCAAAAAAAATGGTAATGTATTTTAACTGAAAGGGTAACTGATTATAATAATTTTTATAATAATTAAATAAGGTAAGTACCGTATCAAAAAACAGGTACTAAAACTTTCAATGTTTCGTTTTTAATAATATAGTATAGATATAGATAGAGAGATAGATTTATAATATTAGTATTTTATGCTACTTAATGGAATAGCCCGTGATATTTTTGAGGTTTTAGTTAGGAGAAATATTAGTTAGAAAATATAAAAAAGAATATACGTTTTGGAAAAAAAGCTAATCGGTTAGTAATTAATAATTATAATAATATTATTTTATTTTATTAAATAGCACTGTTCGTGATATTTTTGGAAAATGAGATGTTTTATTTAGAAAAAATAGAAAAGTAGAAATTTTAGTTAGAAAATATAAAAAAGAATATACACTTTGGCTAAAAATGGAAATGAGTTAGTTATTAGCAATTATAACCTTATTATGTTATTTTATTAAATAAAACTATCTGCAATATTTTTGTAAAATGAGATGTTTTAGTTAGGAAAAATAGAAAAGATATTCTATATAATAATTTTAATATTTTATCTAACGGTTCTAATCGATTTGATCAGAAATATCTAACGGCTATGAATGGAGTGACGAAACTACAAAAACTTTCATAACCAGACTACAAAACTTTCAATGTTTCGTCTTTAATATAATAGTATAGATATTATTATTTAATAATATATTTTTATAAATAAGTAATGTTAATTAAGTAAAAACACAAAGTACAGTTAATTAAGGGCAATTAAGTAAAATCACAACGTACCATACCAACCAACCAAAATTAAGGGCAATTAAGTAAAATCACAACGTACCATACCGACCAACCAAACTTTTAATGTTTCGTCTATTATATAATAGTATTGATTATTAATAGAAAATAAAATTAATCAAAAAATATTAACTAAATTCTTATTGTATGCCCGTAGATACATCAATACTATTATATAATAGACGAAATATTAAAAGTTTGGTCGGTCGGTATGATACGTTGTGATTTTACTTAATTGCCCTTAATTAACTGTACTTCGTGTTTTTACTTAATTAACCTTACTTATTTATAGAAATATATTATTAAATAATAATATTACCTATTTATAACCAATTACTTTTTTCACCTAAAATACATTATTTTTTCTAACAAATTCCCCTATTTTTTCAAATATATCACAGCCAATTACCTTTTTTAACTAAAACATGTTAGTTTTTTATTTTTCCTTACTAAAACCCCTCCTTTTCCAAAAATATCACGGACAAACCTTAATTTAGTTATTTATTTTTAAACCTATTTTAATATTATAATTATTTTTTAAAAGTTTACCTATTTTAACATGTCTACTTATTTTTCTTAAAAAATGCAATTACTAAAAATATTAAAATATAAATAATCAAATACATATTTATAACCAATTACATTTTCAGCTAAAACACATTATATATTTTTTCTAATAAAGTCATTCCTTTTCTAAATATATCATGAGAAATTGCCTTTTACAATTTACTTTTTCTATTTTTCTCACTAAAATTCATTCTTTTTCCAAAAATATCACAGGAAACCCTTTACTTATTTATTTTAAAAAGTATTTAAATACTTTTAATTATTAAATATTAAAACCTCACTTTCCAAAAATATAACGGGCATTTACCTTTTTAAACTAAATATATCTTACATTTTTTATTTTTTCTTACTAAAACCCCTCATTTTCCAAAAATATAACGGGGAAACCCATACTTATTTATTTTGAAAATCTATTTTAATGTTTTTGATTAATTAAAAGTGTTTAGCTATTTTAACATGCCTACTTATTTTTTGCACAATTACAATTAATAAAATTTGGTCAGTCGGTATGGTATGTTATGATTTTACTTAATTGACCTTAATTAACTGTACTTCGTGTTTTTACTTAATTAACCTTATTTATTTATAGAAATATATTATTAAATAATAATAATATCTATTCATAACCAATTACCCTTTTCACCTAAAATACATTTCTTTTTCTACTTTCTCTAACAAATTCCCCTACGTTTTCAAATATATCACGAGCAATTATCTTTTTAACTAAAACAAGTTAGTTTTTCTACTTTTCCTTACTAAAACTCATCATTTTCCAAAAATATCACGGACAAACCTTTAGTTATTTATTTTTAAACCTATTTTAGTATTGATAATTATTTTTTAAAAGTTTGTCTATTTTAACATGCCTACTTATTTTTTTAACAGATGTAATTACTTAAAATATTAAAATATAAATAATCAAATACCTATTTATAACCAATTACCATTTCAGCTAAAATACATTATAGATTTTTTCTAACAAAGTCCCCCATTTTCTAAATATATCACGGGAAATTACCTTTTTCAACTTACTTTTTCTATTTTTTCTCACTAAAATCCATTCTTTTTGTAAAAATATCACGAGCAAACCCTTTACTTATTTATTTTAAAACACATTTAAATACTTTTAATTTTTAAATTTTAAAACCTCATTTTCCAAAAATATCACGGGCATTTTTCTTTTTTTAACTAAATATATATGTTACATTTTTATTCTTACTTACTAAAACCCTCCTTTTCAAAAAATATAACGGGCAAACCCTTACTTATTTATTTTAAAATATATGTTAATGTTTTTAATTAATTAAAAGTGTTTATCTATTTTTTGTTGCTAATTATGTTTAGTTATTTAAACATGCCTACTTATTTTTTTTTTTAAATACAATTAATAAAATATTAAAATAATAATAATAAAATAACAATTAAAAATCGATGCATCGCACGGGGTTAAGCTAGTATTATATAAATCCCGTATATATTCTTATTCCGCAAGTCTGCTACTGACTGTTAGGTACTGGGTACTGGGGTTTGACATTGTGTTGCTTTTCGAATGCATGAAAGGACCAACGTCCAGGAAACTGATCTGTACTTGCCATTGGATTTTACTCACTGTATTGGAACATTATCATATACTAGCTTTATAGCCCGTGCGAGGCACGGGCATGTTCTAAAATATTTCGTAAATTTCATTAATTTCAACGTATTTTATGAGTTACAGATATATTGATATGAGATAATTATAATATAAATTAAAATGTCATTTCGAAATTTGAGAGTATAATTATCATTTCGCATCGATAAATTGACTCATTGAAATTCTTAGTTCATTGAAAAATTATTGCATTCTCCACCCCATCCTGAAATCTCCCCCTCTCTGCCTTTTATTTTCGACGTCACTCTATGGAGACCCCCCACTTATCATTTTTATCCCTCTTTTACGGTCACTTTGGCTTTTATTTCCTTTCTCTCCGTCTCCTCCACTTTTTCTTCTCAACTTTTGTTTAGGATCTGTATTTTGATCGTTCTCTCTCTCCTTTCATGCCCCCTCCAATGGTGGTTGCCTTCTATTTTCGGTGTCACTCTCTAGAGACCCCTCTCTTATGTGATGATCCTCAGTAAGACGTAATATATTACAACACATTTACTGAAATGCATGTTATGCTTTGTTTATTTAGTGTGCGTCATAATTGTTTACTCAAATGCATTCTTTGAATGTTTAGTTTGTGTTTATTTAGAGTGTGTATTATGTGTTTGATGGAATTCTTGAACCAAATTTGTAGGCTTTGTGCATGTAATGCACTTGGGGTTGGTATGCTCATAAAGTAAATATTTGTCATGGGTTGTTGTTTGAGCTGGCAGTGACAAATTGTTCTTTATCAATATTGTCGAATTTGTGCTTTTTTGGGGTTAATTTATTTATGTTATTTGCCCACCCCCCCTCTCTCTCTCTCTCTCATGCCTCCTCATACGGTGTTGGTTGCCTTCTATTTTCGGCGTCACTCTTTGGAGACCCCTCTTTTATCCTTCTTATCCCTCTTTTACTGTCTCTTTGGCTTTTCTTTCCTTTTTCCCCCGTCTCCTCCACTTTTTTCTTCTCAACTTTTGTTTTATATCTGTATTTTGATCTTTCTCTCTCGACTGGGGGAACATTGGCACTCCATTTACTTGTTTGTAGTTCATGGGGTAGCCGTTAAGTGAATGTTGTAATATTTGATTGGTGTGTATAATAGAGTAAAAGTGTAGAAATATAAGTTGTATTAGTACGTGTGGATATACCATTTAAACGAATGCATACCACTTTGCCCATTTAAGAAGAGTCTCCCTGCAGACACGATGAATGCAATAATTGTACAGTTGTGGATATACTTTATTTCAGAAAACTATTACTTATACCTCTCAAGAAGCATTCATGATAAGTTACTCGTTTCACCTTACAATTGACACTTGACACAAATAATTTAACAGTTAATACATTTAATATTTTATCATAGATATTCAAAAAATTCAAAGCGATATTAGTTTATATTTGATTTAGTTGTACGATGACAACTTCAACTTCCTTGTAAAAATCACCAACACAAATTTTTTTATTAGTATAGAAAGAGAAAACTCTTTGCATTTTTTGGGTTCAATACTTTATATACTAATAGTATATTTTTTTGAAAATGATCAACATACAAATTTATCTATTGAGGACGAGACTTATAATATATTGGACCATAATAAAACTACAGTTTTAATCTATATTAGTAACTAAAATTTCAAAAATGCGTATATAATTATAAGTTGTTAAAATCTTATAATGAAGCAGTAATAAATGTTAAATAATGAATAAAAATCCGTTTTACGCTTATTATAGAAAAGGATATAATTGAAAAGGAGTAAATATGTTGATCGTTTTAAATTTTAAAATAAATATTAAAACAGAATATAATAGTTGATATTGGCTATAGATGTCAACATTTGTCACACTATTACCTAGGTCATGGTTCAATTTCTATTAAAAACAAATTTTTTTATCATCAATATACAATTTGGAGGAGTAATTTAGTAATCTAATATCATCAATATAATATTGAAAGGGTAATTTAGTAATATATATATATATATATATATATATATATAATCTGATAGTATATATAATTTGTAATCTAACAGTATATATAATATGGGTCATTATGTACTTAATACAAATAAACATGCAATATACAAATATTAATATAATTCTTTTTTAATGGATCAAATCCAATTTTATAACATTTGTATATCTATTTTTGCGTGAGTTTTTCCCTGAAATATAATTTTGAGACACTTGTGAAAATAAATTATCTACATTTCCAAGTAGATTACAAGAAGAGACCAAAATAGAGGATAACATATTGAGTATTTGCGGATATTAATAAAGAGTTTCATATTTTATGGATCAAATTACAGTTTATAACATTTTGTATATTTATTTTGCGCGAGTTTTTCTCTAACATGGTCAGATATATGATTTTAAGGCATTTGTGAAAATAAATTATCTACCTTACTAAGTAGATTACAAGAAGAGACCAAAATAGAATATAAAATATTGAGTATTTGCACATATTATAAAAGAGTTTCATAATACAATCAAAATAGATGTCTAGCATAGTGGTAAGGAATGTCACTTCTAATCAAGAGGTCAAGGGTTCAATTCCCATTAGAAACAATTTTTTTTGTCATCTTAATATATGAGGGGGTAATTTAGTAATTTCACATCGATTAAATTGTCTCACTAAACCCCTAGTTGCTCTATTATATATATAACTAGCCTAAAAACCCGTGCGAAGCACGGGCCTGCTTATTTACTGAAATAATTTTTCGCACGAAAATGTATATATATCGAAACAATTTTGTAATTAAAATTAATTTTGAATTTATCTTATATTTGTATAAAAAAAAATTAATTTTTTAAATATTTAATAAGATGTCACAAAATTTGGAAAAAAAAATCTATAAAATAAAGATCAAATTATTATTTTCATTTGACAAAATATTAATTTAGTTTTAAATGTCGTGAAATGCATTTTATCAAATTCAACAATTAAATATAATCTAAATGATTATTTTAGTATAGTTGTTTATGATATGGATGTATCTAAACTAATGTGTTTTTAACGAAATGACAATATACTTGTAAATAAAATATAAAGTTGGTCAGGTACGTAAGACTACACACCGTGATCACATCTTAAAATCTTTTAGTCTAAAGTCCGTATATAACATTAGTGTATGTAAATTAATATGATAACGTACTGTGCCAAACCCAAGGCTTTAGGACTTGTTCATAGTGAGTATTATTGATATTAAGAACAAATAGAAACAATGTAAAATTTGAAACACGGTCGAACTATTGTTCTTGTTGCAATTATAATCAGGTTTACCGGAGTTTTCTATGTTGGAGAAAGTATAATTTGTAAATAGGTATTTTGCCTTAGTAGTTGTTGTTTGTTTTTCAGCGATCAATTGATTTGGTTTTTTTTTATTTTTTGCAGTCTAGAATATAAATCGTTAAATTGCACACAATGTTGTTGTAATATAATCGAACACATGTGAATGAGATAGAGGATTTTAAAAAGAAGCTGAAGGTTGGTGCATCTTTGCACACTCTCACAAGACTATCTTGCGGTGTAAATTACAAAATTGTCGGTATATAACATAGGCGATGCAGTCTTAACATTGTCAGATATAAACGTAGGGCTGAGACTTATTACAAAATCTATTAATATTATTTAAAAGTCATCCATGCGGCGTCTCACTCAATTTTTTTACTTTTAAAATTTTATAAAAATTTTATACTCTAATCTTATATGTTATCTATAACCTTATTATTATGTAGAAATTATATGTTATCTATAATCTTATACTCTTTTAAAATTTTATTTTTTATATCAATCATTTAAAATAAAAGAAAGAGAAACGTAGAGTATGCTCAATCCATTAAAATATTTTTGGTAATTATATACAATGCAATATTTTATAAATAATATAAACCAACATTTTATTTATTTAAAAATAAAAAATTATAAAAAAGAAGATGAGAGAAGAAGAGAAATTAACATTAATAAGATTTTAAAGAAAACTTAAACAAAATGTACTATGTTACTTATGCATGAGCTTGATTAGAGAAGATTAATGGTTCAATTTACTACACTAACATAATTTATCTACTATTTGCATAAATATAAAAGAGTTGACGTTTTTGTAATTTTTTAACATGTAGGGGCAAAATCATAAATTCAAGGTATTAAAATGACATATATCAATAATTTAAATTGATAAAACAGAATTGTAGATTATGTTCAATTGCTAAAAATATTTATTATAACTATGTATTGTGCAATATTCTAAAAATAATATAAATCAATGTTTATTAACTCAAAAAAATAAAAAAATTGGAAGAAGAGGTGGTTTATCTAATAAGAGTTTGAATATAAGCTCAAAACAAAGTGTAGCACAGTTGGTTATGACATGAGTTTGACATGGATATGTTAAGGGTTTGATTCCCATCATTAACATAATTTCACAATTTTTACATTTTCATTAAAGAATGGTATTTTTGTAATTTTAGAAAATATAAGGTAAAATCGTAACTTCACAGCCATTAAAATGGCAAACTTTGCCCTTTGTTGGCTTTTAATATATAGAGTACAATGCAATATTTTATAAATAATATAAACCAACATTTTATTTATTTAAAAATAAAAAATTATAAAAAAGAAGATGAGAGAAGAAGAGAAATTAACATTAATAAGATTTTAAAGAAAACTTAAAACAAAATGTACTATGCTACTTATGCATGAGCTTGATTAGAGAAGATTAATGGTTCAATTTACTACACTAACATAATTTTATCTACTATTTGCATAATATAAAAGAGTTGACGTTTTTGTAATTTTTTAACATGTAGGGGCAAAATCATAAATTCAAGGTATTAAAATGACATATATCAATAATTTAAATTGATAAAACAGAATTGTAGATTATGTTCAATTGCTAAAAATATTTATTATAACTATGTATTGTGCAATATTCTAAAAATAATATAAATCAATGTTTATTAACTCAAAAAATAAAAAAATTGGAAGAAGAGGTGGTTTATCTAATAAGAGTTTGAATATAAGCTCAAAACAAAGTGTAGCACAGTTGGTTATGACATGAGTTTGACATGGATATGTTAAGGGTTCGATTCCCATCATTAACATAATTTCACAATTTTTACATTTTCATTAAAGAATGGTATTTTTGTAATTTTTAGAAAATATAAGGGTAAAATCGTAACTTCACAGCCATTAAAATGGCAAACTTGCCCTTTGTTGGCTTTTAATATATAGAGAAAGATAGATTAGTACCTATTTTCTGAATCTTTGATTTTACGGTTAAAATGATAGTATAAATGATCCTGGGCTTCTTTTCTGTATTTTTGTCAAGTGCTCTTGGGCCTTTGTCTGCAGACTGCAATATCTAATCAGTAGAGCATATGATATGAGTATCCAAATTTAAGTTTTGGCTGGGCCATCTACTCTACTCCTGGTAGTAAATAAATTAAAACCCCAAATGAAATGTTTTCCTGAGAGATGCCAAAACCCAAAAGTTAGGCCCATTAACAATCTTCAATTGGGTATTGTATTGAACAGGCCCAACATAAATTTATCTAACTTAACGGTGTCAGTCTCATCCATTTTATTTCTCTCCCAGGGTTTCTTAAAACCTGATAAAACACAATTTAATCAAATCACAACAACATTTCAAATTAAAATGTCATCGGTAGGCACTTCTAAAGGCGTATTGGAGATCGCTAAATTTGCTGTTTATGTATCTGTTCCAATTGGACTCATGTATTTCTTTGCTAACAATACTCACAATCTCCAGCGATTCATGGGCGCTGTATCTCTCTCTCTCTCTCTCTCTCTCTCTCTTCTCTCTCTCTCTCTCTCTCTCTCCTCTCTCTCTCTCTCTCTCTCTCTCTCTCTCTCTCTCTCTCTCTCTCTCTCTCTCTCTCTCTCTCCTCTCTCTCTCTCTCTCTCTCTCTCTCTCTCTCTCTCTCTCTCTCTCTCTCCTTCTCTCTCTCTCTCTCTCTCTATCTCTCTCCCTCTATGTGTATATATGTGTTTCATTTTGCTAATAATTAGCTATATCTGTAATTGTTTTAGATGCCTGGAGCTCGATTACTGTTTATTTCTGTATGTATATGTTTGTGTGAGTTACATACTTGTGTTGATTGCTGGTTTAGTTTGCGTGAGTGTGATTGGAAATGTGATTTACACTATAATGTTGAGCGAGGGATTGTGATTTAACCGAGATTGGAATTTAACTGAGATTGTGATTAGGATGGTTATATGGTTATAGTTGTTTACCCCCTTAACACTTCTGAATGAGCAGTCCCTGACCGATCTGCCATTCATTTTGTTTGTACATGAAAATTTAGCTAGCTGAATGAATCATATTTTGCCGAATCATTCATAGACAAGTTTGGAGCCGAGTGATTCAGCAAACACCTGAATACCTTCCATTACCCCACGTGACATGTGCTCAACACTGAGAAATACATTTAAATGTATTTTAATTAAATACTTGTTAATTTTATATACTTCTTCAAAATTTATAATCTTTATAATAGCAAGATATCGTAGTGAATATTACAGTATGTTGCTAGGTTGCTTAAAAGTACATTTAAGCATTCGTCTTTTTTCTTATTAATTTTAATTTTTTTAACAATTATGATGACATTAGTTATATTATTATATTTAAGTATGATATTGTGCTTAGCAAAAATAATAATATGATATTGATTAGACATAGTACAAAATAATTTGTTAGAAAATAATTTTAATTAAAAGGGTATTATATTAAATTGAAATCATTCAAATTTTTTCTGAAATTTATTACCAAACACTCTTACTCATTCTGAATTCAGATAACTTAATAATTCAGATCATTCAAAAATTTGAATGATTCAGATAATTTTTATTCAGATTTGTCAAATGACCTCTTAGGCTTTTAGCTTCAGCAAACTTAGTATCCCATGTCCCATCTTCCCAGATATGGTATCTGAATGCCTCTAAATTAGACTGACAATCGTTTCATGTCGTGTACTTTCGTGTTTCATGTACTTGAATGTGAAATTCCTACCCGACCCATTAAGGATTCGTGTACTTAATGTGAGATCCATATCTGAATATCCAATCCAACCCTTGTCGTGTACTTTATGTATCATGGTCGTGTACATTTAATAAGAATTGATGCAGGACAGCGGATCAAAAAGCCCAAAGAAAGTATTTAGGAGCAGTATAATAGGCTTTGGAGGCCCATTTATTAGAATATTATATGATAGGTTTAGTTTTATTATTACTGATAATATAAATTTTAGGGGTTTAGTTTTATTAGGAAAGTCGATTATTATATATAGGACTATTATCATTGTAATTCAGCAGAGATTATTATTATTGAGGATTATATGAGTTGTTTTGGAATATCTCTTGCGAGAGAATTCTACCAGAAACCCTAATCAGCCCCCAGCCCCCATCAAGAATATTAAAATAAATTAATTAAAATATTTATTAAAACATGTAAATTTTTATGTATAATTTTACAAATATAAACTGAATATTTATATTTACATACAATTCTAAAAATATACATATATTTATTTATTTATAAAAACATCTATTTCGTGTACATACATGTCGTGTAATAAAGTGAAAACCCATATTGGACACTAAATTTCGCGTTTACTTTTGGTACCAAAAATTCAAACCAAAACACTAAATTTTCGTGTCATGTATCAAATTGTCGTGTTTACTTTACTCTGAACCCTTTCTGCTCCATAATTTTGAAAGGTGTGCCTGTTGAAATTATATTTTAGCAGTGATCAAGTTTTTCCAGAAAACCGAGGGCCTGAACTCCTGAGCATGTTATGCTAATGTTATATTTGATTTTTGGAAACCACTTGCACTTAATTATAGTAATCATGAATTTGATATTGTGAACTTAGAGATGATGGACTGTAACTACTACTCATAGAATTCTGTTCGTATATTCCTTAGCTTGACTGAAAAATCGATAATAGTGCTCCATCATTGAACATCCTAAGTAGAAGCATTGGGTAATTACATCACAAATAAGCCTGGCACCACAAATCTACATTTTTTTTTGCTTATAAATGTAGGCAAGCATTCTAAATGAATTTTTTTTTTTTGCAGAAAATTATCATTTTGACCATGGATCTGTATTATGTAATATTATCTTGGAAACATGTTCTTAATTTGATTTGTATATTGAGTTTGAATCATTGACGAATCAATGCTAGACATGTATCTAGTTCCTTGCTATCTATGACTTCATAATTGTGGATTTTCAACCATTTTATATCTTAATTTATATGAAAAACAATGTAAACTTTATGATGAACTTATGGAACAGGAGCTCGCATTTGCTACTGCCAAGAGTGGGTGTTAAGCCACAAAATAAAGATAAATTAATACTGTTGTAATGTTGTTGGAAGGTTTTAAATTTTTAAGTACAAGTTTTTTAGTCATGCAACTGTGCTGTGGTTTTCTGTTTGTATTCGAAGCGAAGAGGGGAACTAAAACAGACTTTTTAAATTGTTGTTTAATTATGTTTTCTTGTTATGCTTTCTTAATCCTTCTTTTTCTTGTATATCTTATGTTTGTTGTAACTTCCTAATATATCAATATCTAGATTTTTTTTATCATCGCTGGGATAAGCATAATAGTCTGTCAATTTTGAAACCGGTGGCAATATCAATTTAGGGCCACAAGGTATGGCCTTACACACAATAAGACTTCTAGTGCAGTATGTGTGTGTAGCTATGTGTCGGTCCAAGCATCTAGTGCATCATGTTATTTGGTCCAACCATGTATATATTTTAAATCATATGAGTGTTGTCCAAATTTAAAGTGGTGTACCAGCAGTTAATTTTTCAAATCTTCGTTTTGACTACTTTGTCCATGGTATCCTTACTACAACGTCAAGTCATTCGCAGTGTGTTGCATTGATTTGATTTCGTACTTATCTTGACACAACATTATCAAGAAATATAACCTTCACAGTATAACAGCAATGGTTAATCATGGTAGATGGAAGGGGTTGTGTTAAATATTAAATTTGCCTGGTACAAAAAATTTATTCAAGAGACTACTTATAAATGAGGGAGTTCAGTCAGGGTGGGAGATGAGTAGAGCTGAAAGTGTTCCAAAAGATTTTAGAGTATATTAATTTTATTTGAGAAAAAAGATAGCTGTTCCATTTTTTTCCAAATTGACCAGATAATCTACTTTTTAGGTTCAAATTTAGTTACAGATTTTTCTGTAATACATTAGAAAATAATTTTTTCCCTCTATTGTGTAGCGTCAATATGTGGTCTATCCGCCTGAGGGAGAAAGACCCCCATCACCAGAGGAAATGAGGGAAATGGCTCGAGAATTAGCCCGAAAGCGAGATAACCGTGGATGACTATTCGGTGTAAGTTGAATGTGCAGCTACTAGTTATCTTGTTTGTACTTCAAATAATGTAAAAGTCTCTAAAAATCTCTGTACTGGGTTGCTGTTAGAAAGACAGAGATTAACAGTAATCGGTGTGTGCATTGAGTAATAAGTGTCTGTCTGGAGTAATTGTTCTATCCAAATTCTGTTATATCTAGTGTTGCATTTAGTTTCCATTCTTTCTTCCTCTATAAAAGAAAGATATGACTTTAATAGTCAGCTTCTCCGATATTTAAACGTAGAGCTCATCTCTGATGTTCATTCTACTTCCAGAAAGTGTTGATTGGTATGTGTGTATATCAGTTTGAATTTGTAGTTGAATGAACGTGTTAATGTTGATCAGATTCGAGAACACTGTTAATATGTAGACAGATGTCTTTGCGACAGTATATAATCAAATTCAGCTGGCCTATGAGCTTCTCAGGCGTTTTCATATTTTACTTGACTTGCTGAAAACTTGAAAACAATATCGGTGTCATGTTGAAATGATGCTTATTTGACAGATTTAAAGGAGTTTTGAGATAGTTGTGAAGGTGTTATGCCACGTTTTGGCATATTCCAAATTTCTCCGTTTAATAATTATTAATTCAGATTAATAATTAATTCCTTGATTTTGGATGTGGAGAGAGGTAGAACGTCGTAACACATGCTAAAATGAGACAATAATTCAGAACTTTCTAGTCCCGGTCCTTGGGAGTTGTATACAAGTTAGAGATAACTTGAATCATATTTTTCCAGAAAAAATATTTGAACTCACCTATACAGAATGGGACATCACAGGCAGACACACATATAAAATATAAATTGAAATTATATGGGGGATGGGGAGAGATTGAGGATAATAAGAATTGAAGTAAACCTAATTAGAAGTCGTGGGAGTAGTTACCTGTCAAACTTGTCATGTGTTTGGACTTTAGAGCAGTTGCCTGTGTTTGAACTTGATGAAAGGACTGATAGAGAAAGTTGTTATTTCTTGTGGATTTGTGTTCTTGCCTACTACCTCTAATAGCTCTAGTTATTCTTACCAGAACTATTTTCGGCCTAATCTGAGAGTGATATTATAAAACATTCATTGAATTTGTGAATTTGACATTATTCTGATAGGGTCGTAAATTCAATTACGGATAAAAAACTCTCATCGTGAATTTAATGTGTCAATTAAGGTTCCGGGGACTTTAGAGATGTGTCAATTAAGGTTCCGGGGACTTTAGAGTGGAGTTTGATCAGTGTCCGTGTACAGAACTATAGAGACAATTCATAGACGCTGGTCCTAGTACAATGAACACTACGATGCATTGATTCTCCGGTCAATTATAAGTCGATTAATCGTCTAGCTAATACATGGGTGGCCGACGTAGAGGTTACCTGTTAGAAGTTGGCATTCATTTAAGACTATCTTTATGAAGATATCTTTTAAAAAAGAAAAAAAAAAGAATTAGGTTATAAGCAATATACTGAAACTAGTCTGTGAAGGTGAAAAGAGGCTTGATATGAAGGGTTCCGTCACTTCAAACATGACTTGCTCAACTGTAAGCCAGACTTATGGTTCACACGTAGTACCTAGTATTAACTCGGCTCAACTTCCCTTTCAGAGTCTATTTAATTTCAACTCAACAATTGCAAAACTAAATATTTCCATTTATATTTCCCTTTACAGCTTCTTCCTTCTTTTTTCCAGAAGGCGTGGTTAGATCATCTTTGAATGTTCAAACTATGGGCCTGTTTGGCAATGCCAAATTAAGCTGACTTATGGTTTATAAAGTCATAAGAGTTTACGAGGGTTGTTTGTGTACTCAATTTATTTGATAACTTATAATTTATAAATTGATAAGTTGAATGTTAGAAATCACCAACATTTTACTTAACTTTTCAACTTATTCTTTGATTTCTTTATTTTTTTAATACTTTAAATTTTTACCTTTGTGTTTTTAAATATTTTTTTAATTTAAAATGCAAGTGTTGAAATTATTGTATTTAATAATTATTTTTTCAAATTTAATTTAGTAAATTTTTCACTAATTTATAAGTAAATTTATCCAAACATCCGTATAACTTATAAGAATCCATCAACTTCTCACTTATAAAGCACTTACTCATTTTAAGATATAAATTAACTTTTTTGTAATACCCCAAACATCGATTATAGGTTTACGTCCCATTTAGCATTAAATTTCTCCATCTGTTTCATGATTTTTAAATATCTAGAAGTTGACTTTTGCGTTTTCTCTTCACATTTAAATGTCTATCTTTGCTTTGCAGCATTTAAATGAATACGATCCGATCACGAAAAATTGAAATCGTATTCCCGTTCCAACGTCTGAATATATATGAATCATGTAAAATCTCTTTGCAGAATCTCTGAAAATGTTATTTTTCGAGTACTTTTTTAATTTCCAGAACAATATGTGTTGCATATTCTCCCGCTAATACTCCAATAGAGCTCACTAGATACACTTCACTCTGTAACTTGAGTAATTGAGGTCAAAGACCAGTTATTTTCCTAGTCTTTCACAAGTTACCGAGTATATTAATTTATACATTTACATATATTTTTCGCCACAAGTATTGACAACAATATTTTATTGATCGTAAAAATTATATATTACTAGTTTGATTATACAGATCAAATAAACGATTTCAACAAGAAAAATGAACCAATGGTAGTATGACAGGTGCACGGTGCAGCTAAGGAACTCTTCCATAGTTGGACAAACAAACTAATTAATGGTTCTTACCAAAATATGAAGCTTCAATTCCCATTTTCTGGTTGATTAAGCTAGTTTACACATGCATAGAAGCTTCAGTTCACATTTTTGATGTACGCGCACCCATTCACACAGGATTTGACAAATTAGCAAAAAGAAATTAGACAGGATTTGACAGAATACCTCTTGATTATCTGTTTTATATCCAAAATCTTGTAATCCCGGCCCTCAAATGAAGTTCAGATCACTAGTCCCGAGAAAATAAGGTTATGATCACCGGTCTCCGCTATGATATATGGTAGTCTTGGTGGTTGGTATTCACAGGTGGTTGGAGATCAAATCCGTTACTTAAAAATGTATACAAATATTGACTTTTACTTGAAATTATGGGACTGTTTGGCAATTGATTTATAAGCTAGTTTATAGCTTATAAATCAATTTTGACTTATGGAGGGTGTTTGCCAAAATAAGTGAAACCAACTTATGGCTACTTAAAATGGATAAGTTGAATGTTAAGAATCCTTAACATTCAACTTATAACTTATAACTTATTCTCGATACACGCAATATATAATATCCTTCAAATCTTCAAAACCATATATCTTTTGATCCGTTCATTAAAAAATTGATATGTATATATCAAATTTCTCTACTCATCGAGATCTATTCATTTATATCCATTTATATATATTAAAAAATAAATATTTTAAAAATAATAAAAAAAAGTTAACTTATAAGTTCTGATTTACCCAAACACTCTACTGCTTAAGTTCTGATTTACCAAACACTCTAGGGATTTATAAGCTCAGCTCTACTTATCACTTATAAAGCACTTACTCATTTTAAGCTATAAGTCAACTTATTCTTAATACCCCAAACACCCACTATGAACTTTATAGGTAAATTCAAACTTATTCGGGCGAAAATCTTTGCTCATTATGAAAAATGGTGATGTATATTATCTTTGACACAGTTCCTACTTTTCGATTTTCCGATATTTTTACCCAAGAAATTACGTTCAATAACGTCAACTCACAAGTGAAACAAACAAATACTACAAAATTTCTTTCATTATCACAACAACTGTTGCTGGGCTGGGTGCATTGCTTTGCATTTCCTTTTCACGAGCATCCCCCAGCATATCTGATAAAGCTGCCCCAATTAATGTTGCGTTTTTGTACAACTTCAAAACGTGGCATACTCGAAGGGACAGAACGAGTCAACAACAGTACAATATCAGAACGAGTCAACAACACTGTAATATCTTAATCTGGAGTCTAATATCATAGATTATCATCTCAGAGTCATGAACTTTTAACCTTAAGAACTCTTAGAACTCTAATTTATATTTTAAAATAATATATATTTGTTATATGTAGATCAGGGATAAAGTTGTTTATAAACACAAAATTCATAATTTAGAGCTAATTAATATTTGATTAACAATTATAATCATACATCGATATCGATCACAAAATTCTCCATCATTATCATAAAATCCCCCCATTATTTTTATCAACTTCCGTGAAAATATTCAAGTTTTGGTATGAACACAATATTAGATAACACAACTGAACATTTAAATACAAGTAAATTCAGTTGTAAGAACTTTAAAATTTATGTGTTTGACTTCAAATTGGATTGCATGAATTTTATGTTCAACGGTAGAACACGAAAGTTATGGTATGAAAATAATATGAATAACATTGTTCAACAGCTGCTGAACATTATAAAAAAAATCAAGTTCACTTGTAGAATTTCGTAGAAAAAAGTAGGTTCAGTTGTTGAACTTTGAAGTTCATGTGCATAACTGCTAAAATTCAGTAGCAGAATACTGTATTTATACTACGAAACAAAATAGGTCATGCACTAGAATCCTTTTATCTGATAAATTTTTCCGTGTATAAAATTTTGAATAAAACAAATAAATCATTTTTAAGAAAAAAAATTAAAATTGAAAAAACAGCCAAAAGATATATGAGATAAAAATTAAAATAATAAAAAAAGAATTTAAAAAATGAGTAATTGATTAAACTTCTTTATTTAAATTAATTGAACTAATAGTGTAGTTATTTTATTCCAACAATACCCTAATAAGGATTTTGAATCTGCACAATTAATCTAGTAATAATTCAACCATTTATAACAATTCTAAAAGTCTTTTTCAGTACGTGGTTCTCTCTTGATCATGACCCTATCATCGTAATCTTTCCCCGGCTTCATAATCTTTCCCCGGCTTATCCCAAATTATTCAGGTCCCAACTAGTACAAATATAAGTGGAGCTACCCATTTCATTCAAGTGTTAGAGGCTTATTTATTGTTATCGCAAAAACTGGATTTGATTCTCGTTTAAGTTAACGTTGAATGAAGACATGCATGACCGGGTCACTGTTGAGTGAGAATTTAGGTTTTCCAACTACTATTTGTAAATTTAAGCATGGGCAATTAGCAAGAGGCAACAGCAACATGCACAAGCTTAAACTCGTATGCATTAATCAACTCGAACCTAAAAATAAATTAGAGCACGTCAAGGTTAATTACTATGAAAAGAACAATAATTTACGTGTCTGCTTTGTGCCTTATATATGTATATACTGTGTGAGAAAAAGTAAAAAACCTCCGAAGTCATACATTCAGTGTTCACGCCGGTTTTCGGGTACTCATCAGACTCATGTGCATATGCAATCACCGTCTTCAATGGTTTGCTGTTTGTTTGCTTTATATCATGTCAAATCTATGAATGTCTTCCGTAAATGTGTAAAAGCTGCAAAAATATCACACAAGGGTGAATATATATATATACTTGAGAGGTTAATTATCGGGTATGTTCACTACAATAAATTACGACGGAAAACTTAGCGCGTCATTCTTACGACGGATCATTTGAAAATGATTTTAAAAAAATATTTGGACAACCTAACTCTGCTCTTCTATAAATCACGTCCACAGAAATATTTTGGTCCCAAAATTGTTTTCAATATAAAATATTTTAGTTAATTTTGAAGGCGTCTTTTTTGAATTTGAATGTGTCAAATTAATCACTTATTGCAAAATTAATCAACTCGTTATTAATTTGAAAATTTAAATTAAGGAGACCATATGAAAGTGGCTATTTACAAACTTCAATAATTAAATTTATACAAAATTTCAAATTTATAGCTAAATTAAATAATCTTTGCAACATTTAATTAATTTTTCATGCTCAAATGCACTGGTGATGATTTTGATATTTATCTTCAAATCGATGAGATTCGATTGAATGTTAAAACTAAATTTATGATGGTTCGGTTACATTAAGTTTAATTTATGGTGAAAGTGTCTTAAGATATGTGTAAAATATTAAAAGACCATGGTAAGTTATTTATTTCATTAACTTTTAAAAAGGTACTTTTTAAATAAGTGTTAGATATACTTCATTCCCGAACACTCTTGATAATAAAACAGTACAAGTTATTGCATTTGATCATTAATAATTTAAAAAAAAAATTTGTCAATAAAACTGTAATATAATTGGTCGTGGAACATGTTCTTATATAAATATTTCTTTATGTATTTCTAATAAACAAATATCATATTTCTCTGGATAAATTATAAAATATATATATACAACACATAATAAACACAAAATCCCGCCATTTAGCCAACTGGCAAATTGAATGCCAACTCGCGGGAAATAATTAAAAGTTCGTTGGGTGGTAGTTGCACCCCCCCTCCCCCCCCACCCCACCCCACCCCACCCCACCCCACCCTTCAAATCTCTTTAAATACGCCCTTCATTTTTCCAGCTTCCTCAAATCATACCCTCCTTTCATTTTTCTCCTCCTACTTTTAAATTTTTCTCAATTTTACAAATTGTCGCTCTCTAGAAAAAAAAATGAAGAACGAAAAAAAATTTAGTCCGAATACTCAACCGGTCGAAATTTCGTTCGAAAAAAGCAAATACACACTTCCGAATTTTCTCTTATCGATCAAGCTCAAGTATGTGAAACTTGGTTATCACCACTTGATCTCTCATGCCATGTACTTGTTGCTCATCCCTTTACTAGCCATTTTTTCGGTTCATCTTTCGACATTTAATTTTCAAGATTTTGCTCAAATATGGCAAGTTCTTAAATTTAATCTCGTCACGGTCCTTGTTTGTTCCTCGCTCATTGTATTTTTACTCACCCTTTACTACATGAGGCGTCCGCAACAGGTCTACTTGGTGGATTTTTCGTGTTACAAGCCCGAAGATGCTCGAATGTGCACTAAAGAATTTTTCATGGATAGGTCACAAGAAAGTGGGATTTTCAGTGAAGAAAACTTGGCATTTCAGAAGAAGATATTGGAGAGATCAGGGCTTGGCCAGAAGACTTATTTTCCGGAGGCTGTGATGCAGTCTCCTCCGAATATTAACATGGCTGAGGCGAGAAAAGAGGCGGAGATGGTGATGTTTGGAGCCATTGATGAGCTTTTGTCGAAAACCGGGGTGAAGCCTAAGGATATTGGAGTGCTTATTGTGAATTGTAGTTTGTTTTGTCCAACACCATCTCTCTCGGCTATGGTTGTGAATCACTACAAGCTTAGGGGTAACGTTTTGAGCTACAATCTTGGTGGTATGGGATGCAGTGCTGGCCTAATCTCGATTGACCTAGCCAAACAGCTTCTCCAGGTTAGTACTTTAGTAATCAAACTAAATATGTTTCAAGCCATGTACTATATAGTTGTAGACAACTAAATGAAAGTTAACACCATCGTACCCAGTGCACAGAAACTCCCTGTCGTTGACATGGTAAGCGGATGTTAATATATTATGATGAGGTCCTACCAAACTCACTTTTATACCTGTGTTTTAGTAGGATTTTTTTTAATTTTATATTACATGGTTTGCATTACTAAATAGTTGATGTTAGGTTTCACTGTTATTCCTAATATCTGGGATTGTGACATTACTTGCTGTAGACGTATGGTTTTCTAATTGAAGATAGACAGAACACTGTGATAGATAAGATGACATACCAGTGTTGTGTTTGACTGTTGAGTATTTCACTCACATAATTTATGGAGGCACTTCCATGTTAAAGTAAAACAAGTACCAGAATTGAACAGTTTAAGGAGCCAACATTTCTTTTTTGATGAAATTTGTTTAATTTTATCGAGTTCAATTAATTGATTTAATTTTTTTTTTGAACAGGTGCAACCAAACTCCTATGCTCTGGTGGTGAGCATGGAAAACATAACATTGAACTGGTACTTTGGTAACAACAGATCAATGTTGGTGTCAAATTGTCTTTTCCGCGTTGGAGGAGCTGCAATTCTGCTGTCCAATCGATCATCAGATCGTCGTCGTTCAAAATATCAGCTGATCCACACTGTCCGTACCCACAAAGGTGCGGATGATAGGTCTTACAACTGCGTTTTCCAAGAGGAAGATGATGAAAAGAAGATTGGAGTTGCACTCTCAAAGGACCTAATGGCTGTAGCAGGGGAGGCCTTAAAGACAAATATCACAACTCTCGGGCCATTAGTTCTTCCAATGTCCGAACAACTACTATTTTTTGTTACATTAGTTGCGAGGAAAGTTTTTAAGATGAACATTAAGCCTTACATTCCTGATTTCAAGCTCGCGTTTGAGCATTTCTGCATTCACGCTGGAGGGAGGGCAGTGTTAGACGAGTTAGAGAAAAATCTCGAACTTAAAGAATGGCATATGGAGCCTTCAAGAATGACTCTTTTTAGATTTGGTAACACTTCTAGTAGTTCATTGTGGTATGAATTAGCTTATTCTGAGGCCAAGGGGAGGATCCGAAAAGGCGATCGGACGTGGCAGATTGCATTTGGATCAGGCTTCAAATGTAACAGTGCAGTTTGGCGTGCAATGAGGACCATTGATCCTGCTAAGGAGAAGAATCCTTGGATGGATGAAATTCATGACTTCCCAGTAGATGTGCCAAGAGTAGCACAACTTGGTTCTTAAACATCTTAGGAGTGTTTGGTTAGGACAAAGTCGTTAAACAAAAAACAATTCTATTTTGTTGTAACGAAACCAAACCAAACATATTAAGTGTATTTCACTCTGAAGTAAACCCGACACAACTGTCTACTAGTATGTTGCTGTGTATAAATTTATTCGACAATGGATTAATTTGCCTTGTTGAAATACCACTATACTTGTATGTCTACTATTTTGTTGACAATGTAAAGGAATCAATGAATAATTAAAGTCAAATTGTGGAACTATTAACTGGGTCAACTAATCTCCATTCTCTTCCTAGTTCAATCATCTTTGTGAAAGTTCATGCATTAAATATGCTGTACTTGTGAATCTGGAAATTAGATTGTGTGGATCTACTAACCACTAACTAAAGAAAAATTTGCATACAATTAATTTGCTAACTAGAAAATTTTGACTTCCTTTTCATAGTACTACTACTAATGACTTGACGTGAGTCACATTCACATTACTCAACTACACTATAGCAAATTAAAACAGGAGGGGCTATAGTTGAGATTGACAAAACAGGAGCGCATGATTAGCTTGTAGGAGTACAAATTAAAACGAGGGGCTATAGTTGAGATTGACCATAGTTGCATAAAACGTACTATTTTAGTACTTTTGGCATACGCATAAACTAAGGGGGCGTTCGGATGCATTATAGCAATTGCTATCGAAATCAGTAAGAGAATGGAGATTTATATTTCACACAACTAAATTGGTAATCCGAACACTATCCATTGGGTTTAAAATTTCGATTCCCACCAACAAAACTCATTAATCATAACCAAACATTTCCTAAACCTACTTAATAAGTACGTACTTTACCGGAATAACATAGCCTAGAATTTTTTAGGCCATCGAGTCGTCAACATTTCGAGTCTTTCTCAACAATAAACTCGACGTAGTCATTATCAGGATTTATAATTTAAAGAGGGAGACAATGTGTAAACATAAGTCTATAATTCAGGAGTATATAGCTGGAAAATTGTGACAGTAACCTAACGGTATGTATCATGCAGGTTGTCCAGAAACTAATTGTCCCACTACCATTACTAGTGTTTGATTACTGGATCCGGCTCAGTCATAATGTATCCAAAAAATCTCTGACTTTAAGATGATAAAATTTAATTTGTAAGAGTGATTCTACTATATATTGCCTTGTATTTATGTAGGACTAAAGTTATATTTTCCAATATTTCATAAGAATTTATAATTTCAAAATAGATTTAGTCTGCTTCAAAAGAAAAAAAAATATATTCACGAAACAAGTCGGTAATCTGATAATTGTGTTTGTTAATAACAATATAATTGTGATCAAATCACAAGCCTGATACATCAAATTTCCAACAACTCGCAAAGTTATAGCGTCCTTCAGATAATGAAAACACAACAAATATCATGCTACATACAACAACTCTGCCTCCTTTGCATTGAATAATTGACCAACTAGCTTTAAAGCACTCAATTTATACCAATCAGTTCACTAATCTACTCATACTTGCTTCAGAAACTTGAGTTATGACCCAGCTACCTAGTTTTTAAATCTAAAATTGCAGACAACGCTGGTCCCCGATTACATGCCCCATATACCTCTAGCTGCTGAAATCTTGTTGCTTGGTCGAGATGTTAATTCATACAATATCCTAGCAAATGTATCTGAATGCCTTCCATCAGAGAAGAGTATTTCCGCAAATGTATTCTCATAAGTTAGCAGCGATCCCCGATTCTCATAATTCATACAATATCCTAGCAAATGTTTGTCTCCAATATCAAAGCAGCTTTCCTGCAAACTTCTGGGACTGGATGAGGTCTCTTTATCACTTTCAACAGTCTATCTATTGCCCTGCAAATGCACAAAATAAAAATAATTAGCACTTCTATTTCCAGTTCGAGAACGCATATTACAAAACTTTTTCTCACCATCGCTCACTGGCAAGCCTTAGACGACAGTCCATATTAATTTCCACGAGATGAAAAATAGCACCAACAGCAGCTGCTTGTGCATCACCAGCTGGTATGCTCAAAAGATCAACCAAAAGTTTATGTATCTGCAAGTTCAATCAATATATATCTGATATGTTTTAGTTATGCACATGGCACGGACTGCAAACTGCAATATATTTACAGGATCATAACTAACAAAAAAAATGTAAAACATTTGACCTGTGGAGCAAAAGGTAGAAGAAAAGTTTCATTGTCAGGATTTATAATTAGACGCCCAATCAATTCTGCCGCTGCACAATGCCAGGCTTTGACTGATGATCCCAAAATCCCCATGACCGCTTGAACTGCGCATTTTTCCCTGAAAAAGTTAAACCAAAAATAAACATAGTCATCGTATACCTGGAATAGTATGCGAAGACTGGGAAAATCCAAGTCAAACTTCTTACGTCATTTTGATGAGCTAAAGATGCGGAGATCTATGATAGCAGCCAAATTCACCATCGTCTCGAGGGAATTAGTAACAAGTTCATCATCCTCTGTTGATAATAAAACAATCAGTAGTATGAAGTATAAAGTATGACATGCATACCTGCACCAAGTGTCCATTACAGTCATAAAACAACGGAATATTCTTGCATTGAATATGATCAGATTATGAAATCTACAAATACTAGTCGGGGCACTATAGTTTATTTGAAAAAAGTTCAACAATCTTAAGCCTCAGCTGAAAATAGCAATGCAAGAAATGTCAATTTAACACCAACAATGAACAAAATTATGACAACTTTTTATCACCTGTAATATGATCTTCAATACACTGGAACAAAGTTTCCAAGCAATGACGGTGTTGGGGCCATTATGACTTCATTTTCAGGCATGAAGGAGAAATTGCGAAGAATATTTGAAACAGCAACAGCACACTGCTGCTTTTCTGCCCGTCCTTCGTCGTCAAGATTAAACAGTCCATCTTCATCAGCCCACCACTGCGAAGAATGGAGCTTAGTTGTACTTTTCTGTGCATATGCCTCGACAATGGAAGATCCAGATCCAACGCTGCCAACCAGGAAAGCAACAAAGTCAGATTCAAAACCAGAATGTGAATCGAGCAATCAAACTTGGAATTTTATGCATATAAACTCACCTAGGATGTGGATTGGTGTCATTTATGTTTGGCATCTTGTACTCACTGCCGAATCCTGTGACGGTAGAATTTGCACCCAACATTCTCAACCTTGGCTTTTTTACCAACTCCTTTGGCAGGGATATATCACGCCAGTCATCTATCTGTTTCAGTAGTACATATGGGCCATTAATGAATATTGTTTAAAACACTGACCTAATTTTCCAGTAAAAATATAATTCTAATAGTAAGTAGGAATAACCCCTCGTTGACACGGGAAGAGAGCTATATAAGTGTAACCCCGGATTTAGAGCAAAACAAGACTTACAACTTGCAGAAGAGCATCGAGCAGTCCAGGAATTTTCGCAAGAGGTGTTGCATCTTTCCTCACTTCATCTTTTTCTTTAAATGACAGCAACGTCAGAGTGTTCAGTGCCCATGTCAACTCACTCTTCAAACCACTCTGCAGAGCCAAAACTATTCTTTTGTTATTTTGATCTGCAGTAAAACAGTAGAAAGCAGTTAAAATATTAACACTTGTACATCATCTGCAATGTAATTGAATGCTTTCACTTAGTCAATATGCGTACAGCACTACAGCTATAGCTGACGTTAACATTCAGATACCTAGGCTGCACTTGTCTACACACACCTGTATATAATAGTATGCATGCATGTATGTTGATATCTCGATGAGGGTAAGTCATGGGTGATCCACCAACAGGATAAGAGGACCACTGTAACAATGACGCACACGGCCTTTATGTCACCTAGACTCGGCCTGAAGTGTCCAACATGAATGTGTCCTACTGTCGGATTTGTTATATTGACATATTGCATGTTTTTGGCTGAATATTTTATCTAACCCAAAATGACTTTCATCCACACTCTGGAAATAGATAAAATTCTTAGTATACCTATTAGCATTAATTCTAACTGTACGAAATGGGTGATGCTTTTATCAGAATGATTACAACATAATATTGTAGTATAACTGTATAAGTGCTCAACTTATATTAAGGATTAGGATAGCAGGATATGTTTCACCAAAAGAAGTACTAGGTGGGAGATAAATATCCCAGAACAAATTGAGCCGATGACAATCAACAATGACAAATTAAAAGGTCTAAACACTATTTAAATGCAACGAGAATCGAATTAAATCTTGTCACATGACTTTTTCACGACAACTAGACGAGGAACAATGTTAGCAAGGACAACATACATAAGAATATTGATTAAATGATGCAAACCTAACAACACATGTCTTCTTATGATTAAATTTAGGATCCTTATTAATAAATTTTAACTGATCCGCATGAGAAAGACTAGAAAAGCCTTAAACTGTGTTTGGTAAAGAAACAAATACCTGAATCAGGAACTTTCAACAAAGCACCCATAATATCCAAGCACCCGAAATACCTATACATCCTAAATATCTGAGAAAGTGAACGGATGATCCTTGGGACAGAGACTCGACCAACACGTTTTTGCACAGAACCTCGCATTTGTGTATGATTTCTGAACTAGGTGGGTGTGACTAGACCATGGATGTCGGAGACAACAAATAATTACTAATATTTAAGGTTTCGAACAAAGTGACAATTCCAATTTTGGTAAATTTTCCAAATCTACTACCTCGTCCACTATAAAGTTCCTACAGGACAAGAAGATCTCATAGTGTCTTTGCAACTCCGGCAATCAAAAGTTTTCACGGGCGCGGAAAAAGTTCACACAAATTTTGAAATAAATACGGGATATGGTAATAGTCGAACAGAATATTTTGTAAATCTATATTAGATCGAGATATATACCTATCCGTCTATCCTTATATCTTCAAAACCCAAGTCAAATATATTGCCTTCAACTACTCATCATATAATTTTATATTAATATCAGTTTGATACTTTGATTATACAATTGCCTTGTCATATCTCTGAATTACTTTTAATGGTGAGTCAAGCAATCAACCTTATCCATTTCTTACAAACATATATATTTTCATCAATCCCTTGCTTAGGCTCATAACATTTTATTATGCTTTGATGTTAATGTACAAAGCCTTTTTTTTTCTTAACGGTAAAATATAGAAATCCTGCAATCTTTCTTGAAACATCTTTTGTAACCATTTCGTGTAACTCAAGTCAAATATAGAGAGTCTAGATTATTTGTAAACAAAAGCTTAGTAACCCTTTTACTGTATTAACTTGCCTGATTGTGACTAAGGAGGGTTGATTGGCACAAGGGCAAGTGTAGCAAAGTTCCTAGGTAGCAAAGGTGCTAAGACGAACAAAGGTTGTTGTGGTAAACGTTAAGTTGTAAGTTTATCATTATTGAATCAGTAATAGATCTTTTATGTTAGTTGCATAGAGCCTTAAATGTATGGCAAAAAAAACAAGAGGTTCTTTCTGTAATTGCAGTCCTATCTTTAGAATTGATAAATGTTTAATTTACTGCATTAGACTCGATTAAACTCCATGTGTCGATTATTAACAGTTGTGAGCCCGAGATTACCCATAAATCCATCGTAGCTTAAATTTAATAGCACTTGTACCTAGATTATAATTTGCCAATCATGGTCATAAAACACTATAATCAAAAGAAAGATATCATATAACCAGATACGAAAGCTGAGTAGACAACCCCTGTATACAACAAGATTTCTTATAAGAACACAGAAGGATCAAATCATACTGATACTTACACAAATTAAGTTAATTTCAAAATTTCAAGATGCATACAATTTATCCAATTCTACCGATAATACCTCGTTTTCCTAAATGTAACCAAAAGCCTACTCTAGTAATTGTTTTCGGAAACCACACTCGATACTAATTAAGCATTCCAACAGAACAACACTCGGAAAAAGAAACACATCATCTAGTGCATTTGAAAAACTCAATAAATTCCGCATAAACAAGCTATATACAGTCAAAACATTCGAAACACCTCAAATTATGCAAACAAACAAAAACCTAAATCAATTCTAACAAACTTAAACCTCGCCAAATTAAACTATAAAACACAGGTCTACGAATTAACACTTTAATTAACATAAATAACAATAAATAGCAAAGCTAGGGTTTAGACCTGCAAAAGCGGAGTGAACTTGAAGAGAAAGACCGAGAAGAGCGGAAGGAGCAATTGAATCAGGAGCGAATGAAGAAGAGAATGAATTGCTGTTTCCGCCGCCTCCGAACGGCCGCCCTCTCTTCGCCGACGATGATCCGCCGCCGCCCGCCGCCCTTTCCCGCCTCTCTTTTCTGCATATTGTTTTGGGTCCTTTAAGTCGCAGGCTAAAAAAGCGTTCGTTAAAATTTAAAAGTTGCATAAAAACATTAATTTTTTATATTATAATCAAAAATATTATCAAACATTTATCTGATTTTCACAACAACACTTATTTTAATAGTACTTTTTTCAACCGCTCAACAATTTTTAACAGCAATCCCAAACAGAGCCTTAGTCTTCGATTGTTTGTTTTAAATGATTTTTTTTACATTATATATTTATTAAAAAATAAGTTAAAATTATAAATTTTATTATAGTATTAAAATTTATTCAAAATTCTTTCTGATTGATCGTCTCGATTAATTTTCAATTTGTCGATTTGTTTCTGATTCGGCTATTCTCTATCACGAAAGTATATGTCAATTTAATATTAACATTTATGGGATAATTTTCTTGTAATTTCGAACCCAATTATATCTGATGTAAATATCTAGTTAATTAATTTTAAATTATGAATGTATTATATATTTAACATTAATTTAAATATATTGTAGATTCACCTCAAAAAAAAAATGAATGAAAGTGTACGTTGTAACTACGACTTAATTCAGTATGGGAGCAATAACAATTAGGGGGTGTTTGGTTAGGGGTATTCAATAAATAGAAAGGGAAATAATTAGATTCATTCCATTTGTTAATGTTTGTTTTGTAAAATTTTCAATTTCCTTTTACCTTTTTAATTATTGGGTTTACCCAATATTCCTTCCGTTCATTGAATTCTATACACCGGGACTAGGCACGTACACTAAGAAAAGATATAAAAAATGAGTAAAATTAGATGAAAAGTGAGTGAAGTGGTGGGACCTATCAATATTTAATAATAGATTTGAGATAGTGGAGGAAAGTAGTGAGTGTAATAGTGTTTTATATTATTATAGAATAGAGATAGCGAAGAAAGTAGTGAGTGTAATAATGTTTTATATTATTAAAAGTTACTATTTTTGAAATGTATAGATCTATTCCCTTTCCACGTAAAAACCCGCTCATTTCTTACCCGACAAAAGACAAAACATCGAATCAAAGAACTCATCCTCAACCTCCACCATCTCCGAGGTACTTCTATCCCCCTTCTTCCCCTCTTAATTTTTTCATTTTATCATGACTGTAATCTTTAATGGAGAGGGATTTCTTACACCATATATAGGACATCTATATCACCTTAGAGAGTGGGATAATGCTCCACATCAACCCCACACGGCTGAGGAGTATTTCAACTTAAAACATGCAAAATCTAGAAATGTTATTGAGCGATGTTTTGGGTTGTTGAAGGGAAGATGGGGAATCCTTAGAAGTCCATCTTGGTTTAATTTGCAAACACATGGTCGTATTGTGCTCGCATGTGCTTTATTACATAACTTGGTTAAAAGATATATGCCTCCAAGATCATTCAATGATAATAAACTGTATGAAGAGGTTGATAGTGACAATGAAGAAGGTGATGCAGAGTATATAAACAGTATTGCAAGGTATGATGATATTTTTTAGACACATACTTCATGCAAGAACTTGTATGGAAAAGCCTTTCCACACTTTCATGACTTGACGAGCATTTACGGTACGGACTATGCTACTGGAAAACTAGCTGAAGGTTTTGTTGATGCGGTCAATAACATGGAAAAGACAACCCCTACTCAAGTCACATTCGACTCAAGTGATGACGAGGAAGATATTGCTAGTGGTAATGTCTCTCAAACTATTGAATCTGAGGCTCCCCCGTCCAAGAAAGCAAAAATTGACAAAACCTCCAGCAAAAAGGGAGGGAGGAAACCTGTGGCTGCTGCAGGTTCTGAAATTTCTAACTTACAATCTTTCATGAAAGACATGAATGTTCATCTCTTCGCCATGGATAATGTTATGCCACGTGATGATGAAAGAGAGCAAAAATTAGTTGAAAAAAAGTGAGAAAGTGATAGAAGAATTGCTCTCGTTTAATTTATTTGGAAGGGGTCAGTGCTATTCAAGTTTACTTACTTTATACCTTAAATATTAATGGGTCCCACCACTTTACTCATTCTTCTTACTTTTTTTCACTACTTTACTTATTTTCCTTAACCTCCGTGCCCAAACCAATTGTAAACAATTGGCCAATTGTAAACAATTGGCCGGGACGGAGGGAGTATAAGAATCTTTTTAGTGTGTCAACCTCAATGTAAAGAATTGAGGGGGACGGAGGGAGTGTACTCAAATAATTATGTTAAACTGATAACTAAAAATAAAATGTCTGAAATAAATACTACTCACTCCGTCCCAGCAGGAATTTAATATTTGGAAGAGGATGTTCGACACGCATTTTAGGACTTCTTTAAAGTATAGTTTCATTAATTATTTAAAAAAAAAATCTTCTGAATAAAAATTAAATGTTTGGATTTTTTTTCAAAAAAGAAAAAAATTAAAAATAAATAATGGAACTATATTTTATAGAAGCCTTAAAATGCGTGCCGACCATTACATTTCAAATGTTAACAAATGGATGGGACGGAGGGAGTAGCTTTTATTTATTTACAGATTCACACAACTCCGCACATATACTATTAAAATTTTGTATTTTTTTTTACAGATATACTTTTTTAACCTTTGTCATGACCATGACAATTTGTGTACAATTTGACAAACTAAAGTAGAATAAAAACCAGCACAAATGTCTAATAGGTCTTAAATACCTTGGCTATTTCTTTAGCCAAGGGGCTTGAACCGTTGGAGAAGTCTGCTTTAGTCCTCATTATGTATAATATGTACGGTTGAGTTGCCACGCGGATCTTTTTGTTAAGGGCTCGGTGGGATTGGAGTTGCTTTAAATACCTGGCTGCTCTTGCGCAGCTCTTGGTCACCATGTGCAAAATGACAGCAGGCCCCGTCAGGGCAAAAACCCTGGGAAAAACGTGCACAAAGTTGTGTTTTAAATTCAGGTCCTGGACATATTTCCACAAGCTCATCACTAGTGCCTCTACTAAGCTGCCAAAGAAATTCCCTGGCTACTCCTATACTCTTATGATTAGGGCCTCGAAATTCTACATTCTTCGATGAAGATTCTGACTCATGATCTTTGATGGAAAAGTTTGTCATAGACAAACTAGAAATTAGCATAAAAGTCGATATATCTTTTTCACCGTAATTTCTAACAAAAGATTCATTGAAAGTAAAGTTAATTGTAATTGCATCATCATCAAGGCCACTAGGAATGACATGTAAGAAAGGGCACCCCTCGCCAAATGGACACTCTGTCATGCTGTAGACCAAACAAAGTTACCACACCAAAAAACATTTATGCACAAAAACATATACGAGCGATAAGGATTGCTAAAATTTAATTTTGTAATACGAAGATTAGCACAGACACTGATATTACCTTGACAATAACTTTACAAATAAACGTTACAAATAAGGTCTTCTCAATCACAAATAAACGTTACAAAAACATGCGTTTGTCCATTTAGAGCAACTCCAATAAAGGTTGTCAAGAGATTGTCAATGTTGACGTGTTATGACACTCTTGGTTGCCTACTTACTGGAATTGGTAGGTTGATTAAAGGTTATCAACCAATGTTGCCAACATTTGACAACTTCCCAAAATGATTAAAACGCATACATGAGTAAAAAAAACTAAATATCTTGAATACTTATTTTAGTGTAACAGTTATTTACAATGCAATTATGGGATCACATAGGCAATATTTAAAGGTCGCTAACTATTGAAATATTTTTTGAACAAATGTTACCGAAGATGATATGAAAGAGAGATAAAATAACATTTTAATTTATGCAATGATGTGACAAGAGTTGACAACTATCTTGACAATACTTACTAGAGATGTTTTAGAGCTCATTCTCTTCCATTCTGTGAATTGGTTTAAAGTTTCTTAAAAACGCATGTGAATGTTACGCTTTCTGTGATATAAAGCGCTATTTTTCAGAATTGTGATATTTTGGACATTTTTACTCCAAATTATGATAATAACGATATATAATTGAAAAAGCGGACAAGTAACAGAAAAATTCAAAGATGATGGAGGATTGGAGAGTTTTATATTTTCAAGTAGAGAGGTTAGAATGAAAACCTGAAATACTTGACGGGCACCGACAATCTTGGCTCCTCATTTTCTGTTAAAAGACATATGTATATTTCATATGAATTCACTAACAATTACGGTTTCAATCCAGAGAATTTACTAAACTAATAAATTATTAAAAAAAAGATAGGGCAAAACCTTGCTTAGGCTTCTTATTGGGGGTATTTTCATCGTAATAATCGTCGGATCTGCCACTCTTGCGACTACTACTACCAGACATCATCGTTTTTTTTGTGTAATCAAAACCTGGACGGGATGTAAGAATTGAAAGAGGGATAGAAGGGTGGAGGAGATAGAAGGGTAATTATATATTTTTGAGAGACACGACAACTATTTAATCAGAGAGGATTCGAGAGGCCCGCTGAGCCCCACATTTTATCGATGCACTTTTTTAGCAAAAAATAATTTCGGAGATAAGTGAAGGGCCTTGGAAGGGTCAGGTAATAACATTCAGTCAAAACCCACAGCTTCACTTAATCCAAGGAAATAGTCTCTTGGAGAAGTGCAAATATTTTGAAAGCTTGGAATACGGACATAACACGAATTTTCGAAGGGTTTTTGATCAGATATTGAACGTTGCTCTTGTTGCAAAGCTGAGCAAAGAGCAAATGATAAAGAGAGTGTTCGTTTTCAGTCATATGGAGTTCAGTCAAGCATCACCGAATAAATGGGAGACTGATTACCAGGCCATTCGGAAGAAATTTAAAAAAAATGGGTATGAAGTTCCTGAAATTGTGTTTTGGAATCTCAGTGGCTCGTGTTCCACACCCGTGACAGCCAAACAAACTGGAGTAGCTTTGCTGAGTGGATTTTCGAAGAATTTGTTCAAATTGTTCTTGGATCATGATGGGGCAATCGATCCTGAGATTGCAATGGAAATTGCTCTGTCCCGTAAAGAGTATGAAAAGCTAGTTTGCTATGATGATTGATTGAGAATAAGTAAGTTCTCCAACTTAGGCTTCTTGAATTACATCATAGCCATTAGAGTTCTACTTCTACTTAATTAGGCTGATTTCTAAGTTAAATTTCCTGAATATTACCAGCATGTAAACATCAGAGCATGCATTTGTTTTATTTCCCATAATTTTCAATGATTATGATTTCCTTTTTATTTGTTTAAATTTGCAATAAAAATGATCTTCTTCATCTTTATATAGTAAAATCCTATTGCTGTCTAATTGATCGATATGAATATATAGTTAGGCTATTTCGAATTTGGTACCAACAGCAATTTGATGAAGTAAAAATTGTCAACTGGACAATCGGTTTGCCTCAATTCAGGTCCCGATGATTATAGTTTAGCTGCAAAATAGTGACCTTTACTTGATTCAGTATGATGTGTTTTACAATCTTTATTGACCAATCAACTCAGAAAAGCTCTCCACAGAACTAACTGGTAAGTTTCGTTTTTCAGCAATGTACTATTGAATGAAAGGATTCTGGAAACAACTGCTTAATTTAGAACATATTTCAGTTCAATATGCGACTTATGCAAAGTTCTCTCTACACAGATGATTAATATTTATCATCTACATTTGTGCAAGAGAAAGTTCATTGTAACTAGAGCTATTCCAATTTCACTGGCAATGGAAAGTCCGACACATAGCCACTGTAAGTTGGTGATTTCTTTTTTCATTTCTGTTTCAGATACACCAGAGCTAATCTGAATGTTTCTGGATTTAAGGAGAAACGATCTTTTTTGGTTACGAATTTGAAAGTTAATTACTAGTAAAGCTTCAATGGAAGTAAGGCCTCTTATGGCTGAATCAAGTATCTAGAAAATTTCTAGAACCAAATGGTTTACTACTCACTACTGAGCAATGGTGAGAGTTCATCAGTTCAAGCATTTACATAGTTTGTTTGTTTCACAACTGACGGTTGAGTTGCTATGCAGATCTTTTTGTTAAGGGCTCGGTGGGATTGGAGTTGCTTTAAATACCTGGCTGCTCTTGCGCAGCTCTTGGTCACCATGTGCAAAATGACAGCAGGCCCCGTCAGGGCAAAAACCCTGGGAAAAACGTGCACAAAGTTGTGTTTTAAATTCAGGTCCTGGACATATTTCCACAAGACATATGTATATTTCATATGAATTCACTAACAAGTACGGTTTCAATCCAGAGAATTTACTAAACTAATAAATTATTAAAAAAATATAGGGCAAAACCTTGCTTAGGCTTCTTATTGGGGGTATTTTCATCGTAATAATCGTCGGATCTTCCACTCTTGCGACTACTACCACCAGACATCATCGTTTTTTTGTGTAATCAAAACCTGGACGGGATGTAAGAATTGAAAGAGGGATAGAAGGGTGGAGGAGATAGAAGGGTAATTATATATTTTTGAGAGACACAAAAACTATTTGTTCTTCATTAGTCATAGAGGATTGGAGAGGCCCGCTGAGCCCTACATTTTATACTTTCTATCGATGCACTTTTTTAGCAAAAAATATAAATCTACTATACATTTATAGGTGTTTGTTGACTTGAACATTTCCCGAATGTGACCGAATAAGGTTGTACACTTGTAGAACCAAACACTCAAACTTTCTCTAAAAGAAAATGCACCATCCAATAATTTGGAGCCATTGATGAGCTTTTGGCGAGTGAAGCCTAAGGATATTGGAGTGCTTATTGTGGATTGTAGTTTGTTTTGTCCAACACCATCTCTTTCGGCTGTGGTTGTGAACCATTACTTGCTTAGGGGCAACGTTTTAACAGGTGCAACCAAACTCCTATGCTCTGGTGGTGAGCATGGAAAACATAACATTGAACTGGTACTTTGGTAATAATAGATCAATGCTGGTGTCGAATTGTCTTTTCCGCGTTGGAGGAGCTGCAATTCTGCTGTCCAATCGATCATCAGATCGTCGTCGTTCAAAATATCAGCTGATCCACACTGTCCGTACCCACAAAGGTGCGGATGATAGGTCTTACAACTGCGTTTTCCAAGAGGAAGATGATGAAAAGAAGATTGGAGTTGCACTCTCAAAGGATCTAATGGCTGTAGCAGGGGAGACCTTAAAGACAAATATCACAACTCTCGGGCCATTAGTTCTTCCAATGTCCTGAACAACTCGAATAATCATTGCCGGAATGACTTAGCCTGGAATTTTTCAGGCCATGGACACAACACACAATCGTCACCATGTCGGCAATCAACTCGACGTAATCATTCAGAGTCTCTTTCTCTACCATCAAGGCATCAAGGTAAGCAAAAAATTAAAATCGATTTACTTTAATACTATTGTGTGTCATCTAAACATCGTTATCGTTATTGTTATTAGTAAAGAGTATGACTGTAGGATTACATTTTTTATCGAGTACAAAAGTCAAATGACTTAATTTAAAGAGGGAGACAATGCGTAAACACAAGACTAACTTCAAGTGACCAGCTAAATAGACTTCTAAACTGAAATATAAGGAATTTGAAGCAAAAACTTGCTCCAACAGTCTCCTTAGTCATCCCTTTAAAAATTTAAGAACTTCTCTTCCTTTCTTATGTTCAAGGATTGTTGAGCAATTCCTTATATCATTTTCTTAAATAAAATATTCACTTCCCTTCAAATCTATTCATCTTTTTCTCTTTTCTCCGATATAAAAAATGTAGCTGAAGTTTGAATTTAATAATATAATAATAATAAGGAGTATATATAAGGAGTATTGTTGGAGTTGACATTCCTTATAATATCATAAATTATTAGGAGATTAATTTTTTATAATATTTATAAAAAACACATTAGAAGTCTCGGTCCAAGTCTATAATTCAGGAGTATATAGCTGGAAAATTGTGACAGTAACCTAACGGTATGTATCAGGCAGGTTGTCCAGAAACTAATTGTCCCACTGCCATTACTAAGTTTTTGATTGCTGGCTCCGGCTCATTTGTAATGCATTGAATTTGTTATAAATTTTGTTCTTCTCCTCAAATTTCCACCTCCGAAATAATATCTGACTGTTGAAGATGATAAAATTTAATAAATTTGTGAAAGTGAACATACAGTTTTAATTTTAAATATATATAGGAATAAAGTTATTGTCCATAATTTCCTTTTTGAGGGAGGATAAAATTTCGGCATACTTACCCTGCTTCAAAAGAACAAAAATATTCATGATACAAGTAATTTCTACGCATTTAATCAATTATTCATGGGACAAATAGGTCACCTTAAAATTTTGAGTTGATCTGATAATTGTTTTGTTAAAGATGGCTACGGTACTACAGTTACATATCGCAAATTTGACGCGTCCTTCAGATTAATGAAAAGTGAAAACACTACAAATATTATGCTACATACAACAACTCTGCCTCCTTTGCATTGAATAATTGACCAACTAGCTTTAAAGCACTCAATTTCTACCAATCAGTTCACTAATCTACTCATACTTGCTTCAGAAACTTGAGTTATGAGTTATGACCCAGCTACCTAGTCTTTAAATTTAAAATTGCAGACAAGGCTGGTCCCCGGTTACATGCCCCATATACCTCTAGCTGCTGAAATCTTGTTGCTTGGTCGAGATGTTAACTCATACAATATCCTAGCAAATGTATCTGAATGCCTTCCATCAGCGAAAAGTATTTCCGCAAATGTATTCTCATAAGCTAGCAGTGATCCCCGATTCTGTGGCTCTGAGACTAGGGTCTCCAATATCAATGCAGCTTTCCTGCAAACTTCTGGGACTGGATGAGGTGTCTTTATCACTTTCAACAGTCTATCTATTGCCCTGCAAATGTATAAAATAAAAATAATTACCACTTCTATTTCCAGTTCGAGAACACATATTACAAAACTTTTTCTCACCATCGCTCACTGGCAAACCTTAGCCGACAGTCCATATTAATTTCCACAAGATGAAAAATAGCACCAACAGCAGCTGCTTGTGCATCACCAGCTGGTATGCTCAAAAGATCAACCAAACGCTTATGTATCTGCAAATCCGATCAAGATTTACCTGAGAGGTTTTAGTTATGCACACGACACAGACTGCAAACTGCAATATATTTACAATTACAGGATCATAAATAACAAAAAATGTGAAACATGTGACCTGTGGAGCAAAAGGAAGAAGAAAAGTTTCATTATCAGGATTTATAATTAGACGCCCAATCAATTCTGCCGCTGCACAATGCCAGGCTTTGACTGACGATCCCAAAATCCCCATGACAGCTTGAACTGCGAGTTTTTCCCTGCAAAAGTTAAACCAATATAATAAACGTAGTCATTTGATACCTTGAATAGTATGCGAAGATGAGGAAAATCGAAGTCAAACTTCTTACGTCATTTTGATAAAGGAAGGTTTTGATGAGCTAAAAATGCGGAGATCTATCATCGCAGCCAAATTCACCATCGTCTCGAGGGAATTAGTAACAAGTTCATCATCCTCTGTTGATAATAAAACAATCAGTAGTATGAAGTATAAAGTCTGACATGAATACCTGCACTGAGTGTCCATTAGTCATTAAACAACATAATATTTTTCAATGAAGTCATGTCATAGTTTGTCTAATATATATATTCACACACATATAGATCAGATTATGAAGTCTATAAATACTAGTCGGGGCACTATAGTTTATTTTATTTGATTAAAGTTCAAGAATCTCAAGCCTCAGCTGAAAATAGAAATGTAAGAAATGTCAATTAAACACTAATGAATGAACATAATTATGACAACTTCGTCACCTGTAATATGATCTTCAATACACTGGAACAAAGTTTCCAAGCAATGACGATGCTGAGCCATTATGACTTCATTTTCAGGCATGAAGGAGAAATTGCGAAGAATATTTGAAGCAGCAACAGCACACTGCTGCTTTTCTGCCCGTCCTTCGTCGTCAAGATTAAACAGTCCATCTTCATCAGCCCACCACCGCGAAGGATCGAGCTTAGTTGTACTTTTCTGTGCATTTGCCTCGACAATGGAAGGTCCAGATCCTACGCTGCTAACCAGGAAAGCAACAAAGTCAATTTCAAAACCCAAATGTGAATCAAGCAATCAAACTTAAAATTTTACGCATATAAAAACAAGAATTTTGGAGAAACTCACCTAGGATGTGGATTGGTGTCATTTATGTTTGGCGTCTTGTACTCACTGCCAAATCCTGTGACGGCAGAATTTGCACCCAACATTCTCAACCTTGGCCTTTTTACCAACTCCTTTGGCAGGGATATATCACGCCAGTCATCTATCTGTTTCAGTAGTACATTATGGACCATTAATGGATAACGTATAAACCACTGACCTAATTTTCTGGCAAAATTATAATTCTAATGAAAAGTAGGAATAACCCCTCATCGACACGGGAAGAGAGCTATATAAATGTAAATCTAGAGTTTGAGCAAAATGAGACTTACAACTTGCAGAAGAGCATCGAGCAGTCCAGGAATTTTTGCAAGAGGTGTTGCATCTTTCCTTACTTCATCTTTTTCTTTAAATGACAGCAACGTCAGAGTGTTCAGTGACCATGTCAACTCGCTCTTCAAACCACTCTGCAGAGCCAAAACTATTCTTTTGTTATTTTGATCTGCAGTAAAACAGTAGAAGGCAGTTAAAATATTAACACTGTACATCATCCGCAATATAATTGAATGCTTTCACTTAGTCAATATGTGTACAGGTACAGCTCACGTTAACATTCAGCCTAACCTGCACTTGTCTACACACACCTGTATATAATAATATGCATGCATGTATGTTGATATCTTGATGAGGGTATGTCGTGGGTAACAGGATAACAGGACCACTGTGACAATGACGTACACGGCCTTCATGTCACCCAGACTCGGCCTGAAGTGTCTAACAGGAATGTGTCCTAGTGTCAGATTCGTTATATTGACATATTGCATGTTTTTGGTTGAACATTTTATCTAATCAGACATGACTTTCATCCACACTCTGGAAATAGATAAAATTATTAGTATACCTATTAGCATTAATTCTAACAGTACGAAATGGGTGATGCTTTTATTAATAACAGAATGATTACAACATAACGTTGTGGTTTAACTGTATAAGTGCTCAACTTGTATTAAGGATTAGGATAACAGGATATTTTCACCGAAAAAAGTACTAGGTGGGAGGTAAATATCCCAAGAACAAATTGAGCTGATGACAGTCAGCAATGACAAATTAAAAGTTCTAAACACAATTGAAATGCAATGAGAATTGAATTAATCTTGTCAATTACTTTTTCACGACCACTAGACGAGGAACAATGTTAGCAAGGACAACATTCATAAGAATATTGATTAAATGACGCAAATCCAACACATGTATTCTTATGATTAAATTTAGGATCCTTATTAACAAGTTTCAACTGATCCGCATGAGAAAGACTACAAAAGTCTAAACCTATGTTTGGTAAAGAAACAATTACCTGAATCAGGAATATTCAACAAAGCACCCAAAATACCTTAGCACCCGAAATACCTATGCATCCTAAAAATCTAAAAAGCGGACAGATGACCCTTGGACCGAGACTCAACCGACACGTTTGTACAGAACTTCACATGTGTGTATGATTTCTGCACTAGGTGGATGTGAATACACCATTGATGGCGGAGACAACAAACAATTAATATAAATGGTTTCGAACAAAGTGACAATTCCAATTTTGGTAAATTTTCCAAATATACAACCTTGTCCATTACAAAGTTCTTATAGGACAAGAAGATCTCATAATGTCTTCATAACCCCGGCAATCAAAAGTTTTAATGGGTGCGGTAAAGGTTATCTCGAGGTCTAGAGATGGATCAGGGGTGTTGTGACTTGTGACTTTAGGTTTACCAATCCCAAGGTGGATAAGTAGTGCGACGATATTTTTCGGATGAAGATTTTGTAGTAGCAGGGAGTTTGTTTTTATTGGAATTGCAAGTACAATCCAGGTCAAAGTAAACTATGGTTAAAAAAATGGGGGAACTATGCTTGGAAGGAGTTTTAAAAGAACATGAAAGGCGTGATAGAATAATACAAGTCATATATTTCAAGTGTTCAATTAACAAGGAATAGACTGAATAGGTTGCTTCATTGCTCATTGAGAGTAGACGGTGTGGTAATATAAGAGAAACATATATAAACTCAATGTTTTAATTGCGTATAGGCCGTAGGATTACACTTTAGCTAATTACGATATTGCCTAGGCTTTTTATACCATGTCTAGATGTTATTTGCCTTAAAATTAGTTTTTTATTTTTTGGGTAACCTGATTGGAACGCCTAATTTAAATTAAATGGGATATTTTAAATACTCCAAGGGTATTTGTTTAATTATATCTTGACATGACATGATGTTGTCACATTTTCTTATGTATAATTGTTTGATATCTTCTATTAATTTACATATTTTAAATTGTGAAATAAATTAAAATTTGAGTAATGATTATATGCTTATGTATTTACAAAAAATTTATGGTACTCATTTTACCAAATAAATCTGCACTTCACCTTCAATTAAAACATTTAGTCTGATATCTCTCCCGTTCACAAGCTAATGAGCCTATTCAACGTTCATAAAACATCTGAAAAGTATGACTTGTATCACACCTTTCATTTCTTTCAAAACCCCAATTTATTACGGCCATTATCTGTTCCAATTTCATACACATAATTACGGAGAAAACAGACTCACTGCCAATACTAAATTACCATCAGAGAAATATTTTTGTGCTTTTCTCCATCCCCAAATTTGTCAATCTCAAACGACGACACTGGCCCAAGGAGGTTCGCTTAACACAAGGGCAAGTGCGGCAAAGTTGCTAAGCATTCTCATACGCACAAGGAGATGACATAGATAGCTGCACAGATTAACTTGCCCGCAAATTTCTACATACTTGAAATTCTCCATAAATGTAAGCTCCACAGAAAATTTTACGTTATATAAATCCCCAAAAACGAAAACAACTCTCGTGGTCTCAACTCCACATTTACCGCTAAAACATCCTAACAACTCAAATTACGAAAAAACAGAAACACGTAAAACCCATCTAACATAAAATTTAAGAAATTAAGCATAATCAAAGGAAACAAACCTGTAAGACTGAAGTGTAGCAATTAACACTGCAATTAACATAAATAACTATAAAAATGTGTGTGATTGAAAAAAACAAGGGTTTAGACCTTCGAAAGCAGAGTAAACTTGAAGAGAAAGATAAGACTATAGAAACTGAATTTTTAAATTGTGCCTAGGTTTTCATTTTAGCTAATTAGATAAGTTTTCAGTATTGCCTAGGTGTTTTATACCATGTCTAGATGTTATTTGCCTAAGATAGTTTATTATTTTGGGAAATCTGATTGCGATGCCTAACTAAATTAAATGAGAATTTTTTAATACTCCAAAATATTTGTTTAATTTTGTCTCGACACGGACTATTATGTTGTCCCATTTTCTTGTTAATGGATAATTGTTCAATAACTTTTATTAAATTTGCATAGGAACAAATTTTAAAATTGCGAAATGAATTACAACTCGAGTAACAATTCTATGCTTATGCTTTTACAACTCAAATGTTATGGTACTCATTCTACAAAAAAATCTGCATTGTACTTGATTTAAATTCAAACATTTATTCAAAATAGTCTTATCTCTCCTCTCTCTCTCGTTCACAATCTATTGAGCCTATTCAACGTTCAGAAAACATCTGAAATGACTTGTATCACACTTTTCATTTTTTTCCCCAAACCCTGGTCATGCCAACCTTTTCAGAACCCCAATTTATTCCAACCTTCAATTGTTCCATGTCTTGTATACATAATTACAGCTAAAACGGACTCTCTGCCGATACTAAATCTTTATCATAGAAATCGTTTTGGGCTTTTTCTCCATCTCCAATGTTGTCGATCTCAAACAATGACACTGACCCATCTTCAAATCTTAAGAAAACCCTAAATGTTCCTCTATAAAATTTCGCTAGTCGGAATAAGACCTTGTCTTATAAGAAAATTTTAATGAAAAAGGCAGTAGATTTCGAGCAATATAATGTACATTAAAATGGTCATTTTGTTGGAAGCCCTGAATATTGAATGTTTGTTCGCTACCATCCATGATCTATCCATTATCCGCTGCATCTGACACATAAATGACCATATTGCTAGTGTCCAAAGTTCACACAATTTTTAATAAATACGGGATATTATATAGTCAAACAGAATATTTCATAAATCTATATTTGATCGAGACATATACCTATCCGTCCATCCTTATTCTTCAAGCCGCAAATCAAATATATCGCCTTTAACTACTCATCATATAAATTTATATCAGTTTGATTATACAGGTGCCTTGTCAAATCTCTGAATTACTTTTAATGGTGAGACAAGAAATCAACCTTATCCATTTCATACAATGAAATATATTTTTCATCAATCCGTTACTTGGGCCCATAACATTTGACTATTTTCTCATATTACTGTACAAACCCTTTAGTTTCTTAACGTTAAAAGTATAAAATCCTGCAATCTTTTCTGAAACATCTTTTATAACCTTATGTAAAGAATTCACTCAATTCAAATATAAAGAGTCTGAATGAGTTGTAAACAATAGCTTGGTAACCCTTTTCCTGTATTAACTTGCCTAATTGTGACTAAGGAGGTTTCATAAATAATAAGCACAAGGGCAAGTGTGGCAAAGTTCCTAGGTAGAAAAGGTGCTAAGACGAAGAATGATTGTTGTGGTAAACGTTGTAATCAAGTTAAGTTGTAAGTTTATCATTATTGAATCAGATCTTCTACATTAGTTGTATAAAACCTTAAATGTAGGGCCAAACAAAATAAGAGGTTCTTACTGTGATTGCAGTCCTATATTTAGAATTGACAATTGTTTAACTTACTGCATTAGACTCAATTAAACTCCATGTGCCGATTATTAACAATTGGGAGTCCAAGATTACCCATATATCCATCGTGCCAATCATGGTCATAACAATAGAAATACTATAATCAAAAGAAAGATATCACAGAACCAGCTACGGAAGCTGAGTAAACAACCCCTATACACAACAAGCTTTCTCATACGCATACAGTTTGTCCAATTCTCGCATTAGTACCTCGTTTCCGTAAAATGCAACTTCATCAACAAATTTATGCATTTATAGAACCAAAAACCTAAATTAATATCAGAACAAATTGTTTTTGGTTGTATAAATTGTTGTCCAAAACAATTACTAGAACCAAAAACCTACTCTAGTAATTGTTTTCGAAAACCACACAAGCATTTTTCGAAACACAACATCAATTGCATTTACAACTCAACAAAGCTAAAACATACTTAAAACTCGACAAATTAAAAACATATATGTATGAGAATTTAAGAGAGGCTAGGGTTTATACCTGCAAAAGCGGAGTGAACTTGAAGGGAAGGACCGAGAAGAGCGGAAGGAGCAATTGAGTCAGGAGCGAATGAAGAAGAGAATGAATTGCTGTTTCCGCCGCCGCCGAACGGCCGCCCTCTCTTTCCCGACGATGATCCGCCGGCGGATCCGCCCTTTCCCACCTCTCTTTTCTGCATCTTTTTTTAGTGGTATAAGTTGTTTGGATACATCTAAGAGTAAATTGCATTTTGTGTACTCGCACTTTAGTCAAGATACTACTTGCAATACTATAGTTCAAAATCGAGCAGTTGTAATATCAATGTTTGTATTTCAATGCACTTTGTTGCATTCCGTTAAGTGAGGTTAACTCCGTTATTAATTTAGGTAGTAAAGTGCACTTTGTGTACTCGCATTTTACTCTAAAGTGTATTTTGTGTACCCGCACTTTGCTCAATACATCACTTGCAATACTTTAGTTCAAAATTTAGAGTAAAGTGTGAGTACACAAAATACACTTTAGAGTAAAGTGCGAGTACACAAAGTGCACTTTACTCCCTAAATTAATAACGGAGCTAACCTCAATTAACGGAATGCAACAAAGTGCGGTGAAATACAAACATTGATATTGCAACTGCTCGATTTTAAAATATAGTATTGCAAGTGGTGTCTTGACTAAAGTACGAGTACACAAAGTGCACTTTACTCTACATTTAAAAGAGCAGGCACGGATTTTTCAAAAAGTCGGCGATTAGTCAATTAATCCGATTAATAGCCGATTAATGGAACTGATTAAGCGAAAATTGGTAAATTAATCGTTTTTTCATAAAAACAGTCAAAAATTGGCTGAATCGGTCAAAAATCGGATTAATCGGTCAAAAATCGGGTTAATTATTAAAAAATAGTTAAGATTAAAAAAAAGTAATAAAAAATTTAAAATGTAGAAATTTGATTAAACAATAGGAAAAACATTATTTTTGTACATATAATTATAATTTTAGATGCCTAAATCGTAAATTCTCTTAAGTTTTCCTTTTAAATTGATCTCTAATTGAAAAGTTAAACCTTCAAAATTTTATTTATTACAATTATATAACATTTTTAACATATTTGCATAAATATATGATAATAACATATGTTTAGTTGAAATAACGAAACAATTTTATAATTGTATATAAAAATATTATTAAATTTATTCCAATTAATGATCCGATTAATCATTCCGATTATTCCCCGATTACCCGATTAATCCCTGAACGGTCGGTGCCTTCACCGATTAACTCCGATTCCCGCTTTTTACAACACTGCAAGTATGTATATATTAATTTTAGTAAAATTAGAGAAATGGACTTTAATATTACAATTGGGAGTTAAATGGTCCAAAAGATCCCAATTAAAAAAATTGGCCCTTTTTTATCATAGCAAAACACAATAATACTATGCATTCCCCTATTTAGCACAAAAAACATATAGCTCAGCTGATTGGAGTCGCGTTTGGTAAAATTAGATATAACGGATGAATCAGTTGTATGGGTCGTGGCATGAATTTTGAGTTTCGAGTTATTGTTGTTATGTGGTGTTGTATGTATCGAATAAGAATAAAAATATGTGTATCGAAAGTTATCGTATCGTATATCGTTATTATTATTGTATTGTATCGAATATTGTATACCCCTTCTTTATTAGAGAAACCGTAGGATTCATTGGAACAAAAAAAGGCATGGCTAGGTACTTACCAGGCCAGGTCACAGGAATAAAAAGGTCACTTTCGAACAAAATCAAAACAAATGAGAGTTGAGGGGTATTGGACGTTGCTTTGCTATGCGCTATTTATGGTGCTATTGTAGAAAATACTTTATTTGAAGATGGTGATGGTGCAAATACATTCTGTTATGTTATGTGTATACATGTTATTTGCCCGATTAGTTGGATCGATTGGTTTCTTGCTGGGTTGTATAACTCATTTCTTACAATTTTCAGATTCAGTGTAAGATCGAGTTGGATATCATTGGAGTTCGACGAGTTTAGGTTCAGAATATATTAGATTTTGGATCATCGTTATCTGTGTTTTTGTAATTGTTATCCTTGTATAGAACTTTTTTCACGCTTCCGTCTGTCTTTATCATTGTATAGTTTTATTTTTGATATTTATTGTAAGATTAATAGTGCGGAATGTTGCAATACAGAAACGCAATAAATAATGCGTTTTAGCGTGATAGAAAGGGCCATTTTTCTTAATTGTGACATTTTGGACCATTTTTATTAAAATTGTGATAGAAATGGTCATCATCCGTAAAATTAGGAGTACAATATTGGTTCCAAAAATCTATCTATACTATTGTGTAATATTGAAAATAGTAAAAGTTTTGATTTTCAGTTTTCATTCGTTTATAAGTAATAAATAATAAAGTAATATAAATAATAGTAAGTAGTCGATTGTCTTTTAGTTTAATTATTAAATAATAAAATAATATAAATAAAAGTATATAGTCAGTTGTCTTTTCTAATTAACATGCTAATTGCTACCTTTTAGTTAAACACACCTAAAAAAATCAATTATATTATATCTTTTAATTATTAATATTGACATATTAATTTTTTTAATTCAAACACATTTACTTTTTAATTAAGCTAGTTTACCTTTTATAATTATCACATCAAATAATTATCACATCAAATATCAAATATTTTGTGTGTGGCCTAGAATATGTTGCATTCAAGGGCTATACAGAGCTTTTGTGCATCCAAAGGCTATACTTAATTTTTTGACATCGAAGGCTATTATCCGGTAAATGACTTTTCAGTATTTTACTGTGTTCAATGAATTTTCAAAATTTTGTTGCATCTAATGACTTTTTTACATGGTCTATTTTGATTCCAAAAATAATATTTCACACAAATATGTGGGGATGATGTTTGAATATCTAATAAAATCGATCAAAGGTGCATAAGAAGAAAAGCCTTGAATACTTATTGAAGACAAGAAAGACCATTACATATCATTTGCGTATTTATTGAAGTCATCGTCTTCAATAAATATTGGGTGTTGAGTATGAGTTTCACTTGAAGATATATATAGAGGGTGTGAATATATTATTTGAGGTTTCTTTGATTATCTTCATTTTTTGTTCTTGTTTTCTTGTAGCTTAAAGATGTATGTTGTAGATAAATATTGCGGAAAAATAACAACACGCAAATTTCACTTTTAATCCAATATGGTATTAGATCGAAAGGTGCTACAAACTGTGAATGAATTCTCAGCTTCGTTTTTCTCAGAGAGATTGTCTTGAATTACAATTGAAAAACTTAACTACTAAAGATAAGGAAGTTGTGTACTTAACATCTCACTTTTACAAAAATATAAGAGGCAAACTAAAGTTAATAACGTGTCTATATTATTTTGTTGAAAGTTGGCATCTTGTGAATTTCTCTTGTTTTGCATATTGCCAAATCCATATCTTTAGTTTTTTTTTGACTAACTCTCTGAGCTCCTTTGTAGGCTTTCCATGTGCATACTGCAACGATTGAGACCATTGCATATGCCTTGGTTTGGTTTGATCTGATTCTTTGTCTTCCAATTTTATCTGTTGTTGATTAGAGATTTTGCTAAGTCCCCAGTTCGATAACTCTGGAATGACCTGATTCGATATCTTGACTTCTCGAACCAGCTTCCTTATTATTTCTCGAATCAGTGTATTGACTTCTTTCATCCAGGACATCTCGAATCCGTGTATTTTGACTTCACGAATTGGGACATCTCAAATCAGTGTAGCTTCACTTCTCAAACCAATACACTTCACTCCTCGAATCTTCAATATAACAATTCTCGAATTGAGGACATCTTGAATTAGTTCATTTTGCACTTCTTTAATCATGACTTAGCCAAATTTCAATCTTCATCTATGCTACTCTTTTATTCTTGAATATGTCTTCAAATGTCTTAAGGCGTGATCTTGTGATATTCTTCCAAGTCATATTTTTGGACTTATTAAATGGTTACAAATAATAAGATTACAATTGAACTAAGTACAATTATAGAACCTTTGGAAACAAAGGGATCACCTAGTTAAAGGCTCAAGTAACTAACACAAAGTGTCACAATACTATAGGCTTGTTATTTAGATTTTTACAGAAATGCATCTATGACTAACACTAGGGACCTCTTGATGTAAGAAATATATTTTTTATCCGATGAATAGGCATGCATATTCGCGTCTAATGGTTATCTTACATGGGTAGAGGTGTAAACGAACTGAACTCGGACAAACTCGAACGAACCTTTAACGAACTCGAGCAAAATCTTAACGAACCGAACAATGTTCGGTAACTTTATCGGACAGATTTTCTTGTCCGAACTCGAGTTCGGTAATATTTTGAACCGAACACGAGCAGTTCACGAACATAACGAACCGAACCGAATTCGGACGAACACGAACAGTTCGTTAACATTTTATGTTTTTTTTTTAATTTTTTTTTTTTAACTTTATTTGATGCAAAAAATTAGTCCAAATGTTAATTAAATATTTTCCACCTATATATATATATTTAATTTAAATCATTGTAAAAAAATAAATTTTAAATTATGAATAATATATATTATACATATGTATATAATATTATAAAAATAATTTTTTTCCCGAACCGAACTCGAGCTTAACGAACGAGTCGAACTCGAACGCAACTCGAGCGAACTCGAGTCGAACACCTTAAAATTTCGGTTCAGTTCGTTAAGGTTATCGAACGAAAATGTTGTTCGAACTCCTGTTCGATAACGAACTCGGACGAGCTTATCGAACTCGAACCCGAACGAACACGAACGAGCTTAATGAACAGTTCGGTTCGTTTACAGACCTATACATGGGCTTATATGGACCAAATAATGTCTCATTAATAATTATGATCAAAGACTATATCAACACTTTACCCGGAGTCTTATCAACGACCCAAAAATATATTGAGTCTGATCCAATGAGCAGCCCACGAAGCCGAGTTTAATGAAGATGGTGGAAAATATTATAACACTGGAAATCTAATTCTACAAGGATCCAGATACTCAAGATATTATCAACATGGACATTACTTGCCGTCAAAGGAAAAAGATATGAGTTTGGCCAAATTTTATTAGAAATACAATCTTAAATTGAACAGAACTACGTGAATTTGATCCTTAATAAATAAAGGTATGTAGACACCTAGAAAGGGATTCAGACATCACAACCGATTACAAACTCTTAAGAGTGATCCAGAATATCTCAAAAATCCTAACTATTTTTATATATTTACATCTTTATTCTTATAATCTCTATGCGAATACCAAATATAAATTTAATCTTGAAGTTTAGTCATTAACAGAAAACGGATTTAACAAATAATATCCAATTAGTTTCGGTTATTATATATTTCGAACAAATATCAAATTATATGAATTGTTTTGATAGCCTACGAAGGGATGCATGTACATACATACGATGCATATGCATTTCCTGAATCCGGTAACGGTTCCGGCTGTCCCGCCGCCTCCGACGACCACAAACCCTCCCTAGACACACGGTTTGCACAGGAAAAGCACGGGGTTACATAACAACAACCATATCTAGTTTAAATCAATTCAAAACACAGAGACCCCGATTCGAACAAAACTCCGCTGGTGGCGGAAATTTTTCGGCGATCAAGAATCGAGTATGAAACTCGGTTTTAATCACATGGTCATACTCCAAACCTCGCGATCTATTCACCAGTATGCATATTAACAACGACCCAATCCTCGAAATGAAAATCCGATGAGTTTCATAAAATTTGGCCAAATCGAATTAAATCCCCAAAGTTCAATTAAAAATCACCGGACAACATGTATAATCTAACCATGAAATCAAAACATGCAAACAATGAAGATTCCGACTTTCCGCAAAATTAATACATAATTCGAATTTAATAAAAATTAAGAAAAATCAGAAATCACACCCACACAAAATTTGATGATGGATTTAGAAAGATGGTGATGAGAGCATCGATTTGGTTATAAGAGAGTCTCGAACGGATTCCAGTAACGTTATCAAATCTCGGTTTGATATTTAAAAACACGAAGAACACGATTCGAAAATATTTACTATTTTGGGGTATTTAACTGATTTTTCGTTAATAATAAAATAACAAATAGCATATTTATAGTAAACGGAAAATAATACCCCAAAAATATTTTTAGATCGATTATACTCCGATATATCATTATTAATTCAAATAAAGCGTATCTGTTCGAAACGATAATTATCAAATTATTACTAGAGTTATTTTATAATACATATACGAACCAAAATATAATTATAACAACTTTTTAAAAATACTTTCCACTCCAACAAATACAATATTGGTACGAACGATATATCAATTACCCGAACAATTATAAAACAAACCTTTTTCTTTCAATAAAATAAAATAAATAGACAGCTTTTAAAATAAATCCTAATTATCACAAATATTCACATAACACTCATGGAACATATATAAGACCGTATAACGAACAATCTAACACGTTAAATCAATTAGACATTTAATTAAAATAATATACAAAAAAGAAAATTTTATTAAACATCAAAATAGTTACACGTAGTTTTTTTCCCAAATCTTACAATTTGATCTAAAACAATAATAATAAATCAAGGATAAATAAATAATATTGCATAAAAATAATTATAGTAATATATAAATAATTTCATCTAAAATATAAATATCATAATTAATTTTAGAATGCGCATATATCTTCACCCTAAAATAAACTTGCATCAAGAAGTAATGTGTACTGCACATAGGGTCACTGAACAAAACCCGTTGGATAGATAGACAATAGATAATTAGATATAGATAGATTGCGAATGGGAAAAGGAAAACAATAATAACATCACACTCACAGCAAGAGCTGGTTCCTGTTCTGCCCACGTTTGATGTTCAACTTCCCAATATACCCATCTTTGTGTTCAACTTCTCAATATACCCAATATTTGCATTCTTCTTTCCTCCACATCAGCCATTCCTCTTGACTCCTCTTTAACTATTCATTATTAATTATTAATTTACAATTCAATTAAATTTTGTATTTATTCATCTACTATTTAAATAAATCAAGTTCATTTTAAAATTAAAATAACATAATATAAAATCTTATTAATAATGTAACATCTATAACCTTTATTAATAAGCGAAACCCCCTCTTAATATGGTACCAATTCACACTTTTTTTTGGTTTCACCCCTAATTTATCTTTTAAAAAATATATATAATTATCTAAACTCCTATTATTATATCCTAAACCCCCTCTTAATATTGTACCAAATTTGGTTCACACTTTTTTTTGGTTTCACCCCTAATTTATCTTTTTTTTAAAAAAAAAATAATTATCTAAACTCCTATTATTATATCCTAAACTCCTATTTCACGTAGTAGAACTTTATATTGTTTTTAAATTATTTTTGTTTTATTTAATCCTCTACTTTCACCAATCTTCTAACAATTCTATTATTATTTCGACTTTTTCATCTTACAAAAAATAATATTTTATTTTTGACTTTTCGTCTTGCATATACAAACAATTAAAAGTCTGCATGATAAAAGGTTACCTTTTTTCTTTGTCACTTATTTGTCATTGTCATAACATTGATATACATATTGTTATTGTACGAATATATTACATCTATACTCTTTATTAATAAGCAAACAATGTGAAAATGGTGCGCGGTACTAAAGTACCAAAGTACCAAATTTGGTTATCACTTAACCCGAGTTCAATTACTCGCAACTACATAATTATACAAGATTTATGTACTTTAAAATCTTTAGCTTCATCCAGGGTTCGATTTCTTACAACTACGTAATTATACAAGTTTTATTTATTTATTTTAAATTCAATAGTTTCATGGAACGTTAGATTCTTTGTAACTACGTAATCATACAATATTTATTTATTTACTTTAATTTCTTTATCTTTATGCACAGTTCGATTGTCTATAACTACATAATTAAATAGTTATTTATTTATTATATATTTTTATCATTCAATTCTCGAGAAATACATTTTTAAATAATATTTATTAATACTAATATTTTAATGTAATGCTCGGCCCGTACTTGGCACGGGTTATAAACTAGTTATAAATAAAATGCAAAAAAATTGGCAGACTAGGCAAAATAGTAACATTAAGAATAAGTTAAAACAGACTGATGTGAGAGAAAGAGTAAGAGCATCTCCAAGTGCTTTAGTCCCATTTCCCACTTCTACTGGGTCCTTTGCAAGCCACCCCAAATAATTGAACAATACTTGGTTCAATACAGTACCAGACTACTAGCTGAAATTAAAACCAAAATAGTCCACAACGATTACAATTGTTCAACTTGAGCCGCAGACTCTCTGTGCTCCTTGAAATCTGCATCAAACAAGTGAATTTCAATTTTTATTTCACTAAATTTTCCGAATGAGAACAGAGAATATTCACAAAACATTGCTACAAAAAAGCAAAATTACCTACACTCCATCAGTCTACAGAGAGTTTGTGGAGACTATCTTTATTTCAAGAAGCAATAAAGTATCTAGAATGAAAAAGTAAAGACACCAGGGCTGATGTTCCTAATGTTTGCAGGTCTGCTGGGTTCAGTATATTGTGATTTCTAGATATTTGAAAATGTGTTTCTGTTTAGTGTTCAAGTGCGGACGGCTTCCTGATAACACCACCAGGGTTACATCACCAACAGCTCCAACGTTGGATTCAATTAGGTCTTTAGGTTGTGAACCAATTAAAATTTTAGCAAATTTTAAAATTGTGAAATGAATTACAATTTGAGTAACAATTATATGCTTATGCTTTTACGACTCAAAATTTGTGGTGCTCATTTTACAAATAAATCTGCATTGTACTTCATTTAAATTCAAAAATCAACCTACTCAACATTCATAAAACATCTGAAAGATGACTAGTATCACACCTTTCATCTTTTTTCGCAAAACCCTTTCACGGCCTACTTTCTTTCAGAACCCCAATTTACTCCAACCTTCAATTGTTCCATGTCTCAGTACACGCAGTAAACCCTTCAATTTTTTAATGAATACCGGATATAATATAGTGCTATATACTATAACTCTATCCTTATTTCCTCAAAACCCAAGTCAAACATATCACCAATTACTACTCATTAAATAAATTTTATATTTGACGATACAGCGACTCACTTACCACTCAAGACAACAAGGTATAAACAGAGAATAGATTATACCTCAACTAAAGTTTAATTCCAACGCCATACGCCTTTCCCTTTGTCCCAGCGTCCAATCTCTGGCCCAGCTCCATCACCGCTCTGGCGGCTGGTACTGGCCCCGCTGGTAGCCCTGTGTCCATGTCTGTCTCTAAACCTTCTTTGTAAAGTCCCTTCTAAAACATATACCGTGTCCATATACTGCCCAAACATCGACATAGGTTCACGGGAGGGACGAGCCGTTTTCCGCAATGTGATAAGAAAGGCATCACTCATATCCTCTAGGCTAAGAAAATTTGGACCAACGCCAGATATTCCTAAAGATAATATAGGACTGTTCCTCCCCGGATTGTTTAAGCGGTATCCAGCACGGCCCCAACCATGTTCAAATGCTAATATAAATCGGGGAATAGATAAAGCGTTTTCATTTGCGAAGTTCGCCACCACCCAGTTTTGTACATCACTAATCCTTAGACTCTCCGAAATAAATTGAGTAAAGTAGAGTATTGACCTCGCAATGGTAACGCGGTTTGCTTGAACATCATTGATAGTATCGTGCAGCCCATCAAACCATTGATTCACAATTGCTCCCTGTTTATTTTAGCAGCTGCCTCCAAGGAATAATAGCTATCCCCTATATACCCTCGTTGAAAATCGGTAAAGTCGTAAAGCTTCAAAACACACCACCCAAACCCAATCCTCCACCCCTAGAATTCAGGTGTGATGAGGATGATAGCCACGAGCTCCCGACAACGTTGCCGTGAAGAGTTTACGGATCTCATTTTTTAACCTAATTTTGGATCTTTTCCATGCTGGGTAAGCCAATCTGATGTTTACTTTGACGAATATTTCTTCTACCAACGAAACGAAGGTAGAAGAAATATTCGTCAAAGTAAACATCAGATTGGCTGAACCTCAATACCCGTACAAATAAGATCCAAAATTAGATTCAAAAATGAGATCTGTAAACTTTTCATAGAAACGCGTCAACATTGTCGGAGCTCATGGATATCATACTCATCACTCCTGAATTTTAGGGGTAGATTGGGTTTGGGTGGTGGACTGGGTGGGGTGTCTTGATTGTTGTTGGTGGGGTGTTTTGATTGTTGTCAACAGCAAGTAGAGTCAGGAGAGCGAGTGTTAACGCGAGTTTTGTGGCTAAAACACTGGGAGATGATGTGTGTGGTCAATCTTCAAGATCCTATCTATCTTTAAGCTTATCCAGAAAAAATGAGCTAACATATACGGTATAAAGTATAACAAATTACCAAATTACAGATGTTCAAAAAGCCAGAAGCTCGAAATCCGGTCTGGTCCGATCCGAAAAAAAGTTCGAAAAGCCCGGCCCGGTTCGGCCCGGCCTGAGGGCCTTAAACGGGCCTACTATTTTCCGTCAAGCCCGGCCCGACCCGAAACCCGAAAAGTCCGGTTAAAAGCCCGGGCTTTCAAAAAGCCCGGATAAAGCCCGGGCTTTCAAAAAGCCCAGATAAAAGCCCGGTTCGGCCCGGATAAAAGCCCGGGCTTTTTCAGAGATTCGGATAAAAATATAATTTTTTATAGATAAAATTTGAAAATTTATAATATTTTAAATAAATTTCAAGAATATTAAACTTAGTAATAGAAGGAATATGAAGAATAATGAGGTTAAGAAGAATCAACAATGTGCAAGACAAACCTTTTTTCCCAGAAGATTTATTGAGTGTAGTGTATGTGCTTATTGAAATGGTCATGTACGAGGAGATTTGTATGGTTCACGATTTGGTTAAGTTCAATAACGCATATTATGGGTAGAATGTTCTTGAGTTGCACTCATGTTTCATAAAAAAAACATTATGCTAATAGTATTTTAGTAATAGGTATCGTGGTGTCTCTTGTTATGTTTTTGTTATGTTTTCTAAATTTCAATTGTTCAGGGGTGTAACTCTTTTATGGTTGTTTTTTTGGAAAACTTTGCTTTTTCTGTATTTTAATATATTAACTTTGAAAAAAAAAGGAAAAAAAATATTTATATATAAATTAAAAAAAAGCCCGGATAAAAACCCGGCCCGGCACGATCCGGCCCGGCCCGAGTGCCTAAAATGGGCCTCATATTTTAGAGAAAGCCCGGCCCGACCCGACCCGATTTTTGAAAAAGCCCGGCCCGACCCGTTCGATAAAAAGCCCGGGCTTTTTAAAGCCCGAATAAAGCCCGGGCCGAAGGGCTTTTTGTGCATCTCTATACCAAATACACAAATTATATCTTACAAGCCTGTAACCCGTGCGATGCACAGATGAATTTTAGTATTTTTTATTTTATTATCTATATTTTGATTTATATGATTTTAAAAAGTAATCAAATATCTATACTATATTTTGATTTATATGATTTTAAAAAGTAATTTTAGAATTGTAGTCTGGTCATGAAAGTTTTTGTAGTCTGGTCACTCAATTCATAGCCGTTAGATATTTTTGATCAAATCGATGAGAACCGTTAGATAAAATATTAAAATTATTATATAGAATATCTTTTCTATTTTTCTTAACTAAAACATCTCATTTTCCAAAAATATTGCAAACAATTTCATTTACTAAAATAAAATAATAAAGTTATAATTGCTAATAACTAACTCATTACCTTTTTTAACCAAATTGTATATTCTTTTTTATATTTTCTAACTAAAATTTCTACTTTTCTATTTTTCCTAACTAAAACCTCTCATTTTCCAAAAATATCATGAACATATACCAAATTGTATATTCCCTTTTATATTTTCTAACTAAAATTTCTACTTTTCTATTTTTCCTAACTAAATCTCTCATTTTCCAAAAATATCACGAACAGATCTATTTAATAAAATAAAATAATAATATTATAATTATTAATGACTAACCGATTAGCTTTTTTTTCCAAAACGTATATTCATATTTATATTTCATAACTAATATTTCTCTTAACTAAAATCTCAAAAATATCACGGACTATTCCATTTAGTAGCATAAAATACTAATATTATAAATCTATCTATCTATACTATCAATACTATTATATAATAGACGAAACATTAAAAGTTTGGTTGGTCGGTATGGTACGTTGTGATTTTACTTAATTAACCTTACTTATTTATAGAAATATATTATTAAATAATAATATTACCTATTTATAACCAATTACCTTTTTTTCCTAAAATACATTATTTTTTCTAACAAATTCTCCTACTTTTTTCAAACATGGCAATTACCTTTTTTAATTAAAACATGTTAGTTTTTCTATTTTTGCTTACTAAAACCCCCCATTTTCCAAAAATATCACGGAGAGACCTTTAGTTATTTATTTTAAAACCTATAATATTATAATTATTTTTTAAAAGTTTACCTATTTTAACATGTCTACTTATTTTTCTTAACAAAAGCAATCACTAAGAATATTAAAATATAAATAATCAAATACCTATTTATAACCAATTACTCTAAAACACATTATAGATTTTTTCTAACAAAGTCCCTTCTTTTCTAAATATATCACAGGAAATTGTCTTTCTCAATTTACTTTTTCTATTCTTCTTACTAAAATTCATTTTTTTCCAAAAATATCATAGGAAACCCTTTACTTATTTTTTTTAAAACGAATTTAAATACTTTTAATTATTAAATTTTAAAACCACATTTTCCAAAAATATCACGGGCATTTATCTTTTGAAACTAAATATATGTTACATTTTTTATTTTTTCTTACTAAAACCCCTCATTTTCCAAAAATATAACGGGCAAACACTTACTTATTTATTTTAAAATCTGTTTTAATATTTTTAATTAATTAAAAGTATTTAGCTATTTTAACATGCCTACTTATTTTTTTAACAAATACAATTAATAAAATATTAAAAATATAATATTAAAATAATAAAATAACAATTAACAATCCGTGCATCGCACGGGTTTTAAGCTAGTAATAATATATGTATGATGTTATTCTAAGTTTTTTTAGCCTATAAGTTGTGCGCGATACACGGATGAATTTTAGTATTTTTGATTTATTTTTTTAGTATTTTTTATATGATTTTTTAGTATTTTTATCTTATTTTATTAGCATTTATTTGTATTTTGATCTTAAAAAATCTTAATATGTTGTTGACGGAATAATATCTTGAACTTTTGAATGTAGCTTAGAAAAATAGATGATATAAATATTTAATAATAATATGTTGTTGACGGGATTCGAACCTTGAACCCGTGAGAGCAATTTAGATATCAAGAAAAAAAAATATTTTTTTAATATTAAATCCAACGGTTCTCATTTATCTATATTTACATCTAACGGTTATTATTTAGATGACCAAATTACCAACAGATGACCAAACTACCAACCAAATAGAAGGTGGTTTGCTTATAATAGTATAGTATATAGATATAGATATATAATTAGCTTAAGGGGTTTAGATGGTATGGTTGTCAGGGGTGTATTTGTCTTTTCATAAATATTATTAGTAATTATACTTTTTGAATTATATTAAATAAAAATTAAAATTATATAGTTATCCTATATATAACTAGCATAAGGTGTTTAGACATTTTGGTAATCAAGGGGAATATTTGTCATTTTCTAAGTATTGTTGTAACCATAGTTTTCAAATTACATGGAATAGAAATTCAAAATATTATTAAATTGTAAACCGTATTGCAAAAATTGTGATTGGGGTTTGTAAATATTGTTTTGATTTTTTTTTATAAAAGAATCAGAAATTAACTAAATATAGTATAATAAAGTTATTGACTCTAAAAATATAAAAAAATTATAAAATCTAATAATTTTAAAATTAGGGAAAAAAGAATTTCATGGAAAAAATACAAACAACAATTTTAATGTTAATAAAATAAGTATCATTCACTGAATATGATTTGCGAACATTAGTCTACAATTTTTCAAAAATTAAAGTTAATTTAATTAAAATATAAAATTTATTAATAATAGTTATAAAGTATCCCGTGCATTGCACGGGTATAAATCTAGTACGGTATAAAATAATAAAACAATTAATCATCGGTAGTCATATGATTGTCTTTAATATTTGGTTAATTTCAAAAATAAGACAACTGATTTACATTATATTTGGTAAAATCTGCTACTCCAATAATCACTATAATTATTACACTAATATATACAACCGTCATAATTTAATTTTCAAAATTCATTTCAATTACACATATTCTCATTAATATAACTAGTTTTTTACCCGTGCTTCGCACCGATATTTTTTTTTTCTTTTTGGGTCTTATTTTGCTCTAATTGTTTTTATAAGAATTACAATTATTATTAATTTACAATATTGTTATTTTAATTAGTAATATTTGTTTAACACATAGACTGAAATTTGTAATTGTGATTTAATGTTATCACTTATCATTAACGAATGTACTTGAAAAATTATATTAGACAAATTTTTTTGGAAATACATAATTAAAGAATTTTTTTTTAAATATATGACAATGTGATAAAAGTATTCAGCATCTTAACATAACACCAATAAAAAAAATTAGAAATGCGTAACATTCTAACCATCCTAAAATTCACAACATCATTTCATTTCATGCATCATTGTTAGGACCATCATATCCAGTAACTTCAAGCCTGAAAAAAAAGACATAGAATATGAATAGGTTGAAAAAATAAGATATGTTGAAAATTGAATTTTTAAAATATTCTTACCAGTATCTCATAGAGAAAACCTCATACAGATTAGGATTGATGTATATTTTCGATGATGGTAGATTGGTTATTGAAACTGAACCTGAGATTAAATGCAGTAGATAAGTAATTAATTTACACAAATCTAATTTTATTATATTATTGTATTTTTTTAAAATTTGAAAGTAAAAACTTACCCTCGTATATCTCCACTTTATCACTTGCAAAAACAATTATCACATATGTTTCTAATACTTCTTCATATAACAGATTCATACTCTTTGTCAGTTCTCCCCATATATGAACTCTTGTTGAGTACCTTGTATTGAACATATACAATGGTATTTTATTTTTATTTTTTCATTTTTCAATATGAATAATAAAATTGACAAATAAACACCGAAAATAATTTTTGGTACCTTCCATGACCTATGCTGAATTTTACCAGAGGTTTTAAGCCAAATATTGTATTTTGATGCTCCACCGGTTGAAGATTTTCAACTACTCCCATAACATCTGTAAATTTGTCATAGTTATCAAAACTTTAGAAGTGTTTAATAATAGTTATTATGCATGAACTAAATGTTGAGAAGTTTAATCTACGTATAGCGAAAGAATGATCTTTATCATAAGTAACAATATTTTATATCATATTTGGCAGTTGCACAATTTCAAATTTATGTCTGGGTATCATCAGGTCATTTTCAAAAATCATGTGAACCATACACTACTGTTATTTTGTGCAAGTATCATACCTCAACATTAACTCCCAAAATGTTCTTGACATTCTTTGATGTTAACCTTCGTATTTCATGGTCAAAGAATATAACCTGAATTGTTTCAGTTGAATCACTGACATAACCAATATCAAATCATGATACCTTTAATCAGGATATGAGACAATTTCTTTACAATCATCACATCTATAAAAATTATCAACCACCACCAATTCAGCAAAGCACGAATCACAACCGTAATACCACCATTTCTCGGAATCATCAATTTTTGAGATTTTAGCAAAACACATTATTTCCATCTATATAATACAATAATAATGGACAGTCACGTAAAAACATTAATGACAAAAATTATAACTACATACATGTGCGTATTTTCTCTTACCTCTGTCACATCCTTAGACCACAACATGTTTATTTCACTCATTGTGTAAGAACTAAGAATGTCTTCGGACTCTCTGTCAATGTATTCAGTTGTAACATGTACATCTTGCGGTGGGGACAACTTTTCACGCATATCGTTCACAGCTTCATAGTCTAAATCTAGATAATATTTTGGGGAACCATATGAACTTATTTGAAGCATACCTGAAAAAAACAAAGGAAGATAAGATTTTGTGTGACTGATTTATTGATGGACTAAAGAATATGTTTAACTTACAAAGAGATAATAAATATGTTACTTACTATTGTATGTAGTTATTTTGCATCCGGTAAGAATAATGATTTGATGGTGACCTTGTAAGTTCTCTAGATCAAGCCGTAACTTGTATGCAAGTTTATCCCATACAGTAACCCTAGCTTTCAAGCTACAAATTTGAAAAATAATTAGAGATACATCCCCAATATGTTATGTCATTAAATTCACCAATGTGCAAGTACCTTCCATCAACGATGTCAAACATATATATGTTTTGTGACCCGTATTGAGTGTTGCGTGATGCTGTTGTACCCGGACCCTCATAAACTCCAATAACATCTGCATTGTAGTAATATTTGAGATATATTAGAATTAGTAGCAATATAGATATAGGTTTGTCAATAAAAAATGTGCATACCGGTAAGAACTTTGGATTCACCAACTCTTGCATGTAAACATCCAAGAGAGACCAATTCAAACTTGTGACGTGGTATCATTTCATCCTCAATCGTTATTGGTTCCATCTGAGTATATTTTTGAAAAAATATACACTTATTGTTGCTAACAGGAGAATGGTTAAGCTTTGAGTTCGCAACATTGAAATTTGAAATTTCATAATGACGTCCTTCTAAAGGTTCCGAATCTTGCCCGTTACAAAATTCAGGTCCAGTGTACGCATGAATGTGAGTTTTCTTATTGAACAAAGTTTCATGAATCTATCTTTTTTATGTGTGTCGCTAAATTTGTGTATGAGTAAAAAGAGTATTTACGTCATCGTCAAGTAAGATTAGATTGAGCCCTTTGAACTCACCCATAGAGCTATTGATTACAGGTCACATCCTAGTCAAGCGTACTTTGATTCGCCAGTTTGTCTTGTCACATGTCAAGGAAGCAATACGATTAAAGCGAGCTCCTTGCATTTTGAACGTAGAGATGATGTTTGGGTTAGACTGGTGATTTTTATAAATAATACACGTAGATCTATTTATAGGTATAAATACATATATTTTGGAAGATCTTAATTAATCAAATATCAATTATCATTAAAAAATATATCGCGTTTTAATTTTTTGATAACTATAAATCAGCCTCAAATCAATTATCATTGAGAAATATCTTACCATATATTTTTTATTTTTTGATAAACATAAATCAATCTAAAATCAATTATCATTGAGAAATATCTTACCGGATCTTTTTTATTTTTTTTTATAAACATAAATCAATATAAAATCATTTATAACTGAAAAAGATCTTGTAAGATATGCATGATATTGTAAAATTAAATAGTTGTCATTTCTTGGATGCAAATACAATTCAATTATATTTTTAATCAATCTAATCAATTAAACGATTTGATTAGTAACACATATATTAATTTGAATTTTATTCATATTAGAGCATTTACCAAAAATACTATCTTTCAAAAATATTTACGAAAATTTGGTTTGAAACAGAAAGATATTTTTTTTACGATGTACAACGCAAAAATATTGTACATGATTATTATTATTATTATTATTATTATTATTACTATTATTATTATTATTATTATTATTATTATACTATTGTTATTTATAAATTTCAAAGTACACAATCTATCGTTATATATGGTAATGCTCATAATTGTCGACACCATCAATCAACAATCTTTTTATTGGATAAATATATTAATTACCATATATAGAAAACAGTAGTTAATGACTAAACTAACTTAGTTAACATCCTAGTAAATCAATCTAAAATTAACTATCATAGAAAAATATCTTACCGGATCTTTTTTATTTTTTTGATAAACATAAATCAATCTAAAATCATCTATAACTGAAAAAGATCTTGTAAGATATGCAGGATATTGTAAAATTAAATAGTTGTCATTTCTTGGATGCAAATACAATTCAATTATATTTTTAATCAATCTAATCAATTAAAAGATTTGATTATTAACACATATATTAAATTGAATTTTATTCATATTAGAGCATTTACCAAAAATACTATCTTTCAAAAATATTTACGAAAATTTGGTTTGAAATGAAAAGATATTTTTTTTACGATGTACAACGCAAAAATATTGTACATGATTATTATTATTATTATTATTATTATTACTATTATTATTATTATAATTATACTATTGTTATTTCGAAATTTCAAAGTACACAATCTATCGTTATATATGGTAATGCTCATAATTGTCGACACCATCAATCAACAATCTTTTTATTTGGTAAATATATTAACTACCATATATAGAAAACAGTAGTTAATGACTAACCCAGCTTAGTTAACATCCTAGTTAAAAATATATAAAAGGAAATGTTTTGGTGAATTCTGATTGGTTGAATTTAAAATACTCGCTTCTAATTGGCTGAAAATTATGAGAAATTCTCTGATTGGTTAACCACATGGTGTGGTAGACTGTACTTTTATAAAGAAAGATGTGGCTATTTCCATAAATACATTTTTTCTTTTGAATCATGTCTATGGTCTCGTTTGTTTCGTCAACTTTATAATTACGTAGAAACTCAAACTTGCTTATAATTGAATTATAATTATAAGTACCAAGGTACTTCAAAAATTTGTGTTTGGATGATAACTTTGTAACTAGAATTTTATAATAGAAAGCTATGTAACTTATAGTGATTATGAGGAATCTTGGTAACTAAATTTTCATGTTTTGTGGGATAACTTTGGAATTTTGAATTCCTCTATTCAATTTAAAATTTCCAAGAAACTTCTAGTTACATGACTTGGTTACATCAAAACAAACAAGCCTATATATGCAATTAATTTCCTTGAAAATCAAGGAATTAATATTTTTCATCTCCAAGAAATATATGATATCTTACAAATTTTAAGAATTCACGGTCAATATTAAATGCTCAAGCACATAAAATTAAGTTCATTTAATATTTAAACATAGCCCTTAGGGGTTAGCATTTTCCTTTAATTAAAAATGAGGTTGAGGATCCTGAGGTTGACCTCAGGTAATTTTCCTGAGTTTATACTCAAATCTCATATTAAAACACAAGGATACTATTGTAATTTAAGAATATTATATATATTTACAAAACTGCCATTAAAAATTAGGTCAACCTCATGTTCCTTTTTCTCTTAAAAATAATACGATTTTGGATATATTGACTGAGAATTTATCAGGAGGGCAAGCCAACTGTTTGTTGTCATGATACCACATACAATAACTTCTTTACTCCTCCGCTTCACAGTATTTCCTTGATTTATTTCTTATGTTTAAATTGATTATAATGTATATGTCAAATTTTTATAAATATAAAAATCTAAAAAATACATTTGAAAGTAGGTTAGATATGCTTTTCAATTGTAATTTTTGTAATTATTTTTAGCTATATTATATATGTAATTTATGGTCAAAATTTGGTTAATTTAATTACAAACTGTGAAACAAGCCAAAAGTTTTGTGATATGTGAAGTAATGTTTTTTTTTCAAAGTTTATACCTTTACTAAGAAAACATTAATTTGATGTTATATTTTCACTTATACCTGTCATTAATATAAATTCCACAAATATGAATTATTTAAGAATTTATTTACTCCTCGTTAATTATTATAAAATTTTCAGAAAAGATAATTTGAGATTCATATATTTATATAAAATTATAAATTAACATGTATTATGAAAAAATAATATTTGTGAAAAGGAACTACTCGTACGGGAAAAAATGAATATGGACTATTGACAAAATTTGTGTTTTCTTTTGAAATCGATTGCAATTGTATTTTGGGGTTGGAGTGTATGGTGACAGATGGCCGTGGTGGCCGTAGATAAGAGAGAACTTCTATATAGATGGAGTGTATTTTATATAGAACAATGGTATATATATATATATATATATATATATATATATATATATATATATATATGTACCCTTAGAGCAACTCCAAGAGTTGCTTGGAAACCTCCTTAAAAAATTATTATTATATGAGCTCCTAAATTATTTAAGATGAAAATGCACAGTTGACTCCAACAACACTCCTCAACATCATCTTTATTTATTTTATTTACTACTTTCAATTTGTAACGGTTATTTGTATTTCACTTTTCTGCATTTTAATTTCAAAACCTTTCTACATCCCTGTTAGGCTCAAGGCATGTCTGAATACCACTATTAACAAGCCTACTCATTGTGACTATGTCACTCTACATGACCTAGTGAATTCTTTCACTGGGATATAGTATAGGTCTCTACTGTACTTGTCTTGTTTTCATGTACTTAGCTTTATCTTGTATGCTCAGAGTTATAATGAGCTTAGTAAGTTTCATGCATCTAGAATGTACATAGGCCATAGAATAATTATCCTGGTAGAAGTTCAGAAATGTTCAAGCAACATGATGGAGATGAATAAGGCCCTGAAGAAATAAGTTGCAGAAATTTAACTAGATCGCGAAGTCTTCAAAAAGCCTATATCGTGAAGTGTTGATACAGCAAAGTCAAAATGTACTAGATCGTGAAGTCTTCAAAAAGCCTATATCGTGAAGTTTTCAAAAAGCCTAGATCGCGAAGTCCTCGAAAAGGCTATGTCGCGAAGTCCTCGAAAAGGCTATGTCGCGAAGTCCTCAAGAAGGCTATATCGTGAAGTCCTCACTAAGCCTATATCGCATACTCCTGAAACAGTCATATAGCAAAGTCCTCATATAGCAAAGTCAAGAATGCACTATGTCGACAAGTCAAAGAATCAGAAATATGTTGGAGTTCACGATGTCAACACTTAGCCGTTCATAACATGACAAATCAAGGTACATAACCAAAATTCAAATGAGACAAATACTGAAGCATCTGTTACGGTAAGGTTGTCCAAAAAACAGATGACAAATCTACAGCAAAACTTGGAGAGAAATATTAGAGACAAGCAGCTACAGAAACGGAAAAGACTCCGAAAAGCAAGTGGTCCTTCCTGACACAGTTAACTTCTTATGGCAGGACAAGTTGGACTTACAGTTAGGGGTAACTGTGTAAATAGGAGTGTGCACCAGTTTGTATAGGATATATATATCTTGCACACCCTATTGTTAGCTGCAAGAGTGAAACACATAGAAATATTCAAGTACTCTTTTCTCTGTAAGCAAAGCAAGAAAAACACTATTCTTGTTTAGAAGCCAGAATTTCAGTTGTGAAATTTTGGAAGCTGTAGTATTTAATTTACTTAATAAAAAGTAGATTAAAGTGATTGTGTGTGTTCTGTTTATTTTAATTCCGCATTTTATACAACACAATCTCTCACAGCATTTTAGTTTCAAGAAACCGAAAATTATTCAAACTATCCATTCACCCCCCCCCCCCCCCCCGTCTAGTTTCTTAGTGTCATTCATAACTAACAAGTGGTATCAGAGCAGGCTGTTGATATACAAACATGAAAAGATCAAGAATGAGTTCACAGAAACTAAGCAGTATCAAGATTCCTCCCTTTAACAAGGAGCACTACAGTCTATGAAAGAAGAATATGTTGCTTTTCATCAAAGCTTCAAACCCAATGTACTTAGACATTCTAAATCATGGTCCCTTTACTCCAATGATTGAAATTGCTGAAACAACTGTTGGCACTGAGATAATACCAACAAGATATGAGCCTAAAGACCCCTCCAAATACACTGATCCTGAAAAGGAGAAAATAGCACTAGATGGACATCTCCAACTTATCATTTGTGAATCTATGGACTTCAACATGTATGGAATTGTTGCTCATTGTAGTAGTGCAAAGAAGATGTGGGATCTCATAGAAGTGCTATGTGAAGGAACTCCAGAAGTGAGAAAGAACAAGAAGCATATTCTGGTCTCCCAGTATGAAGCTTTCATGGCTCAACCAAAGGAGGGAATCACAGAAGTGTTTGAAAGGTTCAACAAGCTGATAAATGAGCTTAAACTCTATGATAAACACTATGAAACAGAAGAGCTCAACATGAAGTTCTTACTAACTCTACCAGACCACTTGGAACCAAGAATCTCATCCCTCAAGGAAAGGGATCTAACCAAGATTGGTTTTGATGTGTTGTATGGTGTTTTGAAAACATATGAGCTAGAGTTGTTTCAAAAGAGATCCATTCAAGCAAAGCAAGGATTGATGGCCAACACTTCCTGTGCCCTTATTACTGACAACTTAGGTCAAAGAATGGAATCTTTGAAAGTCAATCAAGTTAAGATTGAAGAGGTAGAAGTTGAAGACACTGTAGATGAGTCACAAGTTATCTATGATCTGCCCGAGGAAGATGAGTTTTATAGCATATATGAATTGGATAAGATGGAAAACAAATCTTTTGCCTATATGGCTAGGAGATATCCTAACATTAGGTTCAAAAGGAAGCAACCATTTAAGTCCAAGTTTAATGCTGGAAATGCTGGTGGATCAAGTGGCTCAAACTCCTTCAGTAAAGGAAAAGGGATTGCTGGTGCTGCTAAAGGAGGATACAAGTCTGGGAGTGTGGATAGGTCCAAAATAAGATGCTATAACTGCAATGAACTTGGGCACTTTGATACAGAGTGCAAGAAGCCCAAACAGGTCAAAAAGGACAAAGCATACTTAGAGCTTGAAGCTAAGTATGAAGCTCTACTCAAGAAACAACAGGGTAAAGCTTTTATTGCAGAGGGAAAGTGCTGGGATGATTCTGATGAAGAAGAAGAACATGAGTATTCAAACTATGCCTTGATGGCATTTTCTGATGATGGTGATTCTTCTAGTCAGGTACCTATTCTTACTTCTCTTGATATGACTCCCTCTCAATACAAGCAAACTGTTGAAGACATGAGTACTGAGATGTTCAATTTTCATACTAGCATGTTAGTTGCCAATGAAGAAATTGATAGGCTAACTACTAAAAATCTTGAACTTACAGAAAAGAATGAGGAACTTGAATTAATGGTTGTGAGCCTTGATGGTTTGAAAATGGAGGTTGAGTATCTTAAGAATAAAGTGGCTTGTGCTGAACAGATAGAAATAGCTCTTAGGGAACAAATTGCTGAAAATGAATTAAAAATAAGAAGCTATAGAAACTCCTATGAGCTTATTCAAACTTACCACAAGGAACACACTGAAGACTGTAAGGTTGGAATTGGTTTTGATTATGACAATGACAAGGGAAGGAAGAAGGCCAAGGGCAAAGGAAAATAATCTTTTGTAAACAAAAATGCTCCAACTATTTTGTCTAGTGTCAAAGAGCCCATCTTCAAAAAGGGTGTTGTTGAGTTTGATGAGGATCTACTATGTGACGCCCTCCCAATCTGGGGTCATGATTGGGGAGTCACTACAACCTCTATACTTATAAACCTGTGAATAATAATATAAACAGGAAGACGCGACCCCAAATTTACCCTGGATCTTTAACAGGTAATGGTATGAAACAAGCATCAACTATGTTAGATATAATTGCTGACGTTTGTTCATCAGTGTTTAAGCAACAGGTGATCATCAGAGTTTACATTGAAGCCAGTCAGAGTTTGTTAAAGTCTGACGTGGTGATAGTTGAATTAGCTGTCGGTGCTGAATTGAATATTCTAGAAGCAATATATTCTGAAGGTGGAAAGAAGCAGAATATATTGATACAGCTAAGGAAACGGAATAGAAGATAAGAAGCAATCCTTGATTGATATGAATTGTATAGCTAACTTATAGGAATATCAATTAGAGATGGATTGTATGTAGCTGTGTACTATATAAACACAGATAGGTTATCCCTAGAAGGGATGCGATTATTGAAAATATTATTCTTGTAACCTAGTAGCTCTTTGTGATTCATTAACATCACTAAGAGAGAATTATTTAATATAATTCAGTTTGTTGGTTTATAAACTTGTGTTCTTGATTGTTATTCTAATACATACTTGATTATATATTGTGTATTCGGCCTAACAATTGGTATCAGAGCCAAGGCTGTTTAATATATACAGTTTTTCGATTCAAACACAGTAATAATCATGTCTGAAGAAAATCAAGCTCCTCCCAAGGTTGAACAGGTTAAACCTAATTCTGTGAGTCGGTATGAAACAATCAGGGTTCCAATTCTCAGGCCAGTGGAGTATCCAATTTGGAAGGTGAAGATAGCCATGTTTCTGGAGGCTACAGATCCAGAATATCTTGACAGAATCAACGATGGTCCTCATATGCCGACTAAATTGTCTCCTGTTGTTGATGGTCAAGAACAAAAGACTGTTCCAAAGGAAAAGAAAGATATGACTCCTGAGGACATCTCATCAATTGCAAAAGATGCAAAGGTTAGACATCTTCTCCACAGTGCTTTAGATAATGTTATGTCTAACAGAGTAATTGGTTGCAAAACTGCAAAAGAAATCTGGGATGCTTTGGAAGTCAGGTGTCAAGGAACCACTGCTATAAAGAAAAATAGGAAAACAATACTCACACAGGAGTATGAGCACTTTGATTCAAGACCAAATGAAACCTTGACTGAGACTTATGACAGATTTTGCAAACTATTGAATGATCTGTCTCTGGTTGATAAAGAATATGAGCTTGAAGAGTCAAATCTCAAATTTCTCTTATCCCTACCTGAAAGATGGGATTTAAAGGCGACAACAATCAGAGATAATTATGATCTTGCAAATACAGATCTTGATGAGATCTATGGATTGTTAAAGACTCATGAACTTGAGATAGAACAAAGAAACAGGAGATCCAGCAAGAAGACAAAATCTGTTGCTCTCAAAGTTGAGGAGAAGCCCATCAAGAAGGAATCATCAAGGAAGAAAGCCAAGGGAAAGGCTTTAGTCATTAAATCTGAAAGTGAGTCATCAAACTCTGATGATGACTCAAACTCTGATGAAGCTTCTGACTCTGAGGATGATGAAGAACAGATGATGCAAATGGCTGCATTGATGGTGAAGACTTTCAAGAAGATGGGATTCAAGAACTTCAAGAAAGCAAAGAGATTCTCAAGGAAAGATTCAAACTCTGAAAGGAAAAGTTTTAGAAAGTCTGATGGAAGGGAGACCAAGTCTGGCAAGAAGGATAAATCTGAAATCCAGTGCTACAAGTGTAAGGAGATGGGTCACTATGCCCCAGAGTGCAAGAAAGGAAAATCTGAGAAAGCACTCATCTCTAAAGGCAAAGACTGGGCAGATACTTCAGACTCTGATGATGGAGTAAACTATGCTCTTATGGCAACTATCAAAGATGAGACTGAATCATCTGAAAATAAGGTACCCTTAACTACTTATGCTTATGATACTGATAATATATCTGAGTTAAGAGTATATCTGAAAAGCGTTCATGTTAGTTATAGGGATCAGACTTTAGAGAATGAGAGAATTAAATCTGAGAATCTTAGCCTTAAAGATAGAAACAAGTTTCTTGAAGGAGAACTTGAAAATATGAAGCAGATTCAAAAAGAAAGAGATGATGCTGTTTATATTGAACATGAGTTGACTAAGAGATATAAGCAGCTAGAATCTGATCTAGAAAAAGAAAGAAAAATAATCAAGACTTGGACAAACTCTGGAAGAGACACTCATCAAGTGTTTCTGACAGATTCTGCAGGTTTAGGCTATTGTGAAAATGATGAACTTAGGTTTAAAGATAAGGTTAAGGTTAAACCACAACTTAAACCTGTGAAATTTGTTCCAGAGTCCACTAAGTTAAAATCTGTTGTAGTAAGAGAAGCTGATATGAAATCAGATGAAACCTGTGGAAGACGGGAAAATATTATAACAGAAAATCTTATGGAATTAGAAGCCGTTAGAAAGCCAGTAAAAACTTGTGAAAAATAGGTTAATGTTGGCTTGATGACAGGAAAACAGTTCAATCATAAGCTCAAAGAAGTAAAGTCTGCCATGAAACCAAAAGGGTTCAAGAAGAATAGGAATGGAAAGATAGGCATAAATAAAAGAAATAATCATTTGCCTACTGCTGCTGCTCCAAGGAAAACATGTTATAATTGTGGTAGTACTAACCATCTTGATAGATTTTGCAATAAGAACAAAGATATTAATTCTTTACCTTCTACATCAGGAGTAAAGAATGATTATGTAAGGGTTAAACCACAGACTTTATGCACACACTGTGGGAGCACTTGGCATTCTATTTATACTTGTAAGAGTTATCATGCTATTTATCACAACTACTATGAGCTAAAACCCAATCTGAAGTGGGTTAGAGCAAACTCTGCAAGTGTAAAGTCTGACAATGTTAGTTTAAACTCTGTTGATAGTGATTCCGCTGTAAAAGCTAACAATGTTAAGAAAGGCAAAGGATCCAAGCAAGTCTGGATCCTTAAAACTAACTCTTTGTAATTGGTTGTGATTGCAGGGCATAAAAGAGAGCACCCTTATCTTGGACAGTGGATGCTCAGGACACATGACTGGAAATAAAGCCCTGCTATCAGATTTTGAGGAGAAGGCTGGCCCAAAGGTTTCCTATGGAGATGGCAACATAGGACGTACTATGGGATATGGCAATATCAATCTTGGAAGTGTCATCATCACAAATGTAGCTCTAGTCTCAGGACTCAAGCATAATCTGCTATCTGTGAGTCAAATCTGTGACAGAGGAAACCATGTAGATTTTCATACTGAACACTGTGAAGTTATCAGTACATCTACTGGAAAAGTTGTTCTAGTTGGACACAGGCGCAACAACATTTATGAAGCAAGTTTGGTAACAAACTCTGATGGAAAAACAGTGTGTCTGACTGCAAGAATGTCAAATGAAGAGAGTTGGAATTGGCATAAGAAGCTCTCTCATCTCAATTTGAACAACATCAATGAGCTAATAAGAAAGGATCTTGTAAGGGGACTTCCAAAATCAATACTCAGTCTAGATGGCCTATGTGATTCTTGTCAAAAGGCTAAACAAAGGAAGTCATCTTTCAAGAGCAAATCTGAATCTTCAGTAGTGGAACCTTATCATCTTCTACATGTTGATCTCTTTGGTCCAGTGAATGTGATGTCTATGGGCAGAAAGAAATATGCTCTAGTAATTGTTGATGAATATACTAGATATACATGGGTGTATTTTTTATCAAAGAAGGAAGGAACTGCTCAAACTCTGATGGATCATGTAAATCTACTGGACAAAGGATCACAGCACAAAGTCAAAATTATAAGGAGTGATAATGGAACTGAATTCAGAAACTCAATTGTGGAAGCTTTCTGCAAGGAAAGAGGAGTGAAACAAGAATTTTCTGCACCTGGAACTCCACAGCAAAATGGTGTAGTTGAAAGAAAGAACAGAACTCTAATTGAAGCTGCCAGAACAATGCTTGATGAAGCAAAGTTACCAACCTATTTCTGGGCAGAGGCTGTTCAAACTGCTTGTTTTACTCAAAATACTACACTGATCAACAAGCATGGGAAAACACCATATGAGATGGTGAAAAATAAGAAGCCAAATTTGAAATATTTTCATATATTTGGATGCAAATGCTTTGTGTTGAAGACTCATCCTGAACAGTTGACCAAGTTCGAGTTAAAAGCTGATGAAGGAATCTTTGTTGGCTATCCATTGTCAACAAAAGCATTCAGAGTCTACAATCTGAGAACTAAAGTGATCATGGAATCCATACATGTGTCATTTGATGACAAGAAAATAACTGGACTTGAAGATGAAAATGAATATGATCAACTACGTTTTGAAAATGAAGATTTATTTTCTGATGATGTAAACTCTGATGAAGCTGGTCTGACAAACTCTAACGAAGCATACTCTGAACCTCTATTGGTAAATACTGGAGAAACTGGAAATTCTCAAATTGAACAAAATAGAGAACCAGTTGAGGGGGAGCGTGAAGAAGCTCAACAAGACACAGCAAGTGAGTCAGTTGAGGAAACTGATTCAAACTCTGACAGTTTAAACTCTGAGCCATCCAATTCAGGGGGAGCTTCAGATGCTGCAGAAAGTCAACATATGAATCAGGAGAGCATGGATCAAGGGGGAGGATTCAATAATGATGCAAGAAACCACTTACCAACAGCAAGAAAGTGGACACAGACACATACACCTGATCTTATAATTGGAGATCCTGATGCTAGTGTAAGAACTAGAAGTGCTACTACAAATGAATGCCTGTATCATGCTTTCTTGTCTCAAACAGAACCAAAGAAAGTGGAAGAAGCTCTTCAAGATGCTAACTGGATAACAGCAATGCAAGAAGAGTTAAATGAATTTGAAAGAAATGAAGTCTGGACACTTGTACCTAGACCAAAGAATAGATCAATTGTAGGTACAAAGTGGGTTTTCAGAAACAAGACTGACAGTGAAGGTGTGATTACAAGAAACAAGGCTAGACTTGTGGCTAAAGGTTATTCACAACAGGAAGGAATTGACTATGATGAAACCTTTGCTCCAGTTGCAAGATTGGAGGCCATAAGAATGTTTCTAGCCTATGCTGCACACAAGAAGTTTAAAGTCTTTCAGATGGATGTGAAAAGTGCTTTTCTCAATGGGAAGCTTGAAGAAGAAGTGTTTGTTGAACAACCACCAGGATTTGTAGATTCCAAGCATCCAGATTATGTCTACAGGCTTGACAAGGCATTATATGGACTAAAGCAAGCACCAAGAGCATGGTATGAAACTCTTGCTCAATTTCTTTTAGAAAGTGGGTTCACAAGAGGTACAATTGATAAAACTTTGTTTTATTTTAATTCTGGTGATAATTTGCTTTTAGTTCAAATTTATGTAGATGATATTATTTTTGGATCTACTAATGACAAACTTTGTAAGAAGTTTGCAAAGCTTATGCAGTTCAGGTACCAAATGAGCATGATGGGAGAGCTTAGTTATTTTCTAGGCTTACAGGTCAAGCAAACAGATGATGGGATTTTTATCAATCAAGCAAAGTATACCAGAAATCTTCTAAAGAAATTTGGCATGCTTGATAGTTCATCTGCTCCAACTCCCATGGCTACTGCAACAAAGCTAGACAAAGACACAGGTGCTACAGTGGATATGACTACCTACAGAGGCATGATTGGGTCTTTACTGTATCTCACTGCAAGTAGACCTGATATCATGTATGCAACATGTCTTTGTGCAAGATTTCAAGCAGATCCCAGAGAGCCTCATCTAACAGCTGTAAAAAGGATTTTCAAATATCTCAAATGAACCATAACCTTGGGTTTGTGGTATCCTAGAGAATCAGAGTTTAAGCTAATTGGTTACTCTGATGCAGATTTTGCAGGCTGTAAGATAGACAGAAAAAGTACAAGTGGAAGCTGTCAATTCTTAGGTGACAGATTGGTTTCTTGGTATAGCTAGAAACAGAAGTCAATTTCCACATCCACTGCAGAAGCAGAGTATATAGCTGCTGGTAGCTGTTGTGCACATATTTTATGGATGAAGAATCAGTTTCTGGATTATGGGTTAAGGTACTCTAAAATACCTATTTTCTGTGATAACCAAAGTGCTATTGCTATGACAGGTAATCCAGTACAGCACTCCATGACCAAGCACATCAGCATAAGGTATCATTTTATCAGGGAACATGTGGAAGAAGGGAACATTGAGCTTCATTTTGTGTCTACAGACCAACAACTTGCAGATATCTTCACCAAACCTTTGAGTGAAGCTACCTTTACAAGATTGGTAAATGAACTTGGAATGATCTCTGGTTTTGACTAGAGATACGGGTTAGACTCAAAAACTATACATGTTTGATTTTTATGCTCATGATTCCTTGCATGTGTTAACTGTTATGAGTACCAGTGTTATAAACTCTGAAAGTAAACTCTGATGCTAAACTCTGTTAGTCATAAAGTGTTGGTCATACTCTGATAGTTACAGTCTAATGCTATACTCTGATTGTAATTTTGTCTGAAACATATGGACCAATGAAGAAATTTGTATGAAGCATAATTCTCAGTAAGTAATTATGAATCCTTAAGAGTTGTATAGATTCTGATCTCAAATTTGTGCAGTAAGTTAACACAGCATGATACTGTCTCTGTATTTATACCATCTCTTAGTTTATTAATCCTAAACACTGAGTCTGTATTAGCTGTTTGCACTTTCTCTCATAAATTAATTGTATTAACTGATGAAAAGTCTAAACTCTGCTAATTAATAGCAAATATTTCACCCTCATATCAAAAGATGCCAAAAAGAGCACAAATTCCTTTGAGATCATGTTGAGCCTAGGAAGATCCAGGAACTTATTGTATGAAATAAGGGCTAAAATCTTTGATTTTTGGTGACTAGTGCCAACCACTGATTACTGGAATATATATATATATATATATATATATATATATATATAAAGGGGGTGAAAAATAAACGATATATCCAAATGAAAGGATATCAAAATACAGAGTTTAGATATAAAAAATCAGATTTTATGTTAGATGAGAGTTTGAGCAATCAGTTTTTACTGTTTTAGTTTGTGGATTTTATGCACTTTGAGATGATCTAAATATTGATTTCGGTAAACTCTGCTATTGCACACACAATCATTCACACCTGTACAGTTTGAGTAAAGAGTTTATTGACAAAGAAGGACAAATGGTAAACACTGATGTATTGTGTGAAATACGCCGAGGTAACTTTGTTTTAATCTCTGATGGTTAAAATGATTTCTTTGTTTCAGACATTTTATAATTTTGAGATTAGACATTTGTTCAGAAATTCGAAAGAGTATGATTACAAACGGTTCATATTTGTATTAAACAGAGGAGAGAGAGGTTGAGTGTTTTGAACAATGTGAAAAGCGGTAATTATGGCTATTTTTACTGCACGTGTGTATTGGAAGTTTTTACATACAGCTGTCAGCGTATGTATGTTGGACATCTGTCCCACTCACACATTTTTCAAAGACGCCTGCTGTGTGTAGTAATGATTAAAACGATTGTGTTTTAATTTTCTCAGTTATTATTTAAACTTACTACACATAAACGGTTCATTCTTTTACACACTTCATCGTTTCATAAGTTTTTACTCACAAACACTGTCTCAAACACTTTCACTGCATACATTCTACACTTTCAAAACTTTTCTAATGGCTACAACAATGTTTACTGCTTCTGGGTTAGAATTTGTCCCGAATAATTATGCTGCTCCTTTGGCAAATGAGAACGCACCGGAGGCGTTTCATTTGATTCAGAATTTCTTGTCAAACTCTGATATTGGTACTGCTCTCACCGCACCACTGAAGCTGTCTGCATCTCAAATAAGGACTCTTTGGCAGACAGGCACTTATGATAATGGAGGAGAGTCTGGATCTCCGTCCATAATCTTTGAATTTCAAGACGAAGAATTTACAGTTACTCCAACAACTGTTCGTGATGCTTTGGGTCTTGAGGATTTCAATGCTTTCATAATCTCTGTTGGAGATTCTGAGTTGGTTAGAATGATGAGAGAAATAGGCTACTCTGGACCATTGACAAAGATTGGTCAACTGAAAAGGCCATTTTTACGCAAGGAATGGAGTTTCTTTTTCGATTGCATCACCAGGGCTTTTGGAAAGAAGTGCACAAACTGGGATGCAATTCCCACTGATAGTCTGCAAATCTGGTATTCTCTTCTTTATGGAGGTAATTTTGATGTTGCTAGGCTAGTTCTAAATAATATAGGTGAGAAAATGACTGAAAACAGAGGTGTAGTCTATTTTGTAAGATTTTGTCAATTGATATTCTCTGAATGTGTTTCTGAAGTAGAGATAGCTGAGGATGATGTGATTCCCTATTTTAAATTACATAAACGCATATTCTCTGATCTAACTAATAAGGATAACAAGAAAGGGGATGTTGGTGTCTTGTTGCTACCTGAGTTTGTGCGACAATTTCAAGTAGATTCACAACAACAACAACTTGCAAATGCTGAAGCTGGACCTTCTGTGTCTCAATCACAGAGGTCAAAGAAGACTAAGTTAAGAGCTGTTAAGTCTGCTAGAGTGAATCCATCAAATACTGAAGCTGGGGTATCAAACACTGATGATATGCCTCAGAAGAAAAAGTTAAAGAAAAGGAGGGCCAACAGGGCAAAGACTGATGATGTTGATGAGGAGAGTGAAACTGATGATGAAACTCTTCATCAAAGAAAAAGAAGACTGGTGGCTACACATCTCTTTGGTGCATCAAATGTAAATGCTGAAGCAGCACCTATGCCTGAAATGGTAAGTGGTGATGTAGAAGCTCCTACATCAAAGGCTGATGATGTAGTTGAGGAAGCTGCTGATCATTCTGACAGCAGAGTTTTTGAGAAAATGGATTTCTTTGATGATGAAGCTATTCTAGATGCACATCCTACTATCAGTATTTGTGATACTGAGGATGTAGCAGCTGATCAAGCCACCTTGGTCATTGAAGACTCTGTTGCTTCTCACACAGAGAATCTTTCAGTTCACAATTTACATTCTGACAAAGGTGAGGAGGTTGATCAGAGGATAGAAGTTGCTACAGAGCCAATTCTTGATGAAGCTGTAGCAGAGAATGTACAAGAGGCTGCTGATAAGCTAAACTCTGAAGATATTATTTTGCTTGAAGCTTTGCAACAATCTGTTGTTGAGATTGTTCAAAAAGAAGCAGAGTTTGATACTAATGCCCACTCTGATAATCCAGAAAGAATGGCTGAGAATGTTCCTGCAGAGAATACAGCAGAGGATGACAATGTTGAAGATAGTCCTGCTCATTCACATCCTGATATCCAAGAGGAGTTATCTGATATTCGATTAAACTCTGATGAGGAAAGAGAGGTCAATCGAGCTACTGCTGAGCATTTTCAGGATATGTACTACAATAGATGGGCTGCTGCAGATTGTATCTTTTCTGCACAGAGGGCTGCTGATTTTCTTAATGACTCTGTGAAGAAAATTTCAAACTCTGATGTTCTTACAAATCTAAAGGCCACTGTGGTTCAAGTCAAAGCCTTAAATAATAGGTTTGATGAAACACAAACAGTGGTTACCAATCTTAGGAATGAAGTTTGTCTAAGGGATCTTACCTTAAAGACTGATAGGTCTTATTATTCTGCCATGTTCAAGCAGCAAGCCAAGGATTCTGATGAACTTAAGAAGAGGCTTGGGAAAGTTGAGGAGAATCAGATTGCAATGTCTACACAATTGAATTCTATTTCTACTGCTATAGAATTGCTGACATCAGTACTACTTTCTGATGATGTCAAAAAGGGGGAGAGTGTACCTAATGACAAATGCAAAGACACTCAAACTCTGAGACGGAGGGATGATTCTACTGATGGTGGAAGCAAGGAAACTGAGAGGAAGCAAATTTCTGCTCAAGGGCAAAGAAGATCAAGATTAAATTCTGATAGGTTGACAAACTCTGGTAAAGGAATCTCAAACTCTGCCAGTGGTTCAAGACTTAAGAGTTTAATTATTTCAGCCAATCCATCTACTGATGAAGAAATTGCTACAAAAATGTTTCTAGAAGAACACGGTAATGAAGCTACAGTTGAAGACATGGAAGCTGAAATGCTGAGTCTTGCTGAAGAGCATGAGAAGAAATTGAAGGATGGTACTTACAAAAAGAAAGCTGTCAAGGCTCCTAGAAAGAAAGAAACTGGAATTTCTATCAAGGAAAATACTCAACAGAGTATACAATACACCAGGAGGCCTGTAATAGCAAACACTGATAAGGGCAAGGGTAAACTGGTAGAAGAAGGACAGTTATCAAGGAAAAATTATTCAACCTCTGACATTGCTCAAGTTGAATCAAAATTTATTAAATCAACCTCTGACGCTGCTCAAGTTGATGATTCTACTAAAGTTGTAACAACCTCTGACAATGCTCATGTTGTGCAAACTCAACTAGCACCTCAACTCCAAGATACTTTTAGAAGACCTATACTTCCTGAAACTCTGAAGCCAGAAACTGTTAACTTCTCAGAAACCAGAAATGTGTTGGGTAAAGAATCTTATGATAAATCTGGATTAGGTTCACACAGGGAGAAGAGAATAAACAACAGGCCTGGAGATCAATCATCACTGGAAGTATCTGGTATTTTTACTCAAGAGAATCTTGATATGCTAGAATCTGTTCAGATGATATTTCATAAAGTGTTAAAGAAAGAGTTTTTGTTGTATTTTATGGCTGATGGAAGAGTTTACAAGGTTGCAGAGTCTGACATAAATCTCAAATCTTATGAAGAATTGGAGTATGTTCTGTACTTGTTAAAAGTCAAAAATAGAAGTACTCATGATGCTGCTTTAGTTATCAGAGAAAGGATGCTGAAATCAAAGATAATGCTTGGAGGAGGAGTCTCGAGTGCATATATTCCTAAGTACAGAGATGCTTATGGAAAGATTGTAGAAATGAAAAGAAACAGTGCAAGACTAAGGACTGATCTGGGAGTTAAAGTCTTAGAATTCAATCTAGAATCTGATAAATCATATTTTATTAGGCTAGGGAATGAGATGAGGAAAAATTCCATCTATTCTTTGAGAGCTGCAATTTATCAGACTGGAGAATCTGATCCAGAGTTAAGAGAGTTGAAGAAAGTTATGGTTGAAGAGCTGGAAAGGGCTGAAAGAAGACTTCTCATGGATTATCTCAGAACTGTTCCTGATATTCAAGAAATCAAATAAAGTCTGACTGTAAGTTGTTTTTAAAGTTTTCTATTCTAAGTTAAAGTTAAACTCTGATATATTAAACACTGCATTTGTTATATGTTTTGACATCATCAATTATCTGTTTAACTTGTACATTTTTATTATGCACAAGTTGGGGGAGATTGTTAGATATAATTGCTGACGTTTGTTCATCAGTGTTTAAGCAACAGGTGATCATCAGAGTTTACATTGAAGCCAGTCAGAGTTTGTTAAAGTCTGACGTGGTGATAGTTGAATTAGCTGTCGGTGCTGAATTGAATATTCTAGAAGCAATATATTCTGAAGGTGGAAAGAAGCAGAGTATATTGATACAGCTAAGGAAACGGAATAGAAGATAAGAAGCAATCCTTGATTGATATGAATTGTATAGCTAACTTATAGGAATATCAATTAGAGATGGATTGTATGTAGCTGTGTACTATATAAACACAGATAGGTTATCCCTAGAAGGGATGCGATTATTGAAAATATTATTCTTGTAACCTAGTAGCTCTTTGTGATTCATTAACATCACTAAGAGAGAATTATTTAATATAATTCAGTTTGTTGGTTTATAAACTTGTGTTCTTGATTGTTATTCTAATACATACTTGATTATATATTGTGTATTCAGCCTAACAAACTATCTACTTCATTTTATTACATAATAAAAGTCTCAAAAGTTATTACAACCTTGTCTCAAAAGCACTACATTCCCTATTACAAAACACCTTCTACAAGTGGTCATCACCTACCTGAGCTGGCATCCCAAATATAACCCTACTAGAAGACTTCCTAGCTGTCTGAAAAGTGCGTACCATCTTCTCGTTTAACTGTGGGTTAGAACAGGGAAAAGAATGAGCCAAATGCTCAGCAAGTAATAATATAACCAAATAGTTAACCACTGTGAAACAGTTTCCAATATCAATCTGTATGTCATGGGTATAGCAGAATCCATATCAAGGGATTATCAGAACAATGAAATGAATATACAATTTCAAAGGGTAAACAAATTTCCTTATAAAGATATATGATTTCAAGAAAAGCAATAAGTAATTTGGAGATTTTTCACAACGCACCGGACAATACGGGTGATCAGCCACGTAAAGTCCCCATACCGGACACACAGTCCCTCTGGTCCTTGTATTGGGTCCCAATAGGCACACATTGGCCTTTAGACTAGTCCATCCCTAGTCCATTTATTAGAATTAAAAAGTGCTGGGCCGGCGTCACTTGGCCTCTTACGCCTCCAATCTTAGGAATCCGTGAAAACCATAAATCAGAATTTAAATGAATCCAAACTTTGAAACTTCCTTTCTTTTAAAATCTTTCTTATGAAAGAAATCCTTTGTAAATCATTGGATGTGTGTTTGTATAGTACCCAAGTGAAGGTTCATGTATTCTCAATTTCAAGTAAGTATGTGATTCATAGGTACAAGTTCAAATCTAATGCAATAGCATCTCAGGTTAAAATGTAAGTATAATCAAAGGATAATGATAAGGTCTGAAGAAAAGTTTAAGCACGATATGGTTCACAAGACATTGTGTTGTGTCTATAATGTTTGTATATAAAAGAGTCTTTTGGGAATTGGATAAGTTCAATCTGATCAATCTGGATTTCTATCAATGGGAAATCAAGAAGTAAATGTCATAGGTATGTTTTGGATATGTACTAAAATGTGAGTTTTAGTATATTCACCTTTGGGTGTAAAGGTTCAAAGAAAGAACTAAACATAGTATGGTGTATGAACCAACAAGGTATATGAACAGAAATAAGGATTACCAAATGAACATGATATGTTTTCAGGATTAAAAGGGTATATAAACAAGATAGCAATTCATATATGTCAAAATGAAAGAATAGAATTTAGAACCGAAAGCAAGTCAGAATTACTTGCCTTAAGTAGCTAAAAGGGTAATGAGAAATCACTGGTTCTCCACCTTGGTCTTTCCTTTATCTCTAAGCTCTACTTCTTTGGATTCTTAAGTAGCTTTTAGAACAAACTGTACTCACTGAATTTCTGCCTTCGCCTTGCCTTTATTTCTATGTTCCACATCTCGTAACTCTACAAAAGAGTATATACTATTTCAGAGTGATCCTCTCAAAATTCTAATCCTTATTCTAAACTACCCCACGTTCCCTAAACGCGTAAACACATAATATTTATATCACTTATAACTCTTATCCATATAATAAGCACAAAACTCACATAAGCGCACATTGTCATTCAGGTTCACCTAACATACTCCTTTAACATTTATGTATATATCCTAACTTTCCGTTTATACCACACTTGGTTATCCCTTTAAATCAACTTGATCAATGCTAACCATATTCTTAACACCTTTACAAATAATGCATTCAATCTCAAAAGCTGAAAATTCTGCTGCGCATACTTTACTAAAACATTTTTCATAAATCCAAAAATAATCAAACAATTACCAAATTTGTCAGGCTATTTCCTGATTACTAATATCACTTCGCATAAAAGTTTCAACTTCAGAACAATTCATTTAGATTAAAAACTAACTGGTTAAAGTAGGTACTGAAGCACAGAAAATTGCTGCTGCGCAACTTTACTAAAACATCTTTCATAAATCCAAAAATAATCAAATAAATACCACATTTGACAGGAAGGAGCCTGAATACCCAACCAAATTAGCATAAAGATTTCATCTCCAGAACAGTTTATTAAGACCAAAAACGAATTGGTGAAAATACATACTGAACACAGAAAATTTCTGCCCTGTACCACTCTTAGTAAAACTTGAATAACTTTTTAGTGATTAACTCTATCGATACAAGGTTTGTGCGTGAGCAAACTAGACTCCAACTAGAACAATTTCATCCTAGACTCACTGTATAAAACAGGTAGTAAGCAATCAGAATTATTCCGAACAGAACAAACAGTTTCTCGCAATTCAACATAGATCATTCTCCAACATAAACTTTTAAACACCACACATTCTTATTACATAACACTTGATACAACTAATCAACAATTATTTATACTCAAAACCACATGCAAGTATCAATACTAACTTCCAATTATCCTACAACCTTAATACACATAATCACATATATTCATGTCAAGTTTATCTAAAGAATCAAACCGAACTCTAAAATCTGAAAATCACCCAAAGCTCGGCATGCAACTTAGATTAATTACTTACTATCATTAAAACATCTAATCATGAGTTACCAAGGGGTTTTGTATGAATTCACCTCCAATCGACTCTAAAACCACAATTAAACATTTAAACTTCAAGAACACTTGATTCTTTTCCAAAATCCGAAACCCCAATTTACAAAACCCATTTTCTAATCTTCACCAAACTCAACACTATTGGTATTAAAGTGTAGAGCTCGGCAAGAGCTTCGATTTGACTATCTAATCAACAAATTTGGTTAATAAAATCAAAAGATAAAGAAGAGAGAAGGAGAGACATTTGAGAGAGAAACAAGAGAGAGAGAACAGAGGTGTCAACTGAAAAGAAAAGGGGAAGAAGAATCAGGCGTGAGGGTTTTATAATTCCCAAGGGCAAATTGGTAATTTCCTAATTCTGAAAACTGTTTTATTATAAAAAGGAAACCAATAAATTGCCTTTCTAAAATCCGAAATAAAATGAAAATAATATCTAAAAATCAAAATTTTATTTTTAAAACAAATATTACGAATTTACAAGATCACACATATTATTAAAATATTTGTATGATCTAAATTGAATTAAATATGAATTTTCAAAGTTTAAATCACATAAATGACATTTACCTCATAAAATCAGTTTTAAATCCTTAACCCCAAAAATAAATTCCTCCACTAATTTTATAAAATAATAGAATATAAAATAAAGGTTGTGAAAAAGATTTCACAATAAAATGAATCTCTGGTGATTTTATAAAATTCCCGGAAGGTCAAAAAGAATTGATTTTTAATAAGAAATTCCTATAAAATGCAATTAAAAGCATACACATAGATTTTAATCCATACCATTCACCAAGTAAACATCTAATCATCACATTTTCTAATATTCACCTTTCACACAATATTCACATATTATAGATCTCAAATATTATTAAATATTAATACTATACAAGCGTTTTTCTGAGTCGTTATAACCTTCCCCCCTTAAAAAGATTCTGTCCCCAGAATCTAACCTTATGAAAACATATCCGGATACTTTTCCAGCATCTTGCTCTCAAGTTCCCAAGTCGATTCTTCAACTCTGGGATTCCTCCACAAAACCTTAACTAACTTAACAGTCTTATTCCTTAATTTCCCATCCAAACGATCTTGAATTTCTACAGGTTGTTCTACATAAGATAAATCTGGCTCAATCTCAATAGGCTCGTATTCGATCACGTGATTTGTATCAGGATTAAATCTCTTAAGCATCGACACATGAAAAACGTTATGAACGTGCTCCATATGGGGGTGGTAACGCTAACTCATATGCAACTTTTCCGACACGTCTTAGTATCTCAAACGGTCCTACATATCTCAGGCTAAGTTTCCCTTTCTTGCCAAATCTTGTAACTCCTTTCCATGACGACACTTTTAGCAACACTTGATCTCCTTATTCAAAACTCAGATCCTTCCTGTCTTGGTCACCGTACTTCTGTTGTCTGTCTTGTGCCGTAACTAGTCTTTTTCGAATGATTTTAATCTTTTCCTTCGTTTGTTGTACTAGCTCGGGTCCCAAAACTTTTCGTTCTCCCATTTTTTTCCAATACACAGGTGACCTATATTTCCTTCCATACAATGCTTCATACGGGGGCATTCCAATACTTGCGTGATAGTTGTTGCGGTAAAAGAATTCCACTAATGGTAAATGATCACCTCAATTGCTTTCAAAATCCATCGCACAAATTCTAAATATATCTTCGATTATCTGGATAGTCTATTCACTATGACTATATGTTTAAGGACGATAAACGGTACACATATTTAACTTGGTTTCTGAGCATGTCAAAAACTTTCTTCCAAATCTTGAATTAAATTGAGGGTCTTGGTAAGATTCGATTGATACTTGGACCTCATGCTTTACTACTATCTCTTACAGATAAAACGAATTTATCCAATGAATGTTTCTCGTTGATGGAAAAAGGAAATGTACCGACTTGGCATCATGAGATGTTCCTATTTCAACTCGGGAATTTCTACTGGTTGTAATTATCCGCTAGGTCTTTGATGTTCAGTTTTAAATCTCTGACATGTAAAACACTTAATCACTCATCTAGTAATATCTCTTTCATATATGTCCACCAAGATTTTCTTTTAAGCCTTGTTACATCTTCGTACTTCTGGGATGGATTGAATACTTCGAATTCACGTGCATCATTTAGTATTTCATTCTTTAACCATGTCACATTAGGTATCCAATTTCTAGAGAAAAACCTAAAAATTCCTTTATCATCCTTTTGACTCCTTCTACTTTCTCCTGTAAAGTTACTCATGCTATCGTTCATCACTTCTGCTTGACAGTTTTCTACTTTTCTCTGGCAGCTCAAGTTGAAAAGTCATTGTATATATGTTCATCATCTCTGTCGCTTGATCTGAAATACGAACCTCTATTCCTACTTTCTCAAATTCCTTGATCAGTCCTAACCATTTCCTCTACCTTATGTATACAGCTCCTTTTCGATGAAAATATATTTCAAATGCTTATGATCCGAATAGATTTCATACTTTTCTTCATACAAGTAGGCCTCCAAATCAATGCGAAGACTATTGTGGCTAGTTCTCAGTCATGTGTCGGGTGTTTCCACTCGTGGTTCTTCAGCTGTCTAGAAATATATACAGTCATCTTAACATGTTAAATCAGTCTTGATTCTTAACACAAAGTTGTGTTCTCAATTTTAGTTATTGATATTGTCCTAAGGTACATGAGTCATCATTTCCGGTAACAATGAATCTATTTTACCATTATGGCTCGACTAAAGAGTTTCGTTCCTCTAGCAATTTAAATACTTCCTTTTCCATTTATCTTAACTCTTGGATGCTTTCTAGTAAGCTTGGTTAATGGTGTGGCTATCTTGGTATAATCCTTGAAAAACCTTCGATAATCTCCATCCAATCTCATAAAACCTCTAACTTTTGTAGGTGTCTTAGGCCTTACTCAATTCATTAACGTTTCAACCTTAGCTGGATCCACTTGGATTCCTTCTCTACTAATTACCTGTCCTAGTAATTGTAATTCTTTCAACCAAAACTCGCACTTAGAAAACTTTGCGCACAATATCTCTTTTCTTAAAATTTCTAGGGTTATTCTCAAATGATCTGTATGCTCTTCTTCCATCTTTGAATACCTTAAGATGTCATTTATGAAAACATTCTCAAACTTATCCAAATATTTCTTAAACTTTCTATTCATCATGTTCATAAAAGTGGCAGTTGAATTCATCAAACCGAACTCCATCACTAAGAACTCATAGTGTCTATATACATCAGGTTCAAAACATCGTCTAAGGAATATCTTCGGGTTTTATTTTTTTTAATGACAGTAACCAAATCATAAATAAATTTTGAAAAGCACACTGTGTTCTTTAACTGGTCTGATCATCAATCCTTGACAATGGGTATTTGTTCTTAATGGTCAACTTGGCGCACCCAATAGGAATACACTAGACCTTATAACTCCCTTTTTCCTAAGATCTTGCAATTGAATTGCTAACTCTTTCATTTCTACTTATGTCATTCTATATGGAGCCGTCGAAACTAGTTTTGTCCTGGGTGCTAAGTCTTCAACAAATCTACTTCCCTGGAGGGAGGTAAACCTAAAAGATTGTCAAGTAATACAATTTGAAATTCGTTAGCTACTAGAATCTTCTCTATCCAAGGTGTTTATTTCCTAACATTTACCTCGTATGACGATAAGCTTTTCAACCTTGACACAATAATCTTTTACCTATTTGATAGTTAGATACCTCTTCGTCTGCTTTCGGCCTCGGATAACAACTTTTACATTATCTAGGGCTCGAAATTTCCATTTTCTTCATACTCTGTTAACCAATCCATTCTTAGAGTTTACATCAGATTTCTATTATATCAATCTCACAGTGAGGACAAGCTAGATTAATCGATATATGCTCCTGAGTAGCTATTCATGTAGTCAAAACTTTACTTAACCGTTGCGTTTTACAGTCCAACTTACGAATAAATTCTTTGAAAATAAAAAACTTTATGGCTTCGAATCCGTTAACACTTTGGCACTTATGTAGCTAATATGAAACGTATCCGCAACCACATCCTTGTTCTTTACTGTATCACTCATGGTTATATTGAGGATTCTTGTCCTTGGTTACTTAGTGTGTAATGGTCATGTTACCCTTAACATATTGCTTACTGGGTCTAGTGCTTGTAATCTCTTAAGGAATGTCATACCTTCCTACACTTGTTACACGTAACTCTTGCCTTCGGTTTATGGCTCTCATTGGCGTAGTGTCCTGTCTGAGTACACTTGTAACGTGCCATATTGATCTTATTACAAACTCCCAGTTGCTTCTTTCCACAAGTTCTACATTCTGGTATCGGAGGTTTCAGAGGTCTTGGTTAATCCATATTTTATGGACGGTTCCCTTGCTTATCATTTCCAGTTTCTGGTCTTCCAAATTCAACATTCCTATTTGACTGAAACTCAGGCCTTATCTTGAAATGGTTCTGAAAGTTCCCTATTTGTTGGCTTCCTTCCGGTGTCTCTGACTTCCCTTTTTCTAGCTTCTTCTGTTTGTGATCAATCACTTTATTTCTTACTTCAACATGATTAGTATTCGTATATCCTTGTTACCTTCTCCTTATCCATACCAAACTCTCGGTAATAATAAACCTTGACATCGTGTTGTAAGTCTAATGAGCAATCTGACTCGACATACAATCCCTCCTTTTAAAACAATTTCCCATTTTTGATCAAAACAGTTTCCCGTCAATATAAGTACAGCTTGACACTCAGAATATCGTCATTCACCTTTGCAACTTCAAATCGCTGATACCTCTAAGATTTTCCGACAAAATTAATCAATAGATAGGAAGGTGTCAATAAATATGGATATATGACAAGTATGTTTAGTAAGAATTTCTGGTAAAAAGAATCAAACTAAGAGATCAAAATGATCATCGAACTTTATCAGGTTGCATTTGTCAATTTAAACAACAAGGTACAGAAGGTGGCCAACCTTTAGTACTTCCATGACAAACACACCACTGGTGGCGTCCCACCGGACTTCTATCACACAGATAGAAAGTACCTGAATCCCCTAAATATATAGGGTTGTTCATCTCAGTTACAACAAGGAGGATAAAAAAAAAATTAAGAGGAACATAGGAAAAGTTTAAGAGTTTCAAAAGTTTATGTTATATATATATATATATATAATATTGGATCAATTAGCCTCTGAACAATAGAGGTATTTCGTAAAGAATAAAATAATAGAATTGAAAAATTGAATCTTTTTAAAAAAAAACAAGTTGAATAAAATCAATGACTAGTTGTGAACATACTTATCCTTACATCGAACGAATGGAGATAATCACACCTTGTCTCATGTAGATGGTCCTTAGGGGAGTTAATTTCTAGTTTGAGGTTATAGGTATGTCCCGATAGTAAATCAACTGTATGTAATCTTGAATAAAGAAAGAATCTACACTTAGGCCACTTCTCTGGGAAAATGTCCCTATCACGGGGGAAAATCGTTATTATATCGTAAAGAATCTATCTAAGTGTTTCTAGACGTTATCTTGGGGATTCTACTCTCGCTCAACTCTAACCACACTTGATACGACATCTGGCGTGGTGTTTCTTATAGCTTCCGCGGTGCAGCCGAAGTTGCAGATGAAATTCTGTAAAGTACATAAGGATCTACAGGTGATGTCTCCCAAACTGGTAGTCTGACTCTCCGATTGATTCCTCCAGCTTCGAATTAGTTTCCTCGTCCGTAACCCGATCTTCAGATGGTTCCAGCGTATACTCGCTCGATATGTCGGAATACTATATAACATGAAAGTGCGTAACTTAAGCTAATATTTCTGTAGAAAATTCGGCATGACCTATTCGTAAAATGGACTATGCCCTATTTAAAAATATCTCAAATACTAACTCAATCATCCACACATAATCCAAGTTTCAGTGTAAAGCTAAGCCACTTGCATAAAAAACAAAGAATTTGGTGTGCTTTTAGCCTTTTACGATGATACCTTTGCGGACAATAAAAAAGATAGTAGATGTTAATATTAGGGTTTAATATAAAGAACATTATTGGTTTAGTGGTGTTAACAATCATGCGATTTAGTGACAACAAAAGGAGTGCAAAGTTTAAAAGACAATTTCACGATAGTGCGGCTGAATAATACTAACACAACATAGTATCAAAACAAATTGATACAAACTCTTTCATGATTACATTCGTTTTACATTCACTACGTATAGAGACCAACTATATAACAAATATGAAAGCCATAATCATAGTGTAAAATAAGCCAACTTGCATTCAAGAATAAAAAGTTTAGTGTGCTCCATTGCATCTGAAAATCAAAAACCATAGATTAGATACAAATAAAACAGCATGAATCTTGAAAAGTAAACACGTTTAAGAAAAATAATGAAGCATGTTTATACATAGAGAAAGATTTTATATCAAAGAAAGTTCTATCAAGTACTACAAATTCGAAAATAATAAGGAAGTTGTAATTTTCTAAATCAAATAAAGTTCTATCAAGTTTGAAAATAATAAAAGAAAGTTCTATCAATCCTACGAATTCAAAAATACTAAGGAAGTTGTAATTTTCTAAATCAAAGAAAGCTCTATCAAGTCCTACAAATTCAAAAATAATAACGAAGTTGTAATTATTAAAATTAAAAATTGTGAAAAATTGAGAAAATTAGAAAAATAGAACAGAGCGATTCTAGAGGCGCCACCTCACCGCCCCCGTCTTCTCCTTTATATAAGTATATTGATTTTGTACAAACCAATCAACAAAAAATATATAATCTTCTGTTTTTGCTAAATAAGCATAATATTCCTCTTTAAAATATTTTAATTCTTCATAAGAATATTTATCAAAATACCATTGACGAAATTCACCATGTTTTTCTTGTTGAAACTCTTTATTAAGGAGTTTTCTCGTATTACTTCCTGGTGATAAATCTATCATATATGGAACCTCATTTCTGATTCAGTAGGGGATTTCCTACTTTGATTATCAAATTTTTGATATATTGCTTGAGGAATTTTATTCTCACTTAATCTTATTGTTTCTACTGATTCTGACTCTTCTTGAATTGGAGAAGTAGAAACTCTAGAGGTAGAAGCTCTAGCTGCTTCACTTGGAGCTGTATAAAACTCACTAGGTGAAGAGTACCTAGCAGATATTGTTCTAGGTATTCTTATAGTTCTCCGAGGAGTAAATTTTATTTCAACATCTCCTTCTATAGTTTGAACTATTTGCTCAATATCTTTATTTATTATTGGTTCTGGCTCTACTTGCTATGGAAGAAACCAGGTTTCTGGGAAATTAATTTCTTCCCATTTAATTAATCTATTAGTTGCTATATTTGAGGTTAACAAATTGGTTTGAACTACCGTTGTAGTTCCGGGAAGAGTTATATGTTTAACTCTAGGATTTAGAGTATTTAAAACTTTGTTGACTCGTAAACACGCAAGTATACGCGATCACAAATAGCAAGTGATAAATAGAGTTCGTTCCGCAGAGACAAGGTGTAAATGCCAATTTAATACCTATGCAACAGTGTATGGTTACTTCTTAATGCTTGACCAATTATTAAATTGAGTTGTTGATTATTACTTAACTAATAAAACAATTATCAACTAAGAGTGAATTAACAAACGAGATTACTTATGTAAGAGAAACATGGGGTTCCAATTTCATTAACTACTTCATCTAGAATCTTATGCCTTTTCAACCTAGCATGTGCAAGCGATGATAACTGATTAGACGCACTAAACTGACACACGCCAACTTTCGTTGTACATATATCATCCTACTGATCATCCACAATCGATAGAAGTCAAGTAGTCACCAAGTATGCTTAGTCCCTATATGTCTATAGAGATTGAAAACATAATGGTTTACAATCAAGCATCCAAATAATCACATAGTCGGTGCAAGACGGTTAGAACTACACCACAAATTAATACATGCTCTTCACATGCAAAAACCTACGCTAGCATGGTATGTTCTAAACCCTAGATCCACTTTCGCAATCACTAGGATTCAACAAACAATTACGGATGTTCGCGACGCACCCATAACGAATAAGCGCAACCAGACTAGGTTAACAATATATCAAGCACACACCAAGGCATAAAACATTTAATAACTAGAATCCATGGAAAACTCCATTAAAACCCCATGATAACGATTAGCCCATAATCGGACTTCTCATCATCATGGGTTCAAATGATAACATGACTCTACAAACAATTAATAATGAATAATAGAAAAGAAATTGAGAGCAAAATAAATCCCGGAAATTGTAGAGAAGAAATACAAAAGATGGAATCAATAGGCCTCCTTGCTTGTCACTAGCTTGAAGAACCCTAGCAATTGATCTCTTGTTCCTAGAATAATAATATTGATGATAGATCCCCTCCAAACTAACCTAATGAATGATGTTTTTAAAGTATAAGATATTACATAATAAACCCAAGATACGAGCCCTAACAAATTAGGCCCAACACAAATTGACCCGGTTTGGAGTAAAATACATGCATAATCGAGGCACTCCAGGAGGAAACAGGCGCTCTTGCGCCTCTATATGGCGCTCTTGCGCCTCCACATCCCTGGATTTTTACTCTGAAAACTCAAATAGGCGCTCTTGCTCAAGATTTTAGTGCTCTTGCGCCTCCTAAGGCGCTCTTGCGCAGGAAACTGGCGCTGCAGCGCCTCACAGCTCCTGGAAAATTGCCCAGCAATGTAGAAAATTTCCGTGGCTTCGCGTGAGCTGTTGAATCGTCAGAATCGGACTTGTAGAACTCCAGATATGGCCAAAACCGTGAGAGCTTCGCAACCTACCTGGAAAATCCGAATTTTAATCACATTAACCTCCAACTCTTGGTTCTGCAAAACTTAATGAAAACACATTAAACACACCACATACTTGAGTTCAAGTCATCAATTTAAGCCGATATGAAGCATTCCAAGTGGATAAAAATCCACTTATCACACCCCCAAACTTAAACCGATGCTTGTCCTCAAGCATAAATAATATAACTATATACAACTAACTAGTACCACTTCCGTAGGTGATCACGGTTGCATTTGGCATATGCAACAAGCCCTTTAAACCCCTAGGCAGCCCTAGTGGACGAGTAAGGTCTCGTGAGGGCCTATAGCGAATATACCCACAAAATCCATCTAACAATGCAACTAACAATGCAAACTATATGAATGCAACTAATATGAAAATGCAAACGATCCCCTCAAACTAACCATAACCAATCAACAAGCCAACATCTCAAGGAATGCAATCTTTCACACAGAGTTCGACCAAATTCCCGTATACTAACAATACAAACACAGAAACGTGCGTGTGTGCAATGCTCATCAATATACTCTCAAACTAAATCAAGACCATATCCTATTCTTCACCAAAACAACCACAAGCTTATAAACAAAATGAACTCTAGACACAAGAAACCACTTAAAGACACCTCAATATCCACTTGAGTTAGACAGGAATTCATGCTTTTATTACCAAACAACATACTATACACAATACGCATGCTTATTTGACCGTGCAATGGCTGAGACCCCTAAAGGCTTATACAATAATACTCATGTAGCGAGCGTTAGGTTAGTGGATCCCAGACCGGAAAAGTCTTAGGTCACTAGGCACAAAGTCCCCAAGAACTTAATTACTCGAGTATTAAAGAGCTCAACCTGATCAATTTTGCATAACAACTAACAAAACATTTTTTTTTTTTTTCTTCTTTTCTATTTTTTTTTTCTTCGGAATGAGTGCGCTTTGCCTTTTTCTCATCCCACCCTAGACTACTCATCTTTTCAATGAGCCGGCTACTAGCCATTTGACGTCTAGCCTTTACTGACAACTAGCATGATATCCCTGTTTTCCCCCAAACTTAGACTTAAGTGCTTCTTTCAATTTCAAGAGAATAGAAAACATTCTAAATATAAGCAAGTGGTTAAATTCTAACTTCCAAAAAAACATGGTCTGATCAAATTCAAAAGCAACCAATGAGACTTGTGAATTTACATTTGTTTCTGTCATGCAAGTCAATTCATAGGAACTTAATCAACCCTCTATTCATCACTACCACACTCCAATCAACACCGACCTATCAAACCAGAAACAGTCAATTCCTAAGGGATCATGAATTATGCTATGCATGCTAATGCAACTAACATGAACTCACATGGCATAAACAAACAAAACACAAACAAATATGCTCTATATGACAATTATGCAACAATATGAATGAAATTATACTAACATGCATTATGATTTCTAAATGAACACAATGACACAATTACTACTAATCCTCAAATCACCCCCAAACTTAAGATATTCAATGTCCTCATTGAAGGCAATAAAAAGGATAGAGAACATACCTAACTATCGGCAGGATCACCCTCCTCGGGTGGTAAATCTGGTGGTGGATATACGAAGACTCGGGGACCACACAACACAACTGTTTTATTTGAAAGCAGGAAATCCATGGGTTGCCTCCCAAGAAGCGCCTTTCTTTAACGTCTTTAGCTAGACTTGGCCACGATTTTAACTTGAAAAATTTCCACACCGCACCTCTATAAGGGCCACTTAAGGATCTTTTCTGGAGCGACATCTTCAACGACAAGCTTTACCCGTCTTCGCTCCTCACCAGATCTCTTAACAACATTCTCCCGCCTACCTGAAAAGTTAGCAGCAATAACAATAGCAAGCAAAGGAGATGAATTACAAGAAACATACCCCAGGTGAACTAGCAATGGGTTGAGCTCGAGTTTGGGAGCTCCTTCAAATGATGGCTAAGGCGCACCTGAGAATTCCAGAGATCTTCCACTCCAAGCAACTTATGTGGAATACGTAGCCCCATTAGCCAAGGCACTGTAATCCTCAGCTGGCCATGCCTTGCCTTCTCCTTCTCCGTGTCATACTTTTTACTCTGCCCTGCATCAACCAATTTCAAGCTAAAACACTCCTCATCCTCCGCCGGCAAATTCATGGCTAGAGTTTGCTTCTGAAGCCTCGGTGGATATGGAGGAGGAAAATCGATTTGGATACTCTCTGTAGTCTTCTCCGGAGTAGATTTGTCAGCAGGAGTGATGCTCTTTTCCTCTTCGGCCTCCAACTGGTTGAAGTCAGATTGCAACGGAGCGGCATTCAACAACTGAACATGCTCTTCTAATTCATCATCTTCAATGTCAAACTTCCATTGAAAAGCACTCTCTACAGACTTTGACTTTAACGGCTGATCAACCTTCTTACGGTGTTCAGTATCAACCATTACCACACTGAGACCCTCTTCATCCTTCGAAGGAAATAGCATAGCCACTTGAGCCTTGGAGTTTTCTTGATCTTGGGCTGATTCTTCAGAATTTTCAGATTGCAAAGGAAGTGGTTGCGGCTGATTATTCAGAACCGAATTTTCTGGACATTCTGAATTTTCTGATTGGGTTGCCTCTGGTTCTCCTTCCTTATCAGCTTCATGTTCTGCTTCTTCCTCATCTTTGCCCTCAGACTCTCCTTCCTGAACTTCGATCAAGGTCTCACCCGTGGCTAAGAAAGGCCAGTCAAGACTGATAGGAAGGTTCTTGTCCTCCTGCTCTACAGCCAGGCCTTCTGTGTCACTTGCAAATTGATTCAATGTTTTTAATGCATTTGCAATTTGACCAATCTGATCTCCTATTGTCTGGAGAGACAATGCATTGCTTTTAACCATCAACCTCAATTCTTCTAATTCAGCTTCTTCGGTCGACTGTTGGTTAGACCAAGTCTGAAATTGCTGCTGCTGAAATTTAGGAGGTTGAAAGTGTTGATGCACTGGGGCATACTGATGCTGAAATTGTTGCCCCTGTTGCTGCTGAGTTCCCCATGGACTGTATGGCTCATCTCCAAACTGCTGATTTTGGAGCGGGTAGGACGGATATTGGGATTGCTCCATACCACTCTGATTGTAGTCCCAGCTGAAATTTGGCCGGTTTCTGTTATACTCACATTGATGAGTGTAATGTCCACCTGCACACAGCTCACACACAATTACGAAGTCCTGCTCCCAATAATCCATCAAATAAATAAAAAACAGTTCAAGTCAGTAATCTATAACGACCACTGATGACAAGCACTTAAACTACAAATAACACCGTAGTCCCCGGCAGCGGCGCCAAAAACTTGTTGACTCGTAAACACGCAAGTATACGCGATCACAAATAGCAAGTGATAAATAGAGTTCGTTCCGCAGAGACAAGGTGTAAATGCCAATTTAATACCTATGCAACAGTGTATGGTTACTTCTTAATGCTTGACCAATTATTAAATTGAGTTGTTGATTATTACTTAACTAATAAAACAATTATCAACTAAGAGTGAATTAACAAACGAGATTACTTATGTAAGAGAAACATGGGGTTCCAATTTCATTAACTACTTCATCTAGAATCTTATGCCTTTTCAACCTAGCATGTGCAAGCGATGATAACTGATTAGACGCACTAAACTGACACACGCCAACTTTCGTTGTACATATATCATCCTACTGATCATCCACAATCGATAGAAGTCAAGTAGTCACCAAGTATGCTTAGTCCCTATATGTCTATAGAGATTGAAAACATAATGGTTTACAATCAAGCATCCAAATAATCACATAGTCGGTGCAAGACGGTTAGAACTACACCACAAATTAATACATGCTCTTCACATGCAAAAACCTACGCTAGCATGGTATGTTCTAAACCCTAGATCCACTTTCGCAATCACTAGGATTCAACAAACAATTACGGATGTTCGCGACGCACCCATAACGAATAAGCGCAACCAGACTAGGTTAACAATATATCAAGCACACACCAAGGCATAAAACATTTAATAACTAGAATCCATGGAAAACTCCATTAAAACCCCATGATAACGATTAGCCCATAATCGGACTTCTCATCATCATGGGTTCAAATGATAACATGACTCTACAAACAATTAATAATGAATAATAGAAAAGAAATTGAGAGCAAAATAAATCCCGGAAATTGTAGAGAAGAAATACAAAAGATGGAATCAATAGGCCTCCTTGCTTGTCACTAGCTTGAAGAACCCTAGCAATTGATCTCTTGTTCCTAGAATAATAATATTGATGATAGATCCCCTCCAAACTAACCTAATGAATGATGTTTTTAAAGTATAAGATATTACATAATAAACCCAAGATACGAGCCCTAACAAATTAGGCCCAACACAAATTGACCCGGTTTGGAGTAAAATACATGCATAATCGAGGCACTCCAGGAGGAAACAGGCGCTCTTGCGCCTCTATATGGCGCTCTTGCGCCTCCACATCCCTGGATTTTTACTCTGAAAACTCAAATAGGCGCTCTTGCTCAAGATTTTAGTGCTCTTGCGCCTCCTAAGGCGCTCTTGCGCAGGAAACTGGCGCTGCAGCGCCTCACAGCTCCTGGAAAATTGGCCAGCAATGTAGAAAATTTCCGTGGCTTCGCGTGAGCTGTTGAATCGTCAGAATCGGACTTGTAGAACTCCAGATATGGCCAAAACCGTGAGAGCTTCGCAACCTACTTGGAAAATCCGAATTTTAATCACATTAACCTCCAACTCTTGGTTCTGCAAAACTTAATGAAAACACATTAAACACACCACATACTTGAGTTCAAGTCATCAATTTAAGCCGATATGAAGCATTCCAAGTGGATAAAAATCCACTTATCAAACTTTATAATAAATTCTATAGCATATTGCTATTATTTCACTTCCTGGTTTATAATTATAACCATTTGTTTGTATTGTAAGTTGCATAGCATCTAAAAGATTTCTATAAGATAATGATAGATTCAAATTGGGAGCTACATCAAAGTAGACTAGTCCATGACATATGCTTGTTTCTATTAATGCGGCTAGAGAGGGCTTGAAATCTTGACATCTTCCATCTCTAACATATGCCATAATACTAGCATTTAATCCTAGTAAAGTTAATGGTTTAAAAGCAATTTGCACTAAATCAATATGAATAAAATTATAGTTCTTATAAGAAACTAAATCCTTTTTACTCAATAACTTAATTGTTTGAGTAAGTTCAGACATTCTGATTGTTTGCTCTATAGTTTTAACAGCAAACCTTGATTTCATATCAAATAACCCAATATTATAAATTTGGGTTGAGGGGACATAATGAATTGTCCATTTATTCAATTTATCCAAACTTTTTGGATAATCTATTAATTCAGCATTTTTAATAAATTCCTCATGATGACTATTATCATCTTCTAGATTCATAACTCAATATGAGAAGAGCTAAAATTGTTGTGGCTGGTTGGATATCAGGATAACATCTATGTATGTTTATTTGAAAACAAAATTTTAAATGACAGAAAAATACATTCTTTTTGTCATATTTGCAAACGACTAATCGTTTAACTATCAACCCTCGGGGATAGACGGATTTCTCCAAAATCAAAGATGGGTAAATGTTTTTAGAAAAAAATTTCTTTTTTCAAATCATCTTTAAAACTCCCTTATCTCTCTCGGGAAAAAACGATGATATTTTAGAAAACACTAAAAACATTCAATTTTTTACTCTTTTTTTATATACATACTTAGAATCTACTGTCTATCCAACCTTCCACAACAAAAGTTTAGCTACGGACTAACATTAATATCTTAAATAAATAAAATTTTGAAATTTTTACCTTTAACAAGGCAGATTCCAAACTCTAACTTCCACTGGCTATGATACCAACTGTGTCGTATCAACTATGCCTATGGTGTATATATATATATATATATAGGGGTTTACTCCAATACAAACCACTCTTAGACTACAAACTACAAACTAAATAATTTTAGTGATTTATGTAAGAATAAATAGTGATTTCAGCATAGATCTAGCTATTTATTTTTATATACGTATAAATTTAGTGATTTTACGGTACAAAATCTGTAATTTACGTATAGATCTGGAGAAAAAATCACTACATTTACGCAGAAATCACTATTTATTCTTACAGTAATCACCAACATTTTAGTGATTCTCGCAAGCATAAATAGTGGTTTATCGTCGGAATATATCAAATATGGTATGCAAATTGATCGTTGGGAGATGGAGAAAAATACGGTGAAGTCAGATTTCAAAAAAAGCTCTCCGATTGACGGGAAAAGTCAAATTAAAAACGGAGGGGAATAGGTGTGATTGTGTGTGGGAAGGTGTATTTTAGTTGTGTGTTGTGCATATAGGGGGGGCCATTAGATTAGATTAATCTAAGGGTTTAGATTGGTTCTTAGTTTGTATTTTAAAAAAGGTTTGTATTTTTAGTTCATTTCCGCATATTTCCAGTAGTCCTGCTAAAGTTGGTATCAGAGCCATTTCGAGCCCTGGTGACACAGGTGCATATCTCTATTTATTCTTTTTAATACGTTAATAAATGTGTAGCTAATTTATTTGTTGTGGGTGGTAGGATGTCAGTAGTCCGAGTAAGTCTGAGTAAAAAAAAAAAAAAAATGTTTTTAGTGTTTTCTCAAAGATCATCTTTTATCCCGATGAAGAAAAAAGGGTGTTTTTATGATGATAAAAAAGGAGAAGATTTTTGCTAAAAAACATTTTTATCTCTGATTTTGGAGAAATCCATCTATCCCTTAGGGTTGATAGTTAAATGAGAAATCATTTGCAGAGATGCCAAAAAGAATGTAATTTTCAGGTCATTTATTTTTTAATAAAATAGACATACTCAGACTACACTTCGATATCTGACCCAGCCACAACACTTTAAAGCTTTCATCAATGATGGAGATATCTGATAGAGATAATGAAAACATTAAAAATGCCGAATTGGTAGAATATCCAAACAATTTGGATAAGCTTAATAAATGGACAATTCCTACTATTCCTACAACCAAAATTTATAATATTGGGTTATTTGATTTAAAATCTAGATTTGCTGTAAAAACAATAGAGCAAACAATTCGAATATCTCGAGAAAATCAAACAATTAGGTTGCTTACCAAGAAAGACTTTGTACCTTTTAGAGATTATAGTTTTATCCATATTGGACTAATTCAAATTGCTTTTAAACCTTTAACACTGTTAGGTTTAAACTCTAGTATAATGGCTTATGTTAGAGATGGTAGATGTAAAGACTTTAATCCCTCTCTAGCTGCGTTAATAGAAACGAGTTTATGTCATGGACCCGTCTATTTTGATGTGTCTCCTAATTTAAATTTATCTTTATCTGATGATAATTTGTTAAACGCTATGCAACTAACAATTCATACGAATGGTTATAATTTTAAACAAGGAAGTGAAATAATAGCAATATGCTATAGAATTTATTATAAAGTATTAAATACTTTAAACCCAAAAGCTAAACAAATATCCTTTCCAGGAACTACTACTGTAGTACAAACTAATTTATTAACTTCTAACATAGTAACCAATAGGTTAATAAAATGGGATGAAATTAACTTCCCAACAACCTGGTCTCTTCCTAATGAGGTAGAACGAGAACCAATAGTCAATAAAGACATTGATCAAATAATTCAAACTATTGAAGGCGACGTAGAAATAAAATTTACGCCTCAAAGAATTGTTAGGATACCCAGATCGTTATCCTCTAGGTATTCCACAACTAGTGACTACTACACTGCTCAAATAGAGCCAAGTAGAGCCTCTACTTCTAGAGCTTCTACGTCTATTCCTCAAATTAGAGAAGAACTAGAAACTGTAGAAACAATGAGTCAAAATAAAATTCCTCAAGGAATTTATCAGAAACAAGAGTTTCTAAGTAGAGAATCTCCTACTCAATCTGAAATGAGCTTCCATTTAAATGATTGATTTATCCCCATGAAGTATTATGAGGGAAATCCTTAATAAGAAATTTTACCAAGAAAAACATAAAGAATTTAGAAAATGGTATTTTAATAAATACTCAGATGAAGAGTTACAAACATTTAAAAAAGAATATTATATTTCTTTAGAAAAAACAGAAGATTATATATCATTTGTTCAATGGTTCGTAAACAATTATATTAATAATATTAATAATGAAATTTTAGTCTTACAAAGATCTTGGAAGACTACTAGGGGAGAAACGATCAAATCACCCTTTCCTCCAGAACAAACAATTAGTTTGGATTCTAGCACTGAAGCTACTGCTTATTTGAGTCTTCAAAAATTTGAAAGTGCTCAAGTAACTATTAAGGAATTAAATACGATAATAAAATCGCAAAATTATACGAACACCTTTTTAGTTTGTTTAGGTGATCAATTAATAAATATTGAAAAATTAATAGAAGAGCAAATCGCTTTACAACAAACAATTGTTAATCAATTAAATAAGTCAGACTTGACTTCTTCTTCCTCAAATACAAAATCAGTGATTCCGGAAGTCCCAGAGACCCCGCTTATTCAACCTCCTACTCCAATTACAGGATTTAAAATAGAGAATGACAACGAAGAATTTATTAAAATTCTTGAGAATAAATTAAAAAAAATTCATCTAGGAGTTTTATCTCAGATTGACTCCGCTAACCAATCAGAGTGTTATGAACCCTCTGAAGATCTAGAAGACATATATCAATTAGCCAAAATGTTTGCTAACTAAAATATTAATGAATTAAACCATATTTATGATTCAAAACCTCTTGATAAATATTACTACAAGAGACCTTCTCCAATGGATCTTCTTTTTGAAGAACCTGAATCTTTTCAAAATTCCTATAATGGAAAAGCTATCTATGAATGGAATATAGATGGTCTTAATGACAAACAAATCATAGACGTAATACATAGAATGATTATGTATTCTACTATCTGTAAACAACATGGAAATAGTGATAGTGCTATAGCATCTTTTATAACTACTGGATTTGTAGGACAACTAAGAGGATGGTGGGATTCTTATCTTAATGAAACCCAAAAAACAGAGATTTTAAATCACAAGAAATTGGTTAAAATCGAGGATAAAAATCCTAGTACTAGTCAAATTAGGACTACGGGAGAAGAAGACGCGGTTTATACACTGTGTCTCTCCATTCTACAACATTTTGTAGGAACCACAGCCCCAATAGGAGAAAAAATACAAACACTCCTACAGAACCTTAGATGTCCATCTTTAACCCATTTTAGATGGTATAAAGATACATACTTATCAAGGGTTTATCAACTTAATAACCCTAATTCTACCCATTGGAAATCCAAATTTGTGGATGGATTACCACATCTTTTCGCTGAAAAGGTGCGACAATCGTTAAGAACTAAAAATGATGGAGTAAATATTAATTACTCTGACTTAACCTATGGTCAAATTATTTGTACTTGTATTAATGAAGGTTTAAATTTATGTAATGACATAAAACTTAGAAATCAATTAAAAAAGCAAAAGCTTTCAGAAAAACATCAACTTGGTGAATTTTGTGAACAATTTGCGTTCGATTTAGGAAATCCTAGTTTTCCTAATGATAAGAATAAGAAGAAAAAAATTGTTTATAAAAATAATAAACCTTATAAGAATAAATCTTATAAAAGTAAAATAAAATACTATGAAAAGCCTTATAAAAAAAGATATAAAAGAAATTATTTTAAAAATAAACAAAAAGAAAAACCTTTTATTCCTAATAAAGGAAAAAGGAAAGCCAAAAAACTTGATATTAGTTGCCATAAGTGTGGTAAAATTGGTCATTATGCCAATCAATGTTGGACGAAAAAAGCTCTTAATAAGATAGAGGATGAGCAATTACGCTCACAGTTAGAAAAAATTATGATTAATAGTTCTGACTCAGATATAAAATCTTCTAATGAAGAAGATCTAGAATTAATTTACGAAACCTCTTCGGATTCTTCAGAAGAATCTTGGTCCCCTAACAACAATGATTGTCAATGTAATGAGATGAATTACTGGAAATCCATTGTAGAAATGAATGGATTAAATGTGTTAACTGCTGATCAAGATAAAGCTTTAAAAGTAATAGAAGCTATTACAGATCCTGATCTAAAGCGAAAAATGATAGAAACTCTTATAGAGAACTCTAATGTTAAACAAGAATCTCCCTTAATAATGGAAGCACCTTACCAATTAAGTGAGGTTTTAAGTAGATTTCAACAATCTAATACAAAAGAAACACCTGTTTCTATTAATGATTTAAAAGGAGAAGTTAATCTTTTAAAATCTGAAATTTCTCAGATTAAGAAAAATAATGAAAAATTATCTCAAAGAATAACTTTGTTAGAAACAAAGTCTCCCTCTAAGGTTGAAGACAATAAAGAAATTATTGGTACTAGTAAACCCGATAATAATGACTATCTTAATTTATTAGACCAAGTTACATCACAAAAATGGTATGTGAAAATAACTCTAGCAATTAGCAGAGATTTTATTTTAGAAAATGAAATAGCTCTTATAGATAGTGGAGCAGATCTTAATTGTATTCAAGAAGGAATAATTCCTTCTAAATATTTTTCTAAAACCACTCAATCTCTGACTCAAGCAGGGGGAGATAAACTTCAAGTAAAATATAAATTATCAGATGCATACATCTGTAATCAAGATATTTGTCTTCCGACACCTTTTATTATGGTTAAAAATCTTACCCATAGAATTATTTTAGGAACTCCTTTTCTTCATAAGATTATGCCAATGACTAATATTGATCAAAATGGTATATCTACTATAATAAATGGTAGAAAAATAATTTTTGAGTTTATAACAGATCCTCAAACTAGATTAATTAAAGAGGTTAGAGATATTCTTCTTAATAAGGAAAAACAATTACGTTTTCTTAAAGAAGAAGTTGAAATATTAAATATTAATGAGCAACTCAAAAGGAGTGAGATTCAGAATAAAATAAAATTATTAGAAAATCAATTTAAAATTGAGGTTTGTAATGACTTACCCAATGCCTTTTGGGATAGAAAGAAACATGTTATTTCTTTACCTTATATAGAAGAATTTAATGAAAATCAAATACCTACTAAAGCTAGGCCAGCTCAAATGAATCATGAATATTTAGAGCTATGTAAGAAAGAAATAAATTCTCTCCAAGAAAAAGGATTAATTAGAAAATCTAAATCCCCATGGAGTTGTACTGCATTTTATGTTAATAATGCAGCTGAAAAAGAAAGAGGTGTTCCAAGATTAGTAATTAACTATAAACCTCTTAATAAGGTACTAAAATGGATTAGGTACCCGATTCCTAATAAAAAGGACTTATTAGACAGATTAAACAATGCTTTAATCTTTTCAAAATTTGATATGAAATCAGGATACTGGCAGATTCAGATAAAAGAATCTGATAGATATAAAACTGCTTTTACAGTCCCATTTGGACATTATGAATGGAATGTTTTACCTTTTGGTTTAAAGAATGCCCCTTCTGAAGTTCAGAACATAATGAATGATATTTTCAACCCTTATTCAGAATTTATTATTGTTTATATTGATGATGTTTTAGTATTTTCTAAAACAATAGATCAACATATAAAACATTTAAAAATATTTAAAAATCTAATAAAACAAAATGGGTTAGTTATATCTGCCCCAAAGATGAAGTTATTCCAAACTCAAGTTAGGTTTTTAGGTCATTTAATAAATCAAGGAAAAATTATTCCTATAGATAGAAGTATTGAATTCGCTTCTAAATTCCCTGATATAATAACTGATACTAAACAATTACAAAGATTCCTAGGAAGTCTCAATTATATTGCAGACTATTATGAAAATTTAGCTAAAGATACGGCTATATTATATGCTAGGCTTAAGAAAAATCCTGAGCCATGGACTGAAAAACATTCTCAAGCCGTTAGAATAATAAAAGCCAAGGTAAAATGTTTACCTTGTTTATCCTTAGCTAATCCAACCTATTTCAAAATTGTGGAAACAGATGCCTCTAATATAGGGTATGGTGGTATATTAAAACAAGTAAATCCGAATAATTCTAAAGAAGTATTAGTTAGATTTACTTCAGGAAAATGGAATCCTACTCAGTCAAAATATTCGACTGTAAAGAAAGAAATGCTTTCAATTATAAAATGCATATCTAAATTTCAAGATGATTTATTAAATAAAAAATTCTTGCTGAGAATTGATTGTAGTTCAGCAAAATCAATTATTGAAAAGGACGTTAAAAATCTAGTAGCAAAGCAAATCTTTGCAAATTGGCAAGCTCAATTGTCTGCCTTTGAATTTGATATCCAATATATAAAAGGAGAAAATAATTCTCTTGCAGACTTCTTAACCCGAGAGTTTTTACAGGGAATATGACAACCCCTTATAGGGGAAGAGGTCGCGGTTATAACCGTGGCAGAGGATCCTACGGGAGTAACAATATGTTACCTCGCCCAGAAGCCACAGTTCCTCTTATAGGGGATTGGACAGTCTATCATGGTAGGAATAAACCCTTGCAGCAATTACCTGCACCTCCTCAAAAGGAAGCATCTTCCTCTTCTAAAAAATTACCAACTTTCAAAGATGTTGTTGCCAATGAGGCCATACAGGAGCAAGAATACTTTGAAAATCCTGTTGTAGAACATATTATGTATCTAGAAGATGAAGATCTTCAATTAAATCCAAATGATGGATGGTCTTTAAAGACGAGATACCTTGAATCGAGAGGATATGCGGCGCTTCATGGTAAAGCCAGACAATATTTAGAAATGTTGCTAACAATTACCGAATCGGTAACAATAACTCATCATTTTCAGAATAATAATCCTGAAAGCTTTATAAGCTTCAGCAAATGTCACGTTAATAAGATCCTCTTACCAAGAGAATGGGGAATAAACCCTAATGGAGAAAAAGCCATCAAAGTTGCTGAAGGTAAATATATTTATTTCAATTATTGGGATTATATCCAAGCTTTTTCCAAAGCTTTTTATTATCAAAATCCCAAGAATAAACATTCTTGGTTTTTCTCTATAAATCCAGAAATTCTGGATAAATCAGTACCAAATTGGTTTTACAAATGGTGGGCAATGTTTGGTCCCTCTTTGGAAATTCTTCCAGAAGAGATTATGGAATTATACAAACCATGGTGTGATAATAGTCCTCTGGTCTTAAAAAGACCATCTGAAAATTTAATCTATGGACAATGTCCTTTCTTTTTCTTTGTTAAATTCCAGATTCCCTGGATATGGAGATGGACCATTTCTGTCTCTAAAGATAATTTGGAAATTCCAATGTTACGAAGAAATTTCTTCTTCAAATGGTGGAACAAGATAAGTCCTGAAAATATTAAAGACATCAGGAATAACATTCAATCAGTCATTAATAATGACCAAAAGTCTGGATCAAAAGAAACCGGATCTCAGCAGCAATACATGGCAAAAATGAAAGAATACTTTCAGAAGAAATATCCAAATGATTCAGAAGAACAAATTATGGTCAAAATTCTTGATCACATGAAAAATCAATTTTTCAATACTTTTCCAAGTCAAGTGTCAAAAGATGACGACTCAATTAAAGATAATTCATCTCAAGGATCTATGGATTCTAACGCCTACAATTGCTTAGCAGGCGAATCTCAAGCAGAAGAATCTATTCCAGAGCCTACTCCAGAAGATTTGTGGGATGCCCTTATAGGGTCAGTTTCTCAGCCTAATAAAGGTAAAGCTCCAGCTTGAATATGAATCATATTGATCATATTGATTTTTATGGGAATTTCAAAAGTATAAAATACTACGACAACCAGCTTTATAAGCTAGATAAAGAGTTGGATAATCTCCTCAAAAAATATCGAACTACAAAATCTCGAAGAGCCAATAGGTCTCCTGTCAAAGAAAGAATTACTGAAGAAATAAGGGAAGACTTTCAGTCAATTCGAAGAACTCTCCTCGAAATTCATAATTTGAGGATTGCCAGAATTAATTTGAAGAAAACCTGGTTAGATAATATCAACGTCACAGGATGAAGATCAGAAAGAATATTTTCTGAAAAAGATGATGGCCCTCCATTTCAAATTGTCTAAGCAATAATGTTTGCTTTTTTAAAGTCTTTTGTTTGTTTGTGTTAAAGGATCATTATCTGATATGACGATGGGGCCCAAAGAGCACCCGGTATCAATAATGTTTACTTTTTCTTTACCTTTTTTAAAGTTGTTTGTTTTATTTTAAATTTTGTAAAAGTTTATTGTCCTGGCTTGAATAGTAGAGCCATTGTATTCTCTATATAAAGAGAATTTTGTATCAGTTCATAACAAGCTTGTTTTTTCGGAATAAAACTTCTTCTTTCTTTTCCTCTCTAACTCATGTGCTGAGTTTGTTTGCTTACATATATATCATAGTTATATTTTAGTTCATTTCCGCATATTTCCAGCAGTCCTGGACTATCAAATGAGATTAAAAAATGACAAATTAAAAAAATTAAGGGAACGGAAAATATTAATAAAGAATAAAAATAAATATGATAAATTACAAAATGAGAAACTTCAATATTAATTGGAACATAGAAAAAAAAATAAAGAATACAAATGGGGTCGAGGATGATAAATAGGACATTATTAATATTATTTTATTAATCATTAAAATAATATTGATAATAAGGACAAATAGAAAAACTAACATGTTTTAATTAAAAAAAGTAACTCCTCGTGATATTTTTAGAAGTGTTTTAATTGTATTTTTTAAAAAAATACGTTGGCATGTTAAAATATGTAAGTTTTTTTAAATAATTAAAAGTATTAAAATAGGTTTTAAAATAAATAAATAAGGGCACGTGATATTTTTGGAAAATAGAGATTTTAGGGAGAACAAATATAAATGGTAATATGTTTTAATTTTTGGAAAAAAGATATTTTAGTGAGAACAAATATAAAAGGTAATTGTTCGTGATATTTTTGGAAAATGAGTAGATTTTGTTAGAAAAAAGTTTTTTTTTATTATAAAAGGCAAATAAAAAGGACAAATAGAAAAGCTAACCTACTTTAATTAAAAAAAAGTAACTGCCCATGATACTTTTAAAAGTATTTTAATTATATTAATTGTATTTGTTAAAAAAATACGCTGCCATGTTAAAATATGTAAGCTTTTTTAAATAATTAAAAGCATTAAAATATGTTTTGAAATAAATAAGTAAGTGATGCGACTGATATTTTTGGAAAATAAAGATTTTAGTGAGAACAAATATAAAAGGTAATATGTTTTAATTTAAAGGTAATTGCCCGATATTTTTTGAAAAGGAGCAGATTTTGTTAGAAAAAAGTGTTTTAATTATAAAAGCAAAAAAAGAGAGATTTTAGTGAGAACAAATATAAAAGGTAATTGTCCGTGATATTTTTGGAAAATAAGTAGATTTTGTTAGAAAAAAGTTTTTTATTATAAAAGGCAAATAAAAAGGACAAATAGAAAAACTAACCTATTTTAATTGAAAAAAAGTAACTGCCCGTGATACTTTTAAAAGTATTTTAATTATATTAATTGTATTTGTTAAAAAAATACGCTAGAATGTTAAAATATTTAAGCTTTTTTAAATAATTAAAAGCATTAAAATATGTTTTGAAATAAATAAGTAAGGGTTGCGGCTGATATTTTTGGAAAATAAAGATTTTAGTGAGAACAAATATAAAAGGTAATATGTTTTAATTTAAAGGTAATTCCCCGATATTTTTTGAAAAGGAGCAGATTTTATTAGAAAAAAGTTTTTTAATTATAAAAGCAAAAAAATAGAGATTTAAGTGAGAACAAATATAAAAGGTAATTGTCCGTGATATTTTTGGAAAATGAGTAGATTTTTTTAGAATTTTTTTATTATTATTATAAAAGGCAAATAAAAAGGACAAATAGAAAAGCTAACCTATTTTAATTAAAAAAAAAGTAACTGCCCGTGATACTTTTAAAAGTATTTTAATTATATTAATTGTATTTTGTAACGCCCCCAAATCCAGGGGTCAAAGGATTTGGTCGTCACGCTAAAATCTCAATTTAAAACAACCTGTTAAACATTAATCCATCTCGAATATAACTTCTACGACCCCAATCTCTACCAAGAATCTTTTAGGTTATAGGGCTAGAAACAAGAGTCCAAAATTTCATTCAAACTTTAACTTTCTTTTACAACAATCTCTTTACATATAATCTATAACACTGGTATAACTTCGATGTGAAGTATACCAAGCAAAACTACTTATACAATATAATGTTTACTATAATCATTCTTATACAATATCCTGTCACTAGATCCAAATGATCTGCATCAGCTCGTCTTCTCAACGTCGTCTTGAATCTTCTCGTTCCACAGCTATGCAATTAACTACTGTCAATCTACCCTTTAGCTCTATATCGGGATGAATCGACTTTTTCCTCTTTTGCTGTAAAATATGATTAACAACAAGGGTGAGCAACTAGGTGCTCAGCAAATTCCACCGACTCACTTATTCATACTAATTATAAAAGAAAGGTGAAGGAAAATACTTTTCATACAAAGGAACTCAAAACAATAATCAATTAACAACTTACTCTGATAGAAAGATGGTCAATGAACTGACCGAATCATTTATCTCAACCCAATGGCACTTGAATACACTACCTTTGGGATATAATAGGAATGTCGTCCACAGGACTCACAGTATAATAATTTATTCTGATGGACTAGAAGTCCAACGACTTGCCAAATCGTTTAAGTCAACAAAATTGCATTCGAACTTTGAATGCTGTAGATATCAAACTCTGAATAATGTGGACACTGAACTTTGAATGATATAAATACTGAACTTTGAATGATGTAGATACTGGTCTTATCTCCTCTACGATACCCCACGGCTCGATCAACTGCCGTGTCTCAAGTACCGTACACCCGTGATACCCCATAGCACGATCACTACTATGTCTCAAGTATCACAAAAACATTTTGCTAGCAAAAAGGTGGTCGAATAATCGACCCGGCAACATTTGTGCCAAAATAAAATATAATCTTCTCTTGATACCACGAGTTTGTGCCTCGTGTTGATCAGAAAGAAAATTCCATGGGGCACTCCCATGTTGACCAGTGGAGTAAAGATGTTCCTCCAGAATAAAATGAACACAATTGAGTTTGAGTGATTATCAAATAATCTCGTCTATTCTGGCCGACTGCCAGTTACTATTCATACGATATCGACCCGAACAATGGGCCGTTGCAACCTTTGACAAAAAGATGATTATGTGGACACGAACAATATGTCACACCAGACAATAAGATAACAAACCTCGAACAAGGAGGTTTATTGAATTGAATCAAATATTTTGAGTCGTCTTGAAAGATAAGAACAACTCGAACTTATCAAAACACTATACCAATGCGCTAGGATGATTGTTTAAGAGGAAGTTTCTGAGGAATTTCCTTTCATCTATCCACTATTCTGCACATATCTACTTTGATCCGAACAATGAATCAAATCTGAGAATTTCAAATAAAGTTTATCGGATTTGAACAATAAATCCGATTGAAGTCAACAAATGTTTAACTACCTCGAAAAATGAGAGTAGTCATAGCTGAATAAATTTTTAGGGGGTCATCTTGAACAATTAAGATGCCCGTGGAAGTTCGATGAAATACGCTTTAAGGACAAGGAGTATTTATAGTGGAAAACTATCATAATAAATTTCATAAACTTTCCAAAACATATCTTCCATAAAATAATTCATCAATATACATAAAAACATCATCATTTCTCAAATAATTAGCAGGAGGAAGGATCAGAAGGAACTTGCCTCGATAGCGCTATGCACAAAATCAATTAATTATTATACTCTACCCGCGTGTCCGCTTTTAATCACGGGCCAGGGGATTTTCACCTCTTTTTCTTTTCTCTTCTCGGCCGGCTGTGGAAATAAAACTGCCGGGGGTTTGGGATAAGATTAGATTAGCTCTCATACTATAACTTCTACATAACATAAATGTTTATAAACTCAAGCGCATATAATTTCTACAGAAAATTGGGCATGACCTATTCGTATAGTGGACGTTTGCCCTGTTTTCAAACACCAAAACTTTCTAACTCAATCATCCATAATTTAATCCATAACTTACTTAATACTCAATAATTCTGCCTCGACATGCAGTAAATCACATAAGGAAGTACCCGCCCAGACATGCGGCACCTAAACACATAATGATAAATAATCCGCCCAGACATGCGGCACCTAAACACATAATAAGGTTGAAATCCTTTTTGGAAAATATTTGGCCTTCCCTTTTATAAAGATTTGAATATAAACTATCTATGAATTGAGAATCAATCATTTACTTAAATCTGATTATCACCAAGTAGCACATAACACATGCTTCATCTAGTTCACATAATTTCATATCTTTCACATAACACATAATACATGCTTGAACTGACAACTTCTATACTTTTACCATTTACTAGCTGCACATGAACACATAAACACATTTCATTTTACATATACCTTTAGACTAGAATCTCATATACATATACGTTTAAACTAGCTTATCAAATTATATACTTTTACCAAATACTGTTCATTTAACAGGTCTGCCGAAAATTCGGCAGCACTTCTCTATTTATATAACAAACTACCTGTTTTTAAACTAATATCCACATAACTTAACCCAATCACTTTACAACTTGCAATTATAAATACCAATCTCATTATCATCTAAACACATTTACAACTCTGTAACAATTACACAAACCATACGATACATAATAAAACTGAACTCTTTTTGAAAACATCAGTTAAATCTGATTTATAAATAATCAAGATTAAATAATAATTAATTAATAAAATTCACCAATTAACTACTCAGTTAATTGGTCAATTAAATCAATTACCTTACTATTTAAAATCGATTAAAAATAATCAAATTCAACTACTATTTAACTCTAGGAATTTTAAAACACATAACACAATAAATACTTAGATTTTACGAAATTTCGGCATGACCCGTTCGTAAACAGGACTAGCCAGAAATTTTGCATGTACTATGTTGCGCCCCCAATCATAGGACGGATCACATAGTACAGCACAACAACCTGTATATATATATACTCAACAATAAATAAAGGACATCATTTCCACCATCAACAAATTACAACAAATCCCCAAACTGGGATGAAACCAGAATACTAAATCACTATAGCAACTGATTACAACTCAAAACTATACTTTGAATTACAACCAACTCTAAATACCTCCATTTACAATTTAACAGTTTTACCTAACTTAACTTATTTAACAACCACTAAATAATCCACAATAATACTTACTAGCCAATAACTTTAACAATAATCTCGAAATTCAGAATTAAACAGGTAACCCAACTCGAATCCCCAAAACTAAATCTCTATGGTAACCACCTTTCCAACAATTAACCTTCATAAAATGAGGTTAACAAATACTTTGTTTAAATAATTACAAATTACCACAATACGACCACAATTTTTTTTTGAATTAAAATAACCAACATAAACTAACTCGAATCTCAGATTTAATACCTCTCAGTACAACCACTACACAATTATAAAAACAAGGCCAAACAAACATTATATTTAAAATCAACTAATTGATTTAAAATCATATTAACACTTAAAATATCAAATGGTCTTCTACAACCATTTAAACCGCAACAACATACATATAAACTTGATTAGGAATTTACAACGCACAAATTAACTTACATCTCAAATTATTAATAACAACAAACAATTCTGTATTTAATTACTACACCCAAAACGAATTATCAAATCTTCATTTAAACACAAAATCGAATTTGTAATTATCAATAATTAACAAGCAAGACGAAATATTAATTAATTACTACAAAAATAATTTCATGAATAACATAATCAATAAAATAAATTATGTAATCATCACATAATTAATAAAAGAAAAAAATGAATAAATAAGAAGAAAACACATATTAAAGACAAATTGAATCAACAGGGGATTTTGATCTTATACCTACTGAAATCGAAGCTACAGTGGGGGGTTTAATACTGGCCGGAGTTGGGAATGGCGGCAGCAGCGACGGCGGAGAGGGGACAGAGGCGGCGGCTGCCGGAAAACAGGCGGCAGCGGTGGCGACGCGGCGCGGCTGCGAAGCGGCGGCAGGAATCAACGGACAGAAGTACTGTTGGGGTGGGGGTGTGGAGTGCGCGGAAAGGAGAACTGCAGTGGCGGCGCCGGAAAGGACGCCGGAAACGGCAGAAACTGCGGTTGACAGGCGCGGCGGCCGGAGCTTGGCCGGAGCAGAACTGGTGGCGGAAAACAGAGGGGGAGGGGTCTGCCTCTTCTTGATTCTTACTTTCGCTTTCGATTCTGCCGAGTGTTTATGTACTGCGTGTGTGTGTGTATCTCGAGTGGGGTGTGTGTGTATATCTGTGTGTGTGTTTTCTTTCTTCTCTTTTTATTCTACTGGCTTCTTCTCGATCCTTCTACATATATCTGTATATATCTGCTGATAATAGCCCCAGGGGCAATTTTGTAAATTTCCAAAACTGAAAAACAATTACTAATCCTTTTAAATCACTTTCTAAAAATCGAATTTAAACCTGAAATTTACAGGAATAAAAACTTTTGAAATTCTAAAATAAATTTATAACATTACTAACATCCCCATATTTTTAGAATATTTTTAGGATCAAAAATGAATTAAATACGGATTTTACAAGTTTTGATCATTTAATCACAACATAACTCTTAAAATCATTTTAAAATACTAAACGCCCAAAATAATTCTCCCAAAAATTTAAAAACTAATTAATACTAAAATTCGTTTTAATCACTTATTGCACATCACATATTCACATACTATTTATTTTAAACACTTAATTACACAATGCAGCAAATTTTTAATTTACTCAAAATAAATAAATATTACTATTTTTATTATTTAAATAAATAGGAAATTTACACCTAATTTCCCGGATGTTACATCCTTCCCTCCTTAAAAGGATTCTGTCCTCAGAATCAACTTAAGAAGTCACTAAGGTTCTTTTAACAACTTTCAATCTCTTGTTGCATCTGCAGTAATACTCCTTCTTTACTCTTTGATACTCATTCTTTCTAGTCTGGTATTCTACCAGCTTTTCTATATACGGCAACCCTGGTCGTACCACTACACGTTACGCGTTACTAGTATTCTAATCGTATCTTGATCCGCTTTGGCTTTTGGTAGTCCCACCGCAAAGGTTAACTAATTCCAACCTGCTTGGCATACTTCCCAGATTATTTGAGATAATCAGATTCATGATATCTTGAAGTGAACAGATGCTATATCATAATGAGTGTCCCACAATTGTGGTTATCGAGAGACAAATTTCCAGGCAAACATTTATTTGGAAATAAAAGAATAACTGAGAGATCAATATGATCAATGAACTACTGTTGCGTGCCTTTGTCAAGACATTACTAACGGTAGTTAGCCTTCTTGCATTACACAACACACAAGTGATGGCGTCGACCCCAAATCCACTATCCGTAGACTCAGGACGCCACGATCCATGATCATCTTTAACACTCAAAATATGACACATATCATAGTAATTATAATTCTTACAACAAGTGATAGTTCCAGCCCACAACTCCAGGCAACGACCTATCTCTGACTTATTACATAATTACTACTTAATACACCCCAGGCCGCTACATACATAAAGTTTATTTGGTAGATATTGCTTCCTGGTGTAGCTTTCCTGACATCATCTCTGAATCAACAATGCTATCCAAGTCGGTGCCTTGCTGTATCTTCTCCTTTCCTTTCTACTCGATATCTCCCTAACAGTGTCGAGTCACATGCGCCAAATAAGTTTCTCATCCTTGGAGATCAAACTCTCTCTCTCTTTTCATCCCTAATCTAAATTCTTACTTTCTTATCCCTCAACATACTTGTGTCTCGTAACAGATCAATCAGTCTATTTCCAAAATATCATCGGGTTCTCCTAACTTGAAGGGATACAATCTTCATATAACTTATGCTTTCACTTACTTTCGCATTACGAGCCAACATAACATCATCATTATAATCTCATATTTTTATATCTCTTATTGTTAGGGTCCTTCGTATCTCAGCGTACCTAAGTCCCTTATGTCCTCAACTTTGATCCTTTACCACTCACAATATATCCTGAAATTGAATCTTTTTCAACAGAATTTTTCACTTGAAAACTTTACATATAACCTTCATTTTTCTTAACGTCTCCAAGACTATACGAAGGTGTTCTGAGTATTCTTCTTGAAGTTTTGAGCTTGCTAAGATGTCAGCAATAAATTCAATCCTGAACTTATCCAAGTACTTCTTAATACATAGTTCATTCATTCCATAAAAGCAGGTGGGGTATTCAATCCAAACGACATCGGTAGATTTTCATAGTGTCTGTAACGTGTCCCAAAAGCAGTCTTAAAAGCATTATCATCTTAAACCCTCAGCTGGTGGAAATTAAAATCTTAAATCAATACTCAAAATTTAAGCGGCTCTTTTTAGCTGGTCAAACAAGGTATCAATTATGGACAAAAGGTATTTACTCTTGATTTTCATCTGATTCAGTTCTCAATAATCTATACGTAAATTTATGGATCCATCTTTCATCTTTACGAACAAAACTGGTGTTCCCCAATAGGTTGGGTCAACTTACACCTTTATTGAGTAATTCTTGCAATTGAGTTGCCAATTCTTTTGTCTCTCAACCGGTGCCATTCTGTAATGCATTTTAGAAATAGGTGTGGTCCTGGAGTAAGATCAATGGTACACTATCTTTTGTCAGGTGGGTTTCTCTTGGTAAGTAGTCAGGGAAACAATTTTCAAGTCTAGTTACAAGTGCGACCCTTGCTGGTTTCAGGAGTTTCTTTTCTGCATCTACCATGTGGGCCATACTTATTGAACATTCTTGGCAAAGTAATCTGCTGTCTTGCAACCCCGACATCAATAGCTCCTCTTTAACTCATCAGCATTTTATAGCTTATTCATGACGGGTTTCCCAACATAAGATGACCTTCTCAGAGGATCCTTTCTGTCCAAGGATATTCAAAGAACAATTGTAAAGTATCATCCTTAGTTCGGTTTATGGTTAAGATCTTGTTTATGGTTTTGATTTCTAACCCAAATTATTGCCTCAATTCTCTTCAAGTTAAGCTTGGGTGGTCATTCAGATATTTCACTTGGGTGATATCCTTTCCACCTATACTTGTAACCACAGTTTTATTTACAAAGAATTAGTTGGAAGTCTTGTAGAGAAGTTAGATAGAGGGTATTAACCAGGTGTTCGGATAAGTGTTTAAAATTACTTACGGTGGTTCCTCAACGGGTTTAATGGACATATCCCTAATTACCTCTGCATACCTTAATCGTATCATCTCTTATTCCATTCCAAGTATTACATCAAATTCTCCTAGCTTACAAGGAAGAAGATCTGCGTCGAATCGTTGTTCTTGAATCTCGGTACCACAATCTGGACATATCTGATCGATAGGAACTGTTTTCCTGATTTGCTACTTCTATAACCAAAGTTTCCCCTAATGGTAATGACTGAACATCCAGTTTGTTCATAAAATTCTCTGATATAAAAGATCTTACAATTCCCGAATCAATCAAACAGATAGATAGAAACCTTCGTGACAACACTAGTGTTTTTAATAGGTTCGAGATAGTTCGTTTTAGACTAATTCGTGGAATTATCCTGGAACTTCTATAAGAAAGGCTCACAACCGAATTAAATGTCTTAAACATTGAATCTCAACTCTTTTATAGTCAACCCATTCTTTAGGTATCATATTTAGAATTTGAATATAAGGAAATCAGGGATTGTGCACTCTATCCTTTCCCAAATGAAGGACAACTACTCTGCGTCATCACGCTACGTATCACCAGTTTATCCATCATAAATTCATTTTCTTTCGATAATTGCTCCATATCCAAATTAAGTTCATAAGACCTTAATATCAAACCATAAAACACTGTGTATGGGTTTTGAAGATATGACAAACGAACTAGTAGGGTGGTCTCTTCCTTTCTAACGATCATTACTCAAACTTAATTTGTTGAGTTCCCCATTTCTGGAAAAGAAGTGTCATCACTCTGAAATGTCAGCATACACCGTCGCAACTTTAAAACACTGCTCCTTTATGATCCATAAGATCCTTGAACAAAATAACTCAGAGATGGAAAATGTTAAACAATGACGTGTGTATAATCAATTCTTGGTAACGCTAATCTTTTATGAGGGGTTAACTGAGAGATCAAAACGATCACTGAACATTTGTTCCGTCGCATATGTCATTAGGACAACCGTCATAGTACCCAAGGTGGCCAGCCTTCAGTACTCTAACGACAAGCAACAGTACAAGTAGGTGGCGTCCCACCAGACTTCTATCACACAGACAGACAGTCATCCCCTATTCATAGGGTTGTTCATCTCAGTATCACAAAAGAGTCCGATATAGGAAGAGTTATGAAAAGAATGTATATTTTCGAAGTAAATAGTAATAGATAAATTGACCTCTGAATAATATGGACACCTTTCAAGCAAAAATGAAAACGTCTAAGCGACGCAAATTATAAAAATTACCGACAATCGCAGCTAATAAAGCGCAACCGTTGATTTTAGAATGAAAACGTCACTTGTAAATATCAACAGCTCATCAGGTAAGAAAATCTTTAAGAGGATATGCACGGAAAACTTATTGTCGGAGGGCACTATCTCAATTCTTATAAGCTTCATCTTTCGAACCGCAAATTTTCGGTCACGAGATCGTTCCATAGCTTAGTTTCGAATTTCAGAACCCATAGTTGTATCTCTTAGAGTCCATTTATGGTGCATGTGCCTTGAGCGGGTCCGACTCTGGAAAATGAGTATCACGACATTTTACAAAAGAATAGAACAAGTTCAATAGGAGTATCATCTGAAGATCTCCATCCATATCTCTTCCAATTTCCAAGGTAGTAATTGACAATGATATTTTTAAAGTCTGGTTTACATCAGCTAGGGATGCATTAACAGAAGTCAAAGGATCATCTTAAAACTTAGCTTTTTACCATATAGGTATCTGAGTCAGGAATGACTGGAGGGAAATATACTATATCCATATCAAGAGAAGGTAATTCTACTAAACCCATCACCCAATAGGAAGGAGGTGCAAGTATCCCAATGAAAAATCCTCAATGTCTTTGTTTACGATCATATACTCTTTCGATGATTTAGTGTCTAACTTTGAACCAGGATCTTCATGATCTCTTCGGTAGGAGTCGGAGGTCTGACTCGAATAGCATGAAAATCTGAGGACTCTAATGAAGTCATCTTCCAAAAATACCAAAAATTCACATCAACAATTATGACCTTTTTGATGACGAATTCTCAAATACACCCCTGGATTACAACAGAATGGATTACAACCGAACAGATTCCAAAGGTACTACTTCCGGAGAAGGAATAATCGGAAAGGAATTTACTGGCACAATGAGGAAATGATGATTTATCAATAATAGAGTTATTCACACTTGAAGAAAACGAATATCACAACCTGAAAGGGTTTTAGAAACTTTAAGAAATATCTCATAATTCAATAAGAAGGGAAGTATTGCCAAGATCTCCAGGTATGTCTTCTTTATCAGCTCCTCTTGATGACTCGTCATTTGATTCTAAGTTCTTCTGCTACACGTCCTACGGGTATCGATATCAAACATCATCATCGACCCGCAATAATCTCTGAAGATTTTATCAGCTACATCTGCAGTCGCAAGGATGCTTATCCAGCTCAGCTCAACTATCTCAACCGAATACCATATCTTAATTTACTCGTCGGTACTATATCCGATAGTCCGACACGAACTCTACATGAGCGCTGACGTTTCTCGCATAACTATACACACTCCTACACACTCTCGTTTCTAGTTTACTATAACCTTGCTCTGATACCAACACTGTAACGCCCCCAAATCCAGGGGTCAAAGGATTTGGTCGTCACGCTAAAATCTCAATTTAAAACAACCTGTTAAACATTAATCCATCTCGAATATAACTTCTACGACCCCAATCTCTACCAAGAATCTTTTAGGTTATAGGGCTAGAAACAAGAGTCCAAAATTTCATTCAAACTTTAACTTTCTTTTACAACAATCTCTTTACATATAATCTATAACACTGGTATAACTTCGATGTGAAGTATACCAAGCAAAACTACTTATACAATATAATGTTTACTATAATCATTCTTATACAATATCCTGTCACTAGATCCAAATGATCTGCATCAGCTCGTCTTCTCAACGTCGTCTTGAATCTTCTCGTTCCACAGCTATGCAATTAACTACTGTCAATCTACCCTTTAGCTCTATATCGGGATGAATCGACTTTTTCCTCTTTTGCTGTAAAATATGATTAACAACAAGGGTGAGCAACTAGGTGCTCAGCAAATTCCACCGACTCACTTATTCATACTAATTATAAAAGAAAGGTGAAGGAAAATACTTTTCATACAAAGGAACTCAAAACAATAATCAATTAACAACTTACTCTGATAGAAAGATGGTCAATGAACTGACCGAATCATTTATCTCAACCCAATGGCACTTGAATACACTACCTTTGGGATATAATAGGAATGTCGTCCACAGGACTCACAGTATAATAATTTATTCTGATGGACTAGAAGTCCAACGACTTGCCAAATCGTTTAAGTCAACAAAATTGCATTCGAACTTTGAATGCTGTAGATATCAAACTCTGAATAATGTGGACACTGGACTTTGAATGATATAAATACTGAACTTTGAATGATGTAGATACTGGTCTTATCTCCTCTACGATACCCCACGGCTCGATCAACTGCCGTGTCTCAAGTACCGTACACCCGTGATACCCCATAGCACGATCACTACTATGTCTCAAGTATCACAAAAACATTTTGCTAGCAAAAAGGTGGTCGAATAATCGACCCGACAACATTTGTGCCAAAATAAAATATAATCTTCTCTTGATACCACGAGTTTGTGCCTCGTGTTGATCAGAAAGAAAATTCCATGGGCCACTCCCATGTTGACCAGTGGAGTAAAGATGTTCCTCCAGAATAAAATGAACACAATTGAGTTTGAGTGATTTATCAAATAATCTCGTCTATTCTGGCCGACTGCCAGTTACTATTCATACGATATCGACCCGAACAATGGGCCGTTGCAACCTTTGACAAAAAGATGATTATGTGGACACGAACAATATGTCACACCAGACAATAAGATAACAAACCTCGAACAAGGAGGTTTATTGAATTGAATCAAATATTTTGAGTCGTCTTGAAAGATAAGAACAACTCGAACTTATCAAAACACTATACCAATGCGCTAGGATGATTGTTTAAGAGGAAGTTTCTGAGGAATTTCCTTTCATCTATCCACTATTCTGCACATATCTACTTTGATCCGAACAATGAATCAAATCTGAGAATTTCAAATAAAGTTTATCGGATTTGAACAATAAATCCGATTGAAGTCAACAAATGTTTAACTACCTCGAAAAATGAGAGTAGTCATAGCTGAATAAATTTTTAGGGGGTCATCTTGAACAATTAAGATGCCCGTGGAAGTTCGAAGAAATACGCTTTAAGGACAAGGAGTATTTATAGTGGAAAACTATCATAATAAATTTCATAAACTTTCCAAAACATATCTTCCATAAAATAATTCATCAATATACATAAAAACATCATCATTTCTCAAATAATTAGCAGGAGGAAGGATCAGAAGGAACTTGCCTCGATAGCGCTATGCACAAAATCAATTAATTATTATACTCTACCCGCGTGTCCGCTTTTAATCACGGGCCAGGGGATTTTCACCTCTTTTTCTTTTCTCTTCTCGGCCGGTTGTGGAAATAAAACTGCCGGGGGTTTGGGATAAGATTAGATTAGCTCTCATACTATAACTTCTACATAACATAAATGTTTATAAACTCAAGCGCATATAATTTCTACAGAAAATTGGGCATGACCTATTCGTATAGTGGACGTTTGCCCTGTTTTCAAACACCAAAACTTTCTAACTCAATCATCCATAATTTAATCCATAACTTACTTAATACTCAATAATTCTGCCTCGACATGCAGTAAATCACATAAGGAAGTACCCGCCCAGACATGCGGCACCTAAACACATAATGATAAATAATCCGCCCAGACATGCGGCACCTAAACACATAATAAGGTTGAAATCCTTTTTGGAAAATATTTGGCCTTCCCTTTTATAAAGATTTGAATATAAACTATCTATGAATTGAGAATCAATCATTTACTTAAATCTGATTATCACCAAGTAGCACATAACACATGCTTCATCTAGTTCACATAATTTCATATCTTTCACATAACACATAATACATGCTTGAACTGACAACTTCTATACTTTTACCATTTACTAGCTGCACATGAACACATAAACACATTTCATTTTACATATACCTTTAGACTAGAATCTCATATACATATACGTTTAAACTAGCTTATCAAATTATATACTTTTACCAAATACTGTTCATTTAACAGGTCTGCCGAAAATTCGGCAGCACTTCTCTATTTATATAACAAACTACCTGTTTTTAAACTAATATCCACATAACTTAACCCAATCACTTTACAACTTGCAATTATAAATACCAATCTCATTATCATCTAAACACATTTACAACTCTGTAACAATTACACAAACCATACGATACATAATAAAACTGAACTCTTTTTGAAAACATCAGTTAAATCTGATTTATAAATAATCAAGATTAAATAATAATTAATTAATAAAATTCACCAATTAACTACTCAGTTAATTGGTCAATTAAATCAATTACCTTACTATTTAAAATCGATTAAAAATAATCAAATTCAACTACTATTTAACTCTAGGAATTTTAAAACACATAACACAATAAATACTTAGATTTTACGAAATTTCGGCATGACCCGTTCGTAAACAGGACTAGCCAGAAATTTTGCATGTACTATGTTGCGCCCCCAATCATAGGACGGATCACATAGTACAGCACAACAACCTGTATATATATATACTCAACAATAAATAAAGGACATCATTTCCTCCATCAACAAATTACAACAAATCCCCAAACTGGGATGAAACCAGAATACTAAATCACTATAGCAACTGATTACAACTCAAAACTATACTTTGAATTACAACCAACTCTAAATACCTCCATTTACAATTTAACAGTTTTACCTAACTTAACTTATTTAACAACCACTAAATAATCCACAATAATACTTACTAGCCAATAACTTTAACAATAATCTCGAAATTCAGAATTAAACAGGTAACCCAACTCGAATCCCCAAAACTAAATCTCTATGGTAACCACCTTTCCAACAATTAACCTTCATAAAATGAGGTTAACAAATACTTTGTTTAAATAATTACAAATTACCACAATACGACCACAATTTTTTTTTGAATTAAAATAACCAACATAAACTAACTCGAATCTCAGATTTAATACCTCTCAGTACAACCACTACACAATTATAAAAACAAGGCCAAACAAACATTATATTTAAAATCAACTAATTGATTTAAAATCATATTAACACTTAAAATATCAAATGGTCTTCTACAACCATTTAAACCGCAACAACATACATATAAACTTGATTAGGAATTTACAACGCACAAATTAACTTACATCTCAAATTATTAATAACAACAAACAATTCTGTATTTAATTACTACACCCAAAGCGAATTATCAAATCTTCATTTAAACACAAAATCGAATTTGTAATTATCAATAATTAACAAGCAAGACGAAATATTAATTAATTACTACAAAAATAATTTCATGAATAACATAATCAATAAAATAAATTATGTAATCATCACATAATTAATAAAAGAAAAAAATGAATAAATAAGAAGAAAACACATATTAAAGACAAATTGAATCAACAGGGGATTTTGATCTTATACCTACTGAAATCGAAGCTACAGTGGGGGGTTTAATACTGGCCGGAGTTGGGAATGGCGGCAGCAGCGACGGCGGAGAGGGGACAGAGGCGGCGGCTGCCGGAAAACAGGCGGCAGCGGTGGCGACGCGGCGCGGCTGCGAAGCGGCGGCAGGAATCAACGGACAGAAGTACTGTTGGGGTGGGGGTGTGGAGTGCGCGGAAAGGAGAACTGCAGTGGCGGCGCCGGAAAGGACGCCGGAAACGGCAGATACTGCGGTTGACAGGCGCGGCGGCCGGAGCTTGGCCGGAGCAGAACTGGTGGCGGAAAACAGAGGGGGAGGGGTCTGCCTCTTCTTGATTCTTACTTTCGCTTTCGATTCTGCCGAGTGTTTATGTACTGCGTGTGTGTGTGTATCTCGAGTGGGGTGTGTGTGTATATCTGTGTGTGTGTTTTCTTTCTTCTCTTTTTATTCTACTGGCTTCTTCTCGATCCTTCTTGACAAGGCTGTCGCGTGCCTATCAAATTATAATATCTAACTAATCCTTCTAACTGTGTAGCAGGGTAAGTCAGAGTCGATCCCACAGAGACAAACGTATCAATCACTAGTTGTTTCTGATTTAATTCGGCTAAGCAAGTATCACAATAAATATTGAGAATTTATTAAACTAATCTTATACTAAAGCGAATTGTGTTTATATTAAATCAAATATTAAAAACATCCAGAATTAAGTATCCCCACTAGCATGAATTAATGCAATCGTGAATTCCCTCCCCAATTAATCAGATAAAATACTCAAAAGGAAAGATGCGCCCTATAAATACCAAAAACCCCTCTCAGGTATTAATGGCTTCTCTTAAAATACAATCAAACCTATTCTCATGGTATCATGTAATTTAGAGACATTAATCACGGCACCCTAATTTCCTAACAATCCATTCTACCTATTCTCATGGAGAATTTCATGTTCTTATTGGATAAATCACAACCATCTAATTCCAACTCTCGTTGATAATTAGATATTGGTTCAAACAACACATAATCACGTCTGATCTGCAATTGTTAATTTAAACAACTCAATAAGCAAAAGCAATTAAACAATTAAATTGGGGGAATTGGGAAATTCACACATCAATCATAACTAGGGTTCAACTTAACCCTAGATTAATAATCTACTCACTCATAATTGAATTAACTAAACAAGAGATATATGAATTGTAAGATGAACACATAATTATAAGGAATAGAGATGAACCTTTAATCTTCTATCTTCAAGGAAAATAAAAGTTCTCAGAAAAATCTCCCCAAAAGAAAGTGTTTACAAAGTTGTCTGTATCGTTCAAAATCTCCCCAAAAGAATAACCTACTTGTCTTTATATAGTGTTTAGAAGACTAAAAATAACTGACCCAAATTAATTAGGCCCAACTAGTATTTTACTAATTATAATACAAGTAGAAAATATCCGCAAAATCAGTACTCCAGGAGCTTTCTCGCGCTCTTGCGCTTCGTTTTTGCGCTCTTGCGCCTCTTTTCTTGCGCTCTTGCGCCTTCTGCTAGCGCTCTTGCGCCTTACAATCCCTGGACTTTTGCTCTGACAACTCACAATGGCGCTCTTGCGCGTCAAATGGCGCTCTTGCGCGTGTTGTGGCGCTCTTGCGCGTGAAATGGCGCTGCAGCGCCTCAGGTTCCCTACCCAGCAATGTAGAAAATCTCCGTGGCTTCGCGTGAGCTGTTGAATCGTCAGAATACGACTTGTAGAACTCCAGATATGGCCAAAACCGTGAGAGCTTCGCAACCATAACTTATTCATTTCTTCTCGTAAATTCACCAAATCAAATTCTCGAACTAAAAATCACATAAATCACTGAATCATGCTCGATTTCTTTCAACTTGGCAATTATTTATTTCCTGCACAAATTCATTAAAAACTAATTAAATACTCACGATTATTCGCAAAAGCACCGTAAATGCGGGAATAAAATCCTATAAAGTATATATAAAAATACACTCTATCAAATATCCCCACACTTAGCACTTTGCGCGTCCTCGTGCAAACTAAAATAATACACTAAACTAACTAGTACCACTTCCGTAGGTGATCACGGTTGCATTTAACATATGCAACAAGTCCTTTAAACCCCTAGGTAGCCCTAGTGGACGAGTAAGGTCTCGCGAGGGCTTATAGTGAATATACCCACAAAATTCATCCAACCATGCAAAAGATTAACGCCAACACAACACCACACACACAAGTCCTCTCATGTCATATCAGCTTAAGAATCAAAATGAAAATGCAATGCCTTGGTGTCTAAAGTGCAAGTACCCACTTGGTCTACTCAAAGAAAATGCATAAAATCATAGAAATTCATGTCAAATGTAAGAATAGGTTGGTAAACATGCTAAGCACACAAGAGCACATCTTTGAGACAAAATATGGGATCTCCTATGCCAAAAGCAAAAACTCACCATTCACTCACAATAAATATTCACTCAAAACAAAAGGGTAAGTGTTTCACTCAACTCCAACAATATCATAAACATGCTTTACACGTGGTATCAATCTAACCCTCAACACAACTTACACAATCAATGACAATCAAAAGGTCTTTTATTAGGGTTGTAACGTGGGCTAGGGACAAGGTATGTCAAGTAAAGCCAAAGAGGGTTAAGTCAAAAGCTAGTACTCAACAATGAAATTAACAACTCCCATACTTTCATCCCCACACTTGAACTTTTATTTATAACAACTTGACTAGTCGAATCAAAGTAGGATCATAAAATATAAGAATGCTCTCAAATTTATTATTATTATTTTTTCGTTCTTTTTTTTTTTTCTTCTTTTTTTTTTTTTTTTTCGAGAGAGCTAATAACAAGCACGAACAATGATCCCTTGATATTTAACAAATTTTGACTAACAAGCACACAACCCAACTCAATATTCCCCCCAAAGTTATGATCATCAATAACCCCCTTCATGCACACCTTATTACTCCCTTAAGAACAATACTAGCCTTTGACAATTGGGTTCAAATTTTAATGTAAGGCCAATACAATAAAAAGGATAATGGCAAGTAACGTGGTGTGTCACCGAAAGAATAAGATTAGGCCCAACGGGTTAACTAATGGATCATGTATAAATGGTTTGGTAATATGGGAAATATAAGGTTAAACTATTGCCTTTATCATGTTGTCATCAATTAATGTCATGCATCTTAATAAAGACCTCAAACACGTGCTAGCAATGCAAATAACAAGTGGACACTCAAGCAAACGAAAAATAATGCAAAAGATATGCATATAGGGCTCAAAACTCGCTTGGTGTGTAAAAGCACAATCAATCCCAAATAGATGTCTCTCTAACGTACCTACTTGTACTCAAAGCATATAGACCAAATTATCTTGCACATATTCATGTCATTCTAATCATTTAGCACATTCAATAGTTTCTACTTGCTAGTGTACGTATGTGCACAAGAACATCACATATCACTTCTCAATCAAAAGCATCCATAAACACAAGATTTCTAAGCATGCATGGGTATAATCAGCAAAATACAACAACTAATCAAATTGCATGGCTAGAATTATTCACATCCCCACACTTAAATGTGGCAATGTCCTCAATGACACAATACTAAGAATATCGACTAATAACAAGAAGGAAAGAAATACTCCCCTATGTCGAAGCCTGAAGTGCACCAGTCCTCCACAGTATACAGAATCCATGGGTTGCCTCCCAAGTAGCGCATTTGTTTAACGTCGTTAGCCCGACACCGACTCATCAATCATTCTGCAGAAGGAGAAAATAGCTGAATATCCGCCTCCTCGTTAATTGGTTCACCAGCTCTATAGTGCTTCACTCTTTGACCATTCACCTTAAACGACACTCCATTGGTATTCAACAATTCAACTGCACCATATGGAAAAACCTTTTGTACCTTGAACGGACCCGACCACCTAGAACGCAATTTTCCGGGAAAAAGTCTTAACCTCGAATTGAACAGAAGAACTAACTCCCCTTCCTTGAATTCTCTTCGTAACAGCCCTTTGTCATGCCACTTCTTTGTTTTCTCCTTGTAAAGCTTAGAACTTTCATAAGCCTCAAAACGAAGCTCATCAAGCTCATTAAGTTGTAGAAGTCTCTTCTCACCCGCTGCTAACATATCAAAATTTAGACCCTTGATAGCCCAAAATGCACGGTGCTCTAACTCTACGGGAAGATGACATGCTTTTCCATAAACCAATCTATACGGAGTTGTCCCAATAGGTGTCTTAAACGCCGTTCTATAAGCCCAAAGTGCATCATCAAGCTTCATGGACCAATCCTTCCTTGATTTTGCAACTGTCTTCTCCAAGATATTCTTTATTTCACGGTTAGAGATCTCCACTTGACCACTGGTTTGGGGGTGATAAGAAAGTCCCACCTTATGATAAACTCCATATTTTTTCAACATAGCTTCAAATCGATTTTCGAGAAAATGCTTTCCTCCATCACTAATCAAAATCCTTGGCACTCCAAATCTAGGAAAAATCGTCTTCTTAAAGAACTTGCTCACAACACGAGCATCATTAGTGGGTGATGCAATGGCTTCAACCCATTTTGAGACGTAGTCCACAGCTACCAAGATATATCTGTTCTTAAAAGATGGAGGGAAAGGTCCCATGAAATCTACTCCCCACACATCGAAAAGCTCCACTTCAAGAATGCTATTTAGAGGCATCTCATTGCGTCTTGAAATATTCCCCGTTCTTTGGCAACGATCACAAGAATGAACATATTGGTAGACATCTTTAAAGAGAGTTGGCCAATAAAAACCGCACTGAAGAATCTTTGCAGCAGTTTTCGTAGTACTTGCATGACCACCACTTGGAAAATCGTGACAATGTGAGATTATAGAGGAAATCTCATAATACGGAACACATCTTCTAATGACTCCATCAGCACAAGATTTATAGAGAAACGGATCATCCCAAAAGTGCTTCCTCACATCATAGAAAAATTTCTTCTTTTGCTGCGATGAGTAACCATGAGGAACAGTTCCACTTGCTAAGAAATTAGCTATGTCAGCATACCAAGGAACCTCTAGACTTGCAAGAGAAAGTAGATGATCGTCAGGAAAAGGATCATCAATCGGAGTAGATTTATCATCATCCTTATCAAGAGTAAGGCGTGAAAGATGATCAGCAACCACGTTCTCAGCCCCTTTCTTATCCTTAATCTCTAAGTCAAATTCTTGAAGAAGCAAAATCCAACGAATCAAACGAGGTTTAGCATCCTTCTTACTCATTAAGTATCTCAAAGCTGCATGATCCGTGTGAACAATAACTTTCGAACCAACGAGATAGGATCGAAATTTTTCCATAGAATACACCACTGCTAGCAATTCTTTCTCCGTTGTTGCATAATTAATTTGAGCTCCATCCAAGGTCTTGCTTGTATAGTATATAGCATGCAGCTTTCCATCTTTCCTTTGGCCTAGTACTGCACCAATAGCTTGATCACTAGCATCACACATGATCTCAAATGGCAGACTCCAATCCGGTGGTTGTATAATTGGGGCAGAAACAAGAGCTTTCTTTAACGTTTCAAAAGCCTCAACACAAGCATCAGTGAACACAAAAGGTACCTCCTTACCCAAAAGCTCAGTAAGAGGTCGAGCAATCTTCGAAAAATCTTTTATGAAACGGCGATAGAATCCAGCATGACCAAGAAAACTTCTTATCCCCTTGACTGAAGTAGGGTGTGGTAAGCGCTCAACAACTTCGACCTTGGCTCTATCAACTTCAATGCCTCTTTTTGACACAACATGACCCAAAACAACTCCCTCTTGTACCATAAAGTGACATTTTTCCCAATTGAGAATTAAATTAACTTCTTGACATCTATGAAGTACCTTCTCCAAGTTATGTAAACATGCATGAAAAGAAGTTCCACCAACTGAGAAGTCATCCATAAAAACCTCCATAATGTCTTCAATAAAATCTGAGAAAATTGCCATCATGCATCGCTGAAATGTGGGAGGAGCACAACATAATCCAAACGGCATTCTGCGGTATGCAAATGTACCATAGGGACATGTAAAAGTCGTCTTTTCTTGATCCTTCGGATGGATAGGAATCTGGAAAAATCCTGAATATCCATCTAAGAAGCAGAAGTAAGAATGTTTCGCCAATCTTTCAAGCATTTGATCAATAAAAGGGAGAGGAAAATGATCTTTCCTTGTGGCCTTATTCAATTTCCGATAATCAATGCACATGCGCCACCCTGTTACAGTTCTAGTAGAGATCGACTCACCCTTATCATTCTTCACCACAGTCATTCCTCCTTTCTTTGGAACAACATGCACAGGACTAACCCACTTGCTGTCAGAGATAGGATAGATTATACCTGCATCAAGAAGTTTTAAAACCTCCTTTTTGACCACCTCCATCATATTAGGATTGAGTCTCCGTTGAGGCTCAATAGAAGAAGCCTGCTCATCTTCCAAAATAATCTTATGCATGCAGAATGATGGATTAATGCCCTTAATATCATCAATGGAATACCCAATAACATTTTTATATTTTCTCAAGACCGTGAGCAACTGTTCAATTTGAATGTCATCAAGCTCAGAATTAACAATGATAGGATATGTTTCATTAGGGCCCATAAACACATATTTCAAAGATGCAGGTAGTGGTTTCAGTTCTACCTTAGGAGGCGTGGAACTCTCCTTAACTTCCTCATGCTGTAGCACATTAGAATGTTCATGCTGTGGCGGCGCCGGAAAGGACGCCGGAAACGGCAGATACTGCGGTTGACAGGCGCGGCGGCCGGAGCTTGGCCGGAGCAGAACTGGTGGCGGAAAACAGAGGGGGAGGGGTCTGCCTCTTCTTGATTCTTACTTTCGCTTTCGATTCTGCCGAGTGTTTATGTACTGCGTGTGTGTGTGTATCTCGAGTGGGGTGTGTGTGTATATCTGTGTGTGTGTTTTCTTTCTTCTCTTTTTATTCTACTGGCTTCTTCTCGATCCTTCTTGACAAGGCTGTCGCGTGCCTATCAAATTATAATATCTAACTAATCCTTCTAACTGTGTAGCAGGGTAAGTCAGAGTCGATCCCACAGAGACAAACGTATCAATCACTAGTTGTTTCTGATTTAATTCGGCTAAGCAAGTATCACAATAAATATTGAGAATTTATTAAACTAATCTTATACTAAAGCGAATTGTGTTTATATTAAATCAAATATTAAAAACATCCAGAATTAAGTATCCCCACTAGCATGAATTAATGCAATCGTGAATTCCCTCCCCAATTAATCAGATAAAATACTCAAAAGGAAAGATGCGCCCTATAAATACCAAAAACCCCTCTCAGGTATTAATGGCTTCTCTTAAAATACAATCAAACCTATTCTCATGGTATCATGTAATTTAGAGACATTAATCACGGCACCCTAATTTCCTAACAATCCATTCTACCTATTCTCATGGAGAATTTCATGTTCTTATTGGATAAATCACAACCATCTAATTCCAACTCTCGTTGATAATTAGATATTGGTTCAAACAACACATAATCACGTCTGATCTGCAATTGTTAATTTAAACAACTCAATAAGCAAAAGCAATTAAACAATTAAATTGGGGGAATTGGGAAATTCACACATCAATCATAACTAGGGTTCAACTTAACCCTAGATTAATAATCTACTCACTCATAATTGAATTAACTAAACAAGAGATATATGAATTGTAAGATGAACACATAATTATAAGGAATAGAGATGAACCTTTAATCTTCTATCTTCAAGGAAAATAAAAGTTCTCAGAAAAATCTCCCCAAAAGAAAGTGTTTACAAAGTTGTCTGTATCGTTCAAAATCTCCCCAAAAGAATAACCTACTTGTCTTTATATAGTGTTTAGAAGACTAAAAATAACTGACCCAAATTAATTAGGCCCAACTAGTATTTTACTAATTATAATACAAGTAGAAAATATCCGCAAAATCAGTACTCCAGGAGCTTTCTCGCGCTCTTGCGCTTCGTTTTTGCGCTCTTGCGCCTCTTTTCTTGCGCTCTTGCGCCTTCTGCTAGCGCTCTTGCGCCTTACAATCCCTGGACTTTTGCTCTGACAACTCACAATGGCGCTCTTGCGCGTCAAATGGCGCTCTTGCGCGTGAAATGGCGCTGCAGCGCCTCAGGTTCCCTGCCCAGCAATGTAGAAAATCTCCGTGGCTTCGCGTGAGCTGTTGAATCGTCAGAATACGACTTGTAGAACTCCAGATATGGCCAAAACCGTGAGAGCTTCGCAACCATAACTTATTCATTTCTTCTCGTAAATTCACCAAATCAAATTCTCGAACTAAAAATCACATAAATCACTGAATCATGCTCGATTTCTTTCAACTTGGCAATTATTTATTTCCTGCACAAATTCATTAAAAACTAATTAAATACTCACGATTATTCGCAAAAGCACCGTAAATGCGGGAATAAAATCCTATAAAGTATATATAAAAATACACTCTATCACTTCTACATATATCTGTATATATCTGCTGATAATAGCCCCAGGGGCAATTTCGTAAATTTCCAAAACTGAAAAACAATTACTAATCCTTTTAAATCACTTTCTAAAAATCGAATTTAAACCTGAAATTTACAGGAATAAAAACTTTTGAAATTCTAAAATAAATTTATAACATTACTAACATCCCCATATTTTTAGAATATTTTTAGGATCAAAAATGAATTAAATACGGATTTTACAAGTTTTGATCATTTAATCACAACATAACTCTTAAAATCATTTTAAAATACTAAACGCCCAAAATAATTCTCCCAAAAATTTAAAAACTAATTAATACTAAAATTCGTTTTAATCACTTATTGCACATCACATATTCACATACTATTTATTTTAAACACTTAATTACACAATGCAGCAAATTTTTAATTTACTCAAAATAAATAAATATTACTATTTTTATTATTTAAATAAATAGGAAATTTACACCTAATTTCCCGGATGTTACATATTTGTTAAAAAAAATACTCTGGCATGTTAAAATATGTAAGCTTTTTTAAATAATTAAAAACATTAAAATATGTTTTGAAATAAATAAGTAAGGGTTGCGCCCGATATTTTTGGAAAATAAAGATTTCATTGAGAACAAATATAAAAGGTAATATATTTTAATTTAAAGGTAATTGCCCGATATTTTTTGAAAGGGAGTAGATTTTGTTAGAAAAAAGTGTTTTAATTATAAAAAGGCAATCAATTGGTTACTATTTTTTATATTATTTTATTATTTATTAAATAGAATAAATGATCGATAACCAAAAACCGAAAACCAAAATTTTTAATGTTATATATATATATATACTAGCCTATAACCCGTGCAAGGCACGAGCCTTAAAAATAATAAACTAAAAAATTTAATGTTAATGGAAAATATTAAAATAAAAGTAAAAATTAATATGATAAATTATAAAATGAGAAACTTAAATATTCATTGGAACATAAAACAATATAAAAATAATACAAATGAGGCCGAGGAAGATAAAGAAGGTATTATTAATATTATTTTATAATAAAATAATATTAATAATAAAGACAGATAGAAAAATCTAACATGTTTTAATTAAAAAAAGTAATTGACCGTGATATTTTAAGAAGTGCTTTAATTATATTAATTGTATTTATTAAAAAAAATATGTTGACATGTTAAAATAAGTAAATTTTTTTAATAAAGACAAATAGAAAAGTTAACATGTTTTAATTAAAAAAAAGTAACTACACGTAATATATTTAGATGTGTTTTAATTATATTAATTTTATGTGTTAAAAAAATACGTTCACTTGTTAAAATAGGTAAGTTTTTTTAAATAATTAAAATTATTAAAATAGGTTTTAAAATATATAAGTTGCACTTGATATTTTTGGAAAAGAGAGATTTTAATGATAACAAATATAAAAGGTAATATATTTTAATTTAAAGGTAATTGCCCGTGATATTTTTGGAAAAGAAGTAGATTTTGTTAGAAAAAAATGTTTTAACTATAAAAGGCAATCAGCTAGTTACTATTTTTATATTATTTTATTATTTATTAAATAGAGTATTAAAATAGGTTTTAAAATAAATAAGTAAGGATTGCACCTCATATTTTTGGAAAATAGGGATTTTAGTGATGATGTGTTTTAATTATATTAATTGTATTTGTTAAAAAAAATACGTTCACTTGTTAAAATAGGTATGTTTTTTTAAATAATTAAAAGTATTAAAATAAGTTTTAAAATATATATAAGTAAGAGTTGCACTTGATATTTTTGGAAAATAGAGATTTTAGTGATAACAAATATAAAAGGTAATATATTTTAATTTAAAGGTAATTGCCCGTGATATTTTTGGAAAAGAAATAGATTTTGTTAGAAAAAAAATGTTTTAATTATAAAAGACAATCAGCTAGTTAATAATTTTATATTATTTTATTATTTATTAAATAGAGTATTAAAATAGATTTAAAAATAAATAAGTAAGGATTGCACCTCATATTTTTGGAAAATAGAGATTTTAGTGATAACAAATATAAAAGATATTATGTTTTAATTTAAAGGTAATTGTCGTGATATTTTTGGAAAAGGGGTGGATTTTGTTAGATTTTTTTTTTAATTATAAAAGGCAATCAGTTAGCTACTATTTTTATATTATTTTATTATATATTAAATAGAGTATTAAAATATGTTTTAAAATAAATAAGTAAGGCCTCATATTTTTGGAAAACATAGATTTTAGTAATAACAAATATAAAAGGTAATATGTTTTAATTTAAAGATAATTGTAATGATATTTTTGGAAAAGAAGAAGATTTTGTTAGAAAACAAATATTTTAATTATAAAAGTCAATCATCTAGTTACTGTTTTGGTAACTTGACAATAATACAATTTTTGATTTGTAGTAGCTTTCGTTATATTTGTAGCAGTGTATCCTAAATTTAAAAAAATTAGATCCCATATTTCCATTTTTTTTTATTAGATTTCAATATTATTTGATTTTTATGTAGTAAGATATAGTGAAATATTAATGTAGAATAAAATTTTCCCGAATGTTGATTATATTATTAATTTATTAATTAGAAAATACAAATGGGGTTGATGAAGATAAATGAGGTATTATTAATATCATTTTATTATTTATTAGAATAATATTAACAATAAGGACAAATAGAAAAGCTAACATGTTTCAATTAAAAAAAAGTAATTGTCCGTGATATTTTTAGAAGTTTTTAATTATATTAATTATATATGTTAAAAAAATATATTGACATATTAAAATAAGTAAGTTTTTTTAATAAGGACAAATAGAAAAACTAACATGTTTCAATTAAAAAATATAATTGTGTGTGATATTTTTAGAAGTGTTTTAATTATATTGATTGTATTTGTTAAAAAAATAGGTAAGTTTTTTTAATAAGGACAAATAGAAAAGCTAACATGTTTTAATTAAAAAAATTAACTATCTGTGATATTAATAAAGACAAATAGAAAAGCTAACATGTTTTAATTAAAAAAAGTAACTGCCCGATATTTTTAGAAATGTTGTAATCATATTAATTGTATTTGTTAAAAAAATACGTTGACATGTTAAAATATGTAAGTTTTTTAATAAGGACAAATAGAAAAGTTAACATGTTTTAATTAAAAAATTTAACTCTCAATGATATTTTCAGAAGTGTTTTAATTAAATTTCTTAAAAAAGTACGTTGACATGTTAAAATAGATAAGTTTTTTTTTTAAATAATTAAAAATATTAAAATAGGTTTTAAAATAAATAAGTAATGGTTGCACCTGATATTTTTGGAAAAGATAGATTTTAGTGATAACAAATATAAAAGGTAATATGTTTTAATTTAAAGGTAATTGCTGTGATAAATTTGGAAAAGAAGTAGATTTTGTTAGAAAAAAGTGTTTTAATTATAAAAGGCAATCAACTAGTTACTATTTTTATATTACTTTATATTATTTTATTATTTATTAAATAAAATAAAGGACCGAAAACCAAAAACTAAAAAACAAAACTTTCAAAACAGTTTAAAATCAGAAGTTGGTAGGAGGTAATTTTTTGAATTACTTATTTTATTTTAATGTATTTATTTGATAAAAGTTAATATCATCATTCAAATGCAGTATTTATCAAATTTAATTTAATTGTTACAATTTTAATAAGTCATTAGTTTATCATAATACAAAATTACCCAAGACACGGGCCTTAAAAAATAATAAACTAAAAATTTTAATTTGAACGAAAAATATTAAAATAAAAGTAAAAATTAATATGATAAATTATAAAATGAGAAACTTAAAAATTAATTGGAACATAAAACAAATATTAAAAAATACAGATGAGGCTGATGAAGATAAATGAGGTATTATTGATATTATTTTATAATAAAATAATATTAATAATAATGGCATATAGAAAATCTAACATGTTTTAATTAAAAAAAAAGTAATTGTCCGTGATATTTTTAGAAGTGTTTTAATTATATTAATTGTATTTATTAAAAAAATACGCTGACATGTTAAAATAAGTAAGTTTTTTTAATAAGGACAAATAGGAAAGCTAACATGTTTTAATTAAAAAAAAAGTAACTACCTATAATATTTTTAGATGTATTTTAATTATATTAATTATATTTGTTAAAAAGATACGTTCACCTGTTAAAATAAGTAAGTTTTTTTAAATAATTAAAAGTATTAAAATAAGTTTTAAAATTTATAAGTAAGGGTTGCACTTGATATTTTTGGAAAAATGAGATTTTAGTGATAACAAATATAAAAGGTAATATATTTTAATTTAAAGATAATTGCCCGTGATATTTTTGGAAAAGAAGTAGATTTTGTTAGAAAAAAAATGTTTTAATTATAAAAAGCAATCAGCTAGTTAATATTTTTATATTATTTTATTATTTATTAAATAGAGTATTAAAATAAATTTTAAAATAAATAAGTAAGGATTGCACCTCATATTTTTGGAAAATAGAGATTTTAGTGATAACAAATATAAAATATATTATGTTTTAATTTAAAGGTAATTGTCGTAATATTTTTGGAAAAGGAGTAGATTTTGTTAGATTTTTTTTAATTATAAAAGGCAATCAGTTATTTACTATTTTTATATTATTTTATTATTTATTAAATAGAGTATTAAAATAGGTTTTAAAATAAATAAGTAAGGATTGCACCTCATATTTTTGGAAAACATAGATTTTCGTAATAACAAATATAAAAGATAATATGTTTTAATTTAAAGATAATTGTAATGATATTTTTGGAAAATTAGTAGATTTTGTTAGAAAAAAATATATTTTAATTATAAAAGCCAATCATCTAGTTACTATTTTGGTAACTTGACAATAATACAATTCCATAAAAGATTTGATTTGTAGTAGCTTTCGTTATCCTAAAAAGAAACAAGTATATTTGTAACAGTGTATCCTAAATTTAAACAAATTAGATCCCACATTTCCATTTTTTTTATTAGATTTCAATATTATTTGATTTTTATGTAGTAAAATATAGTGAAATATTAATGTAGAATAAAACTTTCCCGAATTTTGATTATATTATTAATTTATTAATTAGAAAAAGTACCGAAAACCAAAAACTAACCGAAAACCAAAAACCAAAACTTTAAATGTTTCGGTAACCCGTGCAAGGCACGGGCCGTAAAAATAATAAACTAAAAAATTTAATGTGAACGGAAAATATTAAAATGAAAGTAAAAATTAATATGATAAATTATAAAATGAGAAACTTAAATATTCATTGGAACATAAAAAAATATAAAAAAAATACAAATGAGACCGAGGAAGATAAATGAGGTATTATTAATATTATTTTATAATAAAATAATATTAATAATAAGGACAGATAGAAAATCTAACATGTTTTAATTAAAAAAAGTAATTGACCGTGATATTTTTAGAAGTGTTTTAATTATATTAATTGTATTTATTAAACAAATATGTTGACATGTTAAAATAAGTAAGTTTTTTTAATAAGGACAAATAGAAAAGTTAACATGTTTTAATTAAAAAAAAGTAACTGCACGTAATATTTTTAGATGTGTTTTAATTATATTAATTTTATGTGTTAAAAAAATATGTTCACTTGTTAAAATAGATAAGTTTTTTTAAATAATTAAAAGTATTAAAATAGGTTTTAAAATATATAAGTTGCACTTGATATTTTTGGAAAAGAGAGATTTTAATGATAACAAATATAAAAGGTAATATATTTTAATTTAAAGGTAATTGCCCGTGATATTTTTGGAAAAGAAGTAGATTTTGTTAGAAAAAATGTTTTAACTATATAAGGCAATCAGCTAGTTACTATTTTTATATTATTTTATTATTTATTAAAAAGAGTATTAAAATAGGTTTAAAAATAAATAAGTAAGGATTGCACCTCATATTTTTGGAAAATAGGGATTTTAGTGATGATGTGTTTTAATTATATTAATTTTATTTGTTAAAAAAAATACGTTCACTTGTTAAAATAGGTAAGTTTTTTTTTAAATAATTAAAAGTATTAAAATAAGTTTTAAAATATATAAGTAAGAGTTGCACTTGATATTTTTGGAAAATAGAGATTTTAGTGATAACAAATATAAAAGTTAATATATTTTAATTTAAAGGTAATTACCTGTGATATTTTTGGAAAAGAAGTAGATTTTGTTAGAAAAAAAATGTTTTAATTATAAAAGGCAATCAGCTAGTTAATAATTTTATATTATTTTCTTATTTATTAAATAGAGTATTAAAATATATTTTAAAATAAATAAGTAAGGATTGCACCTCATTTTTTTTTGGAAAATAGAGATTTTAGTGATAACAAATATAAAAGATATTATGTTTTAATTTAAAGGTAATTGTCGTGATATTTTTTGGAAAATGAGTAGATTTTGTTAGATTTTTTTTTTATTATAAAAGGCAATCAGTTAGTTACTATTTTTATATTATTTTATTATATATTAAATAGAGTATTAAAATAGGTTTTAAAATAAATAAGTAAGGATTGCACCTCATATTTTTGGAAAACATAGATTTTAGTAATAACAAATATAAAAGGTAATATGTTTTAATTTAAAGATAATTGTAATGATATTTTTGGAAAAGGAGTAGATTTTGTTAGAAAAAAAATATTTTAATTGCAAAAGCCAATCATCTAGTTACTGTAACAGCCCCAAATCCGGGGTCAGGGATTTAGGGTTGTTACAATCCATGTACTCCTTGCCTTACCTGTATTACTCACACCATTCATAATTCACCTGTTCATGACCCCACAATATATGTCTCACACACACACACACAGGTTAGAGTCTCAGAAACGACACCATACAATAACTGCGGAATAAATAATTTTTTATTACAATACCCAAATGTCTTTGAATCTGTTACTGATACAATTTCTACGTAGTGGTACATTACCAGCTTAGCCTTCTTATGCTCACAATCCTCTAATACCATTCATATCTATACATAAGTTGAATACCAAAGCCGTAGCCTGATTCGATTGGTTCGTACTACTCCCGGGATCACTGCTGAAACTGTTTATGGAAACGCCTTGCGAGGTACGTGTCGTCCCATAGGCATCCTGCTTCGCTGCTATATAATATATATAAAATAATAGCAAGAGTGAGCGATAGCTCAGCAAGGTAATGAAAGTATGGCATAATTCTGCCTTTAATTCAACCCAGAAATAAAGCTGGTATAAGACAATAACTTGTCAAAATATCTTGATACTGAAATCATTTTCTTATCGGAATGTATTCCAAAAATAGTACCATTATGGTATTTCAAATATCATTTCATAATACTCTGCAACTTTCAATGTTTATACTATGAACAAAGTTCTAGTATAGTATAAAAGATGAAATAACAAGATACTCAGTATATTCTTTCTGTAAAATATCTGCTATATAAAATATAAGCAGACTATCAACATATACTTGAAAGATGAAGTTATAAGGAAAATATAAGGTTTCTGTAACCCAAAATCCACATGTGCATATATATCCTTAATCAGGTTTTTATCAGAGTCATAACTCATAAGATAAAAGATGAAGTTGTAGGAATTTCCAAATATCATCTTTCATATCAAACATTTATCTCATATCATATTCTGGAAATAAAGACAAGGCAAAATATTTCCAATTCATTTTCTGAACCCATCTGATCACATACATCCTGTAGATAAACTCATATACTGGAATATACTGGATTACTCTTGAGTAACCTTTCTGAAAACTTTCATAAAACTGAATAGCTGGAATAAACTTTCTTTTCTGAAAACTTTCATGAAACTGAACTGTAGATGGAGATTCCGGGCGACAAGGATACCTCTACGATGATCAGTCGTAAGGCAATCCCCACTGCTGTTTTTCTACGTAGAAAGGAAAATAGGGCAGACGCTAACTGACCTACCTCCCTGCCAATTGGTTGTAGGGGGAAGAGCATACCCATTCACTTAGGGGTACCCATTCACTTAGGGGCCTCCGATACTCTTCTCTCACCTCCCCGCCAATTGGTTGTAGGGGGAAGAGCATACCCATTCACTTAGGGGTACCCATTCACTTAGGGGCCTCTGATGCTCTTCTCTTATCCTACGGTCGGGCACTATCTGATAATCTAAGGGAAGAACAGACCCGTTCATAGACTGCCGGTCTACGTGTAATTCCCTTAGGGGACAGGTCGCCACTCAGTCCCTTACATATTCTCCGAGTTCGAGAAAATCCATAACCTTGAAACATAAAGTTCCTTTCCCTTTTTCCCAAGTATACGACTCCACAAAGTAGTCATATCTGGTTGGAAAGGAAAATTCACCCATATTTCCCAAGCTGATGCTTGTTCATGGATACAACTGATTTCACTGCTTTTACTCCTCGAATCTTGAGAGAGTAATCAAAATCATTTTGATAGTTGGATACAAAGCTGTTAAATGAATAGTTTCGAAAAGATTTAGGACCGGGCAGTCCACTGAAAACATACATAAAATCTCGAGAAAGGTCCCATGCATTTGTAGTTTGAGCGAACATTTAAGTCTTTCTGAATATAGACTTAAACAGGAAATAGATTTGGGAACCTTCTCTATTTATAATAAAAATTGACTGAAATATACTTTATTAGCTATCTAGGGTTTAAAATATTTTTCACAAAATACTTCCTTAAGAAGTAGGGCTTTAAATAATTAATGCAAACTATATTTAATAAAGAATATTTATTTAGAAATAATTTCTAAATACTTTCTTAACAAAAGGGTAGATAATACTATTCATCATATATTTAAAATATATACCCTTAATAGATTAATTGTAATAACACAATAAAATAACCCTAGATAGCAACTGATACCATTCTTAGTATGTAAAATAAGTATAGAGAATATATAATATATCTCTAGATAACAACTGATACCATTCCCGGTCCGTAGATTAAATATAAAGTAGATATCTCCCCTACTGAGGGTTTTCTTAACATCTCAGCTCAAAAATACTGCTATAACCATAGCTTATAAGCTCAACTCAGATCAATAACTTTTACTTAGCATCATACGTATCGTTTCGAAATCATGAACACATAACATATAACTCAATACCTTTTATTATCACAACAATAATAGTTTATAGAAGCATAGGTTTGAAAACTTGTATGCATCTATCATATGCATATATTACGTCTCAACATTTTTAGTACCATTACATCTATATACGATGTAAGGTTTGAAAACATGCATAATATCATATCGTATGCATCATCAGTATAATTAATGGAAAACATGCATGGAATAAGCAAACTGCATCTAGTGCATGCATACTTCAAAATATGGTTTTAGAAACTTGCACGATACTTGGAACAAAGAATATATATATAGATATATTTTTGAATCAACAAGTATTAAACATTCGAAAATATGCCCACTCTAATAATAGAGTAAGGTTTAGTAAACTTGCCTGATGCTCGAGAGGTGATAGGGCTCCTGACCATGTCGAACAATCTAGACAAAGTCAAACGAAAGCACACGGTTAATCCCCTCGATAAACCACTTATAACTCAATGCTTAAACACGTAAGCGAAACACAACCAAGGAATTACTAACTCGTTATAGGCTCATACTAAGTCCATGTTATTCGCCAAATACTTATATCACAAGTTTGGTTTGAAATCCATTCTCAAATCCAAGTTATACTTAACCATTTGGAACCTTGGTTTTTAAGTCTCGCTCTTAGTGGTTTTCACTTGCGCGCCCTCGACTAAAACATTTTTATAAAATCGAAAAATAATCTTTTGGACTCGAAGCCTTCGCACACATCTTGATAACTGACCTTAGCATGTTACCTCAAAATTTCATATTTTAGAACAACTCTTAAGGGTCTCAAACATAGCCACAAAGTTGGTACATTTCTGCAATCTCATTCCTTGAACCATTTTCACTAAAATGGTCATATCTCATAAACCGTAAATCGTAATGACATGATTCTTGCGCTCACGTAAACTAGAAACAAAGCTCTACACACTCATGTTCATCACTGAACCAAAAGAGGCAGTTAAGTTTCCGGACTCTAGGCAGTTTTTAGAGTTAACGGGAATCGGGCATTACGACGGCTATAATCGTAACGTTTTCCATTTTCAAAACATACCCAATTCAACACCAAACAATCCCAAACTCACCATCCACCTTATACACCCTCCACTCAGTCAAATCCTCCATGAATAATCAAAACAAATTCATAACCCATCCTCCAAACTCAACCAACAATTCATATAATCACTTAATCATGCTCTTAACTTTATATAAACATCAAAACCATATTAAAACTCATATAAGTCAAAGGGGCAGAGGTTTATACCTTCCTCCAAGCTTGCTTGCTGCTATATTCCTTATGTAACCTCAAATCCTTGCTTAATACAACCTTTGGAAGCTACAAACTCATTATCAAAACAAAACAAGATACAAGTTACTATTCATCATCTTCTCCAACTGTTAATCACTGAATCGAATGGGTAAAACACAGAGATGAAGCGAGCTCTTACCATGGTTGCATAGAGCTTCTCGAGAGCTTCGATTTGAGTGGTAGAACGCCAAAAACGGACCACGGAATCTCGAGTTACGATCATTTCTTTCTCCCTCATTTTTCTTCTCTCTTTCTCCCGAATTTTTCCTTCTTCTTTTTCTTTTCTTTGTTTTGGTTAATAAAGATAAGGATGCTGATTTTTGTTAATATAGGGGTGAGTCATAGCTCTTAGCTTGTGACACTTGTCCAACATGCATTGGTTTAGCTAAAGTAGCTTTACTGGTTCGTTTAATTTCGTAGAACGCTCGCAAGGTTTCTCGAGGGTTCTATCGAGGTATTTTACCGAAATCGTTCTCGATACTTCTAATTCATTTATCAAATCCATATCCATAGAATTAATAATTTAAATCCTTAAATATCCTCAAATAATAATTATTTAGTCCGTTTTTGGTGAAATTTCGGAGAAAACGAAAAATGCTATTTTTCTGATTCTGACAGCTTCTGCATTCTTTTATTTCCATCGTAGATCACTAATGCGACTTTGAAAGTTTATTATATCGTCCCGCATATAGGGTGGTCTGAAAAACTTTTAAATGAAGGGTTACTATTCATCAGTGGTTTTTCTATAATCCTTTGGATCAAAATCCGTTCCAATATTCCTGATCTATTTTCTCTTTACTCTTTGCACTTAGAAAACGTTCTAGTGATTTCTCGGGCGTACGCTATCTTGTTTACGGAGTTGTCGGATGTATTCCAGATATTGATTTGGATGACATAAAAATACTTTCCTTCCCTGGGGTATTGTATTCTTATCTTCCAGATTGATTGTTCTTATTTATATGTTCAGTCCATTCTTACTATTCTCAAAATGTTTGAAAACTGAAATTCATTTCATAACTTGATTCTCAAAGTCATTGCCACTATCCATATTTACATCAACATATAATAAAAGTTTTAATTCTACCCAAAATCTGGGGTCTTACAGTTACTATTTTGGTAACTTGACAATAATACAATTCCATTAAAGATTTGATTTGTAGTAGCTTTCGTTATCCTAAAAAGAAGAAAGAAGTATATTTTTAGCAGTGTATCCTAAATTTAAACAAATTAGATCCAACTTTTCAATTTTTTTGATTAGATTTCAATATTATTTGATTTTTATGTAGTAAAATATAGTGAAATATTAATGTAGAATAAAAATTTCCCGAATTTTGATTATATTATTAATTTATTAATTAGAAAAAGTACCGAAAACCAAAAACCGACCGTTAACCGAAAACCAAAACTTTCAATGTTTCGGCTTTAATAATATAGTATATATATATATATATATATATATATATATATATATATATATAGTTAAGTTCTATGGAGACCGCCTTTTTTGTGGGGACCTGGAGACCACATATGTTCTGCAATCTAAATTTGGAAAAATAGATCATATATATATACGGGGGTTACTCCAATGAGTCCCTTCTTATTATGAGAAATGAGACCCTTTGTGGGCCTTCCCTTTTTATTTACAGTCATACTGATTAACCTAAGGTGAAAAACCAGGGTTAAAACATATTGTCTTATCAAAGATGATCTGTTAGGCATCTGATGATCGATGAAGTACGAATCTCTCGTATCCTTCATTATGTCTAATCCTATTAGGATTTCTAATAAGATCATAACTGAGAATTCTTCTAAGAGAAGATATCTCTGTTTCTATCTGCATAAAAAACTTATAATAAAACCGAACTTGTTCAGTTTTAATTTCTTCTAGATCCCAGATAAGGGCTCTAATTGCTCTATTGTCTTTGTTAGAGACAGCTATCCTAGATGCCTGTAATAGGTATTCTAGATATTGATGGTTATCCATTTCAATCATGGCATTACCTTCTATGTTTACTAACCACGGTTGTGTATTAGTCATATTACTAAGTTCTCAGAGAACCTTGATGATCACTATCAATCATTATATATGAATTTATATCAATCAGAATAAATTTAAGAGGTAAGGATTGTAAATGACATTACAGGGTATTCTTCTTTTAATGAACTCCATTTGCAGCAGTGATTGTAATGTTGAATAAAGCTTCAGTTTAAATTCTTCTTCTCATGTTAATCTGCCTTGTGGTCGCTCAATCCATGGTCGGCGATTTCCCTAAACGGCCACCTGCCTAAAGCGGTACTTTCCTGTGACCCAAGCGGACTCCAGAGTCTAAGACCAGACACTAAACATGAGACAGATTTTGAATTCAAACTAGACTGTTTTATTCCTTATAATATATTACAATGGATTCATTATGAATCCCTTAATAACACTTACAATCCCTGAGGGGACTACTCACACATTTTAATTCTGGATGTTATACTCTGTGCTTGTCAATCTGATAATTAATGTCCTCTATTTGAAATGTAACTCATCCTTTTATAGAATAAGGAGTGAGGATCTGTACAAATTATCCTACGTCATAGCCTGCGTAGTTTGCACATTATTGATGCACTTCCGTCCGAAGAGATAAGATTCCTTCTCCTTGCCGGCCATCTGATCTTCTTTATGTAAAGAAAGATTCTTCACATTATTAAAGTAGAAATTTCTACTTTATTTCTCTTCCACTGCTTTTTCTTTGGCTTTTTTAGTGGTGGGTTTTTTACATGTGCTACCTGTGCTGGTAAGCTTGTCTTCTTATGAAGTGGTAGAATCATCCTCTTTAGACAGAGTGTCTTCTTTTGTAGTGGTGGTACCACAAATTTGACATTGTCCTTTGGTGTCAAATTTTTTCAACTCCTTTATCTTCTTTTGACAAAAAGTGGGGTTGTGAGATCCTAAAGCATATGTTGATGAGATAATTTTCTGATATGCTTTAATTTTTTCCCAATCTTCAATACTTATTCCCTTATGTGAATAAGAGGTCATCAGACAATAGGGGGTGGCAAGATTAACTTTTAGTTTGGCGTCTTACTTGATAGAGAAAATCTTATTGATTAGAATAATCAATTTATTTTCTGCTAATTCCTGAAGGTCCTTCTTTTCAAGCGTGTCTGGCATGGCTGTGCTTGGTGAATAGATATTTTCTTTGATAGTTCCAACCTGAATGAAATGGAAAGGCTGAACTGCTGGACTATCTTCTTCATCTTCCCAAAAGATATCGGTACTTGTGAACTTAAGATAGATTTCCTTGTCAGAATTCTTTAGACATTTTTTCCTATAATTCTTGACTGCTTCTCGGAATTCCTTGGAGAATTTTGAGATTTCCAATAGATTGCTTGAGGGATAAACCTGTGATAACAATCCGTACTTGTATGCTTTATAGACCATGTCTGGGTGAGCATTGGGGTAGAAATTTAAGTAGCTTACATTCTTCTTATCAGAAGTGTAGTAATGTTCTTCTACAAATTCCTTTTCAGTGGTGTCTCTTCCAAGTTTGTACAAATAATTAATCCTGAATAATAAGTATCCAAGACATCTTCATCTGTATCAGCTAGAATCCTTTGCTCTTGATTGGGAATGATTCCGAGCGTGACCTTTGAACTAGCTTCTTTTGTTAGTGCTTTTGCATAAGTCGGTCGAATAGTTTCTGACGAACTTATGAGCTTCATAAGGAGGTTTGAACTCTGCATTAGTATAAACTCTTGCTGCCGCGTGGGCTTTGTCGAAAGATTTATACTTCTTATGCTTTACTCCTGGAAAGCCTTTTACCGCTTGCTCTGCAATATTCCATGTTGTATATATTCCTGGATTAGGACCATTAAATACAACATAATAGGATTTTATTCCTTGATATCTGTGAAGATGTGCCGAAGTCTGATCTTCAGTCTTTTGTGGGATTTGAATTCCCCCGTTAGGCCTTAGATTTAAATCAAAGGGTTGAGCTAACGTTAGAGAGGTCTGTACCTCAGCCTTCAACGGATTTGTTGAATCTTTACCTGGAGCCGTTTGCTCAAGATTAGCTTCTACTTTGCTTGTTTCCAAGGAAGGCGTAGAAATGACCTTTTGTTGTTCAGAAAGAGAGTACTTCCTTACAAATTCTAGCTCCGCTCGAACTAGGTGTAATTCATCTTGAATAAGCTAAAATTTTCACAAGAGAATGGCTTCTTTCAACAAAAGTTGTTCTATGGAAGTGTCTATAGGTTTTTTTTCCTCAAAGAAAGAGATTTTCTTTAGGCAACAAAGCCTTTCTGATTCTATATTCGAGAATCGGTATATAGAAGAAAGTGTTTAGAAGAGGTGTGTCTTCAATGCTTGAATTCCTTTTGTATTTATAGCCAAAATCTGGCTTTGGATTCCTGCAAAAGCAAACGAATGATGCACCAAGTGATGTCATTAGTCTTTTACCTTTTACTTCTGGAATTCTATGGTTAAGAAGTCGGCTAGACAATTCTTAACTCCGTCAAGGTGTTCGACCTTGAAACTGTACCTGGAAAACCACTGTTGCCAGCGCACTAGTCTTCCCTGTTTGTTATCTCCTTCAATTTTTAATTTAATAAAATAAGTAAATTTCTTGTTATATGTCCTGACTAAAAATGTTACAGGGGTAAGATAAATAGAAAATTTACTAATAGATCTTTTGACTGCTAGATACTCTTTCTCATTAGAATGATATCGGGTTTCGGCGTCTTTAAAGCTTCCTGATGCGTATCGGCATATTAATTCTTTTTTATCAGAATTAACTGCTTTGAGAACTCCACCTCAATGTTCGTTGGATGCGCCTGTCTCTATGATAAGCTCGTCTTCTGTATGATCTGGAAACTTATTAATGTGTTCCAAGATATGATTTTGAGGACAATATGTTCCTTGATCAATTTCCAAGCCTAGAAAGTTGATCTTTGTTTTGAAGAGCTGAGCCTTTTTCTTGGATAAGATTATGCCAAGAGTTTCACATTTCTTTAATACTGCTGCTAGATGTTTGAGATGTTCCTGTTCATTGTTAGAGAAAACAAGAATATCGTCTACATATACACAAAAAAATGTTTCATAAGGCCTGAACGCTTCTTGCATGTGCCTCTGAAATATTGATGGAGCTTGTTTGAAACCAAATGGTAACACTCTCCACTGATAATGTCCTTGGGGACATGCGAATGCTGTCAATAACTGTGATTCTTCATCTAACAATACCTGCCAGAATCCTGATTTACAGTCTAGTGAACTAAAAATTTTCTTACCACGTATAAGGGTTAGTAAACTATCCTTATTGGGTAAATTGTGACCATCACCTATAGTAAGATCGTTCATCTTTTTATAGTTGACAACCATTCTTTTCTTGTCGCGTCGTTGTTCAGCTTCATTCTCTACTAGGAATGCTGGTGACATGTGGGCTGATTTACTTGGAATGATAACCTTCATTTCCAGTAACTCTTTAATTTGATTCGCAAATTCTTCTACATCCCGTGGACTGTATTTTATAGGTTTTACCCTGCAAATATCCTTAGGATTGTGTAGTTTTATAGCTGTTTTCATCCATTTCTTGGTCTTTAGTGGATCCAATTGATTTTCTGAGCATACTTTCTCTAAGAGCTGTTCGATCTTAGATTTCCTGTCAATATCTAGAGATAAATTTGTCATAATAAAATTCATTTCTCGATATCTTTGCAACATATCTCTCCCCCTCTCTAAAATTTGGATTTTATTTTGGGAAATATTGATAGGTTGTATTGGTTTGGCTTTAGAATTCTTTTTCTTAGATTTTAAATATCCTGCGAAACCTACTCGTTGTGCACAAGTAATTTTCTTAACCCATATTTCTTCTCCTGCAAGAGTAAATATGATTTTTCTAGTGTCAAGCTGAGTAAAAGGGCTATAAGTTAAGCAAAAATTATTGCCTAAAATAAAGTCTATACCTGCTTCTTGTTGATAGATAGTAGGAATATGAAACAATTCTTCTGCTATTAACATGTCAAGGTTTTTACATACCTTGTTAATTGTAATGGTCTTACCATTAGTAATTTTTACCTCTATAGGTCTTTCGGCATTCACCCAATGTTCTGACGGAATGACGTGTTTACTTGTTATGCATAGGCTTGCACCTGTATCAACATAACAATGTAATTCGATTTTTCTATATCCAGTAAACTTGAGTGTACCTTTGATATAAATTGATGATGGATTAGTAATGTTTGGCATTACTAATTCTTCCTGTGAATCCTCAGTCGCTTTCACTTGATGATTCATCTTCTGATTCCTCGGATGTTGGTCCAGGGTCAATTTCTTGTATGATGAAGACCTCTTGTGCTTCGTCATATTCATCTTCCACTGGTTCATATCCTATGTGGTAGATTTCTTCTAATATCTTGATTTTGTCAGGGTATTTTTTTCGGTTAGGGCATTCATTTGCATAATGTCCTTCCTCGTTGCAGATCCAGCACCTGCAATTCTTTTTTCCTTTCGGACAAAATTTCTTTTTATTGCTAGTGGAAAAGTTTTTCTTCCTAACATATTTACCTGGTTTAAAAGGTTTTTTTTTTCTTTTTAAACCCTTATTTTGAAGATATACTCTTCTTAGAGTATTTCTTTTTCTTCTTATATTTTTTGTCATAATTAGGATTACAACCAAAATTATAAGATTCTTCTGAAAGTTTAGCACAACATCTTTTGCTAAACTTCTTCAGTTTCTTCTACGTCCTACTGAATTCACAATAGCTAAGGATTTCATTCTTGACGATTCGTTGAGCAAAAGCTAAACTATGATGTTTCAGGATTGTTCTTTCCTGCAAAAACTTAGTCATGGCTTTCTCACCTACCAATGGTATCTTGCGAATGTAATCTTCGACATAGACATGATACTTATTTTGGTCTCCTGTGTTAATCATATGCATTTCATATATACAAAAGATTTTGTCAATGAGGCATATATCACACAATTGCATTTTACTAAGTGCTAACTTAGCATTCTGCTTGATCTTATCTTTTTCCTGTTCTTTAGCATTGATATAAAAAACTCCTAAAAACATGGTATTGATAGTATCTACAATTTTATTAAAGGCTTCTATTGGTTCAAACATGTCGAGATTCCAATTTAAATCTTTAATAAATCTATTAACTCCTGTTGTTTTATGATCAACTAATAACAAAACTGTATTAGCATCATCATAGGATATAGGATTAGTTTGAATTACTAAACTAATTTCCTTTTCCCAACTATCGATTAATGTTTTTCTGCCTGATTCACAATCGATATTTAGTACATTAGAACCAAATAAACTTTGATTCGTTTCAAACTCGGTAGTAGGTGGGTAAAAGTTACCTTTTTCTTCTGTCTAATGGTCCCCGAAGTTGATGCTGTAAATGGATTTTCATCCTAATTCTGATAAACATCTTCTTCTTGTTTATTCATCCTGAATGTTTATTGAACAAACTCTTATTCTGATGAATCTTCTTCTTGAGAATTTGACTCAGGTGAACTAAATTCTTCAATGACATTTAGATAATTAGTAGAATTAAAGCCAAATAAGGATTGTAATTCTAAATTATCTGCTACTTTTTGATTAGCAAGCTCGTCGTCTTCTAATCCCAGTAGGTCTACTGGGATTAGAAGACGACTTCAATTTGCAAAAGCATTAGACCTACTGGGATTAGAAGACGACTTCAATTTGCAAAAGCATTAGACCTACTGGGATTAGAAGATGACTTGCTTGCTAATCAAAAAGTAGCAGATAATTTAGAACTACAATCCTTATTTGGCTTTAATTCTACTAATTATCTAAATGTCATTGAAGAATTTAGTTCACCTGAGTCAAATTCTCAAGAAGAAGATTCATCAGAATAAGAGTTTCTTGGTATCAGAGCCTTGTTATTAAGATCATTTTTATCTCTTAGATGGGTGGGATTATATCCTGAAAAGGGTATAAGACATCACAGAAGTACCGTTACGCAGGTGGCCGCAGGGAAAAGAGTGTGTCCTTGGAGTAATCACACCATAAACGCTGAAGAGATTAAACTGAACCAAATAATTAGGTTCAGCAGGTATGTCGAAAGATTGGGTAAAAGTATTTTTTATTAAGGTCAAATGCAACTCCGTTATATACATGCTTAGAATTCTGTTTTCAATAAATCTTGATATAATACAAATTCTTTTGAGATCAATCAAATGTTTAGTTATAATGCTAGACCTAGACTTCCTTGGAATCTAGTAGAAAGAGGAGAAATCCTTAACTTAAATGATGAAGACTTCTACATCAGAATAAGAGATTTAGCTTGTCTAGATCTAGAAAGAAATAAAACAGACTGACTTAGAGAATTCTACAGCAGTCTAGAAATGATGAAAGAACTTCAAAGCAGGTTCTACATTAGAAACAGTCAAGAAATTGACTCATTAAAAAATCACATTGGTAATTTTATAGGATTACCCTTAGCCAAACAATGCCATGCATTTTGTTTTTGTAAAAACAAACAATAAAAAACATCTTTTAAAATGAGTTTTTTAAAAGAAAAAGAACATCTTGAAGATATTCATGATGATGAAAACAATTTGGAAATCGAGTTTTCAGAAAATGAAAAAGGTTTTCAAGCAAACTTCTTAGTAAAACAGGAAATACTTTCAAAAATCAGAAATTGTAAACTTGATTTACTAAAAGAAAAGATATTTAACATACCTTTGTTAAATCGTTTTAAAAGAAGAAATAATATCTTTTATTATGTTTCTACAAAAGAAATGCATGTAGACATAAAAGATACTACATGATTAGTTTATTTGCCTTTAATCACTAAAGAAGAAATAAACAAAAATCTGTTAAATATAGATTCTAAGATAAGATCTACCCTCAGTGTAGTCCACTTAGGAGCTATAAAATTTTTGCTCAAAGCATAATTTCAAGAAGGAATTGATTCTCCTATTAAAATGGCTTCAATAGATAATAGGATCAACGACCGAAGAGACTGCATTTTAGGTGCTGCTAGAGGAAATTTAGCATACCAAAAATTCATGTTTACTGTCTATCCTAAATTCGGTTTTAGTTTAGATACAAAAAATATTGATCAAATATTGTCTTTTGTGCATGATTTTGAAAGACATAATCTGATGAATCCAGGAGATAAAGTATTCAGCATAACCTATGTTGTTGCTTATGCCTTGACTAATGGTCATCATAGTATAAACTATAGGAAAAATGAATATATTGAATTAGACGATATATTTTCAGAAATAGGATCTGTTGAAGAGAAGCAATTCTCAGATATCAGTCCGATAGATAATTCTTGGGCAATCGATATTGCTAAGAATTAACCAATTCTAGGACAAAAACCTAGAAAGAGTTTCAGAGGAAATAGATTAGAAATTGGCGAATCTTCATCTTCCTCTAACAAAGAATTACTCCATAGTGTTTCTAGAAGAGTTGATGACTTATGTCGGAAATTGGATCTTCTGTAGTAATTATGAGTAAAAACCCTTCAAATGTGCACCCGCACATTTATAAAAAAGGTAAAATTCTAGAATTTAAGAAGTTAAATGAAGGAATGGACCTTGAACCAAGGAATTACATCTTTAGTGGTGTATTAGGAAGCAATAGTCTTAACACCATTGTTTCATCTACCAATAGTCTTAATCAGATTACAGGAAGATGTTTACTTGGGATTTACAATTTACTATCCTATTTTGGACTCAGTAAAGATCCCAGTGAAAAACTTTCTAAATCACCTACCATCTACAACAGGTATTCCACTCATGTTAAAAAAGGTAGTGACATAGAAATAGAAATACTAAAAGATATTAAAAAAAAAATTAGTAAGACAAAATGCAAAAATCGAAGGATTTGAGGCACAAATAGCTCAACTTAGAACCACTAAGTATGACAATGAAGCTCTTGACTTAAAGCTTAACGGAATCGAGGATTATCTTAAGAAAATCTTAGGATGAGCATTAAGGATTTACTAGAAGATTTCGAAAAGAATATTAAGCCTCAAATAGAAGAAATTATTAAGTTGCTTAAAATACAACAAGCTAATCATATTTCAGATAATATTGAAGCAGCTGCAGCAAAGGTAATCACTGAATTAAAATCAATAATTCAAGATTGTCCTTGTAACAAAGAAATCCTGGATGCTCTCGATAACAGAAAGAAAAAATGTATCATCTTAGCAGATGAAATTCCAGCACCTAATTCAAGACCTTGGAAGTATAATTATCCCAGTGATAACGTCGGGAATGAAGAGCTAGGAACAGGAAAAAATCCTGGCAGCTTAACCTGGCCTTTTGGTGTTGATAAAAAGACAGCATGAACTACATAAAGGCAGTAGAAGAGATCTTCTGGAATAATATGAAGGAAGAAGAATTGCAGGTCAACGAAGACAATTATGACGTCCTCGAACAAGCAATAAGATTAATGGAATTAGATGATGAATCTAAGGCCAACCAAGAAATAGAAGATAGTAATAAATTAAAATCTTTATTTGGTTTTAACAATTACAATTTTCTTAACAAAATTGAAATTTACAGTTCTGAAGAACAGGAAGACTTTTCAGATCCAGATGAACCAGATGCTGATAGTTCAGAACTATAAACTGAGAGTTCAGAAATTGAGGTAATAGAAAATCTCAGAACAAACCAGCACCAACCAACGACACCTCCTTCTACTCCAAAGAGAGAAACAGGAGAAACACCAGGTGTAAAGAATACAGAAGGTAATAGAAAAAGAAAAGGTAATTTCTATCCTTTTAATTCTGAAGTTAAAGGTACAACCAATATTTATGGTAATAATATCTTGAAAATTGATGGGAAACCTAACAGAAAAGAACTCATAGATATATGGGCAAAAGAAATTAGTTTGATCATTCAGACTAACAAAGAAGCTTATGATGATCAAAACACAGTTTTACTTTTGATGGAACATAAGACTTTAGGTGTTGTTAATACCTTCATTAAAAACACCACATGGGACCCCGTGATGAGCCCCATTACAGCCTTTGAAAACATATTAGATTCTATCTATACCATGTTCTTAAATCAATCCTCAGATAAACTTCAAGAGTTAATAAGGATTAAAATCAAAGCAAAAACCATGCTTACCAACATACAGCTTTGTGACATATGTTTTTTAGATCAATTTTATTGTGATTATGAAAAATATTTGTTCCAATTACAAGACCAAACCGAATATATGAAGTATGTCAGAGACTACCTCCTTAAGATTCCTTTGGTAGGATTAAGAGCTCTAGAAAGATTTAATCTAGAAGCTACAGGTCCGGCAGAGTATAGTCTAGCTTATGCTCAAAGAATTGTTAAAGAAGAAATCACCAAGGTTTGTGATTTAACAAAGAAACAAAAACAGTTAAAAACCTTTAGCAAACAATGTTGTGAAAGGATTACTGAAAAACCATTTGAATATGGATGTAGGAAGCCTTCTTATAAGAAAACATACAAAAAGAAGACGTATAAACGTACTACTAATTATAGGTTTACCAGGAAAAAGAAACCTTTTAAAGCAGGAAAATACGTTAAGAAAAAAATCCTTTAAGAAATTTTCTAACGATAAACAGAAGTTTTGTCCATAAGGCAAGAAAAATTGCAGGTGTTGGATCTGCAACGAGGAAGGACATTACGCAAATGAGTGCCCTAATAGAAAAAAGCATGACAGAAAAGTCCAGATGCTTGAGCAGGTATACTCTTTAGGATACATTCCTATTGAAGACCCTTATGAAGATACACAAGAGGTATATCTAATAGAAGAACTAGACCACGGACCAGAAGAGTCAAATTCTAATGAATCATCTTCCTCAGAATCAGACTGAAATAGTGATGTCCAATATCACTAACCCAAACTCTATTTATATCTCAGGTAAACTCAAATTTGCAGGATATAAACAGATTGAATTACATTGTTATGTTGATACAGGTGCAAGCCTTTGCATAACAAGTAAGCATGTTATCCCACCAGAACATTGGGTTAACGCAAAGAGGCCTATTCAGGTTAAAATTGCTAATGGAAGTACCATTACAATCAACAAGGTATGCAAAAACCTTGATATATTGATAGCAGGTGAGATATTTCATATTCCTACTATTTATCAACAGGAAGCCGAAATAGACTTTATAATTGGCAATAATTTTTGTCAGCTATATGAGCCTTTTACTCAATATAAAAAAATGATTATACTAACCCTTGCAGGACAAGAAGTATATATCAGGAAAATAACAAAAGCTCGAAGAGTTGGAATTTCAGGTTTTTTGGAATCTATGAAAAAGAATTCAAAGAAAACAAAACGTAATTCAATCAATATAAGTTCTAATAAAATATTTCTTTTAGAAAGGGGGAAAGATAGTATTAGAAGATTCAAAGAATTAAATAATGCTTGCAATAATTTAGTTCTTGAAACAGAAAAGAAAACTATAATCGAAGGATTATTAGAATCTGTCTGTTTAGAAAATCCATTGGATCCTACAAAGACCAAGAAATGGATGAAAGCAGCAATCAAGCTCAGAGATCCTAAAACTGTAATCAAAGTTAAACCAATGAAATACAGTCCGCAAGATCGTGAAGAATTTGGCAAACAGATTCAAGAGCTTCTGGATATGAAAATTATCATACCTAGTAAATCACCTCATATGTCTCCAACATTTCTAGTTGAAAATGAAGCAGAAAGGAGAAGAGGAAAGAAAAGAATGGTAGTCAACTACAAAGCAATCAATGATGCTACAATAGGAGACATCCATAATCTACCAAACAAGGATGAACTTCTCACTCTCATCCGCGGTAAGAAAATGTTTAGTTCACTAGACTGTAAATCTGGTTTTTGGCAGGTATTGCTAGACGAAGAATCACAGCTACTGACAGCATTCACATGTCCCCAAGGACATTACCAATGGATCGTTGTACCGTTTGGACTTAAACAAGCACCATCCATCTTTCAAAGACACGTGCAGAATGCATTCCGGTCATTTGAAACATTTTGTTGCGTTTATGTTGATGATATCCTTATCTTTAGTAATAATGAACAGGATCATTTAAAACATCTTGCAGCGGTTTTGAAGAAATGTCAAAAACTTGGTATAATATTATCCAAGAAGAAATCTCAACTCTTTAAAACAAAGATTAATTTCTTAGGTCTAGAAATTGATTAGGGAACCCATTGTCCACAAGCCCATATTCTGGAACATATTGATAAGTGGATTTCAAATGCACTTGGATCGTCCTAAATTGGCTTAAATTTGATCGTTAGTTCTCAAGTGTGTGGTGTTTGTGATGTGTTTTGTGTTAGTATTTGCAGAATTGATTTGTTAGCAGAGTAGTGGAGTTCTTGTGGATTGCAGTGGTGTTTTGAGCATTTTCTGTGAAGGCCAAGTGGTTGCGGAGCGAGAGAGCGCAAGGAAAAGTCAAGGAATGCAAAGTTGATGTTTATGAACAGTAACCAGGCGCGCCCGCGCCCTAGGAGGTGCGCCCGCGCTCTTCAAATGCTGTAGAAGGCAATTCTGAGTCAGAAAAGGAAAGTTGCCAGAAGACTAGTCAGCCCAGAGACCTATATAATCAACTGGTGGACGATTTCTGAGATATACATTGACATACAATCATACATATCCATCCACCGATGAGGAGAACAAGAAGACGGCTGATTACGAAGATCTACTTTTCATCTTTTCTTTGTATTCTTCTAATTAGGCGATACTTTGGATTCTCGTTGGTTTTGTTTTTCTTAAACCTTATATGAACAATAAACAAACATTATTAATAATTACAAAGTTTTAGAAACAGTATGGCTCACCGGAGTCCCCTAGCTTCTGGTATGCCTCCTTCTCGGACTACCCCGTCCTTATGGGTTCCCAATGCTGGTATCTCTACGGAATATCTACCACTCCTTGCTTCGCCAACTTTATAAATATTAATGATGTTTGTTTATTGTTCATATAATCAACATATCTTCTTGCTTATATATCTAATTATATAGCTGTTTGCTACTTGTTGTAGGAGAGAGGGTTTTTAGCTTAAAGCCATATGGAGAGAATTATAAGAACTTGAAGAGAAAATTTAAGAAAGCTGAAGATATATATATTTCTGAATTGTTCCCTTACATTTGATATGTAGATCCTTTTATAGGCATTCTACTTTGAATACTAACAAATTACATTTTCAAAAGGTTTACAGTAAATCAAAGATTCTTCTGCTTTTTTATTTGTCTTCATCTCTTTATCTTTTATCTTTTTCCGCTTTTTCTTTTCCTTTTCTGGCACTCTTCCACTAGTTATCCTCTTTTATTTTGCATCGTCCATTTTTTCTTCTTTTCTTGACAGCTTTCACTTGATATTGTTTTCCATTTGTGTTGTCCATCTTTTATCTTCTAGGTTCTTCCACCTTTTGTTTTTGCTGCTATTTTGGCTGGCCGTGCTCATAATATCTTCTAGAATACCCGTTAATATAACCTGTTTGTATAGGTATAGTCACCAATAAAATTTTATTGGGCTATACAATCATCATAATATTGTTACAGTCACCAATTTTCATTGGGCTGTAAAATCATCATAATATGGGTATGGTCACCAATTTGTTATTTGGGCCATACAAGCATTCATAATACATTCGGTCACCAATCATTACATTGGGCCGAAGAATCATAAAATATTACATTTTATTCAAATGGATCAACAGAGTCTCCTTCTTTCTTTGCTTGAGAATCTGATAGAGTTACTGATCTTCTTGATATCATAGGCCTTACTATTTCAATAGTTTTATCTGCATGCTTATGCTTCAATCCTGTTATTTTAGCCTGCATGGTTGTTATTGGTGTAGTGTCTATATTCATGACATCATTATTATAATATAAGGTAATAATATCTTCTACTCCTCCTCCCTGGCCAGTGCCTATAACACAAGCCTTTCTTCCTCTTATCATATCTTCTAATTTGGATTTCAATGTTGATAGTCCAATGGCTCTTTTTGTACATATCCATGTTCCAAACTCTGCTATAGTACATGGTACTGGCATTTTTAAACTGGTTTCATCTCCTTCTTCATCTGATCCTCTTCTAGCCTTATATAGTTGACAAACTAATATAGGTTTTCCTGTTAAGTCTGTACAGGCATCAAATATTTGTATTCCATATATCCCTCCTGGACCAAAGGATTTCATCATAGCTTGTACACTTTGGGTTATCAGGGAAGGACATTTTGATATGCTTGATAAGGTCTCATCTGTTAAGATTTTATCAACAAATCCAAGTGATAATTTTTTTTTTACTATAGTATGATCTGCATTTGTTCGGCAAATATATCGAGGATATCTGCTAAATTTTTCAGGTCTTACTATAGTGTTGTTGCTTTTATAATCATAATATTTGCATACCTTTTCATATGCTGCAACATACTCATCAGAATATTTTACCTTGTCAGCCATGGTAATAAGGTTTAATGAATTGGATGAACTTGGTATATTTGGAGTTTGGGTAATATTAGGCATAGTAGGTGTAGTAACAAGGTTTGATACAAAGGTTTGAGGGGTATTCTGAATATTTTTGAGAAATCTCATTTTCTCCTCAAGGGTTTTTACCAAATTGTTTATATCAGTGTTTATCTGTGCTACCTGTTCATTCTTCTCCTTGATAGAGGCTAATATTTCTTCAACCTGTTTTGCTACAATATTATCCATGTTCTCTGCTAAGAAAATCAGCCAAGAGATTTTTAGTTCCAGAGATATTTTTAATAATAAAATCATAACAACTAAAAAATGCTTGCCATTTGCGCCTTTTATTTAATTCTGGTAAAAGATCAATTTTATTTAGTATAAAAGATTTCACCTGAGTATTATCTGTTCTTACAATAAATTTTACAGGTAATAAATGATAATGAAACCTTTTAATTCCAAATTTTACTGCTAATAATTCTTTTTCATTAATATGATAATTTTTCTCATTGGGTTTCCATGTTCCTGAAGTATATCCACATATTAAAGGTTTTTCTTTATCCAAATCATCTTTTTCATATGCTATGAGGACTGCTCCCCATCCTATATCACTAGCATCCGTATATAATTCTAATAAATCATCTTCTTTAGGTAATCTTAATTTAGGTAAATGATTTACTTTGGTTTTTAATAATTTAATAGCATTAGTATGTTCTTCTGTCCATTCAAATTTATTATGTTTTTTGATTAAGTCTTGAAGAGGTTTTCTGAATTTTGGTAAATCTTTAATATTATCTGAAGCATAATTTATAATTCCTAAGAATTGTTGTACTTCTTTTTTATTTTCTAAAACTTCTTTAAATTTTTTTATTTTAGTGGAGATATGCTCTTGTAATTGAATTCCCTCAGAATCTATAATATATCCTAAATAATCTATTTTATTTTTAAATATTTCTGATTTCTTTTCAGATAATAATATGCCATGTTTCCTAATAGTTTGGATAAATAATTCTAAGTGTTTAATATGATCTGTTATATTATCACTAAAGATTAATATATCATCTACGTATACCAAACAAAATTCATTTAGATTCCTGAATATTTTATCCATCCTTCTTTGAAATATTTGTGGGGCATTTCTTAATCCAAATGGTAATACTATCCATTCATAATGTCCTTGTGGTACACTAAAAGCTGTTAAGGGTATTGATTCTTTAGTAAGTTTAATTTGCCAATATCCACTCTTACAATCAAATTTACTAAACCATTTTTTATTAGTCAGTCGGTTAATTAAATTTCTTTTATAAGGTAAGAAGTATCCATCAAATATTGTCTTTTTATTTAATTCTCTATAATCTATTACCATTCTAGCTTTTCCTCTTTTTATTTCACTATGTTTTCTTACTACAAATGTTGGACTACTATGTGGACTTTTACTTTCTTGTATAAGTCCTAAATCTAATAATTCTTTTATTTGAATTTCTAACTCCCTTTGATCTGTAGGACTATATCTTATTGGTCTACATCTTATTATATCATTAGGATTTATTAATTTAATTTCAGCATACATTTTTTCTTTATCCCATAGACTTATTGGATTTTCACCAAATTTATTTTTAATAATTCTATATATTTTTCTTTTAATAAGTCTAAATTATGTTGTCTTTCTTCTTTTATATTATTTACTCTAATTGACTTAATAGGTATTAATCTTTTTAATATTATCCATTTATCACATGGTGTTAATAGACTTATTGTATTTTCTTTTATAACTTGTGTTTTAAATGAATCTAAAAAATTATTTCCTAATATTATTTGTTGTTTCATATTATTTTCCTGATATACTAAAGGTAATCTAAACCTAGTTTTATTTAATATAAATCTTACATTTTCTGCTACAATATCCAATTCTTTCATATGTTCATTAAATCCAGTTACTCTTATTTTATGTGTTTTTGTTCTTTTCCATTTGTGTTGTATTAATACTTCTTTTTTAGCTAAACATATGTCTGCTCCACTATCTATAAACATTTTTTGTTTTATATAATTATTTGGTTTATATTCTACTGCCGCTTCTATATAGATTGCTACTAATGTTATTCACTTTCTTCAAAATTGGTACTAGAATTACTAACTTCTTCCATGTATTTTATTTCTTCAGGTTCAGTTTCACTTATATAGAATTCCTCATCATTATACCAATTTGCGTCTTCTTCTTTTATATATTCTAAGTTCATTATAAATTCTGTATTATTTATATATTTTACTCCTTTTTGTTTTAATTTTGGACATTTATTAGCATAATGACCTTTTTCATTACAATTCCAACATTTACAATCTTTTACTTTATTATTATCTCCTTGTAAAGGTTTAAGATATTTTCTTCTCCTAAATTTTCTTTTAAATCTAAATCTTTTCCTATTTTCTGGTGTATTTTTATATTTTCTAAACCTTTTTCTTTTATATTTTCTCCTAAATGGTCTATATGATTTATAAGTCTTAGGTTGTTTGTAATAGTTATCTTGGGTTTTATAACCTGGGTTTTTATAATTTTTATAGCGTCTTTGTTTCGTATATTTATTATCACATCCAAATAATAATTTTCTTTCTGTAAACCCGCATATTTCTCTTAATCCTTGTTTTTTATCTTTTTTAATTTTCTGTTGTACTCTATATTCTTCACATTTTCTCATTAAATAAGCTCTTAATAACCTGATTCTTTCGCCTAGTGTATTTTCTTTAGGTTCTAAGTTAGCATATTCCTTAGATATTTCTGTATTATAAGGTGAAGGTAAATGATCATAATATAATTGTTGATATACTATACTTTCTTGTGGTAAAAATCTAGCTTCATAAAAGAATTTAGTAAAACTTATAGTATATTCTGGTAATTTATTAATTTTACAACATTTCATATTATTCAAATTCATTACTATTTCTATTTTTCTTTCTGTTAGTACTTGTTCTTGTGCTACAAACCATCTTTCTCCTAAAAATTCTCTTTTTAATACTATGTCAAACATATTTAACATATCTTTCTATGTATTAGCATAATTTTTTGATTGTTGTTTTAATTCATAGGCTATGTTTTCTAACCAAAATGCTGCTTTTCCTATTATAGTTTTAGATATTAATTCAAAAACATAGTCTAAATCTTCCATATTTTTAGAATTCATTAATGCTATATACATTCCTAAAGTCCAGTCTTTTATTCTTCTACTTATTTCTTGCTCATCAAAAACATTATCTAGGTCTAAGAAATATCCATTTATATTAATTCTTTGTGTTACTGATCCTATAAAATCTTGTATTTTTTCTTGTTGTCCTATTGGTATATGATTTGGTATATAATTATCTTTTCTTGTTATTACATTTTCTCGTATTTCTTCTTCAGGATTTTCATCTGCATCTTCGTTTATTATTTCATCAGTATCCATTCCATTATTTATATAGGATGGTTCTTCATAATCATTTTCTATATCACTTTTTTCTTCATCATCTTGTATGTATGCATTTACATTTTTCATTTTATTTAGAGCAGTTAATATTTCTTTATTTTCTTTTAATATTATTTCATGTTCATTATTATCAGATTCTTCTTCTATATAATATAATCCTTTAGGTTCTTCTTCATTATTTGTATCACTACTCTTTATTTCAGTATTTTTATTCTGAACTTCTATTTTAGTTTCGATTTTATTCTTTCCTAGTATATTATTTAATTCTAATCTTAGTTGTTTTATTTCTTCTTTTAAGGTTGCAACTTCTTCTTTTACTTCTATTAATTCTAATTTTGTTTGTTTTAATTCTTTCTTTTGTGTTTTATATTTATTTTTATAAAATTTGTATTTATTAAACCATTCCATATTCGTATTCATTTTTAGTTTTATATTTTCTTGTCTTAATTCTTCTAATTCAGTATCATTACTTACTTTAGAAGTATTTTCTATTTTATTTTCTTGTTTTATAGGTTCATATTTTTGTCTTTCTCGTTCTATAATTTCTTTTCCATGATTTTTAAGAAAGGTTATGACACCGTGTTCTTGTATAGACATATTTAAAATTTTCCTAATTTATGAAGTTCTGCTAAACTATTTATTCCTCTTTTAACTCCTTTTGTTAATTTAGGTTTTGATTTACTAATATCCATCATTACAGGTTCTTTTAATCTTCCCATAACTGTTATAGGTATCATTTCTTTTTCTTTTACTTCTTCTGGTATAGTTTTCTTATCTTCTAAGGTATTGTTTATTGTAATCAGTTTTTCCAATATTTGTTTAAATATAGGTATTTCAGACATATTCCATAATTCAGTTAGTTCTTCTTTAATAATTTGTCTATTGCTTAAGTTATCTTCTTCTAATTTTATTAATATAGCTTTTAACTTTTCCTTAACTATTAATTCTTCCCAAATTTGTTTTATTCTTTCTTCTGAATTACTCATATTTATATATTCTCTGTTTCCAACCATCTTCTTTTTCTATCCAAGTTTTTATTATCTTGGGGTTATTTATATTCTCTTTTAATTGTATTATTTCTCTTTCTAATTTTCTTTGTTCTTCTAAATAAGCTTGATATTTTTGCTGGGATAATATTAAAGTTTCTGTTATTAAATCATTTACAATTTTTAATTCTTTTTCTTTTTTCCTTAATTCTTTTTCACTATTCATATTTTATGTATAAATCTTACTTTATCTTGGTCTTCTATTTCTATTCCTTCATTTATTATTGTATAATTAATTTTATTTAAGAAATCCATTCCTAATAATAATTGACAATTATAATCATAATCTATTACTCCTAAATTTATTCTATAGTCTAAATCTAAAATCTTTATTCTTAATAATATACTTTTAGTTATTATTGATTCTCTTGATGTTCCTGGTTCAGTTAATATTTGAGGTTCTATTTCTTCACACTTAGTTTCATCAATTTCTGTTATATGTACTAGACTTTTTAAGGCTCCATTATTTATTTCTGTTATACATTCTTTAGCTATTAATCCATTAAATATTATGGTTTTAATTCTTAATTTATCATTTTCTTTATATGTTGAATTTATTAAATCTATGCGTTTACTAGACATACTTCTTGTTAATAAATTTCTTTCTTTTCTAAAACTTACTCTAGATCCTTCTATTATTGGTTTTATTCTTTGTACAGGTACTATTTGTCTGTTATTAAAATCTATACTTATTTCTTCTGGTATTGTTATTAATGAATCACTTTTATGTTCAATTTTTTCTAATATATCTTGATATAATTTTGGTACTATTGTACTCATTTCTATTTGTTTTTTAATATGATGATTTCCTGTTATGGCATATACCATTTTAGTTTCTATACTTATTACTTTACTACCTTTTGGCATATTTATTCCCTCTAATTTATAATATAGGGTTAAAGCTCTTTCTTTATTTTCATCTTGTAATGATATACTAAAATCTGGTTGTACTGTAAATTTTAATTTTTGATATATTAAATTTCCTTTTATTACTGCTATTAATGCATCTTGTATATTTCCTAATATTCTATCATCTACTATATATATTTGTATAGGTGTATCAATATTTTTCTGAAAATATGCTTTTATAGTAAATTCTATTGCTCCAAAATAAATATTATGTAATTTACTAGCTTCTTTATTCGATAATTTAGATAATTCTCTTTTTATTAAATCATTTGTTATTAAATTTATTCTTGCTTTTCCATTTATTGTAGTAATATCTATTACATTTTCATGTTTTTGTGCAATATATCTTACTTCTTTATTTCGTTCAAAATACTTAGTTTTAAAAATCTTTTTTACCATCTGTTTCATTCTGTATTTTCCTATATATATCAGGTTTAAAACTTAAAGTTTGTGATGTTCCACCTTCATATTCATCCATTTGATAATATTCTTTTGTTTCTTCGTCTTTTTTCTCCATTTTAACCCGTTAGATTTTTCTCTTTTAATAATTGTTCCTTATATATTTCTATTACAGCTTTTTCTTGAGCTATTCTAATTTTAATATATTTTACATATGCTGGGGCATAATGTTTAAAATCAACTTCTTTTAATATTTTATCTATTTTTTCCATTACCAATTTACCAGGGGGATCGTTTTATACCTATCAGACCTTCAAGAGGTAGGAAAACATAGGTATAACTCTTAAAATCCATATTTAATAAGATGTTTTTTACACATCTTTTTAATACTCTTTTTATTTGTTTTAAAATATATTAATAGATAAGCCATTAAAAATGTTCTATAGGATTTATTTTCTTTTATAAATCTTGAACTACTAGGAGGTCTCATTAAAACTTAATATAAAGATTAAACAGATAGTATATGTTAAACAAACTTTAATTAAACTAGAAATCATTTTTGAATTAAACCCTACAACTCATAGCATTCAAACAACATAATTGTTTATATATAAACAAGACTATATATAGATTATATGAACAATAAACAAACATTATTAATAATTACAAAGTTTTAGAAACAGTATGGCTCACCGGAGTCCCCTAGCTGCTGGTATGCCTCCTTCTCGGACTACCCCGTCCTCATGGGCTCCCAATGCTGGTATCTCTACGGAATATCTACCACTCCTTGCTTCGCCAACTTTATAAATATTAATAAGATGTGTTTATTATAGATATAATCAACATATCTTCTTGCTTATATATCTAATTATATAGCTGTTTGCTACTTTTTGTAGGAGAGAGGGTTTTTAGCTTAAAGCCATATGGAGAGAATTATAAGAACTTGAAGAGAAAATTTAAGAAAGCTGAAGATATATATATTTCTGAATTGTTTTCTTACATTTGATATGTCGATCCTTTTATAGGCATTCTACTTTGAATACTAACAAATTACATTTTCAAAAGGTTTACAGTAAATCAAAGATTCTTCTGCTTTTTTATTTGTCTTCATCTCTTTATCTTTTATCTTTTCCCCGCTTTTTCTTTTCCTTTTTCTGGCACTCTTCCACTAGTTATCCTCTTTTATTTTGCATCGTCCATTTTTTCTTCTTTTCTTGACAGCTTTCACTTGATATTGTTTTCCATTTTGTGTCCATCTTTTATCTTCTAGGTTCTTCCACCTTCTGCTATTTTGGCTGGTCGTGCTCATAATATCTTCTAGAATACCTGTTAATATAACCTGTTTGTATGGGTACAGTCACCAATAAAATTTTATTGGGCTGTAAAATCATCATAATATTGTTACAGTCACCAATTTTTATTGGGCTGTAAAATCATCATAATATTGGTATGGTCACCAATTTGTTATTTGGGCCATACAAGCATTCATAATACATTCGGTCACCAATCATTACATTGGGCCGAAGAATCATAAAATATTACATTTTATTCAGATGGATCAACAGAGTCTCCTTCTTTCTTTGCTTGAGAATCTGATAGAGTTACTGATCTTCTTGATATCATAGGCCTTACTATTTCAATAGTTTTATCTGCATGCTTATGCTTCAATCCTGTTATTTTAGCCTGCATAGTTGTTATCGGTGTAGTGTCTATAGTTATGACATCATTATTATAATATAAGGTAATAATATCTTCTACTCCTCCTCCCTGGCCAGTGCCTATAACACAAGCCTTTCTTCCTCTTATCATATCTTCTAATTTGGATTTCAATGTTGATAGTCCAATGGCTCTTTTTGTACACATCCATGTTCCGAACTCTGCTATAGTACATGGTACTGGCATTTTTAAACTGGTTTCATCTCCTTCCTCATCTGAGCCTCTTCTAGCCTTATATAGTTGACAAACTAATATAGGTTTTCCTGTTAAGTCTGTACAGGCATCAAATATTTGTATTCCATATACCCCTCCTGGACCAAAGGATTTCATCATAGCTTGTACACTTTGGGTTATCAGGGAAGGACATTTTGATATGCTTGATAAGGTTTCATCTGTTAAGATTTTATCAACAAATCCAAGTGATAACAAATTTTTTACTATAGTAGGATCTGCATTTGTTCGGCAAATATATCGAGGATATCTGCTAAATTTTACAGGTCTTACTATAGTGTTGTTGCTTTTATAATCATAATATTTGCATACCTTCTCATATGCTGCAACATACTCATCAGAATATTTTACCTTGTCAGCCATGGTAATAAGGTTTAATGAATTGGATGAACTTGGTATATTTGGAGTTTGGGTAATATTAGGCATAGTAGGTGTAGTAACAAGGTTTGATACAAAGGTTTGAGGGGTATTCTGAATATTTTTGAGAAATCTCATTTTCTCCTCAAGAGTTTTTACCAAACTGTTTATATCAGTGTTTATTTGTGCTACCTGTTCATTCTTCTCCTTGATAGAGGCTAATATTTCTTCAACCTGTTTTGCTACAATATTATCCATGTTCTCTGCTAAGAAAATCAGCCAAGAGATTTTTAGTTCCAGAGATATTTTTAATAATAAAATCATAACAACTAAAAAATGCTTGCCATTTACGCCTTTTATTTAATTCTGGTAAAAGATCAATTTTATTAAGTATAAAAGATTTCACCTGAGTATTATCTGTTCTTACAATAAATTTTACAGGTAATAAATGATAATGAAACCTTTTAATTCCAAATTTTACTGCTAATAATTCTTTTTCATTAATATGATAATTTTTCTCATTGGGTTTCCATGTTCCTGATGTATATCCACATATTAAAGGTTTTTCTTTATCCAAATCATCTTTTTCATATGCTATGAGGACTGCTCCCCATCCTATATCACTAGCATCAGTATATAATTCTAATAAATCATCTTCTTTAGGTAATCTTAAGTTAGGTAAATGATTTACTTTGGTTTTTAATAATTTAATAGCATTAGTATGTTCTTCTGTCCATTCAAATTTATTATGTTTTTTGATTAAGTCTTGAAGAGGTTTTTTTAATTTTGGTAAATCTTTAATATAATCTGAAGCATAATTTATAATTCCTAAGAATTGTTGTACTTCTTTTTTATTTTCTAAAACTTCTTTAAAATTTTTTATTTTAGTGGAGATATGCTCTTGTAATTGAATTCCCCCGGAATCTATAATATATCCTAAATAATCTATTTTATTTTTAAATATTTCTGATTTCTTTTCAGATAATAATATGCCATGTTTCCTAATAGTTTGGATAAATAATTCTAAGTGTTTAATATGATCTGTTATATTATCACTAAAGATTAATATATCATCTACATATACTAAACAAAATTCATTTAGATTCCTGAATATTTTGTCCATCCTTCTTTGAAATATTTGTGGGGCATTTCTTAATCCAAATGGTAATACTATCCATTCATAATGTCCTTGTGGTACACTAAAAGCTGTTAAGGGTATTGATTCTTTAGTAAGTTTAATTTGCCAATATCCACTTTTACAGTCAAATTTACTAAACCATTTTTTATTAGTTAGTCTGTTAATTAAATTTCTTTTATAGGGTAAGAAGTATCCATCAAATATTGTCTTTTTATTTAATTCTCTATAATCTATTACCATTCTAGCTTTTCCTCTTTTTATTTCACTATGTTTTCTTACTACAAATGCTGGACTACTATGTGGGCTTTTACTTTCTTGTATAAGTCCTAAATCTAATAATTCTTTTATTTGAATTTCTAACTCCCTTTGATCTGTAGGACTATATCTTATTGGTCTGCATCTTATTATATCATTAGGATTTATTAATTTAATTTCAGCATACATTTTTTCTTTATCCCATAGACTTATTGGATTTTCACCAAAATAAGTCTAAATTATGTTGTCTTTCTTCTTTTATATTATTTACTCGAATTGACTTAATAGGTATTAATCTTTTTAATATTATCCATTTATCACATGGTGTTAATAGACTTATTGTATTTTCTTTTATAACTTGTGTTTTAAATGAATCTAAAAAATTATTTCCTAATATTATTTGTTGTTTCATATTATTTTCCTGATATACTAAAGTTAATCTGAACCTAGTTTTATTTAATATAAATCTTACATTTTCTGCTACAATATCCAATTTTTTCATATGTTCATTAAATCCAGTTACTCTTATTTTATGTGTTTTTGTTCTTTTCCATTTATGTTGTATTAATACTTCTTTTTTAGCTAAACATATGTCTGCTCCACTATTTATGAACATTTTTTGTTTTATATAATTATTTGGTTTATATTCTACTGCCGCTTCTATATAGATTGCTACCATGTTATTCACTTTCTTCAAAATTGGTACTAGAATTACTAACTTCTTCCATGTATTTTATTTCTTCAGGTTCAGTTTCACTTATATAGAATTCCTCATCATTATACCAATTTTAGTAATTCTAAAATACATGGAAGAAGTTAGTAATTCTAGTACCAATTTTGAAGAAAGTGAATAACATGGTAGCAATCTATATAGAAGCAGCAGTAGAATATAAACCAAATAATTATATAAAACAAAAAATGTTTATAGATAGTGGAGCAGACATATGTTTAGCTAAAAAAGAAGTATTAATACAACACAAATGGAAAAGAACAAAAACACATAAAATAAGAGTAACTGGATTTAATGAACATATGAAAGAATTGGATATTGTAGCAGAAAATGTAAGATTTATATTAAATAAAACTAGGTTTAGATTACCTTTAGTATATCAGGAAAATAATATGAAACAACAAATAATATTAGGAAATAATTTTTTAGATTCATTTAAAACACAAGTTATAAAAGAAAATACAATAAGTCTATTAACACCATGTGATAAATGGATAATATTAAAAAGATTAATACCTATTAAGTCAATTAGAGTAAATAATATAAAAGAAGAAAGACAACATAATTTAGACTTATTAAAAGAAAAATATATAGAATTATTAAAAATAAATTTTGGTGAAAATCCAATAAGTCTATGGGATAAAGAAAAAATGTATGCTGAAATTCCTAATAAAACTAGGCTCTTTTAAAGAGAAACTCAGTTCATACTATTTGAACAATAAAAATGAAGTCGACAACTTGTGTACACACATAGGTCAATTCATAAGACAGAGAAGTAATGACTCTCTCGCCGAAACTAGTTCTTCAGAAAATCCTGAAAAATTGGTTTTACACCCAGATTACCCAAAATATCTAGGTAATCATAAATGGTCACTTGGACCATCTTGCTTAGACCAGGTAGATTAACCATATTTATCTCCTCTGTTAGGAATATGTTGTTCTTGATGATAATTATAAAAACACTTAGTAGATTTTGTATTAAGTTATTTTGTAACTGTCAACGAAATAGCATGCTTTGCAGTGTTTCGTTGACAGGAAGCTCATCAACGAAATGAGTGATGTAGCAATTGCACTGTACATTACTTCATAGTTTGATATGCAGTTTGTTGAGTACTAGATAGGTTTTCTAAGTCATGTTGACTAAATGGTTAGATAGGCAAAATAGGTTGGTTAATTGTAAATATTTAGTGCCTTGTAATTTTGCCTAAGTGAAGACATGTCAACGGAATGAAGATTACTCTATCAACGAAACAAGGAAGCTCATCAACGAAACAAAGAATAAAGCTATCAACGAAACACATCTCTATGCCATCAACGAATCATTATTGCTTTTCTATACAATTGACAAAGTGATAGTGACAGGTTCCTGACAGATCAAAAAGGAGATGTGGAAGTGTACTTTGCATTGGAAACCATTAAAATGGACATGGGGAATAAGGAAACATCCCAGTTTCCAATTGGGCTCTTGGGAGTGATCATAATAAGCATGAAGACAAAAGCAAGGATCTCCAAGGACCACTGGACAAAGGGATGAAAAGCAAACTATTGGCGGTTACTCATTGTACTATTAGTGTAGCCAAAAATAGGGTTGTAAACTTGGGTTTATATAACCAAGTGTAGCAGTTACTTTATTTGTAAGAAGAAAAACAAAGAGTTTGTATTAGCTATCTTTGAGAGCATTTTTCTTCTCTACAACCTTGTAACTGAGCAGCTGTGTACATTTGTATCACAGATTATTTCCGCAATAAAAACACTTCAGTTGGATCATCAAACAATCCAACTGAATTATTTATATCTTGTGTTTTTATTTATTCAGTTCAGTTTAATTTTATAAAGTATTTTCAAGTTAAAGAAATATCAAAATTGTATTCAACCCCCCCCCCTTCTACAATTCTGTTAGGTCATTTGGGATTAACAATTGGTATCAGAGCAAGCTTCTAACATACAAGAAGTTTAAAGATCAAGACCAAAAACAGAAACCATGGTGAAGAAGGATGCAGGTGTGAAGATACCAGTTCTTGATAAGGACAATTACTTTCACTGGAAAGTAAAGATGCATTTACATCTCATGTCTATGGATGAGAGGTATGTAGACTGCATTGAGAAAGGTCCACACGTTCCCATGAAGCTTGATTCTAGAGTTGGATTGCCAGATAATGCTCCTGATGTAGAGATTCCAAAACTTGTCTCAGAATGGACTGTTGAAGATGTTGCAGAAGTCCATAAAGACAAAAGAACCATGAACATTCTGTTTAATGGTTTGGAGCAAGAGATGTTTGACAATGTTATCAACTGTACAACCTCTAAGGAAGTATGGGATACTGTTAGAACTCTCTGTGAAGGAACTGAGCAAGTCAGGGAAAATAAAATGCAACTCCTTATACAACAATATGAGCATTTTCATTTTAAAGCTGGTGAAACCCTAAATGACACGTTTAGTAGGTTTCAGAAGCTTTTGAATGGATTAAAGCTGTATGGGAGGATCTATCAAACTAAGGATTCAAACCTTAAATTTCTCAGAGCTCTTCCAAAAGAATGGAAGCCTATGACTGTTTCTCTTAGAAACACTCAAGAGTACAAAGACTACACTCTTGAAAGGCTTTATGGAACCTTGAAGACTTATGAGCTGGAAATGGAGCAAGATGAGGAAATTGAAAAGGTACAGAAGAAGGGTGGATCTATTGCATTAATTGCATCTGTGAACCAACTGGAAGATGACAACAAAGAAACTGCAAAGGCCACAACTAGTCGACCTAGTTGTAGGAGTGATGTTAGCAAGGGTAAAGACAAGATGACAGAAGAAGAAGAAGAATCAGAACCAGCCAACTTGAATGACTTAGATGAGATTGATGAGCATATTGCTTTTCTGTCTAGGAAATTCTCTAAGTTCAAGTTCAAAAGAAACTCAGAAGCAAGGCCACCAAGAAGAGACTTTCAACCTAGCAAAACAAACTGGATTGAAAAGTCTAAGTCAAAATGTTTCAATTGTGGAATGCTTGGTCACTTTGCTGGAGACTGCAGAAAGCCCAAGGTTGAGAAGGGCAACAGGAAAGTTGAGCCTGTTGATTATAAAAAGAAATACTTTGAACTTCTCAAGGAAAAAGAAAAGGCTTTCATGTCTCAGGAGTATGACTGGGCTGGTAATGGTGAAGACTCTGATGATGATGTTGAATATGTCAACTTGGCTCTTATGGCTGACAATCATGAGCAGGAAGCAAGTTCCTCAAGCAACCAGGTAACAATTACTAATCTTTCTGAGCTTTCTAAAGAGGAATGCGATAGTGCAGTAAATGAAATGTCTACTGTACTATATAATTTACGTGTTACTCTTAAATCACTTACCAAGGAGAATTCTAGAATAAAAGAGACTAATTTGCTCTTAAGTGATAGGAATGCAATGTTAGAAGCACAGCTCATTGAATTTGAGAAAATGAGATGTGTTAGTAGGGATGCTAAGAAGGAACTTGAGAACGTGTTACAAAGGGAAGAAATTCTTAAAACACAACTTGAAATAGAACAAGGTGTGATTGCAAAATGGAAAGATTCCAGGAATGTTGCTACCAACATCATTAATGTTCAAGGTATGGAATCTTTCTGTGAGGAATCATGGAAAAAGAACAAAGAGAAGCTAGGGTGTGTTGGTGAAACCTTAGAATCAGAAACAGAGTCAACAAACAACAATGATCATTTGTTGGAGGTTGATATGTCAACGAAATGCAATGTTTCGTTGACACATGAACCATCAACCGATCAGGCTGTTTCGTTGACAGACAAAAGAAAAGAGAAACTCACTAGACTTAATGACAAGTATGGTCCTGTCACCAAGAACTTTGTTCAAGGTGAGTCTAGTAATTCAAAGAAAGTTGAGAAGCCTGTTGAGAGAGCTAATGTAGGTCACTTGTCTAACAAGCAATTGAAAGACAAGATAGAGAAAGTTCATAATGAGGCTAAGGGAAATAAAAAGAATAACAGGAATGGCAAAGTAGGAATTAACAAACACAACAATTACACACCTGATAAATATGCTCCTAGAAAGACATGTGTTAATTGTGGAAGTGTTAGTCATTTGTCTACTAACTGCAAATCTGTTAAGAAATCTGCTAATGTGAAAATGCCCAAGCCTGCAATGAACAGTTCCATGCCTACAATGCCTGTTATGCCTAACATGTTTGCTCCATATGCACAATTTCAGAATCCATATGCTAGCATGCCATTTGTGTCTAATCCTTACATGAATATGTTTAACATGCCACAAATGCCATGGAACATGAATAACATGATTGTTCCTCCAACTATGCATGCTATGAATGAAAATATGAGCAACCCTCAGAAATCAACACCAAGGGTAAAGATTGATTTGAATCAATCTGAGTCCAAAGTGAAAAATGGTACAAAAGGGAATGCAAAGGCTAACAAGACAGGACCCAAGGAAACTTGGGTACCAAAATCAACTTGATTTGGTTTTATTGTGTGCAGGGAGACAAAAGGAATCTTTGGTACTTGGATAGTGGTTGTTCAAGACACATGACTGGTGATTCTACCCTGCTCACAGAGTTTCAGGAAAGAGCTGGCCCTTGTATTGCTTTTGGAGATGACAGCAAAGGCTACACAAAGGGATATGGCTTGATTTCAAAAGAGAATGTCATCATAGATGAGGTTGCATTGGTGGATGGTCTTAAGCACAATTTGCTTAGTATCAGTCAACTCTGTGACAAAGGATTTTTAGTTACTTTTTCAAAAGAAGCCTGTGTTGTTTCTAAAGGAGGAAACAACAATGTGGTAATGACTGGATTCAGAAGAGGGAATGTGTACATTGCTGACTTTAGTAGCACAAGTTCAGATACCATCACTTGTCTTTTCAGCAAAGCAAGCAAGGATGAAAGTTGGCTATGGCACAAGAAATTATCTCATCTGAATTTCAAGGTTATGAATGATTTGGTAAGGAAAGATCTTGCTAGAGGAATTCCACAGGTGGAGTTTTCCAAGGATGGTTTGTGTGATGCCTGTCAAAAAGGGAAACAAAAGAAGGCATCATTCAAAAGCAAGACAGAGTCATCAATTGTTCATCAGCTTGAGTTACTTCATATGGATTTGTTTGGCCCTGTAAATGTCATGTCTATTTCAAAGAAGAAATACTGTCTTGTGATTGTTGATGATTTTTCTAGATTTACATGGACTTTCTTTTTGCACTCTAAAGATGAGGCAAGTGAAATCATTATCAATCACATCAAGATGGTAAGCAATCATCCTGATTTCAAAGTAAGAAGGATTAGGAGTGACAATGGGACAGAATTCAAGAATTCAAGCATGAAGGTGTTCTGTGAAGAAAATGGTATTTTGCATGAGTTTTCAGCAGCAAGAACACCACAGCAAAATGGTGTAGTTGAAAGGAAAAACAGAACACTTATTGAAGCTGCAAGGACAATGCTAGATGAATCAAAGTTACCAACTTATTTTTGGGCTGAGGCAGTTAACACAGCTTGCTTCACTCAGAATATTTCTTTGATTAATCAGGCCAAAGGAATGACCCCTTATCAGTTACTCAAAAGAAAGAAGCCACTATTAGATTTTCTTCATGTCTTTGGATGCAAGTGCTTTGTTCTGAGAAATCAAGCTGAGCATTTGGGGAAATTTGAAGCAAAGGCAGATGAAGCAATATTTGTGGGATATGCAGCAGGGAAAGCTTACAGAGTCTTTAATCTCAGAATCAACATTGTTATGGAATCTGTACATGTTGTTTTTGATGATCTCAAAATACAAGGTCTCTGTGATGAAGGTTTCCATGAAAGTCTCTCTTTTGAGAATGAGGAAGGAGAACAAGTGAATCATGATAAGGCTACTGAGAAACAGCCTAAAGTTGTTGTATCTAGCACAGATGAAAGCAGCAGTGAAGATGAAGTTGCTGCATTAAGATTGAAAAGAATAGCTGCTAGTAGACCAAATGATCATTTCGTTGACAGTCATAATGGTGGTTTCGTTGACAGTCAAAATGAGCGTTTCGTTGATAACCAAAATGGTCATACCGTTGACAGTCATAGAAATGGTTCTAGAAGTGATCATTTAGGGACAACAAACTCAGGGGGAGTTTCTCAAGGACAAATGTCCAATCAAGGCAATCATGATCATGAAGCTACCTCGTCTAGAGCAAATCTACCTCCCTCAAGAAAATGGACTAAAGATCATCCCTTTGAACTCATTATAGGTGATGTTTCTTCAAAAGTCCAAACTAGAAGAGCAACTCAAGAAGAATGTCTATATAGCAGCTTTCTGTCTCAAGATGAGCCAAAGAAAGTTGAGGATGCACTTCTAGATCCAGATTGGGTTTTGGCTATGCAAGAAGAGCTAAACCAATTTGAAAGGAACAATGTATGGAAGCTGGTGCCCAAGCCTAAGGACAGGAGTGTCATAGGCACAAAATGGGTGTTCAGAAACAAGATGGATGAAAATGGCATAGTCACAAGGAATAAAGCTAGATTGGTTGCAAAAGGTTATTCACAGGAAGAAGGAATCGATTATGATGAAACCTTTGCTCCTGTTGCAAGACTAGAAGCAATAAGGATTTTCCTAGCCTATGCAGCCCATGCCAATTTCAAGGTCTATCAAATGGATGTTAAGAGTGCTTTTCTAAATGGGGAACTGGAAGAGGAGGTGTATGTGAGTCAACCTCCTGGTTTTGAAGATGATGATTTTCCAGAGTATGTGTACTTTCTCCTCAAAGCACTCTATGGTTTGAAACAAGCACCTAGAGCCTGGTATGACACACTTTCACAGTTCCTTCTTGAGAATCACTTCACTAGAGGTACTGTAGATAAAACCCTTTTTCATAGGATTGTGAATGGCTCTACAATACTTGTTCAAATTTATGTAGATGACATAATTTTTGGGTCTACAGATGAAAAACTTTGTCAAAAGTTTGCCAAGCTTATGCAAAGTAAGTATGAAATGAGCATGATGGGAGAATTAACTTACTTTCTTGGTCTTCAAGTAAAGCAAGTTAATGAAGGCATTTTCATTAGTCAAACAAAATATATTTTTGATTTATTAAAGAAGTTTAACTTAATGGAATGCTCTCCTGCCAAAACACCCATGCCTACTGCCACCAAACTTGAATTGAATACTAAGGAAAAATCTGTGGACATTTCAAGTTACAGAGGCATGGTTGGCTCACTTTTATATTTAACAGCTAGTAGACCTGATATTATGTTTGCTACATGTTTATGTGCTAGATTTCAGGCTGATCCTAGGGAATCCCATTTAGTTGCTATTAAAAGGATTTTCAGATATCTCAAAGGAACACCAAACCTTGGCATTTGGTATCCTAGAGAATCTGGTTTTGAACTAATTGGTTATTCAGATGCAGATTATGCAGGATGTAAAATTGACAGGAAAAGCACAACAGGCACCTGTCAATTCTTAGGAAACAAGCTTGTGTCATGGTTCAGCAAGAAACAAAACTCAGTTTCCACCTCCACAGCTGAGGCTGAGTATATTGCAGCTGGAAGTTGTTGTGCACAGATTTTATGGATGAAAAATCAACTACTTGATTATGGATTAAGAGTTGAGAAAATTCCTATTTTCTGTGACAACACTAGTGCCATTGCCATTACTGAGAATCCAGTGCAGCATTCAAGAACCAAGCACATTGACATCAAGTACCATTTCATTAGAGAACATGTTATGAATGGTACTGTGGAGTTACATTTTGTTCCAAGTGAACAACAACTTGCAGACATCTTTACCAAGCCACTTGATGAATCAACATTCTCAAGATTAGTAAGTGAGCTAGGTATGCTAAATTTCTCTTAATTATATTTGAGATATTTGCAAGTCATTATGCAGCCAGAAATTTGCTATGTTTTTTTTCTGTGAATAAATTTTCTCAGGAAAAGGTAAAATTTTGTCTAAGTCAAAATTACTATGGCAACGGAATGCACCATTTCGTTGACAGTCTTAGCAGTTTTCTGGGTGTTTCGTTGATAGCTCTTTTATATCAACGAAACGCAGCTTTATCAACGAAATAAGACGGGACTTTAACCGCCCAATCCTGATTCGTTGATTTAGCGCTTTTTATCTGAACCGTTGAAATGTGACACGTCTTTTACCACGATCTATACATACACCCCTGTAAGTATAAATCATGGTAATACTTTAAGAGTAACGGTTATATTTTTAAGCCAATCCAGTAATTTACATTTATTATTGGATTCATTTTCTGAGAATTTTTGGGGGAGTATTTAAGAAATTTTAGTTTTACTATTTCTTTTTACCTGTTCTCAAAAATTTCAAAGGCTTTTTCTCTCTTCGTTTCTCTATCAATCAATTCAGTTCGAAGCTTTCCTTTAATCAACAATGGCACCCATAGTCAAGCTAATGTCTGCTGGAGGGTTCATCTATGAGAAGAACAACTCCATCCCTTTTGTTGTCAAGGAAAACCCGAACAGTCTGTTCTTCAAAATGATGGATTTCATGAAGAATTGCAAGTTGAGCTATGCAATGTTTCACTCTACACCACTCTACAATGAGATAATCGAGGAGATTTGGACCTCATGTGAGTATAGTGGAACAAACTGCACACTACAATTCACTCTTCAAGGTAATGAGTACATAGTTAATTCTGATGTTTTGCAAGCATGTTTACATATTCCTGATAATAACTGTGATGCTTTGCCTACTAACACTGAAATAACTACCATGTTAAATTCTATAAACTACTCTTTGCCTACTGATAATCTGGGTAGAATAATTAGGAGAGGTTTGGTTAGAGAATACAGTTATTTAGCTGATGCATTCATTAAGGTCTTTTCTGGAAAGATTAGTAATTTTGATGCATTAACTAACTCTATGTTAATTCTCCTAACCATGCTTCTAAATGATAGATATCACAACTTTAGCACCCAACTTATGTATGAAATTGGTGCTAAGTTGGGTGACAAAGCGAATAGGAAGAAAAATATCTATTATGCTAGGTTTCTGATGATGTTGGCTAACCATGTTAGTCCAGCACCATTAGTTATCTCTAACCCTAATGCCAGGTTCGAGTGCTTTGTGCAAGAAAAGAGAGTATTGACAGACATACTCAGGCTGAACCACAATGGTGATGTTCCAGTGGTGTATCTGCCAATCATTGAGGTAACTACTACTATCCCTGTTAGTGTAGCTAACTCCTCTACTGTTTTACCTTCCAATGTTGCTATGGAGTCTGTAGCTGTGACCCAACAGGCTCCTACCCTAGCAACAAAACCTAAATCAAAGAAATCCTCCAAGCCAACCTCAGGTGCTTCTCAAAAGGCACCTGTTGTAAAAACTACCACACAACCTAAGGGGAGTGAGTCTGGAGTTGTAAGAGGTGAGGGAAGGGGTGAACATCAAAGAAACCCCAAGGATAAGGAAGGACAGGTCAGTGTGTACCAGCCAAGCCCCATTGTGTCTTCCCAACAAGGCACAATGAGTAAAATGGATTTAAACACAAGTCTAATTGCATCCTCCCAAAAGGATGTGATTATTGAAACAAGCTCTCCACCAAGAGCACAGTCCAAGAGGGTAAGGGACACTTCAAGCCCAAAGTCTACATTTTCCCAATACCAAAGGAGAGTGAAGCAAAAGTCCAAGGGTACACAGGGTGCACACACACTGGAAGCAACACTTCCAGTTTCTCAAATTCAGTTTGATGTAACCCCTATCATTACTCTGGGGTTACAGTCCCATTCTCTAAACATCAATCTTGAATTATCTCCATCCAATTCACCAACTCAATCTTTAGATGTGGACATGATCCATACATCTATTCCTGATTCTCCAACTCTAATCTTGGAGAAGCCCCACTCTGAAGCTGGTGGCCATCACTTGTTAAGTGATTTGTTGGGCCATCAACCAATTTTTCCTGAAGTTGCAAGGGGATCTGTGGACCATTCTTTAAAATCAATCACCACAGACTCTACTGTAATTTCTCATTCTCAAAGTGCTTTCTTGACTTCATCAACGAAACAGTCTATTTCGTTGACAAGTGTTTCTCCATCAACGGTATCCATACCGTTGACAGTTCAAACTACCATTCCGTTGATAGTTCACTCTGCACCTTTAATTGAAAATCAAGTTGTTCCCACAACTAGTGCAGATGATCTAGTGGTAGTTGAGACACTTCTAGGACTGAGAGGGAGTGAAACTGAGAGGCTGGCTTGCAGCCAGGCAAAAGGAGAGAATGTGAGTGAGAGGCTGGCTAATTCTTCCAGCCAGGCAAAAGGAGAGATTGAGAGTTCCACCTTAGAAGGTGAAGGTGAGGGTGTGAGAGGTGTGAGCCATGGGGAGCCCATGATGCAAGAACAGAGTGGAGAGAGAGAAGGGACTACAGGAGAAATAAGGATGGAAGCAGCCATTGCAAGTGAGTTAATGGAGGTCAGTGAGGGAGAAAGGGAACTTACTTTCCAAGAGGTTTATCAACAAACTCTGGATAGTATTTCCCTGGATCCTGAGACCTTTACTCATCCTGTGCCAGCCTATCAAATTATGGCTCAGCAGGGCAATGTGGAGGCAGAAAGGTCACTAAATCTAATTCATACAACTGCATCAATGCAAAGAGCAAAGGATGCCCTGACCAATCTACCTTCAGGAGCTGCAGCAAGTGGAGAATTTGAGTTTTCTGATGCTGAGGACAGCTATGGTGATAATCTACAGGTGGCCACCACTTCACAGACTGGGACTTCTGTGGTGCCTCCTACACCAGGCTGGCTTTCTCAAGGTATGCATGGTAGAGCCACTCTAGATGCTGCTATCTCCAGGCAGTACAATGAAGCCTACTTAGCTCATGAGTCTGCAAATGCAAGGGACAAGAAATTCTACAAGGCCATCATGGATTCTCTGGAAATTCAAAGGCTACAAATGATGCAGACAAGGATTGAGGCTACAGAAATCAAGGACTCTATTAGCAATTTCAGGGATGCTAACTACAGGATGATGGATGAAAAGCTCCCTCTTCTCACTATGTCCAAAATGAACAGGTTTTTCTCTAAGGAACCTGAAGTGGCTACCTCCTTGAAGACTCTCTCTTCTAGAGTGGACAAGGTGGAAGCTACTTTATCTCAAATGCAAAAGGAACAGGAGAAGCAGACTCAACTTTTGGCCCAGCTAGTGGCAGCTCAAGGACTCCCAGTTGTCTCTCTTGATGATAACAAAAAGGGGGAGAAATCTCAGGAGCTAACCATTCAAATCACAAAGGTGCTGGTCCCAACCATCACATTGCCACAGGAGCCACTAGCAATGGGGGAGTTTGGAAAGAAGAATAAGGATGGCATTGACTTGATCCAGGAAGCTTCTATGAGGATACAACTTGCAGCACAGATCAAAGATCATTGGTCCAACATAGAAGCAAGGTTCAAGAAAATTACTGAATCTTCAAAGACAGATCAGCCATCAACAAATGCAATGGTGACTGCACAAGTGGAGCCACAGTTCAAGAGCTCTTATGCTATAGAGCCCCTTCTACATGGAGTCATTCAAGGACCAAGAAAGGAGAAAGGACAAACTTCATGCATTAGGGATGTGGAAGAAGCTACATTACAAAGAAGCTTATCTCCCAAGTCTCCTGCTAAACCAAAAGGCAAAAACATAGCAAGGACTTTCTATCCTGCACCTTATCCAGATGAGCTCAAACTACTTGGACTTCTCATCACAAAAAGCAAGGAAAGTAATAATCATGAGATAAGGAAGCAAAGGGCAATTGTCTATAGGAATGGACAACAAATCTGTGTTTGGGCTGGTCATCCAAACTTTGCTGAAGCCAAGGCTGAGGAATCAGAAAGAGCAGCTATGCAAGCTCTTGCAGTAGCTCAAGCTCTAGATGAAGAAGAAAGACAGCAAGAAGAAAAAGCCCAAAAGGAAAGGAGTGAAAAGAAGAGTACAAGGCAACCAAAGGCAAGGGCTAGAAGAAACATAACCTTTGAAAATGATGACTCTCAGAGTATTGCATCAGACTCTTCTGTACCTCCAACAATTCCTGATCCATCTTTAAAGTTAGCCTGTGATCCCAAACATCTTGTTAATTATCATGATCAGCCAATTGAGCCAAAGGAAGAGCCAATTGAGTTTGATGAGGCTAACTTTCCTAAATTCCTTTTTGAGATGGATCCAAAGAAGAAATTGAAGCAAAAGGCTGTCAAGACAAAGCCAGTATTTGTGAGAAAGCCACAACCTCAAAAACCCCCTTCAAATCCAGAGGACTGCATGTACATTGCTGACATCAGGGAAGAATCCAGCTTGCATCTTGAGTTAGACAACCTGGTGGAAGTAAGGGGCATTGCAGCTTCTCAGAAGCTACCTGAAAGATTGGTTTTCACATACAAGGGTGGTAGAGAACAAATTTGGCCTCTCTACAGAATTCTAGGAGAAGACTACCAAACACTACTCACAGTGTTTAGATGCTTGAAGAAAGACTTTGGCTTCACCAAAACAGCCAAGTCTGAGGTGGTCTCCAGAATATGTCAAATAAAGGCTAGCTGGAACAAGCCTGAGGCTCTTCCCAGGATGCTAAGAGTGCCCTCAACAGGAAAGAAGATCCATCTTCAACCTTTCTGGATGATGGAATTCAAGGACAAGGACAACTGCAGAAGGTTCTTCAGGATGGAAGACCAGCTGGACAAGGCATCTAATCAAACTCTAAGGTTTATGCAATCCAAGCTTGGTGATCAAGATGAAGAAGAGAAGATCTTTTACAGAAGGCTACAGGTCCAGATTGAGGAGAACAACTCTAGGAGAGGGAAGAAGACTATGCCCCAAAGAAGACAAAGATGAATTATTTGCTCAGTCTGGAGGAGCACATTTGGGCATTAGTTTTGTAAGTCTTGCATTATTTCTAAAAACCTTATGAAGCTCAATACAACTTTTACTTTTATCATGTGTAATATGCCTGAGTGTTTTTGTTATCATCAAGGCTCTTGATTTATGGCTGTTATTCTATCAGTCATAAATTGGGGGAGATTGTTAGGAATATGTTGTTCTTGATGATAATTATAAAAACACTTAGTAGATTTTGTATTAAGTTATTTTGTAACTGTCAACGAAATAGCATGCTTTGCAGTGTTTCGTTGACAGGAAGCTCATCAACGAAATGAGTGATGTAGCAATTGCACTGTACATTACTTCATAGTTTGATATGCAGTTTGTTGAGTACTAGATAGGTTTTCTAAGTCATGTTGACTAAATGGTTAGATAGGCAAAATAGGTTGGTTAATTGTAAATATTTAGTGCCTTGTAATTTTGCCTAAGTGAAGACATGTCAACGGAATGAAGATTACTCTATCAACGAAACAAGGAAGCTCATCAACGAAACAAAGAATAAAGCTATCAACGAAACACATCTCTATGCCATCAACGAATCATTATTGCTTTTCTATACAATTGACAAAGTGATAGTGAAAGGTTCCTGACAGATCAAAAAGGAGATGTGGAAGTGTACTTTGCATTGGAAACCATTAAAATGGACATGGGGAATAAGGAAACATCCCAGTTTCCAATTGGGCTCTTGGGAGTGATCATAATAAGCATGAAGACAAAAGCAAGGATCTCCAAGGACCACTGGACAAAGGGATGAAAAGCAAACTATTGGCGGTTACTCATTGTACTATTAGTGTAGCCAAAAATAGGGTTGTAAACTTGGGTTTATATAACCAAGTGTAGCAGTTACTTTATTTGTAAGAAGAAAAACAAAGAGTTTGTATTAGCTATCTTTGAGAGCATTTTTCTTCTCTACAACCTTGTAACTGAGCAGCTGTGTACATTTGTATCACAGATTATTTCCGCAATAAAAACACTTCAGTTGGATCATCAAACAATCCAACTGAATTATTTATATCTTGTGTTTTTATTTATTCAGTTCAGTTTAATTTTATAAAGTATTTTCAAGTTAAAGAAATATCAAAATTGTATTCAACCCCCCCCTTCTACAATTCTGTTAGGTCATTTGGGATTAACATCCTCTAATCATGTCATCCGCAACTTGGTATCAGAGCCTTGTTTTTATTTAAAATGAATATTTTAGATAAATATCACCCTGAGGAAAACTCTGAGGAAACTCAGAATAATTTGGAAATCGAGTTTTCAGAAAATGAAAAAGGTTTTCAAGCCAACATCTTGGTAAAACAAGAAATTCTTTCTAAAATCAGAAATTGCAAACTTGATTTAAGAAAAGAAAAAATATTTAACATACCTTTGTTAAATCGTTTTAAACGAAAAAACAATATCTTTTATTATGTTTCTACTAAAGAAATGCATGTAGACATAAAAGATACTTCCGGATTAGTTTATTTGCCTTTATTACTAGAGAAGAAATAAACAAAAATCTGTTAAACATAGACTCTAAGATAAGATCTACCCTCAGCGTAGTCCACTTAGGAGCTATAAATTTTTTTGCTTAAAGCAGAATTTCAAGAAGGAATTGATTCTCCTATTAAAATGGCTTTAATAGATAACAGAATCAACGACCGAAGAGACTGCATTTTAGGTGCTGCTAGAGGAAACTTAGCATACCAAAAATTCATGTTTACTGTCTATCCTAAGTTTGGTTTTAGTTTAGATACAAAAAATATTGATCAGATATTATCTTTTGTGCATGATTTTGAAAGACACAATCTGATGAATCCTGGAGATAAAGTATTTAGCATAACTTATGTTGTTGCTTACGCTTTAACTAATAATCATCATAGTATTGACTACAGGAAAAATGAATATATTGAATTAGACGATGTATTCACAGAAATTGGATCTATAGAAGAGAAGCAATTCTCAGATATCAGTCCGATAGATAATTCTTGGGCAATTGATATTGCTAAGAATAAACCCGTTCTAGGACAAAAACCTAGAAAGAGTTTTAGAGGAAATAGATTAGAAATTGGTGAATCTTCATCTTCCTCTAATAAAGAATTACTTCATAGTGTTTCCAGAAGAGTTGATGACTTATGTCAGAAACTGGATCATCTGTAGCAATTATGAGTAAAAACCCTTCAAATGTGCACCCGCACATTTATAAAAAAGGTAGAATTCTAGAATTTAAGAAATTAAATGAAGGAATAGACCTTGAACCAAGAAATTACATCTTTAGTGGTGTACTAGGAAGCAATAGTCTCAACACCATTGTTTCGTCTACCAATAATCTTAATCAGATTACGGGAAGATGTTTACTAGGGATTTACAATTTACTATCCTACTTTGGACTCAGTAAAGATCCCAGTGAAATTTTTTCTAAATCACCTACCATTTATAACAGGTATTCTACTCATGTTAAAAAAGGTAGTGACACAGAAATAGAAATACTAAAAGACATTAAAAAACTTTTAGTAAGACAAAATGCTAAAATCGAAGGATTTGAAGCACAGATAGCTCAGCTTAGAAGTTCTAAGTATGACAATGAAGCTCTTGATTTGAAGCTTAACGGAATCGAGGATTATCTTAAGAAAATCTTAGGATGAGTATTAAGGATTTACTAGAAGATTTCGAAAAGAATATTAAGCCACAAATAGAAGAAATTCTTAAGTTGCTTAAGATACAGCAAGCTAATCATATTACAGATAATATTGAAGCAGCTGCAGCAAAGGTAATCACTGAAGTAAAATCAATAATTCATGATTGTCCTTGCAATAAAGAAATTCTGGATGTTCTTAAGACAGGTACATCAAACAGAAGAATCATCATTCCAGATGAAAAACTCAAGAAACCCTTGAAATACAGTTATCCAAATTTCAACGTAGGAAATGAAGAAATGGGTACTGGAAAAAATACTGAGAGTATATCATGGCCATTTGAGAAATCAACATGAGTTACATGAAAGCAGTAGAAGAAATTTTCTGGAACAATCTAGAAAATGAAGAATTGCAGATTACGGATGACAATGCTGACATCCTAGAAGAAGCAATCAGATTAATGGAAATAGATGATGAATCTATTGCCAATAAAGAGATAGAGACCAACAGTAAGTTAAAAGCTTTATTTGGTCTTAATGAAACTCTTAATGTTATTGAAACTTTCAGCTCTGCAGAAGAATCAGATGATCTTGAACAATCTCAAGAATCAGAAACTGATAATTCAGAAACTGACAGTTCAGTGACTGATAGTTCAGAAGATGAAGTTTTTTCTGAAAATTTCAAAATGAACAATCAAACACCTTCTCCGAAAGAGGAAGCAGGAGAATCCTCGAAGAAGGAAGCAGGAGAATCTTCAGGGGGTCAACCAGAAGAAAAATTCTCCAGTAGTAAGAAAAGAAAAGGTGATTTCTATCCTACTACAGAATCAAAAAATACGAACAATATTTATGGTAGCAATATCTTAAATATTGATGGTAAAAATAATAGAAAACAACTCATTGACAAATGGGCTCAAGAAATAAGTTTGATAATTCAGACTAATAGTGAGGCTTATGATGATTATAACACAGTTTTGTTATTAATGGAACATAAGACCACAGGTGTTGTTAATAGTTTGATTAAAAACACTGCTTGGGAACCAGTAATGAATCCCATACTTGCCTATGAAAAAGTTATAGATGCAATCTATACTATGTTCTTAGGAATAAACCTAGCTTCTAACAAAAGTTTAGAACTAGCAAAAATGGTTAGTAATGCAAAATCCATGCTTACTAATATACAACTGTGCAATATATGTTTTCTTGATCAGTTCTTTGGTGATTATGAAAAATATCTATATCAGTTAAATGATAAGGATGATTATAAGAAGTTTGTTCGTGACTACCTTCTTAAAATCCCCTTAATTGGAGAAAAATCTCTAGATAGATTCACTAGTGAAGCTACTGGGATTGAAGAGTTTAGCCTTGGTTATGCTCACAAAATAGTTAAGGAAGAAATCAGTAAGATTTGTGACCTAACTAGAAAACAGAAGCAACTGAAATCTTTTAGCAAAAGATGTTGTGATAAGATAATCGAGCAACCGCCAGATTATGGATGCAGGAAGACCCAAAAGTCCTCCAAGAAAAATTCGTATAAGAAAACTACGAAAAATACAGGTTTGTCAGGAAAAAGAAGCCCTTCAAACCAGGTAAATACGTTAAGAAGAAATTTGTTAAAAATTATTCTAACGAAAAACAAAAGTTTTGCCCAAAAGGCAAGAAAAATTGCAGGTGTTGGATTTGCAATGAAGAAGGACACTATGCAAATGAGTGCCCTAATAGGAAAAAGCAGGAAGGAAAAGCCCGAATGCTTGAACAGGTATATTCTTTAGGATTTATTCCTATTGAAGATCCCTATGAAGATGTACAAGAAGTGTACATACTAATAGAAGAATTAGATCCCGGACCAGAAGATTCGGAAACTAATGAATTCACTTCCTCAGATTCAGAATGAAGAAGTAGAAGAATTAGTGATGCCCAATATCACTAATCCAAATTCTATTTATATCCAAGGTATAGTAAAATTTACAGGATATAAAAGAATAGAATTACATTGCTATATCGATACAGGTGCAAGCTTATGTATAGCAAGTAAATACGTTATCCCAGAAGAACATTGGGTTAATGCAGAAAAGCCTATAAGGGTATCCATAGCAAATGGAAATCACATTACCCTTACCAAGGTATGTAAAAATCTTGATATATTAATTGCAGGAGAAATATTTCATATTCCTACAATATATCAACAAGAATCAGGTATTGACCTTATCCTAGACAATAATTTTTGTCAATTATATGATCCTTTTACCCAATATACAAGAATGATTATATTTACTCTCTCAGGAGAAGAAATATACGTCAACAAGGTAAGATCAGCCAGACAGGTTGGTGTTAAAGGATTTCTTGAATTTATGAAAAAGAATTCTAAGAAAACCAAACCTGATGCTCTTAATATCAGCCCCAATTATATAACTCAACTTTTAGAGAGGGGGAAAGAAAGCATCAAACAGTTTAAAGAATTAAATTCTATTTGTTATAATTTAGTTCTTGACATTAACAAAAAATCTATAATTGAGAAATTATTAGATTCAGTTTGCTCAGAAAATCCCTTGGATCCAACTAAGACCAAGCATTGGATGAAGGCAAGCATCAAGCTCAGAGATCCCAAGACAGTAATCAGGGTAAAGCCTATGAAGTACAGTCCACAAGATCGGGAAGAATTTGGTAAAAAAATTCGAGAGCTACTAGATATGAAAATCATCATACCTAGTAAATCACCTCATATGTCTCCAGCATTTTTGGTAGAAAATGAAGCTGAAAGGAGAAGAGGAAAGAAAAGAATGGTAGTCAACTACAAGGCAATCAATGAAGCCACCATAGGAGACAGCCATAACCTTCCAAATAAGGATGAATTACTCACCCTTATCAGAGGTAAGAAAATATTCAGCTCATTAGACTGTAAATCTGGATTTTGGCAGGTATTGCTAGATGGAGAATCACAGCTATTGACAGCATTTACATGTCCCCAAGGACATTATCAATGGATAGTCGTACCGTTTGGACTCAAACAAGCACCATCCATATTTCAAAGACATATGCAAAATGCATTCAGGTCCTTTGAAAAATTCTGTTGTGTTTATGTTGATGATATTCTTATTTTTAGTAATAATGAACAGGATCATCTCAAGCATTTAGCAGCGGTATTAAAGAAATGCCAATTACTTGGTATTATTTTGTCTAAGAAGAAAGCTCAAATCTTTAAGACAAAGATTAATTTCTTAGGATTAGAAATTGATCAAGGAACTCATTGTCCTCAGATACATATCCTGGAACATATTCATAAATTCCCGGATAAGATTGAAGACAAAAAACAGTTGCAAAGGTTTTTAGGTATATTAACCTATGCTTCTGATTATATTCCCAAACTTGCATCTATACGAGCTCCTTTGCAGGCAAAGCTAAGGAAAGACGTAGCATGGGAATGGAAAGATTCAGACACCAGTTATATTAACAAGGTGAAAAAGAATCTAAAGAGTTTTCCAAAACTCTATCATCCAGAACCGGATGACAAGCTTATCATTGAGACCGACGCCTCGGGAGAATACTGGGGAGGAGTACTCAAAGCGATTAATTCCGATAAAGAATTAATATGCAGATATGCTTCAGGAAGCTTTAAAGACGCAGAAAAGAACTATCACTCAAATGAGAAAGAGTATCTTGCTGTCATTAGAGTAATTAATAAGTTTTCTATTTATCTAACTCCAGTTAAATTTCTGGTTAGAACTGATAATAAAAACTTCACTTATTTTCTTCGTATTAAGTTACAGGGAGATAATAAGCAAGGAAGATTAGTCAGATGGCAACAGTGGCTATCTCGCTATAGCTTTGATGTTCAACACATTGAAGGAGTTAAAAACTGCTTAGCAGACTTTTTAACAAGGGAATTCCAGAAAAATCAGGTAAACACATCTTAAACACTGATGTGATGCTTTATACTGTTTTTACAGGAATCCAAAGCCTTTTCAGGCTATAAATACAGAGGAATTCTGAATGAAGAAATCACAAACAATTCTTCACTCAAACCCTTCTATACACAAAGGCTTCTTTGCCTATACAAAAATCTCTTTCTTTGAGAAAACCATAAGCTTTTAGCAATGGAAAGATTAGCATTACAAGAAACCATTGTAATGAAGAAAATTCAGCTTCTGCAAGAAAAACTTGGAGTTATTCGTGCAGAAATGTATTTGGAAAGGAGATATTCGTCTTCTGACCCACAAAAGGAAATTTCAGAACCTTCTTCAGAAATGAAAGAATCTGAAACTAGCCCGGAGCAAACGGCTACCGGTAAAGGCATATCAAATCCGTTGATACCTGTGAATTTGGTAAAAATTCAAACTGAAGAGCAATCTTCACAACAAATGGTTACTTCATCACCATATTCAGAAATGAATCAATATGAGGCTATTCCTGAGCAAACGGCTCCAGGTAAAGAAATCTCAAATCCGTTTAAAGTTGTGGATTTACTCAAAATCCAGTCAGAGGTACAAACCTCAACAACGTTAGAAACCACTTTAGATTTATTTCTAAAGCCTAACGGGGGAATTCAAATCCCTAATAAGACTGAAGGTCAAACTTCAGCTGTCCCTAACAGGTTCAAAGGCCCAAAAGCCTACTATGTAGTTTTTAATGGTCCTAATGCAGGAATATACACTACATGGGATATTGCTGAGAAAGCCGTAAAAGGATTCTCAGGAATCAAGCATAAGAAGTATAAATCGTTCACTGAAGCAAAAGTTGCAGCAGGCATTTATACTACACAAGAGTTCAAGCCACCTCTAGAGTTGATCAGTTCAGCAGAAGCTTTACAACCAACCTACAAAGGAGCCTTGACAAAGGAAAAAACCTCGAGCAAAATAGTTCTGGGTTCATTTCCAAAGAATCAGCAGACAACGCTAATTCAAACAGATGAGGATACCGATGACATTCGCTATTCAGAATTCAAGTATCTTTATCAAATTGGCAGGCTTGCCACAGAAAAGGAATTTGTAGAAGATCACTTCTTTACAACCGATAAGAAGAACGTCAGCTACTTAAATTTCTATCCAAACGCCAACCCTGAAATGGTTTATGAGGCGTATCGATACGGAATACTAGCTCAGGTTTATCCTTCCAATAACCTTCTGGAAATAGCTAAATTCCCGAAAGAATTCAGAGATACGGTTAAGACATACAAGAAGAAGTGTCTTAAGAACCAGGACATCGGAATATTCATCAAAACCACCAGCACAATTATCTGTTGGGAAAATGAAGAGGAATATGACTGTCCGGCGAACCAGCCTTTTCACTATGTTCAGGTTGGAACCGTAAAAGAAAAAGTCTACTCTCCAAGTCAAGCTATGGAATCCACTCTGGAGAAACAAGACTTAAGAGAAATGGCCGAAAATAAATTATTGATTCTGATCAATAAATTATTCACCATTCAAAAAGAGGATAAACTAAAAGTTAACCTCGCAACTACTCATGCTTTAATTACTTCTTACTCTCATAAAGGATTAAGTGAAGAAGATTACAGCAAGGTGGTAGCTTTCAGACAGCAACTTCTACACAAAGATGATGTGGGGGCTCACAAAGAAATCTTTTGCAGGAAAAAGCAAAAGGAGATAGAAAAATTTGGCATTAACTTCAATTGTCAAATATGTGGACCAGACAAAGCTGCTGGAAAGCAAATAATGGAGACCCCAGAAATAGGAGTTCTCTACAAAGCAACGGCTGGAAAACGTTTTTGAAAAGAAAAGCACTTTCCACCAAAGACAAACTACTTTTCCACTAAAGACAACTAAAGAAAGCATCTTTCTTAGCACGCCAGGGGAAAAGCAAGTGGACGACAAAGAAAAGTAGAAAGGAATCTACTTTTAAGCACGCCAAAGGAGAAGATAAGAAATCTTGTCTTTAAAGTGCAACAATAATATACAATGACGCATACAATGATGTATGATAATTTTGTATAGATCCTCTTTCCTTATTCTATAAAAGGAGGAGTTTATTTCAGTTTTTGATCATCGAAAATTTAGGCATCGAAAGCTCACCAAAAACACTGTACAAACCTAAGTCCAGCAAAATAATGAGTGAGTAAACCCATTAAGGGTTCTAGCAATGTAGTAGTGTGTATGGCCTGGATACTAGTTTCTATCCAGCGCCTGTAATAAGATTTCGTGATTGAATAAAAGTGAGTTCTTTTACAATATTTCCGTTAGTTCCTGGAGGGAGTAAGGCGTCAATGGGTTAGTACCGCTTAGGCAGGTGGCCGTTTAGGGAAAACAAGATGCATCCTTGGATAATGGTATGTTGATGAAAGAAGAAATTTATTTCATCTTGCAATCTTTGGCGGATATAAGCCCTGGATCAGGTACACATGAACCATGTCTAGAACTCTATTAATTCAAATATATTTTTGATTTAATACAACTCAATGCATGATTAGTTTTAATCATAATTCAGTCCTTCCTTGGACTATTAAAAATGCTAGATTTACGTCTAGAATTACAGATGAAGAACTTTTCTTCTATCTCAGAGATCAATCCTTCATAGGATTTGATACTGACAACCTAGTTTTATTAGGAGAAACCCTAATAAAGTTAGACTCTTTTAAAGAGAAACTCAGTTCATACTATTTGAACAATAAAAATGAATTGACCTATGTGTGTACACAAGTTGTCGACTTCATTTTTAAGAATTTAGAAATTCTTTCTAAAATCAGAAATTGCAAACTTGATTTTAGAAATTCTTTCTAAAATCAGAAATTGCAAACTTGATTTAAGAAAGAATTTCTTGTTTTACCAAGATGTTGGCTTGAAAACCTTTTTCATTTTCTGAAAACTCGATTTCCAAATTATTCTGAGTTTCCTCAGAGTTTTCCTCAGGGTGATCTTTATCTAAAATATTCATTTTAAATAAAAACAAGGCTCTGATACCAAGTTGCGGATGACATGATTAGAGGAGATAAATATGGTTAATCTACCTGGTCTAAGCAAGATGGTCCAAGTGACCATTTATGATTACCTAGATATTTTGGGTAATCTGGGTGTAAAACCAATTTTTCAGGATTTTCTGAAGAACTAGTTAAGTTGCGGATGACATGATTAGAGGAGATAAATATGGTTAATCTACCTGGTCTAAGCAAGATGGTCCAAGTGACCATTTATGATTACCTAGATATTTTGGGTAATCTGGGTGTAAAACCAATTTTTCAGGATTTTCTGAAGAACTAGTTTCGGCGAGAGAGTCATTACTTCTCTGTCTTATGAATTGACCTATGTGTGTACACAAGTTGTCGACTTCATTTTTATTGTTCAAATAGTATGAACTGAGTTTCTCTTTAAAAGAGTCTAACTTTATTAGGGTTTCTCCTAATAAAACTAGGTTGTCAGTATCAAATCCTATGAAGGATTGATCTCTGAGATAGAAGAAAAGTTCTTCATCTGTAATTCTAGATGTAAATCTAGCATTTTTAATAGTCCAAGGAAGGACTGAATTATGATTAAAACTAATCATGCATTGAGTTGTATTAAATCAAAAATATATTTGAATTAATAGAGTTCTAGACATGGTTCATGTGTACCTGATCCAGGGCTTATATCCGCCAAAGATTGCAAGATGAAATAAATTTCTTCTTTCATCAACATACCATTATCCAAGGATGCATCTTGTTTTCCCTAAACGGCCACCTGCCTAAGCGGTACTAACCCATTGACGCCTTACTCCCTCCAGGAACTAACGGAAATATTGTAAAAGAACTCACTTTTATTCAATCACAAAATCTTATTACAGGCGCTGGATAGAAACTAGTATCCAGGCCATACACACTACTACATTGCTAGAACCCTTAATGGGTTTACTCACTCATTATTTTGCTGGACTTAGGTTTGTACAGGGTTTGTGGTGAGCTTTCGATGCCTAAATTTTCGATGATCAAAAACTGAAATAAACTCCTCCTTTTATAGAATAAGGAAAGAGGATCTATACAAAATTATCATACATCATTGTATGCGTCATTGTATATTATTGTTGCACTTTAAAGACAAGATTTCTTATCTTCTCCTTTGGCGTGCTTAAAAGTAGATTCCTTTCTACTTTTCTTTGTTGTCCACTTGCTTTTCCCCTGGCGTGCTAAGAAAGATGCTTTCTTTAGTTGTCTTTAGTGGAAAAGTAGTTTGTCTTTGGTGGAAAGTGCTTTTCTTTTCAAAAACGTTTTCCAGCCGTTGCTTTGAAGACAAATCCTATTTCTGGGGTCTCCATTATTTGCTTTCCAGCAGCTTTGTCTGGTCCACATATTTGACAATTGAGGTTAATGCCAAATTTTTCTATCTCCTTTTGCTTTTTACTGCAAAAGATTTCTTTGTGCGCCCCCACAGCATCTTTGTGTAGAAGTTGCTGTCTGAAAGCTACCACCTTGCTGTAATCTTCTTCACTTAATCCTTTGTGAGAGTAAGAAGTAATTAAAGCATGAGTAGTTGCGAGGTTAACTTTTAGTTTATCCTCTCTTTGAATGGTGAATAATTTATTGATCAGAATCAATAATTTATTTTCTGCCATTTCTCTTAAGTCTTGTTTCTCCAGAGTAGATTCCATAGCTTGACTGGGAGAGTAGACTTTTTCTTTTACGGTTCCAACCTGGACATAGTGAAAAGGCTGGTTTGCCGGACAGTCATATTCCTCTTCATTTTCCCAACAGATAATTGTGCTGGTGGTTTTGATGAATATTCCGATGTCCTGGTTCTTAAGACACTTCCTTTTGTATGTCTTAACCGTATCTCTGAATTCTTTCGGGAATTTAGCTATTTCCAGAAGGTTATTGGAAGGATAAACCTGAGCTAGTATTCCGTATCGATACGCCTCATAAACCATTTCAGGGTTGGCGTTTGGATAGAAATTTAAGTAGCTGACGTTCTTCTTATCGGTTGTAAAGAAGTGATCTTCTACAAATTCCTTTTCTGTGGCAAGCCTGCCAATTTGATAAAGATACTTGAATTCTGAATAGCGAATGTCATCGGTATCCTCGTCTGTTTGAATTAGCGTTGTCTGCTGATTCTTTGGAAATGAACCCAGAACTATTTTGCTCGAGGTTTTTTCCTTTGTCAAGGCTCCTTTGTAGGTTGGTTGTAAAGCTTCTGCTGAACTGATCAACTCTAGAGGTGGCTTGAACTCTTGTGTAGTATAAATGCCTGCTGCAACTTTTGCTTCAGTGAACGATTTATACTTCTTATGCTTGATTCCTGAGAATCCCTTTACGGCTTTCTCAGCAATATCCCATGTAGTGTATATTCCTGCATTAGGACCATTAAAAACTACATAGTAGGCTTTTGGGCCTTTGAACCTGTTAGGGACAGCTGAAGTTTGACCTTCAGTCTTATTAGGGATTTGAATTCCCCCGTTAGGCTTTAGAAGTAAATCTAAAGTTGTTTCTAACGTTGTTGAGGTCTGTACCTCTGACTGGATTTTGAGTAAATCTACAACTTTAAACGGATTTGAGATTTCTTTACCTGGAGCCGTTTGCTCAGGAATAGCCTCATATTGATTCATTTCTGAATATGGTGATGAAGTAACCATTTGTTGTGAAGATTGCTCTTCAGTTTGAATTTTTACCAAATTCACAGGTATCAACGGATTTGATATGCCTTTACCGGTAGCCGTTTGCTCCGGGCTAGTTTCAGATTCTTCCATTTCTGAAGAAGGTTCTGAAATTTCCTTTTGTGGGTTAGAAGATGAATATCTCCTTTCCAAATACATTTCTGCACGAATAACTCCAAGTTTTTCTTGCAGAAGCTGAATTTTCTTCATTACAATGGTTTCTTGTAATGCTAATCTTTCCATTGCTAAAAGCTTATGGTTTTCTCAAAGAAAGAGATTTTTGTATAGGCAAAGAAGCCTTTGTGTATAGAAGGGTTTGAGTGAAGAATTGTTTGTGATTTCTTCATTCAGAATTCCTCTGTATTTATAGCCTGAAAAGGCTTTGGATTCCTGTAAAAACAGTATAAAGCATCACATCAGTGTTTAAGATGTGTTTACCTGATTTTTCTGGAATTCCCTTGTTAAAAAGTCTGCTAAGCAGTTTTTAACTCCTTCAATGTGTTGAACATCAAAGCTATAGCGAGATAGCCACTGTTGCCATCTGACTAATCTTCCTTGCTTATTATCTCCCTGTAACTTAATACGAAGAAAATAAGTGAAGTTTTTATTATCAGTTCTAACCAGAAATTTAACTGGATTTAGATAAATAGAAAACTTATTAATTACTCTAATGACGGCAAGATACTCTTTCTCATTTGAGTGATAGTTCTTTTCTGCGTCTTTAAAGCTTCCTGAAGCATATCTGCATATTAATTCTTTATCGGAATTAATCGCTTTGAGTACTCCTCCCCAGTATTCTCCCGAGGCGTCGGTCTCAATGATAAGCTTGTCATCCGGTTCTGGATGATAGAGTTTTGGAAAACTCTTTAGATTCTTTTTCACCTTGTTAATATAACTGGTGTCTGAATCTTTCCATTCCCATGCTACGTCTTTCCTTAGCTTTGCCTGCAAAGGAGCTCGTATAGATGCAAGTTTGGGAATATAATCAGAAGCATAGGTTAATATACCTAAAAACCTTTGCAACTGTTTTTTGTCTTCAATCTTATCCGGGAATTTATGAATATGTTCCAGGATATGTATCTGAGGACAATGAGTTCCTTGATCAATTTCTAATCCTAAGAAATTAATCTTTGTCTTAAAGATTTGAGCTTTCTTCTTAGACAAAATAATACCAAGTAATTGGCATTTCTTTAATACCGCTGCTAAATGCTTGAGATGATCCTGTTCATTATTACTAAAAATAAGAATATCATCAACATAAACACAACAGAATTTTTCAAAGGACCTGAATGCATTTTGCATATGTCTTTGAAATATGGATGGTGCTTGTTTGAGTCCAAACGGTACGACTATCCATTGATAATGTCCTTGGGGACATGTAAATGCTGTCAATAGCTGTGATTCTCCATCTAGCAATACCTGCCAAAATCCAGATTTACAGTCTAATGAGCTGAATATTTTCTTACCTCTGATAAGGGTGAGTAATTCATCCTTATTTGGAAGGTTATGGCTGTCTCCTATGGTGGCTTCATTGATTGCCTTGTAGTTGACTACCATTCTTTTCTTTCCTCTTCTCCTTTCAGCTTCATTTTCTACCAAAAATGCTGGAGACATATGAGGTGATTTACTAGGTATGATGATTTTCATATCTAGTAGCTCTCGAATTTGTTTACCAAATTCTTCCCGATCTTGTGGACTGTACTTCATAGGCTTTACCCTGATTACTGTCTTGGGATCTCTGAGCTTGATGCTTGCCTTCATCCAATGCTTGGTCTTAGTTGGATCCAAGGGATTTTCTGAGCAAACTGAATCTAATAATTTCTCAATTATAGATTTTTTGTTAATGTCAAGAACTAAATTATAACAAATAGAATTTAATTCTTTAAACTGTTTGATGCTTTCTTTCCCCCTCTCTAAAAGTTGAGTTATATAATTGGGGCTGATATTAAGAGCATCAGGTTTGGTTTTCTTAGAATTCTTTTTCATAAATTCAAGAAATCCTTTAACACCAACCTGTCTGGCTGATCTTACCTTGTTGACGTATATTTCTTCTCCTGAGAGAGTAAATATAATCATTCTTGTATATTGGGTAAAAGGACCATATAATTGACAAAAATTATTGCCTAGGATAAGGTCAATACCTGATTCTTGTTGATATATTGTAGGAATATGAAATATTTCTCCTGCAATTAATATATCAAGATTTTTACATACCTTGGTAAGGGTAATGTGATTTCCATTTGCTATGGATACCCTTATAGGCTTTTCTGCATTAACCCAATGTTCTTCTGGGATAACGTATTTACTTGCTATACATAAGCTTGCACCTGTATCGATATAGCAATGTAATTCTATTCTTTTATATCCTGTAAATTTTACTATACCTTGGATATAAATAGAATTTGGATTAGTGATATTGGGCATCACTAATTCTTCTACTTCTTCATTCTGAATCTGAGGAAGTGAATTCATTAGTTTCCGAATCTTCTGGTCCGGGATCTAATTCTTCTATTAGTATGTACACTTCTTGTACATCTTCATAGGGATCTTCAATAGGAATAAATCCTAAAGAATATACCTGTTCAAGCATTCGGGCTTTTCCTTCCTGCTTTTTCCTATTAGGGCACTCATTTGCATAGTGTCCTTCTTCATTGCAAATCCAACACCTGCAATTTTTCTTGCCTTTTGGGCAAAACTTTTGTTTTTCGTTAGAATAATTTTTAACAAATTTCTTCTTAACGTATTTACCTGGTTTGAAGGGCTTCTTTTTCCTGACAAACCTGTATTTTTTCGTAGTTTTCTTATACGAATTTTTCTTGGAGGACTTTTGGGTCTTCCTGCATCCATAATCTGGCGGTTGCTCGATTATCTTATCACAACATCTTTTGCTAAAAGATTTCAGTTGCTTCTGTTTTCTAGTTAGGTCACAAATCTTACTGATTTCTTCCTTAACTATTTTGTGAGCATAACCAAGGCTAAACTCTTCAATCCCAGTAGCTTCACTAGTGAATCTATCTAGAGATTTTTCTCCAATTAAGGGGATTTTAAGAAGGTAGTCACGAACAAACTTCTTATAATCATCCTTATCATTTAACTGATATAGATATTTTTCATAATCACCAAAGAACTGATCAAGAAAACATATATTGCACAGTTGCATATTAGTAAGCATGGATTTTGCATTACTAACCATTTTTGCTAGTTCTAAACTTTTGTTAGAAGCTAGGTTTATTCCTAAGAACATAGTATAGATTGCATCTATAACTTTTTCATAGGCAAGTATGGGATTCATTACTGGTTCCCAAGCAGTGTTTTTAATCAAACTATTAACAACACCTGTGGTCTTATGTTCCATTAATAACAAAACTGTGTTATAATCATCATAAGCCTCACTATTAGTCTGAATTATCAAACTTATTTCTTGAGCCCATTTGTCAATGAGTTCTTTTCTATTATTTTTACCATCAATATTTAAGATATTGCTACCATAAATATTGTTCGTATTTTTTGATTCTGTAGTATGATAGAAATCACCTTTTCTTTTCTTACTACTGGAGAATTTTTCTTCTGGTTGACCCCCTGAAGATTCTCCTGCTTCCTTCTTCGAGGATTCTCCTGCTTCCTCTTTCGGAGAAGGTGTTTGATTGTTCATTTTGAAATTTTCAGAAAAAACTTCATCTTCTGAACTATCAGTCACTGAACTGTCAGTTTCTGAATTATCAGTTTCTGATTCTTGAGATTGTTCAAGATCATCTGATTCTTCTGCAGAGCTGAAAGTTTCAATAACATTAAGAGTTTCATTAAGACCAAATAAAGCTTTTAACTTACTGTTGGTCTCTATCTCTTTATTGGCAATAGATTCATCATCTATTTCCATTAATCTGATTGCTTCTTCTAGGATGTCAACATTGTCATCCGTAATCTGCAATTCTTCATTTTCTAGATTGTTCCAGAAAATTTCTTCTACTGCTTTCATGTAACTCATGTTGATTTCTCAAATGGCCATGATATACTCTCAGTATTTTTTCCAGTACCCATTTCTTCATTTCCTACGTTGAAATTTGGATAACTGTATTTCAAGGGTTTCTTGAGTTTTTCATCTGGAATGATGATTCTTCTGTTTGATGTACCTGTCTTAAGAACATCCAGAATTTCTTTATTGCAAGGACAATCATGAATTATTGATTTTACTTCAGTGATTACCTTTGCTGCAGCTGCTTCAATATTATCTGTAATATGGTTAGCTTGCTGTATCTTAAGCAACTTAAGAATTTCTTCTATTTGTGGCTTAATATTCTTTTTGAAATCTTCTAGTAAATCCTTAATACTCATCCTAAGATTTTCTTAAGATAATCCTCGATTCCGTTAAGCTTCAAATCAAGAGCTTCATTGTCATACTTAGAACTTCTAAGCTGAGCTATCTGTGCTTCAAATCCTTCGATTTTAGCATTTTGTCTTACTAAAAGTTTTTTAATGTCTTTTAGTATTTCTATTTCTGTGTCACTACCTTTTTTAACATGAGTAGAATACCTGTTATAAATGGTAGGTGATTTAGAAAGTTTTTCACTGGGATCTTTACTGAGTCCAAAGTAGGATAGTAAATTGTAAATCCCTAGTAAACATCTTCCCGTAATCTGATTAAGATTATTGGTAGACGAAACAATGGTGTTGAGACTATTGCTTCCTAGTACACCACTAAAGATGTAATTTCTTGGTTCAAGGTCTATTCCTTCATTTAATTTCTTAAATTCTAGAATTCTACCTTTTTTATAAATGTGCGGGTGCACATTTGAAGGGTTTTTACTCATAATTGCTACAGATGATCCAGTTTCTGACATAAGTCATCAACTCTTCTGGAAACACTATGAAGTAATTCTTTATTAGAGGAAGATGAAGATTCACCAATTTCTAATCTATTTCCTCTAAAACTCTTTCTAGGTTTTTGTCCTAGAACGGGTTTATTCTTAGCAATATCAATTGCCCAAGAATTATCTATCGGACTGATATCTGAGAATTGCTTCTCTTCTATAGATCCAATTTCTGAGAATACATCGTCTAATTCAATATATTCATTTTTCCTGTAGTCAATACTATGATGACTATTAGTTAAAGCGTAAGCAACAACATAAGTTATGCTAAATACTTTATCTCCAGGATTCATCAGATTGTGTCTTTCAAAATCATGCACAAAAGATAATATCTGATCAATATTTTTTGTATCTAAACTAAAACCAAACTTAGGATAGACAGTAAACATGAATTTTTGGTATGCTAAGTTTCCTCTAGCAGCACCTAAAATGCAGTCTCTTCGGTCGTTGATTCTGTTATCTATTAAAGCCATTTTAATAGGAGAATCAATTCCTTCTTGAAATTCTGCTTTAAGCCAAATTTTTATAGCTCCTAAGTGGACTACGCTGAGGGTAGATCTTATCTTAGAGTCTATGTTTAACAGATTTTTGTTTATTTCTTCTCTAGTAATTAAAGGCAAATAAACTAATCCGGAAGTATCTTTTATGTCTACATGCATTTCTTTAGTAGAAACATAATAAAAGATATTGTTTTTTCGTTTAAAACGATTTAACAAAGGTATGTTAAATATTTTTTCTTTTCTTAAATCAAGTTTGCAAAAATTAATAAATCCTAATGATATAATAAGATGTAGACCAATAAGATATAGTCCTACAGATCAAAGGGAGTTAGAAATTCAAATAAAAGAATTATTAGATTTAGGACTTATACAAGAAAGTAAAAGTCCACATAGTAGTCCAGCATTTGTAGTAAGAAAACATAGTGAAATAAAAAGAGGAAAAGCTAGAATGGTAATAGATTATAGAGAATTAAATAAAAAGACAATATTTGATGGATACTTCTTACCCTATAAAAGAAATTTAATTAACCGACTGACTAATAAAAAATGGTTTAGTAAATTTGATTGTAAGAGTGGATATTGGCAAATTAAACTTACTAAAGAATCAATACCCTTAATTTTAGTGTACCACAAGGACATTATGAATGGATAGTATTACCATTTGGATTAAGAAATGCCCCACAAATATTTCAAAGAAGGATGGATAAAATATTCAGGAATCTAAATGAATTTTGTTTGGTATATGTAGATGATATATTAATCTTTAGTGATAATATAACAGATCATATTAAACACTTAGAATTATTTATCCAAACTATTAGGAAACATGGCATATTATTATCTGAAAAGAAATCAGAAATATTTAAAAATAAAATAGATTATTTAGGATATATTATAGATTCTGAGGGAATTCAATTACAAGAGCATATCTCCACTAAAATAAAAAATTTTAAAGAAGTTTTAGAAAATAAAAAAGAAGTACAACAATTCTTAGGAATTATAAATTATGCTTCAGATAATATTAAAGATTTACCAAAATTCAGAAAACCTCTTCAAGACTTAATCAAAAAACATAATAAATTTGAATGGACAGAAGAACATACTAATGCTATTAAATTATTAAAAACCAAAGTAAATCATTTACCTAAATTAAGATTACCTAAAGAAGATGATTTATTAGAATTATATACGGATGCTAGCGATATAGGATGGGGAGCAGTCCTCATAGCATATGAAAAAGATGATTTGGATAAAGAAAAACCTTTAATATGTGGATATACTTCAGGAACATGTGGAAACCCAATGAGAAAAATTATCATATTAATGAAAAAGAGTTATTAGCAGTAAAATTTGGAATTAAAAGGTTTCATTATCATTTATTACCTGTAAAATTTATTGTAAGAACAGATAATACTCAGGTGAAATCTTTTATACTAAATAAAATTGATCTTTTACCAGAATTAAATAAAAGGCGCAAATGGCAAGCATTTTTTAGTTGTTATGATTTTATTATCAAAAATATCTCTGGAACTAAAAATCTCTTGGCTGATTTTCTTAGCAGAGAACATGGATAATATTGTAGCAAAACAGGTTGAAGAAATATTAGCCTCTATCAAGGAGAAGAATGAACAGGTAGCACAGATAAACACTGATATAAACAGTTTGGTAAAAACCCTTGAGGAGAAAATGAGATTTCTCAAAAATATTCAGAATACCCCTCAAACCTTTGTATCAAACCTTGTTACTACACCTACTATGCCTAATATTACCCAAACTCCAAATATACCAAGTTCATCCAATTCATTAAACCTTATTACCATGGCTGACAAGGTAAAATATTCTGATGAGTATGTTGCAGCATATGAAAAGGTATGCAAATATTATGATTATAAAAGCAACAACACTATAGTAAGACCTGAAAAATTTAGCAGATATCCTCGATATATTTGCCGAACAAATGCAGATCCTACTATAGTAAAAAAAAATTTATCACTTGGATTTGTTGATAAAATCTTAACAGATGAGACCTTATCAAGCATATCAAAATGTCCTTCCCTGATAACCCAAAGTGTACAAGCTATGATGAAATCCTTTGGTCCAGGAGGGATATATGGAATACAAATATTTGATGCCTGTACAGACTTAACAGGAAAACCTATATTAGTTTGTCAACTATCTAAGGCTAGAAGAGGATCAGATGAAGAAGGAGATGAAACCAGTTTAAAAATGCCAGTACCATGTACTATAGCAGAGTTTGGAACATGGATGTGTACAAAAAGAGCCATTGGACTATCAACATTGAAATCCAAATTAGAAGATATGATAAGAGGAAGAAAGGCTTGTGTTATAGGCACTGGCCAGGGAGGAGGAGTAGAAGATATTATTACCTTATATTATAATAATGATGTCATGAATATAGACATTACACCAATAACAACCATGCAGGCTAAAATAACAGGATTGAAGCATAAGCATGCAGATAAAACTATTGAAATAGTAAGGCCTATGATATCAAGAAGATCAGTAACTCTATCAGATTCTCAAGCAAAGAAAGAAGGAGACTCTGTTGATCCATTTGAATAAAATGTAATATTTTATGATTCTTCGGCCCAATGTAATGATTGGTGACCGAATGTATTATGAATGCTTGTATGGCCCAAATAACAAATTGGTGACCATACCCATATTATGATGATTTTACAGCCCAATGAAAATTGGTGACTGTAACAATATTATGATGATTGTATAGCCCAATAAAATTTTATTGGTGACTATACCTATACAAACAGGTTATATTAACGGGTATTCTAGAAGATATTATGAGCACGGCCAGCCAAAATAGCAGCAAAAACAAAAGGTGGAAGAACCTAGAAGATAAAAGATGGACAACACAAATGGAAAACAATATCAAGTGAAAGCTGTCAAGAAAAAGAAGAAAAAATGGACGATGCAAAATAAAAGAGGATAACTAGTGGAAGAGTGCCAGAAAAGGAAAAGAAAAAGCGGAAAAAGATAAAAGATAAAGAGATGAAGACAAATAAAAAAGCAGAAGAATCTTTGATTTACTGTAAACCTTTTGAAAATGTAATTTGTTAGTATTCAAAGTAGAATGCCTATAAAAGGATCTACATATCAAATGTAAGGGAACAATTCAGAAATATATATCTTCAGCTTTCTTAAATTCTCTCTTATAATTCTATATGGCTTCAAGCTAAAAACCCTCTCTCCTACAACAAGTAGCAAACAGCTATATAATTAAATATATATAAGCAAGAAGATATGTTGATTATATCTATAATAAACACATCTTATTAATATTTATAAAGTTGAAGAAGCTAGGAGTGGTAGATATTCCGTAGAGATACCAGCATTGGGAGCCCATAAGGACGGGGTAGTCCGAGAAGGAGGTATACCAGAAGCTAGGGGACTCCGGTGAGCCATACTGTTTCTAAAACTTTGTAATTATTAATAATGTTTGTTTATTGTTCATATAATCTATATGTAGTCTTGTTTATATATAGACAATTATGTTGTTTGAATGCTATGAGTTGTAGGGTTTAATTCAAAAATGATTTCTAGTTTAATCAAAGTTAGTTTAACATATATTATCTGTTTAATCTTTATATTAGGTTTTAATGAGGCCTCCTAGTAGTTCAAGACTTATAAAAGAAAATAAATCCTATAGAACATTTTTAATAGCTTATCTATTAATATATTTTAAAACAAATAAAAATAATATTAAAAAGATGTGTAAAAAACATCTTATTAAATTTGGATTTTAAGAGTTATATAAATTATACCTATGTGTTCCTACCTCTTGAAGGTCTGATAGGTATAAAACGATCCCCCTGGATTCTCGTTGGTTTTGTTTTTCTTAAACCTTATCTCTAGTACTTTATTCAGTATTCCAGACATCTTTATTATCATGTTTTCATCAGAACCCACGATGATGAACGGTTCGATTATGAACTAATCATTGTCGTGGGATTCTAACGGATTTATTTATGGATTTTAGTAGTTAATTGTTTTAAAGATTTGTGTGTGATGGCTAATTGATATCCTAGTTTGGTTGTGCTTATTCTTCTTGGATGCGTAGCTAACATCTAAGTCGTTTGTTAATCTCTATTGATTGCGAAAGTGGATATAGAGATTTAGAACTTGACATGCTAGCATAGGTTTATGTATGTTTGTCATGCATGATTCGTAGGTGATTTTAACCATCTTACCTGCCCTATGTAATCTGAATGGATAACTTGCTCGTTAAACCGTTATGTTTTCAAATCTTATAGACATATAGGGTCTAAGCATAATTGGTGTCTGCTTAACTTCTATCTCTTTTGTGGATGTTTGAGTGGTTTGGTATACGTATACTGAAAGGTAGCGTGTACTGATTTCGTGTTATCCGATTAGTTATCACAACCGTCACATGCATTGATTAAAGACAAAAGACTCTAGATGAAGTATTTAATGAAGTTAGGAACCCATGTTTATTCTCATAAGTAATTAAACAGCAATCTCTTTAGTTAATTATAATCTTGTTAAGTTAATTAGTTAATTTAGTTAATCAAAACACAACTTTGATACTTGTCTTAGCATTGAACAATAGCCATACATTGTTGCATAAGTGCATAACTATAGTAACCAAAGCAGTCTCTGTGGGAACGAACTCTACTTTCATATATTACTTATTGACCGCGTACGCTTGCGTGATTTTGTGCGAACACATATCAAGAAATTTCCAGACAAACTTGAAGACAAAAAACAGTTGCAAAGATTTTTAGGGATATTAACTTATGCATCTGACTATATTCCTAAACTTGCAGCTATTCGTGCACCTTTGCAGGCTAAGCTCAAAAAGGATATTCCATGGGAATGGAAAGATTCAGATACCGAATACATTTGTAAGGTAAAAAAGAATCTTAAGGGTTTTCCAAAACTCTATCATCCAGATCCGGATGACAAGCTTATCATTGAGACTGATGCTTCAGGCGAATACTGGGGAGGAGTTCTCAAAGCAGTTAGTTCTGATAAAGAATTAATTTGTCGATATGCTTCTGGTAGCTTTAAAGATGCTGAAAAGAATTATCATTCCAATGAAAAGGAATATCTTTCAGTTATTAGAGTTATCAATAAATTTTCTATTTATCTAACCCCAATTAAATTTTTGGTTAGAACTAACAATAGAAATTTTACTTATTTTCTTCGTATTAAGTTACAGGGGGATAATAAGCAAGGAAGACTTGTCCGTTGGCAGCAATGGTTAAGTCGGTATAGCTTCGATGTAGAGCACATTGAGGGAGTCAAAAACTGTTTAGCAGATTTTTTGACTAGAGAATACCAACAATAATTTCAATAGTAATTGCTTTTGCAGGATACTTTTGAAAATATGCCTATAAATACAGGAGAAGTTAGAGCAAGGAAATCACACCTCAAAGTGATAAACACCTCAAACACTTTAAACACTCCTAGTTATAGCAAAGTTCTTCACAGAACTAAAGGGCAATTTGTCCCAGAGCCTATTTGGCTTCACAGGCTGATATCTTAATATATCAGAAATGGAAGACATAGAACAACTTTTGGTTAAAGAGTGCATTCTATTAAAAGAACTTGAGCTTATCAGAGCCAAGATCGAATTTGTAAGGAAATACTCTCTTCCTGAACAACAAAAGGTCATTCGTACGCCTTCTCAGGAAACTGAACAAGTACAGACTAGTCCAGAACAAACGGCTACTGGTAAAGACATAACAAATCCGTTGAAGGCTGTGAATTTGCCAAAAATTCAGACTGAGGTTCAAACCTCCACAACGTTAGTTAAACCTTCAGACTTAATTCTGAAACCTAATGAGGGAATTCAAATCCCTAATAAGACTGAAGATCAATCTTCAGCAGTCCCAATCGGATATAAGGCTTCTAAAGCCTATTATGTTGTGTTTAACGGTCCAAATGCAGGTATATACACCACATGGGAAATTGCCGAGAAAGCAATCAAAGGCTTTTCTGGTATCAAGCATAAGAAGTATAAATCATTTACTGAAGCAAAAGTTGCAGCAGGCATTTATACTACGCAAGAATTCAAGCCACCTCTAGAGTTGATCAGTTCAGCAGAATCTTTACAACCAACCTATAAAGGAGCCTTGACAAAGGAAAAAACCTCGAGCAAGATAGTTCTGGGTTAAATTCCAAAGAATCAGCAGACAACGCTGATACAAACAGAAGAAGATACAATCGACATTCGTTATTCAGAATTCAAGTATCTTTATCAATTAGGTAGGCTTGCTACGGAAAAAGATTTTGTAGAAGAACACTTCTTTACAACCGATAAGAAGAACGTCAGCTACTTTAATTTCTATCCAAACGCCAACCCGGAGATGGTTTATGAGGCATATCAGTTCGGGATATTAGCTCAGGTTTATCCTTCCAATAACCTACTGGAAATAGCTAAATTCTCGAAAGAATTTAGAGATGCGGTTAAGACATACAAAAAGAAGTGTCTTAAAAACCAGGATATCGGAATATTCATCAAAACTACCAGCACAATTATCTGTTGGGAAAGTGAAGAGGAATATGATTGTCCGGCTAACCAGCCTTTTCACTATGTTCAGGTTGGAACCGCAAAAGAAAAAGTCTACTCTCCAAGTCAGATCATGGAAACTACCTTGGAAAAAGAAGACCTTAGAGAATTTGCTGAACAAAAACTATTGATCCTTATCAATAAACTTTTCAGCATTAAGCAGGAAGACAAGCTTCACGTCAATCTTGCTACACCCTATATTCTAATGACATCTTATTCTCATAAAGGATTAAGTTCAGAAGAATATGACAAAGTTGTGGAATTTAGAAGACAGCTACTCCACAAAGATGCTGTAGGATCCCACCAAAGTCTCTTTTGCAAAAGAAAAGAAAAAGAGATTAAAAAACTTGGCATATCTCTTGATTGTCAAATTTTCGGACCCCTCTTTTCTAAAGACAAATCAGTGTCAACAGAAGAAGGACCCTCCACCTCCTCCACTGAAGAAAGAAGCGGATGAGAAGAAAAGTAGATAAAGGAATCTACTTTAGAGCATGGCCGACAGAGCATCTTATCTCTGGAATACGAAATGCATCAATAATGTGCAAAGTACGCATGCAATGACGTAGAAATATTTGTACACATCCTCAGTCCTTACTCTATAAAAGGATGAGTTATATTTTGAATTAAGGAGATCGAAAAACACATAGAATACTCTCTGTAAACTTTCTAGATATATGAAAGAAAAGGGTATAAGACATCACAGAAGTACCGTTAGGCAGGTGGCCGCAGGGAAAAGAGTGCATCCTTGGAGTAATCACACCATAAACGCTGAAGAGATTAAACTGAACCAAATAATTAGGTTCAGCAGGTATGTCGAAAGATTGGGTAAAAGTATTTTTTATTAAGGTCAAATGCAACTCCGTTATATACATGCTTAGAATTCTGTTTTCAATAAATCTTGATATAATACAAATTCTTTTGAGATCAATCAGATGTTTAGTTATAATGCTAGACCTAGACTTCCTTGGAATCTAGTAGAAAGAGGAGAAATCCTTAACTTAAATGATGAAGACTTCTACATCAGAATAAGAGATTTAGCTTGTCTAGATCTAGAAAGAAATAAAACAGACCGACTTAGAGAATTCTACAGCAGTCTAGAAATGATGAAAGAACTTCAAAGCAGGTTCTACATTAGAAACAGTCAAGAAATTGACTCATTAAAAACATTTTGTTGTGTATATGTAGACGATATTCTTGTTTTCTCTAACAATGAACAGGAACATCTCAGACATCTAGCAGCAGTATTAAAGAAATGTGAAACTCTTGGCATAATCTTATCCAAGAAAAAGGCTCAGCTCTTCAAAACAAAGATCAACTTTCTAGGCTTGGAAATTGATCAATGAACACATCGTCCTCAAAATCATATCTTGGAACACATTCATAAGTTTCCAGACCATATAGAAGACATAAAATAGTTGCAAAGGTTTTTAGGTGTACTAACTTATGCATCTGATTATATTCCTAAACTTGCAGCTTTAAGGTCACCCTTACAGGTCAAGTTGAAGAAAAAAAATCCATGGAGATGGATAGAAACTGACACTTCTTATATCAGAAAAATAAAGAAGCGGTTAGTAAGTTTTAGTAAGCTCTATCATCCAGAGCCAGAAGACGAGCTTATCATAGAGACAGACGCATCCAACGAACATTGGGGTGGAGTTCTCAAAGCAGTTAATTCTGATAAAAAAGAATTAATATGCCGATACGCATCAGGAAGCTTTAAAGACGCCGAAACCCGATATCATTCTAATGAGAAAGAGTATCTAGCGGTCAAAAGAGATATTAGTAAATTTTCTATTTATCTTACCCCTGTAACATTTTTAGTCAGGACAGATAACAAGAATTTTACTTATTTCCTTAAATTAAAAATTGAAGGAGATAACAAACAGGGAAGACTAGTGCGCTGGCAACAGTGGTTTTCCAGGTACAGTTTCAAGGTCGAACACCTTGACGGAGTTAAGAATTGTCTAGCCGACTTCTTAACCATAGAATTCCAGAAGTAAAAGGTAAAAGACTAATGACATCACTTGGTGCATCATTCGTTTGCTTTTGCAGGAATCCAAAGCCAGATATTGGCTATAAATACAGAAGGAATTCAAGCATTGAAGACACACCTCTTCTAAACACTTTCTTCTATACACCGATTCTCGTATATAGAATCAGAAAGGCTTTGTTGCCTAAAGAAAATTTCTTTCTTTGAGAAAAAAAAAACCTATTGACACTTCCATAGAACAACTTTTGTTGAAAGAAACCATTCTCTTGAGAAAATTTCAGCTTATTCAAGATGAATTACACCTAGTTCGAGCAGAGCTAGAATTTGTAAGGAAGTACTCTCTTCCTGAACAACAAAAGGTCATTTCTACGCCTTCCTTGGAAACAAGCAAAGTAGAAGCTAATCCTGAGCAAACGGCTCCAGGTAAAGATTCAACAAATCCGTTGAAGGCCGAGGTACAGACCTCTCTAACGTTAGCTCAACCCTTTGATTTAAATCTAAGGCCTAACGGGGGAATTCAAATCCCATAAAAGACTGAAGATCAGACTTCAGCACATCTTCACAGATATCAAGGAATAAAATCCTATTATGTTGTATTTAATGGTCCTAATCCGGGAATATATACAACATGAAATATTGCAGAGCAAACGGTAAAAGGCTTTCCAGGAGTAAAGCATAAGAAGTATAAATCTTTCGACGAAGCCCATGCGGCAGCAAGAGTTTATACTAATGCAGAGTTCAAACCTCCTATGAAGCTTATACGTTCGTCAGAAACTATTCGACCGACTTATGCAAAAGCACTAACAAAAGAAGCTAGTTCAAAGGTCACGCTCAGAATCATTCCCAATCAAGAGCAAAGGATTCTAGCTGATACATATGAAGATGTCTTGGATACTTATTATTCAGGATTTAATTATTTGTACAAACTTGGAAGAGACGCCACTGAAAAGGAATTTGCAGAAGAACATTACCACACTTCTGATAAGAAGAATGTAAGCTACTTCAATTTCTACCCCAATGCTCACCCAGACATGGTCTATGAAGCATACCAGTACGGATTGTTATCACAAGTTTATCCCTCAAGCAATCTATTGGAAATCTCAAAATTCTCGAAGGAATTCCGAGAAGCAGTTAAGAATTATAGGAAAAAAATGTCTAAAGAATTCTGACAAGGAAATCTATCTTAAGTTCACAAGTACCAATATCTTTTGGGAAGATGAAGAAGATAGTCCAGCAGTTCAGCCTTTCCATTTCATTCATGTTGGAACTATCAAAGAAAATATCTATTCACCAAGCACAGCCATGCCAGACACGCTTGAAAAGAAGGACCTTCAGGAATTAGCAGAAAATAAATTGATTATTCTAATCAATAAGATTTTCTCTATCAAGCAAGATGCCAAACTAAAAGTTAATCTTGCCACCCCCTATTGTCTGATGACCTCTTATTCACATAAGGGAATAAGTATTGAAGACTGGGAAAAAATTAAAGCATATCAGAAAATTATCTCATCAACATATGCTTTAGGATCTCACAGCCCCACTTTTTGTCAAAAGAAGATAAAGGAGTTGAAACAATTTGACACCAAAGGAAAATGTCAAATTTGTGGTACCACCACTACAAAAGAAGACACTCTGTCTAAAGAGGATGATTCTACCACTTCAGAAGAAGACAGGCTTACCAACACAGGTAGCACATGTAAAAACCCCACCACTAAAAAAGCCAAAGAAAAAGCAGTGGAGGAGAAATAAAGTAGAAATTTCTACTTTAATAATGTGAAGAATCTTTCTTTACATAAAGAAGATCAGATGGCCGACAAGGAGAAGGAATCTTATCTCTTCAGACGGAAGTGCATCAATAATGTGCAAACTACGCAGGCTATGACGTATGATAATTTGTACAGATCCTCACTCCTTATTCTATAAAAGGATTTGTTACATTTCAAATAGAGGACATCAATTATCAGATAGACAAGCACAAAGTATTAACGTCCAGAATTAAAATGTGTGAGTAGTCCCCTCAGGGATTGTAAGTGTTATGAAGGGATTCATAATGAATCCATTGTAATATATTGTAAGGAATAAAACAGTCTAGTTTGAATTCAAAATCTGTCTCATGTTTAGTGTCTGGTCTTAGACTCTAGAGTCCGCTTGGGTCACAGGAAAGTACCGCTTTAGGCAGGTGGCCGTTTAGGGAAATCGCCGACCATGAATTGAGCGACCACAAGGCAGATTAACATGAGAAGAAGAATTTAAACGGAAGCTTTATTCAACATTACAATCACTGCTGCAAATGGAGTTCATTAAAAGAAGAATACCCGGTAATGTCATTTACAATCCTTACCTCTTAAATTTATTCTGATTGATATAAATTCATATATAATGATTGATAGTGATCATAGAGGTTCTCTGAGAACATAGTAATATGACTAATACACAGCCGTGGTTAGTAAACATAGAAGGTAATGCCATGACTGAAATGGATAACCATCAATATCTAGAATACCTATTACAGGCATCTAGGATAGCTGTCTCTAACAAAGACAATAGAGCAATTAGAGCCCTTATCTGGGATCTAGAAGAAATTAAAACTGAACAAGTTCGGTTTTATTATAAGTTTTCTATGCAGATAGAAATAGAGATATCTTCTCTTAGAAGAATTCTCAGTTATGATCTTATTAAAAATCCTAATAGGATTAGACAAAATGAAGGATACGAGAGATTCGTACTTCATCGATCATCAGATGCCTAACAGATCATCTTTGATAAGACAATATGTTTTAACCCTGGTTTTTCACCTTAGGTTAATCAGTATGACTGTAAATAAAAAGGGAAGGCCCACAAAGGGTCTCATTTCTCATAATAAGAAGGGTCTCATTGGAGTAACCACCTACCAACTTTGCTAACTCACTTTGCTAACTTTGCGGCTAACAACTTTGCAGCTAACTTTGTAGCTATTATAATTGATGAGTAAGAAAATAAACTCAGCACATGAGTAAAAGAGGAAATGAAGAGAAAATCCGATTTTATTTCGCGTTCTTCAACTGATACAAACACTCTTTATATAGAGTGGAAATGGCTTACTATTTCAGCCATGATAAACATACTTTTACAAAAGTCTACAAACTTACAAACAACTTTTACTAAAGTCTAAATAATACAAACTACTTTAAAAAAAGATAAAGCAGAAAATACCACATTATTGATGTCAGGTGCTTCATGGGGCCCCATCGACACAATCAATAACGGAAATAGACAAACAACTTTAAATAAAGCAAACTAAAGTAAACATTATATCTGGAAATATTGTCATGGAGGGCCATATTCTCCATTATCCTTTTCAAAAATTATTTTTTCTTATCTTTATCCTGTGACATTGATGTCGACCAGCCAACGCTTCTTCAAGTCTTTTCTAGAAACCCTCAGATTGTGAATTCCTAGAAGAGTCCTTTGCATTTCTTCAAAATCTTCTTTTATTTCTCTAACAGATATGTTAGCTCTCTCAGCTCTGGTTGCCTGATTATATTTTTTGTAGATATGATCCATCTCTTTATCTAGCTTATAAAGCCTACTGTCGTAGTATTTTATACTCTTAAAATTCCCATAAAAATCAATATAATCCATGTTCATGCTGGAGCTTTACCTTTGTTTTGATGTGAAACAGACCCTATTAAGGCGTCCCAAAAATCTTCTGGAGTAGGCTCTTCTGCTTGAGATTCATCTGCTAGACAATTAAAGGCATTAGAATCCATGGATTCTTGAGATGAATTACCCTTCATTGATTCATCCTCCTTTGACATCTGGCTTGGAAAAGTATTAAAAAACTGATTTTTCATATGATCAAGGATTTTGACCATAATTTGTTCTTCAGATTCGTTTGGATATTTTTTCTAAAAATATTCCTTCATTTTTGCAATATATTGTTGCTAGAATCCTGCTTCTTTCGGTCCAGTCTTTTTGTCATTATTAATGACTGTTTGAATATTATTCTGCATTTCTTTAATATTTTCAGGACTCATCTTATTCCACCACTTGAAGAAGAAATTTCTTTCTAACATTGGAATTTCCTATTTATCTTTAGAGACTGAAATTGTCCATCTCCGTATCCAAGGAATTTGGAATTTAGTAAAGAAGAAGAAAAGACATTGTCCATAGATTAAACTTTCAGATGGTCTTTTAAGACCAAAGGACTATTATCACACCAAGGTTTGTATAACTCCATAATTTCTTTTGGAAGAATTTCCAAAGAAGGACCAAACATTGCCCACCATTTATAAAACCAATTTGGAACTGACTTATAAGCTAGATAAAGAGATGGATCGTATCTACAAAAAATATAATCAGGCAACCAGAGCTGAGAGAGCTAACAGATCTGTTAGAGAAATAAAAGAAGATTTTGAAGAAATGCGAAGGACTCTTCTAGGAATTCACAATCTGAGGGTTTCTAGAAAAGACTTGAAGAAGCGTTGGCTGGACGACATAAATGTCACAGGATAAAGATAAGAAAGAATAATTTCTGAAAAGGATAATGGAGAATATGGCCCTCCATGACAATATTTCCAGCAATAATGTTTGCTTTAGTTTGCTTTATTTAAAGTTGTTTGTCTATTTCCGTTATTGATTGTGTCGATAGGGCCCCATGAAGCACCCGACATCAATACTGTGGTATTTCCTGCTTTATCTTTTTTAAAGTAGTTTGTATTATTTAGACTTTAGTAAAAGTTGTTTGTAAGTTTGTAGACTTTTGTAAAAGTATGTTTATCATGGCTGAAATAGTAAGCCATCTCCACTCTATATAAAGAGTGTTTGTATCAGTTGAAGAACACGAAATAAAATCAGATTTTCTCTTCATTTCCTCTCTTACTCATGTGCTGAGTTTATTTTCTTACTCATCAATTATAATAGCTGCAAAGTTAGCTATGGGTCTTGGGCATCTTGTAAGTCTGCACATCCGTATGCATTTGTGACTGATTGTTGACTGGAGTTATGACTGGCTTCTGAGGAGTTATCCTTGGAAGCTTCTTCTTTGAGGCTGCCAGCTCTTTCTTGAATGGCTCTCAAGAAATTAGTTAATTCTGCCGCTGATAACTTGTTGATATTAGAAATATCTAACGAGGATGAAGATCCCTCAGATAATTTCTTTTCTTGGGTTACTGGTTTGGGTTTTACCTCTGGGAATTCTCTTTGAACTTGGTTAACTATTCTGTTTATGTCAAATTTTTCCCACCATTTGACATAATGAATTCTGGTAACACAACTATGTCCGTCATGTTGAGTTACTAAAGCCCTGTGACTTCCTATTTCATGGACTGTGGTGGTGTCTTGGATAGGGTTGGCAATCTTGTATTGCCACTTTGAAATCCAAGGGACCTTGTATTTACTAAAGAAATGGAGAATGGAAAATCTCGTATCCTGCATAATCAGGATTCTTACTGGTTCCAACTTTGCCAAAATACTCTATCTGTTGTAAGAGTATGTCTGGAATGATGGCCTTTAAAGGACCATAAGTGTTCCACCAATCTGTGAACCAGAGTGGTATTGGACTTTTAAAGTATTTGTCAAACTGGATAAACCATGAATGACTGGTTTTTGATATAAGAATACTTTTTCACAAGCATCCATATAATCTTAATAACAGAAATGTTGAGGTGGGTTACTAATGGTCAGTAGTTGAAGATCAGATGGGTGACTATGCCATTTGTCTTGAGAAATTACATGTTTGATATAGATAGAATGATAAAGGACTTTATTCATCCCTTCTATCCATAATGGGTTTAATAGTTACTGAATCTGTTTCAAATAAAATATCCTTGTAGTATGACAAAGATTTGTATGGAGCTGAAGGAGCAAAATGCCATCCCGGTGGAAAGAATTGTGCCGCCAATTTGACTGGGTTGTTACTGGGTTTCATAAAATGCTCTATGAAAAATAAATTATACTCACATCTTTGAGTATATTCATTGACTGCTTTTTCACAGATATTAAATGGGATAACTGGTTTATTGGCAATAACAATTGGTTTACTTGTGTTTGCAAAGGGATCAATAACTGGTGGTTTACTGGCAAGAACAGTGTTATATGGTTTAAGGATTTGGCCTAAAACCTGATACATGTTTACTACATCTATAGGTTGAACTGGAATAACTGGATGGGGAATTATGACTCCTTTAAGTTTACTGTCATAACTAGTTTTTCCGCCGCGGGATCCGCGAGAGTTGCTTCCTCCTAGACCATCAGGGTTACCTCTAACACTCATTTCTCACTCCTGTTTGCAGAAATTCTCTAGTTAGAAAATCTGGGATAGAGTTTTCACTTCCTTTAATATATTGTATATCAAAATCAAATATGCTTAATAACATTTGCCATCTGGCAAAAATCTGTTTTGATGCAATATTTTGAACATCTTTTTCTAAAATATATTTTGCTGACTGACAATCAATTCTAACTAAAAAAAATTTGATTTAAAAGTTCATGCTGGAATTTGTTGATACACAAAACTAGACTTAAAATTTCTTTTTTAATGGTTGAATAATTTTGTTGGGTGGTATCCCAAGCTCCTGAATGAAAACAAACAATTTCTTCATGAGAAGAGGGATTTAATTTTTGTTTGAGAATTCCTCCAAATCCAACTTCAGAGGCATCAGTTTCTACAATTTTGAATGCAGAAGGATTGGCTATACCAAGGCAAGGAAGTGTCTTGACATATTTTTTATTGTCTTGGACAATTGAAGTATGAATAGAAGTCCAAGGTGGGGGATTACTCTGTAACCGTTCAAACAATGGTTTACATTGTTTCCTAAGATCTTTATAGAATTCTCCTATATAGTTAAGGGATCCTAAAAATCTTTGGAGTTGAGTTTTATCAAGTATTTCATCAGGAAATTTACTGGCAAACTCAATGGCTCTATCTATTGGTTTAATTTTACCATGCTGAATGGTATGACCTAGAAATCTTACTTTTGTTTGAAATAATGAACACTTACTAGGTGAAAGTACTAATCCACTGGTCTTGTCTGTTTTGAAAAAAGAATTTAAATGTTTCCAATGTTCTTCAATTGAATTGGAATAAATAAGAATATCATCAATGTATACAATTTTAAAATGACTAAATGGATTGAATATATTGTTCATAATATTCTGAAACTCACTAGGGCCATTCTTAAGTCCAAATGGAAACACATTCCATTCATAATGTCCAAAGGGAGTAGTAAAGGCAGTTTTATACCTATCTTCATTACTAATTTGGATTTGCCAAAATCCACTTTTTAGATCAAATTTACTGAATATAACTGTTTGGTTTAATCTGTTTATTAAATCTTTTTTATTGGGTAAAGGATATCGAATCCATTCAAGTACTTCGTTTAATGGTTTATAGTTAATTACTAGTCTTGGTACTCCTCTTTCTTTTTCAGCGTTTTTATTGACATAAAAGGCTGCACATGGCCAAGGTGATTTACTATTTCTAATTAATCATTTACTTAGTAGTTCGTTAATTTCTTTTTTACAATATTTTAATTGTTCGTGATTCATTTGAATAGGTCTAGCTTTTGTTGGAATTAAATGTTCTTTAAATTCATTTGCATAAGGTAAATTAACTATATGTTTCTTTATATGCCAAAAGGCATGAGTAACATCTGAACATATTTCCTTTAATAAAGTTTTATTGAATTGTTCAATTTTATTATCTGTTAATTGTTCTTCAATTCTTTTATATTTAATTTCATTTTTTAAATGTCTTAAATGACTCTTTTTATTATTTAATATTGTAAGAATTTTAATAACTGATTGTTCTTGAATAGTTTTTAAATCTTTTTCCTCTAGTTCTAGGATAAAATTAAATGTTACTGTTTGACCTAAATGTTTACTGACTAATCCTTTAGTTGAGGTTGTAAAAGGGTATAGTAAATAAATAAATGGTAATCCTAATATAATTTTATCAGTCATGTTTGTTATTAAGACAAAAGATGTCTGAAAGCAAATGTTGTCCTGACAAATATGAACATTAGGTAATTTGTATTTTATGTTCATTTGACTATCAATGGCTGAGCTTAGTCTTTCATTAGTTTTTTCATAATAAGTTGATCGAACTAGTCCTTGTTGAATACAATTTAAATCAGCTCCTGTATCAATAAGGGTAGATGTTTTAATAGTAAAAGTTTTATTAACTATTAGTTTAATGTTAGTATACCATTTTTGAATAGTAATATCTTTTAACATTTTTAATGAAAGTCCTTGTTGTTTAATAACTTCGGATTCTTTATCTTCTAGATCTTCTTCCTCAGAAGAATCATGGATTAATAATTTTGAGTCAGTTTTAATTTGTTCAATTTCTTCTTTTAATTTTGGAATTTCTTGTTTTAAACTAGAAATTTCTTTTTTTAAAATATTGACTTCTTGATTTAAATCTAACAATGTTATTTCTTTAACTGGGTTTTTAAATCTTTCAAGTGTCTTATTAAGACTAAATTTAGGTTTTTCATTTTTCTTATCAGTTTTGATATCTTGCGTTAGTAAGGTTTTTAATTTATTAATGTATTGTGTTTTTAATTGGGGATCTGTTATTTTACTAATTAATTCTATTAGTAAATTGGTTTCTTCCTCTTGAATTTTGGATAGTACATTTAGTGTTTTATTGCAACAATTATCGTTACAATTATCTGTACATCCTATAGTAATGTTTGGTTTACTATTATCACTATCTGTGTTATTGGTACTAGTTGATTGAGAAAGTATATCCGTATAATATTCGCTATTATCGCTAGATTCTTTCTCAATTCTCATTAATTGAAGGATTAACTCGGTATCTTCATTGGAAATATGTAGTTGATTAAGTTTATCATTAACTCTACATTCATTTTTATAATGACCTGGTTTGCCACAATTGTGACAAATAACTTTACTTTTATCAAAAATTTTAGTAATTTTTTTGTTATTGTTAAATGTTTTCTTTTTAAAATTTTGTGGTTTTTTGTAATATTCTTCTTTACTTTCTCTTTTATCATATTTATTAAATTTCTTATATTTAATATGATGTTTAGGTTTATTCCTGGAAGGGGCTATGGGCTGTAACCCATATTTCTCACAAAAAGTTTCTAACTCATATTTAGCTTTGTTTTTATCTTTATTAACTTGTTTAGTGATTTTGTGATCAATACACATTTTTAATCCTATTTTTTGTATGACACTTATCATTTCACCATAAGTTAATTCGTCGTAATTTATAAATCCTAAATTTTTACTTATTCTTCACGAATTTTATTTGCAAATAAATTGGGTAATCCATTAACAAATTTCTCTTTCCAAAATGATTTATTACTATCGTCTCTCATCATAACTCTAGACATAAATACGTCTTTATACCACCTAAAATCACTTAGAGTTGGAAAATTTAAGTTACTGAGTTGATCATGGATTCTTTCAGTAATATTACTAGGAGTTCCAATAAAATGTTTTATTATTGTGTAAATTAAAGTATTGACTCCATCTGATGGGATTCCTATTGTTTCATCAAATATTGGTTGACCATCATTATCTAATTGATAGGCATTGATTATGCTAAACCTAGTATCTTCAGTGAGATGTTTTTCCCACCAAGATCTTAGGGTTCCTGTGAAACCACTAGCTAAAATTTCAACAATTTCACTTTAATTTAAATGGCCAAGTGTTGTTATATAGCTATTAGCTACCATGGACATATGATTTAATTTGTTTAATATTTCTTGTTCACTTAGACCATCAATATTCCATTCATAATTTTTTTTGGATGAAACAGAAAATTGATTATCTAGGTTTCTTTCTTCAAATTGTAAATTTGGAGGAGTTGGTCTAGGATACCAATTCTTTGTTTAGGTTGTGGGATTAGGTTGGTTAAAACTTAGTTTTTTAAATTGATTAAGACTAGTAGAATCATCACTATCGTTAGGACTTTCATAAAAGCCTAGGACTCCTATAGTTTTGCTAGATTCTGGTTTGTCTAGTTTTTTAAATAATTTATCTAATGTTTTTATTAATTCTTTGTCTTTATTAGGTAAGCTTAAATTTTCTCTTTTACTAGGTAAATTTATTAAGGGTTTTTCTTCACAATCTTGGTTGTGTTCTTTAATAATGTCTGGATTTAAATATTGTTTAATATTTGGATCTTTAATTTTATCTAATTGTTTACCTAGAGAGGCTAGATATTGATTAGTGAAATTATTTTGTTCAATTAATTTCTTTTCGTCATTTCTACCATCAGATACTTTGAATGGCGAGGCTATAATTACTGTATCTTTTACTGGAATTATTATTGTTTCTATTAGAGGATGACTAGATGAGATTTTAGATTTATCTTCTTTAATCCATTGTGTTTTAGTAATTGCATTGCATTTACCATAGTATTTCTCATACCAAGAATAAAAAGTAATATTAATTTTCTCTTTTGTTAGGAAAATCTTCCATTTATTAACCATTTTATCTCTTTCTTTCTGATTATGATTTTCTCTAAATTGATGTCTTTTTAACCTATTTTCTTTTGAATTGAAATCTTCTGTTAAGAGTTTCCAATTGATTTTAACCTCTTTATTAATAGTTCTTAACTGGTGATTAATAGGTTTGGTTTCAAAATCTGATTGTGTAGGAGATAATTGTTCAAGATATAATGGTTTGATTTATATTAGTCCCAAATTCGGGAGCTACTAGATATGAAAATCATCATACCTAGTAAATCACCTCATATGTCTCCAGCATTTTTAGTAGAAAATGAAGCAGAAAGGAGAAGAGGAAAGAAAAGAATGGTAGTCAACTACAAGGCAATCAATGAAGCCACCATAGGAGACAGCCATAATCTTCCAAATAAGGATGAATTACTCACCCTTATTAGAGGTAAGAAAATATTCAGTTCATTAGACTGTAAATCTGGATTTTGGCAGGTATTGCTAGATGAAGAATCACAGCTATTGACAGTATTTACATGTCCCCAAGGGCATTATCAATGGATAGTCGTACCGTTTGGACTCAAACAAGCACCATCCATATTTCAAAGACATATGCAAAATGCATTCAGGTCCTTTGAAAAATTCTGTTGTGTTTATGTCGATGATATTCTTATTTTTAGTAATAATGAACAGGATCATCTCAAACACTTAGCAGCAGTATTAAAGAAATGCCAATTACTTGGTATTATTTTGTCTAAAAAGAAAGCTCAAATCTTTAAGACAAAGATTAATTTCTTAGGATTAGAAATTGATCAAGGAACTCATTGTCCTCAGATACATATCCTAGAACATATTCATAAATTCCCGGATAAGATTGAAGACAAGAAACAGTTGCAAAGGTTTTTAGGTATATTAACTTATGCTTCTGATTATATTCCCAAACTTGCATCTATACGAGCTCCTTTGCAGGCAAACCTAAGGAAAGACGTAATATGGGAATGGAAAGATTCAGACACCAGTCATGTAAGCAAGGTGAAAAAGAATCTAAAGAGTTTTCCAAAACTCTATCATCCAGAACCGGATGATAAACTTATCATTGAGACCGACGCCTCGGGAGAATACTGGGGAGGAGTACTCAAAGCAATTAATTCTGATAAAGAATTAATATGCTCCAGGAAGCTTTAAAGACGCAGAAAAGAACTATCACTCAAATGAAAAAGAGTATCTTGCAGTCATTAGAGTAATCAATAAGTTTTCTATTTATCTAACTCCAGTTAAATTTCTGGTTAGCACTGATAATAAAAACTTCACTTATTTTCTTCGTATTAAGTTACAGGGAGATAATAAGCAAGGAAGATTAGTCAGATGGCAACAATGGCTATCTCGCTATATCTTTGATGTACAACACATTGAAGGAGTTAAAAACTGCTTAGCAGATTTTTTAACAAGAGAATTCCAGAAAAATCAGGTAAACACATCTTAACCCTGATGTGATGCTTTATGCTATTTTTACAGGAATCCAAAGCCCTTTTCAGGCTATAAATACAGAAGAATTCTGAGCGAAGAACTCACAAACAACTCTTTACTCAAACCCTTCTATACACAAAAGGCTTCTTTGCCTATACAAAATCTCTTTCTTTGAGAGAACCATAAGCCTATAGCTATGGAAAAATTAGCATTACAAGAAACTATTGTAATGAAGAAAATTCAGCTTTTGCAAGAAAAACTTGGAGTTATTCGTGCAGAAATGTATTTTGTAAGAAGATATTCATCTTCTGAACCATACAAGGAAATTTCAGAACCTTCTTCAGAAATGGAAGAATCTGAAACTAGCCCGGAGCAAACGGCTACCGGTAAAGGCATATGAAATCCGTTGATACCTGTGAATTTGGTAAAAATTCAAACTGAAGAGCAATCTTCACAACAAATGGTTACTTCATCACCATCTTCAGAAATGAATCAATATGAGGCTATTCCTGAGCAAACGGCTCCAGGTAAAGAAATCACAAATCCGTTGAAAGTTGTAGATTTACTAAAAATCCAGTCAGAGGTACAGACCTCAACAACGTTAGAAAAAACTTTAGATTTACTTCTAAGGCCTAACGGGGGAATTCAAATCCCTAATAAGACTAAAGGTCAAACTTCAGCCGTCCCGAACAGATTTAAAGGCCCTAAAGCCTATTATGTAGTTTTTAATGGTCCTAATGCAGGAATTTACACTACATGGGATATTGCTGAGAAAGCTGTAAAAGGATTCTCGGGAGTCAAACACAAGAAGTATAAATCATTTGTTGAAGCCAAAGTTGCAGCAAGTATTTACACCACTCAAGAACTCAAGCCACCACTTCAGTTGATTAGTTCTGCAGAAGGATTACATCCAACTTATGCAGGGGCAGTTACTCAAGGGAGTTCTAGCAAAAAGGTTTTGGGAAAAATTCCAAAATCTCAATAGTTGTTAATACAGACGGAAGTAGATACTATTGAAACCCTTTATTCAGGTTTTAATTATCTCTATCAATTTGGAAGAACTGCTACTGATAAGGAATTCGTTAGTGAACATTTCTTCACCTCTGACAAGAAGAATGTTAGTTACTTCAATTTCTATCCCAATGCTGATGCAGACATGGTCTACCAAGCATATCAATATGGATTATTGGCACAGATATATCCAGCTAATAATCTCTTGGAAATCTCTAAGTTCCCTAAAGAATTCAGAAAGGCAGTTAAAACTTTCAAAAATAATTGTCTTAAAGGTCAAAAAGTTGACATATTCATCAAAACTACTAGCACGATTATTTGCTGGGAAGATGCAGAAGAATATGATTGTCCTCCCAATCAACCATTTCATTATATTCAGGTTGGGTCTACAAAGGAAAAAATCTATTCTCCAAGTCAAGCTATGGAATCCACACTGGAGAAACAAGACTTAAGAGAAATGGCAGAGAATAAATTATTGATTCTAATCAATAAATTATTCAACATTCAGAAAGAGGATAAATTGAAAGTTAACCTCGCAACTACTCATGCTTTAATGACTTCTTACTCTCACAAAAGATTAAGTGAAGAAGATTATAGTAAAGTAGTAGCTTTCAGACAACAACTTCTACACAAAGATGCTGTAGGAGCTCACAAGGAATTCTTTTGCAGAAAAAAGCAAAAGGAAATAAACAAATTTGGCATTAACCTTGATTGTTAAATATGTGGACCAGACAAAACTGCTGGAAAACAAATAATGGAGGCTCCAGAGATAGGGATTATCTTCAAAGCAAAAGCTGGAAATCGCTTTTAAAAAGAAAACATCTACTTTTACTTTAGCAAAAAGAAAAGAGAAGAAGTGGACAAGAAAGAAAAAGTGGAAAGCATCTACTTTTAGCACATCAGAAGACAAGATAAGGAATCTTATCTCTTTAGAGTGCAGCAATAATATACGAATGACGCATACAATGATGTATGAAAACTTTGTATAGATCCTCTTTCCTTATTCTATAAAAGGGAGAGTTCATTTCAGTTGAAGGACATCAAATACACACGCCAAAAACACTGTATAAACCTATTCGAGTCCAGAAAAATAATGAGTGAGTAAACCCATTTAGGGTTCTAGTAATGTAGTAGTGTGTATGCTCTGGAAGCTTATATCCAGAGCCTGTAATAAGATTTTGTGATTAAATAAAAGTGATTTCTTTTATAACATTCTGTTAATTCCTGGAGGGAGTAAGGCGTCACGAGGTTAGTACCGCTTAGGCAGGAGGCCGTTAGGGAAAACAAGATGCATCCTTGGATAAAAATGGTATGATGATAAAAGAAGAAATTTATTTCATCTTGCAATCTTTGTTGCACTCTAAAGAGATAAGATTCTTTATCTTGTCTTCTGATGTGCTAAAAGTAGATGTTTTCCACTTTTTATTTCTTGTCCACTTCTTCTCTTTTCTTTTTGATAAAGTAAAAGTAGATGCTTTCTTTTTAAAAGCGATATCCAGCTTTTGCTTTGAAGATAATCCCTATCTCTGGAGCCTCCATTATTTGTTTTCCAGCAGTTTTGTCTGGTCCACATATTTGACAATCAAGGTTAATGCCAAATTTGTTTATTTCCTTTTGCTTTTTTCTGCAAAAGAATTCCTTGTGAGCTCCCACAGCATCTTTGTGTAGAAGTTGTTGTCTGAAAGCTACTACTTTACTATAATCTTCTTCACTTAATCCTTTGTGAGAGTAAGAAGTCATTAAAGCATGAGTAGTTGCGAGGTTAACTTTCAATTTATCCTCTTTCTGAATGTTGAATAATTTATTGATTAGAATCAATAATTTATTCTCTGCCATTTCTCTTAAGTCTTGTTTCTCCAGTGTGGATTCCATAGCTTGACTTGGAGAATAGATTTTTTCCTTTGTAGACCCAACCTGAATATAATGAAATGGTTGATTGGGAGGACAATCATATTCTTCTTCATCTTCCCAGCAAATAATCGTGCTAGTAGTTTTGATGAATATGTCAACTTCTTGACCTTTAAGACAATTATTTTTGAAAGTTTTAACTGCCTTTCTGAATTCTTTAGGGAACTTAGAGATTTCCAAGAGATTATTAGCTGGTTATATCTGTGCCAATAATCCATATTGATATGCTTGGTAGACCATGTCTGCATCAACATTGGGATAGAAATTGAAGTAACTAACATTCTTCTTGTCAGAGGTGAAGAAATGTTCACTAACGAATTCCTTATCAGTAGTTGTTCTTCCAAATTGATAGAGATAATTAAAACCTGAATAAAGGGTTTCAATAGTATCTTCTTCCGTCTATATTAACAACTGTTGAGATTTTGGAATTTTTCCCAAAACCTTTTTGCTAGAATTCCCTTGAGTAACTGCCCCTGCATAAGTTGGATGTAATCCTTCTGCAGAACTAATCAACTGAAGTGGTGGCTTGAGTTCTTGAGTGGTGTAAATACTTGCTGCAACTTTGGCTTCAGCAAATGATTTATACTTCTTGTGTTTGACTCCCGAGAATCCTTTTACAGCTTTCTCAGCAATATCCCATGTAGTGTAAATTCCTGCATTAGGACCATTAAAAACTACATAATAGGCTTTAGGGCCTTTAAATCTGTTCGGGACGGCTGAAGTTTGACCTTCGGTCTTATTAGGGATTTGAATTCCCCCGTTAGGCCTTAGAAGTAAATCTAAAGTTTTTTCTAATGTTGTTGAGGTCTATACCTCTGACTGGATTTTTAGTAAATCCACAACTTTCAATGGATTTGTGATTTCTTTACCTGGAGCCGTTTGCTCAGGAATAGCCTCATATTGATTCATTTCTGAAGATGGTGATGAAGTAACCATTTGTTGTGAAGATTGCTCTTCAATTTGAATTTTTACCAAATTCACAGGTATCAACGGATTTCATATGCCTTTACCGGTAGCCGTTTGCTCCGGGCTAGTTTCAGATTCTTCCATTTCTGAAGAAGGTTCTGAAATTTCCTTGTATGGTTCAGAAGATGAATATCTTCTTACAAAATACATTTCTGCACGAATAACTCCAAGTTTTTCTTGCAAAAGCTGAATTTTCTTCATTACAATAGTTTCTTGTAATGCTAATTTTTCCATAGCTATAGGCTTATGGTTCTCTCAAAGAAAGAGATTTTGTATAGGCAAAGAAGCCTTTTGTGTATAGAAGGGTTTGAGTAAAGAGTTGTTTGTGAGTTCTTCGCTCAGAATTCTTCTGTATTTATAGCCTGAAAAAGGCTTTGGATTCCTGTAAAAATAGCATAAAGCATCACATCAGGGTTAAGATGTGTTTACCTGATTTTTCTGGAATTCTCTTGTTAAAAAATCTGCTAAGCAGTTTTTCACTCCTTCAATGTGTTGTACATCAAAGCTATGGATTGATTACTAGATTGATTATAATAGGGTTGGCTAGTTTGTCCTTTATTGATGATACCTTTTAATTTTATATCTTTAATATTTGTTTTACTGAGTAGATCAGAATCTTGTCTAGATGATATTACTTTACTGAGTAAATCAGAATCTTTTCTAGATGATATTACTGATTGATTACCAATTTCTTCTAACATGAGTGGTTTCTTATAATTATCAAAACTTACTCTAACCGTTCCATCTAAATATTGTTTTCTGTTATCTACATTCATTATACCATTTGTTAATGGTGTCTGAGGTATTTCATTATCTAAAACACATTGACTAGGAAGGTTAATATCTTTCCAAAGTATCGTTTTTGGTACTTGGATATTAGCATCACTAGTACTACTTTGAATTAAAATAGTTTTGTCTTTTGGACATTTACTAAGTGCATGAATATTTAAATTAGTTTTCATTGTTTTATAATAAATTCTATAAATTAATGCAAGTGGTTGGGATCTCTCAATCATATGAGTGATTTCACCAGCTGTTTTAATATTTAATGTTAATGCTTTTAATAGATGGGGGTCATTCAGACTTAAAGTAAAGTCTGGGAAACAGTTAAAGTGGACTGGTCCATTATGGAGGCTAGATTCCATGATTCCTAATATACTAGGGACATAGTTTAAATATCTTGCATCTCTTAGACATAAAAGAATGCTAGAATTAATTCCTTTTACTGATAATGGTTTTATTGCTACTTGTATTAATCCTATGTAAATAAAATTATAATTTTTCTTTTTATATTTTTTTATTATTTCATTTGTTAATAAAGAACAGTTTTCATGTTCTTTGTTGATAGCATAAATTTTCTCTACGGTTTTAACATTATAATTGGTTTTAAAATTATCTGTAAAGGTTGACTGATAGATTTGTTTAGGATCTATACTGGGTATATTCCAATTACCTAAATCTTGACTAATGTTTTCATAACTATGTTCTTCTTGGTTTATGAAATCTGGGATCGATGTCATCGGTGACCTCGAGCTAACTGAGGAGCTAAACCTAAAGAGTCTATTCATTAATCTTGTTTTTAACTGTTTTTATTCCAAGGAGTCATAACTCCAGTCAACAATCAGTCACAAATGCATACGGATGTGCAGACTTACAAGATGCCCAAGACCCATCCGTAAGAAGGTATGAACTAATATTCCCAGAATCACTTTAGGTAATAAAAATAGTTAAAAACAAGATTAATGAATAGACTCTTTAGGTCTAGCTCCTCAGTTAGCTCGAGGTCACCGATGACATTGATCCCAGATTTCATAAACCAAGAAGAACATAGTTATGAAAACATTAGTCAAGATTTAGGTAATTGGAATATACCCAGTATAGATCCTAAACAAATCTATCAGTCAACCTTTACAGATAATTTTAAAACCAATTATAATGTTAAAACCGTAGAGAAAATTTATGTTATCAACAAAGAACATGAAAACTGTTCTTTATTAACAAATGAAATTATAAAAAAAATATAAAAAGAAAAATTATAATTTTATTCACATAGGATTAATACAAGTAGCAGTAAAACCATTATCAGTAAAAGGAATTAATTCTAGCATTCTTTTATGTCTAAGAGATGCAAGATATTTAAACTATGTCCCTAGTATATTAGGAATCATGGAATCTAGCCTCCATAATGGACCAGTTCACTTTAACTGTTTCCCAGACTTTACTTTAAGTCTGAATGACCCCCATCTATTAAAAGCATTAACATTAAATATTAAAACAGCTTGTGAAATCACTCATATGATTGAGGGATCCCAACCACTTGCATTAATTTATAGAATTTATTATAAAACAATGAAAAATAATTTAAATATTCATGCACTTAGTAAATGTCCCAAAGACAAAACTATTTTAATTCAAAGTAGTACTAGTGATGCTAATATCCAAGTACCAAAAACAATACTTTAGAAAGATATTAACCTTCCTAGTCAATGGATTTTTGATAATGAAATACCTCAGACACCATTAACAAATGGTATAATGAATCTAGATAACATAAAACAATATTTAGATGGAACGGTTAGAATAAGTTTTGATAATTATAGGAAACCACTTATGTTAGAAGAAATTGGTAATCAATCAGTAATATCATCTAGAAAAGATTCTGATTTACTCAGTAAAGTAATATCATCTAAACAAGATTCTGATCTACTCAGTAAAACAAATATTAAAGATATAAAATTAAAAGGTATCATCAATGAAGGACAAACTAGCCAACCCTATTATAATCAATCTAGTAATCAATCTGAAGACGATAATGAACAATTATCTCCTACACAATCAGATTTTGAAACCAAACCTATTAATCACCAGTTAAGAACTATTAATAAAGAGGTTAAAATCAATTGGAAACTCTTAACAGAAGATTTCAATTCAAAAGAAAATAGGTTAAAAAGACATCAATTTAGAGAAAATCATAATCAGAAAGAAAGAGATAAAATAGTTAATAAATGGAAGATTTTCCTAACAAAAGAGAAAATTAATATTACTTTTTATTCTTGGTATGAGAAATACTATGGTAAATGCAATGCAATTACTAAGACACAATGGATTAAAGAAGATAAATCTAAAATCTCATCTAGTCATCCTCCAATAGAAACAATAATAATTCCAGTAAAAGATACAGTAATTATAGCCTCACCATTCAAAGTATCTGATGGTAGAAATGACGAAAAGAAATTAATTGAACAAAATAATTTCACTAATCAATATCTAGCCTCTCTAGGTAAACAATTAGATAAAATTAAAGATAAAATTAAAGATCCAAATATTAAACAATATTTAAATCTAGACATTATTAAAGAACACAACCAAGATTGTGAAGAAAAACCCTTAATAAATTTACCTAGTAAAAGAGAAAATTTAAGCTTACCTAATAAAGACAAAGAATTAATAAAAACATTAGATAAATTATTTAAAAAACTAGACAAACCAGAATCTAGCAAAACTATAGGAGTCTTTTATGAAAGTCCTAACGATAGTGATGATTCTACTAGTCTTAATCAATTTAAAAAACTAAGTTTTAACCAACCTAATCCCACAACCCAAACAAAGAATTGGTATCCTAGACCAACTCCTCCAAATTTACAATTTGAAGAAAGAAACCTAGATAATCAATTTTCTGTTTCATCCAAAAAAAATTATGAATGGAATATTGATGGTCTAAGTGAACAAGAAATATTAAACAAATTAAATCATATGTCCATGGTAGCTAATAGCTATATAACAACACTTGGCCATTTAAATCAAAGTGAAATTGTTGAAATTTTAGCTAGTGGTTTCACAGGAACCCTAAGATCTTGGTGGGAAAAACATCTCACTGAAGATACTAGGTTTAGCATAATCAATGCCTATCAATTAGATAATGATGGTCAACCAATATTTGATGAAACAATAGGAATCCCATCAGATGGAGTCAATACTTTAATTTACACAATAATAAAACATTTTATTGGAACTCCTAGTAATATTACTGAAAGAATCCATGATCAACTCAGTAACTTAAATTTTCCAACTCTAAGTGATTTTAGGTGGTATAAAGACGTATTTATGTCTAGAGTTATGATGAGAGACGATAGTAATAAATCATTTTGGAAAGAGAAATTTGTTAATGGATTACCCAATTTATTTGCACATAAAATTCGTGAAGAATAAGTAAAAATTTAGGATTTATAAATTACGACGAATTAACTTATGGTGAAATGATAAATGTCATAGAAAAAATAGGATTAAAAATGTGTATTGATCACAAAATCACTAAACAAGTTAATAAAGATAAAAACAAAGCTAAATATGAGTTAGAAACTTTTTGTGAGCAATATGGGTTACATCCCATAGCCCCTTCCAGGAATAAACCTAAACATCATAATAAATATAAGAAATTTAATAAATATGATAAAAGAGAAAGTAAAGAAGAATATTACAAAAAACCACAAAATTTTAAAAAGAAAACATTTAACAATAACAAAAAATTTACTAAAAAAATTGATAAAAGTAAAGTTATTTTGTCACAATTGTGGCAAACCGGTTCATTATAAAAATGAATGTGGAGTTAAGGATAAACTTAATCAACTACATATTTCCAGTGAAGATACCGAGTTAATCCTTCAATTAATGAGAATTGAGGACGAATCTAGCGATAATAGCGAACATTATACGGATATACTTTCTCAATCAACTAGTACTAATAACATAGATAGTGATAATAGTAAACCAAACATTACTATAGGATGTACAGATAATTGTAACGATAATTGTTGCAATAAAACACTAAATGTACTATCCAAAATTCAAGAGGAAGAAACCAATTTACTAATAGAATTAATTAGTAAAATAACAGATCCCCAATTAAAAACACAATACATTAATAAATTAAAAACCTTACTAACGCAAGATATCAAAACTGATAAGAAAAATGAAAAACCTAAATTTAGTCTTAATAAGACACTTGAAAGATTTAAAAACCCAGTTAAAGAAATAACATTGTTAGATTTAAATCAAGAAGTCAATATTTTAAAAAAAGAAATTTCTAGTTTAAAACAAGAAATTCCAAAATTAAAAGAAGAAATTGAACAAATTAAAACTGACTCAAAATTATTAATTCATGATTCTTCTGAGGAAGAAGATCTAGAAGATAAAGAATCCGAAGTTATTAAACAACAAGGACTTTCATTAAAAATGTTAAAAGATATTACTATTCAAAAATGGTATACTAACATTAAACTAATAGTTAATAAAACTTTTACTATTAAAACATCTGCTCTTATTGATACAGGAGCTGATTTAAATTGTATTCAAGAAGGACTAGTTCCAACAACTTATTATGAAAAAACTAATGAAAGACTAAGCTCGGCCAATGGTAGTCAAATGAACATAAAATACAAATTACCTAATTTTCATATTTGTCAGGACAACATTTGCTTTCAGACCTCTTTTGTCTTAATAACAAACATGATTGATAAAATTATATTAGGATTACCATTTATTTATTTACTATACCCTTTTACAACCTCAACTAAAGGATTAAACAGTAACATTTAATTTTATCCTAGTGTATATATATATATATATAATATATATATATATATATATATATATATATATATATATATATATTACACTATAATATATATTTTACTTATTTATAAAAACTATTATAAGCAAAATATAGAATAGCTAGTCGGTTGTCAATTTGGTATGCTGTAGTTCTTTAATTTAATTAATACATTTATCAGATAAAAATAATTTAAATAATTTAAATAATTTCGAGCCACGGTCCTCTATATTTTTTGGAGAAGTTTTTCTTCTAGTTCAAGTACAAACACATTTTATATAAAATTTATTATAACCGGTAAGTTGAATGATAATCGATAATAAAATTTAGTATGTATCCTTATATGTGGTAAATAAAACATATGGAACCTATCTTATATTTCTAATTTTGAAAAAAAGTACTTCAATTATCATACTTTGGATAAGCATATAATTTATTTTTATTTTTTTGAAACTAAATTTATTTATTTATTATATATCCAATTGAAATCCGAACCCTAACTGGAATCCAAAAAAAACCCAACGGATCGGGTTTGAATTTGCATTTCACATATCCAAATCCGAACCCGATCCGAAATATAACGGATCAAATTTAAATTTTAAAAAATAGCGGACCCGATTGTCATACCTGTTAACAATACATATAACAACACAAGTAATATTTTGCTAGATGATGGTCATGTATAATAAAGTTTGTGTTTTATAAGACATACTCTTTCAAGCTGAGCTTGACTCGAGTGCCACCATAGCCAAGCAAGAGACCGTCTCACCTCCCTCGACAGCTACTTTTATATCTAGCTTTATCAAGATCCATTGGTTTAACCGTCACCACTTACCCGGAGATGAACTTCACAATAAATTTTATACATCACTTCATTATATAATATATACAAAGACAAGCTAAACTATATCCAGTGAAAGCATATGGTATTATATCAAACAAAGATTTACCAGGGAGATCGAAGAATTCCAGCGGTTGTTTTCCAGGGACAGACCATTTTCTCCACCAGAAATCTCTGTAAAGGTGTGCAAAAAACAAATTGGTGGCCACCCTGTTACTTGCGTTCTGTAATTTCACAAACCTATTAGTTTACTATATAGTGTTTGCGGAGTTTCGACTAAAGCTCTTTAAGATATCATACAGCTACTCAAGGTAGTGGCTTACCATCAAAATTAGCCTCTGATCCATCCTCTTCATGGGGATTTGATGCTGCTAGCTTGTTTCTGTTGAAGCTAGAGATTGCTTCTTTGTCAGTTTTATCCATTCCTGGCAAACCAAACCTCAGTCAGTAGCCTCATGATTTACACCTTTCTGCTGTATTCTAATGCTTTCGATTTGTAGTAAGAGCTATCAACAGAAATTAACTAGAAGCTTTATCATAGATATACTGTGTAGGAGAGGAGATCAATCAAAAATATGTTGTAGAAGATAAAAGAGTTTGTGTTTTAATACAGAGAGAAAGGGTCTTACTACAGTTATATTACTATAGAGACGGGGAATCTTTATAGTGTGATGCAGAGCATTTTTAACAGGCCGTTGAGAGTGGTGTCAAGTTTTACATGTCATGTCATTTTTAAGTGCTTTTCTATTTAAAGTTGTAAGGGTGTTCAAAAAGTGTCGAGAGAAATTGTCAATTTTTGACACTCTCTTATGGAGCTGGTAATTCGTTCGTTTCGTATACTTTCGTATTGTGTACTTTCGTGTTTCGTGTACATAAATGATAACCCAAATCCGACCTGTCAAGGATTCGTGTCATTTCGTGTTCGTGTATACGCATGTCGTGTACTTTTCGTGTCGTGTAATTTTAAATAAAATTTTTAATATAATAAATCAAATAAAAGAAATTAAATTTTAAAAGTTTCAGTTAAAATTTTACTATTTGAGTATTAAGTCAATAAGCCGTAATGTTCCAAGTGCAGTCAAATCTTGCTAAACTTAAATTTGAAACTATTTTCTATTTTATTTTTGTAAAAATTATATATACAATATTTATGATAATATGTATCTATATATTTTTAATATATTTATTTAATTATTTCGTGTACTTTCGTTTCGTGTCGTGTGCCCAAGGGTAAATCCAAAACCGACACGAAATTCGCTCGTATAATTTCGTGTTCGTGTATTTTCGTGTTCGTGTACCGAAAAGGTAAAACCAAATCCGTCATTTTCGTGTCGTGTACGAAATTGCTGCCTCTACTCTCTTAGCACTCCCTTTAAATGAAAAAATCACAAATATTAGTACTAATAATATAAATGATTCATTTCTATTATACTGTATTTATTTTAATATTATTTATTTAGGAATTATCTAGACACTTTATATGTTAACTATTGAACTTGAAAAGTGCTAGTTTTAATATAAATAATTGAAACAATAAAAAGTTATTATTATTATTAATAAATTGACATGTTTAGAGCATCTCCAACCCTCTTCCCCCTTATCTATATTTTTGCCACATATACAATTATAGGAAACCAAATTAAATTTAAGCACTCCAACCATTTGCCCCCTTACCTAAAAGTTTTAGGTGAGAGAAAATGATTCCCTACATTTGGGGTTCCATTTTTGCTCCCCTATATTTGCTACATCATCACCCAACTCCATCTTTATTAATTAAATATTAAATACTACTCTTATCATCCTTCATTCCTATTATTTAAATACTATTTTAAAATATAAAAAGTCAATATAGGTAATACCATTAGAGTGAAATAGATTTTTCATCCCCTATATTTTAGGTATTTACTAATTTAATATATCTTAGGAGCTCAAAATAGAAAATCCCATTGGGGCTGCTCTTAGCCCCTCAAGAATGCCCATCTTGAAAGTGAACTAAGCGCAAAAAATATATAGAAATTTGAGTCGTTAATGAAGGGCATAGATTTTAGATAAAGGCAGGCTAAGCTGTCGGTAGAATTTTGGGATGAGAGTTATAAAAGCTCAGAGAAAGCATTTTGAAGGGCATTTGTTTTGAGTTTACGAGGCTCTCTTTCTTGGTGTTAGGTATGGGCAGACGCGTCTGCATGTGGGGCTAGCAATTTCGACCCAATCAATGAATATGAAAATTTTATTCTCGTTTATTAATAATTGAATTGAAATAAACCTCTAGATAATTGGATCGTGAAACTCAATTCTCACAAAATGGATGACTCCATAGTTTCAAAATCCACATATATATACTTATTAAAGTGTAATCCTGCTTTAACAATTTTTAATGTCAATATGTTATCACACTCATATCATAAAATTATAGAATTTGGAATGTAACTATTTAAAGTATTTAGCATCTCGATTAAATATAATCATGTTTTCACCACCACCGCTAGGCATGTCGAGTCTTCAGAATTCCCTGACCCGTCCAAAGAAGCGTTTCAACACCACAAGCTAGTCTATTTTGACTTCCATCACAGACATTAACCTCCGGACGAAGTTTCGGATCTAGGTCTATTAACGGATTGGGTTTGAATTGGATAGGTCTAAATCCATATTTATATTCATTTATTTTAGCGAATTCAGATTCGGATCGGATCGGATCGGGACCGGATTTTTTATAGGCCGATCCATATCCGGATCCGTTCGGATCACGGACCGCGGATCGGATATCCGATCCATTTATATTTTTCTTTAAAAATTTTGATTTAAATTAAATTTCACTTAATATTGAATTTTTTTACAATAGCTTGTAATGATAACAAAATAATTAAATAATAACTCTAAAGTTTAAAATACGAACTCTAACATAATATTAGAAATTTAAAAACAAATAAAAATAAAAAATTTAGAATAATATTGAGAAAAACATGATGATTCATAGACCAAACGATGATATTATTATACTTCGGAAAAATCTTATGTCGCATTTTAATTAGTAGTGATTGTATAGACTACAAAGTTGATATAGGTTAAAAATAACCCTAAAGATATAATTAATATTGCATAAATTAAACCTAGATGGTCCATAAATAAGGCCCATTAATAAGGCCCGGAACTCTAATTAAATATTAATTTCGTAATTAATATTTGGGCTAGAAGTACAACCTGTATTAGGAGACGTCCAATACAGGCTTGTTCTAATACAATTGGACTTGTTTCAATACAAGTCCTTTATGATATGGAAACAACTCCTACAAGGAAGGAACTAGAATTAATTCTTATCCACCGTCAAGGATAAGACTTATTCTTTAAGAAAGTGATAATACTTATCAACTATCAAGGATAAGATTTATCCTTCAAGAAAGTCAATACTTATCCACCGTCAAGGATAAGATTTATCCTTCAAGAAAGTCAATACTTATCCACCGTCAACGATAAAACTTATCCTTCAAGGAAATCAATACTTATCCACTAGGCTTCTAAACGCCTATATAAAGGGTCTGACCCCTCATCTCAGAACTACGTTTTGGACACAGCTCCATACGTCATCTACTACGTTTTGGACACAGCTCCATACGTCATCTACAACGTTTTAGACTTCATCCTCGAATAAGGACATAAAAGTCACTACGTCCTTGGTGTGCCCCTGCCACCATAGCCCCGAGGGCAACACCAACTACGTTTTTTGGCTTGATTCTCAGCACTGATTGAGATACGTAGGCATCTTGTGAGGACCGATTTAGTCACGAAACACAAGAGCAGCCATTAAAGCTCGAAAGCTCTTAAACCCTAGCAATTAATTTACGAGTACACTTTTTAATCCATAACAAAAGTATTGACTATTAAAAATTGCAAATAATTTTTTCATAATATATATTATACAATATATTTATATAAATATTATATATAATATATTTATATATATTATATTCGGATCGGATCGGATCGTTAACGGATCGGATCGCATATCCGCTTCATTTATTATCGGATTTTTCTTATCGGGTCGAATTTCGGATCAGATTTTTTTTGTCAAATCCATATCCATTAAAACGGCCTCGGATCGGATCTCCGCTCCATTGACAGACCTATTCGGATCCTTCTTTCCTTTGATCTAGTTGTTGAATCACTCTAGCATGATTCTCGTCATGATGCCAACACCATTCTTTCCACTCCCTCGTAGCATCCCTATTATCTGTCTCCAGCTGGATAAAGTTAAGCCTTTAAACGCTGTTCTTAAACTTAACAGAAACCCCCGTAACTCATTAGCTCAAACTCTTAAGGCACGTATAGTTGGAGACACCATTTGATTATTAAGCCCTTTTCATCTCTCACCACAATACCTGTTAGATAGATGTGATTCAAAATTTAATATAAAAAATAATTATGATTAGATTTAAATTAATTCTATTATAGATTTTGAATGAGATTTTCTAGGTGATTGTTTACGTGGTAGTTAGGGTTACCTATTTATCAATGAATTTGTTTTATGTGTAGAAGGCTCACAATTGTAATTTATTATTATGGCAACAACATAATAAAACACTTTTGTTTTATTTACTTTTTGATTACTTCTATTTTACTTTTATCAATGATCACCTATGTTTAAAAATCTAACAGTGGTATCATAGCTTTAATCTTCTTAAGGGATCTGTGAGTGAAGTAAGAGATTCAAGTTTGTGGAGGATTGAATTTGAGAAGAAGATGCAACCTCTTGAAAACAATCCAACACTAATTCAAATCAAGTTTTTTGGAGATGAGTCAATGAAAAGGAAGAAGGGTCAAGACGATTGTTATGATGATGATGAGAAAGAAAGCGGGGCCCAAGTGACCTTGAATTTTTTTAAAAATAATATTTATGTAGAGAAGTGCTCCATTAAAATGGAAGTTGATGAGAAGTACGTCAGCATATGAAATAGATGAGAAGTGTACCTTTGAAAAGTAAATAAATTGAAGAGAAGTGTTTCATTTTTATTTAGTTTTTTAATTTTAGTAATTTTGAATCAAGAGAGGATGTTAGATAAATGTGATTCAAAATTTAAAATAAAAAATAGTTATGATTAGATTTAAATTAATTCTATTATTTAGGAATTATTTGTAGATTTTGAATGAGATTTTCTAGGTGATTGTTTACGTGATAGTTAGGGTTAACTATTTATTAGTGAACTAGTTGAACATCCGCGCTTCGCGCGGTCAAAAAAAATTATTTTTTAAAAAATGATAAATAACCTCCTACAAATAATTCTTACATTCGGCGAGACAGCTACTAAGATTCTCAGCTGCCTTCAAAGTTACTTTAACTGTGTGATTAATAAAATAGCTTACATTATTATTAGTTCTCTATTTATAGGTTCTAATTTAAATCACATAGAAAAATACATCTAGTTGTAAATTTTGCAACTTAACAAATCATGAAAATATAGATCTTATGCCTCTCTAGTTGATTAATTTGGTCATCAAAAGAGCAGTTACATCAAAAATTAAATTACACGATAATTATTTTCTAGAATAATTAATAAATTATTTATTTGTCCATTTGTAAACTAAATTGTGCGGCTGCCGCAATGGTAAAGTACCCACAATTCACCATCCAATTTTAAAAAGACCTAAGCTAAAAATTACACGATAATTATTTTCTAGAATAATTAATAAATTATTTATTTGTCCATTTGTAAACTAAATTGTGTTCCCGTGATTTCTTCGATAACTGAATTGTTCAACTTGATTTTACTAAACTGCGTTGTATTCATCAACTTTTAATTATCTTTTCATCTTAATATTTATTATTTGATTACTTTTTTTCATATATTGATGTTAAAGACTAGGAGTACATGAGAGGAGTAATATAAACATGAAAAAGGATGCACCGTACACTGATATAACCTCCACCAACTTAAAGAGGTTGTAGTTCTTTATAATTAATCATTATACATCGATAAAACACAGGTAGAGATATCGTCAATATTTTCACAATGTGTATTGATCTTTCCACTTCATTTTCACCGCACTGAAAAATGCTCACTTCTTTGTATACTTTCTAACGTAGCATGATCATCCAGGCCTTTGTTAGGTTGTAAGAACTGTTTGCATGCGCTGAAAAAAAGACTGAATGAGCATTACATGGAAATAAAATAAAAGATTAAAATGAATAACAGTACTGCAAGATTATAGTTAGAAGATAGACATAAGAAATGCAAACCTGAATATGTGAGGAAGAGATGTGGCAAAGTAAGGTATTTTTTCTTACTTATATAGTGATAGAGTAAAAGTAATTAATAACAACATACCAAGAGTTGGGAGTTATGGAATATAAATCAGCCAGCCTCTTGAACTTCTTGATATCATTATTAGCATTGCCGTTCATTTTTTTTTAAGTCTTGTGTTTTTAGAATGACCCCAGCCTTGAAAAATCAGAAAAAATAGAATGCAGACTTTGAAGTATGCCACGTCATCCTCCAAAGATCCTTCCGAGATTTTCCTTTATATAGATATATAGATTTGTTTTATGCGTAGCCTATATATAAAGGCTCACAATTGTAATTTATTATTATGACAACAACATAATAAAACACTTTTGTTTATTTACTTTTTGATTACTTTTTGATTACTTCTATTTTACTTTTTATAACTATCACCTATTTTTATAAAGCTATGCCCGAGTCATTTCGGAAAAAGATCATTCATAGAATCATAGTGAAGGCGTGCATTTCTTCTTGCTTAGCCACTTAAAGAATCTAAATCCGTGCATGGATCATATTTCTCCTTGAGACTCCTTGCTTTGTCAGTTCATGATCAGCTCCTTGCATTTCTTCCCCTTGGGGCGTAATAAATTCTTAAAACATGAAGGTTTTTGATGGCTGACCATGAAGAATCATTTTGAAGACATGCCTTCATTTTTAAGAAACTTGTAACTGCTAGTTGGCTGTCTGTGCAAATAACTGATCCTTCCTTCCCTGTGGAATTGTTAGAATATGCTTTGCACAAAATTTGATTGCCTATTTAGCAAAAAAAATAAAATTTATTGCCTCTAATATGTGGTTCTCACTTCTCACGAGTTAAAATGTTTAATTCGTAACATTCTTTCTCTTCAGTTTTAGACCAGTTATAATTATATCAAACAATTACTAAAATAAAATTATTGTAAATTAACAACATATAAATACACAAAAATTGTAAATAAATATAACTATAAATATTTAAAAAAGAGCCGTGTTTTGGACGAGGAAGTTACACTAGCTACTAGAAAACTGTCAATAGACATCGCCCATATAACATCGGTTGTTGGGGCCACCGATGTAAAAGATCCTAATTAACATCAGTTTCTAAATAACTGATGTCTTTGTATTGTTATAACATCAGATTATATCCGAACCGATGTAATAAAGTTGTCTTTAAAAAATTTTAAGCACCCGCTAATACTTCCCCCCTTATACTAAATGTTTTCCCTCTACAATTTCCCCCTCTTTGACAATTTTTCTTCCCCCATTTTTTTTGAGCTATAATACCCCTCTCCTCTAAATCATACAAAATTAAAAATTTAATTGAAACAAAAACTAATTAAACTGAAAAACCGCCCCCTCTCTCTCGACCTCACCTCTCGATAACCCCTTTCTCTTCTGTTTGCCTTTCTCCAGTCTCTCACTCCTCTTTTTTCCGCCTCTCTCAATCATTTTCCATTCTTCTCACAATCTCCAGTCTCCTCACAATCTCTTATCCTCTCATCTCTCTCATTTTCTAGTGTTTTAAAAACTCAACTCAATTTTATTTCTCCCCCAAATTACTATACAAACCTAGGGCTTCAATTAAGCTTTCAATCATCTAAAATCCCCTAAATAGCTTCCATGACAGCTCAAATCCATCTCATTCGACCCAAATTCGCCCCCAACCCGACCCGAACCACCTCCAAGTCCGGATTTTTCGGAACCTCGGTATCATTCACAACCCCCAAATCATCACTCTCAAGGCTAAGAAAATACAGCAACAGAAGAAACCATAGTCTCCGAGTTGCGGCGGAGAAAGTGGTGGGGATTGATTTGGGGACTACTAATTCAGATATGGGTGCAATGGAAGGTGGAAAGCCTGTGATTGTTACCAATGCGGAGGGGCAAAGAACGACACCTTTCTACTGGTATTTATTACCCCCTACTTGGACTTTTTAGGATTTATACTCTTTTTCTTCATCAAGAATTCCCACTATTTACATTCAATTTCACCTTGTTTACTATCCTCACTTATTATTTGTTTTACCTCCTTCAGTGAATGTCGCTCCAAGCGTGAAATGTCTAGATTGTATCCTCATGCTAAAGGTATATTACTGGCACTCCAGGACAAGGGAATTGATGTTGTTATTGCCTCTAGATCACCAACTGCAGATATAACAATTACATTTCTCCACAAATTGCACATTAAGTCCATGTTTGTTGCCCAGGTGAGTCAGTCAGTTCTACACATTCTTACTTTTAACTGTTTGGTTTGCATCTCATCCTACTTAATGTTAATATGTTATAATTAACCCGATGTCTATTGACGTTTTTCTAGTAGTGTTACTAAAAAAATTAAAAGAAGTAGACCAAGTTATAATAAATTTTTAGTAAGAAAGCTCATAAAAATTAAAGGGAATAGACCCAAGTTATTAAATTACATAAAATGGTATAATAAGTTTTAATAAAAAAACTCATACAAATTAAAAGGAGTAGACCCAAGTTATAAAAGTACATAAAATCGTAAATTAACTTTTTAATATGTAAGTCTATGAAAGATTAAAAGCAGTGGACCCAATTTATTAAAGTACATAAAATCGTATAATAAGTTTTTAATAAGAAAATTCATAAAAAAAAAATTAAAATGAGTATGCCCAAATTATTATAACATAAAATTTGATCCAAAATATCGACTACCGTTCGCAAAATTACCAAACTTTTAATATTCCGTCTTTAATAATATAGTATAGATAGATTGTATATCCATAAGATCTTTAGAAAAGATTGCTAAAATAATTAGGATCTAAATATGTGTTTACATAACTAGGTTAAAAAAAATCATAAAGTAAAATAATTAATTCTATTTTGGGTCCAAGTAACAAGAACTAAGTAATAAAACCCAAGTTTCAATACTTTAATTTTAGGACCGAGCCTTATTATGGATATCTGTAAATAAAAGTAATTAAGTAAGGATAATTAAGTAAATATAATCAAGTAATGGTAACTAAAACTTTTAATGTTTTCTTTTTAATAATATAGTACAGTTAAACCAGTAATAGCTTTGGACGGGAGAAAATATTAGTTTATCGAGTTTATTATTTTATCGAAAGTAAAAATACATTGAATTTATTATGTTAGGATCGAAAAAAATTTATTTTAGCTAGGTTATTACTTTATCGATTATTAGTTAATTGAGGTTCACGGGACAGAACCATTACATAAATATTCATAATACATATTTTTATCACATTTTTAATTAGATATGATTATAAATTTTAATTATTAAATAAAAAATGAAATTAAACTCTCTTTTTAAAAAAAATAATAATTAAAAATTAGTCAAATAGTCTAAAATGATTCTACAACAGAATCAAATTTATCCAAAATGATACTGCAGTAGAATCAAATTTAAACTCAATGTTTTTATTCAAATTTTAAATGTTAATTTTTTTATAAAGTTTGTTTATGCTAATATTCTACGTTAGAATCATATTATATATTTTATGTAAAAAAATTAAAATTATTTATGAGATTTTATAATAGAATATATGATTCTCTCTGATTCTCTATATAAGATGGTTGTCTTTGGAACAATGGCCTAACGAAAACTAAGTAATAAAGCTCAGGCTTTTTTTAATATAATATAATATATTTTTTATAGTAAAATTATTTTTTTAAGTTCTTTTTTGTGTTAATAATACAAATATATAGAATATAGTATTATTGACATTTTTATTAAAAAAATATAGTGTTTGATATTTTTTGGAATATATTAATAATTGAAAGATATAAATATTTTTTTATATTCTTTTTTTGTATTAATAATAGAAATATATAGAATATAGTATAATTGATATGTTTATGAAAAAAATATAGTGTTTGATATTATTTTGGAATATATTAAAAATTGAAAGATATATAATTAAAAAAAGGGAATATTAAAAATAAAAAGAAGGGGTGCCCGTGATATTTTTGGAAAAAGAGAGATTTTAGGAAGGATAAATGAAAAAGGTAACATGTTTTAGTTGAAAAGATATTGCGTGTGATATTATTGGAATTTTTTGTATTAATAATATAAATACATAGAATATAGTAAAATTGATATTTTTATTAATAAGATATAGTGTTTGATAATTTTTGGAATATATAAATAATTGAAAGATATATAGTTAAAAAAGGCAATATTAATGATAAAAAGAAATTGAAATTTTTTGTATTAATAATATAAATACATAGAATATAGTATAATTGATATTTTTATTAATAAGATATAGTGTTTGATACTTTTTGGAATATATTAATAATTGAAATATATATAGTTAAAAAAAGCAATATTAATGATAAAAAGAAGAGTTGACCGATAGTTTTGAAAAAAGAGAGATTTTATTAAGGATAAATGGAAAATGTAACATGTTTTAGTTGAAAAGATATTATGCGTGATATTATTGAAAAATGAGTGAATTTTGTTAGAAAAAATATGTTTTAATTATAAAAAGACAATTAGCCAGTTAAAGGACCAAAAACCAAAACTTTCAATGTTTCGATTTTAATAATATAGTATAGATCTATAAATAAAAGTAATTAACTAAGAATAATTAAGTAAAAAAATATTAAATAAGGGTTACTAAGTAAAACAATTAATTCTACTTGTGGCTCAAATACCAAATTTTGGTATTGGACTTATTATTTATATTTATAATTAATAATAATTATATAAGTATAATTAAGTAAAATTAATTAAGTAATGATAATTAAGTAAAATAATTAATTATATCTTGAGTCCAAGTAACCAATTTTAAGTAATAAGGCAAATATTCAATACTTAAATTTTAGTATTGGGTCTTATTATGATATCTATAAATTAAAGTAATTAAATAAAAATAATTAAGTAATAAAAATGATATGGGCTAAAAATAACCCTAGAAATATAATTATTGATGTATTAATTAGACCTAGATTGGTCCAAAAATACGGTCTAATATTTAAGGCCCAAAACCCTGATTATTTATTAATTTCGTAATTAATAAATAGGGAAAAAATACAGCTCACGAAAAGAGTCCAAAATATGGCAAATTTATCAAAGAAGGATCCAGAATCCCAATTAATGAGTCACAGCCTTTATCAACAAGGAAAAGACTTCTCCAGCAAGAAATACAATGTTTATCCATTATCAATAAGGAGACTTATTAGCTAAGTCTCCTGAACGTACCATAAATACAAGGCTCCAGTCGCCTATATAAGGACCCTGATCCTACAATCAGAACTACGTCTCTGGCTTGATTCTCAGAACTAATTGAGATACGTAGGCATCTTGTGAGGACCGATTTAGTCTCGAAACACAAGTGCAGCCATTAAAGCTCGAAAGCTCATTAATCCTAGCAATTAATACACAAGCACGTTTTTTAATCCATAACATTTGGCGCCGTCTGTGGGAAGACAACATCAACCATGGCAAACACACGAAGAACAACTCGAGATACTTCAGTTTCTGAGGAGTTTCCTATCACCTCTGAGGCTGATACTCATGGAAATCAACCACCACCAACCACTGACACTCAAGGGGCGAATATCCCCCTCACCGCCACTCAAGGATCGGAGATCCCAATTTCGGTTGAAGGGACGAATCCTCTCCAGATGGTCATTCATGGATCTAATCCACAAGAGATCGTTCACCAGTAACCGAACACGACCTCCCCGCTACTCATGAATGCACCAAGTGGTCTCCAACTCCACACTACTGATCTCCCTCAATATGCAACTCAAACTTTGGGGATGCCAGGCTATGGCATGCCCCCTCGACCCATGGCGGCCGGTAGTGGTCTCAACCCCACTTACCATGAAGCATATGTTCCTCCTTATATACAAGGTCTGGGACCCCAAAGCCAGCAAACTCAAACTCGGCGACCCCCCTGATTCAAGATTACTCGGGTCCCTATACTGAGGATGATGATTATACATCTGCAGAAGAGAGGGATGTCGCCCCAAGGAGGAAGCGTTCTTCCGAAACAAATCGGGAACAACCTCAAACTACTAAGGAGAAAATTACAGCCCATGAGGCAGAGACTGCAAGACTCAAGAAACTCCTTGCTGAAGAGGAGGCTGCCAAAGCTCAAGGCCGAGCAACTAGAAGAGTCTCGATAATCAACTTGGACCCGACACCAAGAAGGACTAAGAGGGCTGAAGCCTCAAGGGGTGATCCTAATATTTTTTTCCCCTAGGAGATCCTGATGATCCTACACCACCGTTTACTTATGACATCATGAAAGCCAACATCTCCAGAAAATTCAAGATGCCAACGATCAAGGCTTATGATGGAACGGGAGATCCCGCTAACCATGTGAGAACCTTCTCCAACGCACTGCTATTGCAGCCAACAAATGATGCGGTTAAGTGCCGAGCGTTTCCGCAAACCCTTGCGGGCATGGCACAATGTTGGTACAGCCGTTTGCCTCCCAATTCTATTGGATCCTTCAAAGAGTTAAGTAAGGCGTTCATCAACCAATTTGTAAGTGGGAGGGTGCATGAGAAAAGTTCTGCATCCCTCATGGGAATCAGGCAAGGTGAGAATGAATCCTTGAGGGAATACATAAATCGATTCACTAGGGAGGCTCTGAAAGTCCCGGACTTGGAGTACAAAGTAGCTATGATAGCCCTGCAACAAGGAGCTACTGATGATCACTTCAAGAGATCCTTGGCAAAGCATCCACCCGAAAACATGTTGAAGCTCCAAGATAGAGCCGGAAAGTATATCGAGGCCGAGGAAAGTATGAAGAAATATGAACCCACTATTGAGGGAAGTGAAAACGGAAAAAAGAGAAAGGAGACTCAAGAGTATGACGCTGGGGACAAATATCCCAGGACAGCGAAGGATTCTGACTCTCCACCTAAAAAGAACAACTTTGGGCCCAGGTTCAATGAATATGCAAGGTTGAACACCTCAAGAAGTCAAATTCTGATGGATATTGAGAAGGAAGAAGATCTTCGATGGCCAAAGCCACTAAGATCCGACTTGGAGAAACGAAACAAGAATCAATTATGTCGTTTCCATAAAGAAGTTGGTCATGACACCGACGATTGTAGACAACTGAAAGATGAAATCGAGTTCTTAATCCGAAGAAGAAAACTCGATAAGTTCACTAAGGATGGGAATCGAGGAAATCAACAAGGAAACTATAAAAGAAAAGACTATGATAGGAGGGACAACGACCAAGATCGTAATCCTAAGCCCCGAGGGCCTGTCATCAACATGATATTTGGAGGACCGACTGCTGCTGGATCCTCCCGAAACTCAAGGAAAGCTTATGCCCGAGAGGTAATGACTGTTGTGGGAGAAGCACCGAAACGTGCCAGGACAGAAGTGGCTATTAGCTTTGATGATTCTGATCTTGAAGGGGTGAAGTTCCCCCATGACGACCTGTTGGTCATTATACCTGTAATAGGCAACTCCTAGTAGATAATGGAGCTTCCGTGGACATCCTGTTCCATGACGCCTTCATCAAGATGGGATATACCGATTCACAACTGACTCCTTCAAACATGCCCATATATGGGTTCAATGGGGTTGAATCCAAAGTAGAGGGAACTATTCAGCTCCCTATGACAATAGGGCAAGGTTCACAAACAGCAACTCAAATGCTGAACTTCGTGGTGATAAAGGCAACCTCGACTTATAATGCAATCCTTAGTAGGACAGGCCTTCATGCATTCAAGGCTGTTGCCTCAACTTACCATTTGAAAATCAAGTTCCCAACAAGGAACGGGGTTGGTGAAGAACAAGGAGATCAAAAGATGGCTAGGAATTGCTATGTAGCCGCGTTAAGGCCTGATGGAGTCGGGGGGGGGGGGGGGGGCAGGTTCTCCCAATCGAGGTTATGAATTCAAAAGACGATAAAGAAAGAAGGGGAAAGCCAGCCGAGGATCTAATTCATATTCCCCTAATCCCGGAAGAACCAGACAAAGTCACTTACATTGGAGCATTGTTGCCTGAACCCTTGAAGGGACTGAGGTGCCAAGAACTTGGCATGCCTCAAATTTAAAAGTTTATTATGTTTAAGTGTTTCCTTAAGGGATCCACCAATAGTACAAGTAGCAATAAGGTCGACGAAACCATTCTGAGCTCTTAAGCTCTTAGTAGGAAGTAAAACACTATGTAAGGGTCGAACACTCTTTTTAAAATGAAATATTTCAAGTTCTCATTCACTATTTTATTACTTATCTTTGTTTGAGTATTTCCTTATTGTTCTACTAAAGAACAAGTTGTACCAATAACACTTGATCAAAGTGCCAGCCCATTCAAGAGGCCAAGTACTAGGAATTGCCTTACAAAAGATAAGCTAAATAAATATAAGTGAATGCAAGAACGAAGAAACATAATATGCATGAATAACATGCATGGATAGAAGATCCCGAAGGATCAAAGAGTTATGTTACAAGCTCAACTAAAAGCCTAAAGAGGCCTATTGGAAGAAGGTTAATATACGGGTTGAAACCCCTGAAAATTCGAGGAAGTAGAGCTCAGAACGAGCTTCGATTCGATATACTGGAAGCTCAAATTAAAGAAACGAGTGAAACGTTATGTCTATCTTCGTTCATGAAGACCTCTCAATGTGAAAATTAAGATGTTGAACCTCAAACTCAGGTCCTCTACCTATAAGCCATGTTTGGCGTTGTTTAAACCTCGAATGAGGTCAAAGTGTTAGAACTTAAGTTAGTTCTTGTATCTATAAGCCACGTTTGGCGTTGTTGAAACCTCAAATGAGGTTTAAGGTGTTAGAACTCAAGTTAGTTCTTGTATCTATAAGCCACGTTTGGCGTTGTTGAAACCTCAAATGAGGTCTAAGGTGTTAGAACTCAAGTTAGTTCTTGTATCTATAAGCCACGTTTGGCGTTGTTGAAACCTCAAATGAGGTCAAAGTGTTAGAACTCAAGTTAGTTCGTGTATCTATAAGCCACGTTTGGCGTTGTTGGAACCAACCGAGGTCGAAAAAACTCTAGACTGAAGTCGAAAGGCTGAGGTCGAAAACACATGGAAAATTGAAGTCGATTCGTTCGACCTAAGACCAATTTAAGGTCGAAACCGAGGTCGAAGAAACCCTAGACTAAAGTCGAAAGGCTGAGGTCGAAAAAACATAGAAAATTGAAGTCGATTCGTGCGACCCGGGACCAAATTGAGGTCTAAAATACCTCAAAAATGAGGTCGAAAATCAAGATCAACAATACCTCAAAAATGAGGTCGAAAATCGAGATCGACAATACCTCAAAAATGAGGTCTAAAATACCTCAAAAATGAGGTCGAAGGAGACTGTGTTTGAGATCGAATGACCGAGGTCGAAAAAGCACGGAAAAACGAGGTCGAAGACTTCGACCTGGACCTTTCGAGGTCGAAAATGAGGTCGAAAAAGACTGGGTTCGAGGTCGAAAATGAGGTCGACAATACCTCAAAAAATTGAGGTCGAAAATACCTCAAAATGAGGTCTAAAATACCTCAAAATGAGGTCGGAAATACCTCAAAATGAGGTCGAAACTACCCTTAAAAAAGTGGGTAAAATAATAATAATAATATTATTATTATTGAATAATATTATTATTGAATATTATTATTATTGAATAATAATATTTAAAAAAAATATACATTTAATTCGACCTCAAATGAGGTCGTGAGTCAGGTGCCTCAAATGAGGTCGATTTGATCGACCTGGTTGCAAAATGGTACTAAACTGCCGAACTGCAGTTTAGTACCCCAAGTTCTGAGTAGTTCACAAATTCTTCTCTGAAGTTTAGAAATTGACAAATTCTCCACTGAAGTTTCAAATATGACAAATTCACCCCTAAGCTTTGGAAATTCCTAAAATATTAGGAATAATTATTAAAAATACCTGTGGGTACATGGAAATTCCTAAAATATTAGGAATAATTATTAAAAATACCTGTGGGTACATGGAAATTCCTAAAATATTAGGAATAATTATTAAAAATACATGTGGGTACGTGAAAATTCCTAAAATATTAGGAATAATTATTAAAAATACCCGTGGGTACATGGAAATTCCTTAAATATTAGGAATATTTCATATAAATGTCAAATTAGCCTCGAATAAGGCAACAATCGTCGTAAATGTGTAGGTCGCTCCACACTTTGCAATAAGGCGATACTTGTGAAACACTAGTGTAAATGAAGTCCTAGGTAAAGGATAAAAAGACCCCGAATCTCGAAAAAGGTCAATATAATTTCTACGAAAGCTTGAAAAGTTTTCCTAGAAATTGGGAGGCAAATGATATGGGCTAAAAATAACCCTAGAAATATAATTATTGATGTATTAATTAGACCTAGATTGGTCCAAAAATACGGTCTAATATTTAAGGCCCAAAACCCTGATTATTTATTAATTTCGTAATTAATAAATAGGGAAAAAATACAGCTCATGAAAAGAGTCCAAAATATGACAAATTTATCAAAGAAGGATCCAGAATCCCAATTAATGAGTCACAGCCTTTATCAACAAGGAAAAGACTTCTCCAGCAAGAAATTCAATGTTTATCCATTATCAATAAGGAGACTTATTAGCTAAGTCTCCTAAACGTACCATAAATACAAGGCTCCAGACGCCTATATAAGAACTCTGATCCTACAATCAGAACTACGTCTTTGGCTTGATTCTCAGAATTAATTGAGATACGTAGGCATCTTGTGAGGACCGATTTAGTCTCGAAACACAAGTGCATCCATTAAAGCTCGAAAGCTCATTAATCTTAGCAATTAATACACAAGCACGTTTTTTAATTCATAACAAATAATTAAGTAAAAAAATAATAATTTTATTCTGGGTTCGAGTAACAAAAACTAAGTAATAATTATATATCAAGGTACATAACATTATATTAAAAATAATAATGATATCAAACATAAAATAAATGAAGATATTAATATTTATTAGGTTTTAGACGTTAATAATGATTTAGCAATTATTACTTAAATGGAACTACCTAAATATTGATTAGGAAAAAAAAAGTAACATATTTTTACATTAAGAATTTTATCCAATTTAAAAAATTTACTTATATTTGAATTAAATTATTAAAAGACAATTTTTATTTTAACTATAATTCTACTAACACACTATCATATACTTTTTTAATATAATTTAGAAACGACGTTTGTTATCTATTTATCTTAAAATCAACCCCTTTTAACTGATACAAAAAGTTTCTTGAATCAAAATTCTTATCTAATATAAATTAATGAAATAAAAACTATTCTTTTTAAATAGATCTAATTGTGGCTAAAGTTTTAGTTTATAGGTATTTGATGACCAAAATAGCCAGAACCAAAAATTTAGATAATTTTTTTACGTTTATTATATATAAGAATATGATATAATTATTAAATTTACAGAATTTTTAAATTTAATATTTTTTTTGGTTTTTAAATTAGTAATGCTAATTACTCGTTAAAAGTTGAAATTGACCTCTTATAACCTTGAAAAAGTTTAAAAACAAACTTTAAACTAGCTTAAAACCCGTGCGATGCACGGTTGTTTTTAATAATTGTTAATTTTAATTTTTTGTTAAATGTATTTGTTAAAAAAAATAAGTAGGTGTATTAAACTTTTTTTTAATAAATTAAGGTATTAAAATAGGTTTTAAAATAAATAAGTAACAGTTTGCCCGTGATATTTATGGAAAAGAAAGGTTTTATTAAGGAAAATAGAAAAAGGAACATGTTTTAGTTGAAAAAGGTAATTGCCCGTAATTACAAAAAATAAGTAGGTGTGTTAAACTTTTTTTAAATAATTAAAGATATTAAAGTAAATAAGTAACGGTTTACTCGTGATATTTTTGGAAAATAAAGGTTTTAGCAAGGAAAAATAGAAAAAGTAACATGATTTAGTTGAAAAGGGTAATTGTCCATAATTAAAAATATTAAAATAAATACGTAAGAGTTTGTCCGTAACATATTTATAAAGGAGGAGTTTTACTAAGTAAAAATAGAAAATAGAAAATGTTACATGTTTTAGTTGAAAAATGTAATTGTCCGTGTTTTGTTTTTAGAAAAAAAAAAGATTTAATTTGTTAAAAAAATAGATAGATAGATATGTTTTTAATTATTTCATTTGAATTAAAAAATATATAAAATTATAATAAATATGGATTTTATAAGTTTAATATAATAACATTACTAATATGTATATGTTGCCCCGGGTATTTTTAGTTAGATGAGAATTTGTTTTATTTAAAAAATATATAAAGGTAATGTGCTTAAAAAGGCAATTAGTTATTTATTTATAATCATACAAAATTATATTAACTTTTTATATGTATATATGTTATCTGTGTTATTTTTAGAATATTGGTTGTTTAAGTTAAAAAATATAAAACGTGTAATATGTTTTAACTGAAAAGGGTAACTAATTATTTATTAATAATTACATAAAATAAATTACCATTTTTTATATATGTTATCCGTGTTATTTTTAGAAAATGAGTTGTTTTACTTAGAAAATATAAAACAGGTAATGTGTTTTAGGTGAAAAGGGTAATTGGCTTGAAATATTTAATAATATTACCATATACATATATATTGCCCGTGTTATTTTTAGAAGATGAGTTGTTTTAGTTAGAAAATATAAAATAGGTAATGTGTTTTAGCTGAAAAAGGTAATTGATTATAAATAAATTGATTATAGTTAGACCCGTGAAACGACCCAAATACCGACAGGCCAAAACTTTTAATGTAAGTAATATGTTTTAACCGAAAAGAGTAACCAATTATTTATTAATAATTACATAAAATAATATTACCATTTTGTTTTAACCGAAAAGAGTAACCAATTATTTATTAATAATTACATAAGATTATATTACCATTTTTATATATATGTTGTCCGTATTATTTTTAGAAAATGAGTTGTTTTAGTTAAAAAATATAAAACATGTAATGTGTTTTAGGTGAAAAAGGTAATTGGTTTAAAATATATAATAATATTATCATATATATATATATAAATATTTCGCGTGTTATTTTTAGAAGATGAGTTGTTTTAGTTAAGAAAATATAAAATAGTTAATGTGTTTTAGTTGAAAAAGGTAATTGGTTACAGATAGGCCCGTAAAACGGCCCAAATACCAACCAACCGACCGACCAAAACTTTTAATGTTTCATCTTATAGTATAGATTTGTAATATGATCGTAGGATAAATAGGCTAGTGGTAAAATTCTAAAGCTTGCTTTTGAAATGACAAAGTAAATAAGGGATATATATTAATGTGAATGTTTGAAATATAAATTATACAAAATATGTTATTTTTGAAAATCAAACACTTGACCTATGATAATACTAGTTTATTATATTTTTTGTACTTTTATTATATGCTAACATAAAACCGCATGCGATGCATGGTTAAATTGAATGGTTATTATTTAATTATTTGTATATTTAATATATTATTAGCTTAAAATTCGCGTGATGCACAGATTGTTTTAAATAGTTGTTTTACGTTATAATTTTTCATTAATTATATTTGGTAAAACTAAATAAGTAAACATGTCAAAATAGGTAAACTTTTTAAAAAATTAAAGCATAAAAATAGGTTTCAAAATAAATAATTATTGGTTTACCCATGATATTTTCGGAAAAGGAAGGGTTTTAGTTAGTAAAATAGAATTAAAATAGGGTTACCCGTGATATTTTGGGAAGAGGGGTTCGTAAGTAAAAATAGAAAAGATAACATGTTTTAGTTAAAAAAGGTAATTGCCCGTTTAAAATAAATAATTATCAGTTCACCTGTGATATTTTTGAAAAAGGGAGGATTTTAGTATGTAAAAATATAAAAGTTAACATATTTTAGTTAAAAAGGGTAATTGCCCGTTTAAAATAAATAATTCTGAGTTTACCGTGATCTTTTTGGGAAAAGGGGGTTTTAGTAAGTAAAAATAGAAAAGGTAACATGTTTTAGTTAAAAAAGTTAATTGCCCATTTAAAATAAATAATTATGGGTTTACACGTGATCTTTTTGGAAAAACAGGGGTTTTAGTAAGTAAAAATAGAAAAAGTGATATGTTTTAGTTAAAAAATGTAACGCCATGATATTCTTGTGATCTTTTTGGAAAATTAGGAGATTTTGTTAGAAAAAATATAAAAAGATAACATGTTTTAGCTGAAAAATGTAATCGGTTATAAATATGTCTTATTATTTAATAATATTTTTTATTGATAAATAAGGGTAATTAAGTAAAATCACGAAGTATTAAAAAACATGTATAAAAAAAGAGGTATTGATTAATTAAATTTGTTAAAAAGATAAGTAAGGTTAGATATATTGGCCGTGATATTTTTGGAAAGTGAAAGATTTTAGTTAGAAAATAATAAAAAAAGATATACGCTTTGGTTAAAAAAGCTAATCAGTTAATTATTAATAATTATAATACTATTATTTTATTTTATTAAATAGAATTGCACGTTATATTTTGAAAAATGAGAGGTTTTGTTAGAAAAAATAGAAATGTAAAAATTTTAGTTAGACAATAGAAAAAATATATATGCTAGAGGAAGAAAATCAGTTAGTTATAAGTCTCACATTTATTTTATTATAATTTATTGACTAAATTGTATATTACATCCACGTATTTAAGGTGAAATTTACTTTACACTCAAAAATTATAAAATCGATCTTTTGTTCCCTAATAATTTGAAACCCGTTATAATTTGCACCATCTTACCCGATTTCGTCAATTTCGATTGTTACGTTACGGTCTATTCTTTTAAGGCATAGAGTGTTTATTTGAAGAATAATGCTAGGGGTATCGAATTTGGTACAAAAAGATGTACCGAATTACACGTGTTAAAATCTGATTGGCTCTATATTAATGAACTCACATGCATTCACATTAATAGCACCAATAAAAACATTTCCAAATGACACATCACCATTGCCCCATCATTTTGTACCAATTTTTGGTACCCAATTCGGTACCTCTAGCACTACTCTTATTTGAATTTAAAACCGTTATAAGGCTCTGACCAAAAAGAAAAAAGAAAAACCGTCCTAATTATTATTTTTCTAATAAGCTCCTTATATTTATAAGTCATGGGCCAAAAATATATTTGTTATAATTAGTTAGTAATTTGTTGGTTCAACAAACAGGAACATCTGTAAATGCAAATTTTGTCTGTTTCAATTTGTATGTGCAAGTAATCATTCTGAATCTCCTGAATGGCAGCAGATACGTAAGGTATAATTTAATGTATAAAGTGGGTAGCTATAGTGGAGGAAAGTAGTGAATGCGATTGAATTTTATATTATAAAATGTTACTATTTTTTGTATGTAAATAAATGAAAGGGACGTACCAAAAAAAAGTGTAAAGAAATGAGAGGGAGAGAAGGAATATGAACCGATGGCTAAAAGATGATTTGTTGTTATATGATTCCCAGCAAACATTTGTTGATGACCACCCCCCACCAATAAAATAGTCCAGTCTACCTTCAAAAACAAACGATAAACCAATAAATTGGTCCAGTCTACCTTCAAAAAACAAACGATAACGATCAAATCTAACGGATTTCGATCAAAAGGATACAAACAACTATAAATCCATTGTTTAACACAGAATGTCGTTTCCTCAACTTCCGAATGAAAATACGGAAACAAAGTGCAATTTATCTGAATTACCAGCACAGATGTCTAATAATCCTCGTATACGTTGCAGCTCTTGCGCAGCTCTTGGGCACCATGTGCATAATGACATCTGACACCTCTATGGCAAAAACCCTTGGAAAGTAATACACAAGGCCGTGTCTTAAACTTTGGCCCGGGACATATTTCCACAAGCTCATCACTAGTGCCTTTGGTAAGCTCCCAAACAAGTTCCCTGGCTGCTCCTATTTCCCCATGATTTGAGCCTCGAAATTCTACAGTCTTCAAAGAAGATCCAGACTCATGATCTGTGATGGAAAGCTTTGTCTTTGTCATACTAGAAATTAGTTTCAAAGTTGATCCATCTCCTCTTCCATAGTGTCCAACAAATGTATCCTTGAAAGTAAATTTAACTGCAATTGGATCGTCACTAAAGCCACTGGGAATGACATGTAGGAATCCGCATCCCTCGCCAAATGGACACTCAGTCATGCTGTAGAGCAAACAAAGTTACCACATCAAAATATATTTACTCACAAAAAACTTATACGAGCAATAAGGATTGCTAAATTTAATTTTGTAATATGCAAATTAGCACAGACAGTTTCCCATTGGTAACCTATAAAAGCTTAGTTGGCCATTACCTTAACAATAACTAGTGACAGTTTCCCATCAATTACTTAGGAAATTTCTGCAGCTTACACTAGTAGAAATAAGTACTATATATATGCATGATCAAGCTACTACTTAATCAAGTTCTAGACCAAATACTTCTGAAAGGCTCTTCATACTACCTAGCATATTTAATTTGCAAACACTCTTTAATCATCTACTCTTTCAACTTAAGAGCAAAGGATAAAACACACTTTAAATCATTTACTCTTGCAACTTAAAAGCAAAAAATAAAATAAAAAGGTTCACTTTTGTCACGAACAGGTCGGATCCCAACATTACAACCACCAAACCAAATCAATCCAAAACAAAATTAGAAATTTTGTTCGACAAAAAATCACTCTTTTGAAAATGGTCCTGGATTGGTTTTAGGTCACAACATAATCATTTCAAAATAATAGCACCAAACCGAAAAAACTTGTTAACATCTGTAATTTGGTATCACAGCCTTCTTAATATATATCAGATGAAATTAATGAATGCATACGTCGTAATTTCAATTTCTCACCCTCCAGCAGTTATTCATTCTTCTATTACTCTAGATTCAGATAAACAAAGTAAGAATCAAACTGTACTTCTTGCAATGTATGCTTATGATACATTTGCGTCTAAATCATGACATTTGCATAAACTTCCGGTATCAAAGATCTGGGAAGACTTGGTACCTTTTATGGCATTGAAATTGATCGTCTAAATATTGATTTTTTTTTTCCTGAATTCCACCTCAGAAGTCAGAATTGCTAAATGATGACGGTGGCATGGAGATTGAGTATGTTCCACTTCTATCAATTATAAACTAAAAGCAGTTGAAAAATATTTATCTGAAAATCCATGTGTATAATTTGGCAGTTCAACTTTAACTTCAATTCAAATGTAATAAGCACAAAACTGGAATAACTTGTGAACATCTGTAATTTAGTATCACGATCATACGAAATTTGGATTCACTGATCCAAATTTGGATCATCATTTGAATCACTGCTGGAGGAGGAGAATTTGGGATAATCTGCCCCAAATTTGGATCTTTGGATCACTGCTGGGTTTGTCCTAAACGCCATGCAGCTTTTGGGCAGCTCTTGGGCACCATATGCAAAATGACAGCAGGCCCCGTCAAGGAATGGGAAAAACGTGCACAAAGTTGTGTTTTAAATTCAGGTCCTGGACATATTTTCCGGGAGCTCAAAACTAGTGCCTCTAGAAAGCTGCCAAACACATTCCCTGGCTACTCTATACCCGCATGATTAGGGCCTCGAAATTCTATATTCTTCAATGAAGATTCAGACGCATGATCTTTGATGGAAAGCTTTGTGTTAGACATACTAGAAATTAGCTTAAAAGTCGATAATTTTGTCCACCGAATTGTCTAACAAAAGATTCATTGAAAGTAAAGTTAATTGTAATTGCATTAAGGCCACTAGGAATGGCCATGTAAGAAACGGCATCCCTCGCCAAATGGACACTCTGTCATGCTGTAGACCAAACAAAGTTACCACATCAAAAAATTTATATACACAAAAACATATACGAGCGATAAGAATTGCTAAATTTTATTTTGTAGTACGCGAATTAGCACAAACACCGATATTACCTTAACAATAACTAGCGACACTTTCCCATCGATAACCTATAAAAGCTTAATCGGCCATTAATTAATATTCCTAAGATTCTACAGCTTACACTAATATAAATATGTACCATATACTTCTGAAATGCTCTTAATACTATTAAGACTATTACTCCAAATACAGTTGTAGTGATATTGATATTATAGTGTTTAGTTGATATGTATCTCAAGAACGATATCGTCCATTGTAATTAAAAACTTACGGTACCTATCTCATAATTTAAATCACATTGTTTTAATTCGCAAACACTCTTTCATCATCTAATCTTTCAACTTAAGAGCAAAAGATAAAACTACATATCTTGAATACTTATTTTAGTATCAAAAGTATTTACAATGCATTATGGGATCACATAAATAACATTTAAAAATTGCTAATTATTGAAGTATTTTTTAAACAAATATTGCCAAAAATGATACGAAAGAAAGATAAAATAAAATTTTAATTTATGCAATGATGTGACAAGAGTTGATAGCTATCTTGACGATCCCTATGAAGTCTTAGCTATCTTGACAATCCTTATGAAGTCTTAGAGCTAATTCTCTTTCATTCTGTGAGTTGGTTTCTTTATACCCGCATGCTAATGATCACTTAGTGGAACCCAACAAGTACACATCTATGACTACAACACAATATAGACCTGCGTTGCCTGCCATTTAGAAATGCTGGTTTAACAAGCGTTTTATAGAAAACGCATTGACGTCTTGCTAAGATGTGTTTTTGAAATCTTAAAATTTGACAAAAGCGTCTTCTTATAACGTTTCTTAAGATCACATATGAATGTTGCCCTTTTCTATGATATAAAGTGCTAATTTTTAGAATTGTGATATTCTGGACATTTTTACTCCAAATTAACTCCTTATATATAACCCAGGATAAAACCCAAATAGTAAAGTAAGTATCTAAATTTTAATAAATATTTTTTTATAATTGTAGCACCAATTTATTTATTTTTCCACTAATTCTTTTAAATATAGAAAGTTTATCTTTCTTTCAATAAAGTATTAAAACAAATTAAGAACAAATTCAAATCGATAAAGACTATAATAATATGAGAATAAAATTTTTTATAATCATAACATAATTTTTATTCTGTTTAATAATTTTAAAGTAATAATGTATTTTAAAATTTTATATACACTATAAATAAAACCGAAACATTAAAAATAAAAGCAGTTAGTAAGATACTTATATCAGTATGTACTTGATATCCTTATTATATTAAACTCTTTTATATAATAAGCATAATAGGGATTTATCCAAAATTTTGATCGTGACAACCAAATTAATAAGGACTATTGGATCTTAACTAGATAAATGAAAATCGTTTGATCAAATATTAAAAAAGTGTATTTTATTTATAATAGGATTATATTTAAATTCTAAAAAGTGTATTTTGATAATTTAAACCAAATATACCAAATATAAATAAGTTTTCTATATTGAATAAAATTCTCTATGTAAAAATTTCGTGACTTTCTTTTCTCTTTCATGAACAATTCCAGTTAGATAAAAATTGTTAAACCATCTTTTAATTAAAAATAATTTAATTATGGTGTAAAATCATCAAAATCTGATTTTTAAAACACAAGATAAAGCCCAAATCAGTAAAATGAGTATTTAAATTCTAATAATGATTATTATGTCATCATTATTTTAACGCCAATTTAATTACTTTTTTCTAACTATTTTAAATTTAGAAATCTATGTTCAAAAATTAAAATCAATCTAAGAAAAATTCAAATCAACAAAGAATATAATAATACGAGGATAAAAGTTTATAAAATTGTGCATATTTTTTATCCTATTTTATTAAGTTATAGATCATAACTAATCAAATATAATTTATTATTAAATAATAAATTATACGCAAATGGTGATTTTGTTTTATAAGCATTCATTGAGACCTAATTTCATTGTTAGCAAGACGATATTCATATTAAAAAAAACGTATTTTGAAATTGTAGACTCAGCTACAGAACAAACCTAACTTTTTTAACCTATATACATTGTAAATTATTAAATTCGAAACTTTAAAAGTTTGTTAATCAATTAGTATAGTACTTTTCTGAAAAATCGTACTTTACAAAAAATATTATCAAATAACCTATGTCTGAAGGAAAAAAATGAAAAAAAAAAATTCCAAAAAAAACCTGTAAATTTTAATATGTTGTTGGTAGATTCAAATCTTAGATCATTCTACATGATAATTTTACTGTTATATGTAATGTTTCTCAACAATTTAATTTGAAAGATCCAACGATTGTGGACACTTATAAGAAATCTTTCATTATTTAGTCTTTAATATAATAACATAGATATTTACGGGATATACTATAAAAAATGAATTTTATACAGAATTTTGATCGTCACGGTGTACTACTTTAAAAGAAGAACTATTACAAAAAAATATATATTTTAATTGATAATTTATTTTCTCAAAAGTTCAAAGTTCCCGCATCATTAACATATTACAAAAAAGAGTATATTATATTTTAGCAATAAATATTTAAAAAAATTAAAAATTATAAAAATTAAGAAAAATTAATGAGGTTATCCTGGTAGTTTGGTCATAAATACCGCCAAAACATTCTCAACCGTTAGATCCAATACTTTTAAAAATAGATGATCAAGATTATATCATATAAAAAGAAATTATTATCTAAAAATGATATAAAACATTCTCAACCGTTAGATTTAACATTAAAACCTGTATTTGGTTAATAAAGGTTATTCTAATAATCTAAACTACATATAAGTTAAGTAGATTTCCTAAATCGAATAGAATTCTCAACATTAAATTTCGTCACTTTATTCTCTTTTTAGTTTTATAATAGTTTTTAATTGAAAAAAAAACTATTAAACCACAACTAAATTAAAGATTATTTTGTGAATTTCATGTGAACCGTAAAATTGGTCAAATCTAACTTTTATAACTCAATATAAACAAATATTAAATTGAGCGTGTAAAATGTAATAAATATCAAATTTTTAACTATAATTTTTTTTGGCTAAATCTTTTTTAACAATAATTTAATCATGTAAACTAATAACTTTTAAATATTAAAATATTCATAAATAAATATAATTATAAATATTAAAAAAACAATCGTGTGTTGCATCATAATAAAAATATAATTATAAACAGAATAAATATAAATAAAATTTAAATAATAATGCATCGAAGGGTATAAGCTAGTTATGATAATAAGAATATATAACTGAAATAGCGGACAAGTAACAGAAAAATTCAAAGATGATGGAGGATTAGAGAGTTTTATATAATTTTCAAGTACAGATGTTAGAATGAAAACCTGAAATACTTGATGGGCACCGACTTTCTTGCTGCACCAGATGTGGGCTCCTCATTTTCTGCTGTATATTTCATTTGAATTCACTACCAATTACAGTTTCAATCCAGAGAATTTACTAAACTAATTAATTATTAAAAAAAAAGATAGGACAAAACCTTGCTTAGGCTTCTTATTTGGGATTTTTTCGTCATAATAATCGTCGAATCTTCCACTCTTGCGACTACTACCAGACATCATCGTCTTTTTGCGTAATCAAAACCTGGACGGGATGTAAGAATTGAAAGAAGAGAATTGAAAGGGATTTGTGTGGACCTTTTTCTTTGTTTGATCCGAATTATGCATATCAAATATGAAATACAAATCGATTTATTTGACTTAAAAAATCAAGATACAAAAACTATTTCTTCTTCATTAATCATAGAGGATTCCGCTGAGCCCTACAATTTATACCCCTGCACTTTCTATGCATGCACTTTTTTAGCACTCAAACAAAAGTCTTTTTTTGCCAACTTTCTTGGTTAAAGTAAGAATGCTGTTGCAAATGTGGTTAAATTGCCAACACAAAGTCTTTTAAGGTCCATCATCCATGTACAGATTATCTCCTCGTATCGTATTATTTTCGATCCTGCTGCCTTGGAGTGTCGTTTGGTTTCGTTCTACTTAATTGGTTCTATCTACATAGTATGATGATAATAGTACATGCAGCATGCTTCAGCGTGCCTATTCCTATGGAAAATATAAGAATTAATACTGGTTAGTCTTGTGTTAAATATAATTAAAGATGGATCAAAATAAGTATATGGATATTCTACAAAATTAAATATGGATACCAGGCCTAAAATGGATAGTCCATTAGAACAAATCTATATATTAAAATGTTAACCGAACGATCTCGAACCTATAAGGTATGAGATATCCACAAATTTATAATATATACATAGATTTTAGTGTCTTTTTCTTCATTAACAAAAAATTGTCAAGAGAGGTTAACAAAAATAAAAAGAAAAAAAATTCGTAGGTCGTAACTGGTGTTAATTCCATGTCCTGATTAGTACTGCAATTACTCTTTTAAGTACTGAAGCTTCTACTCAGCACACATTACCACTACAAGCAAGTTTTGGTTTTGATAGTTCTAGTCTGATATGTTGCTTTTGATACATGTAGTATCCATAAGGTCTGTTGCTTACAAGTCTACAACATTGGAATCAGCACTAAGTGGACAATTAAACTTACTACTACTAGATCACAAGCATATATGTCTAACACATGAAGTAATTAGTCCCTAGGAAATGCTGGACTTGTGTTGCGCAGCTCCTTGGCACCATGGGCAAAATGACATGTAGCCCCTTCGGCGCAAAATCCATAGTTATCATATTTACAAATTTCTGTTTTATATTTTTTTCCGGGACATATTATTGGACACCGGATACTGGTGCCAACAGTTAGCTGCTCAACAAGCTCCAGAGCTATATCTAGACTCTTAGGGTGCCTTGAATTTCAACATTTTTCAATGAGGAATCAGACCGATGATCTTTGATGGAAAGACTTGCATCTGACATCAGAGAAATCACCCTAGAATTTCTTTCATCTTCTCCACTGATTTCTCTGGCAAATGATTTGTCCACTGGAAATGTAACTTTTGCGATTTGATCATTTTCACTCAGAGAAATGTGTATGAAATTGCATTCCTCGCCAAACGGACACCCTGTCAAACTGCACACCGATCATAAAAACATAACTTAGTCACAAGTTTGATAAATTAAATGAAAAAGTAAGCACTTAAGAGAAATGACAATGAAGAAATATGTAAAGATGGATGATGACTTCAGTCAAGAAACTAAGTTAATAATATACTGAACAAATGATAGCACATATAACAAAGTTACAGTTAAAACATGAATATATACACAAAAGACATACACCAGCAAAAACTATTTAATCAAATACTCTTGCAACTTTAAAGCAAATGATATAACAACCTTAAATCATTTGCTCTTGCAACCAAATGCAAAACTGAAAAAGCATGTTAAGATCTGTAATTTAGAATCACTTTTACTTGCTTGCTCCTATACACACAAGGGCACACACAGATAAATATCTCCAATTTAAGGGCGGTGCTAAGCCGCTGACCTGCAATCTCTGGTCAGTGATCACTGATCACCAATCTCCCCCTTAGTATATGCAAAGAATAAATGTAGGCAACCCACGTTACTTAAATTTGAAGGAGGAGTAACAAGAAGAATCATGCGTCACAATTTAAATTTCAGTACACAACAGTAAGAAAGCAAAAATGAAAGAGGGAGAATATAATTAATTAAAGAACATGTACTACTGTTTCTTTCCGAAGAGCATTCTGTAGAAATCATAAGCTTGATATGTTCCCCAACTCCGTATACAAACTTGAAAAGATGGATTTCATACACATACAACTTTACGATACGAGACTCATATTCATTAGATAAGTGATTTTTAGATCTGTTCTTAGCGAGGGAAACTGGATTCAGGTCATTTCTGGGGCTTTTGAATTGGATGCCAAGAACACAATTATAAATATATAGCAAAAACACAATTCTCATAATATATACATGTGCGAGTAAAATTAAGACAAAATTTAATATCCAAACAGATAAAAACAACCAAGATAGACAAATTGTTCAAGACAAATGTTAGAAAAAAGACCTGAATTTTTGTCCTGCACCCTCTGTTGTGGAATGAATATAAATCCATTTTTATAATCTTTTTTTTTGCCAACAAAGTAACAGTTTCATTAAACTTTTGAATCATTCATCAATACATTCAATAAAACAGAAGGGACATCCCCCTCTTCCAAACACGATCAGCTAAGGAACTAGAGTGTCTCGCCAAACAGTGAGCCACTACGTTTGCGGATCGTTTAACAAATAGTGTCCGTACTTTTCTGATTCCATACGATGTCATTTCTGTTCTTCCACAAAGACCAACGTACCATGCTTATGATTTTTACTTCTTCAGTTGTATACTTCTGAAACATCCCATTCAACCACTCTGCAAAACTGAAATGATCTTGATCGTTGCTCCTAAATTTTGTCCGGTTCCAGCATAGCTTTGCGAAAACACAAGTAAACAACACGTGCAGAGCTGATTCGTGGGTTACGTTGCAAACTGGACACAAACTACACACTTCTACTCTTCGAGAGATTAGCAGATCTTTTGGATATAAGAATCATCCTCTGTTGGCAGCCACGGATCATTCAGAATAGAAGTATTAGTACCAGTACCGACCCGACGAACCATGCCAGACTTTAACAGTGATTAAGTTTCAAGCACACTCCTCCACACAAAGCTTGGGTTAGAACCGAGCTTTGCCGTTAAAAACGTATCATTTGGATAGTATCTAGCCCTATACATTTTGCTTACCAAGCTGTTTGGTTGGGTAGTCAGCCATCACCCTTGCTTACCCAATAGAGCTAGATTGAAGTCGTGCATATCTCTGAACCCTAAGCCACCATTTGATTTCTTTTTGCACAATCTTTCCCGGCACATCCAATGCATACCCTTTTCCTTCTTGGCAGAAGACCTCCACCAATATCTACTCATAATTCGCTCCATATCCTTGCAAATTTGGATTGGCAATAAGAAGATACTCATAGCATAATTAGGAAGTGCATGTGCCACCGTTTTCAACATTATTTCTTTTCCACCTTTTGACAGCTGCCTCTTATCCCAACTTTCAATTCTGTGCTGCATTCGATCTTTCAAAAAGCCCAAGGTTGATGATTTATTCTGTCCAATCATATTATGCAGACCAAGGTATTGTGTATTATCATCAGCTTCAGAAAAATGCAGAATAGTACAAACCTCATTTTTCATGTCTTGACTAACATTACGACTGAAAAAAATAGAAGATTTATCATTATTAACCTTATGACCTGAAGCCAATTCATAGATGCTGAGAACACTTGAAATTTGAGTGGCTGCTTCACTTGTTGCTGTACAATAGATATAACTATCGTCAGCAAAGAACATGTGAGATAAAACCGGAGCTCCCCTTGCTACTCGGATGCCTTTAATCAATATGTTTTGTTCACTTTGATGAATTAACGCTGACAATCCCTCCATGCATATCAAGAACAAATACGAGGAGAGAGGATCTCCTTGGCGGATTCCTCTCTCTGGAATTATAGCCCCAAACTCCTTTCCCTGGTGGCAAATACTATACTTAACAGAAGAGACACACTGCATAAATAAATCCACCAACCTCGAATCAAAACCAAGCTTCATTAACATTGCTTCCAGAAAATTCCACTCGACCCTATCATAGGCTTTACTCATGTCAAGCTTAATAGCCATCCACCCAAGAATGCCCTTCGTTTTCCTCTTCATGTAGGGCATAGCCTCGTAGGACATCATAATATTATCCGTAATCAAACGCCCGGGAATAAAAGCACTTTGAGTTTCCGAAATCACTTCAATTATTACTTTTTTAAGCCTATTCGCCAAGACCTTCGAAACAATTTTATATGCCACATTGCATAACGAAATTGGCCGTAAATCAGTCATATAAGAAGGATTTTGCTTTTTGGGGATTAAAACAATATTTGTGTCCATGAGATGATTATCAAATCTTTCGGTAGCAAAAAAATTATTTGCTATTTGCACCACGTCCCCTCCTACTATCTTCCAATATTTTTGATAAAAACCCGGACTCATTCCATCTGGCCCCGGTGATTTATCAGGGTGCATATGGAATAGAGCTTTCTTCACTTCATTAGGATCAATATCATCCAGTAATTCAGTATTTTGCTCAGCTGTTATACGACTAGGTACACAAGCCACCACCTCATTCCAATCTGTATTTGAACCTTTAAATAGATCAGAGAAGTAATCAGTCATAACCTCCTCGAGGCCATTATCCCACCCTACCTCCTGACCTGCATTATTAACCAAAGAAGAGATATGGTTATTTTTTCACCGAGTTTTTGCAGCAGAATGGAAGAATTTATTGTTTTGATCACCCTCCTTTAACCACGACTGCTTGGATCGCTGGCGCCAGAAAATCTCTTGTTGACTTTAAATTTCTGTAAGCTTTTTCGATTCTTCTTGATACATATTAACTGACCTGGCATCTTTTTGACCTTTCACAGCTTTCATAATATCTTTACATTGATTAATACGGGTTTTGAAACTCCCCGTAATCTCCTTTCCCCATTTCTGCAGAACCAAAGAACAGTGGCTATTTTTTCCTGCAGAGTTTTGCCTTGATGCATTTGCCACGTTTCCTCCACAATTTTCTTGCACATAGGATCTCTAAGCCACGCGTTTTCAAACTTAAACCTTGCATTAGAGATAGTACGAAAATTTATGACAGGTTTTAAGAATATAGGACTGTGATCAGACGTAGAAATCTCCAGATTCGTTAATTTAGCGTCTGCAAACTGAGCCATGAAACTTCCAGTGACCAAAGCTCTGTCAAGCCTAATCTCTATCCAATCATCCATACCATGCCCTAATGAAGATTATGGTTAGATTATTAGATTAAGGCTCTAATCAGCTCAATAAGTTAACTAGTAGAATAAGACAAGTAGCATTTATCTTGCAAGTACTGTGTAGGCCATTTTGGTCCTCCAGCTATGCTGGCACTAGTACAAGGTTTTGGCCACTAGGGTCATTGTAGTCTTTGTTTATCAGTTGGTTACACAACAGGATAAAAGAACTCTGTATGGCTCATTTACAGATGGAATGAAATTATATCTTGTTGAGTAGTATTCTCTTGTTTAAAGCTTTTCTTGCTCTTCTAATGGCTGCTATATGCTAATGTATCATTTCTCATCATGGTATAAGAGCCGCATATTTGCACCATAGAGTAAAGCTTATTGTTGTTTGTTTAAGTCTTTCTTCATTCCCAGTTTCTTGAGTTCTTTTTCTTTTGTCTTGTTTGTGACAGTTTCTTGACTGTGTAGTCGTTTCTTGAAGACTAGTTGTCTTGTTTCTCATTTTATAATTTATCATATTGATTTGTATTCTTTATTTAATATTTTATGTTCTCATTAAATTTTTTTAATTTGTCATTTTTTAATGTCTTTTTGATGGCCCGTGTTTGCACGGGTTATAGGCTAGTATTATTAAAGCTGAAACATTGAAAATTTTGGTTTTTGGTTTTCGGTCAGTTTTTGGTACTTTATTCTATTTAATAAATAATATAAAAATATAAAAATAGTAACTAGATGATTGCCCTTTTATAATTAAAATATTTTTTTCTAACAAAATCTACTATTTTTTCAAAAATATCACGACAATTATCTTTAAATTAAAACATATTACCTTTTTTTTGCTAAGTAAAACATATTACCTCTTATATTTGTTATCACTAAAATCTACGTTTTCCAAAAATATGAGGTGCAATCCTTATTTATTTATTTTAAAACCTATTTTAATACTATATTTAATAAATAATAAAATAATATAAAAATAGTAACTAGCTGATTTCCTTTTATAATTAAAAACAAATCTAACAAAATCTACTTCTTTTTCAAAAATATCACAATTAATATAATTAAAACACATCTAAAAATATTACGACCAAATATTTTTTTTAATTAAAACATATTAGCTTTTTTGTTTGTCCTTATTAAAAAAACTTACTTATTTTAACATGTCAACGTATTTTTTTAATAAATACAATTAATATAATTAAAACACTTCTAAAAATATCACGGGCAATTACTTTTTTTAATTAAAACATGTTAGTTTTTCTATTTGTCCTTATTATTAATATTATTTTATTATAAAATAATATTAATAATACCTCATTTATCTTCCTCAGTCCCATATGTATTTTTTTATATTTTTTTATGTTTCAATTAATATTTAAGTTTCTCATTTTTAAGTTCCGAGGAAGGACTAATCAGTTTGATATTGCAGGGTGTTAGACAGGTAAACCGTGTTATGTGGATTCTTGACAGCGGCTGTTCAAGGCATATGACCGGAGATAGAGCCCTGCTATCAAATGTGGTTGAGAAAGCCGGCCCAGAAGTTACCTTTGGAGATAACAGCAAGGGTATTACAAAAGGATATGGTTGTTTGAAGTTTGGAAATGTTATCATTGAAGATGTATCTATTATGGAAGGTCTGAAGTTCAATCTTCTCATCATCAGTCATTTATGTGACAGAGGATATGTTGTTTCCTTTGAAAGTGAGAAGTGTCAGATCCTTCACAGGAAGAATGGAAAGCCTGCTCTTCAAGGAGTAAGGAAAGGTGACTTGTTCATAGCAGACTTATACTCTGGATCCAAAGATGAAGTTACTTGTTTTTATGTTAAAGCTTCATCAGATGAAAGTTGGCTATGGCACACCTTAACTTCAAAACAATGAACTCTTTAGTCAAGAGGGAATTGGTTAGAGGTTTGCCTCAGATGGAATTTTCACAGGAAGGACTGTGTGAGGCATGTTAGAAAGGAAAGTCAAAGAAAGCTTCTCACAAGGGCACTGACACATCATCAATAACTGAACCACTTCAGCTACTGCACATGGATTTGTTTGGTCCAGTTAATGTGATGTCCATGTAAAAGAAACAATATGCACTTGTGATTGTTGATGACTATTCCAAATATACATGGGTTTTATTCCTACATTCCAAGGATGAGACCCCACAGATGGTGATTGACCATATAAAGTTGATTGAGCTGGATTCTAGATTCCCTGTTAGAGCTATAAGGTCGGATAATGGAACTGAATTCAAGAATGCAGTCCTAAATGACTTTTGTGCTGATAAAGGAATAACGAGGCAGTATTCTGCCCCTAGAACTCCTCAACAGAATGGAGTAGTGGAAAGAAAGAATCGTACATTGATTGAAGCTGCCAGGACTACGTTAAGTGAGTCCAGACTTCCAATGTACTTTTGGGCTGAAGCAGTGAATACAGCTTGTTATACTCAGAATCGAACTTTAATCAACAAGGACTTAATGAAGACTCCTTATGAGATCATGAACAATAAGAAACCAACTCTCAAGTACTTTCATGTATTTGGGGCAAAATGCTTTGTGCTTAAGGATGACAATGTTAAACGTGGCAAGTTTGAGGCCAAGGCACAAGAAGCTATTTTTGTTGGTTATTCCAGAAGATCTTACAGGGTCTACTTGATTGGTAGTCACCTAGTAAAAGAAAGTGTCAATGTTACTTTTGATGACACTAAGCTCCCTAGTATCCAAACAGAAGATTCATCTGAGAAGCTAAAGTTTGATAACTTGCCAGACTCAGAATCAGATGATGAAGCTTCACCTGAGGTTATTGCTGGTAATGATAATAACAATGATGATAATGATAATGGTGGTGGTGGTGGAAACATTGGTAACAATGGAGATACCACCAACACTGGAGAAGAATCATCAAGGCAATCAAGCAACAACTCAGGGGGAGCAAATGAAGGATCAACTAGTCATTCACAACATCAAAGTGAATTTCAAGGCGAATCATCAAGATCAAATCTTCCAAGACAGACTGTATGGAATAGAGCTCATCCCTTTGAGCTGATCATTGGTGATCCAGATGTTGGAGTTAAAACTAGAAGTGCTACTCAGAATGAATGTCATTATTCAGGGTTTCTATCTGAAATGGAGCCAAAGAAAACTGAGGAAGCATTGACTGATCCAGATTGGGTGATTGCTATGCAAGATGAACTCAACCAATTTGAACAACAGCAAGTTTGGAAGCTGGTACCCAGACCAAAGAACAAGAAAGTAGTTGGTACAAGATGGATATACAGAAACAAGCTAAATGAGGATGGCATTGTGACAAGGAACAAGGCAAGACTGGTTGCACAAGGGTATTCACAAGCTGAAGGCATTGATTATGATGAAACCTATGCACCAGTGGCTAGGCTAGAGGCCATCAGGATGTTCTTAGCATTTGCAGCTTATTCCAATTTTAAAGTCTATCAAATGGATGTTAAGAGTGCATTCCTGAATGGTGAGCTTGATGAAAAAGTGTATGTGGAACAGCCCCCTGGCTTTGAAAATCAGGAGCTGCTGGACTTTGTGTACTTTCTCTTCAAGGCTATCTATGGTCTCAAACAAGCCCCAAGAAAATGGTATGACACTCTCTCTGGTTTTCTTTTAGAAAATGGTTTTGTTAGAGGTATCATAGACAAAACTCTTTTTTCAAAGAAACATAAAAGTGATATGATATTAGTCCAAGTCTATATGGATGACATCATATTTGGGTCTACTAATGATGATCTTTGTAAGAGATTTGCTAAGCTAATGCAGAGTAAGTTTGAAATGAGTATGATGGGTGAGCTGAAGTTCTTTCTTGGATTGAAAGTAAGTCAAAGGTCAAATGGTATATTTATTTGTCAATCCAAGTATCTCAAAGAACTCCTCAAGAAGTATCGCATGGAGGATTCAGCATCAGCAAGGACTCCATCTTCAACAGCAGTCAAACTGGGAGCTTGTGATAACTCTATCAAGGTAGATGTTACAAGCTACAGAGGTATGATTGGCTCATTACTCTATCTTACTGCAAGTAGACCAGATATTATGTATGTTACATGCTTGTGTGCAAGGTTCCAAGCGGACCCTAGAGATTTACATCTTGTTGCTGTCAAAAGAATCTTGAGATATCTTAAGGGTACACCTAACTTAGGTATTTGGTACCCTAAAGATTCTGGTTTTTATCTTATTGGATATACAGATTCTGACTATGCAGGTAGTGTTGTTGATAGAAAGAGTACCTCTGGGAGTTGTCAATTCCTAGGAGGTAGATTGATTTCCTGGTATAGCAAGAAACAACAAACAGTTTCCAATTCAACAGTAGAAGCTGAATATATTGCTGTTGGAAGCTGTTGTGCTCAGATCCTATGGATAAGGAATCAACTGAAGGACTATGGCTTTGTATTAGACAAAATCCCTATTTTATGTGATAATACAAGTGCCATAGCAATCTCCAACAACCCTGTTCAGCACTCGAGAACGAAGCACATTGATATCAGGTATAATTTTATCCGAGAGCATGTCATGAATGGAACTGTGGAGTTACATTTTGTACCCACAGAAGAACAAACTGCAGATATATTCACTAAATCTCTTGACGAATCCACATTTACTAAGTTAGTTAGTAAGTTGGGTATGTTGAACAGTCTTAGTGATTGATAATATCTCTGTCATGTTTGTTCTTTTCTAAAAATCATTTTTCTCTTGTTGTTTTTAAGTGATATTACTGCCAATTCTTATTTGAAATTGCATGCTTGTTGATTTAAATATTTCTGAATAATATATTTTCTCTAAAAATATTTTTCTCATATTTTTTAAGTGGAGAAATGTATTTTTATTGAAAATATAATTATTTAGAATTATTTAGATGAGTTTCAGATTGTATGTATTGTTGTTTAAATTTTTCTGCAAGTTTATGTTAATTTTATGCACTTCCATATTTTTCTGCATATTTTTCTAGGATTTATGGAATTTTCTGAGAATTTTTCTAGATTTGTATATATTTTTCATGCATTTTTATTATTTTTTCTGCAATTTTTCTGTAAAAATATTAATTATTCTAAGTTTTTCCTAAGTCTTCCCAGTTTTATACTAGGAAGACTACCGGGAAGACTCGGAATATTTCTTTTTTGTTTTTTCTATTTTATTTTAAGTTTTTTCCTAAGTCTTCCCAGTTTTTGAACTAGGAAGACTATCGGGAAGACTCTATATTAATTATGTTATTTTCTGTTTTTCTTTTATTGTTTTTTCCGAAGACTTCCTAATTTGTTCTAGGAAGACTACCGGGAAGACTATCCTAAGTCTTCCTGATTGTCTTCCCAGTACAAATTTAAAAAAAAACGTTTGACTGTCTTCTTATTTAATTTTAACAGTTATTTTTTTTTCCTTATCATATATATACATACATTCCATACGCACAGTTTTATTTCAAGTGACTTATCAGTTTTTTTTCTTGTTTTCAAAATCCCTTTTGAATTCTCTCATTCTTTCTGCAGAAATCAGTGATCAATCATTCTTGCTCAAGTTTTAACTTAGCAAATCACTTTATTCTTCATAATCAAGCTTTTGAGTCGAATTGCTGTCGAATTTGTTTTCTTAAAATATGTTCGACTTGAGTGTTCTTGAGTTTGCTAAGAATTTCGTGTGTTTTAAGTGATCATAGTGATTTCTGTGTTTCCTGAACTGTTTGTGTGCTTTAGAAATCATTTTCCCATTCATTTTGCATTTCAAAGTTTTAAGTTCGAAATTTTTGGGATTAAAAATTAAAATTTGGTTAATTTTGATAGAATTGTGATTTTGTGGATTTTAAGTAATTTTAATTAATTCTAAAAATCCATAAAATTCTAATTTTATTTTAAGTTAATTAAAATTTCTTGTTTTATTAAAATTGATCCTAATTTTGAACTTGTGTTAAATAATTATGTTGGGTATTTTGATCCGTCCAAGTGTAAGGTGGAACGCTTTAAACCTTGGATTCAATTTTTAAATAGTGAGACTTGTATTAACTATGCTATTTGTGCCTCTGCACTTCTGAAAATTTTAAGGTTTTTGTGTTCAAGTGTTGTTATTGCTGAGGATTCAAAATCTTTTACGTTCAATATTTTAAACCAGCAATATACAGTCACCTTAGAGTTATTTTGTGATGTTTTACAGTTTCCTAAGGACAGGTTTGATCTTTTACCCACTGATGATGAGTTATCACAGTTCTTTGTGAATATTCATTATCAGGGTCCCTTACAGATGGTTAAATTGTCCAAGAGTTTTCTTGTAAGGGAATGGGATCTGTTCTTTGATACAATAGCTAGAGTCTTTGGTAATTGCACAAAAACCAATTTTCATGGAATTACCAGTCTAAATCAGTATATTGTTTATGCTATTGTATTTGGTCGTAGACTAAATTTTGCTGAAATTCTGTGGAACTTAGTGATCAACAGGCTTGCTCACTCTAGGAGAGATTCTAATAATCATGTGAAAGTGAAGTGTTGGTACCCTCACTTTCTCACTCTTATCATTAATCATCTTCTCACTGCTGAGCAGGTAGAACTGTTTAGGGATACCAGATTTGAAACCTCTTCAACCACAGATTCTAAATTCTACACCAGGCTTGACTGCTCATCCAAATTCCTCAACACACATGTTCTTGTTTCACCATTGATGAGTCAATTCATTAATCTTCCTATCTTTGGTGAACAAGTTCCTCGGCCACATCCAGCTCCACTACAGGTAGTTATTCCTAACCCTGGATCTTCTTCTGGTACTATAATTGAAACCCAAGTGGTTGGTAGGGCTGACCAAGAGGTTGTAGAACCACAATCTCTAACCCATGTCATAGAGCCAAACAGAGAGTCAAACACTTCTGACCAACAACCTGAGCCAAATGTACAATCCAGTTCAAGAAGAGTTAGTGAAATAGCTACAAAGAGTGCTCCCACAGCTCTATCTCCACCCTTAAAGAAAAGAAAAACCTATAGGGAGGCATCTGTAAGTCCATCTGTATCCTCTCAACAGGATATGGACATTGATATGGCCACTGAACAGTCTCTAGAGACATCCTCTCAAAAGGGTGAATCTATTGAAATTCGCCATAGGGCCATGGCATCTTGTACTGAGTCAAGCACACTCCCATTACTCACAATGGGAGATGATATCCATATAGATGAAACTCAGGACACTATGCAAGGAGAGCACTTTGATTTTGATTTTGAAACAGTGTCTACCATTGTTACGGTAGACGTGCCTTCACAGGCATCGGAGGGAAAATATGATTCTTCGCCGCCTCTAATAGAATCATTTTCTCCCCTCCCAGAGGGAACATCTCTGGCTCCCCTAAGGGTTTTTTCACTCGTAGTTTATACTAGAGAAAGTGAAAGGCAACCAGGTGAGTCTGTCACTGAAGCAATTCAGTTTACAATGTCAAATATTTTGACAGACTCAACCAGGGATTGGGAATTGCGAACTCCCATTGCACCACCACTGACCTCTCTTGAAGGGGCTAGGGTGATTTCTTATGCAGGTACATCCTCTGAAAACATGGATAGACAATTAGTTGTGAGAGAAGAGAGACAAACACAGAGTGATACACAAGCACGTGAGTTGAGTGAAACACCACTGAGAGAAATTGAAGTGAGTGCACACACTGACACAAAGACTGCTTTGTTGTTGAACCAGCTAGCTGCTCTACAAAAACAGTTACTAGAAACCCAGGCTGAAAACAATATTCTCAAAGCACAAGTGGTTGCACAATCTTCCACCTATGTATCTAATCAGCTGGGTACTGTCAAGGATGACCTGGAAGGACTGAAGAGTACTCTGCTCCCGAAGCTGAATTACATCCAACAATCTCAAGTACTCGTGGCTTCAGACATCTCTGATCTTACAACGTCAAATGCTCAAATATCAGAGAGTGTCAAGGAGATTGCTTCTATTTCTACCAAGGTGGACTTTATTCTGCAAACGGCTGATGAAAATCAAAGGTTTAATGAAGAAAGGATGTTGAGGATTGAAGGAGGAATGAAGCATCTCAATGAAGGAATGAAGCACTTGTACTACATGATCAAGAATTCATATCAACCTACAGCAGAGCAAAGAACATTCTTTGAGGGAGATGAAGATGATGATGAAGATGAGGATGATGCTAATGAAGGAGGAAATAAAGGAGAAAGGAGAGAAGAATGAGAGATAAGGAGAACTTCTGAGGTGAATCCTAGGGCTTCCAAAGCTCAATCTGTAGAGGATTCCTCAACTAAGGGGGAGAAGAAAGGAGGAAGTAGAGAAGCTAGAGGAGCTTCTGGAAAAGATAAGGATAAGGGGAAAGGGAAACAATCATTAGAGGAGCCTGTTTTTGATGATGCCTACTACTACCACAGTGAACAGGATGACTTCCAATTTGACACATCTGGTGATCTGGAGAAGACCATACCTGAAGAAGCTTTTGGTGAGGAGGAGGTTGAAGAGGCAGCCAACTTTGATGATTGGGAAGATGAAGCTGATTTATACACACCTGACCCTTTGTTTCAAAAGGAGTTGAAGAAGCAGCAGGCAGATCTAAGGAGAAAGGAGAAGGAAAGTGCCAAGGTCTCCGACATCATATCTCAGAAGCTAAAAATTCAAAAGGCTGAACATGAAGACAAACAACGTCTTCATAGTATTCATGTCAAAGAAAGGAGATTGGATGTTAGGATGAAGCAAGGAAGCAAGTGGGATAAGGCAAGGGAGATGTTTGATATCCCTCAGAGAAGCACAAACAATGATGGTACTTTTTTGAAGTTGCTTGAGAAGATCAGAACTGTTAATCCGGACAACTCATTATACATGAAGGCATTGAAGGAAGATATCCTAAGGATTACATCTGCATTTGATCAAGTGAGGCAAGAACTGTACATCTATGTGTCAAGTGCTCTTGAAGAGTCATTCACTGTTTCTCTTGAACTACTCCAAAGAAGATCTCTCTCTGAATTGTGGATTCTAATGAGTAAGGTAAAGAGATCTTTTTGCTTGAACGAGCTTCTTTATGACCGGCTGAGAGAGTCTGTAATGAAGGCCAGCCCTCAAGTTGTACACTTCCCGTATGAAGTCAAAATCTATAGAGGTACAACTTTGGAGACGGTAAGGCTGGATCCTGATTCCTTGAAACTACAAACTGCAATGCAACTGGTGAAGTTGGAAAATCTTCTTAGAACTTCTGGGTTTACTACTGTAGAGAAGTCTGAGGTTGCTGATATGATCTCAGACTATTGCACGGAGAAAGTTCCAAGGTATGCTCAGATGAAGAACAGATTGAAGAAGATCACCTCTCGACCAGTAATACCAAGAAGAGTGGTTTCTGAAAGTGATCGTGTCCTTGACAAAGATCTTCTAGTCACCTTGCAAGAAGCTGAAGAAGGTGAAATTAGAGACTAAGACATGATAGAGTTAGCTCAATTTGTAAATGTCAAATGTTTAGAGCTAGGTAAATCAAGATAGGAAAATGTAATCATATGCTCAGTCTAGAGGAACATCTATCTTGTATTTATCTTTATTGTTTGAATCTGTAAAATGTTATATATAATCCAGAACCTTTTTATTATTTACTTGGCTCTTAAAAGTCTTATCTTTTCTTGTTTTAGTTGAGTTATCCTCTAGAGGTATTTGATTGTTATCGTCTAACAAACAAATAGGGGGAGATTGAAAGGCATATGTATAGGCCTATTTGTAATCACAGAGGATTCTACTCAACTTAAAATAAGATGTAATAAGTAAATAATAAAAGTCAGATGTCACAGGAATCTCAGAAGATTATATCTGTCAAAGAATGAAGATTAAAAGTCATCTACAGACTTGAAGTTATTCTACATTGAAAGAAGTTCAATTTATTGATCAAGCCTCAGTGAAGTATTCAAGCTCAGTGGATTTATTAAAGTGACAGAGGTTTCAAGTGGTGACAGCAAAGATACTGGTTACAGAGTTCTTGAATGAAAAGGAAGTGAATCACTGCTTAAAGTCAAACAGATGAAGAACAGACATTGTCGTTAGTCACTCATGAACCAGACAGTACATTGAGTGTCAACGTACTAAAATGTTTATTCTTCATCTAAGTTTTAGTGATTCAGAAATTAATTGAGAAGACAAAGAATTCTATTTATTCTCTTATAAATAATTATTATTATTAAGTAAATTATTTATTAAATTAATTCTGTAAAGAATTAATTTAATACATAATTTATTTAGATAATTATTTAAATTAGAATAAAAATGAACTAGGAAGACTTAGTTTTAAATTAGGAAGACTCAGTTTATTAAACTAGGAAGACTTAGAAGTAAGTCTTCCCGATAGTCTTCCTAGGCAAAACCCTAGTCTTTCCGATTGTCTTCCCTTTGCAATGGTTGTCTTCCCGATTGTCTTCCAAGGTAATATTGTGAGTTTTCCTGCAAGTATTCCTGATGCAAATTCTATTCTAATTGGCGCGTGAAGATTGAAAAGGAATGCAGTTGTTTAAGTACAATCAAGACAAAAAGACAATTCATTACAACTACAACACAGAAGCAAAATATCATTACATTCAAAAGCTTTCTATCATAACTTCTCAACTGTCCGAGCAATTCAATTTCTACCAGTGAATTTATTCTTGACTTGTTCTTAACATTTAATCCATAAGAATCATTTCACTTGTACTTCTTTGACATTCTAGCGGATCATAATCCCTAGAAATTATATCGAACTACTTTTTAGTATTCGATCATTTTTATTACAAAAATAGATAAATTCATGTCGAATTTATTCTAGGTTTGTTTTATCAAGAAACTTGTAATCAGTGATCAAATTGTAACACTCGTCAAGTTTAATATAAGTTATATTTAACTTGAATATTGTTTCAGTTTTATTTCGCATTAATTTGTTCTATATTGTTAAATCTTTAAAAGGACAAATTCGATTAAACGGTGTAGTTTGTATTCAACTCCCCTTCTACAAACATATCAGGATCTAACAACTTGTTATTATAAATATATTTTCTTTACCTGTTTTTAAGTTTGGATGAACCTCCTCAATTAGTTTATATTCTATAGGTATATACATCTGTCAATCGGAGAGTTAGGGCACATATACTACTGATACATGTATAAACAAACTGCACCTCTCACCTTTGTAGGTGCAACTGTGGTTGTTTGAATCTTTAGAATAATTTTGTAAGAATATTATTACAAGAATGATATGCAACTTTAGTTTTTTGTTGATTTTGTTTACGTAATTTATTTTCTTAAAAATAGTGTAGTTTTTTGCAACTCAATCAAATGTGCAGACAATCATGATTTGGCGACTCACAATTAAGATTCAAGGATGATATAATTTTATAGTTAAGATTCAAGGATGATATAATAAAAGTGGTGTCTTCTTTATATCCACAATTGTATCTGATTTTGCTGCAGTTATCTTCTCTCTTGATGAAATATTTATGTTTAAAGATTAGTTCTTAGTTTTACACTTTAATCACACTCCAACTGAATCTCTTTTCGAACTTATAGGTCATCTAGAACAACTGTTATGATGTTATGTTCAGTTTTTCTGCATCTGATCTTTATCGTTTACAGGTGGGAATATCAACTGGTGATACAACTGTTATTTAAATTTCAAAAAGGCAAGAAAGTACAGGAAAATTGATCAAGGCAAGTTTGTTTCAGAGGTTCCACCTTATTCTTTTATTGTTTTTAAATATGTTTATCTGAAAGGTTGCATATGTTTCTATAATGCGTCGTTTACACTGTAAGTTGGCGCTTTACTACAATATATGTTGGCTTCATTGAGTTCATTCTAAGGCGGCAATATTATACACTATTATGCAGGTTTCTTATTCCAGCTTTACATACTGTAATCAATGACATTGTTGCATATATATTTTGATTCTTCTTTAATAAAACCCATGTGCTCAACTGTTCTCTTATCTACTTTCCCATGCGTACGGTTTTAGAGATGGTGAAATACCTATATAATCTTAAAATGTCCACACTGCACCTCATAGCAATATATTACTGCAGTTAATCTTTACTTACTCCGTATTTTTTTTTTGTAGGACTCGAATACATTGTTGATTTCTTGCTCATTTTGACCTACTGCTCAAGTGTGATATACATGTGTATTTTGCCAAATCATAGAACAAAGTCTATGTACAAGAGATTCATGTAAAGTAAAAAATGTCTACAAAGTGAGAAAAAATGGCAAAGTAAGTGAGAATGAGATGTCTACAAAGTGAGAATAAAATGGCAAAACAAGTGAGAAGGTGATCGCTGACCCCACTCCAAAAAATGAACTAATGGAATGTAAGTAAGATTGTGCAAGTCGTGGTGTGCAAGTCGTGGCCCTTAGCAGTGATAGGCTGGTGAAGTTGCAAAAATTGCTTGTGATTTCTTGAAATACTATCTATTGTGACTAATTTTATCACTGTTATTTCTATGATGAGGTTTATTGTTATGTTATATTGATTAGTTATGATTCATTTGTTTTAGTTTTGCAAAGTACAGATTGCTTTGTAATACATTCTTTTAGTTTTAATTTTTGTGTTGTATTTAAAAAAAATGGAATTGTTGGTGGTCAAGATTGATACAATATTAGAATTTACAAGTCAAAACTGGGTTTGAAATCTTACTGACCAGTTATTTTTTTGGACACATCAAGTTTGCCATTTATCTCTATTGTAACTTATACATATACATACCAAGATTTGTGTGTGAGATCTGTTTTAATTTATAACCCTCAAGTGTGAGACATTGTGGGAATCCATCCTATAGGTTTGTTTAAAACATTTTGTCTAATATGGTTCAAGTTATCAGTAGATTTGTAACTTGTTTCTTTTGTCTTGAGAAATTATATTTACCTGGGGCAGCTCTAAAGGTACAAAGCATGTTGTCTTGTATTTTCTGGAAATGCTTGGTGACCTTTTTATATCAACTCACTATGTCACTGTGATTGCCTATTGTAGTTGGTCTTTAAAAATATCTTGTTTGAGTATAATATTAGATTCCTTCGATTATTCAACTTATAGTATTAGAAATATCTTGTCTAAATACCATGATTAAGAACATAAAGTATATTGCTTCAGAAGTTTCACTTATTTATCTTGTGAAAATTTAATTAAAGGAGTAATAGTGCTACCGGTAAACAATAATATAACATACCATCTTTTATCTCATTCATAATGGGCTCATGACTTTCTTTAACTCAAGATTTTATATTACAGGTTGTTGTACAAGCTGTGTTATTCGTATAAAATCTGGAGAAATCAGACAGCCTGAAGCACTAGGAATATTTGCTGAATTAAAGGCCAAGGCATGTATTTGTAACTTGATAACAAGCTTATTTTCCTCAATATATTGACTGGTGACCACTAATTTTTGGGTAAATGTTCTTCTTCTTTTATTTAATAAAGACCTGGCAATATATATCTTCCTTAAATTTTAAAGAATGCTGCATATCTGCAGTTACCTTGTTATCATGTTGATGGAAGAGAGAGAATAGGAGAGTAAATTGGAAAAGAGAGGGAAGCATAGTTGAAAGATTTAGAAAGAGTAATAAAAGAACTCTGTAGAAGGATAAAAAAACATTCAAATATTATCAATTGCTTAAAATTGAATTCAGACCTTCCTTCCTTGTTTCAACTGACAACTTTCTAAGTACCCTCAGTCTTTCCTCTGATTTAAGCTTTGGGCCAAGACTTGAGTGTGTTGTTTTAATGCTTTGTTGCTGCAGGATTCTTCCTCACTTTCACTTGATAAATTTACAAGGATTATTTATTATTTCTTATCCAGTCTCTTTCATCTTCACCCTTTCTAATAATGAAAAATGACAGCTCTAAGTTTTCTAATTACGGCCAGTATCAGCTTTCGCTTCCACCAAAACCAGTTGTCACCCTCCGCATTGAATACTTGTTATATGTTTCAACTTTCAATTGCTTAGTTTCCTTAAGATTCCTACAAAGACTTCTGCGTTGGTTGTAGTTTTTATTCACCAAAATAAAAACTCTTAACAAAAGACAATCTTATGAATTAAGATATCTTATTAGAAATAATGGAAACAGGTAAATATTCATATAATTAGATTTGTTAGTCCAGTATACTCATCTTTTATAAAGTTACAATTCGTATATTTTAAAGAAACAATATGATGAATGTTAAGCTAATTTTTTCTTTGTCTGTAACACTTTGTAGTGGATGAACAAGAGTCAGAAGTCTTACACATAATTGGAGCTTGATGTGGTGCTTTGGAGACTAAGTATATCAAAGATCTCGTGTAAAAGGACTACTACTGGAATGCCATTTTGACTAGAATGTAATAGCTTTGAGAATTATGTTTTGGGTTTCATTGTTATTGTATACTAGAACTCTTTACATTGGTTTGGTAATGATAATCAAAGTTTTGATTATTTATATGTGATCACTTCAGCTTGTCTTTGTTTTTGGTATTTTTTGGTGAATATATGCGTGATTATAGCAGGTAAATTTATAAACATAGACATTAGTTTATATAAAAAAATGTCCAAAGGCTCCTTGTCTTTTACATCGGTTGATGGATGAAGTCTAAGAACATTTATAACATCAGTTTTTTTACATAAAACCGATGTTTTAGATGCTCTTATACATCGGCTAAAAACGATGTCAAAGGTAGAATCAGTTATTTACAAAAAGCCGATGTTTTACACGCTTTTAGACATCGGCTAAAAACCGATGTCAAAGATGATGACTTTTCTCTACACCGACAAAGAAGTCGGTTCGAAAATTCCCAGACATCAGTTTATAGCTTATTTCTATTGCACTTTTTCTAGTAGTGCAACTAACCACTTCAAGACTTAATAACTACACAAAATAACATAGACATACAAAACAGAAAACAACAATTGCAAACTACGGTATCAGCTTTCATGAGAAAAAGTGCTACGCAAACAGATTTCATTATTCATTTAATAATTATATTTTAAAAAAATAAAAAAGTTAGGCCCATGCGCAGCGGGCAAACATACTTGTTAGAATAATACTCCTACTGAATACAGAACAGTAGCAAATTTTCAAGTATTCGTCAATTAACAAAAGATAAGGTTCACAACAATACAAAAGCTCCATTAGGTTGACGTCTTGCAAGAGGTAGCTGACAACCCACAATCTGGATATTTCCAAACCCTGCACATTTTAGACCCGTTACTTTACCTTCACTTCAAACATTTAGTCTAAACAATCTTATATCTCTCTTGTTCACAAACATAATCATCAAAATGAATGAGACATGGGTGAAAATTAGAGATCTAACAAGTGACTATTGTCTAATATTTTGTGTGACCATTTCCAGCATAGGTGATCAATACCCGAATTTCATTACTAAATCACCATCGGAGAAATAATTTTGGGCCTTCTCTCCATCTCCACGGTTGTCAATCTCAAACGACGACATTGACCGAAGGAGTGAAGTTGCTAAGCTTTCTCACACGCACACATGGAGAACACATAGATAGCTACAAAGGTTAACTTACTCACAACATTTCTACATACTTGAAATTCTGTGTGTAACAAGGTTACCACTACTCTATTGTTCATTTTTCCTCCGTAAATGTAAGCTCAACAGAATATTTACGTTAAATAAATCTTCAAAAACAGAAACAACTCTCGCAATAACAACTCTTTCAAACTCCACATTTTATTACCGCTAAAGTATCCAAACACCTCAAATTATGAACATTCTGAAAACACATAAATCCCATCTAACATAAAATTCAACAAATTATGCATAATCAAAGCTATAGAACACATCAGAAACAAATTTGTAAGACTCAAGTGGAGCAATTAACACTGCAATTAACATAAATAACTATAAATGTGTTTAATTAAAAAAACTAGGGTTTAGACCTTCGAAAGCAAAGTGAACTAAGAGAAAGATAAGACTAGAAAAACTCAATTTTTAATTGTGCCCGGGTTTTCATTTTTACTTATTACATTACAACTTTTCAATATTGTCTAGGCGTTTTATACCATGTCTAGATGTTATTTGCCTAAAATAGTTTCTAGAAATAAATCGGCATTCTACTTAATTAAATTCAAATATTTAGTCATTTAGTATGAATAGTCTCATGTGTCTCGTTCACAAGCCATTGAGCCTCTTCAACGTTCACAAAACATCTGAGATATGATTTGTGTCATACCTTTCAGAACCCCAATTTATTCCAACCTTCAATTCTCCATGTCTTGTACACATAATTACAGCTAAAACTGACTCTCTACCAATACTAAATCTTCACCAGAGAAATCGTTTTGGGCTTTTTCTCCATCTCCAATGTTGTCAATCTCAAATGATTGACATTGATGGTGCTACTTATTTATTGTTGATATTTGCAGTTATAAAAATTGTGTTTGTGTTTCTTTGACCTAGGATACATGTAATAAGAAGAATGTCATACACTAATCAACTTGAACCGGCGCCCTTACCCATTAGAGCATATGCACCGGTAGACATTTTTAGATGATTCAGCAGCTTTTTTGATGACCTGAAAGAAATAGAGTATGTAACGGTATCTTTTTAGCTCCTTTAACAATTGAAGTTCCATCAATTCATTAATAAGAACTTTAATAATCAAAGGAGTAAGCAACGGCCGGCAATTCCGTAAAACATGTGTATCAATATTCTGTATTCATTTCTCATATAGAATTTTAAAATGCCTCATATTTCTACATTTTCAATCTCAATTTTCCTTTTATACTAAATTTATGAAATACTTTTTATGTTATTAAATATATATAATAATTTATATTATGTAATTATCCATTTGATGAATAGTAATGGATGTATTGATGGAGTTTCGGGTGCATTGTAAATGGAAAAAATAGTTGATTTACTGTGAATAGTAATTAACTCTATCAATTCAATCCATGAATTGATGAATTAATGTCCTCTATGGGTGCATATGCTCTTTATAATAGACTTGTTTGTTCTCTTATTAGCCGATAATATGTGCGAAGCACAATCTGAGTTCAAAATATTAATATAATTGATAAATATTATTTAAAAGTGAATTTGTAAGTTTTGAACTCGAAATTAGGATGATAGTATCTTATAAATAAATATGATTTTATTATTTAATTATAGTGAATTGAATCCGGGATGAAATCAAAAAATTTAAATTAAATAAATGATTGTTTTATTATGTAGTTAAGGAATCAAATTAGATTTCGTGATAACCAAATTTGATTATTTTGAAACTTTATTACTGACGTGTTTCACTAAAACATGATTTTCTTTATTAATAAATAGTATAGAATGGTTGATGATGTTTGGTGTTTTGATTCTTGCTGGCTGCATTGTCTTAGTTCTTGTCTGGTATGTTGCTCTTGGTACATGCAGTATTCATAATTCTTGTCTGATCTGATATGTTGCTTTTGGTACATGTATTCATAGTTCTAGTCTGATATGTTGCTTTTGATACATGTAGTATCCATAAGGTCTGTTGCTTACAAGTCTACAACATTGGAATCAGCAGTAAGTGGGCAATTAAACTTACTACTACTAGATCACAAGCATATATGTCTAACACATGAAGTAATTAGTCCCTAGGAAATGTTGGACTTGTGTTGCGCAGCTCCTTGGCTCCATGGGCAAAATGACATGTAGCCCCTTTAGCGCAAAATCCATAGTTATCATTTTTACAAATTTCTGTTTTATATATTTTTTCGGGACATATTATTGGACACCGGATACTGGTGCCAACAGTTAGCTGCTCAACAAGTTCCAGAGCTATATATAGATTCATAGAGGTGCCTTGAATTTCAACATTTTTCAATGAGGAATCAGACCGATGATCTTTGATGGAAAGACTTGCCTCTGACATAAGAGAAATCACCCTAGAATTTGTTTCATCTTCTCCACTGATTTCTATGACAAATGATTTGTCCACTGGAAATGTAACTTTTGCGATTTGATCATTTTCACTCAGAGACGTGTGTTTGAAATTGCATTCCTCGCCAAACGAACACCCTGTCAAACTGCACACCGATCATAAAAACATAACTTAGTCACAAGTTTGATAAATTAAATGAAAAAGTAAGCACTTAAGAGAAACCTGCGTTACTTAAATAGTTAAATTTCAAGGAGGAGTAACAAGAAGAATCATGCGTCACAATTTAAATTTCAGGACACAACGGTAAGAAAGCAAAAATGAAAGAGGGAGAATAGAAGTAAAAAGAAAAAGACAAGGATAAAAGGGGTGAGAGAAGATTAAAGGGCTTGCAAAAATTGTGGATAGTGTATTATGTGGGAGGCCTCACCATTCCTCCAATTGGGTAGCTTGTATCTCTGTTTAGGTTCTATCTATCCTTTCTACAGTTAAATTCGTGTGATTCCCGGCCTAGGAAGCACAAGTGACGGTGCGGGGTGCCCATACGAAGATACATGAATTTGGCAAATCCAAAAATATGGGGATTCAGTTGCGGGGAGGGGGTTCAGCAAATATCAAACAGTGAATGCACATATTATTGTTTAAATAATATGACATATTATTACATATTATTGTTTAAATATCAAAAGTTCTGAGACTCATATTCATTAGATAAGTGATTTTTAGATTTGTTCTTAGCGAGGGAACCTGGATTCAGGTCATTTCTGGGATGCGAAGAACACAATTATAAATATATAGCAAAAACACAATTCTCATAATATATACATGTGCGTGTAAAATTAAGACAAAATTTAATATCCAAACAAATAAAAACAACCAAGATAGACAAATTGTTCAAGACAAAGGTTAGAATAAAGACCTGAATTTTTCTCCTGCACCCTCTGTTGTGGACTTGTTTTCTGCATGAAATATTTCACACATATTTACAATTTTAATAATGACAGGGTGTAGTAAACAAATTAATTATTAAAACAACACCTCGCTTGGGGTGGGGACTTGTTCATCGTCGGATCTTTTACTCTTGCGATTACCTTTGAAAGACGCCATCAAACATACAAAATGTGACAATTCAAATAGGGAAAGGTAGAGGACAACTGAGATATATCGGATATTACCGAATTTGGTTAAATTGGATTTTTAACGTTTTCAATGTTTTTCATGGTAAAATATATAATTCCTTTTTGTGGATATAAATCCTTTTTCGTGGAATGAATATAAATCCTTTTTTATAATCCTTTTTTTGTTGCCAACAAAGTAACAATTTCATTAAACTTTCGAATCATTCATCAATACATTCAATAAAACAGAAGGGACATCCCCCTCTTCCAAACACGATCAGCCAAGGAACTAGAGTGTCTCGCCAAACCAAATAGTGAGTCATTGCGTTCGCAGATCGCTTAACAAAAGTGAGAGTCACATCAAATGCATACCCTTTTCCTTCTTGGCAGAAGACCTCCACCAATATCTACTCATAATTCGCTCCATATCCTTGCAAATTTGGATTGGCAATAAGAAGATACTCATAGCATTATTAGGAAGTGCATGTGCCACCGTTTTCAACATTATTTCTTTTCCACCTTTTGACAGCTGCCTCTTATCCCAACTTTCAATTCTGTGTTGCATTCGATCTTTCAAAAAGCCCAAGGTTGATGATTTATTCTGTCCAATCATATTAGGCAGACCAAGGTATTGTGTATTATCATCAGCTTCAGAAAAACGCAGAATAGTACAAACCTCATTTTTCATGTCTTGACTAACATTACGACTGAAAAAAATAAAAGATTTATCATTATTAACCTTCTGACCTGAAGCCAATTCATAGATGCTGAGACCACTTGAAATTTGAGTGGCTGCTTCACTTGTTGCTGTACAATAGATATAACTATCGTCAGCAAAGAACATATGAGATAAAACCGGAGCTCCCCTTGCTACTCAGATGCCTTTAATCAATTTGTTTTGTTCACTTTGATGAATTAACGCTGACAATCCCTCCATGCATATCAAGAACAAATACGAGGAGAGAGGATCTCCTTGGCGGATTCCTCTCTCTGGAATTATAGCCCCAAACTCCTTTCCCTGGTGGCAAATACTATACTTAACAGAAGAGGCACACTGCATAAATAAATCCACCAACTTCGAATCAAAACCAAGCTTCATTAACATTGCTTCCAGAAAATTCCACTCGACCCTATCATAGGCTTTACTCATGTCAAGCTTAATAGCCATCCACCCAAGGATGCCCTTCGTTTTCCTCTTCATGTAGTGCATAACCTCGTAGGACATCATGATATTATCCATAATCAAACGCCCAGGAATAAAAGCACTTTGAGTTTCCGAAATCACTTCAATTATTACTGTTAACAGAGGAATTTGGTGAAAACAAATTCGGGGAGGGTTACTGGAATTGTGGTGGTAGTTGACGACGGTGTGCAGCATAGGTTGAGAGGGTTAGGGTTTATGATTTGGGGATGGCTGAGATTGTATGTGAGATTAGGCCGCGATTAAGGTTGAATATTGAATTCACTCATGTTCGCTAGATCGCATCGTGTCATACAATGTGCCTACGTACCCCGTATTTATAGGGGATTAAGCCTTACGTAGTTCTTGGAGAGCAAGTAACCTATATGGGTCGGGCTTCCTTATTTCTAAGAAGCCGAAAAGACCGGGGTCACCGCCTTTGATACGTCATCATGAGCTGTCATGGTCTTGCTATTTTCTCGAAACGTGTGTGGATAAGTCATTGACCCGAGATTATCGGAGTCAACGTTTATCTTAAATCACAGATAAGAATAGCGAAAAATGCTTATCGAATACTGGTGCCAACAGTTAGCTGCTCAACAAGTTCCAGAGCTATATCTAGACTCTTAGGGGTGCCTTGAATTTCAACATTTTTCAATGAGGAATCAGACCGATGATCTTTGATGGAAAGACTTGCCTTTGACATAAGAGAAATCACCCTAGAATTTGTTTCATCTTCTCCACTGATTTCTCTGGCAAATGATTTGTCCACTGGAAATGTAACTTTTGCGATTTGATCATTTTCACTCAGAGAAATGTGTATGAAATTGCATTCCTCGCCAAATGGACACCCTGTCAAACTGCACACCGATCATAAAAACATAACTTAGTCAAGTTTGATAAATTAAATGAAAAAGTAAGCACTTAAGAGAAACCCGCGTTACTTAAATTTGAAGGAGGAGTAACAAGAAGAATCATGCGTCATAATATAAATTTCAGGACATAACAGTAAGAAAGCAAAAATGAAAGAGGGGGCATAGAAGTAAAAAGAAAAAGATAAGGATAAAAGGGGTGAGAGAAGATTAAAGGGCTTGCAAAAAGTGTGGATAGTTAAAGAGAGTGTTCAATCAACCTCTTAGATTATGATAGTGAAACCACGGCTAAGCAATAAGTTGCGAATACCATTTAGCGAAACAAAGCCTTATGTCTTGTAACCTGTTAGATATAATTGCTGATGTTTGTTCATCAGTGTTTAAGTACCAGGTACTCATCAGAGTTTACTAGAAGCCAGTCAGAGTTTGTTAAAGACTGACGGGGTGAGAGTTTACTTTAGCTGTCGGTGCTAATATGAAGATTCTAGAAGCAATATATTATGAAGATAGAAAGAAGCAGAATATATTGAAATGGCTAAATAAACGGGACAGAAGACAGAAGCAATCCTAGATTGATATAAATTGTATAGCTGATTTATAGGATATCAATTAGAGATTGATTATGTAACTGTGTATTATATAAACACAGATAGGTTAACCCTAAAAGGGATGCGAATATTGAATACATTATTCTTGTAACCTAGCAGCTCTCTGTGATTCTTTAACATCACTGAGAGAAGAGTTATTTATATAATTCAGTCGTTGATTCATAAACAGTATTCTCAATTGTTATTATCATACTTATATTGATTATATATTGTGTATTCGGCCTAAAAATTGGTATCAGAGCCAAGGTTGTTAAATATATACAGTTTTCGATCTAAACACAAGTATAATCATGGCTGAAAACATCCAGGCAGGTTCTAATGCTCAAAAGGTTCAATCAACTTCTGTAAGTCGATATGAGACAATCAGGGTTCCAATTCTCAGACCTATGGAATATCCAATATGGAAGGTAAAGATGACCATGTTTTTAGAAGCCACAGATCCAGAATACCTTGATAGAATCAATGATGGTCCTCATATGCCAACCAAACTGTCTCTTGTTGTTGATGGTCAAGAACAAAAGACTGTTCCAAAGGAAAAGAAAGATATGACTCCTGAGGACATCTCATCAATTGCAAAGGATGCAAAAGTTAGACATCTTCTCCACAGTGCCTTAGATAATGTCATGTCTAACAGAGTCATTGGCTGTAAGACTGCCAAAGAAATTTGGGATGCTTTAGAAGTCAGGTGTCAAGGAACAAGTACAATAAAGAAGAACAGGAAGACTATTCTCACACAGGAGTATGAACACTTTGATTCAAGACCTGGTGAATCTTTGACTGAGACATATGACAGGTTTTGTAAACTGTTGAATGATCTGTCTCTGGTTGATAAAGAATATGAACTTGAAGAATCAAATCTCAAGTTTCTTCTATCCCTACCTGAAAGATGGGATTTGAAGGCGACAACAATACGAGACAATTATGATCTTGCAGAAACAGATCTTGATGAAATCTATGGGTTGCTTAAAACTCATGAACTTGAAATAGAACAAAGAAACAAAAGATCTGGAAAGAAGAAAAAATATGTTGCTCTTAAAGTTGAAGAAAAGCCTGTCAAGAAGGAATCATCAAGAAAAAAGCCAAGGGAAAGGCTTTAGTCATTAAATCTGACAGTGAGTCATCAAACTCTGATGATGGCTCAAACACTGATGATGAAGCTTCTGATTCTGAGGATGATGAAGAAGAGATGATGAAAATGGTTGTTTTGATGGTGAAGACCTTCAAGAAGATGGGATTCAAGAACTTCAAGAAAGGAAAAAGATTCTCTAGGAGAGATTCAAACTCTGACAAGAGAAATTTCAGAAAGTCTGATGGAAGAGATACCAAGTCTGGAAAGAAAGGCAAGTCTGAGATCCAGTGCTACAAGTGTAAAGAGATGGGTCATTATGCTCTAGAGTGCAAGAAAGGAAAATCTGATAAAGCACTCATCACTAAAGGCAAGGACTGGGCAGACACTTCAGACTCAGATAAGGGAGTCAATTATGCTCTCATGGCAACTGTTAAAGATGAAGCTGAGTCATCTGAAAACAAGGTACCCCTAATAACTTATGCTTATGATACTGATAATATATCTGAATTAAGAATTTATCTTAAAAGCATACATGTTAGTTATAGGGATCAGACTTTAGAGAATGAAATAATCAAATCTGAGAATCTAGGTCTTAAAGAGAGGAATAAATTTCTTGAAGAGAGACTTGTTAACATGCAACAAGTTCAAAAGGAGAGAGATGATGCTGTTTATATTGAACAGGAATTGCTTAAAAGATATAGGCAAATAGAATCTGAGTTGGAAAAAGAGAGGAAAATGATTAAAACCTGGACCAAATCTGGAAAAGACACACATCAAGTTTTTCAGACAGATACTGTAGGATTAGGTTACTGTGAGGAAGATGAACTTAGGTTTAAAGATAAAGTTAAAGTGAAACCAAAACTTAAACCTGTGAAATTTGTTTCTGAATCCAGTAAGCTAAAATCTGTAGTTGTGAAAGAAGCTGTTAAAGAACCAGTAAAAACCTGTGATAAACAGGTTAATGTTGGTTTAATGACAGAAAAACAATTCAATCATAAACTCAAAGAAGTAAAGTTTGTCATGAAACAGAAAGGGTTCAAGAAGAACAGGAATGGAAAGATAGGCATAAATAAAAGGAATAATCATTTGCCTACTACTGTTGTTCAAAGAAAAACATGTTATAACTGTGGAAGTACTAACCATCTTGCTAGTTTTTGCAGGAAAAACAAAGATATTAATTCTTTACCCTCCAAGTGTGGAGTAAAAAATGATTATGTTAGGGTTAGACCTCAGACTTTATGCACACACTGTGGGAGCACTTGGCATTCCATTTATACTTGCAAGAGTTATCATGTTATTTATCACAACTATTATGAGCTAAAACCCAACTTGAAATGGGTTAGAGCAAACTCTGCAAGTGTAAAGTCTGACAATGTTAGTTTAAACTCTGTTGATAGTGATTCCACTGCAAAAGCTAACAATTTTAAGAAAGCCAAAGGATCCAAGCAAGTCTGGATCCTTAAATCTAACACTCAGTGATTGTTTGTGATTGCATGGCATAAAAGAGAGCACTCTTATCTTGGACAGTGGATGCTCAGGACACATGACTGGAAATAAAGCCCTGCTATCAGATTTTGAGGAAAAAGCTGGCCCAAAAGTTTCCTATGGAGATGGCAACATAGGACGTACTCTGGGATATGGCAAAATCAATCTTGGAAGTGTCATCATCACAAATGTAGCTCTAGTCTCAGGACTCAAGCATGATCTGCTTTCTGTGAGTCAAATCTGTGACAGAGGATATCATGTAGATTTTCATACTGAACACTGTGAGGTTATCAGTAAATCTACCGGAAAAGTTGTTCTAGTTGGACACAGGCGCAATAACATTTATGAAGCAAGTTTGATAACAAACTCTGAAGGAAAAGCTGTGTGTCTGTCTGCAAAAATGTCCAATGAAGAGAGTTGGAAATGGCATAAGAAGCTCTCTCACCTAAACTTGAACAACATCAATGAGCTGATTCGAAAAGATCTTGTAAGGGGACTTCCAAAGTCAATACTCAGCTTAGATGGTCTGTGTGATTCTTGTCAAAAGGCCAAGCAAAAGAAGTCATCTTTCAAGAGTAAATCTGAATCTTCAGTTGTGGAACCTTATCATCTTTTACATGTTGATCTCTTTGGTCCAGTGAATGTAATGTCAATGGGCAGAAAGAAATATGCTTTGGTAATTGTTGATGAATACACCAGATACACCTGGGTGTACTTCTTAGCAAAGAAGGATGAAACTGCCTTAACTTTGATGGATCATGTGAAGCTATTGGACAAAGGATCACAGTACAAAGTGAAAATTCTAAGGAGTGATAATGGTACTGAATTCAGAAATTCTGAAATGGAAGCTTTCTGCAAGGAAAGAGGAGTGAAGCAAGAATTTTCTGCACCTGGAACTCCACAGCAAAATGGTGTAGTTGAAAGAAAGAACAGAACTCTAATCGAAGCTGCCAGAACAATGCTTGATGAAGCAAAATTGCCAACTTATTTCTGGGCAGAAGCTGTTCAAACTGCTTGTTTTACTCAAAATGCTACACTGATCAACAAGCATGGGAAAACACCATATGAGATGGTGAAAAATAAGAAGCCAAATTTGAAGTATTTTCATATTTTTGGATGCAAGTGCTTTGTGTTGAAAACTCATCCTGAACAGTTGACCAAGTTTGACTTAAAAGCTGATGAAGGAATTTTTGTTGGATACCCACTATCATCTAAAGCATTCAGAGTCTACAATCTGAGAACTAAAGTGATCATGGAATCTATACATGTGTCATTTGATGACAAGAAAATAACTGGAATAGAAGATGAAGAATATCATGATCAACTTCGCTTTGAAAATGAAGATCTAAACTCTGATGACGTAAACTCTGATGAAGCAAATCCAACAAACTCTGATGAAGCATACTCTGAACCTTTACTGGTAAACACTGAGGGAATTTCTCTGACAGAACAAAATAGAGAACCAGTCGAGGGGGAAGGTGAAGATACTTCAGAAACATCTCAAGATAATGACTCAAATTTTGAAAGTGAGTCCGCTGAAGAATCAAACAGAAACTCTGAGTTAAACTCTGAAAGTTCAAATACTGAACAGTCCAATTCAGGAGGAGCCTCGGAGAATGCAAATGGTCAAGAAGAAAATCAGGAGAGCATGGATCAAGGGGGAGGATCTAATAATGATAATAGAAGCCACTTACCAACAGCAAGGAGGTGGACACAAGCTCATACTCCTGATTTAATTATTGGAGATCCAGATGCAAGTGTGAGAACAAGGAGTGCTACAAATAATGAATGTATGTTTCATGCATTCTTATCTCAAACAGAGCCCAAGAAAGTGGAAGAAGCTCTTCAAGATGCTAATTGGATAACAGCAATGCAAGAGGAGTTAAATGAATTTGAGAGGAATGAAGTCTGGACACTTGTACCAAGACCAAAGAATAGATCTATTGTTGGTACAAAGTGGGTTTTCAGAAACAAAACAGACAGTGATGGAGTGATTACAAGGAATAAGGCTAGACTTGTGGCTAAAGGCTATTCACAGCAGGAAGGAATTGACTATGATGAAACCTTTGCTCCAGTTGCAAGATTGGAGGCAATAAGGATTTTTCTGGCCTATGCTGCTCACAAGAAGTTTAAAGTCTTTCAGATGGATGTGAAAAGTGCTTTTCTCAATGGGAAACTTGAAGAAGAAGTGTTTGTTGAACAACCACCAGGGTTTGTAGATCCCAAATATCCAGATTATGTCTACAGGCTTGACAAGGCATTATATGGACTAAAGCAGGCACCTAGAGCATGGTATGAAACTCTAGCTCAATTTCTTTTAGAAAGTGGGTTCACTAGAGGTACAATTGACAAAACCTTGTTCTATTTTAATTCTGGTGATGATTTGCTGTTAGTTCAAATCTATGTGGATGACATAATTTTTGGGTCTACTAATGACAAACTCTGTAAGAAATTTGCCAAGCTTATGCAGTCAAGATACCAAATGAGCATGATGGGAGAGCTTAGTTATTTTCTAGGCTTGCAAGTAAAGCAAACAGATGATGGGATTTTTATCAATCAAGCAAAATATACCAGAAATCTTCTCAAGAAATTTGGTATGCTTGATAGTTCATCTGCCACAACTCCCATGGCTACTGCAACAAAGTTAGACAAAGATACATGAGCTTCAGTAGATATGACAAACTACAGAGGCATGATAGGGTCTCTTCTTTATCTTACTGCAAGCAGACCAGATATCATGTATGCAACATGTCTTTGTGCAAGATTTCAAGCAGACCCCAGAGAGCCACATCTAACAGCTGTGAAGAGGATTTTCAAATATCTCAAAGGAACCATAACCCTTGGTTTGTGGTACCCTAGAGAATCAGAGTTTAAATTAATTGGTTACTCTGATGCAGATTTTGCAGGCTGTAAGATAGACAGAAAAAGCACAAGTGGAAGCTGTCAATTTCTAGGTGACAGATTAGTTTCTTGGTACAACAAGAAACAGAAATCAATTTCCACATCCACAGCAGAAGCAGAGTATATAGTTGCTGGTAGCTGTTGTGCACAGATTTTATGGATGAAGAATCAATTGCTGGACTATGGATTAAGGTACTCTAAAATACCTATTTTCTGTGATAATCAAAGTGCTATTGCTATGACAGGTAATCCAGTACAACACTCCATGATCAAGCACATCAGCATAAGGTATCATTTTATCAGGGAACATGTGGAAGAAGGAAATATTGAGCTTCATTTTGTGTCTACAGACCAACAGCTTGCAGATATCTTCACCAAACCTTTGAATGAAGCTACCTTTACAAGACTGGTAAATGAACTTGGAATGGTCTCTGGTTTTGACTAGAGATACTGGTTAGATTCAAAATCTATACATGATTGATTTTATGCTCATGGTTCTTTGCATGTGTTAACTGTTATTTGTACCAGTATGTTAAACTCTGATAGTAAACTCTGTTCGTCATAAAGTGTCAGTCATACTCTGTCGGTTAAAGTCTGAAGTTAATCTCTGATGTTAAACTCTGATAGTAAACTCTGTTCGTCATAAAGTGTCAGTCATACTCTGTCGGTTAAAGTCTGAAGTTAATCTCTGATGTTATACTTTGTTTGTAATATTGTCTGAAACATATGGACCGATGAAGAAACCTGTATGAAGCATGATTCTCAGTAAGTAATCATGAATCTTTCTGAGTAATATATGATCTGATCTCAAAATGTGCAGAAATTTTACACAGCATGATACTGTCTCTATATTTATAGCATCTCTTAGTTTATTGATCTTATACACTGAGTCTGTATTAGCTGTTTGCACTTTCTCTCATAAATTAATTGTATTAACTGATGAAAAGTCTAAACTCTGATAATTAGTTGTAAATATTTCACCCTCCAATCAAAAGATGCCAAAAAGTGCACAAATTCCTTTGAGATCATGTTGTGCCTAGGAAGACCCAGGAACTTATTGTATGAAATAAGGGCTAAAATCTTTGATTTTTGGTGACTAGTGCCAACCACTGATTACTGGAAAAATTAAATAATAAAAAAAAAATCGAAGGGGGTGAAAATAATAAATTTTATAGTACAAAGTTTAGATGAGATCAGATTTTATTTTATACATGAGAGTTTGGACAACTAGTTTTTACTGATTTATTGTGTGAATTTTATGCACTTTAAGATGCTCTAAATATTTATATTCAGTAAACTCTGCTATTCACACACAATTTTTTCACAACTGTGCATTGAGAGAAAAGAGATTATGAATAAAGGAGGAGGATTGGTAAACACTGATGAACTGTGTACTCTACGCTGAGGTAATTTTATTTTAATCTCTGATGATTAAAATTAATTATTTGTTTCAGACGGTTAACAATTTTGAGAAAACATTCTTGAAAACAAAAGAGTATGATTGGTAACGGTTCTAATTTGTATTAAACAGAAGAGAAAGGTTGCGTGTCTAGGAAAGTGTAAAAGGCGGTAATTATTGTTGTTTTTACTGCGCATGCGCATTGGAAACTGCCAATTACTGCTGACAGTCATTGCATGTGTGCCACGTGTCCCACTCACACGATTAACGGAGTAAGACAGTTGTGTATTAATGATTAAAAACTGTTCAGTTTTTAATTTTGAATTTCATATTTAAACAATACACACACATACGTTTAAACCTTTCACATCTTACTCCAATTCACATCTATTGTCACACACACATATTCACAAACACTTTTCTACTTTCAAACTCTTTTGAGCTTTTGCATCTGATTCTCTGTTATTCTTTCAAATCTTCCTAATGGCGACTACAGCGTTTGTTTCTTCTGGGTTAGAGTTCGTTCCTAACAATTATGCAGCACCACTAAACACTGCCAACGCACCAGAGGCGTTTCACATGATTCAGAAATTTCTTGCTCAGTCAGCGATTGGGCGTGCTCTAGTAGAACCAACAACACTTTCTGGTTCGCAAATCAAGGCTTTCTGGGAGACGGGTACTTATGATGATGGTGGTGATTCTGGCAACCCATCTATAATCTTTGAATTTCAAGAAGCAGAGTATGTAATTACTTCTGGTACAATTCGAACTGCAATGGGGTTTCCTGAGTTTTCTTCATATACAATTGGAATGGGTGACACTGATTTGCTAAGGATGATGCGAGAGATTGGGTATTCTGGGCCCTTGACAAAGATAGGACAGTTGAAGCGACCGTTCTTGAGGAAGGAGTGGAGCTTCTTCTTTGACTGCATAACAAGAACGTTCGGGAAGAAATGCACCAACTGGGATGCTATTCCCACGGACAGTCTGTAAATCGGGTATTCTCTTTTATATGATAATCATTTTGATTTTGCAAGACTTGTCTTAACTAATTTAGGGGAGAAAATGACAGAGAATCGAGGGGTAGTTTACTTTTCTAGATTTTGTCAGATTTTATTCTCTGCCTGTGTTCAAGGGGTAGAAATAGTTGATGAAGATGTTATTTCTTGTTTTAAATTACACAAGAGGATATTCTCTGATCTTATCAACAAGGATGTTAAGAAAGGGGTTGTTGGAGATTTGTTACTTCCTGTATCTGTGCAACAGTTTGTAAATGATCAAATCCATCCACAAACACAAACTCCTTCTCAATCAGAACCCCAACCAGAACCTTTAGAAACAGAACTTCCTCCATCTACATCTGTCAAACCTAAATCCAGTGGTAGGACTAAGCATGTTGGTTCCAAACCTGTAAAGTCTGTTAGACCAGCTACTGAAGTGGGAGTGTCCAAGTCTTCTGTGCCAAAGGGTGTTGGTCATTCTAAGAAGAGAAGAGAAAATAGACCAAAAACTGATGATGAGGATGATGTTGATAATGAAACTCTTCATCAGAGGAAAAGGCGATTAGTAGCTAATTATCTTTTTGATAATTTGGATGAATCTACACCAGACACTGAAGCTGTCCAGAATGAAGCTCCAGAAGTTGTTGTTCAGGAGTCTGTTGTCAATGATGATAATGAGGACATGGTCTTTGTGGAGAATGAAGCTCCTGAAGTTATTATTCAGGAGGCTACTGAAGATATTGAAGCAGCCACTGTGCCTGACATGGCAAATGCTGATACAGAGGCTGAAATGTTTGAGAAAGATGCTTTATCTGCTGATTTTGATATGGATAAAATTCTTGAAGCACATCCTAGTATCAGTGTTTGTGATACTGAGGATGTGGCAGCTGATCATCCCACCCTAGTTTTAGAAGAGTCACTTGCTACTCATACAGTAAATCTTTCTGTGACTAATCAAGTTCCTGAAATGGGTGAGGAGGTTGATCATATTCCTGCAGCTGCTGAGGAGAAATTGGATGATGCTACAGCAGAGAATATGCAAGAAGATGCTGTTGAAAAGGTAGTTCAAGAAGAAGAAGTTGTTGCAGAGTTTGTTCCTGTAGAAGCAGAGGTTCTTGTAAATGCAAACTCTGAGATTCATGAAGCTGCACAGATAAACACTGAGGCTACTGCAGACAATGTTGCTGAAGAAATTGCAGAGCAGATAGCAGAAAATGTTAATGAAGCTAGAGTTGATTTTGATAATGCTGATCACACATCTGTAAATTCTGATCATGCAAACTCTGGGATCAATGCTGCACTTTCAAACTCTGATGATCATGAGTCAATACCTTTTCTAAGGGATCCTACTGCAGAGTCTATCAAAGAAAATCAACATGCAACTGAAGCTCATTACATGGAAATGCATTATGCAAACTGGTCCGGAGCTGATTGTATTTTCTCCAAGCAAAGGACTGATGATTTTGTTGCTCAATCTGCAAAGGAGATTTCAAATCCTGAGTTGTTGACACATTTCAAGGCTACAGTTGTTCAAGTCAAATCATTGCACAATCGCTTTGATGAGACTCACAAAGTTGTCATTGGATTGAGTAATGATATTGCTGCTAAGGAGTTGGCTTTGAAGAATGATAGAACTAGATTATCTTCCATGATCAAGGATCAAGTGGAAATAAATCAAAGGCTAAGCAAGGTGGAAGAGAATCAGACTGCTATGTCTTCTCAACTTACTTCTATTGCTACATCACTAGAGTTGCTGACATCAGTTTTTATTCCTGATGATGTCAAAAAGGGGGAGAAAGTACCTAAAGACAAATGCAAAAGGACTCCAACCTTGAGACTGAGGGATGATTCTAATAATGGTAGAAGCAGAGGAGCAGAGAAAAGGTCAAAGTCTTCTCAAGAGCAAGGGAGACTTAGGTCAAACTCTGCTAGACAGACATACTCTGAAAGAATAAACTCTGGTGGTCAATCTTCTTCAAGACTTAAGAGTCTAGTGATTTCATCAAATCCAACTACTGATGAAGAGATTGCTGCTAAACTGTTTATGGAAGAACATTGTGGTGAAGCCACAGTAGAAGATATGGATGCTGAGTTGAAGCTTCTTGCTGAAGAACACCAGAAGAAGGTTGAAGCTGGTACTTACAAGAAAAAGGCCAAGGCTCCTAGGAGAAAGGAACTGGGAATTTCTATTAAAGAAAATTTGAACTCTCAACAGAGTTTACAATACACAAGGAGGCCTGTGATTGCAAATACTGATAAAGGAAAAGGTATACTGGTAGAAGAAGGACAGTTACCAAAGAAGAATTATTCAACTTCTGATGTTGCTCAAGTTGAATCAAGGCTAAATCAATCAACCTCTGACGTTTCTCATGTTGATATTTCTACTAAAGTTGTGACAACCTCTGACAATGCTCAAGTTGTACAAACTCAGCTAGCTCCACAACTCCAAGGTTTCTTAAGACATGTACTTTCTGAAACTCTGAAGCTAGAAGCTGTGGACTTTTCTCAAACCAGAACAGTACATGGAAAGCAATCTTATGATAAATCTGGTTTGGGTTCACACAGAGAAAAAAGAATCAATAACAGTCTTTTTGACCATTCATCACTGGCAGAACCTGGTGTTGGGGTATCTCAAGAGAGCCTTGATAAACTAGAGTCTGTTCAGATGGTTTATCATAGAGGATTAAAGAAAGAGGTTCTGTTATACTTTATGTCTGATGGAAGAGTATACAGAGTAGGAGAAGCTGATGTTCAATTGAAACTATGGGAAGAGCTTGAGTATGTTCTATATCTTCTCAAAATCAAAAATAGAAGTACTCATAATGCTGCTCTAGTTCTAAGAGATAGGATGCTGAAAACAAAAGCTATGCTTGGAGGAGGTGTTTCAAGTGCATATATTCCTAAGTACAGAGATGCTTATGGAAAGATTGTTGAAATGAAAAGAAACAGTGCCAAGTTCAAGACAGCACTGGGGATAAAGGTTTTGGAATTTAACCTAGAGTCAGATAAATCTTACTTTATTCGGCTAGGGAATGAAATGAGAAAGAACAGTATTTATTCTCTGAGAGCTGCTATCTACCAGACTGGAGAAAGTGATTCAGAGCTTAAGGAATTGAAAGAAATCATGGTGGAAGAGCTAGAAAAAGCTGAAAGGAGGCTACTCATTGACTATCTCAGGACAGTGCCTGATATTGAAGAAATTAAGTAAGTCTGACTGTAAGTTTTTAAAGTTTTCTGTTCTAAGTTAAAGTTAAACTCTGATATATTTTAAACACTGCATTTGTTATATGTTTTGACATCATCAATTATCTATTAACTTGTACATTTTTATTATGCACAAGTTGGGGGAGATTGTTAGATATAATTGTTGATGTTTGTTCATCAGTGTTTAAGTACCAGGTACTCATCAGAGTTTACTAGAAGCCAGTCAGAGTTTGTTAAAGACTGACGGGGTGAGAGTTTACTTTAGCTGTCGGTGCTAATATGAAGATTCTAGAAGCAATATATTCTGAAGATAGAAAGAAGCAGAATATATTGAAATGGCTAAATAAACGGGACAGAAGACAGAAGCAATCCTAGATTGATATAAATTGTATAGCTGATTTATAGGATATCAATTAGAGATTGATTATGTAACTGTGTATTATATAAACACAGATAGGTTAACCCTAAAAGGGATGCGAATATTGAATACATTATTCTTGTAACCTAGCAGCTCTCTGTGATTCTTTAACATCACTGAGAGAAGAGTTATTTATATAATTCAGTCGTTGATTCATAAACAGTGTTCTCAATTGTTATTATCATACTTATATTGATTATAGATTGTGTATTCGGCCTAACATAACCCTTTTCTATTATGCAGTGTATTACTATATATACTCATTTTGACTGATGTAAACAATACTTTTACTTAGAAACAGTTATCAATACATTTCTATATCTTTTGTGTCTATATTGTTCATATGGTATCAGAGCTAAGATCCATTTTTCTATCAATCTTCCGCATCGATTTATGAAGAGGTCACAAACAATTTACTTGAAGCAATGGATTGATGAATCGCATCATCATTATTTGGCATTTCGATGACGATTTAGTTGTGATTTTTGATGTTCTAGGGTTTCCAATTACATATATAAGCTCTTCTTTCGTCTCAATTTTCACTTTGATGCAATTATGAGAATCAAGAATTGATTGTATTGATTCACGGATTGTTTATGTTGAATTGATTTGAATTGAATTGAATTGTTTGTGATTGTTTGTGGCTCGAATCGTCTTCTTTAGATCTGTGACTGGATTCCTGGTTATAATTCATCAATTTGTTTGGTGATTGAGTTGTTTGTTCTGGATTTCTGGATTTCTTTATATTTGTATTGAGTTGTTCTTGCTGATTGATTGGGATTTTGTTAAGTGTTTATGTTAGGATTTGTAATTTGTGATTGAGTAGTGATTCGCTGATTGTTTGGTTACGATGAGTAAAGGTACTTATGCGAATGTTGTGATGAGTCCTCATAATAATAATGGAGAACAGAGTGCTGAAACTTTAGAAACTGAGAATCAAAATCATGTTCATGTTATTTCGAATATGCATCATTTATATCTTCAGAATATGGATCATCCTGGATTAGTGTTGATAGCTAAGAAACTAACTGGTACAGAGAATTTTGGTCCTTGGAAGAGGTCTATAACGATTACCTTATCTGCTAAGAATAAACTATGGTTAGTGAATGGAACTTTGCCTAGGCCTGATTCTAAACTTTTACAAGCTCAATGGGATATAGTGAATGATATGGTGATAAGTTGGATTTTGAACACTGTTTCGGATGAAATCAGTACTGGTATGGACTTTGTGAATTCTGCAGTGGAGGTTTGGAATGAGCTTCATGATCAGTTTGCTAGTATTGATGGTCACAGGGTTTATCAGATTCTGAAAGATCTTCATGTTTTAGAACAAGGTGAGAAATCTGTTGAGGTTTATTATCATAAGATGAAGAACTTGTGGGATGAATATTCTGCTTTGGAGCCATCTATTGTATGTAAGTGTGGTTGTACATGTGATTTTCATAAGCTCCAAGATGATAGGGAACAAAGAAAGAAATTAGTCCAATTTTTGATGGGATTAAATGAAAGTTTTTATGCTGCAAGAGGACAAATTCTTATGATGAATTCGTTACCAACTGTTCCTCGAGATTATTCAATGATTAAACAAGAGGAGAAACAAAGACAAGGTTATAGTGTATCTCATTCCTTTGCTACAAATGCTAAGAAATTTGTTAATCACAATGTTGGTGGTCAGTCAGTTCATTCTGCTACTTCTGGTACTAATTCGAATTCTGATGGTTCTGTCAAAAAGCAAGGGTTGAAATGTAACTATTGTCACAAAGAAGGTCATTTTAAGGAGACTTGCTATAAATTGATAGGTTTTCCACCTAGAGGTAGAGGCCGTGGCAAATTTGGTTCTCAAGCAGCTACTACTGGTTTTCGACCATATCCTCATGCTATGCATGTTGCTAATGTTACTGATACTAATGCATCTTCTCAGCTTGTTGGTGGTTTTTCACAGTCTGATTCTTTACAGGAAAATGATACTCAGCAATTTACTCCACAGTCTTTTGAAAAGCTTCAACAACAAGTAGCTCAAATGTCTCAAATGATGACTTCTATGCTACAATCTAAGCCATCTACCATGTCTCAGATGTCTTTTACTCCTGAAGATCATCTTGCAGGTTTGGCATACTCTATGTTATCTTTTGCACCTATTCAGTCTATTAATACATGGATAATTGATACGGGTGCGTCCAACCACATGTGTTGTGATTTGACTATCATGGTAAATGTTCAGAAATTGTCTAGTCCTTTTCACATAGCTTTACCTAATGGTCAAATACTTACAGTACATCATATTGGTTCAGTTAAGTTGACTGATATACTTGTGTTGGATAAGGTCTTATTTGTTCCTGACTTTCATTGCAATTTACTTTCCGTTAGTAAATTGACTCAGTCTTCCTCTTGTCAAGTTGTTTTCACTTCAACACAGTGTTCTTTTCAACTTCATACTACCGTTTTGGCTACTGGTGTTGAAAAAAGGAGGTTGATACTATTTTGTTTCTGCTTTACCTGTTCCTAATACTCCCTCTTCGTATTCAGTTTTTCATCCATCTGATCTTATTCATTCTAAACTTTGGCACCTTAGGCTAGATCATGTACCTAATGCTATTTTAAAACACATTCCTGGTCTTGAAACTGTCTCCATTTGCAATAAAGATTGTCGTATTTGTCCCTCTGCTAAACAGTCATTTTTACCTTTTACTCGAAGTGCATCTCATGCATTTTCTTTGTTTGTTTTGGTCCACATGGATGTGTGGGGTCCCTATCATATTCAAACCAATCATGGTTGTAGGTACTTCCTTACACTGGTAGATGACCATAGTCGGGCTATATTGAGAAATATAATTAATTAAACAGGAATATCTCAGATATTGTAAATAGTGTGGCCGGGTGGAAGGTTGTTAATACAACTTCATTGTAAAGAACATGTACTACTGTTTCTTTCCGAAGAGCATTTTATAGAAATCATAAGCTTGATATGTTCCCCAACTCCGTATACAAACTTGAAAAGATGGATTTCATACACATACAACTTTACGATACGAGACTCATATTCATTAGATAAGTGATTTTTAGATCTGTTCTTAGCGAGGGAAACTGGATTCAGGTCATTTTTGGGATGCGAAGAACACAAAATATATAGCAAAAACACAATTCTCATAATATATACATGTGCGTGTAAAATTAAGACAAAATTTAATATCCAAACAAATGAAAACAACCAAGATAGACAAATTGTTCAAGACAAAGGTTAGAATAAAGACCTGAATTTTTCTCCTGCACCCTTTGTTGTGGACTTGTTTTCTGTAGAAAAATACCATGAGTTTATATTTATAAAACGATATATTCCCCGACTCGTGTTTTGATTTGGTAAATTTGATTTTGGAACAAGAACACAATTAATTATCCGCGAACGAAATCGAATAATTTGTGAGTATCGTATTCAACCCCCTTCTACGATACTTTGGACCTAACAAAAATACATAATATAATATCAATATTAAATTCTAGAATATTATACACTCCTCCTATTTGAATACCCTTTTATTAAAAATGTTCACTCCCAATAAGCCGCTCTCTTGTTGCTACCAAATCTAACAAATAACCCATTAAATAATTAATTGTAAAAATTGTAAACTTCAGTTTAATATTTTTAAAGATTAATTTAATTAATGTAAAAAACTTGTATTTTTTTATAACTATATTATCTTCTATATAATTTAAAAGGTAAAATATAAAAGACTTGATTTTAAATATATAAAATAGAGCTTAATGCTCCTAAGTACGTACTCACGTAACTTAGGTGAGTATAACGAGTTTTTCATATGAATGCACGCGAGGTATTTTTGTAATTACTGGATTTGACCATGTAATTACAATTATGCCATTAAAAATATACTATGTACTCATGTAAGTCCCCTAAGTACGTACTTAGGGGCATTTTTCTCTATAAAATATAAAGATAATTTAAAAGCAATTTTTTATAAAAAATTATGAAACATAATTTCTGATAGTTATAAGTATTGTGAGCCGCTCTCTCATTAAACATAAGTTATTATTATTTTTACAAAAAAAATTATAAAAAAAAATATTTATATTTGTCTATTTGTTAATATTTAAAAGATAATGATAATCAACATAATTATGGTCAATGACAAGGCTGTCGCGTGCCTATCAAATAATAATAATATCTAACAAATCCTTCTAACTATGTAGTAGGGCAAGTTAGAGTCGATCCCACAGAGACAAACGTATCAATCACTAGTTATTCTTGATTCAATTCAACTAAGCAAGTAACACAATAAATTGTTGAGAGATTCTTAATCTAAATATTATACTAAAGCAAATATGTGGTATTTATCAATTAACTAAAAACATCTAGAATTAAGTATCCCCACTAGCATGAATCGATGCAATTATGATTTTCCACCCCAATTAATCATACACTACTCAAGAGGAAAGATGCGCCCTATAAAATACCAATAACCTCTCTCGAGTATTAATGGCTTCTCTAAAAATACACTCAAGCCTATTTTCATGGTATCATGCAATTTAGAGACATTAAACACAGCATCCTAACTTCCTAACAATCCGTTCTACCTATTTTCATGGAGAAGTTCATGTCCTTATTGGATAAATCACAACCATCTAAGTCCAACTTTCGATGATAAATAGATATTAGGTTCAAACAATACGCATAATCACGTCTGACATGTTATTGTTAATTAAGCACAACTCAATAAGCAAGAGCATACAACATAACTAAACTGGGGGGTTATGGAAAATCATACATCAATCATAACTAGGGTTCAACTTAACCCTAGATTAAATAACTACTCACTCATAATTAAACTAACAAAACACATAATATAATAAGAACACATGATAATATTAAGAACAGAGAATAAAAACCTTTAATCTTTCTCCAAGAAGAAAAGTACAAGTCTCCCTATGTCCGTATCTATGTATCTCTATGTATGTCCGTCTATCTCTCTCTCTCAGATCTGATGTTTATATACATATTCTCAAATATTTTAATGCCTTGAGGAAAGTACAAGTACGTTTCCTAAACTGATTCTGTTTTACAAGGAAAATTCGTAGCTGACTTTTATTCAGTAAATCTGGACCGTTCCTGAAGTAATTTGATAATTGGACCACTTTAGAATAAAAGAGATTTCCATTATCTTCGCGTGGGCTGTTAAATCGTCCAATTCTGACTTCTAGAACTCAAGATATGACCCAAACAGTGAATTATGTGCAGGCAGCCCAACAAATCCGAATTTCCTTCTAATAAATCTCTAAATTAAGCTTTTTATTCTTCAATCCTTCCAAGTTTAGGATTTCCATGCTTGCTACAATAAAATATTAAAATTTATTAAATAAAAATCCAATTAAATGCAAAATATAATAAATATGATGAATAAAATCATATAAAATATATATAAATATATACTCTATCAGTCAATTACTATCAATCAATTAACTTTAAAAAATAACAATTTAGAGTTGTGATACTAAAAATTAATAACAATATACAAACCATCATATTCAAGATTTTGCTTCATGTTCGGGGTAGTGAAACCACCTGTCAAAAGTAAATATTAATATATAAGAATGAATAAAGAAATACAAAGTAGTAACACTACAACACAAATAACTTCTAGCAACGCGTGTTAAATTCTACACATACCTCTCTCTTCAACAGTATATTTGAAAACATGATATATAATTTTTGCGATTCACATAAACACAAAATAAGTTAACGGTCATAAAATTCACGCATATATATATAATTGATAGAAGAAAAAGGTAAAGTAAGAGAATAAAGTCGAACATTCGTGGAAAAAAGTTCCATTGATGTATTTTCTGCAGCAAAACATTACAACAAAAGTTACTTTAAAACAAAAATCCTTCAAACAAGATTAATAAAGGGAAGAAAATATAAAGCAAAAAATTCATGAGATGCTAAAGAACCAGAATGAAGAATATATATAACTATTATGTGTCTTTAATTTAGGAGATTTGCCATCAAAAAAACAAAAGAATCAACATTTTCTAGTATAACCTCATAAACATTAGCTTTATGATTTGTACTTTCTTGTGTAAATTAATTATTCTCCTATTTATTCTCTTTTTCTGTTTATTAATTACTAAATAATTTAGTCTTGTAGAGAAAGTTTAGGTGAATATTAACATAATATATTTAATTTTCTGTTTTAAACGATAGAAGTAAGAAAATTAAGATTGAAACTGTATATTTTCTTTCATCTATTAGTAAAGATTTTATAGGCAAGGATATTAAAAGTATGTATTTAGTTTCCTTCATTTGTAAAGATGTTTAAGTCAATTGAGATATTTTCGAATTTTTAATATTAATAATTCAAAAATTCGAGAAAATATGAAAAATAGATCGAGCGGCTTTGTAGCAATTTTTCCAAATTGTTCTAAAAAACATTATACAAAATATGTTTTTATTTAAAATAATATTTTTAACATAAAATTAAAGTTTTTTTTTTAATTCTCTATTTAGTCTTTTTCATTTACCGAAATTTTCAATAAATATAGAAAAAGACAATTGTTCAATATATTTCATGATTTTAACATTCTATCAAATATTAGTATATCTATCACTTTATTTTTCTCAAAATTCATATTGCAACTTCTATTTTATAAAATATAATATAACATCAATATTAAATTATACCATATAATATGTTTCCCCACCCACAGATATATATATATATATATATATATATATATATATATATATATATATATATATATATATATATATATATATATAGCAAGTCTCAGTAAGGAACTCCTTATATGAGTAACTTAGTAACTACCAATCATGACCCTTAGATTAAACAAAGAAAGAAACTGCTACACAACTAACCTAGAACACGTGACTCCAACCGAAAACAAAACAAATTTATTCGAAAAAAAGTAAACTTCTTTTATATCGTGATTCCAAAAAAGTAATATATCATCACCCAAAAATTAAAATTTTCTTAATCATAAATTAATTCTTAGTACAAAAAACTATCAGGTTCTGTGAAAGCATAGCATGTTCTGTAGATTAGTTATTTGTGTTCTGTAAAAATGTAATGTATTTTGTAAATAAATTACTTATGTTCTGTAATTAAATTTTGTATTCTATAAAAATGTAATATGTTATGTAAATAAATTACTTATGTTAATTCATTTTAGTATGTTCTGTAGATAAATAAAAATAATATTATGTTATTTACGTAATTTTGTTCTGAATAATATTTTTCTAGAAAAAAATAATTAATTGAACATACAATCAAATTTTTTATGTTCAGAAAATATTATTATGTGTACATCACTTAATGTTTAATAAAGTAATTTATTTGGAAAAACGGGTAATTTACAACATATTTAATTTTACATCATATTTGTTTGAGTGTTGTAATATTGCATGTGTTTGTTAATTTATATTGTAATATTTTTTGTGTTCAATGTGGTTTAATTAAAAAATTTATATGTTCTGTAATTATTTTTATGTGTTATGTAAAGAGAGTCTACAATGTTCTGTAATAATTTGTATAAAAAATTTGTTCTACACACACATAATTTGTATAAAGAATGTGTTCTACACACAGAACAATAAGCATCCATAAGTTTGTGTCTTGTGAACGTGCAACTGACCAATAAAAATGAGTTACCAAGTTACCCATATAAAATTTAATGTTCGAATGTATCTAGATTCTAGAAGATAATAATTAAAAATTTATCATATATTTTCTTCATACTCTACAATATCATACATTATATGTATAAATTAAGTATAGTATACTTGAACTATTTTAACACACTTGAAAATTTTATAGGATTTTATGTGTAAATATAATGTGTTAAAATAGTTCAAGTATACTATACTTAATTTATACATATAATGTATGATATTGTAGAGTATGAAGAAAATATATGATAAATTTTTAATTATTATCTTCTAGAATCTTGATACATTCGAACATTAAACTTTAAAAATACTATTATCATAAGAAGAAAAAAAATGATTGTCTAAATGAATATGGATTCATTTATGAATAATTGAACAATATATTCATTAATCAATAAATAAGTAATCTCATTAAATGAATATATTTTTTTGGTCTCAATTGTATTCATTTATCGAGATTGTACTGTACATTTGATAATATTTTATAACAAATAATATTAAAATATATTTTTTTGGTGTCTTTAAACTTAATAATATAAGTATTATATGTTAACATTTAATTGATGATATTGAAATTTTAGCAAAAAGTTAGTAATTTTGTAGTTATAAATATAAATATTAGATTTTATATGTTTTTTGATTTGATTCGGGAACCTTTTGCAATTATAAATATAATTATATACTAGCCTTATAACCCGTGCAAAGCACGGGCGACTTTAATATTAATTTTGAAATTTACCTAAAAAATTTAAGATTTTAATACTTCTGAAAATACTACCTTTTTAAAAAGAATTAAAATTACAACTTTAATACTTCAAATCTAAATAAACTTATATATTTTATAAAAGTTTATTAGTTTAGTCAGCATGTCAGTCAAGGTAACCGTACAAATTATCAATATATTTTGTGATATAATTGAAGAGTTTGTAGTTATGTAATATATGTTTGAAAATCGAAAATCAAAACTTTCAATGTTTCGGTTATTATATAATAGTATAGTATAGATACATGTCGTCTGCGATAATTTTAGAAAAGAAGAAATTTTAGTTAGAAAATATAAAAAAGAATATATGCTTTGGCAAAAAAATCTAATTGGTTAGTTATTAGTAATTATAAATATTATTATTTTATTTCATTAAATAGAACTGCCCGTGATATTTTTGGAAAATGAGAGTTTTTAGTTAGGAAAAATAAAAAAGTAAAAATTTTAGTTATAAATTATAAAAAATAATATACACTTTGGCTAAAATAGGTAATTGGTTAGTTATTAACAATTATAATTTATTATTTATTTTAATAAATGAAACTGTTTGTGATATTTTGGAAAAGAAGGGGTTTTAGTAAGTAAAATTAAAAAGCTTATATGTTTTAGTTAAAAAAGGTAATTGTCCGTGATATTTTAGGTGAAAAGGGTAATTGGTTATAAATAGGTAATATTATTATTTATAATATATTTTTATAAATAAGTAAGGGTAATTAAGTAAAAACTCGAAGTACAGTTACGTAAGGGCAATTAAGTAAAATCACAACATACAAAAAATTATTTAGTATTATATCCAATGGCTCTCATTAATTTAATTTAAAAGATCTAACGGTTAGAGATTGGATGATCAAACTATGGAGGACCAGACTACAAAACGACTACAAATCAACTACAAAAACTTTTAATATTTCGTATTTAATATAATAGTAACAGTATAGATATAATGAGTTTTGAACCCTTAAATTTTGATAACATTTTCAAATTATCTTTTTTATTTGTTATTATTATAAAAAAAAAAACTTGTACAATGTAGATCTCTGTACATCAATTTTGATATCAATTACTTAATCTGCGATAGTACTCCTAGGATATAATTTGTACATATAATTAACAAACGTATATATTACTTGATCTTTTTTTTATGGGAAAATAGATTTTTTTATCACTCAACTATTGGATCTTTTAGAAAGTAACCACTGAACTACTAAATAATTAATTATAACCATTAACGTTACATTTGTTTTTGCTTTTAGGCATTCCGTTAATTATGCCGTTAATATACCGTTAAAATAATATGGGAAAATAGATTTTTTTACCACTTAACTCTTGTTTCTATTAGAAAATAGTCACTGAACATTCAAATAATTAAAAATAGTCACTAACGTTACATGAGTTTTTGTTTTTAATCATTCCGTTAAGTATAAATGAAATATCAGTTAAAATAATGTTAATGTGGACTTAATCATCTAACGTAACATGATAAATAAAAAATATTTTAATACAATATTGTCATTGTTTTTCATGCAACTAGTCATTTTATTTAAGAAATAATTCAATAATAATGAGTTAATTTATGAAAAGATAATAAAAATTATGGAAAAAATTATAATGCTGATATATTTTAACGTTGTACAATAATTTTCATTAATTTTGACACATTATCGATCTATTAAGCACATTAATATTATTTTAATGACACAATTAACGGAATGTCTAAAAACAAAAACGAATGTAACGTTGATGGTTATAATTAATTATTTGATAGTTCAGTGGTTACTTTCTAAAAGAGCTAATAGTTGAGTGATAAAAAAATCTATTTTCCCTTTTTTTATCTCACATATATTTTAGCTGCTTTTTCAATTTTAATTTATTGCTTTTAAATTCTTTTTATTTAAATTTTTAAATATTTTATACAAGAAAATAATTTATGAGAAAATAGAATTCTACCGCGGAACCTATTTTATTTTGTAGTATAAATACAGTGTTCTGCTACCTAATTTTAAAATGCACATGAACTTCAAAATTCTACGACTGAACTTACTTTTTTTTCACAAAGTTCTATAACTGAACTTACTTTTCCTACGATGGACTGCTGCTGTTGAATAATATTATCTCATATTTTAACAATACCACAACTTTAGTGTTCTACAACTAAACTTAAAAGTCATGCTACCGAATTTTAAAATTAAACACATGAATTTTAAAATTTTATAGTTGAACTTACTTGTATTTAAATGTTCTACTATTGGACATTGTTATCTCATATTTAAAGAATGAGTATCGGTTAACTTTAGATTATTTTTTCTAAGATCACCTAAAATAAATACATATAAATGAACACATTTAATTACTTATTATTAAATAATCATTTACCACATATTTTGCTTTTATATAAATTAGGTAAGTAATTATGTAATTAATATAATACACTAATGCAATCACTATCTCCGGAAATTTTTCCTAAAGTATACCTTTGGATCCTTTTTCTCCTGTATTTATACCGTAACCTCAATATCCTCACAAGAATTGACAAAAATAATTGAGGAATTTTGTGATCGATATTGGTATATAATTATAGTCAATCAAATATTAATTGCCTATAAATTGTATATATTACTCCCTCCGTCTCGCCCAATTGTTATCAATTGGGTTGGGCACGGAGTTTAACGAAAATAGGTAAAGTAATTGAGAAAAGTAAAGAAAAGGATTAAAGTGGTGGGACCCGTCAATATTTAAAGTATAAAGTAAGTAAAGTGGAGGAAAGTAGTGGAAGTAGTTTATTTTTAGGGTTAATTATCTTGTTGGTCACTAAAGTGGGCCTAAATTATCAAGTTGGTCACCAAACTGAAAACGGTCTCAAACAGGTCACTAAAGTCGGTGGTTACAGGTACATTCTATTATATAACTTACTTTTTTCTGGACGGAAAACACTAATATTAATGCTAATTTCTTCGATTTTATGGTTTGAAATGGGTATGTTACCCTACCATGTAGATATCACATTAAATATTTTTTAATACATCATCATTTTTCGTATAAGAAAAATTATTTATTTAGCGGAGTGTACCCTGTAGCCGACTTTAGTGACCTGATTGAGACCATTTTCAGTTTGATGACCAACTTGATATTTTAGACCCACTTTAGTGATCAACAAGATAATTAACCCTTTATTTTTATATTATAAAACTTTACTATTTTAGGAAAGTTTTGGAATGTAAAGAATTGGATGGGACATCCCAAAAAGGAAAGTGTAAAGAAATGGGTGGGACGGAGGGAGTATGTTTTTGAACAATTTTGCCCCTTATCTATTATAATTAAATTTATATTATTTTAAAATATAATTAAGTGTTCTTAGGATTTTTCCAAGAAACATGACCCTGTACTTATAATTAACAAATGTATATAGTCATGAATATCAATCACCAGTGTTGTATTTGTATATCTTGCTTCTGAGCTGCAGCATTAGAAATTCAATGGTTCTCTTCTCTTAGGTAAAGTTACAAGGACTTAATTAGCAACAAAATAAGGTCAGAAAGGTTTTAACTTTTAAGACTGCTACTTGTTGGGATAGGCAGTTCAAACCCTAAACACAGATCCAACGGCCAACCAAGAAACAATTCCGAAATAGCACAGTTTTTAGGATATATCCCTTATGCATTTTGTTACATATATTCTATTAAAGCACGGTTGTTTGGTAAGTGGGTCATAAAACGCATTCTAAACCGAGGTTCTATCAAACAAAAGGAGTGCCAAAAATACATAGACAAACCAACCTGTCAGCTAAACTGAATAAAAGAGAAGAATGTTAACCACATCTGTGAATATGGGGACTGCTAGACAAACGTTTTTTAACCCATAAATACTCTAATTAAGGATCATAATTCTTAACTATAGTATCGATATCAACAGGGCGATGCATGGACAAAATCCCATAAATGGTAATTATCTGGTTGATTCCTACCTGCATAGTCCTCCCCACTGCTCCACCAGTACAGAAAAAAAGATTCCTAACACATGTCCACAGAAGATCTTTGAAGTTTAAATTAAAAAACTAACGTCATCAACCAACAACTTGTATCGAAATTGAGTCTTAGCAATAAAATGTACAATAGCAAGACTGCTAGGTTTACTGCTTTGTGATAATAGATGGAAGGCTCAAACATTAGGGTTTACTGTCCTCATAAGCATCCGCATGAACACCAAGAGCAGCTCGGCCAGATGGATCAGGGTTTTTTGACCATGAAGCATCCCATTCCAGTGCTTTAGCTGTACTACATGCCACACTTGGACCTCCCGGAACTGTTGACCTAGCAGCATTCTGCTCATATGGATTGCACGAAAGTGAGATGAAGAAGAGTTGGATTAAAACATACAAAAGATGAGTGGATGCAAAACCGCACCTTGGGAAAGAATTTCTCAAAAATAGTTCGGTAATAATACGCTTCTTTTGTTGTAGGAGTGTTTTCAGGGTAAATATAGCTTGCCTTCATTAACATTGCATCTGTAACCTGAAATGATACATGTAGTTAAATAATTAGCAATTGAGGAGTAACCTTTGAGAAAATATATAAGCATCAAACTGTTTGCAACAATAAGCATAAGGTGAAAGACCTGTTGGTTTGCATGATCTTTCAAGCCATCAATCCAACTGTACCCAACTCCATCACTGAATTGTTCCTTCTGTCTGTACAAGATGTGCTAAAACCCAAAACATCACCCCTCAGCAACTCTATCACAGTAGTATGTAGTTTAGTATTTACAAACATACAAGAAAGAGACTAACCTTTGGCAGATATGGATTCTGATCATCATCAAACGCATGGCGTAATACCCACTTCTCAATCCTTTTCAGATCAGGTTGAATCTGTAATTTTTTTAATACATATAGAGATTATGAAGCTGATTTATTTATAACATCCCAACTGACGAATAACTGAGGAGAATTATATGTTAAATTATTTGGAGTATACATATGTACAATCACCGAGGATCATTTGGTCATAATTACCAGATTACAAAAGGACATCTATACCACAATACTTTAACGAGGCAATCACAAAACTGTGGCATGACGATTACACCAACGATATAGAAATATATGATTGCAAAAAATACTTCCATTAAAAGACTTGGCACGGAAATTTTAGAGTAAAAAGAATGGACCAACACAGACATGCTTTTGTCATATGTTCTATAAAGTTAAAGATTAACACCAACATATTACAATGATAAGCTCACATTAGTTTGATAACAAATAATCAGCTAATGAATTGGAAGTTTATAAACATCTTGAACAGTAAGCATTTCAATCAAGCTAGATTACAATAAGCAAGCTTAAGCATAGCTTTCACTGAAAGAGCTCTGTCATAAAGGTTATCACCAAACAAAGCAAAGCTCAACTGAAATAGGTGTCCAGCAATGCATTTCCAGTCTATTTCAGGTTTGGGATATTCAAGCTCTTGTTACACTTCTTTAGTGATATAAAGCATGTCAATGCTAACCTTGGTTTAAATCCTGCTGCTATTTTCTTTAACCATTTATAACGAATTCATGCCATGCAGTCTTATAATTCCTCCATCTAGTATTCCCTCATTCCAATTTCGCTTTTATTATTTATTCTAAATTGGTTCTCATGCCTGATTACAGTGGTACAGCGGTATATTATAAGACTAGCTCCTCTTTCGAAACATCAAATTGTTTATTAACAGATATATGAAAGTTTGGTGGGCATAAAAATATAGAGAGATTTGTAAGCAGTAGTGGCAAAGGAATGAGTAGGTAGATAATTGAGTCAACAACGTGCTTAGTGCTAACATAAGAAAAACATTCAAAATTAATTGTTAGCAAGCCAAAAGAAAGAAATGCATTCATATTCAACCAACCAAATGCAAACCCCAACACTAACTCAGCTTCAACTGTTCTTATCAGGACTAATCACAACTTCGCAGAATCTATGCAAAGGAGAGGAGAATAAAAAACTTCCGGAAGTTGTGTAATTTACCATTTTCCACTCGGGATCAATACTCATTGCGACGTCAATAAAATCTTTGTCCAGAAAGGGTACACGAGCCTCAAGACCCCATGCTGAAGTTGATTTGTTTGCCCTCAAGCAGTCATATAGATGCAGAGCCTTAATCTGATTGAAAATCAAACTAGCAATCAGACATACGCCTTCTCTGAAATTTAATTATGCATAGCAAAAGGTTATAATACCTTGCGACATGTTTCATGATGAAACTCCTCCTTGTTAGGAGCCTTGTGAAAGTACAAGTACCCGCCAAATATCTCATCTGAACCTTCCCCAGAGAGAACCATCTTTACTCCCAAAGATTTTATCTTTCGAGACATAAGAAACATTGGTGTGCTAGCTCTGATAGTGGTAACATCGTATGTTTCTATATGATAAATGACCTCCTCAAGTGCATCTATACCTTCCTGATGCAGCAAAAAATATCAGTTTTTAACCATGGTGCATAAATTTACATGACAGATGCCTTAACTATGCTGGAGAAAAAACTTGCCTGAACTGTAAAATGAAACTCATGGTGGCGTGTGTGAAGATAATCCGCTACTTCTCTGGCAGCTTTCAGATCTGGGGAACCCTGAATGATGAAATTAAAATTGATTATGAGGGCCAAAATATTCTAGCTCTGTTCGCCTATAGTATAACAATGAAGCAACTGAGTAGAAGCTAACATATAGTGTTAAATAGTACTCCCTCTGGTCCATACTTTTTTCACATACTTCCAAGAGCTTTGAATATATAGTAAAAAACTAAAAATTAATATTTTTCAATTTTTTTCTGAATAAAAATATACATGTTAAACTTTTATCCAAAGAAAAAATAATTTTAAAAAAAATTACTAATTTAAACTATACATTCTGAGCTCGTGAAATAAGTGAAATGCCTTACATATTGGACCAGAGGAAGTATATGAAACATGCTTGATTAAAATACTCACATTAAATGTATTGAACAGGCATGCAATCATTCATCGATTAGATTGTGCATCCATTTTCCCAAATATAATACTATATATATATATATATAATACTATATATATACCATCAATATATATTTTATCCCGATACATTACAAATTATGTTTGTAACAACATCTTTCTTCTCAATGAGGTCTGTACAAGATGACCAGGAGTAATAATAATGGTCCTCCACAGAGTTTGAGACACATTACAGAGTACAATATAACCGAGGACTACCAGAAACAATGTTAAAAAAGTATCCATGAACTGATGTAATAGTTTTCCTTAGCAGCTACTGCCTTCGTAAACTTCTATTGCAAAATTTCATTTCTATGGTCTAATTGCAATATCTATATACATTTGTGAGAACATGGCAGGTGTGTTCAAGCCACAACAATAATAAACTGCTACCTTGTTTTCATTTTGAACTTGCTAAAAACCTGAGGGTAGAGAGCAGTGCCACCGTAGCTACCAAAAAATAAAGTTGGCAAGAGTATAGAAAAAAGAGGTAGGGATGTAAATTTACAATAGCCAGGCTAAGCATACCAATATCTACCAAATCATAATCCCTCAATTCCACAAAAGTAGTAAGTTTTCTCCCAGAAAGGGAGTCACAATTAATATGATACTCTGAAATAAATGAACTATTAGTATGATGTTCACAATTCTTAATCTAATATCCATAATAAAGCATAATGGGACATTGTCGTCAAATAATTATGACATTAAAAGTATCATGTTATTGCAACTAGGCTATAAACGGCTGAAATTTACAGGTAAATCTGATTGTAAACTTTAAGTTGGGTTTTTCAGCGAAAAGGGTGCTAAATCTGTAATAGTCTTGAAGAACAATAGTTTTACCTGGAGCTGTTCTTGGCAACTATAGAATTAATAATTTCACCTTCTCTTGTCTGCTTATTTATCATTATTTTTGTTGCAAGTACTCAATATTTCGAGTAAGGGTAAAAAGCCCAAGGAAGACATCAAACACTCTTCATCATTTATCTTCTGAACAAGTGTGTAGCTCTATTAATACAGCTATCGAGGTATATGAATGTGAGTACTACCGTTTATGCATTGGATGAAGAAATACCATAATATGACTACAATACTACGTACACAACAAACAATTGATCCACAGGGGTAAGAGAACACACTTTTTAATTTTTTAAGACCCTTTTGCTAAAACATTTTCTAGCATTTTAGTTGGCATTTAAATGAGATATTTATAAAGATTATTATATTGGTAGTCTTGTGCCCTTGTTTTATCAAAAAAATGAATACTACTGGCAGCGATTTGACAGAAGTATTAGCACCTTCAAGCCAACACAGAAGGTATGTAACTGAGACCCCCACTGACAGGCAGCTTCTGAATCAACCAAGTAGCGTGAAGCCACTGCAGCAACAAGAGATGAATCCAGTCCTCCTGATAAAAGCACACCGAATGGTACATCTGTCATAAGTCTCTTAATCACAGCCTGCAATACATTTGGTAGGGAATCCACATGAGATACATAGAGTCGAACATACTAAACTCACATACTTAAATAAAGAATTTTTTTTAAAAAGTACAAGTGTTTGTAGATGTAGAGAACTATCATGATAAAGAAAAGCTGGCTCACTTTTGCTCAAAACAAATAGCATGAAACCATGTCACATTAACAAAAAGAAACGAAGGAAGGAAGGAAGCTAGATTGCATTGAAATTGAATGAGTTGCTAAATAGAAACATGCAATGCAATAATGATCATCTCGTCACAAACATAAAAAGGAAAAAAATCAACTCACTGTTCATTTCTTTACTAATACAATTGACTAAATAAAAATACACAACAGACAACAGTCATGTAGGAATTAAGATTAAGTGTTTACAATAATCATAATTTTTAAAATACATATACAGTTTTTACATATGGCTTTGAGCTTTAATTAAATTTGGAACTATAATGTTCCAGAATTTACAAAGCTAATGGCACAATTTTATACTCATACTCTAAAATCTCTTGAAAGTAACATTGACGTTTAATTATTCAAAATAAAAAATAAAAGATAGCAAAGAAACCTTCTCAAAAGCCCGGCGTAACACTAGGGGATCATAAGGAGTCGAAGGGATTTCTTCCGAGTACCAAGGTGGGTTGTACCACCTTCTTATTTCACCTGTTGACATTAAAAAGTGATAGATCAGGATCATAACACAGAGTACGAGTTTAGAAAATAAAATGGTAATCACAGTGGTAAAAGTGAAGGCATAAAATCTACTTCCAAGGTTTATTGCTTTCCAGTACATAAATGTAAGATAGGACTCAAACTAAATCAAATTAGTAACTCTAAAGAATGCTGAAGCCAAGAACATTATAAAAAAATTCAAGAAAATGGCATGCTAATACAAAGGCCTTCAGCAAGGCAGCTAGCCCAGAATAAGAGATGAGACAGATAAGCGAAAGTGAACTAGAAGACAGAAAACACTTTGACTTGTTAATATGCATCAGTAAAAGCCAACAGTAAGCCTGCCACATTTACCAGTTTTGCTAGAATAAATATGACCAGGAAGAAAAGACATGAATCGTTCACAATCATCACTCAAAGCCTTCATTTCTGAAGCAAACCAAACCGACCCTGCAAAAAAAGGTACAACTTTCATATAATTTTTCTGCAAGTATAAAAGCATAAATTTAAGAAAAAATGAAAACGATCAGTTAGGGCATATTATCAAACTTGTATTCACATTGTGTATTGTCTTTTATACAGAAGCTAATGAACTAAGAGAAGGAGATGGTATTAGCAGCTGGAGGAAACCAAATGATATATCAACAACTTAACATCATCTTTTCTAACTTCCAAAAAATATATCATCCAACTCAATTATAAATCAACAGCCAGTAACACTTCTAAACTCAAGCAAAGTAGAAAATGACAATTTATAGGATAGGTTTCACTGTAAAATCTGAACTGTTAAATGAAGTTTAGTGCTGCAAACATAGAGGTCCGCATTATAAGCCAACCAAATTCATAAATTTGATGCAAACACTATTTATATGAGCTCATAAGTAAACATAAAGGATTGTCTAGTGAATTATATTTCAAAGGGCATAGAATGATATACACCCAGCACTAAATTTAGGGACATATTGATACTAAAACGTACAAAAGCTATGTCTTTTCTAGTAATTCACCAGAAAAGAAAGTTCTCATATTAATTCCAAGCAGAAAGATAGTAAATTTGAAAGTCTAACGATGACATATGATCTCAACTCTCAAGTTACTAGTATAAGAGGCATAAGTAACACCTCTGATGTCAGTACGTTTAACAGAGAACATATCTACAGAAAACAGTAAATATAGATCCAGAGGGCAAAAAAACGGTCATGCAGCCAGTTTAAAACAGAATAGATTGAGCTTCTCTTTACACTGATGGTACAATTCCAACAAGCAAACATCTAAAGGTGATCCCTAGCAGTGTAGCTTAGTCGTTAACCGAGTGGCCAGTGGACAGTGGTTGAGGGTTTGAGCCTAAGTGAAGCATGTGTGTGTAAGAAAATATTTGTAATTGTTTACACCCAAAAGAACATCTCAGAGTGAGGGGGAGTGGTTCTATAAATTGACTGAAAACTGTAGAAAAATAATCACCTTTCAAAATACATACCATCAAGACCCCAGCCAATGTATAGTGGGGTGATACCAATAGCATCCCTTGCAGCAATGAAACTTTTGTCACGGGTGTCAAGAAGTACAAATGAGAACATTCCGTCCAACATATTAACAAAACCTTCTCCATGTTCTTCGTACTGGCAATGATCAACAGTCAAGTCTTAATAAGTTTATGCAAATGTCCGTCCTCTGTGTGTGTGTGCATAACAGTGACAGTAACAGATACCTATATGGACACACACACACATATAGAGAGAGAAAGAGTTCTTGGTATAATGTAATCCTGATTATATTGTAGCATATTACATTATCACAATCACTGAATATTGCAAAGCACTTACAAGATGAGCAATCACTTCACAATCACTTCCGGTACGAAATTGGTGATTCTTCAAACTTTCCCTGAGAGCTTTATGGTTGTAGATCTCCCCATTTACCTGCAGGCAGATGTGCAAGGATCAAACATGTAGATAAGTTAGGAATGAAAGCATACTGAAAATATTTTACAATTAATTGCAGGCACTTCGAATGCAAATGTCCACAATGTAATCTAAAGTTGTGTTAATGAAGCATATTCAACATTCCTGAGTTTGAGATGCTCTTTATAGAAATGAACTAGAAGTTCACGAAATTAAATCATCAACAGACTATATTAAGTTGGTAACACATTTGAAATAAGAATTCGAACAGCAATGGATAATCTAAACTGATCAATAGAATGGGTATATAAAGAAGGCATCAGTAACTCACACGTAACTTCCAAAGTGTTGCCTTTTCTATGTCTAACCAGGTCTAGTGTCCTAGGTACAAATTAGAACCTATCTGATTACTGATTGTGAGGTTCTTTTCTAGCATCCCATTGTTATATATTATACTTCGGAAACTATAATTACATATATTACATATATGTAAACAAGCTTTTAGAATGAAGTGAAGTGTGTATACCCGTAGGTATTGGAATTAAGTTATTGTGAGATTGTAAATCATAAATTAAGTTGCAGTTTACTTGGCTGCATGAATACTCTAGTATAATGCATCTCAGCATATCAGTCAATAGATCCTATATTTGAAAGAATTATTAATCATTACCGTTACAATAACTGTCTTGTCTTCGTTATATAGTGGCTGATCTCCAGAAGCGGGATCAACTATAGCTAATCGCTGATGAGCAAGATAACAATCTTCATAACAGTGCAATCCACTCCAATCTGGACCTCTATGTCGCAACCTACATTTCCCAAAAATGATTGAGGGAGGAAAAGTGGCACCATTAACAATTAAGTCAGATCACTATGGCAGATGCACTTAGACTGAAGAAGAAAGCAGAAGGACATCCATATAGATTACAGACTGGAACTGATTTTATATTGTAACTACTAAAGTGACTAGTAGCAACTAGTTCACTAAGTTAACATTTAAGTAACTAGAAAATCAATTTCTTTGATCTTAGTAAACTGCCAACATTACATAGGGGGACGTCATTTTCAAAGGAAGTTGTCAATTTATTTTAAGTTAATTGCAATTGTATTCTTATTTGTACCACTAAATTCGAATGTGATGCAAAAGAACAAACTCTTTAATTCATGTATAATAGAGCACGATCCCGTCAAGTTCTGGTCCTGGATAATTGCTCACTCCTTCCTACTCACTTATTCGGCTTCACAAATATCCTCATTACTATACTTTGTCAATTATTTCATTCCTCTTAAATCCTTTCCTCTCCTTAATCTTATTATCAACATCTCATTTCTTTATACAGTTGCATAATCACATGAATACATAATACATTAGATCCATTGCCTCGACAATCTCGCAATTGAGTTTGTATTTTCAAAAAAACCCTAATCCACAACATTCTCAACATACATTAATCATACAACACTGAATTGTAATTATAAAAAGTAAAATATTACAAATCATACTCCTTACAAGATATATAAAATGCTTAATATTACGAATTAGAGAAGCATAAAATAAAGAAATGAGATGACAAAACATATTTATTTACCTTCTGGAGAGTTCAATGATTCTAGAGCGTTTAACTTGAGAGTTGTCAACACAGCCAAACACTGCTAGTATTCCACACATAGTTTATGCCCTTCTGATTTTCACCCACAGTAAATTGGGAGTTTATTCTATATCCCCCGAGAGAGAGAGAGAGAGAGAGAGAGAGAGAGAGAGAGAGAGAGAGAGAGACTGTGCTGGTGAAAGGCTGAAGGCTGCGGATGTATACGTGTGTGTAAGTATATTACAGTTACATATATTGCGTTGTGGCGGCTGCTTTTTCGCACTGCAATTTGTCTTTCTATATGCTTTCTTTCTTTGAGCTGGGCTAAAATAATCGGTTAAAATGATTTAAAATACTCCCTCCGTTCCAGTGAATTATATACACGGGGATCGTCACGGAGACTAAGAAAATATATAAAAAATGAGTAAAATTAGATGAAAAGTTGGTGAAGTTGTGGGACCTATCAATATTTAATAATAGATTTGAGATAGTGGAGAAAAATAGTGGGTGTAATAATGTTTTATATTATTATAGAATAGAGATAGTGGAGAAAGTAGTGGGTGTAATAGTGTTTTATATTATTAAAAATTACTATTTTTGGAATGTATAGAAATGAGTGGGACATCCAAAATGAAAAGTGTATAGAAATGACCGGGACGGAGGGAGTACCAATTATGTAAAATTTGCTGTGTTTTGTTTTAGTAGGGTCGGCTATAATGATTAACTAGCATAATAGCCCGTACGAGGTACGGGCCATTTTATAGCATTGTATTGTACAGAAATATGTCGTATTTAGTATTAAAAATTTCTGATTGCACAGGCGTTGTTACAAATTGAAGTGTATGGGTCGTAGAAGTTTTCTTAAAATATATGAAAATGTAATTGGAAGCACCCATTCCTCGGTGATTGTTTAGGTTGTTGGGTAGTGGCATATTGTGCCACGACCTTTATCAAGAAGTGTGCAAACAACAGATGTAGTAGGTATTTGAAAGTGTCAATCGCGAATCAATATTCGATAATACGCTCGCCAACCTGAAAAGCAAAATGTCAGTTTTCGTATCTTGAAGCAAAATATATAGATTCGTTTAAAAAAAATTAGCCATAAATAAATCTGAGTATTTTTCTTGTAATGCATTGTAACTGGTAAACTTTTTGAAAGATAGGCCAGTTTTCACTTGTATATTATCTACTATTACACCAAAAAATAAATAATAAATCTGAGTATTTTTCTTGTAATGCATTGTAACTGGTAAACTTTTTGAAAGATAGACTGGTTTTCACTTGTATATTATCTACTATTACACCCAAAAATAAATAATAAATCTGAGTATTTTTCTTGTAATGCATTGTAACTGGTAAGCTTTTTGAAAGATAGACTGGTTTTCACTTGTATATTATCTACTATTACACCCAAAAATAAATATACGTGCAACATCTGTTTATGAAGCAATGTTACCCATGAAAATGGTTTCTAACCATCGAAAACTACATCTGAAATGTATAGTTTTGTCATCTAAAATATAATGCATATCATTTTCACCTGATTTTGCACCTTGCAATTAGAAACTAAGATATACACTGAACTCAAAAGATACTACTGTAATCAATGCATAGATAAACAATTAGTGTGCGGAATGGGGAAGAGGCTCTCATATCAAATCAATATTAATTCTTTAATATTTTTGATTTGTTTAAATCAACTCAGTATTAATTTATTAATATTACTGGTTTGTTTTGAACAATCATGAGCGGTCTAAAGTTTTGATATATATAGTATTATGATTATATGTATAACCCCCTGGCTCGTACAAGAATTTTTATTGACAGCAAAACGATCAGAAGACTACATGCATAATTACCACCCGTTTCAGAAACCTAGCAAAGAGTGTGTCATTATAAAATTCATGAAAAGCCACATGGTTTTACAATATGTGTATTTCCAGCCATATAAGACACTAAATTAACATATTAGCCTTTTAAACAAATAGAAACCATGATTGAGTTTATATGATTTCCTCGTAGAGGCCTACGAGGACACGTGTCCCCGAGAAATGTTTATAAATAAATTTTATTAGTAATTTATCGTATAAATGTGAACATTTAATCAAGTGCATTCACTAAAAAAATTTGTATGACCCTAAAATAATTGTAGAACAAAATATTTAGTTATATATTAAAAATGTAAAAAAGATATTATAAAAGACAAAAAATATTTAATATTATGAACAATCGATCTTATAGATTGTGACAAAAGTATCTTGTATATATTGTGCCCCCATCGGAATTTTTATCTACATCCACCACTCGCCATGAAATGTATAGTATTATTAGGCGTAAACTAATGTGGTATTATATCAGTACGAGGTTAAACATTATGGTTTGCTTATTTCTAAATCAGAAATTAACCTCGGTATGTGTATAAGGTGCTAAAATAAGCAGTAACTTGTGCGCATAACTGAAACTAACAAAAGTATAATTATGTAACATTTGACATGATATTTGATTATTGAATAATTTAAGTGTAGCAGACACATATGCAAGACCAAGTAAAAATTGCGGGGCATCACATTATTCCTGTAATGATCTCATGATACACATGTGCAAGACCAAGTAAAAATTATGGATTTATGCTATTAATCTTTGTGTTGCATTTTTATTGTCTCAGGTAATTTGTTAGCTTCCAGTTAAATTATAACGGGACTACAATCCAGACCATTCGGACTTTGGACTGGTGAAGGATACGCCAACAGGTGATAAATGTCATGTGTCTACCTGAGTTGTGTAGTACAATGGTTGGAAGGATAAATTGTTTAGATGAGATTAGTTGTTTAATTCACCATAAAAATAAAATTAACTTATGTTTCAATTGAATAAGAGAGTGAGGAATTTTTTTTGAATTGATTGTGTATATAATCATGTACCATATTTTGAAAACTAAAATACAAAAGTTCAAAAATAGTGTGAATCACCATTTTTTTTACTCAAAAATTAAAGTAATAGTAAAAATAAGACAAATGAGATATCGGGTTTATGTAAAATGATTTTTAACACAAAACAAAAAAAACTATGTAGCACAAATGGTTAGAAGGATCGATTTTATAGAGGAGGTTAGAAGTTCAATTCACCACAAAGACAGAATTAGCTCTATTTTTTCTAATTAAATAAGAGAGTGACATATTCATGTAATTTTGTAACATGTAAGGGTATAATTGTAATTTCACAGGGGGTTTATTGGCTCAAAATACCCCTAAAATATCTCGTTCTCCTATTATATATAGAAGAGATTATATCTTAAAAATAGTAGGTTATTATTATTTTAAGTTGTTATAAACAGAATGTATTATTTTGATATGGGAAGAGATGACTTGTAATTATGCTACATGTCTCTAAAGGTTGGTCTACATGTCTCTAAAGGTTGGTCAAATATAGTCAATATGAAGACGTTGGTTATATTTTTTGCTAAGGGTTATGACTCATCGGAGTTCCTACATTTTTACATAATTTCTATAATTTATATTTAAGACATGTTTTATTGAATTTTAGTTAAAAGTTTCTTATGATTGGAGATGCTCTTAGGCTTGTCTTTCTTTCTATGTACTTATTACAAAAATAATAATAATGTTATGATATATATATAGAGAGAGAGAATTAGAGAGAGTTATCTAGAAAGGAAAAGATCATCATATTATTCATATCAAACATGCTTAATGTTGGAGCCTATTTATAGGCTTACAAGGGTAGAGGTTACATGGTACTTGTAAAGCCAAGAGTTGGGATTTATATGGCCAAGAGTTGGAATTTGTAAAGCCTAAAGTATTAAGTTACATGAATTGAAAGATCAAAGGTCGAGGTGTGGAAAGGTCATCCATATTTATACATAACACTCTCCCTTGGATGACATGTACTAACATCATGTCTCGTTAAAACCTTACTAGGAAAAAACCCTGTGGGAAAAACCTTAGTGAAGGAAAAAAGAGTACATGTGTTGCACATGTAAAACAAGTATCATGTCTCCCCCTCATTTCAATATATCTCGAAGTTTACGCATTCCGATTTTGTATACCAATTTCTCAAAGGGAGATGTAGGAAGCGCTTTTGTGAATAAATCTGCTGGATTTTCACATGAGCGGATCTGACAAACATCGATTTCTCCCATTTACTGAAGTTCATGGGTGAAAAAGAACTTTGGATCAATGTGTTTCGTCCTATCTTCTTTAATATAACCTTCTCGAGTCTGAGTGATACATGATTCGTTATCTTCAAACAGAACAGTTGGACTTCCTTTATTGACTGAAAGACCACATGATTCTCGGATATGGTGGACCAAAGACCTTAGACACACGCATTCTCGACTTGCTTCATGAAGTGCCAACAATTCAGCATGATTCGAAGAAGTTGCTGCAAGAGTCTGCTTTGTAGACCGTCAAGATATCGCGGTATCACCATATGTGAATATGTAACCTGTTTGTGATCTTCCTTTGTGAGGATTAGACCGATATCCTGCATCTGCATAACCAACTAATTCCACTTGTGAGTCTTTAAAATAAAACAAACCCATATCCATTGTTCCTCGAAGATATCTAAATATTTGTTTCACACCAGTCCAATGTCTTCGAGTTGGAACAGAACTATGTCTTGCCAATAAATTAACAAAAAATGCAATATCAGGACGTATGCAATTGGCAACATACATTAGTGCATCAATAGCACTACGATATGGTACTTCAGGACCAAGAAGTTCTTCTCCCTTTTCTCTTGGGCGAAATGGATCCTTTTTCTTTTCAAGTGAGCGAACAACCATGGGTGTACTCACAGGATATGCTTTATCCATTATAAATCTTTTAGGGTTCTTTTCAATATATGATGATTGGTGGACAAAGATTCCTTTAGATAAATGTTCAACCTGAAAACCAAGGCAAAGCTTTGTTTGGCCTAAATCTTTCATTTCAAATTCTCTTTTCAAATATTCAATCGTCTCATGAAGTTCATATGGGGTCCCAATGATATTTAAATCATCAACATAAACTGCAATGATAGTAAACCCCATATTTGTCCTTTTAATAAAAACACATGGACAAATCACATTATTAACATAACCATTTTTCAAAAGGTACTCACTGAGACGATTATACCACATTCGACCTGATTGTTTCAACCCATACAATGATCTTCGTAACTTAATTGAGTAAATATCTCGGGGTCTTGAACTACATGTTTCAGGCATTTTCAATCCATCAGGGATTTTCATGTAAATGTCATTATCTAGTGACCCATATAAGTAAGCAGTTACAACATCCATTAAATTCATGCGGAGCCCTTCCAAAATTGATAAACTTAGTAAAAATCTGAATGTTGTTGCATCCATTACCGGGGAATAAGTCTCTTCATAATCAATTCCCGGTCTTTGTGAGAAGCCTTGTGTAACAAGGCGTGCCTTGTATCTCACAACTTCATTTTTCTCATTTCTTTTGCGCACAAATACCCATCTATATCCAACGGGTTTCTCACATGCAGGTGTTTGGACAATTGGTCCAAAAACTTGACGTTTTTCAAGTGATTTTAATTCTGTCTCAATAGCATTTTTCCATTTTGGCCAGTCATTTCTTCTTTTACATTCATGGATCAATCTAGGTTCATGATCCTCAATTTCTTCATAAATGTCAAGAGCAGCTGCATATGCAAATATTTCATCCATGATAATTTCTTTTCTATTCCACCTTTTTCCTGAAATGATATAATTTATCGAGATCTCTTCATTGTCCTCAATTTCAGGTGTTTGATCATCTTTTGAAGACGTCTCTTCAGTGATCAATTTTATTTCATTTGGAATGGTACCATCTTGTTCATCAAGTTTCCTTGATTTTCTAGGATTTTTATCTTTGGATCCAATAGGTCTACCACGCTTCTGGCGTGCTTTAGACTCATTTGCTAGCATGTTTTTATTCCCTTCATCAGGAAGTTTAATTTTACAAGGAACATTAACAACTGGTATATGTGATGTTAGTCCTTGTGTATTGCAGAAGGGGGGGGGATGAATGCAATACTGATAAAATTCAATCTAAATTTCAACAACTAAAATCAAGATTAAACGTTATCAGCAATATATGCAATCACGAACAGTATTTAGTAAGAACAAGATTCACAAAATAAATGTTTTATTTATTTTGCAAAGTGTTGCTACAACCTCAAGAAAAAGATCTCGAGCTTCGGGTTTTTCTTCTAAGACACTTGCTTCTTTTCGTTACTCTTCTAGAATGAGTTGATAGTAGGTATATGACTAACCCTATCACTATCAGTCACGGGTTTGTAAAGCTGCTGTCACTGTCAAGTGGCAGCTTCTTACAGATTGTCTTACCCATGTGACTTTCCTAAATTGCTAACATGTCAGATATACATTACAAAGAAAGCAACCTAGATTCATTCTATTTCCAGCTAAACCAATTCAGCAGATAAAGACTTGACCTTGCTCTTGAATTGATTCGCTTTTGATTTGTAGTGCCTTGAAGCTTCTGTCGTAGTCTTGCAGACTTGGTGCAGCTTAGGGATGCTGCATCACGCCTGTTTCTTGAACATTTAAACTGTCACGGGATTTGACTGAGAAAGATACCTAGCATAAGGATCTTTATTGAGACAGTTACTTTTGCCGCAAAGCTTGCTGTCACAGGAATGATCTTTTGGTGACAGTATGAGTTCCCCGCATAGAGTGCTGTCGAGGATCCCAAACTTGCTGTCGAGGGCAATAGTTGCTGTCGCGTAGTCTTCCGCCAATGTTGCTGTCAGAGTGAATATGCTGTCGTGACTTGCAACATTCTGTCTTCTTGTAATCTTACTGTCACAGCTTTAGGACAGTAACCTTTATTCATGTTGTCATCCAAAAAGCATTCTTTGAGGCTTGAACACACGAGTGAACTTCTTTCAAATAATACAACTAGAATAACATTACATACTGATTACAAGAACATACTTTGGCTATGACAGTATGTTCTACTTAATTTAAAAAATTAAGTACAATCAAAGTTAAGTTGTTTCTATGCTATCACCCATAAATCCCAACAATCTCCCCCAATTTGTTTTTATGGAAAATAACAGCAAATTTACAATATGTGCTGACAACTTAACTAACAAGATCAGAATTCAAGAATTTTCACTTAGCTTGAGATTTCCTCTTCTGTCTTGCTGCATCCTCTCTTTTGAGAGCTTCTGCCAAGCAGCTTCTTAGACTTTCTACAAGAGAAATTTCAGCAGCAGACACTGCATCATCCTCTACTTCATCAATGATCTTCTTTATGGAAGGAGATATGAGAGAGCTAACATCCCTGAGATTCAGCCATTGCTCTATATCATATGGATAAGTTCTGAAATGAAGTTCTTCATTAATGAGCTTGAATCTTCTTCCAGGATAAGCATTGAGAGACTTCCTTCTTTGCTTGTCCAGCTTTGAGTCTTCTCCTTTTCTCCCTTCCAATAACTTCTCTATCTCATAAGAACAAATCTGTTCCAAGGGGTGAATTGAACCAGCTACCATATACTGTAAATCCTTCAGAGTGGATGTTTTAAGCTTATGCAAGCTGCAAACATAGATTTCTTCTTTTAGGAACTTGACTCTTAGGGGATTTTCCAGCATATATGGTTGATAATTTGGAGCTTCACTTTCTGCCTTGTTAGAGGCCTTGTGAATTTCTAGTAATTCAGCTTCCTTCTTATCAAGTTTTGTCTGAGCTTGAGAATATGCAGAAGATTCAGGTCCTTTGCTTGGCTTGGGTTGCCCTTCCTGAGTTGGTTGGGTTTGCCCTTCTTCTGTGGGTAAGTCATCAAACTCATAGTACCAGTGGTATGGTATAGGAGAGGCTGGGAGATCAGTAAGAATATCAGCATCATCAAAATCTGCAAAGTTATAGCCAAATTTCTGATAAAATTCAGCATCCCTATCTGCCTGATATTTTAGAACATGTTCCATGACAGCCTCTGAAACATTATCATAGCTCTCCAGCAACTCTACCATTCTTTCCAGGTAGAAGAAATCAATTCTTCTTTTATCTATGGTTGATGTGCTGTTCTTGGTTGATGTGGCTACCAGATTGAAGTCCTTGTCAATCTTGGCAGACCTTGATTCTTCCCACCACAGAATATACTCAGTGGCCTCTTGATTTGCATCCAGCTTAACCTCAACACTCTTAATTTCTTTTGATTTCATTTGTTGAATCTTAAGACTGTTGGGAGGAATTGATTGAATTGGCTTCCTTAGATTTCTGCCAAATCCAGTGGCCTTTTCCTTTCCTGAGTATTTGTGCTTTCCTGCAGGTTTCTGTCTAGAAAACCATGCCTTAGCATTAGCTTTCAGTCTCTTGGGCTTGACAGCAACTTTGGTTTCATCCTTGACAGAACCTTCCTTGACAGTACCTCTGTCGACAGCATCTTTCAAGACAGCATCTTCTATGACAGTATCCTTGTCGACAGTACCTTTGATGACAGCATCTTTTTCAGCATTTATGCAGTCAATAGCACATCTAAGAATGCTTGCCTCCAAAGCTTCCAGTATTCTTGACTCCTCTTCATCTGTTGCACCAGCATCTTTCTTTTCCTGGCTAGGAGTTTCTTCATTGCCTTCATTCTGAGATTGAATACCAGTATTCCCAGAATTACTTCCACCAGCATTTCCAGCATTTCCAGAAGCTTCACCACCTCCATCCTCACCATCTTCATCATCATCATCATCATTATCATCATGGGGAGGAATGTTATAGAAGCAGCTTCCACCTTGATCATTTCTTTTGGCATTGGCTCTAGTGATTAGCTCCTTTATTCTAGCTCCCAGTGCCTTGTCTCTCAACACCAGCATTTTGTAGATTTCTTGAACAGCATGAACTCTTCCTGGATTGGCATTTGAACTGAGTATTCCATCTAGTACCTTCAGAATTGACTTGGTTTCCATTTTGGATGGGCTACCAATATTCATGTAGCTGTTCCTTCTAATGCCATCCTTAGATTTAGATAGCCCATCTTTTCTCATCATTCACCATTACACTGACACTGGTAATTTGTTCCTTTAACAGTTTTGTGGTGTTGGTTGGACGGTTGCTAGGAGCATTCATTGCTTCTTCCACCAAACTGCTAAACTTACTGTCATGGTTGTGTAATGTGCTCTCCCTGTAATCCACCATCAAGACATTGGCTTCCTCTTGATCATACTCAGTACCATTGGACCAAGTAGTTCCTTTATAGATGGATTCAGGCAGTTTCCCTTTACCTTTCCCAAGTTTGTTTTGTTCCTCCATTTCTCTCCATTTCTTCTGTAGAGCAGTTTCTTGAGTTTCTTAAATAGGTTCTCTAATCACCACAGGAGGCAAGATTGGATGTCTAGATGCAGGTCTTCTTTGCAATGCATCTTGAGTTTCCTTTGACATTAACACCCTTTCTCCATCCATTTCCACTTCAATAGTCCTTTCAGCTTTATCCTGTGGTTTTGCACTGCTTGGTTTGACTTGCTCCCCCTGAGACATTGCTTTCCTTTTAGCTCCCCCTCTGGTCTTCACAGCTACAGGCTCCCCCTGAGTTCCACCTGATTCTTGAATAGGCATTGATTCTGATCTTGCTACCTTCTCCCCCTTAGTTGAGTTGGCAGCTACCAGGTCAGTAAGGAACTGAATAGAAAGTTGAGTAGCAGCAAAACCATCAACCACCAGTTGAGAGAGAGAGTCCAGCTTGGAGTCCAAAGTAGCACACTGTCCTTCAAGAGCTGCAATCCTGTTACCAAAAGTAGCAGAGGGGCCACCAGACCTTAACCTTCTTGGAGGGGAAGGAAAAGACAGGGGCTTGGAGGCTATGGGGGTTCTCACACTCTCAGGGTGTTTTTGAGTGATCTCATCACCCCTCACAGTTTGACTCTCAAGGCCTAGTGCCTGAATAGTGTGGGCTCCCTCAATATCTCTCTGGACATGCTCAAGTCCCTCTCCTTTTGCCAGCTCATTTGGCTGCCTCTCATTTTTATGCTCACCTCTCTTTTCTTTTATCTCTCTTTTCTTTTGCACACCCTCACTCAACCTAGATGCATGGGTATGAGCAGTACTAACATGCATGGAAGGAGAAGATGTAGAATGTACCTTTAGGAGTTTGGCAAGAGGTAGGTCATCATCAGAGGCATCCTCAACAAGTACAGCATCAAAATTAGGTTGGGAGGACTTGACAGCATCTTTGGGAGGAATGTTACTGTCAGTTGTAGTCTGGACAGCAGGTTCTGGCATGACAGCATCTTTGGGAGGTGGAGTGACAGTATGTTCGGTAGTGACAGCATCTTTCTCTCCACCTTTGACAGTAGCTGTGCCCAGGACAGTAGCATCCCCAGTGTCTTTGACAGCAACAGAGGCTGTGACAGCATCTTCCTGAAGGTAAGATGCTCCTTGGAGGTCAGACAAAGTGTTGGCTGTTTCAGTTTCTGACAAAATACCACTTTGCCCTAGCTCAGTGTTTGGAGGAGTGGTGTCCATCTCACTTTGAGAAATGGGTTCTTGTGGACCACTAGAGGGGGGCTCATCCATGATTGGAGATGGATGATCAAAACCTGAAGGGTTGGGACTGTCCCCTTCTCTAGGTTGTGGAGAAGAAACAAAAGAATGTGTAGGGAAGGAAGAAGGTGAAAGTGTAGTAGAGAGTGGGGGCTGATTCACAGATGAAACATGTGAACCATCAATAGGAGTAGAGAAATCCTCACTGTGCTCTAACTCACTGTGTGTTTCTTCAAGTGGGGGTATCTCAGGTTGGGAACCAGGAGTTTGTGCAGACTCTGTACAGGGTGCCTTGGGAGACAGGCCAAATTCAATAGAAGCACCTTGTTGAGAAGGCACATCTAGGGAGGAGTTTATTTCCCTGGTTTCCTCCACAGTCTTTTGGGAGACTGCAGGGTGGCTGACAGTGGTTTTGGTCCTCCTAGCTCTCTTCTTCTTAGGCTCAGGGGGAACCACTGTGGGTTCTGCTTGACTACCTTCCTTATTTGCTGCACTAGGTGCAGTGTCTCCCTCTTGACTAACAGAGCTACCACCAACATCAGCTTCTAAGGATCTTTTTCGGGATTCTTGCAAGGCTTCTCTTTGGGCTTTGGGAAGTCTAGAGGGCCTAGGCTGAGTGTATGGTGTTGAATGGGGGTTAACTGAATTTGGGTCTAATCCAGCTTCAGCCTCAAGAGAAAAAGAATCATAACCAGTAGGTAATGGATAATCAAGGTTGGTCACTTGATCAACCATGTGCTGAGTGAAGCAAAGTGGAATATGTGCATTTAGATCCTGTGAAGATAACAGTGTGTGTGTGTTCTTTTTCAAGACAGAACAAACCTCTAGACGAGGGGCATCATTATTAAAGTCACAGAAAGTATTGATACACATCATAAGAAAGCGAGGGTAGTGTGATACCTTCTTACCTATGGCAGCTTTGAGTTGTGCCATGAGGAGAGCACCAACATTCACCTTGTATCCATGGACAAGAGAATGTGTCAGTTTCTTGATGTAAGAGGGTATCCCATTCCAGCCTGTGGACTTGGTAGAGAACACCTTGACCATTGCATCAAATATCATGCTCCACTCCTTCCTTAGATACTTCCTGTCCATTTCACCAGACGGGTACCACTTGGTTGTCCCCTCTTCGAGAATAGGGCCTGCATACCCAATCTTCAAGAAGAGCTTCTTCAGAGTGTCATCATTAGCAAGTGGAGCAAAGTTTTGGCCTGCTTCCAGTGTAATTCCAAGAGCAGTATTGATGACCTCAGCTGTGAGAATGTATTGTTGCCCATTAATCGTGAATTGAATAGCTGGGTTTTCACCCTCAGTTTGAGCAACAGCAGTGCGCCAAAATTCCTCAAGTTTGTCTAGGTCGAGAATTGGAGTTGAGGTAATGGCTGAACGAAGATAGGACTTGTTCAAGAAAAACACCAGTCCTTTGAAATCCTCACCAGCATCATTTGGGGAAAAGATGCCAGCAAAGTTTGTTTGAGAGAGAGTCTGTTTGGGGGCCATGGAGATTTCAAGAAAAGAAGAAAGTGAGAAAGTAGCTTTTTGCTTGAAGAAAAGTATTTTGCCTTGAGTTTTGTGAGAGTGATATGTCTGAGTAACTGGAGAATAAATATGGGTTTCGCAAACGTTTGCTCAAAAAGTGGAGTTAAAGGACGTGTCTTAATCCACTCTCTTAACACGTGAGTTACTGCCCGTTATTCACTGTCAATCGTGGGGTGAATGTCCAATTACAACGGTCCACTATTGTTGACAGTAACCTGTGCGCTAGAAACAATCTGTCAGTAAGAGGAGGTGGTGACAGTAGGTTTTGCGCGACAGCAACTATTGCGCAAAAACTTGCTGTCACCGTTAAGCATATGAATGACAGTATCCTTTACAAGTCTTGACAGAAAGTCTTTTCCTGCTGTCAAGAAGGTTGCTGTCAAGAAACACATGACAGTATCCTTCTTAACGACAGTAACTTCGATTAGGAAATGGTTCTGTCATGAACTTATTAGAATGCATGATTCATACACTGAACTTAATATTGACAAATTGTGGATTTAGCAATGTAATCTTTTGAACACAGATATTAAGCAATTAACACAGACAAATCATAAACTCAATAACCACATAAACAGGAACTTTTATTATTATTAATAAAATCATTAAAATTGAACATTGAGTACATTATTCTATGATTTTATTAACTAGTTCTAAGACTTCTTCCTTAATCTCTTCTTCAGAGCGGCCTTCTTTTTCAAGAAGGGCCTGAAGCTCCTTCTCTTCTTCCACAGCCTTGGCTTCTTCTTCCTTAGCCTTGGCCTCCTTTTCCTCATCAATCTCATCCATGGCGTCCAACAACATTTCAAAGAGCTCGTCGATCTCTTCATTGTCGGGTTCACTATCACACTTCTTTAGACCAACTTCAATTCCTACTTTGTTTTCCATTATTTACTTTAAAACTGAGAGCAGACTGGTGAAACCTAAGGTTAATTTATAGGCAAAACCGTCTAAGGATTAAAGTCTAATGGTCAACAGTTAGAGTACCCATACAACTACCACAAAAGTAATTAATGGTCGTGTCCTCCTTTAATCCTACAGATTAATGCAAAAGAGTGTGAAAGTCCAATGGAACAGATTTTTAACTCTCAAACTTAACAGATAACCACATTAAAGTCATACACGGTTTAAAAATATGAGACTGGCACAAAAATACTGACAGGAGTAGTCAAATCAACACATGCTGTCACATAACAGACATAAACCAAGTAGACAGTAACTTCTCTTGACAGCAGGTTTGAAATTGCTGTCATGAGCTTCATAAAAAAAATTGAAAATTTAGAAACCTTAGTAAATTAACATACCAGATTCAGCATTCCCAATTCACTTACCAACCTGTTGAAGGTTGCTTCATCCAATGGCTTAGTGAAGATGTCAGCAAGTTGCTTGTCAGTTGGGACATAAATCAGCTTCACAGTTCCTTGTTCAACATGCTCTCTGATAAAGTGATGTCTTATATCAATGTGCTTTGTCCTAGAGTGTTGAACTGGATTGTCTGAGATGGCTATGGCACTAGTGTTGTCACAGTAAATAGGAATATCTCTTAACACTAGACCATAATCTAGAAGTTGACTTTTCATCCATAGAATTTGTGCACAGCAACTGCCTGCAGCAATGTACTCAGCTTCTGCAGTTGAGGTAGAAACTGAATGCTGCTTCTTGCTAAACCATGATACCAATCTTCCACCAAGAAATTGACAGCTACCAGTAGTACTTTTTCTGTCAATCTTGCATCCAGCATAGTCTGAGTCTGAGTAACCAATTAGATCAAATCCAGTATTCTTAGGATACCAAAGGCCTAGGTTAGGAGTGCCTTTTAAGTATCTAAAGATTCTCTTGATGGCTACCAAGTGTGACTCCTTTGGATCACTTTGAAACCTTGCACAAAGACATGTAGCAAACATGATGTCAGGTCTGCTAGCTGTTAGGTATAGGAGGGATCCTACCATGCCTCTATAAGTGCTTGAGTCAACTTTCTTTCCTTTAGGATCAAGATCCAGACTAGTTGATGTGGACATTGGTGTCCTTGCAGGAGATGAATCTTCCAAGTTGAACTTTTTGAGAAGTTCCTTGATATACTTAGCGTGACTTATGAAGATTCCATCAGTTTGTTGAAGAATTTGTAACCCTAGAAAGAATGACAATTCTCCCATCATGCTCATCTCATATTTGTTACTCATGAGATGGGAAAACTTCTCACACAGCTTCTCATTTGTAGAATCAAAAATGATATCATCCACATAGATTTGTACCAGAATGATGTCCTTGCCATGATGCTTGTAGAAAAGTGTCTTGTCCACAACTCCTCTGGTAAACTGGTTTTCCAGAAGAAAGGTGGAAAGTGTGTCATACCATGCCCTGGGTGCTTGCTTTAGTCCATACAAAGCTTTGAAGAGTTTGTACACAAAGTTATGCATGTCAGCATCCTCAAACCCTGGTGGCTGTTCCACATACACTTCTTCTTCCAGCTCTCCATTTAGAAAGGCACTTTTGACATCCATCTGAAATACTTTGAAGTTGCAGTGTGCAGCATAAGCTAGAAAGATTCTTATAGCTTCAAGTCTGGCAACAGGAGCAAATGTCTCATCATAATCTATTCCCTCCTGTTGACAGTAACCTTTAGCCACTAGCCTTGCTTTGTTCCTTGTCACCAATCCATTTTCATCAAGTTTGTTTCTGAAAACCCACTTGGTCTCAATAACTGACTTTCCCTTAGGTCTTGGAACCAATCTCCATACATTGTTTCTTTCAAACTGATTTAGCTCTTCTTGCATGGCTATCACCCAGTCAGAATCCAACAATGCTTCATCAATTGTCTTGGGTTCCATTTGTGACAGGAAGCATGAGAACATGCTGTCAGCAGAGACTTTGTTCCTTGTCCTCACACCAGAATTGGGATCACCAATTATAAGGTCATTTGTGTGGTCCTTGGTCCACCTGGTGATTCTGGGCAAGCTACTTGATTGAACAGGAACATTTGCTTCAGCTTGTTGAGTTGAATGCTCATCAATTTCATTGTCTCCACCATGTTCTTCATTGTCTCCAGAGTCAACACTGTTCTGAATGTTAGATGTTATGGTGTGTGATTGAGCTGGAGTTTGAATGACAGTAGTGGTGTTGACAGCATCTTTGTCAACTTCAACAATTTGAGTGAAGCTAGGTTCTTCATCTACAATCTCCTCAGCTTCCAGGTATCCTTGATTCTCAAATCTGAATGTCTGCATCTTTCCTTCTTCATGCAGTCCTGGAAACTTGGTTTCATCAAATGTGACATTAACACTTTCTTCAATAATCCTGTGTTCCATGACATAAACTCTGTAGGCAGTCCTTTCTGTGCTGTAACCCATGAATAATCCTTCAAAAGCCTTGGTGTCAAATTTTCCTTTCTTCTCATGGTTGTCTTTCATCATAAAGCATTTGCTCCCAAACACATGAAAATATTTGACAGTAGGTTTCTTTCCAGTTAGCAGACAGTAAGGAGTACTTGCATGAGTTTTGTTGATCATGGTTCTGTTCTGAGTATAACAGGCTGTGTTGATAGCTTCAGCCCAGAAATATGTTGGCAACTTAGCATCATGCAACATAGTTCTAGCTGCTTCAATGAGAGTCATGTTCTTTCTTTCTACAACTCCATTCTGCTGTGGAGTTCTTGCAGCAGAGAATTGTTGTACAATTCCTTCATCTTTACAGAAATTTCCAAGAGTGGCATTTCTGAATTCTGTACCATTGTCACTCCTCAAGATTTGAACTTTTGAGTTTGGGGTTCTATCAAGAACTCTGACTTGATCAATAATCACTTGAGCAGCTTCATCTTTGGATTCAAGAAATTTCACCCAAGTGTACCTTGAGTAATCATCCACCATTACCAAGGCATACCTCTTTCTGGCCATAGATGGTACATTGACTGGTCCAAAGAGGTCCATGTGAATTAACTTGAGTGCTTCTGTGTTGGTGTTTACTTGTTTGGACTTGTGCACAGCTCTTCTCAGTTTGCCCATTTGACAATCTTCACACAGTCCTTCTTGACAGAATTCCTGTTGGGGCAAACCTCTCACTAACTCCTTCTTCATCAGAATATTCATTGTCTTGAAGTTGAGATGTGAGAGCTTCCTGTGCCAAAGCATACTGTCACCAACAGTAGCTTTACTGTAAAAACAGTAAACTTTATCCTTCTTTGTTGAGCTTAGATCAGCAACAAACAAGCTTCCTTTTCTGACCCCTTTTAGAGAGAGGCTTCCATCCTTCTTGTGATAGATGTTGCAAACCATCATGTCAAAGTCAACCTTAAATCCTCTGTCACTGAATTGGCTGACACTGAGTAGGTTGTGCTTCAATCCATCCACAAGAGCAATATCTTCAATGACAACATTTCCAATTTCCAGACAGCCATATCCCACTGTGTAACCCTTGCTGTTGTCTCCAAAGGTTATGATTGGGCCAGCTTTCTCTACATAATGTGATAGCAGGGCTTTATCACCTGTCATGTGTCTTGAGCAACCACTGTCAATTATCCACATGACCTGATTTTTCTTCTTACCCTGCAAAACAGAATGTTTCTAAGTTGCATATGGTACCCAATCTTTGTTGGGTCCTGCAGTTTCAGTGTTCCCTGAGTTTCTTCCAGTCACAACATCACAAGCATTATCAAAGACTTCCTGTTTGACTTCTCTTTTCACCCACTTAGGTTTAGAATTGGACTTGGTCCTTTTCTTAGTGGATGAAGCCTTTTTGCTGTTGCCAGCAGGCTCAGAAGTCTCAACAGTGTTTAGGTATGAGCATTTTTCAGTAGAGAGAACATGTAAGTTAAAGCATGTACTCATGGCAGTGATTTTGCATGGCATACAATCAATGTTATTACAGACACTCATAGTTCTATGCATAAGGGGGGTTCTGTGTAAGTTACCATTGAGTTCAGTTGCATTGATCTTATCCTCAATTGGTTTCTTACAAACATGTGTTAAGTGATGTGTAGATCCACAGTTATTGCATAGTTTCCTAGAAGCACCTCCAACATTAGTGTATCCATTTCCTTTGTTGACACCTACCTTACCATTCCTGTTCCTAGACTTGGGAGTCACTGGATTGACAGTATGTTCAGAAGTTGCTGTCGAACTATCCTTGACAGTATCTTTTAATCCTACTGTCTTGACAGAAGGTTTGAGAGTTACTGTCTTGGAATCATTCTTGACAGTATCTTTGAAAGATTCTGTCTTGCCAATCGTGACAACATCCTTTGAACTTACTGTCTGATTGCTTGGTAAGTTTACTGTCTTGGGGATTGTGACAGTATCCTTTCCTTCCTTGAATGTGCTGTCAACACCTTCATCCTCATCAAGAATTTCTTGTTTGATGAGCATGGCTTCTTCATCAAACTCAATTTCAGCAGCTTTGAAAATAGGAGTTTTAACTTTCTTGAGAATGGTGGGTTTGACAGCAGCTATTCCAGGACAATCTTGAATCACAGTTTCCTTTCCAGGTCTTCTACCATAAGAAAAACCTATACCAACAGACTGATTTTCTGTATGCTTATCATTGTAATCCTGAAGTATCTTTGATGAGTTTCTATAGGCCTTAATCTTAAATTCATTTTCAGCAATCTCATTCCTCAGGAATTCCTCAACCTCCTTAGCACATTTTAATTCATTTTTAAGTTTGGCATTCTCTTGAGCTAAAGAGCCTAGAGAACTGGTTTTGAGAAAAAGAGAATCATTTTCAGACTGAAGTGTTTCATTTAGCTTACTTAGTCTAGAGATTTCCTCATTAGCAGCAGATAAGCTAGTATAGACATTGAACATTTCAGCACTTAAGTCTTTAATGGTTTTCTTATACTCATCAGTAGACATATCAAGTAAGACAAGTGAAGGTACCTGACTTGAAGGAGTTGATGCTACCTCATCAGTGCTAGCCATGAGAGCTAGGTTAACATATTCTTCCTCTTCTTCATCATCAGAATCATCCCAACACTTTCCTTCAGCCACATAGGCTCTACCTTGATTTTTCTTAGAGTATCCACCAGTTCCTTTCTCATATCTTTGAACCTGTTTGGGTCTTTTGCATTTAGTAGCAAAATGACCAGGTTCTCCACAGTTGTAACATTTGAACTTTGATCTATCCACAAATCCAGTTTTGTATCCTCCTTTGGTTGAACTTCCCACAGCAGCCTTTGATGAGCTTCCTTTGCTGAACTTGGATGCTTGGCCTTGAGGCTTGTATGACCTATCCTTCTTGAACCTAAGGTTCTTGAACTTCTTGGCCATGTAAGCCATAGTAGGGTTGTCCATGCTTTCCAGTTCCTCCATTGTGTAGAAGTCTTCATCTTCCACATCTTTAATCTGTAGTACCACTTTCTCATCATCTTCAACCACCTCTTCTATCTTCAAGGTCTGTGTTGGGGTTGATTGTGTGATCTGTGGTACTTCACTTGGCTGTGTGATCCTTGGCACATGTGCTACTAGGGCACTTGACATATTAGCCATCTTGTTCCTTGTTCCACTTTGTATGGCTCTCTTTTGAAAGAGTTCGAGTTCATAGGATTTCAGAATACCATAAAGTGTCTCAAAGGTTATAGTGTTGAGATCTCTTCCTTCTCGTATGGCTGTTGTCTTGTGTTCAAGGTGATCAGGCAGTGTGAGCAGGAACTTGACGTTTAATTCTTTTCTGTCATAGTACTTGCCATGTATCTGTAATTCAGTTAAGAGCTTACTGAACCTTTCGAACATGGAGGTTAAGTCTTCACCAGGCTTGGCCATGAATGCCTCATATTGAGATATTAGAATTTGCCTTTGGTTGCCCTTAACCTCTTCACTTCCTTCACAGAGTAAGGCTAACCTGATCCACATCTCCTTGGCTGATGTGCAGCTTATTACACTTCCACACATGGCTTTATCCAGCGTGAGAGAATCGAGCAAGATAAGTTGCAAATGATCATCTAGCACCATTTTCTCCTTTTCAGGTTCCAAGATTTCTGAGGGATCTTTGGGAACCCAATGTGCAGGAATAATCTCACCATTCACTGTTGTGGCTTCAATTTCCTTTCTTGGAATGAAAGGACCATTCTCGAGTATACCTGGGTATAGTGGATTTGCAGCTTTGATAAACAACAAGATTTTTCTTTTCCAAATGCTGTAGTTCTCTTTATCAAAAGCTGGGATCTTGATACTGTTTGATTTCTGCATTTTCTCCGGGATCTCAGATATGTATGTTAATCTGAACGCTCTGATACCAGTTGTTAGTCCTTGTGTATTGCAGAAGGGGGGGGGATGAATGCAATACTGATAAAATTCAATCTAAATTTCAACAACTAAAATCAAGATTAAACGTTATCAGCAATATATGCAATCACGAACAGTATTTAGTAAGAACAAGATTCACAAAATAAATGTTTTATTTATTTTGCAAAGTGTTGCTACAACCTCAAGAAAAAGATCTCGAGCTTCGGGTTTTTCTTCTAAGACACTTGCTTCTTTTCGTTACTCTTCTAGAATGAGTTGATAGTAGGTATATGACTAACCCTATCACTATCAGTCACGGGTTTGTAAAGCTGCTGTCACTGTCAAGTGGCAGCTTCTTACAGATTGTCTTACCCATGTGACTTTCCTAAATTGCTAACATGTCAGATATACATTACAAAGAAAGCAACCTAGATTCATTCTATTTCCAGCTAAACCAATTCAGCAGATAAAGACTTGACCTTGCTCTTGAATTGATTCGCTTTTGATTTGTAGTGCCTTGAAGCTTCTGTCGTAGTCTTGCAGACTTGGTGCAGCTTAGGGATGCTGCATCACGCCTGTTTCTTGAACATTTAAACTGTCACGGGATTTGACTGAGAAAGATACCTAGCATAAGGATCTTTATTGAGACAGTTACTTTTGCCGCAAAGCTTGCTGTCACAGGAATGATCTTTTGGTGACAGTATGAGTTCCCCGCATAGAGTGCTGTCGAGGATCCCAAACTTGCTGTCGAGGGCAATAGTTGCTGTCGCGTAGTCTTCCGCCAATGTTGCTGTCAGAGTGAATATGCTGTCGTGACTTGCAACATTCTGTCTTCTTGTAATCTTACTGTCACAGCTTTAGGACAGTAACCTTTATTCATGTTGTCATCCAAAAAGCATTCTTTGAGGCTTGAACACACAAGTGAACTTCTTTCAAATAATACAACTAGAATAACATTACATACTGATTACAAGAACATACTTTGGCTATGACAGTATGTTCTACTTAATTTAAAAAATTAAGTACAATCAAAGTTAAGTTGTTTCTATGCTATCACCCATAAATCCCAACATGTGACTTCGTTATTGTCTTGACATCAGTAAATGCATCTGGTAATTTATTTGCCACTTCTTGTAGGTGGATAATCTTTTGAATTTTAAGCTCACATTGATTTGTGCGAGGATCATAATGAGACAGAGATACTGTATTCCACAAAATTTCTTTTTCCTTCTTTTTCAAATTTTGACTTATCTCCCCCTAATGCATGAAAAGCTGTCTCATCAAACTGACAGACGGCAAATCTTGTCTTGAATAAATCACCAGTTAAGGGCTCCAAATATTTTATAATTGAGGGAGAGTCAAACCCAACAAATACCCCTAATCTTCTTTGGGGTCCCATTTTTGTTAGTTGGGGAGGAGATATTGGAACATAAACCGCACACCCCAAAAACTCTTAAGTGAGAAATATTTGGTTCTTGACCAATTACAAGCTGCAATGGGGAATTTTTATGATAAGTAGTCGGTCTTAAACGAACAAGTGATGCAGCATGTAATATTGCATGTCCTCAAGCAGTATTTGGTAAATTTGTTTTCATAAGTAAGGGCCTAGCAATCAATTGTAGTCTCTTAATAAAAGATTCTGCTAGACCATTTTGGGTATGTGTGTGCGGAACCAGATGTTCCACATCAATCCCAATTTCCATGCAATAATCATTAAAAGATTGAGAAGTAAATTCTCCTGCATTATCCAATCGAATTTTCTTGATTGCATGATCAGGGAATTGTGTCCTTAAACGGATTATTTGGGCAAAGAGTCTTGTGAATGCAACATTACGAGTGGACAATAAACTAACATGCGACCAACGTGTCGATGCATCTATAAGTACCATAAAGTACTGAAATGGTCCACTTGATGGGGTAATAGGTCCACATATATCTCCTTGAATTCGCTCTAAAAATGATGGACATTCAATTGCAATTTTCATGGGTGATGGCCTTGTTATTAATTTTCCTTGAAAACAAGCAACACAAGAGAAATCCTTGGACAATGGAACAATCTTGTTCTTTAAAGGATGCCCATTTGAATTTTCTATAATTCTTCGCATCATTGTTGAACCCGGATGACCTAAACGATCATGCCATATAAGAAAAATATCCGGGTCTGATAGTTTTTGGCTCATCACCATGTGCGTCTCTACTGGATTAATATAGGTATAATATAATCCAGATTTATATGATGGAAGCTTTTCTATTATTTGTTTCCTCCCAGAGACTATTGACGTGATACGTATATATTCATCGTCATTTTCATTTGTTGTCTCAATATGGTAGCCATTGCGGCGTATATCTTTGAAACTCAAAAGGTTTCTTTTTGATCGGGTGGAAAACATTGCATTCTCAATAAATAAACGTGTACCATTAGGTAACATTATATTTGCTCTTCTGGAGCCTTCAATAAGGTCTGATGCACCCGATATTGTATTTACATTAGCTCTAGCTAATATGAGATGCGAAAAATATCCTTTATTTTTCAAAATTGTATGTGTTGTTGCACTATCCGCCAGACAAAATAATTCCTCGTCTTTCATTGCATATAATGAGAAATTACTGGCCATATTTCTTCACAAAGCAAGTGTAGCCAATCATAGCGAGCTTTAGGGAGTATCACCGTTTTTTGGTGGTCATATCTTTCTTTGAGATCACGCCAAAGAGTTGATGGATCTTTAATAGTCAAATATTCCGTTTTCAATCCTTCATCAAGGTGATGGCGGATGAATATCATAGCTTTTACCTTGTCTTGCTCGGAGGTTTTATTTCCCTCTTTTATGGTGTCACCAAGACCCATAGCACTAAGATGGATTTCAGCATCAAGAATCCATGTCAAATAATTCTTTCCGGTGACATCAAGTGCATTGAACTCAAGTTTTGTGAGATTTGACATTTTAAGAACTAAAAAAAAAACATCAAAAATTTATTATAATCAAAATAAAAGTAATCAAAAAGCATGTCATAAAATCACATAGATTGGAAAAAATATGAATCTATATTGTGTATAGGCTAAGGACATCACTTGGTGACAACCTACTAATAATGACACATAAATTTACAGAAAGGAAAGAAATACTTGCGAATAAATTTACAGTGCCTTCCTTATATAATTTATTGGATATATCATAGTACATTACATAACTATAAACTGGTGTAATAGAGAGAGAAAAAAAAGATTTTAAATATACGTGAAATTGGAAAGGGCAATAGGTCTTGTGCTCAATAATTTCTCATGTGTTTATTACTAGTGATGTTGACTCTTGGCTGGTCACAGTTCTCAATAATTTCTCATGTGTTTATACAAACTTTTATCACTAAATCAAAACCAGCACTCACAACAAAGGAGAGAAAACATCACTCACTCACAACAAAGGAGAGAAAACAGCACTCACTCACAATGGAGAGAAAAACAGTACTGAAATTGTAAACTAAAAATCCAAATGAAAAGATCTTAGATCTGAAAAAAACGAACACACGATAAGAGATAATCGATCCACTCTCGAATTCAATAAACCCCGCTTGAATCGAAGAAGAAAGAAAACGAAAAGCTACAAAGATTTAGATCTAAAAAAACAAAACAAAACAAACTAAACAGGTAGAAAATCTTACCAAAAAAAGAAGATTATTAAAAAACAAACTAAAAAAGGAAAAGAATTGGGGCTTTCCACCGGAGATAAACTGATGGAAGCCCCCACCGAATACGTTAAAAAAGAAAAGGAGAAAGGGAGAAGGGCGGCAGCCTTTTACAGAGAGGAAGAGAGCGTTAGTAGGTAAGTATGTAGATATCTTATCTCATTTTATAATCTAAAATTTAACTTAAACTCAAAAAGACGTAAATGTGATTTTCGAGTTGAATATGGTTATAGTGAAGTTGGTTTAGGTGGTTGCATAAATAACTAATAAGAAACTATCCCACATAGGTTACATAAGTAACTAATAAGTAACTTCCCCTATGAGAACGTTTAGTTCTTTCTTATATTTTCTAACTAAAATTTCTACTTTTCTATTTTTCCTAACTAAAATATCTCATTTTCCAAAAATATAATGGGTAGTTCCATTTAATGAAATAAAATAATAATTTTATAATTACTAATAAATAACCAATTATCTTTTTTAGCCAAATCATATATTCTTTTTTATATTCTCTAATTAAAAACTCTCATTTTCCAAAAATATAACGGGCAATTCCATTTAATAAAATAAAATCTATCTATACTATTATATTAAAAACGAAACATTGAAAGTTTTTTAGTCTGATCCTCCAAAGTTTTTGTAGTCTGGTCGTCTCTCAATTCTCAACTGTTGGATCTTTCAAATCAATATAATATAAACCATCGAATAAAATACTAAAAGTTACTTAACAAAAAAAAAAAATACTAAAAGTTATTATATATATATATATAATATTTTATATTATAATTACTAATAACCATCTAATTATCTTTTTCAGCTGAAACATATTACCTGTTTATATTTTCTAAATAAAACGACTCATCTTCTAAAATAACACGGGCACATTATTTATTTTATATTTTCTAACTTAAACAACTCATCTTCTAAAAATAATATGGGCAACATATATATAGAAACATAATATAATTTTATATAGTTATTAATAAAGAACCAACTACCTTTCTCAGCAAATTGCCAGTTTTGTATTTTCTAACTAAAATAACTCAGCTTCTAAAATATAAAAATAACACAGAAACATTACCAATTTTATATTTTTTAACTTAAACAACTCATCTTCTAAATATTTTATATTATAATTACTAGTAACTATCTAATTACTTTTATCAGCTAAAAGATATTACATGTTTTATATATTCTAAATAAAAAAACTCACATTACCTATTTTATATTTTCTAACTTAAACAACTCATCTTCTAAATATTTTATATTATAATTACTAATAACTATCTAATTACTCTTTTCAGCTAAAACATATTACATGTTTTATATTTTCTAAATAAAACGACTCATCTTCTAGAAATAACACGGGCAAAGTACATATTTTATATTTTCTAACTTAAACAACTCATCCTCTAAAAATAATACGGGCAACATATATATAAAAATATAATATAATTTTATATAATTATTTATAAATAACCAACTGCCTTTTTCAGCACATTACATGTTTCTTATTTTCTCACTAAAAACAACTCATCTTCTAAAAATAACACGTACACATTATCTGGTTTGTATTTTCTAACTTAAACAACTCATCTTCTAAAAATAACATGGACAACACACACACACATTGCCTATTTTATATAATTATCAATAAATAATTAATGACCTTTTTCAACACATTGCCTATTTTATATTTTTTAATGAAAACAACTCATCTTCTAAAAATAACATGGGTAACTTCTATATAAAACAATAATATTATTATATTAAACTTATAAATTTTATGTTTTGTTATAATTTTTTCTATAACTTTCAATTCATATAAATTAAATAATAAAAAATAAATTTAATATTATAATTATTAATAACTACCTAAACTATTAAGCACATCTCTATTATATTATTAAACACAAAACTCTTAAAATACAAATGAACAAAAACAAACAACTATGTCAATTCAACAACCACATACGAGTAGAACTATTCAAATTTTAAAATCATATTCATGAAAAGTAGATATAAATATAAAAAAATGAAATATTAAACTATAAAAAAGATAATAAATTTAAATTCCAGCCATGCATCGCACGGGTTTTAAGATAGTACTGTTATAATAGACTAGACGAGATATTAAAAGTTTAGTTGGTCGGGTACAATTTTTGGTAATTCGTGTTTTACTTAATTATTACTCTTACTTATCAATGAATTTTTTTATTAAATAATAATATTACATATTTATAACTAATTACCCTTTTCAGCTAAAATACATTACTCTTTTTATTTTTTCTAACAAAATTCCTTCTTTTTCCAAGAATATCACGGCAATTACAGTTGAGTATGAGTTTCACTATAAGATAATATAGGGGGTGAATATATTATCAGTTATTTCTTTGATTATATTCGTTTTGATTCTACTTTTTAATGTAGCTTGAAGTTTGTTTGTTGTATACTAAAAATAATGCAGAATAAGAACAACACGCAAATTCACTTTTAACCTAATGTTGTATTAGATTGAAAGGTGCTAAAAACTGTGAATTCGAACTTGAATTCTCAGCTACGTTTTTCTCAGAGAGATGCAACTTTAATATAATTGAAAAACTTACAACTAAAGATAAGGAAGTTGTGTATTTATAAAACTACACAGATCTTACTTTTACAAAACTAGTAATAGACAAAAATATTGTCAAACTTTGTTTATACTATTTTGGTGAAAGTTGGGATCTTGTGAACTTCATTTATTTTACATACCGCCAGATCCATATCTTTAGTTGTTTCCTTTGATTGTCTCTCTAAGCTTCTTTGTAGACTTCCCATGTGCATACTGCAAATGATTGTGACCATTGTATATGCCTTGGTTTGATTTGATTCCTTGTTCCCAAAACTTTTCTCTGATTTGTTGGGTTTCAAGGCATAAACGCAGCGGAAAACCCGTAATTAAAAAGAAAAATCGAAACCCAAACTCAGGATCCATGTATAATATACGGATAATTATGGAGAATCGAAAGCTGTACCTTTTTTGAAGCTTTACGAATGGTTGACTAATGGATGTCCTTGCTTTGATCACTACGTATCCATTTTGCAAGATCTACGCCTCTAAACAGTCCACACGAATGTTCGATCGTCCAACGATCCACGGAGATGGTACTAGCCACAAAAACCGTTCGCGATTTCTCTCTCGCTCTAGCCTCCCTAAGTTATGGAGCAGCTAGGGTTTTTCAATAAAAACGAATTAAAGAAGCAACCCTAAAATAATACATCATAATATATTTATAGTGATGAGAAATCTGGGCTTAACCCTAATTAGAGTGGGCTTCACAAACCCAGTCCAATTCTGAGTTATATTATTATTAATTTCGAATTATAATCTGATTAATCAAGTCCCACTTAATTAATCTAATAATTCAAAGTAATAACAATATTTTATTTAAATTCGAAATTTAATTAAAGCTACGTTTAAAACATTCTTTGTGTGTGACCCTTTAGGTTATTATTACGTAGGCAATAATTTTAATATCTAATAATAAAATTATAAATAATGAGCGGTATCTAGTAATAAATCATTGCTACCCAAGTAATAATAATAATTGGTGATCCAATTAAACCTTTCGTGAATAATGTTCAATGTAATATAATCATTTTAACCTTATATTATAGATTAAACTCGAGACATGGTTTATGTCATCCTCTTCAACATTTAATCCCGGTTTACTTGATCAATGAGTACACTATTAAACAAATCACTATTTGAGCATGACCATGCATTTCATAGTCTCACTCAATCAAGAGACCAATAATATCACTCCTAAAATAGGAGGGTTAAATCATATATCTATCATTCATATTTCTCATATGATTCATAATATACCCAATGTCTATCTTTATCATTGCCCGGTCAAAGGTAACTTTGAGTAGAATCAAAGTTTATATTGATAAGAGGCCTAGAAGGAGTCCAGAAGTTTGAAAAAGTCAAGAAATATTCTCTAAATCAACACAAACCAAGACTGAAGGATAACTTTAAGGCCTTGTTTGGTAAATTTGAAAGTTTTGTAGTATGGTCATGAAAGTTTTTGTAGTCTGTTCACTCCATTCATAGCCGTTAGATATCTCTGATCAAATCAATGAGAATCGTTAGATAAAATATTAAAATTATTATATAAAATATCTTTTCTATTTTTTCTAACTAAAACATCTCATTTTCCAAAAATATCGCAGACAATTTCATTTAATAAAATAACATAATAAGGTTATAATTGCTAATAACTAACTCATTACCACTTTTAGCCAAATTGTATATTTTTTTTTATATTTTCTAACTAAAATTTCTACTTTTCTATTTTTCCTAAATAAAACCTCTCATTTTCCAAAAATATCACGAATAGTTCTATTTAATAAAATAAAATAATAATATTATAATTATTAATCATAGGCATATCATTACTTTTATATTTTAAAATTCAACGAAAACATGTTACTCTCTATATTTCTTACTAAAGCCCCTTTTTTCCAAAATATCATGGGCAAACCGTTATTTATTTATTTTAAAATATATTTTAATACTTTTAATTATTTAAAAATGTTTAACACACCTACTTATTTTTTTTAATAAATACAATTAATAAAATATAAATAATAAAATTAATAATTATTAAAAATAATCCGTGCATCGCACGGGTTTTAAGCTATATTATTAAAGACGAAACACTAAAAGTTTGGTAGTCGGACGGATGGACGGTCGGTACTTGTGATTTTACTTAATTACCCTTACTTATTTTTAAAAAAACTATCACTAAATAATAACATTATTTATAATCAATTACCTTTTCAGCTAAAATACATCATTTTTTTTTTATTTTTTTCTAATAAAATCCTCTCTTTTTCTAAAAAAATGGGCGATTATCTTTTTTAACAAAAACATGTTACTTTTTCTATTTTTCCTTACTAAAACCCCTCATTTTCCAAAAATATCACGGCAAACCTTTAATTATTTATTTGAAAATCTATTTTAATATTTTTAATTATGAGCACTTTTTTAGCTGAAACGTGTTACTTTTTCTATTTTTTTATTTTCTAAAGAAATTATTATTAAATAATAACATTTTTATAACAAACTACCTTTTCAGCTAAAATACATTGACTTTTCTATTTTTTCTAACAAAATCCTCTCCTTTTCTAAAAAAAATCACGGGCAATTACCTTTTTCAACTAAAACATGCTACTCTTTCTATTTTTCTTTACTAAAATCTCTCATTTTCCAAAAATATCCCGGACAAATCCTTACTTATTTATTTTGAAACCTATTTAAATACTTTTAATTACGGGCACTTACCTTTTTAGCTAAAACACGTTACTTTTTGTATTTTTCTTTACTAAGACCTCTCCTTTTCCAAAACTATCACGGACAAACAGTTATTAATTTATTTTAAAATTCATTTTAATACTTTTAATTATTTAAAAAAGTTGAACACGTCTACTTTTTTTTAGCAAATGCAAATTAATAGAATATTAAAACATAAATAATAAAAATAATAATTATTAATAACAATCCGTGCATCGCACGGGTTCTAAGCTAGTGTTATATAATATGCATAGTCAACTTAATGAAATTTGTAAATATTATTTTAAAATAATTAATATATATTTTTATTTATTATTAAAAACAATTATGAATAATATTTATAAGAATTTCATGATTTGCAAAGCTAGTTTTTGTAATTGGTAATAAAGCCCAGTACAACATATAGCTCTAAAATTGCAAGTAATTACGGGCCGAAAGAAGCCCAGAAAACAATCCTGTACCCGACCCAACAAAAACAAAGAAGTGAGCAAACTAAAATGAGGGTTTAGCAGTTGTAGGGTTTTAGTACAACCAAAGAGACATTCCAACACAAACGGCGACATGATAACCGGCGGAAAGAGCTACGTGTCCTCGGCGCCGGCGTTCTCTAACGACGCTAAAAAGCTACTTATATGCACCGGAAGTTCTGTCTCAATTTTCAGCACTTCCACTGCCTTGCAGGTTCTATTTATTTCTTGTTTTTTTGGATTATATTATAAACAAATTGCGATTTGTAAGGACGAGTTAATATAAGTTGAGTTGGAATTACAGGTTAGTGAGTTGGAAGGTCACGCTGATCTTGTGACATCGGTTATAGTGGTGCCGGCTTCGAGTAAATTATTGAATTATTGTTGGACATCTTCTTTGGATGGTACTATTAGGTACTGGGATTTTTCGATTTCTGAATTGGTCAAAACCATCACTACTGGCTTACCCGTTCACTGTATGGTAAGTTTTTTCGAGTTTAGGACTTTTCGATTCTTAGTTAAATAGTTATTGATCAATGTACACATATATATTAAAATTGAGATACTGACATTTCGATATTTTTGAAATTGGCTTAAGAGCTAGTGTGTGGGAATTGTTTGGTTTATTAAATTCTAGTTGCCTTCCTAGGTAGTGATTGCTTTGTTATTGTGATGTACAGGTGATTCCGAGTTTATCATCTATTTTGTCCAAGAGTGACGAGAAACAACCTGATATATTTGCTTACGTATCTGTTGATGTAAGCCAAGGAAAGGAGAAGCTGCCCAACACTTTATGTGGACAAATTCGGAAATGTAATTTGACTAAAGCTCGTATGGTTGGTGGTGTGACTTTGGCGGAGGTGCGCAGTTCTGTTATATTAAGTATCAAATGTTTGTATATTTGTGCACGTGAGTTTCGAGTGAATAATATATTACAAGCATGATTTTTTTTTTTTATTTGTGTATGTCTCGCTGTCCAAACCAAATACAGTAAAACCTGATTATCTCTATTGGTGGCAGGGTGCGGAAAGCTGCTACTTTTCATTAGAATTTTTCTTTCATTGACATCACATTTGAGTTTTGGCAACACTACAGAAATACTCCTTTAGTTAGAAATCCAAAATTTGCTAATAACTGGCTACCTTGATTGGCACCCTTACTACTCCAATAGGGAACCCTTAATAAGAGTCCATGCCTCAAAGACAATGGCACTGTTCTGAAGACAAGACCCCTTGTTGGAGATGTTATATATGTTTAGTTAACACTCTTAATTGAACCGTGTAATATATGGTGAAGTTACACTGCATGTATAGCTGCTAAAGAAAGATAGTATGTGGTATAGCAAAGATAATTAATTTATGTTCTATTATTTGTATATAATATAATGAGTACATCTACAAGTGTGTTTTCCTTGGTCGCTTTTCAATACTTTTAACTTCTTTCACATACGTCTTCTCCAATTAATTCCGTTTATGGTTCTAGATTTTAAGGCGATCAATATATTCAATTTGTTTGGTGGAGGGTCTTCCTATGCATTTTCTGATGTTTTTGTAAGAATTCAGATTTGCCTCACATTTCCAACTACAACAGTAATCCCGTTGTCCCGTTGCATGCGTTAAAAATTATACATTTTTTCTAACCTTTTGTCAAAGTAACCTGTCAAGCTTTGTGTGCATCACATCTAGCTACAAGTGTTAATTTGAAATTATTATAATGTGTGTGTTTATTGTAACTTTATATGCATCTTGCAGCTATTCTATTTAAAGGTATTTGTATTTTCTGTTACCTTCTTTTACAGACTCAAAAACCAGACTTCGTAGTATCTTCACCTGCTGGGAAATACATTGGGATCAGAGATAAGAGAAAGCTTCGTATATGGGAAGTCCCAACAAAAGACTTGGAGAGAGTCTTTCATAAGAAAATAAGATTGCATCACACTAAAAACATAACTGCATTTGCTTTTCATCCAACTGAAAGAATTGTAGCAGCAGGTGATGCTACAGGGAGGATCTTGATTTGGAGAGGTTTTGGTAACAAAGCATTCTCTGTTTGTAATAAAACAGATGGAGATTTTATGGACATTGATGATGGGAGAGCTGGCGTTAGGGGGGACGACGATGCTGATTCTTGCACCACATTGCATTGGCATTCTGCAGAAGTGAAGGTCCTCTTTTTCTCTTCCGATGGAGAATATTTGTTTTCAGGTAGGTAGAAAATATCTTAAATTCTTTTCAAATGTCACGAATGTGTACAGTATATACCATTGGTCATTCATTCAGATTTTTATGTTATTTAGATATATATTTTTAAAAGAAACTTGCATTGCAAAGTCATATATATGATAATCTGGTGGTTACAGGTGGTAAAGAAGGAGTCCTAATGGTTTGGCAGCTCGACACGGGGAAAAGGAAGTTTCTACCTCGTATCGGATCTTCGCTATTGTATTATACAAGTTCTGGAGATCCCTCAATTTCCACTGTAGGAACACATTTATGCACTAGCTCACTACAGTTTTCTTCTGATGATGAAAATGGCCTTCTGCAATATGACTTTTGAATTCATGTATTTCTTTTCTGCAGATATCTTGTGCTGATAACCGTATTCATATACTGAAAATGCCTTCAATGGAAATTTTGAAGTCCATTTCTGGAATTAAGGTATGTAACAAAGAAAAAGTATCTACGATTCATCCAGAAAAGTACTCAATGAAATCTAAAAGAGAAATATGCTTTGGGTCTCTCTCTCTCTCTCTCTCTCTCTCTCTCTCTCTCTCTCTCTCTCTCTCTCTCTCTCTCTCTCTCTCTCTTCCCCCCCCCCCCCCTCTCCCAGATAGCATGCTCAAGAACTATTTTGGAAGATTGACAGAGACACATTCTTAATACTCTCTGGTTATTGATCAAAGTCCAGTATTTGAAAAAGAATGCATGATTTCACTATTTTGTTTTCTGTGTCACCACTGTATTTTCATTAAAAATGCATGTTCTCACTATCTTGTTTTCTGTATCACACTGTATTTTCTTTGTGCATTTCGAGTGCAAGGTTGATATTAATCTTAGAAACGTTTTTATGTTCCATTCCAGCTTCCTCGTTCAGTCCCAGAGGTACTTAAAGATTCATGTACTGGTTTCGCCTTTAATAAAACTTCTGGAATAGCTGCAATACGGACAGACAATTATTGTATTCAATTCTACAGTTTGTTAGATGACCGTGAGATTTCGGAGGTGAGATTTGTACTTATATAATATGCTTAATACGGTGACTTCAATTCTATACAATTTTTGTAGATTTTGACCATCTTATTGTTAGATATAGTGTACCTTTGCAGTTTTAACTCCTGCTATTTATCATTTTAATGTAAGCTGATAACATGCAACATGATTTATATGAGTCCTGTCATAGTGTAATGTAGTATCTTTCTTTATCTTTCTTTAAAGCTTGTATATGGCGCCTGTTTTTCCTGTTTAAAGAACTTCATACCATCCTGGGCATTTAAGTTCTACTTATGGTCAGTATACATGTTTCATCATGTTCTCTTTTGCTTGTATGAAGATACTGCATGGAAGCTGAATTTTTTTTACTTAAAATTTCAGGTTCAAGTTTGTGAAAGAAATTATCAGCCAGTTGATGAAGTCACGGTAAATATGTTAATTTCATTGCTGTCCAACATATTTTATATCTTTGGTGTTTCTATATGATGTAGCTATTATTTTTGTTCCGATGCATATCCTTGTTTTTTTGTTTACTCTCCACTCCTATAGTTAGAAGATAAGAAAGGATACAAATTGCTCCTGTGTTTTCTGCTTCCTATATCCTTATACTGTCAATTGAGGTTTTGTAATTTTTCCCCTTGTTTTGACCTATCGTATTTCTTGTCAAGATATGTAATGATTCTACAATTGTATTTCGGAAGTATTGTTTTCTCTTTATTATGAAAGTAGAGTAGCATGTTAAAGTTTGCCTGTCTCATACAAATTCAGCAGAGTCTAAATTATTAATTGTAATTTGTAGCTGTCTGAGACAATTGCTGCACATTTAGCAGTTCTTCTAATAGGGTGTCATATTTACTCGAGCTTATTATGCTTGATTAGCTTCATATTCGTAAAAAGTTTTAACTCTCGAGCTTCATATGCAGGTAATAGTCTCTCTAGTGGCTCTTTCCCCAGATGGATGTGTGATGTGTACTGTTGAAACTAGGCTTCCTGAAGATGAAATTGGAGGTCTGGTGAGTCTTAAGTTCTGGGTATGTGGGCCGGAGAGCACAAACTTCAGCTTGTCCACCATTGTATATGAACCACACAGGTTTGTCTTTATTTTATAAGAGTCGCAAAATAGCCCACTTCCTATATTGACTCTTTGGCTTCTTCAAGTCAGCATGATCTTTAAGGCTAAAACTTAAGATTGAACTTATTGACGTTTGTTGGTAATATAGCTGTAATTTTTCTGTATGTTTAAAGCAGTGTTCTAAAAATCACTGATTCGGCCGAGTACTCGGTCGGAGACTCAGAGTACTTGTTTATAGTGTATGATCCGATCTGAGTCGCACCGATTTGGATCAAAACCCGATTTTTACATAACTCGGGCAAATTTTGAGTATTCGGAGTTAAACCCGATTTTAAATTATTCAATTTTTTATTATTAATTTAAGTGCTGTCGCAAAAATGCATTTAATTGATTATCATAATTTGTTTCTAACTGTATTGATAAAAATGATCAAGCGGTGTTAATATTTGAACACTACTGTTATTAGTACATTAGTACATTTTTAAAAATATTACCAAGTATAATTTCATTATTTTTATTATTGTTGAAACTTTGTTATGCAAGTCCAGTCCAGCAAAACAAGTATGACACGATTACTTGTGTTGTCATATAGTACTTTGTGCCAGAAGTTAAAAAGTAGAATGAAAATAATCATTATACTGAAACACATATTGGAAAATTAAAGAGACATGCTTGGGAGATTGACGTATTTTGAGATGGAGATGTCGTCAAGTGGCCACAAATATGGTGGATGAGTACACCTTTAAGTTCTCTTCTGTCATATTTCAGATGCCTATTTTTTAGTTGCTAGGACTGGCTTAACAGTTAACCTCCACAAATCGCACCTAAAAATTTTCCATTCCAACTGCACTTTCTATTAGTCTCAAACAAGCTTCTCACCCCATGTCTGGGCAGGCTGTGGGCCGACAGCTTGCTTTCTGTAACACTGGGCTTGACCACGGTTCATGTTTGGTGGACCAATCTAGAGATATTTAATGCAAATTCTGAATGTAATTTCAGATGATCAAGTAAACCCTTTTTATTGTTAAGTGATTTTTAATTATTTTTATTCACCACTGTGAGGCTTGTTTGTTTTTTTAGGGATGCAAGTATTTCTGGAATAGCTTTTCATCCTACCCATCCTATGGCTGTCAGCTCTTCTTACGGCGGTGATTTTAAGGTAAGATGATCAATTTATAGTTTTACAAGTTTTTGCCCATATAACAGTTGCAATATTGCAGGTGTGGGTGAGCAATAATGTAAATAAGCTAAAGGATCAAACCCTTGCAAGTAATGGTTGGACATGCCATGCTGTCGGTTCATACAAGTACGACTTATACCCTTTTCATTTAATTACCGTTATTTTACCCTGCAGCAGCATTTCTAATTTTCTAATTACATGCAGTAAAAGAAAATGTTCAACATAAATTATTTGATTTCTCATATACAAAACAATGTTTTTTTAATATATCTTTTCAATGAATATGGTAGTTTATTAGGTCTATGATTTTCTGCTTTGTCATATAAATATTATAAATTTATAACAACAAATCTCATTTCGCTGGATCTTAGTAATCCAATTTTTTTTTTTTTTGGTTTTAAGAAGGTAAGCTAATAATACTTTTTTCTTAAACTTTCAATCTTATCATGTTAAGCATAAATAGATAGACGCTGTGCATATGTCACCAATCAATACTTAATTTTGAGATCTGTTATCTACTGTACTTTATGATTGCTTCTGTTATTTTACCTATCTTCCTGTTAGAAAAAAGCCCATGACTGCTACTGCATTCTCTGCCGATGGTTCTGTTCTCGCTGTTGCTGCAGAAACTGTTATTACACTATGGGATCCTAAGAAGAATGTTCTAGTGGCTGTAATTGGAGAAAGCCTTGAGGTAATTTGTTCGAGGGCATCTTTCTTGTGTTTTTCCTTTTCCCTTCCTAGAGTACTTGGTAAATAACAAGAGAATAGGAACAAATCTATGCTACTTTGTCATGTAGTTTGCATGTGTCTTGTGTTTTTATGTGTCACTTCCACAAAGTTGAAACCGTATTATAGTAATGTTGAGTGGTGGCATATGTTCTGGTTTGCTGTGTTCAAAAGTCAAAATTCATAAACCTGTATCCCCCCCCCCCCCCCCCCCCCCGCCCGACGGCATCAAAACTACATTACAGTAATTCATTTCCACAAGGTTAAAACTTGAAACCATGTTACAGTAATGTTGAGTGGTGGCAGTTGTTCTGGTTTCCTGAGTTCAAAAATCAAAAAATTAAATGGATAAACTATTAAGCTGTATATCCCCCCCCCCCCCCCCCCCCCGACGTATAATTTCTCCCGAAGGTTTGCCTAACCTTGATCCATTTGGCAGCCAATCTCAAAAGTTGCATTTATTGGAAAGTCAGACTATCTTGTATCAGCATCTGGAGGTTCAAAACCGCAATTATCTGTTTGGAGTATGTCCAACATGTGTATGTCATGGTCTTATAAACTTCGCACAGAAGGTTAGAGGGTCTATTTTCTCTATTTATCGCGATTTTAATATTTTTGATATCCATCATGGTGATCCCCCAGCTAAAGCCCCAAAACAAAATCTGTATTACCTGTTGGATCTGCTTGCAAAAAATGAGTAACAAGATGACCAATATGATTTCTACCAGTCAGGGGACACATGTTAATCCAGTATGATTGTATGTTTATTATCAACATAAAATGTATACAAATTTTAAGCTAGAGAAATTAAGTCTTGGAGCAATAGATAATAATTTATTGAAATGTTAAAATAGATAAATTCCCAATCTAGTAGTTGTTGAAACTGTATTTTTTGTTAAAGCATCAACCATATTAAATGTATTGTAATTGGACCAAAGCAATAAACAAAAGTTACACTCCACTTATGTCAAGTGACAAATAAAAACATTATTTAGTACAAATTATATTCAATTTAGTAAAAAGATCATTACATAACAAACACCGACACAAATATTATGCACTTTAGGAAAGGAATGAAAGGAATCAGTTTACACAATTCTTTTGCAATATGATAGCAGAATTCTATGACTTTATGTGTGAATAATTAGTGATTAGAAAAATCTGTAATAACATCAAATTTAAGATAAACAAGTATTATTGAAAATTTGGACCTATATTATGTTAACTTTTTTATTGATCCAAATGTGCATGTAAATAATAAATTAATAATGCTGTGAAATGAATATGTTAGTTTATGTATAAAACGGGACCTATATACCTTTCTGCATTATTTGAAAAATTGGTGATTCACTTAAATATCAATTAGAGCCCAATAATACCCGTACAGCAGTTGCATATTTGCATTTGCACTCCAGTTCTCATCCTTAAACAAGAAATTTTAGGTTCATCCAGGCCAGAATGTATATCTGTATGAGTGCAATTTAAAGTTAAAATCTCAAACCACATCTTTTAAACCAGAGATTATAAGAGCTCCCTTTTAAAGCCTTTGGTTATAGGCCTTTGGTCGTAGGTGATTGCAAAAGTTACTGCCCAGTTGCACTTGCATCTCATGGAGATTTGGTTTTAATACTTTCTTTTGTTGTCTTGAAAAAGAATTATTGCTGTTGCGCTTCTGTTTTATTTATACATTTATACATATGTTGCCCTTTTAAATATCCCCTCTATGCAGCCGTAACATCTACCGTGGACGATTCTTATTTTGCTGTACTTGGCCTTTTCCCCAAGTCATCCAATGAAAGCACATTACATGATGTAGATGGAGTCATCTTGTTATTCAATGTAGAAGATCCTGTTCCTGTCACAACCTGGTTTGTAAGGAAGGTAACTAGAAGTCTACAAGGTTTTTAGTTACTGATTTAAATGCTTTGATCGGGTAGAATTACATAGATTAGGCCTTGATTTGAAGTTGTGCAGTTCGCTTGCTGTCTAGTTGAGACCCAAGTGCATAGTTATTATGCAAGGGTTACCTTAAATTTTTTTTATCCTGTGTTGCAGGCCAGGGGTGGGGAACTTGCCTTCGTTCATTTAAATCCAAAATCCATCAAAGATGATGCTTCAGACAGCACATCGACCCCAGCATTACTTGCATATGTAAATAATGATCATGAATTTGTCCTTTTTAGCCCACATGGTGAGCAATTAGATGAACATGGCATTTCTCATCGGGAGAATCATGTTGTGCCTGAGGAAACAGGTAAGACTTTCAAAACCCACTTCCATTCATACTGATTATTCTGATGATATCTTATTCTAACATCAGAATTTATCATAATTTGTAGAGCTGACATTTTGTTATTCATGCTATTAGTTTTTGACTTTTTTAGTCATTTAAAGTTAGCAGGATCAACATTATTTCTATTGCTATTGCCTTGTACTACAAAGAAACCTTAAACACCTTCTACTTATAATTAGTCAATGCAATAGAAGCTGTGTTGATGTTAAAATTAAGTCTCGGATTGTGGTAAGTGGTAACCATGTCGAGGAGATTAGAAATAAACTTAAATAGAAAAAGCAGAATAATGTATAATATGATCTTTGTTATCAATGGATCACCTTCTCATGAACTAGACTGTATAGAGTATAACTTTCTGGGTGCTTCTCTTAAACAGGGCGAGTTGGGTATGAATCTGTATATGGTGAGCTGGCAGAGTTCAAGACAATGGAGAACTCAACTTCACCAGCCTCAGTACTACCATCTGGTCGGCCATGGGAAACAATTTTCAGTGGATCATCACATAATCTACCTTCCCTCACTAAGTTATGTTCAGTCTTTCTGGAATCGTTGCTTGAAAAGAGAACGACAGATATTGAATGATAATGCTTGCAGCACCAGATTCTTCTTTGTTCTTCCCCGGCCTGGAAGATTTACTAGCCACAGTTCCGCAACCTTGTTGATGCTTTACATAATAGTTGGAACTTCATTTTGGTGATGGTAAATTGAAAGAAGGAATCACAAGAAGGGAAAAAAACACCGCTAAAGTTTGTCTCTCTACATCTGTGAAAGGTTCTTTTCATATCCAGGGTTAGAGGATTGTATACAAAATCTTGTAGCCATGTTATTGCAAGTCGTATTCTGTATCACTAGTTTAGTATATTGCAATGCAACATTCCGGTTCTTTTTAACGTGATCGATAACTGCGTCCTTCCAAACTTTTTGAGTGTAATGACTGACACTCGGACAAAATATATGGAAATCATAGTCAGTATGTGACAGAACAACGGAACAAGTCCATACAACCAACACATTTTATAAACTTGTCGAGTGTGATTTCTATATTTTGAGTGTGATTGTCAGTATGTGACAGAAAAACGAAACAATTCCATACAAGTACAACTAAAAACACTTTATTAGGTCCTGAATAAAGACATTAAAAGGTTTATTAGGGATCTTTTCATAGACCGTAGGGGATTTTTTTGATATCTCGTCTCAGATGTACAAAAAAGTGCTAAGAGGATAATAGATCCAATGAAATCCGTGAGATCCGGTCTGTAGCCTGGTCTTTAGAAGGCCCTAGTGACTTGGTGACTTTCGAAAGAGGGAGAAATCAGAAATCCCACTTGTTTATCAAGTTAGAAAATAAAAACACTTTATTATCTTAGAACGGTGTACACATGGTCGAAACATACAGAGATACATAATATCACAAGATACAAACATAGTATGGCTACTCCTCAAGTGGTTTTGAGTTTGTGACCCGAGTTGTGGTCACCGTCGTCCTCTTTATTATCTCCACCAGCAGATGCTGAAGAGATATTTCGAGCAGCGGAAACGAGATCAACAGGTTGAGAGTCTGCAATGGTGGGCTGTTGACGAGAGAGATTTTCAGCAGCAGAGAAAAGATGAACAGGTTCAGAGTCGGCAATCTTTCCACTTTCAAGGGGAGTGCCTGCGATGTAACCAACTCTTAGCGCTTCATCTTCCGATAGCTTGGCCTGTGCTGTCGCATATTTTATGTCTTCCTTGCTCTTTGCCATGGAACCCTCTCTTCCTCTTTCGCCTTCAACTTTGCACTCTACAGCTTCGCAACTACAAGTCTTTCAAGTACATGTGATTCGGATATACATATACACATCCATATATTATTGTCCCTTCACACGTGTCCTTTGGGCCTGATACGTGGCATCTTGTTTAGTTGTCCACCTTAAGAGTTCCCTGTGACGAAATTAATCTCTGCCTTTTCAGTTTTTCATATTAGTCTATAACCCGGGCAAACCACGAACCAATTTAAAATTAATTTTGATATTTATTGTTAAAAAATCTCGAGAATTTAATATTTCAGAAAATGCTATCTTTTCTAAAAAATTAAAAATTACTACCTATTGCTTCAAATTTGAAAGAACATATAAATTTTATAAAAAATTATTAGCTTAGTAAGCATGTTCATCAAGGAAATCGTCTAAACAATCAATATATTTTATGATAATAATATAAATAAAAATAAAAGCGTTTCTTTAAAAAAGACGGGTTTTTGAATTTTAACTAAAGTAGAACTAAAAGAGTTTGTAGTTATGTAATATATGTGATTTAACTTGATTTTTTAAATTAAATTATATAAATTTTAATTAATTTTTTTATTTTTGCTTTTTTGAAATGTGTTAACAAATATTTAAGGTAGGTGTTAACCAACCAAATAAATCCTCTTCGCTTATAATACCGAAAATGATACCTTTTTTGAAAATAAAATAAAAAATTACTACTTTAATACCTCAAATTTAAAAGGACATATAAATTTTATAAAAGTTTAGTAGCTTATTAAACATGTACCACCCAATTTATCAATATATTTTATGATAATAATACAAATATAAATAAAAGCATTTCGAAAAAGAAGTCAGAGTTTTTAAATCTATCTTTCTCTATATATTAAAAGCCAACCAAGGGCAAAATATGCCAATAAAATGGTTGTGAAATTACAACTTTACCCTTATTTATCATATAATTACAAAATTGCCACTCATGTATAATTTATGCAAAAATTATATTAATTTTGTTGCTCTAAGGATTCGAACACAAACCTTTCACTTACAAATAAGTTATCATAACCATTGTGCTACATCAATTTTTGAGTTAACTTTAAAAATCTTATTAGATAAGTTACAAGTTCCCTTATAATCTTATTTTCTCTTTTTTACTTTACTTTTTGATTAAATATATTGTTGATTTATATTTCTTATAAAAAAAAATTCTAAATTATTCATAAATGTAACCAAATTCAAATTGTGAACTTATGAATTTGTTAAAATTTGTCTCTATGTATATATTGGATTATTTGATAATAATAGGATAATATTTTAAGAAAGATAAATATGTCATTTACGTGTGGATATAATTGCATCATATAATTTTTAGATATATAAATTTAAAGTTGAGTTAAAAAAATAATTCTACATTATAAAATAAAATATTCAATTTACTTAATTTCTAAACTAGACTGTTAGATAATGTGTGTAATGAATAATAGACTTAAAATAGATAGCTTAATTTAAAATTATATATATATGAAAAAATATATATTCATGGAAAAAAAGAGCAAGACAGTCTAAGTATATAATTTTACATACATAACCAATCTTTTTAAAAATCTACTTCTATACATTAAAATATCATCAAAGGCAAAAAGAGCCCAAAAAGTATTCATGAAATTACAACTTTACCCTTGTATTTTTAAAATTACAAACATGTCACCCCTTTGTTTATTACTGAAGATAGAAAAGGTCAAATTTGTGTGTAAACATCGAGAATCGAAATGTTGGCATACTCGTAAGAGTTTCATGTCATAATCGAGTGTGTTACATTGAGTTTTGAGTTTATTTTCAAATTATTATTAGATAAAGTATATTCGTTCATCATATTATCTTTTGTTATTTCAACTTTTGAGTAAATAATATGTTGTTTTATACTCCTTCCGTCCCCTCAATTTTTTACATTAAGGGGACGACACGGAGGTTAAGAAAAAGTGTAAATTAATAGAGAAAAGTAAGAAAAAGGAGTAAAGTAGTGGGATCAATCAATATTTAATGTATAAAGTGGGTATAAGTAGGTATAGTGGAGGGAAATAATGAATGTGATTGAATTTTATATTATAAAATGTTACTATTTTTGGTATGTAAAGAAATGAGAGGGACGTAACAAAAAGGAAAGTGTAAATAAATGAGAGGGACAGATGGAATATTATTTATACAACATGCTTATTCAATTTTTTAATAAAAAAAATTTTAGTTTATATTATTTATATAACTCCATTTTTTTTAAGTTTTCGTAGTTTTAATATATATTTATATATTTCTTTACAAATTTTATTATTTCACCCTTATTGTTTTTTGATTAAATGTTAATTGTTATACGATTTATATTTGTATACAATACTATGTCACTTATTACCTTTATACGAATTATTCAAGTATTGATAAATATAATATCAAAATTTGATCTAAAATAAGTAACATATTATACGTAACTTTTATATTTTAGAATTATACAAGGGACTATAAAAAATGGGAATCGTAGTTAGGGGTGTTCATGGGTCAGGTTGTCAGGGGTTGGAAGCATTTTTGCAACCGAGTCTAATTAAATAAGTTTGAAATTTTTTAATCTAACTCACAAAAAATTAATTCATGACCCTACCGTACTTATCGTCCTTAAGTTTTGGGTTGGTTTGGATGTGTTAAATAATTTTTATAAAAAATAAATATTACACAATGTCCCCATTTCAAAAATTCAAGTAAAGATAAAATACGTATAACTTACGATTTTATTGCTAATATTTTTTTTATTAACATAATAATTTTAGTTATGTACACATCTATAAATAATATGATATATTGTATTATATAATGTACAGTTACATTCAATAATTTAAATATATATATATATAAATTATCGAACAAAATTTGTAATTTAAATAGAGTTGGGTTGGGTCAGCCGAAATATATAAAACTGATATGCAACCATTAAAATCGGTTTGAAATCTTTTTAGACCCAATTAAGTATCGGGTTTTCTTTGTCGGCTTGGTTGGTCGAAAAAGGGGATGAGTTGATTTTGTTCGGTTTAATCGGTTCGTAGGCCAATTTTCGACCGATTAAACCAATGTGTGCCAGCTAATCCAAATTTTATGATTTCTAGATCGATTTCTATAAAAAAATTGATTTTCCGATCTGATTTTAACACATTCGGATTGATTAATCATCTTCTAGCGGTTAATCACCAGTGTTTAAAACATATATTTTACATATAAATACAATTGAGTCTGGACAAAAAGAATATTAAATTAATTAATAACTACTCTACACATATGTTAAATTATTTAGGTATATTACGATTCATATAAGATCAAACACAAGATTATTTATAATTCAAATATTAAAATTGCATAAGATAAAATTTTATGGTTGTGTTAAAAATGATTCTAAATTACATATATAAAATTTTTCAATTTATGTAATTCTTAAACTACGATCTTAGATATTTTATAATTAATACTAGACTAAACATATACAATTGAGTTTAAAAGGGTACACATATGTACATATGAAGGAAATAGTAAGACAAATTCAAGATTGACTTTTACATAAAATAAAGAGATTTTATATTGTGTTCACTGTATAGTCTTGCATGAATGACCAATTTTATATTTTATAAATATACTTTTATTTTATTAAAATTATATTACTTTACATATGTCTTATACACGAAATTAAAAGTAATAAATTTTATGATGTATTTAAAGTATCTTCGTACATTTGTGACCAATATTATATTACAAATATACTGTTATTTTATTAACAATACATGAGTTTACATACATTCATTTTATATACGGAGAACTCTGATAAAATAACCATTTAAATTATCTTGAACTTTTAAATTTGATAAAATTCACGTCACGACATTCAAAACTAAACTAATATTTTGAAGACTAAAAACAATTATTTGATCTTTATCTTATAGAAATTTATCCAAATTTTATGAAATCTTATTCAATTAGAAAAAATATATATATATATATATATATATATAATACTATGCACATATAATATAAATTCAAAATACTATCATTTACCATATTTACAAAATTATTTTGATATGTTTACATATTGGTGCAAATTTATTTTTTCAGTATATAAACAGGCTCGTGCCTCGCACGGGCTTTTACGCTAGTTACTATATATTATATGCCAACACAAGGGCAAAAGTTGCCAATTAAATGGCCGCGAAATTACTATTTTACCCTTTTTTTTAAATAACAAAAATGCCACTCGTATATTATTATACAAAAATGTTTTAATAGATATGTTACTATAAAGAATCGAACCTCCAACCTCCTTCCAAGATATCCATGGGCTTAACCACTATGCTACATGCTTTTTTGAATTTATTTCAAAAAACTTATTAGATAACCCACGTCTTTTATCTATTATATTATTTTTTTTACTTTGATGTTTGAATAAATAAAATATTGGTTTGAATTATTTATATAAATTTGTTTTTCTTTTTTCCTTTTCGTAATTTTATATATCTATATATTCAATCACTATATATTATTACAATTGTATGTTTTCAATTTAATATATATTAATTATGTTCATTATAATTCATAATTTATATTATATATTTATATTATATATTTATATTATACTTTTTTTGAATTAAATTAATTATTCATGCATAAAATATACTATTAAAATTCGATCTAATATAAAAAGTATTATACACATTATATCTCTCATTATTAGTTATTTCTATAATTTTTAAATTAAGAACATTAGCATTCAAATTATACAAAAAATTTGTCTACCTACTCTGTTCGTCACATCCATTTCTTAACAATTTTCTTTTCCAGAATGTATTGTTCATTTGTTAACATTTTCTAAAGTAACATGTCATTCTTTATTAACTTATCTATATCTTTTTTCACCCTTCTAACCCCCTCCCCCTCAACCCCAGTGACGTTCGTGTCAAAAATCGGGGCGAGTTTTTAAAATATAGGATATTACATAGTATATAATTACATAATGATCAGTCAGACTGTTAGTAGACGATTAAGTTTGGGAAAATTGAAAATTACAAGTTTTGAAAATAGAATTTCAAATTGTATTTCAAAAATTATTGTACGATGTTAAAAAAAAAGTATAATCTTTCATAATAATAATAGAACTTTATAGAATACATTAAATTGATTCGTAATGTCATATAATCATTTTAATAAAATGAAATTCCAAATAGGGTTTGTGGGTCCTTGACGACATCCTCTACAACATATACAATATTTCTTATATTAGGTCGAGTTTCAATAGTATATTTTATGTATGAATAATTAATTTAATTCAAATAAAGTATAATAAAGATATATAATATAAAAGTATGAATTTTAAACAACATAATTAATATATATTTAATCGAAAACATACAACTGTAATAAAATTCAGTGATTGAATATATAGGTATATAAAATTACAAAAAGAAGCCTCCGGGTCTGTAGATGAGTTGGTGAAAGCACTGGTTATTGACCAAATCATTCAAGGTTCGATTCATGGGAGCGTGGTGAATTCTTCTTGCACTCTAGGGTCTGGCGTGATACCGGTTGGGGTGTCCGGAAAATACACTTTTTGACCAAAATTACGAAAAGATGAAAAGAAAAACTGATTTATATAAATAATACAAACCAATATTTTATTTATTTAAAAATCAAAGTAAAAATAAGATAAGATAAGAGAGGAAAAACGTGGATTATCTAATAAATTTTTTGAAGTAAACTCAAACATGCATGTAGAATAGTGGTTAGACCCATGAACATCTTAGAAGGAGGTTAGAGGTTTGTTTCTTTGTATAACAACTATTAATATATTTTTGCATAATAATATATGAGTGACATTTTTGTGACGGCCATTTAATTAGAAACTTTTGCCCTTGTGTTGAGGTTTAATATATAGTAATAAATTGGATTAAAATTTGTAACTGTAAAACGATATTCCAAACACATTATTAATGCATTTACTAAGTGTGTTAATATAATTTAATATAAAGACGAACACATGAGAGGAGTGCAGAATCAGTTCCCAAGTAAAAAACTAAAAACAAATAGGTGACATGAATACTCCAAACTATAATAGGTGTTCATCTCCCAAAGTGTTTATCACAAACTTGAGTGATGTGAGAGTGTGCAAAGATGCGTCGGCCTTCAGCTTCGTTTTAAAATCCTCTATCTCATTCATGCATGTTCGATTATATTACAACAACATTGCATGCATATAACCTATTCATAATCTAGATTGCAAAAAAAAAAAACTAATCGATTCCCGAAAAACAAATAACAACCGCTCTCTAACGCAAATTACCAATCTACAAACTATCCTTTCTCTGACACACAAAACTCTGGTAAACCTGCTTATAATCGCAAGAAGAACAATAGTACACTCGTGCTTCAAATTCTACACTATTTCAATCTGGTCTCAAAATCAATAATAGTCACCTTAAACAAGTCTTAGAGCCTTGGCATAGTTACGTTTGTGATTCAAAGTAATTAAACTATTCGCCAACAAAATTCTTTACTCCTCACTATGCATGAACCATACTTCTCATTTTACGCTCTCAAACTTAAGACTACACAATCCTTAAGCTAATAAATCGATCACGACCAACTTTTTAACAATAAAAATTATTGACATCTCTATGCAGGCTCGTGCCTTGCACGGGCTGTTACGCTAGTTTTAATTAAAGCATAACAGATAGAGTTTGTAGTTATGTAATATATGTGATTTAATTTAATATGTTAATTAAAGTTTATAATTTTTAATTATTTTTTTGAATTTTTTTTTGGAACCGCCCAAATTATCAATGTATTTTGTGATAATAATATAAATACAAATAAAAGCATTTTGAAAAAGAAGTCGGGTTTTTGACTTTTAATTAAGATATAACTGAAAGAGTTTGTAGTTATGTAACATATATGATTTAATTTAATTTTTTATTAAATAATATGAGTTTTAATTTATTTTTTGTTTTTTTTGGATTTAAAAGGTGTTAACAAACGTTTTAGGAAGGTGTTAACCAAACAACCAAATTATGTGATAATATAATTTCCTTCGAAAGCAGTCTCCATCAAATAGCCAGCAAAGAAGGCAACTTCTGAAATTATGTGATAATATATTCACGGTAAATCTTGACGAACAAGTTTTAATAACCATGTAAATCTCACATCCAATTTTTCAAATTCAATTAACACTTACGAGATATTATTAATCTATAATTTTCATAATATATTTTGTGAAATAAAATAATAATTTGATTAAATACAAAGCATTATAGATTATATGATGCAATACATATATATTACTTAATGAATAACTAATAAAATGAGGTTAACAAATGAAATAATCCTATAATATAAAAAAAAAATTCAATTTTTACTCCAATTAATTTTTGATTCTCGATTAATTCTAAATCCATATCTCGCCCGATTACTGATTTTTACAACACTTCATAGTTTCATAGTTCATAGGATATAAAGTGATACTTTAAAATTAGAAATTCTATCAGAATTCGCTAAAAAGCTTAATACTTCTAAGTACGTACTCACATAACTTAGATGAGTACAGCGTGTTTTCTCATACGAATGTACGCGAGATATTTTTGTAATTGCAGGATTTGACCATGTAATTACAATTATCTCATTAAAAATATATTATGTACTCATGTAAGTCCTCTGAGTACGTACTTGAGAGCATTTTTCTCTTCTTTAAAAGGTTACTGTAAATGAAAAAAGTTGTTTTCAAAATACCGAAAAGAAAACGAGGTTTACTCGATGTGCGTAAACTTGGGCGATTAGATAACAGGGATGTGGCTAGGAGACCCGCTAGAAAAAAGAAGAAGAACCAAGTCTCGATAGTAAAAACTAAAAGAACAACAGCTCAACCAGTAATGCAGAGCTTTACAGATTGAAACGCTCTTCAACACTTGTGATTTTAACCACTTTATCACGTATGTATTCCCCTCCTCTTAAATTTTCATTATCAAATTAGACTGATAAATTACAGCTGAATTTTGATAAAGTTACAAATTAGTTCAAATTCTTGAATTTAAGGCTACATATACATTTCAAAATTATAGCTCGAATATATGGCTGCTTTTATAAATTCAGTGTCACCTATAGTGCACCCATCTGTGGAACAAACAAGAAAATGTAGTGGGTTTTCCTGGCTGGTTCCACATGTTCACTCATTTCCTCTTACTAAGGGTTTTTCGAGAGTTTTAGCATCTACCCATATGGCTATTCCTCCTACAGATACTGTGTTTACGATTCCTAATTGGAGACGTGGTAAGAATGATGGTAGAAGTAAAGATTATAGGCTGAATGATGCTTTTTTGTACATGGAATACATGGTTGGTAAGGGGCACGTACCGGATGTCGGTAATGCAACTCAGCTGTTGGATGATTTGTGCAAGTTAAATAAGCTTCGGAAAGCAACTAGAGTATTGGAGATGATGGTTAGTTCAGGCACCAAACCAGATGCTGCTTTGTATGCTTTTTTAGTTAATCATTTGTGTAAGAAGGGCAATGTTGGGCACGCAATGCAGTTAGTTGAAAGGATGGAGGAGTATGGATATTCGACGAATACGGTTACTTATAATTCTCTAGTTCGAGGGCTTTGCACGCAAGGTGGCCTGAATCAGAGCTTGCAGTTTGTGGATAGATTGATGCACAAAGGGCTAGTGCCAAATGCTTTTACTTACGCAATCTTGTTAGAAGCTGCTTATAAAGAAAAAGGGGTCAATGAAGCAATTAGGCTCTTGGATGATATAATTGACAAGGGTGGAAATCCTAATATTGTTAGTTATAATGTGTTGCTAACTGGGCTGTGCAAGGAAGGTAGAATAGATGAGGCACTTGCATTCTTTAGGAATATGCCGTCCCAGGGGTTTAATCCAAATGTTGTGAGCTATAATATTTTATTGAGGAGCTTGTGCCAAGATGGACGATGGGACGAAACCAATGAACTTTTATCAGAAATGGTAGGTGAGGAGCGTGCACCATCAATAGTCACCTACAATATATTAATTGCTTCCCTTGCTAATAATGGAAGAGTTGATCATGCCTTCGCTGTGTTGGATGAAATGTTTAATGGACCTTTCAGACCCAATGCAGCCAGCTACAACCCAATCATATCCCGTCTCTGCAAAGAGAAGAAGGTGGATGATGTGATTAGATGTCTGGACCAAATGATTTACCGACAATGTAATCCAAATGATGGAACATATAATGCTATTTCTGTGCTTTGTAAGGAGGGGATGGTAAAAGAGGCTTTCACCGTATTCCGGGGTTTGAGTGGTAAGCAAAATTCATCTTCTTACGATTTCTTTAAGAATGTGATTTCTGCCTTGTGTAGGAAAGGGAATACATATCCAGCACTTCAGCTCTTGTATGAAATGACAAAATGTGGATTTACTCCTGGCTGCTATACATACTCGTCTTTGATCAGGGGCTTGTGCATGGAGGGAATGCACAATGAGGCAGTGCAAATATTCTGCATCATGGAGGAAAGCGGCTACAGACCTGATATTGATAATTTTAATGCTCTTATGCTTGGGCTCTGCAAATCTCAGAGAACAGACATGTCATTGGAGATATTCGAGATGATGATTGAGAAAAACTTTAAGCCTAGTGAGACAACTTACACCATATTGGTGGAAGGGATAGTTCATGAAGGAGAAAAGGACTTGGCATTCATGGTTTTGAAGGAACTGCATGCAAAACAAGTCATAAGTCTAAGTACATTGGAAAGGCTAGTTATGCAGTTTGGCCTTGAGACTTTGTTGGTATAAGAGCATCTCCAACCTTTATGACCTGTTAGCCATAAAATCTACCTGGCACTCAAACAGTAGCAGTTATACAAATCCTCTACAAAAAAGACCGCTCCAACGGAACACAACTGTTAGGTATAATTATAGAAATCCCAATCTCATCCGCTATATTTGTTGATCCTCAGCACGTCCTCTTAACACCTCCACATCATCTCCCGCTGTTCTTTCCCGCTACTTCATCTTTCCCGCTATTTCACCTTTGTGGTACGGTTTCTTCACTGTATTGTTTAATTTCATCTTTAATTTGGGTTCTTAATTTCATTTAATTCTATCTCTATTTCTTCCTTTGAAAATCGTGTGTTCCTGTTCTTATTTAGGGTTTTGGTTCCCAAAAATTAGGGATTTTAATCTAGTTTATGCTATACTTTTTAATTGGGAATATAATGAGTACCTTGTTCATTCCAAGTTTATACAATTTGTGATTGCGGATTGGTACTATTTTAGTCATGTTATTAGTATGATCAAATTAGATGTTGATTTTCATTTTTCTGAAAGGTGATGCCTTGATTGAAGCTAGATTTTGTAAATTGTTCTGCATTATAGTTGGTAATTCATAAACTGATATTGGATACATAGGACATTGTGAGACAGATGCAGTGTAACCATACTTGTTTATCATTGCCTGTAACACAATGTTTAGCTTTTTATTTTCCCTGATGTTTAGTGTAAACAATCTTGGTAATTTGGTTTGTGATTAGCGCAGCCTGGCAACTTTGTTGTATTTAATAAAAAGATTAATAGGTTGGAGATCAATTCAGTAAACTTTGTTGGTAATCTGAATTAGTGCCTAGTATGCTTATGTGACCTTCTGAACGAAAAGGTCCAGGTCAAGCCTATTCCATTTACATATCTTGATTCTTTGTTGTATTTAATAAAAAGATTAATAGGTTGGAGATCAATTCAGTAAACTTTGTTGGTAATGTGAATTACTGCCTAGTATGTTTATGCGACCCTCTGAACGAAAAGGTCCAGGTCAAGCCTATTCCATTTACATATCTTGATTCGAAAAAAAAATTAGCGAGTTTAAGGAAACTTATCAGCTGGTCATGGAAGAGATACACAATTATACTAGGCTATGTAACTCTCTTTCATACTGGAATGTGGAAATGGTTTATGGTTTATACTAGCTTGTTAGAAGTAACGCATTCTCTAATTTTTCTAAAATTCACGATGCAATGGTTTCTGAATTGAACTACCATGGAGGTGCGTACTTCTTCTGTCTATGTTGCAAATGGTCTAATAGTTTTAGTAAAGGCTACTGCTATGCTCAAGTCCTTCGTTCCTGTTTTCCCCCAAAGATTTATAGCAACTGTAATTTCTTTTTAAAATCAGAATGTTTTCATTTTAATTCAGTAGCTCTGTTCTATGAGTCTACAACAGTGATCAGAGTAAGATGAACAAGACTCGGTAAGTTTAGCTCCACTTGATACTTATGGGAGATTTTAGACTGAGAGAAGGTACTGAAAGCATCACAAATTGGAATCATCCCATTGCTGGTATAAAGTAACTGACCAGAACTCTAAAGTTTTGGACTGTCACACCCTCTTAATGCATAATGTTTATTTACTAATTAACACAGAGGGAACTAACGGGTTCTATCCTATAGGAAGCACATTAAATATAAGAACTGACTTAAGTTATTTGGATCAGTTCCTACATGTTATTGGATGTTTTACCAGTGAATAATTTTGATTAGCCTGACCATTCTGAACATTGTAACATAGTGAATAGTTTCTGATTTTGTATTTGTTCTCTTTGATAATGCAGATAGACCAAGCACTAGAGATGTACGAGCGTGTAATGAACGAGAAATTTATGTCCATGCGTCACTAGAATGCATTGCGATTTGCATCAGTGTTTAAAGCTAGTTTGGAAAAGAAAAACAAGGCAGCTAAGGAAATATAGTCGTTGAAAAATAGCTGTTAAAATATAGCCGTTAGAATTTGAAAATAATGATAAAATAGTATTTTTGAATTATAGCTAACCATTATAGCTAGTCCCATTGTAGCACAATCCATTACATATTCAGCAAATTTTAGCTAACAATTATTATATAATATTTTAGCTAACCATTTTAGATACTTCCCTTGGAGATGCTCTAAGAAGTCTAGAAGATATATGAGGCTCAGTCGCACTGAGAATTAACAGGATCAGATTTATAACAGTGCTGCAAATAATTCAGGAGCAACTGGGGAATTGTAAAGTTCCTATTTCTTCTGAGCAAGTCCTCGAAATCAAATAAAGAGTATCTGAGACCTATTTTGCATATCCATTGAACACTAGCCTAGTAGTAAGATTGAGGAGCTCAGTACTCTCTTTGTTTCAGTCATTTACTGCCAACTACTTTTTAACTTTAATATTTTCCAGTTGTTCAAGCTTAGTATTCAAATCAGGTCAGATTTCCAGACCACTTAACTGATTTGGTTATTATATTATGCGTTATTTTGGTAAAATAAACTTCTAAAGAATATGTATCCGGTGAACGAAAGATGTTGTCCAAATCTTCATTCAAAAGAAAAAAAAAGGAGATGTGGAACAAGATGCACTGCATGAAGAATCCTGTAATGATGTAAGATCCATTATTGACAAAGTAGTCGGACGGCCTGGAAAATAAGGTTGTCATTTTGAAAATCCTAATCTGCTTCCAAAATTTTGCATTGAGCTATCCCTGCTATGTTTTTTTTTGCTAAGTTGTTTATATATAAGAGAAAAAGATTTACAAGGGATTAACCCATGCTCTATGACAAGCCATAGAGAGGACTATCTACGGACAACCTACAAAAGGAAGATTGTGCATAGAAAGCAAAAAATAGAACAACCTAGCAAACTATATAGAAGACCAATAAGAGAAATCATCTATACAAGCTATGTTTAAGAACCATTTCAAACTACTAAGCTTAGTTTTAACATCGAGGACAATGCCATCAAATAATTTAGAAGGGGCGAAGCAGGCTTTCCCGTGAGCACAGGCATTTCTTTCTCTCCACAAATGGTAGCAGAAGACTTGAAGGACCAAAAGGGCAAGCTGATTTCTGGCAGAATCTGCGGAGTTCCCCCATTCATTCAAAAGATCCCTGCGATGTTTTAAATATGGAAACTTAATATTTGAAGTTTATCCATTTTGTTACCGGATCCCTTCCCTAGTTTTGCAGCCCACAGCTAAATTTCATTCTTATAAGTTTAAATGTATTACATAATCCGCGACCATTCACGTTTTGTGTTTATCCGCAATATGCGAGTCGGTTGCAGACGGTTATCGTACAGCCCTAGTTTGAACAACACACAACGGAACCGAGTTGGTTATCCTCCAATGAAAGAATAAAAGCTCCACAAGTTCCCCTAGAACAAAATAGGGATAAAAGAGGAATCGAGGAAAGCACAAAAACATCTAATATATATAAAAGGGAAAAAATGCCATTGAAAAACAGATTATGAAAGCTCAGATGATGAAGAGCTAATAGCTGGAAATTGCTTATTATCATCATGGAATCCAAATAACGAGGCTTGAGAAACTGATTACTGTCAGCTCGCACAACAATCAGATTTATAACAGACCTGTATTGACCATAATCCATAACAAACATATTAAAAGTAAAATAGATTCATAAAATCAAAATAAGATAAATTAAGAAAGATTAATCCTTACAACCAAGTATCATAATCCTTTCAAAATTATAGTAAGATAACTCAAACTAAACAGAACTTCATTCTAGAAACATTAAAACCAAAAGCTGAATCAGTTGCTTGCTAGCAATTCAAGAGAGCTCCCGCTGCAGTGCCTTGAACCATTCATCACTGTAATAATAAAGATGCAGGCTCAGCAACAGAAGCAATCTCGTTATTTCCGCAAACCATCTACTTAGATCTCTGTCTCATCTTTCGGCGCTTCCTCTTCAATCTCCTCATCCGCTTCTTCTTCCACTGAAAAACAGATAGATTTAAGCAAACCAACATAAAAAAAATCCAAATATAAAGTTGCCAATTTTACAAATGGAAGAAATGTTTTTCTCATGGCCAGTCCCAAGAGGTAATTGCAGACTCTGCTCCTCAAGGCGACAGGATATGACAACGCCCTTCCTTTGTCAAGCAGGAACCTCACCTCACCTCACAGGAGTCGAAAGACTCAACCACTTACAATTAAGGGCTTGATCTACGACAAATAATTTTGGGTTTTGCAAACATTATAAACTTTGCCCCAATTTCATTGTTAAATGTCACAATCACAATCACATATAAATGTTTTTCTCATGGCCAGTCCCAAGAGGTAATAGCAAAATCTGCTCCCCAAGGCGACAGGATATGACAACGCCCTTCGTTTAGTAAGAGGAACCTTCCACGACCAACAACGGTGGAGCAAGGCTCAACCACTCATCAAAACAAGGGCTTGATTTACGACAATTTATGTTGGGTTTTGTGAAGATGAATTATTCACCCCAATTTCAATGTAAATTGTCAAGTTTAAGAAAACAATAAATCACAAACACAATTAAACAAAATTGTTTACAACTAAAACATACAACCCCGGCTTGCAGATCATCCCAATGCACACAAATAACATTAATAAAACTAGTACATGTATGATGCATAAAAGCAAAAATAGAATGAGATTACCTTGGCACGCATCTCGAGGAGGCTTTTCTCTTAACTCTGTCAACTCTGTTTCTGTGAATATCTATCGGCCGTTCTACGAACGATGCTGTGGTTCCTGGGACTCTTCTTTACCATTTATATGGCTCTACCTACTGTCTCTTAACCCTAGATTTTATGGGCTTCTTTGGGCTTTTTAAAGGACTTTGGGCCTGTAACTATCATAAGCGAGTGAGTTGTGTTAGTTCACCTATCAGAGGCCCCTCGGGGTGTATTTCATTTCCGTGTAAAATGAGCTTCTTTCGGTCCTGAATTATTTTTTATTTTATTTTTTTACAAGAAATATATTATTACATGAATTATAGAAAATATAATGGTCAGAGTAAGAAGTTTCTTTAATTTCAAAAAGAATCAGAAAAATTCGAGAAGGAAACCCTATATTAAATAATAAATATTCCATCCAAGCATCCTGAAAATTAAAAAAAAACAAATAAGAACCATAAATCCATAGATACAACAAACAGAAGCATATATATTAGTGGTATTCAAATTTGCTATTATATACGGTAATAAGATATTAATAAAATAATATCTATATTATTATATTAAAAACGAAACATTAGAAGTTTTTGTAGTCGGTTTGTATATATAACTGTTACAGCATCTCCAACAGCGTTAGCTAAAATGATTGGCTAAAATAATATAAAATACTGATTATTATGTAAAATTTGTTGAACGATGATGTGATTTAATGGAGTTGACTATAATAGTTGGCTATATTTTAAAAATAGTATGTTTTTATTATTTCAAATTGTTATAAATAGAATATATTATTTAAATATGAAAATAGATGACGTGTGATTTCACTACAGGTCCCAGTAGTTCAACAAATATGGCCCATGGATAAGGGTTGGTTATAATTTTTGCTAAGAGTTTTGTAGCATTGGAGTTGTAAATTTTTTACATAATATTTAAAAATCTTATTTATAGAATGTCACCTAACAATTTAGCTAAGAGTTTTACCTCATTGGAGATGCTCTTAGATCTTTTAAATTAAATTAATGAGAGACATTGGATATAATACTAAATATTTTTTGGTATGTTGTGATTTTACTCAATTGCCCTTACTTAATTACTCTTACTTATTTATAAGAAATATTATTAAATAATAATATTACTTATTTATATAACCAATTACCTTTTACACCTAAAATATATTACTTTTTTATTTTTTCTGAAAAATTCCCTTACTTTTTAAATATCACAGACAGTTTCATTTATTAAAATAAAATAATAATTGTTAATAACTAACCAATTACCTATTTTACTCAAAGTGTATATTTTTTTTTTAACTAAAATTTTTACTTTTTTATTTTTCCTAACTAAAACCTCTCATTTTCCAAAAATATTACGGACAATTATTTTTAATGAAATAAAATAATAATATTTATAATTACTAATAACTAACCGATTAATTTTTTTTTCCCAAAACATATTTTTTTTTTTTATTTTCTAACTAAAATTTTTCCTAAATAAAATCTCACATTTTTCAAAAATATCACATGCAATTTCATTTAGTAACTTAACTAACCAATTACCTATTTTAGTCAAAGTGTATATTCTTTTTTATATTTTCTAACTAAAATTTTTATTTTTCTATTTTGTCTAACTAAAACCTCTCATTTTCCAAAAATATCACAGACAGTTCTTTTTAATGAAATAAAATAATAATGTTTATAATTATGAATAACTAACCGATTAGCTTTTTTTTCCCAAATCGTATATTTTTTTAATATTTTCTAACTAAAATTTTTTCTAAGTAAAATCTCACATTTTTCAAAAATATCACATGCAATTTCATTTAGTAACATAAAATAGTAACATTATAAATACTAATAATTAACCGATTACCTTTGTTAGCCAAAGCGTATATTCTTTTTTATATTTTTAAACTAAAATTTCACCTTTTCTAAAATTATCGCAGACGATATCTATTTATACTATACTATTATATAATAGGCGAAACATTGAAAGATTTGATTTCAATTTTTGGTAATTTATTCTATTTAATCTATCTATCTGTACTATTATATAATAGCCGAAACATTGAAAGTTTTGATTTTCGATCTTCTCACATATATAATATAACTACAAACTCTTTTAATTATACTTTACTTAGAATTCAAAAACACGACATTTTTTTAGAAAATATTTATATTTATATTTATATATATTACAACAAAATATATTGATAATTTTGACGATTATCTTTACTGACATGCTTACTAAGCATTATATTATAAAATCTATTAAAAAATTTAGATTTAAAGTATCTATCTTTTCAACTAAATCTATAAATCTATTATATTCAACTAAATTTCTATCATTTCCACAATAAGCTTTGTAGTCGTTAAAAGACGATTTGCTACTTTCCATTTCATTAGTTATTTTAAACAGTTTTTGGTAGCAAGTACAACAAATTCCAAAGATGAATAGACAGTAAAAAATTCACGTGTGCGAAGTACGGACAATATTGCTAGTATCATTAAAACAAGTGTAAAATATATACTTATATAGATAGATAGCAACATCAAACATAGATATAAGTAACAAATAACAATACAATTAAAGAAAAGACAAAAATTTCATTTTTAAGTGTAATCGAAACATTTACCATAATCCCTTGAAAACTTGACAAAAATGCAAAATACAATAATTAAACTAGTAAATACAATTAAAAGATTTTATTCAAAAAAATTTAAATTTCAACTAAAGTCTAAATAGTCAATTGCATTTCGAAATTTCAAGTGAAGTTTAATTTTTAAATTTTTTTTTAATAAAGGACTGAATTACCATTTTTTAGAAAACGTAATTATTTTGAACATCCCCATTCCAAAACTAATAAGAAAAAACAAATATAATCATTTAAAAAATTAAATAATAAACTACATTTCATTTTGACCAAAAATACGAATTATACCAAAAAATCAAGTAGGGGTAATTAATTAAAATACGAATTACCAAAAAATTGTACCGACCGACTAAACTTTTAATGTTTCGTCTAGTCTATTATAAGATAGTATAAATTTTATTTTATTAAATGGAATTACCCGTTATATTTTTGAAAAATGAGAGCTTTTAGTTAGAAGAAATTTTATTTAGAGAATATAAAAAAGAATATATGATTTGACTAAAAAAGATAATCGGTTATTTATTAGTAATTATAAGATTATTATTTTATTTTATTAAATGAAACTGTCCGTGATATTTTTGGAAAATGAGATATTTTAGTTTGGAAAAATAGAAAAGTAGAAATTTTAGTTAGAAAATATAAGAAAGAATATACAATTTGGCTAAAAAAAGGTAATTGGTTAGTTATTAGCAGTTATAATATTATTATTTTATTTTATTAAATGGAACTGTCCATTATATCTTTGAAAAATGAGATATTTTAGTTTGAAAAAATAGAAAGGTTACTCTATATTTAACTTATTAATAAATATTATATTTTATTAAATGGAATTCCCCGTGATATTTTTGAAAAATGAGAGCTTTTAGTTATGAGAAATTTTCGTTTAGAAAATAAAAAAAATTAAGCTTTTGCTAAAAAAGCTAATCGGTTACTTATTAGTAATTGTAATATTATTATTTTATATTATTAAATGGAACTATCCATGATATTTTTGGAAAATGAGAGGTTTTAGTTAGGAAAAATAGAAAAATAGAAATTTTAGTTAGAAAATATAAAAAAGAATATACACTTTGACTAAAAAAAGGTAACTGGTTAGTTATTAACAATTATAAATTTCTTATTTTATTTTATTAAATAGAACTGCCGGTGATATTTTTGAAAAATAATATGTTTAATTTGGAAAAATAGAAAACGTACCATATATAATAATTTTTAGGATTTTATCCAACGATTCTTATCGATTTGATCAAAAAGATCTAACGGTTCTTATTGATTTGATCAAAAAGATCTAACGGTTGTGAATTGAGTGACCTATGAGAACCAGGCTACAAACCGACTACAAAACTTTTAATGTTTCGTTTTTAATATAATAATATAGATGTGACAAAAAATATAGGTACATGAGGAAAGGGTTGGAGATGCTCTTATAGAAGGATATTAGAAGGATATAGTAAAATGTTTTGATTTTCGTCTCTAAAAAATAGGAGATAAATAAAAAATTTTGATTTTAATTATTTAAAATAAAAGTGCAATAGAAAAATAGTTAAATATGAATCGAGAATTTTAGAGCTCATGGAGTTTTTCCTTTATATATATAATAAAAATATTAATTATTTCTATCAAATCTCTTCTATCTATATATAATAGGAGAACAAAGGGATAATTTTGAGTCAATAAACCCCCGTGAAATTATTATTTTACCCTTATATGTTACAAAATTACATGTCATGCCACTACTCTCTTATCTAAAGAAAAAATTTAAGTAAATAATGTTTTATTTAGGGATCGAACCCGTGACATTCGCTACAGAAGTCATCCTTATAACCACTGAGTTACATTATTCTTTTTTATTTTGAGCTGAAAATCACATGACATAAACCTCACATCTTTCTTATCCTATATTTATTATTATTTAAATTTTTGAGTAAAAATTAAAGTGATTTATAATATTTATATATGTGTGTGTGTGTAAAATAACTAAAAAACATAAATAAACTATTTGTTTTGAGTTAAAATATTGTAAAAGATGAGATAATAAAAATAAATAGATAGTACAACAAAATAATTAAATGAATTATATATTCTAAAATTTTGATAATAATTTGTGTAAACAATAAACAGATTAAAATATATAGTCCATAACAAATTTTAAAAAACATGATATTGCATATCATACATTATGTTCAGATCAAATCATATTATACAGTCCGAGTTATTTAAAATTATAGTCCCCAATCAATCAAATTATCTATATAAATTAAAGTAAGTACATTGTAACAGACGAAAAAAAATGTGCAACCATGCCTAAAAAAAAAAAATTAACCGCAAATAATAGAAATTTATGTTAATTGCTAGAAAAATGACCCGTATTTTAATTAGTAAAGATATTTCCCTCGATGAAGTTGTATTTTGAAAAAAAATAAAGGATGAATTCATTGTCAAAACACGGACAAAACTCGGAAGACATATGAGCAATTTTAACTTACGATGATATAAGCAAAAAATATTTATCCAACCATAATTGATCAATTCTCGAGTTAAGAGTTACAAAAAAGTCTGTTTGTTTGGAAGAATTGAAACACATCGAAATGATACCAAACGTACTTAATAATAGAATGATTTGGCATAAGGTAGTTCCACTTAAGTCAATTAGCTACATTGTCCTATGTTCTGAAAGTTAGATAGACAGAGGAAGAGAAATAAAGGTAAAAAATGCTTAAAATCAAGAGATCAGAAGAAAAGACATAAAAGAGTTACAAAGAAAGTTTTAAGAACTGAAAAACGCAAGGCCTAAGTAGAGTATTATAAGATTTAGGAAATTTTTGAGTAAAATCAGTACTAAAACCTACAATCTCATACTGCAACATCTTGAAGGCTATTTAGTTTCTATCTTGAATATTGTTGGGGATGAACTAAATGAATGTATCATTTTTGAAGAACTGAAAAATTTTAGAATTATAATTTTAAAAATGTCGTCTTAATTAGAAAACATCCATAGAACACTTTAATTCTATTCTATGATCCACAACAAAATTTAAAACATACATGATTTATCAAAACCACTCGTATTAGTTTTCAAATTATAAAATTCAACATATTTAAGCAAGTACAACATAGTCATAACATTAACAATAAAAATTATACGAACATAAAAAATATACAATCATATATGTCCAATGACATTGATAATGCGTAATTTAGTTTAAAATCATAATCTAAGCTAACGCTTGTACCGGTTTTTATGCTAGTATAATATAAATCAGTAAAGCAACAGAAGAGTAACAACATAAAATCACACCACATGATAGAAGTTAAAAGACAAAAAAATATAGAGTTAAATATAAAATTGGTCACTCTAACATTATAAAAAAAACAAAAAAAAAACAAGTGAGGATATTTTGTTCAGGGATGTGCAACCGTAAATTTAGGATTTGCATGTCAAAATGAAGTGCTTCCCAATTCCAATTTGTATAAACATGTGAGACGAAGCGGTGGAATCAAATTCAATGGAAACAGAAAACAGCGGTAACAATAATGCCATAAATCTGGAAGCAGAGTCAGTCGAATCAAGCGGCGGCAGTGGTAATAAGGTGACATCGGAATCTGATATAGCAAAGGGACTTTCTTCAATTATATCCACTGTAATCACCGATTTTGATTCCAGAGCTCAACAAACCATTCTTAGTCAACATCAACTTTCTTCCTCCGTCGATCGTCTTACCGCCGGTACTATCTCACTTTACTTATCATACTCAATAGATATGTCTCCCCTATAATTTCATGGACTAGTAGTTATTCCCTTTGTCACACCCAATTGTATACATCGCGGACTGGGGCTCGACACGCATTTCAAGGCTCGTATAAGTATATGTTTATTGTGTTATTTTTAGATGATTGAGGAGAAAGGGGAGCTTGTAACTAATTTTTAATAATAATAGTTACTCCCTCTGTCCCCTGAGTTCTTTACATCGGGGGACGGGGCTCGACACGCATTTTAAGGCTCCTATAAAATATATTTCCATAACGGTAAAGAAATGAGAGATACAGAGGGAGTAGTTTTCTGTCTAACAAACTACACACAGAGGACACTATTTCTTCATCTATACTGCTAATGAAAGGCAGACCAATATTGAGTTGTTTGGTTACTCAAAGGAATGGAGGAATTTTTATTTTTATTTTTTAAACTTTCCTGGGCACATTTATTTATATAGAACTTCAATTTTTAAATTTAAGTATGAGTACCCCTGTGTGAGTGTAAAATAGTAACTTGAAATAGAAATGAAACAAATACATAATTTAAGAAGAGAAAAAATAGATCCAAGATATTCAACTAGAAGATAAGATTGTTGTACGCTTCAAAATGATGTGTTTATGCATTAACCAGAGTGGTTTCTTTTTTCAAACCCAAAATAAAGATAAGGATGTTAATATGTTATTAACATAGTTTAATCTCAGATGTCACTAAAAAAAGAAGGAAGGATATTATCAACCCAACTTCTCAAAATTTCGCACGTATTAGCATGAACAAATATGCTCTTTTCCTCAGCAGGTGCTGCAAAAAACAGTATCATCACTCATCAGATTCTTCATCCTTGGCCATTCCTTTGCAACTTGAAATTTCTGCAGTATTGTGATTTCTGGAATCTTTGAAAGATCTTCATTTTAATTGCTTCATTTTCTCCTTCATATATTCTTCTGCTGCAACGAGTAACTTGGCGGAAGCCTCAAATTGATTAGCAAGCCTGTCCAAAGCAGCATAGATAGCCTCCAACAGTGAATCGACTTTTCCTTTCTTTCTTTTTTTCATGTGTGCTCAAAAGACCTCTAGGGTTTTCCTCCTTTAGAGATAATTCTTCTGCAGCGTCTGTGTTAAGTTCTGCAACATCAACAAGATTTTCAGCCAGATTTCCGGTTGCTCTGTCTTCTTTAAAGATAATAGAAGTGGTTAGCTCAATTAAATTCACAGTAAAAAGGAAGTACTTAATGATATTAGTATGGGCTCCTTTTAGAGTGTTTTGACATCTGCCCTTTTACACCTTTGGTTGATCATTTACAAATTTGATATCTAAAGTCTAAATGATTCCTAAGATATTCTTCTATATCATTCTGCAGTAAAAATTCTTGCAGATAACTGCCAGGACATAAGAAGACAGTACTTCTGAGCAAGAGAAATATTTAGGATCCATATTTTCTTAGCATCCCATGCCGTGTAGGAAAGTTTGTTCAATTAAACAACTAAAGCAGAAGGCCGTTACTTATCTTGCAGATAGCAGAATCACTGTACTTATAAGTCAGTAAACCAGAAGTCCCAACCGTCAAACTAAGATGACTAAGCTCTTTTTTCTATAGGTAAGGGCATCTAATAGATTTACATCCTCTGCACTAGTAATGCAGAAGAATAAACGAATTTTGAATCTACAGCATTACACTGTTATCAAGTTAGACATCTAACCTACAGTTGTATGATAATATATGAAGCTATCGTAAGATAATATATGGAGCGACCCAGAGGCATAACAGGTCTCTCTTGTATGTATGTTCCGTGTGTAGATGTTTCAGAAATATATCTGGACAGTCTATTGGAAATTACTATCAGGATTCATGGAGTATCTCTGAAGCACTCTTCTATGAAAATGGTGAAGGGTTAAAGTAACTATGTTTGATAAATAGTATTATGCAGTGGAGATGTAATAATGAGTATTTCCCATCCCGTTGAAGCTAATAGGTGCAATAGCTTAACAATAAAGGGTGAAATAGGTGCTCATATATCTTTATTTGACAAAACAAGGAAACGTAGTACAATGAAAGTGAAATTAAAGTATAATGACGAAGCAGAAAATCGAAAAAGTAACCAAACAACTCTTGCCTTGCATTAATCATTTGTCGTACCATTTTCTTCTACCTGCAATATATATATATTAAGTTCTTCGACCGTTTGTATATTCAATAGAAATCTTAATGCATCACAATAATTAATGTTGGTATGCTCTGAAGAAGCAGGCAAATCTGGAATGTTCTGAAGAATACAACTAAGACATTATGAGTTAACTAAATGGACGAGGACGTATTTGAAAAATGTCACAAGTATTTCCTCTACAACATAGAAATATCTCAGTATCTGGAGTTCTACACACACATTACCGAAATATAAACTACCAGCACACTAATATGATAAAAATCAAGAGTCAATAAAATTGTACACACAGGATTAGCAGATGCACGAAATACAAACGTATATATCATATATATATATATATACACATCCACATAATCAATGGGGAGGTTGGAATTAAGAAGGCTAATACTTGGTTAATATTGTTGTGTATATGAATCAAGTATAAGAATGACTGAAATCAGAAATTCCGGAAGGGCTGTCAAGCTTCTGTGAAATAATTTAACCCTAATTCATTTGTCAGTTTACGTTTAATGATTTCAGCTATTGAAATACCATGCGCATGATCCCCGATGTTCTACTTAATTACTTGTTCAATCTCATAAAAATTGACAGATCAATAAACAATTGTAAAATTAGAAACGAAGTAACCTTAATGAATGTGATAATAACATATTGCAACAATTCTCTTGTTCTCACAAGTAACAACAAATAAGTAAAAAAAAAAGACCCCAACAGAAAAGAAGCAGATCATTGCTTACCTCTATATTTAACCCTATATTTAACAGTTCTCTTTAATCAGAAATAAAATCAAAGAAGTAAAAAATTGCAGGAGCCTGTGGAAAGTATTATTGATAGTTACTTTTAGATTCTGAACCCACACGACCTTGGTGCCATAACTACATAATCTTCTGAGTTTCATCTGAATGCCAAACTGTTTGTTCCATATCGGTTATCATACACAGCAGTTAAATCCTTTTTCAGTGTCTTAATTCAAGACTCTATGTCAGGCTTTCCATTTAAATCTGCAGTGAAGTCTTAAGAAATGTCAAATATCCAGGTTTGAACCCCTTGTCTGCTTTGAAATTTTTGGTACTTACAAGTTCAATTAATTACTAGTTTTTCATCTTCAAAAGCTGTCTATTTCCTTTTATTTTTCCCGCGCCTCTTTTTACAAAGGAGTTTGTTGATTCTGTATCGTATTATAACCCCTGTTGTTATACAAACAGATGGCAAAAATGTTTTCACACCACAAAAAAACATTATTTATCTAAGTTTGGGTTGCAGAAAAATATAACAAAACAAGCACAAAAGCATAAAGCATATACTTTGTGATGAAGCAGTACTAAGGATAAAACCTAGTATATGATGCAAACATTTCATTTGTCAATCATAAAAGAAGTTCACATCAAACAACTATAAAACAGCCAATTACAAAATAAATAACCAATGCATAAATTATTGCCTGAAAGAACCCCTCCACTCATTGAAAATTGTTTCATCTAGGCTGTCTAAACGAAGTCCGAGAAAGGTGGTGGTCCGACTCGAACGTCATAATGAATAACCTATTCAAGAGAGAAATTAATGTAAATGTGTATTTGAGGGGAAAAGATGTAAAATTCAGAAGTACCTTTGAATGAGGAATAAGAACCCTTTATATATAGTCAGGTGGTAGGGTTGTGGAATTTTATTAGGGTCTTGATATGGTTCTTGATACATTTTTGTTTGAGGACTCGTGAGTTATGTAGACTCTCTTTTGTTGTATGAGTCTCGAGTCTTTGACTTGTTATGTACTTTTTTTCCGGTTCAGTTGAAATTTAAAACCGAAAAGGAACCACTTGTAATGGTTTGGTTTTTTCAGTTTTAGTTCGGTTCAATATTAAGTGGTTTGGTTTTTATCGGTTTTGGTTGCGTTTCCTTTTTGTTGCTCAGACCTAATTTATGGGACCTCTTTACATAATTTGAATTCCTTAGTGCTTTGCAACCCCTTTGATTTGACTTCATAGCTTGGTTGCTTTGGGCTGACCAATTAACTTATTCGACACCCATATCTTGGGTATCTCTGGACAACCAGACTTAGGGTCCGTTTGGCATTGCTGTTGCAGACAGCAACAGCAGCTTTTTTCTGAAAAGCAGCTAAAAAAGTGTTTGGTAAAATTTAAAAGCTGCTTTTCTGAAAAGCGCTTTTGGCTCAAAAGCTGCTTTTAGAGAAAGCAGGTCCCCCCATGCTTTTGAAAAAAGCTGTTTTTCAGCTTTTGCGGGAAGCAGCTACTGCTTTCAACATCAAAACTCAACAAAAACATTAATTTTTTATATTATACACCAAAACATGCACATATCAAAAATATTACCAAACAGTTATTTGATTTTCACAACAGCACTTATTTTAACAGCACTTTTTTCAACAGCACAGCAATTTTTAACAGCAATCCCAAACAGAGCCTTAATCAGATCTTCATTTATTTCCCCATCAATGGCAGACGAGCCTTATATCTCTATCATGCTTATTGACCAGTTGATAATCATGTACAATGGCAGAACTTGATCAGCTTCTCGAAGATGCACCTTTGCCTTTTATCATGCAACATGCTGCCAAGATATCTGGAGTTAGAAAAAGAGTTTCTTCTCTTAATTCAGTGTTGAAATCTGTACAACGACGTCTTGATAATATAGACCGTACGCTGTCTGCCGGCTTGTCACATGGTATATCTTGCTTTACACCACTTCTTGCATTTACCGTTTTCCAAAGGGAACAACTAGCTCAATACTTTCTTACTTTGTATTCTGTGGATATATTGATCATTTTTGCTATAAAGAATTAAATGGTTTTTGCTCTTTTCTGCCAAGATATCCTTATGGTTAATGTCCATCATTTGTGTCTGGCTGAGTGGCTGTCTACAGTTTTATTATTCGCATTTTAGTTATATGTTGATCTCCTTACTTTTTAGAATAAGCAGGTCTGCATCCATTTAAAAAAAATATTGTTTGCAAGCTAATGCATCAAATATATGATCCACTGACGTCACATTTCTCTTATATGCCATGATTGCTATGTATTCACTAAGATCTTTGGTATGAGCACTTAAGTCACTACTCACCAGTCATGCCTGTTAAATTTTTGTTCACTTTGATACTATTGACGGCGTGAAATGGGAAATATGTCACTTTGACTTGTGCATGACTAATGATTGTATATTTGGGCAATAGTACTTTCATGGTGTGCTTGTTGAAAAGACAATCTGAAACTTGTTGAAAAGACAATCTGAAATCAAGTGCATTAGAGCTTCATTGTCTCATGCAAGCAGAAGTTGCCTGATTATTGATATTTTGTTGTTGATTCTACAAGGGGAGGGTATTAGGAGATTTTGGGGATTAGGGTGGGGAGGCTCTAATTACGACCTTTTTGCTATGAGGATAAGCTCGTAACATTGGATACCTTTGAATCCTCATCAAGATATAATATTAGAATTAATGCATAGTATGTTACAAAGTAGAATGTGTCCAACTCACTTTCAAACTTATGACTTGAAGAATAGAACCCGTGAATCTTTTGGATTGAGTACATTGTTAGGATCTGCTAGAGTATAAAGGTGTGTAGAGTCTAGACTTTACAATTTTATAATGTTTGAGGTTGCACTTTATAATTTTTTTTCTCTTCTCAGTAGATCCCCAAAAGACTTCGCAAAATGTTCTATTTCCATCTATATGATATTTGATTACCAAGATTATGTCAGTAAAAGCAAAATAATGGATAAGTAGTATCTCCCTCGCTCTCTTTACGGGATGTCGAGGGTTCGAATTTTGTCAAAGACAAGGTGGGTGTGTGGGTGTGTGCGTGTGTATATATAGCAAAAAAAAAAAGAGAGTAAAAGAATGGATAAGTAGTCTAGTATATCCTTGTTAAGTAGATTCAGAGCAATTTAGCAAAGAAAAATGTAGATATAGAGCAATTGCAGTTATAATTTTGGGTACAATTAATTTGAACTATGAATCATATTTCTTCTTCTTAACTTCAGGCTCAGCATATTTGATACTTTTTCACTATTACATGAAAGCTATTGTTAGAAATCTTATTGGTATTTTCTTGTTATTTAAAAGTCATTTTTAGAGATAATAAATTGAGAAAAGAATTGTATGAGAATATTTCTGGAGATAGGGTGAAGTAAGAAGCTTGAGCATCATTATTTGGGGGAGTTAAAATGCCTGATGCGGTTAAACAGAAAAGGATGGAGATGATGGCAAGTGGACATGGTTATGTTAGCAGTTGTGGGCTAGTGGGTGTCATTAAATATCTTGGTGCAGTGTAGTGCTATTCATATTTCTGTTTTAAGGGAAAATATTATGTCAGCGGTTTTATTTCTTGCATTGTTTACGCAAGTTTAGCCCGGATTTCATCTGCTATATATTGTTATTCTAATATTCTGGTGCATGTCATTTGCAGAGAAGACCACCACTGGAAATTCTGAGCATCATTAGAAAGTTGTAACCTCGTCTTGGTTTTCCATATTTCCTTGACTATGCTAGTGATAGGCAAGTTGTTGATTACTCTGGTACAAAGCAATCTGGTATTTGAATCAGTGCTGGAATACTGTCTACATAAATTTAATTTTTTATAATTTATAAAGTAGTATGTTATACTTCAGTCTGCCTTGTGGAAGCAATGTGTTCCTCAGTAAAGTTGTAAAAAACAATGAACAAAATGCTGGGATGCTCTACATTTGTGTAGTTGTCGTTTTGTGCTATCTAGAAGTTGGCTACTAGTTTGCATCATAAGAAATTGAATAAAACAATTTTGGGTGTAACTAAGTTTGTGCTATCAGTAAGTTGGCTACTAATTTGCATAATAAGAGATTAAAGGAAACAATTTAGAGTGAAGCTTAGTGAAATTCTAACTCATGGAAAAGTAAAGCGGAAGAAGATCCTGAAGCCTGGGCGGGTTCTTGAGGAAATACTCAAATTAAATTGCTTTATTGGTCTGATGCCATGGTTTAGTTGCTCTGATTCTGTTTAATGCTCCCGGCACTTGCTATGTATTGGTAAAACAACTTTCCGAGGAACAGATTACAGAAATATAAACATTGTACATTTTTCATCATACATTATCACATGTTGAGAGCTCGACATCGCGTATAATGTGATAGTCTGCCTTTGTCTTACGATTCTTGTAGAATTTTTTGAGTTACAAGTGATTGTGAGAGTTGAGTTGGAATGCTTGAATTGCTTTGGTAAGAAGCAGGGTATGCCCTTCCTCACTGTACAGTTGTTCTTAGTTGCAATAGCACTGTTGCCTGCCGGTCAACAAAAGGACAAATTCTTTGCTGGGCCACCCTGATTCTTCAACCTTCCCTGTAATTGAACAAGTTCAATGAATCTGGCAACTGCAATGCAATATAAACCAGGATTTTTGCTTGTTTCTTGTGGTATTGGGTACCCTGTAGGAGGACTGTACGGTGGTGTACCCCAGCCAAGTTTAAATTCATCATTTCTTGTGAGAAAAATTATTCAAAAGAATACATATCCATTTTGTAAGCGATGACTAGGAAAAAGAAGAGTTGCAAAGAAAATCTCACATTTTGTAAGAGAGGAGACGACTATGGGCCTGGTTTTGTGGACTTGCTGGATTATTAACACTAGTATTTATGCCCGCTACGCATGGGTTTTAAAAATTTAATTTTTTTTAAAAGATTATTTTATTATTTTTTTTATAAAGATTACCTTTAGTTTTGTTTATTATTATTTTTCCTAAAACTATTTAAGTGTGGTTTATTGGTTTTTTTTCTAATTATATAAAAGATGTAAATGAAATTGATTCAAATTTGGATCATTTGAATCTATAATCTTTATTAAAAGCAAAAACCCCCTTTAAATGGTATGTCAGGTATACCGCAGTATACATATAATTATTAATATCTTAATATATTTAACTTAATTTCAAATTAATATCTATAATAATTAAATCTTTATTAAAGCAGAAAACCCTCTTAATGGTATTGCAAAGATATATACCGCGAGAAACATATAATTATTAACTTAATATAATTCACTTGACTTCAAATTAATATAATTATCATCTCTATTACTATTACAAATGGGGGCATTTTATCCGCGCCACCTTATCTCGATTTGTTCCTCATTCCATTCGGGTCAAGAATTTGGAGAATTTTTCAGGTTCGGGTAGGAATCGGGGCATTTTATAACGATCGATTAACATTTAAACATTTAAATACATGTAACTTTGTACACATGTAATAAACTTAACAATACTCACTTGATCAAGTGGGTAATGTGTACATTTCAAAAAGAAAGTAATTTATTACTTTAGTTCATATTAGTCATACTATATCACAGTCCAAGTCAAAGTCAGGCCAACATTAGCACACAATTAATATGCGTGAGTTCATATGTGAGTTCACTATATAAGGAGTTCGATATATAAGGAGTTCACTATATGGGAGTTCATTAAGGAGTTCACTATATGTGAGTTCACTATATAAGGAGTTCAATATATAAGGAGTTCACTATATGTGAGTTCGATATTTATTTCACTAAATGTGAGTTCACTATATAAGGAGTTCACTATATTTGAGTTCGATATTTATTTCAGTATATGTGAGTTCACTATATAAGGAGTTCACTATATGTGAGTTCACTATATTCATTAAGGACAATGTTCACTATTTTCATTAACCCCATGTTTAAAAAAGAAACTATTTAAGTTGTTCTGTACAACTGTACTTTTATTACAATTCACTATATGATGTTCTGTACAATTCTACATTCACTAAAACTTTTAGTTCATGACTAATGTAATTAATCATAAAACAAAGTACCAAAAAATTATCTGAGTTCTATATTTAAAAATGAAATACGTATCCCTTTTAGATTAAAAAACTACAAAAAAAAATTGTACAGTTAATTGTATAATTCAATTTTCTCATTCACATTTATTTTTGAAGGCCTATAAAATAGTAAAATGTATGTCTTTAATGAATTCTTTTTCCCACATTAGAGAATAAAATAAAATAAAATAAAAAGTTATGCTTGAAAATTTTGTATTAAATGTTCCTCAGTATCGCCTTGCGGCGATACCTCGGTTTTTTCATATAAACATATTAAAATTTGATAAATTTATTTTAGAATCGTACTTCTGCAGTTTCCTTCCAAATCAAAAAGAAACTATAGTTGAGAATAGTTTGATAAATTTATTTAATACTAAAATAATAGCATTTTAGTTTCTTAATTAAGTTATTTATACAAATAAATAAGTAATATTATATTTATTTATTTCTCATTCACATTTTTTCGAAGTGTCGTCCGTAAATAGTAAAATGAATATCTTTAATGAATTCTTTCTCCCCATATTAGAGAATAAAATAAAACAAAAGAAAGAGGTGTGCTTGAAAATTTTGTATTAAATGTTTCTCGGTATCACCTTGCGGCGATACCTCGAATTTTTAATATAAACATATTAAAGTTTTTTTTAATGGAAGATATTATGATCAATATTAATTATTTTAATGAACTATTTTATAATAAATATATTTGTATTAAAAATTTAAAATAAATTTATTATGATTAACTTCTCGGTATCACCTAGATTTTTAAATATTTTATACTTATAAGTAAAACTCGCAATTAATTAAAAGATTATTTTGAAAGACAAACTTAATACGTTAGCAAACCCATACATTTCTAAAATCTTAACTTTAACATAAATTAAAGCAAGTTAAAGAATCACCATTCACCAATTCAACCATTTCAGATTTGTAGTAGTACCAACATAATTTATTAAAACTCGAAGATATCATAAAACCACATAAGACATTGAATATAAAAACTACTACCTTATCTTACCATTAAGTGCCATGAAAAGCTAACAACATGCCCTCTTTTAATGTTCAATAATAAAATTTGGTACAACATTCACCAAGCCTAACATAAAAATTACAAATTTCAGTCTCCCGAACACTCCACATAATAACAACAGTTTTTGACGGGCCACTGTAGAAACATTTTAATTTGGGTTGCTTACAAAATTATTCCTAGATTAACTTATAATAAAATTTCAATTTTTTCATGTTCTTAAGTAAATTGCACAAAACCTAAGCATTACATTTTCTGATTAAGGTACCTCGATTTTTAAATATACTCCCTCCGTCCCAGTTTTATTGTCCAGAATTTCCTTTTTCGTTCGTCCCAAAATTGTTGTCCACTTTTAGTTTATATGGTAAATTATGTGTTAATTATGTCAATTTTTATGAAAAGCAATATAACTTTTTGGTAACTATCAGTTTATTTCATATGATTGAATAAAAGGTGAGTTTTTGATGATGGACAATAAAAATGGGACGGAGGGAGTAATTTTTTTGTGCAATATAATTTATAGTAAACTAATTTATGTTAACTTTAAAATATTAAATATATGAATAGAATATAATTAGGTTCATAAATTAGATTTTGTATTCGAAAAGAACATTGATACTCCAAATTTAAATTTTAATGTATGTTAAAAGTTTATTTTCTCAATTATATTTAATTCAAATATTTCGGTTAGGAATTAAAATATTCAAAGAAATTAAAATTTTAAAAATATTTATATTAAATTAGTTTGAGAAGAAATCACTTAAACATTAATGAGGCCATTCAAGAACGCGAATATAAAAAATACAAGGACTGCTCAGTTGCCCCACATTATCATCTATGATTTATGTTACAGGAAACAATAACACCAATAAAACTGATGTATCAGAATTTATTGACCAAGAATTAAAATAAATCATAAATGTACGGTGCTACAATGTACAACTCTGCATTAACATTTTCTTTCTCCACACCCATGTATTTGAGCAGGGAACAACTTGGGGGAATGGAGAGCTCTCACATCAACTCATTTGCTCACTGCTATGATTGTTTCCTCTATAATCTCACATACAAATCCTCAAACCTATCAAGTTGCTCTTTTTCATTTTTGTTAAAATCGCCTTTGAAGGTGAATAACTATCCCCCCCCCCACCATGTTCCTATACATCTGTCCAAAATCAACACCATAATCGTCGATTCTGCAAAAGGTGTTACAGGTTGATCAATAGAGTAGAAAAAGAATGACTTCACATACTGAATTTTACAACACCCTGTGGTGTCTCCAGGGGTGCCTTTTATATTATTAACAGAGAAATTTTATAACATACCCGAGATTTGGAGTCTTGCAGATTCTCCATTAGCTTAGCAATTTCAAGTTACTTCATCACTGTGGCATGTAATACCTGTATGAAAAAGAATTGCAGGTCAATGGACTAAAGCATCAATACCAATATCTCGATATATCAATGTGACTTACTCTCTTGGTTTTGTCAACGTCAAACTCCATGGACTTGATCCTATCTAACGAATGTAGAAGCATTTGATCATTCTCTCTCGGAATTTCAGATTGTTTGTTCTTCAGTTTGTCAAGTATCTGCTCTACTTTTTGGAGATGCTCCACGCAAGGATGGGTGTGATCTTCTCTGATGACAGCTTCGCTGCCTTTGGGTGTTTGCATGTCAGGCTTGTCTTCAAAGTGCCCACTTTTTCTCCTAAGGCTTGCGCTACTACCACTGCAGAAGGATCTGGAAAAGCTATGAGACGATATATAACAGTGAACATCAGGCATCTGAGTATTAAGTGAATCCCACCCCTAAAAACTTCTATATGTGCAATACATGAGTTCTCAACAAAGAGAACCGATCACTGAACTAATTCATCACAGCTAAAATGTACTATATGAGTAATACCTTCTCTATCTAGTGTACCCGCATTAGAAGAGAAATCCTGTCGATTTCCCAGAACTTGGCCGGTCTCAATCTTGTTATCACCCTGACTGAAACGACCATCATAGTTGTAATAGACAGTTGAATCTGATTCCCCTTCCTGTATCATTCATTCGCATAAAAAGATAAAAGTACATCAGAATACAACAATACAGCAAGATAAATTTAAGACTAAAACCTCTGAGATTGTAAAACATAAGATAAAAAAACTCACATCTCTGTGAATGGAAAATCTGGCAATTCTGCAACAATAATAAAAACAAAACAAAACCATGTCACCCATCAGAATCAACGGACAAAAACAAAACCACTTGATAGTTTATAATACAATGTATATTTAATAAATTAGGCAATTGTCATGCTTGTCCCCAGTCAAATAAACCATGTAACCCAGCTTTTATCTATCAAGTACCAATAGTTTCGCCATTTTACATAAAATTAGCCTAAAACCGAAAACCCTACGATTCATCTACAATTACACACTATACAAAAATTTGAGTCGGACAATCGATAAATAAATGACAAAATCAGAAATGAAACACAAACAAATTATGAACAAAACATCAAAACTACCTGATCCCCGAGGCAGAAAATCACGGCCAATGAAGCTCTCTAACACCGAAGACTTTCTGGAACTGTACAAAATCAACGATAACAACCAGCATCAATTCCGTGTTGCATTGGCACCTGCAGCTGAAGCATAAGTGAACTGATTTCCACTATGATACTGTAGCTGAGAATAGTTTGATACATTCTGATTATCGTAGTAATTATTGGAGGTATGCATATTTTCAGTTGTCTTGATTTGTGGTTGATTATATTGCGGAGTGAAGTTTCCACCAGAAATGAAGCTTTGGTGCTCAGAAATATTTGAAAACTCATTAAGACTCTGACTGGCTTTCTTATTGCTTGGAACTGATCCTTCGTAATAATTTCGTTGACTAACCTGGTTGCTTAATGAATGTTTTACTTGACGAAACCTGATTCTAGTTTGACACACTCTCGGTGCTCTCAATTGTTTGAGATACCTGATTCTAATTAGAGGCCATTTTAGCAGCCTTTCCTACATGTGAAGTCTGATTCCAATTAGTAACACTCTAAGTTGTACCACTTTGCAGTATTGTCCCTACACCAGACTGAGAGGTTTGTTGCAAGTAAGAACCTCCATTGTTCCATTATGAACATTAGTGTCAAAGCTGCATTTTCATCATAACCATCTGCACTATATACAACTTCAGCGCCATTAACTTGACTCTCCTGACACTGTCCGTAACTCTGCTCAATTATACACAAACTGACTTTGGGTGACACTCAAACTTGCAAAATAAATCTTTAAACAATAATTGTAATGGATGGCTGCTCCCTACAAAATATCTATAATTAATTTACACAAGAAATAATTTGACAACAATTAGTCACACAACTCATTTATACAAAAAACAACACAAAAATGTTACAATTTGTAACATAACTCATTTACACAAAATACAATATAAAACATGCAATTCAAAATGTTTAAACACAAAAATCATAAAAAAAAACTCTCTCACAACTTTCATCAAACAGTTAGGGTGGAAAACAAAATTATCTTAAAAAGAACGATTCATTCTTCACCATACTACATGAATTTCAAAATTTTTGAATTATGATCTTTAAAAATGATACTACAGATGCACTGATCGTATTCGTACCTGATTTTATCCGAGTAAAATCTCAGAATATAACCTGTAATGAAATAAAAATATCTTAAAATATAAGAAAATGTAGCATATTTACGAACAGTTTGTAATATATATGTATCGAAATATAAAGTTCCACCATAAATTCAATCGAACATAATATTCTCAACTTGATGCATAAACACTTACTGTAAAACACAATCAACATTTTGAACATAAAAAATTACAAAGGAAACACTCACTTGAACTACGCACCTTTTTTCATTGGATTACCTCTAAAGATAAATCTTGTACCTGCAAATCAAAGTGAAGAGGATCAGAATATATAAATGCAATCAAACAAAATATAAAAAGTGAAAGTGGATCTATGAAATCGGAGTTAGAAAAAGAGAGAAAAAGTATGAGAAATTTCTATGATGATTTTCAATCTCATATAACGATAGAGGAATAAGAAAACACATATACGAAATTTGAATTGATTTGAGAGAATGGTATTTGAAATTTGAAATGGGGAAGAATGAATAGCTGATGTGTGTATATGTGCGTATATATTAAAATCACGTGTAGGTGTAGCTAATATGACAAAAATATGTGAGTTGTAAGACTTTATGAGTTTTATCTTTTTATGTTTGAATGACATTTTTTATAATTAAATGTGAAGTTTGGGATGACATTTTATGTAATTTTGTATGAAGTCTTGGGGTAGGGGGTGTAAAAAAACCATAAAAGGGGGTTCAAGATTTATTATTTAAGGGATTGGTCTATAATACTGGGCAAAATCTTCCAAAATTTGTCCAAATGACTTGGCCGACACATGGCAAGATTTTATTTGTGGGTGTTTATATATGTACGCGGGGTTTCATATTTTTATTAGGTAAGTTACCAATTATGGAGTGACATATAAGCATTTTGTACAATTTTTGGGTTTTCTAACATTTTTCCAGATACATATATAATTTCTATTATGTTAAATAAATGGTGTGCATATATCAATTCCCTATAATTACTATTATATTATTATAAATAAAGAAAATACTAGAGACACAAAATTCGTTCCCAAAATTTTTCCCAAATACACATGGCAATTCCTGATTCGTTGTAATAATAAGTGGACTTCGTGCATTCACACCAACAACACCAATCAAAACATTCTAAACTGCCACATCATTCCTGCCATGTCATTTGATAACAATTTTTTATATCAAATTTTGTGTGTCTAGCACTATTCATGTATCTGTAGTATACGCATAGAGCGTGGGTTCTTGATTAATTTAGCCGTGATGGCATCATTTCGAAAGCTTTATTGTATCATATTGAAGACCAAGTGTCTGGTTCACAGAGATCATCAATCACACCAATCCCATTGTAAATTAGTATTGCGTTTATAACGAAATGGAGGAGCTCTGCGTTATATATTTGTTAGTATATCGAATAACGGGAAAAAAGGATAGACGGGCTCCAATTTCGAGAATATGAGAGGCAGAATATTGTAGTAACAACCTAGTACAGTAAAAGTGTAATCATCTTTTTAAAGGTGATTATTCTATTGGATTGCATAGGGTGGTTAAAAAGGTGGGCAGTAAAAAAAAGACAGCATTGAGTGAGTAATGTATGATTCAACAAGTGTGGTCTATGTGGGGTTGTGTCAAGTGTGGGTGTGGACCACCACCCTGTGCATTTTGAGATACGGGCTGAGGAGCGGGGCTCTGATTTATACTATTTAAGATATTTGCCATTTTCTTGGTTCAAAGTTTTGAGGTCGGATTCGTTTCCTATTTTATGTTTGATGATGCTTGGTTTGTTGGAGCTGGACCATTTGCATCACCGCAACGTTTTACTCTCTTTTTACGCGCGCTCTCATCACATTCACCACCTGTATAATCCTTTTACGTTAGCACATCTTTTTTTCAATGTTACATTACTTTTCTGTCCTCTAGTTAACCTTAGTTAACGGAATGCAATAAAATACAACATTGATATTGCAAATGTTTTATTTTGAACTATAGTATTGTAAGTGATATCTTGACTAAAGTGCGAGCACACAAACTGTACTTTACTCTTCTTTTATTTATTGGGTGTATTCAATTCAGATTTTGATGGAGTAATAATAATTCATTGATTTTACAAGATTATTGCTGTTTTAAAAATATACGCGGATTTTTGCAGAGTTGATGTAAATCTCGTAAAGTTGATGTAGAGTCCGAAAGATTTTGAAATTTTCTGATAAATCCATCCAAATCTCATTGATTTTGGCCGGATTTCAAACTTAAAAAAATATAACAAATCCATCAAAATCCACCATTTTATTAAATCAAAAAAAGTGCATGGATTGTTGAATACCACCAAATTTTAATTGATTTTTTAAATTCAAATCGAATACCCCTAGATTTCAAAAAATATTTTAAAATTCTAATTGAATAATCTCATATTTTAAAATATTTTTTAAAAAATCAAATTGAATATCCCTAAATTTTGAAAATTTAATAAAATCTTTCAAAATTCTAAATGAATACACCCCTAAAATTATGGTTAATTAATAAAATAAATATCAGCTTTAGCGGAAGATGAGAGGGATGTGTTTAGAAAATAGGGAGGGATTCGACAAACATAGATAACCAAGTCTGAATATCTTAATTAATGTTAAGAGTACTCCCTCGTATTAACATATTTTTTAGAAAAATATATAAAATTACCATTTTTTTGAATGCAAACTAGATAATATAGTTAAAAGGTTAAAAATACCCTTATTATACCATAAAAATGTGTCATTGGCGAGAGATATCTACCGTAAATGAGCTGATACGTTCGCTAACGGTTTGGTGTTCGATTCGAGAAAAACTCGGTTCGGGTTTGGTTCGATTCACAAACGAGTCGATCTTGAACATGATTTTAAGGATCGATTTATAAACGAGCCGAACTTGATCACAGTAAAGTTCGACTGAATAGCTCGCAAACAGTTCGATTGATGTGTTCGTGAACATAATTCGTGAACAAGCTTATGAACAATATTCGTGAACAAACTCGTGAATAAGTTCGATAATTGAGCTCGTTAACATGCTCAATATATAGGTTCATTAGTAGTTCATAAACAAGTTCGAAAAATAATCTCATAAATGTAATATATGTTCGATTGTTATAATATACATACTTAAAGTATTGTTAAATAATAACAGTACCTATTTATAATCAATTACCCTTTTCAGCTAAAATCCATTACTTTTTCTATTTTTCCAATAAAATTTCCTCCTTTTGCAAAAATATCACGGGTAATTGCCTTTTTTTAACTGAAACATGTTATTTTTTCTATTTTTATTACTAAAACCCCTTATTTTCCAAAAATATCACAGGTAAACCCTTACTTGTTTATTTTAAAACATAATTTAATACTTTTAATTATTTAAAAATATTTACATATTTTAACATGCCTACTTTTTTAACAAATATAATTAATAAAAATACAATAACGTAATTTCTATTTTTTCTAATAAAATCCCCTCTTTTTGCAAAAATTATCCCGGACAATTACATTTTCAACTAAAACATGTTATCTTTTCAATTTTTTCTTACTAAAACCCCTCATTTTCCAAAAATATCATTGCAAACCCTTAATTATTTATTTTAAAACCTACTTTAATGATTTTAATTATATAAAAAAGTTTATATATTTTAACATGCCTATTTGTTTTTAACAAATATAGTTAATAAAATATTAAAACTTAAAAATAAAAAAACAATTGTTAAAACAATCCGTGCATCGCACGAGTTTTAAGCTAGTATATACTATATAAACTATAATATAATAGACGAAACATTAAAAGTTTGGTTGGTCAGTCGGTACTAAGTGGTTTTACTTAACTACCCTTACTTATCTAGAAAAAAAATGTATTATTAAATAATAACATTACTTATTTATACCAACAATTATCATATAGGTAAATAATTTCATTATTATTTTACATTTTTCAGTTAAAACACACAAACTTCTATTTTTCTAATAAAATCTTCTACTTTTGCAAAAATATCATGGGCAATTATCTTTTTTAACTAAACGTGTTACCTTTTCTATTTTTTATTACCAAAACCCATCTTTTTCCAAAAATACACGAGCAAACCTGTTAGGCTCAAGGCATGTCTGATTACCACTATTAACAAGCCTAATCATTGTGACTATGTCACTCTACATGACCTAGTGATTTCTATCACTGGGATATAGTATAGGTCTCTCTGTACTTGTCTTGTTCTCATGAATATTAGCTTGATCATGTATGCTCAGAATTATAAAGAGCTTAGTAAGTTTCATGCATCTAGAATGTACATAGGCCATTGAATAATTGTCCTGGTAGAAGTTCAGAATTGTTCATGCAGCAGGATAGAGATGAATAAGGCCCTGAAGAAATAAGTTGCAGAAATTTATCTAAGGCATTATATAGCAAAGTCAGAATAAAGCTATATCGTGAAGTCACCAATATCCATGTCGAGAAGTGCTTTATCGCATAGTCCAATTTGTACTATGTTGTGAAGTCATCAAGACTCATATCGTGAAGTGTTGATACCGCAAAGTCAAGATGTACTGGATCGCGAAGTCATCAAATAGTCTATGTCGCATAGTCCTCAAAAAGTCTATGTCGCATAGTCGTCAAAAAGGCCATGTCGCAAAGTCCTCAAATGGCTTATGTCGCAAAGTCCTCAAATGGCTTATGTCACAAAGTCCTCAAAGGTCATGTCGCGTAGTCTTCACAAGGGACATCGCGAAGTCAGGAATGAAGTGGAGTTCACGATATCAACACTTAGCCGTTTACAACAAGACAAATGAAGGTACAAGATCAAAGTCAATGGAGACAAATACTGAAGCATTTGTTCTGGCAAGGTGGTCCAAAGAACAGATGGCAAATCTACAGCTAAACTTGGAGAGAAAGATAAGAGACAAGCAACTACAGAAACGGGAAAGACTCTGAAAAACAGGTGGTCCTTCCTGACACAGTTAACCTCTTATGGCAGAACAAGTTGGATTAACAGTGAGGGTAACAGTGTAAATAGGTGTGTGCACTAGTTTGTATAGGACTTATATATATCATGCACACCCTATTGTTAGCTGTAAGAGAGATACACAAAGTTTTATCTTAAGCACTCTTTTCTCTGTAAGCAAAACAAGATACGAACTGTTCTTGTTTAGAAGCCAGAAATTCAGTTGTGAAATACTGGAAAGCTGTAGTATTTAATTTGCTTAATACAAAGTAGATTAAAGTGATTGTGTGTGTTGTTTATTTTCTGCATTTTACATAGCATAATCATATACAACTTATTTAGTTTCAAGAATCGAAAAATATCAAAACTATCCATTCACCTCCACTCTGTCTAGTTTCTAAGTGGTATTCATTTCTAACAAAACCCTTACTTATTTATTTTAAAACATATTTTAATACTTATAATTTTTAAAAAGGTTTACATATTTTAACATGCCTGGTTATATTTTTAACAAATATAGTTAATAAAATAATAAAATGTTATTTCCATTTTTTCTAATAAAATCCCCTCCTTTTGCAAAAATATCATGTACAATTATCTTTTTTAACTAAAACATGTTACCTTTTCTATTTTTTTCTTACCAAAACCCTTCTTTTTCCAAAAACACACGACCAACCCTTACTAATTTATTTTAAAACCTATTTTAATGTTTTAATTATTTAAAAAGGTTTACGTATTTTAACATGCCTACTTATTTTTTTAACAAATATAGTTAATAAAATATTAAAATGTAATTTCTATTTTTTCTAATTAAATCCCCTTCTTTTGCAAAAATATAATGGACAATTAATTTTTTCAACAAAGCATGTTATCTTTTCTATATTTTCTTACTAAAACCCTCATTTTTCAAAAATATCACGGGCAAATCCTTACTTATTTATTTCAACATTTATTTTAATATTTTCGGTTATTTAAAAAAGTTTGCATATTTTAACATGCCTGTTTTTTTAATAAATAAAATTAATAAAATATTAAAACGTAAATAATAAAATAACAATTATTAAAACAATCTGTGCATCGCACGAGTTTTAAGCTAGTATTATTAAAGGCGAAACATTAAAAGTTTGGTTGGTCGGTACAGTTTTTTGGTAACTTCGTGTTTTTTTTATCTAATTACCCTTACTTATTTATAAAAACAATTATTAATTAATTACATTAATTATTTATAATCAATTACCTTTTTGAGCTAAAACATCTATTTTTCCTAACAAAATTCCCTATTTTTCCAAAAATAACACGGACAATTATCTTTTTCAACTAAATTGTAAGACCTATTCTATTTTTTCTTAATAAAACCCCTCCTTTTTTCCAAAAATATCACGGGCGGTTACTTTTTTCAACTAAAATGTATTACCTTTTCTATTATGATTTCGAATACTGAAACATAAACTTTTATATTAAGTTTCAATTATTTTAATTTTTTAATATTTTATTTTTGTATAAAAAAGTAGCAAATAAGCTTATGAGTTGCTCGTACCCGGGCCTTGTACACACCGCCCGTCACACTGGGAATTGGTTTTGCCCGAAGCATCGGACCAATGATCACCCATGACTTATGTGAACGTAAATCTATGCACGAGCCTATGCAAAGAGGGTTAAAAACGGCAGATAGTCTGGTTCCTATAGGCCGTGGTCAACGAGAACTTATAATCGGGGACTGATAAACTGGAAAAACAGTCGGGGTGGGGAGACGGGAAAAGAAACGGCTCCGAAGAAAGAAATTGGGGTTATCACAATTTGTTTTGTTTTTTAACTGAGTTAAAATCCAGGATTTTTGCAAGCAAACTCGGATTCGTCAAGAATCTCATTTTTTGGTAGTACGATCCATAAAAGTATGCTTAGGCAGTTATTTCGCCGAGCACAACGGAATATTTTTAAAAAAGAGAAAAGATTTGGATTTGGAGGTCTGCAACTAAGTTTTTCCGACAAGTTCGTGAAGAGGGCTGGACGAGTGGAATGAGGGAGAGCGACGCGTTCCCCTTTTTGATTTTCGGTCCAATACTTGTTCTTGGAAGGCCCAATTTCAAAAGACGTTGTCTTTCCTTATCCGAACGGGAATAAGCTCGCGAACAATATTTAAAATTTATTCGCGAGCACAATTTCTTGAACAAGCTCGTGAACAAAGTTAATGAGTTGTTGAGCAAAAACTCGTGAGCAAAGCTCACGAGACATGTTCGTGAACCTTTCGTGAACAACATTTTTTCTCAATGAACCAAACTCAAACATAATTTTTAGATCGATCCAAGCCCGAGTTCGAGTTCGATACTTTTTTAACAAACAATACATGATCACTCTAGAGTTCGGCTCGACTCATTTACGCCCCTGCATCCCTACATGACACACATGACTATCATGCTCAAGTTTTAATTTTGTATATTGGTCATCCATCTGTTAGAAGCATTACAGGAAACAATAAAACACTTACCAAATTCATCTACTTGTGAAATTTGGTTATAGAAAAGATAAAAGAATATTAAACAGAAAAGCACAATGAAAATCGACTCACTCTCGTTCTCTCGTCATCCTCTTTCTTTTCTAAAAAACTAGTTTACTAAACCGCGCTTTGCAGCGGCTTTGTAATAATTTCTTCAGATTTTTCTAAAAAATATTGTACAAAATATGTTTTAGTTAAAATAATATTTCTAACATAAAACTATGTTTCTTTTGAATTCTCCGTTTAAACTTGTTCATTTACCGAAATTTTGAATAAATATAGAAAAGGACAATTGTTCAATATATTTCATTATTTTAGTATTCTATCAAATAGTAGTATATTAATCACTTTATTTTTCTCAAATTCATATTACAACTTCTATTTTAAAATACATAATATAACATCAATATTAAATTCTAGCATATAATATATTCCTCCTAGTGAATCACTCTCTCGTTAAACATGTTTTCTCCCAACGACCCGCTTTCTCGTTATTACCAAATTTAAACATATAACAAATGTGGGAATATTAATCAAATTTCTTATATCATAAAATTTAATTTAAAATTTTTCAAAATTCTAATTTTCAAGAAAACATATGTGAGAATATTAAGATGATAACTCTAACTATATGTCTTTCCGTAAAAAAAAAAAAAAAACTCCACGTATATGTGAGAATATTAAGATGGTAATTCTAAGTTAAAAGAATGTTTAAGAGAAAATCAACCGGTAATTTGACTTGAAGATAAATTTTTGAACAATATTAAGATAATAATTTGACCTAAGAAGAAGGTTTGGGAGAATATAAGGTAATTAATATTTTCATTACTAAAAATTTAAAAGGCAATTTCTTAAATCGTCTCCTTCATTATTTTTCTCGATTAACGGATAGTAAACAAAATTAGCAAGTAAATTGGATGGGTAAAATAAGTTTAGGAGAATATTAATATAGTATACTTATTTTCCTCCATTAGAAGATAGTAGGAAAAAGTTAATATATCATAATAGAAAGAAATTAGTAAAATAAATTGGACTTCAAGAAAAAGTTTAGGGAAATATTAAAATAACATATTGAGCTTCCTTACTTGAAAGATAGTATTAAAAAAATTAGTAAATAAATTGGATTAGTAGAGAACATTTAGAAGAATAATAACATAGTACATTTAGTTTCATCTGTTAGAAAATATTAGGAAGGAAATTGAGAATTTATCGAATATTATAAAGGCAAGAATATTAAAATTTTATATTTAGTTTCCTGCATTAGTAAAAATTTAAACGACAATTGAGATATTTTTTTAATAAAAAAATTAGGAGAATATGACAAGAATCTTACAATTATATATTTAGTTTCTTCCATTAGTAAAGGTTTTAAAGACAAAAATATTAAAATTGAGATATTTTCGAATCTTTAATATTAATAATTCAAATTTTTGAGAAATTAGAAATATAGATCAAAGCGATTTGAGAGGCGCCACCCTCGTCTTCTCTTTTATATAAGTACTAGTTTACTAAGCCGCGATTCGCAGCGGTCTTATAATAATTTCTCTAAATTTTTTAAAAACATTCTAGGAAATATGTTTTAAATAATATTTCAATCATAAGGTTTTTTTATTGAATTTTCAGTGTCGTCTTGATCATTGACGAAAATTTTGAATAAATATAAAAAATGCAATTGTTTAATTATTTTAATATTATATCGAATATTATTATATTGATTAACTTTTATATTTTTTTCCAAAATTAAAATCCCAACTTAAATTTTAAATACATAATATAACATCAATATTTAATTCTAGCATATAATACGATGTTCTTAATGAACCGTCCTCCCTTTAAAAAAGTTTTCTCCCAATGAGTCGCTCTCTCATTGTTAAAAAATTTAACATATAACACATTAACATTACTCTAATGTATAAATTATATGATTTTCAAATTTGTTTTGTTTTCATGATAATACAATAGTTACAAAATCTTACCTTTATAGTTTTGAAGATAATTTTTTTAAATTGTTTTTGAGAAATTTGGACCAGAAACTACATTCAATAACGATGAAATGTACTATATTGAAGAATTAGAGAAAATTCGAAAAAAAAATACAAAAGGAGAGAATAAATACCAAAACTTTTATCAAAATAATATATAATCTATAGTAGAGTCTGAGTAGATTTGTGTCAATTAGAATTGATATGTGCAAAATATCATAATATATGCATTCACTTTCTTTATTGATAATACAATTAATGTCATCAAATTTCTATTCTTTGTAACATAATAGAACTTTGAATTTTGTTCAATAGAATTATAGATATAGTCAACTGATTGTAGAATTCGATTAGATTCATAATTTCTGAAAAACTTATCTTTTATAAGTTTTCCTTTTTAAGAATTATAAGTTGAAAAAGAAAATTTTAACTTTTTTTTTTTTTTTTTTTTTTGAATTATGAGTTAAAAAAGAAAATTATTTTTTTATTATTTCAAATAGAGGTGCTCTGGAAAAATAGATAAATAGAATACAGACGATCTGAGAGCGCTAGGAGATTTTCCTTTACATAAAAATAAAAGATAAATATAATAAAATAATAATAAAGATAATGATATTGATTAGAAAGTATATTAATAAATAAAAAAATTACGAAAATATTAAAATTGTATATTTAATTTTCTCCATTACTAAAGATTTAAAGGCAAGAATATTAAAATTTTATATTTAGTTTTCCTCCATTGTGAAAGATTTAAAAGACAATTGAGATATTTTCTAATCGAAAAATTAACAGGATATTTAAATTGTATATTTACTTTCCTCCCTTTGTAAAACTTTTAAAGACAATAATATTTAAATTGCATATTTAGTTTTCTCCGTTAGTAAATATTTAAAAGACAAATGAGATTTTTTCTAATCGAAAATTTTAGTAGGATATTCAAATTATATATTTATTTTTCTCTATTTGTCAAGATTTTAAAGACGAGAATATTAAAATTGTATATTTAGTTTCCTCCCTTAGCAAAGATTTAAAAGACAAATGAGATTTTTTCTAAACTTTGATATTATTAATTCAAAATTTTGAGAAAATTAAAAAAATGGATCGAAGCGATATAAGAGCAGCCACCTCACAACACTCGTCTTCTACTTTATATAAGTATAATATAATATAATTTAGTAATATATTCAAATTGTATATTTACTTTCCTCCATTTGTCAAAATTTTAAAGACAATAATATTAAAATTGTATATTTAGTTTCCTTCATTAGTAAAGATTTAAAAGACAAATGAGATTTTTTCTAAGGTTTGATATTATTAATTCAAAATTTTGAGAAAATTAGAAAAATGGATCGAAGCAATATGAGAGCCATCATCTCACAACCCTCGTATTCTACTTTATATAAGTACTAGTCGACTAAGTCGCGCTTCGCAGCGGTCCGATAATATTTTTTGTAAAATTTTAAATATTAACTATGTAAGAAAAAAATATAAAATATATACATAGTGAACACAATATTTTACAAATCAAACATACATAAACAATACAATAAACTATTTGCATATTTTTTATGCCGATTTTGTGTTATATTTTCTTGAGCCGACACCCGTTACACTAAATGCATATAAACAAAAAATACTAAAAATATTCAATAATATAAATTTAAGTATTAAACACCGCTTCAAACTTCAATCATTCGTATTATCACAAAAATTACAAATTTCTTAAATACACCTATATTTTATATGTCGATTTTCGGCCATATTTTCTTGAGCCGACGTCTGTTGCATAAATACATATAAATATAAAATACTAAAAATATGTAGTATTAATAATTAAGTATTAACCGCCGCTTCAAACTTCAATCATTAGTATTATAACAAAAATTACAATTTTTTTAAATATCCCAAGTATATGCCGATTTTGTGTCATATATATTTTTGAGTCGACTTCCATTGCTAAGTACATATAAATTAAAAATTATAATATTAAGCTATAATAAAAATTTCAGTATTAACCACTACTTCAAACTTCAACAATTTGTATTATCACAAAAATTACAAATTTCTTAAATACCCCAAGACTTTATAATAATTTTTTTATTACGTATATGTACATCATTATAATATAAAAGATTAAAAATAAAGATTAATGTGTAAATATAATTTTAATATAACGATATAATAATGATTAAATTGTAACTAAAACTGATTATTATTTGAAAATCAATTCATGTTTCATATAAAAGGATTTAGGGCAAAACTGATCAAAACCTAACAGTAGAACTTATAATAAACCTTATTTAGAATTTATTATTGATTATTATGTGTATCATTATTGTTAGTCCTTGTGTATTGCAGAAGGGGGGGGGGGGATGAATGCAATACTGATAAAATTCAATCTAAATTTCAACAACTAAAATCAAGATTAAACGTTATCAGCAATATATGCAATCACGAACAGTATTTAGTAAGAACAAGATTCACAAAATAAATGTTTTATTTATTTTGCAAAGTGTTGCTACAACCTCAAGAAAAAGATCTCGAGCTTCGGGTTTTTTTTTCTTCGACACTTCCTTCTATTCGTTGCTATTCTAGAATGAGTTGATAGTAGGTATATGACTAACCCTATCACTATCAGTCACGGGTTTGTAAAGCTGCTGTCACTGTCAAGTGGCAGCTTCTTACAGATTGTCTTACCCATGTGACTTTCCTAAATTGCTAACATGTCAGATATACATTACAAAGAAAGCAACCTAGATCCATTCTATTTCCAGCTAAACCAATTTAGCAGATAAAGACTTGACCTTGCTCTTGAATTGATTCGCTTTTGATTTGTAGTGCCTTGAAGCTTCTGTCGTAGTCTTGCAGACTTGGTGCAGCTTAGGGATGCTGCATCACGCCTGTTTCTTGAACATTTAAACTGTCACGGGATTTGACTGAGAAAGATACCTAGCATAAGGATCTTTATTGAGACAGTTACTTTTGCCGCAAAGCTTGCTGTCACATGAATGATCTTTTGGTGACAGTATGAGTTCCCCGCATAGAGTGCTGTCGAGGATCCCAAACTTGCTGTCGAGGGCAATAGTTGCTGTCGCGTAGTCTTCCGCCAATGTTGCTGTCAGAGTGAATATGCTGTCGTGACTTGCAACATTCTGTCTTCTTGTAATCTTACTGTCACAGCTTTAGGACAGTAACCTTTATTCATGTTGTCATCCAAAAAGCATTCTTTGAGGCTTGAACACACAAGTGAACTTCTTTCAAATAATACAACTAGAATAACATTACATACTGATTACAAGAACATACTTTGGCTATGACAGTATGTTCTACTTAATTTAAAAAATTAAGTACAATCAAAGTTAAGTTGTTTCTATGCTATCACCCATAAATCCCAACAATCTCCCCCAATTTGTTTTTATGGAAAATAACAGCAAATTTACAATATGTGCTGACAACTTAACTAACAAGATCAGAATTCAAGAATTTTCACTTAGCTTGAGATTTCCTCTTCTGCCTTGCTGCATCCTCTCTTTTGAGAGCTTCTGCCAAGCAGCTTCTTAGACTTTCTACAAGAGAAATTTCAGCAGCAGACACTGCATCATCCTCTACTTCATCAATGATCTTCTTTATGGAAGGAGATATGAGAGAGCTAACATCCCTGAGATTCAGCCATTGCTCTATATCATATGGATAAGTTCTGAAATGAAGTTCTTCATTAATGAGCTTGAATCTTCTTCCAGGATAAGCATTGAGAGACTTCCTTCTTTGCTTGTCCAGCTTTGAGTCTTCTCCTTTTCTCCCTTCCAATAACTTCTCTATCTCATAAGAACAAATCTGTTCCAAGGGGTGAATTGAACCAGCTACCATATACTGTAAATCCTTCAGAGTGGATGTTTTAAGCTTATGCAAGCTGCAAACATAGATTTCTTCTTTTAGGAACTTGACTCTTAGGGGATTTTCCAGCATATATGGTTGATAATTTGGAGCTTCACTTTCTGCCTTGTTAGAGGCCTTGTGAATTTCTAGCAATTCAGCTTCCTTCTTATCAAGTTCTGTCTGAGCTTGAGAATATGCAGAAGATTCAGGTCCTTTGCTTGGCTTGGGTTGCCCTTCCTGGGTTGGTTGGGCTTGCCCTTCTTCTGTGGGTAAGTCATCAAACTCATAGTACCAGTGGTATGGTATAGGAGAGGCTGGGAGATCAGTAAGAATATCAGCATCATCAAAATCTGCAAAGTTATAGCCAAATTTCTGATAAAATTCAGCATCCCTATCTGCCTGATATTTTAGAACATGTTCCATGACAGCCTCTGAAACATTATCATAGCTCTCCAGCAACTCTACCATTCTTTCCAGGTAGAAGAAATCAATTCTTCTTTTATCTATGGTTGATGTGCTGTTCTTGGTTGATGTGGCTACCAGATTGAAGTCCTTGTCAATCTTGGCAGACCTTGATTCTTCCCACCACAGAATATACTCAGATGCCTCTTGATTTGCATCCAGCTTAACTTCAACACTCTTAATTTCTTTTGATTTCATTTGTTGAATCTTAAGACTGTTGGGAGGAATTGATTGAATTGGCTTCCTTAGATTTCTGCCAAATCCAGTGGCCTTTTCCTTTCCTGAGTATTTGTGCTTTCCTGCAGGTTTCTGTCTAGACAACCATGCCTTAGCATTAGCTTTCAGTCTCTTGGGCTTGACAGCAGCTTTGGTTTCATCCTTGACAGAACCTTCCTTGACAGTACCTCTGTCGACAGCATCTTTCAAGACAACATCTTCTATGACAGTATCCTTGTCGACAGTACCTTTGATGACAGCATCTTTTTCAGCATTTATGCAGTCAATAGCACATCTAAGAATGCTTGCCTCCAAAGCTTCCAGTATTCTTGACTCCTCTTCATCTGTTGCACCAGCATCTTTCTTTTCCTGGCTAGGAGTTTCTTCATTGCCTTCATTCTGAGATTGAATACCAGTATTCCCAGAATTACTTCCACCAGCATTTCCAGCATTTCCAGAAGCTTCACCACCTCCATCCTCACCATCTTCATCATCATCATCATCATTATCATCATGGGGAGGAATGTTATAGAAGCAGCTTCCACCTTGATCATTTCTTTTGGCATTGGCTCTAGTGATTAGCTCCTTTATTCTAGCTCCCAGTGCCTTGTCTCTCAACACCAGCATTTTGTAGATTTCTTGAACAGCATGAACTCTTCCTGGATTGGCATTTGAACTGAGTATTCCATCTAGTACCTTCAGAATTGACTTGGTTTCCATTTTGGATGGGCTACCAATATTCATGTAGTTGTTCCTTCTAATGCCATCCTTAGATTTAGATTTGTAGAAAACACATGATGGATTTGAGTAGACTTCAGGTAGCTTCTGTATGATCAGGTTCTGGATTTGCATATCCAATATTTCATTGAATGGTGTTTGAGTTGCCCTGATCTTTCCCTTCAAAGCACACAACACCTTTGCTGGCAGACTCTGTAATAGCTGCATTGTGATGAAATAAGATATGCCAGAAGTTAGATAAATACTTACAGCCCATCTTTTCTCATCATTCACCATTACACTGACACTGGTAATTTGTTCCTTTAACAGTTTTGTGGTGTTGGATGGACGGTTGCTAGGAGCATTCATTGCTTCTTCCACCAAACTGCTAAACTCATTGTCATGGTTGTGTAATGTGCTCTCCCTGTAATCCACCATCAAGACATTGGCTTCCTCTTGATCATACTCAGTACCATTTGACCAAGTAGTTCCTTTATAGATGGATTCAGGCAGTTTCCCTTTACCTTTCCCAAGTTTGTTTTGTTCCTCCATTTCTCTCCATTTCTTGTGCAGAGCATTTTCTTGAGTTTCTTGAATAGGTTCTCTAATCACCACAGGAGGCAAGATTGGATGTCTAGATGCAGGTCTTCTTTGCAATGCATCTTGAGTTTCCTTTGACATTAACACCCTTTCTCCATCCATTTCCACTTCAATAGTCCTTTCAGCTTTATCCTGTGGTTTTGCACTGCTTGGTTTGACTTGCTCCCCCTGAGACAATGCTTTCCTTTTAGCTCCCCCTCTGGTCTTCACAGCTACAGGCTCCCCCTGAGTTCCACCTGATTCTTGAATAGGCATTGATTCTGATCTTGCTACCTTCTCCCCCTTAGTTGAGTTGGCAGCTACCAGGTCAGTAAGGAACTGAATAGAAAGTTGAGTAGCAGCAAATCCATCAACCACCAGTTGAGAGAGAGAGTCCAGCTTGGAGTCCAAAGTAGCACACTGTCCTTCAAGAGCTGCAATCCTGTTACCAAAAGTAGCAGAGGGGCCACCAGACCTTAACCTTCTTGGAGGGGAAGGAAAAGACAGGGGCTTGGAGGCTATGGGGGTTCTCACACTCTCAGGGTGTTTTTGAGTGATCTCATCACCCCTCACAGTTTGACTCTCAAGGCCTAGTGCCTGAATAGTGTGGGCTCCCTCTAGATCTCTCTGGACATGCTCAAGTCCCTCTCCTTTTGCCAGCTCATTTGGCTGCCTCTCATTTTTATGCTCACCTCTCTGTTCTTTTATCTCTCTTTTCTTTTGCACACCCTCACTCAACCTAGATGCATGGGTATGAGCAGTACTAACATGCATGGAAGGAGAAGATGTAGAATGTACCTTTAGGAGTTTGGCAAGAGGTAGGTCATCATCAGAGGCATCCTCAACAAGTACAGCATCAAAATTAGGCTGGGAGGACTTGACAGCATCTTTGGGAGGAATGTTACTGTCAGTTGTAGGCTAGACAGCAGGTTCTGGCATGACAGCATCTTTGGGAGGTGGAGTGACAGTATGTTCTGTAGTGACAGCATCTTTCTCTCCACCTTTGACAGTAGCTGTGCCCAGGACAGTAGCATCCCCAGTGTCTTTGACAGCAACAGAGGCTGTGACAGCATCTTCCTGAAGGTAAGATGCTCCTTGGAGGTCAGACAAAGTGTTGGCTGTTTCAGTTTCTGACAAAATACCACTTTGCCCTAGCTCAGTGTTTGGAGGAGTGGTGTCCATCTCACTTTGAGAAATGGGTGCTTGTGGACCACTAGAGGGGGGCTCATCCATGATTGGAGATGGATGATCAAAACCTGAAGGGTTGGGACTGTCCCCTTCTCTAGGTTGTGGAGAAGAAACAAAAGAATGTGTAGGGAAGGAAGAAGGTGAAAGTGGAGTAGAGAGTGGGGGCTGATTCACAGATGAAACATGTGAACCATCAATAGGAGTAGAGAAATCCTCACTGTGCCCTAACTCACTGTGTGTTTCTTCAAGTGGGGGTATCTCAGGTTGGGAACCATGAGTTTGTGCAGACTCTGTACAGGGTGCCTTGGGAGACAGGCCAATTTCAATAGAAGCACCTTGTTGAGAAGGCACATCTAGGGAGGAGTTTATTTCCCTGGTTTCCTCCACAGTCTTTTGGGAGACTGCAGGGTGGCTGACAGTGGTGTTGGTCCTCCTAGCTCTCTTCTTCTTAGGCTCAGGGGGAACCACTGTGGGTTCTGCTTGACTACCTTCCTTATTTGCTGCACTAGGTGCAGTGTCTCCCTCTTGACTAACAGAGCTACCACCAACATCAGCTTCTAAGGATCTTTTTCTGGATTCTTGCAAGGCTTCTCTTTGGGCTTTGGGAAGTCTAGAGGGCCTAGGCTGAGTGTATGGTGTTGAATGGGGGTTAACTGAATTTGGGCCTAATCCAGCTTCATCCTCAAGAGAAAAAGAATCATAACCAGTAGGTAATGGATAATCAAGGTTGGTCACTTGATCAACCATGTGCTGAGTGAAGCAAAGTGGAATATGTGCATTTAGATCCTGTGAAGATAACAGTGTGTGTGTGTTCTTTTTCAAGACAGAACAAACCTCTAGACGAGGGGCATCATTATTAAAGTCACAGAAAGTATTGATACACATCATAAGAAAACGAGGGTAGTGTGATACCTTCTTACCTATGGCAGCTTTGAGTTGTGCCATGAGGAGAGCTCCAACATTCACCTTGTATCCATGGACAAGAGAATGTGTCAGTTTCTTGATGTAGGAGGGTATCCCATTCCAGCATGTGGACTTGGTAGAGAACACCTTGACCATTGCATCAAATATCATGCTCCATTCCTTCCTTAGATACTTCCTGTCCATTTCACCAGACGGGTACCACTTGGTTGTTCCCTCTTCGAGAATAGGGCCTGCATACCCAATCTTCAAGAAGAGCTTCTTCAGAGTGTCATCATTAGCAAGTGGAGCAAAGTTTTGGCCTGCTTCCAGTGTAATTCCAAGAGCAGTATTGATGACCTCAGCTGTGAGAATGTATTGTTGCCCATTAATCGTGAATTGAATAGCTGGGTTTTCACCCTCAGTTTGAGCAACAGCAGTGCGCCAAAATTCCTCAAGTTTGTCTAGGTCGAGAATTGGAGTTGAGGTAATGGCTGAACGAAGATAGGACTTGTTCAAGAAAAACACCAGTCCTTTGAAATCCTCACCAGCATCATTTGGGGAAAAGATGCCAGCAAAGTTTGTTTGAGAGAGAGTCTGTTTGGGGGCCATGGAGATTCCAAGAAAAGAAGAAAGTGAGAAAGTAGCTTTTTGCTTGAAGAAAAGTATTTTGCCTTGAGTTTTGTGAGAGTGATATATCTGAGTAACTGGAGAATGAATATGGGTTTCTCAAACGTTTGCTCAAAAAGTGGAGTTAAAGGACGTGTCTTAATCCACTCTCTTAACACGTGAGTTACTGCCCGTTATTCACTGTCAATTGTGGGGTGAATGTCCAATTACAACGGTCCACTATTGTTGACAGTAACCTGTGCGCTAGAAACAATCTGTCAGTAAGAGGAGGTGGTGACAGTAGGTTTTGCGCGACAGCAACTATTGCGCAAAAACTTGCTGTCACCGTTAAGCATATGAATGACAGTATCCTTTACAAGTCTTGACAGAAAGTCTTTTCCTGCTGTCAAGAAGGTTGCTGTCAAGAAACACATGACAGTATCCTTCTTAACGACAGTAACTTCGATTAGGAAATGGTTCTGTCATGAACTTATTAGAATGCTTGATTCATACACTGAACTTAATATTGACAAATTATGGATTTAGCAATGTAATCTTTTGAACACAGATATTAAGCAATTAACACAGACAAATCATAAACTCAGTAACCACAAAAACATGGGACTTTTATTAATATTAATAAAATCATTAAAATTGAACATTTAGTACATTATTCTATGATTTTATTAACTAGTTCTAAGACTTCTTCCTTAATCTCTTCTTCAGAGCGGCCTTCTTTTTCAAGAAGGGCCTGAAGCTCCTTCTCTTCTTCCACAGCCTTGGCTTCTTCTTCCTTAGCCTTGGCCTCCTTTTCCTCATCGATCTCATCCATGGCGTCCAACAACATTTCAAAGAGCTCGTCGATCTCTTCATTGTCGGGTTCACTATCACACTTCTTTAGACCAACTTCAATTCCTACTTTGTTTTCCATTATTTACTTTAAAACTGTGAGCAGACTGGTGAAACCTAAGGTTAATTTATAGGCAAAACCGTCTAAGGATTAAAGTCTAATGGTCAACAGTTAGAGTACCCATACAACTACCACAAAAGTAATTAATGGTCGTGTCCTCCTTTAATCCTACAGATTAATGCAAAAGAGTGTGAAAGTCCAATGGAACAGATTTTTAACTCTCAAACTTAACAGATAACCACAATAAAGTCATACACGGTTTAAAAATATGAGACTGGCACAAAAATACTGACATGAGTAGTCAAATCAACACATGCTGTCACATAACAGACATAAACCAAGTAGACAGTAACTTCTCTTGACAGCAGGTTTGACATTGCTGTCATGAGCTTCAAAAAAAAATTGAAAATTTAGAAACCTTAGTAAATTAACATACCAGATTCAGCATTCCCAATTCACTTACCAACCTGTTGAAGGTTGCTTCATCCAATGGCTTAGTGAAGATGTCAGCAAGTTGCTTGTCAGTTGGGACATAAATCAGCTTCACAGTTCCTTGTTCAACATGCTCTCTGATAAAGTGATGTCTTATATCAATGTGCTTTGTCCTAGAGTGTTGAACTGGATTGTCTGAGATGGCTATGGCACTAGTGTTGTCACAGTAAATGGGAATATCTCTTAACACTAGACCATAATCTAGAAGTTGACTTTTCATCCATAGAATTTGTGCACAGCAACTGCCTGCAGCAATGTACTCAGCTTCTGCAGTTGAGGTAGAAACTGAATGCTGCTTCTTGCTAAACCATGATACCAATCTTCCACCAAGAAATTGACAGCTACCAGTAGTACTTTTTCTGTCAATCTTGCATCCAGCATAGTCTGAGTCTGAGTAACCAATTAGATCAAATCCAGTATTCTTAGGATACCAAAGACCTAGGTTAGGAGTGCCTTTTAAGTATCTAAAGATTCTCTTGATGGCTACCAAGTGTGACTCCTTTGGATCACTTTGAAACCTTGCACAAAGACATGTAGCAAACATGATGTCAGGTCTGCTAGCTGTTAGGTATAGGAGGGATCCTACCATGCCTCTATAAGTGCTTGAGTCAACTTTCTTTCCTTTAGGATCAAGATCCAGACTAGTTGCTGTGGACATTGGTGTCTTTGCAGGAGATGAATCTTCCAAGTTGAACTTTTTGAGAAGTTCCTTGATATACTTAGCTTGACTTATGAAGATTCCATCAGTTTGTTGAAGAATTTGTAACCCTAGAAAGAATGACAATTCTCCCATCATGCTCATCTCATATTTGTTACTCATGAGATGGGAAAACTTCTCACACAGCTTCTCATTTGTAGAACCAAAAATGATATCATCCACATAGATTTGTACCAGAATGATGTCCTTGCCATGATGCTTGTAGAAAAGTGTCTTGTCCACAACTCCTCTGGTAAACTGGTTTTCCAGAAGAAAGGTGGAAAGTGTGTCATACCATGCCCTGGGTGCTTGCTTTAGTCCATACAAAGCTTTGAAGAGTTTGTACACAAAGTTATGCATGTCAGCATCCTCAAACCCTGGTGGCTGTTCCACATACACTTCTTCTTCCAGCTCTCCATTTAGAAAGGCACTTTTGACATCCATCTGAAATACTTTGAAGTTGCAGTGTGCAGCATAAGCTAGAAAGATTCTTATAGCTTCAAGTCTGGCAACAGGAGCAAATGTCTCATCATAATCCGTTCCCTCCTGTTGACAGTAACCTTTAGCCACTAGCCTTGCTTTGTTCCTTGTCACCAATCCATTTTCATCAAGTTTGTTTCTGAAAACCCACTTGGTCTCAATAACTGACTTTCCCTTAGGTCTTGGAACCAATCTCCATACATTGTTTCTTTCAAACTGATTTAGCTCTTCTTGCATGGCTATCACCCAGTCAGAATCCAACAATGCTTCATCAATTGTCTTGGGTTCCATTTGTGACAGGAAGCATGAGAACATGCTGTCAGCAGAGACTTTGTTCCTTGTCCTCACACCAGAATTGGGATCACCAATTATAAGGTCATTTGTGTGGTCCTTGGTCCACCTGGTGATTCTGGGCAGGCTACTTGATTGAACAGGAACATTTGCTTCAGCTTGTTGAGTTGAATGCTCATCAATTTCATTGTCTCCACCATGTTCTTCATTGTCTCCAGAGTCAACACTGTTCTGAATGTTAGATGTTATGGTGTGTGATTGAGCTGGAGTTTGAATGACAGTAGTGGTGTTGACAGCATCTTTGTCAACTTCAACAATTTGAGTGAAGCTAGGTTCTTCATCTACAATCTCCTCAGCTTCCAGGTATCCTTGATTCTCAAATCTGAATGTCTGCATCTTTCCTTCTTCATGCAGTCCTGGGAACTTGGTTTCATCAAATGTGACATTAACACTTTCTTCAATAATCCTATGTTCCATGACATAAACTCTGTAGGCAGTCCTTTCTGTGCTGTAACCCATGAATAATCCTTCAAAAGCCTTGGTGTCAAATTTTCCTTTCTTCTCATGGTTGTCTTTCATCATAAAGCATTTGCTCCCAAACACATGAAAATATTTGACAGTAGGTTTCTTTCCAGTTAGCAGACAGTAAGGAGTACTTGCATGAGTTTTGTTGATCATGGTTCTGTTCTGAGTATAACAGGCTGTGTTGATAGCTTCAGCCCAGAAATATGTTGGCAACTTAGCATCATGCAACATAGTTCTAGCTGCTTCAATGAGAGTCCTGTTCTTTCTTTCTACAACTCCATTCTGCTGTGGAGTTCTTGCAGCAGAGAATTGTTGTACAATTCCTTCATCTTTACAGAATTTTCCAAGAGTGGCATTTCTGAATTCTGTACCATTGTCACTCCTCAAGATTTGAACTTTTGAGTTTGGGGTTCTATCAAGAACTCTGACTTGATCAATAATCACTTGAGCAGCTTCATCTTTGGATTCAAGAAATTTCACCCAAGTGTACCTTGAGTAATCATCCACCATTACCAAGGCATACCTCTTTCTGGCCATAGATGGTACATTGACTGGTCCAAAGAGGTCCATGTGAATTAACTTGAGTGCTTCTGTGTTGGTGTTTACTTGTTTGGACTTGTGCACAACTCTTCTCAGTTTGCCCATTTGACAATCTTCACACAGTCCTTCTTGACAGAATTCCTGTTGGGGCAAACCTCTCACTAACTCCTTCTTCATCAGAATATTCATTGTCTTGAAGTTGAGATGTGAGAGCTTCCTGTGCCAAAGCATACTGTCACCAACAGTAGCTTTACTGTAAAAACAGTAAACTTTATCCTTCTTTGTTGAGCTTAGATCAGCAACAAACAAGCTTCCTTTTCTGACCCCTTTTAGAGAGAGGCTTCCATCCTTCTTGTGATAGATGTTGCAAACCATCATGTCAAAGTCAACCTTAAATCCTCTGTCACTGAATTGGCTGACACTGAGTAGGTTGTGCTTCAATCCATCCACAAGAGCAATATCTTCAATGACAACATTTCCAATTTCCAGACAGCCATATCCCACTGTGTAACCCTTGCTGTTGTCTCCAAAGGTTGTGATTGGGCCAGCTTTCTCTACATAATGTGATAGCAGGGCTTTATCACCTGTCATGTGTCTTGAGCAACCACTGTCAATTATCCACATGACCTGATTTTTCTTCTTACCCTGCAAAACAGAATGTTTCTAAGTTGCATATGGTACCCAATCTTTGTTGGGTCCTGCAGTTTCAGTGTTCCCTGAGTTTCTTCCAGTCACAACATCACAAGCATTATCAAAGACTTCCTGTTTGACTTCTCTTTTCACCCACTTAGGTTTAGAATTGGACTTGGTCCTTTTCTTAGTGGATGAAGCCTTTTTGCTGTTGCCAGCAGGCTCAGAAGTCTCAACAGTGTTTAGGTATGAGCATTTTTCAGTAGAGAGAACAGGTAAGTTAAAGCATGTACTCATGGCAGTGATTTTGCATGGCATACAATCAATGTTATTACAGACACTCATAGTTCTATGCATAAGGGGGGTTCTGTGTAAGTTACCATTGAGTTCAGTTGCATTGATCTTATCCTCAATTGGTTTCTTACAAACATGTGTTAAGTGATGTGTAGATCCACAGTTATTGCATAGTTTCCTAGAAGCACCTCCAACATTAGTGTATCCATTTCCTTTGTTGACACCTACCTTACCATTCCTGTTCCTAGACTTGGGAGTCACTGGATTGACAGTATGTTCAGAAGTTGCTGTCGAACTATCCTTGACAGTATCTTTTAATCCTACTGTCTTGACAGAAGGTTTGAGAGTTACTGTCTTGGACTCATTCTTGACAGTATCTTTGAAAGATTCTGTCTTGCCAATCGTGACAACATCCTTTGAACTTACTGTCTGATTGCTTGGTAAGTTTACTGTCTTGGGGATTGTGACAGTATCCTTTCCTTCCTTGAATGTGCTGTCAACACCTTCATCCTCATCAAGAATTTCTTGTTTGATGAGCATGGCTTCTTCATCAAACTCAATTTCAGCAGCTTTGAAAATAGGAGTTTTAACTTTCTTGAGAATGGTGGGTTTGACAGCAGCTATTCCAGGACAATCTTGAATCATAGTTTCCTTTCCAGGTCTTCTACCATAAGAAAAACCTATACCAACAGACTGATTTTCTGTATGCTTATCATTGTAATCCTGAAGTATCTTTGATGAGTTTCTATAGGCCTTAATCTTAAATTCATTTTCAGCAATCTCATTCCTCAGGAATTCCTCAACCTCCTTAGCACATTTTAATTCATTTTTAAGTTTGGCATTTTCTTGAGCTAAAGAGCCTAGAGAACTGGTTTTGAGAAAAAGAGAATCATTTTCAGACTGAAGTGTTTCATTTAGCTTACTTAGTCTAGAGATTTCCTCATTAGCAGCAGATAAGCTAGTATAGACATTGAACATTTCAGCACTTAAGTCTTTAATGGTTTTCTTATACTCATCAGTAGACATATCAAGTAAGACAAGTGAAGGTACCTGACTTGAAGGAGTTGATGCTACCTCATCAGTGCTAGCCATGAGAGCTAGGTTAACATACTCTTCCTCTTCTTCATCATCAGAATCATCCCAACACTTTCCTTCAGCCACATAGGCTCTACCTTGATTTTTCTTAGAGTATCCACCAGTTCCTTTCTCATATCTTTGAACCTGTTTGGGTCTTTTGCATTCAGTAGCAAAATGACCAGGTTCTCCACAGTTGTAACATTTGAACTTTGATCTATCCACAAATCCAGTTTTGTATCCTCCTTTGGTTGAACTTCCCACAGCAGCCTTTGATGAGCTTCCTTTGCTGAACTTGGATGCTTGGCTTTGAGGCTTGTATGACCTATCCTTCTTGAACCTAAAGTTCTTGAACTTCTTGGCCATGTAAGCCATAGTGGGGTTGTCCATGCTTTCCAGTTCCTCCATTGTGTAGAAGTCTTCATCTTCCACATCTTTAATCTGTAGTACCACTTTCTCATCATCTTCAACCACCTCTTCTATCTTCAAGGTCTGTGTTGGGGTTGATTGTGTGATCTGTGGTACTTCACTTGGCTGTGTGATCCTTGGCACATGTGCTACTAGGGCACTTGACATATTAGCCATCTTGTTCCTTGTTCCACTTTGTATGGCTCTCTTTTGAAAGAGTTCGAGTTCATAGGATTTCAGAATACCATAAAGTGTCTCAAAGGTTATAGTGTTGAGATCTCTTCCTTCTCGTATGGCTGTTGTCTTGTGTTCAAGGTGATCAGGCAGTGTGAGCAGGAACTTGACGTTTAATTCTTTTCTGTCATAGTACTTGCCATGTATCTGTAATTCAGTTAAGAGCTTACTGAACCTTTCGAACATGGAGGTTAAGTCTTCACCAGGCTTGGCCATGAATGCCTCATATTGAGATATTAGAATTTGCCTTTGGTTGCCCTTAACCTCTTCACTTCCTTCACAGAGTAAGGCTAACCTGATCCACATCTCCTTGGCTGATGTGCAGCTTATTACACTTCCACACATGGCTTTATCCAGCGTGAGAGAATCGAGCAAGATAAGTTGCAAATGATCATCTAGCACCATTTTCTCCTTTTCAGGTTCCAAGATTTCCGAGGGATCTTTGGGAACCCAATGTGCAGGAATAATCTCACCATTCACTGTTGTGGCTTCAATTTCCTTTCTTGGAATGAAAGGACCATTCTCGAGTATACCTGGGTATAGTGGATTTGCAGCTTTGATAAACAACAAGATTTTTCTTTTCCAAATGCTGTAGTTCTCTTTATCAAAAGCTGGGATCTTGATACTGTTTGATTTCTGCATTTTCTCCGGGATCTCAGATATGTATGTTAATCTGAATGCTCTGATACCAGTTGTTAGTCCTTGTGTATTGCAGAAGGGGGGGGGGGATGAATGCAATACTGATAAAATTCAATCTAAATTTCAACAACTAAAATCAAGATTAAACGTTATCAGCAATATATGTAATCACGAACAGTATTTAGTAAGAACAAGATTCACAAAATAAATGTTTTATTTATTTTGCAAAGTGTTGCTACAACCTCAAGAAAAAGATCTCGAGCTTCGGGTTTTTTTTTCTTCGACACTTCCTTCTATTCGTTGCTATTCTAGAATGAGTTGATAGTAGGTATATGACTAACCCTATCACTATCAGTCACGGGTTTGTAAAGCTGCTGTCACTGTCAAGTGGCAGCTTCTTACAGATTGTCTTACCCATGTGACTTTCCTAAATTGCTAACATGTCAGATATACATTACAAAGAAAGCAACCTAGATCCATTCTATTTCCAGCTAAACCAATTTAGCAGATAAAGACTTGACCTTGCTCTTGAATTGATTCGCTTTTGATTTGTAGTGCCTTGAAGCTTCTGTCGTAGTCTTGCAGACTTGGTGCAGCTTAGGGATGCTGCATCACGCCTGTTTCTTGAACATTTAAACTGTCACGGGATTTGACTGAGAAAGATACCTAGCATAAGGATCTTTATTGAGACAGTTACTTTTGCCGCAAAGCTTGCTGTCACAGGAATGATCTTTTGGTGACAGTATGAGTTCCCCGCATAGAGTGCTGTCGAGGATCCCAAACTTGCTGTCGAGGGCAATAGTTGCTGTCGCGTAGTCTTCCGCCAATGTTGCTGTCAGAGTGAATATGCTGTCGTGACTTGCAACATTCTGTCTTCTTGTAATCTTACTGTCACAGCTTTAGGACAGTAACCTTTATTCATGTTGTCATCCAAAAAGCATTCTTTGAGGCTTGAACACACAAGTGAACTTCTTTCAAATAATACAACTAGAATAACATTACATACTGATTACAAGAACATACTTTGGCTATGACAGTATGTTCTACTTAATTTAAAAAATTAAGTACAATCAAAGTTAAGTTGTTTCTATGCTATCACCCATAAATCCCAACAATTATGGTTTTATAATAAAGAATTACAAAATAATCTTTAATTTAGTGATGATTTAACACTATTATAGTATTATCTAAGTGCAGCTATCCGAAAACTGAAGTGAAAAGAAAAAAGAAGTTACAATTTTTTACAACAAAATTTTTATGATATTTAAAATAAATATGATAATAAATTCTAAAAAAAATAGGTACATACATAACCTAGCATACATTGTAATATACTCTATTTGTCCTCCTCAATTCTTTACATTGAGGTTGAGCACAGACGTCAAGAAAACGTGTAATTTAATTGAAGAAAAGTAAGAAAAGTGAGTAAAGTCGTGGGAACAGTCAATATTTAATATATAAAGTGTAGATAGTGGGGGAAAGTAGTAAATATAGTTAATTTTTATATTATAAAACTTTATTATTTTAAAAAAAATTAAAATATAAAGAATTGAGAGAAACATTCAAAAAGAAAAATGTAAAGAAATGAGGGACGGAGGGACTAATACATTTTGTCAAGTTTTGTTGACTCCTTCCAGAAGCTACAAAGATAGTCCAGCAGATCGAAAAAAAATCCATGCAATTTAAAGAGACCGGTTATACAAAGTATCATACATATTGCACTTTGCACACAAACAAATAATTTAAACTTTATAACACGTGAATCCAGCCATTCATGTATCTGAGACATATCATATACATGATCAAACTAAAATTTTAAAAATTGCTCATCCTAAGTATTACTACTACATCTTACAGAATTCATTATTAGAGAATTCTTTTGGTTTTCTCCGACCTAAGTATTACTACTACATCTTTACGATTTAAATGACAATGATGATAAAAGTAAAATAAATTTATTGATCACAATAAAGTATTAGAGAAAATTTGTAAAATTTTAAATAAACAATTAAAAATTGTTGAATTTAATATAAAAAAGTATTTTATACTTCAACATAAAAACTATTTTTTCAAATTATAAGATTCGAATAACATCAATAATTTAACAAAATTAATATTTATTTTAAGTTTACTAAAAAAGGCTTAGGTTTCAAAAAGTTAATATCTTTATAAAAGATTAAGGGTTTAAATCTCATCTACACTTATTAAAATATAATTTAAAATTAGCACCAAATATACTAAGAATAAATTGAAGATATAATAATAAAATTAAAAGTATTCTAAGATTTAAATTCAGTCAGTCGGATATTAAATTTATATATGTTGTTGACTCTTGAATATAAAAAACAAATTATATGTATTAATATGAAATTTGAATTCCAGTCAGTATCATTGCTAAAAATTTAATATTTATATAATTAGTATTTAAAATACTAAAACATCTAAAAATTAACAAAGTTTAAGTATAAAAATATCTATATGAATTAATATAATCAAATATATTAAAGAAGACCTGCACCGAGGAAAAGCATAACTACCTTGAGTTGAGTTAATATAACTGCGTGTGATTTTTAACTTGATCTTGTTCAAAGAACTCTCCAGAAAACTTCAATAAGATAAGTCGATTGTTAGTTGTATTCTACAAAATAAAATATTAAATTTTCGTTAAAAAAGGGTCAATCGTATCTCACAATATTATTAAAATCAAATTATGAGAATATCAAACATAATTGGAACCTTAATAACTATGATCGATACGTCATGCATAAAATAATTTTACATGTCGCACGACTAATTTTTATGCATAGTTAATATTCATCCCATCAATCCTGCATGATATATAATATGAATCCGTACACTTTAAAGTTAGCCTGGAGTTGAAAGAACAAAATCACGTACAATGTATAATTAGCAGAACAATGAATCTATATATTTATGAATCTGTTCTTTATATATTTATTTTCTCTCCTATAAATTCGAATATAAATAAAAAAATTTAATTTTATTAGTACCTTTTAAATTCAAATTCAAATTTGTAGTATAATTTCTCGACGACTTATCTTTCATAAGTATTACTTTTTCTAAATATTAGGAGTTATATAAGGAAATTTAAATTTCTAGATGTTATAAAAAGAAAATTCAAAATTCTAATTTAAAATAGAGGAGTTCTAGAAATATAAAAAAATATGATCCAATATTAATTAGAGGTTATACTTACCTTTTATACAATTCTTTCTTTTATACAACTTAAAAAAAGTTTTGACTTTATTTTCTAAAAAATAAGACTTAAAAAGGAAGTTTAATTTTAAGTATTTAAAATTGAGGAATTCTAAAAAATTAAAAAAATATGAATCGAGCGATTTTAGAGCTCCTAGATGTTTTCCTTTATATATATAGGTTTGTGCTCAAGTGAGAACCCAATTAAAATGAGAACTGAGATCAAATCTCAGCCCTCCATTTTTAATTAAAAGGTTTAATCTCCACCACATATCCAACTCTATCTCCCCGACGGCTCCTTCATTTCTTCTTCTTCTTCCATGTGTTCTTTTCTATTATTTTTCCGGTCATCGATCCTACCGCCTACCGACTCAATCTTCACCCTATATCATACATATTTACATACTCTCCCCCTTTTTATTCTCTCTCTCACAGTTGTGCTGCCACCAACCTCCGTACAAATCAAACTTTCTTTTTCTTCGTTTTCCATCATCATTCCTATATCGCTGTAACCTCGGCGATACACAAGTTCCGGTGCTAAACCACAACTACACATCTACTTTCCATTATTTCGTCGCTTTTGATGACCACTACAACGTTCACTTCAATTCCGATCTCGAATGACGACAGATCTGAAGGATAAATGTTGTTACAACTCTTGTTTTACGAGATTTCTATCCAAAATATTGGTGATTTTTTTACCTAGTTTTGGTGAATTTATGTGATTTTTTTTTATTATTAGTGTTAATTTAAGTGTTTTATCGATGTAATTTGGTGATTTTGTAAATAACGATGATTAGTGGATCAAAAGTGATAATGATAATTTAAATTTTGACGATTTTATCGTATTTTTTGAGATTTTTATTACTTTTTATGATTTTGGTGGTGATATGATGGTGTATCGATGGTGGTGACGTCGGGGGTGATGTTGATGGTGGTGGCGTGGTTGTGATCAGTGCTAGTAGCGGTGTGGTAGTTTTATTAATATGACGGTGGTGATTTTCTGGTTAATAGTAGAGATTTTCTGGTAATGATTAGAGATGTTGACCGAAATTAGTGGTGATTTTCATGTCAATTGTGGTGATTTTCTGGTGGTAACCTGAGATGGTGACCGGAATTAGTGGTGATTTTTTGGTTGATTGTGGTGATTTTATGGTGGTGACTAAAGATGGTGGCCGGAATTAGTGATGATTTTATGGTCGATTTTGGTGATTTTCTGATGATGACCGGAGATGGTGGCCGGAAGTAGTCACTTGTTGTGTGATCAGATATTTGTAATGGTGTGTAAAATTAATGGATGATATAAAATAAAAATAATATAAAATTAAAATGTGTGGCTAAGATTTATTGATGCATATAAAATAAGTGGTTTGGATTAGATCTCATATCTCACAATAGTGGGGGTTCTCAATGAAGCGCGATTCTATCTATACTATATTATTAAAGTCGAAACATTTAAAGTTTTGGTTTTCGGTTTTCGGTCTTTTATTCTATTTAATAAATAATAATAATAATATAAAAATAGTAACTAGATGATTGCCTTTTATAATTAAAATATTTTTTTTCTAACAAAATCTACTCCTTTTCCAAAAATATCATGACCGTTATCTTTAAATTAAAATATATTACATTTTATATTTGTTATCACTAAAATCTCTGTTTTCTAAAAAATTCTAACAAAATCTACTCTTTTTCCAAAAATATCACGACAATTACCTTTAAATTAAAACATATTATCTTTTATATTTGTTTTCACTAAAATCTCTATTTTCCAAAAATATGAGGTGCAATTCTTACTTATTTATTTTAAAACCTATTTTAATAATCTATTTAATAAATAATAAAATAATATAAAAATAGTAACTAGCTGATTGCCTTTTATAGTTAAAACATTTTTTTCTAACAAAATCTACTTTTTCTCAAAAATATCACAGACAATTACCTTTAAATTAAAATATATTACCTTTTATATTTGTTATCACTAAAATCTCTTTTTTTTTTCCAAAAATATCAAGTGCATCTCTTACTTATATATTTTAAAACCTATTTTAATACTTTTAATTATTTAAAAAAAACTTACCTATTTTAACAAGTGAACGTATTTTTTTAACAAATACAATTAATATAATTAAAACATATCTAAAAATATTACGGGTAGTTACTTTTTTTTTTAATTAAAACATGTTAGTTTTTCTATTTGTCCTTATTAAAAAAAACTTACTTATTTTAACATGTCAACGTATTTTTTTAATAAATACAATTAATATAATTAAAACACTTCTAAAAATATCACGGGCAATTACTTTTTTTTAATTAAAACATGTTAGATTTTCTATCTATCTTTATTATTAATATTATAGAATAATATTAATAATACCTCATTTATCTTCCTCAGCCTCATCTGTATTTTTTTATATTTTTTATGTTCCAATTAATATTTAAGTTTCTCATTTTATAATTTATCATATTAATTTTTACTTTTATTTTAATATTTTCCGTTCACATTAAATTTTTTAGTTTATTATTTTTTATGGCCCGTGCCTTGCACGGGTTATAGGCTAGTATATATAATAATAAAGATATGATATTGTTCTTACTATTTTATCTCGTTTCATACTAATTATTATCTCTTCTCTTAACGGAGACAACAAAATATTCTCTCGAATCACAAGATTTATTCTTGTTTCAAAGATAAATATGATTGATTATCGAAGCAAACATCTTATTTCAACTAGAGCTGGCAATTTGATACACGACACGTGAACACGGTACGAACACGACGACACGGATAATTAGTGTTTGGGTGCAAAAATTTGGTACACGAACACGAAAGTACACGAACACGAAAAAACACGAATATAATTAGTGTCGGGTTTGGGTTTTCACAATAGGTACACGACACGAAACGAAAGTACACGAATTAATGAAGTAAATAAATAATTTTAAAAAATATATATTATTTATAGTATTGCATATTTAGAAAATATATAATGAATTACATATGAACAATAAATAAAAGTTTCATGACTAATTAGCAGTAAGTTATACATTTATATATAAGAAGTATACATTTATATATATTGTATGTATTACATATTTAATACACATTTCATAAAAATTTACATAATTAAAATAGTTTTATAATATATAAATTTTAATTTAATTAAATTTATATTTTTGTTTAATGTACACGAATACGACACGTAAAGTACACGACACGTTTTGAATTGGATATGTGTTTCAAATTTAGTACACGAATCCAAAACGGGTCGGATATGAATTTTACATTAAGTACACGAAAACACGAAAGTACACGACCCGGTCCAATTGTCAAATCTAATTTCAACCACACACGAATCAACTGCACAACGGACTTTATGTTAATTGCATTCACATCATTCAATTCCAAATTGGATACTGATGTTATGCGAATAAAGAATATGGATGCCTCCCGGATTTCTATTTTTGGAGAAGTTACGTTGTATCAAGAAATTACACGACCTTGCAACTAGGGGTGGCAAAATCAGACCCGACTTGACAACCCGACATGAATTCGATCCGAAGTGTACGAATTCGGGTTGAAGTTTTTCGGGTTCGGGTTGACCCATAACTGACCCAAAAAATTCGGTTCATTTTCAGGTTAATTTCGGGTTACCCGAAACTTACCCGAAATTACCCGAAATAATATTTATATAATATAAAATAAAATATATTCTGAAAATACCTATATTTTATATTTTTTTGTATTATTTGTTATTTAAATTAATATATATTCTAATTAAATAATATTAAAATTAATTTATATAATCAAAATATAATTTATTTATTATTTATAATATATAATTATATTTATTAAATAAATAATAACTAGCATAAAAACCCGTGCAAGGCACGGGCCGCTAGCTTAGATTGTGATTTTAAACTAAACTACACATTATCAATGTCATTTGACATATATGATTGTATATTTTTGATGTTCATAGAGTTTTTATTGTTAATGTTATGATTATGTTGTACTTGCTTAAATATGTTGAAGTTTATAATTTTAAAACTAATACGAGTAGTTTTGATAAATATGTTTGTTTTTAATTTTTGTCGTGGATCATAGAATAGAATTAGAGTGTTCTATGAATGTTTTCTAATTAAGACAACATTTTTAAAATTATAATCCTAAAATTTTTCAAGTTCTTAAAAAATGATGCATTCATTTAGTTCATCTCCGATAATATTCAAGGTAGAAACTAAATAGCCTTCAAGATGTTGCAATATGAGATTGTAGGTTTTAGTACTGATTTTACTCAAAAGCCTTCGTAAATCTTCTAATACTCTACTTAGGCCTTGCGTTTTCAGTTCTTAAAACTTTCTTTGTAACTCTTTTATGTCTTTTCTTCTGATCTCTTAATTTTAAGTATTTTTTACCTTTATTTCTCTTCCCATGTCTATCTAACTTTCAAAACATAGGACAATGTAACTAATTGACTTAAGTGGAACTACCTTGTGTCAAATCATTCTATTATTAAGTACGTTTGGTACCATTTCGATGTGTTTCAATTCTTCCAAACAAACAGACTTTTTTTAACTCTGAACTTGAGAATTGATCAATTATGGTTAGATAAATATTTTTTGCTTATATCATCGTAAGTTAAAATTGCTCATATGCCCTCTGAGTTCTGTCAGTGTTTTGACAATGAATCCATCCTTTATTTTTTTCAAAATACAACTTCATCCAGGAAAATATCATTACTAATTAAAACACCGGTCATTTTTCTAGCAATTAACATAAATTTCTATTCTTTGCGGTTAATTTTTTTTTCTAGGTATGGTTGCACATTTTTTTTCGTATGTTATAATGTACTTACTTTTATTTATATAGATAATTTGATTGATCGGGGACTATAATTTTAAATAACCCGGGCTGTATAATGTGATTTGATCTAATTTTTTAAATTTGTTATAGACTATATATTTTAATCTGTTTATTGTTTACACAAATTATTATCAAAATTTTAGAATATATAATTCATTTAATTGTTTTGTTGTACTATCTATTTATTTTTATTATCTCATCTTTTACAATATTTTAACTCAAAACAAATAGTTTTTCATATGTTTTATTTATGTTTTTTTAGTTATTATATATATATATACTGTATTATTAAAGCCGAAACATTGAACGTTTGATAATCGGTCGATACAGTTATCATATTTTGATATTTGTACTTTAGTTCTTTTATTTTTACTACTTTATTTAATTTATTAAAAACAACAATTTTATTCAAAATATAGTTTGGTAGTCGGTCGGTCAATACGACATTCATATTATGATATTTGCACTCTAGTCCCTTTTCTTTTGCAATTTGACCTTAATTTATTAAAAACAACAATTTTAATTAAATATATTTTTAAAATATCGTTAAACAGAAAACTCTTAAAACACAATTTAATCACACTCAAACATAAATACACACGTCAATTCAACAATCACATAAAACTTTTCAAATTTAAAATGAACTTCAAACAAAGTAAATATAAATGTAAAATAAGAAGAATATGAATGTTTTATGCATCACACTGACTCTATACTTGTAGTATATAGTATAGATAAGAACAAATAATTATAAATATAATGTATACATATTATCAATATGTGTTTTTTAACAATGATCATTGTGCGATAAATAAAGTAATCCTCATTCGAGCATTGAGGCGGGTTCGACAAATGAGTTCATGTTCGGAGTCTCCCCGACCCCGAAGTGACCGATCGCCCATACCTAAATTATTGTCTAATTTTACACATGTTTTAACACTAATTTCATTAATTTAAAAATAAATAAGTCATAAATATGTAAATAAACTACTTGTAATATGTTATTTATGTTATCTCAACATTTAATAATACATTTTATATATTAAATATTTGAATAATTCAAATATATTGCGTAGTACAAGAAAAGTTCGACTCTGATGCAAGAAAATAGAATATATTATAGTTATCGATACATATACAAAATATTTGTCTAGTTAAAAGAAAAATAAAAAGCACCACATAATATTCTTTTTAAAACTTAATATTAATATTTTATAAGACTGGTAGTATATATGATTCTGTATGATATTTTAAGTATTAAAAAAATTAAGTTTATTAAATATTATAAATCACCTTAATTTTCACTCAAAAATTTAAATAATAATAAATATAGGATAAGAAAGATATGAGGTTTTTGTCATATGATTTTTAGATTAAAATCAAAAAGAGTCTTGTAGCTCAATGGTTATAAGGATGGCTTCTTTGGCGAATGTTAGGGGTTCGATCCTTGACTAAAACATTATTTACTTAAATTTTTTCCATAGATAAGAGAGTAGTGGCATTGCATGTAATTTTGTAATATGTAAGGGTAAAATGGTAATTTCACGGGGGGTGTATTGGCTCAAATGCCCCTAAATTATCCATGTGTTCTCCTATTATATATAGAAGAGGATTATTTCGGGTTGGGTTCAGATTGGGTTCAGGTTACTCATAAATTTTCGGGTTGGGTTCGAGTTGAGTATTCTGACCCATTAAAATTTCGGATCAGGTTCAGGTTGGATCAAATTTATGACCCGAGTCTGAAACCCTGGTGTTTTGATGATAACACTATAGCAGCAAGCTGGGTTAAGTGTGTTGTACTAACATGGTTTTGCAGGAGATAAATACTGTGTATTTTCTAACAAAACATGTTGTAGCAGCTAGCTGGCAGACTTATTTTCTTTGCAGGCAGAAAGCTGGCAGAGTAATTTTGTACGCAGACAGCAAGCTGGCAACACTTCCAGCAGATAGAGTTTCAGTCCTATTTTATAGGAAATCTTCTAGGAACTGAATTGTAAGGACTCTACCAGTTATATAAGTCGTGTATATATATATATGAGCTCAAATAATTTCGAATTTATTTTCATATATATATATATAATCCCTATATTATAGGAAGTTGTTCATAAACGTTTTATCTTTTAACGACTTCTATTTTATTGGGCTTTTCAAACCAGTTGAACTTTTCTTATTTTCTCTATTCTTCTGGTTTCTAACGTTACTTTCATGAACGTTGGACTTAAATTAATCAAGGAACAAAAACGTGAGACTTGGAGTCAAGACCGTTGGTTGTTGGATTAATTCAAAACCATTTGTTCATTATATAAATACTTATGTGTTTTTCATTCTCAGTGGTTGGATAACGTTTTAAAGAAAACATAAGTATTATCAAAGGCTGATTTGCAAAATCTTTTACATACCTGAGCTCTTATATATTATACGATATATATTCTTGATTAGAGTTTATAGTTTTGGTTGTAATTCATTATATCTTTGTATTGTTCAACTTGTAAGTTGGTAGTTGCAGGTTTTGTGAACTTGGGAAACAAGGGTTCAAGGAACTTGATAGCTAGAGGAGTTTATACTTGGATTAGTATAGTACTTAGAGAGCTGTGTTCAAGGAACAAGGTGTTTCAGCAAGCTGCTAACAGTAACAGGGAGATCAGGGAGATATATTATTGTATCGTGTAGTTGTAATTCACTTTGATCAATAATATATTCCTTTTCCGTGTTGGTAAAGGACCAGGACGTAGACCTATAGGAGATAGGGGTTGAACCTGGCTAAAATTTTTGTGTGTTCTTTATTTTCTGCACATATTTTATTCTGCATTGAACAACGTAGCTAGCTGCCACTTTATATTCTGTAAACTTAGTAAGCTGTCAAACATCAAAAACAGACTGATTTTTGCTTTTTCAGTCACATAACTTGGTAAAAATTAAAATCGGTCATTGTTAGTCATAACACCTATTCACCCCTCCCCTCTAGGTGTTGATTCTCATTTGGTATCAGAGCCTCTCCTCCATACAAGAGAATTCGAGTACATGAGGAAGTCATAGCTCAACATTCATTGCCAAAGTCAACAAGAACAGTGAAGAATCATCCTCCAGAGCTGATCATTGGTGATAAATCAGAAGGAATCAAGACAAGGAAAGGTCAAGCCAACTTTTGTGCATTTGCAGCTTTTCTAGCTCAACAGGAACCAAAGAATGTTAAAGAAGCACCTCAAGATGAGAATTGGATCATGACAATGCAAGAAGAACTCAATCAATTTGAAAGATGTGATGTTTGGGAACTTGTGGAGCCACCTAAAGATGCTTCAATCATTGGTACTAAATGGGTCTTCAAGAACAAAGTTGATGAATTTGGTACGGTTACTCGAAACAAAGCAAGAAGAATTTGAATCAGAATTTATAGAATTTACCTCACTACTATTGTCATCCAAATCTGAAGCATCACTTTCTACAAGGCCATCTTCAGTGATTCCTCTCATAGTGTCTTCATCATCCAGACCAACAAGAGCTAGATTCACCATCTCATCACCTGATTCATCATCAGAAGCTGAGTTCTCATCATCACTCCATGTCAAAAGAGCTTTAGATTTCATTCTGTCCTTTGAGGCAGCTTGCTGCCTAGGCTTGTTCTTCAGCTTGTAGCAGTCCCTTTTGAAGTGTCCCTTCTTGCCACATTCAAAACATGCATCATCCTTTGAATCTCTTGACTCTCTTCTTGCTCCAAAAGCTTTTCCTTTTTCCTTCTTCAGCTTGTTCCTCTTTTCAATCATCTTCTTGATTTTTCTGGACATAAGAGCCAATTCCTCATCAGACTCTGATTCTGCATCTGAGACCAGCTTGCTGCTACTGGAGTGTAAGGCCAGATTCTTCATCTTTTCGACTGGAGCTCTAACAGATTCCATCTTGCTTTCAAGTATCTTGGTTTCAAGTTGAAGAAGGCATTATATGGATTGCGACAAGCTCCTAGATCATGGTACGAAAGGTTAAGTAAGTTCTTGATCAAAAATGGATTCATTCGAGGTAAAATCGATCCCACATTATTTACTAAACATAATGGTACTGATATTTTAGTTGTACAAATATATGTGGATGATATTATTTTTGGATCTACTAATGATGATATGTGCAAGTGGTTTTCTAAGTGTATGCATAGTGAGTTTGACATGAGCATGATGGGAGAGCTTAATTACTTTTTGGGTCTTCAAATTAAGCAAACTCCAGAGGGTATTTATGTGCATCAATCCAAGTATATCAAGAATCTACTCAAAAGATTTGGATTTGAAAATATCAAGCCGAAATCAACACCAATGACTCCTGCCAGCAAGCTGACAGCAGATGAACAAGGTATAGATGTTGATGTTCGCAAGTATAGAAGTATGATTAGTAGTTTACTATATCTTACTGCCTCTAGACCTGATATAATGTATAGTGTTTGTGTATGTGCGAGGTTTCAATCTAAACCAAAAGAGTCTCACTTGAGTGCGGTTAAACGAAAATTCAAATATTTGAGTGACACAATTACTCTTGGTTTATTTTATCCAATAACAAATGCTTTTGATCTTGTTGGGTTTAGTGATGCAGATTATGCAGGTTGTCAAACTGATCGCAAGAGTACAAGTGGTGTTTGTGCATTTTTAGGATAGAGTTTGGTGTCCTGGCAAAGCAAGAAGCAAGCTTCTGTTGCATTATCCACTGCAGAAGGTGAGTATTTAGCTGCGGGAAGCTGCTGTGCCCAAATTCTTTGGATGATACAGACCCTCAGGGACTATGGCATCAAATGCAACAAGATTCCGATTTATTGTGACAATACAAACACAATTAACATTTCGAAGAATCCGGTGAATCACTCAAGAACGAAGCATATTGACGTTCGACATCACTTCTTGAGAGACTATGTTGCAAAAGGAAAAATTGAGCTACTATTTGTTTCTACAGAATACCAGCTAGCTGACATCTTCACTAAGCCATTGGCCGAAGAAAGATTTTCTATTCTTCGTAGGGAAATTGGCATGTGCAATGTCTAGACAGCAAGCTGCCTACAATTGTCTGGTAATATTAGCTCACTTAACATGATAATCCATGCTGATTTGAATTTTATATTATTGATAACATGTGAATAACCTTTTTGATGAATAAGGGGGAGAAAATTCAGGATCATAGCATGTGTGATTTAGGGGGAGTTTTTAGTTACTCTTTGGGTCACATGTTTTTAATATGAATTTATGCTAATGCTAAATTTTAATGTGATGCCATGAAAATATGCTTAGCTGCTTGGATAAAATGCTAATTTTTTTGCAGGGGAAACATAATTTTAGGGGGAGTATTTTGCTCCTGAATATCATAATTTTAGGGGGAGTATTTTGCTCCTGAATATTGTTGTGTAATCATCAAAAAGGGGGAGATTGAAACCCTGGTGTTTTGATGATAACACTATAGCAGCAAGCTGGGTTAAGTGTGTTGTACTAACATGGTTTTGCAGGAGATAAATACTGTGTATTTTCTAACAAAACATGTTGTAGCAGCTAGCTGGCAGACTTATTTTATTTGCAGGCAGAAAGCTGGCAGAGTAATTTTGTACGCAGGCAGCAAGCTGGCAACACTTCCAGCAGATAGAGTTTCAGTCCTATTTTATAGGAAATCTTCTAGGAACTGAATTGTAAGGACTCTATCAGTTATATAAGTCGTGTATATATATATTAGCTCAAATAATTTCGAATTTATTTTCATATATATATAATCCCTATATTATAGGAAGTTGTTCATAAACGTTTTATCTTTTAACGACTTCTATTTTATTGGGCTTTTCAAACCAGTTGAACTTTTCTTATTTTCTCTATTCTTCTGGTTTCTAACGTTACTTTCATGAACGTTGGACTTGAATTAATCAAGGAACAAAAACGTGAGACTTGGAGTCAAGACCGTTGGTTGTTGGATTAATTCAAAACCATTTGTTCATTATATAAATACTTATGTGTTTTTCATTCTCAGTGGTTGGACAACGTTTTAAAGAAAACATAAGTATTATCAAAGGCTGATTTGCAAAATCTTTTACATACTTGAGCTCTTATATATTATACGATATATATTCTTGATTAGAGTTCATAGTTTTGGTTGTAATTCATTATATCTTTGTATTGTTCAACTTGTAAGTTGGTAGTTGCTGGTTTTGTGAGCTTGGGAAACAAGGGTTCAAGGAACTTGATAGCTAGAGGAGTTTATACTTGGATTAATATAGTACTTAGAGAGCTGTGTTCAAGGAACAAGGTGTTTCAGCAAGCTGCTAACAGTAACAGGGAGATCAGGGAGATATATTATTGTATTGTGTAGTTGTAATTCACTTTGATCAATAATATATTCCTTTGCCGTGTTGGTAAAGGACCAGGACGTAGACCTATAGGAGATAGGGGTCGAACCTGGCTAAAATTGCTGTGTGTTCTTTATTTTCTGCACATATTTTATTTTGCATTGAACAACGTAGCTAGCTGCCACTTTATATTCTGTAAACTTAGTAAGCTGCCAGACAGCAAAAACAGACTAATTTTTGCTTTTTCAGTCACATAACTTGGTAAAAATTAAAATCGATCATTGTTAGTCATAACATCTATTCACCCCCCTCTAGGTGTTGCCCGCCCTACTTGCAACTCTTAAGAACTTAGTCCTCCCGAATCAATTCTATGGATGGATTGAACGGGTTGGAGAACACAGTAGAAATCTTTGATTTTTACTCATAATAAAATTATAGGAATAGTCGATCATTCATATTTAAATATTCAAGTGCAGAGAGATTGTTGTATCTCTAAAGGAAAGGCTAAACATATTTTATCTTTTTCACTTTACTCCTTGTTATAGTGAATTTTGATAATGAATCTGGTTATTATGCGCAAACTTCTTTAAAATTTTAAATTAAAATTTTAAGTTATAAACTTTTGTTAAAAAAAGAATTCATGAAATTGTTTTTTACACATTTAAAATGTGTGAAATATAGAAGTGAGCAGTGAGTAGTGAGAAGTAAATAAAAAGGTGATGCATACAAGAGAAGAAGGGGGCAGGCTTGAGACCACAATATAATTATATAAACCGTTAGATAAAGTTGGGAAACGTGTTAATTATAGATAGACCTCGTAATTCGGATAATCGATTTGGTTTCGGATGTGATCAATCTCGAATCGGATCAATTTTCGATTATGATATATTTAGGTATAGTTCGGACCGGATCAGATTTGATTCGGTTCAGCTCTAATTCGGATTAAAATCAAATAAATTTGGATTGAAATCGGATAAATTCGATTCGGATCAAATTGGGTTCAAATCTTTTCAGATCATTACTCATTCATTTTTTTTTATTTGTAAGACTTTAAAAAATATCATATTATTAAATATATTATTTTTAATATAAAATAATGTACTTTTTCAAAAGTATTGATTAAATATCTATATTATTTTTGACATGAAATTGTTCAAAATATGAATTTTGCTTATAAATAGATAAATTTATTGAATTAAAAGTGGCTTAAGATATGTGGATTATGATATGTAAAAATTATAAAAATGAATTCATCATTTTTTTAGTTCGGATTTAAATCGGATCCCGTATTTCGAATCATATTCGGTTTAAATAATTTATTATTCGGTTATGATCGGTTCTGGATCATAATCGGATCGAATAATTTTCGGTTAAATTTTTGGTTCGTATAATTTTTGAATCAGTTCAAATCGGTTTTCAAATCATTATCGAATTAACTAATTCGAATACAAAATCGAATTTGATTCTATTAATTTCGGTTCAGTTCCTCAGATCTGGACTCATTTTATCACGTCTAATTATAGATGAAAAGACCCGGTGATAGCTCTTTGCCACGCAATCAATAAACTTTGACTAAGACCCAGTTGTGAAGATATAATTAGTCATATATCTGACCCCACCTCATAATATTGGTTATATATATGCGCCCAATATTACGGTCTTCTAAGTACACTCTTCTCAGTAAATAATCAAACCTCTCCTTCTCCAAACCCTAGACAAACTTAAGCGGGAACTACATCTCTCTCTCTCTCTCTCGGCTAGTTTCATATCGTTCTCATTCTACTTGTTGTGTTGCATGATCGTCGGAGATGGCATCAGCTTGCATAAACAACATTTCATTATCGCCGGAGAAATTTTTGGACTGTCCGGCGACTTTTCCGTCGTACGGATGGTTAAGTCCTCAAATGTCATTTGGCCGTGATGAAGAAGCTTCGAAGCCTACTGTTAAGCCTAGACCTGTAGATGACGACAATCAAGTGGAAGCAGATGAGGAAAATTCATGTGATGATATCGGAGATTTCGAGTTCCGGCTTGATTATCCGGTTACAATGTTACCGGCCGACGAATTATTCTCCGACGGCAAGCTAATGCCGCTACAGTTCCGGCCGGCTGAGATTTCGTTGGAGGTGAGGTTGCCGGATACGCCGAAAGTTCACCGGAGCTGCGAGATATCCGGGATGGATCCGTACTTGTTTTCGCCCAAGGCGCCGAGGTGTTCGAGTAGGTGGAAGGAGCTTTTAGGGTTGAAGAGGCTCTACCAGAACAACAACGCGAAGCTCGAAAACCCCAAAACTACTACTTCAGCTACTGGTGCTGCTAAGTCTCTTAAACATTTTCTTCATAGAAATTCAAAAGCTGCAGCAACATCAACAATTGATTCATCTCTAAGCCTTCCGTTGCTTAGAGACACCGACAACGAGTCGATTTCAATATCGTCTCGTTTGTCTCTATCGTCCTCGTCGTCTGGCCATGATCACGATGATCTACCCAGGCTCTCTCTTGATTTGGAGAAGCCTCATGGTAATTTAGCACAAAAGCAGCATCACCAAAATCCACCTAGAATTAGATTGGTAAAGCACAGGTCCGAAGCCAGAATGAGCAAAAGTCCAATGCGAAGACAAGTAGTAGATAACAATGCCATAGCAGCAACCCGTGGAGGCGTATCATTGGACAGTCCTCGTATGAATTCATCAGGAAAAATAGTGTTTCAGAGCTTAGAGAGGAGCTCAAGTAGTCCGAGTAGCTTCAATGGAGGTCCTCGACACAAGCACCGTGGAGTGGAAAGGTCATATTCAGCTAATGTGAGAGTCACTCCGGTTCTCAATGTTCCTGTTTGTTCACTCCGGGGATCTTCGAAGTCAGGTGGAGTGTTCGGGTTTCCTCTTTTCTCAGCTCCTCCACACAAGAGAGATAACGGCACTAACGGAAGCCGCAACCAGCAGCAGCAGCAGAGTAGCAGCAACAAGAACAAAACGGATCGATCTTCCTAGTGAATTAGAGAGTTTAGTATTGGTAATTAACCATCACTACCTAACACTGCTTTTTCTAGTCGAGTGTCTAGTTTTTTGCAAGCTACTAGGATTATGTACATTGTCAATCATTATCAACTCTAATGCTAAATTCTAATCTAATTGCTTATTAAACTCAACGGAATTTGAATCTCCGTTTGGAGACAATTGGTGTGTGTATTAAACGCGCCGGGGAAGGGAGTTGAAGAGGGGGGGAGCAGCAGTAGTAGTACAGAGGCAGCAATGTAATGTAACATGTGAGTGGCATGTTAGGTGTCTGAAATCATCTACTTTAATGCATTTCTTTATTTGCTGAATTACTGTTTTCTAGTGGTTGAGCTTCGGAAATGATGCCACTACACATCTGAAATTTTTTCAGAAATGGCCAGCCAGCTCTGGTGATTATATATAAATTATCCTATTTTGCATCTCACTTTCATTCCAAACTTTTCTTTTAACTTACTCGTTTCATATGTCCTGGACTCTAGTGTATTTACATATTGTTTATTTAGTTGCAGCAGATTAATATGTTTATCTTAACACTCCCTGTCTCCTAAATGGCCTTGTGAACCTTCCTGGATGTCCCCCCCCTGATTTAATTTAAACTCAGTAGATTCGAATATAGAACATTGATCTCATAAATTTATTCGATAGTGGATTAGTGGTTTTACCTTGAACCCGTAAAGTTTCAATGTTTGGATTAGTTAAAGATTATACAAGGTTAAATGTTTGGTTTCCTGAAAAGTAAAAACTGAGGCATGAAAGATAGATTTGATGTTTCAATGTAAGGTTGGCTGGGTGCTTAAGCCTACCAAATGCAGGAGCAGATCTGCAAAGTAGGAGTACTATGCTAGTGGGTGTTGTGGCTTTGATGGTGGTGTTGAATGTAGATAAACCTGGCGAATCACCTTTTGTCTGAGATTAGATTACAAAAAGACAATTACTCTACTTTAATCAAAGAGTTGTAAGACTAGTGTAGTGGCGCTTGTGTTGGCAACTAACTACTAAGTTTCTCAGTAAAGGAGCCCTGATAAATATTCAATTCAAATTTGTACGTTGGTTGAGGATATGTCCCCGTGAGAGGGAGAGAGAGAGAGAGAGAGAGAGAGAGAGAGAGGGAGAGAGAGAGAGGGAGAGAGGAGCCTGGTTATTAACAAGTACTGCCTGCTAAGTGTTGTTGTCAACTTATTCAGTTGTCCTTATCAACGGCAAATTGTCCCGTTCCATGTTTGTTGTGCAGTTTTATTTATTAAATTATGTAGTGTGGCTTAGCTTTAGCTTCGCCTCCAATCTTAGAATGTTGTTTGCTAATTCATCCACACATTGTTCATGTGGTGTTTAAATCCTTTACTCCAACCATTGAAAACTTAAACATCCATGGAACGAGAGTGTCAATAAAATTACATAACTTGGTTACATCCAAACAAACGAGGCTGGAGTGGCAATATAAATAAATCATAACTTGGTTACATCGAGAGGAAATAGTCTTTAGACTGATGGTCTTAGCTTGGCAAGACTTAATGTAGTTCTAGGGTGCCAGTAAGTAGAATCAGAAATGCCATTGGAATGGGTACCCCTACCCCAGGGAGGGGACTATAATAGTACTTTACAGAAGAGGGCTTGAAATAAATCATGTGTGATACTGTAGAGACTAGCTGGGGGGGGGGGGGGGGGGCTTTGATGCGGTCAAGAAGCAGAAACAGAAAGGCAGCAGAGGCAGAGCAGGGGGGGGGGGGGGCAGTAGTCGGCAGTAGTAGTAGTCACATTTCTTTTTACATTTTTCCAGTATTTTGTCGTCTTTGGATTTTATAACAGATAGGCAGTGATGATGAGGGTCCATTTGAAACGAACCCTAGCTAGCTCCTCCAGGCACCTTAACGGGAAAGAATTGAGTATTTTTATTTTTATATCATTTCACTTGAATACACTCTTCCCTTATATGTGTTGTGTTGGTAAGCTGGCCTGTACTCTACTGTCTTACCAATTATTTCTGACATATCTCATGTTACAAAGTACTGCTGCTCAAATTATCAACTTTTCTGTCCAAAGTTAATAATCTGGCCTCTATTTTACTCCATTCCCACCTACATATCTACTGTATCCTTTCTTTTGGTTCTAAGATACATGGAGACTCTGTGTTTTGTACAAGTAAATTTGGACATGGTGAACCTGAGTTACTTTTATTTGTTTTAGCATTCACTCTCTAAACCATCCCTGCCCTTTAAAACCCTTCGATTCATAGATCTATTCTCTCTTTTTTTTTTTTGGTAAGTGGTTGAATATCAAAATAGTCCTTACATTCAACGATCAACAAATTGATTAACTTTCCGTCTAGATTCGGGATTCGATTCTTCAGAACTACGTAGTTATACAAGATTTATTTATTTTATATTATTTAGCTTCACTTAGGATTCAATTTCTTACAAATGCGTAATTATACAATACAAGATTTATTTATATATACTTTAATTTCATTAACTTATTTACTTGCGGTACAAAGGTACCAAACTCTCCTCCTATACTCCCTCTCATTTCTTTACACTTTCTTTTTTGGTACGTCCCTCTTATTTCTTTACATACCAAAAATAGTAACATTTTATAATATAAAATCCAATCACATCCACTACTTTCCTCCACTATACCTACTTTATATCCACTTTATACATTAAATATTGATTGGTCCCACCATTTTACTCATTTTTCTTACTTTTCTCTAATAATTTACATTTTTTTTAACCTCCGTGCCGTCCCCTCAATATAAAGAATTGAGGGGGAGGGAGGGAGTATTTTCTAAAATAGAAATTTGGTAAAAGTAAGAAAATGCACAAAATTGTCACTGCTACATGTCATGTTAAAAGAATATAATAGCTGAATTTGATGTGATATAATGGGTGAAAATGAATAGATTGGTGAATAAAAAGGAGTGGAGTTGCCACTAAAAACTGAAAACAGGGAGGAGAGGCGGGAGGGGGAAGAATAGGGGCCAGAAATCAGTGAAACAACGTGATGTATAGACTGTCGGTCTCTCTTTCTCTCTGCAATTTATCTTACATATTTAATCCGTATAGATTCCCTTCCTGCCTTCTGCACCAACTTCTTTCCATCTCGATATATTTATTTGCTTTCCTACGGTGCTTTATCCCGTTTTTACAACTATCTCTAGGCACAACTTATCCTAACAACTTACCAAATGAGGTGACAAAATACGTTGCAAATTCTAATTTGTGAACGCATATGAATGTACGCGGGTCATATTTTATTATGAGATAAATTATCAAAAATATATATTTGACACATCAGTATTTGATAAAAAAAATTGGATCTTTTCCAATTTTCATTACTAATTACTTTTACCTGCTACTCTCTTGCTTAAAATCGCGGCTATGTGGCATTTTGTTATGAACATATGTACCTAGTTATGAAGTATTGTATTGAAAACTTTCGTCGTGTGCTTGGCTTTTTATAAATGACAAAAAGAATCATCGTGAAGTTACTAATTTCTCTTTAATTGACCGATTAATCTGATAATCTTGTATTAGTAAGAGGTCAAGAAAAAGTAGATAAGGGAAAATAGATGTTTTTACCGCACAACTCTTATGTTTATTAAAAATTAGTCACTGAACATTCAAATAATTAAAAATAGCCACTAACGTTACATGTGTTTTTATTTTTAATCATTCTGTTAAGTATATATGAAATTTCAGTTAAAATAAAATTGATGTGGACTTAATCATCTGACGTAATATAATAAATGAAACTTTAGAATTTATTATATATAATCGCTAAAAATAAAAAATATTTTAAGTATAATACTGTCATTGTTTTTCACGCGGCTGATCACTTTATTTAAGAAATAATTCAACAATATCTTCTAAATAATTATTTTCCGCGATTTGATATTGTAAAATTTCGAATATATATAATTTTGATTAGAATCTAATTTTTTAATCCAAAATTCTAGATATTGATCTAAATATATAATTTAGATATCTAATCTTATTTTTGTAGTCAAATTTGGTTTACAAAATCTTAAAAATCAATGATACGAATCTAAAACATTTATACATATAAATAATAAAAATATGTTTTTAATAAAAATATATAATTTCATAAATCTTTTATTTATCATGATAAGTTTTAAACGACTATTATTAGCAAGATAAATGATTTCAATAATAACGAGTTAATTTATAAAAGGATAATAAAATTTATGAAAAAAATTATAATGGTGATATATTTATACGTGGTATAATGTTTAATGACTAATTTCTAACAATTATGCATTATCATCGATCTATTCAGCATATTAATATTATTTTAATGGCACAATTAACGGAACGACTAAAAACAAAAACAAATGTAATGTTAATGGTTATAATTAACTAGTTTACTAAGACGCGCTTTGCAGCGGCTTTATAAAAATTTCTCCAAATTTTTCTAAAAACTATTCTTAAAAATATATTTTTAAACAAAATTATATTTAAAACATGAAATTAAGGTTTCTTTTAAATTTACCGTTTAGTGTTGTTCATTACCGAAATTTTGAATAATTATAGAAAATGGCAATTGTTTAATATATTTCATTATTTTAATATTAGTATATTAATCACTTTATTTTTCTAAAATTTTATATTGCTACTTCTATTTAAAAATACATAATATATAAATATTAAATTCTAGCATATAATATGTTTCTCCTAATTAATAGCTCTCTCGTTAAATATGTTTCCTCCCGCTGACCCGTTTTCTCGTTGTTACCAAATTGAACATAAAATAAACTAATTACTTAATCAGTTACATCATCTATTAATCAATTTTATTCTATCATAAAATTTAATTCAAATCTTTTTCAAAATTTTAATTTTTATTGTTTAAAATATAGGTACTCGAGAAAAGAAATGAAAAGAAAACAAGGCTCCTCTATTTTATTTTATTTTATTATATAGAAACTTGTATTTTATGTAAGTTTTATTTTCTACATAATTAGAAGGTAAAAATTTAGAAATAATAATTTTTAATGTATATGTAAAATATATAGATAAATTAAACGTGGGGTTTTTTACAAAAAAATTATGAGAACATAATTTCTAATAATTTTTTTAGGAGAATGTAAAGATGATAATATGATTTCAAAATAAATTTTAGAACTTCAAGAAAAAATATATGATAATATTAAAATGATAACTTTAAGTTCAAAAGAAAGTTTAAGAAAATATCAACATGGTAATTTGACTTAAAGATAACTTTTAGGACAATATTAATATAATAATTTAACTTAAAAAGAAAGTTTAGGAGAATATAAGTTAATTAATATTTCCATTACTAAAGATTTAAAAGTCAATTTAGATATTTTTTACTCAAATCGTCTAGAACTCTCAAATCGTCTTCTTTATTATTTTTTCCTCGATTAAAAGATAATAAATAAAAATTAGTAAATAAATTGGACTCATGGAGTAAGTTTCGGAAAATATTAATATAGTATACTTAATTTCCTCCATTTGAAGATTTTTTTTTTTGATAGTCAAGCAAACCATTTTTAACATAACATGACATATTTAACTTTCTTCCTTGAAAGATAGTATTAAAGAAAGGGATAATTATCAAAGTCATCACTCATTTGGTTCAAATGTATCAAATTAGTCACGCATTTCAAAAATGACTCAATTAGGTAACTAATTTGAAAACTATATTTATATAAGTATAGATCGAAGCGATTTGAGATGCGCCACATCACCGCCCTCGTCTTCTCCTTTATATAAGTATATTGATTGGATCAATAAAGAGCTTTTATGAGAATATTAGCATATTATATTTAGTTTTCTCCGTTAGAAAATAGTAAAAAGGAAATTGAGAATTTATCTAATATTATAAAGGCAAGAATATTAAAATTGTATATTTAATTTCCTCCATTAGTAAAAATTTAAAAGACAATTAAGATATTTTCTAATAAAATAATTTATGAGACTATTAAAATTGTAAATTTAGTTTCATCCATTAGTAAAGATTTTAAAGGCAAGAATATTAGAATTGTATATTTAGTTTCCTACATTAATAAAGATCTTGAAGGCAAGAATATTATAATTGTATATTTAGTTTCCTCCATTAGTAAAGATTTTAAAGTCAATTGAGATATTTTCGAATATTTAACATTAATTATTCAAAAATTTGAGAAAATTAGAAAAATAGATCGAAACGATTTGAGAGGCGCCACATAAACTAAATATTAAAAACAATCTGTGTATCGCACAGGTATTATAGTATAGATATACTATCTATCTATACTATCTATCTATACTATATTATTAAAGACGAAATATTAAAAGTTTGGTTGGTCGGTACAGTTGTTTGGTACATTGTGTTTTTACTTAATTGCCCTTAATTAACTTTACTTCATATTTTTACTTAATTACCCTTACTTATTTATATATAAAAAATTGTTAAAAAAATAATATTACCTATTTATAACCAATTTTTTAGTACTTTGTGTTTATACTTAATCACCCTTACTTAACTTAACTTAACTGTACTTCGTATTTTTACTAAATTACCCCTGATTATTTATTAAAAAAAATATTATTTAATAATAACATTACTTATTCATAACCAATTACCCTTTTCACCTAAAATACATTACTTTTTCTAATAAAATCATCTCCTTTTCCAAAAATATCATGGGCAATTAGCTTTTTTCAACTAAAACATATTACATTTCCTATTTTTCCTTACTAAAATCTCTCCATTTCCAAAAATATCACGGACAAGCATATAGTTATTTATTTTAAAACCTATTTTTATATTTTTAATTATTTTAAAAAGTTTATCTATTTTAACATGCCTACTTATTTTTCTTAATAAATGTAATTAATAAAAAAGATTAAAATATAAATAATAAAATAAGAACTATTAAAAACAATCTGTGCATCGCACGGGTTTTAAGTTAGTATTATTAAAGACGAAACATTAAAGTTTTGGTACCTGTTTTTTGGTACGGTACGGTACTTGCCTTATTTAACTGTATGTACTTGATAATTTTTACTTAATTACTCTATTAAATTATTAACAAATACTTTAATATTTATTTTTTGATACAATATTATTTTACTTAGTTACTCATAATATTTAGACATATTTATTTTGATAAAATTTATAAATGAAATTATTTTTTCTTAACAAAATCCAGTTAATACCCTATACTTGGTTCGAGTAACAACCCTATTTATTTTAAAAATTTATAATAATTAAAATAAATTTAAATATTCTAATTAAAAGACATTTCCAAGACCTATTTACCAGGACCCGTTTATGGCCTATTTATTTTAAAACTAATTTTAATGCTTTTAATTATTTAAAAAAGTTTACGTATTTTAACATGTCAAATTATTTTTAATCAAATATAATTAATAAAATTTAAGAATTAACCACCACTTCAAACTTCAACTATTCATATTATCACAAAAATTACAAATGTTTTAAATATCTATGGACTTTATATGTCGATTTTGTGTCATGTTTTTTGAGCCGACGCCCGTTGCATAAGTACATACAAATTAAAAATACTAAAAATATGCAATAATAAAATTTAAGTACTAACCACCGCTTCAAACTTAAACTATTAGTATCCTAACAAAAATTACAAATTTCTTAAATATCCATAGACTTTATATGCCGATTTTGTGTCATACTTTCTTCAGTCGATGTCCATTGCACTAAATACATATAAATTAAAAATAATAAAATTAAGCAATACTAAAATTTTAATTATTAACCACCACTTCAAACTTCAACTATTTATATTATCATAAAAATTACAAATTTCTTAAATATTCTTAGACATTATAATAAATCTTTTTTAGTGCGTATATGTGCATCATTACAATATAAAATGTTAACCATGGAAACATAATCAATTTTAATATAATCACTGTCTTTCCTGTGAACTTGAATGTAAGTAAGGGATTTCAATGTTAGTTTAGTTAAGAAAAAAATTTAACATTTGTTTAATTGAATTCTGAACATGATTAATTTTTATATATTTATTGTTTTTACTATTAATTTGAATGTAAATAAAGAAATTCAATTATCTAAATATGATTAATTAAAAAATTTATGAGATATGGTATTGAATAACTCTAATTAATTCCCAAAATCACAAAAAGAATATATCAAAAACTATATAAAAAGATAACATTCAATATAATTATTATTAAATATAGAAATCAACTAAAACAAATTAGAAAATATTGTATCCACACACTCTTATTGTGCAACCTATTACAATATACAATAGGTCTCTTTCAATTTGTGCTTAATCCTATCAAGGCATATATACCTAACATGTCCAACGGTAGAAAAATTCTTCACATAAGCGTTTTCAAATTCATATTTTCAATAGTTTTTTTTTTTAAAATCCAACCGTTCGGATTAAAAGATTACGCAAAAATTAGTGGGTACACAAAATTACATAAAAATTGATTTTGTATATGATGCAATTTTAAATCAACAAATGATACAAAATTTGAGCCGTTACATTCATATTGTAAACAATATATAAAATAACATGTTAAATAAAATGTATTTTTAATGGGTAAAATTTATAAAATTTTGCACACCTACTTATTTTTGCATAAATTTTTCATCGGTACGGTTAGATTTACAAAAAATTGATAAAAACATGATTTTAAGCCGTTTAGGTAGAGAATTTTTCTAGCGTGACAGGTAGATTCTCTTAACACAAATTAAAAACCTGATTAACAATAGTTTTTAAGTATGCACGTATATAGCCCGTAAAACCTCAAATTACAGATGTTAGAAAGAACAAAATAAATTAAAATATACAAACAGTTATCATCAATATGCAATGTTATTAATGCACACAAATTATCATAAAATCCTCAAATTTTTGACGTGAGGAGAACTAATTAGTATATCATAATTTTATAGGCAATTTAAGATATAATATTAAGATTAAATAAAGATTAAATTATAAATAAGATTATAATATAAAGATTTAATAAAGATTAAATCCTAAATATGATTGTAATATAACGTTAAAATAAAGATTTAATTCTAAAAAAATATTGATTTTTATATATTTATTGTCTTCACTATACATTCGAATCTAAGTAAGATAATTTAATTTTATTGAATAAAAATAGAGAAACTGTAGAAAAATATATTAAACTTAAATATGATTTAATTTAGTTGGGAAAAGAAGTTAATTTTGTTTAATTAAATTTTAAATAGGATTTAATTTTTATATATTTATTTTCTTCCCTGAAAATTCGAATTGAATTAAAATAGTGAAACTCAAGAAAAATAGATTAAAACTTGAATATAATTTAAGTTAGTTGAGAAAAAAAAGGTAATATTTGTTTAATTAAATTTTAAATAGAATTGACTTTTATATATTTATTGTCTTTCCTGAAAATTCGAGTTTAAATAAGGAATGTTTTACCTAAAAATTCGAATGTAAATAATGAAATTTAATTTTATTGAATTAAAATTGAGAAGCTCTAGAAAATTAGATAAATATGAATCGAGCGATTCTAGAGCTCCTCGGGATTTTTCTTTATATATATAAAGATATTGATAATTATTTGATAATTCAGCGGTTATTTTCTAAAAGAGTCAATAGTTGAGTGATAAAAAATTCTATTTTCCCGTAAATATAAACACCTGACTAGTCTCATTATACAGCTTCCACAGTTTGTCGTGGCCTAAAACAGATTTTTTATTTTTTTGCCCCAAAACGTACAGCTCATGATCATCACTATCCCTACCTGTTTTGTCGTTGCACTGTGTACAAATACAACATTTTATTTGTCCTCTCTTTAAAATTTCTTATGACCATATCTCTGTTAAGTGTTAACCACATTTCCCCTCCAATTTCGCATTTGAATTTCAGAATTTAAAACACAAGTGTCCCAGTTCTCTTCACAAGTAAAACCAGCCAAACTATTAGGGATGTACGCGGGTGGATATAGTTCGGTTGGAGGGTGAAAGTCGAACCAAACCACAACTTACGGTTATTCAAAATCTTCATCCGCAATCAAACCATTAATGTAAAAAAATCAACCATATAAACCCGCGTAATTGCGGTTTTTGCGGTTCAATCGCGAAAGTAGTTGCACAAAAAAAATTAACTTTAATACTTAATATATGAATTCACAAAAATGAAAAAACTCAGTAATTATATGAGTGCGACCAGAAAGAAGACTATGTTAGGGTTTTAATTCATTTTATTTAGTTCTTAGTTTAGAGCTTTTAAGTCTTGACCATAAATTTTAATACAGACATAATTCCTGCATATATATATATATATATATATATATATATATATATATATATATGTATAATATATATAATTGCGTATATATTAAAAATATATATATTAACTTATATAATGTGCGGTTGGCGGTTGCGGTTTGACTTATGCGGTTTTTAAAATGTCGAATCCGCAACCAAACCGCAAATTAACGGTTATCTAAAACTTCATCCACGACCATTCGTGTTTCGCGGTTATCCGCATTGTGCGGGTCAGTTGTGGACGGTTATCGGGGTTGATGCGGTTGATGCGGTTGAGCGGATTGAACGTACAGCCCAGTGACGGATCTAGGGGGTTAGAGGGCCCGGGCCCCTTTGTATATTAACTAGCTAGTATGTAATTTGTATGAAATGTGTGTGTATGCATCTTAGCTGGTTTGTAGTTTCATTTTCTTTGCTGGAGAACTTTCTTTGCTGGAGAACTGGGTACCCTACAACCTATACTACTACTCGCACTAGAGAATAAGATGTACGCAAATATTATGTCTACTTTAAAGAGTAATATATACGTAAAAATTAACTCTTTTCTAAATGAATAGAACGTCTGTTTTTGTAAAGGCCCAGATCACTTCTCTAATATAATCCTTCATCACAAATTTACACGAACCACAGGCAACATACAGTTAAACCTCTTTAAAGTAATACCCTTGGGACCGGAAAAAAATATTACTTCACCGAATTTATTACTTTATCGATATAATAATATTTTATTACTTTATCGATAAAGTAATATTTTATTACTTTACCGAATTTTTATGTTTACGCATTACAATATATTATGTTTAAAAACAAGAACCAATCACATGCAATGTATTTTGAATGCTATTAGTATTGCTAACATGGCTTGGAATATTGATATGAAAACAACCACAATTGCAAATTGTTTTCAGTATTGCAAGATTCGTTCAGAAGAAAATGATGAACAAGAACTTGGTGAAATAAATAAAGGTATCGAAGGATTAAATGAAGCTATCTCTAATTTACGATATAGAAATGTGATGCCTGTTAAGCATCTCTTAAATTATCCAAGCGAGAATGATGCAGTTATGGAATCACCTACGGATGAAGAAATCATTGAGTAGGTAATGAACACTGATGAAGGAATTGATCCTGAACCGGACGATAGCAATGTCATCCCAAGTGTGTCATCAAATAAAGCATTTCAAGCAATCAACACTTTGAACAATTACTTGTTACAACACAAGCAAAACATACCAGGAGTTATTTATGTTTTACATAAAGTCAAGGATGAGGTTAATTTTGGCTTTGGTGGAAAGAAGAAACAAGCTACTATAGATTCATATTTTAAAAAGAATTGAATTTTGTAACTCATATACATTATATATATATATATATATATATATATAATTTTGGAATTATTACTTTACATATTAGTTGGGCCTTTAATGACTTTCTAATTTTTTATTATCTTATGCTTTTAGCGAGAATATTACTTTACAACATTGGCCCAAGTTGGGACCGACGAAATTTATTACTTAAGCGAGGTTATTACTTTATCGGATATTACTTAATCGAGGTTTAACTGTACATATTTGATGTCCCACAATAAGTGCCTTTAAGTCGTATGAATACAACTGTAAGGAGCATGCATTCAGATGGAAGATGAATAAGTACTAGATTCAGTGTTTAAACCTTGGTACATTTCTTCTTCCTCCAAATTAAATAACCGTGGTTTCATTTGTAGTCAGGTCACTGTTTCAAATATTTTGCACGGAATTGTGATCAATTGGAGCCAGCAGAAACGTGTCGCAGTAACTATCATAATATCATACATATATATTAAAATGAGTTATTTATATCTATAGTACTACATACAATTATCAATGTTCTCTTTACGTTGGAAGTCCTGACATTTGATTGGCTTTCATAAACGATCAACTCTCTGTTTTTGCTTCACTTATAATTAACTTGTCTTCGAGTAATTACTTAACGATACTTAATTAAGTCTGAGTCGCAAATCTCAGTCTCTCGGTCCCAAATATTTGGTTTGATTTGACTTTTAATGGTTAAATTGGCTGAATTTTGACTAAACTTTAAATGTCATCCTTTTAATTAAATATTGTACAGACTAAATTGCCTCTCTACAAAGTTCCCATGTATTTTCACACTTACATGTACATAATATAGTTCTTTAAAAAAATTATTATTACGTGTGAGACACTCATGAAAATAGTAGTTTTTTATGAGAATATATATTGTTAAAATTTGTGACGGTGTTTAGCTTCAATTTTTATTATTGAGTACGATTGTATATTTATTTATTACAATGATTGTCGGTCTAAGAAACATGATACAAAGCGGTATAAATAAAAATACATGTAAATAGTTTATTTTATATTTTTAATTCTATAAATATGTGTTCCTCAATTTTTTTCCCTAAATATTTTATATTTGAAGGTTTAAGAATATACAATATAAGGCCGCCGTAAAGCGTTACTTAGTCGATTATACTTATATAAAGGAGAAGACGGACGATGATGTGGCGACTCTGAAATCGTTTCAAATACAAATGCTTTCGACTTCAAAAAATAAACTCAATTTTAAATTCAAATTCAAGTCCAAATTAGAGCGGCTCATGTACTAATAAGATCAAATTATTTTGAGATCCATAATATATCTTTATATAAAGGACAAGATCTGAGAAAATTCTATATATTTTAGTACTTCAATTTTTATTAATGCGTATAGTTTCCATTTTTATCTATGCGTATATTTATTACAACGGCTGTTGGCCGAGGAAAATGTGACACAAATTGATGTAAATGATAGAAATATGTAATAACTTATTTCGTTGTCTACAGATAGTCAATTTTTGTACAATATACAGTGTTTACCAATTTATATAATATTATAAAAAATTATTTCACAATATTTATATTAAACAATTAATATTTTAAAATTTTACTAAAATATATTATAAGGCCGCCGCTAAGCGCGGCTTAGTCGACTAGTACTTATATAAAGGAGAAGACGAGCGCGGTGATGTGTCTTCTCTCAAATTGCTTTGATCTATTTTTTTATTTTTCTCAAAATTTTGAATTATTAATATCAAAGATTCGAAAATGTCTCAATTGGCTTTAAAATCTTTACTAATGGAGGAAAATAAATATACAATTTTAATATTCTTGCTTTTAAAATATTTACTAATGGAGGAAACTAAATATACAATTTTAATATTCTCCTAATTTTTTTATTAAAAAATATCTCAATTATCTTTTAAATCTATACTAATGGAGGAAACTAAATATATATTTTTAATATTTATATTTACCAATTGAGAAAACTAAATATATAATTTTATTATTGTTCTCGATTTTTTATGAATATACTTACTAACATTGAAAACTAAATATATTATCATAATATTCTTCTGAATTTTTATTTAAGTCAAAACTTAAAAGTTTAAAAAATATTTACAAAATATTATGGAGAAGCCCGAATTTTTGAATTTTTGAATTTTCTATTCAACATTCTCAATTTCATTCTTACTATTTTCTAACAAAGGAAACTAAATCTACAATGTTAATATTCTTCTAAATGTTCTCTTCTAATCTAATTTATTTACTAATTTCTTCTTTTTATTATCATTCAAGGAAGTAAGTTAAATATGCTATGTTAATATTTCTCTAATTTTTTTTTTCAAGTCCAATTTATTTACTAATTACTTCCTATTATGTTATAACGGAGGAAACTATTTATACTATATTTATAAAGAATACGATTTGAGTATTATTTCTAACATATTTTAAGTATTATATTTGTATGGTACAAATACGTTCATATCAACACAAAAATAACAAAAAACATGGAACTTTCACGTATATAAGTGTAATACAAACTTGTACTGACATTACTCGTTATATAACTCATAAACTAAATATACAATTTTAATGGCGGTTCTCGTATTTCATGACTAGATCGGTCATCACAAGATTCCTACGTATCTCAATTCGTAATTGAGAATCAAGCCAAAAACACGTATTTCTAGGTTAAAGGATCAGGTCATTTATATAGGCGTCAAGAGCCTAGTATTAGGGTAGAATCATATGACTTGGGGTCAAGTCACCTTCTTAGATCAGTATTGTGATTTTGTAGTTTGTAGGACTTGGGTTTGGTGTTCAGGACCATTCATAATAGGTGAAGATCTCATCTAGGACACTTTGCATGAATTCTATTATCAGCCCTTTAATTAATTACGATTTTAATAATTAATTAGGGTTTTGGGCTCTTGTTTATTGGGCCTATCTTTTGGACCAACCTAGGACTTATTACTGTGACATTAATTATGTCTTTAGGGTTTAATTTTAGCCCATATCATCATTAATTTTTTAGTTTGTCATTTTTAATCTCTTTTGATGGTCCGTGCCTATTATATAATAGTCGAAACATTGAAAGTTTTGGTTTTCAATTTTCGGTCATTTATTCTAATTAAAAAGGTTTACCTATATTGACATACATACTTATTTCTTTTTCTATTTTTTCAAACAAAATCATCTCATTTTTAAAAAATATGACGTGCAATTACCTTTTTCAACTAGGGCATGTTACCATTTTCTATTTTTCATTACAAAACCCCTCATTTTTCAAAAATATCACGGGCAAACCCTTATTTATTTATTTTAAAACATATTTTAATACTTTTAATTATTTTAAAAATTACCTATTTTAACATGCCTATTTATTTTTTAAATAAATCAATATACTTATATGAAGGAGAAGACGGAGGCGGTGATGTGGCGCCTCTAGAATCGCTCCGTTCTATTTTTCTAATTTTCTCAATGTTTCACAATTTTTAATTTTAATAATTACAACTTCCTTTATTATTTTCAAACTTGATAGAACTTTATTTTATTATTTTCAAACTTGATAAAACTTTCTTTGATTTAGAAAATTACAACTTCCTTATTATTTTCGAATTTGTAGGACTTGATATAACTTTTTTTGATTTAGAAAATTACAACTTTCTTATTATTTTCGAATTTGTAGGCTTGATAGAACTTTCTTTTATTATTTTCAAACTTGATATAACTTTCTTCTATTTTTCTAATTTTCTCAATTTTTCACAATTTTTAATTTTAATAATTACAACTTCCTTTAATATTTTCAAACTTGATAGAACTTTCTTTTATTATTTTCAAACTTGATAAAAAACTTTATTTGATTTAGAAAATTACAACTTCCTTATTATTTTCGAATTTGTAGGACTTGATAGAACTTTTTTTGATTTAGAAAATTACAACTTCCTTATTATTTTCGAATTTGTAGGCTTGATAGAACTTTCTTTTATTATTTTCAAACTTGATAGAACTTTCTTTGATTTAGAAAATTACAACTTCCTTATTATTTCGAACTAGCGTTTTACCCGTGCTACGCACCGAAAGCACACGCTTAAAATTTTTTAAATCTAATTTTTTTTGAAATAATTAAAAATACGTTATATAATAGAACTCATATTAATTTTTTTTTCAGATACATTTACTAAAAATATGCACGCATGTAAATATAAGTTATGTTTAGGGATGAGTATTCTCCCCGCCGCGCCGATCCCGATTTGATACCGCCCCGTACGGGATCAGGGTGGGTTCAGGACTGTTTTCGGGGTCGGGTGCGGGGATAACACTCCCCGACCCTGAAGTGATCCGACGTTCATCCCTAGTTATGTTATTGTTTGCTAAAAACTAAATATTTATAATTAAAAATTAAATATTCAACGCATAAAATATTGATTGAACATATATATAAAATGTTGTCATCATAACAAAATAACATAAAAACGATATTATAATTTGTTTGAAATGTACAATAAGTTTTTAAACTAATAAGAATGTTAAACGTCCTAACCCATTTTATAATTATACTTCTTTTTAACACCATCATCATTGACGTGGATATGCGTTTATTTGTTCTAGATTTTGACTCTGGATTAACACAATAAAATTAAAATTAGCATTATTAGTTGAATCATGCACCTGCTTGAAAAGAAACAAAATGGTTGAGTTATTAAGAATGAGAAAGACAAATTTGATGTTGGACAAAAATCACAATTAATTATTTGAATTGAAAATTTTATGTTCACCATGTCAAAATTAACATTGTATGAAGTGATTTTAAATTCTTTTGAGGGCACTGAAACTCTAGAATTGAATCATTCAATCATTCAAAGATACAAAGATATTGTATTGATATGTACTAACTTTCAATCATTCAAAGATATAGTGAATGTTTGAATTTCTCCTGTAATGATTTTCAATTTTCCAGGATACTGGTTTTCATTTTCTTCTTATGATGAAGGTTTTAAATTCATTAGAATAAATTTTAAACTTACATTTAATATGCTATACTTTTAGGATTTTGTATTTAGTACGTCACTACCTTTGATCACAAAGATTCTCGTCAACATTTGATGATATTGACCCACCACTTCACAATCTTTTAACTAATTCACTTCAATTAATAATATACGTGATTACCCTAAACCTAATATAATTATATATAATTATGGTAAAGAGGATAAGAAGAAATTGTTTTTCGAAAAAATTGATTTATTAAACATGATGCCTTCTATTCGGGTTTGAGATGATTTTACCACATTTGCATTTATATGTATGGATGTATGGTTAATGATATAGAGTTCCCCGAATTACTTCTTCAACACTAAAAACTCATAACTAATATATCGCCTCCATTTGCATTAAGATTTTAAAAGTTTTAATATTGAAAAAGTGATGAGTCTAATGACTGCACCTGATTGATAACGAAATAAAGAAGAAGTAAGGTGGTTTACTATCTGAACTTCAAAGATCCATAATATGCTTATATAGAATATATTATCAAGCTAATTAATGTGAAGATATATCTTATAAAAAAATTAAAAGTACTTAAAAAGATGATGTATTCGTTCACGTACAATGTTAAAAGTTACTTATGTATTAAAATAATTTAAAATTTTATGTTATTAATCGAATTTATATTGCTAATATTATTTTACAATGACCTGGAAAACAATATAGTTGACCCCACATATAATTTGTATGAGATAGGTTTAAATTATTTTTACATCGGTAAATTAAAATTTTAGTACTTGGTCAACATATTTTGTACTAAAATTAATTTCATTTACTTTTAAATTCTAATTTTGATTAAATTCAAAATAAGTATACTTACGAAGATTAGACAAATTTAAAATAGTTATATATTGATAAATTGAGGCAGAAATTTGTATTAAAATGGTTTTTCTACTTTTAAAATTTTAACATTTATTTAAAGCATACAATAATGTAAACGTTAATCTATATAATTAATGTAATATGCATGTAAATAAATGAATAACAAATACTTATTAAAATTATGTATTATAAATTTTATACTTGAAATTGAATTATTAATATCGTATTTAATGTAAAATAGTAATCAAATTGTTTGATTAATAAATATTTATGAAACTTTAATTATAAATATGGTAATATAATTGTGAATAATTTTAAATAAAAAGTGATTTATTAACAAATATTTTTTTTGACTAAACCAAATATGTAATACATGGATATTTTAAATCAAGTAATTACTGGATTTAAATTATAATTGTCAACTAATCATGATTATTAAAATAGGATGAGAATGATAAATAAGAAAAACAAATCAGTAATATGTTTGGTCTAAAATTTAGGAGTGGTTTTTGATTGGTGTTAAAATAATTAATATTTTTTGATTGGTGAAGTATATAGTATCTAGACTCAAGCATTGTAATAAAGGATTACAATAATTTTTATGCTCAAAATATCCATAAAATAAAATCAACTGTTTCAAGTATTTATTAATATATTAAGTAACATTTTCTTTAATGTTTTTAACATAATCGATTAACATCAAATTGTTTAATTACAATAAATTATATATTGGATAATTAGCCTCACATCTATGTAAAAACCCTAAATTACGACTTTTAACAATTAAATAAAAAAACATAAATTATAGATTAAAGTTGTAAAAGTTATACATATACTCAATATATTTTCTCATTAAGTGTGTTAGATCATAGAGTGATATTAGAAATTAATCTATAAAATAGACGATTATTTATTGAACGCATTGTACAACAAATGATCGTAATCTCGAAGTATATAAATATAATAAAAGATTATATTATAATTAAAAATAAAATAATTTTAATTGATAAATAAAATCTCGAAATAGAAAAACATAATAGTGAATGGATTTAAAATTTTAATATAATCAATTAGCATCGTATTTTTTTTGACTCTACAGTAAATAATAGATAATTACCCTCACACTTTCTGTGTAAAAACCTTAAATTACGACATTTAACAATTAAACAATAAAAAATATAAATTATTGATTAAAGTCATAAAAATTATACATATACTCGTAGTGCTTCCTCACTCAGTCTGTTGGGTCACATGGTGGTATTAGAAGTTTATCTATAAAATATACTATTTTATATTAAATAGATTATATAATTAATGATCAAAATCTCGAAGTATATAATTATCATAAATGATTTAAATTCTACAAAAATTAAATAATTTTAATTGATAATCAAATTCTTGAAATATAGAAATATAATAGTCAATAGATTTAAATTTTAATTAAAAATAAAATAATTTTTGAATTTTGATTGGTTATCACGTTGTATGGATAGTTTAACCATCTTTAGTTAATAAAACTATATGAGTAAAGTTTTAATGGATTTAAATTCTAATTAAAACTAAAATAATTATTGAATGTTGATTGATTAATCAAGTTGTATGGATAGTCTAACAACCTCTGGTTAATAAAATTATATGAGAAAAGTTTTAATGGATTTAAATTCTAATTAAAAATAAATTAAATTTTGAATTTTGATTGGTTAATTGCATTATATGGATAGTCTAACTACGATTGGTTGATAAAATTATATGATGAAAGTTTTTTGGCTCTCTTGATTGGTTAATAAAATTAAATGAGTAAAGTTTTAATGGATTTAAATTCTAATTAAAAATAAAATAGTTATTGAATTTTGATTGGTTAATAAAATAGTTATTGAATTTTGACTGGTTAATCGCGTTGTATGGATAGTCTAACCAACCTTGATTAATAAAATTATATGAGGAAAGTTTGTAGGCTCTTGTGATTGGTCTAAAATTTAGGATTGACCTCTGATTGGTCCTAAAATAATTCAAAATTTTCTGATTGGTTAACTGATATGTGGTAGACTCAGGTATTATAATAAAGGATTTGTAGGACTTGATAGAACTTTCTTTGATTTAGAAAATTACAACTTCCTTATTATTTTCAAATTTGTAGGACTTGATAGAACTTTCTTTGATTTAGAGAATTACAACTTCCTTATTATTTTCGAATTTGTAGACTTGATAGAACTTTCTTTTATTATTTTCAAACTTGATAGAACTTTTTTTGATTTAGAAAATTACAACTTCCTTATTATTTTCAAATTTGTAGGACTTGATAGAACTTTCTTTGCTAAATATACAATTTTTATATCCTTTCCTTTAAAATCTTTAATAATGAAGGAAAGTAAATATACTATTTTAATATTAAACATCTTTATCTTTTTATCTTATCAATTTTTATCTTCTTTCTTCTTTTATTTATCTTCTTCTTTATATATATATATAAGGAAACTCTCAGGAGCTCTCAGATCGTCCAAAAAATATTTATTTATTTTTCTACAGCTCCACAACTTTACTTCATTAAAAAAAATTCCTTATTTACATTCGAATTATTAGATAAGACAATAGAAATAAAAAAGTCAATCCTATTATTGAATGTCATCTTTGTATATAGTTTTTGATATATTATTTTTCTGATGTTGTAAATTAATTAGAGTTATATTCAATACTATTATCTCATTAATTTTTTTATGAGAGACACGATAACTTTATAATTTTATATATTTGTTTCTCAATTAATCATGTTTAGAGAATTCAATTTCTTTATTTATATTCAAATTCATACTAAAAACAATAAATATATAAAAGTCAATCATGTTTAGAATTCAATTAAACAAAAAAAAAATTCTTTTTCTGTAGAACTCCTCTATTTCTATTCAAGAAAATTAAATTTCCTTATTTAAATCATATTTAGAATTTATTCTTTATTATATTCTTTATATATTAAATTGACTATAAAAATCATGGCTGATTTGTTTTTCTCAAGTTACTATTTTGTGGATTTATTTGAGGATCTTTTCATAACGAGTATATTCGTGTACATTAATAACATTACATACTCATGATAAGAAGATAAACATGTAGATCTATTGTAATACCCGCATGTAAGCATGTGACGATTAACATTACATACATATAGTTATACTTGATTTCTGTAGCTAATAATAATTTATTGAATGTCATCTTTGTATATAGTTTTTGATATTTCTTTTGTGAATTTAATAATTAATTAGGGTTATATTCAATACTATTATCTCATTTTTATGAGAGACATGATAACTTTCAAAATTATATATATATATTTTTAATTAATCATGTTTATAAAATTCAATTTCTTTATTTACATTCAAATTTATACTAAATATAATAATAAATATATAAAAGTCAATCATCTTTAGAATTCAATTAAACAAATGTTAATTTTTTTCTTAACTAAAATAAAATTGAATTCCCTTATTTACATTCAAATTCATAGAGAAGACAATGATTAGATAAAAATCAATTATGTTTCCATGATTAACCTTTTATATCATAACGATGCACATGTACGTACCCAAAAAAATTATTATAACGTCTAGAGATATTTAACACATTTGTAGTTTTTGTGATAATACGAATAGGTGAAGTTTGAAGCGGTGGTTAATACTTAAATTTTTATTATTACTTATTTTTAGTATTTTCAATTTCTATGTAGTGCAACTAGCGTCGGCTCAAGAAAATATGACGCAAAATTGGAATATAAAGTATATGGATATTTAAGAAATTTGTAATTTATGTGATAATACAAATGGTTGAAGTTTGTCGCGGTGGTTAATACTTAAATTTTTATCATTGCTTATTTTTATTATTTTTAATTTTTATGTATTTTGTGCAATGGTCGTCGGCTCAAGAAAATATGACATCGCATATAAAGTATAGAGATATTTAAGAAATGGTCGTGGGCTCAAGAAAATATGACACAAAATCGGCATATAAAGTACAACAATATTTAAGACATTTGTAAATTTTGTGATAATACTAATGGTTGAAGTTTGAAATGGCGGTTAAAACTTAATTTTTTATTATTTAATATTTTTAGTATTTTTTATTTATATGTATTTAGTGCAACGGGAAGCGGCTGAAGTAAATATGACACAAAATCGTCATATAAAGTTGAGGGATATTTACAAAAATTTTAATTTGTGATCATCAAATGGTTGAAGTTTGAAGCGGTGGTTAATATTTAATTTTTTTATTATTACATATTTTGAGTATTTTTTATTTACATGTATTTATTGCAACGAGTGTCAGCTCAAGAAAATGACACAAAATATATGTAAATAGTTTATTTTATTGTTATGTAAGTTTACTATGTAAAATATAGTGTTCACTATTTATATGATATTTTATATATACTTTCTCGAATTTTTTCTTAAATAGTAATATTTAAAATTTTACAAAAAATATTATAGGACCGCAACGAAACGCGGCTTAGTCGACTAGTGAAACTAATAAGTCAACAAAAAATTTAAGTAAAGTTAATAAATACCAATTACAAAAAAAAATTATATAAAAATTATTTTTACTATACTTTTTTGTCATTTATTCAATTTAGTAAATAATAAAATAATATAAAAATAATAACTAGCCGATTGTCTTTTATAATTAAAACATTTTTTTCTAACAAAATTACTCATTTTCCAAAATAATATAAAAGATGATTTTTACTATAATTTTTTATATTACATTAAAAGAAACCTAAACTCGGGTTATAAGCTAGTATTAAAAATTTAGAACGCAAGGAACTTAACTGAGTGATGGGTTCTTGACTTTGGATTACAAAACTATATTCATACAACTGAATCTAGTACGCAAAATTTGAGAAGCTTAGATTTTTGTACAGATTAAAAGCCAATGAGATGCACACATCTGGCTTCTCCCCTTCAACTCATCTCTGATGCAGCTTTTACCCTGTTATCATCCCAACCATTGGATACAATGAATCTAAACAGTTACCTGAACACATAAATGGACCTTTAAAGACACCACTACTAAGTACTAACACAGTGCATGTTGAATCCCGTACTTTCTGACCAAAATGTATTACTGTATCTTGTTACTCCTTTTTCTTTTTCATGGACACTGTAGTCTGTATATAGGCACATATTATAGGCCTTTAGCGTCAGCCAAAAGCCAAAAGACAACCTGTAAATTTCACCTTGTTGTTTTTTAATGCAGGTGGAAGACGAAGAGACAAACAAACAAGTGGTCTTCCTTGATTCCTAACCAAACAGCTGATATTAGGTTTCTAAACTTTGGATAATGATTGCTCTGTTTCTATTCAGGTCATGTTCAAGTTCAACCAGAATGTAGCGTGAACTTACTAAGTAATATTATGGCCTTCCTGTTCCAGTTTTAAAATTTATCAGCGATAGTTTGTTCATCCATATTGTGTCTTCTCGTTTTTCACTATCTTGATGATTTTATCCTCCCTTTTTAGTGCATCTTCAACCCTTCCCGCCTCTTATGTGTAAATGACGGGGTTAATTATCTTGTTGTCACTAAATGGGCCTAAATTATCAAGTTGGTCACCAAATTGAAAACGGTCTTAAACATGTTACTAAAGTCAGCTACATGTATATTCTATTATATAACTTACTTTTTTCTGGACGAAAAACACTAATATTAATTCTAATTTCTTCGATTTTATAGTCTGAAATGGGTATGTTACCCTACAATGTAATTATCACATTAAATATTTTTTAATACATCATCATTTTTCGTCTAAAAAAATTTATTTATTTAGCGGAGTGTACCTTGTAGCCGACTTTAGTGACCTGATTGACACCATTTTCACTTTGATGACCAACTTGATATTTTAGACCCATTTTAATGATAACAAGATAATTAACCCGTAAATGATGTGGCAATTTTTATTTACAAAATAAGAACAAGAATGGACATTCATGGCTAGCAATCCATCAGCTAAAATTTTACAATTCTGAATTCCCTCTCAAAATTTGCTAGCCACTTTCATTCTTCAAAATTGTCCACCCTAGACTTCTCCCTTTTAAATTTTAATTTTAATCACCATTTCAAAGTTATCCTCTCATTTAATGTCCTTGTAAAATATTATTATTACATTATAGCTAACCATCGGAGCATGTCCAATTGTATTCTAAATACGTACTGTGTTATATCTATAATATGACACAAAATATAAAATTTGTTAATTAATGGTGGGCTAAACTTTGTGCTAAAATAACACAATTCTATAATTTGTGCTATATATAAAATAAACTATAGCATTGTTCTATATTTGTGTCATCAATTTTTTTTTTTTAAAAAGGGAGGGAAGTAGATAGAAAAATTGCACTTTAGTAACTCGCAAAGTAGCACTGTAGTGCTGACTCTTATTGTGCGAATCTTGAATCTGATTCAACTGCATTTTGCCATTTTTCAGGGGAGTGAACGGACTGGGCCTTGGGATGCTAGCCATATATGGGCCTTGGGATGAATTTGTACGAAATGATTGCCAATCTGTGCCTCAGATTTATACAAGTGATAAATTAGCAGATTGCTCTTTCTCAAATATATTATTACTATATATTAAACCACAACACAAGGGCAAAAAGTGTCATTTTAATGTCTATGAAGTTACGATTTTGCCCTTATTTTTTGAAAAATTACAAAAATATCACCCATTTAATGTTTATGCAAAAATTAAATTAAATATGTTAGTCTTCAGAATTGAATATGTGACATTCTTCACTCAAACTTGAGCCACAACCATTGTGCTACACTTTATTTTGAATTTACTTTCAAAATCTTAATAGATAAACCACATTTTCTCCCATTTTTTTTATTTTTATTATAGAGTAAATAAATATTGATTTATATTATTTATAGAATATTGCACAATATATAATTACAAAAAATATTTTTATCGATTGAGCATGATCTATAATTCTCTTTTGTCAATTTAAATAATTGATATATGTCATTTTAAGACCTATGAATTTACGATTTTTCTCCTATATATTAAAAAATTACAAAAAAACACCTTCTTTTTTATATTTGTGCAAATAGCAGATGAAATTATGTTAGTGTTGAAAATCGAACCACTAACCTTCTCTAATCAAACTCATACCATAACCATTATACTATACGTTATTTTGAGTTTTCTTTAAAAATATTTTTAGATAAATCACATTTTCTCCAAAAAAAAACGTTGGTTTATATTATTTATAGAATGCTGCATATTATATATTCCAAAAAAATATTTTAATGGATTGAGTGTACTCTATATTTCTCTTTTGTCATTTTAAATGATTGATTTTAAAAATAAAATTTTAAATAATATAAAATTATACATAAATGTAATCGATTCCTAAAAAAATATGAATTTATTTACCTTCTCATCTGTATAGATATTAAACTACTGAAATAAAAAAATAAGATTTTTTAAAGAAATATATAATTTTGTTTATAAAATTATACATATTAGATGATTGTCTCGCATAATTTTTATGTATATAAAATTTTAAATACGCGAGTCATATTAGAGATTTTTGGTCCACCAACTATTTAGACTTTCAACGATTTAAAAGTGTGATTGATCTAAAAACATATATATTAAAAGAAACTAAAACATATATATTAAAACAAACAAAAATAATTGAATTTATATTTAAAAAAAATGACAACTCCAAAAATAGGATTTATGTTGTATATATAAAAAATAACATAATTAATATTCAATATAAAATGAAAAAAGATATTTTTTTGAATTATATATATTACAAAATTGCAATAATTATTCGCAATGATCAATTAGAACTCAAAGTATGGTAATAGGAATTTTAAATACTCCTTCTGTCCCCCCGAGTTCTTTACATTGGGGGACGGGGGCTCGACACGCATTTTAAGACTCTTATAAAATATATTTCCATAAATTATTTTAAATATTTTTTTCTTCTGAATAAAAGTATAATGTTTAAATTTTTATTTAGAAAAAGAAAATTTTGAAAATAAGTGGTAGAATTATACTTTATAGGAGCCTTAAAATGCGTTCCAAACAATGTAAAAAAACTGTAAAGAAATGAGAGGTACAGAAGGAGTAGTATACTAAATTGATCAAATAATCAACATAATATATGATGGTTGAGTTATAACATATACTTAGATCATTCTATGATGAAACCAAACAGTTTCATCTTAAATATTATATTGATGCACAATCATTAATGTCGTTTAATCATAATTTATATTGATAAAAATATTTGTAAAAATTAAAGTTGAGTTAAAAAATAATTCATATTATAAGATAAAAACTGTTTCTATTTACCAAAATTTTAAAATAAAATTTTGATATTGTGTAATAAATTTAGAATAAAACTAAACATTTGAGTTTAAAAATGTAAAAATATGTATTTAATATATAAAAAAATGAGCTATACACCGCAATGATGATTTTCATATAATATTAATAGTTTCATAATATGTTTTCGCATTACGTATATATCGATTATTTATAAATGTACTCTAACTAAGTTAAAATCACATTGCCTATGTTATATATTGATAATTTTCAAAAATATTTATTTATTTTATACTCAAATGTTCAATTTGATAAAGTTCCGTCATCAAAAACCATATTATTATATACTCAAAGCTTCAATTTGATAAAGTTCATATCACATCATCGAAAATCATATTAATATTTTAGCAATTAAATGTAATTAAATGTAATCATATGATTATTATCGTATGGATATTTATCCAAATTTTATAAAATTTAATCAAGTTATAGAATATCTGGTTAATGTAACTGGTATGCCATATTACAAAAATATTATTAAAATATGAGATAAAATCGAAATATTATCATTTTACGAATTTTAAATTACAAAATTATCTCAATATATAAACAATTTCGTGCGAGAAATTATTGCAATGTTCGTGCCTTGCACGGGCTTTTACGGTAGCATGAACTAAAAAACCAACACTGGTTTGAAGTGTTTATCAAACCTTGGTAATTTAACACAGGCTTTATGACCTTTTAACCCTCAAACTTTGACGATTTATACCCATCAAACATAAAACTTTGAAACCGTACATTTTAGCCTGTGAGGTATCCAGTAAAGTCCAATTAGCCCTTTTAAAGGTACAGACGAGAAAAAAAAGTCAAAATCGGTATATATCGGAGAGGGTAAAACAAACATTTGACATTTAGTAAAGGTAACGGTATAAGGGTTAATTGGACCTTTACGGAAACTTCAGGGGCTATAAGGAATACTTTTGCTAAACTTCAGGGGCTAAAAGAAATAGTTTTCGTAATGGAATACTATTGGTAAGCCTTTAAGCAGTTGAAACTTTAATAACAATCGATTCACCTTCAGGAGTAGCCAGAAAATGAAGTTAGTTGGGTGATAGAATGCTACTGGAAATCTTATATCTCTAGAATGTATATGTGTTCAATTTGGAATTCTGTCACCAGATAATAGATGATAAAGATGAAAGATGAAAGAAAATAAGATATTCGTATTACTCCACCGTCTACACTCTCTCTTGCCTTGTCACTCATGACTAGTCTTCACGATAATCTTTTTAGGAGGTATTCTACACGTCTGTTACTTTTTCTTAATGTCAAATAAAGCCTTTAACACAAGATTGAATTCACATGTCCTGGTTTAAAAGTGTAATTATTGAGCCAAAAAAATATGTAAACCATAAGAACAGAGTGTAGTGTTGGATTACATAACTTAATAATCTTGATAGGTGGGCACAAGTTACATGTATAAGTAGTAGAGGATGGAGATATGGATTATATAAACCAAGTGAGATCTTAACTTGCCAAGAGCACTTTGTGCTGTAAACAAGAAGTGCTCTCCCCTCTCAAGAATACCAGCAATTGTGCTGTAAACAAGAAGTGCTCCCCCTCCAAGAATACCAGCAAGGGTCACTGCCCATATCAACAAACCAGTTGTGCCTACATTTGCAAGCAAGTTTCGTTATTTTCGTTTTCTAAATTAATTTACTTGCAGATCTTTAATATATCCATGACATTCTTGATTACCTCCGGCATATCTATCACCACTTTCAGACCATTCATTACGGTCGTAGATGGGACTGCAAAACCACCCATAAGAAACCCTTTTAGTAATGTCATACATCTCATCACAGAAATTTCTTGGGTTTTGTGTTGGATATCATATATTTATGTACAACACTACAAATACTCTACTACTAGTAGAACTGGTCAGACGATTGGGTTGGAACGTCTAACCCGTACTCGGCACGTTAGATTGACTCGCGTAACTCGGTTCGGTAATGAGCCGAATCTACTAGGCTACCAATTTCTAAAATGTTTACGTATTTACTGATTCAAAAATCGTACCTGTATCCATCAACATTAGCACCATATTTGTCCACATACTGGTACACACCCTTGCCCTAAACAAATTTGAAGAATGAACTAAAGCAATCAGGAGTCCTAATGTATCATAATCCAAAAAAGATAAATAAAACTAACCGTTGGCTTCCTTCCAGATGCATCTTTTCCATCCCTCAAGTTCATGCCACCACCGGTTCCTGAAACCACAGTATGAATAAGTAAGAAGCCATTTTTATAACCTTTACTAATATCTGTATATAAATATTACCTACCAAAAGGAGTATCAGTTTTGATCTTCTTCACACCGCTGGCTTCAACCTTGAAAGAGGTCGGCCTTGCCAGAGAAGGAAGGCTTCTGACAGATCCTGTTTTCTCAACACTCAACTGAGAAGGCTTCAAACTCAGTGAACTCATCATCACTGAAGTTGCCATATCGTTTGATTTTTTATTTTCACACACCCTTCCTCTTCCTCGGACAGATCCTGTCTTCACTATTTATTGTCTGTCCTATTTACACGTGGCCATCTATCTGTGGCTTTGTTTGGATATCGAATTGTTGCATTATCTACATTTTTTCATCTTACGAGAGCATAGGTGGATGACAGATTACATCATCATCCCGCATACGTGGAATAAGTCTATTGGTGGTTACGATCTCTGCAGCTATTTTCAGTTTATTTATTGTCCTGAATCCTCATATTCATTTCGCTAATGAAATTACAATGTCTATAACCAAACCTCCGGCCGTCCTGTTTCTTGTTTCTACGTTTGAACGGGAAAGATTCAGAAAACATTATCTTTTTTTTTTGAAAACTAAAAACTATATTTAAATATTTAATGGAAAACTTATCGACTATTTTCGCATTTGACTACTACTATTTGTGAGTATAAAAAGAAAAATCAAAACCCAAATTTCATTAGAGGCATGCATATAAATGTCAACCCAAGTAAATAAATGAGACCTAAACCGAAAACAAATACAGTTAAACCTCGATAAATGAATATTCTTGGGATCGAAGAATTTTATTCATTTATTAAGATTATTAATTTATCGAAGTTAAAAATGTACTGTCTATATTATGTTCAAATCGAAAAAATTATTCATTTAATGAGTTTATTCGTTTATCGAATATTCATTTATCGAGTTTTACCGTACTTGAACGACCACGTGGAGACACAACAAAAGGCTTCGTCCTAACGCGCGGTCATTGACTTTACGCGCCAGTGGTTAGGTTCTTAGTCAACTTGCCTGTTCCTTCATCAAAGTGCAGCTGCGGAGAAATAAGTAATAAGTTCAAAAAGCGTACGCATTCCTTCACGGACCCTTGAATTCTATACATACAAGCCTATATATATGTGTGTGAACTTGTTTAATCCTCCCCATAGTTTGTCTTAATTAATTAACCACAGATTTCCTGCTTAATCTCTCAACTGCTTTGCTACATCAGATTTCTCAGGTACTTAATTGCTTGCCTCCTTTGTTTTTTTTTGTTTGGTTTGGAGTTATGACTTTTAGTTTGTTTATATGTTATCTTCTTGGTTCACTTATTCTTCATTTCAATGTTTTGGTAATTGTCTGTATTTCATCATTACTATATTTGTGTTTACTTGATTTCTTTTTTATATCTCGGATGCATTGGCTGTGATGTTTTGTTGCTAAGTGAAATTGGAATATTCAAGTTAAGACTTGTAGATCAACAATTCTGGTGATTTGGGATTTGCCTATGTATGTCAGTCTTGGTATTCTTGATGATGGATTGATGGTTGACTGAGATTAAGCAAAATTGATCTGTTAGGTGGTCTAAATTTTGTACAGATCGATTCTTAACAACTAACGAGAATTACAGCGGTGTATTGTCTGATTATGGAAAAAAAGCTGATTAGAAATACATTAATGATTATTGATGTAAAGTGGCGCAAAATATATGCTCAGATGATCAGATGGCATTCAGTTTTGGAACAAATTTAATGTTCTTACCTAATCTCATCATATGGTATATCATATATGTCTAGCCTTGTGTTATGATTAGCAGACTGATATAGTAGTGATATTGGTAATCATCGTACATATGGAGGTACTAGACTCTTAATAAAATTTTATACATTGTAGACTATTTATCTCAACATGCAAGATGATGTTTCAACAGGGCAAGAACCAGGAAGCAACTCCACAGATTATCACGGGACACTGTCTATCGTGTATCATATCGTTATGCCTTGTTTGCCTTTCTTTCGTAGCAAGAAATTGGATCCAGCTAAACGTTTCGGTGAACTTGAAGAAGGTAAAGTGTCATGAGTTCAAACTTCTGAAGCAGATATATTTTTGTCATTTATCATCTATTTCTTTTGTAGATGGTTTTACAAGTTTCTAAAGCATAAATCTAAAACTTTCTTATTTAATTGATATTTAAGCAGAGCTTTCAGGGGTCCAAGGTGTTAAAGTCTACTCATATAAAGAACTGAAAATTGCAACTGATGATTTTAGTGAAGCCAATAAAATTGGAGAGGGTGGATTTGGTCCTGTGTTTAAGGTGCATAATTTCACATTCATTTTCTTCTATTTTTATAAATGCTATCTATCATTCTGTATAATGTCATATCTGTTGGAAGGCTAATAAAATTTTGGATAATCAGGGAAAGCTTAAAAATGGAGATGTAGTTGCAATAAAGGTTCTTTCAGCTAAATCCGCACAAGGAACACGAGAGTTCTTGACAGAAATTAAAGTTATTGCTGATATAGAGCATGAAAACTTGGTAAAACTTTGTGGCTGTTGCATTGAAGGAACTCAGAGAATTTTGGTCTATGAATACCTGGAGAACAACAGTCTTGCACAAACCTTATTGGGTATGTCTTCCCTTCTTTGCTTTTAGAAAAAAGGTAGTGTTTTGGGATTATACGAGATTTCTTGGTGTTTGCTTAAAATAATAATTATGAAAGAAATTTCTTACTTAACAAAAAAGATAACTACAAAAGAAATCTTAATTGCAAGCCAAAAAAGACATTTTTCTTGTTTTCAAGGTTATTTTTAAGTTATAGGGTTGTTATCTAAATCAAGTATCTGGTCTTCATGACATTTACCCTCTTATTTTTTTATGCTGACTCTCGTTTAGCAATTATAATAATAAATTGCTAAAATTCTATCTAATCCTTGCAAACATTCTGCTTTCAGGTAGAGGTCACAGCAACCTCCAGTTCAGTTGGCGAACTCGAAGCAGAATTTGTGTTGATGTTGCAAGAGGCCTTGCCTTTCTTCATGATGAAGTGAAGCCATATATTGTTCACCGCGATATTAAAGCTGGAAATATTCTCCTTGATAGGCACATGACAGCCAAAATCTCAGATTTTGGTCTGGCGAAGCTCATCCCTGACAACATGACTCATGTTAGCACCCGTGTTGCAGGAACAATGTAAGTGTTAATGGATGATATTTTTATTTGATAAAAAATCTTTTAATTAAATTTATGCATATGAATTGATTCTATGAGCTTTCACCAGTTTTGTGTTTTGAATTAAAGATGAGCCGCAACACCATTGTGGCTTGTCCTTGATTCCATATCAATACCAGTATCAATTGTGAATTGTTCCGTCTTGGAAAAACAAATTCATGTCAACTTTTTTATGTTTTAAGCCTCCTCATTTTCTCTTTCTTACCTAGATATTAATGTTTTTCAGAGGTTATTTGGCACCAGAGTATGCAATAAGAGGACAGTTGACACGTAAAGCAGATATATACAGTTTTGGGGTTCTTCTTATGGAAATCGTTTGCGGGAGATGCAACACAAACACACGGTTACCTGTTGAAGATCAATATCTTCTTGAGAAGGTATGGAGATAAAAAGCCATGAACGTCAAAGTTGATAATTCTTCATTACAAAGTTTGTGAAAAGATTGAATTATGGTCGTGCCATGAGCCTATGACTGTCAAAATGACATACCAAGGAAATTGTGCATGTATACTTTACCTGCTTGTCATGTTTCACTTCACATAGTTTTACACTTTTACCTGGTTTCTACAAATGTAAATTTTAATAGGTTAATTTTCAGTTGTTTAAACCAGTTAAAAATAAGCAAAGTGAAATTTAATTAGTAGGTAAAATATAGATGCAGAGTTTCCCTAGTATATCATATTGGCATTTGGCAGTCACAGCAAGAACATAATATTCAAATATACTATGTTTAGAGTGTTAATTGATGCCATGATTTAGCAACAAAAAAAAATGTCAATGCCATGTAATTGTAGCAGCAATTTGTAGGAAATTTTGTTTTTATTTTTATTAATTCTAATTTCTAAATGACTAGGAAGGGGTAAAGATTAGTAGCAAGTAGTTTATAATTGTCATAACATAATCATAAACTACTTACATAGTCTGCCCACCTCCTATTTGCTATACACATAGTTTATATCGAGACTTGAATGGTCCTTCTGTTGAGTGTAGATCTTTTGAACTTCACGGGACAGAATATTTGTTTTTCTCTAAATTTAATACAGAAAGTCAGAAACAGTGCATAATTAACAATCCAAAACAGAGTATTTTAAGAATAATAATTAAACATATACCAGTAACACGTTTGAACATCACATTAAGAATACAACTGTGCATCTATCAAAGCATTTGGTAAAGTGCTCATTTCTCTTGTTCAGAGTAATAGTCTACCAAATTGTTAGCACGTCTGTTGATAATGTTGATCTATTTCTTGCAGACATGGGACCATTATGAGAAAAAGAATTTGTTTGAGTTGGTTGACGTATTCTTGAACGGAGATTTTGATGCTGAAGATGCTTGCAATTTCTTGAAAATCGGTCTTCTGTGCACACAAGACAGTCCAAAGCTTAGGCCAACCATGTCAACTGTGGTGAAAATGCTAAAGGGTGAGTTGAACTGTAATGACAGAACTATTAGCAAGCCTGGTCTGATCTCTGATTTCATGGACCTTAAAATTAAAAGCGCTCCTAAACCAGCGCCTGCTATGAACAAGAACTCCCACAGTAATACATCCTCAGGCTTGTACAGCAATGATACCACCTTCACATCAAAAGATTCAACACAACCAACTATGACCTTTACAGAAATAAGCGATAGAAGCAACTGAGCTTAAATCGGAGAAAAGGTCAAAACTATTTTTTGTTTGATTATTATTGTATCTCTTTTTCTCGTCTAGATTAGTGTGAGGGTGGGGCTTGTAATATTCAGTATAGTTGCACCATTTTTTTCCTATTTAATCATCTCCAAATTAGTATAGTACTTAGTTTCACTATGCACATAATTATGCAAATATTGGAAGACGTTCTTTGAGTTTGTCACCCCCTCTCCCCTCTTTTTCTCTTGTCTTTGTACAATACGTTATATTTTTAGGAGGGAGTATTCAATTTGGATTTTAATGGATTGATAAAAATATGTAGATTTTAACAGATTGTTGTTGATTTTAATTTTACGTAGATTTTGGCAGAGTTTGTGTAAAATCTCGTAGAGTCTTGTTGATTTAAAGTGGAGTTTCCGACAAATTCTTCGAAATCTCATGGATTTTAACAAGATTTAAAGACAAGCAAAATACATTAGCAAATCCTTAAAAATCCACAACTTTATCAAATAAAAAAAAGTTCATTTTTTAAAATCTAGAATGAATACACCAAGATTGCAAAAATTCATAAAAATCCTTTAAAATCTCAATTGAATACACCTCCCTTAGATTTGTTATAACCGTAAAGAATTTATGTCAAGTGTCAACAGAGAGAACAAGTACTTGAAGGCACACCAAACCTGACTAAATCCAACTTGAGACAACACGGCTAGTATACTCGAACTTCAAAGTACAAATTGTAAGCACTTGCTTAAATCAACAGTTACTGAAGATTTCAACAAGGCTAAACGGAGGTGGCATCACATTTCCAACCAAATTACCTTTCAAATATTTTGGATAAATTATTGTTTTCTTTTTGAATATTTTTATGAATACAAAATTGAATTACATAACAGATTTTATAAAATTCATATTAATTATTTGGGGGAAAGTTTTACGGATTGTGGAAATCACTGTTTTTATTCCAGAGTTCAAAGATTATATATGTTCAACAAACAGAAATGTTTCTTGCTAAATTCCAGGATCAGACAGCGTTGATTCCTGGAGCTTTACTAGAAGTGCATGTTGAGGTGGCAGGGAGTCGAACTTCGTGACCCCCGTCGAGTAACCGGCTCATCTAAAACCTTAAGGTGTTAGAAGAAGGTCTCAAATGGATCTTATGTTATATTTCAACAGTGCAAACTTCCAATACATGACATTTTGGTTTAGATTCCTCGTGCTTTAGTTCGTGCCAAGAGAAAAAAAATTGATGTAGAAGAATGGACTATACATCAGGCAAGTGATTTTTTATATGTACCCAAAAAATTGATAAAAATGCCAACTGCAAATGAAAGCTGAGAAACATGACCAAGTTAAGAAAGTATAAAAAGGAGACTGGGACTACAGGAGACAGTAGAGGGTGGTGGTGGGTGGGTGACAAGTAAAGAAAATGAGATCCACAAGTAAGAAATTTGAAATATTTTGTTCAAGGAATGGCATGCAGGCCTTTGATAAAGAAAGAAATTCTTTAGTTTTTCTTTATTGTGCCCTTGAAAGTCCTGCAAATGCAGCTCTTAAATTAGCTCATATGGATGATTCTTAACTTTAAATTCATGTGTATATCACTATCTTAATACCATTCTTCTAGATTGTCCTATTAGAGAGAGTAGTTGATAATTGTTGGGCGAAGTTGTTTGCTGGTGCTTGGAATCTCTTTATTTCCAACTCCTCGAATATAGTACTTGTTCGAACCATTGAAGCCAGAAACTAGGCGCTTATCCACGCCTTGCCGGTTCGCGCGGTTTATAAAATTTTATTTTTAAATATTTAAAATTGAAATACTAAATTTTCATTTTTAAAAAAATATTGATAGCTATTTTAAGGAAAAAATTTCTAAAAAAATTGATTTAAATCATTTATATGAATTGTTCGTTGAACCTTTTATATCTAAAAGTTTAACAAATATTTAAATAAAATTAAGAAACGTTTTTTAAAGCCGACACCCTTCTTATAATAGAAATACTCGGTGATAGTGTAAACTTTATTAAGTTAGAATATTAATTTTTCGCGCACAATAAAAGAAAACAACATGTGTATAATTTTTTTAGAAAAAATAAAGAAAATAATGTGTTTCAGCTGAAAAGTTAAATTAGTTATAAATATGTAATGTTGTTGAATAATTGTTTTTTAAAAATAAGCAAGGGTAATTAAGTAATACACGAAATATCAAAACACAAGTACAGTACCGACCAACCTTTTAATATTTCGTCTATTGTAAGATAATAATAATATAGATTTGAAAATAGATAAGTAAAGGCACGAAGTATCAAAAAATGAGTACCGAAAAACATGTACTGTAATGTTTCGTCTTTAATAATATAATCTAGATGTAGATTATTCTTAAGACAAATTTGCACTTTACACCCGTGTATTTAAACTAAAATTCATCCAAAATTTTAACAAATTATATTTTGCATCCCGAAAGTTCGAGCGCCTTATAACTTGCACCCTTTAACGATTTTACGTTAAATTTGCACGTTGTTATTCGGCAAAATGAGGATATTTTGGTCATTTTAATCAAAATAATTTATAATTCTAAAAAATAAATTATTTTGATTATTAATATTAGGTTTCTAGATTTACCAAATTATATTTATAATTTACTGTTAGGTCATGATATGTTTGTAGAAGGGGGATTGAATACAAACTATACTGTTTTATCGAATTTGTTCGGTTCGTGATTTAACAATTTGAGAACAAATAAGTACGAAATGAATTGAAACAAAGTTCAAGTTAAATATAACTTATATTAAACTTGAAGGGTGTTGCAAATACATTACAGATTACAAGGGTTCTAATTAAAACAAATCTAGAATAAATTCAACATGAATTTATCTATTTTGTAATAAAAAGATCGAATACTGAAAAGTAGTTCGAGATAAATTTTAGGGATTATGATCCGCTAGATAGTCAAAGCAGTACAAGTAAACAACTTCTAGTGTTTTGGATGTTACAATAAATACTAGAAATTAATTGTTTGATGATCTTTAAAGCTTAGACAGTTTGTGAGTTAAAGGCAATAAGTGAAGATTGAATAGTATTTTTGGCTTCTGTCTCTTTAATATGTGATGCTTTTTCCAACTACATTGAATTGATATTTGTACGCCATTTCCCTTTATTTCTTATATGACTCTCGGTATGACTCTTGAAAGGGTTTGGCATGACTGTCTTCTTTTTGCCTCGTATGCCTTGCAATTGAATTGGTATGACTGTCTTTTCTTCCTGCATGACTGTTTGTATGACTTTCGGTATGACCCAGTTAGAACCAACATGACTATCGGTATGACTGAGTATTGAACTTGTATGACTTTTATTTTGAATTGGCATGATTGTCGGTATGACTGTCAAGGACAATCATGACAGAACAATTTAACATAGTCATATTAGTTTAATTGTTAGTCATACTAGTATAATACTAATTCTATTTGTTGCCCAGTAATAAACAATTGTAGAAGGGGGTTGAATACAATTGTATAAGATTCTCGACTTATCAAAGTATATATCACAAATATGAAAGAATAATAACAGCTTTATTAATTATGATATAAAACTGTTACAAAACTCTCTCAAAAAATTCTGATGTTCTTGAGAGCTGCTAGGTTACAAAGATACTCGTGTATGCGATGGATATGTTCACCACATAAACCGAAACCTAAACTGTGTTTATATACTACACAGCTTCTCTATCAATTACATGATAAGTCCTAATCAATAACAAAGATTGAAACATATCATAAATTGATAGTTTCATTCTTACAGACCAGGAACCGACAGAATAATCTTCTTTATTTAACTAGACTCCAAATATAACTCGAAGTAGGAATCCTGATCAGCTTCCAGTCCTGATGATCAATCCTGATCCCAGTCCTGATATTCATCCTGATCCTGACGATCATGCAATCCTGATGACTATGCATTACTGATGACGTCAGCAATCCTGATCAGTTGAGTCTAGATCCTGACGATCATTGAATCCTGATCTAACACTATTTTAATTAATCTTTATAATTAATTTAAAGAATAAATTAATTCAACAAGAATTAATTTATTAGATAAATTAACTAACTGATAAAATTAATCAAAAGAGAATTAATACTATTTCTTGATAGCTGAATCATTCTGAAAACCACTGAAAATAATGATGAACTTCCATTGTATGATGTTGACACTCAATGTACTGTCTGGTTCATGAGTGACTAACTACAATGACTGTTCTTCATCTTTTGACATTAAACTATGGTTCTTCTTCTTTCACTTTTATCAACCATTGTAACCTATACACTTGTTGTCACACTGTGGAAATCTCTGTCAATTTAATAGATCCACTTTCTTGAATACTTCACTGAGGCTTGATCAAATAAATGAACTTCTTTCAATGTAGAATTACTTCAAGTCTATAGATTGACTTTAATCTTCATTCCCCTAACTGATATTATCTTCTGAGATTCTTGTGACAGATTAATTATTATTTACTTATTACATTCTTGTTTAAGTTGAGCAGAATCCTCGATGTTTACAAATAGGCCTATACATATGCCTTTCAATCTCCTCTTATTTGTTTGTTAGAGAATAACAACCAAATACCTAGAGGACAACTCAACTAATAAACAAGAAAAAGATAAGACTTTAATAGCCAAGTAAATAATAAAAAGTTCTGGTTTATATTTAACATTTTCCATATTCAAACAGTAAAGATAAATACAAGATAGATGTTCTTCTAGACTGAACATATGAATACATTGATCCTATCTTGATCTACCTAAGCTCTAAACAAATTACAATAAAAACTGAGCTTGAGTTCATTTGTCTTGATCACTCATTTCACCTTCATCCATAGCATCTATCAAATCTTTGTCGAGGACACGGTCACTTTCTGATGTAAGATTAACATGTCTGACTGGTTGAGTTGTGACTTTCTTCAGCCTATTCTTCATCTGAGAATACCTCTTGATGTGACTTTCACAATAGTCTTTGATCAATTCAGCAACCTCAGTCTTTTCTTCAGAAGGAAACCCAGTAGTCCTTAACATATTTTCTAACTTCGCCAGATACAATGCAGGGTAACTTTGCAAAGAAACATGATCCACTCCGCAGGATTGAAGTGCTCTACCTTTATAAAATTTGACTTCAAATGACACATCTACAATATGAGGACTGACCCTTATAGCAAATTCCCTGAGTTGCTCATGTAGCAATACATTCAAGTGAGATGACTCTTTAACTCTGCTCATGAGAACCAAAAGTTCTGACAAAGTTCGGCTTGCAAAGTAGTCCAGTGAGACAGTGAGAGATCCTACACTTTGACTAGATACATATACAATCATCTCATTTCTGACTTTATCAAATCCAGTTATAATCCTTGAGATCTTTCATGTAAGGCTTTCATGTACAGTGAATTATCTGGATTGACATTTTTGAACTTTTGAAGAAGGCCAATAAACTCACGATCATTGTTTGATCCTCTCTGAGGGAGTGCAAACATCTCATTTGCTTTGCTCCATCTGTCACCCTTCTTCAATCTGATATCCAACTTCCTGTCTTTAACTTCTAAGATGTGAAGACGTTGTTTTTCTTCATGCTCAGATTTTTGTATTTGAAGTTTCTCAGAAATGATTTGAGATGACTTTGCATTCTCATCTTGTCTTCTCCTAAGATCTTCCTACTGCTGCCTCAGCTCCTTCTCAAATGCATGGTCAGGGTTATAGAGATCATCTTGCTCATCCCAGTCTTCAAAGGTAGTTCCAACTTCCCTTTTCCTCTTCACCAATTGGATCCTCAGGAACTTCCTCAGTTATAGCTTCCTCCTGAGCACCAAATGGATCAAAGTTAAAGTCATCTTGCTCACCCTGATAGTAGAAGTCATCCTCTAACATAGACTATTTCCCTTTGTTTCCTTGATCTGCTCCTCCAACTTTTTCTCCTCCTTGCTTTTCCCCCTTAGTTGAGGAATCCTCAACAGATTTAGACTTGTCAGTATCTGGATTTGCCTATCTATCTCCTCCAGCTCATGGACCACCTTCTCTATCACCTCCTTCGAAGAAACACTGTTTCTTAGCATTAGGTGGATGAGAGTTCTTGAGCATAAAATACAAGTGCTTTATGCCTTCATTTAGATGCTCCATTCCTTCTTCAATCTTAGTAAACCTCTTATCATCCAACAGTTGATTAACATATACCGTCTTCTGAAGTGAGCCCACTTTAGTAGAAATGATATCTATCTCCCTTTGAGAATTCTGGAGATCAGAAAGCGCTGAAGTCACTTGTTGATTAGATGCTTGAATGGAGTTCATCTTGGGGACCAAAGATGTCTTCGGGTTTTCAACTTCAGACTTAAGCATTCCCAGCTGATTGTTGATAGAGGTGGAAGAAGAAGACTGTTCAACCACTTGTGCTTGTAGAAGTTGTTTCTCAACCTGGGTTTTGTTCAATTGTTCATGTAGATTAGCTATTTTAGCTAACAACAAAGCAGTTTTTGTGTCAGTGTGTGCACTCAACTCAATTTCTCTCATTGGTTTTTCACTCTGCTCACGTGCTTGTGTTTCGCTTAGTGTTTGTCTCTCATCTCTCAACACTAGCTGTCTATCTCTCGAGTCCGTTGATGTACCTGCATATAAAATCACCCTAGCCCCTTCAAGAGAGGTCAGTGGTGGTGCAATGAGAGTTCGCGAATCTCGATCCTTAGAGGAGTCTATCAAGTCATTTGGATTTGATGCCTGAATTGCTTCAGTGATTGTAATATCCCTAATTTTTCTTATAATTTTAATAGATTAAAATTTGCTAGAGATTATAATTAGAAGTGGATTAAAAATAAGATAATTATATAATTTGACTTTAGAATACAATTGGATTAACTGGTCGTACTAATTTAATTTTGTTGGGTTTTAGTTTAAAATTTTAGTTGGCCCAATTTAATTAAAATAGACCTATACATATCTAGATACAAGCGTGTTAAAAAAAAGAGATGAAAACTCTAGCAAACATTCGGAGAGAGAGAGAGAGAGAGAGAGAGAGAGAGAGAGAGAGAGAGAGAGAGAGAGAGAGAGAGAGAGAGAGAGAGAGAGAGAGAGAGAGAGAAGGTCTCATAACAAGCTTAAAGAGAAGGGGTAACGATTCTTTAATTCTCTTGTTATTCGTGTTATTTCACGTGTATGATATTTGATTTATTTTGATTATGTCAAGGATCTTTATATGTTCTCTTGAGTATTTGTATATGTGTATAATTTGATGTATATCCATGAGTTATTTGTTATATTCATTTTCGTCGTATGATTACTCCAATTTCATATGTATAGTATGTTTGGATTCTGAATTCTTATAAAATTCGTATCTGATTCGTTATTAATTGGATTCTTATGATATTAGACTCTCTGAAAAGGTATTTGAATTATCTACAACTTTGATTCTTTGTTTTTTCGAAATTAGGTCTGTAGATATGAGTTTTTCTGGGATTTATAGACCAACCAGTATGTTTTTGAAGTTGAGATGTCTAACTTTATAAATTTATAGTAAATTGAGTTTTTAACAAACAATTATGAGTAATATCATTCTGGAAAAGGTATTTTCGAGCTCTACGTGCTTATTTGCATTCTTCAATAAAATTCTGTCATTTGGAAGTCTTAATCAGCAGAATACTAGGGAAGTCAGGGTCTGATTCTGTTTTGGAGTACACATTTGTTTCAATTCTGAATTCGTTACTTGTTTGTTTTAATCGAGCCTTACCATTCTGGAAAGGTCTCGGAATTGCCTACGTTTTTCGTGTTTTGTACTTTTTCAGATAAATTAATTTTCATAGAGTAATTTGTCAATTTCTAGAACTGGTCATAACTGATTTTGTTAATAATGGTCTATTTTGCAAGATGTTTTGGTGTCTGATTTTTGAAATTTCATTGAGTAAGTTATATGTAAGCGTCGCATGGGTTCTACTAAAGTGGTGTGAACATTATTTGACTTTGATTGGTTTAATAAAATTATAGGATTTGCTCGCATTGATTTCGGTATTTGATCGCTTTTGAGGTAAATACTTTTTGACTTACTTTTATTTTCGGAAAAGATATTGATACTCTATTTTTCGAATTTCATATAAGATATAAGAATATTGTTTCGAAATTTATAAGATATAAGATACGAGAATATTTCAATCCCTCAGTCTCTACGTTATCGAACTCGTTCGTAATTTATGTTATAGTTCCGGAATTAGCCTTAGATACCTTTAGTAGGCGCACAAGTATGCAACTTTAGATACTTATTAAGGGGGAGTAATTATTGAACTTTAGATACCGATCACTGGCAAAATGTGGCATATAAGAATAAGAATAAGATCCCGATTACTAGGAAAGTATGGTCGTAGAGCAAGATTGTGGTACTTTTGATTTTCGTTCTGTTTCTGCTTTTGTATCTGTTTTAAATTCTGCTTCTGTTTTAAATTATGGATTTTTAAATATAAACTTTAGGTTGGATCTATTTTCGCAAAGGCTTTTAAAATTATCATTGTTTTGAGAAAATTTGTTTTATTAAAACACCCAATGATTTTGAGAATATCTGTAAGTCAAACTGTTACTTGCTGAGCTGTGTAGCTCACTTTTTTCTAATATCACTACGCCATAAATGGCCTTCTGCAACCCTTGAAAACCGTTGCCGGAAGTTCAAAATTCGTTGGCGTAGCCTTAAAAATCTCAAAGGCAACACTTTTTGACTGTTAGTTTTTTGCCCGTTGCCTTAGGGGTCAACGCCAACACTTTTCTACCTATGCCAACAGGTTAAAATATGTTGCAGTAGATTAGATTTTGTTCAAAAAAATGTGGGCCCTACATGTGGGCCCCACTGTTTTGGGCCCCACATGTGGGCCCCAATATTCCGGGCCCCACATGTGGGACACACCATTAGTGGGCCCCACATGTGTACCCCTTTAGCAACACTTTTTTTGAGCAAATGGCAACACTAAATTAAACTATTACAACATTTTTTGAATAATATTTACAACACTTTTTCATAGCTACGGCAACACTTTTGTAATGGTAAATTAAAAATATATTGCAGATATATAAGCAATTCTCAGTACCACAGTACTTCAAACATGTCATTTCATTTCATTCTTCAACCCCAAAATAAAACATTATAATTCAGTACAAAACTAAATACACATCATCTTCAAAAAAAAAAATAAGAAGAAAATGAATGTAAATAGGTCTTGTTGATCCATTAGCCAGGTGACAAGACAACTTCTTCTTTTATACCCTTGACATAAGTACCCTGTTGATAAAGAGCTTCCATCAGTGATATCACCACATTATTGCAAGCAAAAGGATTAAGTATTTGTCAACAGTCAACACAACTTCAAAAATTAAACTAATCGACTATTTGTTATACGGGAACTTCAGGGAATATTAAAGAAGATGCATTATTAAGAATGCCACATTAAACTTACAAATCAACTGACTCTTGTTGCACCCTGCAAATCAACAATCCATACTACTGATGATTTGTCATACAAATTACAAAAATTACAGAGGAGTGGCTCCGCACACTCGTGGATTTAAATTATTGACTCAAAGCTGAGAAAATAATAATGCAGCTATCACCTATGGTCCTACACACTACGACTGCATACTTACTAATTAGATATTACTTGTACGAATTGACAATATTTCATTATGAATCCTTACGTAATTGGTAATAGTGTCATCAGAGTGTAACACATCTATGAAGTTTAATCGTTCAAATGAAAAAAATAATTTAAGGCAAGTCTGACTTGAAACCAACATGGTACTTGTCCATATTATATTTAGATAAGAATGATTAATAGAGGCCTCACTCATTACCAAATTGCATGATCATATTTACTTATTACTAAAGCTAACAATTTGATCAGTACATTGTATTTTAAAGAAAACTATATATACATACCAGGTTAAAATATTGACCATGGCTCTGAATGCTGCAACCTGAAAGAAAGAGGTGGCCAAGTAAAAATTTGAAGCTTGACATGTAAACGGTGATAGAAAAATTTCAGAAGAAAGGTAAAAACTCATTTCATTTAAAAATAATAAGAGGAACACATTTTTAGATATAGCCAAAGCAATAACAAACCTGAAGAGTTTCACCGCCATTTCCAATTAGATGGAGAAACATATTAAGTATTGGCTGAAGAAATTGAAGCATATTAAAATGGACTAGCATTCCATCTGTTTTAAGATCAGACAAGAGCTTCAATAGAAAAAGAAGCCTACTAGCAGAACACGACAAACTTGATTAATTTAGATCTTGCTGAAAACAAAAACTACTAGAAAACTAAGGGCATAACACCATAGACCACGTGGTATAGACTATACAGCCTAAGCGAGCAAGTTGAATCATAATTTTAAAATAAAGTGTATAGAAAAGATATAAATCCTCAAGGTATGTGAACAACCAATAAAGTTTAACATTGACAAAAATCCATTAGAAAAAACAGATACCTGCCCAGGAGAGAATAGAAGTGGAGCTTCTGTTAGCATTGTCTTATCTGCTTCAATCTTAGCAGTTTCCAACAGAACCTATAGCAGTGTTGTGCAAGGGTAACACCAAACAATTTAGTTTTGAGATAAAAGTAGAACAATTAACTTGCAAGAAGACTTAATCAACTTAGCTAAATTAAATTCCTAGATAAACAAAAGACATCAATGTATTCAAATTTTAACAAAATCAACCAAGATAGGACCAATTCCGAGGGACAGAAATAATACTCCTATATATTAACAAACAGTCGAATACTATGTTGGGTACAGAGCAAGAATACTCAACATATTTAGTAAGATAAAATGCAATCATTTCCAACCACATGTATAACAACATATCTTTCAGCAAAAACATAACCCTTTACCTGATAGAATGTTTCTTCAACTATATTATTGCGCGCACACTCACAAGACAAGCTTTTATATATAGATATCGAACCTACCTAGTGTAGATATGCTGATGCATTCATAATCACCCATAGCAGAAAAGTCTATTGTTTTCCTAAGTTCTATCAAAAATTTTATAATGTAGAGCAATGATCACTAGAACAAAATGCTAGCATTACCACTCTATGTCTCAAGTCTCGTTCATAGAATTACTTTGAACTAACTGTATACAAGTGCAATTGATAACCAAGACTTATGTTCGCATAACCATGATCTGCTGACTACTACGTGCAGTATATGTAAAATTAACCAAAGAATCCTAAGTATCAAATACCAACATACCCAAGCTAAAAGCAATTCAAAGAACAACAATCCAAACCTAACACCAAAACAAATTAAAAAAAACATAAATTTCAACCTCAAATTGTTGATCATGTTAACACTTCACACCTGGAAAAATATATAAAAATTCTATTCCAAAACATATAATATATTTATATATATTGTTTACCAGAAAGATATAAATACTGGAACTGTTTTTGACAATAACACAATGATAAACAATATTTAGCATGAGTGGACTAAAATGATGGACTATAGACCTCTTAGGAAAAGCGTGTGAAAAAAAATTACCCCAAAGAGGCGGCAAGGTCATCAGATCGAACTGAATGGGGATCAAGGCCCCTTGGCAAGAGTGCACTGCAAATTTGATCACACTGCATATAATAGGGTGTTGGAGGATAGGAGGCATAATATGACTCTGTGCAAATAATCCATCATTGTTACTTCTTGAGAACTTTGATATACAGAACCTCTTTTTAGAACTTTATTACCTTCCAGGACAATATTCTTAGGCTGAGATCTTTTACAGGATGCACTACGATAACGACGAAAAGTAATATCTGAAAATCCTTGTTTTGGGCTCAATATTTCATGAGGTTTACTGCTGGTCTTTTCCCTTTCAACTCTGGAGAATTGTCGCGGACAAGGAAGAACAATATTAGGACTTCCATCAATTACACAGAACTTCTCAAATTCCAAGTCCATCACCAAACTAGTTTATAGAATGCAAATCTACAAGAAAAAAGGTGACGGGAGCAAATGTTAATTACCTTCTGCTTTTATAAATTCAGTTTCAAAGAAAAAAAATGGAACTGATGGGAGGAAAAATAATATCAGGCTCTTCAAAACTATAAAATTACATTAATCAAGAATCAATAGTTGAATTCACAACCAACTCGGTCTAAATATATTTAAAGCATCACATAACTAATTCGAAACAAACCAAGCAAACAAAACAATTGCAAAGTTCATTTGAAGTAAAGCTGACAAACAATCATGTAAATGCATCAACCAACAATCTATTCAAATGTAAGATTGAAAGAAACCAAAGAATATAAGAATGCATTCAAATCTGATCTTTCAGAATAAGCGTTAACTGTAAACAATGGTGCTATGCATTCAGAATTTCAAAAACAAAATAAACTTACCCATTTGCCCAAATTAGAGAAGAGAAAACTTTATCAGGTTACACAAACACAAACGAATCATATGCACACAAAATGCAAAAGGAAATGAACTTCAAGCACCATCAAAATTCTAAAGAGATAATTAATTTAATAATATCATTTATTTATTGTTTACTGATAAAAAATAAGATTCTCTTTTTGTAGACAAGTATATAGTGAAGCAAAAAGTTCTTGGTGAGTTGATACTTGCTACCAATTTCCTAACAAACTATTATTTAAAGAATCTAAAATCCATGTAACTAACCCAAATACAAACAAGTATACAGAGATTAAGTTCAAGATTTAATCAATTACCCTACACATCAATGTACTTAAAGCTTTTCTGCGCAAATTCAACTAGATTCCTCACATCATTGCCATCTCGACATCACATTGGGTACCCTACACGCTGCAACAGAGAGAGAATAACACAAAACACAAAGTTAACAACACCAATCAACACAAATTAACAACACTAACACAAATTAGCAAATTAAAGTCAGAGAGAATGTTACCTTTACTTTAAACCCAAATTTGCAGCCCCTAATTGAACCCTTTAACTTAAATCGGAACCCTAATTGAATCTCCTAACATGTAAATAAATCTTGAAGGTCCTCTCAGCTTGAAGTCCCTAAAAGTCCCTTACTCCGAAACATTGAACCCCCTTCTCCGAAACCCTAATTGAACTGCTGCGACTGGAGAGCTAGAGGGAGGGTTGCTATTTTGAAGACAATAATTGACCAAGGTTTTTTTTTATTTAAAAGGCAATAATATTCAAAATTTTGGCAAAGTGGGGAGGCGGTAGAATTTGCCGCATAATGTGTACTGCTCGACTTTCTTTGTAATTTTCATCAATTTGGCCAATAATTGTCCCTTACTTGAGAATTTGTATTTTATTTTTTATTTTTTATTTTATTTGTTTATTTTAAAATTGTTAAATAAATCATCATGAAACTCCTAGTTGAATAACATTTTCAATATAACTAATAAATGATTTTCTTTAATTAATTATTTAATTTAGTTTTTTTATTAATGTTATAAAGTTTTTCTTCAAAAACATGATTTATTTTATTTTTAAAATTTGTTCATTTTAAAATTATTCAAAATACATTAATTTTATAAAATAAAAATTATCCTTCACTCCAATTCAAATTTCAATGAATTTATAAATAAATTATTTTCATAATTTTTAATCACATTTTAGATAAAATTATTATTTTATTTAATTTTTATTATAGTCGTAATAGAAGTTTTGTTTTGTACAATAACTATGCCAACACTTTATCATGTCTACGCTAACACATTGAATGTATGTTGTAATAGGCAGGAATCAATAGGGCTATTACAACACTTGTAGTTGGCAACACCTCGCAAAACCGTTGTAGAAAGTCATCTATGGCGTAGTGTATTTCATGTTATGATTTTTGGAAGCTTATGAGAATAAGGATGTGAACTTTGTGGATTTTCGTGTTAGCTGATTTGAATGCATTTATTGAAAAGACTTATCGCATTATTAGAATAAATTGTGGCATTGAGTATTGGATTTGTGGAGCTGCGTCTCCAATTTTGTGTTTTCGAATTATTGAGTTTGACCTCTGTTTTGACTTTTGTGAAAATTTTGGATTTATTGAATAAAGAAGCTATTTTATTTAAGTTTTGTAGTTAGAATTAATAGTGAAAGGCATATGTATTGGCCTATTTGTAAAATCGAGGATACAACTCAACGTAAACAAGTTTGTAATAAGTAAATAATAATTCAATTGTCACATGAATCTCAAAGGATCATATGAGTCAAAATAATAAAGATTAAAGTCATCCTATAGACTTGAAGTATTCTACATTGAAAGAAGTTCAATTAATTAATCAAGCCTCAGTGAAGTATTCAAGAAAGTGGATTTATTAAATTGACAGAGATTTCATAAGTGTGACAGCAAGTGTGCAGATTACATTGGTTGATCAAAGTCAAAAGAAACAAATGGACCACAACTTTAAAGTCAAAGTATGAAGAACAGACATTGCAGTTAGTCACTTATGAACCAGACAGTACATCAAGTGTCAACATTTTTCAGTGGAAGTTCTTCATCAAATTCAGTGGTTCAAGTCAAGGGATCTCTCAAGAGATTAAATTAATTCTCTTTTAATTAACCAAATCTATAGTTAATTTAATCAATAATTTAATTCAAAATGAATTAAATTATTACTTAAATTAATTATTGAGTTAATGAATTTAGAGATAATTTAATCAAGGATAGTATTTAATTCTATTTTAATTAATCTTATTATTTAACTAATTTAATTAGTAAATTAATTCTCATACCATGTTACTGGTTAAAGAAAAGGCGACCAACATGTGCAACAAATGAAGTGATATAAATAGAAAAGAAGATCAAGACAATATGTTGATTACACAGAATATATCATCTCAAAAGAACACACTACCTTAACTTCTTCTCCAACTGCCGGAAACATTTTTGATCAGAGAATTCATTTCTAGAATTAATTGTAATATCCAAGCCACTAGAAATTAATTACTCGCACTGCTTTGACTATCTAGCGGATCTTTATCGCTAGAATTAATCTCGAACTATCATTTATTGTTCTATCTTTTTATTACAAAATTAGATAAGTTCGTGTCGAATTTATTCTAAGTTTGTTTTAATTAGTTTGAGATTTAATCATTGTAATCAGTACAATATTTGTAACATCTTTCAAGTTTAATATAAGTTATATTTAACTTGAATTTTATTTTATTTAATTCCGCAATTATTTGTTCTTGAATTGTATTTTCTTAAGAAGAACAAATTCGATAAAACGGTATAGTTTGTATTCAACCCCTCTTCTACAAACTTATCGGGACATAACAATTGGCATCAGAGCCTTTTGATTGATACACAAATCAAAGATCCAATTTTTGTGATTTTTTCAAGAACGTTCATATTTTTATTCTTCCAAAAAAAAAATCTCAACATGACTACACAAAAAGTTGGTACAGTAAAGATTCCTATGTTCAGCAAGGAGCATTATCCTATGTGGAAGAAGAAGATGTTTCTATTTCTTCAAGTGGCAAATCCAAAGTATTTAGGTGTATTGAAGAAAGGACCAACTATTCCTATGGTTGTTGAAGAGGAACGCATTGAGAATAATGTTGTCGTTCAAGATGCAAGGATGTATCCTAAAGATCCTAAAGATTATACAGCTGATGAAAAGGAAGATGCTTCCTTGGATGCTTGCTTGCAGTTAATCCTAGTTGATTGTCTGGATCCAGTTATGCATAATCATGTGTTGAATTGTACATATTCCAACCATATCTGGAATACAATAGAAATAATCAACGAAGGGACTGAAGAAGTAAGAGAAAACAAGCTGGAAATTCTTACTTCTTCTTATGAACACTTCAGGTCCAATCCAGGGGAAAGAATATATGAAGTTTTTGAGAGATATAATAAATTGATCAATGATCTGAATCTTCACGGAAATCATTATACCATCGGGGAGATCAATAAGAAATTCTTTTTAACACTTCCAATTCATCTGGAATACAGGATTTCAGCCATACGAGAAGCAAGAGACTTAAGTGATATTTCACTTGAAAGACTCTATGGAGTACTAAATACCTATGAATTGGAACAAATTCAACAAAAGGAAATCTATGAAATGGGAAAAGTTGTCAGTACGTCTACTGCACTTGTAGCAGAAGTTCCTCAGAAACTGGAGGTGAAGGTTGCTCAACTCTCCAGTTCAGACAAGGATGTAACTGTAGCTGAATATGGCTTTACATCCACTAGTCAATCTGATGGTGACTTCTATTCCATGGAAGAGCTTGAGCAATTGGAAGATGAGTCAATTGCTATGATAGTGAAGAAATTTGGAAACTTTAGATTCAGAAGGAATCCAAATCTCAAATTTAAACCATTGTTCCAGAGAGGTAGTTCTTCTTCCTCTAATAGCACAAGGGGTGGCTATAAAACTGGAACTGGTGACAGAAGCACTATCAGATGCTTTAACTGCAATGAGTTGGAACACTTTGCTACAGAATGTAAAAAACCTAGACAAGCAAAGAAGAACTCATATGACTCAAGCAAGAAGAACAGGATTGGGAAAGCTTATCTTGCAGAAGGAAAGAGCTGGGATGATACTGAGAGTGATGAGGAAGATGGAGAAGTTGGTAATCTTGCACTTATGGCTATTGAAGGTAGTTCTTCATCTCCTAAGTCTGAGGTAACTTTTACTGATGCAGAAATGGTCTATCATCTTAGCAGTACTTTATCATGTGCACGTAGTGAAAATGATCGAATAATTCTTCAGAACAGTGCTTTAGAAAAGGAGGTTAAAGAATTAAGACTAGTGCATGTTAATCAGGGTGAACTGAAAGATAAAATAGCTTTTCTTGAGAATAGGGTTAATTGTTATAAACAGCTAGAAACTATTCTTAAAGATAATATCACTGAACTTGAAACCAAGGTAAGAGCCTACTATAATTCTTGTAAGGAGGCTAAAGAGTTTTTCAACAAGCAAGCTATAGGCAAAACTGTTGGTATAGGTTTTGGCTATAATGAGACTGTTGGAATGTTAGGCATTAATACCTCTAACAGATTCAGTGCTACAGATAGGGGTATACCACACGTGCTTAAGGGGGTTAAAGCCCCTCTCTTTAAATAATCAATAGCACAACCTTTGAATGAATCTTCCGTCATTATTCAAGAGGACTTGCGTACTGGGGACCTTGCCAATGAAACTGCTCATTCCAACAAATCTGTGTTTGAGGGTTCTTTCAAAGTTGTTCCAGCAAGAGAGACCAAACTAGACATTCATAAAGAGGAACAAAACAACAACAAATCTAGCATGCCTACTATTAATTTGTCTCATAAAGCATATGGTGTGGTGAATTGCATGTCTTGTGCATTTAATGTTATGTATGCTTATTTTAATAATAAGCATGTATCTGATGATAAGACTGCTCCTCGTCAACATGTTAATTATAAGAAGCATGTTAGATCTAAAACTGCTAGTCCTCCCAAAACTAGAGTGGACACATTTATACCCAAGCCTACTCAGAAATGTGCTAAGGCTGGTTATAAATGGAAATGCTCTTTTGTTAAAGAGGTTGAAGTAGTTAAGATTAAAAATATTATTTTGCCTGACAAAGGCCAGTTCTTTAAGTATGCCGGACCTAATCAAGTTTGGGTTCCGAGGAAGGACTAATTAATTTGATATTGCAGGGTGTGGAACAGGTAAACCGAGTTGTGTGGATTCTGGACAGTGGATGTTCAAGGCATATGACCGGAGATAGAGCCCTACTATCAAATGTGGTTGTGAAAGCTGGCCCAGTGGTTACCTTTGGAGATAACAGCATAGGTTTAACTGAAGGATATGGCTGTTTGGAATCTGGAAATGTTATCATTGAAGATGTATCTATTGTGGAAGGTCTTGAGCACAATCTTCTCAGTATCAGTCAATTCTGTGATAGAGGATATGTTGTTTCATTTGATAAAGAGAAGTGCCAGATCCTTCACAAGAAGAATCATCAAGACATTCTAGTAACAACTCAGGGGGAGGAAATGAAGATTCAACTAGTCATTCACAACACCAGAATGAATTTCAAGGTGAATCATCAAGATCAAATCTTCCAAGACAAACTGTTTGGAATAGAGCTCATCCTTTTGAGCTGATCATTGGTGATCTAGGTGTTGGAGTAAGAACTAGAAGTGTTACTCAGAATGAATGTCATTATTCAGGGTTTCTTTCTGAAATGGAACCAAAGAAGACTGAGAAAGCACTGAGTGATCCTGATTGGGTGATTGCTATGCAAGATGAACTCAATCAATTTGAACAACAACAAGTTTGGAAGCTGGTACCTAGAACAAAGAACAGGAAAGTAGTTGGTACAAGATGGGTATTCAGAAACAAGTTAGATGAAGATGGCATAGTCACAAGAAATAAAGCAAGACGGGTTGCTCAAAGGTTTTCACAAGCTGAAGGCATTGATTATGATGAAAACTATGCACCAGTAGCTAGGCTTGAGGCCATCAGGATGTTCTTAGCATTTGCAGCTTTCTTCAATTTTAAAGTTTATCAAATGGATGTTAAGAGTGCATTTCTGAATGGTGAGTTGGATGAAGAAGTGTATGTAGAACATCCCCTGGCTTTGAAAATCAGGAGTTGCTGGACTTTGTATACTTTCTCTTCAAGGCTATCTATGGTCTCCAACAAGGCCCGAGAAAATGGTATGACACTCTTTCTGGTTTTCTTATAGAAAATGGTTTTGTTAGAGTTATCATAGACAAAACTCTTTTTTCTAAGAAACACAAAAATGACATGATATTAGTCCAAGTCTATGTGGATGACATCATATTTGGGTCTACTAATGATGATCTCTGTAAGAGATTTGCTAAGCTAATGCAGAGTAAGTTTGAGATGAGTATGATGGGTGAGCTGAAGTTATTTCTTGGATTACAAGTAAGTCAAAGGTTAGATGGTATATTTATTTGTCAATCCAAGTATCTCAAAGAACTCCTCAAGAAATATCACATGGAGGATTCAGCATCAGCAAGGACTCCATCATCTACAACTGTCAAACTTGGAGCTTGTGATAATTCTATCAAGGTAGATGTTACAAGAGTCAAGATTCTTTTTACAGCAACAAGATGCAAATCTCTAGGATCCGCTTGGAACCTTGCACATAAGCATGTAGCATGCATAATATCAGGTCTACTTGAAGTAAGATATAGTAAGGAGCCAATCATACCTCTGTAACTTGTAACATCTACCTTGATAGAATTATCACAAGCTCCAAGTTTGATAGTTGTAGATGATGGAGTCATTGCTGATGCTGAATCCTCCATGTGATATTTCTTGAGGAGTTCTTTGAGATACTTGGATTGACAAATAAATATACCATCTAACCTTTGACTTACTTGTAATCCAAGAAAGAAATTCAGCTCAACCATCATACTCATCTCAAACTTACTCTGCATTAGCTTAGCAAATCTCTTACAGAGATCATCATTAGTAGACCCAAATATGATGTCATCCACATAGACTTGGACTAATATCATATCATTTTTGTTTTTCTTAGAAAAAAGAGTTTTGTCTATGATACCTCTAACAAAACCATTTTCTATAAGAAAACCAGAAAGAGTGTCATACCATTTTCTCAGGGCTTGTTTGAGACCATAGATAGCCTTGAAGAGAAAGTACACAAAGTCCAGCAACTCCTGATTTTCAAAGCCAGGGGTTGTTCTACATATACTTCTTCATCCAGCTCACCGTTCATGAATGCACTCTTAACATCCATTTGATATACTTTGAAATTGGAGTAGGCTGCAAATGCTAAGAACATCCTGATGGCCTCAAGCCTAGCCATTGGTGCATAGGTTTTATCATAATCAATGCCTTCAGCTTGTGAATACCCTTGGGCAACCAGTCTTGCTTTATTTCTTGTTACTATGCCATCTTCATCTAATTTGTTTCTGAATACCCATTGTGTACCAACTACTTTCTTGTTCTTTGGTCTTGGTACCAGCTTCCAGACTTGTTGTTGTTCAAATTGATTGAATTCATCTTGCATAGAAATCACCCAATCAGGATCACTCAGTGCTTCCTCAATCTTCTTTGGTTCCATTTCAGAAAGAAACCCTGAATAATGACATTCATTCTGAGTAGCACTTCTAGTTCTAACTCCAACACCTGGATCACCAATAATCAGCTCAAAAGGATGAGCTCCATTCCAAACTATTTGTCTTGGAAGATTTTATGTTGATGATTCGCCTTGAAATTCATTATGGTGTTGTGAATGACTAGTTGACCCTTCATTTCCTCCCCCTGAGTTGTTGCTAGATTGTCTTGGTGATTCTTCTTCAGTGTTAGTGGTATCTCCATTGTTACCAGTGTTTCCACCACCACCACCATGATCATTATCATCATTGTCATTGTTATCACCAGCAACAATCTCAGGTGGAGTCTCATCATCTGATTCTGAATCTGGCAAGTTATCAAACTTTAGTTTCTCAGATGGATTTTCTGTTTGAATACTTGGGAGTTTAGTGTCATAAAATGTAACATTGACACTTTCTTTCACCCGGTGTTGATCAATTAAGTACACCTTGTAAGATCTTCTTGAATAACCAACAAAGATAGCTTCATGTGCTTTGGCCTCGAACTTGTCACGTCGAACATCTCCATCTTTCAGCACAAAGCATTTAGCACCAAATACATGAAAGTATTTGAGTGTTGGTTTCTTGTCATTCATTATCTCATAAGGTGTCTTCATTAAGTCCTTGTTGATTAATGTTCGATTCTGAGTATAACAGGTAGTGTTGATAGCTTCAGCCCAGAAGTACATAGGAAGTTTTGTTTCAGTTAGCATTGTCCTTGCAGCTTCAATCAAAGTACGATTCTTCCTTTATACCATACCATTTTGTTGAGGAGTTCTATGGGCTGAGAATTGTCTTTTTATTCCTTTGTCTGCACAGAAGTCATTCAGAACTGCATTCTTGAATTCAGTTCCATTGTCTGACCTTATAGCTCTAACTGGAAACTTAGAATCCAACTCAATCAACTTCACATGATCAATCACCATCTGTGGATTTTCATCCTTGGAAAGTAGGAATAAAACCCATGTGAATTTAGAGTAGTCATCAATAATCACAAGAGCATATTGTTTCTTTGACATAGACATCACATTAACTGGACCAAACAAATCCATGTGCAGTAACTGATGAGGTTCAGTTATTGAAGATGTGTCAGTGCCCTTGTGAGATGCTTTCTTTGACTTTCCTTTCTGACATGCCTCACACAATACTTCCTGTGTAAATTCCATTTGAGGCAATCCTCTCACCAATTCCCTCTTAACTAGGGAGTTCATTGTTTTGAAATTAAGGAGAGGCATCTTATTGTGCCATAGCCAACTTTCATCTGTCGAAGCTTTAGCATAGAAACAATTAACTTCATCTTTGCATCCAAAATACAAATCAGCTATGAACAAGTTTCCTTTCCTTACTCCTTGAAGGGCAGGCTTTCCATTTTTCTTGTGAAGGATCTGTCACTTCTCCTTATCAAACGAAACAGCATATCCTCTGTCACAGAATTGACTAATGCTGAGAAGATTGTGCTTAAGACCTTCCACAACATATATATCCTCAATGATAACATTTCCAGCTTCCAAATAGCCATATCCTTCAGTTATACCTTTGTTGTTATCTCCAAAGGTAACCACCGGGCCAGCTTTTTCAACCATATTTGATAGCAGGGCTCTATCTCCGGTCATATGCCTTGAACATCCACTGTCCAGAATCCACAAAACTCGGTTCACATGTTCCACACCATGCAATATCAAACGGATTAGACCTTCTTCGGAACCCAAACTTGATTGGGTCCGGCATACTTAAAGAACTTGTCTTTGTCAGGCAAAACAACATTCTTGATTTTAACCACTTCAACCTCCTTAATGAAAGAGCATTTCCACTTATAACCAGCCTTAACAAATTTCTGAGTAGGCTTAGGTATAAATGTGTCCACTCTAACTTTAGGAGGACTAACAGTTTTGGATCTAGCATGCTTCTTATGATTCACATGTTGACGGGGGCAGTCTTATCATTTGATGCATGTTTACTATTAAAATAAACATACATGACATTAAAAGCACACGACATGCAATTCGCAACACCACATGCTTTATGAGATAAATCTACACTAGGCATGTTATGCATGTTAGACATGTTATTTTGTTCCAACTTATGAGTGTCTAATTTTGTCTCCGTTGTATGAACAACTTTGACAGAACTCTTAGGCACACACTTTTTGGATTGGACAATCCCATTGACAATGTCCTCAGTACGCATCTCTTCTTGAATAATGATAGAAGATTCAATCAAAGGTTCTGCTATAGATTTTTTAAAGATAGGTTCTTTAATACCCTTAAGCACATGTGGTATACCCCTTTCTTCAGCACTAACTCCATTAGGGGTATTAATGCCTAACAATCCAACAACCTCGTTATAGCCAAAACCTATACCAATAGTTTGACTAATAGCTTGCTTGTTGAAAATCTCTTTAGCTGTTTTGCAAGAATTATAGTAAACTCTAACCTTTGTCTCAAGTTCAGTGATCTTATATTTAAGAATGGTTTCTAACTGTTTATAACAATTAACCTTATTCTCAATAAAATCTACCTTCTTAGTAAGTTCATCTTGATTAATATGCACTAGTCTCAATTCTTTAACTTCTTTCTCAAGAGCAGTGTTATGAAGAATTATTCTATCATTTTCACTACGTGCACAAGATAATGTACTACTAAGATGATAAATCATTTCAGAGTCAGTGAAATTTACCTCAGACTTAGGAGATGAAGTGTTGCCTTCTTTTGCCATGAGTGCTAGATTTCCAACTTCTCCATCTTCCTCATCACTATCTGTATCATCCCAACTTTTGCCTTCAGCAAGATAAGCTTTCCCAATCTTGTTCTTCTTACTTGAATCATATGAGTTCCTCTTTGTTTGTCTGGGTTTTTTATATTCAGTAGCAAAGTGTCCCAACTCATTACAATTAAAGCATCTAATTGTGCTTATGTCCACTGTTCCAGTTTTATAGCCACCCTTTGTGCTATTTGAGGATGAAGAACTACCTCTCTGGAATCTGGATTTAAATTTAAGATTGGGATTTCTTCTGAATCTGAAGTTACCAAACTTCTTCACTATCATTTCCATTGACTCATCTTCCAACTGTTCAAGTTCTTCCATAGAATAGAAATCACCATCAGATTGACTTGTGGATGTAAAGACATATTCAGCTACAGTCACGTCCTTGCCAGAACTAGAAGGTTGAACAACCTTCACTTCCAGTTTCTGTGGAACTTCTGCTACTAGTGTAGTAGACGTACTAACTTCTTTTCCTATTCCATAGATTTACTTCTACTGAATCTGTTCCAGTTCATAGGTTTTCAGAACACCAAAGAGTCTTTCCAGTGATATCTCACTTAAATCTCTTGCTTCTCTAATGGCTGAAATCCTGTGCTCCAGATGAGATGGAAGTGTTAGAAGGGATTTCTTGTTTATCTCCTTGATGGTGTAATGCTTTCCATGAAAATTCAGATCATGGATCAATTTGTTGTATCTCTAAAAAATATCAGAGATTCCTTCACATGGATTAGATCTGAAGTGTTCATAAGAAGAGGTAAGAATTTCCAGTTTATTTTCTCTGACTTCTTCAGTTCCTTCATTGATTATCTCAATCGTATCCCAGATGTGTTTAACATCTACCCAATTTAAAACATGATTGTGCATGATTGGATGTAGACAATCAACTAGAATTAACTGTAAGCTTGCATCCAGAGAAGCATCTTCCTTTTCATCAGATGTATAGTCTTTTGGGTCTTTGGGATACATCCTTGCAACTTGAGTAACAACATTATTCTCAATATGTTCTTCTTCAACAACCATATGAATCTTTGGTCCGTTCTTCAATACATCAATATACTTTGGATTTGCCACTTGAAGAAATAAAAGCATCTTTTTCTTCCACATATGATAGTGTTCTTTACTGAACATAGGAATTTTGACGGTTCCAACTTTTTGAGTAGTCGTCTTGAATTTTTATAAAAATAAAAATTTGAACGTTCTTGATAAATCACAAAAGTATGGATCTTGATTTGTGCGCCAATCAATTAGCTCTTATACCAATTGTTAAGTCCTGATATGTTTGTAGAAGGAGGGGTTAATACAAACTGTACCGTTTTATCGAATTTTTTCAATTCATGATTTAACAAGTTAAGAACAAATAAGTACGGAATGAAATGAAACAAAGTTCAAGTAAAATATAACTTATATTAAACTTGAACGGTGTTGCAAATATAGTACAAATTACAAAGGTTCTAATTAAAACAAATCTAGAATAAATTCAACATGAATTTATCTAATTTTGTAATAAAAAGATCGAATACTAAAAAGTAGCTCGAGATAAATTCTAGGGATTATGATCTGCTAGATAGTCAAAACAGTACAAGTAAACAACTTCTAGTGGTTTGGATGTTACAATAAATACTAAAAATTAATTGCTTGATGATCTTTAAAGCTCAGACAGTTTGTGAGTTAAAGAAAATAAGTGAAGATTGAATAGTATTTTTTGGCTTCTGTCTCTTTAATATGTGATGCTTTTTCCAACTGCATTTAATTGATATTTGTACGCCATTTCCCTTTATTTCTTATATGACTCTCGGTATGACTCTTGAAAGGGCTTGACATAACTGTCTTCTTTTTGCCTTGTATGACTTGCAATTGAATTGGTATGACTGTCTTTCCTTCCTTCATGACCGTTTGTATGACTTTCGGTATGACCCAGTTAGAACCAACATGATTGTCGGTATGACTGTCAAGGACAGTCATGACAGAACAATTTAACATAGTCATATTAGTTTAATTGTCAGTCATAATAGTATAATACTAATTCTATTTTAATTAATCTTTATAATTAATTTAAAGAATAAATTAATTCTTGTTGAATTAATTTATTAGATAAATTAACTAACTGATAAAATTAATCAAAAGAGAATTAAAAATATTTCTTGATAGCTGAATCATTTTGAAAACCACTGAAAATAATGATGAACTTCCACTGTATGATGTTGACACTCAATGCACTGTCTGGTTCATGAGTGACTTACTATAATGATTGTTCTTCATCTTTTGATATTAAACTATGGTTCTTCTTCTTTTCCTTTTATCAACCACTGTAACTTGTACACTTGCTGTCACACTGTGGAAATCTCTATCAATTTAATAGATCCACTTTCTTGAATACTTCACTGAGGCTTGATCAAATAAATGAACTTCTTTCAATGTAGAATTACTTCAAGTTTGCAGATTGACTTTAATCTTCATTCCCTTGACTGATATTATCTTATGAGATTCTTATGACAGATTAATTATTATTTACTTATTACATTCTTGTTTAACTTGAGCAGAATCCTCGATGTTTACAAATAGGCCTATACATATGCCTTTCATTTACAGATTTTTCAAAATATAATTTATAATTCAGATTTTTTGAAAAAATAGATTACAAAATTCTCGTAAAGTATTATTTAAAATATAATTGTTTAATTTTCAAATTATTCATTATAAAATATATATCATAAATTTAAGATTTGGTTTATTTTTCATCTTTTTAAAATCAAATCTTAAATTTGTTTCTTTATTTTTTGAAACAAATTATATTTAATATAACAATAAATGACCGAAATACCCCCCATCTCGACTGACGGTAACGGTCAAATTTAATGAAAATTGTCAAAAAGGTGCAAAAAGTAGCAGAATGTAATCCACAAGTATGCAAAATGCAATTATTAAAATTTTGAGTGCAGAAATTTTTTTGGCTTAAATATAGGGCTGCAAAGTACAAACTAGTCAATTCTTGAAATGCATATTGCATTTCCGGAATATTGTCATCTTTTTTTATAATACTTAGTCTATCCAAAGTATGGAGTTAGTATTTACTTAACCAATCATAAAATAAAATTATTTATTTTAGGATCAATAAAGTGCACTTCTAAATTTTAGACCAATAACATTATATTAGAACTTTTCCTTATCTACCCATCCTACTATACTAATCTAATCACGGTTAATTAATAATTATAATCTAAATATAATAGTTAATTGATTTAACATATCCATATGTTATATAATTATAATCTAAATACAGTACAATAGTAACTTTATTTAACATATTTATATGTTACATATTTATTTGTGTCAAAATTGTTTTATAATAAATTACTATTTTAAATTTAACGATTATGTTACTATACAGTATGTATTGATTTTGATAAATATACGTTAGAGCCAATAAAAATATTCTGGACCAATAATAGCATTAAAAAATATAATAATTACACACATTAATTAATCAAAGAATATTATATTATTATTATATCACCAAAATAAAATAATTACTTGATCTAACATATGTAAAAACTATATATAAAAAAAAGTAAATTAAGTGACTCTAATTTATCACTATTTCATTTTAAAATTAATCAGTAATTTTTTTTAAAGGCAAACGCATAAAATCAATCAATATTATATGATTATATAATATGATTTGATTCTTATAAATATTTACTAATCAATCACTCTTTTAGTATATAATCAATCACAATCATCTTGTTATATATTATAATTGAGTTTTACAAATATATACTCCCTCCGTCCCACTGAATTGTATACATTGAAGGACGGGGGCTTGACACGCATTTTAAGACTCCTATGAAGTATACTTCTATAAATTATTTTTAATTTTTTTTCTTCTGAATTAAAATTTAACGTTTAGATTTTTATTTAAAGAAAAAATAATTTAAAAATAAGTTATAGAACTATACTTTATATACACCTTAAACTGTGTGTCCAACAGTGAGAAAAAACTGTATAGAAATGAGTGGAACGGACGGAGGGAGTATATCTCTAACATGAGAGAGCTAATGTAACACTTCAGTCCCATATCGAGAAGATTTGGAGGTTTAGTTCAGTTTAGTTTATAAGACAAAGTACTACTACTAGTTGCACCAACAAATCATGATTTTTTGGGGTATGTGCTGAGCTTGTGGATTACCTAAGTTAGCTACATTTGGGCCAATAATCTTTGGTTTTTTTCGGACTCAGAATTGAGACTTGATCCAATTTTCAAAAAGAACTCGGAAGTTGACCCGGGTTGTCACATCTAATCAATCGAATCAAGATTAGTTAATAATTATAATTCCAATACAATGATCCTTGATTTAATATAGCATTATATCACATTTATTTTAAGTAAAAAATATTTATTTAAAAATCGCTATTTTAATTTAAAATTGATCACATTATATCATTATATATTATGTATTAATTTTCATCTAATTGTAATCTAAGAACTACTTTTTAATCAACTATTAGTCGATCGGTATTTCCAAATTAGTTTTATAATGTGCTAAATAAATTTTCTCATATGTGCTCAAATTTTTTACTTTTATAATTAAAATAAAAATAATAACATGATTTCATGTAATAATATTAATAATGTTAAAATTTTATTGTTATATTTAATATAGTTGTTATTATAAAAATAAGAATATCATAATATTCAATAAATTTGATTATATATTAATTTAATTCCGGATAATGTCGATACAAGTATTTTATTATGATAAAAGTTAGAAAAATACTCATTTATTGTAATATTTTAATTAATGATATAACTACCAGTTTAAATTTAAATTATTTTCAAGCAATTAGAAATGGATCATTATTTTTCAAGCAACCATAAGTATTCAATAAATTTTTTTCGACTTTTATAATCTAATGAACATATTAGACGAATTTAGCTATTCAAGAAGTTTGTTAAAGTCTGGCTCGATCCGACGTGATAAATTCGGCTTGATATGTTATCGAACTCGAGTTCAAACAAGAAAATATATTCAATGAAACATTGTTCATTTTGTTAAGGCATTGCTCGAGTTCGATTACAAAAATAATTTATTTATGAAAAAGGTTGAAGAAATATTGAAAGATTCGATTATATTTCGAATTCGGCTTGCTTTAAACTGAATAACCTCTATTTAATATATTATTGAACTCTAATTCAAAATTTTCATTTGATAATATTATCAAATATTGTGTCGTTCAATAAAAAATTGCTCAAGTTTGATAAGTTTCGCTCTTCTTTAGTTTGATTTGCTTAAAAATCCACATATTATACTCAGCTTACCTTTTAAATCATAAATTATAAAATATGCTAAAAGAGAGACAACCCAGTTCTCGTAAAGATAAAGAACAAAATTCAATGCGCGGATAAAAAAAAACTCACCAACGGGGTGCTGCACTCATGGTGGATGCACGTGACAAGAAAAAGAAGTATGGTAAGAAACATAACCCTAATATCAAGTGCTTTTATTGTGAAAAATTGAGGCATATACAATCTATGTGTCCAAAAGCAAAAGAATACTTGAAGGAGTTAAAGAAAACTCGAGGAGGGGGTAATGTTTCGCTTGTGGCAACTAATGATGATACTCTTTTGGTTCAAGAAGATAATGAATCGAAAGAAGAATGGGTGATTGACTCGGAATGTTCTCATCACATATGTGCTAGGAGGGAGTGGTTCTCGTCCAACAAGAAGTGTGAGGGAAAGATGGTAACTTTACCAAAGGGTAAAAGGGTCAAAGTAACTGGAATTGGTGAGGTAATGATGAAACTTCACAATGGCCATGTTCGGAAGTTAACTCAAGTAAGGTACGTGTCGGAGTTAAATCAAAATCTAATTTCATTGGGTAAATTAGTTGATTTGGGATATACTATTATGATGAAGAACAAAATGTTGGAGGTCACTAAAAGGGATTTAGAGATACTCAAAGGTTGGAAGGACAAGAGAAATCTTTTCGTGCTAGAAGGAGAGGTTCTTGTTTGAGGGGAGGCATGACGGACAGACGTTGATGTCTCTGATGGTTATCGTTCAACCTGATATGGGTATTGGGTTGAAAGGGAGGATTGTTGGGTTTAAACCCAATACGACAGTATGGATGGGTCATGGTGATATGAGCGATTAAGACTGTTTTGGTAATAATTGTATGTGTAGACAATTATTATATATGGTATGTATTGGTCATGATTAATTTAGGAAATTAGGTGCCAAGATCTTGTATAACAAGTATGGTAAGTCTTGTATAACAAGTATGACAAGTCTTGGTGGTTAAGTTTTTTGTGGCTATATAAACATAGTCATATTATGTTTGATGTATGTTTGAGCATTGTTTGGCTTAAGTATCGTGTGAATCATACACCGTTTGGTGAGATTGATTGTATTATTGATAACTGTTTTGATTAATAATACAAGTTGGGACGTGTTTGTTTCCGCGTTATATATATTGTGTGTGTGTTAGTTTTGTTTGTTTGTTGTGAATCTCGTATTTGTGTAGTATCCTGAACCTAACATCTTATAACTTATAAGTAGCTAAACTTAGAAAATACTGCTAAAACTAAACTTGTTAAATAAATTGGCAAAAAAATCGATTTTGTACAAATAAAAATAGAAGTACAAGTCACAATAGATTTAATGGAAATCCAACACTAATTGGGATACTAAATTGTTGACGCAAATTTATTGGTTTGTTGGCAAAGAGGTCACACAGCTAATTGAATAGAATCTCTGGATTTACGTGTATGTAAATGTATAGTATTAAGAATACATTGTTGACATTGGATTCCAGCAATTTTCTTGGTACATGTCACAGTATATACATACAATAAGTCAATAATGTCGTATAAATGAGAGATGCTCCAAATCTATTTTATGCCAATCAAATATTACAAAGAGGTCCACGGCTGACTAGCCTAGTGCTTACATTGGCCATTGCTTCCGTTGTCTTGCGGCTGCTTGCTTTTATTACATCTCTTTTGCCAAAATTATTCGGTATTCTGTCCCTTTCATTTTTATCCATTTTTTATTTTGTAATGTCCTTCTCGTTTTATATATTTCAAAAATAATAATTTTTAATAATTTAAAGCATGCTTACACTCATTATTTTTCTCCACTATCCCAAATCTATTATTAAATATTGATAGATCTCACCACTTACCCATTTTTCATCTAACTTTACTCATTTTTTTATACATTTTCTTGGTATTCATGTCCGAACCCAATGTATATTAATCAACGGGACACAGATGGAGTAACAAATAAGCTCAAGTGGCATATAATTTCATTTTTTATAAGAAATATTGTATTTGTTTTTGTATCATTTTACTAGTATGATATGTTCTTCTCGGTAGTGCAAAATTTGACGTCAGTGAAATGCTAGGACGGCAACTTTGACATTCCATCATTACTCCATGTTTTGTTCATGTCATGCATCAAATATTATAGGCCCAAAATTATTTGCAAATGCTCGCATAATTAATAATTTCGCAGGCATATATATGTGTTCATAAATTAAAAATAATCATTTATCATGTCAAATTATTTGGGAATTTTTTTAGAAATTCCTTTGAGGTAGTTTGCATTATTACTCATTATTTAAATAAATCAATTATGATTATCGTCAGCTACAACATTAAATATTCCCATAAGCACACGTAATTAACATTTGTTTCTACCAAATTTCGTAATTATTGGCATTTAACGAGTCAAACCAACTTATACATTTTACCATCCGGTGGCCGGTACGCATGCACGTTGACTCAGCTCAGTTTATAAATTAAATTTGTGACATATTATATATTATTTTAATTTATATATATATAATATTAAGAGCAAGTTCAACAATGTCTTAGTTGATTTTTTTATAAATATTTTTTGTGCTTTAAAGACATAATTTGTATATAAACTTTAACAATAATCTATTCATAATTATAATAATAATAATAAATTTAAAACTAATAAGAAATGAATAGGGATAAGTACGGAAAATGAAGAGAAATGTTTTTATTGATAAAAATTAAGTTAAGAATGATTAGTGCTTGCATAAAAGTAGAAAATGACTAAAGGTTCTCAGTATTTTTAGAGAACTACCAAAAAATATTGGAGTGTTATTTTGAACTAAATTTCTCAAAACATAACTTAAGAAATACCATAGAGAAACTGCTGGACTTGGTAAATAAATTTGACGTAAACAAAAGATACAAAAAGGAAACTAAAGGTTGTTATGATTATTTAAAAAGAAAAAGAAAACGTTGTCGTGATTGTAAAAATGAGTAGAGTGTATATAGTTGGGTACACGACACAACCTAAAAGTGTTGTGATTGTTGGGTGACGCGCTGGTTTAAAACTGTCTCAATCATTTTTTTACACTTTTTTAAACTTTCGTGTCCGGTTCATATGTTAACAAATGGACGGACGGAAGGAGTACTCGTATTGGTCCCAAAAAGAACAACCGAGGAAGCAAGCACAACATAAAAGTTCATCAAGGGTATGAGTTTAACTTAAACATCGGAAAAGCAACCATCATAATAATACTATTACATCCAAAGCTTCCGCACGTATACTCCCCCACACTTTATTCGTTGTCTTTAAACTTCCCTGCTCCTCCTCTACGTATACGTCTCTCTCATTTCTTTACGCTTTTATTTTTGATACATTCTTCTCATTTTTTTACATACTAAAAATAATAACATTTTATAATATAAAATCCAATCATATTCACTATTTTTCTCCACTCTACCTACCTTTATACCCATATTTTATACATTAAATATTGATTGGTCCCACCACCTTACTCATTTTTTTTTACTTTTTCCTATTAATTTATACTTTTTCTTAATCTCCGTGACGTTCCCTCACTGTAAAGAATTGAGGGGACGGAGGGAGTATCTACTTAGCACAATTCCTTTTTTTAAGTTACTATACAAGTCACCATTTTTCCCAACTAAATTCCTTTCTTTCTTTTTTAAAAAAATTACTTTTTAATTAATAATGTTCATTATTATTTGGGGTGTAATAAATTCCATACCAACTTAGCATCATCATCGATTCATTATCTGATTCTCTCTCTCTCTCTCTCTCTCTCTCTCTCTCTCTCTCTCTCTCCCCGTCCCCCTTGTGCGGTGAATTTATTTGTCCAGCGGTTTTGTCAAATATGTAGCAGCGGCTGCTAACATAACAAGGGGTTTTAAGGCCTAATCATAATTATTTAAATCGAATGGGTTCTTGCTGTTCGACGTTTTGCGGAGGCGCAAATATAAACAACTACAAGATCTCTAGTCCTGAGTTGAAACTCAACAAGTTTGGCGGCGTGGATGAGCGTGTGCTTCCCTTAGCTCATGGCAGGCTCGTTGGGAATGGTGCTACTAATATTGCTTGTTTGTATACTCAGCAGGGTAAAAAAGGAACTAATCAAGATGCTATGATCGTTTGGGAGGTTCGTCTCCCTCCTTTTTTATATCATGTCTCTTTTCGGTTTCTACTATGCTAGGTTTCTAAGATGCTATGTTTCTACTGCTCCCTCCGGCCCTCTCGTTTCTTTACGGTTTTTTTATATTGTTTGACATGCATTTTAAGGCTTCTAAGTATAGCTCTGCAACTTATTTTTAAATTTTTTTTTTTCTGAATAAAAATTTAAATATTATATTTTTATTCAAAAGAAGAAAAAATTTAAAATAATTTATCGAAGTATATATTAAAGGAGTCTTAAAATGCGTGTCGAGCTCTCGTCCCCGATGTAAAGAATTGAGGGGCGGAGGGAGTACTTGTTTATAGATATATGTGATAAGTATGACGTTTTTTGCTGATTTCATGTATTTTGCTGATTCTAGGCAATCAGAATGTCATACATGACTTTATTCATTTTCAAAGTTAAAGTGTTTGGTTCACAAATTCAATTACGATGCGATTCATTTCATATTCAGAACTAGTAATAGATATTGTGTGCAGAATTTTTACATTTGTAATGTTCATATTGGCATTGGTTCAAGTCAAATGAAATTCTATCAAATTTAAATAGGAAAATAAGGTGATTACTTTCCGATATTATGCACTTGAATTATTGTGAGTTAACTATTAACTTCTTTTTCCATTTTGTTTTATTGAATAACAAAATATTGTTTGAATGCTATCACATGATCATTTATTTAATCCTGCTATTTATTGGTCCAGTTAATTATGATTTGGTTCGATTATTTCACAACAGAATTTCAGTTCAAAAAGTGATGCAGTCTTTTGTGGAGTATTTGACGGTCACGGTCCTTTTGGTCATATGGTTGCAAGGAAAGTTCGTGATAATCTTCCTGTGCTGCTCAGCTCTCAGTGGAATGATAATCTGAACAATGATCAAAGTTGTATTGCTGAAGATAAAAATGGAAGTGGTAATTGTGTTGCTGAGAATGGAAATGCTGCTGGAAGCACAGATGCAGACGAAAACACAGATGATGGTTGGTGTGAGCCATTGGAAGTTGAAGAAAAAGCAAAGCTCCCAGAAATGTATTGGCCACTCAGGCAGTCAATGTTGAAAGCTTTTAAGTTGATGGATAAGGAACTAAAGCTGCATCCAGCTATTGATTGTTTCTGTAGTGGATCGACAACTGTTGCATTGGTAAAACAGGTAACTCTCTCTGTCATTCTGAAGTAGTTACCATAATATTACTAATAATATCATACATGACTGAATACATGACTAGTATATTGGGCATTTTCTTCACCACTGTAGTTCCGTTCCATACTTCAATTTACATTTCTCTCTCTACGTACTTCCTAGATAAATAGACCTGCAAATATCCAACTCGACAAGTGATATAGTTGGAAAAAATAATGAATCGCTTGACAAAAGATTCCTTGATATCACTCTTCTGTATCTATAACAATTCTCTTTCGATATGCTTTCTAGACAAACAAACATACAAAATATGTAGAACTGCTTAAAAAAATAAAAAGAACTTCCGTCCCTGTTACATATCTCTTTAGATATTCTTTCTAGATAAAGAAACATGCAATAAATCCTGCATGACACGCAGGATGAGAGTTCCAAAAAAGAAAACATAAACAACTGCTGGGAAAAGGATTATTTGATATTATTTTTTTGCAATGCTTTCCTGTTACCTTTCTTTCTGGACATGTTCTATTATGGCCTTACTATAGACTACAAGTCGGAGCTAGTCTGAGGACCAACCCTGTCGAATATGGATGTCATCTCTTGTAGATAATGGTTATGAGGAAATATATATATATATTGATGTACTTGCAAAACGATCCGAGAGACGGCTTTAAAAGGCCACAGATTTAGCCTGAAGGTAGATTTGGGACACCTTTGAAAGAGTTCGTACTGTTCATCTTGGCAGGACATATGCAAGAAAATGTTTGATACTATCTTTGATTAGGACTGTAAGCCTTGATGGTTTTGTCTGTATCTAATAGACTAATACTATGTGCCTTATAATAACTTGTTAAATGTTATACTCCCTGAAATAATCATATGTATTACTCCCTCTGTTTCGAAACAATCATTGTTCCACACTTATTAAGGATGACAATTCCACCCACCTTATAAGTATTATGATAATTTATTAATGGAATAACATATTATGGTGTGTTGGGAATAAAAGAGGAAAGTAAGCATAACTTTTGAGGGATAATTACTTTTAGAAAACCATTCTGCACAAAATAGAGCCAATTGCTTACCCTCCACCTTTTGAGCCGAATAAGTATTGATAAGAGTAATATAGTAGTATGATTAACTTGGGACTGAAATATCATTTTTTTTAATTCATTTCCCAATGTTGTCAAGACTTGATAAATGGTTATGGCATCTTACAGCGGAAAAGAAGAGTAATCTTAGAAGAGGGTGATTTCTAGCAAATTTGGAGATGAAAATTTGTATTGGTCATAGTTAAGTCACAAAGTTTATCTGGGTTGGGGACTAGGGGTTGTGGAAGTAATGCGGGAGGTTGAAGGAATTCAGGTTAGGTAAGAAGGTGATGTCAGATGAATATTGTCTTGCCAGATGCCTTTATGGGCCGGGTAATAGCAGTATATTGCTAGGACTTTGCAAGTCAGGGGTCAGAGCTTGATTGGTATAATGACTCAAGAAGAGTAATTTGCAAAGTGGTGGCTGAACTTTACCCACTTTAGCACTTTGATGGCCAGAATTTCAAATTTACAATATGGTGGTCATACATTGCTTTTATTCTTTGAAAAGGTGGTAAGGGCCACTTTATAAAGAAATGTTTTCTCAAAAAAGTGGCCCTTAGCCACCTTTCTGAAAATAAAAGTAATGTCTGGTCACCATATTGCAAATTTGAAACTACAGCCACCAAAATGCTAAATGGGGTTGAGTTTGGCCACAAATCTATAATTTACTCATTAAATAATGTAATTGTGAAGAATTGAATTTTAAAAACTTTCAGCTATTGATGTAGGCAGTAGGCACACATTGTTCATAGAAATTTACTTCAAACAAGTTGAATTTTGCTCGGCTGATGATTTGAACAATGCCCAAGTTTCAGCTTGTAAGAAGGATTCTTATTTCTTCTTTGGTTAATGGTCAATTATCGAGAGTTAAATACGTAAGCATGCCTCCACTGAAGCTTGTACCGCCGACGCCCTGTTACCAAGGGTTATCCTCTTGACTAAGCCTTTCCTATAGAAGAATTCTTATCATGATAGCCTTGGTGTGTGTATCTGTTGCTTGTATTATTATGGTCAGCTGTTCAGTCTTCTACATCTCTGTGTGCCATTATATATTGAAATATCATATGGTAATCTTTATATCTAGTGGATCTTGATTTTGTTTTTTATTTTGAAGAATTGCATAGTTTGCTTCATGTGACTGGCATAAGGAACATTAAGGATGCTGATAATAGCTGATTGAGTTTATTAAAAATGTCATTGATTTGTCTATGTGAAACGAATTTGGTCTCGTGAACAATATATTACACTGATCTTGAATGGCTTTACTGATTATGAACATGGCTCTATAGGGTCAGGATCTTGTAATAGGAAATGTTGGTGATTCAAGAGCTGTGCTTGCAACGAAGGACAAGGATAACTTGCTGACTGCTGTACAGTTGACAGTTGACTTAAAACCCAACCTTCCAAGTAAGATTCCCACATCCTGAAGTAAAAACATACAATTGCGTAGCTGGATCCTGATTGGCAGCACAAAGGAAGTAAAACACATAGAGATGATGCAAAACTAGTGATAAAAATCTTAAACGAGAGAGTATGATGGTTTACAGATAACCAATTCTCTATAGCATTGGACTTTGTGAAAGAAAATAAATGTTGCAAAATCTCCCTTCTGATTTCAGGAGAAGCTGCTAGGATTACACAATGCAAAGGAAGGGTTTTTGCACTGCAGGATGAACCAGACGTCCCACGTGTATGGTTACCTAATAGTGACTCACCTGGTTTGGCGATGGCTAGAGCTTTTGGAGATTTCTGTCTGAAGGACTTTGGCTTGATTTCAATGCCAGATGTTTATTATCACCGGATTACTGAGAGAGATGAGTTCGTTATTCTTGCAACTGACGGGGTATTGTTCCTCTTACACGTGTTTCATAAGTAATTACAAGTAACATTTACATTGGTTTCATTTTTCTATGAGACTGATACGTAAATCTGTAACCTTCCTTATTTGGGTTTTCACCTTCTCTTTGCTGCAATGTATTTCAGTTTCTTAGATCTTAGTTGTGTTTACCGATTCTTGAATACCCACTAGGGTAGAATGCTCGTGTGGTGTTTTTTAGTGTATTATAGGTTAGGATAGATGTGGTGGAGAAAGCTGGACTGTTAGTTTAGTGTATATCTTAAAATAATGCTATTCTACTGTTTCTGGCACAGGTTTGGGATGTCATTTCTAACAAAGAAGCTGTGGATATTGTGGTCTCGGCCCCTGGTCGCGCAACAGCAGCCAGAGCCCTTATAGATTGTGCTACAAGAGCATGGAGGCTCAAATATCCTACATCAAAGAATGACGACTGTGCTGTTGTCTGCCTCTATCTGGATCATGTATGTACACCTGACGTGGCTCAAGCACAGAACAATGTGACAAATACTCTGAAAGAAGTGATACCTGTAGTAGTAAATGGTAACAAGACTGCAGATATTTGCAGTAATTCACCTTCTCGTTCTATTATGCTTGAGCATTCTGGTACTGTCAGATGCTCTGATGAGATCGTGCCCATAATAGAAACGGCGGAAGAAAAGCATCCTGGGAAAAGGGTGGGTCAGTCTCAGAGGAGTCTAGCTGAGTGCATTTCAACAGCGGAAGAAGAGGAATGGTCGGCCCTGGAAGGTGTTACAAGGGTCAATAGCCTGCTGAGTCTTCCAAGGTTTATGTCTTTTGACAAAGGGTCAGCCAGTTGGAGGAAAGTGATGATGAAAAGTTAGAGGACTGTCTGATTTTAAAAATGTCCAAATAGAATTGTGTAAATTTATTTTAATGTGATTTGACGTAAATTCCCTCTGCAGACCTGCATTCATGACCTGAGATAAAATTTTTGAACAAACTATTGCTCTTAAAATGTGATTTTATCAAAATTTTAAATTAAAAATCTATCAAATTTTATTATATTAATAAACAACGTAGAAATGCTTAACCAATTCAAAACAATCACGTGAAGTTCATGTTTATCCTACAGAAGTAGTATCAAAACATCACATAACATCCACAATTAAGTATAAAATATTGGCAGAGCTTTATAACAGGTCTGGATGTATTCAACAAATTTGGCCAAGAAGTTGAGATTGGCCTATATTTATAGCTAAAGGCTTTTGCTGGTTGGAGTATTGCAATTCAGACTGATTATGTATAATATCAACAATTGCTCTATCGCGTAGGATAGTTTAGACAAGGGCATCTCCGGTTGGAGTCGTCCGAGTGAAAGTTCCCAACCTTTTTTGACTTGTTTTCTGAGAAATGTAACATACATTTTCCTTTTTCCTGTAATTTTTGTTTTCTAAAATAAATCTAAAAATTAAAATTTTAAATATAAGAAGATAAATCTAAAAAGATGTGAATGTACTTCATAAAAATTAATGTAATATTATTAAACAAGAAGAAGGTTGATCATACTAAATTAATGAGAAAAGGGAAGGCGGGAATTGAGATTAACATACCTATTATAGGTAAGATAATATGAAAATACGTAGTTTTATCTTAAAATTATTAAAAAATAAATCAAAAGATTAAAAGATTTAACATGTCTCTTTTTTTTTTCTTCCTATAATACGTAATTATATTAATTCCTTTCCATCAGTTATCAATGACTAGGAATATACCCGTGCTTCGCACATGGTGACGTTTTATCCTTTTAATTTTAGTAATTATCTTTGATAATATTTTATTTACTTATCTTTCAACCTTCTTATCGCAGTAATTTGCACCTTAAAATAATCCATGCGTGTAAAAGATGAGGATTAATTAAAAATAAAAAAAAACATGATTTCAAAGATATCAAAAAAAATTTAACCGAACTTTATAACATCTCCAAGAATAATACACTTCATCACTTAATTTGACTAATTTTGTAATACTTGCATCAACCTTAACCTAATTCATTTATTTGTTTAGAAACCTAAAGCTAACATATATACATGTTAGTATTTCGTATGATCACAACGACAATATCCCGATAATGGAAACAAAAAACATACCTAACATGAAAATAGAACATGAGGTATTATGTCTAAAATTATTTTCAAGTAATTTCTAATAGTTGATTTTGTCAATCCAAGTAGAGTCATACTCATACCAGTTAATCTTATGAAACCTATACATTAACTAATAATCTAGTGATTTACTACCTAAGATATAAACTATATGTTATATTTTTTTACAAACATCCATAGCACATGATCTAGAAACATCAATCCATTGCTAGAGCTAAATATACATATTTTTACTATTTGTCCAAAAATTTAACACACCGATGAGGTGAAAAACTGTTTTATCAAAAAATGATAGTGTGTCACATTAAAATGTTAAAAATTAAAAATTGATGTTCATGTCACATTATTCTTAAAATGTCAAAACCAAGAATATTATAACGTATACATTAGAAACAACATAGTGCATATTTAAATATAGATTTAGATAATCGCCAACTCTTATTAAAGATCAATTGGCTATCAAATATGTATGATCTTTTCTTTGCATTTGCCTATTTTCGCTAGCTGATTTACCCTTGTATTCAGACATTTTGAAGGTATTAGAGAAGTTTATATTACATGTCAAGTAGACCAATAACATGAGAGAATGGTCATTGTTTTGCTCAGAGTTCTCTAAGATAAAACAGAAACAAATAGAAGTCAGTGACACTAATATTTGAATGTATAGTGCTCATCACTTGTCCGAAGTTTATATTTTTTTTTTTGTACTAATAAAATTCTGACCTACACCTAAACATATCATGCTTTAGTATGAAACTAGTAGGTTTGAACTATCAACTATTTTGTTGGCATATATTACTTGGTTGAACACCGGTCAAGACTTACATTCAAAACTCAGGTGACAACAATATATTACAATTATATGAATCTCTATACCTACTGAAAGTTGAAACAATCATAAATTTACATAAAACATGTATAGACATGTGGTATTATATGCTGAGATATTCCTATTAATTTAAAATTCAAAACATAAACATAAATAAATATAGTATACAACAGACATATCAAACACATGTATTAATATCCAAAAAAAGCACACTAATATAAAAAGAGGGAGAACCGATAATATAAAACAACCAAATCACCAATAATATATATATATATATATATATATATATATATATATATAGGTTTTGGTCCACAGCCACGGGTGGCTGTGAATTGACCACCAGCCACCCACCGCAATGCATCATTGCGGGTGGCTGTGAATTGGACCTAGAAAAATAATTAAATGTAATATATGTAATAATAATTAAATGTAATATATGTAATTGGACCTGGATTAACGGTTTAATCCCTTTTTGTGAACTGATTTAAGCTTCTTCTTCTTTATCATCATCATCATCATCATCATCATCATCTGCATAAGCCAGATACAAGAGAGAGAAACATAAACAATTAAAACAAACATCAATAGTGAAATCAACAGAAAGAGAAAAGATAGAATAACTGGAAAAAATGAGATACTAAATTCATATACGTTTGATATAAGATTTTGTAATTAAGAAATATAATCATTTGAATTTGAAAATATATAACACCACTCATGTCATGATTTGTGGGATTGTTAAAAATTTTGAATTAGGAGTTTAATTGTGGGTGTATATAGCAAGATTTGTGGGATTATGTTGAATGAGTATAGCATGTACGTTAAAACAATCGAATCACAACCGGATCCTTAATTAACCCATATTACAATGAAAAATAGCATATTTTAGGAAGCAGGGTTACATGTGAAAAGTCCGTTAACCCGCTTAGACACGGGAATCATAAAACAACATACCATATATGCATATTCAAATCTTGAAAATCCCACAATTTTAGCTAATTTTCAAATCAAATTGATTACATCATTACATGGATATGTTGATTATCACACAGGTCTTGCCATTGATCTTATCCTTTTTCAAAATTCAAATCTATGATTTTTGGTATAAAGCATAATGTAATATAATATGTAACAGAGATAACTACAACTCAACAAAGGAACAAGACAGACTATAATATTAACCGAAGCACAGGAATCCAAAAGAACAGAAGAAATGGTAAACTCAAAAGATCAAAATATGGTATGTATTCTTGAAGTCCGTAAACAGGTCACGGAAAGAAGTTCATTAATATGTTCAGACTTTAGTGACAAATAAAGAATCAAGACTTTCAAGACTATGGAAGTATTTGAATGATAAAGAATTAGTACCAGAGGATTTCAGTGATTTTATAATGAAGCAACCAGAACGACAAAGGACTTATCAATTGTATTGTATTGAAGATGTAGAGGTTTTGATCAAGTGCTAGTCATCTGTGAACCAGACCAGTTGCAGCAGTTGTCAGCACTGAAGATCAACATGTTTATCGCCTCGGAAGAAATTGATTTAAGTCAGACCTGAAACATCCTGGAAGTTAAAAGAAATTAATAAGGTATGTTTAGGTTAAATTGAAGTGCAATTTGCTTGCTGCAGAAGGATAGAATCTTCAAGGATCAAACTGCAATTAAAGACATTCAATAGTTTTCATTTTAGAAAAACTATCGAAAGAGAAATGGAGGTTTGATAAAAACTATTGAATGAAGGAAAAACCAATTCGACAATTTCTTTTTTAGAAACCATCGAAGTGGACAAAATGTTTTTGTTTGATAGTTTTATTTATAAAACCATCGAACTAGTTTCAAAGAAAGAAAGTATTTTTCTCGATAGATTTTATTTAAATCTATCGAAAGAAAGGAAAACTTTGCCTTCGATAGATTTTTTTATTATGGAGCAGGTGAAATGCATTTATACTTGTCAGAGGTTGGTGAAGGAAATGGACGACCAAGATCTCATCTAGGCCTTCGATAGTTTTCCTAAAGCCTACAATTGAATGAATGAAGACAGTGTCTTCTTCAGTTGTTGTTGCAGAAGATCATTTTACGTGAAGAAGTTAGGAGCTTGAGAATTTGACAGAGAAATTAATAGTGCCTTAAATTCTATCATTTGTATTGATTACTGTAACATAAACTCATTGAAGCTAATCATACGGATTAGAATTGTAGCACCCTTCGTGATTTATATTTATAAAACGATATATTCCCCGACTCGTGTTTTTGATTTGGTTAATTTGATTTAGGACAAGAACACAAATAATTATCCGCAAACGAAATCGAATAATTTGTGAGTATCGTATTCAACCCCCCTTCTACGATACTTTGGACCTAACAATTGGTATCAAAGCTTGTTGATTGACGTACAAATCAGATCCGGTGATTTAGACCAAAAACAAACAAGTCTTGAAAATTTGGATTGAATTTTTTTAATTTTTTTAATTTTCATTTTTTGGAATTTTTTTAATCTTAAATAATTTGTAATTTTCAGAAACCATGAGTGCTCCAAAGACAACTGTTGGTATCAAAGTTCCCCCTTTTACTAGTTATGATTTCGGTCTGTGGAAGATGAAGATGTTATTATTTATCAAAGCTTCAAATCCTTTGTATCTTGGCATTTTAGAGAACGAACCGTTTGTACCAATGAAACCAATAAGTGAATCTACAAATCCTGATGGTACTAGAGTTCCCCAAGGTTCAACCCCAAAGGAATTAGCTGAGTACACAGACACTGACAGGGAACTGGTTCGATTGGATACAGGTCTAATGCTGATATTAACTGACTCCGCATATAAAGAAATGAGTTATCAGATTATGAGTTGTATAAGTGGGAAACATATGTGGGATACCATAAATCTAATAATGGAAGGTACTGAAGACGTGCAGGAAAATAGATTGGATATTCTGACATCTCAATATGAATCATTTAGGTCACTTCCCGGTGAAAGTATAACTTAGGTCTTTGAGAAATATACTAAGCTATTAAATGAATTATCAATGAAAGGGAAAACCTATCCTCCGAGAGAGACAAACAGGAAGTTCATAATGACACTGCCCCACCATGTAGAACACAAGTCTTCATCCATAAGGGAAATAATAGATTTTACTAAGATGTCATTAGATATGATCTATGACAAGCGTAAGACTTATGAGATGGAACAAGAACAAATAGTAATAATCTATGGACCAGGGACAGTGGACAACAAAAATATTGCACTCGCAAGATCAGCTGCACTTGTAGTGGATGAACCAACAACTTCAAATATTCAGGTTCAAACCCCTAGAGCTGGAAATGAAGAGATTATAGAGGCTGAGTTGGATTCTGCAAATCTAGGTGCTGAAGAAAGTGATTACTACACTTTAGAAGAACTTGAGCAAATGGAAGACAAAACCATGGCGTACTTAGCTGCAAAGTTTAGTCATATTCGTTTCAAAAGAAATCCTAAGTACAAGTTCAAGGGTTCAGTAAATAGATTTCAGAAGAACAAGTATTCTTCAGGCTCTGGCTCTAAGAGAGGCTACAAGACAGACATGATTGACAGGAGCAAATCAAGATGCTACAACTGCAATGAGTTAGGGCATTTTGCCGCTGAATGCCGGAAGCCTCGTCAAGCAAGAGACAAGAAAAGTGTCTATGAGAAGAAGGATTCTTATGAAGATCTGAAAAGAGAGAATGCAAAGCTGAAACAGCAACTGGAGGCAATATCTGGAAAGCAGAAAGGAAGAGCTTATATTGCTGAGGGTAAAAGCTGGGATGATACTGATTCAGATGAAGAGGAAGAGTATGTAAATCTTGCCTTAATGGCCGACTCTTCAAAGGAATCACCTCAATAATCTCAGGTACCTATCTTAACTACAATTGACATGTCTAATTCTGAGTACAAGAAAACTGTGCAAGATCTAAGTGTTGAATTGTTTAATGTACATACAAGCATGCTAACATCTGAAATTGAAAATTCTAAACTAGTTCTTAAGATTAAAAATCTGGAATCTAAAAATGAAGAACTAGAGCTTGTAGTTGTCACTATAGAAGGTCTTAAACAGATGAACGAGTACTTAGAGAACAAGGTCAAATGTAATGAAGAGATAGAGACAATCCTTAGGAAGCAGATTTCAGACTTAGAGTTAAAACTGAATGCATATAAGAACTCCGCCCTAATTGTTAAGGAAATAATTGATAATAAGACCTTATGGAATAAAACTGCTATAGGATTTGACTACAACAAGAAAGCTGGAAAGAAGCTAGTGGAGTTTCCTATGGCACCTCCAGCTGTCAAGGAGAATATTCCACACATTTTTAAGAATGTTAGCTGTCCAGTTTTCGTTAAGCATGTTTCAGAACCTATCAAAATGAAGGAGACTTGATCATTAGACAAGAATTGCTTGAGGAGGATTTAAAGAAGGAAGTAGAGGTAAAAACTGAGTTGCCTAGGAAGTCAGTAAAAACTGAATTACCTAAAACTGATATAGGCAATAAAGTATGAAAGGCTAAAAAGAACAGGAATGAGAAATCAGATGTTATTAATCAGAATATTGTTACATCCTCTCCCATTGCATCTAGGAAGTTGTGCAATAATTGTAATTCTGCTGGTCACCTTACACATGCATGTAAAAAGGTTAAAGTAGAAAATGTTGTTACTTCTGAAATGCATAACATGTCTGACATGCCTAATCTTCATGAACCATGTGGTAAGAAAGATTGCTTACTTTGTGCATACAATATCATGCATGCTTATTATAAGTTAATGAATGCATCTGGTAGCACTAGCACTGAAACTGAGAAAGTCACGATCAACATGAAAGTTAAACATGTTAAGATTGAAACAAATGTTACTCCTGTTAAAGTTCCTAAACCTTCAGGACCCAAACAAGTTTGGGTACCAAAGTTCGCTTAATCAATTTGTGATTGCAGGGTAAGGTTACTAATGCAGAGGTCGTGTGGATTCTGGATAGTGGCTGTTCTAGACACATGACAGGAAAAAAGTCCCTGCTTACAGATGTGGTTGAGAAGACCGACCCGATAGTAACTTTTGGAGATGACAACAAGGGATTCACTACGGGATATGGTAATCTGGAAATTGGGAATGTCATCATTGAAAATATCTCTCTTGTTGAAGGATTAAAGCAAAATCTATTAAGTATCAGTCAGTTCTGTGACAAAGGATACAATGTGGATTTCAGAAAAGATAAATGCTTGATCTCAAACAGGAAAGATGAGAAGCTTGCTCTACAAGGAGTAAGAAAAGGAAATTTGTTTATAGCTGACTTGAATTCTGCCAGTAATGGAGAAGTCAAATGTTTCTACAACAAGGCTTCAACAGATCAAAGTTGGTTATGGCATAAGAAGAGCTCACACTTGAACTTCAAAACTATGAACTCTTTGGTAAAGAGAGAGTTGGTGAGAGGGTTACCTCTGATGGAATTTCATCAGGAAGGACTATGTGAAGCATGTGAAAAAGGGAAGTCTAAGAAAGCATCACACAGAAGCAAAGAACTGACAAGCATCTCTGAACCACTTCAATTGATCCATTTGGATTTATTTGGTCCAGTAAATGTCATGTCAGTATCAAGGAAAAGATATGCATTAGTGATGGTTGACGACTACTCCAAGTACACATGGGTGTTATTCTTACAATCAAAGGATGAAGCAACATAATTAATCATTGATCACATAAGGAAGATAGAAGTAGAAGCTAACCTACCTGTGCGGACAATCAGATCAGACAATGGAACTGAATTAAAAAATGCAGTTCTAAATGACTTATGCACAGAGAAAGGAATATCAAGACAATATTCAGTACCAAGAACTCCTCAACAAAATGGAGTAGTAGAAAGGAAGAATCGTACCTTGGTTGAAGCAGCAAGGACTATGCTAAGTGAATCAAAACTTCCCACTTATTTTTGGGCTGAAGTAGTAAATACAACTTGCTACACTCAGAATCGTACCCTGATTAATAAAGATCATGAAAAGACTCTGAATGAGTTAATGGCCAACAAGAAACCATCACTGAAGTATTTTCATGTGTTTGGTGCAAAGTGTTTTGTATTGAAAGATGGAGAACATCTAGGCAAGTTTGATGCTAAAGCAGATGAAGACATTTTTCTGGGCTATTCTCTGGAATCTAAAGCTTACATGGTTTATGTGATTGAAGATAAGAAGGTTGTGGAAAGCCTTAATGTAACGTTTGATGACACCAAAAGACCAAACCTACAAACAGGAGAGAACTCTGAATCATTGGTATTTGAAAATCTATCAGGAGATCTCACTGATAATGAAGAAGAACCTGTAGTTGTTCCTGGTAATATAATAATAATGACAGGATCCATCTTATTAATTAATATTTTAATAATAAGTTAATAACTATTAAACAATATGTGCATCGCACGGGTTATAGGCTAGTATTTATTGTAGAACATAATTTATTGTTAATTGTATAATATTGTAATGAGTAATGTGGTCGTATTGACTTGGCAAAATGAGGAGTTTCAATTAAGGACTCATATGACAGGATCCATCTTATTAATTAATATTTTAATCAATTACAACCGGACACGTGATTTATGGAAATTTTTATGGGAATATTTTTTTGATTTTCTAGCATTTTTCTATAATAATCTTATCGTAAAACACAAAATTCTGCTGTAACACAAAACATTCTGTTAAAATTTTTTGTTTTTGTGTTATATGTTCGGCCGCATTATATTGTGTTCTAATCAAAAAAAATTATTATATACTGTTTAGTTTACGAGTAAGTATTCATATTTGTAAATGGTTAATTATCTAGTTGGTCACTGAAGTGAACCTAAAGTATCAAGTTGATCACCAAACTGAAAATAGTCTCAAACAGGTCATTAAAGTTGGCCACGGGTACATTCCGTTAAATAACTCACTTTTTTTAAACTAGAAATGATAATATATTAAAAAAAATTGATATGACATCAATATGGTAGGGTAACATATTCATTTCAGACCATAAAATCAAAGAAATCAGCATGAATATTAGTATTTTTCGTCCCGAAAAAAGTAAGTTACATAACAGAATGTACCTGTTAGCTGACTTTAATGACCTGCTTGAGACCATTTTCAGTTTAGTGATCAACTTGATACTTTTAAGTCCACTTCAGTGATCAACTTGATAATTAACCCTATTTGTAAAACGTATCGTGTAAATTGAGTTTGACAAAGTTGTATTGAACTATAGCAAATTGATATCTTCATAAATTTGAAAATAGTGATATATATAAAAGAACTTAATGCGAGTATAAAATGTTTTTTCATATGAATGTATGCAGGATATTTTTGTAATTGTAGGATTTGATCATAAAATTACAATCATATCATTAAAAATACGCTACATACTCATGTAAATTTCCTAAATACGTATTTATGGATATTTTTGTCTATATAAAATATAATTTATCAAACATGATTTCTTAATTTTATTTTTCAATTAGATTAGATTTTATATAATTAAGAATAAAATGACATGATTTTGATTAATTACCTTACGGCACCTTTCCTTTTCACTAAAGTATTGTGTGAAGTTAGTAATCGGAAAAGCCGTGTTGATATCCCGGAGAAAAGAAAGCCTAGGAAATCATAATCGTAAAAGAATGGCGTCATCGTCTAGCAGCAATCTGACATTCAAGCTCCACCCATTGGTGATGCTCAACATATCTGATCACTACACTCGTGTCAAATCTCAGTCTAATGGTCCTTGTCCTCACTCCAACGCTGATTCTTCCGCTCCCCCGCCGCCTAGGGTTTTCGGTTGTGTCATCGGCGTTCAGAGAGGCCGAACCGTTGAAATCTTTAATAGTTTCGAGCTTCTTTTCCATGATTCTACTCATTCTCTCGATCGTGCCTTCCTTCTCAAAAAGCAGGAGCTTTGTTAGTCCTCTCTCTCTCTCTCTCTCTCTCTCTCTCTCTCTCTCTCTCTCTCTCTCTCTCTCTCTCTCTCTCTCTCTCTCTCTCTCTCTCTCTCTCTCTCCCTCCCTGTCTCTCTCTCTCTCTCGCTCTTCGTTTAGATTTATTGTGTGTATAATGTGTTTGGTTATTTGTGGAGCAGATAAGAAGGTGTTTCCTAACTTCTATGTACTCGGATGGTATTCCACCGGGAGTGATGCGGAGGAATCGGATATGATTATTCATAAATCCGTAAGTTAATCAGACGCTAATTGAGTTGGATATCTAATGATTTCTGCTTAACTATTTTGGACATTGTGTATTGGCTAGTTATCGTGTTTTTTTCCTCAAGTTCAAAATTCTATATATTGCTTTACATTTATATTTTGCTTAATGATGAAAGCATTGTAGAGTATTGTAACTGCTGAAAATTACATTTGTATTTTAGAATTAGAATGATGATTAAGGATCGTCTTTTTCTACAGTTGATGGATATTAATGAGAGCCCAGTTTTTGTGCTGTTGAATCCTTCAGTCAACCATACACAGAAGGATCTTCCTATAACTATCTTCGAAAGTGGTATGCAACTCTTGTGTAATACTTTGTGTCCTTGAGATCCTAGGAAGCAGGGATACTTGGGCATCACATGATTTGCAATGCTAGGACAAAGTGAATTCAACGAAGTCTGAAAAATATTAATGTTTATTCATTTATCTGCTTCATTAAGTTACTATGAGGGTCAGTATATTAATATGTCTAATTTTGTAAATTCAGAATCTTTGTTGAACAAGTAAATTTTCATTCAAGTCTAGCAAATATGATTTTAGCTATTTTTTTTATCCCCTGTGGCCTGTCCCTTCCCCAAGCATTCATCTACAGTGTAGCTTTAGAGAAAATTATGAAACACTCAGACTGATATGACTACCTTTTATAAAGCGATTTCCGATGACATTATTTATATATTCCAGCATTAATTTGTTGCTAGATTGTAATATGTAGGACTTCTTGCATCTATCTAGTGATGTTAGTTGGTTGTAGGTAACTTCATCCAGCTACATGTCTTGTTTCTATTTTTTTTTAAAAATTTCTCGAGATTAGATCCTTCTATCTCTTCATATCCTTTTACTGATGTAAATCTCTTTGTTTCATGAACTTCCTACAATAACGCAGAGTTGCATATCATAGACGCAATCCCACAGCTTATATTTGTTCGTTCAAGCTATAGTATAGAGGTTTGAATTATTGTTTCTGAATGTCATGTTAAAAACAAGTATCTGAGACAAGGATGCTGAATTTATTTTTGTCTCTGAATTTCTAGACAGTAGAAGCAGAACGTATTTCGGTTGACCATGTTGCACATCTTAAACCATCGGATGGTGGTTCAGCTGCTACTCAGTGTAAGCTCTCCCTACTTATTATTCTGGAATGTCTAATGACAAGACGCTTGTGTATTGGTTACTTATTCTAGGTCGGTATCTTCTTATATATTAAGCAAAGGAGGTGTAAAGGTCTGACTAGTGTCTGTATTGTGTAGTGGCTGCCCATCTTACCGGCACACATAGTGCCATCAAGATGCTAAATAGCCGAATCAGAGTTCTGCACCACTATCTTCTGGCTATGGAGAAAGGTATGCTTTTATTAACAGTGAAACAATTTATTATTGAAAACCTTACATCAGACTGCTTATTGATGAGATAACAAGTTATGGAATAACTCATCTAATACAATTTAATAAAATATCTAAAAAAATGGACTATGCGAGGTGGCAGTATGCATTTTATTATTTTTAGTTTTTGGGTCCATCTTGCAGTTGAATTATAAGTGGGATACAGGTGACGAATTTCCGTATCCGCGCACCTCTGCAACCGGTGCACAGTGCACCACCAAAGTGCCGCACCATGCTTCCTATCTTGAACCCAATGCCTTTTATTTTGAAATCACATGACAGTTTGTTTGCTAGTTATAAATCATAAACACTGTTCTAAAAGTCAAGAATCAGACTGAAGGCACCTTGTAGTTTCTAATCGGTTAATCGATAATTTAACGAACCACTAATTAGAAGAAATTTAATATTATATTAATAAATAGCCGATTCATACGTATTTAATCATTGTTTGTACATCTTACATATATCAACTACATTTAAAGGTAGACTATGACTGGAATAGTGGAATCAAAGACTATTGAGAAATCTAACTTTTGAATTTGTAAATCGATTTTTAGAAAGATTAAGAGTTTGTGGTGTAGTCTTTTAGAATAGGTATTTCTCTTTTTTTATTTTAGTTTTTCAAAATTGAATTTTTCATCCCATCGATTTCACTAATTTTGACAGACTAGACTGATTTTGACCAATTAGACCAATTTCATAAAAAAAACGATTTTGACCCGATTTCAGCATAATCCCGTTGGTGTGTGTCTAGCAATCAATGAGCCAATTTTTTTGAACATTGATCATAAATCATAAATCATATATTGCAATAATATTTTGTGTTTCCTTTACATTGATAGTCATTACTTATTTTCGATATCGTCAATTTCATCACTGGCTACTTTGTTCATGTACTTTTTAAATTATACATGTTGTTATCATACCACATATTACCCTTTGTGGTTGTGGAACTATTTAAGTTTCTTTTGCACTTTTTTAAGAGCTAAAGTACATCTTGATTGTTTACAGAATTACAATTACAGCAGACTTTTCTATTTTGACATCTTGATTGTTTACTTACAGTTACAGTAAAGCTTATCTTTCGACGATAGTATAGTTCTTCAGCATATACATAATATTGTGCAACTTGAAAAACTTAATTAACTAAAAAGTAAGTCTGAAATTGCTAAAAAAGCCAGTATAGTTGCATCTACAAGATATACAATAATTGTAGTGGAAATGGATACAATAATCTTTTGAATCTCTGCCGATTTAAGATCCTACTGGTCCCGCTACTGTCAAGAAACTAGGTATGCAAATGATTACATACTGAAAACCTAATGATTAAAGAACATACGAAGAGTATTAATATTCATTCTTCCAATGCAGGTGACATGCCTTGTGAGAATTCGTTGCTAAGACAAGTTTCTAGTCTCTTAAGGAGATTGCCAACGATTGAGTCTGTGAAATTTCAAGATGATTTCTTGATGGTGAGTGATTAGTACCTAAACTCTGTCGTGTTAAATTGGATGAAGTACTTGTTGGTTTAACTTGGTATCTTTGCTCCAATTGGTAGCAATAGCAACCAGCATTTTAAAAATAGAAAGTAAAATTGAACATTGATTTTGTGGTTTTGGGGCAGCTTTGGATGCTATATTAGGTTTTCTCGCCCAAATTGCTGGAGAAAACCACATAACATATTAATTAATCTACGTGCTTTATCTTACTTCAAATTCATTTTTGTAGGATTACAACGACACACTGTTGGTTAGTTATCTGGCCATGTTCACCAACTGCTCAAGGTATGTTTCACAGCTTGTTTTTTCCTTTATAACTGTAATGTGTCATTAAAGAGAAATCTCAAATCTCTTGGAACTGGATGCAGACTGTTTGTTAGTATATTCCTCTGAGAATGGATATCATGCATAATTCATCCCCTAGAAAAGGGATACAGATTTGGAATAGGCACATCCATATGCTGTATACTTAGATTAGAAGCGTGTTTGTATTTTCTTCAGCTCTCTGTGCATCAAACGAAAAAAGACCTAGTTGCGAATTTATTAGTTTTGAATTGCCGCCTGCCAATTTTGATTAGTATTAATATTATTTTGAATGTGCTTTTGCAGTAGTATGAATGATTTAGTCGACAAATTTAACACTGCCTATGACCGAAACAGTCGAAGGGGTGGTGGAAGAACTGCATTCATTTGAAATCTGCTGAATGCCCTTTTTGATCCAGCTCTCGTTATATAGCACGCATGCAAGTAGGTTTTTGTTGCCATGTGCCCGAGTCTTGACAATGCAGAAGTGCGAATGGTTATATTGTTGTTTGCCCCCTTCATGTTTAGGAGCTCTTGCCTCATTTCTATCTCATTAATTAATTTTGGCCAAGTCCTGAAATAGACAAGTTGGCTTTAGTTGAAGATGTTAAATATGGAAAATTTATGATTATCCAACATAAAATCGGACTATTTTTTTAGCCAACATATGTGTGTCTTAAAAGGCAGTTGGTCAATGAAATTACAACTGTATAATCATGTAACGTAATGATGTAGTTTAGTTTTGTAAAACTCGTGATGATGTAGTTAGTTAAGAATGTCAAGAGCAAATTAAGGCAAATCCGGCTAAAGTCAATAATAATAATTGATATGTCATTACTTTCCAGTTTTCAACATTGTATGTATAAAACCAATCATCAGTCATCTGTGGTAGATATCTGAATGGATGGATCAAGTTTTCGTAGAGTTTTGGTACACGTTGATTTTTCCTTTGAATATATACGTACCAGTGGTAGTGTTCGACTCGGGTTCGGCTCGATTACACCCCTACGTACCACCATGGTCTGAAATCTGAATCATAACCCAATTCTGAAACCCCTATCTTACAAAGAAAAACATCCTACTGTCCTAGCCTAGTTAATGGAACGAAAAGCGTTTGTATTAATTGGTAAAAAAATTAAATAGAAAACAGGCATGCGTAATGTAGGGGGAGTGGTGCTGGTAGAAAATGATGGGCAGGATAGTCAGAGGAAGAGGGCCTTTGAGAGAGATAGCGTGTCTAGAATCTCTTGTAAAACCCAAACTTTTGTTCAAATTTTCAATTAAAATATTAGTTTAATTATGTACTAGTCTATTTGATTTAGACCTTACTCTTACTATACTATAACGTGAATGGGAAAAGCAAATTAAAGGGATGGTCCAGATTGTAGGCCTGCTTTCTTTGCGTGAATTCCGCTCTATATGAATACATCACATACAAAAATGCCTCAAAAATTGTACCCGATTTATTACCAAATACTTGTATAATTAATTATTTTATTAGTAATAATATGAGACCTCGCTCGCTCGTGTGTATACATATGTGTCTACAAATCTGAGACCCCGACCCCCGACCCCGTGTATGTACATACGCGTCTATAAAATCAAAAATCAACACTAATCATACCATGCCATTTTATAACAATTTTGAAAATTATTTTGGGGTACCTATCATTCCTCATCAAATTATTATCATTTGTATACTAATTATGTTTTTACTGAAATGTCCAATTAAAATCAGGGTCGTTTTAATTGTTGTCCCAAAATTAAAATCAAGGTCGTTTTACTGAAATTTCCTTTTTCATTCGTCCCAAAATTGTTATCCACTTTTAATTTATATGGTAAATTATGTGTTAATTATGTTAATTTTTGTAAAAAACAATACAACTTTTTGGTAGCTATCAGTTTATTTCATATGATTGAATAAAAGATGAATATTTGATGACGGACAATAAAAATGGGACGGAGGGAGTATCATTTGTATGCTAATTATGTTTTTACTGAAATGTCCAATTAAAATCAGGGTCGTTTACTTCACAAAGTATCTTTGTTTTTTGTTAAACGATCTGCGAATATGGTTGCTCATCATCTAGCTAGAGAATCATATAATTACCCTGAGAATCATATAATTACCCTGATCATAGTTTTGACGGGAGGATTGTTCCTGTTATTATTCAAAATTGTATTGAGATGGATTTGAATTAATAAAATCTCCAGCTTTTGTCAAAAATAAAAAATCAGGGTCGTTTTAAATTTTATTCCAGGGGTACATGCAAAAAAGGTAATATGAATTTTAATTTTTTATAATATATAAATTATTAGTAGTTCTTAGCTGCTGCTTCTTCTTCTTCTTCTTCTTCTTCTTCTTGGTATTACCGATTTCCTGTTAAAATTAATCAAGGAGAAGCTGAAAAAGGAGAAAAACAAGAGCAGAGAAAAGGACTTGTCATCAGCAGCAGCATCTGGAAGGTAAATGTAGATGGAACTCTGTCATGGAAAATGGGTTGCATGCGTGTGTTGTGGGGACTGATTTGGATGAGGATGATGAGGTTGGTTGAGTTTTCTGCGAATCTTGCCAAGGATTTTCATACTGGAGAATAACATATTTTATGCACTCGTGTGTGTCTGTTTTTATCAAGTCTTTGGGCTTACTCGTGAACCTCTCTGATTTTGGCATTTGTGTGACTCATGACAATAGCAATAAAATCTGACATCTTCACGTCAAAATTGTAAGTAATTCAAATTTTAGGTTTGAATAAAATATACTCCCTTCTCCGTCCCCCTCAATTCTTTATATTGAGAGATGAAAGTTCGGTACGCATTTTAAGATTCCTTTAATATATATATTTCGGTAAATTATTATAAATTTTTTCTTCTTTTGAATAAAAATATAATGTTTAAATTTTTATTTAGAAAAAGAAAATTTTAAAAATAAGCTGTAGAGTTATACTTTATAGAAGCCTTAAAATACGTGTCAAACAATGTAAAAAAACTGTAAAGAAATGAGAGTCACAAAAGAAGTAACATACTACTATATAAGTGAAAAATGCTAAATTTCTCAAATTCGTTATTGTCTAAAACATTATAAAATATTACGACTCGTTGATAGGAAAAAAGGGGTTAATTATCAAGTTGGTCACTAAAGTGGCCTTAAAGTATCAAGTTGGTCACTAAACTGAAAACGGTCTCAAGCAGGTCATTGAAGTCGGCTACGGGTACATTTTGTTATATAACTCACTCTTTTCTGTACGAAAAATACTAATATTAATGCTGATTTCTTCGATTTTATAGTTTGGAATGGATATGTTACCCTAACAAATAGATGTCACATCAAAAAAAATTTAATACATCATCATTTTTCGTCTAAAAAAGTGAATTATTTGATGGAGTGTACTTGTAGCCGACTTTAATGACCTATTTGAGACCGTTTTCAGTTTGGTGACCAGCTTGATACTTTAGGCTCACATTAGTGACCAACTAGATAATTTACCCAGGAAAAAAGTGATGGGAAGAATAAAGATGGGAAAGGTCGTTTGGTTGATAGATACTTATGTGGGTATTTAAAATACCTGAAAGTTAAAAATAGTAAAGTTGTATGGTTACATAAACTATGGGTATTAGAAATTATTTAGGAAGTGTAAATACTTATAAAACGTGTGGGAAGTCACTTACCCACCCTCACCTAGGTTATCCACACTTCCCCTCCTAACAAAAATAGCTACAGACACATATGTATATATATATTATTGCAAATACAAATTTCTGCATGTTAAGCCAACAATATTTTCCACTAACCAGAAATTTTATATAGACGAAAAATTAAACTTATCTTGAAAAGTTGATTCCTATTATATACCAAACAAGCACGTAGAGTCCGTGTCCATCCAAGGTATCGCCACCGCGCCCCGCACCCTAACCACTAGCTAGGGAAACATAGAGTAATACTAATACTAATTATGAATATAATAATGGCCGCCACCCACTTTGCAGTATTACTATTTGTTTTCTTTTACGGTAATTCATAAATTTGTCCCTCTAGTCCACTACATCACTTTTGCGGGATTTCATATTATTATTAGGATAATTATTAATATGCAAATATTTAAAAATAAATTTGTGGGATTTCTATAAAAATGAATTAGAACGAGGATAGATTTTTGGTTTTGTTATGCGGAGTTGTTGCAGACGCCCAACTTTTACGAATAGATAGGATATTGTGTCAAGTAAGACACACGCTCCTTGTTTCCGTTGACTGTCAGTGCTTAAACACCATCATCACCCTTTAGATTTTCAACTATTTAAGCGGTGGATTTTCTTAATTATCCTTTTAATCATGGTTAGTGACGGCTAGAACGAGAGACGTGACTCAAAAAGGTATCGAATTTGGTACAAAAAGATGTACCGAATTACGTATGTTATAATTTGATTGACTCTATATTAATGGATTCGCATGCATTCACGCTAATAGCACCAATAAAAACATTTGTAAATATCACATCAGCATTGTTACGTCATTTTGTACCAATTTTTGATACCCAATTCCGTACCCGTAACACTATTCGATAAGACATTAACACCTGTTGAGTGAAAACACTAGTTCTGCTGAGTGACTTAGAAATAAATACAATCACGGAAAGTAGTAGCATCTACATGTTATACATTCAGAAAGAGAAACAAAAAAGAAGAATCAATCAGTAACAATAAGTTTGACTGGACCCCCCCTTCCCCAAATATATACATGCATACATACAGGTTTTGATGCAAATTGCAATTTACTAGTATAATTTTTCACGAATAAATTTAATTCTTCTCTTTTTAGGAATATAACGTTATCTATCTGCGTTTAATATATCATTTTTAGGATTTTCTTATTTATTGCATAATATTTATACTCTCTCGGTCCCCTCAATTCTTTACATTGAGGGAACGGCACGGAGGTTAAAAAAAATGTAAATTAATAGAAAAAATTAAGAAAAATGAGTAAAATGGTGGGACCAATCAATATTTAATGTATAAAGTAGGTATAGTGGAGAAAAGTAGTGAATGCGATTGAATTTTATATTATAAAATGTTACTATTTTTGATATATAAAAAAATGAGAGAAACGTATCAAGTGTAAAGAAACGAGAGGGACATACGGAGTATTATTATTATGAATGAGCTTCCAATATGTTCACTTCTGTAGCAGAGAAGAAAACAAACGGAGTACTTGATTGGTGGGCTGCTTAAAGACCTCTCTTTTCTTCTCTTTTTCTTTTTCTTTTTTATAAATACAACAAAATAGGGCATTTTGTACTAATTCTTCTCTTTTTCTCTCACTCAAATGTCTGCCTTCTGCAACCTCTGTTCTGCATATCTCACAGCCACTTTAGCATAGGACTATATATTTATTTTTATTTTATTTTATTTTATTATTCATTCCTTTACTAAGAATCCAAACTGGGTTTTGTTTTCTTTGTGCTGCAATAAACTCAACTCTGCATGTTGCACAACAAGAATAACAACAACAACACACAGACAGGACAGCCCTCCCCAAGTTGGTCATTCTGTTTGTAGATGTGTGCGTATCTTGGTCTTTATTTTGCATTTAATGTTCAACTCAAAACAAATACTATATTCACAATCATCCATTTCTTGTGACAGCCGACAACATCTCTGAACATAGTACTCGATCTCAGACTAGTAATTTTATCAGGTTGTTGGGTACCCGTTTTGTGTCTGCATCTTGTTTTGAATTCATTCACAGAATTTCACTTTTTCTCATCTTAAAAGGGGTGATCCGTACTTCTGTTGCTACCTGTTTCCACACAATCACCTGCACCTAGGTACCCTCACTCTGTTCTTTCTTGATTTTCCCATTATGCTTCTTACAGTCTGTTTAATGTTTTTGGTTCTTTTATCAGTTTTTGATATGGGTTGGTGTCAATCCCATGAATACTTGCAATACCCTTTATTTACCTTCGTTTCTTGTTTGGTTTTTCAATAAAATTTCAGCTTCTTACCCAACCTAGCTCATCAACAGACAGGGGTATGGAGTCCAGAATTAAAAGACTAACTAACAGGGGTACCTGCAAATGTAGTTTCGTTTATTAGCTTCTGGAAAAGCAATTCACTGTCAAGAATTCAAGATGCATAAACAAAGAAGAAAGGAATTTTTGAGCTTTTTCTTCATCCTCGTAATGGTGCTGTGCAATTATTCCGAGTCTAGAAAACTATCAGGCCAGGGAAATGAAGTTGAGGGTTTGGTAAGTTTCAAGAAGTCCTCAGTTGATGCTGATCCAAATGGATTTTTAAAGAGCTGGGATTCTTCATCGTCTTCAAGCCCATGTTCATGGCAAGGTATTGTTTGTTCATTAGAAGGCACAGTCACGGTTCTGAACCTCACCGGTGCAGGGCTCGTAGGCCATCTTCAGCTTTCACAGCTCATGGAAAACTTACTAAGTTTGTCTCAGCTTCATTTGAGTGGCAATTTGTTTTATGGTAACCTTTCCTCCACTGCTTCTTCATGTAGCTTTGAGGTTCTTGATTTGTCTGCTAATAATTTCTCTGAGCCACTTGATGCACAGTCATTGTTACTCTCTTGTGACCATCTTATGCTTCTTAATCTCTCCCGGAATTCAATATCAGCTGGTAGTCTTAAATTTGGTTCATCTTTATTACAGCTTGATTTGTCCAGAAACCGGATTTCGGATGTAGGTTTCTTGGCTGACTCTTTATCCAATTGCCAGAACTTGAATCTGCTTAATTTTTCATATAACAAATTTACTGGAAAGTTAAGTAGCTCTCTCTCTTCTTGCAAAAATCTCTCCACCTTTGATCTCTCCTACAACTTTTTCTCCCAGATACATCCGAATTTTGTGGCAAATTCACCTGCCAGCCTCAAGTTTCTTGATCTATCACACAATAACTTCACCGGGAACCTTGTAAATCTTGAACTTGGAACTTGCCACAACCTCACTGTTCTTAATCTCTCCCACAATAGCCTTTCAGGAACCGGATTTCCAGCAAGCTTGGGAAATTGCCAGTTTCTGGAGACATTAGACATGGCGAACAATGCTATCCACTTGAAAATTCCAGGGGTGTTGTTAGGGAACCTCAAGAAGCTGAGGCACCTTTCTCTAGCTCAAAATGATTTTTTTGGGGAGATTCCACCCGAGCTAGGAAATGCTTGCCGAACACTTGAGGTACTTGATTTATCTGGGAATCAGTTAATTGAGCAGTTTCCAAGTACATTTTCACTGTGTACTTCACTTGTGACCCTTAATATTAGTAAGAATCAGCTTTCTGGAGATTTTCTAACCTCAGTTATAAGTTCTCTTCCAAGTTTGAAGTATCTGTATGTGTCATTCAACAACATTACTGGTTCTGTGCCCCCATCTCTTACCAATGCTACACAGCTTCAAGAGCTAGACCTTAGCTCTAATGCCTTTACTGGGACCATACCTACTGGTTTTTGCCCAATATCCTCTTCCTTTTCATTGGAAAAACTGATGCTTGCAAATAATTATCTCAAAGGTAAAATACCTTCTGAGCTTGGAAACTGCAAGAATTTGAAGACTATTGACCTTAGCTTCAACAGCCTTTATGGTTCAATTCCTCCAGAAATATGGACTTTGCCATATATTACAGACATAGTTATGTGGGGTAATGGTCTCACAGGTGAAATTCCAGAAGGAATATGTATCAATGGAGGAAATCTTCAGACCCTGATTCTCAATAATAATTTTATTAGTGGATCCATTCCACGGTCATTTGTGAAATGTACCAATTTGATTTGGGTGTCTCTCTCCAGCAATCAGCTTAGGGGAGGTATCCCTGCTGGTATAGGCAATCTTCTCAACCTTGCTATCCTTCAACTGGGAAACAATTCACTGACCGGGGAAATTCCACCAGGGCTTGGTAAATGCAAGAGCCTCATTTGGCTCGACTTAAATAGTAATGGTCTAACAGGTTCCATTCCTCCAGAGCTTTCCTCTCAATCCGGCCTTGTTTCCCCTGGACCTGTTTCTGGAAAGCAATTCGCATTTGTGCGAAACGAGGGTGGGACTGCATGTAGAGGTGCTGGAGGATTATTAGAATATGAAGGCATTCGGGTTGAAAGGCTAGAAAAATTTCCTATGGTTCTCGCCTGTCCATCAACGAGAATATACTCTGGCCGGACAGTTTATACTTTTGCAAGTAATGGTAGCATTATCTACTTCGATCTTTCCTACAATTCCTTGTCAGGAACTATACCTGAAAGCTTGGGTTCATTGAACTCTGTGCAAGTGTTGAACTTGGGACACAACAATCTTACTGGAAGCATTCCTTCCAGCTTTGGAGGCTTAAAGTATATCGGAGTTCTCGATATGTCTCATAATAATCTTCAAGGATTTATCCCAGGGTCACTAGGAGGACTCTCATTCCTCAGTGATCTTGATGTGTCGAACAACAATCTCTCTGGCTCTGTCCCTTCAGGAGGTCAGCTGACTACTTTCCCAGCCTCAAGATATGCGAACAATTCAGGCCTATGTGGAGTCCCCCTTCTTCCTTGTGGCTCAGAAAATGGGCGGCGCCCCCTAAGATCTAATAGTCAAGGAAAGAAGACATCAGTTACCACAGGGGTGGTGATTGGTATTGGGGTGTCTCTTTTTAGCATCTTCATTCTCTTATGTGCACTTTACAGGATAAGGAAGTATCAGCAGAAAGAGGAGCAGAGAGACAAATACATTGAGAGCCTTCCAACATCTGGCAGTAGTAGCTGGAAATTGTCTAGTGTTCCTGAACCTCTAAGCATTAATGTTGCCACATTTGAGAAACCTCTACAGAAGCTAACTTTTGCCCATCTGCTTGAAGCTACCAATGGTTTCAGTGCAAGCAGCTTAATTGGGTCCGGAGGGTTCGGCGATGTCTACAAGGCCCAACTTGCGGACGGCCGTGTCGTTGCAATCAAGAAGCTCATCCATGTGACAGGCCAGGGAGATAGAGAGTTTATGGCTGAAATGGAAACAATAGGGAAAATTAAACACCGAAACTTGGTTCCTTTGCTAGGTTACTGTAAGATTGGAGAGGAGAGGCTTCTTGTGTATGAATACATGAAATGGGGAAGTCTGGAGTCTTTTATTCACGAGAGGCCTAAAGTTGGAGGGGGTTTAAGGATTGACTGGGCTGCCAGAAAGAAGATTGCCATTGGTTCAGCAAGGGGACTAGCATTTCTTCACCACAGTTGCATACCCCACATTATTCACAGGGACATGAAGTCTAGTAATGTACTTCTGGATGAAAACTTTGAAGCTCGGGTTTCTGATTTTGGGATGGCAAGACTGGTGAATGCTTTCGACACCCATCTCAGTGTGAGTACCCTTGCAGGGACTCCGGGTTATGTACCTCCAGAGTACTATCAGAGTTTTAGGTGCACGGCAAAAGGGGATGTGTATAGTTATGGAGTTGTATTACTAGAGCTATTATCAGGCAAGAGGCCAATAGACCCTGCTGAATTTGGTGATGACAACAATCTTGTTGGCTGGGCAAAACAGTTGCATAAAGAAAAAAGAAATCTTGAGATTCTAGATTCCGAATTACTACTGCATCAATCTGGTGAAGCTGAACTATACCACTATCTGGAGATTGCATTTGAATGCCTAGATGAGAAAGCCTACAGAAGGCCAACTATGATTCAAGTCATGGCCATGTTTAAAGAACTTCAAATGGATTCTGAAACTGATATTCTTGACGGCTTATCAGTTAAAAATTCAGTGATAGATGAATCCATGTGATAAGAACCTTTTTATCACATCTGCCTATATCGTGACGAATAATGATAAATGCTTTGCGAATTCTGTGAGGTTAGGCCACAGTGACACAGGTAGACTTGTAGTTAACTACGGAAATGCAGAGAAAGTATTGATTCTTGACATTTTGCCCGGTGTAAATAATAGATTACTGAAAAAAGCCAGAAGTTGTGGACGGAGGAGGAAAGAAACCAAGCGGAGTCTTTTTCAGTCAGCCTTATTGTTGGCAAGACCTTCACTTTTCCATTTCTGTTTTCTTATGTTCTCTATCAAAGTTTTGTTTATTGATGTGTTGCAATTTGGCATTTGAGTTGCCAGTTTCATTGTTAATAGAATCAGTGACATGAGATGGGATTCCAGTCTCTTTATGTACAGTCGTCTTATAGGATTCAGATAATTTTAACAATATTTAGAAATCTTAAATACCTCAATATCCTGCCCATAATAGAGCAAATTCATTCAATATCACTGGTAAGTCCTGAATAATATAGGTTTAAGGTGAAGAAATTTTGTTGAACTGAACTTCTTGTTTTTACCAGATTATTCGACCTCGCCATAAAACATCCACAGTTTAATGATGTTCCAGTGTTTTAAAGCCTGGATGTTTTTTTACCAAGTAGGCTTCTGATATATAACACCCGATTTCCGAGTTCTGTTCTGAGGTAGGTTTAGCAGCAGTGGCATGCATTTAGCATGCACTGCAAAAGTAGTAGTGAAGTAACCCAAGTCTACAGGCTTTCAATGTTGAAGACATTTAAAAAGTGGAATGTAAGTTGTAACTAACAATGTATGACTGGTTCTGTACATAACGTACAGGATCGAACACCTTCAGTAAGAAACTTGAGTAAATCGGGATATTGATGTTTGTTGAAAGCAAAAACTCATGTCTTGCCTAGACGAGTAGTTTGCATTGTTTTGCTTAATTTTCACATGTTTAGCATGAAATGATGTAGTTGTATATTCTTGACCGCTGCCTACTAATGATTAGAAAAATCTAGGACCTTTATTTCAATTATCTCACTCTCAGCCATACCAAGACTTAGGGCTGATCATTATGTTAATTCGGTTAAAAACCGAACCGAATTAGAAAAACCGAAAATCCGAAATGTCAATTTTGTGAAACCGAACCGAACCGAAGTTTTACTATGATCAATTTACGCAGATTAAATTCAAATTGTGATGATAATTTTGTTAAGTGACCACTTCAATCTTATTTACCAGTGTTATGTGTGAATTTGAGCTTTTGATTGATGAAATGAGGAATATATAGGTTGTGTGGAAAGAGCTAAATTTTGTCAACTGGATCTGAAACCCCTGGGCTAAAATAAAAAAGATAAACTTTTACATTAGCTTTGGACTGGATTTGAACACTTCAAGGACAGGATCCCACTTTTTTTTATCATCTTTTAATCACTCCTGAGGTAAATTTGCTACCATCTCTGATACTAAGATCCATCAGATATGTTTCACAAACCCTCTGACTCATATTTCATTCTGCTAATCTTGCCTGATCTTATCAAGGATTGTTAACATTAGGGTTTATTTAAATGGATAAAAATTGGAGCTTTACAAGTAATTAACTTGTAAAGTTGTGTTATTTATTAAGCTTTTGGTTCTTTACAATGAATTAACAATTATTGTTGTGTTGCTGTTACTAATGATACTGCTAGAGAATATAAAAAATTGCTGATACTGAGCCCAGAAATTTAAAGGATATTTCTTTGATAAATTTTCAGTTTTCTGGAAAAGTTTCAACTTTTAAGGATCCTGCACAGTTATATTTTTTTGTAGAGAAGTTGAACTGGCACTTGCTTTTGACTGTCAAGTGTTAGAGAAAGTCAGGCATTTCTCCAGATGAGGATAAACATTTGATGCTTCTTGTAAATATCAGGAAGAGCACCAAGTTAGCTAGGAAAATGCAGAAATTCCTATCTAATGAAATCGCAGCATACAATGATATAACTGGCAAGTCAGATTCTGTCCATGAGAAAAGCAGTTGCCCGATAATTTTGCCTCAAAGGCAAGCTCTATAACTGCTGAAGAAAATTATGCATCTGACTTTGACCTTGGCCCTGTTATGAAGTCCAAAGTCGTGGTTTTTGTAAGTGTAGGAGCAGAAGAGGTGCAATGTGAAATTTGTGATAGTGAAATGTAGAAGCAAGGTGTGGTAAAGGACTTACCTGTCCACCATTGTGTAGAGGATAATCCTGAAAGCAAGAGTGGAAGTGATCTACTAAGATGTGCCCACCAGAGCCCTTATTGACAATAATGAGAACTTGATTACTTTCAAGTGGATTATCCTTGGCATCAGGAACCTCTGTTGAAGCTCAGCAGTTTAATGGTTCTTCAGTAGACCAAATTCAAAGCTTTAAACTTGATCCTGATATCTCACATCTGCAACCCAAGGTGGATGCTGCGGATCTGGGCACTACACGTGAACTTGTACAAGGAAAATGCGCAAGATCAAGATCCTTTACAGACAGGTCCTTCATGAAGGAGCAAGAAATAAGTGAAGAAGCTGCTGGATTTGGTAGATCGAACACCATGGATTCAGGGTGAGGTAAAAAACGACCTACAATAAAGTTGGATCCAGTGATAATATACTTAGGCAGATGACTGTTTCTACCTTTCAAACTCGGTACAAAACTTAAAGAACTCAGTTGAAGGAAGATATTCACCTAGTGAGGAAGAAGCTATAGCAGCTGATCATCAAAAGTTTCTTGACATATCCTTGTCTTCTAATGGCGTTTCTGTGAGTGGAGACAAATGTGCCCAAGTGAAACAACCAACGTCCGGATCTTTTAGATGCTTCTGATCAGCATGAGAATCATGATGGTCACCCAGTTCTGATCTACCTATCTATTCCTCATGGACAAAAAGAAGCAGAACTTGTTGTCAATTTGTCAATGGTAACAACTCATTGCACGGCGTAATTCTAATGCTAAAGAGGTTGAGGTGATTGATTGTCTACAAGACGACAAGGCCTTGAATAATCCGGATCAGAAGTAAGTTTTTAGTAGTAATTGGCTTTACTGATTTAGCAACAAAAGAATGGCAGTTCTGATTAATTTCATATATTAATTTTAGAATCAGGAAAGACTCTTCTCTATCATATTTTAGAGGTTATAGTTTTTCATCTTGGCCTCTTCTTAACATATGTAAAATTTGGATTTGTAGTTTGGTAAATACTATAGCTGGCTCAAATTCTTATGAATATTCTGCTGCACAGGGATAAAATTCTATATGCAGTCCTCAGTAGCTTGTCAAGTAATGCACAGGGTGTAACTGATATTTCTTGCGTTGAGGATGGGACAGGCTTATGATTTCTGAATCACTCGACTGATATGCTTAGTTGTTCTTCTGTGCAACTGGATGCCAATTCTCTACAGAAGGAGATAGGTCTCAACAATGGAGAGGTAACAACCAAACCATTTTATTTTAGCATTTGCAGCACTGTAAATTTCTGAATTCCCAGTTTTTGTACTTCTCAAGAATCAAAGACTTTGTGTGGCTAGGAAGTTTATCTGCAACATGCTATAATTCATCTGCAAATCACTCACAGCTACTACTATTTACTTCTGGGGCGTAGTGTATTGAATTAATGTCTACTTGCAAGACTGACCTCAAGTCGCAAATTTTTAATTGCATAAATATTCAAATTTCCAATGACATGGGGGTTTCCAAAAACCTTTTCTTATATAAATTAGTATATTATATTTTATTATTACCATATGAAAATCAATTTCCTAAAAATGTTCTTGAAAGAATCATATAATATAATGTTATAATATGAAAATTATTCCTGTATCTGTCTTAATATAAATTGGTTGCAAAAGTCGCAGATGGTTGCATCTGATTCTGATTGCAAAAGTTGCATCTATCAGACCGTATTTTTGAAAATAATTTCAAAAAGATAGTATTTTTGCAAAAAGTTCAAAAAACCATAGTATTTTTGAAAAAAAACATTTAGGGGTGGGTATTTATGAAAAAAGCTCTTTTTTTATCACATAGTAATGTTATTCTACTAGCTTAAACCCGTGCGAAATATAATATAATATATTTTTTTAATAAAAATATTTTTTATTTTACTTTTTTATTAATAATGGAAATATATAGAATATAGTATACTTGACATTTTTATTAAGAAAATATAGTGTATGATATTTTTTGGAATGTATTAATAATTGAAAGATATATAATTAAAAAAAGCCAATATTAATGACTGAAATATATATTGTACTAAATTTTATTTTTAGGCATCTTTATAAAAGGTAATATATTTTCATTAAAAAGTAATGTGTTTATATTTATACTTTATATTATTTATTAAATAGAATAATTGAAAGATATATAATTAAAAAAAGCAATATTAATGACTAAAAGATATATTATACTAAATATTATTTTTAGGCATTTTTATAAAAGGTAATATATTTTCATTAAAAGGTAATGTGTTTTATATTTATACTTAATATTATTTTATTAAATAGAATAAGTGATCGAAAACTGAAAACCAAAACTTTTAAAGTTTCGGTTATTATATAATAGTAAGCTTAAAACCAATGCGATGCACAGTTTTTTTTTAATAATTGTTATTTTTATTATTTATGTTTTAATATTTTATTAATTGCATTTGCTAAAAAAATAAGTAGGTGTGTTAAACTTTTTAAATAATTAAAATTATTAAAATAGGTTTTAAAATAAATAAGTAAATGTTTGCCCGTGATATTTTTGGAAAAGTAGGGGTCTTAGTAAGAAAAAATAGAAAAAGTAATATGTTTTAGCGGAAAAGGTAATTGCATGCGATTAGAAGTATTAAAATATATTTTAAAATAAATAAATAAGGGTTTGCCCGTGATATTTTTGGAAAAATAGGAGTTTTAGTAAGGAAAAATAGAAAGAATAACATATTTTAGTTGAAAAAGGTAATTGCCCGTGATTTTTAAAAAAAGAGAGGATTTTGTAGAAAAAATAGAAAATGTAATGTATTTTAGCTGAAAAAGTAATTGGTTATAAATAATTTTATTACTAGCTTATAGCCCGTGCAAAGCACGGGTTGCTTTTGAACGTTCCAAAATTTTAAAATTTTATAATAAAATATAATATTTTAAATTATATTTGATGTAATTTTAATTTTATTAATATTTTCAGAACAAATGTAATATATATGTAAATTTTACTATGCTTAAATTAATTATTAATTTTAATAAGTAGCTGGCAGAATTCGAACCTTAAATCTTTGTATATTAAAAACATATTTATTGTAATTTATTTTATTATTGAATTAGGGAAAATGAATTTTTTTATCACTGAACTTTATATATTTTAGAAACCAACCACTGAACTATAAACTTTTAGAAACCAACCACTAAACTATAAACTTATTTGTTTATATCACTAACGTTACTCTCGAATTTCAAAATTAGCATTCCGTTAAATGATTGGCCAACGGATGTTCAGATTGGGGCTTAATACAAACTAGGGTTCAAGCACCAATCTAGAATCAATTAAGCATTCCGTCACTGATTTTTTAACGGAATGCTAATTTTGAAATTCGAGAGTAACGTTAGTGATATAAACAAATAAATTTATAGTTCAGTGGTTGGTTTTTAAAAGTTTATAGTTCGGTGGTTGGTTTCTAAAAGTATATAAAGTTCAGTGATAAAAAAATTCATTTTCCCATTGAATTATTAAATTTTTATTTAAATCAATTAATATTAAAGAATATCTAAAATAGAAGGTGTATAACAAAAAGAAAGATGATGAGTTATTGGAATTCTATAAAAAGCTATGGACGCATATATCGTTGTTTCTAGTACTTGTTTATTATTTATTATTTATTTAATATTAGTTAAAATAAAAGGATAAATAAAATAAGGAAGTTTTATTCTTATTTAGTTTTCTTTTTAAGTTTTATTCTTTAACCCACAACTTTGTACGCATACATGTATCATAAATCAATTAAATTAAGTATATTTGAGATCATGTGGTAAACAACACCACACACGAACATACACACGGGAAGAGATTGACATACAAGCATGAACAAAAAATATTTTAATATTAAGAACGAAGAGTTTAGGCAAAACAAAAATGATCAAAATTAATGGGAAAAGATGTACCTTGGTTATGGTGTTGCGCCTCTTGCATTTTTCTAATGAGTTATTATATGGATACACTAGCCCTAAATTTTAATAGGTAACTTTAAAATATTCCACTAATATTATTAAAACCTCTTCAAGTAATACCTTGAATAAAATATTCTAATTCACATAAATATCCTAAATTAAAAAGATATCGATTTTCTAAAATATTTTCACACATCTTTCCCATAATAACAAATCTATGTTTATTTAAAAGTAACTTGTACAAAAACAATTCTAATTAAAATAATAATATAAATACAAATTTCTTAAATATCTAAATATCAAATAATAAAATAAAAATAAAAATACGGGATTTTACATTCTTCCCTCCTTAAAAGAATTTGGTCCCCAAATTCTCCAAAAATAAAATTAAATAAGTCACATAAGAAAAGACATCATACCTCAGGTACGATAATTGTCACAAATTCTGATGAACTGAAATACACGTATATTGTTTGTCTTGTTGTTCTCTCATTGATTGCTATTGTTGTTCTCCCCGTCTATCTTTTCGTTAACCATCACACGATGTCTTATACTCATAAATATATAAACTTTTAAATAAATAGTCAATGATCACATAGCACAAAAATCATATACGTCAAATCGTCACAAAACAAATGGCCTAAAATTAAAATAATTTATTGACCTAAAAATCAAAATCTACACAAAAACCTACATGAACGCATCCTAGGAAATGCACTAGTTCCATACCTAGTACAAACCTACAGGAACGCATCCTAGGGAATGCACTAGTCCCATACCTAGTACACTCCGAAGGAAAGCCTGCTCTTGATACCAACTGTAACAGCCCGATTTTTCGGACTATTAAATCTAAATACAAAACTTAAATAAAATATATTTCTTTATTCAATAAATAAAATTTCACAAAAGTCAAACGCAGCGGTCAAACTTAATAATCAACAATATAAAATCGAAGACGCAGCTCCACAATTCTACAATAAAATCTAACATATAAGCAATTTATTTCCATAAATCTTTAAACAAAATCATATAGCAGCACGAAATTGCAAAAGTCCACAGTCTTATTCTTACTTAGCTTCCACAACGAATGAACCTGAAATGTGATGAAATGGGTGAGCTACAGAGCTCAGAAAATAACAGATTGACTTACGGATATTCTCAAAATCATTGGGCGTTTTAAGTAAAACAAATTTTCTCAAAACAATAATAATTTTGAAAACCTTTGCAAAAACAAATTCACCCCAAAGTTTATATTTTAAAATCTAGAACAGAAACAGAATTTAAAACAGAAGCAGAATATAAAACAGAAACAAAATTCTTATAAATACCACAGTCTTGCTCTACGGCCACACTTTTCCAGTAGCCGGGATCTTATTATTATTCTTATACGCCACACTTTTCCAGTGACCGGCATTTAAATTTCAATAATTACGCCCCCTTAATAGGTATCTAAAGTTGCACACTTGTGCGCCTACTAAGGGTATCTAAGGCTAGTTCTGGAACTATAACGTAAATTATGAACGGGTTCGAAACGTAGAGACCGAGAGATTCGAAGATTCTCGTATCTTATATCTTATAAATTTCGAAGCAGAATTCTTATATCTTATACGAAAATCAAAGCAGAATCAAAATATCTTTTCCGAAATTAAAAATAAGTCAAAAAGTACTTACCTCAAAGTCGATACTAATCACCGAAAATAATTGCACGAACAAATCCTAAAATATATAAGTCAAGCCAAACAAAATAATTATTCATAAAGTTTCACGCAAAGTCAGCCTCCAAATTTAAAACACATAATTTATCATAATCATATAGAACACCAAATAATTCATTTATAATTAATCTAATATAAACTTATAAACGAGGTCCGACATGGAACATTAAACTAATTACAAATTAATCATATGAATATAAAAACAAATGGCAGGGGTTAACCAAACAATTCACGTAAAGAAAATCCAAATGGCCTTTAACTTAAAAAGTCTGACATGACAAAACAGTACTGATCCGACTTAATATGAACATCATTTACACATATGTAGTAATTTAACAATAAATTAGAATCATTTAAGAGTCTGCCAGAAACCTTAAACAATTAATTAAAACCTTAAACAATTAATTAAACATATATAATTAATACAATCTCTGCAACTATGGTGTGTGACAAAATGGCCAACCAAAATAAAGTGCAAAAACACCCTCCATTTTCTTTTTAAGTTTTATTCTTTAACCCACAACTTTGTACGCATACATGTATCATAAATAAATTAAATTAAGTATATTTGAGATCATGTGGTAAACAACACCACACACGAATATACACACAGTCCAGGGAAGAGATTGACATACAAAGCATGAACAAACAATATTTTAATATTAAGAACGAAGAGTTTAGGCAAAACAAAAATGATCAAAATTACTGGGAAAAGAAACGTACCTCTGGTTATGGTGCTGCGCCTGTGCGGCTGTTCCGTTTTTCTAATGAGTTATTATATGGATACACTAACCCTATATTTTAATAGGTAACTTTAAAACATTCCACTAATATTATTACAACCTCTTCAAGTAATACCTTGAATAAAATATTCTAATTCACATAAATATCCTAAATTAAAAAGATATTGATTTTCTAAAATATTTTCACACATCTTTCCCATAATAAAAAATCTATGTTTATTAAAACGTAATTTGTACAAAAAAAATTCTAATTAAAATAATAATATAAATACAAATTTCTTAAATATCTAAATATCAAATAATAAAATAAAAATAAAAATAAAAATACGGGATTTTACAATTTTAGTTAGAGAAAATATAAAAGATACTATATACAATAATTTTTAGTATTTTATCTAACGACTCTCATTATATTGATATGGAAGATCCAACGGTGGAAAATTGAGTGACCAAAATATCGAGGACAAGACTATAAACCGACTACAAACCAAACTTTTAATGTTTCGTCTTTAATATAATAGTATAGATAATATTTAATTGCTCGTACGATGCACAAATTGTTTTTAATAGTGTAAAGCATAATGTAACGTAATATGTAACAGAGGTAACTATAACTCAACACAGGAACAAGACATATAATAATATTAACTGAAGCACAGGAATCCATAAGAATAGAAGAGATGGTAAACTCAAGAAATCAAAATATGGTATGTATTCTTGAAGTCCGTAAACAGGTCACGGAAAGAAGTTCATTAATATGTTCAGGCCTCAATGACAAATAAAGAATCAAGACTTTCAAGACTACAGAAGTGTTTGTATGATACAGAGTTAGTACCAAAGGATTTCAGTGATTTTATATTGAAGCAACCAAGACGGCAAAGGACTTGTCAATCATATTGTATTAAAGACATAGAAGTTTTGATCAGTGTTAGTCATCTGTGAACCAGACCAGTTGCACTAGGTGTTAGCACATTTGAAGAAGATCAACTTGTTTTATCGTCTCAGAAGGAATTGATTTAAGTCAGACCTGATACATCCTGGAAGTTAAAAGAAAGATTGATAAGGTGTGTTAAGGTCAAATTGAAGTGCAATATCTTTACTGCAAAGTGAAAGAATCCTCAAGGACCAAACTGCAAATGAGTAAGTTCGATAGTTTTCCTTTTGGAAACCATCGAAATAGAAAAGAAGATTCTTTTGAAAACCATCGAAATGGTGAAAAACTATTTCGATAGTTTCTTAAATAGAAACCATCAGAGTGGGCAGAAAGAAGAATTTTGATAGTTTTATAACTAAAACTGTCGAAATGAATTAAGGAAAACAAGATACTTATTTCGATAAATTCTTATTTAAATCTATCAAATAAGAGAAATATCTTTTCTTCGATGGATTTGCAAATGGAGTTGGTAGTTTGCATTCAAAGCTGTCAGAAGTTGGTGAGGAAAATGGACGGCTGAGATTCAATCTAAGCGTTCGATAGATTTTCCTAAGTCTACATTTACGACAGAAGACATTGTCTTCTTCAGTTGTTGAGTTGCAGAAGAATTAATACGGAGAGAGTTTAAGAGCTTGAGATTTTAGAGAAGTAATTTCTAGTGCCTTAAATTCAATCAATTGTACTGATTATTGTAACTTGAACTCATTGTAGCTAATCCTACGGATTAGATTTGTAGCACCCCTCGTGGTTTATATTTATAAAACGATATATTCCTCGACTCGTGTTTTGATTTGGTTGATTTAATTTCGAACAAGAACACACATAATTATCCGCAAAAAAAAAAAATTCGAATAAATTGTGAGTATCGTATTCAACCCCCCTTCTACGATACTTTGGACCTAACAAATAGTTGTTATTTTATTATTTATATTTTAATATTTTATTAATTGTATTTGTTAGAAAATAAATAGACATGGTTTTTTTAAAAATAAGTAGACATGTTAAAATAGATAAACTCTGTTAAATAGTTAAACACATTAAAATAGGTTTTAAAATAAATTGTAATGGCAAAACCGTGACATTTTTGGAAAAGTAGGGGTTTTAGTAAGGAAAAATAGAAAACATACATGTTTTATTATAAAAAGATAATTGTCCATGACATTTTTGGAAAAGGAATGGTTTGTTAAACAAATAAGTAGGCATGTTAAAATAGTAAATAATTAAAAGTATTAAAATAGCTTTTAAAATAAATAGTAACGACATACTCGTGATATATTTGAAAAAGGACGGGGTTTAGTAAGAAAAAATAGAAAGATAGTTTTAGTTGAAAAAGGTAATTGCCGTGATATTCTTGGAAAAATAGGAAATTTTGTTAGAAAAAATAGAAAAAGTAATGTATTTTATCTTAAAAGAGTAATTAGTTATAAATAGGTTGTTAGGATTTATGAGTGATAGCTTAGAGACAACTTAACTTTGTATTTAGTAATACTTAATGTTATTAAGTAGAACATACTGTCACAGCCAGAGTATGTTCTTGTAACAAATTAATTTGTTGTAATAAAATTGTGTGTACATCTTGGAAGAAGTTCATTCATTTGTTCAAGCCTCAAGGAGTACATCAGGTCGACAACAAGAATAAAAGTTACTGTCATATCTTTGACATTAAGGTTACAAGAAGACAGCAAGTTGCAAGTCATGACAGCATATTCTCTCTGACAGCAACTTTGGCGGAAGCCTAGATACAACAACTTTCTTCTATCCTGACAGCAAGTTTGGAACTCCTGACATCAACTATTGTGGGGATTTCATACTGTCACCAAAAGCCCATTCTTGTGACAGCAAGCTTGGCAGTTCAAGATACTGTCTCAAGGGGATTCACTTTGAATTGGGGATCTACCCAGTCAAACATGTGACAATTTAGATGTTCAAGAAACAGGCGTGCTGCAGTATCCCAACACTGTATCAGGCCTGCAAAGACTACGACAGAAGCTTTGGAGATAACAAGACAAAGCTTACCAATTCAAGAGTATGACAAATCAACATCTATTGGGATTGTGTTAGCTTAATTTAGAATGTACCTGGATTGCTTTGTATGTTCTGATAACTCTGATTGTATAACAAATTTAGGTAAGTCACATGAGTTTGCAAGTTGTAAGGAGCTGCCACAAGATAATGATAGCAGCTCCACAAACCCGTGAAAGAGATATGATTAGTATACACTTTTCTCAAGGTTGTAGTAACACTTTGCAAAATAAATAAAACATTTACTTTGTGAGTAATCTACTTGTGTTTGCATTTCTTCTACTGATAAACATTAATCTTAGTTTTAGTTGTTGAAACAAAGATTGAAATTTATCAGTATTGCATTCAACCCCCCCTTCCGCAATACTCAAGGACCAACATAGGTAATATTACTATTTAATAATATTTTTTATTGATAAGTAAGGGTAATTAAGTAAAACACAAATTACCAAAAAATTGTACCGACCGACTAAACTTTTAATGTTTCATCTAGTTTATTATAATATAGTGTAGATTTTATTTTGTTAGGCCGAATACACAATATATAATCAAGTATGTATGAGAATAACAATCAAGAACACAGGTTTGTAAATCAACAAACTGAATTATATTAAATAATTCTCTCTTAGTGATGTTAATGAATCACAAAGAGCTACTAGGTTACAAGAATAATATATTCAATGTTCGCGTCCCTTCTAGGGATAACCTATCTGTGTTTTTATAGTACACAGCTACATACAATCCTTATCTAATTGATACTCCTATAAATCAACTATACAATTATTATCAATTAAGGATTGCTTCAGTCTTCTGTCGAGTCTCCTTAGCTGTATCAATATATTCTGCTTCTTTCCATCTTCAGAATATATTGCTTCTAGAATCTTTATCTTTGCACCGACAGCTAATTCAACTATCACCCTGTCAGACTATATCAAACTCTGACCGGCTTCTATATAAACTCTTCACCCAGTCAGACTTTATCAAACTCTGACTGACTTCTATATAAACTCTGATATGTACCTGGGACTTAAACACTGATGAACAAACGTCAGCAATTATATCTAACAATCTCCCCCAACTTGTTCATATTAAAATGTACAAGTTAAAAAGATAATTGATGATGTCAAAACATATAACAAATGCAGTGTTTAAAATATAACAGAGTTTAATTTTAAAACAGAGTTTAAATTTAACTTAGAACAGAAAACATAAAAACTTACAGTCAGACTTTACTTGACTTCTTCAATATCAGGTACTGTTCTGAGATAATCAATCAGCAGTCTTCTTTCAGCCTTCTCTAGCTCATCCACCATAATCTCTTTTAGCTCTTTAAGTTCTGAATCACTCTCTCCCATTTGATAGATAGCAGCTCTTAGAGAATATATGCTATTTCTTCTCATATCATTTCCTAGCCGAATAAAATAAGACTTGTCTGACTCCAAGTTAAATTCCAAAGTCTTTATTCCAAGTGCAGTTCTAAGTCTAGCACTGTTCCTCTTCATCTCCACTAACTTTCCAGTATGATCCCTATACTTTGGAATGTAGACACTTGATACTCCTCCTCCAAGCATAGCTTTAGATCTCAGCATCTTTTCTCTCAAAACTTGAGCAACATTATGAGTATGTCTGTTTTTGACTTTTAGAAGATAAAGTATATATTCCAGTTCTTCCCATGATTTGAGATTAACATCAGATTCTCCAACTTTATAAACTCTTCCATCACTCATGAAGTATAACAAAAACTGCTTCTTCAATACTTTGTGAAAAATCAACTGAACAGATTCTAACTTATCAAGGTTTTCTTGTGTAACCCCAATACCAGGTTCTGCCAGTGAAAAGTTATCTTGAGATCTGTTATTTGTTCTTCTCTCTCTGTGTGATCCCAGTCCAGATTTATCAAAAGCTTCTTTTCCCAATACAGTTCTGGTTTCCGAGAAATTCACAGCTTCAAGCTTTAATTCTTCAAGAATTTTAGGTTTGCTGAATCCTGAAAGTTGTGTAGATTTCTGTACAACTTGAGCAACGTCAGAGGTTGTAATAACTTTAGTAGAAACATCAACTTGAGCAGCGTCAGAGGTTGATTTAGCTAATCTTGGTTCAACTTGAGCAATGTCAGAGGTTGAATAAATCTTCTTAGGTAACTGTTCTTCTTCTACCAGTTTACCTTTTCCTTTGTCAGTATTTTTAATCACAGGCCTCCTTGAGTACTGTAAACTCTGATCAGAGTTTACATTCTCTTTGATAACAATTCCTTTTTCTTTCTTTCTAGGAGCCTTGATTTCCTTCTTCTTGTAGATTCCAGCTTCAAGATTCTTCCTGTGTTCCTCAGCAAGCATTTGCTCTTCAGCTTGGATATCTTCAATTGTAACATCTTTTCCATGTTCTGCCATAAACACCTTGGCAACAATTTCCTCATCTTTAGTAGGCTTATCAGAGATTATCAAACTTTTGAATCTTGAACCACTGGCAGAGTTTGCATGTCCCTTTCCAGAGTTTGATCTTTTATCAGAGTTTGATCTTCTTGAAAGTAGTCTGCTATCAGCATTTGACCTTAAGCTCTTTCCATCTCCCTTGTTTACACCATCATTACCATCATCCCTCCGTCTCAGAGTTTGAGTGTCTTTGCATTTGTCACTTGGTACACTCTCCCCCTTTTTGACATCATCAGAAAGTAGTACTGATGTCAACAACTCAATAGCATTAGAAATTGATGTTAGTTGGGCAGACATAGCAGTCTGATTGTCCTCAACTTTCCCAAGCCTCTTCTGAATGTCATCAGAGTCCTTAGCTTGCTTCTTAAACATGGAATTGTAATAAGTTCTATCATTCTTCAGAGTGAGATCTCGCAGACCAACTTCATTCCTCAAAGCAGTGACTTCCTTAAGAGACTCATCAAATCTGTTGTGGAGAGATTTAATTTGAATCACAGTAGCCTTCAGACTTGTAAGAATATCAGGAGTTGAAATCGTCTTCACAGAATCACCAAGAAAATCAGCAGCCCTTTGTGCTGAAAAGATACAATCCGCAGCAGCCCATCTATTGTAGTACATATCTTGAAAATGCTCAGCTGTAGCTCGATTGACCTCTCTTAGCTCATCAGAGTTTGCTTGACTCTCAAATAACTCCTCTTGAGAATGATCAGAACTATCATTAACATTATCATTCTCTGCTGTATTTTCTGCAGGAATATTCTCAGCATCAGGTTCTGGAATCTCAGAGTTTGCAGTATGCAGGAACTCTGCTTCTTTTGTTACAATCTCAACAACAGATTGTTGTAGAGCTTCAAGAACAATAACATCCTCAGAGTTTACAACAAACTCTGCTTCAACAGGAACATTCTCTGTTGCATCCTTATCAGCAACATCAGGATTTGTAGCAACAGTTTCTGTAGCATTAGCATCCAAAGTCTGATCGACTTCCTCACCTTTCTCAAGATCAAAAGAAATTATTTCAGTGTGAGAAGCCATAGATTCTGCAAGTTCAACAGTATCTTGATCAGCTTCCAAACCCTTTGTGAAATGGTCAGAGTTTATAGAGAGATTTGCTTCAATTTCCATATAAAATCCTTGTGGCTCTGTAGCCTCTTCATCTGCAATCTCAACATGTGCTCTATCCTCTGTGGGCATAGGAGCTTCATTTGCAGCATTCTCAACTACATCATCAGACTTTGATGTAGGAGCTTCCTCATGAAGAACAGTCTCCATAAAAACTCTGTCCTCAGGAACAATTTCATCTTCGGGAATCTCAATTTCAAGATCTTCAACAGCATTTGAAGAGATATTCTCAGCACCAAACAGATGTGCTGCTACCAAGCTTCTCTTTCTCTGATGAAGAGTGTCTTCATCAGTTTCAGTCTCTTCATCAACAAGATCAGACTTTGCCCTATTGGCTCTTCTTTTCTTCATTCTTCATTCTTCTCTTCTGAGGCATATCATCAGCATTTGATGCCCCAGCTTCAGTGTTTATCCTGACAGACTTAACAGCCCTTACTTTAGATTTCTTCGACCTCTGTGGTTGAGACACAGAAGGTCCAGCTTCAGTGTTTGCCAGTTGTGGTTGTTGTTGTTGTTGTAAGTTGACCATGAATTGTTGCACAGACTCAGGCAACAGTAACACACCAACATCTCCTTTCTTGTTATCCTTGTTAGTGAGATCAGAAAATATGCGTTTATGCAATTTAAATGAGAGGATAACATCATCCTCTAAAATCTCAACATTAGGACAACAAAAGTTGAATATGAACTGACAAAATCTAGAGAAGTAAACAACATTCCTATTCTCTAGCATTTTCTCACCAATATTAGTTAAAACTAATCTAGCAACATCAAAGTGACTGCCATAGAGAAGAGAATACCCGATCTGCAGACTATCCGTGGGAATCGCATCCCAATTCGTGCACTTCTTTCCAAAAGCCCGAGTAATGCAATCGAAAAAGAAGCTCCACTCCTTGCGCAAAAATGGCCTTTTGAGTTGACCTATCTTTGTCAAAGGTCCAGAGTATCCTATCTCCCTCATCATTCTGACTAACTCAAAGTCTCCAACAGTTGTGAATGCATTGAAATCTTCAAGACCCAAAGCATCACGAACAGTAGTATGAGTAACAGTAAATTCATCTCCTTGAAACTCAAAAATGATAGATAGAGATCCAGACTCTCCTCCATCATCATAAGTACCTGTCTGCCAAAAAGTCCTTATTTGTGACGCAGACAGCTTCGACGGTGCGGTGAGAGCAGTGCCGATATCAGAGTTTGACAAGAAACTCTGAATCAAATGAAACGCCTCCGGTGAGTTCTCATTTGCCAAAGGAGCTGAGTAGTTATTAGGAACAAATTCTAACCCAGAAGCAGTAAACATTGTTGTAGCCATTAGAACAGTTTAGAAGAAAACAAACAGAGAATAGATTATAGTGTATGCAGTGAAAGTGTTTGAGACAATGTGTGTGAGTAAAAGCTTATGAAAAGTTGAGGTGTGTAAAAGATTGAACCGTTTATGTGTAGTATATTTAAATAATAACTGTGAAGATTAAAACTCAAACGTTTTAATCATTACTACACACATCAGGCTTCTTTGAAAAGTGTGTGAGTGGGACAGATGTCAAACGTGCATATGCTGACAGCTGTATGTAACAACTTCCAATACACACACGCAGTAAAAATAGCCATAATTACCGCATGTCACATTGTTCAAAATACTTAATCTCTCTCTCCTCTGTTTAATACAAATATGAACCGTTTGTTATCATACTCTTTCGAATTTCTAAACAAATGTCTAATCTCAAAATTATAAAATGTCTGAAACCAATAAAATTTATTTTAATCATCAGAGATTAAAATTAAATTACCTCGGCGTATTTCACACAATACATCAGTGTTTACCATTTGTCCTTCTTTGTCGATAAACTCTTTTCTCAAACTGTACAGATGTGAAAATATGTGTGTGCTATAGCAGAGTTTACCGAATATTAATATTTAGACCATCTCAAAGTGCATAAAATCCATAAACTAAAGTAGTAAAAACTGGTTGCCTAAACTCTCATGTATAAAATAAAATCTGATTCTTATGTCTAAACTCTGTATACTGATATCCTTTCATTTGGATATATCTTTTATTTTTCACCCCCTTTATATATATATATTTTTGTTTTTTTTTTTATTATTATTTTTCCAGTAATCAGTGGTTGGCACTAGTCACCAAAAATCAAAGATTTTAGCCCTTATTTCATACAATAAGTTCCTGGATCTTCCTAGGCACAACATAATCTCAAAGGAATTTGTGCTCTGTTTGGCATCTTTTGATTTGAGGGTGAATTATTTGCAATTAATAATCAGAGTTTAGACTTATCATCAGTTAATACAATTAATTTATGAGAGAAAATGCAAACAGCTAATACAGACTCAGTGTATAAGATCAATAAACTAAGAGATGCTATAAATACAGAAACAGTATCATGCTGTGTTAACTTACTGCATATATTTGAGATCAGAATCTATACAACTCTTAAGGATTCATAATTACTTACTGAGAATTATGTTCCATACAAATTTCTTCATTGGTCATTATGTTTCAGACAAAATTACAATCAGAGTATAGCATTAGACTGTAACTATCAGAGTATGACCAACACTTTATGACTAACAGAGTTTAGCATCAGAGTTTAAGTTCAGAGTTTATGACACTGGTACTCATAACAGTTAATACATGCAAGGAATCATGAGCATAAAAATCAAACATGTATAGATTTTGAGTCTAACCCGTATCTCTAGTCGAAACCAGAGATCATTCCAAGTTCATTTACCAATCTTGTAAAAGTAGCTTCACTCAAAGGTTTGGTGAAGATATCTGCAAGTTGTTGGTCTGTAGACACAAAATGAAGCTCAATGTTTCCTTCTTCCACATGTTCTCTGATAAAATGATATCTTATGCTGATGTGCTTTGTCATGGAGTGCTGTACTGGATTACCTGTCATAGCAATAGCACTTTGGTTATCACAGAAAATAGGTATTTTAGAGTACCTCAAACCATAATCCAGCAACTGATTCTTCATCCACAAAATCTGTGCACAACAGCTACCAGCAGCTATATACTCTGCTTCTGCAGTGGATGTGGAAATTGACTTTTGTTTCTTGCTATACCAAGAAACCAATCTGTCACCTAAAAATTGACAGCTTCCACTTGCACTTTATCTGTCTATCTTACAGCCTGCAAAATCTGCATCAGAGTAACCAATTAGCTTAAACTCTGATTCTCTAGGATACCACAAACCTAAGGTTATGGTTCCTTTGAGATATTTGAAAATCCTTTTTACAGCTGTTAGATGAGGCTCTCTGGGATCTGCTTGAAATCTTGCACAAAGACATGTGGCATACATGATATCAGGTCTACTTGCAGTAAGATACAGTAAAGACCCTATCATTCCTCTGTAGTTTGTTATATCTACTGAGGCTCCTGTGTCTTTGTCTAGCTTTGTTGCTGTAGCCATGGGAGTTGTAGCAGATGAGCTATCAAGCATACCAAATTTCTTGAGAAGATTTCTGGTATATTTTGCTTGATTGATAAAAATACCATCATCTGTTTGCTTGACCTGTAAGCCTAGAAAATAACTAAGCTCTCCCATCATGCTCATTTGATACCTGGATTGCATAAGCTTTGCAAACTTCTTACACAGTTTGTCATTAGTAGATCCAAAGATAATATCATCTACATAAATTTGAACTAAAAGCAAATCATCACCAGAATTGAAATAAAACAAGGTTTTATCAATTGTACCTCTTGTGAACCCACTTTCTAAAAGAAATTGAGCAAGAGTTTCATACCATGCTCTTGGTGCTTGCTTTAGTCCATATAATGCTTTGTCAAGCCTGTAGACATAATCTGGATGCTTGGGATCTACAAATCCTGGTGGTTGTTCAACAAACACTTCTTCTTCAAGCTTCCCATTGAGAAAAGCTCTTTTTACATCCATCTGAAAGACTTTAAACTTCTTGTGTGCAGCATAGGCCAGAAAAATTCTTATGGCCTCCAATCTTGCAACTGGAGCAAAGGTTTCATCATAGTCAATTCCTTCCTGTTGTGAATAACCTTTAGCCACAAGTCTGGCCTTGTTTCTTGTAATCACACCTTCACTGTCAATCTTGTTTCTGAAAACCCACTTTGTACCTACAATTGATCTATTCTTTGGTCTAGGTACAAGTGTCCAGACTTCATTTCTTTCAAATTCATTTAACTCTTCTTGCATTGCTGTAATCCAATTAGCATCTTGAAGAGCTTCCTCCACTTTCTTTGGTTCTGTTTGAGACAAGAAAGCATGATACAGACACTCATTATTTGTTGCACTTCTAGTTCTCACACTAGCATCAGGATCTCCAATTATGAGATCAGGTGTGTGTGCCTGTGTCCACTTTCTTGCTATTGGTAAGTGGTTTCTTGCATCATTATTGGATCCTCCCCCTTGATCCATGCTCTCCTGATTCATATGTTGACTTTCTACAGTATCTGAGGCTCCCACTGAATTGGATGGCTCAGAGTTTGAACTGTCAGAGTTTGAATCAGTTTCCTCAACTGACTCACTTGCTGTGTCTTGTTGAGCTTCTTCACGCTCCCCCTCAACTGGTTCTCTATTTTGTTCAATTTGAGAATTTCCAGTTTCTCCAGTATTTACCAGTAGAGGTTCAGAGTATGCTTCGTCAGAGTTTGTCAGAACCGCTTCATCAGAGTTTGTCGATACTGCTTCATCAGAGTTTACATCATCAGAGAATAAACCTTCATTTTCAAAACGCAGTTGATCATATCCATCTAAGTCATCAAGTCCAGTTATTTTCTTGTCATCAAATGACACATGTATGGATTCCATGATCACTTTAGTTCTCAGATTGTAAACTCTGAATGCTTTTGTTGATAATGGATAGCCAACAAAGATTCCTTCATCAGCTTTTAACTCAAATTTGGTCAACTGTTCAGGATGAGTCTTCAACACAAAGCATTTGCATCCAAATATATGAAAATATTTCAAATTTGGCTTCTTATTTTTCACCATCTCATATGGTGTTTTCCCATGCTTGTTGATCAATGTTGCATTTTGAGTAAAACAAGCAGTTTGAACAGCTTCTGCCCAGAAATAAGTTGGTAATTTTGCTTCTTCAAGCATAGTTTTGGCTGCTTCAATTAAAGTTCTGTTCTTTCTTTCAACTACACCATTTTGCTGTGGAGTTCCAAGTGCAGAAAATTCTTGTTTCACTCCTCTTTCTTTGCAGAAAGCTTCCATGATTGAGTTTCTGAATTCAGTTCCATTATCACTCCTTATAATTTTGACTTTGTGCTGTGATCCTTTGTCCAGTAGATTTACATGATCCATCAGAGTTTGAGCAGTTTCATCCTTCTTTGATAAGAAATACACCCATGTATATCTAGTATATTCATCAACAATTACTAGAGCATATTTCTTTCTGCCCATAGACATCACATTCACTGGTCCAAAGAGATCAACATGTAGAAGATGATAAGGTTCCACTACTGAAGATTCAGATTTGCTCTTGAAAGATGACTTCCTTTGCTTGGCCTTTTGACAAGAATCACATAGGCCATCTAGACTGAGTATTGATTTTGGGAGTCCCCTTACAAGATCCTTTCTTATTAGCTCATTGATGTTGTTCAAATTTAGATGAGAGAGCTTCTTATGCCAATTCCAACTCTCTTCATTTGACATTCTTGCAGTCAGACACACTGTTTTTCCATCAGAGTTTGTTACCAAACTTGCTTCATAAATGTTGTTGCGCCTGTGTCCAACTAGAACAACTTTTCCAGTAGATTTACTGATAACTTCACAGTGTTCAGTATGAAAATCTACATGGTTTCCTCTGTCACAGATTTGACTCACTGATAGTAGATTATGCTTGAGTCCTGAGACTAGAGCTACATGTGTGATGATGACACTTCCAAGATTTATATTGCCATATCCCAGAGTGTGTCCTATGTTGCCATCTCCATAGGAAACCTTTGGACCAGCCTTCTCCTTAAAGTCTGATAGCAGGGCTTTATTTCCAGTCATATGTCCTGAGCATCCACTGTCCAAGATAAGTGTGCTCTCTTTTATACCCTGCAATCACAAACAAACACTAAGTGTTAGTTTTAAGGACCCAGACTTGCTTGGATCCTTTGTCTTTCTTAACAGTGTTAGTTTTTGCAGCGGAATGACTATCAACAGAGTTTAAACTAACATTGTCAGACTTTACACTTGCAGAGTTTGCTCTAACCCACTTCAGATTGGGTTTTAGCTCATAATAATTGTGATAAATAGCATGATAACTCTTACAAGTATAAATAGAATGCCAAGTGCTCCCACAGTGTGTGCATAAAGTTTGTGGTTTAACCCTTACATAATCATTCTTTTCTCCTGATATAGAAGGTAAAGAATTGATTTTTTTATTCTTTGTGCAGTAATTAGCAAGATGATTAGAACTACCACAATTATAACATGTTTTTCTTGGAGCACCAGCAGTAGGCAAGTGATTATTTCTTTTATTTATGCCTATCTTTCCATTCCTATTCTTCTTGGACCCTTTTGGTTTCATGGCAGACTTTACCTCTTTCAGCTTATGATTGAACTGTTTTCCTGTCATCAAACCAACATTAACCTGTTTTTCACAAGTTTTTACTGGCTTTCTAACAGCTTCTAATTCCATAAGATTTTCTGTTATAATATTTTCCTGTCTTTCACAGGTTTCATCTGATTCCATATCAGCTTCTCTTACTACAACAGATTTTAACTTAGTGGATTCTGGAACAAATATCACAGGTTTAAGTTGTGGTTTAACCTTAACCTTGTCTTTAAACCTAAGTTCATCATTTTCACAATAGCCTAAACCTACAGAATCTGTCTGAAACACTTGATGAGTGTCTCTTCCAGAGTCTGTCCAAGTCTTGATTATTTTTCTTTCTTTTTCTAGATCAGATTCTAATTTCTTATATCTTTTGAGCAACTCCTGTTCAACATAAACAGCATCATCTCTTTCTTTTTGAATCTGCTTCATATTTTCAAGTTCTCCTTCAAGAAACTTGTTTCTATCTTTAAGGCTAAGATTCTCAGATTTAATTCTCTCATTCTCTAAAGTCTGATCCCTATAACTAACATGTACGCTTTTCAGATATACTCTTAACTCAGATATATTATCAGTATCATAAGCATAAGTAGTTAGGGGTACCTTATTTTCAGATGATTCAGTCTCATCTTTGACAGTTGCCATAAGAGCATAATTTACTCCATCATCAGAGTCTGAAGTATCTGCCCAGTCTTTGCCTTTAGAGATGAGTGCTTTCTCAGATTTGCCTTTCTTGCACTCTGGGGCATAATGACCCATCTCTTTACACTTGTAGCACTGGATCTCAGACTTGTCTTTCTTTCCAGACTTGGTATATCCTCCATCAGACTTTCTGAAATTTCTCTTATCAGAGTTTGAATCTTTCCTTGAGAATCTCTTTCCTTTCTTGAAGTTCTTGAATCCCATCTTCTTGAAGGTCTTCACCATCAATGCAGCCATTTGCATCATCTGTTCTTCATCATCCTCAGAGTCAGAAGCTTCATCAGAGTTTGAGTCATCATCAGAGTTTGATGACTCACTTTCAGATTTAATGACTAAAGCCTTTCCCTTGGTTTTCTTCCTTGATGATTCCTTCTTGATGGACTTCTCCTCAACTTTGAGAGCAACAGATTTTGTCTTCTTGCTGGATCTCTTGTTTCTTTGTTCTATCTCAAGTTCATGAGTCTTTAACAATCCATAGATCTCATCAAGATCTGTATCTGCAAGATCATAATTATCTCTGATTGTTGTCGCCTTTAAATCCCATCTTTCAGGTAGGGATAAGAGAAACTTGAGATTTGACTCTTCAAGGTCATATTCTTTATCAACCAGAGACAGATCATTCAATAGTTTGCAAAATCTGTCATAAGTCTCAGTCAAGGTTTCATTAGGTCTTGAATCAAAGTGCTCATACTCCTGTGTGAGTATTGTCTTCCTGTTTTTCTTTATAGCACATGTTCCCTGGCATCTGACTTCTAAAGCATCCCATATCTCTTTGGCAGTCTTGCAGCCAATTACTCTGTTAGACATTACATTATCTAAAGCACTGTGGAGAAGATGTCTAACCTTTGCATCTTTTGCAATTGATGAGATGTCCTCAGGAGTCATATCTTTCTTTTCCTTTGGAACAGTCTTTTGTTCTTGCCCATCAACAACAGGAGATAATTTAGTCGGCATATGAGGACCATCATATATTCTGTCAAGGTATTCTGGATCTGTAGCCTCCAGAAACATGGTCATCTTCACCTTCCAAATTGGATACTCCACTGCTCTGAGAATTGGAACCCTGATTGTTTCATATCGACTCACAGAATTAGGTTTAACCTGTTCAACCTTGGGAGAAGTTTGATTTTCTTCAGACATGATTAATACTGTGTTTGAATCGTAAAACTGTATATATTAAACAGCCTTGGCTCTGATACCAATTGTTAGGCCGAATACACAATATATAATCAAGTATGTATGAGAATAACAATCAAGAACACAGGTTTGTAAATCAACAAACTGAAATATATTAAATAATTCTCTCTTAGTGATGTTAATGAATCACAAAGAGCTACTAGGTTACAAGAATAATATATTCAATGTTCGCGTCCCTTCTAGGGATAACCTATCTGTGTTTTTATAGTACACAGCTACATACAATCCTTATCTAATTGATACTCCTATAAATCAGCTATACAATTATTATCAATTAAGGATTGCTTCAGTCTTCTGTCGAGTCTCCTTAGCTGTATCAATATATTCTGCTTCTTTACATCTTCAGAATATATTACTTCTAGAATCTTTATCTTTGCACCGACAGCTAATTCAACTATCACCCTGTCAGACTATATCAAACTCTGACCGGCTTCTATATAAACTCTTCACCCAGTCAGACTTTATCAAACTCTGACTGACTTCTATATAAACTCTGATATGTACCTGGGACTTAAACACTGATGAACAAACGTCAGCAATTATATCTAACATATTTTATTAAATAGAATTGTCCGTTATATTTTTGGAAAATGAGAGCTTTTAGTTATTAGAAATTTTAGTTAGAGAATATAAAAACGAATATATGATTTGTCTAAAAAAGATAATCGGTTATTTATTAGTAATTATAAGATTATTATTTTATTTTATTAAATGTAACTGCCCGTGATATTTTTGGAAAATTAGAGATTTTAGTTAGAAAAGTAGAAATTTTAGTTAGAAAATATAAGAAATAATATACAATTTGGCTAAAAAAAGGTAATTAGTTAGTTATCAGCAGTTATAATATTATTATTTTATTTTATTAAATTGAAATGCACGTTATATATTTGAAAAATGAGATATTTTAGTTTGGAAAAATAGAAAGGCTACTCTATATTTAACTTATTCATAAATATTATATTTTATTAACTGGAATTGTCTGTGATATTTTTGGAAAATAGAAGCTTTTAGTTATGAGAAATTTTAGTTTAGAAAATATAAAAAAAAATTAAGCTTTTACTAAAAAAGCTAATCGGTTACTTATTAGTAATTGTAATATTATTCTTTTATTTTATTAAATGGAACTGTCTGTGATATTTTTGGAAAATGAGAGGTTTTAGTTAGAAAAAATTGAAAAGTAGAAATTTTAGTTAGAAAATATAAAAAGGAACATACACTTTGATAGAAGTTTAACTTGTTTGAATACATCACCATAGACAATCAACAATAAAGCTCTGTATATTTACATTCCTCAAGAAAGAAGATAGTTGTGTAGAGAAGAAATGTAGAGAGTTTGTTACAAGGAAATAGAGAATCAAGAATACTCCTCAAGAAGCTACACACTAAGACTATATACTAGCAGAAATGACAGCTATGAGACAGCTGTTAATGTAACAACTTTTGGTAGTTAGTTATGCCACCTAATCACTGCTTAGCACCCATTGTATCTTTATTAACACACTTTGGCTAAAAAAAAGGTAACTGGTTAGTTATTAACAATTATAATATTATTATTTTATTTTATTAAATAGAACTACCAGTGATATTTTTGGGAAATAAGATGTTTTAGTTTGGAAAAATAGAAAATGTACCCTATATAATAATTTTTAGGATTTCATCCAACGGTTCTCATCGATTTGATCAAAAAGATCTAACGGTTGTGAATTGAGTGACTTATGAGGACCGGACTACAAACCGACTACAAAACGTTCAATGTTTCGTATTTAATATAATAGTATAGATTTAATAATAGTTTATTTAAAAAATGAAAAAAATAGAAAAAGTAAATATTTTAGCTGAATTGGTAAGTGCCCGTAATTAAAAGTATTGAAATAAGTTTCAAAATAATTAAATAAGGGTTTGTCCAGGATATTTTTGGAAAATGAGGGGTTTTAGTAAGAAAAAATAGAAAGAGTAACATGTTTTAGTTGAAAAAGTTAAATGCCCGTGATTTGTTTAGAAAAAGAGAGGATTTTGTTAGAAAAAATAGAAAAGGTAATGCATTTCAGCTGAAAAGATAATTGGTTATAAACAATGTTATTATTTGATAATAGTTTTTTTAGAAAATGAAAAAAAATAGAAAAAGTAATATGTTTTAGCTGAGAAGGTAAGTGTCCGTAATTAAAAATATTAAAATAGATTTAAAAATAAATAAGTAATGGTTTGCCCGTGATATTTTTGGAAAATGAGGGGTTTTAGTAAGAAAAAATAGAAAGAGTAACATGTTTATTTGAAAAGGGTAATCGCCCTTGTTTTTTTTAGAAAAAGAGAGGATTTTGTTAGAAAAAATAAAAAAGATAATGTATTTTAGCTGAAAAGATAATTAGTTATAAATAATGTTAATATTTAGTAATAGTTTTTGTTTTAAAAATAAGTAAGGGTAATTAAGTAAAATCACTAAATATCGAATGTCCGTTCGTCCGTCCGAATACCAAACTTTTAATGTTTCGTCTTTAATAATACTAGCTTTAAACCCGTGCGATGCACAGATTGTTAATTGTTGTTTTATTATTTACTTTTTAATATTTTATTAATTGTATTTGTTAAAAAAATAAGTAGGTTTATTAAAATAGATAAACGCTTTTAAATAATTAAAAACATTAGAATGTATTTTAAAATAAATATGTAAGGGTTTGCCCGTTATATTTTTGAAAAATGAGGAGTTTTAGTAAGGAAAAATAGAAAATGTAACATGTTTAGTTTAAAAAAGGTAATTGCCCGTGATTTTCTGAAAAATGAGATTTTAAAATCTTATAATTAAAAGTATGAAAATAAGTTTTAAAATAAATAAGTAAAGGGTTTGCCCGTGATATTTTTAGTAAAAGAAGAGATTTTAGTAAGAAAAATAGAAAAATATTTTTTAATATTTTAAAAATAGGTGATATAAGTGTGATATTCTAAATGTTAGTAATATTTTTTAATGTTTAATGTTTTAGCTTAAAACCCGTGCGATGCACGGATTAATTTTAATAGTTGTTATTTTATTATATACGTTTCATTATGTTATTAATTGCATTATTAAAAAAAATAAGTAGACATGTTAAAATAGTAAACTTTTTTTAACAATTAAAAGTATTAAAATCGGTTCTAAAATAAATAAGTAAGAATTTGTCAGCGATATTTTTGGAAAAGTAAGGGGTTTGGTATGAAAAAATAGAAAACGATAACATGTTTTAGTTGAAAAATATAATTATCCGTGATATTTTTAAAAAATTAGGGGAATAAAAATAATTAAATATAAAATATTTAAGTAAATGTAATTAAGTAAAATAATTAAATAATTCAAGTACCGTACCAAAAACAGGAAAATTTTAATGTTTCCTCTTTAACAATATAAAATATATAAATATTTTTAAATAATTAAAAGCATTAAAATATGTTTTAAAATAAATAAGTAAGGGTTTGTGTGTGATATTTTTGAAAAAGGACGGGTTCTATTAACAAAAATAGAAAAAAATAACATGTTTCAGTTTAAAAATAATAATTATCCGTGATATTTTTTCAAAAGGAGAAAATTTTATTGGAAAAAAAGAAAAAAGAATAAATAAGTAGGTAGTTAAAAATATGTAAATATTTTAATTATGTAAATATTTAAATATTTTTAAATATAAAAAGGTATTTGGTTATAAATATTATTTAACAATATTTTTTTAAGTAAGGGTAATTAGGTAAAATCACTTAGGATCGACCAATTTTAGATTTGAAGTATTAAAGTAGTATTTTGAATACTTTTTAAAAATGTAGCATTTTCAGAAGTACTAAAATCTCAAAACTTTAAAACCCGTGTTTTTTTAAAATAAATAAATAAAAGTGTACGTGATATTTTTGAAAAAGAACGGGTTCTGGTAATATGTTTTTGAAACCGCAGCATACAGTATATAAAATCCGCAACGACAAAATAAAATAACCGGTATTCCAGGAAATTTGTTCAACCTCTATCTTTCTAATTTGATGGCGCAAAAGGTACGCCGCTGTTCCTGAATTTACATACATACACTCTCTCTGTGTCTATTTATTTACTTTTTCAATTTATGAGTCGCACAACTTTCCCAATTTCGCTTGCTTTTAATTCATTTCTAGATCCGAACATATTAGGGTTTAATTTATTTTAGTTTTAATCACAAATTAATTGATGTTTTAGAGATTTTATGGTAGATTTGGTCTCTACTGTGGCCTGGAATGATGGGTTGTTAATTGTTCTCGATCTTGATCTGTAATTCGCCTGGGCCCCATACATATTGTGTTGTATATTTGTTAAAGTTGCGAACTTTAGAGTGATGCAAATGGAGGGTCAAAGTTGTTTACTTGAATTTGTGGAAGATAATCAACTAATTGTTCCTACTGGAAATGGAAATTACTTGATTGATAGTAATGGGGTTTGTAGTGTTGAAAATGTTGGCAAGAATTTGTCGGTGGACGAAATGAAATCGGAGGGGGTTCAATCGATGCCTGGGGTTTCGATTGGGTCAACCCCTCAAGTTAAGAAAGGGAATGGGTTGAGGAAGTGGAAAAGGTTTCCAAGGGGGGAATCTAGTAAGGAACGGGGTGATAGTGTGGGTAGTGGTAAAGTAGGGAAGAGAGGGTTGCCCAATGCAATCAATGATGTGAGAAATCGTGTGGTTTCTGCTGAGACGAAGCAGAGAAGCGAGGGATCGGTTTCGTCTACTAATGCCGTGGTGAGAAGTCAAGGACTTGCTGTTGGTGGTTTGGATTCTGGGAGGGTAGTTGGACCTATTAATTTTGCTGCTACAGATTCAGAAAACAGTGAAGATCGGAGTAGTAAGTCCTCGACTGCGGCAAGTGCTCCTAGGTGGAGGTCGGAGGCTGTACTGGGGGGATATATTGGTGATAATAATGGGATTGCAAGTTCAAACAGGGACCAGAATTTAGCAGCCCCGAGGGGTCAGCAGGGTAAAAATCAGACTTGTTCGGGTAAGAAGCCCAGAGGGAATCAGGTCAAAATCGAGAAGGAGAACTCTCATTCCAGCATGGAGTCTGACTCTCAGAGCTCCAACTTTGTCTTTATGCAGGGAGCTAGCTCTGTGACCAGTAAGGGGAGACAAAGTAGACGGTCTGCAAATTATGATGGAGAAAACAGTGATGATGAAGCTCAAGGCAGTGAACAGCATTTTGCTAAAGAACTTCAAGCTGGATTTAGGAAAAACATGGCTGAATTTGAGGATGTCTCGCAAAGGTACCTACCTGCTGATCTGAATTGGAAAACGAAAGGGGTCAACAGTGTGAACATTGGGTTGTCAGCAGATCAGGATCCTTTGCTTGAGTCTATCACCACACTCCAGTCTGCACAGGAAGCACTTGCTCAAGGTGTTCTATCCTCCCTCATTACTAATAAACTTGTGCTTAAGTATATATCATTAAAGTAATAAACACATTTTTTATCTAGGTAGATGTAAAATCTTCCGAAATTGACTAAATTATTCTTTATGAAACCATACATTTTGGTTTTTCAAGAAGTGCAATATACATATTTGAGAACCTCTATAGAGAATTAGGTTAATTGCTTGTATTAAATGAACATTTCTACTAATATTATTATAGTACATGCGAAAAACTGTGATGGTCAAACATTAATGCACTGTTTCATATGGATTGCAGTTTAAACTACTTTGTTCCCTTTGCATAACTCTATTCCTCTCTTCTTTTAATCAAAATGAACTAGAGCTTGACCCTTTCTAATTCACAAATTAGTGCATATGTCATCTTTCCACTCGTGTCCTTCACAACTCTTATTATCTCTTGAAAAAAAAAAATACTCTTATCACTTTTTAAGTTCACCTCTTCCACCCCTAATTCTCTTGTTATCTTATTCATGCCTCAATTCCTTAAATTCTAACCAAATGGATTATAAGTTGTCACTAGATAAAAACAATATCCTAAGAAGCACCAGCGAATTCAAAGGTGGCAGATGGGGTCACACGTCACAGGCCGTCAGGACTTGCCAAGATCTTAACTTTTTATTACCATTATTTATGCTTATAATTTGTTTTTGCGGATTTACTAGCTTATGTATAATTCTTTAATTATTTGTATTTCAATATTTTTTTTGTGAGTTTATATTTGTATTTGTTCTTTCAACAATATTTTCAATTTTATTTAACATCACAAATAGAAATATTCTTATATTGTTAATCATATTAAATGGTTATTTGTATTTTTGATTTAAAATGCAGGTCTATGTATAAAATAATCATAATATTGTTATTGAATGTCTTTTGTTAGTTTTATTTCAATTACAACTTGTATTGAATAGGAATAGTGTATAGATAATATTTTTTGTTACTATTCTTTTTAATTATTTATTTTCAATTATTTTTCCTAAACTTTTTTTCGGGCCTCGCTGACGACTTACCACATTAACTCATTTACGTTAATTATATATAGTTATATATTATGGGGCCACAGGATCCCATTTTCAATGTTATATTCTGTAAACAAAAGGGATTATAAATTCTTTTCAAGAAGTAAACAGTCCATTTTCTTCGGACAAATTGACAAATTTAACTGAAAAATAAACATATTTTCCGGCTAAAGTAGTTCTCTAGAGACCCACTCACAAAAACATGAAATAAGGGTCCATCTTCATGTATTAATAAAGTTTTTGTTATCTGAAATTGAGTGATTTTGGTCCACATTTTTTGTGATCTTAAGTTATTTGTTCTTGGACTATAATTTTTTTTTTTTCTATACTAATTGAGAAGAATATTGCTATGTGCAAATCACTGTTAACAATTGTCACGTTACTATACTTTATACTTTTATCGGTGGTGGATCCAAGACTTGTCAGGATTTTTTTCTCCCTCAATAGCTTCGGTGGCTTTTTGGTTTCTGTCTACAGTCTACTATATCTGTAGAATTTTGTCCTTGGAGCTTAGAAGTAGGATTGAATGGGCACAGTTGATATTGTACTCAAGTTTTCTTAATATTTTATGATCTGAAAACTATTATTGATAACGTAATGCTCCCACATTTTTCCCTCCCTTGTTTTCTTCCTTGGTTTTAATCATGAATATAGTTTATCTGGTAATGAGGCTAATTCTACTTGTTTCTACTTTGCAGAACTTCTTAAATTTAGGGAAATCGGAAAAGATGATAGTGATGTGGTCCAAGATAGTAGTCCAAACTTATCTGAACCGCAGCAATATGGTGAGACTCGACATACTCGTCCAACTTCATTGGAGAGTGAGATCGTTAACTTAAAGTGCAATATTAACGAGTTAGAAAGTAAGCTTGCTGATGCAAGGTCTATGCTTGAGGTGAAGGAAGATAAGGTTATTGAACTTGAAGCCTCTTTAAATTCTAATGCACCACAACTGAAAGAAAACAGAAAAATCGTACAATTGGAACAGAAAAAATTAAGAGGACTGAAGTCAGAACTTGAAAGCCTCTTCAAGCAAAAGATTGAAGCCGAGGTACAGTTCCTGGTAGCATCTACCTGTCAAGGTTCGAAAATAGCAGCACCGGATGAAATTACATTTTTGGAAGAACAAAAGACTCTAGTTGCAGAACAAGCCGAGATGGTGAACTTTTCTGAAAACATAGGAAACAGAGCGAGCATGCTAAAGAGACGAGTGGACAAGTTAGAAATAGAAGTAGAGGCCGCTGAATTTGTGAAGCTGGAGAAGAGAATATGTAAAGTTGCTGTGCTTTTCTTTATACAGTTGTTACTACTATTTGTAGTCCTTTGTTTTTTTGTTTTCCAGTTGGTTCCTGAATACACTGAGGATGTACCCACCTAAATTGTAGACGGTCTGTTTTTCGTTATCTTCAGCTACCGTAGCTTCCCTAGACCATAGACAATATGATGTAACTTGTAAGTTCTTGTAGAAGTCGTGATAGACGGTTGTTTTATATGTGTTGTTCTTCTCAATCTTGAGCAGTTGAGCTAATCGACGTCTTTCTGATTTTAAAATTTGTACGTATAACTTGATGTCATTACTTCTGCTCAGGTGGCTAACAGAGATGGTGTCAAATACAGAGGTTTAACACTAATAAGAATTGCAAGAAGATTATGTAATGTCCATTGATTGAGAAAAATGTAGATCTGTAAACTTGGTTTGTTATACAAGAAAGGAATGTTTTTGTAACTAACTCTCTCTCTCTTCCTTATCAAAACATTACACATAAAATAATGAGTATTGGAGACTATTTATACTACAGAATGTTGATGTGTAGCTGAGGTGGATTATTGACTTGACTCATCTTTGACTTCCTCACTAACATCCCCCCGCAAGTGAGGAGGGGAGAAGTAATTGCAGACTCCGAACTTGGAGCTAAGGAATTGCAGCTGAGCAGCAGACAGAGCCTTGATAAATATATCTGCAGGTTGGAGCTTTGATTCAATATGACGAGGAAGGATCACACCTTGCTGCAGCTTCTCACGAACTAGGTGACAGTCCAGAGCAATGTGCTTAGTTCGTTCGTGAAACACAGGATTAGAGGCAATGTAAATGGCTGACTGATTGTCGCAGAAAAGAGTGGCAGGTGTAAACTTTGGCAGTTTAAGTTCAGAGAAGAGAGAGAGCAACCAGGAGATCTCACAGGTAACATCAGCCATGGCTCGGTATTCGGCCTCTGCAGAAGATCGAGAGACTGTGGATTGCTTCTTACTACGCTAGCTGATCAAGGACGAACCTAACATGACACCATAGCCAGTTACAGAACGGCGAGTAAGTTGACAGCATGCCCAGTCAGCATCACAAAAGGCTGTCAATGTGAGGGAACTCTTTGCAGCTAGAAAAAGGCCTTGGCCACAGGTGCCTTTTAAGTATCTTAACACTCGATATGTAGCTTGAAGATGAATGGGTTTCGGATGAGCCATGAATTGAGATAGAGTGTGGACTGTATAGGCAATATCAGGCCGGGAGATAGTTAGGTAAATCAAACGTCCAACTATTCGGCGATAGAGACTAACATCAGAAATATCATCCACATCTTGAGCAGTGAGCAAGGCATGATTTTGTTCTAATGGTAATGCACTGGGCTTGCAATTTAAGCACCCTGTATCTGCTAACAAATCCAATGTATATTTTCTTTGATTCAAATAAATACCATCAGAAGAACGAGCAATTTCAATGCCCAAGAAGTACTTTAAAATGCCCAAGTCTTTTACTTTAAACTGAGAACTCAGAAATGCTTTAACTGCTGCTAGTTGAGTAACATCATTGCCAGTTAAAATCATGTCATCGACATAGACAAGAAGCACTGAAATAGAATTGTTAGTATGCAAAATAAACATACTATTGTCACTGTGAGCTTGCTTAAAACCAAAAGAGATTAAGGCAGTAGATAACTTGACAAACCACCTTCGAGGGGCCTGTCTTAAGCCATAAAGAGACTTGATGAGTTTACAAACAAGACGCTGACCTGGATAAGCCTGTAGCACAGAAGAAGGAGGAGTATACCCAGGAGGGAGAGACATGTATACCTCTTCTAGCAAATCACCATGCAAAAAGGCGTTTGTGATGTCCAATTGACTAATGGACCAACCTTGACTAGCAGTGAGAGCTAACAACACTCTGAAAGATGTCATTTTTGCTACAGGAGCAAACGTATCGAAGAAATCTAGACCATAGGTTTGAGTATAGCCTTTGGCAACCAATCGTGCCTTGAATCGTTCGACAGAGCCGTCAGACTTGTACTTCACTTTGTACACCCACCTACAGTCTACTATGTGTTTATTAGGTGGAAGGGGAACAACATCCCATGTGTGGTTTGCTTCTAAGGCAGCTAATTCGACTGCCATAGCATGACACCAATCTTGGTGTTTAACAGCCTGTTTGAAGGCATATGGTTCTGGAATTTTAGAGACAGAAGCAACAAAGTGTTGATATGGTCGAGTAAAATGACTGTAGCTAACAAAGTTAGCCATAGGATAGGATGGAGTATTGAACTTAGCAATAGAACTTGGTAAGCCAGTATAATCTTGAAACTTAACTGGCACAGTTTTATTTCGAACAGGTCTGGTGGGAACAGGAGGAGGAGAGACAACAGTATCAGCTGAGTTAGTAGTAGATGAAGGAGAAGTATCGGGCGAATGAATTTCAGGAGTGGATAGGCTAGAGGGTGATTCAGTAGAAGAAGATGGCAACACTTCGGTTGAGAGAGGATCATCCAACCAAGTAGACTGAGATGGAGGGAACATAGAGGGTGTAATAGGTGCAGACAAGTCAACAAAAGGGAAGACATGTTCATAGAACTTAACATCACGAGAGATAAACACCTTACGTGTGGTCAGATTCAAAATCTTATAACCCTTAGTAGCATAGGGATAACCAAGAAAAACCCCTTTGATGGCTCGAGGAGCAAACTTATCAGTAGGGTGAGGAAGAACAGTGGCAAAACATAGGGAGCCAAACACTCGTAGGTGATCTAAAGGAGGTGATTTGTTAAACAAGATTTCATAGGGTGACTTATTGTTTAACAGAGATGTAGGGGTACGATTAATGAGATAGGTAGCAGTTAAAATGCAATCCCCCCAAAAATGAATAGGAAGATGAGCATGAAAGCGTAATGCTCGAGCAGAATTTAGCAAGTGCCTGTGTTTACGCTCCACTTTGCCATTTTGCTGTGGAGTGTAAACACAGCTAGTTTGATGGACTATACCAAGAGAAGACAGGGTACTGTGTAACTGTTGATTTATAAACTCAGAACCGTTATCAGAACGAATAGTTTTAACAGATGTTTTAAAATGATTTTGAACATACATGAAAAATTGTTCAAGTAAAGAGGATACAGAAGACTTATGTGAAATCAAAAATGTCCAAGTAGTACGAGACATGTCATCCACAATAGTCAAGAAGTAAGAACAATTATTATGAGTCTTAACATGATAAGGACCCCATAAGTCCACATGAATTAATTCAAACAACGAAGTACTGATAGAAGTACTAGAAGAAAAACATTGTCGAGATTGTTTAGCTACATGACAACTCTCACACACAGAGTTTGAATTTATTTTACAAGGAATAGGTAAAGATTGTAAAATAGCATCTGGAACATGTCCAAGTCTGGCATGCCAGACATCTGAAGAAACAGTAGCACATGAAAGAGACTGCTGAGCAGGGATATGAGATGACTTGAAAAGGCTGAGAGACAATGGAGAGGAGAGGAGATAAAGACCATCATGGAAACTACCAATCTCTAGTGTCGTCTTCCATGAAGGGTCCTGAAGGAGACAATGAGAAGAATTAAACAGGACAGATAAATTGGTATTGTGAATGAGCTTGGGAATAGAAAGCAAGTTGTAAGCAAAATCTGGAACACACAGAACATTGGAAAGAGTAAGATTAGTACTCAATTTGACATTCCCAATGTGTGTGACAGATGCTTGGTGACCATTAGGAAGACACAAGATGGAATCAGTAGATATAGGATTATCAAGTAAGGAAAGAGAATTAGTAATATGGTCTGTAGCTCCAGAATCAAGAATCCACTGTGTCAAAGATGGTGTAACAGATGTAATAGAGTAAGATTGAGGACAAAAAGTACCTGCAAAATGTACTGAATTAGCACTAGAAGTGCCTGGCCAGAAGGCTTGAGAAGCTGGTTGAGAAGCATCTGGAGAAGAATGGAGCTGCATTGATCTCTGAATTCTTTCAATAAGTTGAGAATACTGTGTTTCAGACAATCCACAATTGTCCATAGAAGGTAAATCAGAAACAGAGATAGCAGGAGACCCAACATTAGTAACTTGAGCTGCAGAACTCATTTTGACATTAGCAAGTTTTGGCTTGGGTTTAGGCTTGCCATACAACTTATGCCAGGGAGGATAGCCAACCAAGCAGAAACACTTTTCCTTCGAATGGCCTGTCATCTGACAAAACTCACAAACCACTGAAGAATTCTGAGAAACTTTCTTAGCAGGGTAATTACTTTGCTGTCCTGTAGCTGAAGAAACTCTGTCATTGTAGCTGAAAGAGGGCCTAGAGACGCCAGTATTCTTAACTGACATAGCCAGACTATTAGTATTCATGCCAACAGAGTGATGCACATCACGTTGATTTTCCTCTTGCATTAAGATTGAGTAGCACTGGTTTAGAGTAGGCAAAGGTTTCATAAGAAGTATCTGACCCCTTATCGCTGTATACTGATCTCCAAGACCCATAAGAAACTGTGTAAGTTGAGCAGTTTGTTCATGACTCTTCAGCTTTGTATTAATTTGACACTCACACTTGTTGCAACTGCACTTAGGCTTAGTGATAAGACAATCAAGTTCATCGATCAAGGTTCTGTGTTTAGTAAAGTAAGAGGCAATAGACAAATTGCCTTGATTCAACTGAGACAGCTCTTGACGAAGATTAAAAATACGAGGCATATTGCTCTGCGCATAACGAACTGCAAGATCATCCCAAATAGACTTTGCAGAACTGAGATAAACTACACTAGTTCTAATCTCACTAGACACAGAATTAAGCAACCAAGAGGTAACCATATGATTACAACGAACCCAATACTGAGTAAGTACAGAATCAACAACAGGTTTAACATACGTGCCATCAACAAAGCCTAGTTTCAGCTTAGAGGACAAAGCAATCTCCATGGATCTACTCCATTGAGAGTAGTTGGACTCAGTTAGAGTCAAATTAATGAGTGTCATGCCAGGATTATCAGATGGGTGAATATAATAAGGATGATTAACATCAATTACGACAGGATTAGATGAACTAGATGAATTAGCAACAACATTAGAATATGAAGCAGATGTAGTCATGGTGTCGAATAAAAACACGCAGAGAGATGATCGAACAAATTAACAAGAGGAAGAACAGAAATAAAAATAACAGAGAAATCGAATACCAGAGAGATTTCTAAAACCCAACGATGGACGATCAATCAAACAGATGATGAGCGACGTAGAAGGCGGAAGCACTGTTGAGTAAAGTTGAATCAACACATCGCTCTGATACCATGTCAAATACAGAGGTTTAACACTAATAAGAATTGCAAGAAGATTATGTAATGTCCATTGATTGAGAAAAATGTAGATCTGTAAACTTGGTTTGTTATACAAGAAAGGAATGTTTTTGTAACTAACTCTCTCTCTCTTCCTTATCAAAACATTACACATAAAATAATGAGTATTGGAGACTATTTATACTACAGAATGTTGATGTGTAGCTGAGGTGGATTATTGACTTGACTCATCTTTGACTTCCTCGCTAACAGATGGCATGTCAATATAATAGCCAAACCAAATTGTTGGAGTAATAAGTAGTGATGGTTTTGTAGAGATGGTTTCGAGGCTTATTATAACACTAGTGAAATGTTAACGAAGACTTTCATAAATCAATTGTAAATTGAGATTAGAAATGTCTTTAACTTGGTTATGATGTTTCATTATTCATTTACAAATTATTCATTAGTTTTGCCCAACCTTTCAATCTGCGTCACTCAACCTTATTTATCGAGTTCTGTATGCCACAAGGCTATTACAGGACTATTAAATGAAAGTTGCAAGAATTTTTATTGTAACGTCCTAACGTTATTACAATACTTTTCCGATAAACGGGTATCGGGTCACTTCGGGGCTGAGAAGTGTTATATCCGTCCCCGATTCTCGAACGGAGATTATTTTGTTCTCCGATCCCCGCTTCGAACGTGAAATGGGGATTTTCACGGGAAATCGGGGTTTTTTTATTTTATTTTTTTAAAAAAAGGATAACATATATTCTATAATGCAATTTGTAGTAAATTGAACTGATAAATCAAAATATAATATATGTTTTAAATCTAATATTATATTTTAAACAATTATTTGAATTAACAATTATATAAAACAAAAAATAAAGATGAATTGAAATTATTGTGACTAAATTATATTCTTTTATGAAAATTTTGAATTAAAAAATTGGATTAAAAAATTTAAAATTTAAAATAAATATATATTATTTTTGTTTATATATTAAATTAGTTAATATTAATATACAAATATATTATTTTCACAAAATATGTGAACCAAGGATCAGGAATCGGTGCAGGGATACCTAAATCCCCTATCCCGCCCCAATTCCCAAATTTTTTTTATATTTCTCCACATTTCTTGTTTTAAATCCGAAAAATCCTAAATCAGTGATCGGATCGAGATTGCGGGGCTTTTGTGCTCAACGTTAGCACATAATTCTCGAAGGGAAATGTTACGGATTTCATGATATATCTCAAATGCGTGTTTGTTTTAATTGGTCATAAAATTTCTCAAATATCACGTAATTTTGGAGGATAATTTGAATTACCTAGTGGTGTAAGAGCATTTCCTAACTAAATTGGTTGACTAAATTACTTGGATATTATTAAATTTAAAAAATTTATCTATTGACAATGTACTTGCTCCAGCGTTGTTAGCTATTATACTAGTTATGTAAAATTATTTCCAAAGAAAATATAGGTTCGACAAATTTAGGTAACAGAAGATGATTATCTAAACTTTTTGCTAATGGGAATTGTTAGAGTTGTACAATCATCAATATACTATCTGAAGGAGAAGACGGGGGCGATGATGGAGCGTCTCTCAAATCGCTTCAATCTATTTTTCTAATTTTCTCAAAATTTTGAATTATTAATATTAAAGATTAAAAAATATCTCAATTGTCTTTAAAATCTTTACTAATGAAGGAAACTAAATGTACAATTTTAATATTTTTGCCTTTAAAATCTTTACTAATGGAGGAAACTAAATATACAATTTTAATATTCTCTTAAATTTTTGATTAAAAAATATATTGATTTACTTTTAAATCTATACTGTTAGATATGAGTGCTAACGAAATATAATACGCGGGGGGGCGGGGGGGGGGGTGATTTTTGAAACAACACGTAACTCTGTGTGTAAAAGTGTTTTGCGGAATTGAAATAAGAACAGAGTTTACTTTTCAATCTAATGGATTTTATTAGATTAAGTGTTGCTACAACCTGTGCATACAACTTGTATTCTCAGCTTCGTCTTATCAGAGAGATAGTTCTTGATTTTTACACTTTGAATTTTTTTTTAGCTAAAGTGTGTGATCTATGCACTTATAGAGTTATGCACAACTCACTTTTACAAATCGGGAAAGCGACAAACTATCCTAACCGTCAATGTCTAACCAAAATTTGCATTAGAGATTCTTTGCTAACATAGATCCATTTCTTTAGCTGTACCACCTCTGACTTTCTCTCTAAGCTGCTCTGTAGACTTCCCATGCGCTTCTGCAAAGCTTTGGACCACTTACAGGAGCACATGGTTTACTGACTCTTTGTCTTGATCTTCAGAATTTGTCTTCTTCAAATTGCTTAAGTCCCGCATTCGATAACTCTGGATATGGCTGACTCGATAACTAGACTTCTCGAATCAGACATTTCTTCACTTCTCGAATCACGCCAAGTTGGACTTCTCTAATGCAAACTTCTCGAATTAGCATGTAGGCTTTTCTAATCCCAGACTTCTTGAATTAGCTCTTTTGTCTTCTTAAAGCTGCTTTCCTTGACTTCTCTAATCAACCTTTTTGACTTCTCGAATTTGGACTTCTCTAATCAGACAGTTCTGAACTTCTCTAATCTTGCCTTAGAATAATTTCACTTCAACCTTTGTAACCTCTTTATTAAAGGCCTTCTTTTTAAATGCAGGGGGCATGATCAATGATGATCTTCTCCCAGATACATTCTTATTACATTTGACCTATGTACAATCTATTACAAGAGTTGCAGCTACATAGTCTGGACACACACTAAGCACAATGATCAAGACTAAAGAGTTTCCCATATAGGAGCATGATATTCATGTATTATAGGCTTGTTATGTAAGGTGTTCAGACATGCTTCTGAAACTAACAATCTCCCCCAATTTGTGAGTAAGATTAGTCACAAATTTATGTCTGATAACAAGCCTATCACAGATAAAGTAGATCATAAATGAGTAGATATGAGAGCTGAACATCTGCAAAGTTGTACGAGACTTGAATTCCTTACAAGTAGAAGATTTATTAACCAAATTTCTTCTGATCATCATGTTTGGCTATGGTTATGTATCTTCTACTTGATTTCTTTGCTCTTCTTTGTATTTACATTGGGGACGGGGCTCGACACGCATTTTAAGACTCCTTTAATATATACTTTGATAAATTATTTTAAATTTTTTCTTCTTCTGAATAAAAATATAATGTTTAAATTTTTATTTAGAAAAAGTCAAATTTGATTGGATTACTAAATTTCTATCCATGAATATACTTGTAAAATTGACTCAAATATTACATAAAAATATAATTATCATTTAATAAGTGAATGTGTGTGCATTTAAATGATATCAGTGTTAAGTAGAAAAGAAAGTTGGAATTTTAAGAATAATATTTTGTATACTTGAAAAATACTTGCTCCGTATTTAATTATATGTTCATTATAATTTCCTAAGAGTTAAATTGATTAATTTTTGATCACATATAATAAAATATCTATTTATTATTTTAAAAAAAACTAAAAAATAAACATTTTAAAATAAATTAAATGTAGATATAATTTTTTAATTATAAAATGTACATGTAAAATTGAGTTACAGTTGAGTCAATTTGACAGGTCCGAAATCAAAAAGGATATGTATTTATGTAATACCGATAATTTATAAAGCATTATTAGTGAACATAAAAAGGAAATGATTGGAAGAGACCTCATATTATTGTTTAAAATGTTTGAACAATGGCATGCATTGATTAGATGGCATCACTAGTAATAACAAATTGGAAAGTTGAATTTCATAACACAAGATAATGTTCTTTAAAATGTTATTAAAAGTGACCTAAATTAATTACATTAAATAATGTGTTAATTAAAAAAAAAGTATATAGTAAAAAATAATACAGCGACTTGGAGTAGGGAACAAGTGAACTATCAGCATCGGGACAAGTAGAGCTGTAAACGAACAGAGCCGAGCCGAGTTTTGTCCGAATCGAGCCGAGCTTGATTTTTTTTAAAAACGAACCGAGTCGAGCCGAGCTTTCTAATCGAACGAAAAGTGATGTTCAAGATCGGCTCGTTAATAAACGAGCCGAACACGAGTTTGTTCACGAACATTTCGAGTCGAGCCGAACACAAACCGATCATAATATTATTTACCTACAAACTCTCTCTCTCTCTTTTCACTTTCTTTTGTAATTTTATGAATGCAACTTATAAATTTTAATAATGAAAAACTAATTTGGATTAGATATAAAGAGTTTAACTTTTGGTAGTATGTTGATGTTATACCTTTTAGATATAACAAATACAATTCCCTATTCAACCACAAAATAACTAAAATAGATCGTAATTAAGTTTTATTTAACATATTCAAATTGTTAAGGATATTATGAAATTCATAAATTTATAATTAGTTAAACGAATCGAGCCGAGTTTAACGAGTTCGAGCCGAGCTCGAGCCGATCCCGAGCAAAACGAGCCGAGTTCGAGTCGAACAGGTGTAAAGCTCGGCTCGAGCTCATTTACTAACCGATCACATTTTCATGTTCAAGCTCGTGTTCATTTAGTAAACGAACCGAGCCGAGTTCATCTAAAACGAGCCGAGCTCGAGTTTTGTTCATGAACGGCTCTGTTCGCTTACAGCCCTAGGGACAAGCCTGGCTTATAGATTCATGTAATCATCTATTCTTCCTCGTCTTGACATGGTCAAATTTGAAGAGAGTGAAAAGACTGAGACTAAAGACTCAAGACTGCCTCTCTGTATCTTTGACAAACAACCATAAAAATCTAGTCCTACTAAAATAATACTCCCTCGGTCCTATACATTTGTTAACGTTTGGGACGGAAGACTTCACACGCATTTTAAAATTCTTATTATAAAATATAGTTTCATAAAAATCTAGTCCTAATAAAATAATAGAAAAGAAGATGTGCAGTTTCACAAGTTTATAATTGGACCAAATTGTAACACTCTGCTTTCCCCCACCCCACATGTGCATCCTTTCCACAAGTCATTGTTTAATCTTCTAAACTCACTTTGGCAATCTGCAATCCCAATTCAGGACAAAGCTCTGCAGAAAATGACTGTAATAAAAAATACCCAAACATCAAGGTACTGAATTTACCAACAAAATCAAAATCCAATTCAAGAAAAGTTTACACACTTGACTACCAAAAAATAGTCTCTGTAGTTTGCTACTTAAATCACATAGGTGGATCAGATTAAGCTAAAGCTATAAGCTTATAGCTAACTAACTACTAATTTTAACTATGTAGGACTACCAGCTAGCACCACCATCTTGAGCTGCATTATCCACCATGGAAGCTGGTACATTGAGGTCAAACCCCATAAGTCGAATTCGCTTGCCACCCGCCTGAGTGCCGGCTTCTTCACCTGATGATCTCACTGCCAGTTGTAATTCAAGTTGAGGTTCAGGTTGTGCTTCAGCAGCTGGAGCAGTCCAATGGGACCTCTTGTGACCCCCAAGTGCCTGACCAGATGCGAATATCTTGTTGCACACACTGCATTGGTGGTGTACACTGCTACTGATATCAACAGCCTTTGAACTCCCACCAATCTCATCAATGCTTTTTCTTTTTGTGGCACAATCTACAATCTGAACAGGTGGTGCAAAAGCACTGACAGACTTTTTAGTACAACTATCACCATTGATGATTGTGACCTTAAACTTGTTGTGGCTGGACCTATGGCCACCCAAAGCTTGGTGAGTAGAGAAGGTCTTATCACAAGTGCTGCATTTGTATTTATCAGTAGATGTCGAAGCCCCAGGCACCTGAACTGAACTACCTACAGTACCTGATGGCCTGTCTTGATACAATCCCATCTTCATCTTCATCATCTTGTTATTCTTACTATTCCCCATTACAAACTTGCCCCCATGATTATCCTCCTTATCATTAATCCCATCAAAGTGCAGCCTTTGATCACCAACGCTTCCGAGGACTAATTCAGTGTTGATGCCATGAGATTCAACCTCAACATGACGATGACTAATTTCCACACCATGATGAGCAGCAGCAACATTACCCTCCTGTCCAACAGTCCCAATAAAATCCTGCATCACATGATCACTGGACTCATCAATCATAACAGGAACAGGAATAGGAACAAAATTACCATTACCCACCAATCTCAAATCATCAAACTCCTCTTCCTTATTATTAGTAACCTCCTCATGATGTTGATCACCTCCATTAACATGATGTTGAGTACTTAACCCCGAAGAATCGGAACCATCGGTGATGTGTTTCAACAACATCAAACCACTAACACAATTACGCAACCTCATCTCCTCCTCATCATCATTATCATCCTCATCCTCAATAACAGGCCACTGAGGCATTATCTCCGTAGAATGAAACACCATGTCATCCTCCTCAGATAGATTAGACGAAGAATTGGACGGACATGGAGGAGGCCTCCAATCTCTCTCAGGATGACACTTGATATGTGCAAACAAAGACTTCATAGACGGGAATTCCTTACCACAAAGACTACAACAAACACTAAAATCAGCAGACATTGAATTCTCAGAATCAGATCTCAACATGGATTGGGTGGGGGTTTGTATGTGAATATATAGGCGGGGGTGTGCTGTCAGAAATTTTACTTGTATTCGGATTTGCCCCGTGTAATACAATTATTACATTTTTTAATTTTATTAGGAAATTTTATTCAATTACTAATCCTATTTCTTTTTGGTTAAGTAAGAAGGAGGGGGGAAGGGGGTTGGGCAGGTATACAGATCCAAGTCCAGAATTACAAAAAATCCAATTCCTAAACGGAAAGGAACATGATGTATTGTTATGTATTGTTGCCGGTGTGAAAAAAATATTACTCCCTTCCTCAGCCTGAATTCTTTACATTGGAATAGATGGGACTCGACACGTATTTTAAAAATATAATGTTTAAATTTTTATTTATAAAAAGAAAGTTTTAAAAATAAATTTTAGAACTATACTTTATACGACCCTTAAAATGCGTGTGTAAAAAACTGTAATATAAAGAAATGAGAGGGACGAAGAGAGTATTAGTTTGGAGATTTAAACTTGTTTATATATTGTTGAATATTAAAATGGTCAATAAAATAACAATTTTGACTTAAATTAACTTGTTTTAAGAGGTACTATTGATCAGACTAAAGATTCTATCAAAATAGATATTTAAGAAATGGATTCTTTTTACAGATTAAATGAATTAACAATAAAAATAGAGTTTAGTGAAACCAACAGCAAAATGAGTACGGATTAACACATGTTACGCCATATTTTCGGTTGTCTCAATTATCTCCTAATTTTCCAATATTAATCATAGAAAATATCTCCAGACGATTGTTTCAAATCAGGAAAGAATCACAACGCTAATATAACTCTAAAAAAATAAAATCAACTTATCTCAAGATATCCCTTAACAATCACAGGAATTAAAAACACTATCCTATCACAGAACTGCGTTGGCTTGATCCCTATATATAAACAGGGTACGTAGGCATCTTGGAAGGGGATCCGACACATCTAACAAGTCGAGACACCTTTCAAGTCCAGTCCAAACACCCAAAAACCCAAATTCCCCCATAATCATAATTCGTTATTCCAGCAATTCCCGAAATTTGTTATCATCAAATTCCTCCGTTAACAATTGACGCTAGAAGGAGGGGATTATTTTTTGATTGTGGAGGACAATCAAATCATCTACATCATGCACAATGGGGGTTTTATCGGATATGGAGCGGCTTTAATGGAGGAGCAGAACGATGGAGGCGGTGGTTCGTGGTTCTATTCAAAATTAAGATAAATTTTCTTATGATTTTGTTCGTACAAATAAGTTATCTTATAAAATTCGTAGTAAATTTAATATATGTCAGATTTTGATGATTTTTGATGATTTTTTATGATCTGGAAAGTTTTTGCGATTTACTGCAACTTTCTTTCTTGGTGTTTTGTCCGATTATGTTTCGATCTATTCTCGAAATCAGAAAACATAATCAGATCTCGTTTTTCAGTATTGAGAAGTTAATCAACAGATGGTTTATTTGATTCCCTATTCGTTATAAGTCCGTTTCTGACTAGCCATATATCATCGGAAAGCTCTTTTCGTTTTATACAACTTTCATGTTTTGTGTTTTCCAAGAAAAAATCATTTACAGTGTCAAAAAGGTAAAACAAAATAGATCTGGGCAGAATTTGAATCATGGAGATTTAAAGAATTGTGATGCGATATTCGTAGCATATGATTTGGTTACTTCACTAGCTCGTGCATGGACAAAAACAAGACAATTCAAACAAACTTGGAGCTTATAATTACATCAATCGAAGACAACAAACTGGGCCAGAGTTAACAAAAACAGGCAGCATGAAATCAACCAAGGCAACATGCTCGTGGGACCAACTGGAGAAATTATTATTATTATCTTTTATTTACAGGAAATTCATACAACAGCCAAGTGCGTGGTAAATTGTTTAAATAATTTAAACAAGCACGTGGAGTTTTGACAACCATGAGGAAGGAGAAGACACAAGCAGCTCAAGCCGCAAATCGAATCGCGAAAAAATAATAGAGCTCTGAATTCTGAATTCGTCGGGAATAAAAATCAAGATAAGTTTTCTGTTAAATTTAATTTCTCGCATTAATAATTTTGTCATACAAATTAATTTCAGAATTAGAGTTTTATATTTTTAAAGACCCTCCTTCGAGACGGTAATATTTTTAGAAGACCTTCTTTCGAGTAAGATAATATTTTAGAAGACCTTCTTTTATGGAGGATAATATTTTAGAAGACCCTCTTTTGAGGCGGGTATTATTTTCGAAGACCCTTTCTTTTGCAGAGGATATTGTTTAAATTTAATTTTGAAGACCCTTTACGAGGGGTATTGCTTAGAGATTATTTTTGAAAACCCTTCTTTGTAGAGGGTATTGCTTGAATTATTTTTGAAGGTCCTTTTTTGTAGAGGGTATTGTTTGGCTTGGAATATCTTGGTAAGCCCGTACTTCCGGGGTGCTTATCCATATTCCGGAAAGCTCACCAGGAAGAGAGTCCTCCCTCTTATTGAGAGAAGAGTCCACCCTCTTAAGGTGAGAAGAGTCATCCCTCTTATGGAGAGAAGAGTTCACCCTCTTAAGGTGAGAAGAGTCCTCCCTCTTATGGAGAGAAGAGTCCACCCTCTTAAGGTGAAGAGAGTCCTCCCTCTTAAGGTGAGAAGAGTCCTCCCTCTTATGGAGAAGAGAGTCCTCCCTCTTACGGAGAAGAGAGTCCACCCTCTTATAGGTGAAGAGAGTCCACCCTCTTAAGATGGAGAAAGTCCTCCCTCTTATGGAGAGAAGGGAGTCCACCCTATTATCGGTGAAGAGAGTCCACCCTCTTAAGGTGAGAAGAGTCCTTACTCTTATGGAGAGAAGAGTCCTCCCTCTTATGGAGAAGAGAGTCCTCTCTCTTATGGAGAGAAGAGTCCACCCTCTTAAGGTGAAGAGAGTCCACCCTCTTAAGGTGAGAAGAGTCCTCCCTCTTATGGAGAAGAGAGTCCTCCCTCTTATGGAGAGAAGAGTCCACCCTCTTAAGGTGAGAAGAGTCCTCCCTCTTATGAAGAGAAGAGTCCTCCCTCTTAAGGAGAAGATCCTCCGGGATTTGTGAGCTATGCTCTTGATTTTTTCAACGAAGATTTTTGGATTTTAGACTTTACTTGTATTGCTCCAGATTTTTAAAATTTTTGGCCTCAGTGATGCTAGTGCGAAGTATGAATTACCTATTTGTAGAATCATCCAACATTTTAAGTTTTCACTTTTTAAAGTTTAAGAGGTTCAATATGTTTCTCCAGTGTGCTTGCTACTGGTGAAGGGTTGGGCAACTCATTAAAATTGCAAATGATCAAAATAGCACATACATTGTTACAGTAAATAGTTTAAGAAAATGACACATCCGTTGACACAGTGTTGAAGTGAAATGTAGTCTCATGTTTCGTTTCTTTGCATCTCTAAAATCTGTTTTGCCTTTTGTAGATTACTGAAAAGATGTTGCTCTCAGTAAAATCAGTTTCAAGTGAATCATTGTTATTATTTAAATATCATTATTTTTAAAAAAGTAGTTTCATTTGTCATTTAATAATGTGAAGTATTAAAATTAACCATGGTTAATTTAAAATTGTAATCTTTTTGAAAATGGGACATATTTACAAATACAATTATAAATAGGATATATTTGTAAATCAGATTTTAAATTGGGACATATTAATAAAAAATCCAAAATATAATTATCATTTAATAAGTGAATGTGTGTGCATTTAAATGATATCAGTGTTAAGCAGAAAAGAAAGTTGGAATTTTAAGAATAATATTTTGTATACTTGCAAAATACTTGCTCCGTATTTAATTATATGTTCATTATAATTTCCTAAGAGTTAAATTGATTAATTTTTGATCACATACATAAAAATATCTATTTATTATTTTTAAAAAAATTAAAAATTAAACATTTTAAAATAAATTACATGTAGATATAATTTTTTAATTATAAAATGTACATGTAAAATTGAGTTACAGTTAGGTCAATTTGACGGGTCCGAAATCAAAAAGGATATGTATTGTTTAAAAAGGAAAGAGACCTCGTATTATTGTTTAAAATGTTTGAACAGTGGCATGCTTTGATTAGATGGTATCACTAGTAATAACAAATTGGAAAGCTGAATTTCATAACACAAGCTCCTGGGCTACTATGTTTATGGCCAATTTAATTATATTAAATAATGTGTTAATTAAAAAAAGAGTATATAGTAAAAAATAATACAGCGACTTGGAGTAGGGAACAAGTGAACTATCAGCATCGGGACAAGCCTGGCTTATAGATTCATGTAATCATCTATTCTTCCTCGTCTTGACATGGTCAAATTTGAAGAGAGTGAAAAGACTGAGACTAAAGACTCAAGACTGCCTCTCTGTATCTTTGACAAACAACCATAAAAATCTAGTCCTACTAAAATAATACTCCCTCGGTCCTATACATTTGTTAACGTTTGGGACGGAAGACTTCACACGCATTTTAAAATTCTTATTATAAAATATAGTTTCATAAAAATCTAGTCCTAATAAAATAATAGAAAAGAAGATGTGCAGTTTCACAAGTTTATAATTGGACCAAATTGTAACACTCTGCTTTCCCCCACCCCACATGTGCATCCTTTCCACAAGTCATTGTTTAATCTTCTAAACTCACTTTGGCAATCTGCAATCCCAATTCAGGACAAAGCTCTGCAGAAAATGACTGTAATAAAAAATACCCAAACATCAAGGTACTGAATTTACCAACAAAATCAAAATCCAATTCAAGAAAAGTTTACACACTTGACTACCAAAAAATAGTCTCTGTAGTTTGCTACTTAAATCACATAGGTGGATCAGATTAAGCTAAAGCTATAAGCTTATAGCTAACTAACTACTAATTTTAACTATGTAGGACTACCAGCTAGCACCACCATCTTGAGCTGCATTATCCACCATGGAAGCTGGTACATTGAGGTCAAACCCCATAAGTCGAATTCGCTTGCCACCCGCCTGAGTGCCGGCTTCTTCACCTGATGATCTCACTGCCAGTTGTAATTCAAGTTGAGGTTCAGGTTGTGCTTCAGCAGCTGGAGCAGTCCAATGGGACCTCTTGTGACCCCCAAGTGCCTGACCAGATGCGAATATCTTGTTGCACACACTGCATTGGTGTACACTGCTACTGATATCAACAGCCTTTGAACTCCCACCAATCTCATCAATGCCTTTTCTTTTTGTGGCACAATCTACAATCTGAACAGGTGGTGCAAAAGCACTGACAGACTTTTTAGTACAACTGTCACCATTGATGATTGTGACCTTAAACTTGTTATGGCTGGACCTATGGCCACCCAAAGCTTGGTGAGTAGAGAAGGTCTTATCACAAGTGCTGCATTTGTATTTATCAGTAGATGTCGAAGCCCCAGGCACCTGAACTGAACTACCTACAGTACCTGATGGCCTGTCTTGATACAATCCCATCTTCATCTTCATCTTCATCATCTTGTTATCATTAATCCCATCAAAGTGCAGCCTTTGATCACCAACGCTTCCGAGGACTAATTCAGTGTTGATGCCATGAGATTCAACCTCAACATGACGATGACTAATTTCCACACCATGATCAGCAGCAGCATTACCCTCCTGTCCAACAGTCCCAATAAAATCCTCCATCACATGATCACTGGACTCATCAATCATAACAGGAACAGGAATAGGAACAAAATTACCATTACCCACCAATCTCAAATCATCAAACTCCTCAGCTTCCTTATTATTAGTAACCTCCTCATGATGTTGATCACCTCCATTAACATTAACATGATGTTGAGTACTTAACCCCGAAGAATCGGAACCATCGGTGATGTGTTTCAACAACATCAAACCACTAACACAATTACGCAACCTCATCTCCTCCTCATCATCATTATCATCCTCATCCTCAATAACAGGCCACTGAGGCATTATCTCCGTACAATGAAACACCATGTCATCCTCCTCAGATAAATTAGACGAAGAATTGGACGGACATGGAGGAGGCCTCCAATCTCTCTCAGGATGACACTTGATATGTGCAAACAAAGACTTCATAGACGGGAATTCCTTACCACAAAGACTACAACAAACACTAAAATCAGCAGACATTGAATTCTCAGAATCAGATCTCAACATGGATTGTTTCTTGGGAATCTTGAATTTCAAAAGAATCTTGCTTTTGTTATCGCTAGTATCTAAAGATGAAGATGAGCGTTGTTGATTACACTCCATCTTCAAGGGAGAGAGAGAGAGAGAGAGAGAGAGAGAGAGAGAGAGAGAGAGAGAGAGAGAGAGAGAGAGAGAGAGAGAGAGAGAGAGAGAGAGAGAGAGAGAGAGAGAGAGAGAGATTTGTGAGATGAGAGAATAAAAATTGGGTGGGATTTGTATGTGTATATATAGGTGGGGGTGACCTGGTGTGCTGTGCTGCCCAAGGCAAAAGATTTAGAACAAGATTCGGATTTGACCCCACGTATAAAAACAATTATTACCTTTTTTTATTATTTACAATGAAAAGGAAACTTTATTTAATTTCTAATCCTATTTCCTTTTGGTTAAGTAAGAAGAAAAGCCCCAAGGGGGTTGGGGAGGTATGTAGCCTCCAAGTCCAGAATTCCAAAAAATCCAAATCCTAAACTAAAAAGAACAGGATTTATTGTTGTAGGTGCGGAAAAAAAAGGGAAAATTTGGTATCGGGTATATTTTTTCGAGAAAATTGTTATCGGGTATATTTTTTCGAGAAAAATGTTTCCAAAATTTTTTCTATCGGAAAAATGTTTAACTTTGCTTTAAAATCTACGAAAGATTAATTATATGTAAATATTAAATTTCATAAAATTTATGTATATTTTTTTTCTACTTCAATTGGGTTGTATTTAAACGAATAAAAAAAAAAAGAATGTTTAAGCATTGTTTCATTATTTTATTTCGTCTTCATTTCATTTTTATATTCATACGATTTTCACCTCATTTCTTTCCTACGAAGTAAACTTAATTTTGGAGAAAGAGAGTTATAAAGAGGAGGAGGAGGAAGATAAAGAAGGATCACCTAGTTTCGCACATCTGTATTTTTATCTCTTCAATTTTCCTAAATTACGTGTTATCCATACAACACCGTTAAATCTGTACCATTTTTGTTTTTCGTTGATCGATATTTTTAAATTTCAAACTATAACATATTTTTTTCAATTAAAATTTAAAATTTTAAAAATAAAGATACACATGATAATTACACTTATTAACTTAAGATGCTTTTAAGTACGTGTTTACTTAATTTATATGAGTACAAGGAAAATTTTCATAAAAATATATAAGAGGTTCTTTGATAATTGCAGGATCTTATCAAATATTTAAAACAATACCATTAAAAATGTATAATGCACTCAGTAAGCTCCCTAAGTACATACTTAGGAGTATTTTTCTCTTAACTTTAAATGTTTTATTATTAATTTGGACATTTAAACTTGTTTATTGTTCAATATTAAAATGATCAACGAAATAACAATTTTGACTTAAATTAACTTTTTAAGAAGTTGATTTTGTTGATCAGACTAAGATTATATCAAAGTATATATAAAGAAAAAAAGATTTTTTTACGAGTAATACTAAAGGTATCAAAATGGAGTACAAAATGATGTGGAGTTAATTATTTGTCAGTTTAAAATGTTTTGAGTGAGAATGATGTATAAATGTAAGAAAATTATTTTTTAATATAAATCAAATATTGACACGTATCATTTATAACTATTTTTATCTATTTGGGTGCCTTCACCGGTCCGTCCCAACTATTTTGGGATCCCTGAGCTAAATATAAAATTACACACGAAGTATTTTATATATGAAAATTTTAGTTAGAAATGAAGAGAAGAAACCCAACTTAAGACCATGTCGCAAACTCATGTCATGATATATTAAAAATGTGTATGCTTAGCAACTACAACATACTAAAACACTTATGTGCATTTGATAACTTCAGGAACCCTCTCAATTTTGAGCTCTGTATTATAGGGCTCCTTGCACACCCTAATCTGCGGCTCTGTGCCTTCATAATTATTTCTTTTACAGATCGAATGAATCAACAATAAAATAAGAGTTAACTGAACCAGCAGTAAAATGAGTACAGATTTAACAGACACCCTGCATGAAATGTAACCTGAGATAATAAAAGAAAACCACTCATTATAACAAACAACCGTCTGTGACCAAAGTCGAAATTGATTTTAGAACTAAAATTTATTCAAATAATACGTAAAAATTTATTATTATTTTATAAGTCAAAGTTTAAATTGATATCAGTGTTAAGCAGAAAAGTGAGCTAGAATTTGTTAAATATGTAATGTAATTTTGTTAAAGCTAATTTCTAACATCTTGAAGTTTTATAACAATTGATAACTTAATATGATATTAAAGTTTAGGTTGGTGGAAGTACTTAGATTCGACTCCCATGGACCCAAAAAGGGACGAAATCCTAACTAGATAATTAAAAAAACTATGTGTTATGACGGCCTAAAAAAAGGAACTTGAAAAATTGAAAAATTAGACCGAACACTAGGACTTAAATAATAAATCTTTAAATAAGTTAATGTTAAATATGTGATATGTATTTTTTCAACCATTTTCAGAATATTGTAAAATCGCAAAATAAAAAAAAACTTGAAAAAAATGGTATTTTTGATAATTTTTTAAATACTACTCCAATCAAGTAGTAATGAGTTTTCTAAATTTAAATTGAATAGTTATCAATTTATAAAATTCAAACAGAAATTCATACGTATACATATCGATTTATAAAATTTCAAAAAACAATTCTTTAAATTCACCAAAGGAGTGTATTTAATTCGAACTAATTGATCTTCTAGATTTTAACTTTACATGAATACTCATAAAGTCGACGTAAAATCTCATTGATTTTTAATATTGCTAACAAATTCTTCAAAATCTCATAAATTTGAGAATGATTATCAAATTCAAAAAATATACTATCAAATTCATCCATCATTTAGAAAATGCTAAAGATCTTTTTCCAAAATCTTTACCAAATGCTGATATGTCACGAATAACTTGATAGCTTTCCTAATAATAAGATATAACCTCACATAGTAAAATTTTTGATAAAACTTTTGGAATACCTAGGACTACCCTTTTATTATATCCAAAAATCATATATGAATTTTTTATTACACAAAATTTTCATGGATGTTTTAAAATTAAAATTCAATACAACTATTTTTTTTTTTAAAAAAACTTAATTGAATACATCTAACTTTTAAAATACTTTTTACGGTCCAAATTAAATACCATCAAATTCTAAATATTTTTTTAAAATTCCTGCTAAATACCGCCCCATCAGTTCCCAATTCTTCTTTTTTTTTTTTTTTGATTAATTCTGTTGGTTGTTTTAGAACCAATATATATATTTGTTTTTAATTTTGAGACTGGCCTTTCCCAGAAGTAAAAAATGTTCAATCAGGTATCAGACGATCGTACACTTTAATTGTAAAATCCTGGATTAATTGAGTAAAACTCAATAACTAAGTATCCTCTTGGTTCTCAAAGACACCGACTTGACCATGTTTCCCCACTTATCCAGAGTCATAACTGGACTTCGACATGGACAAAACAAATAGATATTAGACTAGGAAGAAAAAGAAAAAGATGGCCACTTAAATATCCTAATGGGGATAACAACAAACAGATTCCAGACTGATAAGAAATTTAGGGTGCATTCCCTTCGGAACTGTTAATCTACTGACCTATTTATATCTAGTCTCTAATGTCAAATGAGCTCCAAGCCTCTCTTATATCTCTCCTTGTCTCATTTTTTGTCATGATAAACCTGCAACACAGAGAAAAAATATTATTCACTGGGACCTAAAGAAGCTCGGAGCTTTTTTATTTAATCAAGTAACCGCTGAGCAGGAAAGCGAAACAATGGAAGTATTGAACTAAACAATCAATTCTGCTCGCACCTTTTTTTCTTTTTATTTCTTTCCATTTATTGGTGTGATTACACGAGGAGTGCATCACGAATAAGATTCTTCTCTAATGGAGTACACATAATGATATGAGAGTATATAATATTACTTCACCTTCCACGGAAATATTACTTCTACATCATCTGTATCAACACAAGTATATTTTATCCTTGTTCCCCAAGGCTTATCATCCACAAAGACATGAGAAATTATATTATATCCTATATTTATTTATTATATAATAAGAGTAAGAGGGACAATTAAGGAGTACTACCGTAGGTCAAAGGTTCGATACTCATCAACGACATATGTTTAGATAAAATATTTGTACTTTGAGTTTTGAGAATTTTCTTTTTCTTTAGATTGTGTATTAATTAAAAAAAAAACCGTACATTGTTTTGTTATGGTGTCCAAGTCCAATCACACTATGTAACAGACAAAGCCCTTTATTGTAGCTCCCATAAACAGCCTTACCCCTAAAAACCATGTTCGTATGGCCAATCCTAACAATAAACAGTAGTCAGACACATATAAACAACCTACAATACACATCAGTATACATAAAATATATAAAATATTATATTCAAAGATAAAAAAGGAATTCAACTACTTTAAAAACAAAATTTAAAAAAAAATAATATAAAGGAAAAATTAATTATCAATCTAAAAAATAAGAGGTATAGTATGGTAGTACTACCAAAGATCTAGAAATCGATTCTTTCAAGCGACATTAAAAAAATAATTATGTTGAAGAGATATTAGGAAGCGATTTTTAGCCATCATTATAGTTTTATTATTAGATTGAAACATCTTATCAAAGTTGATTTAGAAGGTGAATTCCTAATAACTATTAACTATTTTTGATTAATTTAGAACTATGCTTAACGTGACTATTAGCGATTCCTGGTAGGAGCACTTTCATTTAATAAAATAACGTATTAAAGTTACAATTGATAATAACTAACCCATTACCTTTTTTAACCAAAGTGTATATTCTTACTAAAATTTCTACTTTTCTATTTTTCCTAACTAAAACCTCTCATTTTCCAAAAATATCACGGACAGTTCTATTTAATAAAATAAAATAATAATATTATAATTACTAATGACTAACCGATTAGCTTTATTTTCCAAAACGTATATTCGTTTTTATATTTTCTAACTAAAATATCTCCCAACTAAAACCTCAAAGATATCAGGAGCAATTTCATTTAGTAACATAAATTACCCAATTACCTTTATTAGCCAAAGCGTATATTCTTTTTTATAACTAAAATTTCTACTTTTTTATTTTTCCTAAAACCTCTCATTTTCTAAATATATCACGGGCAATTCTATTTAATTATATAAAATAATAATATTATAATTACTAATAACTAACCGATTAGTTTTTTTTACCAAAGTGTATATTCTTTTTTATATTTTCTAACTAATGTCTCCTAAAACCTCAAAAATATCACGGGCTATTCCATTAAGTAGCATAACATACTAATATTATAAATACTACTCTCTCCGTCCCCCTCAATTCTTTACATTGAGGTTGGGCACGGAGGTTAAGAAAAAGTGTAATTTAGTGAAGAAAAGTAAGAAAAGTGAGTAAAACGGTGGGACCAATCAATATTTAATGTATAAAGTGGAGATAGTGGGGGAAAGTAGTGATATTTTTGGAAAATGAGGGGTTTTAGTAAGAAAAATAAAAAAAATAACATGTTTCAGTTAAAAAAAGGTAATTTACCGTGATATTTTTGCAAAAGGAGGAAATTTTATTGGAAAAAATAGAAAAAGTAATCGATTTTAGCTAAAAAAGGCAATTGGTTATAAATAGGTATTGTTACTATTTAATAATAATTATTTATAAATAAGCAAGGGTAATTAGGTAAAAACACTTACGTACCGACCAACCAAACTTTTAATGTTTTATTATATTATAGTACATACAGGTAGCTTAAAACTCGTGCGATGCACAGATTGTTTTTAATAATTGTTATTTTTATTATTTATACTTTAATAATTACATTTGTTAAAAACAAATAAGTAGGTGTGTTAAAAAATTTTAAATAATTAAAAATATTAAAATAGATTTTAAAATAAATAAGTAACGTTGCCCGTGATATTTTTGGAAAAGGAGGAGTTTTAGTTATAGGAAAAATAAAAAAAAGTAACATATTTTAGTTGAAAAAGGTAATTGTCTGTGATTAAAAGTATTAAAATAGGTTTTAAAACAAATAAGTAAGGATTTACCCGTGATATTTTTGGGAAAAAAGGGATTTTAGTAACGAAAAATAGAAAATGTAACATGTTTTAGTTGAAAAAGATAATTGTCTGTGATTTTTTCAGAAAAAGAGGGGATTTTGTCAAAAAAAATAGAAAAAAATATGTATGTATTTTAGCTGAAAAAGTAGTTGGTTATAGATAATGTTGTTATTTCTAAATAAGGGTAATTAAGTAAAATCACTTGGTACTGACCGACCAACCAAACTTTTAAGGTTTCGTCTATTATATAATAGTATAGATTATTTTAATGAATAATAAAATAATATTAATAATGTCCAATTTATCTTCCTTATCCCCATTTGTATTCTTTATTTATTTTTTCTATGTACCAATTAATATTTAAGTTTCTTATAATTTATCATATTGATTTTTATTTTTATTTTTTTAATATTTTATGTTCCCGTTAATTTTTTTAATTTGTCATTTTTTAATCTTTTAATGGTCTGTGCCTTGCACGGGTTATAAGCTAGTATATAATTATATCCTATATACCAAAGTTCGAAGTTTCAATACCCATTTACTACAATATTAAATTTTATATTTACAACATACTAATTATAATTATAGTATTTTTACTATCATAGATCATATGATCAATTCTTACTAACCACATAATTACATATAATTATATCCTATATATAATATGAGTAAGAGAGATAATATTGAAATACTATCAAAGGAGGTTCGATGTTCATTAACTCTGTTAAACTTAATATTTACAATATACTAAAAATTATAATATTTGCTAAAAGTTCGAATCACATCAGCAACTTAAGTTATTATATTTATATTATCAACTTTTGAAAATTATAAAAAGTTTAAATTATGAATCTTATTAAATTAATAAATATATATAAAAGAATTGTGATTTACCCTTAATACTAACATATTAAAATCTAATATAAATAATTCTCAAATAGCTAACAAAGATGAATTTAAATCTCATAAACAACAAAGTTAAAATTTAATATTTTTATATTAAGTTTAAAAATACCACATGGTACGGTTCAGTAGCTTGATTTGTAGAATGTTTTGCTATAGACACAAATAGATCAAATATATTTGATTTCTTTACGTACTTAAATAGCAAATTGGAACTAACATAGACGGCGCTTACGTTTTCCTTTGCTTTGGATAAATGAGATTTTGATTTCAAACTCAAATAAATTCAAATATACTACTTTCACGATCACTATCATATTATTGATCGAACTATTACAATTTTAATAAAACAAGAATACAAATTCTTAGATTATTACCAAAAATCTCTTTATATGAGCTCTTAAGTTCAAAATTAAGGATGAATTCTTAAATGAAATTTATGAGAGACCATTAGAACATCTCCAAGTGCCTCTTTATAGGCTTTTATGAGAAGAGTGACATTAAGAAGACAATATTCTGTCTATGAACTTTCTTTCGTATTAATGAGATATAGTTTCTCTTTCCACTTTCTTTTGTATTTTAAGAGTTAAAGTTGCTTTATATAATAATATAAATGAATGAAGAGTGAATATAAAGAGAATTGTTCGAGATGAATGTACACTAATTTGATAAAATATAATAAATTATATTATACTTAAGAGTGAATTATGAATCTTTAGAAAATGCTCTTATGTACAAGAATTGTTAAATTTTAAACCAAATGGACGGAAATTATTTAAATATAATATAAATAATATTATTTATTTTAATATTTAAATTAACATCAAAACTATAGGGTTCAATTGTCATAAAAAACATATCAAAATATCAAACTCCCTCCGTCCCTTGCATTTCTTTACATATGAGTTGACACGGAGGTTTAGGAAAAACTGTAAAATAATAGAGAAAAGTAATAAAAGTGAGTAAAATGATAGGATCAATCAATATTTAATGTATAATGTGAGTGTAGTAGATGAAAGTAGCGGATGTATCAATTTTACATTATAAAACTTTACTACTTTTTAAAAAAATTGGAATATAAATAATTGAGAGAAATATTCAAAAAAGGATAATATAAAGAAATGGATGGGATAGAATGAATAATATTTTAAAGTATTCATATTTCAAATTTAATGAACAACAAAGAAATTATTGATAGAATCCTACCAATCACATTTTCAAATTTAATTTTTATATTTTGATTCCAAAGATATTAAAAACTCTTTATAATTTGAATTTAATCAGTAAATATTAAAATCAATATTTATATTATTAAAATTTAAAATAACAACTAAATTCGAGGGTTAATATAGTTATAACTAGATAATTAATAGCTTTCGAGTATATACATTCAGATAAAATAAAATTATTATACCAAACTTATTAATAAATATATTATAAAATAAATAAAAAATAACCGTGCATTGCACGGGCTATAAGAGCATCTGCAGTGGTAGTGCCGGTTTTAAAAATTTGCTGACCCCATTCTTTACTCCACGTAAGCAAATGTAACCCCAGGAAAGGAAGTGGATGCATGTCTCCAACGCAGGGCCAGTTAGCACACTTTTCAAAATTATTTTTACAATATTTTATACTCCCACAATCGAATATATGCTCACAATCTCACATAGTCACATGCATGTCCAGTCTTTGCAAAAAAGTAATATTAAAAACTTAGTTTATGGTCAAATGACCCCGGCCCGGGACAGTGGCTCTAGCCACTTCAAACTGTCTTTTCCAATGCTTAATTTTCCATTTGTCCAGCCACTTGGACACTTTGAGTGTCCCGATGCATGAAGTGTCCCTGCGCTGCGGGTGCTCTAAGCTAGTACATTCTTAAACAACTAATGCAATGAAGTGTACTGTACCACAATACAACTGCTGCTCACTTGGATAGTACTATTTTGGCATTAGCCATATGTTGTCTCTCAGTACACTGATTCTGAAAGATGCTTAACATAACATCCTGATACAAATTCTAAGAGATATGGGGCAGTATATTCAAGAAAGAAGAGGTCCCAGAAAATGAAAATGTTCAAGTTCAGTGAATGTCCAGAATCATGATTAAGTTAATTGTATGGAGTCCTAAAATTTATATAAACAAGTCTAGAAGTTTCCTAGGAGTTCAAAGGTCCATAGAATTAAGGCTTATTTATAAGTTAACCATCCAGGTTTGGACGGAGTCACGGAAATACACAGTAAGCATTAAGTTAGGAAAACAAACCATTCAACCATCCTACTTTTGCAATTGTACAGATTGACCATAACTCCGGAAGAAAATTGGAGAGTGTACTACGCTCTCCGGCAAAGGAGAGTGTTCAGAATCTGTACAAATTTTATTCTTTAGTGGTCAGTGTGTATTTTCGTCCAAACTTTAATGGTCAACTTATAAATAAGCCTAGAATTAAATATATTGAATATTATCTAGCTAGAATCTTCCTAAGAGACATATAAATACTTGTATTCAGATTTGTTCGTGCAGAGTTGAATGAATTAAGTTTCTTAATTTTATTGGATGTGAGACCTAAGTACTCTAGGTGTGAGGCCTAGCTTATACTTCCCTGTTACATATTTCAGTTTATCTTCTCTCAATTGCTATACTTATTCAGTTTCTGAGTTGTTCAGTATTAGTCTTAAGCGCTGAGATTAGAAGATCCTGTATCAGATTTGGTATCACAGCAATGCAGTGCTATGACGACACACACGGGACGTTCATTTCAAGGCCGGCTTACAGATGCTGAACGAGATCAGCTGCTGATTCAAACAATGGAAAGCCTTTATATTTTAAATCAGTGGATTGAAAATATTGATGGCAGAGTTAAGCAGATTGAGACAAGGGAAAATCCAACTGTTGAAAATCCTGATGGAGAGTCCTCTGGTGCAAACAATGACGGCAACGAACAGCCAAACTAAGAAGAAAATCCGAGGCCAGAATCGCTGAAAAATGTGCCAGGAAACTTCAACGTGCCAGGAAACTTCAACAGAGGCCCATATGCACCTTAAGACACAGCTGGAGATATCACAAAGAAGGTGAGAACTGATGTGACAAATTTCGACGGAAGATTTAATGCGACCACCTTTGTCGATTGGATTTCTGCAATAGAATAATAATTTGACTGGTACGACATATCTGATGACGACGTGTCAGATTCGCCAAAAAGAAGCTGGTTAATCTTGCAAAGGTATGGTGGAATGGTGTTGAAGCAGACATGAGGAGATTGGGTTGACCTCCAATAACAACCTGGCAGGATATGAAGGCAAGGCCGAGGGACAAATACATGCCACAAAACTACGAAGATAAGCTCTATGACCAACTTGTAAACTTGAAGTAAGAAACGATGACGGTGGCTGAGTACATTCAGAAATTTGATGAATTAAACCAATATCTTGGCAAGATTCAAATCTGGTCTCACATTTCAAATAAGAAGAGAAATGAGATACACTCCTTATAGCGTGGAAAATGCTTTCCGAATTGCACTTGACTTGGAAGAATATATGAACATAAAAAATTCTACAAAGAGTAGTGCCTAGATGAAAGAGCTGGTATATCAACAGCCATATATCGAAACTGCAGTATACAAAAAATACGGAAGGAAAGGGCTCTAACAATAGTGACCGTTGCTTCAGATGTGAAGGCAAAGGACATAAGGCTTATCAGTGCCCCACTAGAAATAATTTGTAAATAGGAGTGGAAGAAGAAGACCAACAACAAAAGGAAGTAGCTGGAAATGAAGAAGGTGAAGAAACTCCACAATTCAATGCTGATGACTTGGTTATTCTGATGAAGAATACAATTTGAGCATGGTTATTCGACGCATACTTGCTGCTCCAAAAGCTAAGATTGGAGGACAACAATATTCCAAACACTTGTAACTTGTAAAAAACGAGTTAAGCTTGTTATCGATAGTGGAAGCTGCATAAAAGTGATTTCAGCCTTCGTCGTGGAGCAACTAAAACTTTCTACAATGCCACACCCTCAGCCCTATCATGTTGCGTGGATCAATAATACATCTATTCCGGTAAGTAAACACTGCCTAGTCCCAAAGTTGTGGTCGCTAATCCCAAAGTTGTGGTCGCTAAGAAGATTCTATTCATTGTGATATTGTACCCATGAACGTAACACACATTTTACTTAGACGGCCATGGTTGTTTGATTATGATGTATATCATTGAGGAAAGGACAAGTTCAACACACTTTTCACATTTTCTGGAAAGGTTTTAACATCATACTTCATCCTAGAAGTTCTGAGGACTTGAAGAAATTGAAGAGGATGAGTTCAAAAACTGCAGAGAACTCAACAAATCAGAAGTAGATCAACTTAAGTTCTTCGGTTGATAATCCAGGGCAGCCTTATAAGCGAAGAAAGTCCTTCAGTTGCTAAAAAAGAAGCAATTCTTGCACGATAGCAATGCAACTCGAGTTATTCATGGTATGATAACTAAGCCAGTTAATCAAAATGAAGATTCAACAGCCAAGAAGTTACCAAGTGAAGATCTTGACAAGATTGAAAATATAGTATATATACAACTATTGTTTCTACACGAATTGGCCTCTATCAAAAATATTTTGTCAAATGGAGGGATAAACCATGGTCTGACTGTATATGGATTTCAGATGAAGAATTTCAGCATTTAGATCCTTATCTTTATAACAAGTATCACTCTTTTAACTGTCGGAGCCGAGTTTTCCTCCAAGCCGGGGAGAAATGATGCAAATTCTAAAAGATATGGGGCAGTATATTCAAGAAAGAAGGTCCCAGAAAATGTTCAAGTTCGGTGAATGTCCAGATTCATGATTAAGTTAATCATATGAAGTCCTAAAATTCATCTAAACAAGTTTAGAAGTTTGCTAGGAGTTCAAAGGTCCCCAGGATTAAATATATTTAATGTATTCCAGCTAGAATCTTCCCAAGAGACCTATAAATACTTGTATTCAGATTTGTTTGTGCAGAGTTGAATGAATTAAGTTTCTTACTTTTCTTGGGTGTGAGACCCAAGTACTCTTAACTCTAGGTGCGAGGCGTGGAATCTGCAATCTAGGTGTGAGGCCGAGCTTATACTTTCTTATTAAAATATTTCAGTTTATCTTCTCAGTTGCTCTACTTATTTAGTTTCTGAGTTGTTCAGTATTAGTCTTAAGCGCTAAGATTAAAAGACCCTGTATCACATCCTTAAGTACTTAATTTGAGTACCTCTTCACAGTGAGAAACACTAATAAGAGATGAGAGGAGTGATTAAAGAGATTGCATATAGTACCTGTTTCTCAGCCTCTGTAAGTCTGCTCCATAGAAGCCAAATTTTCTTGTTCATGACCTTCTCTTGCCTGCCGTACATAGCCTGTAGCTTGTTGTAATTCTCAGCATAGAAATAGCTATACCCGCTACTACTACTTTCCTCGAACCACGAGGGATCCCCAAACCTATTCCGGCTTCGGCGACGAGGTGCAGCAGTATTATAAGAATTTTGAGACAACTGTGATTCTGTAGGGGTATGATAAATGACACCTTTTAACAGCTCAGAGCCCAAGTTCACAGTAACTATATATCCACTGTCAAATTTTGCATCAATTGTTCCAATCACTGAGCTACCAGGGTCCAAGTTAGATCCAGCTGTATATAAATGAAAACAATTCCTAAATACAATATAACGATATGCATATCCAATAAGGGTTCATGAAGATGAAACAAATACAAGTTTAAATCGACAGGCATATCCAATAAGGGTTTATGAAGATGAAACATTACGGTATCTAAAGCTAAATATGTCAAAGATATATCTTATGCAACTTTAATACGCATAGTATAATGTACTAGATGATGTAGCATATACAAGATCAAGTTCAAACCTGTAGAACACCGGTAATATATATTTTAAACCATACTAGGAATTTGGGATACTCCAGAACCATTAAGGGTGAGTGTGGTTGTATTTGAAAGCGTGGAGGAATGAACGGGATTTTTGTTTTTAATAAAAAATTCATTTAAAAAACTTCAGGGAATATTTGAAAGATAAGTAGTCTTGCTTTTACCGAAGAAAGCATGAATCTGCATTAGACCCTGCAACACGACCTATTAGTACTCATACACGCAACATATCTAAAGTACTCAACCTATGTCATCTAACCCATCACTCTAAGGATATAAAAACTGTCCTAAAGCATGAACTGAAGGTTTTTGCTCAGATCCTCATAAAATCTAAATTTACAGTATGACTTGATTGTGGAGATTTAGTCATAAGTTTCTTATGAGCTAAATTTAGCTTACTTAAGTAGAGGGGGGCCAGCATAAATTTGCAAATTTCTGATCATCAACCAAAGGCTTCTATATAAACGATACCTAGAAATATAAATTATCTGATCATCAACCAAAGGCTTCTATATAAACAATACCTAGATTATTATACATATTTATATAACTTTGCCTGACAGATAATCAGAACTAGTATTATTCTTTCATCTAATTATCTGTCAGAGATCATAAATTAATAATTTTACATATATCCTCGAGCTTAAGCATTAATCACTACTCTTCATATTTACTTATGCTTCCTCGAGCTTACATGTCTAATCTATTAGATAGCTTACTTTAGTCTTTGCCTTTACTTAAGGTTACGTAAGGCAATCCAGCACAAAATTGGCAGCAGAATCGCCCCCCCCCCCCCCCCCCCCCCCCCTTCCTCCTTGTATTCTGGTATCTTATAGGAAAATAAAAGGTCTTTCCAGATAGTCTGATACCATGAGATGCCACGTGTTATATTAAACCGAAATCCCAAACATATTGCATTGAAACTGAGGCATAATGTCAAACTTAGACACTAACTGAAACTAAAAAATCTGAGACCCCGTATAGTAGTAAGGCAGGCATTAGCAGGATAAGAGCTGTCTTGCCTGAAAGGTCATGCACACTAGCACTGTCCTCCAAGAGATTTCGAGCTGAAGATCCGTTCACAATTGTGCTTACTGAATCTGTGACAATGAAATTGGACCTATTTTTATATTCAAGTATATTGGATAACTTACATTAGCATACAGAAGTATCGGCAAGGTCAATAAGTACCAGCAGCTATGAGTGGACGAGTTTTTTTCCTGAAATAATAAACCTGCTCAAAATGATAAAGCAAGGACTGGTAGTACTTCCTTAAGACAAAAGATGTGCTTGTTATGGCAGATGGGTATTTAAAAATCATTGTGACTTCCTTCCATTTGCGATCTTTTACAACCTGAGAGAAACAATGATATATCAATATCATATTTTTTAGCAAATATTGCATACATGTCAATATGAACTTCATTCGATGGCAAAACATGCAGATATCAAAAAAAATTCTGGCCTTCCCCAAAAAATGATTTAGACAAGAATCTGAAATGGCACAATAGCCTAAAATTTTCAATTAATACTTTTCCTTGAATATAGAAAACTTGCAGCAAGTAAATTGAATCTTAGAAACTAGCAGAAAAACAAGAAAATTTCTTTATACAATATATGAAGATGACAACATGCTTAAAAATTAAACAAAAATAGATCACATACGTAAGATGAATGCATTCAATTTCTACACATTCTACTAATAACAACTAAATAATATATGGTATTAATCATAATCATACCAATGTCATAAAAAAACCATTAAGCAGACCAAAGTGGCGGACAGATCTTCAGGCGCTCAAGTGAATATTTAAGCAGATAAATTCATATATAGTTCCTTATGTTCATATATTTACAAGTATTTATATTATATATCAAATTAACATTTTTTTTTAAGTACTACAACTATTTCTTACATTGTCTTTATATTTATCAACGTATAATAATAGGGGCCAAACTTTAAATTGTGTGAATCTGCAACTTATTAAACTGGAGACTGTCTGATATGTGCTAATCTTAATCTTATACATGTTTGATGGCATATTTTCCTTCATTTATCCTTGTTTTGTAATTGTTTTGTCCTGGATTAGCATTATAATTAGTATTTTAACTTGGATGGATGCTAAAGATGATTTTTGATATTTGTAGGACAGCATTGAAAGAAAAGGAGCAAGAAAGAAAAAAAGAGATAGTGAAGATTATGCAGATTTTTTCAAGGCCTTGAAGCTGACATTCAAGGCCCTGTAAGTGGCGTTCAAGGGCTTGAAGCTGATGTTTTAAGGGCTTGAAGCTGGACAGGAATTTTAATATTATATCTCTTTTATTTAATTAGTATTCTATTATTAGCAAATTGTAAGGCTTTTAAAAGCCCATCCAAATATATATACATATTATTAGGTTTTAAGTACGGAACAACGAGAGAGAGAACACTTGAAGAGAGAATTGAGAGCAAGGATTGAAGGGATTCACTCCAAACCTCAAGAGATTATTCAAGTTGTATTTTCTTTACTCTAAACTCTTGTGACAATGACTTTGCCCATTAATATATGCTTGATTTCTTTATCTTTCATGGGTAACTAATTCTCTAATCCGAGAATTAGGTAGTATTCGTTTGGTTATATATGTTTGTTTGATTGTATTGCGAATTCTCTACTTTTGCTAATCTATCATTGAGGGCTTAACCTAATTAAGGGAGTTGCGAACCTTTAATTGTATTTATAGGAGTTGTGATGAATTGGGTGAGGATTCATAATTCTTGTTCATGATTTGGTAGACATAGTTCAATTATTGGATCGGAATATTGATATGCGATCTATGAAACTTATAATTCTTGGTTCTTAATAATTTATGATTATATTTCGATTGATCATGTGAGTGACTTTTGAGATATAGTTGTAGGCATTATTTTGTATCTTGGGAGAGAACATTATAAAGTTTAGAAGAATTGTTTTTAGCAAAGTACGAGAAATAGATATCGCAATATATAAACATTCACTGAACCAATTGAAGAACCCTAGTTCTCTGGTTGCTTTTCCTTATCGATAAATCTTAGTTTTAATTGCTTTATAGTTCAATTTAGTTGGCAAGCAAAACAACCCACTATTCTTCTACACTTCTAGATTGTAAGGAAATTAAAACTTAAACCTGAATTAATAGTCCTTCCCTGCGAACGAACTTTCACAAAATACACATCAACACTGTCAAAGCCTAACCAACAAAAGTAAACCCTAATTATGTTATTTGACTTTGTTGTCTTCTCTGATACACCGCGAAAGAAGCAGTTCATCGGAACTATATGAAATTTTAGGCTGTTATTTGTATTAAATTTCTGAACGTAATAGTAAAGCTTACAATTCGCCCATTAACACGGTTTGGAAAGCGATTAATACATAATTAAAGAGTTTTTCCATAGATTCTGACTAGTATGCCTAGACCAGTGTTTAAAAGCACGACAAAGACACATACTGGAGCATTTTCTCATGAAAAATTACAGTTCGCTCTTATTAAAAGCAGGATAGTCAAAAATGTTTTAAGACAGTACTGTGTCATTAAAGTAGCAGCAATAACGTTTATCCCAAATATATATCTTAAAATGACATCCAACACAATCAAAATCAGAGACCACATATAGAATTTCCAGAGTAGCAACTACTATCTAATACGAATTAGTGCATTTGTTTGACTTTACAGTACAGCAAATATCAGTATGAGACCAAACCTGATACAATTTATCTTAAACAAGATGGGAAAATGCTTATAACTATTAATAAAGAAAATTGATGGCAAAAGACATACCACCTCTACAAATATAAACAGCCATAGCCTATAAGGCTAATGTACAGTTGTGCAAGATTATTTGCAAATAGCAAGGTACATCTGTTACCATACCTTTTCGATACCACCTCGAGATGTAACCTCCACAAAAAGGCGATGCAAATCTAAAGGAGTTCCTCCAATGGTAGGGACCCTGCAAAGCAAAAGAAAGTTGAATTGCACTTCAGATTTGTCTCCACCCCATCCTTATTTAGAAGAACTAAAAAAACTACCCTAGGCAAGTTTAGAGCAGATAACCAATGGAGCATCCTCAGTAAATATGGACACAAGAAATATATTTTAAACTGTGATCATGTACTCGGTTCCTTTATCAGGATGAATCTCACATCCTGTAACAGGTTATCTTTTTTCAAAGAAAATTTTAAATCTTTCTCACTGTAGTATGATACTCGCTTGGACAAAGTAACTTACCAACCCACATGATATTCTCCACCTGAATGATACGAGATGCAAATGACCGTATCAAGATTGTATATTATACTAAGCTATGTCAATCCCTAGCAATACAGCAGAAGCATTGTGGATACTGCTCTTGGTAAGAAGAGGTTGAGGGTTAGAGCCTCAGTAAAGGCATGTGTGAGTTAAGTAAGTGTCATAGTAAAGGCCCCCACCAAAACCAACCTTACTTTTCAAAACAATAATATAGCAAGTGTTGTCCAATCTAGAATCTTTATATTATCATATAAATCTAAAAGAGAATACAACAATATGTCCAAAAATAAATAACGCCTCACACATAGTGTTCAGGTCAATTTTTTATTTAGCGTTCAATTTACTAATGAAATTAATATTATTACAATTAAAAATTCCAGTAAAACGATTTCAACCTCTAGGGGCAGCCTAATGTCAAACACACATTTTTTATAAACCCAAGATATATATATCTTTAAAATATATTTAAAGAGCAAAAAATCACTTAGCGTGGCCCCAACAAATCTATCAATCATTATTAAACCCAGTAGATAGCAAAATATCCTATTTTATTTGGAATATTACATGATCGCATAGAAAACTAAACTTAGCTACAAAAAAAACATACCAAGTGCGTCCAGCTTACAAAGCAGAATCCCTTCAATTTACCTCTACCCGTAGGATTAAAAGGTCGTTTCCACAAAAACCCCTAATGCAGTTATGAATTATATAAATAAAACAGTGAATGAACAACATTCAAACTGAGAGATATGACAAAATTCATGCCCTAACAGTACGAATTACAAGCATGTTGAGCAATGATGATACTAAAAGCCCTCTACTACCAACCTTATATCTTTCCACCTTAAGAGAAATCTCAAAATATTCTATTAATCAAGTCTCCGTAGAGATTTAAAACCTCATGTTTAGTCTCATTTCCTCATTTTGTGTCTCTGGTGACATTCTCTATGCTTTGCTCTCTCCGTATGTAAACTACCCAAAAACTAACACAATCGACACTAATTTTCTCTGAAATATGCTCGACTTCAAACTTTCATCAAAGATACCATTCGGTATTCTATCCATTATGGCATGACCCCATGTCCATAACAACCCCATCCCTGTCACTTCTAATTGCCACTATTGCACCTCATAACCCTAAGACTTCTGTTTCGCGTTGTACCATGAACTCAATCACTCTTTCCTTTCCTTTAATTCTGTACTGCGACTAAGTAGCTTGATAATTATTACTTAGCATCACCATTGTTCTCATAGAGCCTCCACACCTGACATCTTACATATTTTGTGGATGGTCTTAGAATGGTTGACAAACATTATTTACCCTCCTCTTAAAACACCTTCACATCTAATTAGATGTCTAGAGAACCACATGTGAAGTATCAACCTCCGTCCTTGTTCTCATTGCATCATCTGCCCCATCGTCTTTTTAAACAAATTATATATATATATATATATATGTGTGTGTGTGTGTGTGTGTGTGTGTATGTATATATATGTATATATGTATGTGTATGTATATATATGTATGTATGTATATATATGTATGTATGTACCATCTTTTCACATCACTGGCACAATTCCGTGCTAGTCCTTTATAAGCTTCACGGATTATACATCTCCTTGCCTTTTCTTAAGCCTTTGCCAATATGAAAATCTTTTTTCCCTTTCTTGTCATTCGCCTCTGTCACTACCTTTTTCGTAACTCATATATCATTAAACACTTCCTCTATCCTGCACATCCCCTCTGGTCCTTACAAATTATTAATTCCTTAAAAACTGCATTTGTTTTGCTTTGATTTTTCTTGCACATTTTAATTCCACGACCATTCTCCTTTTGATCCTTACCTTTCCTTCAACCAACCCCTAAAGTCTTTGGCCACATTCATTTGCTCAATATCCTCCCCATATCCATACTTTAAAGCAATAGTCTCCTTTAATATGTTGTTTAACCTCTAATGCTCTTCTCTGCAATATTATAACTATTGCCAACAATTGATGTCGCCAAGCAGGGATCAATCCAAAAGACCATGCAACCCTTGCATACCCCTGTCATTTCTTCTCGGAGAAATGGAATCAATCTATTTCTTCTCGGAGGAAGGTAATCAATTTGGGTGTTTCCCCAATCAACTCCCCACCCCTCTTCTCAAAACAATAGTCTACATGTCATTGCAAAATCCAAAAGCAGTTATCCCTCTCCAATGTGCAATGTACCCATTAAAGTCACCCCTATACATAAATTTTGATTGCTCAATTTACTTTTCACAAAATTATTTAAAAAATCAAAAAAGTTTCTTTTAATCGCAAACCGACTTGTGCTGCATACAAATCTCAATTTCAAGTCTTATAACGTTGTGGTACAAACCTCTCTTTTATCAATTATCACTGTAAATATATGATCATAAGATTCAACGAGGCAAATCTAAAGTGGTAACCTTGGTGTAGGTGAAGCACACACTCCCGCACACCCTTCTATCCTTTAGGTAAATTAATGACCCTCCATTTCATTCCACTCCAAACCACCTCAAACCCGCTATCTTAAAAAGGAATGGTTATTCTCCATCATACTCATTTTCTTCCCAAACCTGATGATAAAAAATTTGCACTCCTCATTTATATCTCAAAATATTCCTTCCTACCCTCCATTGTTTCTTTTTAATTTCATTCTCCGCAACCAAACACAACATAAGAGTAACATAAGAGTAGCATAACAGTATCACATATTGAAAATTTTCATTCTCAATTTAACAATTGCATCAGGTAAAGATTAGAAATTTACCCATTCTATCAGAAACCCATAAATTTAAAGATAAAATAATGCAAGAGGAAAAAGACTTACTTAAATTTGGAACCCAGAGAAGAATGAAAATTATGAAGCTTATCAAGAAAAAGAAGAGAGTTGTGGATAATATCAATATATTCAGCCTCCGGTAAAGGGTACGACGGAGAACGTATAGTAGTGGTGGTAGTACCATTCTCAGGGTTAATCCACGACGACATCTTTTATTCAAACCTCTGCTCTGCTCTGTGTGTGTGTGTGTGTGTGTGTGTATGCACAGCGCAGATATATAAACCCCAAATCTATTTCCCAAACTTATTTTTCAGTTCCACCTGTCTCCTACTTGGAAAATAACTCCTCTAATCTTCTTTCTTTTTTTGACTAATTTGCACTTCATTTCACTTCGCATCTGAGTACTATAATTATATGTATTTTACATCTTCTAATTTTTAAATTTCCTGCGGTTTGTATTTTTTTTAATTAATATCGTTAAGTTTGACTGTTACATGAGGGTATTTTGGTCATTTGTTATTATATTTAACATAATTTATTTTTTTTAAAAAAACACAATTTAAAACTTGAATTTTTATTTTAAAGAAAAACGAAAAAGACGAAATTTTAAAGTTTTGATATATTTTTTATAAAGACTATTTTGAAAATTATAACAATTATATTTTTTATTTTAAATAATAATTTACAAGAATTTAGTAATGTATTTTTTAAAAAAAAAATCTGAATTAAAAATGATATTTTGAAAAATCTGTATATTATAAATTAGGATTTGATAAATCTAAAAATCATAATAGTAATTGAGATAATTTAATTTTAAAAATTATTAATGTTTATAATGGCCGAAATATCCTCATTTTGACAAACGATAATGGTCAAATTTAACGTAAAATCGTTAAAGGGGTGCAAACTGCGGGGCTTGAAAGTAACGGGATGCAAAATGCATATAATTATACTACTTAGTGCGAAATGGAATAATTCAAAATCAAGAGGATGCGAAATGCAAATTAATCTTCTTTTTTCAAAATGACTCCTCTCATCTAACACAAATACCTATATTTTAAAACACCTTACTGGATACAAAATGCATATAATTATACTACTGATTGCGAAATGGATCTATTTTAAAAACCCCCCACCCAACACTTTTTAAATAAAAATATCAAATATAAACATAAATACTAAATTTTTGTTTCGTTTCATATTGTGTCATTCGTAATTAACAAAAAAAATATTACTTTTTTCAAGTTTTTTTTTTTGCAATTTTTTCATTTGTGCAATAATATTTATAAAAATACATTTTGCAACTAAATGCAAATTCTTTTTTTATTTTTTTGAAGTTATTTTTTATTGCATTTAAGATTGTATTTGATTAACCAATGTAACTGTTAAACAAAACTATCATGCAATCAAAGTCTTTCATCTTGGGGTTTTTTCAGAAATACCGGAAAACATAAGTCTAAGAAAACTATTTTTATTAAAAATATTTAGTGAAAACACCGACTTTTAGAAAATATTTGCAAAAATATTATCTATAATTTTTGCAGTCATATTTACAGCTGACATCAACCAAAAAATGCAATTTTAAAATTTTAATAATTAAAATCATCTTTGTTTCTATAATAAATTGTTTAACAAGTTGCATTAATTAAATCAATTACAACCTTATATGCAACTAAATTCAACCCAAAATACAACTAAAATCAACTTTAATTATTTTTGAGAAAAACGTAAAAACATGTTGCATTTGTTTACGAACATAAATCAGTACACGAACCGGAAGAAGATGACGACGAAAAGTAGGCTTTAATTTCCCAAGCAGTACTATACAAAACATAAATCAGTACAGCATTAAATGGAATATTACAGATACATATATATCACAGAGTTGAAAAAGGATCAGCCAAAGAAACTGGGATCATAGCCATTGCTAGAGGTGGCAAGGACATAGTAAGCAACAATATGACCAATAGAACCCCAAGCAAGCACATCCACTATGTTGAATCCAACTGGGTCATTCGATTTCAGCAGGCTCACGTACTCCTTGGCCCTTGAATCCCCTGCTTCGAAATGTGTGATTCCATTCTGCTCCGGGACCTGTTTTGCCACGTTCTCTCTCTGGAAGTTAAAGAAAACGAACCTTCCCAAAAACAGAGACAAACCTGTGCTCAGGCTTATCACCAGAGATGGGTTCAGCTCTGATTTGATCACTCCTACTCTTTTGCTGGTTTTGGCTGTGATGGGCTTGTAGAAACTTGCTTTTGGTAGCAGAGCTGAGTCGGTGGGCTTGTTCAGTGGCCTTAGGCCTTGGAAGGTTGGTGCAGAGAACAAGGCGGAGGCCATTGCTGCAGTGTTGGAGAATTTCTGGTATTGCTTTTGGTGTTTAATTTGGGTGGTGGTGTAATGGAAGATTGGCGTGATGATGATATTATTATTGTTAAGGAGTGGACGAGAGTTGGATATACTTGTGGAGCTTTGTGAGGACAGGAGTGAAGATGTTGATTCTGTGATAGCTGAGTTGTCTGCCGTTGATTGGCTCTTTTCCGGATCAGATACATTATTGATTCTCGACCCTCTTGATTAGGTTGCCCTGCCTATTTGTCATGTGTTCTGGTCAAATATATTGTTAAATTAACCACAGTTAAAAAATGCAGGGTAAAGCCATTTCATGTAGGCAGTTTTCTTAACACAGTTGCATGTATAATGTATATAACTATATTATATGCAGAAAAATACACTGGAAATAACATTGCCAATATCACCAAAGCAAAGCCAGGTTCAGTCTTCCCCCATTGAAGGGTGTTTGTGTCAAGTCCACTGCCCACAAATAACCCTATTTAACAATGTTTGTTTACATGCTCAATCTTTCCTTACCTTTGTACATCTCACTTTCTAAACTTTTATGACAACCAAACTAGACTCTTATGTAACAACTTTGTACACCATTGAGAATTACTACATCTAAACTCAACCTCACAATCTAATTGTGCCGAGATGCTTTAACTGACTGCTTAAGACATGAGCAATGTCCACACGCTTATTGCCGAGTGCATCCTGCTCATCAGATGAATGCATCGAGATATGAGTAGTCCCGGCGTCGCCCAAATTCTAGGAGGCTCCCATAAGTACGATCCCATACTCCAATGAAAAGAGATTCTGTATCCGGACTATACGACATGCCAGATATCTCACCAAAGAAATCGATTTCCTGCTCTTTGTCATAACCACTTTTAACATCAAAGACGTGCACAAAATCTGCAGGCTCCGCCATGGCCATGAATCTTCCATCAGATGAGTAACGAATTGAACGAATGGCTCCAAGATTACCCCTTAGGGCACCAACAGACTTTGATAACTTTCGCATATCCCATATCCGGCAGGTCTTGTCTTGGTTCCCAGTGGCAAAAGTCAGGCCATCAGGATGCCACGCTGAAGCAAATGAGAAATCCAGGTGACCACATAGGGGTGCCACGGTCTGCACAAATCAGCGATTAGAACAAATTTGAGTTTACAAACTCATGTCTAAAAAGTGATCTTGGAAATTATACTGAAAATAGAGAATTACCTTTCCGCTTGTGCTGTCAACCAACATACAGTCTGTATTGTCTCCAACTATAATAACAAGCTTACCGTCCGGGCTCCGGGATGTATGCTGCAAACACAAATAAAACAGGCAAGTCATTTTCCACCAAAACAATATGACATGAGGTCATCATATCCTACAAAAGCATTTATCATCAGTTAACAGACAAATGACTCTAGACTAGTACACCCAAAATACGCCATGTAAAATGCGATCAGAAATCAGAAGAAAAGAGGGAAATGAATGTCAATTTATGTGAATACGCAGGTTTCTTGCACATTAAAGGTCACATGCATTCCGACCCTTCTTCTGCTGAACGCCTGAACCCCAAACAGATTGGGCCTCCACGTGCAGTGATGCATTGTTCTATACAATCATAAAAGTGCACATGTATCTCTAAAATGATGTCGTACTTTCTTTGCTTTTTACTTCAATCACAATTGCAAGAAAAGATTAATATATATAAATACATATCATAACCATCAGGCTGTTAGAGAGGTAGTTACATTGACTGGCCAAGGAAAATAGAAATCGCTAGAAAGTTGAAAGTTTTCCATATCAAAATCTCTAACTCCGCCATCATTATTTGAGGCTGTAAAATGAAGTGCACCACTGCAATATAATGCAAAAAAAAATGTTATTTATATCAAGCAGCACTAATTAACAAAATTTGAATAGTTCAACGACCTCTTTAAAAGTTTAAATGTACTTGCCTGGCAGTGGTATATATATCTACAGCATTGGTAATAGCATTGTCATCATGAGTCGTCCTGCAGCAGAAGGAAATTCCAGGTCTATCTAAATTCTGCACACAATGAGCAAATATGGATCAGCCTATTATGCCCACACTTCCAAATACAATAGCACAAGGCTTCTGTGTCTACCCCTCATTTACCCAAGCATACAAGTATGACAATTTCTTTTGGTAATATATGCTCTTGCGAGGATCAAAGAATAAATTAAAACTACATGGGCATATTAAATTTTTATTGACTGCATTAGTGTACTTTAGACAGTCACAGGCTGGCTTACTGATCTAAAAGAAGACAAAATATTGGGCTTGTCAACACAAGTTACCAAGTCCCCTTAATGTTAACCTTAGTCCAGCTATGAACAGTCGCATATTTACCACTTCAAACAACTGTAACTGTTTTCCACTTTTGCCCCCAACCAGAAGAAACAAAACAATTATTAAGAACCCCCACACCTTTTCCATATATATATACGAGTAATCGAAAATCAAAAATCTGTAAACAAAGCCTAATACGATAACCGAAAATTCTGTAAAGAATAACTAGCTTGCCTTGCATATAAGTTCTCCCTGAAACCCTCCAGCAACAAGCAGATTGTCCTTTACGGCTAAAGTGCTAAGTTGGGTCTGAGTAAACCCTTCCAACAGATTTCCAGGATGTTTCTATGAAGGAAAAGGGGAAAAAAAAAGTTAAATGCCTCCACAAAAAAGAGGCACTTAAACAGAACTGAATTACTGAAGCATATACAGAAACACTCACTTCACATGGTGCCACATGACCAGAAACATTGAGAACCTCAGATTTGTTGCAAGCTAAAGAAGACCAGTGAATGACAGAGAAATGTGACATAAGGTAAACATCATGCTTTGATGTAGCCCAAACCAGATTTCTCAACTGCAATAGCATATAACAATATTCCAAATCAGTCAATACTGCCTTCAATTTTAAAAGTGAAAAATCACAACAGAAGGATTAACTGGAGCACTGGAAACAAATTAGATCGATTTCGGCTCTACTTAACAAAAGATAAAGCAAGGCCTTCTTTTAGGATATTTTTTGGTCAGTGATGCTTTGATGGCTCAAACACAACAATAATTCATCAAACAACTTTTTACGCTAATATATTAATCAGCTGCAATTTCAAGTTTCGCCAATATTAATCAAGATATTGGCATCCTCCCGCAGAAAAGACTATTCACTAGTAATGCTCAACAAATAAGTAGTTTTACATACTAGTGCTTAACCCTTACCAGGTTGTTTTAAGTTTCTGAACCATGAATTTATCTTAAAATGCTTAAGAATCATATTAAAGCACAGAATACCACAGCCTAAAATATTAAAATTACAGCAGCCTGTCACTACTACTGTTAATATAATATAACATGAAACTGCCTCTGACTTCTAGGTTAGTCAACCAACCTCTTTAATTTAAAAACCAACCTTAAAATCCTACTCCCAGGACAATTAGCTTCAGTAAGGTTAAAAACTCAACTTTATTCATCTCATTTCTCTTTCTTCGCTTAATATGCATGTTTAACTACAATTTCTGTAACAAAAGTGTAATTAATATTCTTGAAAAGAACTTTATATTGGGCAACAAATCCTTGTGGGCATGCACACACAAGAACAATACCGGACTTCAAGAAAAGCCAAACTGGGCAAGATCTTTAGGGTTCCAAAATTATGATGTCTATCTGGTTGAGTGAACTCAGTGATTCTGTTACTACGTAATATAACTATTAATTTTATATCGGGATAGCAAAAAACTCATAAGAAAGAATGCACATACGAATTATAAAAAAAAACTCATAATTGTTTAAGAGAATATGTCAGTATGTCACTAGACCTGGAAATGAAGAATATTTGATTTCACTGATCTTGAGTTGCGGATAAACTCATAATATATTTCTCCTTTCTCCGTTCTTTTGCATTCCTAAGAATTTCAGATAAGACAAGAGGTTATTGTTATCTTCCTTTCCTTTTTTGGGGGCCTTGGGGAGGGGTAGGGGTAGAGTAATACTGATTACCTTTTCCGATCCTTCTCCAGATTGAGGGATGTTTTCATAATTTTTATACTGTTCTAGTCTTGTCTGTCTATACTTTTCTCTGGTGACACTAAGCCTTTCCCAAGGAATTCCCTGTATATCTTTACCTCTCCTAGCCTGAGCGGCAGTAGTATCCGCCATTTTGTTATTCTAGAAAAGGGCAAACTGTCAGTAATAAAATATTACGGCAAGATTCATGTAACTTTCTCTTCAAAAACCTTAAAGACAGAACACGAGTAAAATATAACAGACACGAGTGATCATGGAATTTCCAAACAGAAGCTTGAAATATAAATCTCCCATACCATAGCATCATATTCATCCACATCAGAGTCTGATCCCCTATCGTCTCTTCCTTGAAACTCATCATCCATATCGTCATCTACATCTTCCATTTCATTTTCATCATCCATATATTCAGCTTCATCCGCTTGGTATTCCGACATTGTCTACTAAACCATAACTCACTTCAGCACAATGAATTACCAATATAAATGTAACAGCATGATCATTCCCAATACTTAAACCTCATAAACAGCCCGATTGAACCAATCCGAAACATATACAAACCAACCCCAAACTAAGAAATTAATTACTACCAACCATAAAATGCATCACAGCAAGCTAAAAAAGATAAATTGTTCAATACTAGTTGCAATTAAATTAAATTATTACTCCCTAAATTCTTACAATCTAAATTTGCGTTGACAATTTAAACAAACACATCCAACAAGTAATAATGGAAGCAACAATTTAATTTGAAAATTAAAAATTCAATACATATTAATCTAAAACCCTAGAAACTAGAATTAGACACATATATGCATAGATCAATACATAAACATCGAGATTAGCAGGAAGAAATGAAAGACCTTGGTCAATTGGGATGATCACAGCAACGATTATTTCGTCCGATCTCGATCTCTCAATATCTGATATAATAATTACTATTTTTTTGAAATAATCATAACAAGACCAGAAAATTGATTGAGAGAAATAAACGAAGAGAGACAAAATAAAGTGGGGTGGTTCAACTTTCTGTTCAATATCTTTATAATTCTTATCTCTATAATTTCTTTATTTTTTCTTTTCAAACAAAGTCTTTATATTCATATTTCAATATCTTTCATCCGACTCGATGAGATAATTCAAGGGATTATTCGGCTCAGCTTCAAAATTTGTTGGTACATATACTTAGGGCCGAGCAAAACCGAACCAGAACCGAAAAACCGAATTGAATAGTATAATTTCGGTTTGGTTCGGTTCTAATTTTCTAAAAATTCGGTCTTTTCGGTCCGGATCGAATAGACCGAAATAAATATCGGTTCGGTTCTTTCAAAAAAAATTTGGTCCGAACCGAATAGACCAAATTTTTTTTATTTTATATTTATATAATTTTTATAGATATAATATATTAATTTTATATGTATGTATATATTCAAAATTCTGCATGGCTTATTTTTGGTTCGAGATTTGAAGTTTGAACTATTATATTTACATTTCATACTTGTATTTCATTAGCTAATATTTTTATTTTTAGAAAAATCATATTTTTTGGTTTTTATTGAAATAAAAAAAATTATTTGAAAAAATTTCGGTTCTTTTATGAAAGAACCGAACCGAATAGCATTATTTCGGTTCAGTTCGGTTCCGGTCCAAAATACAATTTCGGTTCGGTTCGGTCCGAAAAAAAATGATAATTCGGTTCCCGGCCTATTCGGTTCGGTCCGATTCTGGACCGAACCGACCGAGTGCTCAGCCCTACATATACTCATTTGTTAGGTATATAATCTAATTATTTAAATATATATATACTAGCCTATAACTCGTGCAAGACATGGGCCTTAAAAAATAATAAACTAAAAAATTTAATGTGAACGGAAAATATTAAAATAAAAGTAAAAATTAATATGAGAAATTATAAAATGAGAAACTTAAATATTAATTGTAACATAAAAAAATATAAATATATATATATGGGGCTGAGGAAGATAAATGAGGTATTATTAATATTATTTTATAATAAAATAATATTAATAATAAGGACAGATAGAAAAGCTAACATGTTTGAATTAAAAAAAGTAATTGATATGGATAGAAAAGTAATTATAGAAATATAATTGCTGATTCTTTGGAAAGACCAAGTATTTAAGGCCCAAAACCCAGATTATTTATTAATTTCGTAATTAATAAATAGGGAAAATATACAGCTCATAAAAAGAGTCCAAAATATGGTAAATTCATCAAAGAAGGATCCGGAATCCCAATTAAAGGCAATTAATGAGTCATAGCCTTTATCAACAAGGAAAAGACTTATCCTGCAAGAAATACAATGTTTATCCAATATCAAAAAGGAGACTTATTCGCTAAGACTCCTAAACATACCATAAATACTAGGCTCCAGACGCCTATATAAGGACCCTGATCCTACAATCAGAACTACGTTTTGGGCACAACTCCATACGTCACAACGCCACGAAGGCGCAACAAGCCACAAAGGCACCCCTAGAACTACGTTTTAGACTTCATCCACGAATAAGGACATACAAGTCACTACGTCCTTGGTGTGCCCCTGCCGCCATAGCCCCGAGGGCAACACCAAGAACTACGTCTTTGGCTTGATTCTCAGCATTAATTGAGATACGTAGGCATCTTGTGAGGACCAATTTAGTCCGGAAACACGAGCTGTTTTGGTAAAAGAAGAGTTAAAGGTTCAGAAACCCATCTACTACGTGAGCAAGATCCTACACGGGGCGGAAATAAACTACTCTACCATAGAGAAGTTTGCCTTAGCCTTGATAATGGCCTCAAGAAAGCTACGCCCGTACTTCCAGGCTCACAAGATAGAGGTCTTGACTGATCAACCTCTAAGAAACATCTTGCATAGCCCTCAAGTTAGTGGAAGATTGATCAAATGGGCCATTGAATTGGGTGAATTCGACATCAAGTATAAGCCTCGAACGGCCATAAAAGCTCAACCACTTGTTGACTTCATGGTTGAATGTACCATTGACAAACAAGAAGTCGGGGGGCAGGAAACAATAGTGGAAGACAAGGAAATTGAAGACATAATCTCCAAAGAATGTTGGGTGCTCTATTTTGATGGAGCATCAAAAACAAAATCAAGTGGAGCCGGTTTAGTGCTACAAAGTCCTGATGGATTCCTCGTTGAGTATGCACTAAAACTTGACTTCCCAACGACAAACAATGAGACCGAGTATGAAGCTCTGATAGCTGGCTTAAGGCTGGCTGGAGCCTTGAGGGTCAAAACTCTGAAAGTATGTGGAGACTCGAGGCTAGTGGTTTCCCAAGTAAATGGGGAATTTGAGGCCAGAGATGAAGTCATGGCCAAGTACTTGAAACTTGTCAAGGCCATCATGACACAGTTCGACGAATGCTATGTAGAGCACATTCCAATGGAAGAAAACGTGAAGGCTGATGCCTTGTCTAAATTTGCTTCTTCCGAAATTGAAAATTATGCAGGAAGTGTCTACTTCCAAGTCCTGAGGACCCCAAGCATCAACGGAAAGTTGGAAGCACCCATTGATGTTGGCGGTTGTTGGATTGATCCCATCAAATCTCATCTAAAAACTGGGTGGTTACCCAACGACACTTCAGAAGCACGAAAGCTGTACGTCAGAGCACTAAGGTATACCCTGATTGAGGGAATCCTATACAAGAAGTCTTTCATCATTCCATATCTGAAATGTTTAAGACCTCAAGATGCAGAATTGGCCCTGAAGGAAGTACACGAAGGAATTTGTGGACAGCACTTGGGGGGCAGAGCCTTTGCCCATAAAATCACTCGTCTAGGTTTCTATTGGCCAAACATACTTGCTGATGCTAAAAGCTATGTAAAGAAATGTGAACGGTGCCAGAAACATGTACCAGTGGTTAGGCAACCACCAGAGATGATGACATCCATTAACTCACCTATCCCCTTTGCTATGTGGGGAATGGATATACTCGGGCCATTTCCTATGGCAAGTGCTCAAAGAAAGTTCTTGATAGTAGCAACTGACTACTTCACCAAGTGGATTGAGGCTAAACCATTAGCCAAGATAACCACCAAACAAGTGATGCACTTCTTCTGGGAAAGTATAATTTGTAGATATGGAATCCCACGAATCCTGGTTACGGACAATGGAACTCAGTTTAACAATGATGAGTTCAAGAAATATTGTGAAGAAAATGATATCCAACTGCGCTTCACCTCTTTTGCTCATCCTCAAGCAAATGGGCAAGCTGAGGTTGCAAATCGAATTATCCTAGATGGACTGAAGAAAAGAGTTGAACGCTCCAGAAACACTTGGGTAGACGAATTGCTCCCCATACTATGGGCATATCGTACTACCTGCAAAGTCACCACTGGAGCTACCCCCTTTCTGTTGGCTTATGGAGCAGAGGCAGTGGTTCCGGTGGAAATTACTCACACGCCTCCAAGAGTTGAGGCTTATGAACCAGAAACAAATGAGGAAGGCTTGAGGCTGGCCTTAGATTTGATTGATGAAGTTAGAGATGAGGCAAATGCCAAGATAGTTCAGCATCAGAAACGAGCATCTTTCTATTACAACCTAAGGGTTAAAGAGAGATTTTTTCGACAAGGAGATTTAGTCCTCCGAAGGATTGAGGCATCCGGAGTTGGACAAAAAGGCAAGTTGGCCCCAAATTGGGAAGAACCATATCGCGTTAAAAACGTATTTGGTCGAGGCTCATACAATCTAGAAACCCTCGAGGGGCATGAGGTTCCAAGGACTTGGCATGCTGCAAATTTGAAAGTTTACTATGTTTAAAATGTTTCCTGAATGGATTCACTACTAGAAATAAGGTTTGATAAAACCAATCCAAGTTTTTAAACTTGAATATTATGTAAGGGTTGAAACCCCATAAACCTAAGACATCCAGTCCAAACAAGATGGTATAAGACGTAAGAGGCTTATGCAAATGACAAGTTAGCCTCGAATAAGGCAAAATCGTCGTAAATGTGTAGGTCGCTCCACACTTTACACCAAGACGATACTCGAGAAACACTAGTGTATATTAAAATCCCCAAAAAGGGGTGGTAAGTCCCAGGTAAGGGATAAAAAGACCCCAAGTCTCGAAAAAGACCGGTATAACTTCTATGAAATCCTAGTGCATTATCATAGACGTTGGGAAGCGCGATCAGCCATTTTAAACCCAGAAAAAGCCAAAAATAATTCGAGGCTCAGGCGAATTCAAAGCCTAAACAAGTTAAGGCCCAAAGCTGAAAGTATGAAGTGAAGAATAAAGTGGAAATTCCACTCTTTTATAATCAAAGTGACTGGAAACCCAACCGATTAAGGAAGGGCAACCGTCTATAGCCAGTTAAGGCCCACAAATCCATTTATGGATTATAGAAATTGAAGCCCAGATAATTTGGGTCTTAGGCGAATTCGAAGCCCAAACAATAAGGCCAAATAAGGCCCAAGGCTGGAATAATTTAAGTCCAATTAAAAATTGGGCTAGTTAAGGCCCAAGAAAGAATGAAATTTGGAATGAAACCAAGGCAAAAACAAGGATAAAAGATTTGAGGTCGAAAAGACCCTAAGACGAAGTCGTATGACCAAGGTCGAAAATACACGGGAAGTCGAGGTCGAAGCCATCGACCTGGGACCAATTTGAGGTCGAAAATCCTGGTCGAAAAAGGCTGGATCGAGGTCGAACGATCGAGGTCGAAAATGACTGGTAAATCGAGGTCAAAACCATCAACCTGTGACCAATCGAGGTCAAAAAAAGGTTGGATCGAGGTCGAAGGCTCGAGGTCGAAAAAGACTTAAAAATCGAGGTCGAAACCTTCGACCTCACTCCAGTCGAGGTCGAAATCCAGGTCGAATTTCAGGTCGAAAATGACTTGTTTCCTGGTCGAAAAGGAGGTCGAAAATGACCTAATTTGAGGTCGAAAATGCCCTTAAAAATGGAAAATTTTGAGGAAAAACACGTTATAACTTCTACGAAAACCCAAGGAGATTTTCCCAGAAGTTGGGGGGCAAATGATATGGATAGAAAAGTAATTATAGAAATATAATTGCTGATTCTTTGGAAAGGCCAAGTATTTAAGGCCCAAAACCCAGATTATTTATTAATTTCGTAATTAATAAATAGGGAAAATATACAGCTCATAAAAAGAGTCCAAAATATGGTAAATTCATCAAAGAAGGACCCGGAATCCCAATTAAAGGCAATTAATGAGTCATAGCCTTTATCAACAAGGAAAAGACTTATCCTGCAAGAAATACAATGTTTATCCAATATCAAAAAGGAGACTTATTCGCTAAGACTCCTAAACATACCATAAATACTAGGCTCTAGACGCCTATATAAGGACCCTGGTCCTACAATCAGAACTACGTTTTGGGCACAGCTCCATACGTCACAACGCCTCGAAGGCGCAACAAGCCACAAAGGCACCCCTAGAACTACGTTTTAGACTTCATCCACGAATAAGGACATACAAGTCACTACGTCCTTGGTGTGCCCCTGCCGCCATAGCCCCGAGGGCAACACCAAGAACTACGTCTTTGCCTTGATTCTCAACATTAATTGAGATACGTAGGCATCTTGTGAGGACCAATTTAGTCTGGAAACACGAGTGCAGCCATAAAAGCTCGAAGCTCATTAAACCCTCGCGTTAAATTCGTAAGCTCAGATTTTATTCCACAACAGTAATTGTCCGTGATATTTTTAGAAATATTTTAATTATATTAATTATATTTATTAAAAAAATACGTTGACATTTTAAAATAATTAAGTTTTTTTAATAAGCACAAATAGAAAAGCTAATATGTTTTAATTATAAAAAAAATGTAACTGCCCGTAATATTTTTAGATGTGTTTTAATTATATTAATTGTATTTGTTAAAAAAATGTGTTGACTTGTTAAAGTGGGTAAGTTTTTTTAAATAATTAAAAGTATTAAAAATAGGTTTTAAAATATTTAAGTAAGGGTTGTACTTGATATTTTTGGAAAAGAGAAATTTTAATGATAACAAATAAAAAATGTAATATATTTTAATTTAAAGGTAATTTCTCGTGATATTTTCGGAAAAGAAGTAGATTTTGTTAGAAAACAATGTTGTAACTATAAAAGGCACCTAGTTATTATTTTATATTATTTTATTATTTATTAAATAGAGTATTGTTATGGATTAAAAAGTGTACTTGTAAATTTAATGCTAAGGTTTAATGAGCTTCGAGCTTTAATGACTGCACTTGTGTTTCGAGACTAAATCGGTCCTCACAAGATGCCTACGTATCTCAATTATTACTGAGAACCAAGCCAAATTAACGTAGTTCTTAGTGTTGCCCTCGGGGCTATGGTGGCAGGGGCACAGCAAGGACGTAGTGACTTGTATGTCCTTATTCGAGGATGAAGTCTAAAACGTAGTTCTAGGGGTGCCTTCGTGGCTTGTTGCGCCTTCGAGGCATTGTGACGTATGGAGCTGTGCCCAAAACGTAGTTCTGATTGTCGGATCATGGTCCTTATATAGGCGTCTGGAGCCTGGTATTTATGGTATGTTTAGGAGACTTAGCGAATAAGTCTCCTTATTGATAATGGATAAACATCGTATTTTTTGCTGGAGAAGTCTTTTCCTTGTTGATAAAGGCTATGACTCATTAATTGGGATTCTGGATCCTTCTTTGAGAAATTTACCATATTTCGGACTCTTTTCATGAGCTGTATATTTTCCTTATTTATTAATTTCGTAATTAATAAATAATCAGGATTTTAGGCCTTTAATATTTGGCCTTTCCAAATAATCAGCAATTATATTTCTATAATTACTTTTCTGTCCATTTCATTTGCCCCCCAACTTCTGGGAAAATCTCTTTGGGGTTTTCGTAGAAGTTATAGCGTGTTTTTCCTCAAAATTTTCTATTTTAAGGGTATTTTCGACCTCAAAATAGGTCATTTTCGACCAGGATTTAGGTCATTTTCGACCTCATTTTTGACCAGGATTTCGGTCATTTTCGACCAGGATTTCGGTCATTTTCGACCTCGTTTTCGACCTCAACTGGTGTGAGGTCGAAGGTTTCGACCTCGATTTCCCAGTCTTTTTCGACCTCGATCGTTCGACCTCGATCACATATACTTTCGACCTCGTTTTGGTGCGAGGTCGAATGCTTCGACCTCAATTCTTAGTATGTTTTCGACCTCAATTCATAGTATGTTTTCGACCTCAGGTCTTCGACCTCGAACCTATACATTTTCGACCTCAATTTGGTGTGAGGTCGAAGGGTACGAGCTCAATTCTCAGGTGTTTTTCGACTTCGAGTCTTCGAACTCGATCTAAGGTCTTTTCGACCTCAAAATTTTAATTTTTCGATTTTATTTGGGCGCGAGGTCGATGGATTCGACCTTGATTTCTCGTGTATTTTCGACTTCGAGCCTTCAATGTCGATCTAAGGTGTTTTCGACCTTAGTTTCATTATTTTTCGTTCTTTCTTGGGCCTTAACTAGCCCAAATTTTAATTGGATTTCAATTTATTCCAGCCTTGGGCCTTATTGGGCCTTAAAATTTTTAAGCTTTGAATTCGCCTGAGTTTCAATTTGTTTGGGCTTTGATTTTTGTAATCCATAAATGGATTTATGGGCCTTAACTGGCCATAGACGGTTGCCCTTCCCTTAACCGGTTGGGTGACCGGTTGTCTCGATTATAAAAGAGTGGGATTTCCACTATCACTCTTCATTTCATACCTTCACTTTCTAAAAATTTCTCTCTTCTTATTCCGTAGTAAGGCGATTTCCGGCGAAGTTTCCGCGGTTGTATTCTTTGATTTTCTGGGTTCAATCTTCATCATTTGAAGATTTTCGGGGTACAATCTTCATCCTTTGAAGATTTCATAGAAGTTATACCGGTCTTTTTCGAGACTTAGGGTCTTTTTATCCCTTACCTGGGACTTACTACCCTTTTTGGGGATTTTAATATACACTAGTGTTTCACGAGTACCGTCTTGGTGTAAAGTGTGGAGCGACCTACACATTTACGACGATTTTGCCTTATTTGAGGCTAACTTGACATTTGCATAAGCCTTTTATGTCTTATACCGTCTTGTTTTGGCTTCAAGCCTTTCATTGAGCATATCGAATGATGGGGTTTGGACTGAATGTCTTAGGTTTCTGGGGTTTCAACCCTTCACCCTTACGAGTTCTTACTGATGGCTCCACTCGTAGTGATTCATTCTCAAGTCTATCATATCAAACTTCTCTTGAGCTTCAGATTTTTGCTAATTAACAATAAGCATCTTAGGCTTTCTTTTGTATGTTTATTAGCAACATTCACCCATCGGGGTTCGTTGTATTCATCTCTATTTGTGCAGTTGACATGCATATTTTGTATGATTTCCTTTGCATTCATTTGTAGTTTGTCTTGGAAATGCTTTGAGGATGTTTCTACCAATCAAAACGGGTTCAACCCTTCATCTTCTTTCCAGGAAGCTCATGATTTCATCGAACCATACTTCTACTTGTCCTACTAGCGGATCCTTTTAGGATGCACTAAACATAATAGACTTTCAAATTTGAGGCATGCCAAGTCCTTGGCACCTCATGCCCTTTGAGGGTTTCCAATTTGTAGGAGCCTCGACCAAATACATTCTTAACGCGATATGGTCCTTCCCAATTTGGGGCCAGCTTGCCTTTTTGTCCAACTCCGGATGCCTCAATCTTTCGTAGAACCAAGTCTTCTTGTCGAAAGAACCTTTCTTTAACCCTTAGGTTGTAGTAGAAAGATGCCTTCTTTTAATGTTCAACTATCTTGGCATTTGCCTCATCTCTAACTTCGTCAATTAGATCTAAGGCCAGCCTCAAGCCTTCCTCATTTGTTTCTGGTTTATAAGCCTCAACTCTTGGAGACGTGTGAGTAATCTCCACTGGAACCACTGCTTCTGCCCCATATGCCAGCAGAAATAGGGTTGCTCCAGTGGTGACTTTGCAGGTAGTACGATATGCCCATAGTATGGGGATCAACTCATCTACCCAAGTGTTTCTGGAGCGTTCAACTCTTTTCTTCAGTCCATCTAGGATAATTCGATTTGCAACTTCAGCTTGCCCATTTGCTTGTGGATGGGAAACAGAAGTGAAGCGCAACTTGATATCATTCTCATCGCAATAGTTCTTGAACTCATCGTTGTTAAACTGAGTTCCATTGTCCGTGACCAGGATTCGTGGAATTCCATATCTGCATATCACATTTTCTCAGAAGAAATGCATCACTTGCTTGGTGGTTATCTTGGCTAATGGCTTAGCCTCAATCCACTTGGTGAACTAGTCGATTGCTACTATCAAGAACTTTCGTTGAGCACTTGCCATTGGAAATGTCCCGAGTATATCCATTCCCCACATGGCAAAGGGGATAGGTGAGTTAATGGATGTCATCATTTTTGGTGGTTGTCTAACCACTGGTGCATGCTTTTGGCACCGTTCACATTTCTTCACGTAGCTTTTAGCATCAGCAAGTATGCTTGGCCAATAGAAACCTAGACGAGTGATTTTATGAGCAAGGGCTCTGCCCCCCAAGTGCTGCCCACAAATTCCTTCATGTACTTCCTTTAGGGCCAATTCTGCCTCTTGGGGTCTCAAGCATTTCAGATAAGGAATGATGAAAGACTTCTTGTATAGAATTCCATCAATCAGGACATACCTTAGTGCTCTCACATATAGCTTTCTTGCTTCTAAAGTATCGTTGGGTAGCCACCCAGTTTCCAGATGAGCTTTGATGGGATCCATCCAACAACTAGCAACATCAATGGGTGCTACCAACTTTCTGTTGATGCTTGGGGTCTTCAAGACTTGGAAGTATACACTTCCTGCATAGTTTTCAATTTCTGAAGAAGCAAACTTAGACAAGGCATCGGCCTTCATGTTTTCTTCCCTAGGAATGTGCTCAACATAGCATTCGTCAAACTGAGTCATAATGGCCTTGACAAGCTTTAAGTGCTTGGCCATGACTTCATCTCTGGCCTCAAACTCCCCATTTACTTGGGAGACCACCAGCCTCGAATCTCCACATACTTTCAGAGTTTTGACTCTTAAGGCTCCAGCCAGCCCCATGCTTGCCAGCTATCAGGGCTTCATATTCAGCTTCGTTGTTTGTCGGTGGGAAGTCCAGTTTTAGTGCATACTCTATGAGGAATCCATCAGGACTTTGTAGCACTAAACCGGCTCCACTTGATTTTGTTTTTGATCCTCCATCAAAATAGAGCACCCAACATTCTTTGGAGACCATTTCTTCATCTTCCTTGTCTTCCACTGATACTTCCTGCCCCCCGACTTCTTGGTTGTCAATGGTGCATTCAACCATGAAGTCAGCGAGTGCTTGAGCTTTGATGGTCGTTCGAGGCTTGTACATGATGTCAAATTGCCCTAGTTCAATGGCCCATTTGATCAATCTTCCACTAACTTGAGGGCTGTGCAAGATGTTTCTTAGAGGTTGATTGGTCAAAACCTCTATCTTGTGAGCCTGGAATTACGGGCGTAGTTTTCTTGAGGCCATTACCAAGGCTAAGGCAAACTTCTCAATCGTTGAGTAGTGTATTTTTGCCCCATGTAGAATCTTACTCACGTAGTAGATGGGCTTCTGCACTTTCAATTCTTCCTTTATCAGTACAGCTCCAAGAGCTGTGTTAGAAACCGCTAAGTACAAGTAGAGAGTTTCTCCTGGCTTTGGTTTTGCCAACAGGGGTGCTTCAGCCATATATTTCTTCAGGGCTTCAAAGGCCTCTTGGCTTTCAGTTGTCCATTCAAAGTTTTTCACGTTCTTGAGTGCTTTTAAGAAAGATAAGCACTTCTCTCCTGACTTGGAGATAAATCTTCCCAATGCTGCCACTCTTCCCGTTAGTTTTTGGACATCCTTGACAGTCTTTGGTGGTTCCATGTCTAGAATTGCTTTGATTTTGTCGGGATTAGCCTCGATTCCTCTCTTGGAAACCATCAGGCCTAAGAACTTTCCCGAGCCTACACCAAAGGCACACTTAGCTGGATTCAACATCATCTTGTGGTGCCTTAGCACTTCAAATGCCTCTTGGAGGTGCTCAATGTGATCGACCTTATCGAGGCTCTTGACTAACATGTCATCTACGTAGACCTTCATGGTTTTTCCAATTAGGTGTCCAAAAATTTTGTTCACCAACCTTTGGTAGGTTGCCCCTGCATTCTTAAGTCCAAATGCCATGACTAGATAACAGAAAACACCAAAGTCAGTGATGAATGATACCTTGGAGATGTCATCCTTGTGCATTTTGATTTGGTTGTATCCACTGAAGCCATCCATGAAGCTGAGCATCTCGTGTCCAGCCGTAGCATTTATTAATGCATCAATCCTTGGTAAGGGAAAACAATCCTTAGGACATGCATCATTCAAGTCAGTGAAGTCTACACACATCCTTCATTTCCCGTTAGCCTTTTTGACCATCACAGGGTTAGCCAACCATTCTGGGAATTGTATCTCTTCAATGAACCCGGCCTCTAGAAGCTTTTCAACTTGTTTAATGGCCTCTGGCCTTTCTGGAGCAAAATTTCTCTTCTTTTGTTTCACCGTCTTTCTTTCAGGATCCACATTCAACTTATGAGTTATTAATTGGGGATCAATCCCTGGCATGTCAGCCGCTGTCCAAGCAAAAACGTCATTGTTCTCTTGAAGAAAAGATATGACCTTGCTTTTCAATGGCTCAGAAAGTAGTGCCCCAACATAAGTCACCTTCTCCGGTTCACCAGGGACTAAGGGAATTGGGATTAAATCCTCAGCTGGTTTCCCTCTTCGGTCCTCATTGTCACTAGTATCCATGTCTTCAATTGGGAGAACTTGCCCCCCGATTCCATCAGGCCTTAACGCGGCTACATAACAACTTCTAGCCATCTTTTGGTCTCCCCGCTCTTCTTCAATCCCATTCCTCGTTGGGAACTTGTTTTTCAGATGATAAGATGAGGCAACGGCCTTAAACGCATGAAGTCCAGTCCTTCTAAGGATCGCGTTGTAGGTTGAATTTGCCTTTATAACTACAAAGTTCAACATTTGAGTAGATGTATTAATTCCTTGCCCCATGGTCATTGGGAGTTGGATAGTTCCTTCCACCTTTGACTCCACTCCATTGAACCCATATATGGGCATATTCGAGGGTGTCAACTGAGAATCAGTGTAACCCATCTTGATAAAAGCATCGTGGAACAAGATATCCACTGAAGCTCCATTGTCAACTAGGACTCTCTTTGTTTCAGAATTGCCTATCACAGGCACGATGACAAGAGGATCATCGTGGGGGAACTTCACCCCTTCCAAGTCGGAATCATCAAAACCTATCGACACTTCTGTTCTGGCACGCTTTGGTGCTTCTCCAACCACAATCATTACCTCTCGGGTATAAGCTTTTCTTGAGTTCCGGGAGGACCCAACAGCAGTTGGTCCTCCGAATATCATGTTGATAACTGGCCTTCGGGGCTTAGGGTTACGATCTTGGTCATTGTCCCTTCTGTCGTAATCCTTTCTTTCATAATTTCCCCTATGACTTCCTTGATTTCCATCCTTGGTAAATTTGCTGAGTTTTCCTCTTCGTATCAGAAACTCAATCTCATCTTTCAGTTGCCTACAATCATCGGTGTCATGGCCAACTTCTTTGTGGAACCGACAAAATTGGTTTTGATTTCGCTTGGACAGGTTAGCCCTCATTGGCTTTGGCCATTTGAGATCCTCTTCATTTGCTATCTCCATCAGAATTTGACTCCTGGGAGTATTCAATCTTGCATACTTTGTAAACTTTGGCCCAAAATTGCTTCTCTTAGGTGGATAATCAGAGCCCTTTGACGTTCTAGGAAATTTCTCCTTAACATCATATTCCTGGGTTTCCTTCCTCTTCTTTGAGTTTCCATTACCACCAGTAGTGGGTTCATGCTTTCTCATGCTTTCTTCAGCCGTGATGTATTTGTTGGCTCTATCTTGGAGCTTTAACACCTCTCTAGTAAATCGATTAATGTAATCTCTCAAGGCTTCATTCTTTCCTTGCTGAATTCCCATGAGGGATGCAGAGCTTTTCTCGTGCACCCTCCCACTTACGAATTGGTTGATGAACGCCTTGCTCAACTCCTTGAAGGATCCAATAGAATTGGGAGGCAAATGGCTGTACCAACGTTGTGCCATGCCCGCCAGGGTTTGTGGAAACACTCGGCACTTAACCGCATCATTGGTTGGCTGCAACAACAGTGCGTTGGAGAAGGTTCTTACATGGTTAATGGGATCTCCCGTTCCATCATAAGCCTTGGTTGTCGGCATCTTGAATTTTCTAGAGATGTTGGCTTTCATGATGTCTTTAGTGAAGGGCGGTGTTGGATCATCAGGATCTCCTAGGGGCAACAAAACGGTGGGATAACCTCTTGGGGCCTCAGCCCTTTTGCTTCTTCTAGGTGCTGGATCCAAGTTGATTATCGGGACTCCTCCCGTTCCTTGGTTTTGTGTCCTTATGGCTTCTTCTTCGGCCAGTAGCTTTTTGAGCCTTGCAGTCTCGGCTTCAAGGGCCGCAAGTTTTTCCTTAGTAGTTTGGTGTTGTTCCCGATTGGTTTGGGAGGAGCGTCTCCTTCTTGGGGCAACGTCCCTCTCATCTCCTGTTAAGTAATTCTCATCCTCGGTGTAGGGACCTGAGTAGTCTTGAAAAGGGGTTTGCTGATTTTGGGGTCCCAGACCTTAAATATATGGGGGCACATATGCCTCATGATAGATGGGGTTTGCACCGCTACTGCCCACCGGGGGTCGAGGAGGCATACCATAGGTTGGCATACCGAGAGTTTGAGTCGTGTATTGGGGAAGATCCGTGGTATGAAGTTGGAGGCCACGTGGGGTGTTTGCGAGCAGTGAAGAGGTTGTGATTGGTTGCTGGTGAACGATCTCTTGTGGATTTGGCCCATGAACGACAATTTGTAGGGGATTCGTCCCTTCAGCAGTAATTGGGACTTTCGGTCCTTGAGTGGTAGTGATGGGGATATATGTCCCTTCAGCGCCAGTGATTGGCGGTGGTTGGCTTCCATGAGTCTCTGTTGCAGAGGTAAGAGGAAGTCCATCAGAAGTATGAGGATCGCGAATTGTTCTTCGTGTGTTTGCCATGGTTGATGTTGTTTTCCCACAGGCGGTGCCAAATGTTATGGATTAAAAAGTGTACTTGTAAATTTAATGCTAAGGTTTAATGAGCTTCGAGCTTTAATGGCTGCACTTGTGTTTCGAGACTAAATCGGTCCTCACAAGATGCCTACGTATCTCAATTATTACTGAGAATCAAGCCAAATTAACGTAGTTCTTGGTGTTGCCCTCGGGGCTATGGTGGCAGGGGCACACCAAGGACGTAGTGACTTGTATGTCCTTATTCGAGGATGAAGTCTAAAACGTAGTTCTAGGGGTGCCTTCGTGGCTTGTTGCGCCTTCGAGGCGTTGTGACGTATGGAGCTGTGCCCAAAACGTAGTTCTGATTGTAGGATCAGGGTCCTTATATAGGCGTCTGGAGCCTGGTATTTATGGTATGTTTAGGAGACTTAGCGAATAAGTCTCCTTATTGATAATGGATAAACATCATATTTTTTGTTGGAGAAGTCTTTTCCTTGTTGATAAAGGCTATGACTCATTAATTGGCATTCTGGATCCTTCTTTGAGAAATTTACCAGATTTTGGACTCTTTTCATGAGCTGTATATTTTTCTTATTTATTAATTTCGTAATTAATAAATAATCAGGATTTTAGGCCTTAAATATTTGGCCTTTCCAAAGAATTAGCAATTATATTTCTATATTTACTTTTCTGTCCATATCAAGTATTAAAATATGTTTTAAAATAAATAAGTAAGGATTGCACCTCATATTTTTAGAAAATAGAGATTTTAGTAATAACAAATATAAAAGATAATATGTTTTAATTTAAAGGTAATTGACGTGATATTTTTGAAAAAGGAGTAGATTTTGTTAAAAAAAATTTTAATTATAAAAGACAATCAGCTAGTTACTATTTTTATATTGTTTTATTATTTATCAAATAGAGTATTAAAATAGATTTTAAAATAAATAAATAAGGATTGCACCTCATATTTTTGGAAAACGGAGATTTTAGTGATAACAAATATAAAAGGTAATGTTGTGGAATAAAAAACGTACTTGTAAATTTAATGCTAGGGTTTAAGAGCTTTCGAGCTTTTAATGGATGTTCTCGTGTTTCGTGACTAAATCGGTCCTCACAAGATGCCTACGTATCTCAATCAATGCTGAGAATCAAGCCAAAATACGTAGTTCTCATGTGAAGGACCAAGGATATAGGCGTCAGGAGCCTTGTATTTAGAGTAGGTTTAGGAGACTTAGCAAATAAGTCTCTTTCTTGATGGTGGATAAGGATTGTATTCCTTGGTGGACAAGTCTTTTCCTTGTTGTAGAATAAGGATTGTGACTAATTATTTCCTTTAATTGAGATTCTAGATCCTTCTTTGAAGAATTTGTCATATTTTGGACTCCTTTCATGAGCGGTATATTTTCCCTATTTATTAATTACGAAATTAATAAATAATTAGGGTTTCGGGCCTTGTCTATTGGGTCGTATTCTTGGACCAATCTAGGTCTAATTAATATCTCATTAATTACACTTCTTGGGTTATTTTTCTGCCCATATCATTTGCCCCCAACTTCTAGGAAAATCTTTTTTGGATTATCGTAAAAGTTATTTCATTCGGGAGTTATAGAGTTTTCTTTTGTATACTAGTCTGGTTCTGCGAACATATAGTCCTAAACCAATTTATATAATTTTCCCAAAATAGGAATCAGGATTTTTCATTAATTTTCTGTAAAATACTCCAAAATTCGAAAATCTGGTATAATTTTGACCAGGATTCTAGTCGAATTTTGCCTCATTTTAGCTCCTGGTCGAACACTTTCGGCCAGGATTCTGGTCGAATTTGTGCTCCATTTTAGCTCCTGGTCGAACACTTTCGACCAGGATTCTGGTCGAATTTGTGCTCCATTTTTGCTCCTGGTCGAACACTTTCGACCAGGATTCTGGTCGAATTTATGCTTCATTTTGGCTCCTGATCGAACACCTTCGACCAGGATGAGGTCGTAGGGTTTCGACCAGGATCGTGGTCGAAAATATGTTCTATTTTGGCTCCTGGTCGAACACCTTCGACCATGATGGATGTCGTGGGGTTTCGACCTCATTTGAGGTCGAACATTTCGCCCATTTTTAGCTCCTGGTCGAACACCTTCGACCAGGATGAGGTCGTAGGGTTTCGACCAGGATCGTGGTAAAAAATATGTTCTATTTTGGTTCCTGGTCGAACACCTTCGACCAGGATGGATGTTGTGGGGTTTCGACCTCATTTGAGGTCGAAAATTTCGCCCATTTTTGGCTCCTGGTCGAACACCTTCGACCAGGATGAGGTCGTAGGGTTTCGATCAGGACCGTGGTAAAAAATATGCTCTATTTTAGCTCCTGGTCGAACACCTTCGATCGGGATGGATGTCGTGGGGTTCGACCTCATTTGAGGTCGAACATTTCGCCCATATTGACTCCTGGTCGAACACTTTCGACCAGGATGAGGTCGTAGGGTTTGACCAGGATCGTAGTCGTAGGGTAGGAATACTTTATATTTCTTTTATTTATTTTTGGGCCCATTTCCTCTTTGGGCTTCGCTTGACATCTATTGGGCTTAACCGGTCAATGCCGGTTGCCCTTCCTTTTGACTGGCTGTCCTTTCTATATAAGTGTGAAGTTTTACTCAATCATTTCTCACTTCTCACATTCTATTTCTCACAGTTACTCTCCTAGAATTTCCCCAAAATTTTCTCTGCGAGGCTCTGCGGTAAGGCGATTCCCGGCGAGGTTTTCCGATTGAAATCACCGGTTTCTGGGTTTTTTCGTTTGAAGATTTGAAGATTCTGGGATTTTCTGCTTGAAGATTTGAAGATTCTGGGTTTTTGCCTTGAAGATTTGAAGATTCTGGGTTTTTCTGCTTGAAGATTTGAATATTTCTGGGTTTTGGAAATGGCTGATCGCGCTTCCCAACGTCTCCAAAAAATGAATTCCGCTTCCAAACGAGGTACCCTTGTTCCTATTTGTTCCAAATACATGTCTTTGCATGATATGATTAACGAACGTGGGGATGAATACTCGTCTGTGTCTGCCTTAGATTCATATGATTGTAATAATAAATTCCATGATGTAGATAAAATCAAAGATTATAATAAGATGTATAGGGTTAAAGCCCCCTTAAAATTAGTTCATGCCGGTGCCGGTGACCGTTCCTGTCACTGGCGGTCCCTGTGTATTTATAGAGACGCCATAGTCGCCGGTCTTAGGTTCCCCTTTCACGAATTTATACCTAGACTTCTAGCAGATGTCCAAGTAAACCACTGTCAATTACCCCTAATGCCTGGAGGATAATTAACTGTTTCATGGTTTTGTGCTTGCGTAATAAATTTCCTCTTTCTGTCCCTTTGTTTAGAAAGATTTTTCAGTTTAAGAACAGTTTTGCCAACAACTTGGGTTGGGTCTACATTAGCCATAGGGTTGGTCTTCCCTTCATTTTCCACCCAAAGTCTATCCCTGATAACAACCCTAGGTGGAAGAACGAATTTATGTACCTTGTCTGGGAAGGTGGGGATTGGGGAACTTTGTTCCGTAAATCATTTGGTAGAGTTGCGGATGGTAGTCCCAGCAACATAATTTTGAACGACGAGGAGTCCCATGCCTACTCTGAGCTAATCAAAGACAATGGGACTACCGTGGCTTGGGAGCTTCTGGACGAATTTGTCCTCAAGTCTGTTCACCTTTCAAGTGTTTCAGACAAGGGTAAATTTCCTTATCTTCTTTTTGCTTATTACTTTCTTTCTTTTTTGAGATTTCTTGTGATCATTCTTTGTTTGTTTTCACAGTTGCGACCTTTATCAACAAAACCAACGAGCCCAAGGATGATGAAACCTCGAGGATGAAGAGGGCCATGATAGGAAATGACCCTCGAGGGAGGCCTGATGCTCCCAGTTTCCTGATCCCTCCCCAGGTTCCCGTGGATGAGACAGACATTCCCGTGTCTTCAAAATCCTCGGTTTGGCGCCCCAACTGGGGTATTAGGAAGAGGGACACCATTACTGGGGTGTCCAAGCATGTTGTGGATTGGTCATACCATTCACTCACTCCTTTCGACTACAAAGACTTCGTTGCAAATTCTACAATCGAGGGAGTTGAGCATCTGGGCGCCCAGGCCATTGCTGCGGTATTCTTCTTACCTTAGCCTTTTTAGTCTTTATTCTTCTTATCCAACCTTTATCTCAATTTAAATTCTTTTTATTTTTGGTAGAGCAATGCCAACTTCCAGGGGGCACTTTTTCAAGCTAAAGCTTGGCGTACCTCTTCCGAGGCCAACAAGATTAAGCTGGAAAAGTCTGAGGAGGAAGTAAAGTCTCTAAAAGAGGCTTTAGCTAGGAAGGAGAAGGAGCTCACTGATGCTCAAGCTGATTTAGTTGAGCTGAGAAAGAGCAAGGACGATTACATCGATGAGTACCTTGACTCTCAGGAGTACAAGGATCTGATAGAGAAGCACGATGAGATCCTTTTCCCAGTCCAGTATTTAGGAGGATGGGAGGATGCTATTCAGGCTATCTTGGCTAAGCATCCCGAGGCTTTTGATCCTGCTCATTTCCCAACTCTTCACCCTCCTACTCCTCTAGAGTGCCTTCTGGCTGGGACAGCTGATATGGAGGAGGATGACAGGATTATTGATCCTGCACTTCATCACCTCCTGGTGATACTTCTGTCAATGATCCCGACGCCACTGATCACACTTCTGGTTCAAGCTCAGGGGAGGAGACTGATACTGGGAGCAAGGGCGAGGGCAACTAGTTTTTTAGATTTATTTATCTTTAATGGCCGCCTGTGGCTTATGTTACTCTTTTTTCGGGCTTAACTTAAACTTTCTGTAAGTTTAATTTCAAGTCTTTTAGTTTCTTCCAACTCTTAGCTTTGCATGTTTACTAAAAATTTATGCATGTCTATTAGTATGTGATGCACATAAAGTATCATGAAAACATGATAATGTTGAATAAAATCATAACTTTGAAAATGGGTACAACCCTTACATAATAATCTACTTTCTACCTCGAGTTAAAAACTCGGATTGATTTCATCGACCTTATTTCTACTTGTCCTAATAGTGAGTCCAGTTAGGAAACAGTCGAACATAATCGACTTTTAAGTTTGCAGCATGCCAAGTTCTTGGCACTTCAATCCCTTCGAGGGTTTCCAACTTGTATGAGCCTCGTCCAAATACGTTCTTGACTCGGTATGGCCCTTCCCAATTTGGAGCCAACTTGCCTTTTTGTCCAACCTCGGATGCCTCAATCTTTCGGATGACTAAATCTCCTTGACGAAAGAATCTCTCTTTAACCCTTAGGTTATAGTAGAAAGATGCCCTCTTCTGATGTTCAACTACTTTAGCATTTGCCTCATCTCTAACTTCATCAATTAGATCCAAGGCCAGCCTTATGCCTTCTTCATTTTCCTTTGGCTCATAAGCTTCAACTCTTGGAGATGTGTGAGTAATCTCTACTGGAACCACTGCTTCTGCCTCATATGCTAACAGAAAGGGGGTTGCTCCAGTGGTGACCTTACAAGTAGTACGATATGCCCATAGTATGGGGAGCAATTCGTCCACCCAAGTGTTCTTAGAGCGTTCAACTCTTTTCTTCAGTCCATCTAGGATAATTCGATTTGCGACCTCAGCTTGTCCGTTAGCTTGAGGATGAGCAACAGAAGTGAAACGTAACTCAATATCATTCTCCTCACAATACTTCTTGAAATCTTCATTGTTAAACTGAGTTCCATTATCCGTGACCAAGATTCGTGGAATCCCGTATCTGCATATTACATTCTCCCAGAAGAAGTGCATTACTTGCTTGGTGGTTATCTTGGCTAAAGGTTTAGCCTCAATTCACTTGGTGAAGTAGTCGATTGCCACTATCAAAAAATTTCTCTGTGCACTTGCCATTGGAAATGGTCCAAGTACCTCTTGAAGTGATCATCAGTGGTTCCTTGTTGCAGGGCTATCATAGCTACCTTGTCTTCCAAGTCCGGGACTTTCAGAACCTCCCTAATGAATCGATTTATATAATCTCTCAAGGCTTCATTCCTTCCTTGTTGGATTCCCATGAGAGACGCAGAACTTTTCTCATGCACTCTTCCACTCACAAATTGGTTGATAAACGCCTTGCTCAGCTCCTTAAAAGACCTAATAGAATTGGGAGGTAGACGGCTATACCAACGTTGGGCCATGCCTGCTAAGGTTTGCGGGAACGCCCTGCACTTGACCGCATCATTGGTTGGCTACAACATCAGTGCATTAGAGAAGGTTCTTACGTGATTCGCGGGATCTCCCGTTCCATCATAAGCTTTGATCGTTGGCATCTTGAATTTCCTGGATATGTTAGCTTTCATGATGTCCTGAGTAAATGGTGGTGTAGGATCATCAGAATCTCCTAGGGGTAACAAAACACTAGGATCACTCCTCGGGGCTTCAACCCTCTTGGTTCTTCTCGGTACCGGATCTAAATTAATCACCGGGACTCTTCCAGTTGCTTGGCTTTGTGCTTTGGCAGCCTCTTCTTCAGCCAATAATTTCTTGAGTCTTGCAGTCTTTGCCTCATGGGCTGCAATTTTTTCCTTAGTAGCTTGCTCCCGATTCGTTTGGGAAGAACGTCTTCTCCTTGGGGGCAAGATCCCTCTCTTCTCCATTTGAGTCATTCTCATCCTCAGTGTAGGGTCCCGAATAATCTTGAATCAAAGGGGTCTGTCGAGTTTGAGTTTATTGGTTTTGGGGTCCCAGACCTTGTATGTAAGGGGGAACATATGCTTCATGGTAAGTGGGATTGAGACCACTGCTGCCCACCGTGGGTCGAGGGGGCATGCCATAATTTGGCATCCCAAGAGTCTGAGTTGCGTATTGGGGGAGATCCGTGGTATGAAGTTAAAGGCCACGTGGTGCATTCACAAGCAGCGGGGAGGTTGTGATTGGTTGCTGGAGAGTGATCTCTTATTGATTAGGTCCATGAACGACCATTTGCAGGGGATTCGTCCCTTCAACCGAAATCAGGATTTCCGGTCCTTGAGTGGTGGTGAGGGGAATATTAGCCCCTTGAGTGCCAGTGGTTGGCGGTGGCTGGCTTCCTTGAGCACCTGCCTCAGAGGTGAGAGGAAGCCCTTCAGAAGTTTGAGTATCTCGAGTCGTTCTTCGTGTGTTTGCCATGGTTGATGTTGTCTTCCCACAGACGGCGCCAAATGTTGTGGAATAAAAAACGTACTTGTAAATTTACTGCTAGGGTTTAAGAGCTTTCGAGCTTTTAATGGATGTTCTCGTGTTTCGTGACTAAATCGGATGCCTACGTATCTCAATCAATGTTGAGAATCAAGCCAAAAAACGTAGTTCTAATATGAAGGACCAGGGTCCTTATATAGGCATCAGGAGCCTTGTATTTAGAGTAGGTTTAAGAGACTTAGCGAATAAGTCTCCTTCTTGATGATGGATAAGGATTGTATTCCTTGGTGGGCAAGTCTTTTCCTTGTTGTAGGATAAGGACATTGACTAATTATTTCCTTTAATTGAGATTCTAGATCCTCTTTGAAGAATTTATCATATTTTGGACTCCTTTCATGAGCTGTGTATTTTCCCTATTTATTAATTACGAAATTAATAAATAATTAGGGTTTCGGGCCTTGTCTATGGGGCCGTATTGTTGGACCAATCTAGGTCTAATTAATATCTCATTAATTACACTTCTATGGTTATTTTTCAGCCCATATCAGGTAATATGTTTTAATTTAAAGATAATTGTCGTGATATTTTTGGAAAATGAGTAGATTTTGTTAGAAAACAATATTTTAATTATAAAAGGCAATCATCTAGTTACTATTTTTATATTTTTATATTATTTATTAAATGGAATAAAGCACCGAAAATTGACCGAAAACCGAAAACCAAAACTTTCAATGTTTCGGCTTTAATAATATAGTATAGATATATATCATACTCAAATAAAAACTAAAAAAAACTAGAAACCAAGCCCAATCCAATAAAAATAAGCTGTCCGGCCCAACTATCGTCATCCACTAACCATAAATCACCAAACTACAAACAAAATCAAGCTAAACTTTTCAATTTACATGCCTATCATGTTGGATTATTTGAATAAATTTGAAATACATTAATTTATTATTTTATTTTGTGACTTATTGCTTTGATTTTGTAACCCCCACAATAATGTTGTATTAATGATTTACTCATTATGGCGTGTAGGTTACAAAATTGATTGCTACATGAGTTACAAAGTTTACTCCTATATAAGGAGACATTGACTTCATTGTTTGATACACCAAAAATCCCTCAAACAATTTTCATAGCATTTTGTATTTCATCTTAGAGCTCTAGGTTCTGTTTCTGTGAGATAGAAGGCGTATTTGTTTGGTTCATAGAAGACGGGTCTTTAAGTGCTTAAGATCACCTTTGTTCGTTGTATTCTGGGAGACGGAAGTCAACACACCTTCAAGCACCACACGGAAGGGGCTTATCTGTTTTAAGGAGAACGTGGTTTTCACGTGCCTCGAACTTTCATTTCGATATTTTATTGTTGTAATCTTAATTTCAGGTATAATCTTAATCTATACATCCTACAAGCTTAAAACATATAACTCTATTTACATGAATTAGTTTTATTAATAAACTGTTTTTTTGGATTTTTCGGGAGTGTAGTATTTTTGCAACTGTATAGGATTAGTAGATTTTTTTTTTTTTTGCAAGTTGTTGTGATGCCTGGTAAAATGTATTAATTAGTGTTAATTTGCATGATTCCCCTCGTTTAAACCCGTGTTATCCAATTCGGAGTGCATCTGATTAGTATATCAAGATATGCATGTTGCCTCTGTTGTCACTTTAGTACTCCACTACATGGTTCTTATTAAATGATTGTAGAAGCTATATATGTTCCAAATTGCTCGGTTAATTTTGTGTAGAAATTTTTTTCTTTTACCATGCTAGTTTCGTTTATGACTTGTGTGTTGTATCCGGAAATACTTCTGACTTGGCAATTGATTTAGATCTTTAATATTTTTGTCCGTTCATGTTGCGAGTTATTTTGTCCTCTGTAACTCATCCTTTATGTTTATATTTTTGGAGTTCTTTGGTGTGGCTTAATTTTTGTTGGTTTTAAATGATATAATTTTGTCTGTTTATTTATGTGTTGGTCTCATTTTGTTAAAGGAAAAGTTATTTGGTATCGTTTTTAAATGTTAAAATCTTCTTAGGCCTAACTCTTGGCAGTTTCTGATCTTATTGGCAATTTGTTATATATGTTTTATAACTGACATGATTAGTATGTGTTTTATTGCATGGCCTCGTAACCGTAGCATTAACATGAGTAGATGTTTTATTCTATTACAATTAGTATCGCAAGACTAATATTGATCAGTAATTATTTTATTGCTTTGTGTATGCTTAAAATTGTTACTGGTTTGTCCATAATTTGTTAATTGGTTTTATAAGACTCATGCGTAACTTGTCTAAGTCAGACATAAATCCTTATATATATTAAATCCATTAGTTTAATAATGTTAACATGTCGTATGTGATGTCATTTTTATGGTTCTGGCTTTAGTTTGGAGGTTTAAAAAATGCGAAAAAAGACTTGTATTCTTGTGCAATTTTTTGCTCGCATAACTGATAAGTTGCTACTTTATCTTCACTTCTGTTGATGAATTAGTTTCTGCAATTGTTAGCATATTTGCGCATGTTTTCTGGATTTGTAATTGCACTAACAGAAATACACGAGGCATGCATTTTGGACTTGATATATAGTCATTGTTCTTGCTATTTTTTTACTGTCCCTGTATGCATGTTTGAAATACTTATTTTATTTGGGCAATTATTTATGCAAATTATCTTGATTTCAGAAATTTCGGGAGTTGATGGAGCTAACTTGTCTGGTGATGGGAGTGTAACTGCTGAGGCAGTGCCTAAGACGGCGACCCTTGTGGTGCCTAATACGGCTGTACCGGTAATCGCTCACGCGGAAAAACCGGAAAAATTCAATGGGCTGAATTTTAAGAGGTGACAACAAAAAATGTTGTTCTATTTGACCACCTTGAACCTTGTGAGGTTCTTGACCGAGGATGCACCTAAGCTGAAAGACGATGAGTCTGATGTTGAGCTTGTTAGTGTAGCTCAAGCTCGGAACCACTCTGATTTCTTGTGCAGAAATTATATAATGAACTGTTTGAGTGATTCACTGTACAATGTGTATAGTGTGCTAAAGATGTCCAAAGCTTTGTGGGACTCACTCGACAGAAAGTATAGAACCGAGGATGCGGGTACTAAGAAATTTATAGTAGCCCGACTCCTTGAGTTTATGATTGTGGATTCTAAGAAGGTGGTTAGTTAAGTTCAAGACCTTTAGATGATAATGTATGAAATGGAATCTGAGGGAATGACCATGAATGAAGCCTTCCAAGTAGTCGTTATAATTGAGAAATTACCCCCCTGGTTGGAAGGACTTCAAGAATTAGAATAGAGTCTCAAATAAGGACACGCAAAGTGTTCTGAACGTAGTCATGTCCTTGTTTTAGGTTGCAGGACCGAGTCTAAAAATAATTTACTACCACTAGATACATGATCCTTGTCTGAAATTTGGATATGTGATTTAATATTGAGTTTACTAAGTTGAGGCATTTTTGGAGATTCTTATCAGATTGTTTGAGATACAAAACAATACGAACTACAAATCTTTGTTAATAATAATATAAATAAAGATTTAAAATAAATTAATTATTACTCTAAAATCTGAAAAGTACTTTCATATTAGGTATTGATACCCGTTTTCTACTAAAATATAAAAGTTTCGTATCCCTATTTTATCTTCGAGTTTCACTCATCTTGTTTCCAAGTATAATTATTATATCATCTCTTCTTTTAAATAAAGTGTCTCGTTATGATCTATAACAAGCATTACATTTGATATTTATCTTCAAGTGGGTGACTATTTTTTTTGTCGCTATTAAAATGACTGAGTTTAACAACCTCCATTGTTGTGCACGAAATACTGGGTGTTTGTTCGTACCCGCATGCCCGTACCTGCATTGATGTGTGGGGATATTTAAATCGCTTTGTGCGCGTGGTTTATATAATTAAGGCATTTGTTGCAAATAAGGAGGCATTCGTTGCAAATAAGGAGGTAATAATGTAAATCCACACCCACGTTGCATGCATCGTTGCACAATTTTTGATATATTTTGATTCATTATTTACTATATATCTGTAGATATGTAATCTATGCAATATTCGTATATGATTTATTTGGTTTATTAAAGTATTTGATTGCTCTCTCTTTCTCTCTCTCTTGATAACGATATTTCAATACATTGTCTTAACTGTTTTTCTCTTCTTGCTGAGCATATTAATTGTGCACTCTTGCCGCTTGAAAATATTACATCTAAGCATGAGACTGGTGAGATATCGAACCCGAAAAGAAAAAAGAAGTGTGAAAGTTTTAATTCTTGCTGATAGATGACCTCAGTACTTTGAAACTTTGAAGCAACTAATAGTTAGAGCCTTTTGACTTGAGTAATATCACTTTTGATAGGACACTGAAGGATCCCGTTATAAGATATCACTTCAGTCTAGATTCTGGAACGTTGTTGTACATATTCCGCGTTAGAATCAGTGTTGTTTGTATTAAGTACCATTATGTAAATTAAACTGATGTAATAATATAAGTTTGAGTTTTTGTATCGGTTCAAGTCTATGTTTGTTAATCATTTAAGTGTTATGATTTGGGGGCGTTACACATATCATATCTCATCACTAGTACATAAATGACTTTTAGCGTCGGTCAAAAAGACCTTTAGTGTCGATTTTTAGGTGTAGTATATGTAGGGGACGCTATAGGTATAGGTCTTTAGTGTCGGTTAAATAGATGACGCAAATCACTTGATAATAGCGTTGGTTCCTTAAAAAACCGACGCATATTAGTTGTTAATAGCGTCGGTTTTTTAAAGAACCGACGCATAAGCTATTACTATTAGCGTCAGTTGCTTAAATAACCGACGCATAAGGTATTACTATAGTGTCGGTTGCTTATAGAACCGACGCATAAGGTATATTATTGGTGTCGGCTGGGTAAAGAACCGACACATAAAGTCAGGTTATAAGTGTCGGGTTTTTCAAGAACCGACGCTTCAAGTCAATTTTTAAAAAATATATATAATTTCAAAATTGCAATTTTAGTAACCTTTACAAATTCTGCATTATTATATATAACAATTGCAATTTTCCCATGCCAACAAACATCAGATTTATTATATAAAAAACTAGTCTCAAACTACAAAAGAAAAAAAGAAAAAAAAGATCACATTTAATCTTATTAATACATTTACGAAAGCGTAATAAGTGATGCCTTTGAATGTCAACTCATCCATCAGATTAATAACACAAGGTTTTTCCAAATATCTGTCCTTGAAAGCTTTGACAGTAGCTGAAAATTAGCAGAGAACATCAATATATGTCGAGTCTGGGCAAGATAATCAGTGAACTCCTCTACAGAAGATTGTAACTCCTGCGACAACAGCTTAACAGCCTGGGAGGAAAAAAAATTCAACTTTGATTCTCACAAAAATAAATATTCAAATATTAGAAAAACCAAAAAGTTTAGAATTAGAACCTTTTTTAAAAAAAATTAAACCTAGAATGTAGCAGTTTTGCCAATTCCACTTTTTGCTCTAGCAAGAATATTCTTCCAGTAAGGGCTTTTCAAATCCTGGATGTTCTTCTCAATATTGTCTTCTACTGATTGTGTGACGCCCTCCCGACCCGGGGTCAAAATCGGGTAGCGCACAACCAATAATAATCACAACTCTTGAAATATAATATCAGTTTAAAAGTGACCCCAAAATAATAAGGATCGAGCACAGGTTATAATATGAAACAAGTCAACACAACTACTAATATTATTACAAACCACTATGTTATTAGGGTAACCCCGATAGGGAATTACGCTAACAACTAAATGTCTACCGAAGTTTTACACACTGATTCAGTTAAGGTTACATTACTTATACAATCCCTCTATAAATTACACTCCAAACTACTACCTGACCGCGGACACTGGGAAACTGACGGGTCACCCTCATCCTAGCTGTTCGCCTAACATGAGACATCCTCGTAACTATCTGAAAGGTTAGAATAATAGAGAATCAAGAGTGAGCCAAAATGCTCAGCCAGTGCGATAAAATATAGCTCTGAATATCAATGTATGATTCAATAAATATGCATTTTAACTCAACAATACAGAACAGATATTTGGAAAGGATCTATGGAATGTAAGAGCAATGAAACTTGATTATCAATACCAATACATAACTTTAAAAGTAGTCTAATATCATATAAGTACCTTTTCTCACTTTATCATCAAAATAAATGAATTGGAATCTACTAAACGCTACGAGCTAAGCCGACGATCGATCGCTCTTAGCTCGCCAACCATACTGTGGTCCACAGCAGGCTAAACTGGGATCCCTGGGCAATACAATAAAAAATCAGCCCATTTTGGCACTTATTGACCATGGCCAAAATATCATTCAACATTTCGCGACCGGCGTACGGCCCTGTATTTCCCAATTCACGGGTTCAATATAAAACCCTCATTTTTTCAAATCACAACTTTACCCTTGTCGGGTTCATAACTCAAATCACAGTTTCAACAAAATAATTACACTTTTCTCATTTAACATGGCAATATGAATCTGATAAGTAAGAATATCAATCAGAGGGTTTATTGAATACTGAAAGAAATAGTTCAAGTCCTTAAAAAAGTATACTTATAACAGATAAGCCTTACATTCTGAAGGAAATAAACCGGATTATACATAACATATATGAGTTCGAATAAGGGACTGAATCCGATAACTGCATTAACAAGAAATAATAATAACAATTGTAGTTCAGTGTAAAAGAGCCAACACTTGGAAATTAAGTGAAGAGTATAAACACTTGCCTGATCAGCGATAATAAATCCTGGTCACTCTCGTTCGTCAAACACTTCTATAACATAAAAATCAATATCCAAGTCAACGACCTCGTAAACCTCATTTTCTAGTAATACTGACATATTCTTATTTTAATAAACCTTTATAATCATGTCAGCCACAATCAAAACATTCAACTAGGTCCTGGAACAGTTATTCATAATTATAATTTAATACTCGGGTTCTCGCATAATTTGTACAACCCATATCCTTATTTCAATGAATTAAATGCATCATATAAGTCACGTAACTGTCACAAAGAAATTTCAAAATATTCGTCAACTCTCGTTTGAAAAGAAACAAGTCACCAAATATTTTTAGATCGAAAATCGAATTATTTTTCACAATTTAAAGGTTTAAAAACAATTTAATCAATTAATATAAAATTAATTGACTAATTATAAACATTTAACAAATTTTTATTGAATAAAACTAAGTAAGGAAAATAATTAAATCTAATTTGAATTAATTAATAATCATTTAATAGAATTAATCGATTAATAAAATTAATCAATTAATTAAATTAATTAATTATTAATAAAAAATAATTAAAATAATTAAATTTAATAAATTTTCGAATTAAAATAAATTTTCTGAATTTTAATAAAAAATTTCGAATAATAAAATGAATTTTTAAAATAAAAATATGATTTTTAGAATTTTAAAACAATTTTTGATTTATTTTTAAAAATAAATCCCAGAAACACTTTTTCTGAAAAGCAATTAGGGTTTTGAAGATTGAAACCGGGTCAGAAATCGGGTTGCCAAGAACAGAAACGGGTCGCCAAGAACAACCCACCGGAAACTGGAAATTTTCCAGAATCCGGCCGGCGTCCGGCCACCGGATTCCGTCCATGGTCAAAAATGCCCCAAAACTCACGTTTCTTTGAGGGCTTTTGCTTAAAACTTCATAACCAATCTAACCAACACCACAATATGCCCAAACCATGCCTGAATCGTTCTAAAAATCCGGTCAAACCAAACCGGGTTCGGTTTTCCGGCCAACTTTCCGTTATACAGATTTTGTACATGAAATTCATCGTTATTGATGTTAAAATGATCATTACAACACATCAAACTAAAGCCCTCTATCAAATAACATGAACAATTAATAATAAGAACGGACTATTCAAAAGAAAAAATCGGGTAAAACCCTAAAATCAAATTTTCTAAAAACGAACATAAACATGAAATTAAAACATGAATTCCTACTAATTAGAACCCTAGGAACATGTTGAAAGCAATCAATTGAACGGAGGATCCCCAGAATAGAAATCCCCAAATTCGAACATAAACCCTAATTTTCCAGAAAATTTCAAAAATTCGTAATAAATTGAAAAATTACCAGATGATGAAACGGATTGAAGATTAAGAATCTAGGGATCAAGAGCTTTGATTTAAGTACCCAAACTTGAAATTTGGATTTCAATAACACTTCCGATCTTTGATTCGATTACGAAGAACACGAAGAACACGATTAGGGTTTTCGGGTATTTTTTTGGTATTTATCGATATATTATATGCTTTATTATACGTAAAATAATTACGATTCGTTTATTTATATTTAACAAAAAATAATACCTCAAACGACATTTTTGGTTCAATATTGATCCGTTGGATCGCTTTTATTCGAATATAACGTACCAGTTACAAAACGATAATCCTCAAAAAGTACGGATAATCACGAAAATAATTTAATACTATCTCGATGAACGAGCCAAAATATCTTTATAACAATTATTCAAAAATATCCCCCGTCTTAAAAGGATTCTGTCCCCAGAATCAACCTAGGTAAACAAATAAGGATATTTCTCTCGCATTTCACTTTCTAATTCCCAAGTTGACTCTTCTACTTTAGGGTTTCTCCACAGAACTCTTACTATTGGTATGGTTTTATTCCTTAACACTTTCTCCTTACGGTCTAAGATTTCTACTGGTTGCTCTACATAAGATAGGTCTGGCTGAATCTCTATTGGTTCATATTCGATTACATGGCTTGAGTCAGGATTGTAGTTCTTGAGCATCGATACATGAAAAAAATTATGGATATGTCGCATGTGTGGAGGTAAAGCCAATTCGTACGCAACTTTTCCCACGCGCTTCAGAATCTCAAAAGGTCCAACAAATCTCGGACTAAGTTTCCCTTTCTTCCCAAATCTGGTCAATCCTTTCCATGGTGAAACCTTCAATAACACTTGATCTCCTGTATTATAACTCATGTCCTTCCTTAACTCATCTGCATATTTCTGTTGTCGATTTTGAGCAGCTACCAATCGTCCTTGAATGAGATCGATCTTTTCCTTAGTTTGTTGAATCAATTCCGGCACTAATATCTTGCGTTCACCAACCTCGTCCCAACATACTAGAGATCGACATCGTCGTCCGTATAAGGCTTCAAAAGGTGGCATTCCAATGCTGGCATGGTAACTATTATTGTAAGATAATTCAACCAATGGTAAATGGTCATCCCAACTGCCTTCAAAGTCCAATGCACAAACTCGTAGCATATCTTCAATTGTCTGAATAGTTCGTTCACTCTGCCCGTCTGTTTGAGGATGATACGTCGTGCTCATATTAAGTCTGGTTCCTAAAGCTTCTTGAAATTGTCTCCAAAACCTTGAATTAAACCGTGGATCTCTATCGGACACGATTGACACTGGCACTCCGTGACGTACTATTATCTCGTTTAAATAAAGATGAACCAACTTATCTAACGAATACCTTTCATTAATCGGAAGAAAATGTGCTGACTTTGTCAATCGATCAACAATAACCCAGATAGCATCATGATTAGCTTTAGTTCTTGGTAATCCTACCACGAAATCCATAGCAAGGTGTTCCCACTTCCACTCTGGAATCTCCAATGGTTGTAATAGTCCACTCGGTCTTCGATGTTCAGCTTTAACCCTTTGACATGTATAACATTTACTGACCCATTCTGCAATCTCTCTTTTCATGTCTGGCCACCAGAAATTTTCCTTCAGATCTCGATACATTTTAGTGCTTCCTGGATGGATTGAATATTTCGAACTATGAGCGTCCCGCAAAATTTCGTTTTTCAGTTCCGTCACATTTGGTACCCATATCCTAGAAGAAAATCTCAAAATTCCCTCATCATCTGCTTGACTACATATTTCCTCGCCTGTTAAGTTGTTAATGTCTTGATTTCTTACCTCTTCTTGGCACTTCTTGATCTTTTCCAGTAACTCTGGTTGGAACGTCATTGTATAAATCATTTCGTCAGTGGAATCTGGAATGCGAACCTCTAATTCTAACTTTTCAAATTCTTGGTGCAACTCCATCGGCATTGTAAGCATATTCAATCTCTCTTTTTTGCTTAAGGCGTCCGCTACTACATTTGCCTTCCCCGGATGATAGTTAATGGTACACTCATAATCCTTGATCAATTCTAACCATCTTCGCTGCCTCATGTTTAATTCCTTTTGCGTATAGATATACTTTAAGCTCTTATGGTCTGTATAGATCTCGCATTTCTCTCCGTACAAATAATGCCTCCAAATTTTCAATGCAAACACTATCGCGGCCAGTTCTAAATCGTGCGTCGGGTACTTCTGTTCGTGAACTTTCAATTGTCTCGAAGCGTAAGCAATTACTTTATCATGTTGCATCAGAACACAACCCAATCCCTTATGAGAAGCATCACTGTAGATTAAGAAATTTCCGCGTTCGTCCGGCAATGATAACACGGGTGCCGTCGTCAGTTTCTTATTTAATTCATGGAAACTTTCTTCACATCTATCGCTCCATTCAAACTTTTCATTCTTCTTGGTTAGTCTCGTCAATGGTGTAGCTATCTTGGAAAAGTCCTTCACAAATCGTCGATAATATCCTGCTAATCCCATAAAGCTTCTTACTTCTGTCGGGTTCTTCGGTCTTTCCCAATTCATTACTGCTTCTACTTTGACTGGATCTACCTTAATTCCTTCACTGCTCACCACATGCCCTAGAAACTGTACTTCCTTCAACCAGAATTCGCATTTAGAAAACTTGGCGTATAATTTTTCCTTCCTTAGAATCTCTAAAGCCGTTCTCAAATGTTCCGCATGTTCCTGCTCCGTCTTAGAATAAATCAATATGTCATCTATAAATACTATCACGAACTTATCCAAATATCTTTTGAACATCCGATTCATCAAGTCCATAAAAGCTGCGGGTGCGTTTGTTAAACCAAAAGCCATGACTAAGAACTCATAATGCCCACGAAATCCAGTCTTTGGTATGTCTTCGGATTTGATCTTCAACTGATGATAACCTGATCTCAAATCGATCTTAGAGAAATACACCGCTCCCTTTCGTTGGTCGAATAAATCATCGATTCTTGGTAATGGATACTTGTTCTTGATAGTTAACTTGTTCAGCTCCCGATAGTCGATACACAACCTCATGCTACCGTCCTTCTTCTTCACAAATAGAACTGGTGCACCCCACGGAGATACAGTGGGTCTAATTACACCTTTTTCCAATAGATCTTGTAGTTGAGTTGCCAATTCTTTCAATTCTACAGGTGCCATACGATACGGAGCTTTCGAAACTGGTCCTGTCCCTGGTGCCAATTCTATAGCGAATTCGATTTCCCGATCTGGTGGTAATCCTGGAAGTTCATCTGGAAAAACATCTGGAAATTCATTCACTACGGGGATATCTTCTATTTTTGGCGCTTCTTCTTTTACCTCAGTCACGTAAACCAAATAAGCTTCGCAACCTTGTTGTAAAAATTTTCTTGTCTGCATGCTTGTTAATAACCTCCGGGCTTGCTTCTGACCTCGAAACACAACTTCCTTGTCATCTGGGGATTGTAGCTTTACTGTCTTTTTCTTGCAATCAATTTGTGCTTTATACTCTGACAACCAATCCATTCCTAATATAATTTCAAACTCCCCTAACTTGAAAGGTATTAACTCAGCAAGAAAGCGATGTCTGCGGACAAACTTGATTAACTGAAACACGATCCTGATTTGCTAATTCTACCTCAAACGCCTTATCTAACGGTCGAGTTTCACATTGCAATTTACTAGAAAAATCTTCAGAAATAAATGACTTGGTAGCTCCAGAATCAATTAGCACTTTAGCCGGAACGGAGTTCACGAGTAACGTACCTGTCACCACGTCAGTGTCTTGAACAACATCTTCCATATTCATGTTAAATACTCTGGCTCACGGCTGGTTAGTAGTAGGTTGTACTAGAAATCCACAGTTTTTGGCTATATGGCCAAACTTTCCACAATTGAAGCATGTCGGTGACGAGCATTCTTTAGCGAAATGTCCTTTCTGGTTACACTTGAAGCAAACCACATCAGTCTTCACGCAATTTCCCGTATGTCTTTTCCCGCAAGTTTTACATTCTAGCGGTGGAGGACCATATGGTTTCCGTTGGTTTACAAACGGTGGACGAATAACTGGTCTAGCGTTCCCAATATTCGGCTTCCTAAATCCCATATTCCTTCCTTCCTGGAATCCCGGCTTCCTGTTGAAACGATTCTGAAAATTCCCCTGTCTCTGACTTGGTTCCTGACTCTCAGCCTTTCTTTTATTGTTGTCCTTTTCCTTCTGCGATTGATCACTTTCCCCCTCTATAATCATAGCTTTCTGCACTATTGCTGAATACGTAGCCAACTCAAACACTGCCACCCTACTGCGTATCCACGGCTTCAAACCCTGCTGGAATCTCCTAGCTTTCTTTTCATTGGTGTCGACAAACTCTGGAACAAACCTTGCCAATTCGGTAAATTTGGCTTCATACTCGGTTACACTTAAATTCTCTTGCTTGAGTTCAAAGAACTTCAATTCCATCTGATTCTACATATAACGCAGAAAATACTTTTCTAAAAACAACTCGGTAAATCTCTCCCAAGTAACTGTCGTTGTGCCTTCCAAAGCTTTCACTGATTCCCACCAATAATTAGCTTCGTTTTTCAGGAAGTAGCTTGCAAACTCAGTTTTCTGGTCCGCTTCAACTTTCACTAGAGCAAAAGCCTTCTCCATTTCTTTTAACCACGCCCTTGCTTCCACTGGATCGGTAGTCCCTCTAAACTCGGGTGGTTTCACGGCCTGGAATGACTTAAAAGTAACCGCGGGTACAGCTAGTTGTCGTTGATGTATCTGTTATTGCTGCAAACACTGCTGCTATTGTGTTAAAGCAGTTTAACAAAATCACAACTTTACCCTTGTCGGGTTCATAACTCAAATCACAGTTTCAACAAAATAATTACACTTTTCTCATTTAACATGGCAATATGAATATGATAAGTAAGAATATCAATCAGAGGGTTTATTGAATACTGAAAGAAATAGTTCAAGTCCTTCAAAAAGTATACTTATAACAGATAAGCCTTACATTCTGAAGGAAATAAACCGGATTATACATAACATATATGAGTTCGAATAAGGGACTGAATCCGATAACTGCATTAACAAGAAATAATAATAACAATTGCAGTTCAGTGTAAAAGAGCCAACACTTGGAAATTAAGTGAAGAGTATAAACACTTGCCTGATCAGCGATAATAAATCCTAGTCACTCTCGTTCGTCAAACACTTCTATAACATAAAAATCAATATCCAAGTCAACGACCTCGTAAACCTCATTTTATAGTAATACTGACATATTCTTATTTTAATAAACCTTTATAATCATGTCAACCACAATCAAAACATTCAACTAGGTCCTGGAACAGTTATTCATAATTATAATTTAATACTCGGGTTCTCGCATAATTTGTACAGCCCATATCCTTATTTCAATGAATTAAATGCATCATATAAGTCACGTAACTGTCACAAAGAAATTTCAAAATATTCTTCAACTCTCGTTTGAAAAGAAACAAGTCACCAAATATTTTTAGATCGAAAATCGAATTATTTTTCACAATTTAAAGGTTTAAAAACAATTTAATCAATTAATATAAAATTAATTGACTAATTATAAACATTTAACAAATTTTTATTGAATAAAAATAAGTAAGGAAAATAATTAAATCTAATTTAAATTAATTAGATTTAATTAATAATCATTTAATAGAATTAACTGATTAATAAAATTAATCAATTAATTAAATAAATTAATTATTAATAAAAAATAATTAAAATAATTAAATTTAATAAAGTTTCGAATTAAAATAAATGTTCTGAATTTTAATAAAAAATTTCGAATAATAAAATGAATTTTTAAAATAAAAATATGATTTTTAGAATTTTAAAACAATTTTTGATTTATTTTTAAAAATAAATCCCAGAATCACTTTTTCTGAAAAGCAATTAGGGTTTTGAAGATTGAAACCGGGTCAGAAATCGGGTTGCCAAGAACAGAAACGGGTCGCCAAGAACAACCCACCGGAAACTGGAAATTTTCCAGAATCCGGCCAGCGTCCGGCCACCGGATTCCGTCCATGGTCAAAAACGCCCCAAAACTCACGTTTCTTTGTGGGCTTTTGCTTAAAACTTCATAACCAATCTAACCAACACCACAATATGCCCAAACCATGCCTGAATCGTTCTAAAAATCCGATCAAACCAAACCGGGTTCGGTTTTCCGGCCAACTTTCTGATATACAGATTTTGTACATGAAATAACCATGCCTGAATCGTTCTTGATGTTAAAATGATCCTTACAACACATCAAACTAAAGCCCTCTATCAAATAACATGAACAATTAATAATAAGAACGGACTATTCAAAAGAAAAAATCGGGTAAAACCCTAAAATCGAATTTTCTAAAAACGAACATAAACATGAAATTAAAACATGAATTCCTACTAATTAGAACCCTAGGAACATGTTGAAAGCAATCAATTGAACGGAGGATCCCCAGAATAGAAATCCCCAAATTCGAACATAAACCCTAATTTTCCAGAAAATTTCAAAAATTCGTAATAAAGAGCTTTGATTTGAGTACCCAAACTTGAAATTTGGATTTCAATGACACTTCCGATCTTTGATTCGATTACGAAGAACACGAAGAACACGATTAGGGTTTTCGGGTATTTTTTTGGTATTTATCGATATATTATATGCTTTATTATACGTAAAATAATTACGATTCGTTTATTTATTTTTAACGGAAAATAATACCTCAAACGACATATTTGGTTCAATATTGATTCGTTGGATCGTTTTTATTCGAATATAACGTACCAGTTACAAAACGATAATCCTCAAAAAGTACGGATAATCGCAAAAATAATTTAATACTATCTCGATGAACGAGCCAAAATATCTTTATAACAATTATTCAAAAATATCCCCCGTCTTAACGAATGAATTATTGGTACGAATGATGTACCAAGTTCCCAAAAAAATACGAAACTAACGGAATTCTTCGTTCAAAACTTTACGATAATTATAAGATAAAAATAATTTCACTCTGAAAAGAAATTTTCAATAATCACATAATTCCACATATCATCTATAAGGCATGCATATACGATCATTTAAACAAAACATTTTCCCTAATTAACACATAATGTACCTAGATTCACAAATAATGCCCATGAATTATATTAAATTCCTAAAAACATACATACGGTTTCTCGGTTCTTACAGATTGTTAGGTGGTGGTTTCCTTAATTGAGATTTCCCTTCTTGATAGCTAATCCTCAGTCAAAGAAAGAAACCTAATAGTTATAAGTTGTAGAAATATATAGGGCATAAAGTGGAAAGTAATAACACAAAACAAAGTAGATTAATTCCAATTTAAAAAACATGCACCAAGCAATTTTATTCAAGCATCTATCATGCCCGCAACCAATCTGAGGTGCTACACTGTAAATATATGTACTGATGAATATAAATTCCTTAAAAAATATAGAATGACCACTTCGATCCAAGTATTGAATGCATAATCGAATAATGTAGAACCAAGTGCACAAGTCTCTGTTCCAGTATCATGATAGGAAGGTAATGACTGCTTAATACAAGCTACTGAGCTTTTAATTATTTTAAGCAAATTCACCTAGTACTAGGGATGAGCGTGGTTAAGTTTGATGTGGTTTTGACATAAAACCACAACTGCAACCATATACGTGCGGTTTTAGAAAGTAGTAACCACAACCAAACCAAACATCATTGGTTCGGTTCAGTTTAAATATATGTGTTTCGGTTATAAGTGGTGCGGTTTCGGTTTTATAACCACATATTTGATCTCAAATCAACTTCCTTAATAGTTGTTCAAAACTTCTTTTCTTTGATTCATAGATAGCTAACATGCATTCATATTTTCAATCTTAGCTACCAGTACCAGTCATATAGTTTGGCAAAAAATATTGTGTACCTTAATTAGTTTACAGATCACAAGTTCCATGATCCTTCGCGTTTCCGTATCAGCAATTTGTCCTTCAAGAAGAACATCAGATGCCAGGCCCAAGGGTGTGCCTCCATAAGGTCTCTGAACAAATACCAGCCATGCCAGCACACTTAATAATACACTCTCAGTATCATACTTCAGTATAAATTGCAGCAACAGTAGCAGAAACTTACCTTACCTTGCATCATAATTGAAGCTTAAAGCTGCCATCGTCACAAAATTTCCCCAGGTATTTAATGAATACATGATCCTCCTTGAGAACTCAATGTATTATTTGTCTTGTCTTTTGTAAAAGATGGAATGCAGGTATCTTTCGTTATGCATATGTATTTCTAATTATCTCTAGTATGGATTCCTTGTTTACTTTAATATCTTAACATTATTGAAATCATGAATAAAGGTAAATTGCTTAATAAGCTTTATTAGTATTATTTTTGTACGATATTTAATACCCGCATAAAGCTGTTGTTTCCAATCCCAAATTATACTAATTATACACACATATACTAATTATACACACACAAGCGAATATACTCAAATTGAAGAATACCTGTAGTTAATCCCCGAATCGAAATCCCTAATCGAATCCCTAGTCACTCAAGATTGAGTTGAGCAAATCCAACAAATCCCTAATCAAATTGAGTTGAGTCAAGTTGAAGGGGGAAGGGTGGAAAGTTGAGATTGAGGCGTGAGTTCAGATTGAGTGGAGAGGCGAGAGTGAGGCGTGAGTGGAGGAGAGGCGAGAGTGAACTGAGTTGTACAAAACCCCCAATTTCATAACTCAAAAATAAATTCAAAAAAATAATTTCATAATAATTACAAAATTTCTTAATTTTAGAAAGTGGGAAGAAATTTAACATATTTTAGCCAAAATAATAGTATATTTTTTATGCTAATATATATCAATTATATAATATATAAAAACAATTTTTGTATATTACTTAAGTAAAGAAATTTTTAAACAAAAATAACTTTTTATTTTTATCATCCATCAAAATATTTAAACATTATTTACAAAACTTATATGTATAAAATTATTAATTTTAATATTTTTTGAATATTAATCTTATTTGTATAATTACATAATATGTACAATTGACGGCTTCCTATAAAACTGATGCCGAACGCAGTTTTTTTCAAAACTACGAGTCTCTACTTTCTCTATAAAAATTTTTTTAACTAAAGGCGATTTTCAAAAAAATTGTTTTTGAAATATTTACCAAACAGTTTTTGACTGCTTTTCACTAAAAAACTTTTACTGTTTTCTATAACACTTGTGCCAAATAAATAATACACAAATAAAAATACATTAAATTTGTGTTACTAAAAAAACTATTATACAAAGATGAGTTGAATATAATAACTTAATATCAATGGTATGGAGAAGCCCCGAAAGAATCATGAAATTGGTGTTTCCAAATTATTAAGCATCATGACTGATCGTTACTAGATAAGAAATTTAGTCCATATTACAACATCAAATCAACTCTAGCATAGTTGGTCAGGAGAGGATAAAAAAAAAATATTTCCATATACAAAGGATAGGGGTTCGAATCTTTAAATATGCATTTTAATTTTTGTTGAGTTTGCAAAGTACTACACATCTAGCTTCAGCTAATTAATAAAATATAATATATAAAAATAAATTACATAATTAAAAAAAAGCTTCAGCTAATAATATACACGTAAAAAACTGTTGAGATGCTACAGCGTCGGTTGATATAAAAGGCCGACACTAAAACTCAATATAGGCGTTGGTTCTACGCTACCGACGCATAAAAGCACTTTCAACAGCGTCGGTTCCACCAAGGACCGACACTATAAGTCATTATTGGCGTTGGCATTAAAATGACTAACGCTATAGGTTATGTACTAGCGTCGGCATTCACAAGACCGACGCTATAGGTTATGTACTAGCGTCGGTTAAATGAAAGATCGACGCCAAAAGTCCTTCACAAACACCAACAACGTCGATTAAGTTGAAAGCCGACGCGAAAAACATGAAAAAGCGACGATTTTCTAAAGAACCGACGCCATAGGTGCGACGCTGTAGGTCCATTCTGTACTAGTGCATGGTGATGATTGCTGATGATAGAGTAACAAAAATGATATGGGAAGAAATGTGAGAGAGAGAGAGAGAGAGAGAGAGAGATGCACTGGACAGAAACATACACTCGACTCGACTTTTAGGATAATAATCAGGATGTTTTTTTTTGAAACAAAAAACATTACCATTAATCAACCTTTAAATCATCCACAAGCGTCTCCAACAAACCATGAGGAGGAGACTCAAATAAATTGTAGCTATTAACCGAACATGGGACTCTAGCTAGTAGATGAGCCACTCGATTTCCTAGCTTTCTAACAAAAACAACCTTAACACTTCCCAGACTAGTTATGCTCGACCTGCAGGCTTCAATAATGTTGCCTACCTCCAACAAATACTCATGGTTCCTCTGCAGCGCTTGGACCACCATCAGAGAGTCCGTCTCGACTATGTATTTCGCAGGAGGTCTCTAGATAAGCCACGATAATGCCTCTTTCACACCAACAGCCTCAGGCTCAAACACTGATACTCGACCTGGCATCCTCATAGTTTTACCACCCAGAAACACACCACAGTGATCCTTGATAACCATTCCAATTGAGAAAGAATCTGCACCCTCAATCACTGACGCATCCACATTTAGTTTAAATTGTCCTTCTTCAGGAGACTTCCAGCAGTTCACTTTAGATACACCACTTCTGACATTTGTTCCATCATTTGGTTTACAGAACCTCTGCATTGTCACCTTCCATTCCGAGATGTGCCTCGAGCTCTACTCCATAGCCAGTGTTGGAGTAATGTACTTCTTCTCCCATACTACCTTGTTCCTAGCTAGCCAAATCCCCCATAAAACTGTAGCTACTTTGATAAGAGTACACTGATTTTCTGTCTCGAGCTTGTGAAGGAGCCAGTAGGCAGCTGATTCCACTAAATGCATATCCCAGACCATTCCGTTCTCCTGCCAACATTGCATAGCAAAATTGCACTCAAAGAACATGGACCATACTTTCACTTTCTGCAATACACATAGGACATATTACAGGAACATTGACACCTTTCCCCATGAGTAACTCTCTCACTGGAATCGTATTTCTACAAAATCTCTATAAGAAAATCTTCAATTTATGCGGAAGATTTAAATTCCACAGCCTTTGCCATCCATTACTCTGTAGAACCTGAGCAGCAACATTATTATTTGTCATTTGCCAAAAATGATATCCGCTTTTGACAGAGAATTTACCATCCTTTGTTGGGACCCAAGCCAATATGTGGAATCCGAGTTTCCAGAATTGCAGCCACATCAGAACTTCCAAACGTTTGTCTAATTTTTTCGTCGCCCCACTCTTTAGTATCAGAACGGATAAACTGACAAACCTTGTCGTTGCTAGTGTTGCTTAACTGATTTCTCTCAACACAAAAATCATTCTTTCCTCTAAGCCACGGATCAGTATGGATATTAATCAACTTACCATCCCCCAACACCCATCTAAACCCTTTACAGAACGCTTCTTTCGCCTCCCAAATACCTGACCAAATATAACTACAGCCTCCATTACGAGTTGCCTGCAGCAGATGTTTTTTAATTTCAAATAACGGGTATAAAATTATAATTTTAGATTCTAATGTTTGAGTTCTTTTTTTAAATAGTTGGTATTTGGCGTAAATCCAAATTCAAATTTTTTACCTAGCCAAATAGTGTAAGTGCGTCAAATCCATCCTTTCAAATGAAATGATAGTATCCAAATTCCAAACCGGCCATAATGTAATTTGAGATAGTTTTGCCTAAAAATTATTAATAATACTTGAAAATATTTGTCTATTTTAATGCCATTAATATGTAACATGTTACTACTCTAAGATTAAAAAATATATATAAAAATTCTTGGTCCAAGCCAGGATGTACTACAATGCTACCCATAAATCTCTTACATATACTTGGCATTTAAAAAAAGAAAAAAAAATCCTCTTACATATGAACCTTAGCTCCCCTATGAAAGAACTCCGACCTTACAGAAAGGCCAGCAAAATAAAACTACATCTACAGCAAGAACCTCTAGAGCTTTTAGAAAGCCGATGTGATCAGACAGGCTGTTGTTAACATTAGTAATTGAAATGGATTCCTTGTATTCCCGCCACTTGCATCTTTAGCTGAATCTGGTGGTATGTATGAAGAGCAATCAAGACCTTCCTTCCCTTCCCTGCAGAAACTGGAAAACAGGCCAGGTGGATAATTGCCCTTCCTCGTGATGTAGCTGAACATTGTATCAGAACAAGTATTTGATAGATCATTCAACTCATCCGTGTAAGGGCAAGCAAATTCCTTAAGGGAGTCACAACAAGGTTTGGGTTGGTAGTTGGGTCCTTTGCATTGACTAGTAATGATGGTATAGTTCTTAGACTCGAAGTCAACTGGGCAATCTGTACATAACAAAAAAATGAACTCATCATTAAAGCATAACTTGGAAAAGTTCCAGGCGTATACAAAATGATATTAGCATAAATCTCACGTTATAAAATTATTAATGCACATAGAATGCCTTAATCAAGTCTGTGCAACAATTTCTGGAAAATGCTTGTGAGCAGCTTCATCTATCCCAATGGAGTGGTCCTACTACAGTAAGGAGACATATAAGCATATGTGTATATACTTCAGTGTTGAGGCACACCATACTTTTAAGCGTCAAGACAGATAAAATAGTTTCATATAAATTATGCGAGGATTCATGCTCCGTTTAAGGCATTGCTAACTTGGAATTGCATAAGCACAGAGTCACAGACAAAACTGCACAAGGTTCGGGATGAAAGTACAGATCCTTGAATTTCACACCTCTTGAGCTCAGTGTTTGCAGTTTGCGGTGAAGTGCTGAGCTTTATTATATCCTTGCGAACCATAGAACATAGTAATGGGATATTACTCTACTGCTTCTGTTATAATGTAATGATCCTCATTACTCCTTGTCTGTAAGTTGCTTTTTAGATTCGAATTTATGAAAAAAAACAGGTAGTTTCCCTTATAATAAGTTTATGTAGGATGAAATTATGCCCGAAAATTGCATAGGTTTGCCTAATATCAACTCCTCGAAAATGTTGGTGCTAATAGACAGCACTAAGCATAGGCTGGCTTGATGATAAATGCCTGAAAGCTACTCGGAACACTTAACAACTAGTGATCAGTATTTACACACCCTAGACATTGTACAAAAATTACAAGAAATTAATTTGTTTGCTAAACCTTTCTTAGTTAATTATCACTACCAGAATAGACTAAAATTAAAAAAAAAAACACAAAACAACCATTAAAGATACCATCTGCAGAGAGTCATTAAAGATAAAAACAAATATAAAAAGAGTGAAATAAAAACCTTGTTTTGCCTGAAGCAAGTTGCGTCCTGTAGAGGCAGGAGATTCAAAGATACCATCTGCAGAGAGTCAATAAAGTGAATCAGGGTCTAGATTAATTTTAGCAAAAAATGTAGATTTAAAAGGCAGTTAGAAAAACAAACATTAATAACATACCAGAAATGAAAGTAGATGTTGAGAAGTGAACCAGAAGAGAAATCGAAACAAACAGAATCTTGAAATATGAACACGAAGAAACACAATTAGCCGCCTCCATGTTTACTTGATCTCAGTTACTGTAGCTAATTAAGTAATTTTATGTATTGTAATGATCCCCTTCCTCGTCTATGTAATGAATCTGCTAGGGTTTTTATACGAAGAGTGTTAGGAATCCCAAAAATTATTTTTATAAATATTTACAAAATGACGCGGGTCACGTATATTAGTGCACGTGGGTCTTATATTAATTAGGAAACTGAAAATTTACTATTCTAAATTCATTTATTAAAAATTTTTGGGAATAGTTTTGGACTCTAATATTTCTCTTTTTATATATACTTACGCGGTTATGCCATTTGTACGCGCTATCAATGACCCATTTTTTTATTTTGCTAAATCATTATTTTCTTGTTTCTAATATTATTTTAATCCATTTCACTCTGTCTATTTGTTACTACTCAGAAATGACGCGTAATTCAAATTGTATCAGATATGGTTTTTTTTTTAATCGCAAGTAAAAAAAAAAAACTATTAGTTCTTATTAATCTTATATTAAGTGTTGAAATGACCCTTAATTGAATTGGATAAATAAATAAATTTAGAAAGATGGATTAGGGCCGTAAACGAACAGAGTTGAGCCGAGTTTTGTCCGAATCGAGCCGAGCTTGATTTTTTTTTAAAACGAACCGAGTCGAGCCGAGCTTTCTAATCGAACGAAAAGTGATGTTCAAGATCGGCTCGTTAATAAACGAGCCGAACACGAGTTTGTTCACGAACATTTCGAGTCGAGCCGAACACAAACCGAACTCGAGTCGAGTTGTTCACTTATAGTTCGTACTTTTATACTCTACCAAATCCAATTTTTCAAATTACTTACTCGATTTACAGTCTCACGTCTAAAATCACATTTTAAGAATACGTGATTATGTTTGAATTTCAAAACTAAAAGTTAATTTATTTTCTTCTAATAATCATATTAGGTTAATATTTGTATTTATGAGTAATCAACCCTTACTCACTTCACCTAATAACAATAGTTAAAATAAAATAATTTTATCACTAACTTAGAGCCTCTTTAAGAGTCTCTTTATCTTGGCTCTTAACTTGAAATTTGAGAAGGTTTACAATTTTTTTTTCTCCAAGATACTCTTATTAACCTTAAACTAGTTGAAAAAGCCGCGCTTCGCGGCGGCGTAATAATTTTTTTTAAAAACTCTATCAAATAAATTACGAAAATTACTCGGTCCTCGCTAATAAGCCGTCCTCCCGTGAAACACACTTTCCTTTTTAATATGAAAATCTCAAATTTAATATATTGAATATATACTTGTCTTATATATTAATTTTTATGTTACCATACTCCTTTCTAATGAGACACTCTTTCGTTGAAAAAATACCTATATAACTTTACATATTCTATTTCAAATAGAACTTTTAGTTATGTATTACAAATACTTATTCTACTTCTAATAGAACTTTTAACTGCAAGTACTTCTTTTATATCCGAAGTCTTTTCCTCTATAAATCGAAACACCTATTCTACTTCAAATAGAACTTTGCAAGTATTTCTTTTATATTTGAACTCTTTCCCTCTACAAATTCAAACACCTATTCTACTTCAAATAGAACTTTTAATTATATGTCTTCTCTATACATTCGAACTCTTCTCCTCTATAAATTCGAACACATATTCTACTTCTAATATGCTAAAGAATATTTTATTTATTTATCAGTATTTAAAATTGTAAACCTCTAGAAAAATTAGAAAAATAGATTGAGACAATCTTAAGGGCGCCACCTCACCTCCCGCGTATCCTCCTTTATATATATATATTGATTCACTAAAATTCTCATCTTTTCCTCAATTTTAAGAGGTACGAGCCACTTTTAAATAATATTATATAAAAAATTAATAAGACAAACTCTCTTTCTCTATTCACTTTCTTTTGTAATTTTATGAATGCAACTTATAAATTTTAATAATGAAAAACTAATTTTGATTGGATATAAAGAGTTTAACTCTTGGTAGTACGTTGATGTTATACCTTTTAGATATAACAAATACAATTCCTTATTCAACCACAAAATAACTAAAATAGATCACAATTAAGTTTTATATAACATATTCAAACTGTTAAGGATATTATGAAATTCACAAATTTATAATTAGTTAAACGAATCGAGCCGAGTTTAACGAGTTCGAGCCGAGCTCGAGCCGATCCCGAGCAAAACGAGCCGAGTTCGAGTCGAACAAGTGTAAAGCTCGGCTCAAGCTCATTTACTAACCGAACACATTTTCATGTTCAAACTCGTGTTCATTTAGTAAACGAACCGAGCCGAGTCCATCTAAAACGAGCCGATCTCGAGTTTTGTTCACGAACGGCTCTGTTCGCTTACAGCCCTAGATGGATACAAAGATTATCACAAAAAAAAAAGAGATTAGAAGAGGAGCTCGATATTTTAATATATTATCTCTTCTATATATAATAGGAGAACAGGTGGATAATTTAAGGATATTTTGAGCCAATAAACCCATGTGAAGTTACCATTTTACCCTTATATATTACGAAATTATATGTCATGCCACTACTCTCTTATCTGGAGGAATCTGGAGGAAAAAATTGAGTAAATAATATTTTAGTCGGGGATCGAATATCTGATATTCGCTAAAGAAGTCATCCTTATAACCATTGAGCCTTGCACGGGTTTTTATGTCGGTTACTAAATAATAAGTGAAATCTAAGATGCATGATTTTTCAAACACGCCAAAGGGAGTATTCAGCTTCGAGAGATGTAACACTTGACCTTTAATTTCTTTATTATTGAACAATTGGTTACTGGTGGTGTTATCAGCGTATAAAAGCAGGCAGCATTGACTAAAAATAGGAAACAAGACACACAAAGGTGCTGCAATTGTGCAATGTACGACTCTGCATTAACATTTTCTTTCTCCACACCCCATGTATTTGAGCTGGGAACAACTTGGGAATGGAGAGCTATATGTAGTTTCAACATCTTTCAATTTACAACATGGACATCAACTCATTGGCTCACCTCCTATGATTCTTCCCTCTATACTCTCAACTTGCTCTTTTTCAATTTTGTTCAAATCACCTTTCAAGGTAAATGACTATGCATGTTCCTATGCAGCTGTCCAAAATCAACACCATAATCGTCGATTCTGCAAAAGGTAACCACAACTGTTACACGTTGATCAATAGAGTAGAAAAAAGAACGACTCGAGACACTGAATTTTACAACACCCGCTGGTGTCTCGAAATGTGATGCATGCATATATTATAATCAATTGGCCAGGGGTGCCCTTTTATATTATTAACAGACAAGTTTTCTAACATACCCGAGGTTTGGGGTCCTGCAGATTCTCCATTAGCTTAGCAATTTCAAGTTGCTTCATCACTGTGGCATGTAATACCTGTTTGAAAAAGAATTGCAGGTCAATGGACTAAAGCTTCAATACCAATATCTCGCTACTGTATATCAATGTGACTTACTCTCTTGGTTTTGTCAAGGTCAAACTCCATGGACTTGATCCTTTCCAACGAATGCAGAAGCATTTGATCCTTCTCTCTCGGAATTTCAGGTTGTTTGTTCTTCAGTTTGTCAAGTATCTGCTCTACTTTTTGGAGACGCTCCACGCAAGGATGGATGTCATCTTCTCCGATGCCATTCAGTGATTGCACGTCAGGCTTGTCTTCAGTAACCTTAGATGGATGTAAATTGGTCCTTCTCCTAGATTCAAAGGGCAAACTCCAAAAAAATGCAAACAGTCTAACCACAATATATAGTAATGTTTTTGCCACACACCAGAAACTTCTTTTCACCACTTTTTCCTTAATAGCGGCCAACCAGTGTATATCCAAAGCACCTGAATCGCAAAAACAGTTATTTCAGACACGTTTTCAGATGATATATCTTGGTGGAATAATTAGAACATACTTTAACTTAATATTGGACAAGACTGGTTGACATATAAACATTAATATGCAGTGATTTTTGGAACTTCTCGGCACATCATCGAAAATGAGAGGAAGGCAAACAGATGGCTGAACAGTGCCCAAGGATCTGGCAAAGCTGTGTGACGAAATATAATGGTGAGCATCAGGTATCTGAGTAGTAAGCGAATCCCACCCCCAAAAACTTTTCTATGTTCAATACATGAGTTCTCAACAAAGAGAACCGATCACAGAACTAATCCATCACAGCTAAAATGAACAATATGAGTAATACCTTCTCTATCTAGCGTCCCCTCGTTAGAAGAGAAATCCTGACAATTTCCTGGTACTTGGTCGTTCTCTATATTGTTATCACCCTGACTGAAATGACCATCATAATTGTAATAGACAGTTGCATCTGATTCCCCTGCCTGTATCATTCATTCGCATAAACAGATAAAAGTGAATCAGAATACAACAATACAGCAGGATAAATTTGAGAATGAAACCTCTGAGATTGTAAAACATAAGATAGAAAAACTCACATCTCTGTGAATGAGTAAAAGTTTGGCAATTCTGCAATTATTTTGTGTAGTTAAAGAGCACGGATCATCAATCTCTGTTACATCTTCTACTGTTGATCCATCACTATTACCCTGTTGGAACATAATATATTAATCATATACAGACTCCGATTTCTAATGACATAAAAGATACCCCATACAAAAGCTAGAAACTTGCCTTTATCGCATGCAACTGAGTATAAGCTTCAAGTGTTTGCTGGTCACTTGATACTCTAGTAATTTGCCTCACAAACGTAGTCTCTTCATTACGTATTAGCTACAAATTATAGAAAATAACTCCATTTAGAATTCTTAATATATAAACTTGAAATGTAGACATTCTATATCTTGAAAAATTGTAAACCAAAATGGAGATATTACCTTCATTATGAAAGGGTCGTTCCATGGACCACTATTAGACCTAAGGCACCCTCCCTCGGCAGGACATATGCAGGAACCACCCAAGAAGTCCGGCAATTGACTGGAAGAAGTAAGATAAGGTAATTTAGTTGTTATAAATCTAAACCGAGAAAGGAAGTCTCAGGATAAAATAATATACCTCGAGTCAATGTATTCAAGAAGATTGCCCAAAGACTTGGGTTCAAGAACCTGGCAAAAGATATTAAGACATCGATTAACTTAACTGTAAAGACAATTGAAAAACTATGGTAGAGTAAATAAAATTCATTACATGAATCTTTGCGATGGTTTTTGGATCTAGAAACTTCATAGCAGCGGGCCAAAGCACCTTCTTAAAGGCAGAACCAGCATTGACAACTAACATTCGGTGCAAAGTCTGGAAATTATAAGATAATACAGCTTCAGGTAGTTAAACCGTGTTTACTGAAAGCGATAAACACTAAAATGAGATCAGCACCTCTGGGTAGTAGTTATTATCGATTCTTGCCATGGCTGACACAAGACTCGCTGCTGTTGGTGTTAGATTCTTAACACCCTGCAAGTTAGAAAATACACTAAAATTACACATGTTGAACCGAGAGAGGACACTATATCAAATAATCTACCAGAAAGGCAGAAACGTTAAATTCTATTTAGCATAGAGTCACTCTATCTCAATTGAAGGGACGCAGATTGTAACAACAGATTTGTCTAAACTCTAAGTTTGCATTCATCATTGATGTGTATGCTAAAAGCTTAACAATTTATATCAAAAATGTTTTTGAATAACCAAACATGCTACAAGAATCAGTGTAATTGGAGTACAAAAACACACTGAGTTACGGATCAGTATACCAGGCCTTGCACATCCAATATTGTAGTTGTCGAACATATTTGTCTCTTTGCTACGATTGAACATGCAGGGAACTTCTCATGAATTGCTTTCTCAAATTCTTGAACATGGTATTTTAAGTAACGTTCTAGTGTGGTAATGCGCAGAAGCCTGCTTGGGTGTGCTTTGCCAAGCCTTTCGATGTAAACAGGCCTTCCTTCTCTATCAACACCATGGTATCCTTGAGGGTAGTACTGCAGGACATCTTCTAATTCTTCAAATTTGAAGTCCTAAATAAACATATCAAAGGCTAATGATGAGTACACGCTAGCAAAAGATAGTAGGTAAAAGAAAATATTCAGAAAGACAAAAACATCTTACTATAAAGCACATACAAATTTCAGATGCCAGAAAATAGTGCTTTTATTTGTACATATACCAGAACTTTTTTTCTTTTTTCAAAGAGTTCTGTTACTAGTGTTTAAATAGTTACTTCAGTCACCAGCTCGATATTTTAAATTATGGAATACAGAATATCAAGAAAATCAATTCGCAGCAACAAACTCCATAAAAGGTCATTAAACTGTCCTGTGCTGTGATTACCTCCAGTATACCGTCAGTTCCGTACTCGTTCCTCCACTTAAGCATTTCTTCCCACATCTGGGATGTTTTTTCAATATTAAAATCCCTAGCTTTTAGGAATCTGCATTTACAGATAAGAAACATAAAGACAAATAATTGGGAGAATGCCAAGAAATTGCAATACTCGAGGTATCCAACCGGTTTTTCCCCCTAAGATTGAACAAGTTCAATAACTGATTAACATGTAGTGTTCTTAACAAATTCCTTACCAAAGCTAATGTGACAGAGGGAATTTCAATTATTCACACTTGGGAGCTTTAAAATTGTTTAAACAACATCTTGCAATGGAAGATCGACAAAACTGAACTCTATAACTAGAAAAAATACCAACAAGTTCAATTGGTACTATAACTTTTAGGAATTTTAGAGGACACTATGCATGCTCGTTCTATTTGTATACAATCTTAGTACATCCAGATCAAAATATAATAAATTCAATATACTTCAAAAATAGCAAGAAACCTTAGTAGTGTATAGTAGTCATCTTGTCTAGCAGGCAATAAATCCTTCTGAATGAGTTTCTGCCGTAGTTCCTGAACCGCGCATTCTTCCTTTTCATCACGTATATCCTCTATGGAAACTGAAGGAACCCTATAATCAATTTTTCTGTTCCCCCTCTTTCTTAGAGAATGTGTAATCTTGTTTGAAGCATTCAAAGCTTTATTTCTAAAATGTCCGATCTTGGATCGCGGCCTTTCATCTTCAAAATTTTCAAAATTGGATATTTGTTCTCGTATTTCATCATAAGCTTCTACTCGTTCTATGCCTATGGAATGCCATTCTGAATCAGACACACTTGTGCAATTTCTCCAAGAGAAGATACATAATTACTAAAAACATCAACTCTGAATTAGTTTATATATATCGCGAAAGGCTTACCTGACATTTTTAGGCAGGTTATGAAGAAAAAAACCAAGCATTAATCTTAATTAAAACACAATAGTCTCCTGAAAAGCCGTCCAAACTCCCGTTGTCTGCATGGCCACAACAACAACAATGTGCAAGAGATGAGGTTAAATTACCGCACAAAAATGCCAGCAAGAAAGTATAAATTTCATAATCCATTACTCATAACAGGGTCAAGAATAGCAACTACGTGATCCCAAATGTCAGTAATTGGGTAGCAGAGAATAAAAAGAAACTGTGGTTGTTTTAAGTCTTTACAGTTTTCGAAAGTTTAAGAAAATAGTTGTTGGGATTGATTCAGAACCCAGAACTCGTTTCCATGAAAGAGAGGAACAAACCACATGTTTCATCATCCTTTCTAACAAATGAAATGCACAAACTGAGAGGCATTAAATTCCAAAAGAAACTAGAAACATACAATACAAAAGATACTAATATTAATCAAATCAAATTCTTAAAAACAAACCAGCTTAATTGAAATGCCCAAACACGATCTGGATCACAATCCTACGCAAGTGTTTTTATCAGTTGGTCTGTTATAATCGCATGTCTTCCTCTCTCACTATTTATGTAGTTTGTAGTTTATGTTTACAGCTTGGTTTTTTTTTTTTTTAAATAACTTGGTTTTTAAATTTATAAATAGATAAATACACATAGGGATAGTCAAACCGAAAACCGAAACCAAAACTGAAATCACGAAAAATTGCTCGAAATCGTATCATTTAAAATCGCACCATTATAAAACCAAGCCGAATAAAAACCGCACCAATAATTTGGTTACGGTTTGCTTTCTAATTTTTTTAAATCAAATAGAAATCGAACCGAACCGTAATAATATTAATAATATATTTTATTATATATTTATATTAAAAATAATTATATATATAATATATATAATATAAATTTATAAGATTTTTTATACTTGTCACTGTGCCGGTATTCAGCTCTCCAATGAATCAACTAAATTGAAATGTATAATTTGGTCCAACTGAAGTCACAAGTCTTAGACCAACCCAAAACATTTATCAAGTACGGGCTTGTACTTAGTTTATTAGTTGACTTATCCAATCTTCTATCCAGTCTACTGTCTTATGCTAGTATAGAAAATACAAATATTAGAAGAGGGTCGCAAGTTCTAGGATTTCAAAGTCAAATTGCTCAATTGAATATTATATTATATTACTTATGATTAGAGTTGGTTCTAAAACTGAAATCGCACCGCTTAAAACCGGAATTGAACTTACGAAAACCGAACCGTACCAATAATCTTTGGTTTGGTTTTTGTTTCTAATTTTAGAAACCGAACAACTTTGATTACGGTTTGGTTTTAGGCCGAAACCGAACCAAATTGAACCACACTCATCTCTAGATACATACATGAGTGTGTATGTATCTGGGTGACTGTTTGTTACGGTAATAATAGTGTGAATTGACCCCACGATGAGGTATGAAAATTTAAAACTCATAAAGTTTAATAGTTAAAAAATGCTTGAATGCGTTAATATGTGATACAAACAAGATTATACTAATAGATGTGTTTGGATATTGGTGCCAACTATTTGAGCCTCGTTATCAAAGTGAGTTTTCTCCCTTTTGTTATCGATTTGCTTTGCCTTTGTGGGTGAAGTCCACTCTGTTTGTGTTAAGTTAGTGTTGAGTCACTGAGTTCGTTTTAGTTGTTGCTGAGTCGGAGCTTCGAGTTCGTTAAGCCAATATCTTTTGTGTTTTTTGAGTCGTTTGTTATTCTGAGTGGTTTGTTAATATTCACTGAGTTAGTTTGGCTTAATGAGTTTACTCTGAGTTTAATCTGTTCAAGTTATACTCTAGTTGGGTATAATGAGTTGTCTTTCAAATTGATTGTGAATAAAAGATTTTTCAAAATTCTTATTTGGAGATAATTTAGCTTAATTTCTCTTAACATTTATTTTATTAATTTGTTACCCTAAAATATCTTTTTGATATGCGATGATTGATTATGTTTTAATAGCTTTTAATTCTTTTATTTTATGTTACTTGTAACGGTCAAGTCCTTAATATACATGCAATCTTCTTTGTTTAGTTGTTAATGAGAGTTAATTGTCAGCTAAATTTTATAAATGATTATTAATTCTTTTAGATTGTTTAAAATTTGGATAGTGGTTATATCAAACAAAGTGTTTTATTATGTGTCACATTTGGTGACTTTTGTACCTACACGGGGTTGCCATTTTGTTGGCTTTCATACTTGGTGGTTATTGTATTTCATTTTAATATTTGTGCCATTTTGTATGGGTTTTTTTATATATAAATTGAGAGTTTTGTGTTTTTAAACAGATGTCTAATCAAAGGGATTCCTTGGTTAGATTTCGTTATTTTGTTAAATTTATAATTTTATATGTATAATTTTATTTTAATTTGGTATATTTTATACGAACTAGAATAAGTTTAGTCTTTTGTAGTATCTATGGACTTATGTTATGTTCATTTATTTATCTTATTTTCAGGGTGTTAGGGATGTTCGATATGGTAGAGGAGCAGATCAGATACATAGTAAAAAAAAAAGTCAACGCTGCAGTAATATCAGATGATGATAATGGAAAATCACAAAGCAATAAGAAGCCCTTATTTGTTATTTAGTATCCTTTTTGTATAATGATGGATGTATGTTCTTAGAGGACACTTTTTTTCCCATGAGTTTTTTTTTCATTGGGTTTTGCTCCTTTTGTGGGGTTTTAACGAGGTATTTCTTGTGAGTTTTTCCTTTGAGGTGTTATTGTCTAAGTTTCTAAGAGTACTTTCGTGCTTTTCAGTTAGATAATAAATTTGATGGATATGGGAAACTCGTTTACTCCGAAATTTGTACTTCATTTGACTAATCAATAATATGTTATGTAAAAAAAATACTAAATTATAAAATATCTAATTTGTCACCGAACCGAAAATGTGAAGGTTCCAGGTTCTTTTTTTTTTTTTGAAAGTAAAGATTTTCATTAAATCACGGAAGCATCATACACAATACTCTCCAACACTGAACATGGAGGAGAAGAAAAATCATTGAAGCAATTAACCTCACAAGGAACCCTAGCTAACAAATGGGCTACTTTGTTGGCTTGCTTTTTAACAAATGAGACAATTATATCCGGCCGAGACTCTAACAATGAACGACACTCCTGCAGGATGTTTCCCACCTCGAGGAAATTCTGAACACCATTACGCAGCGCTTGCACCGTAAGCATCGAATCACATTCCAGTTCCACATTAGCGATGCCTAACTTCATCACCCACCTTATAGCTGCTAAAACACCTTCTGATTCAGCTTCAAACACCACGACCTCACCACTTTTTCTCAGATTACGAGCTTGACAGAAAGTCCCATTATGATCCCTGAGAATCATCCCCACAGAATAACTCAAACTCCCCGTAAAAACTGAAGCATCCACATTCACCTTCAACACTCCAGTTTCTGGTGGTTTCCAGCGAACCAATATTCGTTGATGATTCTGATATCGAGTTCTGTTAGCATTATGCTGCAAACATTGCACTTCCCGCCATTGATTCACTTGAGTACTGCTCCATTGCATTGCCAACTCTGGAGTCATCGTCTTCCCTTCCCAGACTTTCAGATTTCGAGCTGACCATATACCCCATAAACCTGTAGCTATCAACACCAATTTTTCCTCTTCGTCCTCTGCTAACCTCAGCAACAACCAGTCCGGACATGATTCCAGCAATGCTGTATCAAATTCCAGACCCAGCTACTGCCAACATGCCTTAGCAAAATTACAGTCAAGGAAAACATGCAACAAGCGTTCTACATCAATCATGCACATAGGGCACATAATAGTAGTTTGGACTCCTCGACCTCTTTAAACATTGCGAACAGGCACATTATTTCTACATAATCGCCATAAGAAGACTCTTACTTTATGAGGTACTTGCAGATGCCACAATTTCTTCCAACCTCCACTCCTCTGGACGTGACTACATTCATTATAGTTGTCATGCCAAAATTTATAACCTGACTTTACAGAGTACTTACCATCCACTGTGAACATCCATGCAACACGATCTTGAACCTGGTTGTTTGGGATAGGTAAAGCCAATATAGCATTGGCATCACAATTCGAAAAGAAATTGTTAACCTTTAATGTGTCCCACTGTTTCTCACCAGCCAAAAACAAATCACATACTTTTGTTCCACAAGAATGGTCAGCATATGTATTATCAACCTTATAACCTGCTTTACCTCTCACCCATGGATCATCAAAAATTCTGATACTTTTTCCATCCCCCAGAACATATCGAAAACCTTGTTTGAATGCTTCTTTCGCTTGCCACACTCCAGACCAGATGTAACTAGCACCCCCACCTCGACTTGCTTCGAAAAGGCTAGACTTATTGAAATATCTAGCTTTGAAAACTCTGGCAACTAAAGAATTCGGTTTACTTAGAAAGTTCCAACAATGCTTGCCAAGTAAAGCAAGATTAAACCCAGTGAGATCTCTGAAACCCAGACCCCCCGATGCCTTCGTCATGCTCATATTCGACCAAGAAAGCCATCTAATTCCCCAACTACTCCCTTCCTTCGAGCCCCACCAAAAGCTATTCATCATCCTTTCTAACTCTTTGCATAAAGTTTTTGGTAACATGAAGCAAGACATTGCATACGTAGGTACTGCTTGGGCTACATTTCTCAGCAACACAGCCTTCCCCGCTTTCGATAAGCATTTCGAACTCCAACCTTTTATCTTATTCCACATTCGGTCTTTCAAAAAGTTGAATACTTGCTTCTTAGATCTACCGATTAATGAGGGTAACCCCAAATATTTCCCCGTACCTAGATCACTCGACACCTGAAGAAACTGCTTTATTTCCAGGTTCTTTTTTGTTTTCCCCTTTCCATTTATATTAAATTATTATTAATTAATTGCCACCAACACCCTCATTGTCCACTTTGCACAAGTAGTGCGTACGTTTTTTGCATTATTTTTTTGTAATTTACTACACCCTTTCAGTTAGGGGTGAAAAATCGGATATCCGGTCTGATTTATATAAATCAGATCAAATATTCGATTTTTCGGATTGTGAAAAATTTATTCCGGTTTAATCTGATATCCGTTTAAACTGAATCGTAAATTGAATAATCCGGATCCGAATTAATTAAAATATATTTTAATTTGTAAAAAAAATAAGTTTTATTATATTTTGATAGGTTATCGTTAACTTTAAAAATTTTAAATTGATTAATAATATTTTAGACATCAAAATCTCATATTTTAACAATTATAAAATTATTTTTTCCTATCTTGTAAAAAAAAATTAAAATTCCTAATTTTATTTTAACCCATCAAAGTATCATTCATTTGTTTAATACGTACTTCTACGTACTTTTTTAGAGATACTAATAGCACGTCCACTCTCGAATTTATTATATTAAATAAAAAATAAATATTAAAAGGAGAATACTCTTTCATTAACTTCATTTTAATTTTTATTTACCTAAGATTACAAGGTTTTACACGTACGGATATATGGTATTGTCATTGTGTTTATAAATGCGCACTCAAATATACAATTTCATGTGTATCCTTACAATTTTAAACCTAGAATGCTTATAAACTCGATTAATACACAACAAACTTAATAATTTATTAGCAATAATTTATTAGCAATAATTTATTACTTAATCTAATATATCACATGTTGAATTATTTGTCTTTAATGTTATTTATTATACATATATAAATATATTATTTTTTAAGATATATTAATAATCGAATCGGATCAGATCCAGATATTCGATCTTATATAAAGTTGTGATTTGGATCTGAATTTAAATTTATAAAAATATTCGGATGAGAAATTAGGATAATCCAATTTTTGAATTTTTATAATCACCCTACTTCGAGTAGGGTAAATCCGGACATATATATATAGTTAAAAATGATTCCCCCGTATCTTGTAGTTTGATCCCAACAAAACAACAGAAAGAAAAGTAACAGCGGCGTGGGGGTGGTGAAAAGAAATTCGCCCTAAAACAATGTATTTATAATCTGTGTTGTTTGACCGAGGTGAAACACAGATAAGCATAGGTTTGTTAGTCCCTATGAGTTGGTAGAAGCTGTTAGATAGGGAGAATCCGAGGTGGAAGGTGAATAATTGGGCCACGTTGTGGACAAAATCCAAGGCAGAATTTCAGATACATTTAATGCCCCTTCATTATGCTATGATCCCTTTTTGCATTTGAAACTAGAGCTGACAATTTGGTATACGACACGTGAACACGATATGAATATGATACGGATAATTAGTGTTTGGGTGCAAAAATTTGGTACACGAACACGAAAAAACACGAATATAATTATTGTCGGGTTTTGGTTTTAACAATAGGTACACGACACGGAACGAAAGTACACAAATTAATGAAGTAAATAAATAATTTTAAAATATATATATATTATTTATAGTATTGCATATTTAGAAAATATATAAGCAATTAAATATGAACAATAAATAAAAATTTCACGATTAATTGACAATAAGTTATACATTTATATATATATAAGTTATATTTACAAATTTTTGTAAAATTGTATGTAATACATATTTAATACACATTTCATAAAAATTTACATAATTAAAATAGTTTTATAATATATAAATTTTAATTAAATTAAATTTATATTTTTATTTAATGTACACGAATACGACACGTTTTAAATTGGATATATGTTTCAAATTTAGTACGACACAAAAATAAACAACACTCTCCATTGTGAGGTCTATTTGAAACATTTACTAGTACTACTACTGGTACAGGACAACTGAGGAACAATAAATAGGACAATGTCTGAAACAGTACTTATTACCCCGTTACGCAATTTTATTTTGTACTTGTATATTGTTGGTTATTTATTGCAGTTTCCATTCATCGTACTATAATGCTTAATGTTTTAAGATTAACAATTACTATTAGTCGAAACAATCAAATTAATCGCCAAATATTTATGGAATGAATTCCGCGCTCCCTTTATCCCAACCAATTTTTTACACTTTTATTTTTGGAATGTATCTTCCGAGTAACAAATAAAAGAGAATCCAATAACAAATGTAGATGAGTAGATGGCGCATACACATTGCATTATCAAGAGCAGTGGTTAGATCATAGATGGGTAGGTTTCTTTGGGAGAGTAGGCTCTGCAGGTAGGGGAAGAGTAGCACCCATGCATATTATTGTTTCAAGTTGCGGCATGTCCCGTCCTTGAGTACATAAAGCAAACCCAGACTTGCAGAACTGACAAATCTTATATCCGTGCTTCTTCTGTCAAATATCTATATATTTTTTCTTTTTTACAGGGCATCAGAATCCAGGAAGCTTTATCCCCCTCTTCCCGGCACGTGAAACCAACTAAACCAACTTTTCTATTTTTTAACGATACTATTATCTTTGCTTTTAACATGTCAAGGGTTTGGTCTGGAGATATTCTCCAGATTCAACATCATATCTATCTTTTGTATTTTCCAACTTCTAAGTTTACTCGGTAAGGGGGTTATGATTCTTGCATGCAGGGCTACTTCTTTTGTTCTCTTTATTAATTTAATTTACAAACATCAATACGACTGAACTGATGGCTTTAATAATCCTTACAAAACCATGCATAATACGCTACTTTAATAAAGTAGCACTTCTAAGCATGAAAAGTTGATCAGTTCTACTAACCACGCAACAAAGCATGTCCTTGTATTCTATGAAAAGTACATCTACAACAAGTACAACAAATCCCAAGCATTCGTGCCTCACAATTTGTAACTACTACTACAATCTAAAGTTCAAATCTCATAATATTTTGAGGAGTTCCAGTGATTTTAATGAGAATATGAATTCATATAGTCAAAACAATTTGTATGGGAACAAGTTGTGATCGCCTAGATCCCTGCATTATCAAGCTCCAATTGAGAGTTCAAACCCCGCCAAAAGAAACGTACGAAAATATCTACATTTTTGCAATTAAACTTGGGGGGGAAAAAAACTTGTTAAATTGGACATGACATAGTAGTAGTCCATTATTCATTCTCAAACTACACAATTTTAGTGTATAATATGGTTTCCAAATAGTAATCCTCAAAGTTGAAGGATAAGGAAAAATCAATGTTCTAAAAGTCAGCGATTAATCAGGATTAATCGTCGATTAATTGCTACACGGCGGATCACCGAACTGATTAAGCGAAAATCGGTCAATTAATCTTTTTTTCATAAAAACTGTCAAAAATCGGATTAATCGGTCAAAAATCGGGCTGATTATTAAAAAATAGTAAAAAATAGTTAAAATTATAAAAAAATTAAAAGGAAGAAACTTGATTAAACAACAGGAAAAAAATTATTTTTGTACATATAATTATAATTTTAGATGCCTAAATCGTAAATTTTCTTAAGTTTTTCTCTTAAATTGATCTCTAATTGAAAAGTTAAACCTTCAAAATTTTATTTATTACAATTATATAACATTTTAAACATATTTGCATAAATATATGATAATAACATATATATGTTTAGTTGAAATAACGAAATAATTTTATAATTGTATATAAAAAATATTATTAAATTTATTCCGATTAATCCTCGATTACCCGATTAATCCCTAGACGGTGCCTTCACCGATTAACTCCGATTCCCGCTTTTTACAACACTGGAAAAACACTATAAAAGGTCAGAAGAAATATATGGCCTATTTGTCAACTTATGGCTTATAAACCCGTAATAGTTTATGGGGTGTTTGTCAACCCAACTTATGACCTCAACTTATAACTTATATGTTGATAAATCGAATGTTAATAATGGGGTACATTTTCCTGAATTTATTCACTTATTACTTGATTTCTTTGTTTTTTAATACTTTATATTTTTACCTTTGTGTTTTTAAATATTTTTTTTAATTTAAAATGCAAGTGTTGAAATTATTGTATTTAATAATTATTTTTTCAAATTTAAATTAGCAAACTCTTAACTAACTTATAAGTAAATTTATTCAAACACTCGTGTAACTTATAAGAATTTATCAACTTATCACTTATATGACACTTACTCATTTTAAGCTATAAATCAATTTCTGTTTGATACCCCCAAACACACGCTAGAATGAAAAAGAATGATAGATACAGATGGTGGCATGCATTAAAAAGAAGACGCAGTGACAGAGGTACATTCTCCACTAATCACCTGACCTCTGAATAAAAAAGTTGTAATGTTATGTTAAGTAGATAATTAGGAACGAGATGCAAGATAGAGGAGGTAGAGTGAAAGTTACCACACATGAGTGTACGTACTAGGCCATCGTTGTAGACTACAAGATGACAAGTCGCGGTCGACAAACCAAATCTTATACAAATATAGATACAAAACACAGAATCAACAAGGACATTTCAACAAGGTGTCCGTTTTGCAGCTCACTGTAGACACCATTTTTTAGTAATGAAAATATATTAAACTGGACCACCAAGTATTTGAAACCGAACCCCTCTGCACATGCAATTCTCTGTGACAACACAAAGTTACAAGCTACTGTCTTCCATTCTACTGTGCACGCCATTTCAGTGGTCCCTTTATGTTTCTGGGCTTCTTCATTCACAAAATTTTACAAACATAAAACCTCTCACTATTCCATGTTCAGCCTCCTTGAATAAATCTGCAAAACCCCAGCTGATTGTAAGTGAGTTGGGCTACCACAATAGCCCAACAACTCTTTAGATGCAGTTCCAGCCGGCTGGGTATTTGGCCAGGATATTCAACCTAACCATTGTCTAAAACCCTTTAAATATCAAGCAATGTCACTCTGGCAAGTAGCCCTGTGATGCTTACACCCAGCTCCCATTTTTAACGGTGGACAACAGAGTACTGAACATGAAGTAATAATGAAGTTACACATTTAAAATCGATATAACCTAGCAAAAAAAATCAGCACAAATTCACAACCATCCAGGAAATAACAATAGCATATATGTTGACAACTTTCATCATACTTTTACGACCATTGGAAACCATCAAAATAAGCATGCAAATAAAAATTATGCTCAGCGACATGGATAACAAATGTTTTCGGGTTTTAGATTAATACTGTTATACTGAACATCCTCAAAGAACAAGGGAGATGACAAGACAGACCATGGTTTTTAAAGTCCAAACTTGTTCTTTATTTAATAATAGCATAATGACCACATTCAGAATGCACATTGCATTTAGCCCATAGCATATTTCTGGGTCCAAGATCGCGCAGTGGTCTCGTACTTGGCTCTATCAGTCTTGTACATATGTGCAATTTCAGGCACTAATGGATCATCAGGATTTGGATCAGTAAGCAGGGAGCAAATTGAAAGCAGAACCTGAAAATTTTGGAATGTTAAACTAGTAATAAATGTTAAAATTTGGAACTTGAGGAATACATTAACATGTAATAACGTGCTGTACACCATACCTTAGATACTGTGAGTGCAGGACTCCACTGCTCCTTGAGGATGTCGAGGCAGATGCTACCATTGCTGTTAATATTGGGATGGTAAACCTTGGTCCTGAATGAAACCTGGCACATAAACTTATCTCAAGTTAAAGTAGCCATTACAGGTATAATCTAAGACGGGTAAATAATAGGGAGAAGGAAGATGAAATGAACAATCTAAGCACCCATCAGCAAAGACAATACACAACAAAAAAGTAATTCCATTACTAATCGTTTGGGGGTTAGACAAAGTGTTGTTACTGTCCTAGCATCTCATTATCAATTTAATTACTTAATACTAGTAAAATAGGTGCATTGTTGACTGGGTCTTTATTTTCATTCAAGTGCAGCTTCACAACCTTTTTACCAAGGGCATGGAAAAGGATTTCTGAATAGTACAAATGGACGTGATACTGGATGTGAAAGGGGTGGGAAGCAACAAGGTTCAAAGTCGGAAACAATTTAAACACTTCAAACTTTTGACAGACTTTTGACAGGGCAAAATGTTGCACGTCTAGGCTTGCGCTGTTAATTCAGAGACAAATGGATTATAATCCTTTGACCGAAATGAGGAGGTGAATCGAGAGAAACAAACACCAACACAGTGGCAGCTAATTATGAAATTAAAACTTTAGATCAATAAAAGCAAAGTAGAACCGCCCTATAAGGTTGTGGGCTGATACAAGTGTAGCTAATACACCAACAACCATATAGCCAATACATATGATAAAATAAAAGCCCTACAGCTTGCCATATATTTATCAAGAAAAATCAAATCACATAAACAAATGAGACAGATGAACAAAAAAAATAGCAGGAATAACAAAGTAATTCATGCATAATTCCCTGCAAGAGTTGTTACCTTTGGAGGCTTGAATGGGTAATCAGGTGGGAAGTGAATGGTCACCACAAACACCCCACCAGAAAAAGGGCTGTCTGCAGGTCCCATAATGGTGGCTTGCCAATGGAACATATCTTCACCAGCAGGTCCTGGAAACAGAAACATATAGATATTGACATATTTCGGCTTTACTTTAATTGTTCAGACTCTAAACCAAAATAAAAAAATCTCCACTTCTCCTCTAGCTTTACTTGAATTATATCACTAATGTAACCATCAAGAACATTTATAATGAATGACCATTACAGTACCAAATTGCCCAAAAAGATAACAAAGATTCAACCTTTACACTTGAGCATCAAGAATTTTTTACCCAGATTGTTCAGCAACAAAGATATTAACTTTAACACTTTAGGTACACCAACTAAAATTTTATAAAGAACAAGTATATGTGTGAAAAGTGGTGGAACCAGAATTGCTATAATTTTTTAATTTCAGCCAGAGTTGAAATCTTTTGTTTTTCAAGATGATTTTTAACTCAACTAAGTTGAGCAAGGCTGAAGCATAGATTAAGGCTACTGCCCATCTGTTTGTGCCCTAAACATGTAAAAAAAAGAATGAAACAAGTAAAGTGAGAAGAGAGAAAGTAAAGAAACCAGCACTGCATGAAGTAGGAGGATCCTTCTGCAAATCCTTTAACTCCTTTGATATCCTCTTGGAAGCCATCACTGATTTTCTCCTCTTTTGCAAATTCTGCTTTAAACCCAAAAATTGAATAAAAACTTGATTAAACGAGGAGGGCGAATGAGGGGAATTTAATCGCCAAGCCCAACTTAAAGGGTGTTGCGGCTATAGATACCTATGTTTTGTATATATACCATAAGGAAGAGGGGGCGTGGTGTGGGGGATTGGGGTATATGTAGAGACACAGCGTGTGTGTCAACCAAGGATCCTATTTGGCGCTGGATGCTCCGGGGCTCTCCTTTACATGCACGTCCCTACATTTTCCCGAGCCTCTTTCTTTATTATAACTTTTTTATTTGATTTTTTTTTAATTCTAACTACATTAACAAGCTCTTGAATATCTTTTTTGTTTTATAGATTTTTTCAGAAATAGCTATTTCTTGCAAAAATATTATTTCAAAAATTTTTTTTTTTGTAAAAATACTGATTAAAGGCATATGCATTGGGCTATTTGTAAACACCGATGATTCGACTCAACTTAAACAAGAATGTAATAAGTAAATAATAAGTTAAACTGTCACATGAATCTCAGAAGATAATATCAGTTAAGAGAATGAAGATTAAAGTCAATGATAATCATACTATGAAATTGAACTGGTATTACTATGAAATTGAACTGGTATGACTATCAATGATAGTCATACTGATAGTCATTGTAGTTCAACTATCAGTCATACTGATAGTCATTGCAAAAGAAATTGATTGTCATGCCAAGTCATATGATTATCATGCCGATAGTCATCCAAAGACAAAAATAGAAAGTCATTATAGTTAAAAGCAAGGCGTACAAATATCTAGAAAATGAGTTGTATTAAAAGACATACACAAGATATAAACAGATGATCCTCTTCGCTTTGCTCTTAAAAACAAACCAACTGTCCGAGCTCAAATCTTGAAGCAATTAATTTCTAGCTAGTATTGTTAAATCTAAACCACTAGAAGTTATTTACTTGTACTTGTTTGACTATCTAGCGGATCATTATCCCTAAAATTTATCTCGAACTACTTTTCAGTATTCGATCTTTTTATTACAAAAATAGATAAATTAATGTCGAATTTATTCTAGATTTGTTTTAATTAGTTTGAGATTAAAACCTTGTAATTCGTAATGTATTTGCAACACCCTTCAAGTTTAATATAAGTTATATTTAACTTGAATTTTGTTTTAGTTCATTCCGCACTTTTTTGTTCTTGGATTGTTAAATCACGAACCGAACAAATTCGATAAAACGGTACATTTTGTATTCAATCCCCTTCTACAAACATATCAGGACCTAACCATTGGTATCAGAGCTAGTTGATTGACACACAAATCAAGATCCTAACTTTTGTGATTTATCAAGAACGTTTAATTTTTTTTTTTATATAAAATTTAAGATGACCACTAAAAAAGTTGGAGCGGTCAAAATTCCTATGTTTAGTAAAAAGCACTATCCAATGTGGGAAAAGAAGATGCTCTTATTTATTCAAGTGGCAAATCTAAAGTATCTAAAGTATCTTGGTATCTTGGTATGTTGTTACTCAAGCTGCAAGGATGTATCCTAAAAATCCAAAAGATTATACAGTTGATGAAAATGAAGATGCTTCTTGGATGCAAACTTACAATTAATTTTGGTTGATTGTCTAGATCCAATTATGCACAATCATGTTTTGAATTGTGTAGATGCTAAACACATTTGGGATACGATTGAGATAATCAATGAAGGGACAGAAGAAGTCAGAGAAAATAAAATGGAAATTCTTACCTCTTCATATGAACATTTCAGATCTAATCCGGGTGAAGGAATCTATGATGTTTTTGAGAGATACAACAAATTGATCAATGATCTAAATCTTCATGGAAAGCATTACACCATCAAAGAGATAAACAAGAAATTCCTTCTAACACTTCCATCTCACCTAGAGCACAGAATTTCAGCCATTAAAGAAGCAAGGGATTTAGGTGAAATTTCACTGGAAAGACTCTATTGTGTTCTGAAAACCTATGAACTGGAACATATTCAGCAGAAGGAAATCTATGGAACATGTAAAGTGGTCAGTACGTCTACTGTACTGGTAGTAGAAGTTGAATATTTATTTAAACATGAGTAGTATGTCTATCTAAACATGAGTGATTTTTATATATTTATTGTCTTTCCTATAAATTCGGATGTAAAAAATGATTGATAAGATAAAAAGATAAAAAGATAAAGATGTTGAATATTTTAATAATATATTTACTTTCCTTCATTACAAAGATTTTAAAGGAAAAAATATTAAAATTGTATATTTAGTTTCCTACATTAGTAAAGATTTAAAAGGCAATTGGGATTTTTTCTATACTATAAATTCAAATTTAAATAAGGAACTTTAATTTTATTGAATTAAAATTAAGAAAGGAAAGAATATTAAAATTGTATATTTAGTTTCCTTCATTAATAAAAATTTAAAAGGCAATTGTTATTTTTTCTATCCTATAAATTCGAATTTAAATAAGGAAAATTAATTTTATTGAATTAAAATTCAGAAACTCTAGAAAAATAGATAAATAGCTTTCAGACGATCTGAGAGCTCTTGGGGTTTTCCTTTATACTAGCATAAAAACCCGTGCAAGGCACGGGCCGCTAGCTTAGATTGTGATTTTAAACTAAACTACACATTATCAATGTCATTTGACATATATGATTGTATATTTTTGATGTTCATAGAGTTTTTATTGTTAATGTTATGATTATGTTGTACTTGCTATATGTTGAAGTTTATAATTTTAAAACTAATACGAGTAGTTTTGATAAATATGTTTGTTTTTAATTTTTGTCGTGGATCATAGAATATAATTAGAGTGTTCTATGAATGTTTTCTAATTAAGACGACATTTTTAAAATTATAATCCTAAAAATTTTCCAGTTCTTCAAAAATGATGCATTCATTTAGTTCATCTCCGACAATATTCAAGGTAGAAACTAAATAGCCTTTAAGATGTTGCAATATGAGATTGTAGGTTTTAGTACTGATTTTACTCAAAAGTCTTCCTAAATCTTCTAATACTCTACTTAGGCTTTGCGTTTTCAGTTCTTAAAACTTTCTTTGTAACTCTTTTATGTCTTTTCTTCTGACCTCTTAATTTTAAGCATTTTTTAACTTTATTTCTCTTCCCCTGTCTATCTAACTTTCAAAACATAGGACAACGTAGCTAATTGACTTAAGTGGAACTACCTTGTGCCAAATCATTCTATTATTAAGTACGTTTGGTACCATTTCGATGTGTTTCAATTCTTCCAAACAAACAGACTTTTTTTTAACTCTGAACTTGAGAATTGATCAATTATGGCTAGATAAATATTTTTTGCTTATATCATCGTAAGTTAAAATTTCTCATATGCCTTCTGAGTTCTGTCCGTGTTTTGACAATGAATTCATCCTTTATTTTTTTCAAAATACAACTTCATCCAGGAAAATATCTTTACTAATTAAAACACCGGTCTTTTTTCTAGCAATTAACATAAATTTCTATTATTTGCGGTTAATTTTTTTTTTCTAGGTATGGTTGCACATTTTTTTCGTCTGTTACAATGTACTTACTTTTATTTATATAGATAATTTGATTGATCGGGGACTATAATTTTAAATAACCCGGGGTATATAATGTGATTTGATCTAATTTTTTAAATTTGTTATAGACTATATATTTTAATCTGTTTATTGTTTACACAAATTATTATCAAAATTTTAGAATATATAATTCATTTAATTATTTTGTTGAAACACAATTTAATCACACTCAAACATAAATACACACGTCAATTCAATATTAAGTTCAACAATCACATAAAACTTTTCAAATTTAAAATGAACTTCAAACAAAGTAAATATAAATGTAAAATAAGAAGAATATGAATGTTGTATGCATCACACTGACTCTATACTTGTAGTATAGATAAGAACAAATAATTATAAATATCATGTATACATGTTATCAATATGTGCTTTTTAACAATGATTATTGTGCGATAAATAAAGTAATCCTCATTCGAGCATTGAGACGGGTTCGACGAATGAGTTCATGTTCGGAGTCTCCCCGACCCCGAAGTGACCGATCGCTCATACCTAAATTATTGTCTAATTTTTACACATGTTTTAACACTAATTTCATTAATTTAAAAATAAATAAGTCGTAAATATGTAAATAAACTACTTGTATATTAAATATGTAATATGTAATATGTAATATGTAATATGTTATTTATCTTATATCAACATTTAATAATACATTTTATATATTAAATATTTGAATTATTCAAATATATTGCGTAATACAAGAAAAGTTCGATTCTGATGCAAGAAAATAGAATATATTATAGTTATCGATACAAATACAAAATATTTGTCTAGTTAAAATAAAAAAAAACACCACACATAATATTGTTTTTAAAACTTAATATTAATATTTTATAAGACTGGTAGTATATATGATTCTGTATGATATTTTAAGTATTAAAAAAATAAAGTTTAATAAATATTATAAATCACCTTAATTTTCATTCAAAAATTTAAATAATAATAAATATAGGATAAGAAAGATGTGAGGTTTATGTCATATGATTTTTAGATTAAAATCAAAAAGAGTCTTGTAGCTTAATGGTTATAAGGATGACTTGTTTAGCGAATGTCAAGGGTTCGATCCCTGACTAAAACATTATTTACTTCAATTTTTTTCTTAGATAAGAGAGTAGTGACATGTCATGTAATTTTGTAACATGTAAGGGTAAAATAGTAATTTCACGGGGGGTTTATTGGCTCAAATACCCCTATATTATCCATTTTGTAAGATATCATAAGGTCGTTGTGAAGCGCGACTTAGTAAACTAGTTAAATGAGAATACATAAATATTTGGGAGTTCTTTTAGGGCAATTTTTTTGATTTTTTTAGCATTTTTCTTTCTTTATGTACTCGAAAAAAGAAGAGTAATTTACATTTTGCATTCCTATAATTTTAGAGAATAGCAATTTGGGTTTTACAGTTTACAAATCAACACTTTACAACCCTTATCTTTCTAACTTGTGGATTTCAGGACATATTTAATTTTTGTGGGCATGTACCTCAGAACTTTCACAACTAGAATATTTATTTTCCAAAAAATAGAATAAACTGAAAATACATATTTTACAAATTTTTTTAAAAAATCATATGAATTGGATATAATTTGTAAATAACAGAATAAAAATAAATATTTTATTTTTGCATAATGTAAGTAGTTCATTTTATTTTCTAAAATTTTAATAATTATTATTTACTATTATTGAATGTAAAGGTTTTAAAAAATTAAAAAATATCATTGTTTACTTTAAAATCACTATTAACATGCTTAATTATAAATGTGTTAATTTTTACAAAAATAGTATTTGTAATAGAGAACATATTCTGTTTTTTTTTTAATTTTTTGAAAATATATTTATTCAAGTGAATGACTAAAATGCCCTTATTTAATATTATGAGATGCAAAGTGTTGTTGATTCTAAAACTATTAAGCTCTAAATGCAAAAGCCAAAAATCAAGGGGATTGAAAATGCAAATTACTCAAAAAGAAACAGAAGAGAGGCGGGGGAAGAAAACGCATGGATGAAAGAGGTGTAGGTAGTACAATGTGGTGGGTACAGCACAATCCTCGGCTTTCCCATATTAAAACTAATTAATTATTAATTATCCTTCCCTGTAATAAATTAAAGTTTGTCTGAATCTCTGATTAACGGAGTTGACAAAACCAAAAAAAGTGAAGAAGCTCCCTTCACTTGTTCTTCTTCTTCTTCTTCTTCTTCTCAGGGTTATTTTCTCAACTCCTTTTTAATCATCAGTATCTTCTTCTTTAATCTATTTATTATTGTGGATTTGATGCTCACATTTCTGTGCATGCTTTTCATATCTTATATGTGATTCTTGATTTTCATTTTTCAGTATGTTATATGTAATACATTTAGCAGTTAGTGATACTCAACCATTTGCAGCTTTTTAATTATGTTCCCACATATTTGTTTCACTGAGATCTGCCACTCAAAAGTCAAAACCCCCCATCAATTACTGAATTTACATGATCACTAATATGTATGATCCTAATTTAGTTAGATCTTCATGTAGGTGTTTATCTATATTTTTATATAAACAAAAAGGCAACAGAATAATAAACTAACCCAGAAATTTGGTCATAGGATACATTAACTTTTAAGGTAAACAAGTTGGATATGGGTAAAGCCTTATCGAAATTTAGACAGTCTCTTGAATTAAGTAGCAAGAAGATGCCGGCTATGTGAATAAATGGCCAGGCGGCTGATCAACAATCTCGCGTTTGTGTGCTCATTTAATTTTCATCAAGAAAGAAAAATTGATCAATGTATGGAGTAACAAACAAACAAGTGTTTGAGCAAAGAAATATCTTTGATTCTCGTAGAAAGTGGTCTATATTATCCATCTTTTGTTTATCAGCATTTGTAGGTTAATTTTGACATCAATTGTAATTAATCATGTAATATCTTCAAGTGCAATTTAACTAAAGTGGCTTCAAGATAATTCCAAGTAGCTATATGTCATTGTACTTGTTGAATCAACATGGAAATAAAAAGTGTTTGTGTTGTTAAGCCTTCAAGATAAGTCATCTGTATCTGTGGAATTTTGAAAATAGAAGTTAAGATTACCTTTATTTTGTCTTATCTAATAATCTTCACAGATGATGTATATTATCATTTTTGCGAAGTTACTGATTGCAATATCAATATATAGTTGTTTCCGGGTTGGATTCCACGTTGTGTTGTCTTGCTCAGTGACAATGGGGGGTGCAGTAGCAAAGGAGAACTTACCTAAGGCTTTAGTACCTGAGTCAAAGCTTGAGGCTAAAATAGTTGAGGCAATGCAGTACAGAGAATCTGAAGGAACTTCCCTGAGATCATTTAACAGCATCATCTTGAAATTCCCAAAAATTGACAGCAGCTTAAGGAAATGCAAAGCTACTTTTGAACAATTCGGTTAGTGTGAAATAAATTATAATTTAACTTGTTGCATGTGTAAGTATCTGGTAGTTTATCGATCTTTGTCTTCTTCATCTCATTAAAAATCAATTCTCTAAAGACCTTGAATAGGTGATGTGATACTGTGACAAGTGGACCAACATATTTAAGTGAGAAACAAATTTTGTCCGGTATTTTTATAAATTCAAAAACTGATTCATATAGTTATAGTGAAACGTTTTATTTCCTCCAGTGTACTTCTTGAAATTGTTCAACAGCAGAATATTTTTTAACCAGTCATGAATTTTCATCTGGATTTATCTCAAAGAGTGCTTACCGAGGGAAGTGTACTTTACTTTTTCCACTCTGTTATTTTTCATTTTCATCGGTTTTCATCTTGATTTATATTTCGAATCAGATGTCTGATATTATCTTGTAATATTGTCAATAGATGAGGATGGAAATGGTGTAATTGATCGAGAAGAACTGAAGCATTGCCTTCGTGATTTAAAAATCAGTTTCACTGATGAGGAAGCCAACGACCTATTTGAGGCGTGTGATATTGCTGATGACACGGGCATGAAATTCAGTGAATTTATTGTGCTTCTTTGCCTTGTCTATCTTTTGAAGCAGTGTCCAACTGACCTTCACGCAGTATCCAGATCACCATAACACTATGTCTTGATATACTTGTATTTTTAAGCTGTCTTTACTTGTGATTTTTGAACTGCTGTTGGATTTTGTGACTGAACACAATAATTACGACCTTGCCTTTAAATAGGATATGCCCATTGCAGAAGACTCCCGAATTAGCAGTGTTTCGGGAAGATTCTAGCATAGACATCATTACAATCAAGTTTCATAAAGAAGTTGATTCCAGACTTATGACCTTCACTCTTCACATAATTCTCTGTTGTTTGTGATATTGTTTACTTGGTTGTGCAGTTATTGGATACAAAATTGCAGCTTGTAGCTTTGAATTAACTTTTATCTCAGATATCTACCTAATTAATTTTTCCTTTTTTGCCTGTTTGTAAATTATATCTTACCCTATGAAGGATGCTGAACATGTTACTTGGATTTTCTTAAAAGTTAAAACCCCTCTGAGTTGTCAATGTAGTATTTTTCAGGAATGTGTCCGACACAAAATTACAACAAAGTGCCAGTTGGAAGCATATGTTTTTCTTTCATGTTTATTTGTTAAATTGATTATGGTGCATTCCTCAATGTTCACTAGAAATCCAGGATGGGGTTACCAGATCTGGAATCAACGTTCGAAACTTTAGTTGAAGCATTTGTGTTCTTGGACAAGGACCATGACGGCTATGTTAGCCGGAAAGAGATGGTGGAAGCCATTAATGAAACAACATCTGGGGGACGTTCTTCTGGGCATATAGCCATGAAAAGATTTGGTGAGCTCTTTTCTCTCTGTCTCTACACTTATACATGCACATACACTATTTGCAACACAAATTAGCCAAACCATCTCATATAAAACCAAAATGCCCCGAGTAAGTACCAAAAGAGTCTTTAGCAATTCGACGTGTCATTAGGTATTAAATGTTGATCTGGCAAGTCTCTACCTATAATCAGGCACGTCTGGTTTTTTTATCTTTGTTTGGACTAGAATGTTGACCAATTTTTAGACGTGTGTGAAACCAGTCAACAACTAACACAACCTTTATTATTGTTGCAGAGGAGATGGATTGGGATAGAAATGGAATGGTGAACTTCAAAGAATTTCTTTTTGCTTTTACCCGGTGGGTTGGACTAGACAATGATGATGAGGAAGATGAAGAATAGAAGAAGCAAATCAAAATTTCAGTACCTCCATATATCTGGTATCTACAGCTGGAGAAACTTGAGTAATGAAATGAATCGAATTCTCACTACACGCGATAACAGTACCCTATTCTATTAAATTCCCCCCTCCTAGAACTTGTATTTTCGCCTCAGATTGTTGTGTGAATATGTTGGTTGAATTAGAACCTGGAACTTGATGCAGTAGGTTGTTAAATTAAGGGTCACACCAGTTCCATTTTCACTAGTTCCATTTGCAATGTCTTTTCTGTTATACCGTGCCCCGGGACTAAAGTTAGGAGAGTGCAAAGGAATTTGAGGAATCTACTCTCCAAGACTGTGCTGTAATTTTTCTTTAAGGAATGAAGAAGACACTTATCCTTTTCTGATAAATGAGAACTATATATACTATTTTCCTGATCAGAACTCGAACATTCTTTATTACTTACATGCAAATTCTCAAGTTCCTTTTTTTTTTTTTTTTTGATCCAGTTCCGTTCTTTTCTAACATGAATATCATATGAGGGAACTTCATGTATAATATTTATTCAGTTCTCTTAGTTAAATGTTAAGGGAACTAGAAATAAACGAGTTGCAGCCCAAGATGAGGAATAAACGAGTTGCAGCTTAAGATGAGGAATTTGTCAACTCCCATAGGTTGGCAAACTAGTGGCATTCCCTGCAGTAGAGCATTTCTAATGGTTATTGCTAAAATTTAGAACCAAAATTATGCTAAAATAGATGGAGCTATTACTAAAATTTAGCACCAAAAAGTGAGTTTCGATGCTAAACTAACACCATCTCTCCAATATTTAGTTCTAAATTTATAACTTTCTCAACTAATGATACAAGTACGATTTTTCTATCTATTTCATCCCTTTTTTCAAAAAAAAATGATCGAGACAAATATAGCACAATGCTATAGTTTGTTCTATATATACGCACAAACTATAACATTATGCTATTTAAGCACAAAGTTTAGCCCAACATTGGATTAACAAATTTTATATTTTGTGCCATAGAACAGCATTGCACATGCTCTAGTGGAGGAGATCAGGAGGCACCGCCAAATTCCAAAACAAATGGACAAACTTCAACAATTCAAATAATGCAGTACTACGGTAAGTAATATAATACAAAACATTCCCGACCCAAATGACATGTAACAGGGTAGATTACTGTTCATCACACGTTTGTATATATCAAACACTTTATGCTCACAAGCTCCCACCCTATCAAAACTCCCATCAAAAGTCTAGAATAAATCCAATAATACAAGGCAGTCTTAGAGAAACCATTACATAACCAAACTGCCTAAAGATATTCAAGCAATCTCTCAGACTCTGGTCCTTTAATATGTTGTCACTAAACCTCCCCAAAATAGATGATAAACACACTTCATATCATATAGAAACGAGTTAGAACTGACACATGAAGGTACCAGTGCCCCGATGGCAGTTGGAGGAACTGGCCTATACAGCAACTCCTTAGCATGGAGACTGCTGATAATGGCAGAGACAACACAAGCTCCAAAAGCCCATTAATAAAGATTAGTCATCACCCCCTAGTCTTTGCCCTCTTCATCCCTAGGCTGCTATTGAAGGGGGATACAGAACCAGACATTTGAGAACCTTCATCACGAAGTGTACCATTGATCAATGCAAGCTCCCGTAGCTGCTGTTTCTTATAGAAATCCTGAGATTCATCCTGCATTAAAGAGTTTCATCATATATTTAGCGATAGAAGTATTTGTTTGTTCTTATTCTTAGACATCGGGATGTTTTAAGGTTGTGAGTCTTGCGACTATTGTCAATTCACCAATAAAATAAATGCTAATATTACTTGCCACTTGCAATGAAGGGAAATACTAGTGGCTTACACACACAAAAGCAAATCAAGCTTACTAGACACAACATGTATTGTAAAGAATGATATATTACCACAGGCTTGAGCAAATCTTCAAGTATCTCCCGTGCTTGCATAAGACGAGCATCAATTATCTCAACTGGTAATTCAGCCTCAACAAGTATGTGGAGAGGTTCATTAAGGTGCTCATACCCAGGTTTTCCTCTCATTATCTCCTCCTGTAGGTATTAATTACATTAAACCAGAATTTTTGGAATACAAAAAAGAGAAACTGGTGGCAAAAATGCCTTCTACTGAATCATTAAATCTCAAATCAGATTTTCAGACCATCTTCTTATAAGTGTAAAAGTAAAAGTTAGATTAAGAAGAATTCTTCAAACAGTCAGATCACATAATTGCCAAGGATTCAACCTATTGTTGTTTTGCACAGTATATTCTAATTTGTCCTAGCATATTTGTCCAAAGGCCTTCATATAAAGGACAATTTCATAAAAAATCAACGCTTCAATAGTTTTATTTAGCTATTCTATAAAGAGTTCAAAGGTATACACAATTATAGGAAGTACCACTTATTTACCTACGTGCATAATGCCTTTAAATATGTGTGATAAAGACAACCTTCCCCATTACAAAGTCCGAAGTTCAATTCCTCACTCCCCCTCGCCCTTATACAAATATACACATAGTTTCTCAAAAAAAAAAAAAAACATAATTCTACGTATCAATGGAAAGGCTGTACTAGGATGACTGGATAACACACCTTGACTGGATCCTTGATGCTGCCACGTCCCCTGATCAAAACACGACAGTCCGTAGTTGCTTCCACACGCTTAAGAGAGTTCCCTCTCGGACCAAGGAGGCGCCCAACAAAGTTGAACTACAAAATGAAATGGAAATGAGAGTGTCATATTAAAAGCATCAATGAAATACTCACAGTTTAAAACAGAGCACGGAGATTCATACATTAGGATAGTGGTCCACAGGAATATCTACCCTGATCGTTCTTTTCACTATAAGACCAGATGAACTACCTTGAGAACCAAGCCAGCTCTGTGAAGGTGACGGCTGTAGACCTGATATCTGAAGAGAGAGAACAAGAAATCTACTAACCCAAGAAAAAGGTGCAAGAAATTCTACATCTGGGTGCACAATATAATTGGATGAAAGAGAAACAGCTAATCTCAGTGACCTGTGCAAGACAGATCACAGATCCAAAGCAAAAACATATATAACTATATTGGACTAGCTATATATCATATGCTTAAAAAATCTTCAATTAAATTAACAGCAAGCAAATAGAACCACCAAAGACAACACTTGCAAATAGCAACACCAAACCACCTGATGTTAATACAATAGCAAAATACTACCAAGATCCTAGTTCCTTGTCTGATCATATATTAAGAGTTCAATAAATCCAGAAACAACAGAGGTGGTTCACGACCTTTTCTGTGGCATAACATATTAACCAAATATAACTTATCCAAGTGTCAGTAACATACATGAGAACAATAGGCCTCACTATTGTTTCAACCAATTTGAATACCACTAGACCCCTTTCAAGGCTACACTTACATATCTGCAACCCTAGCACGCATTGCACACAACCAGATACAGTAGGTGGATGGATAATGCTTCAGACCAGAATTTATCACGTGACAGCATACTTTTACCCAAAATGTGACAACTATCTAACCAGTTAAATTTTAATATCAGAATCATGGTTAAATCTACGTAACACTCTTTATGTTGTTGTTAGCTTCATAGTCCAACTACCTGTTATAGCAGAATGATATCCAAACTTTGATTAGAATAACAAGTAAGCTAGTTAGCATTAGATGTAAAAAGAGTGTCAGAAATGATTCTTGAAACAGTACAAAATTAGATTAAACAAAAGGTTATGTTAATAGTTAGTATCCGTACTTCTGATGGGAATGGTGATGTCCATCTGTTCACATTGGCTCCTCCATTAGAATACATTCCTCCTGAGGCCAGGGGGCTGGCATGTTCAATCCCACTTTGTTCTAAAACTGAAGCATTCCCCAACAGTGTGGTTACACGCAATATTTCTGCTCCAAAATAGTCAATTTTCAAGAATAAGATGTACCAAGTCAGCTTTTGTTAATAAATTAGTCGCCAGTCACCAAAAAATGGACAGACAAGGGGAAAATTAGCTGGGTCAGTTAAAATTAAAGTTGTCCCTATTTAACAAACTTGATCTTCCTATAAGAGCAAAGGAAATACAAATATGTAGTTAAAACGTCACATCACTGGAAGAAATGGTCTGAGCGCATCCTTTAAAGATATTATTAAATATATAAATTGTGCAAAACCATCCATCTTAACTTGAGCTGATTCAGGTATAGATAATTTAGTAGTATTTATACAAAAACTTATGTCAAATGTTAGATCCCAACAATGATAGAAGGATCCTGGCTCAACTCCGAATCCTCAAAATACAATCCGTCAAGCAAACTTGTGTCTGCTTAAAAGCATGTTCTCAAAGTAGCTAAACTTTGAACAGCTAAAAAAGTACACTCTTAAACCAGGAAATTCCACTAAGGCAGTTAGGTTAACTTGGTCAACCCGACAACCAGTTAGCAAGTCTTAGCTTGTCAGTTATCAAACTGAGTTAGGCTTCACTAAACCTGATCGGACATGTTAATTGTCGGTTCCTAGAGACATATACTTATAGGTTGAGTCATTCCTCGAGTTTGATTTAGTCAGCTGCTTCAACTCTTATTGTGCAAAATATCAATATCAATCATAAAAATAGATATATAACCTCATAATTTAACACTGTAAAAGTGTGCAAGACTTGACAAATATGTTCCTTCAATTCATAAACCAATGAAGAGGAGACATTAGGTTCATAAGAAAACATCATACACATTTGCAGATATTAGTACAGACCAAAAAGAACAACTTTTTTGCTCAGATTAACACAAAATGACCAAAACATTAAATTGTTTACAACTTTATAAAATAGGTATCAACTTTTACAGACACTGTTTAAAAATATTACTTTCTCTAGTTTAAAAAATTACAGCCACCATCATTGTTCATTTCCGTTGTATTTACACGTACAATCACAGGAATATGAGTCTGCAAATATCATGGCAAAACCTTTCCGAACACAGATGGGAGGTAGATCAAACAAATATGGCCATGTATTCATGTAATACCAAAATAACAAGCATAACATGTGGGTCAGATTTGAATTTTAGAGGCCTCTATACAAATATGGTCTGAGACTATAAATGTCAACTTCTATTCCCAGTGCAAGATGTTCTAGTGGTAACCAGCATTTTTAATTCCTCAATAAAATTAAAGTCCAGGAAGAAAGAAACTAACTACACAAAATGGGTAAAGGGGCACTGAAACAATTCTACTTTGAGAGTAATTAATAGTTAAAAATCACACACAACAAATCTTCTGTGTAGATAAAAGAAAAAAAAGGCACTTTCATGGGGTAAAAATAAATTACTTACTTTCGTAAGTCCTGAATCAAAATTTATTTCAATTTTTAGATTTCTAAACAGAACAAGATATGAAGGAAAAAGAACAAAATTAAGATTGCAAAACTCACCCTGATTCAGTAGACGGTAGCAATTTGGTAGAACTGGCATGAAAGGACTAAGTTTCTGTCGTTCATGAATCAGCTCAGAGAGATACCTGCCAAAGTGCAAGTAACTAGATTAATGTCTATTATGGAGATGCATATTGAAGAAAAGGATGTACGTGCACAAGAATCATGATTGTGATAGAATGAGTGGAACTTAACAAACAAATCCAACTGTGATTGCATCAATGATTCAGAACTTATAAAATAAACATGTATGGTATTTTGATTATACAAAAAATCTTAACATATACAAGTTTTCTGGATTGACTACAATAAGAATCAAAACTGTGACATGGAATATATAGACAACAAGTTTAAGTAGAATTTATAAAATTCTTAATAATGTATGCAAGATAATAATAATGACATCAAAATTCCCAGTTTACAAGTTGAAAATTATATGGTTTTAAATATTCCAATTTCCCAACAATATAAATTACAACAATTATTTTACCGCAACACTCACAAAATAGTTCAACTCTGATCAAACACCCTAACCTGACCTGCATTGAGATTGTTATAGTATATCCTAATATAGGAGTAACAACTAACACACACATATTCACATAAAGTAATGCCATTCAAGTTAGTTAACGAAAATGAGAAGAATAACATTCTCCGCGACTTAAATCAATAGATACAGTTTACTCAACTCAAACCACCAGTAAACAAATCCATTCGCAGCGACTTGACTAGAAAACTGCACAGTACATCATAAACAAAAATTTGCATACACATACAAAGGTTAAACCTAAAAAATAATTTTACAGCCTCTACACACAGTAAATTCAAAAAATTACATCAACAAAATCAAACCAGTAGATCAAGAAACACATACACACAGACATACATACATCAACAACAGAGCAACAGATCCATACAAAACCAAGAGAATTTCTAGAAAAAGCAATCGATCAACTACAACAACACATAATAGATACACGCACGTGTATGTATATGTTTTCAAGTGAAAAAGGATGAACAAAATTACTTTTCCTGCTCGACGATAGCAGAAGCGGCGGAGCGAAGAGCACCGATGTGCGGCGAGTGATGAGCGGAAGGTGAGAACGCCATGTACCTGCCGGACGACATGTTCTCCGGCGATATCGGCGTCAGATCGCCGATAATTAGCAGCGTCGGTGGAGAGGGGAGATAAGTATTGAGAGTTGATACTGTGTGTAAGTATAGGTGTGTGTATTTATGGGGGGATTTTATTCACAGACACGGACAGTCAGAGCTGTAGTGTTGCAGTTGAATCTCTTTTTACCGCAAAAATTACTGCTAAAATAATAGTAAGTATATTATTTGAATTACATCATTTCCGTAAATTACTGAGGGGGAGGATGAAAAAGAAGAAACAGTGTGATTTCACACACTTGTTTTGTGGTGGACAAGCTGGTCCAAACCTCATTATTAGGCCTCCGCCTCATCATTCAATATATTCACATGATATATTGCTCTGCCCTTTGGCTCTGCACATTTACGGCTTGTCGGAATTAGAATTTCAAAATAATCGGAAATCTCGTAAAAGAAATACGATTTTAAATTTGATTAGGTACTGTTTTTGTTTGACCAGTAAGATTGATTAACTGATTACGAAGTTGAAATCTGTATTATTGAAGGGTACCAGTCAAATAGTAGTACTTACTTTATTTGTCAAGGAGGTGTGTAAATCATGACCCCAACCAACTGTGTGGACTCAAAATCTACATTATGAGATGTATCAAATTTCCTTTCCTAATTCCTTTCACGCCATTCACTTGTTTGATTATTTCTCAGTTTTGATACCAAAACAAAAATGCTATAGATTTTCAACGTTGGCGCTTTCATATTGCTAGAATTTGTGTCTTTTTTACATTATTCAGTTTGCTATTGACATTTGCCACCCAAAATATACATTGGTAGAGAGGGCTAAACTAAAGGCTCCGTTTGTTTGTCAGAAAATAACTTGATTTTGAAAAATGTTTTTCATGAAAGTTATTTTCCTGAAAAATATTTTTTCTAAAAAATATTTTATTGGAAAATATTTTTCGAGGGAAATATGTTTCAAGGAAAATAAATCTCAAAATTTATTTTTCAAAAAGTTCTTGAAAAGTTTTTAGAAAGAATTTCACGGAAAAATTTCTCGGAAAAAAAATTTCGGGGAAATTTCTCGGGATTTATTATTTTAAATTACAACCTAAAAATTACTTGTGTTCAATAGTTTACGGTAGTAATTTTTAAGAAAGTAAAACATTAACCATAAATTCTTGTAGTTTAGAATGGTACTAAATAATTGCATTAGAGTTATACATTATATTTATGATCTACATTACTACATAACACTTTTTTTCAGAAAATTCGGTGGAAAATCAATATTTATTTGTCATGTTCGGCGCCGGATAGATCTAAATACCGTGACTTCGTGGATGCCTTAGATCCAAAATCTATTTGCATTGCTTAACATTTCACACTTTATCAGTTTTCTAAGAACATGAGTTTTATATATTTTTAATTATATAATATACGTTAATTTTAGTCAAAATTTGTTTAATTTTTTTTACGGAGAATTAATTCAATAATGAACAAAAAAATCGCCACGTCCCCAGGAGCGATTTTCTGTTATACGGTATCTACAAAAACATTCGAGTAGAACAAACATAAAACAGATAATATCGCTAATTAATCCAGTCTCCCTGAACATACATACAATCAAGCAATTTGTTGAAATTGATATATGTACATGTACCCGCTTCACCACAACCAGTTTGAGCTATCGATCGTAATTGTAATCCCCTAAAAATCTTAATTACTAAATCAAAACCTTGAAAATCCCATAAATCTAACATCTAGGACATTAAATCACACCAAACACACTAAGCTCTCACAATAAAAGATAAAACAAAACCAAGATAAATTGGGAACAAAACTCAAGAAAGGATTTAACTAAATAAACCAAATAATTTAAAAAGAATACTTAAATTATAATGAAATTATATTATTAAGTTACATGAAATTATTAATTTAATATTGAATTATTAATACATATTTCATAATCATAATTTATAATGAACGATAGCAGATGGGAGACAAGAAAAAAAAAAAGAACCTTGAGTTTGAAAGTTTGAATCAACACTTCCCTCTCATTTTATTAGTTGTAGCAGTCTAAACAAATCATTTCGCGATGAATATACTAAATTCTTCTAACAACTTTATAGAAAATCTGTGCATTGTAGTACTTGCATAACAACTCTACAGTGATCCAACAAATGATACCCCCTTCCAACTGACAAAAATTGCATACAAAGCTAAAATTTGAGTGAAATAAAATCCATACAACAAGAGCTCAACTTCAGATTCACTACACACAGTTAACTGTGCTCCAATAGCTAGTTTCATTCCTGCCAGCACCCACCCGTCTAGCAGCAAGTTTCGTTAAAGATACAACACGGCTTCCAAATCTCTAGGCAAGTATTCACTCCTGCCAATGAAAATCAAACATTTAGATATTACATGGAAAAGAATGACAAGTTGACAACAATTGTATGCAGTATTGTAGAATGACATTGTTAGAATATGCCTTAAATCATTAATGCTCCAAATGCTGGAAATTCGGGAGTCTCGCTGCCTATCTGTGTTCTTTCTTTACGTCTATTATAATCTTTCTTGTTTCCGTTATAACAAACTGGTATCAAAGCGGTTTCGGTGAGAAAGATATCTGATGGTATTAACGTGAAGGTTGACAAATTTACTAGGAGGGATAGTTTATGGCAAATCAAGATGCGTGCCTTGTTAAAGCAACAGGGGCTCTAGGCGCCGTTGAAAAAGAAATCGACGGATCCTCAAAGCGCTGAGATGACCAGTCTAAAAGAAAAGGCACACTCAACAATTTTGTTGTGCCTTGCAGATGATATTATTACTGAAATCGCGGAGGAGGATATCGCGTCTGGTTTGTGGTTGAAGCTTGAAGGTCTCTACCTGACAAAGTCTTTAACAAATAAGTTGCTTCTAAAGCAACGTTTGTTTAGTCTGCGAATGCAGGAAGGTATACCTCTTCGAGATCACTTAGATCAATTAAACACAATCTTATTATAATTGCGTAATATTGATGTTAAAGTTGAAGATGAGGATGTTGCTTTAATTCTGTTAGTTTCTTTACCATTATCGTATGAGAATTTTGTGCAATCGTTTATTGTTGGTAAAGATACTATTTCTCTATAGGAGGTTAGATATGCTCTTCATTCTAGAGAGTTGCGCCATAAGACGGCTGGTACAGGTGCAGATAATCAGGCTGTTGGGTTAGTAGCCAGCGGGAGTAATGGACATGGAAAGTCGAGGAAGAATAAATTCAAGAAACCAGCTCCTAAGGGTCCGAAATCTAATAATGTCTGTAATTATTGTAAAGAGAAGGGACACTGGAAATCTGACTGTCCCAAGAAAAAAAAGCAACAGGATAAATTGACAGGTACTGCTGCTACAGGTACTGCTGTTGTAGTTGTTACCAATTCTGAAGAAGATATTGCTCTAGTTGCTGATGAGCACACGCATCACTCTGATGTGTGGATCCTTGACTCTGGAGCGTCTTACCATGTATGTCCGCGCATGGAGTGGTTTACAACCTACGAGCAAGTAGACGGTGGCAAAATTTCTATGACTAACAGTTTTGTTTATGAGACGGTTGGAATAGGCTCGATTAAAATTCGGACACATGATGGTAAATTTTGCACATTGAATGATGTTAGGCATGTTCCACTTATGACGAAGAATCTGATATCTCTGAGTATGTTAGACAACAAGGGTTTCCATTTTCAAGGTGAATGTGGAGTTCTACATGTCTGCAAGGGTTCTGATGTGGTTTTGAAAGGTGTTAAACGTGGTACCTTGTATCTTCTTCAAGGTTTTATGTTATCAGGTTCTGTTGTTGTCGCGTCCTCGGAAATTGATAAGGAAAACATAACCAGGTTGTGGCACATGAGGCTTGGTCACATGAGTGCAAAAGGGATGCAAATTCTGTCAAAAGCTGATTTTCTTTATGGTCATAAGGTTACAGGTCTTGAGTTTTGTGAACATTGTGTTTTTGGAAAGTTACATCGCAACAAGTTTCCTAAAGCAACACACAGAACAAAAGGCACACTTGATTACATCCATTCTGATTGTTGGGGTCCTTCCCGGGTGGAGTCTTTAGGGGGTCACATATATTTTGTGTCGATGATTGATGATTTCTCAAGAATGACTTGGTTGTTCATCATGAAGCATAAAAGTGAAGTCTTTAAGATTTTCAGGCAGTGGAAGGCATTATTGGAGAATCAAACAGGGAAGAAGATTAAGAGGCTGCGAACTGATAATGGTCTGGAATTTTGCTAGTCTGAGTTTGATGAGTTCTAAGAATGAAGGGATTGCTAGGCATCATAAAGTCAGGGATACACCACAGCAGAATGGTGTAGCAGAACGTATGAATCATACACTTCTAGAAAGAGCTAGGTGCATGCTCTCTAATGCTAGACTAACTAGAAAATTCCGGGCAGTAGCAGTTAGTACAACATGTTATCTGATAAATCGTGGACCTCACACAGGTATCCATCTTAAAACTCCTATTGAGAAATGGTCTGGTAAGCCTGCTGATTACTCTAATTTAAGAGTTTTTGGTTATACTGTTTATTATCATGTAAATGAGGGTAAATTGGAGTCGCGAGCTAAAAAAGGAGTATTTTTAGGCTAGGGGATGGGGTTAAAGGTTATAGAATCTGGTCTCCGTCTGAAAATAGGGTTATACTAAGTAGAAATGTAGTTTTTGATGAAAATTCTATGTTTAACCCTACTGTGAAGTCTACTATTGTATCAGAAAGTGGTAGTGTTGAAAAACAGGTGGAGCAGCATGTCACTCAAGATGAGAGTGAACCAAAACATGAAGTTCAACAACCACAGTCAGAATCAGAATCATCAGAATCATCAGTTTCATCATTACCATTAGTGAATCAACACAGTTTGGCTCTTGATCGATCAATGAGAGCTAATTATGGGGTGCCTCCAAAGAGATATGGTTTTGAAGATATGGTGGCCTATGCACTACAGGTTGCTGAAGAGGTGGATCCTAACTCTGATGAGCCATCCACCTACAAAGAAGCAGTTACATGTACTGAGTCTACCAAATAGTTTGCTGCAATGGGAGATGAAATGGAGTCACTTCATAAGAATCAGACTTGGGAATTAGTCAAGCGGCCTCGAGACAGAAAGATCGTCACTTGTAAATGGGTCTACAAGAAGAAGGAAGGAGAAACATATGTTCAGGGTATCAAGTATAAAGCTCGATTAGTAGCTAGAGGGTTCACTCAGAAAGAGGGAATAGACTACAATGAGATTTTTTCGCCAGTGGTCAGACATACTTCCATTAGGGTGCCACTAGCAATAGTTGCACATCAGAATCTGGAGCTTGAACAACTAGATGTTAAGACAGCTTTTCTGCATAGAGGATTAATAAATAAGTTATTTATAATATTCCGATTAATAAATACTTGTAAGAATTAATCGGATTTGAAAAATCGAATCGGTTGACCACCTTGTAGAGGATTAATCGGGGATTAATCGATAAAATCGGGGATTTTTATAACCATGGTCATAAGTAATAATTTTAATTTTACCCAAACGGCTTCCTATATATTAATTGATACCTTGTTCATTTCGAAATGTATGTTTTTAAAAAAAAAAAATTATCTTGTTAAATTGAACTAAGTTTTTAGTTAAAACTAAAAATTATTATTTTATATTTTTAAAAATTGAAATTTTATGCTAAAGTAGATCATATATATATATATATATATATATATATATATATATATATGTATTATAACTTTTAATTATATAACATGTATAGTTTTTTGTTAAATTTGTTCAACTTATCCATAAGAAAGTCAAATAAAATTAGAATTTTAAGATGAAAAAGTATATTTTATATTTTAAAAATAATATATTATTATTATTGGGAAATTTAGTTTTAAACATATCTGTTATAATATAATAAAGTCCATTATAAAAATACTAATTATATATATACTATATTCTTCAAATCGTAAAAATTAAATTTTGATAATTTACCGGTACTTTGGAGCTCAATGCTTGAACCTAATCAAAAATATATTTTATATCAAATATCGAGATGCAATGGACATTAAAGTTGTGCTCCAGAGTTTTTAGTTGAAGAAAAGAAGAGAGAAGGTGAGAGAATAAAAACAAAAAAACTTTCTTTAATGTGCTCTGAGTTTAACGTAGGAAATGAGAGAAAATTTTGAGAAAACAATGGTAAATTCTCTCCGAATCATCCCATTTTTGGAGAGAAACTCAAAACAATTTTCTTTTCTCTTCTTTTACCTTAAAACCTTAAAACTGGGGATGATTTAGAAAGAAAATTTTAAAATTTTCTTTTCTCTTCTCTTCCCTTTCCTTCTCGGGAAAATAAATTCTTTCGTCCTTAAACTATATGCTGTTTTGGGTTTAGGTCCTGGAACTATACGAAAAAATATTACGGTTCTTAAACTTTCAAATTTTCTGATTCTCGTCCTTCCGTCCAAAAACGATGACGTGGCAATTACGTGAAAATCGAAAATTCTTGGAATGGAGTGAAATTTTGGCATGTTAATCTACGAATGATTACAAGAACATCGGTAGTGAAATTTTTCGATTTCGAGTTCAGTAACATATGGAAATCTGCAGATTTTAGTCAAAAAAATTCGTGTTCTTGAAATTAAAATGCAGATTTCTATACGTTAGTGAACTCGAAATTGAAAATTTTCACCACACGGGTTCTTGTAAGCAGTAGTAAATTAACATATCAAAATTTCACTCCATTCCAAGATTTTTCGATTTTCACGTAATTGTCACGTCATCGTTTTTGGACGGAAGGACGAGAATCAGAAAATTTGAAAGTTTAGGTACCGTAATATTTTTTCGTATACTTCAAGGACCTAAACCAAAAACGGCATATAGTTTAAGGACGAAAGAATTTATTTTCCCTTCCTTCTCTCATCTTTTGAACTCTAGAGCACAGTGTAAGGTTGCCTTCTACGTTGAAGTTGGAACGTTTTTTTTTTTTGAAAAATGGAACTTTCTTAAAATAAAACATCTACATAAAGTGAGAAGCATCTGCCAACCCAGATACACCAGCTTGCAATACAAATTGAGAACCATCAGTCCCATTCCTAATAGTCCAATCAGCAGAGACTTTGGATGTTAAGGCACAATTTGCTAACCAATGAGCCACTGAATTGGCTTCTCTTGGCACAAACTTTAACTGAATTGGCTTCTCTTGGAACAAACTTTAACCCCCTACATGTCTTCAGATTATCCTTGATATCACTAATCATATTGTCTAAATCAGTACACGAGTCTTGTTTAACATTTATTAAAGATATCGCAGCAACACAATCAGACTCTAGCATAAAATTTTGAAACTTTCGCTTACTGGCCAAGTATAGACCCTCCCGAATAGCCGATACTTCAGCAACAATAGCAGAATAATTCTGCTTATGATAAATAGATTTAGCATAAATCATTTCTCCGTTGTGTTTTTTTATTAACTATCTTTTGTCATGACTCATGACAATCACCAAGACTCGGAAAGTCCAACACTCCGGAGTCCTAAGCATGAGTAAAGCATAAAAAATTCAAAATGGAATTATCCTAGTAATTTAATTTTAATTTAATGTCATTTATTAGAATTTAACAAAATATTTAATTTTTTTGAAGAAAACAAAATATTTAATTAATATTATAACTCAAAATATTGTACAAGATAATTATATCATTTGATCTATATTATATTACTAGCTTAAAACCCGTGCGATGCACGGATTGTTAATTGTTATTTTATTATTATTTTGTTTAATATTTTAGTAATTGTAATTGTGCAAAAAATAAGTAGGCATGTTAAAATAGCTAAACACTCTTAATTAATTAAAAACATTAAAACAAATTTTAAAATAAATAAGTGTGAGTTTGCCCGTTATATTTTTTGAAAAATGAGGGGTTTTAGTAAGAAAAACTAAAAAATGTAACATATATTTAGTTTAAAAAGGTAAATGCCCGTGATATTTTTGGAAAATGAGATTTTAAAATTTAATAATTAAAAGTATTTAAATACGTTTTAAAATAAATAAGTAAAGGGTTTCCTGTGATATTTTTGGAAAAAGAACGGATTTTAGTGAGAGCAATAGAAAAATTAAATTGTAAAAGACAATTTCCCGTGATATATTTAGAAAAGGGACTTTGTTAGAAAAAATATATAATGTGTTTTAGCTGAAAAGTTAATTGGTTATAAATAGGTATTTGATTATTTATATTTTAATATTTTTAGTAATTTCATTTATTAAGAAAAATAAGTAGACATGTTAAAATAGGTAAACTTTTAAAAAATAATTATAATATTAAAATAGGTTTAAAAATAAATAACTAAAGATTTATCCGTGATATTTTTGGAAAAGGAGGGGGTTTAGTAAGGAAAAATAGAAAAATTAACATGTTTTAGTTAAAAATGGTAATTGTCCGTGATATATTTGAAAAAGTAGGAGAATTTGTTAGAAAAAAAAATGTATTTTAGGTGAAAAAGGTAATTGGTTATAAATATGTAATATTATTATTTAGTAATATATTTCTATAAATAAGTAAGTTTAATTAAGTAAAAATACGAAGTACAATTAATTAAGGGCAATTAAGTAAAATCACAACGTACCATACTGACCAACCAAAATGCGGGTAATTAAGTAAAATCACAACGTACCATACCGACCAACCAAACTTTTAATGTTTCGTCTATTATATAATAGTATTGATAGCTTAAAACCCGTGCGATGCACAGATTATTTTTAATAATTGTTAATTTTATTATTTATATTTTATATTTTATTAATTGCATTTATTAAAAAAAATAAGTAGGTGTGTTAAACATTTTAAAATAATTAAAAGTATTAAAATAAATTTTAAAATAAATAAGTAACGGTTTGCACGTGATATTTTGGAAAAAGAGGGGTTTTAGTAAGAAAAATAGAAAGTAACATGTTTTCGTTGAATTTTAAAATATAAAAGTAACGATTTGCCCGTGATATTTTTGAAAAAAGAGGGGTTTTAGTAAGAAAAATAGAAAATGTGACATGTTTTAGTTGAAAAATGTAATTGTCAATTAAATTTATTAAAATATATTTTAAAGTAAATAAGTAAGGGTTTTCCCGTGATATATTTGGAAAATAAGGGATTTTAGTAAGGAAAATAGAAAATATAACATATTTCAGCTGAAAAAGATAATTGCCCGTGATTTTTCTAGAAAAAGAGGGGAAAGGTAATTGCCAATTAAAAGTATTAAAATATGTTTTAAAATAAATAAGTAAGGGTTTGCTCGTGATATATTTGAGAAATGAGGGATTTTAGTAAGAGAAATAAAAAAAGTAACATGTTTTAGCTGAAAAGGAAATTGCCTGTGATTTTTTTAGAAAAAATGGTAATGTATTTTAACTTAAAGGATAACTGATTATAACAATTTTATAATAATTAAATAAACAATTAAATAAGGCAAGTATCCTACCAAAAAACAGATACCAAAACTTTCAATGTTTCGTCTTTAATAATATAGTATAGATAGATTTATAATATTAGTATTTTATGCTACTAAATGGAATAAGATATTTTTGAGATTTTAGTTAGGAGAAATATTAGTTAGAAAATATAAAAAGAATATACGTTTTGGGAAAAAAAGCTAATCAGTTAGTCATTTATAATTATAATATTATTATTTTATTTTATTAAATAGAACTGTTCGTGATATTTTTGGTAAATGAGAGATTTTATTTAGGAAAAATAGAAATTTTAGTTAGAAAATATAAAAAGAATATATACTTTGGCTAAAAATGGTAATGGGTTAGTTATTAGCAATTATAACCTTATTATGTTATTTTATTAAATGAAACTGAAAGGCATATGCTATAGCCTATTTGTAATTCGAGGATTCTACTCAACTTAAACCAGAATGTAATAAGTAAATTTTAGATTAAAGGTCACAGGAATCTCAGAAAGTTTTATCCGTCAAGAGAATGGAGTATTAAAGTCATCTACAGACTTGAAGTTATTCTACATTGAAAGAAGTTCAATTTATTGTTCAAGCCTCAGTGAAGTATTCAAGGAAGTGGATTTACTACAGTGACAGAGATTTCCAGTTGGTGACAGAAGAAGTACATGATACAAAGTTCAGTCAAAGCTAAAGGAAAGAAGCCACAGCTTTAAGAGTTTTAAAGATGAAGAATTATCATTGAAGTCAGTTATTCATGAAACCAGACAGTGCATCGAATGACGACATCAATCAGTGGAATTAATTCATCTAATTTAGGTGGTGTTCAGAAGAGAGAGAGATACTTTGTTTTTAAGTTATTCTCTTCTAATTAATTAAATAATTAATCAATTTAATTAATAAATTAATTCTTTCAGAATTAATTTATTTATTAAATTAATTAATTTAGTTGTTTGAATTATTTATTAAATTAATTCCAGAAAAGAATTAATTTAATTTAGAATTTAATTCAACTAAAATTAATTAAAAGAAAGTAATTTAAGTACTAGTATGACCTGTGTATTAATACTAGTATGACCTAGTTTAATTGAAAGTAAAAACACGGTATGACCTATTTTAATAGGTCATACATGTTTCCTTTTCAAAGGTCATACAATATGCTTTTTGCAGGTTCTACCGAATATATGGTGGAATTACCTCAGGTCATACCGGTTTTGTTTCTTAGGTCATACAAGGCATTTGTCAGGTCATACAAGTTCATTTTCTAAGGTTCTATTAAGAGTTGGTGGAAGAACTTGAGGTCATACAAGGCAAATATAATTTGTTTTAATAGGCGGCCAAAAAGAGACAGACTGGGATGATTATCAACAAAAAGACACAGAAGCATTTCTCTCAAGAACGAAGAAACATTTTAATTTCATTTCTTCTCAAGCAATTAATTCTAGTTTGTATTGTTAAATCCAAACCACTAGAAGTTGATTACTTGTATTGCTTTGACTATCTAGCGGATTTTTATCCCTAGAACGAATCTCAAATTATCAAATATTGTTAAATCATTTTATTACAAAAATAGATAAATTCATGTCGAATTTATTCTAGATTTGTTTTAATTTATTTGAGATTCAATCTTGTATTTAGTACCATTTGTAACACCCTTCAAGTTTAATAAAGTTTTATTTAACTTGAATCTTGTTTCATTTTATTCCGCATTAATTTGTTCCTAAACAGTTTTATTCTAAAAGGACAAATTCGATAAAACGGTATAGTTTGTATTCAACCCCCCTTCTACAAACTTATCAGGACCTAACAATTGGCATCAGAGCCTTTTGATTGATATACAAATCAAAGATCCAATTGTTTGAGATTTTTTTTAACTCTGAAATTTTTATTTTTCTAAAAATCTCAAAAATGTCTACAACTCAGAAAGCTGTTACAGTCAAAATCCCAATGTTCAGCAAGGATCATTATCCTATGTGGAAGAAGAAGATGCTCTTGTGTCTTCAAGTGGTTAATGTTGAATATCTTGATGTGCTGAAGAATGGACCAAGAATTCCTATGTTTGTTGAGAGAGAGCTAATAGAGAATGGTGTTGTTACTAGGGCTGCTAGGATATACCCTAAGGATCCCAAGGACTACACTCCTGAAGAAAAAGAAGATGTTGCCTTGGATGCCTGTCTACAGTTGATACTGATTGATTGTCTTGATCCAATCATGCATAATCATATTTTAAAATGTGTCTCTGCCAAACACATTTGGGATACGATTGAAATAATCAATGAAGGGACAGAGGAAGTCAGAGAGAATAAGATGGAAATTCTCACCTCTTCATATGAGCACTTCAGATCAAATCCAAGGGAAGGAAGAGTGGTTAGTATGTCTACTTCACTGGTAGCTGGAGTCCCACAGAAACAGGAAGCGAAGGTTGTTCTACCTTCCAGTCCTAACAAGGATGTAATTGTAGCTGAATATGGTGTTACATCTACAAGTCAATCTGGTGGTGATTTTTATTCTTTGGAGGAGCTTGAACAGTTAGAAGATGAGTCTATGGCCTGGGTAGTGAAGAAGTTTGGAAACTTCAGGTTCAGGAGAAATCCTAGTTTCAAGTTCAAGACATATGCTGACGAATACCAGACAGGTGGTTCTTCATCCTCAAATAGCACAAGGGGTGGCTATAAAACAGGGATGGTTGAGAAGAACAAGTCTGAAGAAAAGAGCTGGGATGATACAGACAGTGAAGATGAAGAAGTTGGAAATCTTGCACTCATGGCAATAGGAGACAAACTCTTTGAGTCCATGTTATCTCCACCCAACATGTCTAAGGTAAAACTTACTGATACTGAAATGATTTATCATCTTGGTGGCACCATAAGTTGTGCACGCACTGAAAATGATAGAATAAATCTTTTAAACACAAATCTTGAAAAGGAATTAAAAGAATTGAAACTTGTGCATGTTAATCAGGATGAACTTACTCAGAAAATTGCTTTTCTTGAGAATAGGGTTAAATGTTATATTCAACTGGAAACCATTCTCAAAGATCAGATTAGTGAGCTTAAAACCAAAGCTAATGCCTATTACAACTCTTGTAAAACGGCTAAAGAAATTTTCAATAAACAAGCTATTGGTAATCATGTCAGTATAGGTTATGATTATAATGAGGCTATTGGGTTGCTTGGTATTAATACACCTTGTAGAGTCAGAGAAGAAGGAAAGGTTGTTCCTTATATACTTAAGGGTATTGAAACACCCTTCTGTAAAGAATCCATAGCAGATCCTATGAATGAATACTCTATAATCATTGCTGAAGAGATTCGTGAAGAAGATATGGCTTTGGAAGTTGAACAGTCCAAAAAGTGTATATCTGATATTCCAGTCAAAGTTGCTTCAACTAAAAAGACTAAATCAGATATCCATAAGTTGGATCAAAACAACTGTAGAACTAACATGCCTGCTGTTAATTCTTCTCATAAAGCATGTGGTGTGATTAATTGCATGTCTTGTGCTTTCAATGTTATGTATGCTTATTTTAATAGTAAGCATGTATCTAGTGATAAGACTGCTCCACGCCAACATGTTAATAATAAGAAGCATGTTAAAGCAAAAACTACTAGTCCTCCTCAGACTAGAGTGGATTCATTTATCCCTAAGCCTACTCAGAAATGTGTTAAGGCTGGCTATAAATGGAAACGCTCTTATGTGAAAGAGGTTGAAGTAGTTTCAGTTAAAAATGTTGTTTTGCCTGACAAAGGCCAATTCTTTAAGTATGCCGGACCCAATCAATTTTGGGCTCCGAAGAAGGTCTAATCAATTTGATATTGCAGGGAGTTAAACAGGTAAACCGTGTTATATGGATTCTTGACAGTGGTTGTTCAAGGCATATGACCGGAGATAGAGCCCTACTATCAGATTTGGTTGTGAAAGCTGGCCCAGTGCTTACCTTTGGAGATAACAGCAAGGGTATAACTGAGGATATGGCCTGTTTGAAATCAAGAAATGTTATCAGTCAATAAGGACATCAATGTTACATTTGATGTCTCCAACCTCCCTAATATCCAAAAAGAAGATTCATCTGAAAAGCTGAAGTTTGATAACTTGCCAGACTCAGAATCAGATGATGAAGCCCCACCTGAAGTTATTGCTGGTAATGATAATAACAATGATGATGATCATGGTGATGGTGGTGGAAACACTGGTAACAATGGAGATACCACCAACACTGGAGAAGAATCATCAAGGCAATCAAGCAACAACTCAGGGGGAGCAAATGAAGGATCAACTAGTCACTCACAACATCAAAGTGAATTTCAAGGCGAATCATCAAGATCAAATCTTCCAAGACAGATTGTATGGAATAGAGCTCATCCTTTTGAGCTGATCATTGGTGATCCAGATGTTGGAGTTAAAACTAGAAGTGCTACTCAGAATGAATGTCATTTCTCAGCATTTCTATCTAAGATGGAGCCAAAGAAAACTGAGGAAGCACTTACTGATCCAGATTGGGTGATTGCAATGCAAGATGAACTCAATCAATTTGAACAACAGCAAGTCTGGAAGCTGGTACCCAGACCAAAGAACAAGAAAGTAGTTGGTACTAGATGGGTATACAGGAACAAGCTAGATGAGGATGGCATAGTAACAAGGAACAAGGCAAGACTGGTTGCACAAGGGTATTCTCAAGCTGAAGGCATTGATTATGATGAAACCTATGCACCAGTGGCTAGACTTGAGGCCATCAGGATGTTCTTAGCATTTGCTGCTTACTCCAATGTTAAAGTCTATCAAATGGATGTTAAGAGTGCATTTCTGAATGGTGAGCTTGATGAAGAAGTATATGTGGAACAGCCCCTGGCTTTGAAAATCAGGAGCAGCTGGACTTTGTGTACTTTCTCTTCAAGGCTATCAGGTATCATTTTATCCTAGAGCATGTCATGAATGGTACTATGGAGTTACACTTTGTACCCACAGAAGAACAGACTGCAGATATATTCACTAAATCTGTTGACGAATCCACATTTATCAAGTTAGTTGGTAAATTGGGTATGTTAAACAGTCTTAGTAATTAAAATATCTCTGTCATGTTTGTTCTTTCTAAATCATTTTCTTTTGCTGATATTGAATGATATATTTTGCCAATCCATGTTTATTGTAAAGCTTGTTAATTTAAATATTCGGAATAATTTATTTTCTTCAAAAATATTTTTCTCATTTTCCATGGAGAAATGTATTTTTATTGAAAATATATTTATTTAGATTCATTTAAGTTATTTTCAGACTGTAAATATTTTTGTTCAGATTTTTATGCAGGTTTATAGTAGTTTTGTGTTTTTGTTATTTTTATGCAGTAGCTTTGTGCTGTTTTTTTTAGAAGTTTTTGTGAATAATGTCTGATTTTGCAGCATCTGTTAGTATAATAGCTCGGTATGACCTTGTACCTTGGTCATATTGGCTTGTTTTTCTTTTTCTATTAATAATCTTGTAAATAAACTCGGTATGACCTATTCTGAGGTCATATTAGATTTTAATTATGCATTTTTTTTTTTTTGTTTATGCAATTTATTATTTTGATTCTCGGTATGACCTCTCTTAAGGTCATACTGGTGTGTTACTGTTTTATTTTTATTCAGTTTATGCATGTAATTAATTTCTGCATTGCATGTTAATTCAGTTTATTTTTTGTTGCATGAAAATAATTTCTGCATTTTATTTTAATTCAAATTATTGCCTGTAAATAGTTTCATGTAAATAGTTTCCTGTAAATATTTTTTATATATTATTTTAGTTAGAATATATTATTTTTATTATTATTATTATTTATTATCTTTTATTTTCTATTTGTCTTAGATATTTTTGTAAATATATTGTATATATTATTTTTGATCTAGCTCTTGCTTAGCTGGAAATTCAGTGCCAAATCCAATTCAGGTATTACTTTCTATCTCTCAATCCACTTCTTTTACTGTTGCTGAACCCAAGTGGTTGTTAGGGCTGACCAAGGGATTGTAGGTCCACAATCTTTATCCCAGGTCTTAGAGCCAAACAATGAGTCTACAACTTAATTACTTGACCTCTCAGCCTAAACAGAAATCAAATGTTAAACAAAGAAGTATTTTGATTGAAACAGTGAGTGATCCCACAGCTCTGCCTCCTCTAAAGAAATTCTATATATACTGAGGCATCTGTCAGCCCATCTGTATCCTCTCAATAGGATATGGACTTTGAAATGGCCAATGAACTGTATCTAGAGACATTCTCTCAACAGGATGAATCTATTGAAATTCGCCATAGGGCCATGGCACTTTGTACTGAGTCAAGCACACTCTCATTACTCACAATGGGAGAAAACAATTTCATTAGATGAAACTCAGGACACAGTGAAAGCAGAGCACCTGCAACTGGTTACAGTGCCTACCATTGTCACGGTAGAAGTGCCTTCATAGGCATCTGAGGGAAAATTTGATTCTTTGCCAAATTAAATAGAATCATTTTCTCCCCTCCCAGAGTGAACACCTCTGGCTCCCTAAGGGATTTTCCACTCGCAGATTTATCTGGAGAAAGTGGAAGGCAACTTGGTCAGTCTATCACTGAAGCAATTCAGATTTCAAATCCAAGTGATTTGATAGACATGATTGAGGATCGGGATTTGCGAACTCCCATTGCACCACCACTGACCTCTCTTGAAGAGGCTAGGGTGAGTTTCAATGCAGGTACTGATCAAAAAGGAGCAAACAGACAGCTAATATTGAGTGATAAAAGTCAAATAATGAGTGAAACACATGCACGTGAGATGAGTGATACACTTACAAGAGAAATTCAAGTGAGTGCACACACAGACACATACACTGCAATGTAGTTAGCTCACATAGCTGATCTACAGGAACATATATTCTAAACCCAGGCTGATAAAGAAATTTTGCAAGCACAAGTGGTTGAACGGTCTTCTTCTTCCACCTCTGTCAACAATCAGCTGGGACTGCTCAAGGAAATATTGAAGACATTTACTACCCAAGATCAACTCCATCATCTATCTCAACTCCTACTGGCTTAAGATACTCATAAAGTTAAATCTGTAGAGAATTCCTCAACTAAGGGGGAGAAGTTTCTAGACAAGTTTCTACAGAAGTTTGGGGAGAAGTTTCTGTTTCTAAGGGGAAGAAGTTTCTAGAGACTTGTGAAGCTAGTAAAAGGGGAGCTGAAAAAGATATAAAAGTAAAAGGAGGAGTTTCAGGGGAGTAAAGGTAATTCAGCTCTGTTTTTGTAAATGTTATATGTATAGAGCTTAGGTAAATCAAGACAGGTTCAATGTTATCATATGTTCAGTCTAGAGGAACATCTGTCTTGTATTTATCTTTACTGGTGAAATCTGGAAATGTCATATTTGATCCAGAACTTTCTATTATTTACTTAGGCTTAAGAGTCTTATCTTTTTCTTGGTTTTAGTTGAGTGATCCTCTAGGTATTTGGTTGTTATTCTCTAACAAACAAATAGGGGGAGATTGAAAGGCATATGCTATAGCCTATTTGTAATTCGAGGATTCTACTCAACTTAAACCAGAATGTAATAAGTAAATTTTAGATTAAAGGTCACAGGAATCTCAGAAAGTTTTATCCGTCAAGAGAATGGAGTATTAAAGTCATCTACAGACTTGAAGTTATTCTACATTGAAAGAAGTTCAATTTATTGTTCAAGCCTCAGTGAAGTATTCAAGGAAGTGGATTTACTACAGTGACAGAGATTTCCAGTTGGTGACAGAAGAAGTACAGGATACAAAGTTCAGTCAAAGCTAAAGGAAAGAAGCCACAGCTTTAAGAGTTTTAAAGATGAAGAATTATCATTGAAGTCAGTTATTCATGAAACCAGACAGTGCATCGAATGACGACATCAATCAGTGGAATTAATTCATCTAATTTAGGTGGTGTTCAGAAGAGAGAGAGATACTTTGTTTTTAAGTTATTCTCTTCTAATTAATTAAATAATTAATCAATTTAATTAATAAATTAATTCTTTCAGAATTAATTTATTTATTAAATTAATTAATTTAGTTGTTTGAATTATTTATTAAATTAATTCCAGAAAAGAATTAATTTAATTTAGAATTTAATTCAACTAAAATTAATTAAAAGAAAGTAATTTAAGTACTAGTATGACCTGTGTATTAATACTAGTATGACCTAGTTTAATTGAAAGTAAAAACACGGTATGACCTATTTTAATAGGTCATACATGTTTCCTTTTCAAAGGTCATACAATATGCTTTTTGCAGGTTCTACCGAATATATGGTGGAATTACCTCAGGTCATACCGGTTTTGTTTCTTAGGTCATACAAGGCATTTGTCAGGTCATACAAGTTCATTTTCTAAGGTTCTATTAAGAGTTGGTGGAAGAACTTGAGGTCATACAAGGCAAATATAATTTGTTTTAATAGGCGGCCAAAAAGAGACAGACTGGGATGATTATCAACAAAAAGACACAGAAGCATTTCTCTCAAGAACGAAGAAACATTTTAATTTCATTTCTTCTCAAGCAATTAATTCTAGTTTGTATTGTTAAATCCAAACCACTAGAAGTTGATTACTTGTATTGCTTTGACTATCTAGCGGATTTTTATCCCTAGAACGAATCTCAAATTATCAAATATTGTTAAATCATTTTATTACAAAAATAGATAAATTCATGTCGAATTTATTCTAGATTTGTTTTAATTTATTTGAGATTCAATCTTGTATTTAGTACCATTTGTAACACCCTTCAAGTTTAATAAAGTTTTATTTAACTTGAATCTTGTTTCATTTTATTCCGCATTAATTTGTTCCTAAACAGTTTTATTCTAAAAGGACAAATTCGATAAAACGGTATAGTTTGTATTCAACCCCCCTTCTACAAACTTATCAGGACCTAACAGAAACTGTTTGCGATATTTTTAAAAAATGAGATTTTTTAGTTAGAAAAAATAGAAAAGATATTCTATATAATAATTTTAATATTAGTATTTTATGCTACTAAATGGAATAACCCGTGATATTTTTGAGGTTTTAGTTAGGAGAAATATTAGTTAGAAAATATAAAAAAGAATATACGTTTTGGAAAAAAAAAAAGTTAACCAGTTAGTCATTTATAATTATAATATTATTATTTTATTTTATTAAATAAAAATGTTCGTGATATTTTTGGAAAATGAGAGGTTTATTTATGAAAAATAGAAAAGTAGAAATTTTAGTTAGAAAATATAAAAAATAATATACACTTTGGCTAAAAATGGTAATGGGTTAGTTATTAGCAATTATAACCTTATTATGTTATTTTATTAAATGAAACTATTTGCGATATTTTTAAAAAATGAGATTTTTTAGTTAGAAAAAATAGAAAAGATATTCTATATAATAATTTTAATATTAGTATTTTATGCTACTAAATGGAATAACCCATGATATTTTTGAGGTTTTAGTTAGGAGAAATATTAGTTAGAAAATATAAAAAAGAATATACATTTTGGGAAAAAAAAGTTAATCAGTTAGTCATTTATAATTATAATATAATTATTTTATTTTATTAAATAGAACTGTTCGTGATATTTTTGGAAAATGAGAGGTTTTATTTAGGAAAAATAGAAAAGTAGAAATTTTAGTCAGAAAATATAAAAAAGAATATACACTTTGGCTAAAAATGGTAATGGGTTAGTTATTAGCAATTATAACCTTATTATGTTATTTATTAAATGAAACTGTTTGCGAAATTTTTGGATAATGAGATTTTTTAGTTAGAAAAGATATTCTATATAATAATTTTAATATTTTATCTAACGGTTCTCATCGATTTGATCAGAAATATCTAACGGATATGAATGAAGTGACCAGACTACAAAAACTTTGAGTACGACTAGACTACAAAACTTTCAATGTTTCGTCTTTAATATAATAGTATAGATTAAAGACGAAACATAAAAAGTTCTGGTACCTGTTTGTTGGTATTGTACTTATCTTATTTAATTGTTTTACTTAATTAACCTTACTTAATTGAGTTTACCTAATGATCCTTATTTAGTTATATTTATTTATTAATATTTATTTTTTGTAATGATATTGTTTTTTATTTAATTATCCATTATACTTTGACATATTTATTATACATATCTTTATTTATACACTTTCAGCCTATAAAATATCTAAACGATTTTTTTTAGCAAGATCCAATTATTAACATATACTTGATTTGAGTAACAACCCTATTTAATTTCATACCTATTTTAAAGAACTAGTTATTTTAAAAAATTATTACAATTAAAATAAATTTAACTATTTCTAATTAAAATCCATTTTCAAGACCTGTTTACTTGGACCAATTTAAGGATCTATTTATTAGAACGTGCTTTAGTATTTTTAATTATTTAAAAAAGTTTATCTATTTTAATATGCTAACTTAACATTTAAAGTTTTTGTACCTATTTTTTAGTATTTAATTGTTCTATTTTTATTTAATATAAAAGTATTAGAAGTGCAATGTGGTAGAAGTTTTTGGTGCGTCGTATTTTTACTTAATCACCCGTAATTATCTATTTTAATATATTATTTGTAAATAAATATTTAAACATAAACTTTCATATTTATTTTTTGATAGGATATTGTTTTACTTTGTTACCCAGAATACTTTGACATATTTATTCTACATATCTTTATTTATACACATTCAACCTATAAATAAAATCTTTAAACGAAATTATTCTTTTTAACAAGATCCAATTAATGGCATATATTTGTTTTCAGTAACAGCCCTATTTATTTTTAAACTTATTTTAAAGAACTAATTACTCTAAAAAGTTATTACAATTAAAATAAATTTAACTTTTCTAATTAAAATGCATTCCCAAAACCTGTTTATTTGGACCAATTTACGGATCTATTTATTTTAAAACCTACTTTAGTGATTTTATTTATTCAAAAAAGTTTACCTATTTTAATATGCCAACTTAATTTTTTCTAACAAATGCAATTAATAAAATATTAAAATATACATATTATAATAACAACGATTAAATACAATTCGTGCATCACACGTTTTAAGCTAGTACTATCTATACTATTATATAATAGACTAAACATTAAAGTTTGGTTGGTCGTCGGTACCTTAGTGTTTTTACTTAATTATTCTTACTTATTTATAAAAAATATTAAATAATAACATTATCTGTTTATTTTTCCTTACTAAAACCCCTCCTTTTTCAAAAATATTACAGACAAATTCTTACCTAGTTATTTTAAAATCTATTTTAATACTTTTAATTACGGCCAATTACATTTTCAACTAAAATACATTATGTTTTCTGTTTTTTCTAACAAAGTCTTCTCTTATTCTAAAAACATCACGAACAATTACCTTTTGAATAAATATACATAAAATATATGTATTTTGTACATGGTAAATGCAACTCGAAATAATTTATCCAAAAATATATATTTATATACTTTATCCATAATTTTGGTCGTCACGATACAATATGATAAAAAAAATAAGAATTTTTAAACATTAAAATAAATAAATGAGAATCGTGAGATTTTCGAACTCTATCAACAACGTATCAAATATAAATTAATACTTTTATCTCCAAATATATTAAAAAAGGAAGTTCACAGTTTAGAGTTTTGATCGTTAAGGAACGATAGTACTAAAAAAAAGAAAAAGCATCATTGGATTTAAATAAATAGATGAGAACCATTGAATATAAAGCAAAATTTTATATTTTAATAGAAAAATAATTTTTTCAAAAGTTCAAGATTTGAAATTCGTCAACAATATCTTAAAAATTTGTATTTCAAATGAAAATAATATAATAAAAAATGTCAAAAAACGTACATAAAATTAAAATGGTGAAATGGTAATAAAATTGAGTTTAAAAGAAAGAAAGAAATTGAAATGAAAAATAAGTAGATATGAAACGGGGAGGCTGAAATGGACTAGACCTGAATTAGGCAAGAAAAGTGGGATGGAGGAATCGATAGGCTTCAAGAGCCTCCATATCCGGGAGTTCCAAGGTCACAAGAAGAAGGTAAACCCTTAATTATACATACACATATACATATACATATACATATAATAATAGTAAGCAGCTAATAAAGCCAAACCCTAGGGCTCTTGATAATTGGGGTTTGTTGAATTAGGTACATTCCGTAGCTTGGAATTGCATTGGCACTAAACTTGCTTCTGGTTCTGTTGATCAAACTGCCCGCATTTGGCACATTGAACCACACGGACACGTAAGCATTACTTATTCTTGTTTCTACTACTTGGTTCTTGCCTTAGTTTGTTTCCGCGCAGGGTAAGGTTAAAGATATCGAGCTCAAGGGACACACTGATAGCGTGGATCAGTTATGCTGGGATCCTAAGCATTCTGATTTGATTGCTACTGCTTCCGGTGATAAGACCGTTCGTTTGTGGGATGCTCGTAGTATGTTCCTAATTTGTAGCATTCAGATTATGCTTCCGAATTCTCAATTATTATACTTCTTTTAATAACCAAGACAACACGTATACACCATCTCTTTGAGGGCGGAATGGTTATGTTACTTGTAGTATTATGCTTACAATTTTAAAACAAGGCAAGAGTTTAAGGAGAGGATGAGTATGTTCAGGGAGTTATCGTAAGCTACACTAATTAGCATTTGTCTATGTTTTGGATGCTAGAATCTGAATGCCTTGAATGTTCCCCACTCATAACATAGCTTTACGACGAGAGAAGGGTCAATATCTTTCTGTGCCGTCAGTATTTCCATGGAGTAGTTGGTAGGTTTTACCAAATTTTAGGCTAGTGAAAGTTACCTCATAATAAATCGAATGTTATCTAATCCTTCACGTTCATAGGCATACACATTTAAGCCCCTAATTACATCCTTAATTAAACCAAAAAATAACCCTATAGATTATCCCTAAAAATTCTGCCTTGCAAAGTACCTCAATCCTAATTGAGAGCCTCAAGGCACTAAACCATCACCTGAATATGTTGTATATTCTTAAGAATTAAAAAGTAAAAGGGACAGGTGTAGTTGGCAAAAAGAAAGGGGCAGATATGACCAAAGCTCTTGTCCCATTGGTACCGTGCTCACCCTCTTTAAGGGAGGCTGAGGGTTCAAGCTTTTTCAAAAGAAAAGTGGGTGTTTGTGGGTATAATCAACAAAAACATAAAGAAAAAGGGACTGATGTAGAATGAAGTAAAAAAAATATACGAAGTGTTAGTACATCATACAAGTAAGATAGAATATTGAAATCTAAGTAACATGACTAATGACTCTTTTCTCTATGCTCCCTCTCTTAAGCAACCTCTTGTTGATAGTCTTTATTCAAACCAACCCTATTGTTAGGACTTACTCTTTAATGTTTGTAAATTAAATTCTACAGGTGGAAAGTGCTCACAGCTAGCAGAACTTAGTGGAGAGAACATCAACATCACCTACAAACCAGACGGGACACATGTTGCTGTTGGAAATAGGGTATATATATTTAAAAGTTCTTCATTTGGTTGTGTAGTTTTTTCTATTTTTGAAACTTCCTTAGTTTAATGTGTAAGTTCTCCTCAAATTGTATGTATGTGGTGATCCTGGACATCTGTACCTCGATTCTACCTTTCAGAAAATATAGAGTATATAGCCTTTGTTGACTCCTTCGTAAAAATAAATGTACTTTTGTGTTGTAGGATGATGAACTAACAATACTGGATGTTAGGAAATTCAAGCCCCTTCACAAGCGCAAGTTTAACTATGAGGTACTCTCTTCTTTGAGTTGATGGTTTTGAATTTTTATAAGCTGTTACCCTGATCCTGTTTTGAAGTTGAAGATGTAATAAGTGGGTAATCTGATGAATAGATTCATTGTAAGTGTATGGTAGTTCAGACTTCAGTAATTCAAATCCTAGGTGGAATTTTAATGCTACTGGCATCCAAGTCTCCCATCTGATCATGTGTTTGACTAATATGTAACTTTAAAGGCATCCAACCTATGTAGAGGAAGTCAATATTATTGCATGGACTAAATTCCTGTCTATAGTGCCAGAATTATCTCTTAATTTGATTTTTTTTTGTCCTCCTCATATGTCAACTGCCATGCTTATGCAATCTTTTTCTTTGCAGGTAAATGAGATTGCATGGAATATGACAGGAGACATGTTTTTTTTGACAACCGGAAATGGTGAGACCTACAAAAGTGATCAGTCATTTTGGTTTACTTAATTGTTACTACTTAGATCTGATTCTTCAGCACTTACCTGCCTGATAGACTTGATACTTCTGTTGAAATTCTTCTTTCAGGCACCGTGGAGGTTCTAGATTATCCATCTCTGCGAGCAGTCAACACTTTAATGGCTCACACAGCTGGTTGTTATTGCATTGCAATTGATCCTTTAGGAAGGTTTAGTTCCTAAATCTCGCAAAATCTCATCATTTGTTGATTAACTAATTTAAATGTGGGTTCTCCTGAAGTGCAGTATTAAGTGTTAAATCTAATTTGAAACTCCTTTGGAGTCCTAAAAGATGTAGTAATCGGATTTAGAGTAATACTTGCTGAAGGTGCACATCGTGTATTCTGTGCATGTCTTGCAACATGTGACAGCCACACTTGGTACTTGAATGTATATACTCCCTCCAGTCCGTAAATAAATCTCATTTGTAATCTTTTTGATTCCACATAAGGTGTTAATTTCAACTGATAGTATTATAAGGCGACGGAATGTCCTCAAGTTTGATATCATTGTATATTTGATATGTCATAAGTTCTTACTATCAACTCACAATGATTTATTGTTCAGTGGTGTATCATTATGAAACAATCTTTTTTAAAGAAATAATGTGATCGTAAGAACTGAGAGGCTTTAATGAAAAAGGGGAAGTATTATTTTCCCCTTGCTGCTTTTATGGATGCATGATCATCTCTTTTATACATCTGTATTTCCTCTTCAGTTTCGCGCATGTATGTGATATTCCATTTGCATCTGCAGTTAGGTGTAAAAAAAATTTAGAGCAACACAGTATTGAAAACATTAGCCTCCATGATAGTCTACATTATATTGTCAATGCCTATTCTCTTCCTTGGTTGCTCCATCTCTAAACTTTCAGGAATAATGCTACTAAAACCAAATATTCTTTTAGTATATGACTATTTGAATCTGCAGTTAGGTGTGAATTCTTTTTAGAGCAACACAGTATTAATAACATTAGGCTCCGTGTTAGTCTATATTGTCAATCTATACTCTTGCTTGGTTGCTCCATCTCTAAACATTCAGTAATGCTAAACCAAATATTATTTTAGTATATATCTGGGCACTAGTTCCAGTTTGTACACAAGTTGTGGCAGACAGAACCTTCTATTATTTTTGACGTAGTCTGCATATGTTTAGATCTGTATACCATCTTTCTGCTTTTGTGTGTATATCTTTCACTTGTGTTTATTCCTTGCTTGTTTAGGTGTTTGGTTGTTGCTTGAAAGTTGAAATGGACTTCAATATACTCTGATAAAATGGATAGATTTAGTAGTTCACACAGTCACTTGGACATTCAGTAATTTGGTAATAACATCTCGCATAATATCCATTGTGCCAGGTACTTTGCTGTTGGAAGTGCTGACTCTTTGGTTAGTCTCTGGGATATCTCAGAGATGCTGTGTGTGCGAACATTCACAAAACTTGAGTGAGTCATCTATTGGTTTTCTGATTTTACATATAAATTAATTTTTAGCTGCGATAGGTAAAATAATGGTATTAATCAAAAGAATTTTGTATTGCTCTTAGGTCACATTATTATGTGGCAGAAAATAATTGTTTTACATGATCTCAGATGGCCGGTCAGGACAATAAGTTTCAATCACACGGGAGAATATATTGCTTTGGCGAGTGAAGACTTGTTCATTGACATAGTATGTATTGGTTCCTTGTTCACCAGGGAGTTATTTACAAGTTTCAACAATTTTGTTTTTAGAGCTTGATTATACTTCTGGCATTGTACTTGTGTCAAAGACATCCATTAATGTATTCTCTTCTGCAACAGTCAGTTGTTAGTACTGGACGATCAGTTCACCAGATTCCATGTCGAGCTGCAATGAACAGTGTGGAATGGAATCCCAAACACAATTTGTTGGCATATGCTGGAGACGACAAAAACAAATATCAGGCTGATGAAGGTGTTGCAGCTTCTCTTCTGCTCTCAGCTATCATTATTTCTTTTCTCCATATTGAACATGCATCTCATTTCTCATTTCTTTTTAACTTTGTTGCAGGTGTATTTCGCATATACGGCTTTGAGGGTGCATAGCTTAATAATTTGAAGTAAGAGCAAACTATGGAAGGAATAGTTTTCGTGGGATTACAAAGTTGTATGAAGCAAAACCCTGCAGACACAAGCAACACAAAGCTACAAACAAAATGCTGGGTTCTTTGAACAAAGAACCCAGCATTTTCTAGTTCCTTTCTTTAAACCCCCTATACTCCATGTTGATGTGAATTCTGACAAAGGAAGATATTTTCTAGTTTTTTTCTTTAAGCCCCCTATACTCCGTGTTGATGTGATTAACATTTGTGGTGGTGTTCTTTTAACGCCTTTTTTGATATTGTAATATTTAGTGAAACTAGCTCTTTAGTCCGTGCAATGCACGAACATACTTTAAATATGAGTAAATTGTTTATTTGTTTGGAATTTTTTTGTACGTCTGCGTAAGAGTATCAATTGATGAGTTATACGACATTAAAATTAGTACAAGCATGTATTACACTTATGTACATTAAAGCTCTTTTTTTGTTAGCTTGTAGTGATTTGGACGTATTTGTGTCGTAATAAATATAATACTTAAGGCATGTCAGAAATTATATATAGTTTGATTTAATAAAGATAAATAAATACAGTACACAGACACGCTTTAATTTATAAATTTTCTCAAATAATATTTTTAACCATATTTAATTCATAAAAAATTACAATAAATTTAAATGATACTATAATAATATGATATATATGATATGTAAGCGTATATGGTCATATATTATCATAATTTTACATAAATACAAGTATTTATATGTATGTATACATACGTATGTCTGCAGGAGTATATATATATATATAGGCTTTTGTTCAACTAGAAACTTTTTCCTAAATAAAAACTAGAAACTAAATCCTGACCACTAGTCTTTTAAATTCAAATAAATCTAAGCCACACAAATCTTATCATATACATCTCCATTTTCACTACATAATCGACCCCTTTGCTGATAAAGCAAAAACAAATATTGTAAATTTCACACAATGTCATCACCATCTTCAGTACACTTCATTGATAGTGCACTTTCTTGCACAAGTCCTTTTGCTCTATCCTACACAGACCCTGACAAAAAGTGGTTGATTCGCAAACAATTGATATTGCTTCTTCAAAATTTCCCATCTTTTCGCCCCTCTGTCGATGTTTTCACCCACAACGACGGAAACATTGTTAACCTCTTGTTTGCGACTGGAGAGCTCCATGTCTCCAACTCCGCCAGTCCTATCAATCTATCTATTTGGCTTCACGAAAATTATCCTGACATGGCTCCTATTGTATTTGTTTCATCAAATTTAGGCAAATTTTCGACTTTCCCACCCATTCATTTGATAGTGCTCAAACTATTCAAGTTGTTGGTGGTGATTTATAGGGATGAGAGTGATATGAATCAATAATTCTTGTGTGAATTAGAATTGGTGATTGAATTATTACTGTTTTGATTATTTTTTTGAATTTTGTTGATGTGAAGTGATTATCGGAGATATTGATTTTGATCGGAGATGATGATTTTTGCACATGAAGACCAGATTTATAGAGTTGATGGAGATATGTTTGAAGAGGAAAAATGAAGGAGCAGGCGTATATTTTGGTGATTGATGCAACACAAATTAGTGATTTTTCTATTACAAATTAGTGATTTTTGTTATCTAAATTAATGATTTCTGAAATATTGATGAGAATCGTGTGTTAGTCGTTGATTTATGGTAAAAGTATTAGTGATTTTCAGTAATTTAGTAACGATGACGGCGATTGAAGATTGGAATACTGAATGACTTGTTTTTGTACGTATATTTTGTATGTATATTGTTGTCTGTTTGCAAAAAGGGGAGGGGACTTGGCGGGCTGGATTAGATTTTAGTGGACTGGGCTTGGTTTCTAGTTTTTATTTAGTACATGTTTCTAGTTGAATAGGACCCTATATATATATATATGCTAGTGATCAAATAGAAACCAAACTTAAAATATAAACTAGAAACTAATTCAAACCCTTAGATCAATCTAAGAGCATTCACATTGGAACTCCCATTCCCAAAAACTTAATAAAAGTAGTAATTCCCCAAAAAAATTCTCACATTCTTTTTCTATTTCAAAACTTTCCTACATTTCATTCCCTATCTCTATCCCTGTTTTTGTTTATTAGCATGTGTGTAAGAGTTAAAAAAAAGTTATGAGATAAAAATGATTATTTAATAAAATGAGGGATGAATAGTGAAACCCCAAATATGGAGATTTGGTTTTAGTCCCTAAAACTATACCTCATTTTGAGGTTTCGCATGTAGAGGTTTCGCATGTAGATGGCGTTTTAACAAAATTTAGCAAATTCCTCTAAATTATAGGGGTGAGGTTGAGTTTGAAGTCTCCAATGGGAATGCTCTAATCTATTGGCTCCCTAAAATCACAACACACAACTAAAATATACCCTCCCATACACAATTCCACCTAATTCCCTTCGTTTTTAATTTGATTTTTCCGTCAATTGGTTAGCTTTTTTTGAAATCCGACTTCACCGTATTTTTCTCCATATCCCAACGATTAATTTGCATACCATATGTGATATATTTGGACATGATTTAAGAATTTTTTTATTAAGTTTCTAGTTTCTAGTCTAGGAGGGGTTTCTATTGGAGTAAGACCATAGAACCCTTCATATATCGCGCTCCATTGAGAACCCTTCTTATTGTGAGATATGAGATCTAATCCTGACCATTCATTTATAAAGTCTATATTTATCTCTCACCATTCATTAATTTTATTAATATTTTAATATTCCACCTCACTCACCAATCCAGCACCTCCAGTCACCGATGACCACCAACTCCGATCACCGGCGACTACCAACTCCGACGACTAACAATAATCACCACCGTCATCACAAAAATCACCACCGTCAATCAAAAATCACCATCGTCAAACAAAAATCACCACCACCTCCGGTCAGTAACTCCGACCACCACCCACCTCCGGCCATCTAAAAATCACCACATTTAATAAAAATCACCACATCACAATCACATTCAACTACCACCTCTAATCATCGTCTAAAAATTCATCCAACGTGATATCAAAATCACTTGAATTAAACATAAATTAACAAAAATCAATCTCAAAATCACCACAATCCCTCATAAATCACCAATATTTAAATGACAATACAACAACACAAGTTACAATACATCATTAATCACCGAAATTATCGCCACACCGCCACCACAACCACATCATTAGTACTGCTCCTTATAAAATCACCAAAATCTAACGAAAATCACTAATTTTTGAGCAACTATATTGCTATTATCAAATAGAACATCAAATTTGAACACAACTTACCAAAATTTCAATACAAATCACCGAATTTTGAACGAAAATCACTAAAAAATTCAAATCTAAGAACAATCAAATCACGTAAATCGATGGAACTAGAGGCTGAGAGAGGAGAGAAAATGGAAGTGAAAAGATTGAGAAGAAGTTAAGGATCGTTTTGGTAGAGAAATCGAAGCGAACGGAAGAGTGGGGGTGGGAGTTTGGCTCTTCGCCGGAAAATCGCACCATCACCACGAGGGTGGTGGTGAGGGGCTGCCATGGACGCGGAAGATAGAAAAGGGAGAGGGAGGGAGGGAGGGAGGGAGAGAGAGAGAGTGTGTGTGGTGGCGGTGGGTGATTGTGGTGGCATTGACGGTGGCAAGTGGTGGGGATAATGGTGGCGGGGGTGGGGATAATGGTGGCGGGGGTGGGGATAATGGTGGTGGTTTTGGTAGGTGAAGGGTGGAGGCAAGTGGTGGTGAATATATATATATATATATTCACGTAAATGTTGTATGTATGTATAAGTATGTATATTAATTTGCAGCATTTAATAATATGTAATAAATATATATGTATAAGTATGCATATTAATTTTGTAGTATTTAATAATATGTAATAAATTTATTGATGTTAAAATACCAAAATAACCCTAAAAAGGTATAGTATAATAAAGGGTAAAATGGTCCATTGAATTTAAATTGCTTAACCAAACCCCTTGTTGTTGTGTTATATATAATAACTAGCATAAAAGCCCGTGCGAGGCACGGGCCACTAGCTTAAATTGTGTTTATAAATTATTCTATGCATGATCATTATCGTTTCAAGTATATGATTGATATATATAGAGTTTTTCTTATTGATGGTATATGTAGCTATTGGGTGCTTACTTAAGTATGTTCAAGTTTTTAATTTAGAAATTAATACGAGTATTACGAATAGCTGTCATGTTAGTTTACAATTTTTTTTGCGGGATAGAATAGATACTGATCCTAAATTTCTTCCAATTCTTCAAGATGTTACATTCTAGAGAGTAGGTTTTATTACTGATTTTGATCAAAAGCCTTCGTAAATCTTCTAATACTCTACTTAGATCTTGCGCTTTCAGTTCTTAAAACTTTCTTTCTAACTCGTTCATATCTTTTCTTGCAATTTGTTGATTTTAAGCATTCTTTTCCTTTCTTTCGCTTCCTCTATCTTTCAGACTTTCAAAATATCATATAATTCAGTGCCAAGTAATTAGCCCAAATGCAACAACTTGGGTAATCCACAAACCCACCCCAAGTTCCCAAAAGATCATGATTTGTTGGTGCAATTTGTAATAATACTTTGTGTTATAAACTGAACTAAAGTCCCAACTCTTCTCAATTTTGAGACTCGAGTGGTACAAACTCCCCCACTTAAACTCTTGACGGCATCGTTAGATCTGAACGGATAGCTCATAGGTCCAAGATCGTACATCTCTAGCGATTGTGAGATAATACTGGCTAGTTTATGTCCCCACCTCTGGACCTCAGTCCATTATGAAATACTACCACCAGTCTTCATGTCCCCACCTCCAGCAACTTCACGAATCAACCGCCGATCAATTGGCCCAAATGCAATAACGTGGGTAATCCACAAACCCACCACGGGTCTCCAAAAGATCATGATTGTTGGTGCACTTAGTAGTTGTACTTCGTGAAATATTATTTGCTATTATAACTTCAATCCTCATATTTTGTTGCATGAACCCGTGCAAGGCACAGTCATTTTCTAGTGATTAAAATAAAATTTTATTCTTTGTTGTTTAAATATTATATTTAGTTATATTTGTACATATTTTGTTCGTCTCGTTATAATATATTTACTTTAATTTATATAAATAATTTGATTGATCGGGACCTATGATTTTAAATAACCCGGGGTGTAATGTGATCGATCTGATCATAATATTTTTGTATGATATATAATATCTTGTTTTCTAAACTAAAGGAAAGATAAAAATACACCACACTTAATATTATTTTTGAAACTTAATATAAAAATTTTATAAGATTGGTAGTATATAGTTTTGTATGATATTTTAATAATTAAAAAATAAATATTATAAATATCATTTGCAAACATACTCTAAAAAAAGAATTTAAAAAATAAAATTTAATAAATATTATAAATCACCTTGATTTTTACTTAAAAGTTTAAATAATAATTAATATGGGATTAAGAATGATGTGAGGTTTATGTAATGTGATTTTTCACTCAAAACCAAAATGAGTCATGTAGCTCAATGGTAATAAGAATGATTTCCTTAGGGAAGGTCAGGGGTTCGATTCCGCACAAAAACATTATTTACTCTTTTTTTTCCTTTAGATAAGAGAGTAGTGGCATGCCATGTAATTTCAAAATATAAAAGGGTAAAATTGTAATTTCACAGGGGTTTTATTTGCTCTTTTTACCCTTGTGTTCTCCTATTATATATAGAAGAGATAGAATAATAGATTATTAATACAAGTCTATAACCCGTGCAACGCACGAACGACTTTAATATTAATTTTGAAATTAATTTTGAATTTTTTTGAGATTTTAATACTTCTAAAAATGTTACCTTTTTAAAAAGAATTAAAAATACTACTTTAATACTTTAAATCTAAAAAAAATTATACATTTTATAATAGTTTATTAGCTTAGTAAGCATGTCAGTAAAGATAACCGTCAAAATTATTAATATATTTTGTTGTAATATATATAAATATAAATATAAATATAAATATAAATATTTTCTAAAAAAATGTCGTGCTTTTGAATTCTAAGTAAAGTATAATTAAAAGAGTTTGTAGTTATGTTATATATGTGAGAAAATCTAAAATCAAAATTTTCAATGTTTCGGCTATTATATAATAGTACAGATAGATAGATTAAATAGAATAAATTACAGAAAATTGAAATCAAAATTTTCAATGTTTCGGCTATTATATAATAGTATAGTATAGATAGATATCGTCTGCGATAATTTTAAAAAAGGTGAAATTTTAGTTAAAAAATATAAAAAAGAATATACGCTTTTGGCTAACAAAGATAATCGAATAATTATTAGTATTTATAATATTACTATTTTATGTTACTAAATAAAATTTCATGTGATATTTTTGAAAAATGTGAGATTTTACTTATGAAAAATTTTAGTTAGAAAATATAAAAAAGAATATACGCTTTGGGAAAAAAAAGCTAATCGGTTAGTTATTAGTAATTATAAATATTATTATTTTATTTCATTAAAAAGAACTGCCCGTGATATTTTTGGAAAATGAGAGGTTTTAGTTAGAAAAAATAGAAAAATAAAAATTTTAGTTAGAAAATATAAAAAAGAATATACACTTTGGCTAAAATAGGTAATTGGTTAGTTATTAACAATTATTATTTTATTTTAATAAATGAAACTGTATGTGATATTTTTGGAAAAGGAGATGTTTTAGTAAGCAAAAATAAAAAGCTTATATGTTTTAGTTAAAAAAGCTAATTGCCCGTGATATTTTTGAAAAAGTAGGGGAATTTTTCTGAAAAAATAAAAAAAGTAATATATTTTAGTTGTAAAAGTTAATTGGTTATAAATAGGTAATATTATTATTTAATAATATTTTTTATAAATAAGTAAGAGTAATTAAGTAAAAACATGAAGTACAATTAAGTAATGGCAATTAAGTAAAATCACAACATACCAACAAATATTTAGTATTATATCCAATGACTCTCATTAATTTAATTTAAAAGATCTAACGGTTAGAGATATTACGACACTACTACCAACCTGTCAAAAAGAGAAATTGCAGGATGATGAAGATTGTGTCTTGGAGAGAAATTAGGGAATTTCCATCAAGAATGCACACAATCAGAGAAATGCTTCAGTCAGGGATATCAAGTATATGACATACTGATTGGAAGATTGAGATCAAACCAACCACAATTAGAGGAATGGTCTTAATCACGGAGATTATGTTAGTTGCTGACTTGTTGCTTTCCGTTTACACTCCATATTAATCACAGCTAGTCACATATAGTATAAATAGGTTGTTACATCTCCATTGTAAATTGCTCACGTTGATAATCAATATATTGATATTCTTGTTCTATCTTTTATTATGGTATCAGAGCCATTTTGAGCCAAATATTCCACAAATGGGATCAATATCACACAATGTTAACAACTTTGTTACTCTCAAACTCAAACAAGACAATTATGCCTTATGGCGTGAGCAAGTTCTTGCTCTAGCAGAAAGCCAAGATTTAGTCGGACATCTAACCGGTGAATCAGAAGAACCCACTAAACCACCAAAACAAATCGCTACCATAACCAACAATGAATAACCGGAAGCAACAGAGAGGCTTAAATCACCAACCACAAACCCCACAGATGAACATGTATCATCATTAGAAAAATATGCAATATGGAGGAAATCAGATCGCCTTATTCGGGGATGGGTAATCGGTACTCTTTCTGAAGAAGCTCTAGGTCTCGCCATAGGCCAAGAAACAACAAAAGCGGTTTGGGATACTCTAAAAGAAGTTTATGCTCAGGATTCTCAGGAAAGGGAATTCACTCTCCGTCAATAGTTGACATATCTCAGCAAAGATGACATATCTCAGCAAAGATGACAACATCACCATTGGTGAACATATTCGAAATTTCAAAGGAATATGCGACAATCTTGCAGCCATCGGAAGTCCAGTCGCCGACAAGGTTAAAGTTTTTTCTCTTCTTACCAGTCTGGGTCCAAAGTATGAATCGTTCACCACCACTATGTTGAAACCACCACGACCGTCCTACACTGAGCTAGTGTCCTTACTACAAGGATATGAACAACGACAGAACTGGTTCACCACTAATACCTCAACTCAACATCTTGGTTTTTATGGAGAAAAACAACACACTGGTCCTCGCAAAATACATAACAATTTCAACTCAAATGGTCGCGATTTTCAAGCACATAATCCACGATTCAATGGCTTGAACATGAGCAGCCCTGGTAAGTAAACGAGTAATTTCAACAAGCAAACTCTCAACAATCGGAAGCCTCCCCCACCTGGACATCGTCGAATGACCCCAACAGAAAGTGAGATGTATCGAAACGAAATTTGTCAAATTTGCAATGGTACTGGACATGTCGCAAGTATTTGTTGGCACTTATCCAAACACATTCAAACATCAGATGAAATTCCGAAGGCTTTAGCAGCACTTACTCTGGACAACAGCGTCTTTGACACCGAATGGACATCTGACACTGGTGCCTCTCAACACATGACATGTAATGCAGGTATGTTAAAAAACACACGACCATATTTTAGTAATGATTCAGTTTTAATTGGAAATGGAACATTGTTAGGCATACAATCAATTGGTGATTCTGACATCAAAAGTGGAAATCAAATTCTTCCGCTAAAAAATGTTTTACATGTGCCTAATTTGAATAAAAACTTATTATCAGTTAGTCATCTTACGGATCAATATCCAGTGAACTGCAAATTTTATAATGTGGATTTTTGTATTAAGGAAATGGAGACAGGTTACAAAGTGATGTCAGGACAACGCAGGGGTGATCTTTACGTTATTTCTCAACCTCATGAATTGCATTTTTCGCATAGATTCAAGTCTGGAACTGCTGATCTGTGGCATTAGCGGTTAGGACATCCTCAGAAATCTACTCTTCAATTGTTGCAACAGCAAGGGTTGATTGATGTCCGAGGGTCTAATAAATCACCTTCTTTTTGTGATAGTTGTCAGTTAGCTAAGCTTAATAAACAACCTTTTTTCTCTTCAGAAAATAAAAGTTTGTCTATTTTTGATAAAATTCATTGTGATTTATGAGGACCATCACCAGTTTCATCTCTTCATAATTTTCGTTATTATGATTGCATTACTGATGACTTTTCGTGATATACTTGGATAATACCATTAAGAAAGAAATCTGATTTTTTTGATGCATATATGAGTTTTGAACAATATGTTTTTAGGCAATTCAAAAAATATATAAAAATATTTCATTCCAATGGAGGTGGAGAATTTATAAATATCAAATTTAGTTCTCATTTTCAGACAAAGGGAATTGTTCACCAGATTTCATGACCTCACACTCCAGAACAATCAGGTATGGTGGAGCGTCGTCATAGAACAATTCGCGAGCTCGGTATGGCAATGTTATTTCATAGTGGTTCTCCTTTATATTTATGGATGGAAGCTTTTAAAACTGTTGTATTTCTCCTTAATCGCTTACCATCAAGTGCTATTAATTTTAATACACCGTATCATAAAATGCATGGAGTCTAGCCTAAATACACCTTTTTAAGGATTTTTGGTTCGAAATGTTTTCATTATACTTGGGACATGCGTAAAAATAAGTTTGATCCAAAATCAATACCATGCGTTTTTATTGGCTATAATGATCAGTACAAAGGATATAAATGTTTTCATCCAAACACACAAAAAATTATCATTTCCCGTCATGTGGTTTTTAATGAAGCTAGTTTTCCATTTAAAGATCGGCATACCAATAATTTTGATTTCTTGAATGATCATTCGAAAAGTATTTTTGATTCTTGGATATCTCCTTTGTTTTCTCAGAGTATACATCCCTTGCAGGAGAAAAGTTCAGATGTCCCTCCTATTCCACTTGATCTTTCACATCACCAAAACCCCTTACCTCTTCCAGTTATGGGTTTACATAACCAAGACCCACCAGTAACACCTTCAACCATTTCAGAAGGAGAACCGTTCAGAAATGATGCTTTAAATCATGATAACGAGGATCCTTTATCCAATATTACAGAATCAGACCATGATATCTGCAACGAATTAGCTGAAGCATCTTCATCTACTTCCCGGCATATTAACTCAGAATCAACAGCTTCTTCACAAGCTCACATGTTACTTGAGTCAATACAACCTCCACATCACTTGATGGTAACTCATCTCAAGTTGGAACTCATAAACCAAATCCAAAGTATGCTCTTGTCATGGCTGTCGGAAAAGATATTCCTCCAACACCTATAAATATTAAAGTTGCACTTCATCATGAAGGATGGAAATCAGCCATGCTTGAAGAGATGGATGCACTTCATCGTAACAATACATGGAAACTTGTGCCACGTACTCCTAATATGCATGTAATTGGGTCCCAATGGGTTTTCAAATCAAAACTTAAACCAGATGGAACCCTTGATAGATTAAAAGCGCGGCTCGTTGCCAAAGGGTATAATCAACTAGATGGCATAGACTATGTGGACACATTTTCACCCGTCATCAAGCCTGGGACAATACGCCTCGTGCTCAGTCTAGCTCTTGCTCAGAATTGGGATATTCGACAGCTTGATGTAAAAAATGCATTATTATATGACATCCTTAATGAAAATTTTTACATGGAACAACCTCCTGGAATGGCTGATCCCAACTTTCCAACTCATGTGTGCCAACTTTTGCGTACCCTCTACGGATTAAGACAAGCATCTCGTGGCTGGTTTGACCGTTTTAGTATTTGTCTTTTAAAACATGGTTTTTTTTGTAGCTTAGTTGGCCCATCTTTGTTTATTATACATTGTTCACGTGGTACTTTGATTCTACTATTATACGTTGATGATATGCTTGTTACAGGTTCTAATTCACAACTTATAGCTTCTTTCATTCAACTTTTACATACTGAATTTGCCATGAAGGATCTAGGGCCGATTCACCACTTTCTAGGCATTAAAGTTATAAGAACAGTTGATGGTTTGCACCTTTCTCAGTCCCATTATGCCCTCAATATTCTAGAGCGGACTAATATGTTAAATTGCAAGCCTATGAGCACTCCACTTGAAGCTAAAACCAAAGATCTGAACAACACTGTACCGTATACGGATCTCACATATTATCGGGGAATCGTTGGCTCTCTACAGTATCTCACTTTAACTCGTTCAGATCTTACTTACAGTGTCAACCTTGTGTCTCAATTTATGCATGCACCAACTCAGGCACATTTCAAAATGGTACGTCGCATCTTGAGGTACATAAAAGGAACCATCAATAAGGGTCTTGATTTTACTGCTTGTTCATCCTTGGATCTTCATGCCTTCTCTGATTCAGATTGGGCTGGCTGTCCCATCACTCGCCGGTCGACTACCGAATACTGCATTTTTCTTGGTCAAAATCCAATCTCTTGGTGTTCAAAAAAACAACACACTGTTTCACGTTCAAGCACAAAAGCTGAATATCGAGCAATGGCTAATACGACAGCTGAAATCACTTGGTTAACATATATTCTTAAAGATCTTGGTATTCAACAACCTTAATACCTCCAACTCTTTTTTGTGACAACACTAGTGCACTCCATATGACTATCAATCCAGTGTTTCATGCTCGAAGCAAACACATTGAGCTGACTATCACTTTGTTCGTAAAAGAGTTGCACTCGGTTTTCTTGTTACCCGACATATCCCCACAAAATATCAAGTAGCTGACCTCTTTACCAAGCCAATGTCTAAAGCCACTCTTAATCTTCATTGTTTCAAACTTCGCCTCCGACCCCGACCAAGTTTGCGGGAGGATATTACGACACTACTACCAACCTGTCAAAAAGAGAAATTGCAGGATGACGAATATTGTGTCTTGGAGAGAAATAAGGGAATTTCCATCAAGAATGCACACAATCAGAGATATGCTTCAGTCAGGGATATCAGGGATATGACATACTGATTGGAAGATTGAGATCAAACCAACCACAATTAGAGGAATGGTCTGAATCACGGAGATTATGTTAGTTGCTGACTTGTTGCTTTCCGTTTACACTCCATATTAATCACAGCTAGTCACATAATAGGTTGTTACATCTCCATTGTAAATTGCTCACGTTGATAATCAATATATTGATATTCTTGTTCTATCTTTTATTAAGAGATTGGATGACCAAACTATGGAGGACCAGACTACTTCTAATCTCACATATCAAATCAATGTAACACGATATTCTATATTCTCCTTTCATTTTTCATTGACACTGGTTGAGATTATTGATTAGTAGTTAGATTTTAGAATGTTGACAAGGAAGCATGCAAAATGTGTGTGCGTGTGTTTAATTAGCAAACAAAAATAAAGTTGCGGGAATGGTAGTGAATATTAAAATTGAATAAAGATGTAATTTAAAAAATAAAAGAATTTCATTATTACTTGTGTCGATATTGTTTGGTAATTCATCTACAGTTTGTGTTGATATGAACAAATCAATGAATCTGATGCAATTTACACAACTTGGAGGACAGAAGACCCTGAGTTAGTAAGCTTCATCCACCGCAGAAACGAATAAATCTGGATTTCTTCTTGGCTTAGACGCAGAGAATGAATCTGGAAGCAGGAAACAGCAAGGCAGTCAAGCAGAGTAGGCAGATAGTTGTCAAGCTCTGAGAACACCAAGTCATTGGCTTCCACTTGATCTCAACACTCGAACTCTTCATTCTCTTTGCATTTACAGGCTCTTTCGACAAATCAAAACTCGCCCCTTTCATTCTCAGCTCCTGAATACACCTCCTTAAACTCCGATTATCGGTTCGCTCTCCTTGTAGCTGCTTCCACACTTTCCAGTACCTGCACAATCTCACCTGAACCACGAAAATCAAAGCAAGTGAAGTAGACACTGATAACAAAGACGGGACCCACCATTTGTGACAAACTTGGACAAGATCCTCAACATTGTTAGTATATGCAACAGATGCTGATAAAATTGTTAGGAAAAATCCGTGAAATAAAAAGAAGAAACAGCATAATTGGAAAATTTCGGATCGGATCGAATCGAGACGTGATTCTTTCTTTGCAATTTTTCGGCCAAAAAAATCTTCTTCTCTTTGCCAGAGCTTGAGAAGTAAGAGATGGCCAGGGCTGTAAGAGATTTCCATTAATGGATGGTTTTGTATTGCGGAAATTGTGGTCATGGCAGAGAGAATTTTCTGTTGGTGCTCTTCGTCGACGGGGATTTCGACTACGTGGTGTGCAATTTTGTGTTCTGCCATGGATGCACAATAAGAATACGAGATTAGCAAGTAAGATCTGATTGTAACGTACAAGATTTCATGTTGTATGCTTATCAGCTCATATATAGTGCCAGAGTCGTGTAACGCCTGAAACTAACGGCTATATATTCTCTGGATTGCTGGGTGGCTTTTGCAACGGTCACAAATTCGTGAGCACTGTGATGAACAATTACAGCACGTAACCCTGCACGGGGTTTTTTTTAAAAAAAATATTTTTTGTTTTAATATTTGTTTCTGATTTATATTTATTTTAATTTAATTAGTAGTTTTTTTTCTTATTTTGGATTAAAATTACTTATATTATAATTGTAATTTTTTATTTTCTGTTTTTTGAATGTTCTATAACTCGGAAATTAGTCCTATTCGGTTTCGTTTTCAAAAAATTTGTAATCGACCAATTGTCTGAATACTCATTTTTAATGTTCGAGTGTTCGAGAATTCGCTTAAATCCGAATTGGTTGATATCCGATTTTCAAATCTTATTCTGGTACTCGATCGAGTCGGCTCATTTTTAGAAGTCTTGATTTTTCATTTATTTAAAAGCATGCTTGTAATATGAAAGTATTAAATTGTTATTGAATATTTTTTTTAGAGTAAAGTACACTTTGTGTATTAGGATGTCACATTTCTAAAACTAACACTTTGCTATGCTAGATTTTTAATCTTTTAACAATACGTGTACTTTCGTCAAATTAATTTAACTTTAAAAAATTTAGGATTAAATTCGTCTTTTATCAATTATCTTCTTTCTCAAACTTATTTTTACCATTATTAATCTTTTGAGAGAACTTGAAACTCGAATAATAAATATGAGAAATGCTAGATACCCCGAAAATATTCTCAAAAATTATTCCCAAATGAGTTTAGAATGATAACTTTTTTTAATATTAATATGGGATCGCGCATGTATTAATATGCGCTCACGAATTAAAAAATACCATGTGTCGTTCATATTATTTTATAAATATTTTGAAAACAATTTTTGGGATACTTATAACTGCTCCATAAATAATATGATAGGCTAATCGCTTTTGAGAAATGCAATCTGCGTTGGAGAATCTAAAAAAGCGTTGCGGGGAACAAAATCTTAAGAAGTCGTACATATACCTAGTACAGGAGTAACAAACCAAGGAATATTAGATCATTTTCTAAACATCCACATTTCTCATTCATGGTACTAGAATATGCCTTAAAAAATTTGAAGTATCAGAAGTTTTGTGAAAGACAAGGAATTTCAATGCCCCACACTCAATTGTATATAGAGTGTGGTAAGTTGACATTTTACGGAAATTTACTTTCAGTTTAATTATTACTTTCATATAACATATAAAAATTATAAAAATTATGTATTTATCAAATTCAAATTATTTTTTCATCAGGTCTTAATACACATATTCTTGACATTAAAATAAAATAAAATTTTAAAAATAAAATTTTTGATTACAAATACTCAGAATAGTCAGAACTAAAATTTTAAAAACCTAACATTTTATTTTGTATCTTAAAATATGAAATGTTAAAAATTGGAATATTGTCAAATAAAAGGGGGATGTGGCCTTACTATTTTCACGTATCTTATACTCTACTACAAAACAACAAAATAAAATTTTCTTCTAAAATGGTTAAAAAATATATTTTTAAAAATGTTAGAAACTAGAAGAAAAGAAAGCGTATATTTAAATAATAAATTTTAATAAGAATATAAATGAACTAAAAATAAAGCTAAGCATTAATTTTTTTTTAATACAATTTTATTAAATATATTATATCTTATTTATAATTTATTTTTATTTTTATGATTTATTTTGCTCTGTTCATACAAGAAGTGTGAATAACCTGGGTAAGCAACTTACATGAGTATTTCTACTTTCCATGTTTTTGTCCAACCAAACAATTATTTTAAACATCATTTCTTATTTCAAATACCCACGATTTACTGTGAACCGAACGATCTCTATATTTATTAGTTTGATTCAATGTAGATTAAATAAAATTATATGTTATTAACCTCTAACTTGTGCTTTTTAGGTTTCTTAGACATTTCAATATTTGTTTACACATTTATATTTGTGCTATACGGGATATATTAAGTATATTTAGTTTGACTTGGTTTAATTTATTTGTACCATCTTTTTAACAAAACTGAGTGACACAAAAACGTTAATTTCAATTTTTTTTTTTTGCCAAAAATTAATTTCAAATTTTAAGATAAACAAAAATCCTAATTAAACCTCTTTAAATGAATAAAAGAGTATTAAAATAGTGTTTGGTTATACTCATTAGGTCTAAAATGTATGAATAATGCTAAAAGTATCAAAATTGAGCATGAAAAATTATATAAAATGATGTTAAGATAATTTAAATGGTAAGATATAATATAAATAGGGTTAAATATCAAATACATCACTCGTTGCGTTCAAATATATCAAATTAGTCACTCATTACAAAAATTACTCAATTTAGTCACTAATTTAAGATTTCGTGTCAAGGACATCTCAGTCACATCACCTGAGAATAGCTAAATTGACACAAATTTTCAACATTTTAATGACTAAATTGATACAAAATTTTAAATTAGTGACTAAATTAAGTCAATTTTGTAATAATTTACTAATTTGATACATTCAAACATAATGAATATAAGTAGTTGTAAACTGTAAATGAACAAAGAAAAAGAAAAAAAGAAATGATATATGTACGAAGAAAAATAGATTGACCTGACCACCAATGAATACAAAATAAAATTTTGGGTTTTAACCAAAGAAACAACCCTATAAATGGGTTAACGAGCTATTTCAGTACTGTACAATTCATAAACTTTCAGTTGGGTTACCAGCCCAAAAAGGTTTTCAGTCAAACACTTGAACCACCAAAACCTTTCAATTAGGTGATGTGATGTTAGTCCCGTTAAAATAGTTAATGGAATGCTGACGTATACAGTGACGAAACGAAATTTAACTACAATTCTATCACTTAACTTTATATCAATTTTCAATTAGAATACCATTCAATTTATATGCTTATAAATCGATACATATAAACAAATATTTCAAAGATATCATATTTTTTCCAATCCAAAGTATAATTTTTTTATACTCATTCAATTTATATGCTTATAAATCGATATAAGTGAACACATTTTTTTAAGATATCACGTTTTTTCAATCCAAAGTGTAATTTTTTTCAATTTGTAATTTTTTTAGGTTGATTAGAATTTAATTAGATTCAAAATTGAACATACCCATTCAATTTATATGTTTATAAATCGATACATGCGAACAAATATTTTAAGATATCATATATTTTTTCAAACCAAAATGTATTTTTTTTTTGAATTTGTAAATTTTTTCGGATGATTAGAATTGAATTTAATTTAAAGTTGAACATACCCATTCAATCACATAACATACCCTTGAAAGTTTTCTTTGAATCAGTAATTGTTTTGGGATGATTAGAATTTAGTTTAATTTAAAATTTAACATACCCACTCAATTTATATGTTTATAAATTGATACATACGAACAAATATTTTAAGATATCGCGTTTTTTCAATCCAAAGTGTAATTTTTTTAATTTGTAATTTTTTTCGGATAATTAGAATTTAATTAAATTCAAATTTTAACATACCTATTCAATTTATATGTTTTTTCAACAAATATTTTAAAAAAATTCAGTTCAAATTTTAACTGTTTTTCGTTCAGTGCCCTAATTGAAAGTTGATCAGTACTTTAACGGCGCTACGTTAAAGTCAAACCAATTTTAACGGCAGTGAAAATTTATGACTGTACAGTGTTGCGATTGAAAATAATTGTTACTTAAGTTATGCGATTGAAAGTTTTTTTAAGCCGATAACCCAACTAAAAATTTATGTATTGTACAGTACTGAAATAGCTCGTTAACCCGTGTAAACACATAAATCCAAGCTCACCAAAACAAACAAAAGAAAGCCCCCCCTTCCTAGTCACGAATTCATTAGCGTGGTCACCGGCGTTACCGGTTGCCAGTCAACCTCCGACCGAATATCTTAAATCTCGCAAGTTTGATATTTCTTGAGAAGAAAGATATAACAAAGACCAGGGGGACACAACAACTTCCACTCGCATCCTCTATATATACATTCATTCACTCTTGATTATTTATCACACACACACACACAAAAGAGGGCTTTTTGTACAAGTATTATCATTGTTTGGAATAATTACACAGATATTCAATTGAATTGAATTGGGATGATGCATCTCTACAACGCCTGGTTGCCTTCCCCAATTGCCGAGGAAACTAAGAAGGAGACTGAATCATTCAGCCGTGTTGTTAAGTCTGTTCAACAATCTCTTCGCTCAAATGATCCTGAATCTGTTTATTCTACTATTAAGTGGATCCCTGTTATTGACCTGTGAGTCTTCTTCTTCTTTTTTTTTTCTTTTTTTTTTTTAATTTTTAATTTTTAATTTTCATATTTGGTTTTAGTTTTACTGTTTTTAATACAACAGTTAACTCCTTTGACTAGTGTACGTTTATGTTGGGGTTAATTATGAAATTGTTAAGTAATGATGGAATGTGATGAATGAGGGCCTTTTGAATCTGATTCATTTGTAATGTAGCTTTATAAAGGCAAAAAGTCAAGTATCTTTGGATGATGTGGTTGACCTGGTGGAATTCGGTTTACGATTATTCCACCAATCGCAGGACAAACTGTATGCACAGGTTTGTGGATAGGTTTGGTGTATCTGGTTCCGGATATATGTCAACATTTCATTCTTTTTATATGTAATGATGATATTTACATTTGTTGGATTTTGGTCATCAGGTTAGATGGGGAAATATAATTGTTAGGTTACTGAATAAGTTCCGCAAGAAATTGTCGTTGAAAATTCAGTGGCGCCCTTTGTATGATTCTTTGCTTCAGACACACTTCACAAGGTTGGTGATCTCGTTAATTTAGCTCCGTCGATTGTCATCCTTTTCTACCCCCCCCCCCCCCCCCCCATCATTTATAAAGGTATATGTTGGTAATCTCATTCTTGCGTGGCACAGGAATACTGGCCCAGAAGGATGGAGGATAAGGCAGCGCCATTTTGAAACTGTCACTTCTCTTGTTCGCTCCTGTCGGAGGTTCTTCCCACCGGGTTCTGCAAATGAAATATGGTCCGAGTTCACGTGAGTCTGTAAATCTTTGACTTAATGTTTCTAGTTATTATGCATCATTAGTAACCAACTAGCTTGAGCCTTTTGGTGCCTAGGTAATAGAAATATACATGGAATTTTGTTCCTTGTGACATAGTTTCTGCATTGGTAAATTCCTTGTGATCGATCTCTGTGTTTTCAAACTGGCTCTGTAAGACTCATTATCATCCACTGCATTTTTTATACCTAAATTACTAGATATGTTGTCTAGGTCCAAATATCTTACTATGTGATTATCTTAAATATGCCAGTGATTATCAGTTCATTATTTAATTGCTTTATTCCATCTGCAATACTTATTGCCAGATATGTACTGGAAAACCCATGGCATAACTCAGCTTTCGAAGGTTCTGGGTTCGTGAGACTTTTTCTTCCAACAAACTCGGATAACCAGGATTTCTTTTCCCAGTAAGTTATGCTGCCCGCTGCTTGTTATGAATGATATGATTTATATATGGTTTTACATCTCAATATATGGCAGAACTGATTTACTTGTAATAATTAATTATTTTTAATGACAGTGAGTGGATGAGAGTATGTTTGGATCACTGGGATTCGATTCCAAATTGCCAGTTTTGGAACAGTCAATGGGCGGCTGTTACGGCTCGTGTCATAAAGAACTACAACTTCATTGACTGGCAATGCTTCTTGCCAACACTTTACAGCAGATACTTGAATATGTTTGAGGTCAGTTTGATATTTGTTGCCTGATATTGGGTAACTCTGATGTTTAAAATTGAAATTGATTAAATGATTATCTTGTAGGAGCTTTATAATTTTCCCTTATGATTTTCACAGTGTTACGACTTGTGTGCATAATGATAAGACTCTAAATGTCAAGCATTCATTTTCCCGAAAAGCTTTTCCTCCATCCAGAAAAGGTGTTCAATAAGTAAAATATGCGGCATGTTACATGTTTTCCCCTTAAATGTTGTTGATAAGAAGTAGAAATGTTAGCAAAACAATGGTGCTATCATGTCAAATTTTGAATTAATTTGTTATTCTACATAAGGAGCGAACAGCCTTTTTCTTACTTATTATATTAATTAAAGCATAAAATAAGATGAAGTATATATAAAGGACATATTAATAAATGTAGCATATAGGGGATAAAAAGGTAAAAGGATGACCTTTATATTTAGAGACCGTGCATCAGTGCTGTCACGCAATGCTGTCACGGCAGATGACACTGTGGTCCCACGACTTCGGTAGCCATGATGGTAATGGGTGATAAGGGAGATATGGGGTCCAAACATATATATTGCTGAACACACGCTCATGCTTTGATGTATAATGACGTACATATATATTGGAAAAGTTTTACACCATCCAATAATTAACACGTATGATGGTTAAAAGTTTCTAATATAGCCTGTCATATGAGTAATATATTCCCTCAAAGTACCTTATCAAATTTTCCGTCATAACTCCTAATGAACACATGCTTAACGGGGATAAGTGACATTTTTCAAAAATCTTAGCTAATGTGTTTTCTGTTACAACTTCACGTTCAGTATCTGAACATAATTTTGTTCCCTAGTAGTGAAAATACATCTTAATTACACTTCCTACTAAGTCTCTCACTTCCCATTTATAGTATACATTGTATTGATTCACTATAAGAAATTATATTGATATATAACAATATTTGCAGATTATAACTTTTTTCTCCATTCCCAGTTAGCCCCCTACTTAGAGCCCTTTTGTCTAGGCTTAAAGCCTAGAGCTTTATGTGATTTCTGACTTTAAGTTATGGTACCCTGTAATGTATTTCTACTCATAAATGGGGATAATTGTAATTTCATGAAAAAATTATCCTACTTCTTCAATAGTGATGTCACGTTCTAATTAGCAAACTTTGTTTCAAAGTTTAAATCAGAGATGTCACTAAATTTCACTCTTACGCCTTTTCTAGTTTGAGCTGTTATATTTCTTCTTTTCCTAATTCATTAATTGTTTCCAATAATTCCATTCTTATTGGTCTCCATTTTCTTTTAATTTACTCATTTTATAAATGTGAAGAATGTGTTGCTCAGTTTCTCTCATCTACAATTATGTTGACAAAATTACATATTTAAAATTTTTGGAAAATTGCCCCCAACTTACAATGTTCAAGGGATAGAATGTATGAGATTCTGATGGAGTGCCAAATATAAGTAGAACAATGATAGATGAGATTCTCCTTTTCTTGCTTGTCTCACATGTTTACAACTTTCTGTTATTATTTATTTCTGCATTGATAGGTGCCGGTCGCGAATGGCCATGGATCATATCCTTTCTCAGTGGATGTGCCTAGAAATACGAGGTTCTTGTTTTCTAACAGAACAGTCACTCCATCAAAGGCCATTGCAAAATCGATTGTAAGATTGAATACCTCATGCTAATGAAATAAATTGTTCCGTAATTAAGATGGGTGGTTCTGAATATCAATGAAGCATTTTAATAATGCTGCATATTGCAGGTTTATTTACTAAAACCTGGTGGAGCAGCACAAGAGCACTTCGAGAAATTGGTCAACCTCTTAGAACAGTTTGTTTTCGAGAATTTGTTGCTCAAGATTCCAACATATAGTACATATATATATATATGTTTTTATTTTTAATCGCACGTACTTACTGGTTAATTTCTGCTTTTGATTTTCCAGATTTTACCATCCCTCTAATGGCGGTCGTTGGACTTACTCGCTAGAGCGGTTTTTGTTCCACTTAGTAGCTTCCTTCCAGAAACGCCTACAAAATGAGCAAAAGTAAGAATGATGCCCTGGTGAAACCAAAGTAAATTGCACATGGCTTGGTCTGTTCAGTTTCTAACTAGTTGTACATGTGTTCAGGAAGTCAAATTATGGTAGTCAAGGTCAAGTAGTTCTGGGACAATCAGAGAGGGCATCCTTTGTCAGTACTGTACTGAAGTTGATCAATCGTGGCCAATATAGCAAAAATGAACATCTTGCAGAAACTGTTGCTGCTGCAACATCTATTCTGTCCTACGTTGATCCTACTCTGGTTCTACCGTTTCTGGCATCTCGCTTTCATATGGCTCTTGAGACGGTGAGAAGCCTTTAATTGGTCTTGTTTTCTTGCACAGTAAATCAAGTTACTTTATCTTGTCAAAGTGTCTGACTTTATAAAATTTATTGCTTGTTTGTTTGCGTTAATTTTCAATTTTAATATGCTCAGACAACAGCAACCCATCAATTGAAGACTGCTGTGACATCAGTTGCATTTGCTGGGCGATCGTTGTTTCTCTCACCCTTATCCAATTTATCAATGAAAAACGAAGATAATAGCGGCTTTGATGTCTTCAGTGATATTCTGATGATCTCATTATCTAATGCATTGCTTGGTATGGATGCCAATGATCCTCCTAAAACCTTGGCTACCATGCAATTGCTTGGTTCCATCTTTTCCAATGTAAGTGCTTCCTTCCTTGCATACATGATATTGTTTGAAATGCAAATTAATATTATCAAATTTTTTAATTTTTAATATGCAGATTGCACTGCTGGAAGATCAAATGGATGAACCCTCATTTATGCAAACAGTCAGCTTTTCTGAGTGGCTTGATGAGTTCTTTTGTCGTCTATTTTCCTTACTTCAACACTTGGAACCTAGTAGTGTATTGTAAGTAGTGACTTTCAGAAACCAGCTTGTCATATGTTTTCTGTTCCTATTAACTTTGTCTGGCTTGTCCTTGATACTTGGGAATACATGGATGGTGGTGCTGCAGGAATGAAGGTGCTCATTCGCCTGCGACCTCGGGAACTTTTCTGGTTGAGGATGGTCCTTACTATTTTTGCATGCTACAAATTTTGTTTGGAAGGCTTTCAAAAACACTCTTTAACCAGGTTAGCTTTTATCTTAAAGAAATGAGTTAAAACAATTTTTTGTTTCCAGATAATGACACTTCTTCCTCCACACAATGTTCATCAGGCTCTAAAAAAGATATCAAAGTTTGTTAAGACAAATATTCTTCCTGGGGCAATCGCTGAGGTTGGGCTGCTTTGTTGTGCATGCGTTCATTCAAATCCAGAAGAAGCGGTTGTTTACATTGTTGAACCAATTTTGTCGTCTGTTATGTTGTCTTTGAATGGTACACCTGTTACAGGCTTTGGGGGAAGAGGAAATTTTGAAACTGCAGTTTCTAGCAAGGTCATTTGATTATACCTTTTTGTAAGATGTTTTGGAATGCTTCACCAGCATTTCTAATAAAACAACCTTTTTTTTCTAATTTCAGGGAAAAGCGATACTCTCACCAGCTCTTGAAACATCAATTGACTATCAGATGAAAGTATTGTCAGTCGCTATCAGTTATGGAGGTCCTGCACTTCTGCGTTACTCAGAACAATTTAAAGAGGCCATTCTTGCGGCTTTTGAGTCCCCATCCTGGAAGGTTTATCTTTTGCTCAACTCTATATGTTTTAACATTGACAATTAGTCTCGATAAACTGCTTCTTTAACATTAGCGAAGGCACCCGAGCTTTAGAAGAAACCATGGTAACGTTGCACTGGAACTACCAATTAAGTTTCGACTAGATTCGCCAAAGAAATTTGAAATTTTTAGGAAGAAGCAACAACTTAACATATAAATGAGAGTCTTGCAGTATCTGGTCGAGTTTTTGTATTTGTAACCTGACAAAATATGTATCTTCACCAGCAGAGTATAGATACATATGGCATTTATGCAGGCTGGACAGTAACCACATTAAGCTTTTTATGTAAATCTTTGCATAAATACAAACACATTTGTAGGTTGACAGTTTTCTTATTGTATTGAAGTTCTCGTAAAGGATTATTGTAGTGTCTGAAATGTCATATTTATATTCCATGACTTCTTCACAAATATGTATTCAGAATTCTAATATTCGTCGGAAAATTTTTACTCGATGACAGGTAAATGGAGCTGGTGATAATGTCCTCCGAGCTCTTCTTGGCAGCTTGGTTCTGTACTATCCTGTTGATCAATATCAGTATGTATCACTCCTTCATAAGACTAGTTGGTTCATAATTTTCATATTGTATATGATTTGAAGTTGGATCTTTATGAGTATCTAACATGCTGTACGTATGAGAGGATACATTTAAACTCTACAATTTCTCAGGTGTGCTTTGCGTCACCCTTTGTCTCGTGGTTTAGAGAGTTGGACAAGTACCAAAGACTTTGAAATTGAGTCATCAGTGAGTCCAAATTGGCACATCCCAAATACAGAAGAACTTCAGTTTGCAAATGAACTCCTTAACCTGCATTTAGATTCAGCTCTAGATGATCTTTTAAAAATTTGCCAAACAAAGGTTCACTCAGATACAGGTAAAGGTTCTTTTTTCTTTCACAGGTTACTTGCCTAATGCGATTCTTAGTACTATTCAACATATTGTATATAAATAAAAATAGTTTAAGATTTCACCAAACAATTCTTCTCTTAAATTGTCACTCATTACAAATTAGAGGCAACATATTATTAGATGAAGCTTGGATTTCTCTTCATAACTTTACTTCCTAATATGATATTTGCGGGACTAATATATCTATATATATATATATGTAGAAGTGGCTGCCTTCGTACAGCAGAAGCACACACTTACTTTTACAAAATTAAGCCAGCCTAGTTTTTAATACAGTTTTTTGTTTATCTGACAAGAAATATAATTTTGTTTAACCAGGAACTGAGAAAGAGCACTTGAAAGTGACTCTTTTACGCATAGATTCTTCATTACAAGGTGTCACATCTTGTTTGCCTGATTTCAGACCATCTTCTACAAATGTGATGGTTGAAGATCTAGGTAATACTTCTTTTCTTATTGCGGGAGCAGCAGGTCCAAAAGTTGGAAGCACTGAGTTGCGAGAAAAAGCTGCTAGTATCATCCATGCAGCCTGCAAGTAATATGGTTTTCCAAATGATGCATCTTCAGCATTTTCTGCCTGTTCTTTTCTTTTCTAGATGCGTGCTTTTCTTCCGAACAATAATTGTTTTGCTTGACTTACTAACATCATGAGTATTTAACTATGGCAGGCACTTGTTGGAAGACAAGTCTGATGATAGCATTCTGTTGCTACTTGTCATCCGTATCATGGATGCTTTGGGGAACTATGGTATTGGATACTGCATGTAGATAGTCTGAAATTAGTTTTATACCCATCAATCACTTATACATATTCTAATTGACATGCAGGAAGTTCAGAATACGATGAATGGGCAAACCACAGGCAGACTTGGAAACATGAATCTGCTTCCATAATAGAACCTCCAATTAATTTCATCGTCTCTTCTCATTCTGAAGGAAAAAAGAGGTGAGTGGTCTTGTCTGTGTACATTTTTTATGTGCTGTTAAATGCTTCTTATGACCTTTAATCTCATTTTTGTTCTGTGTTTCATTTTAGACCCAGGTGGGCACTTATTGACAAAGCATACATGCATTGTACCTGGAGATCATCGCAATCAGCCTATCACTTGTTTAGAACAAGTGGGAATATATCTGCATCGGATCACGTTGCACTTTTAATGGATGATCTTCTCAACCTCTGTTTACATAGCTATGAAACTGTTCGCCTGTGAGTGACCTACTTTTACAATCTGCTGATTTACCATGTTTTGGCTCACATTTGGCACAGTATGTGGCTATGTGCATAAGCCTCACATATCTATCACTATATTGTACTCTAATAATAATTTAGATGTATGTTAGTATAATCATGATTATTAGACTCATGTGCTATGTTTGCATGCTAAGGGCCCAGCGTACACTTTGATGTGAAGATGACTCGTGATGGTGCATCTGTTAAGATATTGTGTTCATTAACCCGCTACAATTCTTTTACTTTATTATGCATATTATATCATCATATTTGTTTCTATAAATATCATCGCCTGCTTATCTGTAATTTTGGATTTGACTTTGCCACTTTAAATGGCTGCAGACTTGCTGGGAAAGCGCTCTTGAAAATGATGAAACGTTGGCCTAATATAATTTCAAACTGTGTTCTAACCCTTACCGAGAACTTGCGGAACCCCAAGGCACCAGAATATGCTGTCTTAGGTTCTTGTGCAGTCCTTGGCACACAAACCATTCTGAAGCGTCTGACAACGGTAGGCATCTTGCACACAATTCTTAGTTGAAATAATTTAGTGTTTGCTGTTGATACATCTTCTACTGTTATCCAAATTTAGGATCCAAAGGCATTTTCTTCATTTCTTCTTGGAATTCTTTCAAGGTAAACGTTACATCATGTAGCTATGTAACTGGATTGACTCGGATTATTTCACAAACTTAGTAGTGACAACACCATTGTGCCTATACTTTATCTTACTTTGGTTTTGCTTGTAGTTCTCATCATGAATCACTGAAAGCTCAGAAAGCAATTACTGAGGTATGATATCTTATCAAACTTTAAATGATAATTTTCTCTTACTGCTTAGACGTGTATAATTTTGTTTTTGTTGATTGCCAACAGTTGTTTGTCAAATACAACATCTATTTTGCTGGAGTCTCTAAAAGGATCTACAGTAATCATGGCAACAGTTCAGATGGGAAAGATTTCACAGTTTTGGTGTCTGAGATTGGTTCTATGAGTTTTGAATCGTCAAACTTGCATTGGCGGTAATTATATATTTCTCTGTCATTTTTACCTCCAGTTATCGTATGTACTCGTGTCAATGTTAATTAAATATTTTACTAAACTTTAAACTCCTGTAATACACAATAATATCTCAATTTCTAATTTCTCATTTCAGGTACAATCTGATGGCTAATAGAGTGCTTTTATTATTGGCCATGTCTTCTAGAAACGATCCAGATTCATCTTCAAAGTTTTTAACTGAAACTGCTGGTCTGTAAATATTATACATGAAAATTTATATGTTTGTGAAATTTAATTGTTGAACTGATCTCCACTTAGATATATGTAATTAGTAAATCGTGTTAAATGTCACTACATTATTTTTTACAGGTCACTTTTTGAAAAATTTGAAAAGCCAACTTCCTCAAACAAGAATTCTTGCAATATCTGCTTTGAATACGCTTCTTAAAGATTCACCCTATAAATTATCAGCCGTTGAACAGTCGTCTGAGGATACGCAAATAAGTAGCAAGTCATCTCTTGAAGGGGCTTTAAGTCATATCTTCCAAGAAGAAGGATTTTTTACTGAGACTTTAGATAACCTTTCAAATGTCCATGTCTTCACTGACACAGATAGTTCAAGTTCCAGAAGTCATAACAACTCCTCTATTCAGAGTTTAGCAGATAAATCTATTACCCGTTTCTATTTTGATTTTTCATCTTCATGGCCTCGCACTCCTAGTTGGATATCTTTGCTGGGAAGTGATACATTTTACCCGAATTTTGCTCGAATTTTCAAGCGGCTAAGTCAAGAATGTGGTAGACCTGTTTTTCTGGAGCTTAAAAGTGTACTTGATGTATTTGTAAATGCCAAGGAGAGGTCTAAACAGTGTGTTGCTGCTGAAGTTTTGGCTGGGTTGTTACATTCTGATGTCAATGGTCTCTCAGAAGCATGGGAAGACTGGATGATGGTCCAGCTGCAAAGTATAATACTTGCACCATCGGTGGAATCTATTCCGGAGTGGGCGGCTTGTATACGGTATGCTGTTACTGGGAAAGGGAAGTCTGGAACAAAGGTTCCTCTTCTTAGAGAAAGAATCATGAATTGTTTGATAAATCCGTTACCTCAAACAGCAACCACAACTGTAGTTGCCAAACGGTACGCTTTCATTTCAGCTGCACTCATAGAGATATCCCCACCTAGAATGCCAGCAGCTGAAAGACAGCTCCAATTCAGACTTCTGGAGGAGCTGTTGGGTAATATGAGCCATGCATCTGCCCAGGTAAGCATGTTATCATATGTTGTCATCACCTGCACTCTAGGCAGTTACTATGCAACCCCTCCCAGTCAAAATAATAATCTTATGAGCACTTCCTACCTCGTCGGTTTTCTTAGGTCACAAATATTTTCAATCCTTCTTTAGTGTTTTAAATTTTAACCTTTAAAGTTTAAACACATTTGATACGCTCTTCCCGCCCATGTGAATCTTGGTTTTAGCAATACTTGTTGTCAAAGTATAAAGCTAAATATTTTATATCTTCCTCTTCTTTTTCTATGCAATTACCTTTGATATTAGTTTACTCATTCAGAAGGGATAAAAATTTGTGTGCATCAGGTGAGGGAATCAATCGGAGTCACTCTTTCTGTGCTGTGTTCAAATCTACGCCTTCATGCAAACTTCGTTGACAGCAACTTGCACGAGGAGGGAAATCTCAAAGCAGGAAGTTGGGGCAAATTTTTAGTGGAAAGGGCATCTGAACTTGTAGCTAATATACAGCATGCGTCACATTCTGACAATATGGAGATAGCAGAGGGTACCAGCTCTGAAAAAGGTTTTTCAAGTGGGGATTCTCTGGATGACGTTAAATGGATGGAGACGGTACTCTTTTTGAGACTAAGTAACTTGTGCTTTATTGTTACTTTTACCATATCAAGCCAGTCTGGCAAGATTATGCAAATTGGATCTTTGAGAGTATATCTTACTTGATAATTTCCTAACTTTAAAATGATACACTTGTCTCGTTTTTCTTTTCTGCAGGTATTCCATTTTGTGATTGCATCATTAAAGTCTGGAAGATCTTCATTGCTGTTGGATGTTATTGTGGGTCTTCTTTACCCTGTTATATCCTTGCAGGTGCGTGAAGTACAACTTTTGATTCTGTTATGTGAACTTTGTAGATACTGTTTTCTGTATTCTTACAGGTGCATAAAGTACAACTTTTTGTTCTGTTACGTGAACTTTGTACATACTGTTTTCTGGATATGGTTAAATTATTTGTGTTTTGGCTATGAAAGTTGTCTTGTGTGTTTGAATGAAGTACTAGAAAAATGCTAAATGCCTGGCTACGATAAGGGGCGAAAACCAAAATAATATATGTGCTAAGTTGACAAATTATTCAGTATCTAGAATAAATCAATTGATATGTTTATTGTTAGCTTAAGCCGCATTATAATTTATACCTGAAAGGAAACAGATGAAATAACATAAATAAAGCTTGTGCACTATCAGTACAGTATCTTTACTTATAATCACCAATAAATTCAACATCTCCATCACTGGTTTTCTTTGGATGCTTGTTGACATTCAAGCAATGAAAATCATTCATCATTACATTATTAAGACACTACAAAATTCTCTCTGAATAGATGTCGTTTGCATCTATTCTTGAAAAAAGTGTAAGATCTAATAGGTTTGTGATTTTTCCTTTAGATTGCTGTATGTTGCATTATGATGCTAATATTGCTGACTATACACATTCCCTTTGCTTTATTGTTTTATTATCATTTATAGGAAACCTCAAATAAAGATTTGTCGACACTGGCCAAGGCAGCGTTTGAGTTACTTAAGTGGAGACTTTTGTGTGACTCTCATCTCCAAAATGCTGTATCTATTATTCTTTCATCGGCCAATGATTCTAACTGGCGAACGAGATCTGCAACTTTGACATTTTTGCGCTCTTTTATGTATAGGTGTGTCACAGTGATTTTCATATGTTTCCTTGAATTCGACACTAGTTATAGGAGACAAACACTGCATTGGGTTTCTTTCATTATGCCTCAACTCCCAACTCCCACCAAGTAATTGTCTCTGTGGAAGGGGGGGGGGGGTCTTTGCAGGATAGTGATAGAAGCATCAGTATATTTGGTTGTTTCTAATGAAGTTGCATCCTTCTATGCAGGCACACTTTCGTCCTGTCTTCTGTGGAGAAGCAACAAATTTGGAAAATAGTTGAGATGCTACTATCAGACACTCAAGTAGAGGTATGTTTGTGACTTTGAGATAGTGAGTCAATAGGTTTGTATCATTACACATGATTTATTATAGTTAAAAAATGCAAATACAAGCACTCATTGTAGTTGCGTCATAAATGTCAAATAATAAATAGCTACGAAACATTACAATTGGCGAGGACTAGGCTGCATTTTGTGTGATTATTTTATAAGTATCAATGATATTTTAGTTTACTTTTCTCAGCACCTGATTACATGTACATTTTCTCCCTAGTATGGATTCACCGGATGACCTGTTGCAGGCTTGCAGCCATGTTATTATGGTTGAATATTCTTTAAAGTTTAAAGAATCCATAGTTGGCACTAGTGGCCTAATTTTTAAAAAACTGTGTTGTTGCTTTCTGTAGTCTGTAAAGTTCTTGAGCAGTGAACGCTGTGAGAAACTTCTGACAAGTTGTCCAAAAAGTGTCTCCTACATGGGTATAAACTTATTTCACAAAAATTTCATATCTTAAAAGGATATTATTTCAAAATAGTCACTGTAACTCTTTTCTTCAATCATTATCTTAGAAAGTTGCGTCAATTTTGTAAGAATTATGTTGATATCTTGTTAAACAGTATAACAAAGGTTCAACACAGTGGTTCAACATATTGAAATAATATATTCTTTTGAGTTCAATATACTGAAATAATGTCTAGTGTTGTTAAAATCGGGCCAATGCATGATGAGGCGCATCGAGACGCTAGGTAGGCGACTCGATTTGCCTGAGGCGCATCCCCTTGAATGAATCGCACGCCTCAACATGCACGGGATTCTTTTTTTTTTTTCCACCCACGAGTAGAAGTGTACTAGGAAGGTGAAAATAAGAAACCCTAAGTGTAGTCAACCTTTCAAATTATCACTGAGTTCGGCCGAGTTCTTAAGTTCTTCCATTTTCTTACAGTTTTGTCACATTTGATCCATCGGATATGCTTCTCTTCTTCATCTCATATTCCAATGACTTTTTATGCCAAGTTCAGTCTTGATTGTTGTTGTGTGTATGTATTGTTGATATGTTTGCGCGCGCGTGTGTGTAGTACTTACTGGTGCTGTATTCTTGTAATAGATACACTGTTTATTTTAATAATATCTGTATGTATGGCTTATTTTTTAAAGACAAGTATTAGATAAAGTTTAGAAACCCTAAGTGTAGTCAACCTTTCAAATTATCACTGAGTTCGGCCGAGTTCTTAAGTTCTTCCATTTTCTTACAGTTTTGTCACATTAGATCCATCAGATATGCTTCTCTTCTTCATCTCATATTCCAATGACTTTTTCTGCCAAGTTCAGTCTTGATTGTTGTTGTGTGTATGTATTGTTGATATGTTTGCGCACGCGTGTGTGTGGTACTTACTGGTGCGGTATTCTTGTAATAGATACACTGTTTATTTAATAATATCTGTATGTATGGCTTATTTTTTAAAGACAAGTATTAGATAAAGTTTAGATATTAAATTTGATTATTTATAATTATGTATATTAATATATGTTTATTATATATATATACATATTTACAACCTGTGCACCTTACTTCGATGAGGTGCATGCCTCCTTGCCTTCCACTCGTCCCCTTGCGCCTCAGGGTCATGTTTTTTCACTTAATTTCTACAATGGAACTCTGCTGTCATCATTATGTCCCTGAGATGATCTGGACCACCCATTTTTTTAAATATAACCTCCCAAAAATGTTTCTGAGGTCCCATTGCTACCAGGCCATCTTTGTGGATAAATTAATACTTAATAATTAAATTTAGATCACAAGTTTTTATCAAAAGTCTAGCTTGGACTATATCAGCTTTAAAGCCTAGTCTAACAATTTTTACAATACTGTTTAGATATGGTTCTAAATATCTTCACATAAATCTTCAAGTATCTACCTGGGTATTCTTGTGATCCAAAGTCCTTATAGAAGTTTAGCTATATGATTTTGTACTTGAGACTGATTGATTGAACTCTTGTTCAGGTAAGAGAGCATGCTGCTGCCGTTTTAGCAGGCCTAATGAAAAGCGAGGATGGAGAACTAGCTGAAGACTTTCGGACTAGAGCTTACACGGAGGCAAAAGTCTTACAGAAGAGGAGAAAACAGAGGTAACCTTATTGGACAAGATTTTATTTTAATTTTCGCTCTTCTGTTAGTACCTCGTTTTAAACTTCTGAAGTGATAAAACAAAATGTATGTTCTTTTTTGTGTTTCACTGTGCTGTTTGTATAAGTTTTGCAGTTCACTATTCCTTGCCATCAACTATTCAAAGTATTCATTTTGTACGTTAGTGTTCTATGGTTACTGAAGTACTTGAACTAACTTATATAAATTGTCATTGTGCGTCTTAGTGTTCTTCTGTACCTGTGGTTTTATTTTGACTCTTATTTGCAATTACAGAGGCTCGCGTTCTGGTCCGTCCATAGCTTCTACACATGGTCCAGTTCTTGCTCTGGCAGCTTCTGTATTATCCGTACCTTATGACATGCCTAGGTATGATAATGGTCAAATGACAAGTAGAATTTATCAAATTACTTTAAGTCACCATTTCTTTCTGAGTATCTAAGCTCATATGTATGAAGGCCATTTTGCGGCAATCAGATACTATTTCATTTTTTAGGTGGATAAACTTAACTAAATTGGCACTAACTTATTGGTGATGTTCTGTTATCTGATCATAAGCTTCTTGTTGTTGCAGTTGGTTGCCAGATCATGTTACTTTGCTTGCACAATTTGTTGGGGAGCCATCTCCAATCAAATCTACTGTTACAAAAGCAGTTGCAGAATTCCGACGAACCCATGCAGATACATGGACTGTTCAAAAAGATTCATTTACCGAAGAGCAACTTGAGGTAGTTTTGGACCGAGCTTCTATTTCATATAAAGCTTATCTTGATCTAATGAGTTAGCAAATTGCTTCATCAAATTAATTTCTTACTATGTGAAAACTCTGCAGGTTCTGGCTGATACATCATCTTCGTCATCGTATTTTGCATAGTGTATACCCCCCCCAATCCTTTCCCGTCAAGAAAAAATAGGAGAAGATAATAGCGCAGTCAGTACAGAAATACAGAAGTAAATGATAGAATAAAGTAGTCAGGAGAAGAGTTTTCTTGTATTTCTACAGTGTAATATAATATTGAGAATAGAGTTATTTACAATTGTATCTATATTATGATTGCCGAAACTTTTATTACGACTGGTTGTGTGATTGTTTTGGCCTCTTAAAGTTTTCAAGTTAACTCATTCAAACCATGGGATTTATTAGATCATCTGAGGGTAGATCCCACAACACACAATCTGAATTGAACATACCGGACCCGTCCCTTGCTTCCTTACCTTCTTCAGATTCATCTCCATTTTCATCCTTAAGCTTCCCGTGCAACTGACCCTGCTCATCTCCTGCTGGGCAAGTGCTTCCGGTACACTGACTCCATGGAGACCCATTTGTTTCATTCCCAAAAGATGCACCACCATAGTGGAATCCAGAAACGGATGCAGGAAAAGCGAAGCTTGCGGAAGTTGCTCCTGTCGAATCCCAAGGTTTATTTGAAGGTATCATTTCAGGCCCTTGTATGATTGCCCTTGATAAGCCCAGTCGGATCCTATCAATAGTGTCATCTTTTACCTCTTGTTTGCTGTTGTTATAAGCAGTGGCTGAATTGTCGTTGAGGGATGATGTTCCACCAGACTGTTGTAATTGAAAATCTATGCGTTTCTTGGTAAGTAGATGAAGCATTTCGTCTTTAAAGCATCCTAGTGCTGCTTCCGCCAGATTAGCCACCTGTGGCGGAGCTAGAGTTGTGGCTATTTCCGCCATGAGGTGGGAGAAGGGCTTATGAGTCACAGGATCAATTCCCATCCCTGAAAGTTTCTTCTTGAGCTTGGTGTTCCAGTGATTTTTTACATCGTTGTCGGTGCGCCCAGGAAGTTGAGCAGCAATCAGGGACCATCTGTTTTCCTCGAATTTAGAGACCAGGAAATTGGGTTAGAGGAGAGAGAGAGAGAGAGAGGGAGACAGAGAGAGAGGGAGAGAGAGAGAGAGAGAGAGAGAGAGAGAGAGAGAGGGAGAGAGAGAGAGAGAGAGAGAGAGAGAGAGAGAGAGAGAGAGAGAGAGAGAGATGCACGTACCTGTTTCCAACAACAGAATGAAGTTTCACTATGGCGTGTTCTTCATCGACCGTGAATTGCCCGTGTTTTAGGTCGGGGCGGAGATAATTAGTCCAGCGCAACCTACAACTTTTCCCGCATCTTTGGAGGCCTAAAAGTAAACCATCCCTTTAATTACAACACAATTGTTTTAATAAAACAAAATTAAATTAAAGAAAGAAAGAAAGAAACAGCAATCTGAGAACCAGCATTCTTAGGTATGAGGCGCCAATTACGGGTGCCATGCTGAGCAATGTAAGAAGAGAGCTTGTTGTCTTCTTCAGGAGTCCACTGTCCTCTCTTGACATTGTCCTTCTCGCAACATGGAATGCGTCCCATATCTTTTAAAGACTCCTGGGAACAAATCCTTTATAGTTTCTGTTAAACTAATTAAGGGTTGTAGATAAAATAAAAAATGTTGTTAATTACGAATAGAAAACTGGGGGGTTTGGGTTGTTTGCAGTTGGGAGGATGAACGATATACAAGTGAAGAGGAGTGGGTATAAATAATAAAAAGAAAAGGAGAGGCTGGGTAATTTTTAGTTACAGCTTGGAAAGGAACTAAAAAGGGTCACTACCTACCTACATAGTCGAGACTCAGGGGCGTACCCAATGTATTGGCAGCGGAGACAATTGACCCCACTAAAATTATAATTTTTTTATAATTTATATATAAATTTTTTCTAAATCTTCTTGTTTTAGTATTAAATTTTATTTTTGACCCCACTAAAAAAATATTTTTCTAGTACTATATTTCAATTTTCACTCCACTAATTTTATTGTATAATCAAGGATATGAAAGTATTTAAAATTTCTTGATTATTTTGTACGTTGAATTTTTTTTTGACCCCGATAACTTACATTCCTGGCTACCCCAGTACATAGTGATGCATGCAAAACTGCAAGCACAGCTGAAGGAGGGATATTGTGCATGATTTGATTAAAGAATTCAACGCTGCTGTGCGTGTGAGAGAATGACCGGTAGCTCACCCACAACACACCTGGTCAACTTCTGTTGTGTTCGTGTGCTTAAGTTGACAAGTAGTTTTGGGTGCCGTTGGTTAACACTGTTTGAGGCGACTCAAGTCAAAAACTTTGAAGTAGACAGTTAATGAAGAAATTAATAACTGAAAGAAAAAAAAAGAAAAAAAAAAGGGGGGTATTGAATCTTGATTGAAGAAAACGAAAGGGCATTTTCTTGTTTCGGAACGATTAAACAAGTTCGTTTATATCTGCATTACAAAGCTTTCCTTCAAGATGGGTTGGTCTCAAACAAGCATAAATTAAACCACCAAAATATGTGCGTGATCATCAACAGGCTCACTCACCAAAGCTAGTTGAATTCTACTACTTCAGCCATATCAAAGTAGTAGTAACAATTAAGAGATATTTGTGAAGGAATTGCAAAATTATGTGAAATGGTGAAGGTTTTATAGTCGGCTGCTACGCAAAATCTATACTCTTTATTAATAATCAAAACAAATGTTGCGCAGTACCAAATTACTAAAGTATCAAATTTGATTAACACAAAATTCGGGTTCGATTCTATACAATTACATGATTAAACAAGATTTATTTATTTATTTGATTTAATTTCTTTGGTTTCATCCCAGGTTCGATTCCCTATAACTACGTAATTTAAAGATTTAATTTATTTTTTGAATTTCATCCAGATTCGCGATTACTATTTTGATCTCGGCCCGTACTTAGCATGGATTGTAATCATAATACAGAAAGAGTGGCATTAGGGTTGTCACACATATTTATGAGAAAACGATAATGTATTTCTTAATCAGTTCTTCATTCAAAAAACGAGATGGTAGTCTTGCCCGGGCACACAAACACATACTAACCTTGTGTACACAATGAATTGTAATTATTATTTCCCGTCTGAAAACAATAGGATCAGGCAATGTTCAGTTTTATACAATTCACATTCTTGAAGCTCTTGATCCATAATTACTACCAAATTTCGCACTTACAAGTCCTTCAATGGAGCCTACCAAGGCAAACATTGCCACAAGCAATGCAATAGCACTATAGATACGAAGAGCAACCCACTTTCCCGTATAAGGCCTAATGTTTTTCTGCACCAAGTACATTTCCAAGGGAAAATGTATGACCAAAGGCCAATAAGTAAAAGCTCCCGCTACAGCAACAACTTGGTTAAAGTAGGGGAAGATCATCCCGATCGTAATCGTTAACGCAACGTAAGCCGTTCGGAAGCACAATCTAAGAAGATTAAGACTAAATGATGGCAACCATGGAAGTTTTACAGGAAAGTTTTTACATACAAATACACTGTCCGGGAACTTCTCAACAAAAGATCTTTCTACAAGTGCAAACTGCGGCTGACTGTATACCTGTCAAGAACAATAAGTAAATCCACTATGACAACCTGCAGAATTGTACAAGATAAATGGATATGTAGCTCGGTATGCACCTGATATCCTCCAACTAAATGGAGAACGATGCAAGCATTAGCAAAGTCAAGAAGCCAGTATGGTTCATAAAATCCAAACCCTGTCAGGAGGTTCCCTGGAGTGGAATTCCCAAGAGCTGCATAGCCAAATCCTCCACAGCAGAGGTAAAAGAAAGTTGTAATACTGGTTGAAATTACAGAGGCCTTCTTCATAGTGGCCTTTTCTTCTGGAGGAGATCTCAAAGTATCCTTCATAATTTAAAAGTACACAGATATGTTATCACCGAATTATTATATCCATCAGAAAGCTGCACTGCTCTACCTGTATGTTGAGAAGGATTAAAGCGTAATTAAAGCCAAAAGCCACGTCTCCCAGTGCTTGACAGCTTGACCATACTTTCTGAATTGTAGTAGCAGCTGGAGCTCCTTGAATGCTACCTTTGATTTGTCCATCTCCTGCAAATTTACACTTCAGTACTGTTTGGACACTAGCACGTGTATGAACTTGTGTCTAAAAAACTAATGCAGATCTCATCCAATTTCCACTTATTATTCATATAATTTAGTACAAGCAAAAAACATGATGATAACATTAGTCTGCCATACCTATTACTTTTGTCACGCCAAGTGCAGATCCGATACCAGCATAAGTGAAGGACATGATAGCAGCAATAATGGAGAGCCACTTTGTATCACTAAAATCAGGTATCTGCGAGACAAAAATTTGAACAATTCCAAAAAGAAGCATATAAGAAGTATCTTCATATTCACAAGAAGCCTTGTGCCCATCCTTGTGATAACAGTTTGATTGCTGAATTGCCCTGTTTAAGTTATACAACAATGAAATGAGATTTCTAGTTGAGTAATTAGCTGTGATGGGACCAAATGGGGCTTATTTACATACCTCATGCTGATTCCAGATGTAATGATATAGACAACTCCAGTCTTAAATAGATTCAGTCGAAAGAATATATCACATAACCAGACACTCCATTTCCCTAAAATATTCCATGGACAATCTTGCTTACAGCTATTTTGCAAAAAAAGAAAATAAAACAGAACAGCAACCCTATGCTAAGATCTACAATGTTATGCCAAAATAAACAGTGAAGCATTTTGTTCTATGTTGCCAATACAGCTTGCTAGGCAGCTTGTTGTGAAGTTTAGATGTCAATAGTCTAGCTTTAAGATGGTTACTTTTTTAAGAGCAAGCCCAATGCAATGCTATAATTGGTTGCATTGCCACAATATGCAACTAGATGAATAAAATGATCACTCCAGTCCAGTGTGATACTATATTGAATGTAAATATGCATGTTGGTTCCAAATTTGCAACTAAATATGGATACATATCATTGCCACATCATCAACCAAGGACTAGAAATGAATTAATTAACATAGTCCATGACCAAATATGGATATGTTTTGTTTCATTTTGCAAATAGCATCCGAAACAAGTTCTATTTTAGCATCAAAATCCACTTTTTGGTTCCATATTAGAGCAATTGATATAAGCCATTTTGCATTTAGTACTGGAGTTGGTCTAATAAGGTCAAAAGAAGTGGACAAAGAAAACGATTACATCGATTTGCTTGACTTCAATTTCATTCCAATCAAAATCATGATGGGGAAATAGTCTTGTCATAAAATAGATGGATAAAGCACAAAACCATATTGCATTTTACATAAATAAAATGTTGCCTAAACCCTACAGAAAGAGTACCATCAACATTTCTGATAACATCAATATAAACAAGTGGTCCTACATTGCAGAACTAACAATATGAGGTAACAGTTCAAGTGTGAAACTAGAAATGACGAAATTCCTAGAGATATGATTTAGAAACATGAATCGGGTGTAAAAACAAGATAAGGCATTATTAATCTGACTGACCTAAGATGGCCTTAACAGCATCCATGTAAGAAGCGTTCCTGGAGGGTCCAAAATGAGGGTGAGGAGAGCGGTAGCATTCGCATAAAAGAAATGCAGAAAGAAGGCTCATGAGTGCGAAGAAAACGATGGATAAAGGACCAGCAATCCAGCCAAGCTGCGACATACTCCATGCTAGAGATAGTACACCAGATCCTATTACTCCTGTTATTATATGTGCCACAGCAGTCCATATGTTCCCTTGATTATGAACAAATTGAACATTCTTGTTAATTAAATTAATGGCTTTTTTCAAAAGTACCCAAGTTACAGAAATTATTTACAAAAATACGCTCTTTTGCAACCCTTGTAAGTTGTAACCAGGTTTGCAATCCCATTTGCAACAATTTCAATCTCACTTGCAACTAGAGCGTATTTTGTAAATAATTTCAAAAAGTTAGGTATTTTTGTAGATTTTTCTTTAAATTAAACCGTCCTAACCAAGATTTTTACAACAACATTAAGCACCATAAGCAGTAGCCAGTAGGTCACTTACACTTGTTTAATTGCAAATTCATACATTTTCATTGTTTGTTTTTATTTTTAACTTTCGAGTGAATAATAATGAAATGTAAGATATAAAAGAGATGAAAAGTTTATAAATGCGTACATATATATATAGAGAGAGAGAGAGAGACCATTGCGGCTGAGGAGGGTAGAGTGGAGAGATGAAGTTGAAGAAGAAGAGAGGTTTGTTGAGTGGGGCAGTAAAGGAGTGAGACGATCCTCCTCCTCCTCCTCCTCCTCCTGTGCCAGTGCTGCCTTTTCTACTCCCATCCCCTCTCTGTGTCTGTTGTTCAACATTATCCGCCAGCCCGCGTGGCTAAGTTACGACTTAGGGCCTGTTTGGCTTCTTCTTTATAAGCCGGCTTATGTATTATAAATTAATAAGAGCGAGGCTTAACTTATAAATTTATTCTTTGATTTTTTTATTTTTTTTAATATTTTATATTTTTACCTTTGTGTTTTTAAATATTTTTTTAATTTAAAATGCAAGTGTTGAAATTATTTTAATTAATAATTATTTTTTCAAATTTAATTTAGCAAACTCTTAACTAACTTATAAATAAATTTATCCAAACACTCATATGACTTATAAGAATCCATCAATTTATCACTTATAAAGCACTTACTCATTTTAAGCTATAAGTCAACTTTTTTGTGATACCCAAACACGCACTTAGTTGCTTAAAATAATAAGTTAAAAGTTAAAATTTTAAGTTAATATTTGTTTGAGTAATTTTGTATTATTAGTAATTTATGAGTTATTGAAAACATAAAATTAAAAATAAATGTGATAAATAGTATATTTGAATAATGATATTATCTTTTATAAAATAAAATAAGTTTTTCAAAAAAGTACATCTATCAACTTCTGATTTTAAACAATTTTTTTAATTTTAAGCCATTTTATAACTTATTACACAAACGATATTTTTTAGCTTTAAAATCAAAAATCAGCTCCGGACTGGCTCTTAACATCTCGTCAACTGTGCCTACTTCTGTAGTTCTGTGCATATATGTAGTGCAGCCGGTTTCCATTCAATTTTTTTTTTTAAAAACAAGAGTATTAATTGTTACTCCTAAATTGACCATTTTTGGGCACATGTGAAGTGAACTGTAATGTTTCTTTTTCGTCTGCAAACGAAATTATCAGGAAATGTACACATTTATACATCATTTTCATATTTTTAAGGATCTTGAATGATCATTACTACCAAATCTTGCTCTTATAAGTCCCTCAATGGAGCCGACCAAGGCAAACATTGCCACGAGCAAGGCAATAATGCTATAAATACGAAGAGCAACCCACTTCCCTGAATAAGGTCTAATGTTTTTCTGCACCAGGTACATTTCCAAAGGAAAATGTATCACCAAAGGCCAAAATGTTAAAGCTCCTGCTACTGCAACAACTTGGTTGAAGTAAGGAAATATCATCCCAATTGTAATAGTTAACGCAACATAGGCCGTCCGGAAGCACAATCTCAGAAGATTTAGCCTAAATGACGGCAACCATGGAAGTTTTACGGGATAGGTTTTACATACAAATACACTGTCTGGGAACTTCTCCACAAAAGATCTTTCTGCAAGTGCAAACTGTGGCTGACAAAATACCTGTTAATATAACCGTGAGAAAAAAAAAAAGTCAATCCACTTTAAAAACCTGCAACAATGTATAAGATACCGTTTGGACTTCCAGTATTTGATCAAATCCTGAAACTGGGAAACTTGAACATGGTGTAGATGTGAAACAAAACAGAAAAATATTAGGAAAAAAGATAAACTATATTCTGATTATTATGCTGCTCTTTTCTTACCTGATATCCTCCAACTAAATGGAGGACAATGCAAGCGTTAGCAAAGTCAATAAGCCAGTATGGTTCGTAGAATCCAAAACCTGTGAGGATGTTCCCAGGGGTGGAATCCCCAAAAGCTGCATAGCCAAAGCCTCCACAGCAGAGGTAAAAGAAAGTTGTAATGCTGGTTGAAATCACAGAAGCCTTCTTCATAGTGACCTTTTCTTGTGGAGGCGATTTCAAAGTATCCTTCAAAATTTAGAAGCTTCAATATATGATATCCTTATATATTAGAATATTAGCTAACCATGTCTATGTAAAAGCCGCTCCGCTAACTGCTCTACCTGTATGTTGAGAAGGATTAAGGAGTAAGAAAAGCCAAAAGCCATGTCTCCCAGTGCTTGACAGCTTGACCATACTTTCTGACTTGTAGTAGAAGCTGGAACTCCTCGAATGCTCCCTTTGATCTGTCCATCTCCTGCAATCTCAGTAATGTTGACATAAAACTCTTGCATATTTCATGCAATTTTCACTTTTCTTTTTGCTGAATCAAGTTTTCACTTTTCATTCATATACTTCAGTACAAGCATCAAAAACAGGTAAACATTAGTCTGCCATACCTATTACTTTCGCCAAGCCGAGTGCAGACCCAATACCAGCATAAGTGAAGGACATGATAGCAGCAACAACGGACAGCCACTTTGTATTACTAAAATCAGGTATCTGAGAGACAATAATTTGAACAATTCCAAATAGAAGCATATAAGAAGTATCTTTGTATTCACAAGATGCCGTGTGCCCTTCCTTGTGATAACAGTTTGATTGCTGAATCGCTCTGTTACAAGTAAAAGAACAATACATTGAGATTCCAAGTAGTTGTCACCGATCAAATTTAGACATGCCCTACAGAATCAATTACTTATGATAAGACAGTAATTATTTACGATGAGACTGAAGCAGCTATACACATACCTCATGCTAATTCCAGATGTAATGATATAGACAACTCCAGTCTTGAATAAATTCAATCGAAACAGTACATCACATAAGCGGACACTCCAATTCCCTAAAATTCCATGCATCATTTTAATATAGCTAGTATTCAACAAAATGTAAGATACGAAAATCAAATTGGTTAACACCACGTGCTAGTATTAATAATGGAAGGCGAAAAAAATAAAGAGTTGCTACTTCGCCAATTATAGCCGACCTTCTACAGCTTATTAGGCAACCGTTGTTAACTTTAGACGTCAATGGTATGGCTTTAAGATGGTTATTGTTTGTAAGAAAGTGTAATGATGTCTGACAACTGAGATAGATCACATTGGCTTGATTTGCTTTTAATCTCATTCAGACAATGGAAACCACAAGAGAAAATAGTGTTAACATAGTAGAACAATCGGATGCATATTTGATATTTATAAACTCCCAACATCATAAATATGAAATTCGCATTATACATGATATCTCTTTAAATCTTTAAAGCGAGAGTAGCAGCACAAAGAAATGCTAATCCATTGCCAGAGAAGCAACATTAGGTATTGTATAGTAGCATCAATTTGATAAGACTATTGATTATTCTTCCTCACCTAAGATGGACTTAACAGCATCCATGTAAGTGCCATTTCTGGATGGTCCGAACTCAGGATGAGGAGATCGATAACATTCACATAAAAGAAGAACAGAAAGAAGACTCATGAGTGCAAACGAAAACATGGATAAAGGACCAGCAATCCAGCCGAGCTGTGCCATACTCCAGGCCAGAGATAGAACTCCAGACCCTATCACCCCTGTTATTATATGTGCCACAGCAGTCCATATATTCCCTTCATTTACGAACAAATTAAACATCCTGAATTATCATTCAATATTACTTACCAAAACAAGTCAAGATACTAATCAAAATAATTAAGAACAAGTGTACATGCATATATGTATATAGATTAAAATGACAAGAGAGGAGAGAAGAAAGCACCAGTGCGGGTGACAACTGCAGGATGGAGATATGGATTTGAAGAAGAAGAGAGTTTAGTTGAGTTGGGTACTAAAAGATGATCCTCGTTTTGCTTTTCTTCTCCCATGGCTACTGTCCCTAATCTATCTTCTTCATTAATTCTGCTCTTGACATTTAACTGTACTGTACATGAACATGAACATGGATTAAATTTATGATTCAAGGATTGAGTAGCCTGGCAGATTCCATGGATATTTATGATCTAATCTGGGCCATTTTGCAGCTACAAAACAATTTGGTTACATGGACCTTTGTGAGTTTTATATTTGAGATATCATAATTGCATAAGTAGACTTTTGGTCCATTGGAAACAATAAAGGATTACTCTACAAGTGGGTGTTTGGGTAGCTTTTATCTTAAAAATGATAAGTGTCACTGTGTCATATAAATAGATGAATATACTTATTAGTTATATACGTGTTTGAATAAATTAATTTATAAGTTAGTGAAATGTTTTGTAAATTTAATTTAAAAAATTATTATTTAAGATAATAATCTCAATACATGTATTTTAAATTAAAAATATATTTAAAAATGCAAATGTAAAAAATATAAATTACTAAACAAACAAAAAATTCTAGCATAAGAAATAAGTTGGAAATAATGTAGCTAATTACTAACATTCAACTTGTCATCTTATAAGTTATAAGTTGACTTATAAATTGAGTTGACACTTGACACCCCTCGGCCCTCGTAAGTTTTATGGTTTTATACTTATTTTCGTGTTGCCAAACAAGCCGTAAGTAATCTTAGAGAATAAGGATCTTGATGTCGATCTTTTTCCCGATACTTAATTGCTTGATTTCTTTATTTATAAACAAAACAAAATAAATAATAAGTAAATGGAGTTTTTTTACTAATATATCCCATTTTCAAAAAAAAATAAAAATTTAAAATAATTATAATTAATTTAACTACTTTACATTTCAAAATAACATATATAACCTTTTAATAATTAAGACTTGGAGTTTTATGTTAAATGCAAATGTTTGCCAAATGACTAAACTTCACTGTCATTCTCTGCATATTATTTCGTCAGGAAATGTTGTAACCTTGGGTTGGAAATATTAACAATTACAGCAACATAGAGGCAGTTATATAAATTATTTAACAAGGTCAGGTCAAGACAACAATTAACGAAATAAATCATGAAGGTAAATAAAATGCATATCAGTGACTGAATAAACAAAGAAAAGAAGAGAGGTGTACCAGGAGCCATAGCCATAACAATATACAAAAGAAGTTTAAAAATCAGTTGAGTCGTCAATTCTTGCAAGACAACTCCGAGCAACGGGTCCACAACAACTCCAATGCTCAACTTCGACTGGCACCTCAGTCGCCTGAGAAACCACAAGCATACAAGCTTCAAACTAAATATTGAGGGGAGAGTAGAAAGTGTAGAGAATGTAAAGTGTGGTACAAAAAAAAATCAGCAACTTAACTCTCTATTTATAGTAGAGGCTAAGCGTAATTGATACCACCTTAATTAATATTAGAATCGTAACTGACGATTTACATTTAATACATATTTAATCCACATTTCAGTTTAATATTTTCGAATATATCTATCAAATCTTGTCCAGGTTCATTCGAATATCAAATCCTGTCCAGGTTCATTCGAATATTAAATCCTGTCCAGGTTCATTCGAATATCAAATCTTGTCCAGGTTCATTCGAATATCAAATCCTGTACAGGTTCATTCGAACCCAATTTTGAAAAATTAATTCTAATTAAAGTATTAAATCACCTAAATAAAATCCCTCGTCCAGGTCGCCTCGCATACGCGAGACGCCGAGACATTCGTCCAAATCGCCCTTCGACCGAGCCGACCCGAGTCGAGACGAGACGTGGCGTGGCGTGGCGAGGCGGACGGCGGCGCGCTTGTGTGTGTGCGCGCGTGAAGTACATACTAACACCATACACCATCACACACCTCGGTAGTTGTATACTACCCATGTGTGTGATACTATATAAAGCCAACAACCCCCTTTATTTAGTTCAATGTGGGACAAATACACATTCTCGTTTCAAGTTTTTTCAAGCTACTAACTTCAACTCTATTTCTCTATGGATTTCACTAAGAAAATTACTTAGATATATATATGAAAATTTAAGTTCCCATAACAAGGAACAATTTTCAATCGTTAAAATCCGGAATTAATATCAAGAACATATAAATACTTATGCTCCAAAACTCCATTTTCTAACATATTGCACCGTACATAGTGCATGTTTGGGATATCACCAAAAACTTAACTTATAGTTTAAAATGAGTAAGTGTCGTATAAGTGATAAGTTAATGAATTTTTATAAGTTTTACGGGTGTTTGGATAAATTTACTTATAAGTTAGTGAAGAATTTGCTAAATTAAATTTGTAAAATAATTTTTAAATACAATGATTTCAACAATTGTATTTTAAATTAAAAAAAGATTTAAAAACACAAATATATAAATAAAAAATATTAGAAAAATAAAAAAATCAAAAAATAAGTTGATAAGTTAAGTAAAATGTTGGTGATTTCTAACATTCAACTTATTAATTTATAATTTATAAGTTATCAAATAAGTTAAGTATACAAACACCCTCAATAAACTCTTATCAACTTATACTGCACAAGTCACGGTACCCAAACAGGCCCATAAACATGTTTAATGCAATCTATGCGGCAGGAAATAAATTTTTGAGGGCCTGTTTACATGACTCAATTTGCTGAAGAATAACAATGGAAAAGTGATTGTTATTTTTTTTAGCAGAACGTTATGAATCACGTTAAAATATGTGTCAAACAATGTAGGAAAATTATAAATAAATGAGAAATGAGGGGGGCAAAGAGAGTATAAAAGAAATATGTATCATGATATTGTAGTCATATGTAATAGATAAATATTTGTTTTTATAACTTAATTATATGTGCATGAGTTGTATATGAGTTAAATGCTAATCAAATGACATATTTTTAATTATTAAAAGCAATGAAATATATTGATAAAATTACCTCCTAATTTGGGTCATTTTATACAAATTCCCTAAATAAATATATAATAATAAATGATTAGATATGTTTATGAGATCGGCCTCGTGATCCTTATTCTCATCAAATTTATGATTGTTAGTAAATACTATCAGCAAATATTAAATAGAGCAAGGTAAAAAGATTAAAAAAAAAAAGACAGTCTAAACGCAATAAAATGCTAATCCAATGTCATGTTAATCACGAATAATAAACATGACAATGTCGGATGGAAAAGCCAAAATCTTTACATTTTTCGCCAGAAAAAGTTGTTAGATTGAAGCATATGGAAAGTACATCCGATGTTTGGTATTCAATGTATTTTAATCGAGAAGATATTACAAATTGAAAAAGCAAAAAATATCTCAAATTTATTTTTAAATCTTTGCATAATTGGTAACTTTCTTAAAATAATACTGAATTTCACACACATATAATATATATATATATATATATATATATATATATATATATATATATATATGCAAATGATCAAATATAAACTAAAATTAAAACAATAAATCAAAATCAGTCACATGTTAGTGTCACATCATTTGAAAAAAAATTAAAAGCATTTTTGGGATATCTAACTTTGCAAATTTACTTGAATAAATATAGGATAGTGTTGGATATTCCAAATTTTTTATCAAATAACGTGACATAATATATGACAAAAAGAATTTTGTAATAATTTCAAGATTTACTCTTATTTTATATGACGAAACGACTTCACAATCATCAATATATATATATAAAGGAGGATACGCGGGAGGTTAGGTGGCGCCCCTAAGATTGTCTCAATCTATTTTTCTAATTTTCTAGAATTTTAGAATTTTAGATACTAATAAATCAAAAAATATCATTTAACATATTAGAAGTAGAATAGGTATTCGAATTTATTGAGGAGAATAGTTCGAAGTTCTATTTGAAGTAGAATAGGTGTTTGAATTTACAGAGGGAAAGAGTTCAAATATAAAAGAAGTACTTGCAAAGTTCTATTTGAAGTAGAATAAGTGTTTCAATTTATAGAGGAGAAGAATTCGGATATAAAACAAGTACTTGCAATTAAAAGTTATATTGGAAGTAGAATAAGCGTTTGTAATACATAACTAAAATTTCTATTTGGAGTAGAATATATGTAAAGTTGTATATGTGTTTTTTCAACGAAAGTGTGGCTCATTAGAAAAGAGTATGGTAACATAAAAATTAGAGTAAATAGCAGTTTGCACCCCTTTACTTTGGACGTTTTTTCGATTTGGTCCTCAATAATGTTCTGTAGCAGAATGCACCCTTATGTTTAATTATCGCTTCGATTTGCACCCCTTTGACCAAATTCCGTTAATTTTGACTGTCACCGTTAATTAGAGCAGGGGTAAAATTGGAAAATATATTCCAGAAACACTATTCATGAAATACTTTACTAACCAAATGGATCAAACGGTGGCTTAATCAAGAAACTCGCCGGAATCGGACGAACAACCTCACCGGAACCAGAGAATTCCAGAATCCGGTCGATAGCTCACCGCCGGCGAGCCCAAATCAGTCTAAAACACGAGCTTTCACCGGGGAACGTAACACGAACCATTTCCCCAACAAAAACATCAACAAAGCGGCTCGGAAGTGAGCCAAAACACTCACCGATTCCGGCCAAGTCGCGAAGCCGACGGTCAGCCGATTTTCCGACGAGTCAAAAACGAACACCACACTCACAAATTATTACATGTATTCATTCCTCTTCCTACGATCTATCTAATGCTGGAAACATAAACAAGAACCAATGAATGAGTCAAAAATCCGACCAAAAGCTCAAGAACTCCGGCGAGCTTCTAAAATTTCGATTTGCTTAATTCCAAGCTCCAAAAATCAATTAAAAATCATCAAAACATTCATCACAACACACACAATCCATTCATATCACCAATTATGAAGAACAATCGAAAACAAAGATTCCCCCAAATTAAATCAATTAATTCGAAAATAATTAAATAATTAAAAATAATAAAAACTCAGAAATCATACCCACGTGAATTCTGATGATGGATTTGGATAGAGGATGATGAGAGATTCGATTCGACTACTAGAGTGTCGAAATCGGATTCCGATAACGCCTTCAAATTTGAGTTTGATTCTCAAGAACACGAAGAACACGTTTCTGGAATATATTTTCCAATTTTACCCCTGCTCTAATTAACGGTGACAGTCAAAATTAACGGAATTTGGTCAAAGGGGTGCAAATCGAAGCGATATTTAAACATAAGGGTGCATTCTGCTACAGAACATTATTGAGGACCAAATCGAAAAAACGTCCAAAGTAAAGGGGTGCAAACTGCTATTTACTCTAAAAATTAATATATAAGACAAGTATATATTCAATATATTAAATTTGAGATTTTGATATTAAAAAGGAAAGCGTGTTTCACGGGAGGACGGCTTATTAGTGAGGACCGAGTAATTTTCATAATTTAATGATATAATTTTTTTTAAAAATTATTACGCCGCCGCAAAGCGCGGCTTTTTCAACTAGTTATATGCTACCGTAGAACACGACTGGTCTATTATTTTAGCCGAACGGGAATCTCCTGGCCTGTGGTCGAATCAAAACCATATTCATCAATGCACACATTTTATTAGTACTAGCTTATAGCCCGTGCGATGCACGATCACTTAAATTTTATTTAAAATTATTATATTTATAATTATATTTTTATTACGATGCAACACACGATTATTTTTTTAATATTTATAATTATATTTATTTATGAATATTTTAATATTTAAAAGTTATTAGTTTACATGATTAAATTATTGTTAAAAAAGATTTAGCCAAAAAAAATTATAGTTAAAATTTGATATTTATTACATTTTACACGCTCAATTTAATATTTGTTTATATTGAGTTATAAAAGTTAGATTTGACCAATTTTACGGTTCACATGAAATTCACAAAATAATCTTTAATTTAGTTGTGGTTTAATAATTTTTTTTTTCAATTAAAAACTATTATAAAACTAAAAAGAGAATAAAGTGACAAAATTTAATGTTGAGAATTCTATTCGATTTAGGAAATCTACTTAACTTATATATAGTTTAGATTATTAGAATAATCTTTATTAACCAAATACAGGTTTTAATGTTAAATCTAACGGTTTTCACCTATCTATTTAAGATTAAACGATTTTTATTATTTTGGTTATAAATGGGTTTCCTTATTTAATTACAACTATTTTTATGTTTTAACTTTTTGGAAAATCCAATCCTAATATAATATCTTTTAACTTATATCATTTTTAGATAATAATTTCTTTTTAAATGATATAATCTTGATCATCTATTTTTAAAAATATTGGATCTAACGGTTGAGAATGTTTTGGCGGTATTTAGGACCAAACTACCGGGATAACATCATTAATTTTTCTTAATATTTATAATTTTTTTAATTTTTAATTTTTTTAAATATTTATTGCTAAAATATAATATACTCTTTTTTTGTAATATGTTAATGATGCGGGAACTTTGAACTTTTGAGAAAATAAATTATCAATTAAAAAATATATATTTTTTGTAATAGTTCTTCTTTTAAAGTAGTACACCGTGATGATCAAAATTCTGTATAAAATTCATTTTTTTTACAGTATATCCCGTAAATATCTATGTTATTATATTAAAGACTAAATAATGAAAGTTTTCTTATAAGTGTGGTCGCTTTGTTTGATCACTCAATCCATAATCGTTGGATCTTTCAAATTAAATTGTTCAGAAACGTTACATAGAACAGTAAAATTATCATATAGAATGATCTAAGATTTGAATCTACCAACAACATATTAAAATTTACAGGGGTTTTTTTTGAAAAAAAAACATTTTTTTCATTTTTTTCTTTCAGACATAGGTTATTTGATAATATTTTTTGTAAAGTACGATTTTTCAGAAAAGTATTATACTAATTGATTAACAAACTTTTAAAGTTTCGAATTTAATAATTTACAATGTATATAGGTTAAAAAAGTTAGGTATGTTCTGTAGCTGAGTCTACAATTTCAAAATAAGGTTTTTTTAATATGAATATAGTCCTGCTAACAATGAAATTAGGTCTATATGAGTGCTTATAAAACAAAATCACCATTTGCGTATAATTTATTATTTAATAATAAATTATATTTGATTAGTTATGATCTATAACTTAATAAAATAGGATACAAAATATGCACAATTTTATAAAATTTTATCCTCGTATTATTATATTCTTTGTTGATTTGAATTTTTCTTAGATTGATTTTAATTTTTGAACATAGATTTCTAAATTTAAAATAGTTAGAAAAAATTAATTAAATTGGCGTTAAAATATTGATGACATAATAATCATTATTAGAATTTAAATACTCACTTTATTGATTTGGACTTTATCTTGTGTTTTAAAAATCAGATTTTGACGATTTTACACCATAATTAAATTATTTTTAATTAAAAGATGGTTTAACAATTTTTATCTAACTGGAATTGTACATGGAAGAGAAAAGAAAGTCACGAATTTTTTAGATGGAGAATTCTATTCAATATAGAAAACTTATTTATATTTGGTTTAAATTATCAAAATACACTTTTTAGAATTTAAATATAATCTTATTATAAATAAAATACACTTTTTTAATATTTGATCAAACGATTTTCATTTATCTAGTTAAGATCTAATAGTCCTTGTTAATTTGGTTGTCACGATCAAAATTTTGGATAAATCCCTATTATGCTTATTATATAAAAGAGTTTAATATAATAAGGATATCAAGTACATACTGATATAAGTATCTTACTAACTGCTTTTATTTTTAATGTTTCGGTTTTATTTATAGTGTATATAAAATTTTAAAATACATTATTACTTTAAAATTATTAAACAGAATAAAAATTATGTTATGATTATATAAAATTTTACTCTCATATTATTATAGTCTTTATCGATTTGAATTTGTTATTAATTTATTTTAATACTTTATTGAAATAAAGATAAAATTTCTACATTTAAAAGAATTAGTGGAAAAATAAATAAATTGGTGCTACAATAATAAAAATATATTTATTAAAATTTAGATACTTACTTTACTATTTGGGTTCTATCCTAAATTTTAGAAATTGAATTTTGTCGATTTTACAACCCATGTGAAACTAACGAATTTATCTTTAATTTAATGATGATTTAATAATTATTATCTAACTTGACCAGTTGACATAAACCGAAAAGAAAAGATGGTTAAGTATTATATTCAAAATTATTGTTTATGAATATGAAACCCTCAATATTTTAATAATATTTTGATATTATCCTTTTATGTTTGTTATATGTAAAATAATATAATTATAATTTGGATTAATCAAATTGTTATGTTCCTTCAGAAAAAAAATGTTTAAATTTATTCATGTACATGAGTTCTCCTAAGTCTGTTATAACGCAGGGTCCACATGTATCATTGTTAATGATATACATGAGCATTATATTGATAATTTTAATATTGTAATCGATATGAATTGTTATCTGATATTTGGTTTAACAATTATTATCTAACTCGAACTATACATAAATTAAAGAGAAAAGATATTTAAGAAATTTTTACAGAGAAAAATTTTAAATTATCAAAATACACTTTTTAGTATTTAAATATAATTCTATTATTAATCAGATACACTTTTTAATATTAGATTTAACAATTCTCATCGATCTATTTAAGATCTAACTGTAATAATTAATTTGGTCGTATATTGGTCGTACACAGACCAGATCGATTTTATTTTTTTCTTAAATTGATTTTAATAATTTATTGAAATAAACATAGAATTTATAAATTTAAAAGAATTAGGAAAAAAATTAAATTGGTGCTACAATAATAAAAAAAATTATTAAAATTTAGATAATGTTTGAGCTCTATCTTGAGTTTTAGACAACATATTTTAACAATTTTACAGCCCACGCGAAGCTAACAAAATTATCTTTAATTTAATGATGGTTTAATAATTATTATCTAACTGAAACTATCCATAAACTAAAGAAAAAAGATAATTACAATTTTTTTACATAAAGATTTCTATTCAATATAGAAAACCTATTTATAATTGGTTTAAATTAAAAACAAAATTATTAAAATTTAGATAATCACTTTATTGTTTGGGCTCTATCTTGAGTTTTAGACAACAGATTTTAACAATTTTACAGCCCACGCGAAGCTAACAAAATTATCTTTAATTTAATGATGGTTTAATAATTATTATCTAACTGGAACTATCCATAAACTAAAGAGAAAAGATAATTACGATTTTTTACATACAGATTTCTATACAATATAGAAAACCTATTTATAATTGATTTAAATTATCAAAATACACATTTTAGTATTTAAATACTATCATATTATTAATCAAATACAATTTTTAATATTATATCTAACGGTCCTCATCTATTTGAATATTTATAGTTTAATAATCCAACGGATCATATACTTTTGGTAGTACAGTGACCGACCAAAGTTTTGGATAAGATCTCCCTTACGCTTATTATATATAAGGAGTTAATTTAGATCATCTCTCTCGAATAGAGGTATCAAAAGAGGGAGTAACTTTATATCCTCACAGTAATTTTTATAAATTATATATAAATATATTCTTTAAAATTTATTTAATTTTCAAATTTTTTGTTTCTTTTTAAAATTTTATCAAAATAAATATTAGTCGTCTACTAATTTTTAACTTTTAAAAATGTATAATACTCGTTAGAAATCGAAACTTGAACTCTTTATTTAATAACACTGTTTCTAGAATTACTATTATATCATGACCATCAAATCACAAAAATTTCCTTACACTAGTTGTATATAGGATATAATTCTATTGACATGATTCTCGAGTATCATTTTATTGGAATTGTTAAGGTTTATACAACAATACACGCTTTCATACAAATTCTTAAATCAAAATTAATATTTTTTAATTATATAAAATTCTAAAACACGAAAATCAGTTCTATTCGATTTCGTTTTCAAAATTCGAGTAATCAGTCAATTTTTTGAGCGTTCATTTTCAATATTCGAGTACTCGACCAAATACTCACTCAAATTCGAATTTATTGATCTTCAATTTTCGAGGACTCTAGTCAAGTCAACCGATTTCTAAAACACTTTACAATAAAATTATAAGAGATTTGCTAAAAATGCAATAATTTGAACAATCAAATATTCGTATTTGAGCATACATCTTATGTCGAGTCCTAAAGCAAAACGTTCAAGTTCTTGCAACTAATTGCCTTCGTGCCAGGAAGTTGTAGTAATCTGTTTATTTGATTCACAAATGAACGAGGTCGTTGAGAAACCAATTATACAGATCATCGCAAGTAGCCGTGTTGGATTATGGAATGGTAACATTTAGGAAACAAGCATCTGAATTTTGTTAACTTATTTTTGTTGAAGACTATGTAACCAGCAACAAAACTTTAAGTATCAGCAGAACTATGTAACTCTGTTTTTATGTTTATGCAACTCTGTTCTATGTTTTGTTAATCAAGAACTCAAATACTTGAGATACGTAAAAACAAAACTACGTATTTACTTGATTGTCATTCAAATATAACTGAAAATCAAAGCCCTGCGGAGCGGGCATCCATGCTAGTACATATTATGCGATAATTTGAATAATCAAATATTCGTATTTGAGCATACATCTTGTATCGAGTCCTAAAGAAAAACGTTCAAGTTCTTGCAACTAAAGGCAAAGATTTGAGAAGTGATGGGGACGGTCGCCGTACAGTGTGATTCAGCAGGATCATAAGTGTTAGTAAAGTTAGAGCACCAGCCTGGTGAGCACTTCCTAGCGATACAGGTACGTAAGATAGAAGAGTCGATATGCCCAAAGTCACCTGCAATCAGAAAACATTACTTTAACAGGACTCAACTCTCAAAGACACACAGGCAGATAACTGAAGAATCTGTTGTGACTCGACAACTATATATACACACAATAACAACACATAAATATGAAGCAAAGCTACATAATTCAGATAATAATACCTGAAGAGCAGCCATTCCTAGGGTACTTCCAATCAAAGATCGTACTGCAGGATGTATGTCCAGTTTTTTAGTCGCCCACCAAAGGCCTCCAATAGAAACTAAAGTTGCACTTGCAAGGATTCGGTGGTCAAGCTGTTTTAGAAAGAAATAAAAAAATTTAATACAAAAAACATAGTTTTAGATGAGACCAGAGATTTCGCCAAATATACCTGCACGGTAGATGTATTCTCAAAGAAGTTGCGCATAAGCGGCTTCATACTAAAAATGTCATCTGGAATCCATGTATCACCCATCTTTGGGAACGTATTAAATGCACGGCCCTGTGAATCTCGAATTCAGAGAATATACCTTACTTGCTTTTGAAAAAGACACGATTTTAATTTTATCTTTTTAAAAGATGCTTAGTATAAAAAAAACAAAAAAAAACTAGGTGAATGCACAGAATCATTTATATGTTTGTAGAGATGCCAAAAATAAAAAACAAGAGGAAAGCATACAGCATCATTTCCTGCAACAAATGCTCCAGATATAGCAGTTACGCCAACAAGAATGCTTATAGGAATCGCAAGTCTCTTTACTTTTGCCGCACCATTCACCCAAGCTACTGATTCAGTAGGGGGTTCAGGCATAACAACAGAAAGAGCAGTCCAAAAGAGCCCGCAGTAAATAACAAAGGCTGAGGTGAGATGAGCTGCCAGACGATAAGGGCTTACTCTTGGTTCAGAATATTCTGATGTCGGTTCCTGGTAATGAAAGAAATGCAAAAAAATAAACTTCGTGCAGATGTTTCAATAGCAAACGCATATAAGAGCCTCACCTCTAAACCACTCTTACTCATTCGATAGCAAACACAAAAAAGACCCTTACCTGTATATCACTAACATTCAATAGCAAACACATATAGGACCCTTACCTCTAAACCGCTCTTAACCATCCACCAGCCGATTAGTCCTTGTCCAGCACCAAGTGCAACAAGCCCAGAAAGTCTAACTCCAAGTTGAGGAGTAATATATCCTTTCCGAAGAAAATATCCAAAGGGCAGCACAAACATGATACCCAGTGCTCTTCCCCACATACGATGAGCGTATTCCATCCAATAAATGAACTTAAAGTCATCCATATGCATTCCTTTATTTATACTGCACCAGATTAAATCTTGTCATAAAAACATCTTCATCAAAGTTGTGGTCATTCAATATTATGTTATAGTAAACATTTTGTAGACATAAGCAAGTACACTTTAGGTTATCAAAACTTTATCCCAATTTCCAGGATTGAAATAACAGCATTTACTACTTGTAAGCCCACAAGAATATTGCAAAAAAAAAAGGGTCAGAATATTTGTATTAGACGATACAAAGACTTTCGAACATGGCAACTTCGTTTAACATTGACAATAATAACAGAAAAAACAAATACCAAATACATTTGAGGCCAATGCTTGTACTAACCGCTTGAACTCAGGGGATTGCTTATACTTTTCAAACTCGATTAACCAATCTTCTTCTGACAAAGGGGGGAGGCTACCAGTGAACTTCCAGTCAGTCATCGAAAGACCAGACCGAGTTAACCTTGTCACACCTCCAAGTACCACCATACTAAACACCCATGCAGCTGACACAAAAAGCCATATACCGATTGCTTTCTGAGCATGAGGTCCTGCAGTAACTAAGAACTTCAATCCTTCCTTATTTTCCTTGCAGACTGTTGCAGCTGCAGTGGAGAACTTTCTTATTGATGGTTGAAAACCCTGAAACACATATCATGCTGCTGTCAATAATTTCAGACAATAAACTCAATTAGCAAATTCCCTCCCTGTTCCAATCTTGCATAACATGTCGATACTAAAAAAAGAGGTGATGGGCAAACAAAGGCACCGCTACCAAAAGTTGTCATGCAAAGTGTAGCACAAAAATAGAAATCGCACTTGTAGCACATAACCACCCCTTAAGCAAGTCTGTATACACAATATATGCACTTTTATTGAAGATACAAAATAAAGGGTCATATTCAACCGAGTCAAAAATGTTGTCACAAATCCCAATTTCTTAATTCACTTATATCTACTACTACTACTAAATTCATTCTAATATGTTGCTTAATATTTTGGCAAACTAATTGCATTCAAAATTAATTTTGTTGTAGCATTTCCTCCTGTTCTCGTGATGTAATTGAAAACAAAAGTGGCATTACAATTGCAACGCGTACCCAAAAGACAACCTAATATACCCTGTTAAACACATTTGGATCATGTTGCACATTACAGTTTAAACCAAGTGCATATACTTCAACTATGAGCAAATAGCTGAAACCAAACCTGCATACATAATATACAAATAAGTCGATACAAAATAAAAAGGAGTCCTGAAATTACCCACACGAAAAAGTAGAATCAAAATGCTTATAATCAAACAGGTCACACAAGAAATTGGCAATTCATACCTTGTGATACTTGAGAAATGAAGTGAAGCCATTGTAGATAATAGGATTTCTTGAGGAAATACAAGCTGAAGGAACATTTGTAGATTTTGAATGGAAGAATCTAGAAGGTTTCAAGAATGGGGAAACCCTAGATAATGAAGATGAAGACCCAGTTGAGAAAATCGATGATGATGATGATATTTGATTTAAGGCCTTCTTATGGTTCCTAAAAATCGAAATTAATCTGCTTTCAAGCATTTCTTTAGGTTTTGGTATGAATACAACAAGAGGGTTTTAGGTAATTGGGTTTGATCGTTTCTGTTTGTGTTGTTAAATCTCGGAAGGGTTTATGTCTCACCCGCCCGGTTCATTCTCTCCTGCTGTGGACCGCACAAAACTATGGTATACGTTGCAAGTCTAGCCTCATTTTTAATTCTACGTGTGATTTTGTTCATTAATCAAGATTAAACTAGACTGTCTTTTTTTTTTTTTTTTGACAAAATGCAATTTCATTACTCCAATAACTCGTTCGAGATACAAGATTTAACATTGACGGGAACAGACCTCCAGTCAAACACACGATCAGGGTACATATGAGACACATGAGCTAATTCATGTGCCGACATATTCGCAGACCGTTTAATAAAATACAACCTTACGTTGTTCAACTCACGGACTAAATTTCTACACTCCACTATCACCTTGCCAAGTCTGGACCGCATAGGCGTAACACTTCTGATGAGCTGTATTACCACTAAGCAATCTGATTCGATAGTGATAGTATTTCATGTCAACTCCTTAGCCCAACTCAACGCTTCTGTAACTGCAATTGCTTCAGCTAGAGTCGGATTCATTACCTCAGAGAAACATCTGGTTTTTGCCAAGAGCAGAAGGCCTACATGATTCCGAGCTACTAATCCTATACCGGAAGCTCCCTAGTTCTCAAAAATTGCTGCGTCCACCGTGATCTTTACTTCATTTTGTTGTGGCTTTACCCAGTAAATTGCACAATCTCCTGAAACAGGAGGATGAAGAGGTGCTCCAAGATATCTACCCTGAGCTGCTGTCCACTGTGAAAGATACTCCCATGTTTTAGCAACAATTCTCATCGAGTTCCAGCGTTTATTACTCCACACTATGTCGTTCCTGGCTCTCCAAATAGACCAACACAAGGTGACGATCTTTGCATTGGTTTGAGTCGATTGCCCTGATAAATTTCTTTCCAACCATTCTGGAAATTCCATAGTCCCATCCGTGCTAATATTAGGATTGTGAATTTGCCAACACAGAGCTGCAGCCTTACATTGCACCAAACTATGGAAGATTAAATCGACCTCCTCATGACAAACCGGGCACATGTTGTCAATTTGAACATGCTTGGCCTGCAAAAGATTCTTGGTCGGTAAGCAATACGAGACAGCTCGCCATACTAAGTTTAAAGCTTTTGGAGGTGCCTTAATATTCCATAACTTCTTCCAAAACAAACTGTTGTTAGCTGCATTCCACGTTCCTTTCTGCTCCTAGATAAGCTTGTACGCATTTTTCACTAAATACTGACCAGAGTTTTCTAATTTCCAGCACAAAATATCCTTATCCAAATCCTGTTTCACCCTTGTGTTTACAATACAATGCTGATCTCTTACATCAAATATATCTTTAATGACCTTCATATCCCATTCTTTAGTACCAGTACGAAACAGAGAAACAACTTTTTGATTTGTCAACGATGGTGAATTAGTAGATATGTATGGATTCTCCACATTATTCAGCCACGGCTGCCCAATGATTTTTACCTCCATACATGTGCCAATCCTCCAACTCGACCCTGAAGAAATAACATTCCTTGCTTCAGTAATACTTTGCCAGATGAAGCTAGGACTACTACCCAACTTGGCTTCCATAAAATCAGTGTCGGCAAAGTACTTTGCTTTATAAATCCGGGCCACCAGACTTTCCAGATTAGTAATAAAATGCCAGCACTGTTTTCCCAACAGCGAAAGATTTACATCTCGTAAGCATCTAAATCCTAAACCACCTGCATGCTTGTGTCGGGACATTCGTTCCCAGGCCATCCAAGTAATTTTAGAATTATTTTTCTGCGATGTGTTCCAAAAGAATTTTGTCATTGCTTTCTCCATATCTCGAGTCAACTTTAACGGAAGGAGAAAAACATTCATAGCATAAGAGGGCAATGTTTGAGCTATTGTCTTAATGAGAATTTCTTTTGCTGGTCTGGAAACCTTCCTTTCATTCCAACTGTGAATGCTGGCATTAACCTTATCTTTCAAGTAACCAAAAATTACAGACTTGTTCATTCCTATAATGTTTGGTAAACCCAGGTATTTCCGCCTCTGGAATCTGAAGCACCTGACAAATCGACTCCTTGTTGTATTGAATAACATTTGCACTAAAGAAAACTGTGGATTTGCCTCTATTAATTCGCTGCCCTGGAGCTTTTTCATAGTAAGACAATAATTCCAACACTTTACACGCTTCTCCCGTCTCTGCCTTGCAATAAAGGTAACTATCATCAGCAAATAACATGTGACTGATAGATGGGGCTTTTCTGCAAATTCTTATCCCTTGCAACCACTTTTTTGCTTCATACTGCCTAATCAAAGTAGTTAATCCTTCAACATAGATAATGAAAAGGTAAGGAGAGATCTCCTTACCTTAAGCCACGACTAGGTTTAATAGGTCCCATTTCGAATTCTCCATGAATAATGGTATAATCAACAGTTGTCACACATTGTAAAACTAAATGAGTCCACCAACTATCAAACCCCATTCTGAGAAGCATTTCTTGCAGGAATTTCCATTCGATACGATCATACGCTTTGGACATATCCAACTTGAGAGCCATGTAGCCATCTTGGCCAAGCTTATTTCTTTTCAGATAATGTATGACTTCAAAGGAGATCATGATATTATCAGTGATTAGTCTGTCTGGTAAGAAAGCACTCTGAGTATCTGAAATGACAGAATCCAGCACACTCTTAAGACGATTTGCTATAATAATTCTCATCACAACATTGCACAAAGCTATAGGTCTCAGCTCTGTCAATATTGTTGGGTTTCTCTTTTTAGGGATGAGAACAATATTAGTAATATTAATATTTTCCCTGAAATTGTTCGAAAAATATCCTGCATTGTTCGAAAAATCAGTTGACTCGATTGAGTATTTGGAAATTGGAGGTCAACTGATTCGAATTTGAGCTAGTACTCGGAAATTGGCTGTTTACTCATATTTTGAAGATGAAACCAAGTAGAACCGATTTCCAATTTTTAGAACGTTGTCTATATTTATTAAAAATGAGAAAAAAACTAATACTTTTTGACACTTTTTTTTGCTAGATATTTTTGACACTTTTTCTTTATCTATTGAGATTTTGTTGTAGCTTTTGTAGAAAAAATATCAAAAAAGCGAGTACATGATACTTTGTTATATTTTTCAAATTTTCAAAATTCTTAAAAGCGATGTTTTATATATTAATCAAAATGATTTTGTTATAAACGGGTCTATTCTTTTTGTAAAAATTGATTAATAATCATTCAACTTGATCAATAATAGGTCAATATTTTTTATGAGCTTCCAAAATTAATAGATAAATGGATACAATTGGAAATCTTGTAAATTTGAATTAAAAAGGGCTCCCTTTTAGCATAGTGCTTAAAGTTGATGTATTGGTTAAAAAATAATATTAAATTAATTTCAATAAATGATCTAATTTATCATTTCAATTAATCTCGATCATCCATTTAATTAACTAGAAGATAACCCGTGCGAAGCACAGGTCAAAAGAATTTTTTTGATTTTATTTACAGTAATTTTACATTTATATTGTTAATAATTTTATTTTTAAAATTTGGCTTAACAGTATTTACAATTACATTATTTTTTTATGAAATTAATTATTGAATTTTTAAAAATATTTTACTGATGAAAAAATTATTTTTATTCGGTTAAATATATAAGAACTTTATATTTTACTCGTTTATGCTCTCTTATTCCTTTAGAGCATAACGAAACAATTTCATTCACATCATTATTCAATTTAAAAATAATTATGAGAAGCTTTTTTGTTCAAGGAATAATTAAGAAGTTTTAATTAATTTTTTTCTCATTGTTATTTAGAATAAAAATAAAAAATGTGAAGATTTTTTATTCTCCTTTTTAAGGAAAAATTAAAAAGATTTAATAAATACTTTATAATATCATGCTTCTAAAAATTATTTTTTTAGTAACTTTTATATTATATTAGTGGGGAGCACATTAATTTAGTAACTTAAATTGAAATGTGAAATTCAGCGATAAAAAATATAAATTGAAAGGTAAAGTTTGAATATTCTAACTTGCAAGCGTAACATGATATAATAAAATTTAGAAATGCTATTCACATTTCAGACATCATTTTCTTTTAAAGACACATATAATTCAAAAGTTGAATGCTCAGTCAGAAGGGTGATCTATAGTTTACTAATTGATTTGTTGGTTTGGTCATAAACTCATATATAATTGATTTGGAGCAAGTAAGGAGAAGATACTTTAGTTCAATTGATTTGTTAAATTGTTTGACATACACAGGTAGATACTTGTAGATAGAAAGTTATGTAGTTTTAGATACTCTATTTTACATTGTATGATAATCTGTATACTTGTTCATGTTGGTGTTTGCAGTTAACCATGATTTTCTTTGGCGACGTTGAATCTTTAATCTTTGTAGGATAAACTTTGTTTGGCACTTGATTTTGATGATATTGGAATTGCCATTGACATTACTTAAAAAGAGGTAATTAAGAAAAACTGGTCAATTATTTTGTCTAAAATTGTTTTGGGATTAATTGCTTTAGGCATGATCATATGAAGAAAGACAATTTTTAGTTAAGTTATATATCAACTTGCAAATAGGTATATATTTTTCCTAGTTAACTTTACATTTTTATTTTTCCATGTTACAAAAGAAGACCCCTGGTGTATTTGAAACACCAGTGTTTAATCTTATTAAGGTGGATAATATTAGGTCAAATAATAATCTACTACAATTAGTTAAATAAAAATTTGTAAGCCCCATCCAGGCAAAATTTGTGTATTCATCCAAGAAAATGACGATAATGTGTATAATTTCTGATTCTTGCATAACAAGGGGTAGGAATTTTGCTAATTTTACCCATATTTCCGAAGAACATCATTTTGTGTTTCAAATGCTAAGAGGTTCTGTCTATATGTGGTCTCCTTTTTAAGTTTCATGTTACTAAATTGTGTATTCAGTGAGTTCAGCGATAGCATTTTTTTAAGGGTGTTATAGGCTCTTTAAGGGGGATGAATTGGTGGTAGAGGGGCTGTTAGACTAAGGGTCCAATCATTAAACCACGAACCGAGAGCCTACACAATCCAGTTCGATTATACAATTATTTCTGCAATTAACTTGCATGGAAGCAGGGAAACCTTGCCAAATATGTTGTCTGTATGAGGAACTGTTATATTTTCATACACCTTAATTTTTAGGACTATAACTACTGCCTAGCCTAAATTGAACCTCTGGCGCTTTAGCCTCATGTTCAACAGCCTAAGCAGGTGGACCATGTTATTTCTAGATTACAAATATTTTCTTAGTGTTCTTACTACATACTACATGTTGGTTGCAGTAAATGAAAGAATTTTGAGTATTGCCCGTAGTTTTTAGTAATTTGATTACTGTCGGACTATCAGTCATGAGTTGTAAATAAGAATTATTTTAATTATGTACCACAAATATTTTAAACCAGTGATACTTTTTTGATATTAACAGTGGTGTCTTCTTTATTAGAAACTATAAATAACATGATATATTGATTGTGTTAGATCAGGATTCAATGATCGTCAGGATCTAGACTCAACTGATCAGGATTGCTGACGTCATCAGTATTTGCTCAAGTGTTAGTATCAGGATTGCTATCAGGACTGTGATCAGGATTGATCATCAGGACTGGAAGCTGATCAGGATTACAACTCCGAGTTATTTATGGAGTCTAGTTAAAGAAGGAAAGGTTATTTTTTCGGTTCCTAGTTTATAGGAATGAAGCTGTCAATTAAGGATATGTTTCAATCTAGTTTGTAATTGATTAGGACTTATCTTGTAATTGATAGAGAAGCTGTGTAGTATATAAACACAGTTTAGGTTTTGATTTTATATCAATTGCATACACGAGTATTTTGTAACCTAGAAGCTCTCAAGAACATCAGAATTTCTTGAGAGAGTTTGTAACAGTTTTATATCAGATTTAATAAAGCTGTTATTATTCTTTCATATTCTTTCATATTCTACTCCATTATTACGCAATTTGTTCACCGCTGGGTAATCAATATTTATAAAGTATTGTGTTGCGCTAGTTGCTGATAAAGTTGGCTTTTCTGTAGGAGATGTTAAAGATTTATAAAAGTTATATTCATGATTATTATTTTTGTAACAAATATAGACTCTAGCTCATTGTTCGAATATTACCATGATATTTGTACTTAATTGCCTTGGTACCCGTGACGATCAATACAACGTTTGGTTTTTGGTACTCGGTCTTTAAATTGTCAAATTCATATGCTTGTAGTCCCCATAATGTGATAGTGATGTTGTCGCCTCTTTATAGGAAACCATTAGTCATCATATAATAACAGAATTCATACATACTACCTATATAATAAAGTATAATATATAATAAAGTATAATACACTGAGATAAATAATTTTGTGATATGTTATGTAACTTACTTGTCATCTTGAAGGATGATTTCGAGTTTCTCTTTGTCATCGGATATAGATTGTATTGGAGTAAATGATTTCAGCTTTCCAACAACATCTGTAAATCAAAATTGTTTGTATATTCTAAATGTGGTTATATGTAAGCAAAAAACTATGATAAATTATATATTTAAAGAGAGAACCACATGCTAAAAAGGAACTTTAGAACTGTTATAAGTCGTTGGATTAATACTAGATCAACTGTCCAGATTTAACTCATTTTTATATACAAAATCATTATAAGGGTATTGTTGGAATAAAGTAACTACACTATTATTTCAATTAATTTAAATAAAGAAGTTTAATCAATTACTAATTTTTCAAATTATTCTTTTATTATTTTTAATTTTTTATCACACATATCTTTTGGCTGTTTTTTCAATTTTAATTTTTTTTCTTAAAAATGATTTATTTATTTTATTCAAAATTTTATACACAAAATTTTTTCTCAAATAAAAGGAATCTACTGCAGTCTGTAGAACCTATTTTGTTTCGTAGTTAAATACAGTGTTCTGCTACTGAATTTTAAAAGTTATGCACATGAACTTCAAAGTTTAACAACTGAACTTACTTTTTTTCACCAAGTTCTGCAAGTGAACTTGATTTTATTATAATGTTCGGCTGTTGAAAAATATTTTTCATATTATTTTCATACCATAACTTTCGTGTTCTACCGTTGAATATAAAAGTCATGCAATCGAATTTGAAGTCAAACACATAAATTTTAAAGTTCTACAATTGAACTTACTTGTATTTAAATGTTCAGTTGCTGAACACTCTTATCTCATATTATGTTCATACCAAAACTTGAATATTTTCACAAAAAATGATAAAAATAATGGGGAAATTATATGATGATGATGGAGAATTTTGTGGTCGATATCGATGTATGATTATAATTGTTAATCAAATATTAATTAGCTCTAATTGTGTATTTTGTTTTTATGGACAACTTTACCCCTGGTCTACATATAATAAATATATATAATTTTAAAATATAAGTTATAGTTCTAAGGGTTCTTAGGTTAAGGGTTCTACAAGGAACGAGATCCTATATTTATATGTTACATATAATATAAATAGTTTGTAGTAATCCTTTATTAATTACCCATTAGTGTTTTAGTTTCTCCAACCCTGGATCTTGCTTAAGTAAAGGTTGTCAACTCAAAACCATGCTTTGGAATTGCTACTTCATTACTAAGCCTTTGGATAACTGTTTTTTCTGGTAAAATTAATTATTTTATCTCCTCTGACCGGTCTATAATCTTTATTTGTAGCCACAGTTACAAAATTAGAAATCATGTAGATTTTCCCAACTTGTATTCTTCCCGTGTAGTCTTCTATTTGATTAACCGACAACGGAACATGAAAAAGTGTGCCCTGTGCAAATATATAATATTAGATATAGAGAATATGAAACACATATTGCTATAAACTGAAGAACAAAATTGGGAATCAGATGAGACTTACTTGTTCATCCATAATAATATAGCTCTTATTGATAATATGCTTAGTGTCAGGATTTCTTGGTTCCCATTCTCTTGTTACTCGAACTTTGATTATGCTATCCTCCTTGTTACATGTTAGTTCTTTCAAATATTGATAAGTTCTTGCCATAGTGAATATCTGAATGAATACAATAAAAAAAAATCTTAAATAACATCAAAATAAGAAAACAGTATCACAACATTCACACACAATTTTGTTTTTTAGTTACAAAGTAAGCATATGTGTAAAGCATATAGAAAATAAGGCATAAATATTCAATAATTGGAAACATAACATGAATATTAAAAGTAGAACTTTACTGTACAATATGTTGTCTACCTAAGGATGAAAAGAAGTAGTACACACCGATAGGTTTTGTTTGACAGCTTCAAATCTGTTATCCTAAAAGAGTGCATTGTTAGGCTATATATATAGATTTTTAAAAATTATAAACCTTGTAGAATTAGAAGTCTTTTAAATAAGTATTTAGGATTTGACTTTGTAATAAGTACTTATATAGAATTCCTGGGAATTCTATAGGATTAAGGTTTTATAATAAGTTCTCGGATTAAAGTTTTATAAACCTTACAGGATTAGAAGTCTTTTATGTATATTTTTTTTGTAATACGTTCTTATGTAGTTATTGTCTCTGATTTGACTTTGCAATAAGTTCTTATATTGAATTCCTTTTTTATAAGAATTTTAGATTGAGGATCACTTGCACCTTTGATTAATAGAAAAGTAAAAAAAATATTGTGTAATTGATTGTATTTTGGAATTAAAGATTTTCAGTTTATGTATACATAATATTTTTCTTACATACAGTTTAATAATTAAATTTTATAAAAACAATTTTAAAAAAAAACAATTGAAGCTATAAATAGAGTAAAATAATGTATATTTTTTTTAAAATTTATTTTACAAAGTTTTTTAATTAAATTTTTTACTTTGTTTTTTTAGAATTTGTTTTGGTTGTTTAAATTGCATCTTGGTACTTTTCGGAATATATTGTTTGTGTTCCAACTTTCTGATTTTTTCAAAGCTAGTAAACTTATTTTGTTATTTTTGCAAATGTTAAAAGTATTATCCATAACTTAGTGAATTTACGTATACTTTTTTTTTTAAATATATGTGATAACTTTTGTCGGTTTATATAGATATATGTTTATATTTATATTATTTCAATTAAAATTTTATATTGTGACTATGTACAGTTTTAAGGTATCATTATTTTTCTCTCACTGGTAATGTTGTGTAAATAAAAAATATCTTTATTAAAAGTCTATGTGATTATGATGTTTAAATTAATAATGAATTTGAAGTATAAGTCCCAACAATAAATTTAAAAATTCAATATAACATATGAATATACGGAAATTTGTAAGGAAATTATTGTTTGAGTCCAATAAAACATAAGAATAAACAGTTTATTAAGGAATAGATAGATTTAAATAAGAATCAAGGTAATAAAATAGGATTAAAAAAACCACATATCAGGCTAAACATGCAAAAATTATAGCAACTTTACAATAATTGCATGAGAAATTGTCTATCTCGTGAGAATAAATAGGCATTCCATCAGGATGGTAGTGTTTTTCTTCTTCAATATTGCACTTGTTGCATATATGAGGAGCTAATATTTGATCGAATAACGTGTTTGGATAGATCATCCTTGTGATTGTTTTGAATGTTCTGATCATTGTAGGAATTTGAATCTTTGTTGAACTTGTTGCAAGGTTGATTATAGTAGCAATTCCAATATCTCTCTTTTCGTGAAAATAATATACATCCAACATACTCTTCAACAACATAGAGTTTGAGTGATGCTTAATTGACAGAGAATCCAATTCTCTATAAGCTACATCAAAATCCTCGTAATCTTCATATCTTCTTAAGATTATACTTGTGAACAGCAAGTAAAACATTGCATCTTTATTCTTTAAATATTTTGCAATTCTCATAAAACGCAAAAACATTGTTTCACGTGGCATGTGTATCTCATGCCCCCAAAAATACAATTCTTCCACTGGGTAGTTGTCCAATAGTATTTGGATTGTTGTTTTTTTTGTGCAACTGACCATGAGAGGAACAAATTAAAAAAATCAAAAAAGTTTTGAGAAGCTACTTTTCTCATGATGATTATAATAATGTTGAGTGGCAGATTGTCAAAAAAAATGTTCTCCATGATGAATATTATTAGGTCGTGAAAGAAAGATTATAAAAAAACAATGCATTCTTTTATGTTATATAGATTTATATAAATAAGAATTTGTTTAGGATCAAGTTAGTTCAATAAGGACGTTTAAGAATTTGTATAGGTAATGAAAACGTTTTATGAAGTCTTTCCCATATTGTTGTCTTAAAATTAAATGTATTTTTTTTCAATTTCAATGATATATTGAAAAGGTTGGAAATTTGGTGGACTCTTATACAATTCAATTCATATATGCTTATAACATTTTTTTATTTTATATAGATCAATAAAAATAAAAATTTAAGGTATGTGAATGGTAATAAATGATCTAGTTAATTTCACATAATTATTATTTATATCTATATTTTTTATGGGTTTATACTAAAGAAGAAGAAAATGGAATTACTTACATTGCAACAACATCTTTATAGTTAAATTTTAAATATTAATTATAGATTCATAATAAAATCATGTTATTTTTGTTCTTATTTAATTTTTATAGTAATTAAAAAATTATTGTAAATAAATAAGTATTTTATGGTATATTTTAATGATGATTTTATTTTCAGAAATAAGTTGTTATTTTCAGTAAAACTATATTTATCAAATTTAGCATTTTTTAACATTGAAATTTGCAGAATGGCAATAATAAAGGTGGATGAGAACTGGAGAAGTGTTCATGGAAAACTCTCTTATGACAATCAGGTATTTATGTTTATAGTCAAATTCTCTTTTGTTGTTTAAGTGTAGGTCTAAATTATAATCTAACATTTGGTTTTTCAAAAGTAGTAATAATTGAACTCTTTAAATGAGAACTACTTTGAAATATATTCCTTAACAAAAATACGAAAATGTTTAGTAAAAAATAGATATAACTTGAATTAATACTATATATGTTGTCTTTTCCACACTTTGTTTAGTAGTAATGTGTATATTGTAAACATGTATGATATGAGCATATTTGAACATTAAAGCATGGAATGAAGCTGGAAATAATATAGACTGAAATGGGAAAATAATTACATTATCAGCACATAGTCAGGTACACAATTGATGATATTACTTGTGTGTAATGAAGAATCATGCCATACATATATGTATATATGCCATACTTACCTGTGAACAATTTAAATTTCTAAAAACTAAATGATATGGAAAAAACTACAAACTATTAAAAACTTCGTGATACACAACGTTTTTAGTCATGTCGTGTAATGGATGGCTATTATTTTCACAAACTACATGTAAACCTGAAGGCAAAGTTACTCTTGATATAACAACATAGAGTTGTCCGTGACTGAATACTGGTCTGGGCAAGTATAATCCAACAAATTTTACGGCCTGGCCTTGGCTTTTGTTGACTGTCATAGCGTAACACAATGTGACTGGAAATTGTACTCTCTTAAACATGAAAGGTAATGTTGTATCTGTAGGTCTCATGCAAATTTTTGGAATAAAAGCCTTTTCGTCAATGTGGTTTCCTGATATTATCATCCCCTCTATAACTCTTGAACATAATTGAGTTATTATGAGCCTAGTTCCATTACATAGACCCTTGCTAGGGGCTATATTTCGTAGTAATACAATTGGAGCACCAACCTTAAGTTTGAGTTCATGGTTTGGTATGCCTGCAAATTTCATTGAATTCAGAATTTCTGTTGGGTACATAGTTTCTTGTGATTCATAGTTTATTGAACCCTTGCATATCGAATCCGAGCTGAAATATACTTTAGATTTTCCTATAAATTAAGAGTGCCAAACATGATTAGTAACTGTAGAAAGGCGATTGTGATATTAGAATTGGAAAGTATACGAACCTGGCCAACGATCTAGCACCTATTTATTTATCGCATCAACATCTTCATTTAAGGGAGTTAAAATAGCACGGTCCCTGAAATAACCTGGTTCTTTTCCCTGTTCACATAATTCAGAATAAATAGCATCAATTACAACTTTCTTCCCATCATCTTTCGGATCCAGAAATATTTCAGGCGGGATCTGAATCCAACACGAATCACCGTCATCAGTAGATGAAACCGTTTGTACCTTTCCATCGCCAACGTTAATAACCCAATCGGCGTGTGACATTTTCTCACCAGAAATTGTAACTGGCGATGCCCTTGCCTCAATCCTCATATTCTGATCCAGTTTAAAACAACACAGTCTTCCCATAAGTATGAGTTATTTATTGATGCCATAACAATATCTGCACGACCCTTTCCGGGCAAAACTGGTAAAATTTGTCTAAAATCACCTCCTAGTAGTACAGTTTTCCCTCCAAATGGTTTTTCTAAGTTGTTTTTATCTTCGTGCCGCATGATATCGCGAAAAGAACGATCAACGGCTTCAAAAACATGTTTATGATTCAAAGGTGCTTCATCCCAGATGAGCAAGTCAGCTAGAACAATCAATTCTGCCAAAAATGATTTTTGTTTTATATTACACGTACTATTTTCATCAATGTTGATTGGTACCTTGAATCTAGAATGTGCTGTACGTCCACCTTCTATGAGTAATGATGCAATACCGGATGAAGCAACTGCAAGTACTACCTTTCCTCCTGATCTGAGAAAATTGATTATTGTCTTCCATAAAAAGGTTTTTCCTGTACCTCCATGACCATAAACAAAAAATAGTCCTCCGGTCCTGCTTAGAACATTTTTGGTAACAACTTTGTAAACATCCAGTTGTTTTTCATTTAACATACTTAAACATCTTCTGCCTTCGTCCGCTAGTGCATGTCTGTCATACATCTGTTCTTCATATAATAGTGTGTTCTGACTTTGTCGTAGTAAATCTGAATCAAGTGGTTGAAGAGTCGGGAAATCTAATAATGACTTCCCCCGCTTACGTAATTGTGAATCAACATCAAAGAGTGCAAGAGATTGAAGACGTTGATCGTTAATAGTGAAATTTTGTAGGCCATAATTTTTCCTCTCCTTATATTCAATATCATCGGACATAAGCTTCCAATTGTTATCCCATAATGTTCGAACATCTGATATGTCAGAAAACAAAAGCAAAGTGACAAATAATAGGCGAAGTTGCGACCTTGTTTGGTGTAGGGAAGCATCCGTGATCGCCAACTACCAATCATCGTCACTTTCCAGAAGTCCATATTTTAGGCATGCTTCTTTATATGTGTCATAAGTAATACCATTTACGGTGCGTATATCCTCAAAAGATGTTGCGCCACACACAACATTTAACAACATTCTTAAAAAGAACAATTCCCCTGCTATCGGGTGAATATATATCAGCCTACCTACAACGTGAATCTTGTTTTTTCGTTGGACCCATTGTTTGCCCTATTATCCCACTTAAATTTTTCTGGGAACTCGATATATGACAATGTCCTTCCACTTGAGTATCGTTTATTTGTTTCAAACCATTGTATGAACATTGTTGCATCCGGATGGAGTCTTTCTAAAATTGTGGGCAATGTTTCGTTTTCTTTAAAACAAACCTGTTGTTGATTCTCCAAGTGAAATGTTAATTTCATGGCTACTGGTTTTCGATAATGGATAGGAAATTCAAATATTCGCCAGCATGCTTCAATTGAAGAAACGTATCGACATGCTACATAATCATCAACCTCATTTTTCTTACTTTTTCCGTCATCTTTATTATTGTCATCATAATCAGCTTCATTATTTTCACTTTTTTCAATAGCCATTGTAGCTCGATCAGGTCCTTTTGTCACATATTTGAACATATACTTTATCATACGCCCCTGATTGCACCACTCAACATTTATATGAGCTTGATACTTGACAATGAGACCTCTATTGTATGGAACAATAAATCTACAATATAAATATTAAAAACATTAATAAAATAACTTGAATCATTAACACAATCAAACAATTTAATTATGATAAAGTATACAATATAAAATTTAGTTGACAATTAGACCTTTAGTAACATTAACAAAGTAACTTTAATCATTAAAAGTTTTAAACAATTTTAATTATGATAATGTATGGTAAAATTATTTAATAAAGGTGAAAGAAAATTCATATGTATTGTAATAATGATGTATAATACAATATGATATATTGTAATACAAAATAAGGCACTGCTAGGATGCTGTGTAAAATAAAATTCTACTAATTGACTAATGGTTTAGTTTTATAAATGAAGCTTCTATTGTATAATATTGTAATAGAAAAAGTCGCTGAAATCAACACAACTATGTGTAAAATAAAGTTAGACTAATTATGTAAATTTGTAAATTGAGCTTTCTAATATAGTGATTTTTAACTCTATTTTTGTTGTGTGATACAGTAATGTGTAATATGAAAGGTGGTTATATCCTGCAACCTATTTTGATATCTATTTTGAGAAACAGGGAGATGACTTGTGAAAGCAAAGTTATACTAATTGTAAAAAGGATATATAGTAATGTATAATATTGTAAAAAAAAAAGTCACTGCAAAGAACACAACTATGTGTAAAATAAAGTTAGACTAATTGTGTAGCTTTGTAAATTGAGCTTTCTAATAGAGTGATTATTAAGTCTATTTTTGTTGTGTGATACAGTAAAGTGTAATATGCATGAAAGGAATTAAACTAATTTTTATGTTAGGTAATAAAAAAGTTCTTATACTGTATAGTTTTATAACACATACATAATTTATATTCACTCTTTGGATTACAAACCAAATTAATTGTGGGATTTCCTCTAAAACAAATTTCTGAAAAAATAGGGAGGGGACTTATTTCAACTAACCTTTCATATTTTATTAACAGAGAATATTATAAGCTGGACTTATATGTCTATAGTTGTTAACATATGCGTCACAATTGATGTTTACTTTATTAATCAATCAATATATTTTCTTGATCTGTTTATGCTTGATAATTAACTATATTACTGTGTTTGGATATTTTGTAATAGTAAATGAAAAAATATCAGTATAGTAATACAACCTTTTGGAAAAATAGATCAAATAAAGTACAATATTACAAATAATTAAGAAAACTACGAAGCATGTGAGAAGCATTACCTATTATCCACCTCGACATCTTTGCACATTATTGTCCGACCATCATTGCGCCTTTTGTAAACAGCATAACCTTTTGAATCGATGGTAGTTTCATTCGTATAATCTTTAGGAAAGAACGTTGTACACTTGTGATCCTTCATGCATGCGCATTTTGAGTTGAGTTCACCGCATGGACCATGAACCATAAACTTTGAAACACATTCATATCCAATTAGATCAACATCTTTGTCTGGGATTTCAGCAGAGATTAAAAGATCAATATCATCGGTATTTTTGCATTTATCAGACTCATCAAGCCATACAACTATGTGGGCATGTGGCAATCCCCTTTTCTGAAATTCAATAGTATAAGCAACTGCAAACAAATAACTTTAGTTTGGACATCAACCAAATTGCTTACATAATGGAAATGAATAAAAAACAAATCAAATATTTATAAGTACCTCCAATAACTTTTCCGAGAACATGATTGTGACACAAATCTTCCATTAAAATATCGAGTTTGATCTTAAATACTCGAGCCATGATATCAGGCCTATCAGCAGGAGTAACATTTTTAATCTTATCACAATATTCTTTGATTTCTGGCCATTTTGGGTTGCATGTAAAAGTAATAAATAAATCGGGGCTTCCAAATTTTCTGCAAACGACCATACAATATTGAAAATTTTGTTGCATATAACGTGGCTTCCGGTGAAAGAAGAAGCTAATATAATTCTTTTCCAATTTTTGATGCATCTACATCACCATGATTGACAGAATCAACTATATTATGGTAAACATCTGATCTTAAAATGGATTGATTTTTCAATACCAACACTAATCTAGCATGCTCAATACATGCCCAAGCATCAACCACAAACTGTAGGAAAAATCGCCCACTTCTAATTAGAGCATGTCCTTCATTATCTCGATGCTAAAGTCGAAAAGAATAAAATTGCCGCATACTAACCACATCTCTTTTATCTTCTGAAGCTATAGATACACCACGATGTAAGATTCCAGTCCTATACCCATCTTCTTCGTATGGGAATATTAATGGATATTGCAAGGCCATGAAAGATGGATTAAGTACTGATATTCTCTTTAAACCACCACCCTTGTATTGTACCACTATATCTCTAGGATCATCCAAATTGTCATCAACAATCAGTGCTGCAAACTCATTTGTATTTGTAGGATTGTTACTATTTCGGCCATCTGTGTGTCGATTTGCTACCAAACGTAACTTTGCTGAGATTAAATCAGCATCCTTAAACCTATCTCGAACATGATGAAAAACCTTTGCTAATTCGTTATCGCGATGTAACATAGTTGATAAATCAGTTGTGATTTTCTTGTCTAGTTTGTCGCCATTTGCTGGAAAATTTACACGTTCTTTTAGTTCCCTTTTATTATCAAACATGTACAACCGGGAAAAAACGGGTTTCTTGCCATCCTCTAGCATCAATGATCCAATTTGATGATATGTTAGACCATGCAAACAGAGAATATAGGGGCTGCGACCATCATTATATGTCATATCAAATTTACCTCCCATTGATGTAAATGCGAAAGCATTATTATATATTCGAATATTTCTGATAAATGAATCATCATCACATTCGAATAACAAAATCAATTCTGGTGGGGTTTCTTTCAATTTAGGCAACACTACTTTCCCTTGACCACAACAAAGCGAAAAGCCTTGATTTTTCTTTTTCTTTCATGCTTCAGATTGTTCAAATTTCCACATATATGCCTTGCAGTAATAACATATTTGATCAGCACATCCTATATCGAGAATCGTCTCATTCATTACTGTATGTTTTTGTTAAAATAAAAAACAATGATTTAGTCTAGAACATGGGAACATATTATAATCAAATTCATTGAAATATAAAACTTAAATATCATGCTTCTTGATATATCAAATATCATACCGAATTTTCTTTTTGTGGCATTTATCTTATTCTTCATTCTCTTGCTAATAGGTTTACCATCTACAAAAACACACAGGTAATGAAAATTTCCTATATTAATATTAGATCACAAATCACAATTGTTAAAATGAATAGTGTATTAATAAAAATGTACTTATGGGTGCGATAGCATTCCAAACTCCAAAACTTGAATCAACAACACTTGATTTCAAGTCTGTGTTAACTAAAAGTTTTGGAAAATGTAAATCTAATTATTAAAGAGGAGTAAAAGCAATAATTGTATAATAAATCACAAACAAATAATTAATAAAACAAAATAAGAAGTATTTATAAACCTGATTGTTTCTTGTGCTTTTCAAGTCGCCCATTATTATGTGTATCTTTTTGCTTGTCAGATTTCTTACGTCTTCCACCAGCTATAACAACATCCTTGCATGGAATGTTCATAGAGCTTGTTTCTGAATATATAGTTTCAAGTAAGAATTTGTATTATAGAGATAAAAATCACAACCAGTACATACAATATCAATAGATAAAAATCACAACCACCACATACCTTTTTGTAATTTCATTTCCTTGTATCTCTCACGTCTTCGTTTATTACGTTTATCTCTAGATTTCTCAGCTTTAGTGAAGTGTGAAGCAGTATCAACTAGAATGTTAATGGTAGATCATGTTCTATTTAATTATTAAAAGCAAAATCATTTTAAAAACTGAAACACCAACCCATGCTTAGATCCAAAAGATTGACATCCAATTGAATTTCTTTATTTTCAGCAACAACTTTCTAGTGTATAGAAAACATAACAGATTATTAGTTGAATTTTTTGAATAATTATATAAAATTAAGCAAAAGAAACTACGTCACCAATACCCGTGCTATATATCTTTTTCGACGTTTCTCATTACGTTTATTTCGCTGCTCATCAGTTTCAGAATCTCTTGTTTGACGATACCTTTCTCTTCCGGCAGATCTTTTAACTTCCAATTTTGAAGGCGTAGCTATAAGGGAAATTATAAGGGTATACTAACAAATTAGCCAAATGTAGTATAAATTATGTATGTATACATATAATTAAAATTTTGTTTATACAACCTCGGATAAGATGTAGAAGATTCCCATCCAGTTGAGTTTCTTTATTTCCAGAAACAGCTTTTTTTATTATATAGAAAATGTAATTAAAATCAAATTAATTTTAAAACTGAAAGACCAACCTGTATTTAGATCCAAAAGATTCCCATCCAACTGAATTTCTTTATTTTCATCAACTTTCTATTATATAGAAAACGTAAGAGATCATTAGTTGAATTGAATAATTATATAAAATTAAACAAAAAAACTTTGTCACCAATACCTGTGCCATATATTTTTTGCGACGTTTCTCATTACGTTTATTTTCCTGCTCATTAGTTTCAGAAACTCTTGTTTGACGATATCTTTCTCTTTCAGCAGATCTTTTCAATTCCAATTTTGAAGGCGTAACTGTAAGGAATAATTATAAGGGGATGAAGAAGTATAAACTGTGTATATAAATATATAATTAAAATTTTGTTTGTACAACCTGGGCTAAGATTCGGAAGATTGACATCCAGTTGAGTTTCTTTATTTCCACAAACAGCTTTCTATTTATACATAAAACACAAGAGATCATTATGTGAATCGAATAATTTTAAAAATTAAAAAAAAAAAAACTTTGACCGGAATACCTAGAACATATCTTTTTTGCGACGTTTATCATTACGTTCATCCCGCTGCTCAATGGTTGCAGAATCTCTTGTTTGACGATATCCTTTTTTGTCCGCGGATCTTTTCTCTTCTAATTGTAAAGGCATAGCTAGAAGAAAATATTACAAGTAATTGTAAAGGCATAGCTAGAAGAAAATATTACAAGGGGACCAAGAAATTAGCTCAACATCGTACAAAGTATGGATGATTTAAATATTATAAGCCTATTCATGAATTAACTAACGCTACATGATATATAAGTTAAATTTACTTGGGACTATATAAATATAGTAAGGTGTGATATTAGCAAAAAAAAAAAAATATAGTAAGGTGTGATTTTGCTTTTAGATGGTAAAAGTTGTAACTCGTGAGACTGAAATATAATGTAGAAGAAGATAATTGATACGGCTAGACAATTCGAGAATTGGATTAAAGTTATGACTGTTTGATTTGTAGATATTAGGGTTTGGTTGGGCTGGGATTTTCCGCAAGTTTCTGGTTGAGCTAGCCGCCATGTGGTGGCCAGGTACTCTGGTTCAGGTCTCTGTACTATTCAGGTATGTTACATACCCTACATTTGCAAGCAATGTCTTTTGTTTTATGTGAAAAGGATAAGAGGCCTAAACGCGGAATAACCCAAACTCAGTTCTTCCTTATATGCTTAGTCAATGTATCTTGGGCCTGTTGGTTGGTTGGCACCAAAGTCAGTCCTTGTGCACCAGTTGGGCTTAGGTGGTCAGGGTCTGGGGCATTGGCTCACTTGGATTTGATTAGGCAACCCTCTCCGCATTCCTTGGTAGCCCTTTAGCTAGCCGGTGGTTTGCCACTGCTGCTAATATTGCTGTTGGATTTTCCAATCTAATTTATGACTCACATCTTAATTATCATTGCAAAATTAACGCAATATGTGTTCTAAATGTTTTTCTTGAGCAGATATCTTTGAGTTGTCCACTTAATATGAATTTTTTACATCAACACAGGTTATGTGGGCCATGGAATACATTCCAAACATGTTCCAATCCTATGAACAGGCGGAAGGACCTGCTTTTGAGAAAGTGAACACTAAGAGGACAAATATAATTGAATATCCCTTACCGGTGGACGGTGGTATATTACCCTTAAGTAAAAATTGGCTTACTTATATTTGGAGTACTAACTAAAATATGCAGGTGGTGACAACTTGGCATGCTGAAAAGTGAATGTACATGATCTCCACACAACTTGTATTAACAAAAAGCCGAAAAGTAAATTTACCTGTTCATAACTTGTATTCGATTAGCAACTATTCTCTGTACTTGTACTTGGTGATAGACAGTGATCACTTCATCTGTAGTTAGTCGAGAAATTCTCGACGATTACCTACGCACCCGAGCAAACAAAAAAATACTTTAGTTTGCTTGTGTGTGTATTCTGATTATGTTCTGATTGCCGACGTTGGGTTGTAGTAGAACTTGAGTAGAACTAGAATTGAGATGACCAAAACTAAAAACTATAAAAGTACTTTAGCTTGCTTGTGTATGTGATTTTATTGCGACACCGACGGTGGGTTGTAGCAGAAGATAGAAGTAACTCTTCGAGCATGGAGTACTACATGATATAATATAACAATACAATATGTTATATTTTGGTATAACAATGATGTAATCTATTTTAGATTTAGATTAGATTAGTATTATTTTTTTTTAAACTAACATAGAATTCTAGGTGAAATAAAAGTTTAGGGTACAACAATAATATAATCTATTTTAGATTTTAGATTAGATAATTATACATTTTTTTTTAATTTTAAAACAACATAGAAGTTTACATGAAATAGGAGTTTAGGGGACAACAATTTTAGTTTTAGATTAGATAATTATTATTTTTTTAATTTAAAAATAACATAGAATTCTACATAAATAGGACATAAAATTCTACTACCTGTACATGAAATATGAAATAGGAGCACGTAGTGAAATATGAGCTGAGTTAAGGTAATAGTATTATATATTTTTTATTTATGAGTTAAGGTAATAGTATTATATATATTTTATTTTAGATTAGATAATTTAAAACATCTTATCTTATATTTAAAGATAATAGTATTATAAATTTGGGGTGAAACCAAAAAATAATGGAACCAAAAAAAAGTGCGAACCAAAATTTAGTACAATCTTTAAAGGGTGTTTCACTTATTAATAAAGGTTATAGATGCATTTACCATTAAGTTTAATTCTAGATTAACCTCCGATATTTCAATGTAAAATTTTATTATATTTAATTAATAGCCAATTCCTTGAAGATACTTGATTTTATTCTATTTTTCAAGGCCAAATAGAAAACTTGGCCCAAGAGAAAAGAACTAGGGAGGACAAAAAACAGCCTAAGCATTTAACTGGGACTAAACATGAGCTAGTAAGCTACCAGCCATACTGAGGATACTGGAACTAGACCATATCACTTCTACAAAACTAGAGAAAACTTTAAGATACTGGATAGTCGCATCTTTGAATTAGATAATGCTGCAATTATCCATTTGAAAATACACAAATCTTGACCAGCTTAACAAATACTTGCATCTCTGGAGAACACACAAGGGGAACTTGAAACTCTAGTATAAAGTTTATGTATTTATGGTTTCAGTACAAAACACACGTAGTAATTCGGCTTCTTACATAATACCAGCACCCTAACATAGTGGTAACAGGTAAAAGTTTATTTGTCTTGCAATAAAATATCTCTGGAGCTGAAATCTTGATCACAATTCTGAATTCTGGGTCGGTAAATAATCAGAAGATGGCAATGATATCCCAATGGTACGAATCTTCAACTGGTTCTGTCAGGGTAAATGTGATAAATCCCGACTTCTCTTCATACTTAAACTCTACATCGTTTGCATCTGCTGTTATCCTTTTAGGTCGAATTGATGCATAAGCACCAAACATACCACACCCGTGAACTTTGAGACGGACACATTCATCTTTCTCTGATTCATACTTCAATTCTTTGATTGCTCCTCCAGAGTTAAACATGTTGATCAGACCAATGGCTGCAAAAGTGCTCCCTGTTGACAGTTTCTTGACAGGAACTACTGTAAAGACTTCGTATTCACGCGCATTCAGTGTAATAGGCACTGATGAATTTTTTGGAAGATAAACCATGTCTCCTGCATTTAAAAACAAAAAATTGTAACCCAACCAGCGATCTATGGTATCTTTCAGCTTCACTTTGTACGACAAATAAATTTATGCAAGGGAATGCAGGTAATATCAAGTTTCAACCTCAAAAAAGCTTACCACTACGATGTGAAAATACAATGGCATCCCCACACCAATCCTCGTTAGCAACTCTATGCATATACTCAATATCTTCAGTTCTAATAAAGCCAGTAATTGTTCCAGGTTGAACATCATGGATGCGATTTATCTTCTCAACTTTACACCATCCAGCCCCTTGACAGTTGAAGACTCCAACAACTCCATTGTAATCGTTCAGATTCCATATCTTCAAAAGGCTGTCAAACTCTATCATGAGTATATTTTAAGTTGTGACAAATATTCAAAATCCTTTCTTGTGAATGTGTTTACCTCTCACTGTCCCTTGTAGGATCTGAAAACAAGCAATCCCTAGTTGGTCTCCCAGGAAGTTTGGCCCTTAATATCGATCCATTAGGAAGTACAAGCTTCTTTAGCAGGTTAAAATCGTGATTCCCAGGCTTGTCGCTGCAAAAGGTATAGAATATTTAATTAATTAATAATTTAATTCGATATTCACATTGAAAACATTAAACATGATAAATGACTACCTAACATATATGCCACAGCCTCCCACTGCACGGGCTGCCCCGTGATATTCAGCCATTGGGTGTACGCTCTACAAGGTAAAGTAATTTACAATTAGCCAAAAAAACAGGAACAGATACACACTAAAGCTACCAAATGACACGTTCCCACTTACATGGAACATATCCCAGTCTGGCTGCATAAACTCTCCCAAGAAGATGGTGTTGTAAGCAACCGACGCAATATGGATCGTGTGTGATGCCGGATCTCTCGGCCAGAAGTCATCTGATGCTCTAATGACCGCAGCCCTTTTAACGCTGCATTGATTTAGTAAGAACCATGAATTATACTCTAAAAGATAGTCAAAACATATATGATTTCGCCGTCAATGTACACAAGAATGTAATGTGTGTGTTTATTACCTGTATAGACCATCTGTGTTTTGGCTCATGCAAGAAATGATTCCATTACCAGGAAAATTCTTAGAAATTGATGCTTCTAATGCCTGGTGGTATTTCCTTGTCAGTTTCACTCTTCCCCCATAGCCTGTCCCAAGAGTTTCTAGGATGTTCTGAACATCCACTTTGACACCATTTATTCCAGCAGATGCAAGATAAGAGTGCAGCTCATCATAGAAGCTAAACACTTTGTCAGGGTTAACCAGGCCTAGCCCATTTTTGGTCATGCACGTCAAAGCACCGCAAGGTTCATTAGACTCGACCCCTGGAGATGAAACAGGAAAAGCCATTTTGGACTCATAGTGCTCCATTTCAGCAACACCTGGCTTTACACCTCCCCAGTAACCCGTTATTGCATGCCACATAAAAACATACCTGCAAACCCCGGGCAGAAAATTATTACATCTAGAAACATTATAAACTTACAATCTAAAAGTTTGTTAGATGGATCTGATACTGTACTTCACAGCATGTTGCTCTTTAATGTAGCTAACAATGTGCCTCAATCCCTTTGCTGGATCCTCCACCCTGTAGCCCTCTTTCCCATCTTTTTGAAATTTGTGGTTCTCCTTGATATTGGTCAACCTATTTGCGAAGCTGCCAAAATATAGATTTTCGACATTTAGTATTAATAAGACTGAAGTTCATTACTGTAGAATGAATATGGAAAAACTATGGCTCATAGTAATTCTCACTTGGCTGTGTTATCAGCTTTCGATTCAGTGCTTGCAGGGTCCATTTCCACTGATTGCCAGCCATCATCAATGATTACGAACTTCGGGGAAATCCCACCTTTCTCGAAACTGCAACAAATTACTCTGTTACTCCCTCTGTGATGGTCAAGCTATAAAAACTATAAACTTCACACTGCTTAACTTCATACCTCTCTAATCCTTGCTTTATCCCCTCAGCATTGACATCGGTATAGAATGCATCCCATGTACACCAACCAAACCAGTTCAACATGTCAGGTATCTGAACCATGACGAAGAAAGCAAAAAATTGAGAAATATAGAAAGCGTGATCCTACCAATATCAGCAAAATAAAGAGAAGCGAAAAAAATAACTCTATACCGTCTTTCTTTCGCGATGGTAAAATGTCTGTAAATGTCTCTCAATGCTCCTGCATATATTTGAAATAACTCATTGGCATCTTTCGAAGTGAATATATTGAACAAGCAAAATATATTCTACACCATGTCTGACACAGCTCATAACTCCAGCATATGAGAGGGAAAATGACCACAACTTAAAGTACATAGTGGAATTAGAAAAGAGTAGAGGGCTGAGACGACATGACACTAAAACACGGAGACTTCAAATGTATACGAAAATAATGAATGAACTACATGAAACTGATACATTGAATTCATACAACAAGCAATAGCTAAACAAATTATAAGATGGCGATCTCTGAAGCAAAAACAAAATTCAGTAGGCAGTAATTAAAGAATAAAAGTAAAATGCACATACTTGACTGCATTTGTGATGAGGTCAAAAGGGTTAGATCCAGCAGCAACAAACACCAGATGACTCCCTTCAAATTTATCAACAGCTGGATCTCCTGCAATTCACCATCATCCTCATTATCTAAGCACTAGAAAGATACATGCATACAAACATATATAGAGAGGTCACATACCACTTTCTAAACAAACATCCAAGTAATCGTTTTGATTCCCCTGAAGCACAGCTCTAAAATCACCCTCAATAATGGGCAAGAAAACAGTATACACTGATTTACAATCTTCCAACCCATCATTCTTGGCTTCAACTAACAAAAACTGAGTCTCAAAAGGCACATCTTTACCACAATTCCCCATTCTTTGCGTCATCCACCACATCTTAAACCGAAAAACACACATAAATCTCAGCCCCCTGCATTCTCACAAATCAAGTTTCAATCTTTACTTCATCAAACAATTAAAAATCAAAACTTTAGTATTAAAATAACAAGTTAGAGTGAACATACTCAAGTTTACCGAGGGGGAAGACACGTCGGCTACCAACATGATCGGAACGAACTCCGATGAAAGCAGCATTGGTAAGATGATCAGCAACGGCCGGAGTAAGAAAGACACTGTCCGTATTAACGTTGCTGAGAATAGTGTTACCTAGTACTTTAAGGTTGCCGTTGTCTTCTATGGAAATGCCTGCGCCCACCGTCATGTTTTCTTTTTCACACTGTCGTCTGCACAAACTACACTTTTTTCCTGTTAATAAACTGTCCTGTTTTTTTAAGCCTTGCTTGTCAGGGCTTTTTATATTTGGTTTCGCAGGATTAAAAAAGGACATGTTGAAGCATAGTTATCCGTTAATTAATTATGGTTAGTGTTGAAAAGATACTATCTTAGGGGTAGCGCTAGATACCCAAAAAATTTATCAAAAATTTGTTGGCGCATATGAGTACATGCGAGTCCTATTTTGTTATGAAGAAAGTTGCCAAGTATAACACATCAGCATTTGGTAAAATTTTTGAAATATTTAGCATTTTCCAAAAAACAAACTTAAAAATAGAAGTTAACAACAGTAAAACGATAAACACATGTTGCATGGCTCATTTCCTTACCCGACACTAATCTTTGCTTAAAAATTCTATACGATAATGGAAAATGCTAAATATATCAAAAAATTTCCCAATTTTTTTATCAAATACTGATGTTTTATATCAAACTTTTCTCATAATAAAATAGGATCCATATACATTAATATACGTCAACAAATCAAAATTTGCCACATATTATGTTAACTCATTTAGTAAAATTTTGGGGTACCTATTCGAAAAACTTCTACTATAGCCTATAATCAAGGATGGAGTTCCGAGTGGATTAAAATAAACAATCGAATACCCTACCAAAAAAAGGAAAAAAAAGATAAACAATCGAATAGTTTCGAAGCATGGCATTTCTTTTTAGATATTATATACTGTAAATATTACTATTTGCTTTTCAAATAATAATAATCTCGATTCAGTGTGAAAAAGTCATTTGTTTCTTCAATATCTTAGGGGTAGTGCTAGATACTCAAAAAATTTATCAAAAATTTGTTGGCTCATATGAGTACATGCAAGTCCTATTTTATTATGAAGAAAGTTGCCAAGTATAACACATCAGCATTTGATAAAAATTTTGGAATATTTAGCATTTTCCAAAAAACAAATTTAAAAATAAAAGTTAACAACATAAAACGATACACACATGTTGCATGGCTCATTTCCTTACCTGACTCTAATCTTTGCTTAAAAATTCTATATGATAATGGAAAATGCTAAATATTTTCCAATTTTTTTTATCAAATGTTGATGTGTTATATTTGGTAACTTTTCTCATAATAAAATAAAACCCACGTAACAAATCAAAATTTGCCACTGTTAACTCATTTAGTAAATACGTGTTAAAATAGGTAAGCTTCTTTTAAATAATTAAAAAAATTAAAATAGGTTTTAGAATAAGTAAGTAAGGGTTGTACATAATATTTTTGGAAAAGAGAGATTTTAGTGAGAACAGATAATCCGTTTTAATTCAAAGGTAAATATTTTTGGAAAATGAGTAGATTTTGTTAGAAAAAAGTGTTTTCATTATAATAGGTAAATGCCCGTGATATTTTTGGAAATTGAGTAGATTTTTTTAGAAAAAAAGTGTTTTAATTATAAAAGACAATCAACTAGTTACTATTTTTATATTATTGATAAATAGAAAAAGCTAACGTTTTAATTAAAAAAAGTAACTGCCCCGTGATATTTTTAGAAGTGTATTAATTATATTAATTGTAGTTGTTAAAAAATATGTTGACATGTTAAAATTTGTAAGCTTTTTTAAATAATTAAAAAGTATTAAAATATGTTTTAAAATAAATAAGTAAGGGTTGCACATTATATTTTTGGAAAAGAGAGATTTTGGTGAAAACAAATATAAAAGGTAATCTATTTTAATTTAAAGGTAATTGCCCGTGATAATTTTGGAGAATTAGTAGATTTTGTTAGGGAAAAATGTTTTAATTATAAAAGGTTATTGTCGTGATATTTTTGGAAAATGAGTAGATTTTGTTAGAATTTTTTTTAATTATAAAAGACAATAAGCTAGTTACTAATTTTATATTATTTTATTATTTATTAAATAGAATAAATGACCAAAAACCGAAAACCAAAATTTTCAATGTTTCGGCTTTAATAATATAGATTAGGTAAGCTTTTTTAAATAATAAAAAGCATTAAAATAGGTTTTAAAATAAATAAGTTAGGGTTGCACATGATATTTTTGGGAAAAAAAGATTTTAGTGAGAACAAATATAAAAGATAATTTGTTTTAATTTAAAGGTAATTGTTGTTAGAAAAAAATGTTTTAATTATAAAAGGTAAATGCCCTTGATATTTTTGAAAAATGAGTAGATTTTGTTAGAAAAAAGTGTTTTAATTATAAAAGACAATCAGCTAGTTACTATTTTTATATTATTGATAAATAGAAAAGCTAACATGTTTTAATTAAAAAAGTAACTGACCCGTGATATTTTTAGAAGTATTTTAATTATATTAATTGTATTTGTTAAAAAAATATGTTGGCATGTTAAAATATGTAAGCTTTTTTAAATAATTAAAAACATTAAAATATGTTTTAAAATAAATAATTAAGGATTGCACATGATATTTTTCGAAAAGAGAGATTTTAGTGAAAACAAATATAAAAGGTAATCTATTTTAATTTAAAGGTAATTGTCCGTAATATTTGTGGAGAAGGAGTAGATTTTGTTAGAAAAAAGTGTTTTTAATTATAAAAGGTAATTGCCTGTGATATTTTTTGAAAATGAGTAAAGTTTGTTAGAAAAAAGTGTTTTAATTATAAAAGACAATATGCTAGTTACTAATTTTATATTATTTTATTATTTATTAAATAGAATAAATGACCGAAAACCAAAATTTTCAATATTTTGGCGTTAATAATATAGTATAGATTTTACATTTAAATATTTAATTTTGAGAATGATGCTATGATAGAGCTATATTAGAATTACTGAATACTAGCTTAAAACACGTAACAGGACAATAAAGAATTATTGAAACAACAAACGTGTGAATATCATAAATAATTAATTAAGATCAACTTTAAGCACAAAATTATCGAAAAAACAAGCGTGTCAATATCAAAATATTTAATTATGATCAACTTTAAGCACAAAACTAGCGTAATAGTCACGGACCTATATATAAACATGACTAATTTTGTTGTAAGTAAAACGCTAGCTTTGGCTTATTAATGTAACCTTTCAAACATGTGTACAACATTACATCACATAGGTCATGGATAATGTACATTCAGCTGAACCCACTTGGCAGGTGTGTCAATTAAGAATACGCATGACACATAAGAAAATGCTCAGAATGATGTGGAAGTTTAATCTTTTGAAATAAGAAAAATATATATCAAGCCACACCCTTTTTTTCGATAATCAGATTTATGCTGATTACCAATGCTATCTTCTATAGTATTTGCAAAGAGAACGCATTTGGCTGAATTTTAATGAATATGATGCATTCCGACTTTGCAATCAGACGTGTGATTGCCGTGATCTTTATTGCGTGTACTGATTAATCAGCTGTTAAATTGTTATCAACTACAGCAATAAACCAAAAGAACAAATGAAATAATTAGAGCAGACTAAAGAACCCAAACCTATTACTTTATAACTTAATCTAAAAAGTATTAAATTATGAACAAAACTGCACTGCAATTGTAAATATACATCAAGTTCAATTATAAATATGTAATAAGATTTTATGCATCTCGAAAAAATTGAGTAAATAATGTTTTAGTCAAACATACGCTAAAGAAGTCATCCTTATAACCATTGAGCTACATGCTTCTTTTTGATTTTGATCTAAAAATCATATGACATAAACCTCACATCTTTCTTATCCTATATTTATTATTATTTAAATTTTTGAGTTAAAAATAAGGTGATTTATAATATTTATTAAACTTTATTTTTTAATACTTAAAATATCATACAGAATCATATATACTACCAGTTTTATAAAATATTAATATTAAGTTTTAAAAACAATATTATGTGTGGTGCTTTTTATCTTTCTTTTAACTAAACAAATATTTTGTATATGGATCGATAGCTATAATATATTCTATTTTCTTGTATCAGAGTCGAACTTTTCTTGTACTACGCAATATATTTGAATTATTCAAATAATTAATATATAAAATGTATTATTAAATATTGATATAACATAAATAACATATTACAAGTAGTTTATTTACATATTTATGACTTATTTATTTTTAAATTAATGAAATTAGTGTTAAAACATGTGTAAAAATTAGACAATAATTTAGGTATGGGCGATCGGTCACTTCGGGGTCGGGAAGACTACGAACATGAACTCATTCGTCGAACCCGCCTCAATTCTCGAAAGAGGATTACTTTATTTATCGCACAATAATCATTGTTAAATATCACATATTGATAACATGTATACATGACATTTATAATTATTTGTTCTTATCTATACTACAAGTATAAAGTCAGTGTGATGCATACGACATTCATATTCTTCTTATTTTACATTTATATTTACTTTGTTTGAAGTTCATCTTAAATTTGAATAGTTTTATGTGATTGTTGAACTTAATGTTGAATTGACGTGTGTGTTTCTGTTTGAGCGTGATTAAATTGTGTTTTAAGAGTTTTGTGTTTAACAATGCAATTGTAAATATACATCAAGTTCAATTATAAATATGTAAGAGTAAATTTCAGGGTGGTGGCTAAATTTTGCCTTAATTTTCGAAATATTGGCCGAACTTTCAGATTTTTAATTTTTTGGCTGAGGTTTTACTCCGCCTTTCAGGAAGGTGGCTCTCGTCAAATATCTCCTAACGGGCTTAACGGAGCAATGGTAAAGTTGGGTAATTACAAAAATTTACTCTTTTTTTTATTTAAATTTAAATAAATAATTTCGCTCAGAAAAATAAATATGCTATGATTTTACTATTAATTTTCACTTCTCTCTCTTTGTTTTATCTCCTCTCTCTACTGTGTTCTTGCTTTAAATAACCGAAAATCTCCTCTATCATGCTGTCAAATATCGATTTCATCAAGTTTGATGTTTTTGATTATGTAGTGTGATAGATCTTTACATAATGAAGCTATACATGTGTATTTCGTCAGTTTTTGAGGTCGCCGGAAAATTCAAGCTCGCCGGCGTTTATGTTGTAATTATTGGCTTACATTTTTGTTTATGTAGTTGCATAGATTCATGTGTGTATATATTTTCTGGGCAAGAGTAGTTACAATCATGATTTGTAATGATTATCATGAAGTCCAAGAACAAGAGTAGATGCTCCAATTTGATTGATCAAGTCAGCTATTTTTCCTCCTTCTTGATCACCTTCCGTCACCACAATCTCTGTCTTGCTCTGTTAATTTCCACAAAATCATTTAAAAAAATTAGGAACAAAGTGTTGGACATGGGACAAATAGATATAGAGAAGAGTTTGTTTACATCAGGAAATGAGTTGCAAATTTCTTTGAAAGAGAGAGCTAAATGGTAGCCTTGTAAACGGAGAAGTCTGAGTTTTTTCTTGTTTCTAGATGATCTAGAAGAAGTAGGGTGATGAAAAACATGATGGTAGCCATTACAAATGATGGCCTCCTGTTCATTTTTGGTTGTAATTCTCATTGATAATCATTTGTAAGAGTGTATGGATTGTAACGAGGTCAAAAATCATGATTTTTAGACTGCAAATGGTGTTGCCGGATGGTTGTTAGGCTGGCCGGAGTTTCTGCCGGGGGGTGTTTCACAAATCAATTTCAATCTTTACTATAAATACACCGACCCTTTCCCCCATGATGAATTACGATCCCTAAATTTCTGTCGGGTTTTAACTGTGTGTTCAATTTTGATTTTTACATTTTTTAATATGTAACTAATTCTGAAATTCCTCTTTTACCCTTACCCTTACCATTATACATTTATTTTAAGTTAACGGCGCATATTTAACGGACTTGGACGTAAGCCACCTTCCTGAAAGGCGGAGCAAAACCTCAGCCAAAAAATTAAAAATATGAAGCTCGGTCAATGTTTCAAAAATTGAGGCAAAGTTTAGCCACCAACCTGAAATTTACTCGATATGTAATAAGATTTTATGCATTAAAATTAATATATCACCCACTCCCTAGACGCCTCCACAGTGTAGATAACAGGCATGGCCCTAAGTATCAGACAAAAATAACTTGTCCAGAGTTAATATAACAATATTGACAGGATACACCGCGTAAATTTTGGTAATATTTAAAACGTAGCCGGCCAGACAACATTTGGCATAAGAGATCCAACATTTCCTAGAGATGGCTCAGCTACCAGGCGAAATAACAGACCATAAACACAATATTGGTCAGCTTTCTAGAGGACTCAATTGACAACCATAGCTTTTATAACTGCTTTATCTGCCTGAAATCGTGTAGAAAGTGTACCGTTTTGTACTCCCTTGGGTGTTGATTGGAATAAACTCCAGGTTGATTAAAATACTACGAATCTTGCAATGAATGTGGATGTCGGTACCAAATACACTCAATATAATGTTTGGTAGGAGACCACGCCCTTTAATGTGGAAAATATAATAGACTGCTCAAATCAGGACTCGAGATACATTATCAAGAAATTCAGTAATGATAAAGAATCCAATGAAAGGCTAAATAATCTAACATGATCATAAGCTTGGTAGAGGAAAGAAAATCACAAAGTTTGAAACCACGAACCTGAACAATCAAGCCTTTAAGCTTCAGTGAGTTTTTCTTTTTACCCTAGAAGGGCTATCATCGTTACTATTAGGCAATCAGGAATGAAGCCTTGAAGCATACTTAAACTGCAGAAGTGATAGGAAAATCAAATCAACCATAAAATATCAATGTCATACTGCAAATACATGAGACATAACTACATAATAATTTCACTTATTTTTATCAGATAATCGCAAACCTAGAGAAGCAATTCCTGATATTTGAGCGGTCTTTGTATAATATCCACTTCCTGACATAGCACAAGAAGCGAGATTCACTCCAATGGTGCGTGTCACACCACCAACCATTTGCCTCAACTTTTTAACTTACTCATGGCTGGAACGCCATCCGCGACCAATTCTTGTTGCCTGCTAAAAACACCACCTCCATCATACAGCTTTAATGTTATCTATGGCCTTACCCTGCAGTAATTATGTGATGTTGCGTACACACTACACCAAAGGGAATTCTGTAACTAAAGGTCATAGATAGAAGAAGAGTACGAAATTGCTTAAACTGCATACAGGAAACTGAGGTTGTCACATAGCATCATAAAAACACAGTCTACTCTACTCTTAGACAACATGTTAGCAAAATAAAGCATAGCTTGAACTTCAAACTGCACAATAGGATGTGTGTATTGTTGGGTTGGTCTTTTATTTCTAGAAGTACCTTGCGAGGGAACCGAATAGTAAAAGTATTTTATTTTGAATAATTTAAAAACTTACCTTCCATCTTTTGCGTTTCATATCCTTTAAGTTGTATCATAGATGGTTGTACTTAAAGCAAACAAGTGCAATACATCAATGAAACTCGAAATCGTCTATGAAAATGGAAGCATAAAAAATCATTATCTTTTAATATAAAGGAACTAGCATCAGGAAAGAACTCCCCAAGTTACGCTACTTCTATGATCTGGAAACGTATAAGCCACATATTCTTTATATTAAACATGTATTAGCTGAGCAAAAATAATTGTAAGAAATTACAAAAAAAACAGCCTAAGCATTTAACTGGGACTAAACATGAGCTAGTAAGCTACCAGCCATACTGAGGATACTGGAACTAAACCATATCACTTCTACAAAACTAGAGAAAACTTTAAGATACTGGATAGTCTCATCTTGGAATTAGATAATGCTGCAATTATCCATTTGAAAATACACAAATCTTGACCAGCTTAACAAATACTTGCATCTCTGGAGAACACACAAGGGGAACTTGAAACTCTAGTATAAAGTTTATGTATTTATGGTCTCAGTACAAAACACACATAGTAATACGGCTTCTTACATTATACCAGCACCCTAACATAGTGGTAACAGGTAAAAGTTTATTTGTCTTGCAATAAAATATCTCTGGAGCTGAAATCTTGATCACAATTCTGAATTCTGGGTCGGTAAATAATCAGAAGATGGCAATGATATCCCAATGGTACGAATCTTCAACTGGTTCTGTCAGGGTAAATGTGATAAATCCCGACTTCTCTTCATACTTAAACTCTACATCGTTTGCATCTGCTGTTATCCTTTTAGGTCGAATTGATGCATAAGCACCAAACATACCACACCCGTGAACTTTGAGACGGACACATTCATCTTTCTCTGATTCATACTTCAATTCTTTGATTGCTCCTCCAGAGTTAAACATGTTGATCAGACCAATGGCAGCAAAAGTGCTCCCTGTTGACAGTTTCTTGACAGGAACTACTGTAAAGACTTCGTATTCACGCGCATTCAGTGTAATAGGCACTGATGAATTTTTTGGAAGATAAACCATGTCTCCTGCATTTAAAAATTAAAAATTGTAACCCAACCAGCGATCTATGGTATCTTTCAGCTTCACTTTGTACGACAAATAAATTTATGCAAGGGAATGCAGGTAATATCAAGTTTCAACCTCAAAAAAGCTTACCACTACGATGTGAAAATACAATGGCATCCCCACACCAATCCTCGTTAGCAACTCTATGCATATACTCAATATCTTCAGTTCTAATAAAGCCAGTAATTGTTCCAGGTTGAACATCATGGATGCGATTTATCTTCTCAACTTTACACCATCCAGCCCCTTGACAGTTGAAGACTCCAACAACTCCATTGTAATCGTTCAGATTCCATATCTTCAAAAGGCTGTCATACACTATCATGAGTATATTTTAAGTTGTGACAAATATTCAAAATCCTTTCTTGTGAATGTGTTTACCTCTCACTGTCCCTTGTAGGATCTGAAAACAAGCAATCCCTAGTTGGTCTCCCAGGAAGTTTGGCCCTTAATATCGATCCATTAGGAAGTACAAGCTTCTTTAGCAGGTTAAAATCGTGATTCCCAGGCTTGTCGCTGCAAAAGGTATAGAATATTTAATTAATTAATAATTTAATTCGATATTCACATTGAAAACATTAAACATGATAAATGACTACCTAACATATATGCCACAGCCTCCCACTGCACGGGCTGCCCCGTGATATTCAGCCATTGGGTGTACGCTCTACAAGGTAAAGTAATTTACAATTAGCCAAAAAAACAGGAACAGATACACACTAAAGCTACCAAATGACACGTTCCCACTTACATGGAACATATCCCAGTCTGGCTGCATAAACTCTCCCAAGAAGATGGTGTTGTAAGCAACCGACGCAATATGGATCGTGTGTGATGCCGGATCTCTCGGCCAGAAGTCATCTGATGCTCTAATGACCGCAGCCCTTTTAACGCTGCATTGATTTAGTAAGAACCATGAATTATACTCTAAAAGATAGTCAAAACATATATGATTTCGCCGTCAATGTACACAAGAATGTAATGTGTGTGTTTATTACCTGTATAGACCATCTGTGTTTTGGCTCATGCAAGAAATGATTCCATTACCAGGAAAATTCTTAGAAATTGATGCTTCTAATGCCTGGTGGTATTTCCTTGTCAGTTTCACTCTTCCCCCATGGCCTGTCCCAAGAGTTTCTAGGATGTTCTGAACATCCACTTTGACACCATTTATTCCAGCAGATGCAAGATAAGAGTGCAGCTCATCATAGAAGCTAAACACTTTGTCAGGGTTAACCAGGCCTAGCCCATTTTTGGTCATGCACGTCAAAGCACCGCAAGGTTCATTAGACTCGACCCCTGGAGATGAAACAGGAAAAGCCAGTTTGGACTCATAGTGCTCCATTTCAGCAACACCTGGCTTTACACCTCCCCAGTAACCCGTTATTGCATGCCACATAAAAACATACCTGCAAACCCCGGGCAGAAAATTATTACATCTAGAAACATTATAAACTTACAATCTAAAAGTTTGTTAGATGGATCTGATACTGTACTTCACAGCATGTTGCTCTTTAATGTAGCTAACAATGTGCCTCAATCCCTTTGCTGGATCCTCCACCCTGTAGCCCTCTTTCCCATCTTTTTGAAATTTGTGGTTCTCCTTGATATTGGTCAACCTATTTGCGAAGCTGCCAAAATATAGATTTTCGACATTTAGTATTAATAAGACTGAAGTTCATTACTGTAGAATGAATATGGAAAAACTATGGCTCATAGTAATTCTCACTTGGCTGTGTTATCAGCTTTCGATTCAGTGCTTGCAGGGTCCATTTCCACTGATTGCCAGCCATCATCAATGATTACGAACTTCGGGGAAATCCCACCTTTCTCGAAACTGCAACAAATTACTCTGTTACTCCCTCTGTGATGGTCAAGCTATAAAAACTATAAACTTCACACTGCTTAACTTCATACCTCTCTAATCCTTGCTTTATCCCCTCAGCATTGACATCGGTATAGAATGCATCCCATGTACACCAACCAAACCAGTTCAACATGTCAGGTATCTGAACCATGACGAAGAAAGCAAAAAATTGAGAAATATAGAAAGCGTGATCCTACCAATATCAGCAAAATAAAGAGAAGCGAAAAAAATAACTCTATACCGTCTTTCTTTCGCGATGGTAAAATGTCTGTAAATGTCTCTCAATGCTCCTGCATATATTTGAAATAACTCATTGGCATCTTTCGAAGTGAATATATTGAACAAGCAAAATATATTCTACACCATGTCTGACACAGCTCATAACTCCAGCATATGAGAGGGAAAATGACCACAACTTAAAGTACATAGTGGAATTAGAAAAGAGTAGAGGGCTGAGACGACATGACACTAAAACACGGAGACTTCAAATGTATACGAAAATAATGAATGAACTACATGAAACTGATACATTGAATTCATACAACAAGCAATAGCTAAACAAATTATAAGATGGCGATCTCTGAAGCAAAAACAAAATTCAGTAGGCAGTAATTAAAGAATAAAAGTAAAATGCACATACTTGACTGCATTTGTGATGAGGTCAAAAGGGTTAGATCCAGCAGCAACAAACACCAGATGACTCCCTTCAAATTTATCAACAGCTGGATCTCCTGCAATTCACCATCATCCTCATTATCTAAGCACTAGAAAGATACATGCATACAAACATATATAGAGAGGTCACATACCACTTTCTAAACAAACATCCAAGTAATCGTTTTGATTCCCCTGAAGCACAGCTCTAAAATCACCCTCAATAATGGGCAAGAAAACAGTATACACTGATTTACAATCTTCCAACCCATCATTCTTGGCTTCAACTAACAAAAACTGAGTCTCAAAAGGCACATCTTTACCACAACTCCCCATTCTCTGCGTCATCCACCACATCTTAAACCGAAAAACACACATAAATCTCAGCCCCCTGCATTATCACAAATCGAGTTTCAATCTTTACTACATCAAACAATTAAAAATCAAAACTTTAGTATTAAAATAGCAAGTTAGAGTGAACATACTCAAGTTTACCGAGGGGGAAGACACGTCGGCTACCAACATGATCGGAACGAACTCCGATGAAAGCAGCATTGGTAAGATGATCAGCAACGGCCGGAGTAAGAAAGACACTGTCCGTATTAACGTTGGTGAGAATAGTGTTACCTAGTACTTTAAGGTTGCCGTTGTCTTCTATGGAAATGCCTGCGCCCACCGTCATGTTTTCTTTTGTCGTCTGCACAAACTACACTTTTTTCCGGTTAATAAACTGTCCTGTTTTTTTAAGCCTTGCTTGTCAGGGCTTTTTATATTTGGTTTCGCAGGATTAAAAAAGGACATGTTGAGGCGTAGTTATCTGTTAATTAATTATGGTTAGTGTTGAAAAGATATTATCTTAGGGGTAGTGCTAGATATCCAAAAAATTTATCAAAAATTTGTTGGTCCATAAGAGTACATGCAAGTCCTATTTTATTATGAAGAAAGTTGCCAAGTATAACACAGTAGCATTTGGTAAAATTTTTGGAATATATAACATTTTCCAAAAAACAAACTTAAAAATAGAAGTTAACAACATTAAAACGATAAACACATGTTGCATGGCTCATTTCCTTACCCGACTCTAATCTTTGCTTAAAAATTCTATACGATAATGGAAAATGCTAAATACGTCAAAAAAATTCTCAAATTTTTTATCAAATGCTGATGTGTTATATTTGGTAACTTTTCTCATAATAAGATAGGAACCATGTGCATTAATATACGTCAACAAATCAAAATTTGCCATATGTCAACTCATTTAGTAAAATTTTGGGGTACCTATTCGAAAAACTTCTACTATAGCCTATAATCAAGGATGGAAGTTCGGAGTGGATTAAAATAAACAATCGAATACCCTACCAAAAAAAAAAAAAAAAGATAAACAATCGAATAGTTTCGAAGCATGGCATTTCTTTGTAGATATTATATACTGTAAATATTACTATTTGCTTTTCAAATAATAATAATCTCGATTCAGTGTGAAAAAGTCATTTGTTTCTTCAATAGAAAAGGTTGTATCTCGAATATGGTTATCATCATATACAGTTCTCAATAAATTGTTTTCGATATATTAGCCTATAACTCGGCACGGACAATGAAAGAAGATTAAAAAATGACAAACCAACAAAGTTAATGATAACGAAAAATATTAAATCAATACGATAAATTATAAAATGAGAAACTTAAATATTAATTGGAAAATAGAAAAAATAAATAAAGAATACAAATGGGGCTGGGGAAGATAAATGGAAAATTATTAATATTCAAACGGGGATGATAAACATAAATGGGGCATTATTAATAATATTTTATTATTTGTTAAAATAATATTAATAATAATGATCAATAGAAAAACTAACATGTTTTAATTAAAAAAAGTAATTGTTCGTGATATTTTTAGAAGTGTTTTAATTATATTAATTGTATTTGTTAAAAAAATACGTTCACATGTTAAAATAGGTAAGTTTTTTTTTTAAATAATTAAAATTATTAAAATATGTTTTAAAATAAATAAGTAAGGGTTGTACATAATATTTTTGGGAAAAAGAGATTTTAGTGAGAACAAATATAAAAGATAATCTGTTTTAATTCAAAGGTAATTGCCCGTAATATTTTTGAAAAATGAGTAGATTTTGTTAGAAAAAAATGTATTAATTATATAAGGTAAATGCCCGTGATATTTTGGAAAATGAGGGGTTTTAGAAGGAAAAATAGAAAAAGTAACTTGTTTTCGTTGAATTTTAAAATATAAAAGTAATTGTTTGTCCGTGATATTTTTGGAAATAGAGGGGTTTTAGTAAGAAAAAAAATAGAAAAAGTGGCATGTTTTAGTTGAAAAAGGTAATTTCCAATTAAATGTATTAAAATAGATTTTAAAATAATTAAGTAAGGATTTGCCCTTTATATAAAATTTATCAAAAATTTGTTGGCTCATATGAGTACATGTGAGTCGTATTTTATTATATTTTATTATGAAGAAAGTTGCCAAGTATAACACATATTCGGTAAAAAAATTAGAATATTTAGCATTTTCCTTTCCAAAAAACAAACTTAAAAATAGAAGTTAACAACCATGTTGCATGGCTCATTTCCTTACCCGACTCTAATCTTTGCTTAAAAATTCTATACGATAATGATGTAAATAAGGTAAGCTTTTTAAAATAATAAAAAGCATTAAAATAAGTTTTAAAATAAATAAGTTATGGTTGCACATGATATTTTTGGAAAAAAGAGATTTTAGTGAGAACAAATATAAAAGGCAATCTGTTTTAATTTAAAGGTAATTGTCCGTGATATTTTTAGAAAATGAGTAGTTTTTGTTAGAAAAAAATGTTTTAATTATAAAAGGTAAATGCCCGTGATATTTTTGAAAAATGAGTAGATTTTGTTAGAAAAAAATGTTTTAATTATAAAAGACAATCAGCTAATTACTATTTTTATATTATTGATAAATAGAAAAATTAATTAAAAAAAGTAACTGCCCCGTGATATTTTTAGAAGTATTTTAATTATATTAATTGTATTTGTTAAAAAAATATGTTGGCATGTTAAAATATGTAAGCTTTTTTAAATAATTAAAAGCATTAAAATAGTTTTAAAATAAATAATTAAGGATTGCACATGATATTTTTCGAAAAGAGATATTTTAGTAAAAACAAATATAAAAGGTAATCTATTTTAATTTAAAGGTAATTGCCCGTAATATTTTTGGAGAAATAGTAGATTTTGTTAGAAAAAAATGTTTTAATTATAAAAGGTAATTGCCCGTGATATTTTTGGAAAATGAGTAGATTTTGTTAGAAAAAAAATTTAATTATAAAAGACAATAAGCTAGTTACTAATTTTATTATTTATTAAATAGAATAAATGACCAAAAACAGAAAATCAAAACTTTCAATGTTTCGGCTTTAATAATATAGAATAGGTAAGCTTTTTTAAATAATAAAAAACACTGAAATATGTTTTAAAATAAATAAGTTAGAGTTGCACATGATATTTTTGGAAAAAGGAGATTTTAGTGAGAACAAATATAAAAGGTAATCTGTTTTAACTTAAAGGTAATTGCCCGTAATATTTTTGGAAAATGAGTAGATTTTGTTAGAAAAAAATGTATTAATTATAGAGTAAATTGCAAATTTGTGGCCGAACTTAACCTCATTTTGCATTTTGGTGGCCGAACTTTCAAATTTGCAATATGGTGGCCAGACATTACTTTTATTTTTCGAAAATGTGGCTAAGGGCCACCTTTTTGAAAAAAAAGTTCTACAAAAAGTGGCTCTTAGCCACCTTTTTGAAGACTAAAAGCAATATCTGGCCACCAAATTGCAAATTTGAAAGTCTGGCCATCAAAATGCTAACGCGGGTAAAGTCCGGCCACCATTTTGCAATTTACTCTTAATTATATAAGGTAAATGCCCGTGATATTTTGGAAAATGACGGGTTTTAGAAGGAAAAATAGAAAAAGTAACTTGTTTTCGTTGAATTTTAAAATATAAAAGTAATTGTTTGTCCGTAATATTTTTGGAAAGAGAGGGGTTTTAGTAGGAAAAAAATAGAAAAAGTGGCATGTTTTAGTTGAAAAAGGTAATTTCCAATTAAAAGTATTAAAATAGATTTTAAAATAATTAAGTAAGAATTTGTCCGTAATATATTTGGAAAAGGAAGGATTTTAGTAAGCAAAATAGAAAAAGTAACATGTTTTAGCTGAAAAAAGTAATTGCCCGTGATTTTTTTAGAAAAATAGGGGATTTTGTTATAAAAAATAGGAAAAATAATGTATTTTAATTGAAAAGGTAACTGGTTATAATATTTTTTATAATAAATAAATAAATAATTAAATAAGACAAGTACCGTACCAAAAAACAGGAACCAAAATTAAGGGGTTGCCCTTGATATATTTGGAAAAAGGAGGAATTTTAGTAAGTAAAATAGAAAAAGTAACATGTTTTAACTGAAAAAGGTAATTGCCCGTGATTTTTTAAGGAAAAAAGGGGATTTTGTTAGAAAAAATAGGAAAAGTAATGTATTTTAACAGAAAAAGGTAACTAGTTGTAATAATTTTTATAATAATTAAATAAACAATTAGATAAGGCATGTACCGTACCAAAAAATAGGTACCAAAACTTTCAATCTTTCGTCTTTAATAATACTAGCTTAAAATCCGTGCGATGAACGGACTGTTTTTAATAATTGTTATTATTATTATTACTCCCTCTGTCACATCAAATTGTTAACATTTGAGAGAGAGGACTCGGCACACATTTTAAGGTGTATATAAAGTATATGTTAGGTTTTATGGGTAATTGCAGGTAGATAACTTAACTATGTAATCATTCTTTAATTAGACTGAAAGAAAAATATTGTCACAAGCCATAAATAATGTTCCATGTAATGTTCAATATGTACTATCATGAATACATGTAATAAAGAATATAATCTGGAAGAAGTTCACTTTGTTCAAGTCTAAAAGATATTCTACATTTGATATGTACAAAGAATAAACATGTTGTCAAGATTCTCGAAGACAACAACTTTTTAAGGAACATCAAAACATGCAGTCAAGACAGCACTCCTCATGACAACAACTTTGGCAGAAGCCCGGAGACATCAACTTTGTACCACAATGACAGCATGTTCTGCAAGGTCACGACAGTAAAGTTCTCTGTGACTCCCAAGTCCTAGAAAAATCTTACTGTCAGCTTTAGAACATCCCATGACAACAGAACTTGGCGAGCACGGTACTTTGTCTCACATGAGGAACTTTTGATTCACCTACAAAGTCAAAAGCGTGGCAGATTGTTTCAGTAGCAGGTGGTACAGAACTCACATGGTTCTGTCACAATCCTGAAAGACTACGACATGAGCTTGATAGAGAACAAGACAAAGCTTACCACTTCAAGGGTATGCAATTTCTACATCAACTGAGATTGAGTATGCTACAAAAGGAATGTATGTAGATTACTTTATAGTTTATGTTTAGACTATCTAGTATACATTTTAGAAAAAATCACATGTGAGCAAATTGTAAGGAGCTGTCACTTGAATATATAAACAGCTTCACACCTCACATGTAATCTAAGGAACACAATCAAACATGCTTAGAAAGCTACTCCCATAACTCAGTTGTAATCTCTCTCGAGATAGAAGCTGGGAACATTATTTTTCCAGGTTGTAGCAAAACCCTTCGCAAGATAAATAAATCAATTATTTTGTGAAGTCTCTATCCTGTTAGATAACTATTGTTTGCATTTGTTCTTACTGATAATTGTTAATCTCTTTCTTTGTTGTTGGGAAAAAGATTCTAAATTATCAGTATTGCATTCAACCCCCGTTCTGCAATACTCTCCGGGACTAACAACTGGTATCAGAGCCGTTAGAATGACATACAAATCTAAAGATCAAGATGAGTACGCAAAAGGCAAACAACATAAAAATTCCAGCCTTTGATAAATAGAACTACAACGTTTGGAAAACGAAGATGATTTTATTTATCAAAGCTGCAAATCCACTTTACATGGGTATCCTTGAAAACAGTACCTTTGTACCTCAAAAAGAGATTCCAACCTCCACAGTCAATGGAGTGATTGTTCGAGCTCACTTTATCCCAAAGCCAGCATCTGAGTATAATGAACCTGAAAGAGAAAAGGTGGCACTTGATGATAACTTACAGTTAATCATTTATGACTCACTCACAATGGACAAGCTATGTGTGGGAACGTCATAGGAAGCAAGTCAGCCAAAGAGATGTGGGATAAGATTGAGTTACTTTGTGAAGGAAGTGAAGAAGTCAGAAAAAATAGAAGACAAACATTTGTCTCTCAATATGAGGCATTCATGGCTAAGACAAATGAAGACCTTACTAAGATGTTCTCAAGATTCAGTAAGTTACTGTGTGAACTTCAAATCCATGGGAAGTTCTATGAGAAGAAAGAGATTAACATCAAGTTTTTGTTAACTCTTCTTGAACATCTTGAACACGGGATCACAACCATAAGAGAAGGAAGATATATGAAAAGTGTTTCACTTGAAACTCTTTATGGTGTGCTTAAGTTCTATGAACTTGAACTTTTCCAGAAAAGAGCCATTCAAGCTGGACACAAAGGAAAGATGGCTAATATGTCCAGTGCTCTAGTAGCTCATGAACCCTCAACTGTTCAAGTCACTAAGTTAACCCAGTCATCCAACTCAACTATTGTTCCTTCCATCAAAATAGAGGAATGGTTGAAGAAGATGACAAAGTGATACTTGAACTAAAGGATGTTGAACATGAAGACTTCTACTCCCTAAAAGAATTAGAAAGCATGGATAATCCAACCATGGCTTACATGGCTAAGAAATTCTCCAGCTTGAGATTCAGGAGAAACAAAGCCTTTAAGCCAAATGGTTCAACAAACAGGTTCAACGAAGGAAATACTTCAAGGCCTGGAGGAAGTGGAACAAGAGGTGGATACAAGACTGAAATGGTGGATAGATCAAAGTTCAGGTGCTTCAATTGCAATGAACTTGGACACTTTGCCACAGAATGCAGAAGACCCAAGCAGAATCAGAAGATGGAAAGAGGATATGAAAATCAGTCAAAGAAAAATCAGGGAAGAGCTTATGTAGCTGAAAGAAAGTGCTGAGATGAGTCTGATGAGGAAGAAGATTAGGAATATGTAAATCTTTCCTTGATGGCCAAGTCAGATGATGAAGCATCATCCTCCTCAACTCAGGTACCAACACTTGTTTCCCTTGATATGTCTAATTCTGAATTTAAACAGACTGTTGAAAGTTTAAGTGTCGAGATCTTTAACATTCATACTAGTTTGACTACTGCTAATGAAGAAATTGTCAGGTTAACTAAGTTGAATGATAAGATTCAGGCTAAGAATAATATCTTAGAACTTAAGCTTGATCCTCTAGAGTCATTAGTTCAAGAAAATACCAGACTTAAAAATAATATTGTTTGCGCTAGGGAAATAGAGAAATTTTTGAGAAACAAAATTGAAGATAATGAACTTAGGTTAAAACCCTACAGGAACTCCTCTAAACTAGTTCAGGAATATCATGAGAATCATACTGAGAATCAAAAAGTTGGAATATGGTTTAATTACACTAGAAGACCTGGTAAGGAGATTGCTTCAGACTCTTGTACAGACAACAATACTGTCAAACCTCACGTGTTGAGAAATGTCAAAAAGCCAATCTTCAAGAATGTTGAACATGAGTTTGATGAGGAAGCCTTACTGATCAAACAAGAGATTCTTGAAGAAGATAAAGGCGTTGACAGTATGTTTTCTGGTAGCAAAGATTCTGTCACAAATCCCCCGATAGAAACCTTGGTAGGAAATCTAACAGAATGTTCAAAAGATGCTGTCAAAAAGGACAAGACAGTAACTTTAAAAGGTACTGTCGAAAACAAAGCTGTGACAACAACTTCTAAACTTACTGTCAAGACAGTAAAGATAGAAGGTACTGTCAAGGGTTTGTCGACAACAACTTTAGAACATGTTGTCACTCCTGGTACCAGTAGAACTAGAAAGAACATAAATGAAAAGATATGACTAAATCAGAAGAGTGATAGAACTCATGTTAAGGGTGCATCAAGGAAGCTTTGCAACAACTGTGGATCATCACATCATTTAACTTATATGTGTAAAACACCATCATGTGATAAGTCAAATGCTACATATGAACTTGGTTAGGGCTGTAAACGAACCGAACTCGGATGAACAAATAACGAACACGAACAAAAAATTAACGAACCGGACAATGTTCGTTAACATTATCGAACGCTTTTTCCTGTCCAAACTCGAGTTCGGTAATTATCGAACCGAACACGAGTTGTTCGCGAACAAACCGAACCGAAACGAACTCGAACTCGGTTCGAACAGTTCGTTAAGAAAATGATATATAATACAATTTGCCATTTGGGTTTTGGTCCTTTTGGACTTTTGTTAAGTTGTAAGCGTAAGCCCAATGCAAACAAGTAAAGTAAACACTAAACAATCTCTCTGGCCCAATTAATTTATATCAATTAAAGTAAAACAAACAATTAAACGCCAAAAAAAAATGAAATCATAAATAGATTACACTTTACAGACATATCCTCTCGAGTCGACTACCGCAATTAGGGTTCCTCTCGACTACTGTAATTAGGGTCTCTCGCTGGCCACTACCGACTACCGACTACTACCGACTACCGAGAATCCGAGATTGAATTAGGGTTCATCTCACTCTCTCAGAGTTGATCCTCTTAATTAGGTACATATTCGAATCCTCTTTTCTTTAATCTTATTTTCTTTAATTTTAGGGTTTTTAATTTCTTTGTTCTTCTTCTTTGAATCCTCTTTGAATCCTCTCATATTCGATTTGTATTTTTTTTTATAAAGTTGGGTTTTTAATTATCATTCGCTTTAGCAGTTCAGCAGCTTGTTGTCTTACCACTGCCAACTGCCTAAGGGGTATGTCATGTGAAAGGTCATTCAAATTGTTGACAAAATTGGGCTGGTATTAGCTGTTAAATCATGTCCTGTTGGTTACAAACTATATTGTCAGTCAATTGTTAGTTCCCTGCAAAGTGTTTGAAGCTTACCACAAGTCTTAGTAAGGGTATCCTGGGTAATCACTAACATTTAAGCTTTTCTGGTTACCTTTGTCATAAGCTTGTTGTACTTTTATTTTTGCAGGTTGTCAAGGTCTCATGTGCCTGTTTGTTTCCACTTTCCTGGTCCCTGGATGTGTGTGGGATGTTCATGACTTCAATTTCTAGCAATTTTGGCTCTACTTGTTAAAGACTTTTAGTTTCCATTTTGAGTTTTAATTTTGTAATGACTAATCAGTAATCTAATCACTAATGTGTTGACTGTTGTGTTGATGGATTGATTATGTTAATTTCGATTAGTGATTACTAATTAGTAATTACTATATTTTTGCTTTTAAATTATTCATGTATGTAGTATGCTGGAGTTGGATTGCTGGTATTGAACTATTGATCATAAATTACTTGTTTGTTGTCGAACGAACTCGAACCGAACTCGAGTCGAACTCGAACGAACTCGAGTCGAACTCGAACGAACCCGAGTCGAACACGTAAAAAGTTCGGTTCGGTTCGTTAAGGTTATCGGACAAGAAATATGGTTCGAACTCGAGTTCGATAATACTTCGAACCGAGCTTATCGAACACGAACTCGAGCGAACACGAGCGAGCTTAACGAACAGTTCGGTTCGTTTACAACCCTAAACTTGGTAATTTAAACAGAACCCCAGTAATGCAGAGATCTGTGAATGTTTGTAATATCATTGATTGCATGCCTTATAAAATCACTGTCATGCGCACATGCTTTAATTTACCAATCTTATCTTCTGAGAAATGTTCTTTCAGACCATCTGTTGAGACTCATTCTGAGACTTCAAGTTCTTGTAGTGATAACAAGAATAAACCATCCTCAAGGAGAAAGACCAAGTCTTATCCTAGATCCAAATGGATGGTTAAAGAAGTCAAAAGAGAACCATCTGATACTGATAGTGATGTTAATGATGTTGTGAGAAAAATTCCAACTGAGAATGTTGGACCTGACAAAGAGTAGGTACCAAAGGCAACCTAATCCAATTGTTTTTGTACAGGGAAATAAGGTCATGTGGGTCATTGACAGTGGATGCTCCAGACACATGACAGGTGATAAAACCCTGTTATCACATTTCTTGAAGAAATCTGGTCCAATCATAACATTTGGAGATAACAACAAAGGATACAGAGTTGGATATGGCTCTTTGGAAGTAGGAAACATCATCATTGAAGACATTGCTCTGGTGAAAGGACTAATGCACAATATACTCAGTGTTAGTCAATTTTGTGATAAAGGATTCAAGGTTGATTTTGGAACTTTGGAATGTTTAATCTACAACAAGAAAACTGGCAGCCTAGCTCTCAAGGGAGTAAGGAAAGAAAGCTTATTTGTAGCTAATTTGGATTCAGCAAAGAAGGATAAAACTTACGGTTTCTACAGTAAAGCCTCAATTGCTGACAATATGCTTGGGCACAAGAAGCTCTCACATCTAAACTTCAAAACAATGAACCTGATCATGAAGAAAGAATTAGTGAGAGGACTTCCTCAACAGGAATTCTATTAAGAAGGACTATGTGAGGACTGTCAGAAAGGAAAGCTGAAGAAAGATGTTCACAAGTCAAAGAAACTCAACACAAATCAGGAAGCACTCAAGTTAATCCACATGGATCTTTTTGGCCCAGTTAATGTTCTATATTTAGCCAAAAAGAGATATGCAGTTGTCATGGTGGATGACTACTCTAGATACACTTGGGTGAAGTTCTTAGAAACAAAGGATGAAGCGGCTCAGGAAATCATTGATCACATCAAGGTACTAGACAGAAAGTCTAGCTCAGAAGTTCAAATTCTAAGAAGTGACAATGGGACTGAGTTCAGAAATGCATCTCTTGGAAGCTTCTGTAAAGAACTTGGAATTGTTCAACAATTCTCTGCTGCCAGGACACCTCAACAAAATGGTGTAATGGAAAGAAAGAATAGAACTCTCATTGAAGCTGCTAGAACTATGTTGTGTGAATCAAACTTACCAACATGCTTCTGGGTAGAAGTGTTATTCCCTAACAATGTAATCACGGGATTGTAGAAGGGGGGGGGGGGGGTTGATTACAATCCTTTCAATTTCTAGCTCTTTTTGTAGACAAAGATAATCTTAGAACAGAAATATGAAATTGCAGTAAACAAATAACACAAGAATTAAAAATTCAGGTGGATTGATTGTTCCACCTGAGAGATTTTATTTGAAGAAATCTCTGTGATGTTTAGAAGTAAACACACAGCTGCAATTACAATATTTTTTTTGCTTCAGCAATTTACAAAGGAATATTGCTTTAGCTCTAAAAATTGAAACTGATTTCTTGAACTCAAAAACATTGCTACACTTGGTTATATATCTCAAGTTTACAAGCTAATTTGAACTACATAAAAGTATACATTAGGTAAAGTCCAAAAGCTTGCTTTTCCACTCTAAGTCCAATGGTCTTTGCAATGATTTGCTTTTTAGCTGATTATCCTTGTAGAATAAAATGCTTCCTTTTCTTCTGGGTTTCCCAAAATGCTGGTTTTCATGCTCTTTCTGTTCCATCAACCCATGTGACTTGTCAGAACTATCCTTATCACACTTTCAACTGCTAATAATTGAACTAGCATCAGTTGAGGTTAAACTTCTAGCATCCGTTGAAAGTGTTGTGGTTGCATCCGTTGAAACTTATCAAGGTGCATCCGTTGAAAGCTGAATGGCTATCCGTTGAAATACAACATCACTTATGTAAAATTACAAGGCACAAAGTATTTACAATTAGCCTCCCTATTCTACATATCTGTTGAAAGTCAACATGACTTATTCAGCCTACACTATTACACTTCAACTGCTAGTACTTAAACAAAAAGGGTATGTTACATTTAGACTTATCAATCGATAAGCTACCTTTCAACGGATACCGAATACACATGTTATCCGTTGAAAGTTACATTTTGACTTATACAATTTTCACAAGGCAGTCTTGTTAATCATCAAGAAACAAAATATTTCCTAACAATCTCCCCCAATTTATGCCTGGTTGAAAATCAGACATATATTCAAGGCTTGATGATAACAAAATATACCTAACAAATATAAAGATAAATGCAAAAATTGTACAAAGCTACATATATTTATTATTGTGAGAGATTTGAAGTTTGAAGTTCATTACAGACAGATTGCTCCTCTAGTCTGAGTTGATTTAGTTTTTTTTTCTTCTGTCTTGGAGGTAGAATCTTTGTCTTTCCTTGATTGGCATAGTTGAGCTCAATTTGCTGCTGAATTTGCCTGTAAAAGTTATCTTCCTCAACAACTTTAGGATTTAACATAGATTGCAACCATCTAAGGTACTTGGTGCTAGCCTTAGACAATTGGTCCTCTTATCTGAAAAATCTTCTACAGCCTTCTTCATCCCTGAACTCCATCATCTAGTATGGTTGGAGATGGATTTTCTGACCATTGTATGGGATCTTCATCTTCATTGGCAAACTTTCAGAGGTGTTCCAACTAGCCTTTAGCTCTTCTATCCTCCTCAACACCAAGCCCCTTGCAATTGGAGAAAACCCTTTAGGATTTTTGATACTTGAGAACACTTTAACTAGGGTTTGATATCCTTCTCCTAAAATCCTTTGCAGGGGCCATGGCCTTTCCACTCCACCTTTGTAGACAAACACGAGTCTCAAGCATATTTTTATATTTGTCAATGCCTCTGACTTCCAGTAGTTCATCTAGAAAGAGATCCAATTCTGAGTACTCTTGAATGTCAGCCTTATAGATATAATCCTCATTGTTCTCCACTGGCTTGACTATCTGAGGTACTGACAGAATTTTAACTGGTCCCTTGAGAATTTTCTTCTTTGACTCCCTCTTTCTTTTCTTCTTAGCATCAAAAATTATCTTTGGGAACTCCAAATTATCAAATTCTATGGGTTCATCTTTAAGTTCAACAGGAGTCCCATGAAAGGTAGTGTCTGATTGAGTGGCAGGCTTGATGATGCCTTCAAGAATTATAGATTTCCTATATGTCTTCTTCACAATTTCTTTCTTTTCAGGGGAGACATGCCTGTTAGCTCTTGTCTTTTGCATTTTTATAAGGTTTACCTTTGGCATTGTCTTTCCCTTGTTTTTCTTCATTTTGGAAGGAGGGGGCACTTCTTCTTCAGCCTTTTTTCGTCATCCACCTTCTTCTCATCTTCAGCTAACTCATTCCATAGCTCTGTAGCTAGTCTGGCTTGCCTCTCAGGAGAGGTTTCATAAGGAAAAGAGCTAGGATGAGCTTCCCTCAATAATCTTAAGGTTTCTTCTCTTTTGGCTTCAGAGAATCTAGGATGGCTATTTTTGATATGCAATGTTTTGCCATTCCTATAGGTTATTGTCATTGCTTCCTTCAACCCCACATCATGTGTGTCTTTAAATTCTTTAATGATCTTGCCCATCACCTTGTTGTCATCAGGCTTAGAGAGAGGGAAATCCACTTCTAGTTTGTTTTTGCCATGATTCTTAGGTGGGAAACCAGTCCTTCCACTAAAAATTGGTTCAAACTCCTTGAGAAATGAAGGTTCAGCATCATAGATTTTCGTTGGGAGAACTACTTCAGGAGTGAGAACCTTTAGAATTGTGGTGTGAATAGGGGCTGGTTCTGAGGTCGAGGTAGCTTGAGACGAGGTTACAACTTTGAAAATAGAATCTTTGATTAGCCTCTCAGAGTTCAAAAACCTCTGATTGATCCTTTCATTGATTTCCTTAGTTCTTTGTGCTAGTTGTTCCTATTTTTGAATCATCTCTTCCTCACTCATGCCAGAGAAATCAAAGTCACTAGCCTTGACTATAGGCAGTGAAACTGGAGGAAGAGAAAACACCTTTGTGAGTTCAAACTCATTTGGACTGGCAATTATTTGAGGTGTTGGTTGTTCCCCCATATTTGATGGCACACTTAAGTTGTCAGACTCCCCCTCAACTTGTGGCAATGATTGAGTTGTTGTAAATACTGGTTCAGAGACCACTGGTATATTCTCCCCATTTTTGTTATCAACAAGGGTTTGAACCGTTCAAGTATCCTACAACAACTGTTGTAGGAGTAGAGTCTGTGAATTTTGATTTGCTAAGAAGGTGTCCCTCTTCTGCTCCATCTTATCTACTCTCTTAGAAAGAGTCTCCACAGACTGAGAGAGTTGATCATCCTTTTGCAGCTTTCTCTTGATAGAGTGGATAGTGGAGATAGGAAAAGCAGTGTCAATCCTTCTATCCACAGCATCCTTAAGTGCATCTACCTTAGCTTTGACCTCCTATGTGAGAGCTGTGTGCTGTAGAAATTGCATCTTTTGGAGTTAAGCCATGAATTTGGATAGGATTGTTTTCCTTTTAGAATTTGATGTCTAGTATTCAGTGAAATCTTATTGATGTTGCTTTAGAATCACCATATGGATATCCTCCGATGGAGCCTGGCTTGAGAATAACCAACCAGGTGTGCTTTCTAAGGTGGAAGGACCTTCACCTACTCCTTCACCACCATCTAAATCACTGTCTTCCTCTTCAAAGTTGCTGTCATATTCAAAATCATCATCAATAGTTGAAGGCAGATTGGAGATGGCATCTTTAGCTCTTAACATGGACTCAGTAGTATGCACCAAGTTCTGCCTCATTGACATCCATTAACTCATTAGCAATGGTTGTAGTAGCTTCCACCCTTATCTCTCATGTACCTGCTTTTCTCTCATTTTCTCTCTGTTCTTGCATCAGGGGCTCCCCTGGCTCACACCTCTCACACCCTCACCTTCACCTTCTAAGGTGGAACTCTCTGTGTTCACTTTTACCAGGCTAGAAGAAATAGCATGTCTCTCTTGCTCTCCCTCTCATTTTGCCTGGTTGTAAGCCAGCCTCTCACTTTTAGTTATTTCACTTCATGCCCTCAGCCCTAATAGTGTTTGTACTACTACTAGATCATCTACACTTGTGGTTGTAATACTTGAAATTGGAGTTCCAAGTGTAGAAGAGAGCTTCAACTGATGGGGAATGTCAGTTGAAGTAGTAGAAGTTAGCTTCAACGGATGGTTGCTGTGAGGCATATCCGTTGAAAGAGAAACACTCATCAATGGATGAGAGACATCCGTTGAAGAAAGAAAAGAACTAGCAGTTGAAATAGAAACTATGGTAGAATATGTGGAGATTGATTTTAGTTGAGGTGCCACAAATTGAACCAAAGTTTCAGAAAAGGATGATTGGTGGTCCAACAAATCATCTAAAAGATGATGACCACCAATTTCAGAATGGGGCTCCTCCAAGAATTTCAAAGTTGGATAATCATGAATTGATGTGTTTATCATGACCACATCCAAAGAGAGAGTTGGTGAGTTTGGTGCTTCTGTTTCGATTTGAATGTTGAGAGAATGGGGTTATGACTCCACATTAATTGGAGTCACATCAAACTGACTTTGTGAAGGTGCAAACACAAAATCTGTGATTTTGGCTTGCACAGTGTGTGTACCTTGTGCATCCCCGACTATCTTAGCCTTTTTTATCATGACATAGGCTTTAGACATATCTTTAGGGATACTTGTGTCCCTATCCCTCTTGTTCTGTGTTCCTGGTTGGGAACTCTTTTCAATAGTGACATCTTTTTTAGAAGATGCCACTAGGGATGTGTGTAATTCCTTTTCAACCACTATATCTTTTTGAGAAGATACAGGGTGATTTGGCTGGGATTCACTAACCTCTCCCACCTTGTTCTTGGGGTTTTGTTGACTTTCACCCCTTCCCTCACCTCTCACTTCCACCTGAGCACTCCCTGGTCACCTCGTAGATGTGCTCGACCGACGCGGCAAGTGGTGTGTAAGACCCTGGCCTTCTATCTTGACCTGACAAGGGCTCTCGTTCTCTTTTCTCATTGGTAATATTCACCCGGTTAGGACTTCGTTCGCGACCTCTATAGTCCGGACTTGGAGATCTATCATTTCTTTTATTCCTGCCCTTATTACTTCCATATACTTCGCCCTTTTTGTTATCTGCCAACGACTGCTCAACCCTCTTATACGACTCAACTTCAGAAAACAACTCAGCTAAAGTAGTTGGATCCTTCCCTTGTAGATGTTTCCAGAAATCAGTCCCCACTCTCAACCCAGCGATCAAGAAATTTTTTAGTGTTTCATTCGTCGCACCTCTAACCCATGCGGCCTCTGCACTAAACCGCTTGAAATAAGCACTCAATGTTTCTCCCTCAAGCTGCTTGATATTTGCCAAGGAAGTTACAGGGGGTGAATATTTGACCGCTGCCTGGAACTGTGTTAAAAACATCATCTGCATCTGATCTCAGGAAGTAATCACTTCACTTCCCAACTTCTGGAACCACTGCTGAGCACTGTCTCTGAAGGTTGCAGCTAACAAGCGACACCTAGCCAAACTCGGAACCTGATAGACATCTATCTCAATATTGAAACGCCCTAAGAATTCTTTTGGATCAGAATTTCCATGAAAACGGAGATCGGCTGTCGTGTTTCGGTATCCCATAGGCAGTAAAACATCTTTCACAGCAGTAAAACATCTTTCACAGTAGTAGAGAACGGAGATGTCACCTTGGTGGAAAAGGCACATGTTCCCCCTTCCAGGTGTGCCAGCAGCTTTCTTATATCTCCCACATTAACATCCCCTAACCCGGGTACATTTTGAACCCGACTAGGCTGACTTCCAACCAGAAATGCACCCGCAACATGCGGGGTAGGCGCGCCAAAACTTACCAACACAGATGATGGTGTACTTACAATGGGAGGTGTTTGCGTCATAATAGGATGTGTGAGTTGCACGGATACATGTGGAGTGATTGGTGGAGTGGATGCAGCAACAGTTTGAGTAGTTTGATTTTGAGTACCATACAAAAAAGGTGGAGTTTGAGTATTAACTGGGATAGGTTGACTTACCTGTTGCTTTGCTGAATTCGGAATCTCCGGCGCGTCTATTTGAGTTTGATTTCTTCTCACCCCACTAGTTGCACTGTGCGAAGGTATCGGAACAATAACAGGTTCTTTTGGAGGACCAATATCAGTATATCGTCCTGAATTCACTCGACCTCGTCCTCGAGAACTTCTTCCTCGATATCCTCCTCGTACAAGCTGCCCTCCTACATGCATCTCCCTCCTTCCGTCCTGCCCAGCAATATTTGTTCGGCTTCCACCTTGTTCCTTCTCCATCTCCAGAAGCAACTCCTTTATCTCATCACTACTTAACTCCAAGCCCATGAGATCCATCATTGCCGATAATCTCTGGCTGGTGTTCAGTTGCTTACCACGCGAGCCGCCCGGGCGACCAGTGGCAACCAATGTCGGGGGGGTCTCGTGGGGACTCGGGGTGCCATGAACTAGCTGACTATCCTCAGGAAACTCCACAATAGGTTCAGTCTCTCCAAAGTCTAACCTTCGCGGAGTAATAGGTGGTCGCCTTACTATATCAGGGTAGTTAATACCCCTTCCAATTCCGGTGGCCGGAACACCTCTGGCAGGTTCACTCTCCACATGACGTCCCCCACGTCCATACGAACCATGCCGAGACCTTCAAGATTCAACTGCCCTCAACCTAGCGTCAAAACCTCTCACAGTCGCACTCATACGATGTAACTTGTCCATAAGTTTCGTGTTACTGATCAGCACCGGTGGTCGACTTCCGGTGACATGGGTCGGGTCTGCAGCAGTCACCGGAACGTAGGGTTCATCTCCTTCATAACCCTCCGAGTAAAAACTTCCCTCTTCGTACAAACCTTCATCGCGATTTCGAGACATCTTTCCTCCTAGATGAAGATCTAATTTCCCCCTCCTTCTAGCGCCAATTTGTTAACGGAGGAATTTGTGATAACAAAATTTGAGGTTACGTGCCGGAATTAAGATATACGATGGTTGTGATTGTATTTTCAAGAAGCTGAGATCAAAGGAGCGGTGGTGGTCTCTCTGAGCTCTCAACGTCCAACCCCTTTAATGTGCCTACGTACCCTATATTTATAGGATCATGCTTCACGTAGTTCTAATAGAACAAGGATCCTAAGTCTGCTAGAGATAGGTCTTCTTGGTAACAAGCATCAAGCATAGTCCATGTCGGACTAGAACTCTCAACTCATTATGAAATGTATATCCAAGCCCACTAAGGAGAGCCTATACGATGAAACCTAGCCCAATGACCCCAAGGCTCAACTATGACCGTGCCTTCACGGATACAACATTAGCCCTAACTACCGGAGCTAACATCAACCGCTACCAACTACCACATCAGTCATTTAGTTGTAGGGACAAGTCATGGTTTACTTCAAATGTACAAGCTGATCCTTACCCCCGATGAGGATAACCCACCAGACTACAGGGCAAGTTCTCCAAAGTTATCGTCACACCAGGCATATCCTACTCCCCCAACAAGGATAACTTTCTAGAATACATGAATGGACCCTTTGAGTGTATAGACAGACTTAATCACACCTTGATTCCTCAATAAGGATAACTTATTAGAATACAGAATCATGCCTTCAATCATGTTTGGTCTTCATCTTGTAGTCTTCTATAAATCTTCAATACACGCCACCCATTAAATGATATTATATTCCTTCTTCATGGTATCTCCAAGTTGGCGCCCTAACTTGGTCCTCTTCATCATGTTGGCGCACCAGCCTATGGTTCGCCCAAGGTTGGCGCTCCAATCTTGGTCCTGCCCATGGTTGGCGTTCCAACTCGTACATGCTCCTGTTTTGGAGCTTCAAGTTCACCTCTTGCTTCCTTCATCTATCATTCATATTAATATTTTCCTGCAATCATGTTATCCTAGCAGTTGGCCATCTTCAAATAGTCAATTCTTTCCTTGTATAAATTTTGGATGTAACAGAAAACACGGCTAAAAATTCGCTACACACCCTTCAAATCTCCGCAAACACACAAATTTCAGCTTTTTTAGGTTAATAATATATTTAGCACATATTCATATGCAGATGTGGTTAATTTTATATTTCAACTTATGTTATATTATATCTACTACTTGTAGTTGTATGAAAACTTTAATATATATAAATTTCAAAAAAGATTATATATTATATATTATTAGAGAGATATACAAAATTGCAGTTGTATGTTAACATAAATAAAAGTTGCAGCGATACAAAGTGAACTAGTTATCCCTAACTAAATCTATTAATATAAAGTAACTTAATTTAATTTACATTTCTTTCATATTTTATAAATAATATTTTTTACAAAATTAATAAAGTTTAGTTTGTTAGTTTTTTTTGTAGCAGTAGTCAATTACTTTTTATTATTTAAACACGTGAAAAATAATAAATTGAATAAAATATAGAACGAAGGTCATGAAATTTAAAATTTTATGCATAATTATCATTAACATAATAATGAAAAAATATATGTATAAAATTTATGAAGTCATAAAAGTAAAAAACTAATCTTTTTCTGTTTTGCATGTTTGGAACACATTTTCTTAATTTTCATAAGTTTTCTAAGAAAAGAAAAAGTCAAAAAAATTTAGAAAATTTGGAAAAAGAAAAATGGATTTTTTTTCTCCAAACAGCCCCTTAGGTGTTCTTTCATTTAAAAAAAGTGTTAGTAGTGTTTAAATATTCAAATTAAATCAATATACTTATATAAAGAAGAAGACGAGTGCAGTGAGGTGGCGTCTCAAATCGCTTCGATCTATTTTTCTAATTTTCTCAATTTTTTGAATTATTAATATTAAATATTCGAAAATATCTCAATTGTCTTTAAAATCTTTACTAATGTAGTAAACTAAATATTCGATTTTAATATATTTGCATTTAAAATTTTTACTAATAGAGGAAACTAAATATTCAATTTAAATATTCTCCTGATTTTTTTATTAGAAAATATCTCAAATGTCTTTTAACTCTTTGCTAGCGGAGGAAACTTAATATATAATTTTAATATTCTTATCTTTAAAATTTTTACTAATGTAGGAAACTACATACAATTTTAATATTTTCCTTAATGTTTTATTAATGAATATATTTAGTAACATAGGAAACATTATCTTAATATTCTACTGAATTTTCTATTTAAGTCAAAACTAAGTATACGCTATTAATATTCTTCTAAACTTACTCTATGAGTCCAATTTATTTAGTAATTTTTTTTACTATCTTTTAATCGAGAAAAATAATAAGGAGACTATATGAGAGGTGCAAGACGATTAGAGAGGCACCTCTCAAATTGTCTTGATCTATTTTTTTAATTTTATCAAAATTTTGAATTAATAATATTAAAGGTTATAAAATATCTAAATTGCCTTTTAAATCTTCGTAATGAAAATCTTAATTACATTCTCCTAAACTTTTTTTTAAGTCAAATTACTATCTTAATATTCTCCTAAAATTTATCTTCAAGTCAAATTATCATGTTGATATTTTTTTTAAACTTTCTCTTCAACTCAAAGTTACCATATTAATATTCTCATATATATTATTTTTCAAGCTCTAAAATTTATCTTAAAGTCAGATTATCATCTTAATATTTTCCTAAAAAACTATTAGAAATTTTTCTCATAATTGTTTTGTAAAAAAACCATATTTAATTTATCTATATGTTTTACATATATATTCAAAATTATTTTTTTAAGTTTTACCTTCTAAAATATATAGAAGATAATGCTTATAAAAAATGCAAGTTTCAATCAAATAAAATGTGGAAGTCTTATTTTATTTTCATTTATTTTCTCGAGTAACTATATTTTTAATAATAAAAATTAGAATTTTAAAAAATATTTAAATTAAATTTTATGATATAATGAAATTGATTAATAGATGATGTAATTTATTTAGTAAATTAGTTTGTTATCTCTTTATATTTGGTAACAACAAGAAAACGGGGTCATTGAGAGAAAACATGTTAAACGTTGGTACAATTCATTAGGAACAGCATATGGTATGCTAGGATTTAATATTGATGTTATATTATGTATTTTAAAATAGAAGTTGAAATATGAATTTTAAGAAAAATAAAAATGGTTATAAATTTACTAATATTTAATATAATATTAAAATAATGAAAAATATTAAACAATTGACCTTTTCAATATTTATTCAAAATTTCGGTAAATGATCAAGACGAGACGAAACGGAGAATTGAAAAGAAACCTTAATTTTATGTTAGAAATATTATTTTATCTAAAAACATATTTTTTTTTAAAAAAATAGAAAATTTTAGAAAATTTATTATAATTAGTAAACTAGTTATATTTAAATGACAGTCTTGCAGCAAAATGTAACATAAAATAAGAAAATTCAGATATATAGATGACATTAGCTGCTGCCTTGGCCAGTTAATTGATTTAATACAAACGCAGCAACAACTCAAATTTAAGGCCTAGAATGCTCGACATACGGTTAAGTTGCTTGTTTGAATTTATTACTTCCGAGTTCAGCAGCTTAAATCTCCATTTTCTACTTTAATATTGCATAGGTAGGACTACTAATAAAGACCAAAGTTATATTTTAGACGACTATCTACAGCATTCTTGGGAGTTCTTTGTGTATTTTATTCACCTACAATAATATTATAACACGCAAAGGAGCCAATTGTACAAAATATGACCAACAGATTACAGGAAGGAGCTCTTATATGAAGCTTGAAAATGTCAAATGCGCTTTAAAAATCCAGGAACATACAAAAAAAAGTCATTCTATCAACACATCTTATAACAATGATAAAATGAAAACCTTGAATACTCGGAAGACTACTTCACATATTTGACAACACATTCTTCCGTCTGTCTCCAGCTTTCTTAACCACAAACAGATTCCAAGAAAAACTTGCTCAAAAAGTATCATCCCTACAACTTACAATGGTTCCTATTTCACCAATAGTTTTGTACTCTTATTATACCAAAATATAAAGAATAGTATCCATAGGGATCATTTACTACATGTCACAAGCAACGAATTGATGATGTGCATCACGAGACGAATACTTGAAAGCTCATTGGGAGGCGTGGTGGGAAGATTCATTTGATGGCTTAGAATCTGATATACTTGATTAAAGATTGGCTTTACATGTTGGGCAATCATAACGTCACCTGGGTTTATCACCATCGCTACATCTTTCATCCAAACAAGTTTTCGAGATGTATCATTGCTGATATCACAAGCCAACTGCTGCAGAAGTGAGAGTAATACTCCTTGGCTCAAAGGAAGTGTCTTCATTGACAAAATTTTACTCAAATCAACCTGATAGCAGACAAGCAGAAAGAAGTAACATATAAGACCCTAGCTACTAACAACTTTCTAAACAACCCAAGCAAAAAAGAAATGATCACATAACATTAGAGACTACTAACAGAAAACATGAAAAACAAAAACCAAAAAAAAAAAAAAAAAACGCATCGGCAATGGAACTGAAAACACCAAGGGGTGATTACAAAAAACTTATTTTTATTCATGGGATCTCCAGTGCATCGACTTCAATCAAGTTAAAAGTTAAAACAAAAAAATATAAGTATACAACATCTTTACATATAGGGGCACACACAAGGCATAGATTTTTAACGAAAGAAAGAGTAGGCTACTATCAAGCACAATGTACACCACCACAAGTCAAAACTGTTGTCTGTTGCATATCAAATATTTTCTACATCAAAAGCACAATATGCACTGTCATAACTATTAGCAGATGGTTTTGAATAGATGTCAGCATCTGTCAGGAATAGCATAGACTAATGGTAATAGGCACTAGTTAGTAGTTTCTCAAGATTTGTGTCTTAGAAGTACTATAGGCCAGTAAGGGCATTAGTGTCTTTTCAGAGTTGGTACAAGACTTAGCCTGTAAATACCAAGTCAGTTGTAATACTTCAATATGTTCAATATATGAAAATGGTGCCACCAATATCTTTCTCTCTCTATAACTGTCTCTTCTCTCTCTAAACTCTATCTTCTTCTCCAAGTTTCTATCTGATTCTGATCTCCTCTCTACAATTCTGATCTCTATCTCTCATAATCTGGCTCTCTTCTGCTAATTCTCTCTGTTTCTCTGCGATATCTAGCTGGCTATCTCTCTTATATCACTAGAACATACAAAAACAGTCACAAAACAGTAGAGGAATTCACCAGTTCCTGACAAATTCTTTAATGGAAATGACATATACAATGATTTATGAAACCTTCATGAACCTAGTATGCCAACTAAGGAAGGTGTTCATGATTTAAAGCCCGTTATTGTGCCTGAAAATGCAATTGTTTTGAAGCTTAATGATCTCAATACTTAAGTTGTCCTGGTGAGCTTGAATGGATAGAGGGTGACATGAAGATGTGGTTCTTAAGGACTGCGAATTCTCATTGTTTGGGAAGCTTAGCAATTTATTGTGAGGATAATGTGCTTATCTTTGATCCTGGTGGTAGTGGTTTGCAAAACACCAATCGAAAAGGTGTTATTAAAATGCTCAAAGAAAAGGTCGGGCATAAAGTGACACTGGATGATGTTTCGGTAATAATCTCAATTTGTGGTCAACTTAGGCATTGCCTGGATAGTAGTTTGAGTTTTATGGCTATAGAGCAACTATCGGGAGAACCTTCACAGTTGCAGAGGAAGGTGTTGAAGGTGTTTATCATTCAGATTGGGAATTTAGATAGATTACAAAGCCAAACTATTCAAAAAGTGAGTTATGGGATTGATGAAATTGTTAGTGAGATCAATCAACAAAATGTTAGTTCTGCAAGAGTTGGGATGAGTGTATCAGCCTATAGGCACATTGTGCTGAGACAAGGCAGCCCAGACAAGATAACAAAATTTGAAGTCAAGGAGGCCTGGAGAAAAAAGTGTACAGTTACTATATTTGATCCAGGAGATGTTTTCAGGATACTCAACATGTTGGTAATGGGATTCTATATATCGACAGTTGCTTCAAGATGTCCTGAATGGAAAAGATTTGTACATGACAGGAAAAGGAAACATAGGAGAGATGCACGTGGAAAGAAGTTGAGACATGCAAGAACCACGAGGACATGGTTAATTTTCAAGGGGGGAGATATGTCAGAAATAGAATAGACTAATGGTAATAGGCACTAGTTAGTAGTTTCTCAAGATTTGTGTCTTAGTAGTACTATAGGCCAGTAAGGGCATTAGTGTCTTTTCAGAGTTAGTTGCAAAACTTAGCCTTTAATACCAAGTCAGTTGTAATATTTCATTGTGTTGAATCTATGAAAATGGCTGTGCCACCAATCTCTTTCTCTCTCTATAACTGTCTCTTCTCTCTCTAAACTCTATCTTCTTCTCCAAGTTTCTATCTGATTCTGATCTTCTCTAAAATTCTGATATATATCTCTCATCTCTCTGAATCCGTCTCTCTTCTGCTAATTCTGTCTGTGTTCTCTATATCTAGCTGCTATCTCTCTTATATCACTAGAAAATACAGAAACAGCCACAAAACAGTTCAGGAATTCACCAATTCCTGACAGCATCTGATCCCACCATCAAACAGTATTTGTTTAATCACTTCCGACAAACATCAAAACCAAAAACCATATTTTGCAGTACCACTATCTTCATAATTACATGGTTAGGGTTCAAGCCTCTAAGTGGCAAATCTTGGAATCTGCTGCCTAAATTACACTAAATAACAAGAGAAGCAATTTGCAATGCCCACTGGCAACATCAAACAACGCAACTTTCTACTTCTCAAAGCCCTAGGGGGTGGGGCGCTGAAAAGAAAATTCATACCTGAGAGCATAACCAGGATACAATGGAAACATCACTTCTTTGCAGCGCTACGGTGAAAGCGTCTTCATACTTCTGCTCAGAAACCAATCCCAATAGTTCTCTTGTAGGATCCAGTGGCCCTTCAATCTAATGAATGATTGAAATGCTTTAGCTAACACTATTTTTAGTTACTTAAGTATTTTCTTGTTTGCTTTGTAAGACCAGTAATGATACGGAGTTAGCACAAACCTCGCCTCGAAGACCACCAATAGCTCCATTACTCTGTTGTCTGACCAACGGGTTTGCAGAATTGGCACTAGCTCCTGCAACGGCAAGAGCTAGCAACTTTCTCTGACCGTCGACTAGTTCAGTACTAAGAGTTTGAGTCACAGAAGACGCTGAATTGATAATCTCCTGCCGATCACAGAATAAAGTTATAATTTGGTAGGAATGATCGATCTATTGATAATACTTTTGAAAACATTTTAAACACCAATGGCCAACATATTAATTGTTTAATTCCAGGTTCATGATTGAATGGATATCAAATACGAAAAAACATATGATGACACAGAAGGGGCATATAAAGCTAACCCTTAATGCAAGCGCCAACGGTGAATGTGAGGATTCAAACTGGTGCTGAGCTGCACTTGTATGCTCAGCCATCCCCCTTTGGAAAGTAGTATCAACTTGTTCAAACATAGCCTTGCACGACACCTCAAATGAAGGGACCACAGAAGTTTCCAAGCTAGATTTCAATGCTTCCTGCATATAAAACTTAATCATTAAGATTTATGCCATCTAAATAAAGGAAATATAGAGTGTAAAGAGATAAAAATGAGGGAAACACTTTATGTTTTAATTGGGTTAGTTAGCCCATTAATTCCAAATTACTAACCCACAAACATAGCGTAGAAATGTCTAAAGCCTGCTTAGCAGTGTCATCTTATTAGATCATGAATAAAATTGTACCAGCTGATAAAGATACCTCACTTAAATTCCACTTAACACTAAACACTTCTAGTTTTGTTTTTCTTTTCTATTGTATTTAAGCATTAGATGCAAACCTGAAGAATTTGTTTGCCAGAAGTCTGAAACTGTGCTTGGATGTGCCTAGCAACGGTAGCTTCAAGTCTAGAGTTGACAGACTTCTCCAGTTGGTTCACTGCTTTGTCGCCTACCCCTCTCTGCACCATATAAAATATTAGAAGCAGTTATCATCATTTAGCAAAAACAAAAACCATTTATTTCTGTAAAGTTCAAGTCTCCAAATGAACCTGGAAAGCCTCTGGGATGGCCGTGGATACTGCTTTCTCAATAGCAGGAACCAACGTGCGGGATACAGCTGGCCCAACTGCAGCTATTTCCTTCTTTACCATTTTCTCTAACACTGCAGGCAAGTCCTTTGTCAAAGAGTTTGTTACCAAATTCAATATTTGCTGTGTCCGCTCTCGCAATAACTTTTCCTGTTTTGCGCTCTCCTCCTGAAACCGAGCCCACAGAGCATCTGAATTAGCTTTTACAGTTTTCTCCATACTCTTCCCCAGGGCAGTTTCGACTCTCCTGCCTTCTTTGTTAACTGGTACAGCAACCATCACTGACATTTGCTTTTGTAATTCTTTTTGCATACTTAGAATCTGCAACAAACAACAAATTTGACATATAAGATACAAGACAAATAGAATATAGGGAGAGAATCTTGATTTTTTTTCTTTCCCAGAAAGGTCCAAAGAAAACAGGATCAGATGTATATATAACACGTACATACCTTCAATATGAGGTAATATACGTGACAAAAAATCATAAAACTCTGAAGCACAAGAAAGATGCAGAACAAGGCCATAACATTGAATATTTTTTGATATTTTAGAACATGTAATTCAATTTTAATTAACGAATTTACCCTAGCACAGAAAAGAAATCTACATGTGCTTATAGCCTTTATCCTTGAGGTTCATAAGCAAAAAGGCCATTAGTGTTTGTGACTAATGTTTCAAATCCTCACTTCTGTTTAATGCATACCAACTAAGACTTCAAATCAGTTAGTACTTAGTACAAGGATAACTATTAAGTATTAATAAAATATGAATTATGATAGGTGCAATACAAGAACCTAAAATTATATTTGTTAAAAGTGAAACCAAGACACCCTTGGCACAATAAATAGTTTTTGTTCTCCAAAAGGTATTATAGAGCCACTACAAAAGTATATCGAACACATGATAGATATATAAGCAAGTTATTGTAAAGAAAAAGAGGAACTCACACCCAGAAAGAATAAATTAAGAACAATGACAAGTCAAGGATACTGAATCAAGCATAAATAATATGTAGAAAATTTATCCCATAAAAAAACCACACAACTCTAAGAAGCAAACACAAATGAAAATGAAGACGTCCATCAATGATAACTGCAACAATGTTGTCATGCATCTATACCAGATAATAACAGTTGAAAGTGGATAAGGAATAACTAGCATGTGCAAAGATAGAGCCTGCACCTGATTTATTGTCTCCTGCATGGTTTGAAGTTGGGAGAATGCAGCATCTACAGAGGGCACACTCGAGCTAACAGTTGGTTCATGATAAAAATCTGTTGAATTAGAAACACTTGGAGAAGGAGATATCGAAATTGATCCTTGAGCATTTTTTGTTTTCTGCTTTTTCCCTTTTGTTGTCTGTGAAGGAGGTGCCGTTGCAGGTACAGATGAATCTACAACCTTTCCAGAGCTATCTTTTAGAGAGTCTTGAATTTCTTCCTGGTTACTTAACAGTTGATCCATTACATCAGATTCTCTAGCACCATCAACTTGTCTAGATTCTTCCATAATATAGGCCTCAAGTGGCAGGGTGTGGGATTCTCTTGCCATCTCAATACCAAGATCGGCAGCTTGAGAATAAAATGATTTCTCCCTCCTATCTGAGGCAAATCCATGGAGCTCTCCCGGAGTGGCAAGTTCTTCAGTTTGACTAAATTGTGACTCACCAACAACCTTAACTTCAACTTCGACATTATGTGCATCAACATTGACAACTGCATCCGGAATATTTGGCTCTCCGTCTCCCTTGTGCTCTGTATAATTTGTTTCTGAAGATGAGGTTGCCCTCAATATCTCAGAAGGGGTTACCAGATGGGTAGGGTGCTTGAACTTAATGGGATGATTGAGAATAGTTGAAGTATCCTCTTGTGGAACTTTCTTCACATCCTTCTTGGGATCATCCATGGTGGAATCAGAAGGATTTTTATGAACAGTATCCATTTGTCTGTCAACCAAAAATTCGGTAATATTCTGATCTCCGCTAAAGTCACTAAGCTGAGAACCTGGCTCAAAGTTGCTTGATGGACTTCTGAAACCAGAGAGCTTACGTGACAACCTAGGGCTCAGAGGAATTGGTGGTGATGAAACAGAGGCAATATCATTATCACTACTCACCACCGGCAAAGAGAGAGGTCCGGACTCCGCACCTAACATAGCAACTTCCTGTGAAATGGTTACCTGCGCCGAAGGGGAAGTTAAGAGATTTCTTGCTGCAAGTGTCCCACTCTCGGAGCTAATTTCATGTACCGCCGGTCTGGTTTGAGGACTAGCAAAAAGAGTCTCAGAAGGTTTAGTTCCACCAGTCTCAAAATTAGTCAATCCCGTAGTACTAGTTACATCACGCGATACACTAGAATCTGACCTCTCAAGCACATTCTCTAGTGGGGGTGGTAAGCACTGAGACAAGTCTAGCGCATACTGTTGGATGGCTTGTGTCTGGACACAATAAACTTGCACAATTTGGTCACCATGAGGTAACAGATCACTCGTCCCAGTAAAGCTCAAAATTGGCATTGTAACAGTAAACTCTGCAATATAATCCAAACGGGTTGCTGCTGGATTAGGACCATATTCTAAGTGTACTGCATAGATAGCATTTTTCTTGGCATTGGCCAATAACAGAAGACCTGCTTGTGACAAAGCCAAGACTTGATTGAAAAACACATCTTCCACCCTAGGTGCAGCAGAGCTCCTCAACTCCAAAGTCTGGGTGCACTGCCACGAATCAGTATCACTAGGAAGCAGCCATCCTTCTTCGCTTGTAGAGGTCCATATTTTCACTTCACGATTCAGAGGACCCTAATAAAGTAAAGTCAAACAAGGAATTATAGATGAATACAATAATACAAGAAAAACCTCGGGATTAATAGAATCAGATATTAAATTATCAAAAATTCAGAACATATAACTAACATCAAATTTATCATGGACACTGTAAACAATAAATATTATTTGATAACTGAGAAAATGATCTACACCACTGGAAATGTGAAAAGAGAAAATGAAATGGCATTGTGAAGAACTGAAGATTCATACACATACATGTTAGTTTATTGGTTTATGTAAAAAAATAATTACAATTGCCGATACATACCCCAGTAATGAGTATAATGTGATCTGGGCGATGAGGGGAAGTCAAAAATGTAGCTGAATTGACAGGCGAACCATCGTGCGGCCTCAGTACTGCAATGGGGTGCGACTTACGGTCTTCCCAAACTTTTATCTGCAGATAATTAAACAAAACATTTAGCAACAATGATGAGAAATGAAGTCATTGTTGAATATATCACAAAAAAAACAAAATTGTATAAGCGTATCTCATGTAGCACAAAAACGAAATGTTCGCTATAGCCGTGAGCAAAATAAATAAATTCACTTCATAACAATAAATGGGTTAAAATGGATTAGCAAATATATATATATATATATATGCACAGTGGTTTGTGGTTCGAAATATCAATTTATGCTGCGCAAGCCATTTCTAAAAAAGGTCTATCAGGCACCTGATAGGTAAGAGTACCATTTACTTCTTCTGTTACCAGCCACAATATAGACCAAACAGATGTAAACATTCCCAAATTTAGTAGGTACAGTTCATATATACAGATACTTTTCACAAAAAAAGACACAGGTCTAGAAAAGAAAGATTTTGTCAAACCCAAAGTGGAACTTGCTGTCCACGAAAAGAACTTTCAAGGCATCTGGCATCCACTTTTATTTGCATGCATCTATGTTACAAAAACGTAACATGATATATCACAAAATTATTAACCATCTCGTAACAAATTAAGCAGTCTCCATTTTAATTTAGTAATGACAACAAAAGAGGCTTTTAAAATAGTCACTGTTAATCTGTTATACCACCACCAACACAAGGATGGAAAGAAAAAATATTTAACTGCTCATAAAGGTAGTCAAAATCAGAAGAAACATACCGTGCCATCCACAGAAGCTGAAACTAACCGTGTAGTCATCCATTGGCACATCGACAAATCAGTCACTTCTCCATCGTGATTACCAACAAACTGGACCCCGTCTATCAATTTGTCAACATGGCATTTCAGAGGTTCCTCTGCTGAAAGAACTTCACCTTTTCCAACCTTTGTAGTATCAATTCGCAGAACACTTTTCCCAATACCAACTACAAGAACTTCCTAAGAACAAGAAAAATAGGAGTTGAAAATTTTGAAGAGCTAAAAATTGTGCAACTTAGACGCTCCGAAATTTCCTTATCAGGTTCATAAATTGTAGCAGCCAAAGCAAATATACGAGTGCGGGGATGCGGGTGCGTAGTGCGGGGATACATGGATTCGGCAAATAAAATAATATGGGGATTCGGCTGCTGGGGGATGTGGCACATATAATAATATTATAAATATATATTTGATGTCATGAATGATAAAATCTATTAACAAAACTAAAAATTTATGCAAATTGAATCAAGTACATGTTATAGGCATCTAAAACACAAGAATATAAACAAAAATCAATTATGTTCGTAGTACAAATTGTGAAAAAGATAAATTGTAGTTGAGATTTTTGAGCATCTGAGTATCCCCAAGAATCCGAGTATCTGATACGGGGGTGCGTGGGGACACAGGGATTCATTGGATGATGGAAGAATCCCTGCTTTCTAAAATCATAGCATCCCATGAGCGATTTTACACTAAATCACTAATAGAATGTGCACCTGTTTATGGCAGTGCCAGCAAACCCGGGGATGAACAGAATCCCCTTCTCCTACAATCTGAATAGCCATAACTATCTTTCCTGTAATTTGTGATTTCTCTTCCTCGCCTGGACCTTCTGTTATCTTCCATATATATACACGTCCATCAACACTTGCACTGCACAAAAATATGTTAGCATAGCTCAACAATTCAATTCTTGAAGAAAGACATCTGAGTTATACCTAGCCAGCAGGTGAACATCTTCGGCAAAAAATGCCATGTCTGTGACCCTCTGAGTAAAGCAAAAAAAAAGTATTATTTAATGAACAAACATAATAATAGTGCAAAAAAAACCTTCATATACGGATTCGAGGAGCTTCTTTCAATGTTAACTGACCAAGTACAAGCTAGCAGAAATCATAAGAATAAGATGCTCAGTTTGTTTGAGGAAATGTAATAAAAATAGTTATATTATGTGGGTGATTATCATTCCTTCATCCATTTATACATATTTACTCTAGAGGTAAAACCAACCAATTTGACAAGGAACGATCCCTTCTCTTTCCTACTTATTCCTTCACAAATCTCATCATAAAAAATTTGCACTCTTTAATTTCACTCTCCCCGGATCCCTCCTACTTCATTCTTCTCTCACTTTTATTTTGTTCATAGTTTTCCATCCAATTCCTACCTCACTCCATTCATTCAAACAAAACAGAGATTACAGCATTGGAACCTATTTAAGTACTTTTTTAAATCATCAAACTATTAAGTTAAATTGCAAGGTACATCTAGCAAACAGAATAATAATAATGAAAAAGCATAGAGCGTTAATACGATATAAATTGGCATAAACAATGGCAGAAATCATTCAGAACCTTAACATTTATATCGCAACAATTTCAAAACCATTCTGTTCCACAACAAATAGAAGAAAAGTAAGTAAACATTCCCATTAACTTGAAAATGATAAACGCGTCAATATTCAATGAGGCATCGCCAATAACGAAGAGATGGAGAAACCCGGCAAGGATCCCGAAAAGTAACTTGGCAAAACTGGTCTATATCTAGATTACTAGTGCACAAATTTGCAACTTCCATTAAAAAAGAATGCAAGAATATACTACTTCTAAAGGACATAAACACTATCTATTATACTATCTTCATCGCATACTGTAAATCCAATAAAACTAACCTGAGCAAGTCCTTTAAGCAACGATCTCAACGCAGTATTTATATTAAGCACACGAATAGCCCCCAATTTCAATCCATAACAAATATAACTCTTATTAACAGCAATCTGGCGTCCAACAACAAGTCCAGGATCCGAACCATACTTGGTAATCGGAGTAACCTCAAGCTGAGGCTGCACCTCCCCCATCAACCTAACATCAATATCATACACCACATGATCACTAACCAAATGCCTCCCTTTGGGCAACTTGCTACTCTGCATTCGCATCGGACTCGTCTGCACCATCGCAGCAGCCGTATTACTAACATTACTCATCATCTGACTCGCCTGCAAACCCGGCAAATTCTGTGCCATTGAAATATCCGAACCACCCGACGACGTAGGCTGAAGCTGCGCAATCACCGGCATATAATTCTGCTGCTGCTGCTGCTGAATCTCCGATTGCGGTCCGCTAAGTAAAGCCATAAGTCTAGCACCGTGATTAGGGTTGGAACTAGGGTTTGGCGGTTGAAGAGGCGGCGTAGGAAAAGGAATAGATCGCTGGTGGTGCAAGTTAGCAAGAGGAGGGATATGAAACGGCGACGTTTGAGGTGGAGGATAAGGGTAGGGCCCAGCGGGTGGAGGATAAGAAGCTGATGAAGGTGGAGGATAAGAAGAGTTTGGGAGCGAAAAAGGCGGAGAAGTTAAATTAGGGTTTTGTAAATTAGGGTTGAAGAATTTGTGCAAATCTAATTGAGGCGGTGGTATGTTTGGTTGTTGGTTAGGGTTTCCGGGTGAAGCCATCGATTATGAGTGAGTGTGATTGAGATCTGTGTGTGTCTTAATTGGAGATGAATTTGCGATGTGTTTTACGGTTCCAGATTCGATTATACATGTGTGAGGAATGTAAATGATTTGTTATTTATGTGATTCAGATCCACAAATGGTGAAAAGAGAGAGTGGGAGTCTGTGTGCCTCCTGTGTATGTATGTATATGTTGTAGTGAACAGGAAGGGGAAAATGACTTTTTGGAGACCAAACCCATGTATAATTGTAAATGAGGAAGATGATGATGAGTATTGAGTTCCATTCCATGCCTCCATTTTTTTTATTTTATTCATTTTTCATTATTATTTAAAAGATATAAATTAAAAAAATAAGTTGAAAATTATATTTGTAAATTTATTATCTTTGGGCATGTTTGGGTATTTTTAAAATAAGTTATTTTTGACTTATATAAGATAAATGTCAAGAAGTAATAAGTAAATTGTACTTATAAGTAAAATGAAGTATTTGGTAAATTATTACTTATAAACTTCTTTAAAAATATTAAAAATCATAAAATGAATATACTTAAGTTTACCATGTCTTTGGTTTTACATGAATTTTAATTAAATGAAAATATATCTATACTATCTATACTATATTATTAAAGCCGAAACATTGAAAGTTTTGGTTTTCGGTTTTCGGTCATTTATTCTATTTAATAAATAATAAAAATATATAAAAATAGTAACTAAATAATTGCCTTTTATAATTAAAACACTTTTTCTAACAAAATGTACTCCCTTCTCACGGGCAATTACCTTTAAATTAAAATATATTACTACTTTTTATATTTGTTGTCACTAAAATCTCTTTTTTCCAAAAACATCACGTGTAACCCTTACTTATTTATTTCAAAACCTATTTTAACAGATTTGTTACACTTATAAGTCAAATGATTATCAGAGATGCATTTTTGACATTGTTTCCTAGGAGCATTTGACACATAAGCATAACGGTTACCCTTGTTGACACCTACTTTTCCATTCCTGTTTTGTTTCTTTTTCTTAACTTCCTTATTGACCTTAGGACTCTTGGTAAGAAACTTTTATCCTGCTGCAACTTATTTCTTCAAGGCCTTATTCACTTTTATCCTGCTGCATGAACAATTTGAACTTCTTCCAGGACAATTATTTCATGGCATATGTACATTCTAGGTGCAAGAAACTTACTAAGCTCATTATAAACTTGAGCATACAGAATAAAGCTAAGTACATGAAAACAAAACAAGTACAATAAAGACCTATACTATATCCCAGTGATAAACTTCACTAGGTCATGTAGAGTGACATAGTCACAAGGTGTATGCTTGTTAATAGTGGTATTCAGACATGCCTTGAGCCTAACAATCTCCCCCAAATTGTGAGTAAGAAACTTAGGCACAATTTCATGTCTGATAACAAGCCTACCTTACATAAAAGGAATCATACTTCATAGAAAATAGCAGATGAACATTATGAACAGGATTTGATTACAAACAGAAAATGTTAGCTTACATATGATTTTTCTGTTGCTGAATAGCTTCAAATTCCATTTGCTTTTCTAGATAATCATCATAAACTTTCTTCTTTCCAGCTTCTTTCCTTCTGTTCATTTCTGAAATGGCTACCATAATTTCATCCTTTGCAGTCAATTCTTCCAAGAGAGGAGAGTCTTCTAAGTCTTCAACAGCAGTCTTCAGGGCACTTTCTACATAAGAGTCCAGGAAGTCCATCCTTATTTTGTTTATCCCTCCATTTTTATTTCTGTACTCCACTACATAAGGATTGAGCTTCACTTTGCATAGCCCTTTCTTTCTTAACTCCATAGCCTTCTCTTCCATTTCTGCCATCTCCTTTTCTTTCTGAATTCTTTTCTTTTCATTCCACTTCCTTAGTTCTTCTTGATAATCAAATTGCATTGTCAAGTACCTGGCAATTTCTATCTTCCAAATTCTTTCTTCTTTTTCCTCAAAATTCAGCAAGGCATTGATCCTTTCTAGATCATAGATTGGAAAGTATTGCCAGCTTCCAGTTTTCATCTCTTTCTCCCTTCCATCAGTGTATTTGATCTCTAGATGATCTTATATTACTTTGACTTCAAAGATCCTTTGAGCTCTTAGAAATACTAGGGCTTCTTCATCATAGTCTTCATCCAGAGGAGGTACATTTAGCCCAATACCATTTGTGATCACTCCATTTCTCTTTGTTATCCTTGTTCTTTTGGCTACACTTTTGATTTTCCAGTGCTTCACTTGAGGTAGCTTTCTTGAACAATGAGATTTAGTCTTCAGTGCCACATCATTTGGAAGTAACCTTAATCCTTTCCCTTTAATCCACTGTAGAACTCCACTAGATGTGACTTTGTGGAAGTGTCTTTTAGATTTTTCTTTTGTGGCTTCACTTTTCTTCTGTGGCAAATCAGTTTCAGATGTCTTGGTTTCAGATTTTGGAGGATCGTTACTAACAGTATCCACCCTAGACTTAGAGTCTTGTGTTTTGGTTAAAATAATGCTGGCAATGTCCTTGGCTTGCTGATTTCCACTCTTTCTCTTTTCAACTTCCTTCTTTCCATGAGTGTCTTTCTTGTCACTATCAACATCTTTAGATTTCTTGGATGATTTTCTCTTGCTGCTTTCACTCCTCCCATCCTTATCACTCCTTTGGAGACTCCTTCTTCCACCACTCTTATCTTCATCCTCTTTGTCTTCTTTCTTTTCTTTCCTCACTTTGATTGATTCAGGTATTCTGCCAGAAGTAAGAAATGTTTGCAGAATTTGGATTGTCTCTAATTCTTCTGCAGTCCTGAATCCCCTATTTTCTCTCAGCATTTGAATCACTTGAAGATCTTGTCTTTGGTCTTCATCTCTAGGTGAGTAGGAATCACCAATTGATCAATGGAGTTTGCCTTTGTGATGCTTTGGAATATTATTGTTCTTGGATTGGAGATGACCTCAGACAGCCTCAGGAATTGATCTCTTTTCAGTTCATCATATAGCCTTTTGTTGTTTTCCCATTTCCTTTCAATGAGCTCCAGTAGTGTATCCAGTTCAGTGTACTTCAGGTTGTCTAAAGATTCAAAGAACAAATTCCAGATGCAATTGCCTTTAGAGACCATAATTATCTCTCTCAAATGGATTTCTTTTACCCTCCTGACTACCACTGTAAGATATTTGATTTCTTCATTGAGCTTGTGTCTGTAGTTCAGGGTTTGACCATCTACACTGGTTTTGATGGCTTTCAGAAACTCCAGGAAGGCTTTATCATGATAGATGTTTGAGTTGACAACTTCCTGTAGCTTGGCCTCAGTGAGAAAATCAGCTTTCACTGGTTGAGCATTTGATGTGATTTGAGGAGCATTGGCATCCATGTGCATTGTGCCAGGATAGAATGTTGAGGTGACAATACTTTTCTGACCATCTCTACTGGTGACTGTCACTATAGGAAGGGTAAGAGGCTTTAGATCTTTTTCTTTGATTATGATGCCCTTTTGCTTTTGTTTTGCTAAGGCTCCCCCTTTCTTCTTCAGGATGATGTTTTCCTTTTCCTTCTCCCCCTTAGGCTTGGTATCAGACAAGATGCATTGGGCTTCACCAAGAATTGGAAGATTCATGTTTTTCATCATTTCTATCATCATTTGTTGTTGGACTAGCAAGATGTTGGAGGTGGTATTGCTTTGATTATCAAGTTTGGAATTGAGGAGCTCCAAAGAGTGAGAAATCCCTTGGTTTTCAGATTTGAGCTCAGCCACCTCTCTTTCCAATCTATCAACCTTGGAGAATAGTTGTTCAGACTTGAAGGAGTTTATAGACTGGTCCTTAAGCTTGGAGAAATCAAATTTTATGATATTGGAAATAGGTACTTCATCCACCAGCTTATCTCCATACTGATTTTTCCACATTACTGAGATCATGGAGTTTGAATTGATGTTGGATTGCACCTGATTCTCTAGCTTGGTAGACAGCTTCTTGAGATTATCAGTGACCAAAGCTAGGGTGAAATCCATCTTTGTGACATTTTGAGCAGTCTTTTGTACTTCCTTGAGGATGCCATCTACCTTGGGAAAATCAGAAAGATAAGAGTTCTTGAGCTTTGCCAATGATTAGTCTGTTTCTTCCTTGATAGTGGAGATTTCTGATTGAAGACCATTCCCAAGATAGTGCAAAGCCTTGAGCTGACTTTTATAAACCTCATTGACTGCATCATAGACTTCTGCAGGAGAAAGACTTTTGGCATTGGACCCCAAGGATGTAAGGTAGTCTTCCCTGAGAAATGCTAGAGCCTCCTTGAGCTTCACAGACCTCTTGGCATCCAATCAGGCATCCACATTTCCATCCTGTTGAGCCTCATCAACTATATTTTCCTTCTGTGCTTCAACATCCTCCTCGTGACATAAGAGAATTGCCTCGTAGTCCTTGTTTGGAAGGCCAGTTGTGAGAAGGTGTTGAGCAATCTTGGAGAACTCATCAATCTGTGTCACATGTAAGCTTTGGAGGGCTTCTTCCGTCAATTGAGTGGGCACATATGATGATCCTGAAGGCCTGTCATGTTGCACAGACCCCAGCCAGTGAGACATAGTGGCCTGAGCCAAGTTAGAGCTAGTGCTAGGCACTTCTGTCACAGATGAGGGTTCTGCAAAAGGGATTAAAGGTGTATGAGTTTCTTCCAGCCTTGGAATGGCTGTAGAGTATGATGTTGTCTCCATTGAAATGGGATGAGTTACAACATCATCTCTATTTGCATGTGAAGGCATTTCCAAATCCCTGGCGATTGGAGAAGTTGGCATAGAGTCTCCAGTAAAGACTGGTGAATCCTCTATGTTTTTGTTGGTGTCATTAGAATATGCCCCAACATGCATTTCCTGACCAACAGAATGTGGGTCCTGGGTGGTGAGCATAGTGTCATGCACCATGTCACTTGAAAGGAGCTCATTCACAGAGTTAAAGAGTGAATGATCAAATGTAGGAATGTCATGAGAATGACTTTCCTATAGAGAAGAAATATTTGCATTTGTAGAATTTGAAAGAGAAGTGGGGTTGAGATTTGATTTTGGCAACTCCCCCTGAGAAATAGAAGGAGTTTCAATAGTGATGTGCTCTCCGCTCTGTGTAGTTCCACCCTGTTGTTCACCTGAGTCAATAGTGAGTTCTTGACTATGTGTAGACTCTTTACAGGTTGTAGTGGGAGACTACTCTTTTCAATACCCATGACCTTTTGAGAGGCCATTGATAGTAACAGGTTTACCCCTTTTATCACATCTGAATCCTGTTGGGAGGATTCAGTGGTGGCTATCTGTTTAGACTTCTTCTTTTGTCTGGTGAGATGTGACTCGGGTTCCTCACTACCTAAATCTACAGTATCATCAGTTATAGCAATGGCTCTCTTCTTACTCTTCTTTTTAGTGACAACAACCTTATGAGAGGTTGGTGCACTTGGCTCCCTAATCACTAGAGTAGTGTTTTCAGAAGGGTTACTTGATGGGTTATGAAGGCTTGGGATAGACTCTGAAGCTCCATCAGTCTTAGACTTCCCTTTCCAGGAAAGTGAATGATATATGGGCTTATCAATGGTGTAGGTTTCGAATGTGTCTTGCATATGCTTAGTCACGCTCAAAACCACATCCACCTGATTCCTAGTGTCCAATGTTCCAAAAATGACTTTGGACGTGGACTTAGGATAAGCCAACTTTGTTGTGTCTATACCTTTTACTTCACGCAGCTTATTATCTAAATGATTTAAAATGCATTGAATAAAGCGAGGGTAGAAGATTTCAGTACCTCTGCCACGTAGAGTCTTACCTAACCTGAGGCAATTCCCGAATGATGATTGCTCCAACATTGATTTCTTGATTGTAGGCCAAGGAGTAGGCAAGCTTCACAACAATGTGGCTAATTTGATCTCATACTGTCTTTCTGCACAGGAACACCTTCTGGAGAGCATCAAACAGATATGACCACTCCCTCCTAACATTTTTCTTGTTCAGCTTGGCCATCTCAATTGTATCAGCATACTTAATCACAGTCATAAAATCCACCATCTCTTGGTCATTTGTTTCAACATCATGATTTTTAGTCTTAAAGCCAAAAGTTTCATTCACTTTTTTCTCCCCAAACTGCAATTCCTTGCCTCCAACCGTGCAATGTATCTCTAGAAATGAAGTTCCATCCTCCTTGGCCAGTAGGTCAACATACATAGGTGGGTTCATTGTAAGAGCTTAACGAAGGTAAGAGGTGTTCAAAAAGCGTACAAAACACTTGTACCTTGGGTTTGCTTCTGTATCAGAGGGGATAGTTAGAAAGTTGGTTTCTTTGGGTATGACTAAGGGATTGGATGAAGCAGCTGTTTGAGATTTGGGTGCCATTTTCTGAGTTTGAAATTGAAAATAGGGGAAAGATTTGAAATTAGGTTTAAGAATTGAGAGTAATCGACAAGATGAAAAGATGTGAAAGTGTTTGCAAAAAGTATTTATATGACTGAGACAGTGCGATATAGAGATATGAATGTGTACAGACTATTTTGATGTCGTAAAGTCTCAAAATAGACTGTATCACGAAGTCTTGCAAAGTACATCGCAAAGTCTAGAAATGAACTATGTCACAAAGTTTGGAGGGTAGGAAATTTAAGGAGACTTTGCGATATAGTATAAATACCTTGTCGATAACTCTCTTTTGGAATTTCAATCAATTTGTCAGACATATATCAAAATTTTGAAATAAAATCAATTTAAATCAAAATTCTGTTAATGTGCGGGGACTTGTCGATATAGTTATTCTGTGTCACGAAATCCAATAAGTAGATCGCAAACTCAAGAATTGAACTATATCGCGAAGTCTCGCAACTTTAACAGTTTGCGATATAGGTCTGTTTATTTTGAACTAAGTCGTGAACTCTCAAAATCACATATATAGAGATGTCTCAAAAGCTCACAACTCCACAAACAAATATGATTTTGAAAAATATGCAGTAAACTACTAAAATATTTATAAATCATATCTCATCTAATTTTCACTCCAATCAAATAGTGCATTTAAATACAGTGAAAATTTACTGCTGCAACAATTAACTAGCATAATTACTTAGAACTACTAAATGAAGGATTGAGCATTCCAATTTCACTCACTAGTCTGTTGAAGACAGCTTTATTTAGGGGTTTAGTAAATATGCCAGCTAATTGTTTCTCAGTTGGAACATAAGAGACTGCTATAGTATCATTTGCAACATGTTCCCTAATGAAATGGTACCTTATCTCAATGTGCTTTGTAGTAGAATGATTAACAGGATTGGCAACAATGGATATTGCACTAGGGTTGTCACACATCAGAGGAATGTTTTCCAACACTAGTCCATAATCTATGAGTTGATTTCTAATCCAAAGCAATTGAGCACAGCAGCTTCCAACAACAATATATTCAGCCTCAGCTGTAGATGTTGCTGTGGATTGTTGTTTCTTACTGAACCAGGATACTAACCTTTGACCTAAGAATTGGCAGCTTCCTGAAGTACTCTTCCTGTCAATTCTGCATCCAGTATAATCAGAATCTGTGTAACCAAACAAGTTGAACCCAGTGCCCTTTGGATACCATAAGCCAAGATTAGGAGTCCCTTTCAGATATCTGAAGATTCTTTTGATAGCCATCATGTGAGATTCTTTGGGATCAGATTGAAACCTTGCACATAGACATGTGGCAAACATGATGTCTGGCATGCTAGCTGTGAGATAGAGTAATGATCCAACCATGCCTCTGTAAACCTTGATGTCAACTCTCTTGCCTCTTTTATCCTCATCAAGCTTGATTGTAGTAGACATTGGAGTTTTTGCAAGAGATGAATCTTCTAAACCATATTTCTTTAAAAGATCTTTGACATACTTTGATTGATTTATGAAGATGTCATCCTCCCTTTGATTTACTTACAGGCCTAGGAAGTAGGTTAACTCTCCCGTCATACTCATCTCATACTTGCTTTGCATCAACTTGGAAAACCTTTGACATAGTTTTTCATTTGAAGAGCCAAAGATGATATCATCCACATAAATCTGAACTAATGTGATATCATTACCATGGTTCTTGAAGAATAGAGTTTTATCAATTGTCCCTCTTGTGAATTGATGCTCAAGAAGAAATTGAGAAAGGGTTTCATACTAGGCTCTAGGTGCCTGTTTGAGTCCATAGAGTGCCTTGAGCAATCTATACACAAAGTCTAGAAATTCTTCATTCTCAAAGCCAGGAGGTTGGGACACATAAACTTCTTAAGCAAGATCACCATTGAGGAAAGCACTTTTCACATCCATTTGATACATCTTGAAGTCTGAATGAGCTGCAAAGGCCAAAAATATTTTGATGGTCTCCAGTCTAGCTACAGGTGCAAATGTCTCATCATAATCAATGTCTTCTTGTTGACAGTGTCCTTTAGTAACCAACCTTGCTTTGTTTCTCACAACCACACCTTCTTCATCCATTTTGTTCCTGAATACCCATTTGGTTTCAATGACATTCTTATCTTCAGGAGGTGGTACTAATTCCCAAACTTTGTTCTTCTCAAATTGATTCAATTCTTCTTGCATGGCAACAATCCAGTCAGAATTCTTCAAAGCTACTTCAATTACCTTTGGTTCTTCCTATGACATAAAGAAGCTGTACAGAAATGTATTCATTGTAGATCTTCTTGTTCTAAAACCTTCACTAGGATCACCAATGATTTGTTCCCTAGTGTGGGCTCTGTCCTATTTTCTTGTATGACCCTGTTCATCTCTTTGGCTTGACTCAGGGTCATTTTGATCACCAACATTGGAATTCTCTTCTTCTCCCCCTGTGTTAGTGTTCCCTTGCACAGGTGTTTGAATGTGATCATCAACTTCATTTATTTCATCATGTGGAACAGTTAGAACATGTGTCTCATCTTCACTTTCAGAATCTTCAAGATATCCTTGATTTTCAAATCTTAGTGGCACACTGTCTTTTTCACTTGTTTCAAGTCCAGGGAATTTCTTGTCATTAAAAGTAACATCCATGCTTTCCATCACTTTGTGTTGCTCAGGTACAAACACTCTGTATGATGTCCTTTCCAGAGAGTATCCAATGAAGACACCTTCAAATGCCTTAGCATCAAATTTTCCAACATGCTCAGATGTATCTTTCATCACAAAACACTTGCTTCCAAACACATGAAGATGCTTGAAGGATGCTCTTTTTCCAGTCATCAAAGAGTAAGAAGTTTTTCCAGACCTCTTATTGATTAATGTTCTATTTTGCACATAACATGTTGTGTTAACAGCATCAGCCCAAAAGCTAGTAGGTAGCTTTGCATCCAACAACATAGTTCTTGCAGCTTCAATGAGAGTTCTATTATTTCTTTCTACCACTCCATTTTGTTGTGGAGTTCTAGGAGCTGAAAATTGTTGAGAGATGCCCTTGTCTTTGCAGAACTCATACAATGTGGCATTTCTAAATTCAGTTCCATTGTCACTTCTCAAAGCAACCAAAGAGGAACCAGTATTTTGTGCTTCTCTATCAACTCTCTTGATATGCTCTATAATAACTTGAGGAGCTTCGTCCTTGGAAAATAGGAATTCCACCCAAGTGTATCTTGAATAGTCATCAACCATAACTAGAGCATATTTCTTCTTGTAAAGGGACATTACATTTATAGGGCCAAGTAGGTCCATGTGAATTAACTGTAGAGGTTTTGAGTTTGAGTTGAGCAATTTGTTCTTGTGACTTGACCTTTTTATCTTCCCTCTTTGACATGCTTCACAAGCTCCATCTTGAACAAATTCCAAAGCAGGCATGTCTCTGACGAGTTCTCTCTTTGCTAGAGAATTCATTGCCTTGACATTCAAGTGAGACAGTTTCTTGTGCCACAACCAGAATTCTTCATTAGTGGCTTTTGTGTAGAAACAACAAATTTAACCCTTGTTTGCAGCCTTTAGATTAGCCACAAACAAGCTTCCTTTCTTTACACCAGTTAAAGCAACTTCACCACTTCCTCTTTTAGAGATTAGACATTGATCTTCAACAAATTCCACTTTGAATCCCCTATTGGTGAATTGTCCAATACTCAAGAGATTGTGCTTCAGTCCTTCAACAAATGCTACATCTTCAATTATGACATTTTCAGATTCAACATTGCTAAATCCCATTGTATAACCAATGTTGTCATTTCCAAAGGTTACTGATGGGCCAACCTTCTCCTCAAAATGTGATAGCAGGGCTATATCACCTGTCATGTGACTTGAGCATCCACTGTCCAAGATCCATATGACTCTTTTATTCTTGTTGCCCTGCACTCACAAAATGACTAAGTTGTTTTTGGTACCCACACTTGGTAGGGTCCAGTTGATTTAGAAACATTTTTGTAATTGATTCTTCTATCATAATCAGCATTCTTCATAGTAGGAGACTTCACTATTTTGGAAGCTTTAGAGTTGACACTCTTAGGCTCACATGAAGTCTTTACCCTTTCAACTTTGATTGGGGATCCTGTCCTATGAGTGTGCATATGTGTGTGTGATTCACATGATTGTACAGAGTCAAGTTTTTGCTTCAAAGATAAGCAATTAGCAATCACAGTCACATAGCATGTCATGCAGTTAGATTTACCACAGAAAGAATCATGGATATCATTCATGCCAACAGAATGGTTCATTGTTAACAGATTTGTTACACTTATGAGTCAAATGATTAATAAAGAGGCATTTTTCACATTGTTTCCTAGGAGCATTTGGCACATAAGCATAACTGTTACCCTTGTTGACACCTACTTTTCCATTCCTGTTTTGTTTCTTTTTCTTAACAACTTCCTTAGTGACCTTAGGACTCTTGGTAAGATTGTTTTTGGTTTCTTTCTGATTGTCAGATTTAGGAGAGGAAGAAGTGTCTTTAGCAACCTCATCTTCTTCAAATAATTGTTGTTTGATGACCATTGATTCTTCATCAAACTCAACAACACTCTTTTTGAAGATGGGCTCTTTGACACCAGACAAGACAGTTGGGGCATTTTTGTTTACAAAAGGTTCTTTTCCCTTGCCCTTAGCCTTCTTCCTTCCCTTGTCATTCTCATAATCAAAACCAATTTCAACCTTAATGTCTTCAGTGTGTTCCTTGTGATAGGCTTGAACAATATCAACAGAGTTTTTATAGCTTCTTATCTTTAATTCATTTTCAGCAATTTCTTCCATAAGGGCTTTTTCTATTTGTTCAACACAAACTACTTTATTCTTAAGATACTCAACCTCCTATTTCAAGTCATCAAGGTTCACAATCATTAACTCAAGTTTCTCATTCTTTTCTATAAGTTCAATATTCTTAGCAGTTAGCCTATCAATTTCTTCATTAGCAACTAACATACTAGTATGAATATTAAACATCTCTGTACTCATATCTTCAACAGTTTGTTTGTATTGAGATGGAGACATTTCAAGGGAAGTAAGAATAGGTACCTGATTTGAAGAATCAACATCATCAGAAGAAGCAATCAAGGCATAGTTTACATACTCATGTTCTTCTTCTTCATCTGAATCATCCCAACATTTTCCCTCTACAATAAAAGCCTTGCCCTGCTGTTTCTTGAGTAGAGCTTCATACTTTGCTTTAAGTTCTAAGTATGCTTTGTCCTTCTTGACTTGTTTGGGCTTCTTGCACTCAGTAGCAAAGTGTCCAAGTTCATTACAGTTGTAGCACCTTATCTTTGACATATCTACACTTCCAGTTTTGTATCCACCCTTTGCAGCAGCAATAGTTCCTTTCCTTTTGTTGAAGTTGTTTGAACCACTTGATCCAAGTTGATGTGTATTTTTAGAGTTTCGTTCATAGGGAAGGATTGATATCAATACCAATTCCAAGTCTTTTGCCTTTTACAATTCAGAAGTGTGGAGAATAATTTGGTGGTGTGTGATTATCTACTAATTAACTAGTATACAATTAAAACCTATATAATATATGTGAGAGAAAACAATCCAAGAATCAGGGTTCTTCAATTGGCTATCATGAATGTCTAATTTTTGTCTCTTGTTTGCTAAAAACAATCCTTCTTATATTTATAAAATCCTCTCCCAAGGTAGATTATAGTGCCTATTATTATTCCTTGAATGCCACTCCCATGGTCATACAAAGCACAACTATAGACTATTAAAAACCAAGGATTATCAGTTTCACAATTCACATATCAATCTCCCGATCTAATACTTAAATCGTGTCTATCATGTCATGTACTAGAATAATAACTCATCTCCCGATTCGTTATAATTCCTATAGATACAATCAAAGGTTCGCGACTCCTCCAATTGTGTTAAGCCCTCAATGACAAATTAGCAATCACAAGAAAATCAAAATATTATCAAACAAGCATAATAAGCCAACGAATAGTACCCAACCCTTGGATAGAGATTAGCTATTCATGATTGAATAAAACATATATAAATTAATACCACAAATCATGAGCATAAGAGTTTAAGCACGAATAATACAACTTTACAAGTTCCTTCGAAATCCGGATGAATCCCTTCACTCCTTCTCCCAATCTCCCTCTCAAGTTGTTTCTCTCCCTTCTCTCTCAAGAATACAGTTATCTCTGATTCTATTCTATATTATAATATGTTATGCTGGTCTTTGACAATATGTATATAAACCTAATATAAAAGATTTTTTAATACTCTCTAGGAACATACAAGTAATTTTCCAAAATAAATTGGATTTTGTAAGTGAAATTCGTATTCTGACTTCCAGGCCTGTTTCGAATCTGTTCCAGTTGGAATCTTGATTCTGGACCGCCTTTGGGTTGTAAATAATTCTGTTATCTTCGCATGGGCTGTAAGATCGTTCAATTCTGAAGTCTAGAACTCTGGTTATGGCCCAAACAATGATGTATGTGCGTGTAGACCAATAAATCCGAATTTCCTTGTATTTTATGTCCAAATAACTCCAATTCCTTCCAAGTTTAGAAATTCTTTATTTCCTGTCATAAAACATTAAACTCTAATTAATAATAACCAATTATTAATAAAACACTATAAATATGAGAATAAAATCATATAAAATATATATAAATATATATTCTATCAATCCACCAGCACCACTAGCATTAAACTTGGACTTAAATGACTGCTTCCTTTTGAATCTTATGTTAGGATACCTCCTTGCCATGTAAGCAAAAGATTTGTTATCCATTTTGTCCAGTTCATCTATGCTGTAGAATTCATCTTCCTCAGGCAAGTCATAGATAACTTGAGATTCATCAACTGTGTCCTCAATATCCAGCTCTTCAACATTGGCTTGGTTGACTTTCATTGCTTCCATTCTTTAACCTAAATTGTCAGAAATAAGAGCACATGATGTGTTAGCCATTATACCTTGCTTTGCCTGAATGGATCTTTTCCAAAACAACTCCAGTTCATATGTTTTCAATACACCATATAACACATCAAAACCAATCTTGGTTAGATCTTTTTCCATGAGAGAAGAGATCATTGGCTCCAAATGACTTGGAAGAGTCAATAATAACTTCATGTTAAGCTCTTCAGTTTCATAGAGTTTGTCATAGAGTTTGAGATCATTTATCAACCTATTGAACCTTTCAAACACTTCCGTGATGCCTTCTTTTGGCTGAGCCATGAAGGCTTCATACTGAGATACAAGAATCTGCTTCTTGTTCTTCCTTACTTCAGGAGTTCATTCACATAGCACTTCTATGAGATCCCACATCTTGTTTGCACTACTACAATGAGCAACAGTGCCATACATGTTAAGATCCATAGATTCACAAATAATGAGTTGAAGATTTCCATCTAGTGCAATTTTCTCTTTTTCAGGATCAGTGTATTTGGAAGGATCTTTAGGCTCATAATGCTTTGGTATCTTCGCAGTACCAACAGTTGTTTCAGCAATCTCAATCATTGGAATGAAGGGACCATGTTTTAGAATGTCTAAATACATGGGGTATGAAGCTTTGATGAACAACAACATCTTCTTCTTCCATAGATTGTAGTGTTCCTTGTCAAAGGGAGGAATCTTGATACTGCTTAGTTTCTATGAACTCATTTTTTATCTTTTTCTATTTGTATTTCAACAACCTGCTCTGATACCACTTGTTAGATATGAATACCACTAGGAAACTAGACAGAGGGGGGGGGGTGAATGGATAGTTTGAATGTTTTTCGAATCTTGAAACTAAAAACTATATTAGATTGTGTATGTATGAAAATGCGGAAATAAAAAGAACAAGAACACACACAATCACTTTAATCTACTTTGTATAAAGTAAATCAAATACTACAGCTTCCAAAATTTCACAAGTGAAATTATGGCTTCTAAACAAGAACAATGTTTTCTTGTTTTTCTTACAGAGAAAAAAGTGCTTGAATAATTCTATGTGTATCTCTCTTACAGCTAACTATAAGGTGTACACAATATATACAATACCTATACAAACTGGTGCACACTCCTAATTACACAGCTACCCCTAACTGTAACTCCAAAATGTCTTTCCATAAGAGGTTAACTGTGTCAGGAAGGACCACTTGCTTTCTGTTGTCCTTTCCCGTATCTGTACCTGCTTGTCTCTATTCTCTCTCTCCAAGTTTTGCTGTAGATTTGCCATCTGTCTTTGGAACACCTAACCGTAACAGATGCTTCAGTATTTGTCTCCTTGAACTTTGATTCTGTACCTTGATTTGTCTTGTTGTAAAACGTCTAAGTGTTGACATCGTGAACTCCAGCATACTCCTTATCCTGTGACTTGTCGACATAGAGCATTTGTGACTTTGCTATATGAGAACTTTGTTATATGAGTATTTTAGGAGTATGCGATATGGCATATTTCTGACTTCACGATATAGCCTTTGAGAACTTCACGATATAGTCTTTGAGGACTTCACGATCTAGTATATTTCAGACTTTGCGATCTCAACACTTCACGACATGTGCCTTGAGGACTTCACGACATAGTTCATTTTGGACTATGCGATCTCAGTACTTCACGACATGGATTTTGGGGACTTCACGATATAGGGACTTAGACAAATTTCTGCAACTTATTTCTTCAAGTCCTTATTCACTTTTATCCTGCTGCATGAACAATTTGAACTTCTTCCATGACAATTATTTCATGGCCTATGTAAATTCTATGTGCAAGAAACTTACTAAGCTCATTATAAATTGAGCATACAGAATAAAGCTAAGTACATGAAAACAAGACAAGTACAATAGAGACCTATACTATATCCCAGTGATAAACTTCACTAGGTCATGTAGAGTGACATAGTCACAAGGTGTAGGCTTGTTAATAATGGTATTCAGACATGCCTTGAGCCTAACAATCTCCCCCAAATTGTGAGTAAGAAACTTAGACACAATTTCATGTTTGATAACAAGCCTACTGTACATAAAAGGAATCACACTTCAGAGAAAATAACAGATGAACATTATGAACATGATTTGATTACAAACATAAAATGATAGCTTACAGATGATTTTTCTGTTGTTGAACAGCTTCAGATTCCATTTGCTTTTCTAGATAATCATAATAAACTTTCTTCTTTCTAGCTTCTTCCCTTCTCTGTTCATTTCTGAAATGGCTACCATAATTTCATCCCTTGCAGTCAATTTTTCCAAGAGAGTAGAGTCTTCTAAGTCTTCAACAGCAGTCTTCAGGGCACTTTCTACATAAGAGTCCAGGAAGTCCATCCTTATTTTGCTTAACCCTCCATTTTTATTTATGTACTCAACTACTTCTTTTTCAAAAATATCATGGACAATTATTTAAATTAAAACATATTAACTTTTATATTTGTTCTCACTAAAATCTCTATTTTTGAAAAATATCAGGTGCAACCCTTATTTATTTATTTTAAAACCTATTTTAATACTTTTAATTATTTAAAAAAGCTCCTGCCAACGTATTTTTTTCTAACAAAATTTACTCATTTTCCAAAAATATCACGGACAATTACCTTTAAATTAAAACATATTACCTTTTATATTTATTCTCACTAAAATCTCTCTTTTTTCCAAAAATATCATGTGCAACTCTTACTTATTTATTTTAAAACCTATTTTATTGCTTTTAATTATTTAAAAAAGCTTACCTGTTTTAACATGCTAACGTATTTTTTTTAACAAATACATTTAATAAAATTAAAACACTTTTAAAAATATCACGGTCAATTACTTTTTTTTTAATTAAAACATGTTAGCTTTTCTATTTGTCATTATTATTAATATTATTTTAATAAATAATAAAATAAAATTAATAATATCTCATTTATCTTCATCAGCCCCATTTGTATTATTTATTTATTTTTTCTATGTTCCAATTAATATTTAAGTTTCTAATTTTATAATTTATTATATTGATTTTTATTCTTTATTTAATATTTTCCATTCCCATTAATTTTTTTAGTCTGTCAGTTTTTAATCTCCTTTGTTGACCCGTGTCTGTTTTTAATCTCCTTTGTTGACCCGTGTCTGCACGGGTTATAGGCTAATTTATAATTAAAAACACATATTTCTAATTTTTTTTTCTAACAAAATCCATTTTTTTCTCAAAAAAATGACGAGAAATTATCTTTTTCAATTAAAACATGTTATCTTTTCTATTTGTTCTTACTAAAATCTCTCCTTTCCCAAAAATATCATGGGTAACTCTTACTTATTTATTTTAAAACCTTTTTTAATGTCGGTCAATTCCCTTTTTCAATTAAAATATGTTAACTTTTTTATTTGTCCTTACTAAAATCTCTCATTTTCTAACAAACCTTACTTATTTATTTTAATACTTTTAATTATAAAATAATATTTTTAACACATATAATTTTAAATATTAATATCCAAGATTCGAAAATATTTCAATTGCATTTAAAATCTTTACTAATAGAGAAAAAAAATTCCCAAAATTTTGAATTATTAATATTAAATCTTCGAAAATATCTTTTTATTATTTATTAATATTTAAGATTCTCACTTTCAAATTTATCATATCTATACTATTATGTGCGTGTTTGGGGTATCACAAAAAAGTTAACTTATAGCTTAAAATGAGTAAGTGTCATATAAGTGATAAGTTGATGAATTCTTATAAGTTATACGGGTGTTTGGATAAATTTATTTAGAAGTTAGCGAAGAATTTGCTAAATTAAATTTGAAAAAATAATTTTTAAATACAATGATTTCAACACTTGTATTTTAAATTAAAAAAATATTTAAAAACACAAATGTAAAAATATAAAATATTAAAAAAATAAAGAAATCAAAGAATAAGTTGATAAGTTAAGTAAAATGTTGGTGATTTTTAACATTCAACCACTACACCATAAATGACCTACTACAACATTTAGAGGTGATGTTGCCTTTGATTTTGTTGGCTTTGCCATGCATATTTCTGGCTACTACAACATTATCAATTTGGTGTTGGCTCAGGCATCCAAACAGTGTTGCTGTAGATGTAAAGTGTTGGCATGTTGGCGTAGGTATGAAATTGTGTTGCCATAATTTTGTAGTAAACACATTTGTTTTTCTTTTAATTAAAAGTATTTGACGTTAGAATTAATTAATTTAATCGGATATTTTATAATTTTCATAAAAATTAAGAATATGACAAAATCAGTGAATAATGAAATGAAAAATATTAAAATAATTTTTTTATTTTATAATTATTAAATTATTATTCAACAAATTTAAGTAAATAATTTTTTCTCTAAATGTATTTTAATGTTCTATTAAAATTTTTGTATGTGATAAAAAGTATCCAAATACATTGGTATTAAATATGTAAAAAGAAGTTGAACAATACATTAAAAATTTTAAACATTTTTTATAAAATTTAAAAAATCAAAGTGTTTGCATGAGGTAAAAAATATGTTGCCATAGTTTTGTAATAGAAAAAATTTTCCTTTTCCCTTTCTTAACTAAAAACAAAAATATTTATTTTTTTTACATGAGAAGTAATTAATTATGATAAAAATATTAAAATTTTCTCATAAAAATTAATAATTGCAGAAAATAGTGATTAATCAAATGAAAAAGATAAAATATATTTTTAAGATTAATAATTATATTTTTATAATTACAAGAATACTTAATAAATGTTAAATGTTTTTTGCTCACACACACAGAAATATTCGGCTACAACCCAATCCAAATTTTTTGGGACAAAGGCAAAATACCGCCCAATCCAAATCTTTTGGTACTTTCATTTTTCATTTCCCTCTCTCTTTTGCTCTCTCTCTCTCTCTCTCGCTCAAATACACAATCGAACAAAATACCGCCCTTTCGATTTAACAAAACACACTTAATCACCTCTCTCTAGATGTGCTCCCTTACTCTTAATCTCTCTGTCCCTGTCTCTTTTTCATACACTACGAATTAGATCTCTTCGATTTTGGGCCTTTTTCGAATTAGGGTTCTTAGGTTTAGGTTCAAATCGGTCTCAATTATTTTTCTGTTTAATCAAATCCTCATGTTTAATTGGTTTTAATTTGGATTCTCTCTATTTGTTTCAGGACTGATTTGCGTAAAATTAGGGCTTCTTTGACTTGAATTCAGGGCTCGATTTGGGGTTTAAAGCAAGGCTTCAATTTGTAGGTATAATCGTCTTTCTTTTATGGTTTGTATAATGTTTTTCACCTCCGATTTGTTCCACCTGTAATGTGTAATGTGTTAGAAGCTTGCTCTTTACTGTTTTCTTTGCATTTTTTGTTGACTGCCAGGATTGGGGGTAAGAGCACTGTTAAGGACTTCAAACTTGCTGCTGAGGCTTGCTTACCCATTATAAATGCAATTTTGGTTGATGTCAGAAACAAAAAACCCACAGAAGTGTTTTTTGAATATAGATCTGCCTACAGATGTTTTGAATCATAAGGTGAGGTTTGCATAGCTTATGTACACACTATCTTTAAATGAATAAACTGAGAGGAGAAGATTAACTAAGAAGCTATAGATTATAAATCTTTACTGTGAAATGTTTCAACTTACTGTTAATATTATTAGGAGCCGTGTAATTACATTACCTTATTGGTTCAAGGATTAATATAGCTCTTGCATTTTGCTTGGCTGTTAAATTGAAAATTGAATAAAAGTTTACCTATCCTTGTCACTCTTAGGACTACTCACTAATTGGTCTTCAAAGATTTCAATTTCAATACACTTCAATACACTTCCAGACTCAGTAACTGGAAACCAGAAATCTTATCACTCTGTTCTTTCCTCAGTAGCTAATGTTATATCCACTAATAGCTCCTTTCATGTTTTCTACAATCCAAGGTACTATATCTACCTTTTTTTGCTGAGTTAAAAGATAACTACTGATGGTTTTCTATGTCAAGCAACAATCTCTTTGTCCTAAATACTACACATGGAATGAACCACTAGGGCGTGGAACTGAAATCAGATTGCACCTGAGAGAGGAAGCTGGGGAGTACACGGAAGAATCCAAATTAAAGGTGTGTATTGTTCTCTATCTTTGTTCTATATGTTGAGAATACAAACTTGTAAGAGAGGATTTATACTAGTTTTATGTGGCTACAAAGTTTCATGGTTTTCAAATTTGAGTTTTGCGATTCGATATACATGTAAACATCATAATACGACATATGCAAGCTGGACTGCAAAACGTTAAAGTACTTGGGGGTAGAAATAACTAAAAGGCCCTGTATTGGGATGCAGATGTAGAATTCTATCATTTCCTTACCCAGCAAACCATTCTATATCAGTAGTAAAGTTTGTTTGAACATTAATCAGAGTAGATACATCGCATCGCATCGCATAATCTGGGAACAAAGAGAGAAGAAAGAAATAGTTTCTTCAGTTTACCTATTTCCAAAATCGTAAACTATGATTTATTAATAATCTTAATTCAGTTAACTTTTGGAATTAATAATCTTAACTCAGTTAACTTTTGGAATTAAGGCATTAATAATCTTAATCATAAACCAATTTTGTATTTATGTTGTTATTATTTTATTTATTGTTTTATTTGATTTTATGTGATAGTTTGCATGCATTAGTGTAGTGATTATATGTAATTTTGTTATTTGATTTTTACGTGTAGTCTCATATTCATATGTATAACTGTGTATAAGTCTGACACTAAATATTTGATGTTTATATAATTTTATAAATTCAATGTGTCAATTTCCTGTTACTGATGGAAAATAAAATTACATGGTCCGTCTTGGCTCAGTTTCGTTGTATAATTTATTAAAGCTCTGTTTCATCGCTGAATCTGGTTGCAGGCATGGTGAGGATGGAGCTACTGAAGATGATGGTGGTAGACCAGACCATATGTAGGCCACAACTCAAATGACATCCTTACAAGTTACAAGTGTCGACCATGTTTAGTGTTGTATCATTCATGAATCATGTTTGTTAAATTATTAGAGTATTTTGTTTGTTTTGTTTGTTAAATTATTAGAGTATTGTAAGTTTGGATTATTATGTAGTCTGATGTTATCTGGTGGGAATTAAAAAACAGGATGTGTTGTTGATTTGGTTGGGTCTGGTATTATATATACAGATTGTGTGTTTTTAATTGTAAATAGAAAACTGTTGCTATTGATGCTATAAAGTGTTGGCAAATAGAACAAATAATGTATAACAAAATGTTGCTAGAGCTAACAATTGTGTTGGCATAAATGTGGGACCCACACTGGATCCCAAATTGTACCCACAGGTGGAGCCCACTTTGTGGGCCAATGATGGGTCCCACTTTGTGGGCCAGCGGTGGGTCCCACTTCATTTTACTGAAAATATAACACAAAGGCAACATAGATATTTTGTTGGTATAGGGTAAAAATATTGTTGCCATAGCAGTCTATTACAACACCAAAACTCATGTTGCCATTGAGGAGGATAATGTTGGCATAGACCCCAAAGCTAACATCAAAAAAACCAACACAAAAAAAGTGTTGGCTTTGCAATTTTTGGGCCTACAGCAACATATTTTGGACATTTGCCAACAGTTTTCAGGGCTTGCCATAGGCCATTTATGGTGTAGTGAACTTTTCAACTTATAAGTTATAAGTTATCAAATAAGTTGAGTACACAAACACCCCTCATAAGCTATTATCAACTTATAATGCATAAGTTATAACAGCCAGGCCCTATATAATAGCTGAAACATTGGAAATTTTGGTTTTCGGTCATTTTTTCTATTTAATAAATAATAAAATAATATAAAATATTGTAACTCGTTCATTACCTTTTAATGAAAATATATTACCTTTCATAAACACATCTAAAAATAAAAATTAGTATAATATATATTTCGATCATTAATATTGCATTTTTTTAATTATATATCTTCTTAATAATTTTTTAATTATATATCTTCTAAATATTCTATATCTTTCAATTATTAATACATTCTAAAAAATATCAAACACTATATCTTCTTAAGTAAAATGTCAATTATACTATATTCTATATATTTCTATTATTAATACAAAAAAATATAAAAAAATATTTTTACTACAAAAGAAATATTATGTAATATTAAAAAAAGTTTGTGCTTCACACGAGGTATAAACTAGTATATAATAAAAGTAGAAATAATAGAAAATCTTATGAATGAATGAAAATCAATATAAAAATATTTTTATATTATGGAAAAAGAAAAGAGAACTACCATATTTTTATATATTATATTTAATTTACGGAAATTAATTTACTTAAATATAAAATAAAATAATAAAAAGTATCACACAAAATGATGTTAAAATAAAGGAAAGAAGTAATAAGCAATAAGAAAGAAGAATAGTACGAGCTCATTAACTTACTATTTTTCAACATTTAAGTAGCAAATTGGTTAATCTACTTCTTCTATATATTAAAAGACAACCAAGGACAAAATATGTCAATTAAATGGTGGTAAAATTACTATTTTACTCCTATTTGTTAAAAATTCACAAAAATGGCACATCTCTATAATTTATGCAAAAATTAGAAGAGTTTAAGTTGTTTACATGAATTGAACTTCTATCTCCCACTTATAAATAATAGAATAACATAACCATAGTGTTACAATAATTTTTTGAATTACTTAAAAAATCTTATTAGATCAATCCCATGTTATTTTTTTATTTTATTTTTACTTTTAATCTATACCTTTTGAATAAACAAATTGTAAATTTATATCTCCTTCTATCTATATATTAAAAGAGAACTATGGGCAAAAAGAGTTATTAAATGGCCATGAAGTTTTTTTTTGAATAACTAGGCGTATATGTCTTACAAATTAGTATATGTTCTAACATAAGCCTAATTATTCAAAAAAAAAAAGGCCATGAAGTTGGAGACTTACCCCTATATATTGAAAAATCACAAAAATCCCACTCTTTATAATTTAAGCTAAAAAAGAAGAAATATGTGTTCACTAGGAATCAAACTATGATTGTCTTTCAAACAATGGCGAAACCAGGAATTTGCAAAAGAGGGGGCTTAAATTAATATTAACAAATTACAAGTGTCTAAGAAAGCAAAAAAAAAAATACTCCAATACTTACTAACTTGTAACATCAGTGTCCAACACCTAATTGACCTCTATTCCTTCGAGTTTGGCAATTGAATTCTACGAGTAGCCAACTTTTGAAAGCACTCCAAAATGACTTCTTTGTCAATCTTTAAAATTACATCATGATTCATCTCAATTTTTTGGTCTTTTAATCACAAATCTATCAATCATCTAAAAGATATGCGAAAAACAAAAGTATTAAAATTGCAATTTCCTGTCAAAAGTACAAGTACTAAACAAATTTATAACAAGTTTAACAATTATTCGGTAACTAATATTGGAATTACAAAATTAAAATTCTTAAAATCACAGAACAAGCAAAAAAAAAAAGAGAAAGTAAATTACCTTTAAAAATAGAAGATTAAATCTGCTAACATAAGGTTAAATGTTGATTTGTTGTAGCATGTAGGTTGTAGAGACGCGATGAATTAATATTTCTTGATGAATTTCAATTAGGGAAGAATCGGGCAAGACAAAGGGTAGGAGTCGGGAGAGATTGAAGGGGAGGGGGATTGAAAAGGATGGGCTAAATAATCTCTAAAAAAATTTCCATAATAAAATCTCTAAACGTCGTCCTTGCATAAGCGTAAAAATAAAACACTATATCATCACCAGTGGGCTGAAGCCCACCAAGCCAATGGTCTGTCTCCGCCACTGCTTTCAAAGTCCATGTTATAACCATTGTGCTAAATTGATTTTTGTGTTTACTTTAAAATTCTTAGTAGATAAATCATGTCATCTCTTATTATTCTTTTTTTCAATTTAACTTTAATACTACTTTTTGAAAAATAATAAAAGTGCCACCTAACCTCTGTATTATTGTGCAATAATATATAAATATTTGTCAGTAAAGAGAATCAATCCATGTCCTTCTTAGAGGTTGATGTCATAAACGACTATGTTGTATTACTTTTTATGTTTACTTTAAAAATTATATTAGATAGTTCACGTCATTTTCACTTATCTTATTTTTTTTCTTCATTTTCACTTTTGAAACGTGAACACGGTCAATTCAGAAACGTGAACTTTCAATCTCAAATTCCTTAGATCAATCCAGAAACTAAGTAATTTGAATCTAACCTTCAAAACAATCAGGTAATTAAAGTTTAGAAGAAAGAAAAACTACTCATAGTCTATCTCAAAATAAAAGTTTTATATCATCAATAGTTTGTCTTGAAAGATTACATGAGATGAGTATTTATGGACTTAGATAATAACATATACTCAATAGGAATCCAAAACAATAACCTATATATTCCTGACATGAATCCAATTACCAACTTGAATTAGTCAATATCTGAATCCATCCAGGAAACACATTTAAAAACTCAATCCAAATATGAAACTGATAAAAATAGAATCCAAATAGGAAAATAAAACCTTAAATGCTTGAAGCAAAAAAAAAACCCTTTCAAATGAAAGGTAAAAATTGCAAGCAAAATCGACTTAATAAATATATATAATAATCAAGCTACTTGTCCAAACTTCAATATTCTCTCCTTTATTCCTTGTTGTCCAAGTAAGCTTCGTTATTCATGTTTGTGTCTTCCCCAGAGCATCATACATAAATAATAACATACAATACTTACCAATTAATATTCTCATTCCTTTATCTGCATCAATTTTACTACGTGTTTATTCAATTTGATTATCAGTGTAGATGCCATATGACCTTTGATTGATGAATTGTTTACTCTTAAAAAAAAAGGTTGCAAAAGAGGAGATGAATTCAGTTCAAGTTTTTTATTTTTTATTAACGGATTGAGAAAAAAAATTGGATTTTTAAAATTGATAGTTGATTTTAATTTCATGTCAATCATCAAAGAGTTGATGTGAATTCTTGCATAGAGTCTAACAAATTTTGTTAGAAGGTGTCTCAAATATGTTAAAATCTCATGAATTTTAGCCGAATTTCAACACGTATAATTTTTTTTAGAAATTTCTCATTAATATCTATTGCTTTATATAATTCAAAAAAGTCCATCAAATTTTGATATTCATGAACGTTTTTAGGATAATTAAAGATCTTGGATGAATACCCATTTTATTTTCCTAAATATTTGATGATTTTATACTACTAAATTTTAATGAATACTATCAAATTTAAATGTATTTTAAAAATTTTAAATTAAAAACACTTAATATTTTAAATACAACAAAAGATTTACTTTAAAAAAAATCGGAGTTGCATGCACCTCACTAACAATAATTGGTGAATAGGGTTATTCTATATTAGTGCAAAAAAGTAGTTAATTGCAAGTAATAAAAAGGAAACGTAAAGTAACCTTTTCAGTGGGGAATTTGAAGACCACACTCCTGTCCTTTACCAGCTCTCCTGATTACACTCAACAACTACTACCCTTTATATATATACATTTTGTGGTTATTCTATCACAACTCAGATCCAATCCAACATTCACGATTAAATAATTTATTTAGACCCTTGCACATCGCACCAAAAATAGACAAGATTTATTAAAAACAAAAAATGTGTCTTTGCGGTTGCAAGATATGTTCGGCATGTTTGTGCCTAATAGCGGTGGTGATCACAATAGGAGTTTTGTTTGGTTTCGGGGTATTCAAGAAAGCCTATCACTCCGTCCACGACGATATGCATGATTCTGTTTCGTCCATGAACGACACTTTTCATAGCGTGGCCCGACGAGGAGGCCGCCCCTTCTTTGCTCCTCCTCCTTACTAGATTTGTATAAGTCAAGACATGCTATGTAATGTTTGGTTAGTTGATTGATTTATTACAGTGATATTGTAAAGATTCATCTTGTTTTCTTATGTTCGTGTTTGTTAATCTTGCTGCATGTTTGTTACGTTCAATTTGTTGGATTTTCAAGTTTTAGGGGCTGTAAATTAATGCTATGTGAAGTATGTAATGTTGAATCAGAAAGGAATGGTCGATTCTGATCCGCAACAACAGGAGCTTTCATGCTTGTTTGTTCTACTGTTTTATGTGACTAGAGTCTAGAAGGGGATTCATAAATGAATAATGTTAAAGCTATCGAATTGGGTATCGAAATTTGGTACCGAATGCCATGTGTTATATTCTGGACCTCCCTGCATTCACATAAATTCCACTAATAAAATTATTCTAAATTGTCATCAAAACCACATCATTCGGTAACATATTTCGGTACCCAATTCGGTACCTCTAGCATTACTCTTCATAAATATATTAAATCTAATTTTCACATGAGACTCAACAGTTTCTCAAATTTGAGTGACCATGATTCATGAAAAACTTAACTTCCTGTCAATGGCGGGATTCAGATTGGTAAAACTGGTTTTTTCATAGACGGATCCATATTCAAACCTTTAGGATTAGGATTATGGTTACAGATATCGGAGATTAATCCGATTGTATCTAGAGTTGATAAGTAAGAACATGGCTTAGGTTGACACAGTACAGAAACAATTTACAATTTCTAGAATTGCAAAGACAAGACAATTAGGACGAATGGTGGTCTTACAAACACAACAGTTTGTCTAGGGACTTGGGAGTCGTAGAATAAGCAAATTACAAACTTTTAGGCTCTGTTTGGGATTGCTGTTAAAAATTGTTTTACTGTTGAAAAAAGTGCTGTTAAAATAAGTGCTGTTGTGAAAATCAGATAACTGTTTGGTAAGTTTGGTAATATTTTTGATATGTGCATGTTTTGGTGTATAATATAAAAAATTAATGTTTTTGGTGAGTTTTGATGTTGAAACCAGTAGCTGCTTCCCGCAAAAGCTGAAAAGCAGCTTTTTTCAAAAGCATGGGGGGGCCTGCTTTCTCTAAAAGCAGCTTTTGAGCCAAAAGCGCTTTTCAGAAAAGCAGCTTTTAAATTTTACCAAACACTTTTTTAGCCGCTTTTCAGAAAAAAACTGTTGTTGCTGTCTGCAACAGCAATGCCAAAATTCTTGATGCTCGAAGAAAAGTGCAACTAACCTAGAACATTGCAACTGACTAAAAAAATTCTTGATGCTCGAAGAGAAGCTTTGCAATTCATTAGATACTTGGTGGGCATGAATTCAGATTTTCTGTTTTGGCATGACCCATGGTGTCAAAACACTCTGTTAATCACTCATTTTAGTGCTGGTATCATTCAAATTGCAGAATCCTCCACTCTAGTGAAGGCAGATGCCTATATGGATAATCATTGCTGGAAGCTTCCCATGTCCAATCATGTATGCGTTACGGACTTGATAAGAATGGTGAGCTCTGTTTCAATATCTCGTAATAATGCCATATCCTGGGATGGTTTACAAGCTTCGCAAGTTCCCCTTTCAGTCATTTGGAACACATTCCATTCCAGATGCTCAATGCCTCCTTGGACTGCTTCTGTAACGATGTCAAAAATTAGGAAAATCTGGATTTAGACTTTAGAGCCAACAAGATGTCCAAAGTTTGATATGTTTTTGGCACCTCTGATGCTAATATGACAGTATTGAGCTGGGGATCAATTGTAAAAAAGTTTGGTCGTAAAGGATAAAATTGTCATTTCAAAAGTAATTTTATTAAATAAAAAAATTAAGGATCGACGTTTTATGGCTACAAAATTAATTTAATATTGCTTTTAAAGAGGAAAATACATTGAGTCTTAATGTATTTTATATATAATTAGCATAAGAGAGTTAACGTGATTTAATCAATGCAGTTATTAATAGCTAATATAAGGTAAAATGGTATATAGTAAACCAAAGAGAATATGCTTGGGAACAACCATAGGATTCGAGGAAGTCATACATGCGATGCTTTATATATTCCCTTCATACCAACTCCATAATTCCCCTGTCTTGAGTCATTTGCCAGAGGAGAGTTGTAGCTATTTGCCAGTGGCTACCCGACACCAATGTAATTTCTTGAAGAAGAGAAAACAAACAGGCTTTCGTTGCAGACAGGACATATTTAGCTAGGTAAATCTTCTCCGACATAACTATTTTGCTTTGCAGGTAAAAAACATGAATATCTATAATTATTGGAAATAGGTAGATGTAGATGATCAGATGAATGCATTTATATGTTGGCTTGTTTTGGCTACTAATCATGCAGATGTTGTATGTGCAAACCGTTAAATTACATGTTGGAATATAATATATGATCCTGGAAAATGCCTTCCTGAGATTGTAGAGCGTTACTCACATTACAACTCTCCCACAACCTTGATCATATAGTTGGTTGGAGAGAATGAATTTAGGTAGAATGATATGGACTACTTATCATTTAGTAAGGAATTGTTCATACTTCTTCTCATTTTAGTTCACAAACTTCTTCATAGAACATATGCGTTCTCCTGATATGTTTTTTAAAATCTTCCCCTTTTACATCGTTTATCATCATTTTTCACCTTTAATCTTAATAAAAAATCTTGATTTCATATTTCGTTCTCTCCAACCAAACATGACACAACTCATGAGATGTTAGAAAAGATGGCCAATTGGATCATATATTTATACGACTCCGGTTCGAACTTGAGACCTCCAGTACCGTATGACATCATTTCAATTATAAACCTGGCAATGGACCGTGTCCTGTACTTTTGTGTTTTCGTGTACTTAATGTAAAATCCATATCCAACCCGTTTTGGATTCGTGTACTAAATTTGAAACACATGTCCAATTCAAAACGTGTCGTGTACCTGTAGTGTACGTGTACATTAGACAAAAATATAAATTTAATTTAATTAAAATTTATATATTGTAAAACTATTTTAATTATGTAATTTTTTATGAAATGTGTACTAATATTTGTATTGCATACAATTTTACAAAATTTTGTAAATATAACTTTTATAAATAAATGTATACTTCTTATATATAAATGTATAACTCACTGCCAATTAGTCGTGAAACTTTTATTTAGAGTAAAGTGTGTGTACTCGCACTTTAGTCAAGACACCACTTGCTATATTATAGTTCAAAATTGAGCACTTGCAATATCAATGTTTGTATTTCACTACACTTTGTTGCATTCCGTTAACTGAAGTTAACTCCGTTATTAATTTAAGGAGTAAAATACACTTTGTGTACTTGCACTTTACTCTAAAGTGCATTTTGTGTACCCACACTTTACTCAAAACATCACTTGCAATACTTTAGTTCAAAATTTATAGTAAAGTGCGAGTACACAAAATGCACTTTAGAGTAAAGTACAAGTACACAAAATACACTTAATTCCTAAATTAATAACGGAATTAATATCAATTAACAGAATGCAACAAAGTGCAGTGAAATACAAATATTGATATTGCAAGTGCTCGATTTTGAGTTATAGTATTGCAAGTGGTGTCTTGACTAAAGTACGAGTACACTAAGTACACTTTACTCCTTTTATTTATTGTTCATATGTAATTGCTTATATATTTTCTAAATATGCAATACTATAAATAATATATATTTTTTAAAATTATTTATTTACTTCATTAATTCGTGTACTTTTGTTCCGTGTCGTGTACCTATTGTGAAAATTCAAACCCGACACTAATTATATTCGTATTTTTTCGTATTCGTGTACTTCATGTTCGTGTACCAATTTTTTGCACCAAATTGACAGGTCTAAGTTCAAATGACAAGTTAAGTCATTAACTCTGCTAAAATCTTTAAGTGTTAGGAGGGAGGTTAATTGGATCATACATTGTTCGAGCCAAGTAATTAAGCAGACAAGGGAAACTTTATGTCATATTCCTAAGCTGCTTAATTAGGAGACCTGTTGTGAATGAAGCAGAACACAGCATTGATGCAAGCTTTGCTTTGCATATGATGACAGACATACATGAAGTTTGAATGCATATTGATTTATACGTTCGTTTTACCAAACAATCAACCATTGTAGCACAAAAATAATCCAAGCACTAAAATATATGTTTCATCGAAATCAGTAAGTACTGTAATATACAATTTCTTTTCAGCAAAAGAATACTAATCAAACAAATTTTGTACAATACAACTTTTCCTAAAGTTTACTTTGCTGAATATTGTATTCAATCTTGCACTAAAAAGATATACTAGTATTCTTTAAGTTATAGCTTCAGAAACTCTTCCAGCCAGCAAGAACTTCATGGAACATATCAAATATTAGATCCCGGTCTGCTGACTGTAGAAAGGTATTCAAATCATCTTGAAGATCATATATCTTGCCAAACTTCACAAGATACCGCATGCAGCTGCTCTTCAGTTCAGGCAATTGATACAGAGTACCACACTGGAGTCGCTCAAGTACATTCTTACTATCAATGTCTTCAACTAGGCTATAATGACATGCCTCTTTTAAATCAGAGATGTCATATTTATCAGCTGCCCGAAGAAGTTCCAATCGATGGGTTAAAAATACTTCGTTTTGTATATTCCCATAAATGTAACTAAGAAAAGCAAAACAAGTTTCACTTGACATGTCGGAGATGTTTACAGTGGACAGTTCTTTCTCTCTAAGGTCATGAGAAAACATGCTGCTGAAAACAGGTGACCTTGCAGAGAGAATTGCACGATGGGCTCCTATGCTTCCGTCGGAAGTATTGATTACAATATCCGTGTGTATGCTATCAGATAACATCCGGCCAAGTGCTGTAAGAGCTGTTGCATTTGATTCTCTTTGTGTTGCCCCTTCAGCCCAAATTGAGCGAGGTTCCTGACCCTGTGACAAAATTAAATACATATTAGTCTGTTTGAAGCATATTAATGAGCAGTTAGCAATCTATTTGACGATGATTTTCGTTTATAATCACATTATCACTCAAGAATCATCATATTTTTGGACATTACTACTACCACCTAATCCACTGATAGAATACGACCTACTCTCAAGTCTTGACAAAATTCCACAATTTAGGAGAGGGGATGAGAAAAACAAACATCAGAGGATGCTTACGTCCGGAGATGCTGTCTTCAAATCAAGGAATTCAACATCAATGATACATTTCCCCATCAATGGAACCTCGAGTTGCCAAACAAAATCTTCGCAGTTCTTCCATTGCTTATTAGTGATTTCTGCAAGTACAGTGTTGGAGGAATAGAGTGGGACGAAGAGATCAAAACATCATAATTAGCAAGAAAGAAAATTTATGATACGCAAGACCTTTTTTCCCCTCAAGGTAAATTTTGTCCTTTGTACGAGGGTAAAACTTCGGATCAACTCAACTCCAAATATTATCCCATAAATTAGTTATTCAAATTTCAATTACTCATTGAAGCCATAACCTTACATGATTAATTTTAGAGGTTCTGCGGTTACAAATACAATCCTTGTTGAAGTAACGCCCGTTCGATTAATCTAACTTCAGTTTACCTTTCTTCTCGGCTTTTCAAGCGTTCCATATCATATTTCATGTTATAAAACAACATTTCTACTTTCTAGATATCATATATCATACAGACTTCTCACCACTTTGACAAGAATATTCTGACCGACAGACTTCTTACTATAACTCAAATGAAAACCACTTCATCTAGTTTACCTGGATGAGCCAAAGTTGTGCGATTTCCCAACAAAGAAACGACTCGAATGATAAAAGACGCAATCGGAGGATTTTCTCTTGTTACATTCGATACTTCCGGGAATAACTTAATAAACAACCCCCGGTTCTTTTCCACGGCCAAATGCCTTCATTTCAATACAAACACAACAATTACACAGTGTGATCAAACATAAACTACTTAAATTTAATAATCAAAACCTTCAAATATTCACAGCAACAAATATTAAACCAACACAAAAATAAATTCTATTTTTTTTCTTGATCAAGAAAACAGAACACCACAAAAAAAAAAAAAAAAAATCTTTCTTCTTACCAATTCCACTTTCCGATCTTGAATGGGTCAGATTTTCGAAAAGTTGACGAAGCCAGGCTATCGATTCGCCATTGAGCGAGACGAGAAGTAGTTTCGACCCGGTAAGCAGAAGAATCAGTCATCCTAGAGGCTATTATAGATGTAATTTCATTGATACAATCAAACAATCCTTCTAACAACTGATCCCCGTGCTTTCCCAGCTTTACCAATTATACATACAACTTTATTTGTATCTATCAATCTTGTTTCCAAGCTCTAATTGATTAAATTAATACAATGGAATCTGTAACACCCTTGATATAAGAATCAAGGATGATCAATTTTGTTGGGGTTGGGAGGACCCAGTACCTTAAATGAATCGGGTACGTTAGGGTTTTAAATTAGTAATTGCTTTACGCCATTGATTGTCAAGTTTGCAAGGGAGAGCGAGAGAGAAAGAGAAAGAGAAAGAGAAAGAGAGATGGTGCTAATGCTGAGACTGTTGTTAACTTACACTATACTTCAGGGGGCATTTGTCTTTGTTTTCTTAATCATTGTTTATTTGTTTTATGTGTCACCTTATTCTACCTTTTTTTTCTTCTCAAGGAATTATATTTCTGATTTTATATATTTGTGATATTAATTATTGAAAAGAATAAAATTTGTACATTTAATTTTATTAAATTCTATTTGTATCTTTTTCTTTTAGGGGTACAATAGTTAATGAAATATGAACTCATTAAGTCCGGTTGGAGTAAAATCGTACATCTAGAGATAACCATCAACTATTAACAAGGTCGATACATATATTATTATTTAAATTTTTTAAGAGTGTGTCGTTCTCACATCACTTTTACAAAAATAAATCTAGATAATCTGCATTTTGTAATTACTATCGTTAGTAACTTTTTTCTCTCCAGCATATGTGAGAGTTTTTGAGTTTTCTCTTCAATTTTCATAGATTATGAGAGTGCCAACTGAAATGACTACGATGGATGACATTGATCTACAAATGGATGAGATGGGAATAGAGGAGGAAGAAAATGAGGAACTAATCTTTGAAGGTGAGGAAGAGGAAGAATCAAACAAGTTTGATTTATGTTTGGTGGGAAAGTTTTGACTGAAAAGAACATCAACACTCGGGCGATGAAATCAAAACTGGTAGATGTTTGGAAGCCAACAATGGGGATAAACATAAAGGATTTGAAGCCAGGGGATTTTCTTTTCCAGTTCTATCATAGAGATAATTTGCAATGGGTTTTAAATGGGGGACCATGGACATTTGACAACGCCATGCTAGTCACGAACATCATTCCAATGGGGGAAGATCCTTTGAAAGTCTCGCTTGTAGAATTGGATTTCTGTATACAGATACATGATTTACCCACTGGTCTTATGATGGAGTCTGTAGGGAAGCAGCTCGGTAATTGTTTTGGGATTTTCTCGGCGTATGATCCGAAAAACAATACAAGCATTTGGAGGGAGTGTATGCGCCTGAGAATAAGGGTGGATGTGAGAAAGCCATTGAAACGAAATAAGAAGATAAACATGAAAAATGGAACATAGGTTATAGTTCAATGTAAATATAAAAAGTTGGGTGACTTTTGTTTTACTTGTGGACTGTTGTCGCACACGAAGAGATTCTGTAGGAGAAAAATGGAGGCTAATACGCAGGAGTTAGTGAAAGAATGGGGAAGCTGGCTTCGTGCACCGCCACGGAGGGCGGGCAGACAAGGGCGGAGTAGATGGTTGCGTAACGAAGGAGACGCTGATTGGGAGAGCAGATATGGAAATGATAATGATGATCAACATTTTTCAAGGAAAAAAAATCCGAAATTTGGGAATGAAGTTGTTAAGGAACGTAATTCTAGGGTGGTTGTTCATGGACGAGCTGGACATAAGGGAGGTTTTAATTCTGTTAGTAAAAATTCAAAATCAGAGGCGAGAAAAGAAAAAGTAAACTATCCTATTGGGCCTGAGGAGGATGAGTTAAATGGGCTTAATCTAGACGAGAGGAAAATGAGGAGAAGTGAGTCATCAAATTTTGCAAATATGGAAACTGAAAATATTACTGAGCTACATCATAAGGAAACTGTTCTTTCTACAAATGATTGTGCAGGTTCCCCTAATCAATTTTTGGCTACGCTTGCAAGGCAAGCTAGCCATCAACAATGAATTGCTTATGTTGGAACTGTCGGGGGTTGGGAAACGCCCAAACAGTTCATGTTCTAGGTGACTTGTTGAAAGATCGCAAACCCGATTTTCTTTTTCTTATTGAGACTATTGCAACTTCAAATAGAATAGAGGAGCTTCGAATTAAATTTGGTTACGCTCAATGTTTTTCAGTTGATTATAGAGGTCGAAGTGGAGGTTTGGCAATTATGTGGAAGCGTAATGTAGATTGTCAAGTTACTGGTTATTCGCAGAATCACATCGATGTTCAATTCTCTGAGAACAGTAAAGCTTCTTGGAGGCTTACATGTTTTATGGTTACCCAGAAAGGTCTCGGAGTAAAAATTCTTGGGACTTAATTCGAATGTTGGCTAAAATGTTGCAACTTCCGTGGTGTATTATGGACGATTTCAACGATATGTTGTATGCGACTGAAAAGAAGGGTTCTGTCCCTCATCCTCAGAGTCTGTTTGATTGTTTTCATCTAGCTATTGAGGATAATATGTTGACAGAGGTGGATCTTTGTGGTGGAAAATATACATGGGAGAAAAGCAGAGGGTCTAAGAACTGGGTTAGGGAGAAGCTAGGCAAGGCGTTCGCTACGTCTTCTTGGTGGAACAAATTTCCGCTCTGTAAGTTAACAATTTATCATAGCTCGTGCTCTGATCATGACTCAATTTTCTTAGACTTGTTGAATGTTTCTATTTCGAGGAAGATGTTTAGATTTAAATTTGAAAACACCTGGTTGAAAGAGCCCAATTTTCTCAAAGAGACTTCTACGTTCTGGTTAGACCTTCCTTCCTCTCATCTGCTCCCTAAATTAATTTCGGTGTCGTTTTTATGGCCAAATGGGGAAGGAACTTTTTCCATAAGTTTCGGGAAAAAATCAAAAGTCAAAAAGAGATTCTTGGGAAGCTGGTGAATTGTACAGATGAGGCAAACATCAAACAATATTTAATTGAGAAAGATAAACTCAATGAGTTGTTATTACATGAAGAAGCGTATTGGAAGCAGCGTGCCAAGGTGTTTTGGTTGAATGAAGGAGATGGAAACACGAAGTTCTTTCATGACAGTGTGTCGGCTCAGAAAAAAATGAATCATATTGTGTATCTCGAAACAGAGAATGGGGAAAAAGTTGCTAACCATGATGCTATGTGCAGGGTAGTTAAGGATTATTTCACAGAAGTGTTTGGTGAGTCTCTAAACAGTGTGAACGCTCATTATACAGCAAGTCCCAGAACTATTTCGGTGGAACAAAATGCAAAATTGGTTGAAGACGTCTCTTGCGAAGAATTTTCAGTAGCAATTAAACAGATGCATCCCGACAAGGCGTCAGGTCCTGATAGGTTAAATCCCGCGTTTTTCCAGCATTTTTGGTCCCTAATGGGTAAGGAAGTTGCTGGCTGTTTTAAGGAATGGTTACATCAGTGCTCGTTTCCAGCCAATTTAAATGACACGAATCTGGTTATTATTCCTAAAAAGGAAAATGCCTGCTGTATGAAGGACTTACTTCCCATAGCTCTGTGTAACGTTCTTTTTAAGATCATGGCCAAGGTATTAGCGAATCACTTGAAAGGAATCTTGTCAGGATTAATATCGGAAAACCAATCCGCGTTTGTTCCAGGACGTAGCATCTCCGATAATGTTCTTGTTGCGTTTGAGATTATTCATCATATGAAGAGTAAGAAGTATGGGAGAGAGGGAGAAGTAGCTCTAAAATTGGATATCAGCAAGGCCTATGATAGGGTGAATTGGAATTTTCTAAAGCAACATATGAAAATGATGGGTTTCTGTGACAAATGGATTAAGTGGGTTATGATGTGTGTGACCACGGTATCTTATGATGTCTTTTTTAATGGCTTTTCGGTAGGACATATTATTCCGAAGCGTGGACTACGTCAGGGGGATCCCCTGTCTCCGTACTTGTTCTTATTTTGTGTCGAAGGGCTCTCCAACCAAATTGATCAAGCATCAAATGATGGGAGGATTCGGGGTGTTGTATTAGTCAAACAACCCCAACTGTTACTCACCTTTTATTTGCGAATGACAGTTTTCTGTTCTTTAAAGCTACCATTGAGGAGACCAACGCTGTTAAATCGTTGCTCAATGCATACGAAAGGAATTCAGGCCAATCAGTAAATTTCCAGAAGTCGGGTATTTTCTTTAGTTCGAATGTTCGGAGAGACAAGAAAGAAGAGGTATCTAGTATTCTGGGAATGTACAATGATTTGAGTAACAACAAATATTTGGGTTTACCATCATTAATTGGTACATCGAAAAAAAGAGTGTTTAGTTTCCTCAAAGACAGAGTAGGTAAACGCATTCAAAGTTGGAGAACTAAACCTATTTCCCGAGCAGGTAAGACGGTCTTAATTAAGAACGTGGCACAATCAATCCCTTCTTATTGTATGTCTTATTTTTTAATTCCTAAATCCATGTATCAAGAGATGGAGAGAATGTTCAATAATTATTGGTGGAGTAGAGGGACGAATGATGGTAAGGGAGTCAAATGGCTTTCGTGGGATGCAATGAGCATGTCGAAAAGTAAGGTAGCTTAGGTTTTCGTAGTCTCTATGGTTTCAATATTGCACTATTGGGAAAACACTGCTGGAATTTTATCAAAAATCCGAATTCTCTGGTGTCTCGAATCTACAAAGCAAGGTACTTTGCTGACTCTCACTTTCTGAGAGCTACTAAGGGGACGGGATCGAGATTTATATGGACTGGAATCTGGACAGCAAAAGAAGCTTTGTTTTCTGGGTACAGATGGGTGGTTGGTGATGGTTTTGACATAGTTGCAGTGAAAGGCCCATGGTTACGTAACAAGAGGAATTTCTGTGTGAGTGATAGTCATATATATGCAGGCCGACATGAGTTAGTATCTACTTTATTCATTCCTAACACTAAACAGTGGGATGTTAATCGAGTTCAGGAAACATTTCAGGAGGAGGATGCTCGGGAGATTTTAGCAATACATGTTCCTCAACGGGTTATAAGGGATAGAGTAGCCTGGGTAAGGTCTACAGATGGGAACTACAACGTCAAAACAGGTTACCAGCCGTGGCATGATCAAAACATTGGTACAACCAGTGTGACTCAATCTGGGGGCTGGAATAAAATTTGGAGACTATCAATTCCGAACAAGATGAAAGTCTTTCTTTGGCGTTTTTGTCGTAATAACATCCAAGTCAGGAAAAGGCTAAGTTCCAGAGGTGTGAGGCTTCCTATCACCTGCCCTATGTGCCTAGCGGATATTGAACATCTTTTGCATGTGTTTTTTGAATGTCCATTTGTTAAACGTTGCTGGAATCATGTATGTGGTGTGTATGATATGCAGACTGTTGAATATGCCCCGGATTGGCTTCTTAGCAAGCTAAATACTACTTCATCTGATGAGGTAATTCATGTGGCTTCAGTATTATGGGAGATATGGTTTTGGAGGAATAAGAATGTGTGGGAGAATAAATTTGTGACACCAGCTTAAGCAATGGACTGGAGTCTAAACTCATTATCAGAGTGGAAGACAGCGAGAGCATCAAGAGCTCCAGTGACAAATCAGGGGAGTGATGCTAGAACAAGGGCTAACCAGAATTGGACTCCACCTGAGGAGGGTTATCTAAAAGTGAATGTTGACGCCTCTGTGTTCCAAGGAGCTGATTCTTTTTCGATTGGGATGGTGCTTCGAGACCATCTGGGTAGATTTGTTGGAGGCCAGAACATGCGCATGGCAGGACAGATTTCAGTCTTTGAAGTTGAAGCGATCGGGGTACGCGAGGCTCTTTCATGGATTAAGTCAAGGCAGATTAGTAAAGTGGTTATCGAGACTGATTCTCTCCTTGCAGTAAAAGCGATACAACAAAAGTCTAATAACCAGTTGGAGGTGGGAGATGTCCCGGAGAGTTGTCGCCTTTGTCTTCAATCTATACCTAGGACCTCTGTCAATTTTATTAAAAAGCAAGCCAACAAGGTAGCCCATGCTTTGGCTAGAATTCCTTGTTTGTTTGGTTGGTTGCCACAATGTGTTCATGTCTCGTCCTACTCTTTTGATGAAGACCTTATTGTATGATGATTTCAATTAATGAAAGTTGTGTTTATTTCAAAAAAAAAAAACAAATTAACTTTTTGATTGAACACAAACCAATGGAGCAATATTACCTCTTCCAACATTTTATTATGAAAGAGGGGAATCGAATCCTACACCAAAGAGAAGTACATATAGCAAAAATATCTTTTCCCCGACGCCTATTACTAATGTAGAGATGCTCCTTGCTCAGTAAATAAATTCTTCGAAATGATTGTAATAAAAAGTGGTTTTTAACTTTTAGTTTGAGTACGGGAAAATGTCGAAAATCAATTGAACTTGGTTTGATTCCGAAAAATTAGTACTCAAAATTTTGAAAATATTCGAAATGAACACCTGGACATTGAATATTATTTTTAACTTTTTACTTAAAATATTAAATTTAAATGTCATAATTTATTATATTAATGTCAAAATTTATTTTTTTATTATTTACTAATAGTTGAATATAAATATTAAACTTATACTTAATAATATTTTTAATAATGTAGTAACAAGTGTAACATTTAAATATTAATATTTTTCTATCAATACAACTAAAAATAAATTTTAATTATCAAATACATGTATTTGCGATAACACTTAAAGTAACAATTAAAAACTAAATAATTTAAAATTGGATTTAACTGCAAATACTCGGATATTGATCGTAAAATCGAGTTTCGACACGAATCGATATATCTAGAATCGGATGATACTCTATAAACGACAATCAATCAACTCAATGATTTTTGAAACACTTATTGAAATTAACTATGGAACTACTTATTTTTATTAATCTTATAAGTTGCGAATTATTTAAATTTATATCTTCTAATTCTTCTTCATTCTTTTTAACAGAACAAATTATTACTCTCTCCGTCCTATCCAATTGTTAACATTTATGTTGGATACAAAGGTTAAGAAATATAGGTAAAGTAGTTGAGAAGAGTAAGAAAATGGAGTAAAGTGGTGGGATTTATCAATATTTAAAGTATAAAATAAGTAAATTGCATAAAAGCAGTGGAATTAGTTAATTTTTATATTAAAAAATTTTACTATTATAAAAAAAATTGAAATATAAAAAATTAAATGAGTTATTCGTAAAATAAAACGTAAATAAATGAATGAGACACAGGTACTCCGAGGTAGTATCTCTTATAATTTTGGAAGATCGAGAACATGCCGCGCGTTAGTAAATTTGTGCTTAGAAGCAAATATATGTTCATTCTTTATTAAAAGTTAAAACTACATATACAGCAATAGATTGTTTGTCGACGATATTTAGTTAGTTTATCTTTTTCTGGCTAAATTCCGAGTGTTAACCGATTTTTGTTGTGGATTTTTACTCAAAACAGATATTTATTTGAGTAACTGATTACTAAAGTACATAAATTGTGGGGTTAGTATATAGTTGGTACGTTGATTTATAAAGACTACAATCTTTCACAAGTCATTCAACCAACTGTAGCTGAAGACTTCCGTTGATCAGCTTTGTTGAGCTACCCATATATTTTATCTAAAATTGTTAATGAAATAAAATTTCAGATAATATATTTAGAACAACATATATATATATAACTTTAAAAAAATGTGTAACAAAGTTGAAATATCTTTGGAATAACAAGAGGTCGAGAATTAGCATCTTCAGGGGCACATGTGTGAATTTTGGGTTGGGATGGTTTAGTATGAGATTTTACTTTGCTTTGTATCAAGAACGTTTGTTGCGTCAGAGCAACTCTAAGAGACTCGTAATGTGTTTCTTATAAATATTATAAAAAATCAATCTTTTAATGATTTAGAATATTATAAGAAATGACAAGTTCAACAATACTCCTTATATATACTCTTTATTATTATTATATTATTAAATTCAAACTTCACCTACATTTTTTATATTGGAAGAAAGAGAAAAAGATGAATAGAATTAGAGAAAAGTGAATATTTTATTTAAGAAAATGATATAAGGAATGACTCAACAATCCTTAAACATAAAGAAGGAAGATGAGTTCTTAAATTTGCAAGGGATGAGAGCAACTCCAAGAGACTAGCTATCTCAACTCCTAAGTTCAAATTTAAGGAATTTGACAAAAAATTGCACTCCAACAATCTCCTAAATAATTCCTTAAAAGTTAAGACACAACTCTCATGCCTTATTTTTAAGGAAGCTATAGTCATCCCTTATCATATTTTCATCAATAAAATATTCATTTCCCTCCCTTTTTTATATGTCTTTTCTACACCTCTTTCTTAGTGGAGTTTAAATTTAATATTTTTATATTTATAAAGAGTAAATATAAGGAGTATTGTTGGAGTTGACATACCTATAATATCCTAAATTACTAAGAGTCATATTTTTTATAATATTTTTAAGGAACATGCTAAGAGACTGTTGGAGTTGCTCTGACTAATGAGACTGTTGGAGCAAGTTTTTACTTCAAATTCCTTATATTTCAGTTTAGGAACCTATTTAACTAGTTTGTTGGAGTTGATCTTAACGTACTTTGTTTTGTTCCCGACTCCTCAGCCGACTGGGAGTACACTATTCTCCCACACTGGGGTGCAAAATCCGAAGCATACAGAATCAATACGCTAGCTGATGATTAAATATTGCTAATTCCTAATTTTATATTGCAACTTGATACAAAGAAAGTGATAGATAGTCATAGATACCCCAGAAGCCAATGAAATCAAAATTGTGTAAATGGCCATTGATTGAAAAGGCATTGGAAATATGGAATCATGAGGACAATAAACAAGTGAAATTCAATAGTCCAAGTTGACAAGAAAAGTATCTAAATTGTTGTGGGACACGAACATTCATCTCAATTTCACCAGAATCTGTCTAAGCATTCTAATAATACAAGCAATCTTCTTCAAAACCTCTCAGCAAAGATTCATTTTAGTATCCCTCACATATTCAAAGATGCAACAGTATCACCCACTAATGTCCAACAATTAGTGCAAGTTCCCTGCATACTGCATAGCTAAATTTAGTCCTATAGCTATAATATAGAATCAAAATTAAAAAATTTAACTCCAATGCATGGCTATCCTTAAATGCATAAATGAATACTTGGTTGTATATTTAGAACTAAAAATGACTATAGTTATTCTCTCCGCATCATTAACTAATAAATTGAGTGTAAGGTGGTCCACTTTAAATAAAAATGAAAGAGTTAGATAAAATGTTGCTAAATTTGAAATATATTTGTTGTAAAATACAACTAGTATTAGAGTGTAGTGCTATTTTAGCACAAAAAACACTTTTTGATGCAGTATTATAGTAATGATTATAATCATTTTACATTTAGTATTGAACTTGCTCTTATATATAGTATCAGTAAAATATATGATACAAAGTCAAGATTATTCATTGAACAGCCCAGCTGACATAATTACATTTTGCTATTATGTTTGAGTTTGACATATATGTAACTATGCAAGCGTAAAGAGTTGTAAGTAGGGGTGAACAAAAAATCGAATTAAAATCGAAATTGAAGAAATTGATAAAAACTGAATTGTAAAAAATTGAAATTGAGTTCAAACCGAATCGAAACCGAAAATTAAAAATCGAACGGTTCCTGAGATTTCGGTTTTAGGCTCAAACTGAACCGAAAAAAACTGAACCAATCCGATTAATAAAAATAAATAAATAAATAAATAATTATATTTTTAGAATTAAAAATACATTTATTTTATCAATATAATTAATAAAAATTAGAAATCGGCTATTGGGCTACTGGGATTGGGACTTCATAGGGCTGAACATTTGGGCGGTTCGGTCCAAAACCGGACCGAACCGAAAAAACCGAAAATCGAATTAACAAATTTTTTGGGACTGAACCGGATCGAACTTACTTTATGGACCGGTCCAAAATCGAACCGAATCATTCTGGTTATTTCGGTTCGTTTTCATAGAACCGAAAATTTTGAAAATGCTTGAAATTTGAATAAATAATAATGATGCAAAAACAACAAATCATGCAATCTCTGTCCTCAAAATTCACAGGCTCACAGGCCACATCACAGAACAACAAAAAGGATTTGGAAGTTTAAAAAATCAAACTACAAAGTGCAATGTATCATGGATTCATGGAACATGGTTGATACTACTGGCATAAAGAGTTAAGTACTTAAGTAGTTCAGTTTACAAATTTAAAAACATCAAGCTACAAGCATCTACATCAGTCAGGAGCAAGATTTCAAATTTAAATTACATTAGTTTCGAACAACACATAACGTCAATATATGTATTTTATATTTCGATTTTTTCGGTCCAAAATATTTTTGTGAAAACCGAACATGACCAAAATTTATTTCGATTTGAATCGAAAAACCGAAATGGTCGAAAAACTAGAAAAATGGCGACCGAACCGAACCGAATTAATATATTTCGATTCAATTTTTTCGGTCTGGATCGGTTTTGCTCAACCCTAGGACTTCAGGCTTTACCATTTGCATATCACATAAAGTTCGAAACAACAACTTGTCTTTTTCATTAAACTGTTTAGTCGTTTAAGATTGTTCAGTTATAATTTCTAGACTTACAGTAGTTATAGTGCTGAAACTCAAGTCTACCCATATTTAGCAGAAGATGATAGTAGTTATTGGACATAAATACAAATTTTTTTTTAGTTAAGCAATCTTTTTTATCCAATTTTTTTTTGCTATTTTTTTATTCAAATTATAATTGTTTTATTTTTTGCGGTTTTGAAACCGAAACTGATCCGATTGCAACCGAATCGAGATTTTTGAAACCGAAACCGAACCGTCGATTTCGGTTGCAGTTTCCGTTTTCGATTTTAGAAACCGAGGATCTTCGGTTTCGGTTTTGTCCTAAAACCGAACCGATCTGATTCGTGCTCTCCCTTAATCATAAGACATCTAGATTTAGTTGTTTATATAATATATTTTAGTATATAAATCAAAAATGATATTGTTTTGTAGCATTTGTTGAATAACGGAGCATACACATTAAATTTTAGTATTTTCGATTTTCCAGTTCTGCTATTCATAGTCGTGGTCGCAACAAATGCCAAACATATAAAAGTGTTTTTTGTAGGGAGCTGATATGTGCACACCCTTAATTTATATTAATTTATTTATATGTACATATTCTTTGTTGAGATTGAGATCAAATTACCCCTAATATATTTAAAAATAGTATGGAATTGAAGATGTGCATGAGAATATTTTGGTTTAAATGTCAAGGTGTGCACCTATAATTTAAGAATATGCACATATAATGTTGATATAGACATCACGGTGACTGGCATGGATATGTTACCTACAATACCTATAATATCGGTGACCACGGCTTTACATACATAAACTCCCTGTTATGGTGAAGTGTCAAAGAAATACAGAATCCGTGCAGAACACAATAACCTAACTGATAATACGACACTGTTTGATATAGACATCACGGTGACTGGCATGGATATGTTACCTTCAATACCTACAAATATAACTTCAAATATTTAATTGTTGATTGCAGGGCCAAATTTCTACTACTACTATTTTAGTAACGACCTCTCAGATAATCTATTGATATTTCGCTTATATTATGATAAACATATCTGTGCAGTACTGCAGTATTCATAACGATTAAAATATCTTTTGATAATTACTCTTACTTATCTATAAAAATATATTGTTGAATAATAAAACATATTTATAATCAATTACCTTTTTTCAACTAAAACACATTATTTTTTTTATTTTTTCTAACAAAATCTCTTTCTTTTTCAAAAATATCACGGACAATTACCTTTTTTAACTAAAATATGTTACATTTTCTTTTTTTTTTTTTACAGCTAAAACTTCCCTTTTCCAAAAATCTATACTATATTATTAAAGACGAAACATTAAAAGTTTTGGTACCTGCTTTTTCATACCCGTTTTTTGGTACGGTACTTGTCTTATTTAATTTTTTTATTTAATTATTATAAACATTATTATAATCAGTTACCTTTTCAGTTAAAATACATTATTTTTCCTATTTTTTCAAACAAAATCCCCACTTTTTCTAAAAAAAATCACATGCAATTATCTTTTTCAACTAAAACATGTTACTTTTTCTTTTTTCTTACTAAAATTCCTCATTTTCCAACTATATCATGGGCAAACCCTTACTTATTTATTTTAAAACCTATTTTAATACTTTTAATTGGCAATTACCTTTCCTCACTTTTTCTAAAAAAAATCACGGACAATTACCTTTTTCAGCTAAAATATGTTATTTTTTCTTATTCCTTACTAAAATCCCTCATTTTCCAAATATATCACGGAAAACCTTACTTATTCATTTTAAAATCTATTTTAATACTTTTAATTGTCCTATTTTTTCATACTAAAATCCCTCTTTTCCAAAAAAATCACGGGCAAACCGTTAATTTTATATTTTAAAATTCAAAGAAAACATGTTAGTTTCTATTTTTCCTTACTAAAATCCCTTATTTTCCAAAATATCACGGGCAAACCATTACTTATTTATTTTAAAATATATTTAAATACTTTTAATTATTTTAAAATTTTTAACAAGCCTACTTATTTTTTTTAACAAATGTAATTAATAAAATATAAAATATAAATAATAAAATTAAAAATTATTAAAAATAATCCGTTTGCACATGTTTTAAGCTAAAACACATTACTTTTTCTACAAAATCTTCTCTTTTTCCAAAAATATAACAGAGAATAATCTTTTTCAACTAAAACATGTTACTTTTTCTATTTTTCCTTAATAGAATTCCCCCTTTTCCAAAAATATTACGGACAATCCTTAATTATTTATTTTAAAACCTATTTTAATATCGCGGACAATTACCTTTTCCAACTAAACCATATTACATTTTCTATTTTTTCTTATTAAAATCCCTCATTTTCCAAAAATATCACGGGAAACCCTGAGTTATTTTTTTAAAACCTATTTTACTGCTTTTAAAATTATTTTAAAAGACATAGTTTTTTGTAGACCTGACAATTCGTTCATGTCGTGTACTTTCGTGTTTCGTGTATCAAAATGCTAAACCCAAAATCACCCGTTTAGGGTTCTTGTGATTTCGTGTTCGTGTACCTTCGTGTCGTATACTTTTCTTGTCGTGTTTTCGTGTATTTTAATTAATAATAAAAATAAATAAATAAATCAATGTAATGAAATATTAAAATTTTCGGTAATATTTTTACAAATATGTATTAAAAAAATATATTTATATAGTATTTACCAATAATATTATAAATTTATGCATAACCACATAAATAAATGTTAAATATTTAATAAAAATATTAAAATATCTAATATAAATATTAATTTTAAATATTAATTTATTTATTTCGTGTACTTCGTGTCGTGTCGTGTACTTGAAGGGTAAACCCAAACCCGACACTAAATCTTGATCGTGTACTTTCGTGTTCGTGTACTTTCGTTTCGTGTACTAAAAATACAAACTCTAAATAATTTATTTTAAACCCATATTACATTTTCTATTTTTTCTAAACCCATATTACATTTTCTATTTTTTCTTACCAACACCCCTCTTTTTTTCAGATTTATTAGGACAAACTCTAAATAATTTATTTTAAACTTATTTAATGCTTTTAATTATTTAAAAAAGTTTACCTATTTTAACATGCCCACTTATTTTTTTAACAAATATAATTAATAAAATATTAAAACGTAAATAATCAAATAACTCCTCTAACAAACAATTCGTGCACTAAATTTTGTAGTAAACAACTACGCATTCCATTAGTTGAGTATCAAATTTTGTATATTGATAAGTGTCTATAAAAAACACAAAAATCAAGGGGACAACACATATTTGATATTTATACTATCTATCTATATTATTATATAATAGCTCAAATATTAAAAGTTTTGGTTTTCGGTCATTATTTTATTTAATAAATAATAAAATAATTAAAAAATGGTAACTAACCGATTGTCTTTTATCATTAAAACATGTTATCTTTAATGAAAATATATTACCTTACTTATTTATAAAAGAATATTATTAAATAACAACATTATATATTTATAACTAATTACCTTTTTCGGTTAAAACACATTACTTTTAATTTTTGAGTAAAATGCATTTTGTGTACCCGCACTTTAGTCAAGACACCACTTGCAATACTATAGTTCAAAATCGAGCAGTTGTAATATCAATGTTTGTATTTCAATGCACTTTGTTCAATTCCGTTAACTGAGTTTAATTCCGTTATTAATTTAGGGAGTAAATTGCACTTTGTGTACTCGCACTTTACTCTAAAGTGCATTTTGTGTGCCCGCGCTTTGCTCAATACATCACTTGCAATACTTTAGTTCAAAATTTAGAGTAAAGTGCGAGTACACAAAATGCACTTTAGAGTAAAGTGCGAGTACACAAAGTGCACTTTACTCCCAAAATTAATAACGAAGTTAACCTCAATTAACGGAATGCAACGAAGTGTAGTGAAATACAAACATTGATATTGCAACTGCTCGATTTTAAACTATAGTATTGCAAGTGATTTCTTGACTAAATTACGAGTACACAAAGTGCATTTTACTCTTAATGTTTTCTAAACAAAATTCCCTCCTTTTTCAAAATCATCATGGACAATTACCCCTTTCAACTAAAACATGTTACTTTTTCTATTTTTCCTTATTAAAATCTCTATATTTCCAAAAATATCACGGGTAAACCTTTATTTTTAAAAAAAATCTATTTTAGTGATTTTAATCTCTATCTATACTATCTATACTATATTATTAAACACGAAATATTAAAAGTTTGGTCGGTACAGTACTAGTTTTTTGGTATTTTTTAATTTTACTTAATTACCCTTAATTATATAAAAAAAATTATTAAATAATAATATAATCTATTTATAACCAATTATCCTTTTCAACTAAACACTTTACTTTTTCCATTTTTTTTTAACAAAATCCTTTATTTTTCCATAAATATCACGTCAATTTTCTTTTTCAATTAACACATATTACCTTTTCTATTCAATCGAAAAAAAGAGAAATTGTCAACAATACTACTTTTTCTAAGTTTTTTTTTTCAATTTTACTATCTTCTGAAATTATTTTCAAAAATACGGTCTGCAACTAGATGCAACTAGATGCAACCAAAAAATATTTTCAAAAAATACGGTCTGCAACCAACACAACCAGATGCAACCAAAGCAACCAGATGCAACTTTTTAAAAAATAATTGAAAAAACATCTAAGAATTCAAAAAAAATTATTAATAAAAGGGGTAAACTTGTGGTCTTGGTTTACCCTAGGGTTCAATAGTTAACTTTTAGGGTTCAATGTTTCTATTTTGGATTTTAGAAATATTAAGAATGACGAATAATTCGTATACGGATTTAGGGTTTAGGGTTTAGGGTTTAGGGCCTAGACTCTAAACCCTAACCTACCCTGCCGGAAAAACATCATTAATAACAAGTTGCATCTGGTTGATTCTGGTTGCAAAAGTTGCAGATGGTTGCATTCTGATTGCAAAAGTTGCACATGGTTGCATCTAGTTGCATACCGTATTTTAGAAAATAATTTCAAAAAGATAGTATTTTTGCAAAAAGTTCAAAAAACCATATTATTTTTGAAAAAAAACATTTAGGGATGGGTATTTATGAAAAAAGCTCAAAAAAAATGTTACATTTTTTATTTTTTATTACTAAAACTTCTCCTTTCCAAAAAATATCACGGTCAAACTATCCTGTTCAATTAAATTAGGTTAGCTTTTCTATTTTTTCTTACTAAAATTTGTCCTTTTCCAAAAATATATAAAAAGCTTTTGGATTTTCAAATACTTTATCACTATGTTTGCATCTGATTGCGAGCATTAATATTGATCGACTTGTTAGTTAGATTTCTCACTGAACTATAAAACAGAACCATGGAAACTAATAGGTTATGAAGGTCTGTGTCAGCCATACTTCGAACAAATTTAAACGTCCGTGTAAAAAGTTCTTGTCTGGTTTTCTCAATTAAATATCTATAGATGTTAATAGAACAAATTTATGTGACGGACCTTTCAAACTCTATAAAGACGATGAACAAACTTATAGGGAATCAATATCAAACCAATTTAGATATTATATTCTGATATCCATGCATTTGCAGTAATAAATCTAATCAATTTTTGATTTATAATGCGAATTTGTATGTACAAGAGTTTCCAACAGGAAAGCTCTTGTCGCATTTACTTCCATCTCCCTTTTTGTTCACATATCCATCAAATTCATTAATGTCAAAAGGCGATTTCTTAAGCAAGCGCAGGCCAGCTTCCTCTGCTAACTCTTCTATATGCCACTCACTGTAAGGGTACGTTGTTTTGTGTCTCACGTGAACTTGTCCTTTTGTCGTCAACATCTCACTTGCATTGATCAGGAATGCCCAAACCAACTTCCTGTGGCGCCTGAAATTTGCTATTATATGTTATAACATGACAGTAGAAATGTTGTAGGAGTTTTAATTTGAACAAGCACACATGCATGTATTACTTGATCATATGATTAGAGTATTCTGCTCGATGACTGAAACCAGAATGAGGAAAGTTAAAAACAATTCTGTCGAAGTACTTTGATTGGAGTTGCGGGTGATCTTTCATCGACCGGGCGCTCACTCCATGTATGATGGTGCAACCCAAGTTCTCAAGTTCTTTCACATTCACCATTGCATGTCTGTGCTTCCTCTGTAACCATTCTTTCATGTACAATATACCATATGAACATATACCATAAGTATCTAGATCGCTAGCAAACTAGCTAATCACACAAAAGAAAACAATGCATATACCTTTGGTATCAAGAGAAGTGGCTGTAATATTTGCACCAGTCCCAAATGCACTGGCTAAGCACTTGGAAAATGAAAAATCACCCTCACCAACAAGCAATATCTTATGGTTACTGCTATAGTGCTTTATCCTTCTCTCTCCCATGTAGTCTTTTTCTCTTTCAGACAAATTATTGAAAACTAAACCATTTTTCTCTTCTCATCCATGATAAGTCTAGAATTGTGGGTAAAGTAAAAAACATGGGCTTATCTATCACAGCTCAATATGGACCAAACAAGTATCGAGATCAAAACTTTATTTCCTAGAAAATGATGATTAATGAAAATTGAATGATACCTTGTTGGTTTCACTATAAGAGCATCCACAATGCAAATACCCCACTTCCACTGCTAAAGAGCTCCACTAGCTTGATGCCCAGTTTCAATATTTCATGGACCCATTTTTTATATTACAATTAAACATCAGGTACATTTGTTAGATAAAGTAATATTAAAGAATGAAAAAGCAACACCCTCGCATTGCACATGCTCCGAAACCCAACTGGAAACAATGATGGGTTTAAAAGATACTTTCTCCGTCCCCTCAATTTTTTACATTGAGATAACTGCACGAAGGTTAAGAAAAAAATGTAAATTAATAGAAAAAAATAAGAAAAATGAGTAAAGTGATGGACCAATCAATATTTAATATATAAAGTATGTATAGTGGAAGAAAGTAGTGAATATGATTGAATTTTATATTATAAAATGTTACTCCCACGCATTCTAAGGCTCCTTTAAAGTATAGTTTCATTAATTGTTTTAATTTTTTTTCCTTCTGAATAAAAATTAAATGTTTGGATTTTTATTCAAAAAAAGAAAAAATTTAAAAATAAATAATGAAACTTTATTTTATAGGAGCCTTAAAATGCATGTCGAACCCTCCATTTCAAATGTTAACAAATGGAAAGAACGGATGGAGTACTATTTTTGATATATAAAAAAAATGAGAGGGTCATACAAAAAAGAAAAGTATAAAGAAAAGAGAGGAATACTACTTTTCTTTACGTCTTTAATAAAAGAGAGAGAGAAAATTGTGTGTAAAGTAAAAAAACATGGGCTTATCTATCACATCTCAAATGGACCAAACAAGTATCAAGATCAAAACTTTATTTCCTAGAAAATGATGATTAATGAAAATTGAATGATACCTTGGTTTCACTATAAGAACATCCACACATCCACAATGCAAATAACCCACTTCCACGGCTTAAGAGCTCCACTTGATGCCCAGTTTCAATATTTCATGGACCCATTCTTCATATTACAATTAAACATTAGGTACATTTGTTACATAAAGTAATATTAAAAAATAAAAAAGCAACACCCTCGCATTGCAGATGCTCTAAAACCCAACGGGAAACAATGATGGGTTTAAAAGATACTCTCTCCGTTCCCTCAATTTTTTACATTGAGAGAACGACACGAAGGTTAAGAAAAAGTGTAAATTAATATGAAAAAATAAGAAAAATGAGTAAAGTGGTGGGATCAATGCAATCAATATTTAATGTATAAAGTGAGTATAAAGTAGGTATAACGGAGGAAAGTAGTGAATGCGATTGGATTTTATATTATAAAATGTTACTATTTTTGGTATGTAAAGAAATAAAAGGAACATACCAAAAAGAAAAGTGTAAAGAAAAGAGAGGAATAATAATTTTCTTTACCTCTTTAATAAAAGAGAGAGAGAAAATTGTGGGTAAAGTCTAATACTAACTTTTACTACCATGCCCCTCTCTCTCATGTATATGTAGTAAATCTCTCTCTCTCCCTATCTCATCTAGTACTCCCCGTCCCAGTGAATTCTATACATTGGGACTGGTCACGTAGACTAAGAAAAGATATAAAAAATGAGTAAAATTAGATGAAAAGTGAGTAAAGTGGTGGGATCTATCAATATTTAATAATAGATTTGAGATAGTGGAGAAAGTAGTGGGTGTAATAGTAATTTATATTGTTATAGAATAGAGATAGTGGAGAAAGTAGTGGGTGTAATAGTGTTTTATATTATTAAAAGTTACTATTTTTGAAATGTATAAAAATGAATGGAACATCCCAAAATAAAAAGTGTATAGAAATGAATGGGACCGAGGGAGTAACATTCTTACTTACTTTCCCTCTCTTTTAACCTACTTTCTTATCTTTTTCGGGGTCCTGGTCCTTCACAATATTATCAGAGATAATTTATCTAACAATCATTTTCTCAACCGATTTTAATGATCAGGAGAACAAATTTTTTAGTTACTCAGCTATAAATTTCCGCGGAGCCCTAGCTGTCCGCTATAAATTTCCGCGGAGGGATGTTTTAGCCCAGTAAGCTCCGCGCTTCTTTTTCCTAATAAGCTCTGCGCTTCTTTTCCACGGATTTGTTAACACCTTAAACAACTATATATCATTACTTTTAATTATTTTAATTATTCTTCTCCAATTTTAATTATTTTAATTGTTCTTTCCCTAAAAAAATATTTTAATTTTAATTATTTTAATTTTAAAAAAAATCTGTATATTATAAATTAGGATTTGATAAATCTAAAAATCATAATAATAATTGAGATAATTTAATTTTAAAAATTATTAATGATTATAATGACCGAAATATCCTCATTTTGACTAACGGTAACGGTCAAATTTAACGTAAAATCGTTAAAGGGATGCAAACTGCGGGGTTTGAAAGTTACGAAATGCAAAATACATAAAATTATATTACTGAGTGTGAAATGCAAATTAGTCTTTAAAATATGGAGTAGAATACAAAGGGGCATATTGATGATCGGTTTACTGGATGCATGGTTCGAGATCACATATTAAATGAAACCCTGTTGAATAATCTCCACGGGGCTTCTCTCATTCTTCTTGTTGTATGTATTTTAGTATGAGTAGTCCAGTGGAAAAAATAGAACAATTTATGAGTGATCAGTAATAGAATATTGTAAGTGTAGTACTAATGGAGTTTGGAGCGGAGAGAAGGATAAAACATTACAGCAGCAATCACAAGATATTGCTCGTGGGTGAGGGAGATTTCTCCTTTTCCAAGTGTTTGGCAAATGCATTTGGCTCTGCCTCTAATATCACTGCCACTTCTCTCGATTCCGAAGGTATATTTGTTTAATGATTTTACAATTGCTACTATAAATACACATAAAAGTCACTTAAATTTATTCATATAAGCCTGGATTACTTGATCTGTAGCAAGCTTAATGTCCAAGTACACGGGTGCAAGGGCTAACATACAGGATCTTCATGTCCTGGGCTGCACCATTCTACATGGAGTGGACGCATCCATTATGAAATATGATTCAAGACTCAACTGCTGCAGTTTCGACAGAATTGTTTTCAATTTTCCGCATTCTGGCATTTTTAAAGAAAAAAATGCATCTGTTATCGAGTAAGAACAACTTTTTGTTTATAATTTTAACAGTTACTGGTCTCGGCAACAGTTGTTTTAATCTTACGTGTGTGAATATTGCTAGGCTCCATAAGGGTGTAGTGAGGGGATTCCTAAGAAATGCGATTGAATTGTTGACAAGAAACGGAGAAGTACACATCACACACAAGACTGAAGACCCTTATGTTAGGTGGGACATTAAGGAGTTGGCTGAGGAAACAGGGTTTCGCTTGGTAGAAGAATCATGTTTCTACATATGGGAATATGCAGGCTACTCAAACAAGAGAGGACAAGGTTCCAGATGTGATCAGAGCTTCCCTGTTGGCAAATCCGCAACTTTTAAATTTGCAAAACTTTAAGTTTTATATGTGGCATGGTTAGTTTATAGTTTGTTGCAGTTGTGCTTGAATCAGGAGCCATGGCTAGGGAAGAAAGGATGCCAAGTGTTTCTGTAACCCAAAATCTATAGGGTTCTTTGTTTTTCATCCAACAAACTACTAAACGAGGAATAACATAGAAATTAAACTAACTTCTTCTTCTCCGTGCTTCCCTGGCTCTTAACAGGAGCTTGTTAGCCTCTGCAATAAGCTGTCACAGGCTCCTTTACAGCACCCTGTATCTTATCCCTACCGTCTACACAACCATCATCCATCTCGTGCTCAATGTACTTTTAAGCTTTTGTATATTAAGAATAAGCTAAATTTGTGTATGGACTTTAATTTCTGAGTGTCGAAAGTTGTTCATTTACTTGATTATATTATCAGGTCTGAAAAACAAGTTTAACTATCATTCATTCAAATTCTAGCAATTAAGAAAATAAGGTCACCCTTAACATATTCGGGGTGAAGAAAATAGGGTGCAACAATGGTAGGCAAAGCCATTCTTAACTCTTGGCCCGAAACATAACAAGCTGGTTTGTGTATGATATTTATTCAGTTATCCAAACTTTGTGAATGTATAGGGAATCTTTTGTTCAAATTAGGCCAGAAATTTTGAAGAATAAAACTTGCAGAACTGTTATATATAAAAACTCAGAACCTATCAGTATTCATGGTTCTGTTTTAATAGTTTTATAGTTGAGTCAAATTGTATAGAGGTAATTCCAAAACAATTTAATCAAAATTTATAGATCAATAGATTACTCGTATCCGAACATAAAGTATATAATCTATTTAATATCCGAAAAGTTTATATAGTGTTGGAATCAAATTTCTAGCGAGTCGGACTCCGAATGACTCTTCGGGCTCACCTGCAAAATGAGAAGAATGCGAGGGGTTTAGCCCCCGATTCACCTCCGGTGTGAGAGTAAGTTAAATGGTTCTGGTGAGTCTAAACTGAATGTGCAAGTGCTTGTGTATATTCTGTGTGTGTGAAATAGAACCTGACAAAAGGCTTTTATAAGCACAGCCGTTGCTGTCGCTCGAAATGCTCGGAACCACCCCGAATCATGTGTATTGTGCTTTTCACCCGTCTTGGAAGTCGGGAGACCTAGTCTTCTCCATATAACAGTTATGTACAGCTGGCTGAGCCGAAGTAACGGGCCTAACTTATCCAAACAAGCCTATTCGGCCCAATTACACTTGGGCCTCCAACATGTCCCTGGGCTTTGGTCGGATATCCAATTCGATCGGAGTCCTAACTTTGCACCCACCTTCGGGATAACTTTTAACAAATTTTGCATTTATCTAGATGACACGTCACATGGGAAAACGTGTCGTATCAATAATGACAACTGTCGCTTCTTGAGACCTGCGCCATATCTCAACCGTTGAATTTCCAACGACTCAATCAACACCGTTGAATATGTCTTCACGACATTCTCAAAAATACTCCTAATATTTTTCCAAGGATCCAGCCGCGGGTTATTTTTGATTTCAACTTTCTTGCTTCAATCTCTACAGTTTCTCCCATCTCAATCACAAGTAAGTTCCTAGAATCACTTTCTTCTTTGTTATTCAAGTTTGTAATCGAATGCTTGCTAGAAACTGTATGTACAGCCTGTTTGTTTTGTTTTTATTTTCTGCGACTGTTATATTTAAGAATATAAATGTAGATGTTTAGAATCCTCCGCCTAGGAATGTACACGCATAAAAGGACGTATTATGCGTCCCTAGTAGATAACATAGCTTGGCGTCGTAAGATCGTTCTTCGAGATGACTTTGTCCCTAGAACAGTCTTCGGCTTACTTAAACATACTAAAAACCTCTGCGTGTCCCTAGGCGCTTAAGATTCACCCGACCGATCCCCTGACCCTCTGTACTCGGCCTTATTATTTTTACTTTCACTTTCTTCAAAATCTTTTTCGAGTACATGGCTAATTCTTCATTCCCAAATGCAGGAATTATGGATCAGTCGTCTTCTGAATCAGCACAATCTTCGGGGTCCATATCTCCGGAGAGATCTCCATTCTTCGTTATCGCCGACTATCCTGCAGCAAACCTTCACTCCCAACTCTCGAAAGACAGCGTGTCAAAGTTCGCCAAAGACTATGAGATTCCGACCGGAGCATGGCACACATATATGCCGAGGAAAAATGATCGAATCTGACATAATCCGCTCGTGCCCGAAGGCTATGGACAAGTAGCCACGGGCGTCTCCGAAGCGGCTTTCAAATATGGCTTCCGAATACCCGTACTTCCCTTCATAAAGAAGCTGTTCGCGCCCAAATGGAAATCGCCTTGGGTCAGATGGACCCGAATGGGTTCTTCCACATGAACGGCTTCCAATGCCGGTGTCTCGCTGCCAGAGTCGATCCGACAACCCAGTTGTTCTGGCATCATTATGATTTCAGGAAAAATGGCAAGAGTAAGGGTAGGGTTGTAAAATGATCCGGACTATCCGGTGGCTCGGCTTATATCCGGCTCGAAAATACGATCCATGTCTTAGATTCGTTTTATAAACGATCCAAATCTGGCAAAAAATTTAGGCCCGAATAATTTATGATCCCGGATCTGAAAATAGAGATACCCGTCCATTTTAGGTCTCATATTTTAAAAATAATATGAACCCTACCCGAACCAGATTTATATACGGATCCGCTCAACAACCCGAAATAAGGATCATTATATAAAACCTTTTATATTTTTAGTCCATCAAATAGTCAGCCCAATATTAATTCCAAGACTCCTCGTTCTTCATTCCTCTCAAGTCTCAAGGCCAGGGTCGATCGTCATCCGTCGATGTATGCACCTAGATGTAAAATGGATCGACGATGTATCTGTATCAAATTATTACTGATTTCAACTCCTCGTATACACAGATATTCAATTCATACGATTAAATACATGTATGAATTGTGCCTATATATCATTTATCCTCTTCTCTTAGTCTAAAAACAATTGATTTCAAATTTAGCTTGCGATATGGAAGAAGATTATGCAATTGATGTTGATATCTATGGTAAAATCTCTATTAAGTTTATTTTGTCCTTTTAATTATCATATCTTATTTGGTGATTACTTATTTTTAAATATTTATTTTGTAAGGTACTAAAGAAGCATTCAACCAAAAGCCCACCGAAGGAGATCAAATTGTGAAAGATGAAATAGACATTGAATTAACTGATGGAGACAACTTGGACAAGGGATCTAGAAAGCGAAAGAAAAAGACATCCAAAGTGTGGGAAGAGTTTGAAGAAGTGACACTAAAGGATGGGACCAAGAAACTCAACTGCAAATACTGTAATGCAAAGCTCTCACAGAGTAAGGACGGCTCTACTAGTCATTTGATTCGACACATGAAAGGGTGTGGCATTCGGTTGGCTCCTATTTCTGGCTCTACACAGAAGGTATTATCGTTTCCTGTTTTAGAGGTTGATGGAAATGTGGGTAATGTTAATTACTTTAAGTATGATAAAGAAAAAATTAGGGATTTGCTGGTTAAAATGTTCTGTGTGCATGAGTACCCATTTCACATGGTAGAGCATGAGTTGTTTTTAGTGCTAATGAAATCATTGAATCCACGTTTTGAACCCATTTCTCGTAATACCTTGAAGAATGATTGCATGAAAATGTATGCTTTGCAAAAGAAAAAGATTAGACAAATATTTACAACGATTGATCGTATAAGCTTGACTTGTGATTGTTGGACATCCAATCAAAATATTGGATACATGTGTCTCACTGCTCATTATTTGGATTCTTCAAAAGAAGGTGATCAATTTTCTACATTTGGTACCTCCACACACTGGTTTGGTGATTAGTGATTCTATCTTTGCTTGCTTGGTTGATTGGGGAATTGAGAATAAGATTTCAACTATTACTCTTGATAATGCTTCATCTAATGATTCTGCTGTTAGGCACCTGAAAGAATCTTTTGCTTTGAAAGGAAATTTGTTGTTTAATGGTAGGATTTTCCATGTTAGATGCACTGCACACATTCTGAACTTGCTTGTACAAGATGGCTTGGCTGTTATAGAACCAATCATTCACAATGTTCGTGCTGCTGTTAAGTATCTGAAAATGTCACCTCAGCGTCTTCACAAGTTTTCTGAAATTGTTAAGAATTTGCAGTTACCTTGTTCTAAAAGGCTGGTTTTAGATGTCCCGGCTAGGTGGAATTCCACATTTTCAATGCTTGAATGTGCACTTCAGTTTAAGAATGTTTTTCCGATGTATAAGGAAATGGATCCTTACTTCAAAAGTCTGCCTACTTCAGTGGAGTGGAAAGTTGCCGAAAATGTTATAAAATTTCTTGAGGTATTCTATGAAGCTACTATGGTATTCTCTGGCACTGAATATCCAACTTCTAATCTATTTCTTCCTGAAATTTGGAAGATAAAAAAGTTATTGGATGAGTCTCTTCTTGATAAGTCTGATTATATGCAAGCAATGACACATAAAATGAAAGATAAGTTTGAAAAGTATTGGGGTAATTGTAATTTGTTAATGTCGATTGCTTCAATACTTGATCCAAGATATAAAATGCATTATGTGAAGTTCTGTTTTCCCAAAATGTATACTACTGAGTTTGAGGGAAACAGAAATCTAACTCTTGTGGACAATGCTATCCGAAAATTGTTTGATGAATACATTGCTTCCTATAATGCCCAACAAAGTGCGACAACTATTGCATCATCATCAACTGTGGTTGGAGCAAAAGGCTTAACAAAAAGTAGGAATTAGTTTGAAGATTGGGCTCAAAGTGCAGATCTTGTTACTAATTCGAAAAAGTCTGAATTGGAAATATATTTAGAGGATGGACGACTTTGTGGTGATGATGACAAGTTTGATGCTCTAGAATGGTGGAAAGCAAATACCTTGAAGTTTAAAATCTTATCTAAAATGGCAAAAGACATCTTGTCAATCCCTGCTACTAGTGTGGCCTCTGAAGCAACTTTCAGTGCAGGTGGAAGGGTGCTTAACCAGTTTCGAAGTTCACTAAACCCTTAAACTGTTGAAGCTCTGATATGTACTGGAGATTGGGTCAGGTCTGATTATAATTTAAAGACAAATCAAGATGTAAGTTATTTAATTTGTTCATTCCAGAAACTTATAGTTATTAAAGCCTGGTTGTTACTAGATGACCTGATGTACTAATTAAACTATTTGTAACATGCTCAAGTTGAAGAACTAGAGACTATGATGGTAAAGCTCAATATCTGAGTTTGCGTACTTGGACAGTTGGTGACTTGGTGCAATGGAACTTGTAAGTTTTTATCTAAACTGAAACTAGTAGGCAGTAGCTCATTAAATTGCAACAAATATATCAATTCTAATTAGTAAATAAATTATGGTATAGGCTGGAGCTTGGAATTTGAAGGACCTGAAGACTTGAAGATGCTTTTATTTTAATTATTATTTAATTTTTATTGTCCAGACTTCGTATTTTACTTTGTTTGGTATTTTGAACTTTGTTTGTGTTGCTTGGTGGCAGACTCAGTATTTTCATTGGTGACTTTGCTTTATGTTATGTATATTGTGAACATTAATTTAGTAGTCATAGTTGTATCATATCCTCATGCATGTATCAATTCCAAGTTTTACGGCAAGAAAGTGCAAAGTTGGAATGAAGCCAGTGACAAGTCCCAAGAAAGATAAGTTCCTCATCATTTAATTTTAGGATTATATTCTACTTCTTTAGATTTTTTTTGTTAAATGAATTTGTTTATTTGTACAGTAACTTCACTTATATTAAATTTGCAGATCAGATAAACTACATTTGGTCTTCTGGAGATGTGCTAAAGGAGGGATCAGCTGAAAGTGATATAAAAAGGTAAATAAGGCAAGGACAGATGTGAAGCTTAGTCATTTGGCTTCAGCTATTGACTCAAGCACAAATATGCAAACAATGGAGACAAGGCTAGCAGACCTTTTAGACAACACCTTATGGAATAGGAGACTTGCTCCCTCATCCGAAAGAATTGTTTATGCTTTGGTACAACAGATATTCCATGGCATAAGAGAATATTTCTTGGCTTCTGTTGAACTAAAGGTAGGTTCTTATTTTTCTTGTTCTTGTTCATATTTTACAGTTCTTCATTTAGTGATTCGTCCAGAACTTGTAGATGAGGGAAATCAGTAATTAACTGATATAAACAATTAGAAGAAGTTCTGATTGTTTCACATATTTTATCTATTGTTTTTTATGTAACAAGCTGGTGGCTGCACTAATGGTGTTTTCAAGTTTTCTCTGGCTCTTGTTACTTTTTTCTGGTCTATTTAAAATTAGCCTTTCTGAGTCTTTGAGGAAGGATTACATTATCTCTGTTTGCAGTTCAATTGCTTTTTACTGATGCCGGTTGTGGACAAGTTGCCTGCACTTCTTCGAGAGGATTTAGAATCCGCATTTGAAGACAATTTGGATAATGTTTTTGACATCACTAATTTTCGACATTCATTTGGTCAACAAAAGAGAGACACCGAAATTGAGCTGATCCCTCCTTTCATATACCTGCATGGTGCTGTTACCAGTTTCAATGTCTGGCAGAACGAAACCGTTGCAGATATTTGTTGTCGTGTAGATTTGAGACTTGGCGGCTAATTTCAACCAACATTCTGAGACTTCATATATCACAATTCACACCTGCAAGAGGTGTAGACGAGTAGAGAAAAACTCCAGTTGTAGCCATGTTGGCAAGTTGACCATAATAACAAACTTGTGTATTTCTTTATTTTTGTGAAATAAATTTGTTATATTAAAGAGTCATGCTTTTGTACTCTTTTTTAGAAGTTTCTGACTTTCTGTACTCAGTAGTTGTAGTCTTATAGAAGAATGGATCATATTTTTATTTTCCGGATCTAAGCCAATATGGCTCACGAGTAGTCCGAACAAAAATGATCCCCAACTGAACCGAGCCGGGTAGGATCGGGTAATAAAATGATTCAAACTTGGCGCACATAAATAATACTTTATCCGGATCTGATCCAAATCTGAACATCATATATATAAAATGAACCAATCTTGGACATAGGTATACCCGGATCAACCCAGATCATTTTACACCCCTAAGTAAGGGTTTCTACGCCATATCTCGGTGAACCAACATGGTCGAATGGGTAGAGACGAACTCTAACAATAAGGGTAGCCATGATAAATGGTGCTATCTTTCTGGCCAGAAGATAGCGGCCATGTCCCAATGGCGCATAATTGACCCTACTATTCAGGTAGTTAAGCCCACGCTGATAGGTGCCGAGGAGCACGAGTACGACCGACTTTGCCAATTTGATATGGACCGAGTTCCTTTAGAGGACCTTCGGGACAAACAGCGGCTCTTCGCCCTATGGGGTAATGGTAACAGACTTCGACCCTCATATCTTATAGGCTTTTCTTTACTTTTTCCTTTTTTAGTTATAAATCTTGCATTTAACCTTTCCTTTTGTTTTTCTTTGCAGTGTCTACTCGCCAAGAAATAATTGAGAGGAAGAGAGCCAAATTCCAAGCTTTTCAGGCTGCTCAAGCGGGTGGCTCGCCAAATCCTCGCCGTCAACCCGAACAGACGGAGCAAGCTCCCCTATCTCCGGCTGCAAGGAAAAGAACAAGGCGAAGGGATATTGTCAAGACGTATGTCCCTTAGTGGGCGGTGCTCGAGACAGATTCCTTCGCCACTCCTGCTCCTATGGCCGCGAAGGACTTGGCTCCCGACCTGTGCCGGGCTCTGATGCTTCCGGCCGATTGTCCAAAGTATGAGGGGTTGAGCCCTGCGGACGCCTGCGCCGAGCTGATGGGCTTACTTTCCATGGTATGTATAGCCTTCATTCGCTTCTTTTTATTGTTTGCCTCTTCCTTCGACCCTTAACCATGATTTGTCTCTTTCAGGCAACTCATATGGCTGCCGCTATCACCGACAAGGTGAAGGACATGCAGAGCGGCTTCGCCCAGGCCAAGGAGATGGATGCTCAGGAGGTCAAAGCTGAGGGCAGCCTTCGGTCGACACAAGACGAGCTGGAGGTGCTCGACGGACAAGCCAAGGTGCTCAAAGCCGATCGTGAGGCCTTGCAAAGGGAGGTGGATACTCTCCGAGCTCGCCTCACCAGGCGCAACCTCGCCCTTAAGGCCGCCAGGAAGCTGTCGCGGAAAGAGGCCAAACTACAGTTGAATGCCAAATAGAGGTGTTATCAGATGGGGCCGATGAGCTTGAGCCTCCTATGGTTTCTTCCGGCGAGGACGAAGAGTTATTTGAGTAGTTTGTGTTTTTCAAATTTGTAATTTTGTAGCCTTCGGGCATTAACTTTGTAGCCTTCGGGCATTAACTTTGTAGCCTTCGAGCGTTTACTTATTGATTTTTATGCATCTTTAGTTTTTTTAATGTCAATTTATGTACGTATCTTCGACGTAAAATTTTCCTTGCCGTTTTTATTTGTCTTATGTATCTTTGGCTTGAACATCGCCCTAACATAATTGAAGTAATCCATGTGTCTTCGGCTTAAATTTGCCTAACATAAATGTTTTAATCGATTCATGTCTCTTCGGCTTTTAAATTCGCCTTAACATAGTTTGAGATAATGCATGTGTCTTCGACTTAAATTTGCCTAACAAATATTTTAATCGATTCATGTCTCTTCGGCTTTTAAATTCGCCTTAACATAAATCTTTGCTCCCCAATATTTAGCGAATCGGGCGGCTTTGTCTCATTGGTCGCCCTATTTACAAAATATTTATTCGAAAATAGTCTTAACATTTATCTTTTTTGGTCGCCCTTAGATAAATGTTTGACTTGTTCTAATTCACATGATTACGCTACATAATAAGGCTAGCATAAAGAGTTGAAACAATCACAAGCATATATTTTCATTGATACTTTAGTCCAATTATAGTTGCGAACATTTCTCTAGGAAGGATGGAGCTCACTGGTAGTACCTGCGTAAGCGCGAGGCATGCCAGGTGTTTTTGATCGGGTCGCCGACCAAAGTTCTCAATTTGTAGGTCCCCGGTCGATCAACCTCAACCACCTCATATGGTCCTTCCCAGTTGGGCATTAAATTTCCTTGCTTCGTCGGCATAGAGGTGGCAAACTCTCGTAGTACCAAGTCCCCGACCATGAATGTTCTTTTCTTCACCCCAGAGTCATAGTATTGAGCTGCTTGGAGCTGATATTTTAAGTTCCTTAGGTGAGCTGCTTCTCTCTCTTCCTCCAGCAGATCCACGTTTTCCCGAAGGCCGAACTCGTTTGCTTCGACGTTGAAGACTTCTGTTCGGTAGGAGTCAAGACCGACTTCTACCGGGACCAAGGCGTCCGTTCCGAATGCCAACTTGAAAGGCGTTTCCCCCGTAGATGATCGAGGGGTTGTTCGGTATGCCCACAAGACCCAAGCTAATTCTTCGGCCCAAAGTCCTTTGGCGTCTCCTAGTCGTTTCTTTATCCCGTTAAAAATGATCTTGTTTGCGGCTTCGATTGCTCCATTTCCCTGAGGATGACCGACCGAGCTGAACTTTTGTTGTATTCCAAAGTGAGTCAAGAATTTCCAGAATTTGTTCCCGATGAATTGTGTCCCGTTGTCAGATACACACACCTTCGGAATCCCGAACCTAAGTATTACTTGCTCAAACATAAATTTCTTCGCTGCTTCTTCGGTTATGGTCGCCAGTGGTCTTGCTTCTACCCACTTGGTCATATAGTCGATTGCCGTAATACAATATTTAGCTTGCTTAGTGCTTTTGGGCAGGATCCCCACGATATTTACAGCCCATATGGCGAAATGTATTGAGCTTAGAACCGACGCCATTTCTTCGGGTGGCTGTTTCGGGATGGTGCTGAATAGCTGACATTGCCTGCACTTTTTCGCATATTCCGCCGCATCTACTCGCAAAGTCGGCCAGTAAAACCCTTGCCTAAGGATTTTGAAGGCGAGTGACCGATCGGCTAGGTGCTCTCCACATATTCCCTCATGCACTATTTCCAAAGCCAGTTGTTGCTCTTCTGGGTCTAAACACCTGAGAAGGGGTTCGGTCGCCGACCTTCTATACAGCTTGCCTCCGACGAGGGTGTACCTTGTCGCTCTGCACTTTACCTTCTGAGCCTCCTTTTGGTCTAGGGGCAAGATACCTTTTTCTAGGTAGGCCCTGATCGGAGTCATCTAGTTGATGCCTTGGTGGATTTTCATGCATTGTTTCTTGTCGATCGAGGGGATTTTTACTTCGGTCAGGTAGATGGAACCTGTCAGGTTATGAGTTTCTACCGAAGCGAGTCTGGATAGCGCATCGGCTCTGCTATTTTCTTCTCTCCCAATTTGGCTTAGCTCGAATGATTCGAACAATACTGCCAAATTCTGTACCTTTGTGGCGTAGGCCTTGATTCGGGGTTCTCTCTGCTCGTATTCCCTTGAAAAATGTTTCACCACCAACATAGAATCACTGAATGCTCTTAAGTTTCTTACCTCGAGATTTTTGGCTAGATTTAATCCCGCGAGCAATGCCTCGTACTCGGCTTCATTGTTTGTCAAGGGAAAAGTGAACCTTATCGCCTGGCATATTTCAAAGCCATCTGGGCTAGACAAGATTAGCCTGGCCCCACATTTTGAACCTGCAACCGAACCGTCTACAAACAACTTCCATTTGCCGGGGGATTGGATTAACTGTTCTTCGAGCGCCAGGTCTTTTGGCCCGGAGAACGAGCATTCGACCATGAAGTCCGCCAACTCCTGTGCCTTGATGGAGGTCCTGGGGATGTACTCCAAATCATATTATCCTAGCTCGATGGACCATGCCACCACCCTTCCGAACGCCTCCGGTCTTGTCAAAATCTTCTTTAGGGGCTGGTCGGTTATGATTTGCACCGTTCGCCCTTGGAAATAATGACGTAGTTTTCGGGTCGCCATCACTAACCCATATGCGAACTTTTCTGCGTTCGGATATCTCATTTCTGCGTCTTTCAACATGTGCGACACATAGAACACTGGGTGCTGACAGTTCTCATGCTCCTTTACTAATACCGCTCCCAGGGTTCGGTCGCATACTGCCAAATATAGCTGCAACGTTTCCTTCTGGTCTGGTCTCATCAAGAGGGGTGCCTCAAAGAAGGGCAAAGCTTTTTCCGCTGATCTGGAAATGAATCTACGCAGGGCTGCCATCCGTCCGGTTAGTTTTTGCACATCCCGAACCGTCTTTTTGGATGCTCCATGTCAATTACAGCTTGTATCTTTTCCGGGTTCGCCTCGATCCCTCGGGCACTAACCATGTATCCCAAGAACTTTCCACTTGATACTCCGAATGTGCATTTGTTCGGGTTAATCTTCATACTGTGTTTCCTTAGTGTTTCAAAACACTCTTTTAGATCTTCCATATGATCTTTAAACTGTGATTTGACGATCATGTCATCCACATAGCACTCCTTGTTCCTGTCGATCTGCTTATGAAAAATCCTGTTGACCATCCTCTGGAACGTGGCCCCCGCATTCTTCAGTCCGAAGGGCATTTTGATGTATGCATAGGTTCCCTTCAGGGTGATGAATGTTGTCTTCGGAATATCCTCAGCATTCATCGCTATCTGATGATAACCTGAAAAAGCATCCAAGAAACTGAGTACCTGGTATCCTGTGGTAGCGTCTGTTAGCTGATCGATGTTTGGCAGTGGGTAGTGGTCCTTCGGGCAAGCTTTGTTTAGATCGGTATAGTCAACACACATTCTCCACTTGTTGTTGGCCTTCTTTATCACCACCACGTTGGCTAACCAATCAGGGTACTCGATTTCTTCAATGAACTTTGCTTCCAACAACTTTTCAACTTCGGCTTTGATAATCTTCTGTTTCTCCATAACGAAAGTCCTTTTCCTTTGTTTAACTAGTTTGGCCTCGGGCTTAACATTGAGACAATGTTTTGCCGTCTTTGGATCTAAACCAGGCATATCTTCGGCCCCCCATGCAAAGACATCATGGTATTGCCTAACCACTTTAATCACCTTCTTCTTTAGGCCGGGTTCCATATTTTTCCCGATCCGAACCATCTTTCCCGAACAACCTGGATATAGCTCTACTTCCTCGGTTTCCGCTGCTGGTTCAGCGATCGGGCTAGATAGGTCTGCCCCAAATTTTTCCAACTCAATGTTCATAGTCTGGAGACCTCCGCTAGATTCACCTTCAACTCTTTTCCTCTTGCCTCCACATAGAATTTCACCTGCTTTTCCACAGTATAGGGAGCTTTACCTAAAAGAACAGATAAAGTAATGGTACCTTCGATGGAGACTGACTGGTTTCCAAAACCATACAAGGGTGCTTCATGGCATGGCTCCAATTGTTCGCCTCCAAGGTTCATTTTGATGTATTTCCGATGATATAGAATGTTCACCGAACTTCCCCCATCTACTAGCACTTTCCAGATCTTGTTTTGCCCGATCACAGGGTTGATAATCAGGGGGTCTTCATGGGGCCAAATCACATCCTTATAATCATCCTCAGTAAACATGATAGGCATTGCTTGCTTTGCCGATTGAAATTGGTACAAATTGTACACCTGCTTTGCATACCTTTTCTTCGCTGTTTTGCTGTCCCGGCCCAAGGCACTTCCTCCGGAAATAGTCTTCACTTCGCCTCTATACCTCTCACCCTCTTCGGTCTCCTTCCGTTTGTCTTCCTTCGGGGCTAACTTGTCCCTTAGGTCTTTGACAAATTTGTTCAAATCTCCGTCTTTGATTATTTTCTCGATCAACTTCTTCAGGTGGTAACATTCATCGGTATTGTGACTTTTGTCTTAATGGTAGTCACAGTACTTGTTACCATTCTTTTTGTAGTCAGGCATCTTCATTCAGGCATCTTCATTCGGACTGGGCGAAAAAGATTGGTGCATTCAGAGGAGTGAACACCGTGCTATCTCTATCTCTTCTTCGTTCGGCTCATTTATCTCGGCCCTTTGTTTCGTCTCGCCTAGGGCTGAGCAGAACCGAACCAGAACCGAACCGAACCGTGTAATTTCGGTTCGGTTCGGTTCCCATTTTCTGAAATTTCGGTTTCTTCGGTTCAGACCGAATAAACCGAAATAAATTTCGGTTTGGTCCGGTTCTTTTTAAAAAAATTCGGTTAGAATCGAATAGATCGAATATTTTATTATATTATATATATATATATATATATATATATATATATATTTTTTAAATGTATAGTATAATGTATGTATAGTTTAATTCTCTTATTTACTAATTTGATTCTAGATTTTGTTCTTTTATTGTTCATCCTAATTAAGCTAGCTTTTATTATTCTTAGGTTTTCAATTTATTCTTGATGCCCAGTAGCTTCACTTTACTGATTCTGTTTAATTTATTCACTTTGTTTCAGTTGAACAAATTGACAGACTCTAGGAATGAAGTTTCAAATTTATTTTGTAATTTTATGTTGCACTTGCACACGTGATCAGTGAGGATTTAAATTACAAGTTTACAACAAAAAACATAAGATTTTTTTATGATTTTTGGTTCTCAAAACCGAACCGAATTAACCGGATTATTTCGGTTCGGTTCCGGTTCGGTCCAACACATAATTTCGGTCCGGTTCGGTTCCAAAAAAATATAATATTCGGTTCGGTTCGGTTCTGGACTGAACCGACCGAATGCTCAACCCTAGTCTCGCCTGTCATCATATCTTCGGCCAGACTCTTACCTGTCGCGCCCTTTCTTCCCGCGATCTTCTCTTCTGCTTTCCTTGTATCCCCCGATTGATTCCATCTTTCTTCGGATACTTTCTCCTCTCAAGTATATATCATTCAAAGATTTAGGAGGAATATCATAAAGAGAAGATCAGAGCTTTTTACCTTTAACTCGGTCCAATCCAGCCAACAGGAATCCAGCTGCCTTCACCTTGTCCAAGTTCGTCACCATCCCGGCTTCCTCCTTGAACCTTGCCAGGTAGTCCCCCAACTCTTCATCCGGCCTTTGTCGGCAATGAATCAAATCTTCAGTATCTTTCTCTCTTTGGCACAAGTGGGAATAGTGCCTCAAGAATTTTCTCTTTAACTAGTTGTACGAGCAGATTGATCTCGGTTTCATCGACCTATACCACATGGTAGCAGCTCCTTTCAAATACGTCTTGAACATCTTACATAACATTATGTCGCAGTGTCCCATTCCAGTCATAAGGGACTCGTATTTCTCACAGTGATCCTCAGGATCACCCTTTCCGTTGAATTCATTCATCTTCGGGAACTGTCTTCCCGGTGGAGGCCTGTACTGCTCAATCTCCTCGGATATGACAGGTTCGTGACTCACTCTGCGGTTACCAAACATTGCTTTTTCCATTTGACTTAATCTATCCTTCATACGAGGATCCCTTTCATCGTCGGTGTCTGAACAAACCGTGACCTTCGAACGAATCCTTCGGGGGTGTGATTCAGAGTCCGAAGACTCGTTTTCATCGTTATGCACCCTCTTTTCCCTTCTGTGACCGAACACTACCAGTGTTTGTTCGCCAACCTCCACAGCATCTTGAAGGGCCTTTTCTTCCGCGTCTAATTCAGCCCTTCGACGTTTAATAGCCTCCAGTTTGGCGAGGTTCTCCTCTCTCTTCTTCGCTTTAGCCTGGGCTTCCATTTCTGCCCTCTCTTTTTCCCTCTGCTTCCCACTCTTCGCAGCTGTTTCTTCACGCCATTTGAGAATCATGGCTTTCTGCTCCTCAGGGGTGGGCATTGGACCTTCCTCTAACTCAGCATCGAAATCGAGGACTCGATTTATCGGAGGCGTGGACGTAGAAGTCCCTTGGCGATGAGCTTTAGTAAAACCCAGTGCCCTGTCGTCGACGCTATCAATTGCCATCGTTTTTGTTTGGTGTGTTGCAAGCTTATTTGCACGTTTCCCACAGACGGCGCCAAATGTTGGAACCAAATTTCTGGCGGGTCGGACCCCAAATGACTCTTCGGGTTCACCTGCAAAATGAGAAGAATGCGAGGGGTTTAGCCCTCGATTCACCTCCGGTGTAAGAGTAAGTTAAATGGTTCCGGTGAGTCTAAACTGAACGTGCAAGTTCTTGTGTATATTCTGTGTGTGTGAAATAGAACCTGACAAAAGGCTTTTATAAGCACAGTCGTTGCTGTCGCCCGAAATGCTCGGAACCACCCCTAATCACGTGTATTGTGCTTTTCACCCGCCTTGGAAGTCGGGAGACCTAGTCTTCTCCACATAACAGTTATGTACAGCTGGCTGAGCCGAAGTAATGGGCCTAAGTTATCCAAACAAGCCTATTCAACCCAATTACACTTGGGCCTCCAACATATAGATATAAATATTTTGAGTCTACTATGTAACATGTGCTGACTCTTGGGTCTTGGATGAGAGAAGACGGAAAGAACCTTATTAATTATAGGCAGTGAAAGGCAGGGCGTTGCATCGAAGGAATATCAAGGGAAATCCTACTCTCTTTTCTTTTTTCTTTTTTTAATTTTTGAATACCAAGGGACATGTTAATACTCCATATAAATTGCTGATTGTGTAGTCCAGTACATATTTACAGTATGTACATGTATCATGTATGAGAAGAGAAAAATGGTTTAGTTTTCAATAATTTTTCTGAAAGAGAAAAAGACTACATGGGAGAGAGAAGGATAAAGCACTATAGCAGTAACCATAAGATATTGCTTGTTGGTGAGGGTGATTTTTCATTTTCCAAGTGCTTAGCCAGTGCATTTGGGACTGGTGCAAATATTACAGCCACTTCTCTTGATACCAAAGGTATATGCATTGTTTTCTTTTGTGTGATTAGCTAGTTTGCTAGCGATCTAGATACTTATGGTATATGTTCATATCGTATATTGTACATGAAAGAATGGTTACAGAGGAAGCACAGACATGCAATGGTGAATGTGAAAGAACTTGGGAACTTGGGTTGCACCATCATACATGGAGTGAGCGCCCGGTCGATGAAAGATCACCCGCAACTCCAATCAAAGTACTTCGACAGAATTGTTTTTAACTTTCCTCATTCTGGTTTCAGTCATCGAGCAGAATACTCTAATCATATGATCAAGTAATACATGCATGTGTGCTTGTTCAAATTAAAACTCCTACAACATTTCTACTGTCATGTTATAACATATAATAGCGAATGTTTGTCAATTTCAGGCGCCACAGGAAGTTGGTTTGGGCATTCCTGATCAATGCAAGTGAGATGTTGACGACAAAAGGACAAGTTCACGTGAGACACAAAACAACGTACCCTTACAGTGAGTGGCATATAGAAGAGTTAGCAGAGGAAGCTGGCCTGCGCTTGCTTAAGAAATCGCCTTTTGACATTAATGAATTTGATGGATATGTGAACAAAAAGGGAGATGGAAGTAAATGCGACAAGAGCTTTCCTGTTGGAAACTCTTGTACATACAAATTCGCATTATAAATCAAAAATTGATTAGATTTATTACTGCAAATGCATGGATATCAGAATATAATATCTAAATTGGTTTGATATTGATTCCCTATAAGTTTGTTCATCGTCTTTATAGAGTTTGAAAGGTCCGTCACATAAATTTGTTCTATTAACATCTATAGATATTTAATTGAGAAAACCAGACAAGAACTTTTTACACGGACGTTTAAATTATAGGAATGAGCTGAATCTGTGAGTGTTCGCAGGCTTTATGTTCGAAGTATGGCTGACACAGACCCATCCTTAACTGTTGTGACAGCAAGGTGGTTTGTGTATGATATTCAATCAGGAATGTGAACTTTTTGAATGTATACTGGAGTTTTTGAGAATAGAATTTGCAGGATTGTTTTGTAAAAAACCGTTCATAACCTATTAGTTTCCATGGTTCTGTTTTATAGTTCAGTGGGAAATCTAACTAACAAGTCGATCAATAATAATACTCGCAATCTGATGCAAACATAGTGATAAAGTATTTAATTGAAAATGATAAGTTTGACCGTGATATTTTTTGGAAAGGAGAAATTTTAGTAATAAAAATTAAAAAATGTAACATTTTTTTTGAGCTTTTTTCATAAATACCAATCCCTAAATGTTTTTTTTCAAAAATACTATGGTTTTTTGAACTTTTTGCAAAAATACTATCTTTTTGAAAATATTTTCAAAAATACGGTCTGCAACTAGATGCAACCATGTGCAACTTTTGCAATCAGAATCAATGCAACCATCTGCAACTTTTGCAACCAGAATCAACCAGATGCAACTTGTTAGTAATGATCTTTTTCCGGCGTCCTGATTTTAGGGTGGTAAACAACCCTAAAATCATGGTAGGTTAGGGTTTAGGGTTGCCCTAAGTCCGTATACGAATTATTCGTCAATCTTAATATTTCTAAAATCCAAAATAGAAACATTGAACCCCAAAAGTTAACTATTGAACCCCTAGGGTAAACCAAGACCACAAGTTTATCCCTTTTATTAATATTTTTTTTTGAATTCTTAGATGTTTTTTCAATTATTTTTTAAAAAGTTGCATCTAGTTGCATCTGGTTGCTTTGGTTGCATCTGGTTGCGTTGGTTGTAGACCGTATTTTTTGAAAATATTTTTTGGTTGCATCTAGTTGCAGACCGTATTTTTGAAAATAATTTCAGAAGATAGTAAAATTGAAAAAAAACTTAGAAAAAGTAGTATTTTTTACAATTTCTCTTTTTTTCGACTGAATAGAAAAGGTAATATGTGTTAATTGAAAAAGAAAATTGACGTGATATTTATGGAAAAAGAAAGGATTTTGTTAAAAAAAATGGAAAAAGTAAAGTGTTTAGTTGAAAAGGATAATTGGTTATAAATAGATTATATAGATAAGTAATGGTAATTAAGTAAAATTAAAAAGTACCAAAAAACAGGTACCAAAAAACTAGTACCGTACCAATCAAACTTTTAATATTTCGTGTTTAATAATATAGTATAGATAGAGATTAAAATCACTAAAATAGATTTTTTTAAAAAAATAAAGGTTTACCCGTGATATTTTTGGAAATATAGAGATTTTAATAAGGAAAAATAGAAAAAATAACATGTTTTAGTTGAAAAGGGTAATTGTCTATGATGATTTTGAAAAAGGAGGGAATTTTGTTTAGAAAAAATTAAAAGTAATGTGTTTTAACCGAAAAAGGTAATTAGTTATAAATATATAATATTGTTATTTAATAATATTCTTTTATAGATAAGTAAGGTAATATATTTTCATTAAAGATAACATGTTTTAATGATAAAAGACAATCGGTTAGTTACCATTTTTTAATTATTTTATTATTTATTAAATAAAATAATGACCGAAAACCAAAACTTTCAATATTTCAGCTATTATATAATAATAAAGATAGATATATATAGATAGATAGTATAAATATCAAATATATGTTGCCCCCTTGATTTTTGTTTTTTTGATAGGCAATTATCAATATAAAAAAATTTGATACTCAACTAATGGAATTGGAATGCGTAGTTGTTTACTACAGAATCTAGTGCACGAATTGTTTTTTAGAGGAGTTATTTGATTATTTACGTTTTAATATTTTATTAATTATATTTGTTAAAAAAGTAAGTGAGCATGTTAAAATAGGTAAAATAGTTGTTATTTTATTATTTACGTTTTAATATTTTATTAAGTGTGTTACACTTTTTAAAATGATTAAAAGTATTAAAATAAATTTTAAAATAAATAAGTAACGGTTTACCTGTGATATTAACGAAAAGTAACATGTTTTAGTTCAAAAATGCAATTACCCTGAATTTGTTTAAAAATGTTTAAAAAAATAAGTTAATGTTAAAATAGATAAATTCTTTATAGAATTAAAAATATTAAAATAAGTTTTAAAATAAATAAGTAAGGCTTTGTCCGTGATATTTTTGAAAAAGGAGAGATTTTTGTAAGGTAAACTAAAAAAAATAACATGTTTTAGTTAAAAAGGTAATTTCTCATGATATTTTTGGAATGAGGGAATTTTGATGGAAAAAATAGAAAAATCAATGTATTTTAGATGGAGAAGTTAATTGGTTATAAATAAATAATTTTATTAATTTAATAATTTTTTTATAGATAAGTAAGAGTAATTAAGTAAAATCACGAATTACCAAAAAACTAGACCCGACAATTTTCGACACGACACGAAAACACGAGACGAAACGACACGAAAATTTAGTGTTTGGGTTTGTATTTTTAGTACACGAAACGAAAGTAGACTAACACGAAAGTACACGATCAAGATTTAGTGTCGGGTTTGGGTTTACCCTTCAAGTACACGACACGACACGAAGTACACGAAATAAATAAATAAATATTTAAAATTAATATTTATATTAGATATTTTAATATTTTTATTAAATATTTAACATTTATTTATGTGTTTATGCATAAATTTATAATATTATTGGTAAATACTATTTAAATATATATTTTTAATACATATTTGTAAAAATATTACCAAAAATTTTAATATTTCATTACATTTATTTATTTATTTTTATTTTTATTATTAATTAAAATTACACGAAAACACGACAAGAAAAGTACACGACACGAAGGTATACGAACACGAAATCACAAGAACCCTAAACGGGTGATTTTTGGTTTAGCATTTTGATACACGAAACAAGAAAATACACGACACGAACGAATTGTCATGTCTACAAAAAACTATGTTTTTTAAAATAATTTTAAAAGCAGTAAAATATGTTTTAAAAAAATAATTCAGGGTTTTCCGTGATATTTTTGGAAAATGAGTGATTTTAATAAGGAAAAATAGAAAATGTAATATGGTTTAGTTGGAAAAGGTAATTGTCCGCGATATTAAAATAGGTTTTAAAATAAATAATTAAGGGTTGTCCGTAATATTTTTGGAAAAGGGGGAATTCTAGCAAGGAAAAATAGAAAAAGTAACATGTTTTAGTTGAAAAAGATTATTGTCTGTTATATTTTTGAAAAAAGAGAAGATTTTGTAGAAAAAGTAATGTGTTTTAGCTTAAAACAGGTGCAATGCACGGATTCTTTTTAATAATTTTTAATTTTATTATTTATATTTTATATTTTATTAATTGCATTTGTTAAAAAAAATAAGTAGGCTTGTTAAAAATTTTAAAATAATTAAAAGTATTAAAATATATTTTAAAATAAATAAGTAATGGTTTGCCTGTGATATTTTGGAAAATAAGGGATTTTAGTAAGGAAAAATAGAAACTAACATGTTTTCTTTGAATTTTAAAATATAAAAGTAACGGTTTGCCCGTGATTTTTTTTGGAAAATAAGGATTTTAGTATGAAAAATAGGACAATTAAAAGTATTAAAATAGATTTTAAAATAAATAAGTAAGGGTTTCCCCGTGATATATTTGTAAAATGAGTGATTTTAGTAAGGAATAAGAAAAAATAACATATTTTAGCTGAAAAAGGTAATTGTCCGTGATTTTTTTTAGAAAAAGTGAGGAAAGGTAATTGCCAATTAAAAGTATTAAAATAAGTTTTAAAATAAATAAGTAAGGGTTTGCCGGTGATATAGTTGGAAAATGAGGAATTTTAGTAAGAAAAAAGAAAAAGCAACATGTTTTAGTTCAAAAAGATAATTGCATGTGATTGTTTTTAGAAAAAGTGGGGATTTTGTTTGAAAAAATAGGAAAAATAATGTATTTTAACTGAAAAAGTAACTGATTATAATAATGTTTATAATAATTAAATAAAAAATTAAATAAGACAAGTACCGTACCAAAAAAACAGGTACAAAAAAGCAGGTACCAAAACTTTTAATGTTTCGTCTTTAATAATATAGTATAGATTTTTGAAAAAGGGGAGGTTTTAGCTGTAAAAATAGAAAATGTAACATGTTTTAGTTGAAAAGGGTAATTGTTCGTGATATTTTTGAAAAAGAAGGAGATTTTGTTAGAAAAAAATAAAATAAAATAATGTGTTTTAGTTGAAAAAAGGTAATTAATTATAAATATGTTTTATTATTCAACAATATATTTTTATAGATAAATAAGAGTAATTAAGTAAAATGTACCAAAAAACAGGTAACGTGCCGACCAAACTTTTAATGTTTTGTATTTTATAATATACTAGCTTATAGCCCGTGCGATGCACGGTTACTTAAATTTCATTTATAATTATTCTGTTTATAATTATATTTTTATTACGATGCAATACACGATTGTTTTTTTAATATTTATAATTATATTTATTTATGAATATTTTAATATTTAAAAGTTATTAGTTTACATGATTAAATTATTGTTAAAAAAGATTTAGCCAAAAATAATTATAGTTAAAAATTTGATATTTATTACATTTTACACGCTCAATTTAATATTTGTTTATATTGAGTTATAAAAGTTAGATTTGATTTTACGGGTCACATGAAATTCACAAAATAATCTTTTAATTTAGTTGTGGTTTAATAGTTTTTTTTTCAATTAAAAACTATTATAAAACTAAAAAGAGAATAAAGTGGCGAAATTTAATGTTGAGAATTCTATTCGATTTAGGAAATCTACCTAACATATATGTAGTTTAGATTATTAGAATAACCTTTATTAACCAAATACAGGTTTTAATGTTAAATCTAACGGTTTTCACCTATCTATTTAAGATTAAACGATTTTTATTATTTTGGTTATAAATGGGTTTCCTTATTTAATTACAACTATTTTTATATTTTAACTTTTTGGAAAATCCAATCATAATATAATATCTTTTAACTTATATCATTTTTAGATAATATTTTTTTTTATATGATATAATCTTGATCATCTATTTTTAAAAGTATTGGATCTAACGGTTGAGAATGTTTTGACGGTATTTAGGACCAAACTACCAGGATAGCATCATTAATTTTTCTTAATATTTATAATATTTATAATTTATAATTTTTTTAAATATTTATTGCTAAAATATAATATACTCTCTTTTGTAATATGTTAATGATGCAGAAACTTTGAACTTTTGAGAAAATAAATTATCAATTAAAATATATATATTTTTGTAATAGTTCTTCTTTTAAAGTAGTACACTGTGACGATCAAAATTCTGTATAATATTCATTTTTTTAATAGTATAACCCGTAAATATCTATGTTATTATATTAAAGACTAAATAATGAAAGCTTTCTTATAAGTGTGGTCGCTTTGTTTGATCACTCAATCCATAATCGTTGGATCTTTTAAATTAAATTGTTGAGAAACATTACATATAACAGTAAAATTATCATGTAGAATGATCTAAGATTTGAATCTACCAACAACATATTAAAATTTACAAGTTTTTTTTTGAAAAAAAAAAGAATTTTTTTCATTTTTTTTCTTTCAGACATAGGTTATTTGATAATATTTTTTGTAAAGTACGATTTTTCAGAAAAGTACTATACTAATTGATTAACAAACTCCTAAAGTTTCGAATTTAATAATTTACAATGTATATAGGTTAAAAAAGCTAGGTCTGTAGCTGAGTCTACAATTTCAAAATACGATATTTTTTTAATATGAATATAGTTCTGCTAACAATGAAATTAGGTCTCTATGAGTGCTTATAAAACAAAATCACTATTTGCGTATAATTAAATTATATTTGATTAGTTATGATCTATAACTTAATAAAATAAGATAAAAAATATGCACAATTTTTTAAAATTTTATCCTCGTATTATTATATTATTTGTTGATTTGAATTTTTCTTAGATTGATTTTAATTTTTGAACATAGATTTCTAAATTTAAAATAGTTAGAAAAAAGTAATTAAATTGGCGTTAAAATAATGATGACATAATAATCATTATTAGAATTTAAATAATCACTTTACTGATTTGGGCTTTATCTTATGTTTTCAAAATCAGATTTTGACGATTTTACACCATAATTAAATTATTTTTAATTAAAAGATGGTTTAACAATTTTTATCTAACTGGAATTGTCCATGGAAGAGAAAAGAAAGTCACGAATTTTTTACATGGAGAATTCTATTCAATATAGAAAATTTATTTATATTTGGTATATTTGGTTTAAATTATCAAAATACACTTTTTAGAATTTAAATATAATCCTATTATAAATAAAATACACTTTTTTAATATTTGATCAAACGATTTTTATTTATGTAGTTAAGATCTAATAGTACTTATTAATTTGGTTGTCACGATCAAAATTTTGGATAAATCCCTATTATGCTTATTATATAAAAGAGTTTAATATAATAAGGATATCAAGTATATACTGATATAAGTATCTTACTAACTGCTTTTATTTTTAATGTTTCGGTTTTATTTATAGTGTATATAAAATTTTAAAATACATTATTTCTTTAAAATTATTAAACAGAATAAAAATTATGTTATGATTATATAAAATTTTACTCTCATATTATTATAGTCTTTATCGATTTGAATTTGTTCTTAATTTATTTTAATACTTTATTGAAAGAAAGATAAAATTTCTATATTTAAAAGAATTAGTGGAAAAATAAATAAATTGGTGCTACAATTATAAAAAAATATTTATTAAAATTTAGATACTTACTTTACTATTTGGGTTCTATCCTGAGTTTTAGAAATTGAATTTTGACGAGTTGACCTACCCATAAACTGAAAAGAAAAGATGGTTAAGTATTATATTCATGTAAAATAATATAATTATAATTTGGATTAATCAAATTGTTATGTTCCTTCAGAAAAAAAATGTTTAAATTTATTCATGTACATGAGTTCTTCTAAGTCTTTTATAACGCAGGGTCCACATGTATCATTATTATATGATATACATGAGCATTATATTGATAATTTTAATATTGTAATCGATATGAATTGTTATCTGATATTTGGTTTAACAATTATTATCTAACTCGAACTATACATAAATTAAAGAGAAAATATATTTAAGAATTTTTACATAGAAAATTTTTAAATGATCAAAATACACTTTTTAGTATTTAAATATAATTCTATTATTAATCAGATACACTTTTTAATATTAGATCTAACAATTCTCATCGATCTATTTAAGATCTAACTGTAATAATTAATTTGGTCGTATAGTGGTCATACACGGACCGACCAGATCGATTTTAATTTTTTCTTAAATTGATTTTAATATTTTATTGAAATAAACATTAAATTTAAAAGAATTAGGAAAAAAATTAAATTGGTGCTACAATAATAAAAAAAATTATTAAAATTTAGATAATCACTTTATTGTTTGGGCTCTATCTTGAGTTTTAGACAACAGATTTTAACAATTTTACAGCCCACACGAAGCTAACAAAATTATCTTTAATTTAAGGATGGTTTAATAATTATTATCTAACTGGAACTATCCATAAACTAAAGAGAAAAGATAATTACGATTTTTTACATAAAGATTTCTATTCAATATAGAAAACCTATTTATAATTGGTTTAAATTATCAAAATACACCTTTTAGTATTTAAATATTATCCTATTATTAATCAAATACAATTTTTAATATTATATCTAACGGTACTCATCTATTTGAATATTTATAGTTTTATAATCCAACGGATCATATACTTTTGGTAGTACAGTGACCGACCAAAGTTTTGGATAAGATCTCCCTTAAGCTTATTATATATAAGGTGTTAATAGTATATTGATTGATAGTATAGATAGATATTTCGTAAAAAAAAGGTTAACCAAATACTAATAAATATCGTGTGATTTAATTAGAAATAAAAAGAATATCGTCTGATCTGTTTGATTTAGTTAAGTCATTTTTTTGTTATCCTCAATTTGGTACAACATTTCTAATATTCAACTTTTCCGATTGAAGTTAGTGCAGTAATAATCGAAGCTTATTACAGGAGTAATGGTCTATGGTTGAGTGTTCTTATTTTTGTTTCTTCTTAATCCCCCGGCACTTAACTTTTAATCGTTATGAATACTGCACAGATATGTTTATCATAATATAAGCGAAATATCAATAGATTATCTGAGAGGTCGTTACTAAAATAGTAGTAGTAGAAATTTGGCCCTGCAATCAACAATTAAATATTTGAAGTTATATTTGTAGGTATTGAAGGTAACATATCCATGCCAGTCACCGTGATGTCTATATCAAACAGTGTCGTATTATCAGTTAGGTTATTGTGTTCTGCACGGATTCTGTATTTCTTTGACACTTCACCATAATAGGGAGTTTATGTATGTAAAGCCGTGGTCACCGATATTATAGGTATTAATTGTAGGTAACATATCCATGCCAGTCACCGTGATGTCTATATCAACATTATATGTGCATATTCTTAAATTATAGGTGCACACCTTGACATTTAAACCAAAATATTCTCATGCACATCTTCAATTCCATACTATTTTTAAATATATTAGGGGTAATTTGATCTCAATCTCAATAAAGAATATGTACATATAAATAAATCAATATAAATTAAGGGTGTGCACATATCAACTCTCTACAAAAAACACTTTTATATGTTTGACATTTGCTGCGACCACGACTATGAATACCAGAACTGGAAAATCGAAAATACTAAAATTTAATGTGTATGCTCCGTTATTCAACAAATGCTACAAAACAATATCATTTTTGATTTATATACTAAAATATATTATATAAACAACTAAATCTAGATGTCTTATGATTAAGGGAGAGCACGAATCAGATCGGTTCGGTTTTAGGATAAAACCGAAACCGAGGATAAAACCGAAACCGAAGATCCTCGGTTTCTAAAATCGAAAACGGAAACTGCAACCGAAATTGACGGTTCGGTTTCGGTTTCAAAAATCTCGATTCGGTTGCAATTGGATCGGTTTCGGTTTCAAAACCGCAAAAAATAAAACAATTATAATTTGAATAAAAAAATAGCAAAAAAATTGGATAAAAAAGATTGCTTAACTAAAAAAAAATTATTTATGTCCAATAACTACTATCATCTTATGCTAAATATGGGTAGACTTGAGTTTCATCACTATAACTACTAGAAGCCTAGAAATTATAACTGAACAATCTTAAACGACTAAACAGTTTAATGAAAAAGACAAGTTGTTGTTTCGAACTTTACGTGATATGCAAATGGTAAAGCCTGAAGTCCCAATCCCAGTAGCCCAATAGCCGATTTCTAATTTTTATTAATTATATTGATAAAATAAATGTATTTTTTAATTCTAAAAATATAATTATTTATTTATTTATTTTTATTAATCAGATTGGTTCAGTTTTTTTTGGTTCAGTTTGAACCTAAAACCGAAACCTTAGGAACCGTTCGATTTTTAATTTTCGGTTTCGATTCGATTTCAACTCAGTTTCAAATTTTTACGATTCAATTTTTATCAATTTCGGTTCAGTTTCGATTTTAATTTGATTTTTCGCTCACCCCTAATTACACTCTTTACGCTCGCGTAGTTACATATATGTCAAACTCAAACATATAATAGCAAAATGTAATTATGTCAGCTGGGCTGTTCAATGAATAATTTAGACTTTGTATCATATATTTTAATGATACTATGTATAAGAGCAAGTTCAATACTAAATGTAAAATGATTATATTCATTGCTATAATATTACATCAAAAAATGTTTTGGTGCTAAAATAGCACTGCACTCTAGTTGTATTTTACAACAAACATATTTCAAATTTAGCAATATTTTATCTAACTCTTTCACTTTTATTTAAAGTGGATCACCTTACACTCAATTTATAGTTAATTAATGATGCGGAGAGAATGACTATAGTCATCTTTAGTTCTAAACATAAAACCAAGTATTCATTTATGCATTGGAGTTGAATTTTTTAATTTTAATTCTATATTATAGCTATAAGACTAAATTTAGCTATGCAGTATGCATGGAACTTGCACTAATTGTTGGACATTAGTATGTGATACTGTTGCATCTTTGAATATGTGAGGGATACTAAAATGAATCTTTGCTGAGAGGTTTTGAAGAAGATTGCTTGTATTATTAGAATGCTTAGAGTATCTCCAACGGTGTTGGCTAAAATCGTTAGCTAAAATAATATAAAATGCTGATTATGTAAAATTTGCTGAACCTGTAAGATATTGTGTTCCAATGGAGTTGGCTATACTAGTTGGCTATATTTTAAAAATAGAATGTTATTATTATTTCAAGTTGTTAAAAATAGAATATATGATTTGAATATGGTAATAATTGATGTGGAGTTTTACTACAGGTCCATAGGGGTTCGACAAAAATAGCCAACATGGAGAGGTTGGCTAAAATTTTAGCTAACAGTTTTATCCCATTGGAGCGGATTTTTTTTTACACATTATCTAAATTTTTTATTTATGGCAATCCACCTATGATTTTAGCTAACCAATTTAGCTACTCCAAGGGGAGTAGCTAAATTGGTTAGCTAAAATAATATATAATAACTGTTAGCTAAAATTTGCTGAACCTGTAAGGGGTTGTGCTCCAATGGGGTTAGCTATAATGGTTAGCTATAATTCAAAAGTTGTACTTTATCATTATTTTCAAATTCAAACGGCTATATTCCAACGGCTATATTTCTAATGGTTATATTTCCAACAACTATTTTTTCAACGGCTATATTATCAACAATAACGGTCATATTTCAGATGTTATATATAAATAGCAAAACTGAGAGCTGAACAAACCATAAACTCCAAACAATCTTAAATTCTCTCGTACTTCTAAATTGTTGTCTGGTCTATCTGCATTACCAAATAGATCAAATTAAAAATCAGAAACTAGCAGGAATTTCGAACAACTAGCAGGAATTTCGAACAACTAGCAGGAATTTTGAACAACTAGCAGGAATTTGAAAAAGGTAGCAGGAATTTGAAAAAGGTAGCAGGAATTTCGAACAACTAGAAGGAATTTCGAACAACTAGCAGGAATTTGAAAAAGGTAGCAGGAATTTCGAACAACTAGCAGGCATTTGAAACTAGTAGGTTTTTGGGACAACTAGTAGGTTTTTGAGAAACTAGTAGGTTTTTGAGAAACTAGAGTAACATACAAGGCCTCCTCCTAAGTGCAGTAACATTGTACTAGAGTATAGAGATACAGATTGAGCACAATCTAGTAGACATACAATCTACAATTCTTAATTATGCACAAGCTTTCATTCAGGTTTATACTTGCTAAAATTCCATTATCAACATACCCCAAATTCTTAATTATGCAGGGATTGTGATTGAAGGGGTGGTTGAGTAAATACCATATTCTCAAATTCTGAAAATGTTCCTTCGTTCAGCAACGATGTGAATGACCCTTCCATTTTCTATAACAAAAACACAAGATTATGAAGAGTGAAAAGATTGCTGAAAAATGCCCAATTATTTATGAACTAAAACCCTAATTAAATATATATGTTATCACAACAACACATGATTTTGAAAAGATGCCTTCTGAATGATATCAATTGAAATAAAGAACAAGTCAATAACCCCTAATTTTAAACAAAATTGAACAGATATAGAGAAAATCATACCTCTACAGCAAAGGGCAAAGCAACGGGGAAGAGACAATGATTTTAAGCGGGAGATGACATGGCTGTGTTTAGAGGACGGGAACTCAATCAACAGATATAGCGTATCAATTCACAATATCTATAATTATAGCTAACAGCTGGGCACCGTTGGATTGACTTTCCTTTTAGAGGATAGGTATAAATGTAACTGTTTAATTCTATATTATAGCTATAAGACTAAATTTAGCTATGCAGTATGCATGGAACTTGCACTAATTGTTGGACATTAGTAGGTGATACTATTGCATCTTTGAATATGTGAGGGATACTAAAATGAATCTTTGCTGAGAGGTTTTGAAGAAGATTGCTTGTATTATTAGAATGCTTAGACAGATTCTGGTGAAATTTCGATGAATGTTCATGTCCCACAACAATTTAGATACTTTTCTTGTCAACTTGGACTATTAAATTTCACTTGTTTATTGTCCTCATGATTCCATATTTCCAATGCCTTTACAATCAATGGCCCCTTACACAATTTTGATTTCATTGGCTTCTGGGGTATCTATGACTATCTATCACTTTCTTTGTATCAAGTTGCAATATAAAATTAGGAATTAGCAATATTTAATCATCAGCTAGCGTATTGATTCTGTATGCTTCGGATTTTGCACCCCAGTGTGGGAGAATAGTGTACTCACAGTCGGCTGAGGAGTCGGGAAGAAAACAAAGTACCTTAGAGCATTTACGAGGATCGGTTCATGTTCTACCCACCTTTCTCGTTCATTTTCCCAATACATCCAACTTTAATACATTTTCTCAAAATACCCAATATTTGTAATCTTTATTGTTACTTGCTTTTAAATCTTTATTGTTACTTTAGACTACTTCCTTTCTCTTACTTAACATATATAAGTGGGTTTAGCATTGCATGGGATTGAACATATTTTTCAAAAACAAAACAAATGCCGAAAAATTCAGAAAATATTTTCCGAAAAATATTTTCCAACAAAACAAACGTAGCCTTTGTTACACATTTTTTTTAAAGTTATATATATATATTTACTAGCTTAAAACCCGTGCGATGCACGAATTGTTATTAATAATTATTATTTTTATTATTTATGTTTTAATATTCTATTAATCTGCATTTGCTAAAAAAATAAGTAGGCGTGTTAAACTTTTTTAAATAATTAAAAGTATTAAAATAGTTTTTAAAATAAATTAATAACTGTTTGTCCGTGATATTTTTGGAAAATGAGGGGTCTTAGTAAGGAAAAATAAAAAAAGAAACATGTTTTTGCTGAAAATGTAAGTGCCCATAATTAAAAGTATTTAAATAGACTTCATAATAAATAAGTAAGGATTTGTCCGGGATATTTTTGAAAAATGAGGGTTTTACTAAGGAAAAATCAGAAAGAGTAACATGTTTTAGTTGAAAAAGATAATTGCCCGTGATTTTTTTAGAAAAAGAGAAGATTTTGTTAGAAAAGATAATGTATTTTAGCTGAAAATGTAGTTGGTTATAAAGTGTTATTATTTAATAATAATTTTTTTAGAAAATGAAAAAAATAAGAAAAAGTAACACGTTTCAGCTGAAAAAGTGTTCATAATTAAAAGTATTAAAATATATTTTAAAATAAATAAGTAAGGGGTTGCCTGTGATATTTTTGGAAAATGAGGGGTTTTAGTAAGAAAAAATAGAAAGAGTAACATGTTTCTGTTAAAAAAGATAATCGCCCGTGTTTTTTTTAGAAAAAGATAGGATTTTGTAAGAAAAAAATAAAAAAAGGTAATGTATTTTAGCTGAAAAGGTAATTGGTTATAAATAATGTTATTATTTAGTGATAGTTTTTTTAAAAAAAATAAGTAAGAGTAATTAAGTAAAATCACTAAGTACCGACCGAGTTAATTTTAATAATTGTTAATTTTATTATTTATATTATATATTTTATTAATTGCATTTATTTAAAAAAATAAGTAGGCGTGTTAAACATTTTAAAATAATTAAAAGTATTTAAATGAATTTTAAAATAAATAAGTAACGGTTTGCCCATCATATTTTGGAAAAAAAGGGTTTTAGTAAGAAAAATAGAAAGTAACATGTTTTCGTTGAATTTTAAAATATAGCAATAACGATTTGCCCGTGATATTTTTGAAAAAAGAGGGGGTTTAGTAAGAAAAATATAAAAGGTGACATGTTTTAGTTTAAAAAAGGTAATTGTCAATTAAAAGTATTAAAATAGATTTTAAAGTAAATATGTAGGGGTTTGCTCCTGATATATTTGGAAAATGAGGGATTTTAGCAAGAGAAATAGAAAAAGTAACATGTTTTAGTTGAAAAGGAAATTGCCCGTAGTTATTTTAGAAAAAAATGGTAATATATTTTAATTGAAAGGGTAATTGATCATAATAATTAAATAAATAAGTAAATAAGGCAAGCATCGTATCAAAAAACAGGTACCAAAACTTTCATTATTTCGTCTTTAATAATATAGTATAGATAAAGAGATATATTCATAATATTAGTATTTTATGCTACTAAAATATTTTTGAATAGGCCGTGATATTTTATCCTTTAGAATAGCCCGTGATATTTTTGAGGTTTTAGTTAGGAGAAATATTAGTTAAAAACTATAAAAAAGAATATACGTTTTGGAAAAAAAGCTAATCGGTTAGTCATTTATAATTATAATATTATTATTTTATTTTATTAAATAGAACTATTCGTGATATTTTTGGAAAATTAGAGGTTTTATTTAAGAAAAATAGAAAAGTAGAAATTTAAGTTAAAAAATATAAAAAAAGAATATATACTTTGGCTAAAATGGTAATGAGTTATTTATTAGCAATTATAACCTTATTATGTTATTTTATTAAATGAAACTGCCTGTGATATTTTTGGAAAATGAGATGTTTTAGTTAGGAAAAATAGAAAAGATATTCTATATACTAATTTTAATATTTTATCTAACGGTTCTCATCGATTTGATAAAAATATCTAACGGCTATGAATGGAGTGACCAGATTACAAAAACTTTCATGACCGGACTACAAAACTTTCAATGTTTCGTCTTTAATATAATACTAGCTTATAGCCCGTGCGATGCACGGTTACTTAAATTTTATTTATAATTATTCTGTTTATAATTATATTTTTATTACGATGCAACACACGATTGTTTTTTTAATATTTATAATTATATTTATTTATGAATATTTTAATATTTAAAAGTTATTAGTTTACATGATTAAATTATTGTTAAAAAAGATTTAGCCAAAAAAACATTATAGTTAAAATTTTGATATTTATTATATTTTACACGCTCAATTTAATATTTGTTTATATTGAGTTATAAAAGTTAGATTTGGCCAATTTTACGGTTCACATGAAATTCACAAAATAATCTTTAATTTAGTTGTGGTTTAATAGTTCTTTTTCAATTAAAAACTATTCTAAAACTAAAAAGAGAATAAAGTGACGAAATTTAATGTTGAGAATTCTATTCGATTTAGGAAATCTACTTAACTTATATGTAGTTTAGATTATTAGAATAACCTTTATTAACCAAATACATGTTTTAATGTTAAATCTAACGGTTTTCACCTATCTATTTAAGATTAAACGATTTTTATTATTTTGGTTATAAATGGGTTTCCTTATTTAATTACAACTATTTTTATGTTTTAACTTTTTGGAAAATCCAATCCTAATATAATATCTTTTAACTTATATCATTTTTAGATAATAATTTCTTTTTATATGATATAATCTTGATCATAGTATTTGATCTAACGGTTGAGAATGTTTTGGCGGTATTTAGGACCAAATTACCAGGATAACATCATTAATTTTTCTTAATATTTATAATATTTATAATTTTTAATTTTTTTAAATATTTATTGCTAAAATATAATATACTCTTTTTTGTAATATGTTAATGATGCGGGAACTTTGAACTTTTGAGAAAATAAATTATCAATTAAAATATATTTTGTTGTAATAGTTCTTCTTTTAAAGTAGTATACCGTGACGATCAAAATTCTGTATAAAAATCATTTTTTTATAGTATATCCCGTAAATATCTATGTTATTATATTAAAAACTAAACAATTTATAAGTGTGGTCGCTTTGTTTGATCACTCAATCCATAATCGTTGGATCTTTCAAATTAAATTGTTGAGAAACGTTACATATAACAGTAAAATTATCATGTAGAATGATCTAAGATTTGAATCTACCAACAACATATTAAAATTTACAGGTTTTTTTTTGAAATTTGTTTTTTTGAATTTTTTTTTCTTTGAGCCATAGGTTATTTGATAATATTTTTTGTAAAGTACGATTTTTCAGAAAAGTACTATACTAATTGATTAACAAACTTTTAAAGTTTCGAATTTAATAATTTACAATGTATATAGGTTAAAAAAGTTAGGTATGTGCTAACAATGAAATTAGGTCTCTATGAGTGCTTATAAAACAAAATCACCATTTGCGTATAATTTATTATTTAATAATAAATTATATTTGATTAGTTATGATCTATAACTTAATAAAATATGATAAAAAATATGCACAATTTTATAAAATTTTATCCTCGTATTATTATATTCTTTGTTGATTTGAATTTTTCTTAGATTGATTTTAATTTTTGAACATAGATTTCTAAATTTAAAATAGTTAGAAAAAAGTAATTAAATTGGCGTTAAAATAATGATGACATAATAATCATTATTAGAATTTAAATACTCACTTTACTGATTTGGGTTTTATCTTGTGTTTTAAAAATCAGATTTTGACGATTTTACACCCCACGTGAAGATAATTAAATTATTTTTAATTAAAAGATGGTTTAACAATTTTTATCTAACTGGAATTGTCCATGGAAGAGAAAAGAAAGTCACGAATATTTTACATGAAGAATTCTATTCAATATAGAAAACTTATTTATATTTGGTATATTTGGTATATTTGGTTTAAATTATCAAAATACACTTTTTAGAATTTAAATATAATCCTATTATAAATAAAATACACTTTTTTAATATTTGATCAAACGATTTTCATTTATCTAGTTAAGATCTAATAGTCCTTATTAATTTGGTTGTCACGATCAAAATTTTGGATAAATCCCTATTATGCTTATTATATAAAAGAGTTTAATATAATAACGATATCAAGTACATACTGATATAAGTATCTTACTAACCGCTTTTACTTTTAATGTTTCGGTTTTATTTATAGTGTATATAAAATTTTAAAATACATTATTACTTTAAAATTATTAAACAGTATAAAAATTATGTTACGATTATATAAAATTTTATTCTCATATTATTATAGTCTTTATCGATTTGAATTTGTTCTTAATTTATTTTAATACTTTATTGAAAGAAAGATAAAATTTCTATATTTAAAAGAATTAGTGGAAAAATAAATAAATTGGTGCTACAATTATAAAAAAATATTTATTAAAATTTAGATACTCACTTTACTATTTGGGTTCTATCCTGAGTTTTAGAAATTGAATTTTGACGATTTAACGAAATTATCTTTAATTTAATGATGATTTAATAATTATTATCTAACTTGACCAGTGACCTACCCATAAACCGAAAAGAAAAGATGGTTAAGTATTATATTCAAAATTATTGTTTATGAATATGAAACCCTCAATATTTTAATAATATTTTGATATTATCCTTTTATGTTTGTTATATGTAAAATAATATAATTATAATTTGGATTAATCAAATTGTTATGTTCCTTCAGAAAAAAAATGTTTAAATTTATTCATGTACATGAGTTCTCCTAAGTCTCTTATAACGCAGGGTCCACATGTATCATTATTATATGATATACATGAGCATTATATTGATAATTTTTAATATTGTAATCGATATGAATTGTTATCTGATATTTGGTTTAACAATTATTATATAACTCGAACTATACATAAATTAAAGAGAAAAGATATTTAAGAATTTTTACATAAAAAAATTTTAAATTATCAAAATACACTTTTTAGTATTTAAATATAATTCTATTATTAATCAGATACACTTTTTAATATTAGATCTAACAATTCTCATCGATCTATTTAAGATCTAACTGTAATAATTAATTTGGTCGTATAGTGGTCGTACACGGACCAGATCGATTTTAATTTTTTCTTAAATTGATTTTAATATTTTATTGAAATAAACATAGAATTTATAAATTTAAAAGAATTAGGAAAAAAATTAAATTGGTGCTACAATAATAAAAAAAATAAAATTTAGAAAATCACTTTACTGTTTGGGCTCTATCTTGAGTTTTAGACAACATATTTTAACAATTTTACGACCCACGCGAAGCTAACAAAATTATCTTTAATTTAATGATGGTTTAATAATTATTATCTAACTGGAACTATCCATAAACTAAAGAGAAAAGATAATTACGATTTTTTACATAAAGATTTCTATTCAATATAGAAAACCTATTTATAATTTGGTTTAAATTATCAAAATACACCTTTTAGTATTTAAATACTATCCTATTATTAATCAAATACAATTTCTAATATTATATCTAACGGTCCTCATCTATTTGAATATTTATAGTTTTATAATCCAACGGATCATATACTTTTGGTAGTACAGTGACCGACCAAAGTTTTGGATAAGATCTCCCTTACGCTTATTATATATAAGGAGTTAATTATAGATAGATATGTTGTTCTAAATATATTATCTGAAATTTTATTTCAATAACAATGTTAGAAAAAGTATATGGGTGGCTCAACAAAGCTGGTCAACGGTAGTCTTCAGCTAAAGTTAAATCAACGTACCAACTACAATTTATGTACTTTAGTAATCAGTTACTCAAATAAATATCTGTTTTGAGTATAAATCCACAACAAAAATCGGTTAACACTCGGAATTTAGCCAGAAAAAGATAAACTAACTAAATATCGTCCACAAACAATCTATTGCTGTATATGTAGTTTTAACTTTTTAATAAAGAATGAACATATATTTGCTTCTAAGCACAAATTACCAACGCCCGGCATGTTCTCGATCTTCCAAAATTATAAGAGATATTATCTCTGTCACATCCATTTATTTACGTTTTATTTTATGAATGAATGTCTAATTCAATTTTTTATATTCCAAAACTTTCTTAAAATAATAAAGTTTTTTAATATAAAAATTAACTGTTTCCACTGCTTTTATGCAATTTACTTATTTTATACTTTAAATATTGATGAATCTCACCACTTTACTCCATTTTCTTACTCTTTTCCATTAATTTACCTATATTTCTTAATTTTGTATCCAACATAAATGTTAACAATTGGATAGGACGGAGGGAGTAATAATTTGTTCTGTTAAAAAGAATGAAGAAGATCTAAATTTAAATAATTCGCAACTTATAGGATTAATAAAAATAAGTAGTTCCATAGTTAATTTCAATAAGTGTTTCAAAAATCATTGAGTTGATTGATTGTCGTTTATAGAGTATCATCCGATTCTAGTTATATCAATTCTATCAATTCGTGTCCAAACTCGATTTTACACAACTCGATCAATATTGGGTCAATTTCCGAGTATTTGCAGTTAAATCCAATTTTAAATTATTTAGTTTTTAATTGTTACTTTAAGTGTTATCGCAAATACATGTATTTGATCATTGAAATTTATTTTTAGTTGTATTGATAGAAAAATATTAATATTTAAATGTTACACTTGTTACTACATTATTAAAAATATTATTAAGTATAAGTTTAATATTTATATTCAACTATTAGTAAATAATAATAAAAAATAACTTTTGACATTAATATAATAAATTATGACATTTAAATTTAATATTTTAAGTAAAAAGTTAAAAATAATATTCAATGTCCAGGTGTTCATTTCGAATATTTTCAAAATTTTGAGTACTAATTTTTCGGAATCAAACCAAGTTCAATTGATTTTCGACATTTTCCGGTACTCAAACTAAAAGTTAAAAACCACTTTTTATTAAAATCATTTCGAAGAATTTATTTACTGAGCAAGGAGCATCTCTACATTAGTAATAGGCGTTGGGGAAAAGATATTTTTGCTATATGTACTTCTCTTTGGTGTAGGATTCGATTGCCCTCTTTCATAATAAAATGTTGGAAGAGGTAATATTGCTCCATTGTGAACTTGCCTATTGTGGTATTGCAAATTGTTGCTATTTTATCGTGTGTCTTCGTTGTACCGATTTGTGTTGTTCGTGTTCAATCAAAAAGTTAATTTGTGTTTTTATTTTTAAATAAACACAACTTTCATTCATTGGAATCATCATACAATAAGATCTTCACCAAAAGAGTAGGAGGAGACCTGAACACATTGTGGCAACCAACCAAACAAACAAGTAATTCTAGCCAAAGCATGGACTACCTTGTTGGCTTGTTTTTTAATAAAATTGATAGAGGTCCTAGGTATAGAATATTGAAGACTAAGGCGACAACTCTCCAGGACATCTCCCACCTCCAACTGGTTATTAGACTTTTGTTGTATCGCTTTTACTGCAAGGAGAGAATCAGTCTCGATAACCACTTTACTAATCTGCCTTGACTTAATCCATGAAAGAGCCTCGCGTACCCCGATCGCTTCTGCTTCAAAGACTAAAATTTGTCCTGTCATGCGCATGTTCTAGCCTCCAACAAATCTACCCAGATGGTCTCGAAGCACCATCCCAATCGAAAAAGAATCAGCTACTTGGAACACAGAGACGTCAACATTCACCTTTAGATAACCCTCCTCGGGTGGAGTCCAATTCTGGTTAGCCCTTGTTCTAGCATCACTCCCCTGATTTGTCACTAGAGCTCTTGATGCTCTCGCTGTCTTCCACTCTAATAATGAGTTTAGACTCCAGTCCATTGCTAAAGCTGGTGTCACAAATTTATTCTCCCACACATTCTTATTCCTCCAAAACCATATCCCCCATAATACTGAAGCCAAATGAATTACCTCATCAGATGAAGTAGTATTTAGCTTGCTAAGAAGCCAATCTGGGGCGTATTCGACAGTCTGCATATCATACACACCACATACATGATTCCAGCAACGTTTAACAAATGGACATTCAAAAAACACATGCAAAAGATGTTCAATATCCGCTAGGCACATAGGGCAAGTGATAGGAAGCCTCACACATCTGGAACTTAGCCTTTTCCTGACTGGGATGTTATTACGACAAAAACGCCAAAGAAAGACTTTCATCTTGTTCGGAATTGATAGTCTCCAAATTTTATTCCAGCCCCTAGATTGAGTCACACTGGTTGTACCAATGTTTTGATCATGCCACAGCTGGTAACCTGTTTTGACGTTGTAGTTCCCATCTGTAGACCTTACCCAGGCTACTTTATCCCTTATAACCCGTTGAGGAACATGTATTGCTAAAATCTCCCGAGCATCCTCCTCCTGAAATGTTTCCTGAACTCGATTAACATCCCACTGTTTAGTGTTAGGAATGAATAAAGTAGATACTAACTTATGCCGGCCTGCAAATATATGACTATCACTCACACAGAAATTCCTCTTGTTACGTAACCATGGGTCTTTCACTGCAACTATGTCAGAACCATCACCAACCACCTATCTGTACCCAGAAAACAAAGCTTCTTTTGCTGTCCAGATTCCAGTCCATATAAATCTCGATCCCGTCCCCTTAGTAGCTCTCAGAAAGTGAGAGTCAGCAAAATACCTTGCTTTGTAGATTCGAGACACCAGAGAATTCGGATTTTTGATAAAATTACAGCAGTGTTTTCCCAATAGTGCAATATTGAAACCATAGAGACTACGAAAACCTAAGCCCCCTTACTTTTCGACATGCTCATTGCATCCCACGAAAGCCATTTGACTCCCTTACCATCATTCGTCCCTGTACTCCACCAATAATTATTGAACATTCTCTCCATCTCTTGACACATGGATTTAGGAACTAAAAAACAAGACATACAATAAGAAAGGATTGATTGTGCCACGTTCTTAATTAAGACCGTCTTACCTGCTCGGGAAATAGGTTTAGTTCTCCAACTTTGAATGCGTTTACATACTCTGTCTTTGAGGAAACTAAACACTCTTTTTTTCGACCTACCAATTAATGATGGTAAACCCAAATATTTGTTGTTACTCAAATCATTGTACATTCCCAGAATACTAGATACCTCTTCTTTCTTGTCTCTCCGAACATTCGAACTAAATAAAATACCCGACTTCTGGAAATTTACTGATTGGCCTGAATTCCTTTCGTATGCATTGAGCAACGATTTAACAGCGTTGGTCTCCTCTATGGTAGCTTTAAAGAACAGAAAACTGTCATCCGCAAATAAAATGTGAGTAACAGTTGGGGATGTTTGACTAATACAACACCCCGAATCCTCCCATCATTTGATGCTTGATCAATTTGGTTGGAGAGCCCTTCGACACAAAATAAGAACAAGTACTGAGATAGGGGATCCCCCTGACGTTACTATTTTTTCAAACAAAATCCCCACTTTTTCTAAAAACAATCACATGCAATTATCTTTTTGAACTAAAACATGTTGCTTTTTCTTTTTTCTTACTAAAATTCCTCATTTTCCAACTATATCACCGGCAAACCCTTACTTATTTATTTTAAAACTTATTTTAATACTTTTAATTGGCAATTACCTTTCCTCACTTTTTCTAAAAAAAATCACGGACAATTACCTTTTTCAGCTAAAATATGTTATTTTTTCTTATTCCTTACTAAAATCACTCATTTTACAAATATATCACGGGGAAACCCTTACTTATTTATTTTAAAATCTATTTTAATACTTTTAATTGTCCTATTTTTCATACTAAAATCCTTATTTTCCAAAAAAATCACGGGCAAACCGTTACTTTTATATTTTAAAATTCAAAGAAAACATGTTAGTTTCTATTTTTCCTTACTAAAATCCCTTATTTTCCAAAATATCACAGGCAAACCATTACTTATTTATTTTAAAATATATTTTAATACTTTTAATTATTTTAAAATTTTTAACAAGCCTACTTATTTTTTTTAACAAATGCAATTAATAAAATATAAATAATAAAATTAAAAATTATTAAAAATAATCCGTGCATTGCACCTGTTTTAAGCTAAAACACATTACTTTTTCTACAAAATATTCTCTTTTTTCAAAAATATAACAGACAATAATCTTTTTCAACTAAAACATGTTACTTTTTCTATTTTTCCTTACTAGAATTCCCCCTTTTCCAAAAATATTACGGACAACCCTTAATTATTTATTTTAAAACCTATTTTAATATCGCGGACAATTACCTTTTCCAACTAAACCATATTACATTTTCTATTTTTCCTTATTAAAATCACTCATTTTCCAAAAATATCACGGAAAACCCTGAATTATTTTTTTAAAACCTATTTTACTGCTTTTAAAATTATTTTAAAAAACATAGTTTTTTGTAGACATGACAATTCGTTCGTGTCGTGTATTTTCTTGTTTCGTGTATCAAAATGCTAAACCAAAAATCACCCGTTTAGGGTTCTTGTGATTTCGTGTTCGTGTACCTTCGTGTCGTGTACTTTTCTTGTCGTGTTTTCGTGTAATTTTAATTAATAATAAAAATAAAAATAAATAAATAAATGTAATGAAATATTAAAATTTTTGGTAATATTTTTACAAATATGTATTAAAAATATATATTTAAATAGTATTTACCAATAATATTATAAATTTATGCATAAACACATAAATAATGTTAAATATTTAATAAAAATATTAAAATATCTAATATAAATATTAATTTTAAATATTTATTTATTTATTTCGTGTACTTCGTGTCGTGTCGTGTACTTGAAGGGTAAACCCAAACCCGACACTAAATCTTGATCGTGTACTTTCGTGTTAGTCTACTTTCGTTTCGTGTACTAAAAATACAAACCCAAACACTAAATTTTCGTGTCGTTTCGTCTCGTGTTTTCGTGTCGTGTCGAAAATTGTCGGGTCTAGTTTTTTGGTAATTCGTGATTTTACTTAATTACTCTTACTTATCTATAAAAAAATTATTAAATTAATAAAATTATTTATTTATAACCAATTAACTTCTCCATCTAAAATACATTGATTTTTCTATTTTTTCCATCAAAATTCCCTCATTCCAAAAATATCATGAGAAATTACCTTTTTAACTAAAACATGTTATTTTTTTTATTTTACCTTACAAAAATCTCTCCTTTTTCAAAAATATCACGGACAAAACCTTACTTATTTATTTTAAAACTTATTTTAATATTTTTAATTCTATAAAGAATTTATCTATTTTAACATTAACTTATTTTTTTAAACATTTTTAAACAAATTCAGGGTAATTGCATTTTTGAACTAAAACATGTTACTTTTCCTTAATATCACAGGTAAACCGTTACTTATTTATTTTAAAATTTATTTTAATACTTTTAATCATTTTAAAAAGTGTAACACACTTAATAAAATATTAAAACGTAAATAATAAAATAACAACTATTTTAAAATAATCCGTGCATCGCACGGGTTTTAAGCTAATACTATTAAAGACGAAACGTTAAAAGTTTGGTCGGTACAGTACCTGTTTTTTGATACCTATTTTTTGGTACTTCGTGATTTTACTTAATTACCATTACTTATCAATAAAAAAAATATTATTAAATAATGACATTACCTATTTATAATCAATTACATTTTAATCTAGAACACAATACCTTTATCACGACAATTACCTTTATAATTACATTTGCAAAAGTAGCAATTACTTTTTTCAATTAAAACATGTTACATTTTCTATTTTTTCTTACCAACACCCCTCTTTTTTTCAGATATATTAGGACAAACTCTAAATAATTTATTTTAAACCTATTTTAATGCTTTTAATTATTTAAAAAAGTTTACCTATTTTAACATGCTCACTTATTTTTTTAACAAATATAATTAATAAAATATTAAAACGTAAATAATCAAATAACTCCTCTAAAAAACAATTCGTGCACTAGATTTTGTACTAAACAACTACGCATTCCAATTCCATTAGTTGAGTATCAAATTTTTTTATATTGATAATTGCCTATCAAAAAAACAAAAATCAAGGGGGCAACACATATTTGATATTTATACTATCTATCTATATATATCTATCTTTATTATTATATAATAGCTGAAATATTGAAAGTTTTGGTTTTCGGTCATTATTTTATTTAATAAATAATAAAATAATTAAAAAATGGTAACTAACCGATTGTCTTTTATCATTAAAACATGTTATCTTTAATGAAAATATATTACCTTACTTATCTATAAAAGAATATTATTAAATAACAATATTATATATTTATAACTAATTACCTTTTTCGGTTAAAACACATTACTTTTAATTTTTTCTAAACAAAATTCCCTCCTTTTTCAAAATCATCATAGACAATTACCCTTTTCAACTAAAACATGTTACTTTTTCTATTTTTCCTTATTAAAATCTCTATATTTCCAAAAATATCACGGGTAAACCTTTATTTTTTAAAAAAAATCTATTTTAGTGATTTTAATCTCTATCTATACTATATTATTAAACACGAAATATTAAAAGTTTGATTGGTACGGTACTAGTTTTTTGGTACCTGTTTTTTGGTACTTTTTAATTTTACTTAATTACCATTACTTATCTATATAATCTATTTATAACCAATTATCCTTTTCAACTAAACACTTTACTTTTTCCATTTTTTTTAACAAAATCCTTTCTTTTTCCATAAATATCACGTCAATTTTCTTTTTCAATTAACACATATTACCTTTTCTATTCAGTCGAAAAAAGAGAAATTGTAAAAAATACTACTTTTTCTAAGTTTTTTTTCAATTTTACTATCTTCTGAAATTATTTTCAAAAATACGGTCTGCAACTAGATGCAACCAAAAAATATTTTCAAAAAATACGGTCTACAACCACCGCAACCAGATGCAACCTGTTCACACAATATCACGCAAGTATACGCGGTCACAAGTAATATAAGAATAAGTAGAGTTCGTTCCCACAGAGACTGCTATGGTTATTATAGTTATGCACTTATGCAACAATGACAACTGATTGTTGCAAAGTTTCAAGTAAAACAATATCCTCATGATCATTATCTGTTGCATCAGCATGTACAGCAACAGCTTCTGGAACTGGATCAACTCTAATCTGATCAACTTCCTCACCTTTCTCAAAATCAAGAGAAATGATTTCTGTGTGAGAAGCAATAGGTTCTACGAATTCAGTAGTAGCTTGATCAGCTTCCAGTACAGTATCTTCATGATCCACAATCCTGCTGTCAGAGTATGCAGCAGCTTCCTCAACTACATCATCAGCTTTTGATGTAGGAGCTTCTGGTTCAAAATCCATCAGAATAGTTTCAGGATTTGCAGCATCCTCAGCAGTTAGAATATCCTCCTCAACAACAATTGCAGGAGTACTCGAAGTCACAATCTCCTCATTCTCTGATGTAGGAGCTTCAGTGTCCTCAGGTTCTTTGTCCATATTGGCAATGATATCACCAAAAAGTTGATCAGCAACTAGTCTTCTCTTTCTCTGATGAAGAGTTTCTTCATCAGCTTCAGTTTCTGAGTCTACATTAGAATCAGCAGCAACAGACTTTGCCCTTTGGGCTCGCCTTTTCTTCATTCTTTTTCTCTGAGGCACAGCATCAACATTTGATACCTCAGCTTCAGTTTGTTGCAAACCAGACTTAACTGCTCGAACTTGGGATCTCTTTGACCTCTGTGGTTGAGACACAGAAGGTCCAGCTTCAGCAGTTGAGACTTGTCGTTGTTGTAAGTTGTCAAGAAATTGTTGCACTGATGCAGGCAACATTAAAGGACCAACTTCTCCTTTCTTGTTGTCCTTGTTGATAAGGTCAGAAAATATACGTTTGTGCAGTTTAAACGAAAGTATAACATCATCCTCTACTATCTCAACATTTGGGCAGCAAAAATTGAATATCAATTGACAAAACCTAGAGAAATAAACAACATTTCTATTCTCTAGCATTTTCTCACCAATATTAGTTAAAACTAATCTAGCAACATCAAATTGACTGCCATAGAGAAGAGAATACCCGATCTGTAGACTATCCGTGGGAATTGCATCCCAATTGGTGCACTTCTTTCCAAAAGCCCGAGTAATGCAATCGAAAAAGAAGCTCCACTCCTTGCGCAAAAATGGCCTTTTGAGTTGACCTATCTTTGTCAAAGGTCCAGTGTAGCCTATCTCGTTCATCATTCTGACTAGCTCAGAGTCTCCAACAGAGATTGTGAATGCATTGAAATCTTCAAGACCCAAAGCATCACGAACAGTAGTAGGAGTAACAACAAATTCATCTCCTTGAAACTCAAAAATTATAGATGGCGATCCAGACTCTCCTCCATTATCATAAGTACCTGTCTGCCAAAAAGTTCGAATTTGAGTCGCAGACAGCTTCAATGGTGCGGTTAGAGCAGTACCGATATCAGAATGTAACAAGAACCTCTGAATCAAATGAAACGCCTCCGGTGCGTTCTCATTTGCTACAGGAGCAGAATAATTGTTGGGAACAAATTCTAATTCAGAAGCAATAAACGCTGTAGTTGCCATTAGTAAGATTTGAAAACAAGAAGAACTGGGCTTTGAAAGTGTTTGAGGGTTTGTGTGTGAGTAAAATCTTATGAAAAGATGAGGTGCGTAAAAGATTGAATCGTGTGTATGTAGTGTATTAAATAATAACTGTAAAGATTAGAAGTATGTTAGTGGGACAGATGTCAAACGTGGATACGCTGACAGCTGTATCTAACAACTTCCAATACACACGTGCAGACGTGGAGACACCTGGCATCACATATAACACTCAAAATATCCGCTTAAAAGAAAAAAATCAATAATAATAAAATTATCAATTTTAATAATAAAGTACAAAGGAGCTCAACAGTCAGAATAATAATGACTGTCTTGAAACTCCGCACCTTATTATCCCAAGCGCTTCGATTCAAGTAAAAACCTTTCAGTGACCCTGTTGAATGCTTTAAAAACCGAAGCATTGTATCAACAGGCTTCATATCTTAAAATTACCATACACCAAATGGCAGGAACCTTTGAGTTCATGGATGTAGAATCATTTTTGAACATGAACTGGCATCAACAAGCAAACTATATCATAGATGAGTTTCTTGTTCTGTCGTTTCTGAATGATGAAGGTCTTATAGCAGATGATGAAATAGCAGAAGGACCAATCTCTAATCCTTATGTGCACATCATCCGTCCCGGTCCATATGATGTGCCCATCCTGGCAGACGATCATACTATGGAGATTTGTATGATGCTCTTCCAGCAGAGCTTCCTGATGGGTACTGAGGAGACAATCTTCTTGGAATCCTGCAAGCTGCAAAGCAGAAAGAGAATCCAAGAGGATGATGATGATGATGATGATTCATCTTCAGGATGTTGTCAAGCAATCCCAGATGGTATAATGATCAGTTGAACAACTGGGTAGCGATCATCAGAAGTAATAGAGCACAATAGCTTCTGGCTCTAGCTCTTCTGCTTCAGTTGTAGCATTCAAATACTTGTCCTGGTTAAATAGATCTTCTCTTTTGTAATCATAGTGATTAGTATGTACCAGAAAGTTTAGCTAAGCATGAGTATGAAATGGTCTGAATGTAAATTTGAATCAATTAATGAAAAAAAAATTGTTTCTTTACATATCAGTATTATCAATTTTGCATAGTAATTGTAAAGTGAAAGAAATGATATCACTTTAAACAATAAACGAACATACTCAGCAGCATTACTAATCACTATCAGGACTTATCAAACACACTCTTTCTTTTCTCCGTTCAATCATACTTTTTTCGAAAAACAAATGGCTAATCTCAAAATTATAAAATGTCTGAAACAAAGAAATTATTTTAACCATCAGAGATTAAAACAAAGTAACCTCGGCGTATTTCACACAATACATCAGTGTTTACCATTTGTCCTTCTTTGTCAATAAACTCTTTTCTCAATCTGTACAGTTGTGAAAATATGTGTGTGTAGTAGCAGAGTTTACCGAAATCAGTATTTAGATCATCTCAAAGTGCATAAAATCCACAAACTAAAGTAGTAAAAACTGGTTGCCTAAACTCTCATAGACACTGATTTTTCTATCTAAACTCTGTATTACTGATATCCTTTCATTTGGATATGTCTTTTATTTTTCACCCCCTTTATTATATATATTTTTTTTATTATTATTATTATTATTATTTTTTTTTTTCCAGTAATCAGTGGTTGGCACTAGTCACCAAAAATCAAAGATTTTAGCCCTTATTTCATACAATAAGTTCTTGGATCTTCCTAGGCACAACATGATCTCAAAGGAATTTGTGCTCTGTTTGGCATCTTTTGATTAGAGGGTGAATTAATTGCAATGAATAATCAGAGTTTAGACTTTTCATCAGTAATTATAATTAACTTATGAGAGAAGATGCAAACAGCTAATACAGACTCAGTGTATAGGATCAATAAACTAAGAGATGCTATAAATATAGAGACAGTATCATGCTGTGTTAGCTTACTGCACATATTTGAGATCAGAATCTATCAACTTTTAAGAATTCACAATTACTTACTGAGAATTATGCTTCATACAAATTTCTTCATTGGTCCATATGTTCCAGACAAAATTACAATCAGAGTATAGCATTTAAACTGTAACATTCAGAGTATGACCAACAGAGTTTAGCATCAGAGCTTACTTTCAGTGTATGACTGACACTTCACAGAGTTTATCATCAGAGTTTAACATGCTGGTTCACATAACAGTTAACATATGCAAGGAATCATGAGTATTAAACAATCAAGCATGGATAGATTTTGAGTCTAACCCGTATCTCTAGTCAGAACCAGAGATCATTCCAAGTTCATTTACCAATCTTGTAAACGTAGCTTCACTCAAAGGTTTGGTGAAGATATCTGCAAGTTGTTGGTCTGTAGACACAAAATGAAGCTCAATGTTCCCTTCTTTCACATGTTCTCTGATAAAATGATATCTTATGCTGATGTGCTTGGTCATGGAGTGCTGTACTGGATTACCTGTCATAGCAATAGCACTTTGGTTATCACAGAAAATAGGTATTTTAGAGTACCTTAACCCATAATCCAGCAGTTGATTCTTCATCCATAAAATCTGTGCACAACAGCTACCAGCTGCTATATACTCTGCTTCAGCAGTGGATGTGGAGATTGACTTCTGTTTCTTGCTGTACCAAGAAACAAATCTGTCACCTAAAAATTGACAGCTTCCACTTGTACTTTTTCTGTCTATCTTACAGCCTGCAAAATCTGCATCAGAGTAACCAATTAACTTAAACTCTGATTCTCTAGGATACCACAAACCCAGGGTTATGGTTCCTTTGAGATATTTGAAGATCCTTTTTACAGCTGTTAGATGAGGCTCTCTGGGATCTGCTTGAAATCTTGCACAAAGACATGTTGCATACATGATATCAGGTCTACTTGCAGTAAGATACAGTAGAGACCCTATCATTCCTCTGTAGTTAGTCATATCTACTGAGGCTCCTGTGTCTTTGTCAAGCTTCGTTGCTGTAGCCATGGGAGTTGTAGCAGATGAACTATCAAGCATACCAAATTTCTTTAGAAGATTTCTGGTATACTTTGCTTGATTGATAAAAATCCCATCATCTGTTTGCTTGACCTGTAAGCCTAGAAAATAACTAAGCTCTCCCATCATGCTCATTTGATACCTGGATTGCATAAGCTTTGCAAACTTCTTACAAAGTTTGTCATTAGTAGATCCAAAAATAATATCATCTACATAAATTTGAACTAAAAGCAAATCATCACCAGAATTGAAATAAAACAAGGTTTTATCAATTGTACCTCTTGTGAACCCACTTTCTAAAAGAAATTGAGCAAGAGTTTCATACCATGCTCTTGGTGCTTGCTTTAGTCCATATAATGCCTTGTCAAGTCTGTAGACATAATCTGGATGCTTGGAATCTACAAATCCTGGTGGTTGTTCAACAAATACTTCTTCTTCAAGCTTCCCATTGAGAAAAGCACTTTTTACATCCATCTGAAAGACTTTAAACTTCTTGTGTGCTGCATAGGCCAGAAAAATTCTTATGGCCTCCAATCTTGCAACTGGAGCAAAGGTTTCATCATAGTCAATTCCTTCCTGTTGTGAATAACCTTTAGCCACAAGTCTAGCCTTGTTTCTTGTAATCACACCTTCACTGTCAGTCTTGTTTCTGAAAACCCACTTTGTACCTACAATTGATCTATTCTTTGGTCTAGGTACAAGAGTCCAGACTTCATTTCTTTCAAATTCATTTAACTCTTCTTGCATTGTTGTAATCCAATTAGCATCTTGAAGAGCTTCCTCCACTTTCTTTGGTTCTGTTTGAGACAAGAAAGCATGATACAGACACTCATTATTTGTTGCACTTCTAGTTCTCACACTAGCATCAGGATCTCCAATTATGAGATCAGGTGTGTGTGCCTGTGTCCACTTTCTTGCTGTTGGTAAGTGGTTTCTTGCATCATTATTGAATCCTCCCCCTTGATCCATGCTCTCCTGATTCATATGTTGACTTTCTGCATTATCTGAGGCTCCCCCTGAGTTGGATGGCTCAGTGTTTGAGCTGTCAGAGTTTGAATCAGTTTCCTCAACTGACTCACTTGCTGTGTCTTGTTGAGCTTCTTCACGCTCCCCCTCAACTGGTTCTTTATTTTGTTCAATTTGAGAATTTCCAGTTTCTCCAGTATTTACCCGTAGAGGTTCAGAGTATGCTTCTTCAGAGTTTGTCAACCCTGCTTCATCAGAGTTTATTTCATCAGAGAATAGATCTTCATTTTCAAAACGTAGTTGATCATATCCATCCTTGTCTTCAAGTCCAATTATTTTCTTGTCATCAAACGACACATGTATGGATTCCATGATCACCTTCGTTCTCAGATTGTAAACTCTGAATGCTTTTGTTGACAATGGATAGCCAACAAAGATTCCTTCATCAGCTTTTAACTCGAACTTGGTCAACTGTTCAGGATGAGTCTTCAACACAAAGCATTTGCATCCAAATATGTGAAAATATTTCAAATTTGGCTTCTTGTTTTTCACCATCTCATATGGTGTTTTTCCATGCTTGTTGATCAGAGTTGCATTTTGAGTAAAACAAGCAGTTTGAACAGCTTCTGCCCAGAAATAAGTTGGCAATTTTGCTTCATCAAGCATAGTTCTGGCAGCTTCAATTAAAGTTCTGTTCTTTCTTTCAACTACACCATTTTGCTGTGGAGTTCCAGGTGCAGAAAATTCTTGTTTGACTCCTCTTTCCTTGCAGAAAGCTTCCATGATTGAATTTCTGAATTCAGTTCCATTATCACTCCTTATAATTTTGACTTTGTGCTGTGATCCTTTGTCCAGTAGATTTACATGATCCATCAACGTTTGAGCAGTTTCATCCTTCTTTGACAAGAAATACACCCATGTATATCTAGTATATTCATCAACAATTACTAGAGCATATTTCTTTCTGCCCATGGACATCACATTCACTGGTCCAAAGAGATCAACATGTAGAAGATGATAAGGTTCCACTACTGAAGATTCAGATTTGCTCTTGAAAGATGACTTCCTTTGCTTGGCCTTTTGACAAGAATCACATAGACCATCTAGATTGAGTATTGATTTTGGAAGTCCTCTTACAAGATCCTTTCTAATAAGCTCATTTATGTTGTTCAAATTGAGATGCGAGAGCTTCTTGTGCCAATTCCAACTCTCTTCATTTGACATTTTTGCAGTCAGACACACTGTTTTTCCATCAGAGTTTGTTACCAAACTTGCTTCATAAATATTGTTGCGCCTGTGTCCAACTAGAACAACTTTCCCAGTAGATTTACTGATAACTTCACAGTATTCACTATGAAAATCTACATGGTTTCCTCTGTCACAGATTTGACTCACAGATAACAGATTATGCTTGAGTCCTGAGACTAGAGCTACATTTGTGATGATGACACTTCCAAGATTAATATTGCCATATCCCAGAGTGTGTCCTATGTTGCCATCTCCATAGGAAACTTTTGGGCCAGCCTTCTCCTCAAAGTCTGATAGCAGGGCTTTATTTCCAGTCATATGTCCTGAGCATCCACTGTCTAAGATAAGTGTGCTCTCTATTATACCCTGCAATCACAAACAAACACTAAGTGTTAGTTTTGAGGATCCAGACTTGCTTGGATCCTTTGTCTTTCTTAACAGTGTTAGTTTTTGCAGCGGAATCTGTATTATCAGAGTTTAAACTAACATTGTCAGATTTTACACTAGCAGAGTTTGCTCTAACCCATTTCAAGTTGGGTTTTAGCTCATAATAGTTATGATAAATTGCATGATAACTCTTACATGTGTAAATAGAATGCCAAGTGCTCCCACAATGTTTGCATAAAGTCTGTGGTCTTACTCTAACATAATCATTCTTTACTTCTGAAGTAGAAGGTAAAGAATTAATATGTTTGTTCTTAGTGCAAAATCTAGCAAGATGATTAGAACTACCACAATTATAACATGTTTTTCTTGAGGCACTAGCATTAGGCATATGATTATTTCTATTATTTATGCCTACTTTTCCATTCCTATTTCTTTTGGACCCTTTAGGTTTCATGGCAGACTTAACCTCTTTGAGCTTATGTTTAAACTGTTTTCCTGTCATTAAACCAACATTAACCTGCTTCTCACAGATTCTAATTGGTTCTTTAACAGCTTCTAGCTCAACAAGCTTCTCTGTTTTAGATTCAATATCTACTTGTTCAACACAAGCTTCAACTGGCTCCATAACAGCTTCTTTCACAACTACAGATTTTAGCTTGGTGGATTCTGGAACAAATATCACAGGTTTAAGTTGTGGTTTAACCTTAACTTTATCTTTAAACCTAAGTTCATCGTTTTCACAATAGCCTAAACCTACAGAATCTGTTTGAAACACTTGATGAGTGTCTCTTCCAGAGTTTGTCCAAGTCATAATTATTTTTCTTTCTTTTTCAAGTTCAGATTCTAGCTGCTTATTTAACTTAAGCACTTCCTGTTCAATATAAACAGCATCATCTCTTTCTTTTTGAATCTGCTTCATATTCTCAAGTTCTCTTTCAAGAAACTTGTTTCTTTCTTTAAGACTAAGATTCTCAGATTTAATCCTCTCATTCTCTAAAGTCTGATCCCTATAACTAACATGAACACTTTTCAGATATACTCTTAACTCAGATATATTATCAGTATCATAAGCATAAGTAGTTAGGGGTACCTTATTTTCAGAAGATTCAGTCTCATCTCTGACAGTTGCCATAAGAGCATAGTTTTCTCCATCATCAGAGTCTGAAGTATCTGCCCAGTCTCTGCCTTTAGAGATGAGTGCTTTCTCAGATTTGCCTTTCTTGCACTCTGGAGCATAATGACCCATCTCCTTACACTTGTAGCACTGGATTTGAGACTTATCCTTCTTGCCAGACTTGGTCTCCTTTCCATCAGACTTTCTGAAACTTCTCCTTTCAGAGTTTGAATCTTTCCTTGAGAATCTCTTTCCTTTCTTGAAGTTCTTGAATCCCATCTTCTTAAAGGTCTTCACCATCAATGCAGCCATTTGCATCAACTCCTCTTCATCATTCTCAGAGTCAGAAGCTTCATCAGAGTTTGAGTCATCATCAGAGTTTGATGACTCACTTTCAGATTTAATAACTAAAGCCTTTCCCTTGGCTTTCTTCCTTGATGATTCCTTCTTGATGGGCTTCTCCTCGACTTTGAGAGCAACAGATTTTGTTTTCTTGCTGGACCTCCTGTTTCTTTGTTCTATCTCAAGTTCATGAGTCTTTAACAATCCATAGATCTCATCAAGATCTGTATCAGCAAGATCATAATTATCTCTGATTGTTGTTGCCTTTAAATCCCACTTTTCAGGTAGAGATAACAGAAACTTGAGATTAGACTCTTCAAGTTCATATTCCTTATCTACCAGAGACAGATCGTTCAACAGTTTGCAAAATCTGTCATAAGTCTCAGTCAAGGTTTCATTAGTTCTTGAATCAAAGTGCTCATACTCCTGTGTGAGTATTGTTTTTCTGTTCTTCTTAATAACACCTGTTCCCTGGCATCTGACTTCTAAAGCATCCCATATCTCTTTGGCAGTTTTGCAGCCAATTACTCTGTTAGACATTACATTATCTAAAGCACTGTGGAGAAGATGTCTAACCTTTGCATCCTTTGCAATTGATGAGATATCCTCAGGAGTCATATCTTTCTTTTCCTTTGGAACAGTCTTTTGTGCTTGACCATCAACAACAGGGGACAATTTAGTTGGCATATGAGGACCATCATTAATTCTGTCAAGGTATTCTGGATCTGTAGCCTCCAGAAACATGGTCATCTTCACCTTCCAAATCGGATACTCTACTGGCCTGAGAATTGGAACCCTGATTGTTTCATATCGACTCACAGAATTGGGCTTAACCTGTTCAGCCTTAGGAGCAGTTTGATTTTCTTCAGACATGATTAATACTGTGTTTGAATCGTAAAACTGTATATATTAAACAGCCTTGGCTCTGATACCAATTGTTAGGCCGAATACACAATATAATCAAGTATGTATGAGAATAACGATAATTAAGAACACTGTTTATGAATCAATAAACTGTATTTATATTAACAGCTTCTCTCTTTATGATGTTAATGAATCACAAAGAGCTTCTAGGTTACAAGAATAATATATCAATATTCGCGTCCCTTCTAGGGATAACCTATCTGTGTTTATATAGTACACAGCTACATACAATTCTTATCTAATTGATATTCCTATAAATCAGCTATACAATTCATATCAATTAAGGATTGCTTCTTATCTTCCATTCTGTTTCCTTAGCTGTATCAATATATTCTGCTTCTTTCCATCTTCAGAATATATTGCTTCTAGAATCTTCAATTCTGCACCGACAGCTAATTCAACTATCACCCTGTCAGACTTTAAATAAACTCTGACCGGCTTCAATTAAACTCTTCACCCTGTCAGAGTTTAACTAAACTCTGACTGGCTTCTGATAAACTCTTGTCAGTACCTGTTGCTTAAACACTGATAAACAAACATTAGCAATTATATCTAACATACCTACTCTTAGCCAAAACAACCACAAGCTTACAAACAGAATGAATGCTAGACACAAGAACTTTTAAGAGACACCTTCGCAGTCCATCTGAGTTAGACAAGAATTCATGCTTTATTACACAAAAACAACTACACACAACACACATGCTTATTTGACCGTGCAATGGTTGAGACCCCGAAAGGCTTATACAATAATACCCATTTAACGAGCTTTAGGTCAGCGGATCCCAGACCGGAAAAGTCTTAGGTCACTAGGCACAAAGTCCCCAAAGAACTTACTTGCTCGAGTACTAAAGAGCTCACCCTGATCAATTCTGCATAAACACAAAACAAACACAACTCTTTTTTTTTTCTTTTTCAAGTTTTTTTTTTTTTTTTTCAACAATTTCGGAATGAGTGCTCTTTGCCTTTTTTCTCATCCACCCTAGACTACTCATTTTTTAATGAGCCGGCTACTAGCCATTTGACGCCTAGCCTTTATTACAACTAGCATGAAATCCCTGGTTTCCTCCAAACTTATACATAAGTGCTCCTTCGTTTTCAAGAATCTAGCCAACATTCTAAATGTAAACAAGTGGTTAAATTCTAACATCAAACAAGCATGGTCTGATCAAATTCAAAAGCAACCAATGAGACTTATGAAATAGATTTGTTTCTGGCATGCAAGTCAATACTTAGAAACTTAATCAACCCTCTATTCATCACAACTACACTCCAATCAACATCGACTCACCAACGGAAATAGTCAAGTCCTACGGGATCATGAAATATGCATGCAACTAAAATGGACTCACATGATAAATAAAAACTATGCAAACAGAATGCCCTATATGACATGAACATGCAAAACTACGAATAAACTACAACTACACATGCAATATGAATCCTACATGAACACATAACACCACAGGTAAACCGTTACTTTTCCTTAATATCACAGGTAAACCGTTACTTATTTATTTTAAAATTTATTTTAATACTTTTAATCATTTTAAAAAGTGTAACACACTTAATAAAATATTAAAACGTAAATAATAAAATAACAACTATTTTAAAATAATCCGTGCATCGCACGGGTTTTAAGCTAATACTATTAAAGACGAAACGTTAAAAGTTTGGTCGGTACAGTACCTGTTTTTTGATACCTATTTTTTGGTACTTCGTGATTTTACTTAATTACCATTACTTATCAATAAAAAAAATATTATTAAATAATGACATTACCTATTTATAATCAATTACATTTTTAATCTAGAACACAATACCTTTATCACGACAATTACCTTTATAATTACATTTGCAAAAGTAGCAATTACTTTTTTCAATTAAAACATGTTACATTTTCTATTTTTTCTTACCAACACCCCTCTTTTTTTCAGATATATTAGGACAAACTCTAAATAATTTATTTTAAACCTATTTTAATGCTTTTAATTATTTAAAAAAGTTTACCTATTTTAACATGCTCACTTACTTTTTTAACAAATATAATTAATAAAATATTAAAACGTAAATAATCAAATAACTCCTCTAAAAAACAATTCGTGCACTAGATTTTGTAGTAAACAACTACGCATTCCAATTCCATTAGTTGAGTATCAAATTTTTTTATATTGATAATTGCCTATCAAAAAAACAAAAATCAAAGGGGCAACACATATTTGATATTTATACTATCTATCTATATATATCTATCTTTATTATTATATAATAGCTGAAATATTGAAAGTTTTGGTTTTCGGTCATTATTTTATTTAATAAATAATAAAATAATTAAAAAATGGTAACTAACCGATTGTCTTTTATCATTAAAACATGTTATCTTTAATGAAAATATATTACCTTACTTATCTATAAAAGAATATTATTAAATAACAATATTATATATTTATAACTAATTACCTTTTTCGGTTAAAACACATTACTTTTAATTTTTTCTAAACAAAATTCCCTCCTTTTTCAAAATCATCATAGACAATTACCCTTTTCAACTAAAACATGTTACTTTTTCTATTTTTCCTTATTAAAATCTCTATATTTCCAAAAATATCACGGGTAAACCTTTATTTTTTTAAAAAAATCTATTTTAGTGATTTTAATCTCTATCTATACTATATTATTAAACACGAAATATTAGAAGTTTGATTGGTACGGTACTAGTTTTTTGGTACCTGTTTTTTGGTACTTTTTAATTTTACTTAATTACCATTACTTATCTATATAATCTATTTATAACCAATTATCCTTTTCAACTAAACACTTTACTTTTTCCATTTTTTTTAACAAAATCCTTTCTTTTTCCATAAATATCACGTCAATTTTCTTTTTCAATTAACACATATTACCTTTTCTATTCAGTCGAAAAAAAGAGAAATTGTAAAAAATACTACTTTTTCTAAGTTTTTTTTCAATTTTACTATCTTCTGAAATTATTTTCAAAAATACGGTCTGCAACTAGATGCAACCAAAAAATATTTTCAAAAAATACGGTCTACAACCAACGCAACCAGATGCAACCAAAGCAACCAGATGCAACTAGATGCAACTTTTTAAAAAATAATTGAAAAAACATCTAAGAATTCAAAAAAAAATATTAATAAAAGGGATAAACTTGTGGTCTTGGTTTACCCTAGGGGTTCAATAGTTAACTTTTGGGGTTCAATGTTTCTATTTTGGATTTTAGAAATATTAAGATTGACGAATAATTCGTATACGGACTTAGGGCAACCCTAAACCCTAACCTACCATGATTTTAGGGTTGTTTACCACCCTAAAATCAGGACGCCGGAAAAAGATCATTACTAACAAGTTGCATCTGGTTGATTCTGGTTGCAAAAGTTGCAGATGGTTGCATTGATTCTGATTGCAAAAGTTGCACATGGTTGCATCTAGTTGCAGACCGTATTTTTGAAAATATTTTCAAAAAGATAGTATTTTTGCAAAAAGTTCAAAAAACCATAGTATTTTTGAAAAAAAACATTTAGGGATTGGTATTTATGAAAAAAGCTCAAAAAAAATGTTACATTTTTTAATTTTTATTACTAAAATTTCTCCTTTCCAAAAAATATCACGGTCAAACTTATCATTTTCAATTAAATACTTTATCACTATGTTTGCATCAGATTGCGAGTATTATTATTGATCGACTTGTTAGTTAGATTTCCCACTGAACTATAAAACAGAACCATGGAAACTAATAGGTTATGAACGGTTTTTTACAAAACAATCCTGCAAATTCTATTCTCAAAAACTCCAGTATACATTCAAAAAGTTCACATTCCTGATTGAATATCATACACAAACCACCTTGCTGTCACAACAGTTAAGGATGGGTCTGTGTCAGCCATACTTCGAACATAAAGCCTGCGAACACTCACAGATTCAGCTCATTCCTATAATTTAAACGTCCGTGTAAAAAGTTCTTGTCTGGTTTTCTCAATTAAATATCTATAGATGTTAATAGAACAAATTTATGTGACGGACCTTTCAAACTCTATAAAGACGATGAACAAACTTATAGGGAATCAATATCAAACCAATTTAGATATTATATTCTGATATCCATGCATTTGCAGTAATAAATCTAATCAATTTTTGATTTATAATGCGAATTTGTATGTACAAGAGTTTCCAACAGGAAAGCTCTTGTCGCATTTACTTCCATCTCCCTTTTTGTTCACATATCCATCAAATTCATTAATGTCAAAAGGCGATTTCTTAAGCAAGCGCAGGCCAGCTTCCTCTGCTAACTCTTCTATATGCCACTCACTGTAAGGGTACGTTGTTTTGTGTCTCACGTGAACTTGTCCTTTTGTCGTCAACATCTCACTTGCATTGATCAGGAATGCCCAAACCAACTTCCTGTGGCGCCTGAAATTTGCTATTATATGTTATAACATGACAGTAGAAATGTTGTAGGAGTTTTAATTTGAACAAGCACACATGCATGTATTACTTGATCATATGATAAGAGTATTCTGCTCGATGACTGAAACCAGAATGAGGAAAGTTAAAAACAATTCTGTCGAAGTACTTTGATTGGAGTTGCGGGTGATCTTTCATCGACCGGGCGCTCACTCCATGTATGATGGTGCAACCCAAGTTCCCAAGTTCTTTCACATTCACCATTGCATGTCTGTGCTTCCTCTGTAACCATTCTTTCATGTACAATATACGATATGAACATATACCATAAGTATCTAGATCGCTAGCAAACTAGCTAATCACACAAAAGAAAACAATGCATATACCTTTGGTATCAAGAGAAGTGGCTGTAATATTTGCACCAGTCCCAAATGCACTGGCTAAGCACTTGGAAAATGAAAAATCACCCTCACCAACAAGCAATATCTTATGGTTACTGCTATAGTGCTTTATCCTTCTCTCTCCCATGTAGTCTTTTTCTCTTTCAGAAAAATTATTGAAAACTAAACCATTTTTCTCTTCTCATACATGATACATGTACATACTGTAAATATGTACTGGACTACACAATCAGCAATTTATATGGAGTATTAACATGTCCCTTGGTATTCAAAAATTAAAAAAAAAAAAAAGAAAAGAGAGTAGGATTTCCCTTGATATTCCTTCGATGCAACGCCCTGCCTTTCACTGCCTATAATTAATAAGGTTCTTTCCGTCTTCTCTCATCCAAGACCCAAGAGTCAGCACATGTTACATAGTAGACTCAAAATATTTATATCTATATGTTGGAGGCCCAAGTGTAATTGGGTTGAATAGGCTTGTTTGGATAACTTAGGCCCATTACTTCGGCTCAGCCAGCTGTACATAACTGTTATGTGGAGAAGACTAGGTCTCCCGACTTCCAAGGCGGGTGAAAAGCACAATACACGTGATTAGGGGTGGTTCCGAGCATTTCGGGCGACAGCAACGACTGTGCTTATAAAAGCCTTTTGTCAGGTTCTATTTCACACACACAGAATATACACAAGAACTTGCACGTTCAGTTTAGACTCACCGGAACCATTTAACTTACTCTTACACCGGAGGTGAATCGAGGGCTAAACCCCTCGCATTCTTCTCATTTTGCAGGTGAACCCGAAGAGTCATTTGGGGTCCGACCCGCCAGAAATTTGGTTCCAACATTTGGCGCCGTCTGTGGGAAACGTGCAAATAAGCTTGCAACACACCAAACAAAAACGATGGCAATTGATAGCGTCGACGACAGGGCACTGGGTTTTACTAAAGCTCATCGCCAAGGGACTTCTACGTCCACGCCTCCGATAAATCGAGTCCTCGATTTCGATGCTGAGTTAGAGGAAGGTCCAATGCCCACCCCTGAGGAGCAGAAAGCCATGATTCTCAAATGGCGTGAAGAAACAGCTGCGAAGAGTGGGAAGCAGAGGGAAAAAGAGAGGGCAGAAATGGAAGCCCAGGCTAAAGCGAAGAAGAGAGAGGAGAACCTCGCCAAACTGGAGGCTATTAAACGTCGAAGGGCTGAATTAGACGCGGAAGAAAAGGCCCTTCAAGATGCTGTGGAGGTTGGCGAACAAACACTGGTAGTGTTCGGTCACAGAAGGGAAAAGAGGGTGCATAACGATGAAAACGAGTCTTCGGACTCTGAATCACACCCCCGAAGGATTCGTTCGAAGGTCACGGTTTGTTCAGACACCGACGATGAAAGGGATCCTCGTATGAAGGATAGATTAAGTCAAATGGAAAAAGCAATGTTTGGTAACCGCAGAGTGAGTCACGAACCTGTCATATCCGAGGAGATTGAGCAGTACATGCCTCCACCGGGAAGACAGTTCCCGAAGATGAATGAATTCAACGGAAAGGGTGATCCTGAGGATCACTGTGAGAAATACGAGTCCCTTATGACTGGAATGGGACACTGCGACATAATGTTATGTAAGATGTTCAAGACGTATTTGAAAGGAGCTGCTACCATGTGGTATAGGTCGATGAAACCGAGATCAATCTGCTCGTACAACTAGTTAAAGAGAAAATTCTTGAGGCACTATTCCCACTTGTGCCAAAGAGAGAAAGATACTGAAGATTTGATTCATTGCCGACAAAGGCTGGATGAAGAGTTGGGGGACTACCTGGAAAGGTTCAAGGAGGAAGCCGGGATGGTGACGAACTTGGACAAGGTGAAGGCATTTGGATTCCTGTCGGCTGGATTGGACCCAGTTAAAGGTAAAAAGCTCTGATCTTCTCTTTATGATATTCCTCCTAAATATTTGAATGATATATACTTGAGAGGAGAAAGTATCCGAAGAAAGATGGAATCAATCGGGGGATACAAGGAAAGCAGAAGAGAAGATCGCGGGAAGAAAGGGCGCGACAGGTACGAGTCTGGCCGAAGATATGATGACAGGCGAGACTAGGGTTGAGCATTCGGTCGGTTCGGTCCAGAACCGAACCTAACCGAACCGAATATTATATTTTTTTGGAACCGAACCGGACCGGAATTATATGTTGGACCGAACCGGAACCGAACCGAAATAATCCGATTAATTCGGTTCGGTTTTGAGAACCGAAATTCATAAAAAAATCTTATGTTTTTTGTTGTAAACTTGTAATTTAAATCCTTACTGATCACGTGTGCAAGTGCAACATAAAATTACAAAATAAATTTGAAACTTCATTCCTAGAGTCTGTCAATTTGTTCAACTCAAACAAAGTGAATAAATTAAACAGAATCAGTAAAGTGAAGCTACTGGGCATCAAGAATAAATTGAAAACCTAAGAATAATAAAAGCTAGCTTAATTAGGATGAACAATAAAAGAACAAAATCTAGAATCAAATTAGTAAATAAGAGAATTAAACTATACATACATTATACTATACATATAAAATTATATATATATAATATAGAATAAAATATTCAGTCTATTCGGTTCTAACCGAATTTTTTTAAAAAGAACCGGACCGAACCGAAATTTATTTCGGTCTTGTTCACGCAATATCACGCAAGTGCACGTGGTCACAAGTAATATAGAGATAAGTAGAGTTCGTTCCCACAGAGACTGCTTGGTTATTATAGTTTTGTACCTATGCAACAATGTATGGTTTTTATTCACTGCCAAGACAATTAACAAAATAGGGTTTTGAATAACTAAGATTAACTATGAAGCAATTTAATAACTAAGAATTAATTAACTAACAAGATTTGGAATCGAATTACTTATGCAGAGAAAACATGGGATTTCAACTTCATTAAACAATCCATCTAAAGTCTCCAATTCTCTAGCCTTTTCATGTGATTTATTAATACCTGATCGAACACACAAAACTGATATAAGCCAACTTTCGTTGTACCAATACCATCCTAAATAATATCCACAATTAAGATAGAAATCACTTAGTCTCCCAATTATGCTTAGTCCTTATATGTCTATAAAGATTGAAAACATAATGGTTGAAGTACAAGCATTCAATTGATCACATAGTCGTCATAAAACGGTTAGAGTTACGACACTAATTACGAATGATATTCTCACGCATAAACCTATGCTAGCATGGCAAGTTCTAAACTCTTAGATCCACTTTCGCTTCAATAAGAATTAACACACAATTACAGGAGTTAGCTACTCTCCTATAACGAATTAAAACAACCATGATAGGATATCGCATCAATCACACTATAGGCATCGAGAAAATTCAACACATAAACTTCATGAATAAATCCGCTAAAACCCCATGACAACGAGTTAGTTCATAATCAAACTAATCGTCACCATGGGTTCTAATGTAAACATGATTGAAGAATACGAATTAATATTGGAATAATTATCAAAGGTTCTAAAGAATACACCCTAACCAAGCATCCACAAGCTAGAAAGAATACAAGAATAAATTGAAACTATCTTCTTCCTCGCTTCTTCGTGCTTTAAAACTCCGTATATAATAAGTGGTATGTGTCTCTAGGGTTTTCTTCTCTTTATATAAGCCTCCAGGTGCAAACAAGTCGTACTCAATTGTAATTTTATTTTATTTCTTGACAAATCAGCAAATCGGGTCAAAACAGGAATTTTCGTCAGCAAGACCGGCGCTGCCGCGCCACAAATACACAGGAAAGCGGCGCTGCCGTGCCAGACAAATTCTGCTCCTTTTTCCACGGCGCTGCCGCGCCATAAACAAGCACAAACACGGCGCTGCCGCGCCGTACCTTCTGTCCAGAATTATAGAAAATGTTGTCCTCTTCGCGTGAGCTGTAAGATCGTTAGAATCGGACTTGTAGAACTCCAGATATGGCCAAAACAGTGAAGACTGCGCAACCTACCCGGAAAATCCGAATTTTAATCAAATTAACCTCCAACTCTTGGTTCTGCAAAACTTAATGAAAACACATTAAACACACCACATACTTGAGTTCAAGTCATCAATTTAAGCCGATATGAAGCATTCCAAGTGGATAAAAATCCACTTATCACACCCCCAAACTTAAACCGATGCTTGTCCTCAAGCATAAACAAACATAACTATATACAACTAACTAGTACCACTTCCGTAGGTGATCACGGTTGCATTTGGCATATGCAACAAGCCCTTTAAACCCCTAGGCAGCCCTAGTGGACGAGTAAGGTCTCGTGAGGGCCTATAGCGAATGTACCCACAAAATCCATCTACTCATGCAACTAACAATGCAATGCATGTATGCAACTAATATGAAAATGCAACGATCCCTTCAAACCAACCAAAACCATTCAACAAGCCAACATCTCAAAGAACACAGTCTTCCAAACAGAGTTCGACCAAATTCCAATCAACCAACGAGACAAACACAGAAACGTGCGTGTGTGCGATGCTCACCAATATACTCCCAAACTAAATCAAGACCATACTTGTTACGACCAAACTCAACACGCAAGTGCACGTGGTCACAAGTAATATAGAGATAAGTAGAGTTCGTTCCCACAGAGACTGCTTGGTTATTATAGTTTTGTACCTATGCAACAATGTATGGTTTTTATTCACTGCTAAGACAATTAACAAAATAGGGTTTTGAATAACTAAGATTAACTATGAAGCAATTTAATAACTAAGAATTAATTAACTAACAAGATTTGGAATCGAATTACTTATGCAGAGAAAACATGGGATTTCAACTTCATTAAACAATCCATCTAAAGTCTCCAATTCTCTAGCCTTTTCATGTGATTTATTAATACCTGATCGAACACACAAAACTGATATAAGCCAACTTTCGTTGTACCAATACCATCCTAAATAATATCCACAATTAAGATAGAAATCACTTAGTCTCCCAATTATGCTTAGTCCTTATATGTCTATAAAGATTGAAAACATAATGGTTGAAGTACAAGCATTCAATTGATCACATAGTCGTCATAAAACGGTTAGAGTTACGACACTAATTACGAATGATATTCTCACGCATAAACCTATGCTAGCATGGCAAGTTCTAAACTCTTAGATCCACTTTCGCTTCAATAAGAATTAACACACAATTACAGGAGTTAGCTACTCTCCTATAACGAATTAAAACAACCATGATAGGATATCGCATCAATCACACTATAGGCATCGAGAAAATTCAACACATAAACTTCATGAATAAATCCGCTAAAACCCCATGACAACGAGTTAGTTCATAATCAAACTAATCGTCACCATGGGTTCTAATGTAAACATGATTGAAGAATACGAATTAATATTGGAATAATTATCAAAGGTTCTAAAGAATACACCCTAACCAAGCATCCACAAGCTAGAAAGAATACAAGAATAAATTGAAACTATCTTCTTCCTCGCTTCTTCGTGCTTTAAAACTCCGTATATAATAAGTGGTATGTGTCTCTAGGGTTTTCTTCTCTTTATATAAGCCTCCAGGTGCAAACAAGTCGTACTCAATTGTAATTTTATTTTATTTCTTGACAAATCAGCAAATCGGGTCAAAACAGGAATTTTCGTCAGCAAGACCGGCGCTGCCGCGCCACAAATACACAGGAAAGCGGCGCTGCCGTGCCAGACAAATTCTGCTCCTTTTTCCACGGCGCTGCCGCGCCATAAACAAGCACAAACACGGCGCTGCCGCGCCGTACCTTCTGTCCAGAATTATAGAAAATGTTGTCCTCTTCGCGTGAGCTGTAAGATCGTTAGAATCGGACTTGTAGAACTCCAGATATGGCCAAAACAGTGAAGACTGCGCAACCTACCCGGAAAATCCGAATTTTAATCAAATTAACCTCCAACTCTTGGTTCTGCAAAACTTAATGAAAACACATTAAACACACCACATACTTGAGTTCAAGTCATCAATTTAAGCCGATATGAAGCATTCCAAGTGGATAAAAATCCACTTATCACACCCCCAAACTTAAACCGATGCTTGTCCTCAAGCATAAACAAACATAACTATATACAACTAACTAGTACCACTTCCGTAGGTGATCACGGTTGCATTTGGCATATGCAACAAGCCCTTTAAACCCCTAGGCAGCCCTAGTGGACGAGTAAGGTCTCGTGAGGGCCTATAGCGAATGTACCCACAAAATCCATCTACTCATGCAACTAACAATGCAATGCATGTATGCAACTAATATGAAAATGCAACGATCCCTTCAAACCAACCAAAACCATTCAACAAGCCAACATCTCAAAGAACACAGTCTTCCAAACAGAGTTCGACCAAATTCCAATCAACCAACGAGACAAACACAGAAACGTGCGTGTGTGCGATGCTCACCAATATACTCCCAAACTAAATCAAGACCATACTTGTTACGACCAAACTCAACACGCAAGTGCACGTGGTCACAAGTAATATAGAGATAAGTAGAGTTCGTTCCCACAGAGACTGCTTGGTTATTATAGTTTTGTACCTATGCAACAATGTATGGTTTTTATTCACTGCTAAGACAATTAACAAAATAGGGTTTTGAATAACTAAGATTAACTATGAAGCAATTTAATAACTAAGAATTAATTAACTAACAAGATTTGGAATCGAATTACTTATGCAGAGAAAACATGGGATTTCAACTTCATTAAACAATCCATCTAAAGTCTCCAATTCTCTAGCCTTTTCATGTGATTTATTAATACCTGATCGAACACACAAAACTGATATAAGCCAACTTTCGTTGTACCAATACCATCCTAAATAATATCCACAATTAAGATAGAAATCACTTAGTCTCCCAATTATGCTTAGTCCTTATATGTCTATAAAGATTGAAAACATAATGGTTGAAGTACAAGCATTCAATTGATCACATAGTCGTCATAAAACGGTTAGAGTTACGACACTAATTACGAATGATATTCTCACGCATAAACCTATGCTAGCATGGCAAGTTCTAAACTCTTAGATCCACTTTCGCTTCAATAAGAATTAACACACAATTACAGGAGTTAGCTACTCTCCTATAACGAATTAAAACAACCATGATAGGATATCGCATCAATCACACTATAGGCATCGAGAAAATTCAACACATAAACTTCATGAATAAATCCGCTAAAACCCCATGACAACGAGTTAGTTCATAATCAAACTAATCGTCACCATGGGTTCTAATGTAAACATGATTGAAGAATACGAATTAATATTGGAATAATTATCAAAGGTTCTAAAGAATACACCCTAACCAAGCATCCACAAGCTAGAAAGAATACAAGAATAAATTGAAACTATCTTCTTCCTCGCTTCTTCGTGCTTTAAAACTCCGTATATAATAAGTGGTATGTGTCTCTAGGGTTTTCTTCTCTTTATATAAGCCTCCAGGTGCAAACAAGTCGTACTCAATTGTAATTTTATTTTATTTCTTGACAAATCAGCAAATCGGGTCAAAACAGGAATTTTCGTCAGCAAGACCGGCGCTGCCGCGCCACAAATACACAGGAAAGCGGCGCTGCCGCGCCAGACAAATTCTGCTCCTTTTTCCACGGTGCTGCCGCGCCATAAACAAGCACAAACACGGCGCTGCCGCGCCGTACCTTCTGTCCAGAATTATAGAAAATGTTGTCCTCTTCGCGTGAGCTGTAAGATCGTTAGAATCGGACTTGTAGAACTCCAGATATGGCCAAAACAGTGAAGACTGCGCAACCTACCCGGAAAATCCGAATTTTAATCAAATTAACCTCCAACTCTTGGTTCTGCAAAACTTAATGAAAACACATTAAACACACCACATACTTGAGTTCAAGTCATCAATTTAAGCCGATATGAAGCATTCCAAGTGGATAAAAATCCACTTATCAGGTCTATTCGGTCCGAACCGAAGAAACCGAAATTTCAGAAAATGGGAACCGAACCGAACCGAAATTACACGGTTCGGTTCGGTTTTTCGGTTCTGGTTCGGTTCTGCTCAGCCCTAGGCGAGACGAAACAAAGGGCTGAGATAAATGAGCCGAACGAAGAAGAGATAGAGATAGCACGGTGTTCACTCCTCTGAATGCACCAATCTTTTTCGACCAGCCCGAATGAAGATGCCTGAATGAAGATGCCTGACTACAAAAAGAATGGTAACAAGTACTGTGACTACCATTAAGACAAAGGTCACAATACCGATGAATGTTACCACCTGAAGAAGTTGATTGAGAAAATGATCAAAGACGGAGAGTTGAACAAATTTGTCAAAGACCTAAGGGACAAGTTAGCCCCGAAGAAAGATAAACGGAAGAAGACCGAAGAGGGTGAGAGGTACAGAGGCGAAGTGAAGACTATTTCCGGAGGAAGTACCTTGGGCCGGGACAGCAAAACAGCGAAGAAAAGGTATGCAAAGCAGGTGTACAATTTGTACCAATTTCAATCGGCAAAGCAAGCAATGCCTATCATGTTTACTGAGGATGATTATGAGGATGTGATTTGGCCCCATGAAGACCCCCTGATCATCAACCCTGTGATCGGGCAAAACAAGATCTGGAAAATGTTGGGGAAGTTCGGTGAACATTCTATATCATCGGACATACATCAAAATGAACCTTGGAGGCGAACAATTGGAGCCATGCCATGAAGCCCCCTTGTATGGTTTTGGAAACCAGCCAGTCTCCATCGAAGGTACCATTACTTTATCTGTTGTTTTAGGTAAAGCTCCCTATATTGTGGAAAAGCATGTGAAATTCTATGTGGAGGCAAGAGGAAAAGAGTTGAAGGCGAATCTAGCGGAGGTCTCCAGACTATGAACATTGAGTTGGAAAAATTCGGGGCAGACCTATCTAGCCCGATCGCTGAACCAGTAGCGGAAACCGAGGAAGTAGAGCTATATGCAGGTTGTTCGGGAAAGATGGTTCGGATCGGGAAAAATATGGAACCCGGCCTAAAGGAGAAGGTGATTGAAGTGGTTAGGCAATACCACGATGTCTTTGCATGGGGGGCCGAAGATATGCCTGGTTTAGATCCAAAGACGGCAAAACATTGTCTCAATGTTAAGCCCGAGGCCAAACTAGTTAAACAAAGGAAAAGGACTTTCGCTATGGAGAGACAGAAGATTATCAAAGCCGAAGTTGAAAAGTTGTTGGAAGCAAAGTTCATTGAAGAAATCGAGTACCCTGATTGGTTAGCCAACGTGGTGGTGGTAAAGAAGGCTAACAACAAGTGGAGAATGTGTGTTGACTATACCGATCTAAACAAAGCTTGCCCGAAGGACCACTACCCACTACCAAACATCGATCAGCTAACAGACGCTACCGCAGGATACCAGGTACTCAGTTTCTTGGATGATTTTTCAGGTTATCATCAGATAGCGATGAATGCTGAGGATATTCCGAAGACAACATTCATCACCCTGAAGGGAACCTATGCATACATCAAAATGCCCTTCGGACTGAAGAATGCGGGGGCCACGTTCCAGAGGATGGTCAACAGGATTTTTCATAAGCAGATCGGCAGGAACAAGGACTGCTATGTGGATGACTTGATCGTCAAATCACAGTTTGAAGATCATATGGAAGATCTAAAAGAGTGTTTTGAAACACTAAAGAAACACAGTATGAAGATTAACCCGAACAAATGCACATTTGGAGTATCAAGTGGAAAGTTCTTGGGATACATGGTTAGTGCCCGAGGGATCGAGGCGAACCCGGAAAAGATAAAAGCTGTAATTGACATGGAGCAGCCAAAGACGGTTCGGGATGTGCAAAAACTAACCGGACGGATGGCAGCCCTGCGTAGATTCATTTCTAGATTAGCGGAAAAAGCTTTCCCCTTCTTTGAGGCGCTTCGGGGGTCGAAGAATTTTGAGTGGGGGCCAAATTGTCAAAAAGCATTTGAGGAGGTAAAAGAATATCTCACCAAGGCACCCCTCTTGATGAGACCAGACCCGAAGGAAACGTTGCAGCTATATTTGGCAGTAAGTGACCGAACCCTGGGAGCGGTATTAGTAAAGGAGCATGAGAACTGTCAGCACCCAGTGTTCTATGTGTCACACATGTTGAAAGACGCAGAAACGAGATATCCGAACGCAGAAAAGTTCGCATATGGGTTAGTGATGGTGACCCAAAAACTACGTCATTATTTCCAAGGGCGAACGGTGCAAATCATAACCGATCAGCCCCTAAAGAAGATTTTGACAAGACCGGAGGCGTTCGGAAGGGTGGTGGCATGGTCCATCGAGCTAGGATAATATGATTTGGAGTACATCCCCAGGACCTCCATCAAGGCACAGGCGTTGGTGGACTTCATGGTCGAATGCTCGTTCTCCGGGCCAAAAGACCTGGCGCCCGAAGAACAGTTAATCCAATCCCCCGACAAATGGAAGTTGTTTGTAGACGGTTCGGTTGCAGGTTCAAAATGTGGGGCCGGGCTAATCCTGTCTAGCCCAGATGGCTTCGAAATATGCCAGGCGATAAGGTTCACTTTTCCTTTGACAAACAATGAAGCCGAGTACGAGGCATTGCTCGCGGGATTAAATCTAGCCAAAAATCTCAAGGTAAGAAACTTAAGAGCATTCAGTGATTCTATGTTGGTGGTGAAACATTTTTCAGGGGAATACGAGCAGAGAGAACCCCGAATCAAGGCCTACGCCACAAAGGTACAGAATTTGTCAGTATTGTTCGAATCATTCGAGCTAAGCCAAATTGGGAGAGAAGACAATAGCAGAGCCGATGCGCTATCCAGACTCACTTCGGCAGAAACTCATAACCTGACAGGTTCCATCTACATGACCGAAGTAAAAATCCCCTCGATCGACAAGAAACAATGCATGGAAATCCACCAAGGCATCAACTGGATGACTCCGATCAGGGCCTACCTGGAAAAAGGTATCTTGCCCCTAGACCGAAAGGAGGCTCAGAAGGTAAAGTACAGAGCGGCAAGGTACACCCTCGTCGGAGGCAAACTGTATAGAAGGTCGGCGACCGAACCCCTTCTCAGGTGTTTAGACCCAGAAGAGCAACAACTGGCTTTGGAAATAGTGCATGAGGGAATATGTGGAGAACACCTAGCCGATCGGTCACTCGCCTTCAAAATCCTTAGGCAAGGGTTTTACTGGCCGACTTTGCGAGTAGATGCGGCGGAATATGCGAAAAAGTGCAGGCAATGTCAGCTATTCAGCACCATCCCGAAACAGCCACCCGAAGAAATGGCGTCGGTTCTAAGCCCAATACCTTTCGCCATATGGGCTGTAAATATCGTGGGGATCCTGCCCAAAAGCACTAAGCAAGCTAAATATTGTATTATGGCAATGGACTATATGACCAAGTGGGTAGAAGCAAGACCACTGGCGAACATAACCGAAGAAGCAGCGAAGAAATTTATGTTTGAGCAAGTAATACTCAGGTTCGGGATTCCGAAGGTGTGTGTATCTAACAACGGGACACAATTCATCAGGAAAAAATTCCGGAAATTCTTGACTCACTTTGGAATACAACAAAAGTTCAGCTCGGTCGATCATCCTCAGGGAAATGGAGCAATCGAAGCCACAAACAAGATCATTTTTGACGGGATAAAGAAACGACTAGGAGACGCCAAAGGACTTTGGGCCGAAGAATTAGCTTGGGTCTTGTGGGCATACCGAACAACCCCTCGATCATCTACGGGGGAAACGCCTTTCAAGTTGGCATTCGGAACGAACGCCTTAGTCCTTGTAGAAGTCGGTCTTGACTCCTACCGAACAGAAGTCTTCAACGTCGAAGCAAACGAGTTCGGCCTTCAGGAAAATGTGGATCTGCTGGAGGAAGAGAGAGAAGTAGCTCACCTAAGGAACTTAAAATATCAGCTCCAAGCAGCTCAATACTATGACTCTGGGGTGAAGAAAAAAACATTCATGGTCGGGGACTTGGTACTACGAGAGCTTGCCACCTCTATGCCAACGAAGCAAGGAAAGTTAATGCCCAACTGGGAAGGACCATCCGAGGTGGTTGAGGTTGATCGACCGGGGACCTACAAATTGACAACTTTGGTCGGCGACCCGATCAAAAACACCTGGCATGCCTCGCGCTTACGCAGGTACTACCAGTGAGCTCCATCCTACCTAGAGAAATGTTCGCAACTACAAGGTGTCCATTTTTCATTCGTTCTTATTCAGCATTGTATTTTAATTTCCCTAAAAAGCATGTATGGTTGGACTAAAGTATCAATGAAAATATATGCTTGTGATTGTTTCAACTCTTTATGCTAGCCTTATTATGTAGCGTAATCATGTGAATTAGAACAAGTCAAACATTTATCTAAGGGCGACCAAAAAAGATAAATGTTAAGACTATTTTCGAATAAATATTTTGTAAATAGGGCGACCAATTAGACAAAGCCGCCTGATTCCCTAAATATTGGGGAGCAAAGATTTATGTTAAGGCGAATTTAAAAGCCGAAGAGACATGAATCGATTAAAATATTTGTTAGGCAAATTTAAGTCGAAGACACATGCATTATCTCAAACTATGTTAAGGCGAATTTAAAAGCCGAAGAGACATGAATCGATTAAAATATTTATGTTAGGCAAATTTAAGCTGAAGATACATGGATTACTTCAATTATGTTAGGGCGATGTTCAAGCCAAAGATACATAAGACAAATAAAAACGGCAAGGCAAATTTTACGTCGAAGATACGTACATAAATTGACATTAAAAAAACTAAAGATGCATAAAAATCAATAAGTAAACGCTCGAAGACTACAAAGTTAATGCCTGAAGGCTACAAAGTTAATGCCCGAAGGCTACAAAATTACAAATTTGAAAAACACAAACTACTCAAACAACTCTTCGTCCTCGCCGGAAGAAACCATAGGAGGCTCAAGCTCATCGGGACGACCGACTGGGTCAGTGAAGCCTTCCTCAACAAGAGGAAGGTGGTCCAAGCCTAGAGCGGTGGCCCTCTTCACGACTTCATCGTGCCCCATTTGATAACACTTCTCTTCGGCATTCAACCGTAGCTTGGCCTCTTTCCGCGACAGCTTCCTGGTGGCCTTAAGGTCGAGGTTGCGCCTGGTGAGCCGAGCTCGGAGAGTATCCACCTCCCTTTGCAAGGCCTCACGATCGGCTTTGAGCACCTTGGCTTGTCCGTCGAGCACCTCCAGCTCGTCTTGTGCCGACCGAAGGCTGCCCTTAGCTTTGACCTCCCGAGCATCCATCTCCTTGGCCTGGGCGAAGCCGCTCTGCATGTCCTTCACCTTGTCGGTGATAGCGGCAGCCATAGGAGTTGCCTGAAAGAGACAAATCATGGTTAAGGGTCGAAGGAAGAGGCAAACAATAAAAAGAAGCGAATGAAGGCTGTACATACCATGGAAAGTAAGCCCATCAGCTCGGCGCAGGCGTCCGCAGGGCTCAACCCCTCATACTTTGGACAATCGGCCGGAAGCATCAGAGCCCGGCACAGGTCGGGAGCCAAGTCCTTCGTGACCATAGGAGCAGGAGTGGCGAAGGAATCCGTCTCGAGCACCGCCCACTAAGGGACATACGTCTTGACAATATCCCCTCGCCTTGCTCTTTTCCTTGCAGCCGGAGACAGGGGAGCTTGCTCCGTCTGTTCGGGCTGACGGCGAGGAGAAGGAGGGGCAGTTTCTTCGGGGGCGTTCTGAGCATCCCCTTCGTGAGCAGGATTTGGCGAGCCACTCGCTTGAGCAGCCTGAGAAGCTTGGAATTTGCCTCTCTTCCTCTCAATTATTTCTTGGCGAGTAGACACTGCAAAGAAAAACAAAAGGAAAGGTTAAATGCAAGATTTATAACTAACAAAGGAAAAAGTAAAGAAAAGCCTAGAAGATATGAGGGTCGAAGTCTGTTACCATTACCCCATAGGGCGAAGAGCCACTGTTTGTCAGGAAGGTCCTCTAAAGGAACTCGGTCCATATCAAATTGGCAAAGTCGGTCGTACTCGTGCTCCTCGGCACCTATCAACGTGGGCTTAACTACCTGAATAGTAGGGTCAACTATGCGTCATTGGGACATGGCCGCTATCTTCGGGCTAGAAAGATAGCACCATTTATCATGGCTACCCTTATTGTTAGAGTTCGTATCTACCTATTCGGCCCTGTTGGTTCGCCGAGATATGGTGTAGAAACCCTTACTCTTGCCTTTTTTCCAGAAATCATAATGATTCCAGAACAACTGGGTTGTCGGATCGACTCTGGAAGCGAGACACCGGCATTGGAAGTCGTTCATGTGGAAGAACCCATTCGGGTCCATCTGACCCAAGGCGATTTCCATTTGGGCGAACAGCTTCTTTATGAGGGGAAGTACGGGTATTCGGAAGCCACACTTGAAAGCCGCTTCGGAGACGCCCGTGGCTACTTGTCCATAGCCTTCGGGCACGAGCGGATTATGTCAGATTCAATCATTTTTCCTCGGCGTATATGTGTGCCATGCTCCGGTCGGAATCTCATAGTCTTTGGCGAACTTGGACACGCTGTCTTTGGAGAGTTGGGAGCGAAGGTTTGCTGCAGGATAGTCGGCGATAACGAAGAATGGAGATCTCTCTGGAGATATGGACCCCGAAGATTATGCTGATTCAGAAGACGACTGATCCATAATTCCTGCATTTGGGAATGAAGAAATTAGCCATGTACTCGAAAAAGATTTTGAAGAAAGTGAAAGTAAAAACGATAAGGCCGAGTACAGAGGGCCAGGGAATCGGTCGGGTGAATCTTAAGCGCCTAGAGACACGCAGAGGTTTTTAGTATGTTTAAGCAAGTCGAAGACTGTTCTAGGGACAAAGTCATCTCGAAGAACGTTCTTACGACGCCAAGCTATGTTATCTACTAGGGACGCATAATACGTCCTTTTATGCGTGTACATTCCTAGGCGGAGGATTTTAAACATCTACAGTTATATTCTTAAATATAACAGTCGCATGAAATAAAAACAAAACAAAAAGGTTGTACATACACTTTCTAGCAAGCATTCGATTACAAACTTGAATAACAAAGAAGAAAGTGATTCTAGGAACTTACTTGTGATTGAGATGGGAGAAACTGTAGAGATTGAAGCAAGAAAGTTGAAATCAAAAATAACCCGCGGCAGGATCCTTGGAAAAATATCATGAGTATTTTTGAGAATGTTGTGAAGACATTTGAGGGGGAAATTGATATTTATCTGACGGTGAAACGACGTTTGGACAAAAGAATGCAGACGTTCCATATTCAACGGTGTTGATTGAGTCGTTTGAAATTCAACGGTTGAGATATGGCGCAGGTCTCAAGAAGCGACAGTTGTCATTATTGATACGGCATGTTTTCCCATGTGATGTGTCATCTAGATAAATGCAAAATCTGTTAAAAGTTATCCCGAAGGTGGGTGCAAAGTTAGGACTCCGATCGAATTGGATATCCGACCAAAGCCCAGGGACATGTTGGAGGCCCAAGTGTAATTGGGCCGAATAGGCTTGTTTGGATAAGTTAGGCCCATTACTTCGGCTCAGCCAGCTGTACATAACTGTTATGTGGAGAAGACTAGGTCTCCCGACTTCCAAGACGGGTGAAAAGCACAATACACATGATTCGGGGTGGTTCCGAGCATTTTGGGCGACAGCAACGGCTGTGCTTATAAAAACCTTTTGTCAGGTTCTATTTCACACACACAGAATATACACAAGCACTTGCACGTTCAGTTTAGACTCACCAGAACCATTTAACTTACTCTCACACCGGAGGTGAATCGGGGGCTAAACCCCTCGCATTCTTCTCATTTTGCCGGTGAACCCGAAGAGTCATTCTGAGTCCGACTCGCTAGAAATTTGGTTCCAACACTATATAAACTTTTCGGATATTAAATAGATTATATACTTTATGTTCGGATACGAGTAATCTATTGATCTATAAATTTTGATTAAATTGTTTTGGAATTACCTCTATACAATTTTACTCAACTATAAAACTATTAAAACAGAACCATGAATACTGATAGGTTCTGAGTTTTTATATATAACAGTTCTGCAAGTTTTATTCTTCAAAATTTCTGGCCTAATTTGAACAAAAGATTCCCTATACATTCACAAAGTTTGGATAACTGAATAAATATCATACACAAACCAGCTTGTTATGCTTCGGGCCAAAAGTTAAGAATGGCTTTGCCTACCATTGTTGCAGCCTATTTTCTTCACCCCAATATGTTAAGGGTGACCTTATTTTCTTAATTGCTAGAATTTGAATGAATGATAGTTAAACTTGTTTTCCAGACGTGATAATATAATCAAGTAAATGAACAACTTTCGACACTCAGAAATTAAAGTCCATGCACAAATTTAGCTTATTCTTAATATACAAAAGCTTAAAAGTACATTGAGCACGAGATGGATGATGGTTGTGTAGACGGTAGGGATAAGATACAGGGTGCTGTAAAGGAGCCTGTGACAGCTTATTGCAGAGGCTAACAACCTCCTGTTAAGAGCCAGGGAAGCACGGAGAAGAAGAAACACTTGGCATCCTTTCTTCCCTAGCCATGGCTCCTGATTCAAGCACAACTGCAACAAACTATAAACTAACCATGCCACATATAAAACTTAATATATAACAAAGAAGTTTGTAGGTGAAGCTTAAAGTTTTGCAAATTTAAAAGTTGCAGATTTGCCAACAGGGAAGCTCTGATCACATCTGGAACCTTGTCCTCTCTTGTTTGAGTAGCCTGCATATTCCCATATGTAGAAACATGATTCTTCTACCAAGCGAAACCCTGTTTCCTCAGCCAACTCCTTAATGTCCCACCTAACATAAGGGTCTTCAGTCTTGTGTGTGATGTGTACTTCTCCGTTTCTTGCCAACAATTCAATCGCATTTCTTAGGAATCCCCTCACTACACCCTTATGGAGCCTAGCAAGATTCACACACGTAAGATTAAAACAACTGTTGCCGATCGAGACCAATAACTGTTAAAATTATAAACAAAAAGTTGTTCTTACTCGATAACAGATGCATTTTTTTCTTTAAAAATACCAGAATGCGGAAAATTGAAAACAATTCTGTCGAAACTGCAGCAGTTGAGTCTTGAATCATATTTCATAATGGATGCGTCCACTCCATGTAGAATGGTGCAGCCCAGGACATGAAGATCCTGTATGTTAGCCCTTGCACCCGTGTACTTGGACATTAAGCTTGCTACAGATCAAGTAATCCAGGCTTATATGAATAAATTTAAGTGACTTATATGTGTATTTATAGTAGCAATTGTAAAATCATTAAACAGATATACCTTCGGAATCGAGAGAAGTGGCAGTGATATTAGAGGCAGAGCCAAATGCATTTGCCAAACACTTGGAAAAGGAGAAATCTCCCTCACCCACGAGCAATATCTTGTGATTGCTGCTGTAATGTTTTATCCTTCTCTCCGCTCCAAACTCCATTAGTACTACACTTACAATATTCTATTACTGATCACTCATAAATTGTTCTATTTTTTCCACTGGACTACTCATACTAAAATACATACAACAAGAAGAATGAGAGAAGCCCCGTGGAGATTATTCAACAGGGTTTCATTTAATATGTGATCTCGAACCATGCATCCAGTAAACCGATCATCAATATGCCCCTTTGTATTCTACTCCATATTTTAAAGACTAATTTGCATTTCACACTCAGTAGTATAATTATATGCATTTTGCATCCCGTAACTTTCAAGCCCCGCAGTTTGCACCTCTTTAACGATTTTACGTTAAATTTGACCGTTAGTCAAAATGAGGATATTTCGGTCATTATAATCATTAATAATTTTTAAAATTAAATTATCTCAATTATTATTATGATTTAGATTTTTAGATTTATCAAATCCTAATTTATAATATACAGATTTTTCAAAATATTATTTATAATTCAGATTTTTTAAAAAAAATACATTACTAAATTCTTGTAAAGTATTATTTAAAATATAAAATATAATTGTTATAATTTTCAAAATATTCTTTATAAAAAATATATCAAAACTTTAAAATTTCGTCCTTTTCGGTTTTTTTTTATAAAAAATTCAAGCTTTAAATTGTGTTTCTTTATTTTTTAAAAATAAATTATGTTAAATATAATAATAAATGACCAAAATACCCTCATGTAACAGTCAGACTTAACGGTGTTAATTAAAAAAAGTACAAATTGCAGGGATGCAGAAGTGAAATAAGCCAAAACAAGAGGATGCGAACCGCAAATTAGTCTATTTTAAAAGATTCTCTGTTTTCGGACGTTTCAAATTCTGGATTCAGGATGGATCTATTTAATTATTTGTATGCAATAATAATCTTTACAGTTTATTTAAACGGGCCGCCTAACCTGTGACTATTTATTACAGTGTGACTGTGTTGTTACCTCTTTTCTACCGCAGTATTCATACCTATGCAGCAATTACTGTGTAGCAACAATTACTTTTTTGTTGATTTCAATGCATTTCATTACCGAACATCATTGCTTTTGCCCAGTTTGAGTTGTTACAATTTATAACCCTACAACTACTTCTTTCAAATCAATTTATTACTGACTTACTGTGCATCATCACTTCTTACCAGTTTCCATAGTTACCTCTCTCTTTGTTTACGTACGGTAAATATTTTGATACTTTAATCTCAACTAAACTAGAAATATTTTACTAGTACGGCTGAGTATCCAAATAAATTAACAACCACTTATAAGAAATTGTTTGATTCCGCGCACTTTTTAAATTTTAATAAAGTTAATATTATAACATATTTAAAATTTAAATTTCTACTAAAATTCTACAATTCAAACAATATAAACAACATATTAAAAATAAATGGATCTATCTATATTTTAATTCTATATTGTTATGTCATTATATCCACCATATTCTTTTTATATTCTTATATTCAGTGTTCTAAAAGTCGGCGATTAATTTAACAATATATAAAATCTAGTATTATTTATAACGTCAAAATTACTAATATTATAATTATAGTGTATTATACAATAAGAGGAAGTAAGATAATTCGATACTCATTAACAATAATTAGCTCATTAGCCTGTGCAATGCACGGACATACTTTAAATATGAGTAAATTGTTTATTTTTTCGGCAAATTTTTGTACGTTCTCGTATTAGAGTAGCAATTGATGAGTTATACGACATTAAAATTAGTACAAGTTTGTATTACACTTATATACATGAAAGTTTTTTTTTGTTAGCTTGTACTGATTTGGACCGTATTTGTATCGTAACAAATATAATACTTAAGGCATGTCAGAAATTATGTATAGTTTGATTTAATAGAGATAAATAATTACAATTCACAGACATGCTTTAATTTATAAATTTTCTTAATTCATAAATTTATAATAAATCTAAATGATACTATAATAGTATGAGATATATAATATGTAAGTGTATATGGTCATATATTATCATAAATTTACATAAATACTCGTATACATACGTGTATATATATATATATATATATATATAGGGAGGCTCAACGAGGAACTAAAATAATTGGGTAACCTAGTAACTCATTCTTAGTGGCCAGTTGCACGTTCACCAGACACACCCATGTTCCTCTTTACTGGTAAAATTTGAATCAATTATCCGTTTCCATACTGAAACTCAGATTTATATTGTATTTTTTATTTAGAATAGAACACCACTTTTATATATACAGAACATCACTTTTATACAGAACGTCATAGTATTTTTTTACGGAACACAAGAACATAATTACAAATAATTACAGAACATATAAATATTTTATTTTTTTTGCCTACTCCAATTTTTTTATATTTTATTTATAATATAATATATTTACAGAACACGTCAATTTTAATGAATATAAATAATTTTAATTTATTTACAGAACAATTTACATTTTTGCAAAACACAAATAATTTAATTACAAAACACAATATATTTATACAAGTATAAGTAATTTACTTACGGAATACGTTACATTTGTACAAGACAAATAGAACGTGTCTTATCAATAACTCCTCCGCAGTGTATAGACTAGAGTTCCTAGATTACCCATGTAACTAGTTCCCCACAGAGCCTTCCCCATATATATATATATATATATATATATATATATATATACTATTATATTAAAGACGAAACATTGAAAGTTTTGTAGTCTGGTCATGAAAGTTTTTGTAGTCTGGTCACTCCATTCATAGCCGTTAGATATTTCTGATCAAATCGATGAGAACTGTTAGATAAAATATTAAAATTATTATATAGAATATATGTTCTATTTTTTCTAACTAAAACATCTCATTTTCCAAAAATATCGCAGGCGGTTTCATTTAATAAAATAACATAATAAGGTTATAATTGCTAATAACTAACCCATTACCATTTTTAACCAAAGTGTATATTTTTTTTTATATTTTCTAACTAAAATTTCTACTTTTCTATTTTTCCTAAATAAAACCTCTCATTTTCCAAAATATCACGAACAGTTCTATTTAATAAAATAATAATATTATAATTATTAATGACTAACCGATTAGCTATTTTTTCCAAAACGTATATTTTTTTTATATTTTCTAACTAATATTTCTTATAACTAAAATCTCAAAAATATCACGGGCTATTCTATTTAGTAGCATAAAATACTAATATTATAAATCTATCTCTCTATCTATATTATCTATACTATTATATTAAAGACGAAACATTAAAAGTTTTTGTAGTCGGTTTGTAGTCTGGTCCTCCATAGTTTGGTCATCCAATCTCTAACCGTTAGATTTTTAAATTAAATTAATGAGAGTCAATGGATATAATACTAAATATTTTTTGATATGTTGTGATTTTACTTAATTGTAATTGTATTTCGTGTTTTTACTTAATTACTCTTACTTATTTATAAAAAATATTATTAAATAATAATATTACCTATATATAACCAATTACCTTTTACACCTAAAATATATTACTTTTTTTATTTTTTCTGAAAAATTCCCTTACTTTTCCAAAAATATCACGGGCAATTACCTTTTTTAACTAAAACATATAAGTTTTTTATTTTTGATTACAAAAACCTCTCCTTTTCCAAAAATATCACAGACAGTTTCATTTATTAAAATAAAATAATAATTGTTAATAACTAACCAATTACATATTTTATCCAAAGTGTATATTTTTTTTATATTTTCTAATTAAAATTTTTACTTTTCTATTTTTTCTAACTAAAATCTCTCATTTTCCAAAAATATCACGGGTAGTTCTTTTTAATGAAATAAAATAATAATCTTATAATTACTAATAACTAACCAATTAGTTTTTTTAGGCAAATCATATATTCTTTTTGTACTCTCTAACTAAAATTTTTCTTAACTAAAAACTCTCATTTTCCAAAAAAATAACGGGTAATTGCATTCAATAAAATAAAATCTATACTTTCTTCTAATAGAATAGACGAAATATTAAAAGTTTAGTCGGCCGATACAAATTTTTGTAATTCATGTTTTACTTAATTACCCTTATTTATCAATAAAAAATATAATTAAATAGTAATATGACCTATTTATAACTAATTAAAATACATTACTTTTTGTAATTTTTCTAACAAAATTCCAGCTTTTTCCAAAAATATCACGGACAATTACCTTTTTCAACTAAAACATGTATCTCTTTCTATTTTTCATTACTAAACCCCCTCCTTTTTCCAAAAATATTTGTCATTCCAATTTATTTTAAAACCTATTTTAATGTGTTTAATTATTTAATAGAATTTACCTATTTTAACGTGTCTATTTATTTTTAAAAAACATTTCTAATTATTTTTAAACAAATACAATTAATAAAATATTAAAATATAAATAATAAAATAACAACTATTAAAAACAATTCGTGCATCGCACGGGTTTTAAGCTAGTATATATATATTGTTAGGCTCAAGACATGTCTGAATACCACTATTAACAAGCCTACACTATGTGACTATGTCACACTACATGACCTAGTGATTTCTATCACTAGGATAGAGTATAGGTCTCTAAATGTACTTGTCTTGTTCTCATGAACAATAGCTTTATCATGTATGCTCAGATTTATAATGAGCTTAGTAAAGTTTCTTGCATCTAGATTGTATATAGGCCATTGAATAATTATCCTGGTAGAAGTTCAGAAGTGTTCATGCAGCAGGATAGAGTTGAATAAGGCTATGAAGAAATAAGTTGCAGGAATTTGTCTAAGGCATTATATAGCAAAGTCAAAAGAAAGCTATGTCGTGAAGTCACCAATATCCATGTCGTGAAGTGTTAGGCTCAAGACATGTCTGAATACCACTATTAACAAGCCTACACTATGTGACTATGTCACACTACATGACCTAGTGATTTCTATCACTGGGATAGAGTATAGGTCTCTAAATGTACTTGTCTTGTTCTCATGAACAATAGCTTTATCATGTATGCTCAGGTTTATAATGAGCTTAGTAAAGTTTCTTGCATCTAGATTGTATATAGGCCATTGAATAATTATCCTGGTAGAAGTTCAGAAGTGTTCATGCAGCAGGATAGAGTTGAATAAGGCTATGAAGAAATAAGTTGCAGGAATTTGTCTAAGGCATTATATAGCAAAGTCAAAAGAAAGCTATGTCGTGAAGTCACCAATATCCATGTCATGAAGTACTATATCGCATAGTCCATTTTGTACTATGTCGAGAAGTCCTCAAGACACATGTCGTGAAGTGTTGAAGTCAGCAAAGTTAAAAGAGCCTAGATCGTGAAGTCCTCAGAAGCCTTATGTCGCATAGTCATCAAATGACCTATGTCGCATAGTCATCAAATGACCTATGTCACATAGTCATCAAATGACCTATGTCGCAAAGTCTTCAAAGGCTATATCGCGTAGTCCTCACAAGGGAGATCGCGAAGTCAGGGATAAAGTGGAGTTCACGACATCAACACTTAGCCGTTTATAACAAGACAAATCAAGGTACAGAACCAAGAATCAAAGGAGACAAATACTGAAGCATTTGTTCTGGCAAGGTGGTCCAAAGAACAGATGGCAAATCTACAGCTAAACTTGGAGAGAAAGATAAGAGACAAGCAGCTACATAAACGGGAAAGACTCCGAAAAGCAGGTGGTCCTTCCTGACACAGTGAACTTCTTATGGCAGGACAAGTTGGACTTTCAGAAGGGGTAGCTGTGTAATATTGTGTGTGCCTAGTTTGTATAGGTGAATATATATATCGTGCACACACAACTGTAAGCTGTAAGAGAGATACACATAGTTATTTGCTAAGCTCTTTTCTCTGTAAGCAAGCAAGTTCAAACTGTTCTTGTTTAGAAGCCAGAAATTCGATTGTGAATTTCCTGGAAAGCTGTAGTATTTAATTTGCTTATACAAAGTAGATTAAAGTGATTTTGTGTGTTATTTACTTTCTGCATATTACATATCATAATCACATACAGTTGTTTACTTAGGTTTCAAGAATCGAAAAATATATCAAACTATCCATTCACCCCCCCTCTGTCTAGTTTCTAGTAGTATTCATTTCTAACAAGTGGTATCAGAGCGTAGGCTGTTAACGTACAAACAGGAAAAGATCAAGAATGAGTTCACAGAAACTAAGCAGTATCAAGATTCCTCCCTTTAACAAGGAGCACTACAGTTTATGGAAGAAGAAGATGTTGCTTTTCATCAAAGCTTCTAACCCCATGTATTTAGATATTCTAAAGCATGGTCCCTTCATTCCAATGATCGAGATTGGTGAAACAACCATTGGCACTGAGATTGTACCAGCAAAACATGTGCCCAAAGATCCCTTAAAATACACTGATCCTGAAAAGGAAAAAGTAGCATTGGATGGACATCTTCAACTTATCATTTGTGAATCTATGGACTTCAACATGTATGGCACTGTTGCTCATTGTACTAGTGCCAAGAAGATGTGGGATCTTATAGAAGTGCTCTGTGAAGGAACTACTGAAGTAAGAAAGAACAAGAAGCAGATTCTTGTTTCACAATATGAAGCCTTCATGGCTCAGCCAAAAGAGGGAATCACAGAAGTGTTTGAGAGATTCAACAAGCTGATAAACGAGCTCAAACTCTATGACAAACACTATGAAACAGAAGAGCTCAATATGAAGTTTCTACTAACTCTGCCAGATCACTTGGAACCAAGAATCTCTTCCCTTAAAGAAAGAGATCTGACAAAGATTGGTTTTGATGTGTTGTATGGTGTTTTAAAGACATATGAGTTAGAGCTGTTTCAAAAGAGATCTATTCAAGCAAAGCAAGGATTAGTGGCTAATACCTCCTGTGCACTTATTGCTGACAACCTAAGTCAAAGAATGGACTCTCTTAAAATCAGTCAGGTCAAGATTGAGGAACTGGAAGTTGAAGACACTGGTGATGAAACTCAGGTTGTGTATGATTTACCTGAAGAGGATGAGTTCTACAGTATAGATGAGCTGGACAAAATGGAAAACAAATCTTTTGCTTATATGGCTAGGAGGTATCCTAACATAAGGTTTAAAAGAAAGCAGCCATTTAGGTCCAAGTTCAATAATGGAAACACTGGTGGATCTAGTGGCTCAAACACCTTCAATAAAGGAAAAGGGATTGCTGGTGCTGCTAAAGGTGGATACAAGACAGGAAGTGTGGATAGGACCAAAATAAGGTGCTATAACTGCAATGAACTTGAGCATTTTGCCACTGAGTGCAAAAAGCCTAAACAAGTCAAGAAGGACAAAGCATACTTAGAGCTTGAAGCTAAGTATGAGGCTCTACTCAAGAAACAACAGGGCAAAGCTTTTATTGCTGAGGGAAAATGCTGGGATGACTCTGATGAAGAAGAAGAACAAGAGTATTCAAACTATGCCTTGATGGCATTTTCTGATGAAGGTGATTCAAGTCAGGTACCTATTCTTACTTCTCTTGATATGACTCCCCTTCAATATAAGCAAACTGTTGAAGATATGAGCACTGAGATGTTTAATATTCATACTAGCATGTTAGTAGCTAATGAAGAAATTGACAGACTAACTGCTAAGAATGTTGAGCTTACAGAAAAGAATGAGCAACTTGAGTTAATGGTTGTGAACCTGGATGGTTTGAAAAAGGAGGTTGAGTATCTTAAAAACAAAGTGATTTGTGCTGAGCAGATAGAGAAAGCCCTTAGAGAACAAATTGCTGAAACTGAACTGAAACTAAGAAGTTTCAAAAACTCCTCTGAACTTATTCAAACCTACCACAAGGAACACACTGAAGACTGCAAGGTTGGAGTTGGTTTTGACTATGATAATGACAAGGGAAGGAAGAAGGTCAAGGGCAAAGGAAAGGAAACTTTTACAAACAAAAATGCCCCAACCATACTGTCAAGTGTTGAACAGCCCATCTTCAGAAAGAGTGTTGTTGAGTTTGATGAGGAACTACTGATCATCAAGCAACAACTACTTGAAGAAGATGAGGCTGCTAAGAACACTTCTTCCTTTCCTGAACTTGTCAATCAGAAAGAGACCAAAGACAATCTTGTCAAGAGTCCTAAAGCAAAGAAAGAAGTTGTTAAGAAAAGGAAACAAAACAGAAATGGTAAAGTTGGTGTTAACAAAGGAAACAACTATGCTTATGTGCCAAATGCTCCCAGGAAACAATGTCAAAAATGCCTATCTGTTAATCATTTGACTCATAAGTGTAGTAAGCCTGAAATTGTTGAAGTTGACAACCTAAGTAACCTTTCTGCTAGCATAAATTCTAGTCATGATTCTTTCTGTGGTAAGCCAAACTGCATGACATGCTATGTGACTGTGATTGCTAACTGTTTATCTCTTAAACATAAACTTGACTCTGCACAATCTGGTGAATCACACACACACATACATTCTCATAGGACAGGGTCCCCAATCAGGGTTGAGAGGGTGAAAACTTCATGTGAGCCTAAGAGTGTAAACTCCAAAGCCACAGAAAAAGTGAAGTCTCCTACTATGAGAAATGCAATTTATGACAGAATAATTATTAATCAAAATGTTTCTAAATCATCTGGACCCTACCAAGTGTGGGTACCAAAAACAACTTAGTCACTTTGTGAATGCAGGGCAACAGGAATAAAAGAGTCATATGGATCTTGGACAGTGGATGCTCAAGTCACATGACTGGTGATATGGCCCTCCTATCACATTTTGAGGAAAAGGCTGGCCCATCAGTAACCTTTGGAAATGACAACATTGGTTATACAATGGGATATGGCAGTGTTAAATCTGGAAATGTCATTATTGAAGATGTAGCATTTGTTGAAGGACTGAAGCATAATCTCTTGAGTATTGGACAGTTTACCAACAGAGGCTTCAAAGTGGAATTTGATGAAGACCTTTGTTCAATCTCAAAAAGGGAAAGTGGTGAAGTTGTTCTAACTGGTGTGAAGAAAGGAAGCTTGTTTGTAGCTAATCTTAAGGCTGCAGATAAGGGAGAAATTTGTTGTTTCTACACAAAAGCCACAAATGAGGAATTCTGGCTGTGGCACAAGAAACTGTCTCACTTGAATGTTCAGGCAATGAACTCTCTAACCAAGAGAGAACTCATCAGGGATTTGCCTGCCTTGGAGTTTGTGCAAGATGGAGCATGTGAAGCTTGTCAGAAAGGGAAGATTAAAAGATCAAGTCACAAGAACAAGTTGCTCAATACAAACTCAAAACCTCTGCAACTAATTCACATGGACTTATTTGGCCCTGTGAATGTAATGTCCCTCTCCAAAAAGAAATATGCTCTAGTGATGGTAGATGACTATTCAAGATATACTTGGGTGGAATTCCTATTCTCCAAGGATGAAGCACCCCAAGTCATAATAGAGCATATCAAGAGAGTTGATAAAGAAGCACAAAGCACTGGTTCCTCTGTAGTTGCTTTGAGAAGTGATAATGGGACTGAGTTCAGAAATTCAACATTGTATGAGTTTTGCAAAGATAAAGGAATTTCTCAACAATTCTCAGCTCCTAGAACACCTCAACAAAATGGAGTAGTTGAGAGAAAGAATAGAACTCTCATTGAAGCTGCAAGGACAATGCTGCTGGATGCAAAGCTACCCACTAGCTTTTGGGCTGATGCTGTTAACACAGCATGCTATGTGCAAAATAGAACATTAATCAATAAGAAGTCTGGCAAAACTCCTTACTCATTAATGACTGGAAAAAGAGCATCCTTCAAGCACCTGCATGTGTTTGGAAGCAAGTGCTTTGTGATGAAAGATACCTCTGAGCATGTTGGAAAATTTGATGCTAAGGCATTTGAAGGTATCTTCATTGGATACTCTCTGGAAAGGACAGCATACAGAGTGTTTGTACCTGAGCAACACAAAGTCATGGAAAGCATGGATGTTACTTTTGATGACAAGAAAACTCCAGGACTGAAAACAAGTGATCAAGACAGTGTGCTATTGAGATTTGAGAATCAAGGTTATCTTGAGGATTCTGAAAGTGAAGATGAACCCCCTGTTCAAACTGTTCTAGAAAATGAAATTCTTGAAGTTGACAATCTTCTTCAAACACCTGTGCAAGGATTCACAAACACAGGGGGAGAAGAAGAGAATGCAACTGTCAACCAAAATGAGATTGGAACAGATCAAGGAAATGAACAGGGGCACACAAGGAAATGGGACAGAGCCCACACTAGGGATCAAATCATTGGAGATCCTAGTGAGGGAGTTAGAACAAGAAGGGCAACATTAAATACATGTCTGTATAGCTGCTTTCTGTCACAAGAGGAACCTAAATTAATTGAAGAAGCTTTGAAGAATTCTGATTGGATTGTTGCCATGCAAGAAGAGTTGAATCAATTTGAGAAAAACAAAGTATGGGAATTAGTGCCACCTCCAAAAGGAAAGAATGTTATTGACACCAAATGGGTGTTCAGAAACAAGATGGATGAAGAAGGAGTGGTAGTAAGAAACAAAGCAAGGCTGGTTGCCAAAGGATATAGTCAGCAAGAAGGCATTGACTATGATGAGACATTTGCACCTGTAGCTAGACTGGAAGCCATAAGAATCTTCCTGGCTTTTGCAGCTCACTCAGATTTTAAGGTGTATCAAATGGATGTGAAAAGTGCATTTCTCAATGGTGATCTTGCTGAAGAAGTCTATGTGTCTCAACCACCTGGCTTTGAAAGTGAAGACTTCCCAAACTTTGTGTATAGACTTCTCAAGGCGCTCTATGGACTCAAACAGGCACCAAGAGCCTGGTATGAAACTCTATCTCAATTCCTTCTTGAGCATCAATTTACCAGGGGTACAATTGACAAAACCCTATTCTTCAAGAAGCATGGAAATGATATCATTCTTGTTCAAATCTATGTGGATGATATCATCTTTGGCTCTTCAAATGAAAAACTCTGTGAAAGGTTCTCTAAGTTGATGCAAAGTAAATATGAGATGAGTATGATGGGAGAGTTAACCTACTTCCTAGGCCTGCAAGTACATCAAAGGGAGGATGGCATCTTTATAAACCAATCTAAGTATGTCAAGGATCTTTTAAAGAAATATGGTTTAGAAGAGTCATCCCCAGCTAAAACTCCTATGTCTACTGCAATCAAGCTGGATGAAGACAAGAAAGGCAAGATAGTTGATATCAAGGTCTATAGAGGAATGGTTGGATCCCTACTCTATCTCACAGCTAGCAGGCCAGACATCATGTTTGCCACATGCCTTTGTGCAAGGTTCCAGTCTGATCCCAAGGAATCTCACATGATGGCCATCAAAAGAATTTTCAAATATCTGAAGGGGACTTCTAATCTTGGGCTATGGTATCCAAAGGGCACTGGGTTCAACCTGGTTGGTTACACAGATTCTGATTATGCTGGATGCAGGATTGACAGGAAGAGCACCTCTGGAAGCTGTCAATTCCTAGGTCAAAGGTTAGTGTCCTGGTTTAGTAAGAAACAACAGTCCACAGCAACATCCACAGCTGAGGCTGAATATATTGCTGCTGGAAGTTGCTGTGCTCAATTGCTTTGGATTAGAAATCAACTCATGGATTATGGGCTAGTGTTAGAACACATTCCTCTAATGTGTGATAATACTAGTGCAATATCCATAGTTGCAAATCCTGTTAATCATTCTACTACAAAGCACATTGAGATCAGGTACCATTTCATTAGGGAACATGCTGCAAATGGTACCATAGAAGTCTCTTATGTTCCAACTGAGAAACAATTAGCTGACATATTTACTAAACCTCTGAATGAAGCAGTCTTCAACAGACTTGTGAGTGAAATTGGAATGCTCAATCCTTCATTTAGTTGTTCCAAGTAAGTATGCTAGGTAATTGTTGCAGCAGTAAATTTTCACTGTATTTAAATGATCTATTTGTTTGGAGTGAAAATTAGCTGAGATATGATTTATAAATATTTCAGTATTTTTACTGCATATTTTTCAAAATCATATTTGTTAGTGGAGTTGTGAGCTTTTGAGACATCTCGATATAGATGATTTTCAGAGTTCACGACATAGTTCAAATTAAACAGACTTATATCGCAAACTGTTGAGATTGTGAGACTTCGCGACATAGTTCATTTCAGGACTTTGCGACATAGTTAATTTTATGACTTCGCGACTTAGAATAACTATATCGACAAGTCTCCATAGTTGACAGAATTTTGATTTAAATTAATTTTATTTCAAAATTTGATAAAAGTCTGACAAATTGCTTAAAATTCCTAAAAGAGAGCTTTAGACAGGGTATTTTTACTATATCGCAAAGTCTCCCCGATCCTTTCATCTTGAGGACTTTGCGACTTAGTTCATTCTTGAGACTATGCGATATACTTTGCAAGACTTTGCGGTACAGGCCACTTTTGACTTCGCGACATACAGATAGACTGTACACATTCATAACTCCATATCGCAGTGTCTCTATCATATAAATACCTTTTTCTAACCGTTTGCAACATTTCATCTTGTCTATTGCTCTCAAACTTTCTAACCTAAGCACAAATTCTCTACTCTAATTTCCACTCTCTCTCTTGAAATGGCACCCAAATCTCAAACAGTATCATCCTCTATTCCTCTAACCATCCCCAAAGAAACCAATCTTCTCACCATTCCCTCTGAGGCTGAGGCTAAACCAAGGTACAAGTGTTTTGTACGGTTCTTGAACACTTCCTACCTCAGCCAAGCCCTAACCTTGAACCCTACACTGTATGTCGATGTGTTGGAAGGATTTTGGCGAACGGCGTTGGTATCAACAATGGCAAGAGAAGATGGAACTTCATTCCAGGAGGTTACTTGTTCAATTGGAGGCAAACACTTCCAGTTTGGGGAAAAGGAAATAAATGAAGCATTGGGGTTCAAGGTGGCGGGTCATGACCAAGAAGCTACTGATGCTCAAATAGTAGACTTCATGACCCTCATTCGGTATGCAGATGAGATAGATACTGGAAAGCTGAACAAGAAATTTGTAAGAAGGGAGTGGTCATTTCTATTTGATGCACTCCAGAAGGTGTTTCTATGCAGGAAAACAGGATGGGACCATATCAGTCACATTGCTGTGAAGCTGGCCTATTCCCTAGCCTACAATCAGGAAATCAATGTTGGAGCAATAATCCTCAAGGAATTGGCTCAAAGGCTAGGGAGGACAGTCCGTGGAAGAGGTAATGACATCTTTTACCCTCGCTTTCTTCAAGTTATTTTAAATTATCTTGATGCTAATGTCCATGACTTGGAGGGTATTGATAAATCAAAGATGGCTTATTCCAAGTCCATGTCCAAAATTCTGTTTGGTTCATTGGATACAAGGAATCAAGTGGATGTGATCTTGAGTGTGACCAAGCATATGCAGGACACATTCGAGTCTTATCCACTTGATAAGCCCATATACCATGCTCTTTCCTGGACAGGGGAGGCTGAGACTGAAGGAGCATCACAGTCTAACCCAAGCCTCCCTATCCCATCCAGCAACCCCACTGTAAACACCACTGTAGAGGCTAGTCAGCCAAGTGCATCAATCTCTCAAAAGGTTGATGTTACTAAAAAGAAGAAGAAGAGAACCCTAGCTATTATCCATGAATCTGTAGAGCTAGCAAGTGAGATTCCTGAGTCACCTCTCACCAGACCAAAGAAGAAATCAAAATCTAAAGCTACCACTGAATCCTCCCAACAGGATTCAGATGTGGAAAAAGGGGTACACCTACTACTGTCAATGGCCTCCCAACAGGTTATTGGTATTGAAAAGAGTAGTCTCCCCACTACAACTTGTATTGAGTCTGCACAGGATCAAGAACTCACTCTTGATCCTAGGAGTGATAAGGCTGATCATACACAGAGTGGAGAGCACATCACTGTTGAAACTCCTCCTCTTTCTCAGGGGGAGTTGCCAAAATCTGATCTAAACCCCACTTCTCTCTCAGATTCTTCCATAAAAATTTCTTCTGAACAAGAGAGTCATTCCAATGACAATCTTGCCTTTGATCAATCACAATTCTCTCCTGTGATTGAGCCAATTTCAAGTGACATGGTGCATGACACTGTGCTCACCACCCAGGAACCACATCTAGTTGGTCAGGGAATGCATGCTGGGGCATATCCTAATGACACCAACACAAACATGGAGGATTCACCAGTTTTCACTGGAGACTCTGTTCCAAATTCTCCCATCCTTAGGGATGTGGAAATGTCTTCACAGACAAATAGGGCTGATGTTGTAACACATCCCATTTCAATGGAGACAACATCAGACCCTACAGCCATTCCAAGGCTGGAGGAGACTCAAACTCACACATCTCATGAAGTGCCTAGCACTAGCTCTCACTTGGCTCAGGCCACAATGTCAGAATGGCTGAAGCCTGTGCACCATGACAGGCCTTCAGGATCATCATATGTGCCTTCCCAAATGACAGAAGAAGCTATTCAAGATCTCCATGTGGCACAGATTGATGAGTTCTCAAAGATAGCTCAACATCTCCTCACCTCCAACCTTCCAAATGCTGATTATGAAGCTATCCTGCTATGCCATAAGGAGGATGTTGAAGCTCAACAGGAGAAGATTGTGGATACAGCTGAACCAGAGGGGAATGTGGATGCCTGGTTGGATGCTAAGAGGACTCTCAAGCTCAAGGATGCCCTGGCTTTTGTGAGAGAAGAATACCTCACCTCTCTGGGCTCCAATGCTAAGGATCTTTCTCCTGTTGCCATCTATGAGGCTGTAAATGATGTGTACAAGAACCAGTTGAAGGCTCTGCATTATCTTGGGAAAGGGCTTCAATCAGAGATTTCTTCAATTCAGGAGGAGACAGACAGATCCCTCACTAAGCTCAGAAACTCTTATCTCTCTGATTTTCCCAAGGTGGATGGTATCCTCAAAGAAGTCCAGAAAACCTCCACAAATGTGTCCATGATGGATGTGACTCTTGCCATGGTCACAGACAACATCAAGAAACTGGCTTCTACACTGGAAAATCAAGCAAAAACTACCATCACCACCAATGCTATGTTGAATGTCATGTGGAAAAATCAGTATGGTGATAAGCTGGTGGATGAAGTCCCTCTGTCAGACATCTCCAAATATGACTTTGCCAGGGTCAAAGATCAATCTCTAAACTCCTTCAAGTCTCACCAATTATTCTCCAAGGTGGATGGCTTAGAAAGAGAAGTGGCCTCTCTCAAGGATGAAAACAGAATGCTATCTACATCTCTAAGCCAACTCAATGACAAACTAGATGATCAAGGCACCAACACAACAAACATTTTGCTGGTGCAGCAACAAATGATGACTTCAATGATGAGATCCATGAACCTGCCTATTCCTGGGGAAGCTCAAGACATTTTGTCTGATCCCAAGCCTAAGGGGGAGAAAGGAAAGGAGGCCATTGTGAAAAAGAAAGGGGGAGTACCTGCCAAGCAGTCAAAACTTAAGGGCAAGCTCATTGAAGAGACAATAAAGCCAATCAATCTTCCCCCTGTAGAGGTCATAAATGCACAAGGCCAGAAAAGCACAGTCACCACTACCTACTATACCTCCACAATGCCAAAAGAAATCTCCACTTCTCAACCTGCTCAACCTACTTCCAATGCTCAACCTGCCAAAGCAACAACAATCACAGAGGCCAAGCTACAGGAAGTTGCCAATTCTCACATCTATCATGATGAGGCCTTCCTGGAGTTTCTGAAAGCCACCTACAGAGATGCACAAGAAGATGCAAGGACTTACAGAATGAAGCTCAAGGAAAACATTAAGTACTTCACAGTTGCAGTAAGGAAAATCAAGGATGTCCATCTAAGAGAGATAATCATGGTGTGCAAGGACAACTGCTTGTGGCACCTAGCTTTTCAAACTCTAGAGAAACTGAGATTCACTGAGCTGTCAACAATAATGGACTTAATAGAAAAAGGTGGGGCTAACAACAAGAGACTGTTTGATGACTTGAAGATGGATCAAGATCAAAGACTGCCTGAGGTTATCTCAAAGCCAAAGACAATAATCTTCCAAAGTCTATCTCAAGACAGCAGCATTGACCAGTTGGTGATCCCTTCAGATTTGACAAGAAAGAATAATGCAAAGATCAACCAGGTGCTGCAAATGCTAAGAGCCAAGAGGGGAGTCAGGACAGCTGAGGAACTAGAGATGATTCACACTCTACAATCTTTTCTGATTCATGGAGTCATTCCTGAATTTGTCAAAGAAAAGAACAAAAAGAAGGATGGAGATGATGATGATGATAAGGAGAAAACCTATGAAAGGAGATCTCAGTCAAGGAGAGATAAGGAAAGGAGCAAATATTCAAAGAAATCAAAGGATGCTGATGATAGCAAGAGGGATGACAAGGGGGCAAAGGAATCAGTTAAGAAAACAAGAAGTGGAATTCAGCAAGTCAAGGACATTGCTAGTAGTACTTTAACCACAACACAAGACTCTAAGTCTAGGGTGGGTACTGTTAGCAATGATCCTCCAAAATCATTATCCATGACTTCTGAACCTGAATTGCCACAGATGAAAGATGAAGCCACTAAAGTAATTTCAAGAAAACACTTCCACAAAGTCACAGCTAGTGGAGTGTTACAGTGGATGAAGGGGAAAGGAATGAAGCTACTTCCAAGTGATGTGGCACTGAAGACTAATTCTCCTTGTTCCAAAAAGGTATCTCTTGTGAAGCATTTGAAGATCAAGAGTGTACCCAAAAGGATAAGGATAACAAAGAAGACTGGAAAACTCACAAATGTTATTGGCATCAATGTGCTTCCACTAGATGAGGACTATGATGAAGATGCCCTAGCATTTTTGAGGGCTCAAAGGATCTTTGAAGTCAAAGTGAAGTTGGATCATCTAGATATCAAGTACACTGATGGAAGAGAAAGGATAATGAAGCAAGGAAGCTGGCAATATTTCTATAAGTATGAGCTTGAAAGGATAAATGCCTTACTGAATTTTGAAGAAAAAGATGAAAGGACATGGAAGATAGATATTGCCAGGTACTTGAAGATGCATGCTGATTATGAAGAAAACATGAGGAAAGAGAATGAAGAGAAAAACATACAGAGAGAGAAAGAAATGGCTGAGATGGAGGAGAGGGCTAAGGAGCTAAGGCAGAAAGGGATGTGCAGGGTCAAACAAAATCCTTACATTGTGGAGTACAAAAACTCACATGGAGGCCAAAGCAAAATAAGGATGGAGTTTTTGGACTCATATGTAGAAAGTGCACTCAAAGCTGCAATTGATGACTTGGAAGGCTCACCTCTCATTGAAGAACTGATTGCAAGAGAAGAAATTCAAGAAGCCATCATAGACATGAAGAGAAAAGAAGAGATAAGGAAAAAGAAGATATATGATGATTTGCTAGAGAAGCAATTGGAAGCTGAAGCTGCTGAGCAACAAAAGTAATCTGTAAGCTTTCAATTTTTCTATGTAATCAAATTTCTGATCTCAATGTTCATGAATTGTCCTCTCTGTTACTAAATTTCCTTTTATGTAAGTTAGGCTTGTTATCAGACATGAAATTGTGCCTAAGGATCTTACTCACAATTTGGGGGAGATTGTTAGGCTCAAGACATGTCTGAATACCACTATTAACAAGCCTACACTATGTGACTATGTCACACTACATGACCTAGTGATTTCTATCACTGGGATAGAGTATAGGTCTCTAAATGTACTTGTCTTGTTCTCATGAACAATAGCTTTATCATGTATGCTCAGGTTTATAATGAGCTTAGTAAAGTTTCTTGCATCTAGATTGTATATAGGCCATTGAATAATTATCCTGGTAGAAGTTCAGAAGTGTTCATGCAGCAGGATAGAGTTGAATAAGGCTATGAAGAAATAAGTTGCAGGAATTTGTCTAAGGCATTATATAGCAAAGTCAAAAGAAAGCTATGTCGTGAAGTCACCAATATCCATGTCATGAAGTACTATATCGCATAGTCCATTTTGTACTATGTCGAGAAGTCCTCAAGACACATGTCGTGAAGTGTTGAAGTCAGCAAAGTTAAAAGAGCCTAGATTGTGAAGTCCTCAGAAGCCTTATGTCGCATAGTCATCAAATGACCTATGTCGCATAGTCATCAAATGACCTATGTCGCATAGTCATCAAATGACCTATGTCGCAAAGTCTTCAAAGGCTATATCGCGTAGTCCTCACAAGGGAGATCGCGAAGTCAGGGATAAAGTGGAGTTCACGACATCAACACTTAGCCGTTTATAACAAGACAAATCAAGGTACAGAACCAAGAATCAAAGGAGACAAATACTGAAGCATTTGTTCTGGCAAGGTGGTCCAAAGAACAGATGGCAAATCTACAGCTAAACTTGGAGAGAAAGATAAGAGACAAGCAGCTACATAAACGGGAAAGACTCCGAAAAGCAGGTGGTCCTTCCTGACACAGTGAACTTCTTATGGCAGGACAAGTTGGACTTTCAGAAGGGGTAGCTGTGTAATATTGTGTGTGCCTAGTTTGTATAGGTGAATATATATATCGTGCACACACAACTGTAAGCTGTAAGTGAGATACACATAGTTATTTGCTAAGCTCTTTTCTCTGTAAGCAAGCAAGTTCAAACTGTTCTTGTTTAGAAGCCAGAAATTCGATTGTGAATTTCCTGGAAAGCTGTAGTATTTAATTTGCTTATACAAAGTAGATTAAAGTGATTGTGTGTGTTATTTACTTTCTGCATATTACATATCATAATCACATACAGTTGTTTACTTAGGTTTCAAGAATCGAAAAATATATCAAACTATCCATTCACCCCCCCTCTGTCTAGTTTCTAGTAGTATTCATTTCTAACATGAAGTACTATATCGCATAGTCCATTTTGTACTATGTCGAGAAGTCCTCAAGACACATGTCGTGAAGTGTTGAAGTCAGCAAAGTCAAAGAAGCCTAGATCGTGAAGTCTTCAAATGACCTATGTCGCATAGTCTTCAAATGACCTATGTCGTATAGTCTTCAAATGACCTATGTCGCAAAGTCGTCAAAGGCTATATCGCGAAGTCCTCACAAGTGAGATCGCGAAGTCAGGAATGAAGTGGAGTTCACGATATCAACACTTAGCCGTTTACAACAAGACAAATCAAGGTACAGAATCAAGAATCAAAAGAGACAAATACTGAAGCATTTGTTCTGGCAAGGTGGTCCAAAGAACAGATGGCTAATCTACAGCTAAACTTGGAGAGAAAGATAAGAGACAAGCAGCTACAGAAACGGGAAAGACTCCGAAAAGCAGGTGGTCCTTCCTGACACAGTTAACGTCTTATGGCAGGACAAGTTGGACTTTCAGCAAGGGGTAACTGTGTAAAAATAGGTGTGTGCACTAGTTTGTATAGGGCTTATATATATCATGCACATCCTATTGTTAGCGATAAGAGAGATACACATAGTTATTTGCTAAGCTCTTTTCTCTGTAAGCAAGCAAGTTCAAACTGTTCTTGTTTAGAAGCCAGAAATTCTATTGTGAATTTCTTGGAAAGCTGTAGTATTTAATTTGCTTATACAAAGTAGATTAAAGTGATTGTGTGTGTTATTTACTTTCTGCATATTACAATCATATACAGTCTGTTACTTAGTTTTCAAGAATCGAAAAATATATCAAACTATCCATTCACCCCCCCTCTGTCTAGTTTCTAGTAGTATTCATTTCTAACAAGTGGTATCAGAGCGTAGGCTGTTAACGTACAAACAGGAAAAGATCAAGAATGAGTTCACAGAAACTAAGCAGTATCAAGATTCCTCCCTTTAACAAGGAGCACTACAGTTTATGGAAGAAGAAGATGTTGCTTTTCATCAAAGCTTCTAACCCCATTTATTTAGATATTCTAAAGCATGGTCCCTTCATTCCAATGATCGAGATTGGTGAAACAACCATTGGCACTGAGATTGTACCAGCAAAACATGTGCCCAAAGATCCCTCAAAATACACTGATCCTGAAAAGGAAAAAGTAGCATTGGATGGACATCTTCAACTTATCATTTGTGAATCAATGGACTTCAACATGTATGGCACTGTTGCTCATTGTACTAGTGCCAAGAAGATGTGGGATCTTATAGAAGTGCTCTGTGAAGGAACTACTGAAGTAAGAAAGAACAAGAAGCAGATTCTTGTTTCACAATATGAAGCCTTCATGGCTCAGCCAAAAGAGGGAATCACAGAAGTGTTTGAGAGATTCAACAAGCTGATAAACGAGCTCAAACTCTATGACAAACACTATGAAACAGAAGAGCTCAATATGAAGTTTCTACTAACTCTTCCAGATCACTTGGAACCAAGAATCTCTTCCCTTAAAGAAAGAGATCTGACAAAGATTGGTTTTGATGTGTTGTATGGTGTTTTAAAGACATATGAGTTAGAGCTGTTTCAAAAGAGATCTATTCAAGCAAAGCAAGGATTAGTGGCTAATACCTCCTGTGCACTTATTGCTGACAACCTAAGTCAAAGAATGGACTCTCTTAAAATCAGTCAGGTCAAGATTGAGGAACTGGAAGTTGAAGACACTGGTGATGAAACTCAGGTTGTGTATGATTTACCTGAAGAGGATGAGTTCTACAGTATAGATGAGCTGGACAAAATGGAAAACAAATCTTTTGCTTATATGGCTAGGAGGTATCCTAACATAAGGTTTAAAAGAAAGCAGCCATTTAGGTCCAAGTTCAATAATGGAAACACTGGTGGATCTAGTGGCTCAAACACCTTCAATAAAGGAAAAGGGATTGCTGGTGCTGCTAAAGGTGGATACAAGACCAGGAAGTGTGGATAGGACCAAAATAAGGTGCTATAACTGCAATGAACTTGGGCATTTTGCCACTGAGTGCAAAAAGCCTAAACAAGTCAAGAAGGACAAAGCATACTTAGAGCTTGAAGCTAAGTATGAGGCTCTACTCAAGAAACAACAGGGCAAAGCTTTTATTGCTGAGGGAAAATGCTGGGATGACTCTGATGAAGAAGAAGAACAAGAGTACTCAAACTATGCCTTGATGGCATTTTCTGATGAAGGTGATTCAAGTCAGGTACCTATTCTTACTTCTCTTGATATGACTCCCCTTCAATATAAGCAAACTGTTGAAGATATGAGCACTGAGATGTTTAATATTCATACTAGCATGTTAGTAGCTAATGAAGAAATTGTTAGACTAACTGCTAAGAATGTTGAGCTTACAGAAAAGAATGAGCAACTTGAGTTAATGGTTGTGAACTTGGATGGTTTGAAAAAGGAGGTTGAGTATCTTAAAAACAAAGTGATTTGTGCTGAGCAGATAGAGAAAGCCCTTAGAGAACAAATTGCTGAAACTGAACTGAAACTAAGAAGCTTCAAAAACTCCTCTGAACTTATTCAAACCTACCACAAGGAACACACTGAAGACTGCAAGGTTGGAGTTGGTTTTGACTATGATAATGACAAGGGAAGGAAGAAGGTCAAGGGCAAAGGAAAGGAAACTTTTACAAACAAAAATGCCCCAACCATACTGTCAAGTGTTGAACAGCCCATCTTCAGAAAGAGTGTTGTTGAGTTTGATGAGGAACTACTGATCATCAAGCAACAACTACTTGAAGAAGATGAGGCTGCTAAGAACACTTCTTCCTTTCCTGAACTTGTCAATCAGAAAGAGACCAAAGACAATCTTGTCAAGAGTCCTAAAGCAAAGAAAGAAGTTGTTAAGAAAAGGAAACAAAACAGAAATGGTAAAGTTGGTGTTAACAAAGGAAACAACTATGCTTATGTGCCAAATGCTCCCAGGAAACAATGTCAAAAATGCCTATCTGTTAATCATTTGACTCATAAGTGTAGTAAGCCTGAAATTGTTGAAGTTGACAACCTAAGTAACCTTTCTGCTAGCATAAATTCTAGTCATGATTCTTTCTGTGGTAAGCCAAACTGCATGACATGCTATGTGACTGTGATTGCTAACTGTTTATCTCTTAAACATAAACTTGACTCTGCACAATCTGGTGAATCACACACACATATGCATTCTCATAGGACAGGGTCCCCAATCAGGGTTGAGAGGGTGAAAACTTCATGTGAGCCTAAGAGTGTAAACTCCAAAGCCAAAGAAAAAGTGAAGTCTCCTACTATGAGAAATGCAATTTATGACAGAAGAATTATTAATCAAAATGTTTCTAAATCAACTGGACCCTACCAAGTGTGGGTACCAAAAACAACTTAGTCATTTTGTGAATGCAGGGCAACAGGAATAAAAGAGTCATATGGATCTTGGACAGTGGATGCTCAAGTCACATGACTGGTGATATAGCCCTGCTATCACATTTTGAGGAAAAGGCTGGCCCATCAGTAACCTTTGGAAATGACAACATTGGTTATACAATGGGATATGGCAGTGTTAAATCTGGAAATGTCATTATTGAAGATGTAGCATTTGTTGAAGGACTGAAGCATAATCTCTTGAGTATTGGACAATTCACCAATAGAGGTTTCAAAGTGGAATTTGATGAAGACCTTTGTTCAATCTCAAAAAGGGAAAGTGGTGAAGTTGTTCTAACTGGTGTGAAGAAAGGAAGCTTGTTTGTAGCTAATCTCAAGGCTGCAGATAAGGGAGAAATCTGTTGTTTCTACACTAAAGCCACAAATGAGGAATTCTGGCTATGGCACAAGAAGCTGTCTCACTTGAATGTTCAGGCAATGAACTCTCTAACCAAGAGAGAACTTATCAGGGATTTGCCTGCCTTGGAGTTTGTGCAAGATGGAGCATGTGAAGCTTGTCAGAAAGGAAAAATTAAAAGATCCAGTCACAAGAACAAGTTGCTCAATACAAACTCAAAACCTCTGCAGCTAATTCACATGGACTTATTTGGCCCTGTGAATGTAATGTCCCTTTCCAAAAAGAAATATGCTCTAGTAATGGTAGATGACTATTCAAGATATACTTGGGTGGAATTCCTATTCTCCAAGGATGAAGCACCCCAAGTCATAATAGAGCATATCAAGAGAGTTGATAAAGAAGCACAAAGCACTGGTTCCTCTGTAGTTGCTTTGAGAAGTGATAATGGGACTGAGTTCAGAAATTCAACATTGTATGAGTTTTGCAAAGATAAAGAATTTCTCAACAATTCTCAGCTCCTAGAACACCTCAACAAAATGGAGTAGTTGAGAGAAAGAATAGAACTCTCATTGAAGCTGCAAGGACAATGCTGCTGGATGCAAAGCTACCCACTAGCTTTTGGGCTGATGCTGTTAACACAGCATGCTATGTGCAAAATAGAACATTAATCAATAAGAAGTCTGGCAAAACTCCTTACTCATTAATGACTGGAAAAAGAGCATCCTTCAAGCACCTGCATGTGTTTGGAAGCAAGTGCTTTGTGATGAAAGATACCTCTGAGCATGTTGGAAAATTTGATGCTAAGGCATTTGAAGGTATCTTCATTGGATACTCTCTGGAAAGGACAGCATACAGAGTGTTTGTACCTGAGCAACACAAAGTCATGGAAAGCATGGATGTTACCTTTGATGACAAGAAAACTCCTGGACTGAAAACAAGTGATCAAGACAGTGTGCCATTGAGATTTGAGAATCAAGGTTATCTTGAGGATTCTGAAAGTGAAGATGAACCCCCTGTTCAAACTGTTCTAGAGAATGAAATCCTTGAAGTTGTCAATCTTCTTCAAACACCTGTGCAAGGGTTCACAAACACAGGGGGAGTAGAAGAGAATGCACCTATCAATCAAAATGAGCTTGGAACAGATCAAGGAAATGAACAGGGGCACACAAGGAAATGGGACAGAGCCCACACTAGGGATCAAATCATTGGAGATCCTGGTGAGGGAGTTAGAACAAGAAGGGCAACATTAAATACATGTATGTATAGCTGCTTTCTGTCACAAGAGGAACCTAAATTAATTGAAGAAGCTTTGAAGAATTCTGATTGGATTGTTGCCATGCAAGAAGAGTTGAATCAATTTGAGAAAAACAAAGTATGGGAACTAGTACCTCCTCCAAAAGGAAAGAATGTTATTGACACCAAATGGGTGTTCAGAAACAAAATGGATGAAGAAGGAGTGGTAATAAGAAACAAAGCAAGGCTGGTTGCCAAAGGATATTGTCAGCAAGAAGGCATTGACTATGATGAGACATTTGCACCTGTAGCTAGACTGGAAGCCATCAGAATCTTCCTGGCTTTTGCAGCTCACTCAGATTTTAAGGTGTATCAAATGGATGTGAAAAGTGCATTTCTCAATGGTGATCTTGCTGAAGAAGTTTATGTGTCTCAACCACCTGGCTTTGAGAGTGAAGACTTCCCAAACTTTGTGTATAGACTGCTCAAGGCACTCTATGGACTCAAACAGGCACCAAGAGCCTGGTATGAAACTCTATCTCAATTCCTTCTTGAGCATCAATTTACCAGGGGTACAATTGACAAAACCCTATTCTTCAAGAAGCATGGAAATGATATCATTCTTGTTCAAATCTATGTGGATGATATCATCTTTGGCTCTTCAAATGAAAAACTCTGTGAAAGGTTCTCTAAGTTGATGCAAAGCAAATATGAGATGAGTATGATGGGAGAGTTAACCTACTTCCTAGGCCTGCAAGTACATCAAAGGGAGGATGGCATCTTTATAAACCAATCTAAGTATGTCAAGGATCTTTTAAAGAAATATGGTTTAGAAGAGTCATCCCCAGCTAAAACTCCTATGTCTACTGCAATCAAGCTGGATGAAGACAAGAAAGGCAAGATAGTTGATATCAAGGTCTATAGAGGAATGGTTGGATCCTTACTCTATCTCACAGCTAGCAGGCCAGACATCATGTTTGCCACTTGCCTTTGTGCAAGGTTCCAGTCTGATCCCAAGGAATCTCACATGATGGCGATCAAAAGAATCTTCAAGTATCTAAAGGGGACTCCTAATCTTGGGCTATGGTATCCAAAGGGCACTGGGTTCAACCTGGTTGGTTACACAGATTCTGATTATGCTGGATGCAGAATTGACAGGAAGAGCACCTCTGGAAGCTGTCAATTCCTAGGTCAAAGGTTAGTGTCCTGGTTTAGTAAGAAACAACAGTCCACAGCAACATCCACAGCTGAGGCTGAATATATTGCTGCTGGAAGTTGTTGTGCTCAATTGCTTTGGATTAGAAATCAACTCATGGATTATGGGCTAGTGTTAGAACACATTCCTCTAATGTGTGACAATACTAGTGCAATCTTCATAGTTGCCAATCCTGTTAATCATTCTACTACAAAGCACATTGAGATCAGGTACCATTTCATTAGGGAACATGCTGTAAATGGTACCATAGAAGTCTCTTATGTTCCCACTGAGAAACAATTAGCTGACATATTTACTAAACCTCTGAATGAAGCAGTCTTCAACAGACTTGTGAGTGAAATTGGAATGCTCAATCCTTCATTTAGTTGCTCTAAGTAACTATGCCAGTAAATTGTTGCAGCAGTAAATTTTCACTGTATTTAGATGCTCTATTTGTTTGGAGTGAAAATTAGCTGAGATATGATTTATAAATATTTCAGTATTTTACTGCATATTTTTCAAAATCACATTTGTTGGTAAAGTTGTGAGTTTTTAAGACATCTCTATATAGATGATTTTCAGAGTTCACGACACAGTTCAAATCAAACAGACTTGTATCGCAAACTGTTGAGATTGTGAGACTTCGCGACATAGTTCATTTCATGAGTTTGCGACATAGTTCATTTTATGACTTCGCGACTTAGAATAACTATATCGACAAGTCTCCACATTTGACAGAATTTTGATTTAAATTTATTTTATTTCAAAATTTGATAAAAGTCTGACAATTTGCTTAAAATTCCTAAAAGAGAGCTTTAGCCAGGGTATTTCTACTATATCGCAAAGTCTCCCCAATCCTTTCATCTTGAGGACTTTGCGACATAGTTCATTTCTGAGACTATGCGATATACTGTGCAAGACTTTGCGGTACAGGCCATTTTTGACTTCGCGACATACAAATAGACTGTACACATTCATAACTCCATATCGCAGTGTCTCTATCATATAAATACCTTTTCTAACCGTTCACAACTTTTCATCTTGTCTATTGCTCTCAAACTCACAAACCTAAGCACAAATTCTCTACTCTCTTTTTTACTCTCACTCTCAAAATGGCACCCAAATCTCAAACAGTATCATCCTCAATCCCTTTAACCATTCCCAAAGAAACCAATCTTCTCACCATTCCCTCTGAGGCTGAGGCTAACCCAAGGTACAAGTGTTTTGTACGGTTCTTGAACACTTCCTACCTACGCCAAGCCCTAACCCTGAACCCTACCTTGTATGTCGATGTGTTGGAAGGATTCTGGAGAACGGCGTTGGTATCAACAATGGCTAGGGAAGATGGAACCTCATTCCAGGAGGTCAGTTGTTCAATTGGAGGCAAACACTTTCAATTTGGTGAAAGGGAAATCAATGAAGCTTTGGGGTTCAAGGTGGAGGGTCATGACCAAGAAGCTACAGATGATCAAATCATAGAATTCATGACCTTCATTCAGTATGCTAATGAGATAGATACTGGAAAGCTGAATAAGAAGTTTGTGAGAAGGGAGTGGTCATTTCTGTTTGACGCACTCCAGAAGGTGTTTCTCTGCAGGAAGACAGGATGGGACCATATCAGTCACATTGATGTGAAGCTAGCCTACTCCTTGGCCAACAACCAGGAGATCAATGTGGGAGCCATAATTCTCAAAGAATTGACTCAGAGGCTAGGCAGGACCATTCGTGGTAGAGGTAATGACATCTTTTACCCTCGTTTCCTTCAAGTTATTTTAAATTTTCTTGATGCAAATGTCCATCTATTGGAGGGTATAGATAACACTAAAATGGCTTATTCCAAGTCCATGTCCAAAGTACTATTTGGCTCATTGGACACAAGGAATCAAGTGGATGTGATTCTAAGTGTGACGAAGCATATGCAGGACACATTTGAGTCTTATCCACTTGATAAGCCCATATACCATGCACTTTCCTGGACAGGGGAGGCTGAGACTGGAGGAGCTACACAGTCTAACCCCAGCCTTCCCATCCCATCCAGTAACCCCACTGCAAACAGTCCCATAGAAGTTAGGCAGCCAAGTGCATCAATCTCTCAAAAGATTGGTGTTACTAAAAAGAAGTCAAAGAAAAGAGCCCTAGAAGTGATAAATGAATCTGTAGAGATAGCTAGTGAGAATCCTGAGTCACCTCTCACCAGACAAAAGAAGAAATCCAAATCCAAACCTACCACTGGATCCTCCCAACAGGATTCAGATGTGGAAAAAGGGGTACACCTGTTACTGTCCATGGCCTCTCAACAGGTCATTGGCATTGAAAAGAGCAGCCTCCCCACTGCATCTTGTACAGTGTCTGCACAGGGTCAAGACCTCACTCTTGACCCTAGGAGTGATAAGGCTGATAATACACAGAGTGGAGAGCACATCACTGTTGAAACTCCTCCTATTTCTCAGGGGGAGTTGCCACAATCTAATCTAAACCCCACTTCTCTCTCAGATTCTTCCATAAAAATTTCTTCTGAACAAGAGAGTCATTCCAATGACAATCTTGCCTTTGATCAATCACAATTCTCTCCTGTGATTGAGCCAATCTCAAGTGACATGGTGCATGACACTATGCTCACCACCCAGGAACCACATCTAGTTGGTCAGGGAATGCATGCTGGGGCATATCCTAATGACACCAACACAAACATGGAGGATTCACCAGTTTTCACTGGAGACTCTGTGCCAAATTCTCCCATCCTTAGGGTTGTGGAACTGTCTTCACAGACAAATAGGGCTAATATTGTAACACATCCCATTTCAATGGAGACAACATTAGACCCTACAGCCATTCCAAGGCTGGAGGAGACTCAAAACCTTACATCTCATGAAGTGCCAAGCACTAGCTCTCACTTGGCTCAGGCCACCATAACTGAATGGCTGAAACCTGTGCAACATGACAGGGCTTCAGGATCATCCTCTGTGCTACCACAATTGACGGAAGAAGAATTACAAGATCTTCATGTGGCACAGATTGATGAGATCTCTAGGATTGCTCAACATCTCCTCACTGCAAATCTCCCAAATTCTGACTATGAGGCTATTCTTCTCACTCATAAGGAGGATGTTGAAGCACAACAGGATAAAATTGTGGATGAAGCCCAGCAAGCTGGAAATGTGGATGCTTGGCTGGATGGCAAAAGGACAGTCAAGCTTAAGGAGGCTCTAGCTTTCATCAGGGAGGACTATCTTACAGCTTTGGGGTCAAATGCCAAAGGTCTCTCTCCTGCTGAAATCTATGATGCAGTTAATGATGTCTACAAGAGCCAACTTAAAGCTATGCATTTTCTTGGGAAGGGTCTTCAGTCAGAAATCTCCACCATTCAGGAAGAAACAGCTCATTCTAATGCTCAACTCAAGAATTGTTTTCTTTCAAGCTTTCCCAAGGTAGATGGCATTCTTAAGGAAGTCCAGAAAACTGCCTCAAATGTCACCACAATGGACTGCACCCTAGCTATGGTTTCAGATAATATGAAGAGGCTCTCTACCAAGCTAGACAATCAGGTGCAGGCCAACATCAACTCAAACTCCATGCTTACAGTACTCTGGAAGAATCAGTATGGGAACAAGCTGGTTGATGAGGTTCCTATTTCTGATATCTTCAAGTTTGAATTCTCCAAACTCAAGGGTCAATCCCTTAACTCCTTCAAATCTCAACAACTTTTCTCCAAAGTGGACAGCTTGGAAAGAGAGGTAGCTGATCTGAAAGCAGAAAACAAAGGACTATCTCTCTCCTTGCAGCACCTTAATGCTAAGATGGATGATCAAACCAACTCCACCTCAAATATTTTGTTGGTACAACAACAAATGATGACCTCAATGATGAGACATATGAATCTGCCTATCCCTGGGGAAGCTCAAGACATCTTGTCTGATTCCAAGCCTAAGGGGGAGAAAGAAAAGGAGGTCATTCTGCAAAAGAAAGGGGGAGTACCTGCCAAGCAACAGAAGCTTAAGGGCAAAATTTCTGAAGAAACAATAAAGCCAATAATCCTCCCCCCTGTAGATGTCATCAGTGCAGAAGGGCAAAAGAGCATGATTTCAACCACCTTCTATCCATCCACAATGCCTAAAGATATCTCCACTCCTCAACCTGCTCAACATACTCCCAAGGCTCAACCTGTCAACGCTACAGTCATCACAGAGGCCAAGCTACAGGAAGTTGCAAATTCTCACATCTATCATGATGAGGCCTTCCTGGAGTTTCTGAAAGCCACCTACAGAGATGCACAAGAAGATGCAAGGACTTACAGAAAGAAGCTCAAGGAAAACATCAAGTACTTCACAGTTGCAGTAAGGAAAATCAAGGATGTCCATCTAAGAGAGATAATCATGGTGTGCAAGGACAACTGCTTGTGGCACCTAGCTTTTCAAACTCTAGAGAAACTGAGATTCACTGAGCTGTCAACAATAATGGACTTAATAGAACAAGGTGGGGCTAACAACAAGAGACTGTTTGATGACTTGAAGATAGATCAAGATCAAAGACTGCCTGAGGTTATCTCAAAGCCAAAGACAATAATCTTCCAAAGTCTATCTCAAGACAGCAGCATTGACCAGTTGGTGATCCCTTCAGATTTGACAAGAAAGAATAATACAAAGATCAACCAGGTGCTGCAAATGCTAAGGGCCAAGAGGGGAGTCAGGACAGCTGAGGAACTAGAGATGATTCACACTCTACAATCTTTGCATTCCTGAAGCTGTCAAAGAAAAGAGCAAAAAGAAGGATGGGGATGATGATGATGATGAGGAGAAAACCTATAAAAGGAGATCTCAGTCAAGGAGAGATAAGGATGGATCTAGTGAAAGCAGCAGGAGCAAATATTCAAAGAAATCAAAAGATGCTGGTGATGACAAGAGGGACTCCAAAGGGACAAAGGAAACAACCAGGAAAACAAGAAGTGGAATTCAGCAAGTCAAGGACATTGCTAGCAGCACTTTAACCACAACACAAGACTCTAAGTCTAGGGTGGGTACTGTTAGCAATGATCCTCCAAAATCATTGTCCATGACTTCTGAACCTGAATTGCCACAGAAGGAAGATGAAGCCACTAAAGTAATTTCAAGAAAACACTTCCACAAAGTTACAGCTAGTGGAGTGTTACAGTGGATGAAGGGGAAAGGAATGAAGCTACTTCCAAGTGATGTGGCACTGAAGACTAAATCTCCCTGTTCCAGAAAGGTATCTCTTGTGAAGCATTTGAAGATCAAGAGTGTACCCAGAAGGATAAGGATAACAAAGAAGACTGGAAAACTCACTAATGTTATTGGCATCAATGTGCTTCCACTAGATGAGGACTATGATGAAGATGCCCTAGCATTTTTGAGGGCTCAAAGGATCTTTGAAGTCAAAGTGAAGTTGGATCATCTAGAGATCAAGTACACTGATGGAAGAGAATGGATAATGAAGCAAGGAAGCTGGCAATATTTCTATAAGTATGAGCTTGAAAGGATAAATGCCTTACTGAATTTTGAAGAAAAAGAAGAAAGGACATGGAAGATAGATATTGCCAGGTACTTAAAGATGCATGCTGATTATGAAGAAAACATGAGGAAAGAGAATGAAAAGAAAAACATACAGAAAGATAAAGAAATGGCTGAGATGGAGAAGAGGGCTAAGGAGCTAAGGCAGAAAGGGATGTGCAGGGTCAAACAAAATCCTTACATTGTGGAGTACAAAAACTCACATGGAGGTCAAAGCAAAATAAGGATGGAGTTTCTTGATTCCTATGTAGAAAGTGCACTCAAGGCTGCAATTGATGACTTTAAAGGCTCACCTCTCATTGAAGAACTGATTGCAAGAGAAGAACTTCAAGAAGCCATTATAGACATGAAGAGAAAAGAAGAGATAAGGAAAAAGAAGATATATGATGATTTGCTAGAGAAGCAATTGGAAGCTGAAGCTGCTGAGCAACAAAAGTAATCTGTAAGCTTTCAATTTTTCTATGTAATCAAATTTCTGATCTCAATGTTCATGAATTGTCCTCTCTGTTACTAAATTTCCTTTTATGTAAGTTAGGCTTGTTATCAGACATGAAATTGTGCCTAAGGATCTTACTCACAATTTGGGGGAGATTGTTAGGCTCAAGACATGTCTGAATACCACTATTAACAAGCCTACACTATGTGACTATGTCACACTACATGACCTAGTGATTTCTATCACTGGGATAGAGTATAGGTCTCTAAATGTACTTGTCTGTTCTCATGAACAATAGCTTTATCATGTATGCTCAGATTTATAATGAGCTTAGTAAAGTTTCTTGCATCTAGATTGTATATATGCCATTGAATAATTATCCTGGTAGAAGTTCAGAAGTGTTCATGCAGCAGGATAGAGTTGAATAAGGCTATGAAGAAATAAGTTACAGGAATTTGTCTAAGGCATTATATAGCAAAGTCAAAAGAAAGCTATGTCGTGAAGTCACCAATATCCATGTCGTGAAGTACTATATCGCATAGTCCATTTTGTACTATGTCGAGAAGTCCTCAAGACACATGTCGTGAAGTGTTGAAGTCAGCAAAGTCAAAGAAGCCTAGATCGTGAAGTCTTCAAATGACCTATGTCGCATAGTCTTCAAATGACCTATGTCGCATAGTCTTCAAATGACCTATGTCGCAAAGTCGTCAAAGGCTATATCGCGAAGTCCTCACAAGTGAGATCGCGAAGTCAGGAATGAAGTGGAGTTCACGATATCAACACTTAGCCGTTTACAACAAGACAAATCAAGGTACAGAATCAAGAATCAAAAGAGACAAATACTGAAGCATTTGTTCTGGCAAGGTAGTCCAAAGAACAGATGGCTAATCTACAGCTAAACTTGGAGAGAAAGATAAGAGACAAGCAGCTACAGAAACGGGAAAGACTCCGAAAAGCAGGTGGTCCTTCCTGACACAGTTAACGTCTTATGGCAGGACAAGTTGGACTTTCAGCAAGGGGTAACTGTGTAAAAATAGGTGTGTGCACTAGTTTGTATAGGGCTTATATATATCATGCACATCCTATTGTTAGCGATAAGAGAGATACACATAGTTATTTGCTAAGCTCTTTTCTCTGTAAGCAAGCAAGTTCAAACTGTTCTTGTTTAGAAGCCAGAAATTCTATTGTGAATTTCTTGGAAAGCTGTAGTATTTAATTTGCTTATAAAGTGATTGTGTGTGTTATTTACTTTCTGCATATTACAATCATATACAGTCTGTTACTTAGTTTTCAAGAATCGAAAAATATATCAAACTATCCATTCACCCCCCCCTCTGTCTAGTTTCTAGTAGTATTCATTTCTAACATATATATAGAGGGTTACTCCAATGAGATCCCTCTTATTATGAGAACTGAGAGTCTATCACGAAATCACTAAAATTGTACAACAAATTACTAAATTATTATATAAACACATATATAATATATAACTGTATGTATAACAACCACCACCACAATGATCATCACCCCACCATCGCTAACATCACCAACCCCACAATCACTGCCATATTCTACCGCTACATCATCTGAATCACCAAATTCAAAGCAAAATCACCAAAATTTAAATCACATGTCACTACAACACCACATACATAATCATCAAATTCAAACCCCAATCACCCAAAACTTAACACGAATCACTAAATTTCATTAGAAACCACCTGAATCTATTAAAGCAAAATCGCCAACATCGATATATACATATGTGTGTCTAGCCACGTGAGGAATCGTGATCAGAACTATGATCAGAAGTAGCATCGGAAAAAAGTCACGACGCCAATATTATCATTACATACAGGATCACCAAAATTATGCTTAAATTACTAAAATTTCAAGACAAATCACCTAATTTCTACACAAATCACCAATTGTTTTTAAAGCAAATCATCGAAAAACACAACTTCCACCATACCTACCACCACAATAATAACTATCTCCTTCATGTGTCTTCCACCCAAACCGCAATCATTGCCCCCATAACCACCACTATAATTATGAAATCAGATCTGAGAATTTATAAATCAAAAACAAGCCCTACCTGATATGTGTATCTTTCCGATGACTAAATTAAACAGAAAAGTTAGTGTGAATTAATGACCGACGGTGTACGGATCGGAAAGAGGAACAACAATGGTAGATCGGAAAAATACAAATCGAAAGTGATGTAGCGATGATGATGATTTACTGGTGTAGATGTTTTTTCGATGATGATGGTGAGATCGGAAGAATGGTAGCCAAAGGTGGAGAGAGAGTGGAGGGGGAGAGGAGAGAGAGTGGAGGGGGAGAGGAAGGAGAGATGGAAACGGGTGACGAGAGAGAGAATGAGTAAAAAAAATGAAATTTAAATATTTTGTTTGTATGGCTGAGATTTAATTTTGACAGAAAATATGTTGGGCTAAGATTGGGTCTCAGTTCTCATTTTAAGTAAGGGTCTCATTTGAGCACTTGCCTATATATATATATATATATCGGAAGCAGAAACACGGGAAGAACAGTAGAAAATAGTAGAAAGACTAACCGGAATAGTGGAACTGAACAGTATTACTGATGATCGGAACAGGCAAAAAGCCGGTATGCAGTTGAATATGATGAAGACCAGGCAAGTAGCCGGTATGCACAGTTGAATATGATCGGAATAATTATAAACCAGGCAAGAAGCCGGTATGCAGTATGCAGTTGAATGCAAAAATAGTTTACTGGAAAATAGCTTACTATATAGAAGTTACTTGTTCTATGTACAAGCAAAGCATACAAACTAGAGAACTAGAGAGAAAAGAAAGAAAGGGAGAATCCTACTTACTTAGCAGTTTGCATCCTGCCTTCAAACATACAAAGGAAACCCATATATATAGGGCTGAAAACCGGAAAGGAATAACCTTTCAATTATTACAAAAGCAAAAGACAAAAAGTAAAAACATTTTACTTAAGTGAAAGTAATTCACTTGGGTTAAAGTACAAGTTAAAGCAATTTACTTTTGGGTAAAAGTAAAAGCAAAAGTATTTTACTCGAATAACTTGTCTGCTGGTAAAAGCATTTTACTTGGGTAACTTGTCGGCTGACCGGTAATTTGTCGGCTGACCTTTGAGGCTGACCGTTGACTGATGAATCTTATAATTCATGCATACGGATCCTGAGCATCTTGTAAATCTGCGCATTCATAAGCATTAGTGACTGAATTCTGACTGGAATTTTGACTGGCTTCTGGGGAATCATCTTCCTGGGAAGCTTCCTTTTTGAGGCTACTGGCTCTGCTTTGGATAGCCTTCAAGAGATTAGTTAATTCACTGGCTGATAACTTGTCGATGTTAGAAACATCTAATGAAGACGATGGTCTATCAGATAATTTCTTTTCTTGAATAACTGGATTAGGTTTTACTAATGGGAACTCTTTCTGGACTTGATCAATAATTCTGTTTATGCCAAACTTATCCCACCATTTGACATAATGGGTTCTGGCAACACAACTGTGACCGTCATGCTGGGTAACTAAAGCCCTGCGGCTTCCTGTTTCATAAATTGTGGTGGAGTCTTGGACGGGGGTAGCAATATTGTATTGCCATTTTGCAATCCAAGGGACTTTGTATTTACTGAAAAAATGAAGGACTTCATAATCTGCGTAATCTGGGTTTCTGTTTAATCTTACTTTACTAAAATACTCTATCTGTTCTAAGAGTACGTCTGGAATGATTGTTCTAACTGGACCATACATGTTCCACCAATCTGTGAACCATAATGGTATGGTGCTTTTGAAGTATTTATCAAATTGAATGAACCAAGAGTGACTGAAAGTTTGGTTTTGATAAAGGAAAACTTTGTCCCAAGCATCAATGTAATCATAGTAACAAAAGTGTTGGTTACTATTGGTTAGTGGTTGAAGATCTGACGGGTGACTATGCCATTTATCCTGGGAAATTATTTGTTTAATGTAGATAGCATGATAGAGAACTTTTGATGCGTCTCTACTATCCATAATAGGTTTAATGGTAACTGAGTCTGTTTCGAATAGAATATCTTTGTAATATGACAAAGATTTATATGGAGCTAGGGGAGCAAAATGCCAACCTGGTGGAAAGTATTGTGCTGCAAGTTTGACTGGGTCGTTACTGGGTTTCATAAAGCTTTCTATGAAAAATATATTATATTCATATCTATAAATATAATCACTGGATTTTTCATATGACTTAAAGGGAATGGATGGTTTGGTAGAAACTATGGCTTTACTTGTGTTTGTAAATGGGTCAATGACCGGTGGTTGACTAGCAAGAACAGTACTGTATGGTTTAGGGATTTGTCCCAAAACCTGGTACCTGTTAACTACATTTATTGGTTGAACTGTGGTAACTGGATGGGGGATAATGACTCCCTTGAGTTTACTGTCGTTACTGGATTTTCCTCCTCGAGAGTTGCTGCTTCCTCCACGACCATGGGGGTTACCTCTAACACTCATTTTTCACTCACTCCTGTTTGCAGAAATTCTCTAGTTAGGAAATCTGGAATTGAATTTTCACTTCCTTTAATATATTGAATGTCAAAATCAAATATACTTAATAGTGCTTGCCATCTGGCAAAAATCTGTTTTGATGCAATATTTTGAACATCTTTTTCCAAAATATATTTTGCTGACTGGCAGTCAATTCTTACTAAAAACTTTTGGTTTAAAAGTTCATGCTGAAATTTATTGATGCATAAGACTAGGCTTAATATTTCTTTTTTGATGGTTGAATAATTTTGTTGGGTAGGATCCCAAGCGCCTGAATGGAAACAAACAATTTCTTCACGCGAAGAGGGATCTGTTTTCTGTTTGAGGATTCCTCCAAATCCAATTTCAGAGGCATCTGTCTCTACGATTTTAAATGCAGAGGGATTTGCTATACCAAGACAAGGAAGGGTCTTGACATATTTTTTAATATCTTGGACTATCGAAGTATGAATAGAAGTCCAAGGAGGGGGATTACTTTGTAACCGTTCAAATAGTGGTTTACACTGTCTTCTAAGATCTTTATAGAATTCTCCTATATAATTGAGGGATCCTAAAAATCTTTGAAGTTGGGTTTTATCCAGTATTTCATCAGGAAATTTACTAGCAAATTCTATGGCCCTATCTATTGGTTTGATTTTTCCATACTGTATGGTATGACCTAAGAATCTTACCTTTGTTTGGAACAATGAGCATTTACTGGGTGACAACACTAATCCATTGGTTTTGACTGTCTTAAAGAAAGAATTTAAATGTTTCCAATGTTCTTCAATTGAATTGGAATAAACAAGGATATCATCAATATAAACTATTGTAAAATGGCTGAATGGGTTGAATATGTCATTCATGACATTCTGGAATTCACTAGGGGCATTTTTAAGACCAAATGGGACTACGTTCCATTCATAATGTCCAAATGGGGTAGTGAAAGCTGTTTTATACCTATCTTCATTACTGATTTGGATTTGCCAAAATCCACTTTTTAAATCAAATTTACTGAATATAACTGCTTGGTTTAATCTGTTAATTAAATTTTTTTTAGTAGGTAATGGATATCGGATCCATTCAAGTACCTCATTTAATGGTTTATAATTGATTACTAATCTTGGTGCTCCTCTTTCTTTCTCAGCATTTTTATTGACATAGAATGTCGCACAAGACCAAGGGGATTTACTATTTCTAATTAATCCTTTACTGAGTAAATCATTAATTTCTTTTTTACAGTATTCTAACTGTTCATGATTCATTTGGATAGGCCTAGCTTTTGTTGGAATTAAATGTTCTTTAAATTCCTTTGCGTAAGGCAATTTGACCATATGTTTTTTCCTATGCCAAAAGGCATGAGGAATATCAGAACAAACTTCTTTTAATAAGGTTTTATTAAACTGTTCAATTTTACTCTGGAGTTTATTATCCATTAATTGGTCTTCAACTCTTTTGTACTTAATCTCATTTTTTAAATGTTTTAAATGACTTTTCTTACTATTTAATATTGTAAGGTTTTTAGTAACTGATTTTTCTTGAATAGTTCTTAGATCTTTTTCTTCAGGTTCTAAGATAAAATTAAATGTTACTGTTTGACCTAAATGTTTACTAACTAATCCTTTAGTTGAAGTTGTAAAAGGATATAGTAAATAAATGAAGGGTAAACCTAATATGATTTTATCTGTCATATTGTTTATTAATACAAAAGAAGTATTAAAACAAATATTATCTTGACAAATATGAACATTAGGTAGTTTATATTTTATGTTCATTTGACTACCATTTGCTGAACTTAATCTTTCATTTGTTTTTTCATAATAAGTAGTTGGTATTAATCCTTCTTGAACACAATTTAAGTCAGCTCCTGTATCAATAAGGGCTGCTGTTTCAATAATAAAAGTTTTATTAATAACTAGTTTAATGTTGGTGTACCATTTTTGAATAGTAATATCTTTAAGTATTTTTAAAGATAGTCCTTGTTGCTCAATATTTTCAGATTCTTCATTTCCTAAATTTTCTTCATCAGAAGAATCATGGATTGATAACTTTGGATCAGTTTTAATCTTTTCAATTTCCTCTTTTAACTTAGGAATTTCTTGTTTTAAACTAGAAATTTCTTTCTTTAATTTATTGACTTCTTGATTTAAATCTGTTAATGTTATTTCTTTAACTGGATTTTTAAATCTTTCAAGTGTCTTATTAAGGCTAATTTTAGTTTTTTTCATTTTTCTTATCTGATTTATTATCTTGGTTAAGTAAGGTTTTTAACTTATTAACATATTGTGTTTTTAATTGGGGATCTGTTATTTTACTGATTAATTCTATTAATAAATGAGTTTCTTCTTCTTGTTTTTTAGATAACACATTTATTGTTTTAGTACAACAATTTTCATTACAATTGTCTGTACAACCTATAGTAATATTTGGTTTACTATCATCACTTTCTGTATTACTAGTACTAGTTGTTTGAGAAAGTTTATCAGTATAATTATCACTAGATTCATTCTCAATTCTCATTAATTGAAGTATAGTTTCTGTATCTTCATTTGAAATATGTAACTGGTTAAGTTTATCTTTGACTCTACATTCATTTTTATAATGACCTGCTTTGCCACAACCGTGACAAATGACTTTACTCTTATCGAATTTACTCTTATCAAATTTCTTGGTAAATTTTTTAAAAGTTTTAAACCTTTGGGGTTTTTTATAATATTCTTCTTTACTATCTTTTTTAATATGTTTATTAAATTTCTTATATTTACTATGATGTTTAGGTTTATTTCTGGAAGGGGCTATGGGTGGTAAACCATATTGTTCACAGAAAGTTCCTAACTCATATTTAGCTTTATCTTTATCTTTATTAACTTGTTTACTAATTTTGTGATCAATACATATTTTTAGTCCTATTTTTTGAATAACACTTATTATTTCACCATAAGTTAATTCCTCATAATTAATAAATCCTAGATTTTTACTTAATTCTTCTCGAATTTTATGTGCAAATAGATTTGGTAATCCATTTACAAACTTTTCTTTCCAGAAAGGTTTATTACTATCTTCCCTTAACATGACTCTAGACATAAAGACATCTTTATACCATCTAAAATCACTAAGTTTTGGGCAAGTTAAATTACTAAGTTGATCATGAATTCTTTCAGTAATATTACTGGGAGTTCCAATAAAATGTTTAATTATTGTGTATATTAAAGTGTTGACTCCATCTGGTTGAAGTCCTATTAATTCATCAAATATAGGTTGACCATTATTATCAAGTTGATAAGCAGTAATTATACTATGCCTAGTGTCTTCAGTGAGATGTTTTTCCCACCAAGACCTTATGGTTCCTGTGAAACCACTTACTAATATCTCAACAATTTCACTTTGATTTAAATGATTGTTTGTTGTTATATAGCAATTTGCTACCATTGACATATGATTTAATTTGTTTAATATTTCTTGTTCACTAAGTCCATCAATATTCCATTCATAGATCTTTTTAGCTGAAACAGAAAATTGATTATCTAGATTTTTCTCCTCAAATTGCAAATCAGGGGGAGTTGGTCTAGGATAATAATTCTTTGTTTGAGTTGTGATATTAGGTTGGTAAAAACCTATCTTTTTAAACTGATTAAAATCATTTTGACTAGAAGCATCACTGTCATTAGTACTTTCGTGAAAGCCTAATACTTTTATAGTTTTACTGGATGATTCTGGTTTATCTAGTTTTTTAAATAACTTATCTAATGTTTTAATTAGATCTTTGTCTTTACTAGGTAAACTTAGATTTTTCCTATTACTAGGTAAATTTATTAAAGGTTTTTCTTCTAACTCTTTGTCATTCTCTTTAATAAGATCTGGATTTAAATATTGTTTTATATTAGGATTTTTAATTTTGTCTTCAATTTTATCTAACTGTTTACCTATGGTGGCTAAATATTGATTAGTGAAATTATTCTGTTCAATTAATTTCTTTTCATCATTCTGTCCATCAGACATTTTAAATGGTGAAGCTATTACTAAAGTATCTTTTACTGGAATTATTATTGTTTCTATTGGAGGATGACTAGACGAAACTTTGGTTTTATCTTCTTTAATCCAATTTGTTTTAGTAATTGTATTACATTTACCGTAGTACTTTTCGTACCATGAATAAAAAGTAATATTAATTTTTTCTTTTGTTACAAATTTCTTCCATTTGTTAACTACTTTTTCTCTATCATCGTGACTATGATTTTCCCTAAATTGGTGCCTTTTAACTTTGTTTTCTTTCGAATTGAAATCTTCTGTTAGAAATTTCCAATTGATTTTAGTTTCTTTATTAATCGTTCTTAACTGATGATTAATTGGTTTAGTTTCAAAATCTGATTGAGTAGGGGATAATTGTTGTTCATTATCACTATCAGATTGATTACTAGATTGATTATAAAAGGGATGACTAGCTTGACCTTCATTGGCTATACCTTTTAATTTTAAATCTTTAATACTTGTTTTACTGACTAAGTCAGGTATTTGTTTAGGTGTTTTACTAAGTAAATCACTATCTTTTCTAGATGAATTTACTGATTGGTTACCAATTTCTTCTAACATAAGTGGCTTTCTATAATTATCGAAACTGATTCTAACAGTCCCGTCTAGGTATTGCCTTATGTTATCTAAATTCATTATGTCACTTGTTAATGGAGTCTGTGGGATTTCATTATCTAAAACCCATTGACTCGGTAGGTTAATATCTTTCCAAAGTATTGTTTTTGGAACCTGGATATTAGCATCATTTGTACTACTTTGAATTAAAACAGTTTTGTCTTTTGGACATTTACTAAGTGCATGAATATTTAGATTAGTTTTCATTGTTTTATAATAAATTCTATATATTAATGCAATTGGTTGAGATCCCTCAATCATTTGAGTGATTTCACCAGCTGTTTTAATATTTAAAGTTAATGATTTTAGTAAATTAGGGTCATTCAGACTTAAAGTAAAGTCTGGAAAACAATTAAAATGGACTGGTCCATTATGGAGACTAGATTCCATTATTCCTAAAATACTGGGAACATAGTTTAAATATCTCGCATCTCTTAAACATAAAAGAATGCTAGAATTAATTCCTTTTACTGATAATGGTTTAACTGCTACTTGAATTAAACCTATGTGGATAAAATTATAGTTTCTCTTTTTATACTTTCTTATTATATCACTAGTTAACAGGGAACAACTTTCATGTTCTTTGTTAATAGCATATATTTTTTCTACAGTTTTAACATTGTAATTGGTTTTGAAATTATCTGTAAAAGTTGACTGATAGATTTGTTTTGGATCAATATTGGGTATATTCCAATTTCCTAAGTCTTGACTTATATTTTCATAACTATGTTCTTCTTGGTTAACTATATCTGGGATCGACGTCATCGGTGACCTCGAGCTAACTGAGGAACTAGACCTAAATAGTCTATTCATTAATATTGTTTTAACTGTTTTGAATTATTTAGAGTGATTCTGGGTATATTAGTGCATACCTTTCTACCTTAAGCACACGCATACCTATATGTCTAAACGCTCTTATCCAACACTGCTCACACACTGAGACTTACCAAGGATTTCTAGCAACGACACTAGGTGGTCTACAGTAGAACTGGTGACTAACTTAACAGAATAACTAAAAGATAATCTGAAACAGTTGTAAAACACTATTACTGAACGGAAAACAGTATATATTCAGGTAAATGTTGTATGTATATATAAGTATGCATATTAATTTACAGCATTTAATAATATGTAATAAATATATATGTATAAGTTTGGAGCATTTAATAATACTAGCGTAACAGCCCGTGCAAGGCACGGGCCTGCATAGAGATGTCAATAATTTTTATTGTGAAAAAGTTATATGTTGTAGAGGATGTCGTTAAGGACCCACAAACCCTATTTAGAATTTCATTTTATTAAAATGATTATATGACATTACGAATCAATTTAATGTATTCTATAAAGTTCTATTATTATTATGAAAGATTATACTTTTTTTTAACATCGTACAATAATTTTTGGAATACAATTGAAATTCTATTTTCAAAACTTGTAATTTTCAATTTTCCCAAACTATCGTCTACTAACAGTCTGAGTGATCATTATGTAATTATATACTATGTAATATCCTATATTTTAAAAACTCACCCTGATTTTTAACACGAACGTCAGTGGGGTTGAGGGAGAGGGGGTTAGAAAAGTGGAAAAAGATATAGATAAGTTAATAAAGAATGACATGTTACTTTAGAAAATGTTAACAAATGAACAATACATTCTGGATTTTTTTTTTTTAAGAAAATCACTACATTTACGCAGAAATCACTATTTATTCTTACAAGAATCACCAACATTTTAGTGATTTTCGCAAGCATAAATAGTGATTTATCGTCGGAATATATCAAATATGGTATGCAAACTGATTGTTGCGAGATGAAGAAAAATACAGTGAAGTTAGATTTCAAAAAAAGATCACCAATTAACGGGAAAAATTAAATTAAAAACGAAGGGGATTAGGTGGGATTGTGTATGTGAGGGTGTATTTTAACTGTGTGTGGTGCAGTAGAGGACCATTAGATTAGATTAATCTAAGGGCTTAGATTAGTTTCTAGTTTCTATTTTAATTTTAGTTTCTATTTGATCACTAGCCTATATAATAGATTTTAAGTGTACCAGGTTGTTATTTATGCCTCCACTCTCTTGTTTTGGGAGTAAGCTGAATTATCATTTTCTTGAATGCAATTTTTTGTTCCTTGTTCTTTATCCTTTACTTACAAAAAAACCCTAAAAATGTTAGTATAGCTCTGTTTTGATTGCTTTATTGTTAACAAGAATTTGCATACCATTTACCAAGAAGCCATACTTACTAATCGGAAGGAGGAATTTGCATACCATTACCAAGAAGCCATGCTTACTAATCGGAAGGAAATTAAATCGTATAAATTTTTACAAAGCTGATTAAATCATCGCACACATACTACTCTGTATCATCATCAGTCTATACCAGTAGAACGAGCATGAATATGTTAAAACATAACGGACAAATTAGATTTCCGACGTTACTGATATCAACAACGCAGACCACCGAACCATCATGTACAAAAAATCGCTCAAAGTAACACTTCTCCGTCAAAAAATCAATTGTTTTAGAAATAATTTGAACTCGCAAAAATTTGGATGTAGAGAGGGAAGATTTTCGCTAGACCAGAACCTCCACTTGGTTAGCAGGCCCATGTTTAACTACATAATAAATTCATACATTATCTGAACCTGTTTTTAATCTTACTTTTGGGCCAAGGAGAAAGGGGGTCAAATGTGAGCACCAAAAATGATTAATTTCAGTAAGATTTTTAACGGAACTCAACAACTATTTTTGTCGTCAAAACTCAATAAACATCAAAAGTTAAATTTATGACAGATTGTACAAGAATCAAAGTTAAATAAAGAGAAATTATCAAAAATACTATTTTTTCTAATTTTTTTTTTGTAATTTGACCATTTTCTGGAAATATTTACAAAAATACTAACTTTTTGAAAATATTTGCAAAAATACGGTCTGCAACTACTTTCAACCATCAAATCAACTACAGAAGCAACCAAAAATACGGTCTGCAACCAAAGCAACCAGAAGCAACTTTTTAAAAAAATGATTGAAAAACAACTGAAAATTCAAAAAAAAATGTTAGTAAGATGTTTGGTAAGCTTGTGGTATTGATTAAACCGTTCCCCAGGAATTCAGTAGTTAACATTTGGGGTTCAATATTGGGTTTTAGAAATATTGAGAATGAGGAATAATCTGTATACGGACTTAGGGTTTAGGGTTTAGGGTTTAACCTAACCTACCCTGATTTTAGGATTGTTTACAACCCCAAAATTAGGTCGCCGAAAAAAAAACATTTTTTGATTAAAAAGTTGCATATGTGGTTGATTTTGGTTGCAATTGCAGGTTGAAAGTAGTTGCAGACCTTGACGACCGTATTTTTACAAATATTTTCAAAAAGTTGGTATTTTTGTAAATATTTCGGTATTTTCACAAAAAAAATTAAAAAACACATAATATTTTTGCAAAAAAAAAATTTTGAATTGGATATTTATGAGAAAAACCCTTAAATAAATTATGTTACTAGATCCGAACGGAAACCCTTATCCTCTGAATTTTCCGGGGTCAAATTCAAACAGAGTTATGTACGCTAGTCTGATAAATTTACTGTAATTTATGTGATTGAGAAATTTAACAGCAATTTAAACGGAGTTTGTTATAATTATTCGCAATTTGTAACCTATATCAGAGACAAGAGCAGAGAAAGACAGCAGATGTGAAATTACATAAATTAAAATGTGACGGCATTTCCACTAGAATTATAATGAACATTCATCAACCATTTCGTAACCTAAGAAATGGAGTGGGGGTTGCTGGATTTGCTTTAGCTTTAAGAAAAATGGCATGCCTTGAAATTTCAATCCTAATGTCATATTGGAGGAAGAAGACAAATACAGAGTAAAAGGAGCACCCCTGTTCAAATATTAATCTTATGGTCTTCCACCGTCATCTTGAAATACCAATCATTCCCCGTAATAAAACATAACGGGAACAATCCCCTCCCGTAATAAAACATAGCGGTAATCATTATGAAACATAACAGCACGTAATTATCATCTATCGATGACCGGGGATCAAATCCCTTATATATATACTTAAAGTAGAAGCAAAATTTAATTTAAAAGATTTTATCCATTTGTATCACGGCACGGAGGACCAACTTTCCGTAAAACTTTATCTTAACGAGCAAGCATTACTCACATACCAAACAAAAGTGAAAGCAACTACACATACATGTAAATTAGCAAGAGAAAACAAAAACTATACATGCATGTGTCCAGTATCAACTATCAATCATGAATTCTAAATTGCATTAACAAGAATGAAAATGAAATTGCACAACAAAAATATGTTACAAGTTTATTTCAATTCTCGGCATGTTCAGACCACCCCTTGTTCTAACAATTAAGAACTTGATTCCGAGTTTGAAAACTCGAGAAAAATAAGTAAACGGGTCTTCACTTGCTTTCTTTCCTTTTTAAAACTCGGTGGTAGATGTAACAGCAGTTGATTTAGCAGATCAATTCAACATGTTTTTATGACAGGTCAAAGAAATCCAGTTGCAACCTCAAGAAAGTTAAAAGAAAATAAAGGTGTTCCCTTCCCTCTGTTTTCTTTACTTATTTCCTATGGTCTGGTTAAATTTTACAAATAGTATGAGAATTCAAATCCAAAGATCTATAGAAGCCGAATTATGAATCCAACCCCACTTAATTTCCTTTACTCGTATTTCAATAATATAAAACATATTGAGCCCCACTATCTCTCAATCACAACCCCTTTTCTTTCCTCTTTACTTTGTTTAATCCAACTCTTTCCCTTTTTTAGGGTTATTTATAAAGCCAAACCTCCATTATTTACAAGTTCATGTTCTCTGTATCTTTAGAGCTTTTGTCTTCATAATAATAATTCATATAATGCTTCCACCACCTTCTCCCCCTCTTCTTCCTCCTCCTCCACCACCACCACTATTACTACAACCTCCCCCGACCCCTCCTCCGTTTCCGCTCACCCCACCGCCACAAAAACTAAGAGTTCCTCCTCGTCACCAGCTTGTTTTATCAAAAAAGGGTATAAATCAGAAAAATGTTCAAGCAGAGTTACTCGGCAGTGGAAGAAAAACAAGAGTTCAGCCATTACTTAGGCCACCTCGCAGGACCAATCCTTTGATATGGTTTTGTGCAATCCTTTGTCTAATATTTAGCCTCACTCTCATTGTTTCTGGAATTCTTACTTTAATTGTCTTTCTTGACATAAAACCAAGAAAGCCATTGCTTGACACGCCCAACGCCAGCCTAAGTGTCATCTACTTCGACTCACCAGAGAATCTTAACAGCGACTTCACCTTTCTTGCCAATTTTTCTAATCCAAACAAAAAACTTGATGTGAGAATTGAGTACCTGGAAATAGAGCTCTACTTTTCCGACAGCCTACTAGCAAGCCAAGTTCTTCCACCTTTTAGCCAAAAACCAAAAGAGGCCAAATTGATTTCGGTGCGTTTTATATCCAGCTTGGTGTATTTGCCTCCAAAAGTTGCTTTGGAGCTGCAAAAACAGGTTGTTGGTAACAAAGTTGCATACAACATCAGAGGAACATTTAAGGTGAGGGTGAGCTTTGGTTTGATTCACTTCCACTACTGGTTGCATAGACGATGCCAATTAGAGTTGACAAGTCCGCCAACTGGCATCCTCATCACCAGAAGCTGTAAAACTAAGAGATGAAAAACACAATATTACTCTGTTCTAGTTCATCTCAACTGAAATTCCTTTCATAGAGTAAAAAGAGTGAAAACTTCAAATGTATAGATTCATGTCATACATATAGTTCTGTGTGCAGAATTAATTATTGCCATCACAGACCTTATGTACGATATTGCATATTCTCATCGATAAACTCAACAGATTGGCAGACACCAAAAAACAACATACACCGATGGGCATAGTATCACAATGGAGAACATACAATACTCCCTCTACTAGCCTTTCTGGAATTTCAGTTCAAATTGTAGCATAACCGAAAAAAATATGGGCATGGTATCACAATGAAAAACATAGAAATGCTTCCTCTATTAGCCTTTCTGGAATTTCAATTTCAATTATAGTATATCCAACTAAGTATTAACACATAGGTTCGACTACTAGCCATCTGATTTCTAAATTCTAACTGTTTCTCACATCAAAATTTACAACAATGAAAATTTTAAAATTTTATCAAAAAAGACAAAACAAACAATGACAAACCAATGCAAAGCGTTAGCAATATCTTCTCTATATCTATTCAACCTTACATAGAGTATAATGCAAAATACTCAGATTACGTGGGATTATGGGATTATGGGAATCATCAATCATCTTTAATGACCTAAGTGGACTTCAGGTTGTGACAACTGTACAACACACATCAAAAGAAACCTGCAACTAATAAATCTTTGTTTCGAAAGCAACCAATTAGAAGTTAAATTGTCCTTTGGCATCAACAAGTTTTAGTACCAAACTAACACAAAGGGTTCCCGTAAGGTAGGTACAGTCCACCAATTCCCACTTTACAATGAATTGCTCGAGTGCTTACTTGTTGAGATGTGGGAGGCAGCTCAACAAATTATGTATTTGCAACATTTACAAGGACAGTGATTTCTTATCAGCAAGAACTATATTGTGTGAATCAAAGTGCATAAGTGAATTGAACATGAGGTCACATCGTACAGTAAGCTCTGCAGGACAGAGATGAGAGAACCCACTATAAAAACACTCAACAAAAGTAAGATGCATCTTTCATTATTTTAGTAATATGAATAGCAGGAAGTCATATGAACATAGAGTTTACAGGTTTGGGAATTTCGCAGTTTATGAAAATTATATGCGGAAATCAGTCAATTTAAGGATCCACTGATACAACTTACAAATACAGCACACAGTCCAAAATCAACATGAGTCACAGTACCGTAAACAGATGTTATCTCTTTAAGCAAATCATCATTATAAAGTGGAAGATTCCTCTGGAACAGGAACTTAAATAGATCACGGAAACCAATGACACGTACAAAATTGACATATTAATTGAATCATGCAAGATATTGTTAGCCTTGTGGCTTATAAACCTTAGCCACACTCAGAGTCAATAATGAAAGTATTTATGATGTGAAGCAAGTAACCAATTGGTCTATTAAGTAAAGTAGGAATCAGAATTTAGGACTTGACACATGATAAGCAACCACTTGAATTGTTTTTTACTTTTAAAAGGTAGGCACCTATCTTGTTAAGAAACCTTACCTCCTTAGACGGTAAATGGTAAACAGGCTGAACAGAATATACTAATATGGTCGAGGAGGATCATATCTGTTGAAATTTAATTTCAAAAAATATTTATAACCTCAATTTATCCACAGGGGTCTGTTATTACTTTATGCAGACAAGTTCAAAATAATTATCACTTCCTTCTGTTGATAACCCAGTGGCTTCCTTTTGGAGACCAATTTGGCTCCAATGCTTTATCCCATCCACAAGCCCTTCGTATTAACTATTAACTAGGTTTTACCAGTACTACCCTAAGAGGGCTAACAAAAAAACTATGCAGCAGACATTGCAAGTTGGGAAACGATAGAAAGCTATATCAGAAGGTAAAAAGCATTTGTGTCAGAAAGGTAGTTTATAACAGTGGCCAATTCAACACAAATTAAAACAAATCTTCTTTTATAGAATAAGCAAGTAGAGAAGGCATGGTTGAGACTTGTACATCTTTCATGGAGCATTGATGTGAAAATCGCTACACACACAAAGTAAATTGTCGTTCAAGTAATTATGGAAGAATAGGGGGGTAACATACTATATTAATTTAAAGCTTGAGAAAAAGGAAATCAGGTTTTATGCTTGTTCAAGGAATTAGGATTTCAGTACATATATGTGCGTATTTGGCCGGCCTTGTCCACTTACAGTTGACATCCAGATGTTCACAATTTACGAGTCTGAGCCTTTCAACCAAAGACCAATTAAACTCAGTAAAGCACAGGTACACACTAGAGAACTTCATGAATTAGTTTATGTGGTACAATTATAGTTTTTATTGTTAATATTATTATTGTTTAATATTTACAAATTTAAGTGCAAAGTCATGAGAAGATTTTTCTAAAAGGGTGTCATTGTAATATTTAAACTCCCCATTAACTTGAAAATTCATCCAAGGGTGAGATATACAAAGGACAGAAGACCGTGAAAGAAGTGACGGAATCCCAGTAAATCATGAAAGGCACCTTACTGAATTCATTTTTAATTAACAAGCTTATTTAGAAGCAAAGTAAAGCAAACAGCGAAAGGAGAATTCATTTCTATGATCTAGATATCTAGTAGACTTCAATGTGGAAGCAAGTGCATACTAGAACCAACTGTGCAAGCATGTTGCAGAACTAGATGCACAAAAATATACTAGGCACATTTCATCAATTCGAGACTAGAGAGAACTAGATTTTGACAATTAGTCATCTTATATCAAAGCAAAAACAACAATGTCCAAAATTATTTTGTCAAACAGCTTATAAAGCTGGATCCTGAAGACATGATCCATTTTTAGATAGCATTATCTAATGATCATAACAATGAACACAATTTCCTATAAAACAAAAATAAAAATCTCACTTTGATAATGTCTACATAGTAATACAGATAATTCAGGATAGGAAAAAGACAAAGTAAAAGAACCACGGACATAGTTGTCCCGGAAAAAGACAAAGGGAACATAGATCAGCATGTAGAAGCCCCTGAACAGAGCCAGTCATTACGTTACAATATGTTTATGAGTAAGGCAGGTACAGTGGTATATGTCTTAGCATAAAAGGAAGAAATGAACTTTAAACACATTATAGTGTAATTTCATGACAGATAGAATAAAGAACAAAAGCGTGTTTGATATATATGATTGATTATATTGTATCGACATTCAATACATCATATTATTACTTAGTATTTGCTAACTATGAGTACAATGGAACATAAAAACAAGTACACCAACTGAACTCCACACAAAATTGGCAACTAGAAGAGATTAAAAACATGAAACCTCTTTTCATGAGCTGCTTCCAACTTCAGATGGTGTTTTTGCTTCAATTGACAACGCATGCAATCCACTCTGCAATTCGTCTTGCAATAGCCCATATACAAGCCTATGCCTCTTAACTAAACTCTTCCCTTCGAACTCCTTTGAAACCACTCTCACATTAAAATGTGTCTCTCCATCACTACCTCTGACCCCAGCATGTCCAGCATGCTGATAAGATATATCTTCCACTTTCAATTCATCAGGCTTAAGCTCTCTTTCCAACATCTCCCTAATTCTCTCTCCTCTACTCCCTAGAGCAATCACATTCCCGGAACTCGAACCCGAATCACCACCACCTACTTCAAAACCATCTCCAGCATCCAAATTACCATTCCTATCACTACTCGAACCCGAATTCACACTCTCCACAACCGTCTCATTACTACCACTTTTGTCAGCTTCGATAAACAAATTCAAAGCCTTCTTTTGCATCAATTTCAACATATTCAAAAACCCATTATTCCTAGAAGGGGTCAAACTCTGTTGCAACCCAAGAAGCATTGCAAAATCCGGCGAAACCCGAACAATCTCCTCAACGGGTTCCCCCGAAAGACCCTGAACAAGCAATGCTGCTAACCCCTTAGTAAGCACAGAATCAGAATCAGCTTCAAAGATGACATTTTTATCATCATCAAAATAAGCCCTGACCCAAACCTGAGAAACACAACCCTGAACTTTATTATCAGAAATCTTGAATCTTGAATCAAGGGGTTTCAAATTTCGACCATAAAACAATAACTGTTCATATTTAGCCTTAGAATCTTCAACTGATTGAAAAAGCTTGACAATTTCTTGAAGCTTTGGAGGAAGATCAGAAATGGGTTGAAGATTAATTGAAGTTGATGGGGTTGAAGATGATGATGAGTGAGGTGTTGTGGCTACTCTCTGGATTGAAATTGATCTGAAAAATGAGATTTTTGAGGTCATTTGTGAAGGTGTAGTTGTGAGAAATAGGGTTTTAACAAGTGGGGTTTTAGCTGGATGAAGTATAGATTGTGGGAACCTTGAAGAAAATACTCTGAATGAGGCCATGTGTGTATACTCTGAATAGATTGTGGTTTTGCTTCAATGGAAATTTGCAGAGCTTTGTATTGAAGAAGATAGATTATATGATTGTTTATTGAGAACGAAGCCCACGAGACTTGAATTGGGCTGGGTTTCCACTATAACCCATTGTCGTTGATTTCGGAAATCCGAACAAATCCGTTGAGGTATAGTATAGCGATTTATCGATAAATCGGGTTTCGGATTAATAAATCGGAACAAAAATCGGATAAATTGTAATATTTTAAATATATTTAATATATTAGCCTTATAGATAATATAATAAACCATTTAAAAATAATTCATAGCGATATATCGGATTTCAAAAATCGAATCAGTCAAATATTTTTAAACGATAAATGTGTAACCAACCTGGTGGTTGGTCACTTCTCCAAATTCAGAAAATGGGCTTGGAATGTAAGAATTATGAACCATTTGATAGTAACTAGGATAATTCATGCTTTTATATATGGATGAAAACTGATAAAACATGAACAATTAAAGTACTCGACATAAACAAGACAACAACTGAAATTAACAGAATTGAAATATAAGCATAAATGAAATGAAAATATAAAGACGATAGTTTCTTCTTCGATATCTTTCCTTCCTCCGGGATACTGTACATATAGCGTAGATGTTACTTGGGCTCAAATGGGCCTGTAGCTACAATTGGGCTGGTTAGTACCAGACTAGCTCGGTGGCCCAGCTCAAAATAAAAGATTAATTGGTCCAATCTCTCCTGCCGGTTACATTCCCTTCTCCTTAAAAACATCCTTGTCCTCAAGGATGATTCAAACCTGAGATACACTTTGTAACGGTCACACTCTCCTGGGTCAAACACGAATTTTATAGCACTCCAATACCAACCAAGGAACACCTGCTTGACGATTGTTGCACCTATATTCTGATTGTTGTCCCACACAACGGCCTCACTTTGGAAGTTCGACACATTGTATGCACTAGCATGTAGAGACAATCTTGGAATTCTAGTGGAAACATCTTAAAATCATCAGAAACATCAAACAAGCATAAGTAAACATACATGTCTCCTCTCGATTTGTTACATACTAGACAGATGTAATGACCGCAAGCATATTCCTGGCAGCAAGCAGAATGAATATAGTGGCCACAAGAACTTGCTCTGAAACTTTCTCCGGGAAACAAAAACTTACACGATATAGAGTAATATGTTTCTAGGTTTTGTTGCTCCTTCAAAGCCACTTGATCAATGACTTTATCACCTATTATTACCTTCCTTTTGTACTTAAAATTTAGCCACAACATGTTGAGTTCTCTACGACCTTGCTTGTCACATGGTACTCCAATGTCGACATATTTTATACAAAACATAAAAGAAGCAAGCATCTCAAATGATTCTCGGACACTTAAATAAATCACCTGCAATTTTAAAGCCTCAATCCAGTGCACAAAAACTGAACCAAACAAAATTAGTGACCATATACCTTCTAGTGCAAGTCTTTTAAGTTCTGTCTTGACAACATCATTGTTTGGAGGAGATAAGTATTGAGGTACCGCTAAAGTAATAAAAATCACTATGTTGGAGTACTTGACAGTGGATGCTAATAGTAAGTTCACGTTCGATTTTAAAAGGAGCCTTGCAATAAAGAACTCAGCGGTAACTCTATTCATTTCATTATGGGCCAACATTACTTTTATTTCCAAAATAGGATGTTCCTTCAGCAGTTGTTTTCCAGTGAAAAACTTCAGACTAATCTCCTCAAAAGTGTGCACATCATCATTTATAACCAATAACACAAATATAGATTTAACCAGCACTTTCCATTCCTCAACTTTTGTAACTGTATTTCCTCCGACAACAATATCATAATGTAAATCAGAACTTTGTAAAAACATACATCCAGTACCATAAGGCATATTTTTCAGAGTACAAGAAGACCTGATTAGTACCTCGAATTCCTCAAGGTTACCGGAAGCTGAAGCGACAACACTCAAGGAAGTAGTATCACCTAGTTTCACGTTTTTTTTATCTTTTTTTTTTGAAAATCTTAAGGACACAAACTCGTTGTCCATATCGCACACTACCGCCAGGATCAAAGATTAGTATAGCCTCACCAACAATATTGTGAGGCTTCTTATCCAAGTCATTTTTAAGCGTAACGGCTCCAGGCTGGTCAATAATCTGCATCAGGATAATGCTAAAAATAACTTTGACATTCCTGGTTGTTTGCTTCTGTGAATTATTAACCCCGACAAGTATGTCCAGATTCCTATCCATCTCCATTTCTTTAATCAGATTACTAAGAAGTGTATGTCTATTATGCGCATCTCCATCGGGATCAAAGATGAGCACATTCTCATTCATTTTTCCATTTAAAACTGCATCTCTATACTTGTCCATTTTGATGTCCTTCAAACATGTTTCCTCCAACTCCATACCCTTTAGAAAGGGAATTATGTCAAGCTCAATAGACTTGAATCTGGCATACCTACTTTTCGTCTCCGTTATCTTTCTTGTAACTCTCTCTCCCATTGTAAGATTATCACGAAAACCACAAGCCCCTGGCGAAGTTCTCCAGTTAACAACACTTACCATTTTAGGTGGGACCTTTACTTTCTTATGTGCATCTTTCAACTCTTCGTCATCAAACATCAAACGAGCTGTTATAGTGGGAACATTAATCTTAATTTCCTTGCAAGAAAAAGCCTTAACCACATCTGTCATAGTAGTAGTAAGATCAACTAAATGTTTTTCTTTAGCAACAAGTAGATTTGACACAACAACCTTCAAATTGTCACCTAGTACACCATCATATTCAACACCCGTCACTTCAACTAGTGAACACTCTTCAAGCAATGAAGCCTGAAATTCAGCCAACGCAATAGCCTCCTGTAGAGTTTGTGGTGCCCACAATTCGAGAGCCTCCCTAATTTCTTCTTTCAGGCCATCAACAAAGCAATATGCAAGAAGATCATCATCAAATTCACGCTTAAAAATAAACTCAGCCCTGTTTTTCACATGCATAAAATCTTCCACATACTCCGTAACAGAGCTCGAATTTTGATGTATTAGTAAGTTGTCCATCACAAATGAATCATCACAATTATTTGTCAATTCGTTCGAACTTATCACGGTTCTAGTCAAATCTTTTACACCACCATAACCAATAACATCATCAATATCATTTTCAATTTCTTTAACACCACTTGTCACTCCTTTCATTTCGATATTATCATCTTTAACCACCTCTTCTAAAGTGATATTGGTTTTAAAAGCTTTTCTCTTAATCCTTCGCCTTCTTCCTGCCCACCCATACCTATATTGATACTTCTATCTCCACATTCCTTATAACCATCAGTTTCGACGAGTACAGAAACACCATTGACCGCTTCATTTATATTTGTAAATTCTTCAACACCCTCATTATTACTACTGAGAACTAAAATCAATGCACTAGTAGATGCAACAGTAGAATAAGGAGATATTAACGGACTTGTTGGTTCAAGAGCGTAATAAAGTTGGCCCGTAGAAAGAGTAGTATGACATGTCAGAGCGTATGAAGAAGTAATTGTACGACTGGTATCAAAATTTTCATCAGCAAAAACATATTCTCTTTCAGAACATGTATCAAACATCTTATATGCACACAAGTCAGAAGTGTATGATTTGGACATATCTCTAGGAGGTGGTTCATACTCGTGTGAATAGTACATGCTAGGGTTACTGACCTGATTTTGGGGAAGATAATATTGCACATCTGAATAACATTGTGTAGTAGCCCCCAAATTCATCTCTGTCATGTCCGAGGAACATTGGCTCTGATACCAATTGTAACCAACCTGGTGGTTGGTCACTTCTCCAAATTCAGAAAATGGGCTTGGAATGTAAGAATTATCAACCATTTGATAGTAACTAGGATAATTCATGTTTTTATATATGGCTGAAAACTGATAAAACAAGAACAATTAAAGTACTCGACATAAACAAGACAACAACTAAAATTTACAGAATTGAAATACAAGCATAAATGAAATGAAAATATAAAGACGATAGTTTCTTCTTCGATATCTTTCCTTCCTCCGGGATACTGTACATATAGCGTAGATGTTACTTGGGCTCAAATGGGCCTGTAGCTACAATTGGGCTGGTTAGTACCAGACTAGCTCGGTGGCCCAGCTCAAAATAAAAGATTAATTGGTCCAATCTCTCCTGCCGGTTACATTCCCTTCTCCTTAAAAACATCCTTGTCCTCAAGGATGATTCAAACCTGATATACACTTTGTAATGGTCACACTCTCCTGGGTCAAACACGAATTTTATAGCACTCCAATACCAACCAAGGAACACCTGCTTGACGATTGTTGCACCTATATTCTGATTGTTGTCCCACACAGCGGCCTTCACTTTGGAAGTTCGACACATTGTATGCACTAGCATGTAGAGACAATCTTGGAATTCTAGTGGAAACACCTTAAAATCATCAGAAACATCAAACAAGCATAAGTAAACATACATGTCTCCTCTCGATTTGTTACATACTAGACAGATGTAATGACCGCAAGCATATTACTGGCAGCAAGCAGAATGAATATAGTGGCCACAAGAACTTGCTCTGAAGCTTTCTCCGGGAAATAAAAACTTACACAATATAGAGTAATATGTTTCTAGGTTTTGTTGCTCCTTCAAAGCCACTTGATCAATGACTTTATCACATATTATTACCTTCCTTTTGTACTTAAAATTTAGCCACAACATGTTGAGTTCTCTACGACCTTGCTTGTCACATGGTACTCCAATGTCGACATATTTTATACAAAACATAAAAGAAGCAAGCATCTCAAATGATTCTCGGACACTTAAATAAATCACCTGCAATTTTAAAGCCTCAATCCAGTGCAAAAAAACTGAACCAAACAAAATTAGTGACCATATACCTTCTAGTTCAAGTCTTTTAAGTTCTGTCTTGACAACATCATTGTTTGGAGGAGATAAGTACTGAGGTACCGCTAAAGTAATAAAAATCACTATGTTGGAGTACTTGACAGTGGAAGCTAATAGTAAGTTCACGTTCGATTTTAAAAGGAGCCTTGCAATAAAGAACTCAGCGGTAACTCTATTCATTTCATTCTGGGCCAACATTACTTTTATTTCCAAAATAGGATGTTCCTTCAGCAGTTGTTTTCCAGTGAAAAACTTCAGACTAATCTCCTCAAAAGTGTGCACATCATCATTTATAACCAATAACACATTTATAGATTTAACCAGCACTTTCCATTCCTCAACTTTTGTAACTGTATTTCCTCCGACAGCAATATCATAATGTAAATCAGAACTTTGTAAAAACATACATCCACTACCATAAGACATATTTTTTAGAGTACAAGAAGACCTGATCAGTACCTCGAATTCCTCAAGGTTACCGGAAGCTGAAGCAACAACACTCAAGGAAGTAGTATCACCTAGTTTCACGTTTTTTTTTATCTTTTTTTTTGAAAATCTTAAGGACACAAACTCGTTGTCCATATCGTACACTACCACCAGGATCAAAGATTAGTATAGCCTCACCAACAATATTGTGAGGCTTCTTATCCAAGTCATTTTTAAGCGTAACGACTCCAGGCTGGTCAATAATCTGCATCAGGATAATGCTAAAAATAACTTTGACATTCCTGGTTGTTTGCTTCTGTGAATTATTAACCCCGACAAGTATGTCCAGATTCCTATCCATCTCCATTTCTTTAATCAGATTACTAAGAAGTGTATGTCTATTATGCGCATCTCCACCGTGATCAAAGATGAGCACATTCTCATTCATTTTTTCATTTAAAATTGCATCTCTATACTTGTCCATTTTGATGTCCTTCAAACATGTTTCCTCCAGCTCCATACCCTTTAGAAAGGGAATTATGTCAAGCTCAATAGACTTGAATCTGGCATACCTACTTTTCGTCTCCGTTATCTTTCTTGTAACTCTCTCTCCCATTGTAAGATTATCACGAAAACCACAAGCCCCTGGCGAAGTTCTCCAGTTAACAACACTTACCATTTTAGGTGGGACCTTTACTTTCTTATGTGCATCTTTCAACTCTTCGTCATCAAACATCAAACGAGTTGTTATAGTGGGAACATTAATCTTAATTTCCTTGCAAGAAAAAGCCTTAACCACATCTGTCATAGTAGTAGTAAGATCAACTAAATGTTTTTCTTTAGCAACAAGTAGATTTGACACAACAACGTTCAAATTGTCACCTAGTACACCATCATATTCAACACCCGTCACTTCAACTAGTGAACACTCTTCAAGCAATGAAGCCTGAAATTCAGCCAACGCAATAGCCTCCTGTAGAGTTTGTGGTGCCCACAATTCGAGAGCCTCCCTAATTTCTTCTTTCAGGCCATCAACAAAGCAATATGCAAGAAGATCATCATCAAATTCACGCTTAAAAATAAACTCAGCCCTGTTTTTCACATGCATAAAATCTTCCACATACTCCGTAACAGAGCTCGAATTTTGATGTATTAGTAAGTTGTCCATCACAAATGAATCATCACAATTATTTGTCAATTCGTTCGAACTTATCACGGTTCCAGTCAAATCTTTTACACCACCATAACCAATAACATCATCAATATCATTTTCAATTTCTTTAACACCACTTGTCACTCCTTTCATTTCGATATTATCATCTTTAACCACCTCTTCTAAAGTGATATTGGTTTCTAAAAGCTTTTCTCTTAATCCGCCTTCTTCCTGCCCACCCATACCTACATTGATACTTCTATCTCCACATTCCTTATAACCATCAGTTTCGACGAGTACAGAAACACCATTGACCGCTTCATTTATATTTGTAAATTCTTCAACACCCTCATTATTACTACTGAGAACTAAAATCAATGCACTAGTAGATGCAACAGTAGAATAAGGAGATATTAACGAACTTGTTGGTTCAAGAGCGTAATAAAGTTGGCCCGTAGAAAGAGTAGTATGACATGTCAGAGCGTATGAAGAAGTAATTGTACTACTGGTATCAAAATTTTCATCAGCAAAAATATATTCTCTTTCAGAACATGTATCAAACATCTTATATGCACACAAGTCAGAAGTGTATGATTTGGACATATCTCTAGGAGGTGGTTCATACTCGCGTGAGTAGTACATGCTAGCGTTACTGACCTGATTTTGGGGAAGATAATATTGCACATCTGAATAACATTGTGTAGTAGCCCCCAAATTCATCTCTGCCATGTCCGAGGAACATTGGCTCTAATACCAATTGTAACCAACCTGGTGGTTGGTCACTTCTCCAAATTCATAAAATGGGCTTGGAATGTAAGAATTATCAACCATTTGATAGTAACTAGGATAATTCATGTTTTTATATATGGATGAAAACTGATAAAACAGGAACAATTAAAGTACTCGACATAAACAAGACAACAACTGAAATTAACAGAATTGAAATACAAGCATAAATGAAATGAAAATATAAAGACGATAGTTTCTTCTTCGATATCTTTCCTTCCTCCGGGATACTATACATACAGCTTACTTGGGCTCAAATGGGCCTATAGCTGCAATTGGGCTGGTTAGTACCAGACTAGCTCGGTGGCCCAGCTCAACATAAAAGATTAATTGGTCCAATCTCTCCTGCTGGTTACAAAATGCGATTTTTCGATTTTTAGAACACCGATGTAATCTTATATTTATTTCTCTGTTTTTTTATTTTTGTTGAGTTGAGAACAGGAACAAACCCACAGAATAGCAAACAAGAAGCTCTGAATCAAATCATGTACGGAGGCGGTAAAATTTATCCACATTTTGGTTTCATATATGCACAATTATGTTGTATATGTATGTATGTATTTTGTATATAATGGTTAAAATACTGGTGTGTTATGTGCAGATGAAGTATCGGCTATAGTGATTGATTTGGGTTCCCATACTTGTAAAGCTGGTTATGCTGGTGAAGATGCTCCTAAAGCTGTGTTTCCTTCCGTAATCTCTCTCACTTTTCCTATTTTTATATTTTACCATTGAGCATTATTGATTTTCTTTTACGGAATTGTTGTATTTTTATAGGTTGTAGTGGGGATTGTTGTTGTAGTACATTGAGTTATGTTGTCAACTTCTCGAATTGTTTGACTTGAGATGAGGGGGGAGTATGGTTTCGGTAATGTGGGTCATGGATGGGGGTTTGCGTGTTTGTGGTTATAATTCAAAGTTGTTATGCCTCAATTGGTTGAAAGAAACGAAATTAGGAAGAATCGAAAAGTGAATGTTCATAGTTATCATTTCGTACTGCCATTTCATTCATACAAATGTAAACTGTATTTAGGGGCTCAAGTGATGTACATCAAGCACAGAGAACTGAGGTAGTTGCAAGTCTTTTGTTATAGCCAACATAGGTCTATACCATGTAACAGCTGTTGGATTTTTTTTATTCGTCATCATGAGCCAAAATTATAAATAAATGTGCTTGACTTTAAAAAAAAGATGGATTTAATAATTGATAAGCGAAAAAAATGAATACAGGTAAAATCCTTCTTGACTCTTGAAATAACAAGTACGTAATTTTAGCTTAGGGAATGCAATTAGTCTTCTCAAAACTTCAAGTGGATTCTTGTAATACAGGTGCTATGCTATAAGTATTGTTTAGTATCAAGTGGAAGAAGATTTATTTTGATATTTGAAAATTGAAATCGCAAATGTGGTGTGGTACATAGATAGTACAAATTGATACCTTTGGTGGATGCGTATATGTATAACTCTCGTGGAACTGAAGTTTGATAAATCGTAAAAGATTCATAGTTGCATCACAGGGTGGTGTTTTAATTATTATTGAGATGAACTAACGCTTTTCAGCCACGCTACTACACTAGAGTAATGAGTGTATTTGAAAACTCTTTTTTCATATTTAAATTGTGATTTTCCTCTATGATAAACTCATCTATCAAAGAAATTGAACATGTCAAAACTTGCTATTAAAAAGTTAAAAACTTATTTAATTTTCTCACACACAAACAAATGATATCCATATTATGTTATGTATATCTTTGAAATAATGGATCTTCTGTTACCTTCCTCCCCCTTCAGAAACTTATATTTACACTGGTGCAAATGTATACAGGTTGTTGGATCAGTTGACCAAATGGAAGTTGATGACCCTGGGACGCCTGATAAGAATTCTGGATCTGTTCAAGAAACTAAGTCTAAAGAAAAGCGCAAACTATATGTTGGATCTCAAGCTTTGGAATATCGTCGAGATAATATGGAGGTCAGATTTCTACAGGAATCATCAATTTAGTACGACAAAAAATTCATATGTTATTAATTTGAAAATCGCCCTACAATTCATCAGGTGCTTCCAACGATAAAAGATGGAGTTATTACTGATTGGGATATGGTTGAAAGTGTATGGGACCATGCCTTGAGGTACTTTTTAAATGCCCAAAGATGCCATTTCTAAAAATTACTTCCATAGTTGACAAAGAACTGGACTAACTTTTTCCTAAATGTTGTTGCCGCCTTCTAGAATACATTTGACATCCTCAATTCGTTTTTATCCCTAAGCTTGCTGCACCAAAATGTTTTTTAATTAAATTAAGTTACCAACTAGTTTTTTTAATAAAATTACCACATTCATGGGCTGCTAGAGGGCATACACCTCGCCTTGGAATATATCTTTACGTCATTTATATCTCTGCTGTCCCGTGTTACATAATTTTCCCTTTCTTTCTGTTACTGAATTGCAAGGATTATTTATTTAATAACTTAATAATTTCAATTGTAATTGTTGAAGTCAAATTCCTTTGCTAAGCATTGTAGCAAGTGAAGGACATCTTTTATATTAATTACGCTTGAATAATTGGATGCCATTAGGTGCTCGCAGAGAGTCGCAGTATATCATTGTTATGTTTTCTACACCTCTAAAGCCAATTCCAAGACATTTTTTGTATCTTGATCGTTCTTGTCACACTTACACCTTTAAATGTTGATCTTAATATTCAGGGATTGCTTATTGGTTGATCCTAAAGAACATCCGCTGCTCCTTGCAGAACCATCATTTAACTCCCAGCAACAGAGAGAAAAGTGAGTTGGTAGATGGAGCCCTTCTTATGACTTTGCTGATATATGACTCGGTGCTTTTAGTTTTCTCTTGCAATCTTATTGTTTTCAAAATTTAGTTCTCTTCCATATTATTGTTTTCAAAGTTTAGTTCTCTGACAATATAGTTGGAAAAGCAGATCTTTTATTTAACAAGTTACATATACTCCAACACACCAAAAATTCGCATACCCTGTTAAATTGAAAAACATTTCCTTTTTTGATACACTAACTACTTGCTTCTAATTTTGCATGCTTGAAAGTATCTTCAGTTCTTCATTATATACATATCTGTGAATTGCCCAGCTATGTCAGTTTATAAATCTGTTCTTCCATTATCTTGTACCATATTGCTTTCATTTTTGTGACGGAAGTTTACTCTATTCTTAAATGGCAGATCAGCAGAACTCATGTTTGAAAAGTACAATGTTCCTGCAATATTTTTGGCCAAAAATGCTGTATGATCATTCTCCACCGCTTAGCTTTAGCTTTTAGCAAAGTTATTTGGAATAAAAATTGAATATCTATACTATTAGACGATTATCACCTCTCAATTTTTACTTGAATAATTGACAGGTTCTAACGTCATTTGCATCTGGACGCGCAACCTCTTTAGTTGTTGACAGGTAGAACTATACTTTCGTAACATTAAGTTAAAAAATTCCATCCGTTCTTGCACATGTAGGTCTTGTGGTTATGTTTGTTGAACACATTACATGTGTGAATCTTCATATATAAATTAGCTACGAGATAGCTATTCAAAAGTTGTACTGTTCAAATATATGCAGCACGAGATCTCCTCACAAGCTGGAACTCTTATGTCCTTCCACCCTTAATGGGTCCTGAATAAAGGGGCTCACCGGCTCAGTGTAGTTAGTCATAAAAATCACGAATTCCTAGTTTTGCTGAGATGCTGTAATATAGTAATATATTTAGGGCGTACAAGTGTATTTCCCTTCTTATGCTTGTATTTTATAGAAGAATTGTCTATAATATAGATTACTTAGTACCTGTGAGTGTGTTGGGGATCGGCCTCTGTTCCACTGACATATTTGTGTTTATCCCTTCATTAAATGTCTTAGATCCCACTTGATCTATAACACGTTTTTCTATTTTGAGCTAGGTAAACCTTAAATTGATATGTGAGCAAAACTAATTTTGCACTCTATTTCACATCTGCAGTGGCGGAGGTTCAACTACCATTGCTCCTGTCCATGATGGTTATGTGCTTCAAAAGGTGTCCTTCTACAGCAAGAATTAAATGACCATCACTTATTTTGGGCTCTCAATTTAGTAATTCTGTATGAGCTACAACTGTTCCCTCAGACTGCCCGTTTTCGTAATAATTTTATTATGTATATATGCATGTAAACATCTGTTATTTGTGTTGGCAGAGCTTCTTATATATGCTAAGGTAGATCTTAGCTGCACTAAACACATAGATAAACAAGGCAGATCTTAATTTTGTCATTAATGCATAATGAATCTTCTAATGTTGTCTACTTTGTGCACTCAAGGAGTGTTTAATGTTTTGTTTGACCTTATCGTTTATATTTTAATATCTTCATAACCTTACAATTACCTGAAAAGGTTGTAGACAAAGACTTCTGTTGCCAGATGATGCTGATCGCCTTTTTCACGTGTCCTTGTTTATTACTTGCTAATACTTGAAATGATTATTTTTAATCTGGTAGCGAGTCAAAACATGAAAGAAAAAAAATGATTGGTAATCCTGGGTTAAGCTTGCTTTTGCTTTGAACTTTTGTGAAAACTGTGTTCTTGGTTTGGCTGCTTAGATAATTATTACTTTCTAACTTTGCATCCTTTTATTTATTGAATGTTGTTAACAGGCTGTGGCATCATCTCCTATTGGAGGAGAATTTCTCACTGATTGTTTAATTAAAAGCTTGGAAAGCAAAGGTCTTAATGTGAGTCCACTTTAAATTTAACTTATTTTTATTCTAATTGTGATTGAAATGAATGTACTGCCTTATTATTATCTCTTGGTATGATGTCATGCAGATAAAACCTCGATATGCCTTCAAAAGAAAGGAAATCCGCCCCGGAGAGTTTCAGGTTCTTGAAACTTACATATTTAATGCATATTGCAATTACTTATACATATATATAAATTACAATATAGGTCATCTATTTAATGCAGTCCCATGTCCTTACACTTTGCACGATATTGTATTTGTTTTTTGCCTGTTCCCTTCTTTGGTACACAATTCTGTTGGGTTAGAGGCCATCCAGTTTAGTGGTCTAATACAGAAATTTGAATGCTCACACACTACCTCCACCGAGGTTTGCGACCTCTTTCCAGCAAGGGAAGTGGGGTGTCTACTACACTCTAATGCTAATTATCTGTCATTGGTGCTTGTTGTTTTCCCGATCGGTTACTCATATAGCAGTGCTGAGCTCTCAGATTTGATTTAATATTCTGTTTATAAGACTAGTGCATAATTGATGACAAATCTTCTGCTTTTTACTTTGCTTACATCACCAACAGATCAATGTCACTTCTGTTTAGTGTAATTTTTCTCCTATATTTATATATTTTAGTATGGATTTTGCAGACAGTGGACATCAATTTTCCACAGACCACTGAAAGCTACAGACTCTACTCACAGGTTAGTTTTGGATCTGAAATTTTATGTGCAGTTGCACTCGTATCTCGCTGCTAAATGTTCCTTCTCTCTACTCTCTACGCCCCAACTACAGAGGATCATTGCTAGCGATATCAAGGAATGTGTCTGCCGTGCACCAGATACTCCTTATGATGGTTTGGATTCTCTTTCTCTCTGTAATATTAGATTTCATGCTTATGTTTATAGCTGGGGTATACAGTGATGCACTTGGACGGACTATGTTATATAATGCTTTTAAGTAGCGGTCTCATGTAGGTTATTGTGTTCAGCACTTTTGATTAGATGGATTAGTACAATACTCTTGCATGGTTTAAATGTTTCAAGGAATATGAAGCACACATTGCTAGTTCAAGATGACATGAATACGTTGAACAAAAAGTATGCTGATAGTAGATCCTCTAATAGAGATATATCAGTTAATATTATCCATTTCGTGAAACCTAAAATGTACAATGGTTCCTGACTTTGTTGAACACTACGATTCAGAAACAAAAAAGTAAAATATTTTGTTTGGTTATGTGACTTTGTCGATGGCTTTTTTATTATTTAAATTTCAGTGTCTGCTTCAGTTTATTATACATCTTACTTTTGCACGTCAGAAGATATTTTAAGTAATTTTACCAATTTCCTTTCATTATCCCTTTGTTCAGAGACTTCATACTCGAACATCCCTATGACGCCTTATGAGCTTCCTGATGGACAGTAAGTCATACAAAGCTTCTATTTATATGGCTTTTGATAGAGATTATAATTCAGAATTTTTTTAGTTGATTTTCTAGTTGCCACATGAAATCACCCTTTTTTGTAACATCCCTTTTGCCTAATCTGGAAGCATTGTTGAACTCTTTGCGGACTATGGTCTGGGTGTAAAGGTCTTAGGATTGCTCTCACAGGCAATCATGCTTGAGCTCTGATCAAAAGTCAAAATCGTATAACTTGTCTACATTTTTGTATCCTTACATTTACAGTTTTGGACCCTAAAATCCGTCGATCTCTATATGCTTTTTGTCCGTTATTGATGATACAGGACAATTGAAATTGGAGCTGACAGATTCAAGACTCCCGATGTACTGTTTAATCCATCCTTGGTCCAGGTCAGTCTTCTTAATGACAGCATATCTTGATTCTTTTTTTACTACCACAGCTATTTGTTACTTGGAATATGATGGTTTTTTTTTGGTCCAGACTATTCCAGGTATGGAAAGCTATGCAGATATTGCCTCTTCTGCACGTGGTCTGCCCCAAATGGTATTTTATTTCTTTACTGATTATGTGCCTGTTCAATGTAAGCTTTAAATATAATCTGTTAATGTTCTCTTTCAATATTTATTTTTTTCTTTGCCAGGTTATAGAGAGTATAAACAAGTGTGATGTGGACATTCGGAGAGAACTATATAGTGGCATATTGGTAAACTGCCGACCTTTTATCTATTTATTTCTGCAACATGATCATGACACCTTCTGTTGATCCATATAAAACTGAATTTGTTTATTGGAACTATAATTTCTACTACGTGTTTTACTTTTGGACGAGTTTCTGTATCAAAGTAATATTCTTTTATGCTTTAATGTGAGCTACTAAACTGAATGACATTTAAACAAAGACTCTTTAAGGACATGAACTATCTTGAGTTTATTCTGTGTTATGTGCCCATGTCAGCAATCAGCATATGAATCCATTTTCTATTTAGAATTTTTCATGAAGTTATGTGATCTTTTTTGGTATGTTTCAAGTTATGGCTTTCAGTCTAGACCACAGTTCAGCAGCAATCCTCTTTAACTAATTCCTCTAGCAGAGCAACAATTGATTTACTATCACTGGGCACAAACAACAGAACAATAAAATCTTAGTATTTAGGAGAATCCCAAAGTTGAAAATTTTAGTGCAGAGAAGTGCTAGACAAGTAGGAAGCAAACACCTCAAGACGTGTTCCACTCAACTATCCACTTGCATTTTAAGTGTGTTCAACAAGATAAAAACTAGCGACTATTTCTTCTTCCATTCAGCTCCTACAGTCCTACTGGTTATGACAAATCTGTCTTATTTAGTGAGTGATATGGCATTTTTTCAATTAAGTTTCATAATTATATTTTATTCTCTTCTTATGCACAAGTTAAAGTAAACATGCATTTAAGAGAATATTTTTGTCTTATGTTAATTGACTCTGCTGGAAGAGTTGCACACAAGTAATGATTCAGGTGTAGCATTCACGATTTATAAAAATATTAGGATTTCTGGATATGCATTCACAACTTGGACATGGGTAGTCACTCTGTGCATGTGTGACACATATATTATCACATGTTCTCCTTTAATAAAGACAATGCTGATTACCCATAGATATGTTGCACTAAATACACAGCAGAAAAAAAAAGGATAATGTAAAAAAGAGGTCCTGTAGGTCTTGCTCCAAACAGGTAAGTTCCCTAGAGGGCGTTAGATTCTATTATAACATAATCTGCTATAGTATAATGTTTCCGGATTGGACATGGAACCGACACCATAGGTTGTATTGGGCACCGTATCAGGCTATCAGCCACTGGTATGACAGAAATTGAAGATCCCTGGTAACATGGCTTTTACTAGTTTAGCTTGTATTGTTTTTTTCTTGATCTGAGATGCAAATTGATGATTATGCTATGTTACCCATACTTGGCTGGAAGCGTGTGTGGCCTACCTTAATGTTACTTTTTACTCAGAAGTTTTATTTTTTATATATAAGTAAAGGTAATTTCTGTTTTTACTTTAAAGTCATCTGTTTAGGTACTTTAATTGATAATGTGTAACTTATAACTTTTCAAAAATAAAAAAGTGAGAAATGAATATAAAAAAAGTTACAAACGGTGAGGGTAATACTGATGTGATGTTTGCAAAGTCAATGTTCAAATTAAAAAATAGAAGGGAAAAAAGTACCAAATCTCCACTCATAGTCATAACTTGTCAACTTAGAAACGACAGATCCTTTTTACTCACTCGCCAAACAGACTCACTTTTCTGATTTTTGGCTCATAAGTAGATTTTCCCACTTATTAGCTTAGCAGAAGACCCTCTACCCTCCAAGTGTTGTAACTGGCAATATGATGATTTCATTTTTTTGATTTTCATATTTTTGGCCCAACATCAAGAGTCCAATTTCTATACCCATGTCCGAGTGGTGCGCAACATGGGTATAAGAGAGGTGAAAGAAAGATTTTAAACAATTTAGTTATTTTGAGAAATTCTATTGAAATTATGAATGAATTTTCTATTCTGAACGATCACTGTTTTCATGCATTTCATTTACAGTGCTGTTTTTACTTAATAATTCAAGTAACTTTTTTGTTACAGTTATCTGGTGGGACAGCATCCATGCAGCAACTAAAAGAGCGTCTTGAGAAAGACCTGTTAGAGGTATGTTCGCCACCAAGTGGCTATGACCTTGGTTAAAAGATTACCCATCTTATGATGGAGATTAAAAGTTATATTGTTTCATCCTGTTCGTTCGAACCTTTTGCATTTTAAAAGAATTTATAATGTTAAGCAAGCTTGTGTTGTGGACATTTGATTTCAAGTAAATAAGTTAAGCAGCTGTTGCTATTAGCCATAAAAACCATCTTTCTCTTTATATAAACTTCTTACCAGTTACCATTACAATTTGTCTCTGCTATTCAAATAAATTCCAGAGAGTTGTTTTGTTTTAAAAATTGCTGATGATCTGGAATTTGATATCAACTCCAGGAGTCTCCCCAAGCAGCTCGAGTCAAAGTTGTGGCCAGTGGAAATGCAACCGAAAGGAGATTCAGGTTAGTAACAACTTTTACACAAGGGTTTATTAGTTTTGCTTAATAGAAGTGCTAAAAACAGGCACGAAAAGTGCCTGATTTCCCACCCAAAAAGTGAAGATCTAGTAAGAAGTTGACAGACCATGTTTCTGTGTTATCCATATCTGTCTTTGAAGTTCCTTCTGTTCTTTCGTTTACATACAAATTAATAGATGAATCATTTACCATCGGTGTTGCTGTCTTCTCTAATAGTCATGCCTTATTTATTTTACTTGCTACCTAGACTCAAAACAAAGCTTTAGGGTGATAAATCCCAATTGAGGCTACAATCTGCAATGGGTTATCTATATTAAATGAGCAAGTCTACCTCTAAATTTTGTAGTTAACGGTTCTATCTTCTCTCTTTAAGTATCCACTCCATAATAGTTCTACAAGGTTGATACACTAACTTGAGGCTGATGCTTTATATTGTAGTGTCTGGATAGGAGGGAGTATCTTGGCATCTCTTGGCTCTTTTCAGCAGATGTGGTTTTCAAAGACCGAGTAAGTAGCACACCATTAAGTATCAACACATGACATTTGTTAAGTACTTGTTTACAGCTAAAGTCTACTAGTGACGCATTCCAGTCTTCCATGAGTCCAAAATTTTGAGTTTTTTTTCCCAATTTATCTGTGTGCTATTGACAGATATGAAGAGCACGGGGCTGGTTATGTTCAGAGAAAGTGCCCTTAAACAGGCTTATTCTAAGATATGTGGAGTTGACGCCTTTGTAGATTTAAACAATTGTCAAAATGCATTGGTCTTCTCTCAGTTAGCTGCTAACTCCATTATCTTATGCTAGACTGTGTAAGCCCATATTTATCTGTTGAAGCATGGGTATCAGAGATGTTAGTGTTTAACTTAGTTTATGTTTTATTCCTGGAAATTTCAGAATCTTATGGTTCTTTAGTTGATTTATGTTGGGCACTGGATGACCTGTCATTGATTTGCACACTATGAAGATTGATCATACAAATCTTAGCACACTAAAGATTTGGGATAAAATACACTATTAACTCCATCTGTTGTAGAGCTAGTGTCTCGACAATGAAAGAACTTTTATATAGGTCTAGTAGATGGAATTGGAAGAGCACAATACTGGATTCTAGATCTGATTAATCCACAGGACAGGGTGCTATTGCTAAATGATGTAAACTTGTTGAGCTCAATCTTCCTGTAACATACCTTCAAACATACTCGGCCCTCGAGTTAGATTAAGAGCTGAAAAACCTGGGAAGATTATCTTCTAAATTATTTGCATCGACCTTACAGACAAGGCACTGATCAGGATTCCGAAAACTTCCTTTCCCCTTTGATTTTGAGGCAATATCAACAGAATCAGTGGTTTCCCTAAGCCTGTTATGGCTAAAATTGCCTAATAATTATATCAGCCCTTTAAATTAGATCAATTCCGAACAAACTAGAGTAAAATGTGGCAGTAAATATGCGATAAGGAGAAAGCTAGTGAGGAAGTTTTAACTGCTCCATAAATATTGCATACAGCTTGTTGAGCAATGCCTGTTATTGCCAAGAATCGTCGAGGCCTTTCTGCTGTTTGGTTTAAAACAAAAGCACATAGTTCCTCTCTTCCTAGTAAAAACTTATACTATTGTTTTTTTTACTGCTTGTAAATAACTTCAACCTCTGTTCCTTTTTTGTATTTATTATTATTTTTCTTGAACTCAAAAATTTTAATATAACGTATTGATATGGGTTGAAAATAACCCTACAGACATTATTAATGCATTGATTAGACCTAACTTGGTCTGAAGTTTGAGCCTAATTAATAAGGTTCGAAACCCTAATTATTTATTAATTTCGTAATTAATAAAAATGAAAAATGTGCGGTTCATAAAAAGCAAGGATTAGTCATCAAGGTTCACTATTGATGTACTAAAAATAAACATTTAATTGCAAGCGCACAATTTTCGTTTTAATATTTGAGATATCGATCCACAGAAACTATATATTTTTCCGCAATTCTTAATCTCTAATTTAGGCGAATTAGAACAAGTGTTTTTTCGAGTGAGTTTGGTTTTAACAATTAACGATAAAAATTTAGAAACTGAAATCACAATTAAGCACAAAAAGAAAATGATTAAAATAAATAATAATTGAGATTAACTAATAAAGCACAAAATTAAAATGTGACATAAAATATTATTAAGCCAAGACAAACATAGAGACATGTGCAGGTTATTAAAAAGTACTGTAAATGATTTGTTAATTAATAATCCCTATGTCCCATTCATTTCTATACAGTTTCTATTTTGGGATGTCTCTCTCATTTATATATATTCCAAAAATAATAATTTTTAATAATATAAAACACTATTACACCCACTATTTTCCTCTATTATCTCAAATCTATTATTAAATATTGATAGGTTCCACCATTTTACCCACTTTTCATCTAATTTTACTCATTTTTTATATTTTTTCTTGGTCTCGGTGCCCGCCCCCAATATATATAAATCAACGGAACGGAGAGAGTACAAATTATACACTCACAGTACGCATGGATTGGCTGACTAATAAACAGGATCGAACAGGTTGGCAGGAAAAATAATAATTTAAAGGAAAATCGGTGGAAAGAATTGCGCAGGAAAGCCACAAAAACGAGGAAGGGAAGGCACGTCCGCGCGTGACATGCACGCGCTAGCAAAAACAGATAAAAAGAAGGGAGCGTACAGAGGTAGCACAGAGGTGGTAATAGCCGAAAGAGAGTAATGACAATTACATGCCGGTATTAACTAGAGTAAAGTGCATGTTGTGTACTTGTACTTTGAGTGTCAGACTATTTGAGATATTGAACTTTTAAAACTATCACTTGCTATACCGGACTTCTAACGTTTTTACAAGACGTGTACTTCCGTCAAGTATGACTAATTCTGTTAACTTTTTCAAGGGTATTTCAATCTTTTTGTCATCATCTTCTTCCTCAAACCCATTTCCACCATTGTTGAAGCTTTTGAAAAATTAAAAGTTGAATATCTCATTCATTTCTTAACGAAATCAAGTCATTCAAGTTGCAACATAATCATCTTTTCTTTCGTTACAAATAGATATTGATTTTCACTATCAATATTTTAATTTGGCGAAAATAATTTAAAATGACATAACTTAACAAACTATACATGAATTGAAGTTTGTTAAATATTATAATTCTTGGAAGTAAATTTTTAATAGTTATAATTGATATCCCATTGTAAAGAAGAAAAAGACGATTCTAGTGCAATTTTATGAAGATTATCAATTGTGAAAATGAGTTTGAGGAAGAACATGATTGATAAAAGACGAATATACCCCTGAATTTTCTAATGACGACGAATGAATTTAACAGAAGTACACATATCGTAAAAAAGTTAAAAGTCCAATATAGCAAGTGATAGTTTTAAAAGTTCAGTATCTCAAATGATCTAACACCCAAAATGCAAATACATAAAGTGCACTTTACTCTATTAACAATCACCGAAAAGATTAATATTCGAACCACGCGAAACTGATTAGTCGAGTCATTAATGGTCCTAATTTTTTGAAATTAAAACTTAATAAAATGAACAACAACCCAAGCAAACCTACATAAAACAATTTTAAGTAGAAACTAGATGAGTAGTCGAGTCACGTAGCTTTTTGCACTTGCGAGCATATCTGGCCAATAGAAGCCTAGACGAGTGATTTTATGAGCAAGGGCCATGCCCCCTAAGTGCTGCCCACAAATCCCATCATGAACTTCTTGTAGAGCTAACTCTGCCTCTTGGGGTCTTAGACACTTCAGGTAGGGAATAACAAAAGACTTTTTGTATAAGATCCCTTCAATCAAGGCGTATCCCAACGCTCTTACTGTCAATTTTCGTGCTTCCAAGGCATTATTCGGTAACCAATCGGTCTCCAGATGAGCTTTAATGGGGTCTATCCAACAGCCACCAATGTCAATAGGTGCTATCAATTTTCCATTGATGCTCGGGGTCTTCAAGACGTGGAAGTATACACTTTCTGCATAATTCTCTATTTCAGAAGAAGCAAACTTGGACAAGGCATCAGCCTTCATGTTTTCTTTTCTAGGAATGTGTTCCACATACCACACATCAAATTGAGTCATGATGGCTTTGACAAGTTTCAGATACTTAGTCATGACTTCATCTCTAGCCTCAAATTCTCCATTCACTTGGGAAACTACCAGTCTTGAATCTCCACATACTTTGAGAGTCTTAACTCTCAAGGCTCCAGCTAGCCCCAAGCCAGCTATCAGGGCTTCATACTCAGCTTCATTGTTTGTTGTTGAGAAGTCCAGCTTGAGTGCATACTCTATGAGAAATCTATCGGGACTTTGCAGCACCAAACCTGCTCCACTTGATTTTGTTTTTGATGCCCCATCAAAATATAGCACCCAATATTCCTTGGACACCATGTCTTCATCCTGCTTCTCAGCTTCTTTTCCTTCCAATACTGCTTCCTGCCCCCTGACTTCTTGGTTGTCAATAGTACATTCGACCATGAAGTCAGCAAGTGCTTGAGTTTTTATTGTCGTGCGAGGCTTATACTTGATGTCAAATTCTCCCAACTCAATCGCCCACTTGATCAATCTCCCGCTGACCTTAGGACTATGCAAAATGTTTCTTAAAGGCTGATTAGTCAAGACCTCTATATTGTGCGCCTGAAAGTACGGGTGTAATTTTCTTGAGGCCATGACCAGGGCTAAGGTAAACTTTTCTATTACATAATATTTTATCTCTGCCCCATGCAAAATCTTGCTTACGTAGTAGATGGGTTTCTGAACCTTCAATTCCTCCTTAACCAAAACAACTCCAAGGGCTGTGTTTGAGACGACCAAATATAAGTAGAGTGTCTCTCCTGGTTTTGGCTTTGCCAACAACGGTGCCTCAGCCATGTACTTCTTCAAGGCCTCAAAGGTTTCCTGACTTTCTACAATCTATTCAAAATTCTTCATGTTTTTCAAAACTTTAAAGAAAGACAAGCACTTCTCCCCTGACTTGGAGATGAATCTTCCTAACGTTGCCACTCTTCTAGTCAATTTTTGAACATCCTTGATAGACTGTGGTGGTTCCATGTCCAAAATTGCTTTGATTTTGTCAGGGTTGGCTTCAATTCCTCGTTTAGAAACCATCAGACCCAAAAACTTTCCTGACCCTACGCCAAAGGCGCACTTGGAAGGATTCAACATCATCTTATGGTGTCTCAACACTTCAAATGCTTCTCGGAGGTGCTCAATATGATCGGCCTTATCGAGGATTTTGACCAACATGTCGTCTACATAGACTTCCATAGTCTTTCCAATCAGGTACTCAAAATTTTTGTTCACCAACCTTTGATATGTTGCACCTACATTCTTGAGCCCAAATGCCATAACCAGATAACAGTAAACACCAAAGTTAGTGATGAAAGATACCTTGGGAATGTCATCCTTATGCATCTTGATTCGGTTATATCCACTGAAGCCATCCATGAAGCTCAACATCTCATGCCCTGCGGTTGCATCTATTAACGTGTCAATTTTTGGTAGGGGAAAACAGTCCTTAGGACATGCATCGTTCAAGTCCGTGAAATCCACGCACATTCTCCACTTTCAATTGGTTTTCTTGATCATTACCGGGTTAGCCAACCATTCATGGAATTGAATTTCTTTAATGAATCCTGCTTCCAAGAGCTTATCTACTTCTTGCTTTATGGCCGCTTGCCTCTCTGGAGCAAAGTTCCTCTTCTTTTGCTTCACTATCTTTCTTTCGGGATCCACATTGAACTTGTGAGTTATTAATTGGGGATCAATCCCTGACATATCGGCTGTTGTCCAAGCAAAAACATCATTGTTTTCTTGAAGAAAAGATATGATCTTTCCATTCAAGGGTTCAGGTAACAATGCTCCAACGTAAGTAACCTTTTCTGGTTCACCAGGAACTAAAGGAATTGGAATTAAATCCTTAGTCAGCTTCCCTCTTCTTTCTTCATTATCTCGGGTGTCCATGTCTTCAATTGGTAGAACTTTCCCCCTAACTCTGTCAGGTTTTAATGCAGCTACATAACAACTTCTAGCCATTTTTTGATCACACCACTCCTCACCAACTCCATTCCTGGTTGGGAATTTTATTTTCAGATGGTAAGTTGAGGCAATAGCCTTAAATGCATGAAGACCCGTCCTTCCAAGGATTGCATTATAAGTCGAGGTTGCCTTTACTACTAGAAAATTTAACATCTGAGTAACTGTCTTCGAGCCTTGTCCCATAGTCATAGGGAGCCAAATTGTGTCTTCCACCTTTGATTCTACTCCATTGAACCCATATATGGGCATATTAGAGGGTGTCAACTGAGAATCAGTGTATCCCATCTTAATGAAAGCATCGTGGAACAATATATCCACAGAAGCTCCGTTGTCAACCAGAACCCTCTTAGTTTCAGAATTTCCTATCACGGGTACGATGACCAAGGGGTCGTCATGGAGAAACTTCAACCCTTATAGGTCAGAGTCATCAAAACTTATAGCTACTTATGTCTTGGCACGCTTTGGTGTTTCTCCAACTATTGTCATCACTTCTCTTGCGTAAGTCTTCCTTGAGTTTCTTGAAGAACCGGATGCAGTTGGTCCTCTGAATATTATTTTAGTGACTGGCCCTCGGGGTCTAGGATTACGATCTTGATTATTATCCTTTCTGTCATAATCTTTCTTCTAATAATTTCCTTTTTGATTTCTACGATTCCCATCCTTGGTGAATTTGTTAAGCTTTCCCCTTCGGATCAAGAATTCGATTTCATCCTTCAGTTGTCTGCAATCATCTGTATCATGACCAACCTCTTTGTAAAATCGACAGAATTGATTCTGATTTCTTTTTGACAAGTCAGTCCTTAGTGGCTTCGGCCATCGAAGATCTTCTTCCTTCTCAATTTCCATCAGAATTTGGCTTCTTGGGGTGTTCAACCTTGCGTACTCCGTGAATCTTAGTCCAAAATTATTCTTTTTTGGTGGAGAGTTAGAATTCTTTGCTGTCCTGGGATACTTATCCCTGGCATCATATTCTTGAGTCTCCTTCCTCTTTTTCCCGTTTCCATTTCCCCCAGTAGTGGGTTCATACTTCCTCATGTTTTCTTCAGCTTTGATATATTTCCCAGCCCCATCTTGTAGCTTCAACATGTTTTCGGGTGGATGCTTTGCCAGAGACCTCTTAAAGTGGTCATCAGTGGTTCCTTGTTGTAAGGCTATCATAGCTACCTTGTCCTCTATAACCGGGACCTTCAAGGCTTCCCTGGTGAATCGATTTATGTAGTCCCTCAAGGATTCATTCTTACCATGCTGGATTCTCATAAAGGATGCAGAACTCTTCTCATGCACTCTTCCACTAACAAACTGATTAATAAACGTCTTGCTCAATTTCTTAAAAGACCCAATAGAGTTAGGAGGGGGACGTACTTCACTCAATTTATAGGAGTTTCTAGCTCTTGAAACGGTCTAACAAACCATCCATATACGGTAATTGGGCCGAAAACAGGTCACTGGGCCTTTTTAAAGGCGGGAAGCCCAAAAAAAATCGAATTTTGAACTAGAATTCTAGAGAATTCTAGAAAGTTCAATATGAAAAGTAAAATATTTAAATTAAGAATCAACGCCATAATCGAACAAATAAAGTCTAAATAACAGAGAAGGCCCAACATTAGGCCTAACCCTGAAAATAAGTCCAATGGACCAAACAAGAAAGTGCTCCTTGGGCGTTTATATCAACGCCTATGTCAGTGTGGGAGAGCCACGTAAAAACCCACGCTCAGGAGACATATTTTCTAGGCGTAGAAGCTAGGAATGTCTCCTTGGCGGGGGTACCCACGCCTAGAAGGCTGTGGGAGAGCCACGTAAAAACCCATGCCTAGGAGACATATTTTCTAGGTGTAGAAGCCAGGAATGTCTCCTTGGCGGGGTACCCACACCTAGAAGGTTGTGGGAGAGCCACGTAAAAACCCACGACCAAGAGATACATTCTCTAGGCGTGGAAGCCAAGAGTGTTTCCTTGGCGCGGGTACCAACGCCTAGAGGGTTGGTGAGCCATTCAAACACCCACGTCCAGGAGACACATTCTGTAGGCTTGGAAGCCAAGAGTGTCTCCTTGGTGCGGGTACCAACGCCTAAAAGGGGGTTGGTGAGCCATTCAAACACCCACGCCCAATAGACACATTCTGTAGGCGTGGAAGCCAAGAGTGTCTCCTTGGCGGGGATACCCACGCCTAGAACGCGGTTGGAGAGACCTCTAAGACACCCACGCCCATGAGACACAATTGCCAAAAGTGTCTCCTTGGCGGGGGTACCCCCTCCAAGAACACTCTTCGTCAACTTTTCATTCTATTTTCCAGAAAAATAGAAAATAAAGGGAAAGTAATTGTTAATTATTTTTCAAAGGATAAAAGTGGAATAAAAATTCCAGAGAATTAAGAAATAATTTATAAAATTATTTCTATGCTTGAAAGCACAAATAAATTTTTTTGATAAAATGATAAAAAATAGAGAAAAATACCCGGAGGTATAAAAAAATTCCTAAAATATTAGGAAAAATACGAAAAAATACGAGGAAAGCTGTATAAATATTTCCTTGATAAAAAAGACAGTAATTTATATAGATAATAAGTAATAAAACCTCGAGTCTCGAAAAAGGCAATTTTAACTTCTATGAAATCCTAGCAGATTATCTTAGAAGTTGGGGGGCAAATGATATGAGCTGAAAATAACCATACAGACATTATTAATGATGCATTAATTAGACATAGCTTGGTCTGAAGTTTGAGCCCAATTAATGAGGCCTGAAACCCTAATTATTTATTAATTTCGTAATTAATAAAAAGGAAAAATGTGCAGCTCATAAAAAGAGTCCAAAGTGAGCCAACTCCATCAAGGATTAGCCATCAAGGTATACAAACCTAATGGGAGTCAGCCTCCTACAAAGAAGGATTCATATCCTGATCTAAGAAGGTGACTTGACCCCCAAGTCACCTAATTCTACTCTAAATGCAGAGCTCCTGACGTCTATATAAAGGACCTGATCCTTCAATCTAGAACTACGTTTTTTGGCTTGATTTTGAGTCACGAATTGAGATATGTAGGCATCTTGTGAGGACCGATTCAGTCACGAATCACAAGAACAACCATTAAAACTCGAAAGCTCTCAAACCCTAAGCATTAATTACACCCTAGTTTTTATTCCGCAACACGTATCTAAATTCCAAGTATACACAGTAGGGCTGAGCATTCGGTCGGTTCGGTCCAGAATAGACCGAAAATCGAATTATCATTTTTTTCTGGACCGAACCGAACTGAAGTTGTATTTTGGACCGGACCGGAACCGAACCGAAATAATGTTATTCGGTTCGGTTCTTTCATGAAAGAACCGAAATTTTTTCAAATAAAAAATTTGTATTTCAAAAAAATCCAAAAAATATAATTTTTCTAAAAACAAAAATATTAGCTAATGAAATACAAGTATGAAATATAAATATAATAGTTCAAATTTCAAATCTTGAACAAAAAATAAGCCATGCAAAAGTTTAAATACATACATACATATAAAATTAATATATAAAATTTATATAAATATAAAATAAAAATATTTCGGTCTATTCTGTTTGGACCGAATTTTTTGTGAAAGAACCGAAACGAACCGAAACGAACCGAGCCGATATTTATTTCGGTCTATTCGATCCGAATCAAAAAGACCAAATTTTCAAAAATTTAGAACCGAACCGAACCGAAATTACGCTATTCGGTTCAGTTTTCGGTTCTGGTTCGGTTTTGCTAGGCCCTCTTACACAGTACTCGCACGTAAACTTTACATGATCTTGTTTTTTTCTTTTTACCAAAAAAAAGATCAGTCTTGATGCTTATAAAATTACTAGACTAGAAAAATAACCACTTCTCCAAGGATTCGGAGAAATGGCAACACAAATGTCAAGTATGATGAGTCTCGCAACAATCCCATCTCTCAAATTTCCCCATTCAAAACCCCCATTTCTCAATTTCCCAAAGCTCCATTTTGTTAACTCAAATTCAAACCCTAGGGTTTCTAAATTGGGGATTGGTTCAGTTAGAGCTCAAGCAAGTAGCAACATTGGTATGGGTTTTGTTGAGCAAGCTATAAAATTAGTCCAAGCTTCACCACCCACCTGGCAATCTGCTATTTTTAGCAATACATTCATATTTCTTGTGGGTTCTCCACTTCTTGTTTCGGGCTTGTCTCTCTCTGGCATTGCTGCTGCTTTCTTGCTTGGTTCACTTACTTGGCGCGCTTTCGGTCCCTCTGCCTATCTTCTTGTTGCTGCTTATTTTCTTCTTGTAAGTCTGAAATTTTATTAGTGTGATTGTTAATATATCTTAATTTGCATAAAACGTTTGACAATTGATATTTGAGATGCACCGTTTATAGTTTTACCTTTAGGGAAGCAGAGTGTTCGTTTATCTTGTTGGCTTCGGATTTTTAGTGAAGGTCTACATTGGACTACTAAGTGTTTTAATTGCGCTAGTGAATTTACGTTCTGATTGCATGGTGGAAGAAGCTCAATTTGCTTAGATTGTGTATTTACTCTACCACTGTAATGTCAAATACATTTCCCGTGATTGCCTTTTACCATTATAGAGAAAATGACAAGTTCTTGAATTGATGATAATATTAAGGATTTGTAAAGATATCGTGGAAGTCAATGAGCAGACTTTTTTTAATCATAATAACAAACAATTTGCCTCAATAGTCTTCTGCCCACTGTGTTTTATAGTAGATAATTACTAACAGTTACCAGGTCATCCCTACTGTTAAAGTTAGGGCACTGCAGCAACAAAAGTGAAAATGGCTGAGAAGGAGGCTCAAGGTGTTGCTGAGAAAGGAAAGGGAAGGAGAGGACCGGGGAGTGTGATAGGTTCCGGTGCAGCTGGTTGTATTTGTGCATTGCTTTCTATTTTCGGAGTTGGTGGAAGTGCATTCTCTCGGCTCTGGGAACTCGGTTTTGTTGCCAGTTTTTGTACAAAGTTGAGTGATACTGTCTCAAGTGAGATAGGGAAGGCATATGGGAGAACAACGTAAGTGAAATCTTTTTTGCTTTAATCTTGCAAATTGCAAGTTCTCATATCCCAACACGCCTGAAATTCAAGTGACCCATTCTGAAGGGCCTATAGCAGACTTGATTCCTGACTTGGAGTTTCTTATATTTATTTTGCCAATGCTAGTCTTGTCTCACCATAAGAATAATATAGCCTTGTACAAATAATTAAAAACTAAAATTACAATAGTGTTGTTTATCTGTTATCTGTTATTTACAGAACAATATACCGTCTTATCTTTGCAAGTCCAGTATAATTTGGATTATGATCCCCTTCCTTAAGCACTGGTCACTATCACATGAGGTGGAAAATATAGCTTTAGTTTCAAAGGAAAATTTGTTTTTATTAAGTTTGCAAGATGATTTTAATCTTTGCTATTATGAATTTGCAGAGGAAGAAAAAAATAATCTGACTTACAGTTATACGCAGGTCATTATAGTCAGATCTTCTCTGTAATTTACTTAATAATGCTTTTTCTGCCGGTGGCCCGTAGTTCTACTGCTACTCCTCGATGACTAGTCCGATCCTCAATGGATGCATTGTGTGTGAAAGAACATATAAATTTCTACAATTGGCCTTGAAAAAATTATAAAAATTATTGCTTTTCCTGATTCAGGTACCTAGTGACAACATTAAAGGTGGTTCCAAGGGGAACAGAAGGAGCTGTTAGTCTTGAGGGAACCTTTGCTGGAATTCTAGCTGCAATGCTTCTTGCCGCCTCTGGTAGTTTATTAGGCCAGGTATGAAAAATATAGTAAAATATTCAATCAAGCTTTTTCGTCACTCCATTTCTTGCTTTATTTAATATTCAATTCAATCAAGTTAGGGCCAGGTATGACCCTTAACACCCACATAGACGTATCTTACAAAACTTCGTCATTGGAGTTTGGCTGGATCTGATGATACACTTTAGGGTCTGAAGGTTCAGATAAGAAATTTTTTGGATACAGTAAGGAGAGGGTAGGTCTGTACACACTTTACCGGTTAAGGATCTCAAAAAGAAAACTTAGTTTTGCTGAAGCCAAGCTTGTAGGTATCTATGACTCTTTTTTTATTACGTTGGGAAAAAAATAAAAAAATTGGTACATGCTTCCTGGTCCTAATATTATTTCCACCCAAAACAAGTTTTTTCTATTGCTCCAAGTTCTGACCCCAAATTCTTTTTAATCTCCCCAAAATTGAGAAAGCAGATTAGCACACTTGAAGCTGTCATATGTGTATTAGCTGCCCAGATTGCTAATTTTGGTGAAAGCTTGATAGGTGCTTCGCTCCAGGACAAAGAAGGGTATGGATGGGTAGGTTTTACTTCTAATTTTTAATTTTTTTCCTGCGTTTTGTCAAAAGCCAAGCTTTCATTATCTTCATTGTCTTGTCACATTGAACCTTTAGGGAATCTATATTTCTCTCTAATCACTCCATTGCCCCTTAACTTGCAGCTCAACAATGATATTGTCAATGTCATCAACATATCCATTGGGAGCATTCTAACAATCCTTATTAAGCAACTTGTACTGCAAAACTAGTACATCTATTTGCACAGCAGCGATGGTATTTTAGAACCTGGCAGAACTTGCTAAGACCGCTTGTATGACACGTTAAATTTAAATTTAAGTGACATGATTGAAATTTCAAATATCTTACCCAGATCAAGTTTAGTTGTATTTTGTTTCTGTCCATTCTGCAGGTTCTGTGGGTGGAACATCTGCCGTTATACCAATAGCACGAGCCAACCAGACTACTTCTAGGTTATATAGCTGATCGGTCATTCTTTTGTCAAAATATATTGAGTTCTCCTGGCTTGCGGGTCTGGATGTACCAAAAGAGTCATGGCTGCACATAACATATTTTTATGCAATTGAGTTTTCAAGTTTTCAACTTGGAAATGTGCAGGTTTTATTTCAAATTCTACAACTTAGAACCGTCCTTTTATGTTACAGCAATAGAAATTCTATCACTGGTACATGATAATAGATGTTTATTTTTCACAATTTTATTGGGTGGTGGTATGCTCCGCAATGTTGTACGAAAGCACCCTTATAACATTTCCTTTACCCGCTTAGAAGATGTTTAAGCATTTTGGGCTAAGAAGACCTCCACAAGTATTGTCTACTGTCTACTAACAATTCTATAGAACTTCGAAGCTGATGACAAATATCGAAGTAAAGTAGTAAACTTTCTTAAACCAACTGCCAGACGTAGTAGTTATTATATTTCACAAACCCGGGTTGTGACGGCTGTCACAGCCGGCTACTACATAGATATCCTAAGACCCCCTTTCTGTGGAAAGGTAGTAGGTTGGTGGCTCAATGACCAACTAGGACAAACCTATATTAGTTGCCAAGCATTGAGCCAAACGGTTTCCATACATTTGTCTTGCTCTTAACAAGAGAGGTTACAAAAAAAGCTATACCTACAACATAACTTACCTTACGAACCACAGAAACAACGGTTCCTATAGTATCAGCATAATTCTTGAGTGTTGTTATGGTAAAACTTCTAGAGGACTTGAAACAGGAAAGTCCCCGAGGACCGACTAGTGCCTTCGGCGCTTTATACTGAATCCCTGCTGATCGTGATACTGATCTTGCCTGGTTGAATAACATACATCAGGAAAAAATGCAGGTGTGATTTCCACCTGATGTTCGTAGTTGTTAGGCCAGTTAAGTCCTGAGGCTGTTGGAGGTGATGGTATCTCTGGCACATCCCATGCCGTTTCAGGAACATGACCTAAGCACTCATCACCATCTAGCTCGAAATCAGCTGCCAGTAATATTGCTGAGCAGTCCGACTCTCCAAGCTTACCACTATCAGCCTGTTAGGATTAAGCATATAGATACAGGGGTTAGGATTAAGCACACATAGACAGAGAGGGGCAAAAACGAATTGGTAAACCTTCTCAGACTTGTATATGTTAAAAATTAGCATGGCTGCTTACCACAGCAGTTGATGAGCAAATCTTTATCTAAGTTTATACATAGATACCTTGTCTGATCCACTGTCGATATAGTTGTAGTTCTGGTTGAGATTGGTTATTCCAAATATTTCATCTAATTGCCATTGTTGAAAGCTTCCGCAGTCCGACCCTCCACCAAATGGAGGCTTGGTTGGTGCAAATTCGCCAACTTGATCAACTTGGAGAGCATCCAAAGTCACGTAGTTATTGTTTTCAGACAACGGCCTTGGTTTTGTTTCAATAGCTTTCTCAGGGGAATGAGATTTCTCCGAGGAAGATGGCGGACTACGTTCAGTAGGTTCAAGTCCCACCTTGACTCCGGTAAGCAGAAACCTTTGATGAGCCGCAACGTGGGCATTAATTGAATGGATAGAGACATCGCATTTCCTGCACAGCAAAGCACGATCTTCCAGACAAAAGAAATATCCAACTGTTTCCTGTACATTGCAGCAAATTTAGAACACAGAGAAGACAAAGATGCAAGTAAATAGTGAAGAAGTGTAGGAGCCCAAGAAAGGCAAACCAAACCTGACAAATATCGCACTTGGGCATAGGAGATGAGGAGTTGGAGAGAGATACTCTCTGGTGCTTACTAGCCAGCTTGTTAGCTGCATGTACCTTTTCATCACAACCATAACACAACGCCGCCTCATCTGCGCAGCACAGCACCGTCGCCTCCGCCGCCTCACACACGCTACACTGTATCTTCATACACAGTGGAAACCCTAGAACAAGTGATGAGCTATAAGAGGAAAGGATAGTGTGGTTAAATCACTAGTAATATATCTTACTAGCACCTATTTGATGACTGAAAAGCCAAGTGAAGAAGGTATATCTACCTAAGACTACGTTTATATATGGAGATATCATCGTATTATTCCCACATTATCCCATTCTACTGGTAATAATTTCGTTTAAATTGACCATTTTGCCCCTCCTGCGATATTTCCACGTCTCATTTTTGTGACGGCAAGTCACCCTATACGTGTACCTTGCTCGGGCGTCAAAGCTCTGTTCAACTGTTTTCTGCTGATTTCAACCATACTGGATATTTGTTTTTTCCCTCTTTTTCTAATTAATGTCCTGATATTTACTTTTTAAATTTAATGTTAATTGTTCCGATATTTATAAAGTTCTGAAAGACAGCTAGTTTAACACGTAACTGAGTGTCAGTAGTGCAGAATAAATTATGCAAGAAAGTCTGGGTTGTTTCTCGAAATTTCAGTGAGCTTTGGATGTATACTGAATCCGTGAATTATGTGGAAATGAAGACTGGTGATACTGGAGTACTCCTGATCTTCTAAAATTCAAATTAATCATTCAAGTGATAAATCCGGTTCTTGAGTTTATCCTCCCTCGTGTACAAACCTAACGTTGTGCTCCCGAGTTGAAATCTGGAAAGGAGAGAAAGAGGAAAAAAAAAAAAAATTGAAATTTTCTTTCTTAATGGTGCTCCTAAGTTTTTGAAGGAGAGAAGAGAAAATAAATTTTTTAAAATTTTCTCCTCAAAAGTTTCTTCCCAAAAATGGGATGATTGGGAGAGAAGCTCTCACACCCATTTTCAAAATATTTCCCTCCATATCATTTTTTTCAAAATTTTCTCTCATCATCAACAAAAAACTTGGGAGCACATTGAAGAAAATTTATTGCTTCTATTCTTTCCTAATCTTTTCTCTTCTCCATCAAAAAACTTGGGAGCACAGCGTAAGTGATACTCCCTCCGTTCCCCTCAATTCTTTACTTTGGGGGACGGGGGCTCGACACGTATTTTAAGGCTCCTTTAATATACTTTGATAAATTATTTTAATTTTTTTCTTTTTCTGAATAAAAATATAATGTTTAAATTTTTATTTAAAAAAAGAGAGTTTTAAAAATAAGTTGTAGAGTTATACTTTATATGAGCCTTAAAATGTGTGTCAAACAGTGTAAAAAAACTGTAAAGAAATGAGAGTGACGGAGGGAGTAATAATCATCTAACTTGTGACTATAATTTTATGAGTAAAGTGCATTATGTGTACTTGCAGTTTATGTGTCAGACCACTTGGGATACTCAAGTTCAAAAACTAACACTTGCTATACTGACACTCTAAACTACTAACACTTTGCGTGATTCCGTCTCTTTCTGTTAACTCCGTTTATTTCCTTGAGGGCAATTCAGTCTTTTTCGGTTTCACCGGTTGTATCGTGTATTTATACACTTTCTTCCCCTCAATTCAGTCTCTTGCAGTATTGTAAACCCTAATTAAAAATACAACTCCCCCCAAACAGAAATGGCTGATGTGGATGAGGTATTGGATCTAATGTGTGATTGTGATCGAATGAGCGCGATGAACACACATTGGTTTGGAGAAAACGCAGGTAGGAGATTCAGGGAATGTGCGGATGATAATTGTGGCTTTCACAAGTGGATCGACCCACCACTTGGACCTCGTGCAGTAGAGGTGATTAAAGAGCTGAACGAACGTAATGTCAATTCACTTGACAAGTTGAAGCGCCGGATGGATCGAATGTGCGATAAGCATGAAGCTGAGGTGAACAATATGAAGCAGAAGCAGCAGTTCACGATTGTTGCAATGTTCGTGCTTTTCTCTGCGATGATGAATATGGTACTCAACATAGTGGGTCAGGATAATGTGGTTCAAGATGATGAATATGATTCGTTTGATGAGGGATAGGTTGATTTGGATTTGTGTAATTTTGTGTTTTTGATGTAGTTTGTGTTATTGTGTAATTTGGAGTTGATGATGAAGGATGTACTATGTCTTAATATGTAATGACAAGTTCTATGTTTCGAAATTACAATGAGTTTTTCCTGTTTTGTTGTGCAAATACTGAATTGTAGTAATAAAAGAAAGAGTAAAAAATTGATAAGAAAATACTTGAAACAATAATTAGTCTTGATTACATTCACAAAAGCATAGGAAGGTACATCATAAAGTTCACAAAAGCATGAGTAAAGCATAGGTTGGTACATTATAAAGTTCACTTCATAGTGATATCACACACATTGACAAAAGTTATAACATTCCAAAGGAGTCATGACATTGACAAATGTTATAGTAGTTTGTCAACAAAAAGGAGTCATCAGTAGAGGCATAATAGACTATATCTTCCAAACTGGATTCTCCCTTAGTTTAGCTTGCATCTGTCTCCTTGTAGCCTCAATGTTTGCCAGTGTAGTTGTGGTCCCCTTGCCTTTTGAATTGACTATCTGTGGTTGAATACCAAGAGGAGTATTCTTCTTGTATTGTCTAGGCTTCTTTGACAAGATACCACCTTGGCTTCCAGCATTACCAGTCCTAGTAGGCACATTCTTAGGAGTCCCACTACTTTGATTGCCCACTACAGTTTCACTCCTACCAGCTTCATTCCCCACATTTTCACTCCTACCAGCTTCATTCCCAGCATTCTGGTTCCCCAAAGTTTCACTCATACTAGCTTCATTTGCACCATTGTTGTTTTCTGCAAGTGTCTTGTTTGTGTTCTTAGTCCTTGTTTTAACAGGTCTTTCACATCCAGCAGCTCTGTCAGCTGCCTGTAAATATAGAGATCATAGTATGAGTTATTTATATATGCACTACAAATAAATATAACTCGGATTGAAGAAGTTCTTACACTAGCTGGACAAGTTCTTATATTATGGTTGTATTCAGTATAATAGGTGCACTTGACCTTGGTGTTTTGCCTTTTCATTTTTGTTGGATCTGTGCCAACAACATCATTCTTCTTTTTTTTTTTTTTTTTTTAGGTCTGCCAGTTTGAGACTTAACATCAGGAGGCAAAGGCTTTGGGAACCTTGTTTCCTCCCATTCTTCTTCTCCACATATAGGCTCCACAATAAAATGGTAACATTCCAAAAACATGTCTTTACTATATGACTGATGAATGAAAGGCTCAAAAGCCTTCTTATTCCAAGCTATACAGGCACAAGCATGGTAACAAGGTATTCCAGACAGCTCCCACTTTTTGCAGGCACACTTTTGAGCTTCTAAATCCACAACCATCTCATAGCCACCTGCAGACATTGTGACAAGATACCTAGCACCTCCACTCCAAACAACATGGCATCCTTTACTTTGTTCAATTGCCCTAAAAAAAGGTAAATACTCTAAGATTAATGTCATACAAAATGTTTGAAAATTAATGTGCAAAAAATTTCACTTACTTATGAAGCCTCCTCATTGCATTAGAGCAAATTGGGTTTAGTGCATAACTGTTCAACATCTTATCTCTCCTTTGTTGAATCCTCATCATAACATCCTTATGAATTGACTTGAACATTGAAATAATAGGGAGATCTCTATATTTCATTATGCTATTGTTAAAAACCTCAGAATGGTTGTTAACAAACATATCTGACTTGCATATGCTTCTAAATGCACTCCTAGACCACTGAGTTCTAGGCTTCTCATTCAACCAATCAAAACATTTATTTGACAACTATACACAAACAAATAAAGCCACGTTCAATAAGTAAAGTAGACAGAAATGAACAAGTAGAGAAACACAAGAATAAACTACTATTACCTTTTTCAGCTCACCCATGTGCTTGTTGAAAGTGTAATTAGTAGTGGCCCTAGCTGCCAACCACAAACACATTCTAACCCCAATGCCTTTATGGTCTTTTCACATATTCCTATAGAGATGCATAACACAGAACCTGTGTTCTGCATTAGGAAAAATTGCTTCTAATGCATTGATTAAGCCCTACCAAGAAAACATGTGAACCCCACATTAGAAATAAAGTTTTAGAAATAAATTTCAAAGTAAAAGTGAGGTAAGAGTAAATGTACCATTTGCCTATCTGATATAAAAGTGAATGTACCATCATTTTGAATATTCAGATCATCTTTAATCAGTTGCAGGAACCAGTTCCAACTATCATTATTCTCTGCTTCAACAACAGCCCAGGCTAAGGGATACATGCCATCATTGGCATTAGTACCCACTGCAGCCAGTAATTGACCACCATAAGGTCCTTTTAAATGGCACCCATCAAGACCTAGAAGTGGTCTACAACCATTTCTGAAACCTTTTTTAAGTGGACCAAGGCATATATAAAATCTTTTAAACCTCTTCTTGCCATCTTGTAGTTCTTGGTCTTCAGTCATTACTTGAATAGTGCTATCTGGCATTGCCTTCAACAACTGATTTCTATAATCCCACAACTTTGAATATTGATCTACATGTTTTCCATTAATCTTCTCTAATGCCTTCCTTTTGGCCCTACCAATAGCATAAATACTGACATGACAGTGCCAGTCAATGACAACCTTTTGCAAGAATGATGACAGAGGCCAAGTTGGATTCATCCTTATGTCATCTTCGTATTCTTCTGCTATCCATCTAGAATTGATCTGTTTTTGATGAAATGTTTGAGTGCATGTATGCTTTGGATTGTATACCTTAATCTGGTAGGTATCACTCATCTGCATTTTTGATGCATAAATCTTCCATGGACAATCACCTTCACAGATAAATCTCACCATGCTACCATAGTTTCTGCATTGCTTAATAGGTCTCCTCTCCAGTATAGCTTGCTTCTTGACTGCAGCTCTGAACACTTTTGCTGTTGGAAACAACATAGTAAGCTGAAACTTAGGGTCTTTCATCTTTGTCCTCTCATTAAAGACATGAAATGAAATTTCATCTTCATCTATAGAATTGCTGGTCATCCTCTCTTCATCACTAGAAGCATAATGAGTAGAACAATCACTTAAATGTCCTTCTTCTTCAGTGACATCCTCATTCTCATCATGATTAAGTGTCTCAGCTACATCTTTGTCCTTTTCTTTTTCTTTTTCTTTTTCCTTAGCTTTTTCTTTACTCTTTCTTGCTCTTTCAGACTTGTGATTACAAACCTCATAATCAGTGCTATCCATATTGGAACCATCTGAGTAGAAACTACAATCACTTAAAACATCTCCTTCATGTTGAGGATTGTAATCCTCATCACTTTCACCATCACTGAGCAAATCATCATCTCTAGCTCCTTGTCCATCTTCCACATCACCATTATAGTTGTGCCTAGGATCCAAATTCAGTAATTCTTCAAGGTCTTCTCTGTCAATAGGGTCTGTTGTAGGATCTACATACTGCATATTAGGGTCTTGTGATGGAGCAAACTCTTGTGTGGGCATTCCATCAATATCCAAAGCAAACAAAGGCTTAGTTGTGATGGTATACACATATATAATCCTAGAAGGTGGCAACAACTCACACATCTCTAACACATCTGCATCAGTTTCCAATGCATGTAATCCCTTATCCATATCACTTCTTGGCCACTTGTAATACAATGTAATTACTCCTAATTCCCCACACTCTTTTGACATAGTAACTAATTCAATCAAACTCATTGTATCTACATCACAAAGGTCAAAGAAGTCAACACTACCACCAACATATTGCTTAGGGTTTTCTGTAAATTGCCCCCCATAGTGATACTTTATACTAAACAGGTCTGAACCAACTGCAAAAAATAGAGTAAATTGGAACTTTATACAGACAAAAACATGGCACTATACTTATACTACCACTGTCGAAAACATAAAAAAACACAAGGGACCACAGAGGAGACATTGAATCACATGGGAGCACCAACATATTAAACCAAAAACATCAGAATAAGTTACACTAACTTCAGAACTAGCAACCAATACCAAAACCCTAAGTTCGTAAACACAAAAAACATATAACCATGCAAAAACCCTAATTTCGTATACAAACGGTTCAAACCCTAATTTAATTTAAAGTGACAGAGCTTACCTCCATAATCGGAACATTCATTAGGTTTTTAAATGTCTTTGTCATTCGGATCTCTTCGAAACCACACCATTGTCGGCAATGCAGCGGGAGAACTCGATTGTCGTTACAGTGATCAAAAGGGGGAAGTGTAGTGAAAGGTTAAGAATTAATTGGTAAAGTACATGTATCAGATATATGTATAATACACGTACAAACCGAAAAAGACTGAATTGCCCTCAAGGAAATATACAGAGTTAACAGAAAGAGACGGAATCACGCAAAGTGTTAGTAGTTTAGAGTGTCAGTATAACAAGTGCTAGTTTTTGAACTTGAGTATCCCAAGTGGTCTGACACCTAAACTGCAAGTACACATAATGCACTTTACTCTAATTTTATATGTAAGAAAAATAATAATGTAAAATAGTGTTTTATTTCTTAAAATATGAAATTTAACACATTTCTTATTTATAAGAATTGTATTAATATTTTCATTAAAACCTAAATTTAGGTATACATATTTAAAAAAGATGTTTCTTAAGTAAATTGTAGAATATTAACCTATTTATGACATAAATATTCATTTAAAAATATGAACGTGCAATAACACTTTTAAAGGGTGTTGGATCTGAATATTTATATTTAAAGCAATACATAAGGTGGTGAATGTATGACTTATTTTATTTTACTTTCTGATTTTAATTTTATATCAATAAGAATGCTGAATTATAAACTCACACACAATATATACTCTCAATCTAATTTTATTAGATCAAAGATGTGCTACAATCTGTGAATACGAATTTCTATTTTTCTTAAGAGAGATATTGAAAATACAATTTAAAATCTTAACTAAGGAAGTGGCTACCGCACTTATACTATAGTGCACCAGATCACTATTACAATATTGAAATCAGACAAATTCTAATACAAACTATGTCTATACCAAATTCGTACAAGTTACTCTCTAAGAATACAAAGATCCACTTTATCAGACAAAAACTGAAAGCGCGAAATCAAATGAGGTTCGGTGAAAATATCAGCAATCTAAAGCAAAGAAGGAATATAATATAATGTGATAGTGTCCTTTCTGCAGATGATAGCGAGTAAGATGACAATTAATTTCAATATATTTAGTGCGTTCATGAAATACGTAATTACGTGCAATATAAATTGCACTCTGATTATCATAATATAACGGAGTAGGACGAGATAGGCTAACACCCAAATCTCCAAGTAACCAACGTAACCAAACAATCTCACAAGTAGTGGAAGCCATATCACGATACTCAGTTTCTAAAGACGATTTGGAAACAACATCTTGTTTCTTACTCTTCCCTGAAATAAGAGAATCACCAAGAAAAATACAAAAACCAGTAGTGAATTTACACTCCTCAGGATCGTCAGCCCAATCATCATCACTATAAACACGCAACTCTAAAGATGAGGTAGAAAAAAACAAAAGACTCTGAAACAGAGTCTCGCGAAGGTACCTGAGAATACAAAGAACTGCAGCCCAATGTACAGTAGTAGGAAAAGTGACAAACTTACTAACAACATGAACAACATATGCAATATCCGGACGAGTAACAGTGAGATAAACAAGACTACCAACAATCGTGCGATATAAACTAGGATCCACTAGAAAAAGACCATCATATGGCGAATATCTAGCATTCATTTTTATAGGAGTATCCATAGTCTTATTATCAATAAGACGTGCACGGTCAAGCAAATCAGAAATGTAGTTAGATTGAGATAAAAGATACTCTTCTGGTGAACTGTCAACCTCAATTCCCAGAAAGTAACGGAGCGAACTTAAATCTTTCATAGCAAAACAACGAGCCAATTCCTGTTTTAATGACTCAATACCATCACAATCATCACCAGTAATATTCATATCATCAACATACAAAGTGTTAGACAATCTGTGATATTAGTACATAAAATGACGTGGGCGTGTGTGAATAACAGATAAGGTGTATGTAAACAGTAAAAAAATAAACAAATAAAAATAAGGAGACAAGGAACAAAATCGAGTCCAGTGCGTGACTGTCTCCTTAAAGCGTATTAGCCCTCACCGTATGTGCGAGCGAATTGCTTTCCAAGATAAAACGATTTGCAGTGAGGCTGTCGAATATCGTCACTCTCAGCGAGCTTGAGACGAACAAGAAAACGTATGTGCGAGCGAATTGCTTCCCAGGATAAAACGATTTGCAGTGAGGCTGTCTAATAGCGTCACTCTCAGCGAGCTTGAGACGAACAAGAAAACTATCACCGGAGAAAGAGAAGAGAGATGTGTGTAAGAGAGGATGTATTTTTCGAGTGAATAATCCTAAGGCCAGACACGAGTTTATATAGGCTAGGAAAACTTGTGCGCTACACAATTGCCATAATTAATTAACTGCGTTAATCAATTATATCAGTTGGTAATTTCCTTAATTAATTAGTCAAGCTAATTAATTGAATCGGTGGCAATTTCCTTAATTAATTAGACAAACTAATTAATCGCGTCAATGGCAAAAAATCCGAATTTAAAAACAGAATTGATTTTATCAGATAACTCAAAATCAATGATTTTATCAGATAACTCAAAATCAATGACTTTATCAGATAACTCAAAATCAAAACCCGGAATCGATTTTACCAAATCAATTAACTCACCCATACCATAATTCACCCATATTTTCCAACACAAAGATAAAAGGATACGACCAACACTTGTACATCTTACCAATAAAGAAGAATCAAGATGACTATGACGAAAACCAAGTGAAGTAAGGACATTAGAAAATTTCTCAAACCAACAACGAGATGATTGTCGAAGACCATAAATTGATTTACGTAGTCTACAGACATAACCTGGTTGATGTTGAAGACTAGGAGGAGGTGTCATATAAACTTTCTCATGAAGATCGCCATACAAAAATGCATTCTTAACATTCATCTGAAAAAATTTCCATTTACATATAGAAGCAACTGCAATCAAAGTACGAAAAGTCGTCATCTTTGCAATAAGCGCAAATGTCTCTTCATAGTCCATGCCATACTACTGAGAGTAGCCTTTAGCAACAAGCCGAGTCTTATAACGCTCAACAGATCCATCAGTTTTGGTCTTAATTTTATAGACCCAACTACAACCAATAGCATGTTTTCCTTGTGGTAATAGAACTAAATCTCATGTACGAGTTTGATGTAAAGCAATAAGTTCCTCAGCCAAAGCATTCTGCCAAAGAGGATCACGAATAGCCTCTCTATATGAAGTAGTCCCAGACAAACGGTGAACAGAAGTAACAAAAGAAACGAACGACAGAGAATAAGATGAATAAGCAAAATCAGGAAGTTGAGTGGACTTACGTATACGAGTGGACTGACGAATGGGTGGAGGATTCACAATCTCTGGATGGGTGGAGGATTCACAATCTCTGAAGATGATTGAGGAGGGGAAGGATGATTAAATTAGTTACGATTATTAAATTAGTTACGATTATTAAATTAATTAATCATTTTGATTAATCCTCAATTACTCAATTAATTTCTAGAAAGTGCGTGTACCGCTTAAGTCCCAATACTCTAGTCGGGTGGGCGACGACTGGTTTTTCGACCAGATCCTTCTAAAAACCGCACGTGTAGGTCTCCCCGTCGCGTTTTATGACACTAGTTCACACGTGTAAACATCAAACGCGAAAGTGAAACAAAGTGCCCATTTGTTTGGCTCTGATGCCTGGCCGATTTTTACCACTCATATAATGTGGATAGTCATTCTTTAGTTAAACGAATCTATCGATCAACAGAATCCTAAATATATAGGGTGTTGGCCCTATATGGCAAAATTTTGAACAATAATGCCCTAAATGACACAATTGGAAAAGATGGCCCTAAATGGCACGCTAAAACGCCAAGGCGTGTAGCGTTAGTACATGTTCATTTTTTTTACGTTGAAAACGCTAGATGAAGTTGTGTTCTAGACAGAAAACGCTAGATTAAGTTGTGTTAACAACAAAAACGCAACTTAATGTTGTGTTACAGGTGAAAAACGCAACTTAATGTTGTGTTACAGGTGAAAAACACAACTTAATGTTGTGTTAGGCATCAAAAACACAACTTAATGTTGTGTTAGTGGATTTTTAATTTTTTTTGCAAAAATACCAAAATATTTACAAAAAATGCAACTTATTAATAATGGTGTTTTTCCGGCGTCCTGATTTTAGGGTTGCAACCCTAAAATCAGGGTAGGTTAGGGTTTAGAGTCTAGGGTTTAAGGTTGTTTACAACCCTAAACCCTAAACCCTAAGTCTGTATACGAATTATTCGTCATTCTTAATATTTCTAAAATCCAAAATAGAAACATTGAACCCTAAAGGTTAACTATTGAACCCCAGAATAAATCAACTTTAAGTATTGTTTGTTCTGAGATTGGAAAACGTTGATTTAAGTTATGTTTTATACTGGAAACGCTAGATGAAGTGGTGTTTTGACACTGAAAACGCTACTTCAAGTGGTGTTTTCGGGTAAAAACGCTACTTTAAGTGGTGTTTTTTGGATGAAAACGCTACTTTAAGTTGTGTTTTGACGCTATTTTCAAAACGTTAGACGATGTAGCGTTTTAACGTGCTATTTTGGGCCATTTTTTTCAATAGTGTCATTTTGGGCCATTTGTCTTATAATTGTGCCATATGGGGTCTTTTCTCAAATATATAAGTATTTTACAAATGTTTTCCAAAATATGTTTTTAATGTAAAAAAATCAAAATTACAACTTTTTAATTTTTTTGTTTAAATATGATTTGCAACTTCTACAACCTAAAATACAATTTCGGGTCAATCTTTACAAAATTAATTTTTAAATTTATTCGGGGGTGTAATCACAAAGATAATAATGCAACAGATCAACTTAAAGTCAACTTTTTGAAAATGTGAGATAAAGTTACATTTCATGTTACGGAAGTTGCAGATTTGTTTCTTCATAATGAAAATTAAAAAAACATAATTTTTAAAAAAGTTTGAAATAAGTTTTAAAATGTAGTAGATATTTTGAGTAATTTTCCCAAATAAAAACAAAAAACCACTACATTTTCATTTAATTTTACTTTTAACATGATCATTAGATGAAAGGATTTGATTGTCTTTATACGTTATTTGTTATTATGTTTATCATTTGTACAAAATTTGTTAAGTGATTTTGTTTAATTAGATGGGTAAGAATTGAAAAAAATGGCATTCAGATATATTAAAAAAAATTACCTAACAATATTATTTATTTATTTTTGAAAAAAAGGAATCAATTCATTAATCAAAAGTCATACAGCATATACAAATACAATCGAAATTGGACAGACGCTTAAATATATCACTGTTGAATCCTTCCTTCCTAGAGAGGCAACCAAGTGATTTGAAGATGATTTGAAAGTATGTACTTATTTTCACCCGGCTGTTCTGTGCAATCGATCATAGATGCGATTCCATAATAACCTTCATCCCTGAATCAAACCCATGAAAATCATGTTGCCCTATAACCCTCGGCCATGGAGAACACCAAAACACAACAAAACAAAAAATCAAACACTCACAAGGAGAGACTAACAAAACCCAAATAAATTGGGAACTTATTGAAGGAAAACAATAAACCAAAAAATAAAGGGATTCAAAATTTTATTCATTCATAATTCAAAATTTTGATTTATTCAGATCATTCGGAAATCTATATCTATTTATCTATCTATCTATAATCAATACTATTATATAATAGACGAAACATTAAAAGTTTGGTTGGTCGGTATGGTACGTTGTGATTTTACTTAATTAAAACATATTACCTTTCATATTTTTTATCACTAAAATATCTGTTTTCCAAAAATACGAGGTGCAATCCTTACTTATTTATTTTAAACCTATTTTAATAATATATTTAATAAATAATAAAATAATATAAAAATAGTAACTAGTTGATTTCCTTTTATAATTAAAAAAAATCTAACAAAATCTACTACTTTCCAAAAATATCACGACAATTACCTTTAAATTAAAACATATTATCTTTTATATTTATAATCACTAAAATCTCCATTTTCCAAAAATATGAGGTGCAATCCTTACTTATTTATTTCAAAATCTATTTTAATACTCTATTTAATAAATAATAAAATAATATAAAAATAGTAACTAGCTGATTGCCTTTTATAGTTAAAAAAAAAAAATCTAACAAAATCTACTTATTTTCCAAAAATATCACGGGCAATTACTTTTAAATTAAAATATATTACCTTTTATATTTGTTATCACTAAAATCTCTCTTTTCCAAAAATATCAACTGCAACCCTTACTTATATATTTTAAAACCTATTTTAATACTTTTAATTATTTTAAAAAATTTACCTATTTTAACAAGTCAACGTATTTTTTAACAAATACAATTAATATATTTAAAACACATCTAAAAATATTACGGCCAATTAATTTTTTTTAATTAAAACATGTTAATTTTTCTATTTGTCCTTATTAAAAAAACTTACTTATTTTAACATGTCAACGTATTTTTTTAATAAATACAATTAATATAATTAAAAAATTTCTAAAAATATCACGGACACTTACTTTATTTAATTAAGACATGTTAGCTTTTATATTTGTCCTTGTTATTAATTTTATTTTATTATAAAATAATATTAATAATACCTCATTTATCTTTCTCAGCCTCATCTGTATTTTTTTTATATTTTTTTATGTTCTAATTAATATTTAAGTTTTTCATTTTATAATGGATATTTATCAAAAATACCATCTTTTTAAAGTTTTTTTGCGATTTTACCATCTTCTCAAAATATTTGCAAAAATACCTTTTTTTTTTTAAATAATTTGCGTAAATACCATCTTTTAAAAAGATTTTGCAAAAATAAGTTCTGCAACTAAATGCAACCAAATGCAATCTGTTGATATAATTTAGTTGATTTTGGTGGATTGTGAAAATTTTAAAATTGAATTTGCATATGTGGCTGCGCAGCAGGTTGCATACAGTCATAGTTTCATATGTGGTTGCAAACAGGTTCCTTACTGTTGCATCCAGTTGATTTGGTTGCAGAATGTATTTTTGCAAATAAGATGGTATTTTTGCAAATTATTTTTTTTTGAAAATGTATTTTTGCAAAAATATTTCTGGCATAGGGTATTCATGAAAAAAGCCCTTTTATAATTTATCATAGTACTTTTTACTTTTATTTTAATATTTTTCGTACACATTAAAATTTTTAGTTTATTAATTTTTAAGGTCCGTGCCTTGCACGGGTTATTGGCTAGTTATATTAAAGACAATACAATGAAATTTTCGTTGGTAGTGTGGTACTTCATAGTTTGGTCACTCAATCCACAGCCGCTAGATCTTTTTAATCAAATCGATGAGAACCGTTAGATAAAATACTAAAAATTATTATATAGGGCACCTTTTATATTTTCTCTAACTAAAATTTCTCTTTCTCTAACAACATTACGAGTAATTTTATTTAATTAAATAAAATAATATATTATAACTAATAATAAATAAAAAATTACATTTTTTTAGTTAAAAGACATTACCTCTTATAATTTTCATTTTTTCTGACTAAAACCTCTAATTTTTCAAAATATTACTGACGGTTCCATTTAATAAAATTATAAAATTATAATTAATAATATTCCCCAAAACTACTAGTATAACTATCAGGTGATAAATTTTGGGACCCGTTTGCTAAACTCAAACAGCCCAACCCAATTTAATGGTGTCAATTCAACCAAACCCGACCCGATTTCGGGGGTGAAAGATTGGAGCACTCACATTATAATCCAAGCAGCGCCGTTGACCCACCCAATCTCCGTATCAAATCTGGGTTTTCCCCGTCGGGCAAAATTACACCCGATTTTAATCAAATCAAATCAATTCCCCTTTTTCCCCAATCATCTAATCGGACTCTCAGGATACACAATTACAGGTTTGTATCTATATTTTCCCCCAATTTCTATACCTTCATCTAGGATTAGGGTTCCTACATTTTACCTCTTTCTCATCTTTTTGGCTTTTAAGTAGCTTAATTGTCACATATATGTGTGTTTATGTATATAATCTGTAAGTATTTGTGTGCTGCCGAAATGTATTGAGGTGAATTTAGTGCTGATTTTGACATGTGAAAATGTAGCCCTAAAACAAAGCTGTGGCTTTGAGAATGAATTTGTGATATTATTTGTGTATGTCTAAAGCTCATTTTTTCGAAAAACATATGGATTGAAAAAATACATGTTAGAGGAGACTATGGTAGTACAGGAATTGTCAAGACTCTGAATTTCTTGTTATATATATATATATACATTAATGATGGATGTAATTTACTCGGATTGTTTGAACTTGGTTTGGAACACGGAAATGTAGGGGAGCGATCAGTATCAAGAATGGTAGGTTCTTATTGGGTTACTTTGAGGTTTCGATTTCTGACATTTGTGTTCTAGAGAACTTTAAGTACCTAATATGTACAGTCTACACTGTTATGGAACATAAACGATTTTTAAGCTTCCAGACTTCCCAACGCGAATCTGAGCAGTGTGCATCTCTTATTTAATACTACTCAAAATACATGGCTACATATGTTTGTATTTGTGCTATTTGAGTGTTATAGTCAGGTAAAAAATAAACATATTGTGTTTATCTTTGTCAAATATTGGTGTGTTTTCACGTCTGTGTCCGTCTGTCTTTATTATGTATACATGGTATAATGTTTACAGATTCTGAAAACTCTTCCTTCAGTAAGTTTGTTTTTGAGATTGATTATACTCTTTTTTTTGAAGGACTGGTGCTTATATTGCGTGATCTTAAGCATCGACTACCAGATTCATGTCATGGAGGTAGCAATTGAAACACCTGTTAAGAAACCAAAGAGGTTGACATCTGCTGTTTGGAATCACTTTGAAAGAGTTAGAAAGGCCGACATTTGTTATGCTGTTTGTATACATTGTAAGAAGAAGCTAAGTGGATCAAGCAACAGTGGGACAACTCATTTAAGAAATCATTTGATAAGGTGTTTGAAGAGATCCAACTTTGATGTTTCTCAAATACTTGCAGCAAAGAGAAAGAGAAAAGATAATAATAGTCTTGACCTTCCAAATGTCAGTTATGACGAGGTAAAACGAAAAGCAGAGGCTATTATACCCATAGCTGCTGCCTATAGATATGACAACGAGCAGAAAAAAGATGAACCCGTCAACCTTGGAAGTATTAAATTCGATCAAGAGCGGAGTCGCCTTGACCTTGCTCGCATGATCATGTTACATGGTTACCCTCTGGGCATGGTCGACCATCTCGGATTCAAGATATTTGTCAAAAATCTTCAGCCATCATTCGAGATATTGACAAACAGCGGTGTTGAGTTTGATTGTATGAAAATTTATGAGAAAGAGAAACAGAAGGTGTATGAAATGTTACGCAATTTTCATGGCAGGATCAGTATGGCTGTTGGTAAGTGGGTCTCGCCAGAAAATGAAGAGTACATGTGTTTGACGGCAAACTTTGTTGATGCAGATTGGAAGTTTCAGAAGAAGACGTTAAATTTTATAACATTGGATTCCTCGCATACAGATGATACACTTTCAGAAGTTGTTATAAAATGTTTAATGAACTGGGAAATTGACCGTAAATTGTTTTCACTGACATTTGATGATTGTTCCATTAGTGATGAGGTTGCCCGCGGCGTCAAAGATTGGATATCCCAAAATAAGCCTCTTTTAAAGAATGGGGAGTTGTTTGATGTGAGATGTGCTTCACATTTTTTAAAATCCCTTGTTCGCGAAGCTATCGAAGCACTTCAAGAAGTATGTTGTAAAATCCGAGAGACCATAAGGTATGTTAAGAGCTCACAAGCCACCCAGGGGAAATTTTATGAAATTGCCAATGAGGTTGGTATTAATAGCGAAAAACGTTTGTTTCTTGATACCCCAATGACGTGGAACTCCACTTATCTCATGCTTGAAACAGCCTTAGAATACAGGGGTGCCTTCTCTCTTCTGCAAGAGCATGATCCTGCTTACTACACGACCCTTATAGAGGAAGATTGGGAATTGGCAAGTTCCGTTGCTAGCTATATGAAACTTTTTGTTGAGATTATTAATGTTTTTACAATTAATAAGCATCCGACTGCAAATATATACTTTCCTGAGATATGTGATGTACACATACAGTTGATTGAATGGTGCAAGAGCCCTAATGAATTTATTTGCTCTATGGCGATGAAGATGAAAATGGAATTTGACAAATACTGGAGCAAGTGTGGATTCAGCTTAACAGTAGCAGCTATCTTAGATCCCCGGTTCAAGATGAAGTTGGTAGAGTATTATTATCCCCAAATTTACCCTAGTGATGCCTCAAATTACATCAAGCAAGTTTCTGATGGTATGAGGGAGCTTTTTAACGAGTATTCAGTGGGTTCAGCTTCTCTTGATCAAGGATGCAGCAACTTGCCGAGTACTAGTAATGGTACGAGAGATAGGCTGCGTGGCTTTGACAAGTTCCTCCATGAAACTTCACAAAGTCACAGCATAGTATCTGACCTGGAAAAGTATTTAGAGGAACCGATCTTTCCACGCAACCATGATTTCAATATATTAAATTGGTGGAAGGTTCACACAGCGCGGTACCCCGTCTTATCTATGATGGCACGTGACATATTGTGTATCCCATTTTCCACTCTTACATCAGAGTTGGCGTTTAGCACGCGCGGCAGAGTGCTTGACAATCATCTCACCTCACTCAATGCTGATACTCGAGAAGCTCTGGTATGTGGTCAAGATTGGATGCATATTGAATCAGAAGGTTGGCAATTCCAAATTTTCTTCTTGACTACATTAACATTTATGATTCTAAATGTATTACTGAATTTGTCTTCTTTTCTTTCATTAGATTCAAGCCAATTCTCCAGCCTTGCAGTATTGCCTGTGGTTGCTGAAGCTAATTAATCATATGTACCGGTATGGATTTTATCAGCTATATTGCATTGTATATTGGGCAATACTGTTTCACTTTGGTCTTCTTTGCATGCTTGGACATTGGTTTTGTTCTAGTTTAGAGCTGCTTGATTCCTTTTCTCTGAGTACGTCTATATTGACCAGACCTAAAACTTGATGCCTAAACGTAAAGCTACCCTCTCCAAATCGAACCATTTAACGCACATCTGTGATGAGGTCCAAATGTTACTACAAAAAAAGGTTCTACCTCTAGAAAAATATTTGTTTCCTGTGTTCTTTTCTTTTTTCAATAGTGTTTCCATTAATTGCTTTAGACAGGATTGATGCAAGTAACCGAACGACATCCAGTAGAAATCTTTTACTTCATCCATACAAGTAACAAGTCCAGATACGCTGTTCAAAGTCATGAGATTCCACGACCCGAAATCAATTACTCCCTCCGAATCAATTCTTTGCATTTTCCATTTTTGGATGACCCCGTCCAATTCTTTACATTTCAAAACTTTCTCAAAATCGCAACTTTTCCTAATATAAAAATTACTCACACCCACTACTTTCATCCACCTTTCCAAATCTAACAATTAAATATAGATTGGTCTCCCCACTTTACTCACACTCCTTCCCTGCAGAGTTTCCAGCATTTTCTGATCCTGTTATATTGTTTCTTACAAAAACTTTATGAAATTTGGATATATTCATTTGACTTTTATTACTGAAATTATTATGATTTTGAATGAAGATTTGAATTTGTGTTTTCCAGGTTCCTCATTTTGTGATCGTCAATGACAATCCATGCCTTGGTGCTAGTAAAGAAAGTTGCAAATGATCGCTAGTTCTGGATGTGGCAGCTCTGTAAAGGAGAAAGGCGTACACCAGATTTTTATTGTTCCATTTATGTGGAGAAGATCATTGAAGGTGATAGCTTGTTGCAAACTGCAACTCAATTTAATGACCCCCCCCCCACACACACCAAAACCCCCAAAACCTTATTTTCCTATATGTTTGGATCTTTCAATTGCAATGTCGTAGCCATAGTAAAACTTAGGAAATATATGTATTTTATATTCTGTACCATGAGTTGGCTCTTATATTACTATTTAAATGACATCATCATAACCATCTGTAGTATGGCCTTTTCAAGGATATGTACGGGTATTTAAAATATTTCTGATTTCTTTTAATATATAACAAAGATGGTTGAGCTGGAAATATAAAACATCAATTACAGTTGGAAATACCATAACAGTTCTTAAACCTGTATATACAAATAACCTGGGGACAGATAAAACTCTTCATTTGCGCAGGAAGTTCATGTACTAATAAGATTTAAGACTAAAAAGATACACGGTCTCAATTAGGGAAAAAGAGTGGGAATTCACACGGTCTCGGTCTCTCGGTCTCTCGGATAAGTTGAGTTGAGAAAACATTATACATTTGATGCAATATTTATTTAAGCGAGGAATTACATTCTGTGCAAAAATCTAACAAACTGAGCTTATTGCGAAATATTCATGAGAGGTAGGGCTGTACGCTCAACCGTATCAACCGCGATAACCGTCCGTAATCGACCCGCATATTGCGGATTCAAAATACAACCGTCAAACGCACATCATATAAATTAATATATTTTTATTTAATATATACACAATTATATATATAATTATATGTGTATATATACAAAAAAATTGTATGTGTTAAATTTTATGGTCAAGGTCTAAAGATTCTAAATCAGGCTCAACTACATAAAATTAATTAAAACCCTAATACAGTTGATGTAGTCTTTTTTAGCCGCGCTCATATAATTATAGAGTTTGTTCATGTGTGAGTTGATTTGTTTTATTTTTGTTCGACTCGATTATTTTTGTAGATGATGCATGACTTTTTTTATTATTGAATTAATTCCTCTAAAAAAGTATTAAGTTAATTATTATTTTTGCAACTACTTTCGCAGTTGAACCGCAAATTTCAACCGCAAAAACGTTCAACCGCAAAAACCGTAATTACCACAATTACGCGAATAGATATAATTGGTTTTTTTACATTAATGATTTGGTTGTGGATGAAAATTTTGAATAACCACAAATTATAATTTGGATCAATTTTTACCCTTCAACCGAACTATATTTACCTATGTACAAATTCATGCAAGGGATGGGACCAAGGCTTTATTGTTGGATGATCTTACTTCATCTGCTACAGTGTATACATTAATTAAAAGTACTACATCGGTCCTCCTCAATTCTTTACATTGAGACTTGAGAGGACGACATGGAGGTTAAGAAAAAAGTGTAAATTAATATGGAAAAATAAGAAAAATGAGTAAAGTGGTGGGACCAATTAATATTTAATGTATAAAGTGGGTATGAAGTATGTATAATGAAGGAAAGTAGTAAATGTGATTGGATTTTATATTATAAAATATTATTATTTTTTGTATGTAAAAAAATAAAAAAAATGTACCGAAAAAGAAAGTGTAAATGAGAGAAACGGATGGAGTAATTACTAATTCTTAATACTCTTACACTCTATACTTAACTAACTAATTACTGCTGAAGTGGTCTGCACGACTATATTAACATTGCTACTTTACAAAAGAATATCACTTTCCATTTTCTTTCTGTTTTTAGGACCACTACTTTAACGCGGACTTGTGTAGGGTTATGCTTCATAGCTCGTCATGTAATACTGTAATAGTAATACTACTCGGTTCAATTATTTATATTTGGGTAGGGTACATAGGTCAAAAAATATAAATAAAGTAGAGAAAAAAATAGAAAGAATGAATAAAGTGGTGGGACCGTCAATATTTAAGGTATAAAGTAAGTAAGTTGATGAAAGTAGTGGAAATAGTTGATTTTTATATTTATAAAACTTTACTATTTTTGGAAAGTTTTGGATTGTAAAGAAATGAATGAAACATCAAGAAAGTGTAAAAAAATGGATGAGACGGAGATTATTATACATGAAATGTGTTTACGATAGAATAGACCGATTTTTGTTAAGCCGCCGACATATTATTTCATCAGGCAGTTTGAAAAAATATAAAAAACAAATAAGTCTCGTAACAATATAAAAAAAGCAAACGCTTGCAAGTTGGAAAGCATGTAAAAGCCAAAAAACTCTATGCCTAAAAGTGTAAAAGCATAAAATGATGCAAATGCAACTGAGCGGGCGTTTGGGGTATTAAACAAAAGTTGACTTATAGCTTAAAATGAGTAAGTGCTTTATAAGTGATAAGTTGATGGATTCTTATAAGTGTTTGGGAGAACTTAAAAAAGTGAACTTATGTCTTATAATGAGTAAGTGTTATATAAGTGATAAGTTGATGCAAACTTATAAGTTACGTAAGTGTTTTGATAAATTTACTTATAAGTTAATAATTTTTTTGTTAAATTAAATTGAAAAAATAATTAATTAATATAATGATCTCGATAAATACATTTTAGATTAAAAAACATTTAAAAGTATAAATATAAAAATATAAACTACTAAATAGATAAAGAAATCATGAAAATGAAATAAGTTGAGCAAAATGTTAGTATTTTCTAACATTCAACTTATCATCTTATAAATTATAAGTTAGATTTAAGTTTGGTAGACAAACACCCTCATAAGTCATAAGCTAAAAAAATAAGTTATACTATAATTTATAAGTTAATGAAATAAGTTGAGTACACAAACACCCTCCATAAGTCAAAATTGATTTATAAGTCATAAACTTATAAAAATAAACTTGGCCAAACAGACCCGAGAAAAAAAGGAGAAAAGGATTCAGAAAATTAGTAACTAAACAAATAAAAGGTCACGTAGGGCTGAGCATTCGGTCGGTTCGGTCCAAAACCGGGACCGAACCGAAAAAACCGAAAACCGAATTGATGTTTTTTTTGGGACCGAACCGGACCGAATTGGCTATATGGACCGGGACCGAACCGAACCGAAATATTTCGGTTTATTCCGTTCGGTTCCTAGAAACCGAAATTTTTGAAAAACCTGTAATGTGACCTGATACCTTAACCTGTGTCATTCAGTTTTCAAGCACCAAGCACTCAAACAACAACCACCAAAATGAATTTAAATTTAAGTGTCTACTAAAAGTATGAAACTGAAAATTTGAAACACAAGTTGCAGTTTGCACTTTACAATTTACAAAATAAAAGTCTAATCAATAGTCAATAGTTCATCAACTGGATTACTGAAATGAAAATGAAAATTGAAATATTAATTTTGCAACACTGTCTTCAGTGATTCGGTCTTCACAAATCACAATCAGCTGCTCAGGGGTAACATAGTACTATAGTCTGTAGTAAGTAATTCGTAAGTAAATGATCTAAACTTTTAATTTTTAAGTAATAGATATATAATATATTATATATAAAAAATATAATGTAAATATATTTGATGTATATTTCGGTTTTTTCGGTCCGGAACCGGAATATTTTTATAGGGACCGAACCGAACCGAATTATATTTCGGTCCAGACCGAAAATCCGAAATGACCGGAATGTTTGAAAATTTTGGACCGAACCGAACCGAATTAACATATTTCGGTTCGATTTTTTCGGTTTGGATCGGTTTTGCTCAGCCCTAAGGTCACGTGACCAGTACGTCATTGTGTAGATTCTAGACAGGTATATTGGTGACATTTTCTTCGTCAATTTTATGACAATACGGGAAATTTGAATTTTTTGTTAATTAAATTACAATGTTAGATTTTAAAGTAATTCAAATGTTTGTATATGATTTATGATTATGTGACTAGAGATTCATAAATATGCTATCAACGTTATAATTCATTCACACATCAATACTTAAATACACAAAAATTAACTTGAAGCACAAGAATACCAAGTAACTTTAAGCACTCCATAAATAAATTTCTTATTCTCAATAATATAAATAAAAATAATATTTCTATATCCCAAAATATATTATCTCTAAATATCTTTTGATAATAATAACACGCATATATATTAACACGTCCTCTCAAACTCACGATACTTTATCGAGAGTTTGCCAAAATTTAAAAAAAAAATCGAATAATTCATTCCGCTCCAATCAAAAGAATGATGTGAATCATATTCCTTGTTTTGATCATTCTCTTTATTCTCGTCCTCGTCGTCAGGTTTCTCACCCACGAAGTCTCGTAGGTTTTTTTTTCCTCACACCCACAAACTTTTGCAGAGTTCTTCATACAGCACGAACTCTCGTAGCGTTAATTATTCTCGCACATACTACTCTAGTAGATTTGATTTTTCTCGCACCCGCAAACTTTTGCAGGGATAACTTTGGCTCTGATACCAAGATAAATATGATCTCAAGGTTATAATTCATTTATTAACATATCAATACTTAAATACACAAATATTAACTTAGAGCACAAGATATATCAAGTAACTCCAAGCACGTATAAGAAAATTTCTTATTCTCAATAATATAAATAAAAGAAATATCTCTATATCCCAAAATATATTATCTCTAAATATTTTTAATCCGGGTAAATAATCAATGATAATTATGTTACTTGTGATTATCATGATGGATTTTATTAAGTAAGTTCACATATTTTTCGGTATTTACAAAAATCTTGAAATTTTTTTGTTGTCGAATTTAAAAGACAACACACCAAATAGTATGATTCATTTATGGCCATTTATAGTTCAAAAAATTTCAAATTACATAACTGGGTTATATTAAAACAAACAAGGTCATTAGGTGAATATATAGTAGTACTTCTTTCATTTCATAGTAATTGTTTACTTGTAACTTTTCCACACACATTTTGAAATGTATTGATAAGATAATTACAAAAAATATTTTCTAATTTTCCTGTTTTTTTTGGGAAAAATTTAAATATTAAATTTTATTCAAAAAAATCAGAAAAAATTTAGATTTATGTAGGTATGTGGCCAACAGACAAGTTGGTAACAAATATTCTACAACGGAGAAATAATGTTGGTGAATGAGGTCCCGAGAAAGAAAAGTTTGTCGGGAGGGGGTGAGATCCCATCAAACAGACAAGTCAATAGAATAAAATCTTACCCCCTTTTCTTTACCCAGTTGCAGTTTCAAATACTATGACATGCAGGTCCCCTGCTGCCTCCTCCCTCTGCATGTCCTTTACGTGTGCATTTTCTATTGGCTGCTTCACATCCTTACCCCCCCTCCTTTTCAACCTCTGCAAAGCTCATCCGACTATCCGAGTCCATTAACTTATAAATGAGTTCGAATTTATATATTTTTCATGTGACATAATTGAATATAAATGTTGGTATGAACTCAATTCGTTTACATCTAGAAAATTGATAAATAAGTTCCTGTTTTTATTATTTTAATTTGTTTTTCGATCATGATTGATTTTAGATCATAATCGGATCTAATATTTTGAATTATTTTCGATTAAATTTTCAATTTAGATTATTTTCGGATCTGAGTCAATTTGATTTTTGAATTATTATTATCAGATCTGAGTCAATTCAAATATGAAATCGAATTCGATTCCATAAATTTCACTTCAGTTCTTCAAATCTCGAACCATTTTATCAGATCTAATTTCATCCAACAAATTTGTTCATATGAAAATCATTTGTACTCCCACTAACTCTATATTTTACGGGATTTTGATCTTTTATCAATAGTGCTAGGTTATAGCTCAGTGCTACGCACATGAGATTTCAAAAAATTATTTTATAAATATTTATTTAAATAGTAATAAAAGGGATAAATTAAATAAATGGATTAAACTATATAAATTTATGATCAAACAATACAATAGTGAAAAAAATCATTTTAATAAAATAAAATATTATTCTTTTCTATATAATAGATACATTCAAAGATTAATCCAATTTAGATATTTGATTATGTGATAATATGCATTAATTAACTTGCCAAAATTAAAAGATTGGCTCAGTTATTTGTTAATGAGGTTACTATAAATAAATATTATAAATGATATTAATGACACTTAAATATATATATAAATTTTCTATAATTATAAACGGGGCAAATAAGAATATTGATTTTATACAAACCAAAATATGGATACCTAACCTGAAAATTGGATAGTCCATGGATCAAAATAGAGTTAAAAATTTTATCCGAACCTAAATATGAATACCGAACCTGAGGTATAATATATACTAGCTTAAAACCCGTGTGATGCACGGATTGTTAATTGTTATTTTATTATTATTATTTTAATTGTATTTGTTAAAAAAATAAGTAGGCATGTAAAAATAGCTAAACACTTTTAATTAATTAAAAACATTAAAACATATTTTAAAATAAATAAGTAAGGGTTTGCTTGTTATATTTTTGGAAAAAGAGGGGTTTTAGTATAGAAAAATAAAAAATGTAACATATATTTAGTTTAAAAAGGTAAATGTCCGTGATATTTTTGGAAAATGAGGTTTTAAAATTTAATAATTTAAATTATTTAAATACGTTTTAAAATAAATAAGTAAAGGGTTTGTCCGTGATATTTTTAGAAAAAGAATGGATTTTAGTGAGAAAAATAGAAAAAGACAATTTCCCGTGATATATTTAGAAAATGAGGGAATTTGTTAGAAAAAATCTATAATGTGTTTTAGGTGAAAATGTAATTGGTTATAAATAGATATTTGATTATTTATATTTTAATATTTTTAGTAATTGCATTTGTTAAGAAAAATAAGTAAACATGTTAAAATAAGTAAACTTTTAAAAAATTAATTATAATATTAGGTTTAAAAATAAATAACTAAAGGTTTGTCGTGATATTTTTGGAAAATGAGGGATTTTAGTAAGGAAAAATAGAAAAACTAACATGTTTTAGTTTAAAAAGGTAATTGCCCGTGATATATTTGAAAAAGTAGGGGAATTTGTTATAAAAAATAATAATAAAATAATGTATTTTATGTGTAAAAGGTAATTGGTTATAAATAGGTAATATTATTATTTAATAATATATTTCTATAAATAAGTAAGGTTAATTAAGTAAAAACACGAATTTAGGAAATGACAATTAAGTAAAATCACAACGTACCATACCGACCGACCAAACTTTTAATGTTTCGTCTATTATATAATACTAGCTTATAGCCCATGCAATGCACGGTTACTTAAATTTTATTTATAATTATTCTGTTTATAATTATATTTTTATTACTCATGCGCAACACACGATTGTTTTTTTAATATTTATAATTATATTTATTTATGAATATTTTAATATTTAAAAGTTATTAGTTTACATGATTAAATTATTGTTAAAAAAGATTTAGCCAACAAAAATTATAGTCAAAAATTTGATATTTATTATATGTTACACACTCAATCTAATATTTGTTTATATTGAGTTATAAAAGTTAGATTCGGGCAAATTTACAGTCCACGTGAAATTCACAAAATAATGTTAAATTATTCTAAAACTAAAAAGAGAATAAATTGACGAAATTTAATGTTGAGAATTCTATTCGATTTAGGAAATCTACTTATATGTAGTTTAAATTATTAGAATACCCTTTATTAACCAAATACAGTTTTTAATGTTAAATCTAACGGTTTTCACCTATCTATTTAAGATTAAACGATTTTTATTGTTTTGATATTAAATGGGTTTCCTTATTTAATTAGAATTATATTTATGTTTTATCTTTTTGAAAAATCCAATCCTAATATAATATATTTTAAGTTATATTATTTTTAGATAATAACTTCTTTTTATATGATATAATCTTGATCGTCTATTTTTAAAAGTATTGAATCTAACGGTTGAGAATGTTTTGACGGTATTTAGGACCAAACTACCAGGATAACATCATTAATGTTTTTAATATTTATAATTTTTTTTAAATATTTATTGCTAAAATATAATATACTATTTTTTTGTAATATGTTAATGATGCGGGAACTTTGAACTTTTGAGAAAATAAATTATCAATTAAAATATAGTTTTTTTGTAGTAGTTCTTCTTTTAAAGTAGTACACTATGACGATCAAAATTCTGTATAAAATTCATTTTTTTATAGTATATCCCGTAAATATCTATGTTATTATATTAAATACTAAATAATGAAAGCTTTCTTATAAGTCTGGTCGCTTTGTTTGATCACTCAATCCATAATCGTTGAATCTTTCAAATTAAATTGTTGAGAAACGTTAGATATAACAATAAAATTATCATGTAGAATGATTTACCAACAACATATTAAAATTTACAAATTTTTTTTAAAATAAGAATTTTTTCATTTTTTTTCTTGCAAACATTGATTATTTGATAATATTTTTTGTAAAGTACGATTTTTCAAAAAAAATACTATACTAATTGATTAACAAACTTTTTAAGTTTCGAATTTAATAATTTACAATGTATATAGGTTAAAAAAGTTAGGCCTCTTTTGTAGCTGAGTCTAAAATTTCAAAATACGGTTTTTTTAAATATGAATATAGTCCTGCTAACAATGAAATTAGGTCTCTATGAGTTCTCATAAAACAAAATCACCATTTGCGTATAATTTATTATTTAATAATAAATAATATTTGATTATTTATGATCTAAAATTTAATAAAATACGATAAAAAAATATGGACAATTTTATAAAATTTTATCCTCGTATTATTATATTCTTTGTTGATTTGAATTTTTCTAGGGTTTAAATTTATTCAGGAGTTCTCGTAAGTCTCTGTAGGGTTCACGTGTATCATTGTTAGTATGATATACATGAGAATTATATTGATAATTTTTAATATTGTAATCAATATGAATTGTTATCTTGATATTTGGTTTAACAATTATTATCTAACTGGAACTATATAGAAAAGAATAATGGTACTGAATTCAAGAATTCAGTAATGGAAGAGTTTTGCAAGTACAAAGGAATAATTCAACAATTCTCTGCTCCTGGCACACCCCAGCAAAATGGAGTAGTTGAAAGAAAGAATAAAACTCTTATTGAAGCTGGCAGAACTATGTTGGAAGAAGCAAAATTACCTTCATATTTCTGGGCAGAAACAGTCAATACAACATGCTATACTCGAAACCTCACTCTCATAAACAGACATGGTGTAACACCTTATCAAATGGTCAAAGACAAGAAACCAAGTCTGAAGCATCTGCATGTGTTTGACTGTAAATGTTTTGTTCTCAGAACTCATCCTGAACAGCTAGGGAAATTTGAAACTAAGGCCGATGAGGTAATTTTTATTGGTTATCCAGCCTCTAGAGCTTTTAGAGTTTTCAATTTGAGAACAAGGACTGTCATGTAGTCTATACATGCATCTTTTGATGATAAGAAGATAACTGGAATTGCTGAAGACTCACATGATAGTTTGATCTTTGCAAATGAAGCCACCAAGAATCCTGAAAAACAAGAATCAGATACTGATGAATCACCATATTCTGGTGATACACCAAATCCTGATGATGCACCAAATACTGATGGTGCTACTGATGATGCACCAAATACTGATGGTGCTACTGATGGTGCTACTGATGATGCACCAAATACTAATGGTGCTACTAATGGTGCTACTGATGATGCTGATGACAGTGCAAATGTTAAGGGGGAGCAACAACAAACTATTACTAATTCTGAGACTACTCAACCATCAGGAGGGGAATCTTCAGATACTGATTCAAGTGACAATCCTGATAATCCGTCAGGAGGAGACATCAATAATTCAGGGGGAGCTTCTATTGATTCAAACTCTTTTAATGATAACACCAATCCAGGGGGAGCATCTACTTCAAGGAATGATTTACCACCAGCAAGGAAATGGACTAAAAGTCACACTCCTGATTTGATAATTGGGGATCCTGATGCAGGTGTGAAGACAAGAAGTGCAACTCAAAATGAATGTATTTATCATAACTTTCTATCAAAGGAGGAACCTAAGAAAATTGAAGATGCACTTAAGGATGCTGATTGGGTTACTGCAATGCAAGAAGAGTTGAATGAATTTGAAAGAAATGAAGTCTGGAAACTGGTGCCAAGACCAAATAACAGGTCAATTTTTGGTACAAAGTGGGTGTTTAAAAACAAGACAGATTCAGATGGAGTAATTGTGAGAAATAAAGCAAGGCTAGTTGCAAAGGGGTATTCTCAACAAGAAGGGATTGACTATGATGAAACTTTTTCTCCTGTTGCAAGACTAGAAGCCATCAGGATCTTTCTGGCATATGCAGCCCACAAGAAATTTAAGGTTTTCCAGATGGATGTGAAAAGTGCTTTCTTAAATGGTGAACTGGAGGAAGAAGTTTATGTTGAACAACCTTCTGGTTTCATTGATCCAAAACATCCAAATCATGTCTACAGATTGGATAAAACACTTTATGGACTAAAGCAAGCTCCAAGAGCATGGTATGAACCCCTAGCTCAATTCTTAATGGAAAGTTGATTCAAAAGAGGTACTATTGATAAAACTCTGCTTTATTTGAATCATGATAAGGATTTGCTTTTAGTTCAGATTTATGTTGATGGTGTCATTTTTGGGTCAACAAAAAATAAGCTATGTGAGAAGTCTTCGAAGCTTATGCAGTCTAGATATCAAATGAGCATGATGGGAGAAATGGGTTACTTTCTTGGGCTTCAAGTTAAACAGACTGACGATGACATCTTTATCAATCAATCAAAGTATACCAAGAATTTATTGAAAAGGTTTAACATGCAATATAGTGCAACTACAAGTACTCCCATAGCTACAGCTACCAAACTTGATCCTGATCAAGGTACTGAGGTAGATGTAACTCACAACAGGGGAATGATTGGCTCTCTTTTATATCTCACTGCAAGTAGACCAGATATCATGTTTGCAACCTGTCTTTGTGCAAGATTTCAAGCAAATCCCATGTAACCACATCTGATTGAAGTTAAAAGAATTTTCAGATATCTGAAAGGCACTCCTTCACTTGGCCTTTGGTATGCAAGGGAATCAGATATTGGTTTGTGTGGTTATTCAGATGCTGATTTTACAGGATGCAAAATAGACAGGAAAAGCACTTCAGGAAGCTGCCAGTTTTTAGGTGGTAGACTAGTATCTTGGTTCAGTAAAAAGCAAAATTCTATCTCTACATCAACTGCAGAAGCTGAGTACATTGTTGTAGGAAGTTGTTGTGCTCAGATAATGTGGATGAGAAATCAGTTGTTAGATTAAGGCCTGTCATACTCCAAAATCCCTATTTATTGTGATAACCAAAGTGTTATTGCAATGACAGGAAATCCAGTTCAACATTCTCTTACTAAACACATCAGTATCAGGTACCACTTTATAAGAGAACAAGTACCGGAAGGAACAATTGAACTGCATTTTGTTCATACTGATCAACAACTAGCTGACATATTCACCAAGCCACTGCCTGAAGCTACTTTCAACAAATTGGTGAATGAACTTGGAATGATGAACTTTGAGAATTTCTGAGAAAAGCATCAGAGAGCAAGTCCAGATGACTATCAAATCCTGATGGTCATTCAGTAAGGTATGTACTTTTGACCAAATACTGATTGGACAAAATCTTGACAGACAGTCAACATGGTCAATCCTAATGGACAGGTCATCATTTTTAATTTTCTAAATTCGTGCCTAATTTTCTGCCAGTATTTGATAGGAAACGATTGAGTTTTAGATGGACAACTGTATGCGCGTGTGTGTCACACTGATATATATATATATATATACATATAGATACACTTCAAAAGCGGTGCAGTTATGTTTAATTTCACACGTAAATTGGTCCATTAATAATCTGAGCACGAATCACATTTTGCCACATGTCTTAATCTAAGATTCTCCAGCCAATGCTTCTCCAACTCCAAGGATTCTTGAAATTTCATGGGAGAAGGTTGCTGAGACTGCTTCCAAGGTTGGACTTACACCTCCACTTCAAAAGAAAAGGAAGACATGTGAGATTGTCTTTCAAAGACAGAAGAAACTGAAAGGATCAAGCGCACAAGAACCTAAACTTCAAAGTAGTTCAACAGCTATTGAGGATCCTGTCACACAAGAACCACTCACTCAAAGTGTGAGTGAAGGCAAAGCTGGTGGAATGGTCACACAAGAACCATTTTCTCAAAGTGAGAATGAAGACATCAACATTCCTGCCCCACAAGAACCATCTTCTCAAAGTGAAGATGCATGCACAACAACTTCAGTTTCTAAGGAACTTCCTGACACTGCTCAAGGGGTTTCTGGTATTCTTGACATGGAAATTTTGGTCGAGAACACTGTCAATGAGGGAAGTACACAAGAACTTTCAGCTCAAAGTGTTGAAGCAGCTTCTGAACCTCAGGCTCCACAAGAACCATTAGTAGCAAATACTGATGCAAGCCAATCAATTCTTGACAGTGTTTCTCCTGATACAAGTGGTGCTCCTGATGCTGGGCCAATCCTAATACAACCACTTGAATCAAGACAAATGATGGATCCTATCTCAGAACATCAGGATAAACTCAAAGGTATTGCTATTCATGATCCTGATAATAATGATGATTCTGATGATAGTGATGATGATGATGTTAAGAAGGATCAGCTTGACACTACACTTAAATCAAGTCTTGGAACTACTCATGGTTCTTCAAGTACTTTTATGACTGGCAAGGCTACCTCAGGAAAAGCTTCTGTTCAAGATTTTTCTGGTCCTTCTACAACAGATTATGTTGAACAGTTAAGAAGACATGAATGGGATAATGAATGGTACAGGTCTGCTGATCCTGTGAGCTACCTATGTGCACTACATCATGCTTCTTATGCAACTAATTTTACTTCGAGGTGATTGAAGCCATCTGGGAATCAGCAGTGTTTGATTATGTCAATGGTACTATCACCTTCGTTCTTCAAGGTGAGGAATATGTGATAAACAGTGATGTCATAACTGCTTGCTTAAATTTGCATGAAAACAATTGGTTATAAAAGCATAATGATATTGATACTGTTAACATGCTAAATTCTATTAATTATGCTTTACCTACGGCTAATTTAAGTAAAATTCAGAGAAGAGGTATGGTAAAGGAATGGAGCTTTTTCTTTGATGCCATCCTTAAGGTTTTCTCTGGTAAAATTAGCAACTATGATGCAGTTACATTTTCTATGGTTGACATTGCCTATATACTTCTAACTGACAACTATTATAACCTAGGATCCCTAATTCTATTTGAACTAGGTGATGAGCTAGGAAATAAAGCATCTAGAAGTAAAAATGTACATTATGCTAGATTTATCATATTGCTAGCTAACCATGTAGAGAGTAACTTGGTGGTCCAATTCCCTGAAAACTCCAAAGATTGTTGGGTTCAAAATAAAAGAGTCCTTGAGGACTTGAATAGGCTGAACCACAACAAGGAGGTACAATTGGTGTATCCACCAATTTTCACTACAGCTCAGGAGGCACAAGTAAGTCAGGTAATCTCCTCAACTGTACCTTCTTCCATTGTTATTTCTTTGATTTCTAGTGCCACCATGGAGGCTGGAACTGTCCAACAGCCTCCTACCCAAGTGGCCACCTCTAAAATTCCAAAATCCAAATCCAGAAATCCAAACTCATGTGTCTCTCAAAAGGCACCTGTTGTAAAAACTACCAAAACCCTTGAAGGGAGTGTGGAGGTGGTAGTAAGTGGTGAGGGAAGAGTTGAACATCAAAGAAACTCCAAGAACAAGGAGGGTGAGATTAGTGTGTCCCAGCTAAGCCACACTGTATCTTCTCAAAAGGATACAGTGGTTGAAAAGGAAGTTATCACATCCCTAGTGGCATCCTCCCAAAAGGATGTTGCTATTGAAAATAGTCCCCAACCAGGGACACAACACAAGAGGGATAGGGACACCAGAAGCCCCATAGATACAACCAAGGCCTATGAAAGGAGAAAGAGGTTTAAAACATCTGGGGTTGCACATGGATCACACACAGTACCAATGACACCATCTCAAAGTCAGTTTGATGTGGCTCCAGCAAATGTGGAGTCACAACCCCAATCTTTACTTATTCAAACTAACACAGATATTCCAAGCTCACCTACTCTCTCTTTAGATGTGTATATGATTCACACATCAATTCCTGATTCTCAATCTTTAACCTTCTTGGAGAAGCCCCACTCTGAAATTGGTGGTCCTCATCTTATTGATGATCTATTGGACCACCAATCTATCATTTCTAAGACTTTGGCTTCATCTGTAGCTCTCAATTTAAAATCAATCTCCACATATTCAGCCATAGTCTCAATTTCAAAAGCTACTTCTTTTTCTTCATCTACGGATATCTCTCATCCGTTGATGGGTGTTTGTCTGTCTACGGATATGCCTCAAATCAGCTATCCGTTGACATATACTTCTACTACCTCTACGGATACTCCTTCTACACTTGCACTTCCAACTTCAAATATTACAACTTCAAGTGTGGATGAGTTAGTAGTAGTTCAAACACTCTTAGGATTGAGGGAAGGGAGTGAAGCTACTGAGAGTGAGGGGCTGGTTTGCAACCAGGCAAAAGGAGAGGGAGAGAAAGATGGACAAACTATTTCTTCCAGTTTGGTAAAAGTGAGCTATGAGAGTTTCACCTTAGTAGGTGAAAGTGAGGGTGTGAGGGGTGTGAGCCAGGGGGAGCCCTGATGCAAGAAAAGAGAGAAAATGAGAGAAAGGCGGGTACATGAGAGATAAGGATGGAAGACACAACCATTGCAAGTGAGTTAATGGATGTCAATGAGGCAGATATGGAGAGGCTTTTCCAACTTGAATATCAACATGAGTTGGATCAAGTCAACCTGAATGTTGAGACATTTACTCATCCTAATCCAGCTTATCAAGTCTTTGCTGGACAGGGCAATGTGGAGGCAGAAAGGATGTTGCATTTGGTACACACTACTAAATCAATGTCTAGGGCAAAAGAAGCAATTCAAAATCTGCCTCCAGGAGCTGGTGAAGACTTTGAGTATGATGAAGACAATGATGATTCTGAGAGTGGTGAAGAAGGAGATGAAGGCCCTTCCACTCTCCAAGAGATGCCTCCTTGGTTGTTTTCAAACTCCAATGTTCACAATGACACCAAGGCAGTCATTCTCAAGAATTATCAAAGGGCACATGGTGAAACTCAAACATCAAATCCTTTGCATGTCACTACTATTCAAAATTTTGTGGCATCATTTCAGCTTCATCAGGCCCACATCCTTCAGCAGAGAGCCAACACATATGACATCAAAGGCCATCTTGATGAGGAAAAGGATGCTTTAGAAAGAAGAGTTGATGTTGTTGCTCCTTCTACCTCCCAAAGATTCAAGTAAGATAAGTCGGTGAAGGATGTGGTTTCCCTTACTGTGAGGATGGATAAGATGGAGAAGCAAATGGATACCTTCCTGGCTACCCAAAATCTACAGACTCAGCTTCTGCAACAGTTACTGCAGGCCACTGGTGTAACTCAAACCTTTGATGATAACAAAAAGGGGGAGAGTGCACTAGTGGTCTCTGAAACAGTAACCTCTTCAACCAAAGGTATGCCATTAAGCCAGGAGGAGCCACCTCAGATCATAGCAAATCCAAGTGAGTTTCAACTCACAAAAGTGGTCTCTCCTCAAGCTAAGGATGCTCAAGCCTTCCTCAATTCATAGAAGTTAATCAAAGAATCCATTTTCAAGGATGTGACTTCATCATCAACAAAAATAGTTCCTATCCACACAACCATCCTGAAAGTTCTCACTCATGATACCATTATTCTACAAAAAGAATATGATGTTGAACACTCAAGTGTCAAGGCGTTTGAACCAATCTTCAGTGGCAGGACTGGATCTCCGCCAAGACATCATGTCAAGAACAAATTAGAAGTGGACTATCCATTCCCCAAGCCTGATGATTCTAAGGTGTTAGCAGATCTTATCAGGAATCTCAAGACTACTAATGACATAGAGCTGAGACAAGGGTTGGTTGTTATCTACATAAATGGTAAATAGATTCACATCACAAGCAGCCATCCCAGGTTCAATGAAGCCAAAGCTGAAGAGATTTCCAGGATAAGGAGAGAAGCCAATCCCCAGGGTTTTGAATCTACACCTGAAAAATAGGCTAGATTGGCCCAAGAACTTATGAGGGAGATGGAGGAAGAAAATAGTGAGGATGTAGAGGAAGAGGCCCCTACTAAAAGAAAATTGAAGAAAAGGAAGACAGTGCCTAAGGCCAAGCCTACCAGATGGAAGCAAAGATCACATAGGCATGTCTCTCCTGAGAAAGTGGAAGAGAAGAGAGATACAGGGAGAACAATTGTCTTTGAAGACCCCATTCCAGCTTCATCTCAATCTCAAACCACCTTCCATGAGACTCTTGTAGAGCCTAAAGAAGAGCCAGTTGAGTTTGAAAACTTGGTTTTCCCTAAGTTCATCATTGAAGCTGAAAAGAAGTCAAGGAAAAGGGAACCAGTCAAGAGAGCTCAACAAGGACCAATCAAGCTGAATGTTACAACAAAAGTTGCCAAGCTAGTTGAGAACAAGGCAGACTTTTTGTACATTGCAGAAATACAGGAGTACTCAACCATGGATCTCTTCCTTGATAAAGTTAGTGAAATAAGAGGCACAAACAAATTCAGAGATCTTCCTGAAAGACTAACCTTTGTCTACAAATGAGGGAAGGTGAGAGCATGGCCCATGTAACAAGTGCTGAATGATGGATATTCCACCTTGGTGAAAGTCTTCTCAGGCTTCAAGAATACAAGGGGATTTTCTGAGGTTGCAAGAAGTGTCATTCTGAAGAAGATTGAGGAAATCAGGAGCAGCTGGAATTCTCCTGATAGTTTGCCAAGAAAGTTGAAGATCCCTTATAATGGAAAAAGAATCCATCTCCAACCTTATTGACTGATGGAATTCAAGGATGAAAAGGGCTGTAGAAGATTCTTCAGGATTGAAGATCAGTTGTCTAAGGCTAGCACTAAGTACCTTAGATGGTTGCAAGGCAAGCTGGATCCAAAAATTGCCGAGGAAGATGCATTCTACAGAAAGCTTCAAGATCAAATCAAGGCAAACTATGCTAAGGAAGGGAGACAAAAGATTCAACCTCGAAGAGAGAAGAAAATGATTTAAACCTGCTCAGTCTAGAGGAACACTCTCTATGTAACTATCTCTACTCTTCAGTATTTCCATAATGTAGCTTAATACAATTTTTACTGATTACTGTTTATTTATTATGACTGGTTTTGTTATCATCAAGACTCTTAATTTATGTCTGATTCTCAACCAGGCATAAATTGGGGGAGATTGTTAGGAAATATGTTGTTTCTTGATGATAACTAGATTAACTTAGTGAAAATTGTATAAGTAAAATGTAGCCTTCAACGGATAACATGCTTTTGCGGTATCCGTAGAAGGGTAGCTTATCTACGGATAAGACTCAATGTAACATGCTTGTTTAATCCTGATGTACAATCCTGAGATGCAATCCTGAGGAACAATCCTGATGAAAACTCCTGATATGCAATCCTGATGAACATTCCTGATATGCAATCCTGATGTACAATCCTGATAAGCAGTCCTGATGTGTATTCCTGATTTGTAATCCTGATGTTGAAGATGAAGTATTAGCTTTTAGGTTGAATAAGTCATGTTGACTATTAATGGATATGTAGAATAAGGAGGCTAATTGTAAATAGTCTATGCCTTGTAATTTTACATAAGTGAAATTGACTGTCTACGGATAACATCATTAGCCTTCTACGGATGTGGACAATGTACTGTCTACGGATAACAGTACTAACTGTCTACGGATGTGATCAAGATACTCTCAACGGATACAACTCAAATAGCTTCTACGGATACACATTGTACTTTGTGAAAAGGGACAGTTCAGACAGTGCACATGGGTTGACAGATTTCATAGAGCATGAAAACCAGCATTTTTGGTAAACTCATGAGAAGAAGAAGCATTCTGTTTTGTCTGGTCAAAAGTAGCATTTCTATAAAAGACAATCAGCCAAAAAGGGCAAGCTACTAACACATGGACCACTACTCAGAATGGAGAACAATGATCTTGAACATATTTACTTTTTGTATTATTAATTGTTCGAAATATCTTATAAACTTGGGATATATAACCAAGTGTAGCATTATTCTAGAACTCAAGAAATCAGTTAGGCAATTTAGAGAGCTCAAAGCAATATCCTTTGTAAATTGCTGAAGCTAGAATAGTGTGTATGCAGCTGTGTGTTTATTCATAAACATCACAGAGATTTCTTCTAAATAAAATCTCTCAGGTGGATAAATCAATCCACCTGAATTTTTAATTCTTGTGTTATCTTATCTTGTTTGTTTTTTTGTTCTTGAATTTACTTTCATATCTTTTTTGTCAAGAACTAAAGAATTTTAAAAGATTGTATTCAACCCCCCCCCTTCTATAATCTTGGTTCATTGTCTGGGAATAACAATCTCCGAATTAAATCTTTTGTTTTCGCATGGATCCTGTGGAGGGTTTCGATTTTATTCCATTTTGATTTAATTTTACGCTATTTCCGCTGCATTTATGTGCTCGAAACCCTTCAATGGCATCAGAGCTACTTGCGAAACATTTTAATTCGGTTGTGTGTTTAACAGTTTTTGATATATATGCATGTTTGCGATCTACCATGTTATGTTGTTGATACAAGATATATATATATATATATATATATATATATATATATATATATATATATATTTGAATATATGATATTCATGAGGATTGGATAATCATGAGTTGATTGCGTATATTGTTGTATGTATATGATACATGTTAGATCGAATTATGGGGATTACATACGATACAATTTCTAAATACGCTGCGCAAATTTGGTGAAATTTGCATACTTTGTCCGATTTTTGCCCAAAATACCTTTTCGGAAATGGAAACGGGCGTCTGATCAAAATTGACAAAGTGACTCTTTCGTCTGTAAGGCGTTTGACATCATTTACTGTCTGTAAACAGCGATTCAAATTTTTCTGATTTAATTTCGAATTTTTTGATTTTGTCTTATATGATTTTATGATTGGATCATGATGAGATATGATTTGGTATAACATGATTAGATAATATATGATATTATTTGAATGTTATATGAACATGGTGGATGGCTATGGCCCTAATGACCCATAGGATAGTGGTTTTGATTTATGGTTTGGTTTGCAAATACGACTTGCATGTCGTTTATAACTTGTAATATTAATTCTCAAATGTAACTCGAGTTCATCTTGTAAGTTCAGTAGAATAGGTTTGTTTTCAATTATTTTTAGTAATGTAAACGAAGACAACCAAGAAGGAAATCCAAGGAGGCATTACAAGGAGACAAGGCAAGGAAAGACGACGTTTTAAAGCATGGAGACATGTTTTGATTTTGTAATGTATTTTAATACCACCATAGATTGATCTTGATTTATCCATTAGCTTGGAAAAATCACATAGGATGGGCCATAACCAAACACATTTAATTTATACACTTTACATATATTATGATTGTATGTGATGAGATGTATACGTAGAGATAAAGATGCATGTTTAATTAGATTAATCATGTATGTATTAGATACGACACCCATACCATGCCTGCTAAACAAGATAAAACTTGTAAAGATTCAAGATTTTAAAATGAACAAACGATCATGAGATTCCTACATTTATGAAACACGGAATTAAGTACGAATTTTTAAATTTTGATATGGGGAGATTTTGACTAAGAAATTCGGTTATTAAGTGAGATCGCCTGTGACTTCTCCGACGGCCTGGAAATCAAACTATTGATGAATTTTGATTTGAAGTACTTAATTCAAGGAAAAATGGGAATCTCTTTGTGATGGGATCATGGTCGTTTTAAGTATTAACAAATCCCTAAATTAATATTAAGTTAATTAGATGCCTTCCAATGAATAACACTCGTCAAGACCTAGATCGATAAGGAGTGGGTTCACCCAAGCGAGATACTCCCATCTATCGTGGTAAGGCGTGATAGAGTAAATGTGATACTCAATTGTTGGATAATTGGGTCTAACTTAACTAAATCGGCACAATAAGATTGTGGATTTAGAGGCATAGAGTTTGGTGAGATTTATTGGATAAATGTGTAAAAAAGTTATTCCACTAAACTATCCAGGAGTTATATATGATATAATTGACAAATTTTGTCTACCTAAATAATCATGTTTTGGGAGAAAAACCAAAGTTGACCTAATGCAGGATGAAATATGGATCTTGGCTCAATAGAAAGATTAAAGAGAAATACTTTCCGAATTAATAGTTAGGGCTATTTATTTGATAAAAATAGTGGGAGGTCTATAATGATATACCATAATCACTTAAACATAATAATTAATAAATTTGCGACCTAGATTAATTTTATGCACTTTAATATTGTAGCTATCGAATGACAAATAACACAAACAACTTCTCTATGTGATCAGTCCTTGAGAAGGACAAGCTGAAAGGAACAAATTTCCTCGACTGACATAGGAGCTTGAGGATTGTCCTCAGGCACCACGATGCTAGTCAAATTTCTTCCCCTACTCTTTTAGTTGAGAATGTAACATGTGCCGAGCATAATGCTTATTGGAAGAAAATTGATGATTCGACTGATAATGTTTCATGTCTCATGCTTGCAACTATGAGTGTTGAGCTTAAGAAGCAACATGAGCATATGGATGCTTATGAGATAATTAATCACCTTCAAAAGATGTTTGAGGGCAAGGCTTATCAAAAGAGATTTGACAATACCAAGGCACTATACACGTACAAGTAGGGAAAGTGAGATTCGGTTGGACCACATGTTCTGAAGATGATAGGGTATAATGAGTACCTTAACTTTTTGGGTTTCAAGATTGATCTAGAGACTCAGATTGATTTGATCATGAAATCTTTGAACAATACCTATTCTCAATTAGTTATGAACAATGAAATAAATGAGATAGACATTACACATACTAAGTTGTGAAGCACGTTGAGAACTGCTGTAAGCAACATGATAAATGCATGGACTACTCCCATAATGATGGTGAATGTATGAATGTGAATGGGAAAGGAAAATGGAAAGGAAAGAAGAAGATTTGATCTAATTCTATAGCCAAATTAAATTACAATCCCAAACAGGCTTTGAGACCTAAATGAGGTGTTTCTAAAGAAGACGATTGTCTCTTCTGTGGAAAACCAGAAGACTGGAAGTTAAACTGTCATGCTTATTTGGAAGATCTAAGAAGAAGACCGATGAGGTTCAAGCTTCAGGTATAAGGTTAGAATTGGAGCAAAAGTTGTTGCTCTAGTTGAAGTAACTCGTTACGTAATTTTGCCTACAAGGCTAAGTTTAGAACATGATAATTGTAACTATGTGCCTCTACGAGCGAAGACATTATATTGGTTTCTTGTATGGACAAGAAAGGTTTTTCATTTAATTGAATCGAAATTGTTGTTTATTACATTTCAACTAGCTTTGTAGCCCGTGCGAGGCACGGGCATGCTCTAGCTATTTTTCGATTACGTTGATCTCATCGTTTGGAGTAATGCATGTAGAAGAAAAGACATAAGCATGTAACGATATATTAGTAAAAAATAGGTCAAAGTTTTGATAATACATGTTCTGCAAAATCCCAGTCTATAAGGTTGTTATTACAACCTGAGTAGGCGCAAATATTTTGACTAATTAACATGTTGTGTTGGCACGCACGACCTTTGTGAACTACAAGATTTCGTCGATTATAATTTTTCCAGCCATATTTGAATGAGAAGATGATTTTAGTGTCACTTTGAAAAAGCATCGGGGGCCTTTTACCATTTCCATTGCCCGGGGGAACATTGGCACTCCATTTACCTGTTTGTAGTTCATGGGGTAGCCGTTAAGTGGGTGTTGTAATATTTGATCGGTGTGTATAATAGAGTAAAAGTGTAGAAATATAAGTTATATTAGTACGTGTGGATATACCATTTAAACAAATGCATACCACTTTGCCCATTTTAAGAAGGGTCTCCCTGCAGACACAATGAATGCAATAATTGTACAGTTGTGGATATACTTTATTTCAGAAAACTATTACTTATACCTCTCAAGAAGCATTCGTGATAAGTTACTCGTTTCACCTTACAATTGACACAAATAATTTAACATTTAATACTTTTAATATTTTATCATAGATATTCAAAAAATTCAAAGCGATATTAGTTTATATTTGATTTAGTTGTACGATGACAACTTCAACTTTCTTGTAAAAATCACCAACACAAACTTTTTTATTAGTAGAGAAAGAGAAAACTCTTTGCATTTTTCAGGTTCAATACTTTATATACTAATGAATATGGCGAGTGGATAATGAATATCAATCAAATAAGGAATTTGGATACGGAAGATGTAATAATAAGACAATAGGTTTGTTTTTCAAAGTTAGCAAAATATGATTTGATCTGTATATCAAATCTTATTTTGCTAAAATGTGCGATAAATCAATTATATGATAGTTAATATTGACATCAATATTGTTATGAAGTAAACGATCCCCTACTTTGTTGAAGTGTTATGCTTATATATATAAACATTTGATAATTGTAATCTCCATCCGAGTTTAAACTTAATAGCAGACATATTGAATTTTAAGACATTGTCTAATTTTACAACTTTGGTTCACCATTTGTAACTGTGATTATCGGATTAAGCGTGTGGTCATGTGTTCATGCTCATCAACATCTATATAGTCTTGTCGTGTATATACTTTGGTTATTCATTACACCTTATTTACATCAAAATCAAAAAAAAACATACGCTCTTAACAGTGTAGGTAGTTGACTCTCACGCATTTGATGGTATTAATGAAGAGACAGATGCTAGCATATATATTACAGACGCAACATATAAAATTAAGGCAACTGATACAAATCAACTCAATTTTTTCTTAATCCATTAAGTATCTCTTCCAAACCAATGAACGTTCACACTCAATCACGACTATTGCAAAATTCAAAACTTCAAAATTCTTCTATTTTACATTTTTATGAAAAAAGAGTTCTATTACAAATCGAAGAAAGAAATAATCTAAAATGACAAATAATTTATTTCTTAAACATGTAAAAAATCCAGCAAAATGTGAATTTAGATCATACCCGTGCCTCGCACGGGTTATAAAGCTAGTGAGATTTAAAAGAACACTTGATAGTTGAAATCCCATCTTCAGGGGACAGGAGAATTCAGCTTATACAGTTGCACCGTTATTACATTTCCATCTCCATGGGAAGCTTTAGTACCATTTCTATCTCCACGGGACCTGCCAGACAATTCACATTGAAAAAGTAAGAAACTAATAAGTCAAATGGTTACAAAATTAAGCATATGTGAGTACTTTTCTACGTTAATAAATAATATAATGTTTTCTAGTATAACTTATAATAAGATAATAAGTAATATTTATTCTTATGTAAATTTTGAGGTGAACGATAGTCGAAATTGGAACATGGGATGACAAGGAATAACATTTTAGCATTAGGTTATCTCATATCTCATTACGTTCATTAAAAAAAAAAATTGTTAGCTCCGGTTAAAGTTCAGTATAAAATCATGCTAAGACCCGTCTCCAACAGCTAAAATATAATATAAGATCCTGGTAAGACATTACTCAATATTTTAAGAATTTAGATGAGTTTGTTACTTAATAAGCAAATTAAGATAAGTGCAATTGAGTTGCTTTAGCACAATCAAATACTGGGAATATGCAAAGAGAGAAATCACATAGTTTGAGTACATATGATATGACGATAATAAAACTGATAAGTAACCAATTTATCTAACATCTAAAATCTTAAACTGTCATTAAAAAGCCCTAGAAGGTATTATTTAACACTCAACCCCTCAATCGAAGATACGTTTCATAACGATTGACCATATAACGACAACATATATAACTAAACATAAATCAAATACCAATATCAATAACAAAATTTTTTTAAATTAATCAAATGAGGGTGGGAGGACTCGAACTTGAGACTCTCCCTGAATTGTACTATGATATCATTTTAAGTAATCAGTCACTCTAAAACCTTAAGGTGTCAGAGAGAAGGTCCTAACATGTATTATTCAACAGAAACATCATAAAAGCAACCATGTGTGTTTCCCCAAGTAAAAAGTTCAACAGTCCTCCAATAGCTTCCTCAACTATCTATCTGTTGTTAGACCTCCTCTGAATTAACTAATGTTCATTAATATATTTTAAGTTTTGACTTTAATATTTGATTCGATTTTTTACAGATGACTTTTGACTGCTCTTTAAGTTTTTACCATAAGCAAAAATCAAAAGTGGATGCAATATATACAAATTCTAAATGATGATAAAAAATTTAGTACTCACCAAAACGTTAACCTGTTATACTCCGGAAGTGATGAAACGTTGTTCTGTTATCTTCCGGTAGTAATGAACTTGGAGCATTTTCTTCATTATTTTATAAACAAATCCTGCAATTTATGTAAGTAAGATTAAGATACCATAATAATAAGAAAGAATCTTGAAACTAACAAATTAACGTAACCACTTGGCCCATTACCTATTAATTTGATACAATAGTTGGATCTAAGTGATTTAATTTTTAAAAAAAGAATAAGAAAAAATCACATATTATAAAATAGTTAAAAACAATAATAATTCAGTCATAATACTTTTCAACACATAACAACAAGTAGTCATATAAGGTAGTACACGATAAACATAATTTTATATACATCCAAATGTGAGTATAATATCACATAATATGAATTGATTTATTTATTTCAATATGATACATTAATATACATGTAGATCTATGATATTACATCAAATAATCTTGAAATGATTGTGGTTAAACTATAATCACCAGATCTAAAAATTCAAAACTACAAAACAAAAGCGAAAATACTTACCTGAATCAAACTCATATAACTGAAAAGCCTTTTTCAAAAAACAATTCTTGTTGAAGACGATGGCCAAAAGTACTCCAATCGATGCACAAATGAGACGGTATGTAGTGGAGGCGAATGTATGCGGCTGGATTATATATGTACATATAAATATTAGGGTTGTGGTGCACATATTTTATGAAAGGCCCAACAAATCGGCCCAATATCCATAGTTTAACATTTTTATTTAGTTAATTTGTCAGAGTCTCGATCCATAAAATGCCTTATATAAGTCAAAATATACTCTCTTTTTAAACGAAGAAGTAAATCATATAAAAGCCTAAAGCTCAAGTAGAAAATCACAGCCCGACCCAGTAAGAAAAGAATGACCTAAGATCCACCAAAATTATTAATCAACTCATACAACCCAAAATCAAAAAAACATAACTCACTTTCAACTTGGGCTAATAATAACACCATTATACACTAGAAATATAAAAGTCAAATAAAATTAAGACAAGAGATACTACTAAAGACTGAAAATTTGATTCTCATTGAATCATGCATACTGATAATAGGTAACTTAGACCAATGTCCTCTTCTTGCTTGTTGATTCCCATCATGCACCATTTTTTTAATATGATCATTACCATTAGACAGTTCTTCATTGGCCACCCCCATCGTTTAAATTTTCTTCAAGAATTCCCAAGAACTACTCCTTTACAGGACCTAATCTCATATCATTACACTAGATTTTAAATTTTTTCTCAAAGGGATTCGTAACAATAACATACGATTCCAATTAACAGTACTATGCTATAAAAATAATTCAAATAAAAGTCTAAGCCTAAAGGGTCCCGACCCATGACCTAGACTATGAGAATAAGAGCAAAAGTTATAACACGTGGCATACAAGTCATGACTTATGACCTCACTTGATTATTACAGTTAGTAATAAACAATGATTGACACAATCATGACCTCAGCCATTCCACACTAGAGTGACCGGGCACACGCCACCACAATTTTCATATAAACACTTGTAATTCATCTTTGATCCTCAAATTCATTTAGCTAATTAAAAAATTTGTTAATTTCAGTAACCAAAAGCATGAACATACTCTAAATTTGAAAATTTTATTAGATTTTCTGAAATTTGTTATTGTTTTGCATGTTAAAAGTGTGATAATGATTTATTCGAATGTTGACAAAAGTATGTATGTGTTCTCATCAGTTAATTTGTTGAAGTGTTATAATTTAAGTAAATGTTTGTTTTTATTTGTTCATGTGCAAATTTAAACTCATTTTTGTTATAAATGTAATATTAAAAGTTAATTTGTTGAAGTGTTATAATTTAAGTAAATGTTTGTTTTTATTTGTTTATGTTCAAATTTAAACCCATTTTTGTTATAAATGTAATATTAAAAGTTTGATAGACGATACATTCGAAAACTAAAAGTCCGACATGATTGATAATTTTTTAATATTTATGGAATTAAATATAATTATAGATATTAATTATCTAATCATTTAAGTAGTAGTAGAGATATAATGGTAAATTCCTATATTTAATAACAACGGAGTAATAAATATAGATGTATTAATGATGATTAATAAATTAAATGTATTTAATATATGCATTAATTATAGAATTATTATTATTATATAATAAGTAGGGGTAATATAGTAATTTCACACTGATTTATTTGTCTCAAACAACCACTTGTTGCTCTATTATATATATAATAGAACTACAGTTTTAATCTATATTAGTAACTAAAATTTCAAAAATGCGTATATAATTAAAAGTTGTTAAAATCTTATAATGAAGCAGTAATAAATGTTAAATAATGTATAAAAATCCGTTTTACGCTTATTATAGATAAGGATATAATTGAAAAGGAGTAAATATGTTGATAGTTTTAAAATTTAAAATAAATATTAAAACAGAATATAATAGTTGATCTTGGCTATAGATGTCAACATTTGTCATACTATGACCTAGTTCACGTCAGTTTAATTTTGTGATAATAAGTATTCTTCAGTTTGTTGTGGTGATCCTGCCACCAGTTTGAACTTGTTGGTGACACTATATGACATGGTTGAGAAGATTTGCAAGGAAGATCGGTTTGGTATTAGTCCGAAGAAGATTTTGTTCTTAGTTGAATGTATTTGATGATTAGTTTTATAAGCTAATTAATAATCAGATAGGAATTAGTTAAAGGTGTCAAATAAATGCTCCATTTCGAAAGTACCAATACTCTCCGGGCTCCATAATTCTCTATAAGCGACCGGAGTAGTATACATGTCCTTAATGCATGAGGTGGCGGGATTGAGATGCACACAAATTCGTATTCGAAAAAAACTGTTCGACTGGTTAAAAAAATCAGAAAAAAACTGATTAAAAAAAAGTCCACCTCAATTGGATCCAGCCCGCAGGCTTAAACGAATCGCATATTTTTCACAAAACCCCGATCCAGTTCGAGCCGAATAAACCCAAATTTAATCTCGATTTGGACGTAGTCTTGATAAGGATAAAAGTCCAATCCAAAAAGCTAGAATTTTCAATTAAATATCGGATAAAAGCTTAATTTTTTTAATTAAATCCGAAAAAATAAAAAAAAAGGTAAAGTTAAAGTTAAAGTTATCAATATATAAAATAATTTGTAAAAATCCGATTTGGCCCCTCCTGACCCGACCCTATCTACATGTATAAATATTTTAGAAAAAATTTGTCTCGATTTAAAAAAGCCCGGCCCTATCGGATATCGAAAAATCCGACATGAATCCGGATTACGTATCTCTATTCAGGGTAAAAACTATAGAGGTGCTTATATTATTACTTATATTATCTGATATGTATGAATATAGTTGAGACAAAATGATTACTATTTTGTATTATTTTATATTATTGGATGCTCGGACTAAAAAGTGATATTATGTGACTAAAAATGCATTTGTACTTTGTCTTAAAATTGTGAATACAAAGGAAGAAACATAATTAAATTTAATTAAAGAGATACGAGTCTATTGGATATACTTTATACCAATAACCACTTTTATTAATAATCAGACAAATGAAATTATCATGAAAGAATCTTGAATAAAAACTAAAGTGTAAAATAATATTTGTGAAAGACATTACCATACTAATGGGTTCTATACCACAACAAAAAAACCCAAGTAGCTCAATGGTTAAATTGGTGACTTGAAATTCTTAGTAATTAGTATTGAAGTGTCTTAGGTTCGATTCCCGTCAAGATCTAAATTTTCTTACATTTTTATAACATTTGACTTTGGAGGGGCAGTTACGTAATTTCAAGTGTTGAATAAAATGGTTCACAAAGTGCTTGTTGCAGTATAAGATATATAATAGATGATAAGGTTAATAATGTGGCACAACTAGTTGACAATTTATTTGTTCTAAATGACTCAAATAAAACATTACCTCTGGCACTGTCATTTAGGCGATATTATGAGAAATGCATTTCCAATTTACATAATGATGGATGATTGGATAAATTTGATTGTGAATCATACGAAGAATGCGAATCTTGGTTTATTTGGCAAAATGACAAAAGCCCCTTTTACCGAAAATGGTGAAAGGGCCATCGAACGATTATGACTTATACATGGTGATGTATGTGGTCATATACGTATGATGGCAGGAGGTAGATTTTACTACTTCATAATGCTCACTGGTGATTTCAGTAGATACAGATATGGATATCTTTTGAAGAACAAATCTAAATCTTTTGAAAAGTTCAAAGAATTTTAAGCTGAAGTAGAAAAGTTCAAAGAAAGGGGTTTTTAAGAGCTGAAATTGCACTCTATTGGACATAGCGTAATGGATGATGAGTCAAGAAGATCTTCCAATTAGTTTAAGGGGTTATGCCCTGGAAAAGACTACATATACACTAAACCGTGTTCCTACTAAAATGGTTCAAGAGACACTATATAAGATGTGGACTGAGAAACGTCATAGCATGTCATTTATGAAAATTTGGAGATGCAAAGCATTTGTGAAACGTTTGACATTCGACAAGCTAGGACCAAAATCAGATAAATGTAATTTTTGCGGGATACCCAATTAAAACAAATGGGTACAACTTCTATAATCCTCCAAAGAAAAAATATTTGTTGCTCGGACTGCTGTATTTCTTGAGAGAGAACTAATTTCTAAGAGAAACAGTGGGGGTAAATAGATCTCGATGACGATCGAGAACCACGAGACAACATTGAATCGGAGTTGGAACAAGAGCATGAATGTTCAAGAAAATGTTAATGACAAGACTACTCAAGAAACACGGGTTGTTCGTAGGTCTAGTAGGATTCACCATGAGCCCGAGATATATTATGAATTTCTCTTGACTTAGGATGTGATGTAATGCTTGTGGATAATATATGATGACCCTCTTACCTACCAAGACGCAATGAACATTACAAACTCAAAGAGTTGGCTGGAGGCCATGTAATCTAAGATGGATTCCATGTATGAAAAAACAAATATGGACTTTGGTTGATCCACCTAAAGGAGTAGACCCTATAGGGTGAAAGTGCGTTTTCCAGAAGAAAACTAACATGGATGGTAATGTACTGACCCTATATGGTGAAAGGTTTCAAGCAAGTTCATGGTATTGACTATGATGAAACTTTATCACCAGTGGCAATGGTCAAGTCCATCAGGATTTTGCTTGCTTACTATGACTATGAAATCTGGAAAAATGGATGTCAAGATTACTTTCTTGAACGGAAAGCCTTGAAGAAGATGTGTACATGACACAACCTGAAGGTTTTGTAGATCCAAGTTTTGCTAGAATGTTTTATAAGTTACGTCAATCCATTTATGGATTAAAGCAAGTCTAGAGGAGCTGGAATAATTGTTTTGATGAAACATTCAAAGAGTTTGGATTCATTCAAAATGAAGATGTACCTTGTGTTTACAAGAAGGTTAGTTGGAGCCTTGTGGCATTCCTAATATCATATATAGATTATATATTACAAATAAGGAATGACATTCTTTCTCAACAGACTGTTAAGACTTGGTAGAGAAATAGTTTCTTGATGAAAAACTTAGGAGATGTGTCATATATCTTAGAGATCAGGATCTATAAAGATAGATCAAGAAGATTATTCGGCTTAAGTCAGAGTACATACATTGACAATGTATTGCACCAGTTAGGGATGCAAAGAGGCTAAAAGAGAAATGTTCGTATGTCTCATGAGATAGTAATCTCAAAGTAAAACTTTCCTAAATCATTGTATGATAAGGATTGTATGAGTAAAATTCCATATGCTTCGGTAATTGGTTCGATAATGAATGAGATGATATGTACTTGTTGTAATGATTCGTATGCCTTAAGCATGATGAACAGGTACCAGTCTAATCCAAGTGATGGTCACTGGATGGGAATCAAGAATATTCTTAAGTACCTGAAGAGGACTAAAGACTCATTCTTGGTATATGGAGAATATGAGAAGCTGGATGTAAAATGTTACACTGATGCTAGTTTCCAGACAGACGGGACGGTTCTGTGTCTTAGTCTGGATTTGTGTTTTGTCTAAATAGATGTGTTGTAAGCTGGAATAGTTCACAGCAAGAACTGTAAATGATTCTACAATCGAGGCAGAGTATATTGATGTTTGTGAAGCGGCCAAGGAGGCTGTTAGGGCATATACTTAGACGATATCACCTTATTAATGATATTAATGATAGAGAATTTAAAATCCGAATTTAAAAACAGAATTGATTTTATCAGATAACTCAAAATCAATGATTTTATCAGATAACTCAAAATCAATGACTTTATTAGATAACTCAAAATCAATGATTTAATTTTACCAAATCAATTAACTCACCCATATCATAATTCACCCATATTTTCCAACAATCCCCCACATGGGTGAAATTGATGTTTTGGTAGCATGCACAAGTCAGACTGACACAGAGTTTGGCTTGGTGATAGTTTCTTCGATTAGATATAGCATACGATAGGTAGAGAATGCTCCTTGAACCTTCGCTCGAGTAAGCATACCGACTTTACTGGTAGATAGTAGACGCGAGTGTCTTTGAACTGTTCGACCGTTTGTGTAAACGATGATATACTTATCACTATATCCTTTCTGATTCGTTCAGCTCTCATGATTATGTCCATTTTGTCCATGGAACATCGTCCTGGTTCTGCAGGAGTTTCTAAAGAATTGTGCCTCTCAATTCTCCTTTGAAGCGGCCCCACTTCTCTCCCATATAGGTGATCTTTGTCTTATAGAGTAACCTGCGTTTACTCAACTGAATTCCATGCGTTCAAAACCTTGAACTCCATGTATTCCACGAAAGATCATTAAAAACTCGAAAGCTTACCCTCATACCATATGGGTCTCACTGTTTCTTCATCATAGGAACAGGCCAGGGGTTACCCCCATAGTGATTTGGTCATCATGATTTAGTTGGCCCATTGAACCATGTTCTTGGGACCTCCAGTCAGCAATGGTTGGGTGTCCACCATGACGCCGTTAAGCAATAGGCTTAAGGCCCATCCCTCTAGATGATTTGTCAACCAGTTGTCTTGATAACCCTTTGGTTAGCGGATCCGAGATATTATCCTTTGACGGTATAAAGTCAATAGTGATAATTCCGGTTGACATTAACTGTCTAATGGAACTATGTCGTCATCGTATGTGACGGGACTTTCCATTATACATCGTGCTCTATGCTCTACCAATAGCTGACTGACTATTACAGTGTAGTCCTATTGCAGTCACAGGATTTGGCCATCTCGGAATATCCTCCAGAAATTGGCGTAAGTATTCAGCCTCTTCAGCGCATTTATCTAACGCCACAAACTCAGCTTCCATCGTGGAATGAGTTATCATCGTTTGTTTTGAGGATTTCCATTATATTGCCGCTCCAGCTAGTGTAAACACATAGCCACTCGTAGACTTTAGTGCTTTCTTGCTAGATATCCAGTTTGCATCAGTATGGCCTTCTAATACTGCTGTATAACTTCCATAATGCAATCCATAGTCTCGAGTTCCCCTCAAGTATCTTAGTACTCGAATGATCGCTTTCCAGTGATCAGCTCCCGTATTACTCGTAAATCTACTCAATTTGCTAATTGAGTATGCAATGTCTGGTCTTGTACAATCATCCACGAATGTTATAAAATACTTATTGCCTCCTCTAGTCGGAGCAAATTTTAAGTCACAAATGTCGCTATGTATTAGGTCTAGCACTTTGGTGTCCAGTAGAACCAAAACCTCATATCGACTGTCCAAATGGAACATTAAACTATCCAACGACAGTATGTCCCGAAGACACATGTCCACTTGATATCTGACCCCCATCAGGTGTAACCTGTGCGTTGGGATCAACTGAGCTTCCATTGTTTACAGTTTCAATATTCTCCATAGATCTGTTACTCAAAATCAAACAGAGGCAGATGTATCAGTCACAGATTATAATAATAATATTACGCTTTAAGATTGTTGGACAATCTTTGATATTAGTACATAAAACAACGTTGGCGTGTGTGAATAACAGATAAGGTGTATGTAAACAGTAAACAATAAACAAATAAAAATAAGGAGACAAGGAACAAAATTGAGTCCAATGCGTGACTGTCTCCTTAAAGCGTATTAGCCCTCGCCGTATGTGCGAGCGAATTGCTTCCCAGGATAAAACGGTTTGCAGTGAGGCTGTCGAATAGCGTCACTCTCAGCGAGCTTGATACGAACAAGAGAACTATCACCGGAGGAAGAGAAGAGATATGTGTGTAAGAGAGGATGTATTTTTCGAATGAATAATCCTAAGGCTATATGAGTTTATATAGACTAGAAAAACTTGTGCACTACACAATTGCCATAATTAATTAACCGCGTTAATCAATTATATCGGTTGGCAATTTCCTTAATTAATTAGTCAAGCTAATTAATTGCATCGGTGACAATTATGTTGGTGGCAATTTCCTTAATTAATTAGTCAAACTAATTAATCGCGCCAATGGCAAAAAATCCGAATTTAAAAACAGAATTGATTTTATCAGATAACTCAAAATCAATGATTTTATCAGATAACTCAAAATCAATGACTTTATCAGATAACTCAAAATCAATAATTTAATTTTACCAAATCAATTAACTCACCCATACCATAATTCACCCATATTTTCCAACACCAACATCAAGAACGCAGATTCAATCTCTTCACTCACATTCCCATTGACGGATTCATTCAAATTGAACTCTTCACTAGTCCATAACAGAGCGTAATCAAATCCCGGAATAGTACCCAAAGCATTAGCCAAAACACTAACTGGCACACTCTTCAGCAGCACCCAAACCTTAGGTAATTCACCAACTTTTAAATAAAGTCCCTCATTCCAATTATAAGACACAAAGTTCTTCAATTTCCCTAATGCTAAAATACGGACTTCCGGGAAACCCATTTTAACATTATCATTAACATATATAGCACAACAGTGTAACCACTGCTCTATCGCTTCCAAATAAAGAGATTCCAGTGATTTAACCAAAATTGAACCACTTTTAGCAAGCACAAAGGAGTGGTAATTCTTAACACCACTACAAGAATAAAGGTTGAACAAGTTACCATACAAGTCTGTTGGAGCGATGGTAGAGGGAGTAAAACTGGTCGGAAGTCTCTGCACCCCTTTCGTTTTAGGACAAGTCCTCTACTCCACTAAACCCACACGAACCAAATCAAATTTACCAAGAATAAATTGGTTTTGCCTTGAATTCCTCAGAAGGAGGACAATTACAGGGGAGTAAAAGTGGTCTTCTTCAAAATCCCATTTCACTTTTGGTTGAGAGATTAACAAATCCACAAGAACCAAAGATGTTTTCAATAAAGTCAACTCTACACCATCGATGATGGATTTGTAGAAGTAGAAGGTTTCTGAGCCATATCTTACTTGTAAGGATGAGACACCCATATGAACAAGAGAGATTATGGATTCAAGAGTTAAACAAAGAGAGAGACAAGTACTCTCCAAAAGAAGCAAGGAAGGATTTGGGTTAAGAAGGGAGTTCAATTGAAAGGGTTTAGAGAATTTGGAGCTAGGGTTAAAAAGGGGGGAAATGGAGAGAGAGGAGAAGTCGACTCTCAATCTCTCATCGAACGTCTTTTTTGTCTCGATTTAAACAATTGATAGAGCTGAAAAAGAAGGATTTTTGTCTACCTTACTTTACTTCATTTTTCTTGAATCATTAACTCAATCAAAATGTAATTATTTCCGAGAACAAAACATGTTTAATATCTTTCGTTTGATATGCATTTGTCTACTAATATCTTTTTGTCATTTCTCCCAGCATCCCTCCTCTTTTCGTTTAAAAAAAAAAATAATGTTCGACAATGAAATGAAATGATATCGTATATATTCTTTATTAATAAATAAAATCATGTTTCGGTGAAAAATAATAATACCAAGGTATCAAATTTAATTACTAAATTAGATTTTACATTTTTTGCAAATATATAATTATACAAGATTATTTTTATTCAATTTGTTTAATTTTAACCTGATTGCTTATAACAACATAATTAAATAATAATTATTTCTTATACACAGTGTGTACTTTCATCCTAATTTTATTTTCAATTCTTTGCAAATTTATATTTAAATAATATATTAATTTAATAAATTTAATATTTTGATAACAATAATTTACTATCGTGCTTTCGGTTATGAGCTAGTATTTGAAATACAAAGCTAGTATTTAGAATACGAGGATACTACTAGTAAATCAAAAACATCAAAAACATCACAAACACTGACAGTCGAAAACGAAACATTTTCAAGGCTCGTGATGTGACTGTCGGCAACGATAGCTAATAATTACTTAACCTTCTTGTTGTCTCTTTAAAATGATTCAACTATCACTCTATATGTTTGATGCTTTTTGTCCACCGCTTAATTATCCTGTTTCGTTTGTAAATATTACTAGTGATGATCACGGCTGGCTTGAGTTAAACCGCATAATTTGTAAAAATCAATTCAATTTTAAACTGATTCGAACCGAAATCAAAATGTGGTTTGCGGTTTTGGTTCAATTATTTTAAAAAATCGTGGATCGTGGGTTGGTTTCGGGTTGACAAAAACTCAATCCGAACCGCATCTATATTATTATTATTATATATATATATATAGATATATTAATTTTATATTTATGATTATATAATATAAAGTAATTTTATCTTATGAATCACAAATTTTATATTATTTTTCGTATCCAATATTTCATTCTTGCAACTAAATTGAACGTTAGTCATTTGCGGTTAATACTTTGTTATGTATGAATAATTTTTATTATTCACGCACATTTATAGAAGGAAAATTTGAATTTCATAAGTATTTTTATTTCCTAATTTTACTAATCAAACTATCTGGGAAAATTTAAATTGAAAATGTATTATTTTATTTTATAATTTTGTTAACCAAATTTTGTCAAGAATCGTCAAAATTCGTTAATCCGAACCGACTAAAACCGAACCGAATAGTTTGGTTTTGTTGGTTTACGGGTTACGGTTTGATTTGATTTTTTCAAAAACCGCTATTTTGCAGTTTGGTTCCGTTTTGATATCAAACCCGAACCAAACCAGACCGCGATCACCCACAGTAAATATGATTGTCTAGTAGTAAATAAATTTTGACAAGTACTCTAAATGATTTGATGATTTTTTTTTCCTACTAATGTTTTAATGATCTTGTCATCATGCATGTAGTCCAGAGTCCAGACATCAAATGATCGAAGGTTTGAAAAATTGTACATTAAATCGGAACAGGGGGTTAACCAATCAGCCTCGGACTGGACTAAAACTTTTAGCATAATTTTTTTTGTCAGATATTCACTTTTTTTCCCAAAAAAAGAAAAGATTTCATTAATTCTTCAAATCGTTCAACAATATATAAAATAAATTCGGATGAGTATCATTTACTCTCCAAATACAATCAGCTAACAAAGAACTATAACTCACTAAGAAGTGAGCTATTTTATTCGCAGGCCACTTAACAAATTTAAGAGACATGTCTTTGTCTTTCAACTCTACTTGATTTAGTTAAATTATAGAAAAATTTGTCACTGTTTTGTTTATACAGTATTTCATTTGTGTGAGCAACTCAACTGAAGTGATAAGAAAAAAAAACAAAATTTAAGTGATGATAGAATATCTATCTATATAGCTTTGCATGTTTTGCTAATGTATTGTAACCATATAGGCAACTCCTTTTTTGGGTTGGATGATGTAAAACCCGGTTAATTTTAATTTTAAATTATTATTAATATTAGATGTTAAAGAAATTTTATTTAGATAAATATTTTATTTAAAATTAATTTTTATCCAAGTTATTTGATTTAGGATAAGATTCTTTATTAGAGGAAAGAAGCGTGAAAATTATTTAATAAATCGATATCTTTTTATTTTAGTTAATTGTGTATATAAAATACTAGCCTATAACTCGTGCAAGGCACGGGCCATCAAGACAATTAAAAATCAATATGATAAATTATAAAATGAGAAATTTAAATATTAATTGAAATATTAAATTGAGCGTGTAAAATATAATAAATATCAAATTTTTAACTATACTTTTTTTGGCTAAATCTTTTTTAATAATAATTTAATCATGTAAACTAATAATTTTTAAATATTAAAATATTTATAAATAAATATAATTATAAATATTAAAAAAACAATCGTGTGTTGCATGAGAAATAAAATTATAATTATAAACAAAATAATTATAAATAAAATTTAAGTAACCGTGCATCGTACAGGCTATAAGCTAGTATAAAAAAAATCCTTAATGCCAATCAAGAGTTCGATCCTGGGATGTGCAAGAGTTTACTTAGGAAAAAAAAAAAATCCTTAGCATACCGAGAGGGTCGTACAGAAGTGGTACGTCTCTTTTCCTTTGTTTTAGTATTTGTATATCGCATGCTGTCTAACTGTTAATTGTTTGTTTCGTTTTCTTTGCTATTTATGAATTTTCAATCATGTTATTTTTCTGCTTCCATTCACTTGCCATGACGTTTTCATAAACAAATTAATATTGATATCTTTTAATGTTACTAACATGACCATAATTTTAAATTTAAATTGATTTTGCGGAGAGTATTAGTTTAGTTGTTCATTTAATACTAGACTACTGGCTTTTAATGTATAGCTACTGTGATATGGTTGATTTACAAGCATGCTTAATTTATTAGTAATATATATGTGTCGTCTTTGAGGTAAGTAACTTTTCGTTACTCATTATTATTATCAAATCTGTTTTTATCTGCATTCATAATCTTTGATTTAATTTCTGAAAATTGTGATATTAAAAATAAATTTTAGAAAAGAATTTTATAAAATTCCTCAGTTTTAGTTGCGCATCGAATTACAGAATATGGTCACTGGATAGTGTGACATATAGAACTAGTTTACGCACGTTCCGGAACACATAGATACTTATTGAGTTTGTCTTATCGAGAAACGTAAATTAGCCCCTATCGAATCATCGAACTATAGAAGTCGTGTCACTGACATAGTGTGACCGTAATTTATGATTGTGGGAATAAAATGTGATTTTATCGTTAAGATTCTTTTATCGATTTAAAATTCAAAAATTCTGTTTTAAATATTATTTTGAGTCGTTGGGCGATTGTTACTTGTTGGGTTTTGCAGGTCTTTGTTTTAATATATTTCAGATCTGACTTTGGAAGCTTATAAGGATGTGAACTTGTGTGACTTTGTGCTACGTGATTTGATGCAATTATTTGGATAAGATTTAATAGAATAAATTTTGTTGTCCACAAGATTATGATTATTGAATTTGTGGAGTTGCGCCTCCAATTTTATGTTTTTGAATTATTGAGTTTGACCGTTTTATTTGACTTTCGTGAATTATTGATTTATTAAATAAAAAAAATATTTTATTTAAGTTCGTATTTAAATTAATAATCCGAAAAATCAAGCTGTTACACATGAATTGCAATTGAGTCGAAGATAGTACCATCTGTGTTGCTTGAGTCGAAGATGCACAATCATTGCGAAACCCTGTTTTATTTTGGTCGTGCAGTTTAAGATCATTTTCAATGGGGTTGGCTAAAATGATTGGCTAAAATAATATAAGATAATGGTTGGCTAAAATTTATTGAATCTCTAAGGTGTTGTGCTTCAATGAGGTTGACTATAGTGAGTGGCTATATTCTAAAAATAATATTTTATTAATTTTTAACAAAACTTTTTTCAAAAAAATTTGAATTTAATAAATTAATATCAACACTGTTGCTCTTAAAATGTGATTTTATCAAAATTTTAAATTAAAAATCTATTAAATTTTATTATATTAATAAACAACGTAGAAATGCATAACCAATTCAAAACAATCACCTGAAGTCTTGTTTACCCTCCAGAAGTGCAATCAAAACATCACACAACGTCCACAATTAAGTATAAAATATTGGCAGGGCTTTGTTACAGGTCTGGATGCATTCAACAAATATGGCCAAGAAGTTGAGATTGACTATATTTATAACTAAAGGCTTTTGCTGGTTGGAGCATTGCAAATCAAACTGATTATGTATAATATCAATAACTGCTCTGTCACATAGAATAGTTTAAACAAGGGCATCTACGGTTGTAAATGCTCTAATATGACCATTTCACAACCTAGATGCGACCTGCAACAATATAGATATGGTGTCCTTGGAACCTCCTCGTTAAAAGGTCAATTAATTATATATAATTTGCTCCTGTTCGTCACCAGATCGGCCAAGAAACATTCAATTTTTTCTATACAAATTCTTAACAGGCAAGAGAATTTTTAAAATGTTTTGGGTGGGTTCAGACTTTGGACCCTGATTGCAAATACTCCCTCTGTCCCCCGAGTTCTTTACATTGGGGACGGGACTCGACACGCATTTTAAAACTCTTATAAAATATATTTTCATAAATTATTTTAAATATTTTTTTTCTTTTGAATAAAAGTATAATGTTTAAATTTTTATTTAGAAAAAGAAAATTTTAAAAATAAGTTGTAGAATTATATTTTATAGGAACCTTAAAATACGTGTCAAACAATGTAAAATTTGTATAAATAAATGAAAGGGACATAGGGAGTAATATTCCACTCTACGCAGGGAGTAAATATACTCCATACTGTAAGCTAATCCTTTTATGTGATGAGGTAGAACCGTACATCCAAAGAAATACATCCCTGATACATATATTTTAAACTCTGCAAGTTGTATATGCACCTGAAATCTTGTCATACGAACACTCGTCTCCCAATATAAATAATTGAGAGGGACGGAGGGAATATATTTTAAACTCTGCAAGTTGTATATGCACTTGAAATCTTGTCATATGACACCCACTTTAAAATGTAGTATTCACTTTATAAAAAAGATGCCTTCATCTCATGCACCATTTCATTCACATTCTAGAATGACCAGAAGAAGCTGTCCCTTACGCTGCCCCAATGGCATATTTGTACTGCAACTTTCACAAGTAACAAAATTGCATTTTTTTGATTTTGTTAAAAATCATAGTTCTTGTTGTTTAACATTTGATATTTCAAACTCGACAAGTTCAGTTCGATAGTTATTGAACTCGAATTTGGATAAGAAAATATGCTGTATAACATTAATAAATATTGTTCAAATTTGATAATTAAAAATTTAGTTTATTTATGAATAAAGTTGTAAAAGAATTGAAATGTTCGATAAATGTTGTTTGAGTTCGGGTCGATTTAAACTCGATAGTGTGGTTAGATATGTTATCAAACTCGAGTTTCAACAAGAAAGTACATTGAATTATATTACTCCCTCCGTTCCGTTAGGTACTATATGTTTGGTTTGGACATGGAGACCAAGAAAAAATATAAAAAAGAGTAAAATTAGATGAAAATTTGGTAAAGTGGTGGGACCTATCAATATTTAATAATAGATTTGAGATAGTGGAGGAAAGTAGTGGGTGTAGTAGTGTTTTATATTATTAAAAATTACTATTTTTGAAATGTATAAAAATGAGATTAACATCCAAAATAAAAAGTGTATAAAAATAACCGGAACGGAGGGAGTATCAAACATTGGTCAGTTCAAATGTTCAATACCTAATTATTCTAGTCCCACACGAGATTGTTAGAGTTCGGTTCAGATTGGTTAACTTTAGATCAGACAATTCGTTTGTCATATATTTTTGTATTATATTTCGTGTATATAAATGCTACACAAAATCAACTTGTTTAAGTTTGTGTACTTTTCATGGTTTGTACTTTTTGTATCATGTACAAAATGTATTTTCTTGTAATTTTAATTAAAAATAAAAATAAATAAATAAATAAAAATATTAAATATTACATTTTTCAGTTTAATTTTACAAATATGTATTTAAGTCATATTTACAAATAATATTATAAAATTATGTACAAACATATAATAAATATTAATTTATCTAATGTAAATATTAAAATGTCTAATATAAATATTACTCCCTCCGTTTCAAAATAGTTGTCCTATTTTGACTTTTAATGGTCAAATTGACCATAAATTATGATTTATCTATTTATAATTCGTAAAAACTTGAAAATACATTTGAAAGAGAATTGTATATACTTTTTATGATATAAATTTCTTAATTTTTTTAAATATATATTTTATGTAAATTTCAATCAAAGTTCGGTCAATTTGATAGCACAAAGTCAAAACATGAATTATATTATCAAACATTGGTCGGTTCAAATGTTCAATACGTAATTATTCTAGTCCCACACGAGATTGTTAGAGTTCGGTTTTGGTTAACTCTAGACTTGATAATTCGTTTATGTCATATGTTTTTTGTATTGTATTTTGTGTATATGAATGCTATACACAAAATCAATTCGGTTAAGTTAGTGTATTTTTTATGTCTTGTACTTTTTGTATCGGGTACATTTTGTGTCGTATTTTTGTATAATCTTAATTAAAAATAAAAATAAATAAATAAATAAATAAATAAATAAATAAATAAATATATTTAAATATTACATTTTTCAGTTTAATTTTTACAAATATGTATTTACATTCTATTTACAAATAATATTACAAAATTATGTACAAACATATAATAAATATTAATTTATCTAATGTAAATATTAAAATGTCTAATATAAATATTACTCCCTCCGTTTCAAAATAGTTGTCCTATTTTGACTTTGAACGGTCAAATTGACCAAACTTTGATCATAAATTATGATTCATCTATTTATAATTCGTAAAAACTTAAAAATACATTTGAAAGAGAATTGTATATACTTTTTAATGATATAAGTTTCTTAATTTTTTTTAAATATATATTTTATATAAATTTCAGTCAAAGTTCGGTCAATTTGACCGCACAACGTCAAAACATGACTACTATTTTGAAACTGACGAATTAATATATAAATATTTATTTGGTGTACGTCGTGTCGTGTACCCAAAAAATAAATACAAAATCGACACTAAATTTCGATCATTGATAGTGTACTTTCATATAGTGTATTGAAAATGTAAACATAAATACTAAATTTACGTAAACACTAAATTTTTGTATCATTTCGCGTTGAGTATCATAAATTGCTGGGTCCAATTACCTCCATGCTCGAAGATATTGCATGTGTAGCAATCTTGCTGCCGAAAGAAATTTTGGTGTAGATGTTAGCCTTCAGCGTCACGCGTACTGTTTGTAAACTAAACTATCCTACCCTACCCTGCCCTGCCCTGCTTGCTTGCTTGATCCGAAGAATATTAAAATGCAAAATATGTGTGTGTTCCACTTCCAGTGTCCAGTGATAGCAGTGAAGTGGTGAATCTAGTAATAAATTTGATGCACCTGAAAAGTTATGGACCCGTACAAGTAATTTGAACCGTCCAAATAAGATTGCCCAAATCCCGTCCAAATATCAAACGGCAAGGAAAACAAGTCGTCATCATCGTGTCATTTGGATCATAAACGAGGAGAGTTGTGCCCACTAGTCCTGCTGCATATTACTGCTTCCCAACAAATTATATATACAAAAAGATACTCATCTGTTTCTCGTCCTAATATCTTAAGATTTTAAATTTGATTACTCAACATGGTTAGTCGACGGAGATTATGAGTTCGACTCCTTGAAACCCCTAAGGAAATAAGTCAAGCTGCCTAGCTACCTACTGCTTGCGCTTGTACGTGTTTTGCAGAAAAAAAAGGAACGAGAGGGGGTCCTTTGCTGTCTATTTTGTAATCCTCTTTTAGGATTATCTTTGTCTACCAATTCTATGTAGTTGTTCTATTCCTTCTTTTTTATGTAAGATTCTTCCTCATCCATTCTCCTCAGCATCTTCAATAGAGCCATTCTTGACGAAGTGCCAAACACGTAAATTCATCATAAATAATAATTTTTTATTTTTTCATTCATTTATATCAAATCTAACACTCTTCAAGTTCAATAGTTAGCACCCCATATAAGATGCCTAGATGGTTCCTAATAAATAATATTAAAACTAGATACTGCTTTAGAGTATTAGTATTCGGGATTTTTATATTTAGAGGGGGTGCTAGCTATTGAACTTCTCTTAGCATTTCTCGAACACCCTTTACGATTCCAATAGGAAGACAAGGCAAGGAGGCAAGCAATGTAAATGGTCGAAGCAGGAATAATGAGAGGGGAGTGGGAGATGTTTTCAGTCACGTGAACACCGTGACCATTTTGTCAGTACGTAGTGGGATTTTTGGCTCCCCTTTTGCACGTTGGATATGCCCTTCATTTTTTAAATCTTTACTTTAAATATACTTTTACCATAGGGCTCAAGTTCCTTTTCAAACAATTTTTATTATATTATATTTACTCCTCATTTTCTAATCAATTTTTTTTAATTTTTCTCCTTAGCATATATTTCCCCCTGATTTTTACCTTTTCAAAATTTTCAAAAATAATAACATTTTATAATATAACAGTTAACTTTTTATATATTCCCTTTATACATTAAATACAGGTAAAGACCCCTGCATCATATTAATGGAATCCATTATTTTAAAAATAAGAAACTTAGCTTAGTTCTTAAGTAACACATTTTGTGTTATTTAGAATTTAAAAATAGAAAAAGGGCAGGGTCCCTTTGATTTCATTAGCCAAAACAACAGCAGGAAATATCCACGAGAGGTTGTGTGGTATTATAAAGTGGTAACACAAATAATGGGTTTACGATGCAATTGCCCAATTAATGCTTGACTGTACTCCAGGCCCCCTTGCAAATTGGGGAAAATACATTCCGTGACACCCAATTATTTACATTTGATTTGGGCACCGAAAATAAGTAAAGTAATTTAAAAAGTAAGAATAATGATTAAAGTGGTGAGACTCATTAATATTTAAGTTATAAAGTAAGTAAAGTGGAGGAAAGTAGCGGAAGTGATTAATTTTTATATTATAAAAATTTACTATTTTGAAAAAGTTTTAGAACGTAAAGAATTGAACGGGACGGAGAGGAGGGAGTACGTTTTTATAATGTGTGTCTACTCTCACTCACCTGCATGGCACTAGCGCATCCCTTTAATGAACCCACCCTTTCCAGCAAGACTCTGTATATATAAATCTTATATGCCCTCTCCTTACGATCACCTCTCTTCCCAACACAACTTTCCGTCCTTTATTCAGGTCAGTCCTTCATTTCCTTACTTAATATTTTCGAGTAACAACATATTTTAGCGTGCAAACAATTATCGTGTAATTTTTCAAAGTACAAAATAATTGTTCTCGCGAATTATATGTGTTTATGTACATAAAGTTTTATTGTGAGTTTGAATGCGTGAAATATGAAATGTAGACAGGCCATATGCCCGGGAATAATAAGTACAACAACAATGCACCCGTTTCGTCGAATCGAATAGAGAGGTTATTACGTGAAAGAGAGCTGCGAGAGCTGAGAAAGAGCAGCAAGCCTTGTTATTCAAATGATACTAGTGATGAGGATGATCCCGGAGTTGTTTCACATGTACACCGGTATTTGGAAGGAGCTGCTCATGCACTTGCTGATGGAGAGCCTTTTAAACAAAGACTGTTGGTGGTAGCTAATAGGCTTCCGGTGTCTGCAATTCGGAGAGGAGAGGAGTCGTGGTCACTGGAGATTAGTGCTGGTGGTTTAGTCAGTGCGCTTCTTGGTTAGTATTCCATGTTATTTACTCAGTACTGTTGCATTATTACTTCTGTACATTTTACTCTACACCTGCAATTTTCAAGGTGTCAAGGAATTTGAGGCGAGATGGATAGGTTGGGCAGGCGTGAATGTGCCAGATGAGGCTGGGCAGAAGGCACTTACAAAAGCACTTGCTGAGAAGGTGCACTTGATTTACAATCTTATTCTTTTGCTTTATCTTGTCACCTTGATTGCAGTTTCGATACTGGGACAACTTATGCTAACCCCTATCCCCCCTGCAGAGGTGTATACCTGTATTCCTGGATGAAGAGCTAGTTCACCAGTATTATAATGGATATTGCAACAATATATTATGGCCTCTCTTCCATTATCTGGGACTTCCCCAAGAAGATCGTCTTGCGACTACCAGAAGTTTCCAGTCTCAGTTTGCTGCATATAAGAAAGCAAATCAAATGTTTGCTGCTGTGGTGAATGAGCATTATGAGGAGGGTGACGTTGTGTGGTGCCACGACTACCATCTAATGTTCTTACCCCAATGCCTGAAAGAATATGACAGCAAAATGAAAGTCGGTTGGTTTCTTCACACACCATTTCCATCTTCTGAAATTCATAGGACGCTGCCTTCTCGATCAGAGCTGTTACGTGCTGTCCTTGCTGCTGATTTAGTTGGGTGAGATTTCTTGTACATCTTTGTTAGTTTTTCTTGTTATAAATTGCAATAACTAGATGATGACTTCTCTTCATAGATTCCATACATATGACTATGCAAGACACTTTGTTAGTGCATGCACTAGAATTCTCGGGCTGGAGGGTACACCTGAAGGAGTGGAAGATCAAGGAAGGCTGACACGTGTAGCTGCGGTATGCATAAGTTTATATGCATATATATGTATTGAAGTCCTCAAGTACTAACATCTTAAGTTTTATTTAATTGCTAAATTTCAGTTTCCTATTGGGATAGATTCAGATCGGTTTATCCGAGCACTCGAGCTTCCTCAAGTGCAAGAACACATTAGAGAACTGAAAGAAAGATTTTCTGAACGAAAGGTTTATGTCTTATTTTCTACCCTCGACCACTTGTGATGATATGTATTTTTTACATATTTTACTGTTATTGACAGGTAATGTTAGGTGTTGATCGCCTTGATATGATTAAAGGAATTCCCCAGAAATTATTGGCATTTGAAAAGTTTCTTGAAGAAAATGCATATTGGCGGGACAAAGTTGTTTTGCTGCAGATCGCAGTGCCAACAAGAACAGATGTTGCAGAATGTATGCCTTTCAAATTCTCGTCTTGTTGTTTGTTATTTTACTTCTAATATTGTGAATGTTACATAAATGTTATCCCTATCAGATCAGAAACTAACAAGCCAAGTTCATGAAATTGTTGGGCGCATCAATGGTAGATTTGGAAGTTTGTCTGCAGTTCCAATTCATCATCTGGTATGATTCTTGTTTTGCATTACTCAATGATCAACAAGAATCCTCATCAAATAAGGGAGCATGTTCAAGAAAGTACAGTGTTGTTATATCAATTAGTCCTTGCAACGACTTCTTTGTAATTACGGTTCATACTTCATTAGTGTCCAGTGTTGTTATATATATACTTGGACTGTCTTGGAGGTCAGAATTCAGACTACAAATTTATAGCTCGTGTTATATGCAGGATCGGTCGCTCGACTTTCATGCATTGTGTGCACTCTATGCCGTCACTGGTATTAATTCTTTTATGCAGCTTCCTCTTTAGATAAAGAAATGTATTAATCCAGAGTAAGGGAATTGTTACTTATCACATGCAAATGCTTCATCAAAATGTGTAAGCCTGTGTATTTGATGTGAAAAGGTCATTACAGCAATTTTTGTTCATTGATGGAAGTGATTACTATTAAGTTTAAAGATTACAGTTAATCCCATAAAGTGTGTACCAGTACATGCTGTCGATATATGTTTAATTTTTGCACAGGAATCGTCATCCTTACGACTACTTGTGGTATTATCCAAGGAGATCAGGACTAATTATTTGTTTGATTTCTATCTAGATGTAGCACTTGTCACATCTTTGCGGGATGGAATGAATCTCGTCAGCTATGAGTTTGTGGCATGCCAAGATTCAAAAAAAGGAGTTCTTATTCTGAGTGAAGTAAGTATTACCCTGTATTTATGCTTAGCCCAAAATTTTGTTTTTGTATGCATAGGTGCTCCTGCAAATTTTCCAGTTGTGTTGAACTGTGAAATCAGACATTGCAATAGCCGTAACGTTACCTCAAATTTTCCAGTAGCAGTAAGGAGTTCTATTGCTGTCTTCTTTTATACAGTCTTCACATTTTTCATTCTTTTGGCCTGATTGCAGTTTGCAGGTGCTGCACAGTCTCTTGGTGCTGGGGCACTCCTCGTGAATCCCTGGAACATTACAGAAGTAGCTTCTTCTATTGGCCAAGCCTTGAATATGAGAGCGGATGAAAGAGAGAAACGACATCACCATAACTTTTATCATGTCACAACTCATACTGCTCAGGAGTGGGCTGAAACGTTTGTGAGGTAACATAGAACATAAGTATCCTCCATGATTGAAATGTATTAAAGAATTACTGGAATTCGAAATGCATTTATTTGGGTATTTGCTCTGGTGTTTTGTAGTGAACTAAATGACACTGTAGTTGAAGCTCAGCAAAGAATAAGAGAAGTGCCACCAGTACTTCCAGCCAAAGTTGCAATCAAGCAGTACCTACAGTCCAGCAACCGTCTACTCATACTGGTATATTTGTTTCTCCAAATTCTGCGACTTCGACCAACATAAGCAGTGATACTCTTTTGGCATCACACAACCACACTAAAAGTCTTAAACTACATATATTGCCCGGCACACAAAACTCACTATTATAGCTAGGCCTCATATATTAGTTGGCATCCACAGGGATTCAATGCCACGTTAACCGAACCAGTTGATACACCCGGTACAAGAGGTGGAGATCAAATAAGAGCAATGGAGCTGAAATTGCATCCAGATATTAAAGAGCCCTTGTTGGAACTTTGCAACGATCCAAACACAACTGTTGTCGTCCTCAGTGGAAGTGATAGAAATGTCTTGGATGAAGTACTTCCTCGAACTACATCTATGTAATCTTTTCTTTTTCCACCGTATTCCATTGTGATGGAACTTAGTCCTTCCACAGAACTTTTGCGAGTACAACATGTGGTTAGCGGCAGAGAATGGTATGTTCTTACGAGCTACAAGAGGAGAATGGATGACAACAATGCCAGAGCATTTAAATATGGAATGGGTTGACAGTGTAAAAGTATGTACTAAAGATACTATATCACATATGTACCAAAGTTCAAATCTCAAAGCTGTGTTATTTTTGACAACTTTGCAGCATGTCTTTGAGTACTTCACTGAGAGAACTCCACGATCACATCTTGAACTCCGTGAGACTTCACTTGTATGGAATTACAAGTATGCAGGTACTCAGTATGTTTAATTTCTTTGCTCATTTCAAGTTACTACAATTCGAGAGCATTATTATAATTAATGCTATTCTTCTATAAGTGTGCTTGTCAAAGAAAATGTTACTATAATTGCAGATATCGAATTTGGAAGATTGCAAGCCAGAGACATGTTGCAGCATCTCTGGACAGGTCCAATATCTAATGCATCGGTTGATGTTGTTCAAGGTAGCAGGTCAGTCGAGGTCCGATCAGTAGGTGTTACAAAGGTAACTGGATTTGTACCTTTTCATCACTTATTCGCTCCTCTAGAATTATTGGGGATGATGCATTGAGACATTTGCCCTCCCATGTACAGGGTGCTGCAATTGATCGGATACTTGGAGAAATAGTACACAGCAAATCCATTTCCACGCCTATCGATTATGTCTTGTGTATAGGGCACTTCCTTGGAAAGGTATGATCTAACCCCGAGTATCATTACAAGTTTCTTAAAGTTTATGTAGTAGTGGTTAACCTGATCTTATGCTGCCACAATGAGTCAATGACTTGTACTTCCGTTTGCATCAGGATGAGGATGTCTATTCTTTTTTTGAGCCAGAGCTTCCTTCTGAATCCATCATAGGTCTTCCAAGGGCGAAGATAAATGAGTCCTTAAAGTCGCCTGTGGATAGAAGACCTGCTTCAAAATTTCAAAACAGCAAAGGCAGCTCAAAATCATTACAGAACAGAAGCCAACGACATCTCTCAAACCCGGAAAGAAAGAATACGAACAACAGTACTACCAACAGTGCCCAGCCAAATGGGCGGCGGCAGTCGTCAGAAAAGGTATCATGGAGTGTGCTTGATCTCAAAGGAGAAAATTACTTCTCCTGTACTGTTGGCCGAACTCGTTCCAATGCTCGATATATTCTTGGAACTTCAGACGACGTTGTTTCATTTCTAAAGGAATTGGCTGTGGGAGCTTCATCAATCTGACTAACGTATCCACGTTACAGACATAGCCAAATGTCTGGCTAATTTTAAGTTATTGCAAACGAAAGAGACGAGCCTCAGAATTGCCATTAACGGATTATAACTTAATCAGATCATAGGGTTTGCTGCTCTCCAACACAAAATCCCCACTTTATTTTTAACTGTGTTTACTTTAGACCATGGTAATCTACCGCGCCTCAGTAGTAATTAGCAGCAAACTGTAGGTATATAACAATTTCCAGTTCTTATGCATCTAGGGTTTGCTTAATGAAATAGTGGCTTCTGTTTTGTTGCTAATGCAAGAAGTGCTTCATGTCTTTCGATTGTTACTAGTATTAGTATCACTAGAGTTATTAAATTCTTGTCAGCTTAATTATGATATAAACCTTTAATTATGACTCTTTGTACACATAAAACTCTAAAGAAAAATGTTGTACACATCAAACCTTTAAGTACCGATTATGTATATATAGACCCCTTTTCCAAAAAACACAACCGAGTAAGGTGGGATTTGAGTGATATTCCATGCCACCATGTCATCTCTTGCTTGAATGGGATGAGGTACAATGTCGATAATTATATACATGTTTATTTTTCAATCACAGAAAGACTTTTTTAAGGATAATATTTCCCATGAATGAACATGAACTATGGTTATTTGGTAGTGTGTTTTGGAGTAGGGGTCAATGTATACATAACCAATACTTGAAGGTTCGATGTGTACGACATTTTTTTTAGGGTTTTATGCGTACAAAAAATCATACTTCAAGGTTTATGTTATAATTAAGTCATTCTTGTCGGATGATTTTTAACATTTGATCGAGTTCAAGAAGTCCAATCCACCTTGAATGTGTATTACATTTTACTACTACGATCATTTTTACACTAAACGAGAATGAAAATTGTTACTACACAACATTTAAAGTAAAATATATGTAAAACAAAGGGCACATTTGGATAGAAATAAAGGGATACTAATAAGATGGGAGACAAATGAACTATAATAGAATCAGATATTACAAGTAGTGGTATCTTAAAGAAAAAACATACTTATGGAAAAACACCTATAAACCAAGAACTTTTGGAAAAGGACTGGTATTTGTTTGTAAAAGAAAGAAATATTTTAAAACAATATGAAGAACACAGGAATCAGCACCAAATCTACTATGACAATAATAATAATGACCTCAGCCTATAAATAAATAATAGCAAGGTAATCAAGAGTTCAAGACTGTGGAGGTTGCCTGAAGTTTAGTATTTTACAGTGCCCAACCAACAGTTATGCTTTTTTGTTGGGTTCAAAAACATACTTGATCAATGATTCTTTGATCGACAGCAACTCAGGAAACTCGGTCTTTAATTTGGATGCATCCATCTCATTGTTGCTTCGAGCTGCTACAATCACTTTGGCTTGCTCTTCCAGTGTGAAGTTGGAGTATTTAAAAGATGGGTCAATGTATTGCTTGTACATCTCCAATATCTCATTATGGCTTACAACTCCAGGGTTGGTAAAGTTCCATATGCCTTTAAGGTTCCGCTTGGCCATCTCAATTGAGATAGGTAGCAACTCATCCAAGACGGTCATGCTGTTGGGAATATTAACAACCTTATTATAACGACTAATCTTTGTGATGAAGTTGCGTGGGTTGCTGAGGTCTGATGAAATGGGCATCCGAACTCTGAGGGTGCAGACATTGTCATACTCTTTCAGGAGTTCTTCAACCTAATTAAGTTGAGTACATTAGTCTTCATTTCATTACAAGTAAAGAAACTAGATTGCATGATAATAATACAGAAAACTTACCATGGCCTTTGTCTTTGAATAGAATGATCCATGGAAATTGGGTTTGTCTTCTTCCTTGAACCCAATGCCTGAACCTTCTGGGTGTGCAGCATCATACTCAAATATGCATCCAGTGGCAAAATTGATCACCAGAAGTCCTTGCTCTCTGCAAACATCAGCTAAAGTCAGTGTACCAGTAACATTCGTCCGAATGGTTTCTGTTTTGTGGGATTCACACCAATCGACATTGGGTCTACCAGTCACCCCAGCAGCATTGAAAACATGTGTGGGCTTAACTATCTGGAGATCAGACACTAGTTGTGATCGATACTCTAGGCGCCCCCTTCCATATTCATATTGAATTCCTTGTTTTTCACATATTTTTCCAAGCAGACCACCAATCCACCCAGTCCTACCATAAATTAAAAACTTAAGGGCTGATTTCTGAGGACCTGTGCTTTTTGAATCTGCAGAAGACAGCTGTGATGGAGCTGATTTATCAACAAAACGAGAGGATTCAGAGTCACGGTTTTCAGATCCATCAAAGTGTCTCTCAATTCCACCCGGCATCATCAGCATTCTTGGATGAGGAAGCAATGCTCCAGATACATCTCCCCACCAATCAGGGTTACTGGTATACCAGTCCATAGTCTTTTTTAGACCTTCTTCCCATGTAGTGCGCTCAGCCCAGCCCAAGTTTTTCAACTTCTGATCGTCTAGGAAATACCTCTGATCATTAAATGGCCTGTTCTCCACATAATTAATATTTGTCTGGGGATCCATGGAGAAAAGTTCACAGATGTCTTTGGCAACATCAGTAACTCTCCTCTCCTTCTTTGTCCCAATATTGTAAACATGGCCAACTTCTCCCTTGTGAAGAACAACCTCAAAGGCCTCAGCAACATCCTCGCAATAGAGATAACTTCGCACATTGGCACCATCCCCATGAATAGGAAGTTGCATTCCCCTCATGGCTAAAAGGATGAACTTTGGGATCAACTTTTCCGGAAACTGATTAGGACCATACACATTATTTCCCCGGGTGGTAATAACAGGTAAACCATATGACCTGCCATAAGCCATGACAAGCATCTCCGCCCCAGCTTTAGTAGCAGAGTAAGGATTAGTAGGAAGCAGTTGAGAGGCTTCATGATTACCCACAACAGCATCCTCATCCGTCTCCCCGTAGACCTCATCCGTGCTCACATGGATGAACCTTCTGATCTGTCCAGTCACTTTGCAGGCTTCCAAAAGAACGTGAGTCCCATAGATATTGTTCTTAGTAAACTCAAAACTATTACCAAAAGAATTATCAACATGGGTCTGAGCAGCAAAGTGCATAATAGTGTCAATCGACTCAGTAATCAAAAGATAGTTGACAAGATCAGCACTTCCAATATCCCCCTTGACAAACTTAAAGTTAGGAGCTGTCCTCGAGGGATTAAGATTCTTAAGATTGGAGCAGTAATCGAGCTTATCAAGCACAACTATCTTATAATCAGGGTAGCTCCGAACAAGCCGATTAGCCACATGAGATGCAATGAAGCCAGCAGCTCCCGTAATAAGGATATTCTTTGGCGTATAATTTGCCATATCAAACCAAATTCCTAACAGTATAAATACATCCAATAACAAAAATTCAGATCACACACACAATTTAAAGCTTCTCCAACAATAATTCATCCGATATTCAGGCATAATTCACAATAACATCATCTTTTTCGAAGCCCAACAAAATGGGTGAGTTTCGAAAGCGATCACCAATAGATTTACAACAATTTAACAAATTTTATAAGATATAAAAAGGGTCAGATCCAAACATAATAACAATTACAGCAAAAACATAACGTAAGTACATTACGTGTGAATTGTGATACATACATACATACATACAATGAAGGATAGATCTAGATGAATAGTAGCATATTGAGATTTGAATATAGTAAAGCAAATAGTGGCAGATCTACAGAATTAAACAACAGCATTGTAAAAACAAATTGAATAATTAGCTAAAATTGTTAAAAGGGTAAAAAGGAGAAGAAGAAAAAAGGACTTACAAGGGATTGATGAGGATGAGAAGAAAGGGGTTTGAATGAATGGAGACGCAGGAGAGAGAGAGAGAGAGAGAGAGAGAGAGAGAGTAGGAGAGCGAAACGTGAGGAGAGACAATCGTCGACTTCCCCCTTATTTATAAGCAACACCAACTACCCCCTTCTGCATACAACAACATTTGCATATAAACTTTTACGCCGTAAATTTTTCGATATTTTTCTCTCTATACTCGGTAAAATAAATTATAAGATATTTTATCTAAAAATAAATTTTTTATAATAATGAAAAATTATGACATCTATTTATTTATCTATCTATCTATCTATCTATACTGTACTATATTATTAAAGATAAAACATTAAAATTTTGGTAGGTATCATACCTATTTTTTGATACCTGTTTTTTGGTATTAGTCATTTTACTTAATTATACTTACTTATCTATAAAAAGATTATTAAATAATAACATAATTTATTTTCAAAAATATCACGGGCAATTACCCTTTTCAATTAAAACAAGTTACCTTTTATATTTTTTCTTACTAAAACCTCTTCTTTTTCCAAAAAGTATCACGGTCAAAACTTTACCATTTTCAATCCTTTTTCCAAAAAATATCACGTTAAAGCCTTACCTTTTTCAATTAAAACATATTACCTTTTCTATTTTTTCTTACAAAAATATCTCCTTTTCCAAAAATATCACGTTAAAACCCTTACTTATTTATTTTAAAACATATTTTAATGCTTTTAATTATTTAAAAAAAAACTTACCTATTTTAACATGTCTGCGTATTTATAATTAAACCACATTTTTCTATTTTTCTAACAAAATCCACTCATATTTCAAAAATATCACGGATAATTACCTTTTTCAATTAAAATATGTTACATTTTTATATTTGTTCTCACTAAAATCTCTCTTTTCCCAAAATATCAGGTGCAACCCTTACTTATTTATTTTAAAATATATTTTAATAATTTTAATTATTTAAAAAGGCTTAGCTATTTTAACATGCCTACGTATTTATAATTAAAACACATTTTCCTATTTTTCTAACAAAATACACTTATTTTCCAAAAATATCACGGACAATTACAATAGACGAAACATTAAAAGTTTTTGTAACTGTTTTTTGCTATGGTACTTGCTTTATTTAATTATCTTTAACAAAATATTTTTATTACTATCTTATAATAGTCAAAACATTAAAAGTTTTGGTTTTTGGTTTTCGGTTTTCGGTCATTTATTTTAATTTAAAAATTATTTAATAATATAAAATAGTAACTAGCTAATTGTGTTTTATAATTAAAACATACTTTTTTCTAACAAAATCTACTCATTTTCTAAATATATCACGGGAAATTACCTTTTTTAATTAAAACATATTATCTTTTTATATTTGTTCTCACTAAAATCTCTCCCTTACTTATTTATTTTAAAACATATTTTTAATACTTTTAATTATTTAAAAAAACTTACCTATTTTAACATACCTACGTATTTATAATTAAAACACATTTTCATATTTTTTTCTAACAAAATGCACTCCTTTTTCCAAAAATATCACGGGCAATTACCCTTTTCAATTAAAATATGTTACCTTTTTATATTTGTTCTCACTAAAATCTCTATTTTCCCAAAATATCATGTGCAACCTTACTTATTTATTTTAAAACATATTTTAATTCTTTTAATTATTTAAAAAAACTTACCTAATTTAACATACATACGTATTTATAATTAAAACACATTTTTCTATTTTTTCTAACAAAATCCACTCATTTTTCAAAAATATAACGGACAATTACCTTTTTCAATTAAAATATGTTACATTTTTATATTTGTTTTCACTAAAATCTCTCTTTTCCCAAAATATCATGTGCAGCTCTTACTCATTTATTTTAAAACATATTTTAATACATTTAATTATTTAAAAAAGATTTACTTATTTTAATAATTAAAACATATTTTTCTATTTTTTCTAACAAAATCCATTCTTTTTCCAAAATTTCACGGGCAATTATATTTTTCAATTAAAACATGTTATCTTGTATATTTGTCCTTACTAAATGCTTTCATTTTCCAAAAATATTATATAATAAAAGAAATATATAAAAATATTATATTATATTTTTAATATAAAAGAAATATTATAATATATTAAAAGAAGCTCGTGCGAAACACGTGTTCTAAGCTAGTATTATAATAGATGAAACATTAAAAGTTTTGGTACCTGTTTCTTGGTACGGTACTTGTCTTATTTAATTATTTTTTACAAAATATTTTTATTACTATCTTATAATAGCCGAAACATTAAAAGTTTTGTTTTTCGGTTTTCTTTGGTACCTGTTTTTTGGTACGGTAATTGTCTTATTTAATTGTTTTTAACAAATTATTTTTATTACTATTTTATAATAGCCGAAACATTAAAAGTTTTGATTTTCGGTTTTTGGTCATTTATCTTAATTGAAAAATAATTTAATTATATATAAAAATAGTAACTAGCTTATTGTGTTTTATAATTAAAACATATTTTTTCTTAACAAAATCTACTCCTTTTTTCCAAATATATCATGGGCAATTACCTTTTTTAATTAAAACATATTACCTTTTTATATTTGTTTTCACTAAAATATCTTTTTCCTAAAATATCAGGTGCAACCATTACTTATTTATTTTAAAACATATTTTAATGCTTTTAATTATTTAAAAAATCTTACATATTTTAACATGTCTGCGTATTTATAATTAAAACACATTTTTCTATTTTTTTCTAACAAAATCTACTACTTTTTCAAAAATATCACTGACAATTACCTTTTTCAATATGTTACCTTTTTATATTTGTTCTCGCTAAAATCTCTCTTTTCCCAAAATCTACTTTATCATATTAATCATATTTTATGTTCCAATTAATTACTATTTTATCATATTTAAGTTTCTCATTTTATAATTTAACATATTAATTTTTACTTTTATTTTAATATTTTTCGTTCACATTAAATTTTTTTGTTTATTAGTTTTTAAGGCCCGTGTCTTGCACGGATTATAGGCTAGTTTATAATCAAAACACATTTTCCTATTTTTTTAACAAAATCCAATCATTTTCCAAAAATATCACGGACAATTACAATAGACGAAACATTAAAAGTTTTGGTAACTGTTTTTTGCTATGGTACTTGCTTTATTTAATTATTTTTAACCAAATATTTTTATTACTATCGTATAATAGCCGAAACATTAAAAGGTTTGATTTTTGGTTTTCGGTAATTTATCATTATTTAAAAATAATTTAACAATATAAAATAGTAACAAGCTAATTGCGTTTTATAATTAAAACATCTTTTTTTCTAACAAAATCTACTACTTTTCTAAATATATCACAGGAAATTAACTTTTTTAATTAAACCATAGTATCTTTTTATATTTGTTCTCACTAAACTCTCTCGTTTCCCATGTGCAATCCTTATTTATTTATTTTTAAATATATTTTAATACTTGTAATTATTTAAAAAAGCTTACATATTTTAACATACCTACGTATTTATAATTAAAACACATTTTTCTATTTTTTTCTAACAAAATCCACTCATTTTCCAAAAATATCACGGACAATTACCTTTTTCAATTAAAATATGTTACATTTTTATATTTGTTCTCACTAAAATCTCTTTTTTCCCAAAATATCATGTGCAACCCTTACTTATTTATTTTAAAACATATTTTAATGCTTTTAATTATTTAAAAAAGTTTACTTATTTTAACATGTCTGCGTATTTAAAATTAAAACACATTTTTCTATCAAAATCTACTCATTTTCCAAAATTTCACGGGAAATCACCTTTTTCAATTAAAATATGTTACTTTTTCTATTTGTCCTTACAAAAATCTCTCATTTTCCAAAAATATTATAAAATAAAAGAAATATATAAAAATATTATATTATATTTTTATCATAAAAGAAATATTATAATATATTAAAAGAAGCTTGTGCTTCGCACGGGTTCTAAGTTAGTACTATCTTATAATAGACGAAATATTAAAAGTTTTGGTACTTGTTTCTTGGTACGGTACTTGTCTTATTTAATTATTTTTAACAAAATATTTTTATTACTATCTTATAATAGACGAAATATTAAATGTTTTGTTTTTCGGTCATTTGTCTAGCTAATTACTATTTATAATTAAAATATAATTAAATCCTTATATATAATAAGCGTAAGAGATATCTTATCCAAAACTTTGATCTACCTTAGTACCGCCAAAACAATCTTTAGATATTTTTAAAAATAAACGATCAAGATTATATCATATAAAAATTAAAATTATTATCTAAAAAGGATATAAGTCAAAAGTGGAAGTATTAGCATTAGAATTGGATTTTTAAGTAATTACGACTATTACATATCAAAATAATAAGGATAGTTAGATTTAAAAATTAATAGATGAAAATCGTTAGATCGAATATGAAAAAGTGTATTTGGTTGTTAGTTGAATTATATTAAAAATACAAAAAAAAAATATCTTGATAATTTAAACTAGATACATGAAACTTTCTTAAATCGAATAGAATTTTCAAAATAAAAATTTGTCACTTTCTTTGATCTTTAGTTTTGGTGTAGTTTTAATTGTAAAAAAATTGTTAAACCATCATTAAATTAAAATTATTTTGTTAGATGTTAAAATAGATAGATGAACCGTTAGATATTTTTTAAAATAAAAGATCAATATTATATCATATAAAAAATAAAATTATTATCTAAAAAGGATATAAGTCAAAAGTGAAAATATTATGATTATAATTGGATTTTAAGTAATTACAACTATTACATATCAAAATAATAAGGATCGTTTGATTTTAAAATAAATAGATGAGAATCATTAGATCGACTATGAAAAAGTGTATTCGGTTGTTAGTTGAATTATATTAAAAATATTAAAAATATATCTTGATAATTTAAACCAAATACATGAAAATTTTCTAAATCGAATAGAATTCTCAACGTAAAAAATTGTCACTTTCTTCGAGTTTTAGTTTTTGTGTAGTTTTAATTGTAAAATAATTGTTAAACAATCATTAAATTAAAGATTATTTGGTTAGATGTTAAAATAGATAGATGAAAACCGTCGATGTAATATTAAAAATTGTATTTGGTTGTTCATAAAATTATATTCAAATAAAAAAAGTATTTTGATAATAAGTTCAATAAAAATTCATAATGTAAAAATTCTTCACTTTTTTTTCTCTTTAGTTTCAGGGTATTTTCAATTACGAACAAATTGTTAAATCGTCATTAAATTAAATATTATTTTATGAGTTTTGTGCGTGCCGTAAAATAGTCAAATCTGATTTTTAGAAATTAAGATACAATACAAATAGTTAATTGAGCGTATCAAATCAAATAAATAAAGTACAAAAATTAATAACACAAAAAATTAAAAAAAATACAAATTAATATAATTATAGATATTAAAAAAAGGTCGTGCGTTGTACAAGATCTTGTCCAAGACTTTGGTTTATGTACCGTCGAACTAATAAGGATAATTGATTTTGAAATATATAAATAAAAATCTTCAGATCTAATATTAAAAAGTGTTTTTGATTGTTATTATAATTATATTCAAATACTAAAAACTGAATTTTAATAATATAAACAAAAAATGAGTAAGTTTTCAAAGTTGAATAGAATTTTCAATGTAAAAATTCATACATTTATTTTCTGTTTGGGATCCTGAGCAATTTTAGTTGAATAACAATAACTGAATCATTAATAATTAAAATTAATTTCATTAATTAATATAATTATAAAATTTAAAAAATAAATGTGCATTACACGAGTTATAAGCTAGTTTTAATAAAAACATAAATTATAATATAATTTTAATTTATTTAACTAATTTTAAAATCTACTCTTTTTCTAAATATATCATGGTCAATTAGTTTTTTTTATTTAAAACATATTACTTTTTTATATTTGTTCTCACTAAAATCTTTATTTTTCCAAAATATCAGGTGCGACCCTTACATATTTATTTCAAAACATATTTTAATGCTTTTAATTATTTTAAAAAGCTTACCTATTTTAACATGCCTACGTATTTATAATTAAAACATATTTTTCTATTTTTATAACAAAATCCACTAATATTCCAAAAATATCATGGTCAATTACCTTTTTCAATTAAAATATGTTACCTTTTCTATTTGTCCTAACTAAAATCTCTCATTTTCCAAAAATATTATATTATTAAAGAAATATATAAAAATATTATATTATATTTTTACTATAAAAATTTATTATAATATATTAAAAGAAGTTTGTGCTTCGCACGAATTATAAACTTTTTTTAATAATATATAATTAATTAAAAATTACTCTGAATTCACAAATAAATCCTTTGTCGGGTAACTATAGCCTCTATACTAAAGCCTAGAACCATTAAAAATAACCTATATAACTCTTTTTCTAATATCTATAATTATATTTATTTAAAATTAATTTAATATTTAAATGTTATTGGTTTACATGATCTAAATATGGTTCAAAAAATATAGTTAAAAATTGATATTTATTAAATTTTACCCGTTCAATTTACTACTTGTTTATCTTGAATTATAAAAATCATATTTAAACGATTTTACGGTCCACGTGAAACTTACAAAATAATCTTTAATTTCGTAATGGTTTAAAAAAAATCAATTAAAATTATTCTGAAACTAAAGAGAGAAGAAAGTGACCAATTTTAATATTGAAAAATTCTATTCAATTTAGAAATTACTTATATTTAGTTTAGATTATCAACAAGGTGAAAGTCCATTATAACACATTTTCACACAATTGTGCCCAAAATAACGATCGGCGCCCATAATGACAACTCTTATACGCATATTAGGGATGCGAAAACTGTGTACACGCAACTCTAGAATGCGTGTTTGCTAAAATTATATAATTTCTAGTTTGTGTTGCTTGCCTGCGGATACAGATTATGCGTAATTGGGTAGCCTTTAGCGCATACGCATACAAAAAATGTGCATTCTCTGAATACAAAGGACCTACCTCCATCATCCCAATTGTACTTGTCCTGCACACAAAACTATGGCACCGCCTTTACCTTTATCCCCAATCGTACTTGTTTGATGTGTGAATGGAAGATAGGAGACCTTGGGATTCGAGATAAGAGTATATGTATTTGTGTATATTGTACAGTATATATAAAAAGGAAGAAGAATAGAAGATGCAGTGAATAAACAAGATCGGTTTTACTTTTAAGGATATACGCATTCTATGTATGCAAATATGGAAGGTGATTTCGGGCACAATACCCGAAAACTGTTATTTTGGGCACTTCATATGAAAAATTGTGTGATTTAGGTCATTCTCTCTTATCAACATAGTTTTTTAAATCAAATACACTTTTTATTTTTAAATTCAACAATTTTCATTTATCTATTTTAAGATCTAACGATCTTTATTCTTTTGGTGTATAATAGAAATTGAATATAATTTACGTATTAATTAAATTGGCTTCCTTATTAAGTTATAACTATTTTTAAATATAAACATTGGAAAATCCAATTCTAATACAATATATTTTAACTTAAATCCTTTTTAGATAATAATTTCTTCTTTTTATATGATATAATCTTGTTAATCTATTTTTAAAAATATTGAATCTAACAATTGAGATTGTTTTTCTGGTACTGAGGACCAAACTACCGGGATAAGATCTCGTGCAATGCACATATCATTTTTTACAATTTATAATTATATTAAATAATTCATTTTTCATAATATTTATAATATTAATATTTTTTATTTTTTAATATTTAATATTTAATTCTAATAATATAACTTTTTTTAATTTTTTTTAAATACGTTGATGATATTGAAATTTTGGACTTTTGAAAAAGAAAATTATCGATTAAAATATTTTAAAAAAACCGTATTATTTCTTCTTCTTCTTCTTCTTTTGAAATAGTACACTGTGACGATCAAAATTTAAGAGAAGATTCATTTTGTACTTATTATACCCCGTAAATATCTATATCATAATATTACAGACTTAACATTGAAAATTTTCTTGGTAGTCTATTCGCTTTAGTTTGGTCTCTCAATCCACAGTCGTTGGATGTTTCAAATTAAACCGATGACAACCATTAGATATAACAGTAAAAGTTATTACGTACGTTGGTCTAAGGTTTGAATCTACCAACACATATTAAAATTTAGAGGTTTTTCAAGAAATTCAACTTTTTTAAAAGTTTTTTTTTGCAAAAATAAGTTATTTTATATTATTTTTTGCAAAAATATGATTTTGCTCAGATTGTTTTTTGCCAAAATACAATTTTGCAACCTAATGCAACCACAAACAACTGATTTTTTTTTTTTAAATGTTTTAAAAAAAAGTTGCATTCGGTTGCTTCGGTTTGCAAACGGTATTTTCGCAAAAACTTTCAAAAGATAATATAAATGCAAATAAGTTCAGAAAAAGTAGTATTTTTTTATAATATCTCTAAAATTTAACATTTACAATTTTAGTTTTAAAAATATAAATAAGAATAAAATTCCATCAAACTTATACTTTGCATGAGATATAAGCTAGTACTAAGTATAAAAGATATCATATTAAAGGAAAAGTACCATACTAACCGATTACCAAACTTTTAATATTTTATTTTAATAATTTACTATTTATATCGGTTAAACAAATTAGGTCTATTTTTTGTACGTGAGTTTAAAAATGTTAAATTTCGCTTTTTTGTATTCAAATATAATCTTAATAGTAATGAATTTAGGTCTTCTTTTTGGTAGATGCGTTCTGATCAAAATTATTATTTTTCACCATTAACGGATAATTTATTATTTAATAATAATAAAATATTTGATTAGTTATTATCTAAAAATTATTCAAGGAGGATAACAACATGTACAATTTCACAAAATTGTATTCTCATCTATTATATTTTTTACTGATTTGAATTTTTTAAATTGATTTTAATATTTTATTAAAGTAAATATAGAATTTCTAAATTTAAAAGAATTAAAAAAAATTGGTGTTAATATAATAATAATTTTTATTAGAATTTATATACTCACTTTACTATTTGGACTTTATCTTGAGTTCTAAAAATCGGATTTCGACGATTTTACCGCTCACGCGAAGATAACGAAATTATCTTTAATTTAATGATGGTTTACCAATTTTTTTCTAACTGAAACTACCCATAAATGGAAGTGAAAAGAGAGTTATAAATTTTTTCTTGGAGAATTCTATTCAATATAGGAAACCTATTTATATTTGGTTTAAATTATCAAAATATACTTTTTAGTATTAAATATAATTCTACTATAAATAAAATATATTTTTTAATATTAAATATAATAGTTCTCGTATATTTGTTTAAGATCTAACCGTCCTTATTAATTTGGTGGTCCAAGAACCAGACTATCTTTTGGATAAGATCCCTCTTACGCTTATTATATACTAGTCTATAACCTGTCCTTATTAGTTTCCATATAATAATATAGTATACTAAGGGCAACTTCAACCGGACACTAAATCACTGTAATAGTGATAGATATAGTGTCAAATCAACTCCAATGGAACACTAAAATAGTGACCCAAGGTCACCAAATGAGTTTTGGGTCACCAAATTTGGTGACAAAAGTACATTTGGTGATCCTTTGACACCAAATTTGGTGACTTTCAAAATTCCAACAATACCTGTAAGATCCGGGAAAATTACGTGTTATTATATGATATGAAATGAGATTTTAATTTCATATTAAGAGTTATTAAATGATTTATCTGTTTAAACGTGCTAAATTATTCGTTAAATGATTGAATATGTGACAATGTGATGCTATGTGAAATGTGTGGGGAATTTGAAATTTTTTTGAAAAGGGTGTCATACTATTTTATTTTATTTTAATTATCGAAAAGAAAATTTGGATCGTTCCCAAATTATTCGGGCAATTGGTATATCGTTCGTACCAATATTTCATTCGTTAAAGTGGAAAGTATTCGAAAATATTCGTAATAGAAGTATTTTGGTTCGTATATCTATTATTAAACGATACTTGTAGTTATCTGTACTTTATGGATGATTATCGTCTCGTAAAACGTGTATTCTGCTTTATTAAAGATTTAAAGCGTTTTATCTGTTAAATTGTATTTAAAGCGATCTATCAGATCAGTATCGATCCAAAAATGTCGTTTGGGGTATTATTTTCCGTTTAATATAAAAAGGCGAATTGTACTTTGTTTTGCGTATAATAAAGCTTAATTACAGTTAAAAATCTAAAAAACCCCTGAAACGTGTTCTTCGTGTTCTTGAGAATCAAACTCAATTTTGAAGGCGTTATCGGATTCCGATTTCGATGTTCTTATAACCAAATCGAATCTCTCATCATCTTCTATCCAAATCCATCATCATCATCTGTGTGGGTATGATTTCTAAGTTTTTCCGATTTTGAATTTAATTATTTATTTCGAATTTCTGGGTTTAATTTGGGGGAAATCGTTTGATTGATTGTTCTTGAGATTTGATGGTTTGATTTTGTTTGTTATATGATTTGGAACATGTTGGTGATTTTTATTCGTGTTTTTGGTGTGTAAATCGAATTAATCGAAATTTATAACATTCATCGGAAAATTTCTAAGTTGCCGGAGTTTGGCAACTGTTAATCGGTTCTTGGCAAGGATTATACTATGTTGTAGATCGCTGGAAGTAGAATCGTTGTGTGTATTCAGTTTTGTATTTGGGCATGGTTTCGAGTCGGCCGGAAAGTTTGGTGGTCGCCGGAGTTCGGAATTCCCGGCTGAAATCGAGCCGTTTTCGGTGAGATACGGATGTGTTTTGGTTCATAATGTTGTTGTAAGGTTGTGTGGATCGACAGGGGAAAGAAAGAAGGGAGTTGGGGGTCGTTGGGTTGGCCGGAACCCGACCGGTCGGCCGGAACGCCGCCGGAAACGATGGTTGTTCTTGGCGACCCGGTCGTGTTCTTGGCGACCCGTTTCGTAACCCAACCCGACCCGTTTTCAATCCGTTTTTCCCCAATTCAGTTTAATGAATAGTGTTTCTGGATTTTATTTTAAAATAATTCAAAAATAGTTTTATAATTCTAAAAATCATATCTTTGATTTAAAAATACATTTTATTATTCCGAAAATTTTATAAATTCATAAATATTTATTTAAATTCGAAAATTGATTAAATTTAATTATTTTAATTATTTTTGATTAATAATTAATTTATTTAATTAATTGATTAATTCTTTTAATCAGTTAATTCTTAATAATTAATTATTAATTAGATTTAATTAATTAAAATTAAGTTTAATTATTTTCTAACTTGGTTCATTTATTTAAAAATAGTTTGAGCATTTAAAGAGTGTTAATTTATTTTATTAATTGATTTATTTGCATTTAAAATACTTATATTGGATTTAAAAATTCGATTTTTGATTTAAAAATTGTTTGTGGCTTATTTAAATTCAAATAAGCTTTGTGTGATGTTTTAAAAATAGTTATAAGTGCTATGTGATTTGTATGAGTTGTGTAATGTGTTTTATAGTCAGTATATGCCCGTACTAGGGCTAGTGTCTGAGTTTTAAATATCGTAAATTATACCGGACGTCTGATACGTACCCGGTTACTTGTTTAAATGTGTTATGTGAATGATGTGAATTATCTGTTGTTGAGTCATGCATGCGAATAAATTGTGTGGAGACTTGTTTGAGTAATTGGTTGTGTCTAATGTTATCACGAGGGGTAGATGGGATAGAAATTTGTCGGTTATGTTAGAAAGTGAGATTTACGAGACCGTTGACTTGGATGTTGACTTTTTATAGTATGGGGATTGTCGTCAAGCAAGTTACGTGGATTACTTATGTGGTTGATTGCGATTGGTCTATCAGTTGAGATGTGGATGTTTATGCAACAGAGATATCGGTAAGATCGGTAAGTGCGTCGAAGTTAAGTTACGATCATTTATTTAATATGAGGATTATACGTTGAAGACTAAGTACCGTCTCATGTTTGACTATCGAGGCTGGCACGTGGATTCGAAATGGTAAAAGCAGACTAGTGGTATTCGCAAGAGCGTTAAAGCAAAGAAGGACGGAAGTAGAGAATCGTGCGACAAGACAGAATAAGGAGGAAATCGTATTGTTTCAGCGTTACGAAATAGCTAAGGACCAGAGGCAAGTGTTTATACCCTTGCTTATTAATTAAGGGATATTATCTTGAATTATTAGTATGCATGTTGAATGCTTATTACTGAATTTTCAAATGTTGATTTCTTTGCATTGAATTGCAAGTATGTTATTTAATCTCGTAAATTGACGAGTACTCTTTTATACCTTTTGAGTTTAGATTCATATTTTCATATTGATCGGAAAGATATACTTATTATATTGAAAAGCTTGAAGAGATAATTATGGGCCGTATACTAAGGCTTTCTTTTAAAAGACTTGATTTAAAAATGCTAAGTTGGAATATTACCAACCCTAGATGAGCAGGAACTTGTGAACCCTATGAGGGAAAACTTATTCTGAAATTCTGAAGTGGTGTTGCTTGCCCTTCAAGTATTCCATTTTTCACCTTGCACCTATGCAAACCTTGTTATCCTTTCTTGTTAATGCGATCATCTGATCCATTCCCTGATTCGAATTCATATATGCTGTGCATGATTTAGTTTACTTCCTTCAAGTACAAGGCTTATCTATTATAAGTACATGTTCGAAGGACTTGAACTATTTCTGTCAGAAGTTGATAAACCCTTGTTTTCTTCATTTATAAACTTCACCTTGAATTCTTCTTAAACTTGAACTTGACTCTCTTGTCGTTTACCAGATTGGTAAACCTTAATTAATTCTTCCATAATGTGATGATTTGAACTATTGAGGCCATCTAGAGCCTGTTCTTTGAACCCTACTCTATATTGACTTGTTACTCTTTTCTGTTGATATCATATTGTCTGTTTCATATCAGATTCAATCTTGTTAAGCATGTTATTGTTTATTCTTTGAACCCTACTCTATATTGACTTGTTACACTTTCTGTTGATATCATATTGTCTGTTTCATATCAGACTTAACCTTGTTGAGCATGTCATTGTTTATTCTTCATTATATCCCAGTTGTTACATCGAACTCGTCGATGCTTATTATATTGTCACTTTTCATGTGCACCTCCCCATATTGTGTCGATCTCGTCGATACTAGATTATATTGTTATTCCTTAATGGATTCTTCATAATTGAACTGTTTCCTGGAACGTGAGTTTTCCAGCAATTGTTGTATTAGGTTGTCGATTCTTCCGACACCTGATTGTCGAAGTAAGGTTGTCAATTGTTCTGACACCTGACGTATATAATATAGGATTGGAATGTTTTTTTTTAAAATGGACCAATTATTGGTCGGGCCATTTATGGTCGATGTAATTTAGGCCCAGATTGGCCTTGGATCCGTAGAGGACTATGCATGAGCTAGTCCGGGGTTGTTGCGTGGCTGGCCAGCAGCACAACCTTTGATTTGATAAATGTTAAAAATCCAATTCTAATATTAGTTCTTATTTCTGAGATGAGTTACATCAATATGTTTTGTACTTGTGAGTTATGACCTGATATTCAGGTTTATTCGTTGCGTAAAATTGTTGGTTGTTGATTAATAAATGGTGGTTTCAATCTTGCTGAAATCACTTACTCTTAATTCATTTGGATTCCAAATAGTCGAAATCCATTTCCTTGATTCCATTGGCAGTCGTGAGATATCTATCTTGATGAGTTTTATTCATACCGCATATCCAGTCGGTACCATGTTGAAGTCTTGAAGTGCGTTCTTTATTCCTTGACCGAGCGTGTTGGCTCATTCTTACCCCTTGATTATTCTAACCTTCCAGAGTTGTTGGTTTCAGAAAATGTTGTGAATAGATCTGTTATCTTAAAAATTAGTATTTTTATACAAACTATGGTCTTGAAGACATATGAGTTATATTTAGTTCATATTTTCTACATACTATTGTAGTTATTGTTGATTCGGTTGCCGTGACGACCAATATAAATCTTTTTGCGTTTTAAACTATTCAGCTGCGAGAAGCTAAATGAGATATTGTGATAAATTACTAAACTCGATTTGAGAAGTTTTAAAGATTACAAATGTTCAAAAACAAAAGTTGTTATTTGAAAATCCAAAGCTTATTTTGGAACGTTATATATTATATTTAATAATGCGCTTGCTGAGCAATTCATTCGCTCATACTTGTTTTATTTATATATATTTTAGCCTGCCGGAAAGAAGGTGTATTGGCGAGAGTTGTCCGCGTAGCTGATCAGAGATGGGGAAAGATATTAGCGTAAAGACGTTCTGATCCAGAACATTTGGAGCTAGTGAGAGGTTTTGTATATAGATGTTTTCTATTGAATAATACATTGTATAAGATTAGTTGCCGGGTATACTTCTTATCGAAGTTATACTAGTGTATTAGAATTTTGAAAAGAGAATGGTTGTAAGGAAGAAAGATTGTTGTAATGAAATTTTGGATTCTTGTTTCTAGCACTATAACCTTTAAAGATTCTTGGTAGAGTTGGGGTCACAGATATTATTATTATTATTATTATTATTGTGTTGATTTTATATTGAACAGGTTGTTTGGATTAAGAGTGCAGTGTGACGACCAAATCATTGACCCCGGATTTGGGGGCGTTACAATACCCCTATGTTTGTTAACAAAACAAATTTCTTCCATTTATGTCCTACTAAAGTTAATTGTTTTTGTAAATTTTAACTTAAGATTTTATCAATTGAAACTTCTTTTCTTCTTAACTCTTGTTAATTCTAAAATATTTTTTTGTATCTTTTTATTCTAATCTTGTAAATTTTATTTTTTAATTTTTTTTACTTTAAACTTTCACAATTTTTTTTAAAAATCATGAATTATAAACAACACATTAGATTTAATTATAAAAATAAAATCATAATGATAAATAAGAAGTTATTTATAATATAAAAAATGAACAAAGTTAGAATATTCTATTTTATAGGTGAAAGATTTTTTTTAGTGACAAATATAGTGTCCCTTGATTGGAGTTCATTTTATGGATGGTGTCTTTTTGACACAAAAATAGTGTTATAGTGACACTATTTTGGTATCCTCGGTTGGAGATGGTCAAAGTATATAGTATTGATAGATAGATAAGATAAGATTTAATAATATAGATATATAGATTTGCTTCTGATAGAATGATGTTAGTAATAATAATATAATTTTACTCTAGATAGCATATTATTTTATTTTCTGATTGTTTAATATAAGCCTCAAGATTCAAAACCCTTTTTCTAAGATTATGCCTTTTGGTCAATAATTCTCTTTTTACTACTTTGCTTGTACTAAGTACACTGTTAAAGTGTTAATACTTAGATATCACGCAAAGTTATTTCTGAAAATAAAAAATCAGCTATCACACAAAGAATTTTCTACCTAATTGCATGCAACTAAATATTCGATATATATGTGATTCTTTTCTAAATATGGTTTATAAGTTATAAGCGAATTTAGTTGTAGTGTGCAATTGTTATTCAATCTGTGGGAACATATGAATTATTTTATTAAAAAACCATTTAAAAATTGTGCAATTCTTTACTTCTTATAATTGTTTTTTTTTTACTTTTTCAAGTATGTTTACATATAGGCTATATTCCTTTTTGGTACGTCCCTCTCATTTATTTACATACCAAAAATAGTAACATTTTATAATATAAAATTCAATCACTACTTTTCTCCACTATACTTACTTTATACCCACTTTATACATTAAATATTGATTGATCACACCACTTTATTCATTTTTCTTACTTTTCTCTATTAATTTATATTTTTTCTTAACATACGTGTCGTCCCCTCAATGTAAAGAATTGAGGGGACGGAGGGAGTATATTCTTTAAACAAGTATAAAGCGGTTGATCTTAAGATATGAAATTATCAATTTCAGTAACGCAAACCATTTACTTTCTAAAGTTCTGCATGGACTGTAATTGGTAATATAACAATGCTTGACATCTAAACCTTAGGCATCACACAAAGAAATATTTCTTGAAATCAGTTATCACGCAAAGAGCTTTTCTTGGAATCAGTTGTCACGCAAAGATTATTTTCTTTTTCGAAATTAAGATCACACACAAACACTTAATTTGCACATGATTAAGGTAATATATAATATTATACCGTATAGAATAGTCAAATTAGTGCCACTCGTTTTTCTAATTTTTTTTATTTATTGAATTTTTTAAATTATTTTTCAGTTATATTGATTCAATTATTAATATTCGATTAATCAATATAAATTATTCTCAATAATACATACTTTTATAAATAGGATTAATATATTATATATTATCATAATATTATATCCGAAATTTTACATTTGAAAATGGTTGCGCTCTATTAGAGCCTGTGTTAAAATTTTACTCCGTCCGTCCCCCCATTTGTTTATATTTGGGTTAGGCACGAAAATTAAGAAAAAATAATAAAGTAGTAAAAAAGGTAGAAAAAGTGGGTTAAGTGATGAGACCAATCAATATTTAATGTATAAAGTGAGGATAGTGGAGGAAAATAGTTGATTTTTATATTATACCGTAGAAGTTTATTATTTTTGGAAAGTTTAGAAATGTAAAGAATTGAAAGGGATATCCCAAAAAGGAAAGTGTAAAGAAATGGTTGGGACAGATGCACTAACAAATCTTCATTGTTATTATTTTAATCCAGTTTACAAGCTGAGATCGACATTATCACAAAATTGCAATAGTTCAATTTTTTATAATATTTGTAAACATTATATAATACTAGCTTAAAACCCGTGCAAAGCACGGATTGTTAATTGTTATTTTATTATTATTTTTAAATAAATTTTTAATTGTATTTTTTTAAAAAAATAAGTAGGCATGTTAAAATAGCTAAACACTTTTAATTAATTAAAAACATTAAAACATATTTTAAAATAAATAATTAAGGGTTTGCCCGTTATATTTTTCAAAAAAAAAAGTTTTAGTAAGAAAAAATAAAAAATGTAACATATATTTAGTTTAAAAAAGGTAAATGTCCTTGATATTTTTGGAAAATGAGGTTTTAAAATTTAATAATTAAAAGTATTTAAATACATTTTAAAATAAATTAGTAAAGGGTTTATCCGTGATATTTTTAGAAAATTAATGGATTTTATGAAAAAAATAGAAAAAGTGAATTGATAAAGGTAATTTCCCGTGATATATTTAGAAAAGGAGAAACTTTGTTAGAAAAAAATCTAGAATGTGTTTTAGCTGAAAATGTAATTTGTTATAAAAAGGTATTTAGTTATTTATATTTTAATATTTTTAGTAATTGCATTTGTTAAGAAAAATAAGTAGGCATGTTAAAATATGTAAACTTTTAAAAAAAAACAATTATAATATTAAAATAGGTTTAAAAATAAATAACTAAAGGTGTGTTCGTGATATATTTGGAAAATTAGTGATTTTAGTAAGGAAAAATAGAAAAACTAACATGTTAAGTAAGGTTAATTAAGTAAAAATACGAAGTACAGTTAAGTAAGGGTAATTAAGTAAAATCACAACATACCATACCGACCGACCAACCAAACTTTTAATGTTTCGTCTATTATATAATAGTATTGATAGTATTGATTAGCTGATAACCCGTGTGAATCACGTGTCAAGATTAAAAGATTAATCAAAACCGGAATGAAATAAAATAAAATAAAATTAATAAATTAAGTAGTTATAGAGAATTGAATCCAATATGAAATCAAAGAAATTAAATCAAATAAATAAATCTTGTTTAATCATGTTGTTGTAGGGAATCGAACCCGAATTTTATCATAACCAAATTTGATATTTTGGTACTTTGGTATTTTTGCGCGTCATTTAAATATTATTTTGCCTATTAATAAAGAATATAGATTACATTGTGATATACAATTTTTATTAAATATACTATATGATCCAATTGGGTCTTTCTCTAAAAGCTTAATATTTTATATGAGATAGTTACTCATCGGCAAAAATCACAAATTCGACTTCATACCACCCCTAATATTCTCTCAGTTTATGAGGGACACGAAAACAAATTATGCCCCAAAGATGGGCGCCCGTAATCCACTATTCAATCCAAAAAAATAAGTTTTCTCGAGTGAGAGGATGTTAAATATATTATATGATCCAATTGAAGTTTTTCTCTAAAATCTTAAGGTATTGTTTGTAGTAACAATTAAATCAAAGGAAAGACCGTAATTTATTTTGTTTTATTTTTCTAAATATTTACAAAATCGTAGAATTAAAATTTGCAGATAGTATACATCTTAGAATGTAATAACAGCACATGACTGCTCATGTAGGTAGGGTCAGCTGGAAAATATAAATAGACAGGCTGGCTGGAGTCACTATTCATTCTCCCCGCAAATTGCATACATAATTATTGCGAGTGTTTGGGGTATGAGAAAAAAGTTGACTTATAGCTTAAAATGAGTAAGTGTCATATAAGTGATAAGTTGATGAATTCTTATAAATTATACGGGTGTTTGGATAAATTTATGGTTAAGAGTTTGCTTAATTAAATTTAAAAAAATAATTATTAAATACAATGATTTCAACACTTGCATTTTAAAATAAAAAAATATTTAAAAACACAAAGGTAAAAATATAAAATATTAAAAAACAAAGAAATCAAATAATAAGTCAATAAGTTCAGTAAAATGTATCTCATTATTAACATTCAACTTATAAACATATAAATTATAGTTGAGGTCATAAGTCGGGTTGACAAACACCCTCCATAAACTGTTATTAATTAACTTATAATGTACTAGCATTATATCCGTGCAAAGCACGGGAATCTTTATATTTATTTTTATATTTTTTTAACTTTGTTTAGAGTTAAATTCTATGTAGACCATCTTTTTTGTGAAGACCTGGAGATCACATACATTCTGCAATCTAAATTTGACAAAATAGATCATATTTTGTAATCAAAAATTTGCAAAATGTATTATTTTGCAAAATATATTCTATGAAAATCACCGTTTCATTGAAAATTTTGAAAATATGTAAGTTCTGCAAACTAAAATGAATGTTCTGCAAACTGAACATGTTTTTCAGAACAATATGTTTTGCTATATTTTAGTTGCAAGACGTATATAATTTTAAAGATTTTAAATGAAAATAGTTATTTTCATAGAACATAATTTATAAAATATTATATTTTTCTAAATTTAGATTGAAAAACGTATGGGCTCTCCAGCTCTCCACAAAAAAGATGATCTATATAGAACTTAACTCACCTAATAATTAATAATTAATAATTTACTGTTTTTGACCTGACGACCAAACCACCTAAACTCCTTTATACCAATTATATATAGGATTATATATAGGATATAATAAATCAAGTCACCCAAACGAGCCCATTATCAGATCTAAGATCCAGCTTTTAGGCAAGACGAGTCACTGTTCTGCTACCCACAAGAAATTTAATAATAATCGAACATCCCACATTCCATAGCTTCATAAAAACCATCTAGAACTTGAGTTCTCAACAACAAAAATTGATCTATTTCAGATATTTAAGTCAGAACTTAAAATACTTTTTAAGTATATTATTAAACATAGTAATCAATACCTTATGAATTTTTTTTTAAAAAAAGTCACATACTCAAAAAACTTAATACATTTTCAATTATTATTTCTTCTTTTTTTTTAAAGGATAAATTAGACATTTTTACTAGGGAATTAGCCCGTGCTACGCACACGGGTGAAATATTTAAAATATTTTTAAGTTAATTATAATATTTCATTTATATCAAAAATTTAGGATATAAAATGATAGGAATTTATATTTAGAATAACACAAAATATAATATAGAAGAAAAACAAATTTAAAAGAAGAAATAATAGTAATTAAAATTAATGGAGATTTCTTTGCAAAATTTATAAAGTATGATGGACACATGAATTAAAAATAAAGGTAAATAATTATATAATAAAACAATTATAAAATTAAGTAATCTTGATATGCTAACATTATTTTTTTTGCCTCAAATTAAAGGTCTTCAAATTTTTTTTATGTACTTTTCAATTTTATTCTCTTCGGATTCATGTAAACTGGTTAGAATTTACATAAAAAATCTCATTACAATCAACATTGATAAAATTTATATTTTGGAAATCAATATTGACAATCTCTATAACTTTATTTGAATGAGAAGTTATGAAAAATTAATAAAAAAAATTGAAAATTTTGACGAACAAAAATTAAATGTATAAAGCATTTATTGCAACCCGTCTGATGCTGATCTAATTCACACGTTGTCATTTGAAAAAAAAATATGGGAAGCGAAACATATAAAGTTTTATAAAATTTTCGGACAGTAACCGTGAATAGCGTCACCATGCTTTGATCTTTATTCCTAATCTCTGTAATTAATGTAAGTAATATATTATACATGCATTTTGAATAAATTAAAAAAACAATATCTATAAATTTATTTAAATTTTGAACTGTTTTACATACTATTTTGTTCCATGCTATATAAGAATGAAAGTATGTAAAGTACAATAATTTTGAAGTAATTTTATATAGAAAGATTTCTCGACATCGTCGTTTGCGATAACTCGTATCATATATAAAAACCGTAAGAAATACGATACAATATATTTTAAAAAATATAATTTTTTAATCTAACTTCTATTTATCCATAATATATTAACAATAATAAATAAAAATAATTAAAATTAGTAATTTTTGTATGTAATAATGAGATAAGATAAATGTAATTAAGATAATGTGACTCTGAAAATGATGAAAATTGTAAAAGTTAGTGCAATTTTTTTTTTTTTTTACTATTATACTCATTGTTAGTAGAGTTAAGACTTCAATTCTTAAATAAACAATTAATACAAAATACAAAATAAATTAGAATAAATTAATTTTTTTGATAAAAAGATTTGCATCGAACTATTCTCAGATTTCTGATTCTTTTTATTTATTTATTTGGAAAGTGATGATAAATTTGTTCAACATTACTAAAATTTTATTATATCACATATTTTACTTGCATTGTAGGCATGCATAAAAAAAAGAATCGTATAAAAAGACATATAAAATTTTGAGTTAGAAGGTTTCTCATTGACGGAGACCATAATTTTACATACTCCTCCCCCGTCCCACTAATATTTGACATGTTTATTTTACCACATTTTTTTCGGTGAAAATAAAATATAGTTACGTAACTTATTTTTCAGAATTAAAATTTACTCTTAAAATATTAATTCGGAAAAGGAAAATTTTGAAAAAAAGTTATGGAAATATATTTTATTTGCAACAAAAAATGCATGTAAAAATTAGGATTACCAATATTAATGAGACGGAGGAGTACATTGTATCAAAAAAGCTAAAAAAAGATTGAAAATTTTATTGGACCAATATATACATTGTCCAACTTGTTCAACCTTGAAAAAATAGTGTCAAAATATATTAAATTTAAGGGAGAAAATAATATTGATTAACATGCAGTTAAAATATATAAATCAGTTCAAAATAATTAAAAATCATTATATTATATATCTATTATCATTATGAACATACATTAAAAAAATAGATTTTTGATGGTCAAGTTTGTTGTCACTTTAAACACAAATAAAAATGAAATGTTATTCGACAAAATATGAAACTAAATTTACAAAAAATAAACGTAGATAACAAATTTCTGATTAAACAAATAAACATAAACATATGAAAAATATGTGAAGAGGACGAAGATTAGCCCGAGTGAGCAGTCAAGTCGTATATTATATTTAAAATTGTCAACAAACTTCTGCCAAAAGTTTTATCAAACATATCAACCGCATAACCAAAATATACACAATAATAAATTATTGTAAAATTGTCCGAGAAATAGATGAGACTATAAAGATAAACATCGTAATTTTTAAGTTAACAATTTTTACCTAATTTAAAGAACACGTATCTCTAAAATATGATTATTGAAATCAATTGAGACTTTTTCACCACTATAAAATCTGCATCACAACAAAAACATGAAAAATATCGTAAAATAAGATATATACATGTTTATAAATAAAGCTCCAACTCACAGAGAGAAATAAAAATGGAGAAGAAGAAAAGAATGAAAATGCATGGATTTAAAATCTAAAAAGGATAAAATTGAGGACTATCAAAAAATTGAAAGTAATAACAAAAAAATGTTGAGAAAGTAATCAAGATTGTTAAACATGTCTTAAATTTTGTATATATCTAATACAATATTAATGTATGATATCACATAAATACTGATTGCGTGAAATGATGATATATGGCTGATAGAATCTTTAATAAAACGTGACAAAATCACAGTTTCGAAAATCGTAAAAATCTAAAATTGAAGAAAATCAATGATATGAAAACAATAACAATTTAAATTTCAGAAAAATAACAATTTAAGTGGATTGAAAATAATCAAAGATCGTTAAATATCCCTTTAATTGCATATAAATGTGATACAAAACTTATGCATCAATATCAAATAAATAGATCTGATAGCTTGAAATTAGGATATGTGATAGGTACATATTACTATTAGGAGGAAAAGAATAAATGGAAGTAATTTAAAATTTAAAATGTTGTAAATCATGTGATATTTAATATGATTTGAGAGATTAATTAATAATTTAAAGAACTGGACTGAAAATGGATAATTCATGAATTATGCAAACCCTTATACAAAATAAGCTTGCATATTGTAATAAGTAAAACATAGGTAAATTTTGTTATTGTTATAAATGAGATAGTAAGAAAATTACTTTTGTACCCGTAATTTATATTGAAAATAAAGACTTTTCCCTGGTACTCATTAAGAATATATAGACTTTTTATGTTAGAACAAAGAGAATTAGATAAACAAAATTTGATGTTGAAAAAGTGGTAACAATTAAGGAGTGATATAAAACAGTTTATTATACGGATATCGTTTATTGATTGATTAACAATATAAAAATATTTAAAAAAATCAGTGAAATGTTTATCGGCGTCGCCTAATGGCGACACCTCGCAATTCGAACACTAAACAATTAAAAAAATCAACAAAGAAAAAAGATAAAATAACTAAATATTTAGGATGTAAAATTACTATATGTGGCACAATATCATCCATTAAAAATGTATATACCAATAAAACACTTGATTTAAGTACTCTGATTTCATTGAGTAATCAACGAAAAAGAAAAGAAATTGAATGATCTTTTAAAATTTCAAAAATTATGAGATCAGATGATTTGAGTGTTGAGATGATACAAATTATAAAATTTAGAATTAAAAAATATATATCAAATAGTAATTAATTTTCCATAAAACTTCAATTAAAGTCTTCTCGGTGTCGTGTAACAGCGATCTCTCACAAGTTGAAGCACATACATTTTAAAACTCAACAAAAATAAAGATTAAGTAACGAAATAAATATGATGTAAATTACTAAGTGTAGTATCAATGTCACCCACCAAAATATGTACATATTTTTGTTTATAACAAAATACTATAATTATTTATTATATATTGCATATACAATTAAAAACTATACAATTATATATTATATATGGCGACACCTCGCAATTCGAACACTATACAATTAAAAACTCAACAAAAAAGATGATAAAATAACTAAATACCTAGGATGTAAAATTACTATATGTGGCACATTATCGTCCACCAAAAAATGTACATATATTTATTTCAGATAAAGTAATTTTTTTTTAATCATATATTGCATATTTTTGTAATTAAAAAAACTAAACAAATATAAGTGTACATATAAACGAACATACTAAAATTTTAACATCTAAAATAGGCATAAACTACTAAGAGAAAAAGAACACTAAAATTACAAATATCATAGGTTAATCTAAGAAAATATAATTATAAACAAAATTAATTGAATTAAAACCTGATTTCTTTGACGGATTGAATTCTACGGATACTACGAACGCGTGTGATCAAGTGGTACAACGAACACGGTGTTGAAACACTCTGTCATGGATACACATACCAATTATTTCGCACGTAATGATTCGGGTCCTTAAAAATATGCAAACAAATTCATGAAAATACAAACAGCAAAAATCCCTCATGAGTAAATAAATACAAAGAAAAACAAAACTAACGGAAAAGAAGAAAGTTCAGATACAAAACAAAGTATACTAAATACATCAAACATATATCAATATTATATGAATATAGAGAAAAACATAATGAATGGAATAAAAGAAATTTCAGATACAAAACAAAATATACTAAACACATTAAACATATATCAATATTATACACAACAATATAGTGTTCGGTTATACATACTTAAGTACAATTTGATTAAAAAATTACAGTAATTTAACATTATCTTGTCTACCTTCTGTAGATATAAACATCAATTTAAATAAATATACCAATGTTTCTTATGTATTGACGAATACATTTATGTATTTTGCCGGAATTAACAATCGCTAAAGCAACTTCGTTAAGGATATCCATGTTTTGTATACTGCAAATATTATTTTAGTAATACATATTAAAACCTACACTTATAAATATTATTTTAATGTGTTTATGTCAACTATATATGTGGATATAATTGTGGGAACAATGGAGATTATTTTCTATTTTAAAACTTATTTTAGTGCTTTTAATCAACAATACATATTTATAACCGATTACCTTTTTATTTTTATATTGAAACACATTAATTTTTCTATTCTTTCAATAAAATCCCCTCGTTTTCCAAAAATATCGCGGGAAATTACCTTTTTTCAACTAAAACATGTTACATTTTCTATTTATTCTACTTAAAATCCTTCATTTTTCAAAAATATTAAGAGAAAAACCTTACTTATTTATTTTAAAATATATTTTAATTCTTTTAATTATTTAAAAGAGTTTACCTATTTTAACATGTTTACTTTTTTTTTTAAAAAAATGTGATTAATAAAATATTAAAACATATATAATAAAATAACAACTATGAAAAATAATACGTGTATCGCACAGGGTTTAAGATAGAATATATAGTGTAAGTAATAGGGTTTTATATCAAAGTTGCCATCGTTCTCACCAAAATATCTCACCTAACTACCTGATCTCCACGGGGACTCATTTAAAGCACTCAAATCATTTAAAGCTAATACTCCATTAAATTTAGAAAAAAAAAATTAACAGAAAAGTTTACGGAATGCTAGTTACTGGATGAAGTGTTCTACACATGACTCATATACACAATCACATATATAAACACTCACACACAAAAAAGCTTTTGAGTATAAGAGAAAGATAGAAGACGAAAAAGGAGAAAAAAAAAAGGATAGATCAAAGAAATGATCATTAAGCTAACTAAAATATTGAATTTTTATGTTAAAATTAAGAGAATGAGTTATACGTATGTATAAGCAATCATGATTTTGAATTTGAAAAAAAATGATAACAACAATTAAGGATTGATTTGAAACAATTTCTATAGTTTAAAAATTGTTTATAGATTGATCCATAATACAGGCAAAGTATTGAATTCACGTATATCTATTGTAGGTGTCAAAATGGATAAAAATTAAATGGTTTATGTTATAACAAAATTAATGAATTTTTTAGTTTATAATGAAAAATGACATAAGAGTAGTGAATTTGAATTTGAATTTGGAAAATGTAAGGTTGTAGAAAATTTTGAAAGATCTGATTGAAAAAATTAATTATAATTTGTACAATGATTTAATTTTCATATTTACTTGTGTATGTATGTACTTCAACTAATTATCTAAATAAATATATGATACTTTAATAATTTATATACTACAAACGTCACATATTGTATTTAAAACTGTAGGACTTTCTTATAGATTAACAAACCTCTGTAAGAATTTTCATCAAACATATGGACAGTATAACCAATTGTGATTATTTGAACCAATTGAGACTTCTTCGTCATTTTAAAATATGTATCATAGTAGAAACATAAAAAATATCATCAAATAAGAGAGATACATGTGTGTATGTGTGTGAAACTCCAACATACAGAGAGAAAAATAACGGAGAAGAAAAAGAGAATGAAAATGTATGGATTGACAATTCATATTAATAAAAGTAGTCATATTAGCTAAATTGGAATTTAAAATTTGAAAAAATAAGAGAGATAATTAAAGAGGAAATAAGATAATTATTAGTATTATTATTATTTTCAATTTATATCGGGAAATGAGATATGATTAGTGAATTTAAAATTATGAGGATTGATAAATTTGGAAAGAAATTGATAGACGTTGATTATCATTGAAGTATACTGATTTGATTTAGATATTTACTATATGGAAATTTTTTGAGATGAAGGTAAAAAAATACAATTATTTAATTTTTCTCACTGATTGAGAAAATAAATAGATATTACCTTAATTATTTGATATATCACCAAATTCGTGTGCTTAATTTATTCATAACTATGACTACATTATATTAAATAAATGGTGTGATAATTGCATAATCTTTTTATAAATAGGAAAGAGATAACATGCTATTAATAATGATGATGTAAAATTTGAAATGAGTTTTAAAGAAATTTCCATTTGATGTAGTCATGTCATTTGATGTAGTTATTAATATTAATAAGAGTGATCACTCTACGTAAAACCAATAAATTTTGTGAACTTGTTGGCAACTACTCAAGATATGGATATTACACATAATCGAAATTTCAAAATATTAATATTTATAATGATTTAATCACTTTTATTAATATCTCAAATCACAATCATATAAATATCTCAAGTTGCAATCATACATACAAATCTTTTAAAACATGGATACCATCCAAACTAAACATCATACAGAAAAAAGGTATTATTGAACATCTATCAAACTAATATCATACCAATATCAAACCAATAACATTGAACAAAATGTGTACAAATGCATCACTTAATATAAAGATACATTATATCAAAATTAACCATTAGTTGATTCTTTTGAGAAAATTGAGCCCATGGATACTACGATCTCTTCCGATCAAGAATTTCAATATATATGATTTAAGATTCACCTACAATTGGTTTAACCATCATTTTCAAAACAAAATAAACTAATATTAATAGCAACTTTAAGTAAACAACAACATATTTGACAAAAAGTGTACAAATACATTACTTAAATCAATGACACATTACATAAACATAAAAGAGTACCTTTGTCCTTTTTGTCCACTTTGAATTCATGGATACCACGTGCTCTTATGATCAAGAACTCAAGTCTATAAGATTTGGAATTCACCTGCAATTACTATATAACGAAATCAACATATAAGAACGATCATTGTAGCGTATATATGTGTTTAATTATCATGTTTTTGTTGTCTCCAAAAAAATAGTTCAAAATGTGATATTATGCACAATTTAAACAAATATTAGTGATATATAAAAGTAAGCAACAAAAATATAAAACACATACATGTACACAAACCTGCATAATCGATACAAATACTAACGAAAAGACATAGAAAAATAGTAGACAAAGAATAAGAGAGAAAAGAAATAAAATGAGAGAAATGAGATTTTAACATTGTGAATGGTGAAGATCAAAGTTTTATAATCAAGAAATACTTGTAATCAATTATGAATTTGGATTTTGAAAATAGATAACAAAAATTATGGATAAAAATAGTATGTAATTGTTTAATACTTCCACTGATTACGGAATTCAAACATATTCAAAAAAATATTAAATTATTGATTTGATATATTGCCAATTTTATATCCTAAATTGATGGATAATTATAGCTATAGTAAATTAAGGAAATCATGTCATATTGTGTATAAGCGGGATTATAGTTGTGTGAAAGATAATTAGGCATAAAATAAGATATCTTTTAATTAATGATGATGATGTAAGATGACATAATATTTTTGAATTGGGAATTTACCAAAATAGACATAAGTTGTATGTAGAGGCAAAAATTTTAAGGGTATTTAATGGAATTATCCAAACCCTTCACTAGCAGCTATTAAGAATATAATAGATAATAGATAATAGATACGTATACATCTAACGATTATGAGCTCCTACACTATTTTGGACTTACATCAATACAAAAAAAAATGCTAGAGAGCATAACAAAAATTTTCAATTTTTTTTCAAAATATTCATATGTTTTTCTTTAATTAGAATCATTTCTAATAAAAATATGAAATTTCGCTTATATATATGCGCTTACGAATAAATCATATCATGCGTTTGTTACATCATTCTATATACTCCCTGCGTCCCCCTCAATTCTTTACATTGGGGGATGGGGGCTCTGCACGTATTTTAAGACTCCTTTAATATATACTTTGATAAATTATTTTAAATTTTTTCTTCTTCTGAATAAAAATATAATGTTTAAATTTTTATTTAGAAAAAGAAAGTTTTAAAAATAAGTTATAGAACTATATTTTATATGAGTCTTAAAATACGTGTCAAAGAGTGTAAAAAACAGTAAAAAATGAGAGGGACGGAGGGAGTATATTTTAAGAGAATTTATTGCATTTTCTGACATTACTTTTAATTATTTTGTGGTGCCACACCGAGTAATCAATTAATCATTTTACGGTGCCTCACCGAAAATTAATATTGTCACATGACGAGTTAGTGACCAGCCAATATATGCAGTAGTCAAGCCCAAGCCCAACCAGCAACAGCCCCGAACCCAACAAAAGAGATACAGATAACACGTAGTAATTTGGATACAGAGAAAACTGAAAATCAGATAAACCGTGCCTAATCATCGTATCTAGCTCAGGTTAAATGACACGCCTCTCACAAAACAAACATTAACGACGGTCTTCACGTAAAAGTTACAATGTCACTCTTCTCGTACAACTCAACTGCTCAAGTATTTTTACAGTTTTTGTGGATAATCAATCTTCTCGCACTTTTTACTTTTTTTTTTTTTAAGATCGACATTTTTACTTTTTTATATGAACTAACTTATAACCTATGCAATTCACGGATATTTTTTAATATTTTTTATTATATAAATTCACATTTTTATTTATGTATTTATAATCATACTCTAAAATACAATTTTTTAATTATTTTTTTGACGAATTCCGAATTTGGATTTTTGAAAAAAATAATTTATCTACTAAAGTCATGGTTGCAAAATTTTGAAATCGGAATCAATCGGTTGATGTACCGAATACCAATTTATCGGTAAATCGGGAATTTGTCGGAATGATAAATCGAGACAAGTATCGGATAAACTTTAGTTTTTTAACAATATTAAATATATTAGCTTTATTTATAATAAAATATACCATTCAAAAATAATTCATAACGATAAATTGGATTTTAAAAATCGAAGCGGTCAACGATTCTAATTTTTTTATGATATAATACCGTGACGATCAAAATTATGGATAAAATATATAAAGATATATTTTTAGATAAATGATTTTATGTTGCGTTTACCCTGTGCAAAAAACATATATTTTATGTATATTTATTCAAATTTATATGATTCAAAAATTAAAATCCTTGTTAACTTTTGAAGTAAATCTATAATACTATATTATTAAAGACGAAACATTAAAAGTTTTGGTCGGTCGGTCGGTCGGTATCTGGGTCGGGCCTATCTATAATTTAGGTCGGGCCTATCTATAATTTGGGTCGGACCTATCTATAATCAATTTATTTATAACCAATTATTTTTTTCAGCTAAAACACATTACCTATTTTATATATTTTTCTAACCAAAACAACCCATTTTCTAAAAATAAAATATGTAATATATATATAAAATGATAATATTATTACATATTTATAATAGATTACCTTTTTTCAGCAAAAACACATTATCTGTTCTACATTTTTTAACTAAAATAACGCATCTTCTAAAAAAAACACATGGAAAATTAATATGTATTGATAATATTGTTATATATAATTATTAATAAAATAACCGCTTATCTTTTTCAGCTAAACATATGACCTTTTTTATTTTTTTCTAACTTAAACAACTAATTTTCTAAAAGTAACACGAGCAACATATATATAAAGAGGTAATATAATTTTATAGTTTCTAATTTAAACAACTAATTTTCTAAAATTTACATGGGCAACATATATATAAATGTAATATAATTATTAATAACTAACTAACTGTCTTTTTAAGGACATTGGCTGTTTTATATTTTTTAAGTAAAACAACACATATTCGAATTAAAAAATAACACGGGGAAAATATAGATATAATGAAAATATTATTATATTAAACTTATAAAATCCGGGTTTAATATAATTTTTTATAACATACAATTTAAATAAGATAATTAATAAAAAAATAAAAGTAATAGCATATGTTAGAAGAAACTCGGTACATTACATAGCACATATTTTTTTATTTGAACTTTAGTCACATTTAGATTTTTTAAGAGCAAATAAATACAGATCGTTAGATCTATTATTTTAAAAATATTTTATATTTTAATATCTAAAATACTACTAAAGATTACGTCAACAATTTATTAAATTAAATTATTTATATTATTAGATATATAAATCCAATTTATTATATACACATATAAATATATATTAAAATTTCATAAAATAATATATAATTACAAAAATCTGAATAAAAAATAATAAAATATTAAAAAAATCGTGCATCGCACGTGATATAAGCTAATAATATTAATATGTTATTGAGATGATTTATAACTTAAATTTTTGTTAGTCTTTTATGAGTATTAGAATAAAGATCCCGACTCTTGATTTACAACATGAATCCATGTACAGGACTACTCCAACGTCTTTTATAAAATAAGATCCACATGTATTACGGTTTTCCATGATATGCATGAGCATTGTTTAAATAATTTTTTAATAATGTAATTAATATGAATTGATATCTTGATATTTGGTTTAACAATTATTATCTAATTAGAACTACCCATAAATTGAAGAGAAAAGAGAGTTATGAATTTTCACATAGAAAATTATATTCAGTATAGTAAACTCAATTATATTTGATGTAAATTATCAAAATACACATTTTAGTATTTAAATATATCCTACTATTAATCAAATTTATTTTTTAAAATTAAATCTCACGATTCTAATCTATCTATTTAATATCTAACGATCTTTATTAATTTGGTAGTACAAGGGTCGTATAGGAAAAGACTACCAAAGTTTTGGATAAGAAATCCATTGTCCTTAAGGATACTAGCTTAAAACCCGTGCGATGCACATATTCTTTTTAATAGTTTTTATTTTATTTTATTATTGGGTTTTTTTTCAAAAATACCCAACCTTAGAAACTTTTTTGCAAAAATACTATGTTTTGTTTAAATATTTTGCAAAAATACAAACATATTTGCAAAAATACCAACTTTTTAAAAATATTTACAAAAATACGGTCTGCAAATTTTGCAACCATATCTGCAACTACATCAAGCAAAATCAACCATAAATGAAACTTATAAAAATTTAATAATTAAAATCATCTTTGGTTGAAGTAACTATTGTGAACCCTGCGAGACCGATTAATTAGAAACTCAACCCCAATTGTTGATTTGGTTGAGATAAAACTCTTTGTGAACTCTCAACTACACATGTATCTATATATATGTACACACATGTATGTATAGACGAACGGTGAGGGAGATGGAACCTGAGACCGCAAGCTTTATTCATCTTTATCTTCATTCACCCCTTCTTACGAACAAACTTTTTGAATTCTCAGCTGATTTCAAATTATTGTTTTAAAAGTTGCATCGGTTGTAGTCTTGCAGACTGTATTTTTGCAAATATTTTTAGGTTGCATATAGTTCCAGACCGTATTTTTGCAAAGATTTTCAAAATATGGTAAAATTGAAAAAAAAACTTAGAATATGTAGTATTTTTGATAATTTCTCTTTATTATTTATGTTTAATTAACTTTAATTGTTAAAAAAAGTAGACATGTTAAAACAGGTAAAGTTTTTTTAAATAATTAAAAGTATTAAAATAAATAACTAAGGATTTACCCGTGATATTTTTGGAAAAAATTAGGGTTTTAATAAAGAAGAATATAAAATGTAACATGTTTTAGTTGAAAAAGATAACTGCCCGTGATATTTTTGGAAAATGATGCGATTTTGTTAGAAAAAATAATAAAAAAGTAATGTGTTTTAGCTAAAATGATAAGTAGCCATGTTAAAATAAGTTTTTTTTTGAATAATTTAAAGTATTAAAATAGAATTTAAATTAAATAAGTAAGGGTTACTCGTGATATTTTTGGAAAATGAGGGGTTTCAGTAAGAAAGAATATAAAAGGTAACATATTTTAGTTGAAAAAGATAATTACCCATAATATTTTTGGAAAAAAAGATATTTTAGTTAGAAGAAGTAGAAAAGGAGGTAATGTTTTTAGCTGAAAAAAGGTAAGTAGTTATTTATTAGTAGTTATAATAATATTATTTATTTTATTGAATAAAATTACTTATATTGTTGTTAGAAAAAAAATAATTTTAGTTAAAAAAATAAAAGGTAGTTTAAATGATGGTTTTTCGTATTTTATCTAACGATTCTCATCAATTTGATGAAAAAGATTTAACGGATGCGGATCGAGTATGAAAACAACACCGTGATACTGTACATGTTCGTTTTAATGGGTCAAATTAATCAAATTTTAACTGAAATTTATATGTTTTATATCATGGAATAGTGTATCTTATCTATTTTTAAATATAACTTTTAATATTTTAAAATAAAGATTAAATAATTTTTAATATTCACTCAAAAATCAATACTAAAAAATAAAAAAAAATATGTAAAATAGGACAGAGGGAAGAGTTTGACTCGTAATTGACCATTACTTTTTAACGGAAAACCCAGTTTAGTGAATTAACAGACCCCTGACATACTTTTTTTTGCTTTGAAGAAAAATGGGTTCCATTGAAATGGAAAAAAAGTACTCTTTGTTGAAAGATGTAAACTTTCAAGTCAATGTTGATGAAAACATGAAAAGGGGTTTCTCTATCTCTTTTTGGGTTTATATCTCTAGCTTCTCCGCTTCATTTCCCTCTGCAATTCTTAACCAGGTGATCCTTTTTCTATGATTCTTTGCCTGTTTTTTGATATTGGGTTATAGCATTTTCTTGGTTTTAGGGGTTTGTTGTGTTTTGGCTGAAACTTTAGAAAGATTGAAGCTTTATGGGTTGTTTTCATTTGGGTTCGTGTTATTCAACAGCTTTTGGATTTTGATTGTGTGAGGTTTTGTTTTCAAGTGCAATCCTGTGTTTAGATTTAATTTCCTCTTTTTCCTTTTTGTAATGTTGTTTTCTGTTATGTCTTTTTGAAGACCTGGTGTTTGCAGAAAAAGTTATGGACTTGGCTAGTGTATGATTGTTTCCTCTGTAGTTTAGCATTTTAGAATTTGGTAACTAGATAGGAATTCATTTGTGGAGGTCAAGACTCATGCCTTGACACTATTAATCAGTCCCAGTCCAGTATACGATGTAGAGAATCTATTTAAGTTTCTATGAAGTTTTCAATTTACTTTAGCTCTCACACGCGTCACAGTGTCACTCATGTCTTTTTCGAAGTGGTGGAAAGATTGTGTTTATTATGTTTTGGTGAATTGTGATTACTCAGGTTGATTCGGATAAAGCTTGCAATGTTCCCTTCCTTGGGCTGAGTGTAAAGAAGAAGTTGATGCTATTTCCCTTGTGTTTTCTACACCAAGAAGCACCTAGCCCTGGAGATCCATTATCGTGGATAGAAAACAGATGTGCTTCTTGGAAGACCGAGTTTCCCTTGAAGAAATGGGTTCATGTTGGATGCGAGGTTTATAAAAACTCAGAACTTCGAGATTCAGCCAATAATAGTAGTATCAGATTTGTTAATGAAATTTGGATTGTTAATAAGTGTCATGTATCATTAAAATGACTATAGAAAAATGTAAATGCATGTACTTTTATAATAGGCAGCTGTTTTGTGATTACTTGTTCTTGAATAGTTGAATGGTAAATTGGTAACAAGTGTTATGTTGATGGCTTCATTTCAGGTTTCTACTGATTTTGTTCGTCTTTACATTAATGGGGTGCTTGTTGGAGAGAAGCCCTTATCATCCACATCAGAGAAGGGCTCACATTTGAATGGTCCTAGGATAGTGTCTTTGTCTTCAACTCATGAAGAAACCAAAGTTAATTACGAGATACAGGGTCATGTCTATGGAGCGGAGGTCTTATCTCATGCATCGGCTGTGAAGGAACATTACCTGAAGGTGCATGCTAGAAACAACATTTAGAAATTTATAGCCTTCGCAAATACTTGCTGACATCACTTTTAGATCTTTTTCTTTCTTTTTAATTATGATGCCAGGATCCCCCTCTTCAACTATCTATCGATGAATCAAGTGCCCTGGACATTAATGAAGACGATGGTGGAGTGTGGAGCATTGTTGGCGGAAAGGTTGGTCATGTTTTATCTCCCCACAATGTTAATGTTTTCCCGTCGTGGTGCCATTTAGGAGATTCTAGTATGGGAACTGGAGTTTTGCTCTAACTATTGTGCTGAAATGCAATTATATAGATATATATCTAGAAAAGAAAGAATCATGCTTTATACTGCTTAGCATTGAGATGTTCCACACTTCAGAAAGTAAAGAGGGAGGTTTGAAATTTATAAAAAGTTAATATTAAGCTTTATTCTGCCACTTGTTAATTAAGGTCAAAGTTTGGGGTCAGCTTGACTAGGGAAGAGGTAGATCTCTATCCTTTTATTGTATTCTCTAATGCATTTATTCCTACTATTTGTGTTAATGCAGGCATCCTGCCGTCGCAACTTCTCAATGGATGTCATCTTACTGAATGCAGTTGGCCAGCCTGTGAACAAGGATCTGGAGGTTTTTGAACTTACCTTTAATATGCTTTAGAAGTTGTAGAGATTGTTGTGATATCCATTGCTTGTCTTGGTAGGTTGTTGCTTCGCTTTTGTATGCTGACAATGAGACACCTGTTGAGAAGCCAAATGATGCTGAAGCTCCTCTTCTCACAAGTTATGATGGAATTGAATTTGCGTCTTGGGATAGACCAAGTAAATTAATTAATGGTCGTGCTTCTTTTAAGCTCAAGATCTCGCAGGTATCTTGGTGAAGTTTGTGGCATGCATCTCTCATTCGTATTAAAAACGATATGCATAATTTTTAACTTGCGGAAGGCAGAAGATAAACAAACGAACTGTATTTTCTGTTACCTGTGTCCCTGCAATATTATTCTTCCAACAGTCTAAGGAGAATTTTCCTTTAATGCTTGATCGTCATCAGAGTGTAACTGAATAAGCTATACTTGTGGACCTCAAAATAACACCCCCAAGCCCTTGTTTTGTTATGTTGCTAAAGGCAATAACCAATATCCACCACTATATCGTATATTGTCTGATGTTTCGGTCTAGAACAGTAGACAGTGTTTCTTATAGTATGTAATTGTGCCATGTTGAAGTTGTAGCCTAACCGTGCTTTCTGTCTTGAACTGGAAGTGATGCGTTTTTCTCCGGATAGGTGCTATTATTCGCGTGTAAACTGAATGTATGTTTGCTGAAACAGGTTCTCACGTTATGTTACTGGCCCAATCATATTTGTTCTTGTCAGATTGCTGCTTAGTGATAAGGATCACGTATTGCTGCTTAGTGATAAGAATCTGTGCTATGTGCAGTAGTTTACTTCTTATCAACATAACCAGAAGATTCTAGAAAATACTATTTAAATATGATATAAGAAGTGGTTTCCTTAAACAGGTTTGTCTATGTTAGGTTTTAATTTACTTTGAGGAAATCTTATTTGTTCATATGGGAAGATTCTCTCTGTTTTGTTGTGTTCTGTTTTTGTCCTTGCTTTAAATTATGCCAACACCTTTCATTTTGTGGTTTAAAAATTGAATTTAAGCTGGGAAATAAATTTTTTATTCGACGATATACAGTGTACTTGTAGGAGCAACTATTTGAACTTGAAGTTTTAGTACACATAGAAAGTAAATCATTTTTCACTAAACAGTGGTATCTTGTAATGTTTCTGTAGTTAACCTGATTCATGCTGTTACATTAATATCATTTGCTTCTCTATAATATCTACTATTTGTATGGATGTTTGAAAAGAAAAACTTCCTTACGGTTTAAGAATCTATATTAGTTGTCGTGTGAAAAGAGTAAATAATTTGCATTTTCTTATGAATGTATTGATATTTGATGGCTGAATGTGCATCACCTTTTTAATCTCTGCCTTATGATTATAGGATCATCATTTCTTCATGGTAGCTTCCTATGGTGATGCAATGATTCAAATGTTTCAGCTTGTGTGTTACTGTTTGCCTTCTCCTAATGTTTATAGACACATTTAATTTGTTAGCTGGTAGCATCATGCCATCATCTATCACCACTTAACAAATGTACTCCTATCACACATCTTCTTCCATTTTAAATTAAAATAACTTTATTTGGTCTCTTCTCATTTCAGCTTTCATCGAAGTGTGATAATAAGCTGTTTTCCATTAGTTTTGGCATTCCAGGGTTGGCTAAATATCCCTTTTTTAAGACATTGTCCCATCCAATTCGATGTATTTCTCGGAATCGTAATCCACATGCTTTTCCGTCTATGTGGAAACACCAAACTTCTCCGATGCATTTACTCAACGGTTCTCAATCTTTTGGTATGGATCAAGAATCCTCTGATATCCCGCACAATACTGTGTGCGAAGAAAAACAAAGCCCGTCATCAAAACGAGTCAAACTAGCACAAGAAAAAACACATGCAGCTTTCAGGGTTGGTATTTCGCCGGAGCAAGTCAATAAGAATTGCAACCCTCCTGCCTGGATTAGTAATAAGGTAGGTATTAAACCTTTTTCATCATAATTTGTTATTGAAGTAATTTTAAGTGCTGAATAAACTACTAAACTAGTGCGTAATATTTCTTTACAATTGAGACAATTGGTCAGATAATTTTTTATTTGACCTATGACATATCATGTAATACATTAAGTGTATTACTTTGCATGACATGTTTTTTCGTACATCAAATTGTTGTATTTACACTCACTATGATTTGGATAAGAATTGACCAAACTTAGCTGTAAATGTCTCACTTTGATTACCTTGAAAGTGAGAAACATTTATTTTCATTACAGCTTGGTGCATCCTGCACTCTCTTTGTATTCCATTTCTAGTTACTTTCCCCTTCATTAGTATATATTAAAAAAATTGGAAATTTACTTATTAAGGTCATGTCTTTTGAACCATGTGATGTTTCTTGAAGTTTATGTATGTTGGAACTCATCTATCATTTAATGAATGGTAATATGGTATTATCCGTTAAGATATTTTATGCATTTATGGTCATGTTTTTGTGATTGTATTGTTTTCTTTGCCAAGCAGAATTGGTTTAATATGACCATGGTTATCCTGTTTATCACCCTTTGAATTAGGATAATAGTGCATACGAGACAAGTTTGAGAAAGATACAAGAAATCCATGTAGAGGCAGAACACTGTTCATCTGGTTCAGAAAGTAATAAAGCAACAATGTCAAATTTCCGCAGCATGTCAAGTTGTAGAAATCAAGTTTCAGAATCAATTGTTTTTAAATACTGCATAGAAGGCCCAAGTGAGAGGTCTCTTATACTCAGGGAAATAGCAATGCTAGCATCTGAACAAGAATTGATGGACTTTGCGGAACAGGTTTCTCTGTATTCAGGATGTTTTCATCACAGGTAATCAACATGGATATTACATTTTAGTCTTTCTGATCTAATTTTTTCAGTTTTAGTCGGCATACTTTAGCAAGTGATTTGGGACACATTAGTAAGAATTTGGTTTTGTGAGACTTCCAGCCAGAGGTTCAAACTGATCCAGTTGATCAGTTAAATATGAAAATCCGCTTTTTTCCTTTTTCTGTTTCGCGTGGAGCTTTGAGCTAATTAAGAGTTTATGTATGCCAAAATTGTGCTGCTATTGCCCATGATGTGCAACGAGTAATCATGGTATTCTTGATTTATACTACTAGCCATATCTTCTGGTTAGACCTTCAATGCAGTACAACTTAATGTAGAGGAGATGGTAACTTGGGCCCGATTTTCCTCCAGAGGTGGTATCTAGTTCCATATCTTGGTGATGTTGGAAAAGCAGTATTTCCGGTGCCTTAATTGTTTATGTTTTCTTCAAGATTGTAACACAAAATAGGGCATTTGATCTCTTCCAAATCATGTTCTTTAGTCAAGGTTTATGAAATGACTATTATATATTGCAAGTGATGGTGTATCATATCAGCATATGGTTATCCATTTCTGAACTGAGGGAGTAAAAGTTTGACAGTAGGGATTGCTCGTTGTGTGAAATTTCTCTAAATTATATTATCAGCAAACGTCACTTGTTCAGCCGGGGGTCATATAGCTATGGTACTTACGAAGAAAGTTCACATTTTTCAGGCACCAAATAGTTATGTCAAAGAAACTGATTGAAGATGGAACTAAAGCTTGGAATTCGGTTTCAGAAAAGAATGAACGGGTTCTTTGGGAGAATTTGGCTCCTGAGGTTGAAGAACAGTTCAAGAAAATCTCATGTTGCAGTACTAGATATTTATCGGTGGAGGTCTCACTCTATCTCTAAATAGCCAACATACAACATACAACTGCCAATGTTCTTGCTTACAAGACTTCATAATTTGATTAATTATGTTTTGCAAATTTTGTTTTATACTAATTCTTCAGGACTTGGAGGTTTTGCGGAAAATTGCTGGATGCCAAGATTTAGTGACCCGTGAAAACTTTGAGAGGCTGTGGCGTTGGCTATACCCTGTAGCTTTTACATTATCACAGGAATGGATAAAAGCAATTTGGGATTCTGTGTTACCGAAATGGATAGAAGGGCTCATTACAAAAGAAGAAGCAGAAGTTTCACTCCAGGGTAATGGAAGGTTTCAAGACCCTGGGACATTTGTACTGCGGTTTCCTATGTCAAGGAGCTGGCCCCACCCAGATGCCGGAAATCTTGTAGTCACTTATGTCGGTTGTGATTATAGTATTCACCACAAGCTTCTTTTACTCGATATGATCTATAGGTGTGTTTCTCTTTCATTTTCTTTTATAACGGTTTCTGCCAATGACATTAATTATGTGTGTAATTTGGCTTGAAGTATACGTGTCTGTCTATGTTGACTTTATTTGGTTCTCAGCTAAACTTTTGTTCATTGTTAGTTTTACATCTTAGTAACCAGTTTTCCCTCTTGCGTTACCAGCTCTGGTGCCAAAGGAACAAAAGTGAAACCGCTTAAAGAAATGCTACTTGAAGAGCCCGAGCTTTCTCGATTAGGGAGGCAAGACACTATATAAATATTTGATATTCGATAGAATTTATTATGTCTATATATATGTGTCTCTGTTAATTTTGAATGATTCAAAATGTGCAGGATCAGAAGAACTTTGTAGCACGCCTCAGATGTGCATCTCTGAACAACCTTCTTGCGGGAAAAAGTGTACCGCTTTTTGAGTGAGAGTAAATGTGAGGATCCATGGTCATATATTTAGTGACTTGTGTGGAAGTATATACCTAACAAAAATTCATGTGACAGCACATCCTTTTGTACAGCTTTTGTATCCAATTGTTGGCGCTCTTCCTGGGGCCAACTTTATCACATATTTAAAAATATTATTTTTTATATTCTTTCTGTTTCACATCATTTTTGGCACCCAACATTCTAATAGCTGGCATTCCTAGATGCCAAATTCAAAAAAAATAAATAATAAATAACATAAACATATTATAGAAATACTATTTTATTCACTCTTGGGATCACAAATGAAGTTGACACTCTATTTTACGTGATGCGCATTTCATCATAAGAACATCTCCAATAGGGGTGCTTAACAAGGATGTCAAAATTGCCAACTCACCTAAAAAGTATTTAGTATTTTATTTTCTCTCTTTTCACCGGTACTTTTAGCACTTTTCTTATAAAAAAGAGTAAAGTGCATTTTGTGTGCTCGTACTTTAGTCAAGACACCACTTGCAATACTATAGTTCAAAATCGAGCAGTTGCAATATCAATGTTTGTATTTCAATGCACTTTGTTACATTTCGTTAACTGAGGTTAACTCCGTTATTAATTTAGGGAGTAAAGTGTATTTTGTGTACTCACACTTTACTCTAAAGTGCATTTTATGTACCCGTACTTTGCTCAATACATCACTTGCAATATTTTAGTTCAAAATTTAGAGTAAAGTGCGAGTACACAAAATGCACTTTATTCCCTAAATTAATAACAGAGTTAACCTCAATTAACGGAATGCAACAACGTGCAGTGAAATACAAACATTGATATTGCAACTGCTCGATTTTAAACTATAGTATTGCAAGTGGTGTCTTGACTAAAGTACGAGTACACAAAGTACACTTTACTCTATAAAAATTTGCTCCAATGATTGGCACTCAAAATTGCCAATACATTTATACATTACAATCAATTGCTCAAATGAGAACCCATGTTAAAGTGAGAACTGAGAACTAATCTAAGCCCTACCTTTTTAGTAAGCACTTTCAATCTGAACCGCTTATTTTATTATAATAATTTCTTATTAAATATCTCCCCTCCTCATTTACGTTTCTTCTCTGGACTATACACATATACATACATAGTTACATACATCATCCAACTAATCTTCTTTGATAAACACGATCTTTTCTAGAGGGTTCATGTCGTTGATTCTTTGTTCACCATCATTTATGTTCTTCTCCCTACAGATTTATGTTTGTCTTTACATTTTTCGTTCATATCCACCCCCCTTTATTTTTTCATCCTCTTTGCAACCGACAAATTTTCTATATATCTACATTTTTGTACTCAAGATTCATATTATTAAATCCACATTTTTAATGAGGTCTTTTTTTTCCTTTGGCAGAGTTTCTAAACTGTTAGATCTCTACCAAATTCCAACGGGGAAAAGAAGAATTGAGCAAGAAAGTGCATAAATATAGTGATTTGATGTATAACATCAGTGGTTATAAGTAGAAAATAGGTATTTGGAGGCGAAAATGAGTGATTTGGACTTTCATTTTTTAGTGATTTGTATTTAAATTTTGGTGATTTGCATTTTGAATTTGGTGATTTGAAATTGACTTTTGGTGATTTGCGTGTGAATTGGGCGTTGGGTATTTGTGATGTACCTGGTGAATGTGTTGATTGTGACGAATCAGAAAATTGAAGTAGATGTTGAAAAAGATGATGATAAAGAGATATGTGATCGGAACAGTGTGATGTAGTGGTGCATGGGGCGAATTCACCGACGTCAAAGACTTAATAGTGGTTTTGGAGGTGAAGAGCTATGATTTTAAATTCAATGCTGAAGAAAAAAGAGAATGAAGTGTGGGTTTAGAAATGAGTAAACACAGAGCACAATATGTTTTGATGGGTACTGTCAGTTATTATATTGTATTAACCCTTGAAGTTTGTACTAATTGCAAAATTACCACTACAGTCTCAGTTCTCATTATAAAAAAAGGTCTTCTTGGAGTAGCTCCCTATATATATATATATATAGGGAGATGATCAAATGAGAACCCACTTTATAATGAGAACTGAGACTAAATCTCAGCCACATATTTTTTATACTAGGGTTAAATCTCAGCCATGTATTTAGATCTAAAAATTTATTATTCTCTCATCTCTCCTTTATTTCTGTTGTTCTGCTGAGTGCTGACCTTTCCATTTTCATTTCACATATCCAGATTTTTCAACAATGATATACATACACACATCTCTCTCTCTCTCTCTCTCTCTCTCTCTCTCTCTCTCTCTCTCTCTCTCTCTCTCTCTCTCTCTCTCTCTCTCTCTCTCTCTCTCTCTCTCTCTCTCTCTCTCTCTCTCTCTCTTCTTCTTCTTCCGCTCTTCTATCTCCCCCATTCTTTTCATCTTTCTTTCTTAATAAAACCTCTACAATTCTCTTCTCTACTGTCTCTTTCCTTATAATCTCACCACACCTCTCCCACCTTCTTCATCATAACTGAATCACTTTTCTCTATTAATATTCATTTTTACAATCCAATTGAATTTATCTTCGTCACCATCTTCAGATCTGAGGGCAACACAAGTAATGAATTTAGTGATGTTGGTGGTTTACATTTTTAGTGATAAGTAATTTGATTTTGAATTTAGTCATTACGGTTGTGATGATGGTGGAAGTGTGGTGGTGTAGCGGTGGTGATTCGAATTTGAAATTTAGTGATTCTAGTAGTGATATCAGTTTTATTTTTAGTGATTCGAACTTGGTTTTTTGGTGATTCGAACTTGGTTTTAGTGATTTCAGAAATGATTATGGTGGCAATGACAATTGTGTGGTTAAATTTTTGGTAATTTCAATTTCAATTTGGTTATTTTACATTGAATTTGGTGGTTCCGTTGATTGTGTGTGATAATGATGATGTTGCGGTGGTTTTGCGATGGTGATAATGCGGTGGTGGTTCAATTTGGTGATTCGAAGATTTTGGAAGTTATTATGAAAAACAGAGGAGACGGTGGTGGTGATTTGTGCATTAACAAATTAATGTGGAGATGAAGATAGACCGTTGACGTACGACGGTGTAGGGTGGTTGTTGTTGAGGACTTTGAAGCACTGGCAGAGAAATACAAAATGGTGATATGAAGAGTCTGGATATTACTCCAGATTGATTGATAACCTTAAGAAGGATCTGTTCGATTTTGAACGGTGATATTAGGGAATTGTGAGTAGCAGCGAAAAGGGAAGAGAAGGAAAAGAAGGGTCGAGTCTTATGGTTGTGGAACATGAAAATAAAAGAATGATAGATCAGTTCTTTTTTTTGCGCGTTATAACTTGTAATTGCCCCGAGACTTTAATTTTATTACAAAAATGCCACCGAGTTCTCAGTTCTTATTTTAAGGTGGGTTCTCATTTGAGCACCTTCCCTATATATATATATATATATACACACACATATGAAACACAACTAATTAATTTAGTCTAATATAAATAATCTCATAGCACTTAAATTTTAACCGCCAATTTTATAATAAATATTAGTTAATAAACAATTGATATAAGCCGACAATGTACCGGTGTGACACATTTTTTAATTTAAATTAATTGTCTATTCATTCTTCTATAAATATTTGCAAATTTGAAAAATAAATAATTTTATATATGAGCAATACAATGATATAATTTAGAGCTTTTTTCATAAATACCCATCCCTAAAATCGTTTTTTAAAAAATACTATGTTTTTTTGAACTTTTTTCAAAAATACCAACTTTTTGAAAATATTTTCAAAAATACGGTCCGCAACTTGATGCAACCAGCTGCAACCTAAAAGTATTTGCAAAAATATGGTGCAACCAGATGCAACTTATAAAAATTTAATAATTAGAATATCTTATGTTGCAGAACAGGTTGGATAATGTTGCATAACAAATTTGTATTTAGCAAAATCAACTAAAACCATTACAAAAGATAACCAAAACACAATTAATCCATACTTGCAACTGAAATCAACCAAAATCAACCCACATATGCAACATTAACATTTGAATAATAGTGGTTGCAACTTCTGCAACCATGTTTACAACTTCTGAGATAGGTGCCCCTGCGGGGCCGATTGCACATAAAAAAATCAGAAGCAACCGAGAGCAACCACAATCAACTTCGAAGCAACCCATAGCAACTCGAAGCAATCCATAGCAACTCATAGCAACCCGAAACACAAATAATTCAGATCGGAGATTTAAGATTCAAATCAACCAATCAACCCTCACCTCCATCTTCATCATCAACTCAACCATCTACTACTATTAACACCATCTCCGACGATATCAATCACCATAATAATCAAACAAAATCTCTGTCATCGTCGATTTGGAAACTCGATTCGAAATGAATCGGAGAAACTTGAAAGATAATTATTCGATTAAGGCGATGGTGATGTGAGGAGGGAAACAAGAAAATTAGAGGGGAAGATGAAAGAGTGATATAAGGAGAGAGAAGAGGGAGAGTGATAAAAGAAGAGAGAAGAGGGAGTGTATGTATTTTTATGTGCAGAGAGAGGACGGAGAGAGAGGGGATGGAGAGAGAGAGAAAAGAAAAAAAAATTGAAGTTGGAATGAGGTACAGTACTGGCGTGTAAACATAAGGTGAAAAGAATCAGTTAGGGACCGTAAATTTGTAAGAAAACTGTAAAGAACGTAAATTTGCAAAAATAAGTAGAAAAAGTAGTATATTTGGTAAATACTCTATAATTTATTAATATTATTTATTCACTATATTTTTTTTGGCAAGTTTGTAAAATAAATCAAACAACTATAATTAAAACTACATAAAGAAGTACATGTCTTTGTCTTTAATGAATGCTAGCCTATAACTCGTGCGAAGCACGGTCTAGCTAAATAAAAGAATGTTCTAATATGAATATTTAATTTATCAACCTTTTTCTGTACTTTTCATCCCCGGTGACTTAAAATAGAGATTTCCATAAAAATTTCAACAGATACTTAATTCTGAAAGGGAATACAAATAGTTGAAAGGATTTCCCGCCTATCATTAATTCTTTAAATATTTACTCGTTTGATAACATGATAAAATGATGACCATTTTCATACATGATTACATGTGTCTGATTATGGATTAAAATATATGGCTTTGAAAAAAGTACTAAAAATGCCAAATATTTTATTTAAATTTGATCTTAAAGATGTGATTATTGTTATATATAAAATTATAAAATAAACTTTAGCAGTCTAAAATATTTTAAACTGGTCTTGCACGAATATTTTAATAAAATTTTAGATTTGTTGTTCTTTTAATTTGTATTTGCAGAATTTGTTTGTTTTGTCAAAAAAAAATTTGTGGAACACATGCAAATTTTATTAGACTGCATAATTTAGTTTCTGCCGTTTTTTATCTTGTTTTTCTGCATAAAGTGAAGGTGTGAAGTTGTTCAATACGTCAATTTTGATTTTGTAGCAAGTTAATCTCATGTGTAAGATCATCATTTACCCAGATTACTTGATCAAAATCAGACTTCATTAATTCAAAACAACATAGATGTCTTTAAACTCTCTTTAAAGGAGGCAGCATAATGTGCTCTAATTCTATGATATTTTGATGTTGGTCAACCACCTGCTTGACTTCACTTCAATTTCTTATACCAGCATTGGAAATATGCTCGACGACATTATAGATACCTTTTTTCAGGTACGAATATCAGTTGTAGTACCCAACACCATAACCACCTTTTTGCTCACAAACTTCCTGAATATGGTCGTCCCTTGTTCCCGATGTAAAGAAGGTATTGGCTTGTTTTAACTCGGTACCTTATTTGTAATCAAATATAATTTTTTTCACAAAAGAAAAATTTAAAAATAACAATTTTAAGTATACAGTCAAAGTACCTAAAGATGTGTGTCAAAAGTCAAAACGTCAAAAAAGAAATAGAGGGAGTAATAATTATCCATCCCAAACTAACAAAGACATGTCGGGAACAAATTATTTTCATAAAATAAGTTTCTTTTTTACAAAGTAAAAAAAGTTAATAATTATATAAAAATGATAAGATTATACATGGATACAACTACAGTGGTTCAACTATTTGACAATGATAATTAGATATTTGATAAGAGAGATCATACCTTGAATATCATCTCCGGTTCATGTTATGTGAGGTCTTCTGTGGCCTTCGACATAAACCTCAACTCTTCTTCACTTCAACAGCAGAAAGTTGAACCTCTAATGTTCAATCAAAAGCCTGAAAGGCACATTCTGAAATAAAAACATAAGCAAGATTATATAATGACATACAGTAACCCAATTAGCAACCAACATTTACCTTTGTGTAACGAAGATGGTTGTCCTCATGTAAGCATGACCAGAATATGTTGCATTAAATTACTGTGAAGCAAGAAAAACATTAAAGCTTAGTTAAATAGGTAAACTGATAAAAAGTAAAAACATGAAATGTTTGATTAAAATTTAAAACAACGGGAAAAGAAATTTCTGACTATTGCCTTTTTATTTGCTAAGTAATTTAGTACCGTGGGTTCTTTTAAGAACTCGTATATAAGGATACGTTTATCTTTGAGAAAAATCATTATAATGTGATTGTAGTTTTGTAACAGTTTTGAGGATGATCTGATTTATTGTTTTTTTTGTCCACTTTTCTCTACATTATCTTGTGTTAAACATAGGATTATCTTGATAATATTAGTGATTCATCACATGATAATTCTAGTTTCAATTTATTATCCTCCATTTCGTAACACTATTAAATCTTTTTATTTTTTTAAATCAACCTATTTAGAGGGAAATGGATATTGTATCGATGATAAAGAAGTTTAGAGCCATCTAGGGGCTCTTAAAAGTGAAAAAAAGAGGAGACTCTTGAATATTTAAAAAGTTTTCAAGAGTCTCTTGAAACTCTAATTTAAACAAACCTCTTTATTTTCTAAGCTTAGAGCTCATATAAAGAGTTTCTAGGAGATGCTCTTATGTGTGTAAACCATCTTTACTGATGTAGAGAAAGAGGGCAATGTTGTATTTCCACCTAATCTGGCCAGAAGCTTATAAAAGAAAAGTAAATAATGTTTAAGGACTCATGCACCGAAGATGCAGGATCATGTCATTGAGCGTGGCTGTTGTGATTAGGCAAGGCGAGCCAAGTCTTTTTATTTGTAAACTATAAAGAACATTGTTATTCTTATTAGTAGGAACAATTAATTTATTGGGAGCAACAGAGGCCACCTCCAGGCATAGTGTTGGTATCCGATGATTCAGATTGCTTAAAAACATAATGGACTCTTCTATATTTTTGATTAACCCAAGTCTTTAAAAATGTATTGACTCTTTTATCCGTCAGTGTGATCTAGAATACAATGATTACTTTAAAGTGAACCTTTTCTATTGGTTCTTAGTGGGATCTATTGTTATTATTAGTTGTGGCATTTGGGATAGGCAATTGGGGATTACTCTGTAGGAATAGGAATATGAGCAACAGCCTCAACATAATTCACAGAAGAAAACTGTTTCCGGTGATTTCGGGTTGGTTATAGATGACTGTTGTTATAAAAGATACTAATTTCTGGCAAATATTAACAGTGTCAGATCTGGTGCAAGAAAGCTTGATTGCTTTAATTACGCAAGATGAGTTGACACGGAACTACAAAAATAAATTTTGCTTAGCCTGTAAGGCTGTAACTTGAGCTAATATTTTGGTGAATTAGTATATACCCTGAACTTACATTAAAGCCAAAATCTAACTTTGAGTAGTGCAACAATAAAAGCTTTAATGCAGACGTGTTTGTTCGTGTTAATAACTTTTAAATTAAACTACTCTTTTGAAATGGTTCATAGTAAAGTTTAGTATGCACTTTTTGAATGGGGAGATTATCAGGATAATGAAAGGTCATTTTTTACTCTCTTTGTTTAGTTATCTTGCGTAATTAAGTATTTATTTAGGGATATTTTCTCATTAGTAGTCTAGCTCTTTTCTCTTAATTATGCTCTTAATTACGCCCCTGAAATATGTAAAAATCTAAAATTGGTATTAACATCTTACAAATCTCATGACAAAGTAGTGAACCTAAAGTAATTTTTTATCCTACACAAAACTCAATTAATTGAGTAAGAGATACATAATTATTTATACATACACACATATGTCTAGAGCTAATATTTCAAATAAAAGATAAGCATACAGTTCCTCTCGCCTAAAATTGAAAGTTATACTATATCTATATGTAAACTTATTATCTATACATTGTTTATCTAGTTGTATTAAGATTGAAATCAAAAACTTGAAATGAAACACAAAATAACCTTCATTCATATACATGTATCTGACCGAGCTATGTCAATAAACAAAATAAAAGCATGTAGTTTGCTTTTAGAGAGATTGTCTTATATACATAAAAAAGGGGCCAAGGAAATAACCCTAACCGCTTCATAAATGGAGAAATCTTTTGGTCCACCTCATAGGCATCCCCGAAAGAATTAAATTTTGCATCATAGTGAAAGAAAATGTACTGTAAAACCTTCTTGAGCAGCAAACTTTGCAAGTTCTGCTGCAACATAATCAAAAAGTTCCTGAAAAGAGACGTTGTAAAGCACCTTAGTTTCACACCTATCAATGACTCTAAAACAGTGCGAGTAGTAAACTTTAACCAACAACTAACATGTCCCAACCATCATATTCGGAGGAATTGACACCTCTACAAATTCTTATTCAATATCACCACCATTGGCCCCTCCCAAGTACACTCGCAAGACTAAGATTGGCAAGTTTTGTTCTCATACTGTTTTCTATTTTGAATTGTTTAAATTAGTCTGTTTAAAATTTTATATACTCCTTGCATTGCATCCATGCCTACTAAACAATAGGCTAAGTTTTGTGGCATTTGTGTTCTTAGAAGTGGATCTCACTGACTTATACTACAATGTGTTTGATTTAATGTCATAGTAAAAATTGAAATAATTTGATGAACATGCGTGCTTACAATGTCAACATGTTCATCTCTGGATTGTTTAGAGAAAAACAATAACAGTTGTATTCGCTGTTTAAGCAGAACATCATAACTCCAGATACTACCTAATATCTCAGCGACCTGCATCAATACAGGTATCAACAACAACCTTAATTGCTTTTGTTTTCTACCTTCTATCTCCCCATTGGAATTTTTATTGATGTATTTAATCAAGAAGGGATTGAGGATCCTGAGGTCGACCTCGGTTAATTTCTCTGAGGTTATACTCAAATCTCATGTTAAAACACGAGGGTGCTATTGTAATTTCAGAATATTATATGTATTTACAAAATTGCCATTAAAAATTTATACTAGAAAAACCCATTATCTTAGGAAATTTCCCGAGATCAGCCTCAGGTTCCTTTTTCTCAATTGATAATTGTTAAATTCACGACTTCTTTTTCAAATGGGGTGCAGGATGGCAAGCTCAACTTTCAACCTTTGAATTTGATATTCAATATATAAAAGCAGAAAATAATTCTCTTGCTGATTATTTAACCCGTGAATTTTAACAGGGTAAATGACAACCCCTAATAGGGGAAGAGGTCGAGGGTATAGTCGCGGTCGAGGTCGAGGATATGGGAGTAACAATATGTTGCCCCGAGCTCAAGAAACTGTTCCCCTAATAGGAGATTGGACAGTATATCATCATCGATCAAGGAATATGCAGCAATTGCCTTCACCACAAAAAAGGAAGATATACCTTCCTCTAGTAAGTCAACAACTTACAAAGATGTAGCAGTCACTGACGCTCCTCAGAATAAAGAATATTTCGAAAATCCTATTACAGAAAATATTCTGTTTATTGAAGAAGAAGATGTTCAAATGAATCCTAATGATGGATGGTCCTTAAGGACAAGGTATCTTGAATCAAGAGGATACACTGGTTTGCATAATCAAGCCAGACCGAATTTAGAAATTCTGCTAAAGGTTACCGAATCGATAACAATTACTCATCATTATCAGAATAATAATCCTGAAAATTTCATGAATTTCAGCAAGTGCCATATCAACAAGGTACTTTTACCCAGAGAATGGGGATTAAATCCTAATGCGGATAAAGCTATCAAGATAGCAGAAGGTAAATATATTTACTACAATTACTGGGATTATATCGAAGCTTTTTCCAAAGTCTTTTATTATCAAAATCCCAAGAATAAGCATTCTTGGTTTTTTAGTATCAATCCAGAAGTGCTTAATAAGCAGGTTCCCAATTGGTTCTATCAATGGTGGTCAAAATTCGGGCCTTCTTGGGAAATATTACCCAAAGCTATAAAGGATTTATATAATCCCTGGTGTGACCATAGTCCACTAGTCTCAAGATTATTATCTGACAGAATGATTTTTGGACAATGTCCTTTCTTATTTTTTGTGAAATTCCAAATCCCATGGATTTGGAGATGGACAATATCAGTCTCCCAAGACAAGTTACACATTCCAATTCTCCAGAGGAATTTCTTCTACAAATGGTGGAACAATATAGAAATCGAAGATATTCAGAATCTGGTGGTAAATATTAATACTACCATTGAATCAGAAAAACGCAACGTTTCTAAAAAGAAGCTTTCTCAGCAGCCATCTATAGCCAGTATGAAGGGATACTTCCAAAAGAAATATCCTACCGAATCAGAAGAACAAATTATGGTTCGAGTTTTAGATTATATGAAGGAGCAATTCTTCAGTTCATTTCTGACTCAATCAGTAAAAGATGAAGACGAATCAATGAAAACCACCTCGTCACAAGGATCAATGGATTCTAATTATTTTAATTGTCTAGCAGGCGAATCTCAAGCTGCAGAAGATCCTACAGCAGAAGATGTGTGGAATGCCTTAATACAGACATTGGCTCAGCAATCTAGAAATTCTAGCACAAGAAAAGCTCCAGCACTATAATTAATGTCTCCAGCCACCTTCAGCAGATTAAAGAATAAGGAAAAGAAGCTGATAAGCCTCAATAATCAGATAAATGAATGTTGTTTAAAATATAGGCAAGCCACTTAATTGAGAGAAAGAATCGAACAACTCTCGAAATCAAAAATGATTTTGAAATTCTTCAAAGCCTCCTTCGGCGGCGAGGGGTTACGAGATTTAAAAGAGATATGTTAAGATTAATCCTCCTCAAATGGTCCAATCTGACGGGCTAGCTCAGATCATCATCATCATGGGGTCTACGGAACAATAAAGTTTGTTTTTTACTTTTATAAAGTTTTTGTTTGTATTGTAAAAGTTTCATTGTTGATAGTGACGATGGGGACCAATGAGCACCCGACTTCAATAATGTTTGCTTTTCTTTTTTAAAGTTTGCTTTAGTTAAAGTTGTTTGTTTCTTTTTTAAAGTTATTTTAGTTAAAGTTGTTTGTCTCCACATGTTTGGACGAGCATCTTCCCTCTCTATTTAAAAAGAGTTCAGTTTCAGTTATAAAGCAGACTCGTTTTGAATAAATATTGTGTTACATTATATCTCTCTCTCTGCCTTCTTGCTCAGAGCTTTTCCTTTATAATTATCACCTTATTAGCTTTATCCGCATTGGTATCATTATATATATATATACTCGCTCCGTCATAATCAATTTGAGTTATCGACCGTAATTGCAATCCCATAAAAATCTTTATCGCTGAATCAAAATCTTGAAAATTACGCAGATCTAACATCCCGGATATTAGATTATTCTAAAACACACCAAAACTCACCAAGCTTGCTCTCACAAAGAGAGGATAAACAAAATCCAAATAAATTGAGAACAAAACTCATCAAAATGAGATTTAACTAAACAAACAAAACAAATTAAAAAGGCAGAAATCCTTACCCAGAGAGGATGATTATTGAAAAAACAAGAACAAAATAAAGAATTGAACCGATTTGGAGCTTTTCACCGGTGAAAATCGATAGAAGCCCCGATAGTAGGGCTAGGCAAAACCGAACCGAAACCGAAAAACCGATTTTCGGTTCGGGTTGGATTGAGTTTTTTTGAAGATTTCGGTTATTTCGGTTTTTCGGATTAAACCGAAATAAAATCGGTTCGGTTCGGTTTTCAGAATTATGGTTCCGTTAAAAACCGAAATATTTTTATATGTTTTTTAAAATTATATATATATAATATATATATAAGCTTAAAACCCGTGCGATTCACAGATTGTTTGTAATAATTGTTACTTTTATGTTTTAATAGTTATTAAAATAAATAAGTAAGGGTTTGTCCGTGATATTTTTGAAAAAGAAAGTATTTTAGTAAAGAAAAATAGAAAAGATAACATGTTTTAGTTGAAAAAGTGTAATTCTCTGTATTTTTTTTAGAAAAAACGGGAATTTTGTTTGAAAAAACCATGTATTTTAGCTGAAAAAGTAATTGATTATAAATAATGTTATTATTTAATAATAATTAATAATTTTTTTAAAAAATGTTTTTAAATTTCGGTTTTTTATAAACCGAACCGAAAAACCGAATTATTTCGGTTCGGTTTTTGGTTCAGTTTTAGTAAAACTTCGGTTCGGTTTCACAAAATCGATATTTTGGATTTTCGATTTTTCTAATTCGGTTCGATTTTTAACCGAATTAACCGAATAATCAGCCCTACCCGATGGGCTATGAGAAGAAGAAAAAGGGGGCAAAGAGAGAGAGAGGGCGCAACCGTAGGGGTTTTCCCAAATATTGACAAACATGAAAAATTATTATGGTATCTCTCTTAAAACATTTTCTTAACTCAAAACTGTTACAAAGTAAAAGACTTTTAATCAATTAATAATTTCTTCTTTTTTATGAATAATATACATTTGAATGTTTTTTTGAACAAAAAATATTGAATAAAACTCTTACTATTAAAGCATAGAATTATGCGCAGTCATCCATAAATCTTTTTCTAATACTAAAAAATTGACCATTTTTGGTATTTGCACACTAGCTCATTACTAGTTTGTATAAAAAGATATTGTTTTTTTTTTGAAAGAATATAAAAAGATATTGTTAGAAAGAAAAAAGATATTTAAGTGAACTGTGGTCTTGTCTTGTCTTGACATTGGATATGGGATGATAGAGCATTGGAGCATTCTACATTCCTTTTGCCAGGTTGGAGTTTTTATATTCAAAGATGAAGAGCAACAACAACTGTCTGATATTGAAGATATGAGAAAAATGAATCAACAACTGGCAATCAGTACAGTTCACGAAATGAATTTGAAACAACAGCCTTGGGATATAATGGAAGTGTTTGCATGTGTATGCTCCCAGAAACCTTTTTGGTTGATAAAAGTCTTGCTTTACATTAATAAATTACAATGATTCATCTCCGACTTCAATTAAAGGAACCAACTTACGAAGCTACTACACATGTGAAACGCAAAGTAATTCACACTTCACAGCCGTAAATGTTTGTACATGGACAAATAGATAGATATAGAAGCAATTTTACAACTCCAAACAAAAGTCTGTAATAACAACTTTACAGGAAGCTCACTTTCGGCAGATATGCATCAATCACCAGCTATCTGATGTCAGACCAAATATGGTAGCAAAAGCAGCAAGAACAGCCTGCAAACACAAGCAGTAGGAGTAAATGCATATAATCTATAGTATCTATACAACTTCAGGTGGGTAAATGAAAACGTAAATATAACTTTTTCCAGTAAGAAGAAATTTTAAGTGGTAAAATACATATATCGTAGTTCAATTTTTTTTTTTTTTACAGTTTTGTCCATAATTGGAGAGTAACAGAGATGAAAATGTCAAATAATTTGTCATGTTTCGCAAACCCAATGACAAAATTTCACAGCCAAGATCGTTGGTAGGATGCCTCACACATGCTACATATTATGGTGCATGCAGTTGCTCCATAAAATTGCTTCAAAAAAAGATATCAATATAGCATGATATAAATTTATTTTCGTCCCAACATTCACCTAAATCAAAAACAAAAATACCTCTAAGTAAGAACATAGTCTTTTGTTCTCCTTACATATCTCATAACCTGCTTGGTTCGTTCCATTGTTTCATTACAAATTTACTTACCCTCTGTTTGCATGGGGAATGGAATGGAATGCAGTGGAAAGAAATAAGAAATTGTGAACAAGATTAAAGGAGAAATAGTGGAGATGAGAAGGCCGAGTTAAACACATCTAATTTCTTATCAGCTACATAATCTAGAAAAAATGATTTGTGCGTCAATTACAGATTTGAAATGGAGGATTTGGGGGAACTAATAATGTTCAGCTTTGGTGTAGGAACAAGAAGTTGATGTTGGGATTATAATAGTAAGGGCATTCGCATGTTTCTAGGCATCAAGAAATAAGATTTAAGTGTGTTAGGTGGAGAGTGTGTTTTCTCGAATATCACCTAGTTGTGTGTTTATCAATAAAAAGATTCATTTCAGTTTATATAGTCTCATGGAAGCCTATATTATATATGTTATGTAGCAGGCCTGGATAGGTCTCAACAGATATCTGCATAAGATGCCAACATTTAACCAATATCTACATGCACTTCTTAAGTTTCTTAATTATTTCTAGAGCATTGTTCGCTCCTTTAGCGACAGGAATATCAATTGGTTACTATCTTGCACACTTTCTGAGAACTTTATCAACGTAGTTCTTCCGTGACAATCCTATTAGACCCCCTAGATCGATCTCAGTATATTTAAATTGTTTAGACAATTATCACCAAGATCTCTCAAAATGTTTTGCCAATTAATTCTTGCTATCATGTAACATCTTTATATATCGTGGCTAGCAAGATGCCATTGACATATAAAACCAAGAAAATATACTTACTCCCTGAACTTGTGATGCACACATTGATCCATAATGTTTCCCTCCAAATCATAAGATGCAATACTCGATAAAACTTTAAATACCATTCACAAGAAGCTTGCTTGAGCCATAAATGGATGTAGTTAATTTACCCGCCACATTTCTGGAGTCTTTGGAGATGTATTTCAGTTTGTGTCATATAAATGGATGCAAGGAACAATAGTAACATATATTCTTGCACAGTAGACACAAAGATTTAATATAACATTTTCTTCTCTTGAAAAGAAACTCAAATGTAGAATAGTGTATTGGACAAATGTAGAATATGTCCTTTGTTAGTAGTTTAAGCACCAGAAGTTGTATCAAATGATTGACTGCACATAAGTAATACTAATAACCAGAAATGTTCACAAGGTACAACTTGCACTAAGTGCAATTAATGTGTTGCCCTGGATGTGGCAGGATTCAGGAAGACACAATATCATTTCCTAACATACAATAAAATTAATAGAAAAGGTAAAAAAAAATTTGCTAATGCGACTGACTTGAGTTCAATACTACTTACAGCTATTGTGCAAGCAACATATCCTGGTTTCTCTCGGTGGTCATATCTGGCGCAGAGTAGAACAAATGCACCAAAATACCAGGGGATAGCAGCAAGAAAGAAGCCAATTATGAACCTTCAAAAGACATACAGGTCACTCGTATCATGTGTTTGAAAGTATCCATGATACAAAATAGTTAATACCACAGCTAATTAATTTATATCTTAACAAAAAACCGGCACAGAGACTTTTACAGGTACATCTATACTATCAAGCTCATGGGATAACCCGTGTTCCAATTTAAAGAATTTTGTTCAAGATTTTAAATATAGATAGTGATTTCAAGTACGCAAGAAATTGACTACAGTCCTCTCCAGAAACTGTAAATTCTAGAAAAGTAGATATATACACAAGAGTACTCTCGAAGCAAGCTGTGCAAAACCCTACCAGGTTGCAGCTCTGCTATTTATCGGTCACAACTTTCAAGTACTTTAAAAAAAGTGATATTGCTTCTAATTTGTTTGTGATATCTTACTAATTCAGAAAGGACAACGATGCAACATTAATTGTATGAAAGATTAATGCTATTTAAGAAATAAAGGCGACTGTATGCCTACCTAACCACTCCCAAACTTTGTTAGCATCAAAGTCACCATAGACTTTTTCTATACAAACTTAGACTTCATGAAGAATCTATTGAAACTAGACAATATACAGCAGGAAATTTTGCTCTCAAGGAAAAAATCAACTTACAGGAACCATGAACATCCAATACCACAGCAAGGAAGACGAGGCTCTCTCGGTCTTCCTTCAACAACTGCATAACCTAGGTCATCAAGAAAACAAAACATACAAAATTAAAGGCTATAGGGAACGAGCTTAAATCAAATGGTCAACCAAAATACATACCAAGTCAAATTATCAAGAAGTTACTGCACAAAAGATAAATTAACAAAATAAGTGGCGGGGGCATTGAAACTTTATGAAAAGAATTGGCAACCCATTATCCTAAAAAAACAATTAACGTTTAACTTTAAAGAACATTTCAAGTACTTTATCCGCTCACAAGTCAAAGAATCTGTATTTCCGAGCAAAAAATTATCTACTTCCATCCACACAACTTGTTCTACAAATATGATCATACCCTTCTCTCATCCAAAAGTACAGATTCTATCCACTCTAAAAAATAAAACATATACTAAAGCACTGATTTTTAAGATCAACCAAGATCTGATCCATATAAAAATCTCAACTTTTACACCTTTCTGCCTATACAATCCCCAATAAAGCTTCCAAAAACAAAAGAGTAAACTTCGACTTACTATAAAAAAACATGATCAATTCAATATCACCCTCCAGCTCAATTCACAATAGCAGTTGTAAAAAAACCCAAGTCAAATAAATTTAAAATAATTAAATAAAGTTAGAATATTCAATTAATACCTGGAACAGAAGCTTGGTAACCATGGGCATAGTAGTGTTGTTGACCGGAGGCACCAGGCGGTGGAACAGGGTGAGGAAACCCCATCGCCGGCTGCGGCGGAGGATAGTTAGCTACCCCTTGAAAAGTACCGTACTGCGGCGGCGGCGGCGGTGGTTGTTCTTCATCGTGGTGGTGACTACTACCCTTTCCTTCACCCATTTTTTTCACTTTGGCCTAGTAATCTGTGTATATAATTTATGGGGTTTTCGAGATTAATACGAAGGATGAATCTTGGGGTTTTTTTCCTTAATGAAAATCAAGACAAATTACAAAGTAAACGACAGGGACGTTGATGTAGTGATGATATAGAGAGATGCGTGGTGTGTATGTTGTATGTATAGTCGTACTTTAATGCTGTGTGTCTAATTTTCATCCGCCCTATTAAAGCCGTCCACGTGGACTTTAGACTACTAAATTAAGACCTAAATATCAAATTTGCCCGTATTTACTTAATAAAAAATAAAAATGTTCATAAGTACAAATTTATGGGACTTATGCGAGTACATAATATATTTTTAATCACATAATTATAATTACATGATCAAATTCTGCAATTACAAAAAAATGACTTGCATATATGAAAAAATACGGTGTACTCACCTAAGTTAGGTGAGTATGTACTTAGGACTATTGAGCTCAATAAATAGCAATTTTTTCATCAATAAATTGAGGTCTCAAAATGATCATTTTTCTTATAAAATTATTGATTTTCGATGATAAATTTGAAAATTTGTTAAATTATCACTGATTTAAAAGTGACTAATTTGACAATTTGAGACCTCGCTAATTTAAAAATGATTAATTTAAAATTCCAAATTTATAAATAATAAATTTAAAATTATATTAATTATATGATGATCAACTCAATATTTGACCTTTCTTAATGTTACTCAATGTATGTATTCTAAGTAAAAATTTCAAATCACAAAAATAAAAGAGAGAAGAATTTCTTCTTTACTTTTAAAAGCCTATAATTCAATTTTAAAAGCCTATAACAATAATCTGATTTCATTAAATGCAATGCGATTGCAAATTAATGTTTGTTCGACTCGATCATTGGTGTAGATGCCGTATGGTTTTTTATTATTGAATTAACACCTTTATTTCAAAAAAAAAAAGGCGAGTTTTTTCATCTTTGTTCATCAGGTAAGTATTTAAACAAAATAATATCGTTTTTCTTTGAAAACAAAATTCTAATACTTCTATCTGAAATCTTCTTTTATTCTCGGCTGAAAATATCATTATTCAAAGAGTCTTTATGGCACAATATTATTAAATATGAGCTCAAAATAATACAAATTAAAAATATGACCATATATGACTTAAATAAAAGTTTAAGAAACGTTTTTAAAAACGCAATGACGTGTAACATTTCTTAATTTTTTCTAAATTTTTAATATCACATTTTCGAGGGAAAAGGATTAGAAAATACTGAAAACGCATATTCAACGCAAACCACATTAACGTTTTTCAAAAATGCAAAATGAACTTTCATTTTTATTACTAAATAAAGGAAAATAGCAAAGTTACCGGAATTTTTTTTGAAACTGAAATATATATTAATTAGAATCAATTCCTTAAAGAGGTACAACAACGGGAATGTAAAAAATTTTCTTTCCTAATTTACAAAATCAAAATCAAGAGAAATAAAAGAATTCCATAATAGATATTACATGAAAGAGAAAACAATCCAATAATAAAAAATAACAATACAAAGCATTAGATTATCTGAAAATTCAAAAATATATCGAATCGAAAAAGATTAATCAATACGCAAGTGAGGTAAAACAGTGCAAATCGATATGAGCATAATAGTATTTTTCTTATATTGTATTTGTTTGTAGCTCAGCTGGTTTGTGGTCATGTTTTCCAACCTAGAAGCCTGGGTTCAAGTCATTGGTCATGTTTTTTCGAACTTTTTTCCCAAATCTTCATATTTTGTTTTAATTTTCACCTTTGATAGTTTAAAACCGGCCCCTCCTAAAAAATCTTTCTGGCTCCGTCACTGGGCAGAGGTGAAGGCGGAGGGGGGAAGAGAGGGTGGATGGGGAAGGAAAGAAAAGCTAAGTAGAAAGTAAAAGAGAGAAAGAAGAGTAACGTGTATCCTTCAGTATGATCAAGTGAAACCTCATCCGCTAAATATACGTGTACAGTTGTAACAATAGAAACAGATAGATAGATAGACTTCATGTAATTTAAACTAATCACAAGTCCATACTGGACTAGGAATGTATCCATATATATACTTATGCTATCAATAAAATCATTAAGTCTTTCTCTCATTGAAACCACTGCTGATAGAAACTTGTTATGGTATCAGAGCCTTTCTCGGTTTAACAACCATTAGATCCTGCAAATACACAAGCATTACATCTTGGAATTATATCCACCTTAATTTCAAACAATTTTTTCAATGGCATCCTCGACTCAAGTTGTTACCGTAGCCACCGAAATCATCCATCTTAATGCTCCTACACATTTACCAACCAAACTTACTCAAAATAATTTCTCTGTATGGAGCACCCAGGTGAAATCAACTCTAATTGGTCTTGGAGTAATAAGCTACATTGATGGGACCGTCAAGGTTCCGACACAATTATTAAAAGATGATGTACCTAATCCTGCCTTCGTGGTATGGAACAGACAAGATAAAATCATTTTGAGTGCACTCCTAGGAAGTTGTCACGAGACAATACAACCACTTGTTTCAACTGCTGCTTCTGCTCAAGAAATGTGGGAACGAATTGTCATCATGTTTGCAAACAAATCGAGGTCACGAGTAATGTCTCTCAAAAGTCATCTCCTTTCAAATCCATGCGGCTCCAGGCCCATTTCAGAGTATCTCAAAGATATACGCACAACAGCTGATGAACTTGCCATCGCAGGTCACCCAATGTCGGATGACGATCTTGTACTATTAACACTTAATGGTCTTGGTGATGAATACAACAATATCCGGTCAGCCATCAAAGTACGTGAGGCACCAATGACATTTGCAGCTCTTCACGAGCAACTTGTTGACCACGAACGCGGGCTGAAGAACAAAGTTGCAGAGCCCATTGTTGTGACTGCAAATTTCACACAGAAAGTCAACTATAATTCACGAGGTATGCACTCAAACTCATCATTTATTCCTCGTACAAATTTATCCTGGAATCAATCATCTCAGGGACGTCCTTATGGTTCCTCCTCTGGTCGATACAATCATCCTCCTTTCAACAAGCAAAAATCTTGGCAGACTCAATCTCACACCAGGAATAACCGTCCCTATTGTCAATTTTGTCAAAGACCAAGACATGCCACCAAAGAGTGCCGACAGTTAGCTCGGTTTTTGAAGGACAACGATATCCAAAATCCGACACCAGCGGTTAATAACACCATGCTTCAATCAAATCAGAAACAACAATGGTTGTTTGATACAGGGGCTTCACATCATGTTACGAATGATCCAACCAATTACACCTCTTTTTCTGATTATGGAGATCCAGAAGAAGTTTTGATTGGCAACGGTTCAGGTCTTCCAATTACACACACTGGCACCTCTCATTTAAATTCTCAAGGAAAAGATTTTCTTTTAAATGATGTTTTATGTGTTCCTTCGTTAAATAAAAATCTTATTTCCATGGCCAAATTCTGCAGTACTAACAAAGTTTCAATTGAATTTTTTCCCTTAAAGTTCCTGGTCAAGGACCTCACAACGGGAGCAGTACTACTACGCGGGGAGAATCGCAGTGATGTCTATTATGCTCCTTCTTTTCCACAAAATTCTAGGTCCCCTCAAATAAACGTCACCAACTCCAAAGTGATTGAATTCTGGCACAATCGCTTAGGTCACCCAGCCTTTCCTATTCTGAGGCATTTGCTTTTATCCCACAATTTAGCTAGTTCTGTTCCATCTGATTCAGTGTTTTCATGTAATGCATGCAATTGTAATAAGAGCCATAAACAACCTTTTGGTGTTTCATCAATGACAAGTTCTCGTCCTTTAGAATTGATATATACTGATGTTTGGGGTCCTGCTGTCACTTCTATTGATCAATTTAAATATTACCTTTTATTTGTTGATCACTATACCAAATACATATGGCTTTATCCTATAAAACAAAAATCAGATCTGCATCATGTTTTTGTTCAGTTTAAACAGGTTGTGGAAAAATTCTTCAATTAAATCCATTTTTTCAGACAATGGAGGTGAGTTTGTTGCACTTGCTTCTTTTCTGAGTTCTCATGGAATATCACACTTTACCACTCCTCCACACACTCCTGAACACAATGGTGTGGCTGAGCATCGTCATGGCCATATTGTTCAAACATGTCTCACTCTTTTACATCATGCATCACTACCTTTAACTTTCTGGTCTCATGTTTTTCAAGCGGCAACATATCTCATTAATCGGATGCCCTCCAAAACAAATCAGTATTGCACTCCATTTGAGTCCCTCTTTGAGAAAACACCCAATTACTCTCGGTTAAAGGTGTTTGATTGTCTCTACTATCCGTGGATTCGTCCGTATAATACTTCGAAGCTGCAACCTAAATTTGTGCCATGTATATTCTTAGGATACTCTCCTTCCAAGTCCGCATACAAATGCCTTGATTTCACTAATAATCGTTTGTATCATTCACGTCGTGTTTATTTTGTGGAATCCCAATTTCCTATGCATAATAAGACGCACGATTCTGCTCTCCTAGTGGCACCAGACTCCCACAATCCTAATATCCCCTCTACAGTTGATATTTTACGACCTATAACTACCACTCTTTTACCACAACTACAACCAACTCATTTTACTTCTACCATGGAAACTTCATCTGTTTCACCACAAGAATCCACTTCTGTACCTTCCAGTCCAATAATTTCACCCATTGTATCATCGCCTTCATCGGCTTCATCACACACAGATTCTACTCCAGTATCACACTCAGCTTCACCCTCTCCCACTTTATTGATGGAAGCCCGTGCTAAACGCCCGAATCCAAAATACTTTAACTCACAGTTCATCAATCATACCACACTTCATCCCATTTCTCCTTCCTTGGAGCCTAAATCAGCATCACAAGCTTTAAAATATCCTAAATGGCGAGAAGCAATGTCTCTTGAGTTTGATGCTCTTACTAAAAATGGTACTTGGGATTTAGTGCCGAAATCCAATCAGAACATCATAGCATGCAAGTGGGTTTTTCGGATGAAAAGAAATCAAGACGGGTCTGTCAACAAATATAAGGCACGCCTTGTTGCAAAAGGCTTCCAACAGCGTCCAGGGGTGGATTATTCAGAAACCTTTAGCCCAGTCGCCAAACCAGCAACAATTCGGATTGTGTTGAGTATTGCTCTTTCTCATGGTTGGCCAACTCGTCAACCTGATATTAACAACGCATTCCTCAATGGACACTTACATGATGAGGTATACATGGTCCAGCCTACTGGTTTCTCGCATCCTTCATATCCACATCATATTTGCAGACTTCGTAAAACTATCTATGGGTTGAGACAGGCATCTCATGAATGGTACCAAGCCCTGAAATCCTTTTTGCTTGAGTACGGCCTTAAAAGTTCTGTTGCTGATTCTGCATTATTTATTTACCACTCAGCGGGTATAATTATTTATTTTCTAGTTTATGTGGATGATATTGTGCTAACCAGGAATAATGTGATGTCTATAAACAAGTTTGTTGCCTGTTTGAATCAAAAGTTTTCTCTGAAAGATTTGGGGCCGTTACATCATTTTTTGGGAGTTGAAGTTGTTCCAACAAATTCAGGTCTCTTCTTGTCTCAAGCTAAGCATATCTCTGATCTATTATCGCAACATCATTTAGATGGTGCCAAAGAGATGATTACGCCTATGTCAGCTACATCAAATTTAGTGCTTCATGATGGTTCTCAATCTATTGATCCAACTCCATATCGCAAGCTTGTTGGTGGACTACAATACTTAGCTATCACTCGTCCAGATGTGTCCTACGCAGTTAATAAACTTTCCCAATTTATGCACGCTCCTACTGAAAATCATTGGGTTGCTCTTAAACGAATTCTGAGATACCTTAAAGGAACAATTCATTATGGTCTATTTCTGCGCAAAAATTCTCCGCTACAACTATCTGCTTTTAGTGACTCGGATTGGGGTGGGGAAGCAGACACTGGGCACTCTACCACAGGTTATGTTGTCTACTTGGGTTCAAATCCAATATCTTGGAAATCTTCCAAGCAAAAATCTGTTTCGAGATCTTCTTCAGAAGCGGAATACAAGGCTGTCGCCAATGCAGCGACTGAAATCATTTGGCTAAAGAATTTATTATCTGAGTTGCATGTTCCTGTTTCATCTCCACCCATCATCTACTGTGATAATACATGAGCAACATATTTGAGCTCGAACCCTGTATTCCACTCGCGCATGAAGCATATCTCCTTGGATTATCACTTTGTTCGTGAACAAGTAGCTGCTGGATCTCTTCGTGTTGCACATGTCCATACTAAAGATCAATTTGCTGACATTCTGACAAAAGCTCTTCCTTGTCAAAGTTTTCTGCATTTTCGTGTCAAGCTGGGAGTCTCCAATGGAGCTTCCATCTTGAGGGGGCGTAACGTGTATCCTTCAGTATGATCAAGTGAAACCTCATCCGCTAAATATACGTGTACAGTTGTAACAATAGAAACAGATAGATAGATAGACTTCATGTAATTTAAACTAATCACAAGTCCATACTGGACTAGGACTGTATCCATATATATACTTATGCTATCAATAAAATCATTAAGTCTTTCTCTCATTGAAACCACTGCTGATAGAAACTTATTAGAGAGGGCCTCCGGACAGTGGTGCCGAAGGCAGCCACTGCCGGAGAAGGGGAGGAAGGTGAGTATAAATTATTGGCGCCGAAATCAAGAAAGAGAGATTTCTAAATGGGAACTAATTTAGGTGGGCCCTTTAGTTACCGGAATTGAACCCTCCTACCTAATCAACAAAGTTTTCACACACATGTCTGGACTAACTGTATTACAAATTGAACAAAATCTACATATAATAGTGTCTGTTACCTGTTTTGTACAATACTTCTACAGTAAACTTTGAATTTTAAGTCTTTGCCATTAATCTTTCAAGTTATTTCAAAAATGCCACCGGACATTCATGTGCATCTTCTTCCCTTAAATAATAAATCCTGAACCCCTTTTTATGGTTTTTTTACACCCCCTACCCCAAGACTTCATATAAAATTACATAAAATGCCATCCAAAATTTTCTAAGATTCTTACAGCTCATATGTTTTTGGCACATTAGCCTGCACGTCATAAATACATACAGATAGACCTATCATCTATCCATTCTTCCTCAATTCAAATTTCTCATACTTTTACTCTCTTTTACAACTCCGATTTCATAGATCCAATTTCATTATTTATATTTTGTTTGATTGCATTTATATATTCTGATTCTCTTTACTTTGATTTTGCAGGTACAAATTCAAAATACATACAATTCGAATTTCAATTTCAAATTCAAACTCATTCAAATCTCTCTCTCCCCCCCTGATTCTGTTTCTCAAACCCAGCCTTTTCGTTGATACCAGGTATACTTTTTATAGTTGAATTTTGATGAGTTGGTATTTTTATTCTAAGATTGTTATTATTAGTATATAATTTGAATTTGAAGTTAGTTGTCACTAAGGTGTTTGATATAACGTCACAAAGAATTTTGTTAGAGTTCTCACTAGCTTCTGTTCTAAGAGAAATTTCGCCTTTTCCTCGACTAATCAGGCTTCCGCAGAAAGCAAGAAAATTGTTGGCGTCTTCTACAAGGATAATGAATATGCTTCGGCCAATCCAAGTTTTCTCGGTTGTGCTGAGAATGCTTTAGGCATTCGTGAGTGGCTGGAATCAAAAGGCCACCAATACATAGTCACTGATGATAAAGAAGGACCTGATTGTGGTAAGATATGTTGATCCTTAAGCTAAATTTTAAGTTATGCTAGAACCTTGGTCTTATTGTCAATCCATCATACAGATGCATAGTTGGATGATGAAGAGGTGTTTGGTTTACTCAAGTCATTCTTTACGAAAATAGAAGTATAGTTTACAGAGTACATAGTACATAGTACAAATTTTTGAAAGTGTTGTCTAAACTCTAAACTGAAGAAAAATGTTCTCATCCTAGAGTTGAAAATATGCACAGTGTTTATATCTCTACGTTAAAGCTGAAATGATGGTGTCATCTATATATGGATTTACTAAAGATGACTTAACAACTGAAGTGTCTCTATTCACCCTGCTGTGTAGGATAATTTTACATACCATAGAGGACAGTTCTGAATCTTCGTGTCATTTTATATGCTCATTGCAATACATTGTTCAGTCAAATGCTCTATGTTGTCGGGAACAACCATCACCACTACCTCCATAGTCACCTTCATATGAATATGCAAGATCTGCTCAAGTGTATCATTTTGTTTTGATGATTTTTCTCGAGGTTCGGCTTTCATTGTTGTGTGAATGATGAAATACTTATACATTATGTACTTTGCCTGATTTCAGAATTGGAGAAACATATCCCTGATCTCCATGTCCTCATAAGTACTCCCTTCCATCCAGCCTATGGTACGGCTGAAAGAATTAAGAAGGCAAAAAATTTGCAACTATTGCTCACAGCTGGAATTGGATCCGACCATATTGATCTGAATGCTGCAGCTGCAGCTAGGTTGACAGTTGCAGAGATTACTGGAAGCAATTTGTTTCTGTTGCAGAAGATGAGCCTCAAGATGGAACCAGAAATTGAGAACCAAATAGGGGCGCAGTTTGAGGAGGATCTTTATAAGATGCTTCCGAAATGTGACATAATAGTCATCAACACTCCCTTAACTGAGAAAACCAAGTAAGAATCTTTTACCCAATGTTGAAACTTAAGATGTCTTGAATATTATTCGCGCTTCTACAATACAAGAAAATTGTAACTTACCACTAAATGTATATGTAACCTAGGGGATTGTTTGACAAAGCTAAGATATCCAAGTTGAAGAAAGGGGTTCTCATAGTTAACAACGCTCGAGGAGCTATTATGGATACACAAGCAGTTGTTGATGGTTGTTCCAGTGGACATATAGCAGGCAAGTTTCAAAAAGCTATATAACATCCCTTCCCTTAAATAATAAATCCTGAACCCCTTTTTATGGTTAGTTAGGATTGAAGATGAAAAGCTAAAGTTAGTTGCGGAGGGTTGCAATCCAAGAGTTGTAATTGTCAAAAAATTACCTTGAATTCTATACCTTAACAAAGAACATGACATATTTTAATCTCAGTATTATCTATCCTTTTGTCGTATGTTTGTTTTTCTAAAATTAGTTAATTCTTAACCGCTTCAATTATTATCTGATAAATTATTTTTTGCATCAGGATAAGGCAAAGGAATTTTCTGGAGAAATCTCAAAAGCACAGCACACTATGCAGTAGGCTTCTTTCTTTAAATAACTGGATTCACTGATAGTGGAAGTATTATGATCTCTCTGTTCAATTTGTTTATAATACATATGCCTATGTGCAGGTCGCTAGATAAAACAATATCTAATCTAGAAATGGAATTAGCTGCAGCAAGGGTCGTGCAAGATTTTATACTCACTGGTATACCTATATCTGGTGACTTGAGTGTAACTGAACCAACAAAGAGAAGAAAATATTTAATGGTGATCGGCATTAATACTGCTTTTAGCAGCCGAAAGAGAATAGACTATGTTCGTGCGACATGGATGCAACAAGGTTAATTAAGTCTTTCTTGAGTGCGTTTTTCTTCAGTAACATTTAGTGTTTCTTATTATTAATTATATGTTACCAGGTGAAAAACTAAAGAAGCTTGAAGATGAGAAAGGCATTATAATGAGATTTGTCATAGGCCACAGGTGGGTGGTGCTTGAGCTGATTACTATGATTAATTCGAAAACTATAATTACATACAAGTTGGATGGGGAAAGTCACCTTGGTCGCAACTTTAATGATTTTTATTGTGTTTCAAAGCATACTATTAGATTTACTTTACACTAATATCTGTTTAAAATCTTATCTTGACTTTAGTTGAGAATAAAATTAATTATTGTTGATGGAAGAGGACTTTTTCTTTGTTATTAAAAAAGTATCAAAATATAGTTAGTTTGAATCTCCAATCCATTTGTTGTTGTCATTAGTGCTACATCAGGTGGAATTCTCGATAGAGCTATCGAAGCAGAAGAGCAGAAACATGGAGATTTCTTGAGGCCGGTAAGACTTCTCTTCCTGTTTTCAACATTTCCAACTATTGTGCAATAAATAATACAGTTAGGCCCACACCCATCATCTCATACCAAAAGATAACATCCCATTGTCTACGAATTACTCAAACAAAACAGTTGATGAGCACTTCTTTTATTGATTAAATCTGAGCAGGACCATGTTGAGGGATACCTTGAACTGTCAACCAAGACAAAGATATATTTTGCCACTGCTGTTGCTTTGTGGGATGCTGATTTCTATGTGAAGGTTGACGATGACGTACATGTAAACATAGGTAAAGATCTAGCTAGACACATCATTTTGGCATCTTGAAGATTCATAAAATGATATATGTATAGATGCTTTCTCCTAATAGCCGGCTAAAAATATGCTGTAGTTTATCAGTTTGCTTGAAATTATGATGTTTTGTTCCCTTCCATTTAATAAAGAATTCATATCTAGGCAATAAATGGCAATGTAAGAACCTAGCATTTTAGCAATACTTGTATGACATAAGGAGTATAATTTGTTAGATTGAAATTTGCAGATAGCTTCAGTTTTCTTAAGAAATAAGCAAACACGAATCATTTTTAATGAAAGTTACTTTTAACGGATACAAAACAGGATTTTTTTTTGTACACGTTTTGATGTTACTTTAATGAAAGTTACTTCATTATTTCGATATGATATTCTTTTGTGATGTTAGGAGCCTAATGAGTCAAATGTTGATTTTATAAACTTGATTTTTTTCAAGGTTATAATGAAGTATAAAGGAACAATTTCTTGAGAGAAGCATGAACTTTGAGAAAAAGCAGAACATGTAATCAAAATTACTTTTTAAAAATCCGGGTATTTGTTAATTTGACAATTTCTTGATTTTACTCAAGATCATTTTTAATCATTTATGCATTGTTTAAACTCTTCCTCTCATTTAAAATTCAAAACTAATCTCTTACTTTTTTTCTCTCAAGACTCCCACACTTAATTTTAAATTTTAGGTATGTGCGCAATGTTTCCTGTTTATCCATCTTGGTTAAATCTGTTGTTCCAAGCTGAGCTTTCTGGTTATGCTCTGTTTATTTGTTCGTGTATATATATACTTTTATATGTATTTTTAGATTCTTGAATTTAGGTTTGATTGCTAAGTTTTCAGTTCTTCGATGAATTTGTTTGTTTATTATATTTAAATGATCTTATATTTTTCCTGATTGAGATTTGTGTTTCTGTTTTAATTCGTGATTGAGATTTGTTTGTTTGTATGTATTTTGAAATTCTTGAATTTGTAGTGTTTGAAGAAGTACAACAGTGGATATGGAGAATCGCGTCCTGCACTGCGTGATAAAGGATTCGAATATTGGTAAAAATAATAAGTCGCCTATATGGATAAATGTAATTAATTGAGTTTAACATAATGATTGAATGGAGGAGGGATTTGTAGGTGTGGATGGAAAAAACACATTATGCAAGAGTTATGTGCATTTTTGGTGAATCAAATATTATAATGGTTATGTTACAATATTTATCGAGGGTTTGGTTCTTCAAGTAGAAATCAAAATAAGATATGTTTGTTGAGGTGATGTTCTATGACATACAAGTATCTAAGATAATCTTGACAGCTGCATAGGTAATTCACAACAATCTTGGTAATTTTTTTAGATTCAAGTTTTAATGTATGGTTACATGTGGTTATGTCAGTTGTTACAAGCCATCCTTTTTTGTTGCAAAAGCGCCTTATCTAACTGGTGGTGTTGGTGTTGCTCTGTTTTTGCATTGAGATGTGGTTTATTATTATGTATGTAGTTTCATTTGGCGTGTTTCATGTTTATGAATGTTTTCATGAATTCATGTAATATATGTATTCTTTTGATCTTAAGTTTTGTATTGTGTTTAAAAAATGGAATTTGTTGTTGGGTATATAGCATTCATAGTTTCATACACATAAGTGTTTGCAAGCTTAAATTGGACTTTACATCTTTATAATCTAAAAAAAAAGTTTGACAAAACTAATTTTGGTCTTTGCAATCAGAATTAGGCCATCTGAGTTGATTGTTTTTTTATATTTCTACGTAGTAGTTTATTTCGAGTTGTTAGCGTGTATGTTTGTAGACAGTAGTTTCGTGGGGTTCTTAGGTGTTCTCGATCTTTTGGAATGTGAATGTATTATATACCTTCCCGGCTTCCGCTACAACTTAGGAGGGATTTTAAGCTTAATATTATTCAATGGTCTTCAAAAAAAATCAGAATTAAACGTCTTATTGTAACCTATTGAAATAGGGCCACTGCATAATTCTTTTTTATTTTAGTTGAAGTTTTATAAATGTAGTGAAATCCATTAATTTTAACAACTCGAAATTTTCAAGATGCAAATATTATTTATCTCAATATTATAATTTTAACTTAATCTTTATAAAAAATTTACATAGTCTAAATATTAATAAACATTAGCTTAGATCTCGTGCGGTATATGATTTTCTTTAATATAATATTATTTTTATTTATTTTATTATTGAAAATTTAAAACAAAAATTTTGTAGGTTAAATTTATTTAATTGATTTGATTTAATAATAATAATAATTAAATATGTGCTACAAGTTTGAAAAAGAAGAGGATTTAGTTAGAACATTAGAAGAGGGCATGTTGTTAGCTTTTCATGGCACTTAATTGTAAGGTAGTAGTTTTTATATTCAATGTCATATGTGGTTTTATGATATCTTCGAGTTTTAATAAATTATGCTGGTACTACTACAAATCTGAAATGGTTGAATTGGTGAATGGTGATTCTTTAACTTGCTTTAATTTATGTTAAAGTTAAGATTTTAGAAATGTATGGGTTTGCTAACGTATTAAGTTTACCTTTCAAAATAATCTTTTAATTAATTACGGGTTTTACTTATAAGTATAAAATATTTAAAAATCGAGGTATCGCCTAAGGCGATACCGAGAAGTTAATCATAATAAATTTATTTTAAATTTTTAATACAAATATATTTATTATAAAATAGTTCATTAAAATAATTAATATTGATCATAATATCCTCCATTAAAAAAAACTTTAATATGTTTATATTAAAAATTCGAGGTATCGCCGCAAGGCGATACCGAGAAACATTTAATACAAAATTTTCAAGCACACCTCTTTCTTTTGTTTTATTTTATTCTCTAATATGGGGAGAAAGAATTCATTAAAGATATTCATTTTACTATTTACAGACGACACTTCAAAAAAATGTGAATGAGAAAATAAATAAATCTAATATTACTTATTTATTTGTATAAATAACTTAATTAAGAAACTAAAATGCTATTATTTTAGTATTAAATAAATTTATCAAACTATTCTCAACTATAATTTCTTTTTGATTTGGAAGGAAACTGCATAAGTATGATTCTAATATCATGCCTTACGATATTAATATGAAAGATAACAACAGTTCACTTGGAACTTCAACCTATGGAGGACAGGTTTCTTTGGCTTCAGATAGTTAGATGTATTTCTTTCTCATTCTTTATTATGTATGCTGCGTGTTGGAGGATCAATATCTATTCCTTAACTTACTTTTATTTATGTTAAAGTTAAAATCTTAGAAATGTATGGATTTGCTAATGTGTTAAGTTTATCTTTCAAAATAATTTTTTTATCAATTTGCAGGTTTTACTAAGTATAAAATATTTAAAAATTGAGGTATCGCCAAAGACGATACCGAGAAGTTAATCATAATAAATTTATTTTAAATTTTTAATACGAATATATTTATTATAAAATTGTTCATTAAAATAATTAACAGTGTTCCAAATATCGTCCATTTAACAAAAAATTAAATTTTAATATGTTTATATGAAAAAACCGAGGTATCGCCGCAAGGCGATACCGAGGAACATTTAATACAAAATTTTCAAGCATAACTTTTTATTTTATTTTATTCTCTAATATGGGAAAAAGAAGTCATTAAAGACATACATTTTAATATTTTACAGGCCTTCAAAAATAAATGTGAATGAGAAAATTGAATTATACAATTAACTGTACAATTTTTTTTGTAGTTTTTTAATCTAAAAGGGATACGTATTTCATTTTCAAATATAGAACTCAGATAATTTTTTGGTACTTTGTTTTATGATTCATTACATTAGTCATGAACTAAAAGTTTCAGTGAACGTGGAATTGTATAGAACATCATATAGTGAATTGTAATAAAAGTACAGTAACAAAACAACTTAAATAGTTTCGTTTTTAAACATGGGGTTAATGAATATAGTGAACACTGTCCTTAATGAATATAGTGAACTCCTTATATAGTGAACTCACATATAAAGAAATAAATATTAAACTCACATATAGTGAACTCACATATAGTGAAATAAATATCGAACTCACATATAGTGAACTCTTTATATAGTGAACTCACATATAGTGAACTCCTTATAAGTGAATTATATTAAGTTAATAATTATATGTATCTCACGGTATATATCTTTACAATACCATTAAGAGGGTTTTTTGCTTTTAATAAAGATTTAATTATTATAGATATTAATTTGAAATTAAGTTAAATATATTAAGATATTAATAATTATATGTATACCGCGGTATACCTGACATACCATTTAAAGGGGGTTTCTGCTTTTAATAAAGATTATAGATTCAAATGATCCAAATTTGAATCAATTTCATTTACATCTTTTATATAATTAAAAAAAACCAATAAACCACACTTAAATAGTTTTAGGAAAAATAATAATAAACAAAACTAAAGGTAATCTTTTATAAAAATAAATAATAAAATAATCTTTTAAAAAAAATTTAAATTTTTAAATCCCATGCGTAGCGGGCATAAATACTAGTCTATATAATAATGTCTGTGGCATGTTTTGAGCTTCTCCCGGAAGCTTTGTGTTTGGAACATAGATTCCCGCACCTACATACGTGCAATACACCCATCTACTTTTGAATTTGAAATTGAAATTCACTTTTGAATTTGAAATTGAAATTCACTTTTGAGTTTGAAATTGAAATTCATCTACACAATTGCCGAGAATTCAAATTATTCAGATAACTTTATATACGAAAGTTTTTTTTTTCTCTCTCTCTCTCTCACTCACACACACACATTCCCTCTCCTACACTCTTTTCTTCTCTTTATGATTTATTTTTCAATTATGTTCCTAATTATTTGGTTACATTAATTTTATATTGTACATTATCTTTTCTAATGATTGTTGTTTATTTGTTACAGTATGCTGGGCAATTGTTTGATTATTTGCCTAATAGAAAAGGTTGGTATGCAAGTATCTTTCCGTTTTTTATACATGATGATTTTACTTCCCTGATAATTTGGGATATTTTTCTTATCAAAATAATTTTTAATGGTTCATTAATTCGGATGTGATTTTACTTCTCTCATGATTTGTTGTATTTTTTTTGTAGCTTGAATTTTATCGATGTTTGTTATGTTTTGATGTATGTTTGGCTACCTATTTGACTTTCATTTTTGTTTAATTTTGTTGCAGGTTGAAGGTTGCACATCAACTGTTTGATGAGTGATCCATCAGAAAATATTTTTCGCGAGTCAAACTTGAGGTATATTTAAAAGAATAATAGGTTGCTCAATAGAAAGTGCCTTAGTATGTGGATATTTATGATGTATTTGGATACAATTATGGTGTGTTGTAATTTCATATTTGCAATTTTGTTTCTGTTTTTCTAAATCTGTGTTGAATTCATATAGGCATAATTGCTTTACTTGATTCATTATAAATCTAAGATGGTCTATTGGTCTCTATATCTCTGTCATGTGACAAGGCCGACAAATTTAAAAATTTATTTTGGTATCAGCCAAAAAGGGAGAAGGGATTGTGAGGGGTCTATTATTAGAAAATAGCTGTCACAAGGGATTTTAACTACAAGTTGTCTCCTATATTTATCTTATTTGTTTGTGTTATTATGAAAGTTTTGACATGGTGCAAATGATCAACATCATCTGATTTTGTTAAGAATTAAGTAAGCTTTTGATGCTTATAAATTATAATATAGTCCACGAATGTCCACTTTGTAAATGTTACTTTTTATTTATCCAAGAACACAATCTCAACCAGGCGCTATGGTGTTCAGTGTTGTGAGAAGAGTAGGATGAGCACCATTCTGGATGTTGTCGAAAACTTTACCATTTTCTAATTTCTAAATCTTTATCATTTGGTGCGTTCCACACAAAAAGTGTGTTAATGCCACATGTTTCTAAAATTCTAACTTAGCTACTCAAGTTAACTTTGAGATTTTGCGGGTCTGGTATTTAGAATGGGGTTCATTTATGGGAAGAGGAAGGTTGATGGATTTGAGATCCCTCTAAATTTAATTGGGGTATCATTGGAGAAATTATTACTTGCTACACAAAATTTTACCAGGCCCTTGAATTCTCTTCTTGCATCAGATTTATTGCTAGCTGCTCCTGTCAGTGTTGATGATGTTGCACTAGCAGTAGTCAATGCAGTTAAAGATGATGACATCTTTGGACTCTTCACGGTTGAGCAACTAAAGGAAGCGGTTGCCAATGTAAGAGTGTAAGGAAGAAACCATGTAATGTGTTGTATTTGTTTAGTGCGAAATGAGTACTTCTCCTATATTAAGCAACTCCTGCTACCTTATATGATAATGCAAGTTTATAAAGAGGCAATTTTATTAGCTGAAATGAAATATGCTGATATTTTATTGTGACCTAAGAAATGATCTTACTTAATAGCTTAAAGAAGTATATTGCAAATACAAGGCTTAGTTCTTTTTTTTTTTTGCTAAGTACAAACCTTAGTTCTTTAATCATAAGAACCTTGCTAATCATGTTTTTGAGAGAATTTACTAAATAATATTTTATGACAAAATGTACATTACAAATACATACACAATCTATAAGTTCAAATTCATTTTGTAACCAAAACTTAAATCAACCATATTTATCAAAAGCCAGGGGCCAACTTTATAAATCACGAATTTACCAAATTTTATAATACTTTTTAAAAATCTATCATTTTTTAATTTTATTTTTTTATTAGCACATATGATTTGAGGGACCAAAGATGTCAAGGAGATTTGTTAATTTTACTTACATAGAGAATATTAATATATCATTTATTTAAATATACTTTTATAAACTTAGATTTATTATATTAATATAGGGGTTTGAGACGACGTAAAAGGGAGAAATTTTTATTAAATTTTAATTTCTAAAATTACCCCTAAGTGGTGTCCAGAATTTTTGTTTCAATATTTAGTTTTTAGCTTTCAAATTTTTTTGTGAATTTATAATTTATACTCAAAAGGAAAATGAATGATTAGCTATCGAAATTTTTTTGTATAGAGTTCGAGGCTCCGCCAAAGGCAGGGCCGAGAAGTTTAATCAAATAAATAAAATATCTAAACATTTTTATGTATTTATATCAAAATGTTAATAATATAATTTTAAAATTTAATATATCCTCAAGTTCTTCATCGAAAATGAAAATAAAATGACCACTACTTCCATTGTATTAATGATTTTTAAAATTTTTTAATCAACGTTTAATATCAAGAAATAAAATTATCATGTATTGTAATATTTAAAATATTCACTTGAAGTTACTAAAAATAAGAAAATTGTGAAAAGTTGAAAATGATACGTCTTGGTCAGTAGTCAAAAGGTGTTGCACTCTATAAAAAGACATATTACCTGTATTACATTAATAGACTAGAACAATTTTTTTTTGAAAAACTAAAAAAAAGATATAAAAATAAAATAAATTCATAAAATTTAAAAACCCAGCATCGCGGGCTTAAATACTTGTATTATATAGTACTCCCTCTGTCCCTCTCATTTTTTTACAGTTTTTTATATTTTGGCACGTATTTTAAGGCTAGTATAATTCTACAACTTATTTTCAAAATTTTCTTTTTCTAAATAAAAATTTAAACATTATACTTTTATTCAGAAGAAAAAAAATATTTAAAATAATTTATGAAAATATATTTTTTAGGAGTCTTAAAATGCGTACCGAACCCCCATCCCAACATAAAGAACTCGGGGGCACAGAGAGAGTATTTCTTAGTGCTATAAAGGGTAAGCGTCATACATTGGGCGGATTAATGGAATCTAACAATTCATTAAAATAACTGGGTTAATAAAAATTAATTTTTTTTTATCAAACATCAATAACTCAATAAACTGAAAATAAAAATCAAAAATAAATAATAAACTAAAAATGAAAGTCAAAAGCAAATTAAACACAATTCAACAAAATATTACACATCCATAGTAAATCAGAAGAACATAAAACATGTATTTACTGCACAGACTCATGAAAGCCATATTTAGTTTACTTTGTATCTAAGTTTTGTTGGTGAAGCTAGTCACCTTAAAAACAATTCTGCAGTACACTCAGTTAATTATGATATTTTCAACATGTTTTCTCCTGGATAATTATGTTAACTCGCAATTTCTATAAACTAGGTTGTATCTTTCAGAATAATCATCCAACTTGAAATAGCTTTTGATAACAAACAACTAAACAATCTGTTGTAATAATCTAGTAACAGCCTAACATGTATGCAAACTATCCGTATTATCATATATTTTAATTAAATTCTATTTTTTTTAATTGAGTTGAGTCGGCTTAGAAAAATTGAAAACCATATTCAACCTGTTTAAATTGGATTTATATTTTTCAATCCAAATATGTATCGATTTGGTTCGGGTGAAATAAGATCGATCGGTTTGGATTGGGTTGTTCTGTTTAACCAAATCCATAATTTGATTTGTGCTCTTTTGGAGTTTTTTGATCTGTGCCATTTACAGCACTCACGAAGATCTTTAATTTCTCAATTTATGGATTAAATTAATGGAATTTATTATTATTTATGATTAATCAACTATTTTTGTTATGCAGTCAAAATAATATATCAATTCATCGATTACTATTCATCAAATGAACATTGTACATTATAAATTTAAATTCATGTTTATTATTTAATTGTCCCAAAAATAATATTCAATAATAGATTAATAGATAATTTTAGATTTTTAATAAGATTGCGGATAAATTTAAAAAGGAAGCCAATTAGTAACCATTATATATTCATATGTATAAAAAATGAAAGAAAAAACTGAGATTAAATATGTGGGAATATGGGTGTTCTAAGATTTTGTGTGAGAAAATAAACACATTTTGTTTTTTTTTTGCCCATCAATCTAGCGACCGAATCAATCAAATGATGGGGCCGGTGCATATGCTCTTATCAAACCGATCTACTAGTTTCGGTATGCATGTTTTTTTTTTTGACAAAATGCAATTACAAGACTTAACATTAATCGAAACAGACCTTCAATCAAATGTACGATCAGGATACAGGATACATATGAGACACACGAGCAAGTTCATGAGCCGACATATTCGTAAATCGCTTAATGAAATACAACTTAATGTTAATAACTAACTGCTGGGGTTTACTCATAAGTAGACCTGACAATGCGTCGTGTCGTGTACATTCGTTCCGTGTACTTTCGTGTCAAAAATTTGTAAACCGAACCCAACCCGAATTGAATCCGTGTACCATTTAGGTGACACTAATCCGGAACGGATATTTTCGTGTATACACGGAAGTACACAGATTTTAAATAAAAAAAATAAATCTTATTTATATATTTTCTAAATATACAATATTAATAGTGAAACTTTTATTTTATTTTTCATATATAATTATTTATATATTTTCTAAATATACAATATTATAAATAATATATATTTTTTAAATTTATTTCTTTATTTATTTAATTCGTGTACTTTCGTTCCGTGTCGTGTACCTATTTTGAAAACCCAGACCCGACACTAATTATATTCGTATTTTTTCGTGTTCGTGTACCAAATTTTTGCACCCAAACATTAATTATTCGTGTCGTTCGTACCGTGTTCACGTGTCGTGTATGAAATTGCCAGCTCTACTCATAAGGCTCCAACTTCCAAGGCATGTTTAAGTGATAATAGGTAAAATGATCTCAAATTTCATATATTTCTACATTTTATTATTGATGTTATTTACAATATAGAATGTGGTGGCATAATTTACAACGTAAGAATCATCGGTGACTATAAAATTAACTTTGTCTATGTCTATATTGTAAGTGGCAACTCTGTCCAAGTATGTAACATAGATACTCTTCCACAGTCACCCTAAGATACATCGATGATTGGGGACCAAATCCCACGTAACATATGCTCAGATTTTACTCTGTCCAAGTATGTAACATCTGCTCAGATTTTATTTGCGCCGCTGCTTTCCTGCGAGAATTGGTTGAATTTGTAGTCTCCTACTGAAAGCTTCGTTGAAAAGGAAGCGAGTTTGGAAAGCTGAGATGATTGGGAGCCAAGCAAGACAAGCAATAGGTGCAAAAAGAATAACACCCATTCCATAATCATAAGCTTGAGCAAATAGTCTTGTGAACTGCCATAATGCAGTACCCTCTATCTTTGGCCTCACTGCTTGCCCGATCTGCAGACACCAAATTTATATTTTTAGTACACAACCCAACCCAACAAAATGTCATGTTCCCACAAGGAATATAAATCCTTACCAGAATTAATCCCCAACCAGTTGGTAAAAATGCCAAACAGCACACAATCAAGTCCATCAAAGATAATTTACAAACCAAGGAGAGAGCCATTATGGTGCCTACGACTCCCAGGAAAAGTAACACTTTCGAAAGCCTAAAAGCAAGCTGATGGTTATCACTGAGATAATACCTTAAAACTTTTACTCCCTGTAGGTTACATGAAACTTTGCAAGTGAGATTAATTAAAGATTTTACGGCCGGTAATACAACAACTAGTACAATGACATGAATATCTACCTTGATCAGTAGGAAAATCACGATAATGACAACCCACGAGAGCAGATAAACGATAAAATTCTTGTTCTGCCCAGATATGTCGAGGTGATACACCAGACCATACTGGTAAAGGAAAAATCTGAGAGAAAGAAGTATCTCAATCAACCTTGAACACAACCCTGAATGACGAAGATGGGCTTGCTCATCATACCACCAAGACTGCCAGCTTTTATCCTGTTGAATTCCCATGCCACCCTGCTGTTTGATCCACTTATTCCAATCTTTCCAGTCATCCACTATCTTTCCCCATTCGAATCCAGAAGGATTGAACAGAAATGGAGCGAACAACCAAGTCAATGACAAGAACCAGACAGCATATGTTATCAATACATATGCCATGCTGCTACGGTATGATTTCCGAAACAAATCATAAACAACCAATAATAGCAGTAGCTCAAATCCTTTCATAAAATGACTCCGAGAATATAACCTATAATTCTCTGTGAAACTGGCATGAAACACCACAAACTTCCGACCTGTAGGTCTGTACTTTGCACCCCCATGAAGAATTGTTCGACCATAATAGTGAGATTTTGTTCCAAGGTTAAAAGTGAAAAAAACAGCAGCCAGCTGTAATTGCATTAGTACAAAATCCTTGAGAGCAGTAAGAAACCCTTTTTGGAGTCCAATCTCCATCACCATGGGCAATCCTGTTAAGAGTCCAAGCTGGATAAATGATTGAGATGCTAGAGCAGTTTGCAGGGACTGTATATTCTTGATTTTAGCTTCAAGAAGAATTGCTTTCTCCAAACCACTGAGAACAAGGTATAGTTGTCCATATAGGAAAACGTAGATTCCAATCACTGATATCTGCAACAATTTCAAAATTAAATGTAATAAATTTATTGACACATAAGAAACAAAATTTTGCACTTTCTATACTAAATTACAACTTAAAAATGAACAGCATGAAAAGGGATACTATTCTAATTTATTTATTTTGCGCTTTTTATACTAGTCTTCGCTAACTTCAGGTTTAAAGAGCTAAATCTAAAAGGAACCAGAGGGCATATATTTGATGTCATCTAAATACCATTATCTTGATACATTGATACTGCAACTATAAAGAAGTATCAAATCTTACCAGGCTGCTAAAATAAAACCCAGTGGTTGTGAAGTAACAAGAAAGCATACGAAAGAAATCAAATCGGCGTCCAAGACGATATATGTCACGGCTAATAGTCTGTTCACTGTTTCCATTAGCTACTTTGGCTTCAAACTTGGAGATCTGATTAAGGCCTACATCACGACCTTTGCCAACTTGCATATATTCATGGTATGTAACATATCCCCGTCGTAATGTAGTATTGTACCCTGTATTGTATAAAAATACCAGTTGTTTCATACAAAAACGAAAAATTGATTTCATGACGAAAAGACACTAAACTATATAAATCTTACCAGCAAAAACATCTTCACTCAAGTTGATTGTCTTTGATGCTTTGCTTATGCCACCTCTGGTTAAGTGAAATACCCTGTCAAACAAATCTGGATGCCCATAGTGGAACCTGACCCTGTTTTAATCATATATGACCGAGTACTAAGCATATTTGATTCACAGAAGAGCTAATTAACATTATGATACAAAGTAACATATTAAAAAGGTAATGCAAATCAATAAATTATAGAGGAAACGTATTCTGATTTTTATCATTCTGTATGAATCATGAAAGTAACGTGCACAGATAGCCTTGCAAGTGTTTTGAAGAGGACTAACGGTTATTCGAGGAACTAAAAAAACTGCACAAGAGAGTAGAGACCAATACACTTGAGATTGAGTCTTATTTCATGATAGGAAAACATCAAACCTGAGAGGATTTGCTAGAATTCTTTGACCAATGGTGACAAAACTGGTTTCTTGATAAGACATGAACCATGCTAAGGAAGAAACACTGCATTTACAAAAACAAGAGAATGCTCAAAACCGAACTTTCAATAACTGCAAATATATTTTCAGACGAAAGGAAATATATTTTAGACCTGATACAGTATTTTATTACCTAGGAGAGGGAGTATACACCAACAACAGTCTACAAACATCTTTGAATAAACATAGTAATTAAGATTCGGTTTGTTTTCATAACAAGTAAAGATGCAAGATTTAGTATTGGAGTTGAACTTCAATGTATAAGAAAAATGCAAGATTGGGATATTGCTGCTTAAAGTTAAAAATTAATACCAACCTTCCGGTGAATATGTGTTCCCTCATACCAAGTATTGTTGGACGGTGCGCTCCTTGGTGCCCTAAAAATTCTTGTAGGACATTTCTCAGCTTAAAAGCCTCTTCCATATAATTATCCTGTAAGAATTTTAGTCAACGCAGATAAATTTTATTTTGAAAACCATAAGTCTCTGCAATATGAGGTTGAGCATACTTGATTCATGTCAATGGCTTGGAGAGCTTCACCACGAGTAAAAACTATAGCATGATTTTGATTTTCAGGTTTCCCTTCTCCAATATTTGGCGGACCTGGAAGCTTTATGCGATATATTTCCTGTGGGTATAAATTCACATGTTAATACAATATGTATGATAAAGAACATATGAAGGCTGGCCTTATGACTATTTCATTACCTGGTCAAAACCATTGACAGCTTTCACTAAGATGGATGAATAAACTTTTTGAGTCTTATTCGCCGTAATCTCTTCTTTCTCCTCGACATAAGCCACACGTAGAGAAGGATACCTTCAACACAATAAATTGCTCTTTAGACGAACGACATATTCAGGGACTTCACAACTCTGCATTATTTAAAAGTGTTTTCTGCAACAAAACATTACTTTATCATCAGATCAAGTATATCTTGGGCCTGGGGGTGTCCAGTGGATTTTTGTGATCCAAACAGTTGACAAGAAATGACGTGCGTGAATTTCAAGTCTGCTAGTGCATCAAGCTGCACTGATAGTGTATCATTTCCCCTTTCAATGGCATCATAACCCTGAATAATATCTGCATATCAATATTTTACGAACAACAAATATCAAATTACTTGACAGATTATCTTTTAATAAAATTTGGATCTCAGTTTAGAATAACCACACCTACAAAAAATAAATAAATAAATTATGCACCATACCATCATCTTCTGCCATGTCAAGGAAGGCTTGTAACTTTAACGCTTGCCTATAGTACATCATTCCTCTGACTGTTGACCCATACAAATGGTGATGGAAGTTATATTTAAGAAAATCAGAATAATTCTTTGTTTATAAGATCCACAAGGATGAATGCTGGTTAGTGCCACTCACCAGTTCTGCTCAGAGTCTGTCCCCTATATGAGGCCCAATTTCTGAAATCTTCCTCCTTAATATCGTCACTTGTGTCGTCCGAATCCTCAACTCCAATGCGTTCCAAAAAGTTCTTCCACTCATCTGCAAGATGCACAAGGCAGAATGAAACAACTGAACTATAAGAGTTCAATCCAGACATATATAACATAATCTTTCATTTTTAGAAAAATTAAAGAGTACGAGGTTGTCGTAACCTGGATATATCCTCTGCATATAAAAGCTGATAGACACTCCTTCTTGGCTGGAATGAAGCTCTTTAGTCGAAAATGTAACTTCCTCCAGGTAGTGTGGAGTCAAAACACTAGAAGTCAAAAAATTAATGATGAAAAGCAAACTATATGTTGGATAAAAAGCATGTATGCATTTGTTGCATTAGTACGCAGATTAGATAAATAATGAGTCATGACAAAGTTAACAGAAAATATATATAATTTAGAGCATACTATATGTTTGTTAGAAATTTATATAAAAGGTTCAAATAAATCCTGACTGAACATGGGTTTTAAATCTCTGACACTGTAGCCTAGTGGATATCCCTCACCCTACGAGTCCCAGTGGAGACAAATATGCTTGTGAGTATTTATATATAACCTTGCCCAAAAATAAATAGCCAAAAAAAATCCAGACTGCCTTCAAGTTGTCACCTAAATTATTTATCTAAGATGGAACGACAAAATTACACAATTTATCTTCCAAATATGCTTATACTGATGTACATGGATAATACAGCACCGTTGATGAAGAAACAACAAACATCTGACCCTAATACTTATCTGAAAAGAAGAAAAGGACTAACCTGAATGACAACATGTTACGCACTTTTGGAGCAGTGGGTATGTCCATAAACAGAGAGGTGGCAAAAAATGAAATACGCCTCCGGGCCTCCAAATTGGAAGGTATATCCAGTGCTGTGTCTTTAATGGTAAGTAGCATAAGGAAGCGCTTGATCTGTCAACAAAAAAATATCACTTTAGTCGCATGAGCATCTGCACAAACGAAAGAGGTTTTTGTGCATGATAGCATATTTATAAAGTATAGCTGCTAGAGCTGTAACCATAAAAAGGGCTTCATGGTTTCGATGGAAGAAAAATAAACAAATTAACATTTAATACCTGTTCGTTTAGAGGATTACTATCTGGCAAAGGGAAATGTATTGAGTGCTTTGAGGCAAACAATTCTGGTACAACATGACTGAAAAGTTCAGTCGACTCTGCCTCAATTTCTCTGTCTGAGTTGAGTGCACTCAGTGTTCTGCAAGCATGTACAATGAAACTTAAGGTAACAAATAACTTAAAATATAATCTGTATTGAACCCAATGTTTCAATGAACAACCTGGAACCTTTCAACATCATATCATTTGTTACAATTTCCAAAATATCTTGGAGAACTTTCACGATTTTAACATGGTGATCTTCATCTCCCTCAACCTTGAAAAATTATTATGTTACAAAGAATGGGACTTGAAATTCAAATGACATACGAGTTCTCAAGTGTGGCATACCAGAAGTTCAACCATTTCAATTAACTTGGCATGGAGACATGGAAGTACACTCATTTTAAGGTCTTTGAGAAGGCTTGATCTTCCGACGCTTTCTTCAATCTCATCTACTATGCCAGAAATGATCCTGTGAAGAAATGCATTACAGAGCATATTTTATGTTAGATGACTACATTAAGGCAGCCTTCACTAATTTTTAAGAAAACGAAATTAATAGATAAGCAGTATGTTATGTTATAATTCTTTTGTTGGCAAAAAAAAAAAAAAAACTTGTCTAGAGTAGCTTCATAACTCATTACACTCTACCTCCTCTCCAAATCCCCCACTACAAGTATTTCAAGGATGTTTTTGAGTGATTCATAGCATTCCATAACGGACATGTACATGTAGTCATCTTTCTTAATCTTCTTAAGAAGATTAGCATCCTTCCCCACAAAATCTTTTGCAATGCACAATGCTACTGAAACCTGTGGCAAACAACAAGATGCCCAGTGAGAAATAGATATTAATCTCACATGCTAGTATCAGAATTCAATAAAAACCGGTAAATCACCTTATTGGCTAGAAGAAAAACAGGCCAACGAATCTTTCCAGACAACAACTCTGGTGAGAATGGAATTTTTATTAAATCAACCTCCCTGCTTTCAGTAAAATATCATTTTAATTATGTCTCAGTCTATAAATGTAGAAAATTAATAGTAACTGAAAGTAACCTAACTTGTTGCTCATTAAGTCCTCTTCTCGGATTCTACTGATAATTTGGTTCCAAACTAGGACAAACTTTACAAGACTAATCTTTTCTGTTTGAGACACCTGAAACAAAATTAGTTGAATTCTGCATCAATGATTGACAAAAATAAATCACAAAAACAGGTTGCTAAATATCATAGATTGGAAATGTCAATACCTTCTGAAATCTCTTGCTAAATAATCCCTTCCTGCTACTTTCTCTCTTCACTGGCGGTGGGATGAAGCAATGATTAAATGCAGCAGGCAAAGCTTGGAATCTACTTCTCAGCATGCCTAATGTTCGTATCTACATAAAATTGGGTTAGGACTAGTAACATACTGCAATAATACTTTGAAGATATTTAGATATCTCACCTCTCCAATATGATGTAGAACCCCGTAAAAGCCACCAAATATTGCACAGAAAACAGAATACCATATCTGAATGTCCATGAAATATACCTACAAATAATATATGTGCCTCAGTTAATGTGTTGGTAAATGAAGATTACACGAAAAACTTCTGCACATATGTCCACATTTAATGGATGTTCACCCGATGCATAAGTACTATATGGAAGCAAATTCTTGTCCAGTTCATGTGTATATGAATTAAAAGACTGTTTCTCTGAGAACTTTCAGTCACTAACCAAGATTATTGGAGTCCAAATTGCGATGATTGCACCAGCATTACTCTGAACTGATTTGGGAACAACTTAAATCAGAAAATTGAAGCCAGAAATATTTAATGATTTATATATACATTAGTGGAAAATTTACCTCTAGGAAAAAGTTCATGCCACTCATAATCTTTTACCCCAATTTTCATGATTTGTCTTGTTGGTGCTATGAGCGGCTTTATCTGCATAAATTTAATGAGCACCAGAAGTACAGAGGTGGTTAAGTGTATTCCCTTCACATTTTATAAGATAGCGCTAGCTCTTAATCCCCAAAACAGGATTACTTTATGCCATTAAATGTTTTTACAACCTGTGGACATCTGCGCATGGTATTCTACACTATGTAACAATCGAATTTTGCTATTTTAACTTTTCAAGAATCCGAGTAAAAATGCATAGACTTCAGTAGAATATTCCAGCAACACAAGTAAAACCCTCATCATTTATTTCTGGAAGCAGCTACACGAACAGCAGATAGCATGTGCCAGTATTTCCTTCCTTAGTAATGTAGGGCAATAAACTGATAAGAACTGCTGAAAATTTAACTACTATTACATATTTAGGATTTTCAAAGTGGTTCATTTGCCATTAACTATCAACAGTTTATTACCTAGCCATGTTCAGTTCCCAATAAACCTTATTAGCACCATATTTGGCTGTCATGATAAATGAAGAACGTTAATATAGTACTCACTTCAAAATTGTAGCTAAACGAAAATTTGCTTAGCAACAATAGCACCCAGAACAATGTGTACCTACAAGTAACATCAGGAACAGGGATAAATAAGTCAGTAGTTGTTAATTAAAGAAAGAGTTACCAAATTATTGGGTGGTAGCCTGGTAGGTACTAGGGACAGTAAAAATACTTCAAAATGGAAAGCTGACTTTCTTGCATTCCTCGTCCAACATATAACCTGGGCTACAAGGCAGAGAACATTTTGTTAAAAAATGACAGCATCAAGGTTGAACGATCTAATAAGGTGGCAATAGATCATATGTAGAATGTGCAACATGCAGTACTTCATTGAAAATTCGGAAAGAGATAAAAGATACCCCTATTAGGTTAAAACCATTGGTTGAATGGACTTAAAGTATTCATGGTATGCGCGGACATGCATACTGATATCTCTAAGAAGGATGACCTTTGAGAAAATATACCCAGTCAATATGCATAAAAGTATGAAGCGTCTGACATTGATGGAGTTCTCATGACAGGTAATACTATAAAATACTTTCCGCAGTTAAAAAAAGGTAATGAAAAGCAAACTAATTTCCTCTGCAGTTGTCAGAACACCAAGTGAAGATCGAAATACCATGCTTGGAAGTCAGTGAGGTAGATGCTTAGTGCTTAGGAGAATACACGAAGATTTTTTTTTTTCAGGAATGTCTCTGCCATGTTACACAATGATGGTTTCAGAGTGGTAATAGAATATTTAGATTTGAGAAGTCATTTAAAGTATGGACTATGGATGTGCCCATTCAGACACAAGGTGAAACACTCAGGGTTCTTTATTATTTGGCAAGTAGACATAACAGAATTTATCCATCATAAATATTGATATGGGCTTAAGTCTCTGAACTTCCACTCCAAATCCTTGAGTTTTCTACATGGTATGAGTAAAAAGAGACAGCAGACAATGATATTATGGATTTACATCCATCACAATTGTTTGGGTAATATTAGCATGAAAGTTTAGGGGATGTTTCCTATTTTTTTCCTACAGTTGCGTTTTTCTTTTTCATAGATACTACAAAAGCTCTTGAGTCTCCAACATTTTAGTTTGGTGTACCTCTTTTGGTTGAATTTCAAGGTCATTAATTACTACCTTTGGAGAAGGCATAAAAGTAAAAATATATGTTTATGACAATTTTTGCCTACGGTGAGTGCAGCATTCTACTGCACATATGCAACAGGTATAAACTCAAGAGAAAGGCCATGTGCAGTAATGCTACCTGAGTCCACCAAGACAAGATTGTGCAGATTCGGAAATTTGAAGTTTCAATGTATCTACCAAGTGCAGGTACAAGAAACAGTATCATGTCAAGTGCATTTGTTAGCAAATAAATTGCCACTGCAACCATATATGGGGAATAGCACCATTCTCCAAGCCAACTCCCATATTCTGAAGAATAACATGTATATCTTTTGCTAGAGCTGGAATATAATATGGGAAGAATGATAGTCCATATCATTGCAACCACCATCTTCAGCACTTTTTTTTTCAGTTGAGAGGAGTTCATTGTGCATCTAGCATTCCATGTAAAGGCAATGTCCAAGACAGCTGCATGAATGTTATAATAGTAAATGAGGGTTAGAAAATGCTTTTATAATGCACAAAATATGTTTTTTAGAGGTTATGTTTAACACAGCTGAAGCATTTACGAAGACGAATAATATTTTCTGAGATGCTATAGTTCTGTCATACAGAATATCAGAATGTCTGATATTGATACCTGCCCCATGACCAATGAACTTGACCAACAGGCCAATTCCAGAGACTTGTTATAAAGGCGATAATGTAGTCATCACCATCTTCTTGTAGTAACAGATACGTTAACTGCATATCTAAAATGGCGCAACAAGGACTTAATACTTGACCAATCTTCATAGTCAGTCTTAGGCTCTTAGCTTTAGGCATATTAATTTCAAAATCACACATGGAGAAACCAGAAAATCATCGACTTTATTGGCTTCTCCTCTAAATTTATGTAGTTGTCTAATCAGTATTCCCTGTTAACACGGAGTGATATTGTATTTATATCATTTTTACACAGACTCTCGACATAATCCTCTTTATATCATTTCGATAATTAGTTCGGTAGAACCTTAAATTTGTAGTACTCCGTTTCCAGATAACTTAAGGTTTAATCTCTAATGCGCCTTAATAACTATTAAAAACTTCATACTAGTTCTACCTCTGCACTAACAAGAAAGCAGTATTCCTGCGTACGCTAGATGATAAATGCCCTTTGTGTAGGGACAATGTGTTTCTCCCTCCTTTAAAAAATTTATATTAAAATTTAGATTTCACCTTGTATGAGTTTGAGGACTGCTGAGGTAATAAAAACGCTCATGATGTCTTCAAGTATATGAGTGTCAAACACTTGTAACAGAGATTCCATATCATTAGATGCCATCATTATCATTGCCTGTTGGAGACAAAGCGAATATTAGAACACACAAGAAGTAGGTGAATGCAGAATGTTGCTTACACACACCTGGAGAGACAGAATAAGAAAGCTCCACATTCTGTCGAAGCTTCTGAAAATTTGCCAAAATGAGCGAACCTCAACAAAATTTGTCTTCCCCAACCATTTTGGTTTTCTCCCTTCATCTGTAGCAGCCTGAAATCAAGTTAAATCAATTCTCTATATCATTGGAACTCAATGTATTAATTTATATTTCTGTTTGTAATGACAATTGATTAGTATACCCCCATCTCTTCATCTTCATTTCTTTCGCAGTTATCTTCTTCCGTATTCTCAGTTGACACCTGAGCTGTTTTGAGTTTGGGCTCTTTTATGTTGTTGACACAGAAGAAATCATGGTCCTCGCGCATGGGCCAACCTATTTGGAAACATTCAGGAGACCTGAGCATGCACAATAAGTGGTGGTCAAAGACCTATAAGCTACCTCAGTCGTGCCTTTAGCAGTCTGCAGAGGAAACCACATAAGTGGCATATTATATACGGTATTGATATTTACCAGAAATACTCATTCAAATCATCATAATTTCTCCATTTGGAATGATCAGTTGTACCATTGTTGCTTTTCATTGCTTCCTGTAATTAATAACATATAAATTAGAAACTATAATAAAATGAGAGGCCGAGCAACACACAATTTGGAAGTCTTATACCTCTTGAATAACCTTGTATATGGGGAAAACTATATTGTTAAGAAAAGACTCAGATTCTCCCCCATAGGCAGGCATGAGTTTGTCACCAGTCATGCTAACAGCATCAATCAACATACTATGCAGTTCATATGCCATCTGCAAGAGGATAGTAGAAGAATATACAGTAAAATTTTGGCCCGATTTTCACTAGGATAACTGTAGAGGTCTAAAATTATGCTAATTTTGCACTATAAATTGGTCACAGTGTAAAATAAATAAAGTGTAATGGTCTTCTAAGACTAATCTCTAATTTTTATTTCCGTAATTAAGTGTTTATGATCGTTAAAAGCATATGTTGAGAGGTATTTAAAGTCTGTTTAGACAACTCAGCTCCTGCATGTCTACTCATATGCAAAAAGACATTCAAATTAAACTTGGAACCTTAGGGGGTGTTTAGTTCATGGTTAATGAGCCCGGTTAACGGGAATCGGAACCACAATCCCATGCATTAGTGTTTGGATTAGTCATTAAGTTGTATGGTATGGGAACCCCATTCCTTTTAGGTGGTTAAATCATACCCTTCCCACCCCTTGGGTTCCCATTTCATTCATATTCCTATTAACCCCCATTTCCATTTCCGATTTCCATTCCCAACCTCCATCCAAACCCCCCCTTAAAAGATCAGATGGCATGCAAACTGGTCTGGACACCAATAATTTGGATAGCATGATTACTCCGGGCCATAGTTGTGAAACGTCTTAAGCGCTGGCTTAAGCCCAGCAAATCATTCAGTTTGCGCTTTTCTAGGAAAAACTCAGCCACTTCCAGTAAGTGCCCCTTAAACGCTATTAGCAGGAAGACATAGGCACTTTTTGATGAGTGTGACCAGATCTGAATTACTTTCGGAATTGTGACAGTCAATTTTAATTAACAAAGTATCAACTATGAGGAATTATTTGAAAATCTTCAAGAAAATAAAGATGTTTGACGAATGGAGATACTGAAGTGTCATGAGTCCTTGAATAACTTGTATTAGTTTGGATTTAACTTGTGTATTGTCAACTACAAACTACATACTTGAATTTGTTTGTCTTGGACGGTGTTATTTTCTCTTGAATCATTATTATATCCTAAATGCTTTTCTGATTTCTTGGCAGGAACTCCGTGTCTTATACTTAACATATGTACAGAAATTTAACCTTAGGAAAGGCAATGAAGCCCAACTTACATGGTGAAATATGTAACATAAACACTCTGGCATAAACCTCAAGTTTGCAGCTTCTCCCCAAATAAGAAGATAGAGTCCTACATATAAAAGCTTATATTGCTGGGCTTCTTGCTTTAAATATGGCAACCTGCATATTAAAAAGACATACACTGAGGACACTAGGATGCGGCAAACTAAATTTATGGTTGAATCCAAAGGTTGTTTAATACTTTTAAGCGGGAGAATTATTGTCTGATATAAGTCTTGCCTGATGTTGCTTTTTCTTTCCAAAAATTTGCACCACTCTGTATAATTTTTGAAGAATTTCTTCATCAGTTCATCAAGAGCTCCATCCCCCAACTGATGTCACAAAGAATCATTTGAATCACAAACTAAAAGGATAAATCACTAATGTAGTAGATAAACATTGAATTAAGAATTAAGAACCTTAGTTGCATGTGCTTGCTTATTACTTTGTCGAATATGGGTGTTGGCGAGGAGTAAAATCAGATGCTCCCTCTGATTAGCAATGTTTCCTTTCTAATTATGGCCAAAAAAAATATAAGCACGTTTAAACCTTGATAGAGCACCATTCATTTAGTTGTTAATGCTCACCCTATGTAAATGGAATAAACACCAGAAATGGATATTGACAAGATTTAGTTCAGTGTTACCTGAAATCCAAAGCAAAACTGGAGCCAATCAAACAAGTCAATGTGGGCTACGCGTCTTTTTAAATCTTCAATGAAAGGTAAACCCCGGACATTGCGAACAGCAGCCACTGAAAATTTAATCTGTAAAACTTACATTATTTTCTCAACAAATAAATCACTTCTTGAAACAATTTTATTATTTTTTTCAATTTCATTTTAAAACATTTTGCACAAGCTACATAGATACAATCAGATGTTACTCGGTCATTGTGCGTTAGCCTTGCAATAGGCCACTGAACCACACAGTGTCATTTAACTGCATCAGTGAAGAACTTACTAATTTATAGATGCTGCTACCATCAATAATATGTACTGGAGGTTATTTAAAGGGACTATGATTAAGTTATCTTACAACATCAGACCTCAGGGAGTTGCATAATTGCTTGATGCACACCTCCTTGATCAAGGGGAAGAATGTTATAGGGCACGTAGAAATCAGACTTTGCTCTAATACTATCACCATCAGCTAGGGCCTACATTAAAAGGAAGAAACTGCGGATAAGTTCTTTTATTGTTCTGATCTTCACATTGTGATAAGAAGGAAAAGAAATTAAATTAAAAATCTAGGAAAAAGAGAAAATTAATACTGGTGAAGAAAGCTCAGAAAAACCTGGGAACCAGCTGCATTAGTCACTGTGTCTAATACTTCCCGCAGAACAGAAGCAATTGCACGATACTTAATCAGCCTCTGTCTGTCAAAAGTCGTATATACTCACATAATTAATTTTTACTGCAATGATAGTATTGATAATAGTTAATAATTAAAAGCAAGTATACAAATTAAGCAGAATACAGTGAGCTACCTATGTTCCAAATTACAATCTCCTCCATGCTCGATAATGTAGTCTTTGTAATAACGAAAAACACGTTTAAGTTCACGTATATCACTTTTTTCCTTCCTTGTTCTGATGGTAACTTCTTCATCCTGTGAACGCATGACAAGATCGAAAGTAGACAACCATAAGGAAAGGCTAAAAGAAATGCTTCAAACATTGCTTCAAACATGATTCATAGTTACAAACTGTTGTGAGCTATACCTGTTCCAGCCGCTGAAGTAGTGAAGTTTTGAATTGCCTTACTCCCCTCCCACTAGAATTCCGATCCAAGTTATGTGCAACTTCAAACGCATGAAATCGACCTGCTCAATCAATTCAACAGCCCATTACACCAAAACTAGAGTAAAAGTTTCATGATTCAATCCAAATACACACTAGTTCGAAATTAGAAGTACATAAAATTAAACGTAAAGGAAACATTATTTCGCGCATAAATAAAATTGGATTAATCATGCTAAGCACAAATGACTTGTAATTAAACAGGCTAATTTGGTTCAATGGTTCTAACGAATCTTCAACTTTTTAATTAATTAAACAAGCTGTAGCTAATTAGGGTGACTTACAAATGTAGGCAACGCGGGGATTATCGAATTCAATTAAATTAGCAACACGAAGAAACCTCTGAATTTCCGAAACCAAAGTGACAGGCAACTTCTCACTATCAAATGGCTCAGCAGCGTAATCACGGCCGTAAGTTATTGATCTCGCAAAAGGCCTTGTATGATCACTACTAGTATACTCTCTATTATAGCTGCTGCTACTACAAGCACTTTGATGAAATGGTTCTGCAACAACAATTTCAGAAGATGATGGCATTTTGTAAGCAGTGAAGAGTCGTCGTCAATAATGCATGGGATTGTATGCGTGTATTTATACACATTTAAGTAATAGATATGGGATCTTACATGTATCTGCATCATGGTGATTGTGATCTGCTTTATTCCTGGGTGCTGCTTTTCCATGAAAATCTTTTGCTTTTGCTTTTTGATCAAGTTTGTGGGTGTGCATGTTGTATAATTATCAATGGATTCATACTCTGTACAATTTGATGTTGCAACTAAATACAACAAACTAAGAATTTCGAATCTTTTAATAACTTTAAAAAATAATATTACTTGCAAGTACTTATTCCAGTATCAAAGAGTCCAAAAATAAACATGATAAAGGTAAGGAAATTAAAAGAAAGGTCTCTACTTTAGGTGCAAACCGTAAAGACACCGTTCCCCAATATCTTACTTATATCATGTTCTAAGTCTAAATATAAGTAAATGGTACTCCTACAATATCCTAGTGGATACCTAAATCACTCGGATATTCATCTCATTACCTATTTCATTTTCGTGAAAAAAAAATTCACTTCCCTCCTTTTCTCCCCTTCTTTTTTCTCTTTTTCTTCCACTCATTTTCTCTCTCTTTTCAAATTTATTATTATAATAAAGGATATCGAATGGATATAAGTAATACTGTTGGAGTTCTTACAAAAAAACAAATTCCTAAATCAGTAAGACATATTATTATATATTATTTATAAGTAACACACTAAGACATTGTTGGACTTGCTCTTATATATCAAATCTTTAAGTTAAAAGCTAACCTAACAAACATAAAATAAAGAAAATACTAAAGCAAAGGAAGACGTGTGCAGATATGTATCAATGGTCAATCTCTCAAAGTTTTTAAAAGAGTTTCTGCGATGCAAATTGCAATCAACTTTTTTGTTTTTTAAAAGCTAAACTTAAGAAATATATAAAAGAAGAGAGCAATACTACTAGTAAGGAAAGAACGTAGCAACCAGCAAGTGTTGATAAATTCGCAAGTATGAGTGCGCTTGTACGGGGCATCATAAACTTTATGTTAAAGCTTACTTACCAAACTACCATAATATGATTTGCAAGAACATGCATGCAATTATATCATATATATGTAATGTTAATTATGGATACGTTTTTGTTAATATGCAAGTCATTATCTGTAAATTGTGAAAAGAGATGCACTTGAAAAGAACAAAAGTGAGGAGGTTATTACTTGGCTATGTTGAGATACTTCTTGGCTAAGGATGTTAAAGAAAAGATAGACAGGTGGGAAGGACTCCTCAATTGCATATACTGGTCAAGGGTCACTCGTGCTCATTTATAAATGAATGACGGAAATTCATAACGGTATTATTGTACTATTGATTTTTTCAAATGACATCAATTGAAGTTTTGGTCTTTCAAGTGGAACCACTTAACTTTTGGCTTCATTCAAGCGGTACCACTTTGTCTAACAAGCGTTAATTACACTGTTAAGTCCCAACTAAACATAATTTTACCATTTAATTAAATGTTAAATATAATTAATTTAAAAGTAAATACTCTCTTATAACACTCTCTAAATAAGTTCAAAAATGAAAGAGCGAATTGGGGATTTGGGCGAATTGGGGCTTTGGGGATTTCTGCAAACTGCTATTACTGCTACTCAATTTGATACTAATCTGCATCAAAGGTATGTATTCGAAAGCCTATATCTGAATTATACTAAGTCTCTCTGTTGAACAATATGTGTATATGTGTGTGTGTATTTATGTATGTGTATGTATCTGCTATTTTAGGGTATGTCGGATTTTAGGGTTTGTAAAATATGTGTGTAATTATGTATGTGTATGTATCTGCGCGCTATTTTTCGAAAGTATGGTTGTGTATATGTGTGTGTGCGTGTATGTGCAGATGGGTGGTGTAGAGAAAGTGCTAATCTTTAATTGGAGGGATAACAGTATTGATGTTAAGGTTGATACGGAGAAGACCACGTTGCTAGATATTGTGATAGAATATGAAGATGAAGCAAAAAAACAGGGTATTAATATGGAACCCTATTTTCCAACTTTTGTATATGTATTTGAGATGAAACATCATCTATTACTCTCAGATATGGATTTGATGAAGCTGTTTGATTGATTAGCTTCAAAGAAAGAGATAACAATTTGGGTTGGTACTGTGGTTAAACCAAATCAATTGTACAAGTTGTTTCTGAATGTTATGAGATCTCAAGAGAAAAAAATGAGTGTGACTTCTTGTGGGAATGAAGATATATATGAAAACCTGCATTCATTGGAGGATCTTGAGGATAATTCGATGAATTGTCAGAGGCAACAAGTCAAAAAAAGTGTTACAACCACCGAAACTATAACAAAAAAACCACCAAAACAACCAAACAAAAATCTCTTCCCAAAAAGAAAGCAAGTCAGCCTACTAACCTACCTCCACCTCCCATATCACCAAAAACCGTCTTCCAGTCTTTACCTATGAGGAGGAGCCCTAGATTTTCTCCACTTACAAGTACCATCCCTTCTGATCCTGTGAACCCTATCTTCTCTGAGCCTCATATTGAGACTATGTTTGCTAAAAAAAAATACCTAAATCAACAGCTAGAAGAAAGGGTTTAATTCTAACAGCTCATACATTACCAGAGGATAGTGTAACTGTTGAATCTAGTGCAACTGGGAAAAGGAGTGCTAAGAGAAAAATGTGTTTTAGTGAAGAAAAGTCTGATGAGAATCAAAGTGACAAAGATGATGATTTTGAATTGAATTATGGAGAATCAAATATCCCTTCTAATGAGGAGATCAACACAATACCAAAAGTCAAAGATATTTGGAAACATGGACACTGGCATGATTTTGTGGACAATGATGATGATGATGATGAGTATTACCAAAGGCTGTACAAAAATGGGGAGCTTTGTGAAGAGCAAGAGTTTGGAAAAATTAAGTTAAAGTCATGGATGATTTTTCTTGATAAAAGCCATTTCAAAGGCTTTGCAATCAATGTTTTGTGGGCAGACAACACAAGATACACAGCTACTTGTTATGGAGCTTGCTGTGATTGGAGAATTCATAGCAGTAGGCTTCCTAATGGCATTACCTGGGCAATTAAGAAGATTGAACCCAATGTGCATACTTGTAGAGGGCTAGAAACATATAATCCAATATGTGATGTGAAATGGGCTGCTTCAAAACCGTTGGAGGATGTAAGACCCAATCCAGACATTCCAGGGAATGCTCTAAATGAGTTGTTATTTCAGAGAAATGGGGTGTACATGAAGAAGAGTTCTTTGTATAACATGAAGAAGTTGGCAATAGATAAATTGTTTGGTGGACATGATGAGTCCTACAGTGAGCTACCAGCTTATACCAAGGTTATTTGTCAGACCAATCCAGATTCAAAGGCATATTTCTCAACTGTGGAAAGTGAAAGTATTCCTAGGACTGGTCATGGTTTTTTTGGAATCTTTACAACATGCTAAAGGAATCAAGTAGGAAGGACTGGATAATAATATCTGATAGGCAAAATGTATCAACTTAATATTACTACTTAATGTTATGCTTGTTACTACTTGATTTTTGTATGCTTAATGTTACTACTGTAATTAGGGAATTGATATTGCTCTAATGGATGTTTGGCCAACTATGAAAAGAAGATATTGTTGCAGACACATCTCTAGAAACTACAAAAAACAGTTTTCTGGTCCTTTAATGTATATTTTGTTTTGGAGAGCCTGCAATGCCACTTCACAATTCACATATAGGAAAGCAATGAAAAAGCTAAAGGAAGCTGGGGGTGAGAAAGTGATGACCTGGTTTGCACAATTAGGTGATCCTGCAAATTGGAGCAAACACAAATTTGACCCTAATGTTTGTAATGACTCCAACACTTCAAACTTTGTGGAGAGTTTTAATTCAACTCTTGGAATAGATAGGTGCAGAACAGTCCTGACATTGCTTGAAGGTACATTGCTTCTCCTTCACTAGTACTTGTCTGTAATATTTTAGTTAGTCTAAACAATTATTGTTTCATATAGGCATCAGAAGAGGATGCATGGTTAGAATAGCTACAAGGCATCAAAGTGCCATGGCTTGGAAGGATGAAGATCTTTGTCCCAAGATCACAAAGCTACTTAAAGACATCAGCAAGGACACTAGAAGTTGCAAATCATATATGTCCAAGCCAGGGGAATATGAGATTCATGAGGGTAAATCTCATTTTCCGTTGTCTTTAAATAACAAGGTTTGTTCTTGTGGGGCTTGGAAAATTTCTGGTATACCTTGTAGACATGCTATAAGGGCTATGATTCATGCAAAGATTGACCCTCATAAGGTTGTTAGCATATGGTATTCTGTAAGGACATACAAACAGTCTTACAGTTTTCACATTAATCCCATACCTGACAAAGAACAATGGCCTACATTTAATGATCTGTCTACCATTGAGCCACCTACAATGAAGAGAAGAGTTGGGAGACCAAGAAGAAACAGAAGTAGGGAAGAGGGAGAAGATCAAAAGGGGAAGAGAGCAAAGACTGTGAAATGCAGTAAATGTGATTGTCTTGGCCATAATGCCAGAACTTGCAAGGGAGGTTTGACTACAAAAGAAAAGGCCAAGGGTGCAGGAAGTGGACCAGTGGTGGTTAGACATCCAAGAGTTAGAGATCAGTCCAAGGCAGCAAAAGCAGCCAAGGTAGCAGCTAAATTAGCAGCCCATGAAGCATCTCAAAGCCAGTCTCAATCCCAACCTCAAATTTGATGTTTTTGGACTATTTTAATGTTTAGAACTACTGAAATTTAATGTTTTTGGACCAGTATGGATGCTTTTTATGCTTGGTTATTGGTATTGCACTGTTAGAAACTCTCAATTTGTTTTTGTTCTATTGGTAACAGTATTTTGGAGGGAAAATTATGTTTATTTGGGACTTAACAGTGTAATTAACGTTTGTTCGACAGAGTGGTACCGCTTGGATGAAGCCAAAAGTTCAGTGGTTCCAATTGGAAGACCAAAACTTCAATTGGTACTATTTGGAAAAGCCAATAGTGCAGTGGTACCATTAGGAATTTCCCAATGAATAATGTTGCTGGGAATTTTTTTATTGACTTGTAGGTTTTAGCTGCTTTTGAGTTTTGACTAAGGTATCTAATAAAATGAGTGTATATATATATATATAGGCTTGTGCTCATATGAGAACCCCACTAATTGTGAGAACTGAGATCTAATCTCAGCCACACATTTTAAAAGTTAATTTTAATCTTGATCATACATTTAAATCTAATATTTCATGGATACTTTCTTTTTTTTACCTCATCTGCTGACCACCAACAACCGTGACCTGTCTCCGTCACCAAGCTTCGGTTGGCGCCGTCGTCGCGAAGCTCCGGTTGCCGCCGTCGTCGCCGCCAAACTCCGGCTATCATCATCATCACCTACTCCAATCATCACCTCCATTAATCTTTCTCTCTCTCTCTCTTCTCTCTCTCTTTCCCGCTCCCCCATTATTAGTGCTTCAGTGCTTCGATTAATTTCAGATCTGAAATTAGTGCTTTGATTTGATTTTACTTTGATTTTCGTTCATTTTTTTGGTGATTTTTGCAATTTGAAAATTCTGTTATGGTACTGTGGCTACAGTGGTGGTTATTGGTTCAGGCGGTGGTGCAGTGGTGATTACTGATGACGGCGGTGGTGATTATTGGTTATTGTATTAAAAACGTGATGATTATGTGTTGAATTTTGGTGTTTTTTGGTAACGATGGTGATGATTACTGGTTATGACGGTGGCCGGAGTTTGACCGGAATTGATGGTGGGAGATGGTTGAATTTAAAGGAGATGATGGTGATTTTTATTTAACGGTGGTGATTTTTTCTAAACTGTGATGATTTTAGTGATGACGTTGGTGATTATTGCTAGTCGCCGGAAATGATGGTCGCTGGTGGCCGGAGGTGGTGGATGGGTGGGGTGGTGAAATATTAAAATATTACTAAAATTAATTGAGTGGTGGAAGATGAATATAGAGTATATAAATAAATGGCTAGGATTAGATCTCATATCTCACCATAATAAGGGTTCCCACTGGAGCGCGACCCTATATATATATATATATATATATATATATATATATATATATATATATATATATATATATATACACTAGCTGATAACCCGTGCGAAGCACGGACCGAGTATGAGTCGACATCAACATATTAATATTAATAAATATTTTTAAAAAATGTATTTGTCGAGAATTGAATGATAAAAATATATAATAAATAAACCACTATTTAATTATGTAGTTAAAAACAATCAAACCGTTTGTAAAACTAAAGAAATTAAAGTAAATAAATAAATCGTGTATGATTACGTAGCTGCAAGTAATCGAACCTTCGATGTAGCTAATAAATTTAAAGTAAATAAATAAATCTTGTATAATTACGTAGTTGCAAGGAATCGAACCCTGGATGAAGTTAAAGAATTTAAAGTAAATAAATCTTGTATAATTACGTAGTTGCAAGGAATCGAATCCGGATTTCGTGATAATCAAATTTGGTATTTTGGTACCGCGCGCCATTTTCACATTGTTTTGCTTATTAATATTAATTTTAATTATTAAAAAAATATTAAAAAATATACTTATAGATATTTGAATGATAGAAATATATAATAAATAAATACTATTTAATTATGTGGTTATAGGCAATTAATCTTGAATTTGGTACCGCGCGATATTTTAACAATATTTTCTTTATTAATAAAAAGTATAGAAGTTATAGACAATTGAACTTTGAATGAAATTAAAGTAAATAAATAAATTTTGTATAATAACGTAGTTGGAAGGAATCGAATCCTGAATTAAGCTAAATAATTTAAATTAATAAATCTTGTACGTAGTTGCGAGAAATCGAACCCAGGTCTCGTGATAACCAAATTTGGTTCTTTTGATACCGCGCGTCATTTTCACATTGTTTTCCTTATTAATAAAGAGTATAGATTAATTTTAATTTTAATTATTAAAAAAATTATTAAAAATGTATTTATAGATATTTGAATGATAGAAATATATAATAAATAAATACTATTTAATTATGTGGTTATAGGCAATTAATCTTGAATTTGGTACCGCGCGATATTTTAACAGTATCTTCTTTATTAATAAAGAGTATAGAAGTTATAGATAATTGAACTTTGAATGAAATTAATGAAATTAAAGTAAAATAAATAATTTTTTTATAATAACATAGTTGTAAGGAATCGAATTCTGAATTAAGCTAAAGAATTTAAATTAATAAATCTTGTATTTAGTTGCGAGGAATCGAACCCAGGTCTCTTGATAACCAATTTTGGTATTTTGGTACTTTTGGTAGCGCGCGTCATTTTCACATTGTTTTCCTTATTAATAAAGAGTATAGATATGGGGTCTTGCTCATGTGAGAACCCATATTAAAATGAGAACTGAGATCTAATCTCAGTCCTTCATTTTATAATATTTTTTTTAATATTCTTTTAATCTCCATCATAGATTTCATTTTCTCTCTCCTTCACCCACCCCTTTCTTTCGAACACGCCTATCTGAATTTTTCTGCCACGTCTTTATTCCAGCCACCAACGTCGTCTCTCCGTTCAGTTATCTTCGTTAATTACGTCGATTGTCAATCTCTTATACCCGAGAAAATCAAAACAAAATGCCTTTATAATATAAAAACACATTACTTTTAGATCCAAAATGATTGATTTCAAAACATCATCAATGTCGAGTTTTTATAGCAGCAAAACATCACCATATGAGGTATTAAGCTCCGGCAAAAAGATGAAACCAAGTTTCGACCTCGATTTGTAACTGGAAGATGTATTTCATATATCGATTTTGCTTAAATTTTAGTGATTTACATTGAAACTCTGGTGATTTTGTTGGAATCTGATGACTTATTTGATGGTGGTCATGATTTGTGTTGGCGAGGGTGGTGATTAGTGGTGTCGTGTTAGTGATGGTAGATTTTGTTTAATTTTTATGATTTAAGTTTGAATCTTGTGATTTAGTTGAGATTTTGGTGATTTACAGGTGGCCGAAAGTGGTGGGGATTAGAGCCAATTTGGTGATTTATTTGTCACAAATGTTGGTGATTTGTAGGTGGCCGAAAATTGGTGGTTGAAGTTGATCACCGGAACTTGGTGGTGATGAGAATTGGTGACAGAAGATGAAAAGAAAGTAATTGTGAAAGATGAATATGCGTGGGTGTGGCATGTGGGCGTGGGTGGCGGTGACGGTGACGGCGGGGCGGGGTGGCGGCAGGGGGTGCCGGTTGTTGTTTCTGGTGGTTGTTGTATGGTGATTTTTTTTTACAGTGGTGATTTTAAGATGATCGCGGGAGGTGGTGACTGGAAGGAAACGTCGGAGGTGGTGACCGGAAAAAGTCGTCGGTGGCAGTAAAGTTGATGATGTATATAAAATAAATGGATGATCATAAAATAAAGATGAATAATAAGACTAATGAGTGGTTTAGATTTAATTATAGTATAAAAAATGAATGGACATGATTAGATCTTAGTTCTCACATTAAAAGTGGTTCTAAATGGAGCACGACCCTATATATATGTTTGTTTCTCATTTGCCTTGATTCTTGTATGGATTTTATTCGATTTTTTTCGATCTCATTACCTGTTTAAATATGTCATGAGATGTGCAAAATGAAAGTATATTCTCTGATTTGTGAAAAAATATAATGGAAAAAAGAAGAGTTATTTCTTATTTTACAAATAATATTATTTATCACTCACAACTATGACATCAAAGGGTAAATAATATATTTGTGGTCGAATTTTACCTATTTTGATATTTTGGTAACCAAAATTTCAAATACATTAGTTAGACACAACTTTTACGATTTTACCTTTCAAATATGTATTTCCTTGCCACTTTTTTTAGGAAAAAAAAACTACTACTATTTTTTCCTGAAAAAAGATAACCCTCAACGGCCTTATCGAAGAATAAGATCATTATATTACAAATTTAAAATTTTGGTTACCAAATTACAAAAGCGAGCGAGTAAGTTTAGCCATAATTTTCCACTTTACTCAATGTCGAATGCTATCATATTTTCGAACTCCAGCTTGATTTTATGATTTTAACATCATAAGAATTACAAGTTTAAACCTTTGAGAAAAGAAAAAGTTTATTTAAGTATGAAGTTCGCGGACCTTTGCATGTTGAGTGTTGGGTTGAGTTATGTCCGAATAAGAAACATCAACTATGTTTAATGTGCATCTTACACTCTTACTTGCAGGTACATGGTATCATCGAGTTCGTCATATACTACTCCTAAAACCAGGTCCAGGACTTTATTTAGAGGTGATATTGGACTACCTGCTTGTTTGTATAAAGCCCACTACTGACTACACCATTCAGGAGAGTATTATTTCCCAAAATGGAACCGCTTACGATTTACAGTAACAAGAGTAGCGAATATATCAGTTGTAAAATTCTTCTTTTTATATGAACACTATCTCAAAACTCGTGTGAAGCACGAGTCGAAATTAAAATATTAATTAAAATTGAAATTTTAAAAAAACAAATCAATAAAATTTTAATTCTATCTATTATCTATTATATATATGATATATACAACAACAAGGGATTTGGTTAAGCAATTTAAATCCAACTAGCTTTATAACCCATGCGAGTATGATCTAAATTTACATTTTGTTAAACTTTTTACATGTTTGAGAAATGAACTATTTGTCATTTTAGATTTTTTTTTCTTTCGATTTGTAATATGACCTACCCTTGTTCATAAAAAAAATGTAAAATGGAAGAATTTTGAAGTTTTGAATTTTACAGTAGTCGTGATTGATTATGGACGTTCATTAGTTTGGAAGAGATAGTTAAATGAATTAAGATGAAATTGAGTTGATTTGCATCAGTTGTCTTAATTTTATATATTGTGTCTGTAATATACACGCTAGCAGCTACATCTTTCATTAATTCCATCAAATGCGTGAGATTCAGCTACATTTTTCATAACATATGTTTTTTGGTTGTAACGTTAATAAGGTGTAACGAAAGACCAAAGTATATACACGATAAAGAGTATGTAGATGTTGATGGGCATGAACACATCCGATAATCATGGTTACAAATAGTGAACCAAAGTTGTTAATTTAAACACTGTCTTAAAATTATGTTTTTGAGTCATATATATTATGAAGATAATTCTAATTGGCAAGATCATTTCGGTAATTGGTGTACATTGACCATATAGGTTACATGTTACTTTTTGTTTCAAGCGATCTTTTATTTTTTTCTAGAACCTGCTTATCATTGAGAGTAGGAATTGGCGTTGTAGATGTTGAGTTTGTGTGCGCTGTATAAAGTGTATTCGCCATGTCCATCTTGATTGTATGATGCAATTTATAATTCGAATAAATATTTCTTGTCTACAATGTTGTTGAACATTTGAGGAATATCTTCAATCAGTGACTTTTTCCTACTTATGGACATGTGTTTATTAGTTTAATCATCATGTTCAAATTATTAGTGAGTGTAGTATATTATTTCCCTTAAGTGTTAATGCAACTATGTAATAGTAAGACCTGACCAACTTAAAATATGCTACTTTCAATTGAGACACCTACAAATCGCTTGACTTCCTTCTTGAAAAGAGTGAAAGTTGTTATTTAAGCAAGTTTCACGCCTACAGTTGTCCTACTTAAAGAACGTATGTAGTTCAAGCGGTATGTCGAATATAATGTTTGTACTTTGTTCCATTTTCACTTAATTTTTGAATACCTAATTTATTTACGTCATCCGACATGTACTCAGAATCTGAAGTGTCTTTTTCTTTCTTTACACACAATAACATATTACTCCTTTTAACATCAATTGATCAAAGTTGCACTTCAATCCTCAGTTTCATTTAGCTAATTAAAAAATATGTTAATTTCAGTAACCAAAAGCACAAACATACTATAAATGAGTTATTTGAATGTTGACAAAAGTATGTGTTGACATTAGTTAATTTGTTTAAGTGTTACAATTTAAGTAAATATTCGTTTTTATATGTTTATGTGCAAATTTAAACCCTTTTTTGTTATAAATATAATATATATATATATATATATTGACATATTAATTTTGAAATATTATTAAGTAATAATAAGTTAGATATAATTATAGCTATTGATTATCTTATCATTTTAAGTATTAGTAGAAATATAATGTAAATTACTATATTTAATAACAATGAAGTAATAAATATAGAGATATTAATGACGATTAATAAATTAGATGTCATTAATATATGTATTAATTACAGAATTTTTATTATATAATAAATAGGGGTAATTTAGTAATTTCACACCGATTAAATTGTCTCAAGCAACCCCCTTGTTGCTCTATCTATCTATCTATATATTACTATATATAATAGGCCAACACAAGGACAAAAGTTGTCAATTAAATGGCCGCGAAATTACTGTTTTACCCTTTTCTTTTGAAAAATAACAAAAATACCACTCGTATATTATTATACAAAAAAATTTTAATAGATGTGTTAGTACAGAGATTCGAACCTCCAACCTCCTTCCAAGATATCCATGGGCTTAAGCACTATGCTACATGCCTTTTTGAGTTTATTTCAAAAAACTTATTAGATAACCCACGTCTTTTATCTCTTATATTATTTTTTTTTACTTTGATGATTGAATAAATAAAATGTTGGTTTGAATTATTTACATAAATTTTTTTTCTTATTTCCTTTTCTATCTATTACTATATTATATGCCAACATAAGGGCAAAGTTTGTCATTTTAATGCTTGTGAAGTTACGATTTTACCCCTATTTTTTGAAAAATAACAAAAATACCACTGTTATATTATTATGCAAAAATATGTTAATATTTGTTAATGTAGGGAATCGAACCTCCAACCTCCTTCTAAGAAGTCCAAAACATAATCACTATGCTACGTTGTTTTTTGAGTTTACTTGAAAGATTTTATAAGATAAGTCACATTATTTCCTCTAATTCTATATTTTAATTTTTTTACTTTGAACCTTTGAGTAAAGGAAATATTGGTCCATATTATTTATATAAATCTGTATTTTTTATTTACGTTATTATATATATATATGTAAATGATCAATCATCGTTTTAAATTTTTATTATAGTTGTATATTTTTTATTAAATATACTTTAGTTATGTTGTTGATAATTCACATTTTTATATCATATTATATATCACTATTTTACATTATTAGAATTAATTAATTATACATAAAATATATTAATGAACTTGATCTAATATAAGAACTATTGTATATGTTATTTATCTCATTATTTGTTAAATCTATAATTTAAAATTAAGAAAATAAGCATCAAAATTATGTAATGCTAATGCTTATACACTTTGTTCGTCACATTCATTTCTTAACAAATTTCTTTTCAAAATAAACACTTCATTTGTTGATATTTTCTAATATTACATGTCATTCTTTATTAACTTCGGCATATCTCTAATTTACTCATTTTTTTCGTCAATTTTTTTACTTTTTCCACCATTTTAATCCCCCAATTGATGTCCGAGTCAAAAATCGGGGTGATGATTTAAAATGTAGAATATTACGGAGTATATAATTACAAAAAAGGTGTTCTTTCATTATAAATGATAAATGTAAAAAATAAAATCTTTACACTCTCTTTGTCATGATAAATGATGAGTATGAAAAATAAAATTTATATGATATAATTTCACATGTTACACATGAATGTAAATTATTTCGGATAAAAAAATATTTTCATTTTTCTCTTTGGATATATATAAATGTATTATACTATTTAAATAAAAATATATAAATTCTATCTATAAAATCATACATAATATATAACTACATCAAATATGAACTATATATCATAATTTTTAAGTATATAAAATATCAAATATTTGAGTTAAATTAGAAATGTTTTATTGATCAAACATTTGGACTTTGAGGAGTTTAAATGTATAATTCGACTAAAAAGATAAATATTTGAAAATGTAGAAGATACAATTGAATTGATTCCAAAAAGACAGTAACTCAAAAACATGATCTATGTTTTAAATAAAAAATCAACATGATTAATATGCAATAGATGAAAATAATATATGATTTTTCTCGATCATAAGAATTATAAAATTGTCTAACTATTAATGACAACCAGTTAGACTATAAGTTTTAATAATAAAAATTTAAATTGTATGTACAAAATTATTGAATGATGTTAAAAAAAAGTATTAGTCTTTAATAATAATAGAATTTTATATAATATATTAATTGGATGCGTAATATCATAAAATCATTTTGATAAATGAAATTCTAAATAGGGTTTGTGGGCTTTGAGGACATCGTCGAATTACAACACTAAAGCTAATACACAATAAAATACAAGTAAAGTTTATTTTTTGTATATGAAAAGGTTGAGTTTATTATTACAAAAATGTCATTCAATATTTGTATTGAAAAAACAGTATAACCTCGTATAAGTCTTCAGGTCAAAATCATGGTTATTTTTCACTTTTAAATAGATGAATAATCCCTGGACATTTATAAAGTTATCACATTTACATTACTTTTTTTAAAAAAAAATTAGTCTTAAAAATGATATATTTATCAGTAGATATTTATTTATAACACGTGCAAAGCACGATTTATTTTTTGTATTATTTTACTTTTTTATTTAAATTATTATAATCAAATTAAATATAGTAACGAGTGGTTCACGTATTTTTACCTTTATTTATGTTTTTAATTTTTGAGTTGTTCTGCCGGATCAGCCGTTCAGAGTAAATGTTAATTTTAACATATTGTAATAAATGTTTATTTTAATATGTTGTTGATGAGATTCAAACCTTAAACTTCTATGTAGCATAACTTTTAGTAATACATCTAGATGTTCCAATCAATTTGACTTCAAAGACCCATCAGTATCGATTGTGATTGAAAAGGATATCCAATATGAGTTGTGAACCAAATGATAAATTAAACCCCATTTTGTTTATTATAGTTTAGTATAGATTATAGTTGATTCAGAATTCATTAATTTGTACCATATATTTATAAAATTATATAACTGCGCAAAATACATGAATTTTGAGAAATATATATAAGATAATTCAATTTGAGTTATATATGAATTTTTAAAATTTAGGATTTCAATTATTTATGATGATTGAGTTGAAACATTTACTTACGTCATTATAACATGAACCCACTCTATATGAAGGGGAAAAAAAATGGCACCAAAAAATAGTTATTTGGAAATTATATATATGCACAAGTCATTAATGTTGTCTAATCATTCTTACATCGGTAAAAATAATCATGTGCCTTTTATCATATAGATATTAGTTGAATATTACGAAATCTAATCAAATTTACAAGTATTTGATTCATGAAAACGGTACGCAATATTACAAATTTACGATAAATTGCAAATATTATCATCTAATGTATTTTTAATTATAAAATTATTTCGATATATGAACAAATTCAGTGAGAAATTATTTAATTAATATATGAACAAGTCTCAAAACCTGACAAGGGTATGTTCATCATTCAAAGTAGTTACATTATTCGCCAACAAAATTTCTTATTACTCTGCACAACTCACACTTCTCATCTTACACGATCAAACTTACGATTACACAAACCTCACGTTAATAAATCGACCTACTCGCAAAAAAATTATTGACGTTTCTATTGCACGGGCTGTTACGCTAGTTATATATATAATAGATGAACCATTTTACCCTTCCTTATATTATACCTTTTTAGAGTTATTTTGGTATTTTAACATCAATAAATTTATTACATATTATTAAATGCTACAAAATTAATATGCATACTTATACATATATATTTATTACATATTATTAAATGCTGTAAATTAATATGCATATATATAACATTTACGTGAATATATATATATATATATATATATATATATATATATATATATATATAAATACATATACACACTCATGCAGACATATATACGTATGTATATATACATATAAATACTTATATTTATGATAATATATGACCATATACGCTTACATATCATATATCTCATACTATTATAGTATCATTTAGATTTATTGTAATTTTTTATGAATTAAATATTGTTAAAAATATTATTTGAGAAAATTTATAAATTAAAGCGTGTATGTGCATTGTAATTATTTATCTCTATTAAATCAAACTATACATAATTTCTGACATGCTTTAAGTATTATATTTGTTACGACACAAATACGTCCAAATCAGTACAAGCTAACAAAAAAAAAAAACTTTCATGTACTTAAATGTAATACAAACTTGTACTAATTTTAATGTTGTATAAGTCATCAATTCCTACTCTAATACGCGGACGTACAAAAAGTTTCCAAACAAATAAACAGTTTACTCGTATTTAAAGTATGTCCGTGCATTGCACGGGCTAAAGAGCTAGTTATGTACTTATAGGGAATCGAATTTACAGTGAAATCAAATAAATTAAATTAAATAAATAAATCTTGTTTAATCATGTAGTTGTAGGGAATTGAACCCGAATTTTGTGATAATCAAATTTGATACTTTGGTACTTTTGTGCGCAATTTACACTTTTTTTTGTAACGTAATTTACACATTATTTTGCTTATTCATAAAGAGATCTAAATCGGGATGAAACCAAAAAAAAAAATCAAATAACTTTTTGATTTATATAGTTATACGGAATAAAACCCAACGTGAAACCAAATAAATTAAATCAAATCAATAATTTATGTTTAATCATGTAGTTGTAGGGAATCAAACCTAATTTTATGATAATAAAATTTGATATTTTAGTATTTTGGTACTATGATATTTTTGCACACCATTTGCTTATTATTTTGCATTTGCACATTATTTTACTAATTAATAAAAGGTATAGTTTTATAAATATGATGTCGGGCTCCCACAAGAAAGGGTTTTTTGAATCAAAAGAAACTTTATTAACAGGTCGGTTACGGTGGATTGAATATTTGGTACTCTTATGTTCAGCTGAATATATGCATAAGAAAATCATGACCATACGTTGGTTATCTTTTGAAGGACCATTGAGAGCAAAGAAAGGGAACCGTGTTTAAATCAATAGCTAGGAATACTTATTAGGTTTACTTAGTTTACAATATAAAATGTCAGTATCAGTATTAATAATAAGGAAATGGATTTATACCAAAGTGTTTACAGATAAGCAAATTCCCATGACCGGTGACTCAACTGATCAAGTGGACAGAGGATGATAATATTTTACTTCTTCAAGATATGGAGAACTAGATCCCCAAGATATGTGTGCGCGGTACTGCGGTGTGGTAGTATCTGAATAGTATAAATATGGACGGACCAAATAGGTCTACAAGATATAGGGAACAAGATCTGAGATATTATGTGCCATTTAGTACTATTTACTATACGCACAGACACTGCTGCTGGACAAATATTTGTCCCAGACCATCTACCTTTCTTATCAGATACTGCTTGTTAGAAAATATAAACACTATTGGACACTGGAATTTAATTATCACCTAAATAAATCTTACCACTTCACTTTATTTCTCGTATTAACCTTTCCTAAATGTTTGAAGAACGAGTAGTATTTTTTGTACAATCTGTCGGTTCAACTAACACCAACATAGATACGACTAGAGATGCGCAACAAGTCTTTCAGGCCGGCTTTAATTCGGGTTTTAAAAAAATCGGATTTTTTAACAATCGAGCCGGACCGAGTTTTTTCAAAAATCGGTCAGGCCAGGTTTTTATCCGGACTTTTTTTAATTAATATATATATATATACTAGCCTATAACCAGTGTAAGGCACGGGCCTTAAAAATAATAAACTAAAAAATTTAATGTGAACGGAAAATATTAAAATAAAAGTAAAAATTAATATGATAAATTATAAAATGAGAAACTTAAATATTCATTGGAACATAAAAAAATATAAAAAAAATACAAATGAGGCCGAGGAAGATAAATGAGGTATTATTAATATTATTTTATAATAAAATAATATTAATAATAAGGACAGATAGAAAATCTAACATGTTTTACTTAAAAAAAGTAATTGACCGTGATATTTTTAGAAGTGTTTTAATTATATTAATTGTATTTATTAAAAAAACTATGCTGACATGTTAAAATAAGTAAGTTTTTTTAATAAGGACAAATAGAAAAATTAACATGTTTTAATTAAAAAAAAGTAACTGCACATAATATTTTTAGATGTGTTTTAATTATATTAATTTTAGGTGTTAAAAAAATACATTCACTTGTTAAAATAGGTAAGTTTTTTTAAATAATTAAAAGTATTAAAATAGGTTTTAAAATATATAAGTCGCACTTGATATTTTTGGAAAAGGGAGATTTTAATGATAACAAATATAAAAGGTAATATATTTTAATTTAAAGGTAATTGCCCGTGATATTTTTGGAAAAGAAGTAGATTTTGTTAGAAAAAAATGTTTTAATTATAAAAGTCAATCAGCTAGTTAATATTTTTATATTATTTTATTATTTATTAAATAGAGTATTAAAATAGATTTTAAAATAAATAAGTAAGGATTGCACCTCATATTTTTGGAAAATAGAAATTTTAGTGATAACGAATATAAAAGATATTATGTTTTAATTTAAAGGTAATTGTCGTGATATTTTTGAAAAAGGAGTAGATTTTGTTAGATTTTTTTAATTATAAAAGGCAATCAGTTAGTTACTATTTTATATTATTTTATTATATATTAAATAGAGTATTAAAATAGGTTTTAAAATAAATAATTAAGGATTGCACCTCATATTTTTGGAAAACATAGATTTTAGTAATAACAAATATAAAAGGTAATATGTTTTAATTTAAAGATAATTGTAATGATATTTTTGGAAAAGGAGTAGATTTTGTTAGAAAAAAAATATTTTAATTATAAAAGTCAATCATCTAGTTAATATTTTGGTAACTTAACAATAATACAATTCCATTAAAGATTATATTTGTAGTAGTTTTCGTTATCCTAAATTTAAACAAATTAGATCCCTCATTTCCATTTTTTTTTATTAGATTTAAATATTATTTGATTTTTATGTAGTAAAATATAGTGAAATATTAATGTATAATAAAACTTTCCCGAATTTTGATTATATTATGAATTTATTAATTAGAAAAAGTACCGAAAACCAAAAACCGACCGTTAACCGAAAACCAAAACTTTCAATGTTTCGGCTTTAATAATATAGTATAGATATATAATATATATATTCAAAGTTAATATATTAGTATACACAAAAAAAAAGATTCACATAAAAAAAAAACAACCCCTAAAGAGCTAAAGCCCTCAACTATTAGAATTCAGAATATATAATAAAAGACATCACGATACCTAATACTAAAAAGCTATTAGCCTAATGTTTTATCATTAAACATCAGTGCAACTCGAGAACTTTCTACTCATTATATGCATTATTCAACTTAACCTGACCGTGAGCCATCTCGTACATGACCATTTCAAGAATCACATACACTACACTCAATAAATCTTCTGGAAAGAATGGTTTATCCAACATATTGTTGATTCTTATAGACTCATGATTATTCACATTCCCTCAATTGCTAAGTTTAATATTCTTGAAATTTATTTAAAATATTATAAATTTTCAGATTTTATCCATAAAAAATCGGGTTTTTATTCGGATTTCTCAAAAAGTTCGGGCTTTTATTCGGGTCGAACCGGGCTTTATCCGGTCTTTTTGAAAGCCCAGACTTTATCCGGATTTTTCAAAAGTCCGGACTTTTAACCGGGTTTTTCTGGTTTTGGACCAGGCCGGGATTGATGAAAAATAGTAAGCTCATTTAAGATACTTGAATCAAGCCGAACCGCGCCGGACTTTTTTTTAGCATAGCTTTTCAAGCTTTTTTTCGAATCGAATCAGACCGGATTTCAAGCTTAAGGCTCTTTGAACATCTATAGGTCCATATCATAGTAGAAAACTGCACCTAATTTGATTCGTTAGGTGATTTGTTAGGTGACAAGCTACACTGGAACTTAAAGCTGAATCTTACTACAGCAAATCCAACAGTATTAGTAAATCAATTCTATGTCTATCTTCAGATCCACATACATCCAACTAAATAAAAGATACCAGACTACCACCATGGAGTTATTGACATTAATATTTTACTGACCAAAAACTGGGTACATGAGTATTATTGTAAGAAAAAGTTGTATATCTATTGTTAAATAGTAGCATCAAATTTTGAAAAACAAGATAGAATACAAATTTGAATGCAGAGTCTTTGAATTTGGGAGAAAATTCATGCCAGATCTGTAAAAGAAACACTAACAATGATCTCATCTCATGTGTTGTAAAACTGGATATTATAAAGCTGAGGTTTCTCTTATAAAATTCCCAACTCAAATCTATCTATCTATATCTATACTATAATATTATAAGCAAACTACCCTCTAGTAGTATAATACTCTATATAACAACCGTTAAATTTAAAGATAGATAAAAGAGAATAGTTGGATGTATTGTTAAAAAAATATTGCTTTGTTGATATCTAAAATGCTCTCACTGGTTCAAGGTTCGAATCCCGTCAACAACATATTGTTATAAAATATTTATATTATCTATTTTTTAAGTTACGTTCAAAAATTCAAGATATTATTTCCCTTGACAACTTATTAAGAATTTTTATCATCAAAATAAAAACAAATGCTTAGAATAACATCATATATATATTATTATATTTTTAAATTTTATTTTTGTACTGATAAAATCATATAAATCAAAATATAGATAATAAGATAAAAAATATTAAAATTCATCCATGTATCGCACGGGTTATAGGCTAGTATATATAGTGTGTGTTTGAGGTATTTTGAAAAAGTTAACTTATACTTTAAAATGAATAAGTGTCATATAAGTGATAAGTATATAAATTCTTATAAATTATATTAGTGTCCGGATAAATTTACTTATAAGTTAGTTAAGAGTTTTGCTAAATTAAATTTGAAAAAATAATCATTAAATACAACGATCTCAATTCATGCTTTATAAATTTTAAAAATACAAGCCTATAACCCGTGCAACGCACGGACGACTTTAATATTAATTTTGAAATTTACTTTTAAATTTTTTGAGATTTTAATACTTCTGAAAATGCTACCTTTTTAAAAAGAATTAAAAGTACTACTTTAATACTTTAAATCTAAAATAATTTATATAATTTATAATAGTTTATTAGCTTAGTAAGCATGTCAGTAAAGATAACCGTCAAAATTATCAATATATTTTATTGTAATATATATAAATATAAATATAAATATTTTCTAAAAAAGGTCGTGTTTTTGAATTCTAAGTAAAGTATAATTAAAAGAGTTTGTAGTTATGTTATATATGTGAGAAAATCGAAAATCAAAAATTTCAATGTTTCAGCTATTATATAATAGTACAGATAGATAGATTAAATAAAATAAATTACCGAAAATTGAAATCAAAACTTTCAATGTTTCGGCTATTATATAATAGTATAGTATAGATAAATATCGTTTGTGATAATTTAAGAAAAAAAAATTAGTTAAAAATATAAAAAAGAATATACGCTTTGGCTAACAAAGGTAATCGGTTAATTATTAGTATTTATAATATTACTATTTTATGTTACTAAATGAAATTGCATGTGATATTTTTGAAAAATGTGAGATTTTACTTAGAAAAAATTTTAGTTAGAAAATATAAAAAAGAATACACGCTTTGGGAAAAAAAGCTAATCGGTTAGTTATTAGTAATTATAAATATTATTATTTTATTTTATTAAAAAGAATTGCTCGTGATATTTTTGGAAAATTAGAGGTTTTAGTTAGAAAAAATAGAAAAGTAAAATTTTTAGTTAGAAAATATAAAAAAGAATATACACTTCGGCTAAAATAGGTAATTGCACTACAACAAATCTGACCAATTATGACGGAAATTGGGCCAATTGCGACGATTAATGATTGCGACGATTTCAGTGTAAATTTTTCTGTCATAATTGGCCAGATTTGTTGTAGTGTTGGTTAGTTATTAACAATTATTATTTTATTATTTTATTTTAATAAATGAAACTGTCTGTGATATTTTTGGAAAAGGAGATGTTTTAGTAAGTAAAAATAAAAAACTTATATGTTTTAGTTAAAAAAGGAAATTGTCCGTGATATTTTTGAAAAAGTAAGGGAATTTTTCAGAAAAAATAAAAAAATAATATATTTTAGGTGTAAAAAGTAATTGGTTATAAATAGGTAATATTATTATTTAATAATATTTTTTATAAATAAGTAAGGGTAATTAAGTAAAAACACGAAGTACAATTAAGTAAGGACAATTAAATAAAATCAGTACATACCAAAAAATATTTAGTATTATATCCAATGACTCTCATTAATTTAATTTAAAAGATCTAATGGTTAGAGATTAGATGACCAAACTATGGAGGACCATACTACAAACCAACTACAAAAACTTTTAATCTTTCGTCTTTAATAATATAATAGTATAGATTTAAAAACATAAATGTAAAAATATAAAGTATTAAAAAACAAAAAAATCAAGCAATAAGTCGATAAGTTAGGGAATTAATGTAGTCTGACATTCAACTTGTCTCTTTAGTTCATAAGTTGGGTTGACAAACACCCTACATTTAATCTTATGAGCTTATAAACGATAAGCGGGCTTATTTATACGTTGTCAAACAGACCCATAATTAGGATTCAACAAACAGTGGTTTAATCATATAAATTAGAAGAAGCACATACTTTAAAATCTAGAGGGGAAAAACAATGTAAGCCAACGCAGCAGCATACATGAAACTCAAACATTTGGATGTGTTGGCTGGCAACCTAGTGCGGTAGTGCCATGGGCACCTCGCATTATTTCTCAATCAGGAAAAAGAATGAAAACAAAACTAATTAATTAATTCATTCAATGCCTAATTAATCAAACTGCTCTGTGAAGATAGATAATGTATATACACATACAAATTAAAATTAATACAACTGCTTATAGGGTTTGTTAAGTTACATTATAAGAACATCTGTGTCTTGCCACAGTGAACCATAATTTGTGTCCTCCAAATAATTAGTGTTAACATTGTCATGATTAATGAACTGTGGATACTGATAATAATAATCCCCGACTCCTCCAAATTCATTCATATCTTCCAGTTCCAACCAGTTATAGTTATCAAGGTCATCGTCACATGAAGATGCTGTCGAACAATCTTGACCGTTGGACACATCTGCATGTTCACCGTTCCAATTGTTGTCGCAAAACTCTGCCAAATTATCGTCCCATTCGAGCTCCATAAATGTATCATTATCTTCAATCAGCATTATAGGTTCAATCTCGGCTTCTAATGATCGAATCACACTGGTTAGTCTCTCGTCATCGCAATCTTCAACATGCGATTCGTCGAGAAGTTGTGACAGGAGAAGCGCACCGGTATCGTATTCGTCGCAGCCATTGAGGTGAGGTACGAAAGAGGCCATTGATGAAATGTACAAGTAGAAGAGAATGGGAAAAAGAGAGAATAGTAATTAAGAAGACAAAGTTACAGGCACAAGGCAAGAAATGGTAGTGAGTGGAAGTTGCAAGAAAAGGAGGCATATAAATAGGCCATGTAGCGAAGAAAGGGCCACTAAAAAAGCGAAGGCCCCGCATAGTATCAAGTATCAACCCACCGATGAAACCCCGCATAATAATGGTATGATATTTTTTAAACAAATGGACGGACACCAACGTCTGAACCACCCAATTAGTCATCAAGCATCATGTGCACAAACTATAATCAAATACCGACATATTGATTTTTTTATATGTTTATTGTGTAATCAAATCAACATGAAGACGCGAGGAGGGCTCGTCATATGTTATTTCATATTCCTCCGTTCCCCTCAATTCTTTACATTGAGACGACGACATGAAGGTTAAAAAAAAATGTAAATTAATAGGGAAAAATGAAAAAAATGAGTAAAGTGGTGGGACTAATCAATATTTAATGTATAAAGTGGGTATAAAGTATGTATAGTGGAGAAAAATAGTGAATGTGATTGGATTTTATATTATAAAATGTTACTATTTTTGGTATGTAAAGAAATGAGAGAGACGTACAAAAAAAAGTGTAAATAAATGAGAGGGGCAGAGGGAGTATCAAGTATATTGCAAGAGTTGCACACTGCTTTGTAGTCCTCGATTCATGTCATAGACAAGCAAGATTTAAATCTGAATCTAAATCTCATGGATATGATATAAATAATATGTAGAGGTACGGCTAAGCAAGCATGGATATAGAGATGGGAGAAGAATGGGGAATAGTATATGAACTAATGCATGCATGATACGTCCTTGTCTTCAAATTGGTGACAAATGGCTCAAAGAGTAATACAGAGTCGTCAGAGTTGGGATGGATATGGAAACATCTATACACGTTAAGTAGCGGACACAAATTATTTAAGTTTTTAGATTTTGTTAGATACGGTGTTCGATAATTGGCCACAAAATCGATAGTTGTAGCTTGTATGGATGACACCCATAATCATCAATATATTTATATAAAGAAGAAGACGAGAGCCGTGAGGTGTCGCTCTCAAATCGCTTGAATCTATTTTTTTAATTTTCTCAAAATTTTGAATTAATAATACCAATGATTAGATAAAGTCTCAATTGCTGTTTAAATCTCTACTAATACACAGGAAACTAAATATACAATTTGTCTTTAAAATTTTCACTAATGGAGGAAAGTAAATATACAATTTTAATATTCTTGCATTTAAAATTTTCACTAATGGAGGAAAGTAAATATACAATTTTAATATTCTTCCATTTAAAATTTTACTGATGGAGGAAAATAAATATACAATTTAATCTATTTTTGTAGAGCACATCTATCTTAAATATTAAAAATTGAAATTTCCCTTTTTAATTCCTAATTTGTAGAAAATGTAGTACTTATAAAAGACAAGTATTCTAAAAATTATAAATCAGCTTATACAAGGGAGAACACGGGAATTAAGGTGGCGCCTCTTAAATCACTTCGATCTATTTTTCAAATTTTCTCAAACTTTTGAATTAATAATACCAAAGATTTGAAATAAATCTCAATTGTCTTTTAAATCTTTATAAGTAATGGAAACTAAATGTACAATTTGTCTTTTAAATCTTTACTACTAGAAGAAACTATATATATAATTTTCATTTTCTTGCATTTAAAATCTTTACTGACGGAGGAAAATAAATATACAATTTAATCTATTTAAAATTAAATTTTCACTTTTTAATTCCTAATTTGTAGAAAAGGTAGTACTTATGAAAGACAAGTATTCTAAAAATAAAGATTAGAAAAAATCTCAATTGATGTTTAAATATCTACACAGAGGAAACTAAATATACAATTTGCCTTTAAAATCTTCAATAATGGAGGAAAGTAAACATATAATTTTAATATTCTTGCATTTAAAATCTTTACTGATGGAGGAAACTAAATATACAATTTAATCTATTTTTGTAGAGCACCTCTATCTTAAATATTAAAAATTGAAATTTTCCTTTTTAATTCAAAATTTGTATAAAAAGGTAATACTTATAAAAGACAAGTTCTAAAAATTATAAATCTACTTATACAAGGGAGAAGACAGGGGGTGAGGTGACAGCCTCTTAAATCGCTTCGATCTATTTTTCTAATTTTCTCAAAATTTTGAATTAATAATACCAAAGATTAGAAATAATTCTCAATTATCTTTTAAATCTTTACAAGTAAAGGAAACTAAATATACAATTTTCCTTTTAAATCTTTACTACTAAAAGAAACTAAATATACAATTTTAATTTTCTTGCATTTAAAATCTTTACTGATGGAGAAAAGTAAATATACAATTTAATCTATTTAAAATTGAAATTTCCCTTTTTAATTCTTAATTTGTAGAAAAGGTAGTACTTATGAAAGACAAGTATTCTAAAAATCATAAATCTAATCAAATTCTAGAATGAATTGATTATATCTATAATCCTATAATTATAAACTTAATTACATTCTATAATAAAATCAAGAAGATGTCAACTTTCTTTTATTAAGAATTCAGACGATTTATATAAACAAATTTTTAGTCCAAAAATTTGTGTTCACTGTTTCATCTACCTCATATTTGTGTTTACTTTTAGAATATTTACATTTTCATACCAAACTTTTACTCAGTTACTCTTGGTTTTGATTGTTTTTGTTCAAAGGAAGACACAGGAACTGAAACCAGACCAAAGTTTTGTTATACTACAAAGAAGAGGAATTCGATGACATTAGTTATATTTATCAAAGTAAGAAAGTGGGTGCATACATGATGACGTTTTGCACATATCAATTCTGATTCACAAGAATTAATCTTCTCTCCCCAGATCCTACTAGGCTACTATAGACTACAAGGTAGAGATTTTACGCCATCTGATTTAGTTTTTATATTATTTTGATAAAAGTTTTGGTATAATTATTCTTTTTTTTGTGTGTGTTTTTTCGAATTTTCTATGGTTATTCAATATAGTACATCTCATCGTTATTAAATGTAGGTTGTGATCCAAAATTTCTAAAAAAGAAAATTTTAAAACTATCTTCAAGGCTGAGCTTTTTAACTACTATGTATTGTATTATATGTAAAGAATACAAAACAAATATGAAAATCATGTAATTTATTTAGTAAATTAATGTGTTATTAGTTAAATTGAGTAATAATGAGATAGCGGCTCACTGGGAGAAAACATCGTCGGTTCATTAGGAGCAACGTATTATATGTTAGAATTAAAAATTAATTATGTATTTTAAAATATAAGTTGGAATTTAAATTCTGAAAAAAAATATAAATGTTAATCAATATAATAATATTCAACATAATATTAAAATAATGAAAATATTAAACAATTACCTTTTTCTATATTTATTCAGAATTTACTTGAATGACCAAGACAACACGGAAAATCCAAAAGAACCCTTATGTTAGATATATAATTATTTATTTCATTTAAAAATAATTTTTGTAGAATGTTTTTTAAAAAAATTCGAGAAATTATTATATGGCCGCTGCGAAGCGCGACTTAATAAACTAGTTTACTTAATGTGAGTAAACCATAATTTTATTTTTATTTTTTTTATCATGGGACTTAGTTGTGATTTTATCTGATTTTGTAGGAATTTAAGTGTATAAAGTGTTGGAGATTAAATAGAAAAAACTTGTTAATCCACATAACTTACTCACAAAATAGATAAAACTCACAAACGTATTTCACTCAAAACGTTTTGATAATTCTTGATGATACAAAGCTTGTAAGATTGAGGACTATATGAAACCTCCTAGAACATTTCTAGTACATGCACTTTATTTAATATGTAACTCTCTAAGTACATGAACCATCTTGAAATGCAAAAAGTCTTGAAGCTCAAAAGTCTATTCTAGATAATAAAAATAATAATCCAAAGTTTAGATTATATTATTATTTTAACAGCCCCCCTTAAGCTAAACTTTGCACATGCCAAGTTTCTTCTTTAACTCCTTGAAAATGTCGGGCCTCAAAGGTTTTGTAAAGATATCACCAATTTGGTCTTGGGTCTTGCAATGTTTAACCACAACTTCTACTTTCGTCACCAAGTCACGGATAAAATGATATATGATTCATATATGCTTGCTATTCCCATGAAACACCGGATTTTCCGTGAGTGCTATAGTGAACTTGCTATCACAATATATAATTGGACTTTCTTTCGTTGCATGTTTGAGGTCCTCCAACACCCATGTGATCTACAAAGCTTGACAACTAGCTAATGATAAAGAAATATATTCTGCCTCCGTCGTTGATAGAGCCACAACTTGTTGTTTCTTTGACATCCATGTGATTGCACTAGAGCCAATGAAGAAAACATTTTCCGAAATACTTTTACTATCATCAACACTTCCGGCCCAATCACTATCACAATATCCAAGCACCTTAGGACCACTTGCCTTTTGATAATAAATTCCATCTCCAAGTGTTCCACGAACATACCTCAAAATTCTTTTTCCAGCCTCCCAATGTGTCTTTTTTGGTTGCTCCATGAATCTACTAATCAAACTAACACCATATGTAATATCCGGCCGAGTGGCGGTCAAGTACATCAAACTTCCGACAAGACTTCTATATAAAGTAGGATCAACAAACTTAGAATCATCATCCTTACTTAATTTCAAGCCAACTTCAACGGGAGTCCTACTTGGTTTCGCATCTTTCATTCTAAACTTCTTAATCAAATCTTTGGCATACTTTTCTTGAGAGATAAAAATACCATTTTCATCTTTATTTACTTCAATACCAAAAAAATAATGAAGTAGTCCCAAATCGGTCATCTCATATTCTTGCATCATATTATTCTTGAATTCTTCAATGTCATCACGATTATTTCCCGCAAAGATCAAATCATCCACATATAAGCTAATGATGAGAATTTTACCTTTGTTCTCCTTGATGTAAAGTGAATGATCACATGGACACCTCTTGAATCCCATCTTCACAAAGTAATCATTGATGCTGCTATACCATGCACGTGGGGCTTGATTTAGACCATACAAAGCCTTCTTCAAACGATAGACTTTATTTTCTTCGTTCTTTTTCACATAGCCCGGTGGTTGATCAATATACACCCCTTCTTGTAATACTCCATTCAAAAAAGCGAATTTAACATCCATTTGGTGAACTTGCCACTTGTTTTGAGTGGCCAAAGAAATTAACAAGAGAATTGTTTCAATACATGCCACGTGAGCAAATACTTCTTTGTAATCAACACCATATTTTTTATTGTAGCCTTTTACGACCAAGTGCGCCTTATGTTTTTCAACTTCACCTTGTGCATTCAACTTTGTCTTGTAAACCGACTCGACTCCAATGGGTTTATTTCCTTTAGGAGCTTCAACTAACTCCCATATTTGATTTTTTTCAATTGCTTTAATTTCTTGATCCATGGCTTTCCTCCATTTATTTTCTTTAGCGGCATCTTCAAAAGCAACTGGATCCGCATTTGCATATAAAGCAAAATCAACAAATTCATCTTTCAAAATTCTTCTCGTTGCTCCATAAAGATCCGCCATTGATCTTGTCTTTCTAGGTGGTGATTCGGAACTTGAAGATGATGATGATGATGATGATGATGATGATGATGATGATGATGATGATGATGATGATGATGATGATGATGATGATGAGCTTGGTGGAGAATTAGATGGTGGAGTAGGTGGAATGGAGCCTTCTTCTTCAATTGAATCAAATGCATCATCATCAAGAAAAGTACATGAACTTTCTTTTCATCCTTCCATTTCCATGAAGCCTCCTCATTGAAAATAAGATCACGACTAATTATGACTTTCTTTGTAATGAGATTGTACAATGTGTATGCCTTAGAAGCTTCACTATAGCCAACCAAGATGCATTTTTCAGATTTATCATCAAGTTTGCCTCTTGTTTCATCGAGCACATGAGAGTAGCAAACACTTCCAAAAATTCTAAAGTGAGAGACACAAGACTTCTTACGACTCCAAGCTTCTTGTGGAGTCTTTACTTGTACACTTTTAGTAGGTGCACAGTTGAGAATATAGCATGCACATGCCACCGTTTCGGCCCAAAGCATCTTAGGCAATCCTTTTGTTTTTAACATACTTCGAACAAGCTTCATGATTATTCGGTTCTTTCTCTCGGCTACCCCATTTTGTTGAGGGGTTGAACGAACCGTTAGTTGATGGCGAATTCCATGCTTCTTCAAGAAACTTCTAAATTCTTCGGACATATATTCACCACCACGATCGGATCGAAGTGTCTTTAAAGAACAACCACTTTCTTTTTCCACATATGCTTTAAAATCTTTAAATATTTCAAATACTTGAGATTTTTCTTTGAGAAAATAAATCCACATTTTGCGACTATAATCATCAATAAAAGTGAGAAAATAACGACTACCTCCAATAGAGTTGGTGCGCATAGGTCCACATAAATTCGAATGTACCAACTCCAATGGTTATTTAGCTCACCATGCCTTCTCTTTTGGAAATGGATCTCGGTGATGCTTGCCAAAAACATAATCTTCACATGCTTGATCTTGCTTTTGAATATTTGGAATGCCTCTCACCATATGACCTTTACAAATCTTGGATAGAGTGCTAAAATTCAAGTAATTATATCGAAGATGCCAAAGCCAAGACTTGTCATTCACAATATTAGCAAAACATGAAAGAGCCTCACTTTGAATTTTCAATGGAAACATTTTAGTTGATGTCATCTTGACTCTTGCAACAAGGATTCCATTTTTATCTTTGATCTCACAAAAATCATCTTTAAAATTCAAATGATGCCCATTTCTTAAACGATCCTCTTGTCCTCGACCACGAAATGATCCTCTTCTACCTCTTCCTCTAAAACCGCCACGATTAGTGTCTTGAACTTGAAAAGCTTGCTCGGAAGGAGAGGAATCAAATTGCTTGATGCGAAGTTCATGAGATTGGAGTGAGCCCAACAATTCTTCAAGAGATAAAGTATTTAAATCTTTTGATTCTTCAATAGCCACAACAACATGCTCAAATTTTCGAGTCATTCTACAAAGAATTTTTTGCACGACTCTTTTATCTGTGATATCTTCACCATTTACACGAAGTTGATTAACAATCAAAATTGTTCGATTATAATATTCCTCCACCGTTTCACTTTCCTTCATATTAAGTTAATCAAACTCACCTCTTAGAGCTTGAAGCCTCACCATTTTTACTCTTTCTTCACCTTTGTAGGCCTTGTTGAGGATATCCCATGCCTCCTTTGATGTTGATGCTGTTAAAATTTTCTCAAAAATCACTTCATCCACTGCTTGATAAATAAAGTAGAGAGCTTTATTGTCTTTCTTTCGATTCTCCTTCAAAGTGTTCAATTTTTGTGGTGAGAGATTCCCTTTATTCGCCGGTTCTTAATATCCATTTTCCACATAATCTCCCAAAGATCTTGAGAGCCATATAAAACCTTCATTTGTATGCTCCATTGATTGTAATTCTTTCACGTCAAACGAGGGAGTTGCGGTTGCAACATGTTGTTGTTGGAAGCCATCTCTAAACCTTGCTCTTGATACCACTTTGTAAGAATTTTAGTGTATAAAATGTTGGAGATTAAAGAGAAGAAACTTGTTCTCAATTATCCACACAACTTACTCACAAAATAGATAAAACTCACAAATTTATTTCACTCAAAAGATTTTGATAATTCTTGATTATACAAATCTTGGAAGATTGTCCAATTTATAGGACTACATGGAACCTCCAAGAACACTTATAGTACATGCACTGTATTTAATATGTAACTCCCTAAGTACATGAACCATCTTGAAATGCAAAAAGTCTTGAACCTCAAATGTCTGTTCTAGATAATAAAAATAATAATCCAAAGTTTAGATTATATTATTATTTGAACAAATTTTGCACGAAGATGGAATTTGGAATTTTAAGCATAATCTAACGATTTAACATTAATCAAAGCATGCTTAGATTCAGGGTCGTAAGTGAACTAAGTTGTTTGTGAACAAAACTTGAATTCGAATCGTTTAAATAAACTCGGTTGGGTTTGTTTACTAACTGAGTCGGAACTTGTACATAAAAGTATGTTCGGTTAGTAAACGAGTCCAAGACGAGCTTTTGTTCGACTCGAACTCATCTTGTTCGCAATCGGCTCGAGCTAGGCTTGAACTCTTAAACTCGGTTCGATTAGCTTAACTAATTATAAATTTGTGCATTTCATAAATACTAATATCCTTAATAATTTGTATACGTTAAATAAAATTTTATTACAATCTATTTTAATTAATATTGTGGTTGAATAGTAAATTATATTTGTTGTATTAAATATATATAATAAACAAAAAAGAGATAGCATTAAAGTATTACCAAAAGTCGATAATTTGATACTCATCAATAATCAAGGATTTGTATTATAATATTTATAACATACTAATAAGGGTCTACAATTTGAAGCACATCAATAATATATTAAAATATTATATTTATATTATTAACCTCAAGAATTAACAAAAATTTAAATATCAAAATATCTCAAAGTGTTTCTTAAATCACTACTAAATATATATATAACAAAAAATATTAACTATAAACAATTTAATGGGTATTCATACCCAGCCATACTATTTACATCCATACTATTTACATCCAATCCTAATTTATTTAATAGTTTTTTACTATTAAAAATAAGTTGAATTCATAAAAGTAAAAAAGAAAGTGAATAGAGAAAGAGTAGTTGTCTTATTAATTTATTATATAATATTTGTTAAGTGTGGCTAATAACTCTTAAAATTGAAGAGAAATGTGAAAATTTTAGTGAATTTAAGAGTGAAAATGCACACCTAGAGGGGTGAATAGGTGTAAATGGCTAATTATGATAAATTTTAATAACTATCGAAAATAAAAAATTATTATTTTATAAATTTAGCGAATTTATTAATTTATCTTAAAGGACCCGAGTCAAGACTACAAAAAATTATTAATAAATCGAAATTATTAATTTATCGAGGTTTAACTATATCATATTGTTCATCAATTTCAACATGGTCTCATTTGAATCACTTAATTCATGATAAATATCAAATAAATGCCTCTAAATATGTGATCGAGAAATAAAACAATTTTTATCGAATTCTACACTTATTTTCTTGAATGATGTCGCAACTAGATGAAAAATTGTGAATTATAGTATTTTAGATAATATAATTAGATTTTATGAAATTTATTTGCTAATTATTTTTAAGTAATTCAAATAAAATAACTATAAAATTAAAAATAAATAGTAAAAAAATCTGAAAAAAAATCTGAATATATTATTTGAAATACTAGAATTAGTAAGTTTTCATTTGGTTATGGTTGTATTCAAGAAAAATGTATAGAATTCGATAGATTATTTTACTTCTCGATCATATATTTAGAGGTGTCTATTGATATTACTTATAAATTAAGTGAATTAAATAAGATCTCGTTGAGATTTGTGACTAAAGTAATAATAGTTTTCACTTGAGTGATCAATTTGATATTTAACCTGTTTTATAATATATAATTTTAGTCAATATCATAACTAATTAGATTTCGTTTTTAATTTTTCAAGAACTACTTGTATGTGAAACAATGTCGGGAGTTGTCCTACATCGTTTGTGCAAGTGACAAATTGATAGTATATAAGTAGCCAGTTAATTTCATTAGTATGAGACTTTTTGGAAGTGATCCAAAAACAAATCCGTTCAGGTATGATCTAGAGGGGACAATATCATAATAATGTGTAGTTAAGGCTTGCTAGCGACCCAACAAGTGGTATCAGAGCTATGGTTATAACGGTTTATAACAATCTCAAGATGGGCCTAGGAAGAGGCGGGTGGGCTACCCCGGATTGGGCTTACTGGGCAAGAAGGTGGACCTTCTAGTATGGGCCTAGGGAGAGCCAGATGTTAGGGTCCGCCCCGAATTCCTAAATAAGTTAAGAATCCTATTATGAGCAGTATTCTAATTTGTGATAATTGAGGAAAGTCTTATTCTGGTAGAGATAAGAATTGTGGAAGATTTCTATCCAAGATAAGAAAAAATATGGTAATCGTCACAAATAGAATTGAGATATATTAAGATTAGAATATTTGTGGTGCCTATAAATATAGATATTTGTAGGGGTTTTGAAGTATTGCAAAAGTTAGAGAGTTGTGTGCGATACACAAGAGAGAGCTTTTGTAATCAGGGTGAGGTGATTGTATTCAAGAGTGTTGAGTGAGGGAGAAACTCCAATCTTGTAATACATTCATAGTGGATTTGTGGTTTAACCCTCCCTTGAGGGGTTTCCACCTTAAATTGTTGTGTTCTTTACTTTCGTGCTTATTATTGTGTTTGATTAACATTGATCTATACTGGATGCGATCCTAACAAACTGGTATCAAGAGCTTGGGTTCGAGGAGTAGATTCGGCGTTAAAGAGAAGGCAATCACGAAGTAATTACAAAAATTCGCAGGAATTTTCTGGTCTGCGCAACTGTTGAAGAATTGACGATTGAGAAGTCATTCGTGGTCGGATCGTCCTTATTTTCGGACAGTAGATTCGTTACATCAATATCTAAAATATGAACGGTGAAGATCGGATTTTGGGTTTGGGAGGGTGTGATTTCTGGTGTCCGAAGTTGACTGTTTGCTCGTGGATAGTTGGTCGTGAGTTGATCTTTTCTTGGCTTGATGGAAGATCTAAAGTCGTTGAGGATTGATGCACCCAAGTATGAAGGAAAGACAGATTTCACTATGTGGCAATTAATTGTCAATGATGTGTTAATTCAACAAGGACTTGATGATGCCTTGGAGAAGACGAAGCCAAAAGAGATGAGTGATGCAGATTGGGCGAAGATCCAGAAGAGAGCGGCGAGTAGAATCAGGCTGGCACTTGCACTCGATGTGAGATATAACGTGTTGAAGGAGTCGACACTGAAGGAGATATGGGACAAGTTAGCAAGAATATACGCTTCGAAGTCGTTGACCAACAGACTTAATTTGAAGATGGAGTTGTACTCTTTAAAACTGGATGAAGAAAGTAGTCTCCATGATCACATTAGTTGTTTTAATCAGCTAGTATGTCATCTGGCTAATATTGATGAGCCAATGAAAGACGAGGAACAAGCTTTGGTGTTGTTGTCATCGTTGCCGAAGTCCTTCAAGTATTTTAAGCAAACGCTTTTAGTAGGGAGGACAACTCATACGCTTGAAGATGTGTTAAAGGCGTTAAGAGATAATGAGAGGATGACAAAGGATGTTGTTTCTCAAAGTGGGGCAGTTTTAGCTGTCGAAAGTGCTGAAAGAAGGAGTCGCAACCGCAATGACCTGCAAGGAAGAAGTAAATCTCGACCGAGTAAGAGGGATATGAGCACTGTTGAGTGCTATTATTGTGGTGAAACGGGTCATATGCAAAAGTTCTGTCCAAGCTTCAAAGAAGATGTGAAGTCCTTTAAGAAGATGAAGGGAAAGAACAAAGTTGATTATGCGGACTCTACACTTGTGATCGATGAGGGAGAGTTTTTGATGGTGAGTGAGGATACCGTTCCTGGTTCGGTGAAGAATAAATCAGAATGGGTGATGGACTCTGCTGCTTCTATGCATATATGTAGGGATCGAGCGATGTTTGAGACCTTATGCACTGATGAAAGTCTTGGTAATATTTTTGTGGGGAATGATGAGAAGTTGAAGGTTCAAGGAGTTGGAACTGTTTGTCTTAAACTCCATGATGGTACGATCAAGAAAGCTCTTAATGTGAGATATGTACCAGATGCATCAAAGAATGTATTATCTTTGAGTATGTTGGCATCACGTGGGTACAGATTCGTTGGACGAGGGCAAAGTTTCAAGGTGTATAAAGGAAGAAACTTGATTCTACAAGGGATGATGCATAAGAAGAACATCTATTGTTTAGATGGTGAAGCAACAACGATTAAGACCGAGAAAAAGGTGAAATTCTCGGAATCGGTTGAGGTATTAGGGAATTCGAGCCGTGGGAGGATTTATTGGGGTCTGCCCCGAATTCCTAAATAAGTTAAGAATCTTATTATGAGCAGTATTCTAATTTGTGATAATTGAGGAAAGTCTTATTCTGGTAGAGATAAGAATTGTGGAAGATTTCTATCCAAGATAAGAAAAGATGGCAATTGTCACAAATAGAATTGAGATATATTAAGATTAGAATATTTGTGGTGCCTATAAATATAGATATTTGTAGGGGTTTTGAAGTATTGCAAAAGTTAGAGAGTTGTGTGCGATACACAAGAGAGAGCTTTTGTAATCAGGGTGAGGTGATTGTATTCAAGAGTGTTGAGTGAGGGAGCGACTCCAATCTTGTATTACATTCATAGTGGATTTGTGGTTTTACCCTCCCTTGAGGGGTTTCCACGTTATATTGTTATGTTCTTTACTTTCGTGTTTGTTATTGTGTTTGATTAACGTTGATCTATAGTGGAAGCGATCATAACACCAGATAGCCAGGTGGACTTCCACTATGGGCCAAAGGGAAGCCAAATCACACAAAATGGTGGCAGAATCAGTTGGTGTCGAGGCCGATGTGTGAAGTGGAAATTTTTGGGAGTTGTCCCACATTATTTGTGGGAGAGACAGATTGCTAGTATATAAGCAGCAAGTTAACTCCATTAATATGAGGCATTTTCGAAATGACCTAAAAACAAATTCGTGGGGATCATAACTAGAGCAAACAATATCATATTAATGTGAAGTTAAGGCTTAATAGAGGTTCAACAAACAAACCCCATAAATTCTGAGAGAGCAAGCAGTGTATATCCTGACATGAATGTTCCCCCTCAGCGTTGGGTGGGAGATAAATGAGGTCCTTTACGTACAAAGTTTTCATTAATTATGATGGAGGTTGAATGAACCCACAACCATGTGAAGTGCACCAACCCTCGACGCAATTAATTTTGAAAAAAATGACATAAATAACAATAAGTTGTTAATGATTAATGAATTGAATTAGTTATTTAATTAACGAATTGAATTAGTTGTTTTAATTAGCAAATAAAATTAAGTATTTACATGAAATTGTTCGGTAATTAACTGTTTGAGTTAATGTTTGTATATCAACTAAACACATCATAATTTTCTAATGAAAAAACTCTTTCAACTAACTTTTTCAAAATCAACTTTTTAAGTCCAAAAAACTATTTCAATCTGCTAACTACCAAACACTAATATTACATAATTCATTTTATCAAACCTCTATTTTTTTTTCTCAAATCTCTTTCTTCTAAACACCTTCAGTAATTTTGTTTATGTTTTTAATCAAAATATCACTTTTACGGATTGCGATCATTTTCACCTATCCAATGCTCCATATTAAATGCGTAATATAGCTTAACCTGCTGATTTACATCTGTGATTGGAGAATTATTTTATAAATTAGTACAAGTTTTGATCAAATCGAAAACCGACAAAATCATAAGATCTGGCCATCTGGGTAAAGGGTTGGGGTTGCCTACTTGATATTTGGGGAAAAACCTGAACCTCTGTTCCAGAAATTCATTACTCCATTTGTACCTCTCATTTCTTTATACTTTCTTTTTTGATACGTACCTCTCATTTTTTTACATACCAAAAATAGTAATATTTTATAATATAAAATCTAATCACATTCACTACTTTCCTTCACTATACCTACTTTATACCCACTTTATACATTAAATATTGATTGATACCACCACTTTATTTATTTTTCTTATTTTTTCCTATTAATTTACATTTTTTCTTAACCCCATGCCGTCTCTTCAATGTAAAGAATTGAGGGGGACAGAGGGAGTACATTTTAAAAATCGTTATTACTATTTTAATAATTCATTGGCAGGTTGTACATAAAACTTAAATACTATCTATGTACAGATAAATATATTGTCAGCTATATATATTTGCTTTCATTATTACTAGCTTATAGTCGGTACGATGCATGAATATTTTTTAACATAATAATTAATAATTTAAATTTTAGTATTCATGTTTAATTTAATTTTTTAATTTTATTAATATTTATGATTCTTAAATACAATTTTTTAATATATTATTGACGAATTTCGAACCTTGGACTTTTGAAATATTACTTGACATTATATTCAATGGTTCTCATTTATTTATTTTAAAATCCAATAATTTTTAGTTTTTGTTCGTACTATCGTCTCTTAACTTTTTTTAAATATATTTAGAGATAAAAATATAATTTTTGTATTTGATATGTTGTTAATGAAGTTCGAACATCTCAAGATTCTCATTAATTCATTAAAGTTTAACAATCCCTACTTTTTTAATGGTATTGTACCGTGACAACTAGAAATATGGATAAAATATATAAGAATATATTTTTGGGTAAATTATTTGATGTTGCGTTGACCCTGGTTACAAAACACATATATTTGATCTATATTTATTCCAATTTATATGATTTAAATTTTTTGTTAATTTTTGAAATAAATAATATCAATATGTTATTGAGTTGATTCGAAATTTAAAATTTTGTTAGTATGTTATGAGTATGAGAATAATAAAGATCTCGAGTCCTCATGTACTAATTAATCATTTGAGTGTATTATATTAGTTATCTAATTATTCACTTTCCTAATTTATAAACAAATGAAAATATATGGTAAGTAAATCTTTAACAATAGATGATTAGATTTATTTGTTTACATGTATTAGTTGTAATTTTAGAAAAAGTATGGTGAGATTAACCTTCATGATCCTTATTTTTTATAAGTATTATATTCAAAATTATCGTCAACCAATATGAAACTCTCAATTTTTAATAATATTTTGATAATGATTATCTAACTCGAACTACCCATAAATTGAAAAGAAAAAGTAGTTACCAATTTTTATATAGAGAATTTCATTCAATAAAGAAAACCCAATTATATTAGTTTAGATTATCAAAATACACTTTTTAATATTTAAATATAATTCAACTGTTAATAAAATACAATTTTTAATATAAGATTTAACGGTTGTCATCTATTTATTTAAGATATAACGTTGCTTATTAGTTAGGTCGTACAGTGGTTATACACGGAGTTACACACGGACTAGACTACCAATATTTTGGATAAAATCTTTCTTACACTTATCATATATAATATACTGATATAATTTGTAATTATATTATATCATTATTTTTTCTTAATATTTAATTTTAGTGATCTAAATATATTTGTAATATGTTAGAACTTTGGACTTGTGAAAAAAAAATTATCAATTAAAACATATAATATATTTTCCTATTAGTTCTTCCTCTTTTGAAGTAATTCATCGTGACGATTAAAATTCTACATAAAATCCATTAATCCATTTTGTACTTATATGATGTAAATATCTATACTATTATGTTAAATATGAAACATTGAAAGTAATTAAATTGGTGTTAAAATATTAATAAAATAATAATATTTGTTAGAATTTAGATACTCACGTTATTATTTGAACTTTATCTTGAGTTTTAAAAATTGGATTTTTATGATTTTACAGCCTACACGAAGCTAACAAAATTATCTTTAATTTAATGATGGTTTAACAATAATCATCTAACTGGAACCATCCATAAATTGAAGAGAAAAGAGAGTTACAAATTTTCACATTCAATATAGAAAACCCATTTATATTTGCTTTAAATTATCAAAATACCTTTTTTATTATTTAAATATAATCTTACTATGAATCAAATACACTTTTTAATATTAGATTAACCGTTTCTGATCAATCTATTTAAGATCTGACAGTCCTTATATTAATTTGGTTGTCCAAAGATCGGACTACCAAGACCAAAATTTTGGATAAGCCAAATATTTTTTAAAGATATATATTATCATGAAGAATGAAAAAGAAGTAGTGCAGATTTTAATTTTCTAAGCGCTATTTTTTAAATGTTATAATATTCTTTTTATTTAGTAATGAATAATATATTTAGAAGTCACAAGAGTCCTCGTCATCATTGATTTAATTAATACTAACTTATAACCCGTGCGAAGCACGGGCTTCTTCTAAAATTATAATTGTTTTGTTATTGTAATCTTTATATAATTGCCTTTCAATAATTATTTTATGATATAATATTAGTAATAATAATCATAGTTATATAATGGCTTGTATTGTTTAAAACTAATAATATAAATTCTTAATTTTAATATGTTGTTGTTAGTATTCGAACCTTAGACCTTTAGTAAAGTAACTTAAATATAAAATATTTCATACCATGGATCTAACGACTCTCGTTTATTTACTTAAAATCTAATGGTTGATTTGCATTAGTTGAACCAAACTACCAACAATAATACCCATGTTTGCTTATTATAGTTTAGTATAGATATAAAAAAGATTACATAGAAAATAAATTAAATTTAAATATGAAAAACTAAATCAAATAAATTAGTATTCGAAATTACCTATCTCGTAAAAGGTTGTACGTGTTCCTTGGTGTAACACCCCCAGATCCAGGGTCAGGAATCCAGGTCGCTACGACACCATCCAATCATATAATACCTGTATTAACTCAATAATCCAATCAAAACAACTTCATAGACCCCAATCTCTTACTTACACATGTTATAGCTTTAGAAACGATATGCAGTAACATTAGTTATTACAAACCAAATGTACTATCCAGGATCTCACACTATTAATCTACAACCTCTACATGTAGTTATTACAACCCATATTTGTAAACAAACTTACTAATGATAGCTGCACCTATCCAACTTACTCATGCGGTATCCTTCATGAACTAATATCAAGGGAGTATCTTCCACATTCCTTTCCTCGTAATGCGGGACGACCGACTATGGTCTCCTTTTACTGAAAATATAATTTTTAACAAAGCAAGAATGAACGAAAGAATGCTCAACAAGTTAACTAGTCACTAATATAAAGTTCTTCCAACAATATAAAAGTAGTACATAGTTTTCTATTGAAAGTATTCATTCTTTATATGAAGTTTAGAATATTACTATATGAACAAATTTATTTCATAATTTAGAAAGACACTACCAGTGACTTAGCACGGTTTTTAGAAATCAACAAGTACGCAGTTCTAGATACCGCGAGATGAACAACTTTAGTTCACACAAGTTTTTCTAGGAGCATATTTATCAAGTGTAAAATTGTTGTGTTTGTTAATCCCTACTTTACCATTTTTGTTCTTCTTCTTCTTACCCTCGGCCTTGACCTCCATGTTCTCTAACTTGTCCTTCAATTGCTTGTTGGACAAGTGACCTATGTTAACCTGTTCAATATTTTTTGTTTTGTTACTTTCCCCTTGAACAAAATTCTTGGTGGTTGGACCATATTTCTTGTTCAGCTTCTCCAATTTTTCTTTGTTTATACTTGCTATATGTTTCACAGGATGATTCTCATCCGTTGACGAATTATCTATCAACGGATGATCATCATCCGTGGAAGCATCAACAACTCCTAGACCCTTAGAACTAGTGTCTAGTTTCTCTTTCTCCTTTTTCACTGATCCCCTATAGAATGTGTCCACACCTTGAACTTTGATAATGTTAGTGGCTACATTTCTAGAATCATTCCATCTAGCAATCACTTCCTGTTCTTTGAGAATTCCTTCTCTTTTCAGTACAGTTAACAACTCATCTTTAGCAATTTGACTCTAACTTCATTTTCTCAAACTCAATGAACTGAGTTTCTAAGACAACATTTCTATCACTTAAAAACAGAATAGCATCTTTGATTCTGGTGTTCTCTTTAGTAAGAGATTTGAGGGTTACATGTAAATGGTACAATTCAGTAGACATTTAATTTATAGTACTATTGCATTCCTCTTTAGAAAGCTCAGTGAGATTAGTAGTGATTACCTGATTGTTTGAGGAACTTGCTTCCTGATCAGTTGCATCAGCCATGAGTGCAAGGTTGACATACTCAGTGTCTTCTTCTGAATCATTTCCTTCATCAGCCCAATCATAATCCTGAGTAATGAATGCTCTTTCCTTTGTGAGAAGTTCAAAGTATTTCCTTTTGTAATCTACAGGCTCAGATTTCCTGTCCTTCTTCTCAACTTTAGGTTTTCTGCATTCACTCGCAAAGTTACCTCCAATTCCACAGTTAAAGCACTTGAATTTAGATCTCTCAACAAAATTCTTGTTTGGTTGAAAGTCTTTCTTGTAGGGTTTGGTCACTTCAGGATTCTTCTTAAACTTGATCTTGGAAAATCTTCTGGATAGAAAAGTTAAGTGTTCGTCTAGCTCATCCATCTCCTCTTGATTTGAAGAGTCACCTTCTTCATACATCTTTCCCTTGCCCTTGCCTGAATCAGCTCTACCTTCACAAACATCATTGTTTGGTGTAGCTTTAGCCTTTCCTTTCACCTTTGTGTCATCGGCCTCATCCTCACTTGCAACTAGAGCTACAGAACTACCTTTCTTCTGACCCTTCTCAATTTCTTTATCTTGCTCCATTTCTAATTCATATGTCTTTAAAGTTCCATAGAGCCTTTCAAGAGTGAAATTCTTGTACTCTTGAGTGTTTCTTAGAGAAACAGTCATAGGCTTCCATTCTTTGGGCAAAGATCTCAGAAATTTGAGGTTCGAGTCTTTGGTCTGATACATCCTTCCATACAGCTTTAATCCATTCAATAGTTTCTGAAATCTACTAAAAGTGTCATCCAGAGACTCACCACTTTTGAAGTGAAAGTGTTCATATTATCGTATGAGAATTTGCATCTTTTTCTCTCTAACTTGCTCAGTTCCTTCACACAGAGTTTGAATTGTGTCTCAAACTTCCTTGGTTGTGGTGCAGTTAATAACATTATCAAACATATCACTGTCTAGACCATTGAACAGAATGTTCATGGCCTTTTTATCTTTGTGCATCTCAATGATATCTTCATGTACCCATTCTGATGGTAGCTTTGGAATTGTGTCTGGGGCTCCTTCTCCTTGTAGAGCAATTACAGTGTTAGGTTTCATAGGCACATAAGGACCTTTCTCTATGCAGTCCACATAACTCTCATCCATAGACATGAGATGTAGATGCATCTTTACTTTCCAGTGAAAGTAGTTGTCTTTATCAAGAACTAGTATCTTCACTCCACTATCCTTCTTTCCCATGATTCTAGTTGTGCTTGATCTTTAAACTTCAGGTGTGTTAGAAGCTTGCTCTGATACCAATTGTTATTCCAAGCTACACACTTACAGAATTGTAGAAGGGGGGTTGAATACAATTCTTGATTTTTACAACTTTTCTGCAATTTGAAAGTAAGAACGGATAAACTAAGTTGCAGAAGCAGAATAAAAATAAGAACACAGTACTTTAAAATTTTTAGGTGGATTGTTTTGTGATCCGCCTGAGATATATTATTGAAGAAATAATATGTGTAATTTGGTTACAAATACACAGCTGCTATTACAGTTCTTTGCTTCTAAGAAATGCTAGAGAGAAAACCTAAGCAAAGACAATGTAAATTGTTTTCTCTAGTTTTCAAAGAATTGCTACACTTGGTTATAAAACCTAAGTTTACAAGCCATACTACAGACAAAAACTATCTCTATTTTCTAGGTCCAGTATGCTTGCTTCTTCATTCCAGATGCATGTGATTGAGATGTTGTACTCTTGACAAGTTGGATTGTTTGTACATCTCCCATGTTTGCATGGAAATGGAATGTTTCTTCTTCTTCGAGGTTAATTCACTAGTGTTTGGCTTCCATATTCTTTTTGTTTACTCTGTTAACCCATGTGCTTCCACCAGTGTCAAGTCACCATCAACCTATAGTCTTGAGCTTCATCCATTGGTAGTGTTCTTGACTATTCGTGGATGACTATCCGTGGATAACCATCCGTGGATGAGCAAAGAGTTGATCATCTGTGGATAGCATTAAGTTGATCATCCGTGAATAGCATTAAGTCTTCATCCGTTGTCATTCATTTTCACTTAAACAGAATTACATAACATAGTCTATTTACAATTAGCTCCTGCTTATCTGCTGAAAGTCAATATGACTTAGTACTTAATACTTTCAATCCTTATACTAGAGTAAAATTGAATATGCTACATGATTACTTATCCGTGGATAAGCTTCCCAACAACGGATACTACTAAAAGTATACCATCCGTTGATAGTTACAAAATGACTTATACAAAAATGTGTTATATGTTAAGTTATCATCAAGAACAACATATTTCCTAACAAGATGTCAAGAATTAGATAAGTCAAAACAACTAATTCGAGATGTCAAGGATTAGAGAAGTCAATACACTGATTCGAGAAGTAATGGGAAGTTGATTCGAGAAGTGAATATAGCTGATTCGAGAAGTCATCTACTATTGGTTCGAGAAGTCAAGATATCGAATCAGTTATTACAGAGTTATCGAATGAGGGACTTAGTAAAATTTCTAATCTACAACAGATAAATTTCTGCAAAGATTTTCAAGACAAAGATCAACGTAAATCTGTGATCTTGCAGTGGTCCTAATCGTTGTAGTATGCACATAGAAAGCCAACAAACAAGCTCAAAAAGATGGTCAAAGTGAAACAGCTAAAAAAGTGGATCTGGCAGTATGCAAAACAAGAAGAATTCATATGATGCCATTTTTTACCAAAATAGTGTAGACAGAGTTTGACAATCTTTTTGTATGTTACTACTTTTGTAAAAGGAATTGTGTACATGATATAAGTATATAGTTTCTTATCTTTAGTTGTTAAGTTTTTCAATTGTAAAATTCAAGACAATCTCTTAGAGAAAAACGAAGATGAGAATACTCTCTTGTATTCATAGTTTGTGGCATCTTTGAATCTAATAAAAAGTTAGATTGAAAGTTAAGTTTGTGTGTTCATTTCATTTCACAATTTTTATCATACAACATACATAATTAAGCTGCAAAGAAAATTCGATTCAAACTGAAGGTAAACAAGTATACGACTGATAATATATTCACTCCCCCATATTATCTTCTAGTGAAACTCAAACTCAACATTAAATAAATTTTCATTACTTAAAGTTAAGTTCCCGATCCTTGGTTAAGATTTTTAACTGATAAGGCTACCTAAGTCCATAACTCCCAACTCCTGTTAAAAAACTCCGTAACTTGTAGGGCTACTTAGGATAATAATTTTGTACCTCTTCTCATATAAATTTTTTGAAGACATAACTTTGTAACTATCAAATTACAAAACAGTGTATTTGTTACTGTTATGCCATATTTTGGCATAGTCCAAATTTCTCCGTTTAATAATTATTAATTCAGATTAATAATTAATTGCTTAACCACTAAGTAATATCCTCTCTCTGAAACGAGGAAAGAATCAATCTCAATCAACGAATAACGGAAAATATCTCCAAACGATATTCTTCAAATCATGGACAGAAATGCGGAGATGCCGCGAGATTGTAGAAAAACGTGTGAATACCGGACTATTTATGGGAACGTGAGGTGGATTGATAATCCTTGAACTATTTATGGGAACGTGAGGTGGATTGATAATCCATGAACTATTTATGGGAACATTGGATGGATAAACTTTGACTATTTATGGGCTTGGATTGAATGGGCTTATCTAATTACTTGTTTTTCAAGAACTACGTGAGGCTTGATCCCTATATAAATGGGTACGTAGGCATTTTGTATGATACGGCAATTGACACTCGGGAAAGAGGAAGAGAAAGAACCCATTCTCTATTCAATTTCTGAGGAGTCATCATACGAGCTCAGCCCCCAAACATCCAAAAATCCCAAATCCCCCTATTTTTATAATTCGTTATTCCAGCAACCTCCGATTTTGGTTGTTACGAAATTCCTCCAACAACAATTGGCGCTAGAAGGAGGGGATTATTTTTTGATTGTGGAGGACAATCAAATCATCTACATCATACGCAAGGGGGGTTATTATGGATCTGGAGCGGATTAAATGGAGGAGAAGAACGGTGGAAGCGGTGGTTCATGATTCTTTTCAAAATTAAGATAAGTTTTCTTATGCTTTTGTCTGTATACATAAGTTATCTTATAAAATTCGTAGTAAATTTAATTCATGTCAGATTTTGATGATTTTTTATGATCCGAAAAGCTTTTACGATTTCCTGCAACTTTCGTTCTTGGTGTTTTCTCGGATTATGTTTTGATATATTCTCGAAATCACAAAACATAATCAGATCCCGTTTTTCAGTATTGAGAAGTTAATCAGCAGATGTTTTATTTGATTCCCGATTCATTACAAGTCTGTTTCTGACGAGCCATATATCGTCGGAAAGCTTTTTTCGTTTTCTACAACTTTCATGTTTTGTGTTTTCCAAGAAAACGTCGTTTACAGGGTCAGAAAGGTAAAAAACAGATCTGGACAGAATCTGAATCATGGAGATGTTAAAGAATTGTGATGCAATATTCGTAGCGCGTGATTTGATTACTTCACTAGCTCGTGCATGGACAAAAATAAGTGTAGAAGGTCCTTATCTGATAAGGGTAATGTTTTCGAAAGCTCTTTTTTCCAAGGATGATTAATATTGAAGACCCTACTCTCAGAGGAGAGTCCATAAATAAAATTACATTATTGAAGGTCCATTGGTAGATGGATATTTCTTGGTTGGCACGGAACATTCCTAAAATCACGGGAAGAAATGCGGAGATGCCGCGAGATTGCAGGAAAACGTATGGGACTGGACGTGATATGGTTGGCACGGGACATTCCTACAATCACGGGAAGAAATGCAGAGATGCCGCGAGATTGCAGGAAAACGTATGGGACTGGACGTGATATGGTTGGCACGGGACATTCCTACAATCACGGGAAGCAATGCGGAGATGCCGCGAGATTGCAGGAAAACATGTGGGACTGGACGTGATATGGTTGGCACGGGACATTCCTATAATCATGGGAAGAAATGCGGAGATGCCGCGAGATTGCAGTAAAACGTGTGGGACCAGACGTGATATGGTTGGCACGAGACATTCCTACAATCACGGGAAGAAATACGGAGATGCCGCGAGATTGTAGGAAAACGTGTGGGACTGGATGTGATATGGGCCGAAAGCCTGACATTTGAAATTGGGTATCTTATTAAAGCCTCAGCTCGGGGGCTCGCGGATGAACGAAAACACATCCTTATGTGGGCAATGACACTTGAAAAGCGTGTACGCCAATTCAGACTATATACAAAACTCTAAGTGACTGAAGAAATTTGGAAGCTCGAAGATTTTTAGTTCTCTACTGCAGCAAGCTACACTGAAGAACTGGGGCTTGTTGTTATGCCATACTTTGGCATAGTCCAAATTTCTCCGTTTAATAATTATTAATTCAGATTAATAATTAATTGTTTAACCACTAAGTAATATCCTCTCTCTGAAACGAGGAAAGAATCAATCTCAATCAACGAATAACGAAAAATATCTCCAAACGATATTCTTCAAATCATGGACAGAAATGCGGAGATGCCGCGAGATTGTAGAAAAATGTGTGAATACCGGACTATTTATGGGAACATGAGGTGGATTGATAATCCTTGAACTATTTATGGGAACGTGAGGTAGATTGATAATCCTTGAACTATTTATGGGAACATTGGATGGATAAACTTTGACTATTTATGGGCTTGGATTGAATGAGCTTATCTAATTACTTGTTTTCCAAGAACTACGTGAGGCTTGATCCCTATATAAATGGGTACGTAGGCACCTTGTATGATGATACGGCAATTGACACTCGGGAAAGAGGAAGAGAAAGAACCCATTCTCTATTCAATTTCTAAGGAGTCATCATACGAGCTCAGCCCCCAAACATCCAAAAATCTCAAATCCCCCTATTTTTATAATTCGTTATTCCAACAACCTCCGATTTTGATTGTTACGAAATTCCTCCAACAACAGTTACTATGTAGTGATGGATTTCGTTGGGACGTGTTAGAGCTATTTAAGCCTGCTTTGATTCTCGTAGTCTAAAATTTATACGTAAATCATATATTAAATTATATTCAATATGTTGTTTAAAATTAATCACATTCTTGATATATGATATGTCGATTAGCGAAGCGAACTTTTGATTTATAATAGTATTTTAAATAAAATTCACAAACTTCTGATATAATATATTCGTATATTATATTTAATAAATTGTTTAGCGAAATCAAAATTTTGACTTATTGTATAATTATCTTATAGAAATTATCAAAAATACTATGTTTTTTTTTAAATTTTGTTGCAATTTTACTATCTTCTGAAAATATTTGCAAAAAATATGATTTGCAACCAAATGTAACTTATATTTTATGTTTTTCTGAAAAATATTTAAAAGTCATTTTGGTTTGCATATAAAATTGCATTTGGTATAGTTGCATTCGAAGTTTTGATATGTTATTAAATCTCTATTAGTATGTTCGTATATTTATATATTTAGAGTTATAAATTTTAATTTTATATATTTATAGTTAAAAAATTTAATTTAAATATGATGATACTATCTAAATAAGATTTTTATAGATGTCATAGATGAGATTAAAAAATACTATCGTTATATTTTAATTAAAATTTAAATATGATTTAAATACTATATTATATTTAAATTAAAATTAAAATCTTATTTAAATAAGATTTTTATAGATTATATTTAAATTTAAATATTATTTAAATATTTAAATATGATAGCACTTAAATAATATTTTTAATTTAAATAAGATATTTATAGATGTCATAGATGATAAAAATACTATTATTATATATAAATTAAAATTTAAATATTGTCATAGATTTAAGATATAATGATAGTATTGCAAATATCCCATGGTTTTTGTCTCAACTCACCCCTTTCTTATCAGTTATCATCGTTGATTGAATATAAAAATAGAAAGATTGTCAAAAAATAACTCAAAGTTTAAATATGATAAACCGGAAACAAAATTAATTAGTTTCCGAAATCACTAACCTCGCAAAAATTTCGACTTGAGGACCGTATCCTTGGTGAAAATTGAGACCTTTATCCATATTTTCAAGACTTACAAATCATTGGATATTTGCATGTCTTAAAATCAATGGATGTAAAAAGCGGGAAATGAAGAAGCACGTAAAGTTGATGGCCTGAATAGATAGTGTTGTGAGAGAAATTTGGTACAACACAATTGAGAGAATCTCGCTGGAATATTCGTAAGAAACGTCCTTGATTATCGGACAGAGCTTACAGGTTCAAAGCTCGAGGCCTGAAGCTCACGGTATGAACAGAATAGTTGAAGTATGTTTCTGGGGGCTGAATTGACAAAACCACCGGCCGAAATAAGTAGTGTAAATCCTACCCTACCCGTAAATTCGCCGGAATATGTATCACCGAGGTGCACGTGCCTTATGCTTCTCGAGAGTGAAAATCCGAATCCCTTTAGTCAAGTGCCTACATATCCTATTTATAGGAATCAAGCCCCATGTAGTTCTATTAAGTTTATACTTCTTAATCCATGCCAATTCCATCACTCCAAGATAATCCATCTTAGAGTTTTAGCTGAATCAGGTAGCTCTAACCGAGCTTCCTAGTCTCCTAGTCTATATCCAACTCTAAATCCCATAAATCTCCCAGTCGGTAGCGCTTATCCGAACTATCAATATAAGTCCTATATCGATTGTAGTTGATTCTCACGAGTCCGGTCTTTCTATGATACCCATCCAGGAATTCTAGTCGAATAAGGTAACCCTCGCCAAGCTTTCCAGTGTCCTAGTTATTATCCATAACTAAGTCCTACAAATCCTCAGGCCGATCTGGTTCCTTCGAGGTGACTATATGAGTTTTATACTGATTCTACTTGCTCCATCCAATGTGTTTGACTGAGCCTAGAAGTCCTTTTATAATTACAATTCCGTGCTCCCGAAGTATAGATAATTGAGTCCTTATCCAGCTCTGATTCTGTCTCGGGGAGATTCTGACTACTCGTCACCTGTGACCAGTGTCGAGGTTCAGACCACCTGAACCTCAACGCCTGTTTCCTGACATTCCATACCTTTCACCTGGCTTAGCACCCCGAACCTGTCCATGCAGGTCTCCCTTACACCTTGGCGTCCTGATATCATATTTCAGTAGCCTTTAGTTGTACCTTGATACTCTTAACCTGCGGCTTAGCACACATAATACTAACCCCATTCATCCTTACTGGACCCTTAACAAGTATGGGCCTTAAATTGAACCCATGTAAGATTTGGGGCACAACAACTACCCCCCGGTTCCTTGCAGTATTAAATACAAAAGGAACCAAGAACTATCCCATTTTCGAGTCAATCAGCTTCTAACCTTACATCCGGCTACAGGTACATAGTCGGACACATTTCTCTTCAATAACTTTTGTACAATCCTTCATTGTCCTTCCAGTAATCGAACTATTATTCTAATTTAATGTAAATTTCGGCCTATTTTTACCTTATCCTCTGAACAAAAATTCAATTTTGAATTAACGAACAAACCCTTTGAATTCCTTCTAGAATTCTGATCCATGGCTTAACATGCTTCATAATTTCATTTTTTTTTTTAATCAATCACTGGATGCCACCTGGTGTGGCCGTTCCTATACACGCGTGCATTTAAACACACGCCCCTTCACCCCTCCTTTTCTTTTTCAATACACACTTCATTGTTCTTACCTCCCTCTCTCCTGCCATTCTGCCAAGAAGCTCCGAGACGGTCCATACCTCCGGCGATTCCGAGATTTCCAGTGATTCTCTCCCTGCAACACCTCATAAGGTATCGATCTGCCTTTATCTTCTACTTTTAACCCCTATTTGCCATTGCATGTAGTTTTTGTATGTGTTCATCCTGCATATATATATGTATACATATGTTCATTCGTAATCGTATATGCACACATACACACACTCCTATCATCTGTACAATCAAATTGAAATCCAGAATGCCATGCATTCGCTTTCTCTGTGAACCATAGCCACACGACGTTACTCTTTGTGTTACCGTGTTAATCACACAGGAATTGTTAAACCCCCATGGATGATATCTTTTTCTTCGTCATAAATCACTTACAATACCATGTCTACCCATCCTTCCCGACGATCCTTGCTTACATGGGTAATTGATGATACATGCCATATATATCCCGAAATTTTAACGTCGATATGTTATCATGTAGAAAGATTTAAGGTTGATAACTAAAACCCTTCTCTGTAGCTTTAGGTCTTAATTCCTTCATACTGAGACCTTTCCCGAGGTGAAAACCTCCATGTACCTCTATCGGACTTTTAGGTGCCGAAATATCCTTAAAACTGACAGCCCTCTAGATCTTCGGGATTATTTGGGTCACTACCTGCTCGACCCAAATCCCCTGTGACATCTTGTAGAGAACCCTGATGAAAAATCCTTGCAAACTTTTACGGTTTATCTGCCCTCCTGCTTACCCGATTGAGAAGGGACCTGTTAGCCGTTAACTCACCCTGCTCCATCATTTGCAGATGTCAGGGAGCTCCAGTACCACTAGCTCGCAGCAATCGGCTGCTCAGGAGGTGCAGAACTGCGTTGACCTTCTGGATTCCGATGATTCATTAGCCAAAACCCCTGTGCCTAAACCTCATGCCATCAAGCCAGTGAGCACCAGGACCCGTTCCAAGATCAAGGGGTTAGCTCGTGACATCGGTATGTCATCAGTTCGAACCAACCTCTTCCCTTTGAAAATCAAAGCTTCAAAAACAGAAACCATTAACCAGTCATCCTTTGAAAACAATCTAACTCCAGAGACCAAAAATTTGCCACTATCCAAGTATTATTCTGATGAAGAGGAAGTTTCATCTGCCAATCTTAGAGCCCCTGACCCTGACTCTGAGGTTGAGGTAGAGACCTCAGTGGATGAGGAAACCCCTTTCGAATCCCAAGGCCCTATTCCAGCTTGTGAGGGTCTCGATACCTCAATGAATGCCAATAGATTAAAGCTCCTTCTTCAGAAACATCAACCTAACTGTCGCTTGGTGATACCTTCCCCTGGGGAGAGGTGTCACCGTTTTGACAACTTTGAACCAGACCAACAGGTACCTTGTGCCGTTTTTTCAGCTACCTTTTTTAGAATGGGTTTGTCCATCCCTCTTCACCCTTTTATTCATGACATTATTACTTACTATGATATTGCCCCTCTCCAAATGACTCCAAATGCCTATCGAATGGCAATGTGTATGTTTATCCTTTATGACAAGCAATTTGAGAAGAGACTGTCCGCCCGTGAGCTGGGTTTCTTTTACCAGCTTAAACAGACAAGCAAGAATTCTGGCTTCTTTTACCTCTCTGCCTGGGGCATCCATGATGGCCAATGCATCAGGGGGAACCGGAAGGGGATGACTGACTGGTTACCTCAATTCTTGTATTGTTATGATTGTCCAGCTTATAGAACTGAATTTAACAGAAGTCCTAGTAAGTACCTTACGTGTAACTCCCGTATTTTTGGCTTTTGAATAATCTAGATGATAAGGTCTAACCCATACTTAAATCCTTGTATAGAGATTCCGAGTAAGACAGCCCTCAAGGGTCACTCCTTGGAAAGAGCTCAAGAAGCTCTGAGACTGTCAGCAGCACTAGGAGATGGTGCTAGTCTGTTGACAAATCAAAACTTGATTAAGTGTGGTTTCCTGCCAAGCGATAGAACTATGAATTTGCTCTTGATGGAGGACTCTGAAACTGGAGCCTCCAACAGATTAGGTTCCCCGCTATATCTTTACATTTTTCTGTGCATTCTATTGATCCATGCCATGCTCGTGCCATATCTCTTTATATTCGATTGTTTATCTAATAACCTTTTGACCTTTCTTGTAGATATGGCTTCTGGTGTGCCATCCTTTGTCAATAAATCAGTCAGCTACGATGACCTCTTCGGTGATGAAGAGAAGGATCTTGTTCCCATTGCAGCCACCCCTATTTCTCGTGTGAAATCAACTGCTGCTTCTCAGGATAAGTCCACCACTTCCTCAAAAAGAAAATTGACATCAACTGCCATTGTTGACTCTGCCAGAGGTTCAGGTTCTCGTTTCAATAAAAGAGCCAAGCCTTCTACTCCGGGAGCTTCCAGTGAAGGTGTGAACCCCTTGATTCATAAGTTTTTTACTATAACTGGCAACCAGATTCCGGAAGAAACTATTGCAGAGTGGGACAAGATGAGCCTGGCTGATGCTGCCAAGGCCATCACCTGGTGCGAAGCTCAGAGCCTCTTTCATACCTTGAAACGAGGTGAAGAGATGGTGGCAGCGGCTAGGAACGACCAACGGCTATCCGAAGAATTGAAACAACTAAAAGATTCCCTTAAAGAAAGTGAAATTGAGAGAAAGAAACTAGCTGATGCCAGTAAGAAGCTCAAGGCTTCCGAGGCTAAGCTCCTGAAAGAACGAGACCAGCTGAATACCTCCATAATCAACCTGGATGCTGAGAAAGACGCTCTACAGGCTTCCTACACCAAGAAGGTTGGTGAATTTAAGAAGAAGTTGGATTCCCTCAACACCACCATCGCCTTGGAGAGATCCACCCGTGAAGCTGCTAAGCGGGAGAAATTTGAAGCCGGGTACGGCCGTGGGGTGAACGATTACATTGAATCTACATATGACCATTTCCCAACGTTGGACTGGACTTTGCTCGGTGATGATGCTGTGAAGTTGGTGGAAGATATCAAGAAGAAGGAGGCGGCTGCAATGGTGGACCAGGAGAAGGCTATTCAACCTGAACCTGAAGCTGGAGTGCAAGCTGCAACGGACGATTCCAATCCTGAAGTTCGTGGGGAAGACACGGGATTGGTTGATCCAACTCCTGACCAGGATGCTCCAGCGGTATCTCCTGACAACCTCGCGCCATGACCGCCATTTCAAACCATTAGTACTTTTTCTTTTGAGAATATATCACACCCTTGGAAGGGTTAACATTTATGGTCTTTTTATAACATTTCCGGCGTTCGCGTCGTGGTTTCAAACATTTGGATGAGGGTGCGGGTACCTCGGAATACCTCGCAAGATGTAACCTTTAACTTGGGTTTTCATCTTTTTAATTTCACCGTACCTTTATTTTCCATATGCCAAAAAATCCATGCTTAGACCCGCCATGCTATTATTATTATCTCTGGATGATCATCAGGTCGCCGTCTTGAGCTAGTACGTGAATAGCTGTAGCTTTATGTGAATTGCCAGATGCATAAGACCGACCTGTCCCATATTGTTAGATAACCAGTATCTCCGGACTGATAGACAATTATGTGCCAATCCAGGAACATTCGTGATATGTACCATACCAGTAACCCAAAAAGATCTACACCATAAGATCACGTTTTATATGAAGTTTACCAACACACATATTTGCGTCATTGCAGCCATAATCCTGAAGCTCACCCGAGCTTCTTCTACCCCTTGACCAGGGATATAAACCGTAGGTGATAAAAGTTATTCACCCCGTGATTATTCCGATAATATAATGTGCAAATTAAACCATCCCTGCACCTAATATCTTTAGGTACATAATCCATATTCCATAGCTAAAACATCCATGAGTCATTTTTTCCACTGCTTTCGAGAAAACCCGACCATGCATATGTATCCTTGCCTAGGGCAATGTGCCATTAAACTCCATGTACTTCACAATCCTGTATGAAGCTTAATCCGTGCCACAGCTTCAGGGATCATTAGCCTTAGACCTCCCGACTGTGGTGTTAATCCGTCCAATGTCCCAGCTTGCATCCGTGCAAGGAAGTCCGAACCAGAGTGTGTCCATGAGTGGTTTCCACACTTTACCGTGATACTCATGCCTAGTGTCCCTGGGGCTTATATGAGTTGATACGTTTAAATATCTATTCATGAATATTAACCTTTACCTCATAATCCATGAGTATTAACCTTTTCCTCATAATCCATGAGTATTAACCTTTTCTTCATAATCCATGAGTACGAATCTCCAATCCAATCCAATGATATTAAGTCCAATAATATTAAATCCAATCCAATAATATTAAGTCCAATAATATTATTTCGAAATTTATCCATTTGAACCTATATAGAATATATCCACTACCCCCTAGTTCTTTATCATATAATCGCTTATGGTGAAGAACTAAACAAAGGCAATCATACATCGAACTTTTAATCCACATGTAATCCTTACAGCAAAAACATAAAGAGTAATAAAGCATTCAAACAAGAAGAGCCATATGAATCAAAATAGAGGTTTCATTGATATTGTATAATTTATCGAAAGACATCCAATAGGTAGGGTGTGCATACACTACCCCCCGAGTGCTCAAAGAACAAATGAAAATGTCTTACTATGAACCTGAACCAAAGTGCTTCGAAGCTGATCCAAACAGCTATGAAGCTGAGGCTTACAACCATGAAGCTATACCTAAGCATGGCAGTTACAACTAATAAACTGCTTTTATTATTCCTATGCCTGAAAGAGGCCTACAGAAATAGTACCTGATGATTTACTGGTAGTATTTCTTGAGATGCTCACCATTCCACGCCCTTGGAATGAGTTTTCCATCTAAATCCGTGAGATGGTAGGTACCTTCCCATAAGACAGTCTTTATGAGGTACGGACCTTCCCAATTTGCTCCAAACACGCCATGTCCATGAACCTTCATATTGGGCATCATTCTCCTTAGGACCAAATCGCCAACCTTCAACGGACGAGCACGGACCTTGCTGTCAAAGTACTTCCGAGTACGTTGTTGATAAGCAGCTAGCTTCAGCTGTGCAGTAGTTCGAACCTCTTCCACGAGATCTAAGTACAACCGATGATTCACCTCGTTGTTTTCAGGATCGTAGTTATCCCTTCTGAACGATCCAGCCCCAATTTCCACGGGCACCATAGCTTCACAGCCATAGGTTAAGGTGAAAGGTGATTCTCCGGTGGTGGTTCGTGGTGTGGTGTTATATGACCATAAAACCATAGGGAGTTCCTCAGGCCAGCATCCCTTGCTTTCTTCCAATTTAGTTTTCAAAGTGTGCTTGATGATCTTGTTGACAGCTTCCGTCTGTCCATTACTTTGAGGGTGATAGACTGCCGTGAAGCCTTTCTGAATCCCGAGGTCATCACACAGCTTTCGCAACTCTTTGCTATCAAACTGCTTTCCATTATCTGAGATCAATTTATATGGAACCCCGAATCTGCACACGATTGCCCGAAAAACGAATTCCTTTATTTTTGCTGCGGTTATTGTAGCTAGAGGTTCAGCTTCAGCCCATTTGGTAAAGTAATCTACCGCCACAACAGCATATTTCACTCCTCCTTTACCTTTAGGGAGCTCCCCAATCAGGTCGATTCCCCACACAGCGAAAGGCCAAGGGCTTGTGAGTGGTTTCAAGGGAACAGCTGGATTGCTATTGAAGTTTGCGAACCTTTGGCAACGATCGCATGCCCGTGTGAACCTGTGAGTATCTTTCTGGATTGTCGGCCAATAGTATCCTTGACGTAATATTTTGTGTGCCAGAGAAGTTCCCCCTGAATGATTGCCACAAATTCCCTCATGGACTTCCCGCATAATATACTCGCATTCGTCTCCTGAGATGCACTTCAAAAGCGGTTTGTTAAATCCTCTTTTGTATAAACAACCATCATAGATGGCATACCTTGCAGCTTGGTATTTTATTCTTCTTGCTTCCTCCTTTCTTTCTGGAACAATCCCCTTTGTGATGTAATTCATAATAGGTGTTGTCCATAATGCCTCAGTCGCAGGTTCCAAGTTCATGACCTCGAGTCTAGGAATGCTTGGTTGAAGCTGAATCTCCAAAGGTATAACCCCTAACATAGTAGCCTCCCTTTGTGAACCCAACTTCGCAAGTGCATCAGCATCGGTGTTTTGTGTCCTTGGGATTTGCTCAAGATTCACCTCCTTGAACTTGCCAATCAGCTCTTGAGAGTATCTCATGTAAAGGTCAGTACGAGGACCTCTAGCTTGGAATCCCCCTCGAATGTGCCACACAACTAACATAGAATCACTAAAAACAGTCAGGTTTTCCACCCTCATTTCCAACGCAAGCTTCAGACCAGCAATCAGTGCTTCATATTCCGCATCATTGTTGGTCGCGTTAAAAGCGAAGTGAATAGAGCTTTGGAGCTTGTGACCTTCCGGGCTAATGAGAACAATACCAGCTCCTGCCCCATTTCCATTTACTGCTCCATCTACGTAGAGTGTCCACCATGGTGAGCAGTCTTCAGCCATCTGTTCGGGGGCTGTAGGTTCAACTATGCATTCATCGCCCTTAACCTCGAATGTTGGAGGAAATTCTAGCAGAAAGTCTGCCAACACCTGCCCTTTTACAGCCGTTCTTGGCTTGAAGTCGATATCGAATTGTCCCAATTCCACAGCCCATTTCATAAGCCTCCCCGAAGCTTCAGGTTTGTGCAAAACCTGCCTTAGAGGGAATGAAGTACGTACCTCAATTCGGTGTGCTTGAAAATAAGGCCGAAGCTTCCTTGAAGCCAAGATTAAGGCATAAGACAACTTTTCCATGTTAGAATACCGTGTCTCGGCGTCCAGTAATCTTTTACTTACGTAATAAACCGGGTGTTGAACCTGCAGCTCCTCCCGGACAAGCACAGCGCTGATTGAGTATTCCGAAACTGCCAAGTACAATATGAGGACCTCTCCATCAAGAGGTTTAGACAGTAATGGGGGGCTGCCGAGCTGTTCCTTTATTTTTGTGAAAGCAGCTTCACATTCTGGATTCCATTCAAAGTTCTTCCCTTTCTTGATTGCTGCAAAGAATTCTCTACATTTATCCGACGATTTAGATACGAACCTGTTTAGAGCTGCAATCCTACCAGTGAGACTCTGAACCTCCTTTATGTTTCGAGGAGATCGCATCTCGACCAGCGCCTTGATCTTGGCGGGGTTTGCTTCAATTCCCCGATGATTGACAATGAAACCTAGGAACTTTCCTGACTCCACACCAAAGACACACTTCTGAGGGTTGAGCTTCATTCTGAACCTCCGTAATATGTTAAACATCTCTGATAGGTGCGAGACATGATCAGTAGCAGCTTTTGACTTGACCAACATATCATCAACATAGACTTCCATAGTCTTCCCGATCTGATCTTTGAACATTCTGTTAACCAGCCTTTGGTAAGTAGCTCCAGCGTTCAACAATCCAAAAGGCATGCCGATGTAGCAGTATAAACCTCTATCTGTGATGAAGGATGTATGCTCCTGATCAGGTTCATACATGGGAATTTGATTATATCCCGAGTAAGCGTCCATGAAGCTTAAAAGAGCATGCCCAGCTGTAGCGTCGACCAATTGGTCAATCCGTGGGAGTGGAAAGCTGTCTTTAGGGCATGCCTTGTTCAAATCTGTAAAATCCACGCATGTTCGCCATTTTCCATTAGGTTTCTTGACAAGCACTGGGTTTGCTAACCAGTCTGGGTAGAATGATTCTCTCACCAGTCTAGCTTCTAGTAACCTGTCAACCTCTTCTTTGAGGGCTAAAGCTCTCTCACCACTTATCGCCCTTCGTTTTTGTCTTACAGCTACTCTCTCTGGATCAACGTTAAGATGATGGGACATCACCCTAGGATCAATCCCTACCATATCAGAATGGCACCAAGCGAAAACATCTAGATTGCTTTTTAAGAAACGAGTCAATGCCTCCCTAGTCTCAGGTTCCAACTGTTTTCCTATCTTCAGCTCCTTGGAGGAATCTGTCGCATCCACTTGGATTGACAAGGTGTCACCAGCCGCGCCTGTTGTTTCCCTAGTTTCAGGCATTCGTGGATCTAAATCAATCTTCACCTGAACCTCTGCATCAGTTCTTCCAGATTGTGAAAAAACCTTCGGAGGGTTTTCCTCTTGGACACCCTCAAAGTCACTATCATTTACATCTTCAACAATACCTTCGACAAACGGTTCATTGTCTTCTACAAGTTTTGGTGGGGGTGCCTCCAGCATTCGTACCTCATTCTGGGTATCTACCCCCGAAGAAAAGACAATATCCGTGGAGCTCTCTTCACCTGGATGTTGGATAATCATAATTACATTGCACGAATTACGTACCTGTTGTGAAGGTTCATTCTTCGTTGGTGCCTCCAGATACTTGTAGCAATTATCCGTGGTACCTCCATCAACTAACAACAAATGCTTTGAAGCTTGCTCAGCGGTGCGCAAGGCTTTACTATAACACTCCCTTGAATCTACTTGACAACCCTTTAAGCATCCAATCCCGTGGGGAGTAGGGAACTTCATGGAGAGATGGTAGATAGAGGTTACCACTCTCATTTCCTTCAAAAGGGGCCTGCCTAGAATGCAATTGTACGATATGTCCTCATTTACAACCATGAATTCTGCCACCTGCGTTGCTCTTATAGGTTCAACCCCTAACACAACAGGGAGTTTCACTCTTCCTACGACTTGTACCGGTCCGCCAGTAAATCCATATAAGTCGTTGTAAGCAGGAGACATTTCCTTGTCTGCGAGTCCCATTTTTTGATAGGTGTCATAGGCTAATATATTACAGGAGCTTCCATTGTCTACCAAAACTCGATGCACATTGAGCCCTCCAATTGTGATAGTCACCACCAATGCATCGTTATGGGGGTGGTGCACATGCCGTGCATCATCCTCAGTAAAGGTGATGTCCGCAGCTTCACCTCTAAACAGCTTCGGGGGCCTATCTGCCAAATGATAGATATTCGTGAGGGGATTTCCTCTAGCCTCACGAGTATAATTCTTCATTGCATTCCTGCTGAAGCCTCCAATATATGGTCCACCAATGATGGTGTGGATACTACCAGCCCTGGCAGCTCGTTCAGGTGCAGACTTCTCTTCATCTCTCTTGGACCTATCATCCTTTTACTTTTTCGCCTCCTGGGCCACAAATTCTGTGAGGAAACCTTTCCTGATTAAGTCCTCAATATGATCTTTGAGGTGTCGGCAGTCGGCTGTTTCGTGCCCGTTAGCATCATGGAAAGCACAATATCTAGCCAAATCCTTTCTTCCGGGAGGTCCCGACCTGGTGGGCTTCCTAAACATCCCCGATTTATCACCGACTTCGAATATGTGTTCCACAGGTGCAGCCAAAGGGGTGTACTCTGAATATCTCCTACTACCCTTAGAAGATGGATATTTGTACTCTACTGTTCTCTTTGAACCTGTGGCGTTCACTGACAGAGGTGCAGTCTTCGCCTCCTTGCTTACATCCTGACCATCACCTGAAGCTGTATTATAGGTTGCCCGCTTGCTATAATTCCTTTCCTTCGGGCTGTACGACCTATTCCTCGTATTCCTGCTCCAATCTCGTGAAGCATTATCCTTTTTCAAATTTTCCAAGGACTGTTCTACGACTTTGTGTCTTTCTGCCTTAGCGTAGAAGTCGGCCAAAGTGGTGGGTTCCCTACTCTGCAGCTCCTTCCAGAATTCAGTCCCAGGCCTAACCCCAGCTATCAGAAAGTTTTTGTAAGTTTCGTCAGTAGTTTTCCTTACCCTTGGAACCTCAGCGTTGAACCTCTTGAAATACTCGTTAAGTGTCTCGCTGTCACGTTGCTTGATGTTTGCCAGTGTGTTAGCTGGTGGTGCGAACGTGACTGAAGCTCTGAACTGGGTTACGAACATCTCACCCATCTGCCTCCATGACTTGATAGAATTAGAGGGAAGCCTCTTGAACCACTGATGAGCACTATCCCTAAGGGTCGCAGCCAGCAAACGACATTTCGTGCGATCCTTGATTTGGTAGACTTCCATCTCCGTGTTGAAACGGCTAAGAAATTCCACAGGGTCCGTGGTCCCATTGAACTTCAAGTCTCCTACCCCCCTGTAGCTACGGGGTAAGGGCGAATCTCTCACCTTCTTAGTGAAAGGTGACCCTACTGTCAATCCCGATTGAGGGCCTTTCTCAGCCATGATCTTTTCGAGTACCTTCCTGAGGTCCTCTTCCTTATATCTTCCATCACCTTCAGCTGATCCAGAAGTATCATCAGTGTCATCCCCATCATTAGAGCTTCCATTGGAGCTATCACCAGCTTTGTAGGACGAATCTGAGCTGTGCTCATCCTCAGGTTTTGAGTGGGACTTATCCTTATGACTCCCTGACGCCCTAGACAGTGATTTCTCACTTTGTACCTTCTTGGGACCCTTCTGTTTTGCCTCTAATAGCTTAAGCCTCAAATCCTTACTCGTTAGCTTCTTTCCCATTCGGTCGAATACAGTGACACTCCTTGTAACCGAAGGTTCAGGATCCTCCTTATCCTTGGGCTCAGCTTCAGAGTTCCAGTCGGGATTACTCTGATCAGTTTCAACATCAGAAAAAGTCTTCTTAGTTCTCTCCTTCTCAGGTCCTTCCTCCTCACTGCCAAAATCCAGCCGAGTAGGCGTAACCTTTGGAGCCTTAGGCCTTTTTTGCTTCTTTCGCCATCTTTTCATCTTTTCAGATTTTTTCTCCAAGGAATCCACCCTTTCACCAATTTTCTTGAGGTGATCGAAAATATCCTTGTTCGTAACTTCGCCATGAGGACCTGTTCCACGGCCTTCTTCATTGTTAGTTGGTGTTTGCGTTTTTCCGGAATCATCCGACATCTTTTCTCTCTTAAGATTTCTGATGGAGTCCCCCTCCTTCTAGCGCCACTTATGTTGTGAGAGAAATTTGGTACAACACAATTGAGAGAATCTCGCTGGAATATTCGTAAGAAACGTCCTTGATTATCGGACAGAGCTTACAGGTTCAAAGCTCGAGGCCTGAAGCTCACGGTATGAACAGAATAGTTGAAGTATGTTTCTGGGGGCTGAATTGACAAAACCACCGGCCGAAATAAGTAGTGTAAATCCTACCCTACCCGTAAATTCGCCGGAATATGTATCACCGAGGTGCACGTGCCTTATGCTTCTCGAGAGTGAAAATCCGAATCCCTTTAGTCAAGTGCCTACATATCCTATTTATAGGAATCAAGCCCCATGTAGTTCTATTAAGTTTATACTTCTTAATCCATGCCAATTCCATCACTCCAAGATAATCCATCTTAGAGTTTTAGCTGAATCAGGTAGCTCTAACCGAGCTTCCTAGTCTCCTAGTCTATATCCAACTCTAAATCCCATAAATCTCCCAGTCGGTAGCGCTTATCCGAACTATCAATATAAGTCCTATATCGATTGTAGTTGATTCTCACGAGTCCGGTCTTTCTATGATACCCATCCAGGAATTCTAGTCGAATAAGGTAACCCTCGCCAAGCTTTCCAGTGTCCTAGTTATTATCCATAACTAAGTCCTACAAATCCTCAGGCCGATCTGGTTGCTTCGAGGTGACTATATGAGTTTTATACTGATTCTACTTGCTCCATCCAATGTGTTTGACTGAGCCTAGAAGTCCTTTTATAATTACAATTCCGTGCTCCCGAAGTATAGATAATTGAGTCCTTATCCAGCTCTGATTCTGTCTCGGGGAGATTCTGACTACTCGTCACCTGTGACCAGTGTCGAGGTTCAGACCACCTGAACCTCAACGCCTGTTTCCTGACATTCCATACCTTTCACCTGGCTTAGCACCCCGAACCTGTCCATGCAGGTCTCCCTTACACCTTGGCGTCCTGATATCATATTTCAGTAGCCTTTAGCTGTACCTTGATACTCTTAACCTGCGGCTTAGCACACATAATACTAACCCCATTCATCCTTACTGGACCCTTAACAAGTATGGGCCTTAAATTGAACCCATGTAAGATTTGGGGCACAACAGATAGATTAGCGAAGGTTTTTCAAGGCTAGCTGGTAATGATCAACGATTATTCGCATCAACGCATGCACTTCAGGATCAATTTAGTTGCAATTAAACATCATCTAAACATGAGTATCTGCTCTGTTGGAGATGCTCTTACATGCCACAATTTATTTAATCTCCAACATCACCACCAGAATCACCACTCACCGTTATTACCTAGCTCCCCCGCTGCCAACGTTGCCACAAATACTGTCTTCACCCTACAACCCGCATTGCCAAGAGCTTCTAGAATGACCCATATTGCCATTTCTATCACCGCCAGTTTTGATATCATTGCGTTGAGTTCCCACATGTTGAAAGAATTTAACCAGTAGGAAAAGAACTGGGCCTCCACCGCAAATTAAGATCACGAAGACGATTAATCTGTTAGTTATAATCTTAAACTCCGGGTCATTTGTTTTTTATTTTACGTATGCTTATTATTTAGGAGAAATAAGTAGTTTGTTTTGAGTTGGTGTTTAGGAGCCCATTTGAATGAGCCCATTTGAATAAGTATTTGCTGTGGAGTTTTTGTAGGAGCAGCTGTTAGGTGATGTCCTAGTTTGTAGCCACGTCTTGAGTGGTAGTTTCTTTTGTATTGTTTTAAAAGCTTTGTAAGCAGCATCTGAATAATAAAGTAGAGTATCACTTTCAACGTACAAATTCTGTGTGATTGGTTTACTTTCAGATCATACACTGAGAGATATATATATAGATATTGCAGGTTTCTGAACTACACTTGGTATCAGAGCTTTGGTGTCTAGTGATCATCGCGAGTGTATGTCGAAGTCGACCACAATGGACGTTGGAAGAAGTAAAGGAGGTTCTATGGGACTGAGTTATCCCATGTTAACCAAAACGAATTATACGGCCTGTGCGATGAAGATGAAGGTCTTCATGCAGGCACATGGAGTATGGGAGGCTATAGAGCCAAGTGACCCAAAAGCTGCCATTGAAGATAGATCAGACAATGTGGCTCTAGCTATGATTTACCAGAGCATACCTGAAGAACACTTGCTTTCGCTTGCTGAGAAAACGAAGGCTAAGGACGCCTGGGAGGCGATAAAGACCATGTGTCAAGGTGCGAGCCGGGCGAAGGCTGCAAAAATACAGACCTTGAAGGCTGAATTTGAATTTCTGAGTATGAAAGATACAGAATTACTTGAAGATTTCTGCATGAAATTGAATGGTATTGTGACAAATATCCGAGCTCTAGGTGAAGCTGTAAAAGAATCATATGTGGTGAAGAAAATTCTCCGTGCTGTGCCACCTAAGTTCTTGCAGATAGCCTCAACCATGGAGCAGTTTGGGGACTTGGAAACCATGACGGTGGAGGAAGCAGTTGGCTCTTTAAAGGCGCACGAAGAACGAATAAGGAGTAGCACAGATAACACCGGTGGTCAGCTACTTATGACAGAGGAGGAGTGGAACAAGAAAGAAAGTGCAAAGAGCAAGCTACTTCTCACTCGAGAAGAGTGGCAACGACGCATGAGCAAAGGGAAAACTGAAGGATCATCAGGTACTAGAAACTACGGAGTAAGAGACAAAAGCAAGATTAAGTGCTTCAATTGTCATATGTATGGACATTTTGCAGCTGAGTGTCGAAAACCTAAACGCTCTAGGGAAGAGAAACAGGAGGCATTCATGGTGCAAACTGAAGAAGATGAGCCAGCCCTATTGATGGTGAATCATAAGAAAGAAGACGAGGAAGTACTACTGAATGAGGAAGGTGTGTTACCAAAACTAGCTACAGACAAGAAAATGCACGGAGAAATGTCAAGCCTATGGTACCTAGATAACGGTGCAAGCAATCACATGACTGGTGATAAAGAAAAATTTGTGGAATTGGATCAAGGAATAACTGGGTTAGTAAAGTTTGGCGATGGTTCGACCGTAAAAATTGAAGGAAAGGGTTCTGTTATTTTCAGATGCAAGAATGGTGATGAACGAAAACTTCACGAGGTATTTTATATTCCCACACTTTGTAGTAACATAATAAGTCTTGGTCAAATGTCGGAGGAGGGAAATAGAGTAGTTATAAAGGGAGAGTATTTGTGGGTGTTTGAGGAAAAGGGAAAATTGCTCATGAAAGTCAAGCGCTCGCAAAATCATTTGTACAAGCTAGTTGCAGAGACTGTCAAGCCAAGGTGCTTGATGTCGAAAATTGAGAAAGTGTCAAAACTATGGCACACACGACTTGGCCACGTGAATTATCAGTCCATGGTGTTGATGAACAAGAAGAAAATGGTTTATGGGCTACCAGACATAAGCTTGTCAAGTGAAGTATGTGCTGGGTGTCAAAAATCGAAGCAGGCCAGGAGGAGTTTTCCACAAAAATCGAGTTTCAGCGCTACATGTGCATTGCAATTGGTTCATGGAGATTTATGTGGTCCAATTGATCCGGTCTCATCAGGAGGGAGCAAATACTTTTTTTTGTTGGTAGATGACTTTACACGAGTCATGGGTGTATATGCTAAGGAGCAAGGATGAGGCCTTCACTGTGTTCAAGAAATTTCGAGCTCAGGTTGAGGACGATCACAAGAAAATAAAAGTGTTCAGAACAGACCGGGGAGGTGAGTTCACATTATCTGAGTTCAAGCTGTACTGTGAAGAAAACGGAATAGAAAGACACTATACTGCTCCATACATGCCTCAACAAAATGGCGTAGTGGAACGCAGAAATCGAACTGTGGTAGAGATGACCCGCAGCTATTTGAAGGAGATGAACCTGCCAATGATGCTATGGGGTGAAGCAGTACGTCACTCTGTATATGTATTGAACAGGTTGCCAACAAGGTCACTGACAAGTCAGACTCCATATGAAGCCTGGACAGGTACAAAGCCAAACATTGGTCACATACGCACTTTTGGGTGTGTGACACACATGAAGATACCGACTGTTCAAACGAAAAAACTGGACGATAGAAGCATGGAGGTGATAAATTTGGGAAGAGAACCGGGTACTAAGGCTTACAGGCTGTATGATCCTGTGAGTAAACGAGTATTGGTCAGTAGAGACGTTGTGTTTGATGAGGACAGGAGTTGGAAATGGGAAAAGGATGAAGGTCGAGAAGCTCAAAGTATGGGGACGTTCTCTGTTTTGAATATTGGTGACGAAGGAGCAGAAAATCAGGAGCCAACAGAGCAAGGAAATAACAGTGACACCGAGGAGGATATTGGGTACATCACATCACCTCTGTCGCCAAGAAATGATGTAAACAGAGAAGATCATGATGAAAGTGGTGAGCCCGGGCGTTACAGGCCTGTGGTAGACATTTATAATGTGACTGAACCAGTAGAGTTAGAGGAAGAATTAATGTTCATGGGTGTTGAGGAGCCTCAGAATTTCGAGCAAGCAGTGAAAGAGAAGGAGTGGAGATGGGCAATGCAGAGGGAGCTGGAGTCGATAGAAAAAAATGGAACGTGGACGCTGACAGAATTGCCCGATGGTCACAAAGTCATTGATTTGAAGTGGATATTCAAGTTAAAGAAAGATGCAAATGGCAAAGTTCTAAAACACAAGGCGAGGTTAGTTGCAAAAGGATATGTTCAAGAATACGGTGTTGATTTTGAAGAAATTTTTGCCCCAGTGACGAGATTGGAGACCGTGAGGTTGTTGTTGGCTTTGGCTGCAAAAGATAAATGGGAGGTGCATCATTTGGATGTAAAAACCGCATTTCTTAATGGGGATATTCAAGAGGAGGTCTATGTAGCACAGCCAAAGGGATACGTGAAAAAAGGACGGGAGCGTTTGGTTTATAAATTGTCTAAAGCTCTATACGGATTGAGACAGGCGCCTCGAGCATGGTATGCAAAGTTGAATGATTGTTTAAAGAAGCTAGGATTTGAACGTTGCCCCTATGAGCATGCTGTGTATACCAGAAAGGAGAAAGGTAATATACTTATTGTTGGTGTATACGTAGATGATCTTTTAGTCACAGGCTCGAGTGTGTCGAGTATTGAAACTTTTAAACGTCAAATGAATGATTTCTTTTAAATGAGTGATTTGGGTAAGCTATCATATTACTTGGGGATTGAAGTGGAGCAAGGTGAGGGTTTTATTGAGTTGAAACAGACGGGGTATGCGAAGAAATTGTTGAAGCAAGCTGGGTTGGAGGATTGTAATCCAACAAAATTTCCGATGGACCCAAAAGAGCAACTAACGAAGGATGAAGGAGGTGATCAAGTGGATGCTACGAAATACAGGAGCTTAGTGGGTGGTCTGAGGTACATTGTACACACCAGGCCCGATATTGCATTTCCGGTGGGCATTGTGACCAGGTTTATGGAGGCTCCAACAGTAGTGCATATGAATGCTGTAAAACGGATTCTGAGATATATAAAAGGCACATTGGAAGTTGGGTTGGTTTACTCGAAGAAGAACGGTAATAATGAATTGACGGGATACTCGGACAGTGATCATGCATGCCATATTGAAGATCGAAGGAGCACAGGAGGTATGGTATTTTACTTGAATGAGAGTTTGGTTACGTGGGTATCACAGAAACAACGATGTGTAGCATTGTCGAGTTGTGAAGCTGAGTTTATGGCGGCAACCGCTGCAGCGTGTCAGAGCATATGGTTGCGTAAGGTGTTGCAGCAGGTGACAGATGAAGCTATTGGGCCAGTCGTTTTATATATAGATAATAAGTCTGCAATTGATCTTGCGAAAAATCCAGTTTTTCATGGGCGTAGTAAACACATCGATGTTCGATATCACTTCATTCGTGAGTGTGTTGAAAGAGGTGAGATTGTTTTTAAGCATGTTTCCAGTGATCAACAGCGTGCGGATATACTAACAAAGGCATTGTCGACAATCAGGTTTGAAAGAATGAGAAAGTTGCTGGGAGTCAGGGAACTTGCCAAGAGAATTTAAGATTAGGGGGGAAGTGTTAGTTATAATCTTAAACTCCGAGTCATTTGTTTTTTATTTTACGTATGCTTATTATTTAGGAGAAATAAGTAGTTTGTTTTGAGTTGGTGTTTAGGAGCCCATTTGAATGAGCCCATTTGAATAATTATTTGCTGTGGAGTTTTTGTAGGAGCAGCTGTTAGGTGATGTCCTAGTTTGTAGCCACGTCTTGAGTGGTAGTTTCTTTTGTATTGTTTTAAAAGCTTTGTAAGCAGCATCTGAATAATAAAGTAGAGTATCACTTTCAACGTACAAATTCTGTGTGATTGGTTTACTTTCAGATCATACACTGAGAGATATATATATAGATATTGCAGGTTTCTGAACTACATAATCGACGAGTACTATTACTATCCATTACTAGAGTAGTGTCTTATCTGTTTATTCAACTCTCACAATTCATTTAAACATGGACAAAACTTCTTTATTTATATGAGACATAGAAAGAGCTTCCCTGGCAATCCTTCACAAAATAAACTAAATGGGACCTCAAGTCCTTAATAGTAGATAAGCAGCAATCATACATGACAGAAAGGAAGTATGACTGATCTTCTGTTGTTCTTCTTAGAGCTTGAACAACACTGAGAGCATGCAAGTTCAATGAACACAATAGCAACATCCAGTCTTGTCTTTTCAGCCAACCAAGAGAAAGCTTCTCGAAAAGCCATAGACTCTCAAGTTTTGGGTCAACAATACCCATCATTTCACCCCCATAACCATATTCATCCCTTATCAAACACCCAAAAGAGCTCGGCCTTCAGTTCATACAAACTGCTGCATCCACATTACATGTTACCCATCCAGAAATTGGCTTTTGCCATATCAAAACCCCTTTACCGGATATTTGTTAAACGTATATGAGAGGTTGACTTGACCTGTACATGTTGCCATTAAAAGACAAGTGTACTAGCTCCATTTACCACCCTTAAAGGTGATTTCAGCTTATGGTTCCAGACCAGGTCATTTCTATGAGACCACATACTCCAGGCTAATGAGCAAAAATATTATATGTCCTGAGTTGCCAACGAGTTAAATACATGAGCTATCCAGTCCCTAGTCGAATATCGCTGTAGCATTTTGTAATTCAGGAATAATTGAAGTTGTTACTTAAGAAAGAAAGGCAATTACTTGTTGTTTCATGCATATTTACGCTATTTGAAAGAATTGACTTGAAAAATCGATGAGAAACAGGGGAATCAGATAGCAAAGTGTGCATAATCAAGCAGTAGGCATATCATAGAAGCTCGGCACAGCTACTAATATGGGCTGCACCAGGAGAACATTCTAAACAAAGAAAGCTCAAAAACATTAACTCGTACAATTAAAAAAAAGAACCAATGAATACTAGAATTACATGATATAGGCAGACCAATCTCTGAAAAATCAAGCAATAAGTCAATAAGTTAAGGAAAATGTACGTTGTTACTAACATTCAACTTATGAACATATAAGTTATAAATTGGTTTATAAGTTGGGTTGATAAACACCCTACATAAGCTATTACGAATTTATAAGCTATAAGTTATCTTACTAATCGTTTGCCAAACAGGCCCTAAATTCTGGATAGAAAAGCCCCTAATATTGAGAATTTTGAAATTTGAATGGCACAATCTATATATTAAAAATTACTATTAAGATAGCAAATGAGACGGTCTCTTTCTAATTAAGACAGACAATGGGACAGTCTCAATTATAAACAGAGTTACAGAATAATGAGCAGAATGAACAGTTATAATTAAAAATAAATGTACTGCAGAACACCAGAAGTTTTCACTTGGTTCGGCCCTTAACTCTAGTCTATGGCCTACATCCAAGTCCCCATGCCAACTAGCATAGAGAATGTATTATATCAACTTTAATAAAGAACTTACAATCTTTCCTTGATTACAACAGGATAGTCCCTTGAAAGAAACCCTTTCCTTTAGCACACTTGCTACTTAGCACACTTGCTACCTTGACTAACCTTTGAAACCAATACCTTGCCACAACCCGGCAACAAGTTGATATAAATACAATACACACAAAGAAAAGATTACAACTCAAACTAATTCTTGTTTGACTGAATGATCTTGAAAGATTATGAAACAAGAATGTATTTTTCAGAAAGAAAGATGAGAATAATTTCAACTTCGAAAAACAATAGGTTGTGTGTCTCCCTGAAAAAGAATGAGTTTGGATATATATAGAAACAATATAACGGATAGAATCTTTCAAACAATAAACAAGATAAGATTTGTTAAAAAGATTTGTTTGAAAGTATTTGAATAAGTCTTTAGAAAACAATCCGTTAGTTTTGTTATAAAGATAAACCTTTGAAAAGATAAGTCTTTGAAAAGCTCAAACTAGGTTTATCTCAAGAAGTTTGTTTAGGAAAGATAAGTATAGAATCAGTCAAACTAGAATGTACAATTTATCTTATCCTATTCTAACTCCATTGCATAATCCAATGTCCAATGTTGTTGAATGCGATTTAATCATCATAAACCAAGAATTAACAATCTCCCCCTTTTATGATGATACCGATGAAAAAGGAATAGTAGCTCCCCCTTTCAAAGATACTTTGGTACCTGTTCAATCAACAACAAACTATATGCAATATATAACATTATGCAATGAAACAGTTCAATAAACATTGATAGAATGATAATGAGACAAATAGAATGAGACAGTTTAAACAATTCAGGAAATAAACATATGCATCACTACGAACAATTATCCCATAATCCAAGGATAAACCAAATGAACGTTTAGATCACCAAATCAAAAACAAACCATCAGTCAAACCAACACAAACCAACACAATGTTTAACTATTGAACAAAACATACATAAATAATAACTTCATCTTAAACTTCCTCCCCCTTCATCATAAAAGGGTAAAGTTTATTCAGAATCTGAGACGTCAACTGTTGCCTTCCTCTTGCCTTGACTCTTGGATGACGGATACACCGGTTCTTGACCGTATTCAGAGAAAATCTTGTCCAAAGTCGTCTTGTCAGGAGCCTTACCGTCACGTTCTTCTAGCCACTCGAAGATTTTATCCTTGTATTCTTCACGGGTCATACCAAAAACGGACGGAGGTGGGATTGATGGAAGAGGTAGGGCTGCAGTGATTTCTTCTAAAGTACAGTCACCAATCCAATCCTTCTTCTTATGCCACGGCATTGAACCCTTATGCTGCATAGTAGTAAGCTGTTTAGACAAAAATTGTGTTTCCGAGCCGAGCTTGAAGAAAAGCTTGACAAATTCCTTCTCCCATGCCTTTGCAGTCGAAGTCATGCCTTCTTGTAATGTGCCAAACTCAAAATCAACTGTCTTGGCCAGACGTTTGTCATGGGTATAAAGCACAGATAATTTGGCATTGATGGTGTCAAGTGAATTAGAAACATGTTTATTAAACATCTCATAAGAAGCACGAATCATACTGACTTGAGAAGTCAGTGAAGCAAGAGACTCAACAGACGAAAGCTTACGATTAAGAGATTCAATTGCAGCAGAGTTTTCATTGAGTTTGACTAACAAAGAATTAAGAACAGTAGAATTATTCTGATCTAGAGGATCAGATGCATAGTTTGGAGAATTAGGAAGACCACCAAAAGACCGATGATCATCATCAAATACCAATTCATTAGATTCAGTAAACACTAGATGATTAGCATTTAGAACAGAAAGATCAAACAAAGTAGACAATTTCTCAGATTTTTCAGATTTTAAAGGGACCAAAAAGTATTGAAAGATTGACGTTAACAGACCAGTAAAAGGCAAATGCATTGACTCATGGGATGATCAATGAGACATAGACAAAATAATCAAAGAAGCAATATCACAAGGAATACGATTCACAAACAGTGATAATAATATGGTATCTTGATAAGTGACTCTGTCACGACCACTCTTGCGAGGCAAAACATTGGTATGAAATAACTTGAAAAGAAGCAAAGAGAGAGAGGAGAAAGTTCAGATACCGGTGGTTTTATAGAAACTGAGATGAAGTGATCACCCAAAATAGTCTTTAATTGAGCTTCGTAATCCAAAGCTTCAATTGCCAAGAACGGTTGATTCGTTGAATGAGGACACACACCACTGTGCGAGATACCAGTAATTGTTGTCAAGATGTCTGCTTTGAAAACGATTGGATGGCCACGAACATTCGAAAAAACCATATTGTCTGCCATTAACTTGAAATTCGAATAAAATTCTTGGACCAAATCAGGGTATATTATTTCTGAGGGAAAAAGGAGAGGTGAACATCCATGTGTCTTGAAGAGGTCGACAACCCCGGCACGAGTGAGAACATCTAAATCAACCAATCTTTCTTTCAGGATTTGCTTGGACAATGCCTTGGTGCTAGTAGTTGCATGTGGTGGGAAAGACTCTGGAGAAGCAGCAGATTGCTCGGAATCTGTTTTCATTGTACGACGTCGTTTGTTGAAAGCTGACGACGATCCGGGAGCACGAGATTCAGTATTTCGACGAGCCATGAGTAAGGTAAGAGAAAGAGAATGTAAAAAGGATAGAGGGAAAGAAAAGAAAGAGGAAGGAGAGAGAGTTATAAAGTAGAAGAAGTTGAGAAGGTAGAAAAGTCTGAAAAGACGTGACCAGAATGAATACAGGCGCGAGAAACAAGGTGAGGAAATATGAATCGATTTGACAATACAATGCATGTATATCACCAGAGATAAACACGGAAGAAATATATAATTCACACACAATCCAATATAAAATTTGAATAACAAATCAATTAAATGCACAAAATCAGCTAAGCATAAAATCATTGAATAACTGTCATATAGAACACATACCGAGTTCACGACGGAGGAAACAAAACCTGTCTTCGGCAAGGGGTTTGGTAAAAATATCAGCACGCTGATTTTTAGTAGGAATGTATATAAGCTCAATATTACCTTTAGACACATTATCTCGAAGAAAATGGTGACGAACATCAATATGCTTAGTACGAGAATGCATGACAGGATTTTTAGAGATATTAATGGCAGGGGTATTATCACAATAAATAGGAATATGAGATACAGAAATACCAAAATCTTGGAGTGTTTGTTGCATCCATAAAATCTGAGCACAGCAACTACCAGCTGCGATATATTCACCCTCAGCAGTAGAGAGAGCTACAGATGTTTGCTTTTTACTGTGCCATGCAACTAAACAATCACCTAAAAATTCACAAGCACCACTAGTACTTTTTCGATCAACCTGTGACCCTGCATAGTCAGCATCTGAAAAACCAATTAAGTCAAAGGAAGAAGAGCTTGGATAAAACAATCCCAAGTCACTAGTACCTTTCAAATACTTAAAAATACGTTTAACAACATTTAAATGAGATTCTTTAGGTTGAGATTGAAACCGGGCACACAAGCACACACTATACATGATATCAGGACGAGAGGCAGTTAAGTATAACAGAGAACCAATCATACCTCGATATTTAGTAACATCTACAGAAGTACCTTGTTCATCCTTAGTGAGCTTGATAGATGTACTCATTGGTGTAGACTTAGGTGAAACATGATCAAGAGCAAATCTTTTGAGAAGATCAGCAATGTACTTGCCTTGATGAATAAATATTCCTGTCGCAGTTTGATTTATTTGCAAACCAAGAAAGTATTGAAGTTCGCCCATTAAACTTGTAACGCCCCCAAATCCGGGGTCAAAGGATTTGGTCGTCACACTGCACTCTTAATCCAAACAACCTGTTCAATATAAAATCAACACAATAATAATAATATCTATGACCCCAACTCTACCAAGAATCTTTAAAGGTTATAGTGTTATATGGTTTGTATGAGTTGTGTAATGTGTTTTATAGTCCGTATATGCCCGTACTAGGGCTAGTGTCTGAGTTTTAAATATCGTAAATTAGACCGGGCGTCCGATACGTAACCGGTTACTTGTTTAAATATGTTATGTGAATGATGTGAATTATCTGTTGTTGAGTCATGCATGCGAATAAATTGTGTTGAGACTTGTTTGAGTATTTGGTCGTGTCTAATATCATCACGAGGGGTAGTTGGGATAGAAATTTGTCGGTTATGTTAGAAAGTGAGATTTACGAGGCCGTTGACTTAGATGTTGACTTTATAGTATGGGGAGTTTCGTCAAGCGAGTTACGAGGATTACTTGTATAGTTAGTTGTGATCATTCTATCAATTGAAATGTGGTTGTCTGTGCAACAGAGGCTATTGGACGAGACGAGTCAGATTATCGAAGTTAAGTTACAATCGTTTATGGAATGTGAAATCATACGTTGAAGACTAAGTACCGTCTCATGTTTGACTATCGAGGCTGGCACATGGATTCGAAATGGTAGAAGCAGACTAGTGGTATTCGCAAGAGCGTTAAAGCAAAGAAGGACGGGAGTAGAGAATCGTGCGATAAGACAGGATAAGGAGGGAATCGTATTGTTTCAGCGTTACGAAATAGCTAAGGACCAGAGGCAAGTGTTTATACCCTTGCTTATTAATTAAGGGATATTATCTTGAATTATTAGTATGCATGTTGAATGCTTATTACTGAATTTTCAAATGTTGATTTCTTTGCATTGAATTGCAAGTATGTTATTTAATCTCGTAAATTGACGAGTACTCTTTTATACCTTTTGAGTTTAGATTCATATTTTCATATTGATTGGAAAGATATACTTATTATATTGAAAAGTTTGAAGAGATAATTATGGGCCGTATACTAAGGCTTTCTTTTAAAAGACATGATTTTAAAACATTAGGTTGGAATATTGCCAACCCTAGATGAGTGGGAACTTGTGAACCCTATGTTGAAAATGTTATTTTAAATTCCGAAGTTGTGGTACTTGTTCTACAAGTATTCCATTTTTCCATCCTGCACCCTTGCAAGTATTATTATCATTTCTTGTTAATGCGATCATCTGATCCATTCCCTGATTCGAATTCATTTATACTGTGCATGATTTAGTTTACTTCCTTCAAATACGAGGCTTATCTATTATAAGTATATGTTCGAAGGACTTGAACTATTTCTGTCAGAAGTTAATAAACCCTTGTTTTCTTCATTTATAAACTTCACCCTGAATTTTTCTTAAACTTGAACTTGACTTTCTTGTCACTTACCAGATTGTTGAATCTTAACTAATTCTTCCATGATGTGATAATTTGAACTGTTGAGGCCATCTAGAGCCTGTTCTTTGAACCCTATTCTATATTGAGTTGTTACAAATTCTGTTGATATCATAATGCCTGTTTCATATCAGACTAAATCTTGTTGAGCATGTCATTGTTTATTCTTCATTATATCCCAGTTGTTACATCGAACTCGTCGATGCTTATTATATTGTCACTTTTCATATGCACCTCCCCATATTGTGTCGATCTCGTCGATACTAGATTACATTGTTATTCCTTAATGGATTCTTCATAATTGAGCTGTTTCCTGGAACGTGAGTTTTCCAGCAATTGTTGTATTAGGTTGTCGATTCTTCCGACACCTGATTGTCGAAGTAAGGTTGTCAATTGTTCTGACACCTGACGTATATAATATAGGATTGGAATGTTTTTAAATGGGACCAGTAATTGGTCGGGCCATATTTATGGTCGGAATAAATTAAGGCCCAGATTGGCCTAGGATCCAGTAGAGGACTTTGCTATAAGCAAGTCCGGGGTTGATGCGTGGCTGGCCAGCAGCACAACCTTTGATTTGATAAATGTTAAAAATCCAATTCTAATATCAATTCTTATTTCTGGGATGAGTTACATCCATATGTTTTATACTTGTGAGTTATGACCTGATATTCAGGTTTATTCGTTGCGTAAAATTGTTGGTTGTTGATTAATAATAGTGGTTTCAATCTTGCTGAAATCACTTACTCTTAATACATTTGGATTCCAAATAGTCGAAATCCATTTTCTTGATTCCATTGGCAGTCGTGAGATATCTATCTTGATGAGTTTTATTCATACCGCATATCTAGTCGGTACCATGTTGAAGTCTTGAAGTGCGTTCCTTATTCCTTGACCGAGCGTGTTGGCTCATTCTTACCCCTTGATTATTCTAACCTTCCAGAGTTGTTGGTTTCAGAAAATGTTATGAATAGACCTGTTATCTTCAAAACTAGTATTTTTGTACAAACTATGGTCTTGAAGACGTATGAGTTATATTTATTTCATATTTTCTACTTACTATTGTAGTTATTGTTGATTCGGTCGCCGTAACGACCAACATAAATCTTTTTGTGTTTTAAACTATTCAATTGCGAGAAGAAGAATGAGAAATTGTGGTAAATTATCAAACTTGATTTGAAAATATTAGAGATTACAAATGTTTAAGCCAATGGCTTGTTTATTTGAAAATCCAAAGTTTATTTTGGAAACCTTTCGTATTATATTTAATAATGCGCTTGCTGAGCAATTCATTCGCTCATACTTGTTTTATTTGTATATATTTTAGCCTGCCAAAAAGAAGGTGTATTGGCGAGAGTTGTCCGCGTAGCTGATCAGAGATGGGGAAAGATATTAGCGTAAAGACGTTTTGATCCAGAGCATTGGAGTTAGTGATAGGTTTGTATATAGATGTTTTCAATTGAATAAGATATTGTATAAGAGTAGTGGCCTGGTATACTTCTTATCGAAGTTATACTAGTGTTTTAGATTGGATGTAAAGAGAATGGTTGTAAAGAGGAAAAATTTTATGTAATGGAAATTTTGGATTCTTGTTTCTAGCACTATAACCTTTAAAGATTCTTGGTAGAGTTAGGGTCACAGATATTATTATTATTGTGTTGATTTTATATTGAACAGGTTGTTTGGATTAAGAGTGCAGTGTGACGACCAAATCCTTTGACCCCGGATTTGGGGGCGTTACAAAACTCATGTCAAATTCTTTATGCATGCAATCAGAAAACCACTTACACAGCGATTCATTAGTAGATCCGAACACAATATCATCAACATAAACTTGTACTAATAACAAATGACTACGTTTATGAAAAATAAATAAAGTTAGATCGAGTGTACCACGAATGAAGCCATTTTGAACAAGAAACTGACTAAGACGATCATACCAGCATCTAGGAGATTGTCTCAAACCGTAGACTGATTTCTTGAGTCGATAAACATAGTCAGGATATTTTTCATGAATAAAACTGGGAGGTTGCTTGACAAAAACTTCTTCCTTAAGATAACCATTAAGGAACGCACTTTTAACGTCCATCTGATACAGTTTGAAGTTCTTATGAGCTGCAAATGCCATTAGAATTCGAATAGCTTCTAAGTGAGCAACAGGAGCGTATGTTTCATCAAAATCGATGCCTTCCTGTTGATTGTATCCTTGTGCGACCAAACGAGCTTTATTTCGAATGATGTTTCCAGCTTCATCTTGTTTGTTCTTGAAAACCCAACGAGTGCCTATGACTTTGACATTTTTAGGAGGTGGGACAAGTTCCCATACATCACAACGTTCGAACTGATTCAGTTCTTCCTGCAGTGCTACTGACCAGTGTTCATATGCCACAGCTTCTTGAGCATTCTTTGGTTCGAACTCAGCAACAAAAACACTGAAAGCACAGAAATTTCTAAGTCTGCTTCGAGTAGAAATACCTTGATCTAAGTCTGTAAGAAGATTGTCGGGAGGATGATTCTTCACTGTTCTGGAAGACTTTGGAAGGTGAATATTACTCATTTCTTCTTCATTGGAATTATCTGTCTGAGAGTGATTGAGAGGTGTCTCATTTGAATGAGACTCAGTGTACAAACGAGAGCTTGATGCAGGTGTCTGAGGAGAGCCTGACAATGATTCTGAATTATTAGAAGAACCTGGTGAAGAGATATGTGACCGAGATGAGCCAGGAGTATCTTGATTGCCTGATTGACCAGAAAGAGACGGACTCTTTTGGGATTGAGACTGCCTCAATTGGAATTGAGACGGTATTTCTGGGGCATCTTCTTCAAGTTGAGAAATATTACGAGTAGATTCATTGAAGGTGATGTTGATAGATTCTTCCACCTTGTGTTTGAGAGAATTATAAACTCTGTATGCTTTGCTTGTAGTAGAGTAACCCAAAAAGATTCCTTCTGTTGATCTTGGATCAAACTTACCTCGAGTATTTTGTGTATCTAAAATAAAGCATTTGGAACCAAAAACTCAAAAATAATTGATGTTAGGAGTTCTCTTATTAAGCAATTCATAAGGAGTTTTAAGTAAAATAGGACGAATAAGTACTCTATTTAAAACATAACAGGAAGTGTGTACCGCTTCAGCCCAAAACTTTCTTGGAAGCTTACTCTCATGAAGTAACGTTCTAGCTGTTTCCTGTAAAGTCCTATTTTTGCGTTCAACTACTCCATTCTGCTGAGGAGTCCTTGGAGCCGAGAATTCATGAGTGATTCCTCTAGATTTGCAGTAAGTTATGAAATCTTTCTCGAATTCACCACCATGATCACTACGAATAGTGTTGAGCTTGAAAGAATACTTAGTTTCCAGATTAGTAATTAAATCCTTAAACTCAACAAAAGCTTCATCTTTAGTACGTAAGAATAATACCCAAGTAAATCGAGAATAATCATCTACTATCACAAAAGCATAATTCTTACCACCAAGACTTACATATCGTTCTGGATCAAAAAGATCTAAATGAAGAAGTTGCAAGGGAACTGTTGTTGACACTTTGTTCTTACTAGTAAAAGATGTCTTCACCTGTTTTCCCAGTTGACAAGCTGAGCATGGTTCCACCTTCTTATATTTAAGCTTTGGTAAACCTCGAACTAAGTCATGGGAAGATATCTTTTGAATCAAATCCATGTGAACATGTCCAAGACGTCGATGCCACAAGGTCTGTTGTTCTTGAACAGAGGCGAGACAAATATCTGAATGCTGTTCATCAAAATCTAACACAAAAATATTTCCTTTTCGTTTGGCTACTAAGGAAGCTTTGTTAGATTTCATACCAATATAACATACATCTTTACCAAAACTTACCTCGTGACCCGCATCAGTAAGTTGACTCACACTAATAAGATTATATTTTAAACCATCAACTAAACGAACATTTGTAATAGCAAACCTGTTGTTACCAATAGTGCCTTTACCAATGATGCGAACAGTATTTGAATCACCAAGTGTAACTAGACCTCCTTCTTTAGCTTCGAGAGAGAGAAACTTGGATTTGTCCCCAGTCATATGACGCGAACATCCACTGTCGATAATCCATTTGTTACTAGGAACATGGACTTTCAAACACACCTGCAGAAATCGTTCTATCTCTTAGGTCCCCATTTGACTTTGGGTCCTGATGTGTTAGTATCACAGATCTTATATAAATGTCTTTCTGATTTCTTAATCCATATTTGAACAACATTAACAGATGTAGGAACAGAATGTCTATAATATGAGTTAGAATTGTGGCCCTTGATACCACTCAATCTTGATTCTGATGTAGTGTGACCTGGTTTGCCACAATCTCGACATTTTTCATAAGGCATTTTGTACTTCATTGGTGTTCTTTTGTATCCACTTTGAAATGCACTTTTCTTGGTTGATTCACAACCTATTCCTTCTTTGTCCAGGGATGATTTCTGTTCCGCAAGTAGAGCATTTAGAGTTCCTTCACCATGGAAACATTTAGCTAGATCTTTCTCTAACTGAGCCACTTTCTGTTTTAGTTCAGGAACTAAGGGATCAGAAACTTTTTCTTCTTTGACAATTTCAGATGCAGTTGTCATTGGTTCCTTCTTGAGAGCTTCAAGACATGCATCTCTCATTTCGATCTCATTTTTGAGGTAGATGTTTTCTTCCGTGAGTTTAGCCACCTTTGCGACTAATGATCGATTTTCTGCCATTACTGCTTCATCTTTAAGTGAATCGTCGATTTCATTTAGAACTTCACTTAAAGCTTGTTTTAAGTAAGCATTCTTTTCCTTAAGCTTCTCGTTTTGTGCCTGCAATGTTAGTACAACAGGAGATATTTTCGTATGTAAATGATCTTGAACAGTTTGTACCTCATCGTTATCACTTGCACTATCTTCAAATCCAGCAAAGCACAATTGAGCTACTTCATCATCGGAGTCAATTTCCACATCTGATTCGTCATCACTCCATGTACGTAAAGCTTTTCGTTTAGCTTTGAGTTTGTAACAGTCCTTCTTGAAATGTCCTTTCTTTCCACATTCAAAACATGCGTCCTTGCTTGGATCTGCTTTGTTGGCCTTATTTGAAGAGAATTTAAAATCTTTCTTTGGAAACTGAGACCTCATTGGTTGCTTTGATGTATTTCTTTTAGCCAGAAATTTGTGAAACTTCTTAGTTAGGAGAGCTATTTCCTCATCAGAGTCGTCAGGGGATTCATCAGCATCTGCATTAAGTGCCAATGTCTTTTTGCGAGGAGCAGTCTCTTCTTCATCATACCTACGTAGTTGATTCTCGAATTCTTCCAACTCGCTGAATACAGTAAGAGTATCCATAGTAGAGAGACTGACAGAATCCTGGAGTATGGTAACCTTAGGAGCAAATTTCTTTGGCATAGCTCGGAGAATTTTCCTGTTGATCTCAGTTTGAGGAATGACTCTTTCCAAAAGAGCTATTGAGTTCATCAATGTCAAGAATCTTCCTTGCTCATCCTTTATGTTTTCATCTCTTTCCAACCTGAAAGCTTCATAATCACTCATTAGCATACTTAGTTTTACTTCACGTACCTTGGATGTACCTTCGTGGCTGACTTTGATTGTATCCCAAATTTGTTTTTCCGTTGTACATGCTGATACTTTTCGTAACTCAGTAGCCACCATTCCATTGAGCAATGAGTTCATGGCTCTAGCATTATAGTTAAGAGAATTCACTTCCTCAGGGGTGAGTTCCTTGACTGGTTTTGGCTTTCCATCTTTCATCGGAACTACGAGACCATTTTCAACAGCATCCCATTCGAATATGTCTCACTGAAGAAATATTTTCATGCGAAATTTCCAGTCATTGTAATCTTCAGCACCGTGAAGCATTGGGGGTATGTTATTCGAATGCCTATCTGATTGAGCCATGGATCGCTAGCAAAATAAACACTAAACAGAGAATTAAATGCACCCGCTCTGATACCAAATGAAATTTGAATGGCACAATCTATATATTAAAAATTACTATTAAGATAGCAAATGAGACGGTCTTTTTCTAATTGAGACAGACAATGGGACAGTCTCAATTATAAACAGAGTTACAGAATAATGAGCAGAATGAACAGTTATAATTAAAAATAAATGTACTGCAGAACACCAGAAGTTTTCACTTGGTTCGGCCCTTAACTCTAGTCTATGGCCTACATCCAAGTCCCCATGCCAACTAGCATAGAGAATGTATTATATCAACTTTAATAAAGAACTTACAATCTTTCCTTGATTACAACAAGATAGTCCCTTGAAAGAAACCTTTTCCTTTAGCACACTTGCTACCTTGACTAATCTTTGAAACCAATACCTTGCCACAACCCGGCAACAAGTTGATATAAATACAATACACACAAAGAAAAGATTACAACTCAAACTAATTCTTGTTTGACTGAATGATCTTGAAAGATTATGAAACAAGAATGTATTTTTCAGAAAGAAAGATGAGAATAATTTCAGCTTCGAAAACAATAGGTTGTGTGTCTCCCTGAAAAAGAATGAGTTTGGATATATATAGAAACAATATAACGGATAGAATCTTTCAAACAATAAACAAGATAAGATTTGTTAAAAAGATTTGTTTGAAAGTATTTGAATAAGTCTTTAGAAAACAATCTGTTAGTTTTGTTATAAAGATAAACCTTTGAAAAGATAAGTCTTTGAAAAGTTCAAACTAGGTTTATCTCAAGAAGTTTGTTTAGGAAAGATAAGTATAGAATCAGTCAAACTAGAATGTACAATTTATCTTATCCTATTCTAACTCCATTGCATAATCCAATGTCCAATGTTGTTGAATGCGATTTAATCATCATAAACCAAGAATTAACAAATTTCTAATGTTGCATTTTGCAATATATAAAAAAGAATTTAAATAAATTCCAGCGGCTACGTGTATACCTACAAACCTGTGGCCAAGAAATTTACTAGCACCGCACAATATTTCTACAAAATCACCCGAAAAGATAAAATCCCAACAAAATGTGTGAACCATACAGATTCAAAATCCATGTGCTTTTTCATATATAACGAGGGAGTTGAGTATCTTTAGTTAAACACAGTCGAAAGAGAAAACATGGGTGTCTTTAATTTGTTCAAGTTATCACTACTGGTGAACCTACTCTCCGGCTCCGAGTTGGGTTTGTTTCCGGCGACTGAACATGTGGGGTCGGTGGTTCCTCCGCCGTCATGTGGACGAATAGAGTGCCCCAGCTACGATGTGATACATGTGGGAGATGAGTATGAAATAAGGAGATACAATTCAACCATGTGGTCTTCTACTTCTCCTATTCAAGATATTTCACTTGTTGAAGCCACCAGAACTGGTTTCTTGCAGTAAGTCTCTCTCTCTCTCTCTCTCTCTCTCTCTCTCTCTCGTTTTGGTGATTTTTTATGAGTTCTATCAAGAATTGCCTTGGGATATAATCTTAAATTTGTTAGTAATATTATTATTTGTTTATCAACTGGTTGGTTTATAGTGTTGTACTACCAAAATGAGTTGTGTAGCAGATTAAAGACACCCATGTTTATCAACATGTTTATCAGAACAATGTGGTAGACTTAATTTTGATTATGGCTTGGCTTATCTAGAAAGAGTTGGTAATTCACATATTAGCTGAATAGTGGATATTGTGGCGCTCCATTGCAATTTAGAGCAATCAACATGTGAATGTCGATCCCCATAATCTATCCGAAACACTAGTAAAGCATACTAAACCATTGAGCTGTTTATAGGCATTATAGTGATTGTAGTGCTTCACCTATTATAGCATCGTTCAGAGGACCAAGGGGATGTTTGCATTGATCATGGTAATGGGAATGTAAAATGGCGGTATGGTACCAATGCGGAATGCTTAAGAATGGATCTCAAGGGGTAAGTGTTGAAGCCAATTTTCGTCATGAACTAAGCTTTAAGATTAAATTTATAATCGGGTATTCGTTTAGAGCTCTAAAATTAGGGATTTGATATCCATGGCAATTTTGGGGGAGAATTAGGGTTTATGTGATTTGGGTTGAGCTTGAGAGAATTAATTAGAATTTTGGATCCTCTTCTCAAGGTGCCTACGTATCCTTTTATAAGGAATCAAGCCCACGTAGTTCTTTTCTTTTCAGTATCAGATCCAGTTTAGGCCCATACTCCTATTCTTTAGTTCTTTAGGAGCAAGTCACCTATATATGTTAAGTTTCCTCGTTTATTATGTTCCCAATTATATTGGGTTTCTTGTGAGGTAGGATTAATGACCCGTTGGGTCTCTTCTATCTTTTATGTATATCCACTAAAAGACCAGATTCATATTATGTATCAACAGTAAGTAGGGAATGCTTACACAGTAAATAAGAATGAGCTCTTCCCTACAACCAATTAAACCTCTCAAGTGAAAACTCACAAATAGGAATACCACTCTGACCTAAACTCTGCACAAGTTGTCCTTTTTCTTCCAATGTTATTTTGTCAATGTGATCTTCTAATATTCAGAACAACTTACCTTTTGGTACTAAACATCCACTACTTCAATCTTAAATCTCTGTATTCAAAATTCAAGTGTTTCAAAACTATCCCTGCACATATGTAGCTATTTATTTTTCTTATACAATATTTCTTCATTTGACTTTACCTTTTTATAATCATACCAATCTTGTATTGCTCCGTCTATACTATGCACTAGAAATTAGACTTGTTACGAAATATGATCTACTTTATAGATAGTATGATATACACAATGTACTCTAGTCTGAGATCATGTGTTTCATTGGCTGATTGTTATCACTTGCTGCCGCAACCTCTCTTCTTTGTCGAGGAAAACATGAAAAATCGATCACTTTATATGTACAAATTTAGCCAATGAATTTCTGTGAAAGATGTAGTAGCAAATTTACCATCCAAATGTCTGCTGAAACAAATTGTCAAATCTGTATTGTGAACCGTCGTAGACTAATAACATATCTTTACAGGCTATTTAATTACATCCAAGGGAAAAACAACTATCAAGAGCAAATAGAGATGACAGCTCCAGTGCTTACTGAAGTATCACCAAGTGATGGACCCTTCTGTGCATCCTCATTTGTTGTGAGCTTTTATCTCCCAAAGAAGAACCAAGCCAAGCCACCCCCAGCAAAGGGCCTGCATACCCAAAAATGGGGAACAACGTATGTTGCTGTAAGGCAATTTGGAGGATTTGTAGCTGATTCAAGTGTTGGAGAGGAAGCTGCTGCCTTATACAGCAGTATTTCCGGCACTACCTGGGCAGCTGCTATTGATAAAAGTCATGAAGGGGAGGCCACCACGACTTATACAGTTGCGCAGTACAATTCCCCATTTGAATTTTCTGACAGAGTGAATGAAATATGGTTGTTATTCAGTCTGTAAGATGGACTTACAACGTAAGAATAAGAATGCTGAGAGGATTGATGGTGATGAGCAATGCTAGATGAATTTTGCAAGGATGGCAAGCTGAAATTAAGCAGCACTTGAGCTACATTGTACTGTTTGATTGTGAATTTTCCTTGATTGTACTGTCTGCTGTCAGCTAACTCCTCATTTACGTGCTTGTACAAACAATAAATAACGAGACGTTGAGATGAGTCTATTTTAAGATGCTCTTAATAATTGACTTTTTTATGGTACTCCTACCTAAATATGTTCTGTAATGCTGAACTAACTTACAGTCCTTTCAACTTGTTTACAGTAGAAGTTGAAAATCATGTTTTATTATGTTTAAGGTTTTTTTTGACCTTTTAACCCTTAAAGTTTAACGTTTTATACTCATCAGTCCTAAAACTTTGAAATTGTACCTTTTAGCCCCTGAAATATAAGTCTAATTAATCCTTATACCAGTACCGATTAAAAAATATTTCAAACCGATATAAATCGGATAGGTAAAACAGACATTCGACATTTAGTAAAGGTACTGTATAAGGGTTAATTGGACCTCTACGGGTACTTCAGGGGCTAGAAAGAATACTTTTAGTAACTTTAGGTGCTAAAATGAATACTTTTGGTAAATGAATATTTTTGGGTACATCAGGGAGTATTTTCCTTTTAAGGAGTCACGCGTGTATCTTGTTAGAAAATGGAAAGTTTGAGACATATTTTATATATGTTCTTGATGGAATTTCTGGAAACTAACAAGTGGAGGTTGTTCCTTGTAATGAGGACTTAAACTTTCATGTTTGGATCTAAGACATTTTCTTAGTGTAATCCATAAATAAATTGAGTTGAAATAAGTTGCTTGAAATGGGTTATGTGGGTTGGTTATATTGAAATAACTTGTATCCCACATAGCATTGGTAATAAGAGGTTGGTGGGTTTATATAGAAACATGTGCAAGAGTAGTGTACAACTACTAAGGCATGTGGGTGTGCATGGTGTTAGTATGTGCCTCGCGCGCCGCCGCCCGCCTCGCCTCGCCCCGCCACGACTCGACTCGGGTCTGTTTACGTTTTATTTTGTATTTTATATAGATACAAAAGATAACGTTTGAAGGAGCAGACTGATACGTAACTCTGAAAACCCTAGCAACTATCATCTTCTCTGTTTTCTCTCAACACATACAGATTACATAGTTCTTGGGCGAAGTGAGGTGCAGGTCGCTGTTGATCATTGCCATATCTGTGAGTGGATTGATCTGTGCTGTTTTATCCTGGAAGTGATATTGCTGCAACCCAACACAGCGTAAGTGGGGCAATAATCTCTTCAAGAACAGTCAAGACTTCTCGAAGGCTTGGCGACTCAGCTGTTTTATTTATCTATCATTATTTGCTAAAGCTTCTGAGAGATAAGTGTTCTTTCTTATCTTATTATTTACAGTCTCTAATTATACTTTTATTTCGACCTTTGTATTTGTTTCGTTTATTGATTATTTGCCTGTTCTTGTTAATTCGATATATATATAACTGCCATATCTTTCATGTATGTATAGTAGTGATGAATACATCAAATCATTATTTGATTTTTCTAATCATCTACTCTTCATCATCGTCATCACTGAGAACGATTATGTGTCCGATTGGAAGAAATTTTTGCAACATGTTTGTTCCAAAATATATTGTTCAAGGAAAAAATTGAAGGATTTGATGCTTTTTCCCAGGTATCCCACGTTAAACATATTCAATGAAACTATATATGGTAATTTTTCTATAGAGTCATTAGTAGGGCTGTCAATTTCGGATTACGTGTCGTGTTCGTGTCGGGTAGTATCCTAAATGTTAATTTGAGGTCTGACACTAACTAGTATGAAAGTTGCACTTATTTTTCATGCCTCTAGCAGAACTCTACCCAGGCGGTCTCTCTTAGGTCAAATATCTCTTATAAACAAGTAGGAGTTACCAATTTTACAACCAATATGTTAGCTCATGATTTAAAGTAGTAGGTGCCTAATGAGTAAATCATTATTTTTATCTACCTCTTTACAAATATGCAATTTTACACTTATCATTTATTCAAACCAAAATCATCAAACTATAGACTCATCCCATATCTTATATGCATGTACGATGTACCTGTATATCTAATTCTCTTACATACTACTAACATATTGAAAGAAACTATTATGCATCTTCTTGTACTTTTTGATGTTTCTTGTGCACTTACACGAAGTGCCGGGGACATCGTGATTTGAAGTTTAATTTTGTGATTCTTTGAGTGAAAAGATAGAGTCAATATACAAAGGAACAAATAATATCTTTAAATATTTGCAAGATTTTCTAAAGTTCATTAAATGAGTTGAGTAGGTTGTGATATAACCAAAAATATTTTTTTACCAAAAGTATTCCTTTTAGCCCATGAAGTTATCAAAAGTATTCCTTCTAGCCCCTAAAGTACCCGTAGATGTCCAATTAACCCTTATACAGGTACATTTACTAAATGTCGAATGTCTGTTTTACTCATCCGATTTATACCGGTTTAGGAAAAAAAATCGTACCGATATAAGGGTTAATTAAACTTTAATGGATACCTCGGGGCTAAGAGCATATACACGGGTTCCATTGAACCATTGATTCAGCAAGTGAATTGATGGAATCAAAAAAAAAAAAAAACATGCATCGGTCACTTTTCTACCCCATCAATTTGGCAACAAGTCCATCAATATTTGATGGAGTATACAATGGCCATTAATCTGCATGACCCACGATTTTATTACCTCCTTTTGCTACTTATTCCATTCTACACATTGCAACGGCTATGTACCGGCAACGGTTCGAACTTTAACGGTCATATTTTTTTTATAAATATGATCCTTTTGTGTTTACAACATTTTAGAACACCCACATTTCTATCTTCTTAATCTTATTTTTGCTTCATTTGTTATACATATAAATATGATTTCAGACTCTTCTTGACTGTGTTTTTGTCTCTGACTCAACAATCTCTTCAATGCATTCATTTTCATAAAAATTTATATTGATTTTGAGATGACTATAAAATCAAAAGATTATGGTATTATTTATGGACAGTTTTTCTTATCTAAAAATTTAGATCAAGACACGTGTCCTTACGTAATTCAATGAAAATCTTATCCAAAATTTATATTTATCCACAATCTTATCAAAAATCTAAAATTTTCCAACATTATATCATTGAATATTATTTGCGGGCCCATTAAATAATAGAGAAGAATTTAAATTTATGATAAAACTGTAATTATTTATTTGATGAATAGTAACCAATGAATTGATGGAGTTGAATTGGTGCATAAAAAATAGCAAAAAAAGTTGATTCTGGATGAATAGTAATTAACTCCACTCCATCAATTCAATCCATGAATTGATGGAGTTAATGGGTGCATATGCTCTAAAAGGTACGATTTCAAAGTTTTAGGACGGATGAGTATAAATCATCAAACTTAAACAGCTAAAAAGTCAAAAAGCCTATGTTTAATTTTATTATATTCATATTCTTTTTTAGGCTATGTTCTAATTGTATATTAATGTTGTATACATACATATTAACGAAAATAGTTAAGAGCTGGTTTGAAGGCAGGTGCAACTTTTGGTGATTTGATATTTGATTTCATACGCAAGAGCTATTAAATGTCATTTGGAAGTTTCACCAAGTTCCTTGAATGTTTGTTATACTGAGATATAAAGGTCAAACCCCTTTATCTGCAAATCAAAGATATAGGTTTGCAGACTTAGAGATAGACTTAATTGCATTAAGAGATAAACTAAGATATACGAAATTAAATTACGACTGACAAAATTTGGTGCCAATAAAAACAGGCATGGCTTGCAGCTTCATTGCGCTACCACAATCACTTTGAAGAAGGCCAATCTCAAAAATGTATGCTTCCAAGTTGATGTGCGCGTCACTTCTCCTGAGCATATTAGTTTTGGACAGAGTTGTAGCGAGTCCACCACCACCTTGTAGCCGTCTGGAGTGTCCGACTTATAATCTAATCGACTCCGGTTCCGGAGGCGCTTACGAAATCCGCAAATACGCTGACATTGTGCTCATTACAACTTCTCCGATCCAAGGTGAAGGGTTTCTTCAAGCTACACATTCCGGTTTCAGTAAGTAAGAACTTTATCCCTCTTATCTTCAAAGTACGTATTTGAAGACATGCATGCACGTTAACCTTAGTTTTGAACTACTAATTAACTAATTTATGCACTGCTTTGTAGGCTACTTCTGTACATTCTAGGTAAAAATGACCAGGGCCAAAAAATAGAGATGGCAGCTCCAGTCGTTACCCAAGTCTCATTATCAGGATCAGAAGCAGAAGCAGCATATGCTGTGAGCTTTTACATTCCCCAGAAATTTCACGCTAATCCACCATTACCAACAGATGAAAGCCTTAAAATCCAAAGAATCCCAACAACTTATGCAGCTGTTAAGCAATTTTCAGGATTTGTGTCGGACACTAATGTTGTAGATGAAACTAATGCTTTGATCAAAAGTCTTTCTGGGACCAAATACATGGACGCCATTAACAAATCTTGCGGTGGTGATCCAGCCCATAATTACTTTGTTGGGCAGTATAACTCTCCGTTTGAGCTTTTTGACCGAACCAATGAAATTTGGTTGGTTTTCCATATGTAAATATATAACTGTAATGTCTGAAACGAAAAAGATGAAATGAAACTAGTTATTTGATTTATGGTTTCATTGTATGTCCTATTTTAGAAAACCTACCTTTCTGGATATGAAACAGTGTTCCTCTTGTGGAAACCAAAATTCACCAAAACCGTAAAAGGTATGAACTATAAATAAAGCTAATAACAGGGCTTGAACACTAATTTTAAATGAAATATGCAAATGCAACTACAAGATACAAGAAAATCCATCACTGGAATACGCGATTCCGTGCCTCCTTTTCAACAAAATATTGAAAATGTTATGGAGACCCAGTTTCAACTACCTAATTACTCATCTAATCACTTGTAATACACATCAAAATTTACAATGACTAGAAGTTTGGAAAGGAGCATCTTCGTAGTTGTCCTCGTATCCTACATAAACATAAGGTAGAGCTCTTGCTGAAGGTACGTTGTCATGCTTCCAGTCTTCTCCAATATGTAATCTTCTTTCAGGAGAATGAGTTGAGAGTGAAGATTCAAAAACGAACGTGTTCTCCACTGAAGCATATCTTTTGTGGGATTTACTGCTGTTATAACTGCAACATGATACAGTCCTAAGGGAGGAATACTCTGGCACATATGCCGTGTTAAAGATCGAGGACAGAGGATCCATATTGCTTCCATCAGCATAATCCACCGTGCTGAAGGAGTCTCGAGTACTCTCAGTGGTGAAGGATGCGTCATCTGAGCTGGTAAAAATGGACCAGTCACTTGAGTTGGCATCTAAAAACTCCATCTTTCTCGACTTAGGGTAACTTTCAATAAATGGTAGGTTATTTCTATTTGAATTATTAACAATCCCCTTGGTCATAGATGTCTCTGGTTTACGATCAGATGAATGATATGCATTAATAAAGTTCCCACTGAATTTTGTTTCTTCTGTTCTTGATAATGTTTGTGTTTTTGATGACCGGTGCTTTGGAAGACCTTGGGCTTGCTGTGGAATAGGTTTTCCGGTATAAGTTCTTGCCGGGCGAGGGCAAGACCTACAAAAAAAATCTTAAATTGAAAAAAAAAAAAAAGAGCAGGAAATTGCACGTAACAAAGTTGATATTCATTAAATATACTCATATAACCAGCTCTATGACCATTCCTATTATCTCATATTAAAACTAAATGGATTCTTATGATCATGATGGTGTTTTACAGTTTCAGGCTTTTTCTTTTAGTCAAAAAATAAATAAAAAACACATGATCCTGAACATTTTCTAGACTACTCATATCAGGAATCGAATATTGGTCTACAGTGAGTAGAGAAATAAATTTTACTCCAGCATATGCTTACCTCATATAAAATAAGATATATGCTTCTTCTGACATGACTTGGCTCATATGCACTGGCTGCACCTGTAATTTAGGCATATTATAAACATGCAAAAAATTATCTACTTGTAAAGCAAAAAAAAACACTGAACATAAGAAAGTCCCATCAAAGACCTAGAATAATTTCATAGATTCCCCCCCCCCCCCCCCCCCCCAAAAAAAGAAGTTGGTACGCACTAATACTATGCATTAAAATTGTAAAGGTTGTTTGTGACAGATTTCATAGTTGATAAATCTTGAATAGTTCTAAGAATAACAGTCATTTATCCGAAAAAGTATTACTAGAATTCATCCACACCTCATCAGAACTAAACTGTTGGTTTAGCTAATATACAAGGATGCCTGGAGAAAAGGGCAGTGGACTGGTTGTTGGTCTATGTTACACTGCTGAATTTACAGGTTTCAGGAATTGTACAAGAAAATAAGTAAATATTGAAACCCTGAGGAGAATATTAAGACTGAGATATATCAAAGCAAACATCTAGAAGATAAATAGGAAAAAGGTTTTCTAAACATATATTATATATCTAGATATTAAGTAGCGCTCCCACCAATATGTGTATATACATAATACTCTACCTCGGTGTCATCAATCCTAAACCAGCTTCCTTGTAAATTCTTCACATAGGCAATATAATGCCCAGAAAAAGATGCACTCTGTGTATCTAAATGCACAACAACAGCATAGAGGATGTACAGTGGAGGAATGTCATCTGTTCCAGTCATGAACGGAATCATATCCAGCATGTCTGGAAAAGTAATACACTTATTTATCTTTCCATAATTTCCCTCCTGAGACAGAAAAGGAAATGTATCAGCCTCAATAAAATTTCAGAATGCAGTTAAATACAAATTGAAGAATCTGCAAGCGATAGACATGTCAATTTAAATGTTGAACAGCAGAAGATGAAAGACAAGATCTTAGCTGCAATCTATCATATAGAGTCATACGCTATTTTTCTAAGAAGTAGAGTTGGCGGACATTATTGAGCACATTTATGACAAATTTCAACTCATGCTGCTGAGGAAGGTAGATACCTGGAATCTTTTCAAGACAATTGTTAAGATATTCGGAGCCTCCTGTATGGTCAACTGTTTGCGTGCTCGGACATAAGCAGCACACCTTTTTAAAATATGATGCATTATATACAATTGTACTGCAATATTGGAGAAAACTTGAAAAACTTTTCATTAGGGGACAGTAATCCAACCTTCCACATCTATACATATTTTCTCCATCTAAATCTTCTGCGCTTGTAAACTGAGTTAATGCATCTTCCAAAGATTCAACCCATCCGAATATCTCCAATGTTAGATCCATAATGCTTTCATACCGTTCTGACTCATTATGACATCTCAAACATTTGACCTGGTTGAAACAAGGTTGACTTGTAAGTCATTGCAGTCATCTAAAGAACCATATCATTTACAACTTGAATCTGAAAGATTCCGAGAAGGTGAAGACATTTTTACCTTAGATCTAAGGCGTCCACCAAAAGTGTGATGTATAAAGGTCGTTTCCTGCAATCCAACATCTACCATATTTTCTCCATCCAAACCCTCCAGGCCTATAGATTGCATCGAAGTAACCAAAAACCTAATCACAAAGAAGCCAATGTGACAAGTATTTAAAAGTGTAAAACACAAACACAGCTCCGCCTTTTTTCTTACACAAATTGGTTGCACATTTAGGCTTTTGTGTTAGCTCACATGGGCACCTTTCTCTATCAAACACACATACATATTGTTATATATAGATACACTAAAACTTTTGTAACATTCTTAAAAAAGTTTTGAAGCAATCGGTACAGTAAACAGAGAGATTGTCAGCAATCACTGAAAAAAAAAAGGTGAAAACCATCCTGCTCAATGCTAAAACTTCAGAAGAAAACTCGGGCGCAAAAAGAGAGTAGAAGCAGGAGTTGATACCTTAAGAACTCGTGTGCATCTTCCTGACTGCCATCACCAATTTGGCAATTAATATTACGCATGTTTGTAAGTATTCTGCTAGGCGACAGTGGACCTCCACTTTCTGTCAGTAAAGTTGCATGCTTCTCCAGTTCACACATAAGACACCAATCTTTAGCACGGCCTAGCATAAACCGTGTACCATCAATTTATATTTATTTCAAACAAAAAAGTAATCTGCTCTCCATTACGAGAAACAAAAAGGGTACATGAGATGTTAGCTTACAATATCTTGAATGTGATCTACGAAGCAAGAAGATAGTCAGAGGCTTTGTGAAAGTTAGGCATTGCAGCACAGCATTTGCATAGCAACTGTATTTATTGCAAAATTTTAGTTGCCTATCTCAATGCTTGATAGGAGTACAAGTATATAAATAAGAAAGTACCTGTTTCCACAATTTATAAAGCCTCTAGGTGACAAGTTGAAAAAATCACAATGAAAGAACTTCACAAACTCGTCGTATGGAAATAGCATCTGGAAACAAAATATGCATTAGAATTTTTCTTCAAATCTCTGTAGCCAGAAATAGGGGTCTTGTATATACTTCACAAACCTTGTTTTTTTTCTGCTTATCATTAGTTGTTACTGCTTTTGGTGACCTCATAAGACCCATAATCTTCCTTAGTCCTATGCTTGAATTCCCATTGCGTCCTTGTTCAGGATTGTCGTTTTTCAGTTTACCGTCTGCATAACGATAACATGAGATTATCAAATGAAAGTTATAACTTAAAACAAGAAGCACATACGTCTAGCTGAAACAATCCAGTCATACAAATATATAACAGAGCTATAAAAAAAACGGATGTGGCCTACTGGATTCATCAGCAAATTGGCCCTTTCTCTTCGTGTCTGGACATGAGTCTTCATTTACTGACTTCACCATTGACTTCAGTGATTTATGCTGTTTTGATCCAGGTATGTGCTGTACGCTATTAGCTTTTGTGGTGCTTCTTCCTGATGTTTCTTTAGATAAGCAATCTAATGATATTTTCTGATCGCCGGAAGTACTTTCCACATTAGCTGGGCTTTCTTCATTTGTTAACTCAGGCCCTAAGTTGCATGCACTTGTTGCAATTTTGGTTTTATCCTCGACATTTGAAATTCCAAAACCGTTTTTGGATTCAAATATGTTCTCTTGCATTCTACTTTTCGAAGTAGTACGTACACTACCCGAATTTTTGTTTCTTTCATGAATTCGTTCTTCTGATGTCGGAGACTTACGCTCATTTAACTGCAGCAAACAAAAACCGAGCAACATTATTGGATTTCAAATATTTAGAATGCAAAAGAAACAAATAATATAGTTAGAATTAAGAACCTTGTATTCAACTTGTTTTGACAAATTACTGCTAGATAAGATGGAAGAAGTAGCTCTACAAGCATCTTCAGAAGACTCTGATATTGCTCCATCCTCACTTATTAATATACCTCCCTTAGATTTATGAGAAACCTGCTTGTCTACAGATCTTCTCTTGATCGAGTAGGGTTTAGGGGTACCCTTGACCGCACAAACAGCTGCTTCGGAGGACATTTTTCTGTCAGGGGGATAAATCGTATGATGGTCAAGTGTATTATCCTGCCTACACTGCCTGATTTCATCTTCAAAGCACCGAGAATATATGTTGCCATCTAACAATATCCTTTCCTGAGTAGGCTTTTCATTTACGACAGCCTTTGGAGACGAACTGCTGCTGTTGTGTTCCATTTGATGGCACTCGTGCTTGTGAACTTGCCTCCAGTGAATTATTTGACACTTTCCAGAACTGCAAAATAAGTTCGTCTAAGTTATTAGGATTTAGGAAGCAATTTTACAAGCCAAGTGCCTCCATTTTAATTTTTTTGTTGGAATATTAAAAAAAATCTAGGGGACTTCACAAAAAGAAGTCTGCAGCAATAGTAAACAGAAGTCATATACGATTGCAGTAAGAGTTCCCAAAAGGACATTTGTATAGTCTGTTTTACTGTCTATAGCTCTATGCTATATAACAACTCTCCTCATTCGACTGACAAGCACTCAGACTGTAACAGTACTATACTTGTTTGGCAAATCATGTAAGGCTGAGGATTTATAGAGACATATGTGATGAGCAGTACAGCAGTAGACCTGAAAATGAGCTCCTATGATACTCTGTGTGTGCGTGCTAATAACGCTATAGGCATATATCCCCTCCTAAAAAAAGATTACTTGTCAAGTTTTGCTTTTTCATTTAAAATCAAAGGATTGGCCATACCAGTAGCGAACAGACTTGCAACGAGAGCAGCGAGTCGTAGATGTAGCATAGCATCTCGCACATTCATGAACATTAATCTCTGGCAATGGCAATACAAGAGGGATAAAAGTTGCAGCAGTCACGGAATCCGTAGTAAACACTTCATCACCAGCACATTGAGTTAGTAAACCTAATCTTTCCTTCTTCTTCGACACCTCACTCCATCTTCCTAGTAAGAAATAAGCAACCAAAGGAAGCACTACCAAGAACAAAACAAGGGCAGTTACATGAGTTTCTTTTGGCTCAAGCATATCCGAACCAGCATACTCATGTCCAACAATCCACTCAGAATTACATCTCAAAAGCCATCTTCTTTGTCTACAAATTGCAAACCAATGGCAAAAGAAAAACAATCAACAATGTGACTTTCTGTTATCAATTAAGTAATCAACTCAAGGTTGTTAAGCCTAAAATTGAAGCAACTTTACAATTATCATATGACACAAGATAGGATTTGTATACATAAAGATCAATAGTTATATCAACCCAATTCATAAAAAAAGGTATTCAGACAATAAAAAATTCACATGTACTAAAAGGAAAAGCCCCAACTCATATAAAGTAAAAAACCCAATTGAAAAAACAAGATTCAAATATAAAAATGAAAAAGCAAAATGGCAAAATGGCAAAATTGGATAATATTTAATAGGCATGAGGCTAAAGGTCATACCTTTATCCAAAACTAAGAAAACCCCCACATTCTACTTGAATCTCTTGGTGGTAAACAGATTCTTTGATTCTTGAAATGGTAAGCAAACAAACACAAACGCACAGTTGCCCACTCACTCTCACTCTTCAGTAGATATGAATATGTGTATGTATTATGTACTGTGTGTAAGTATATGATTCTTTTTCTCTCTTTTTCACAGTTTGCACCCCCACTAGACACAGAGATTCAGAAGGCTTTGTGACCAAATGTACTCTCTCCCTCTCTCTCTCTCTCTCTCTCTCTCTCTCTTTCTGCTCTCTTTGCCCTTTAAACAATTCAGTGGGCTCCATCCCTTGTGTACTTTTAGTTGATATACATATACATTACCAAGGTTTTTCAGTGGACTGGTTAGTGAGAACCCGCCCTAATTTTATCCAAATTTCTCTATAACCCGCTCCACTTGATATATTGTTTTCAATAGTCTTCCCAAACCTGATTGATTACCGCGGAACCTCGATAAATGAATACACTTTGGACTAAAAAAATATATCATATTATTTTCAATGGTCTTCCAAAACTTGATTGGACTAAAAAAATATATCATATTGTTTTCAATAGTCTTCCAAAACTTGATTGATTACGGCGGAACCTCGATAAATGAATATACTTTGGATTAAAAAAAATATTCATTTAACGAGATTATTTATTTATCGATTAATGAATATTTTATTTAATTATCGATAAATGAATATATATTTATTTAGATAATATTTTTATTTTTTTAATATGATAATAATGTTTTAAAATTTAATATTCGAATGTATCTAGAAGATAATAGTTAAAAATTTAAAATTCTTACCATATATTTTATTCACTTTCAATAATATGCATACATGAATTATACATACTAGCTTAAAACTCGTGCGATGCACGGATTGTTATTAATAATTATTATTATTATTTATGTTTTAATATTCTATTAATTTGCATTTGCTAAAAAAATAAGTAGGCGTGTTAAACTTTTTTAAATAATTAAAAGTATTAAATAGATTTTAAAATAAATTAATAATTGTTTACCTGTGATATTTTTGAAAAAAAAAAGTCTTAGTAAGAAAAAATAGAAAAAGTAACATGTTTTAGATAAAAAGGTAAGTGTCTGTAATTAAAAGTATTTAAATAGGTTTCAAAATAAATAAGTAAGGATTTGCCGGGATATTTTTGGAAAATGAGGGGTTTTAGTAAGGAAAAATAGAAATAGTAACATGTGTTTAGTTGAAAAAGGTAATTGTCCGTGATTTTTTTAGAAAAAAAAAAAGAGGATTTGTTTAGAAAAAATAGAAAAGGTAATGTATTTTAACTGAAAATGTAGTTGGTTATAAAAATGTTATTATTTAATAATAATTTCTTTAGAAAATGAAAAAATAGAAAAAGTAACACGTTTCAGCTAAAAAAGTGCTCATAATTAAAAGTATTAAAATAGATTTTAAGATAAATAAGTAAGAGTTTTCCCGTAATATTTTTGGAAAATGAGGGGTTTTAGTAAGAAAAATAGAAAGATTAACATGTTTTTGTTAAAAAAGATAATCACCCGTGTTTTTTTTAGAAAAAGAGAGGATTTTGTTTGAAAAAAATAAAAAAAGATAATATATTTTAGCTGAAAAGGTAATCGGTTATAAATAATTTTATTATTTAGTGATAGTTTTAAAAAAAAAATAAGTAAGAGTTTGCTCGTGATATATTTGGAAAATGAGGGATTTTAGTAAAGGAAATGTAAAAAGTAGCATGTTTTAGCTGAAAAGGAAATTGCCCGTGATTTTTTTAGAAAAAAATGGTAATGTATTTTAACTGAAAGGGTAATTTATTATAATATTAAATAAACAATTAAATAAGGCAAGTGCCGTACCAAAAAACAGATATCAAAACTTTCAATGTTTTGTTTTTAATAATTTAGTATAGATAGATAGATAGATTTATAATATTAGTATTTTATGCTACTAAATGGAATACCCCGTGATATTTTTGAGGTTTTAGTTAGGAAAAATATTAGTTCGAAAATATAAAAAAGAATATATGTTTTGGAAAAAAAACTAATCGGTTAGTAATTAATAATTATAATATTATTATTTTATTTTATTAAATAGAATTGTTCGTGATATTTTTGGAAAATGAGAGGTTTTATTTAGGAAAAATAGAAAAATAGAAATTTTTGTTAGAAAATATAAAAAAAAATATACACTTTGGTTAAAAATGGTAATGGGTTAGTTATTAACAATTATAATCTTATTTTGTTATTTTATTAAATGAAACTGTCTGCGATATTTTTTGAAAATGAGATGTTTTAGTTAGAAAAAATAGAAAAGATATTCTATATAATAATTTTAATATTTTATCTAATGGTTTTCATCGATTTGATCAGAAATATCTAACGACTATGAATGGAGTGACCAGGCTACAAAAACTTTCAGGACCAGACTACAAAACTTTTAATGTTTCGTCTTTAATATAATAGTACTAGCTTAAAACCCGTGTGATGCACGGATTGTTATTAATAATTATTATTATTTATGTTTTAATATTCTATTAATTTGCATTTGCTAAAAAAAATAAGTAGGCGAGTTAAACTTTTTAAATAATTAAAAGTATTAAAATAGATTTTAAAATAAATTAATAATTGTTTGCCCGTGATATTTTTGGAAAAAGAGGGGTTTTAGTAAGGAAAAATAGAGAAAGTAACATGTTTTAGCGGAAAAGGTAAGTGCCCGTAATTAAAAATATTTAAATAGGTTTCAAAATAAATAAGCAAAGATTTGTTTGAGATATTTTTGGAAAATTAGAGGTTTTAGTAAGGAAAAATAGAAAGAGTAACATGTTTTAGTTGAAAAAGGTAATTGTCCGTGATGTTTTTAGAAAAAGAGAGGATTTTGTTAGAAAAAACAGAAAAGGTAATGTATTTTAGCTGAAAATGTAGTTGGTTATAAAAATGTTATTATTTAATAATAATTTCTTTAGAAAATGAAAAAATATAAAAAGTAACACGTTTCAGCTGAAAAAGTGCTCATAGTTAAAAGTATTAAAATAGATTTTAAAATAAATAAGTAAGGGTTTGCCCGTGATATTTTTGAAAAATGAGGGGTTTTATTAAAGAAAAATAGAAAGAATAACATGTTTTTGTTAAAAAAGATATTCGCTCGTGTTTTTTTTAGAAAAATAGAACATTTTGTTAGAAAAAAATAAAAAAAGGTAATGTATTTTAGCTGAAAAGGTAACTGGTTATAAATAATATTATTATTTAGTGATAGTTTTTTAAAAAAATAAGTAAGGACAATTAAGTTAAATTACTAAGTACCGATCGTCCGTCCGACCGACTACCAAACTTTTAATGTTTCGTCTTTAATAATATAGCTTAAAACTTGTGCGATGCACGAATTGTTTTTAATAATTGTTAATTTTATTATTTATATTTTATATTTTATTAATTGCATTTATTAAAAAAAATAAGTAGGCATGTTAAACATTTTTAAATAATTAAAAGTATTAAAATATATTTTAAAATAAATAAGTAACGGTTTGCCCGTGATATTTTGGAAAAAGAGGGATTTTAGTAATAAAAATAGAAAGTAACATGTTTTCGTTGAATTTTAAAATATAAAAGTAACGATTTTCCTGTGATATTTTTGAAAAAAAAGTGGGGGGTTTAGTAAGAAAAAGAGCAAAGGTGACATGTTTTAGTTGAAACAGGTAATTGTCAATTAAAAGTATTAGAATAGATTTTGTGAAAATTTCCCTCTCTACTACTTTTATAATCTTATTTTTAATTTTACTACCCTCCAAATTTTCTTTTACTTCTATACTTTTCTATTTCTAAAAATACGCCCTATTAATTCTTCAATACATACACAGCATCCCACTTTTACTCATCACTTTGTATATACACACATATTACACACAACTCTCGAGTGTACGATTACAACCCACATCTCTCTCTCTATATCATTTGTGTCGTTAGAAATGTCGTCGGTGTCGTCATCATCATTGATATGGACTGTTTATCTCAATTTATTTGATTAATTTTTTCCCATCTTCTTTTCGATTTCGATGAATCGGTTGCTAAAGTTTCGAGTAATGTTAATCGATTTCGATTTTGGTTGTTTAGTGGTTGATTTTAGTAAATTGGTGTTGCATTTGTGGTTTTTTAGGCCACGCAGGGGCATGTAAGATTTGCAACCTTAAATTTGCAACATCTGACAAGTTTGGTGTGCTATTGTGGTTGATGTATCTTCTTATTCTTTCTTCAGATTCAATATTAGTGGAATGTATATCCACTGTTTGAGATAATGTCCCAAAGAAATGTAAAATTTTTTATGTTGATTTTGTTACATATGTAGTTAAATTGGAATTTGAACTGAATTGGTTTTGATTTGCAACATATGCAACCAAACTAACTCAAAAAAATAACAAAATCAACTTTAAAATCAATTTTCAGAAAAATGAAAATAAAGTTGCATTTTGGGTTGCAGAGGTTGCAAAGCGTATTTTTGAACACAAAACTTAAAAAGACGTATTTTTGTAATTAACTTTTGAAACCAACGTATTTCTGGAAAATAATCTTATGAGTAGGGTATTTTTTTAAAAGCCCAAAAAAAAAATCCCCTACATACTTAAGACGACCCATTGAAGACTGATGAAGTTAAATTGCAATCACATACATGCAGTATGCAATAGCCAATAGGGTAATTCGAGCTTACCACACTCAGAATAATGTAATAGAAAAATATAAAAACAAATGGGTCATGGTCATGACAATCGATTGTCAGGGACCATTTAGCGAACAATCAGTTTCTACACCCTTCGATCAACCATCAAACGGTTAAGATTAAAAAAAAATATTTAACCTGCTGCTCTATAATTTTCTGTGAAGCGTAGAGGCTCCTCTAAAAATTTCGGCGGAGCCAACAATAATTCCGCGAAAAAAAATCATTGACCCTGTTTTGATATATAGAACAACCAAATTGAAAATTTTTCTCACAAGGATTTGATTAAACAGTTCATGGGCTTTCAACAGCACATGCATATGCAAAAGTATATACGCCCCCGCATTCATTCTATGAGAATTTCAGATGATTCTCATTCAATCAAATACTCTATTATACATTTTTTTGAGTTTTCAACTAGTACTATCGGTCCTATTAAAAGGATCGATGCTCGTTTTTTTCGTTAGTCAAACCAAAGCAAGAAGTAGGTAAAATTTGTCTTGAACTTTCTTAATTACTTCTTCTTCTCCAGAATTGCAGTTGCGAATTTATATACAGAAACTCATTTTCAGTCATACAAAGAAACAAAAAGCAGAAAATAACCACGGAGCTTATTGAGGACATTTGATCATTTGACTGCTCCGCGGTAATTTACAGTGGATCGACTAAATTTTTTTCTAATCGTTGCTGTTGAAAACTTCATCCAATGATTAAAAGATTGATTGTTCGTTAAATGGTCCCTGACAATCGATTGTCAGGGACCGGGACCCAAAACAAATAGTACATATATAATATAATTGAGAGCATAAAATGGTGAATGTATTTTGTTATGTCGGTCTTTGGGATTGTAAGGGTTCGGGACCCAAAACAAATAGTGCAGATATAATATAATTGAGAGCATAAAATGGTGAATGTATTTTTTTATGTCGGTCTTTGGGACATGTGATATTGTGCGTGTTTAGGGTATCACAAAATAGTTGACTTATAGCTTAAAATGAGTAAGTGCCATATAAGTGATAAGTTGATGAATTTTTATAAGTTATACGGGTGTTTGGATAAATTTACTTTTAAGTTAGTTAAGACTTTGTTAAATTAAATTTGAAAAAATTGTTAGGGTTGATATGTTTGGAATGATGATAACAAAATACTCAAGACAAGAATTTGATCATGGTTTTGAAACTGAAAGTCAAAAAGCTAAATAACAGCAGCTGATAATCAGGAAGCTAACTAGAATGCGCTTTATCTATCCAAGGACTAAAAGCCACATCAAATGTATGGAAGATATTATGTCATCAAGTTAGGAAGCAATTCATTAGCAAGCCAACAGACGTCTAATCGAGCAACAAGTGTTTCAGTGGCAAGTCTGCCAAAACAACTCAGTAGTGGTGGGTCAATAAGGACGAGAGATGTTTTATCTAAGGATGAAGCTAAATATATATGTTCTACGGATAAAGCTATGGAAGTCTTATCTCATCTACGGATAAAAGCTGAAAACATCTTATCTCATCTACGAATAAGAGCTGAGAACATCTTATCTCATCTACGGATAAAAGCTGAGGACATCATATCCATTTACGGATAAAGCTGAAGATAGTTGATCTACATATACAGCTAAGGATGTCATGTTCTATCTATGGATGCAGCTAAGGATGTCATGTTCTATCTATGGATACAGCTTAGGATATTACTTCTACTGATATTCTGAGATTACTATTCTACGGATAAATGAAGTAGAATAGTAGTCTACGGATAAAGAATTAATACGCCTACTGATATTCAAATTAGTAGAATAATAGTCTACTGATATTCAAATTAGTAGAATAGTAGTCAAATTACTATTCTACGGATAAACGAAGTAGAATAGTAGTCTACTGATAAATGAGATTACTTCTACTGATATTCTGAGATTACTATTCTACGGATAAATGAAGCTAAGTCAAATTACATGAACTTAGTAATCCTTGAAGAAAGAAACACACTCAACCAGAAAGCACTCTTTGGGACTATACAAGTTTATCTGTGATGTAAGCCAAGGCATTTCCTAAATAGAAGAGCTTCAGAGTTGAGCATGTGAACAAACAGAACCAAAATGTAATATTTTATTATGTTGTAGGTTTTGATTGTAAACATACAGTCGATGTATATAAGACTGTATGGTGTAGCATAGAAAAGTGTGAAGAGAGCACCGAGCTAAAAGAAAAACACTTAGGCTCTCTTTCATCATCTGTGTAAGCAACTGAGTTTGTTTATACAAACCCAGAGAATTCTTCAATATATATCTCAGGTGGGCTTTTTCCGATAAACTCACCTGAAAAGTTTAAAAAGTTTGTTTGTCTCCTGCATTTCTTTTTAACTTGAAAAAATCATTTTTGTTCAAAGCTTGACTGAATTTTAGTTAATTTATAAACTCATATGTTCATACTCTAAGAGGTTCGAAAAAGTTTTGTAAATTAAATAGATTGTATTCAACCCCCTCTTCTATAATTTAGGTTGCATTGTTCTGGGAATAACAAAAATAATTATTAAATACAATGATTTCAACACTTGCATTTTAAATTAAAAAGATATTTAAAAACACAAAGGTAAAAATAAAAAGTATTAAAAAACAAAGAAATCAAGTAATAAGTCAATAAATTCAGGAAAATGTAACAATTATTAACATTCAACTTATCAGCATATAAGTTATAAGTTGAAGTTACAAGTCGTCGGGTCGACAAATACCCTACATAAACTCTTATTAATTTATAATGTTTAAATCATGTAACCCAAACATGCACATTCTTTTGTTCGGTCCAAAAGATTAACAAATTTGGTACTAGTACTACACTACTATATGACTGTCAAGCTCAAGTCAAGCCTCACTTTTTGTTGGAAAATGTGGGTTCAAGTCCCACTTTGATGAGTCATTTTGAGCATAAGGATGAGTGAGTCTCGGTTGCGTGTTCGTAACGAGTTATGCTTGGGTTGTGTTCTCCGTTACGAGAGCTTTCCAAGGCACGTTCAATCACTCAAAACGACTAAGGGATGGATGAGATAAGATGATCCAAAGTTGCTCCCTTAGAATGGAAATTTATAGTGTTGTTGTTATTGTCCCACATAGAAGACATAATAGAGCTTCTTTATGTTTATATAGCAAAACACATGTGACTTGTTTACTTGTGTTAGTCATGTGTTGCTCCACCTCCTACGCGGGCGCGCAGGGGGGGGGTGCAAATTTGAGGGAGATCGAAGAGGATTTCGTTACCTCTCAAGCCTCGGGCTCGCTCGTGGGCGACCTGCGGACACGAATGCAGAAATATTTGGCCCGAATAATTACGGACCAGTTTTGCTAGTTTATTATTTCCATTGTGTTTTGGCTCAAATAAATTGACTGTTAAATTAATCTGATTTGATTTCAGATTAATTGATTTGGTTCAAATTAATTCGATTTGTTTACGAATATAATTTGTAACCGATTTAATTAATTAACGCGTTTTAATTAATTAATTGGAGTAGTACACAGCTCTTCCCTTGTCTCTATAAATTCAATATAGATTAGGGTTAAACACACACAATACACAGCCGCCCTCTCTTTTCTCTCTACCTGTCGGTGATAGTTTCAGTATTTGTTCCGGTTCGCTGAAGGTGCTGCATAGCTGCATCGGAAATCCGTTTTATCCTGGGAGGCTATTGTTCCGAACATACGGTGAGGGGCAAATACGCTTTAAGGAGACAGTTACGCACTGGACTCGGATTATAAACTGTATCCTACGTTTTCCTTCTGTCTTCTTCGTTTATTATATTTGCACAAACACGTTTCTGTATATTTGCACAGATTGTCTAACAATCTTAAAGCATATTTCTTTTATTTAATCTGTGACTAATCAGATCTTGTTTGTGGTATTTGCTTCAGTAATCGACTGATGGAGAAAAGCGATAGTATGAACGTGAATGTAAGCGGGGCTCCTGTTTCCAGCGCACTGGTTATACCAGATGGGAGACAGCAGTCGCCGGTGAACCCTAACGCACTGGTTCTGCCAGATGTGGGTTCTCAGGCTACTAGACCTGTACCTGCGGGTCAGGGGTCTATGGGGAACGTAACTATTGGACAGTTTACGTTTCCGGTTGGATCAAGCCAGTTTGGATCGTTTCCTACCGGACAGATTCCAACGATGTCACAGGCCTCTACTGTACAGACCTCATCCACTATTGTACATACGCCTGTGGTGCCTGTTGCACCTGTTCTGCCCACTGTGCCTGCCGCACATGTGGACAAACCTGAGAAGTTTGATGGTACGAACTTCAAGGAGTGGCAGCAGAAGTTGCTGTTCTACCTGACCACACTGAACTTGTCTCGCTACTTGAAAGAGGAGACACCAGTTGTCACTGATACTAGTGATCTGCATAAGGTATATGCAGTTGACGCTTGGAAGCATTCCGACTACATCTGTCGAAATTATGTGCTCAATGCTTTGTCTAGTACGTTATATAACGTGTACTGCTCAAAGCCAACATCTAAGGACTTATGGGAATCTCTTGAACATAAGTATAAAACTGAAGATGCTGGAGCCAAGAAGTGGATTGTTGGCCGCTTTCTTGATTTTAAGATGGTTGATTCCAAGACCGTGGTCAGTCAGGTGCAAGAGTTGCAGCTGATCATTCATGAGATTCATGCTGAGCGAATGGTGATAAGCGAGTCTTTCCAAGTCGCTGCTGTCATTGAAAAACTGCCACCTGGATGGAGTTTATTCAAGAACTACCTGAAGCATAAGCGGAAGGAGATGAGTATGGAAGATTTGGTTCTCAGACTTCGCATTGAAGAAGATAATAGAAAATCTGAGGGAAAATTCAGGATTGCCACTGAAAAGGCAAACATGGTGGAGCACGCTCAAAGCTCCAAGCCCAAGAAAAATAATTCTGGTAAAGGGGCGAAGCTGGCGCCCAAGGGAGGAATTTCAAAAGCTTCGAAGTTCCAAGGAAAGTGCTTTAACTGTGACAAGGTGGGTCATAGATTTGCTGATTGCAGGAAGCCGAAGAAAGCCAACAAGAAGAAGGAATCAAACATGGTGGAGGACATTTCCAAGGACATGTCTGACATAGACCTATGTGCTACGGTCTCTGAAGTGAACCTGGTTGGCTCCAATCCAAGGGAATGGTGGATTGATACTGGAGCATCAAGACATGTTTGTTCCGACAAGTTGACTTTCTCGAACCTCAAAATTTCTGATACTGGTGAGAAGCTGTATATGGGAAATTCAGCAACTTCAACCATTGAAGGGGAAGGCACGGTGGTTCTAAAGATGACCTCTGGAAAGAATCTGACTTTGAAGAATGTACTTTATGTGCCTGATATTCGCAAGAACCTTGTGTCTGGTTCTTTGTTGAGTAAACATGGTTTTCGCATTGTAATAGAGTCGGATAAGGTTATTTTGTCTAAGAGTGGTATGTTTGTAGGCAAGGGCTACGCAACTGATGGGCTTTTTAAGCTAAATGTAATGTCTATTAAAGACAAGAATGAAATGAAGAATTCTTCTGCTTACTTGCTTGAGTCTCCTAATTTATGGCATGCTAGATTAGGACATATGAATTATGACACTTTACGACGTTTAAGTGCAAAAGAATACATACCAAAATTGACTATTGATTCAAAACATAAATGTGAAATTTGTGTTGAGGCAAAATTAACGAGATCATCATTTAAACAAGTTGAAAGAAACACCAAAGTGTTAGACCTAATACATAGCGACATATGTGATTTAAAATATGCTCCAACTAGAGGAGGAAATAAGTATTTTATTACATTCGTTGATGATTGTACGAAATACTTCTATGTATACTTGCTTAAAAGCAAAGATGAGGCTATAGATAAATTTAAAATCTATAAGGAAGAAGTTGAGACACAACAAACAGAGAAAATCAAAACGATACGAAGTGATCGTGGAGGTGAATATGTTGAACCCTTTGGGGAATTCTGTACACAACACGGTATAATCCATGAAGTCACTGCACCATACTCCCCTCAGTCAAATGGAGTGGCTGAGAGGAAGAATCGCACTCTCAAAGAGATGATGAATGCGATGCTGCTGAGCTCTGGTCTTCCGCAGTCGATGTGGGGGGAAGCCATCTTAAGTGCGAACCATATTTTAAATATGATGATTCGTAAGAATAAGGATATGAGTCCTTATGAGATGTTTAAGAAAAAGAAACCAAGTTACCAAACTCTGAAAGTGTGGGGGTGCCTTGCGAAGGTACTAATCCCAGCACCTAAGAAGGTGAAGATTGGTCCAAAGACTGTGGATTGTATCTTCATCGGATATCCACCACATAGCACTGCATATCGGTTTCTTGTGCATGAATCGAAGATTCCTGATATTCAAAAGAATACGATAATGGAGTCAAGGAATGCCTCATTCTTCGAAAATGTATTTCCTTGCAATTCTGAACGCCCTACAATGTCTAAACGCACTTATGAGTCTATGGAAGACAATAATGAGAATGCTGATAGTGAAGACGAAGATGTGGAGGGAGTGAGAAGGAGCAAAAGACAAAGAAAGGAGAAATCCTTTGGGTCAGAATTTTTGACCTATTTGCTCGAAGAAGGTGATCCGACAACTTACAAAGAAGCGGTAACATCACCTGATGGACCTATGTGGAAAGAGGCCATCAAAAGTGAAGTTGATTCTATTTTACAGAATCATACTTGGGAATTAGTGGACTTGCCAAAAGGTAGTAAACCGTTAGGTAGCAAGTGGGTTTTCAAGAAGAAGTTGAAACCTGACGGAACGATCGATAAATATAAAGCTAGACTTGTAATCAAAGGATACAAGCAACAGTATGGCCTTGATTACTTTGATACATATTCTCCAGTATCGAGAATAACGTCCATAAGGATGATGTTTGCTATTGCTGCTATGCGAAATCTAACAGTACATCAAATGGATGTGAAAACGGCTTTTCTAAATGGAGATATAGACGAGGAAATCTATATGGAACAACCTGAAGGGTTTGTGGTCCCTGGACAAGAAAGAAAAGTCTGTAGATTGGTGAAATCTTTATATGGTTTAAAGCAAGCACCAATGAAATGGCATGAAAATTTTGATGAAGTTGTGTTGTCTAACGGCTTCAAGATCAATGAATGTGATAGCTGTGCCTATTACAGGGAGAACGAGAATGGATATGTCATGATGACATTATATGTAGATGATCTACTTATGGCTGGAAGCAATGATAAAGTGATCAAATCTACAAATGACATGTTAAAAGCAAGATTTGACATGAAAGACATGGGACTGGCAAATGTGATTCTAGGGATTCAAATTTCTAGAACATCTGAGGGTCTCGCACTAAGTCAACCGCATTATGTTGACAAGATTCTTGATAAATTTCTTAAGGATGATTTTGAGAAAGCTAGAACACCTGTGGATCTGACCCTGCATCTATCCAAGAATAAAGGTGTAGCAGTCTCCCAAGTAGAATACTCGAGGATAATTGGAAGTCTGATGTACTTAATGAGCTGTACAAGACCAGACATTGCCTACTCAATTAGCAAGTTGAGTAGATTTACGAGTAATCCGGGTACTGATCACTGGAAAGCAATCATTCGAGTGCTAAGGTACTTAAGAGGAACTCGAGACTATGGGCTGCATTATGGCGGTTACCCAGCAGTATTAGAAGGGTATACTGATGCAAACTGGATATCTAGTAAGAAAGCACTAAAGTCTACGAGTGGCTATGTGTTTACACTAGCTGGAGCGGCAATATCATGGAAATCCTCTAAGCAAACGGTGATAACTCACTCCACGATGGAAGCTGAGTTTGTGGCGTTAGATAAATGCGCTGAAGAGGCTGAATACTTACGCCAATTCTTGGAGGATATTCCAAGATGGCCAAAGCCTGTGACTGCAATAGGACTGCACTGTGACAGTCAGTCTGCTATTGGCAGAGCACAAAGCACGATGTATAATGGAAAGTCCCGTCACATAAGAAGACGACATAGTTCCATTAGACAGTTAATGTCAACCGGAATTATCACTATTGACTTTATACCGTCAAAGGATAATATCGCGGATCCGCTAACCAAAGGGTTATCAAGAGAACTGGTTGACAAATCATCTAGAGGGATGGGCCTTAAGCCTATTGCTTAACGGCGTCATGGTGGACACCCAACCATTGCTGACTGGAGGTCCCAAGAACATGGTTCAATGGGCCAACTAAATCATGATGACCAAATCACTGTGGGGGAAAACCCTGGCCTGTTCCTATGATGTAGAAACAGTGAGACCCGTACGGTATGAGGGTAAGCTTTGAGCTTTTAATGATCTTTGACGAATACATGCAGTTCAGGGTTGAACACTTGTAATTCGGTTGAGTAAACGCGGGTTACTCTTTAAGATAAAGATCACCTATGTAGGAGAGAAGTGGGGCCACTTCAAAGGAGAATTGCGAGGCACACTTCTTTAGAAACTCCCGCAGAACCAGGACGATGTCCATGGCCAAAATGGACATACTCATGAGAACTGAACAAGTTAGAAGAGATATGGTGACAAGTATATCATCGTTTACACAAACGGTCGAACAGTTCAAGGACATCGTGTCCACTGTCTACTAGTAAAGTCGGTATGCTTGTTCAAGCGAAGGTTCAAAGAACAATTTCTACCTATCGTATGCTATATCGAATCGCAGAATCTATCACCAAGCCAAACCACGTGTCTGTCTGTCTGGTGTGTGCTACTAAATCATCAATCTCACCCATGTGGGGGATTGTTGGAAAATGTGGGTTCAAGTCCCACTTTGATGAGTCATTTTGAGCATAAGGATGAGTGAGTCTCGGTTGCGTGTTCGTAACGAGTTATGCTTGGGTTGTGTTCTCCGTTACGAGAGCTTTCCAAGGCACGTTCAATCACTCAAAACGACTAAGGGATGGATGAGATAAGATGATCCAAAGTTGCTCCCTTAGAATGGAAATTTATAGTGTTGTTGTTATTGTCCCACATAGAAGACATAATAGAGCTTCTTTATGTTTATATAGCAAAACACATGTGACTTGTTTACTTGTGTTAGTCATGTGTTGCTCCACCTCCTACGCGGGCGCGCAGGGGGGGTGCAAATTTGTGGGAGATCGAAGAGGATTTCGTTACCTCTCAAGCCTCGGGCTCGCTCGTGGGCGACCCGCGGACACGAATGCAGAAATATTTGGCCCGAATAATTACGGACCAATTTTGCTAGTTTATTATTTCCATTGTGTTTTGGCTCAAATAAATTGACTGTTAAATTAATCTGATTTGATTTCAGATTAATTGATTTGGTTCAAATTAATTCGATTTGTTTACGAATATAATTTGTAATCGATTTAATTAATTAACGCGTTTTAATTAATTAATTGGAGTAGTACACAGCTCTTCCCTTGTCTCTATAAATTCAATATAGATTAGGGTTAAACACACACAATACACAACCGCCCTCTCTTTTCTCTCTACCTGTCGGTGATAGTTTCAGTATTTGTTCCGGTTCGCTGAAGGTGATGCATAGCTGCATCGGAAATCCGTTTTATCCTGGGAGGCTATTGTTCCGAACATACGGTGAGGGGCAAATACGCTTTAAGGAGACAGTTACGCACTGGACTCGAATTATAAACTGTATCCTACGTTTTCCTTCTGTCTCCTTCGTTTATTATATTTGTACAAACACGTTTCTGTATATTTGCACAGATTGTCTAACACTTTTCTCTTATCATATTTTGAAATTCTACGGGAGTAATATCTTTGTTGTGTAATCTCTAGAGGGTTCTCATTTCTGACCATAGTTTGTTATAATTTTTTATTCGTTAAAAATTTTCGTCGATATATTTAATTTTAAAAATTAATGTGAATATAAGAGTTACGCCACCCTATTTATGGTTAATATTTTTTTTAAAATTCTGTCATATATAAAAAAATTTAACGAATAAATAATTTGTCAATCATGATTCATGGCATGATCGTTAAGGACCCCATCTCTAGATATCCGTTATTATAAAAATCAACTGCTCGATGTTCAAGCTTAGCGGCTAGGTTTTTATTGGGTGTTTAGGTTAATCTTTAGCACATAATTAAAGCGAATTTTAATAAATTAGAAAATAATTTAAAGTTAAAAAAATAAGAAGTTAGTAGAAGTTACTTTTTTGAACAATTTATTTAATTTTAGTAATTTTATTTGATAAAAGTTAATATAACCATACAATGTATTATTTATCAAATTTGTTTTTGAAGATGATTTTAGAAGGAAATTATAAAAAGGACGTTGATAATTAAACAAGAATATGACACAATAGATTGGACTTTGGATGATGTCAGCTGTCTCGATTTCAATATTAGAATGTACTCCCTCCGTCCCCTCTTTTTACATGGGGACGACACGGAGCTTAATAAAAAATGTAAATTAATAGGAAAAAGTAAGAAAAATGAGTAAAGTGGTGGGGCCAATCAATATTTAATGTATAAAGTGGGTATAAAGTAGGTATAATGGAGGAAAGTAGTGGATGTGATTGAATTTTATATTATAAAATGTTATTATTTTTGGTATGTAAAGAAATGAGAGGGACATATCAAAAAGAAAAATGTAAAGAAATGAGAGGGAAAGAGGGAGTATTAGGCAATACAGTCATAGTGTACATCTATACTTGCAGGGGTGTAAAATGATTAGGAATAAAATAGAGTATTCTTTACTTAAGTCTTGTATCATTTTTATTTTATAATGTTCAAATTTAGGTTCTATATCATTTTATTTAAATATAAACCGATTCTGGATACTGAATTTTGAATCCAAATCAAATATGAGTCAGTGGCATATTTTAATTTTTCAAAATCGAATAATTTATGATCCATCGAATAGTGTAATATATGATTCACTAACATTAAATATTTTTTATTTGAACTATATAAATAATTATTTATTCTAAAATAAAAATGTTATTATTAAAAACATAATAATCACAATGAAAACTTAGATACATGATGTATTAAGTAAATATGATGATGATTATTACATTAGGGTGAATAAATTGTATTTATTCAGAAATGTAATAGGTTAAAATTATAATTTATATTCAGGTTTGAACCGAACACGGACCCTGGATCATATTCGGGTAGGATCATTCTATAAAAAAATAATATTAGATCAAATTTGAGCAGACATATAAGTTCTCATATCCGAGATCACATTTTATCCGATTTTAATTTTTCCATCAAATTTATAAAATTAATATAAGATATATATTGTATTTTTAAATAGAATATAAGTTGAGATACCCGGATAACGTGGATGGATCAATTTATAGACTAGGTACTTGACATATGGTGGTCCGACCCAAATAATTTAAGCTTTGAAGCCCAACAACCATTGTCCAACAACCCATGCCAAAATATCTAACTTTTCACATTTTTTTTGCTAAATCTAAATTTTCACTTATATTTACAAAAGGTATGTATTTATCAATTTTAAAATTTTAAATATTATTTATTTTAATAATCGATTGAATTTGTTTCATTTCAATTTTAACTTATAATCCGAACCAAACAATTGATTTTGACTACGATTTATAAATTTCTATTTCAGTTCAAATATATCTATACTATATTATTAAAGACGAAACATTAAAAGTTTTGGTCGGTCGGTCGGTCGGTATTTGGGCCCATTCACGGGCCTATCTATAATCAATTTATTAATAGCCAATTACCTTTTTTCACTACATTACCTATTTTATTTTATTTTTTTAAACCAAACCAACTCATCTTCTAAAAATAAAACGGGCAACATATATATAATATGGTAATATTATTATATATTTATAACTGATTACCTTTTTCAGCTAAAACACATTATTTTCATATTTTTTACCTAAAACAACTCATCTTATAAATATGACACATATATGGAAACCAAGTTATTGATAACCAATTACCTTTTTCAGCTAAATTATATTACCTATTTCATATATCTATTTAACTAAAACAAATCATTTTCTAAAAATAAGACAGGCAATATATATATAAAATGGTAATATTATTATATATTTATAACCGACAGCTAAAACACATTATGTGTTTTATATTTTTTAACTAAAACAACTTATCTTCTAAATATAATACATGCAAAATAAATATACAATGGTAATATTGTTTTATATAAATATTAATAAATAACAAGTTATTCTTTTCAGCTAAAACAAATTACCTATTTTATATTTTCTAACTTAAACAACTAATTTTCTAAAAGTAATGCAGACGTATATATAAAAAAATTAATATAATTTTATATAATTGTTAATAAGTAACTAATTGTCTTTTTAAGGATATTACCTGTTTATATTTTTTAACTGAAACAACTCATGTTCAAATTAAAAATAACACGGGCAAAAGATAGATATATTGGTAATATATATATATATATTAAAATTTTATCAAATTATATATAATAACTAAAATCTAAATAAAAAATAAGAAAATATTAAAGAAGACCGTGCGAACGGGATATAAGCTAGTATATATGAATCGATTTTTAATGAGAATAATTCGATTTTTGACTGATTCAATATATTTGTACAAAAATGGAAATAACAGACATTTTGAGTTATGATGATCACAACAATCTTTGTCAGTCTCCACCAATCCGGCAATTCCATCCAAATTCATTCAATTTTCTCTCTCTAGAATCTGTAGTTCCCGAGTAGAGAGAGAGAGATGAAAGAATCCGACTTGAAAATAGAATCCCATTCCATATCAAACACAAACACTAACTCACCCTCAAATAACAACAATTTATCAACACCTCTTGTCCAACAACACACACCAATGGAGCAGCAGAAGCCCCCTAAACCCTACTGGCGATTCACAAAAAATGACTTCTTTCCAGAACCCTCTTTCCAATCTTTATCAAATTACAAGAATGCTCTTCTCAACACACCCCATCGTCTCAAAGATCGTGTCTTTGGGCGTTCTTCTGATGAAAATGAGCTTCATAATCTTCAAAAAGAAAGTGAGAATAGAATGAAGCTTTGTCTTACTTGGTGGGATTTAATTTGGATGGGGTTTGGATCTGTTGTTGGGTCTGGAATCTTCTCAATTGCTGGCCAAGAAGCTCATAATCATGCTGGCCCTTCTATTGTTCTTGCTTATGCTGCTTCTGGGCTATCAGCGCTTTTGTCTGTTTTTTGTTATACTGAATTTTCTGTTGAGATTCCTGTGGCAGGTGGGTCTTTTTCGTTTCTCAGGATTGAATTGGGGGATTTTATTGCGTTTATTGCAGCTGCAAATATTTTGTTAGAAGCCATTGTGGGTGCTGCTGGACTTGGTAGGTCTTGGTCTTCTTACTTTGCTACTATTTTTAAGCCTAGTGCTGATGCTTTTCGGATTCAAGTAGGGGGATTGCCTAGTGGATTTAATCTTTTGGATCCTATTGCTGTTTTGATTTTAGCTATTGCTAATGGTATTGCAATGTATGGTACTAAATTGACATCTTCTTTGAATTGGATTAGTTCGATTTTTAGTTCTGCTGTCATTGTTTTTATTACTGTTGTGGGGTTTGTACATGCTGATACCAAGAATTTGACACCCTTTTTTCCGTATGGAGCGGAGGGTGTTTTTCAAGCTGCTGCGATTGTTTATTGGTCTTATACTGGTTTTGATATGGTTGCTACAATGGCGGAGGAGACGAAGAATCCTTCTAGAGATATTCCGTTGGGGTTGGTTGGTTCAATGTCTGTTATTACTGTGGTGTATTGTTTGATGACATTGGCGCTTACTGCTATGGTGAATTATACTGAAATTGATGTGAATGCTGCATTCTCGTTTGCATTTGAGAAGATAGGGATGAATTGGGCTAAATATTTGGTGAGTATTGTTGCGCTTAAGGGTATGACTACGAGTTTGTTGGTTGGATCTATGGGGCAAGCGCGCTATACTACTCAGATTGCTAGATCGCATATGATTCCCCCTTGGTTTGCTTTAGTTCATCCGAAAACTGGGACTCCTATTTATGCTACTCTTGCAGTGACGATAATTAGCTGTATTGTTTCTTTCTTTTCAAGCTTGGATGTCTTGTCAAGTGTGTTATCTTTTACCACGCTTTTTATATTCATGCTTATGGCAGTAGCATTGCTTGTTAGAAGGTATTATGTACAGGACGTTACTTCAAAGCAGGATTTCAGAATATTTCTTTTGTGTATGGTGGTTGTTATTGGTTCATCTATTGGGGTCACGGCTCTCTGGAGTTCAAAACAGAGAGGATGGATTGGGTATACGATAGCTGGTGTGTTTTGGTTTCTGGGTACGTTAGGCATGCAATTGCTTCCCAAGCAAAGGGTTCCTAAAATTTGGGGAGTTCCTCTTGTTCCATGGTTGCCATCATTGTCAATTGGAATGAATTTTTTCCTAATTGGATCTTTGGGAGCGGCTGCATTCTACCGTTTCTTCATATGTAGTGCCATAATGATGCTATATTATCTCTTTGTTGGTGTTCATGCAACATATGATGTGGCTCATGAAAACATACTACCAGAGATTGTCGAAGGGAAAGAAACAGCTGCCAAAACAGTTGTGTAAATAGTTCGAAGCATTAGAAGTAAATCATGAATTTATCATTGCTGTAGTATTTGAAGGATTCTTTTCAGTTGCAATTACATTGAATATTGTTTTGTACGTGTTAAATTTTCTGTTCCTGTTGCATTTCTCTTTTCCTTACAGATTCAAAACACATTTTTCTCTCTGTGATGTATAGGTGCAGTAAAAAATTTTATCTGTTTTTAGTAAAAAGATTACAAGAGGGGGGATAGCGAGTTAGAAAATAAAGAGAGGAACACTTTCCCGCGGGGAAGGCAATGTTGTTCTGAATCTGTTAAGCTAATATTCATATTGAGGCTAGCATACAGTCCCAATAGCTGGATTACTGTGTAGTTGGTGGTTCAACATGATAATGCGGCAGACTAGAAACTGAATATTAGTCCAGTAGTGGTTTTCCAATGTCATTAGTTATGCTGGGGTTGAAACCTGAATTATATACAGAGTTATTAAGTAGTATTAATCAGAAGTGAGCTACATTTTGAGTTATGATGATCACAATCTTTCTCATTCTCAATTGGAATGATTTTTTTTTCTAATTGGATCTTTGGGAGCTGCTGCATTCTACCGTTTCTTCATATGTAGTGCCATGATGATGCTATATACAAGTGCAGTAAAAGTTTTTATCTTGTTTTGGGTAATGAGATTACAAGAGGGGGATAGCGAGTTGGAAAATAAAGAGATGAACACTTTCCCGTTTCATTCCTTAACGCGGGGGAGGCAATGTTCTGAATCTGTTAAGCTAACATTCATATTGAGGCTAGCATACAGTCGGGGAGGCAATGTTGTTCTGAATCTCTTAAGCTAACATTCATATTGAGGTTAGCATACAGTCCCAATAGCTGGCCTGGATTACTGTGTAGTTGGTGCTTCCTCCAGTGATGGTTTTCCAATGTCATGAGTTATGCTGTGGTTGAAACCTGAATCAGATGCAGAGTTATTTAGTAGTATTAATCAGAAGTGAACTTATAGTTGCACCGAGCTGAAAAAAGCTTCGCAGCAAATCCCAGAACAAATCCAGAGCCATCTGCATGCCCACAAAAACTAAGTTTGTGGAGTTATATGGACTGTGACATTGGGGCAACACATAACAGACTCGAGAAGGCCCAAACCGCGCGACACAAGTCCTGTTCTATCCTTCTTTTTTAGCAGGGAGGTTGGGGTGCTAATTTATCTGATTTCACTTGAGCAACGTATCTTGTGATTAAAAAAAACTAATTTTCTTAACATTAAAATTTGACTTAATTGCAGTTTGATGGTCTGAACTATTATTTTTTTTGTGTACAAAAATGATTCTTTTATAATTGTTGTCATTTTATGCAGATGATTGCATTCTGTTAATTTTTTTTAACGGACGTTAATGATTTCATTTTTTAATTTTTGTAATTGCACTTTGATGACTCAAATATTATTGTTTTGCACAAAATTGACTTTTTTATATATCTACATATATATTGAAAAGATGAGATGTAAAATCTTATCCAATTTTAAATCAAAGATATCAGATATGGCTATCCACTATTGTATCATTGATGTTGCTACGGTTGAACAATTTTAGAACTTAGAAGGTGACATTTTAAGGTTATCTCTTCACTTGAGTTTTGATATCTTTGGGTTATTAAGTGGTAGAGAATCGAACTCGTGAACCCCCGCCGATCAGAGTTCTGATACCATGTTGAGAGCGCTGACCAGAGCTCTGATACCATGTTGAGTAACCAGCTCATCTAAAACCTTAAGGTGTTAGATAAAGGTACCAAATGGATCTTATGCTATATTTTAACAGTTATTTAAAAACAATTCTCGAAAAACTATGAATTCTCTGACATTTTCTGGAATTCCAAGCTTTACAATGAGACCTATCCAGGATGTTTGGGAGCTAGAATTATAAACGCGGGATGACAAAAAAAGAAACGGAGACAGCTGAATAGTGAATGTAATGTAGGCTAGTTTATATGTTGAAGGTAACATCAATCAAAACACAAGAATGATCAACTTACCAATTATGAATGCAACCGCAGACTGAGTAGATTCAAAATATGTGTGTATAAATTGCAAGTAGGTTGGCTAGGCTAGGCTAGGCTAGGAGTGATAAGGTAGGTAAAGACCATGCAGTTGTGGAATGGGGTTGTTTGTGACAACGAACGAACATGCTTCGTCGATCATTCATTATATTCCTGGGACATGGCCCTCTAACCCAGCGACTCTATTATTTCTTTGCCCCTATAAGCCTATAACACATCACCATCACCTTCTCCATCATTTGTATCCCCCTTTACATTTTCATTTCACCGCCGCCTTCTTCATAGCCTTCCAGTAATTCACCCAACTCATTCTCAAGCCTACATAGACGAAACACCCTCTCTATATGTACGGATGCATCCATCCCATCTACTTATAATTAAAAGAGTTGATATTTTTAGGCAGAGATAGTTAATTGCTACATGTCCAATGTATGTACAATGTAGACTAGTAGTGATAGCACCCCTCTCGTTGTTTTTCGGTAATAGAATAAGAGATGCTTCATGCTTAAATCAAAATAGCGATCTATCGTTGTCATAAACTCAAAAGTACCCTTATCATTCACCAAGGTACGGGTGTTCGGTAAAACCGATCAATCCTATCCAAACCGACCTCATTTCGCCTGAATTAAAGGGTTTTGATTTTTTGAAACTGAACCAACACAACCCGATTAAAAATAATAAATTTAATTAAAATATATGATAATAATTAATCATGTTGCCAATACATTACTCTTGGTTTAGATTATTGATTCATTTTATACATAGGACAAAAGATGCTAGAAACCCAGTGATTTCCCATAAATTCAGTGGTAACATTTACAATACCCAATTTAATAAAAATTAGGACCAGAGTGAAGAGTCGCAAAGAAACTCGAAAAATAGAACACCGTATGTATTAAACTTTGATCAGTTAACATCTTTATTATTGATTGAACTCCTACTTATTTAATATAAAGGATTGAGCTCACTTTATTTGTCGTCTTTTAGTGTGTTTTAACTTAAAGATTTGAGATTTACTGTATTTGAGATGGATATGTAATATTTTTCTGACTTTCATTTTCGGTTTATTAAATTAGTACTTGCTGCTTGATAAAATTTTTATATATTTATTAACCCAATCAATCCAACCCGAACCGATCCAGACCGAACCATACTAGATGAGTTGGATTATGAATTTGATTTTTATGGGTTGGGTTGAAAATTTGCAAACCCGATTTAATTGGGTTGGGTTGTTAAAATCCTGTAACCCGCCCAACTCGAACCGTGTACACCCATACACCAAGGCAAGTAGCCAACATATTTGAAAACTTGTCTATAAAATATGGGTCAAATTGAACCGCAACCTAATATTCTCTACGTGCTCGTTTGGTTTACATTAAGGAAAATGTTATGTATTTCAAAATTTCCCCCCAAAAATTTATCAAATATTTATGTGTCAATGTAAAATTGATAATTTTCCTAATAATAATATGAGATTCCGCGTGCATACATATGCGTTCACAAATTAAAACGTATTAAGTATCGTGACATGTCATTCGATAAATAATTTAGTAAAACTTTTGGGGTACCTAGCACTATCCTTACATTAAACTATCCTTAAATTTGCAATACACAGGAAGTAAATTGTTTGCTTAACAAAAATAAAAACAGTTCAACTTTCTTGAAATCCTATTAAATATGGGGAGTTGCTCATCCACCCATAGTAAGAAAACGATCATTTTTTTTTATCAAATTAGTAAAATTTGGTCATGACTAATATCAAATATGACGTGGAAGAGTTCATGACATGTGAAATGTCATGTCAATCTCCGAGGACCACTTTTATTTGACGTGATACTGACATGGCAAGTGACATGTCTGGGTCACTCGCAAAATGGTTGTCTATGTGATTATCGATGTGGCTCGTCACATGTGCAGCCATTTGACATGTGGAACCGTGCAGAAACAAACTTGCCAATTTATACCGGGGATGAATTTTGACATGAACAATTTCTAGCGACTCGATTGAAAACCTGCCTATTCCCCCTAAAACCTACCAATCACGTGGTAAATTTTAGCCTTTATTGTTGTAAATTGTAATGCACCTCCACCTTGACAACTTGCCTTTAATAAGTACTTGCTTGAAAACCAAACAAAATTTCTTACTAACTCCCAAGTCCCAACTATGGCAATTTTCATATGAAATGCAACTTCTATAGTATAAATAAGTAAATGAAACACGCTTTATAATACACACATGTTAGGATTTATGGGTGATAGCTATGAGACAACTTAACTAAATATTTTAAATACTTAATTTTATTAAGTATGAACATACTGTCACAACCAGAGTATGTCTTTGTAACTGTTTTTGTTTAGTGCAAATAAGATTCTAGTACATCTTGGTAGAAGTTCATTTATTTGTTCAAGCCTCAAGAAGTACTCAAGATGGACAACAAGAATAAAGATTATTGTCACAGCATTGACAGTAAGGTTACAGGAAGACATCATGTTGCAAGTCACGACAGTACATTCACTCTGACAGCAACATTGGCGGAAGCCCTCAGATAGCAACTTTACCTTAGCCTGACAATAAGCTTGGAAATCCTGACAGCACCTTATGCGAGGATTTCCTACTGTCACCAAAAGCGCATTCATGTGACAGCAGGCTTAGCCATCAGGATACTGTCATGAAGGGATAACATTTGTATTGGGGAACAACCCAGTCAAACTTGTGACAGTTTGGATGTTCAAGAAACAGGCGTGTTGCAGCATCCCAACACTGCAACAGGTCTGCAAGACTACGACCGAAGCTTGAGAGATCACATGACAAAGTTCACCAATTCCAGAGTATGACAAATCTACATCTACTGAATTGTGTTAGCTAAATATAGAATGTTTCTAGATTGCTTTGTCCAGTACTGATAAGCTGTTTGTATAGCAATTTAGGAAAGATTCACGGGTAGGCAATTTGTAAGAAGCTGCCACATGAAAATGATAGCAGCTTCACAACCCGTGTTGATAGTGATATGATTAGTCTACTTAGACTATCTAAAAATCCATTCTTTGTAATCACTCGAGAAACTGAAGCTCAAGAAAACAAACATTTTCTTGAGGTTGTAGCAACCCATTGCAAAATAAATAAAACATTTATTTTGTGAGAAATACTCGTGTGTCTACTTGTGTTTGCATTCCATAAACTGATAAACGTTAATCTTAGTTTTTGTTGTTGAAACGTAGATTGAGATTTATCAGTATTGTATTCAACCCTCCCCCCCTTCTACAATAGTCAAGGACCAACAACTGGTATCAGAGCAGACAGATTGTTCTACTAATCTGAGATCATGACAAGTATGCAAAAATCAAGTAGCATAAAGATTCCAGCTTTTGATAAAGAGAATTACAATGTGTGGAAAAGAAAAATCTTACTGTTTATCAAAGCTGCAAATCCTTTACACTTGGGTATCCTCCAAAATGGTCCCTTTCTTCCACGAAAAGAGATTGAAGCCTCAACTGTGGATGGTGTTCTTGTTCCAGCCTACTGGGTCAACAAATTACCTTCAGAGTTTCTGGATCCAGAAAAAGAGAAGGTGGCCTTGGATGATTACTTGCAACTCATCTTACTGGATGCTCTCACTTTGGACAAAGCCATATGTGGGAATGTCATTGGGTGCTCATCAGCCAAGGATATGTGGAATAAGATTGAGCTACTATGTGAAGGAAGTGAAGAAGTGAAAGACAATCAAAGACAAATTCTTATCTCACAGTATGAAGCTTTCACGGCAAAGTCAGGAGAAGACCTAACAACAGTGTTTGAGAGGTTTAGCAAACTGCTGACTGAGCTACAGATTCATGGCAAGTACTATGATAGGAAGGAGCTAAATGTTAAATTCTTACTCACACTTCCTGAGCATCTAGAGCACAGAATCACTGCCATAAGAGAAGGAAGAAATCTAAACAATGTTTCTCTTGAAACACTATATGGTGTGCTTAAGTCATATGAGCTTGAATTTTTCCAGAAAAGAGCTATACAAGCTGGATCCAGAGGAAAGATGGCTAATATGTCTGGTGCTCTTGTGGCTCATGTGCCAAGAATCACACAACCTATTGAAGGAATTCAAATCACACAACCTACTCCAGTACCTACTCTTAAGATTGAAGAGGTTGTGGATGATGAGGACAAAGTTGTACTGCAGATAACTGATGTTGAAGATGAAGACTTCTACTCCTTAGAAGAAATGGAGAAGATGGATAATCCAATTATGGCTTACATGGCTAAGAAGTTCAAAAACATAAGATTCAAGAGAAACAAGCCATTTAAGCCTCAAGGTCAAACATCAAAGTTCAACAAATGGAATTCTTCCAAGGTTGAAGGTGGTGCCACAAGAGGTGGTTACAAAACAGGGATGGTGGACAGATCCAAGTTTAGGTGTTACAACTGCAACGAGCTTGGTCATTTTGCTACTGAGTGTAGAAGACCAAAGCAGAATCAAAGGATGGACAAAGGGTCAAGTGGACACTTCAAGAAAGGACAGGGAAAGGCCTATGTGGCTGAGGGAAAATGTTGGGATGATTATGATGATGAAGAGGAAGAGGAATATGTGAATCTAGCCCTCATGGCTAAGACTGATGAGGTCTCCTCTAGCTCTCCAAGTCAGGTACCTTCACTTGTCTTACTTGAAATGTCTAAAGAAGAATACAAACAAACTGTCGAGGAGTTGAGTGCTGAAATGTTTAATGTTCATACTAGTTTAACTGCAGCAAATGAATAAATTGCTAGGTTAACTAAACTTAATGAAACACTCACCTCTGAGAATGACATGCTTTTGTTAAAGACCAGTCGATTAGAATCTCTAACACAGGAGAATGCCAAACTTAAAAATGAGTTAGACTGTGCTAAAGAAATTGAGAAGTTTCTAAGGAAAGAAATAAGTGAAAATGAATTCAAGATTAAAGCCTTTAGAAACTCATCCAAACAACTTCAGGATTATCATGAGAAACACACAGAGGATCAAAAAGTAGGGATAGGTTTTGAGTATGGTAAAAGACCTTGTAAGGAAATTGTAAGTCGGGATTGTTCAACTGATGCTTCTGTCAAACCTCATGTACTCAAGAAGATCAATAAACCAATTTTCAAACTTTCTGAACTTGAGTTTGATGAGGAAGTCATGCTCATCAAACAACAACTTGATGATGAGGATGAGTGCATTGACTGCACAATAGTTGGAGGAAAAGATACTGTCAAGATCCCCAAGACAGCAACTTTCCCAAACAATCTGACAGAATGCTCTAAAGATGCTGTCAGAAATGGCAAGACAGAAACTTCCAAAGATACTGTCAAGAGAGCTTCAAAGACAGTAACTTCCAAACCAACTGTCAAGACAAAAGGTGTGAAAGGTACTGTCAAGGAAAGCTCGACAGCAACTTCAGAACATCCTGTTGACACAGTTACCTACAAGTCTAGAAACAGAAATGGTAAGTTAGGAAATGGCAATGCTAATGCTGGTAATGCTCCCAGAAAACTATGCAATAAATGTGGCTCTTCACATCACTTAACTCATGTTTGTAAGAAACCAAAAGAGGTCAAGGACAATGTGACCATGATAGATGGTAACTTACACAGAACCCCCATTATGCATAGATCTATGGTAGTTTGCAATAACATTAACTGTATGCCTTGTAAAATAACTGCCATGAGTACATGTTTCAATTTGCCTATTTCATCTACTGAACAATGTCTCTATATGCAAACTGTTGAGACTTCTGAGCCTACTGGAAACAGTAAGAAGGCTACATCCACTAAGAAGAAGACCAAGTCTAATTCTAAAGAAAAGTGGGTGAAGAAATGAGTCCAACAGAAGATTCCTGATGTGATGATTAAAGTTGAAAATGTTGATTATTCTTGTGATACTGAAGTAACAGAACCCAACAAGGATTGGGTACCATATGCCTCTTAAATACAATTTGGTTTGTAGGGCAAAAATAAGGAGCAAGTCATATGGATCATTGACAGTGGCTGCTCAAGACACATGACTGGTGATGTTAGGAATATGTTGTTCTTGATGATAATTGTAAAAACACTTAGTAGATTTTGTATTAAGTTATTTTGTAACTGTCAACGAAATGGCATGCTTTGCAGTGTTTCGTTGACAGGAAGCTCATCAACGGAATGAGTGTTGTAGCAATTGCACTGTACAATACTTCACAGTTTGATATGCATTTGATGTGTGTATTAGATAGGTTTCCTAAGTCATGTTGACTAAGTACTAGATAGGCAAAATAGGTTGGTTAATTGTAAGTATATCATGCCTTGTAATTTTGCCTAAGTGAAGACATGTCAACGGTATGAGTTTTACTCTATCAACGAAACAAGAGAAACACCATCAACGAAATGAAGAATAAAGCTATCAACGAAACACATCTCCCTGCTATCAACAAATCATTATTGCTTTTCTGAATAGTTGACAAAGTGATAGTGACAGGTTTCTGAACAGATCTAAAGGTGATGTGGAAGTGTACTTTGCATTGGAAACCATTAAAATGGACATGGGAAATAAGGAAACATCCCAGTTTCCAATTGGGCTCTTGGGAGTGATCATAATAAGCATGAAGACAAAAGCAAGGATCTCCAAGGACCACTGGACAAAGGGATGAAAAGCAAACTATTGGCGGTTATCTTTAGTGTACTTTAGAGTAGCCAAAAATAGTATTGTAAACTTGGGAATATATAACCAAGTGTAGCAGTTAGAAAGAAGTAAGAGAAGAAAAACAAATAGTTTGTATTAGCTATCTTTGAGAGCATTCTTCTCTACAACTCTGTAACTGAGCAGCTGTGTACTTTTGTATCACAGATTATTTCCGCAATAAAAACACTTCAGTTGGATCATCAAACAATCCAACTGAATTATTTATATCTTGTGTTTTTGTTTATTCAGTTCAGTTTCATTTTATCAGTGTTTTAAGTTTAAGAAAATATCAAGAATTGTATTCAACCCCCCCTTCTACAATTCTGTTAGGTCATTTGGGAATAACAATTGGTATCAGAGCAAGCTTCTAACATACAAGAAGTTTAAAGATCAAGACCAAAACAGAAACCATGGTGAAGAAGGATGCAGGTGTGAAGATACCAGTTCTTGATAAGGACAATTACTTTCACTGGAAAGTAAAGATGCATTTACATCTCATGTCTATGGATGAGAGATATGTAGACTGCATTGAGAAAGGTCCACACGTTCCCATGAAGGTTGCATCTAGAGTTGGAGTGCCAGATGATGCTCCTGATGTGGAAATTCCAAAACTTGTCTCAGAATGGACTATTGAAGATGTTGCAGAAGTCCATAAAGATAAAAGAACCATGAACATTCTGTTTAATGGTTTGGAGCAAGAGATGTTTGACAATGTCATAAACTGTACGACCTCCAAAGAAGTATGGGACACTGTCAGAACACTATGTGAAGGAACTGAGCAAGTAAGGGAGAACAAAATGCAACTCCTTATACAACAATATGAGCACTTTCACTTTAAAGCTGGTGAAACCCTAAATGACACGTTTAGTAGGTTTCAAAAGCTTCTGAATGGATTAAAGTTGTATGGGAGAATCTACCAAACTAAGGACTCAAACCTTAAATTTCTAAGAGCTCTTCCAAAAGAATGGAAGCCTATGACTGTTTCTCTAAGAAACACTCAAGAGTACAAAGATTACACTCTTGAAAGGCTGTATGGAACATTGAAGACTTATGAGCTGGAAATGGAGCAAGATGAGGAAATTGAAAAGGTACAGAAGAAGGGTGGATCCATTGCATTGATTGCATCTGTGAACCAACTGGAAGATGACACTGAAGAAGCTGCAAAGGCCACAACTAGTCGAGCTAGTTGTAGAAGTGATGTCAGCAAGGGTAAAGGTAAGATGACAGAAGAAGAAGAACCAGAACCAGCCAACTTGGATGACTTAGATGAGATTGATGAACACATTGCTTTTCTATCTAGAAAATTCTCTAAGTTCAAGTTCAAAAGAAACTCAGAAGCAAGGCCACCAAGAAGAGACTTTCAACCTAGCAAAACAAACTGGATTGAAAAGTCTAAATCTAAATGTTTCAATTGTGGAATGCTTGGTCACTTTGCTGGAGACTGCAGAAAGCCCAAGATTGAGAAGAGCAACAGGAAATTTGAGCCTGTTGATTATAAAAAGAAATACTTTGAACTTCTCAAGCAAAAGGAAAAAGTTTTCATGACTCAGGAGTATGATTGGGCTGGTAATGGTGAAGATTCTGATGATGATGTTGAATATGTCAACTTGGCTCTTATGGCTAACAATCATGAGCAGGAAGCAAGCTCCTCAAGCAACCAGGTAACAATTACTAATCTTTCTGAGCTTTCTAAAGAGGAATGCGATAGTGCAGTAAATGAAATGTCTACTGTATTATATAATTTGCGTGTTACTCTTAAATCACTTACCAAAGAGAATTCAAGAATTAAAGAGACTAATTTGCTCTTAAGTGATAGGAATGCAATGTTAGAAACACAGCTCATTGAATTTGAGAAAATGAGATGTGTTAGTAGGGATGCTAAGAAGGAACTTGAGAACGTGTTACAAAGGGAAGAAATTCTTAAGACACAACTAGAAATAGAACAGAGTGTGATTGCTAAATGGAAAGATGCCAGGAATGTGGCTACCAACATCATTAATGTTCAAGGTATGGAATCTTTCTGTGAACAATCATGGAAAAAGAACAAAGAGAAACTAGGGTATGTTTGTGAAACCTTAGAATCAGAAACAGAGTCAACAAACAACAATGATCATGTGTTGGAGGTTGATATGTCAACGAAATGCAATGTTTCGTTGACACATGAACCATCAACCGATCAGGCTGTTTCGTTGACAGACAAAAGAAAAGAGGAACTCACTAGACTTAATAATAAGTATGGTCCTGTCACCAAGAACTTTGTTCAAGGTGAGTCTAGTAAATCAAAGAAAGTTGAGAAGCCTGTTGAGAGAGCTAATGTAGGTCACTTGTCCAACAAGCAATTGAAAGATAAGTTAGAGAATGTTCAAATTGAGGCTAAGGGAAATAAAAGGAATAACAGGAATGGCAAAGTAGGAATTAACAAACACAACAATTACACACCTGATAAATATGCTCCTAGAAAGACATGTGTCAATTGTGGAAGTGTTAGTCATTTATCTACTAACTGCAAATCTGTTAAGAAGACTGTTAATATGAAAATTCCCAAGCCTGCAATGAATAATCTTATGCCTACAATGCCTGTTATGCCTAACATGTTTGCTCCATGTGCACAATTTCAGAATCCATATGCTAACATATCATTTGTACCTAATCCATACATGAATATGTTTAGTATGCCACAAATGCCATGGAATATGAATAATATGTGTGTTCCTTCAAATATGCATGCTGTAAATGAAAATGTGAGCAACAATCAGAAATCAACACCAAGAGTAAAAGTTGATTTAAATCAATCTGAGCCCAAGGTGAAAAATGATATAAAAGGAAAAGCAAAGGCTAACAAAACAGGACCCAAGGAAACTTGGGTACCAAAATCAACTTGATTTGGTTTCATTGTGTGCAGGGAGACAAAAGGAATCTTTGGTACTTGGATAGTGGTTGTTCAAGACACATGACTGGTGATTCTACCCTGCTCACAGAGTTTCAGGAAAGAGCTGGCCCTTGTATTGCTTTTGGAGATGACAGCAAAGGCTACACAAAGGGATATGGCTTGATTTCAAAAGAGAATGTCATCATAGATGAGGTTGCATTGGTGGATGGTCTTAAGCACAATTTGCTTAGTATCAGTCAACTTTGTGACAAAGGTTTTTTTGTTACTTTTTCTAAAGAAGCCTGTGTTGTTTCTAAAGGAGGAAACAACAATGTGGTAATGACTGGATTCAGAAGAGGGAATGTGTACATTGCTGACTTTAGTAGCACAAGTCCAGACACCATCACTTGCCTTTTCAGCAAAGCAAGCAAGGATGAAAGTTGGCTATGGCACAAGAAATTATCTCATCTGAATTTCAAGGTTATGAATGATTTGGTAAGGAAGGATCTTGCTAGAGGAATTCCACAGGTGGAGTTTTCCAAGGATGGTTTGTGTGATGCCTGTCAAAAAGGGAAACAAAAGAAGGCATCATTCAAAAGCAAGACAGAGTCATCAATTGTCCATCAGCTTGAGTTACTTCATATGGATCTATTTGGCCCTGTAAATGTCATGTCTATTTCAAAGAAGAAATATTGTCTTGTGATTGTTGATGATTTTTCTAGATTTACTTGGACCTTCTTTTTACATTCTAAAGATGAGGCAAGTGAAATCATTATCAATCACATCAAGATGGTAAACAATCATCCTGACTTGAAAGTAAGAAGGATCAGGAGTGACAATGGGACAGAATTCAAGAATTCAAGCATGAAGATGTTCTGTGAAGAAAATGGTATTATGCATGAGTTTTCAGCAGCAAGGACACCACAGCAAAATGGTGTAGTTGAAAGGAAAAACAGAACACTTATTGAAGCTGCCAGGACAATGCTAGATGAATCAAAGTTACCAACTTATTTTTGGGCTGAGGCAGTTAACACAGCTTGCTTCACTCAGAATATTTCTTTGATTAATCAGGCCAAGGGAATGACCCCTTATCAACTACTCAAAAGAAAGAAGCCACTATTGGATTTTCTTCATGTCTTTGGATGCAAGTGCTTTGTTCTGAGAAATCAAGCTGAGCATTTGGGGAAATTTGAAGCAAAGGCAGATGAAGCAATATTTGTGGGATATGCAGCAGGGAAAGCTTACAGAGTCTATAATCTCAGAACCAACATTGTTATGGAATCTGTACATGTTGTTTTTGATGATCTCAAAATTCAAGGTCTCTGTGATGAAGGTTTCCATGAAAGTCTCTCTTTTGAGAATGAGGAAGGAGATCGAATGAATCATGTTAAGACTACTGAGAAACAACCTAAAGTTGTTGTATCTAGCACAGATGAGAGCAGCAGTGAAGATGAAATTGCTGCATTAAGATTGAAAAGAATAGCTGCTAGTAGACCAAATGGTCATTTCGTTGACAGTCAAAATGAGCGTTTCGTTGACAGCCAAAACAGTCATACCGTTGAAGGTCATAGAAATGTCTCAAGAAGTGATCATTTAGGGACAACAAACTCAGGGGGAGTTTCTCAAGGACAAATATCCAATCAAGGCAATCATGATCATGAAGCTACCTCGTCTAGAGCAAATCTACCTCCCTCAAGAAAATGGACTAAAGATCATCCCTTTGAACTTATTATAGGTGATGTTTCTTCAAAAGTCCAAACTAGAAGAGCAACTCAAGAAGAATGTCTATATAGCAGCTTTCTGTCTCAAGATGAGCCAAAGAAAGTTGAGGATGCACTTCTAGATCCAGATTGGGTTTTGGCTATGCAAGAAGAGCTAAACCAATTTGAAAGGAACAATGTTTGGAAGCTGGTGCCCAAGCCTAAGGACAGGAGTGTAATAGGCACAAAATGGGTGTTCAGAAACAAGATGGATGAAAATGGCATAGTCACAAGGAACAAAGCAAGACTAGTTGCAAAAGGCTACTCACAGGAAGAAGGAATTGATTTTGATGAAACATTTGCTCCTGTTGCAAGACTAGAAGCAATAAGGATTTTCCTAGCCTATGCAGCCCATGCCAATTTCAAAGTCTATCAAATGGATGTGAAAAGTGCTTTTCTGAATGGGGAATTGGAAGAGGAGGTCTATGTAAATCAACCTCCTGGTTTTGAAGATGATGATTTTACAGAATATGTATACTTCCTCCTCAAAGCACCCTATGGTTTGAAACAAGCACCGAGAGCCTGGTATGACACACTCTCACAGTTTCTTCTTGAGAATCACTTCACTAGAGGTACTGTAGATAAAACTCTTTTTCACAGGATTGTGAATGGCTCTACTATACTTGTTCAAATTTATGTAGATGACATAATCTTTGGGTCTACAGATGTGAAACTTTGTCAAAAGTTTGCCAAGCTTATGCAAAGTAAATATGAAATGAGCATGATGGGAGAATTAACTTACTTTCTTGGTCTTCAAGTGAAGCAAGTTAATGAAGGCATTTTCATTAGTCAAACAAAATATATTCATGATTTATTAAAGAAATTTAACTTAATGGAATGCTCTCCTGCCAAAACTCCCATGCCCACAGCCACCAAACTTGAATTGAATACTAAGGAAAAATCTGTGGACATTTCAAGTTACAGAGGCATGGTAGGCTCACTTTTGTATTTAACAGCTAGTAGACCTGATATTATGTTTGCTACATGTCTATGTGCTAGATTTCAGGCTGATCCTAGGGAATCCCATTTAGTTGCTATTAAAAGGATTTTCAGATATCTCAAGGGAACACCAAACCTTGGCATTTGGTATCCTAGAGAATCTGGTTTTGAACTAATTGGTTATTCAGATGCAGATTATGCAGGATGTAAAATTGACAGGAAAAGCACAACAGGCACCTGTCAATTCTTAGGAAACAAGCTTGTGTCATGGTTCAGCAAGAAACAAAACTCAGTTTCCACCTCCACAGCTGAGGCTGAGTATATTGCAGCTGGAAGTTGTTGTGCACAGATTTTATGGATGAAAAATCAATTACTTGATTATGGATTAAGAGTTGAGAAAATTCCTATTTTCTGTGACAACACTAGTGCCATTGCCATTACTGAGAATCCAGTGCAGCATTCAAGAACCAAGCACATTGACATCAAGTACCATTTCATTAGAGAACATGTTATGAATGGTACTGTGGAGTTACATTTTGTTCCAAGTGAACAACAACTTGCAGACATCTTTACCAAGCCACTTGATGAATCAACATTCTCAAGATTAGTAAGTGAGCTAGGTATGCTAAATTTCTCTTAATTATTTTTTGAGATATTTGCAAGTCATAATGCAGCCAGAAATTTGCTATGATTTTCTGTGATTTAATTTTCTCAGGAAAAAGTAAAATTTTGTCTAAGTCAAAATAACTATGCCAACGAAACAAACCATTTCGTTGACAATCTTAGCATTTTTCTGGGTGTTTCGTTGATAGCTCTTTTATGTCAACGAAACACAGCTGTATCAACGAAACAGACGGGACTTTAAACGCCCAATTCTGATTCGTTGATTTAGCGCTCTTAATCTGAACCGTTGAAAACTGACACGTCTTTTACCACGATCTATGCATACATCCCTGTAAGTATAAATCATGGTAATACTTTAAGAGTAACGGTTATATTTTTAAGCCAATCCAGTAATTTACTTTTATTATTGGACTCATTTTCTGAGAATTTTTGGGGGAGTATTTAAGAAATTCTATTTTCTTTAATTCTTTTTTACCTGCTCTCAAAAATTCCAAAGGCTTTTCTCTCTCTTTCTCTCTAACAAGCAACTCAGTTCGAAGTTTTATCTCACTCAACAATGGCACCCATAGTCAAGCTTATGTCTGCTGGAGGGTTCATCTATGAGAAGAACAACTCCATCCCTTTTGTTGCAAAGGAAAACCCGAACAGACTTTTCTTCAAAATGATGGATTTCATGAAGAATTGCAAGTTGAGCTATGCAATGTTCCACTCTACACCAATCTACAATGAAATAATTGAGGAAATTTGGACCTCATGTGAATATAAGGGAACAAATTGCACTCTGCAATTCACTCTCCAAGGTAATGAGTACATAGTTAATTCTGATGTTTTGCAAGCATGTTTACATATTCCTGATAATAACTGTGATGCTTTGCCTACTAACACTGAAATAACTACCATGTTAAATTCTATAAACTACTCTTTGCCTACTGATAATCTGGGTAGAATAATTAGGAGAGGTTTGGTTAGGGAATACAGTTATTTAGCTGATGCATTCATTAAGGTCTTTTCTGGAAAGATTAGTAATTTTGATGCATTAACTAACTCTATGTTAATTCTCCTAACCATGCTTCTAAATGATAGATATTACAACTTTAGCACCCAACTTATTTATGAAATTGGTGCTGAGTTGGGTGATAAGGCAAATAGGAAGAAAAATATCTATTATGCAAGGTTTCTGATGATGCTGGCTAATCATGTTAGTCCAGCACCATTAGTTATCTCTAACCCTAATGCCAGGTTTGAGTGCTTTGTACAAGAAAAGAGAGTATTGACAGACATACTGAGGCTGAACTACAATGGTGATGTTCCAGTGGTGTATCTGCCAATCATTGAGGTAACTACTACTATCCCTGTTAGTATAGCTGTTACTTCTATTGTCTCCTCCAACCTTGTTGCTATGGAGTCTGTAGTTGTGACCCAACAGGCTCCTGCCCCTGCAACTAAATCAAAATCAAAGAAATCCTCCAAGCCAACCTCAGGTGCTTCTCAAAAGGCACCTGTTGTAAAAACTACCACACAACCTAAGGGGAGTGAGTCTGGAGTTGTGAGAGGTGAGGGAAGGGGTGAAAATCAAAGAAACCCCAAGAATAAGGAAGGTGAGGTAAGTGTTTCCCAGCCTAGCCCCATTGTGTCTTCCCAACAAGGCACAATGAGTAAAATGGATTTAAACACAAGTCTAATTGCATCCTCCCAAAAGGATGTGATTATTGAAACAAGCTCTTCACCTAGAGCACAGTCCAAAAGGGTAAGGGACACTTCAAGCCCACAGTCTACATTTTCCCAATACCAAAGGAGAGTGAAGCAAAAGACCAAGGGTTCACAGGGTGCACACACACTGGAAGCAACACTTCCAGTTTCTCAAATTCAGTTTGATGTAACCCCTATTATTACTCTGGGGTTACAGTCCCACTCTCTAAACATTAATCTTGATTTATCTCCATCCAATTCACCAACTCCATCTTTAGATGTGGACATGATCCATACATCTTTTCCTGATTCTCCAACTCTAATCTTGGAGAAGCCCCACTCTGAAGCTGATGGTCATCACTTATTAAGTGATTTGTTGGGCCATCAACCAAGTTTTTCTGAAACTGCAAGAGAATCTGTGGACCCCAATCTCAAATCAATCACCACAGATTCTACTGTAATTTCACTTTCTCAAAATGCTTTATTGACTTCATCAACGAAACAGCCTCTTTCGTTGACAAGTGTTTCTCCATCAACGGTACCTATACCGTTGACAGTTCAAACTACCATTTCGTTGATAGGTCATTCTACACCTTTTACTGAAAATCAAGTTGTTTCCACAACTAGTGTAGATGACCTGGTGGTAGTTGAGACACTTTTAGGTTTGAAAGGGAGTGAAATTGAGAGGCTGGCTTGCAGCCAGGCAAAAGGAGAGAATGAGAGTGAGAGGCTGGCTATTTCTTCCAGCCAGGCAAAAGGAGAGATTGAGAGTACCACCTTAGTAGGTGAAGGTGAGGGTGTGAGAGGTGTGAGCCATGGGGAGCCCATGATGCAAGAAAAGAGTGGAGAGAGAGAAGGGACTACAGGAGCAATAAGGGTGGAAGCAGCCATTGCTAATGAGTTAATGGAGGTCAGTGAGGGAGAAAGGGAACTTACTTTCCAAGAGCATTATCAACAAACTCTGGATAGTATTTCCCTGGATCCTGAGACCTTTACTCATCCTGTGCCAGCCTATCAAGTTATGGCTCAACAGGGCAATGTGGAGGCAGAAAGGTCACTCAACTTAATTCATACTACTGCATCAATGCAAAGAGCAAAGGATGCCTTGACCAATCTACCTCCAGGAGCTGCAGCAAGTGGAGACTTTGAGTTTTCTGATGATGAGGACAGTTATGGTGATAATCTACAAGTGGCCACCACTTCACAGACTGGGACTTCTGTGGTGCCTCCTACACCAGACTGGCTTTCTCAGGGTATGCATGGAAGAGTCACTCTAGATGTTGCTATCTCAAGGCAGTACAAAGAGGCCTATCTAGCTCATGAGTCTGCAAATGCAAGGGACAAGAAATTCTACAAGGCCATCATGGATTCTCTGGAAATTCAAAGGCTACAAATGATGCAGACAAGGATTGAGGCTACATAAATCAAGGACTCCATTAGCAATCTCAGGGATGCTAACTACAGGATGATGGATGAAAAGCTCCCTCTTCTCACTGTGTCCAAGATGACCAGGTTTTTCTCTAAGGAACCTGAGGTGGCTACATCCTTGAAAACTCTCTCTACAAGAGTGGACAAGGTGGAAGCTACACTTTCTCAAATGCAGAAGGAACAGGAGAAGCAAACTCAGCTACTCACTCAGCTAGTGGCAGCTCAAGGACTCCCAGTCATCTCTCTTGATGCTAACAAAAAGGGGGAGAAATCTAAGGAGCTAAACATTCAAATCACAAAGGTGTTGGTCCCAACCATTTCACTGGCACAGGAGCCACTAGCAATGGGGGAGTTTGGAAAGAAGAAAAAGGATAGTATTGACCTGATCCAGGAAGCTTCTATGAGGATGAAACTTGCTAAACAAATCAAAGATCACTGGTCCAACATAGAAGCAAGGTTCAAGAACATTACTGAATCTTCAAAGACAGATCAGCCATCAACAAATGTAATGGTGACTGTACAAATGGAGCCACAGTTCAAGAGCTCTTATGCTATAGAGCCCCTTCAGCATGGAATCCTTCAAGATTCAAGAAATGAGAAGGGTCAATCTTCATGCTTTAAGAATGTGGATGCAAGAGGGATGTCTCCAATATCACCTACCAAACCCAAAGGCAAGAACATTGAAAGGATATTTTATCCTGCTCCAAAGCCAGATGAGTTCAAAGTCCTAGGGAAGCTGATCATTGAGAGCAAGGAAAGCAATCATCCAAGCATAAGGAATCAAAGGGCCATCATCTACAGGGACAGCAAGGAAATCTGCATTTGGGTTGGTCACCCAAATTTTGCAAAGGCCAAGGCTGAAGAATCTGAAAGGGCAGCAATGCAAGCATTGGCAGTTGCTCAAGCACTTGAAGATGAAGAGACCTTTCAGGAAGAAAAAGCCAAGGATGGAGCTAATGAAGCTGAACCAGCAAGGAAAAGTGTAAGGCAACCAAAGGCTAGAGCTAAGAGGAATCTGAACTTTGAAAAAGAGGACTCTCTGGACACTGCTCAAGCCCCTTCCACAACAAGTGCACATCAAATTCCTATTGATCTACCTATTGGAGGAAAGTTGGCCTGTGACCCTGCACACCCTGTCAACTTTCATGATCAACCAATCATGCCAAAGGAGGAGCCTATTGAATTTGATGAAGCCTATTTTCCAAAGTTCCTATTTGAAAAGGATCAACCAATGAAGACAAAGAAAAGGGCTGTCAAGGAATATGTTGTTCTTGATGATAATTGTAAAAACACTTAGTAGATTTTGTATTAAGTTATTTTGTAACTGTCAACGAAATGGCATGCTTTGCAGTGTTTCGTTGACAGGAAGCTCATCAACGGAATGAGTGTTGTAGCAATTGCACTGTACAATACTTCACAGTTTGATATGCATTTGATGTGTGTATTAGATAGGTTTCCTAAGTCATGTTGACTAAGTACTAGATAGGCAAAATAGGTTGGTTAATTGTAAGTATATCATGCCTTGTAATTTTGCCTAAGTGAAGACATGTCAACGGTATGAGTTTTACTCTATCAACGAAACAAGAGAAACACCATCAACGAAATGAAGAATAAAGCTATCAACGAAACACATCTCCCTGCTATCAACGAATCATTATTGCTTTTCTGAATAGTTGACAAAGTGATAGTGACAGGTTTCTGAACAGATCTAAAGGTGATGTGGAAGTGTACTTTGCATTGGAAACCATTAAAATGGACATGGGAAATAAGGAAACATCCCAGTTTCCAATTGGGCTCTTGGGAGTGATCATAATAAGCATGAAGACAAAAGCAAGGATCTCCAAGGACCACTGGACAAAGGGATGAAAAGCAAACTATTGGCGGTTATCTTTAGTGTACTTTAGAGTAGCCAAAAATAGTATTGTAAACTTGGGAATATATAACCAAGTGTAGCAGTTAGAAAGAAGTAAGAGAAGAAAAACAAATAGTTTGTATTAGCTATCTTTGAGAGCATTCTTCTCTACAACTCTGTAACTGAGCAGCTGTGTACTTTTGTATCACAGATTATTTCCGCAATAAAAACACTTCAGTTGGATCATCAAACAATCCAACTGAATTATTTATATCTTGTGTTTTTGTTTATTCAGTTCAGTTTCATTTTATCAGTGTTTTAAGTTTAAGAAAATATCAAGAATTGTATTCAACCCCCCCCCCCCTTCTACAATTCTGTTAGGTCATTTGGGAATAACAGGTGATAAAGCCATGCTATCACAATTTGTAGAGAAAGCTAGCCCAATCATAACCTTTGGAGACAACAGCAAGGGTTATACAGTGGGATATGGCTGTTTGGAAATTGGGAATATTGTCATTAATGATATTGCACTTGTTGATGGATTGAAGCACAACCTGCTCAGTGTCAGCCAATTCAGTGACAGGGGATTCAAGGTTGATTTTGACATGATGGTGTGCAATATCTATCACAAGAAGGATGGAAGTCTCTCTCTAAAAGGGGTAAGGAAAGGGAGCCTATTTGTTGCTGACCTAAGCTCAACAAAGAAGGACAAGATTTACTGTTTCTACAGTAAAGCTACTGTTGGTGACAGTATGTTTTGGCACAGGAAACTCTCACACTTAAACTTCAAAACAATGAATATGCTGATGAAGAAGGAACTAGTGAGAGGACTACCTCAACAGGAATTCTGTCAAGAAGGACTGTGTGAGGATTGTCAAATGGGAAAATTGAAGAGAGATGTGCACAGGTCAAAGCAAGTCAACACCAACACAGAACCACTCAAACTAATTCACATGGATCTCTTTGGACCAGTCAATGTTCCATCATTAGCCAATAAGAGATATGCATTAGTTATGGTGGATGATTATTCTAGGTATACTTGGGTGAAGTATCTAGAATCAAAAGATGAAGCTGCTCAAGTTATCATTGATCACTTAAGAGTTTTTGACATAGCTCCAAATGCCAAGGTTCAAATTCTGAGAAGTGACAATGGCACTAAGTTCAGAAATGACACTCTTGATAATTTCTGCAAAGATGAAGGAATTGTACAACAATTTTCTGCTGCAAGGACACCACAGCAGAATGGAGTTGTAGAAAAAAAAACAGAACTCTCATTGAAGCTGTCAGAACTATGCTTCATGATGCAAAGTTACCTACATACTTCTGGGCAGAAGTTATCAACACAGCCTGTTATACACAGAACATAACCCTGATCAACAAGACTCATGGGAACACTCCTTACTATCTGCTCAATGAAAAGAAACCTACTGTCAAGTATTTTCATGTGTTTGGAAGCAAATGTTTCATGATGAAAGACAACCATGAAAAGAAAGGGAAATTTGACACCAAAGCTTATGAAGGTATTTTCATGGGGTATGCTCTAGAAAGGACTGCCTACAGAGTCTATCTTTTGGAACACATGATCATAGATGAAAGTGTGAATGTCACATTTGATGAAACCAAGTTTCCTGGACTGCATGAAGAAGGTCAAATGCAGATTCTTAGATTTGAGAATCAAGGATACTTGGAGGAAGAAGAAATTGTTGATGAAGAACCCACCTTCACTCAAACTGTTGAACCTGAAAAAGATGTTGTCATTGAAAATGATGTTAATCAAACTCCAGCCCAGTCACAAACAATTTCAGGAAATACTCAAAATGATGGTGACTCTGGAGACATTGAAGAAAATGGTGGAGACAATTGCCCTAGTGAAGACTCGGTTCCCCAAATTGAGGCTACTGTTTCAGATCAAACAAGAATCTTGCCCAGAACCACAAGGTGGAACAAGGATCACACAAATGACCTGATTATTGGAGATCCTTCTTGTTAGGCCGAATACACAATATATAATCAAGTAGGTATGAGAATAACAATTAAGAACACAGGTTTGTAAATCAACAAACTGAATTATATTAAATAATTCTCTCTTGGTGATGTTAATGAATCACAAAGAGCTTCTAGGTTACAAGAATAAAATATTCGATGATCGCATCCCTTCTAGGGATAACCTATCTGTGTTTATATAGTACACAGTTACACAATCCTTATCTAATTGATATTCCTACAAATTAGCTATACAATTGTTATCAATTAAGGATTGCTTCTTATCTTCTATTCTGTTTCCTTAGCTGTATCAATATATTCTGCTTCTTTCCATCTTCAGAATATATTGCTTCTAGAATCTTCAATTCAGCACCGACAGCTAATTCAACTATCACCTTGTCAGACTTTAAATAAAATCTGACCGGCTTCCTTTAAACTCTTCACCCTGTCAGAGTTTAATTAAACTCTGACTGGCTTCTGATAAACTCTGGTCAGTACATGTTGCTTAAACACTGATAAACAAACGTCAGCAATTATATCTAACACTTCTTCTGGGGTGAGAACCAGGAACAATGTTTCTGCTGACAGCATGTTTTCCTGTTTTCTGTCTCAAATGGAGCCAAAAGCAATTGATGAAGCATTGTTGGATTCTGATTGGGTGATTGCTATGCAAGAGGAACTCAACCAGTTTGAAAGGAACAATGTATGGAAGTTGGTTCCAAGACCAAAGGGAAAATCAGTTATTGAGACAAAGTGGGTCTTCAGAAACAAGCTTGATGAGAATGGAAATGTGACAAGAAATAAGGCAAGGCTAGTAGATAAAGGCTACTGTCAACATGAAGGGATAGATTATGATGAGACATTTGCACCTGTTGCCAGACTTGAAGCTATCAGGATTTTTATAGCCTTTGCTGCACACTGTAACTTCAAAGTGTTCCAAATGGATGTCAAAAGTGCTTTTCTAAATGGAGAGTTGGAGGAAGAAGTGTATGTTGAACAGTCACATGGTTTTGAAGATTCTGAAATGTATGATTTTGTGTACAAGCTGTTCAAGGCACTTTATGGTTTGAAACAAGCTCCAAGAGCCTGGTATGATACCCTCTCAGCCTTTCTATTGGAAAACCAATTTAGAAGAGGTGTAGTAGATAAGACTCTATTCTACAAGCATCATGGCAAAGACATCATTCTGGTTCAAATTTATGTTGATGATATCATCTTTGGTTCATCAAATGAGAAGCTGTGTGAGAAGTTTTCATCTCTAATGAGAAACAAATATGAGATGAGCATGATGGGAGAACTGTCATTCTTCCTTGGTTTATAAGTTCTTCAGAAAGATGATGGAATCTTCATTTGTCAAGCAAAGTATGTCAAGGAACTTCTCAAGAAGTTCAACCTAGAAGATTCATCACCTGCGAAGACTTCCATCTCTACTTCAACTAGTTTGGATCTAGACTCCAAAGGGAAGAAAGTAGACTCTAGTGCTTACAGAGGCATGGTTGGATCTCTTCTCTACCTAACTGCTAGCAGACCTGACATAATGTTTGCTACATGTCTCTGTGCAAGGTTTCAGGCTGATCCAAAGGAGTCACACTTGGTAGCTATCAAGAGAATTTTTAGATATCTAAAGGGCACCCCTAATCTAGGCCTTTGGTATCCTAAAAATACTGGATTTGAGCTAGTGGGGTATTCTGATTCAGACTATGATGTGTGTAGAATTGACAGAAAGAGTACTACAGGAAGCTGTCAATTTCTTGGTGGAAGATTGGTTTCCTGGTTTAGTAAGAAGCAACATTCAGTTTCTACATCTACTGCAGAAGCTGAATACATTGCAGCTGGAAGTTGCTGTGCACAAATTCTGTGGATGAAGAATCAACTGTTGGACTATGGTCTAGTGCTAAATAATATCCTTATCTACTGTGACAACACAACACTATAGCCATAGCCATCTCAGACAATCCTGTTCAACACTCTAGAAAAAAGCACATTGATATCAGACATCATTTCATAAGAGAGCATGTTGAAAGAGGAACTGTGAAGTTGATCTATGTGCCTACAGAAAAGCAACTTGTAGATATCTTTACAAAACCACTGGATGAAGCAACCTTTAACAGGTTGGTAAGTGAATTGGGAATGCTGAATCTGGTATGTTAACTTACTAGTTTTTCCATTCTGATATTCAAATGAAGCTTGTGACAATAACATCTCAAAAGTTGCTGTCATGAGAAAGTTACTGTCTACTTAAGTCTCTATCTGTTTTCGACAGCACGTTTACTTTGACTATGTTAAATTGAATTTTGTGCTAGTCTTATACTTGATAGTTTGATCATGTATGACATTAACTTGCATGGTTTTTAATGTTGAAATTGGTCAAGGAATTTCCTTGATTGGTCAGTTTTGCTTTGATTGTTGGATTAGTTGTAGACATCACTTAATTGTAATTCGTGGTAGTTGTATGGGTATTCTAAACTGTTGACCATTTACCTTCCCTTTACCTAGTATGCCTATAAAATGAACTTTAGGCCATATTAGTGAATCATTCAGAAAAAGGTAAAATGGAAAACAAAGTAGGAATCGAATACAGGCCAAAAATCAGTTGTGATTCTCCTTATAAGGAAGAGGTTGAAGAGTTATTTGATGAACTGTTAGATGCCCTCGATGAGGAAGAGGACAAAGAACTTGCTGCCAAAGTCGCTGAGGAGGCTAAGTGGCAAGAAGAGGAGAAAGAGTTTCAAGCACTCCTCAAGGAAGAAAGAACCACAGAAGAGGAAGTTAGGGCAGAATTTCTAGAATTGGTTAAGAAAAACTGTAATGAATAGTTAATCTTACCAAGTGTAGTAATTTCACCCTTTTCAATTAATAAAATTTATCTGTTTTCTTCTATAGTTTCTTATTGCTTGCTGTATGTGTTGTTAATTGCTTAAATGGTTGAATTTTGTTATGAATGAATAATGAATCAGTAATAAATATTGCATATGTTTAACTGGTGTCTCTTCAGTTAAGTTATTTATCATAACAGTTTCAATACAAAGTCTCGACAGTTGTTGTTTTCCTGCAAAGGTTGCTGTCATCAAGAAAAGTAGCTGTCACGGTTAATTGACAGTTAGCTTCTCGAAAGCAATAAACAACTTTCTGTCACGATTTGTGCAAGATACTGTCATATGAGAACTTAACGATGACAGTAAGTTTTGCGCGAAATGTTTCTGTCACGCAAAACATGCTGTCATCACACCAAAGTTACTGACACTTCAGTTGGATCATCAAACAATCCAACTGAATTATTTATATCTTGTGTTTTTGTTTATTCAGTTCAGTTTCATTTTATCAGTGTTTTAAGTTTAAGAAAATATCAAGAATTGTATTCAACCCCCCCCCCCTTCTACAATTCTGTTAGGTCATTTGGGAATAACAGGTGATAAAGCCATGCTATCACAATTTGTAGAGAAAGCTAGCCCAATCATAACCTTTGGAGACAACAGCAAGGGTTATACAGTGGGATATGGCTGTTTGGAAATTGGGAATATTGTCATTAATGATATTGCACTTGTTGATGGATTGAAGCACAACCTGCTCAGTGTCAGCCAATTCAGTGACAGGGGATTCAAGGTTGATTTTGACATGATGGTGTGCAATATCTATCACAAGAAGGATGGAAGTCTCTCTCTAAAAGGGGTAAGGAAAGGGAGCCTATTTGTTGCTGACCTAAGCTCAACAAAGAAGGACAAGATTTACTGTTTCTACAGTAAAGCTACTGTTGGTGACAGTATGTTTTGGCACAGGAAACTCTCACACTTAAACTTCAAAACAATGAATATGCTGATGAAGAAGGAACTAGTGAGAGGACTACCTCAACAGGAATTCTGTCAAGAAGGACTGTGTGAGGATTGTCAAATGGGAAAATTGAAGAGAGATGTGCACAGGTCAAAGCAAGTCAACACCAACACAGAACCACTCAAACTAATTCACATGGATCTCTTTGGACCAGTCAATGTTCCATCATTAGCCAATAAGAGATATGCATTAGTTATGGTGGATGATTATTCTAGGTATACTTGGGTGAAGTATCTAGAATCAAAAGATGAAGCTGCTCAAGTTATCATTGATCACTTAAGAGTTTTTGACATAGCTCCAAATGCCAAGGTTCAAATTCTGAGAAGTGACAATGGCACTAAGTTCAGAAATGACACTCTTGATAATTTCTGCAAAGATGAAGGAATTGTACAACAATTTTCTGCTGCAAGGACACCACAGCAGAATGGAGTTGTAGAAAAAAAAACAGAACTCTCATTGAAGCTGTCAGAACTATGCTTCATGATGCAAAGTTACCTACATACTTCTGGGCAGAAGTTATCAACACAGCCTGTTATACACAGAACATAACCCTGATCAACAAGACTCATGGGAACACTCCTTACTATCTGCTCAATGAAAAGAAACCTACTGTCAAGTATTTTCATGTGTTTGGAAGCAAATGTTTCATGATGAAAGACAACCATGAAAAGAAAGGGAAATTTGACACCAAAGCTTATGAAGGTATTTTCATGGGGTATGCTCTAGAAAGGACTGCCTACAGAGTCTATCTTTTGGAACACATGATCATAGATGAAAGTGTGAATGTCACATTTGATGAAACCAAGTTTCCTGGACTGCATGAAGAAGGTCAAATGCAGATTCTTAGATTTGAGAATCAAGGATACTTGGAGGAAGAAGAAATTGTTGATGAAGAACCCACCTTCACTCAAACTGTTGAACCTGAAAAAGATGTTGTCATTGAAAATGATGTTAATCAAACTCCAGCCCAGTCACAAACAATTTCAGGAAATACTCAAAATGATGGTGACTCTGGAGACATTGAAGAAAATGGTGGAGACAATTGCCCTAGTGAAGACTCGGTTCCCCAAATTGAGGCTACTGTTTCAGATCAAACAAGAATCTTGCCCAGAACCACAAGGTGGAACAAGGATCACACAAATGACCTGATTATTGGAGATCCTTCTTGTTAGGCCGAATACACAATATATAATCAAGTAGGTATGAGAATAACAATTAAGAACACAGGTTTGTAAATCAACAAACTGAATTATATTAAATAATTCTCTCTTGGTGATGTTAATGAATCACAAAGAGCTTCTAGGTTACAAGAATAAAATATTCGATGATCGCATCCCTTCTAGGGATAACCTATCTGTGTTTATATAGTACACAGTTACACAATCCTTATCTAATTGATATTCCTACAAATTAGCTATACAATTGTTATCAATTAAGGATTGCTTCTTATCTTCTATTCTGTTTCCTTAGCTGTATCAATATATTCTGCTTCTTTCCATCTTCAGAATATATTGCTTCTAGAATCTTCAATTCAGCACCGACAACTAATTCAACTATCACCTTGTCAGACTTTAAATAAACTCTGACCGGCTTCCTTTAAACTCTTCACCCTGTCAGAGTTTAATTAAACTCTGACTGGCTTCTGATAAACTCTGGTCAGTACCTGTTGCTTAAACACTGATAAACAAACGTCAGCAATTATATCTAACAATCTCCCCCAACTTGTTCATAATAAAATGTACAAGTTAAACATATAATTGATGATGTCAAAAACATTTAACAAATGCAGTGTTTAACATATAACAGAGTTTAATTTAAAATAGAGTTTAAATTTGACTTAGAATAGAAAATATCTTAAAAACTTACAGTCAGACTTTACTTGATCTCTTGAATATCAGGCACTGTCCTGATATAATCTAACAGTAGTTTCTTCTCAGCTCTATTCAATTCAGCAATCATAATCTTCTTTAGCTCCTTCATTTCTGGTTCATCTTCACCAATTTGATAAATGGCAGCCCTCAAAGAATATATGCTGTTTTTGTTCATTTCATTGCCAAGTCTGATATAAAAAGGTTTATCAGATTCTAGATTGAACTCAAGAACCTTTTTATTTAGTGCAGTTCTGAACCTAGCACTATTCCTTTTCATTTCTACCAACTTTCCATGTGCATCTCTGTATTTAGGAATGTATGCACTTGATACTCCAGCTCCACTCAAAACTTTGGATTTCATCATCCTTTCCTTCAAAACTCGAGCAGCATCATAAGTACTTCTATTCTTTACTTCAAGTAGATATAGAACATACTCTAGCTCTTCCCAAAGTTTTAACTGGATATCAAATTCACCAAATCTATAAACTCTGCCATCAGCCATAAAATATAACAAGAATTCCTTTTTGATTCCTTTGTGAAAAATCATCTGTACAGATTCTAGTTTGTCAATGCCTTCTTGAGTAATTCCAACTCCAAATTCTGCCAATGAAAACTTGTCTTGAGATCTGTTATTAGTTCTTCTCTCTCTGTGTGAACCCAGTCCAGATTTGTCAAAGGCTTCTTTTCCCAATACTGTTCTGGTTTCCGAGAAATTCACAGCTTCAAGCTTTAAGTCTTCAAGAATTTTTGGTTTGCTGAATCCTGGAAGTAGTGTAGATTTCTGTACAACTTGAGCAACGTCAGAGGTTGTCATATCTTCAATAGAAACATCAACTTGAGCAGCGTCAGAGGTTGATTTAGCTAATCTTGTTTCAACTTGAGCAATGTCAGAGGTTGAATTATCTTTCTTTTTCAGGTTAGGCTCTTCAATCATTATGCCTTTACCCTTATCAGTGTTTCCAATCACAGGTCTCCTTGTATATTGTATACTCTGTTGAGTATTCTCTTTGATAGAAATACCAACTTCTTTCTTTCTAGGAGCCTTGATTTCCTTTTTCTTGTAGATTCCAGCTTCAAGATTTTTCTTGTGTTCCTCAGCAAGCATCTGCTCTTCAGCCTGGATATCTTCAATAGTTACATTCTTTCCATGCTCTTTTATGAATATCTTAGCAGCAATCTCTTCATCAGTAGATGGATTAGTTGAAACAACTAAACGCTTGAGATTTGAAGTAGATTGGCCACCAGAAGTAGATTGGCCACCAGAGTTTATCTTTTCAGAGTTTACTCTTGTCCTGCTTTGCCTTGGAGCAAAAATCTTTCTCTTATTTCCTTTGCTTCCCCCATCAGTAGAATCATCCTTCCGTCTCAGAGCTCGAGTGTCTTTGCATTTGTCTTCAGGTACACTCTCCCCCTTTTTGACATCATCAGAAAGTAGTACTGATGTCAGCAATTCAATGGCAGTAGAAATGGAAGACAGTTGAGTAGACATTGCAGTCTGAGTTTCCTCAACTTTCCCAAGCCTCTTCTTGATTTCCTCAGAATCCTTGGCTTGCTGCTTGAGCATAGTATAATAAAAAGTTCTGTCAGACTTGAAAGTAAGATCCTTCATACTGGCTTCATTCCTTAGATTGGTAAGCATTTGTTGATTCTCATTAAATCTATTATTAAGAGATTTGACTTGAACAACAGTTGCCTGTAAGCTTGTAAGTACATCAGTATTTGAGATCTTCTTGACAGAATCAGATAGAAAATCTGCAGCCCTTTGTGCTGGGAAGACACAATCTGCATCAGCCCAATTTTTGTAGTACATATTCTGGAAATGCTCATTAGTCTGTCTATGGACTTCCCTTGCGTCAGCACTATTGACATCATCAGCCAATGAAACTTGAATACTAGGGTGTGAATGAGAACCCTCAGCATCATTTCCAGTTTCTTCATTATTGACTGCTTCATTTGCATTAAGAATATTGTCAGCAGTAAACTGTGCAGCTTCATCAATGTTCTCCTCTGCTACAGCTTCAGGAATATCAGAGGTGGCCTGAGCAAAAACCTCTGCTTCTCTTTGAACAATCTCAACAACAGATTGTTGCAAAGCCTCAAGAATAATGTTCTCAGAGTTTAGCTCATCAGTGGCCTCTTGTTCCTTTTCCATCACAGCTTCATCAATTTTCTCTGTGACTTTAATCAGCTGAGTAACCTCCTCACCTTTGTCAAGATCACAAGAAATAATTTCAGTGTGAGTGGCCAGAGATTCTTCTACCTGATCAGTGACTTGATCAGCTTCCACACCCTCTGTATAAAGATCAGAATAGTTAGAGGTGTGTGCTTCAAGATCAAAAACTCTGCTATCAGAATGAATAGTAGCTTCCTCAACTACATCATTAGCCTTTGATGTAGGAGTTACCAAATCCAAATCCATCATAGTATTAGTATGGATCCTGTCTAGATTGACAGCTTCAGCATTTGTAGCATCCTCCTGAACAAACACTTCAGGAGCTTCAGTGTTTACAAACACTCTGTTCTCATCAGCATTTATAATATCCTCCTCAACAACAATTTCAGGAGTATCTTGAGGAACAGCTTCAGCCACAATCTCCTCATTCTCTGATGTAGGAGCTTCAGTGTCCTTAGAGACTCTGTCCATGGTTACATTTATAGCACCAAAAAGATGTGCAGCCACTAGTCTTCTTTTTCTCTGATGAAGAGTTTCTTCATCAGTTTCAGTCTCTGAGGTTTCAACAACAGACTTTGCCCTATTGGCTCTTCTTTTCTTTAGCCTTGTCTTCTGAGGCAGCTCTTCAGGTCTTGATGCCCCAGCTTCAGCAGTTGGAAGTGTTGATGAGATCAGAGTTTGTTGTGCTGTTTCTTGTTGAGGCATTGCAGGTTGGGTAGAATTTGCTAAAAACTGTTGTACGCTCTCAGGTAAGAGAAGAGCACCAACATCCCCTTTCTTGTTATCTTTGTTAGTTAAATCAGAAAATATGCGTTTATGCAATTTAAATGATTTAATAACATCCTCATCTAAAATCTCAACATCAGGACAACAAATGTTGAATAGAAATTGACAAAATCTAGAGAAATAGACAACATTCCTATTCTCTTGCATTTTCTCACCAATATTAGTCAAGACTAATCTAGCAACATCAAAGTTAGCACCATAAAGTAACGAGTACCCGATTTGCAGACTATCAATGGGAATTGCATCCCAATTGGTGCACTTCTTTCCGAATGCCCTGGTGATACAGTCGAAAAAGAAACTCCATTCCTTGCGCAGAAACGACCTTTTCAATTGCCCAATCTTCGTTAATGGTCCAGAGTATCCAATCTCTCTCATCATACGGACCAACTCAGAATCTCCAACAGAGATTGTGAAGGCATTGAAATCCTCAAACCCCAAGGCATCACGAACAGTTGTTGGAGTTATTACAAACTCATGACCCTCATATTCAAACAAGATGGACGGTGACCCAGCCTCCCCTCCATTATCATAAGCACTTGTCTGCTAGAAAGATTTGATTTGAGTTGCAGACAGCTTCATTGGAGCAGTTAGAGCAGTACCAATATCCGAGTTTGTCAAGAAATTTTGAATCAAATGAAACGCTTCTGGTGCGGTTGCAGTGTTTAGTGGTGCGGTATAGTTGTTTGGAACGAACTCTAACCCAGACGAAACGAAAGCTGTGGTTGCCATTAGAAGATTTTGAAGAAATAACAGAGTTTATGTGTAGAAAGGTGTTTGTGAATATGTGTGTGTGATAATAGATGTTAATGAGTAAGATGTGAAAAGTTTAACTGAAGATGTGTGTATTATATTTAAAAGAAAATTAAAGATGAAAAACTGAAGAGTTTTTAATCATTAATACACAACTGTCTTACTCCTATAATCATGTGAGTGGGACACATGTCAAACGTGCATACGCTGACAGCTGTATTGAACAACTTCCAATACATACGTGCAGACGAGGAGACACCTGCTTCACATACCCGCTTATTGGCAAAAAAAAATCAATAATAATAAAATTATCAATTTTAATATCTCAGAAACATAATAACGAAGTAACTCAACAGTCAGAAGAATAATGACTGTCTTGGAACTCCGCACTTTACTGTTCCCATAGCTTCGAGCCACGCAAAACCCTTCAGTTGCCCTGTTGGATGCTATAAAAGCTGGAGCATTGTAACAACAGGCAATACACATATCAAAAAAAAAAATTACCATACATCAAATGGCAGGAACCTTTGAATTCATGGATGTAGAATCATTCTTGGATTTGAACTGGCGTCAACAAGCAAACTATATCATCGATGAGTTTCTTGTGTTGTCATTTCTGAATGATGAAGGGCTCATCGCTGATGATGAAATAGCTGAAGGACCTATCTCCAACCCCTATGTGCATATCATCCGTCCTGGACCATATGATGTGCCCATCCTTGCAGATGATGAGGCTGTGGAGATCTGTATGATGCTCTTCTATCAGAGCTACTTGAAGGGTTCGAAAAAGAATGTCTTCTTGGAATCCTGCAAGCTGCAAACCAGAAAGAGAAGTCGAGAGGATGATGATGATGATTCAACATCAGGGGGTTGTCAAGCCTTGGAAATCCCAGATGTTATAGTAGCCTGTTAATCGAACAGTAGCTAGACAAGAGTATAAAGTTGTCTGAATGTAAACAAAGTTTGAATCATTTAATGAGAAAAATCCATTGTTTTGTTTTACATACTCATCAGCGCTACTAATCACCATCAGAACTTATCAAACACACTCTTTCTGTTCTCTGTTGAATGTAAAATATATTCGTTACCAATCATACTGTTTCGAAAAACAAATGTCTAATCTCAAAATTATAAACTGTCTGAAACAAAGAAATTATTTTAACCATTAGAGATTAAAACAAAGTTACCTCGGCATATGTCACACAATACATCAGTGTTTACCATTTGTCCTTCTTTGTCAATAAACTCTTTTCTCAAACTGTACAGGTGTGAAAATATGTGTGTGTAATAGCAGAGTTTACCGAAATCAATATTTAGATCATCTCAAAGTGCATAAAATCCACAAACTAAAGTAGTAAAAACTGGTTGCCTAACCTCTCATGTATAACATAAAGTCTGATTTTATATCTAAACTTTGTATACTGATATCCTTTCATTTGGATATATCTTTTGTTTTTCACCCCCTTTCTTTATTATATATATATTTTTTTTATTATTTTTTTTCCCAGTAATCAGTGGTTGACACTAGTCACCAAAAATCAAAGATTTTAGCCCTTATTTCATACAATAAGTTCCTGGATCTTCCTAGGCACAACATGATCTCAAAGGAATTTGTGCTCTGTTTGGCATCTTTTGATTTGAGGGTGAATTATGTTCAATTAATAATCAGAGTTTAGACTTTTCATCAGTAGATATAATTAACTTATGAGAGAAAATGCAAACAGCTAATACAGACTCAGTGTATAGGATCAATAAACTAAGAGATGGTATAAATACAGAGACAGTATCATGCTGTGTTAACTTACTACACATGTTTGAGATCAGAATCTATACAACTCTTAAGGATTCATAATTACTTACTGAGAATTATGCTTCATACAAATTTCTTCATTGGTCCATATGTTTCAGACAAAATTACAATCAGAGTATAGCATTAAACTGTAACAATCAGAGTATGACTGACACTTCACAGAGTTTACCATCAGAGTTTAACATGCTGATGCACATAACTATTAACACATGTAAGAAATCATGAACATAAAAAGTGAGTCTAACCCGTATCTCTAGTCAGAACCAGAGATCATTCCAAGTTCATTTACCAATCTTGTAAAAGTAGCTTCACTCAAAGGTTTGGTGAAGATATCTGCAAGTTGTTGGTCTGTAGACACAAAATGAAGCTCAATGTTTCCTTCTTCCACATGTTCTCTGATAAAATGATACCTTATGCTGATGTGCTTGGTCATGGAATGCTGTACTGGATTACCTGTCATAGCAATAGCACTTTGGTTATCACAGAAAATAGGTATTCTAGAGTACCTTAACCCATAATCCAGCAATTGATTCTTCATCCATAAAATCTGTGCACAACAGCTACCAGCTGCTATATACTCTGCTTCTGCAGTGGATGTAGAAATTGATTTCTGTTTCTTACTGTACCAAGAAACCAATCTGTCACCTAAAAATTGACAGCTTCCACTTGTACTTTTTCTGTCTATCTTACAGCCTGCAAAATCTGCATCAGAGTAACCAATTAGCTTAAACTCTGATTCTCTAGGATACCACAAACCCAAGGTTATGGTTCCTTTGAGATATTTGAAAATCCTTTTTACAGCTGTTAGATGAGGCTCTCTGGGATCTGCTTGAAATCTTGCACAAAGACATGTTGCATACATGATATCAGGTCTACTTGTAGTAAGATACAGTAGAGACCCTATCATTCCTCTGTAGTTAGTCATATCTACTGAGGCTCCTGTGTCTTTGTCAAGCTTCGTTGCTGTAGCCATGGGAGTTGTAGCAGATGAACTATCAAGCATACCAAATTTCTTTAGAAGATTTCTGGTATATTTTGCTTGATTGATAAAAATCCCATCATCTGTTTGCTTGACCTGTAAGCCTAGAAAATAACTAAGCTCTCCCATCATGCTCATTTGATACCTGGATTGCATAAGCTTTGCAAACTTCTTACAGAGTTTGTCATTAGTAGATCCAAAAATAATATCATCTACATAAATTTGAACTAAAAGCAAATCATCACCAGAATTGAAATAAAACAAGGTTTTATCAATTGTACCTCTTGTGAACCCACTTTCTAAAAGAAATTGAGCGAGAGTTTCATACCATGCTCTTGGTGCTTGCTTTAGTCCATATAATGCCTTGTCAAGCCTGTAGACATAATCTGGATGCTTGGAATCTACAAATCCTGGTGGTTGTTCAACAAACACTTCTTCTTCAAGCTTCCCATTGAGAAAAACACTCTTTACATCCATCTGAAAGACTTTAAACTTCTTGTGTGCAGCATAGGCCAGAAAAATTCTTATGGCTTCCAATCTTGCAACTGGAGCAAAGGTTTCATCATAGTCAATTCCTTCCTGTTGTGAATAACCTTTTGCCACAAGTCTAGCCTTGTTTCTTGTAATCACACCTTCACTGTCAGTCTTGTTTCTGAAAACCCACTTTGTACCTACTATTGATCTATTCTTTGGTCTAGGTACAAGTGTCCAGACTTCATTTCTTTCAAACTCATTTAACTCTTCTTGCATTGCTGCAATCCAATTAGCATCTTGAAGAGCTTCTTCCACTTTCTTTGGTTCTGTTTGAGACAAGAAAGCATGATACAGACACTCATTATTTGTTGCACTTCTAGTTCTCACACTAGCATCAGGATCTCCAATTATGAGATCAGGTGTGTGTGCCTGTGTCCACCTTCTTGCTGTTGGTAAGTGGTTTCTTGCATCATTATTGAATCCTCCCCCTTGATCCATGCTCTCCTGATTCATATGTTGACTTTCTGCAGCATCTGAGGCTCCCCCTGAATTGGATGGCTCAGAGTTTGAACTTGCAGAGTTTGAATCAGTTTCCTCAACTGACTCATTTGTTGTGTCTTGTTGAGCTTCTTCACGCTCCCCCTCAACTGGTTCTCTATCTTGTTCAATTTGAGAATTTCCAGTTTCTCCAGTATTTACCAGTAGAGGTTCAGAGTATGCTTCGTCAGAGTTTGTCAACCCTGCTTCATCAGAGTTTATATCATCAGAGAATAGATCTTCATTTTCAAAACGCAGTTGATCATATCCGTCCTTGTCTTCAAGTCCAATTATTTTCTTGTCATCAAATGACACATGTATAGATTCCATGATCACCTTAGTTCTTAGATTATAAACTCTGAATGCTTTTGTTGACAATGGATAGCCAACAAAGATTCCTTCATCAGCTTTTAACTCGAACTTTGTCAACTGTTCAGGATGAGTCTTCAACACAAAGCATTTGCATCCAAATATATGAAAATATTTCAAATTTGGCTTCTTATTTTTCACCATCTCATATGGTGTTTTCCCATGCTTGTTGATCAATGTTGCATTTTGAGTAAAACAAGCAGTTTGAACAGCTTCTGCCCAGAAGTATGTTGGTAATTTTGCTTCATCAAGCATAGTTCTGGCTGCTTCAATTAAGGTTCTGTTCTTCCTTTCAACTACACCATTTTGCTGTGGAGTTCCAGGTGCAGAAAACTCTTGTTTCACTCCTCTTTCCTTGCAGAAAGCTTCTATAATTGAGTTTCTGAATTCAGTTCCATTATCACTCCTTATAATTTTGACTTTGTGTTGTGATCCTTTGTCCAGTAGATTTACATGATCCATCAGAGTTTGAGCAGTTTCATCCTTCTTTGACAAGAAATACACCCATGTATATCTAGTATATTCATCAACAATTACTAGAGCATATTTCTTTCTGCCCATGGACATCACATTCACTGGTCCAAAGAGATCAACATGAAGAAGATGATAAGGTTCCACTACTGAAAATTCAGATTTGCTCTTGAAAGATGACTTCCTTTGCTTGGCTTTTTGACAAGAATCACACAAGCCATTTAGACTGAGTATAGATTTTGGAAGTCCCCTTACAAGATCCTTTCTTATTAGCTCATTTATGTTGTTCAAATTGAGATGAGAGAGCTTCTTGTGCCAGTTCCAACTCTCTTCATTTGACATTCTGGCTGTCAGACACACTGTTTTTCCATCAGAGTTTGTTACCAAACTTGCTTCATAAATGTTGTTGCGCCTGTGTCCAACTAGAACAACTTTTCCAGTAGATTTACTGATAACTTCACAGTATTCACTATGAAAATCTACATGGTTTCCTCTGTCACAGATTTGACTCACAGATAGCAGATTATGCTTGAGTCCTGAGACTAGAGCTACATTAGTGATGATGACACTTCCAAGATTGATATTGCCATATCCCAGAGTGTGTCCTATGTTGCCATCTCCATAGGAAACCTTTGGGCCAGCCTTCTCCTTAAAGTCTGATAGCAGGGCTTTATTTCCAGTCATATGTCATGAGCATCCACTGTCCAAGATAAGTGTGCTCTCTATTATACCCTGCAATCACAAACAAATACTAAGTATTAGTTTTAAGGACCCAGACTTGCTTGGATCCTTTGTCTTTCTTAACAGTGTTAGCTTTTGCAGCGGAATTACTATCAACAGAGTTTAAGCTCACATTGTCAGACTTTACACTTGCAGAGTTTGCTTTAACCCACTTCAGATTGGGTTTTAGCTCATAATAGTTATGATAAATAGCATGATAACTCTTGCAAGTATAAATGGAATGCCAAGTGCTCCCACAGTGTGTGCATAAAGTCTGTGGTCTAACTCTAACATAATCATTCTTTACTCCTGATGTAGAAGATAAGGAATTAATATGTTTGTTCTTAGTGCAAAATCTAGCAAGATGATTAGAACTACCACAACTATAACATGTTTTCCTTGGAGCAGCACCAGTAGGCAAATGATTATTTCTATTATTTATGTCTATCTTTCCATTCCTATTCTTCTTGGATCCTTTTGGTTTCATGGCAGATTTTACCTCTTTCAACTTATGATGAAACTGTTTTCCTGTCATCAAGCCAACATTAACCTGTTTTTCACAAGTTCTTACTGGTTTTCTAACAGCTTCTTCTTCCATAAGATTTTTTGTTATAATATTTTCCTGTTTTTCACAAGCTTCATCTGATTCCATATCAGCTTCCCTTATTACAACAGATTTTAACTTATTGGCTTCTGGAACAAATTTCACAGGTTTAAGTTGTGGTTTTACCTTAACCTTGTCTTTAAACCTAAGTTCATCATTTTCACAATAACCTAAACCTACAGAATCAGTCTGAAACACTTGATGAGTGTCTCTTCCAGAATCTGTCCAAGTTTTGATTATTTTTCTTTCTTTTTCTAAATCAGATTCTAATTGCTTATATCTTTTGAGCAATTCCTGTTCTACATAAACAACATCATCTCTTTCTTTTTGAATCTGCTTCATGCTTTCAAGTTCTCCTTCAAGAAACTTGTTTCTATCTTTAAGACTAAGATTCTCAGTTTTAATTCTCTCATTTTCTAAAGTCTGATCCCTATAGCTAACATGAACACTTTTCAGATATACTCTTAACTCAGAGATATTATCAGTATCATAAGCATAAGTAGTTAGGGGTACCTTATTTTCAGATGATTCAGTCTCATCTCTGACAGTTGCCATAAGAGCATAGTTTTCTCCATCATCAGAGTCTGAAGTATCTGCCCAATCTTTGCCTTTAGAGATGAGTGCTTTCTCAGTTTTGCCTTTCTTGCACTCTGGAGCATAGTGACCCATCTCCTTACACTTGTAGCACTGGATTTCAGATTTATCCTTCTTACCTGATTTGGTCTCCCTTCCATCAGACTTTCTGAAACTTCTCCTTTCAGAGTTTGAATCTTTCCTTGAGAATCTCTTTCCCTTCTTGAAGTTCTTGAATCCCATCTTCTTGAAGGTCTTCACCATCAATGCAGCCATTTGCATCATTTGTTCTTCATCATCCTCAGAGTCAGAAGCTTCATCAGAGTTTGAGTCATCATCAATGTTTGATGACTCACTCTCAGATTTGATGACTAAAGCCTTTCCTTTGGCTTTCTTCCTTGAAGATTCCTTCTTAATGGGCTTCTCCTCAACTTTGAGAGCAACAAATTTTGTCTTTTTACTCAATCTTCTATTCCTCTGTTCTATCTCCAGTTCATGAGTTTTCAACAACCCATAGATTTCATCAAGATCTGTATCAGCAAGCTCATAATTATCTCTTATTGTGGTTGTCTTTAAATCCCACTTTTCAGGTAGAGATAACAAAAACTTGAGATTAGACTCTTCAAGCTCATATTCTTTATCAACCAGAGACAGATCATTCAATAGTTTGCAAAATCTGTCATGAGTCTCAGTCAAGGTTTCATTAGGTCTTGAATCAAAGTGCTCATACTCCTGAGTTAGTATGGTTCTCCTATTCTTCTTGATAGCACCTGTTCCTTGGCATCTGACTTCTAGAGCATCCCATATCTCTTTGGCAGTCTTGCAGCCAATTACTCTGTTAGACATAACATTATCTAAAGCACTGTGGAGAAGATGTCTAACCTTTGCATCTTTTGCAATTGATGAGATGTCCTCAGGAGTCATATCTTTCTTTTCCTTTGGAACAGTCTTTTGTTCTTGACCATCAACAACAGGGGCTAGTTTGGTTGGATTATGAGGACCATCATAAATTCTGTCAAGATATTCTGGATCTGTAGCCTCCAGAAACATGGTCATCTTCACCTTCCAAATCGGATACTCTACTGGCCTGAGAATTGGAACCCTGATTGTTTCATATCGACTCACAGAATTGGGCTTAACCTGTTCAGCCTTAGGAGCAGTTTGATTTTCTTCAGACATGATTATTACTGTGTTTGAATCGTAAAACTGTATATATTAAACAGCCTTGGCTCTGATACCAATTGTTAGGCCGAATACACAATATATAATCAAGTAGGTATGAGAATAACAATTAAGAACACAGGTTTATAAATCAACAAACTGAATTATATTAAATAATTCTCTCTTGGTGATGTTAATGAATCACAAAGAGCTTCTAGGTTACAAGAATAAAATATTCGATGATCGCATCCCTTCTAGGGATAACCTATCTGTGTTTATATAGTACACAGTTACACAATCCTTATCTAATTGATATTCCTACAAATTAGCTATACAATTGTTATCAATTAAGGATTGCTTCTTATCTTCTATTCTGTTTCCTTAGCTGTATCAATATATTCTGCTTCTTTCCATCTTCAGAATATATTGCTTCTAGAATCTTCAATTCAGCACCGACAGCTAATTCAACTATCACCTTGTCAGACTTTAAATAAAATCTGACCGGCTTCCTTTAAACTCTTCACCCTGTCAGAGTTTAATTAAACTCTGACTGGCTTCTGATAAACTCTGGTCAGTACATGTTGCTTAAACACTGATAAACAAACGTCAGCAATTATATCTAACACTTCTTCTGGGGTGAGAACCAGGAACAATGTTTCTGCTGACAGCATGTTTTCCTGTTTTCTGTCTCAAATGGAGCCAAAAGCAATTGATGAAGCATTGTTGGATTCTGATTGGGTGATTGCTATGCAAGAGGAACTCAACCAGTTTGAAAGGAACAATGTATGGAAGTTGGTTCCAAGACCAAAGGGAAAATCAGTTATTGAGACAAAGTGGGTCTTCAGAAACAAGCTTGATGAGAATGGAAATGTGACAAGAAATAAGGCAAGGCTAGTAGATAAAGGCTACTGTCAACATGAAGGGATAGATTATGATGAGACATTTGCACCTGTTGCCAGACTTGAAGCTATCAGGATTTTTATAGCCTTTGCTGCACACTGTAACTTCAAAGTGTTCCAAATGGATGTCAAAAGTGCTTTTCTAAATGGAGAGTTGGAGGAAGAAGTGTATGTTGAACAGTCACATGGTTTTGAAGATTCTGAAATGTATGATTTTGTGTACAAGCTGTTCAAGGCACTTTATGGTTTGAAACAAGCTCCAAGAGCCTGGTATGATACCCTCTCAGCCTTTCTATTGGAAAACCAATTTAGAAGAGGTGTAGTAGATAAGACTCTATTCTACAAGCATCATGGCAAAGACATCATTCTGGTTCAAATTTATGTTGATGATATCATCTTTGGTTCATCAAATGAGAAGCTGTGTGAGAAGTTTTCATCTCTAATGAGAAACAAATATGAGATGAGCATGATGGGAGAACTGTCATTCTTCCTTGGTTTATAAGTTCTTCAGAAAGATGATGGAATCTTCATTTGTCAAGCAAAGTATGTCAAGGAACTTCTCAAGAAGTTCAACCTAGAAGATTCATCACCTGCGAAGACTTCCATCTCTACTTCAACTAGTTTGGATCTAGACTCCAAAGGGAAGAAAGTAGACTCTAGTGCTTACAGAGGCATGGTTGGATCTCTTCTCTACCTAACTGCTAGCAGACCTGACATAATGTTTGCTACATGTCTCTGTGCAAGGTTTCAGGCTGATCCAAAGGAGTCACACTTGGTAGCTATCAAGAGAATTTTTAGATATCTAAAGGGCACCCCTAATCTAGGCCTTTGGTATCCTAAAAATACTGGATTTGAGCTAGTGGGGTATTCTGATTCAGACTATGATGTGTGTAGAATTGACAGAAAGAGTACTACAGGAAGCTGTCAATTTCTTGGTGGAAGATTGGTTTCCTGGTTTAGTAAGAAGCAACATTCAGTTTCTACATCTACTGCAGAAGCTGAATACATTGCAGCTGGAAGTTGCTGTGCACAAATTCTGTGGATGAAGAATCAACTGTTGGACTATGGTCTAGTGCTAAATAATATCCTTATCTACTGTGACAACACAACACTATAGCCATAGCCATCTCAGACAATCCTGTTCAACACTCTAGAAAAAAGCACATTGATATCAGACATCATTTCATAAGAGAGCATGTTGAAAGAGGAACTGTGAAGTTGATCTATGTGCCTACAGAAAAGCAACTTGTAGATATCTTTACAAAACCACTGGATGAAGCAACCTTTAACAGGTTGGTAAGTGAATTGGGAATGCTGAATCTGGTATGTTAACTTACTAGTTTTTCCATTCTGATATTCAAATGAAGCTTGTGACAATAACATCTCAAAAGTTGCTGTCATGAGAAAGTTACTGTCTACTTAAGTCTCTATCTGTTTTCGACAGCACGTTTACTTTGACTATGTTAAATTGAATTTTGTGCTAGTCTTATACTTGATAGTTTGATCATGTATGACATTAACTTGCATGGTTTTTAATGTTGAAATTGGTCAAGGAATTTCCTTGATTGGTCAGTTTTGCTTTGATTGTTGGATTAGTTGTAGACATCACTTAATTGTAATTCGTGGTAGTTGTATGGGTATTCTAAACTGTTGACCATTTACCTTCCCTTTACCTAGTATGCCTATAAAATGAACTTTAGGCCATATTAGTGAATCATTCAGAAAAAGGTAAAATGGAAAACAAAGTAGGAATCGAATACAGGCCAAAAATCAGTTGTGATTCTCCTTATAAGGAAGAGGTTGAAGAGTTATTTGATGAACTGTTAGATGCCCTCGATGAGGAAGAGGACAAAGAACTTGCTGCCAAAGTCGCTGAGGAGGCTAAGTGGCAAGAAGAGGAGAAAGAGTTTCAAGCACTCCTCAAGGAAGAAAGAACCACAGAAGAGGAAGTTAGGGCAGAATTTCTAGAATTGGTTAAGAAAAACTGTAATGAATAGTTAATCTTACCAAGTGTAGTAATTTCACCCTTTTCAATTAATAAAATTTATCTGTTTTCTTCTATAGTTTCTTATTGCTTGCTGTATGTGTTGTTAATTGCTTAAATGGTTGAATTTTGTTATGAATGAATAATGAATCAGTAATAAATATTGCATATGTTTAACTGGTGTCTCTTCAGTTAAGTTATTTATCATAACAGTTTCAATACAAAGTCTCGACAGTTGTTGTTTTCCTGCAAAGGTTGCTGTCATCAAGAAAAGTAGCTGTCACGGTTAATTGACAGTTAGCTTCTCGAAAGCAATAAACAACTTTCTGTCACGATTTGTGCAAGATACTGTCATATGAGAACTTAACGATGACAGTAAGTTTTGCGCGAAATGTTTCTGTCACGCAAAACATGCTGTCATCACACCAAAGTTACTGACACGGTTGTTTTGAGCGCACAGGTTACTGTCAAAGTAGTGGACCGTTAATTTTGGACATTCATCATCCACGAGGAGAGAGAAATCAGCCAGTAACCCACGTGACTGTTAATTGGGTTAAGACACAATTTCACTTTTCCACTTTGTCAGTTAAACGCTTGAACTTCCCTCTAAATTCATCAAACATTCAACTGCTCTCAAAAAGTAAACACAACACTCTATTTTCTCTTCTCTCCAAGCAATTCATCTTCTACCTTCTTTCTTCTCTCAACAAGCAAAAATGGCCCCCAAACAATCAATTTCACAGACTAACCTTGCTGGCATTTACTCTCCTAGTGATGCTGGTGACGATTTCAAAAGGCTTGTTTCTTTCATGAATAAGTCCTATCTTGGGTATGCAATTACCTCAACTCCTGTTCTTGACCTAGACAGGATTGAAAATTTATGGGAATCTGCTGTTGCTCAAGGAGATGGTGACAACTCCACTATTCAGTTCAAAATCAAGGAGCACAGTTACATTCTCACTATCAAGGGCATCAATGCGGCTTTGGGAATTGTTCTAGAACCAAGAAAGACCTATACTGAGCTTGCTAATGATGAGACCTTGAAGAAGCTCTTCTTGAAAATTGGGTATTCTGGACCCATTCTTGAAGAGGGAACAACAAAGTGGTACCCCTCTGGTGAAATGGGCAGGAAGTATCTTAGAAAGGAGTGGAGCATGGTGTTTGATGCTATGGTGAAGGTGTTTTATACCAAAACCACAGGCTGGAATGGAATTCCCACCTACATCAAGAAACTCACTCACTCTCTTGTTCATGGGTACAAAGTGGATGTTGGAAAGCTACTCATGGCACACCTCAAGGCTGCCATAGGTAAGAAGGTAAAGATTTATCCTCGCTTTCTAATGTTGTGCATTAATTCTTTATTGTGATTTTGATGAGAATGCCCCTCGTTTAGAGGTATGCCCTGTACTAAAAAGAAACACTCACACAACTCTCAATTCACAGAATTTAAATGCACATATTCCACTATGTTTCACCAAACACATGGTTGATCAAGTGCCTAACCTTGATTTTCCATTGCCTTCTGGTTTTGACACCTTCACTGTTGAGAATGAAGCTGGATTAGACCCCAATTCAGCTAACCCTCATTCTACCCCATACACTCAGCCTAGGTTCTCTAGACTTCCCAAAGTACAGAGACAAGCCTTACAAGAATCCAGAAAAAGACCCCTAGAGACTGGTGTTGGTGGTAGTGTTGAGAGTCAAGAGGGAGTTCATGCACCTAGTGCAGCAAATAAGGAAGGTAGTCAAACAGAACCCACAGTGGTTCCTCCTGAGCCTAAGAAGAAGAGAGCTAAGAGGACCAAAACCACTGTCAGCCACCCTGCAGTCTCCCAAAAGATTGTAGAAGAAAATAGGGAAATAAACTCCTCCCTAGATGGCCCTTCTCAACAAGGGACGTCTATTAAAATTGGCATGTCTCCCAAGGCACCCTATAAAGAGTCGGCACAACCTCATGTTCCAACTCATGAGGAGCCTCCACTTGCAGAAACACACATGGAGTCAGGACACAGTGAGGATTTCACTTCCCCCATTGATGCTTCACAAGTTTCATCTGTGAAGCAGCCATCATTCTCTTCTCCACTTTCACTTTCTTCCTTCCCTACTCATTTATTTGTTTCTTCTCCACAACCTAGAAAGGGGGATAGTCCCAACCCTTCAGGTTTTGATCATCCATCTCCAATCATGGATGAGCCCCCTTCAAGTGGTCCACAAGAACCCATTTCTCAAAGTGAAATGGACACCACTCCTTCAAACACTGAGAAAGAGCAAGGTACATCTCTGCTAGAAAGTGAAACAACAAGTACCTTGTTCAATCTCCAAGGAGCATCTTACCTCAGGGAAGATGATGTCATAGCCTCAGTTGCTGTCAAAGACTATGCTCCTGTCACCTCTGCTCAGCCTGATTTTGATGCTGTAATTGTTGAGGATGTCTCTGATGATGATGTGCCACTATCTCAGTTCTTAAAGGTACATTCTAAACCATCTATTTCATTGCATGTTGATAGTGGATTTTATATCCACTAATTACCTTCCGTTCGGATTTAAAACGGATGCATGACCTCGAGTTTCGTGGTTATTTTACGTGTTTTTGTGTAATTCATGTAGGTGTTTGGTTGACGGCGTTCTAGTGCTATATGTGGTGTGTTATGGTGATATTTGATTAATAAAGCTAAGACATTAAATGGTGGAAGAATGTTGGATTTGGAAACGAAATAAGAAGTGGGAAGTTGAGGGTTTTCCAGGGGTGTTTAGAGGCTGTAGCACAAAGGTTTTGTGAAGCCAAGGCATTCTCCAGAAGCTCTAGCGCGCAAGAGCACTTCAAGGCGCGCAAGAGCGCTTCACAGGCGCAAGAGCACTCAAAGGCGCGCAGGTGCGCAGCCTTCCTTCTGTCCACAGGCGCAGGTGCGCACAAAGTCGCGCAGGCGCGCAGGCCCCTCTCTGTCCAAGCGCGCAGCAGCGCAAGTTCTAAGCGCAGGAGCGCTCCCGGTCGACTGTCTGCTAGCGCAAGTGCGCGTGTCTGCCGAGCAGCTGCGCAAGGTCGAGCGCAGTGGCGTGTGTGTTACCTGGTTCTTTAATTCTCCCGGGTCGACTATAAACCTTTTGGGCCTAATTCTTTTGGGCTTGTGTAATAGTTAAGTTTTCAAACTTATTAATATTAGAAGATGAGATTATTATCATATTAGTTTTTATCTTAGAACGTACATCAGAATTCTAGGGTTCTTGAGGTGACAAGAGCTCATTTTTTAATTTAATTTCAACCTTCAGAATTTCACTTCTCAATTGGGTTTTATTTTCTATCTCTTGTTCTTATATTTTTAATTATTCCCATATTGTTTATTATCATGTGCAATTTCAGATCTATGTTCTACATCATTTCCATGTTAATTATTAATTCAGACATGAACTAATTCTTTTTCATGGGGTTCCAATGGATTCTATAACGTAACTTCGTGCTTGAGTCGTGATTGATTCTGGGTGATTTAATTTCGGTACTCTAATTTGGTTGAATTAATTTAAAGATGATTAGCTACCATCTTATTTATTCAATCCTAGATGATTGCGAAAGTGGATTCTAGGGTGTAGATGTCGCCAAATTAGCATGGGTTCTTGAGTAATTAATTATTTTTGATTTGTAGTGTGATTTAACCCATTTCACGTTGCCCCATGTAATCGTATTGATAACCTAAGCTTAAATCAGTTATATTTTCAGATTGTATAGACATATATAATCTGAATATAATTTGGTGTCTTCTTAAACTCCATCTTTTGTGGGAATTTAGAGGTTTGATGCGAGTTTACTGAAAGGTAGCTCGTATTATCATCGTGTTATCTGATTAATTATTGAATTTATCACCCGAGTCGTTATATTGAGTCAGCTATGAGTGAAATTGTAGATGAAATTGGAATCCCATGTCTCTCTTGCTATAGATAATTTCTTGTTAATTCATTTTCCGATATTTCGTGCTTAGTTGATAATTTTAGAATAATAAAAACTTGAAATTGATAAATTGTCAGGCAGTAAGAAGTAATCATACTCTGTTGCATAGGCACTAAATTCGCAGTACATCTTGTCCCTGAGGAACGAACTTTTATTTACCACTTGCTATTTTGTGACCACGTATACTTGCGTGTTTGCGAGCTAACAAGTTTTTGGCGCCGCTGCCGGGGACTACGGTGTTATTTGTAGTTTATATGCTTGTCATCAGTGGTCGTTATAGATTACTGACTTGATTTGTGATTACTTATCCATCTTGTGTCGCCTTGCCTTATTGTGTTTCAGGTACTAACCGTGCATGCGAACACGATCTCAAACCAAGGCGGAACAAGAAGGAAAACAAGAAGGAGAAGTTGGACCGGTTGTTACAATGGGAGATGCTAATCTAAATCCAGAGGTACTTCCAAAAGCACTCATGGATTATTCGCAGCCAAGGATAAATGACATTCAGTCAAGTATCATCAGGCCTGCAATTGCTGCGAATACATTCGAGATCAAGCCGGGAACTATCCAGATGGTGCAGAACACAGTGCAGTTTGGGGGTGGTGCAACTGAGGACCCTAATATGCACATCCGGAATTTTATTGAAATCTGTGACACCTTCAAATTCAATGGTGTTTCAGATGATGCTGTGAAGCTGAGACTCTTCCCCTTTTCTTTGAGGGATAAAGCTAAAGGCTGGCTACATTCTCTACCAGCCGGATCAATCACTACTTGGGAAGAGCTTGCTCAAAAATTTCTCTCCAAATTCTTTCCTATGGCAAAAACAGCTGCCATTAGGAATGCTATTACTCAGTTTACTCAGACACAGGGGGAATCTCTATGTGAAGCTTGGGAGCGTTACAAGGAGATGCTCAGGAAATGTCCCCATCACGGGATGCCAGACTGGATGATTATCAACTGCTTCTACAATGGACTTGGAAGCCAATCTAGGCCTATGGTAGATGCTGCTTCTGGTGGAGCATTGTGGGCTAAAAGCTATGAGGAGGCCTATGATCTGATTGAGATGATGGCTGCAAATGAGTACCAGAATCCTTCTCAGAGATTGCAGCAGAACAAAGTGGCAGGAGTTCTTCAAGTTGACACAGCTACTGCACTTTCAGCTCAGTTAGAGGCCCTTAATTTGAAGGTTGATTCATTGGCTAATCTTGGGATGCAACAGGTCGCTAGCGTCTGCGAGCTATGTGCTGGTAGCCATGATACTCGTCAATGTGCCATATCCACTGAGTCGGCACAATTTGTGAGCAACTTTCAAAGGCCACAAGTCCCAGTTCCTAACACCTATCATCCGAACAACAGGAATCACCCCAATTTCAGCTGGGGTAATAATCAGAACAATGCGCAGCAACAATCGTTTCCACCTCCTAACCAGCAGTTTGGGGGTAGGCAGTTCAACCCCTCAGGGAGCCAGCAGCAATATGCACCGAGGCAGCAGTATCAGCCTCCAGGATTTCAGCAGAATAATGAAAAATCAGAACTTGAAGAGTTGAGAGCCATGGTCAAAAGCCAAGCAGTTTCACTCCAGAGTCAAGCTTCTTCTCTGAAGACTTTGGAAAATCAGATTGGCCAGCTTGCTAATGCCCTACTAAATAGGCAGCAGGGAACTCTGCCTAGCAACACAGAACCGAATCCAGGAAAGAGAGAGGGTAAGGAGCAAGTACAGGCTATCACTCTGCGATCAGGAAAAGTTACAGGGGGTTCAGATCTTGAGCAGACTTCAAAACAGGCAGAGCTAGAGGATGTTGAGGACAAGGAAAAGCAACCAACTAAGGAGTCGGTTCCTTCAGAGGTCAAGCCTCCAGTCTACCCGTCTCCACCTTTCCCTCAGCGAATTCAGAAGGAGAAGAGGGATCAGCAATTTGGCAAATTTCTGGAGGTGTTTAAAAAATTACAGATCAACATTCCATTTGCCGAAGCTTTGGAACAAATGCCTAGCTACGCCAAGTTTATGAAGGGGATCCTCTCAAAGAAGTTAAAGCTTGCTGATTATGAGACAGTTGCATTGACGGAGGAATGTAGCGCGATTCTGCAGCAGAAACTTCCTCCAAAGCTTAAAGATCCAGGGAGTTTCACCATTCCCTGCATTATTGGGAACGTATCTTTCAACAGATGCTTGTGTGATCTTGGTGCAAGCATCAATCTGATGCCTCTCTCAGTTTTCTTGACACTTGGACTTCCAGACCCTAAGCCAACAAACATTTCATTGCAGCTTGCTGACAGGTCGGTCACATATCCTCGTGGGATAGTCGAAGACGTTCTAGTCAAGGTGGATAAACTCATCTTCCCCGCTGACTTTGTCATCTTGGATTTCGAGGAAGACAAGAACATCCCCATTATCTTGGGAAGGCCATTCTTGGCTACGGGCAAAACGTTGATTGATGTTCAAAAAGGGGAATTGACGATGAGGGTGCATGATCAAAACATCACGTTCAATGTATTTAAAGCTATGCAACTGCCAACTGAAGAGGAAGAATGTTTCAGACTGGATATGGTTAAATCACTGCAACATGAGGAAGTGAATCAGCTGTTGAGAGCAGATGCCTTGGTAAGCACTTTACAAGGTGACTCTGATTCTGAGGATGAAGAAATTGCAGAATGTATGCAGATGTTGAATGCTAACCCCTACCAGAGGAAAGTGATTGCTCCACTAACATCACTTGGCTTAGCAGAGCTTCAAAAATCACAGATTCGTCTAAAGCCATCTATTGAGGAAGCTCCTGAACTTGAACTCAAGACACTGCCGGATCATCTCAGGTATGCATTTCTTGGTGAAGCTTCTACTTTACCTGTTATTATTGCGTCTAACCTGTCAGGTAGTGAGGAAGAAAAACTCTTGCGGATTCTGAGGGAATTCAAGTCAGCGATAGGGTGGACAATTGCAGATATCAAGGGCATCAGCCCCTCTTACTGTATGCACAAAATTCCAATGGAAGAAGGGTGCAAACCTTCAGTGGAACATCAGAGGAGGCTAAACCCTATCATGAAAGAGGTTGTCAAGAAGGAGATTCTTAAATGGCTAGATGCGGGCATCATATATCCCATCTCGGATAGTTCTTGGGTGAGCCCGGTTCAATGTGTACCAAAGAAGGGGGGTATGACAGTGGTTACTAATGAGAAGAATGAGCTTATTCCAACTCGAACAGTTACAGGTTGGAGAGTTTGTATGGACTACAGGAGATTGAACAAGGCCACCAGGAAGGATCACTTCCCTCTACCCTTCATTGATCAGATGCTGGACAGACTAGCTGGACATGAGTACTATTGTTTGCTGGACGGGTATTCGGGCTACAATCAGATTGCCATAGCTCCTGAAGATCAGGAGAAGACTACCTTCACATGTCCCTTTGGCACTTTTGCATTCCGACGAGTGTCTTTCGGACTTTGTGGTGCTCCAGCCACTTTTCAACGTTGCATGATGGCTATCTTTTCTGATATGATTGGAATCAATGTGGAAGTCTTCATGGATGATTTCTCAGTTTTTGGGTCTTCTTATGATGAATGTTTGCATAATCTGAGCATGGTGTTGAAACGATGTGTCGAGACAAATCTAGTGCTCAACTGGGAGAAGTGCCACTTCATGGTACAAGAAGGCATTATTCTAGGTCACAAGGTGTCTAGAAAGGGTTTAGAAGTGGACAAAGCCAAGCTGGAGACAATAGAAAAACTTCCTCCTCCTATTTCCGTCAAAGGAGTCCGCAGTTTTCTGGGACACGCCGGGTTCTATAGGCGTTTTATAAAGGACTTCTCTAAAATCACAAAGCCACTCTGCAGTCTATTAGAGAAGGACACTCCTTTCAATTTCACTGATGAGTGTCTGCAGGCATTCGAGCACTTGAAGAAGAAGCTTACAACTACTCCAGTTATCACAGCTCCTAACTGGAATGAACCGTTTGAGATGATGTGTGATGCAAGTGATTTCGCCGTGGGCGTGGTGTTGGGGCAAAGGAAGATAAACGTGTTTCATGTGGTTTACTATGCTAGTAAAACCCTCAATGATGCCCAACTGAATTACACCACCACTGAAAAAGAGCTTCTTGCAGTGGTGTATGGATTCGAGAAGTTCATGTCTTACTTGCTTGGTGCGAAGGTCACAGTCTACACAGACCATGCAGCTATCAGATTTCTTCTGGCTAAAAAGGATGCTAAACCCCGACTAATTCGTTGGGTACTCTTACTTCAGGAGTTTGAGCTTGAAATCAAGGACAGAAAAGGAACGGAAAATCAAGTAGCTGATCATCTCTCAAGATTGGAGCAAGGTGAAGGAGGCAGAAAGGATGAGACCTTAATCAATGAGCACTTTCCAGACGAGCAGTTGTTTCAGGTACAAGGGGAAGTACCATGGTTTGCTGATTTCGTGAACTATCTGGTGAGCAACATCATCCCAGCTGAGTTTTCGTACGCTCAGAAAAAGAAATTTCTTCATGATGTCAAGTGGTATCGTTGGGATGAGCCCTATCTATTCAAGCAAGGGCCGGATCAGCTTCTCAGAAGGTGTATTCCTTACAGTGAGACAGAGGGTATTCTACGAGATTGCCATGACACCATCTATGGTGGTCATTATGGTGGAGATAAAACTGCTGCTCGTGTGCTTCAGGCGGGGTTTTTCTGGCCATCCCTATTTAAAGATGCACATCAGTTCGTGCTGCGATGTGATCGATGCCAAAGAGTTGGCAATATTTCTAGGAGGAACGAGATGCCATTGAATAATATTCTTGAAGTGGAGATCTTTGATGTGTGGGGTATCGACTTCATGGGACCTTTTGTGTCGTCGTTCAACAATCAGTACATTCTGTTGGCAGTGGATTATGTATCCAAATGGGTAGAGGTGAAGGCCTTGCCAACGAACGATGCTAAGGTCGTGCTTAACTTTCTTCATAAGCAGATCTTCACTCGTTTTGGGACCCCTCGTGCTATTATCAGTGATGAAGGCACTCACTTTTGCAACCGCCAGTTCACGGCTTTACTAGCCAAATACCGAGTATCTCACCGCGTTGCAACAGCTTATCATCCGCAGACTAATGGTCAAGCCGAAGTCTCGAATCGGGAAATTAAGCGAATCTTAGAGAAGGTAGTGAATCCTTCGAGGAAGGATTGGTCCACGAAATTGGATGAAGCTGTGTGGGCTTACAGGACTGCCTATAAAACTCCTTTGGGGATGTCTCCGTTTCAGCTGGTTTATGGAAAAGCTTGTCACCTGCCCGCAGAACTTGAGCACAAGGCGTATTGGGCATTGAAAAAGTTGAATCTTGATATGACAGCTGCTGGTGAAAAGAGGAGGTTACAACTGAATGAACTTGATGAGTTCCGTCTGCAAGCTTATGAGAACTCAAAGTTATACAAGGAGAAAGTAAAGAGGTGGCACGACAGGAAATTGGTGCCCAAAACCTTTGAACCAGGCCAATTGGTGCTTCTTTTTAATTCTCGACTCAAGCTTTTTCCGGGAAAGCTCAAATCACGATGGTCAGGGCCTTTCACCATTAAAACGGTGTATCCGCATGGTGCTGTGGAAATTTTCGAAACATCACCTGATCAAGCTTTTAAGGTCAATGGCCAGCGATTGAAACATTATTTTGGTGGAATGGTGGATCGCGAGAAAAGAACGGTGGTTCTTGGTTCGATGTAAACTCAAGCTTCAAGTCAAGCTAGTGACGTTAAAGAAGCGCTTCGTGGGAGGCAACCCACGTAATTGGTATGAAGTTAAGTTGTTTTTCTAGTGTAATTGTTATTTTCAAAAAAAAATAAAAAAAATAAAAAAAATAAAAAAAATAAAAAAAAAAATAAAAAAAAAATAAAAAAAAAATAAAGGCCGATTATCCCACCAGCCTCCATATGCCTACTGCATTAGTTTTGGTCGACCAAAACAAACCCCTAAAACCCCCATCTTCATTTCTTCATCTACACCTACATCAATTTCTTCCACAATTTCAAACACCCACCCAATTCTTAAATCATTCAAACCCACTTCATCTCCAACATCTATACACCCATATATACATACACCTATACACACAAATCCCCTCTTTGTTCCAAACTATCCAACCTCCATTAAAGCTTCAAGGAATCTCTAATCCAAGTGTGGGGGAGTGCTTTTAAGGTTCTCATCTTCAATCCATGGGTAAAATTCTTTACTACTCTTTTTATTGAATTGAGATTGATTATTGGAATTGGGATATTGTGTGTGAAAATTTTTGGGGGTGTTGTTGGTTAATTGTTGAATTTGTGGAAGTGTTGCATTGTTCTTGTTGAATGGCCCCGAAAAGAACCCGTGTTGTGGTTAGTAGTAGTTCGGAGGAGGAGGTGGAACCCGACTATGATGTGGATAAATTTGTGTCTAGGAAGGCACAAGATGAATTTGATAATTTGTTGGCGAAGGGGGTTATCAAGGAAAGGGGTTTTGAGCCTTCGGGTGAGGATGGGGAGTTAGAAGAGATGATTAGTGAGATGGGATGGGATGTATTTTGTTCTAAACCCGAGGAGGTTCCGTTGAGCATAGTACGAGAGTTCTATGCCAACGCAAAAGAGCAGAAAAACGGCATTGCCATGGTGAGGGGTAAGGCCGTGGCGTACAAGCCGGCCTATATTCGTCGTGTTATACACCAACCGGCTAAGCCTAGTGGTGCTGAGGATTGGGCACGGACTACCCGCGATAATGTTGATTTGGATGCCATTATAGAGGGGATGTGTATACCGGGCACGGTGTGGAAGTGCAAGCCTGGTACGGATGAGAAGCGTACCTTTCCTGCAGCTGCTTTGACACGGTATGCGAGAGCTTGGTTCCTATTTTTGTGTGCTCGCATCATGCCATCTTCGCATGTTACTGATGTCACTATTGAGAGGGCGATCATTTTGTGGGGCATCTTGAACGGAAAGTATATTGATCTCGGGTATCTCATCTACCAAAATATCATTAAGTTCTTGGGTGGTAGCACTACAGGAGGAATTCCTCATGCGGTTGTCATTGCTAACTTGTGTATTCATGTTGGTGTAACTTGGGTTGTTGATGAGACCTTGTTTAGGCCGATGGGCTCGATTAATCACCATGTGATTAGAAGGATGGCAGAGTGGCAGGTCGGCACTCCGCATCCTAGGGGACTTGGATATGTTGTTGACGAGGGCGAGGAGGCCCCACCATTAGTGCAGAGGGTTACTCGTCCAACTGATAGAGCGGGTCCTTCCCACGCTCAGACGAGCCAGCCGAGTCAGGGCACTGTGGTCTTTAGTGATGCTCAGTATAGGCGCATGCTGCGGCGCTATGACACTACACATGATATGCTGAGCAGATTCGCCACGGATTTGACGCAGTCGTTGGATGGAGTGTATCACCAGCAGGGATTCCAGGTCACATGGCCCACCTTTGGCGCACACCACGTCTATCCACCACCTGACACACCACCCGAGGAGGGTGACGATGCCGATGCGTAGGGGAGTATCTCTTGTACCCTTTATTTACCTTCAATGAGGACATTGAACTTAATGAGTTTGGGGGTGATTTTAGGGTGCTAGAGTCATGCATTGCATTTAGTTTATATTCATGTTAGTTCATAGTAGTTGCATTTAGTTGTGCCATGTCATTTAGTTTACATTTAGGATGCCATGCCATATAGAATTATTTAGGAGTGTAATATCATATGACTCCACACGAGTGTTTGTTCTGGCTCATTGGGTTGATGCTAATTTGAATGTGATGACAATGAATAGAGGGTTGATTTAAGTACTTATGAAATTGACTTGCGTGTGTCGGGAACACAATCTTTTCACGGTCTCACTGTTTGCTCTTGGGCTAGATCGAGTCATACCTAGTTTGATGGTTAGGATTTAATCACTTATTTATATCTAGAATGTTCGTTATTCCCTTGATGACGTAGGAGCACTTAAGTATAAGTTTGGGGGAAAACATGGATTTCATGCTAGGTGTCGTGTCGTGTTGTGTTGTAGTGTAATAATGGCTAGGCGTCAAATGGCTAGTAGCCGCTCATATTTAATATGAGTAGTCTAGGAGGGTGAGATAGTGCACCCATGTGTAAAGAAAAAAAAAAAAAAAAAGAAGAAAAAAAAAAAGAAGAAGAAAAAAATAAAAAAAAAATAAAAAAAAAAAAAAGAGAAAAAGAAAACAAATGAGTGGTAAGAATTAAAAAAATGAGTGATTGTGAGAGTGTGTGTATGCTAATTGACTAGGGTGAGCTCTTTAGTACTCGAGCAAGTAAGTTCTAGGGGATTTTATGCCTAGTGACCTAAGACTTTTCCGGTCTGGGATCCACTAACCTAACGCTCGCTACAAGGGTGCTATTGTATAAGCCTTTAGGGGTCTCACCCATTGCACGGTCGATAAGCATGTGTGTTTGTGTTTGTGTAGTTAAGCATGAGTCCTTGTCTACCTTGAATGATGATGGCGGTGTCTTTAAGTGGTTTCTTGTGGCTAGAGTTCATTCTGGTTATAAACATGTGATTGTCTTGGCGAAGAATTGGTTATGCCTTTGATCTAGTGTCGAGAGTATTTTTAGTGAGAATTGCACACACCACGTTCCCGTGCATGTATTGTTGGTATACGGGGACTTAGTCGAGCTCTGTTCGCCGTTGTTGCATAATTTGAGGTGTTGGCTTGAGAGTTGGTTACGGTAACTCGTGTTTGGAGTCATTGCATTAGGTCATTTTGCATTATCATGTCATTTAGTAATTAGTTGCATTCATGCATAATTTCGGGTTATTTTGCATTGCTTGAGGACAAGCAACGGTTTAAGTTTGGGGGTTTGATAGTGGATTTTATATCCACTAATTACCTTCCGTTCGGATTTAAAACGGATGCATGACCTCGAGTTTCGTGGTTATTTTACGTGTTTTTGTGTAATTCATGTAGGTGTTTGGTTGACGGCGTTCTAGTGCTATATGTGGTGTGTTATGGTGATATTTGATTAATAAAGCTAAGACATTAAATGGTGGAAGAATGTTGGATTTGGAAACGAAATAAGAAGTGGGAAGTTGAGGGTTTTCCAGGGGTGTTTAGAGGCTGTAGCACAAAGGTTTTGTGAAGCCAAGGCATTCTCCAGAAGCTCTAGCGCGCAAGAGCACTTCAAGGCGCGCAAGAGCGCTTCACAGGCGCAAGAGCACTCAAAGGCGCGCAGGTGCGCAGCCTTCCTTCTGTCCACAGGCGCAGGTGCGCACAAAGTCGCGCAGGCGCGCAGGCCCCTCTCTGTCCAAGCGCGCAGCAGCGCAAGTTCTAAGCGCAGGAGCGCTCCCGGTCGACTGTCTGCTAGCGCAAGTGCGCGTGTCTGCCGAGCAGCTGCGCAAGGTCGAGCGCAGTGGCGTGTGTGTTACCTGGTTCTTTAATTCTCCCGGGTCGACTATAAACCTTTTGGGCCTAATTCTTTTGGGCTTGTGTAATAGTTAAGTTTTCAAACTTATTAATATTAGAAGATGAGATTATTATCATATTAGTTTTTATCTTAGAACGTACATCAGAATTCTAGGGTTCTTGAGGTGACAAGAGCTCATTTTTTAATTTAATTTCAACCTTCAGAATTTCACTTCTCAATTGGGTTTTATTTTCTATCTCTTGTTCTTATATTTTTAATTATTCCCATATTGTTTATTATCATGTGCAATTTCAGATCTATGTTCTACATCATTTCCATGTTAATTATTAATTCAGACATGAACTAATTCTTTTTCATGGGGTTCCAATGGATTCTATAACGTAACTTCGTGCTTGAGTCGTGATTGATTCTGGGTGATTTAATTTCGGTACTCTAATTTGGTTGAATTAATTTAAAGATGATTAGCTACCATCTTATTTATTCAATCCTAGATGATTGCGAAAGTGGATTCTAGGGTGTAGATGTCGCCAAATTAGCATGGGTTCTTGAGTAATTAATTATTTTTGATTTGTAGTGTGATTTAACCCATTTCACGTTGCCCCATGTAATCGTATTGATAACCTAAGCTTAAATCAGTTATATTTTCAGATTGTATAGACATATATAATCTGAATATAATTTGGTGTCTTCTTAAACTCCATCTTTTGTGGGAATTTAGAGGTTTGATGCGAGTTTACTGAAAGGTAGCTCGTATTATCATCGTGTTATCTGATTAATTATTGAATTTATCACCCGAGTCGTTATATTGAGTCAGCTATGAGTGAAATTGTAGATGAAATTGGAATCCCATGTCTCTCTTGCTATAGATAATTTCTTGTTAATTCATTTTCCGATATTTCGTGCTTAGTTGATAATTTTAGAATAATAAAAACTTGAAATTGATAAATTGTCAGGCAGTAAGAAGTAATCATACTCTGTTGCATAGGCACTAAATTCGCAGTACATCTTGTCCCTGAGGAACGAACTTTTATTTACCACTTGCTATTTTGTGACCACGTATACTTGCGTGTTTGCGAGCTAACACATGTAAGTACTGCTCATACCCATGCATCTAGGATGAGTGAGGGTGTGCAAAAGAAAAGAGAGATAAAAGAAAAGAGAGGTGAGCATAAAAATGAGAGGCAGCCAAATGAGCTGGCAAAAGTTGAGGGACTTGAGCATGTCCAGAGAGAATTTGAGGGAGCCCCACACTTATAGGCACTAGACTTTGAGAGTTCTCTTGTGAGGAGTGATGAGATCACTCAGAAAAACACTAAGAGTGTGAGAACCCCCACAGCCTCCAAGCCCCGGTCTTTTCCTTCACCCCCAAGAAGGTTAAGAACATGTGGCCCCTCTACTGCACTCAGGTTGGAAGCTCTAGAGAACATGTGTCTCTCCATGGAATCCAAGCTTGACAGCCTGTCTGCCATGGTGGCATCTGGCTTCTCCAGTCTTCAGGACACTATTCAGGTTCTTTCTGCAAGTCTTGATGCTGCCAACTTACCTAAGGGGGAGAAAAGGGCAAGATCAGAATCACAAAGGGCAGAATCAAGAAGGGAAAAATCAGAATCAGTAGGTGTCCCCAAGCAGGATGTTGCTCAGGGGAGCCTATCTCAAAGGAGGTTTCAAGGAGTGAGGGGGAGCCTGCAGCTAAAAAGAAAACAGTGTCTACAAAGAGAAAAAGGGGAACAAAAGGAGATTCAGGAAATAAAGGGGAGCAAGAGCTAGAAGCTGAAAATCTCTTTGAATATGAGATGGCTGGGGAAACAGTTCTTATGTCCAAAGAAGCCCTGAAAGCAATGCAAGGGAATGTTCCTTCCAAGAAACCAGTACTACCTCATGTGACAATAAGAGAGCCAACTCCAAGGCCAAAGGAGAGTGCCCTTAAAAAGCAATGGAGAGAAAAGGAGGAGCAGAATAGGCTGGGAAAAGGGAAAGATAAGATGCATGAATACATCTTGTCAGGTAACACATGGAGTGAAGGAACATAGTTCAGCCAGGAAGAAGCCAATACTTTGATGGTTAGCTACAGGGAAAGCACTCTGAAGAATCATGATGAGGACTTCTACAGGTTAGTTGAGGGAGCTATGAAGGAGCCTAGCAGAAGGTTAAATAACTGCTCAACCTTGTTTAAAGATAAAATCACCAGTGTATGTGTAAAGATCAATGAAGAAAGGAGGTGGGCTATTGATGTGTACTTAAACACTGGGATATCCTTATTCATCACCATGCAGCTGTTGCAGAGCCTTCCAGCAAATGTGCTAACTGTGATGAAGAACAAAATCAAGGCAAACCATACATCCTTCAATGAAATCTTACATCTGTAAATGCCGAATTTAATTTGAGAGAAACTTCCAGAAGTCTACACCAATCCATTTTGTGTCTACTATGAAAGTACCACTAAAAGTGGTAGTAGAAGATTTGCATACATGAGTCTATGAGGCACTTTAACAATGGAGTCAAAGTCAATATTGAAGGTGTTAAACATGATTCTCAACTCTAAAGCCAACAAGGAAAGAGTTCTTGATGTCAATGCAATCTATGACTTGATGGTGAAAAGGGACAAGGAACTGAGCTCTACTATAAAGAAGATGATCTCCAAAGCAAACTCCAACAGAGCTGAACAAGGAGAAAGTTGTTCCTATGATGTTCCTCATGGTGATGATGATGAGTTGGATGGCAGTGGAAGAACTGGAGAAGCAGGAAATTCTAGTGGAAGTACTTCTGGGAATGTTGGAACCAAATCCCAGGAGGAAAATAAAGAAGAAACTCATGTGCAAGAAAAGAAAGATGCTGGAGTTACAGAAAAAGAGGAGTCTGAATTAATTGAAGCTTTGGAGGCAAATATCTTGAGATGTGCAATAGACAGTATAAATGCTGAAAAAGATATTGTCACCAAAGAACCTGTCACAGAAGACACTGTCCTCAAGGAAGCTGTCATGAAAGAAGCTGTCACAGAAGACACTGTCAAGGAAGATACTGTCATGGAGGACACTGTCAACAAAGATGCTGTCAAGGATGAAATCAAGCCTACTGTCAAAACTAAAAGGACAAAATTCTTAGCAAGGGCTTGGCTCTCTAGACAGGAACTTGATCCTGAGGAGACTATAAAAGCAACGAAAGGAAAACACAAGTACTCAGGAAAGGAAAAAGCCACTGGGCTTGGCAGGAAACTGAGGAAGCCCATCCAATCAAAACTTTACAGCTCTCGGGATCTTTTGGAAAAAGAAGCTAAACAAATCAAGAATGTTGAGGTGAAGTTGGATAACAACAAAGAAGCAACTGAATATGTTCTTTGGTTTGATGCATCAATACCTGTGATAGTTAAAAAGGATTTTGCCATGGAGGTGTTATCACATGATGTATCAAAGACTCTTTCATACAGTAGGAGAACAGAAACAAGGAGAATTGAATACTTCTACTTGGTAAGGATGGTCAATCTAATGCAAGGTTATGACAATGTTCCTGAGAAAGTCATGAACCATGTTTTGGCATACAAAACTGTGAGAGATGAAGAATTCTATCAGAAATTTGGGGAATGGTCACTGTTTAATGATGCTGACATTGCTCATTTACTTGAATATTCTGATGAAGAAATAGCTCAGTATGAAGATGATCTTCCTGAAGAAGAGGTGCAAACTCAACCAAGTCATGAAGAATCCTCAAAGCCTACAAGAAGAGAAACCACTGAAGATATGGAAGATTCATTCTTGAATAAAAGCAGAGAAGCCAACAGGGTGGAGAGTGAAGGACCCAATTACCAATCTTGTATGCTTGAGAATCCTCTGAGAATACAATTAATATAATTAAAACACTTCTAAAAATATCACGGGAATTTACTTTTTAATTAAAATAATAAAATAATATTAATAATGTCTCATTTATCTTCCTCAGTCCCATTTATATTCTTTATTTAATTTTTTTCTATGTTCCAATTAAAATATTAATAATGTCCCATTTATCTTACTCCGCCCCATTTGTATTCTTTATTTATTTTTTTCTATGTTCCAATTAATATTTAAGTTTCTCATTATATAATTGAGAATCAACACCTAGAGGGGAGGGGTGAATAAGTGTTATGACTAACAATGACCGATTTTAATTATTACCAAGTTATGTGACTGAAAAAGCAAAAAACAGTCTGTTTTGCTGTCTGACAGCTTACTGGATTCACAGATAATGTAAAGTGGTAGCTAGCTACGTTGTGCAGTGCAATATAGAAAATGTGCAGAAAATAAAGAACACACAGCAATTTTAGCCAGGTTCGACCTCTATCTTCTATAGGTCTACGTCCTGATCCTCTACCAACACGACAAATGAATATATTATTAATCAAAATGAATTTCAACTACATGATACAATATATATCTCCCTGATCTCCCAGTTACTGTTTGCAGCTTGCTGAAACACCTTGTTTCTTGAACGCAGCTCTCTAAGTACTATACTAAATCAAGTATAAACTCCTCTAGCTATCAAGTTCCTTGAACCCTTGTTTCCCAAGCTCACAAAACCAGCAACTACCAACTTACAAGTTGAACAATACAAGTATAATCAATTACAATTGAGACTATGAACTCTAATCAAAGATATAAGATGTAATATATATTAGAGCTCAAAAGTATATAAAAGAATGTATCAAATTAATTCGAGAGTACTTGTGTTTTCTTTTGAATGTCGTCCAACAACTAGAATGAAAGCCACACAAGTCTTTTTATAATGAACCAAGGATTTTGAATTAATCTAACAACAACTAACGATCATATGAGCATAAACAGTAGCCTAGCCTTCTATGCCAAAGATCTGGGTTTGTATCAACAGTAGCTAAACAGCAACCTACTTCCTGCATCTCAAAGTCCAACATATATATATTTCCTTCCCTTCTAGCAACTAGGGGGACTTTGTTAGTGCCAACGTTAATAGTACATTTCTCTTTATCAAAAACCACAGTATGTCCATCATCATATAAATGACTTATACTAAACAAATTATACTTAAGACCTTGAACATATTGTACTTTATCAATAGAAATGTTACTATTATCAATTATTCCTTTGCCAAATATGCAGAGTGTTTTGCTATCACCAATTGTAACACTTCCACCCTTTTTTCATTTTGAGACTAAGGAATTGTGATTTGTCACCACACATATGTCTTGTACATCCACTATCCAATATCCATTGATTTGCATTGACTTTGACCACAAGACATACCTACAAAACAAAGAACAAACATCTCAACATTTTGGTACCCAAATTTGGTTGGGTCCAACATCGTTAGTTGATAAAACATAAAGAACATTCAATTCAGATTTCTTGATCCACATTTGGACCACTTTGGATGCTCGATTTCCTGTTCTCCTTGTTCTGGCAGCTTGCTGCCTATAAGCTGTCTGTCTATTCCAGCTTGTTGGCTTAGCATTCTGACTTGGGCAGTGATGTGACAAATGACCTTTCTTTCCACATTTGTAGCATATTTTCCAAGGCATATCATAATTATATGGAATACCCTGTTTGCCTTCATATTGAAAAGCCTTGGTCTTTGATGTAGAAGCCATTCCAAGTCCTTCTTTATCCATAGGAACCTTTGTTTGTTTCATAATAGTCTTTAATACTTCATCTCCTTGAACAAATATTCCTATGCCTTTCTCAAGCTTTGCAACTTCAGCTTCCAATTCCTTTATCTTCTCAGCTTGTTGAGTAGCTTCAATTGAGATGGATTCTCTGATTTTAAATGTTTCAAGACATACATCTCTTGCTTCAATTTCTGCACGCAGCTCGCTGAGTTCCTTCATCAATGTATCATTTCTTTTGAGAAGTAATTTGTTGAACCCCTCAAGTTGTGTTATCTTTCCTTTGAGATGAGAAATAAGATCTTCATGATTGTTTGATGGAATCTTTTCAGCCATTAGCTCAGAAATCATCTTTCGAAGAGAAGCATTTTTCTTTTCAAGCTCGTTATTCTCATTCTTTAATTCCATGAACTCCACAATAGATATAGTACTATGTCTCTGCAAGGTTAGTTCATCTAATGAATGATTACTAGAATTTGAATCAGAATTTATAGAGTTTACCTCACTACTATTGTCATCCAAATCTGAAGCATCACTCTCTACAAGGCCATCTTCCGTGATTCCTCGCATAGTGTCTTCATCATCCAGACCAACAAGAGCTAGGTTCACCATCTCATCACCTGATTCATCATCAGAAGCTGAGTCTTCATCATCATTCCATGTCAAAAGAGCTTTAGATTCCTTCTTCAACTTGTTCCTCTTTTCAATCATCTTCTTGATTTTTCTGGACATAAGAGCCAATTCTTCATCAGATTCTGATTCTACATCTGAGACCAGCTTGCTGCTACTGGAGTGCAAGGCCAGATTCTTCATCTTTTCAACTGGAGCTCTAACAGATTCCATCTTGCTTTCAATTATCTTGGTTTCAAATTGTTCTAGCTCAGCAAAGACAGCTAGATGATCCATAGTATCAAGATTTGATGAAGACTCCAAGGAAGTAACTTTGGGTTCAAAGATAAATGGCACCGCACTTAGAACTTTCATATTGATTTCATCTTGAGGAATCTTTTTGCCAAGTCTCTTAAGTGCATTGATGTTCACTTGAAATCTAGCTTGACTTTCTTTGATAGATTCACTTTCTTTGAGTTTAAAGTTCCCAAACTCATTCATCAACTTGTTGAGTTTGACTTTCTTCAAGGATTTTGAGCCTTCATGATAGGTTTCCAATGCATCCCACATCTCCGTTGCTGATTTAAGAGATGATACTTTGTCATGCTCAGCTTGATTGAGCCCATTCATGAGAGAATTCCTTGCCTTTCCATTATAGCCAAATTTGATCAATTCATCGGAAGTAAGATCATCAACATCCTTACCTTTGCCATCTTTGTCAAGGAATACATATGGACCCTTTTGAACAACCCTTAGAACAAGTGGATCTCTGGATAAATATGTTTCCATACGCCCTTTCCACCAGTTTTAATTGTCCATTCCAGTGAGGAGAGGAGCTCGATTATAATAACCCGAATTTTTGGAAAAATTTAAAACTTTTCTTATTATGATTAAGTGCATCAGTGAATAGTGAATTTGGTGAATGAATAGTGATTTTGAGGGTTAAGAAAATTTTTCATGCCACCTATGTACGAGACGTAGTGTGGATATTCCAAAGTCATATCAGTGATCTACGGAGTAAATAAGTGAATGCAAAGACGATCGGAATTCAGAAACTCCAAATTTTATTTTGGTGTAGTATTTGACCGGACAGCGAATTATATATTATTATATTCAATAAATGAGATATTAAAATTGAGGATTTGAGGATTTAATATTTTGGAATTTTATTATTTTATTAAAGTCGATTTAAGGATTCGATCGTTGGAATGAATAGTGAATAGTTACTATTCACTGCGAGAATCGCGTAGAGTTTTTATTCGCTCTTTTTGGGAAATATTTCGAATCGTTTTAAGAGGAACAAGGCAACATTTACAGGATTTAATATAGACATGGAAGTAACATGTAACAAGATTAATTCGAGGAATGCAACATTTGGATCATACATATGAAAGGAAATCTCCGAAAGTTCATAACTTGTTCTTGATTTCTTTTGCAAGTTTAAGGATGATAACCATGGATAAAGACTCTCTTAAGGCTTACAAGCTCTTGTTGTGTGTTTAAGGATTCAAGGAAGGTATACCACTCATCCACCCTTTGATTTATGTTGAGATTTAAGTGAAGTTTCTAGTAATGTTTAAGATTGAGCATGTTTATGGAGTTTGGAGTATGTATGGTTAATTCTTGATGGATACTTGTTGTTGGTTGATGTTGGTGATATGTTCTTGAAGTATATAAACTGATTATGTTGTAAAAATGGTTGTTTTGTTGAATTGATTTGGTTTTAAGAGGTTTTGACATAACAAAAACCGGGAAACGTTACGATTATAGTCGTCGTAATGCCCATTTGATTTAAGGCTGTCTTGAGCAAGGATTACGAACTGGTCTTGGAATATTTTTGAACAACACTGACCATGAAAATGTAGGTCTTGTTTTAAGGTTTGTTTTGGTATAAAGATCATGTCTATACGAATTACGGTTTAAGAGAAAAGTGAGTTTTAGTAAATGCCGTTCGGAGGAACAACCCATCTCTGGTCAGTCACTTTGAGGATATATTTGGACCACTTAGAAGCCATATTAAAATGTGGAACTTTGAGGAATAATGATAGAGACAGTTAGGAAGGCTCACGAAAAATATTCGGATTAAAAAGATTATTTTTCGATTTTATAAAAATGTTTTAGCCGAGGTCGCGCAAGTGAAAACCACTAAGAACATGACTTAGAAACCAATGTTGTAAATGCTTAAGTATAACTTGTATTCGAGGATCAATTTCGGACTAAACCTTCGACTTAAGTAATTGTCGACTAAACGTGGACTTAGTATGAGCCTATAACGAGCTATTAATTCCTTGGTTGTGTTTCGCTTACGTGTTTAAGCATTGAGTACAAGTGGACTATCCAGGGGATTAATCGTGCGGTTGCTTTGACTTTGTCTAGATTGTCCGGCATCGTCGCGAACCCCTATCACTTCTTGAGCATCAGGCAAGTTTACTAACCCTTACTCTATTGTTAGAGTGGGCATATTTTCAAATGTTTAATACTTGTTGATTCAAAAATATATCTATATATATATAGTCCGTGTTCCAAGTATCGTGCAAGTTTTCTAATCCCATGTTGTATTTCAGATTACATTATACTGATGACGCCTATGATATGATAGATGCATGTTTTCAAACCTCACATCGTATATAGATATGATAGTATTAAAACTATTGAGATTATAGTATATGCATGTGATAGAGGCAAGTTTTCAAACCTATGCCTTTATAAACTGATGTTGTGATAAATAAGATATTGAGATATATGCTATGTGTTCATGATTTCGAATCGATATTTATGATGCTAAGTATAAGTTGGACTTATAAGCTATGGTTATGGTAATATATATATATATATATATAAGTCGATATGTCAAGAAAAACCCTCAGTAGGGGGGTATATACTCCGTGTTTATACTACGGACCGGGAATGGTATCAGTTGTTATCTAGGGTTATATTATTAATATTATATTATCCATTCTTTTGTTAAGAAAGTATTTGGGAATTACTTCTAAATAAATATCCTTTATTAAATATAGTTTTCATTAATTATTTAAAGCCCTACTTCTTAAGGAAGTATTTTGTGAAAACTATTCTTTAACCCTAGATAACTAATAAAGTTTTATTATAAATATAATTAGAGAAGATTACCAAATCTATTTCCCTTTTAAGTCTATATTCGGAAAGACTTAAATGTTCGCTCAAACTACAAAGACTCATGAAACCTCTCTCAAGATTATATGTTTGTTCCAAGTGGACTGCCCGGTCCTAAATCTTTTCGAAACTATTAATTTAACAGCTTTGTATGCTACCATCAAAATGATTTTGATTACTTTCTCAAGATTCGAGAAGTAAGATCAGTGGAATAAGTTGTATCCATTAACAAGCATCAGCTTGGGAAATATGGGTGAATTTTCATTTCCAACCAGATATGACTACTTTGTGGAGTCGTATACTTGGGGAAAAAGGGAAAGGAACTTTACGTTTCAGAGTCATGGATTCACTCGAAACTCGGAGAATATGTAAGGGACTGAGTAGCGCTGGTCCCCTAAGGGAATTACAATAAGACCGACGGACTATAAACGGGTCTGTTCTTCCCTTAGATGATTAGTAAGTGTCCGACCGTAGGGTAAGAGGAGAGTAACAGGCCGACGGACTATGAACGGGTCTGTTCTTCCCACCTACAACCGAAGGCGGGGAGGTAGGTCGGTGTGAGACTGAATATCTTCCCTTCTACGTAGAAAAAGACCAGGGGGATACATCTTGCGACTGATCATCGTAGGGGTATCCTCGACGCCTAGAATCTCCATCTACAGTTCATCATCCATGAAAGAACATGTTTTATGCAAGTTTTCAGAGAAGGAAAGTTTATGCAAGTTTTCAGAGAAAGAAAGTTTACACAAGCTTACTCAAGTTTATACAAGCATATGAGTTTATAAGAAAGCATATGAGATTACAAAAAGGTATTTGATTTGATGAAAAAGATATATGGAATCAGATGAGTTTAGAAAATGGATTGGAAATATTTTGCACTGTCTTTATTTCCAAATTATGATATGAGGTAAATGTTTGATATGAAAGATGATATTTGAATTTTCCTTATAACTTCATCTTTTAAGTTATATGTTGATAGTCTGCTTATATTTTATATAGCAGATATTTTACGAAAAGGATATACTGGGTTATCTTGCTACTTCATCTTTTATTTTATACTAGAACTTTGTTCATAGTATGAATATCGAAAGTTGCAGAGTATTATGGAAATGATTTCAGTATCGAGATATTTTGACAAATTATTATCGTATACCCGCTTTATTTCTGGGTTGAATAAAAGGTAGAATTATGCCATACTTTCATTCCCTTGCTGAGCTATCGCTCACTCTTGCTATTGTTTTATATATATTATATAGCAGCGAAACAGGATGCCAATGGGACGGCACATACCTCGCAAGGCATTTCCATAAACAGTTTCTAGCAGCGATCCCGAGAGTAGTACGAACCAATCGAATCAGGCTACGGCTTTTGGTATTCAACTTATGTTTAGACATGAATGGTATTAGAGGATTGTGAGCATCAGAAGGCTAAGTTGGTAATGTAACAATACTTAGAAATTGTATCAGTAACAGATTCAAAAAATATTTGGGTATTGTAATAAATATTATTTATTCCGCAATTGTTGTAGTGTGTCGTTTCTGAGACTCTAACCTGTGTGTGTGTGAGAGAGACATATATTGTGGGGTCATGAGCGGATGAAATATGAATGGTGTGAGTAATACAGGTAAGGCAAGGGTACATGGATCGTGACAACCCTAAATCCCCGACCCCGGATTTGGGGCTGTTACAGAGATGGTATCAGAGCGTTAGGTTACAGTCCTCAGAAACGATAGGAGATCGAGTCTTACAATACCCTTAAGAATGATAAGAACATCTAGAGCTCAAATTGAGTTCGTAGTCGGGTTAGAGGACATGACCCTGACTGTTTAAGATGAAGCCCGAGAGGGGACTTCTTTTGGAAACCGTACTTAGGACTTCATGGTTAGTCACTTCGATTCGTATGAGTCATAGATGGATGGGACTCTGAGATACCAGATCCCGAGGCCTTCGAGTAGGCATTTGATGATGCACTCCTTGAAAGGGACGGAGACCCGATAAAGGAAGATTCATAAGAGGATCTAGAGGAAGACCCCATGGTGGGTCAAGGGAAGAATCTTATAGAAAATGTGCCGATCGATAAAGATGTGGTGTGTTACTTGAGGTATAATAATGAGACTGGACGAGACGAGAGTTTAAGGATCGTCCATGATTCATCAAGAGATATGACAAAGAAAATGGAGTAGAGTCTCCAAAGTAGAAGAGGTAGAGGCAGTATAGCCAGTATCAGTGGATTGATTCGACTTGAATGAAGCCTGTTACTCGTAGTTGGTTGTAGTTGCCCATAAGGAGGCGGCATACGTAAGAACCAAGGTGTTCAGATTTTCACGAACGATTAAGGGTACTTAGTTGCCTAGGATAGTGAAAGGAATTGCTTTGGCTATGAGGTTTCAATCTCCCACGACCAGCGATTCCACTGGAAATAGTGTCTATTACATCATTGAGGGATTTTATTATCTCAAGGAGAATTTTGGGTATATGTACCATGCAGATGTTATTGTAAGACAAGCACGCTAAGACGGAATCGAGCACGAGATTTACCACCCTCAGGAAACCAGGAAGGAATTATGAGTATAGAACAGAAAGGTCGGAAATCAGATCCGAGTACTACTAGTGGCTAAATAGATTGATCAAGTTTCCCTGATTTTGGAAAGAAATTCAGCAGATTTTGGCAAACCTTGTCTTTCTGATTACCAGAGGATGTCACCAAAGAGAGTGGAAATTAGAGCGAACCCTGTGGATTGGGTAAGATAGCCGTTATATGGGTGGTGGACAGACCCTGATTGCTACAATTGGTTGTAAAGATAAAATGATGAAGTTGAGATTGGACGGAAAAGGCGAAATATATTTAAGGACCAAGACGGACTGAGAAATTCCGGGATTGACTTAAATGAAAAGGCTATTGTGCCAAAAGTGTTAAGCTTATGTAGCGCACGAGATTGATATGGGAGAAGGAATATTGGGTATAAGGATGATTGAAATAGAGACCGGATTTAAGCCTGTAGATTCCAACGATCTTCCGGAGTACCGCCCAGTCGACATGAGGAATTATCATTGCTATGGGCGACAACGGTATCGAAGTCCTCTTACGATAGAACGCTTGCTTGAGATGCTTGCGCCGAATCGAATAGAATTCCCTGCAGTTGCAAAGGTCGATGGTTGAATCCTTAGCGATTATTATGAGTCGGCAATAACGTAAGTATCGAGCACCTTAGGGTGTGCATGGAGAAGAAAAGCTTTGGAATTGAACGATTATCCATTAGAGGAGCCGACATAAAAGGCATCCGTAGAGACCTTGGTAGTACCCTCCCCATTTGCAAATTATGTGGGATATTTCCCCAATCTATGATCTATCTTGACCTCTTTCCAAGAAAGAATTCTGATAAAAGGTATATTCCCTCTTCGAAGTTGTTTTATAACACTTGTGCTAAACCATATTCAGTTTCACTTGTGCCAGAGGCTGTCACAATGCCTACTTTCAGGTTTTCGAAGCCCTGTCAAATGATGTTATTTAAGCTTTCATTTTTCTTCAAATAATGAATGACCCTATGGTGATACCTCACCACTTGTTTGTTAAGTACCAGTATCTTTTTGGTTATTCTTTTCTTTGTATTTTCATTGGAAACCGCACCTTTGGAATCTTTTCAATTTTAATCCAAGGTGTTCCTTTAAGAAATATTGTCGAAAGACGATAATCGTTAAATTGATATCGAATTGCTTTCATACTTTTCAACTTCCACTGAGATGAACAACCCTATACTTATAGGGGCTACAAGGACTATCTGTCTGTGTGATAGAAGTCTGATGGGACGCCATCACTTGTAAGTTGTGAAATACAAGAAGGCTAATTACCTTTAGTAATGTCTCAATCGAGGCACACAATGTTGAGTTCTTATGATCATGTTGATCTCTCGGTAAATTCTCTTACCTCCAATAAGGTTACCTTAAAACTCATAACCTTATGATCACCAGTGTGTGACTTTTTCCTTGATATGGGAGCTGTCTTTTCAAGGCCCCATGATTTTTGTTATCCTCATTGAATTCTAAGGGGAGGCCAACCAGGTTAAATAAGTCAAAATTCACTGATAGGAATTAGATTCGCAACGAAATCGCCTATGACAGGAGCGAATCCCTAAGACGAATAGAATGTTAGTGACATGTCGATGAAATTGGTTTATTCTCCCAAGGATATTATGATAATGGAAAGCGTGTCAATCGATATATGTGAAAGAAATAGCGATGTGCCGTGAACTCCAGTGACAACGGTGTTAGATAGATGCCCTATAGTGAGATTGAGATTTTGGGAGGAGTTGTTTACGAATGGACACTACCTCTGGGTTAGCAAGATAAGTACTGACGATGGAGTCAGAGGGAGCTGGTATTGTGACTTGGGAGAGGTGCAGCGTGTGTTGTTTTAGAGGAATAATTTTCGGAAATATATGGAGACCCGGATGAAAATGAAAGTTAAAGAGTTAAAACAAGAAACCATGACTGTGACGGAGTATGAGGCCAAGTTTTCCGAATTATCGAGGTTTGTTCCGGAGATAGTGAACAAAGAAGAAAAGAAAGCCAGTAGGTTTCAACCAGAGCTACCTCCAACCAGCAGCCCACTGTCATGACCTTTAAATAGCAGGTGCCCTTCTATACTATTTAGACAGAGCTAATGTATCGTTGTATATCAAGAAGTTGCATGACAATTAAACCTTAAGACCGAGCCACTAAAGGAATAATTACAAGTATAAATAGTCAATCGGGGGATTTTCCCATAAGACTGGTACATCCAGGTTGTGAACTAGAAATATGAGGTCGACACTTTTGATAGACCTGATTCCTTTCAAGTTGGGAGAAGTTGATATTATAATAAGAATGGGTTGGTTGACACCCAATGGAGCCCAGACTGATTGTAAGGGAGAGAGAGTAATAATTAAAGGATGGAGGCAGATTTAGAGATTCTTGAATATAGTTCAGACTAAGAAACTATTACGCCAGAGATACGAGGCTTAATTAGCTCTTATGGTTGACGCCAAGAAAAGAGATACCAAGTATAAAGGAAATTACAATGGTTTTGGGAGATTGTACAAGGTTTTAATGAGCTACCAGATATCGATTTGGATGACATGAGAATGAATACCGAGTATTCAGGGTATAGTGGGAATGAAAGAGTTAGTGACTCAGTTACAAGAGTTGTTGTACAGGGGTATGATAAGACCCAGTGTACCACCATGGAGAGCCCGGTGTTGTTGTAAGAGAGAAAGATGTTAGCACAAAATTATGTATCGAACCTCGAAAGTTGTATGAGTTCGACATGGAGAATAGGTACCCTTGTAAATGATTGTTTGATCAGCGGAAGAACGCTGTGTATTTCCAAATTTATTTAAGAACTGGGTATCACCAGTTGGAAGTTAAATCTGAGGATATACCCAAGACTGCGATTCGTACTAGGAATAGATACTTCGAGTTTTCAGCGAGGTTATTTTGGGTTGACTAATGTACCCACAAATTTTATGGAATGTAATGAATGGGCTTTGAGTTACCCGTGATAGTAGATAGCATGAGATGGAGAAATGGCTAGAATTGACCTAGAATTATGACCGTGAGATACACTACCATCCGGGGAAGGCCAATGTGGTGGCTGATACCCTTAATTAAAATGAGACAGAGATGGATTCCGAATGATCGGGAGTTAAAGGATGAGATTTTACACAAAACCCAAGTTAGTCCAACAAACTAGAAAGACAAAAGATTTCACCAACAAGCGGCTAGTGACAACCAAGACAGACAGAGAAAGTATGCGGACTAAGCCCGCGAGTATAGAGATAGTACTGCTACTGATAAGCTAAATGTCAAGTTGATGAATGACAAACAAGTTTATGCTGGTGTATTTCTGTACAAACAAGATAGAGAGTATGAGGTTAGCGATTCGTGATGCTAAAGGTATCTCCATGGAAAGAATTAATGAGATTTGAAAAGAAAGGGAAGTTGAGCCCGAGATTCATTGGGCCATCTGAGATTTTAAAACGCGTCAGGAAGGTGGCCTACGAGCCAGCCTTACCCCCCAAAACTTGTAGAATGGTCATAACGGGGTTCATGTGTCAATGCTACGTCAGTATACTATAGATGCCCGACATATGTAGAGTACGAGCAGGTAGATATACAACTTGGTTTGACTTACAAAGAACAACCTGTGGAAATCACGGATAGAAAAGAGCAAGTGCTAAGTGATGAGGTTGCCAAGCTAGTGAGAGGTTTGTGGAAAAACAAGAGGTGGAAGAATACACCTGGGAGTTAGAAAGTGCAATGGGAGAGAAGTACCCCCAGTCATTCCTAAGATGATTCCGGGACGGAATCCTTTTAAGGAGGGGAGACTATAATAACCCGAATTTTTGGAAAAATTTAAAACTTTTCTTATTATGATTAAGTGCATCAGTGAATAGTGAATTTGGTGAATGAATAGTGATTTTGAGGGTTAAGAAAATTTTTCATGCCACCTATGTACGAGACGTAGTGTGGATATTCCAAAGTCATATCAGTGATCTACGGAGTAAATAAGTGAATGCAAAGACGATCGGAATTCAGAAACTCCAAATTTTATTTTGGTGTAGTATTTGACCGGGCAGCGAATTATATATTATTATATTCAATAAATGAGATATTAAAATTGAGGATTTGAGGATTTAATATTTTGGAATTTTATTATTTTATTAAAGTCGATTTAAGGATTCGATCGTTGGAATGAATAGTGAATAGTTACTATTCACTGCGAGAATCGCGTAGAGTTTTTATTCGCTCTTTTTGGGAAATATTTCGAATCGTTTTAAGAGGAACAAGGCAACATTTACAGGATTAAATATAGACATGGAAGTAACATGTAACAAGATTAATTCGAGGAATGCAACATTTGGATCATACATATGAAAGGAAAGCTCCGAAAGTTCATAACTTGTTCTTGATTTCTTTTGCAAGTTTAAGGATGATAACCATGGATAAAGACTCTCTTAAGGCTTACAAGCTCTTGTTGTGTGTTTAAGGATTCAAGGAAGGTATACCACTCATCCACCCTTTGATTTATGTTGAGATTTAAGTGAAGTTTCTAGTAATGTTTAAGATTGAGCATGTTTATGGAGTTTGGAGTATGTATGGTTAATTCTTGATGGATACTTGTTGTTGGTTGATGTTGGTGATATGTTCTTGAGGTATATAAACTGATTATGTTGTAAAAATGGTTGTTTTGTTGAATTGATTTGGTTTTAAGAGGTTTTGACATAACAAAAACCGGGAAACGTTACGATTATAGCCGTCGTAATGCCCATTTGATTTAAGGCTGTCTTGAGCAAGGATTACGAACTGGTCTTGGAATATTTTTGAACAACACTGACAATGAAAATGTAGGTCTTGTTTTAAGGTTTGTTTTGGTATAAAGATCATGTCTATACGAATTACGGTTTAAGAGAAAAGTGAGTTTTAGTAAACGCCGTTCGGAGGAACAACCCATCTCTGGTCAGTCACTTTGAGGATATATTTGGACCACTTAGAAGCCATATTAAAATGTGAAACTTTGAGGAATAATGACAGAGACAGTTAGGAAGGCTCACGAAAAATATTCGGATTAAAAATATTATTTTTCGATTTTATAAAAATGTTTTAGCTGAGGTCGCGCAAGTGAAAACCACTAAGAACATGACTTAGAAACCAATGTTGTAAATGGTTAAGTATAACTTGTATTCGAGGATCAATTTCGGACTAAACCTTCGACTTAAGTAATTGTCGACTAAACGTGGACTTAGTATGAGCCCTCTAACGAGCTATTAATTTCTTGGTTGTGTTTCGCTTACGTGTTTAAGCATTGAGTACAAGTGGACTATCCAGGGGATTAATCGTGCGGTTGCTTTGACTTTGTCTAGATTGTCTGGCATCGTCGCGAACCCCTATCACTTCTCGAGCATCAGGCAAGTTTACTAACCCTTACTCTATTGTTAGAGTGGGCATATTTTCAAATGTTTAATACTTGTTGATTCAAAAATATATCTATATATATATATATAGTCCTTGTTCCAAGTATCGTGCAAGTTTTCTAATCCCATGTTGTATTTCAGATTACATTATACTGATGACGCCTATGATATGATAGATGCATGTTTTCAAACCTCACATCGTATATAGATGTGATATTATTAAAACTATTGAGATTATAGTATATGCATGTGATAGAGGCAAGTTTTCAAACCTATGCCTTTATAAACTGATGTTGTGATAAATAAGATATTGAGATATATGCTATGTGTTCATGATTTCGAATCGATATTTATGATGCTAAGTATAAGTTGGACTTATAAGCTATGGTTATGGTAATATATATATATATAAGTCGATATGTCAAGAAAAACCCTCAGTAGGGGGTATATACTCCGTGTTTATACTAAGGACCGAGAATTGTATCAGTTGTTATCTAGGGTTATATTATTAATATTATATTATCCATTCTTTTGTTAAGAAAGTATTTGGGAATTACTTCTAAATAAATATCCTTTATTAAATATAGTTTTCATTAATTATTTAAAACCCTACTTCTTAAGAAAGTATTTTGTGAAAACTATTCTTTAACCCTAGATAACTAATAAAGTTTTATTATAAATATAATTAGAGAAGGTTCCCAAATCTATTTCTCTTTTAAGTCTATATTCGGAAAGACTTAAATGTTCGTTCAAACTACAAAGACTCATGAAACCTCTCTCAAGATTATATGTTTGTTCCAAGTGGACTGCCCGGTCCTAAATCTTTTCGAAACTATTAATTTAACAGCTTTGTATGCTACCATCAAAATGATTTTGATTACTTTCTCAAGATTCGAGAAGTAAGATCAGTGGAATAAGTTGTATCCATTAACAAGCATCAGCTTGGGAAATATGGGTGAATTTTCCTTTCCAACCAGATATGACTACTTTGTGGAGTCGTATACTTGGGGAAAAAGGGAAAGGAACTTTACGTTTCAGAGTCATGGATTCACTCGAAACTCGGAGAATATGTAAGGGACTGAGTAGCGCCGGTCCCCTAAGGGAATTACAATAAGACCGACGGACTATGAACGGGTCTGTTCTTCCCTTAGATGATTAGTAAGTGCCCGACCGTAGGGTAAGAGGAGAGTAACAGGCCGACGGACTATGAACGGGTCTGTTCTTCCCACCTACAACCGAAGGCGGGGAGGTAGGTCGGTGTGAGACTGAATATCTTCCCTTCTACGTAGAAAAAGACCAGGGGGATACATCTTGCGACTGATCATCGTAGGGGTATCCTCGGCGCCTAGAATCTCCATCTACAGTTCATCATCCATGAAAGAACATGTTTTATGCAAGTTTTCAGAGAAGGAAAGTTTATGCAAGTTTTCAGAGAAAGAAAGTTTACACAAGCTTACTCAAATTTATACAAGCATATGAGTTTATAAGAAAGTATATGAGATTACAAAAAGGTATTTGATTTGATGAAAAAGATATATGGAATCAGATGAGTTTAGAAAATGGATTGGAAATATTTTGCACTGTCTTTATTTCCAAATTATGATATGAGGTAAATGTTTGATATGAAAGATGATATTTGAATTTTCCTTATAACTTCATCTTTTAAGTTATATGTTGATAGTCTACTTATATTTTATATAGCAGATATTTTACGAAAAGGATATACTGGGTTATCTTGCTACTTCATCTTTTATTTTATACTAGAACTTTGTTCATAGTATGAATATCGAAAGTTGCAGAGTATTATGGAAATGATTTCAGTATCGAGATATTTTGAAAAATTATTATCGTATGCCCGCTTTATTTCTGGGTTGAATAAAAGGTAGAATTATGTCATACTTTCATTCCCTTGCTGAGCTATCGCTCACTCTTGCTATTGTTTTATATATATTATATAGCAACGAAACATGATGCCAATGGGACGGCACATACCTCGCAAGGCATTTCCATAAACAGTTTCTAGCAGCGATCCCGAGAGTAGTACGAACCAATCGAATCAGGCTACGGCTTTTGGTATTCAACTTATGTTTAGACATGAATGGTATTAGAGGATTGTGAGCATCAGAAGGCTAAGTTGGTAATGTAACAATACTTAGAAATTGTATCAGTAACAGATTCAAAAGACATTTGGGTATTGTAATAAATATTATTTATTCCGTAATTATTGTAGTGTGTCGTTTATGAGACTCTAACCTGTGTGTGTGTGTGTGTGAGACATATATTGTGGGGTCATGAGCGGATGAAATATGAATGGTGTGAGTAATACAGGTAAGGCAAGGGTACATGGATCGTGACAACCCTAAATCCCCGACCCCGGATTTGGGGCTGTTACAGAGATGGTATCAGAGCGTTAGGTTACAGTCCTCAGAAACGATAGGAGATCGAGTCTTACAATACCCTTAAGAATGATAAGAACATCTAGAGCTCAAATTGAGTTCGTAGTCGGGTTAAAGGACATGACCCTGACTGTTTAAGATGAAGTCCCCTCTCGGGCTTGAACGACTTGAACGAAGCCTGTTACTCGTAGTCCCCTGAAGGTGACCGATTGTTATTAAAGTTTCAACTGCTTAAAGGCTTACCAAAAGTATTCCTTTACGAAAAGTATTTCTTTTAGCCCTTGAAGTTTAGCAAAAGTATTCTTTATAGCCCCTGAAGTTTTCGTAAAGGTCCAATTAACCCTTATACTGTTATCTTTACTAAATGTCAAATGTCTGTTTTACCCTCTCCGATATATACCGATATTGACTTTTTTCTCGTCTGTACCGTTAAAAGGGCTAATTGGACTTTATTGGATACCTCGGGGGCTAAAAGGTACGGTTTCAAAGTTTTAGGGTTGATGGGTATAAACCGTGAAACTTTAAGGGTTAAAAGGTCATAAAACTTAATATATATGGTAGTTGTAACAAGATAAGTGATCAGCAGATTTTTTTACCTGAAACATGCAATTAAACATTCAACAATTTAATTTTAAAAAAAAACTATATTTAATTAATGAAGGTCAAAAATTGAAAAAAATTGAACATGTAACTAATAATACTTTTAAAGAATTAACAAATACTGCAATACATGAACTGATGAACTATATAATTTCTCGACGACTTATCTTTTATAAGTATTATTTTTGTTATAAAAAGAAATTTAAATTTCTAGATGTTATAAAAGTAAATTCAAAATTCTAATTTAAAATAGAGGAGTTTTAGAAAAATAAAAAAATATGATCCAATATAAATTAGAGGTTATACTTACCTTTTATACAATATTTTCTTTTATACAAAATGAAATGATTTATTTAGTTTCAAAAAAAAAAAGTTTTGATTTTCTTTTCTAAATAATAGGACTAAAAGAAGGAAGTTTAATTTTAAGTAATTAAAAATGAGGAGATCTAGAAAATTAGAAAAATATGAATGATTCATATTTACCAACGATGAATCATTTTGAATTGTTAAAAAAAATGTGAATTATTAGTAAAATCAGATTCTCCCTTTTGAAGACACTGAAGAATGAAGAATCTACCAACAGCTAGAAATCGGTTGTGGCCATCGATGACTTGCAATAGCCCACAGGGACAGGGAGGGGAGTGACCATATGTTGCCCATGCCAAAGTTTGTTTTTAACAGAGCTTTTAATCTAAATTATGCCGGACCATAAAATTCTTCAATTATGCACACAACTAGCTACTTAATAATTTCCCAGTCCTTTTCTTTTTACAACTTGGTCACTTTGTTTATTCTTACCACAATGTTGCGTACCTGCCTGTTTGGGATATTACAAAAAAGTTAATTTATAGCTTAAAATGAGCAAGTGTCGTATAAGTGATAAGTTGATGAATTCTTGTAAGTTATACGGGTGTTTGGATAAATTTACTTATAAGTTAGTTAAGAATTTGCTAAATTAAATTTGAAAAAATAAATTTTAAATACAATGATTTCAACACTTGTATTTTAAATTAAAAAATATATTTAAAAACACAAATGTAAAAATATAAAATATTAGAAAAATAAAGAAATCAAAGAATAAGTTGATAAGTTAAGTAAAATGTTGGTGATTTCTAACATTCAACTTATCAATTTATAAATTATAAGTTATCAAATAAATTGAGTACGCAAACATCCCTAATAAGCTCTTATCAACTTATAATGTATAAATGACCGCGACCAAACAAGCCCTGCATCTTATATTATTAACTTATAATATATAAATGACCGTGAACAAACATGCCCTGCATCTTATCTGCACTTAGCTTTCATGTATAGAGTGTATGTATGAAACTCAAAAAGTAAAAGAGATCGACTACAAATTGGGAGCATCTTATTACAAACAAATGCGACCTAAAATGATGGAGGAAATGAGGTGGCTTGTAGGACAACGTGGCTAAAGGAATACCGAGTGCGTCAGCGCACAGTGCCGACATGGGATAATTATATTACAGACTAATTTTGGACAAAACCGCCTCATTTGATTATGTTACGCCATATTTTCGGTTGCCTCAATTATCTCATAATTTCTCAATATTAATCTATTAATAATTATTGCTTAACCACTAAGTAATATCCTCTCTCTGAAACGAGGAAATAATCAATATCAATCAATCAATAACGGAAAATATCTCCAAACGATTCTTTCAAATCAGGAAAGAATCACAACGCTAATATAACTCTAAAAAGATAAAATCAACTTATCTCAATATATCCCTTAACAATCACAGGGATTAAAAACAGTATCCTATCACAAAACTGCGTTGGCTTGATCCTTATATATAAACAGGGTACACATGCATCTTGGAAAAAGATCTGACACATCTAACAAGTCGAGACACTTTTCAAGTACAGCCCCAAACATCCAAAAATCACAAATCTCCTATTTTCATAATTTCGTTATTCCAGCAATCCCCGAAATTTGTTATCACCAAATTCATCTGTTAACAATTGGCGCTAGAAGGAGGGGATTATTTTTTGATTGTGGAGGACAGTCAAATCATCTACATCATGCACAAGTGGGTTTTATCGGATATGGAGCGGCTTTAATGGAAGAACAAAATGGTGAAAGCGGTGGTTCGTGGTTCTATTCAAAATTAAGATAATTTTTCTTATGATTTTGTCCGTATACATAAGTTATCTTATAAAATTCGTAGTAAATTTAATACACATCAGATTTTGATGATTTTTTATGATCCGGAAAGCTTTTGCGATTTTCTACAACTTTTGTTCTTGGTGTTTTCTGAAATTATGTTTCGATCTATTTTCAAAATCACAAAACATAATTAGATCCCGTTTTTCAGTATTTAGAAATTAATCAGCAGATGTTTTATTTGATTCCCTGTTTGTTATAAGTCTGTTTCTGACGAGCCATATATCATCGGAAATCTCTTTTCGTTTCCTACAACTTTCATGTTTTGTGTTTTCCAATAAAATATCGTTTACAGGATCAAAAAGGTAAAAAACAGATCTGGGCAGAATCTGAATCATGGTGATGTTAAAGAATTGTAATGCAATATTCATAGCACATGATTTGATTACTTTACTAACTCGTGCATGGACAAAAATAAGTGTGGAGGTCCTTATCTGATAAGAGTAACGTTTTCGAAAGGTCTTTTTTCCAAAGAGGATAATATTTTTGAAAACCCTATTTCGAGTAGGATAATATTTTTGAAGACCCTCTTCCAAGAAGGATAATATTTTTGAAGACCCTCTTTCGAAGAGGATAATATTTTTGAAGACCCTCTTTCGAGGAGGATAATATTTTAGAAGACCCTCTTTTGAAGATGATAATCTTGTTTGAAGTCCCTACGGGTTAATCGTCTTCTGAAGGTCTATTAGGTTAATCTTGTTTTGAAGGCCCTGCATCATTCACATCATGCATTCATTAATCATCATGTGCATCACTCGCATCATGCATTCATTATATCATCATTGGACATTCTTAGATTATGTGGTTGTCTCTGTGTGATATTTTTGAAGGCCCTTCTTTGATGAAGGTGTTTCTTGGAATTATTTTTGAAGGTCTTTCTTTGATGAAGGTGTTGCTTGAAATTATTTTTGAAGGCCCTTCTTAACGAAGGTGTTGCTTAGAAATTATTTTTGAAGGTCCTTCTTTAAAGTGTTGCTTGGAAATTATTTTTTGAAGGCCCTTCTATGAGGAGGGTACTGCTTGTAATACCTTGGTAAACCCGTACTTCCGGGGTGCTTACCTGTACATCCGGGAAGCTCACCAAGAAGAGATTTCTCCCTCTTATGGAGAGAAAAGAGTCCTCCCTCTTATGGAGAGAAGAGTCCTCCCTCTTATGGAGAGAACCTTGGTAAACCCGTACTTCCGGGGTGCTTGTCCGTATTTCCGAAAAGCTCACCAAGAAGAGAGTCCTCCCTCTTATGGATAGAAGAGTCATCCCTCTTATGTAGAAGAGAGTCCTCCCTCTTATGGAGAGAAGAGTCCACCCTTTTAAGGTGAAGAGAGTCCACCTTCTTAAGGTGAGAAGAGTCTTCCCTCTTATGGAGAAAAGATTTCTACCTCTTAAGGAGAAGATCCTCCGGGATAATGCTTGGACTACAATCTCAACACATTACATTCTCTCCTTATTCAACATACAAGGACATCACTACTAGTGCTAGTACATTCTTCTACTTCTATCTCTTGAATAGTTGATTCACAAACCTAACTTTACAAGGGGAAGTGCAACAATATCTACATAAAGCCGCTCATTCTCCTACACTTTGACTCGGGAAATTCGTAAGATCAAAACACGCTTAGTTCTCTAGTACATCAAGCTGCACCAAAGAACTGGGGGTAGTTGTTATGCCATATTTTCGATTGCCTCAATTATCTCCTAATTTCCCAATATTAATCTATTAATAATTATTGCTTAACCACTAAGTAATATCCTCTCTCTAAAACGAGGAAAAAATCAATATCAATCAATCAATAACGGAAAATATCTCCAAACGATTCTTTCAAATCAGGAAAGAATCACAACGCTAATATAACTATAAAAAGATAAAATCAACTTAACTCAATATATTCCTTAACAATCACATGGATTAAAAACAGTATCCTATCACAGAACTACGTTGGCTTGATCCCTATATATGAACAGAGTACGCAGGCATCTTGGAAAAGGATCCGACACATCTAAAAAGTCGAGACACCTTTCAAGTCCAGCCCCAAACATCCAAAAATCCCAAATCCCATATTTTCATAATTTCGTTATTACAACAATCCCCGGAATTTGTTATCACCAAATTCTTGCGTTAACCGATTATAACACCAGGAGCCGCACCCCGTCCCCAGCCTTCCACGCGTCGCCGGTTTACGCTGCAACTTGCATATGCCCATCTCCTCATTTTTTATTCTTAAATCTTAATACATAAAGTTTATTATTGGTTTAAATATCAAAGTGGTCATTGAAGTGAAGACCATATATCATTTTCATTACTGATCTCAACGGGGTATCGTTTCAATCACTAAAGTCATCATAAACATCAAACAAATAACTCTAAATATGTGTTCGAAAAGTAAAAATAACTTTTCTCGAGTTCTACACATATTTCTTCAATACTACTGCATACAAATGAAAAGTTATGAATTCTAGTATTTCAGATAATTTATTTAGATTTAAAAAAATTCATTTACTATTTATTTTTAATTAAATCAAAGTAAATAACTATAAAATTAAAAATAAATAGTAAATAATTTTTTTAAAATCTAAATATAATATCATAAATACTAGAGTTCACAACTTTTCATTTGGTTGCGGTAGCATTCAAGAAATATGTGTAGAACTCGATATAAATTATTTTTAGTTTTCGAACACATATTTAGAGGTATCCGTTTGATATTTATGACGACTTTAGTGATTAAAGTGATACCTCGTTGAGATCAGTGATGAAAGTGAGATATGGTCTTCACTTCAGTGACCACTTTGATATTTAACCCGTTTATTATTATAGTTCTCATCTAAACATATTTTTGGTACATTAGTTTCTTCTAATCCGTTCATTATACTTTTGTCTTTTTAACTCGTAAGGATAGTTTCTTCTAATTCGTTCATTATACTTTTATCTTTTTAATTCGTAATGTAATCCAACATTATAACATTAAAATAGAGTTTTATATCAAAGCAACCACCGTTCCAACAAATCACAAAAAATCATCAGGTGGACTACCCAATCTCCACATGAACTCGTTTTAGCCACTAATATATATATATATATATATATATATATATATATATATATATATATATATATATATATACTAGCTTATAACCCGTGCAAGGCACGGGCCTTAAAAATAGTAATAAACTAAGAAATTTAACGTGAACGGAAAATATTAAAATAAAAGTAAAAATTAATATGATAAATTATAAAATGAGAAACTTAAATATTCATTTGAACATAAAAAAATATAAAAAAAATACAAATGAGGCCGAGGAAGATAAATGAAGTATTATTAATATTATTTTATAATAAAATAATATTAATAATAAGGACAGATAGAAAATCTAACATGTTTTAATTAAAAAAAGTAATTGACCGTGATATTTTTAGAATTGTTTTAATTATATTAATTTTATGTGTTAAAAAAATACGTACACTTGTTAAAATAGGTAAGTTTTTTTAAATAATTAAAAGTATTAAAATAGGTTTTAAAATATATAAGTTGCACTTGATATTTTTGGAAAAGAGAGATTTTAATGATAACAAATATAAAAGGTAATATATTTTAATTTAAAGGCAATTGCCCGTGATATTTTTGGAAAAGAATTAGATTTTGTTAGAAAAAAAATGTTTTAACTATAAAAGACAATCAGCTAGTTACTATTTTTATATTATTTTATTATTTATTAAATAGAGTATTAAAATAGGTTTTAAAATAAATAAGTAAGGATTGCACCTCATATTTTTGGAAAATAGGGATTTTAGTGATGATGTGTTTTAATTATATTAATTGTATTTGTTAAAAAAAATACGTTCACTTATTAAAATAGGTAAGTTTTTTTTAAATAATTAAAAGTATTAAAATATGTTTTAAAATATATAAGTAAGAGTTGCACCTGACATTTTTGGAAAATAGAGATTTTAGTGATAACAAATATAAAATGTAATATATTTTAATTTAAAGGTAATTGCCCGTGATATTTTTGAAAAATAAGTAGATTTTGTTAGAAAAAAAATGTTTTAATTATAAAAGGGAATCAGCTAGTTAATATTTTTATATTATTTTATTATTTATTAAATAGAGTATTAAAATGGATTTTAAAATAAATAAGTAAGGATTGCACCTCATATTTTTGGAAAATAGAGATTTTAGTGATAACAAATATAAAAGATATTATGTTTTAATTTAAAGGTAATTGTCGTGATATTTTTGGAAAAGGAGTAGATTTTGTTAGATTTTTTTTTAATAATAAAAGGCAATCAGTTAGTTACTATTTTTATATTATTTTATTATATATTAAATAGAGTATTAAAATAAATAAGTAAGGATTGCACCTCATATTTTTGGAAAACATAGATTTTAGTAATAACAAATATAAAATGTAACATGTTTTAATTTAAAGATAATTGTAATGATATTTTTGGAAAAGGAGTAGATTTTGTTAGAAAACAAATATTTTAATTATAAAAGTCAATCATCTAGTTACTATTTTGGTAACTTGATAATAATACAATTTCATTAAAGATTTGATTTGTAGTAGCCTTCGTTATCCTAAAAAGAAAGAAATATATTTGTAGTAGTGTATCCTAAATTTAAACAAATTAGATCCCACATTTCCATTTTTTTGATTAGATTTCAATATTATTTGATTTTTATGTAGTAAAATATAGTGAAATATTAATGTAGAATAAAACTTTCCCGAATTTTGATTATATTATTAATTTATTAATTAGAAAAAGTACCGAAAACCAAAAACCGACCGTTAACCGAAAACCAAAACTTTCAATGTTTCGGCTTTAATAATATAGTATCCAACATTATAACATTAAAATGGAGTTTTATATCAAAGCAACCACCGTTCTAACAAATCACAAAAAATCATCAAGTGACTCTATTAATAGCGGTTAGATATTTGTGATCAAATCGATGAGAACCGTTAGATAAAATATTAAAATTATTATATATAATATCTTTTCTATTTTTCTTAACTAAAATATCTCATTTTCCAAAAATATCACAGACAGTTTCATTTAATAAAATAACATAATAAGGTTATAATTGCTAATAACTAACTCATTACCTTTTTTAGCCAAAGTGTATATTCTTTTTTAGATTTTTTAACTAAAATTTCTAATTTTCTAAATAAAACCTATCATTTTCCAAAAATATCACGAACAGTTCTATTTAATAAAATAAAATAAAAATATTAAAATTATTAATGACTAACCGATTAGTTTTTTCTTCCAAAACATATATTCTTTTTTATATTTTCTAACTAATATTTCTCCAAACTAAAACCTCAAAAATATCACGGGCTATTCCATTTAGAAGCATAAAATACTAATATTATAAATACTAATAATTAACCGATTATCTTTATTAGCCAAATCGTATATTTTTCTTTATATTTTCTAACAAAAAATTCTCCTTTTCTAAAATTATGACATACGACATCTATCTATCTATCTATACTATTTTTTTAAAATTATGACAGACGGCATTTATATATCTATCTATACTATTATATTAAAAACGGAACATGAAAAGTTTTGTAATCGGTTTGTAGTCTGGTCCTCATATTTTGGTCACTCAATTCATAACCCTTAGATTTTTTTGATCAAATCGATGAGAACCGTTGGATAAAATCCTAAAAATTATTATATAGAGTACTTTTTTTTACCTTTTATATTTTCCAAATTAAATCTTATTTTTCAAAAATATCACAGGCAATTCCATTTAATAATATAAAATAATAATATTATAATTGATAATAACTAACAAGTTACCTTTTTTTAGCCAAAGTGTATATTCTTTTTTGTATTTTCTAACAAAAATTTCTTCTTTTCTATTTTTTCCTAACTAAAACCTCTCATATTCCAAAAATATCATGGACATTTCCATTTAATAAAATAAAATAATAATATTACAACTACTAATAAGTAATCGATTAGTTTTTTTAGCAAAATCTTATTTTTTTTTTATATTTTCTAAACTAAAATTTCTCCTAACTAAAAGCTTCCATTTTCCAAAAATATCAGATGTACTTTTTTTTTTCCTAACTTAAATCTCTTATTTTCCAAAAATATAACGGACAGTTCCATTTAATAAAAGAATGTAATTACTAATAACTAACCGATTAGCTTTTTTAGCCAAATCATATATTATTTTTTATAATTTCTAACTAAAATTTCTCCTAACTATAAGATCTCATTTTCCAAAAATATAACGGGCAATTCCATTTAATAAAATAAAATCCATACTATCATATAATAGACTAGACGAAACATTAAAATTTGGTGGGTCGATACAATTTTTTGGTAATTCGTGTTTTACTTAATTACCTTTACTTATCAATAAAAAATATTATTAAATAGTAATATTGCATATTTATAATAACTACCCTTTTCAGCTAAAATACATTACTTTTTCTATTTTTTCTAACAAAATTCCCTATTTTCCCAAAAATATCACGGGCAATTACTTTTTTCAACTAAAACATGTATCTTTCTATTTTTTTTCTTACTAAACTCCCTCCTCTTTCAAAAATATCGTTTTTTGTAGTCTGGTCCTCCAAAAATTTGGTCACTCAATTCATAGCCGTTAGATAATTCTGATCAAATCGATGAGAACCGTTAGATAAAATATTAAAATTATTATATAGAATATCTTTTCTATTTTTCCTAACTAAAACATCTCATTTTACAAAAATATCGCAGACAGTTTCATTTAATAAAATAACATAATAAAGTTATAATTGCTAATAACTAACCCATTACCTTTTTTAGCCAAACTGTATATTCTTTTTTATATTTTCTAACTAAAATTTCTAGTTTTCTATTTTTCCTAACTAAAACCTCTCATTTTTCAAAAATATCACGGACATTTCTATTTAATAAATTAAAATAATAATATTATAATTACTAATGACTAACTGATTAGCTTTTTTTTCCCAAACGTATATTTTTTTTTATATTTTCAAACTAAAATTTTTCCTAACTAAAACTTCAAAGATATCACCAACAATTTCATTTAGTAACATAAAATACTAATAATTAATCAATTAGCTTTATTAACCAAAACATATATTCTATTTTAATAACTAACATTTCTACCTTTTTATTTTTCCTAACTAAAACCTCTCATTTTCTAAAAATATTACGGACAGTTCTATTTAATGAAATAAAATATTAATATTATAATTACTAATAACTAACCGATTAGCTTTTTTTGCCAAAGTATATATTCTTTTTTATATTTTCTAACTAATATTTCTCCTAGCTAAAATTTCTAAAATATCACGGGCTATTCCATTTAGTAGCATAAAATACTAATATTATAAATACTAATAATTAACCGATTAACTTTATTAGTAAAAGGGTATATTTTCTTTTATATTTTCTAACTAATTTTTTTTCTTTTTCTAAAAATTATCACAGACGACATATATATAATTATCGATTACCTCAAATGCGACACTAAACACTAAAAATTAGTCAAAAACAGTCCCTATAAATTATTAAATCATGTCGAGTCAAATAAAAATTCATTATAATTTTTTAACAATTTAATATAGAAAAATGAATGCATAAATTAATCATCAAAAAAATAAAAGCAAATAAGCCAAATAAAAAATAAAATAAATATTAATAATATTAATTTTAAAAAATGTAAATAAAGATTAAATTTCGTCAAATATGTAGTATTATATTTTTTTTTCTTTAATATATAATAGATCAACTGTATCCTATATATAATTAACAAAATTTAAAAATTAAGTAATAAAATATTTAAAAGTAACACATGCAAAAAAAGTTTTATTAGTAGTTTGGTTAGTCGTTCTTTAATTTGTTAATTCAATAGTTAAGATATTTATATTAAAAAAATTAACTATGCTAATTAGAACGTTATTTGGGTCGTGTGATGTGGTTATACTTTTTAAGTCAATATACTTGGACTAATTTACGGGCTTATTTATTAAAAAATATTTTAGTACATCTCTAAAGATATTTATTTAAGCATAATTATTACACATCAATTAAAATAATATACTAATAAAGTATATTATTTTTAATTAGTATAATATATTATCATTAATTATCACAAATTACTCTAATTATTTTAAAAGTAAGTCTAATTATTTTATAAACTTATTTAAATAGTGTTATTTTTAAAAGGTTATTTATTATTTTTAACATATCTTATTATTATAATTATAAATTTCAATAAAAATATATTTAGAGACCTACTTTGTTTTTTTTTAACAAATTCATTTAATATCCAATTAATAAAAATATTATACACAAACACAAATAATAAGTTAACAACTATTAAACAATCCTTGAATCGCAATACACTCTCTCATACACAATCTCACATATTTCCCTTCATTTTTAATTTGATTTTTTCCGTCAATCGGTGAGCTATTTTTGAAATTCGACTTCACTATATATTTTTTTCATCCCAATGATCAATTTGCATACCATATGTAATATATTTTGACGCAATTTAAGAAATTTTTTATTTAATTTCTAGTTTCTAGTCTAAGAGGGGTTTATATTGGAGTAAGATCATGGATAAAAACTTAATAAAAATTTCTTAAATTACGTCGAAAAATATCACATATGGTATGCAAATTAATCGTTGGGAGATGGAGAAAAATACAGTGAAGTTGGATTTCTAAAAAAGCTCACCGAGAAAAATCAAATTAAAAACAAAAGGAATTAGGTGGAATGGTGTATGGAATGATGTATTTTATTTGTGTATAATGCCTATAGGGGGCCATTATATTAATCAATCCAGCTGAATTAGTTTCTAGTTTCTATTGGAAATTTGGTCAAACTTGACATGACTACGCATAGTTATCATGCGTGCAAAACATCCCTCACGCATGCTTGTCATGCGCATATTTTGATTACATATACAAGTATGTGATGCGTATATTAAATACGCCCAAATTTACTACGTATACTGTGATTGAATGAGACATTATATCTTTTTATATAATTAGTGTAAAGGGGTTATTTGGTATGGTGTGGTACTGGTCGTCACTTTCCTAATTTTACACGACGCATTAGCTTTAACCTAAACTCTATTTTAATAACATCACCAGTAAATATTTAACAATTTAAAATAAAAAAAAATTAATAAAACAAAGAATAAAATATTTATAATGTAGATTAAAGAATAAATATTTCTTTAATGTAAGACAGAAATAGCGAAGAATTTGACTATACCAATATATAGTATATATCTCATTTAAGAATTTATCTTTAATTATTATTTTAGCAAAATTTCTATCATAATTTGTTAACTATTTAATTTAAGATTTATCTTTATATTAATTACTTTTTTTATTTTCTAAGATCATTGCTTAATCTACATTATAAATATTTTATTCTTTGTTTTAGTAATTTTTTATTTTAAATTGTTAAATATTTACAGGTGATGTTATTAAAATAGAGTTTAAGTTAAAGCTAATGTGTCGTGTAAAATTAGGAAAGTGACTAATTATATATAAAGATATAATTAGTTTCATTTACAAATGTTCCTGTCATTTTGAGTTAAAAAGGAAAAAAAAATCTGAATGTCTATGAAATTCAAATTTCAAAATAAAAAGATAACTAAAATATTCTATTCTCATTTAAAAAACTGAAAATTTTTAAAAACAAAATTTAAATCTAAAAAAAAATTTAGATATGTTTAATATTATGATTACCACTATACACCTAAAATAAATCACCAAAACAAAGAATATAATTATAATGATTTATCATGAATATTAAACAATGATCTTAAGAAAATAAAAAATATAAAAAAGTTATTTATAATCAGAAAAAATAGATTTTAAAATTAATAATCAACAAATTATGATATATATTTAGCTAACAAAATAATAAAAGATAAAATTTTAAATTAGTATATCTATCACTTTAATGTAAATTAGTTTCAGAAAACAAAATACTATAAAGTAAACAAATAGCAAACTAAATTAAATAAAAATTGTCAATTATTAGCTCGATATAAAACAAACAAATACCAAATTAAAATTATCAAAGTTAAATTTGAAAAATAATAGAAGACTAAATAAATTATCACAAAAAAAAATCAGTGATTTTAAAAATATAAAAAAAACCAAAAATAAGTATCATTCCAAAAATATAACATAAACTGACATAACAAATATGTAATAAATATATGTTTTCAGATTTAGTTAATACTAGCTTAAAACCCATGCGATGCATGAATTGTTTTTAATAATTATTATTTTTATATTTTATTAATTGTATTTGTTAAAAAAATAAGTATGTAGGTTAAACTTTTTTAAATAATTAGAGGAGTTTTAATAATAAAAAATTGAAATAGTAATATGTTTTAGTTGAAAAAGGTAATTGCCCGTAATTAAAATTATTCAAATAGGTTTCAAAATATATAATTAAGGATTTGTCCGTAATATTTTTGGAAAAAAAGGATTTTAGTAAGGAAAAATAAGAAAGTAACATGTTTTAGTTGAAAAAGGTAATTTCCCGTAATTAAAAGTATTAAATAAATTTTAAAATAAATAAGCAAGGATTTGCGCCTGATATTTTTGTAAAATGATGTATTTTAGTAAGAAAAAAAAAGAAAAATAACATGTTTTAGTTGAAAAAGATAATTGTCCTTGATTGTTTTAGAAAAAGAGAGGATTTTGTTAGAAAAAATAGAAAAAGTAATGTATTTTAGGCTTTAGCTGAAAAGATAATTGGTTTTAAATAATGTTATTATTTAATAATATTTTTAAAAATAAATAAGGGTAATTAAGTAAAATCACAAAATATCGACCCCGTCCGTCCGATTACCAAAGTTTTAATGTTTCGTCTATTACAAGATAGTATAAATAGTATAAATTATTTTTTAATTAGAATAAAGAACCGAAAACTGAAAACCGAAAAACTTTCAATGTTTCGACATTAATAATATAGTAATGTTTCAACTTTAATAATATAGTATTAATTTAAAATTTATAAAATTGAAATTAAAATAGATTGATACTTTTGGGAAAATAAAAAAATCACAATTTAAATTAAATTAAAAAAATATACTAATAATTTATAAAGCTTCCCGTGCATTGCGCGGGTATAAACCTAGTACATGAAAGTTTGTGGATGCCTTAAATTTGTATAGCTCACCACGTATGTGAACATTGTGTATTCGTGGATATTTTATAAAAGAGGGCAGCTAGACCTTTCACCCAAATATTAGTACGTAGTGTATTAATTACAATTAATTTAAATTACGAAAAAAAAACCTCTAACATATGAACATTAATTAATTTTTTTTTAAGTACGAGGGCAACTAGACCTCTCACCAAATATGAGTACGTAGTATATTAATTATAATTAATTTGAATTATGAAAGAAACCTAACATATTAACATGAAATATTTTTTTTTTATCGTGGCCGAGTTCGTTTGAAGTTAATGAAATTTATTTTAAATTTGTAAAAAAAAAATAAAAAAAATTGTAAGTTAGGAGTGTCTTTCTTTCTTTCTTATGGGTGATGGTCAAAAATATCATTTTTTTTAAATTGGGTGACAAGAATACCCATTTTCATGTTGGCCAAAAATACCAATATATTACGCATTCAGAAAATGCGTATTACTATTACTCACTTGAATAATGGGTAACACGTGTTTTTTTGAAAAAAAATTACAAAAAACAAATAAAAAATGTTGAAAAGAGAGATACACATTTAATGTGTATCACCCCTTTAATTTTTTTAATTTTTCTTTTTATGTAATATTCATTTTTTAAATGCGTAATAATGATATCCAATTTTAAAATACGTAATAAAATAGTATTTTTGACCAAAATTTTTGAAAATGATATTCGTGTCCCTGTGACATTTTTTCGTTGCTTACTTGGGAGTTAGAGCACCAAGCCTAATAGAAAAATCTCCCTGATCTCCTTGACAGCTCACAGGATACTTCCCTCATCTTCTGCATTGTGCCTATAAATAGCTAAGCAATGCCACCAAGCTGCCATGTGTTCCTCTGCCTCTGAGTGCCTCTCACTCTGCTCCCGCCCCTACAGTACGACACCAACTCATCTCCCTTCTTTTATTTCCTCATATTTCTCTCTATCATACGTATACTTTCATATCTTTATCATCCTTTCTCTGCTTATTTTCTCCTCGACCTTCTCACAAAACTTATCCAACCATGGTACTCTCACAAGAAGAATTTGATGTTGTCCGGTCCATTACTCCCACACTGTTGTTTCATGGCATTCCTGTCATCGACATCTCCAACCCGGACTCTAAGTCGTGCCTTGTTAAGGCCTGTGAAGACTTTGGCTTTTTCAAAGTTATCAACCATGGTATCCCAACTCAACTCATCTCCAATCTTGAATCACAAGCAATCAAATTCTTTTCTTTACCTCTCTGTGAAAAAGAAAAATCAGGGCCTCCAAACCCTTTTGGTTATGGAAACAAGAGCATTGGACGTAACGGAGACATCAGCTGGCTTGAGTATCTTCTCTTGACAACAGGGCCTGAGTTTGATTATGAAAAACTTGCATCTGTTTCTGCTCCTACACCAGAAAACTTTAGGTAATAAGTCAAGACATAATGAAATGCAAGTGACGTTCTTTTTGTTTTTCCTAATCAACTCAACTCATGTCGTTCATGGTGGAGTGATCGGTCAAGATTGGAAAACCTAACTTCGGTCTGCTAGATTTATTTTTTATTTTTTTTCCAAGTAAGAACTCGTAGACGTTACTCTTTATGCAACAATCAACGTGTAAGATGAGTAAATTCAAAATAAGTCTGTGTTTATAAACTCAACATTATATAAATGGTTTGTATTTAATTAATTTGCAGGGGTGCTGTGAATGATTATGTATCAGCTGTGAAGAAAATGGCATGTCGGATACTGGAGCTTTTGGCTGAAGGTTTGAGTATTGATGAGAAGAATGTATTCAGTAAACTTGTAATGGATAAACAGAGTGACTCTGTTTTTAGGCTGAATCACTACCCTCCGTCGCCAGATAAAAATTTGATTGGGTTCGGAGAGCACACCGACCCACAAATCATATCTGTTTTAAGGTCTAACAATACCTCAGGCCTGCAAATCTCGTTGAGAGAGTACGGCTGGTTTTCCGTTCCACCTGACCAAGACTCATTCTTCATCAATGTTGGTGACTCTTTGCAGGTAAAGATATCGTTGTGTATACGAGTCACTTTCAAGTATTCAACACTATGAATCTACTAGAAATACCCAACATTTTGCACGGGGTAAAATTAATGTGATAACAACACTGGTGATTCATAACTTTATGTAGTTGTCAATATTTCATTTTCTTGAAATGGACTACACACTAACTAATACATTATCAAAAATGCAATTATGCAGGTAATGACTAATGGGAGGTTCAAGAGTGTGAAGCATAGGGTTTTGGCAAATAGCGATAAATCAAGGGTGTCAATGATTTATTTTGGAGGACCACCACTGAATGAGAAGATAGCTCCGTTGCCTTCATTGCTTATGGAAGGAGAGGACAGCAGCTTGTACAAGGAGTTCACTTGGTTTGAGTACAAAAAATCAGCCTATGAGTCCAGGCTTGCTGATAATAGACTCTGTCTGTTTGAGAAATTTGCAGCTTCATAGTACCTGCTAGTCTTTCGATTAATAAATATCGATAATATTGCTGTTCTTTCGTTTTTGTACATGGTTGTTGTGGTTTTTCCCCTGTATATTGAGAGAGTAGTGTTTTTTCCAAAATTTAGATTCAAATCATCAAAATTTCAAGAGTTTCATACATAATGGTTACTGCCTTGCTGATGCATATCTCCTGCTGTATTTGGTGCAACCCAGGTAAACCATTAGTTTTCAATTTCATTTAATTCTTGATAAAAGCATGATGAATTGGTGAACTTCTAAGTTCTGACCAATGTGATGTCCTCTTGATAAATTTCTCAGTACTTCAAACAAGAGTATAAAGTAACTTCATATTATTTTGGCTTATTAATATTTCGACCCTCAAAATTTCCTCAAAAATACATAGTAGCCCTTAAAATAAAAAAAAACATACTTCCACATTCTTAATGTTTGACATTTGTACATCCCGACCCTTTTTCATATTTTTTTCATATTTTTCTTCCAATTTTACCCTCATAATTTCAATTTTGACCCTCAAAGTTTGCATAAAAGTACTCATCAGCATTCAAAATATGGCGCACTTGTACATCTTGACCCTTATATTGAGTTATTTTCATAATCGTCTCAACATTCGATTTGCTGATATTTTGAATGAATATGTTGATCTTTTGGATGAATATTAGCTAGTAAATATAGAAAAGTAGTTATGGATCCAGGAGCACCACTAGCAATAATTAGTAGTTAATGAAGATGTTTTCAAAGCTCATTCTGCACTTGCAACTAATGTAACAACTTGAAAATCGTACACTAGATAATAATGGAGGGATCCTAGACATTGATGTCTCATTACAAGTGCAAGTAGAGAAAAAACAACATTAAATTAAGATCTTAATCACATAAAACAAAGTTGAGGGTAAAATAGAAAGAAAAATTATGAAAGATAATTTCAAGGGTTCGGTATACAATTGTCAAACTTCAAAGGTATGAAAGTACTTTTTTTACTTTAAGGGCTGATGTGTATTTTCTTGAAAACTTTGAGGGTTGAAATGTTAATAACCCTATTATTTTTTGTTTTATAAGAAGATTTTTAAAGAGTAATAGTGATAGACAATGAGAATCCTTAAACGCTTAAACCTAAGACATATGACTGAGAATCTGAGATTCGAAGTATCTGGTTCTGATGTGTCACTGATTGTACTCCAGAAAAAATAATTGTAAATTATATTATTGATAGGCTGATAGCGGTCCACTCGCAACCTACACGACTAAGTTCCAACTTATGTGCTGTAACGAAGAACTACATACATTAGGCGTCTCACTAAAATTTCAAATTTTCAAAACTATGATAAATCTCTGAATCATCAATTTATTATTTGAGGCGTCTCACTCAAAGCATGGGAAAGAGAGGAGTGGACCAGAAATCTGCAATGGAATATCATTTTTGAAGATGTGTAAACAGTAGAGGAGAACGTACAGTACTAGTATGGTTTTTGAAATGAATGAAAATGGATGAACTGGCATGGAGATGGATGAATGAGTATAGTATGGGCCAGAGTCAATTTTCATTCTAGTCCTGTACTATCCAGTCTTGCAACTGGATAATGGTCCCTTGTGAACAAGTAGAGCTCTGGATGGTTGGCAGGCATGGGCTTCAACTTCAGTCTCTGCTTGATCGCCACTCATCCTCCAGATCTTTGCATTCCACTCTTAGACACTGAATGCGAAATTTCAATGAAGTTCTCTGTTCGGCCCCGCAACACCCGTTAACTTCCACGTTAAGCCGGCCTCCCCCAACACCATCAGCTGGGCCGTGGCCAAGCCCGACCGAAGTTGTTTTTGGCTGCTTATATTCAAGATAATTCTTCTTTATCTTATCGATTTGGGACTTAGGTTGACACCCACTCTACACTCTCTCCCTCACCTTATACTTTCTTTTTTGTTATTTCTCGAATAATATCTTATAAAAATCTAGTATCTCATGAATGTAAGTTTAGAGGCCATTTGCAATTTCGACACAAGAAAACTATCTCTCTACTCAAGGTAAGATTTGCGTACATCTAACCTCTCAAATTCTACTTTTGTGGCCATGAGAGTGAGATATATTGGATATGTTTATACTTCTTGGGGAGAATCCTGACTGATTGTCTGCAATAAGTGTTTGTGTTACTTTCAGGACTAGTGAAGCCAATCCTGAATAACAAAAAAAAAAAAGTATGCATTGCATATTTATGAATTTGTTACATTTTCTTTCCTCCCAGTTTAGTACTGACTACTGACACACAAATAATATCGTTGAAATAATTAGTATTGCAGACGATATAAAATGATTTCCCAAAATTTGTTATTTGAAACTTTATAGGACAATAGAAGCATACTATGTGTTTCTTCTGCATGTACACAAATCCAACGAATATTATTAATTGAGGACAATGTTGCGTCTCCAGTATCACGGAAAATTGGAAAATCAGTATGAAGTGTTGAGATATAACAGTAGCAACATTTGCAGATGGTTCTGGGAATGCTAAAATGCATCTGGCTTCACGCGTAAATAAGCCAGTAAAGAGAGGACAACAAAAGGAGAGATCAGAACACACGATGAAAAGAGAAGGGCAACATCCCAAGCAATGGACTACAATCATTCTGCCAACATTCTGGATGAAGATGTTCAACAATATACCACAATACACATAATAAAAATAGAGGTCACATACTAAATTGTGAATATGTACGTTCCAATTAAGACCTTTAGTTACGCCTAAAGGTCTTACGGGAGTTGGTAACTTAACATTGTATTAGATCGTGGCCCAATTATGGGTGTATATTCTACAATTCGTTACGTTAATCACTATCCGGTGCCAAAAGGTAAGAGTTGTGCACACACATTTGTGATTAACATAACATATCATGAATTAGATCACCACCACAAATCAGGACAATTCTTCATATACATCAGTTATTAAGTGTTTAAAACGTAAGGTGACTGAAACTAGTAAACTTGAGTTTTACTCTCTTGCCGAGGATATAACACTTTGAAGGAGCTTTTCATCTAGGTTACTATGATGATTCTCACTTTTGGCTCTTCTTCCTCCACAGGTCTCCAAACTTTCTAATACCTGAACTTTTCTTCTTCCCACTTCCATAACCATCATCAGAGTCATCATCTAATCCTTGTGAATCCCCAAATCCAGCAAATCCACCAAGTGGTGGCTCGAACGCACTACAGTAGTGCTTATCCATGGATTCAAACCTTGTAGATACACCTCTTGCATTCATCTCTGCATCCCCTGCTAATACTATTGCAGCAGCATCTGCTGCTTTTCTCCATTGCTCCGTTTGCACTTTGAGCTTCGTCATTTCTATTTCCAGTGCCTCCTTGGCTCCTTCCACAGTTTCAAGCAACTCATTGGAATGAACAATTTCGCCCTGCGTAGTTTTGAGTTCTCCTTCTAGTTGTCTCAACCTCAATATTAGTTCCTCTTCCTTGACTCGAGCTGATGATATCTCCAAATTTGCCTCATGCAACTGAGTCTTTAGCTTTTCATTTTCTTGGGAAACAGAGTCTAGTTCAATTTCTTTATCTCCCATTTTGGCTATCAATAAACTTATCTCATCATTCTTTAAAGCTAACTCATTAACTATTTGTTTCTCAGGTTCAGTAATGGCTGCCGATATGGTTGATAAGTTGAGTTCCACATTGAGTTCATTATCTTCTGTTTGTTGGCCGATTCCAGGCTTCGGTTCCTCACCTGACTTTTCTACTGGAACTTCGAAAACATCAGTTTCTTGCTGACAAGAATTATCATTTTCATTTGCATTACCATCTGTTTCATTGGATTCTTCAATTTCACTTGGTGGAGAATGTTCTTCAACAAGTTCGTCAGCCTCTGGAATAATCGACTCGGCAGCGTTCTTTTCGAGTTCCTGTTGAGCTTGTTCCTTTGCTGCCTGAGCAGAGGTTAACTGATCTTTTAGATTCTTGAGCTCCTCCTGTGCTTTCTGGAGTTGAGATTCCAAACCTGCAATACGAGTTCCAAATCTTTTTTGATTAACAGGATCAGACTGAGAACCTCTAGGGGATCGACCACCTCTCAACTTTGAACTCTTGTCACTGACAGTATTCCGATGACAAGGATCTAACTCTGAGTTGGATTTCCTCAGTTGAGATGAACCTCTGCTATCTCCTAAGTTCGGACTCCTCTGACTCAGTTCTGAACCTCTGCTATATATATAGAAAAAAAAAACAATCAATTTTAGCTCACAAACAACAAACAGTTGCTATACTAACTAAGATGGGAGAAATCTCTAACCTTAATCTTGGCATCTGATCTGCTTATATGTAACTAACTCAACTGCAAAATCAATGGGAAATCTGAGATCTGCAAAACTAAAAGAATGTTAGGTCTAAATGAGATATGTATGCTTGAACAAGTAGTAAAAATAGAGAAAGTTCAAGACCATATACTGAAGCTCTGGAGTAACAAGGGCTTGCAGATAAATCACAGACTATTATTCATTACTTTCATAAAGTTTAGTACTAGATTAAAGTGCTAAAAGCCAGGAGTCATAGATAGATAGAGATCTGCAAAGACAACAAAACAATGTCCAAAGTTATGCATGCGCATGCTGTTCTCTCGCAGTATAAAAGTGTTTTATATACTTTATTGTAAATCTTTGTACTTGTCCAGTAACACACTACATATTAAAAGATGTGCCGGGTCATTCATCAAAAACTACTACTCCTACATAATTGCATTTTTGTTTCTCATTTCTTTCCCATAACTCGTCACTCTAAAATTTCAAGACGTTAAAGTCTCAGAGAAGCACTTCTCCTTAATGGTACGATACGTTTCTCTATGATTGAAAACAACAACATTACCAATACCAATATCAATACCCGTGCTCTAAAACCTCAAGGTATCAGAGAAATGCTCCAACAAGATCTTATGATATTCAACACCCATAATATCAAATAATCTTAAAAGATTGCAATACAAGAGAAGATGTTGAGAAAAAAAAAATGGATCTCACCTTGAACTTCTTTTCTACAAATCAACTTCAGCTTTGGGTAATGTTATGGAGTAGAAATCTCTTGTCATTAATAGCTTTTTCTGAGAGCACGAGAAGGGAGACAGGGCGTGGAATTTGAATTCAAGGAGGAGGTGGAGAGGCGGGGTGAAAGGAATGTGTTAATATATGCGATAAATTTATTCCAATGTTTTTATATATGAGATCTACGGTATGTCTTAGATGAGAAATACAATTAAACCTCGATAAAATAATATTTTTAAAGTAATATTTTTCGCCGATTTCAAGGATATTACTTTAAAGAGGTTTAACTGTATATTCAAAACAAGCACTTGAAAATCAAATGTTTAGGGAATTTTTTGTTATTTTTTTTTGTCAAAAATACTGTTTAAAAAGCCAATGGAGAAGTGTACGCTGTAGTGTTTTGTAATTAGCATTAAATAGAGACAAAAATAAGGTGGAATTCTTGTCCCTGCATAGTAAACTACTGTAGTAGCTGCAAACATGATAGAATTTCCTATTTTTGTTCTCTAAAATATAATAAAATAATAATTTTCGAAAATATAAGGAACGAAAAAGTACTGTAGTTATACTCCAATGATGTTATATTACCTATAATTTTAAATAATAATATTTAATCAATATTTTAGATACTATACAAAAAGAATGAAAGTGTAGTAGTAAATATATATTATATTATAAGTAAAGAATGACGATGTGACATTATAGGATGTGACATTATAGGAGTTTGATTTTCCGTCCCTTAAATATGAGATTGAGTTTTCTCTAGAGGAGGATGGTTGGAGCCTTGTATTTGAGTTCCAACCCTTAAATTTTGTCCCCTAGACTAAATATAGGTAAAAGAAGTGTGCATTGGAGTTGCTCATAGACATCACTATCAGTGTTCCAGACCATTAAAAATTCATTCGGCATTGTTTAGAGTTGAATTAATTTTTCCCCAGTAAACTTACAGAACTCTTATCATGCTTCTCTCGAATTTTCAACTCTGCATCATATTTATTTATGATCTTATGACAGTCTTTCAACTTCCGCCTCATAACTAATCAGCCTATAAAATTTTATCACGAAACATTTAACTTTTCAGGATCCAGTTACAAATTGTTCAAGGCTAAGAGCATCCGCACCCATTCCCGGCCTTCAATTCCTTAATTCGTCAATTTACTTGATGAAGTTAATTACTATGCAAATATAATTAACTATTTTGCTATTTTTTATGCAACAGTACAAATCAAAGCAGTTAATCTGTTTAACGAATCAATGGATTGATGGAGTTTTATCAATGCAACAATGTTTTTTAGTCCATCAATTAAATTGATTTTTGATGGAGTAGCTAACGGATTGACGGAGTTCAATTTTTTTTTATCGGGAAGTATGCTCTAATATGGGCAGGAGACACTTGAAACTTGATCCTCTGATCCTCTTCAGGATGCAGGTAGATGAAACTTGTGACCCATACTATTCAAAATCTCACCCATAAAATTGAATACCACCAACACTAGTTGCGAGCGGGAATAATAAATGGAAGATACATATGCATGTGATTTTTGCCTAGCCAAATTTAAACGGTATCTTCACTCTCACCTACTACATCTAACAATCTTATTGCTCCTCCTCCTCCGTCACTCTCAGCTTTCAATTCTTCCTTCTTCTTCTTTTTTCCATTTCTATCCGACCGCAATGCAATTAATATAGAGTGTCTGTCAATAATTCATATGAGAAATCCCTTTTCACTTGTAAGGGAATTTTAATTTTTCCCTGAGAAATTCATGATGATGTTTGGTCTGTTTTGTTATAGGACAGCCCAGTGAAGTATGTGGCTACACAGAAACTGGGTCAGCCTGCTCCCCAACTTACAAAGATTGGTCTCATTTAGCTTTAAGCACCTACCAAGAAATGCATTCTATATCTTAATGCAATCCATAAATATATTGGGTTAAATATCAAAGTGGTCACTGAAGTGAAGACCAAATATCACTTTCATCACTGAACTCAACGAGGTATCACTTTAATCACTAAAGTCATCATAAATATCAAACGGATACCTCTAAATATGTGTTCGAAAAGTAAAAATAATTTATATCGAGTTTTACACATATTTCTTGAATGCTGCTGCAACCAAATGAAAAGTTATGAACTCTAGTATTTATGATATTATATTTAGATTTAAAAAAAATTATTTACTATTTATTTTAAATTTTATAGTTATTTACTTTGATTTAATTAAAAATAAATAGTAAATGAATTTTTTAAAATCTAAATAAATTATCTGAAATACTAGAATTCATAACTTTTCATTTGGTTGCAGTAATATTAAAGAAATATGTGTAGAACTCGAGAAAAGTTATTTTTACTTTTCGAACACATATTTAGAGTTATCTGTTTGATGTTTATGATGACTTTAGTGATTGAAACGATATCCCGTTGAGATCAGTGATGAAAATGATATATGGTATTCAATTCAGTGGCCACTCTGATATTTAACCCTAAATATATTGAGGTAAAGTTGTTTGCTTGAAATGTGTTATGTGAATTTTGTCCCACATTGATATTGTAAAGAAAGATATTGAGTTTATATAGCATTTTGTGTTAGCGTTGTTTACAACTACTAGCATAAGTGGAATGCTTGTACGGCCTAGTGCTTGTGAAAACTCTATGTATCTTTTTATTACAAAATTATTCATTTATATTGATTATTTAATTATTAATATTAAATATATTGAGTAAGGATTATTTTCATAATCAAACTCTGGACATATTTTGTAATATTAATATTATTTAATCAGGATAATATAAATAATAAATAAAAACTATTTTGTTTATTTTTCTGTTTTGTTATTTTAGATCCCACATCGAGTAAAACAGAAGAAGAGCAACCCAAGAAGCCTATATATTGAGAGGTATACTTGAGATACAATATATATTTCTCAGTGCCTACCTCACAGAAATATACTAGTTGCATAGGTTTTGGCCGAACTGAGGTGTTTGTCGCTGTTAAGCATCACCGGACTGTGACGAAATTGCTTTGTGCTGTTTTATCCTGGGAGATTCATCGCGGCACACCAACGCAGGAAGTATATAAAACAAAAAGGGATATTATGAATAGTGTCCTTTTGGTTTTGACTTTGCTGAATGGTGCCATTACAAGTTTTTGCCTTATACCTGGTACCCTTATAAAATTGGCTACTCATTAAAAATGTCATTCCGTTAAGAGTGATTCATACTTATAACAACATATATACACATGTAACATGCATTACAACTACAATTATATACATATATACATATATATGTACATGCATCACAAACAAACAGTTAAAAGTCTACATATTATACATACAAGACTAATATAATACATACGTACAAACCTTTTAGCTGAAGATGAAGTTTCTGTTCGCCCCAATCGCCCTAATCGCCCCAATAGATAGAAACCCTCGCTTGAGTGTGTCATTTCAGTATGTGTTTTATTTTGGGGGTACTTTGTATTTTAAGTATATTTTACTTTTTAAAATAATAATATAATTGTCTAATTGAACTGATTAACTTGTCATTAACGTTTTGTTTAACAGAATGATATTTTTAATGAGTAGCCAATTTTATAAGGGTACCAGGTATAAGGCAAAAACTTGTAATGACACCAATCAAAAAAGTCAAAACCAAAAAGGCACTATTCATAATATCCCAAACAAAAATACAACTGAAGCAAGATATTATTGCACCAACAAGTAAATAAATGGAGGGAACACAAGATTATAGTCTGGGATTATTAATTTCTAAGATTTTGGCATTTTTTTTTAGCTAAACTGAAAAATCGATATCTTTGTAGACTTTCACATATATTCTATCAAGTTGACTTGGACTTGATGCATGTCCTGAAATCTGTTACGGGATGTTACGCCATATTTTCGGTTGCCTCAATTATCTCCTAATTTTTCAATATGAATCTATTAATAATTAACTTAATTCCTAAGTTAAATATTTCATCTCTCTGAAAAGAGGAAATATCTCCAATTAATTATAAAAAATATCTCTAATCGATATTCTTCAAATCAGGAAGGTATCCCAATCTAAATCTAAAAAGATAAAATCAACTAATTCCAAATACATCCCAAATAATCAAAGGGATTAAAAATACAATCATATAACAGAACTGCGTTGGCTTGATCCCTATAAATACATGGTACGCAGACATCTTGGAAGAGGATCCGACACATCGAAAAAGTCGAGACACCTTTCAAGTCCAGCCCCAAACATCCAAAATCCCCCATTATCACAATTTCGTTATTCCAGCAATCCCCGAAATTTGTTATCACCAAATTCCTCCGTTAACAATTGACGCTAGAAGGAGGGGATTAATTTTTTGATTGTGGAGGACAATCAATATATATAATACGCAAGGAGGTTATTATGGATCTAGAGCAACTTTAATGGAGGAGCTAAACAACGGTGGTTCGTAGTTCTATTCAAAATTAATATAAGTTTCCTTACGATTTTGTCCGTACAAATAAGTTATCTTATAGATTCGTAGTAAATTTAATACATGTCAGATTTTGATGATTTTTTATGATCCGGAAAGCTTTTGCGATTTCCTACAACTTTCGTTCTTGGTGTTTTCTGAGATTATGTTTCGATCTATTCTCAAAATCACAAAACATAATCAGATCCCGTTTTTCAGTATTGAGAAGTTAATCAGAAGACGTTTTATTTGATTCCCGATTCGTTATAAGTCCGTTTATGACGAGCCATATATCATCGGAAAGATACTTTCGTTTTCTACAACTTTCATGTTTTGTGTTTTCTAAGAAAATATCGTTTACAGGGCCAAAAAGGTTAAAAAAATAGAAGACCTTCTTTCGAGAAGGATAATATTTTAGAAGACCTTCTTTTGAAGATGATAATCTTGTTTGAAGTCTCTACGGGTTAATCGTCTTCTGAAGGTTTTTCAGGGTGATTTTGTTTGAAGGCCCTACGTGGTGATCGTCTTTTGAAGGCCATTCGGGGTAATCTTGTTTTGAAGGCCTTGCATCATGCATTTATTAATATCATCATGTGCATCATTCGAATCATGCATTCATTAATACCATCATGTGCATCATTCGCATCATGCATTCATCATCATGTGCATCATTCGCATCATGCATTCATTCATATCATCCTGTGCATCATACATTTACTCGTAAACATTGGACATTCTTAGATTCTGTGGTAGTCTCTATGTGATATTTTTGAAGGCCCTTCTTTGATGAAGGTGTTGTTTGGAATTATTTTTGAAGGCTCTTCTTTAAGGTGTTGCTCGGAAATTATTTTTTGAAGGCTCTTGTTTGATGAAGGTGTTGCTTGGAATATTTTGAAGGCACTTCTTTGATGAAGGTGTTCCTTGGAATAACTTGGTAAATCCGTAATTCCGGAAAGCTCACCAAGAAAATAGTCATCCCTCATCCCTCTTATGGAGAAGAGAGTCCTCCCTCTTATGGAGAGAAGAGACCTCCCTCTTATGGAGAGAACCTTGGTAAACTCGTACTTCTGGGGTGCTTATCCATACTTCCGGGAAGCTCACCAAGAAGAGAGTCCTCCCTCTTATGGAGAGAAGAGTCTACCCTCTTATAGGTGAAGAGAGTTCACCCTTTTATAGGTGAAGAGAGTCCACCCTCTATTAAGGTGAGGAAAGTCCACCCTCTTATAGGTGAGGTGAAGAGAGTCCTCCCTCTTAAGGAGAAGATCCTCCGGGATTAAAAACACAATCCTATAACAGAACTGCGTTGGTTTGATCCTTATAAATACAGGGTACACAGACATCTTGGAAAAGGATCCGACACATCGAACAAATCGAGACACTTTTCAAGTCCAACTCCAAACATCCAAAAACCCAAAATCCTCCATTATCACAATTTCGTTATTTCAACCATTTCCGAAATTTGTTATTACCAAATTCATCGGTTAACACGCGACATCAAGCAACTTACAAAATCCAAACGCGGTCCATCTTTGGGCTTGTGATTTACTAACGATGGGACAGAAAGATGCTCACAACACAATTGTGATGGCAGGCCGCAGTCGATGGAATAGTTGCATGAGAGAATCGATATCTTCAAGAGAACCTAATTTTTCATGCATTAAAACAGACCTGCCAATTTATTACACGATTCTAAAATATTTTAAAATAACACAAAATTTTAGTATTTGCCTAATTGTTTGCATTTTAACTATATAATACGAAAGTACATGAACACAAAAGCATCTAAATTTAGTGTCGGTTTTGCATTTATCCTTTAAGTATATGAAACGACATGAAATAAATAAATAAATATTTATATTTTAATATTTGTATTACATATTTCAAATTTTAATTTAGATAAATGAGTATTTATTATATGATTATAGATAATTTCATAACATTATTTGTAATATGATGTAAATATATATTTTAAATACATATTTGTAAAAATTTAATTAAAATTTTTAATATTTAAATACTTTTTTATTTAAAATGACACGAAAGCACACATCGGTTTTGTATCCGGTACACAAGACACGAAAATTAAGGGTGATCGCGGTTCGGGTTAAACCGCATAATCCGTAAAAACCAATCCGATTTTGAACCGATCCGAACCGAAACCAAAGTGTGGTTCGTGGTTTCGGTTCAACTACTTTAAAAAACCGCAGATCGTGGGTTAATTTCGGGTTGACAAGAACCCAACCCGCTCTCAATCCGAATCGCATATATATATATATATATATATATATATATATATATATATATATATATATATATATATATATATATATATATCATTGTTACAGAGAGAACCATCTTATATAGAGAATCAGGAAGAACTATATATTCTATTATAGAATCTCATAGATAATTTTAAATATTTTTACATAAAATATATAATTTGATTCTAATATAGAATATTAGCATATACAAACTTTATAAAAAAATTAACATTTAAAATTTGAATAAAAACATTGATTTTAAATTTGATTCTGCTGCAAAATCATTTTGGATAGATTTGATTCTGCTGTAGAATCACTTTGAACTATTTAATTAATTTTCAATTATTTTTAAAAAAAAAGTAGTTTAATTTCATTTTTTTGATTTAATAATTGAAATTTATAATCATATCTAATAAAAAATGTGATAAAAATATGTATTATGAATATTTATATAATGGTTCTCTCCCGGACTCTATATAAGAAGTTCTCTCTTGAATGTCACCCTATATATATATATTAATTTTATATTTATGATTATATAATATAAAGTAATTTTATCTTATGAATCACAAATTAAATCACAAATTTTATATTAATTTTCGTATCCAATATTTCATTGTTGTAACTAAATTGAACGTTAGTCATTTGCGGTTAATACTTTGTTATGTATGAATAATTTTTATTATTTATGCACATTTAAAGAAGGAAAATTTGAATTTCATAAGTATTTTTATTTCCTAATTTTACTAATCAAACTATTTGGGAAAATTTAAATCAGAAAGGTATTATTTTATTTTATAATTTTGTTAACCAAATTTTGTTGAGAACCGTCAAAATTCGTTAATTCGAACCGACTAAAGCCGAACCGAACCGAATGGTTTGGTTTTGTTGGTTTACGGGTTACGGTTTGGTTTGATTTTTTCAAAAACCGTTATTTTGCGGTTTGGTTCCGATTTGATATCTAACCTGAACCAAACCGGACCGCGATCACCCCTAACGAAAATACTGTTTCGAGCTACGTTAAAAATAATAAGAAAGAATACACTTCTGAAATATATAAGCATATATCATCCTCCCAGTCTCAAAATACTAATCTTGTGTAATTTGAATTATATAAAATTATAGTTATCCATATTATTTTACAATTTTTTTTCCTAAATAAAATTAAGCATTTAAACTTATATTTGGAAAATGAAAATTCATGATATAACACGTGGAGCTATTTTTTTATACACCTCAACCTGAAGTACGCGTAAACATCAATGCAAGGAGTATATGCATGACATCAATTTCTAGTCATGCACAATGTGAGGGCAAAGAGTCCCTTTGGGGTTTGTAATAGTTTGATTTGTTGTTTGATGTAAAAACAGTATAATGGGAGACAATTTCCAATGCAAGGAGGATCTTGAATCTCTACTTGGTAAATCAGAACCAGAACACATTTTATATTTACATAGAATGAATACCTTTCTAGTCATGCTTACAAATCTGTATATTTGGGGGGGGGGGGGGGGGGGGGCACAGAGTGTGGTCAGTGGAAAGGAAAATCCAACATCTCTATCTAAGACCTATTACTGCCACGCAACACTGTGGGAGCTACTGCAGGCCCGAGCCTCAGCTAGCGATACTGCCATGGCCAGCATCATCTGTTCCTCAAAGCTCTCAGGAACAACGGCTGCCACCGAAGTTTGAGAACCACTTTCATTTTCATTCTGTTCTGGAAATGTGCAACTGCTCCCAACCACATCTTCAGCTGCATCATGCCCTGCATAACTGAGTCCACCGTCCGTTCCCCATTCTTCTGTAATATTGGGTGTCACTTCTACGGAGCTTGAAGTAAAATACTGATCATGCACTGGCTCATTTATATTCGCAAAGCTGCTGCATACAGGAACCGTGTTAAATGTCGAAGTGTTCCCATTGTAGTTACTGGCAAAATCTCCACTTCCTTGCTGACGCTCAGCTAAAGCAGCAATTGCACAAGCTAGACCACCCGAAGGGGACGACGAAGATGTTGCTGTTTCAATTGATGCTACTATGGAAGCAGTGGCACATTGATCTTCTGATATGAATTGTTCTAATGGAGCAGTATCCCTAGAGATTGAATACCCATGTCTGCCATTCCCCTATTAGCATCATTGAGTGAAATTCACCAACAGTGGCGAAGAAAATTTTAGCTAACAGAGTAAGATTGGAAATAATATAAAATCTCTATGATGTATCTTTTAAAAAAAAAATTACTGTGGTGGGGGATAATTTTTTTTCTTTTTGTATCAAGTGCGCCTATTTAAATTATCTTCTTGTTGTGGGGGTTATAGACCCACTAGCTCCTATGTAGCTCCGCCATTTCTGAGTAAACATCAGTAAGAGATAAATACTTTACGATAGTAAAGTGAAAACCTGTCCACTCCAAGACCAAATGGTAAAAGGATTACCTGATCATATATTTATATTACTTAGAGTAATGCATGATAAAAAAAAAAATCAAGCTAGCAATATATTCACTACCAATAGGTCTGTTCGGATCGGATCAACCTAAATTCCTTATCCATATATCTTTATTGAATTTGGATCAAAGGCCGGTCCACATTCGATCCATTTAGATGAGACACTAAAAGATCATATGTGTGATAAAGGATTTGAGCAGTAGTGAACCATCAATCACAACTCAACATCCAGATCTTGTGATTCAGATTCCAAAAGTATTGCAGTAATATGCTAAAATACTGTGGTCTGAACTTCTAAAGACAACTATTGAAATTAAAAATAATTTACTTCAAATAATATAAAATCTCCACTAGACATAATCTAATACTAGAAGTAAATAAGCAAAAGGTCGCTAAAGAAAAGGAGTTGCAGTGAAACCTGAATGGACAACCAAATTGCTTCCATGACCATTATATCCTCAAGATCAAGATCGAACTCATCTTCCCTGCATATGAGATTGGAATGTCAATACTAGATGGCCACGACAATCATCACATTATACATGTATGATGTATACATATAGTGAACACGGAAGTGGTGACTTAGACTAGCTAACATCAGATCAGAGAACTTTAATTCAGTAATTATGGATGACATTACTATCAAAGTTTCTAACTTCACGAGGAAGTCCATTCACTGCAGTGAGACTACAGGACTTCTTGTTGAATGCATATGCTGCAACTTGCAACCTGGTGTCATATCGCATAACTGCACAAATTCTTCTACTCTTCCAGAAAAGCACTCATAAAGAGTATACCAAGACATAATTCGTCAAGTAAATGTAGGTAGCCCATATGGCTATACAACAATGCACCGTAAAAATGTTGACAACGGAATCATAACAATTAAACATGATAAAATATGGCTGTAATTTATACAAATTACATTTAACCCACCTGCCGCGGCATATACATTGTAGATTTTGTTTATTTTGTACATTGTAATGTGCATTAAGTCAATATCTATAACGGCTCAATACTTGTAATATGGTCTTTTATTATGAGTTTTTTGGCTAGATGACAAATAAAAGTTGTCATTACAAAACTTTTCCATGTAACCTGGTTCAAAATTGACAATGTAGATTGTGTTACAAGTATATGCAGTCAAACTTAAATTGCTCTCGCATGAATTTACAATTTATACAGCTAGGCTCATGCATGGGTACACGAATGAATCACTTAATAGGACTCGCATGAATTTACAACTCATACAGCTAGGCACATGCATAGGTACAAGAATGAATCTACCTCATGCCAAGATAAGCCATTTACACATTACACGATACATTACTAGATTTTCAATTTATAACATTAACATGTTGATGTATTCCCTGAAACATGTTACATGACCTCCCCCAGGCCGCCAGGCCCCATATTGTGATGGAAATCACAAATAGATCAATGTTCTACAGAATACCAAACAACAGACCCTCTGTTTGGGTTTCACAATCATTAAATATAGAGGTGCTTCGTATCATTCATTTAGTTTGGATTAGTACCATGTATTTTGGATTCTACTACTTTGGTGTGCCTAACTTTGCTAAGACAACAAGACGTGTCATAAGATTTTGATTTGCATTTTATAAACTTTATGATAATATACTAGGTTAGGAAACAAGCTTTGCTGAACCATACTAAAGAATACATAAACTCCTCAAAGTTTCTATCTCCTACTGCACAATGCAGAATATGTTCAATTCCCCAACTTGCTAAAATGACTAATCAATGATACCACCCTACCAGTTCCTTACTTCCAGCAATCTTTCATATAGCCATAAGTAAAGGAAGGTCTACCATCCTTGGCAAAGTGCACATTAAGCACACAAAAAGCTGTTAATATTAGTGATACTGGCACTAGAGTCTCAGAACATAACATAGACGACAAGCACTTCAAAAATGTAACCCCGTATAAACATAAATGCAAAGTTCTCACAAGTACTTTTCATACTACTATGAGTCACGCATCTCTCAACATATGTCAGCAAAAGGTCTGAATTTGAATAATTTGATTACACTCCGTCTTTCCTTTCTATGCCAAAAATGACTTGGTGCTTAATTCTTTCCTTATTCCCTTCTCTCCTTTGTTATTTCCACATCTCTGTAATTATTACTTAACCTTTTACAGGTGACAGTAAAAGCTCCTCAATAAGAACCATTAATCAAATGATGCTAGTTAAGATATATTTAATAACAGATGGTCTCAAAGCACAGGGTCAGTCATTTCCCACAGAAGTCTTTCTTTCTTGCAAGAAAACGGTAGGTAAACACGTTTATCTGAAAAAAATGGTAGGTAATCACTGAGATCCTAGGTAAATAAATATACAAATATAGAAGTAAAAAAGTCAGACATCAAGGGTCCACATCCTTTATGATAAGTACGATGGGTAGTCCATAGTTAAAACTGTATTTGATACGGAAAAGATTAAAGATCTTAACGGAACAGAGTACCTATTCTCCCTTGGGAGTAAAGCCTGTCTCATTGATGACACAGCAGATAAGTATTGAGGAGAATCCGTTACCTCACCTTCAACAAAGGATGATGAGTCTGACCATAAAAAAAGAGAGAAGAGAGCAGCAAATCAATAATTAAAAAATACGGCTGTGTAGAAAGAAGACAAGTAAAGAACAACACAAAAAAGGATACAAGAAATAGGACATATATTGCAGATTATATTTAAACCAAAAAATAGAGTACCTGTTATTGAGCTATACTCAATCTCCCCTGATCTGCTTATGCTTGATGTTCTTACATATTGGCGTTTCTGCATCCTCTCCTCTTCATCCTTTAGTTCTTGTTGTCGCATTCTTATATTAGCTTCAATCACTCGTTGTTCTTCCTAAATAAAAAAAGTTAAATGATTTTTATTGCACACTGATAGTGAATGGCACTTCAAGAAATTCAACTGCACTTCAGATATCGGAAATCTCACAATTTGTTCGATGCCTTTTTCCTCCTTTGTCTTCATCCCCCGATATTCCACAGCATAGTTAGAGGTCTTACAGAAGGGACACCTTTTGTGTAGTTAAATATATATATAAAAAAAAGAACTATAATTGTCAATTTCTAAATACGAAACAAGGAAAAGAGGAAAACATAATATAGTCAACTGAATGGAAAAAATTAAAAACATACTGTGTAGGACGAGTAGAATTAGGAGTTTTCATCTGCAGAAAACACTCTGATGCAAAAATGAAGTTAAGAATGAGTCAAAATGGTAGAAACTGCGAACCTACATATGAAACATACTATATACATATATAATACCAGTGCATATGCCTTTGGAGCAACATCTTGAGCGATTAAGACTTGGATAATACTGTAAGAATTCAAGTAAAATTGATTGGGTATCAGAACTCAAACTATCAACCACACAAGTAACAATATTTTTCGAAAGAAAGTAACAAACTTTTAAATTTCCATTAATCAACAAATAACCAAATTAGGTGCAAAAAAAAGAAACAACAAGGGGGGGGGGGGGGGGGTATAGGAGGACAAACCAAGAAGCAAATAGGGCATTCCTCAAGATCAAAGGCAGTATGATCATCGTCACCAGGATAACAAGGGGCAAGCTTAGAATCAAGTATAAGCTTTCTAAGCTTCTTCTGATCCACATCTTTGAGCTCATACAACCCTTGTGGTTTTGTGTACTTATCATCCACTGCTTCTTTTCTTCTCCCCAATTTATTCCCCATTTCTTAAAATCCTAATATAAATGATATTAATATGGGCTAAGAACACCAGAAAATTTGAATTCAATCCCTCAAAACAATACATGCATCATTACAACATAATCAAATATAAGAAAATCCAGCATATCCCAACTGCAATACAAGAATGAACATTCCAAAATCACAAACATGAAACAAAAACTAGGAAAATTTAAAAAGAAATGGAAACAGGGCAAGTGAAAGAACCTTAAATAATAGACGGCGGAGAAGTTTCTCTGCTGTCTATAAATATATATATATAGATATAGATATAGATATAGACTTGTACGTAGATGGATTGGATTGGGTGTGATTAATGAACTGGAGATGTTTTGTCTGTATCTAAATATTTGTATGTTGAGGAAAACCCAAATGGGGACAAGTATTTAGGAGGAACTAGTAGTAGTACTGCCGCAGGAAAGAATCCTAACAAGCTTTTCTGTTTATTTAATCTCATTACATGTATGTATGTATCAATCTATGTCTGTATGTCTATAGTTTTCTTAATAATATAATTTTATTAGGGCGGCAAATGAAAGATTAATTAATTCTTATATTTTCTTTTCTTTTTTCTCCAAACAGAATTTCTGGAATAAAATGTTGGTTTTCATATGCTTTATTGATCTCCTGAAAAGAAAGTAATACGTTTCCTCCAAAAAATAATAATTAAGGATTTGTTTTTTTGTGATGCATAATTTGTTAGAGAAATTATTAAAAGTGCTATTTTTTTTACGATTTACTATCTTCAAAAAATATTTGTGAAAATACGATTTGTAATCAAAAGTAACCAAATGCAACTTATTTTTATATTTTTATAAAGAATAATTATAGAAGCTTTTAGTTATATTTAAGATTATGTGTGTGTTTGGGGTATTACAAAAAAATTGACTTATAGCTTAAAATGAGTAAATGTCATAAGTTGATGAATTCTTATAAGTTATACGGGTGTTTAGATAAATTTACTTATAAGTTAGTGAAGAATTTGCTAAATTAAATTTGAAAAAATAATTTTTAAATACAATAATTTCAACACTTGTATTTTAAATTATAAAATATATTTAAAAACACAAATGTAAAAATATAAAATATTAGAAAAATAAAGAAATCAAAGAATAAATTGATAAGTTAAGTAAAATGTTGTTGATTTCTAACATTCAACTTATCAACTTATAAGTTATAAGTTATCAAATAAGCTGAGTACACAAACACCCATGGTTTTTAAGTCATAAGTCAACTTATTCTCTAGTACCCAAACAAGCCCTAAGTGTCATCTAAGTGATAACTCGATGAATTATTATAAGTTATACGGGTGTTTGGATAAATTTACTTATAAGTTAGTTAAGAGTTTGCTAAATTAAATTTGAAAAAAATAATTATTAAATACAATGATTTCAACACTTGCATTTTAAATTAAAAAAATATTTAAAAACATAAAGGTACAAATATAAAGTATTAAAAAACAAAGAAATCAAGTAATAAGTCAATAAATTCAGGAAAGTGTACCTCATTATTAACATTCAACTTATCATCATATAAATTATAAGTTGAGCTCATGAGTTAGGTTGACAAACACCCCATTACCCATAATCTCTTATTAACTTATAATGTATAAGTTAGGCCGGTCAAACATGCCCAATGTAAGCCAAACAGGCTATTTGTTTGCAAGCGGTTGCATTTAGTTGCAATATCGTATTTTTGCAACAAAAAAGGAATCAAATATCATATTTTTGCAAGAAAAGAACTTTAAAAAACGTCTTAAAAGCTATTTGTTTGCAAGCGGTTGCATTTAGTTGCAATATCGTATTTTTGCAACAAAAAAGGAATCAAATATCATATTTTTGCAAGAAAAGAACTTTAAAAAACGTCTTAAAATATTAAAATTGTAAAATAAATTAAAAAATCGTATTTTTTTTAGAAAACCTCTTATTTTCAACTAATATTATTATTGTCCTAGAAAGATTATATAGTTTAAAAATCATAAAGCGTCTTAAAAGTTTGCTTAAAAATTGTGAAATTTATTTTCTTGACAAAATATATTAATAAGTTGTATCACAATTTGTGGTTGGACGGGGACATAATTTTTTTGATATAAACTAGTTTGTGATGGGTATATAACAATTTAATTGTATACTCATAAACAGTTGTTTATAAACTTGTTTTTGTTGACTTGTACATTAAGTTCCTTATAATTGTTGATTTTTCCAACTTTTTTATATGCTTTGTACACGATTGCTATTCCCTCCGTCCAGTCATTTCTATACACTTTCTATTTTGGCACGTCCCATTCATTTCTATACATTCCAAAAATAGTAATTTTTAATAATATAAAACACTATTACACCCACTACTTTCTCCACTATCTCTATTCTATAACAATATAAATCACTATTACACCCACTACTTCATCCACTATCTCAAATCTATTATTAAATATTGATAGCTCCCACCACTTTACTAATTTTTCATCTAATTTTACTCATTTTTTATATATTTTCTTAGTCTCCGTGTCCAAATTCTATGTATAAAACCCAGAGGGACGGAGGGAGTACTGTATTAGACATGCATGATTAAATATTAATAAGCAATGTAATCTAGAAAATTATCTATGCTTTCCTAAATAGCGACCGTAACTGTTTAATTATCATACAAAAGCAAATTCAGTCCCTCACTCAAACTTTTTAGTTTTTAGAGGTCATACTTGTAACTTGCGCGTAATTAATTGCTTCTTGCCATAAGTAATACTCTAATAGTTCCTCTTGTATAATTTAATTATAAAATTATGAAGATGAGATGGTTACTTTTTGTTTCGTCCATATTATATGGAATTCCAAATTTGTAAGACTGTCGAGACTAATTAACTTCTATAATCTTATCCATAAGAGCATCTCCAATCATTCATCTAAAAGTGTTTGAAATATATCATAATTAAATATTTTAGAAATTATGTAAAAAAAATTATTTTTAATGAGACATTACTGTTAGCTAAAATTATAGCCAACATCTTCATCTTCATGTTGGCTATATCCGTCAAACTTCTAGTGACCAGTAGTGAAACTCTACGTTACCTATTATCATATTAAAATAATATATTTTATTTTTAACAACTTGAAATAATAATAATATACAATTTTAAAAATATAATCAATCATGATAGTCAACTCCATTAAAGTAAAACACCTTACAAATTCAGCAAATTTTATATAATCATTATTTGATATCAATTTAGGCAATCAATTTAGCCAACATAATTGAAGATGCTCTGATAATGTAAAATACATAATTATTAGCTTAGTACATTTAATGGCAGAAGAATAAACTAATTCAGTGGCATGTACTTACATTTGGTGAGTGTTTGGTTCAAGTGTTCAACCGACTGGTTGGGGACAGTGGATGACCAATTATTCAACCACATCAATCTATCAAAGTTTAACATCAGAATGTTTGTGCGCGTGTTAGTATTGTACCTAGAGTCATGTCAATGGATTGTCCGACCCGACCCGGTCCGATTCGTAGCTAAATTAACGGGTAAAAATTTTGTAAAAAAAATTCGATCCGTTAATGATCCGATCAGATAAAGGTCCGATCTGATAACAAGCGGATATGAATTTAGTATGATCTGATCCGATAAGGATCCGATCCAAATATATTATAATTCAAAATTTTTTTAAAAAGAATTTTCAGTTTAATTAGGACTTCAATCTAAGTGGTCGTTTGGTTGACAGTCATTTACGTGAGTATTTGGACAGTCATTTACGTGAGTATTTGAAATACCTGAGAAGTGATATTTAAAATAGTTGTTTGGTTGGACAAAAACACATGTATTATAAGTTACTGAGAAGTAGAAATACCCATGTAACGTAGGAAGTTGCTTATACACCCCTACTTAGGTTATTCACACTTCCTGTATGAACAAAATAAAATAAACCATAAAATTATAAATAAATTATAAATAAGATATAATATATTTAATAAAATCAGTGCTTAGCTTTATTTTTAGTTCAGTTATATTCTTATTAAAAATTATTATTTAAATATACGCTTTCTTTTCTTCTAGTTTCTAACATTTTTTAAAATATATTTTGTAACCATTTCAGAAAAGAAAATTTTATTTTATTGTTTTGTAGTAAAGTATAAGATACGTGAAGATAACATTACTTAATAATATTTTTTTGTTATTTATAAGCCCAGACCCCCATTTTATTTGATAAGATTTCAATTTTTAACATTCCATATTTTAAGCTACAAAATAAAATGTCAGGTGTTTAAAATTTTAGTTCGGACTATTCTAAGTATTTTTAATCAAATTTTTTTTTTAATGTCAAGAATATGTATATTAAGACATGATGAAAAAATAATTTGAATTCGATAAATACATACTTTTTGTAATTTTATATGTTACTAGCTTAAAACCCGTGCGATGCACGGATTGTTAATTGTTATTTTATTATTATATTTTTAATATTTTATTAATTGTATTTGTTAAAAAAATAAGTAGGCCCGTTATATTTTTGGAAAACGAGGTTTTAAAATTTAATAATTAAATGTATTTAAATTCGTTTTAAAATAAATAAGTAAAGGGTTTTCTATGATATTTTTGGGAAAAAGAATGAATTTTAGTGAGAAAAATAGAAAAAGTAATTTGAAAAAGACAATTTCCCGTGATATATTTAAAAAAGAAGGGACTTTGTTAGAAAAAATCTATAATGTGTTTTAGAGTAATTAGTTATAAATAGGTATTTGATTATTTATATTTTAATATTCTTAGTGATTGCATTTGTTAAGAAAAATAAGTAGACATGTTAAAATAAGTAAACTTTTAAAAAATAATTATAATATTATAGGTTTAAAAATAAATAACTAAATCTTTGTCCATGATATTTTTGGAAAATGAGGGGTTTTAGTACAGAAAAATAGAAAAACTAACATGTTTTAGTTAAAAAAAGGTAATTGCTAAGTTTGAAAAAGTAGGGGAATTTGTTAGAAAAAACAATGCATTTTAGGGAAAAAAGGTAATTTATTATAAATAGGTAATATTATTATTTAATAATATATTTCTATAAATAAGTAAGGTTAATTAAGTAAAAACACGAAATACAGTTAAGGACAATTAAGTAAAATCACAACGTACCATACCGATCAACCAAACTTTTAATGTTTCGTCTATTATATAATAGTATTGATTGGAAAGTAATAATTAGACTAATAAGATAAGGGAAGTAAATTACCAGAAAGTGTAAAATGTCAACCAAACATGTTTACTTCCCTTTCCACTAGGAATTTTGAATAGAAAATTGTAACGCAATTAGTTATTGGTTGCTGAACAGATAGTATAACACTTCAATTAGGACATGATTAAAATCCACATGCCATTCCATTGGAACCAGTAATCAGCGGCCACTAAAAATCCGAAGGGTCTATTGAAACATTTTCTGAACGAAAAATGCTAAAGAATCATAAAAATGTTCCCGTAAAAATCATTATAATCCACATGTCATCATTTTATTAGTTGTACAAATAATCCAAACGCTAATTAAATTAAAATGAGATGATCCACGTGTATTCACAATAATTCTATAAATTAAATTTTTTTATTTTGTCATGTCACCAACACGCTATTTTTTATAAAAACATTTTATGAATCCCATAGAATTACTCATTCTAGCATTACTCATTCTGAACTTTAGCCTAGAGGTATGAAAAATGGTCCATACATGCGCTGTGTTGCAACTGCAAGTGGTGTGCGTTGCAGCGTTGGCTCCCTGCAGGCCAACTATGTACTCTCACCACATGCATCATCACCGGTATGAAAAATGGTCCATACATGCGCTGTGTTGCAACTGCAAGTGGTGTGCGTTGCAGCGTTGGCTCCCTGCAGGCCAACTATGTACTCTCACCACATGCATCATCACCCTAAACGATACTCCCTCTGTTCCGGCCAATAGTATACATTGGGGTCGGGCACGAAGACGAAAAAAATATATAAAAAATGAGTAAAATTAGATAAAAAGTAGGTAAAGTGATGGAATCTATCAATATTTAATAATTGATTTGAGATAAGTACTATAGTATGTAGGATCAAGGACCAAGTCACCACACATCTATCATTTCTTGTTAGTGCGTAGATTGGAATTTATTATCTATTCCATTCTCGTTAAATTAGTTCACTTAATAATTACTTTCATGTAAGTTAATAATTCTTCTCTCAATGAGAGTCGATCCCGATCCTAGCTAGTCATCTCAATAATATTTAAATTTATCCCTTTTCTTCACTAATTAAATCTTCTTCCTTCTCACAAATTCATTTTCATCTCAATTTCTCTCATCTAATCATAACGTAGTTCTTATTTTTCCTTGAATAATCATCCTTAATTTGCAAGAGTTGCTGTTGTACCCAAGTTTTTGGGTGTCCTCCTTTTGGAGTGGTTGATATGATTTTGGTATTTTTGGTTTGTTGTCTCGTCTCTTTGAGAATAATTCAATTGGTATTTTGGGAGATCTGGAAAGCCCGCATCGAGGATGGGTCGGTGGTGAAAATCAGAAAAACTCACCTTTCACAACGAAAAATTATTCATATAATTAGGACATCTATCCCTCTAATTTCAATTGGTGCAACTGAAACTGAAAGTTCAGAACATTGGATTACAATCGAAATTAATGTGAAGGTCAATCGTGATGCTACTAATTTCAGTGATGGTGTAGGTTGGATTTCTCGAAAAGCCATTGTAATCTTTTTGTATTCAAAAAATATTTCTATTATATATGTTAAGCAATCCGGAAACAAAACGGCTAATTATTTAGCTCGTTTATTTATTTTTCAACCTGATTGCATAGCCGGTTGAGAATTTGTTCCGAGTTATTTTTAAGTTAATGAAATTTACTATAAATTTGTCAAAAATAATAATAATTACTTTTATGTATCTATTTCTTCTCGTTAATTGTGCCAAATTCGAGTTGACTTGTTCAACGAATTATACACAAGTTTTATGCCAAAGTTGAGTCTCCTAGACTTTATTAATTAGTACTCCTGCGTTAGATATACACGGAAGATAATACTTCTTCGGTTTCTTTATAGGGAGGGTCCTGGTCCCTGATAATTGATTGTCATGGACCATTTATTTAACAATCTGTTCCTGAACCGTTTGATCAATATTTCGATGATCAGGATTAAAAAAAAAAAATTATCACTCCGCGCATTTTTTCCGCAGAACACTATTTCTCCGCGAAAATTTATCGCAGAGCATTATACCCGCTCCGCGATTAATTTCCGCGGAGGTATAACTTGACAGAAAATGTTGACACTTGACAGGGTAGAAACAGTCCAAATCATGATAGATGAACTAAAACTAGAAACACTTATCTATGAAAGCCATGTAATTGCTGACATAAATGATAAATGCATTTAGTCAAGATATAACAAACGTTGTATGAAGATATATCCAAATTTAGTTGACACTTATCTCTTTTATTCATTATCTTTTTAATCATATAAACTTTAATTAAACAAGCAGACACCATCTAAAGTAAAATTGAAAAAGACCCATGATTTCATGTCAAAAAAGATAAAGATCCATGATTTGCAACAGTTAAATTTTCAAAAAAAATTAAAATTTTAAAGGGTTTCAAGAAACAGAGAGTAAAAATAAATAAAAAGTTGGTACTAAAAATTCACTTTTTATATTATGTTTTTATGACTGTTGATCAGTTTAGAACATAGTAGACATGAAGTGAGAATTTATGTTGTAAGGTGTTTTGCAGCTTGTAATAAAACATGCAAATCAAGTGTCAACATTTTCTGTCAAGTTATCCCTTCGCGGAAAATAATCGCGGAGCGGGTACAGTGCTCCGTGATAAATTTTGGCGGAGTAATAGTGCTCCGCGGAAAAAATGCGCGGAGTGATAAATTTTTTTTTTTAATTCTGACCGTCGAAATATTGATCCAACGGTTCAGGAACAGATTGTTAAATAAATGGTCCCTGACAATCGATTGTCAGGGACCAGGACCCTTCTTTATATATGTCGTTTGACTTTTTTGCACATATTTCAAGATGCTTTGACTGGGTACTTAAATTTATTATTTTTAATTTTTTTTTTTTGAATAAAAGTATATAAATGATAGTTTAATTCAAAAAAAGGAAAATTTTAAAAATAATAATTTTAAGTACCCGGTCAAAGCGCTTTAAAATGTGTGCAAAAAAGTCAAACGACATATAAAAAGAAACGGAGAGAGTATTATATCCAGAGCCGTTATTATATTCAATGCCGTTCACGGAGTTTTGAAAGTCTAATGCCGAAAAGTAAAAATGGGTCTCTAATTTTTTCCCATGTAATTTAACAAATAATTTAAAAAAATCCATGTAATTTAACAAATAATTAAAATTAAGGACATATTATGATACTCGAACTCTTTATTTTATCTTCGAGTATTTGTATCCGACACAACACTTAAACATACTCAACACTTAGACTTACGTCATTTGACAAATCTGAATAATAATTTCTGAATCATTAAAATATCTGAATGATTGAGATATCTAAATAATTAATGAATAGTATTATTTGGCATCTAGACATCTGAATTGTCTTGTCTAAATGTCATTTTATTTTCTATTTTAGTCATATAATTAATATTATATATAAATTGTTCAATGATTTTTTAATGTAATATTATAAATATATAAATTTTAATAAATTATCATCAGATACAATCTATAAATATAATCTAATAAGTGTATAAAATTATAATATTAAATTATTATTATGCATATAACTATCGGTAAAATTTTATTTCATATTCCATTTGATTTATTTGAATAACAAATATAATATGTAATGCAAATAATGTTGAAGAGAAACTAAATTAATTTTATGTTATATATTATATAATTAGTTACTTTTTTTATAAAGAAGTCAGGGGACTTGTATTTTGCACATGAATCGTTTTTCCAGAATTTTTGGTATGAATAGCTCAAAGAATTTGAATCATTAAGGTTTATAAATTTTGTGTCCAAATAATCTTAATATATGAGCGATTCATATTATGGTTCATTCAACTTCAATAAGTTGCAAACAGATGAGTCTAACGTATTTTACTCCAATGGAGTTGACTATATTGATTGATTATATTTTGAAAATGGTATGTTATTATTATTTTAAGTTATTTGAAGTACAATATATTATTTTAATATGGTAACAATTGACGTGTAATTTTGCTACAGGTCCTAAAGGTTCAACATATATAGCCAATATAATGAGGTTATCTAAATTTTTAGCCAACAGTGATGTACCATTGGAGTGACAAAATTTTTACACATTCTCTATGGTTTCTATTTAAGGCATGTCATATAAATTTTTAGCTAAGGGTTGATGATGGTTGGAGATGCTCTTATGCCTCATTTGTTTATAGGTGGACGGGTGAATAGGAACTGAACGACATAAATTTTTATTGTTCAGATTGTTTGACTTGTGTTCTAAATATCTGGACGACTCAAAAAACCTCTGGACGACTACACCTCTAAAACTCAACTGAATGGTTCATGTGTATATATATATACGGTATTGCATTCCTCTATATATCTTTTTTGTCAATTTTACAATGTAAATCAAAACTTGCATTTATTCAACTAACAACATAAAATTATAATTTTCCATAATTTTATATTTATAATATATAAAATTATTATTTAGGTAAATTTTATATTTATAACTATATAAATTTTTATATTTTGTTTATGGTTTATTAAAAGTAGTACATATTTAAAAATAATTTTTTATAATTAAAAATGTAATATTTGTTTGTTTTATATTATTTACACATCGTACATAAATTAATTTATTTTCCACAAATATGTAAATACTAGTATCATTCAAAAATATTAGTTTCTTATCAAACAATATCATTTGTTCAGCATTCAGAATTTTAATGATTCGGAAATTTTACTCATTCAGAAAAAGCTATTCAGATTTAACAAATGACCCTTAGACACTTATTTTGATACTATTCCATCCATCCCACTCTTCCCGCAATTTTCCTTCATCAACTTGTTGACGTTAGTAGTCAATGCTACAACATATGGCCTATCATGGTGCATCAAACTTTTTTGGCGAATCAGGAAAGAGACATTATAAATGTCCGTACCGAGGGACGGAGGCAAGAAAATAATTTCACCTAGACTAATAAACTTGTAACAAGTAATAAGATGAACATAAAGTTTACTGGTTATTAGCAAAATGGAGCAAAACAGGAGTACTGTAGTAGCAATCAGGAGCAACAACAAGATAGGAGACACACCAACAGACCAGCATAAGAAGACATTAGCTGTTTCATAACTGCAAAACAAGAATGAAAATCAGAGTCTAGCTAAAAATAAACAGACCATCACAAATTAACCACAAGTATTGAAATCTACGATGTTGTGTCTGTGACCCATATTTTGTTCTCGGATACTCTACTAACTTAGGTTGATACATACCCATTTTAATATAAGCTCGTCTTATTTCATCTCGTTGATTTACGGGATGCTGTCATATAGGTTTTCGAATTCCAAGATCTCGTTCAAGAGTATTAAGATCAATTTCAACTCTTGGAGATTTACAAATTGGTTGGTCACACTGATTTTCCTCGATATCAACACTAGATGAATTTTCCTCAATATCGATACACACTTGGTTTGAAAAATGAAAACAATGTTTTTCCCGTATTTTTTCCTTGAGTTGCCATTATATTTATTGGAGAATAAGGCTTGTTATAGTTTTAAGGGTATTATAGTAATAGGCCAGATATATAAGTTTAGGTACTTTGTAGTATATATAACCAATTTGGGTGTACAGAAGCGTTATCTTGAATGAATGAAATACTTCTCTTTATTATCTCTTCTCTCACGGACTCCATTGCATAGATGTATAAAAGTTATCATGGTATCAGAGCTGCAATTGTTGGGTCAGATATGAGAAAGAAGAGAGTTAATATTGTGAGTAGCTGATTCATTCAAGATCAAAAAAAAAAAAAAAAAAAAAAAACAAACCAGAAGTTGCATAGATCGAGATTGAGTGAAGCCTTGATTACTCGTTGAGATTGGGCAAGCTTTGTTTACTCGTTGAGATTGGGCAGCCTTGATTACTCTTGAGATTGGGTAAGCCTTGATTACTCTTAAATGAGATTGGGTAAACCTTGTTTACTCTTGAGATTAGGTAAATATTGCATACTTGAGAAATGATTTGAGTTAGGGACCTGGACTGCTCACTGTGTGAGTTATGGAACCTTGAGTACTCAGAAATCATTGAGTATGGAGCCTTGTTTACTCAAAACTATGCCTGGTAAATTTGTGCCTCGATTCTCCGTTTAGAACTCCGCCAAATTCTGTAGAGGTTTGCTATGAGCGAAGTACCTTGAGTTGCAGATGTTAATGGTTAAAGGAGTCAAGAGATCGATGGAGATTTTAATGGAAGCCAGTGTTAGGTTTTCATCCCTAATTGTAAGTCATGCTACACTTGTTAAATCTGCATTTTTCTTTAGTTTAAAGAACTTTGATGAGAATGTGGAAAACAATAGGATACAAAATCCCTTAACTTGTGCAAGTATGATGTGTTTTGAAAAAGCACAGAATCTGTTTGATAAGATGTCGAAGAGAAACTTTGTCTGTTGCACTTGCTTGGTTATTGGATATGTGATGATGAATAGATTGAGAATACAAAAGGTATTTGATGAAATGTTTTTTTTAGAGCTATTGATTGTAGTGAGCTTGCAATTTGTGTGTTTCCGGGTAGCTTGTGTCAAAATGATGCTCAATATCAGTTTAATATATGGTTTAAAGAAGATGCTACAGAATAGTCAGGATATGCTTTGGAGGAGAAAGATGGAGGAGCAGGCTGACTTGCATCAAACCATCGACCTGCAAAACCAGAGGTTGCTGAATCTCCGACTTCTTGATGTGAAGAGGAGTAACCATCACCGTGCCTTCTCTACTGGAGCAGTTATTTCATCTCCGATGCACTCTCCTAATTTCCATAATCGGGGTGTCATGCTTTCTTCTTCAGACCAAAGGCTTCCTGTATGCTATGAAATTGTACAGTGTGTCAATGAGCCATGGAACACCAATGCCCACATATATGTTCACCGAGTTGCTGCTAGTAATGTTTGCTATGGCCGAGTCTGCTGTTAGCTGACGTTCAGCAGCAATCTTGCTTGCCACTAAATCTGGCCAAGAAGTTCCACTAGCCAATACAGTAAATGCTATGACATAAGCATTTATTCCTGTGACACAGCTTATTACATCACTGAGCTTTGTGACAATATAAGCAATCCCGCTGATGAAAAATTAGTGAAGAAATGAAGGCAACCCATCCGTGAGCAATCTGATAGGGAGGCACAACCGCAAACAAAAATCTCCATGGTGCACAAAGTGATTGCCAGAAGATTCTTGCATAATGCAGGAACTTGCTCTTTGAATTTTTCGATCCAATGTTGTCCAGCATTAATGCATCCAAAAATTACTGCTTCCATATGGAGAGAAGATGCATTTCTTCCGAAATGATATCTTTGCTACCTTGTTCACAGGATCTAGCCTCATCACTACCATACACCTTTTGATACACAGGACCTGTCCCACTCGCTGAATGGACGGAAAATATGTCAACAATGCCTGTGCTTTCATCTTCAGGCATCATTGAATACTCGTCAACCTTTCTGTTATCTTTGATTGGATCAACCTCAGGGGGCACCCACTCATCCGGCCTTTCTGCTCTTTCCAGGGGAAGTGAAACATATGGCCACAGTCCGTAAGGCAGACATGTATTCGTACGCCGCTTTGGGAGATGAGAACAGATTGTCCGGGAGATTGTGCTCCAAGCTTTCTAGTAAACTGCCCTTCCACTTTGGTTTAGAACATTTCTGTATTTTCTTGCCGTTGCTTACTGTTTTATTGGTTTGTCAGCCATAACTGGTCGGTTTTTCCGGTCTATGGAAAATGTTGTTAAGCAAAGCCTGCTGGCTTTTGGGACTAGTTTCCCTCAAATCTCTCTAGCTACTATTGACGCAATACGTAATCTTGGAAACTTGTATGCTGGAGGCCTGGGCCCTGGGACACTTGTTGGTTCTGCTTCGTTTGACCTATTTTCTATCCATGCTGTTTGCGTCGTGGTTCCAAAAGCTGGAGAACTGAAAAAGATATCAGATTTAGGAGTTTGGCTTGTAGAGCTCTTTTGGTCTTTCTGGGCTTATATATGGCTCTACATCATCTTAGAGGTGTGGACTCCAAATGTTATCACCCTCTGGGAGGCTGCCTTCTAATGTTTTTTATTTTCCTTTGGCTGTTCATGTTTGGGTTTGTCGGTGTTTCCAAGCTAGCTAGTTCAGTTCCTGTTTCCACCACGAACTATCTGCTTGAGGGGGAGTATTGGAGAATAAGGCTTGTTATAGTTTTAAGGGTATTATAGTAATAGGCCAGATATATAAGTTTAGGTACTTTGTAGTATATATAACCAATTTGGGTGTACAGAAGCGTTATCTTGAATGAATGAAATACTTCTCTTTATTATCTCTTCTCTCACGGACTCCATTGCATAGATGTATAAAAGTTATCAATATTGTCCTATAAAAAAGAGTAAAAGAGATTAAACAAGATTACAAATTATAAAACCTAAATAAGAAGAAGATAAATAATAATTAACCCTAATTGAACAATTGGGTTTTTTTTTGTGTCTGTTTCTGTTGCGTTTGTTGCGTGTCTTTGTATTTTTCCCTCCGATCTGAAATCAAAAAACAATAAAAATTAATTGGGCTAATTGTATTTTTTTTTTGAAGAAATGAAGTGAACAATTGTCAGTAAAATCATATTAATCTCTGGTGTAATATCTTTTAAGTCCATAGCGTGCGGCCTTTATCAAAGTGTCACATAAGTCTTATATAAAGCTAAAGCTGCAAAACCTAATTGTGTAACAGTGCCTATGTCATGTTGACAGGAGCAAGGGTACAATTGCTGGATCCTCCATTCTAGAAGGGAAACTCTGAGAAACCTAGACAAATAACAATCCAAGTCATGTCCAAGTTTATGGAGTATATGCTTTCCCCTGTATAGTGAATTTCCTCAGTTTTTAAGTTTAAGGAAATTACTCAATGACACTTATCAAATAAAGACCGCCATAAATAATACGATCTTGTATACCTTTTTCAAATAGCAAGACCAAGGCCAGTACTACCAGAGTTTTAGTGAATAACGTAGGGATTTCTGGGGGATTAATTCCAGATCCTGAATCTTTTACCTACAGTCAAGAAATATAATGAATAAATAGCAGAGATAATAAATGGCATTGTCCCTGTACAGACGACCATTAAAAATCTGACCTGTACATGCAAATAGAAGTGTTTACTATCAGCATGCATAGTATAATTATATGGAGCTCGAGGATCTCTTAAGGAATCTGAATTTCCAACACCTGCCGATATCAAGATGCTGCCCTCTTTTGAGAATTTCACAGCATTCCCAACAACATTTAAAATAGTTTGCATAAGCCGCTTTTCGTCACCAGTTGCAGACTCTGGCAAATCTGAAGCCACGTTTAATGAAACAAATAGCTTCTTCATGGTTGCAATGGGCTTTATTAAGTTAAATACCTAAACAAAAAGCATAAGATCTCAGTGCAAGAACAATTCCACTAACATAGTAAGCTGTAGAAAATTATGAATGATAACTCCAGATCCCGATCTAGTCCTTCCCGGCCGATCCCACGCCTGGAAGCGGTGTCGCTGCGGTTGGGACTCTGCAAAACAACACCGGAGGGGGGTTGGGACCCTGGCGGCGCCTCCGGCGTGAGAATAAGTAACGGCTTTGGAAAGGAAGATAGGACTATAGAGAAATCTAAATATGGAGGGTGTGTGTATAGGTTAGGTGTGCCAAAGAGAATGTAACCCCTGCACCTTTCCTCCTTGGTCTATATATAGGCCCAGGATTAGGGTTTAGGGGTTGTACTTGCAATCATGAGCGTTGAATCCTAGGTAGGTAGGACACCTGGGTGATGTTGATGGATTGCACGTGTCCAGGTGACGGATTGTGGCAGCGTGTGCCAGGCTCCTGCTGGCGTGTGGTTTAAATAGGAAATAATTATCCCAATCATTAGGAATCTTTACGTGTCGTCGCCAGGTGTGGCCATCGGTCATGACCCGACCACGTCACGTACCAATGTGTAGTCTTCATGTGCGTTATTGCCTTTGTCGCCAGGGATGGATTAAACTTTGAACTTAAGCCCAACCTGTGAGCTCGAGTTTTGTAGGTGAGTCCGGACTACGATATGAGTTCGGGCTTATTAATGGACCCGGATTCCGATACAAGTTCGGACTAGTAGATGAGCCAGGACTCCGATACGGGCTAGGACTTGAAGGTGAGTCATGACAAAACATGAATCCAGACTAGTTGGTGGACCATGATTGAGATATGAGTCCGGGTTCTTTGGTAGTGATCCGGGGTCCAGGACGGGTCCGGGCTATACATAGCCTATCATTTGCCCCCCACTCCCTTATGCAGATTTTCTGGATGGGGGAGTAGAAGCTCTTGAATAGGTAACGTGGAAAAAATTCCTGGCTTGATTGTTTCCCCCCAACCCGGATTGATATCAAAGATGGCAACCCGGGGTTGAGAGTGAGTCTTTATTCTCTCAAGTCCAAAGCTTTGGGGCTTCGGGTGACTTAGAAAAAATTTCTGGCTTGATTGTTGCCCCCCAACCCGGATTGTTATCAAAGATGGCAACCCGGGGTTGAGAGTGAGTCTTTATTCTCTCAAGTCCAAAGCTTTGGGGCTTCGGGTGACTTAGAAAAAATTTCTGGCTTGATTGTTGCCCCCCAACCCGGATTGTTATCAAAGATGGCAACCCGGGGTTGAGAGTGAGTCTTTATTCTCTCAAGTCCAAAGCTTTGGGGCTTCGGGTGACTTAGAGAAAATTTCTGGCTTGATTGTTGCCCCCCAACCCGGATAGTTATCAAAGATGGCAATCCGGAGTTAAGAGTAAGTCATGATTTTTTCTCAAGTCCAAAGCTGTAGGCCTTGGGTAACTTAGAAAAAATTTCTTGGCTTGATTGTTGCCCCCCAACCCGGATTGTTATCAAAGATGGCAACCCGGGGTTGAGAGTGAGTCTTTATTCTCTCAAGTCCAAAGCTTTGGGGCTTCGGGTGACTTAGAGAAAATTTCTGGCTTGATTGTTGCCCCCCAACCCGGATAGTTATCAAAGATGGCAATCCGGAGTTAAGAGTAAGTCATGATTCTTTCTCAAGTCCAAAGCTGTAGGCCTTGGGTAACTTAGAAAAGTTTTCTTGGCTTGATTGTTGCCCCCCAACCCGGATTGTTATCAAAGATGGCAACCCGGGGTTGAGAGTGAATCAAAATTTCTGGTTTAATTGTTGCCCCCAACCCGGATTGTTATCAAAGATGGCGACCCGGGGTTGAATGATGAACCTGATTGTGAGGGGAGGCAATGAAATGAACGAATCCGGACCGTATGACATTTTGGCCGTTCGGGAATATGAAAGGATTTCAATTTTTTCCCCCCTTTTGCTTTGAAAAGGTGTTGCCCTTTTCTACCTCGGGAACAGACGTAGCCTGCTGTCACCATTAATACTCCTGTCTTTTCTTCATTTTTGTATTTTTCTTTTTGCACTTTATTTTTCTTGGCAGCCAATGGGATTCTGCCAGCTGTCCTTTTATGTGCCCTTTTCACTGCCTTCTATAAAAGCCTCCTAACAGTTCATTTCTTCCTTTTACTTCTTTTTCGAAAATCCTCTTCACTCTTTGCCTTTCCCGACGCCTCTGCAAACCGATTCTCCGGCGACATATCGATCGTTTGAAGCCATCTCTTGCTCTCTGCATCTTGTAAGTTTCTCGATTTCCTTCGCTCGTTTTTCCTCTTAACCTTTATTCTCTTTCTCCGATTTGCAATTTGACATTTTGTCCGACTGTTTATATTTCGGTTTTGGGGGTTTTGGGAAACTTTTGGTTCTGTTGGATAAAAATGTTTGTTGTTGGCTATAATGTCTCTGTCTTCGCTTATTGGTCTGTAAATACTCTTGCATGTGTTGGGTTTGTGATTTTCATTTCTGGGTTTGGTAGTTGTTCTTGATGTTCTTGGATTAGGCATGGTTGTATGTATTTGTATGTATATTTTGATCTTGTTTGTGTAGGATGTTTTGTGTTTAAGTGTTTCTGGCTTATGATCCGGGCCATCTCGTTTTATGATTTAGGATATTGATGGAAAATTTTTGGGTATAACCTGGCTAATATATGTATTCCGGATTTGGTAGAAATTAGGGTTTGAATGATAGCTGGCAGGGTAACATATATATTTATGATTTGGAGCATATAATCCGGATTAGGATAGTAGAACTTACTTGAAATTGATCTTTCTAGGTTTATGGTTCGGACTAAGGCTCGTGCCCGCCGCGTACTTATACCTCTTTCTGACCCTTCTTCTAGTTGTAACGACTCCCCCATTTCTAGCAATCCGGATATTATAGAACTATTTTGGTGTAGAATGGCTAAGAAGAAGAAACAGTCCGGTCCCTTAGTAACCCAACTTTTTGTTCATGAGCCTCCCCGTGGTGGTGTACTCAGTACTCCGGATGGATATTGGTCGGATACCAGCTATTTTTTTGTGAGGAAAGATCCGGTTGTAGAACAACAATTTTATTATAGAGATCTTAGTGCCTGTTATAGGAATCACCAGGAATTTGGCCGACCCGGACCGTACAGTGAATCCGAATTTGACGCCTCTTTTTCCAAATTGGGAATTGGCGAAGCCCCTTATCCTCTGAAGGAAAAATTTATGAGCATTCCGGATGTTCAGATGGACAAATTGGTCCGGGCTTCATTCCACTTGGGGCCCGAAATTAGTTGGAGATGGCCTCAATCCGGGGAGAGGATTTACCATAGGCCAAAAGATGGTTATGTTGGTGTATGGCTGGAAACTCTGCGGTCCGGATGGAATCCCAGATGCCATCAGTTTGTAAAGCACCTCTGTAAATATGTTTACAAAATTTCAATAATGCAAATTACTCCCAACGGAGTCAAGTGGATAACTTGGTTTTTGGCTGCTTGTAACAAGATGGGGTATCAGCCTACATTGCGACTTTTCCACCAACTTTTTAAGCTAGTCCAATCTAACAAAGAGCCTTTGTATGAGATCCGGTTCCGGGCTGAGGAGTGCGGTTATCCCTCTGGAACTGCCAAACCCGTGATACAGCAGTCTACATTGAAGTATTGGGGTGGGGAGTTGATATTTTTGAAAGGCTTGGATTTGGAATTCCTGCCTCATATAGTTTCTGGAGTTGAAGCGGAAGTATTTGACACTTATAAGCTTGAAGGAGAAGCCTTAGCCCAGATTCATCGGTTTTGTGAGTGCCTCGGGTTTCAAATGACCCGGGATAGTTTCATGAAACATGATAAGTTGTTTGAGCTTGGATGTAAGTTGTTGTAATTCTTCTTTTTGTGAACCGGACTAATTCTTTTTATATATTGATATTTCCTTTTCCTTTGTACAGGTTTGCCTTACTTTCAACCCGAGCTGTACGCAATCATGTCTTCCAATGCCCTTGCCGCATCTTTTAGGAAACTTGGTGGTGTCCACAACACCAAAAGTCCGGGCGATGTTGGAGGGTCCGGTTCTAGCGCACTAAAGGAGGGAGGTGCCGAATCTGTTGCTCCGGATGCCCATCGGCCCGAACCTATGGTTGATGCTGTTGATGTTGAAATTGTAGAAGGCCTGGAGCAGCGGTCTGGGAAGAAAAGGAAAGTTCATGTTGGAAAGAAAACACCTGCGAAGGCGAATGCCACCGTCAATAAAATTGTTGCCGATGGTGATGGGAAGGGTCCGGATAGGGAGCATATCCGAATTGGAAATTTCACTCTGGAGCAACTTGCTGGAATGTGCGCCGATATCCCTACTGATTCGGACTTCGAAGAGATGGAAGATGCTGGGAGTAATGCTTGCCTGAAACGCCTTGTTGGCCACTGGGCCCATGTAAGTAGTTTCCTGTTGAAAACTGTCTTTATTCTTTGTAATTCTGTCTTTTCCTTTGTTGATTTTTGATTTTTATTTTGCAGACCGGTAGCTTAATCAGCGCCCTTGCCAGTCTTATCATCACTGAGCGGAAAACTGCACAGGAGTTTGCTAATGAAAAGGATGCCCGGCTTCGAGACCTTGAACTTGAAGTTGCTTCGTTGAAAAAACAAAGTGCTGAGAAGGAGACCGAGCATCAAGCTGAAATTGTTTCGGTTGAGAAAAGGGCTAATGACCTGGATGAGGTCAACAGGCAGCTTGTTGTGGAAAATGCTAAGACTCGCGATGCTATTATATCCGAGTTCAAAGGTGGTCCGGAGTATGACCAGGATGTTGCTGATGCTGCTGCTCCCGAGATTCAACGAGCTTGGATTGTTTCCGAACGCCACGTTAAGACTGATCCCAATGCCAACTGGGATTCTTTTGTTGGTGAGTTTTTGGCTGCAAAGCTCGCCATCGAAGAAGGCAAAGGGGAGCCTCAGCCTTTCAATGGCCCGGTTCCGAGCTTCCTCCCGGCTTCGTCCAACCTGGATGATTATGGTCTCTAGTTCTTTTTTTTGTACCTTCTTAACATTTGATATTTGATCTGTAACCGTAAACTGGGTTTTGTTTCTGCTCACTTTGGGATGTTTCCGGGTTGTACGGCCACCCCGGGTCCCTGTTTCTTTGATCGTTTGCAATCCAACTCTTTACATTTTTATCACTGCTCATTCTTTTGTTCTGCGAAACTTATATTTCTCGTGAGCCCGGTTCCATAGCTTGGTTATGACCCGGACGTTTTGTTTTATGCTTAGAATAGAATCTAAGATTTTCATTTGATGCATATTGCTCGTGAGTCCGGTCTCATGGCTTGGTTATGAGCCGGACTATAGACTTAGTACTTAGAATAGAATCTAAGATTTTCATTTGATGCATATTGCTCGTGAGTCCGGTCTCATGGCTTGGTTCTGAGCCGTACTCTTTTTGTACTTAGAATAAAATCTAAGTAAATGATTTTATTGCATATTGCTCGTGAGTCCGGTCTCATAGCTTGATTCCGAGCCGGATTCTTTTTGTACTTAGAATAAAATCTAAGTAAATGGTTTTATCGCATATTGCTCGTGAGTCTGGTCTCATGGCTTGATTCTGAGCCGGACTCTTGATCTGCATATTGCTGGGGACCCTGGCTCCTCTGTATGCCTATGGCTCTGGGCCAGGGTTATAGAGTTGCATATTGCTCGTGAGTCCGGTTTCATGGCTTGATTCTGAGCCGGACTCTTGATCTGCATATTGCTGGGGACCCTGGCTCCTCTGTATGCCTATGGCTATGAGCCAGGGTTATAGAGTTGCATATTGCTCGTGAGTCCGGTCTCATGGCTTGATTCTGAACCGGACTCTTGATCTGCATATTGCTGGGGACCCTGGCTCCTCTGTATGCCTATGGCTCTGAGCCAAGGTTATAGAGTTGCATATTGCTCGTGAGTCCGGTTTCATGGCTTGATTCTGAGCCGGACTCTTGATCTGCATATTGCTGGGGACCCTGGCTCCTCTGTATGCCTATGGCTATGAGCCAGGGTTATAGAGTTGCATATTGCTCGTGAGTCCGGTCTCATGGCTTGATTCTGAACTGGACTCTTGATCTGCATATTGCTGGGTACCCTGGCTCCTCTGTATGCCTATGGCTCTGAGCCAAGGTTATAGAGTTGCATATTGCTCGTGAGTCCGGTCTCATGGCTTGATTCTGAGCCGGACTCTTGATCTGCATATTGCTGGGGACCCTGGCTCCTCTGTATGCCTATGGCTCTGAGCCAGGGTTATAGAGTTGCATATTGCTCGTGAGTCCGGTCTCATGGCTTGATTCTGAGCCGGACTCTTGATCTGCATATTGCTGGGGACCCTGGCTCCTCTGTATGCCTATGGCTCTGAGCCAGGGTTGATACGAGAAAAATGAAGTACAGATAATGTGAAATACAATTTTGTGAGAAATAACATCGGGCCCTATTTTTATTCATAAATTGATCACGAGTACAAATTTTCTATTCTTCAATACAAATTGATCTTTATTTCTGGCCCGGGTTTTGAAATCTTCTACTCACCAATTTTTTGGTCGGGCTCTTTCCTTGGGTTGAATTTATGTTTCTTTTGGTTCATATTTTTCTGGTAAGAATTGGCTTTCCTTTTGTTTTTCGGGTCTGTTTCAGCCATGACTAACCCTTGCCCATAGCATCTACTAGCCATTTCATAATCTCCCCGGACTTCTCCAATGCCAGAGGGTGTGGGAAACTTGAACTTTAGGTGTGAGGTTGAGGTTATAGCTTGGAGCTTAGTCAGGGCTGGTCTTCCCAGGATCACATTGTAAGAAGAAGGAGTGTTGATGACATAGAATTTAACAATGTTAGTGACTTGGTTCGGATAAGTCCCAAATAGTACTGGTAGATACAGGGTTCCTTGAATTGGGACCAAGTTGTTTCCAAAACCGTAGAGAGGATCTTCTCTGCAATCGTTCATCTTCACACTCCCCAGCTGCATTCGATCCACAGTATGTTTGAATATGATATTGACAGAAGAACCGTTGTCAATCAGTATTCTTTTAACTTCATTGTCAGCTATGTCTAGACTAACAACTAGAGCTTCATTATGATTGGGGTCGAGTCCTTCGAAATCATCTTTGGTGAAACTGATTATTTGTTCTGGACAGGTTTGAACCATCATTATCTCATCTCCCGAGTCCGGACTTCGGGGTGGCGAGTTAGACCCACCCAATACGACATTCACAACATTTTTACCCTTCCCGGATCCTGTTCCCCTGTCATCAGTTTTCCGGGCTATGTATTGTCCCATGTTACCTTTCTTGATCTGTTCTTCTACAAAAAACTTTAGAGACAAGCAATTCTCGGTTGTGTGTCCATGTGTTTCATGATAGTCACAGTGTTTATGGACAGACCGATTTTCTGGTCCGGTCGCCATGGGTTTGGGAGGGTAGTAGAAAGGCTTGTCTCGTACTTCTTTCAAAATATCAGCTCGAGCCCGGTTGAGAGGAGTCCAGTTTGGTTCAGGCCCGGGCTCAAGTTTTTGTTTAGGTTGTCCGGGCTCCACACTTTGATTGGAGTTCGGGGTTGAGGTTGGCAAAGCGAGCTGAGAGCTCTGAATGTAGTTGCTTTGTCTATTGGGTTTGAATTTTTTGTCTTGATGATTGTAGTTGTTTTCGGGTGGATCTTGAATCCGAGTTGGAGATATGCCCTGCCTAGTCATCCTCATTGCTTGGAGGACATCGGTTTCTTTGATGAACCGGGCTGCCATGGAATAGGCCGCCGCCAGGCTCTGTGGCTCCTTGTGGATGAGGTCAAGGACATATCTTTCATTGTTGTCCGGGTCCAGATTCCTTCTGAAAATTGTGAGTGCTTCACGCTCATCCAGGTTGCTCACATTGTTGATTGCTTCTTGGAAGCGTTTCATATAAGCGGCCAACGCCTCTCCCCGAGCTTGCCGGACTGTTTCTAGGTGGCACATGTGCATTTCATGGGTCTTATTGGCTCGGAAGCGTCTCAAGAAGGATTCCCGAAACTGCTTCCAATTGTGGATGCTTCGAGAAGGGATTCGGCTGAACCATCTCTGTGCCCCGGATTTGAGGGTTGAGGCGAAAAACCTGCATTTGGTTAGATCATTGTAATAATATATCATTGCAATTTGTTCAAAGTAATTAACATGCTCTTCGGGGTCGCCCAAGCCATTGAAGGAATCAAAGTTGTAGTGTTTGAGATTTTTCTGCCTGGGTGTGGCCTCTAGAGAGTAGCTGAATGGTGTCAAGGTATCCCCTATATCAATTCCCGAATCCTGGCCAACTTTTTTCTGTAGTTCGTGGATCATGTCCATCAAGTCCTCCTGGGGCTCTTCTTCATCTGATATTATGTCAAGACTTGGGGCCCGGGCCCTTCTTCTGTCATGAGTTTTGCCCAGAATCTGGGCTTCCTCCTCCTGGATTCTCTTCTGGACCCTTAGGTCGAGTTTAGCCTGTTCTTCAACCCGGATTTTATCCCTTAGCTCGGCTAGTTTCTTGAGTTTCTCAGCTTCAGTGTCTTGGTTTTTACTGTGGGTTCTGTGATGTGTTCTCTTCCGGCCTTCCTTGTCTCTGCCCCCGATTCGGTCAAAAACCGAGCCACGGGATCGGCGAGATTCCCCAGAATCATTAGAGTGCTCATTTTGATCTACTTCGTTCATCCGAGCTTCTTTATACATCCGGACTGCATCAGCAATCTGGTTCCCAGTTAGGTTCTCCATGAGTCCGGCTTCCATTTCAACATCAGTGTACTTGTATTTGTTAACTTCAATTTCCACCCGGGCATCATTAGGCCGGATTATCTGAGATGCCAGGGCCAGGGGTGTTGGTATTTCCACAGTATTAGGGTTCGGGTTGGGGGTTGGTTCTTGTCTTGGGGTGCTAGTTGCGGGTCTCATTGTGGACTTGCTTCCTCGAGCCATGGTTCAATAACAACAATTATGCGACAAAATTTTTGACACAATTTGTAACAATTTCCGATGGAAAAGAAAATCTCAACTAGATCTGGGTTTATTCAGTGAAGGTAAATCAACGTATGCATGCACTTTCTGGGTTTAATGTTTCTCTAAGCAAGAAAACAGGTTTTCAAGGCAGATCTACAAGAGAACGATGTAGATCTAAGCAATAACTGGAGCAAGACAGCTAAATACGGCTAAACAAGGCTAAAAATAAACAGATCTGGGCCAAGTAAGGTTAAGGAACATGCATACGTTAAAGAGATTGGCTAAAGAATTCATTTTTATGGTTACAAAAGGTGGGTTTGTTTAGATCTTACTGGACTGAATCAGGACTCCTTCAAAGATGAAGGAGCTTGTTGATGACGGTGAGTCTAGTGGCACCGAGACCAAAAGACAAGGTCCCCTCCTTCTAGCGCCAAATGATAACTCCAGATCCCGATCTAGTCCTTCCCGGCCGATCTCACGCCTGGAAGCGGTGTCGCTGCGGTTGGGACTCTGCAAAACAACACCGGAGGGGGGTTGGGACCCTGGCGGCGCCTCCGGCGTGAGAATAAGTAACGGCTTTGGAAAGGAAGATAGGACTATAGAGAAATCTAAATATGGAGGGTGTGTGTATAGGTTAGGTGTGCCAAAGAGAATGTAACCCCTGCACCTTTCCTCCTTGGTCTATATATAGGCCCAGGATTAGGGTTTAGGGGTTGTACCTGCAATCATGAGCGTTGAATCCTAGGTAGGTAGGACACCTGGGTGATGTTGATGGATTGCACGTGTCCAGGTGACGGATTGTGGCAGCGTGTGCCAGGCTCCTGCTGGCGTGTGGTTTAAATAGGAAATAATTATCCCAATCATTAGGAATCTTTACGTGTCGTTGCCAGGTGTGGCCATCGGTCATGACCCGACCACGTCACGTACCAATGTGTAGTCTTCATGTGCGTTATTGCCTTTGTCGCCAGGGATGGATTAAACTTTGAACTTAAGCCCAACCTGTGAGCTCGAGTTTTGTAGGTGAGTCCGGACTACGATATGAGTTCGGACTTATTAATGGACCCGGATTCCGATACAAGTTCGGACTAGTAGATGAGCCAGGACTCCGATACGGGCTAGGACTTGAAGGTGAGTCATGACAAAACATGAATCCAGACTAGTTGGTGGACCATGATTGAGATATGAGTCCGGGTTCTTTGGTAGTGATCCGGGGTCCAGGACGGGTCCGGGCTATACATAGCCTATCAATGAGTAACAGAGGGATGCAACTATACTTCTCTGAAGAGTGCATGAAGATTAAAAGTTCCAATGTCAAGTTCAAGGGTGCCATCTTCAAGCCTTGAAAGATCCAACACTTCATTAATGATAGTTGCCAAAAGATTACTGCTCTTGAGGATTGTTTCAACCATTAGACGCTGCTCAGGTGTCAGATGAGTTTCTTGCAGCAAAGATGATAGTGCAATAATCGCATGCATAGGAGTTCTCTCATCTCATGGTTCATAACAGCTAAGAAGTCATTTCGAGCACGAATAGCTGTCTCTGCTTCTCTTCGGGCAAGATGATCAAGTGAAATATTCTGTTCCATCAGAAGATCCCTAGCCCTCATCGACTCTTCTAGAATAGCAGCATGTGAAAGTGCTACAGCCACCTAAATTAACCATAAGAAATTTATTGCATTAGCAACCTCACTAAAATAAATGTACACTTGCTCATACTGTAAATATTTGATGACAAAGTAATGTGCAGTTAGTGAAAGTAATATAAATCCAAACCTGATCTGCAACCACTTCAACAAGCTCCCATCTCATGAACATGCCATTGCCTTGCACTATCTGAAGGAAGCATTAATACCATCATAGCATAATGTTAGGGGCTTAATTCTGATGGCTACTGGGCCGATCGAAGCAGCCCATTTTCGGTAGCCCGTATGAAGAGGCCCAATACCTTTGACGACCGAAGAGTCCGCTTTCCATTCTTCATAGATTGGGCCGATCCACAGCAGAAGGACCAGGTCGTGGGAAGACCCCGAGTTCCACGTTCGGAACGTGGGGATCGGAGCGAACTGGTAAAAGAGAATGATCAGGTTTATTCTTGAGATATACACAATTCATTATACACACATGTTCTCTGTACGTTCAAGTTACCTACTTTGGACTACCAGTTACTGATTCTCACACCGGAGGTGAATCGGGGGGCCCAACCCTCGCATTCTTCTTCTTTGCAGGTCCGACCGGACGTTGTGGACGAAAACTGGTTCCAACATTTGGCGTCGTCTGTGGGAACGTACAGATTAATTGTGGGTTTTGATTTATGTCTTCTGAACGACCGCCTGGATTTGATGGAACTCCGCATCCCGGAGGCTCAACCATCACGCCCTTGATAAATCGGCGATTGAGTTTTGAATCTGAGGGGGATGAAGGACCCCTACCGACCCCCGAAGAACAGAGGGAATTGCTCCTAAGATGGAGAGAGGAGCAGGCGGCTAAGAAGGGGAAACAAAAAGTAACTGATCAAGCTGATAAGGAATCCCAGATGCGGGCTAAGAAGAAAGAGGCGGACAGGCTCAAACTCCAGGCCATCAAGCTCCGTAGAGAAGAATTAGAGTTGGAAGAGAAGGCACTGAGGAGGTCTCTCGAAGAGGTCGAAGAAACACTTGTATCGTCGGAATACAGAAGGGATAAAAGGCCACATGACGATGAAGACGGGTCTTCGGACTCCGAGTCGCATCCAAAACTACGATAACGATGACTGATTCTGAGGAGGAAGATGACTCGCATGTGCGAGATCGTATAAGGCGAATGGAAAAAGCCATGTTTGGAGAACGGAAAGTCAGTCATGAACCTATTGTCTCTGAAGAAATTGAGCAGTATCGACCTCCGTCAGGGGGCCAATTTCCGAAAATGAACGAGTTTAACGGAAAAGGAGACCCAGAAGATCACTGCGAAAAATACGAGTCTTTAATGACAGGTATGGGACATTGTGACGTCATGTTGTGCAAGATGTTCAAAACCTACCTAAAGGGACCAGCAACGATGTGGTATCGTTCGCAAAGACCCCGATCGGTGCACTCGTATGAACAGTTAAAAAGAAGATTCCTGAGGCACTACTCCCACCTGTGCCGGAGGGAGAAAGACACTGAAGCACTGATTCATTGTCGTCAGAGACCGAACGAAGAGCTGGGAGATTACCTAGCCCGATTTAAGGAAGAAGCAGGGATGGTCACTAACCTAGACAAAGTTAAGGCTGCAGGGTTTCTAGCTGCTGGATTGGACCCCATAAAAGGTAAAAAACTTCGGTCCTCTCTCTATGATATTCCCCCTAAATCTTTAAATGATATATATGTAAGAGGAGAGGCTATCCGAAGAAAGCTGGAATCTATTGGGGGATATAAGGAGAGTCGCAGGAATGAAGGCTCTGGGAGAGACGACCGAAGGGGTCGAGGAGATATCAAAAGCAGATTGACAGATAACAGGCCCGACCGAGGGGCAGAAAGGAGGAGAGATAGAGATAGTACAGTGTTCACCCCGTTGAACGCACCTATCTCAAAGATTCTCCACGAGATAAAGGGGAAGCCGGGATTCGTCCGGCCAGCAAGAATGAAAACCCCAGATTACAAGAAGAACGGGGATAAGTATTGCGAATACCACAAGGATAAGGGGCATAACACAGATGAATGCTACCATTTGAAGAAGCTTATTGAAAAAATGGTAAAGAAGGGAGATTTGGAACATTACAAAGGCGATCTGAGGGACAAGCTAGAACCCAAGGAACCTAGAAGAGAAAAAGGGCCTGAAAGGGAAGAAAAATACAGAGGTGAAGTTCGAACTATCTCAGGGGGCACGGTGTTAGAACGGTGCAGTAAGACCGCCCGAAAGAAATATGCCCGACAGGTCTACAACTTGTATCAGACCAATCCGGCCAGGCAGCCCCTGCCTATCACCTTCACGGAAGATGATTTTGAAGACGTGATATGGCCGCACGAAGATCCACTCATCATAAATCCCGTTATAGGGGAAAACAAAATCTGGAGAGTCCTAGTTGATGGTGGTAGTTCGGTCAATATCTTATATCACAGAACGTACTGCAAGATGAACTTAGGGGGCGAGCAGTTGGAGCCGTGTCATGAGGCACCCCTGTACGGCTTCGGGAATCAGCCCGTACCGATCAAAGGGACGATTACCCTACCCATCTTGTTGGGCAAAGCTCCTTACACCTTGGAAAAGGAGGCCAAGTTCTACGTGGTGAAAGTGGACAGTCCGTACAACGGAATCCTAGGAAGGCCGATACTCGGTGCTTTCCAGGCGGTAGCTTCTATCCCCCATCTGAAGTTGAAATTTCCAACAGAAAATGGTGTGGGAGAAATGAGAGGGGATCAGAAGGCTGCTCGAATCATCATGTTAGAGGATATAGAGAAGGATAAAGATGTCGAGATGACTGAAGGTGGGAAAAGAAAGAGAAACGAAGACGAAGGAAGCGGTCGTCAGATGATGAACATCGAATTAGAAAAATTCGGAGCTGATTTGTCAAACCCTATTGCTGAACCGGCAACAGAAACAGAGGAGGTAGAACTGTACGTCGGGCAATCGGGCAAAATGATCCAAATAGGCAAAAACATGTAGCCTGAATTAAAGAAAAAAGTGATTGAAGTGATCAGACAGTACCACGATGTGTTCGCATGGGGACCGGAAGACATGCCAGGTTTAGACCCTTCGGTGGCAAAACATTGCCTTAGCGTTAACCCCGATGCAAGGCCGGTTAAGCAGAAGAAGAGGAATTTCGCAATGGAAAGGCAACAAGTAATCCAGGCCGAAGTAGAAAAATTGCTGGAAGCTAGATTCATTGAAGAAATTGAGTATCCAGACTGGTTGGCAAATGTGGTGGTAGTCAAGAAGTCGAACAACAAATGGAGAATGTGTGTCGACTATACCGACCTGAACAAGGCCTGTCCAAAGGATCACTATCCTCTATTTAATATTGATCAGTTGATAGATGCAACCTCAGGCCACCAGGTACTTAGCTTTTTAGATGCTTTTTCCGGGTATCACCAAATTGCAATGAATGCCGAGGATATTCCAAAGACAGCATTCATCACCCCCAAAGGTACATATGCATACATCAAGATGCCCTTCGGGCTGAAGAATGCAGGGGCAACCTTCCAGAAAATGATCAACAAAGTTTTCAAGCAGCAGATCGGTCGGAACATGGAATGCTATGTGGACGATATGATCGTAAAATCCATGTTTAAAGACCATGCAGAGGACCTGAAAGAGTGTTTTAAAACACTCAGGAGAAATAATATGAAAATTAATCCAAGCAAGTGCACGTTCGGGGTTGCCAGTGGCAAGTTTCTGGGGTACATGGTAAGTGCCAGAGGGATAGAAACCAATCCTGAGAAGATCAAGGCAGTGATTGATATGGAGGTGCCGAAGACGATCAGGGACATTCAGAAACTAACTGGGCGATTAGCAGCCCTGAGAAGGTTCATTTCCCGATCGGCCGAGAAAGCCCTACCGTTCTTCGAAGTTCTCCGGGGGTCAAAAAATTTTGAATGGGGATCGGACTGTCAGAAGGCATTTGAAGAAGTTAAAGAATATCTGGTCAAGGCACCACTCCTAATGAGGCCCGACCCCAAAGAGACACTGCAACTCTACTTAGCAGTGAGTGACCGAACACTAGGGGCTGTGTTAGTCAAGGAATACGAAAAGAATCAACACCCAGTGTTCTATGTCTCACACATACTCAAGGACGCGGAAACAAGATACCCCAATGCCGAAAAGTTCGCCTTTGGATTGGTGGTAGCATCAAGGAAACTACGCCATTATTTTCAAGGAAGAACTGTGCAAGTGGTTACCGATCAGCCCCTGAAAAAGATCCTTCAAAGACCGGAAGCTTCGGGCAGAGTTGTGGCTTGGTCAGTAGAGCTGGGAGAATATGACTTAGAATTTGTGCCCAGAACTGCGATCAAAGCTCAAGCACTGGCCGACTTCTTGGTAGAATGTTCATTCTCAGGACCGAAGGACTTGGCGCCCGAGGAACAGCTCATTCAGTCACCTGGGAAATGGAAGCTTTTTGTAGACGGTTCGGTCACAAAAACGAAGTATGGGGCCGGTATGATCCTGATCAGCCCAGATGGTTTTGAGATTTGTCAGGCTATCAGGTTCACTTTCCCCTTGACTAACAATGAGGCTGAATATGAAGCATTACTAGCAGGGCTCTCCTTGGCACGGAGCCTAGAGGTAAAGCATGTAAGGGTATTTAGTGATTCCATGTTAGTGGTGAAGCAATTCTCTGGGGAGTATGGCCAAAAAGATCCCCGAACGAAGGCATACACGGCCAAGGTACGTGAAAATTCACTTCATTTTGAGTCGTTTAAATTAAGCCAGGTAGCCAGAGAAAACAACAGCAGGGCGGATGCGTTGTCTAGGCTTGCCTCGGCAGAGACCCAGAACCTGAAGGGGTCGATATATCTGACCGAAGTAAAGGTTCCCTCGATCGACAAAAAGCAATGCATGGAAATACATCAAGGAATCAATTGGATGACCCCCATCAGAGCCTTCCTGGAGAAAGGGATATTGCCATTAGAAAAAAAGGAAGCCCAAAAGGTGAAGTATCGTTCAGCTAGCTACGCCTTAGTAGGGGGACAATTGTTCAGACGATCGGCTACACAACCCCTCCTCAAATGTCTGGACCCCGAAGATCAAAGGTTAGCATTGGAAACAGTGCACGAAGGAATTTGTGGAGAGCATTTGGCGGGACGATCACTAGCCTTCAAAATTCTCAGGCAAGGATTCTTTTGGCCGACCGTAAGGGAAGACGCCAAGAACTACTCGAAGAAGTGCAAGCAATGCCAGCTGTTCAGTACTGTGCCGAAGCAACCCCCAGAAGAGATGTCATCGGTCCTCAGTCCCATCCCCTTTGCCATGTGGGCTGTGGACATTGTGGGAATCCTACCCACCAGCACCAAGCAGGCCAAGTATTGTATCGTGGCCATTGACTACATGACCAAATGGGTAGAAGCCCGACCCTTGTCGACTATAACTGAAGAAGCAGCCAAAAAGTTCATGCTAGAACAGGTAATCCTAAGGTTCGGTATCCCGATGATCTGCGTATCAGATAATGGAACTCAATTCATCGGCAGTAAGTTCAGGAAGTTTCTGGCTAAATTTGGAATACAACAGAAGTTTAGTTCAGTCGGTCACTCGCAGGGAAATGGAGCCATTGAAGCGGCAAACAAGATTATCTTTGATGGTATAAAGAAGCGGCTCGGAGATTCTAAAGGTATGTGGGCTGAAGAGTTACCTTATGTTCTTTGGGCTTACCGAACAACTCCCAGGTCCTCGACCGGGGAAACCCCATTTAGATTGGCTTTTGGGACAGATGCATTGATGCCAGCCGAAGTTGGAATGGAATCATACCGAACGCAGGTATTCAATGTGGAAAGCAATGAGTTCGGCCTGCGAGCTAATGTAGACATGGTAGTCGAAGAAAGAGAAGCAGCCCATCAGCGAAATGTCCGATACCAGCTTCAGGCAGCTCAGTACTACGATGCTGGTATAAAGAAAAGATCATTCCAAGTTGGAGATCTCGTCCTCAGAGAGCTAGCAACATCCATGCCGACCAAGCAAGGAAAGCTGATGCCCAATTGGGAAGGCCCCTACACAGTGGTTGAAGTGGTCCGACCAGGGACATACAAACTATCCACAATGGACGGCTCCAGCATAAAAAACACTTGGCATGCTTCACGCCTCCGTAGGTTCTACCAGTAAGCCTATCGAAAATCTTCGTTATTTTATGGTTTTGCTTTAAGACAACTTCGATTCAGCAGATTTTACTTCAGTATGAATAAAAACAGAAAGTTTATTTCCAACCTTGTTTACTCGAATTCCTTTATGTCAACTTAAGCATATTTACTTCAGCATATTCATTTTAAACACAATGGATAGTAAATGCAAAATTTGAATAGAATAAACGTAGGAGCTATGCTAGCATAAAAATTCCAAGCCCATACTTCAGGGCATTCGAAAGGGAATTGTGAGCTTGCAATTTCCGATTAATATCCTTATTAGCCCCGTACTGTTAATATTTTAAGATATATGTTCACTTTCTCAAAATATCAAAGGGACAAGCTGGCCGAAGAGGTATGACGAATGGACGTTCATCCCAAAGGCAAACCTCAACAAAAAACACTAAGGCAAAACACAAAGCCGAAGAGGTGTTACAAATAAAAAACACTAAGGCAAAGCATTAAGCCGAAGAGGTGTTACAAAGAAAAATACCAAGGCAAAACATTAAGCCGAAGAAGTATTGTAAAGAAAAGGCCAAGGCAATCAAATAAGACCTAGAGCAACTACGATCGAAAGCCAAATACAAAACGTGAATGAAAATTTACGTAAAGGCATGGTAGATTATAAAAATTAAAATAAAGATAAGCCCGAAGGCAAAAGTTGAAACAGACCCGAAGGCCAAATGTTAAATTACAAGGATAATAAAGAAGAGGCTAAAGCTAATCGGACATCTCCGACTCAGGGTCCGAGCTAACGACGGGAGGGACGTCAGGCTCCTCAGGACGCCCGATGGGATCTTCCATACCCTCCTCCAAGAGAAGCTTATGGTCGAACCCAGCAGCGTGAGCCTTGCGGATCACCTCCTCGAAGCCGGCCATAAAACCCCTGTCTTCAGACAGCAGAACAAGCTTCTGGGCTTTCTTCTCGGCTTTCTTGGAGGCCCTCAAATTGGACTTGACCCGGTTGAGACGAACAAAGGCGGCATCAAGGTCGATCTTGACGCCATCTCGATCAGTCACCACCTGAGTTAGCCTCTGCTGCAAAGAGACCACCTCTTTCTGCAAAGAGTCAAGTTGTGCCTCAGCATCCTCCGCTCTTTCCTCGGTCAGCTTTAGCCCGCGCAGCTGTCCGTCCAAGTCTTTCATTTTCTGTTCCACAGCAGCGGCCCAAGGGACAACCTGAAAGGAATAAAAGAATAAGAAAGAAACCAACTTATCAACGAAAACTGCTAAGTACAAGGTGGAGAACACTTACTGAAGCTACGTGCCCGATCAACTCTGAACAGGCACCCAGGCCATCAGTGTTGTCATATACCGGACGATCCTGGGGAAGGATGAACGCCCGACACAGATCAACGCCAATCTCCTTAGCCGCAGTGGGAGCTGGAGTGCCAAAACTGTCCGTGGTCATGATAGACCATTCCGGTCGGTAGGTCAAAATAGCCTCCCCATCCGTGCTGCGAGGACGCTTCTGTGCAGAGGTCTGACCGATGTCGGATATGTTGAGGATCTCCACATCCACAACAGTGGTATCAATGATGTTTTCCTCAGCCACGGCCACCCGAGACTCAGCTTGGTCATTAAGGGCCGGCCCGGTAGGAGCATCAGAGAGATTCTCGGCACTCTTCTTCTTGGCCAACTCAGCAAGCTTTAGGGCATTCTTAACTTGAGCCCTTTTAAGCATTTCCGACCGAGAAGACACTGCAACAAGAAAAATGAGTGTCAGTAAATAGCATAAATCAGCGATGCATAATCAAAAAGGACGAAGAAAGCAAATAGAAAGACAGTCTAATATGTTACCGGTACCCCATAGCGCACGAAGCCAAGTTTTGTCTCTGCTAACGGTTAACGAGATACGGTTTGGTTCCTGGGGACGGCAAAGCCGGGCGTAATCTGCCCTATCCTCGTCATTCAGTTCAGGAGCCGTGATGAGGGCAGGATCGATTTCTCGCCATACCGAATACTTCCTCAACTTATGACCACTGATATAGAACCAATGGTCGTGTGTGCCCCTATTACTGGAATTGGTGACGCCCCATTCTGGTCGGCCAGTCCTACGAGATAGCTGGTAGAACCCAACGCTCTTCCCGTTCTTTCGGAAGTCGAAATGATGTAGCAGAAGGGACAACCGAGGCCTCACTCCCGCCTTCAAACATCTGTCTTGGAAAGTGTTTATGTGAATGAAGGTGTTAGGGTCTAGCTGGCCTAAGGCTACGGAGGTGTCCCTTAAAAGCATCTTCAGAACGGGAAGGAGGGGTAGGCGGAGCCCGCAGAAAAATGCTCGTTCAGACACACCCAAAGCGACCCCCCCAAACACCTCGTCTACGGCCGGGGTGTGGTAAATCAGGTCGGTCTCATCTGCTGCCCATGTTCGGAAAAGAGAGCTTCCGATGTCGTATTTCTCCGCCATCTTGTGGACTTCGGCCTCCGTCATCACGGAATTGAGATTGGCCGAAGCGAACCGCGAAGCACCGAAGTGCGCCATAGCCGAATAGAATGGTCCGTATTCTACGGGTTGATCCATAACCTGCAGAGAATGCAAAGGAAGGAGGTTAGCCTTGTACTCGGGGGAGGTATAGGACAGAACGATCTAAGAGAAAAGATGAAGGAAAGACCGAGTACAGAGGGCCAAACTCGAAAGAAAGAAATTCAGAAGGGTGCGAAGAGGAAAATCTTGAGTTCAGAAAAAAGTAAGAAGGGTGTTCTAGGAGTATGACGACTGACCGAAGGGTGTTCATGTTCAACGAAATACCCAGGTATACATCTACTGTTAAAAACACTCGCCACTCTCGGGTTTTCTTCTTAATCACAATATAAAGGGACAGCACACTAAAGTAGTCACCGTAAAGCACTAAGGTGACTTAGGGAACGCTGGGGATATACTAAAGTCGCAATATATATGCAATATATGTACACGCATGCATAAAAGGCTATATTGCAAATAAGTAACCATCAAAGGAAAAGGGAAAGTTCTATGCAAATTACGAAAAGGAACAGTAAAGGAAGAAATTACTTACTGGTAATAAGTGTTGGAGAAATTGGTCGATTCCTGGGTATAGATACTTGCGCTCCTATGTTTTGCTCGCCGGAAATCGCAAAAATGAGAGTGTTTGAGAGAGAAAAGCTTTGGATTTTCTATTAGAAACGGTAAGAAGATACAGAAAAGGGCGGTTATACGTGTATATACAATGTCGTTTTGAAATGGATGGCCCGGATGAGAGCCATTAGAATTCACGGCTGAGATCCACCTGGAGAACCGTGTAACTCCCTTGTGTAATTATTACAACAGCTGTCTGTTGCTGACATGGAATGGACTTTTGACATATCCGGCTGACATTTTGATCGCTCTGACAGAGACCGGTCCTAGAAGTTATTCGAAGATGGAACGAATCTTTGGGCCTCCGACCGAATATTCTTCGCACGGAGTCCAGGGACATGTTAGGGGCTTAATTCTGATGGCTACTGGGCCGATCGAAGCAGCCCATTTTCGGTAGCCCGTATGAAGAGGCCCAATACCTTTGACGACCGAAGAGTCCGCTTTCCATTCTTCATAGATTGGGCCGATCCACAGCAGAAGGACCAGGTCGTGGGAAGACCCCGAGTTCCACGTTCGGAACGTGGGGATCGGAGCGAACTGGTAAAAGAGAATGATCAGGTTTATTCTTGAGATATACACAATTCATTATACACACATATTCTCTGTACGTTCAAGTTACCTACTTTGGACTACCAGTTACTGATTCTCACACCGGAGGTGAATCGGGGGGCCCAACCCTCGCATTCTTCTTCTTTGCAGGTTCGACCGGACGTTGTGGACGAAAACTGGTTCCAACACATAACATTTTGTTGAAAGTTCTGGCCAATTGTGTATCTGAAAATTAGAGATATAAAGAAGTGGGACACGTACAACAACGACCTCTCCGGGCATATATTTCCCATTTATAGGTCGTATTCTTGCTACAGGACTATTTGAGGATATTTTTACTGCGTAGTCAGTACTGAATACTTTATTAATAACAGGAAGCTGTATGATAGTTGAAGCTCTAGCCCTGTTCGTGTTGGCATCCATGGAGCACACTCTTCAAACGCCAGCGTTCTTCCCAACTCCACAAGTGTGGCTTTTAATATAGTATGTCGATCAAGAGTACTACGAATTTCATGGGTTAGTATTAATTCTAACGTGCCTTCCTGTGTACGGATCAGGCCCATTTCTCGATCAAGCTCTGCAGCCTTATTTTTCAAAATTAGTTCCCTAGTCTTAACACTTTAAAGGTCAGGAATGAAGTAAGAGCAGTTGCACATGACACTGCAGCCGTCATAATTTTTGCAATAGCCATAACAATAGCAACTGTTTTTGTATGAATACTGAAGGTCCATAAATTAATGAGATGTGTTGCACCACAAAGTACAATGAAAGCACCAAACTCAACAAAAACCCACTTATAAGGAAATACTGCTGATTTCTTTACAAAGGGCATGTTTGGCAACAGAAATATAAGCCGACTTATGACTTATAAATTCATAAGAGTTTATGGGGATGTTTGTCAACCACCTCAACTTATAACTTATATGTTGATGTTGATAAGTTGGATGTTAATAATGAGGTAACTTATTGAATTATTACTTGATTTCTTTGTTTTTTAATACTTTATATTTTTACCTTTATGTTTTTAAATATTTTTTTATTTTAAAATGCAAGTGTTGAAATCATTGTATTTAATAATTATTTTTTCAAATTTAATTTAGCAAACTCTTAACTAACTTATAAGTAAATTTATCCAAACACCCGTAAAAATTATAAGAATTTATCAACTTATCACTTATATAACACTTACACATTTTAAGCTATAAGTCAACTTTTTTGTGATACCACAAACACGTACAAAGTAAATCAGCTCCAGTGGGATGGAAAAATAAGCAAGAGCAATGAAAAAATCAGAAATATATTGATATTTCATAAGAATTTCACCAGTAGGTAACAATGGAGGAAGCTCCCTAGGCTTGAGGACCGAGGGCGGCTGTATCACCTCCTTGCGACAGTCGCGACCTCAGTCGTATCGCCAATCTTTGAAATAATTGGCTTGTCATTATTCATTTTGGATGGAATCAAAAATAAAAAAGCTCATTCATGTGCCAAATGATGAGTGTAATACTTGATCTTTATTAATCACGAATAATCAAAGGTCAATAATACGAATATGGAAATAATATATTTTATTAATCTTGATCTTTACACTCCAAAAAAGATCTCTCCTTATCTAATTTTTCCAACCTCTTGTGGGTGGTTGGAGAATAGTTATAGTGGTTCCTAAATAGAAACCACTTTCATATTTACTTAGTTTACAAGAAACCCTATGTTACAAGTGGGCTTTAGAGTCCCTTTTCCTATTATAAGTGGGTCTATATACAATATGAGTATTTGCTAATCTCTTCCATGTTGGGCTACAAGGTGTTTACATTGTCACGCAACAAATATGGTAAATAATTGGCCAGCCTTTGAAAATAACTAAATGCAATATTTAACAAGTTGATATACCGTTGTGGATTTGGGGAGTTATATATACATTCTTGTTAAATATAAAATTTCAGAAAAAGTTTTCATATATGACGTGGCACCAAAGTGGGTCCCACTGTTGACGTGGTTTCAAAGTGGGTCCCACTGCTGACGTGGCTTCAAATCTTATGCAACACCATGTGGTGTTGTGTTTATGTGCTTTTGGTGTTGCAATATAGGTTTTACGCAATACTTTCATGGCGTTGCAATAGCTAGTAAAAGCGTTGCGTTAGGTCTTAGGCAACGGCCGTATTGGCAACATGCACTTGGTGTTGCATATTAAGTTTGGCAACACTATTTGGGCCTATAGCAACTGTAAAAAAGCATTGTCTATGAGCACTTTTGGCGTAGTGATATAATCTTAATTAGGGCTCTAAAAAATTTTCGAAAAATCCGATATCCGTTCGAAATATCTGTATTCGTATTCGGAATAAAGCGGATTTTATCCGTATTCGAAATAAAGCGGATATTATCCGTATTCGAATTCGGTATTTGCGGATACGAATATGGATATAGGCGCATCCGTATCCGGTAATATCCGAATCCGAAATTAAACAAATATGATAAATAAATAATATATATTTATTATATATATATATAGTTATATATTATTTAGAAATTTATTTTAAGATTAACATCGTGTGTGAACTGCGAACTTTCTATAGAAAAAATGGAAAATCACTTGTGGAAATACTAACATTTGGTTATTAATAATCTGATGAGTTTGTGAGTATATATGATCCAAGAAATCCTTGATGTCATGCATTACATTATTTGTGTATACACAACTGCCAACCCTTGCAAAAGCGGGAAGTAGATGATAGACTCATAGCGAGTGAAGGGTGAGGTCATTGCAAAGATAATTGTTTGGAAAAGCTTTTCTGCCTAGCTCAATTTCTAATTGTCTTCGTTAGTTTCTTAATTGTATGGAAGTTTCCCGCCCAAACAAGAAGATACATTCAGTTTAAAGAGGTTTCATTATTTTTTATTACAATCTATACTCTATATTAAAAGCTTAAAAGCAGAAACCCCATCTTAATGGTATGATATGTCATGTATACTGCGGTATACATATAATTATTAATCTAATTAGTTTAATATAATTGATTTAATTTCAAATTAACTATTATTAAATTAAAAATTAATCTATTTACTAAAACTAGAAACCCCCTATTAATGGTGTGGTATGTCACGTACATATAAATATAATTATTAGCTTAATTAGTTTAAAAAATATTGTTAATATAAAAACTAATCTATACTTTTTAAAAGCATAACTCTTTTTTAAAGGTATGATATGTCATTTATACTACGATATACACATATAATTATTAGTTTAATACATAATTAGTTTAATTCGAAATTAAAATAATTATTACTATTAAATTAAATTAATTACCAACAATAGTTAAGCTACATACTAGAAATCTAATAACAACGTGTTTGAATCGATATCGGGAGGGGTAAATCGTGAAGTATCATACTTATGTACTAAAAGTAAACAACATCAGAAGTACTACATTGTTTCCATACAATGCATTTTTGTTCCTAAAAAATTTTAATACGCATAATGGTAAGTTGGTAACTGATAAACTTAAGAAATTTATACTCTATATTAAAAGAAGAAACCCCCTCCTAATGGTATGGTATGCCATGTATACCGCAATGTACATATAATTATTAGCTTAATATAATTGATTTAACTTCATATTAATTATTATTTAATTAAAAATTAATCTATGAATTTAAAGTAGAAACCCCCTCTTAATAGTATGTCATGTCATATATACCGCGATATACACATAATTTATTAACTTAATTAGTTTTAAAAATATTGTTAGCTTAATTTCAAATTTATTTAATTATTGTTATTAAAATATAAACTAATTTATATTTTTTTAAAAACATAACCCCCTTTTAACCCCACTTAAATGTATGATATGTTATGTATACCGCGTCATACACATATAATTATTAGTTTAATTAGTTTAATGCATAATTAGTTCAATTCAAAATAAATTTAATTATCCCAATAAGATTAAATTAATTGCCAACAATAACCAAGTTGTATACTAGAAATCTACCAACAACTTGGTGTTTGAACTAATATCGGGAGGATTGTTTGAACTGATATTGGGAGGGGTAAATTTCATAGTTAAACACTTAAAACATTATGTACTAAAAGTAAACTCAATCACAAATATTACATTGTTTTCGTACAATGTTTTTTTGTTATTGAAAAGTTTTAATACGCATAATGGTAAGTTGGTAACATATAAATTTAAGAAATTTTTTACGTGAGAGTAAATAATGGAATTTAAACATCATCCATTAAAATTACCTATACACTAGACACAAGAGCTCTTGCTTGAACACCCACCAGCACACGAGAAGCATTTCTTTATTAGTAAAATAATAATTATTTAAATAAGAATAATTTATTTCTATTTTCAAATTTGTAAAAAATTGCATAATAAAATTTTATAATACAATTAATAAAAAAAATTGATTAATACAATTAATATAAAATTGCATAATAATATAATTAATATATATGCTATATTTATAACTATTACCTTTTATACTATAAGTTATACAATAACTCTGTATTAATGTAATTACTACCTCTTTTACTATTATGGATGTCTATTTCATCCGCTCGATCTCGATATGTTTCCCACCCCAATCGGGTCGAAAATTTGGGGAATTGTTCGGGCTCGAGCGGGAATGACCCGATATATAGAAATAATTTGGAAACTTCTTTTCATTGAAACACAATAGTACTAAAACTCAGGTTCGATTTGTTGTTGATACTACATAATTATACAAGTTATTTATTTATTAAATTTAACTTATTTGATTTTATCAAGATTCAATTATCATAACTATTTAATTAAATAGTCTTTATTTATTATAGACTTTCATTTAAATTTCACGTTGAATTCTATAAATCAATATATTTAAATTAATATTTATTAATTATTTTTATACTCAATATTCAAATTTTATTTTAATAATTTAATTTTTATTCTCTGTTATAGCCAAAATTCGGTATCAGGGTTTTTAGGAAGATTCGGGTCAAATAATAATCAATTGGGGATATCCAAGATGCAATTAGGGATTGAACTGACACAAGGAAGCTTAGGGTTTACCCTCATAGGGGTAAGGGTGCGTCCTGAGAGGTCGTCCACCCCTTGAGAGCGCACCCTCATGGTACGAAGTGATGACTTGACAGAGAATAAGAGCTACATTGACATGGGATTGGCATAAGGAAGAGTTAGGGCTTGCCCACATAGGGTAAGGGCGCGCCCTTTTAGGCCGTCCACCTCTTAAGGGTGCGTCCTCTTGGTTTGAAGTAGCTACTTGGTGGTGAAGGATGACTTCATTGGCTTGATAATGGCAAGATATTGAAGACTTCTCCCTTAGGATGTCTCCTAAGGGAGGAATGTCCATTATTGAAGGTCTCTAGGGGTTTGCCTGATGACGATGTTCATGATTGAAGGCCTCAAAGGGTTTGCCTGATGATTGAAGAATTCCCTACTAGGATATGCCCTAGGAGGGGGATGTTCGTGGTTGAAGGCCTCCAAGGGTATGATTGTGTACTGAAGGCCTCCTCATGTATTCAATGGGCGCGTCCTCATTGGGGATGTGGGGTAAATCTTGGTGTGTGCTTTGGGAGCTCTGTTCCTGCATTCAATGGGCGCGTCCTCATTGGGGAACTTTGGTATAATCCTGCACTTTGCACCCAAACGCTTGGGATCACTTGTCCTGCAATCTGGTGGGTGCTTCTCATTTAGGGGACAAGGATGTGTCTGGCATTTGGGGTAAGTCATGGCTATACCTGCAACTACTTTGGTCAGGGAGACAGCTGGTAGTAGTTAGTGTCGGCTCATAAGTTGGGTCGATGTCGTATCTGTGAAGTCCCTAGACTGTAGTTGAGCCTTGGGCCTTTGTGACTAGGCATCATCGTTGGACATTCCTAAAGTGATTCGAACACCAATTCCAGAAGACGGATCAGGTATCCTAGTGGGCCTTGGAAATCAGAAACCAGTCCATATAGGTTACTTGCTCTCCAAGAACTACGTAGTGCTTGATCCCCTATAAATACGGGGTACGTAGGCACATTGCAAGGGGTTGGAAGCGAAGAGTTCAACGAGCCACCACCAAGAAACCCTTACAATCTCAGCCCCCAATTCATCACAACCACCACACTCCGACGACTTTCCAGCGAAGAACCACCATTATAGATCTTGATTCCGGCGATGAACCTCAAACTTTGTTAATACCAAATTCCTCCGTTAACAAATTGGCGCTAGAAGGAGGGGTGTTGATCAAGATCATAATCTCACGGGGAAGAGATATCTCATCATGATGAAAGTTCTTAGAAGAAGGTCTGCCAAGATTCGAAGGATTGTCATGGCTACGACTTCATACTGGCGGGAAGGAGGAAGTTCCAAAGATGCTGGTTTCAAGACGATGATTCTTGTCTGGGAGTTCGAAGAAGATCTGGAGAAGAAGGTATCAAGGCTATTCAGATCTGAAAGATGTTTCCATGTATGCTTAAAGGCGGTGGTTTCCATGTATACTGGGCGGTGATTCTGAGTAAGATCCTAAAAAGAAGGCGTAATTGTCGGAGCTCGTCATCATCTTCTGGACGCGTCCTTAAGGTAACACCTAACTTTTTTTTTTTGTTTATGTTATTTGTTCCTTGAGTTATTATAGGAAGAAGATTGTGAAGGAAAATCCTCAAGAACGCGCCCTAAGGGTGATACTCGAGGATTAGATGGTTTCAAACAACTCTTGTGAAAATTCGGCGATTGTTCACGATCACACTTCCAGGCCGCGTCCTCCGGGTAACTTCTAAAAATTTCCGATTATTGAGTATTTTGACATGTGGAAAATTCCTACTTGGGAAAATATCTCAAGAATTATCAAGCCATACGTCCCAACCGAAAGGACGCGTCCTCTATTTCAAGGATGGCCTCTCAGCATGTCAAAGGTCCCAAGGATCGTTTCTCCCCGAGGACGCATCCTCTGGGAAAAGGTCTACAAACAGTTCTACTGAAGATAAATAATGATCAGACAAGCTCCAATACTTGAGCCCCTTTGTCGTCTCCCAAGTGTGTTTGTCCTTTAGGGCGCACCCTCAGAAGATACTTCGATGTTCACACAAATTCCAACGAGTACATGGAAAGCTGGTTGCCGCATGCCGCTTTTTGGTATTTCAGGACGCGTCTTTCCTCCAGGGCGTGCCCTAAAAAAATTGTTTAGCATAAACTTCAGTGACTTTTAGAGGAAGATAATATAGAGGTTAGGCCCCATGATCCAAACAGAGTGCCCCCTGATTACAGGTCGAGGCCCCATGGACATGAGCGAGCCCCCTCACGTGACAACTCAATGAATAATATGGGAGAGCGGCCCCGTGATACACAGAGAGCGCCCCTGATTCTCGAGAGAATTACAGGTCGAGGCCCCATGGACATGAGCGAGCCCTCCGTTTGACGATTCGGTGGACCTTCGAGATCAAGATTGAGGGTATATGAGTTACTACCGAGGAAGGCATGATAGGAAGCTTGTGCGGAATGATCAGCGTCAAAACACACAGGACGCGGCCTGAAAGGAAAAGGACATGTTCTCAAAGAAAAACACTATGCTTAGGTGGACTCCAATGTTTACAAGAAGAATTTATTACTTGAATTTCAGAAGAAAGGAAGTCATTGGAGTAGAGGCCCCGTGGTCCACAGTGAGTGCCTCCTGATTACAGGCCGAGGCCCCATGGACATGAGTGAGCCCCTCCGTGAGGATCAAACCATCATCTTCAGAGAACACGTCCACACATTTAGGAGATATGCTCTTCAAGGTGCGCCATAAACGTATCAGTCTCATATGCCAAGACTTCGACTTTAAACATGATTACACAAGTCCTCAAGTTGCTTTCAGCAAGAAGAAGAATATTTGGAGTAGAGGCCCCATGGACTTTAGGATGCGCCCCCTTATCAGCAGGATGCGGCCCCAAGGTCATGAGTGAACCCCTCCACATGAGAATGCTATTTTTAAATGGATTAGAATATTAGAAGGGACTTCGACATTGCCTTCGTCCATATAGGCCGCCCTACGCAAGAGGGCGCACCCTCACAAAGCTGAGGGGTAGTATTGATGCATCTCCCGGCCCTTCCTATGAACAACAGAGTATCCTTACGAGGATGCTTCTTCATGAAAAGATGTTTGAAGATACAATTGACACCTTTTGTGTGCCCCTTCATCGAAAAGAGCGCTAAGGTGTGACCCTAGGCTAATCTGGTAAAGGCCCTCTACACGATAAATTATATAGATGATAGTAGTGACTAATATTCCCCTCTAACGGATGCCTCCTTGGGAGATGCCTCTTAGTGAGATGCCTCTTTGTGAGATGTCTCATCGTGAGATGCCCTTCGTAGGATGCCTCTTCGTGAGATGCCTTTTAACGAGATGTCTCTTTCAGATATGCCTCATATTGAGATGCCCCTTTCGTGGGTCAAGATTCGAAGTATTTTGTGACCGAAGAGTGCCCCCTAAAGTTTTAATGAAAGTTTTGAGGGTGAGGCCCCCGAATAGTCATGTAAACGCTTGATGTAGTATTTTCAACAAGGTGATTCTTTGGTTCACCATTCTACTAATAGTTGATTGAAGATGGGCAATGAGTGAATAATAGCCTACAAGGTAAATTAATTACCTCCTTGTCTAGGGGGGTAGTTCATATATACAATTTCCCTAGTCCTAGTTGAGGTAATGAAATTTTTAAAACTTTCGAAATGGTTTGTTTATGCATATAAGGCGCGCCCTCTAGGGTGACGCGTCCTATAGGACGACGCGCCCTCAGTTAGATGATAAAATACGGAACTCTTCCTAGTTGACATGCAAGTATGACAAGCAAAATAATGCAACAAGAGAATATAATTCCAGGAAACATATCCCGTGGAGTTACTGAAAGCCCAAACAAATCAAATACAACTTGCAAGGCTTAGAAGTGAGGACTTACACCTCAATAATATTCAGGAGACTTAGAAAAAGAAATAAAGGTCATAATCAAGCCTCAGGACGCGTCCTGAGTGTCATCAGCAGGAGGAGTGGAGATGTTTTCATCATCAGTGTCATTTGTTTTAGCAACATCATATAAAGGCTTTTCAAGAACAACATCGGCTATAGGAGATTGGTTTCCCTGATCCTTAGCATCTTGTTCATCATCAGGAGGTGCATCCTCAGATGAGGAGTCCTCAATTTCTTCAAGTGGTCCATCCTCAATTCCAAGTTTGATCTGTTTGGCTTTGATGGTCGCAGCTTCATCAACTTTGAATTTCTCAATCCATGCAACTGTATCCTCACCAAACTTGGAGAAGTCATAGCCAGGATCAACTGCCAAGAACCCAGAAGCATAGTTCCTGAAACCATTTGCAAAGGATGCATCCTTGATCCTTTGTTTCTCCTCAGCCCATCCACTCTGTTGATCCTCAATGAAATTATTTAGTTGAACCTGAAGCTTGTCTTTCTCCTTTTCAAGAGCCTCATATGATGTGTTCAAAGCATTCAAGATTCCAGTAGTATCATTGACTTCTTTTTTAAGAGAGTTAATATGAACATCTCTCACCAACTTCATCTTTTTCATTGTTTTGGAATGATCTTTCAGTTGCTGCGAGAGTGTTTTCTTTTCGGCTTACAAAGTTTGAAGGCATGACCTCTCTTTCTCTATAGCAGAATGGCGCATAAGAGAAGCAACGAGAATCTCAATAGAAGCCTTGATTAAGGCCTCATTTTCCTCTGAAGGAGTCCTAGCCTTCCATTTTGAGATATCTTCATCCTTAACAAAAAGGATGGCTAAGGGACTCAAGTGAGTGACTACCAGGGAAGAGATTTCAGATGTCCTAAATTTCTTCAAGGACACGCCCTCTGTTTGGGAAGTATGATTGGTCTTCTCCTGCTTTCTTTTTGGAGACTTCTTCGTCATGAATGCTTATAAAGCATAATGTAACATAATATGTAATAGAGATAACTACAACTCAACAAAGGAACAAGACAGACTATAATATTAACTGAAGCACGGGAATCCAAAAGAACAGAAGAAACGGTAAACTCAAAAGATCAAAATATGGTATGTACTCTTGAAGTCCGTAAACAGGCCACGGAAAGAAGTTCATTAATATGTTCGGGCCTCAATGACAAATAAAGAATCAAGACTTTCAAGACCACAAAAGTATTTGAATGATAAAGTGTTAGTACTAGAGGATTTCAGTGATTTTATAATGAAGCAACCAAGACGACAAAGGACTTATCAATTGTATTGTATTGAAGACATAGAGGTTTTGATCAAGTGTTAGTCATCTGTGAACCAGACCAGTTGCACAAGGTGTCATCTAAACTAAGAAGATCAACATGTTTATCGTCTCAGAATAAATTGATTTAAGTCAGACATGAAACATCCTGTAAGTTAAAATAAATTGATAAGGTATGCTTAGGTTAAATTGAAGTGCAATATGCTTGCTGCAGAAAGATAGAATCTTCAAGGATCAAACCGCAATTAAAGACATTCGATAGTTTTCATTTTTGAAAAACTATCAAAAGAGAAAGGGAGGTTTGATAAAAACTATTGAAGGAAGGAAAAACCAATTCGACAGTTTCTTTATTAGAAACCATCGAAGTGGACAAAATGTTTTTGTTTGATAGTTTTATTTATAAAACTATCGAACTAGTTTCAAAGAAACAAAGTATTCTTTTCGATAGATTTTATTTAAATCTATCGAAAGAAAGAAAAACTTAGCCTTCGATAGATTTTTTATTATGGAACAGGTGAAATGCATTTATACTTGTTAGAGGTTGGTGAAGGAAATGGACGGCCAAGATCTCATCTAGGCCTTCGATAGTTTTTCCTAAAGCCTGCAATTGAATGAATGAAGATAGTGTCTTCTTCAGTTGTTGTTGCAGAAGATCATTTACGTGAAGAAGTTAAGAGCTTGAGAATTTGACAGAGAAATTAGCAGTGCCTTAAATTTTATCATTTGTATTTGTTTACTGTAACCTGAACTCATTGAAGCTAATCCTACGGATTAGAATTGTAGCACCCTTCGTGGTTTATATTTATAAAATGATATATTCCCCGACTCGTGTTTTGATTTGGTAAATTTGATTTCGGACAAGGACACATATAATTATCCGCAAACGAAATTGAATAATTTGTGAGTATCGTATTCAACCATCCTTCTACGATACTTTGGACCTAACAATGCTTGATATCTCTTGTCTTGAAGATGCGTTTCCTTGCTTTGGAGCTGTCTAAGGCAACATGATCCTTTCTCAAGTTAATTCCAAAGCCTTTTGGTAATCCATTTATTCCTACAAAAGATCAGAAAGCAAGTTAAGATACGTCTACAATGAAAAAATCAATTGCGGTTCAAGTAAAGAAGGGATGGTCGATTGCAGATAGAAAGATAGGGTAGAACGGATACAAAGGAGTCACCGGTAAAGATGCACCCGCGACACAATTGTCCTCATCTAAAGGGTGCGTCCTTTATCATAAAACCTTTAGGCAACGTTTAATAAGGAAAAAGCCGAGAACATATGTGCGTATTGAGTAATTGGGAGAAAATGATCAAACACTGACATACACAACTATACATACATATATAGCTCAAGAACACAAGAAAAGTACAAAACATCAAGAACCATTACAAGTCTATTATGGTCATGATACATGATAAAAATGAAGAATAAGAGAAGATCTATGTACCTTTCGGTCTGGAGAACAAGAATCGCCCAATGAAGTTGAATTTCAGTGGAGAATCGACTAGAGTCTTTACTCGGAATGCATAGCATCAGTGGTGGAGAGAGAGAAAGAAAGAGAGAAAGCAAAATCTTAAGGAATGAGAAAGATGAAAGATTATGAGGAAGGGTAAAAGAAGATATTAGGGGGAACACGTGGCAGCTATCGGGTGGAGTAGTACAACTGATTAGACCACTGTACGAGTATATATATATACAAGGGTGTATCTATAATTACACAATTTACTCCATTTTTGAATCTTAAGATAACTAAAGGAATCTGTCCCCCTTAATGATAGAAGACGGCGCGCCCTCTCGATAAATGAATATTTTACTTGAGGAAAAGCCCTGGAAGAGGTTTACATCTGTGCACAATATCTCTTGTTTATTACGCAGAGTTAGCTCATGTAAGCTTAGAGGTGCCGTGTGTAGGTGGTATCCCTCTTTACAAGAATTAAAGGACGCGCCTTCTGGAAGGACGCGCCCTCTTTACAACATCAAAGAAGGAAGAAGCTCGAGGACACTTCTTGAAGAAGAAAATGTTACAAAGAGATTTTGGCACTTTGGAAATTGAAAATTCCATGCTTCATCTCTGATTTCACATGGAATTGGGGGGTTGTTGTTATAGCCAAAATTCGGTATCGGGATTTTAGGAAGATTCAGGTCAAATAATAATCAATTGGGGATATCCAAGATGCAATTAAGGATTGAACTGACACAAGGAAGCTTAAGGTTTACCCTCATAGGGGTAAAGGCGCGTCCTGAGAGGCCGTCCACCCCTTGAGAGCGCGCCCTCATGGTACGAAGTGATGACTTGACAGAGAATAAGAGCTATATTGACATGGGATTGACATAAGGAAGAGTTAGGGCTTGCCCATATAGGGGGTAAGGGCGTGCCCCTTTAGGCCGTCCACCTCTTGAGGGCGCGTCCTCTTGGTTTGAAGTAGCTACTTGGTGGTGAAGGATGGCTCCATTGGCTTGATAATGGCAAGATATTGAAGACTTCTCCCTTAGGATGTCTCATAAGGGAGGGATGCCCGTTATTGAAGGTCTCTAGGGTAGGGGTGGCAATTTCGGGTAATGGGTCGGGTTCGTGTCGGGTTTGTTGTACCTGGTCCTATTTTGAAGTCAATCCAAACCCGAAACAGGTTAAATTTTCTTAACCCGAACCCGACCTGTTAGTACCCGATCAACCCGAAAATGACCTGTTTAACCCGAAAATAATTAAAAATAATTAGTTATATATAAAAAAATTAAATTTTATTTATAAAATATTATAAAATATATAATAAAAAATTTATTATATGATATATGAATTAAAATCATTTAAATATTATGAAGATATATCACATATCCCGAAACTCAAAATACTCACCCAAATTCGTACTTTTTCGTGTCGGGTTCATGTCGGGTTTCAGGTCGTGTTAAATTTTGTCACCCCTACTCTAGGGGTTTGCGTGATGACGATGTTCATGATTGAAGGCCTCTAGGGGTTTTCTTGATGATTGAAGAATTCCCTTCTAGGATGTGCCCTAGGAGGGGATGTCCGTGGTTGAAGGCCTCCAGAGGTATGCATGTGTACTGAAGGCCTCCTCCTGTATTCAATGGACGCGTCCTCATTAGGTATGTGGGGTAAATCTTGGTGTGTGCTTTGGGAGCTCTGTTCTTGCATTCAATGAGCGCGTCCTCATTGGAGAACTTTGGAGTAATCCTGCACTTTGCACCCAAACGCTTGGGATCACTTGTCCTGCAATCTGGTGGGTGCTTCTCATTCGGGGGACAAGGATGCGTATGCATTTGGGGTAAGTCATGGCTATACCTACAACTACTTTGGTCAGGGAGACAGCCGGTAGCGGTTAATTAGTGTCGGCTCCTAAGTTGGGTCGATGCCGTATCCGTGAAGTCTCTAGACTGTAGTTGAGCCTTGGGCCTTTGTGACTAGGCATCATCGTTGAACATTCCTAAAGTGATTCGAACACCAATTCCTGAAGACGGATCAAGTATCCTAATGGGCCTTGAAAATCAGAAACCAGCCCATATAGGTTACTTGCTCCCCAAGAACTACGTAGAGCTTGATCCCCTATAAATACGGGGTACATAGGCACATTGCAAGGGGTTGGAAGTGAAGATCTCGACGAGCCACCACCAAGAAACCCTTACAATCTCAGCCCCCAATTAATCACAATCATCACACTCCAGCGACTTTCCGGCGAAGAACCATTGATTCCGACGATGAATCTCAAACTTTGTTAATACCAAATTTCTCCATTAACATTCTCGATATGTACTTCGCACGAGTTATTTACTAGTATTAAAATAAAACTAAAAATGGATTACGCAGAAAAGCAAATCTTCATGGAAAATTCGAGGAACATAGTTGGGGACTTGGGGCGATCTTTTTCGCGGAAAATACATATCCTGCTCTAAATGAAGAGGAGGCGTTTACTCTGGTCAACAAAGCGATGTCGTCCACGTGTCAGTAATTATGTGTAACAAGGCTAGTTAATCAGTCGCGTGTAATTTTAAATAGGAGTACTAACAAGACACGTTGTACTCAGGTAGGTGCAGTGTTGTGACTTGTGATAATTGTTGCCTACATTCACAATACGTGGATTCAATCTTACGGCCAATTTCATATAAGCCATTCATTCAACACGGACGATCCTAGGATATGGCGACCAACACGTAAAGAAAATTTTATAAACGAGATACTTTATTCTTATTTTAGATTGTACACCCGATAAAAATCATGTAGAATAAATGACACTCATGTAATTTAGGACTTTTATTTTTGTAGAGTAAATTGCAAATTTGTGGCCGAACTTAAACTCATTTTGCATTTTGATGGTCAGATTTTCAAATTTGCAATATAGTGACCAGACATTACTTTTATTTTTCGAAAAGATGGCTAATGACCACTTTTTTGAAAAAAAAGTTCTAAAAAAAGTGGCTCTTAGCCACCTTTTTGAAGACTAAAAGCAATATTTGGTTATCAAATTGCAAATTTGAAAGTGTGGTCACCAAAATGCTAATGCGGATAAAGTCCGACCACCATTTTGCAATTTACTCATTTTTGTATGACTTCAAAAATAATTGAAGAGTTCTATCTACAAATTATAATAGTTACAAAAGAATTTAAACTCTTAACAAGTTTGAAAAAGTTCTTATTAATCTTGATTCGATGTTGACGAAGATAGAGGACAAGAATATCTCATATTTTTTGGATTGCTTATTAATTACTTCTTTAAATTTGTTGTTAATATGAGGAAAAAGAAATTCTTCAACTTCATTTACAGCGATTGTAGCCTAGCTAGTATATCAGTCTATAATTTCTTTGTTTGTCAAGAAAGATAATAGCTACTAAAATTCATTATTGAGCCCACTTTTGTAATTAGTGATGATCAATTGAAGTATACAATTTTTATATAATGTTATCTTTTTTTTTACTCTAAATTCATATTTATATTTTATCACTATTGTTTCTACTGATTAATACTCATAAACAATGTTATTATTACTATTTTATTGAGTAAAAATACTTATATCTACTGCATTTTATATATTTAACATAAATATATCACTAGTGCGGGTTCTGTGTTTCAAAGACGGGCGGTTATAAACGAAGTGTTCCGTTTGCATGGTTTTAATCCTTTATCGGTAACTAGTCTGTTTGCAGATTCTTTCATCATTATTTTGTAAATAATGGTAATATATTTGAAGAATTAGTAGTACAGCTGTACAGGTTAGAAAATGCTTCATATTAACCACAAAAGGTTTATCCAAATAACCCAATGTCTCTTTTTCTCAAAAATATATCTTCACACGAGTATGTATGTATGTATTGTCGAACCTTGGACCTCTTGTCTGTCCGAGTTATACATACTACAAGCCTAGAATGTGCGAAAACAACTATCCATATAATTGAGTTCAATGGGATGATCGAACAATGATGCCTAGGGCTACTAGACGAAAAATACAAGGGCCACCTGTTCCTAGCTCCCTGGTTCAGTCTCAGTCCTACCTTGTTATTTTTGGAGATTTGAATGGCATCCCCGTATTGGAGTTAGATATTTTCCCATGGCTTTCTGATTTTTTCTTTCTTTTCGTAGATATCACAATTGTAAGCAATGCCACCCAAAATATCATATTAATCCTACAAATATTGATTACTTTGAAGATATTTTGATATGAATGTGCCGTGTGCGGGCCTCTTTTTTCCTACCTTTTCTTTCTGGATCTTCTTGCATAAAGAACCAGTAATTAAAGGTTTATATGATGCAGTTGAACACAACTTGCTGTCTTCTTGGATCTTCTTGTATTCCATGCATGTCTTTTCTCGGTCCCGAATAATTGTTGTATGTATTCCTTATAAAGGAGAAAGAATCATGGATGAATTCATATAAAATTGTGTTTGTGTGGGCAATGGGAGATAATGAGGGACTAGAGGTTGTTAATTTCGGTCCGTTTGTGCGGTTCGAATTACGTTCACCATTACTATTATCAAAATTATTCCAACCAAATTACATTAGAGAAATTATTAAAAATATTATCGAACAATTACGTTTTCTTGTCATTTATTTTTAAATTGAACTTTGTTTGTTTATTCGAATTGACGATGCGAAGATTATCGTGAATGATGATTTATTATAATTTCTAAAGCTGAAACATAAACTTTTATATTAAGTTTCAATTCTTTTAATCTTTTAATATTTGATTTTTGTATACAAAAATAGCAAATAATAGCTCATGAGTTGCTTGTAAGTGAGTTCGTGAGCATAAACTCGCGAGCAATATTTAAAATTTATTTGCGAGCACAATTTCATGAACAAGCTTGTGGACAAGGTTAATGAGTTGTTCGTGAGCAAGTTAACGAGACACATACATAATTCGAGTTCGAATTCGATACTTTTAAAAAAAATGATACATGATCACTTTAGGGCTCGGCTCGACTCATTTACACGGTACATAGCTAGCTTGGGTTTTGACAGTCAACTTCAGACAAATCTGGGCCGGAATATGTGGGCCACTAGACAAACAAACCGACAACGAAAGTAACTTTTGTTCTGGTCCATAACATAAGCCGAGTCAAAACGATATATAGATATCCATGTAATATAATGAGTACTATTTTCATTCTCGTTTATGATGACGAGGTTGACGACGCTACGTACCAGTTTCATAATTTCCCGTATAGGACACGAGACTTCAATTCTGTGCGCCAGGAAAAAGAAAATTTTAAAATTTTTTCCCCAAGTCGTGCTCTCGAGTTTTTTTGGAAGAGAATAAAAGAAATCCGAAAAGAAAATTTACCAACTCTGTCTTCATAATTTTTTTCTCAAAAAATGAGATGATTAGAAGAGAAGCTCTTATACAACTTTTCAAATAATCCTTCTTATCCTTTTTTTTCAAAATTTTCTTTTTTTTCTTCAAAAACTTGAAAACACATGAGAGAATATTTTTTTTTTCTCTTCTTTCACCTTCTTTTCTCTTCTCCTCTTACACCAAAAAAAAACTCTGGAGCACAGCGCAAAAGCCCAACATCCCATTCGAATGAACCAATCACCGCCCGACGACGCATCGAAATTCCTCCTCGTCAATGATTTCACAATTTTTTTTCCCTACAAAAACAGAGAGTCGATCCGGTCTTAAAACTTAAAAAAGTTAGACAGAATTTTTTTGAATTTAGTTTACTGAAATTTATCCCGGAATCAAATTTAATCATGATTCCACCACAATTTATTTAAAATAATTTACCATGTAACAAAATTATAAATATGTAAAAAAAAACAGAAGAAAAAGTGTGCGTACGTGGAAGAGAAAAAAACAGTGTCATCCTCTATCGAATATCGATCGATAGATGGAGCATTATTGGAGGAAACATCAACATGACCAAGACCAAGAGCGATGCATGGGTAAATGATTGTGTAAAGACATGAAATGACCTGCATGCATCATGGAGGACTAAGCAATGCATACATGTTGTACAAATGGACGATCAGTTCTATTCCATATGGCCTACGACTTGCCTGCCACGTCTTCCACTTTCACATTTCAATCATTCTTATTTCCACGTAATACGCGCTGACCGCTGTAATCAATCTTCTATAATATCCCTCCTTTTACACTAAAATTTGGTGAATCTGAATTATCTGTTTTGAATGATGATCACTTTTATTTATTAAGTAATTTCACAAAAAAAAAAAAAAAAAGAGTACCATTTACTAACTTTACCGTTGAACTCTTTTTTCTTTTTTAAGTCTTAGTATTAGTTTTAGAATGCACGGAATTTTTTTAATATTATTTAATTTGTCATTGAAAATTTTAAGATATGAATTTTGTAGACCTAAAAATTTTAAATGCTATGATATAATTATAATAATATTATATATGTTGTCCCTGGTATTTTTAGAATAGGAGAAATTTTAGATAGAAATATAGAAAAGATGTTATGTTTTAGTTGAAAATAAAAATCACATAATTATTATTAATTACAATATTATCATTTTAGTTAACTAAATAGAACAACTCGTGATATTTTTTAAAAATTAGAAATTTAAGTTAAAAAATAGAAAAGGTAATATGTTTTATCTTAAAAATATAATTGGTTAGTTAGTAGTAATTATAATATCGTTATTTTGTTTTATAAAATGAAATTTCCCGTAAGTACAATTAATATGTACAAAAGTAAAAGAAATTAAGTAAAGAATCACTAAATAAGGAAAATTAAATAGAAACATGATGTACCAAAAAAATTGATAATGATTTGTCTTTAACTTTAATGTGAATAATGTTCGTTAGATACTTTTCTTAAATTCAAGTAAAATTTTAAATGTAATACTTATTTGATTGTTGAATATCTATAATTAATTAGAGAAAAAAAAAAACCAAAGGTTAGACTAAAATTGCGAGGTTAGATGATTTTGTAGTGTAAATGAGTTGTGGCAGTTTTGTAAATATAAAAAAAATCTGTAATTACAATAGGTAAAAAGATTTTGTAGGTATTTCTTTTTCTTTGTTGTTTTCTTTTCAATTTTCAATTAGAATTTATATTTAAATCATTAATAAATTAATATATAAATTATTTTTTAAAATTAAAAATAATTTATAATTTAATTTATATGGTAATCATATTAATTTTCATTCCGCTTATTGATCAAAATCAAATAGGTAAAACAATTCAGTATTTTTTTTTCTTTCTCCTCATTTCTCATTTTGAATTTCATTCCGTTTCTCTATCGCGAACCAAACACTTCCTAAATTATTGCGTGATATTTAGTGTATGTTAAAATTTTTAACTTAAAATTATATAGTTCAAAATTTGTAAATATACCTTTAGGTAGTTTTTTACAACTTTTTTAACTCACATCAAGCTTTATATATTTGAGTGATATTTGGTCAATGTTTTTTTTTTGGGTCAAAATTTAACAGCCTTATTTATAAATAATTGAGTACAGTCCAAAAAGTAGAGTACTTAAAAGGGTTTCTTTTATCCACAAAAATATGTTATTTAAATGAAAGTTATGCTTAACCAATCCATGGATTTTAACCTAGGTTACGACTTACACCAGAAAGAGGTTGACCCTAAAGTTTAGACAATATAACATTTATATTAGAGAAGAAAATACCAAATTGATAAAATTACAAATGGTTGAATAAGAGGATGACAACTTGACGATTCAACCAAAACGAGAGAGTTGACTGTGTCCAAAATGCTCGTTAATTTTGCTAGGGAATTCATTGATTCCACTAGATGATTGTGATACCCTGATTGTGCTGCCCATACCTTGATTATACTGGCCATTCCTATTTTCTCTCCCCAAATACTATAAACAACCTGATTCATACAACGAAACACTATAAGTTTAGGAAAATAATTAAATATAACATTTAAACTATGTATTAATCGGATTTTATAAATCAATTAAGAATCCAAAAAATAACATCCAACCAAACAATATTCATTTGGTTAGATGTTTGAAAAAAGACATCATTATAAAAACTATAGAAGTCATCTAGTATTTGGTCATTGTACGACAAATTAATAAAGACGGATACATATTAAATAGATAGACGAGAACCGTTAGATCTAATAATTAAAATTATATTTGACTAATAGTAGTATTATATTTAAATACTAAAATGTGTATTTTGATAATTTAAACCAAATATAATTAGATTTTTTATATTGAATAGAATTTTCTATATAAAAATTCGTAATTCTCTATATAAAAATTCGTAATTCTCTTTTCTCAATTTAGGAGTAGTTCCAATTAGATAATTATATCCTATATATAATTAGCATAAGGGAGTTTTTATGGTTTGGTCGTCAGGGTATAATTGTCATTCTAAAATTAGTAATTAGTAATATTAAATAATGAGTTCAAAATTCGATTCCGAGTTGAAGGTTCGATTCGTGGCAAGTGCAAACATTTCTAAAAGTTTAAAATTAGTAAATGACTTATAATTACTTAGGTTCAAGACAAGTGGTTAAAAATTAGTAGAGGACTTATAATTACTTTAATAATGTTTTTAAAAGAAACAAAATTTTTGATAAATAAATAAAATTCGAAAGATATATTTATATAAATAATTTATAAAGCTTTCCGTGCATTGCACGGGTATAAAACTAGTCATTATTAAATCAAAGATCGAGATATCGATTCATATCAATTATAACATTAAAAAATTATTAATATAATGCTGATGTATATCATGGATAACAATAATACACGTGGACCCTATGTTATAAGAGATGTAGGAGAAGTCGTGTACATGGATTTATGTTACAAATTTTAATGTATAAATTACAAGTAGAACGACTTAGTTAATTAGTATCAACATGACACTTTTTGTTGAAGAGACATAACACTTTGATTCATCCGAATTATATTATATTTGTTTTACACATAACAAATGTAAAAAGATAATATCAAAATGTTAGTATAAATTGAAAGTTTCATATTCATTAACGATAATTTCGAATATAATACTTATAGAGAATAAAGATCATGAGAGTAATCTCAGCATAATTTTCCTAATATCACAACTAATACATGTAAACAAATAAATCTTACCATCTATTTTTAAATATTTATTTACCATATATTTTGATTTGTTTATAAATTAGAAAAGTGAGTAATTAGATAGTTAATGTAATACACTCAAATAATCAATTACTATCTCAGGAGTCATGATCTTATTCTCATGCTCATAACATACTAACAAAAATTTAAGTTTTGAATTATCTCAAAAACATATTAATATTACCTATTTCAAAATTTAAGAAGGAGTTTAAATTTTGAATCATATAAATTTGAATAAAAATACATAAAATATATGTGTTTTTGACAGGATAACCACAACACGAAATAATTTATCCAAAAATATATCATTTTATATTTTATCCATAATTTTGGTTGTCACGGTACTATACCATAAAAACAAATAAGAATCAGTAAATTTTAAAATAAATAAATGAGAATCGTGAGATATTCGAACTTCATCAACAACGTATCAAATAAAAAATTAATATTTTTATCTCTAAATATATTAAAAAAAGTCTAGAATTTTGGTCGTTAATAATTGATAGTACTATAAAAATAATAATAAGCATTGGATCTTAAAATAAATAGATAAGGGGCGTTAAAATATAATGTCAAGTAATATTTTATATTTTAATAGATAAATTATTTTTTCAAAAGTCCAAAGTTCGAAATTCGTTAACAATTTATTTAAAAAATTGTATTTTAGAATTATAAATATTAATAAAATCAAAAAATTAAAACAATTATGAATACTAAGAATAAAATTGTGAATTAGTATAATAAAAAAATTAAAAAATATTTGTGCATCGCACATGTTATAAGCTAGTATCTTGGAAAAGTAGCTGAATCTACCATGAAAGTAGAGTTTATAGCTTGTTACTCTCTCCGTCTCCCTCAATTCTTTACATTGAGGGGATGACACGGAGGTTAAGAAAAAATGTAAATTAATAGATAAAAGTAAGAAAAGTGAGTAAAGCGGTGGGACCAATCAATATTTAATGTATAAAGTGGATATAAAGTATGTATAGTGGAGGAAAATAATGAATGTGATTGGATTTTATATTATAAAATGTTACTATTTTTGGTATGTAAACAAATGAGAGGGACGTACCAAAAATGAAAGTGTAAAGAAATGAGAGGGACAGAGGGAGTATAAGACAACCAATCATGCTAGATATTTGTGGAAATTTGTTATAGGATTGCGGAATGTATAGTGTCTATTGAACATATAGGGACAAATTTTATGATAGCAGACCCACTGACTAAAGCTTTGACACCTAAAGTCTTTCTTGGACATACTGCTCAAATGGGTGCTGTCTCTTTGGAGGATATTCAGTGATGGTGGGAAGGGTCCAATAACATCTTATTCGGTATGAATTTTGTAATGTTAAATACTCAATAGTATTCTGATTATGGTTAATGGTGTTTAATTGGACTACTATATAAAAAACACATGGGGCTAGATACGGGAGGCAAATTAAGCATGTGGAAAAACAAGTCCTCTAATCCGTATTAATATCTAACGTCATGGAATCAAGTATGTTTTCGCGTTATAATATCGCATAAGATGATTTTAAATTATTTATTTAGATCCAAAAATTTGACTAGTTAATTGTAACACTTCGACACTCTCTCTTTGATGTTTTGTACTAACAGAGCTTTATTTATAAAATTTAGTTGACCGATTTAAAAAAACGGTGCTTCCTTGGTTGATTAAGGAAGTAGGCGCCGTTGGGAAACCAAAGATACGCAAACTAAATATTTTTTCCCTGACGAGGACCAATTTAAAAGCATTGTTAAAATAAACCAATACAAGTGTCGTAATTTCTCAAGCTGATGATTAGTCATGTTAAGAAATTTTAATTGAGTCATTTGTTACGTCTAATTCAAACGTGTCATACAACGCAATTTGGCGACAGAATCTGCCGACATTGACCTTAAGTGCAGGTATTTGTCAAAAACCAAAATAACATACAAATATTTGATTAAACTAGAAATTTACACAACAATTTACTTTTATATATAGTATGAAAAGAGTTTTTAAGTGAACTTGTAAAAAGTAAGAATTGAGGTTCATCTCAACTGTTGGACCTGAAGATTAATTAATAAAAAAATTTTAATTGAAATTTTAAATTTACACTCACTACATCTTATTTGATGCAATGTTAACTTAAAATAAGGTCTTGTTTTTAGTTTCTGAATTAAAGGAAGAAATACAAAAAAGAGAGAGAAATTGAGCTATTTTACATTCTCTAATTAAGAGGGTGTTTGAAGCGGGAGTTTAAAGTGATTTTTTTGCTTTAAACTGAAAATTGTATGTTTGTGTAATAAGTCGAAAAATAACTTAAAGTTAAAAAATAGCTTAAAGTCAAAAATCAGTATAAGTTACTTTTTGAACAACTTATTTTTTTTCGTGATTTTATTTGGTAAAATTTAATGTTGTCATTCAAATATACTATTTAGCAAATTTATTTTTATTTTTACATTTTTTATAACTCATAAGTTACTCGTAATATAAACTTACCCAAACGGATAATTTTTATTTTTCACTTATCATTTTCAACAACTTTAAATCATAAATAATAATTTTAAATTTAACCAAATGAACTCTAAATTTAATTTATTTTTGAGTCATTTGTTACGTCTAATTTAAACTTGTCTTACAAAACAATTTGGCGACGGAATCTGCCGACATTGACCTTAAAGTTCAGGTATTTGTCAAAAACAAAACTTGTCTTACAAAGCAATTTGGCGACGGAATCTGCCGACATTGACCTTAAAGTTCAGGTATTTGTCAAAAAACTTATGTTGTGGTTGAATGAAATAAAGATATACGAAAGATGTCGGATGAAATAAAATACAAATATTTGATTAAACTAGAGATTTATATTTTAATACACTGTAGTGTGAAAACACAACAATTTACTCTTTTTTTGGGTAACCTTTTTTAATAAATAGAAAAGAGTTTTAAGTGTAAAAAGTAAGAATTGAGGTTCATCTCAACTGTTGGACCTGAAGATTAATTAATAAAATTTATAAATTGAAATTTTAAAAATTTACACTCACTAAAACTTATTTGATGCGATGTTAACTTAAAATAAGGTCTTGTTTTTTAGTTTCTGAATTAAAGGATGAAATACAAAAAAGAGAGAGAAATTGAGCTATTTTACATTCTTTCATTTACGCTTCTAGAAACAATGAAAGAAAAGAAAAGAATAGAAAATGAGTAATTTTCTTTTCTTTCCGAATCTTTTCAAAATTGAAAAGAAGATTTTGGAGACAATTATACAATGATCATCATTCCAAATCTTTTCTTTTCTTTCAAACAAAAATCTTTTGGAAACATGTTAAAGAAATTAAATCTTTAACTTTTTTTTCTTTTCTTTCAAAAAATAGTTTCTGGAACACAGTGTAAAGGGAAGAAAATATATGGGGAAAAAAACTCCAATTTAAGCTTTCTTTTAATTTTTTTCCCAAAAGATATTCAGAAACAAGTCGGATAGATAAAAATGTTCTCTCCCTTTTTTCTTTCATTTAAAATTTTGTGTATAAATTATGCGTGGAATTAGTGTAAGAGGGGGTGTATTCAATTTAGATTTTAATGGATCGATAAAAATCTGTAGATTTTAATAGGTTGTTGTTGATTTTAATTTTACGTAGATTTTGGCAGAGTTTGTGTAAAATCTCGTAGAGTCTTGCTGATTTAAAGTGGAGTTTCCGACAAATTCTTCAAAATCTCATGGATTTTAACAAGATTTCAAGACATGCAAAATACACTAGCAAATCCTTGAAAATCCACAACTTTATCAAATAAAAAAAAGTCCACGGACTTTTGAATACCACAAGATTTTAATGTATTATTTAAAATCCATATTGAATACCACTAGATTTTAAAGAACTTTTTAAAATTTAAATTGAATACCCCAAAAATTTAAAAGACTTTTTGAAATCTTTATTGAATACCATAAAATTTTAAAGCACTTTTTAAAATCTAGAATGAATACATTAATATTGCAGAAATTCATAAAAATCTTTTAAAATCTCAATTGAATACCCCTTGACAAAAAGTAAGAGCTAAAAAAAGTTGAGGGAATGTCTAACGAGGAAAGAAGAGTTTTAAAACATGACCACAAATATGCGCGTTGAGATAATTATATGACGTGACAATTAATCAAAGGGTGATTTGAGTGGCCACAACATGATTAACGCGGTATTTAGGCATTTAATTTTCGAACTCGTTGATTAGTTTATTATCCCCACTCCACCGTCCAATCTTTCCTTACCTCTAACTTTGCTTATTCCTACTTCCTAGTAGTTATTATGCTCATGTAATAATCCAATATCTTAGCTCATCTTCAAACTACTACCTAACATAACCACCATTCCCTAGTCCCTACTAATCTATCTCCCTAATCTTAATTTACTTGTGTAATCTTCCTTTTCTAAAAGTGTCCCTCGTATATTGTCGTCATCTTAAACTAGTTTTAAGATTTATAATAAGATAAAACTATTTTAAAATATTTACTCTTCATCTTTCTTTAAGAGTTGTTTAGTTCGTGAACGGGGGGTACTGGTTGTAATTAGAAATCTCGAGATAAGGTACTATGGGGTTATGATATCATTTATGATATTTTGTGTTTGATTGAGTGCTGAAATTAATATATTTGATTCAACAAATCTGTGATTGACTAATTTTAATTAATTTAATTATTTTTGAGTCATTGATTTGTTTTTGTATTACAAAATTTTTATGTAATTGCTTCAATAGAGATGATGATAGGGGACGAATCGCACGACCCACTATGATCAGGGCCCGGTCCAATAAAACAAGCCCAGGGCCAAAACCCAAGGCAAAACAAGTCCAAGTCAAAACAAGCTCAAAAACAAAACAAAGGTCAACAGACAGGACAAATCACTGCAGCATGAGACAAACATGACCAACGGCCAGGTTGAACTCCCGCCGACTGGTCCCTTAAACAGAAGACCCGAGCCAATCAACAGGTAACACGTGGAACCCCTTGGCTTTATCCCTTCCCCTATAAATAGAAGGAAGAAAGATGAGAAAGGGGTTCACAATTTTCCCACACACAGACTCTCTAAGAAATTTATTTGCATTCTGTTTTAAGGGTCTTCCTACCTAAGCAATCTAACCTTACTCTCACGTCGGAGGTGCCGCGGACCAGCCATCCCCCGCCGGCATTGTTTTGCAGGACACCGGCCCAAACACTCACCCGCTTTTACCCAGGTCCAACAAGGAAAAGGCCCAGTACGGAACGTAGAGTTATCAGTGGCGCTAGAAGGATGGGCGAAACCTCCGACCTTGTAACTGACACCACAAGCAAACACCCGCGCCCCAAACCTCACACGATGGAAACCCGCAGCCAAACAAGAAACAACCAGCAGCAAAACCACCAATAACTGAACCCCCAAGAATTGGAAAACCCCCCAAGACGTCGAGTCGGAACACACCCGCAGAAACTCCACACAAAGATCCTCAAAATGCCCCGAGCATGAAAGATACCGGGGCTCGCACCATACCAAAGAACGGTGGGACGAATGCGACTGGGGGAGAAAGGAAAATGAAGAGCTGATCAGATTGCAGGAAGCCAAGAAAAGGATCCGGGAAGATGAGGAAATGAAAAAAAAAGAACATAGCCCGCAGAATCTGGGAGGAGGAACGGACCCGGAGAAACTCCACACAAAGCATCGAACCTGACCTCGGGAACCCGACCCCATCCGAGCTAATGCAAATACTTCGTGAACTAAAGCAAAAGGTGGAAGGAAATGTCGGAATTGGGGAATCCATTACCCCTTTTACCCTGGAATTAGAAGCCGCCCCCAGGCAAAGAGAAGCAAATCTACCGCACCTTGACTCATATGATGGAATGGGAGATCCCGAGAAACACGTCAACGATTTCGAACAGATAGCCCTGGCCTATGATTACACCGACCTGACCAAATTCTGCTTCTTCGCATCGACTCTCAAATGATATGCTCAGAAATGGTTCGGGAGGCTAGAAACCTGAAGCGTTGGGTCTTGGCGACAATTCAAGGAACTGTTCCTCAGAAGGTTCCAAGTCAATAAAACTCACGAAGTGCAAATGTTTCACCTAAAATCAATCACGCAACATGAAGATGAACCACTGTCCGGATACATGGATCGGTTCAAAGAAGGGGTAAACAAGATCACCAGCCTAGATGAAAGGGAGGCACTTAACATCTTTAGGAGAAACCTGGAACCGGAACATAGCGACAGGTACATCTTCGAACTCATCGACAAAGAGCCTCGTACCTTGGCGACCGCCTACAACCTAGCTTTCAAGTTTATCAAAGAAAACGAGACACTGAACTCCATGCATCTCACCCGACTGGGTCCGGCCACTAAAGCTTCAACCCACCCCAAGAAAAACACGAAAGATCACCGGGACAAGAAGTACAAGCCGATCCCGAGCGGGAACTACATCCATAGTTCGCAGTTCGTAGAACAACCAAAGGCCCAGAATGGATCAGTCCGAGAACGGTTAACATTCCCCGCAACTCAGGCCCGAGAGAAGAAGGAACCACGTCCTAAACCTCAGTGGACGCCTCTGAGCCGGTCCCGGCTCGACATACTGAAAAGCATCAGAGACAAACCTTTTTACCAAGCCCCAAAACCTATGCAAGCCCCGGATGACCAGAGACCCAGACACAAACACTGTGACTTCCACGAGGCACATGGACACTATACCGAGGACTGCCTCTCACTGAAATACTTCCTTGAAGAACAAGTCCAGAAGAGAAACCTTAACCAATATCTTGAAAGGCAGACAGGCAGCCGAAGGGAGCCAGGCCCAGATAAGAGGAAGAACGTGGTGAACACCGTGATAGAAGGCCGGAGAACTCCGGACCCCAACCCCGAAAACGAGGTCATGCAGATACAATCAAACCCGGGCCCTTGCATCCCAATCTTCTTCGATGATACAGACTTCGAGGGAGTGGATCCGAAACACAACGAAACAATCGTGATTACCCTGGACGTAGCTGATAACGAGGTCAAAAGGATACTGTTGGATAACGGCTCATCGGTTGACATCCTTTTTCACCACACCCTTAAAAGGATGGACGTCGGGGAACACGAGTTGGTGCGGTTCGGGGAGAAGCCGTTATACGGCGTCGAACATAATGTGGTACAGGTCATGGGCACCCTGAAGCTACCGGTGACATTCGGGGAACAACCCATCAAATAACCCAAGAGGTCAAATTCTACATCATCAACGCCCCATCCTCCTACAACATGATCATCGGAAGGCCAACCCTTACCCGACTCCGAGATATCACCTCCACCTCCCACCTGAAAATGAAATTCCCTACACCGAGCGTGGTAGGCCAAATCAAGGGCGACCTCGGAACCTCAGAGCAGTGCTATAGCAATGCACTAGCAATGGCCGAAACCGAACCCAGTAACCAATGAAGGGAAGCAACATGGGCCCGAAAAGATAAAAGGCTAAAGAAGCACCGGGAGAAGTACTTTCGAAAAAGGAAGTGCGAGATCAACACCATATAGGCAGAAACCGAAGAAGAGACCCCGGAAAATTTCACGCTCCCGGCCCAGATCAAGAGAAACCTGGAACAAACCATCCTTCCCGCAGTGGAAACGGAACCCGTACAGATCATTGACGGGCAGGAGGGAAGGACGGTCCAAATAGGGAAGGGCCTAGAGGCGATATTTAAGGCCGAGCTTACGCATATCCTTCGAGAATATGCCGACGTATTCACATGGGGTCCCTAGGACATGCCCGACATCGACGAATCCTTGGCCATACACCGCCTCGAGGTCGACCCAAACAAAAAACCAATCAAGCAGAAAAGGCGAAACTTCGCCCCCGAACGCCAAAAAGCCATTGACGAAGAAGTTGACAAACTATTGAAAGGCGACATCATCTGCGAGGTCAAATACCCGGACTGGATAGCAAACGTCGTACTAGTTAAAAAGTCCAACGGGAAATGGAGGATGTGCGTGGATTACACCGACCTCAACGATGCCTGCCACAAAGACTCGTCTCCCTCGCCGAGCATTGACCGGTTAATCAATGCAATCTCGGGACACCTAATGCTCAGTTTCATGGATGCATGCTCAGGCTACAACCAGGTGAAAATGGCCCCCGAAGACATAGACAAAACAACATTCATAACGCATCGGACGGTATATGCTTACAAAGTCATGCCATTCGGTCTCATAAACGCCGGGGCCACTTACCAAAGGATGATGAATGCCATTTTCGGTTCCCAACTAGGGCGCAACATGGAATCTTATGTTGACGACATGATAACCAAGTCCAAACTCGTCCCAGACCACATCCAAGATCTAAAAGAATGCTTCGACAACCTCAGAAAGCACAACATGAAACTAAATCCGGAAAAAGGCACATTCAGAGTGGGGGCCGGGAATTTTCTGGGGTTCCTGATCACCCACAGTGGTATCGAAGCAAATCCAGAAAAAATAAGAGCGATCCAAGAAATGCAGCCACCACGGACCCAGAAAGAAATCCAACGGCTTGCAGGACACCTGGCAGCACTACGGAGATTCATCGCCAAGCTGGCCAAAAGATGTTTGTTGTTCTTTGAAACCTTGAAAGGGGCAAAGAACACAATGAAGAGATAATGGAATGAGGAGTGTCAAGGCGCTTTCGAAAAGATTAAAGAGTACCAAGGCGCTTTCGAAAAGATTAAGCCCATCATCCTGTGCAAACCCGAAGCAGACGAGCCCCTAGAACTCTACCTCTCGGCCAGACCACGGGCCGTCTCGACAGCACTCATTCGAAACCACCAGGACAAGCAAAATCTGGTCTACTACGTCAGCCAAGTCCTAAAAGACGCAGAGACCCGATATCCAAATGCCGAGAAATTTGCATTAGCCCTGGTAATGGCAAGCCGGAAGCTAAGGCACTACTTCCAAGGAAGAGAGATTCGGGTCATAACCGACCAACCCCTCGGAGTGGACCCCGATGAACAACCATGGATCTTATACGTAGACGGGTCCTCCACCCAAGACAGGTCCGGGGTCGGGATAATCCTGACAAGCCCGGACGGATTCGAGGTACAACAAGCATTACAGTTCGACTTCAAGGCCACCAACAATCTGGCCGAGTACGAAGCCCTCCTAGCAGGGTTGAAGCTCACCCGAGCCCTACAGGTTTGCAAGCTCAAAATTCATAGCGACTCCCAAGTCGTAGTCATACAAACCCGTGGAGAATATGCCACCAAAGAACCCCAACTAGCAAGATACCAAAATTTGGTGCAAAATTTGTTAAGGCAAATCCCCGAATACGAGATTATACAAGTGGATCGGGAAAACAACGATAAGGCTGATATCCTGTCAAAACTGACCGATGCAACGACCCAAGGACAACCAAACTCGGTATACCTCGAAATGCTCCCCGAGCCCTCGATTGTCAACAACCCAATCCTGTTGGTTGTGGAAAAAATCACATGGATGACTCCCTTCATCAACTACATTTGGGACGGGGATCTTCCCCTAGACAAAAACGAAGCCAGACGGGTCAAGTAAAAAGCAGCCCGCTTCTTCCTCAAATATGGGCAGTTATATAGAAGAACACTCAACTCCCCCATCCTGAAATGTGTCGACGAAGACGAGGCCCAATATTGCCTTGTCGAGGTTCACGAAGGAATATGTGGGGACCACATGGCAGGAAAAGCTCTAGCCTACAAAATTATAAGACATGGATTGTAGGTGAATCAAAAGTTCCTCCCGTGTACATAAAGTATACTTGTATAACTTATATTTAAATTATTTTTTCTCTAAATAAAAATTTAAACATTAAATTCTAATTCAGAAAAAAAAAATTAAAAATTAATTTATTAAAATACACTTTATAGCAGTTTTAAAATGTGTATCGAGCCTCTGTTTCTTAATGTATACAATTGGGTGGGACGGAGGGAGTACATGTTATTTAGTTGGTGATGACATTTTAATAAATTTAATATATGCATATAAGTGAGGCATTAAGCACTAATACATACAACTTGAATAATTGATAGCTCAAATCCTGTTAATATTCATTTAATTTAGTTAACACAATGTCCATGCGAGTGTTTCTGCATAGCATAGGAGTCTCAACAATGGTTTGTTAGCATCTAATAATGTTAGTTTAGTATTAAAATTAAAAATAGTTATAATATAGACAGAATATATTTTATTTTCATAAATTATATCTTCCTTTTATAAATTAGATTTGGAGCCCGGAGTTTAGTAGAACGTCGCGGATTTTGTTATTATTTAAGGTTTGCTATTTGAGGTACAAATTTTCTCCTTTTTTATCCAGCGTTACTAAAAGCACGCATCTTAAATATCACTTTAAAATATTTGAACAACTATTTCTCAATTCTGTTCCAAAATATTAAAGTATATGTTTTAGTTTTGTTCTGAAATATTTAAATTATGTTCCAGTTCTGTTTCAGAATATTTGAATATCTGTTCCAGTGACTTTAGAAATTATTCATTGTACATTGTTTAAAATATTTGAAATATACGCGTCAAGTGATTTTTAAAATTATGCAAAGTTATTTTATTTGAACCCTTAGTGGTATAGGGTATACCGAGTTAACCAGCTGTAGGGGTACTACAGCCATGCCATTGCGGCATCAGTGGCATAACACTTCCGTGACAGTGTGATTGGTCACGTCGTATCCTTTTGATAGCTCAGGAGGCGAGCTTTTGCGCATTTGATATTTGTTTCAGGATACGTGGGTGCACCCATAGCTTGATTTGATTTGTGATTTGATTTGGCGGTGACGATGTATATGCCGTACACGTTATCTGATTTGTTGCATATGTTTCGGTACCCTATGACGTATGTATTTGTATCTGTATCTGTTCTGATCTCGGTATGAAATATCATACCCTTTCGTTGCTTTAGCCATACTTATTTTTAAAATAATTGTTTTATTATAAAATGTCAATTATGTATATATTTTTCCTGTTTTATAAACTGTATTCCAAATCCGTACTGAGCATTTGGCTTATGTCGTATTCTTTTTCTGGAAGGTACTTAGAGGGACTTGGGCTGTGTGATGGAGAGCTACCCTACACTCATGTTGCTTAGAAATTATGCAATTATAGAATTATTTAGAATATTTAATTATTATTTTAGAGATTTTAGTGTCATGTATACAGGTTTATGGTTTAATAAGTAATCCTTCATTTAATTGTAATTGGGGGTGTTACACTTAAAAACCTAGGCTAATCATAATTATTTCAACAATGAAACACGGGTAGGCCATGTACGCTAAAACTTCAATAAATTAATATTATCGGAACCGAAATTTTTTATAATTTATAAAGATTAATTTTTTTTATTATACTCTGTGATAAAAAATTTGTACTTAAAATATTAATTAATCATAACATCGATGATATGGGCTGAAATATAACCCTAGAAATAATTAATGATACATTAATTATACCTAGTTTGGTCCAAGAATTAGGCCCGACAAAAGGCCCGAAACCCTAATTATTTATTAATTTCGTAATTAATAAATAAAGGAAAATACGCAGCTCATAAAAGAGTCCAAATATGATAATATCTTCATAGAAGGATCCAGAATCCCAATCAAGTATTACGATGAGTCACAACACTTATCAGATGAGGATAATACTTGTCTACCAAGCAAAACACTCCTTATCAGTTATCAATAACGAGACTTATCCATTAAGTCTCCTAAACATACTCTAAATACAAGGCTCCTGACGCCTATATAAGGACCCTCGTCCTTCATTCTAGAACTACGTCTTTGGCTTGATTCTCAATAACGATTTGAGATACGTAGGCATCTTGTGAGGACCGATTTAGTCCGGAAACACGAGTGCAGCCATTAAAGCTCGAAGCTCACTAAACCTTAGCATTAAATACACAAGTACGTTTTTTAATCCATAACATTTGGCGCCGTCTGTGGGAAAACAACATCAACCATGGCAAACACGCGGAGAACAACTCGAGCTTCTGAAGAACTTCCTATCACCTCCGGGGCTGATACTCATGGAAGTCAACCACCGCCGACTACTGGCATTGAAGGGGCGAATATCCCCACCAACACTCAAGGACCAGAAATCCCGACATCGGTTGAAGGGACGAATCCCCTGCAGATGGTCATTCATGGATCTAATCCACAAGAGACCATTCACCAGCAACCGATCACAACCTCCCCACTACTCATGAATGCCCCGAGAAGCCTTCAACTCCATACTACTGATCTCCCTCAATATGTAAATCAGACCCTTGGGATGCCTACCCATAGCAGGCCCCCTCGACCCCCGGTGGGCAGTAGTGGTACCAATCTGGTACACCATGAGGCATATGTGCCCCCTTACGTACAAGGTTTGGAACCCCTGAACCGTCAAACCCAGACTCATCAGATGTTTCGAGACGATTTCTCTGGTCCTTACACTGAGGATGAAAATTACAACACTGATTATGACTATCCCCCACGAAGAAGACGTTCTGCAAATAAGGAACAAACCATTCAGGAAAGGATTGCAGCCCATGAGGCAGAGGTTGCAAAACTAAAAAAGAAGTTAGAGGAAGAAGAGGCTGCAAGAGCAGCCGGGAGGCCTCCGGTAATTAATCTGGATCCTACTCCTCCGAGATCCATAAGGGTTGAAACCCCAAGAGGAGATTCTACTGTGTTGTTACCCCTAGGAGATCCTGACGATCCTACACCACCCTTCACTCAAGAGATAATGAAGGCCACTATATCCAGGAAGTTTAAAATGCCAACCATCAAAGCTTATGATGGAACGGGAGATCCCGCAAATCATGTAAGAACCTTCTCAAATGCACTGTTGTTGCAGCCTGCCAATGACGCTGCAAAGTGTAGGGTGTTTCCACACACCCTAGCTGGTATGGCTCAACGTTGGTATAGTCGCCTTCCGCCCAATTCTATTGGATCCTTCAAAGAGCTGAGTAAGGCATTCATCAATCAATTTGTTAGTGGGAAGATACATGAGAAAAGTTCCGCCTCTCTTATGGGGATTAGACAAGGCAAGAATGAAACATTGAGAGAATACTTGAGTAGATTCACTAAGGAGGCTATAAAAGTCCCAGATTTGGAAGATAAAGTGGCTATGATAGCCCTACAGCAAGGAACTACCGATGACCACTTCAGGAGGTCTTTGGCTAAGCATCCCCCCGAAAACATGCTGTCACTACAAGATAGAGCTGGAAAATACATCAAAGCTGAGGAGAGCATGAGAAAGTATGAACCCGTTGCTACTGGCAATGGAAATTCAAAGAAGAGAAAGGATACTCCAGAGTATGATGCAAGAGAGAAGTATCCTAGGACATCAAAGGATTCTGATTCACCACCCAAGAAGAACAACTTTGGGCCTAAGTTTACGGAGTATGCAAGATTGAATGCTCCTAGGAGCCAAATTCTGATGGAGATTGCAAAGGAAGAAGACCTTAAATGGCCGAAGCCTATGAGGGCCGATGTGTCAAAAATAAATCAAAACCAATACTGCCGGTTTCACAAAGAAGTTGGCCACGAGACAGATGACTGCAGGCAATTGAAAGATGAAATTGAGTTCTTGATTCGAAGAGGAAAACTTGGTAAGTACACCAAAGATGGAAACCAGGGAAGTCAGAGAGGAAATTATGAAAGGAAAGACTATGATAGACGGGACAATGATCAAGACCGAAATCCAAAGCCCCGAGGGCCTGTCATCAATATGATATTTGGAGAGCCAACTGCTGCCGGACCTTCCAGAAACTCGAGAAAAGCTTATGCCCGTGAGGTAATGACTGTGGTTGGAGAAGCACCAAAGCGTGCCAAGACTGAAGTATCTTTGAATTTTGATGATTCCGATCTTGAGGGAGTGAAATTTCCCCATGATGACCCTCTGGTCATAGTACCTGTGATAGGCAACTCTGAAACAAAGAGAGTTCTTGTTGACAATGGAGCTTCAGTGGACATCTTGTTCCATGATGCTTTCATCAAGATGGGTTACACTGACTCTCAGCTAACACCCTCAAACATGCCCATATATGGGTTCAATGGAGTGGAATCGAAGGTAGAAGGCACGATTCAACTCCCCATGACAATGGGACAAGGTTCAAAGACGTCTACTCAGATGCTGAACTTCATAGTAATCAAAGCGACTTCAACCTACAATGCAATTCTGGGAAGAACGGGTCTTCATGCATTCAAAGCTGTTGCCTCATCTTATCATTTGAAGATCAAGTTCCCTACCAGGAATGGAATTGGCGAAGAGAAAGGCGATCAGAAAATGGCTAGAAGCTGTTATGTAGCCGCGTTGAGGCCTGATGGAGTTGGGGGGCAAGTTCTCCCAATTGAAGACATGGACATCAGAAACGGTGAAGAAAGAAGAGGAAAACCAGTTGAGGATCTTGTTCACATCCCCCTGATTCCAGGAGAACCAGACAAGGTCACCTACATTGGGGCTCTACTACCTGAATCTATGAAAAACAAGTTGACATCCTTTCTTCAAGAAAACAGTGATGTATTTGCTTGGACAGCAGCTGATATGCCAGGGATTGATCCCCAATTGATAACCCACAAATTGAATGTGGATCCCGAAAGGAAGACAGTGAAACAAAAGAAAAGAAATTTTGCTCCAGAAAGGCAAGAAGCCATCAAGCAGGAGGTAGAAAAACTCTTGGAAGCAGGCTTCATTGAAGAAATTCAGTTCCCTGAATGGTTGGCTAACCCAGTGATGGTCAAGAAGGCTAATGGAAAGTGGAGAATGTGTGTGGACTTCACCAACTTGAATGATGCATGTCCTAAGGATTGTTTTCCCTTACCAAGGATTGATGCTTTGATAGATGCCACTGCTGGGCACGAGATGCTAAGTTTCATGGATGGCTTCAGTGGGTACAACCAAATCAAGATGCACAAGGACGACATCTCCAAGGTATCATTCATCACCGACTTTGGTGTTTTCTGTTATTTAGTCATGGCATTTGGACTTAAGAATGCAGGGGCAACATACCAAAGATTGGTGAACAAGATTTTTGAACCACTGATTGGTAAAACAATGGAAGTTTATGTGGATGACATGCTAGTCAAAAGCCTCGACAAGGCAGACCATATAAAACATCTTCAAGAAGCGTTTGAAGTGCTGAGGCACCACAAGATGATGTTAAATACAGCAAAATGTGCCTTCGGGGTAGGCTCGGGAAAGTTTTTAGGCCTGATGGTCTCCAAGAGAGGAATCGAAGCTAACCCCGACAAGATCAAGGCAATCCTAGACATGGAACCACCCAAGTCTGTTAAGGATGTGCAGAAATTGACAGGAAGAGTTGCAGCACTGGGAAGGTTCATCTCCAAGTCAGGAGAAAAGTGCTTACCTTTCTTCAAGGCACTCAAAAATGTGAAAATTTTTGAGTGGACACCTGAAAGCCAAGAAGCCTTTGAGGCCCTGAAGAAATACATGGCTGAAGCACCACTGTTGGCAAAACCAAAGCCAGGAGAGATTCTCTATCTGTACTTGGCAGTCTCCGACACTGCCCTTGGAGTTGTTTTGGTAAAGGAAGAATTGAAGGTTCAGAAACCCATCTACTATGTGAGTAAGATTCTGCATGGGTCAGAAATAAACTACTCTACCATAGAAAAGTTTGCCTTAGCCTTGATAATGGCTTCAAGAAAGCTACGTCCATACTTCCAGGCGCACAAGATAGAAGTTTTGACTAATCAACCTTTAAGGAACATTCTGCACAGCCCTCAGGCCAGTGGAAGATTGATCAAATGGGCTATTGAGTTGGGGGAATTTGATATCAAGTATAAGCCTCGTACGGCCATAAAAGCTCAAGCACTCGCTGACTTCATGGTTGAATGTACCATTGACAACCAAGAAATCGGGGGGCAGGAAGTAGTAGTGGAAGACAACAAAGATGAAGACATGGTGTCCAAGGAATGTTGGGTGCTCTATTTTGATGGGGCATCAAAAACAAAATCAAGTGGAGCAGGTTTGGTGCTACAAAGTCCTGATGGATTTCTCGTAGAGTACGCACTAAAGCTAGACTTCCTGACAACAAACAACGAAGCTGAGTACGAAGCTATGATAGCTGGTTTGGGCCTAGCTGGGGCCCTGAGAGTCAAGACTCTCAAAGTATGTGGAGACTCAAGGTTAGTCGTTTCTCAAGTAAATGGAGAGTTCGAAGCCAGAGATGAAGTCATGGACAAGTACTTGAAACTTGTCAAGGCCATCATGACTCAGTTCGACGAATGCTATGTAGAGCACATTCCAAGGGAAGAAAACGTGAAGGCTGATGCCTTGTCTAAATTTGCTTCTTCCGAAATTGAAAACTATGCAGGGAGTGTATACTTCCAAGTCCTGAGGACCCCAAGCATCAACGGAAAGTCGGTAGCACCCATTGATGTTGCTAGTTGTTGGATAGATCCCATCAAGGCTCATCTGGAAACTGGGTGATTACCCAATGACACTTCAGAAGCACGAAAGCTATACGCCAGAGCACTAAGGTATACCCTGATTGAGGGAATCCTATACAAAAAGTCTTTCATCATTCCATATCTGAAATGTTTGAGACCTCAAGAGGCAGAATTAGCCCTGAAGGAAATACATGAAGGAATTTGTGGGCAGCACTTGGGGGGCAGAGCCCTTGCCCATAAAATCACTCGTCTAGGTTTCTATTGGCCAAACATACTTGCTGATGCTAAAAGCTATGTAAAGAAATGTGAACGGTGCCAGAAACATGCACCAGTGGTTAGGCAACCACCAGAGATGATGACGTCCATTAACTCACCCATCCCCTTTGCCATGTGGGGAATGGATATACTTGGGCCATTTCCAATGGCAAGTGCTCAAAGAAAGTTCTTGATAGTAGCAATCGACTACTTCACCAAGTGGATTGAGGCTAAGCCATTAGCCAAGATAACCACCAAGCAAGTGATGCATTTCTTCTGGGAAAATGTGATATGCAGATACGGGATTCCACGTATCTTGGTCACAAACAATGGAACTCAGTTTAACAACGACGAATTTAAGAAATATTGTGATGAGAACGATGTCAAGTTACACTTCACTTCTGTCACCCATCCTCAAGCAAATGGGCAAGCTGAGGTTGCAAATCGAATTATCCTAGATGGACTGAAGAAAAGAGTTGAACGCTCCAGAAACACTTGGGTGGACGAATTGCTCCCCATACTATGGGCATATCGTACTACCTTCAAAGTCACCACTGGAGCTACCCCCTTTCTGTTGGCAAATGGGGCAGAGGCAGTGGTTCCAGTGAAGATTACTCACACGTCTCCAAGGATTGAGGCTTATGAGCCAGAAACATATGAGGAAGGCTTGAGGCTGGCCTTAGATTTGATTGATGAAGTTAGAGATGAGGCAAATGCCAAGATAGTTCAGCATCAGAAATGAGCATATTTCTATTACAACCTAAGGGTTAAAGAGAGATTCTTTCGACAAGGAAATTTAGTCCTCCGAAAGATTGAGGCATCCGGAGTTGGACAAAAAGGCAAGTTGGCCCCAAATTGGGAAGGACCATATCGCGTTAAGAACGTATTTGACCGAGGCTCGTACAAGCTATAAACCCTCGAAGGGCATGAGGTGCCAAGGACTTGGCATGCCTCAAATTTGAAAGTCAATAATGTTTAAAGTGTGTCCTGATTGGACTCACTACTAGGACAAATAGAAATGAGGTTCGATGAAATCATGAGCTTCCTAGAAAGCAAATGAAGGGTTGAAACCCCAGAAACCTAAGACATTCAGTCCAAACCCCATCATTCGATATGCTCAATGAAAGGCTTGAAGCCAAAACAAGACGGTATAAGACATAAAAGGCTTATGCAAATGTCAAGTTAGCCTCGAATAAGGCAAAATCGTCGTAAATGTGTAGGTCGCTCCACACTTTACACCAAGACGATACTCGTGAAACACTAGTGTATATTAAAATCCCCAAAAAAGGGTAGTAAGTCCCAGGTAAGGGAAAAAAGACCCCAAGTCTCGAAAAAGACCGGTATAACTTCTATGAAATCCTAGTGCATTATCATAGACGTTGGGAAGCGCGATCAGCCATTTTAAACCTAGAAAAGTTCAAGGCCCAAAGTCTAAAAGAAAGGCTCAATATCAATAGAGCCCAACAGAATACGAAGGCCCAATATGGAATCAAGGCCCAAGAGGTTGAAAGCTTAAGAAAATTCTAACTCAAAGGTTAGAAATAATTCCAAGGCAAAAAAACGAGTTCGAGATCGAAAATATACTGAAGGCAAGTTCGAGAAATTGAGTTCGAAATTACCTTAAAAAGCCAAATCGAACTAAACGACCTGAAACCTATTTGAGGTCGAAAAACAACTACAAAATCGAGGTCGAAATTGTGCTAAGTCATAATCGATAAAACCTGTTCGAAATTGAATGGAAATTTCTAGTCGACAACTTCGATTTCAACACAGTTCTGGTCGAAATTGAACTGAAGATTCTTGTTCGAAAATAAACTAAGCCGAGCTCGAAATTTTCTGGTCGAAAATAAACTAGAATTTTTGGTCGAAGAGTTCGACCTCGTCCCAGTTGAGGTCGAAAATCCTGCTCGAAATTACACTAGTTCCTGATCGAAATTTCCTGTTCGAATTTGCACTGGAAATCGAGGTCGACGTGTTCGACCTCACCGCACTTCCTAGTCGAAAACGACTACAAAAATGAGGTCGAAAAAATACTGAGTGAGGTCGAAAAATCCTGGTCGAATTTGTACTAAAATTCCTGGTCGAAACGTTCGACCTCACCCCAGTCCTGGTCGAATTTCTGGTCGAAAATGACCTAGAAATCTGGTCGAAAATGGCATGGATTCCTGGTCGAAAATGCTCTGAAAAAATGGAAAAATTCAGGAAAAAATGCGATAACTTCTACAAAAATCCCAAGGGTATTTTCCGAGAAGTTGGGGGCAAATGATATGGGCTGAAATATAACCCTAGAAATAATTAATGATACATTAATTATACCTAGTTTGGTCCAAGAATTAGGCCCGACAAAAGGCCTGAAACCCTAATTATTTATTAATTTCGTAATTAATAAATAAAGGAAAATACGCAGCTCATAAAAGAGTCCAAATATGATAATATCTTCATAGAAGGATCCAGAATCCCAATCAAGTATTACGATGAGTCACAACACTTATCAGATGAGGATAATACTTGCCTGCCAAGCAAAACACTCCTTATCAGTTATCAATAACGAGACTTATCCATTAAGTCTCCTAAACATACTCTAAATACAAGGCTCCTGACGCCTATATAATGACCCTCGTCCTTCATTCTAGAACTACGTCTTTTGCTTGATTCTCAATAACGATTTGAGATACGTAGGCATCTTGTGAGGACCGATTTAGTCCGGAAACACGAGTGCAGCCATTAAAGCTCGAAGTTCACTAAACCTTAGCATTAAATACACAAGTACGTTTTTTAATCCATAACAATCGATTACTAATTTAACGTGATTTTTCTGTAATATGTTATTTTTGATCAAACAGTTTAAACTTCAAAATTAAACGATTCACAGGAGCAAAATGATAGATGACATGAATTCCTTTACTTACCCAAAAATCATTTAATTTAAAAATATTTTTCTACACCGAAAAATACATTTCAGAAAATATATTTTCGAAAAAATGATTTTTCGAAAAATCTTTTCAGGTATTTTGTTATGATGAAAATATTTATAAATAATGAGAGAACATTTTGAAGAAATATTTTTATTTTTAAAAAAGGCAAGTCATTTTTCAGAAATTCATGCCTTCTAGAAAAAGAAATTCTTTCTTAAAAATTATTTTATTTTCTTAAAAAGTAAACAAACACAAAAAAAAATTAAAAATTAATTTTTTTTAAAAACTAAAAGAACGCACACTTTTTTTTATTGAAATAATATTTTCAGGAATCCATACTCGACACCAGGAAATCTTATACTCAATTGAGAGTTTAAGGTTGAAGCGGATATAACTTGAACCGAGAGCATCTACAATAAGAGAAATTCTTTGTCATATCATACATAAAACTAGCATTATAGTCGGTGCAAGGCACGAACCTCATTCGAATTCATATAATATGTTTCAAATCTTGCGATAGAGTATGTTTTATCCTCTTGTATGTCTACCCCACCTTTGACGTGTCTTGATCTATTGAAGGTCAAAAGTTAATAGTTCTTCCAGATTCAAAATATTAGCACACTCTAAATTTTAAGGATCATATTTATAGTGGTGCTTCTTTAATGTGAGAATTGATCTATCGAAGGTCAAAAGTTAATAGCCTTTCCAAATTCCAAATAATAACACACTATAAATTTTTAAGGATCATATTTTTAGTGGTACTTGTTTAATGTGAGAAGGATGAGCAACGAAAGAGATATATAAGTTAATCGTTAGCTATCAAATTATTACCACGATGATAGTGTGTAGTTTAGTTTGTTTTCCAGTAGAAATTCTAAAAGAATATTCACTATGACAACAATGTACTATATAATATGTTTATAGTAGCACTATCAGGATTTGCATGAGAAAATGAGAGGATCATCACATGTGACATAATACTTGGTGTAACATCATCAATAATAAACTTATATGTTTGGTACATATAGTTTAAATTTTTGCTTATAAGCAAAATTTGCTATGTAGAAGTTTTCTATATGCCTAATTGAGCGTAAAAGTTAAGAGTAAGTGCAAGTCAATTGTAAATTTCATGATGAAGTATCTTCCACGTCAATCTTGTATACTCGTTAGATAATTATATATTTCTTTACGTGTTAACCATGTTGAATTTCTTAAGTACAAAGGCGGTTTTAAAATTCGCTACATAATAAACCCGTCTTTAACAAAATTTAAGAACTAAATAGATCTAATCTTTATAATTGAGGTTATTTATTAAATAATTATTTTGATATTTATAATATGTGCTAAGATAGTTTGCGTAATATTATACATATAGAGTCCATCGTTTAGGAAATTTTGTATTTGAACACAATCCTATAATATATACTATTTTATCAAAAGAGAAATATTATAAGCTCGGTTGATTGAACACAATCCTATAATATATAATATTGAAGAATACTCTATATTTTATAATCGAAAATAGATAAAAAGTTTAAGGTTCAAATTGTTAAATAATATTTGTTATATTATAAGAGAATAAGATGATGTTTGGGGTCTTCCTCTGACACCTTAAGGTTTTAGATGAGTTGGTTACTTAACATGGCATTAGAGCTCGGTTTAGGAGGGGTCTTAGGTTCGAGTCCCTCCACCCCCGTATTTAATTGGGGAGTGTTAAATAATAATTGTTATAGTACAAGAGTATAAGATCTTATTGGGGCTTTCCTCTGACACTTTAAAGTTTTAAATGAGTTGGTTACTTAACACGAATTATGTCAAAAATATATTAAAATTAAATATTTATATTAGCAGTTCTCTAGATTCAATAATAACATATTATTATATCTAATTGTATTATTAGAATCCATAATTAAACAAATATTAAATATTAAATAAGGTTCGTGCATGACACATGTTATAACCTTGTATATACGTTATGAGTTCAAATAAGAACTCACCTTGAAATAAGTATTGAGACCCAATTTCAATCCCACATTTTTAACCACTTTCAGTCTTAGCCACAACATTGTTTTAATATCTATTTTTCTTTTCCACTCATATGTTTACCTCATATCTATTCCAATTTATCAGCAACCACCTCCCTTCTCACTTCGATCTCTTTCTGACCAGTTTACAGCCACCTCACTACCTCTCAGATTTGCACATCCCTCCAACCAGGTCATACATGCACATTCATCTTCCCTTACCTCTTCTCCTTCATCTTCAACAATCTTAAATTTTCTCATCCTTCCTCTCTCCAATCATCTCTCTCTCTCTCTCGTCTTTAATAATCTCTCATCGACCTTCATTTTCATATTTATATTAAATTAATGTTGTTGGTGGTTATGAGTTGATTATGTATGATGATAATAAAATCGTTAATTGTCATACCTCTAACACATTAAACTTATACACCTCTTTCGAGTGTTATTGAGTTAACACTATGTTTTTTTCATTTTCAATTAAACTCATCTAGAATTTGTCAACAAATTGGATCAATGTACTATTGTCAACTATTTAATTGTGTTTTTATTTGTTTTTAAGTTGATAAAAAAAATTGATATACCTATTTTTTTTCTTGTACTTAGTTAAGGCACATGTGTTTGCAATAAATGTATATCATATCTTGATGTCCAAATTTGACACTGAAGTTGTCTTACGTACGTAGGGTAGGCATCGAGTCAATTCAGGACAGGGAAATGTTAATCCTGCCCGTATACCCGAATCCGAACTCAATTGTCGAACCAGTCTCATTCCCCGAATTTGAATTATTTTACTCCCTGATTCCCGCCCCAAACAGAAACGAGTATCCCTAAGGAAATTGGTGGATTATTATTTTTCTAATATATTTTGTAATAAGATTAATTTAAAAAATTATAATAAATTTAATATATTAATACAATATAAGGGTATAATAGTGAATTCCTATATGCTAGAAAAAACCATTTTGAGTTGAGCGTTTTGAATTTCAGGTTGGGTAAAAATTTATTCAAAAGTCGGGTCAATTTCAGATTGATCCAAAATACCCAAACTTGACCCAACAATTTAATATACATTAAAAATTATGTAAAATGTATAAATTTAGAAAACATAATTGCATACATGTGTGATTTATCTACATATTATTTAAATAATTTGAATTCATTTATCATCTCATAAAGTTACTATCAAATATTTTAATGAATAATAAATAAAAACAATTTCTATAATTAAAATTATTATTTCTAATTTTTTCTGAGTTAAAACGGGCCATTCTCGGATTGACTGGTTACCAACATGTCGGGTTCCTATTGAGTTTTAACCCAACTATGTTTTTATTTAATTATTTATAACATGAAGTCAAATCTCATATATGATAGTAGTTTTTTCTCCTAAAATTATCTTCTTATTTTTTCCAGTTCAGTTAAATATTTTACTTGATATAAGGGAATAACCGATTTCAAATCAAAATCACTTAGTATATAAAATATCATGTTAAAATTAACTAAAAATGCGGTATGCATTATATATATATATATATATATATATATATATATATTCCTTAAAAAAATTACAAAATTATTACATATTTTAACTATTTGATTAATTTATAATTTTAATTTTTTGGAAAAGAGAAATATTTATATCATTTTATTGATTGAAAATTATAGTGAATATATTATAAAAACCACTTATGAATATAATTAATGAATTTCAAAATATTAAATAAATATTAAATAGAATATAGAAAGTGAGCTATTGGTGCATGTAGTTAATGATTTTTTAAAAATGTATCAAATTTCTTTTGGCGCAGTGGTTGAGTTGTGAACATATTTTATTTATTTCAATCACGTAGGTCAGAGAAAATGACCGTAATATCACAAAAAATGATACCCAGTGCCCAAATTAACGTTTGTCGGGCAGAGTACCCTTTTTCTCCTTTTGAATTCGCGTGTGGAATATGCGTGCATCTACTTTTATTAAAATTCTTTTATGCATTCTTTATCACGAAGGAAGCAGTTCTCTTTTTTTGTCCTCTTCCACCATACCTCTTTTCCATCATACAAGTCCTATGTACATATCTTTCCTGTTGTTGTAAATCTTCTTAAATTCTCTTTTCAGACAAATCGCCAACTACCACCATGACTATTCCCGCATATTCATCCTATAGATCTATTCATCATTTAACATAATTTGATTGTGTGCTTTTTGGGATTGATTTTTGTGGAATTTGAATATAAGGTTTTAGAGGTTTGAAGAAAGGGTAAGATTTCAGGAAACTTGAATTAGGGTTCTAAGTGATAATGAATCCAAAAAAGGTGATTATGCTCTGATTCAAAGTAGTCGATGTTTGATAAAATTACCAATCGGCTTTATCTTCAAGCACCAACAACAACCTAAGCCTGGATGGAGGACTAATGAGAAGAAGAACAAGAATTTATCTAATGAAGAAGTCTCGTTATACAACTGCTACCCACGCATATCCAGTATGCGTATATGTGCCACACATATATTTTTCATGTACGATTCAGACAAAGTGTGCGCATGTGGTGGTTGCGTAGCCGAGTGCACGCATATAGTGAATGCGTATCTAGCGTGTAAAGTTAGATTGTTTCAAATGGAGGATAGACATTGTAAAGCAAAATGTAACATAAGATGTAACAGAGATAACTACAACTCAACAAAGAACAAGACAGACTATAATATTAACAGAAGCACAGGAATCCAGAAGTAAAGAAGAAAATGTAAACTCAAAAAATCAAAATATGATATGTAGGTCACGGAAAGAAGTTCATTAATATGTTCAAGCCTTAGTGACAAATAAAGAAACAAGACTTTCAAGACTACAGAAGTATTTGAATGATAAATAGTTGATACCAGAGGATTTTAGTGATTTCAATGAAGCAACCAGAACGACAAAGCACTTATCAACAACATTGAATTGAAGACATAGATGTATTGATCAAGTGTTAGTCATCTGTGAACCAGACCACTTGCACTAGTTGTCAGCACTAAAAAGACCAAGATGTTTATCGTCTCAGAAGGAATTGATTTAAGTCTAACCTAAAACATCCTGGAAGTGAAAAGAATATTATAAGGTATGTTTAGGTTAATTGAAAGTACAATATGCTTGCTGCAAAAGGAGAGAACCTTCAAGGATCAAAATGCAATTAGAAGAATTCGATAGTTTTCTTTTAAGAAAAACTATCGAAATTGATCAAGGAGATTTGAATGAAAACCCATCGAAAGACTCTGAAAAGTAGCTAGTTTTCATTCGATAGATTTTATTAAAATCTATCGAAGGAAAGAAAATTGGTTCCTTCGATAGTTTTTTTAATTAAGGAGCAGGTGAAGATTTTGTATCTTTGTCAGGTTGATGAAAACTTGGACGGCCAGGATTATTCCAAAAAGGCTTCGATAGTTTTCTAAGTCTACATTTGAAGAGTGAAGACAGTGTCTTCTTCAGTTAGGTTTTTCACAGAACTGTATTTACGAAGAGAGAGTTTAAGCTTGAAATTAACAGAGAAATTAATAGTGCTTTGAATTCTATCATTGTATTGATTTTGTGTAACCTAAACTCATTAAAGCTAATCCTACGGATTGAATTGTAGCACCCTTCGTGGTTTATATTTATAAAACGATATATTCCCCGACTCGTGTTTTGATTTGGTATATTTGATTTCGGACTAGAATAGAAATAATTATCCGCGAATGAAATTAAATAATTTGTGAGTATCGTATTCAACGCCTCCCCCCTCTACGATACTTTGGACCTAACAGACATACGCATTTGTATAATGTGTTTACGGGACTACACAAAACACCATGCGTATACAAAGTATGATTTTGGGCAATCTTTCCGCGAATTGGTATTATATCCAGGCACCCAGTTAAATGGGATGTATTGGGCTTTCACCCCGTAGGTCATGGGTTAAAATCTCAATACAAACATTTTTTAGTAAAATTCTTTTTAGATTATAAAAAATAAATAAATAATGAATAAATGTTTAATAAAATATAATAAGTGAGTTTTTAGTGTATGGAGTTGACGATTTTTAAAAAGATACAAAAGATGCTTTTGGTGTAGTGGTTGTGGGTCTGAACATAATTCCTTGCTAACTTGAAGGTCATGGGTTCAATTCCAATAACCAAATTATTTTTTAATATTATTATGATAAAAGGGTAATTATGTAATTTACTAAATAGCTTGAAAGACTTGATACCAAATTATTTTTAAATAATATCATGATAAAAGGGTAATTATGTAATTTACTAAATAGTTTGAAAGACCGTGTTAGCCTATAATAGATATAATAATGGATGGATGGATTACAGGGAATGTGTAAAGAAATTTGCACTCTAACGAGACTTTTCCTTTAATTTAAATTTTAGTCAACCTCGTCATGTTGGCCATATTTACTAAACCTCTAGATCTGTAGAAAAATTTTACATTATCTGTTAACATGTTTTTCTTTTGTCAATGTTATCATGTTAAATTAATATATTCTATTTAAAAAAATTTGAAATGATAATAACATTATTATATTAAGAATAGAGCCAATCATTTATAGCCAATTACATTGAAGTACACCACCTTATAGGTTCAGAAAATTTTAGATAATTATTATTTTATATTATTTTAGCCAATATTATTGAAGACGCTCTGACGAAATTTAGTCAAAAATATCTTACACTTTATTTTTCTAAAGGAAAAAATATGAATATCAAACACTTAACATATACTCACTTATAAGGTATATAAGACTAATTATTTAAAAAAATGTAAAATAAACTAGTTATATATTAGATAACCTCGAGCTGGAGTTATGAATAAACATGAATTGATTTGCAACTTCACAAATTTGGAGGTTACTTGGGTATAGCATGTGCTACATATACGGTACTTCAAATATTATTTAATAGAAAATTAATTTTTATATAATGTAATAATAAATAAAATAAATTTTTTATTTTTTGAAATTATATAATAAAATTTTGAAAAAATTAATATTGATATAAATAAAATATTATTTTGAATCATGTAAATATATAATAATTACATTTAAAAATCCATTTAGTATATATTATGTAATGAATGCATTGATGAGATTACCAAAATTGAAATGAACTTACCAAAAATATAATAGAATACATAATAACATTTAAAATTGTTATCTAAAATTTCTATAATTGAAATGGGTCAAATATCAATATGGATCTTATATAAAGTTAAAATGGATACCAAACCTAAAAAATGAATAGATAATAGATCAAAATAAAACTAAAAATCTCATCTGAACTAAAATATGGATATCAAACATCAGGAATGAGTTATGCAAAAATTTATAATATATAGATGTCTATATTCAGACTCATTTGAAAAACTAAAATGAACTCTTATCGCTAGTATTTGAAACCCTGAAGTTTTGATAATCACAATATAGCAGCAAGCTCGACATATTGTGTTGTGCTAACATTGTTTTGCAGGTGAGAGAAACTTTGTATTTTCTAACAAAACATGTTTTAGCAGCTAGCTGGAAGAGTAACTTTTTTTTACAGGCATCAAACTGGCAACACTTTCAGCAGATAGAGTTTTAGTCCTATTTTATAGGAAATCTTCTATGAACTGAATTGTGAAAACTCTATTAGTTATATTTATATATATAGGTTTTTGTTCAACTAGAAACTAAAATTAAAATAGAAACTAAAAACTAATCTAAGCCCTTAGATTAATCTAATCTAATGGCCCTCTATTGCACCGCACACAATTAAAATACACCATCACATACACAATCCCACCTAATTCCCTTCATTTTTAATTTGATTTTTCCCGTGAATCGGTGAACGTTTTTTGAAATCCGACTTCACTATATTTTTCTCCATTTTTCAACGATCAATATGCATACCATATGTGCTATATTACGGACTACTAAAATTTTAGTGATTTCTGTAATAATAAATAGTGATTTCAGCATAGATCTAGCGATTTATTTTTATATACGTATAATTTAGTGATTTTGCAGTACAAAATTTGTAATTTACGTATAGGTCTGGAGAAAAAATCACAACATTTACGCAGAAATCACTATTTATTCTTACATGAATCAGCAACATTTTAGTGATTCTCGCAAGCATAAATAGTGATTTATCGTCGAAATATATCAAATATGGTATGCAAACTAATTGTTACGAGATGAAAAAAAATACAGTGAAGTCAGATTTCAAAAAAATATCACCAATTAATGGGAAAAATATAATTACGAATGGAGGGGATTAGGTGGGGTTGTATGTGAGAGGGTGTATTTAACTATGTGTGGTGCAGTTTCTAGTTTTTAATTAGTACAAGTTTCTAGTTGAATAGGACCCTATATATATATATGGGCTCAAAAAAAATTTCAAATAGGAAGTTGTTTATACATGTTTTATCTTTTAACAACTTCTATTCTTTTGGGCTTTACAAACCAGTTGAACGTGTTTTCTTAACGTTCTTATTTTCTCTATTCTTCTGGTTTCTAAACATTGATTTCATGAACGTTGGGTTTGAGTTAATTAATGAACAAATATGTGAGACTTGGTAGTCAAGATCGTTGGTGTTGTTTGATTAATTCAGAATCTTCGTTTCATATAAATATACTTGTGTGTTTTCATTCTCAATTGTTGGACAACGTTTTAAAGAAACACATGTACTATCAAAAGCTGATTTGCAAAATCTTATACATACTTGAGCTCTTATATATTATATGATATATATTCTTGATTAGAGTTCATAGTTTCAGTTTTAATTCATTATATCTTTGTATTGTTCAACTTGTAAGTTAGTAGTTGCTGGATTTGTGAGCTTGGGAAACTAGGGTTCAAGGAACTTGATAGCTAGAGAGGTTTATACTTGGTTTAGTATAGTACTTAGAGAGTTGCGTTCAAGGAACAAGGTGTTTCAGCAAGCTTCAAATAGTAACTGGGAGATCAGGGTGATATATTATTGTATTGTGTAGTTGTAATTCACTTTGATCATTAATATATTCATTTACCGTGTTGGTAGAGTAGCAGGACGTAGACCAATAGGAGATAATGGTCGAACCTGACTAAAATTGATGTGTGTTCTTTACTTTCTGCACATTTTACTTACTGATTTACATATCGTAGCTAGTTGCCACTTCATATTAAAATATGAATCCAGTAAGCTGCTAGTCAGCAAAATAGACTGATTTTTGCTGTTTCAGTCACTCACGTAACTTGATAATAATTAAAATCGGTCATTTTTAGTCATAACACCTATTCATCCATCCCCCATAGGTGTTTGATTTTCAGTATTGTTATTTGCAAAACTTATCGGTTTGACAAATGAATTTTCTCAGTTAATTTTGATCAAACATTTTCTAAATTTGATAATTATGTATTTGTAAATTAACTTTGATTATGTTTATTGTCAGATTATTTATAAATTGAATGGACTCGAATATTCACATCATTTTTTTAAACCAAATATTCACATCATTATTACTAGTATTATTATTGGTTTAATAACCTTTTCGCTCTTAAAGTGTGGACAATGTGTTCATAAAATCTTAAATTACAAAAGCGTATTTTTTCACCTCTCAAATATTATAATTGTATCATTTTGGAAAAAAAAAACAATTTTAGACATTATGATTCTATGACTGTAACGGTACATTCAAAATGTATAACTAATTTACTTTTTTTAATGTAATAATACAAATTAAAATAATTAATCAATCCAACGAATCAATGAATTGATGAACTTTTATCAATGCAACATGTGTTTTTTGATGCATCAATCAAATTGACAGTCATCAATTTATCAATTACTCGGTCAATTTTGATCGAGTAACTAACAGATAGACGGACTTCTTTTATTGATGAGCCAACAAGACTGTTGCATTACTAAAAATCCACCAATCGAATCAAATATTTTTTAGCATGGTGCTTTACTTTGAATGCATGACATGATACGAAAATATATGAAAAAATATATATTTACCTACCAATATAATATTTATAATAAATATAAGTATATTAATTTATATAGTTATATAATATCACTAGCCTATAACTCGTGTAAGGCACAGACCTTAAAAAATAATAAACTAAAAAATTTAATATGAACGGAAAATATTAAAATAAAAGTAAAAATTAATATGATAAATTATAAAATGAGAAACTTAAATATTAATTGGAACATAAAAAAATATTAAAAAAATACATGTGGGGCTGAAGAAGATAAATGAGGTATTATTAATATTATTTTATAATAAAATAATATTAATAATAAGGACATATAGAAAAGCTAACATGTTTTAATTAAAAAAAGTAATTGCCCGTGATATTTTTAAAAGTGTTTTAATTATATTAGTTGTATTTATTAAAAAAATACGTTGAAATGTTAAAATAAGTAAATTTTTTTAATAAGTACAAATAGAAAAACTAATATGTTTTAATTAAAAAAAAGTAATTTTCCGTAATAATTTTAGACGTGTTTTAATTATATTAATTGTATTTGTTAAAAAAATGTGTTGACTTGTTAAAATAGATAAGCTTTTTTAAATAATTAAAAGTATTAAAAATAGATTTTAAAATATATAAGTAAGGGTTGTACTTGATATTTTTGGAAAAGAGAAATTTTAATGATAACAAATAAAAAAGGTAATATATTTTAATTTAAAGGTAATTTCCCGGATATTTTCGGAAAAAAGTAGATTTTATTAGAAACAAATGTTGTAACTATAAAAGGCAATCAACTAGTTAATATTTTATATTATTTTATTATTTATTAAATAGAGTATTAAAAAATATTTTAAAATAAATAAGTAAGGATTGCACTTCATATTTTTAGAAAATAGAGATTTTAGTGATAACAAATATAAAAGATAATATGTTTAATTTAAAGGTAATTGACATAATATGACAATCATCTAGTTACTATTTTTATATTTTTATATTATTTATTAAATAGAATAAAATACCGAAAACCAAAACTTTCAATGTTTCGGTTTTAACAATATAGTATAGATCTATACTATATTGTTAAAGCCGAAACATTGAAATTTTTGGTTTTCGGTTTTCGGTTAGTTTTTGGTTTTCGGTACTTTTTCAAATTAATAAATTAATAATATAATCAAAATTCGGGAAAGTTTTATTCTACATTAATATTTCACTATATTTTACTACATAAAAATCAAATAATATTGAAATCTAATCAAAAAAATGGAAATGTGAAATATAATTTGTTTAAATTTAGGATATGCTGTTACAAATATACTTCTTTTTATAGGATAACGAAATCTTTTTTCTAACAAAATTTACTCATTTTCCAAAAATATCATGACAATTATCTTTAATTTAAAACATATTACCTTTTATATTTGTTATCACTAAAATCTCTGTTTTCCAAAAATATGAAGTGCAATCCTTACTTATTTATTTTAAAACCTATTTTAATACTCTATTTAATTAATAATAAAATAATATAAAAATAGTAACTAGCTGATTGCCTTTTATAATTAAAAAAAATTCAAACAAAATCTAATCCTTTTCCAAAAATATCATGACAATTACCTTTTAATTAAAACATAATATCTTTTATATTTGTTATCACTAAAATCTCTATTTTTCAAAATTACGAGGTGCAATCCTCACTTATTTATTTTAAAATCTATTTTAATACTCTATTTAATAAATAATAAAATAATATAAAAATAGTAACTAGCTGATTGTCTTTTATAATTAAAAAAAATTCAAACAAAATCTACTCCTTTTCCAAAAATATCATGACAATTACCTTTAAATTAAAACATTATATCTTTTATATTTGTTATCACTAAAATATCTATTTTTCAAAATTATGAGGTGCAATCCTTACTTATTTATTTTAAAATCTATTTTAATGCTCTATTTAATAAATAATAAAATAATATAAAAATAGTAACTAGTTGATTGCCTTTTATAATTAAAATATTTTTTTTCCTAACAAAATCTACTTCTTTTCCAAAAATATCACGGGCAAATACCTTTAAATTAAAATATATTACATTTTATATTTGTTATCACTAAAATCTCTCTTTTACAAAAATATCAAGTGCAACCCTTACTTATATATTTTAAAACTTATTTTAATACTTTTAATTATTTAAAAAAACTTACCTATTTTAACAAGTGAACATATTTTTTTAACAAATACAATTAATATAATTAAAACACATCTAAAAATATTATAGGTAGTTACTTTTTTTTTTAATTAAAACATGTTAGCTTTCCTATTTGTCATTATTAAAAAAACTTACTTATTTTAACATGTCAGCGTATTTTTTTTTAATAAATACAATTAATATAATTAAAACACTTATAAAAATATCATGGGTAATTACTTTTTTAATTAAAACATGTTAGATTTTCTATCTGTCCTTATTATTAATATTAGTTTATTATAAAATAATATTAATAATACCTCATTTATCTTGCGCAGCCCCATCTGTATTTTTTAATATTTTTTATGTTCCAATTAATATTTAAGTTTCTCATTTTATAATTTATCATATTAATTTGCACTTTTATTTTAATATTAAATTTTTTAGTATATAATTTTTTAAGGCCCGTGCTTTGCACGGGTTATAGGCTAGTATGATGTATATGTGTACCTATAAAAATATATCTAAATATTAATATCTTTTTATATATTCATTTGTATTTTATTCAATATCCTATAATATGAAAATACATAATACAAAAGTACACTTTTACCAAATCCTAAATAAATCGTGTTTAAATTTAATATTAACAAAAATATGAAAATATACCATGTAAAATAAAATATCAGATACGCAAATTCTATTGTACTTTTTTCGATGTCTTGGCCAAATCAAATACTTCTTAAGCTTCGTTTGGGATCACCCATTTAGTTTATTACTTTATTGTATTGTCAAATGAAAATGCTGTTACAAAAATCAAAACTAGGCTAATTCATCATTGTAGTTGATAGTAACTTGCAGGTAAGTCATTTAGTTAAAAAAGCTTTCAGTCAACTCATGAAGTACTTAAAAACTTTCAAATTGGTCATTATCGTCAATTCTGTTAAAAACTCTAACGGAAAATGACGTGGATGCTGACGTGACACAATGAAATTAAGTGTAGTTACTAATTAATCACTCAACTTTGTAACAATTTTCAATTAGGTCATCATCTAATTTTAATTTTAAAATTAAAAAACATTTGAAATTGAACATACCCATTTAATTCATATACTTAGAAAAAAAACCATATCTTTAAATTCAATTTTTTTCCAATATTGATAAATCGTACCAAAATTATATTTTTTTGAATTTTAAACTTTTTCCGAATTACGTTTTAATTAAATTTAAATTTAAATATACATCTTTAACTCATATGCTTATAAATCAATACAAGTGAATAAATATTTAGCTATCACATTTTTTCAATAATAATGATTTAAATTTAAAAAATCTTAATTTCATTTCCTATATTTTAAATATATATTTTTTCAGTCAGCGACCTAATTGAAAATTAGCACATAGTTCAGTGACCTAATCGTAAATATTTCGAATTTTAACGGAGAACCGTTAAAAGTCAATGCATTTTAACGGTGGTGAAAATATTTTATAACTTAGTATTGTGATTGCAAGCTAATTATAAATTTGTGATGCGTTTGAAAGTTTTTTTAACTTGGTGACTCACTTGCAAATTATTACTGAGTATAATGATCGATTAGCCATTTAACCCATCAAAAGTATGAGCAACATTGTTTTCTCTGAAACTATGTCTTGGACTACATTACTTTTCAAAAAAGAAAAAACTTTATATCTTTTTTATATATAAAAAAATTAAATTTATATATTTTATAATTGAATATTTCATATCTGATATCTTGAGTTAAGCGAAAATAGAATCTTATATTTAGTCACGTTATAAATACATAGCAAGTAAGCGAGTACTAGGTCAAATGAAAGTATTTTAAAAGGTAGAGGAAATAGAGTATGTTATTGGTTGATTGAGAAGGAGGAGTGAAGTGGGAAGGTCATCGTGTCAAAGTTTAAAGCATCTACATATATACCCCCTCCACCTTCCTCTCGTTTATTGGTCCTTCTCCTCCTTCCATGAATCTAACACGTGGTATTCTTCTACATGTCTGAGGTGTGCATCTCCCCCCACTATATATACATACACCCACACTCTCCCTCAATATATCATCACTCTCCACTACATTAACTCATCCCATCTCTCTCTCTCTCTCTCTCCCACAAAACTTGCCACAACTACACTACCAAACTCTAACTTCTCAAAATAGATACACAATACTCATGGCTGCTTCTGCCACTGCTACAAGTACATGGCCGAAACCCAATACTTACACAAAAACCATTGTAAATTCTACTATACAATCACCTTCTATACTTCATTTCCCTAAACAATCCCACAAAAAATATCAAACACCTTCAATCCCCACCACCATTGAACACCAAGATTCTCCAACCCCTCAATGGAATTTTCTACAAAAAGCAGCTTCAATGGCCTTAGTCGCTGTCGAAAATTTAATCATTTCACAAGAACGCAACCACCCTTTACCAAAAACAGCTGACCCACAAGTACAAATCTCTGGAAACTTTGCTCCTGTACAAGAACAACCAGTCCATCATCACCTCCCTGTCACTGGAAAAATACCCGAATGCATTTCCGGTGTCTACGTTCGAAACGGGGCTAATCCCCATTTCGAACCAACCGGGGGGCACCATTTTTTTGACGGGGATGGCATGGTCCATGCTGTCAAGTTCAAAGATGGTGCAGCTAGCTATGCTTGCAGGTATACTGAAACTGAAAGACTAATCCAGGAGCGTAATTTGGGTCGAACTGTTTTTCCGAAAGCCATTGGTGAGCTCCATGGTCATTCAGGGATAGCTCGGCTTGCTCTGTTTTATGCTCGTGGCCTTTTTGGACTTGTTGATCATTCTCAGGGTACTGGAGTAGCTAATGCTGGCTTGGTTTATTTTAACAACAGGTTATTAGCTATGTCTGAAGATGACTTGCCTTATCATGTTCAAATCACTTCTTCAGGTGATCTTAAAACTGTTGAGAGATATAGTTTTGATGGTCAGTTGGATTCTACTATGATTGCTCATCCCAAGATTGATCCCGAGACTAATGAGCTTATAGCATTAACTTATAATGTTATTCAGAAGCCGTATCTTAAGTATTTCCGGGTTTCGCCTAAAGGTGTCAAGTCATTAGATGTTGATATTGAATTAGCTGATCCTACTATGATGCATGATTTCGCAATTACGGAGAATTTTGTGGTGATTCCTGATCAGCAAGTTGTTTTCAAGATTTCGGAAATGATACGAGGTGGATCGCCTGTTGTGTACGATAAGGAGAAAGTGTCACGTTTTGGTGTTTTAGACAAGTATGCGAAAGATGGGTCGGGAATTAAGTGGGTTGAGGTTCCGGATTGTTTTTGTTTTCATTTGTGGAATGCTTGGGAGGATAAAGAGAGTGATGAAATTGTGGTGATAGGCTCTTGTATGACTCCAGCTGATTCAATTTTTAATGAATGTGATCAAGGGCTGGAAAGTGTTTTGTCTGAAATTAGGCTCAATACCAAGACAGGGAAATCGACTCGTAGGGCAATCATTTCACCCCAAGATCAAGTGAATTTAGAGGCAGGAATGGTGAACAGAAACAAGTTGGGAAGAAAGACACAATTTGCATACTTGGCTATTGCTGAGCCGTGGCCTAAAGTGTCTGGTTTTGCCAAAGTAGACCTTTTTAATGGAAATATCACAAACTTCTTTTATGGGGATCACAAATATGGAGGTGAGCCTCTATTCCTTCCAAGAAACCCAGATTCGGACAAGGAAGATGATGGGTACATATTAGCTTTTGTTCACGATGAGAAGGCATGGAAATCGGAGCTTCAAATCGTCAATGCCATGACTTTAGAGTTGGAGGCTACTGTTAAGCTTCCGTCGAGGGTGCCATATGGTTTTCATGGCACTTTTATAAGTGAGAAAGATTTAGAAAAACAGGCCTAATCTTCAATCTGGGTGGGTTACAGTTAGTTCATTAGTTTGATTGTGATTGCTTGCAGCCGAGATTGGCCAGAGGGATTGATCGCATATTTGTCCCCGGAAATCTACGAGCTGTTTCAAGTATGAACCTTGTTTGTCACAGAAGCGTTCTGAAAGTATTAGATGTCATTTGTAATAATTTCATGGGAAGTTTTGAAGAACCAGCTTGTAGCTTGGGGTGTAGGTAGAATTGAGCTCAGCTGTTTTCTTCCTTATTCTTTCCCATTGTGGTTGTGCATATATTACAAGTACTCTATGAAATATGATTATGTACAAGGATAACAAAATGTCAGGGTTCATAAGCAGAGTATTCCGATGTCATATGTAAAGTATGTTTTTTTTAGGATTAATTATAACATAAATCTTGGAAGTATGACTCTCTGTACACATAAAAGCCTAAAGAAAAATGTCGTACAAAATTTTAAGTATTGGTTATCTATACAGAGACCCCTGCTCCAAATCACACTACTGAATAACCATAGTTCATGTCCATTCATGGGAAATAATTTCATGGGAAATAATATCCCTGAAGAAGCCTTTATGTGATTAAATAACAAACATCTACATAATTATCGACATTGTACCCCATCTTACATAAAGAGACGGCCTGCATTATTAACATGTCTGATTTGGTAAAACAAAAATCATGTACCTAGTAGTTTTATTATTTCTTGAAACACACAAACGGCAACATCACATGCCCTGAGGAGAAGGCAATTTCTACTAGCCATTGGTAGTTTGGTACCAACAGAGAAGTGTTTGTGTTGTAGAATTGTATAGGACTATATATTGTATTTAATTTAATATTTAAGAGTAAATTACTGTATTTTACATCAAATTTAAAAAATGTGGTCAAATTTTCAAGTTCCCAATTTAATGATCAGTTTTAGTTCCCGCGTTTTAAAAAAGTGGCTCTCGCAAACTTTTTTACAAAAGAATGACCAAATTTCGTTTCAAATTTTTAGAAGAATGACTCTTTTTCACGTTGAGAGGCTGAGAGCCATTATTTTAAAATACTGAAATAAAATTTGGCCATTAATTTGCAAACTCAAAAATCCAACTATTTTTTTAAAAATTGATGTAAAATGTGACCATCACTCTATAATTTACTCAATATTTAATAGTCGAGCGACATATTTGTCCATTTTAGCATGATACCCCGACAAGCACTCTACTTCTAAATTCATTAATAATGCCCATATGTGAGAGTATATGACAAACGTCTATATCCTGCTCTCGGTAAATCCGCACTTTGTATATTGCTTACGGAAAATGCTAAAGATACCGAATTCAATAATTGACGATTAAGACTTCAGTACCGTTAACAATTTCAGAAAGTTTATCCGAGATGTATCTCAAATTCTCCATTCTCTTAATAATATATACTCAATTAGATATCTCTTAATAAGTGTGTGAGATGAAATTATGCTGCTGCCGCAAATTATTGGCGGTTAAGACTTGCAAAGGGAGCTTTTTAAATAAAGATAACAGGGGGTTGTGTGGCAACAGATGACTGATCAGATTCAAATCAGAGAGATTGCATATTGTTAAATTTACTTCAGTATTATTTGAAAAGCTCATTTCAAGATATTAATCTGCAAAGCTAAAAGAAGTGATTTTGACATCTTACCGGTCAGTTCATTTCAAACAATGTAATTATCAACTTTACGATGCTGCATTAGACCTGACAATTCGTTCTTGTCGTGTACTTTCGTGTATCTAAATGCTAAACTCAAAATCATTCTTAGGATTTGTGTAATTTCGTGTTCGTGTACTTTCGTTTCGTGTACTTTTTGTGTCTTGTTTTCGTGTAATTTTAATTAATAATATGAAATAAAAATAAATAAGTAAATGTATTGAAATATTAAATTTTAGGTAATATTTTTACAAATATGTATTAAAAATATATATTTACATAATTTTTACAAATAATATTATAAATTTATGTATAATCACATAAATAAATGTTAAATATCTAACAAAAATGTTAAAATATCTAATATAAATATTAATTTATTTATTTCATGTACTTCGTGTCGTGTCGTTTCGTGTACTTGAAGGGTAAACACAAAAACGACACTAAATCTCGATCATGTACTTTTGTTTCGTGTAATAAAAATGCAAACACAAACACTAAATTTTCGTATCGTGTCGTTTTGTGTCGTGTTTTCATGTCGACTTTATAATTGAAATATCAGGGATATTTATGTATTTAAAATGTCTAACAAAATGTTTAACGACTAATGTTGGAGCTTATTTGTCGATTCTCGTTGTAATTTAACTCATTTCTTCTCCCGAATACATGATGCGAAATTGGATAGGATAAAGTGCAGTAACTTCATTTATTTTCACCCATCTTTGCGCTATAAAGAAGCGACATTGGTCTTGTAATTACGAAGTATGTATAATGTGTACATATAGGGAGTACCTGAAAAAGACACATGACTGCAGTCTGTAGGTTTCCAATAATTAATACTCCTACTCTTGTATATTTCGAAAATTGAAATAAATTGGTTGAGGTATCGTATAACGACTTATTGACAAATCGAGGATTTATCGGAATGATAAATCGGAACAAAAATCGGATAAATTTTAATATTTTAAATATATTTAATATATTAGCCTTATATATAATATAATAAATCATTTAAAAATAATTCATAGCGATATATCAGATTTCAAAAATCAAATCGATCAAATATTTTTAAACGATAAATCGTGATTTTTGAAAAATCGAACGATTTTTAGAACACTGCTCCTACTATATACATGAAAGTTGGGATTCTCATCTGAAATTGATGCCCCCGCCCCCCCAAAAGCAGAGAGAATGAATGCAACAGTCGGTAAGCTGCATGTGACCATCCCATGAACCCCATCACCACTTTTAACATTTCTAATTACCATCTAATTACACATTCTTCTTTATTGCCTAACTCATCTAATCACACTAATTAGTTACTAATCACTATTACTATGAAAATGAGAGGGGACACAGAGCCCCTGTTTGGACTTAAGATTAGAGGTAGGAGGATGCCCATTTTGTAGCCCATGCTATGTCATGTGGTCTCATCTTTGCAGGGGAGGATATAATAGATGATGAAGAAGAAGATAATCTAGCCTTTGGGCATTTGAAATGACCTTTGTTTCATCCTATGCCATTCCTTTGCCAAAACTAGTAAATTCTTCCATCATATCCACAAATTCATCATGTCTGTAGGCCAATACATTAGACTTAATTACACTTTGATGGTCTCAAATATTTTATTTTTGCATAAAAATGACTCTTTTATAAAAGTGAACATTTTATGAGCTAATTTATTTTATTTTTAGCAAACAATTGCATTCCGTTGATTTTTGATAACATACGTTAGTTAGACGACGGCATATCTGTCTCATCATTTTTCTATTATATTTACTTTACAAAATAACAAATTAAAAATACACACATATACATATATTTACATCATACATCCACACACGAGTGAGCAAATCATACATACATACAACTAGTGACTACTTATGGATTGATCAAAATAAAAAAACATAAATAATTCATAACTTTCTAGCAACACAAAATCTCACACACCATAATAATCTCATTTGTTCTAACCTCATTACCAACCATTTCAAATAACAAAGGAAGCCACCTCAGTCCAAACCCATCTCGCACTCCCACAAATCAAACTACTACAAAACCTAATATTTTTTAGATATTTTATGAAACACTTACTCATTTTATCACCTTCACCGCTCTCACAACAAAGTGATGCAAAACAATAACACGTCTTTTCTTAAAATCCATCTCCACAACCCAAATATATACCTAAAATTTATCCATTTTTCTGTGATGCTGGCTTGGTGTGTCTTTTTTAAGGTTTAAATGATTATAGTGAATTAGTTTTAGGTGACTTCTAGGTGAGTGGTTTAATGGAATGGTGTCGTGATTAGGTGTGGTAATGAAAAATTTGTTCACACGACGGTGAAGTGTGAGTGTGTTTATGTGTATGAGTTTTTTTTTTTTTTTTTAAAATTTGTGTATGAGTATTAAATCCATTACTTTTTTTTATTTGCAAAGTAGAATAAAGTATAAAATTGGATTAGACAAAAATACCTTTCAAAACTTAACACCGTTTATGAAATTTGACGAAATGCAATAAATTGTAAAAAAATAATTAATTCAATCAATAAAGTGTTCACTTTTACAAAAGAGCTATTTTTCTACAACAATGTGCTATTAAGTCGATACATTACTATTATCAACTATATTACACCACGTACCTCAACACATTTCGAATAGTTGTAGTCTACTGCTACTATTGTGTTGTAGTGCAATGCCTATTTCAAGGAAGGGTCATGGTCCCTGATAATTGATTGTCAAGGATGATTTATCTAACAATCAGTTCCTTAATCGTTGGATTGAGATTTTAACGATCAGGATTAGAACAATTTTTTTAGTCACTCCGCTATAAATTTCCGCGAAGCCCTAGCTGTCCGTTATAAATTAACGTGCTTCTTTTCGACGGATGGGCTAATACTAAGAACTAAGCTAAACCTAGTTGTTAACACCCTAAACAACTATACTTATATCCTTACTTTTAATTATTTTAATTATTCTTCCCTCACTTTTAATTATTTTATTTGTTCTTTCCCTAAAAAATATTTTAATTTTTCTTAATTGTTTACCCATAATTAGATATCCTAAAAGCAATTTTTAATGTTTTTAAATTTATATTTTCAATACACTAAAATAATCACCTAAACAATTTTATAAATAAGTTTAAAATGAAAGCTTAAAAAAACATATTATATGATATGGACTGAAAAATAATCATAGAAGTGCAATTAATTACGTATTAATTAGACCCGGGTTGGTCCAAGAACACGGCCCAATAAGCAAGGCCCGAAACCCTAATTATTTATTAATTTCGTAATTAATAAATAAGGAAAATATACAGCTCAGGAAAGGAGTCCAAAATATGGTAAATTCATCAAAGAAGGATCCAGAATCCCAATTAAAAGAAATAATGAGTCATAGTCCTTATCAACAAGGAAAAGACTTGTCCACCAAGAAATACAATGTTAATCCATTATAAAAAGGAGACTTATTCGCTAAGTCTCCTAAACTTACTCTAAATACAAGGCTCCTGACGCCTATATAAAGGACTTGATCCTTCAATCAGAACTACGTCTTTGGCTTGATTCTCAGTACTGATTGAGATACGTAGGCATCTTGTGAGGACCGATTTAGTCACGAAACACAAGAGAAGCCATTAAATCTCGAAGCTCTCTTAAATCCTAACAATTAATTTACAAATACACTTTTTAATCCATAACATTTGGCGCCGTCTGTGGGAAGACAACATCAACCATGGCAAACACACGAAAAACAACTCGAGATACTCAAACTTCTGAGGAGCTTCCTATCACCTATGAGGCTGATACTCACGGAAATCAACCACCACCAACTACTGGCATTCAAGAGGCGAATATCCCCCTCACCACCACTCAAGGACTGGAGATCCCAATTTTGATTGAAGGGACGAATCCCCTGCAGATGGTCGTTCATGGATTTTATCCACAAGAGACCGCTCACCAGCAACCAATCACGACCTCCCCACTGCTCATGAACGCACCAAGTGGCCTTCAACTCCATACTACGGATCTTCCCCAATATGCAACTCAAACTTTGGGGATGCCAAGCTACGGCATGCCCCCTCGACCCATGACGGGCGGTAGTGGTCTCAACCCCACTTACCATGAGGCATACGTTCCTCCTTATATACAAGGTCTGGGACCCCAAAATCAACAAACTCGACGGACCCATTTGATTCAAGACTACTCGGGTCCCTATACTGAGGACGAGAATTATACATCTGTAGAAGAAAGGGATGTTGCCGCAAGGAGGAGGCGTTCTTCCCAAATAAATCGGGAACAACCCCAAACTAGTAAGGAAAAGATTGCGGCCCATGAGGCGGAGGCTGCAAGGCTCAAGAAATTACTGGCAGAACAGGAGGCCGCGAAAGCGCAAAGCCAAGCAAGTGGAAGAGTCCCGATAATCAACCTGGACCCAACACCGAGAAGAACCAAGAGGGCTGAAGCCCCAAGGGGTGATCCTAGTGTTTTGTTGCCCCTAGGAGATCCTGATGATCCTACACCACCGTTTACTCAAGACATCATGAAAGCCACCATATCTAATGCACTGCTATTACAGCCAACCAATGATGCGGTCAAGTGTAGGGCGTTTCCACAAACCTTGGCGGGCATGGCCCAACGCTGGTATAGTCGTCTTCCTCCCAACTCTATTGGGTCTTTCAAGGAACTAAGCAAAGCATTCATCAATCAATTCGTTAGTGGAAGGGTGCATGAGAAAAGTTCTGCATCACTCATGGGAATCCAGCAAGGAAAGAATGAAGCTCTAAGGGATTATATCAACCGATTCACCCGGGAGGCTCTGAAAGTCCCGGATTTGGAGGAAAAAGTGGCTATGATAGCCCTGCAGCAAGGAACTACTGATGATCACTTCAAAAGATCATTGGCAAAACATCCACCCGAGAGTATGATGAAGCTCCAAGATAGAGCCGGAAAGTACATCAAGGCTGAAGAAAGCATGAGAAAATATGAACCCACTACTGGTGGCAGTGGAAATTCAAAGAAAAGAAAGGAAACTCAGGAGTACGACGTCAAGGAAAAGTTTCCCAGAACGTCAAAGGATTCTGATTCTCCACCCAGGAGGAACAATTTTGGGCCGAAGTTTACGGAGTATGCAAGATTGAACACTCCCAGGAGCCAAATTCTGATGGAAATAGCAAAGGAGGAGGATCTCCGATGGCCGAAGCCACTAAGGATTGATATGTCTAAACGGAATCAAAACCAATTCTGTCGGTTCCACAAATAAGCCGGTCACGACACCGACGATTGTAGACAATTGAAAGATGAGATCGAGTTTCTGATACGGAGAGGAAAACTCAATAAATTCACCAAGGATGGAAATCAAGGGAGTCAAAGAGAAAACTATGAAAGGAAGGATTATGACAGAAGGGACAATGATCAAGATCGAAATCCCAAGCCCTGGGGGCCGGTTATCAACATGATATTCGGAAGTTTTTAGGCCTTATGGTTTCCAAGAGAGGAATCGAGGCTAATCCCGACAAAATCAAAGCAATTCTAGACATGGAACCACCACGGACTATCAAGGATGTCCAAAAACTAACGGGAAGAGTGGCAGCTTTGGGAAGATTCATCTCCAAGTCAGGAGAGAAGTGCTTACCTTTCTTCAAAGCACTCAAGAACGTGAAAATTTTTCAGTGGACAACTGAAAGCCAAGAGGCCTTTGAGACCTTGAAGAAGTACATGGCTAAGGCACCACTGTTGGCAAAGCCAAAGCCAGGAGAAACTCTCTATTTGTACTTGGCGGTTTCTAACATAGTCTTAGGAGTCGTTTTGGTAAAAGAAGAATTGAAGGTTCAGAAACCCATTTACTACGTAAGCAAGATCCTACATGGGGCAGAAATAAACTACTCTACGATTGAGAAGTTTGCCTTAGCCTTGATAATGGCCTCAAAAAAGCTACGCCCATACTTCCAGGCTCACAAGATAGAGGTCTTGACCAATCAGCCTTTAAGAAACATCTTGCATAGCCCTCAAGTTAGTGGAAGGTTGATCAAATGGGCTATTGAATTGGGAGAATTTGACATAAAGTATAAGCCTCGAACGACCATAAAAGCTCAAGAACTCGCTGACTTCATGGTTGAATGCACTATTGACAACCAGGAAGTCGGGGGGCAGGAAGTAATAGATGAAGACAAGAAAGATGAAGACATAGTGTCCAAAGAATATTGGGTGCTCTATTTTGATGGAGCAGGTTTGGTGCTACAAAATCCTGATGGATTTCTCATAGAGTACGCACTAAAACTGGACTTCCCAACGACAAACAATGAAGATGAATACGAAGCCCTGATAGCTGGCTTAGGGCTGGCTGGAGCCTTGAGAGCTAAAACTCTGAAAGTATGTGGAGACTCAAGGCTAGTGGTTTCCCAAGTAAATGGAGAGTTTGAGGCCAGAGACGAAGTAATGGCCAAGTACCTAAAACTTGTCAAGGCCATCATGACTCAGTTTGATGAGTGTTATGTGGAACACATTCCAAGGGAAGAAAACATGAAGGCCGATGCCTTGTCTAAGTTTGCCTCTTCTGAAATTGAAAACTATGCAGGAAGTATATACTTCCAAGTCTTGAAGACCCCAAGCATCAACGGAAAGTTGGTAGCACCCATTGATGTTGCCAATTGTTGGATGGATCCCATCAAATCTCATCTGGAAACTGGGTGGTTACCCAACGACACTTCAGAAGCACGAAATCTATATGTGAGAGCACTAAGGTATGCCCTGATTGAGGGAATCCTATACAAAAATTCTTTCATCATTCCTTACTTAAAATGTTTGAGAGCCCAAGAGGCAGAATTGGCCCTAAGGGAAGTACATGAAGGAATTTGTGGGCAGCACTTGGGGGGCAGAGCCCTTGCTCATAAAATCACTCGTCTAGGTTTCTATTGGCCAAGCATACTTGCAGATGCTAAGATTTACATGAAGAAATGTGAACGGTTCCAAAAGCATGCACCAGTGGTTAGACAACCACCAGAGATGATGACATCCATAAACTCACCTATCCCATTCGCCATGTGAGGGATGGATATACTTGGACCATTTCCAATGGCAAGTGCGCAAAGAAAATTCTTGATAGTAGCAATTGACTACTTCACCAAGTGGATTGAGGCTAAGCCTTTAGCCAAGATAACCACCAAGCAGGTGATGCATTTCTTCTGGGAAAATGTGATATGCAGATACGGGATCCCACGTATCTTGGTCACAGACAATGGAACTCAGTTTAACAACGATGAATTCAAGAAGTATTGTGACGAGAATGATAGCAAGTACGCTTCACTTCTGTTGCCCATCCTCAAGCAAATGGGCAAGCTGAGGTTGCCAACTGAATTATCCTGGATGGACTGAAGAAAAGGGTTGAACTCTCTATAAACACTTGGGTAGACGAATTACTTTCCATACTATGGGCATATCGTACTACCTGTAAAGTCACCACTGGAGCAACCCCCTTTCTGCTGGCATATGGAGCAGAAGCAGTGGTTCCAGTGGAGATTACTCACACATCTCCAAGAATCGAGGCTTATGAGCCAGAAACAAATGAAGAAGGCATGAGGTTGGCCTTAGATCTAATTGATGAAGTTAGAGATGAGGCGAATGCCAAGATAGTTGAACATCATAAACGAGCATCTTTCTATTACAACCTAAGGGTTAAAGAAAGGTTTTTTCGACAAGGAGACTTAGTCCTCCGAAAGATTGAGGCATCCGGAGTTGGACAAAAAGGCAAGTTGGCCCCAAATTGGGAAGGACCATATCGCATTAAGAATGTGTTTGGACGAGGCTCATACAAGCTAGAAACCCTCGAAGGGCATGAGGTGCCAAGGACTTGGCATGCCTCAAATTTGAAAGTCTATTATGTTTAAAGTGTGTCCTAATTGGACTCACTACTAGGACAGTAGAAATAAGGTCGACGAAACCAATCCAAGTTTTTAAACTTGAGTATTATGTAAGGGTTGAACCCATTTTCAAAGTTATAAATTCCATATTCTTATGTTTTCATAAATTCTTTATGTGTATTGCATTCTGATAGGCATGCATAAAATGTTAACTAAGCATGCAAAGTCAAGAATGTAAAAAGCTGGAAGAAAAACAAAGTTAAGACTTAATGAAAGTTAAGTTAAGCCCGTAGGCTAGAAATACATTTAAAAAGTACAATCCATGAATGACCATAAATAAACTACAACTATGCTTCACCCCTCTTGTCGTCAGCATCTGTCTCCTCCCCTGAGCTAGAGCCAGAAGAATGCTCGTTAGCATCAGGATCATCAATAGATGTGTCACCAAGGGGTGATGACTGCAAAGGATCTAATATCCTCCCGTCTTCCTCCATGTCATCTGCTCCAGCCAGGATGCGCTCTAAGGGAGTAGGAGGGTGAGGAGCTGGAAAGTCAGCAGAATCAAAAGCCCCAGGATGCTTGGCCAAGATAGCCTGAACATCATCCTCCCATCCTGATGTATGCTGGACTGGGAAAAGAATCTCGCCATGCTTCTCGATCAAGTCCTTGTACTCCTGAGAGTCAAGGTACTCGTCGATGCAATCCTCCTTGCTCTTCCTCAGCTCTACAAGATCAGCCTGAGCATCAGCAAGCTCCTTCTCCCTCCTAGCTAAAGTCTCCTTTAGAGACTTCACCTCCTCCTCGGACCTCTCCAACTTGACCCGGTTGGCCTCAGAAGAGGTACGCCAAGCTTTAGCTTGGAATAGAGCCCCCTGGAAGTTGGCTTTAGTTTGCCAAAAGATAAAAGTTAAAAAAGTAAAGTAAAGACTTAAAAGAAAGAGAAGGGCTAAGGTAAGAAAAATACCGCAGCAATAGCTTGAGCTCCCAGATGCTCGACTCCCTCGAGGGTAGAATCTGCAACGAAGTCCTTGTAATCACAAGGAGTGAGGGAATGGTATGACCAATCCACAGCGTGCTTGGACACCCCAGTAATGGTGTCCCTCTTCCTAATACCCCAGTTGGGGCGCCAAACTGAAGACTTGGTAGACACAGGGATGTCTGCCTCATCCACAGGGATCTGAGAAGGGATCAGGAAACTGGGAACACTAGACTTTCCCCGTGGATCATCCCTAATCCTGGACCTCTTCATCCTCGAGGTCTCATCATCCTTGGGCTCGTTGGTCTTGTTTATAAAGGTCGCAGCTGCAAAAACAAACCAAAGAATGGTTAGAAGAAATTTTCTGAAAAAAAGAAAAATAAACATAAAGAAATGGGATAATAGACGGTCAATGGGCCGGTTGAAGGAAGGGCAACCGGCATCAGCCGGTATAGCCCATAAAAGACTACAGGCCCAATTAATAAATTGGAACAGTTAAAGTCCTGGGCCCAACTTAAGCCCACAACAAGTATGAACCATATATTCGACCAGCAACCTGGTCGAAAGAGTTCGAATAAGGCCCAAAATGAAGAATATATTCGACTGGCATCCTGGTCGAATGTGTTCGACCAAGGCCCGAAATGAAGAATATATTCGACTAGCATCCTGGTCGAATGTGTTCGACCAAGGCCCGAAATGAAGCATAAAATCGACTAAGCATCCTGATCGAATGTGTTAGACCAGGGCCCAAAATGGAGCGTATCTTCGACTAGAGTCCTGGTCGAAAATATTCGACCAGGGAACGAAATTGCATTAATCTTCGACCAGAATCCTGGTCGAAAGCATTCGACTAGGAGGCAAAAATGAAGATAGATTCGACTAGAATCCTGGTCGAAAGCATTCGACCAGGAGGCAAAAATGAAGATAGATTCGACCAGAATCCTGGTCAAAATCATTCGACCAGGAGGCAAAAATGAAGACCAAATTCGACCAGAATCCTGGTCGAAGGTGTTCGACTAGAATCCTGGTCGAAGGTGTTCGACCAGGAGCCAAAAGTGAGGTCGAATTCGACCAGAATCCTGGTCGAAAATACACTAGAATTTCAAATTTTTAATTTCCAAGGAATTGATGAAAAATCCCGATTCCTATTTTGGGAAAATTATAAAAATTGGTTTAGAACTATATGTTCGCAAAACCAAGCTAGAATACGAAAGAAAACTTCGTAACTCCCGAATAAAATAACTTCTACGATAATCCAAGAGAGATTTTCCTAGAAGTTGGGGAGCAAATAATATGGGCTGAAAATAATCCTAGAAGTGCAATTAATTACGTATTAATTAGACCCGGATTGGTCCAAGAACACGGCCCAATAAGCAAGGCCCGAAACCCTAATTATTTATTAATTTCGTAATTAATAAATAAGGAAAATATACAGCTCAGGAAAGGAGTCCAAAATATGGTAAATTCATCAAAGAAGGATCCAGAATCCCAATTAAAAGAAATAATGAGTCATAGTCCTTATCAACAAGGAAAAGACTTGTCCACCAAGAAATACAATGTTTATCCATTATCAAAAAGGAGACTTATTCGCTAAGTCTCCTAAACTTACTCTAAATACAAGGCTCCTGCCGCCTATATAAAGGACACTTGATCCTTCAATCAGAACTACGTCTTTGGCTTGATTCTCAGCACTGATTAAGATACGTAGGCATCTTGTGAGGACCGATTTAGTCACGAAACACAAGAGCAGCCATTAAAGCTCGAAACTCTCTTAAATCCTAGCAATTAATTTACAAATACACTTTTAATCCATAACATTATATTTTTCATAATTTTAATTAAATGACAATAAGTATACTAAAATATAATAGACTGATTGTGAAAATATTGTATTAGTATATCAGTTTTTCTTATATAATATGATCAAGAATATAAATTTTTTATATATTCAAAACAAATTTTTAGACTATTCGCTATAATTTTATTAAGAAAAATTATTTTATAATTATTTTTTGTAGAGTAAATTTCGTTTTTTTTATAGTTCTTTTTATAGTAAGAAAAACTGTAAAATTATAATTGTGAAATTAAAACTATTTGAATAGTTACTATTTGAAAGTTATAATTTTACAATTATAATTTTACAGTTTTTCTTACTACAAACTTACATTGAAAACACAAACAAACTAATTCTACAAAAAATAATTATAAAATAATTTTTCTTACTTTAATTTTTCTTAATAAAATTATAGTGGATAGCCTAAAAATTTATTTTAAATAAATAAAAATTTTATATACTTGATCATATTATTTAAGAAAAACTAAGATACTAACACAATATTTTTACAATATAATATTTTTGTTTAAACTTTCATTTTAAATTTATTTATAAAATTACTTAGGTGATTATTTTATTGTATTGAAAATATAAATTTAAATACATTAAAAACTGCTTTTAGGATAGCTAATTGTGGGTAAACAAGTAAGAAAAATTAAAATGTTTTTTTAAGGAAAGAACAATTAAAATAATTAAAAGTGAGAGAAGAATAATTAAAATAATTAAAAATAATTTATAGCGGATAACTAGGGCTCCGCGAAAATTTATAGCGGAGTGACTAAAAAAATTGTTCTAATCCTGATCGTTGAAATCTCAATCAAACGGTTAAGGAACTGATTGTTAGATAAATCGTCCCTGACAATTGATTGTCAGGGGACCAGGACCCTTCAAGGAATATGCTTATACTTATCCTCTCTTTTTTCAAAACACTCTCAAGTATTAAAGTGAAAGTTTTAGTAACAATTTGCATATATGACTTGTACTATTCTTAGATGAGGTTGCATATTTCACTCAGAGACTATGTAAACAAAATCAGGGTTTCGAAAGAGTGATGAAATACGCACCGTCGCACCACGCATCTCTTTATGATCTAAGAAGTAGAAATACAATTCCTGCAAAAATGTGTGCCTTTTGAATGCTCATGCACATGATTGAAGAGCCTGCTTGTAAAATAAATTTTGTTATAATCAATGCGGCTTTTCTAGGAACTCAAAAGTTATTGAAAAAAAAGGCAAGTTACTTGATTTTCCAACAAACTGAAAGGATATGATCTAGCTAGTCCCAAGAAGAGATCGCTTGACATCTTACTTAATTACTCCCTCCGTCTCTAATTACATGTCCATTTTGACTTTTGATCAGTCAAATTGACCAAACTTAAACAAAAATTAGTCAATTTGACTCCTACAAAAACAAAATGGACATGTAATTAGGGACGGAGGTAGTAGTACTAGTACTGGATACTGGATTGTACTCGTATAGAGGAAGCATTACCAAGTTAAACAAGCTAATTATCTTGCAGTGTGATAATATAACGGTGGTAATCCTGTGTGAAAACTCAATACTTAAGATAATACTAAATGCTTATGATGATACCATGATGAAATGAATGTCTGATTGCCTCAGAGGCTCAGAATTCAGATGGACGAAGTAACAGTGACAGTCAAAACAGAGCTACATGCTTATTTATGATTCCATGACCAACTTTAGAAGACCATCATGATTTCATGTCACTCTCAAATAGTCAGACATGTCTTTCTCTTATTCATCCACCTCAGCAAGTATGATCTATTTAGCCCATTGAACATATGGGTGATGGGTTGGGTTGCTGCAGGGTTAAACATGTCAATATTTGTTCCGGTTCAAATATGATTCGGATCAAAACTACTAAATTCTGAATGGGTAATAAATCTGAATGAATCTCTAATCTGTACTCGAAAAGAAAACATCTCTAATCTTAAAAAGAAAAATACTCCACAAAAGAAAAATAGTTTAATACTTTAATTTAACCTTTGGATTCATTTTGGATGGATATGGCCGGATTTGCAAGTCTTACGGATCAACTTAGAATTGGATCCAAAATTGACCAAACCTAAAGCCTTCAACTATAAATCTAATTTGCCGTGTTCATATATTTCATATACAATATAATTTGGATGATACTTCAATTTAAATCAAGAGAAAGGGATTTAAATTTGACTCGCAACAATATTCCCTCTACTGGACGATGACATGAATCTTCCAGATTTATATATCACTGAGCATTTTAGTCATTTAAAATCTATAAGATAGACCTAAGGGGCATATGGAATGAACTCTTGCAATCATCACAACTGTAAAGTTTGTATCATCAGAAATTTCCAGAGATAACCTGCAAAATATATGACCCTTACCATTAATCCTATCTGTGAAACATAAAGAAAGTTGAAGTAAAGAAGTTGATCTTACCTCAGTTATTAAGGGCTTTGCGTTTGCTTCCCACTCTGTTTCCCAACTCACAGAAGACCTTGTTTCTTGTACACCTTTTTTCAACAACTTCAAAGCATCACATTCATCTGGAAACCCCTTAAATAGCATCTGCATGGAGTTTTTGACTAAACGCATTATACATCAAAAACACAAATTTAAACAGCACTAATTGCAACTGTAGAGAAACCAAGCAAACATTTTACTGAAAATTTTGGAATACAATATATTATATCTGATCTTACCATTAGCTCATCAGCTAGCTCTGACGAGGACGAAAAAAGCAAACCATTTTTTTCAACTTTTACAAGCTCCTTGATGCTTCAGATTATAAACAGATATATAAAGAAAGACGACTTCGTATTTAGTTTCTCATCCATGAAATCACAAAATTGATACTAAACTGGCAAACTGCACATATCATAAACTTTACCATGAATATGAAACGGCGCAAACAGGCAGCCCACAGCCAAACATATCAACAACCTGGTAAAGAAAATTAACAATGATAAGAAATTGTTATACACTTATACTGGTAAGTGGTAAATAATATCACTCACGAATTTCAAGCACTAAGAGGCATCCAGAATTTAACGAAATTGTACCTTCATTGGAAGATCCAGCCCGGATGATGAGGTATGCAGGCAAACACCCAGATCTGCTGATCCTACACATAATGCAAGGTAGAAGGGTAAAGAAGCAGTTACCAGATGATCGGACAGATAATTGTATACTTACCAAGAAGCAATGGGTAATCTTCAGCTGACAGCCACATAGTACGAAATGCTACACGCTTGAGTTTTAACTTCCGCAATTTTTCTTCATATTTTTGTTTCTCAGGTCCTTTACCTACATAATACCCCAAAGAGTTATTTCCAAGACTAGAAAACAGGATATATTATCAATATCATGAATGACATATAACACAAGAAACAAAATCATATACCAGTAATAACGAATAGCAACCTAGGGTACAAGAATTGCTTCCCCGCACAATATTCCCTGGAAAGTACATCCTCTGGGGTTGAATCATCCTCATTTAATATTGCAGCAACACGTCTATCATACATAAGTGCTGCTTCGAGAAGTATATTAAAATCTTCATCTGGCGTCCTGAAAAAGAGCATCATTTCTACAATAATTTACTTAGGTAAAAATAGTAGATACTTGAGAAGATTGATATGGTCAAAGCCAAAAAAATAAAATAATAATTTAAGTTTCAATTTTTTGGCTCCAAAATTGATGGGGTTCACAACTTTACATAGAACATAATACTCCCACCATAGCATACTAGACACCATAATATCCTGTACAAGAGTCTGAAAGTAATATTTTCTATTTATTTTTAACACTTCTTATTATTTTCCTCCTCATAGTATCACAGTACTCTTAGGGGGTGTTTGGAAGTTAGAGATTTGGGAAAAAATTAGAGGTTTGAGCCAAGTTAGAGGTTTGACCGGATAAAACCTCTAATATTAGTGTTTGGTAGTTAGCGGATTGAAATAGCTTTTTGGACTGTCAAAAAGCTACTTAGAGGAGCTTTTTCAATTAGATGATTGTGATGTGTCTAGTTGATATACAAAAAGCTAACTCAAACAGCTAATTACCAAACAGTTTCATATAAAACAGCTAATTGAATCTGCTAGTCAAAACAGCTAACCCAATCCGCTAGTTAAAACATCTAACTCAATCAGTTAACCGCTACCAGCTAATAGCTAATTGCCAAACAGGGCCTTCCTATATTTTGTTGAACCTTACTACCTCCATCCATTTTAGATGTCCTTTTGACTTTTTGCACATAATTTATGGTGCATAAAGAAAATATTTCCGTTTACTTTTTTAACATTTTCTTTTTGTGAATAAAGTTTATAGTTTATATTTTTATTCACAAAAAGAAAATTCAAAAAATATTAGATGGAAACATTTTTTTAAATCATCTTAAATTACGTACAAAAAGTCAAAGAGACATGTAAAATGGGATGGAGTGAGTAATTAATTAACACTGTTTTTGTACTGCGCAATTGCAGAAATTTAAGTACTCGCCACATGCCACCATTAGGGCTTGAACCCTCGATCTCTTGTTACCACCAGGCTACACGTTGAAAATAGGATTCTAGTGGTTGCCAATAAAAAAATTTATTGCTAGCAGCCTAGCGGGAGGGCAATAATACATGTCCACAACAAAAAAAACAACATGACAAGCTGCTACAGTTAAGAATAGATATGTTCTGATATCTTGCTAAAGCAAAGAGGACTTACAGCACAGACTGTAATACTGACAATGGAAATACATTACAGGGGATGTACATAAACATAAAAGTCATTAGCTGCAACATCAACAACTCACCAGCTTGTACTACTAACTATGAGTGCTGGACGATTCTGATTCAAGATTATATCAGTGCCAACCTGGGTAGTAAATAAGGTTGCATTCGGATTAAGTTCATCTTTACCTGTCAATCATACATAGTGTACACATTTAGTTGGATTCTATCTTGCTCAAGCTCACTTAGCACAGAACTAAAGACTGGATGGGTTGAGTACATTACCATGGCTGACGCAGTCTTGATGACCACAAGAGTCGTCCAGATTTTTGTCAATCCTACAAAACAGCTAGAATCCAACCCAATCATAATCTGTCAAGTAATGTACTCCTGGAGATGTGTGAGAAGAAAAATATGGTATACCTTGTGTTTCTCTTCGAGTAAAGTAGGATGAAAAAACTCAGGAGGCTGATCATATAAAACGGTAGCTCTATACATATAAACACCACCAGAACTCAAATTAATATCATCACTGAAAAAATTGTAAACAAGCGAACTGCAAGAGATTTTAAACTTATGAGCTGAAACTCTTACTTAATTCCCCAATTTTGAGCCAATTCAAGTTGCATTGCCTGTGTCACGCATAGGGAACCATTTGCCATCTTTCCATAATGTTTTTCAAACCTAAGAGAATAGCAGGTCATGTACACAGGCATTTAAAGCCTCAAAATCAGAAAAAAAAATTAGTATGAGAACGGTAGTATTACCAACGATATACTGCCACAAAAGGACTACTTCTACCAAGAGACAATGCAAGCAATGTATAACCAAAATTATGCCAATCAACTACAAATTTGGAGCGCCTCAGCCAGCTGGCCCACTTTACAGCCACTAAAGTAGGAACAGAAGGAGGGTTCTACAAAAGCAGAAAACATGTACAATAAACTAGATCAAGATTTAGGATAGATATTATACTCAAACATTAAACTCACCTGTACAATGAAAACATCAGGAGCGGGTATTTTAACACAAAGAAACCAGAGCAGCATCACAAATTGAAACACAGGCTTGAATAAAAGCATCAAAGGCTGAAGTAACTTGGGCAAATGAGGGATTGCTGGCCAGGGTTTCTGCAGAACCAGAAGACAGAGAATTCAGTGACAGACATAAGAACATTCAAAAATGAATATAAGGTATCAAGTTAACATGGTATAGCTATTAGCTAAAAACAGTACCATTTTATGAATATGAATAGATTGGTGCTCTAATACAGCGGAGTGAGGATCTGAACCTATTCACATCCAGGACAAAAAAGGCAGAAAGAAAAAAGATTAGCACAACAAAATTACTGGACGTCCCTGAATTTCCAAAAAGATGCAGAGTTTTGGACAGAGATACAGAATTTAGTGAGCAAAACACCAACTTTACGCTAAAACAAACTTTATCATTTAAGTGCATGATCCCCCACCCCATACCAAAACAGATGATAAATCAAAACATTTAGAGCTATTGCATATACCAAGAAATATCTCAGACGTTAGCATACGGCTGCAGACACATAAATGAGAAAGAAAGAGCTAAATGTATATGAAGACAAATAGATACATCCAGGGATTTTTAGAAACACAACAGGGTAAAATAAATGACATGAAATATGGGACATGATAGAGAAAATAAATTCAGATACATGTTTTGTTTTTTTACCAGGATCTCATGACTTTATGCAAGTAAGAATAAAGAGGTGGTCAAGAGATAGATGTATAACATATAGGCAATAAATGCAGCAGCAGATATCAACAACAAATTTGATGGTGGATTTAGGAACCAAGTTTTTTTTTTTTTTTGCCAAGTGTTTAGACAACAACTTGAATGAAAGGTTACCACTTTTGCAGTGCCTTAAAAAAATTAATGCAATTCAGCAAAATGCCTAGAAGATGACACCTATGCACAAACAGAAAGTAAGTTTATGCAAAATACAAACTTTTCATCATAAAAATATATTTAGGAATTTCTAGAAACTCGGAAGGCTGGGGTACATGACATGAGAAATGGATATTATCAAGGTAATAAATCAAGTTGCCTGTTTTGTTTATTATTAAGCCACTAGGGTCACGTGACTTTATGCAAGTAAGAACAGAGGCGGTAAAGAGCTAGAAATATTAACATGAAGGCAATGATTACAGCAGCAGAAATCAACAACAAATTTTAATTAAACAACAAATCTTTTTCTTTTTTTTTGGCCAAGTGTTTAGACAACAACTTTGATGACGGCTTACAACTTTTGCGGCACCTTTGAAAAGTTGACGCAACCCTGATAATGCCTAGGAGGTGAGACCTATGCACAAACAGAAAGTACACAAATGAAAAGACCATACGATATCTATTATTCATATTAAGTAGAACAAACTTTACTGCAAGAGTTTCCACGAAAATTATTGTATTCACTTTATTCCAAAAACAAATTTGAACTTTTCACATATAGTAAGAATATAAAATAGACTTCCAAATGTTATTGAGGTAACTCACTAGATAAATTACATTAACAATTCTATAATAAAATTCAACTATCACCAAAATTTTCTTTTAAAGTGGTAAAACTTATGCTTTGCCACCAAAAATTAAATAAATAAGTATACTTAAATTTTTATCTTATTAAAATTAAACTAAAATCCATTGTTTGTACGGCGCAACGGCGACATGTCGCTGGTACAGGGTCATGACGCCATGGCGGACGCCATGGCGGACAAGGCGGTCGCCATATGTAATCATATATATATATATATATATGTAGATTTATATGTATAAATTATATATAAAATATATATATTTCAAATAATATTAAATATAAAATCCACATTAAGTGTTCCACTAGATAAATGAATTAAAAGATATCGTATTTCAGATTTCAATAATCAAAATCTGTGTCCTTCATAATCACTAAATTGAATCTCATGTCTTAATCATCTTCAACGTCTTCATTTTCAACAATAGGAACCAAATCCTCTTTTCTTTTCATGTATTTGGGCCTATTCGGCCACTTTTAATAATAAATATTGGGCCATAATTGGTTGAGTCTAGTGCCATGGACGCCAAAGCTCGCCATATGGACGCCAAAGACGCCAAATTGACGCCATACACCAACTGTATTGACGAGGTGGACGTCATGAAGTTTTTTGTCGCCTTAACGCCATGGCGACGCCGTATAAACAATGCTAAAATCTAGTCTTGCGTTACTCAGATTTAATTCAAAATCAAAATAAGCACATATATAAAACTAAAAAAACACGTTTCAATAAAATAAAATTTAAAACAGAACTGACATAAGTTTTCTATAGAGAGTGGATGATATATTTTTACAGAAAGTAGATGTTACATTTTATAGATATCCTTAAAAAAGTGAAGTCAAACTGTAACTTCTAAATGATACTATAGTCAACAAACGTGAAAAAATCAAATTTGTTAATTCGATATAATGCCGCCAGTTTTTGAGAAACAGGAGTACTATTTTACTAAGGTACAACAATTAAACAGAAATAGAAAATTATTAATTACTCAATCTAGTAAGATTTAAATCTGTCAACCAGTTATGGTCTAAATAATCGTTACACATGAAGGCCCACACCACCATAAAAGATTGATATAAGTTTTTGCATAGAAGAGTGTAGCATGGTACAATCAAATTTTCGAACTCACTTTCCAGAGTGGAGATGGTCTCCCTATAACTAAATAGAGCAACAAATAATATCAATTACCCGTGAAACTTACTAAAATATCCTACGACTTAAAAGGAACAAATAATACTCCGATTATAAATATCATACCTCCGTATGCCACTATGTCCACTTCTAAGCATGCCTGTACAAAATATGAGGTCAGGATCTAATCAAGATGTAAATCAGTTAAACTATTATACAACTTGGGTGCAAGAGTTCCTAGTTTTAAACTAGATTGATGCAGCAGACTTAAGCACCCTTACATAATACTCCCTGTGTCCCACTCATTTCTTTACACTTTTCTTTTTGATACGTCCCATGAGTACCATTTTATAATATAAAATTCAATCACATTCGCTATTTTCTTCGACTATACTTACTTTATACCCACTTTATAATATTAATTGATCCCACCACTTTACTAATTTTTCTTATTTTTCCTTATTAATTTACACTTTTTCTTAACCTCCGTGCCGTCCCCTCGATGTAAAGAATAGAATTGAGGGGACGGAGGGAGTATAATTCAAAATCAAAGAATTAGCATCCCAATAAATGAATGATTAAGTCTATAAACACAAACATAAAAGTGGGAAAGTATAAAAAGTGAAAAGAAGGACCTGACGGGCAAGAGAAAGAGCGTGATACTGCATACGAGGACTGCGGCCAATATCGCCAAGAACCACCAAAGCTGCCCGGCCTCTCCTCTCACCTTTCCCTACAAACACCCCATCCCAATTCATCGACATAAACTTATTAGGTAAATTCATTCTAATTAGTATGAATAGCAAAGGGCAGAACCTGGCATTGTGTGTGGGTCGTATGCAAAAATTGGAGTTGCAGGCGTGATGGACCTGCGAAACGGGTCAAATGTATCCCACTTCTAAATGCTGTTTATGTTTCTTACTTTACTAATACTAATTCATGGTATAGTTGATATTTATATTTTTAAAATTTTTGTTAATATTTTATTTCTACAATGTATCGATGTTTTTAAAATTATAATCCAAATAAATTATCCAGAATTTGAAAAGAAAACAAAATTATAAAATTTTATTTTATTCAATTTAAAGAACTTGATTATATTTGGTTTAAATTACACTTTTTGTAGCATTCGAGTATAATCCTACTAATAATCAAATACATTTTCAATATTAAATCTGACGGTTCTTATTTATTTGTTTTAAGATTTATCGATTTTTATTATTTTGGCAGGGACCGGAATGTCAAATTTTTAGATAAGACTTTTACACTTATTATATATATCTTATAACCCACATAGATTAGCGTTATGTCATTCCTATATAAAAATATATAATAATATTAATTAATGAAATTATTTTCAATGTAATGATGTCTTAGTATAACTAGCTTAAAACTCATGCGATGCGCAGATGTTTTTAATAATTATTATATTATTATATACGTTTTAATATTTTATTAATTATATTTGTTAAAAGGAATAAGTAGACATGTTAAAATAGATCAACTTTTTAAAATAATTAAAATATTAAAATATGTTTAAAAATAAATAAGTAATGGTTTTCTGTGATATTTTTGTAAGAAGAGGGGTTTTAGGAATGAAAAAAAAAGAAAATGTAACATGCGTCAGAAATTATGTTGATTCTTGATGATAACTAAATTAACTCAGTAAAATTTGTATAAGTAAAAATGTAGCCTTCAACGGATAGCATGTGTATACAGTATCCGTTGAAGGGTAGCTTATCACTTGATAAGACTAATGGTAACATACTCTTTTTAGTTTTGTAATAGCAGTTGAAGTGTAACTGTTTAGGCTGTATAAGACATGTTGACTTTCAACTGATATGTAGAATATGGAGGTTAATTGTAAATAGTTTATGCCTTATAATTCTGCATAAGTGAAATTGTATCTCAACGGATACTCATTCAGCCTTCAACGGATGCACCTTGGGATGCCTTAACGGATGCAGCCACAACACTTTCAACGGATGCTAGAAGATTAACCTCAATTGATGCTAGTTCAATTATAAACAGTTGAAATCGTGAAAGGGACAGTCCTGACAAGTCACATGGGTTGATGGAACACAAAGAGCATGGAAACTAGCATTTTGGGAAACCCTGAAGAAAAAAAAATGAAGCATTCTATTTTCATTTGGTCAATAAAGGTGATTCTACAAAGACAATCAACCAAAAGGCAAATCATCAAAAGAACCATTGGATTTAGAGTGGAAAAGCAAGCTTTTGGACTTTACCTACTGAATATTTTATGTAGTTCAATTAGGTTTGTAAACTTGGAGTATATAACCAAGTGTATCAATGTTTTTGTGTGTAAGAAATTAGTTTCAGTTTTCAAGAGGTTAAGCAATAGTCAGTTGTAAATTGCTGAAGCAAAAAAATTGTATTAGCAACTGTGTGTTTTTTTTAAGACATCGCATAGATTTCTTCAAATAAAAATCTCTCAGGTGGAAAAATCAATCCACCTAAATTTTTAATTCTTGTGTTTTATTTTCTGCAAATTTAGTTTCTGTTCTTAGGTGTTGTTTGCCAAGCAAAAGAATTGGTAAATTTAACAGGATTGTATTCAACTCCCCCCCCCTACAATCCTGTGATTACATTATTTGGGAATAACAATTGGTATCAGAGCAAGCTTCTAACATACAAGAAGTTTAAAGATCAAAGACAATCTGAATCATGGGAAAGAAGGATAATGGAGTTAAGATAGATACTGGTTCTTGACAAAGACAATTACTTTCACTGGAAAGTAAAGATGCATCTGCATCTGCTATCTATGGATGAAAGCTATGTGGATTGCATTGATAAGGGTCCTCATGTGCCAATGAAGGCTGCTACCAGTGTTGAAGAAATTGCACAAGCTGTGGATGGATCAATTCCCAAACCTGCCTCTAAGTGGACACCTGAAGATACTGTTGAAGTTCACAAAGATAAAAAGGCCATAAACATTCTATTTAATGGTCTAGAACATGACATGTTTGATAATGTCATTAATTGTAGCTCTTCTAAAGATGTATGGGACGCCATTCAAACCCTATGTGAAGGCACCGAACAAGTAAGGGAAAAGAAGATGCAACTTCTCATACAACAATATGAACACTTTCATTTCAAAAGTGGTGAATCTATGAATGATACTTTTAGTAGGTTTCAGAAATTATTAAATGGCTTGAAATTGTATGGAAGGGTGTATCAAACTAAAGACTCAAATCTCAAGTTTCTGAGATCATTGCCCAAAGAGTGGAAGCCTATGACTGTTTCTCTGAGAAACACTCAAGAGTACAAAAGTTTCACTCTTGAAAGGCTTTATGGAACATTAAAAACTTATGAGCTGGAAATGGAGCAGGATGAAGAGATTGAGAAGAGTCATAAAAAGGGTGGTTCTGTAGCACTTGTGGCAAGTATAGAAGGACATGAGGATGTAAAGGAAGAAACTGCTAAAACTACACCAAGCTCAATTTCTTGTGAAGGTAGGTTTGAATCAAGCAAGTGAAAAGGCAAAATGGTTGATAAAGATGTCAACTCAAATCAAGATGAGATGGATGAGCTAGATGAGCTAGATGGGCATCTTGCTTTTCTGTTTAGAAGATTTTCAAAGCTTAAGTTCAAGAAGAACCCTGAGGCACGAAGATCATTCAGGAAAGACTTTCAACCTAACAAAACATTTGTTGAAAGGTCTAAATTCAAATGTTTCAACTGTGGAATGGGTGGTCACTTTGCCAATGAATGCAAAAAGCCTAAAACTGATAAGAAGGATAGGAAGTTTGAACCTGTAGACTACAAAAAGAAATATTTTGAGCTTCTCAAACAAAAGGAAAAGGCATTCATTATTCAGGACTATGACTGGGCTGCTGATGGAAATGATTCTGAAGAGGACACCGAGTAGGTCAATCTAGCACTCATGGCTAATTTAACTGAGCAGGAATCTAGTTCATCAAGCAATCAGGTAATCACTACAAATCTAACTGAGCTATCCAAAGAAGGAATGCAATAGTACTATTAATGAAATGTCCACTGAATTGTACTAATTGTGTGTCACTCTTAAATCACTCACTAAAGAGAACAATAGGATCAAAGATGCAAATTTGTTTTTGAGTGATAGGAATGTTGTGTTAGAAACTCACTTTATTGAGTTTGAAAAATTGAGAATTGATTATCAAATTGCTAAAAGTGAAATAGAAGATGTGTTAAAAAGAGAAGAAAATCTTAAAAACCAGTTAAAGAAAGAACATGATGTAATTGCAAGATGGAATGATTCTAAGAATGTTGTCACTAACATTTTTAAAGTTCAAGGTGTGGATACATTCTGTAAGGGATCATTGAATAAGGATAAAAAGAAACTAGATGTTGTAATTGATGATCTAGGAGCTGATGATTCTTCAACGGATAGTGACCATCCGTTGAAAGATTACTCTTCAACGGATGAGAGCCATCAGTTGAAGCATACAATTAGTGTTAACAAAGAGAAACCGGAGAAACTGAACAAAAAGTATGGTCCAACCAACAAGAATTTTGTTCAGGGAGAATGTAGCAATTCCAGGAAAGTTGAGAAGGTTAATATAGACCACTTATCCAACAAGCAATTGAAGGACAAGTTAGAGAATATTGAGGTTAAGGCTGAGGTTAAAAAGAAAAAGAACATAAATGGTAAAGTGGGAAATTAACAAGCACAACAATTACACACATGATAAGTATGCTCCTACAAAAACATGTGTTAATTGTGGTAATGTTAATCATTTTTCTATTAACTGCAAATCTGTCGAAAATGGAAATGTTCAAATACCAATGCATGTGCCCAATGTGCCTATGCCTGTCATGCCTAATATGTTTGCTCATAATGCTCATGAATCCAATTTGTATGCTAACATGTCATTTGTTCCAAATCCATACATGAATGCATTCAATATGTCACAAATACCATAGAACATGCCCAACTTGAACACTATGTATGCACACCATTCATAAATGCATGCATCAAGCATTTATACACATGAGAACTTACCAATGATCATGTCTTAAAGGTAAACACCAAGGGTCAAAGTTGATTTAAATAAATCTAAGATTAAGGTGCAAAATGATAAGAGAAACAAGGTGAAGGCTAACAAGACAGGACCCAAGGAAATTTGGGTACCAAAATCAACTTGATTTGGTTTTGTTGTGTGCAGGGAACTAGAAGGAATCTATGGTACTTGGACAGTGGTTGTTCCAGACATATGACTGGAGATTCCACCCTGCTCACAGAGTTCAAGGAAAGAGTTGGCCCTAGCATTACCTTTGGAGATGACATCAAAGGATATACTAAGGGATATGGCTTAATTGAAAAAGAAAATGTCATCATTGATGAAGTAGCACTAGTTGATGGACTTAAGCATTATTTGCTTAGCATCAATCAACTATGTGATAAAGGTTTTTCTGTTTCATTTTCTCCAGAAACTTGTGTTGTCTCAAGTAAAAAGGACAGCATTGTGGTGTTGACAGGATATAGAAAAGGGAATGTGTACATAGCTGACTTCAACTCAATAAATGAAAATTCAATTACTTGTCTTTTCAGCAAAGAAAGTAAAGATGAAAGTTGGTTGTGGCACAAAAGGCTGTCACATTTGAACTTCAAGTCTATGAATGACTTGGTAAAGAAAGGTCTTGTAAGAGGTATTCCACAATTGGATTTTTCCAAGGAAGGTTTATGTGATGCATGCCAAAAGAGGAAGCAAAAGAAGTCCTCTTTCAGAAGCAAGACAGAGTCATCAATTGATAAACCTCTATAACTTCTACACATGGACTTATTTGGGCCAGTAAATGTGATGTCAATTTCAAAGAAGAGATACTACCTTGTGATTATGGATGATTTCTCTAAATTTACATTGACTTACTTTTTGCACTCCAAGGATGAGGCTAGTTAAATCATAATCAATCACATTAAGGTTGCAAACAATCATCCTGAGTATAAAGTCAGAAGAATCGGGAGTGATAATGGCACTGAGTTCAAGAATTCAAGTATAAAGTTGTTTTCTGAGGAAAATGGAATTGTTCATGAATTTTTTACAGCAAGGACACCACAACGGAATAGAGGGGTGGAAAGGAAAAATAGAACACTTATTGAAGATGCAAGGACAATGCTAAATGAATCAAGGTTACCTAGCTCCTTTTGGGTTGAGGCAGTTAACACTGCATGTTTCACTCAGAACATTTCCTTGATTAATCAAGCAAAAGGAATGACTCAATATCAATACCAACATTGGACTTTCTACATGTCTTTGGGTGCAAGTGCTTTGTACTAAGGAACCAAGGTGAAACTCTTGGAAAATTTGAAACAAAGGCAGATGAAGCTATCTTTGTTGGATATGCAGCTGGTAAAGCCTATAGAGTTTACAATCATAGAATCAACATTGTTATGGAATCGGTACATGTTATTTTTTATGATTCAAAAATTCAAGGTCTCACAGATGAGGGTTTTCATGAAACTCTCAAATTTGAGAATGAGGTTGAAGATATAAAATGCAATGAAGATAATGATCATGATCAATCAAGAGTTATTGTCTCCTCAATGGATGGAATAAATGGTGAGAGAGAAAGAGAACCATTCATCAACAATGAAGCATCCGTTGAAGATCATTCTGGTGCATCTGGTGATAGGCCATCCATTGAAAGTCATCATGATGCATCCGTTGAAAGTCATTTTGAGACATCCGTTGAAAGATCACAAAACAGAATGACTAACTCAATTAACTCAGGGGGAGTTTCTCAAGGAAACTATTCATCTCAACATGATCATGACAATGAAGCAACTTCATCAAGATCAAATCTTCCACCTCAGAGAAAATGGACTAGAGATCACCCATTTGAACTAATAATTGGTGATGCCTCTACAAAAGTTCAGACTAGAAGAGCCACTCAAGAAGAATGTTTATACAATAGATTTCTTTCACAAGATGAACCCAAGAAAGTTGAGATGTTCTTCTAGATCCATATTAGGTATTAGCTATGCAAGAGGAGCTAAACCAATTTGAAAGAAACAAGGTATAGAAGCTGGTGCCTAAACCTAAAAACAGAAGTGTGATAGGTACAAAATGGGTATTCATAAACAAGATGGATGAAAATGGCATAGTTACCAGGAATAAAGCTAGATTGGTTGTTAAAGGCTATTCTCAAGAAGAAGGAATTGACTATGATGAAACATTTGCGCCTGTTGCAAGATTATAAGCAATAAGGATATTACTAGCCTATGCAGCTCATGCCAATTTCAAAGTCTATCAAATGGATGTCAAAAGGGAATTTTTGAATGGGGAACTGGAAAAGGAGGTGTATGTCAGTCAACCTACTGGTTTTGAAGATCCAAATTTGTTTATTTTCTACTCAAAGCACTTTATGTACTGAAGCCAATTTTCATCACGGACTAAGCTTCAAGATTAAATTTATAATCGGGTATTCGTATAGTGCTATGAAATTAGGTATTTGATATTCATGGTAATTTTAGGGGGGGGGGAATTAGGGTGTTTATGTGATTTGGGGTTGAGCTTGAGAGGATTAATTCAGAGATAATAGAATTTTTTGGATCCCTTCTCAAGGTGCCTACGTATCCTTTTATAAGGAATCAAGCCCACATAGTTCTTTTTGGTATCAGATATTATTTAGGCTCATACTCATATTCTTTAGGAGCAAGTCACCTATATATGTTAAGATTACTCGTATATTATATTCCCAATTATATTGGGTTTCTTGTTGGATAAGGATTATAGACCCATTGGGCCTCTTCTAATCCTTTACTACTAGCCAAATACTCATTAAGGGATCCGGTTCATATTATGTATCAACAAGTCCCTAATGTTTACATGAGGTTTTTCCTTCATTGAACACTTTCTTAATTCAGTGTCTTTGTGCCTTCGAGAAGAATGATGATATAGCCTTGAAGATTGACTATATTTTAAATCTTCCACAATGTTAAATGCACGTGACAATTTGTTTTTATCTATGTATTTTCCAAGCATCAAGCAGTTCGATTCGGGACCAAATCTTGCTTGATTGCGCTTGCATAGTATATGTTTCCAAACATCAAGTAATTTGATTGTATAAAAATCTTTCTTGACTTTGATTGCGTATTGATTAGAGGTCATCCGTAAGCCACAAAATTGTCAAAGAATCTGCTTACCAATTTCTCATTTTCCAGTACAAAGTCCCTGGTATATGAACCATCATAGCATTAAAAGCAGTTCTTCGGTTCATTTTGTGCTTCCAATCCTCAAAATTTACGTAAGTAGATTTGATCAAGATTGTGCACTGATGAGATATACTCTGTGATCTATAAAATGTAAATCTCAAAAACTGTAGATCACCACTTTCTCTTTGAAGCTTATATCCAACCCAATATAATCTTTGCCCCCAAATGACTTATTGCTTCATTAAAGAAGTGGTATGTCACCAGTCTAGGACGAATATATATTTGTATCCACATGTGAGTGTCGATGGATCATAAGTTTATGATTTAATCAATTAGTTGCCCCCAAGTGATCATTGATAGATCACAAGTCTGGGACTTGATCAATTTGTTGTCCCCAAATGATTGTCGATTGGTCACAAGTCTAGGATTAGAATATGATTTCTCCCAAGTCTTTGACGACGGGTCACTAGTCCAGGACTTTTAACAAATTTGTTGCCCCCAAGTGACCCTCGGTGAACACTTGTTTGGGTTGGATTATTTTTCTTCTGTAGTATATCTGCATAAAGCTTGGGAAAAAATTGATTTTTCCACGAAATGAAATATGTAAATGCTAAATAATAATAGCATTTATCTTTAATTTTGTCGATCAGATTTTGATTCTGAATTCATTAGCTCTAAGCAGAATCTCTTGTGATTCCAGCTTTGCATATTCCAGATTGTATTGTTTTTATTCTTCACCATTGTATTTAAGGCTAGCGTAACGACATTCTTTGGTTACTCTTTTCGTTGTTTGTTGGCCCGCTATTAGTACTAAGATATCCCTCTGGCCAAAAATTTCTGAATTAGTGATTTCCAGAAACTGTCTTCTACATACTACTGATTTTCTGAGTTAGCGAGTCCTTTGCAGTTTACACTTCTTCACAGTCCCCTAATATCAACTGCAAAGACTTTTCATGTGTTACCATGGAATTATTGAAGAGTTTCTTCCAGCTTGTTTTTGTTTTTAATCATGTAAGAATTATCATTGTGTTCTTCACTTTAAATCTTCTTTCACATCGTAGTATCAACAATGTTGACGCTTTGATTCTCTTCATCCAATTTTGCTTTCTGTTTGTGAGTTGTTGGTTGTGTTCAACTTTTATGTTGTTGGAGGTCGTTGATCCTCCATAGTCCATACTGCACATTTTTTGTGTTGAACACACCATGAGCATCAACTTCTGGCATTATGCTAGCTTAGTCAAAATTCTCTGAAACTTTTTATCGACCAACTCTGCTTTTTTGGTTGCCATTGATGTTTCTCAGTCGCTTTTTTCATCTTTGCTCTTAACTTTCTTTCTTAATCAACCTCTCCCTTTTTTTAGGTGTTGTTACTCCTTTTTTTCCTGGATACTTGCTTCTTGATCGTTTTGTTTAGGAACTTTTGGCTAACTATTGTGTTATTTGCAGATCCTTCGTATTTGTTTTCCATTTTTTCCTGCAACTTCTTCAATATATTGCTATGCGTTTGTACGGCTTTTTTTCATATATTTTTTCTATTTTCATGTCCTCTCTTTGTGCTACTTCTGACCGCTATCAAATTGCAGACCATGCAGCTCCTTCCAAGATAGTTTATTTCATGTTTCTTACTGTAATATTCAGTGAACTTGCTTCTAGGGCATGACTTTAACATCGTCTATATTTCACCAACTGCTGTAATTCTTTAGCTAGTCTTTTATATTCCCAGCAGGAGTCTGACAATCTCTGCGACCGCTTTTCACAAATATCTTTTACAGGTCGGTTCTGCTGTAAATTTCTAACTATTTCAGTTCCATGGCTAAGCTTAAGTCGGAGGAAGTCAGACTGTTTTGATTCGATTGTATCGTCTGTATTCTCTATTTTTTTTCTTTCTTCTCGCAATTGAAATTTCTTTGAAGTTGTTTTTAGCCAAGCGTTGTACGAATGCTCCCTTTTTGTAAAGAATAATGTAACATAATATGTAATAGAGGTAACGATAACTCAACACAGGAACAAGACAGATAATAATATTAACTGAAGCACAAGAATCCATAAGAACAGAAAATAGGGTAAACTCAAGAAATCAAAATATGGTATGTATTCTTGAAGTCCATAAACAGGTCACAGAAAGAAGTTCATTAATATGTTCAGGCCTCAGTGACAAATAAAGAATCAAGACGTTCAAGACTACATAAGTATTTTTGTGATACAGAGTTAGTCCCAGAGGATTTCAGTGATTTTATATTGAAGCAACCAAGACTGCAAATGACTTGTCAATTGTATTGTATTGAAGACATGGAGATTTGAATCAGTGTTAGTCATCTGTGAACCAGACCAGTTGCACTAGGTGTCAGCACAATTGAAGAAGATCAACATGTTTTATCGTCTCAGAAGGAATTGATTTAAGTCAGACTTGATACATCCTGGAAGTTAAAAGAAAGATTGATAAGATGTGTTAAGTTAAAATGAAGTGCAATATCATTACTGCAAAGTGAAAGAATCCTCAAGGACCAAACTACAAATAAGTGAATTCGATAGTTTCCTTTTGGAACCATCGAAATGGTGAAGAAGGATTCGATAGTTTCTTAATTAGAAACTATCGAAGTGGTCAAAAAGAAGAATTATCAAAGGGTTCGATAGTTTTTGTTTAAAAATGTCGAATTGTTTTCTAAGGGCCAAAACACTTATTTCGATAGTTTCTTTTTGAAATCTATCGAATAAGTTTATAAATCATGTTCGATAGTTTCTACTTTGGTGGTAGATATTGTGCATTCAATTTCATATCAGGTTGGTGAAGAAATCATGTGGCTGTAATTCACTTACAGCTTCGATGGTTTTCTAAAGTCTACAAATTGGACAGAAGACATTGTCTTCTTCAGTTTTTCAAGCTACAGAACTTTAAATACGAAAGAGAGTTTGAGAGCCTAAGTTTCTAAGAGGAGTTTTTGTTAGTGCCTTAAATTCTTTCAAGTGTATTGATTATTGTAGTTTGAACTCATTGTAGCTAATCCTTCGGATTAGATTTGTAGCACCCCTCGTGGTTTATATTTATAAAATGATATATTCCCCGGCTTGTGTTGTGATTTGGTTTATTTGATTTCGAGTAAGAACACACACACACACACACACACACACACACACACACACACACACACACACATATATATATATATATATATATATATATATATATATATATATATATATATATCCGCGAAAGAAATCGAATAAATTATGAGTATCGTATTCAACCCCCCTTCTACGATACTTTGGACCTAACACTTTTGAATGCCAAGCTTTCCCTTTTCCTTCACTACTGTGAATGAGCTATCTTGTCGAGAATGATTTTCCTTGTTTCCTTTTCCAAAGAATGAATTTTTACACTCTATTAGCATCTTTCAACCTTGACTTGCAGAGTCATGCACTCGTTTGTTCCTTTTCTTTTCTTGCACAAGCTGGCACATTTCCTTATATGTTATTGTCCTCAATTTTCTAATTTCATCCAATTACACACTCATGTACTGAATTCTTTTTATCGTTGCATGGCCTTAATTTAGAACAAACTTGCATTTTTCAGATGATGTTGAGGCATTCGAAGTGCTAAGGCACCACAAGATGATGTTGAATCCAGCTAAGTGTGCTTTTGGTGTAGGCTCGGGAAAGTTTTTAGGTCTGATGGTTTCCAAGAGAGGAATCGAGGCTAATCCCGACAAAATCAAAGCAATTCTAGACATGGAACCACCAAAGACTGTCAAGGATGACCAAAAACTAACAGGAAGAGTGGCAGCATTGGGAAGATTCATCTCCAAGTCAGGAGAGAAGTGTTTACCCTTCTTCAAAGAACTCAAGAATGTGAAAATTTTTGAATGGACAACGGAGAGCCAAGAGGCCTTTGAGACTCTGAAGAAATACATGGCTGAGGCACCACTGTTGGCAAAGCCAAAGCCAGGAGAAACTCTCTATTTGTACTTGGCGGTTTCTAACACAGCCCTTGGAGCTGTTCTGATAAAAGAGGAATTGAAGGTTCAGAAACCCATCTATTACGTGAGTAAGATTCTACATGGGGCATAAATAAACTACTCTACGATTGAGAAGTTTGCCTTAGCCTTGATAATGGCCTCAAGAAAGTTACGCCCGTACTTCCAGGCTCACAAGATAGAGGTATTGACCAATCAGCCTTTAAGAAACATCTTGCATAGCCCTCAAGTTAGTGGAAGATTGATCAAATGGGCCATTGAATTGGGAGAATTTGACATCAAGTACAAGCCTTGAACGACCATAAAAGCTCAAGCACTCGCGGACTTCATGGTTGAATGTACTATTGACAACCAGGAAGTCGGGGGGCAGGAAGTGATAGAGGAAGACAAGAAAGATGAAGAGATGGTGTTCAAAGAATATTGGGTGATCTATTTTGATGGAGCATCAAAAACAAAATCAAGTGGTGCAGGTTTAGTGCTACAAAGTCCTGATGGATTTTTCATAGAGTAAGCACTGAAACTTGACTTCCCAACGACAAACAATGAGGCTGAGTACGAAGCCCTGATAGCTGGCTTAGGGCTGGCTGGAGCCTTGAGAGTTAAAACTCTGAAAGTATGTGGAGATTCGAGGCTAGTGGTTTCCCAAGTAAATGGGGAGTTTGAAGCCAGAGATGAAGTCATGGCCAAGTACTTAAAACTTGTCAAGGCCATCATGACTCAGTTTGATGAATGTTATGTGGAACATATTCCAAGGGAAGAGAACATGAAGTTCGATGCCTTATCTAAGTTTGCTTCTTCTAAAATTGAGAACTACGTTGGAAGTGTATACTTCCAAGTCTTGAAGACCCCAAGCATCAATGGAAAGTTGGTAGCACCTATCGATGTTGCTAGTTGTTGGATGGATCCCATCAAAGCTCATCTGGAAACTGGGTGGCTACCCAACGACACTTCAGAAGCATGAAAGCTGTATGTAAGAGCACTAAGGTATGCCCTGATTGAGGGAATCCTATACAAGAAATCTTTCATCATTCCTTATCTGAAATGTTTGAGACCTCAAGAGGCAGAATTGGCCCTAAGGGAGGTACATGAAGGAATTTGTGGGCAACACTTGGGGGGCAGAGCCCTTGCTCATAAATTCACTCGTCTAGGTTTCTATTGGCCAAGCATACTTGCAGATGCTAAAAGCTACGTGAAGAAGTGTGAACGGTGCCAAAAGCATGCACCGGTGGTTAGACAACCACCAGAGATGATGGCATCCATTAACTCACCTATCCCATTCGCCATGTGGGGAATGGATATACTTGGGCCATTTCCAATGGCAAGTGCTCAAAGAAAGTTCTTGATAGTAGCAATCGACTACTTCACCAAGTGGATTGAGGCTAAACCTTTAGCCAAGATAACCACCAAGTAGGTGATGCATTTCTTCTCGGAGAATGTGATATGCAGATACGGGATTCCACGTATCTTAGTCACAGACAATGGAACTCAGTTTAACAACGATGAGTTCAAGAAGTATTGTGATGAGAATGACATCAAGTTACGATTCACTTCTATTGCCCATCCTCAAGCAAATGGGCAAGCTGAGTTTGCCAATCGAATTATCCTGGATGGACTAAAGAAAAGAGTTGAGCGCTCTATAAACACTTGGGTAGACGAATTGTTCCCCATACTATGGGCATATCGTACTACTTGTAAAGTCACCACTGGAGCAACCCCCTTTCTGTTGGCATATGGGGCAGAGGCAGTGGTTCCAGTGGAGATTACTCACACCTCTCCAAGAATTGAAGCTTATGAGCCAGAGACAAATGAGGAAGGCTTGAGGCTAGCTTTAGATCTAATTGATGAAGTTAGAGATGAGGCAAATGCCAAGATAGTTGAACATCAAAAACGAGCATCTTTCTATTACAACCTAAGGGTTAAAGAAAGGTTCTTTCGACAAGGAGATTTAGTCCTCAGAAAGATTGAGGCATCCGGAGTTGGACAAAAAAGCAAGTTAGCCCCAAATTGGGAAGGACCATATCGCGTCAAGAACGTATTTGGTCGAGGCTCCTACAAATTGGAAACCGTGGAAGGGATCGAAGTGCCAAGAACTTGGCATGCTGCAAACTTGAAAGTCTGTTATGTTTAAAGTGTGTCTTGACTGGACTCACTACTAGGACAAGTAGAAATAAGATTCGATGAAATCATGAGCTTCCTAGAAAGCAGATGAAGGGTTGAGCCCGTTTTGATTGGTAGAAAATCCTCAAAGCTTTGCCAAGACAAACTACAAATGAATGCAAAAGAAAGCATACAAAATATGCATGTCAACTGCACAAATAGAGTTGAATACAACGAACCTCGAAGGGTGAATGTTGCTAATAAACATACGAAAGAAAGCCTAAGATGCCTATTGTTAATTAGCGAAAATTTCAAGATCAGGAGAAGTTTGATATGATAGATTTGAGAATGAATCACTACGAGTGGAGCCATCAGTAAGAACTCGTAAGGGTGAAGGGTTGAAACCCCATAAACCTAAGACATTCAGTCCAAACCTCATCATTCGATATGCTCAATGAAAGGCTTGAAGCCAAAACAAGATGGTATAAGACATAAAAGACTTATGCAAATGTCAAGTTAGCCTCGAATAAGGCAAAATCGTCATAAATGTGTAGGTCGTTCCACACTTTACACCAAGACGATACTCGTGAAACACTAGTGTATATTAAAATCCCCCCCAGGTAAGGGATAAAAAGATCCCAAGTCTCGAAAAAGACCGGTTAAGGGAAGGGAAACCGACTACAGCCAGTCAAGGCCCAGAATCATTTACTGGACTTCAAAGAAAATCAAGGCCCAAAAGAATTTGAGGCCCTAAATAGATAATATGTAACCAAAAGAAGCTAAGACCAAACTGAGGTCGAAAGAACCCTAGATCGAAGTCGAATGACTGAGGTCGAAAATATACATGAAATTGAAGTCGATTTGTTCGACCTAAGACCGAGGTCGAAAAAGACTAGGATCGAGGTCGAACGACCGAGATCGAAAAAGCAAGGAAAAATGAGGTCGGAACCTTCGACCTGGGACCTGTTGAGGTCGAAAATGAGGTCGAAAATGAACTAATTTGAGGTTGAATTTGAGGACGAAAATACCCTTAAAAATAAAAATTTTGAGGAAAAATACGCAATAACTTCTATGAAAACCCCAAGCGAGATCGAAACGGCTAACTAGCATCCTGGTCGAAAGTATTCGACCATGGCCTAAAATGGACCATATATTCGATCAGAATCCTGGTCGAAAGAGTTCGACCAGGGCCCAAAATGGACGAAAAGTTCGACCTCCAATAAGGTCGAAATCCACAAGTATATGTTCGACTAGAATCCTGGTCGAAAGTGTTTGACCAGGGACTGAAACGACACCTATCTTCAACTAGAATCCTGGTCGAAAGTATTCGACCATGAGGCAAAAATGAACTGAGATTCGACCAGGAGGCAAAAATGAAGAGAGATTCGACCAGAATCTTGGTCGAAAGTATTCGACCATGAGGCAAAAACAAAACAAAATTCGACCAGAATCCTGGTCGAAGGTGTTCGACCAGGACCCAAAAGTGAGGTTGAAATCGACCAGGATCCTGGTCGAAAATGTACTGGAATTTCAAAAATTAATTTATTTTTCAAGGATTTGATGAAAAATCTTGATTCCTATTTTGGGAAAATTAAAAAAATTGGGTTAGAACTATATGTTCGTAAAACCAAGCTAGAATATGAAAAAAAAACTTCATAACTCCCGAATAAAATAACTTCTACGATAATCCAAGAGAGATTTTCCTAGAAGTTGGGGGGCAAATTATATGGGTTGAAAAATAATCCTAGAAGTGCAATTAATTACGTATTAATTAGACCCGGATTGGTCCAAGAACACGGCCCAATAAGCAAGGCACGAAACCCTAATTATTTATTAATTTCGTAATTAATAAATAAGGGAAATATACAGCTCAGGAAAGAAGTCCAAATATGGTAAATTCATCAAAGAAGGATCCAGAATCCCAATTAAAAAGAAATAATGAGTCATAGCCTTTATCAACAAGGAAAAGACTTATCCAGCAAGAAATACAATGTTTATCCATTATCAAAAAGGAGACTTATTCGCTAAGACTCCTAAACATACTCTAAATACGAGGCTCCAGACGCCTATATAAGGACCCTGCTCCTTCAGAATAGAACTACGTTTTGGACACAACTCCATACGTCATCTACAACGTTTTAGACTTCATCCTCGAATAAGGACATACAAGTCACTACGTCATTGGTGTGCCCCTGCCGCCATAGCCCCGAGGGCAATACCAAGAACTACCATTATTATAATTAATATGGATTATGAATAATAGAGATTCATTGTATAATTTGTGTTACATAACTATTTATTTAAGTTATTAAATTATTTGAAAATTTATACATTCTTTGTTCAATATTTACATCTAAATTATAATTGAATAGATATATTTAAGACATGAATTATTATTTTTCTACAATGACAATTTAAAACTCATAAATTATGATAGTAGTATTTTAATGTCATAATTTGGTTTACTAGAGTAATAAAAAGTAAAGTTTGTGATAATCAGAAAACAAACATAAAAAACAAATACTATTGTTTTGTAGCCCGCTTGACCAAACTTCACTCACATGAAGTCTCACTCACTCTTTTGACTTTTTTGGTTTTAAAGCTACAATTCACGACGGTGTAAAATATATACAGTGCGAGTTTAATTGGGTGAATCTTGAAAATGGCAATGAGAAGAATGGTGGCTAAAGAATATATAACATATGCTTACATTCTCCTTTACATCTGCCTCTCCGCTGGTCAGATCTTCTTTAACAAGGTACCCATTGATCTTGCTATTGCAATTCTATCCATTGTCATGTCTGATTGTGTAGAAACACGACATTTTTACCGAATGAAATGAATTATTTAGCTTGGGGTTTTGGTTGGTTAAAGTGGGGTGTTGTTATGTTTGGTTTATGTAAAAACTGAGGAGAGCACTGTACATTATAATCATATTGGTGAGTTCCCAGAAAAGTGATTTGGCAATTCTGTATTAGTGGGTTTCAACAAGTGAGCTCTATGTATCAAGTTCTGCCAAAAAACAAGAAATGATTTTGGATTCATTAGTAGTTTGTATCTTTATGTAGGCTATATTTGGCTTTTGTTTGCCTCTATGACCTACTCATGTGTTGTGCTCTTGGTATTGATCAAACTTTGATTCATATCTGTTTTTTCGTTCCCAATTCAAAGAATCCAAGTAGGGGTTTTTGATCTCAAGAATGCTGCCATAATATAGACTTTCAATATTCCTTCGTTGTTTTAAGATTTCTGGTAGAATATAATATAAAATCCTGGAAAGCGTCGACCTCTAATACCTTAAGGTTTTAGATGAGCTGGTTACTCAACATGGTATGGTCGGCGGGGGTCTCAAGTTCGACTCCCTGCAATCCCCAATATTCACACAATTTATGAGGGACACAAGGCAAATTATTGCCCCAAAAATGGGCTCTCGAGTGAGGGGGAGTGTTAGAATATAATATATGATCTAAGTATAGGATGGGATAATAATCCTTTAAATTTTCATATCCCTTGTTTGTTGTTCAAAAACTTATTTAGGATTAGTCCAAGGATTATAATCCTTTAAATTTTCCTATCCCATGTTTGTTTTGTTGGAATAGGGGCCCTCTAATACTTGGTTGGAGTTTAATATATGATCCTGGAAAGTGTCTTCCTATAACACCTTTTAAGGTGATAAATTATTTATGTAGGACACTTAAGTGAGTAGCTTATCAAGTTTTATCTTTTATTTCATTTTTCAACTATATTAGGTTTAAATGTTTGAATTCATTTGTGTAGGTACTTGTTCTATTTTGTAATAGTAATTTTGAATTTTGAATTTTGAATTGCAGTGGGTTTTGTCATCAAAGGAAATAAATTTCCCATATCCTCTCGGGTTAACTCTACTTCATATGATCTTCTCCTCTGTATTATGTTTTGCTTTGACCAAAATTTTCAAGGTAATATTTCTTGTGATGTCTTTTTTGAACCTATGGTATACTATTTGGATTTACAACCGTGTAATGTGAAATCACATCTCCTTGCAGATATTGAAAGTTGAAGAAGGGATGACTGCAGAAATGTGTGTACTAATACATGTTTTGCAATACCTACACATAATACATGTTTTGTTATGCTTAAAACATTGAAATTGATTATGTGTGAAAAAGTCCATAACTTTACATTCCTAGCTACTCGATTTCCCAACACCCACTCCCATGCATATTTTAAAACCTGATCTCTCTTCTCACTATGCGTAAAAGTTTGTACGAGTAAATACCTCATAAACATGAAGTAGAAATGGTGTTTGAAACTAGACACATCTATACTTTTTTTTATTGTATATTTTTTTTTTCCTTTTTATTAATGAACCAAGAACAGAATTTAATTGCCTTTCTTAAATATTCAGATATGCCACTTCAGTCGTTCCAATTGGTGCAATGTTTGCAATGACTCTTTGGCTTGGAAACACTGCTTACCTTTATATCTCTGTTTCATTTGCACAAATGTTGAAAGCAATAAGTAAGTACAACTATTCTCTAAATTTTTAACTTCATTTATGTTGCAATGTTGCTTCCTTAGATGTGAATCTGATGATCTACTCGGACCTGTATATCAAGGCACTATTTGCTTTATTTGACCACTGTCCCAATAGTAAGTTGTGATAAAGCAATGCTTTGTTAATGAAATTTGCAGTGCCAGTAGCTGTTTTCATTCTGGGAGTAGCTGCAGGACTTGAAGTAATGAGCTGTCGTATGCTTCTCATTATGTCTGTGATAAGTTTTGGTGTTCTGGTGGCTTCGTATGGAGAAATAAATATTAATTGGATTGGTGTTGTGTACCAAATGGGTGGGGTTGTGGGTGAAGCTTTGAGGCTTATATTCATGGAGATTTTTGTTAAGAGAAAGGGCCTCAAACTAAACCCTATCTCTATGATGTACTACGTCAGCCCCTGCAGGTATGTACTTTCATGGTCAAAGCTTAAGTTCTATAATTCCTAACGACCATATTGTTTTTATATAGAATCTGTTGTTGTGTATAAACTTGGTGTCTGATGCAGCGCTCTTTGCCTTCTCATCCCATGGATATTCTTGGAGAAGTCGAAGATGGACGCACAAGGGTCATGGAGTTTTCAACCTCTAGTGCTCATACTTAACTCACTTTGTACCTTTGCTCTAAATCTCTCTGTTTTCCTAGTTATCTCGCATACAAGTGCTTTGACCATTCGTGTGGCCGGAGTTGTGAAGGATTGGGTGGTCGTCCTGTTATCAGCCCTTCTTTTTGCTGATACAAAGCTGACTCTCATCAATTTGTTTGGTTATGCAATTGGTAAGTATTTATATTGAAGTAAGCAATTTTACATATAGCACTCTGATCAGTCAAGTGGACTCGTGTCATATTTATTTGTGTTTGTGGTTACAATTTAAGGTTCATGTTAAGTGCTTGCAGATGCAAAACCAATGAGTCAGTGACACTCTTATTAGTATCACAATGCTAATAAAATTGCAATTAATTTAACAAAAAGTAGATAATAAATAAATAAATAAGAATTCTCTCTCTTGTGTTGTCACTTGATATTATTAAAATTTGTAAAACATGCATTTTAGTACATAACCACAGTGAAAATGACATCTATTTGGGAAAGATAATTGTCGTTTTTGCTATTTTATGTTCTATAGTGAAAACTGTAACTCTGATATTGGAACAGACAAAAGTATATATAATTATGGAGTGGAGGGGTAAAATTTAAGTTTCTGTAAGTATGTTGCTTCGATCGTTATGTATTGATGCAGAGGGCTTGGTTATTATCCATGTTAGTACCACACTAAATTATCATTTCCATGCAGCCATTGCCGGTGTAGCTGCTTACAACAATTCCAAGTTGAAAAGGGAAGTTGGTCAGGGCAACGCTGGTGGGTCTCAACATGGTGAATCTGTACCATTGACTTCTCCAGCAACCCCAACTAAATAGATTCACGAGTAAAACGAACTGTGGTTGCGTTTGTTCTCTGAGTGAGCATTCATCGAGCAGCATACACCCATTACCTCAAAGGAGGTCACAAATGTACTTGAGAGTTACTTTAAGTAATGTGACATTGTTCTTCGACCAAGCATTGCAGCTTTAGTTACAAATGCAACAAGGAATGAGAACAATTCTGGGTGTCTTCCTGTCTGAAATAGCTTGAAAGGGTTGGATATATTTTTTTTAATTTCTTGAACTGTTGTCTGGACTGTACATGATACGAACAGTACACATATAATTTTGTAAAAGATATCACCAATGTTAGCATATCTAAATATCTTGTACCATTTGAGCGCTGAGGAGATAGTTCAAGTGGTTAAGGAGGGTTCAATTCTTGCTCATCCCATAATAATATTATTTGTTATTAGCTTATAACCACGGTTACTTAAATTTTATTTATAATTATTTTGTTTATAATTATATTTTTATTACCCATGCAACACACGATTGTTTTTTTAATATTTATAATTATATTTATTTATGAATATTTTAATATTTAAAAGTTATTAGTTTACATGATTAAATTATTGTTAAAAAAGATTTAGCCAAAAAAATTATAGTTAAAAATTTGATATTTATTATATTTCACACGCTAAATTTAATATTTGTTTATATTGAGTTATAAAAATTAGATTTTGCCAATTTTATAGTCCACATGAAATTCACAAAATAATCTTTAATTTAGTTGTGGTTTAATAGTTCTTTTTCAATTAAAACTATTCTAAAACTAAAAAGAGAATAAAGTGACGAAATTTAATGTGGAGAATTCTATTCGATTTAGGAAATCTACTTATATGTAGTTTAGATTATTAGAATACCCTTTATTAACCAAATACAGTTTTTAATGTTAAATCTAACGGTTTTCACCTATCTATTTAACATTAAACGATTTTTATTATTTTGGTATTAAATGAGTTTCCTTATTTAATTACAACTATTTTTATGTTTTGACTTTTTAGAAAATCCAATCCTAATATAATATCTTTTAACTTATATCATTTTTAGATAATAACTTCTTTTTATATGATATAATCTTGATCATGTATTTTTAAAAGTATTGGATCTAACGGTTGAGAATGTTTTGGCGGTATTTAGGACCAAACTAACATGATAACATCATTAATTTTTCTTAATATACTCTTTTTTGTAATATGTTAAAGATGCGGGAACTTTGAACTTTTGAGAAAATAAATTATCAATTAAAATATAATTTTTTTTGTAATAGTTTTTCTTTTAAAGTAGTACACCGTGATCAAAATTCTGTATAAATTTCATTTTTTTATAGTATATCCGGTAAATATCTATGTTATTATATTAAAGACTAAATAATGAAAGCTTCCTTATAAGTTAAGTTTGGTCGCTTTATTTGATCACTCAATCCATAAATGTTGAATCTTTCAAATTAAATTGTTGAAAAACGTTAAATATAACAGTAAAATTATCATGTAGAATGATTAAGGTTTGAATCTACCAACAACATATTAAAATTTATAGGTTTTTTTGAAAAATAAGAATTTTTTCATTTTTTCTTGCAGACAAATGTTATTTGATAATATTTTTTGTAAAGTACGATTTTTCAGAAAACTACTATACTAATTGATTAGCAAACTTTTAAAGTTTCGAATTTAATAATTTACAATGTATATAGGTTTAAAAAGTTTGGCATGTAGCTGAGTCTAGCTGAGTCTAAAATTTCAAAATAAGGTTTTTTTTTTAATATGAATATAGTTCTGCTAACAATGAAATTAGGTATCTATGAGTTCTTATAAAACAAAATCACCATTTACGTATAATTTATTATTTAATAATAAATAATATTTGATTAGTTATGATATAAAACTTAATAAAATAGGATTAAAAATATGCACAATTTTATAAAATTTTATCCTCGTATTATTATATTCTTTGTTGATTTGAATTTTTCTTAGATTGATTTTAATTTTTGAACATAGATTTCTAAATTTAAAATAGTTAGAAAAACGTAATTAAATTGGTGTTAAAATAATGATGACATAATAATTATTATTAGAATTTAAATATTCACTTTATTAATTTGGACTTTATCTTGTGTTTTAAAAATTAGATTTTGACGATTTTACACCCCACATGAAGATAACTAAATTATCTTTAATTAAAAGATGGTTTAACAATTTTTATCTAGGTGGAATTGTCCGAAAAAGAAAGTAACGAATTTTTTACATGAAAAATTCTATTCAATATAGAAAACTTATTTATATTTGGTATATTTGGTTTAAATTATCAAAATACACCTTTTAGAATTTAAATATAATCCTATTATTAATAAAATAAACTTTTTTAATATTTGATTTAATAATTTTCATTTATCTATTTAAGATCTAATGGTCTTTATTAATTTGGTTGTCTACGACCAAAATTTGGGATAAGATCCATATTATGATTATTATATATAAGGATTTAATATAATAAGGATATCAACTATATACTGATATAAGTATCTTACTAACTGCTTTTATTTTTAATATTTCGGTTTTATTTACGGTGTAAATAATATTTTAAAATACATTATTACTTAAAAATTATTAAATAGAATAAAAATTATGTTATGATTATATAAAATTTTATTCTCATATTATTATATTCTTTATCGATTTGAATTTGTTCTTAATTAATTTTGATACTTTATTGAAAGAAACATAAAATTTCTATATTTAAAAGAATTAGTGGAAAAATAAATAAATTGGTGCTACAATAAAAAAAAAATATTTATTAAAATTTAGATACTCACTTTAATATTTGGGTTCTATCCTGAGTTTTAGAAATTGAATTTTGACGATTTTACAACTCATGCGAAACTAACGAAATTATCTTTAATTTAATGATGGTTTAATAATTATTATCTAACTTGACCAGTTGACCTACCCATAAAATAAACTGAAAAGAAAAGATGGTTAAGAAGTTTTACACAAAGAATTCAATTCAATATAGAAAACCAATTTATAATTGGTTTAAATTATCAAAGCACACTTCTTAGTATTTAAATATAATCCTACATTGAATCAAATACACATTTTAATATAAGTATTATATTCAAAATTATCGTTTATGAATATGAAACCCTCAACATTTTAATAATATTTTGATATTATCCCTTTGTTATATGTAAAATAATATAATTATAATTTGGATTAATCGAATTGTTATGTTTTTTCAGAAAAAAAATGTTTAATATGAAATGTTATCTTGATATTTGGTTTAACAATTATTATCTAACTGGAACTATACATAAATTCAAGAGAAAAGATATTTAAAAATTTTTACATAGAAAAATTTTAAATTATCAAAATACACTTTTTAGTATTTAAATATAATTCTATTATTAATCATATACACTTTTTAATATTAGATCTAACAATTCTCATCGATCTATTTAAGATCTAACTATAATTATTAATTTGGTCGTATTCTGATTGTACACGGACCAGATCGATTTTAATTTTTTCTTAAATTGATTTTAATATTTTATTGAAATAAACAAAGAATTTATAAATTTAAAAGAATTAGGAAAAAAAATTAAATTGGTGCTACAATAATAAAAAAATATTTATTAAAATTTAGATAATAACTTTATTGTTTGGCTCTTGGGCTCTATCTTGAGTTTTAGATAACAGATTTTAACAGCCCACGCGAAGCTTACAAAATTATCTTTAATTTAATGATGGTTTAATAATTATTATCTAACTGGAACTATCCATAAAATAAAGACAAAAGATAATTACGAATTTTTACATAAAGATTTCTATTCAATATAGAAAACCCATTTATAATAGGTTTAAATTATCAAAATACACCTTTTAGTATTTAAATTATCAAAATACACCTTTTAGTATTTAAATACAATCCTATTATTAATCAAATACAGTTGTTAATATTATATCTGACGATCCTCATCGATTTGAATATTCCAACGGATCGTATACTTTTGGTAGTACTGTGACCGACCAAAGTTTTGGATAAGATCTCCCTTACGCTTATTATATATAAGGAGTTAATGCGATTGCTTTTGGTTAAAGTCAACTTTAACCCTTTTTTATACAAAATAAACAATAATAATCCTTTTTAAAATTTTGGTCAATTTTGATATTTTGATACTCATAATTGAGTATCCTAATTTGTATAAGATACTTCATTGGTATTCATCAAAAAAATGATTATTTTTGTAATTTTTTTCATTGCTTTCATGGTATTGTTGACAAATCTAAAATTTTATTTTATTACTTTAATTTACACTAAAATTATGACGCTGATATTATTTTCAGGGGTAACAACTGACAACCAACAATATTACCTAACAGAATTGTAGAAGGGGATTGAATACAATTACTTGATATTTCTCAAACTTAAAAACAACTTACAAATTAAAACTGAACTTATAAAATAAAAACCACAGGCACTTAATAATTTCAGTTGGATCATCAAACAATCCAACTGAAGTGATTTTTATTGCGGAAATAATCTGTGATACAAAAGTACACAGCTGCTCAGTTACAATAATGTAGAGAAGAAAAATGCTCTCAAAAATAGCTAATACAATCTATTTGTTTTTCTTCTCTTCTTCTAAAGTAACTGCTACACTTGGTTATATAAACTCAAGTTTACAACTCTATTTTTGGCTACACTAAAAGTACAATGAGTAACCGCCAATAGTTTGCTTTTCATCTCTTTGTCCAGTGGTCCTTGGAGATATTTGCTTTTGTCTTCATGCTTATTATGATCACTCCCAAGAGCCCAATTAGAAACTGGGATGTTTCCTTATTCCCCATGTCCATTTTAATGGTTTCCAATGCAAAGTACACTTCCACATCACCTTTAGATCTGTTCAGTAAACTGTCACTATCACTTTGTCAACTATTCAGAAAAGCAATAATGATTCGTTGATAGCAGGAACAGGAAGATGTGTTTCGTTGATAGCTTTATTCTTCATTTCGTTGATGAGTAAACTCCATACCATTGACAGAGTAATCTTCAATCCATTGACATATCTTCACTTAGGCAAAATTACAAGGCATGAGATATTTACAATTAACCAACCTATTTTGCCTATCTAGTACTTAGTCAACATGACTTAGAAAACCTATCAAATATCTACAATGAAATGCATATCAAACTAGAAGTATTGTACAGTGTAATTGCTACATCACTCATTTCGTTGATGAGCTTCCTGTCAACGGAATGCTGCAAATCATGCCATTTCGTTGACAGCTACAAAATGACTTTACACAAATTCTACTAAGTGTTTTATGTTTATCATCAAGAACAACATATTCCTAACAATCTCCCCCAATTTATGACTGATAGAATAACAGCCATAAATCAAGAGACTTGATGATAACAAAAACACTCAGATACATCATAAATTACAAAAATAGAAAATGCATTAAGCTTCATAATATTTTAGACAAAATACAAGACTTACAAGACTAATGCCCAAAAGTGCTCCTCTAGACTGAACAAATGATTCATATGTGTCTTCTTTGTGGCATTAACAAGAAAATGCATTAACTACTTTATTATTATTTTTTATTAATTAACCCGATTTTTGAACGATTAATCTGATTTTTGACCGATTCAACCGATTTTTGACCGTTTTTCTGAAAAAATGATTAATTAACCGATTTTCGCTTAATCAGTTCGGTGACCCGCCGTCTAGCGATTAATCGGTGATTAATCCCGATTAATCGCCGACTTTTAGAACACTTATAATAACACTATATTAGAAAATAGAACATCATCATTTATCATGATTGTATATTTTCCTAAGTTTTGCTTTTTCATATTTCAGCTATTTTGAAAATTTTCTTGTTTGTAACTTAATTATATCAATGAGGTTAAATTATGTAGGAGTATTTATTACTGTTATTATTTATATATTACTAGATTATAATCCGTGCAAAGCACAATTATTTTTTTAATATCTATAATTATATTAATTTTATGTTATTAGTTTTTTAGATTTTATTTATTATATTTTATAGGCTCAATACATTATTTATGTTATATCTTGAGTTCTAAAAATCATATTTAAAAACAAATTTATAGTACACATAAAACTCACAAAATAATCTTCTACTAACACTACACCATAGATTGGCTATTGCAACGCGCACTGAAAAAATTGCTCAAAAATCGTTGCTACTAATGACAAGTTTTGAAAAATTTAGAAATATTGTAACGTTTTTTAAAATTGTTGCAATTCAATCTAATTTATGCAAAATATGAATTATATTGTAACGAATATAGATAAACGTTGCGATTAATTTCAAAATTTTGGGCCAGTATATGGCGGGCTTTTAAAAAATTAAGCGGGCTTAGTAATTTTTGTTTGCCCGGTTTTTCTAAAAGAGGATTTTGACTAAAACAAATACAACAGACAAACATACAACACAGAGAGACGAGAGAGAGAGAGACAAGGCGAGAGAGAACTCAAACTCGAGCAATGAAGCTCGAAAATTCAAGCTCGAGGAACACTCAAGCTTGAACACTGAAGCTAGAAAAAGGTATCTTCTATCCCTAAATTGATTTTAAAATCTACTATTTAGATGAATTTTTCCTAAAAGGTATCAATTAGGATTTATTCGTTAATTTGTGTTTGTTTTTAAATAGGAGTATATTTCTGTTCTTTTATGTTTGGTATTCAATTACGGTATCAATTATGTTCTTTTAAAGCTTTTACAATGAGATTTTCTTTAAGTCAATTTTCAAAATTAGGTATTCCAACATTTTTTTTATTAGGGGTTTTGAATTGTAATATTGCTTTTAGAATGTGTTAATTTTGGTGTTTCAGACAGTCCACACTGACCCCGACAAGATTTCGCCGCTCGTTGGTTACTTTCCGACCAGTTTTGACCCATTTAAAGATTGTTCTGATTAATTCTAATAAGGTACATTTTTGTAAGTTTTTCTGTTCTTTGTATTGAGTTTGATTATGTGATTTATATGTAAAGTTCTGTGCTTTTTGAAGAATTATTGAATTGGGTGTTTGTAATTAGTATTGCATTGTAAGTTTCTGATTAGAATGATGTGTTTTTTATTAATGTGAAATTGTGGATTTAGAATAGAGAAGGTGTAGTTTTGGATGATAAGATACATGTTATATGATGATTTTCTCCGCCAACACTCTCTGCCTATAATCTGCCTATTTTAAATGATGATTTAGAATAGAGAAGCCTATTTTAAATGATTGAATTATAATTTGCCTATTTCTCGAAGAACTCTCCTTTTGTCTTTTGTCCATGTACGTTAAGCTATCCAACATAGCCCTTTCTAAAGCGTTTATATTATGTCCTGATATGACAACTTTTGATAAACTTATCAGATGGGTTGACATACTTTGTCCAAAGTTTCTGAAGTTCTGGGAATGCTATATCCAGCCATGGTTTTGCACGACCATTAAAATGGACGACCCCAGCACTTTTAGCATCTGCAATGCTTGTATTTTCCTGATAGCCAAGTCCTAACATGTGCCATAAGGGATCAATAATTTTGACATGGCCATGGAAAGCTATTAAACCTGGTGGTAACGTTCCAAGGATTGTGGTTTTGATGATGTGGAATCCATGAAAAAGATCCAGATAAGATTGTACAATAATTACACATGTATCGAAACAAGATGCCCGATCCAGGTGATCTCTCAAATATATCTCTTTTTGTTTTTTGTATCTGAAGAGAACAAAGATTCAAGGATCGCGGTTAGGTAAAGCAGTTTTTATGTGAAAACAAGTATACTGCTCTGTTTAAAAATTGAACAAAAATGTTTAGGAAAATTGTAGAACTTGGGCAGAACAGTTGTTCTCACATGTTTTCATGCTGCTAAAATTGTTGTCCATAAAGCTCGGTCTCTACCCTAAGATATAATATTTAATTTAGAAGTTCTAACTCCGGAAAATATTGTTTTTCTAGGAATTCAAATATAGGGAAACTTTATAACAAATGATGATCAGTTTACATGACTTCTATGAATAGGTTCTGAGGTTATATGAAGAAAGATGACACAATGAACGAAATAAGAAGTTGGAATTTCCAACACAGATGTTGTAATGAATATTAAAGAACTAATACAGTTACAATACATTAAAATTTATATAAATAATACATTAAAAATTATTTAGATACTGCATGGGTTGTAAGCTTGTGTATACAAAATACAAACTGCTTGCCTCTTCCACAATTCAGGAGAGCTCTGCGCTTTGCTCTTTTCCGCGAAGCATTTATTTATACTCACTTATCTATAACAGACGATAGTAGCTAAGTAAGTATATCAATCTAGCAGTTTGTATCGATGGATAAATAGGTACTAAGTATATCAATCTAGCAGTTTGTCTATGGTCACTAGCAAGTAATTTCTTTATTTATCGCCAGTTAGTACTATCACTATAATCTTAAAATATACCCAAAACTTGTTTTTGCTTTTCTTCTTACTATTTCAATAAAGATATTTGTATTAATTTTAATACTCAATTGACCCAGCGGAAAGAGTATCGCGTATGTAATGAATTTTTTTTCCTGTACAGGGAGTATATGATAATCAGCAAGGTGGCAATGCATTTAGCATTTTTTTTCCTGTACATGTGTAATTATTGTACAATCTTATTTGGGTTTGTTGAATTCAATTCATATGAAGATGTTAAGAAGGCCATGGAGGCTCTGAATCTTGTTGCAGATGAAGTAAGTTTGGTGCACTACTAAAAACAGAAAACCGAAATGGAAAGATAAAAATGAAATTGAACTTTTTTTTATGGCGTACAGCGTACTAAATGCAAGACTGGTTTGATTAGTGTTCAGTTGAATTGTGCAGATAGTATATTACAAAATTTTAAATTTAATAATGTAATAAAATGGCTGAAAAATGACTTCCAACTTAAATCTTATTATTTGGCCAAAATAATGGACAACCGACCGACAAACAATTATCTCATGTTTGGATTTAATAGTATAGTATGGCCATATTTTCGTCCTAGGAGACTCTGATGTACAGTCATTATGTTAGTATATAAAACAGAACGCATTGACATATGCATCTATTCCTAATGTTTATCATTTCTGTTATACACATGTCGCACTTCTGAGTTCTGATAGTAATTTACAGTCTGCTACTCTTTTGGTATTTCAGTGACAGATTAATAGAGCTATCTGTTGGAGGAACTACCGTTGCTGACATTTTTAAGTTGCATGGAGAAAGCTTCTTTAGAGATAATGAGGTTGGTCCAGAATAACTGCAATTAATAATTGGTTCAAACCTAATCTTTTCATTGAAAATCACCTTTGAAAAGTATTATATATATAAAAGACTAATTAATTACTCAACTACTGCTATACCAGGTTAATTGGATGTAATGACTACCACACATTTGTAGAAGATTTTGTGCTAATAGGGTTCTGATGTTTTGTGTTCTGTCCGTCTGCTGTTAATGTGTACATGTGATTGCCCATTCTGGTCGTTCTGTGATTTTGATGTGGTTTACATTGGAAGCAGTTGCTCCCTCCTTGTCATTGACAGAGGATACAAGGCAATCCGTGAAATCCAACTTCCTTTTGATGATTACGCTTATCAATACAACAGTGGCTTTCCTCTTGGTATACTAATCTCTCCAACTCACTTGCATTTGTATACATATAACAATATGAACTGAAGAATACCTACAAAACGTATAATATCTCTAAAGAATACCTACAAGACATATAATATCTCTATATAGGAATTGCTGTGCTATTAGCAGCAGGCTTCTTTGGTTACATGCTGGCATTGTTACAACGCAGGGTTGGTTCAATCGTATCTTCTCAAAATGTGAGTTCAAATGATTACTTAACCATTTACCTTGTATAAATATATTGGTCTTTATCAAATATGTGCTGAAAATTCATTAGGATCATCATAATGTTAAGAAAAATTGAAAAGGAAAATTCTTGAACAGCCTCGTGGACGGACGAAAGAAGGGAAGTTGTCGGGATTGGATCTCATCCAGAAAAAAGACAAAATATATTGGTCTTTATCAAATATGTGCTGAAAATTCATTAGGATCATCATAATGCAAATGATATCCCTTTTATTTAATTTGAGAAACAGAATACTTTTTTATATATGCTTAATTTTGCAGGATCAGACTACAACAGAAACGAGCCATGCTTCTGTCCTATACCAAAAGCCTTTGAAGTTATCAGTCAGGCCACCATTGATTCCAAATGAAGACGAACAAGAAAAACAAGAAGAAGAAGGCTTTACAGCATCTTTGGGAAAGCTTATTTCTAGCACTGGAGCTTCAGCTGTGGAAATATTGGGCGGGATATTTCCTGGTCTTAGGAAGAAGCATCAAAACCATCAGCTTCCAGACCAGCAAGAATATCAGCAAGAACACAAGTATTCAAATACTTGGGCAGTGCAGGACATTTTTGTAATACCAGATGAAGAGGAGCCGCCCTCTATTGACACAAGAACTCCTACTCCACGAAAAACATATCCATTCATGTCCCAGGATGTTGAAAAAATGCAACAATTTCGACAAAGCCGCAAATTTTACAGTGGATTGGATGGAGAATCGCAACAGCAACATGATAACCTTAAGTTTAAATTATTTGTAATAGTTGGCTAACTGATTATCCTTTTGTCCAAGTAGGTGTATGCGACTTGGCATGTTTTGCTAAGTAATTAAGTGTATGCGCGCATACAAGACTTCATGTTTTGCTAAGTAATTAAGTGTATGCGCGCATACAAGTCTTTGTCGTTTTTCTTAGACTTAGCTTTGGTATGGTTTCTACGAAGATGTCGTACGTAGTAGTAGTCATGGTGCAGCTTTAGAACAGTTGGTAATTAGTGCTGTATGAAATGACATTGATTTGGTGTTGCTTGGATTTGTGGCTTTTATGCCTGGCTAGTTTAATTTTCAAATGGAACCACGCAATTTTATTTTTTAAATATTGTTGCAATTGTGCCAAAAAGATGTTGCAAATACTGTTAAAATTGCTATAAAATTATTGCAATAAGGGCTTAAACTGTTGCAATTTATCTAATAAATTTATTGCAATTGGACTAATATTTGTTGCCTTAAACTGACTTGTTTGCCAACAATTTGCTACTGTAATGATTTTTAAATGTTGCTAAAGACCATAAAACGTTGCCACATGTCTGTATTGCAATGATTTTTAACGTTGCTATATGCAGCTGAAATCGTTGCTAAATGGCTCTATTGCAACAGGGGCGGATGCAACAGTGAACTTTTGGACATTCGTTGCAATTAAGTCTAATGCAACAATTATAGGTCTTAAGGCAATATATTTGTGGTGTTGCAATATGCAATCTATGGTGTAGTGTAAAACAAATTTGTAGTTCTTTAATAATTTTTATATTATTAGTTTTTACACTTTATTTATTAGGTTTTATACGCTCAATATATTATTTATGTCGTGTCTTGACTCTTGAGTTCTAAAAATTAGATTGAACGATTTTACGGCCCAAACAAAACTCACAAAATAATATTTAATTTAGTTATGGATTAATAATTTTTTCCCAATTAAAACTACCCAAACACCGAAGAAAGAATAAGAATGATGAATTTTTACATTACTTCTATTCAACTTATGAATAAAATTAAAATAAAAAACCCTAATAAAATTAGAATTAAAGTATAGACCAGCAATCAAATAAACCTACTCAACTCAGAATTAAAGTTATGAATTTTTATATGGAGAATTCTAGTCAACTTAAAAAACCTACTCATATTTGATTAATATTATAATAATTAATTATTTTAATATTAAATATAACGGTTCTCATACATGTCTATATATTGATTAACGATTCTTATTGATTTGAGGGTGGACGGACCAAAGTTTTGGATAAGATCCCTCTTTTGACTTTAGAAAACAAGTTCAAATTTAAATTCATATTAAAATCCAAAATTACATGTTCAGTAAAATTCAATTAGCACGAATATCCATATTACTTTTACATCCTTAATATATTTTCATATAAAAAATGATATGACACAAAATTTAAATTTTAGTACTTAAACTTTTACTAATTTATATCATGTGTCATGCTAAGAAGTGGCACACTTATTCTTTTTTTTTTTTTGTATATTTTAATTTTTAAAGATTGATTTTTGTTATAAATATTTTGATTATAATCAATTTTAAAATAGTTAATCATATATATTAAGATAAATAGACCTAGAGATGTATCTAATTAAATAGTTAGATGCATTTTAAATAGTTTAATTATAATAAGAATAAAATTTTATTAGAAAAAGCAAGGTGTTTTAACTAAAAAAGTCAATTAGTTATAAATATGTATTGTTGTTATTTAATAATATTTTTTTATAAATAAGTAAGGGTAATTAAGTAAAACCACGTTGTATCAAAAAACTGGTACCGTACCAACCAATCAAACTTTTAATGTTTCGGCTATTATATATTATAGTATAGATATATAGCTTATAACTCATGCAATGCACGACTTTTTTTTTTAATATTTATAATTATATTTATTTTATTTTATTATTTTTTAGATTTTATTTATTACTTTTTATACGCTAAATACATTATTTATGTTGTATCTTGAGTTCTAAAAATCAGATTTAAAAACAAATTTACAGCCCACATAAAACTCACAAAATAAACTTTAATTTATTGATAGTTTAACAAAAAAAAAATTCAATTAAAACTACACTGAAATTGAAGAAAGACTAAAATAACGAATTTTTACATTAGTTCTATTAAACTTAGGAATAGAATTAAATTTTACAAAAAACATTCCAATTAAAACTACCCTGAAATTGAAGAAAGAATAAAATAACGAATTTTTACATTAGTTCTATTCAACTTAGGAATAAAATTAAAATAAAGAAATCAACCTAACTTAGAATTAAAGTATAGACCAATAATCAAATAAATATACTCAACTTAGAATTTGAAGTTACAAATTTTTACATTGATAATTCTAGCAAACTTAGAAACCTACTCATATTTGGTTTATATTATTAAAATAAATCTTTTTAATATTAGATTTAACGGTTCTCATTCATTTATTTTAAGATCAACGGTCCTTATTGAATTGGATGCACGGGATAATTATCAATTTTTTTTAAAAAATATTTAATTATTATATTAAATTCAAACATTTATATATTTAACTTTTAATTTTTTTGATAATATTTTATTATATAATTATAATTTATTGATATGTTGCATAAGTTCTAACTTTTATATCGAGACAACTCTAATAATTATTTCTCATTGGCAATTTTTTTACAAACCTACTCTTTTATGTTTTTATTTTTAAATTCAAATAAAATTATCACATTTAATATTAAAAATTTACCGATGATATGGGCTAAAAATAACCCTAGATATGTAATTAATGATATATTAATTAGACCTAGTTCGGTCCAAGAATTAGGCCCGATAAAAAGGCCCGAAACCCTAATCATTTATTAATTTCGTAAATTAATAAATAAGGGAAATTACCAGCTCATTAAATGAGTCCAAAGCATATTAAATTCTTCAAGAATCAGCAATCAAGACACACAAACCAACTAGGAGTCAGCCTCCTACGAAATAGGATTCACAATCCTGATCTAAGAAGGCGACTTGGCCCCCAAGTCACCTAATTCTATTCTAAATGCAAGGCTCCTGACGCCTATATAAGGACCCTGATCCTACAATCAGAACTACGTTTTTTGGCTTGATTCTCTACATAACAGAGATACGTAGGCATCTTGTGAGGACCTGTTTAGTCACGAACCACGAGAGCAGCCATAAAGACACGATTGTCCACCATCATTCATTGAATATAGCCGTCAACATCTAAATCTACTTTTCATTCCATAACATTTGGCGCCGTCTGTGGGAAGCTTACAACAACCATGGCTATAACACGAAGAACAGCAACCGCTACTGGATCAACTGTCACCACCACTGTTCCGATCACCACGGAACCAGGGTCGTTGCCCATCACCACAGAGGTGGTTTCTCAACCACAAGGGACGAATCCCCAAGCTTCCATACCTCAGAACGAGACTAACCCTCTTCAGATGGTTGTCTCGCCCCTCGACCATAACCTTCCCCATGGAGCACAGATCTCCACAACCGTGCTTCCTATAAGCACCAATCCAGCATACGGACTGCCCAACTATCCCCCTGAAGCCGGAGGGAGTGGCCATGCCCCAATAATTCATGAACCATACGAACCACCCTACATTCGAGGATTGGGACCTGTCCCTGAAGGAAGATACTTGGATTATTCTGGGCCCTACTCTGATGACTACTCGTCTGATGAAGGACGAGATCGAGCACCCAGAAGAAGAAGAGCCAGCAAAGAGCCCCTTGGAAGAAGGAATCGGGGGGCAACTACAAGGGCACCTATGACTGCCATGGAAAGGATAAGGGCTCATGAGGCTGAGATCCAGAAACTAAAGAAAAACATAGAGATAGAGCAACAAAGGAGGCAGACTCAGGCTTCGAACCAAGGGGCAGGAGATGTCCCCATAATTGATTTAGGAACACCTTCAAGGAGGCAAGAAGGAGCTAGGGCTCCAAGGACGGAGATTCCCAAGTCAGATCCCCGTGTTTTAACACAACTGGGTGACCCAGACGATCCTATTCCACCCTTCACTGAAGAAGTAATGGACGCTCATGTATCAAGGAAATTTAAGATGCCTACTATCAAGGCATATGACGGAACGGGTGATCCCGCAACCCATGTGAGGACTTTTTCGAATGCACTATTGCTGCAACCAGTCACTGATGCTCTTAAATGTAGAGCGTTTCCACAAACCTTGGCCGGCATGGCCCAAAGGTGGTATAGCCGCTTGCCACCCAACTCTATCAGTTGTTTCAGAGAGTTGAGCACGGCCTTCATCAGTCAGTTCATAAGTGGACGGGTACATGAGAAAAGCTCTGCTTCACTCATGAACTTAACTCAAGGAAAGAATGAGACGTTGAGAGATTATCTCAAGCGCTTCACCAAGGAGACATTAAACATACCTGATCTAGATAACAAGGTAGCTATGATAGCCCTTCAACAAGGAACCACGGATGTCTTTTTCAAGATGTCATTGGCTAAACACCCCCCTGAGAGCATGACTGAGCTCCAACAAAGGGTTGGAAAGTACATCAAAGTTGAGGAAAGCATGAAGAAAATTGACACAGGTGGTGAAAATAATGGTGGCTCGAATAAGCGAAAGACGGAGCAAGAGTATGATGTCAAGGACAAATATCCTCGTACGACTAGAGACTCTGATTCAGACACGAAATTTACCGAATATGCAAGGTTGAATGCTCCAAGGAGTCAAATCCTCTTTGACATTGAGAAAGATAGGGACTTTCGATGGCCGAAGCCACTAAGGGGAGATCTTGAGAAGCGAAACAAGAACAAGTACTGTAGGTACCATAAAGACTCGGGCCATGATACTGATGATTGCAGGCAACTCAAGGATGAGATCGAGTTCTTAATCCGAAAAGGAAAACTCGATAAGTTCACTAAGGATGGGAATCGAGGAAATCAGCATGGAAACTATGAAAGGAAAAATTATGATACGAGGGACGACGACCAAGATCATAATCCTAAGCCCCGAGGGCCTGTTATCAATATGATATATGGAGGACCAGCTGCTACGTTAAGGCCTAATAGAGTCGGGGGGCAGGTTCTCCCAATCGAGGTTATGGATTCAAGAGATGACGAAGAGATAAGGGACTGAGATGCCAGGAACATGGCATGCCCCAAATTTGAAAGTTTATTATGTTTAATTGTTTCCTAATAGTACAAGTAGCAATAAGGTCGACGAAACCATTATGAGCTTTTCAGCTCTTAATAGGAAGTAAAGCTATGTAAGGGTTGAACCCTCTTTTTTAAAGAAAATATTCAAGTTCTTTTTCACTATTTTATTACTTATCTGTGTTTGAGCATTTCCTTATCGTTTTGTTAAAGAGCAAGTTGTACCAATAGCATTTGATTAAAGTGCCAACCCATTCAAGAGGCCAAGTACTAGGAATTGCCTTACAAAAGATAAGTTAAATAAATATAAGTGAGCAAACAAAACAGATATAACATAAATAGCATGCATGGATGGAAGATCCCGAAAGACCAAAGAGTTATGTTACAAACGCCAAATGAAATCTTAAAGTCCATAAAAGGACCTTAAATAGAAACAAGATATAGAGAGCCACGCAGGGCCAATAAAATCTACTCTAAGTCATCAGCGGGTCCTTGTCAAGAACAAGGGCATCCCCACGAGGGGCATCTAAGTCCTCTATGAAGTCATCAGTGGTCTCGGACTCATACAAGCCTCGAACGGCTATTAAGGCCCAGGCATTAGCTGACTTCGTGGTTGAATTTACCATTAACAACCAAGAAGTCGGGGGGCAAGAGATAATACCCCATGAATACCCGAAGTTGGGTGTTCTATTTTGATGGACCATCAAAAACAAAATCAAGCGGAGCAGGTTTAGTGTTACAAAGTCCTGATGGATTTTTCATAGAGTATACACTAAAACTTGACTTCCCAACAACAAACAATGAGGCTGAGTACGAAGCCCTGATAGCTGGCTTAGGGCTGGCTGGAGCATTGAGAGTTAAAACCCTGAAAGTAGGTGGAGACACGATGCTAGTGGTTTCCCAAGTAAATGGGGAATTTGAGGGCACAGATAAAGTCATGGCCAAGTACTTAAAACTTGTTAAGGTCATCATGACTCAGTTTGATGAATGCTACGTAGAGCACGTTCCGAGGGAGGAAAACGTGAAGGCTGATGCCTTGTCTAAGTTTGCCTCTTCTGAAATTGAAAACTATGCAGGGAGAGTATACTTCCAAGTCTTGAAGACCCCAAGCATCAACGAAAAGTTGGTAGCACCCATTGGTATTTCCAGTTGTTGGATTGATCCCATCAAAGCTCATCTGGAAACTGGGTGGCTGCCCAACGACACTTCAGAAGCACGAAAGCTATACGTCAAAGCACTAAGGTATGCCCTAATTGAGGGAATCCTATACAAAAAGTCTTTCATCATTCCTTATATGAAGTGTTTGAGACCCCAAGAGGCAGAATTGACCCTAAAAGAAGTACATGAAGGAATCTGTGGGCAACACTTGGGGGGCAGAGCCCTTACACATAAAGTCACCCGTCTAGGTTTCTATTGGCCAAGCATACTTGCTGATGCTAAAAGCTATGCGAGAAAATGTGAACGGTGCCAGAAACATGCACCAGTGGTTAGACAACCACCTGAGATGATGACATCCATTAACTCTCCTATCCCTTTTGCTATGTGGGGAATGGATATACTTGGGCCATTTCCAATGGCGAGTGCTCGAAGAAAGTTCTTGATAGTGGCAATCGACTACTTCACTAAGTGGATTGAGGCTAAACCTTTAGCCAAGATAAACCACCAAACAAGTGATGCACTTCTTCTGGGAAAGTGTAATATGATATATGGAATCCCACGAATCCTGGTTACGGACAAGGGAACCCAGTTTAACAATGATGAGTTCAAGAAGTATTATGAAGAGAATGATATCCAATTACGCTTCACTCCTGTTGCTCATCCTCAAACAAATGGGCAAGCTGAGGTTGCAAATCGAATTATCCTAGATGGACTAAAGAAGAGAGTTTAACACTCCAGAAACACTTGGGCAGACGAATTACTCCCCATACTTTGGGCATATCGTAATACCTGTAAAGTCACCACTGGAGCAACCCCATTTCTGCTGGTATATAGGGCAGAAGCAATGGTTCCAGTAGAGATTACCCACACGTCTCCAAGAGTTGAGGATTACGAACCAGAGACAAATGGAGAAGGCTTGAGGTTAGCTTTAGATCTAATTGATGAAGTTAGAGACAAGGCAAATGCCAAGATAGTTCAGCATCAGAAACGAGCATCTTTCTATTACAACCTAAGGGTTAAAGAGAGATTCTTCCGTCAAGGAGACTTAGTCCTCCGAAAGATTGAGGCATCCGGAGTTGGACAAAAAGGCAAGTTGGCCCCAAATTGGGAAGGACCATATCACGTTAAGAACGTGTTTGAACGAGGCTCGTAAAAGCTAGAAACCCTCGAAGGGCATGAGGTGCCAAAAACTTGGCATGCCTCAAACTTGAAATCATGATCTTCCTAGAAAGCAGATGAAGGATTGAGCCCGTTTTGATGGGTAGAAACATCCTCAAAAGCTTTGCCAAGACAAACTACAAATTATTGCAAAGGAAAAAATACAAAATATGCATGTCAACTACACAAATAGAGTTGAATACAACGAACCCCGAAGGGTTGAAACCCCTGAAAATTCGAGGAAGTATAGCTCAGAACGAGCTTCGATTCGATATACTGGAAGCTCAAAATTAAAGAAACGAGTGAAATGTTATGTCTATCTTCGTTCATGAAGACCCCTCAATGTGTTTATTACTTTTCATGATCCAATCGTGAATAATAAATAAACAAAGCATATGTCACAAGCACAAATTAAAACAAAGCCCTAACCCGCGGAAAATTTTGCAAAATCATGTATCAGAATACAAGCAAAATCATGTATCAGTATACACACGACCCAAATTCCAGGTCGAATTTACACAGCATCCTGGTCGAACAAACCTGTTCGAAAACGAACTAAAAAATGAGTTCGACATGTTCGATCTGAAGACAGTTTGAGGTCGAAAAACTAAATAAAGCTTCTGGTCGAAATTACACGAGGTTGAGGTCGAAACTTTGAGCTCGAAAATACACTGTAATTCCTGATCGACATGTTCGACCTTGTCCCCCTTCCTGGTCGAAAATAGCCTGGAGAATCCTTGTCGAAAATGACCTAGGATTCCTGGTCGAAAAATCCAGGTCGAAATAGCCTGGATTCCTGGTCGAAAATTCCTGGTCGAATTTATACTAAAATTCCTGGTCGAACCATTCGACCTCACCCCAGTCCTGGTCGAAAAATCCTGGTCGAAAATGACCTAGGATTCTGGTCGAAAATTCCTGCTCGAAAATGCAAAGAAACGAGGTCGAAAATTCCTGCTCGAAAATGCAAAGAGATGAGGTCGAAAATTTGAGGTCGAAAAAGACCTAAATTTCCTGGTCGAACTGATCGACCTCATTCCAGTTCAGGTCGAAATTGACTTGACTTCCTGGTCGAAATTGACTTGACTTCCTGGTCGAAATTGACTTGACTTCCTGGTCGAAATTGGCTTAATTTCTGATCGAAAATACTCTGAAAATTCCTAAAATATTAGGAATAATTATTAAAAATACCTGTGGGTACATGAAAATTCCTAAAATATTAGGAATAATTATTAAAAATACCTGTGGGTACATGAAAATTCCTAAAATATTAGGAATAATTATTAAAAATACCTGTGGGTACATGCAAATTCCTAAAATATTAGGAATAATTATTAAAAATACCTGTGGGTACATGCAAATTCCTAAAATATTAGGAATAATTATTAAAAATACCTGTGGGTACATGAAAATTCCTAAAATATTAGGAATAATTATTAAAAATACCTGTGGGTACATGCAAATTCCTAAAATATTAGGAATAATTATTAAAAATACCTGTGGGTACATGGAAATTCCTTAAATATTAGGAATATTTCATATAAATGTCAAATTAGCCTCGAATAAGGCAACAATCGTCGTAAATGTGTAGGTCGCTCCACACTTTGCAATAAGGCGATACTTGTGAAACACTGGTGTAAATAAAGTCCTGTAAAGGATAAAAAGACCCCGAATCTCGAAAAAGGTCAATATAATTTCTACGAAAACTTGAAAAGTTTTCCTAGAAATTGGGGGGCAAATAATATGGGCTAAAAATAACCCTAGATATGTAATTAATGATATATTAATTAGACCTAGTTCGGTCCAAGAATTAGGCCCGATAAAAAGGCCCGAAACCCTAATCATTTATTAATTTCGTAAATTAATAAATAAGGGAAATTACCAGCTCATTAAATGAGTCCAAAGCATATTAAATTCTTCAAGAATCAGCAATCAAGACACACAAACCAACTAGGAGTCAGCCTCCTACGAAATAGGATTCACAATCCTGATCTAAGAAGGCGACTTGGCCCCCAAGTCACCTAATTCTATTCTAAATGCAAGGCTCCTGACGCCTATATAAGGACCCTGATCCTACAATCAGAACTACGTTTTTTGGCTTGATTCTCTACATAACAGAGATACGTAGGCATCTTGTGAGGACCTGTTTAGTCACGAACCACGAGAGCAGCCATAAAGACACGATTGTCCACCATCATTCATTGAATACAGCCGTCAACATCTAAATCTACTTTTCATTCCATAACAACCGAGAACATTTTTTTATGTATTTATCTTATCTTGGTAATGTATATATGATATAAGTAAAGTCGTAGCAGAGAATCGAACCATGGTCTTTCCGATAATAATAATTCTGAAATTACAATTTTAGCCATGACGACCAAGCCATGTTAACTCTCTTATGCTAATTATATATAGGATATAATAATGAATTAATTTAGCTTTTTTTATTGAATTTTTTTACCTTGTTAGGTCCCGTTTGACATTGTTGTTGGATACATCAACAACAACTTTTTATGAAAAGCAGATAAAAAAGTGTTTAATAAATTTCGAAAGTTGCTTTTGTGAAAAACGTTTTTAGCTGAAAAACTACTTTTAGAGAAAGCAGGTCCTCTTATGCTTTAAAAAAAAAAAGCTGATTTTCAGCTTTTGCGTGAATCAACTACTGATTTCAACATCAAACCTCATCAAAAACAATTATTTTTTATATGATATCCCAAAACATTCATATATAAAAAATATTATCAAAAAATTATCTGATTTTCACAACAACACTTTTTTCAACAACACAACAATTTTTAACAGCAATCCAAACAGAACTTTAGTATTTTATAACTAATAATATGATGTCAAATTTAATACATTTGTAATATAATCCAAAATTTTAATCTTTGTTAGTGATACTGTTAATAAAATAAATAAAATTATAATATAAAGGCGACACATTTGAATAATATATCTATGATATAATTTTGGAATCACAAATTTAGACTTTAATATTAAAAAAATATTATTATATTGCATTTGCATGTTTATACATTTTCATTAATTCAATCAAATCATAATAAAAACAATAATTTCAATTTTTATATCTTATAACAAAGTTATAGAACATAATTTTTCTTTTCTCATAACTAAATCACATAAAATACTCTATATAAAAAGATATTTGATTTAAAAATATTTCACATCATTAAAAAGAACAAATACACTCCTAAAAACTTTTCTTAAAAAAAAAGAAAAAATTACACTCCCAACAAAAATCACATCCACCGCTCGACTTTCATTATCTCCCAAAGATTACATAATTATTACTATGTAAAAATTTGAAATTGGATACATTCGAAATCGCAGCAAACTTTCCAAAACAATCTTTTGCGAAAATTAAAAAATGAGACTTCCTCGTTTTACTTTTTCAAAGTCACCAACTGTATAAACACACAACACGTACAATATTTTAAGCATTATTACTAAATGCAGTAATATTCTACTTAATGTAGTAGAATATTGACATTGATATTGCAACTGCTCGATTTTAAACTATAGTATTGCAAGTGGTGTTTTGACTAAAGTACGAGTACACAAAGTGCACTTTACTCTATATATAATAGAGCAACTAGGGGGTTGCTTGAGACAATTTAATCGCTGTGTAATTACTAAATTATCTAATTCATTAAATCATCATTAATACCTTTATATTTATTACTCCATTGTTATTAAGTACTATAATAATTTATAATTATATTTCTATTAATACTTAAATGATTAGATAATTAATATCTATAATTATTTTTAACTTATTATTACTTGATAATATTTCAAAATCAATATGTCAACACATATATGTATATATATATATAACTATATTGTTAAACCCGATATATTAAAAAAATTATTGATCACGACTTTTAGTTTTCGAATGTATCCTCTATCAAACTTTTAATATTACATTTAAAACAAAAATGAGTTTAAATTTGTACATAAACAGATTAAAATGATATTTACTTAAATTATAATACTTAAACCAATTAACTAATGACAACACACACTTTTATTAACATTCAAATAACTCATTTATCACACCTTTAACACGCAAGACAATAAAAACTTTCATAAAATCTAATAAAATTTGCAAATTTAGAGTATGTCTGTGCTTTTAATTACTGAAATTAACATATTTTTTAATTAGCTAAATGAAGTTGAGGATCAGAGTGCCACTTTGATCAATTTATGCTGAAAGGAATAATATGTTATTGTGTGAAAAAAAGACACTTCTGATATCTAAGTGCATGTCGAATGACCTAAATAAACAAATAAAAATGAATATTTACTTAAATTATAACACTTAAACAAATTAACTGATGACAACACATACTTTTTTTAACATTCAAATAACTCAATTATCACACCTTTAACATGCAAGACAATAAAATCTTTCATAAAATCTAATAAAATTTGCAAATTTAGAGTATGTCCGTGTTTTTGGTTACTGAAATCAACATATTTTTTAATTAGATAAATGAAGCTGAGGATCGGAGTGCCACTTTGATCAATTTATGCGGAAAGGAATAATATGTTATTGTGTGAAAAAAAGACAATTCAGATATCTGAGTGCATGTCCAATGACTAAATAAATTAGGTATTCAAAAATTAAGTGAAAATGGAACAAAGTACACACATTATATTCGGCATACCGCTTGAACTACATACGTATTTTAAGTAGGACAACTATAGGCATGAAAAATGCTTAAATAACAACTTTCACTCTTTTCAAGAAGGAAGTCAAGCGATTTTTAGGTGTTCCAATTGAAAGCATCATATTTTAAGTTGGTCAGATCTTACTATTACATAGTTGCATTAACACTTAAGGGAAATAATATACTACACTCACTAATAATTTAAACATGATGATTAAATAATAAACACCTATCCACACGTAGGAAAAAATCACCAAGGATATTCCTCAAATGGTCAACAACATTATAGACAAGAAATATTTATTCGAAGTATAAATTACCTCATATAATCAAGATGGACATGACGGATACACTATAGCGCACATAAACTCAACATCGACAGCGCCAGTACTTGCTCCCAATAATGAGGCAGATTAGAGGAAAAAAAATAAAAGATCGCTTGAAACGAAAATTAACACGCAACCATTATGGTCAATGGACAACAATTACCAAAATGGTCTCGCTAATTAGAATTATCTTCACAATACATAGGACTCAAAAACAAAATTTTAAGACAGTGTCTAAATTAACAACTTTGGTTCACCGTTTGTAATCACGATTATCGGATGTGTTCATGCCCATCAACATCTATATACTTTTGTCGTGTATATACTTTGGTCCTTCGTTACACCTTATTAACGTCACAACTAAAGAACATACGCTTTGAACAGTATAGTTGACTCTCACACATTTGATGAAATTAATGAAAGAGACAGCTGTTAGCGTATATATTATACACACAACATATAAAATTAAGGCAACTGATGCAAATCAACTCAATTTCTTCTTAATCCATTTACCTATCTCTTCCAAAATGAACGTTCATAATCAATCACGACTACTGCAAATTCAAAACTTCAAAATTTAGAGCAACTAAGGGGTTGTATGAGACAAAAAAATTAGAGTGAAATTACGATTATGCCCCCAGTTATTCGGTCTCAATTTACTAAACTACCCATACTTATTATATAATAATAATTCTGTAATTAATGCATATATTAATTACATATAATTCATTAATCGTCATTAATACCTATATATTTATTATCCATTAATATTAAATACAATAATTTATAATTATATTTCTACAAATACTTAAATGATTAGATAATTAATATCGTCTATTAAACTTTTAACATTACATTTATAACAAGAATGAGTTTAAATTTGCACATAAATAGATAAAAATGAATATTTACTTAAATTATAACACTTAAACAAATTAACTAATGACAACATAGACTTTTGTCAATATTCGAATAACTCATTTATCATACTAAAAACATTCATAAAATTTAATAAAATTTGCGGATTCAGAATATATTCGTGCTTTTGGTTACTAAAATTAACATATTTTTCAATTAGCTAAATGAAACTGAGGACTAGAGTGCAACTTTGATCAATTGATGCTGAAAGGAGTAATATGTTATTGTGTGAAAAAAAGAGACATTTCAGATATCTAAGTGCATGGCGGATGACCTAGATAAATTTGGTATTCAAAAATTTACTTAATAATATTTCAAAATTAATATGTCCATACATACATGTGTGTGTGTATATATATATATATTAAACTATATCGTTAAACCTGAAATATTAAAAAATTATCGATCATGTCAGACTTTTAGTTTTCGTTACACCTTATATATGCCAAAACCAAAAACCATACACTCTGAATAATAGTGCAGGTGGCTTACTCTCACACATTTGATGAAATTAATGAGAGACAATTGCTAGCGTGTATATTACAGACACAACATATAAAATTAAGACAACTGATGCAAATCAACTCACTTTCTTCTTAATCCATTAACTATCTCTTCCAAACTAATGAACGTCCATATTCAATCACGACTACTGCAAAATTCAAAACTTCAAAATTCTTACATTTTTTGTTTTTCAATTAGCTAAATGAAACTGAGGACCGAAGTGCAACTTTGATCAATTGATGCTGAAAGGAGTAATATGTTATTGTGTGAAAAGAAAGAGACATTTCAGATATCTTAGTGCATGGCGGATGACCTAGATAAATTTGATATTCAAAAATTTACTTAATAATATTTCAAAATTAATATGTCAATACATACATGTGTGTATGTATATATATGTATTAAACTGTATCGTTAAACCCGAAATATTATAAAATTATCGATCATGTCGGAGTTTTAGTTTTCATTACACCTTACGCCAAAACCAAAAAGCATACACTCTGAACAATGTAAGTGGTTGACTCTCACACATTTGATGGAATTATTGAGAGACAACTGCTAGCGTGTATATTACAGACACAACATATAAAATTAATACAACTAATGCAAATCAACTCACTTTCTTATTAATCCACTAACCATCTCTTCCAAACTAATGAACGTCCATATTCAATTACGAATACTGCAAAATTCTTACATTTTTTATGAACAAGGGTAGGTCATATTAAAAATTGGAAAAAAATTAATTTAAAATGACAAGTAATTCATTTATTAAACATGTAAAAAATTCAACAAAATGTGAATTTAAATCATACACGTGCCTCGCACGGGTTCTAAAACTAGTTTAAAATGAAAGGAAATTAGGCATTAGTAGGAAAAAACAAACGAACGTTTGTCACTTATTTTCAGGTGACTATACTTAATAACTGGTCAAACATTATTTAGGAAGTCAACGGGACAATAAATACATATGAGGGGTTTATTAGTAATTGCTCATTACTATATGAATACAATTTTCCTACATTTAGCAACCCCCTATTTTAAGATATGTAAAAAAACACGCACACACACACTGAAACACACACTGAGACTACCGAACCTAAACCAGAAGATTTCAAAACGAAAGGCAAAAGACAGAATACAAAAACCCCTCTTCTCTGGAGCCTGTGTACGCGACGGCGAGGAGGAGCGGTGGAGATCGGTAATCAATGCGGAGGAATCCGGTGAAAGAGGTCGTTCATGGCCTTGCAAATGACTTGGCAACAACAGCAACCTAATAAGCGTAAAATCAATCGCCCTCCTTTAGGTTTAAAAAATCTCGGCAACTCTTGTTATCTCAACTCTGTTCTTCAGTGCTTAACCTACACTCCTCCTCTCGCTAATTTCTGTCTCAAATCCAAACACACCTCTGTCTGTAAGCTCTCTCTCTCTCTCTCTCTCTCTCTCTCTCTCTCTCTCTCTCTCTCTCTCTCTCTCTCAATTGATTGATTTTAGGTTTAATTGATTGAATTATGTAGGTGATTTAGCTTCTGCGGACCGGGATAGGAAGAGTGATTGTCCGTTTTGTATATTAGAGAGGCGAATTGTGCGCTCTCTTTGTAGTGATCTAACCCTAGATGCTCCGTATAAGTTAACTAATTGCTTGAGGTTATTTGCTGAGCATTTTCGTCTCGGTCGTCAAGAGGATGCTCATGAGTTTCTGCGCTATGTTATTGATGCTTGTCATAATACTTGTTTACGGCTTAAGAAGCTTCAGCACCATAGGCGTAAGGCAGTGGTGAATGGTGGAAAGGCGGTAGTGAATGGCGGCGGTGGTGGTAGTGAGGGTTTGGAGGGGAATTCTGTAGTTAAAGATATTTTTGGGGGTGCTTTGCAGAGCCAGGTGAAATGTTTGTCGTGTGGGAAGGAGTCGAATAAGGTAGATGAGATTATGGATATAAGTCTCGATGTTATGCATTCTAGTTCTCTTAAAGAAGCGTTGCATAAGTTTTTTCAAGCTGAGGTTTTGGATGGTAACAATAAGTACAAATGCGATAAGTAAGTCTCTCCCCCACCCCCTGCGTTTTTAATTTAATTAAATGTATGATGATTGTGCCTATGCATTCATAATTTATTTTTTGCTTGTTTAGTTGTAAAAAATTAGTTTCAGCAAAGAAGCAAATGTCTATTCTACAAGCTCCGAATGTCCTTGTGATTCAACTCAAGGTAGTGTACTGTTTATTATTTTATTGTGCAGTCTTTTTTGACATGGATTACCCGTAGTTTAAGGTTTTCTGTATGATCATATTGGACAGAGATTCGAGGGCATTTTTGGTGGGAAAATTGACAAGGCAATTGCATTCGAGGAGGTTTTGGTGCTTTCAAGCTACATGTGCAAAGCAAGCCAGGTGTGTAGTACAGTTGTTGGTCATATTTTTGGTGCATGATATTTTTAATGATTTTTCTTTTATAATTTCTCGTCCTTTATTCGTTCATATTGTATCTGTATTATATAAGTATTCTTTCTTATGCTTTATAAGCTGGGGGTCTTTTAGGAAAGAGCCTCTCTTCTTCTAGAGGTATGCGTACATCTTACCTTCCCCGAGCCTATACATGTTTTCGCGGACCTGGTAGGAACAGTCAAAACTGCTCGTCACAAAGGCAGGTTTTGATTATTTGTCACAAAAAAATTGGTCCAGCACGAAACTATTCTTCCACCACTAAAGTGAAGAATGAAATGACCGTATTGTGAAAAATCATTTTCATTTAAATGATCAAACCTCCATCAATATCTTCAAGAACATAAAAAGCGTCAATATCTTTAAGAACATTGACAAATAAAGGTACTTCCATCTGTTCAAAATCAACACTTTTTTCTTCCATTCACAGTCTTCGTCCTCATGGGCAGCCATGGCTAGAACTTAGGTTTAGGACTTCATATTTTTTTCAGTTCTCTTCTAAAATTCTCTCCCCAAGTTTTAAATCCTTTCTAGTTCAATTCATTATTGAAACATATGATTATCTGGTCAATTCTTACCACCTAAATTGTCTACAACTGGAATTTAGAAGTTAGTATCTACCAATTTCATCAAAAAAGGAGTGCCATATTAGCTCGTCATGTAGGACATGATTTAAGAACGACGATTTGTAGAACAAAAATAGTAAAAGATGAAAACTAGGGTGACCCACTGACCCCCCAACCATAGAAGGAAGAAAATATGATAGATTGAATTATAGAAGATCAATTCAATCAAGTCTACCCCTCAATGTTGGGGGATCATACTAGAATAGAAAATGTTATAAATTAAACTAGGTTACTATTGCCTGTAAACAATTAGACTGATTATGAATAAACTAAATATCCATTTGGACAACTAGATCCCACATACAACTATAATACACAATTAAACTATTTAAGGAATAAAGTTAATAAATCCCTTTTATTTGACTTTCACCCCCATCAGCATGGATAGCTTAATTGTAGATTTTTTGTATGTATGTATTTTTTGTTGTAAATCTACATCAAATTCCAATCCCTAATTATGTGTAATTTGAGCAATACTAGTCCTGACCAGTGGCTAGCTACGGGATACTTTTTGTAACCTGCAAGGTACAGTTAGTTTAAAGCAGCTTTAAAAAAACCTAAGCGACAAAAGTCCAAGGGCCATTCATCAAGAAGGCCATGCTTCCTAGTATTTGGGGCTTGATGAAGCAAAGCATCTTAATTTATGTCAAAAAGTACCTTAAAATTCAATTTAATAATTACATGTAGAGTATTATGTAATCTTGACCATGACATTCATTTTTTAATAATTGACCCCCAAGTCTGGAAAAGAGTATCTTCAGGTAAAAGGATGATATCATGTCACAATTAAATGATACTGTATGTACTTACATAATTAGCTTATTAAATGCTCTATGATTATACTATTATGCAAAACCAAATGTCCTTGTTTTTACCTAGGTACCAAAACTACCATCTAGTTGTGTATAAGAGCGAACTATGGTACGGCATATTATATAAAACAAGGAAGGCACGTAATAGTCACACATGATCTCTCAAGGTTGTTAAGTATGTCTTTCTAGTTTTGGTATACGGTAATTGTTTTGGTATAATTGAATGAAGCGCAAGTAGGAATCTGTTGATAGTCTAGTGGCAAGACTCTTTCCCTCTCATTACCAAATGCCATGTGTCCCTTCCCATATACTTCGAATCTCATGCATTAAATTTTTTGTAAAATATCAAAAGGAAAAGAATGCAAGTCAGCGTGCATAAATATTTTATCATTGACTTTTATTATCGTTAGGCTTTTACAATCATATTCAAGGATTGTTCGTAAGTTTGTCTAATATTTTTTGTAACACTCCTTACATGTGTGTTACTGTTGTTATTTCCTGTTATCAATCAACGCAAAACACCAATAAAATTTTATTGTGATAATTGTCCATGCGTTTCTCATTTGATACAAATGTAGTCTTAATATTATTGCATATTCAAGTCTGGTTTTCGCAGGGTTTGCAAGGTTTTCTCGAACAAAGCTTGTGCATTGCAACACTGAGTGTTGCTAATGGATATATCCATAGATTGGTGGAACAATAAAGTAAATAAATGATGGTAGGCTTAAAATTCTATGGAAAAACTTGAATGGGTGGCAATACACTATCCAATGAAAAGATCTCTTTACAAGTATTGACTGCCTAAAGGATGACTGTTGACTAATGGTGGAGTGCGATAATCTGTAGCTAAGAGACAAAAAAGACATTAGTTGAAGCGGATAAGGTGTTTAGGGAGATGTACAAGCTGATAAACAAGAAACCAAAGAGAGGGAAACTGAAATTTACGAACTAGTGAAGGTTATATGGACAACGTTAGTGAAGATTAAGTTTCCGAGAAATGAGACTGGTTATTTAATTGATATATCTTACGAGGCAAGGGGATAGGAGACAACAATGGAATCACTACTAGTGTTTTATTAGATATATCATAAAGGAACACCGAATATGGGAATTGGGAAGGATAATGACTGACAAATCTTTTCAGATATGTGTGAGGATTAGAAGTGGTAAAAATGATTATGTTGCACCAGACATGTGGATGTACATTGCTGGACAAAGTACTGATGAAATTTTCGGGCAAAGTTGAGCCCTAAGGTCGCTTGTGTTGCATATAAAAGATAAAGGATGTGAAGAGAGCGGGGAGTATTTTAATTAATGGGGAGAAAGATAAGAGGCAAAGCGTGAAGGACATATGATGAACAAGTGAGAGTGTTTATTGTGGCCTTTTATCTTGCTGGTGATCTCACCTTCTATAAGTGTTTGTGGAGACGACATGTAAAAATAGCAGATTTCTTGTAGGCTTTGAAAGGTACCGAGTTTAGAAGGAGTTTTCCCGGTTTGGAAATTTGGAGTTGGTTGAGGTAGGGATAGGGATGCACCATTTTTTTATGGTAGTTTCTTTTTAGGATTAGCCGATAGGCAATAAATCAAAGATGGGGGGTTGTCGGTGCACAGTTCGGATATGGAGGAATTCGATAATTATGAAGATTTAGGGTTTTCACTTGGGCATACAATATATATATATATATATATATATATAATGTTTAAACACATATTTAATTTATCTATGATTAATTCCATAAAGGCAGTAAAATAATGATTACATTTACGTTGAAGTAACTATTTGTACAAATTATTTTAAGTTAACTCAGTTTAGATGGTCCACCTTAGGACTTAGGTATGATAACTATTTGAGTCAATCAGAACTATGGAGGTAATTTTGAGTATCTTCTTCTTTGAAATCTATATTTCTGTATCATCGTCGCACTCTTTCTTATCTGCTGATTTTAGAACTTGTATAACTTCACTGTCTGGTATTTTTAACTTCTTGCTGGTAAGATGGCCAAGTAAGAGTTGTCGACTTCATGGTTCCCAGATTCTTGGGCATATTTCATGATTATGGGGACATAATGAACCTTTTAAAAGTCTTCTTCTTTGAGATATACGTATCTATGGTGCAACCCTGATGGTTATTATAAGAAAATACATTCTGAAGGACGCCATGCGGTGCATTTCAGCTGCAACCCTGCTTCGTAGAATCGTAGTTGCTACTAGTACTTTGCACACTTTTTATTTTGAGTACTTCTTAGGAATTGCATGCATACTTCTGCTCCCATTGTCTTTTGATTTTGATGCCCTCTTCAATAATATAATATGTTCAACTATATTTTGCATACATCTTGAGGAAAAACAGCTTCCAATATTAGGAGAATAGGCAGGGGTTGTCACGAAATTAGCTCTACTATAACAAGTAGGGGTATGGTTTGCGTATAGTTTAAACTACCCATACCCTGCTTCCGAGTGGGATATGACAGCTATGTTTGGTTTGGTTACGGCTTCAGCGTACAGTTGTGTAGTCTTTCTTCAATCCAAAGTAATGAACTGGATGATCACTGTAATTATACTGTGTGCCGAATTTGAATGTATACTGAAAACTGTGTTTGAAAACTAATGAAAATTAATATTAGCAAGCCTTCTTTTTTGGTTGTCAGTGGTCTGTACATTATCTATGATGAAAATTGTAGATATTACACAGAAGTTGGTGTTAAATCTACAGCATGTGCAGATTATCTGGTGTTATACCATTTTGGCTAATCCCTTTTATATTTGTATTATGAGTTGGTAGTTTTACAATGGTACTGCTTTGTATGATGCATCTGTATTATAGTGTCTGATATGGTTGTTTTTGATCTGCTTTTGTCATTCCTTCAGTATGGTTTTAATACAATATTATGGTTTTAATACAATATGGCAATATGCTTCTTGATTGCATCAGGATCCACATCCAGAGTATAATCTTTTTGCTTCCATTGTTCACTCTGGCTTCTCTCCGGATTCTGGACACTACTACGCATACATCAAGGTCTTAAAACTATTCCTAATGTAGCTTATATTATTAATTTCTGATGCATTAATCAGATTTACCATGTTCCATGCTGTCTAATATTGGCTTTCTCCATGTATACAGGATGCGATGAATCGTTGGTATTGCTGCAATGATTCCTTCATTTCCCTTTCAACTCTTAAGGAAGTCTTGTCAGAGAAGGTTTATATCCTTTTCTTCTCTCGTACAAAACAGAGGCCAGTAACTACCAGCACAGATTCGACTACCAATGGCATGAAGTGCAATGGCATCAACGGCAATGGTACATCTAAAGTTCTGGAAACAGGTCCACATAAGGTAGTGAGTATGAAACAAGCTGGCGATCATTCTTTTGATGAGGATAAAACAACTCTGTCCAAGGTCGATAACATGCCTTCTAGTCCAAAGATGCTAGCTAAAAACAATGGGAGGTCCAATGTGAAGCAGATATCTACATCTGTTAATAGTGTGAAACTCGTTTTTAATAAGAAAGAGTCCAGTGAAAAGAATGGAGATGTGAAAGCCTCAAATTTTAAGAAGCAAACTGAGATAAATGGCCTACCAGTCAAGGATACAAACGGTATCTCTAAAAGTTCAGAAACTGTAACTGATGGTGAGAGAAGTCATTTAGTTTTATTATCAAATGGAAAAGATAGTATCCAAAGTATTAGCAATGATTCATCCGCGATGAAAAGTAGGAGTCCTAATCATCAATTTTCGGGAAATGGTAGCATAAGTTCCCTTGCTCCTACGTTGGCCTTAAACCCAAAACTTAAAGAAGAAAATTCTTGCACTTTGTCTGCTGAAGATGCTAGGTCTAATTTAGACAATGAAAAGTTAAGCTCAAATGAGGAAAATGGGGAATCCTGCAACTTTGTTGCTAAAGACGGCCAGATCCATCTGAAGCTTGACAAAATGAGCTCGAAGAGAAAGTTACAGCCAGAAGATTCATGCATATCATTCGCTGAAGGTGACAAATCTTGTGCGAAACCTGGAGAGTCAAATTCCAAGAGTGAATTACAGGGTAACGATATGTGCATCTTGTTAGCTGATGATGCTGACTCTCGCAGAAAACTTCAAGAACTGAAAGAAACGTACGTTATTCTTATATTTGATGCTATGGATCTTTATATCAGCGGATATTTTATGACTGGTTTGTTCTGATAACTTGTCATGTTTAACTCAAATTTGGGTACAAATATTTTAACATCTTTAAATGAGCAACGGCATATTAAATAATCTTGTTGACTTCTCCCTCTGTCCCATTTTACATGTCCCTTTTGAAATTTTTTTTGTCCCATATTACATGTCCATCTCTTCTTTCAATACAAATTTAAGGGTAGTTTTCCAAAACTATCCCTACATTTATTGTTCCTAAGATTTGACTTTTTTTAAACTTAACACTATTCTAATTTTCAATGTATTAATTAAGGGTATTAGTTGAAAAACTTTATCCAACTAACCTTTTTTTTAATGTGTGATTTTTTCAAAAGGGACATGTAAAATGGCACGGAGGGAGTATAATCATACACTGATGTAACAATGCCAGTAAGCAAGTCAAAAGCACAAGGATTGATATATCCAATATACGGGTTTAAGTTTTGCATTATGTAAAATTGCATACAGCATGGATCTATTTGTTGATGACTTGATGGTATACATGTCACTAAAGGTTTTTAGCTAAATATAGCCAACTCTGATGTCAGGCTAGTGGCATCTCCGATCTTACATCCAAGTTGCCTATCTGCTTGTTGTATATGAACACAAGCATTACAGTCATTAGTCTTTCTTTAATATACTAATATTAGCTTACCCTTCTTTAGGTCACCTCTTCTTTCTCGTAACTGAAAAGGCAAAGGACTACTTTTAGAGCGTATTCGTGATTTATATATAGTGTATATGTAGAGATAATGTTATTTGATATGGGTATTACGTTGCCGACTAGTCCAGAAGCGACAAATGGATCAGGGTAGTGATGGATTTTACCTGGTACCCGGTCTGAATCCTGGATCCCAAATTAAGAAATAGGGTTGAAAGCTTAAAACTTGTGGGTATTCAGTTTGTATCCAATCTAGAGTCTTGATAGGCGAGTCACTTTTCCTTCAGTGTTTTTGTTCCATGTCTATTTATTGGCAGTGGCTGTTCCAGTGTAATCCGCTTTTTTTTGTCGATAAATTTATACTAAGAGTTGTATTCAATAAGTTTTAATATAATCATAAAACAAAATTTATACAATCAGTTCATTTTTTAATACAGTTTAATACATATCAGATTTATTTCTTATAATTCTATAACAATATTTTTTATACAATCAGTTTTAAATATTCATAAACAAATGTTTCATAATCTAGAAATACCTTAAAAAGTATTTCCTGATTTCTAGTATGATACTTAAAATCGAATTGCATCTTATTTATTTGAGTGACTTTAATTCGTACAAAGAACAAGAATAGGTTGGAACATTAATGTTTAAATGACTTGCTTGAACATGCTCAAGTTTACAGGTTAACTGTATTTGGTATTTGCATGTTAATTATTTAGTGACTATGATATATTGTAGGTATTCGTTGTATTTGAAATTTTGAATGTAATATTCTATTACTTTTGATTTAAACTATGAAAGTGATGTGTATTTTGTTACATTATTATATTAAATCTAATAAACATTTGTATATGAATGACTTTTCGACTTGTTGCAACTAGTAAGGCGACTTGACGACTAGTCATCTCGAAGGCACTCAAGTGTCGGATTAGACACTTTGCTTTTCGTATGACAAGTGACTAATAGTAATATGTTTATTATGTAATAGACGTATGTATTATTTGGTGACTTCATTATGATGCTGGAACCTGATTGCTTTTCTTAATAACTTTAGGGAATACGACTTTGCTGTTTTGGGTTGCTAAAATGAATAAGGTTGTTCGAGTGTTAAGGCTCAAGGTTGTAATTGCATAGTTTAATTTTCAGGAGTAGAAAGCGAATTATAGGATGTAGCTTGCCAACTTTGAGAGATAATAAGGGTGTTTTGACCGAAATGGGTACGTGTATAAGAGTAGATCGGCCAGTCTTAATTTCACTACAGGTTTTGCAAGATAATACTAGACTGGTTTAGGAGTTCACAGTTTAAGAAGAAACAGAATGAGTGTAGTCTGTGGAAAAATCAAGTTACACAGATGCAAGTGTGGGGTAACTAGAATTATTAGACCCTGGGTAGAGAACTGTGAATCTTTTGAGCAAGATTGGAACTTGCAAACAAGAACATAGATTCGGTGATGTTGTGTATTGTGTGAATATGAGGATTTTGTGGTTGACTTTGTTACTAGTTATGAGGAATGAAATCTAAATTAATGTGCTGGCAGACTTTAGAGGTAGTGTTTTCATCATGGATTTATTCCTGGTTCAAGTTAGTCGTCTTTGTCCAAACCAGAGATCAATATTTCTGTAAGGATGCCAGGACCATATTTTTTTGTATGTAAGTTATAGTTATAATTTATAACTGATATATATACACATGAATAGGTGATTCATGCCCTCAAAAGTTGATGCTCGTAACTAATAACCAATGCCAGTGGACAGTGTTGAACTGTAACTATAGCTTAATAGGAAGACACATATAATCAGCAGCATATGAGCTGTACAATTATCGTTTTCTGCATGTATATGTATATTATGTGTCCATCCAGAGATAAATTTCTGTTGTCAAGTCCACGCCATGAGACTGTTTTTCACATTGTTATTTGTGAGGTCTGAGTGTCCTTCATATATTTCCCTTCGACCACCAGATATGTAGTGATGTATTTCCTTCACTAAAATTTTATGTGGTTCTGTTGCTTCCGCACATTCTTGATACTGGTTTCTATGTGTACTTCAGAAAAATTCCTGATATGTTTGTTTGTTGGTTTGTTTCAGTCTGGAGAAAGAAGCTTCTCAGGTTTTGCGATCATGTGGTTGGTCAGATGATGTTCATGATTTTATGCGTTCTAAAGGTTATATTGAAGCTGGTAACGAATCATTAAGCAGAAGCTATAAGAAGTGAGTTTTCTAGTAGTAAGCATGAGAAGTTAATATTGTTTAATACATCCATTCTTTATGCAATTCTATAAGTTCATTAGCTACTATTACTTGACATATTCATGCTTGTTTATAGAACAAGAATCTTCTCGAAAGCTATGAAACAACTCCGGTAAATCAAAACTGTCCATTAAGTTGGAGATTATAAAGATACTGTATAACTATTGGAACTTCATATGAATTGATCTAAGAAGCTTTTTTGTTTAGGTGGAGAAAGTAGAGATTGTATGTACAAAATTTGTGAATATTGGCACTAAGACTATTTGTAATTAGTATAATCTTGTCCCAGTTACATCATCTTAAATTGGAAATGTTAAAGTGGAGCTCTAAACTACTCAACGAGATCAATAAAGGGGGTAGAGAAGTTAATGTAGGATACATATCAAGAAAGGGTTGAAAGTTATCCATCAAGTTTGCCTGTTATAGGAAATTTTGGGGCTGATCCTAATTTTACTAATGAAATGATTTTTAAAATAAGTATGATGTAAGTTTAACATATGCAAGTATAGATCAAATACTGGTAATAAAAAAGAGGCTGTAGGATCAAAGCATGGAGGTTCAGAATGTTGGTAGGAAGGATTTTTGTGGATAAATGAAAAGGATTATATTGATGATAGTAGAGAGCATGTGTAGGTGGTACACAGAGCATAGTTGTTAAGGCGTCACCTAGTCGTCGCCTAGGCGAGTTAGGCGTTTTACTATATGCAAATGTATGGAATATTTTTCTATATGTGATTTGACTTTACTTATTTTCGTCTTTGAGTAGTTATATTTATAAAGTTGTACTATTGAACCATCATTCTCACAACAAATGTCCAAAAATTAAACAAACAAAAGTTAATAAAATATATTTGTTTCAAGCAAATAAACTAATCTTTACATTAATGTAACTATTATTAAAATCAATCTAAATATATGCACATAATATCTAATATATATGCCTCTATATAGTAGAACGCCTAACTCGCCTAATGGACGCCTAGGCAGGAGCCTTACCGCCTAGGCGTCCAGGCAGTTCACTATCGTCTTTGTTCGTCTTTACGCCTTGACAAGTATGACACAGAGTTCAGTCTTCTTACATATATTATATTAGTTTTGCTTGATGTAAATTTTCAGCTACATATTCATCTCTGCTACTTTTACTGTCATGCAGGAGGTCACTGATAGAGGAGGCCAGAAAAAAATTTGCCCCACGAATTCCAGAGTCATTGAAAGGGAGCCTTATTAAACGTTTAAGGTCATTTAGTGAAGAGAAGCAATTTTACGGCCCTTGAATGACATGGTATATCTCGTGCTTGCTTTTATGTGGAGTAGTTTTCAGAAAGGATTGAATTTTTTGAAATGATAAACTTACAAAACAATTGGAACTGACTGTTTTCTGGAGTGGTTTTCTTAAAGAATTGAATTATGTGAAAAAGAGGACATACTAGTCAAAAGTTGGGAACTGACTGTTTATTGGGACAACCTAAAATTATTTAGTTTTTGCCCTGATTACCCTATTGATAAGAGAGTGAAGTTACCCATCAGAATCTATCAAAAGTTAATTTGGGATCTGCTACTTTTTCATAGTTTTCTAGTTGCTCTGACGATATTTATGCTGATAGTTTAGTACAAATATAATTTCAAAATGTTAAAATTCTTAAATGGTGAAAGGCGGTGTCCTTGGCAACAGGTTGAATTGCTGGTTTCAGTCACTGAGTTGGGAACTAAGGACCTACTTAGCTATCATATAAAAAGAACAAAAAGAAAGAGAATTGCTGGTTTCAGTCAGTGAGTTGAGAACTAAAGACCTACTTAGGTATCATATAAAAAGAAAGAAATTGACATCGTAAATAGTAATTAGAGTGTAGATGGAAGTTTTATTTCTTGTTAGTTTTTTATTTTTATCGAACCTCTCAAATATGCATATCTAGTATCTGCACAACTGAAGAGAATCTAATAACTTTTTTTTCTTTTTTTGTAAAGTGAATCTATGAAACTTACTTGCAGCCAATTTGTGTTACTTGCAGGGCTTAGGTGTAATATCTGTAATACTGAATGATGGTAGATCCATGGTGATCTATTCTGTGAGATGATTGGGGGAATTTTATCCTAGATCACCGTGCGACTTCTGGTCGGACAGGATTATTGCATATTGAAATCCTTACCATCTAGACAGTATTTGTACATGTCAATGCGAGCATCAGCCAAATTTGAGAGGGTTGTAGCTAGTTTTGAAACTTCTGGTCTTGAATTTTAATTTTATGAATCCATACAAATTTTGCACATCGAATGTGGCAGAGTTATTGACCTGATGTAGACGAGTTTCCCGTTATATATGAGATATAGATTACTGTTCATCAACATTCATCATAATACTATTGAAGGAGCAAATTTTATTGAGTTCTATAGAGGGGCGTCCAACATCAACAGCTGATGTGAAAACAAGAGCATAACTCCGTATAGTAGAAAATGCTCTGCATTTCTGGACACTTGAAAGCATTTTGTTTTCTTTTCATTTTCCGTTTTCAAATCCACAATATATATGTCATCTATCCGTGTAGAAGGATGTATTTTGTTGACCAGGGCAAAAAAACAGCTTGATTACATCTGATCGTTACCAGAGTGCAAATGTTCAAAAAGTGTGTATGCTGCTTTAGGGCATCTCAAATAGAAGCTAAGAGGTGTCAAACATGTCTAACACATCATAAATAAGAGTTTTCTATTTTTTCCTCCTTCCATATAATTTTTAGCACCACTGTCCAAGACCAAGTTCACTAGTTGGGATCACACGCAGGGTAACTAGATGGTAATTTTTGGGTTCTTTTCAGGGTGTCAAAAGTTGGCAATTTGACATTTTTTAAACACCTTTTTGATTTCGAAGACACCAAAAGTGCAACCCACATTAAATTTGACATCACTTTTGAAGTTTTATCGGAGGTGTTCTTAGTGATAAATAATTGATAAATATACTGAAACAATATTAAATTTAGAAAAAATTGTGGTAGCCATCCTAGAAAATAGACACTTGCCGGGTAATATTTTATATGCCCTTGTAGGAGACATAACAGTGTTTTTCATTTATTTTTGAATAAAATTGTAAATTATAATTTTTTTCACAAAAAGACATTTTAAAATAATATACAAAAATGTATTTTTATATGCTTTAAATTACGTGCAGAAAATTAAACTAAAAAGAAAACATAAAATGAAGACATATAAACATATTGATAACTCCAGAATCCGATCCAATCCTTTCTCGCCGTTCCCACGTCTGGTTGTGGTGCAGTTGCTGGTGGGTATCTGCAAAACAACATCGGAGGGAGGTTTTGACCCTGGCGGCGCCTCTAGCGTGAGAATAAGTTTGTGTTTTGGAAGAATAGACAAGACTGTAGAGAAACCTAAATGTGGAGGGTGTGTATAATGTGTATAGTAGAGAGTGAGTAAGTCCCCCTTAAACCTTTCCTTCTTGGGTTATTTATAGGAAAGGATTAGGATTCAGGGGGGTGTACCTGCAATTATGAGCGTTGAATTCTAGGTAGGTAGGACACCTGAATGATGTTGATGGGTTACACGTGTTCATGTGAAAACTGTGGTGTCGTGTGCCAGACTCCTGCTGACACGTGGTTTAGGTAAGACGTAATTGTGCCGATCATTGGTTATTCAGAGGTGTCATATCCAGCTGCGGTTCCTGGTCATGATCTGTATTCTCCACGTCATAGTTGATGATCTTATCTCACGTCATTTGAGCTTATCCACTCTTGAGTAGTATGGAATTAGATTTGCTTTAAGTCAGACTTCGGGAACGAGTCAGGGTTGCCACCAGGCAGGGTTGAAGGCACGGACTCGAGTCAGGACTCTCAGTCAAATTCAGGCAAAAGAATCCTGAGCTGAGCATTCAATCAGGGCTCTTATCCGAGTCCGAACTTTCATAGCCTAGCATTTGCCCCCACTCCCTTATTCAGATTTTCTGGATGGGGGAGTAGAATATTTATAACGGAGTTTATAAAGAATTTGGGTTGATATTTGCCCCCAAACCTGAATTGATAGCAATGGTGTCAATCCGGATTTGAGTGTGAATCAAAGTTCTTTCTCAAGTCCAAAGTTGTGTACTTTGGGTAACTTAGAAAAAAATTGGCTTGATATTTGCTCCCTAATCCGAATTGATAGCAATGGTATCAATCCGAATTTGAGATTGAGACATGGTTCTTTCTCAAGTCCAAAATTGTGAACTTTAGGTAACTTAGAAAAAATTTGGGTTGATATTTCCCCCCCAATCCGAATTGATAGCAATGGTATCAATCCAGATTTGAGAGTGAGACATGGCTCTTTCTCAAGTCCAAAGTTTTGAACTTTGGGTAACTTAGAAAAAACTTGGCTTGATATTTGCCCCCCAATCCGAATTGATAGCAATGGTATCAATCTGGATTTGAGAGTAAGACATGGTTCTTTCTCAAGTCCAAAATTGTGAACTTTGGGTAACTTAGAAAAAAATTGGCTTGATATTTACCCCCCAATCCGAATTGATAGCAATGGTATCAATCCGGATTTGAGAGTGAGACATGGCTCTCTCTCAAGTCCAAAGTTTTGAACTTTGGGTAACTTGGTAAAAACATGGCTTGATATTTGTCCCCAATCCGAATTGATAGCAATGGTATTAATCCGGATTTGAGAGTAAGACATGGTTCTTTCTCAATTCCAAAATTGTGACCTTTGGGTAACTTAGAAAAAAATTGGCTTGATATTTACCCACCAATCCGAATTGATAGCAATGGTATCAATCCGGATTTGAGAGTTAGACAAGGCTCTTTCTCAAGTCCAAAGTTTTGTACTTTGAGGAACTTAAAAAAAATTTGGCTTGATATTTGCCCCCAATCCGAATTGATTACAATGATATCAATCCGGATTTGAGAGTGAGACATGGTTCTTTCTCAAGTCCAAAATTGTGAACTTTGAGTAACTTAGAAAAAAATTGGGTTGATATTTGCCCCCCAATCCAAATTTATAGCAATGGTATCAATTCAGATTTGAGGGTGAGATATGGCTCTTTCTCAAGTCCAAATCTTGAACTTTGGGTAACTTAAAAAAAATTAGCTTGATATTTGCCCCCTATCCGAATTGATAGCAATGTTATGAATCTGGATTTGAGAGTGAGACATGGTTCTTTATCAACTCCAAAGTTGTGAACTTGGGGTAACTTAGAAAAAATTTGGGTTGATATTTGCCCCCAATCCGAATTGATAACAATGATAGCAATCCAGATTTAGGAGTGAGACATGGTTCTTTCTCAAGTCCAAAGTTGTGAACTTTGGGTAACTTAGAAAAAATTTGGGTTGATATTTTCCTCCCAATCCGAATTGATAGCAATGGTATAAATCCGGATTTGAGAGTGAGACATGGTTCTTTCTCAAGTTCAAAGTTGTGAACTTTGGGTAACTTAGAAAAATTTTGGGTTGATATTTTCCGCCCAATCCGAATTGATAGCAATGGTATCAATCCGGATTTGAGAGTGAGACATGACTCTCTCTCAAGTCCAAAGTTTTGAACTTTGGGTAACTTGGTAAAAACATGGCTTGATATTTGCCCCCAATCTGAATTGATAGCAATGGTATTAATCCGGATTTGAGAGTAAGACATGGTTCTTTCTCAAGTCCAAAATTGTGACCTTTGGGTAACTTAGAAAAAAATTGGCTTGATATTTACCCACCAATCCGAATTGATAGCAATGGTATCAATCCGGATTTGAGAGTGAGACAAGGCTCTTTCTCAAGTCCAAAGTTTTGAACTTTGGGGAACTTTTAAAAAAATTTGCTTGATATTTGCCCCCAATCCGAATTGATTACAATGATATCAATCCGGATTTGAGAGTGAGACATGGTTCCTTATCAAGTTCAAAATTGTGAACTTTGGGTAACTTAGAAAAAATTTGGGTTGATATTTGCCCCGCAATCCAAATTTATAGCAATGGTATCAATTCAGATTTGAGGGTGTAACTTAAAAAAAATTGGTTTGAGATTTGTCCCCTATCCGAATTGATAGCAATGGTATGAATCCGGATTTGAGAGTGAGACATGGTTCTTTATCAACTCCAAAGTTGTGAACTTGGAGTAACTTAGAAAAAAATTGGGTTGATATTTGCCCCCGATCCGAATTGATAGCAATCCAGATTTAGGAGTGAGACATGGTTCTTTCTCAAGTCCAAAGTTGTGAACATTGGGTAACTTAGAAAAAATTTGGGTTGATATTTTCCTCCCAATCCGAATTGATAGCAATGGTATAAATCCGGATTTGAGAGTGAGACATGGTTCTTTCTCAAGTCCAAAGTTGTGAACTTTGGGTAACTTAGAAAAAATTCGGGTTGATATTTTTCGCCCAATCCGAATTGATAGCAATGGTATCAATCCGGATTTGAGAGTGAGACAGAGCTCTTTCTCAAGTCCAAAGTTGTGAAGTTTGGATAAATTAAAAAAAAATTGGCTTGATATTTGCCCCCAATCCGAATTGATAGCAATGGTATCAATCCGGATTTGATAGTGAGACATGGTTTTTTCTCAAGTTCAAAGTTGTGAACTTTGGGTAACTTTGAAAAAATAATCCGAATTGATACCAATGGTATCAATCCAGATTTGAGAGAGTGAGACATGGTTCTTTCTCAAGTCCAAAGTTGTGAACTTTGGGTAACTTAGAAAAAATTTGGGTTGATATTTTCTCCCCAATCCGAATTGATAGCAATTGTATCAATCCGGATTTGAGGGTGAGACATGGCTCTTTCTCAAGTCCAAAGTTTTGAACTTTGGATAACTTAGAAAAAATTTGGCTTGATATTTTCCCCCAATCCGAATTGACAGCAATGGTATCAATCCGAATTTGAGATTGAGACATGGTTCTTTCTCAAGTCCAAAATTGTGAACTTTGGGTAACTTAGAAAAAAATTGGCTTGATATTTACCCCCAATCCGAATTGATAACAATGGTATCAATCCGGATTTGAGAGTGAGACAGGGCTCTTTCTCAAGTCCAAAGTTTTGAACTTTGGGGAACTTAAAAAAAATTTGGTTTGATATTTGCCCCCCAATCCGAATTGATTACAATGATATCAATCCGGATTTGAGAGTGAGACAAGGTTCTTTCTCAAGTCCAAAGTTGTGAACTTTGGGTAACTTAGAAAAAAATTGGGTTGATATTGGCCCCCCAATCCAAATTTATAGCAATGGTATCAATTCAGATTTGAGTGTGAGACACGGCTCTTTCTCAAGTCCAAATTTTGAACTTTGGGTAACTTAAAAAAAATTGGCTTGATATTTGCCCCCTATCCGAATTGACAGCAATGGTATCAATTCAGATTTGAGTGTGAGACAAGGTTCTTTCTCAAGTCCGAAGTTGTGAACTTTGGGTAACTTAGAAAAAAATTGGGTTGATATTGGCCCCCCAATCCAAATTTATAGCAATGGTATCAATTCAGATTTGAGTGTGAGACACGGCTCTTTCTCAAGTCCAAAGTTTTGAACTTTGGGTAACTTAGAAAAAACTTGGCTTGATATTTGCCCCCCAATCCGAATTGATAGCAATGGTATCAATCAAGATTTGAGAGTAAGACATGGTTCTTTCTCAAGTCAAAAATTGTGAACTTTGGGTAACTTAGAAAAAAATTGGCTTGGTATTTATCCCCCAATCCGAATTGATAACAATGGTATCAATCCGGATTTGAGAGTGAGACATGGCTCTTTCTCAGGTCGAAATTTTGAACTTTGGGGAACTTAGAAAAAAAATTTCTTGATATTTGCCCCCGAATCCGAATTGATAGCAATGGTGTCAATCCGGATTTGAGAGTGAGACATAGTTTTTTTTCAAGTCCAAAGTTGTGAACTTTGGGTAACTTATAAAAAATTTGGGTTGATATTTGTTAGCGATTTTACCACTCAAATGCAAGTGCACATATCGTTACAAGTAGTATTAAAATTCGTTCCCACGTGGACTAATTTAAGCTGTTAAATACCAATTACTATTGTTCTCCCAATTCAAGTTAGATAAAAATATGAACAAAATTATATTATAAACTACTCCTAAACATATACAAACTAGCTTAAGAATAAACAAGAGTAAAGATATCTAGGCCTTTAACTTCATGTGTAGTTTAACAAGTACCTTTCATCATCTCTATTTTCATATTCTAATTGCTAGTCAAAGGTACATATATATTCACAAGGAACTTCCGATTCTCAAGTGAATCTAACTCACAAGATTAACTCCCATATTCCTATGTAGAATTTAAATCTGTGAGCAGCATGAACACATAGCCCTAATTCGACTACTCGAGGTGATTAGGTATATTCCTATCCTAAACACAAATTAACACATATGTTTTTTTTTTGTCAAAGAGGAAACTATTTCCATTGATAGTATCAAAGATACAATGTCCGGAGGAACAGAGTTTCCTTCATTCAAAAAAGTATATCATCTAACCGAAAAGTAAGCAAGTACTCCCGGAAGTTTAGACAATATCGCCTTTAATGTCTGAAAAGATAACCCACCAAAAGAAGGCCTCGTTAAAACCTCACAAGAGTAAAACCCGATAGGAAAAAACTCAAGCAGGAAAAAGAGTGCCCTACATCGTTTACAAAAGACTAAAATTAAAGACTAATTAGAGCTTCTTGTTTCTTTGTGATTCCACAATGTCTTCCGTTATTATAGCAACATTGCCTGTGCTCCTTTACTATATCGAACATCCCAAGTATCCTGAAATTAAGATAAATAAATGAACAGAACATAAGTGCATAAATACTACAAAAAAGTAACTTTATCCTAACTCGTATAAAATATAACGATTTAAAGTAAAATAACTCATATAAAATATAAATTAATAAAATAAAGAGATCTAACCAAAAGAATCCATTTGGTTAGAAATCTATTTTAAAACACAAAACTCTCAAATTATAAAAATAAGGTCTCATATGACACAAAGATATCCAAATGATACATAACAACCATCATATATGGTCCAAAAAGCCATCAAATATGGCACCCCGTATAGGTACAAAAGTCACCAAATGTGACACAAATTTCATTTAATCACGCAAATACATATATTTAAAAACATTTAAACTCATCTATTTATAATTTTTAGCTTTTTAATTTAAAACTTCAATTAACAGTCAATCAACCAGATTTTTTTTGAAGAATAATTACGTAAATGTTAGCATTTAAAAGAAGATATTAACTACCTATTTAAAAATACCTAAAAAACACTTTAGTTTTATACTCCTTCGGTTCAAAACGTAACGAGGATAGCTAACAAGGATAACTAACAAGATATAATAAAACAAGAACAAAAAACATTTAATCCAAATAAAAAATATCAAAATTAACACATATGTTAATCTCAAGTTATATTGATTGGTTCTAAACTCAGGTTATCTCTTCCAAGCATGACCCAAATTAATAAATCAATCTCAAAGTTAATTACTCTCTTTGAGAAGCAATACACCCAAATCAATACAATCAATTATAATGAACACAAAATAGAGAATTAAAAAGAACACTTATATATTAACTCCATAATCCATTAAAGCCCTATAATAACAATTAGTTCAACATCTTAAAGAAAAATCACAACAAAGGAATATAGAAGTTGAAGGAAAGATAAAACTCTTTTGATATGGCTTCAATCTTCAATCTCCAAAGTGATGTGTCTTCTTCTTCAAGTGTCTCCTTTGTTTCTTCTCTAGCTCTATGTTCTTGTCTAAGTCTAAAATTACGTGTATGCTCTGTCTAACCGCTATCCAACGTGTCTAACTGATGAATATATTCTAATACAAATGTTTTTAATGATTTAATAGAAATACAAGAAAATTCCTAAATAAAAAGTAATTTTAAATAGGAAATTCGTAGCCTGACTTCATGGACTGATTCTGGGCTGTTAAGATCAGAGACAAATATTAAACTCAAGACAGAAATATTGGCCTTCTTCCGAGCTTTCCAATGACTATTTACGGGCCTCAAACGGACTTGTAGAACTCCCGATAGAGCCAAAACAACGAAAGCTTTGAAATCTGTCCAAAAATCTGATTTTTTAATAAATTAACTCCCAAAAATCCAATTTCAGCTCCAATCCATTATTTTCTTGATTCCTACAATAAAACATTAAAACACATGAAATAAAATCCAATTCCATGCAAAATTAACTAAAAATATAGGGATAGACTAATAATAAATAACTACTCATCAAATATCCTCACACTTAATGTTTTGCACGTCCTCGGGCAAAGAAAGAAAATAAAAGCTACATTCTAACTTATTAACACCACTTTCGTAGATGACACGGTTGCATTGAGCATATGCAACAAGCCGTTAAACCCCTAGGCAGCCCTAGTAGGACAAGTTGTGTCTCGTGAGGGTTTGTAGTGAATGTACCCACAAAATCCATCTAGCTCATGTGACTAACAAAGATGATGATGATATCAATAAGCAAATCTGATCTACCAAGTATTTGATGCATGCCAAAGTAACTCCACACAAACAAGATCACTCATGTTATCTCAACTCAAGAATCAAGGTGCAAATGCTAAGTCTTGGTGTCAAAAGTGCAAGTATACACATAGTCAACTCAAGGAATGCACATAAGTACTCAAAAGTCCATGTCAAGTACAAAATAGGGTTAGTAATCATGCTAGGCATACAAGAGTACACTATCAAGAAAAACTTGGGATTTTTATGTCAAGCAATACCTCACATTTCACTCACAAAATAATCACACTCAAGAATAGGTTAAGTGTATCACTCAATCCAATCATATACATAAGCACGCTTGACACTTGGCATCGATCCAACTAAAACACAATATGCATGAATAATGATAATCAAAAGGACTTTTATTCAGTTTGCAATGGGGCTAAGGACAAGGTTTGTCAAGAAAAGCCAAATAGGGTGAATTGTCAAAAGCTAGTGATTCTCCAAATCAAGCACATAATTCCCCCATATGTCCTCCCCAAACTTAGACTATTAAGCACACGTAACTTACCTAGCTTGAGACGACGGATCATAGAACACAACTAAAGAAAACAGAAGAAAATGCTCTCACATGAATTTTTTTTTCAAGGCATTTATTTATTTTATGACCTTGCTTTTTCTTTTTCTATTTTTTTATCATTTTTTTTTCGAGAGCTACAAGCAAAACAATACATATATACACTCACAATGATCCGCTAAAAGTCCCAAACACACATACTAAGCAAATCCAAATCAACCTCAACATTTCCCAACATTACACCTTTATCACACCTTATTACTCCCTCCTCACTTCACTAGCCTTTGACAAATAGGGATCAAGATAATGTAAGGCCAACAAAAGAAATAGGTCTAGGCACGTAATGTGGTATGTCACCGAAGAAAATTATTAAGCTCAATGAGGTTACTAATGGATCATATATGTAAGGTACGTCAAAATGGGAAATATAAGGTTAATCCTAGGTGCCTTTATCATGTTATAATTTATTCAATGCCATGTATCTCAAGAAGGGTCTAAGACAAGTGCTAGCAATGCAAATTCAATGTGGACACACAAGCAAATGAATACAAGATGCACAAGATATGCATATAGGCTCAAAAACTCACTTGGTGTCAAAAGATAATTAATCCCAAGTCACAAAAAAAAAAAATTCTTTCAAGTGCACCTACTTGTACTCAAAGCATGAAAATCAACTCATCTTGCACATATTTCATGTCCTTTCAATTACTTAAGACATTCGAGAAGTTTAATAACTTCAACTTGCTCATGAAAGTGTGTGCACAAGAGCATAACATAACACCTCTCAAACAAAAGTTTTAACAACACAAGATCACTTAGCATGCATGGATGATGGATCACTTAGCTAAACTTTCAACAAATAATGCATCATCTACTTGACAAACAACTAACCATATTTCACCATCTCATCTTGTCAATTCACAAGGCTAGCATTATATTTGGGATTTTAATTTTTTTCTAAATTTTTTAATTTTTTTTACTATCGTGAACTCCTCCCCACACTTAAGTGAGTCATTGTCCTCAATGACTCTAAAGGAAAAACCAAACACAATGACTCCTACAAATTAAAAAAACTCCCCTGGTTTTATGTGTCTTTGATGTCCATACACGAGACAATCTAGCATGGTGTTGGAGCAAGCATGATGTGTTCAAGAGACCTTGTAATCAAGCTCACTTGCTTCAGAATGCTGAATAGACATGCTCTGCTGCTGGATGATTTAGAGAGCTGACCATTGAATGCTGTTGCTGAACGGAGTTGGAGCTGGATGTTGCTGAATAATTAATCCTGATTGCTGATTGCTGAATGATTGCTGGTGCTCACTAAATACTGAATACTGAATGCTGAATGGTTAATTCCGAGTGCTGAATCTGTCTGCTGCTGGATGATGCTGACTGCATGTTCTGAATGCTGATTGCAGAATATGCTTATGCTGAATGGTTTTAGCAACTAACAATGCATGATTGCTAAATCAGGTGTTGGCCAGGTCTGATTGAAAGCGGTTGAGAGCTATATAATGAGGTAGGAGAAACAAGCAACATACATTCTTCATCGCCATGACAGAAATTATCATGGCCATGAAATTAATCTGTTTCTTTTTCTTCTTCTTTTTTTTTCTTTTAATCTCCTTTGTGTCTTCTTTTTATCTGCACTCCATAGTACAATGGCTGCTACGAGAAGCTTGGTTGGCTGGACCGTAATAAACCAAAACACACAAGCACATTATCAAATTTGGCCGCATGGTTGTGCAGGATACGCCATGGTCAACCTGGTTTTCCTTCATCTTTATTTCATTTTCAGTTTTTTTAGCAACAGGGAACTTTGCATGGTGAACACAAAATTTGCACCGGCAACTTGTGTGATGCCTTCATCAATTTTTTTTTTTACAGAAATTTTCACACGGGGATCATGAGTGTTGCATGGCCATTTCCTTTGCTTCTTTCATTTCAGTCATTCGCGGGAATGTCGGCATGGTTGTGCTTCAGATTGCATGTCCAGTTACCTTTTCTGTCTCTGTTTCCGTTTTGTAACCTGCCTGATGACAACTTGGTTGCTGTTTTGTAATAGCCTGCAAGTTTAAGATGAAATCTCCCATTTTTCTTTCTTGATTGTCCGCACAAGAACATGCAATTGCCTGTTGATGGAGAAGGGCTGTTGTACTGAAGATTTTGCAGGCTGCTTCTTTGATGAAATCCAGTCAGGAATGATGACAGCAGAACACAGCTTGATATTATATGAGAAGACAACAAAAAAAACAAAATTTTGCTGCTGGATTGTTGTGATAACCGCGCTGGTGTATAAACCTTAGATGCAAGATTTGAACCTAATGTTGTGTACGTTGCGGCTAGGAACCTATATGATATTTACATAACAGACATAACATATACACAAATAATAATATACATAATATATACACGTACAAGGCTATAACTGAATATAAAAAAAATGTACAAAAATAATACAATATAGATTAATATGTATACACATCAAATGCAAGTGCACATATCGTAGCAAGTAGTATATAAAATTCGTTCCCACGAGGACTAATCCAAGATGTTAAATACCAGCCACTATCTTTCTCTTAATTCAAGTTAAATAACATATGATGAAAATTATATTATAAACTACTCCTAAAATATACAAATTAGCTTAAGAATAAACAAGAGTAAAGATATCTAGGCCTTTAACTTCATGTGTAGTTTAACAAGTACCTTTTATCATCTCTATTTTCATATTCTAATTGCTAGTCAAGGGTACATATATATTCACAAGGACCTTCCGATTCTCAAGTGAATCTAACTCACAAGATTAACTCCCATATTCCTATGTAGAATTTAAATCTGTGAGCAGCATGAACACATAGCCCTAATTCGACTACTCGAGGTGATTAGGTATATTCCTATCCTAAACACAAATTAACACATATGTTAATCTCAAGTTATATTGATTGGTTCTAAACTCAGGTTATCTCTTCCAAACATGACCCAAATTAATAAATCAATCTCAAAGTTAATTACTCTTTGAGAAGCAATACACCCGAATCAATACAATCAATTATAATGAACACAAAATAGAGAATTAAAAAGAACACTTATATATTAACTCCACAATCCATTAAAGCCCTATAATAACAATTAGTTCAACATCTTAAAGAAAAATCACAACAAAGGAATATAGAAGTTGAAGGAAAGATAAAACTCTTTTGATATGGCTTCAATCTTCAATCTCCAAAGTGATGTGTCTTCTTCTTCAAGTGTCTCCTTTGTTTCTTCTCTCGCTCTATGTTCTTGTCTAAGTCTAAAATTACGTGTATGCTCTGTCTAACCACTATCTAACGTGTCTAACTGATGAATGTATTCTAATACAAATGTTTTTAATGATTTAATAGAAATACAAGAAAATTCCTAAATAAAAAGTAATTTTAAATAGGAAATTCGTAGCCTGACTTCATGGACTGTTTCTGGGCTGTTAAGATCAGAGACAAATATTAAGCCCAAGACAGAAATGTTGGCCTTCTTCCGAGCTTTCCAATGACTATTTACGGGCCTCAAACGGACTTGTAGAACTCCCGATAGAGCCAAAACAACGAAAGCTTTGAAATCTGTCCAAAAATCTGATTTTTTAATAAATTAACTCCCAAAAATCCAATTTCAGCTCCAATCCATTATTTTCTTGATTCCTACAATAAAACATTAAAACACATGAAATAAAATCCAATTCAATGCAAAAATAACTAAAAATATAGGGATAGACTAATAATAAATAACTACTCATCAATATTTGCCTCCTAATCTGAATTGATAGCAATGGTATCAATCCGGATTTGAGAGTGAGACAAGGCTCTTTCTCAAGTCCAAAGTTTTGAAATTTGGGTAACTTAGAAAAAATTTGGCTTGATATTTGCCCCCCAATCCGAATTTATAGCAATGGTATCAATCCAGATTTGAGAGTGAGACATGGTTCTTTCTCAAGTCCAAAATTGTGAACTTTGGGTAACTTAGAAAAAATTTGGGTCAATAGTTGCCCCCTGACCCGGATGGGTATCAATGATGGCAATCCGGGGTTGAGGATGAGCTAGGTTCTTTCTCAAGTCCAAAGTTGTAGAAATTTGGGTAACTTAGAAAAAATTTGGCTTGATAGTTGCCCCCTAACCCGGATTGGTATCAAGGATGGCAATCCGGGGTTTAGGATGAGCTAGGTTCTTTCTTAAGTCCAAAGTTGTAGAATTTTGGGTAACTTAGAAAAAATTTGGCTTGATAGTTGCCCCCCATCCGGATTGGTATCATAGTATATGCTTGTCTCGTTAATTGATATATCTTATTTGTGAAGGAAAGAGAATTGATTTTAGGGCGAGTTGATATTAATTGTGATTGATTAATGGATTCGGATTCCTAGGTTTTCCTTATCTGATTTTAATTGTTAATTAGGTTAAACAAATCTCATCTCAAATCTTATTTGTCTAGTTCGCCTGAGTTAGTTGTTAGGGTTTCGAAAATTCATAGTCTCTGTGGATCGATCTGTGATTGCTACAACTGAATACTGTGCGCTTTGTGGCTTGATGCACCCTTACATGCTATAGTAATCTTGTGTTTCTGATACTTTTGATTGAGAAGTGATTTGCTAAGTTCTTGTTCACACACATACACTAGCAAGGTGAAACTAGTAGAATTATTGAATGTTGCAAGTAATTAGAAGGACATGAATATGTGCAAAGTGATTTGGTTTCCATGCTTTGAGTACAAGTTTGTGCATTGAAGAGATTTTTGCTTGGGATTGATTATGTTTTACCACCATGTGAGTTTTTGAGCCTCTTAGAAGAAACAAAACAATTAAATATAAAGAATGCAAGCAAAAGTGTTTGAATAGAATAAAGAACTTGTATAGAAAAACAATAATAAAACTATCCTACTCCTAATTATCAGATCTAGTCTAAATTGATGTCTAAATTCTAGGTGTCTCAATTACAAGAGGGGAGATCTATATATATAGGAAAAATAATGGGTTTGGGCTCTTTGACTACAAATCGGATTCTAAAAATATTTCCTCAATTCCTTTTTTCTTCTCCAATAAGTTTTTCCAATTTTTCTCTAATTTCCTTTTGACTTCAAGTATTTCCATCTCCTTGCCTTTTTCACCTTTTTCTGCTTGAAATATGATTTTATTTATTTTCCTACAAAACAAAAGAAAACAATTTATTAAATAATAAAATTACGAAAACAGACATAAAATAGGTATTAAAAATGTTTTAATTATGGACCTATCAAATGCCCTCTGGCCAGTCACGACGAATGCTTTTTGAGTTGTTACTTTTAGTAGTATCTTGTTGTTAGGAGCAAGGTCTAGATTGTTTTTAGTAAAACATAATAATCATGTCAATTCAACCCGTAGGAGTTAATTTGATTGATGAGGTTGTTTCATGGTCATATCTTGAGGATAATGCAATTGAGTCTTTTCTTGAGGAAGATGTTTTGTTAGAGTATGAGAGTAATAAAGAACTTCATGAGCTCTATAAGAATTTTTCTTCTGAGGAGATGTTAGATGAATTGAATGTAATTTGTTCTAAGCATGAATCTAAACTTGAGGATAGTTCTTTTGATCCTAAATCATTTGTTAAGTCTTTTGTTGGTGAGCCACCCCCACTTGATTTTAATCCATCTTTTTCCACTCTTGATCAGTCTTTGATAGTTAATAATGAAACTCATCATGTTATTATCTCTAGTGACATAGTTCATAACCAAGAATTTCAAGTCATTAATCAACTTAAACAACATAAAGAAGCGTTTAATTGGTCTATGAATGAAGTTAGTTTAATGAGTTTTATTCTGGTTCAAGATCATATTTCTTTAGTGGATACTGTCTTTTCTGTAGGTGAGTTTCACATGCTTGTTGATTGTGTCACAAATGTAGTTTTTCCTCGATCTGGTATTGGTTAGTAAGAGTTTTTGTGTATGTCTCCCATAGTTAAGTGTAGGTATGGGGAGTGTGAGTGTGAGTGTGTGTGTTTGTTGTGTTTGTGTTTGTGTTATAGGTATTGTGTTTCTCCGTCATGACCTTATCAGGTATTCTTGTCCTTTTACTCTGTCATTTTTCTCTCATTTGCATACATTGAGGACAATGCATGATTTAGGTATGGGGGAGGTGTTTGGTAGTATTATAAAAAAAATCCAAAAAAATTGAAAAATAAAAAAATCCTAAAAGAATTTTAGTCTTGTAAATATTGTAGAATTCTAGCCTTGTAAAATGATTTCTTGTGGCTTGATGCACCCTTACATGCTATAGTAATCTTGTGTTTCTGATACTTTTGATTAAGAAGTGATTTGCTAAGTTCTTGTTCACACACATACACTAGCAAGGTGAAACTAGTAGACTTATTGAATGTTGCAAGTAATTAGAAGGACATGAATATGTGCAAAGTGATTTGGTTTCCATGCTTTGAGTACAAGTTTGTGCATTGAAGAGATTTTTGCTTGGGATTGATTATGTTTTACCACCATGTGAGTTTTTGAGCCTATATGCATATCTTTTGCATTTTATATTCGTTTTCTTGAGTGTCCACATGTTGTTTGCATTGCTAGCACTTGTTTGAGACCTTTCTTGAAACACATGACATTATTTGATGATAAGATGATAAAGGCATTTAGGAATAACCTATATTTTCCAAATTACCACACCATTTATATATGATCAATTAGCTACCCTCTTGAGCTTAATCCTATTTTTTTCGGTGACACACCACATTATGTTCCTAGACCTCTTTCTTGTTTAGCCTTACTTATGCTTGATCCCAAATTGTCAATGGCTAGTAGGAACTTGAGGGAGTAATAAGGTGTGTAAGATGGGTTTACTTTTATTCATTACTTTTGAGGAAATATTTGGTTTGATTGCTTACTTGATAGTCGTTGTTCAATAAATTTTTGAAGCAGGATTGTGGTTGCTTATATCTATCTCTTAGCTCTCGGAAAAAAAAGAAGATGAAACCAAAAAAAAAAAGAGAAAAAAAAGATGAAAAAGAAAAAAAAATAATTATGAGAGCATAATTATGTTTTTGTGATCCTTCTTCATTCGACTAATCAAGCCTTTTGTTGGAAGAAAATCAGAAAATTCGGTTATGGGGAGGATGTGTTGGGTATAATTACAAACTACACAGCAACAATAGGGCAGTTATATATATTTTGTATTAACAAGAACATGCAAATAACCAAATAACGAAACAAACACGAAGGTCGAAACAAGATAATAATCAGAGACTGTAAATAATAAGATAAGAAAGAACACTTATCTCTCAGGAGCTTTAACAATTTCTGAAAGATAATAAACAGCTGAGTCGCCAAGCCTTCAAGAAGTCTTGACTGTTCTTGAAGAGATTATTGCCCCACTTACACTGTGTTGGGTTGCATCAATATCACTCCCAAGATAAAACATCATAGATCAATCCACTCACAGACATGGCAATGATCAACATCAACCTGCACCTCACTTCGCCCAAAAACTATGTATTCTGTCTGTATGTGTTGAGAGAAAACCAGAGAAGATAATAGTTGCCTAGGGTTTTCAGAGTTACGTATATCCTGTATATCCTTCAAACTTTCTATTCTGTTATTCTGATTTAATTACCATAACAGTAGTCATCAGGATTTAATAACAGTTACAGCTCAGTCAGGATTTCCTGGTCCATCAGGATTTGATCATCATCAGTACTCCAAGCCATCAGGACTTGCTGTCCGTCAGGAGTGGCATCAGTACTTGATCGACCATCAGGATTTGGTCAGGACTGGACCATCATCAGGATTAAAATACTGACACAGGCCATCAGGATCAGTAGTCATCAGTATTTCACTCCAAGTACTGACCAGGCCATCAGGATTTGATCCAAGAACTAGTCCATCAGGATTTAATATAAATCCTGACCCAGTTCGATTAGCTGTTACAAATAAATACTGATACTGTTAAATTAAATCAATAAATAATATTAAATAAACAGGTAATAAAATTCCTCGCCCAGTTCGCCTCGCGTACGCGAGACGCCGAGACATTCGCCCAAATCGCCCTTCGACCCGACCCGAGTCGAGTCGAGTCGTGACGTGGCGGGGCGAGGCGGGCGGCGGCGGCGCGCGTGTGTGTGTGTGTGTGCGCGAGGCACATACTAACACCATGCACACCCACATGCCTTAGTAGTTGTACACTACTCTTGCACATGTTTCTATATAAACCCACTAACCTCTCATTACCATTTCTATGTGTGATACAAGTTATTTCAATATAACCAACCCACATAACCCATTTCAAGCAACCTATTTCAACAAAATTTATTTATGGATTACACTAAGAAAATGTCTTAGATCCAAACATGAAAGTTTAAGTCTTCATTACAAGGAACAACCTCCAATTATTAGTTTCCGGAAATTCCATCAAGAACATATTTAAAATATGCCTCAAAACTTTCCATTTTCTAACAATCCCCCACAAATCCATACATAAATGCTTACATATGAGTCCTTATCATGACTTGTTTTTCAGAGTCGGTACCCTTCCGGGTTTGAACCCTCCTAAGTCCTCTACTTCGATGGCTACCGGATCTAGATGGAATGTTTCACCTTGAATCTTTATCCGTTTGGTGTAACCACGCTCCATAGACGACGACAAATTAAAGGCTATGGTGCTGATCTACGGCTTTGAGACGTTAATGGTCCTGTCTCGATCCTGTTCGTCGAATGCTTCAAGGAATAACCCTTTCCTCTAATTGCGACCACACAATTACATTCGCTTAGCTGGGCATCTCCAGAGATGTACTGCTATCATCTCGTCAAATGACTTGACCCCATTCAGAGTTCAAATAACTCTTGTTATACCGGCAGTAACAGTACCTTTTAGGTTTACAGGGGATAGACACAGATACGTCGTATCAAGGTATATAGTAAAGGTACTACCAACTCACCCTCACAGCTTGTTATTACCACATTGAATACACTTCAAGGGATCTCCTCTCAGGTGTATTGGGTTCCCGCTGCTGATGAATCATTATGGGCTATCAGTCCCATCCCCAACCTAGACTTAAGGACTACTGCATGCTCATGTCTGTTACGACCAATCTCAACACGCAAGTGCACGTGATCTCAAGTAATACAGATAGCAAATAAGGTTCGTTCCTACAGGGACTCGTTGTTTGTCTAGTTAATTCACTCACCAATGTATGATTATTATCCGATGCTAAAACAAATAACAAAGTGGATTTTTGTTATCACTATAATTAATCTAAGAATTATAACTAATTATCAACTACTTGAACTGAGATTTATGTCGAATTACTTATGCAAATAAAACATGGAATTTTAACTTCATTAAACAATCCATCTATAGTCTTCAATTCTCTAGCCTTTTCATGTGATTTATTAATACCTGATCGAACACACAAAACTGATATAAGCCAACTTTCGTTGCACAAATACCATCCTAAATAATATCCACAATAAAGATAGAAATCACTTAGTCTCCCAATTATGCTTAGTCCCTATATGTCTATAGAGATTGAAAACATAATGGTTGAAGTACAAGCATTCAATTGATCACATAGTCGTCATAAAACGGTTAGAGTTACGACACTAATTACGAATGATATTCTCACGCATAAACCTATGCTAGCATGGCAAGTTCTAAACTCTTAAATCCACTTTCGCTTCAATAAGAATTAACACACAATTACAGGAGTTAGCTACTCTCCTATAACGAATTAAAACAACCATGATAGGATATCGCATCAATCACACTATAGGCATCGAGAAAATTCAACAAATAAACTTCATGAATAAATCCGCTAAAACCCCATGACAACGAGTTAGTTCATAATCAAACTAATCGTCACCATGGGTTCTAATTTAAACATGATTGAAGAAAACGAATCAATATTGGAATAATTATCAAGGGTTCTAAAGAATACACCCAAACCAAGCATCCACAAGCTAGAAAGAATACAAGAATAAATTGAAAACTATCTTCTTCCTTGCTTCTTCGTGCTTTAAAACTCTGTAGATAATATGTGGTATGTGTTTCTCCTGTTCTCTAGGGTTTTCTTCTCTTTATATAGGCCTCCAGGTGCAAATAAGTCGTACGGAATTGTAATTTGACTTCAACTCGAAAAATCAGCAAATCGGGTTCAAAACAGGAAATTTCGTCAGACAGACTGGCGCTGCCGCGCCACGATTGTATAGGATAGCGGCGCTGCCGCGCCAGATAATTACTGCTCCTTTTTCCAGCGGCGCTGCCGCGCCATAGGCAAGCTCAAACACGGCGCTGCCGCGCCGTGCCTTCTGTCCAGGAAGACGAATTTTTCCATTTTCTTCGTTTTAGCTCCAAATTGCATTCCGATTACTCCGCTTCATTCCTAGTACACCTGTGATAAATATACCTGCACAATACCCTTAAAAGAGATCAAAAATACCACAACTCGAGTACAAACATTCGTTTTAAGCCATACAGACACGTTCTAAGTGAATAAAATACCCACTTATCACACCCCCAAACTTAAACCGATGCTCGTCCTCGAGCATAAACAAACAATTTATTACAACTAACTAGTACCACTTCCGTAGGTGATCACGGTTGCATTTGGCATATGCAACAAGCCCTTTAAACCATTAGGCAGCCCTAGTGGACGAGTAAGGTCTCGTGAGGGCCTATAGCGAATGTACCCACAAAATCCATCTACTCATGCAACTAACAATGCAATGCATGTATGCAACTAATATGAAAATGCAACGATCCCTTCAAACCAACCAAAACCAATCAACAAGCCAACATCTCAAAGAACACAGTCTTCCAAACAGAGTTCGACCAAATTCCCATCGACCAACGAGACAAACACAGAAACGTGCGTGTGTGCGATGCTCACCAATATACTCCCAAACTAAATCAAGACCATACCTACTCTTAGCCAAAACAACCACAAGCTTACAAACAGAATGAACGCTAGACACAAGAACTTTTAAGAGACACCTTCGCAGTCCATCCGAGTTAGACAAGAATTCATGCTTTATTGCACAAAAACAACTACACACAACACACATGCTTATTTGACCGTGCAATGGTTGAGACCCCAAAAGGCTTATACAATAATACCCATGTAGCGAGCGTTAGGTTAGTGGATCCCAGACCGGAAAAGTCTTAGGTCACTAGGCACAAGGTCCCCTAGAACTTAATTGCTCGAGTATTAAAGAGCTCAACCTGATCAATTCTGCATAAAACAACTAAAACAACTCTTTTTTTTTCCTTTTTTTTTCCTTTTTTTTTTTCAATAATTTCGGAATGAGTGCACTTTGCCTTTTTCTCATCCCACCCTAGACTACTCATCTTTTCAATGAGCCGACTACTAGCCATTTGACGCCTAGCCTTTATTACAACTAGCATGAAATCCCTGGTTTCCCCCAAACTTATACATAAGTGCTCCTTCGTTTTCAAGAATCTAGCCAACATTCTAAATGTAAACAAGTGGTTAAATTCTAACACCCAACAAGCATGGTCTGATCAAATTCAAAAGCAACCAATGAGACTTATGAAATAGATTTGTTTCTGGCATGCAAGTCAATACTTAGAAACTTAATCAACCCTCTATTCATCACAACAACACTCCAATCAACATCGACTCATCAACGGAAATAGTCAAATCCTACGGGATCATGAAATATGCATGCAACTAAAATGGACTCACATAATAAATAAAAACTATGCAAACAGAATGCCCTATATGACACAAACATGCAAAGATATGAATGAACTAACTACACATGCAATATGAATCCTACATGAACACACACACACTAATATTCCTTAATTACCACCCCCAAACTTACAATATTCAATGTCCTCATTGAAGGTAATAAAAAGATAGTAGAAACATACCTAACACATGGGTTGCCTCCCACGAAGCGCTGTCGTTAATGTCATTTAGCCGGACAAATGTGAATCAAATCATGGTGGCTCGAAGATCGCATTTGACTTGTCCTTAGCAGAAGGACCATTCACCCATTGTTTGATAACCTTCTTGCTTTCTTCCCACATCTTTTCCAAATCAAACTTCACCTTGACTTTTCCACCAATCGATTTTTTCTTTTTCTTCCTTACACCTCTAAGGTGTTTATGCTTCTCCGTCGATTGATAAGAACACTCTTTTACCTCATCATCCTTGTTCCACCTTCTCAACACATTATCTTCACACTCTTTAAAAATTACCAACTCATCATTCAGAAGGACATACTTCAAATGTGGTGGAAGTTTTCCAAGCTTGACATTCGAAAGATCTCGAATGGAAGAATTGTCAATGGAATCACTGATGTGATGCTCGAACTTGTGCATGTCCGAATTTTTGCTCAACAGCTGATCGAACTCCTTTCTCTGACCCGTATCAACCATATTCAAGCTAAAACACTCTTCCTCCTCTGTCGGAAATTTCATAGCCTTGAACACATTAAAGATGACCTTTTGATTACTCACCCTCATTGTGAGTTCTCCCTTTTGGACATCAATAAGAGTCCGACCTGTAGCCAAGAATGGTCGTCCCAAGATGATAGGGATCTTCTTGTCTTCCTCAAAGTCAAGAATAACAAAGTCGGCTGGAAAGATAAGCTTGTCGACCTTCACCAAAACATCCTCAACTATTCCTCGAGGATAAGTAACTGAACGGTCCGCAAGTTGCAGAGTCATAGTAGTTGGCTTTGGTTCTGGAAGACCAAGTTGCATGAAAACTGATAAGGGCATGAGATTAATACTTGCACCCAAATCACACAAGCATTTGCTGAATGAGAGATCTCCAATAGTACATGGTATGGTAAAGCTTCCAGGGTCCTTCAACTTAGGTGGCGACTTTTGTTGCAAGATGGCACTACATTCTTCCGTCAATGCAACTGTCTCTAGCTCCTCAAGTTTCAATTTCTTCGAAAGAATGCCCTTCATAAACTTCGCATAGCTCGGCATTTGCTCAAGAGCCTCTGCAAATGGTATGTTAATCTGAAGTTTCTTGAAGACATCCAAGAACTTAGCAAACTGCTTGTCAAACTTTTGCCTTTGAACTCGTTTTGGGAATGGAGGAGGTGGAAACACCTTTTCTTCTACTACTTTCTGAGAATTATCACTCTTCCCAGTTACATGAGTCGAGAGAGTAGCATTAGGTACCAAATCAGGAACAGAATCGACCCCAGCGTCAAAATTATCTTTTTCTTCCAGAAGGGCCGGCGCTGCCGCGCCGTTTTTATACTAAGGAGCGGCGCTGCCGCGCCGCACATTCTGATCAGAAATTTCATTTTTTTCCTCGGCTGAATTGTCTTCGTTCTGACCTTGTAGAATCTTCCCCGATCGTAAGGTTACTGCCTGGACCTGTTCCTTGTGATCTTTCTTGCCTGGATTCATCTCTGTGTCACTCGGAAGCGTTCCTGGTTGACGGTTCAACAATGCATTGGCTAGTTGCCCAATCTGATTCTCTAAAGTTTTCAACGACACCGCCTGACTCTTGTACATCATTCGAAGCTCTTCCAATTCAGACTTCTCAGCCTGATTCAATGAATTCCCTTGAGATGGTTGAAATCCCGGTGGAACGAATGGTTGCCTTGGAGCATAAGGTGGTGGTTGATAGTTCTGATTATATGGCCTTGCATTGAACTGCTGATTTTGTGGTTGCTGAACACCACCCTGATTGTTGCTCCAACTGAAATTAGGATGATTCCGATTGTTGGGATGATACACATTAGGTGCTGGTTGCTGAGTTCTCTGAAAGTTACTAACAAACTGTGCTGATTCAGCTGAGATAACACACAGATTCGTGTCATGAGCCCCTGCACACAATTCACACACCATAGCAACCTGGTTAGTCCCAAGATTAGAAAGGGAATCTACCTTCATTGTCAACGCTTTGAGTTGAGCAGCAATAGCAGTAGCTGCATCCAAGTCAAGAACTCCAGCCACTTTAGCAGGTGGCAAGCGTTGAGTAGGATTCTGAAACTCATTGGCCGCCATCATCTCGATAAGATTATAGGCATCCTCATAGCTTTTTGCCCACAGTGCTCCTCCAGAAGCTGCATCAAGCATAGGCCTTGACTGAGCTCCCAATCCGTTGTAGAAATTGCTGATTACCATCCAATCCGGCATCCCATGATGAGGACAACGTGCCAATATCTCCTTGTACCTTTCCCAAGCTTCCCCCAAAGATTCCTGGGGTTGCTGAGCAAACTGAGAAATAGAATTTCTATAAGCTGCTGTCTTCGCCATGGAGAAATACTTCGTCAAGAACTTTTGAGCACAGTCTGCCCATGTTTTAATAGAACCTGATGGCATAGAATGTAACCAACTCTTGGCTTTATCCCTTAGAGAGAAGGGAAATAGCCTCAATCTGATTGCGTCATCTGTAACTCCGTTGAATTTGAAGGTGTCACAGATCTCAAGGAAGTCCCTAATATGAGCATTGGGATCTTCAGCAGGACTACCCCCAAACTGAACTGTATTCTGAATCATCTGAATGATGTTTGGCTTAAGCTCGAAATTATTTGCCCCAATAGCTGGACGAACAATGCTGGTATGAATGTCCTCCACTTTTGGCTGAGAGAATTCACTCAAAGCCTTTGCTGGTTGTGCTTGATCGTCCATATCTTCTTTTGATTCACGATTGTTTTCTACACTGATGTTCTCAAAGTCAAGTTTCCTTCGTGCTAGTTCTTCTCTTCTTGCTAATTCTTCTCTACGTGCACGAGCTCGTGTACGCATACACTCTCAATAAGTACCTGAAATTCACCAACAAGAAAATTGATGAGAACGTCCTAGTCACCGAACTTTAATGACCACTGATGGTAAATATTGAAACTAAACAAATAAAACCGACGTCCCCGGCAGCGGCGCCAAAAACTTGTTACGACCAATCTCAACACGCAAGTGCACGTGATCTCAAGTAATACAGATAGCAAATAAGGTTCGTTCCTACAGGGACTCGTTGTTTGTCTAGTTAATTCACTCACCAATGTATGATTATTATCCGATGCTAAAACAAATAACAAAGTGGATTTTTGTTATCACTATAATTAATCTAAGAATTATAACTAATTATCAACTACTTGAACTGAGATTTATGTCGAATTACTTATGCAAATAAAACATGGAATTTTAACTTCATTAAACAATCCATCTATAGTCTTCAATTCTTTAGCCTTTTCATGTGATTTATTAATACCTGATCGAACACACAAAACTGATATAAGCCAACTTTCGTTGCACAAATACCATCCTAAATAATATCCACAATAAAGATAGAAATCACTTAGTCTCCCAATTATGCTTAGTCCCTATATGTCTATAGAGATTGAAAACATAATGGTTGAAGTACAAGCATTCAATTGATCACATAGTCGTCATAAAACGGTTAGAGTTACGACACTAATTACGAATGATATTCTCACGCATAAACCTATGCTAGCATGGCAAGTTCTAAACTCTTAAATCCACTTTCGCTTCAATAAGAATTAACACACAATTACAGGAGTTAGCTACTCTCCTATAACGAATTAAAACAACCATGATAGGATATCGCATCAATCACACTATAGGCATCGAGAAAATTCAACAAATAAACTTCATGAATAAATCCGCTAAAACCCCATGACAACGAGTTAGTTCATAATCAAACTAATCGTCACCATGGGTTCTAATGTAAACATGATTGAAGAAAACGAATCAATATTGGAATAATTATCAAGGGTTCTAAAGAATACACCCAAACCAAGCATCCACAAGCTAGAAAGAATACAAGAATAAATTGAAAACTATCTTCTTCCTTGCTTCTTCGTGCTTTAAAACTCTGTAGATAATATGTGGTATGTGTTTCTCCTGTTCTCTAGGGTTTTCTTCTCTTTATATAGGCCTCCAGGTGCAAATAAGTCGTACGGAATTGTAATTTGACTTCAACTCGAAAAATCAGCAAATCGGGTTCAAAACAGGAAATTTCGTCACACAGACTGGCGCTGCCGCGCCACGATTGTATAGGATAGCGGCGCTGCCGCGCCAGATAATTACTGCTCCTTTTTCCAGCGGCGCTGCCGCGCCATAGGTAAGCTCAAACACGGCGCTGCCGCGCCGTGCCTTCTGTCCAGGAAGACGAATTTTTCCATTTTCTTCGTTTTAGCTCCAAATTGCATTTCGATTACTCCGCTTCATTCCTAGTACACCTGTGATAAATATACCTGCACAATACCCTTAAAAGAGATCAAAAATACCACAACTCGAGTACAAACATTTATTTTAAGCCATACGGACACGTTCTAAGTGAATAAAATACCCACTTATCAATGTCCTTTAGTCAAAGGATCAGCTATATTATCCTGAGTTCCAATGAACTCTACAACAATAATCCTTTCAGACACTAGACCCCTTATATACTTAAGTCTAACTTGGATGTGTCTCTTTGTTTTAGCATTATACTTTTCACTACTGATCTTGTCGATAGTTGTACGGCTATCATAATGAACAGCAATGGCTGGAAGCGGTCTTCTTACTACAGGTAACACTGACATAAGTCCATGCAACCATTCAGCCTCTGTCCCCGTGGCATCTAGTGCACACAACTCAGCCTCAAAAGTAGACCGAGTTATCAAAGTCTGTCTAGTAGACTTCCAGAATATTGCTCCACCTGCTAGGGTAAACAAATATCCAGTCACTCCATTGGTACTAGATTTCTTAGCTATCCAACTTGCATCACTATATCCCTCGAGTACTCCAGGGAATCTTTGATAATGCAAACCAAGGGAAGTAGTTCCCTTAAGATATCTAAGAACTCTATCTAGTGCCTCCCAATGAGTCTTGTTCGGACAGCTTGTATATCTAGCTAATTTAGACACAGAATAAGAAATATCTGGTCTAGTCACATTAGCAAGATATTGCAAACTCACAATAATCTGAGAATACCTTAACTGAGACACAGGTATTCCTGAACTATTCTTGACTAGGGCAACTTTATGATCGTATGGTGTACTAGAGATTCTACAATTTGAATAACCATACTTCTCAAGTATAGATTTCTCTATATAATGAGATTGTGACAATGTTATTCCATCAGTTGACTGTGTCAACTTGACCCCAAGAATCACACTAGCCTCACCCATATCCTTCATTTCAAAGTGCCTTTTCAAGAAACTTTTTGTCTCGTTAATAATCTCAATATTGGTTCCAAACAACAAAATATCATCCACATATAGGCACACGATAATACATTCATTTCCTTTAACCATATAGTAGACACACTTGTCACTTTCATTAACTACAAATTCTGATTCTAAAACAGTATCATCAAACTTCTTATGTCAGTCTCGAGGAGCTTGTTTTAAGCCATATATAGACTTGATCAACTTACATACTTTCCTCTCGTTACCAGAAGCAACAAATCCCTCAGGCTGATCCATATAAATCTCTTCTTCAAGATCACCATGAAGAAAAGCTGTCTTTACATCCATTTGTTGGATGATAAGACCATGTACAGAAGCCAATGCTATAAGCATTCGGATTGTTGTCATCCTTGCAACAGGAGAGTATGTGTCAAAGTAATTAATGCCTTCCTTTTGCCTAAAACCCTTAGCTACCAGCCTAGCCTTATACTTATCTATTGAGCCATCAGGATTCATCTTCCTTTTGAAGATCCACTTACATCCTATAGTAGTACAACCAGGAGGAAGATCAACCAACTCCCATGTTCCGTTAGAAACAATAGAGTCAATCTCACTCTTTACAGCACCTTTCCAGTGCCTTGACTCCGAAGAATCCATGGCTTGTCGAAAAGTTAAAGGTTCATCCTCGACATTGTAAGTGACAAAATCACTTCCAAAGTCCTTAACTACCTTTGCACGCTTACTCCTTCTAGGTTCATCTACTTCGTCAGGAGTAGAACTACTATCAGGATCTGCCCCCACATTTGTCATCTTTTCCACATGATCAGGAATAGAACTCGATGTGTGAGTAGGATCATCATTAGAAATATCTTGAGGTATACCAGTCTTCATAGGGAACACATCCTCAAAGAATGTTGCATCACGAAATTCAACTATAGTGTTAGCCACTATACCGTCTATGTCAGATTTTAACACTAAAAATCTCATAGCCGTAGTGGTTTCAATATAGGCCAGAAAGATGCAATCAACAGTTTTCGGACCTAGTTTCTTTCTCTTGTGTTCAGGGACAAGCACCTTAGCAAGGCACCCCCACACACAAAGATACTTTAAACTTGTCTTTCTACTTTTCCATAATTCATAAGGTGTCTTGTCCATATGTTTCAAAGGAACTCTATTCAGAATATGGCAAGCCGTATTCAAAGCTTCTCCCCACATGTACTTAGGCAACCCAGAATTAATAAGCATGCTGTTAATCATATCTTTAAAAGTTCTGTTCTTTCGTTCAGCCACCCCATTAGACTCAGGTGTGTATGGTGGAGTTACCTCATGAACTATACCATTGCTTACACAAAATTCATTAAACGAGGTACTAGAATACTCACCACCTCTATCAGATCTCAACCGTTTAAGTACTTTACCAGTTTGTGTTTCAGCTTCAGTTTTGAACATAATGAATTTTTCTAGTGCTTCATCCTTATGTCTAAGTAAATAAACATAACAGTATCTACTACAATCATCTATAAAGGTAATAAAATATCGTTTATAATCCTTAGTCAACATGCCACCAAATTCACATATGTCAGTGTGCACTAAATCCAATACTCCTGAATCCCTAACAACATTATGAAAGGGTTTCCTAGTTTGTTTATCAGTCACACATACTTGACATTTAGATTTCTTTTCAATAGCATATTTTGGAATCAACTCTAAGTTCATCATATTCTTTAGAGCACCAAAATTTAAATGACCAAGTCTAGCATGCCATAAATCGGATGATTCAACACAATTAACAGAAGGTGCAACACTATCATTAATAAAACTGCCCAAAACAGGCTCAACATTTATTAAAAATAAACCATCAGACAAATAACCTTTGCCAAAGAATGTACCAGTATGTGTAATAACTACTTTATTACATTTCAAAGAAAGTTCAAAACCATTTTTAACTAAACAACTTCCACTTATTATATTTCTACGAATATCAGGAACATGGTGCACTCTAGTGAGGGATAGAACACGCCCAAAAGCAAACTTTAGGTCCACGTTTCCTATCCCAAGAACTTGAACAGCACTAGCATTCCCCATCGTCACTGTCACTCCATGACTCTGTTGATAAGATACAAATAAACTAATATCAGTACAAATATGTACATTAGCTCCAGTATCAATCAACCATTCATGTGACAGATAAGTGGAAAGAAGTACAGGGTTGTAGGTAACATACCCGGTATTGGTTCCAGAGGCAACAACCTCACCAACAACCATGTTAACCTTAGGCCCATCAGTGGTTGCAAGCACAGTATTAGCTTGTGCTCCCACAACAGCTTTCTTTGCAGGACAGTCCTTGCTCCAATGACCAACCTGTCCACAAGACCAACATAGTTTGTTTGTCTTTGGTTTCTTAGCCGTGTTCTTGTCATTTTTAGTTTTAGTGTTATCCTTCTTAGTGACAGCCTTTATTTTCTGTCCAACAGTCACTACATTCACCTTCGAACTCCCATGTTCAACAGGCATCACATGTCCCTGTTTGGACTTGTGCTGTTCCTGCACAGAGATGTCCAACATCAGGTTTGTCCAAGTGATCTCTCCTTTCTGTCTTTTCAGGGAGAGAGCAAACTCTTCCCAAGACTTAGGGAGTTTTTCAATCACAGCCATAACCTGAAACTTCTCAGGAAGGTCCATTACGGACTCCTTCAAAGCATGCACCAACATCTCAAACTCATGTGTCTGCTCAGTCATGGATTTTGTATCCACCAGTTTAAAATCAAGAAACCTAGCCACATAATACTTTTCCAACCCTTGCGAGTCAGTATTGTGTGTCTGGTCCAGCTTCTCCCATAATAGCTTAGCAGTGAAAGAATTAGATGAATAAACATCAAATAGAGTGTTCACCAAAGCTGCCAGTATAGCAGCCCTAGCCACCCCATCTTTTTCCTCCCACATAGCATAAGCCTTAACAGTTTCAGCCCTTTCCTGATCAATAACCGGTTTCTCATACTACACCACCGGCGATAGACCCATTACTGTAAGCCACAGTTTCATCTTTTTCTGCCAACGAGAAAAACCAACACCCCCACCAAATTTATCAGGCATTCCTGACAAATCGATAGGCTGTGGGAAACGGTATGTGGTCCAATTGATGGTAGGTGCAGTAACACCAGAACCAGAAGTATTAGCACCAACAGGAGTTTCAGTTCCGTTAACCATCTTGTTAATTAACAATATATAACAGAGAAAATAATCTCTTCAAGATTGTTGGGTATAATTACAAAATACACAGCAACAATAAGGCAGTTATATATTTTGTGTTAACAAGAACATGCAAATAACCAAATAATGAAACAAACACGAAGGTCGAAACAAGATAATAATCAGAGACTGTAAATAATAAGATAAGAAAGAACACTTATCTCTCAGGAGCTTTAACAATTTCTGAAAGATAATAAACAGCTGAGTCGCCAAGCCTTCGAGAAGTCTTGACTGTTCTTGAAGAGATTATTGCCCCACTTACACTGTGTTGGGTTGCAGCAATATCACTCCCAGGCTAAAACAACACAGATCAATCCACTCACAGATATGGCAATGATCAACAGCGATCTGCACCTCACTTCGCCCAAAAACTATGTATTCTGTCTGTATGTGTTGAGAGAAAACCAGAGAAGATAATAGTTGCCTAGGGTTTTCAGAGTTACGTATATCCTGTATATCCTTCAAACGTTCTATTCTATATAATATATAATACAAAATAAAACGTAACAGACCAAATATTGTAACCGAAGATATGACATTTAATACTAATTATTCTGATTTAATTACCATAACAGTAGTCATCAGGATTTAATAACATTTACAGCTCAGTCAGGATTTCGTGGTCCATCAGGATTTGATCATCATCAGTACTCTGTTCACACAATATCACGCAAGTATACGCGGTCACAAGTAATATAAGAATAAGTAGAGTTCGTTCCCACAGAGACTGCTATGGTTATTATAGTTATGCACTTATGCAACAATGTATGGCTATCGTTCAATGCTAAGACAAGTATCAAATTGTGTTTTGATTAACTAAATTAACTAAACAAATTATCAAGACTATATTAAACTAAAGATTGCTGATATATTACTTATGAGAATAAAACATGGGATCCTAACTTCATTAAACAATCCATCTATAGTTTCCAATTCTCTAACCTTTTCATGTGATTTATTAATACCTGATCGAACACACAAAACTGATATAAGCCAACTTTCGTTGCACAAATACCATCCTAAATAATATCCACAATAAAGATAGAAATCACTTAGTCTTCCAATTATGCTTAGTCCCTATATGTCTATAAAGATTGAAAACATAATGGTTGAAGTACAAGCATTCAATTGATCACATAGTCGTCATAAAACGGTTAGAGTTACGACACTAATTACGAATGATATTCTCACGCATAAACCTATGCTAGCATGGCACGTTCTAAACTCTTAAATCCACTTTCGCTTCAATAAGAATTAACACACAATTACAGGAGTTAGCTACTCTCCTATAACGAATTAAAACAACCATGATAGGATATCACATCAATCACACTTTAGGCATCGAGAAAATTCAACAAATAAACTTCATGAATAAATCCGCTAAAACCCCATGACAACGAGTTAGTTCATAATCAAACTAATCGTCACCATGGGTTCTAATGTAAACATGATTGAAGAAAACGAATCAATATTGGAATAATTATCAAAGGTTCTAAAGAATACACCCAAACCAAGCATCCACAAGCTAGAAAGAATACAAGAATAAATTGAAACTATCTTCTTCCTTGCTTCTTCGTGCTTTAAAACTCCGTAGATAATATGTGGTATCTGTATATCCCCCTTCTGATCTCTAGGGTTTTTTTTTTCTTCTTTATAAAGGCCTCCAGGTGCAATAATTCGTATGGAATTGACTTTTTTAACTTTCACTCGAAAAATCAGCAATTAGGTCAAAACATGAATTTTCCGCCAGAGTGCCCGGCGCTGCCGCGCCAAAGTTGTATAGGAGCACGGCGCTGCCGCGCCAGGATCACTGCTCAGCTTTTTCTGGTTTTCCTGCAACGGCGCTGCCGCGCCACAGTATAGTGAGTCCAGGGAATTGAATTTTTTCCATTTCTTCATTAAAACTCCGAATTGCATTCCAATTGCTCCGCTTTATTCCTAGTACACCTGTGATAAATATACCTGCACAATACCCTTTAAAAGAGATCAAAAATACCATAACTCGAGTACAAACATTCGTTTTAAGCCAAACGGAAACGTTCTAAGTGAATAAAATACCCACTTATCACACCCCCAAACTTAAACCGATGCTTGTCCTCAAGCATAAATAATATAACTATATACAACTAACTAGTACCACTTCCGTAGGTGATCACGGTTGCATTTGGCATATGCAACAAGCCCTTTAAACCCCTAAGCAGCCCTAGTGGACGAGTAAGGTCTCGTGAGGGCCTATAGCGAATGTACCCACAAAATCCACCTACTCATGCAACTAACAATGCAATGCATGTATGCAACTAATATGAAAATGCAACGATCCCTTCAAACCAACCAAAACCAATCAACAAGCCAACATCTCAAAGAACACAGTCTTCCAAACAGAGTTCGACCAAATTCCCATCGAACAACAAGACAAACACAGAAACGTGCGTGTGTGCGATGCTCACCAATATACTCCCAAACTAAATCAAGACCATACCTATTCTTCACCAAAACAACCACAAGCTTACAAACAGAATGAACACTAGACACAAGAACTCTTAAGAGACACCTTCGCAGTCCATCTGAGTTAGACAAGAATTCATGCTTTATTACACAAAAACAACTACACACAACACACATGCTTATTTGACCGTGCAATGGATGAGTCCTCGGAAGGATTATACAATAATACCCATTTAACGAGCTTTAGGTCAGCGGATCCTAGACCGGAAAAGTCTTAGGTCACTAGGCACAAAGTCCCCTAGAACTTAATTGCTCGAGTATTAAAGAGCTCAACCTGATCAATTCTGCATAAACACAAAACAAACACAACTTTTTTTTTTTCTTTTTTTAACTTTTCTTTTTTTTTTCTTCTTTTTTTTTTCCAACAATTTCGGAATGAGTGCTCTTTGCCTTTTTCTCATCCCACCCTAGACTACTCATCTTTTCAATGAGCCGGCTACTAGCCATTTGACGCCTAGCCTTTATTACAACTAGCATGAAATCCCTGGTTTCCCCCAAACTTATATATAAGTGCTTCTTCATTTTCAAGAATCTAGCCAACATTCTAAATGTAAGCAAGTGGTTAAATTCTAACACCAAACAAGCATGGTCTGATCAAATCTAAAAACAACCAATGAGACTTGTGAATTTACAATTGTTTCTGGCATGCAAGTCAATTTCTTAGGAACTTAATCAGCTCTCTATTCATCATAACCACACTCCCATCAACATCGACTCACTAACGGAAATAGTCAAGACCTACGGGATCATGAAATATGCATGCTATGCAAATGCAACTAAATGGACTCACATAATAGATAAACAAAAATGCAAAACAGAATGCTCTATATGACATAAACATGCAAAACTACGAATGAACTACAACTACATATGCAATATGAATCCTACATGAATCCTACACTAACTAAACAAACCCATACATCACCCCCAAACTGTTAGGAATATGTTGTTCTTGATGATAAGCATAAAACACTTAGTAGAATTTGTGTAAAGTCAATTTTGTAGCTGTCAACGAAATAGCATGCTTAGCAGTGTTTCGTTGACAGGAAGCTCATCAACGAAATGAGTGTTGTAGCAATTGCATTGTACAATACTTCACAGTATGATAGGCATTCTATTATATGTTTTAGATAGGTTTTCTAAGTCATGTTGACTATGTACTAGATAGGCAAAATAGGTTGGTTAATTGTAAATATGTTATGCCTTGTAATTCTGCCTAAGTGAAGACATGTCAACGGTATGAAGATTACTCTGTCAACGGTATGGAGTCTACCCATCAACGAAACGAGGGAAACACCATCAACGGAATGAAGAATGAAGCTATCAACGAAACACATCTCCTTGCTATCAACGAATCAATGTTGCTTTTTGAGCAGTTGACAAAGTGATAGTGACAGTTTACTGAACAGATCTAAAAGGAGATATGGAAGTGTACTTTGCATTGGAAGCCATCAAAGTGGTTACTGGAAATAAGGAAACATTCCAATTTCCAATAAGGCTCTTGGGAATGATTATAATGAGCATGAAGACAAAAGCTAAGATCTCCAAGGACCATTGGACAAAAGGAATGAAAAGCAAGCTACTGATGGTTACTACTATTATTCTTTAGTTTAACCAAACGTAGAATTGTAAACTTGGGATTATATAACCAAGTGTAGCAGTTACTTTAGAAATAAGAGAAGAAACACAAATAGATTGTATTAGCTATTCTTGAGAGCAATTCTTCTCTACAACCTTGTAACTGAGCAGCTGTGTACTTTTGTATCACAGATTATTTCCGCAATAAAAACACTTCAGTTGGATCATCAAACAATCCAACTGAATTATTTATATCTTGTGTTTTTATTTATTCAGTTCAGTTTTATTTTATAAAGTGTTTTAGTTTCAAGAAAATATCAAGAATTGTATTCAACCCCCCCTTCTACAATTCTGTTAGGTCATTTGGGAATAACAATTGGTATCAGAGCGAGCTTCTAACATACAAGAAGTTTAAAGATCAAGACCAAAAACAGAAACCATGGTGAAGAAGGATGCAGGTGTGAAGATACCAGTTCTTGATAAAGACAATTACTTTCACTGGAAAGTAAAGATGCATTTACATCTCATGCCTATGGATGAGAGGTATGTAGACTGCATTGAGAAAGGTCCACACGTTCCCATGAAGCTTGATTCTAGAGTTGGACTGCCAGATGATGCACCTGATGTAGAGATTCCAAAAACTGTCTCAGAATGGACTGTTGAAGATATTGCAGAAGTTCATAAAGACAAAAGGACCATGAACATTCTGTTTAATGGTTTGGAGCAAGAGATGTTTGACAATGTTATCAACTGTACAACCTCTAAGGAAGTATGGGATACTGTTAGAACTCTCTGTGAAGGAACTGAGCAAGTCAGGGAAAATAAAATGCAACTCCTTATACAACAATATGAGCATTTTCATTTTAAAGCTGGTGAAACCCTAAATGACACGTTTAGTAGGTTTCAAAAGCTTTTGAATGGATTAAAGTTGTATGGGAGGATCTATCAAACCAAGGATTCAAACCTTAAATTTCTTAGAGCTCTTCCAAAAGAATGGAAGCCTATGACTGTTTCTCTCAGAAACACTCAAGAGTACAAAGACTACACTCTTGAAAGGCTTTATGGAACCTTGAAGACTTATGAGCTGGAAATGGAGCAAGATGAGGAAATTGAAAAGGTACAGAAGAAGGGTGGATCTATTGCATTGATTGCATCAGTGAACCAACTTGAAGATGACAATAAAGAAGCTGCAAAGGCCACAACTAGTCGATCTAGTTGTAGGAGTGATGTTAGCAAGGGTAAAGACAAGATGACAGAAGAAGAAGAATCAGAACCAGCCAACTTGGAGGACTTAGATGAGATTGATGAACACATTGCTTTTCTGTCTAGAAAATTCTCTAAGTTCAAGTTCAAAAGAAACTCAGAAGCAAGGCCACCAAGAAGAGACTTTCAACCTAGCAAAACAAACTGGATTGAAAAGTCTAAGTCAAAATGTTTCAATTGTGGAATGATTGGTCACTTTGCTGGAGACTGCAGAAAGCCCAAGGTTGAGAAGGGCAACAGGAAATTTGAGCCTGTTGATTATAAAAAGAAATACTTTGAACTTCTCAAACAAAAAGAAAAGGCTTTCATGTCTCAGGAGTATGATTGGGCTGGTAATGGTGAAGATTCTGATGATGATGTTGAGTATGTCAACTTGGCTCTTATGGCTGACAATCATGAGCAGGAAGCAAGTTCCTCAAGCAACCAGGTAACAATTACTAATCTTTCTGAGCTTTCTAAAGAGGAATGCGACAATGCAGTAAATGAAATGTCTACTGTATTATATAATTTGCGTGTTACTCTTAAATCACTTACTAAAGAGAATTCAAGAATAAAAGAAACAAATCTGCTCTTAAGTGATAGGAATGCAATGTTAGAAGCACAGCTCATTGAATTTGAGAAAATGAGATGTGTTAGTAGGGATGCTAAGAAGGAACTTGAGAACGTGTTACAAAGGGAAGAAATTCTTAAAACACAACTTGAGATAGAACAAGGTGTGATTGCAAAATGGAAGGATGCCAGGAATGTTGCTGCCAACATAATTAATGTTCAAGGCGTGGAATCCTTCTGTGAGCAATCATGGAAAAGGAACAAAGAGAAGCTAGGGTATGTTGGTGAAACCTTAGAATCAGAAACAGAGTCAACAAACAACAATGATCATTTGTTGAAGGTTGATATGTCAACGGAATGCAATGTTTCGTTGACACATGAACCATCAACCGATCAGGCTGTTTCGTTGACAGACAAAAGAAAAGATAAACTCACTAGACTTAATGACAAGTATGGTCCTGTCACCAAGAACTTTGTTCAAGGTGAGTCTAGTATTTTAAAGAAAATTGAGAAGCCTGTTGAGAGAGCTAATGTAGGTCACTTGTCTAACAAGCAATTGAAAGACAAGGTAGAGAAAGTTCATAATGAGGCTAAGGGAAATAAAAAGAATAACAGGAATGGCAAAGTAGGAATTAACAAACACAACAATTACACACCTGATAAATATGCTCCTAGAAAGACATGTGTTAATTGTGGAAGTGTTAGTCATTTGTCTACTAACTGCAAATCTGTTAAGAAAACTCCTAATGTGAAAATGCCCAAGCCTGCAATGAACAGTTCCATGCCTACAATGCCTGTTATGTCTAACATGTTTGCTCCATATGCACAATTTCAGAATCCATATGCTAGCATGCCATTTGTGTCTAATCCTTACATGAATATGTTTAACATGCCACAAATGCCATGGAACATGAATAACATGATTGTTCCTCCAACTATGCATGCTATGAATGAAAATATGAGCAACCCTCAGAAATCAACACCAAGGGTAAGGATTGATTTGAATCAATCTGAGCCCAAAGTGAAAAATGGTACAAAAGGGAATGCAAAGGCTAACAAGACAGGACCCAAGGAAACTTGGGTACCAAAATCGACTTGATTTGGTTTTATTGTGTGCAGGGAGACAAAAGGAATCTTTGGTACTTGGATAGTGGTTGTTCAAGACACATGACTGGTGATTCTACCCTACTCACAGAGTTTCAGGAAAGAGCTGGCCCTTGTATTGCTTTTGGAGATGACAGCAAAGGCTACACAAAGGGATATGGCTTGATTTCAAAAGAGAATGTCATCATAGATGAGGTTGCATTGGTGGATGGTCTTAAGCACAACTTGCTTAGTATCAGCCAACTTTGTGACAAAGGATTTTTAGTTACTTTTTCTAGAGAAGCCTGTGTTGTTTCTAAAGGAGGAAACAACAATGTGGTAATGACTGGATTCAGAAGGGGGAATGTGTACATTGCTGACTTTAGTAGCACAAGTTCAGACACCATCACTTGTCTTTTCAGCAAGGCAAGCAAGGATGAAAGTTGGTTATGGCACAAGAAGTTATCCCATCTGAATTTCAAAGTTATGAATGATTTGGTGAGGAAAGATCTTGCTAGAGGAATTCCACAGGTGGAGTTCTCCAAGGATGGTTTGTGTGATGCCTGTCAAAAGGGAAAACAGAAGAAGGCATCATTCAAAAGCAAGACAGAGTCATCAATTGTCCAGCAGCTTGAATTGCTTCATATGGACCTATTTGGCCCTGTAAATGTTATGTCCATCTCAAAGAAGAAATACTGTCTTGTGATTGTTGATGATTTTTCTAGATTTACATGGACTTTCTTTTTGCACTCTAAAGATGAGGCAAGTGAAATCATTATCAATCACATCAAGATGGTAAGCAATCATCCTGATTTCAAAGTAAGAAGGATTAGGAGTGACAATGGGACAGAATTCAAGAATTCAAGCATGAAGGTGTTCTGTGAAGAAAATGGTATTTTGCATGAGTTTTCAGCAGCAAGAACACCACAGCAAAATGGTGTAGTTGAAAGGAAAAACAGAACACTTATTGAAGCTGCAAGGACAATGCTAGATGAATCAAAGTTACCTACATATTTTTGGGCTGAGGCAGTTAACACAGCTTGCTTTACTCAAAATATTTCTTTGATTAATCAGGCCAAAGGAATGACCCCTTATCAGTTACTCAAAAGAAAGAAGCCACTATTGGATTTTCTTCATGTCTTTGGATGCAAGTGCTTTGTTCTGAGAAATCAAGCTGAGCATTTGGGGAAATTTGAAGCAAAGGCAGATGAAGCAATATTTGTGGGATATGCAGCAGGGAAAGCTTACAGGGTCTATAATCTCAGAATCAACATTGTTATGGAATCTGTACATGTTGTTTTTGATGATCTCAAAATCCAAGGCCTCTGTGATGAAGGTTTCCATGAAAGTCTTTCTTTTGAAGATAAGGAAGGAGATCAAGTGAATCATGATAAGGCTACTGAGAAACAGCCTAAAGTTGTTGTATCTAGCACAGATGAAAGCAGCAGTGAAGATGAAATTGCTGCATTAAGGTTAAAAAGGATAGCAGCTAGCAGACCAAATGGTCATTTCGTTGACAGTCATGATGGTGGATTCGTTGACAGTCAGAATGAGCGTTTCGTTGACAGCCAAAACGGTCATACCGTTGATAGTCATAGGAATACTTCTAGAAGTGATCACTTAGGGACAACAAACTCAGGGGGAGTTTCTCAAGGACAAATATCCAATCAAGGCAATCATGATCATGAAGCTACGTCTTCAAGAGCAAATCTACCTCCCTCAAGGAAATGGACTAAAGATCATCCCTTTGAACTTATTATAGGTGATGTCTCTTCAAAAGTCCAAACTAGAAGAGCAACTCAAGAAGAATGTCTATATAGTAGCTTTCTGTCTCAAGATGAGCCAAAGAAAGTTGAGGATGCACTTCTAGATCCAGATTGGGTTTTAGCCATGCAAGAAGAGCTAAACCAATTTGAGAGAAACAATGTTTGGAAGCTGGTGCCCAGGCCTAATGACATGAGTGTTATAGGCACAAAGTGGGTGTTCAGAAACAAGATGGATGAAAATGGCATAGTCACAAGGAACAAAGCTAGATTGGTTGCAAAAGGCTATTCACAGGAAGAAGGAATTGATTTTGATGAAACCTTTGCTCCTGTTGCAAGACTAGAAGCAATAAGGATTTTCCTAGCCTATGCAGCCCATGCCAATTTCAAGGTCTATCAAATGGATGTGAAGAGTGCTTTTCTGAATGGGGAATTGGAAGAGGAGGTGTATGTAAGTCAACCTCCTGGTTTTGAAGATGATGATTTTCCAGACTATGTGTACTTCCTTCTCAAAGCACTCTATGGTTTGAAACAAGCACCTAGAGCCTGGTATGACACTCTCTCACAGTTCCTCCTTGAGAATCATTTCACTAGAGGTACTGTAGATAAAACTCTTTTTCACAGGGTTGTAAATGGCTCTACTTTACTTGTTCAAATTTATGTAGATGATATAATCTTTGGGTCTACAGATGTGAAACTTTGTCAAAAGTTTGCCAAGCTTATGCAAAGTAAGTATGAAATGAGCATGATGGGAGAATTAACTTACTTTCTTGGTCTACAAGTAAAGCAAGTTAATGAAGGCATTTTCATTAGTCAAACAAAATACATTCATGATTTATTAAAGAAGTTTAACCTAATGGAATGCTCTCCTGCCAAAACTCCCATGCCTACTGCCACCAAACTTGAATTGAATACTAAGGAAAAATCTGTGGACATTTCAAGTTACAGAGGCATGGTAGGCTCACTTTTATATTTAACAGCTAGTAGACCTGATATTATGTTTGCTACATGTCTATGTGCTAGATTTCAGGCTGATCCTAGAGAATCCCATTTAGTTGCTATTAAAAGAATTTTCAGATATCTCAAAGGAACACCAAACCTTGGCATTTGGTATCCTAGAGAATCTGGTTTTGAACTAATTGGTTATTCAGATGCAGATTTTGCAGGATGTAAAATTGACAGGAAAAGTACAACTGGAACCTGTCAATTCCTAGGAAACAAGCTTGTGTCATGGTTCAGCAAGAAACAAAACTCAGTTTCTACCTCCACAGCTGAGGCTGAGTATATTGCAGCTGGAAGTTGTTGTGCACAGATTTTATGGATGAAAAACCAACTACTTGATTATGGATTAAGAGTTGAGAAAATTCCTATTTTCTGTGACAACACTAGTGCCATTGCCATTACTGAGAATCCAGTGCAGCATTCAAGAACCAAGCACATTGACATTAAGTACCATTTCATTAGAGAACATGTTATGAATGGTACTGTGGAGTTACATTTTGTTCTAAGTGAACAACAACTTGCAGACATCTTTACCAAGCCACTTGATGAATCAACATTCTCAAGATTAGTAAGTGAGCTAGGTATGCTAAATTTCTCTTAATTATCCTTGAGATATTTGCAAGTTAAAATGCAGCCAGAAATTTGCTATGTTTTTCTGTGAATGAATTTTCTCAGGAAAAGGTAAAATTTTGTCTAAGTCAAAATTACTATGCCAACGGAATGCACCATTTCGTTGACAGTCTTAGCAGTTTTCTGGGTGTTTCGTTGATAGCTCTTTTATATCAACGAAACGCAGCTTTATCAACGAAATAAGACGGGACTTTAACCGCCCAATCCTGATTCGTTGATTTAGCGCTTCTTATCTGAACCGTTGAAATTTGACACGTCTTTTACCACGATCTATGCATACACCCCTGTAAGTATAAATCATGGTAATACTTTAAGAGTAACGGTTATATTTTTAAGCCAATCCAGTAATTTACATTTATTATTGGATTCATTTTCTGAGAATTTTTGGGGGAGTATTTAAGAAATTTTATTTTCATTATTTCTTTTTACCTGTTCTCAAAAATTCCAAAGGCTTTTTCTCTCTTCTTCTCTCTAACAAGCAATTCAGTTCGAAGCTTTCCTTTAATCAACAATGGCACCAATAGTCAAGCTTATGTCTGCTGGAGGGTTCATCTATGAGAAGAACAACTCCATCCCTTTTGTTGTCAAGGAAAACCCGAACAGTCTGTTCTTCAAAATGATGGATTTCATGAAGAATTGCAAGTTGAGCTATGCAATGTTTCACTCTACACCACTCTACAATGAGATAATCGAGGAGATTTGGACCTCATGTGAGTATAGTGGAACAAACTGCACACTACAATTCACTCTTCAAGGTAATGAGTACATAGTTAATTCTGATGTTTTGCAAGCATGTTTACATATTCCTGATAATAACTGTGATGCTTTGCCTACTAACACTGAAATAACTACCATGCTTAATTCTATAAACTACTCTTTGCCTACTGATAATCTGGGTAGAATAATTAGGAGAGGTTTGGTTAGGGAATACAGTTATTTAGCTGATGCATTCATTAAGGTCTTTTCTGGAAAGATTAGTAATTTTGATGCATTAACTAACTCTATGTTAATTCTCCTAACCATGCTTCTAAATGATAGATATCATAACTTTAGCACCCAACTTATGTATGAAATTGGTGCTAAGTTGGGTGATAAAGCAAATAGGAAGAAAAATATCTATTATGCTAGGTTTCTGATGATGTTGGCTAACCATGTTAGTCCAACACCATTAGTTATCTCTAACCCTAATGCCAGGTTCGAGTGCTTTGTGCAAGAAAAGAGAGTATTGACAGACATACTCAGGCTGAACCACAATGGTGATGTTCCAGTGGTGTATCTGCCAATCATTGAGGTAACTACTACTATCCCTGTTAGTGTAGCTAACACCTCTACTGTTTTACCTTCCAATGTTGCTATGGAGTCTGTAGCTGTGACCCAACAGGCTCCTACCCTAGCAACAAAACCAAAATCAAAGAAATCCTCCAAGCCAACCTCAGGTGCTTCTCAAAAGGCACCTGTTGTAAAAACTACCACACAACCTAAGGGGAGTGAGTCTGGAGTTGTGAGGGGTGAGGGAAGGGGTGAACATCAAAGAAACCCCAAGGATAAGGAAGGACAGGTTAGTGTGTACCAGCCAAGCCCCATTGTGTCTTCCCAACAAGGCACAATGAGTAACATGGATTTAAACACAAGTCTAATTGCATCCTCCCAAAAGGATGTGATTATTGAAACAAGCTCTCCTCCTAGAGCACAGTCCAAAAGGGTAAGGGACACTTCAAGCCCAAAGTCTACATTTTCCCAATACCAAAGGAGAGTGAAGCAAAAGTCCAAGGGTACACAGGGTGCACACACACTGGAAGCAACACTTCCAGTTTCTCAAATTCAGTTTGATGTAACCCCTATCATTTCTCTGGGGTTACAGTCTCATTCTCTAAACATCAATCTTGAATTATCTCCATCAAATTCACCAACTCAATCTTTAGATGTGGACATGATCCATACATCTATTCCTGATTCTCCAACTCTAATCTTGGAGAAGCCCCACTCTGAAGCTGGTGGCCATCACTTGTTAAGTGATTTGTTGGGCCATCAACCAATTTTTCCTGAAGTTGCAAGGGGATCTGTGGACCAATCTTTAAAATCAATCACCACAGACTCTACTGTAATTTCTCATTCTCAAAGTGCTTTCTTGACTTCATCAACGAAACAGTCTATTTCGTTGACAAGTGTTTCTCCATCAACGGTATCCATACCGTTGACAGTTCAAACTACCATTCCGTTGATAGTTCACTCTGCACCTTTAATTGAAAATCAAGTTGTTCCCACAACTAGTGCAGATGATCTAGTGGTAGTTGAGACACTTCTAGGACTGAGAGGGAGTGAAACTGAGAGGCTGGCTTGTAGCCAGGCAAAAGGAGAGAATGTGAGTGAGAGGCTGGCTATTTCTTCCAGCCAGGCAAAAGGAGAGATTGAGAGTTCCACCTTAGAAGGTGAAGGTGAGGGTGTGAGAGGTGTGAGCCATGGGGAGCCCATGATGCAAGAACAGAGTGGAGAGAGAGAAGGGACTACAGGAGAAATAAGGATGGAAGCAGCCATTGCTAATGAGTTAATGGAGGTCAGTGAGGGAGAAAGGGAACTTACTTTCCAAGAGGTTTATCAGCAAACTCTGGATAGTATTTCCCTGGATCCTGAGACCTTTACTCATCCTGTGTCAGCCTATCAAATTTTGGCTCAACAGGGCAATGTGGAGGCAGAGAGGTCACTACAACTAATTCACACAACTGCATCAATGCAAAGAGCAAAGGATGCCTTGACCAATCTACCTCCAGGAGCTGAAGCAAGTGGAGAATTTGGATGCTGCTATCACAAGGCAGTACAAAGAAGCATATCTAGCTCATGAGTCTGCAGGAGCAAGGGACAAGAAATTCTACAAAGCCATAATGGATTCTCTGGAAATTCAAAGGCTACAAATGTTGCAGACAAGGATTGAGGCTACAGAGATCAAGGATTCAATCAGCAACCTTAGGGATGCTAATGATAGGAGGCTAGATGAAAAGCTTCCTCTTCTCACTGTGTCCAGGATGAACAGGTTTTTCTCTAAAGAACCTGAAGTGGATTCCTCCTTGAAGACTCTCTCTTCTAGAGTGGACAAGGTGGAAGCCACTCTATCACAGATGCAAAAGGAACAGGAGAAACAAACTCAACTATTGGCCCAGCTAGTGGCAGCTCAAGGACTCCCAGTCATCTCTTTTGATGATAACAAAAAGGGGGAGAAATCTAAGGAGCTAGACATTCAAATTACCAAGGTTATGGTCCCAGCCATTTCCCTACCAAAGGAGCCATTAGCAATGGGGGAGCTTGGCAAGCAGCAAAAGGATGGTATTGACCTTATACAAGAAGCTTCTATGAGGATGAGACTTGCAGAACAAATCAAAGAACATTGGTCCAACATAGAAGCAAAGTTCAAGAAGATTACTGAAGATAAGGACTCAAATCCATCAACGGAACAGCCATCAACGAATGCCATGGTACTAGCATCAACGGAATGGGAGCCACAGACAAATTCTTTCTATCACCAAGAGCCCCTTCTACATGGAGTCACTCAAGGACCAAAGAAGGAAAAAGGACAAACTTCATGCATTAGGGATGTGGAACAAGCTACAATTCAAAGAAGCCTATCTCCCAAGTCCCCTGCTAAACCAAAGGGCAAAAACATAGCAAGGACTTTCTATCCTGCACCTTATCCAGATGAGCACAAGCTTCTTGGTCTACTCATCACAAAAAGCAAGGAAAGTAATGATTATGAGATAAGGAAGCAAAGGGCAATTGTCTACAGGAATGGACAACAAATCTGTGTTTGGGCTGGTCATCCAAACTTTGCTGAAGCCAAGGCTGAGGAATCAGAAAGAGCAGCTATGCAAGCTCTTACAGTAGCTCAAGCTCTAGATGAAGAAGAAAGGAAGCAAGAGGAAAGCACTAGAGAGGAAAGGAGTTCAAAGAAGAGCACAAGGCAACCCAAAGAGAGAGCTAGGAGAAACATAGACTTTGAGAGTGCTGATTCTCAGGGTACTGCATCAGACTCTTCTATACCTATTGCACCTCCAACAATTGCTAATCCAGTTTTTGAGGGAAAGTTGGCCTGTGATCCTGCACATCCTGTCAATTTTCATGATCAACCAATCATGCCAAAAGAGGAACCAATTGATTTTGATGAGGCATACTTTCCAAAGTTCCTGTTAGAAAAGGACCAACCAATGAAGACAAAGAAGAGGCCTGTCAAAGCAAAGCCTGTTTTTGTGAGAAAGCCACAATCTCAAAAACCCCCTGCAAACCCAGAGGACTGCATGTACATTGCTGACATCAGGGAAGAATCCAGTCTACATCTTGACTTAGACAACCTGGTGGAAGTAAGGGGAATTGCAGCTTCTCAAAAGTTGCCTGAAAGACTAGTGTTCACATTCAAGGGTGGTAGAGAACAAGTGTGGCCTCTCTACAGAATTTTAGGAGAAGACTATCAAACACTACTCTCAGTGTTTAGATGCTTGAAAAAGGACTTTGGTTTCACCAAAACAGCCAAGTCTGAGGTGGTCTCCAAAATCTGTCAGTTAAAGGCTAGCTGGAACAAGCCTGAGGCTCTTCCAAGGATACTTAGAGTTCCCTCAACAGGAAAGAAAATCCATCTTCAACCTTATTGGATGATGGAGTTTAAGGACAAGGACAATTGCAGAAGATTCTTCAGAATGGAAGACCAGCTGGAGAAGGCATCTAATCAAACGCTAAAGCTGATGCAATCCAAGCTTGGTGATCAAGATGAAGAGGAGAAAATCTTCTACAGAAGACTACAGGTCCAGATTGAGGAAAACAACTCCAAGAGAGGGAAGAAGACTATGCCACAAAGAAGTCACAGATGAAACATTTGCTCAGACTAGAGGAGCACTTGTGGGCATTAGTCTTGTAAGTCTTATATTTTGTCTATAAAGTTTTGAAGCTTAATACATTTTCTACTTTTGTAATTTATGATGTATCTGAGTGTTTTTGTTATCATCAAGTCTCTTGATTTATGGCTGTTATTCTATCAGTCATAAATTGGGGGAGATTGTTAGGAATATGTTGTTCTTGATGATAAGCATAAAACACTTAGTAGAATTTGTGTAAAGTCAATTTTGTAGCTGTCAACGAAATAGCATGCTTAGCAGTGTTTCGTTGACAGGAAGCTCATCAACGAAATGAGTGTTGTAGCAATTGCATTGTACAATACTTCACAGTATGATAGGCATTCTATTATATGTTTTAGATAGGTTTTCTAAGTCATGTTGACTATGTACTAGATAGGCAAAATAGGTTGGTTAATTGTAAATATGTTATGCCTTGTAATTCTGCCTAAGTGAAGACATGTCAACGGTATGAAGATTACTCTGTCAACGGTATGGAGTCTACCCATCAACGAAACGAGGGAAACACCATCAACGGAATGAAGAATGAAGCTATCAACGAAACACATCTCCTTGCTATCAACGAATCAATGTTGCTTTTTGAGCAGTTGACAAAGTGATAGTGACAGTTTACTGAACAGATCTAAAAGGAGATATGGAAGTGTACTTTGCATTGGAAGCCATCAAAGTGGTTACTGGAAATAAGGAAACATTCCAATTTCCAATAAGGCTCTTGGGAATGATTATAATGAGCATGAAGACAAAAGCTAAGATCTCCAAGGACCATTGGACAAAAGGAATGAAAAGCAAGCTACTGATGGTTACTACTATTATTCTTTAGTTTAACCAAACGTAGAATTGTAAACTTGGGATTATATAACCAAGTGTAGCAGTTACTTTAGAAATAAGAGAAGAAACACAAATAGATTGTATTAGCTATTCTTGAGAGCAATTCTTCTCTACAACCTTGTAACTGAGCAGCTGTGTACTTTTGTATCACAGATTATTTCCGCAATAAAAACACTTCAGTTGGATCATCAAACAATCCAACTGAATTATTTATATCTTGTGTTTTTATTTATTCAGTTCAGTTTTATTTTATAAAGTGTTTTAGTTTCAAGAAAATATCAAGAATTGTATTCAACCCCCCCTTCTACAATTCTGTTAGGTCATTTGGGAATAACAAACTTAACATATTCAATGTCCTCGTTGAAGGTAATAAAAAGATAGTAGAAACATACCTAACACATGGGTTGCCTCCCACGAAGCGCTTGTTTAGAGTCAATTAGCTTGACTACATCCAAGTCTCTATTAAGGATGATAATAGTTGGCCTGGTCATCTCTTCGTGAGACTTCATCGTCATCACGGCGGCACACTTTCTGCCCCTTCTCCTCGCTTGGCCTATTCGTATAACAACTATGTCCTATTCCAATGCCTTCATCGGTTGACCCAAAATTTGTCAATTTGTAGAACAACACACATTTGCGGGCTTCGCTAGAATATAATGGAGGAGGGTAAATGTAAGTTGTTGAAGCCTTTGGTTCCTCAAAGAGAACTTCCTCCAATGGCTCTAATGCGCTACCTCCATCTTTATACTCTGAGACAAGTAGAAGACCTGCATCTTTCCCATGGTCATCAGCCTCTTGGTACGCACATACCAATTCTTGAAATTTATGTAGCTCATTAGTGTCTGTCCCATATAGTGCCCTTTCCAAATCATCCACCATACTAGCATGATCAAATTCTTCACATGGCTTGTGAACGCTCACCTCACCTTGGAATTTGCCTTCTTCAATTATGCATACAGTACCTTGCTCCAAGTCACCATTATTTCCTGGAATTGCCTCTAGGATGATTCGTTGATTCTCTTGTTTCAAGGCTCTCACAGCTCGAGCAACTAGTGGCTCCAAAGCTTTGACAGACTCTTCGTTACTCTTTGCAAGAATCCTAATCTCCTCCATAGTCTCTTGTTCTAAGGATCTCACAGCTTGAGCAACGAGTGTCTCCAAAGATTTTAAAGACTCCTCGTTACTCTTTACAAGCATCCTAATCTCCTCCATATCAACAACCACATCTGACTGAAAAGTAGGAGTATGTTGTTGATGTTGAAACTCTTCACTACCAAAGAAATATGACATTTTTGGAACATCTTGCTGGTACTGTTGAGGATGGTATTGAGAATATGGTTGTTCCTCATAAGTGACATATGGATCAACTCCTTCGTAGTAACAATATTGTGAGGCCTCATGAACGCCCAAACATTGCTCACATTGCTGAGGCATGGATGTCCTCGAATATGCCCACCATGGCAACTCCTTGCCTGCCATTTTCAAACACTCAAGTACCTGAAACACACCGAACTAAACAAGATAGGTTAGAAAAACAATCCGAGTCAGTGAACTCTAACGACCACTAATGACAAGCACATAACTATATAAATAACACCGAGTCCCCGGCAGCGGCGCCAAAAACTTGTTCACACAATATCACGCAAGTATACGCGGTCACAAGTAATATAAGAATAAGTAGAGTTCGTTCCCACAGAGACTGCTATGATTATTATAGTTATGCACTTATGCAACAATGTATGGCTATCGTTCAATGCTAAGACAAGTATCAAATTGTGTTTTGATTAACTAAATTAACTAAACAAATTATCAAGACTATATTAAACTAAAGATTGCTGATATATTACTTATGAGAATAAAACATGGGATCCTAACTTCATTAAACAATCCATCTATAGTTTCCAATTCTCTAGCCTTTTCATGTGATTTATTAATACCTGATCGAACACACAAAACTGATATAAGCCAACTTTCGTTGCACAAATACCATCCTAAATAATATCCACAATAAAGATAGAAATCACTTAGTCTTCCAATTATGCTTAGTCCCTATATGTCTATAAAGATTGAAAACATAATGGTTGAAGTACAAGCATTCAATTGATCACATAGTCGTCATAAAACGGTTAGAGTTACGACACTAATTACGAATGATATTCTCACGCATAAACCTATGCTAGCATGGCACGTTCTAAACTCTTAAATCCACTTTCGCTTCAATAAGAATTAACACACAATTACAGGAGTTAGCTACTCTCCTATAACGAATTAAAACAACCATGATAGGATATCGCATCAATCACACTTTAGGCATCGAGAAAATTCAACAAATAAACTTCATGAATAAATCCGCTAAAACCCCATGACAACGAGTTAGTTCATAATCAAACTAATCGTCACCATGGGTTCTAATGTAAACATGATTGAAGAAAACGAATCAATATTGGAATAATTATCAAAGGTTCTAAAGAATACACCCAAACCAAGCATCCACAAGCTAGAAAGAATACAAGAATAAATTGAAACTATCTTCTTCCTTGCTTCTTCGTGCTTTAAAACTCCGTAGATAATATGTGGTATCTGTATATCCCCCTTCTGATCTCTAGGGTTTTTTTTTTCTTCTTTATAAAGGCCTCCAGGTGCAATAATTCGTATGGAATTGATTTTTTTAACTTTCACTCGAAAAATCAGCAATTAGGTCAAAACAGGAATTTTCCGCCAGAGTGCCCGGCGCTGCCGCGCCAAAGTTGTATAGGAGCACGGCGCTGCCGCGCCAGGATCACTGCTCAGCTTTTTCTGGTTTTCCTGCAACGGCGCTGCCGCGCCACAGTATAGTGTAAACACGGCGCTGCCGCGCCATATTCTCTGTCCAGGGAATTGAATTTTTTCCATTTCTTCATTAAAACTCCGAATTGCATTCCAATTGCTCCGCTTTATTCCTAGTACACCTGTGATAAATATACCTGCACAATACCCTTTAAAAGAGATCAAAAATACCACAACTCGAGTACAAACATTCGTTTTAAGCCAAACGGAAACGTTCTAAGTGAATAAAATACCCACTTATCATACTCCAAGCCATCAGGACTTACTGTCCGTCAGGAGTGGCATCAGTACTTGATCGACCATCAGGATTTCGTCAGGACTGGACCATCATCAGGATCCAAATACTGACACAGGCCATCAGGATCAGTAGTCATCAGGATTTCACTCCAAGTACTGACCAGGCCATCAGGATTTGATCCAAGAACTGGTCCATCAGGATTTAATATAAATCCTGACCCAGTTTGATTAGCTGTTACAAATAAATACTGATACTGTTAAATTAAATCAATAAATAATATTAAATAAACAGGTAATAAAATTCCTCGCCCAGGTCGCCTCGCGTACGCGAGACGCCGAGACATTCGCCCAAATCGCCCTTCGACCCGACATGCCTTAGTAGTTGTACACTACTCTTGCACATGTTTCTATATAAACCCACCAACCTCTCATTACCATTTCTATGTGGGATAGAAGTTATTTCAATATAACCAACCCACATAACCCATTTCAAGCAACCTATTTCAACTCAATTTATTTATGGATTACACTAAGAAAATGTCTTAGATCCAAACATGAAAGTTTAAGTTCTCATTACAAGGAACAACCTCCAATTATTAGTTTCCGGAAATTCCATCAAGAACATATTTAAAATATGCCTCAAAACTTTCCATTTTGTAACAGGATGTTTGGTGATGTGTATGATTAATTATAGTGCCTACTAGCTTTTGACACTTCACCATCTTTGGCCTTACTTGACATACTTTGTCCCTAGCCCCGTTACAACCCAAATAAAGACCTTTTGATTATCATCATTGATGTATGTTGTGTTAAAGTTAGATTGATACCAAATGTCAAACATGCTTATGATTTTGCTGGAACTGAGTGATACATTTACCCTTGTTCTTGAGTGAATATTCTTTTGTGAGTGAAAGGTGAGTTATTGCTTGTTTCTACATTTGAGATCCCAAGTTTTGACTCAAAGGTGTACTCTTGTGGGCTTAGCATGGTTACCAACTTATTCTTACACTTGACATGGACTTTTGATCACTTATGCATATTTCTTTGAGTAGACTATGTGAATCCTTGCATATTCCACGACAAGACATTGCAAAGTCATTTTTGATTCTTAAGTTGATGTAGCATGAGAGGACTTGTATGTGTGGCATTGCATTGTCATGCGATCTTTTACATGAGCTTGATGGATTTTGTGGGTACATTCGCTATAAACCCTAACGAGACCTCACTCGTCCACTAGGGCTGCCTAGAGGTTTAAAGGGCTTGTTGCATATGTCAAATGCAACCGTGATCACCTACGGAAGTGGTATTATCTATTAGATAGTAGTTCATATTATATTAGTTTTTCTCGTGGACGAGCAAAAGATAGGTATGGGGGCATTTGATAGGTCCATAATTAATACATTTTTAATACCTATTTTATGTCTGTTTTCGTAATTTTATTATTTAATAAATTGTTTTCTTTTGTTTTGTAGGAAAATAAATAAAATCATATTTCAAGCAGAAAAAGGTGAAAAAGGCAAGGAGATGGAAATACTTGAAGTCAAAAGGAAATTAGAGAAAAATTGGAAAACCTATTGGAGAAGAAAAAAGGAATTGAGGAAATATTTTTAGAATCCGATTTGTAGTCAAAGAGCCCAAACCCATTATTTTTCCTATATACATAGATCTCCCCTCTTGTAATTGAGACACCTATGTTAGGTCCTGATAAGTTTGTAGAAGGGGGGTTGAATACAAACTATACCGTTTTATCGAATTTGTTCTTTAAATGATTTAACTGTTTAGGAACAAATTGATGCGGAATAAAAATGAAACAAGATTCAAGTTAAATATAACTTATATTAAACTTGAAGGGTGTTACAAATGATACTTAGTACAAGATTGAATCTCAAATAACTTAAAACAAATCTAGAATAAATTCGACATGAATTTATCTATTTTTGTTATAAAATGATTTAACAATATTTGATAATTTGAGATTCGTTCTAGGGATAAAAATCCGCTAGATAGTCAAAGCAATACAAGTAATCAAATTCTAGTGGTTTGGATTTAACAATACAAACTAGAATTAATTGCTTGAGAAGAAATGAAATTTAAAGCTTGAGCTGTTCTTCAGTAAATGCTTCTGTATGTTTTTCTTTCTTTTTGTTCAACACTGCCTTTTTTCTTTTCTGTCTTCAATTAATACATATCAATTAAGCCTGTATGACCTCCAACAGAATGCTCGGTAGAACCTTGAATGCTAGTATGACCTGCCAACATAAATTCTAATTTTCGGTATGACCAAAAAAGAGAATTGTATGACCTAGAAAAAGCACCTAGTATGACCTGTAAAAAAAGGCTTAGTATGACCTAATAAATAATTCAGTAGAACCTAGAAAATAGGTCATACCGAATTATCTACTAAGATCATACCGAGTTTTTGATAATAATAAACATAGGTCATACTAGTTCATTTTCAGAAAATCCTTTTAATTTAATTAGTTAGATTAAATTATAGATTAAATTAATTCTTCTTAAATAGAATTAAGTTAATAAATAATTTAAACTACTAGCCTAATTAATTTAATAAATAAATTAATTCTAAATAGAATTGATTTATTAATTAAATTTAAATTAGTAAATTAAATAAGATAGCTTAAAACCTTGCATCTCTCTCTCTTCTGAAAACCACTGAATATATATGATTTAATTCCACTGATGATGTCGTCATTCGATGCACTGTCTGGTTTCATGAATAACTGACTTCAATGAAAATTTCTTCATCTTTAAAACATTTAAAGCTGTGGCTTCCTTTCTTTAGCTTGACAAAATTATGTATCCTGTACTTCTTCCGTCACCACTGGAAATCTCTGTCACTGTAGTAAATCCACTAACTTGAATACTTCACTGAGGCTTGATCAATAAATTGAACTTCTTTCAATGTAGAATAACTTCAAGTCTGTAGATGACTTTAATTCTCCATTCTCTTGACAGATAAAACTATCTGAGATTCCTGTGACATATTAACTTATTATTTACTTATTACATACTTGTTTAAATTAAGTTGTTTCCTCGGAATATTAACAGGCCTAAACATATGCCTTTCAATCTCCCCCTATTTGTTTGTTAGAGAATAACAATCAAATACCTAGAGGATAACTCAACTAACTTAAACAAGAAATAGAAATGACTTTTAAGAGCCAAGTAAATAACAAGAAAAGTTCTGGATTTCATTTAACATTTTCCAGATTCAAACATTAAAGATAAATACAAGATAGATGTTCCTCTAGACTGAACATGTGTTTACATTTATCCTATCTTGAAATACCTAAGCTCTATACATATAACATTTACAGACTAGAGCTTCTTCAGATCTCAGACTCCATCATCTCTCCTTCTTCAAGTGCTTCCAGCAAATCCTTGTCCAGAATACGATCAGATTCAGAAGTAATACCACTAGGTCTGACAGGTTGAGCTGTGACTTTCTTCAGCCTATTCTTCATTAGATGATATCTCTTGATATTGGCAATGCAATAGTCTTGAATCAAATCAGCAACTTCTGTCTTCTCTTGTGTAGCAAACCCTGTTGTCCTCAACATATTCTCCATATAGACAAGATGCCTGGCAGGATAATCTTTCAAAGAGATTGGATCCACACCACAAGTTTGAAGTGCCCTTCCTTTATAAAATTTAACTTCATATGGCACATCCACAACTTGAGGACTCGCTTTCATTGCAAAGTCTCTTAACTGATCATGCAGCAGCTCAGCTAATGGAGACGTTCTTTTTACTTTGCACATGAATACCCATAGTTCAGAGAGAGTTCTGCTTTCCAGAAGATTGAGAGACACCAAGAACGTTCCCTCATTATGAGTGTAAACATATATCTTCAACTCCTCTCTAACTCTGTCAAATCCAGTTGTTATCCTTGAAATCTCTGCATGAAGAGCTTTCATATATACCGTGTTGTCTGGATTGACCTGTCTGTACCTTTCCAACATCCCAAGAAACTTTGCATCATTATTAATTCCTTCTTGATGTGCAAACATTTCTCTAGCTTTGTCCCATTCTACTCCTTGCTTGAGCCTTACATATAACTTTCTATCACTGACCTTCAGATTGTGAAGTCTTTGTTTTTCTTGTTGCTCAACTTTTTGAATGACAATATGCTTGGAAATGATGTCAGATACTTTTGCATTTTCCTCCTCTCTCCTCTTCAAATCAGCCTTTTGCCTTACCAACTCAGCTTCAAAGGCAGGATCGACTACAGGTTCATCTTCCCAGTCAGCATAGTCAGCCTCTCCTTCAACTTCTACCTCACCAAAGATATCTTCAGGGGCTTCAGATTCAACATCATCAAATACTCCCTCATCACCTTGATAGTAGTCAGCATCAGAAAAAGTTAACTTCTGCTTCCCTTTGTCCTTTGCAGAACCAGAACCTCCAGCTTCTCCTCCTTGTAACTCCTTCTCCTTATTCTCCCCCTTAGTTGAGGAATCCTCTAAAGATTTAACTTTATCAGTTTTAGGATCCTCCTTTGTACCTTCTCTTTCTCCTTCACCATCCCTGTCACCATTGTCCCCTGCATCATCATCACCCTCAAAGAATTTCTTTTGTTCAGCATTGGGTTGATGTGTGACCTTGATCATATTATACAAATGTTTCATGCCCTCGTTCAGATGTTGCATCCCTCCTTCAATCTTGGTAAACCTCTCATCATTGAAGTACTGATTTTCATCAATAGTATCTTGAAATGAGTCTACTTTGGTTGAAATCATAGGAATCTGTTTGATAGCCTCCCTGATCTCAGCATTAGAAACCAGTAGTTCTGACATATCTGAAGCCATTAACACTTGTGATTATTGAATAGCATTCATCTTTGGGACCAATGTGACCTTCACTCCTTCCAATTCATCTCTCATGGAACCCAGTTGATTAGTTACAGAGGTGGAAGAAGTAGATCGTTCAACCACTTGTGCTTTGAGAATTTCCTTTTCAGCCTGGGTCTCTTGAAGTTGTTTCTGTAAACCAGCTATTTGAGCCAACAAAGAAGCAGTGTATGTGTCATTGTGTGCACTCATCTCAATTTCTCTCGATGGTGTTTCACTCACCTCACGTGCTTGTGTATCGCTCTGTGTTTGTCTCTCAGAACTAACCACTAGCTGTTTATCCATTGTTGGAGTTGAAGTACCTGCAGAAAAAATCACCATAGCCCCTTCTTGAGAGGTCACTGGTGGTGCAATGGGAGTTCGCGAATCCCAATCCATGGTAAAGTCCAAAAATTCATCAGAAATTGAAAACTGAATTGCTTCAGATATAGACTTACCATGTTGCCCTTCACTTTCTCCAGTTGAAACTGCGAGTGAAGAATCCCTTAGGGGAGCCAGAGATGTTCCCTCTGGGAGGGGAGAAAATGATTCTATTATTGGGGGCGAAGAACCAGATTTTCCCTCTGAAGCCTGTGAAGGCTCTTCTACCGTGACAATGGTAGGCACTGTTCCACCAATCATTCCTATGTGCTCTCCTCTCAGAGTGTCCTGTGCAAGAGTCTCTACTAATGTTTCAGAAGTGTTTTCTCCCATTGTGAGTAATGGAAGAGTGCTTGACTCTGTACAGAATGCCATGGCCTGATGGCGAATTTCAATAGATTCATCCTGTTGAGAGGATGTCTCTAGTAACTGTTCATTGGCCTTTTGAGAATCCATATCCTTTTGGGAGGATACAGACTGGCTAACAGATGCCTCAAGTAGTGTTCTTCTCTTCTTTAGTGGTGGAGGCAGAGCTGTGGGATCACTCATATTAAACTCTACTTCAAGTTGCTCTCTTGATCTTGTTATAGCTGATAGTTGTAGGGGAGCGGTCAATGGATTTGACTCTGTGTGTGGCTCTATGACCGGGGACAGAGATTGTGGTTCTACAATCCCTTGGTCAATCCTAAGAACCTCTTGGGTTAGTGGAGCAGTTGAGAGAGGATATATTACCTGAAGTGCCCTGGTGTTAGGAGGCGCCATTGAAGTTCCTGCTGACGAGGATCCAACCACTGGATGTTCAATAAAGAGTAAAGGTAACTGTGGTTGCAAAATCTCTCGCAGATAAGATTGTGGAACTAGGGGTCTCCTTCCAGACTTGGAGCTTGTGGACAAAGATGAATAAATGAGAGGATTAGTATGTGCGGGGACTTGAAAATGAGTGTTTTGAAAAAGGGTTTTATGTTCATCAGAAAGAACATGATTCAACACTAGAGAAAGGAAACGAGAATAAAAGCATCTAACTTTCTTTCCAGTTTCAATATCTCTAGGGTAATTGAAAATCCTCCTTATCAAGAGATCCCACAGAAGAGTTCCTATGTCCACTCTCAGATTAAAAACAGCAGCATAGGCAATGTTTTGTAGAAGAGAAGTTATGATGGTAAAGTTGTTTTTGGTAGAATTACTAAAAACTTTAGCTAAACAGTCAAAGAACAAATCCCACTCACAAGCTAGATTACCCTTATTCAGACGAGGAAGAACAATATTTCCTTGGTAATCAATACTAGAGAAAAATTGAACTAACTCAGGATCAGTAGGGAATCTAACAAAGTTATCAAGTGGAAACTGAAGCACTTGACAAAAGATCTCCTTAGTTACTGTGTACTGACGATCAGAAATAGTGAATGTGAAAGATCGCATATCTTCAGCAACAACAGCAGTTAAGCATAATAGACGAAGGGGTTCAATCTTTAAATCAACAGAAGCAGTGATAGCATAGCTAACAATTGATTGTTCATTTAAAAAATGAATCCACGGCCTAAAACGTTCAACAGAACACTTAAGGGGATCACAATAGCCAACGTAATTATTAAAACGTTCAACAACAAACTCACCAGCCATTTAAGAATAAATAATAAAATTAAAAATATTACTAGAATAACACAGCAATTAATAATAATAATTATCAGAAAAGAAATAAAATCCCAAGTAATTCACAAGAAAAATTTGCAATAGTTCGTTGTTCTAAGAATAAAACACAAACCAGAGCAAAGTTAACTAAGTAAAAACTTGAGTTAGAAAGGGATGAAGAGCAAAAGAACCTGAAAAGCATTAGTATTTATAGGCAAGGGTTCTGCTGAGCTCGGTATGACCTAAAGGGAGGTCATACCGAGTTTTTGCTTGAGGTCATACCGAGAAAACAAGAGAAAAGAGATTAATTACAAGAAAAAAACATCAATATGACCTCTAATATAGGTCATACCGTGTTTTTGAAGTAAATTACCAAAATAAAAACCAATATGACCACAGCAGAGGGTCATACCGAGTTTTTAAAGTTTAAATAAACAAAATAAAACCAATATGACCTGTCTAGAGGGTCATACCGAGTTCTATATACACATAAATAACAGCAAAACAATCAAACAATTCACAGAAACTGCTAACAGTTGAAAAACCTACTGCATAAAAATTAACCAAAACACAAAATTACAATAAACCTGCATAAAAATCTGAACAAAAAATTTTATAATCTGAAAATAACTTAAATGATTCTAAATAACTAAAATTTCAATAAAAATACATTTCTCCATGGAAAATGAGAAAAATATTTTTAAAGAAATTAAATTATTCAGAATATCTAAATTAACAAGCTTTATACAATAAACATGGATTGGCAATATTTAACATCTTAAAATCAACAAGAGAAAATGATTTAGTTAAGAACAAACCTGGAGATATTATCAATCACTAAGACTGTTCAACATACCCAATTTACCAACTAGCCTGATAAATGTGGATTCGTCAACAAATTTAGTGAAAATATCTGCAGTCTGTTCTTCAGTGGGTACAAAGTGCAACTCCACTGTTCCATCCATAACATGCTCTCTGATAAAATGATACCTGATATCAATGTGCTTTGTTCTCGAGTGCTGCACAGGGTTGTTAGAGATTGCTATGGCACTTGTATTATCACAAAATATGGGAATTTTGTCTAAGGCAAATCCATAGTCCTTTAATTGATTCCGTATCCATAAGATCTGAGCACAACAGCTTCCAGCAGCAATATATTCAGCTTCTGCTGTTGAATTGGAAACTGTTTGCTGTTTCTTGCTATACCAGGAAATCAACCTACCTCCTAGGAATTGACAACTCCCAGAGGTGCTTTTTCTATCCACAACACTACCTGCATAATCAGAATCTGTATATCCAACAAGATTAAAACCAGAATCTTTAGGGTACCAGATACCTAAACTAGGTGTACCCTTAAGATATCTCAAGATTCTTTTCACAGCAACGAGATGAACATCTCTAGGGTCCGCTTGGAACCTTGCACACAAGCATGTAGCATACATAATATCTGGTCTACTAGCAGTAAGATACAGTAAGGAGCCAATCATACCTCTGTAGCTTGTAACATCTACCTTGATAGATTTGTCAGAAGCTCCAAGTTTGATTGCTGTTGAAGATGGAGTCCTTGCTGATGCTGAATCCTCCATGTGATACTTCTTGAGGAGTTCTTTGAGATACTTGGATTGACAAATAAATATACCATTTGACCTTTGACTTACTTGCAATCCAAGAAAGAACTTCAGCTCACCCATCATACTCATTTCAAACTTACTCTGCATTAGCTCAGCAAATCTCTTACAGAGATTATCATTAGTAGACCCAAATATGATGTCATCCACATAGACTTGGACTAATATCATATCATTTTTGTGTTTCTTTGAAAAAAGAGTTTTGTCTATGATACCTCTAACAAAACCATTTTCTAAAAGAAAACCAGAGAGAGTGTCATACCATTTTCTTGGGGCTTGTTTGAGACCATAGATAGCCTTGAAGAGAAAGTACACAAAGTCCAGCAACTCCTGATTTTCAAAGCCAGGGGGCTGTTCCACATACACTTCTTCATCAAGTTCACCATTCAGGAATGCACTCTTAACATCCATTTGATAGACTTTAAAATTGGAATAAGCAGCAAATGCTAAGAACATCCTGATGGCCTCAAGCCTAGCCACTGGTGCATAGGTTTCATCATAATCAATGCCTTCAGCTTGAGAATACCCTTGTGCAACCAGTCTTGCCTTGTTCCTAGTAACAATGCCATCCTCATCTAGCTTGTTCCTGTATACCCATCTAGTACCAACTACTTTCTTGTTCTTTGGCCTGGGTACCAGCTTCCAGACTTGCTGTTGTTCAAATTGATTGAGTTCTTCTTGCATAGCAATCACCCAATCTGGATCAGTCAGTGCTTCCTCAGTTTTCTTTGGCTCCATTTTAGATAGAAATGCTGAGAAAAGACATTCATTCTGAGAAGCTCTTCTAGTTTTAACTCCAACATCTGGATCACCAATGATCAACTCAAAAGGATGAGCTCTATTCCATACAGTCTGTCTTGGAAGATTTGATCTTGATGATTCACCTTGAAATTCACTTTGATGTTGTGAGTGACTAGCTGATCCTTCATTTGCTCCCCCTGAGTTGTTGCCTGTTTGCCTTGATGATCCTTCTCCAGTGCTGGTGGTATCTCCATTGTTACCAGTGTTTCCACCACCATCACCATGATCATTATCATCATTGTTATTATCATCACCAGCAATAACTTCAGGTGGGGCTTCATCATCTGATTCTGAGTCTGGCAAGTTATCAAACTTCAGCTTTTCAGATGAGTCTTCTTTTTGGATACTGGGGAACTTAGTGTCATCAAAAGTAACATTGACACTTTCCTTTACTGTGTGACTGCCAACCACATAGACCCTGTAAGATCTTCTGGAATATCCAACAAAAATAGCTTCTTGTGCCTTTGCATCAAACTTGCCATGTTTAACATTGTCATCTAAAAGCACAAAGCATTTTGCTCCAAATACATGAAAGTACTTGACAGTTGGTTTCTTGTTGTTCATGATCTCATACGGAGTCTTCATTAAGTCCTTGTTGATTAACGTTCGATTCTGAGTATAACAAGCTGTATTCGCTGCTTCAGCCCAAAAGTAAGTTGGAAGTTTGGACTCACTTAGCATAGTCCTAGCAGCTTCAATCAATGTACGATTCTTTCTTTCCACTACTCCATTTTGTTGAGGAGTTCTAGGGGCAGAATACTGTCTTGTTATTCCTTTATCAGCACAAAAATCAGTTAGAATGGCATTCTTGAATTCCGTACCATTATCTGACCTTATGGCTCTAACAGGGAATCTAGAATCCAGCTCAATCAACTTTACATGGCTAATCACCAGGAATGGGGTCTCATCCTTGGAATGTAGGAATAAAACCCATGTATACTTTGAATAGTCATCAACAATCACAAGTGCATATTGTTTCTTTGACATGGACATCACATTAACTGGACCAAACAAATCCATGTGCAGTAGCTGAAGAGGTTCAGTTATTGATGATGTATCAGTGCCCTTGTGAGAAGCTTTCTTTGACTTTCCCTTCTGACATGCCTCACACAGTCCTTCCTGTGTAAATTCCATCTGAGGCAAATCTCTAACTAATTCCCTCTTGACTAAAGAGTTCATAGTTTTGAAGTTAAGGTGAGACATCTTCTTGTGCCATAGCCAACTATCATCTGATGAAGCTTTAGCATAAAAACAATTAACTTCATCTTTGAATCCCGAGTTCAGATCAGCTATGAACAAGTCACCTTTCCTTACTCCTTGAAGAGCAGGCTTTCCATTCTTCTTGTGAGTGATCTGACACTTCTCTCTTTCAAAGGAAACAGCATATCCTCTGTCACAGAACTGACTGATGCTGAGAAGATTGAACGTCAGACCTTCCACAAATGAAACATCTTCAATGATAACATTTCCGTACTTCAAACAGCCATATCCTTTCGTAATACCCTTGCTGTTATCTCCAAAGGTAACTACTGGGCCAGCTTTCGCAACCACATCTGATAGCAGGGCTCTATCTCCGGTCATATGCCTTGAACATCCACTGTCAAGAATCCACATAACACGGTTTACCTGTTTAACTCCCTGCAATATCAGATTGATTAGTCCTTCCTCGGAGCCCAATATTGATTGGGTCCGGCATACTTAAAGAATTGGCCTTTGTTAGGCAAAACAACATTTCTAACTGAAACTACTTCATCCTCTTTCACATAAGAGCGTTTCCATTTATAACCAGCCTTAACACATTTCTGAGTAGGCTTAGGGATAAATGAATCCACTCTAGTCTGAGGAGGACTAGTAGTCTTTGTTTTAACATGCTTCTTATTATTAACATGTTGACGTGGAGCAGTCTTATCATTAGATACATGCTTTTTATTAAAGAAAGCATACATAACATTAAAAGCACAAGACATGCAATTACCCACACCACATGCTTTATGAGAAGAATTAATAGCAGGCATGTTAGTTTTACAGTTGTTTTGATCCAACTTATGAATATCTGATTTAGTCTTTTCAGTTGTAGCAACTTTGACTGGTATATCAGATACACACTTTTTGGATTGCTCAGCTTCTAAAGCAACATCTTCTTCATGAATCTCCTCAGCAATAATGATAGAGTATTCATTCAGAGGCTCTGCCTCAGACTCCTTACAGAAGGGTGTTTTAATACCCTTAAGAACATAAGGAACAACCTTTCCTTCTTCTCTGACTCTACAAGGTGTATTAATACCAAGCAATCCTATAGCCTCATTATAATCATAACCTATACTGACATGATTACCAATAGCTTGTTTATTGAAAATTTCTTTAGCCGTTTTACAAGAGTTGTAATAGGCATTAGCTTTGGTTTTGAGCTCACTAATCTGATCTTTGAGAATGGTTTCCAGTTGAATATAACATTTAACCCTATTCTCAAGAAAAGCAATTTTCTCAGTAAGTTCATCCTGATTAACATGCACAAGTTTCAAATCTTTTAATTCCTTTTCAAGATTTGTGTTTAAAAGATTTATTCTATCATTTTCAGTGCGTGCACAACTTATGGTGCCACCAAGATGATAAATCATTTCAGCATCAGTAAAGGTTACCTCTGACATGTAACTGGATGAAGTGCTTTCCTCTTTAGCCATTAAAGCAAGGTTCCCAATCTCACCTGCTTCTTCATCACTGTCAGTGTCATCCCAACTCTTTCCCTCAGCAACATAGGCCTTCCCAATCTTGTTCTTCTTGCTAGAATCAAATGTGTTTCTAGTCACTTGCTTTGGCTTTCTGCACTCAGTAGCAAAGTGACCCAACTCATTGCAATTGTAGCATCTGATTATACTTCTGTCCACAGTTCCAGTTTTGTAGCCACCCCTTGTGCCACTTGAAGATGAAGATCCACCTCTCTGAAATCTGGGCCTGAACTTAAGATTGGGATTCCTCTTGAATCTAAACTTCCCAAACTTTCTGACTATCAAAGCCAAATCACCATCCTCCAGCTGATCAAGTTCTTCCAAAGAATAGAAGTCACCACCAGATTGATCAATGGATGTTAATCCATATTCAGCATCAATAACATTCATGTGAGAACTGGAAGGTTGAACAGCCTTCACTTCCAGTTTCTGTGGGACTTCAGCAGCCAATGCAGTGGAGGTACCAACAATCCTTCCAGTTCCATACAGCTCCTTCTGTTGAATCTGCTCCAGCTCATAGGTCTTCAAGACACCATACAATCTTTCCAAAGCAAGCTCATTCATGTCTCTTGCTTCTCTAATAACAGATATCTTGTGCTCCAAATGAGGTGGAAGTGTAAGAAGGAACTTCTTGTTAATTTCCTTGTTGGTGTAGTGCTTCCCATTGAGATTCAGATCATTGATTAATTTGTTGTATCTCTCAAAAACCTGAGAGATACCTTCTCCTGGATTTGATCTGAAATGCTCATATTGTGACGTGAGAATTTCCAGCATATTCTCCCTAACTTCCTCTGTCCCTTCATTGATAATCTCTATGGTTCCCCAAATGTGTTTGGCAGTATCACAATTTAGGACATGATTATGCATGATAGGATCAAGACTCTCAATAAGGATCAACTGAAGACAGGAATCCAAGGTAACATCCTCTTTCTCATCAGGAGTGTATTCCTTGGGATCTTTAGGGTACATTCTAGCAGCCCTAGTCACAACATTATTCTCAACAACTTCAGGATCAATAATCATAGGGAGTTTGGGACCACTCTTCAGCACATCCAAGTATTTAGGATTTGCAACCTTAAGAAATAGGAGCATTTTCTTCTTCCACATTGGATAATGCTCCTTGCTGAATATTGGGATTTTAACTGTCCCCACTTTCTGTGTAGTAGACATCTTTTGAGATTTTTAGAATTAAAATAAAAAATCAGAGTTAAGAAAAAAAATCTCAAACAATTGGATCTTTGATTAGTATATCAATCAAAAGGCTCTGATGCCAATTGTTAGGTCCTGATAAGTTTGTAGAAGGGGGGTTGAATACAAACTATACCGTTTTATCGAATTTGTTCTTTAAATGATTTAACTGTTTAGGAACAAATTGATGCGGAATAAAAATGAAACAAGATTCAAGTTAAATATAACTTATATTAAACTTGAAGGGTGTTACAAATGATACTTAGTACAAGATTGAATCTCAAATAACTTAAAACAAATCTAGAATAAATTCGACATGAATTTATCTATTTTTGTAATAAAATGATTTAACAATATTTGATAATTTGAGATTCGTTCTAGGGATAAAAATCCGCTAGATAGTCAAAGCAATACAAGTAATCAAATTCTAGTGGTTTGGATTTAACAATACAAACTAGAATTAATTGCTTGAGAAGAAATGAAATTTAAAGCTTGAGCTGTTCTTCAGTAAATGCTTCTGTATGCTTTTCTTTCTTTTTGTTCAACACTGCCTTTTTTCTTTTCTGTCTTCAATTAATACATATCAATTAAGCCTGTATGACCTCCAACAGAATGCTCGGTAGAACCTTGAATGCTAGTATGACCTGCCAACATAAATTCTAATTTTCGGTATGACCAAAAAAGAGAATTGTATGACCTAGAAAAAGCACCTAGTATGACCTGTAAAAAAAGGCTTAGTATGACCTAATAAATAATTCAGTAGAACCTAGAAAATAGGTCATACCGAATTATCTACTAAGGTCATACCGAGTTTTTGATAATAATAAACATAGGTCATACTAGTTCATTTTCAGAAAATCCTTTTAATTTAATTAGTTAGATTAAATTATAGATTAAATTAATTCTTCTTAAATAGAATTAAGTTAATAAATAATTTAAACTACTAGCCTAATTAATTTAATAAATAAATTAATTCTAAATAGAATTGATTTATTAATTAAATTTAAATTAGTAAATTAAATAAGATAGCTTAAAACCTTGCATCTCTCTCTCTTCTGAAAACCACTGAATATATATGATTTAATTCCACTGATGATGTCGTCATTCGATGCACTGTCTGGTTTCATGAATAACTGACTTCAATGAAAATTTCTTCATCTTTAAAACATTTAAAGCTGTGGCTTCCTTTCTTTAGCTTGACAAAATTATGTATCCTGTACTTCTTCCGTCACCACTGGAAATCTCTGTCACTGTAGTAAATCCACTAACTTGAATACTTCACTGAGGCTTGATCAATAAATTGAACTTCTTTCAATAGAATAACTTCAAGTCTGTAGATGACTTTAATTCTCCATTCTCTTGACAGATAAAACTATCTGAGATTCCTGTGACATATTAACTTATTATTTACTTATTACATACTTGTTTAAATTAAGTTGTTTCCTCGGAATATTAACAGGCCTAAACATATGCCTTTCAACCTAGAATTTAGACACCTAGAATTTAGACATCAATTTAGACTAGATCTGATAATTAGGAGTATGATAGATTTATTATTGTTTTTCGATACAAGTTCTTTATTCTATTCAAACACTTTTGCTTGCATTCTTTATATTTAATTGTTTTGTTTCTTCTACCATGTCTAGCTAAGTTAATTCTCCTAGGAAGAAGATGAAGTTAATTTGATTATTGTTGATATCTTCCCGTTCCTATTAATTGATTATCATGATTTTTCTTGGTGCTTAATTGTTCAATTGACAAAGTGATTTTGATATATTATTGTTACCGAATTTATTTTTCATAGCCTATACTTGCTCCATGAAGTTTTGATAGGTTATTGTTAGATAACAAGTTTCATAGTATATGTTTGTCTCGTTAATTGATATATCTTATTTGTGAAGGAAAGAGAATTGATTTTAGGGCGAGTTGATATTAATTGTGATTGATTAATGGATTCGGATTCCTAGGTTTTCCATATCTGATTTTAATTGTTAATTAGGTTAAACAAATCTCATCTCAAATCTTATTTGTCTAGTTCGCCTGAGTTAATTGTTAGGGTTTCGAAAATTCATAGTCTCTGTGGATCGATCTGTGATTGCTACAACTGAACACTGTGCGCTTTGTGGCTTGATGCACCCTTACATGCTATAGTAATCTTGTGTTTCTGATACTTTTGATTGAGAAGTGATTTGCTAAGTTCTTGTTCACACACATACACTAGCAAGGTGAAACTAGTAGACTTATTGAATGTTGCAAGTAATTAGAAGGACATGAATATGTGCAAAGTGATTTGGTTTCCATGCTTTGAGTACAAGTTTGTGCATTGAAGAGATTTTTGCTTGGGATTGATTATGTTTTACCACCATGTGAGTTTTTGAGCCTATATGCATATCTTTTGTATTTTATATTTGTTTGCTTGAGTGTCCACATGTTGTTTGCATTGCTAGCACTTGTTTGAGACCTTTCTTGAAACACATGACATTATTTGATGATAAGATGATAAAGGCATTTAGGAATAACCTATATTTTCCAAATTACCACACCATTTATATATGATCAATTAGTTACCCTCTTGAGCTTAATCCTATTTTTTTCGGTGACACACCACATTATGTGCCCAGACCTTTTTCTTGTTTAGCCTTACTTATGATTGATCCCAAATTGTCAATGGCTAGTAGGAACTTGAGGGAGTAATAAGGTGTGTAAGATGGGTTTACTTTTGTTCATTACTTTTGAGGAAATATTTTTAGAATCCGATTTGTAGTCAAAGAGCCCAAACCCATTATTTTTCCTATATATATATATCTCCCCTCTTGTAATTGAGACACCTAGAATTTAGACATCAATTTAGACTAGATCTGATAATTTGGAGTAGGATAGATTTATTATTGTTTTTCGATACAAGTTCTTTATTCTATTCAAACACTTTTGCTTGCATTCTTTATATTTAATTGTTTTGTTTCTTCTACCATGTCTAGCTAAGTTAATTCTCCTAGGATGAAGATGAAGTTAATTTGATTATTTTTGATATCTTCTTGTTCCTATTAATTGTTTCTCATTATTTTTCTTGGTGCTTAATTGTTCAATTGACAAAGTGATTTTGATATATTATTGTTACCGGATTTATTTTTCATAGCCTATGCTTGCTCCATGAAGTTTTGATGGGTTATTGTTATATAACAAGTTTCATAGTATATGCTTGTCTCGTTAATTGATATATCTTATTTGTGAAGGAAAGAGAATTGATTTTAGGGCGAGTTGATATTAATTGTGATTGATTAATGGATTCGAATTCCTAGGTTTTCCTTATCTGATTTTAATTGTTAATTAGGTTAAACAAATCTCATCTCAAATCTTATTTGTCTAGTTTGTCTGAGTTAATTGTTAGGGTTTCGAAAATTCATAGTCTCTGTGGATCGATCTGTGATTGCTACAACTGAACACTGTGCGCTTGTAGTTACTTTATTTTTACACGTCACTTGGTCAGGGTTGGCCTTCCCAGAATCACGTTATAAGAGGATGGGGTGTTGATGACATAGAACTTGACTATGTTGGTGACCTGCTTTGGATAAGTTCCAAACATGACTGGTAGATACAGAGTTCCTTGAATTGGGACTAAGTTGTTCCCGAATCCATAGAGGGGATCTTCTCTGCAATCATTGATCTTGACACTTCCTAATTGCATTCATTCCATGGTATGTTTAAACAGGATGTTGACAGAAGAGCCATTATCAATGAGGATTCTTTTGACTTCATTTTCAGCTATGTCCAGACTGACTACCAGGGCTTCATTATGATTTAGATCAAGTCCTTCAAAATCTTCCTTGCTGAAACTGATTATTTGTCTGGACAGGTCTGGACCATCATTATCTCATCTCCTGAATCCGAGCTCCGAGGTGGTGAGTTAGATCCACCCAAAACAACATTTACAACATTCTTATCCTTCCCGGATCCTTCTCCCCTGTCAGCAGTTCTCTGGGCTATGCACTGACCCATGTTACCTTTCTTAATATGATCTTCCGCAAAGAACTTTAAAGATAGGCAATTCTCAGTTGTATGTCCATGGGTTTCATGATAGTCACAATGTTTATGGACATACCAGCTTTATGGTCCGGTGACCATGGGTTTTGGTGGATAGTAGAAAGGTTTGTCCTTCACTTCTTTCAAGATATCAGCCCGGGGTCGGTTTAGGGGAGTCCAGGTTGGCTCCGGTCTGGGTTCATGTTTGGGTGTTTGGGTTTAGTGGGTTCGGGCTCCCTCCTTAGATTAGAGTCCAGAGGTGGTGCTGGTAAGGCGAGCTTAGAACTCTGGATGTAGTTACTCTGGCTGTTGGGCTTGAATTTTTTGTCTTGGTGATAGTTGTTATTCTTGGGACGGTCATCAGTCCGGGTTGGTGATTTTCCTTGCCTGGTCATCCTCATAGCTTGGAGTACTTCAGTTTCTTTTATGAACTTAGCGGCCATTACATAAGCTACCGTTAGGCTCTGGGGTTCTTTGTGGATGAGATCAAAGACATATCTCTCATTATTGTCCGGATCTAAGTTTCTTCTGAAGATGGTTAAGGCTTCACACTTGTCCAGGTTGCTTACATTGTTTATAGCTTCTTGGAATCTTTTCATGTAAGTCGCTAAAGGTTCTCCCCGAGCTTGTCGGACAATCTCAAGATGGCACATATGCATTTCATGGGTTTTGTAACCTTGATGTGATTGATTATGATTTCACATGCCTCTTCATTGGAGTGCAGAAAGTAAGTCCATGTAAATTTAGAGAAATCATCCGCAATCACAAGGCAATATTTCTTCTTTGATATTGACATTACATTTACTGGTCCAAATAAATCCATGTGTAGAAGCTGAGAGGTTGATCAATTGATGACTCGGTCTTGCTTCTGAAGGAGGCCTTCTTTTGCTTCCCCTTTTGGCATGCATCACACAATCCATCCTTGGAAAACTCCAATTGTGGAATGCCTCTAACCAGATCTTTCTTCACCAAGTCATTCATGGATTTGAAATTTAAATGTGACAACTTCTTGTGCCATAACCAACTCTCATCCTTACTTGCTTTGCTGAAAAGACAAGTGACTGTATTTGCATTTGTTGAATTGAAGTCAACAATGTACACATTTCCCTTTCTATAGCATGCCAACACCACATTGTTGTCCTTTTTGCTTGAGACAACACAAACTTCTTGTGAAAATGAAACTGAAAAACCTCTATCACACAGTTGACTAATACTTAACAGATTATGCTTGAGTCCATCAACCAGTGCTACTTCATCAATGATGACATTTTCTTTTGCAATTAAGCCATATCCCTTTGTATAACCTTTGTTGTCATCTCCAAAGGTAATGATAGGGACAGCTCTTTCCTTGAACTCTGTGAGAAGGGTAGAATCTCCAGTCATGTGCCTAGAACAACCAGTATCCATGTACCATAGATTTCTTCTTTTTCCCTGCACACATCACAACCAAATCAAGTTGATTTTGGTACCTAAGTTTCCTTGGGTCCTGTCTTGTTAGCCTTCACCTTATTTCTCAAGTCATTTTGCACTTTAGGTTTTGATTGATTTAAATCAACCTTGACCCTTGGTGTTGACCTTTGAGAAATATCTCTTTGCATGTTCTCAGGTGCATAAATGTTTGATGCAGACATTTGTGAATGTTGTGCATACATAGTGCTCAAGTTTGGCATGTTCCATGGCATTTGTGGCATGTTAAATGCATTCATGTAAGGATTTGAAACAAATGGCATGTTAGCATACAGATTGGATGCATGAGCATTATGTGCAAACATATTGGGCATGACAGGCATAGGAACATTAGGCATAGTCATAGGCATTTGAACATTAGCATTCTTAACAGACTTGCAGTTAGTAGACATATGATTAACACTACCACAATTAACACATGTCTTTCTAGGGGCAAATTTATCAGGTGTGTAATTATTGTGTTTGTTAATACCTACTTTATAATTTCTATTTTTCTTCTTTTTACCCTCAGCCTTAACCTCAATGTTTTCTAATTTGTCCTCCAATTGCTTGTTGGACAAATGACCTATGTTCACCTTCTCAGCTTTCTTAGAGTTGCTACTTTCTTCTTGAACAAAGTTTTTACTGGTTGGACCATACTTCCTGTTCAATTTCTCAAGTTTTTCCTTGCTGACATTAGCAGTATGTTTCAATGGATGGCTCTCATCCGTTGAAGAGTTATCTTTCAACGGATGATCACTATCCGTTGAAGCATCATCAGCTCCTAGATCCTTAATAAGAACATCTAGTTTCTTCTTTTCCTTATTCCAGGTTTCTTTATAGAATGTTTCCATTCTTTGAACTTTTATAATGTTGGTTGCAACATTCCTGACATCATTCCAAGTGGAAATTATTTCCTGTTCTCTGGCTAACTAATTTTTGAGAATTTCTTCTCTTTTCACTATAGCTAACAGTTCATTTTTAGCATTCATACAATCTAACCTCATTTTCTCAAACTCAATGAATTGAGCTTCTAATGCAGCATTCCTATCACTTAAGAAAAATTACCATCCTTAATCCTAGTGTTTTCTTTGGTAAGTGATTTAAGAGTTACACGCAAATGGTACAATTCAGTAGACATTTCATTAATGGTACTATTACATTCTTCTTTAGAAAGCTCAATGAGGTTTGTAGAGAATACCTGATTTCTTGATGAACTTGCTTCCTGCTCAGTTGAATCAGCCATGAGTGCAAGGTTGACATACTCATTGTCTTCATCTGATTCATTTCCATCAGCAGCCCAATCATAGTCCTGAGTGATGAGTGCCCTTTCCTTTTTGAAAAGTTCAAAATATTTCTTTTTGTAATCTACAGGCTCAAACTTCATGTCTTTCTTCTCAGTTTTAGGTTTCCTGCATTCACTTGCAAAGTGACCTCCAATTCCACAGTTAAAGCACTTGAACTTAGACCTTTCAACAAAATTTTTGTTTGGTTGAAAGTCTTTCTTGAAGGGTTTGGTCACCTCAGGTTTTTTCTTGAACTTTAGCTTAGAGAATCTTCTTGACGGAAAATCTAAGTGTTCATCTAGCTCATCCATCTCTTCTTGATTAGAAGATTCACCTTCCTCATACATCTTTCCATTGCCTTTGCTTGATTTAGCTCTACTTTCACAAACACCACTGTTTGGTGTAGCTTTAGCAGTTCCTTTCATCTTCATGTCCTCAGCCTCATCCACACTAGCAACTAGAGTTACATAACCACCTTTCTTCTGGACCTTCTCAATCTCTTCATCTTGCTCCATTTCTAACTCATAAGTCTTCAATGTTCCATAAAGCCTCTCAAGAGTGAAGTCCTTGTACTCTTGAGTGTTTCTCAAAGAAACTGTCACAGGCTTCCATTCCTTGGGCAAGGCTCTTAGAAACTTGAGATTTGAGTCCTTGGTTTGGTACAATCTTCCATACAACTTCAATCCATTTAATAATTTCTGAAATCTACTAAAAGTATCATTCAGAGATTCACCATTTTTGAAGTGAAAGTGTTCATACTGTTGTATGAGAAGTTGCATCTTGTTCTCTCTAACTTGCTCAGTTCCTTCACACAGAGTTTGAACTGTGTCCCAGACTTCCTTGGTTGTAGTGTAGTTGATAGCATTGTCAAACATATCATTCTCTAGACCATTGAACATAATATTCATGGTCTTTTTATTCTTATGCATTTCAGTGATAGTTTCCAATGTCCTGTCTGATGGCAGCTTTGGGATTGTGTCTGGGGCTCCTTCTCCTTGCTAAGCAATTCCAGTGTTAGGCTTCATAGGAACATGAGGTCCTTTCTCAATGTAATCCATATACCCTTCATCCATAGACACGAGGTGCATCCAGTGAAAGTAATTGTCTTTGTCAAGAATTGATATCTTCTCTCCATTATCCTTCTTTCCCATGATTCTGATTGTCTTTGATCTTTAAACTTCTTGTATGTTAGAAGCTTGCTCTGATACCAATTGTTATTCCCTAACAATGAAATCACAGGATTATAGAAGGGGGGGGGGGGGTTGAATACAATCCTTTAAATTTCCAATTCTTTTTTTTAACTGACAAAGCTAAACTTAGAACAGAAATATGAAATTGCAAAAAACTAATAACACAACAATTAAAAATTCAGGTGGATTGATTGTTCCACCTGAGAGATTTTATTTGAAGAAATCTCTGTGTAGTTTTTGAACAAACTCACAGCTGTAGTTACAATGTTTTTGCTTCAGCAATTTACAAAGGTTATTGCTTTAGCTCTTAAAAGTAAATCTGATTTCTTAACTTCAAAAACATTGCTACACTTAGTTATATACTCCAAGTTTACAATATTAATTGAACTACATAAAAGTGTACAATAGGTAAAGTTCAAAAGCTTGCCTTTTCACTCTAAGTCCAATGGTCCTTGCAATGATTTGCCTTTTAGCTAATTGTCCTTGAAGAATCATATTTTTTGACCATATGGAAATAGAATACAATCCTTTAAATTTCCAATTCTTTTTTTTAACTGACAAAACTAAACTTAGAACAGAAATATGAAATTGCAAAAAACTAATAACACAACAATTAAAAATTCAGGTGGATTGATTGTTCCACCTGAGAGATTTTATTTGAAGAAATCTCTGTGTAGTTTTTGAACAAACTCACAGCTGTAGTTACAATGTTTTTGCTTCAGCAATTTACAAAGGTTATTGCTTTAGCTCTTAAAAGTAAATCTGATTTCTTAACTTCAAAAACATTGCTACACTTAGTTATATACTCCAAGTTTACAAGCTTAATTGAACTACATAAAAGTGTACAATAGGTAAAGTTCAAAAGCTTGCCTTTTCACTCTAAGTCCAATGGTCCTTGCAATGATTTGCCTTTTAGATAATTGTCCTTGAAGAATCATATTTTTTGACCATATGGAAATAGAATGCTTCCTTTTCTTCAGGGTTTCCCAAAATGCTGGTTTCCATGCTCTTTCTGTTCCATCAACCCATGTGACTTGTCAAGACTGTCCCTTTCACAGTTTCAACTGTTAATAATTGAAGTGGTATCGGTTGAGGTTAATCATGTAGCATCCGTTGAAAGTGTTGTGGTTGCATCCGTTGAAGCTTTCCAAGGTGCATCCGTTGAAAGCTGAATGACTATCCGTTGAAATACAATTTCACTTATGTAAAATTACAAGGCACATAGTATTTACAATTAGCCTCCCTATTCTACATATATCTATTTGTAAGTCAACATGACTTGTTCAGCCTACACTATTACATTTCAACTGCTAGTACTTGAACAAGAAAGAGTGTGTTACATTAAGACTTATCAAGAGATAACCTACTCTTCAACCGATATTGCAATAACATGTTATCCGTTGAATGCTACACTTTACTTATACAAATTTTACTGAGTTAGTTTAGTTATCATCAAGAATCAACATAATTCCTAACAATCATTCAAATATAAATTTCAAGCTAAAAATAACCTGAAAAAACGAATTCACACGAAAAAAATGAATCTAAGTCTTATAATCAAGACGGTAAATGTACGAATTAAAGACTTATAATCAATATTGATAGAATAATAAAGACAACAAACCTTCTTGTGAGGAGTATTATGAAAACTTCGAATCTCCAGTTGTAATCGGCGATTGATACCATTTTCAGACCGTTCTCTCTCTCTCTCTCTCTCTCTCTCTCTCTCTCTCTCTCTCTCTCGCTCTCTCTCTCTCTCTCTGTGTGTTCAGCGAATTGTGTGTATACTTGTTGTGTGTGTATAGTTTCTTTCGGTGTGTGTTTTTATGTACATACAATTTTATCTTTGTTCTAATTACAATTATGCCATTAAAGTTTTAATTAAATCCTGATCGTTAAATACATGGGGCTTAAATGGATGGCTGAGATTGTGGTACTCTCCAATTCTCCCACTAACATGTTCTCCCTAGAAGGGGACTCATATAGTTATGTAATATTAATATGTTTTTAGTTAAAAAAGGTAATTGTCTATAATTAAAAGTATTAAAATAAGTAATTAAAGGTTTACCCGTGATATTTTTAGAAAATGAGATGTTTTAGCAAGGAAAAATAGAAAAAATGAAACATGTATTAGTTGAATAAGGTAATTGCCCATAATTAAAATTATTAAAATAGGTTTTAAAATAAATAAGTAAGGGTTGCCCGTGACATTTTTGGAAAAGGAGGGGTTTAGTAAGAAAAAATAGAAATAATATCATGAAAAAAAGTAATTGACCATGATTTTTTAAGAAAAATAGAGGATTTGTTAGAAAAAATAGAAAAGTAATTGGTTAAAAATAATTTTATTAATTAATAATAGCTTTTTAAAAATAAGTAAGTGTAATTAAGTAAAATCATTTAGAGAAAAATAGAAACACTAGCATTAAAAAGGTAATTGCCCGTGATTTTTTAAGAAAAAAAAGTGGATTTGTAAGAAAAAAAATAAAAAAGTAATGTATTTTATCCGAAAAGTTAATTTGTTAAAAATAATGTTATTAATTAATAATATTTTAAAAACAATAAGTAAGGGTAATTAAGTAAAATCACTTAGCGACCGACCAAACTTTTAATGTTTCGTCTATTATATAATACTAGCTTAAAACACGTGCGATGGACAGATTGTTTTTAATAATTATTATTTTTGTTATTTATATTTTAATATTTTATTAATTGCATTTTTAAAAAAAAATAAGTAGGCATTTTAAGCTTTTTAAAATAGTTAAAAGTATTAAAATAGATTTTAAAATAAATAAGTAAATGTTTGTCCATAATATTTTTGGAAAAGAAGTGGTTTTAGTAAGAAAAAATAGAAAAAGTAACATGTTTTGGTTGAAAAAGGTAATTGTCCGTAAATAAAAATATTAAAATAGATTTTAAAATCAATAAGTAAGGATTTGCCCGTGATATATTTTGAAAATGAGGGATTTTTGTTTTAAAAAAAGTAGGTGTGTTAAATTTTTTTAAATAATTAAAAGTATTAAAATATATTTTAAAATAAATAAGTAACGGCTTGCCCGATATTTTTAGAAAATGAGGGGTTTACAAAGGAAAAATAGAGAAAATAACATGTTTTAGTTGAAAAAGTTAATTGTCCATAATTAAAAGTATTAAAATAAATAAGTAAGAATTTGTCTGTGATATTTTGGAAAAGGAGATATTTTAGTAAGAAAAAATAGAAAAAATAACATGTTTTAGTTGAAAAAGGTAATTGTCCATGATTTTTTTGGAAAAAGAGGGGTTTTGTTAGAAAAAATAAAAAAAGTATTATATTTTAGCTGAAAAGGTCATTGGTTATAAATAATGTTATTATTTAATAATTGATACGGGCTGAAAAATAACCCCAGAAGTGTAATTAATGACGTATTAAATAGGTCCAGCTGGGTCCAAGAACGCGGCCCAATAAACAAGGCCCGAAATCCTAATTATTTATTAATTTCGTAATTAATAAATAGGGAAAATATACAGCTCATGAAAAAAGTTCAAAATATGGTAAATTTCTTAAAGAAGGATCTAGAATCCCAATTAAAAGAAATAATGAGTCACGGTCCTTATCCTACAGCAGGGAAAAGACTTATCCACCAAGAAATACAATGTTTATCCATTATCAAAAAGGAGACTTATTCGCTAAGTATCTTAAACATACTCTAAATACAAGGCTCCTGACGTCTATATAAGGACCCTGATCCTTCACAATAGAACTATGTTTTCTGGCTTGATTCTCAGCATTGATTGAGATACGTAGGCATCTTGTGAGGACCAATTTAGTCACGAAACACGAGAACAACCATTAAAGCTCGAAAGCTCCTAAACCCTAGCAGTAAATTCACAAGTACGTTTTTTAATCCATAACAATAATATTTTTTTTAAAATAAGTAAGGGTAATTAAGTAAAATCACTTAGTACCGACCGACCGACCAAACTTTTAATGTTTCATCTATTATAATATAATAATATAGATAGACAGCTTAAAACTCCTGCGATGCATGGTTTGTTATTATTATTAATAATTATAATTATTATTATTTACGTTTTAAATTTTTTTAAATAATTAAAAATATTAGAATAGATTTTAAAATAAATAAGTAACGGTTTGCCCATGATATTTTTGGAAAATGAGTAGTTTTAGTAAAGAAAAATAGAAAAAGTAATATGTTTTAGTTGAAAAATGTAATTGCCTATAATAAAAAATAATAAAATAAATAAGTAAAGGTTTACCCGTGATATTTTTGGAAAAGAAGGGTTTTAGCGAGGAAAAAAAGAAAAGGTAACATGTATTAGTTGAATAAGGTAATTGCCCATAATTAAAATTATTAAAATAGATTTTAAAATAAATAAGTAAGGGTTGCCCGTGATATTTTTGGTAAAAGAGGGGTTTTAGTAAAAAAAATAGAAACAGTAGCATGAAAAAGGTAATTGCCTGTGATTTTTTAAGAAAAAGAGAGGATTTCTTAGAAAAAATAGAAAAGTAATGTATTTTAGTCAAAAAGGTAATTGGTTAAAAATAATGTTATTAATTAATAATATCTTTTTAAAAATAAGTAAGTGTAATTAAGTTAAATCATTTAGCGAAAAAATAGAAACATTAGCATGAAAAAGGTAACTACCCGTGATTTTTTAAGAAACAAAGCGGATTGGTAAGAAAAAAAATAGAAAAGTAATGTATTTTAGCCGAAAAGGTAATTGGTTAAGAATAATGTTATTAATTAATAATATCTTTTTAAAAATAAGTGAGGATAATTAAGTAAAATCACTTAGCGACTAACCAAACTTTTAATATTTCGTCTATTATATAATACTAGCTTAAAACCCGTGCGATGCACAGATTGTTAATTGTTATTTTATTATTATTTTTTAATTGTATTTGTTAAAAAAATAAGTAGACATGTAAAAATAGCTAAACACTTTTAATTAATTAAAAAAATTAAAACATATTTTAAAATAAATAAGTAAGAGTTTTCTTGTTATATTTTTGGAAAAAGAGGGGTTTTAGTATGGAAAAATAAAAAATGTAACATATATTTAGTTTTAAAAGGTAAATGCCCGTGATATTTTTGGAAAATGAGGTTTTAAAATTTAATAATTTAAATTATTTAAATACGTTTTAAAATAAATAAGTAAAGGGTTTGTCCGTGATATTTTTAGAAAAAGAATGGATTTTAGTGAGAAAAATAGAAAAAGTAATTTAAAAAAAGCAATTTCCCGTGATATATTTAGAAAATGAGGGACTTTGTTAAAAACAAATCTATAATGTGTTTTAGCTGAAAATGTAATTGGTTATAAATAGGTATTTGATTATTTATATTTTAATATTTTTAGTAATTGCATTTGTTAAGAAAAATAAGTAGACATGTTAAAATAAGTCAACTTTTAAAAAAATAATTATAATATTAGATTTAAAAGTAAATAACTAAAGGTTTGACCGTGATATTTTTGGAAAATGAGGGGTTTTAGTAAGGAAAAATAGAAAAACTAACATGTTTTAGTTAAAACAAGGTAATTGTCCGTGATATATTTGAAAAGGTAGGAGAATTTGTTAGAAAAAAAAATGTATTTTATGTGAGAAAGGTAATTGGTTATAAATAGGTAATATTATTATTTAATAATATATTTCTATAAATAAGTAAGGTTAATTAAGTAAAAACACGAATCTAAGAAAGGGAAATTAAGTAATATCATAACGTACCATACTGACCGACCAAACTTTTAATGTTTCGTCTATTATATAATAGTATTGATAGTATAGATTTTATATATTTCTATTATTAATACAAAAAGAAATATAAAAAAATATTTTTGGAAAAGGAGTAGATTTTGTTAGAAAAAATATATTTTAATTATAAAAAGCAATCATTTAGTTTCTATTTCTATTTCTATTTATTATTTATTAAATAGAATAAAAAACCGAAAACCGATCGAAAACCAAAAATCAAAACTTTCAACTTTAATAATACTAGCCTATAACCCGTGCAAGGCACAACCCTTAAAAATAATAAATTAAAAAAAAAATTAATGGGAACATAAAATATTAAAGAAAAAAATAAAAATTGTTAGGTCCAAAGTATCGTAGAAGGGGGGGGTTGAATACGATACTCACAAATAATTCAACTTCGTTCGCGGATTAATCTTTAAGTTCTATAACGAAATCAAACACACCAAACCAAATCAAGTTTTGGGGAATATATCTTTTTATAAATATAAACCTCGAGGGGTGCTACAATTTCTAATCCGTAGATTAGCTTCAATGAGTTCTAAGTTATACACAATCAAAACTTTGATAGAATTCAAGCAGAATTAATTTCTCGGTATTTTCTCTCTGGCTCAAACTCTCTCTCAGTTATTGCTTCTGTGAAAATAACTTCGACTGAAGAAGACACTCTATTCTCTCTGTATTAATTGTAGTCTTCAATTGAAAACTATCGAACTAGGAATGTAGAAACAATCCTGGCCGTCCATCTTCAACTTCAACCTGTAAAACAAGAATACTTTTCACCTGCTCCTTAATTAAAAACCATCGAATGAAATACTTTAATTTACCATTCGATAGTTTTTTAATCAAAACTATCGAATACCAAATTAAAGTAAACATGGTTTTCAATGAATCATTATTATACCATTCGATAGTTTTCTTAATTGAAAAACTATCGAATTCCTGTTTCTTGTCTTTTATCAATTAATGATTCCACTGAGCTCCTGGGTGTTTAAGTAATAGACTGTATCACTTTCTTCTGAGACGATAAAACAACTTGATCTTTTCAGTGCCGTCACCTAGTGCAACTGGTCTGGTTCAAAGATGAATAACACTTGATCAATTCTTCTTTTATGTCTTCAATTCAATGCTGCTGATACGTCCCTTGTCGTTCTAGTTGCTTCATTTAAATCACTGGAATCCCGTGGTACTTAACCCTAAATCATTCACATACTTCTGTCGTCTTGAAAGTCTTGTTTCTTTTGCTGTCACTGAGGCTTGAACATTTTCATGAACTTCTTTCCGTGACCTGTTTACGGACTTCAAGAATACATAACGTATTTTGATTTTTTGAGTTTACCTTTTCTTCTTTGATTCTGGATTCCTGTGCTTCTGTTAATACTATTGTCTGTCTTGTCCTTTGTTGAGTTGTAGTTATCTCTTTTACATCTTATGTTACATTATGCTTTACAATCTCCCCCTATTTGATTGGATAGAGTTCGACAAGCAAATACTTCGAGGATAACTCAACTAACTAAGGAAACATTAAACTAATTAAAGTAAGACAGCGTAATAATATTACATGCATTCTGGATCAGATATGTATACATTTCTAGATTTCATAAATCAAAAAACAATAAAACTTTTCACATTGAAGTTGCTCCTCTTGTCTGAGCTGATAGTTCTGTTGTTCTTTGCTTCTGTTCTTCAGTCCAATTCGATCTCACCTTCTTCAATCATTGGATCGGAGTTAGCAGCTTGATAATCAATCACTGATAGATAGTGCAGTGGTTCTCCAGGTTTAAGGATTGCTCCTTGGATGTGTCTTCCAATATATTCAACCTCTTGACCCACTCCAGCCCATAACCATGCAATATTAACATCTTTCTTGTTTAGCTTTGGCATGTTTGGTAATCTGGTATGCACTTCCAATCCTTTTTCCACTCTTTTCCTATAGTAAGGAACATTCTCCATTAGAAATCTTCTAAGAGTGTCTGCTGCTTTGTCCTTCTCCGTTGATGAGAATCCAGTGGATCTAAGATACTTCTCAACTGAGATTAGATAGTTGCTTGGGTAGTCACTCAGTTTGTCCTCAGCCAAATAGCAGATTCTGAACAAGTCATTCGTCATGAATCTAACCATTGGAGGATCTTCAGTAATCTCTGGACCGACTTTCATCAAGATCTCCTTAACATGCTCACGGAGCAGTTCATTTAGCCTTGTAGTTCTTTGAATCTTGATGAGTATCACCTGTAATTCTTCCTCAAAACTGCTTGGTGTCTTTCTCTCTCAGCTTGCCTGGCATCTATTTTAGCTCTTTGAGCTTTCACCATCTCCAAGGCAGCTTCTTCTTCCAGTGATAGAGAATTTGCTTCTTCTTCCATATCATCATCCAAGATAGGATGTTCTATTGGCTCTGGATAATATGGCTCATGCTCCTCCTGTAGTGGTTGCTCTTGCATGATCTCAAATTCCTCCTCACTTTTTTCTTCTTGCACAATGTCTTCAATCCAGTACTGTCTAACTGGAATAGCTTCATTGGTTTCCCAAACTTCCCATCCAGTTGTTTGCCAACCTTCATTAGTCACTTCATTTGTTTCCCCTTCTCCAACTTTCTCCCCCTTAGTTGAGGAATCCTCGATGAAGTTATCCTCATTGTAAAAGGTAGTAAAAGGATCAGGTTGTTGCTGTGAAGGTCCGGGTTGTTGGTTCCTCAACATATTCCATAATCTCCTTGAGGGTGGATTGAACATGTACCTCTCGGTAATAGCAAATCATCAATATTTGGAAGGGTTAGGGTGTCACTCCTCACGTTTGGCTCTGGGTGTACACTCAACGTTTCTGTCGGTGTTTAACTCATTTTTCCTTTCCCACTCAGGCCAGGTGTAAGTGTTTTTGTTTCACTCAATCCCTTTTTGCTAGTTGTACCTACAGAAGAAAACACCGTAGCCGTCCTTAAGGAGGTCACCGGTGGTGCAATGGGGCTTCGCAAGTCCCCGTCCTTGGATAAACCAAGTTGCTGATCATCCTTAGATGATATATCCTTTGTAGGATCTAGAGTTTGAATCTCTAGGGGGTTAGAAACAGGCTCTTTTAACAGCAGAGATCCCGAATCTTCCCCGATAGTCTGTGAAGACTTTACCTCAGTTGACTCCTCAATAGTAATTGATTCATTATCAACGAGTTGCCGATCTGCACCTACGTCAGACCCTTTACCCGCAGGATCCAGATATGTTCCATCTGAGGAGGTAGACAATGACCCTTTAGATTGTGCATTTAGGTCAAAGCCTTCTCTCGACGTCTGTGAAGACCCTTGGTTCTTAGAACCTTCAACCAGTGAACCTGACCGTAATATGGTTGGAACACCAGTTGCTTCCGTCAATTCTTCCTTACCTGATTGAGCTAATGGTTCAGATATAGCTTTCGTTAGCGTAGCCCAATCAGCATCAGAAAAATCAATAAAGGGCGCTTTGAAAGTTTGAAATAAAGTATCAACAGTTGCCTCAGTTTCTGTTCGTCTCCTTTTAGAGGAAGGCAGAGCTGCTGTTGAAGGGTGTATCTCCTTATGTGGTGCTGCTAAGGCACTATCTCCCTCTACACTCACGGATGTCTGAATATTGGGTATAGGAGGGGAAGGAGGTTCGTTTATTGTTTCATTTGGCTCTTCCAAAGGCTCTTTGACCGTGGTTAGAGGTTGTGGGTTTGCAACCTCCTGGTCTGGAATGGCCACTGAGGGCTCTAGATCAACATCCATTGGTTGTGGTTCAGGAGCCAGTTCAGGAATGTTACCTTGATTTACCTGTTCCCCTAGGGGTAGAAGTGGTAGGGGCACCGTTCTTAGATATTCAGTGAGAACAGTGGGTACCCCTGGAAGATAGTTGTTCTTCCTTATCAGAGCGGTTATGGCATTGCTCTTCATCTTCATACACTCCATGGTCTCCTCTTCGGCGAATGTCTCGCGCTCATTATCTGTTAAGATATCATTGAGAATTAGCTGTAGGAACCTAGGATAGAAACAAAGCACATCGTCATCTATGCTTGTTCTTTCATCCAGTGGTCCCATGCATATGATTACTTGATCAATCAGTAACCGTTCAATGTTAATATGCCTATTGTTGGCAATGACAAACCCTATCTTTTGAAGGAATAAGGGAATACCATGCAGATTGTTTTAGCTTGGTAGTAAAAACATGGATTAGGGTATGAAAGAAAAAGTTCCATGCCTTTGGCAAGTAATGCTTCAGAAACTCTCCCACAAAGAAGTTAGGTTGTTGACTTCTAATGAGAGTGAAGAAAGCATGTATCTCCTCAGTTGTGGGATCCGGAACAAGGTTTTCTGTAGGAAAATGTAAGATTCGATTAAAATCATGTTCCGTCACCCTTATTGTTCTGCCCCCTGGCACAACAAAACTGAAGGACCTTACGTTATTCTCACTTGTATCCGTGGCGGATGTGTACAACACAGTCAATTGATCGATGCAAAGGACCACGTGAGTACTCACAACATATGCCACTAATGAACGTGTGTTCAAAAACTCTGCCCATGCACGAAACTGTAAGTTCGTTATGGATTGCAAGTTTTGAAACGAGACATGATTAGTTTTGGTAATAATAAATTCTCCAGCCATTATGTTTCAAATTTCCAGAAAATTATTATTAAAATTTTTAAACCAAAACTAAATTTCACTTAAATTTAATTAATTATTTCTAATTAATCAAGCTTTAACAAAATTACCCCCTTTTTTTTGTAAACACAACTCGAACCAAACAAATCTCAAAGTAAGAACCCTAGTTCGTTTAACTTCAAATATTCACTTAAAACTAAAGAAATCAATTGTTTATCAATTAATTTCTAGATATGAACAGGTTAACCAAACTTAAGATCCAAAACAGTCACTTTCGATTGTTTTCTTGTAAAACTGAGGTCAAAACTTCGATCTAATCACCAACAGACAGAAGTTTCACTTTGAAATGAATTTACTGTGGTGAATAATCGATTATCACTGTTAAAAAATCAAAGAAACTGTCGAGGTTTGAGTTCTTGTCGTGTATCTATTGTAAGTATATAACACCCAAATCTTAGAACTTAGAAAATGTGATGAAAAACGGCTAAGGAGTTGTTAAATACTCTTGAAACTGTAGGGGCAAAAGTGTCATTTAAGTGTTCGATGGATTTATTTAACACTGTCGATGGATTTTCAGAGGGGAAAACGGTCATCTGTACTTCGATGGTTTTCTTAAAAACTATCGAAGTGTATGAGAGTTTAGAAGTTAAAAAGTTTTCTGAAAAAACTATCAAAAGTTATTTCTGTGACAAGCCAAAAACTATCGAGGTCATTTATTTGAAAAAACTATCGAGAATTTAAATATGAATTAAAGTAAATTCCATTCGATATATTTTCAATTTAATTTCAAAAACTATCGAGAATTTAAATATGAATTAAAGTAAATTCCATTTCGAGATATTTTTAAAATTTTCTCAAAAACTATCGAGAATTATTTTCGATAGTTTTTCTTTTCCTTTTCCAAAACTATCGAAAATTAATTTCGATAGATTTATCTATGTACTTGAAAAACTATCGAATTTCCTAAATTCGATATTTTTTGCTTCTGTCCAAATTTTAAAACCTGTTCTTGTTCTAAAAATCAGACTTTTATTTTCTGTCAAGTTTTATTTTGAATAAATCTTTTAAAATTCACCAAAATCAATTGTTAACAGAAAATTCACAATTTTCTTAGAATAAAATCAACTAAATATCATTAAATGATATTAATCAATTAAAATCCAATCAATTATGCTGCATTAATCTACAATGTTAAAAACAAAGTAAATTAATTCAAATTAAATAAATGCTTGAATATTTAGAACAAATATTAGCACTTAAATAATTTTTTAGAATTAATAACCAATTAAATGCCAGAAGATATATCATCCATAATTATGACATAAAATAAGTATACTAATCCTAACTACGAGAATTGCTCCAGAAAATAAATTCACGAGTCCTAAAGATATAGAAATTCTTAAACTCATGTATTCACTAGGACTCTCTGCAGTTACTGACTTCTAATCAAAATCACTTAGAAAGATTTAACATCCCAAGTTCACCAACCAGCTTATTGAAAGTGGATTCATCAAGCGGTTTAGTAAAGATGTCTGCAATTTGATCCTCTATGGGTACAAAATGTAACTCCACAGTTCCATTCATGACATGCTCTCGGATAAAATGATACCTGATGTCGATGTGCTTCGTCCTCGAGTGTTGCACTGGGTTGTTTGAGATTGCTATGGCACTTGTGTTGTCGCAAAATATTGGAATCTTTGTCAACAAAAGTCCATAGTCACGGAGTTGGTTTCTCATCCACAAGATCTGAGCACAACATCTTCCAGCAGCAATGTATTCAGCCTCAGTTGTTGATGTGGAAACTGAATGCTGCTTCTTGCTATACCAGGAAACTAACCTTCTTCCAAGAAACTGACAGCTTCCTGAAGTACTCTTCCGATCAATCTTACAACCTGCAAAATCAGAGTCTGTGTATCCAATAAGATCAAATCCTGTATCTTTAGGGTACCAAATTCCAAGATTTGGGGTCCCCTTAAGATATCTAAATATTCGCTTAACAGCTATTAGATGAGATTCTTTAGGATCAGACTGAAACCTAGCACACAAGCATGTTGCAAACATTATATCTGGTCTACTTGCAGTGAGATAAAGTAATGAGCCTATCATACCTCTGTAGCCTGTGATGTCAACCTTCTTACCAGTTTCATCCTTATCAAGCTTAGTGGCAGTTGGCATAGGAGTCTTTGCTGTAGATGAGTCTTCCATTTGATACTTCTTCAGAAGATCTTTGATGTACTTGGACTGACAAATGAATATACCATCTTGTTTTTGGTATACTTGCAGTCCAAGAAAGAATGACAATTCACCCATCATGCTCATTTCATAACGACTCTGCATTAACTTAGCAAATCTCTTGCATAGATCATCATTAGTAGAACCAAATATTATGTCATCAACATATACTTGCACCAATATCAAATTATTTTTATGCTTTTTGACAAAAAGAGTTTTGTCTACGACACCTCTTGTAAAATCATTTTCAAGTAAGAATTCAGAGAGAGTGTCAGACCATGTCCTTGGAGCTTGTTTGAGTCCGTAGAGAGCTTTGAATAGAAAGTACACAAAGTCTGCCAGTTTTGAATCCTAAAAACCTGGAGGTTGTTCCACATACAATTCTTCTTCTAACTCCCCGTTCAGAAAAGCACTCTTCACATCCATTTGATATACCTTGTAATTGGAATGTGCAGCAAATGCCAGAAACATTCTGATGGCCTCAAGTCTTGCTACTTGTGCATATGTTTCATCATAATCTATACCCTCTTCTTGAGAGTAACCTTTAGCAACCAGTCTGGCTTTGTTTCTCGTTACAATGCCATCTTCGTCCAACTTATTTCTGAATACCCATCGTGTTCCAATAACAGATTTTCCCTTAGGCCTAGGTACCAGCTTCCAAACTTTCTACCTTTCAAACTGATTGAGTTCCTCTTGCATAGCAATCACCCAATTTGGATCATCTAGAGAATCTTCAACTTTCTTAGGTTCTGTTTCTGAAAGAAACCCAGAATAGTGACATTCATTTTGTGATGTTCTCCTAGTTCTCACTCCTGTGTCCGGATCACCAATGATCAAGTGAAAGGGATGATCTCTATTCCATACCCTTTGTCTTGGCAGATGCGATCTTGATGATTCTCCTTGTTCTAGATGTTGTGGAGTGTGACTAGTTGATCCTTCTCCTGCTCCCCCTGAGTTGTTGACGGTTTGATCTGTTGATTCTGAAGACTGACTAGTGGATCCTGCAAAATGTTGAGGATCTCCACTTTGGTCACCACTTTGTCCAGAATCATTATCATTATGATTATTATTAATGACTGTAACAACTTCAGGTACTTCTTCATTGTCAGAGAGATCTCCTGATAGATTTTCAAATACCAAGGATTCAGAGTTCTCTCCAGTTTGCAGGCCTGGTCTTTTGGTATCGTCAAATGTTACATTAAAGCTTTCCAACACCTTCTTATCTTCAATCACATATACCCTGAAAGCCTTAGATTCCAGAGAATAGCCCAGAAAAATGCCTTCATCTGCTTTGGCATCAAACTTGCCAAGATGTTCTCCATCTTTAAGTACAAAGCACTTTGCACCAAACACATGAAAGTACTTCAGTGTTGGTTTCTTGTTGGCCATTAACTCATACGGAGTCTTTTCATGATCTTTGTTGATCAGGGTTCGATTCTGAGTGTAACAAGCTGTATTCACTGCTTCAGCCCAAAAGTAAGTGGAAAGTTTTGATTCACTCAATATGGTCCTTGCTGCTTCAACCAAGGTCCTGTTTTTCCTTTCCACTACTCCATTCTGTTGAGGAGTTCTTGGTGCTGAAAACTGTCTTGATATTCCTTTCTCTGAGCAGAAATCATTAAGAACTGCATTCTTGAATTTAGTTCCATTGTCTGATCTGATTGTCCGCACAGGTAGCTTAGCTTCCACTTCTATCTTCTTGATGTGATCAATGATTAGTTGTGTTGCTTCATCCTTTGTTTGTATGAACAACACCCACGTGTACTTGGAGTAGTCGTCCACCATCACCAATGTATATCTATTCCTAGAAAGTGACATAACATTAACTGGACCAAATAAATCCATATGAATCAGTTGTAATGGTTCAGTAATGCTTGTCATTCCTTTGCTTCCATGTGATGCTTTCTTCGACTTCCCCTTTTCACATGCTTCACATAGTCCCTCCTGATTGAATTCCATCAGGGGCAACCCTCTCACTAACTCTCTCTTTACCAAAGAGTTCATAGTTTTGAAGTTAAGATGTGAGAGCTTTTTGTGCCATAGCCAACTTTGTTCTGAAGATGCCTTTGCATAAAAACATGTAACTTCTCCTTCACTGGTAGAACTTAAGTCAGCTATAAACAAATTTCCTTTTCTCACTCCCAGTAGAGTAAGCTTCTCATCCTTCCTGTTGGTGATCAAGCACTTGTCCTTTCTGAAATCTACATTGTAGCCTTTATCACAGAACTGACTGATACTTAGAAGATTGTGCTTTAATCCTTCAACAAGAGAGATGTTTTCAATGATGACATTTCCAGCTTTCAATTTACCATATCTCGTAGTGTATCCTTTGCTGTCATCTCCAAAGGTTACAATCGGGTCGGTCTTCTTAACCACCTCTGTAAGCAGGGACTCTTCACCTGTCATGTGTCTAGAACAGCCACTATCCAGAATCCACACAACCTTTGAGCTTTTAACCTTACCCTGAGATGATTGTGGTGATTCCTCTGAAGAGTCAGCCATTAGAGCAACATTTACATATTCCTCCTCTTCATCCGAATCAGTATCATCCCAGTGATTTCCCTCTGCTATATAAGCTTTCCCTTTCTACTTTCCAGAGAATGCCTCCAATTGCTGTTTAAGCTTGGCATTCTCTTTCTTCAACTCATCATAAGAATCCTTCTTTCCATAGACATCTTTCATGTCTCTCGCTTGACGAGGCTTCCGGCATTCAGTGGCGAAATGCCCTAACTCATTGCAGTTGTAGCATCTTGATTTGCTTATATCAATCATGCCAGTCTTGTAGCCTCCCTTAAAGCCTGTACTAGGTGTATAATTGCTCTTCTGGAATCTGTTGGTTGAACCCTTGAACTTGTACTTAGGGTTTCTCTTGAAACGAATGTGACTAAACTTTGCAGCTAAGTACGCCATGGTTTTGTCTTCCATTTGCTCAAGCTCTTCTAGGGTGTAGTAATCACTTTCATCAACACCCAGATTCACAAAATCCATTTCTGCTTCTATTATCACCTCCTTTCCAGCTCTAGGGGTTTGAACCTGAATCTCAGAAGTTATTGGTTCATCCACTACAAGTGCTGCTGATCTCACAAGTGCATTGTGATTGTTCTCCACTGTCCCTGATCCGTAGATTATCACCCTTTGTTCCTGTTCCATCTCATAGGTCTTCAACTTGCCATAGATCATTTCTAATGACATCTTTGTGAAGTCAATTCTTTCCCTAATGGATGATGACTTGTGTTCTACATGATGGGGCAGCGTCATCATGAACTTCCTGTTTGATTCTCTCAGTGGATAGGTATTTCCTTTCATTGCCAATTCATTGAGAAGCTTAGTATATTTCTCAAAGACCTGAGTTATACTTTCTCCTGGCAGTGACCTAAACGCTTCGTATTGAGAAGTCAGAATGTCCAATCTGTTTTCCTGCACGTCTTCAGTTCCTTCTATTATCAAGTTAATGGTATCCCACATATGTTTCCCGCTTGTACAGTTCATCAACTGATAGCTCATTTCCTTGTCTGCGGAGTCCGCCAATATCAACATTAAACCGGTGTCCAATCGAATCAGTTCTTTGTCAGAATCTGTATATTCAGTAATATCCTTAGGTTGGGTGCCTTGAGGAATCCTGCTACCATCAGGAGCTGTAGATTCACTAACTGGTTTCATTGGTACAAACAGTCCGTTCTCTAATATGCCAATATACAACGGATTAGATGCCTTGATAAATAACAGCATCTTCATCTTCCACAAACCGAAATCATCTCTAGTAAACGGGGGAACTTTAATACCAGCGGTTGTCTTTGGAGCACTCATGGTTTCTGAAAATTTCAAATTTTTTAAAATTCAAGAAATTCCTATTAAATGAAAAATTTTGAAAGTTAAAAAATTTGCTTCGAATTTTCACGCTACGTTTGATTTTGGTCTCATTCACCGGATCTGATTTGTATATCAATCAAGTAGCTCTGATACCAATTGTTAGGTCCAAAGTATCGTAAAAGGGGGGGTTGAATACGATACTCACAAATAATTCAATTTCGTTCGCGGATTAATCTTTCAGTTCTATAACGAAATCAAACACACCAAACCAAATCAAGTTTCAGTGAATATATCTTTTTATAAATATAAACCTCGAGGGGTGCTACAATTTCTAATCCGTAGATTAGCTTCAATGAGTTCTAAGTTATACACAATCAAAACTTTGATAGAATTCAAGCAGAATTAATTTCTCGGTATTTTCTCTCTGGCTCAAACTCTCTCTCAGTTATTGCTTCTGTGAAAATAACTTCGACTGAAGAAGACACTCTCTTCTCTCTGTATTAATTGTAGTCTTCAATTGAAAACTATCGAACTAGGAATGTAAAAACAATCCTGGCCGTCTATCTTCAACTTCAACCTGTAAAACAAGAATACTTTTCACCTGCTCCTTAATTAAAAACCATCGAATGAAATACTTTAATTTACCATTCGATAGTTTTTTAATCAAAACTATCGAATACCAAATTAAAGTAAACATGGTTTTCAATGATTCATTATTATACCATTCGATAGTTTTCTTAATTGAAAAACTATCGAATTCTTGTTTCTTGTCTTTTATCAATTAATGATTCCACTGAGCTCCTGGGTGTTTAAGTAATAGACTGTATCACTTTCTTCTGAGACGATAAAACAACTTGATCTTTTCAGTGTCGTCACCTAGTGCAACTGGTCTGGTTCACAGATGAATAACACTTGATCAATTCTTCTTTTATGTCTTCAATTCAATGTTGCTGATACGTCCCTTGTCGTTCTGGTTGCTTCATTTAAATCACTGGAATCCCGTGGTACTTAACCCTAAATCATTTACATACTTCTGTCGTCTTGAAAGTCTTGTTTCTTTTGCTGTCACTGAGGCTTGAACATTTTCATGAACTTCTTTCCGTGACCTGTTTACGGACTTCAAGAATACATAACGTATTTTGATTTTTTGAGTTTACATTTTCTTCTTTGATTCTGGATTCCTGTACTTCTGTTAATACTATTGTCTGTCTTGTCCTTTGTTGAGTTGTAGTTATCTCTTTTACATCTTATGTTACATTATGCTTTACAAAAATTAATAGGGAAATTACCAAAAATACTACTTTTTTAAGTTTTTTTGAAATTTTACCATCTTCTGGAAATATTTGCAAAAATACCAAAATATTTGCAAAAATACGGTCTGCAACTACTTTCAACCATCTGCAACTGCAACCAAAATCAACCACAGATGCAACCAAAAATACGGCCAGCAACCAGCACAACCAGATGCAACCGGATGCAACCGAATGCAACCGGATGCAACCAGAAGCAACTTTTTAAAAAATGATTGAAAAACAGCTGAGAATTCAAAAAAAATTGTTAGTAAGATGTTTGGTAAGCTTGTAATCTTGATTAATTCGTTCATCTGGGGTTCAATAGTTAACTTTTGGGGTTCAATGGTTGGGTTTTAGAAATATTAAAAATGATGAATAATTCGTATACGGACTTAGAGTTTAGGGTTTAGGGTTTAGGGTTGACAACCCTAAACCCTAGACTCTAAACCCTAACCTACCCTGATTTTAGGGTTGTTTACGACCCTAAAATCAGGACGCCTTTTTTCGTTTTTATTAAAAAGTTGCATGTGTGGTTGATTTTGGTTGCAGTTGCAGATATGGTTGAAAGTAGATTTTTGCAAATATTTTGGTATTTTCGTAAAAAATTTAAAAAACACATAGTATTTTTGCAAAAAACATTTTTGGGTTGGGTATTTATGAAAAAAGCCCAAATTAATATGATAAATTATAAATTGAGAAACTTAAATATTAATTGGAACATAGAAAAAATAAATAAAGAATACAAATGGGGTTGAGGAAGATAAATGAGGTATTATTAATATCATTTTATTATTTATTAGAATAATATTAACACAAATAGAAAAGCTAACATGTTTCAATTAAAAAAAGTAATTGTCCGTGATAATTTTAGAAGTGTTTTAATTATATTATTTGTATATGTTAAAAAAATATGTTGACATATTAAAATAGGTAAGTTGTTTTAATAAGAACAAATAGAAAAGCTAACATATTTCAATTAAAAAAAGTAATTGTCCGTGATATTTTTAGAAGTGTTTTAATTATATTAATTGTATTTGTTAAAAAAATAGGTAAGTTTTTTTAATAAGGACAAATAGAAAAGCTAACATTTTTTAATTAAAAAAATTAATTGCCCGTGATATTAATAAAGACAAATAGAAAAACTAACATGTTTCAATCAAAAAAAATAATTGTCTGTGATATTTTTAGAACTGTTTTAATCATATTAATTATATTTGTTAAAAAAATACGTTGACATGTTAAAATAGGTAAGTTTTTTTAATAAGGACAAATAGAAACGTTAACATGTTTTAATAAAAAATTAACTGTCAATGATATTTTTAGAAGTATTTTAATTATATTTCTTAAAAAAATACGTTGACATGTTAAAATAGATAAGTTTTTTTAAATAATTAAAAGTATTAAAAAAGGTTTTAAAATAAATAAGTAAGGGTTGCACCTGATATTTTTGGAAAATATATATTTTAGTGATAACGAATATAAAAGGTAATATGTTTTAATTTAAATGTAATTGCCCGTGATAAATTTGGAAAAAGAGTAGATTTTGTTAGAAAAAAAATATTTTAATTTTAAAAGGCAGTCAACTAGTTACTATTTTTATATTACTTTATATTATTTTATTATTTATTAAATAAAATAAAGGATCGAAAACCAAAAAACAAAAACCAAAACTTTTAATATTTCGTAATTTATATAATAATAAGTATTGATAATATAGATTCCCCGTGTCCATCGATGTACATCCGCCCCCGGTCCTGTACCAAGAAATATTGAATGGTGTGATGTGGGTGGACAAAGATCTAGAAAGAGATAGCAGGAGATATGATATCATTGCATACGTCAGTGATAGTGTTAACAAATACACCACGGAGACCGAGGAATTAGATATGATTATGCAAGCAATGACCAATCATTCAAAAATAAATTTAATTTTACTTCCACAGTCCCACTGTAGTAAATTTAAAGTCAGCACCGACTTACCAAATCCAAAATAGGAGTATGTGTTTTTCCTTATATATATACAGGGGACATGCTGCTGCAGCGGCTTTACGATTTTCCCTCTCACTGTCAATAAAATTATACTACAAATGATCATAATTAAAAGAAGATCAAACTGTTGGACATATAATTTTTTATTTTATGTAAATTAAGTTTTAACTTTTTATATTATCGAAGATATGTTACAATTTTGCAGAAAGAAAACTCAAAAATTGATTCAAAACACTAACCAAAAAAGGAAGATGTGAACACTTTATATAGAGCTGATAATTTCGTACACGACACTATAACACGACACGAACATGACACGATAATATTGAGTTTGTGTTCACCTTTTCAGTACACGAACACGATATTACATGAATATTTATAGTGTCGGTTTTGGATTTACTCTTGGGTACACGACACGAAACGAAAATACACAAAATAATTCAATAATTAAATACATATTTTAAAATTACATAAATACATATAATAAATAAATGTTATATATATTATTTTTACAATAACAAAAAAGAAAAAAATTTCAAATTTAAGTTTAACAAGATTCGACCACACTTGATTCTTTATGAATTATTAACTTAAGAGTTAACTAATAAAAATTAAACCAAAAATGCTAATATTTAAATATTTTTATTTTTATTTAAATTTACACGAAACACGACACGAAAAGTATACAAAATGATGGTACACGAACACAAAACGAAACGAATTCTTAATGGTTCGTGTTTCGATTTAATATTCCTGTACACAAAACACGAAAGTACACGACACAACAAAAACGAATGTCCAGGTCTAACTTTATACCCTTGAACATTATGCGAATCTTGAGAAGGTCCTAGAAAAGTACACGTAAACCGAGAATTGGCCCAATTTACAATTAAGCCCGAGACGAAACAAAAAATATAATTAAAATACACCCCCACTTGCTTGCTCTATAAATGCTGCTAACTTGTAGTAACTACGTACATCAATAATTGCATTGTTTTCTCCTTGTTTCAACTCTCAACTTGAAACAAAATCATACGCACCAACAATGGCAAATGAGGTTGTTCTTTTGGATTACTGGGTGAGTATGTTTGGTATGAGGGCTAGAATTGCACTGGCTGAGAAATGTGTAAAATACGAATATGTGGAGGAAGATTTGAGAAACAAAAGCCCTCTTCTCCTCCAGTCCAACCCAATTTTCAAGAAAATACCGGTTCTTATTCACAACGGAAAGTCCATTTGTGAGTCCCTTATTATTGTTCAGTACATTGATGAAGTTTGGAGTGACAAAGCTCCGTTGTTGCCCGTCGATCCTTACCAGAGAGCCCAAGCAAGGTTCTGGGCTGATTTTATCGACAAAAAGGTATCACTTTAGATCTATCTATCTATCTATATATCAACATTTGTTATACTCCTTCCGTTCCGTTGAATTCTATACATCGGGAATGAGTTAAAAAAAAATTTAAAAAAAAAGTAAAGTTAGATAAAAAATGGGTAAGTTGGTGGGACTTATCAATATTTAATAATAGATTTGAGATGGTGGAGGAAAGTAGTGGGTGTAATAGTGTTTTATATTATTATAGAATAGAGATAGAGGAGAAAAGTAGTGGGTGTAATAATATTTTATATTATTAAAAATTATTAATTTTGGAATGTATAGAAACGAGAAGTACATTCGAAAATAAAAACTGTATAGAAATGGATGGGACAGATGCGAAAGGCGAAATTATAGAAGATGTATACATCCTCTTCAAAGATCCTGTTTAGTCAATGCTACATTATTGCTAGTGGCTTATATCTTTAGTCAAGTATGTAAAGATATATACCATATGGTACACAGAACAGAATGTGATTCCAAACATGATTAAAAAAGATTGAATGGGCAGGTCTATGATGCTGGGAGGAAGACATGGACCACCAAAGGGGAAGAACAAGAGGCGGCAAAGAAGGATTTGATTGATACCCTAAAATTGGTGGAAAATGAACTCGGTGACAAGCCTTATTTCGGGGGTGAAACTTTCGGGTATTTGGATATTGCACTTGTTCCTTTCTCTAGCTGGTTTGAAGCCTACGAGGGGGGTGGGGGTGACTTGAGTATTGAAGCTGAATGCCCCAAGTTGATGGCATGGGTGAAGAGGTGTTTGGAGAGGGAAAGTGTTGCCAAGGCCCTTCCTGACCCCAAGAAAGTTGTCGACTTCGTCAATGGTCTCAAACAAAAGATGGGAATTTGAGTGTTGGTTATTACTAGTTTGGATGGGACCATCTTTTGTTAGAGTCTTTCTTTTGCTTTTTTGCTTGTGTTGTGTTCTTGTCTAGGGGAGATACTTAACTGTGTCTTCTGAGTTGTGTTGTTATAACAATAATAATATTATGTTGAACTTTTAATCCCATTCAAATTACTTTGTTCACAAGTGTTACTTGTGGTTTGAAATAATTATGCGATTCTGTTGTTGTTTATAGACAACATTGCTAAAGAATTACTCTCTCCGTCCCCCCTCAATTCTTTACATTGAGGAGAAGACGCATTACATTGAGACGACGGAGAAATTAAGAAAAAGTATAAATTAATAGAGAAAAGTAAGAAAAATGAGTAAAGTGGTGAGACCAATCAATATTTAATGTATAAAGTGGGTATAGTGGAAGAAAGTAACGAATGTGGTTGGATTTTATATTATAAAATGTTACTATTTTTGGTATGTAAAGAAATGAGAGAGACGTACCAAAAAAGAAAGTGTAAAGAAATGAGAGGGACGGAGGGAGTATTACGTAACTCTCTTGTAGATTTTAAATTTATTGGTACAAAAAAAATGCTCCATTGATTATGCCATTATGGGAGTGAATAAACAAGAAACATGACCACTAACCTAATCAACAAAATTTTGGAAAAAGAATAATAATATTAATAATGTATCATTTATCTTTCTCAGTCTCATTTGTATTTTTTTATTTTTTTAATGTTTTAATGAATATTTAAGTTTCTCATTTTAAAATTTATGATATTTTTATTCTTTATTTAATATTTTCCGTTCTCATTAATTTTTTTAATCTTGTTTGATGTCCTATACCTTGCACGGGTTATATGCTAATATTAAAGGAAAACTTAATCTCATCCATTTGGCATATTATTTCACCCTCGTTCACTCGAATACAGTTACTTATTCACTCTCAGCATTATTTAATATTTATCAGCATTATTTAATATTCTGCAACTTAATTAATAAACATATTTTTATATACTTTGTGTCTCTCCGTGCTTATTCGAAGCATCTTTGTAATCTCATCTTCATTTCTTCGGTTTGTTTTCATAGTTGGATTCTTATGTAACAGCTAGTTCCTCAGTGTGCCCTGTCCTTTACAAAAAGGAGCTTGAATCTGACATTACATTACTATTTACAATGCGATAGCATACATCAATTTACCCAGTCTCTTTTGAAGCGAAGATCTTATATATCAGCGCATGGGACTGTTGGGGTTCATAGATATCACACCAGCTTGATGTTATCAAGCTGTTAGGAGTCGATTTTACCTGTCTCTTAGGTGACTCTGAAATGCCCTGCTGGAGGGAAGTAATATATTGGATTCCGATGTTATCTCTTGATCCCTACTTCTTCGAGCGCAGCTACAATTGTTGCTGATGCCTCTTCGAGTGTTTGGTGCTTCTGCACTGTGTTGAAAGCCTCCAATGTGTCTCCAGCCTCCCAATCAGCGAAATTATCAATCCCAATGCCACACTCTAACCCAGCACTTGCCTGTCCGAGTTGGCAATGGATGGTACTTTTTAAACTTACAAACCCAAATGTTAAGATTTCAAGGTATTGCTCATTGCAATAAAAAGCAGATATAATAACAGAATTTAACTCTTAGGTAAAACTCTAGTTTTTTCATTTAAATAAATAAAGAATCAGATATCAATGTTTCTGCACAGTATAAATTAATATCTTATATTGAATGTAGATATGGAAGATATCTTATACACAACCTATGAAATAGCACATTATAGATGATGAAATAAAAGACACTGGCATTATTTTTTCATGGAATTACAGTCACCACAACTTGCGGAGACATATAATATGGAGATATCTTATATACACAACCTATGAAATAGCACATTTTAGATGATGAAATAAAAGACACTGGCATTATTTTTTCATGGAATTACAGTCACCACAACTTGCGGAGACATACTATTTGTTTCATGTTGAACATTAATAAGTGTATTCATTGATGTCTGCAATCATGCAAAATCAATTTATGCTAGAGATTACAAATTGAACAAGTGCAGAGTTTACAACTAATGTGAGAATCCAAAAGGGAAATTCAGGAAGTTACTGCTATCAATTTGCAAAGAATAAGTCACCTACATCTGAAGTATCATTAACGGCTAATAAGGAGTTTCGAATGTGATTGCAAAGTTTAGGCTGACAGTTCACAGACATAATACCAGAAAATTTTAGTGGTGTTATAGCAACTAGATACAGTTATACGCTGCCCCAGTAGGGGAGGGGGGAACATCAGCAATGAACTTCTCCTAATATCATAGACTGCTGCTAAACAGTATCTCAAAGATGGACCAGAAGTATTAACAGATTCAAGTTACATTGCAAGAGGGGCCAATAAACCGCGTTATTTGATATTCTTTCTGTAATTTTAAAGAAATTCGCAAACTGGTTCGATCATACAATTATGCTCAGAAGGTAGAAGCAAAACTTGAGAAAGAAAGACTTTTATAGGCGTACCTCTTTCACAGCCTCCTTAATCCGTCTCAAAGAATTGAGAACTCCAACAAAGACCGTTTTACCCTTTCTAACAACTCGAATTCCGCAATCTTTCACTACTTTCCCTTCAGTTACCATACATCCAGCAAAACGACCACTGCCACCACTGAATACAGCTCGCACTACTACTGAACCAATTGGTATTTGATCCTGTCAAGGTACAGGAATTAGTTTTGAATGTATAAATGCCGCTATTGAAGTCCAGAACATACAATGGCAACAAGGAAGCAAAGCATGCACGCTTAATAAATGCATATATAAGATGTCAGAGAGGAAACCTCTTAGAAAGGGAGACGAAGGAATTTAAACTCTAAATGAGGAGCTTATACATCTCAATTACAGCATCGGTTTCAGCAGTAATCACCTCGAGAAAAGACAAATCTCCATTATTGCACTAGGCATATTTCCTGCATAATAGGCCTGCTAGGCGATAGCTATTTCTAGATCACTGTGTGCAAGCGGCATAGTGTAAACTGACTAGAAGATTGGAAATTAGGACTCATGTAATCAGTCATTTCCTTCCCCTTTCCCCACCAAATGTAAGGGGAAATATTAATGTTGATATCAGTTAATTAAAAGGGAAACTCAATTGTTAATATTAATGGTGATGTTAATTTTGATCTTAATATCAGAAACTTTATAATCGTTTCTGATTTATATTGAAGGCTATTATAATTAATATATACCTGCATACCAAAGTTATTTACACTTCAGAAGAAAACTAAAATTAGCTAACTGAACAAAATAGGTCAATGATTTAAATATACCTCAACAGTATCCAAGAGTCCCTCCATTGCAGTTCGCACATCATCAACGAGTTCATATATAACTTTGTATAGTCGGATCTCAACTCCTTTATTCTCAGCATAGCTCTTAACAGAACCTGATGCTCTGACATTAAATCCAAAAACAATTGCTTTACTAGCTACTGCAAGATCAATATCGCTTTTGCTGACATCTCCAGTTGCTTGCAGGAGGAACTTCATGGTGACATTATCTTGTGGAAGCACCTGTAGAGCTTGTATGATGGCCTCAATAGATCCCTAGAGAAATTTGACATAATTCGAATAATTATAAATTATATAAATAAACTACAGCAGTTAATCTGAAAACCATATAGGAGACAAGTAGGGCTGTCAAACAAATAATTCGGATACGGATCTGCCTGTACCCGAATCCGAATCCGTATCTGAATCCGAAAATATTTAAATAAAAATATCCGAATCTGAATCCGCCGGATACTATCCGGATACGGATAATATCCGAATCCGAATTTCAGTCAGAATTTTTTAGTTTTTATATTAAATTTAATAAAAAATGATAATAAAAAATTAAAAAATTAAAAAAATAAAATGAACTAAAACTTAAATTTATTTAAGTCTATTTTTTTTCAAAATTTTATTTTTCTAGTATAATTTTGTTTATTTGAAAATATTAAATTTGTAAAATATTTTCATATATATATATATATATTCTGTAAACTTAATAAATAAATTCTAAATTATATGTAATTATATATATATATAATATAATTATATATATATTATTTATTTAATTTCGGATTCGGATATTATCGGATACGGATGCGCCTATATCCATATTTGTATCCGCAACTACCGGATTCGAATACGGATAATATCCGCTTTATTTCGAATACGGATAAAATCCGCTTTATTCCGGATACGAATACAGATATTTCGGACGAATATCAGATTTTTCGAATTTTTTTGACAATCCTAGAGACAAGGTACATGGAATGTATAAAAGACAGCAATGCATCTGACTTAAACAACATGCATGATAATTTGCTTTCGAAAGCAAGTAATATTGTAAGCACGTCGAATCTAAAATCTATCTGATGACTCTGATTAAGTATCCATTTACATATTGATCTTACTATAAACTGTCAACAGTAAAGAAGACAATATACTGTAACATTCGTAGAAGTGCATCCTTCCCATCTATACAGATCAGTGCATCCATACCTTAAATTCCTCACAATAAGAGGCCAACGAATAAAAATAACACCTATACCCTTTCATCTTATATTGTTCCCAGACATCCCTCTTAACTTATTTACTAAATGTTTAAAAGAAATCAACACAACATGCTCCACTAAAGTAGGGAATGTGACCACTTCTTTCAACAATTGATTGTAGTGGTTCAAAGTATCCAAGTAACATGACAATTTATTTAGCAAAAAAAAAAAACATGACAATTATAAAGTAAAAAGCTACTCCCTTGGTAGGAAAATCACATTAATACTTAATACTTTTTTTTGATGCATGCATTCTTAAATATATGTTTTCAAGTCTCCCGGTCGATGCTTTTAGTAGTCTCGTTACTGTTTTGAAAAGAGCACAGGAGTGACTTTCCTTTCACATATTTCTCGGGGAGGGGGAGGGGGTGGGGTGGGGGGGGGGGGGGGGTGGGGGGGATTTAAAGGCCGGTTTAGTCATAATAAGTTATACAAAAATTTGCTTAGTCAACTCTCTACTATAAATTGCACCATATCTATTTTGTACTTTGATAAACATAAGCTTTTTGCTCCATCCTAACTAAACGTAACATCAGATGTTTCCCTGAAATATTTGTCACGCTTACCTGAAGATCAACCTTCATTATGATAACCAGTTGGTGCAAATCTAACCCAGAATGGGTTCTTGATGAAACAGCCGAAGCAAACGATGAAAGTGTAACCTTTCCATCTCCCGCTTTAGCTGAAATGCGTTCAAGTCGTATTGAATCAGCTCTTGACTCTGCCCTTTCTCTTGCAATATTAAGGGTACAAACAACCTCAAACTCATCGCCAGCAAATGGAACATTATTCAATCCGATGACCTGGAGAAAAATGTCAATCATATACCAAGACATCAATTTACATATATGAATGTTCTAGCAAGAAATATAGACTCTTAACATTATAAAAACATGTGATGGGAACTTTAAAGAAGAGCTCCTTACCTGGATTTTTGGGTGGAAGTTATATTAGTGAATTATATAATCAACGAGCATGGAAACTATATAAAAAGGATCCTATAGCAGGAGAAAAAGATTTTTAACAGACTTAAATTAATCTGGACACTCAAACTAATAGCCATCGTTATGCTTCCATGAAGATCTGAAGTTATTGTTCCGTGTGTTTTGCATTGAGGGGACCCTTAAGCTAACTGTACATTCATCTTGTATACAGACCGTGGACGTATGACAGCTCAGCTTATCAAAATATGCACACAACAGAAAATAAAATTACATAGAACTCTGCTATGCGAAAGAAGATCCAGCTCTCAATGCCCGTTACATCTCTCTCCAGATTGTTGGACATAAAAAAAACAGAAAAATAAATGTAACAGGGAGAACAAAATCTACCGTATACAGATTACAGACCTGTATTGGCAATGAGGGCCCAGCTTCACTGACTAGCTTTCCATCATCATCAAACAAAGCACGCACCTAAACACATATATATTCACAAAGCTCTTCAAGATACGCGTAATGTGTGATATTATGTCACCAAAACAAGCAGGTTTTAGTTACTTGCATAGTTGCATGTATTCACTCACCTTTCCAAAAGCTTCACCAGAAACTATTATATCCCCTTTTTTGAGTGTGCCTTTCTGCACAATGAATGTAGCTACTGGCCCTTTAGATTTATCAAGACCAGCCTCGATGACTGTGCCTTTGGCATTTCCGTGAGGATTAGCCTTCAACTCTTGCAACTACAATGAAAAAAAATAGAATTATATAAATACATGTATTTCTTAGGAAGTATAATACCGACACAAGGCATGAAAGAAAGGCATTCCTTTAATCGTGTCTCAACTCTCATATTTAGTAAAAAAGTAAAACGAATAAATAAAATGTGAGCATCACCTAACACGCGCCTCGTTCGAAAGGCCTTTATAAATATAATTTTATGTAGGAAAAGACTTAATTTGATATACTGGAAGTCATTGTGTATGAAGTGGATCTAAAGAAGCTTGGAAACGAGTTTTGACATGAATAGAAAGTAACTGACCTCTGCAACAAGCATGACAATTTCCAGAAGGTCATCCACGTTCTCTCCTTTGAGAGCACTGATCTATTAAAGTTTGCCCCCACAAGAAGAAAAAGGTCGTTAAAAAGATATTACACAAGTCACCAGAAAATTCAATATTATTAATTGTTGCATTTTACGCACTTGAACCATTGGGATGTCACCACCCCAGTCTTCTGGCATTAAACCAATTGACGATAGCTCTTGCATTACCTGCTCTGGTTTAGCGCCATCTTTATCTATCTGAAAGGTAGAGAGAGAGGAGAGATTATATATATTTAAAAATGTGTGGAACTATGAGATATAAACAGAAAGCCAACTGTGACATGTAAGAGGACAATTAAAAAAAACCTTGTTTATGGCAACCACAATTGGCACTCCAGCTGCTTTAGCATGAGCTATGGCCTCATTAGTTTGGGGGCGCATCCCATCATCAGCTGCAACTACAATTATAGCAATGTCTGTGACTCTTGCTCCACGAGCTCTCATCGCCCCAAAAGCCTACACAAGCAAAAGAATATATAGCATCTTTAGGAGAATGAGATTAGTCATTGTAATAACTGGATTGATGATTCTTCTATCAATGTAGTCTAAAACAAAAAAAATTACCTCATGTCCGGGAGTATCCAGAAAGACACATGTTCGAAACTCTCCGTCAATAGGTACTTGAACCTTATAAGCCCCGATTCCTTGTGTAATCCCTCCAGCTTCAGATGCCGCAACCTGTAATTGGCTTTGAATTTTAATACTGAAATTATGGGTAACTGTAGAATTTAAATCCAGATGGCATGTGATGTGTGAAATGTATTATCATCTTTTTAGTTGTTCTTACACGCCATAAGGCAAGACAGTGTAAGTCTTTTTACTATTCCTAATATTTATAGGTAGCATCGGTGTCTAAGCAAGCTAATAAATGTAAACACAATTTGAATTTCACTAATGGTAAGCACCAAAAGATTGTAAAGCTTCAACATATACCTTGGTCTTTCGAATATGATCCAACAGAGTTGTCTGCAAACGGACAACATTAAATGTATTAGCAAACACTTAATTTACAAATTAGTTACAACCAAAGTTTAATTGTAGATTAGAGACAAATCCTCAACCTTTCCGTGATCCACATGGCCCATTATAGTGAGCACTGGTGGTTTATCTTCTAATTTGTCCCAGTTTTCTTCATCAAAGATTTCCTTCTTTTTTGCCATTTCCTCCAGTCTAAACGGGGCAGCATCAATTACTTCCACATCATACTCTTTGCAGACCATCTTCACGATGTCTTTGTCAAGAGTTTGCACACCGTCAGGCTTAATCCCCTTTGAGTACAAAAATTTAAAAATTTCACCTTCACTGGTGGCCAAGTTGTAGGCTAACTCCTCAATCAACATACCATCTTCTGCTACCTCAAAAATTTCAGCTTTTACTGGTTTGGCATCTCTAGCTGCCTGAAGCCTAGCTGCTTTCCTACTCGCCTTGCTCCATTTCCTTCCTTTCCTTGCTGTAATAGCACCACGAATAGAAACATCAAGTTCTGAAGCCTCCTCGTCAAGGATATCGTTCTTAGCCATACGCCTCAGTGAACCTCCAGATGGACCAGATTTTCTACAGAAGTCATCCTCGGACCTCCTAGGCGCAGAGGCTTTTCCATGTTTGCGAGGTGCCAACACGGATCGTGCAATCAAAGGATCTACCTCGGCCTTCTTGGATGCAAACTTGTCAATCAATATTGGCTGGTGCTCTTTCGCCTTTGCAGCTGAGGTGGTTCCAGTAGCCAGTGACTTTGTTGCTGCACCTACGTCTATCAAGATAACAGGTCTCTTAATTACCGGATTTAGAGCTGCAGGTGGTCTTAAAGGAGCAGGAGGCTGTAAGAACTCAACCTTTTCCACTGTTATTGTACTTAGATCTCCTTTGTCAACATTGAACTTCTTTGGTTGTTTCTTAACTTCCTTTTGAATTGTGGCAACCGGGTTTCCCTTCCGCCACACACTTTTTAAAGTCTTCGTCTTCTTAAATGGACTGGGAGTATCCGGTGCACCATTTCTTTGTTTGGTGCCTGTACTAGACGTTGGTGGCTTTTCAGCTGGTGTAACTGCTTTCTTACGTGTTTCTAGTTTCTCGGCCTTTTCTAATACCTCTCCTAGCGACTCAATCACCTTATTCCTCTCTTCCCCTTCTAACTTATCATTCTCTCCACTAGGTCTCAAAGGGTCCCACTTCCCACTAGGTTTTAGCAAATGCCTAGGAGTTGGCTTCAAAATGAGATTACTCTTATCCTCATTACTACCTCTAAATGTAGAATCAAGAGCTACCGAAGTCCCTTGATCAGCAATGTCCTCGGTGGTAATTGAGCATTTACATAAACACACATACCTCCATTTCTTCTCAAACCTCAAATTTCTCAAACTAGAAAAATTCCTAGCTAACGAAACACGACTAACAAACGAAAGGGATTCCTCAAATGGCGTAGAAGAACAAGTAGAAACAGTCCCAAAACTAGCTAGGGAAGCAATACAACTCAAATTAACACTCGATAACATTCCAACATCAAGTTTCACTAGCTAGTAACAATGCAAAGGTCAGAATTTCAATACTGCAGTCTTTTCATACTCATATAACAAACACATTTGTGTTTCCAGGGTTTTAAATGAAATTCAACAAACAAACACTTGGGGGGCAAATAAACTGAAAATTAAAAGTTAATATAGGAGCACAAATACAATTGTGAGAAAACCCAAGTGGGAATTGAGCAGGAGTGGAGATTGAGAGGATTAAAAATGTTACCTCGGATTCAGTTTCTTGAAGCGGATAACAAAATTTCAAGGGGTTTAGGGTAAATAAATAATTACTAGTAAAGGGGTAAATAAATTTATAAATTAATTACATAAATTCAAATTCTATATGACCAAGTGAGAAAAACTATCAATTTCCACAAAATAAGTAGGTAATTTTTTTTTATGAATCCAAAAAGTATGTAAATTATACGGAAAAAACTTTGTATTGTGTTCAAATTATAGAATTGTGATGATACTTTATACTTTTATTTCAATATTTTTTAATTTTGTAATGATTTTATTTTTTAAAATCATTTCCTTCTTTAATATCAAGATTAATAGAATGAATTGGAGAATTGTGTTAAAAAAAATTTAAGACATCTAGGAATTAGGATTTTTTTTGGAGGTGTTTACTTAACAAATTTTCAGATTCTTTTCAAGAAAATAGAAAAATATGAAAACATGTTAAAATCGAATATTTCCAAAATTGAAAAACTAAAAATTTGAAAAGCAAGTTTTTTTTGGATCATAACAAATTTTAGAGAACATCTTTTAATTGTTTTCTACATTTAGAAAATTAGAAAAGATGGAAGACATGTTTTACAAAATACAAAAACCACCCATCTAACCTCAATAAACACACTTGTTTTCCCTTTTTGGTTTGTTTAGGTAGTTATATTCACTAATTGATATGTCTAAATGATAGAAACTACTCCCAACATAAGATATCAGAGTAGGTATATATAGCAGACATATTTGAGGAGCGGGATGCAAATTTAATTTTGGCTATTCCGCTTCGAAGTGATATGGAAGACTCGTGGTATTGGAAAGGAGAGAAGTTGGGTCATTACTCGGTAAAAAGTGCCTATGGGCTGCTGCAAATGGAAAAGAATGCTAATACTAGTATTGCTTATAACTCTGGGTTTTGGCGTAAGCTATGGAATCTGAAAGTCCCAGCCAAGGTCAAGAATCTGTTATGGCGTGCCGCTACTGGATGTCTACCAACAAAAGTGCAGTTGAGAACTAAACATGTTAATGTTAACGATATCTGTCCCGTCTGCAATAACGCTCCAGAGTCCATTTTTCATAGTCTAATCTCTTGCCACTTTGCAAGAGCTTGCCTGGATTATGTGTCTAATTGTAGCAGAGATCAAGCGCAGCAGTGCTTCTTGTCATGGCTTGCTAAAATTTTCAACACGAAACAGAATAAGGAGATCACTGTTATAGTAATGGTTCTATGGTCATTATGGAGGAGTAGGAACGACCTGGTGTGGAATCAAAGGGGAATGAGTGTTACGGAAGTTGTGGAATCTGCAAAATCATTGCTTTACCAATGGCAAAGTGCTCAGGATAAAACTTTTGACAGTTTTCTTGGTCTTATGACTCGAGAAGACGGAGCTGATCACTGGAGGCTACCAACGGAAGGAACGGTTAAAGTAAACACAGATGCTGCAATATTCAGTAACTCAAGCCACTTCAGTTTTTCAATGGTTGCTCGCTCCCACAGTGGTGAGTTGATAGAGGCCAAATCTGTTTGCAGGCAAGGAGTTATTCAGCCCGAGTTAGCAGAAGCAATGGGTGTGAGGGAGGCGCTTCTTTGGGTAAAAGTGAGCAAATGGCCGAAGGTTGAAGTCGAAACAGACTGCATGGTGGTCGTACAGGCAGTTCGAAGCAATGCAATCAAACTCTCATATCTTGGTAGTATTGTAGAGGAGTGCAAGCAAATATTATCGGGTTTCAGAGATCAACAAGTGACGTTGAAGTTTATTAAACGGTCTGCGAACAATTTAGCTCATCATGTAGCTAGACACAGTTGTTCAGTAGCTGATCGTAGTTGGAGGATGGATAATATTCATCCGGATTTTTTACATGTATTGTTTAACGATTTGAAAGTTTAATAAAATCTTCTTTCCGTGGCAAAAAAAAATAATCTTGAGATGTATTTTGTAGTGCAAAAAAAGATGATAAAATTACAATAAATAATATTTAATTTATTAATAACTTTATTAAATAAATATACCATAAAATGTTAAATTATGTATCTAACATGTAAAACAATCAACAATAATTATAAGGTACCAAATTAAATACCAAAATAATTAAAAAATAACATATATGTCTTGATTGACTATAAATTAATGACCCATTTATTCACATCATTTCTATTAATTAAAATATTTCAAATTAATATATCATCAATATCACGTTATTTTATACCTAAATTTTGTATCGAGATCGATACTGTAGCATTACTCAAAAATCAAATTTAAGAAAACTAGCAAAAAAAGGTGATTAAATATGAGTTATGAAAAATGCATATCTAAAGTGAAAGTTATTTATGCACACTTTAGTATTGTTTTGGACTCAATTATTCTTGCAATTTTCTTTTAATTGTAACATTTTTTATTGATTTGTTTTTAGGTCTTTCGCGAATTAAACTTCGTTTTTATAATAAAGTAATACATGTATCTTAATTTTTTAACTTATTATAATTTATTTGTTAAATGTAGATGATGTAATCGATTTTGGATCGCCTTTTTATGTCTATGTTTTTCTCTCCCTTTTATATTTATAATATTTGTGGTTCATAAGATATATTTTTTGTGAACTCTTATATATATTTTGAAGAATGATTTTAGAAAATTTATGAAGGTAGTGTTGATAAAAAGTAGTTTGGAAACAAATAATTTTGTGCACAATTAATTGTGTGATTTGAAAATATTTTACTGGAAATAATTATAATGCAATGGTAATTTAGTTCAAAATAAATATATGGTGTGCATAAATAAATTTAGGGTGCGCATCATCATCCATTATATATAGTTTTTGATGACATGTTAAATTAAACATATATTTTTTTATAAATCTAAACTATTTTATTAAAATTGAATTTTGATTTTCGGTCAATCAGAAATAATAAAATAATATATTTAATAGTAATTAGTAGATTACCTTTTTTAATAAAAACACCTTACTTTTTAGAAACAAACCAAATTAAACAAATATAATATGTAACTAGTCGATTATCTTTTGTGATTAACGTTAAAAATATTAAATATTATATATGTCATCCCAGATAAAAAAAGAATGTACATGCATGACTTCTTGAGCAAGTTCAGTACTAGATTCAAAATGGTTATAGCCATTAATATTATATAACATAAAAAATTGATTTTTGATGCTAAAAAATAATATGCACTTCAATATTATTTTGATTTTGTAGCTAAATATTTTTATATTCAACTAACTTTTTCTCCCTAGATTTTATTTAAAGTACACCAACATATATTAGATTAATGGTTGATACAAATTTGTCCCCAAATATGCAATTATTCATATTTGCATCCAAAATATGCAACCCCATTGATATTTTTTTGCATTCAGTATTAAATTAAAGTAATGACATCAAATTTGACATGCACTTACTAAATTACGTAATGACATCAAATTTCACATTGCTCTTAACATAACAACATACACATGCATTTATCCCTAATAATGCACACCAACACCTACTAGTGATTTGCATAAAAACAGTAGTGTTATAATGATACATACAATTTTTGTATACATAATTACTTAAATTTAATTGAGCTCTAGTTGAGGAGATCTCATACCTCCAACTAAATCATCTTCTTCGCCCTTCACTTAAATCCTTGCTAAGCATACATACATATATTTATGTTAGTAAATATGGCTTTAAGTCCTTAACTTGTGGAATAAATATTTCTCGTAGGTTTTTTTATTTCTATATTTGTTTGTTTCCAGTTTAATAGTGTTTTGTTTACTTTTATTACAATGTGGATTTACTCTTCCATATGATTTTTGCGTATACTTAATTACTAATTGATATTCTTAGTTATGGTCTATATAGATAAATATTTAATTGGAGAACTCGCATAACACTTCTCACTCTCACTTGTTTTATCGAAATTGAATATGTTCCTTGATATAACACACTTCCTAGAATAATTTATACATTTGAAAAACAATTGGGTAACTTTTTTACATAACATACTAGTTCCCCGAAGAAGTAGCTCTAATTTGAGTCCTGCCATACCAATCACATTATTGTTAGTATACATATTGTACATGTTTGGGAGATCTGATATGCAACTTAAATGGAAGGTACGTTCACAACAGCTTAACTGAACATGTTTGGCATCCAGCTTATTTAGTTTACTTATTAACTTAAATGGCTATAAGTTTTAAGTAACAGGGTTGGTACTTTTTCCTAACTTAACAATTTGGGTATCACTAACCCTAATAATTTTGATGTGATTCACCAAAATGGCTAGAGACATGTGTTTTTAATCACAATTATATTTTATTATATCTAATTATAGTGTTTGTAATTAAATAATATACAAAAATAAGTAATTTTTAAGTTATAATCATTTATCATTGCGCGAATAATGACTCTATAAAAAGTGTTGACAATCGTCCTGGATATTGATGATGTCCTTTTTCCCTCAACGCGTTTGTTTAGGAATCCATATATAAATGAGACATCATAATTAAACTAAAGTAATAAAACACAACATAGTGTTTCTCCAGATCTAGTGAGGTGTAGTGATAAAATAGGCATTAGCAGCACCAACGAAGGGGCGAAGGTACTGAACACATATACCATAAATACTGGTACAAGAGATGGGCCTAGATTTGAAATTAGTGGTGAAAGTCTTGATAGAAGGGCTTGTGTTGTTAGAGATATGGAACCCATTACTATAGTAACTGTGAATTAGGGTCAAACTGGTGAATACACCACAGATCCTGGTTTGGTGGGCAATTTTGTCCCTCAAGAAATGGTTCTAGAATATCATCAAGGTGGTAGGCCAAGATCTAGTGTTACAGTCCGTAAAAAGGGCTGATAGTGGCTTAAATATATTGGTTATGCAAAGCAGAATCTGTTGAGAATGGTGAAAAGATCAATGACATATAGTTTTTGCCCAATTAGAACAATAACCATTCTTATCTCTCTTGTAATGCAAACATATATTCTGCATGTGAAGCCTCCAAAAAAGGAAATTCGGTTGGCAAGCCATCACCCACTAACGAATGTGGATCCCTAGGTCAGAGTATATTGATGCAAATGACACAGGTATATTCACTAAATTTCTTTTTCAACTTTAGAGCTTTAGATTACTAGAGCAACTACAAGTGTATTAATTGTAGATTCTCTCATTATTATAGAGAGAGCACAAAGTTAAAGTCTGTTTTTAATTTTCAACAGAAATTTATTAATACACTAGCTTCATTGATTGTTTTGGAGTTTCTTTCCGAATCACGAGAATGTCAACATGATGCTATAAATTATACCTTGTGATTATATTTGGCTAAGATCAATTTATCTTAATTTTGTTTAGTAAATGCTAGAGGGACAAATTTCCAATCTCTAGTTTATTTGTTGAGGCCCGAAGATAATGTCATTGTATTCCCTAGAGCCTTCTAAGTAATGCTGTTGTAATTTTCCGTCTCTCATTTCCCATCTTTTTGTCTTTGTTACCAATAATTTTTCTAAAAGTGGGCTTGTTTATTTTACTTGTTTTAGTATCATAGATTAAAATATTATGTTTCTGTATATGAATTCCCATAAAATGTTGTTAGGGCCTCTAAATTGTGAAATCAATTATGAAGAAGCTGTAAAATTTGATCCAATCAAGCACCACAGTTGTTTATGCCCTTTGGTGAATGGGAATTTAGCTGGAACATGTTGTGGCAGCAGTAGTGGCTCCAATGGTGTGAGTGTTATGGCTTTGTGCGCTTGGAAGCTAACTTTAGATGCCCTGGAGGATTTTCAGTCACTGGGGCATGTTTCAAATCAAATCCGGGAGTCTAAACATGCTGATCTGAGATCTCTATATAAGGTTGGTCAGTTTGTATTGGGGTTATTTCCTAAGTTGGCTAGCATTGCCCTTCTTTTTTTGAAAGTTATCAGCATTAATATATTCGATAAGCACCATGTTATTAAATTAGATTTCCTACAGAAGTTTCCTTTTTGATACCATCATGCATATAGTTTGTTTTTCAAAAATAAATGTTTTGAACTTAGGTCAATTCTATCTTTAAGATAACTTGTTTTACTTGGTGTAGCGGAAAGATTCTTTTATACTTCCACTAAAATACAACGTTATATAATATTGGATCTAAAGATGTTTTAACTGTTTCAGGATGATCATTTGATTAATGGTCCTAAATTGTGGCGCACAACTCCTTTGGTAGAAGCCATGAGAGAAACTGACTTCATATATTGATCTGCGATTATCCAACTAATATCTTTTTCTCATCAAAAAATTACTTGATAATTACAATTAATTATATTTTTAGCTTTTGGCCGGCTATGTGACATTTTCCTATGCCAAAGTTCTATGCCTTAAATTTCCGAGCAACACAAATGTGAAAATATGTAGAATTGGAGAGTGTGTAATCTGGATGTTGGTGGAGCAACCATTCCCCATATATATATTTCTTGTAGTGTGATGAATGGAGCAAATTGTTTCAGAATTAAGATGAAGCTTGTAACTTGAATACTTGTGTGTGGTTTATTTAACTATAAATATAACCTAAATGATAGGATAGTCCCAACTTACGGCAGTGTAATCACAACTATGAACATTTTGCTGTTCTTATTGTGTGGAAAATGATGTGCTCAAACTTTTATTGAAGTTCTAGATTTTATTGCAGAAATGGTTAGACCATGGTTGCCTTCATTCATAGTCGTAAGGAGTGCTATATACTTGATCTGTGGAGTTGCCATTAAAAGTGTACTTCGAAGATAAACCAGAGTTATGTTGGCTTGTGGATTGAGGCGTGAAGAAATGATATATATATACTATATCTTAAGAGGCATGTATAGTCATTGATCAACAATAGTTTTTTCTTCTGGTTAACAATATTTAGAATTTTTGATATTTTTATCTGTGTTCTTAAGCAAAAAATTCTTTGCTGTTGTATATAGTTTGTTGTGTCAAGTGAAATGATTAAATATATCCCATATGCCATTGTTGTTGGAGGATTGTTTGGGACAACTTTTGTATTAATAAATGAAAACGAAAAAATAAGGATATGTGAGAGTTGTCATGCGTGTTCCTATTATATGGACATTAGGTTATTGAAAATGACTGAAAATTGAAAAACAAACTAGAAGAGTATTTAGCGGAAGACTCAAAATATTGGTTACGTATAGGCTTAAAAATGGGGTGGAGAATATAGGGACCCGCCCCCTAATAGGGCAAACCCGCCCCGATAAAATGGGGAATGGGGCAGTGAATGGGGACTAAATATTTGCCCCACATCTATATGGGGCGGGTTTGGTATTTATGTGATCCCCGCGGGGAAAACCCGCCCCGCTCTATATATATATATACTTTATATATGTATATTTTTTATATAACTATACATTATATAATATATTATATTAATAATTTTCTATAATATAATATTATATCCATATATATCTAGTCATGTATAATATTATATGATTTTATATTTATAATTGTCTAATTAATTTTTAAATCTTTTAGAGAATTTTTTAGATTTTTTTAGGAATATGACGTTTTAGTCTTTACTTTTATAGTGTAATTTCAAATAAAAAGTATATAATATAATAAATTTTAATTTTAATTAAAAAATTTTAAAAATATAATTTATAATTTTTTTTAAAATAATATTTAATAAATGGAGCGAAGCGGAGCGGGGCGGGGTGGGGCGGGAATTATATATCGCCCCGTGGGGTGGGGGATAGGGAATGAAAATTAATACCGAGGGGAATGGGGCGGTGTTAGGAATCATGTTGGTTCTTGATGACAACTAAACTAACTCATTTTCAAATATGTATAAGTAAAGTGTAGCCTTCAACGGATACGATGTTATTACAGTATAGGTTGAAGGGTAGCTTATCATTTGATAAGTCTTAATGTAACATACTCTTTTTGTTCAAGTACTTGCAGTTGAAATGTAATAGTGTAGGCTGAACAAGTCATGTTGACTTACAAACAGATATGTAGAATAGGGAGGCTAATTATAAATACTATGTGCCTTGTAATTTTACATAAGTGAAATTGTATTTCAACGGATAGTCATTCGGCTTTCAACGGATGCACCTTGGAAATCTTCAATGGATGCAACCATAACACTTTCAACGAATGTTAGAAGTTTAACCTCAATTGATGTTAATTCAATTATTAGCAGTTGAAATTGTGAAAGGGACAGTCCTGACAAGTCACATGGGTCGATGGAACAGAAAAGAGCATGGAAACCAGCATTTTGGGAAATCCTGAAGAAAAGGAAACATTCTATTTCCATCTGGTCAATAGAGATGATTCTACAAGGATAATCAGCTAAAAGGTAAATCATTGCAAGGACCATTGGACTAAGAGTGGAAAAACAAGCTTTTGGACTTTACCTACTGTATACTTTTATGTAGTTCAAATTAGCTTGTAAACTTGAGATATATAACCAAGTGTAGCAATGTTTTTGAAGTTAAGAAATCAGATTTAGTTTTCAATAGCTTAAGCAATATTCCTTTGTAAATTGCTGAAGCAAAAACATTGTAATAGCAGATGTGTGTTTACTTCTAAACATCACAGAGATTTCTTCAAATAAAATCTCTCAGGTGGAACAATCAATCCACCAGAATTTTTAATTCTTGTGTTATTTGTTTACTACAATTTTATACTTCTGTTCTAAGATTATCTTTGTCTGCAAAAAGAATTGGAAATTGAAAGGATTATATTCAACCCCCCCCCCCCTTCTACAATCCCGTGATTACATTATCAGGGATTAACATGCGGGTATGGGGTAAATATTTTTTATATGGGGCGGGTATGGGATTTGAGATCCCCGCCCCGAACCCGCCCCATTTTTAACCCTAGTTACGTACGAAGACTCTACTTGGCGAGGCCATTAGTGTCAAAACTAAAAAATATGTGTTGTGTTGATGCTTCTTTATAAACAATAATCATACATTATAACTTGCATGCACCCATGACAAATCACATATATTACATTATTTAGTTGTAGAAGTGTTGCAAGTTGATCAAAGCAGAAGACACATCCCTAGGCTTATATAATGAGATCAGGCCCGAAATGCATGTGTGATATATATTTCTTTTTTTTAAAGTAACCAACTGGTGCATCATATTTGCTGAAGAGCCTGTAGGCAGAAACGTGAGAAATGAGGGCGTAGCAAATAACGACTCCAAAATTGAGAACTAATGCTATTATGGCTTTGTGACAGAATATCCCAAAGGGTCCGCATGTTGAATTCCATATAATCACTGCATTTCCGTTGTGTGTAAGGCATATCTCCTATGTTGACACTAGCTCAGCTCCCAGTATTATATATGTAAAGACCTATATGTGAGATACTATAGTTAGTTGATAATCACTTGTAGTTGGTTAAAGTATTTACATATGGGAATTATATGTTTATGTAGGTTTTTGTGCCGAAGATTCGATGTAAGATGTAACTGTGGATGAGAACTTGGTTGAGGATGTAAAAGGTCCAAGCTCTTGGCATGATAGACGAGGAACAACCGATACAATTGCTAAGAGGAGGGAATGAACTACACAGATACCGTTCGCGTGTACCGAGTACCTGTTTGTATGTATTGTCATGGTGTCATGGATGAGTAGACCAATTTAAGTACTACAAGTACTACCAAAGTCATTTGATTAGGAGTTTTTGAGCATGAAAAGAATTGCAGAGAGGCATAGAGCCATGGGCAGTAGACGCAATAAAGTCTCCACAATATATTTATTTCCTTCTTCTCCTTGTTGCCATGATGCTTCCATCTATATATATATATATATATAAAGAGAGAGAGAGAGAGAGAGAGAGAGAGAGAGAGTTATGTTTAGTGTATACCACTTAAATGTTAGACCCCTTAGACCATATATTTACAAAATACAATGTACTGCACTATTAAGTTTTGTTTTTTTTATACATTATATCTCCAGAAAACCTACAATCTTTATTTTTAAAAAAAAATCATAATCGAAATTAACTTGTTTTGTAAATCGAAATTCATTGTACTGCAATTTTTAGATTTATTGTACTGCAATTTCAGTGTTACTATATAAGTCAAAAATACATTGTATTGCACATTTGATCTAAAATGTCTAACTTTTAAGTGGTCTACACTGAACATTTGCCTATATATATAAAAATTACATGTATTTGTGGAATCTGATGATAGTAACCTAATCCTTATTATTTAGGAGGTGAATCAAGAAGATGATACAAACAATGTATATAGTGAACAAAAAGGAATGGTGGTGGGGGGGGGGGGGAATGATAAAAGCTTGATGATGAAAGTGGAGGGGGTTGGTTGATGGCTAATTAGCCACTTGAAATTAATGAAAATGTGGGGGAGGAGTTTAGGTAGTAGAGACTGGAGAGTATAGGTGGTGGTTGAGAGAAATGAATGCTTCATCATCCTCTCATTAACTGCCCTTCCTTTATGTTTACTTCACACTTTTCCATGCCCCATGCATATCCCTCCAATCCTCCAACCCACGTCTTTTCAAGGAATCAAAGGTAACGTATATGTTTGTTTAGTAGTACTATATTTTCGTATGTTTTGAATTCATGTTACATTTCTAAAAATCTAAACATATATTATGATATTCAACAAAATTCACAAAATTCAAAAAACTTTTAAGTGAATTAATTTTTGAATAACACCGAGTTTTTAAAAAAAAAATTAATAATCAAATTATTTATTAAACTCACTTTCTAGTGGAAATGAGGAAAAATACTCCTTGAAACAAAGAGTAGAAACTTACACAAAGACTCCACTAAAGAGGCCTAATGGTTATCTAGAGCGGCTAGATTACTAGTACAAAGTAATGTCTTGAGCTTATTCTTAGACTACCATTTTATTAGCTACTAGCCCCCAGGCACAACTACTAAAAGTACTAATCTAGATTATATAAGGAAGTATTTGGAAAACACTATAAGAATCTTAAGTGATGTTTCCAAGAGGGGAACTCCAACAAAGAGGAGGTTCACAATGTTTAGAGCATTCCCTCCTTGAAAAACTTCCTCATGCACATTATTATCCCTCATCTGTTGTTCACTCTCTTCAACATTGAGATTGATGATTTAAGGGGGAATTGATTGTCCTATACTGATGGTATCCATCTCATCCACTAACCTCATATTGATGTTAAAGTTAATCGGTGTGTTGGATCGTAACACAACATTCATGAAATCCGCCTGATTTAAGCCCATACCCATGTCCCAATCAAGCAATTTCTTGAGTCGAACTGCATGTCTTTGTAGCATATGGAGCATGTTCGCCTACTTCCATCCCTATAAACATACCTTGCCAGCCTGTTAAGTTGGGTAAACATAACCCACTAAATATATCTAGACATTATGCATGGGTGTGTTAATTTGGTAAGCAATATATTAAACTTCTACCGATACATTTATGTTCAGATTTTTGACAATCATAGATGTCTCATGATTGATGGTATCCTTGGCGATAAGATATTTTTGGAGGTACATAATCGCCCACAACTGGTTGCCTAGTTGAGACAGACCAACGATTCCGCGACATTTAAGTGTTTTAACACTCATTTGCATATCTATATACAACACCAATACCTTTTGGAATGAAGTAAAAAACACCAAAAACATGAATATTGATTTTTAGGGCTCGGGGAGGGAAGGGAGAGATAGTGATACACCACCGATAAGCAAACGATCAATGAAGATTGCAGGAAAGATTACATGCAACCTCTTCAAAGGAAATATTAATCGAATATTATCATATGAAGATTGTAGGAAAGATTATATGCAAGCACTTTAAAGGAAATGTTAGTCAAATATTATGGTTCTTAAGTGACTTTTTATATTTTTTGTTGAATACATCATGATTAATGACATTTAAAGATTCAAATTGAAACTATTGAATACATCGATTGATATATTTAACTTAGATTTGAAATAATTTTTTCTGATTTTATATATGTGAGTGTATTCAATTTAAATTTTTATTAAAATCTTGTTCTGCTGAATAATATTTTAAATAGTCTTTTTTAAATGTGTACTCGCCTAAAATTTTGAATTATTTCTAAAATATGTGGTCAACCAAAATTTTACAAATCCCTTTAAAATTAGTTGATATTCAAAATTAATAAGAAAATTTGGATTTTAAAACATAGTAAATTTTGTTTGATTGTTAGTATATTTTATATTTTCTGAAATCTGGCTAAAATCTTGAAAGATTATTGTTCGATAATTTGTGTAAAATTAAAATTTACTATGAATTTTAATTCATAGATCATTACCTTTTCATACTTTTGAGAATCGAAAAAGTTCTTATTGGATTCATATAACCTACACCATGTATATGGTATGAAATTATATTATAGAATTATACTTTAATAAAATTACCTTTAATCTATGCCTATGTGTGTAAGATTAAATTTTGATTAAATGCGTGAATCTTATGAGCCAAATATTTCTAAGCTCGAGCTTGTTTCGACTAATAATATCAGAAGTGTTCGATTTTGAGCTCGCCTTAATTGATACCAAATTAAATCCCCAAACTTGCAAAAGATCAAATGAGGATTACATGCTAGATTACATACAACCGTGAATAATTTTACTAAATTTTTAAATGAAATATTAAAAAAATATTATCAGATCTTAAGTGACTTTAAATTTTTTTGTTGAATACATCTGGAAAAATGAATTTACAAAGATTAAAACTGAAACTATTGAATAATGATGGGTATATTTAATTAAGATTTTTTTTAAAAAAATTCCAATTTTATAAGTTCTATGGAGACCATATTTTATTGGAAATCTTGAAGACCATATATGTTCTGCAAGTAAAATATTGTAAAATTTAATATTTTTTAAAGTATGTTTGATGAAGATCACTATTTTAATAAAAACATTTAAAATTATATATGTTTTGCAAGCATAACATTGCAGAATTAATCGTTCTGCAAAACATGTTCGGTCTGCAAAATATACATGTTTAGTTTGCTAAACATACATGATTTTCAATATTTTCAATGAAATAGTGACTTCCGTAAAACATATTTTGCATAATAATATGTTTTTCAAATTTTTGATTATAGAATATAATCTATTTTTCAATATTTTAATTGCAGAACATATATGATCTCTAAGTGTCCTATGAAATAGTGGTCTTCATAGAACTTAGTTAATTTCTAGTTTATTTAATACTTTTTGAAATCTGACTAAAATCTTGAATGATCACTATTAGATAATTTGTGTAAAATTAAAATTATATATCACTTTAATTTGTAAATTATTTTTTTTACATTTTTTAAAATTTAAAAAGTTATTATTGAATATGCATCAACCACACCCCTATATACAGTAAAACCTCTATAAATTAATATCGTTGGTACCGACGGATTCTATTAATTTATCGAGATTATTAATTAATCGAGGTTAAATTTATACTGTCGCTATTATCGCTATTATGTTAGGACCAAAAATCTGTATTGAAAATATTAACTTATCGTAGTATCGAGTATCGAGTAATATTTTAACGAGGTTTTACTGTATAGTGTACAGGTGTAATATTATATTGCAATATTGGATTACTTTAATTAATAAAATTGTTTTTTTTGTAAAGCATCTAATTTTTTTTTATAAATAAAGCGAATAAACGGGAATTCATGACAGAGACCCGGCTCCAGAACAGAGAAAGTTCACGCTTGCTCGAGAAAGTAAGCAACGATCACAATATTACAAACCTTAGTTCTAGTCATAAATAAAACACATGAAACTAAACAAGTCTAACGACCCAAGTTCTTTTCCGCTTAGACATCAGCACCAGCATCAACAAGAGTGTTTATGTTCCTACCAAAACAATGAACACGCCTGATGGATCTATAGTCGTCTGTGTTAGAAAATGGAAAGTTTGAGGCATATTTTATATATGTTCTTGATGGAATTTCCCGGAAACTTACACTTGGAGGTTGTTCCTTGTAATGAGGACTTAAACTTTCATGTTTGGATCTAAGACATTTTCTTAGTGTAATCCATAAATAAATTGAGTTGAAATAGGTTGCTTGAAATGGGTTATGTGGGTTGGTTATATTGAAATAACTTGTATCCCACATAGAATTGGTAATGAGAGGTTGGTGGGTTTATATAGAAACATGTGCAAGAGTAGTGTACAACTACTAAGGCATGTGGGTGTGCATGGTGTTAGTATGTGCCTCACGCGCACACACACACACGCGCGCGCCGCCGCCGCTCGCCTCGCCCCGCCACGTCACGACTCGACTCGACTCGTCTCGGGTCGAAGGGCGATTTGGGCGAATGTCTCGGCGTCTCGCGTACGCGAGGCGACCTGGGCGAGGAATTTTATTACCTGTTTATTTAATATTATTTATTGATTTAATTTAACAGTATCAGTATTTATTTGTAACAGCTATATGAACTGGGTCAGGATTTATATTAAATCCTGATGGACCAGTTCTTGGATCAAATCCTGATGGCCTGGTCAGTACTTGGAGTTAAATCCTGATGATAGTCCAGTCCTGACGAAATCCTGATGGTCGGTCAAGTACTGATGCCACTCCTGACGGACATCAAATCCTGATGGCTTTGCTTCAGTACTGATGATGATCAAATCCTGATGGACCAGGAAATCCTGACTGAGCTGTAACTGTTATTAAATCCTGATGACTACTGTTATGGTAATTAAATCAGAATATTTAGTATTAAATACCATATCTTCAGTTACAATATTTGGTCTATTACGTTTTATTTTGTATTATATTTTTATATATATACAAATGAGAACGTTGAGATAGCAGAGGATATACGTAACTCTAAAAACCCTAGCAACTATTCTCTTCTCTGTTTTTCTCTCAACACATACAGAATACATAGTTCTTGGGCGAAGTGAGGTGCTGGTCGCTGTTGATCATTCCGACTACTGTGAGTGGATTGATCTGTGCTGTTTTATCCTGGGAGTGATATTGCTGCAACCCAACACAGCGTAAGTGGGGCAATAATCTCTTCAAGAACAGTCAAGACTTCTCGAAGGCTTGGCGACTCAGCTGTTTTATTTATCTATCAGTATTTGCTAAAGCTCCTGAGAGATAAGTGTTCTTTCTTGTCTTGTTATTTTCAGTCTCTGATTATACTTTTGTTTCGACCTTGTGTTTGTTTCGTTATTTGGTAATTTTGCCTGTTCTTGTTAATTCGGAATATATATAACTGCCCTATTGTTGCTGTGTAGTTAGTAATTATACCCAACAATCTTGAAGAGATTATTATTTCTGTGTTATATATTGTTAATTAACAAGATGGTTAACGGAACTGTAACTCCTGATGTTGCTATTGCTTCTGGTTCTGGTGTTACTGTACCCACAATTGATTGGACCACGTACCGTTTCCCACAGCCTATTGATTTGTCAGGAATGCCTGATAAATTCGGTGGGGGTGTTGGTTTTTCTCGTTGGCAGAAAAAGATGAAACTGTGGTTAACGGTAAAGGGTCTATGGCCGGTGGTGCAGTATGAGAAACCAGTTATTGATCAGGAAAAGGCTGAAACTGTTAAGGCCTATGCTATGTGGGAGGAAAAAGATGGGGTGGCTAGGGCTGCTATACTGGCAGCTTTGGCGAACACTCTATTTGATGTTTATTCATCTGATTCTTTCACTGCTAAGCTTTTATGGGAGAAGCTGGACCAGACACACAATACTGACTCGCAAGGGTTGGAAAAATATTCTGTGGCTAGGTTTCTTGATTTTAAACTGGTGGATACAAAGTCCATGACCGAGCAGGCACATGAATTTGAGATGTTGGTTCATGCTTTGAAGGAGTCCGGAATGGACCTTCCTGAGAAGTTTCAGGTTATGGCTGTGATTGAAAAGCTCCCTAAGTCTTGGGAAGAGTTTGCTCTCTCCCTGAAAAGACAGAAAGGAGAGATCACTTGGACAAACCTGATGTTGGACATCTCTGTGCAGGAACAGCACAAGTCCAAACAGGGACATGTGATGCCTGCTGAACATGGGGGTTCAAAGGTTAATGTAGTGACTGTTGGACAGAAAAGAAAGGCTGTCATTAAGAAGGATAACACTAAAACCAAAAATGACAAGAACAAGGCTAAGAAACCAAAGACAAACAAACCATGTTGGTCTTGTGGACAGGTTGGTCATTGGAGCAAGGACTGTCCTGCAAAGAAAGCTAAGAAAGCTGTTGTGGTAGCACAAGCTAATACTGTGCTTGCAACCACTGATGGGCCTAAGGTTAACATGGTTGTTGGTGAGGTTGTTACCTCTGGAACCAATGACGGGTATGTTACCTATGACCCTGTACTTCTTTCCACTTATCTGTCACATGAATGGTTGATTGATACTGGAGCTAATGTACATATTTGTACTGATATTAGTTTATTTGTATCTTATCAATAGAGTCATGGAGTGACAGTGACGATGGGGAATGCTAGTGCTGCTCAAGTTCTTGGAATAGGAAACGTGGACCTGAAGTTTGCTTCTGGGCGTGTTCTATCCCTCACTAGAGTGCATCACGTTCCTGATATTCGTAGAAATATAATAAGTGGAAGTTGTTTAGTTAAAAATGGTTTTGAACTTTCTTTGAAATGTAATAAAGTAGTTATTACACATACTGGTACATTCTTTGGCAAAGGTTATTTGTCTGATGGTTTATTTTTAATAAATGTTGAACCTGTTTTGGGCAGTTTTATTAATGATAGTGTTGCACCTTCTGTTAATTGTGTTGAATCATCTGATTTATGGCATGCTAGACTTGGTCATTTAAATTTTGGTGCTCTAAAGAATATGATGAACTTAGAGTTGATTCCAAAATATGCTATTGAAAAGAAATCTAAATGTCAAGTATGTGTGACTGCTAAACAAACTAGGAAACCCTTTCATAATGTTGTTAGGGATTCAGGAGTATTGGATTTAGTACACACTGACATATGTGAATTTGGTGGCATGTTGACTAAAGATAATAAACGATATTTTATTACCTTTATAGATGATTGTAGTAGATATTGTTATGTTTATTTACTTAGACATAAGGATGAAGCACTAGAAAAATTCATTATGTTCAAAACTGAAGCTGAAACACAAACTGGTAAAGTACTTAAACGTTTGAGATCTGATAGAGGTGGTGAGTATACTAGTACCTCGTTTAATGAATTTTGCGCAAGCAATGGTATAGTTCATGAGGTGACTCCACCATACACACCTGAGTCTAATGGGGTGGCTGAACGAAAGAACAGAACTTTTAAAGATATGATTAACAGCATGCTTATTAATTCTGGGTTGCCTAAGTACATGTGGGGAGAAGCTTTGAATACGGCTTGCCATATTCTGAATAGAGTTCCTCTGAAACATATGGACAAGACACCTTATGAATTATGGAAAAGTAGAAAGACAAGTTTGAAGTATCTTCGTGTATGGGGGTGCCTTGCAAAGGTGCTTGTCCCTGAACACAAGAGAAAGAAACTAGGTCCGAAAACTGTTGATTGCATCTTTCTGGGCTATATTGAAACCACTACGGCTATGAGATTTTTAGTATTAAAATCTGACATAGACGGGATAGTGGCTAACACTATAGTTGAGTTTCGTGATGCAACATTCTTTGAGGATGTGTTCCCTATGAAGACTGGTATACCTCAAGGTATTTCTAATGATGATCCTACTCACACATCAAGTTCTATTCCTGAACATGTGGAAAAGATGACAAATGTGGGGGCAGATCCTGATAGTAGTTCTACTCCTGACGAAGTAGATGAACCTAGAAGGAGTAAGCGTGCAAAGGTAGTCAAGGACTTTGGAAGTGATTTTGTCACTTACAATGTCGAGGATGAACCTTTGACTTTCAGACAGGCCATGGATTCTTCGGAGTCAAGGCACTGGAAAGGTGCTGTAAAGAGTGAGATTGACTCTATTGTTTCTAACGGAACATGGGAGTTGGTTGACCTTCCTCCTGGGTGTACTACTATAGGATGTAAATGGATCTTCAAAAGGAAGATGAATCCTGATGGCTCAATAGATAAGTATAAAGCTCGGCTGGTAGCTAAGGGTTTTAGGCAAAAGGAAGGCATTGATTACTTTGACACATACTCTCCTGTTGCAAGGATGACAACAATCCGAATGCTTATAGCATTGGCTTCTGTACATGGTCTTATCATCCATCAAATGGATGTAAAGACAGCTTTTCTTCATGGTGATCTTGAAGAAGAGATTTATATGGATCAGCCTGAGGGATTTGTTGCATCGGGTAACGAGAGAAAAGTATGTAAGTTAATCAAGTCTATATATGGCTTAAAACAAGCTCCTAGAGACTGGCATAAAAAGTTTGATGACACTGTTTTAGAATCAGAATTTGTAGTTAATGAAAGTGACAAGTGTGTCTACTATATGGTTAAAGGAAATGAATGTATTATCGTGTGCCTATATGTGGATGACATTTTATTGTTTGGAACCAATATTGAGATTATTAACGAGACAAAAAGTTTCTTGAAAAGGCACTTTGAAATGAAGGATATGGGTGAGGCTAGTGTGATTCTTGGGGTCAAGTTGATACAGTCAACTGATGGAATAACATTGTCACAATCTCATTATATAGAGAAATCTATACTTGAGAAGTATGGTTATTCAAATTGTAGAATCGCTAGTACACCGTACGATCCTAAAGTTGCCCCAGTCAAGAATAGTTCAGGTGTACCTGTGTCTCAGTTAAGGTATTCTCAGATTATTGGGAGTTTGCAATATCTTGCTAATGTGACTAGACCAGATATTTCTTATTCTGTGTCTAAGTTAGCTAGATATACAAGCTGTCCGAACAAGACTCATTGGGAGGCACTGGATAGAGTTCTTAGATATCTTAAGGGAACGATTTCCCTTGGTTTGCATTATCGAAGATTCCCTGGAGTACTCGAGGGATATAGTGATGCAAGTTGGATAGCTAAGAAATCTGGTACCAATGGAGTGACTGGATATTTGTTTACCCTAGCAGGTGGAGCAATATCCTGGAAGTCTACTAGACAGACTTTGATAACTCGGTCTACTTTTGAGGCTGAGTTGTGTGCACTAGATGCCACGGGGACGGAGGCTGAATGGTTGCATGGACTTATGTCAGTGTTACCTGTAGTAAGCAGACCGCTTCCAGCCATTGCTGTTCATTGTGATAGCCGTACAACTATCGACAAGATCAGTAGTGAAAAGTATAATGCTAAAACAAAGAGACACATCCAAGTTAGACTTAAGTCTATAAGGGGTCTAGTGTCTGAGAGGATTATTGCTATAGAGTTCATTGGAACTCAGGATAATATAGCTGATCCTTTGACTAAAGGACTTGAGCATGCAGTAGTCCTAAAGTCTAGGTTGGGGATGGGACTGATAGCCCATCATGATTCATCAGCAGCGGGAACCCAATACACCTGAGAGGAGATCCCTTGAAGTGTATTCAATGTGGTAATAACAAGCTGTGAGGGTGAGTTGGTAGTACCTTTACTATATACCTTGATACGCACGTATCTGAGTCTATCCCCTGTAAACCTAAAAGGTACTGTTACTGCCAGTATAGCAAGAGTTATTTAAACTCTGAATGGGGTCAAGTCATTTGACGAGATGATCGCAGTACATCTCTGGAGATGCCCAGCTAAGCGAATGTAATTGTGTGGTCGCAATTAGAGGAAAGGGTTATTCCTTGAAGCATTCGACGAACAGGATCGAGACAGGACCATTAATGTCTCAAAGCCGTAGATCAGCACCATAGCCTTTGATTTGTCGTCGTCTATGGAGTGTGGTTACACCAAACGGATAAAGATTCAAGGTGAAACATTCCATCTAGATCCGGTAGCCATCGAAGTAGAGGACTTAGGAGGGTTCAAACCCGGAAGGGTACCGACTCTGAAAAAACAAGTCATGATAAGGACCGATATGCATTTCTGTATGGATTTGTGGGGGATTGTTAGAAAATGGAAAGTTTGAGGCATATTTTATATATGTTCTTGATGGAATTTCCCGGAAACATACACTTGGAGGTTGTTCCTTGTAATGAGGACTTAAACTTTCATGTTTGGATCTAAGACATTTTCTTAGTGTAATCCATAAATAAATTGAGTTGAAATAGGTTGCTTGAAATGGGTTATGTGGGTTGGTTATATTGAAATAACTTGTATCCCACATAGAATTGGTAATGAGAGGTTGGTGGGTTTATATAGAAACATGTGCAAGAGTAGTGTACAACTACTAAGGCATGTGGGTGTGCATGGTGTTAGTATGTGCCTCACGCGCACACACACACACGCGCGCGCCGCCGCCGCTCGCCTCGCCCCGCCACGTCACGACTCGACTCGACTCGTCTCGGGTCGAAGGGCGATTTGGGCGAATGTCTCGGCGTCTCGCGTACGCGAGGCGACCTGGGCGAGGAATTTTATTACCTGTTTATTTAATATTATTTATTGATTTAATTTAACAGTATCAGTATTTATTTGTAACAACTATATGAACTGGGTCAGGATTTATATTAAATCCTGATGGACCAGTTCTTGGATCAAATCCTGATGGCCTGGTCAGTACTTGGAGTTAAATCCTGATGATAGTCCAGTCCTGACGAAATCCTGATGGTCGGTCAAGTACTGATGCCACTCCTGACGGACATCAAATCCTGATGGCTTTGCTTCAGTACTGATGATGATCAAATCCTGATGGACCAGGAAATCCTGACTGAGCTGTAACTGTTATTAAATCCTGATGACTACTGTTATGGTAATTAAATCAGAATATTTAGTATTAAATACCATATCTTCAGTTACAATATTTGGTCTATTACGTTTTATTTTGTATTATATTTTTATATATATACAAATGAGAACGTTGAGATAGCAGAGGATATACGTAACTCTAAAAACCCTAGCAACTATTCTCTTCTCTGTTTTTCTCTCAACACATACAGAATACATAGTTCTTGGGCGAAGTGAGGTGCTGGTCGCTGTTGATCATTCCGACTACTGTGAGTGGATTGATCTGTGCTGTTTTATCCTGGGAGTGATATTGCTGCAACCCAACACAGCGTAAGTGGGGCAATAATCTCTTCAAGAACAGTCAAGACTTCTCGAAGGCTTGGCGACTCAGCTGTTTTATTTATCTATCAGTATTTGCTAAAGCTCCTGAGAGATAAGTGTTCTTTCTTGTCTTGTTATTTTCAGTCTCTGATTATACTTTTGTTTCGACCTTGTGTTTGTTTCGTTATTTGGTAATTTTGCCTGTTCTTGTTAATTCGGAATATATATAACTGCCCTATTGTTGCTGTGTAGTTAGTAATTATACCCAACAGTCTGTACCTCCCGTACTGCCACCATCCCTACTACTACCCTCCATGCTAGGGCCTCCATGACTCCTCTGTTCATTTGCTCTGTTGCCTCGACCTACCCTGTTGCTACCACCACTACTCTCGCTGTGTTTATTTCCTGGACCGGATAGAACATCCTTTTGTTTTACACTGAGCAGAAGTGTTAACAACATCATCGAATAGTCAAGGCCATAATAAGAGACGGGGCAACCAAGGAAAGTGGAGGACTTGAATAAAATCTGATCATGCTTCTTAGGGTAGTAACGAGCAACCAAAGGATGGTTGGGAGCTTTATGGTAGACAATGCGAACATGAACCTGGACATAGGCATTGGAATCCTCATTAAGAATCTGAACCCATAAGCACAATGGTTTATGATCAATACAATCAAGTTGTACCAACAACTTCGCACTTTGTGCCTCTTCCAACTCATGAGTGGATTATTCAAAACAAATCACTTTACCAATAGCGCTACAATATATTTCCATTGACAATAGAGAGAAATGTATGTCCTACAAAGTGATCCAGACAAAATTAGATATAATCTCTGAGTAAATGAAACCATCCCTATTCTGCCAAGGCTTGAAAACCATTACAATGTCACTTAATATTAAATAATCCATAGGGAGTGCAACATTTCTAGATTGTTCATAGTCAAAGATAAAAGTAAAATATGATAGTTCATATCATACGACCCTTCCCAGCGTCTAAAGACGTAAGCACACATAAATTGATGAGGAAGAGAGTCCTCAATCAAAAAATTAATCATAGACACCTCACTAAGATCAGTTATATCATCAGTAATATTCAAATTCACAATCCCAACAATATCAACAATATTATCACTAGTGGTAACATCATGAGAAATTGAAGATCTATCCCGAGTTAAGGTAGGGAAAAAAAGACAAACACATTATCATCCACTTGACGATTCATAAGAGTATGGTTCCTCGAAAAGGTGTACGGGATGCCTGCAGCCACCGCTCCCCCAAGTCGAAGCCACCTTCTATTAGAGCCTTTCTTTGTAGAGTCCAACTCACTGGTTCTGTCCTTGTCATTGTGTTGCTTGCTAGAGCCAATTAAGGGAGAGTAAGGTAACGTCTCAGGGCTACTGCCTTTCCTTTCCCAAAATTGTTGTTGTTGCAATTCACTTGCGGATAAGAATCCACGAAATAATTATTCAAGGATTCCGGAAAGGAATTATCAATAATATCCGGGAAATTCACTACCACACAAAGGGTGACTCAGTTGGGAGTTGTCCAACATCGTTTGTGGGAGGGGCAGATAGCTAGTTAATAAGCAGCCAGTTAACTCCATTAGTACGAGGCCTTTTGGGAGTGATCCAAAAACAAACCCGTGCGGGCTCAGCCCAGAGCAGACAATATCATACTAATGTGGAGTTAAGGCTCGTTAGCGGACCCAACAAGTGGTATTAGAGCTATGGTTATAATGGTCCATAACAATCTCAGACGGGCTTTCAGATGGGCCTAGGAAGAGGCAGGTGGGCTACCACAGGTTGGGCTTAAGGGGGAGGCAGGTGGGCCTTCCAGTATGAGCCCAAACGGAGCCAGATAGCCAGGTGAATTTCCAGTTGGGTCTAGGGGGAGCCATATCACATAGAATGGTGGCAGATTCGGCAGGTGTCGAGCCCGATGTGTGAAGGGGGAGATTGTTGGGAGTTGTCCCACATCGTTTGTGGGATGGGCCGATAGCTAGTTAATAAGCAGCCAGTTAACTCCATTAGTACGAGGCCTTTTAGGAGTGATCCAAAAATAAACCCGTGCGGGCTCAGCCCAGAGCGGACAATATCATACTAATGTGTAGTTAAGGCTCGTTAGCGGACCCAACAGACTCATCCTAATTCAAGACTTCACCCGAGTCCGAAGAATTTGAAAAAGATGAAGTAAAGTGGTGAGAAAGAAACATGATAGAAAAAAGGGGGATGAAGAATCAGGGAGTGGAGGGAAAAAGGAGGAAGGAAGAAGGGCGGCTAGGGTTAAGGTGTTTGGAGAAAAGAGAAAGAAGGGAAAGGTTTAAGGTGTTTCGAGAAAAGAGAAAGAAGGGAAGAAAAAGAGTAAGCTACTCTCATCAAAACTTTTTATCATTGTCCTATGCATGTGTGTGTCAGATTATATTCTGACTTAATGTGCAGGTTTTACGAGCTAAATATTTCTAAGTTCACCTTATTTTGATCGATATTAAAAGTGTTTGATTTAGCTCGGCTCAATTATTACCTAAGTAAAATTTCTAAACTTATCAATCGGGCTTGAACAGCACATTAACGATTTAACTTGTCCATACCACCCCAGTAGCATATCCTTTAAACTGCCGCATCATACCAACCCTTGATTCATTTCAGCTTTTCCTAACACCTCATCCCATTCCCTATCGAGACTGCAAACTCTTTCTTTTCTCTAAAGCGAGATGGCCGGACAAAATCATAGGAGAACTGAAATTTGGCTACTTCAAATATAGAAGTCTGAAGAGTGAAGGGACTCGTAAGCTTTTAAGTGCTTTTATTTTTTTTGGTTAATTCTCAGAAATCTAATACGACACCCTCTCATTAATCTTCAACCTTCGACTTAATTCCACTAGACTATAATGTCACGAATAATAATCTTTCAAGTTCACTTGAACTGCATTGCATTTAGTATATACTGATTTCATATGGTAGTTATGTATCCCAGCTTTTTAAGGTAATACTCTACAGTCGATACTCTCCTAGCGGTTTGGATGAGATAATAAAGGTAAACCTGGAAATCTCAAATTCAGTAGAAATTCAGTTGCTTTATCTGAGCTATGAGGCTGCAAACAACTATGTAGATAAAAACTGAAGCTTTATCAGATAGGTTATGATGCAGGAATGTAAAGTACAATAGTTTCCGACTTTAGACACATCTGAGTACGCCATAAAATCATTCTGCTGTTTCCGTCACTTCAAAGCCTGTGCCTCGCTGTGGTCAGTACTCCATACTGTCAGCTGCAAAAATTACACTTATTCCCTAATCATGACAGTTAGCCATGACCTCTTTCCTCCTTCCTCGAGAATCTCTGCTAGTTGAACCTTGGCCACTACATCAGCTCTACAGAACCTAGACAAACACCTAGATGCTGGTTATTACTGGACATCAGTATCTGACGGAACCTTAGATCATTAACTTCTTCCCGATAATTCACCAGAAGTGATATATCTAACTTGTGTTAGCAAATACACAATTAACACATAATAATCATATTGATCTATTGCTACTTATTAATTTCTGAAAACATTTTTCATCAATCTACTAAGATATCAGCTTACAAAAGATCCATTGCTACTTATTAATTTCTGAAAACATATTTCATCAGTCTACTAAGATATCAGCTTACAAAAGATCCCATTGCTACTAATTTACTTCTGAAAACATATTTCATCAATCTACGAAGACATCAGCTTACAAAAGATCCCATTGCTACTAATACATTTCTGAAAACATATTCCATCAATCTATTCAAACAACTAGCTGTTCTCAAGTTCCGACCCAATCAACATTGCCTTTTCATATTGCTCATTTCCTTTTCGACCCCCCAATCAAAAATCGAGCTACATGGGGATTTTTTTCTTTCACGATAACATCTCGGAAATAGCGCAGGCTACCTACATTTTTCTTCAAAAAAACATGCTTCTTAAGCTGCTTTGCTGATGCTCTCATATTCACATCAGTATCCAGACACGTCGCCACGAAACTACCAAAACAGGCACTCAATCTTCTCTCCGTCTCAGTAGACAACGCAGTATTGCTAGTGTGGCTTCCATTTCCAAATCTTCTCTTTTTTATTGGCAAAGCCCTATCAGCGATCAACTCAGCAGATTTCTGCCTAAGCTCCTCCCATGTATTAGGCAAGATTTTCACCTCACTTATGTAGCTAGCAATTTCAAGTAATTCCCTGCGGCTCCTCACTTGAATTTTCCCATAAGCTAATTCCAAGGCCGCAATTCCAACAAGCCAAATATCCGATTTCTCTGTATCATAATTATCAACAAACTCCATGGACTCTTCATCATTAACTTCTGGGGCTAAAGCCCATGCCAACATCTTGTTTACTGAGCAGACAGTACCATCATCATCTAAAGTCGTATCGCGCTCATATACAGAAGCTGCATAAGCAAGTTGGATGGTATCGCTTCGATAATTATAGAAGATGTTACCAGCAGTGATTTGCATGTGATGGTTACCCTTTTTGTGGACTTTTCTGAGGGCCTTGAGGACTCTTGCAAGAACAATTCCTATAAACTTGTCATGTAACCCACCAGTGAAACTTGGATTGTCAGAAAGAAGGGATCTGAGTGAAACAACATGAGAATCAAAAGGCAAGACAATGCAGAGTGTAAGATCACCATCGATTTCGGAATAAAAAGATTTAAAGATTGGTAAAATGTAGCGACAACCATGAGCAGAAAAATCAGTACTTCTGTTCACATCATCAACCACCATTTCATGAAAATCTTGAAGATCATCAGTTTCTTTGATCATCTTGAAGGCCACATGAGGAACCTTGTTGTTAGAATCAAGAACGAGTGCTTCATAAACAATGAGACTAAAATCAGGCCCCCAGGTTCCTATAGGTTTTAGAATTTTGTAACTTCTTTCACCATCGCTGATAACAAGATTGTTGGCCTCCATTGGATTCTTGAAATCTAAGCTCACAAATACATCAAGAATTGTATATATGTATAGACAATAAAGACTTAAAGATAGAATTTTGAAGATGGGTTTGGACTTCACAAGATTGTATATATATATTAGGTGGATGAATTCATATAAATGTAGATTTTGAATAAGGTGGTGGAAGAGTAGAATGAACAGAGGGAGTTAGTTTGAAAAGAACGGTTGGGTGTTAGAATACTTACAAGCTTCGAATTAAATTATTTTGGATCTTTTCTTATTTTTCAAATTCAACAACCACCAAAAACAATATCCAGCAAAATCCATCTTGAGATTTATTTTTTACAAAGGGTAGTTCACGAATCGATTCGAGCCGAGTTTTGATGTAAACGAGCCGAGTTTTACTTTTTTCTCTGACGAACCGAGTCGAGTCGAGCTTTCTTATCGCACAAAATTCGTGTTCGAGCTCGAGCTCGTTAACTAAGTCGAGCCGAGCTCATTAGAACTTACAATTTTTATAGATAATAAAGTCCAATTTTTCTTAGCCTAACGAACTAAAACATTTTTTGTCGAAACTGAACCCAATTTCCCAATCAATTCTCAATAAACCTAAAATACACATACTATAAATTGCAAAATTAATTTAAAATGTTAACAAACAATATAAAAATATGTCAAATATATCTTAATTTTTTCGAGCTTTATCGAGCCGATCTCGAGCCGAGCTCAAGTCGAGCTCACTAATAGCTCGACTCGAGCTCGTTTTCTTAACGAACAATTTTTTGTGTTGGAGCTCGAGTTCTTTACCGAGTCGAGCTCGAACTTGTTCACGAACAACTCTAATTACAATACCATCTTAATAAATACCGTTTAACCACTTTATATACTTTTTAAATGAGAGATATTGTTTTTTTTAGAGAGCCTTGATGCAACCACACGACTTCAAGAACCCTGTAGCCCACAATTTTTACTGCTGTAACATAGAAAGTAAAATGAGAAATGACACATGAAAATTCAGAAAAAGAACACGTTTTTATTTAATTGACAATAAAAATTTGAAGGGGGGAAACAAATTGGTGTACACGTGTCATATCATCACCGTCCGCCCATCACATCTAACGGTTTCAGTTTCCCTCTCCAAAATTCATATGAATTTGTTTACCGCCAAATATCTGTTGTATATATTCCATAACAGAATCACCTTTTCTTGCTTCATCCATCACATTCTTCCCCTCCTTCAATCTATACACAACAACCTCTCTCTCTTCTGATCATTCTCTCTTTCTCTCTCTGATCATTCTCTCTCTCCTTCTCCTTTGTATCTCTCTGATCATTCTCTCTCTCTCTCACAAACACACATAGAGAAAAATTCAAGAAAATGGCTGCACCGTCATCAGGTCCGTCCGGATCAGCCCGAAGATGGCCATCCCCCACGCCCAGATCACCACAGCCGCCATCACCATCTCCCTCACTAAATTCATCAACACCAACATCACCAGAATCCCAATTTTTAGCCCAAAAATCTCCCAACTCAATAATGAAAGACCTCGTAAACAAAGCAAAAGACTCTGGTAGAAACACACGTACACGACCACCACCACAACAACCCACCCTCCTAGATCTCATTACTCAATCAGACACAGACACCCAATTTCAAGACAAGCTCATCACAAATCCCAACAATGGCCACCACTTCAAAACTTACAGAAACATTGGCTCCTCTGGCGGCGCTTCCACAGTTTGTAGTGGAATATATTGGGTAAATGATGCTAATGAGTTGCAAACAATGCAGCCTTACGATCTTTATGTCGCGGTGAAAGTAACTAATACAGGGGATCAAGAAGAGCGTGCAAAGTTGGCTGATCAAATTAACAACACTCGTCCACTTGACCATCCTAATCTGTTGAAAGTTAAAGAAGAGATGTTATTTGAAGATAAGTTTTGGGTTGTGTTTCCCTTGATGGATGGATCTTTAAGGTGTTTGTTGAATTCAGTTTTTAGTAATGGGATTCCTGAAGACTTTATTGCAATTGTTCTTAAAGAAGTCTTGGAAGCTTTGGCTTATCTTCATCAACAAGGACATTTGCATCAAGAACTTAATGCTGGTCACATTTACTATAATTGTCGTATGCCCGCAATCAAGATTGGTTATCTGGCTACCATTTATGAGCCCAAGTCAGGTGGTGATGAACAGGAATTGCCGGAGAGTCCTCCTCTGCCAGTAGGCAATATATGTGAATGGGCTGCTGCGCCAGAAATTTACTATTCGACGGAAGAATACTCAGATAAATCTGATGTGTGGCTTGTTGGGATCACTGCATTGGAATTGGTATTTGGGGGAATTCAAGTGAGAGATCGCAGAGCATTGGAACTTTTGATTGCTGAGGTGACACGTAAAGAGAAGGGTTACATTGGAAAAGGGAAAGCAAAGGCGAAAGCGGTGGGAAAATTTGTCAAGAAACTGATGAGGAAAGTGAAAATTGGTAAAGCTGGATCCGGTTCAAGTTCAATGTCGCGAGCTTTTAAGAAGATGTTGGCATTATGTTTGACTGTGGATTCTCAAGAAAGGCCAACTGCTGCTGCTCTGCTGCAACATGATTTCTTTAAAATCTGTGATGGCACTTTCGACGTTTACGACTTCAGGAATGCTGTGGAGTCGGCTAAAAGAGAGAGAGCAACGTTAGTTGGCACATTATCAGGAAGTGATGCAGTTGGCACATCATCAGGAACCAATGCAGCTGGTACATCGTCAAGAACCAATGCAGCTGGTACATCGTCAAGAACCAATGCAGCTGCTACATCAACAGGAACCAATGTTGCTGGCACATCATCAGGAACCAATGCAGCTGGTACATCGTCAAGAACCAATGCAGCTGGTACATCGTCAAGAACCAATGCAGCTGGTACATCGTCAAGAACCAATGCAGCTGCTACATCAACAGGAACCAATGTTGCTGGTACATCAACAGGAGGCAATGTAGCTGGTACATCAGGAGGCAGTGTAGCTGGTACATCAGCAGGAGGCAATGTAGCTGGTACATCAGCAGGAGGCAGTGTAGCTGGTACATCAGCAGGAGGCAAGGTAGCTGGTACATCAGCAGGAGGCAAGGTAGCTGGTACATCAGCAGGAGGCAAGGTAGCTGAGGGAGCGAAGCCATGAAGTCGAGAGGATGAGAAGCTATGAAGTTCTGCAATCTTTAGGATTTTTGTTAAGAAAAGTTGAGATCTATTATGTTTTTTTAGCAGGAACTTGTTTAGTTAGTGACATTCAGTTGATAAATGTTTAGCTGGAGGCGCTCTTTAGTAAAAAATTGCAGGCCATTGCATATTTTCAAACAATTGTAGTGTAATACCAAATCACATTCGTTCTTTTGTCAAGAAATGCATATGTGATACTGGTTCTTTAAGAAACCAAGTTTTAATCTAGAGAAGAATATTGTTTCTGTACTTAAATCTCCAGTTATTTTGTTTGTTAGGTTTCATCCTTCTAAAATTAAGGTTAAATTGAGCCATTAACATACTCTAGATTCTGATGCTCACTGTATCGGTAAGGAGATAAATGGACCTCAAATGACAGGTCTGGCCAGTATTTTTCCAAATGGCGCGGTACTGATATAAACCATATGACATACACCACTATATGTGCCAGCTAGTGGTGTTAATCCCATGATTGAAAAACTCCGTATGATATTGTAGGGTTCTGCAATGAATCGTTGTGCAGACGTGTCTAGGACTTGTGGCGTTACTGATTCTGAGCTAAATGAAGTATGTTGCCCAGAAGGTGTAAATTACTAAATTGTAATGCATGTAGATTAGTAGTATTTCTTTTAATGAGTATACTATATATCTCCCTAGCCTCCTCAGGTCACTTACAGAAATAAATTTAATTTGCATCCTCCAGTTATGTTTTTTGAGGTTATACATGTACATTATTATGCTGGCATAATTGTTGTACGACAACGGAAAAAACAGCAGATCTAAGAACTTACCCAGAATGTTCTTATGGTTGATAAATTATAAAACAATGAATGTGTGTTCTTCTTTAGTGGTTTAGTTCAGCTTACTTTGCTTCCTTGATGGAGCAATAACTTTGCATGTCAAGAAGCATATCTACAAATCTGTGGCTGGCCATCACCCTTATTTGCAGCACATTCATTTCATTTCTTTTCCAAAAACACTAGCTTGCTTCTCTATTCCTCCTTCAATATCATTTCTGAGCACCCAAACTGCTGAATGGGATTCAGTACTAGTAAGATGGCTACACAAGCCTTGCTGTCATCTTCATCTATCACCTCTTCTGTGGAGGCTGCAAGGCAGATTTTTGCTGGAAGACCAGCACAATCTTTGTCCCGAAAGATTTCCTTTGTTGTCAAGGCTGCTTCCACTCCACCTGTTAAGGTAACTTCTAACCCGCATATATATAACCTATTTACTATACCCTCTTCAAAATTTTAGAAATCTTACAATACATATTTTACAAGATCTAACTAAGTTTCATGAATAATTGAAATGTTAAACTGCAAATGCTTATATAAACAACAAACTGCTATGTGCTTTCCAGCAAGGAGACAGACAGTTGTGGGTTGCTTCCACGCAGAGCCTTTCTTACTTGGATAAATAATTCCTAATGCACACATGGGAGAAGTGGCTACATATATCTGATTAATACTGATCATGGCAATCCTTGTAAATAGTCTTCCAGGTGACTTCGGATTTGATCCGTTGGGACTTCCAGACCCCGAAGGCTTCATCGAGCCCAAATGGCTAGCCTACAGAGAGATTATCAATAGTCGTTTTGCCATGTTGAGTGCAGCAGGAGCAGAAACTTGCTCTCATTCCAGCAGAAATAGCCTCCCATGATTCCAAACATGTGTGATTCCTCCAGCAGGAACTTGCAACTATTGGGCTGATGGTTACACACTAATAGTACTAGAAATGGAACTCATGGGATTTGCAGAACACGGGAGATTACAAGACTGGACAATCCAGGATCAATGGGAAAGCAATATTTCTTGGGCTTAGAGGAAGGCTTAGCTGGATCTGGAGACCCAGAATACTCTGGAGGCTCAGTTTTTAACCCTCTTGGATTTGGAAAAGATGAGAAATCCATGAAAGAGTAGAATCTAAAGGTGGTTAAGAATGGAAGACTTGCCATGTTGGCAATATTGGGTTACTTCATCCAAGCTTTGGTCACAGGTGTTGGACCACTCCAGAACCTACTGGACCATTTGGCTGATCCAGTTAACAACAATGTCTTGCCTAGCCTCAAGCTCCCCACCTTACCTGTTCATCTCATATTTGTAACTTGTACAGACTTTATAGCCATATCTTTTTTATGAATGGACATTTATTCTGTTGTTCTTTAATAACAACTTATGAAACTCTTTCCTGCGTCACTCCATGTTACTGGTGTTATTGTTGAAAGTGATTCTCTCTTTACTGTGCAGGCACTAGATAAGAACACCATGAATCATTTGGAAGTTAATAACGCTCTTGATACACTACAAGAAACAGGGGTCATAAACGACCGAAAAAAATAGTAAGCTAGGGGTCATAGTTGTCGCATATTGCTAAGTAGTAGGGCTGATATCACTCTCAAGCATGTTAGATAGTAAGCAAACAAGACTCCTCGCAGCTAGGGTTCCTTGTTCAGTAAATGGCTACAATATTTTCAGGTCTTCCCCAGAAAATTTGTTGGAAACACCGAAACATTGCTGCATGATGCTTCTGCTTCTTGTTTATAATAAAACACATTTTTATTTCAAAAATATACAAAATTTGAAAGTACACAATATGAAAATAAACTGCAGTGCCATAGAATTGACAAGTTCCTAAAATCAGGCCCTTTCACTTCCACAAAACTATCAACGTTTTTCTTTAATTATAAAAATCTCAGAACGAACACTCACTGTCGTAAAGGGTAGGCATAGAGACATGCCTGAGTACACATATAACAAGTCTATTGTAGTGTATTATTATGCATTACTTACATGAACCCTTGATCAGAGAACCCTTTGTTTTTGTAATTTTTAAGTATCTTGTACTTGGATTAATTAGTCAAAAGTTTGCAACTCTCAATGTATATTAGCAATGTAATAATGCTTGGAAGATAATTAACTTTTCTTGCCCCGAAAGTAAAGAAGAAGACTGTCAAATAATGAAATTCCATATTGAAAATGAAAAATGTTCCAAGGTAAAATTCGAGAAGTCTAGATATGCATGTTAGAGAACTCCAAATTTAAGAAGTCAAGAATAAACTGATTCGAGAAGTCAAACCAACTAATTCGAGAAGTCTCGGATAGAGAGTTTGCTTCGAAAAGTCTAAATTATAGACGTCAAGCCAATTAATTCGAGAAGTCTCAATTAGAGAAATCAAGGAGAACTAATTCGAGAACTCTCGGTTAGAGAAGTCAGAATAGTCAGAATAACTTTTTTGAGAAATCTACATGTCCACATGTCTGAAATGCCTCTTATATAAGTCCATGTGTCTATAATGCCTCTTATAGAACTAATTCGAGAATTACACATATTACCAAGTCTACTATTCGATATGTCCACCTCTCAATCAGTTAATCTTAAACATCTCGAGGCCAAATTTAAAATCAATAACAAATTAATCATTGGAAGATTTTTAAGTACAAGATCAACAAATCCTAAGCACTTGCAGTGGTCTAAAGCAGAGTGCACATGACAAGCCTAGAAAGAAAGTTGGGGAGAAATTCAAGAAAAAAGTCACCAAGGAAATGGGATCAATCGAGTGCAAGGACATGACCGTGATGTAAACTTATACATTTTTAGTATAGACAAAGTTTGTTATCCAATTTATATATCATATAATAGGTACACCTGAATATGGAAAAAGGTGAATTGTTAATTCAAAAAAAAAAAAAAGGAAAAAGGTGAATTGTGCGCAGTTTATATAAATGCACAAAACCCTTCCTCAGCTGTTACCAAGTATTATTGAAAACATATAGAATTCTATCTGAAAAACCAAGGAGCTGAGAGTACACTTGAATTCAAAGATTGTATAATTCATCATCCAAATCTGATTTCTAAATATACAGCTCAAATAGTAAATATAATTTTTTCTAATATTTATAAAAAAAAAAATCAATTATAATACAACCTTTTTTAATTATTTCATTTTTGGACTATAAATTTCTTTTTAGAACTCAATTCTAATATAACCTTTTTTATAATTATATTCTTTGTAGATTATAATTTTCTTTTTAATATGATATGATCTTGATCGTCTATTTTTAAAAATATTAGATTAAACGGTTGAGATTATTTTGGTAGTACAGGACCAAAATTATGAATAATATCCCTCTTACGCTTATTATATACAAGCCTATAACTCGTGCAACGCACGGACGACTTTAATATTAATTTTGAAATTTATTTTTAAATTTTTTGAGATTTTAATACTTCTGAAAATGCTACATTTTTAAAAAGAATTAAAAGTACTACTTTAATACTTTAAATCTAAATTTTTTTATAGATTTTATAATAGTTTATTAGTTTAGTAAGCATGTCAGTAAAGATAACCGTCAAAATTATCAATATATTTTGTTGTAATATATATAAATATAAATATTTTCTAAAAAAATGTCGTGTTTTTGAATTCTAAGTAAAGTATAATTAAAAGAGTTTGTAGTTATGTTATATATGTGAGAAAATCGAAAATCAAAACTTTCAATGTTTCGGCTATTATATAATAGTACATATAAATAGATTAAATAGAATAAATTACCGAAAATTGAAATCAAAACTTTCAATGTTTCGGCTATTATATAATAGTATAGTATAGATAGATATCGTCTGTGATAATTTTAGAAAAAGAGAAATTTTAATTAAAAAATATAAAAAAGAATATATGTTTTGGCTAACAAAGGTAATCGATTAATTATTAGTATTCATAATATTACTATTTTATGTTACTAAATGAAATTGCATTTGATATTTTTGAAAAATGTGAGATTTTACTAAGGAAAAATTTTAGTTAAAAAAGAATATACACTTTGGGATTAGTTAGAAAAAATAGAAAAGTAAAAATTTTAGTTAAAAAATATAAAAAAGAATATACAATTTGGCTACCCTGAGGTAATGAAATAACAACTCATCACTTTTCATATTATTATTTTATTTTATTATTTTATTTTAATAAATGAAACTGTCTGTCAGATTTTTAAATAGATAGATGAAAATTGTTGGATCGAATATGAAAAAGTGTATTTGGTTGTTAGTTGAATTATATTAAAAATACTACAAAATATATCTTGACAATTTAAACCAAATACATGAAAATTTTCTAAATAGAATAGAACTCCACTTTCTTCTATCTTTAGTTTTGGTATAGTTTTAATTGTAAAAAATTGTTAAACCATCACTAAATTAAATATTCTTTTGTTTGATCTTAAAATAGATTGATGAAAACCGTTGGATATAAGATTAAAAAGTGTATTTGGATGTTAGTAGAACTATATTCAAATACTAAAAAGAGTAGTTTCATAATTTAAAACAGATATACGTAAATATATTTAGTTGAATAAGAATTATTATTGTAAAAATTTATCATTTTTTTCTTTTCAGTTTCAGGGTATTTTTAATTGAAAAAAATGTATTAAACCATCACTAAATTGAGTTTCGTGTGTGTCATGAAACGTTCAAATATGATTTTTATAACTCAACAGGTATTTGAGCGTCTAAAATCTATTAAATAAAGGGCTTTTTTCATAAATATCCCATTCCAGAAATATTTTTACAAAAATACCTTTTCAAAAAAAAAATTGCGAAAATACCATCTTATTTGCAAAAATACCTTCTGCAAACTGTAACCAAAATCAACCACAGATGCAACTTGTTAATAATGGTATTTTTTCGGCGTTCTGATTTTAGGGTTGTAAACAACCCTAAAATCAGGGTAGGTTAGGGTTTAGAGTCTAGGGTTTAGGGTTGTAAACCCTAAACTCTAAACTCTAAGTCCGTATACGAATTATTCGTCATTCTTAATATTTCTAAACTCCAAAATAGAAACATTGAACCCCAAAAGTTAACTATTGAACCTCAGGATAAACCAAGACCACAAGTTTACCCCTTTTATTAATAATTTTTTTTGAATTCTTAGCTGTTTTTTCAATTATTTTTTAAAAAGTTGCATCTGGTTGCATCTAGTTTCAACCACATATGCAACCGGATGCAAACTACATAGGTTGTATTTGGAAAGTTGCATCCAGTTGCATCTAGTTGCAATAACACATGCAACCGAATGCAACCTACGTAGTTGCATCTAGTTGCAATAACACATGCAACCGAATGCAACCTACGTAGGTTGTATTTAGTTGCAGAACGTATTTTTGCAAAAAACATTTTTAAAAGATGGTATTTTCGCAAATTATTTTTAAAAAGAAGGTATTTTTGTAAATATTCTGAGAACATGGTAAAATCGCAAAAAAACTTTAAAAAAGTGGTATTTTTGATAAATATCCTTAAATAAATTCCAAAAATTAATAACATAAAAATATTAAAAAAAATACAAGTAATATATTTATAGATATTAAAAAAAGAGTCGTGTGTTGCACGAGATCTTATCTAAAACTTTGGTACAGGTACCGTCAAACCATTAAGTACCGTTGATTTTGAAATAAATAAATAAAAACCGTTAGATCTAATATTAAAAATTGTATTAGATTGTTATTATAATTATATTCAAATACTAAAAAGTGAATTTTAATAATATAAACCAAATATGAGTAAATTTTCTAAGTTTAATAGAATTGTCAACGTAAAAATTCATAATTTTCTCTTCTATTCCGTTCTTGAAAGAAGTAATTTTAGTTGAATAATAATGAATAAATCATCATTAAATTAAAGATAATATCTTTAACTGATATTATTATAAAATTTTAAAAAAATAAAAATAACCGTGCATTGCACGGGCTATAAGCTAATTTAATTTAAAAGATCTAACTGTTAGAGATTGGATGACCAAACTATGGAGGACCAGACTACAAACCGATTACAAAAACTTTTAATGTTTCGTCTTTAATATAATAGTATAGATATAGATAGATAGATAATGATTTAATTTAATCTATCTATTATATATATAATAGAGCAACTAAGGGGGTTGCTTGAGACAAATAAATCGGTGTGAAATTACTATATTACCCCTACTTATTATATAATAATAATAATTGTATAATTAATGCATATATTAAATTAAATACATATAATTCATTAATCATCATTAATACATCTATATTTATTACTCTGTTGTTATTAAATATAGGAATTTACAATTATACCTCTACTACTACTTAAATGATTAGATAATTAATATCTATAATTATATGTAATTCCAAAAATATTAAAAAATTATCAATCATGTCGGACTTTTAGTTTTCGAATGTATCGTCTATCAAACTTTTAATATTACATTTATAATAAAAATGGGTTTAAATTTGCACATAAACAAATAAAAACAAACATTTACTTAAATTATAACACTTCAACAAATTAATTGATGAGAACACATACATACTTTTGTCAACATTCGAATAAATCATTATCACACTTTTAACACGCAAAACAATAAAAAATTCAGAAAATCTAATAAAATTTGCAAATTTAGAGTATGTCCATGCGTTTGGTTACTGAAATTAACAAATTTTTTAATTAGCTAAATGAAGTTGAGGATCAAAGTGCAACTTTGATCAGTTGATGCTGAAAATAGTATTATGTTATTGTGTGAAAAGAAAGAAAAAGACACTTCAGATATCAGCTGTAGTGCATGTCGAATGACCTAAATAAATTAGGTATTCAAAAATTAAGTGAAAATGGAACAAAGTACAAACATTATATTCGGCATACCGTGTGAACTACATACATACTTTAAGTAGGATAACTGTAGGCATGAAAAATGCTTAAATAACAACTTTCACTCTTTTCAAGAAGAAAGTTGAGCGATCTGTAGGTGTCCCAATTGAAACAATCATATTTTAAGTCGGTCATGTCTTACTATTATATAGTTGCATTAACATTCAAGGGAAATAATATACTACACTCAATAATATTTTGAACATGATGATTAAACTAATAAACAACTGTCCATACATAAGAAAAAATCACCGAGAATATTACTCAAATAGTCAAAAACATCGTACACAAGAATTATTCGAAGTATAAATTACTTCATACAATCAAGATGGACATGATATATACACTATAATGCACATAAACTCAACATCTACAGCGCCAGTTCCTGCCCCCAATGATGAGGCAGCTTCGAGAAAAAAATAATAAATCGCTTGAAACGAAAAGTAACACGCAGCCAATATAGTCAATGGACAACAATTACCAAATTGATCTCAAAAAGAAAATTTTAAGACATTGTCTAAATTAACAACTTTGTTTTATCGTTTGTAACCATGATTATCAGATTAAGCGTGTGGTCCTGTGTTCATGCCCAACATCTATATACACTTGTCGTGTATATACTTTGGTCCTTCGTTACACCTTATTTACGTCAAAACCAAAAAACATATGCTGAACAATGTAGCTGATTCTCACGCATTTGATGAAATTAATGAAAAAGACAACTACTAGCGTGTATATTACAGACACAACATATAAAATTAAGGCAACTGATGCAAATTAACTCAATTTCTTATTAATCCATTAACTATCTTTTCCAAAATAATGAACATCCATAATTAATCACGACTACTGCAAAATTTAAAAAAAACAAAATTCTTCAATTTTACATTTTTTTTTATGAACAAAGGTAGGTCCTATTACAAATCGAAAGCAAAACAAAGAAAAATCTAAAATGACAAATAATTTATTTTTTTAAACGTGTAAAAAATCCAAGAAAATATAAATTTAGATCATAATCGTGCCTGTTATAAAAATAGTTTAATTTAATAGTAGAGAAGGATTTAATTAGTAAAATAAAATGACATTTAAGATCTAAAAAATCCGTTGTTACTTTTCGTGAAATTTCATCAAACAAAAACTACCCCATCCCCATATGTAGCAGAAGTAGTATTAGATCACAAAGTCTCTTCTTGCCTGCTATTACAATTTACAATCGCTCAACTCACTGAATTCCTCATCTCTCTCCGGTACCTCTCTCTCTCTCTCTCTCTCTCTCTCTCTCATAACACATGGATCTGTACACAACTTGCTAACTCACACCACCACACAATCGTTTCATCCGTTTGTATACTTGTATCTTGATTTTACCATATCATCTATTACATAATATTCATTATATTTTTTGCGTTATTGTGTATGTAATTTCTAAATTGTTTGTTTGTTGTGTGTAATTGCTGTTTCTTGATCTTCTCTACATCTCTCTATTCAACCATACTTTCTTCAGTTGTATGGTTTTCTCGCAGATTGGCAATATGTAGTATCTTCGATTCATGCTCCTGTTAAGTACAATAGTTAATTGGCTCTAGTTTAGGTTTAGGGGCCAGGAATCTAAATTAATTGGCTTTAAGTAGTTAATTGGTTCCGCAACTTAACCATATTTGTCGTTTTGGTTTAATAATAAACCTAGTGTTCTAATAAGTCATACGTCCTCATACTTGCAACCTAGCGGACGGTTTGACTTCTTATTAATACCCTTTAACTTAGTTGGACGCAGTTCTAAATTTAACTTTTATAGAGGTATATCTGGCTGATTAAATCGTAGTAATGTGCGTGTGTTTATCTGATCTATATTTTTTTCCAGACTACCAGAGAAAACCGGTTATTGAAGCCCTAACGACAATTTAGCACATTAGGCACTTTATGCTTCAATCTTCATGTATTCGGGAGATGTGTTTTCTGGTTTTATTTAGTCATGTATCTACTAAATGCGCTACTGCTTCTTTTTTACAAACATCACTAGCGTATGGATGATGTGCAACCTGTTATGACTTTGTATTCACACCAAAAAAAAAAGTGTTTTGCACATCTCCCAAAAACTGGCTTAGTTAAAAGTTATATGGGATCTGCCACTGTTGTGGTATGGTGGGCCATCTTTTTTTTTTTGTGCTAATTAAGGCGACCTTATTGTGTTTACCATTTCGGGTGATGCATATTGTATGGGTCTCATAAGTAAAGTAAATGTAGTTTGATATATATTTTCTGATGACTGAATAGAGAAAAGCTTTCCTTTGTTAGACAGAACAATCATAGACACCATGCAGAGCTGTAGAGCCTACCAAGACAGTTTCATACTTCATTCAGATTCCATCTAAATTTAACTATTCAGTTATATAAAAGAAGGCATACTTGTTTCTTAATGGGAAAAAATACCTTATTTTGTTTGTGTAATGTTTAAAAACTCTAAATTACAATGTCTATTTAGTACAATCAGGGTTTAGATTTGATTATGGTGTATTTACTTTGATCATATCGTATTTAAGATTCATGCTTATTTTTACTTGTCATATTTGAAATATATTTCTTTTGTCTGTTCACATAGAGAAAATTTTCTTTGAAAGTTCTATGTATATAACTTATATGAATAGACTAGGGCAGGAATTCAAGTATTTGGATACTGAACCAAAATTTATAGAATGCTAAATCCCAATTTCCAAATAGAAATTTTATTTTCCAAACACTGAAATAAAATTTGGTTTGGTCCCGAGATAGCAAAGAATCCTTAATTTTCTTGTAAATTAAATCATTCATATAACATATAATTCAAGTTAAGACAAAAGCTTAAGAAACCACTTGGATTTAAAAGGGCGAAGATCCAGCTAACAAAGATTGAGAATTTATTTATGTTAGGAAATCATAGTTATAATTCATGATTACAAGACATACATTATGCAAAAATTAAATCCAACTCACTGAACAACATTGCAATTGTAGATGTCCATTAAAGTGTATAACTAAGGGCAGCGCCCAGTAGAGTACACAACGATTCAAATCCAGAAAGTGAAAATTTCTGTAAACTCGTGAGTAAAAGTAGTAAAACTGCACCTTCATCAGCCATCGACCTGAAATTATGTTATCTGATAGATGTAACTCCAGAAACTTTACCATGCATACTTAATGAACAAGATTCAGACGATGAACTCGTAAAGAAATAATGCCTAATGCATACAAGAACAAGATAATAGTTCTGTGATTATAATTGTCTGAAACAAACTTGACCATGGACTGTTGTATAAAACAGTACAGTGAGATAGACTAAGCCAAGACTGGAAAGTTAATCAAAGGCTAAATTAGGTGCAAATATTCTAAAATCACATATTACCTAAAGTTAGTTACTTGTTGCAAGATTTGCTTTTTAAAAATTAACCAGGATATAAATATTAAATCTTTAGGATAAGAGTCATATAAGGTGATAGAGGATGATCTGCAAGACAAACTTTAATGGGGGGACAAAGGCGAAGCACTGAGAAAGTTGAGATGGACGGCAGGAAGTGAGAAAAATTAAATTAGGGACCGTGATGGTAAAGAAATGAATTCAGGGATCTAGGTTGAAGTTAAATAAAATAATGATATATTTTACGATGGTTGTTGATTCAGATTAAGTGTTTAATCGGGCTTGTGTTAAAAAAAACCAAAAAATTCTTAAAAGCATTTTCCATGACCTAACAATTCACTGGTTCAATCAAGCCATTTGGTGTTTTGATACCCCAACGAGTGCTCGCCCCTAGTATAGCCCATGGTAGCATTCATTTGTGGAGCTAGATACCTGTACATGCACCACTAACGTTACTTATTTATATGCAGTTTTTTCTTAAAAGAAGCTTGCTAGATTGGCTTTAAGGTGTCAAGTATAGAGGATCTCGGAACCAAGGACAATGTCTTTGAGCTTGGGAAGGACATGCTGGGCTGCATTCATCTATGTTCTTCTGATTTCACATTTTTGTAATGGGTTTTACCTTCCGGGAAGCTACATGCACACATATTCAACGGGTCAGGAAATATTTGCTAAAGTCAATTCACTCACATCTATAGAAACTGAGCTTCCCTTCAGCTACTACAGTCTACCATATTGCAAGCCTCATGGTGGGGTAAAGAAAAGTGCAGAGAATCTTGGAGAGTTACTTATGGGTGACCAGATCGACAACTCTCCTTATCGTTTCCGTATGAATATAAATGAGTCAGTTTATCTTTGCACTACAAAGCCATTAAGCGAGAATGAGGTGAAGCTCCTAAAGCAGAGAACACGTGATCTCTATCAAGTAAATATGATTCTGGACAATTTACCTGCCATGAGGTTTGCCACTCAAAATGGAGTCAAAATTCAGTGGACTGGTTTTCCAGTTGGATATACACCACAAGGCTCAGAAGATGATTACATCATCAACCACCTTAAGTTCAAAGTTTTTGTTCATGAGTATGAAGGGACTGGTGTAGAGATAATCGGGACAGGGGAAGAAGGTATGGGTGTAATTTCAGAAGCTGATACGAAGAAAGCATCTGGATATGAGATTGTTGGTTTTGAGGTTTTGCCTTGCAGTGTAAAGTATGATCCTGAAACGATGGCCAACTATCATATATATGACAATGTTACATCTGTAAACTGCCCACTTGACTTGGACAAGTCTCAAATAATAAGTGAGCAAGAAAGAGTATCATTTACATATGAGGTTGAATTTGTGAAGAGCGATATTAAATGGCCATCGCGGTGGGATGCTTATCTCAAAATGGAAGGTGCTCGTGTCCACTGGTTTTCTATCCTCAACTCGCTGATGGTAATATTCTTCTTAGCTGGTATAGTTTTTGTTATATTTTTAAGAACAGTCAGGAGAGATCTGACAAAATATGAGGAATTGGACAAAGAAGCTCAGGCACAAATGAATGAAGAGCTCTCAGGGTGGAAGCTTGTTGTGGGTGATGTATTCAGAGAGCCCAATTATTCGAAGCTACTATGTGTGATGATTGGAGATGGAGTTCAGATTACAGGAATGGCTGTTGTGACTATTGTATTTGCTGCATTTGGCTTCATGTCACCAGCTTCACGAGGTATGCTGTTGACCGGAATGATTATCCTTTACCTTTTTCTGGGAACAGGGGCTGGTTATGCAGGTGTTCGGTTGTGGTGTATCATCAAGGGGACTTCAGAAGGGTGGAGGTCCATCTCTTGGTTAGTGGCGTGTTTCTTCCCAGGCATTGCTTTTGTCATCCTTACTGCATTGAACTTCATTTTATGGGGCAGCAAGAGTACTGGTGCCATTCCCATATACTTGTATTTTATACTATTGTCTCTGTGGTTCTGCATTTCAGTTCCTCTCACCCTATTGGGTGGATACTTGGGGACACGAGCTGAGCCTATTAAGTACCCTGTGAGAACAAACCAGATTCCAAGGGAGATTCCTGCTAGCAAGTATCCATCATGGCTTCTTGTTCTTGGTGCTGGAACCCTCCCATTTGGAACCCTCTTTATAGAGCTTTTCTTCATTCTTTCTAGCATATGGCTTGGAAGGTTTTATTATGTCTTCGGATTCCTTCTTGTTGTTCTCTTGCTGTTGGTTACCGTGTGTGCTGAAGTGTCCGTGGTCCTCACATACATGCATCTCTGTGTTGAGGACTGGCAATGGTGGTGGAAATCATTTTATGCATCAGGTTCTGTTGCCCTGTATGTATTCCTGTACTCTATTAATTACTTGGTCTTTGACCTTCAAAGTTTGAGTGGACCAGTGTCAGCAATTCTTTATCTTGGCTACTCACTGCTTATTGCAATTGCGATAATGTTATCTACCGGCACCATCGGCTTCCTCACATCTTTCTACTTTGTCCATTACCTTTTCTCATCAGTTAAAATTGACTGAGAAGTTCCTTCAGCAGTGCTCAGTGATTATTGGATAAAGAAACTTCTTGGTGCACAGATAAGAGAATCTCCTCCCAACAATATCGTTTTGCTAAAGATGTCCTCAACATCTTGCTACACCATGTCAAAAGGGACTTGACTGATGAACGGTTGGCGCCAAAATCCTTTTCCATTTTCTTGCCTCTACAGAATATACGTTACGATAGTGTTAATCTTGTGATTTAGACTTGTTGAGACAACTGTAATCTAGCTATCCTCGTTGGTTTCTGAAATGCATTTACAAATCATTTACGCTTTTTATTGTTTTGCCTATATGTTCGATATATTGTAATCTAACACATGAATTATATTTTATTTACTGTTCCTCAAATCTGTTCAAGTAAACGCTGGTTCAAATGCCTTCACCAACTACTTTCCGCCAGTAACTTCTGGTTCAGATTACATCATTCAGAAAGTTCAGCATACCAGCAATTATAGGCCTTGGCATTCTTTTTCTCTTTGTAGCTGTTCTTGCAGATATATAGATATGATTTATTTATTTTTCATTTCGATAAAATTCATACATGATTTAAAGGCAGAGGCGATATAGAATTTATTTAATTTATCTATCGAAACTAAATTTTTGATGTTTTTATTTTTATTGGAATTCAGAATACTTTATATATAGATCAAGGTTATACGGCAGTATATTTTACTTTAGCAAATAATGCAAATATGAATTAAAAATTTATGCACTGTAGTATATATCGTATGTATAAGATACACAGTACATATTATATCTTATGGGTCATGTTGCTTGTAAAATCCTTAACCTAAGAAGTCTCAGAACTCTATCTTATTTTTTAAAATAATATATATTTATTATATGAAAGTCATGGGTAAAGTTGTCCAAAAACACAAAATACATAATTTAGAGCTAATTAATATTTGATTAACGATAATAATCATACATCGATATCGATCACAAAATTCTCCATCCTCATCATAAAATTTCCCCAATTATTTTTATCAATTTTTGTGAAAATATTCAAGTAATTGTATAAATACAATATCAGATAACAGTGTTCAGCAGCTGAACATTTAAATACAAGTAAGTTCAGTTGCAGAACTTTAAAATTTATGTGTTTGATTTCAAATTCGATTGCATGACTTTTATGTTCAGCGGTAGAATACGAAAGTTATGGTATGAAAATAATGTGAATAACATTGTTCAACAGCTGAACATTATAAAAATAATCAAGTTCACTTGTAGAACTTCGTGGAAAAAAGTAAGTTCAGTTGTAGAACTTTGAAGTCCATATGCATAACTTTTAAAATTCAGTTGCAGAACACTGTATTTATACTATGAAACAAAATAAGTTCGGCAGTAGAATCTTTTTATTCCAAAAATACCATTATAAGATTTTGTATATAAAAATGAGTTGAATCTGAACAGTTGATCTAGTAATAATCCAACGACTTGTAACAGTTCTAAAGTTATTTTTTAGTGATTGGTTCTCTTTTGAGCCTAACTCTATATCTTATTATATATTATTATATAATAAAAGTAACGGGAATAATAAGAGAATACTATCATAGGTTAAGCATTCGACTCTCGCATCCAACATATTAAATATAATGTTTATATTTTGAACTCTAAATTATATCTTAATTATTGTATAATAAAAATAATAAGAATTAGAATAAAGGAATACTTAGGTCGAGAAATAAATTCTAAAAAATTTTGTATGATTCAACCTTCAAAGTCAGTTCGTAATAACATGTTGAGTATAATTTTAACTTATACAAACTCTGCTAGAACATAAAGAGGTATTATGCGTGATTTCTATAAAGTGAATAATCTGATTTTGCTCGCGATCCATAAATAAAATCAAAGTTCAAATTTTATTGCATTGTTCAAAGTGAACAAAATATACCACATTTGTTTTTAAATATTTGATATTTTAATCTTTTGCATACATGTTTAGGTACTTTGATTAAATAATAAAAAATTATTGTTTTTCACAAATTTGTTTTGTGAATTAAAATTTTGATTATATATTTTTATTCACAATTTTTTTAAAAATAATTATTTTAACCATACGGTCAAGGCACCTAAATATGAGTATCAAAAGTCAAATCATCAAATAATAAAAAATGCACAAGGAGTTATATATATGACGATTAAGATGGGCCGCCGCCGCCCCCTACCTCTTCTCCGACCCTCCCTCCTCCTCCCTCACCACCCATCTCCTTCCCCGCCATCAATCCCTCTCTTTCTTTCAATAAAATCGAGTTTTATCCTCGAATTTGTTTCTTGTTTCAATAAGAAAAGCCCTAGATCTAACCATCAGAGCTTCCGTTGTCCTTCTTCTCAGATTCAAGCGGGTGGATTTTCGGTTCCTCTTGTTTTTGTGGTTTCGCTCCGGATCTAAGGATTGCTTGTTTTAGTTGATCTAAAGTTAATTCGGATCTAAGATTTCTAAGCCTTTTCCGATTGTAAGATCGATTTTGTTTTGTTGATTTTGTCTCACCGCTTGTTTGTGTGAGTTTGTTTTTGTCTCACCGTTTGTGTGAGTTTTGGTGCTGGATTATATTATCTTGGAGGCTTGTACGGATAATATGGATAAACACTTTGATGAAGTGTTAGTGTGTTACACACATAGGTCTGCGAATATTGTAGCTTATTGTTTAGCAAGGGCGACATATTCTATGTCAGGTCTTTCAGAGTGGAATGTTTCTGCTCGAGATTGTATCATCTGTTACTTTGAGATATTTTAATGCAAGTACGATTTTATCAAAAAAGATGGGATGGATTGAATATATTTTGGACACCGAGATAATAGAATAATATATTTCTAATTTTCAACTAATTGATTTTTTGAAATAAAAAAACAAAAGTAATTTTAAAATTAATATATTCTTATATATAATAAATGTGAAAATAATTTATCCAAGATACTATTAAAAATATAGGTCGGATACATTTAGACAATTATATCCTTAGTATATAATAAGCATAAGAAGAATGTTATCCAAAATTTTGATCTCTCTTGCCAAAATAATAAGTACAATTGATTTTAAAAAAGATGAATGAGAAGAGTTAAATTCAATATTAAAAAAATGTATTTAATTGTTAGTAAAAAAATTCTATTTTAATAAGATAAACAAAATACTCCCTTTGTCCCATTCATTTCTATACAGTTTCCATTTTGGATGTCCCTCTCATTTATGTACATTGCAAAAATAGTAAGTTTTAATAATATAAAACACAATTATACCCACTACTTTCTCCACTATTTCTATTCTATAATAATATAAAACACTATTATATCCACTGTTTTCCTCCACTATCTCAAATCTATTATTAAATATTGATAGATTCCACCACTTTACCCACTTTTCATCTAATTTTACTCATTTTTTATATCTTTTCTTCGTCTCCGTGCCCACCCCCAATGTAAACAATTCAAAGAGATAGAGAGAATATCTAAACAACTTATTAAATAGAATTTGTGATTATATTATATCACGAGTTTGTGAATTTTATTTAAAGTACTATTATAAGTCAAAAGTTCGATTCGTTAAATAACATATATATATCAAGAGCATTTAATTCTAAACGATATATTAAATTTATTTTAATATATAATTTACATATAAGTTTTAGACTATCAGAAGAAAGACACACTCAAATAGCTCTAATACACCCCTACAATATCATCAATAAAGAAAATGGGAGGTACAAAATTCTTTTCCCAAGTAGACGTTACGGAGTTAGATAGCCTTATTGGTTAAAAGTCGTCTTGCTCCCTGCTTCCGAGTTTTTTAAGGAGTGAAAGTAAATGGATGTAAGAAAAATTAATCGAAAAGAAAAGTGATATATTTCACTCACTTGCTCCCGAGTTTAAAAAATTATAGAGTAAAATTAATTTCATTAACATGCTCTCGAGTTGGGAGGAACAGGAGAAAAGCATATAAATGATTGCAAAGTTACAATTCAATCCTTAGATTTAAACAGTTATGATTTAAATAGTAAGGATATATTTGTAATTTCATGTATTTTTTAATTTGTCACATCCCTTACTTTCACTTGCATCCCATTTTCGGAGTGAAAGTTTTGAAAAGAAAACCTAAAAGAATTTCATTCCCAATCACTTGTTTCCTTCCTGTAAAAGAACTCGGAAGCATGAATAGGAGTGCAAATTATGTTATTTACTTTCTCCACGCTTTCGTCTCTTTTTAAAACTCGAGAGCAGGGTGTTAATTTAGGATGGGGAACTTGACTTTAAGTATTTAAAATTTAGGTTAGTATTAAGCACTTTTTAAAATATTTTACAAAATTTTCAATATATTAATTTTCAAGTATTATTTAAAAATACAACCAATAAATAGAAGTTTAAAAGTCAATACAAACGGTATATTTTAATATTACTTTATATTTATATTATTTTTCTAAAAATGAATGAAAAAATATAACTAATAAATAATTAAATTTATTAATATGCTATTAATAAATAAGTATGAAGAACCGGTGCTTTGCACCGGCTATAAACTAGTTATATACATTATATAATAAAAGTAAGATGGATAATAAAGAAGTATTATCGTGGATTAAGGGTTCGATTCTTATCGATTGCATATTAAATACAATATTTATATTAAAAAAAGAGTCAGGCCGCGAGAACAAGAAACAGCAAAGCTACAAGCTTATAATTATTTAGTGGGTTGGTCATACAGTATTTACGCAGCCCACAACTTGTTGTAACAATTCTGGCCGAAAAGGCCGAAGAGTGTATATAAATGGTCTTTGTTATGCATATTGGCTTAAGCTAACATAACATTGGTCAGACCTATCTTAAACAATTAACTTATTACTTGAAATAGAAAAATATCATATAAGTTATATCTTAAATTATTTTAAAAATTATATTTTTAATATGATGATTATATTACATGAATTTTGACAAATAGACAAAATTTAAAAACACAAAATATGTATTACTAAAAGCAAAGAAGTGAAGCAAAATATTATAACAAAATAAAAGAAATTATGAATTAAGAGATTTTTTGAATTAACAATCAAACTAATATTAATCGTTACATCTTAAAATAAATTTAATAGTTGAATTTAATATTAAAAAATGTATTTAACTGTTATTCGGATTATATTTAAATATTGAAAAGTTTATTTTAATAATTTAAATCAAATAAAGAAATAACTTTAACTTATATCCAAATAACAAAAAAAATAGTTGTTAAATATATTTAATATTTTTTTTAATTTTTAAAGTAAACCCGATTATTTATCAACATGTTTCACTATTAGTGTAAGATTTATAAATATATAGAACATAGGTGAACCAAATATAAACTGTAATAATGAAATTTAAGATATTAATACTTTCGACTATTGATTGAAATTATATTAACTTTATTATCTAATGATCGTATTATAAAAAAAAATTATAATACTTACTATCATTATATTGTATTCTTACATATAATAAACGCAAAAAATATTTTATACAAATTTGGTCGTCACAATATAATACTACAAAAAGAATACGAATAGCTTGATTTTAAAATAAATGGATTATTTAGAACAATACTTTATTTTATTAGCTAAATTACTTCTTTAAAAATTTAAAATTCACATATGAATCAAAGCATGTGAATGCATAATATTGTAATTAATAATTAATTACATTGAATCAAAGCATGTGCATTGCATACAAGTGATAATCACCACATCCGGATTAAGAACCTAAGCAATAATAATATCATAGAATCTTAATAGAAGAGCAATTCTAATATTTTGATCATGTTCAATATACACAAAGTATACAAGTATTATTTAATAGTCAAGATAAACTATTACCAAATAATACTTCAGTCATTCCAGTGGTTGAACCTTTATTATATTATATACAGACACTGATAATCTAATCTTTTGTTATCTCATTTGATACTAGATTATCCACAATATATAATAAACAGACAATGCAATAATATGCAATAAAGATTCTCAATAAAATGGTCAATGTTTATATACTTCAAACGAATAGTTCAGTATAAACCCAACAAAATTATCTTTCGAACTCAAGTAATGATTGAACGAATTGAACAATGTTTGAAAATTTTATTGAACATAATCATTTTTCCCGAACTTGAATTCGATAACATATCCAACCGAACTTATGGAGTTTGGACCACGTTAGACTCGAACGAACTTATTAAATATCTCAATTCATCTACAACTCCAATAATATGTTCATTACATTATAAAAATTGAAAAAAAAATCATTGGGTAAACTATGGCTGTTTGAAAAATATTGATCTATTTTGAGTTGTTTAGAAAATAATTTTTAGATTTTAATTGGTAATTGTATTATAATAGTATTACAATAAAATAATTTTTCTATTAATCCATTATTATTATTATTATTATTATTATTATTATTATTATTATTATTATTATTATTATTATTATCATGATAATGTTAAATCAAGTAAATAATATATATATATTAAAATTATTAACTAACCATAGTTAGTATAGTAGGATTAGAATAGTAAATAAGAATTTTTTTTAATATAATATTATTGATCTAAAATTTAGTATATAAATAAAATTTTTTGTTAACGCTTTTTTAATGAATGAACTTGCTAAAATAATTTATATTTTATATTTTTTGATTTGTTAACTGGACTTGGTAATTGAGGAAAGTATTTAATTTATTATGGTTTGTCTAAAATTTAGGAATTGACTCTAATTGGTCTTAAGATAATTTATATTTTGTAATTGATAATTTATATTTTTTGATTGGTTAACTGGACTTTAGTAATGAGGAAAATATTTTTCTTATTACGATTGGTTTAAATTTTAGGAAATAAAATTTAGGAATTGAATTTGATTAGTCCTAAAATAATTTATATTTTCTAATTGATAATTTATATTTTCTGATTGTTTAATTGGACTTTGGTAATGAGGAAAGTATTTAACTTATAATGATTGGTCTAAAATTTAGGAATTTACTCTGACTGGTTGTAAAATAATTAAAATTTTCTGATTGATATAATTCATATTTTCTGATTGGATAACTGTACTTCAGTAATGAGGAAATTATTTTACTTATTATGATTAGTTTAAATTTTAGGAATTAAAATTTACTAATTGAATCTGATTGATCGTAAAATAATTTATATTTTCATATTGATAATTTATATTTTCTGATTGGTTAACTGGACTTTGGTAATGAGGAAAGTATTTAACTTATTATAATTGGTCTAAAATTTAGGAATTGACTAAAATAATTAAAATTTTCTGATTGGTTAACCGCATACCTGGGTAGACTCAGGTACTATAATAAAGGGTATATACATACATACATATATATATATATATATATATATATATATATATATATATATATATATATATATATATATATATATATATAGAGGAAGGAACTCTATTATTTGGGTAACTAGGTAACTTTTACTTTCAGCCGTTGGATTAGAGGATAGTAAGATTACAAATATTGTATCAAACGTGGCGTTTCAGTTATCATCAGTACATGCACTACGTGACTAGGTTTACTAATTTTGCTAGTTTCTTTATATTTTAATATTTTTTTTTAATTGTGTAAACATTAACACTATTTTTTCCCTATTTTATGTTATGCAATTTTAATAATTATTTTATAATTTTTTACTATGTGTTTTCTACATCTGAGTGTACATTATAATTTTTTATGTCTAATTATTCTTTTATATGTAGTTACTGAAAATTCTTTTAATTTTATTCATATCAAATATTAATGTTTTGTATACTTTGTTATGTTTTGTATTTTAAGAATTCTGTATTTTTTTGAGTTATGTATTAATATAACAATATAACAATATTAGGGTACAACAAAAAATTGCATATGGTAAATATAAAATTGAATATAATAAATATAAATAAAATTTAGTGAACATATGAAAAATATACAGTACATATAGTAAATAATTCATCTATAAAAAGTGATTTATGAATTATTAATTTGCATAGAAATCACGATACAATAATAAATTACAAAATACAGGACATTAAATCTACATAACATAAAACTATATACAGAATAAAATAAAATGTAAAGAAAAATAAAATTAAAATTACTGTACAAAAAACCTAATAAAAAGGTATAATACAAAATGAATATGAAAAAGAATAACGGAAGAATATAAAAATTACATAACAAAAGAAAATGTAAAAGAAAAACAAAGAACACAATTAAAACTACAGTACAAAAATAGCATGGAAAACTATTTTTTTTTTTACAGGAACATGAAAACTAAATTACAATACAGAACATAACATAAAAATTTACAGTACAAAAGAATAAAACTGATAAGGACGTGCTCAGATTTTTTTGAAAGTTAACGTGACTTTGACGGAGTTACTAGTTACCCATCTAATGAGTTCCTCACTGAGACCGCCCCTATATATATATATTATATTATATTATTAAAGCTGAAACATTAAAAAATTTGGTTTTCGGTCCTTTATTCTAATTAAAAAATAATTTAATAATATAAAAATAGTTACTAACTAATTGTCTTTTATAATTAAAGCCGAAACATTGAAAGTTTTGATTTTCGGTTTTCAATTTTCGATCCTTTATTCTAATTAAAAAAAATTAATAATATAAAAATATTAACTAACTAATTGCTTTTTATAATTAAAACACATTTTCCTTTTTTTAAACAAAATTCACTAATTTTCCAATAATATGATTGACAATATCTTTTCAACTAAAACATGTTTATTTTTTCATTTATCCTTAATAATATTTCTCTTTTTTCAAAAACAATCACGGGCAACCCTTACTTATTTATTTCAAAATCTATTTTAATGTGTTTAATTATTTAAAAAATTTACCTATTTTAAAATACCTACTTATTTTTTTAACAAATTAAATTAAAAAAATATTAAAACGTACATAATAAAATAATAACTGTTAAAAAATAATCCGTGAATGCCGAAGCATTGTAAATTTTGGTTTTCAGTTTTCGTTCATTTATTTTATTTAATAAGATAATATAAAGTATAAATATAAAACACATTCCTTTTAATGAAAATATATTAGCTTTTATAAACACGCTTAAAAACAAAAATTAGTATAATATATATTTTTATCATTATTATCTTTTTTTAATTATATATCTTTCAATTATTAATACATTCAAAAAAATATCAAAAACTGTATCTTTTTAATAAAAATGTCAATTATACTATATCTTTCTATTATTAATACAAAAAATTAATATTAAAAATATTTTTAATATAAAAATATATTATATTATATTATATTAAAAGAATCTCATACGAAGCACATGCTATAAGCTAGTATAAAAATATATGATCTACAATTAATCTTAATTCATATAAAAGAGGTATTTTTCTGAGAAATAAATTTAAAGGAAACGGACTTATCTTTTACTTTTGAAGGTGTCAGTTCTCATCAGAAAGATGCATACTGTAAAATTTGAATGCATATACTGATTTCAACAGTTTTCATAACTTAGTAAAACCAAATTTAAAATCACAATTAATTACCATGAAATTCCGACTAATACTTTCAAATCATAAACTGGATACCAACCTATTTTTAAATATAATATAAAGTTCCACGCATTTATCCGTTCTATTCCCCCTTACTTATGTCTAGTATCTTGTCGAATTTCATTCGATTAGAATAGAAAGCTCTATTAATGCATTTTATGACATTGAAATGGGATAATAGTAACATACAAGTGAACACATGAACTAAAAAATACCAAATAATCCTAAATTGAACACCCATTGAAGAGGTTCCAATTTCAAGATTCTTATAGGCATATCTTGTAGGTCAGACACATCTCGACAATTCAAGTGTGTTCTAAGAAATAGTCGTTTGATATACATCACCCTAACTGCCAAACATTTGTGTATTATCTGAAAACATAAACAGATGGAAATGGTCATACTGACCTTTGGGTTTTCTTAAAAAGACGCGATAAAATCTTTATGGTGTCGGTTTTTATTACGAATATGACCACATGACGCTACACCGAAGAATAAATTCTAATCAGAGAACTGACTATCAATCAACAAACCTTGTGTTCAGAACTTCAACTAGTCTGAACCTCTGAAATCTAATAAAGGCCTTGCAGAAGAAAAGTTTACCCGGAAATATCATATCTACAATCTACCAACAGGAAATAGGGGACTTGGACTTGTCTTAAAGTAAAATATCCAAGCAGCGGCGGATTGGTACTTGATTGTAATACAACCAAACAGCAAGTATGAAGCATCCCTCTAGTTCTGTTTCCCTTGCTGAATTTGCTGAAGAAGAGCTGCTGCTAACTGTAATGTAGCTTGTAGACGTTTCTGAGGGTCAGCATCTCCATCCTCTTGTGTACCAGTATTCTGATGCTGTTGATTCCCAGGTGCAACAGTTGAAAGCTCTCTCTGAGGCATTGCAGGTACATTTGAAGTCTGATGCTGCTGAAATTGCTGTACCTGTTGCTGCTGACTGAATTGAGATTGTGGATAATCAGAAGATGCCTGATTGCTCGACACAGAAATATTCTGCTGTGGCCTATACATATGCTCTGATTGACTTGTGCTACTTGACTGCCTGAAATCTTGGCCTGCTGATACAACCGCAGTTTGCCTTTGCTGCCCAAGAAGGGATGATGCCAACTGTGCAAGTTTTTCTGGTTGAAGAGCCGCAGCAAGCAGAGACGAAGAAGATGGTGGATTTGTATCATGAGAGGGGTTACTGCTTCCAGGGTAAGGGGTGCCAGAAACCCCAGTTGTGTAGTTCGCAAAATTTGGCTGTGCAGCCCTTGGTGTGGCAGGGTTGTATCCTTGATTGACAGAATCAAAAGCACTACTGGAAGGTTGTGTTGCTATGTTTCTAGCACCGGCATTAGGATTCTGCATATTGTGAACCGACCAGTTCTGCCCCAGTGACGGGTTTTGCTTATTACTATGCATGTCATCATTGATGGTGTCAGGCAGAGTTCTACCTGTATGATTGTGGCCAGCATAAGATAGGGGCGGTGCAGGCAACTTTCCATGAAAAGGTAGATTATTTACTCCAGGGTTCACATGATTTGGAAAAGGGGCCATTGAGGAATACGACCCTGAAGGTGATATTTGCCTTGGGTACGATGTATCCCCCTGAAAAGACCCAAAACTCGTGTCTTTCCTCTCATGCATATTATGAGACTCGATACTGGGACCAGGAGTTTCTAATCTTAAAATAACACCAGAGATGCTGAGTTTCCCTGGAACTTTAAGTACTTTCTCAGAGAATTCTGATGGAGGAACAAGAAATAAAGTGGTGTTGTCGTCAATTTTAGCAACTGCAGCTCTCTGCTTTTCCCCCAAATAATTCATGAATTCATTGTAGAACGAGATATCAACATCGGTTTCAGGAACAAAAAATACTACCCAAGCAGTGGTAGATTGATAGTAATGCTTTGCCAGCATGTCTAGACCGGTCCTTGCTGTGCAATCCAGAAAGTCAGGCCTGCAGCATGAGTCGATCTTAATGCAAAATACAGACTAACATGCAGTGTACCAATTATTACTGCCACGGATGATTAACGTCTTGCAACTTCAAACAGGTTATCGTTTTTCAGATAAAGAAGAGTGCAGAAACAGGAACATCAGTGCAAAATAGAAATCCATCACATAAGCACAACATTCCACCTTCTTCACAAAGATAAATAAATTAAAATCGGTAGTGATCTACCTAGATGGTTAGATTTGGAGCTTTGTCGAAAAGGCCTGTTTTTATTGGTTTTAATTTCCGTGACTTGATAGCAATGATTAGCTTTAATTATTACCAAATCTAAGATATTAAAAGAATGACAAACTAATCACATATCAAAATTGATTAACAATGGGACAAAAATGCAGTGAAGAGGAATATCAAAAGTCAAAAGGTTACAGGAAACATAAACTTCATATTTCTGATGTCATCTACTAAGAGCAAGCAAGGCAATTCCCTAGACAATTTCATTCGCAAGCAACTAAGCAAATTTTTAACACTTACAGTATCATATCCAGCACTTTCCCCACTGGAAAACAGCGAGCACGACAAACAGGAGTTCCTCCTTTTGCAATAGTTCCTTCCCATTTCCAAACTTCATTTGAAGAAGACTGATGTAGTTCGGGAGTCAATCTCTTCCGATCAACCTGATTTGGAGGCAATGGCATAGATCCAACCTGCAAACTATCATACGGCATATTCCAGTGTTCGCTCCTCTCACCATAGGGTTGGGTTAAATTCATCGATCGATCAGGAATCTGTTCACGCCCAAAAGAACCAGAATCAAAGTTCTTATCAAAGGCATCACGGTGGTGATAATCGGGTATTCTAGGCAGCACATGTTTTACTTGTTCAGGATCACGGAAAGGATACTCCGGAAGTTCATGTTCATGTGGAAATGAAGTGGTCTTTAGTTTCTTAGATTCATGATAAAGCATTGCATCTTCTGGCAAGTCCCAAGCATCGTCATATAATTGACCTTGTCGAGGGAATTTTTGTGGAGAATAATCGCGAAAGCGGGCACCTCGATCTCTAGGAGGACTAGCTCGATGTTCATACACACTCCGCGGAGGTCCTAGTTCTGGACCCAAATCTTGGAAACCCTGTTCAAATGCACCATTATTAACTGGCCATATATTACCCTTCCTCTGGAAAGGCACAATATCAGGATCCCTGGACTCCATATCAGATATAAAATGAGGGGACCTCATGCTGAGATCCCCGGATATGTTCTCATAATTTCTATCATGTCGGAAGTTCTCAGAGGCTTCCATGCGTCCATATGACCTAGCACTTGGGGAGGAAGGGGCATTCAATGGATTTCGTCCACTAGATTCACTCCTTGCGAAACATATATGCACACGAGGATTGCCAAATAACTTTCCATGAAGAGCATCTTTAGCCCTGCAGGCCGACATTACATTTCTGAAGCGGACAAAGGCATAGCTCCGACCAGGAAATGCTGTGATCTTCACAATTTCACCAAAAGGCGAAAATGCTTTTCTTAAAATTGTTTCATCTACCTTTAGTAGAGCAGGAAACCCAATCCATAACACTTCACTAGGTTCCAAACTTTTATCATCCATCTTGGATTTGTTAGGGTAAGATGGATCAGGGCTAGAGCGATGTGCTCTAGGTTCCTTATGAGGATATGGTGATCCTCTAACAGCGGATCGTTGATCATCTCGACGAAGCAAGTACTCTTCATCAACTGATGAAGATGAAGACTTCTCCTGTGACATAAAGCAATATAAGTAAGGTAGTATAATAAGATTTCGAAACCCCAATGAGTGAATCATGGAGGCCATATTGCATCTAGATATTAATATACCAATCAAATAACAGAAAAAAAAACTGGTTTACTAGAAAGAACTGATTAAACGAGTAATTCTTTGGTATTGTAGAATAAATAGATGTGACTTCCATTTTTCAAGAACGAAAAACATCACCATTTTAGAATGTTAATTCTCATGAAGTAAAAGCATGCAAAGGTAGTATTTGAAGACTTAAATGCCAGTGCCTGTGAAATAAGCAAAGCATAAAGTGCCTTCATAATTGAGAGGCTCGTTTTAAACATTTACTTTCTAAACTCTTCCATCTAATAGTGATTGCAAAAGAAATTGCTATAAACATTTGGTCTAATGTTTCGTGTGTACAAATTGTTCCCTTTTTTAATCCATTTCTGAAAATTGGTATAGCACATAATGCCAAGTACAATTACCTTCAGCATGATAATAGATAATCAAAACATAGAGGAGAAGAAATACACAGTTCACCGTACAATTATGTCCTATATATAACTAGCCTAAAGCACTTATTGTGGAATGATATGGCATGGTCGTCACGCGGGTCCCATTTAACTAAAAAGTAGATCGATCTCATCTAAACTAAAAGCAGAAATCCTTTATAAAATTAGCACTTATTGTGGTATGCTTTGGCGTGGTCATCACGTGAGTCCCATATAGCTAAAAAGTATATTATCTCATCTAACTAAAAAGCTGAAACTAATGCCAAGCATATACAGAAAAGTTTGTATAAAAATTGAAAAGAAATCCACAAGTTGAAATAAATAACACTTCTATTATATACAAGTTAAAAAAATTTAATTAAAAAAATTTAATAATAATTTATACATATGTATGTATTTTTTTAAAAATAATACAAGTAAACTATTAATACAATAAAAAAAATATAATAATATTTGTATGCATGATATTTAAAAAACCAAAATATTGTTATAAGAATAAATAAATATATATATATATATATAATTATAAATTAAGACAATTAAATTAAAAAGTATCCATGCATTGCAGGGTTATCGGTTAGTATAAATAGAAGTACCCAGACCCAGAGGGTGAAAGCCACACAAATTAATGGAACCAGAATCTTAAAATGAACACAAAATGTGCCTAATCTCCGCTTCCCTAACACCAAAGTGGAACTTGAAAAGGACAGAGCCCGGGGTGCTATTGCAGAAAAACCAATTCATTAATACAGTTCCTAATCTAACACACTATCAGAGCACCTCTTATATATTAACAAACCGAAAATATTTAACCAATATATAATAATCAAAGCTACATAACAATAAACGTATCCTCGAAACATTGTATTACTATAAAATTACATGTTTTCTGTAATTAGTGAAGCAACCTGCACCCTGATATGGAAATTTCTCTCGGACAAACCCTAGCAGGGCCCCAATTTGCCAAACATAGTTGCAATAAGTTCACTAGACCAGTGGTCACTTTTAAAGTTTCTCATTAATTCGTAGATACCACCGATATAAGTAAGAGGTATAACTCAAACTATAAGGCAAAAAACTTAGCACCCGTGAGTATCTAGGAAGCAAGTTTGCCACTCAAAAGAAGTTTGGTAAAACCAGAACTTCTTTTTATATGCTGAAAAAGCTTGCTTTGGGGTCCAATTTGTAGCTTTTGCGCAAAACAGCTTTCACAACTTGTTAAAAAAATTACTTATACTTTATTCGAGTAAATAAACATTAACCTTAAACTTCATTTCAATAAAACATAATAATAAGATTTTTTGGCCTCCGCATTATAACTTCTAGAAACTATACACCAAAAGTTTACAAGCCTATTCCCCCAACATTTTTCCCAGTACTTCTCCGCACAATGGGGACAAAAAAATGCCACACTGGCCTTAGGTTTAAGTCTGAGAATTTCTTTTCCAGATTGGCGTACAAGCCTGAAGTTATGGTGGCCTTCGAAGGTCTTTGTTGCATGTTGAACCCACTTTAGGAGTTTTAAGAGCTCAATTTCACCATCTTTCAAAGCCATAGGAATAAGAGACCAGAAGGTTGAATGATGCTTTGGTAGCTTTACTATTATGTAGTGCTTTTGTCAAAAAGAAATCTGCCCCTGGCCTCTCTCTCCCTTCCCTCTCCTACACCCCCCCCCCCCCCCCGCGCCCCACCCACCCACCTTATTTTCGGCATGTCTAAATTTTAGGAGAAGTGGAACTCCAGAGTGAGGATTTACTATCATTTCTGAATGAAGAGAAACTAAAGAGCAGTCTTAGTTTATAGCTATGTAACTGTTCCCTTGTATTGAGCTGGGAATATATCTCATTGTCCACATCAAATGTTCTATAATAGGCGAAATACACACATGAGAAAAATAAACAACTCCCTCATTCTCCCATTACATAAACTCTGTATTTATACATAGAATGGTTTGACCTGCAAAACATTTTGTTGCTTCTAGCAGTAGCACTACCCAGTATCAGATAAGTCTGGGCAAAGTCATGTTGTTTCACTATTGCCTTTGCAAATTATTTTGTGGTTGCCATTTTAATGTGATAATCTTTTTTAGATTCAACACCTATCTTCTAATCAGGCTTACAAAGTATCTTATGGCAGCAATTAGAATGTAAACAGTGAGCAAACACATATATGATGATGTAACAAAACAGCTCCAAATAACTGAATGATACTCCATCCACAAACAACTACAAACTATTCCCTCATTTCTAATACAAACTATAGCACTTATAAAGGCAGACCAAATAAAATGGCTTCCTTCCATAACTCTAAAAAAGAAGAAACTGAAACTTTTCCAGGTATAGGAAGTATCTAACAGATCCAGTATTAGCATTTATAAGAAACACTACTATCAAGCCACCATGAACTGCAGCCCTTTTCTTTTAGTTACAGCTACGGGGAACTTAAACAGATAAAACGGAGCAAAGTAAATTTCACGGAATATGTGCTTCTGTTTCTCTTGCAAACCCTCCTATAATTTCTTCACACATAGGAAGTAGAATTTATTTGTTCAAATAAAGTTAAAGAAAAGTATGTCTGTATAAATCAGAGTTCACTTCTGACCTAAGGTCTTAAATCTAAAAACCATATCGGCAGGTTCATAAACTCATTCACGAGGTAAATACATATTTAAGAACTTCAAGGCGTGCAACAAATAATAGAATTGATGCTCTTGTTCATTTTCTTCTACCTCGAAGAAGTTTAGGGTTATAAATCAGATGAACTGTTATTGTGGGTGTAAAGATTTCATATATAAAAATTTTTAAGTTCTAGTTGGAATATGAACATTTCAAACCGATGTGACTAACAAATTGAAACCTTGATACATCTCTTAATCATGGAATAGAGAATGTGGAACAGAGATTGGTGTGAAGGAGAATAATAAGTGTTTGGAGACTACTGATCGAGTCATAATTTGCTCGGTTCAGAGAAGACAAGAATTCAGCTATAGTTCTAACTGATAGACAAATCAGTAATCACTAACAAGCTTGTCCTGAGATATACTTTTGATGCGTGTTATATACCTGTATAGTAATATATTATTATATTCTATGTTCAGAAGCATTTGTTAGTACATCTAATTTGAAGGAGGAATTTGTCCTTGCTGCTTGTATTCAATCCTGTCATGGAGATAAAGACACATCTCTTGTGTGTCATTTATCGTGGATGTTAAATTACTACTGCAGAGCTAAGATTTGGTATTTGGATTGTTGTCAGGAAATTAATGTACAATATTAACCGCTGCAAGTCTTCAGCAGAATTTCAGAATATGTTCTAGATGGGAATTTGCAACTACACCAGATTATGCAATTTTGGTTTGGAGACATGTAGCTAAGATTTGGATTGTTGAGTCAGGAAATTAATGGATAGTATTAACTGCTGCAACTGCAAGCACTCTGCGGAATTTTGGAATATGTTTCAGTTGAAAACCCTTGACAAACTTCCGTGTTTACAATACCCAAAATTTGTTTCAGATTTTCTGGACAGAACAGGATTTATCGGCTTCAATTTTCCCCTTCTGCCCTGTTGTAATTGACTTCGCATGCTTAGAAATTACAACTAATTCCCCATATTAAACATCAACAGACTTCCTTCTCTGCCTTCCTCTCAGGAAATTTAGAGGGTTTTAAAAAATTTCTCACACCGTAACATTAGTATTAGTCCAATTAATATTAACTCTATTTATCGTTAGGTCTATTAGTGAGTTACTAATGTAACTTAATGTAGAATATCTTTACTCCATTACAAACCAACTTGTTGCTCACGACAAGGCAGAATTTCAACGAGAGATGAAGGGTTCAACAACTAGGGCGATATATTCAGTCAACAGACAAGTGTACTATCCTCTTGCATTATATTATGGTGCTCGAGTACTTTCTTCGTTTACAAAAATTAGATTGTAGAACTGTATTCATAAAGAAAATTGATTTCCACTAATTTACTGGAGAAATATGCTGAGACATAAAGCAAAATGCTCTATTTAATATGTTATTGATCTTGATGGTTTTTATTATGTTATGGTTCTGGGAATGACCATCTACTTTGCATGCAATAGGGATCACTAACAAGCTGATCAGCTTCTATGATTACTGGAAAATGTTCCGTTCAATTGTAATCAGTCAATTTGTAATTTTTTGACATTTCTTACTGTCCCAGGAAAAATTTGAGATGAGATTTTACATTTATTCATGAATTCTTCACTCCACTCTACATGAAATCTATAATAATTAAGTGCTTTGACCTCCCATAGTATTCTTGCGACACATTTGTAAGCTCCGTTTTGTAAGTTGTTTCTTATTTAGCTAAGCATAAGGCTGGAAAGCATCGGATTCAGAGGAAGGGAAAGGAAAATGTGAAGATGAAGAACATGCTCAATTAAGATGTCACTAATTTTTAGACTAGAGGACCTTGTAAATACTTATAAAATTGAAACTGTGTTTCAAATCTGCCATAATAGCTTCAAGACTGTCATTATTTAATACAAATGTCATCTGCATTATAGTTTTTTATTGAATTCATCAAGAAACTAAAACTAAAGGTGATATGTGACGCTGCAAGTTTGAGTCCTGAGTGCTGGCTTTGAGAAGAATGATCACATTTAACACTTGATGCAGCATTTGCTGACCATATTCCAGTTACTTGCCAGGGTCTAACTCCTGGATTTTGAAAGAAGTCCTCCCATGTGTCTATATGATGTATACTAGGTTTTTGTTCTTTAATATAAGTTAACAGGGTGCCATTCCCATTTATCGAAAAAAAAACTTTTTATGGATATTTATTTTATGGATAGTGGGTTTATTGACAGTTTTTTAGTAAAACTGTTCAGATATATCTTATAAGACGTTTTTACAACATCCTTGTTATGTGAAGTTAATAACACATTGCTAAAAGATTTTGCAGCTCCAAGGACTTCATATGCAATAAACAATATCAAACATATCTCTGATAGAGATTATCATTTGCTTCATGCATGATGATGTGGAGCTGTTTTAAGTTATGTGAGGAAGAGGCTTTTCCAAAAGAAACAGTTTAAATTGTTACAGATATCATACTAGACTTTTGAAATCCTTAAAATTTGTGCAAATTTCATGTGGTACTGCAACTTTGGAGATTTACACGACTTCAAAACCCTACCAGGTAGGGATTTGTTCAAGCAACCAGTTTTGGCCTAGAGACCTATTGTCATAACCCAAATATCAAGACACTCTAGCAACTTTTAGCACTTTCACCTCTAAAATCATCAGTAGCAACAGAAGATCAAATTTCCAAATTTCCAATGTTTTGACTTTCAACACGTAGAGCATCAGTAATATTCATCCATACAGTAAATCTGAACGAATCCCCAACTTCTCACAGGATAAAGAGCAAAACAAACACTTGTAATAGGACGAATATCATTTATGGATAGCAAACAATCACTATTTCTACACTATATTACCTTTTATATGTATGATCATATGTCACTTCAATAATGTGCTCATTGTAATTTTAATATTCCTAAATCCAATCACTTATCATCTTAAACACAATAAATACAATGATAGGCCAATAAATTAGCACATATTATTCATTATATATATATAAATTCACACCAGGCCCAGGGAATACAGAATTGTTCATACTTCATTCTAATAGAACAGGTTGTCTAAGGAAGCAGGATGAGTTATCCACTTTTTGTGAAGAAAGAGACTTATGGATACCGAACATATGCTAAGCCCCAATGAATAGATGAATATCTTCTTGTTTGAAGAATTCTCCACTTTTCAGTTATTACAAATTACAGTGTATCCTTGCTAACCTTGCTGACTGGTGTGCCTCAGTCCAAAGGGTAAAGTGTGCATAAATTGCCAACTTCGAGTGTATAATCATGTTGGCTGTGCTATGCGCCAATAAGACCACCAAAAGTGTTTGAATTGCAGCTATTTCATTTTTTTTCTTAAGGTTCCTGTTTGACATGCTAAACCTAGAAGGTATTATGAAATTCTATCAATCTTCCATTTTTTAAAGTAACAGCCATTACTAGGGGCTCATCTACAATAATTCACCAATGCATTATAGAAGTGTCTGCGGCTTAATCAAGGCAAGAAATTATAACGAAGATGGATTGCTGGTTTTTTCTAAATGGACTGAACTAGGAGCTCAGATTAACATGAAGAAGGACCTTGTTACATTATGATTTTCCGTATGTGTATCATAGTTTGCTTCCAAAGATACAACTTTATTTGATATCAGCTTCAAGCAAAGGGGCTGAGAATTGGATGTCACTGTTATTCATAGGTGAGTGATCGAACCATTTTAAGGTTTTTTACCTACTAATTTTTGTGACCATGTCATTTTTTCCCAACTGAACAAGTTTGTTGCATGACATATTCTTATCAGTGCGATGTTTGCTAATACTGTGCCTCATGTATTGTACACAAGCTAATACTGATTTCATATTATAACTGGAATTCGAGATTATACATAGACAAAAAGTCAAATAAACTTGTAATGAAAGAAGCCAAAGGTTGGCAAGACTAACCGCCTTTGCAAACTCAATCTTAAGCGGATTTCCCGCGACAAAAAATCCTTGAAGTGCTCTAATTGCAGCAAACGCTTCTTCATCATGCTTATAATTTATAAAAGCATAGCTACGACCAGGTTGAAAAGCAAGACTCTCGAGCTCACCAAACCGTAAGAAATGCTCCTTCAAAGTTCTCTCAGATAGGTTATGAGACAAATTTCCTACCCAAAGATGCCTTGATGGCGGTGCATTGCTCCGACCATGATGACTCCTCTCTTCGGATCTCGGAGTATAGTCTCTTCTAGTTCGATCCCTTCCTCCCCTGCCAGACTGCATTTTCATCATCACATTAGCACCAACTAAACCAACACAATATCAATTTAACTAATTTTACTAATTAATTACCAACTTAGTTGTAAATTACGGAATAACAACCAGTTACACGAATAACTGCGTAATCCACACAAAACAATAATTGTACGTATTATTCAAAAACAACAACCTAGAGCAGGTAAGAAAAAAGCACAATCACGATTTATCAAGCAAATTAAAATAACAATAGCGAGAGAAAAAAAAAGAGCCTAGAATAATGAATTGAATCAAATTCACAAAAGATGAATTAAATAATAGTTCAAGTGTAAAAAGAGGAGATACCATAATCGTCTGACTTGAATTCGCAAGAAAGGTGGTTGAATCAGGAACTGGTGAAAACAAAACAGCATATACACACAGAAACTGTATGTATAGATTTATAAATCTAGAGTGAAATTGGTAGGGAGTAGAGGGGGATTAGAAAGATGGGGAGAGACTCTTGGTTGGGTTGGATTGGATTAGGGTTTGTGTAGTGGCATCGGATGCGCCCAATTGTGTGTGTGTGTGTATATATTGTATTTCCATCATATGTTATTTGTCCCGTTTTTAAAAATATAATGTGTTAATTGTTATTTATGTTATTTTTCAGAAAATACCAGATTTATTTTTTTTAAACAGTTAAAGCTGCAAGTCAAGTTTCAGTTTAATCGATTTTTTGTATGAAAAAAAAAATATGTTTTATTAATTATCATTTAATTTTCAGTTATAAAATTTTCTAAGCAAATTAACATTCCAATCTATCTATACTACGTGACTATGTCACATTACATGACCTAGTGAATTCTATCACTGGGGTATAGTATAGGTCTTTAAATGTACTTGTCTTGTTCTCATGAACATTAGCTTGATCATGTATGCTCAAAGTTATAATGAGCTTAGTAAGGTTTCTTGCATCTAGATTGTATATAGGCCATTGAATAATTATCCTGGTAGAAGTTCAAAAGTGTTCATGCAGCAGGATAGAGATGAATAAGGCTATGAAGAAATAAGTTGCAGAAATTTGTCTAAGGCATTATATAGCAAAGTCAGAAGAAAGCTATGTCGTGAAGTCACCAATATCTATGTCGTGAAGTGCTACATCGCATAGTCCATTTTGGTCTATGTCGAGAAGTCCTCAAGACACATGTCGTGAAGTGTTGAAGTCAGCAAAGTCAAAGAAGCCTAGATCGTGAAGTCCTCAGAAGCCCTATGTCGCATAGTCATCAAATGACCTATGTCGCATAGTCGTCAAATGACCTATGTCGCATAGTCATCAAATGACCTATGTCGCAAAGTCTTTAAAGGCTATATCGCGTAGTCCTCACAAGGGAGATCGCGAAGTCAGGAATAAAGTGGAGTTCACGATATCAACACTTAGCCGTTTACAACAAGACAAATCAAGGTACAGAATCAAGATTCAAAAGAGACAAATACTGAAGCATTTGTTCTGGCAAGGTGGTCCAAAGAACAGATGGCAAATCTACAGCTAAACTTGGAGAGAAAGATAAGAGACAAGCAGCTACAGAAACGGGAAGGACTCCGAAAAGCATGTGGTCCTTCCTGACACAGTTAACGTCTTATGGCAGGACAAGTTGGACTTTCAGCAAGGGGTAACTGTGTAAAAATAGGTGTGTGCACTAGTTTGTATAGGGCTTATATATATCATGCACATCCTATTGTTAGCTGTAAGAGAGATACACATAGTTTTTTATCTTAAGCTCTTTTCTCTGTAAGCAAGCAAGTTCAAACTGTTCTTGTTTAGAAGCCAGAAATTCGTTTGTGAATTTCCTGGAAAGCTGTAGTATTTAATTTGCTTATACAAAGTAGATTAAAGTGATTGTGTGTGTTGTTTACTTTCCGCATATTGCATAGCATAATCATATACAGTCTTTTACTTAGTTTTCAAGAATCGAAAAATATATCAAACTATCCATTCACCCCCCCTCTGTCTAGTTTCTAGGTGATATTCATTGCTAACAAGTGGTATCAGAGAGTAGGCTGTTAACGTACAAACAGGAAAAGATCAAGAATGAGTTCACAGAAACTAAGCAGTATCAAGATTCCTCCCTTTAACAAGGAGCACTACAGTTTATGGAAGAAGAAGATGTTGCTTTTCATCAAAGCTTCTAACCCCATGTATTTAGATATTCTAAAGCATGGTCCCTTCATTCCAATGATCGAGATTGGTGAAACAACCAATGGCACTGAGATTGTACCAGCAAAACATGTGCCCAAAGATCCCTCAAAATACACTGATCCTGAAAAGGAAAAAGTAGCACTGGATGGACATCTTCAACTTATCATTTGTGAATCTATGTACTTCAACATGTATGGCACTGTCGCTCATTGTACTAGTGCCAAGAAGATGTGGGATCTTATAGAAGTGCTCTGTGAAGGAACTACTGAAGTAAGAAAGAACAAGAAGCAGATTCTTGTTTCACAATATGAAGCCTTCATGGCTCAGCCAAAAGAGGGAATCACAGAAGTGTTTGAGAGATTCAACAAGCTGATAAACGAGCTCAAACTCTATGACAAACACTATGAAACAGAAGAGCTCAATATGAAGTTTCTACTAACTCTTCCAGATCACTTGGAACCAAGAATCTCTTCCCTTAAAGAAAGATATCTAACAAAGATTGGTTTTGATGTGTTGTATGGTGTTTTGAAGACATATGAGTTAGAGCTGTTTCAAAAGAGATCTATTCAAACAAAGCAAGGATTAGTGGCTAATACCTCCTGTGCACTTATTGCTGACAACCTAAGTCAAAGAATGGACTCTCTTAAAATCAGTCAGGTCAAGATTGAGGAACTGGAAGTTGAAGACACTGGTGATGAGGCCCAAGTTGTCTATGATTTGCCTGAGGATGATGAGTTTTACAGCATGGAAGAACTGGACAAAATGGAGAATAAATCTTTTGCTTATATGGCTAGGAGGTATCCTAACATAAGGTTTAAAAGAAAGCAGCCATTCAGGTCCAAGTTCAACACTGGAAACACTGGTGGATCTAGTGGCTCAAACACCTTCAATAAAGGAAAAGGGATTGCTGGTGCTGCTAAAGGTGGATACAAGACAGGAAGTGTGGATAGGACCAAAATAAGGTGCTATAACTGCAATGAACTTGGGCATTTTGCCACTGAGTGCAAAAAGCCTAAACAAGTCAAGAAGGACAAAGCATACTTAGAACTTGAAGCTAAGTATGAGGCTCTAGTCAAGAAACAACAGGGCAAAGCTTTTATTGCTGAGGGAAAATGCTGGGATGACTCTGATGAAGAAGAAGAACAAGAGTACTCAAACTATGCCTTGATGGCATTTTCTGATGATGGTGATTCAAGTCAGGTACCTATTCTTACTTCTCTTGATATGACTCCCCTTCAATATAAGCAAACTGTTGAAGATATGAGCACTGAGATGTTTAATATTCATACTAGCATGTTAGTAGCTAATGAAGAAATTGATAGACTAACTGCTAAGAATGTTGAGCTTACAGAAAAGAATGAGAAACTTGAGTTAATGGTTGTGAACCTGGATGGTTTGAAAAAGGAGGTTGAGTATCTTAAAAACAAAGTGATCTGTGCTGAACAGATAGAGAAAGCCCTTAGGGAACAAATTGCTGAAACTGAACTGAAACTAAGAAGCTTTAAAAACTCCTCTGAACTTATTCAAACATATCACAAGGAACACACTGGAGACTGCAAAGTTGGAGTTGGTTTTGACTATGATAATGACAAGGGAAGGAAGAAGGTCAAGGGCAAAGGAAAGGAAACTTTCACAAACAAAAATGCCCCAACCATTCTGTCAAGTGTTGAACAGCCCATCTTCAGAAAGAGTGCTGTTGAGTTTGATGAGGAACTTCTGATCATCAAGCAACAGCTACTTGAAGAAGATGAGGCTGCTAAAAACACTTCTTCTTTTCCTGAACTTGTCAATCAGAAAGAGACCAAAGACAATCTTGTCAAGAGTCCTAAAGCAAAGAAAGAAACTGTTAAGAAAAAGAAACAAAACAGAAATGGTAAAGTTGGTGTTAACAAGGGAAACAACTATGCTTATGTGCCAAATGCTCCCAGGAAACAATGTCAAAAATGCCTATATGTTAATCATTTGACTCATAAGTGTAGTAAGCCTGAAATTGTTGAAGTTGACAACCTGAGTAACCATTCTGCCAGCATAAATTCTAGTCATGATTCTTTCTGTGGTAAGCCAAACTGCATGACATGCTATGTGACTGTGATTGCTAACTGTTTATCTCTTAAACATAAACTTGACTCTGCACAATCTGGTGAATCACACACACATATGCATTCTCACAGGACAAGGTCCCCAATCAAGGTTGAGAGGGTGAAAACTTTATGTGAGCCTAAGAGTGTAAACTCCAAAGCCACAGAAAAAGTGAAGTCTCCTACTATGAGAAATGCAATTTATGACAGAAGAATTGTTAATCAAAATGTTTCTAAATCAACTGGACCCTACCAAGTGTGGGTACCAAAAACAACTTAGTCATTTTGTGAATGCAGGGCAACAGGAATAAAAGAGTCATATGGATCTTGGACAGTGGATGCTCAAGTCACATGACTGGTGATATAGCCCTGCTATCACATTTTGAGGAAAAGGCTGGCCCATCAGTAACCTTTGGAAATGACAACATTGGTTATACAATGGGATATTGCAGTGTTAAATCTGGAAATGTCATTATTGAAGATGTAGCATTTGTTGAAGGACTGAAGCATAATCTCTTGAGCATTGGACAATTTACCAACAGGGGTTTCAAAGTGGAATTTGATGAAGACCTTTGTTCAATCTCAAAAAGGGAAAGTGGTGAAGTTGTTCTAACTGGTGTGAAGAAAGGAAGCTTGTTTGTAGCTAATCTCAAGGCTGCAGATAAGGGAGAAATCTGCTGTTTCTACACTAAAGCCACAAATGAGGAATTCTGGCTATGGCACAAGAAGCTGTCTCACTTGAATGTTCAGGCAATGAACTCTCTAACCAAGAGAGAACTTATCAGGGATTTGCCTGCCTTGGAGTTTGTGCAAGATGGAGCATGTGAAGCTTGTCAGAAAGGAAAAATTAAAAGATCCAGTCACAAGAACAAGTTGCTCAATACAAACTCAAAACCTCTGCAGCTAATTCACATGGACTTATTTGGCCCTGTGAATGTAATGTCCCTCTCCAAAAAGAAATATGCTCTAGTGATGGTAGATGACTATTCAAGATATACTTGGGTGGAATTCCTATTCTCCAAGGATGAAGCACCCCAAGTCATAATAGAGCATATCAAGAGAGTTGATAAAGAAGCACAAAGCACTGGTTCCTCTGTAGTTGCTTTGAGAAGTGATAATGGGACTGAGTTCAGAAATTCAACATTGTATGAGTTTTGCAAAGATAAAGGAATTTCTCAACAATTCTCAGCTCCTAGAACACCTCAACAAAATGGAGTAGTTGAGAGAAAGAATAGAACTCTCATTGAAGCTGCAAGGACAATGCTGCTGGATGCAAAGCTACCCACTAGCTTTTGGGCTGATGCTGTTAACACAGCATGCTATGTGCAAAATAGAACATTAATCAATAAGAAGTCTGGCAAAACTCCTTACTCATTAATGACTGGAAAAAGAGCATCCTTCAAGCACCTGCATGTGTTTGGAAGCAAGTGCTTTGTGATGAAAGATACCTCTGAGCATGTTGGAAAATTTGATGCTAAGGCATTTGAAGGTATCTTCATTGGATACTCTCTGGAAAGGACAGCATACAGAGTGTTTGTACCTGAGCAACACAAAGTTATGGAAAGCATGGATGTTACTTTTGATGACAAGAAGACTCCTGGACTGAAAACAAGTGATCAAGACAGTGTGCCATTGAGATTTGAGAATCAAGGTTATCTTGAGGATTCTAAAAGTGAAGATGAACCCCCTGTTCAAACTGTTCTAGAGAATGAAATCCTTGAAGTTGACAATCTTCTTCAAACACCTGTGCAAGGGTTCACAAACACAGAGGGAGAAGAAGAGAATGCACCTGTCAACCAATATGAGCTTGGAACAGATCAAGGAAATGAACAGGGGCACACAAGAAATGGGACAGAGCCCACACTAGGGATCAAATCATTGGAGATCCTAGTGAGGGAGTTAGAACAAGAAGGGCAACATTAAATACATGTCAGTATAGCTGCTTTCTGTCACAAGAGGAACCTAAATTAATTGAAGAAGCTTTGAAGAATTCTGATTGGATTGTTGCCATGCAAGAAGAGTTGAATCAATTTGAGAAAAACAAAGTATGGGAACTAGTACCTCCTCCAAAAGGAAAGAATGTTATTGACACCAAATGGGTGTTCAGAAACAAAATGGATGAAGAAGGAGTGGTAATAAGAAACAAAGCAAGACTGGTTGCCAAAGGATACTGTCAGCAAGAAGGCATTGACTATGATGAGACATTTGCACCTGTAGCTAGACTGGAAGCCATCAGAATCTTCCTGGCTTTTGCAGCTCACTCAGATTTTAAGGTGTATCAAATGGATGTGAAAAGTGCATTTCTCAATGGTGATCTTGCTGAAGAAGTCTATGTGTCTCAACCACCTGGCTTTGAAAATGAAGACTTCCCAAACTTTGTGTACAGACTGCTTAAGGCACTCTATGGACTCAAACAGGCACCAAGAGCCTGGTATGAGACTCTATCTCAATTCCTTCTTGAGCATCAATTCACCAGGGGTACAATTGACAAAACCCTATTCTTCAAGAAGCATGGAAATGATATCATTCTTGTTCAAATCTATGTGGATGATATCATCTTTGGCTCTTCAAATGAAAAACTCTGTGAAAGGTTCTCTAAGTTGATGCAAAGTAAATATGAGATGAGTATGATGGGAGAGTTAACCTACTTTCTAGGCCTGCAAGTACATCAAAGGGAGGATGGCATCTTTATAAACCAATATAAGTATGTCAAGGATCTTTTAAAGAAATATGGTTTAGAAGAGTCATCCCCAGCTAAAACTCCTATGTCTACTGCAATCAAGCTGGATGAAGACAAGAAAGAAAGAGAGTTGATATCAAGGTCTATAGAGGAATGGTTGGATCCCTACTCTATCTCACATCTAGCAGGCCAGACATCATGTTTGACACATGCCTCTGTGCAAGGTTCCAGTCTGATCCCAAGGAATCTCACATGATGGCCATCAAAAGGATTTTCAAATATCTGAAGGGGACTCCTAATCTTGGGCTATGGTATCCAAAGGGCACTGGGTTCAACCTGGTTGGTTACACAGATTCTGATTATGTTGGATGCAGAATTGACAGGAAGAGCACCTCTGGAAGCTGTCAATTCCTAGGTCAAAGGTTAGTGTCCTGGTTTAGTAAGAAACAACAGTCCACAACAACATCCACAGCTGAGGCTGAATATATTGCTGCTGGAAGTTGCTGTGCTCAATTGCTTTGGATTAGAAATCAACTCATGGATTATGGACTAGTATTAGAACACATTCCTCTAATGTGTGATAATACTAGTGCAATATCCATAGTTGCCAATCCTGTTAATCATTCTACTACAAAGCACATTGAGATCAGGTACCATTTCATTAGGGAACATGCTTCAAATGGTACCATAGAAGTCTCTTATGTTCCGACTGAGAAACAACTAGCTGACATATTTACTAAACCTCTGAATGAAGCAGTTTTCAACAGACTTGTGAGTGAAATTGGAATGCTCAATCCTTCATTTAGTTGCTTTAAGTAAGTATGCCAGTAAATTGTTGCAGCAGTAAATTTTCACTGTATTTAAATGCTCTATTCATATGGAGTGAAAATTAGTTGAGATATGATTTATAAATATTTCAGTACTTTACTGCATATTTCTTAAAATCATTTGGTGATGAAGTTGTGAGCTTTTGAGACATCTCGATATAGATGATTTTCAGAGTTCACGACACAGTTCAAATCAAACAGACTTATATCGCAAACTGTTGAGATTGTGAGACTTCGCGACATAGTTCATTTCATGAGTTTGCGACATAGTTCATTTTATGACTTCGCGACTTAGAATAACTATATCGACAAGTCTCCACATTTGACAGAATTTTGATTTAAAATAATTTTATTTCAAAATTTGATAAAAGTCTGACAATTTGCTTAAAATTCCTAAAAGAGAGCTTTAGACAGGGTATTTCTACTATATCGCAAAGTCTCCCCGATCCTGTTCACTTTGGGACTTTGCGACATAGTTCATTTCTTAAGACTATGCGATATACTGTGCAAGACTTTGCGGTACAGGCCATTTTTGACTTTGCGACATACAAATAGACTGTACAAATTCATAACTCCATATCGCAGTGTCTCTATCATATAAATACCCTTTTCTAACCGTTCACAACTTTTCATCTTGTCTATTGCTCTCAAACTCTCAAACCTAAGCAAAAATTCTCTACTCTCTTCTTCACTCTCTCTTTTGAAATGGCACCCAAATCTCAAACAGTATCATCCTCAATTCCGTTAACCATTCCCAAAGAAACAAATCTTCTCACCATTCCCTCTGAGGCTGAGGCTAACCCAAGGTACAAGTGTTTTGTACAGTTCTTGAACACTTCCTACCTACGCCAAGCCCTAACCCTGAACCCTACCTTGTATGTCGATGTGTTGGAAGGATTCTGGAGAACGGCGTTGGTATCAACAATGGCTAGGGAAGATGGAACCTCATTCCAGGAGGTTAGTTGTTCAATTGGAGGCAAACACTTTCAGTTTGGTGAAAGAGAAATCAATGAAGCTTTGGGGTTCAAGGTGGAGGGTCATGACCAAGAAGCTATTGATGCTCAAATTGTAGACTTCATGACCTTCATTCTGTATGCAGATGAGATAGATACTGGAAAGCTAAACAAGAAGTTTGTAAGAAGGGAGTGGTCATTTCTGTTTGACGCACTCCAGAAGGTGTTTCTCTGCAGGAAGACAGGATGGGACCATATCAGTCACATTGCTGTGAAGCTAGCCTACTCCCTGGCCAACAACCAGGAGATCAATGTGGGAGCCATAATTCTCAAAGAATTTGCTCAGAGGCTAGGCAGGACCGTTCGTGGTAGAGGTAATGACATCTTTTACCCTCGTTTCCTTCAAGTTATTTTAAAATTTCTTGATGCAAATATCCATGAATTGGAGGGTATAGATAAAACTAAAATGGCTTATTCCAAGTCCATGTCCAAAGTACTATTTGGTTCATTGGACACAAGGAATAGTGTGACCAAGCATATGCAGGACACATTTGAGTCTTATCCACTTGATAAGCCCATATACCATGAACTTTCCTGGACAGGGAAGGCTAAGACTGAAGGTGCTACACAGTCTAACCCAAGCCTTCCTATCCCATCCAGCAATCCTACTGAAAACACCACTGTAGAGGTTAGGCAGCCAAGTGCATCAATCTCTCAAAAGGTTGATGTTACTAAAAAGAGGACAAAGAAGAGAACCCTAACAGTGATCAATGAATCTGTAGAGATAGAAAGTGAGAATCTTGAGTCACCTCTCACCAGACAAAAGAAGAAGTCAAAATCTATAGCCACCACTGCATCCTCCCAACAGGATTCAGATGTGGAAAAAGGGGTACACCTGTTACTGTCTATGGCCTCTCAACAGGTCATTGGCATTGAAAAGAGTAGCCTCCCCACTGCACCCTGTACAGAGTCTGCACAGGGTCAAGACCTCACTCTTGACCCTAGGAGTGATAAGGCTGATCATACACAGAGTGGAGAGCACATCACTGTTGAAACTTCTCCTATTTCTCAGGGGGAGTTGCCAAAATTTAATCTAAACCCCACTTCTCTCTCAGATTCTTCCATAAAAATTTCTTCTGAACAAGAGAGTCATTCCAATGACAATCTTGCCTTTGATCAATCACAATTCTCTCCTGTGATTGAGCCAATTTCAAGTGACATGGTGCATGACACTATGCTCACCACCCAGGAACCACATCTAGTTGGTCAGGGAATGCATGCTGGGGCATATCCTAATGACACCAACACAAACATGGAGGATTCACCAGTTTTCACTGGAGACTCTATGCCAAATTCTCCCATCCTTCAGGATGTGGAACTGTCTTCACAAACAAATAGGGCTGATGTTGTAACACATCCCATTTCAATGGAAACAACATCAGACCCTACAGCCATTCCAAGGCTGGAGGAGACTCAAAATCCTACATCTCATGAAGTGTCTAGCACTAGCTCTCACTTGGCTCAGGCTACTATGTCAGAATGGCTGAAGCCTGTGCACCATGACGGGCCTTCAGGATCATCATCTGTGCCTTCCAAAATGACAGAAGAAGCCATACAAGATCTCCATGTGGCACAGATTGATGAGTTCTCAAAGATAGCTCAACATCTCCTCACCTCAAATCTCCCAAATGCTGATTATGAAGCCATTTTACTCTGCCACAAGGAGGATGTTGAAGCTCAGCAGGAGAAGATAGTGGATGCAGCTGAACCAGAGGGAAATGTGGATGCCTGGTTGGATGCTAAGAGGACTCTCAAGCTCAAGGATGCCCTAGCTTTTCTAAGAGAAGAATACCTAACTTCTCTGGGCTCCAATGCAAAGGATCTTTCTCCTGCTGCCATCTATGATGCTGTTAATGATGTCTACAGGAATCAATTAAAGGCTCTGCACTATCTTGGGAAAGGGCTTCAATAAGAGATTTCTTCAATCCAGGAGGAGACAGACAGATCCCTCACTAAGCTCAGAAACTCATATCTCTCTGATTTTCCCAAGGTGGATGGCATCCTTAAAGAAATCCAGAAGACAAACTCTACTGTAAACATGATGGACATCTCTCTGGCCATGGTCACAGACAACATCAGGAAACTGGCTACAACCCTGGAAAATCAAATCAAGGCCAATATCAACTCAAATGCAATGCTGAATGTAATTTGGAAGAATCAATATGGTGACAAATTGGTGGATGAGGTCCCTCTGTCAAACATCTCCAAATTTGACTTTGCCAAGATCAAGGATCAATCTCTCAATTCTTTCAAGTCTCAACAGCTATTCTCAAAGGTGGATGGTCTTGAAAGAGAAGTGGCCTCTCTGAAAGATGAAAACAGGGTGCTTGTCAATTCCCTAAAACAGCTCAATGACAAGCTGGATGATCAAGGCAACAACACCTCCAATATCCTGCTGGTGCAACAACAGATGCTGACTTCAATGATGAAACAAATGAACCTGCCTATCCCTGGGGAAGCTCAAGACATCTTGTCTGATCCCAAGCCTAAGGGGGAGAAACAAAAGGAGGTCATTCTGAAACAGAGAGGGGGAGTACCTGCCAAGCAGCCAAAGCATAAGGGCAAGGGCAAACTCATTGAAGAAACCATAAAGCCAATCATTCTTCCCCCTGTAGAGGTCATAAGTGCAGAAGGTCAGAAGAGCACAATCTCATCCACCTACTATCCATCCACAATGCCTAAAGATATCTCAACTCCTCAACCTGCTCAACCTACTCCCAATGCTCAACCTGTCAAAGCTACAACAATCACAGAGGCCAAGCTACAGGAAGTTGCCAATTCAAACATCTATCATGATGAGGCCTTCCTGGAGTTTCTGAAAGCCATCTACAGTAGTGCTCAAGGAGATGCAAGGATGTACAGACAGAAAATCAAGGAAAACATCAAATATTTCACAGTGGCAGTAAGGAAAATCAAGGATGTCCATCTAAGAGAGATAATCATGGTGTGCAAGGACAACTGCTCGTGGCACCTAGCTTTTCAAACTCTAGAGAAACTGAGATTTACTGAGCTGTCAATCATTCTGGATTTGATTGAAAAGCATGGGATGAACAATGAAAGTCTTTATAATGACTTGAAGATGGACCAGAATAAAAGATTGCCTGAGGTTATATCCAAGCCAAGGACAATAATTTACTAAAGCCTATCTCAAGACAGTAATATTGACCAACTAGTAATTCCCTCAGACCTTTTAATGAAGAACAATGCAAAGATCAACCAGGTGCTGCAAATGCTGAGAGCTAAGAGAGGAGCTAGGACAGCTGAGGAGCTAGAGATGATTCACACTCTACAATCTTTTCTGATTCATGGAGTTATTCCTGAATCTGTCAAAGAAAAGAGCAAGAAGAAGGATAGTGAGGATGATGATGAGGAGAAAACCTACAGAAGGAGATCTCTTTCTAGGAGTAATAAGGATGGACCAAGTGACAACAGCAAAAGCAAATTCTCAAAGAAGACAAAAGATGCTGATGATAGCAAGAGGGATTACAAGGGGACAAAAGAATCAGCAAAGAGAACAAGAAGTGGAATTCAGCAAGTCAAGGACATTTCTAATAGTACTTTAACCGAAACACAAGACTCTAAGTCTAGGGTGGGTACTGTTAGTAATGATCCTCCAAAATCATTATCTAAGACTTCTGAACCTGAATTGCCACAGAAGAAAGATGAAGCCACAAAAGGAATATCAAGAAAACACTTCCACAAAGTTACAGCTAGTGGAGTGTTACAGTGGATGAAGGGGAAGGGAATGAAGCTACTTCCAAGTGATGTGGCACTGAAGACTAATTCTCCTTGTTCCAGAAAGGTATCTCTTGTGAAGCATTTGAAGATCAAGAGTGTACCCAGAAGGATAAGGATAACAAAGAAGACTGGAAAACTCACAAATGTTATTGGCATCAATGTGCTTCCACTAGATGAGGACTATGATGAAGATGCCCTAGCATTTTTGAGGGCTCAAAGGATCTTTGAAGTCAAAGTGAAGTTGGATCATCTAGAGATCAAGTACACTGATGGAAGAGAAAGGATAATGAAGCAAGGAAGCTGGCAATATTTCTATAAGTATGACCTTGAAAGGATAAATGCCTTACTGAATTTTGAAGAAAAAGAAGAAAGAACATGGAAGATAGATATTGCCAGGTACTTGAAAATGCATGCTGATTATGAAGAAAACATGAGGAAAGAGAATGAAGAGAAAAACATACAGAGAGAGAAAGAAATGGCTGAGATGGAGAAGAGGGCTAAGGAGCTAAGGCAGAAAGGGATGTGCAGGGTCAAACAAAATCCTTACATTGTGGAGTACAAAAACTCAAATGGAGGTCAAAGCAAAATAAGGATGGAGTTTCTTGACTCCTATGTAGAAAGTGCACTCAAGGCTGCAATTGATGACTTGAAAGGCTCACCTCTCATTGAAGAACTGATTGCAAGAGAAGAACTTCAAGAAGCCATCATAGACATGAAGAGAAGAGAAGAGATAAGGAAAAAGAAGATATATGATGATTTACTAGAGAAGCAATTGGAAGCTGAAGCTGCTGAGCAACAAAAGTAATCTGTAAGCTTTCAATTTTTCTATGTAATCAAATTTCTGATCTCAATGTTCATGAATTGTCCTCTCTGTTACTGAATTTCCTTTTATGTAAGTTAGGCTTGTTATCAGACATGAAATTGTGCCTAAGGGTCTTACTCACAATTTGGGGGAGATTGTTAGGCTCAAGACATGTCTGAATACCACTATTAACAAGCCTACACTATGTGACTATGTCACATTACATGACCTAGTGAATTCTATCACTGGGATATAGTATAGGTCTGTAAATGTACTTGTCTTATTCTCATGAACATTAGCTTGATCATGTATGCTCAAAGTTATAATGAGCTTAGTAAGGTTTCTTGCATCTAGATTGTATATAGGCCATTGAATAATTATCCTGGTAGAAGTTCAAAAGTGTTCATGCAGCAGGATAGAGATGAATAAGGCTATGAAGAAATAAGTTGCAGAAATTTGTCTAAGGCATTATATAGCAAAGTCAGAAGAAAGCTATGTCGTGAAGTCACCAATATCTATGTCGTGAAGTGCTACATCGCATAGTCCATTTTGGTCTATGTCAAGAAGTCCTCAAGAAACATGTCGTGAAGTGTTGAAGTCAGCAAAGTCAAAGAAGCCTAGATCGTGAAGTCCTCAGAAGCCCTATGTCGCATAGTCATCAAATGACCTATGTCGCATAGTCGTCAAATGACCTATGTCGCATAGTCATCAAATGACCTATGTCGCAAAGTCTTTAAAGGCTATATCGCGTAGTCCTCACAAGGGAGATCGTGAAGTCAGGAATAAAGTGGAGTTCACGATATCAACACTTAGACGTTTACAACAAGACAAATCAAGGTACAGAATCAAGAATCAAAAGAGACAAATACTGAAGCATTTGTTCTGGCAAGGTGGTCCAAAGAACAGATGGCAAATCTACAGCTAAACTTGGAGAGAAAGATAAGAGACAAGCAGCTACAGAAACGGGAAGGACTCCGAAAAGCAGGTGGTCCTTCCTGACACAGTTAACGTCTTATGGCAGGACAAGTTGGACTTTCAGCAAGGGGTAACTGTGTAAAAATAGGTGTGTGCACTAGTTTGTATAGGGCTTATATATATCATGCACATCCTATTGTTAGCTGTAAGAGAGATACACATAGTTTTTATCTTAAGCTCTTTTCTCTGTAAGCAAGCAAGTTCAAACTGTTCTTGTTTAGAAGCCAGAAATTCGTTTATGAATTTCCTGGAAAGCTGTAGTATTTAATTTGCTTATACAAAGTAGATTAAAGTGATTGTGTGTGTTGTTTACTTTCCGCATATTGCATAGCATAATCATATACAGTCTTTTACTTAGTTTTCAAGAATCGAAAAATATATCAAACTATCCATTCACCCCCCCTCTGTCTAGTTTCTAGGTGATATTCATTGCTAACAATATATATATAAGAAAACTCTCGAGACCTCTCAGATCGTCTAAAAAATATTTATTTATTTTTATACAGCTCCACAACTTTACTTCATTAAAAAAAAAATTCTTATTTACATTCGAATTATTAGAGAAGACAATAGAAATAAAAAAGTCAATCCTATTATTGAATGTCATCTTTGTATATAGTTTTTGATATATTATTTTTCTGATGTTGCGAATTAATTAGAGTTATATTCAATACAATTATCTTATGAATTTTTTTATGAGAGACGTGATAACTTTATAATTTTAGATATTTGTTTCTGAATTAATCATGTTTAGAGAATTCAATTTCTTTATTTATATTCGAATTCATACTAAAAACAATAAATATATAAAAGTCAATCATGTTTAGAATTCAATTAAACAAAAAAAAAATTCTTTTTCTGTAGAACTCCTCTATTTCTATTCAAAAAATTTAAATTTTATTATTTAAATCCTATTTAGAATTTATTATTTACGATATCTTTTTATATCTTAAATTGTCTATAAAAATCATGGTTGATTTGTTTTTCTCAAGTCACCGTTTTGTGGATTTATTTGAGAATCTTTTGATAACGAGTATATTCGTGTACATTAATAACACTACATACTCATAATAAGAAGATAAACATCTATATCTGTTATAATAGCAGCATATGTGACGATTAACATTACATACATATAGTTACACTTGATTTTTGTAGCTAATAATAATTTATTGAATGTCATCTTTGTTACTTTGTATATAGTTTTTGATATTTTTTTGTGAATTTAATAATTAATTAGAGTTATATTCAATACCATTATCTCATTTTTATGGGAGACACGATAACTTTCAAAATTTTATATATTTGTTTTTTAATTAATCATGTTTAGAAAATTCAATTTCTTTATTTACATTCAAATTCATACTAAATATAATAAATATATAAAAGTCAATCATCTTTAGAATTCAATTAAACAAATTTTAATTTTTTTCTTAACTAAAATAAAATTGAATTCCCTTATTTACATTCAAATTCATAGGGAAGACAATGATTAGATAAAAATCAATTATGTTTCCATGATTAACCTTTTATATCATAACGATGCACATGTACGTACCCAAAAAAATTATTATAACGTCTAGGGATATTTAACAAATTTGTAATTTTTGTGATAATACGAATAGTTGAAGTTTGAAGCGGTGGTTAATACTTAAATTTTTATTATTGCTTATTTTTAGTATTTTCAATTTCTATGTAGTGCAACCAGCGTCGGCTCAAGAAAATATGACACAAAATTGACATATAAAGTATATGGATATTTAAGAAATTTGTAATTTATGTGATAATACAAATGGTTGAAGTTTGTCGCGTTGGTTAATACTTAAATTTTTATCATTGCTTATTTTTAGTATTTTTAATTTTTATGTATTTTGTGCAATGGTCGTCGGCTCAAGAAAATATGACATCGCATATAAGGTATAGAGATATTTAAGAAATGGTTGTGGGCTCAAGAAAATATGACACAAAATCGGCATATAAAGTACAACAATATTTAAGACATTTGTAATTTTTGTAATAATACTAATGGTTGAAGTTTGAAACGGTGGTTAATACTTAAATTTTTATTATTTAATATTTTTAGTATTTTTTTATTTATATGTATTTAGTGCAACGGGCAGCGGCTGAAGTAAATATGACAAAAAATCATCATATAAAGTTGAGGGATATTTAAGAAAATTTTAATTTGTGATCATCAAATGGTTGAAGTTTGAAGCGGTGGTTAATATTTAATTTTTATTATTATTACATATTTTGAGTATTTTTTGTTTATATGTATTTATTGTAACGGGTGTCAGCTCAAGAAAATGACACAAAATCGGCACAAAATATATGTAAATAGTTTATTTTATTGATATGTAAGTTTACTAAGTAAAATATAGTGTTCACTATTTATATTTATATGATATTTTATATATACTTTTATAGAATTTTTTTCTTAAATAGTAATATTTAAAATTTTACAAAACATATTACAGGGCCGCCGCGAAGAATATAAAACCCAGGAGCTCTATAATCGTTCGATTCATATTTATCTATTTTTCTAGAGCTCCTCTATTTTAATTCAATAAAATTAACTTTTCTCATTTACATTCGAATTTTTAGAGAAAACATTCCTTATTTACACTCAAATTTTTAGGAAAAACAATAAATATATAAAATTCAATCCTATTTAATCTTCTTTATCTTTATATATATAAAGGAAAATCTTAGGAGCTCTCAAATCATCCAAAAAATATTTATCTCCCTTTATAAGATCGTCTCTGTTTTAAATATTTAAAAATTGAAATTTCATTTTTTTAACTCCTAATTTGTAGAAAAAGTAATATTTATTAGAGGCAAATCGACTTAAATTATAAATCTAATCAAGTTTTATTATTATATATACAGTCTTATATAAAGTAATTTTAAGGAGAATTTTCGGGTAAAGCTTTTCTCCGCTTCATTTTCTTAATACAGAAACAATGTTGTGTTTTCTTATTATGCACACAGAGTTTTACTATATTTTTGTGTTTTTTAGTTTTGTTGTTTCTACATTAATGATTATAGAATTTATAATGAACACATATTTTTGTATTTGTGCAGATCTCTATCAAACTTATGGAGAATGATTTGACTCTAGCATCCCAGGTAATGCCCATATAGGTAATGCAACCATATTTTCTCTAGACTCCGTGAGTGTGAGTTTGCATTAACTATATATAATCATATAAACCCAAGTTCTAGATTTTGTTGTTCTAGATTTATTGTTCTTATTTTTTGTGCAATTATTTTTATATCTTTGAAATCTTGATAATCATCTGTTGATGCATATTGCTTTTGCAAGTAACTAATATTGTGCTTCCATCATTCTTATGTAGGTTAAAGAATATGTTGGTGCGGTAATATTACTTAATAGAGGTAAATATCAACTTTCTTTCTCTCTCTTTTTTTACACGAAAATACCCTTCAAGTTTAATATAAGTTATATTTAACTTGAATCTTGTTTCATTTTATTCCGCAATTATTTGTTATTGAAATTGTTAAATCAAGAACAATACAAATTCGATTAAATGATACTGTTTGTATTCAACCCCCCTTCTATAAACATATTGGGACCTAACACGTGTTAAACTTTTTAAAATAATTAAAAGTATTAAAATAAATTTTAAAATAAATAAGTAATGGTTTGCCCGTGATATTTTGGAAAATTGAGGGTTTTAGTAAGGAAAAACAGAAACTAACATGTTTTCGTTGAATTTTAAAATATAAAAGTAACGGTTTGCCCGTGATATTTTTGGAAAAAGACGGGTTTTAGTAAGAAAATAGGACAATTAAAAGTATTAAAATAAAGAAGTAAGGATTTGACCGTGATATATTTGGAAAAGGAGATATTTTAGTAAGGAAAATAGAAAAAATAACATATTTTAGCTGAAAAAAATAATTGCCCGTGATTTTTTTAGAAGACGGGGGCGGTGATGTGGCGGCTCTCAAATCACTTCGTTTTATTTTTCTAATTTTCTCAATTTTTAATATTAATAATTACAACTTCCTTTATTATTTTCAATTTTGTAGGAAGGAAATTGAAAAATTACAACTTCCTTTATTATTGTTTTCTGCGTGCAACCTGATGCCATGCTGACGTCATCTGATGATGTCATGCTGACGTCATCTGATGACGTCATGCTGACAACCTTGCTGACGTCATGTTGACCTCATCCGCTGACGTCACGTTGATGTTATCGCTGACGTCATCGTTGACGCGTTAACCCCTGACGCAACGCTGACATGTCGTATAGTCAGCGCCGAGGACCAATCAAAATTCGCCACCTGTCAGATTACATCATAAATCAGAAAACTATTTTTCAGTTCGAATAAATCAATAAAAAATTGAAGAAAAATACTTTCTGGGCTCATAAAAATTCACAAAAAATATGTAAATTTCCAGAAAAATACGAGCAACCCAAATCTTCAGGGAAAAAAAAGATTCAAAACTGATTTCCGATAAATCGATAAAAAAATTCATACAAGATCATAAAATACTGAAATTTTACCAAGAATCTATATGCATATAACCTATGCTCTGATACAATTGTTGGGTTTTATTGCATACGCGGAAGCATGAATAATAATTATTTATATAAACCCCATAAAAACGCATACGATTCATGGATAAAATTAAAGAATTGATTACTAACCTTTAAAAGCGATCCAAAGATGATGAATAGAGACTCTTAGCAGCTGCTCCTCAATATGTGAAACACTCCACCGGTATCCACCAAGAGCTTGAATCAATGGAGGGAGGAAATGGCTCGAGAGAGAATTATGATTGCCTCATTTCTTCTTTTTCTTATAAAAATTAGGGTTGGAGACAAGAGGGTTTATAATAGTATATTTATAGGCAAATATTTCAGCTGAAAAATATATCCTATAAATTATTATTATTAACCCTATAATTAATTAATCTCATTAATCAATTAATTAATAATTAAAACTCTTTTAATCATTAATTCTTTTTCTAAAATCTTTAGAAAATAATTCTCTCGCTTAATTTAATTTCTTAAATTAAATTCTTAATTAATAATATTAAGAACACTTCTTAATTATTTTATAATTAATTAAATCATATTTAATTGATTATAAATATGATATCAAATATTTATTTCATAAATAAATAATGACTAGCCACTATTAATTAATTCCTTCACCATTAAATCATTCTCTTTTATAGTGTGATCCTGTAGGTTCAAAATTAAGCCGATAGTAGAAATAAATAATGATAAAACAATTTTATTATTATTTATATGAATTCTTTTAATTCATTAAATACAATTAATAAAATTAATCATATTTATTCTACATCGTGAGAGATACTTCACAGCATATCTGTTAGGCTCAAGACATGTCTGAATACCACCATTAACAAGCCTAAGCTATGTGACTATGTCACACTACATGACCTAGTGAATTCTATCACTGGGATATAGTATAGGTCTCTCAATGTACTTGTCTTGTTCTCATGAACATCAGCTTGATCATGTATGCTCAGAATTATAATGAGCTTAGTAAGCTTCTTGCAACTAGAATGTAAACAGGCCATTAAATAATTGTCCTGGTAGAAGTTCAGATTTGTTCATGCAGCAAGATAGAGATGAATAAGGCCCCGAAGAAATAAGTTGCAGAAATTTGTCTAAGGCATTATATAGCAAAGTCAGAATAAAGCTATGTCGTGAAGTCACCAATATCCATGTCGAGAAGTGCTAGATCGCATAGTCCATTTTGTACTATGTCGTGAAGTCCTCAAGACTCATGTTGTGAAGTGTTGAAGTCAGCAAGGTCAAATATGCCTAGATCGTGAAGTCCTCAAATGACTTATGTCGCATAGTCCTCAAATGACCTATGTCGCATAGTCCTCAAATGACTTATGTCGCATAGTTCTCAAATGACTTATGTCGCGTAGTCCTTAAATGACTTATGTCGCATAGTCCTAAAATGACCTATGTCCCAAAGTCCTCAAAGGTCATATCGCATAGTCTTCACAAGGGACATCACGAAGTCTGGAATGAAGAGGAGTTCACGATATCAACACTTAGCCGTTTACAACAAGACAAATCAAGGTACAGAATCAAGAATCAAAAGAGACAAATACTGAAGCATTTGTTCTGGCAAGGTGGTCCAAAGAACAGATGGCAAATCTACAGCTAAACTTGGAGAGAAAGATAAGAGACAAGCAGCTAAAGAAACGGGAAAGACTCCGAAAAGCATGTGGTCCTTCCTGACACAGTTAACCTCTTATGGTAGGACAAGTTGGACTTTCAGCTAGGGGTAACTGTGTAAATAGTGGTGTGCACAGTTTGTATAGGTGAATATATATATCAAGCACACATCACTGTAAGCTGTAAGAGAGATACACATAGTTTTATCTTAAGCACTCTTTTCTCTGTAAGCAAAAACAAGTTACAAACGGTTCTTGTTTACAAGCCAGAAATTCCGTTGTGAATTTCCGGAAAGCTGTTGTATTTAATTTACTCAATACAAAGTAGATTAAAGTGATTGTGTGTGTTGTTTATATTCCGCATATTACATAGCATAATCATATACAGTTTATCTTGTGTTTCAAGAATCGAAAAACATCAAACTATCCATTCACCCCCCCCCTCTGTCTAGTTTCTAGTGGTATTCATTTCTAACAAGTGGTATCAGAGCATAGGTTGTTAACGTACAAACAGGAAAAGATCAAGAATGAGTTCACATAAACTAAGCAGTATCAAGATTCCTCCATTTAACAAGGAGCACTACAGCTTATGGAAGAAGAAGATGTTACTCTTCATCAAAGCTTCTAACCCCATGTACTTAGACATTCTAAAGCATGGTCCCTTTATTCCAATGATCGAGATTGGTGAAACAACTGTTGGCACTGAGATAATACTAGCCAGACATGTGCCCAAAGACCCCTCAAAATACACTGATCCTGAAAAGGAGAAGATAGCACTGGATGGACATCTTCAACTTATTATTTGTGAATCCATGGATTTCAACATGTATGGCACTGTGGCTCACTGTACAAGTGCTAAGAAGATGTGGGATCTCATAGAAGTGATGTGTGAAGGAACTCCTGAAGTAAGAAAGAATAAGAAACAGATTTTTGTTTCACAGTATGAAGCATTCATAGCTCAGCCAAAGGAGGGAATCACAGAAGTATTTGAAAGGTTCAACAAGCTGGTAAATGAGCTCAAACTCTACGAGACATAAGAGCTCAACATGAAGTTCTTGCTAACTCTGCCAGATCATTTGGAACCAAGAATCTCTTCCTCAAAGAAAGAGATTTGACAAAGATTGGTTTTGATGTGCTGTATGGTGTTTTGAAAACCTATGAGCTAGAGTTGTTTCAAAAGAGATCTATTCAAGCTAAGCATGGATTGATGGCAAACACTTCCTGTGCCCTTATTGGTGAGAATCTAGGTCAAAGAGTGGAGTCTCTTAAAGTCAGTCAGGTTAAGATTGAGGAACTGGAAGTTGAAGACACTGGTGATGAGACTCAAGTTGTCTATGATTTGCCTGAGGATGATGAGTTTTACAGCTTAGATGAACTGGACAAAATGGAAAACAAATCTTTTACCTATATGGCTAGGAGGTATCCTAACATAAGGTTTAAAAGGAAACAACCATTTAGATCCAAGTTCAATTCTGGAAATGCTGGTGGATCTAGTAGCTCAAACACCTTCAATAAAGGGAAAGGGATTGCTGGTGCTGCTAAAGGAGGATACAAGTCTGGAAGTGTGGATAGAACCAAGATAAAGTGCTATAACTGCAATGAACTTGTGCATTTTGCCACAGAGTGCAAGAAGCCTAAACAAGTCAAAAAGGACAAAGCATACTTAGAGCTTGAAGCCAAGTATGAAGCTCTACTCAAGAAACAACAGGGTAAAGCTTTTATTGCTGAGGGAAAATGCTGGGATGACTCTGATGAAGAAGAAGAACAAGAGTACTCAAACTATGCCTTGATGGCATTTTCTGATGATGGTGATTCCTCAAGTTAGGTACCTATTCTTACTTCTCTTGATATGACTCCCTTTCAATATAAGCAAACTGTTGAAGATATGAGCACTGAAATGTTCAATATTCATACTAGCATGTTAGTAGCAAATGAAGAAATTGATAGACTAACTGCTAAAAATCTTGAGCTTACAGAAAAGAATGAGGAACTTGAGTTAATGGTTGTGAGCCTTGATGGTTTGAAAAAAGAGGTTGAGTATCTCAAAAACAAAGTAATTTGTGCTGAACAAATAGAAAAAGCTCTTAGAGAGCAAATTGCTGAAAATGAATTAAAGCTAAGAAGTTTCAAAAACTCATCTGAGCTTATTCAAACCTATCACAAGGAACACACTGAAGACTGCAAGGTTGGAGTTGGTTTTGACTATGAGAATGATAAAGGAAGGAAGAAGGGAAAGGGCAAAGGAAAAGAATCTTTTACAAACAAAAATGCCCCAACCATTCTGTCAAGTGTTGAAAAGCCCATTTTCAAAAAGAGTGTTGTTGAGTTTGATGAAGAACTTTGGATCATCAAACAACAACTTCTTGAAGAAGATGAGGCTGCTAAAGACACTTCTTCCTCTCCTAAATCTGTTGATCAGAAAGAGACCAAAGACAACCTTGTCAAGAGTCCTAAAGTCAAGAAAGAAGTTGTTAAGAAAAAGAAACAAAACAGAAATGGTAAAATAGGTGTCAACAAGAGTAACAACTATGCTTATGTGCCAAATGCTCCTAGGAAATAGTGTCAGAAATGCCTATATGTTAATCATTTGACTCATAAGTCTAACAAACAAGTAAATGTTGAAGCTGATAACCTAAGTAACCATTCTGCAGGTTTAAATTCTATTCATGATTCTTTCTGTGGTAATTCAAACTGCATGACATGCTATGTGACCGTGATTGCTAATTGTTTATCTCTTAAGCATAAACTGGATTCTGCACAATCTTGTGAATTACACACACATATGCACACTCACAGGACAGGATCCCCAATCAGGGTTGAGAGGGTGAAAACTTCATGTGAGCCCAAGAGTGTAAACTTCAAAGCCACAGACAAAGTGAAGTCTCCTACTGTGAAGAATGCAATTTATGACAGAAGAATTGTTAACAAAAATGTTTCTAAATCAACTGGACCCTACCAAGTGTGGGTACCAAAAACAACTTAGTTACTTTGTGAATGCAGGGCAACAGGAATAAAAGAGTCATATGGATCTTGGACAGTGGATGCTCAAGTCACATGACTGGTGATATAGCCCTGCTATCACAATTTGAGGAAAAGGCTGACCCATCAGTAACCTTTGGAAATGACAACATTGGTTATACCATGGGATATGGCAGTGTCAAATCTGGAAATGTCATAATTGAAGATGTAGCATTTGTTGAAGGACTGAAGCATAACCTCTTGAGTATTGGACAATTCACCAACATGGGTTTCAAAGTGGAATTTGATGAAGATCATTGTCTAATCTCAAAAAGAGGAAGTGGTGAAGTTGTTTTAACTGGTGTGAAGAAAGGAAGCTTGTTTGTAGCTAATCTCAAGGCTGCAGACAAGGGAGAAATTTGTTGTTTCTACACCAAATTTGATGCTAAGGCTTTTGAAGGTATTTTCATTGGATACTCTCTGGAAAGGACAACATACATGGTGTTTGTACCTAAGCAACATAAAGTTATGGAAAGTATGGATGTTACCTTTGATGACAAGAAAACTCCTGGACTTAAAACAAGTGATCAAGACAGTGTGCCATTAAGATTTGAAAATCAAGGATATCTTGAGGATTCTGAAAGTGAGGATGAATCACCTGTTCAAACTGTTCCAGAAAATGAAATCCTTGAAGTTGATGATCTTCTTCAAACACCTGTGCAAGGGTTCACAAACACAGGGGGAGAAGAAGAGAATGCAACTGTCAATCAAAATGAGCATGGAACAGGTCAAGGAAATGAACAGGGTCACACAAGGAAATGGGACAGAGCCCACACTAGGGATCAAATCATTGGAGATCCTGGTGAGGGAGTTAGAACAAGAAGGGCAACACTGAATACATGTATGTATAGTTTCTTTCTGTCACAAGAGGAACCTAAAGTAATTGAAGAAGCTTTGAAGAATTCTGACTGGATTGTTGCTATGCAAGAAGAATTGAATCAATTTGAGAAAAAACAAAGTATGGGAGCTAGTGCCACCTCCAGAAGGAAAGAATGTTATTGACACCAAATGGGTGTTCAGAAACAAGATGGATGAAGAAGGAGTGGTGATTAGAAACAAAGCAAGGTTGGTTACCAAAGGATACTGTCAACAAGAGGACATTGACTATGATGAGACATTTGCACCTGTAGCTAGACTGGAAGCCATCAGAATATTCTTGGCTTTTGCAGCTCACTCAGATTTCAAGGTGTATCAAATGGATGTGAAAAGTGCATTTCTCAATGGTGATCTTGATGAAGAAGTTTATGTGTCTCAACCACCTGGCTTTGAAAATGAAAACTTCCCAAACTTTGTATATAGACTGCTCAAGGCACTCTATGGACTCAAACAGGCACCTAGAGCCTGGTATGAAACTCTATCTCAAATACTTCTTGAGCATCAATTTATCAGGGGTACAATTGATAAAACTCTATTCTTCAAGAAGCATGGAAATGATATCATTCTGGTTCAAATCTATGTGGATGATATCATCTTTGGCTCTTCAAATGAAAAACTCTGTGAAAGGTTCTCTAAGTTGATGCAGAGCAAATATGAGATGAGTATGATGTGAGAGTTAACCTACTTTCTAGGTTTGCAAGTACATCAAAAGGAGGATGACATCTTCATAAACCAATCAAAGTATGTCAAAGATCTTTTGAAGAAATATGGTTTAGAAGACTCATCCCCTGCAAAAACTCCCATGTCCACTGCTGTCAAGCTTGATGAAGACAAGAAAGGCAAAAGAGTAGACACCAAGGTTTACAGAGGCATGGTTGGATCATTACTCTATCTCACAGCTAGCAGGCCTGATATTATGTTTGCCACATGCTTATGTGCAAGGTTCCAATCTGATCCCAAGGAATCTCACATGACGGCTATCAAAAGAATCTTCAGGTATCTGAAAGGGACTCCTAATCTTGGGCTATGGTATCCAAAAGGCACTGGGTTCAACCTGATTAGCTACACAGACTCTGATTATGCTGGATGCAGAATTGACAGGAAGAGCACCTCTGGAAGCTGCCAATTCTTAGGTCAAAGGTTAGTGTCCTGGTTCAGTAAGAAACAACAATCCACAGCAACATCCACAGCTGAGGCTGAATATATTGCTGCTGGAAGTTGCTGTGCTCAATTGCTTTGGATTAGAAATCAACTTATGGATTATGGACTGGTATTGGAACACATACCTCTGATGTGTGACAACACTAGTGCAATATCCATAGTTGCCAATCCTGTAAATCATTCTACTACAAAGCACATTGAGATCAGGTACCATTTCATTAGGGAACATGCTGCAAATGGTACCATAGAAGTCTCTTATGTTCCAACTGAGAAACAATTAGCTGACATTTTTACTAAACCTCTAAATGAAGTTGTCTTCAACAGACTTGTGAGTGAAATTGGAATGCTTAATCCTTCATTTAGTTGTTCCAAGTAAGTATGCTAGGTAATTATTGCAGCAGTAAATTTTCACTGTATTTAAATGCTCTATTCATATGGAGTGAAAATTAGCTGAGATATGATTTATAAATATTTCAGTATTTTACTGCATATTTTTCAAATCATACTTTTCTGAGAAGTTATGAGTTTTTAAGACATCTCTACATAGGTGATCTTGAGAGTTCACGACTTAGTTCAAATCAAACAGACTTATATCGCAAACTGTTAAAATTGTGAGACTTTGCGATATAGTTCATTTCATGAGTTTGCGACATAGTTCATTTTATGACTTCGCGACTTAGAATAACTATATCGACAAGTCTCCATATTTGACAGGATTTTGATTTAAATTTATTTTATTTCAATTTTAGATTTAAGTCTAACAAAATACTTAAAATTTCAAAAGGAGAGTTTTAGACATGGTATTTTCACTATATCACAAAGTCATCTAAATTCTTTTATCTTCAAGACTTTGCGACATAGTTCAATTCAGGACTCTGCGATATACTTTGCCAGACTTTGCGGTACATGCCATTTTGAGACTTCGTGACATACAATTAGTCTGTACATATTCATAACTCCATATCGCAGTGTCTCTATCATATAAATACTCTTTTCTAACCGTTCACAACTTTTCATCTTGTCTACTCTCTCAATTCTCAAACCTAAACTCAAATTTTCTACTCTCTTCTTCACTCTCAATCTCGAAATGGCACCCAAATCTCAAACAGTATCATCCTCAATTCCTTTAACAATTCCCAAAGAAACAAACCTACTCTCAATACCCTCAGAGGCGGAGGCAAACCCAAGGTACAAGTGTTTTGTACGGTTCTTAAACACCTCCTACCTCCGCCAAGCCTTGACCCTTAACCCAACTCTGTATGTCAATGTATTGGAAGGGTTCTGGAGAACAACGTTGGTTGCAACAATGGCAAAGGAAGATGGGACTTCATTTCTGGAAGTGAGTTGCACAATTGGGGGCAAGTCCTTCCAGTTTGGGGAGAAGGAGATTAACGAGTCCCTAGGGTTCAAGGTTGAGGGCCATGATACTGAAGCCAGTGATAGTGAGATGGTCGCCTTCCTGGATTTCATCAAGTATGCAGATGAAATTGACATGGCAAAGTTGAACAAGAAGCATGTCAGGAGGGAGTGGTCGTTTCTTTTTGATACACTCCAAAAGGTGTTTTTATGCAAGAAGACAAGATGGGACCACATCAGTCACATCGCTATGAAGCTGGCCTATTCCCTAGCCCACAATCAGGAGATAAACGTTGGAGCAATAGTCCTCAAGGAATTGGCTCAAAGGCTAGGGAGGACAGTCCGTGGTAGAGGTAATGAAATCTTTTATCCTCGTTTCCTTCAATGTATTTTAAATTATCTCGATTCTAATATACATGAACTAGAGGGTATAGATAAAAACAAAATGGCTTATTCCAAGTCCATGTCCAAGATTCTATTTGGGTCATTGGACACAAGGAATCAAGTTGATGTGATTCTAAGTGTGACCAAGCATATGCAGGACACATTTGAATCATATCAACTTGCTAAGCCAATATACCATGAGCTTTCCTGGACAAGGGAGGCTAAGACTGAAGGAGCTACACAGTCTAACCCCAGCCTTCCCATCCCATCCAGTATCCCCACTGCAAACACCACTTTAGAAGTTAGGGAGCCAAGTGCATCAATCTCTCAAAAGGTTGGTGTTACTAAAAAGAAGACCAAGAAGAGACCCCTTGCAATTGTAAATGAATCAGTAGAGATAGAAAGTGAGAATCCTGAGTCACCTCTCACCAGACATAGTAAGAAATCAAAATCCAAACCTACCACTGAATCCTCCCAATAGGATTCAGATGTGGAAAAAAGGGTACACCTGTTACTGTCAATGGCCTCTCAACAGGGCATTGGCATTGAAAAGAGCAGCCTCCCCACTGCAACCTGTACAGAGTATGCACAGGGTCAAGAACCCACTCTTGACCCAAGTGGAAATAAGGGTGAACTAACACAGAGTGGAGAGCACATCACTGTTGAAACTCCTCCTATTTCTCAGGGGGGGGGGGTTGCTAAAATCCAATATAAACCCCACTTCTCTCTCAGATTCTTCCATAAAAATTTCTTCTGCACAAGAGAGTCATTCAAATGACAATCTTGCTCTTGATCAATCACAATCCACTCCTGTGATTGAGCCAATTTCAAGTGACATGGTGCTTGACACTGTGCTCACCACCCAGGAACCACATCTAGTTGGTCAGGGAATGCATGCTGGGGCATATCCTAATGACACCAACACAAACATAGAGGATTCACCAGTTCTTACTGGAGACTCTATGCCAAACTCTCCACTCCTTATGGACATGGACATGCCTTCACAGGCACATGGAGATGATGTTGTCACTCATCCCATTTCAATGGGGACAACATCAGACTCCACAGTCATTCCAAGACTGGAGGAAACTCACTCAACCATCCCCCATGAGGTGCCTAGCACCAGCTCTCACTTGGCTCAGGCCACATTTTTTGAATGGCTGAAACCTGTGCAACATGACAGGGCTTCAGGATCATCCTATGTGCCACCACAATTGACGGAAGAAGAGTTAAAAGATCTTCATGTGGCACAGATTGATGAGATCTCTAGGATTGCTCAACATCTCCTTACTGCAAACCTCCCAAATGCTGACTATGAGGCTATTCTTCTCACTCACAAGGAGGATGTTGAGGCACAGCAAGACAAAATTGTGGATGAAGCCCAGCAAGCTAGAAATGTGGATGCTTGGCTGGATGGCAAGAGGACTGTAAAGCTCAAGGAGGCTCTAGATTTTCTCATGGAGGACTATCTTACAGCCTTGGGGTCAAATGCCAAAGGTCTCTCTCCTACTGAAGTCTATGATGCAGTCAATGATGTCTACAAGAGCCAACTTAAAGCTATGCATTTTCTTGGGAAAGGTCTACAGTCAGAAATCTCCACCATTCAGGAAGAGACAGCTCATTCTATTTCTCAGCTCAAGAACAGTTTTCTTTCAGACTTTCCCAAGGTAGATGACATTCTTAAGGAGGTCCAAAAAACTGCCTCCAATGTCACCAAGATGGACTGCACCCTAGCTATGGTTTCAGATAATATGAAGAAGCTTTCAACCAAGCTAGACAATCAGGTGCATGCCAACATCAACTCAAATTCCATGCTTACAATACTCTGGAATAATCAGTATGGGAACAAGCTTGTTGACGAGGTTCCTATCTCTGACATCTCCAAGTTTGACTTCTCCAAAATCAAAGACCAATCCCTCAACTCTTTCAAATCTCAACAACTGTTCTCCAAGGTGGATGACTTGGAAAGGGAGGTAGCTGATCTAAAAGCTGACAACAAAATGATATCTCACTCATTGGCAAAGCTGAATGATAAGTTGGATGACCAAAGTAATACAACATCAAATATCTTGCTAGTCCAACAACAAATGATGGCATCCATGATGAGGAGCATGAACCTGCCTATTCCTGGGGAAGCTCAAGACTTTTTGTCTGATCCCAAGCCTAAGGGGGAGAAAGGAAAGGAGGAGGTCATTCTAGAAAAGAGAGGGAGAGTACCTGCCAAGCAGCAAAAGCTTAAGGGCAAACTCACTGAAGAATCTATAAAGCCAATCACTCTCCCCTCTGTGGATGTCATCAGCGAACAAGGTCAAAGAAGCACAGTCACAACTACCTTTTATCCATCCACAATGCCAAAGGACATTTCAGCTCCTCAACCAACTTCAAGTGCCAAACCTGTCAAAGCTACTATCATCACTGAGGCCAAGCTACAGGAAGTTGACAACTCAAACATCTATCATGATGAGGCCTTCCTGGAGTTTCTGAAAGCCATCTACAACAATGCTCAAGAAGATGCAATGATCTACAGAGAGAAGATAAAGGAAAGTATCAAGTACTTCACAGTGGCAGTCAGGAAGATCAAGGATATTCATCTGAGAGAGATTGTCATGGTATCCAAGGATAACTGCTTGTGGCATCTATCCTTTCAAACTCTAGAAAATCTGAGATTTACTGAGCTGACCATAATCTTGGATTTGATTGAAAAGTATGGGGTGAACAACAGAAGGCTACATGATGACTTGAAGATGGACCAACATCAAAGATTGCCTGAAGTGATCTCTAAGCCAAGCACAATAATTTTCCAAAGTCTATCTCAAGACAGCAACATTGACCAACTGGTGATTCCCTCAGACTTGACAATGAAGAACAATGCTAAAATCAACCAAGTGTTGCAGATGATGAGATCCAAGAAAGGAGCTAGGACAGCTGAAGAGCTTGAAATGATTCACACTCTACAATCCTTCTTGATTCATGGAGTCATTCCTGAGTCACTCAAAGAAAAGAGCAAGAAGAAAGATGGTGAGGATGATGAGGATAAGACTTATAAGAGGAGAAGTAATTCTAGGGGCAATAAGGATGGAGGTAGTGAGAGCAGCAAGAGCAAAACATCCAAGAAATCCAAAGATGCTTATGATGACAAGAGGGACTCCAAGGGAACAAAGGAAACTGTCAAGAAAACAAGAAGTGGAAATCAGCAAGTCAAGGACATTGCTAGCAGTGTCTTAACCACAACACAAGACTCTATGTCTAGGGTGGGTACTGTTAGTAATGATCCTCCTAAATCCTTATCCAAGACTTCTGAACCTGAATTGTCATAGAAGACAGATGAAGCCACAACAACTCTAAAAAGACACTTCCACAAGGTCACATCTAGTGGAGTGTTGCAGTGGATCAAGGGCAAAGAAATGAAGCTACTTCCAAATGATGTGGCACTGAAGACTAATTCTCCCTGCTCCAGCAAGCTACCTCAAGTGAAACACTTGAAGATCAAGAGTGTAGCCAGAAGGAAAAGGATAACAAAGAAGAATGGAGTAATCACTAATGTAGTAGGGATCAAAGTGCTTCCTCTGGATGAAGACTATGATGAAGATGCCGTAGCATTTTTGAGGGCTCAAAGAATCTTTGAAGTCAAAGTGAAGAACAATCATCTTGAGATCAAATACACTGATGGAAGGGAGAAAGAGATGAAGCAAGGAAACTTGCAATATTTTCCAATCTATGAACTTGAAAGAATAAATGCCTTATTAAACTTTGAAGAAAAGGAAGAGAGGATGTGGAAAATAGAGATTGCTAGATTCATGAAGATGCACTCTGACTATGAAGAAAATCTAAAGAAGCTAAATGAAGAGAAGAGGTGTCAGAAAGAAAAGGAGATGGCTGAGATGGAAGAAAAAGCAAAGGAGCTGAGGAAGAAAGGGTTGTGCAGGGTAAACCAAAATCCTTATATTGTGGAGTACAAAAATCATTATGGAGGAAAAAGCAAGATAAGGATGGAGTTTATAGATTCATATGTGGAAAGTGCCCTTAGAACAGCAGCTGAAGATCTAAAAGACTCTCCTCTCATTGAAGAGCTGATTGCAAGAGATGAAATTCTAATGGCCATCTCTGAGATAAAGAAGAATGAAGAAATAAGGAAGAAGAAGGTCTATGATGATTTCTTAGAGAAACAATTGGAAACTGAAGCTATTTAGCTCAAGGAGAAATTCTGTAAGCCTAAACTTCCAAGTTGTTATCAAATTCTGTTCATCCCTTTATCTTCTTTATATTTGTTCTTTTTATGTTAGTTAGACTTGTTATCAGACATGAAATTGTGCCTAAGGGTCTTACTCACAATTTGGGGGAGATTGTTAGGCTCAAGACATGTCTGAATACCACCATTAACAAGCCTAAGCTATGTGACTATGTCGCACTACATGACCTAGTGAATTCTATCACTGGGATATAGTATAGGTCTCTCAATGTACTTATCTTGTTCTCATGAATATCAGCTTGATCATGTATGCTCAGAATTATAATGAGCTTAGTAAGCTTCTTGCAACTAGAATGTAAATAGGCCATTAAATAATTGTCCTGGTAGAAGTTCAGATTTGTTCATGCAGCAGGATAGAGATGAATAAGGCCCCGAAGAAATAAGCTGCAGAAATTTGTCTAAGGCATTATATAGCAAAGTCAGAATAAAGCTATGTCGTGAAGTCACCAATATCCATGTCGAGAAGTCCTAGATCGCATAGTCCATTTTGTACTATGTCGTGAAGTCCTCAAGACTCATGTCGTGAAGTGTTGAAGTCAGCAAGGTCAAAGATGCCTAGATCGTGAAGTCCTCAAATGACTTATGTCGCATAGTCCTCAAATGACTTATGTCGCATAGTCCTCAAATGACTTATGTCGCATAGTCCTCAAATGACTTATGTCGCGTAGTCCTCAAATGACTTATGTCGCATAGTCCTAAAATGACCTATGTCGCAAAGTCCTCAAAGGTCATATCGCATAGTCTTCACAAGGGACATCGCGAAGTCTGGAATGAAGAGGAGTTCACGATATCAACACTTAGCCGTTTACAACAAGACAAATCAAGGTACAGAATCAAGAACCAAAAGAGACAAATACTGAAGCATTTGTTCTGACAAGGTGGTCCAAAGAACAGATGGCAAATCTACAGCTAAACTTGGAGAGAAAGATAAGAGACAAGCAGCTACAGAAACGGGAAAGACTCCGAAAAGCAGGTGGTCCTTCCTGACACAGTTAACCTCTTATGGCAGGACAAGTTGGACTTTCAGCTAGGGGTAACTGTGTAAATAGTGGTGTGCACGGTTTGTATAGGTGAATATATATATCAAGCACACACCACTGTAAGCTGTAAGAGAGATACACATAGTTTTATCTTAAGCACTCTTTTCTCTGTAAGCAAAAACAAGTTACAAACTATTCTTGTTTAGAAGCCAGAAATTCCGTTGTGAATTTCCGGAAATCTGTAGTATTTAATTTACTCAATACAAAGTAGATTAAAGTGATTGTGTGTGTTGTTTATATTCCGCATATTACATAGCATAATCATATACAGTTTATCTTGTGTTTCAAGAATCGAAAAACATCAAACTATCCATTCACCCCCCCTCTGTCTAGTTTCTAGTGGTATTCATTTCTAACAATATCGCGACTATCCGGATAATATGAATTCACTGCTTAGAATACCAAGAACATATTCAGTGAATAGTTACCGTACAATCAATTCCTCATACCATGCAATGTCTCGATTAAATACAAGGCATGGATCTCGTGTCAAGCCTATTGAATTTAATCATATGCTTTCCTATTCACTATGCCTAGTTCCGATTAATTCAAATTAGAAACTTCTTTCTAATTTCATTCACCCTGGCCAGAGATTTCTGAACTAGCATAAATGGAATAGCATAGGATATTCTCTTCCTTCACTGGAAAGGGCAGATCCTTTATTGATCATTCACTATCTTCGTGTACAAATTCTTATACCTAGAAGAGCACTTATTATTGTCCCTTGAGACTAAGAACTAAACCAAAGTATAGTTCAGTGTGCACAAGATGACTATGATGATCTCAAGTCTAAGGACACTTGTACAACCATCACTATATGAACAACTACTGACACATGAGTGAACTCCATTAGTTGTTCAACTATTCGAGTCATGTTCAGTGAACTTATTCTATAATAAGTACCAACATACTAGCTATAGTGTCATCACACAAACGCCTATGAGAACAGACATCATTCACAATGAAGCAAGCATATTATGTACCGATTTTTGCGGATTAATTAACTACCAATTAATTATCCTACGACCAGGAACTATTTAAGTTTAGAGTTATCATCTTTAAGGTCTCATTATCATGATCTCATCATAATCAATTAAAGTTTTACTCTAAACTACGGATCATCTAATTTAAACACTTTAAATAGATAAAGCCCGTTATAAAACATATTACCATTTTATTAAATTAAAAAAACTTGAATCAGATTGAACAAAGTGTCTCATAACTCATCATCCATGATTGAATTTAGGACACACATCTTTCATTTTTTTTACTAAAAGATCATGTATGCCTTGACTTAATTTTCAATTGAAATTAGAAGATATAAATTTTGTTTAGTTTATTCTATACTATCGGAATCTTAGATTTTCATACTTTAAATCAATACATTTAAATTTTAAAATAAATTTACTATTCTTTAACTTTTCTAAAAATTAGTTATTCTATACCATGAAATTTTAGATTTTCATATTTTAAATCATTAAACATTAAATAAATTTGCTACATTTTAACTTTTCTGAAAACACTAAAGTCTCTTAATAAGAATAATTTAAAATTGATAATTGTATTATTTAACTAAAATTATTTTACGTTAGGACTGTGACCACCACGTCATACCAGACCATACCACCTAAACTCCATTACTCCAATTAGATTAATTTTTAATATAATTAAATTTTAAATTAATTTTAAATTATATAATTATAATATAATTAAATTAATATAATTTTAAATTAGATTAAATTAAGGATTTAAATTAATTTTTAGTTTTCATTTTAAATTTGATCACGAACTAATTAATCGAGTTGAACTGGCTACTTGTAATCTTGTATCACCTTGCTTGTTGCTGAGAATACACAGAAAATCTTGGGAATAAATGATGAAAGAGTAATAAGTAAAATACACCAAGTTTGTCGATTACATTATAAAAAAAATTCCATCACTCAATGACTCAAACATTGAGCGGCGGCATGAGCAGCATGAGCAGCATGGTGGTGAATACCAACACCTCAACAATGTCCACCAGCATGGTGATGAGTGGCGGCATGAGCAGCATGGTGGTGAGCGGCGGCATGGGCGTCATGGTGGTGATGAGCGTCATGGGCGTCATGGTGATGACGATGATGACGAGGACTACCACCACCCGAGTCACCGCAACCAAATATGATGATAGAAATAATGGACAGGGTCATTGCAATCATGCATAGCACCAGCATGATGCCTGATGTGCCAATTGCTGCACTGCCGTCGCTAGGCAAAACATGTAATCCCAATAATCTAACCATACCTATATATGCTACCTGTTTCTTACAAACATATAACTGTGTCTTAACAGCATGTGTGCTTATTATATATAGTTGCAAAAAATGCTTGGAGTTGTACTAAGATTCATAAACTTCACGCGTTTAACAGATAGTCAGAATGTAATTTTAATCCCGCAAGCTATCGCAACTTCTATATCAAAAAGACGTGTTTGAATAAACGTATACAGATTCCAAATGGACTTCTTATTATTTGATTGGTTTTTATTAAATTCGGGATCACTTAATTGGTCAACATTTGGACCAATCATAATCAATAAAGAATATTGAATAGTTTTTTTAAATTTAACATTTTTCACAGACATACCTATATTATTCTTTGAAAAATGCTAAAATCCCCAAATTGATTCTCGAACGATGAGAATATAGAAAACGATTTCTCCAAAGAGAGATTATTGAATTTGGCAGCAACCAAGAAGTTTCTAAATAAATGAAAACAAATATCCCAATAATTCTGATAATGATAACCATTAAAACAGAATAGTCTGAATAACCATCTAGATGTAATAATATCTGATACTGGGGATCAAATTTCATATAATATCCAAAATTTCAAGGAACTTCTAGACAAAAGTGAATCCTAAGCGATATATATACATAATTCAGATGACTGTTTCAAGCTAAAAGTACAGATAAGTTTCGCAAACAAGGAAGAATTTATATACAATACAACTTGAGTAAAGCAACTTGCATACTTATTGAACTAATTATCACTTCATAACAATGACAATGGCTGCATTTGTAACACTATATTGACCTGTTGTGCATACACTCTCTCTATAATGAAAATTACAACTAATGCGGAGACTTCTTTCTAAGGCTTCTTGTCACGGGCAGTCTGCATATCTCTACTATCATTGAGTCTACCATGTTTGCTTTCCAGAAACTATACAATCAGAGGACAGATCTTCGAAGCTTTAGTAGCATGAACCTTCAGCTCTTGATCCACAATCACCTTTTCAAAGCCCTCAAGCAGGATAATATTTCATTGCACCACTGGGAATCCTTTATATTTAGCAAAAACCATGGCATGATTTTGTCACATTAGAAGTAACCGATAAATACCCTTTTCTAAGGGTTGTTCTCTGCAACACCATTGTTAATAGGCATAATTTTATTACAATGAGGATACTTGTAAAGATAAATTTTAACTGGAAGCATAATATGCAGGGTCCTGGTCCCTGACTATCGACTGTCAGGGGCCAGTTACATAACATACAGTTTCTTGATCGTTGGATCGACTATTTAACGGTCCAGATTAAAAAAAAATCATCACTCCGCTATAATTTTCCGCGGAGCTAGGAGGCTCCTCGGTTTTTTTCCGTGGAGTGATTAACAGCTCCTCGGAAAATTTCCGCGGATAAGGCGGATTAACAAAATACTTCTAACAGCTCGTGAGATTCTCAGAGGTTATACATCAAACAGTTCACGGGTGGATATATGGGACCTACTTGCAATCTATGGAGTACAAAAAACAATTCAAGGAGATTGATACAATCAGAAGGAAGAAATTTGTTCTGGGTTGTGCATTTTTATAGACCAGCGAACTTAGCTTTTGTGATGAATAGAGATACATGTATGTATAGTGTATCTACTGTCTCTGAAATTAGTTGGTGCTCTTTATCCTCAATTATCACCCACTGCTATCATTATTATTGATATAACCCCGTCATATCATCATGCTATCCATTTTTTTAAGTGCTTCATTCCATGTTTTCCTGTGTATTTCAACTGCAACGAATGATGCTCATATAAACACACCCCTTGAAGAAAAGTCTCTATGTCCAATCCGCGGAAATTTTCCGAGGAGCTACTAATCACTCCGCGGAAAAAAACTGAGGAGCCTCCTAGCTCCGCGGAAAATTATAACGGAGTGATAATATTTTTTTTTTAATCTGAACCATCAAATAGTCGATCCAACGATCAAGAAACTGTATGTTATGTAACTGGTTCCTGACAATCGATTGTCAGGGACCAGGACCCTAATATATAAATGAAATATAACAATTTGAAGATCATCAGTCATTTGCAGCTCAATCCAAAGCTTTTAAATTGGAATCAGCAACACAGTTTATTTCTAGATATTTAAATATAGTTATAATTTGGCATTCAATACCAACTCCATACTTGGATTAAGTTGTCAAAAACAGCATGATCTTACCTTCACTATAAACTATCCAACAGTGTAAAAAACTCACCTACAGATTGAGGATCTTTGTGTACGAAGAAACTTGCAGCAACTATCAAATAACAAAGGAGGAGCATCAGTCCTTTGAAGTAAGTTGAAGTGCCCTCCTGTAATACAATAATATTACAGTCAATCAGAGATTCAGAGTAAAAGAATATATAAAATAACGAATGAAAAAATTATAGTACTTGGTTATAGATACTCAATCATATTTTTTAGTAACATTACAAAATTATTACAAGTGATATGTTCGATGGCAGCAGTAGCATAAGCCTTGCCAAATTTTGATTTATCTCGATGCTTAAGATTTTTCAAAGAGCCGACTTAACTCAGACTAATTTTCAACATGCATATGCTCAAAAGAATTCCATATATTAAAAGACAGAGTTGTATAGATCAGAGATCCATGACTATCTTTCTTGTTCTTTAGCTATAAATCTTTGTAAAATGTTTCTTGGAGAATTTAATTTTTCAAACAGCTGTCTACATTTTAGTTTACAATTTTACGTAGCAGTATGTGGGGTACAACAGACAAGGAGAGCATGGACCCTTTCTTGCAGCATTTTCAAAATCCCAAGCTTCAATCCCTTTGTTAAAAGTATAGATTTTTTTCATGGAAGCTGTAAATTACCATTTACAAAAAGTTTCCAGACAATAGACTAACCTGCAGCATGAAAGCCACTACTATAACACTCATGAAAAGAGTGGCCGTCTCAAAAAGTTGAAAATTCAAATCCACCGGATACCCTAGAATCCACCCAACAACCACGCAAAAGGGAATCTGCAATTATAAGTATAATATTTAAATAAATGATAACAAGGTATACTATACAGTAAAACCCAGAAAAAATATAAGTGTGTGTGTGTGTGTGTTTAAAACATAGAAATAGTTCATGAACAACATTAATGCACAAGACACTCTGAAACTACCCCAAACATGGCAATCTGTGTTGATGAGCCTATCGCCACCCCCAGAGAGAGGTCCTGCACAAACACAGCATATATTAAATGTTACAGGAACATGTACATAATTAACCTGTGTGAAACTAGAAGGATAAATGCTTACAAGCTTGTCTTTCATAGCAAACATAATGGCACCTGCATGTTCTGCAGCATTTCCAACAATTGGAAGTAAAATCACACTTATGAATGCAACCGGCATGTTCAGAGCAACAGATGCCCCCTGAAAGGAAAACCAGATTACTCTAACATTAACTGCAACATGAATTACAATTCTATGACGAAAAATTTAGAATTCAAATTGTGTGTATATATATATTGAAATTTTCAAAATTTCGCTTTCTAGTAGAGATGATGTTTCCATGAAGACCCCCAACTTGTATATATATATATATATTGAAATGTTTTAAGTTTTTTTTTTTTTTGAAAAGCTGCAAATGGCATCAATATTTGGAAGTCAACAAGAATCTTTCTTCCTCTTTTATTGTTCTGTAACCTAGTTAGTCTAACCATAGACTACTCGAAATCACAGGCTATTAAATTACTAATACCACCTTACTTCTCTTTCGAGGGCAGTATTACAAGCAAACTCTCCCTATGTATTTGTATACACAAGTGTGAGGGCGTGTGTGCGCGTTACTAATATAAATGTATAACCATACTCTATACAGAACGTTAACATATATATCTAAAGAATACAAGTAGCATGTAATAGCCAAACTTGGCTATAGATCCCTTTCATAACTTCATTTTTAAATATATCTGTGAAATGTTAACCATGAAGATGTGATTTATGTACATTGAAGTGTTTATCAAGTTTCATGTGATATTATAAATTTTAAACCCTTGCTAAATTCAAGTCAACCTTTTTAGAAATTCTTAAAGTTAGTCCTGACAAATGAATGAATTTCTAATAAAACAGAGCTGGGACAGTACTGGAAGAATACCTCAATGGCATTAACTAGGTACTCTGAAAGTGCTGATATCCAAACAGTCAAAACAAAGAGCCATAGTATTGATTCCCATTTTGAGATCCGAGGAGTTTCTTCATCAACTAAGTTCCCATCCTGGTTACTGTCTTCCTGATTTCAAACAACTTGTCAGTCAAACAATAATATTGCAGTGGCCCAGAAATATAACATAGAAAATGCACAGGGGCAGAAATAAACAATAGCACGTTATTTTTGTTACGTCAGCCATGTTTTTCCCACTCATATATATTTTAAATTCGTTCCTGACATGTAATACCCAAAACATAATTTTGTATTCCTCATTCAGGACATTCAAGAGATGTGGACCAGAAGTTTATTAATGAGGATCGTGAAATAAACACCATTTAAGTTTTATGAGCAACAAATTAACATAATGTGTTTGAAAAACTACTAACAGATATAAATGAACTAATTAAAAAGCTTCAGCAAAGGAATATTTTAAGAGAGAAAATAGACAACGGAGCGTTGAAATCAAGGGATTTTCTCATACATCTCAGGGTAAGCGACTGAAACATCATAGAATATGTAATGAGAACAATGTGCTGCATTTTTATGATGACTTCACATCTGATGACCAAAATCAATAGATAGACGTGGAAAATGTGATACAAGAACACAACACAAAGTTATAACAAAATGTCTAGAAAAAAACCGAGCAACCAAAGTGTTGAAGAGTGTATTTCTAAAGAGAAACAGTAAATTGACATAATGACCTCACTGATTGGAGAATACATATTACTCTGGCTGGTAAGCTGGAAAAAGAGATACGCGCCATATGCTATGAGCATGACACAGCTGCTAAACCTTGAAAGAGCTAATTCAGACGTTCCATCATGCAACTCTGTGTGTGTAAAGTGGAGAACTGCTGGGAACAGAAGGCCCATTACTGCCATCATGAGTAATCCCGAATTCACCAAAGCAGTTCCCTGCCATCAAACCAGGAACTAAATCAATCAAGTTATGCACACACAATAATTCCGATGTAAGAAAATTATTTATCATTTGATGGGTGCATAGGTAAATACATATATAGTTCCTCAATTTAGTACGGGCACCAAGTCAGGCATTTCAAGTGACCCACCTTATTAAACACTTGTTCCTTACTAGGATGAACAATTCCACCACAGAAAAATGCACAACCAAGCACGAGCAACATGTTGGATAGAATCGAGCCCAGTAATGACTGCTGAATAACACGCAGCATGCCATTTCTCATCGCATACATGGAAATAATCAATTCTGTTGCATTTCCAAAAGTAGCATTTAGAAGACCCCCAACTGCAATTTCAGAAAGGATAAAAAAATTAGAAGAGCCCCAACTACATGCATAGTAAATTTTGTAACTTTATAAATAAAAAATCATGAAAAGAGTAAAGACACCTACACTTGATTATTATAGCATATCAATTACAATTTACAGTGTGCCAATTTTAACATCAAAATTAGAGAAATGTAACAAATTGTTTAATTTTAATAGAAAATTCAAAGAATATATGCCTACAAAACCTAGAAATATAAAAAAAATGAAACCTGTATCTCCGGTGAAACAAGCCAGCTGCCTGCAATTAAAAGAAGCCAATTTAAGTTGTATACTCCGGAAATAGAAGAAACCTCACGCTAAACATTTTTAAGCCACATAATTACAAAATGCAAGTCAATGGATTTTCCTGGTTCATCAGCACTTTATTACATAACATAACTAGAAATGGATACATAAGAAACTTGCAAATGTTTTTTGCATTTTTATTTTCTCTAGTAACAGAACTAAATAAAACTGGGGGGGGGGGGGGGGGGGGGGTTTCGATTATTCAGAATGCACCAATAATTGGAAAAGGATCTGTCTCTAATAGTTAAATTTAATGAATCAGTAACGTACGGAAGGATGTCCAGGGACTTGATATCAGTACTAGCATGCTTGCATCACCTTTATTAAGAAAAAAATTCGATTAAGATAGTCATAAGGACATCTTAGTGATATAGCGCTGGCATGGTTATCTATAAGATCGAGACTAGATAAAACTGGTCAATTACATGTTTAATCGAGGTTTACATTACATTTTTAAGTCTAGACAAATAATAAGTTGTTACATGTTACATATTTCCTTCATATAGATTCATGCTATAGAGTATAGACGACAAGCATAGGGCATTACTCTGTAGCCCAACCCAGCCGCTCTGCCAAAGGTATGATGCCTAACAAACTCAGGATGAAGACCCAACCCTGAAATCAAATTATAAGGTATAAATATGAGAAATTATCTGTACAAACATCTATGAGTTTCCAACAGCACCTGCAACTCACTTTTTGGTTTGCCACATTATGGACCAGTATCGCTAAAGGCCCAAAAGGTATAAGTAAGTTGATTTTGTCTGAGAGCAAGACGACTTTTATACTGTTGAATATACAATGCATTATACTTCTCAAATCAAGCTTTTGCAGGCTAGCAGAATCCAGTGGTCTGTTGGGAGGTGTATCCAAATTAGGCATCTTCCTATCCGTTGGCGCAGTGCTGATCATGCTATCATCTCCCTGCTGTAGTGATCCCATCTGCGGATAGTTAGTAACCTTCAATCACTAGATTAACTGTAGTTTTCAACTAATTAACTATGTTGATGCACATAACAATTAAAATTTAACAATGTTGGCTAACCTACATATATATCACAACAAATTTTTGGGTTATTTTACGACATATATTCCGTAGTAACTAACTAGTCTATGGGCCTGTTTGTGTACTGGTTTATAAGTCAGCTTTTCAGCTTATGAGGGGTGTTTGTGTACTCAGCTTATTTGATAACTTATAACTTATAAATTGATAAGTTGAATGTTAGAAATCACTAACATTTTACTTAACTTATCAACTTATTCTTTGATTTCTTTATATTTTTAATACTTTATATTTTTACCTTTGTGTTTTTAAATATTTTTTTAATTTAAAATGCAAGTGTTAAAATCATTGTATTTAATAATTATTTTTTCAAATTTAATTTAGCAAACTCTTAACTAACTTATAAGTAAATTTATCTGAACACCCTTATAACTTATAAGAATCCATCAACTTATCACTTATAAAGCACTTACTCATTTTAATCTATACGTCAACTTTTTTGTGATATCCCAAATACGCGCTATTATGTATGATTTCATTCATGCAAAATGAAAAAAGAAGAAGAAAGTAAGTACTCACTTGAATGTGGGAGCTAGTTTGAGACATGTCTGAATAAGTTGTTTGAAAGCACTAGTAACGTTGTTGCCCAGTTCCAGAAAGTACACAAACTACATTTTCTAACATGTGCATAAGTCTCTGCTCAACAAACGAAATTTCTTACAAACTCAGAAAATTGTTGCATCCTTAACAAATTTAAGACCTCGTTATTTAAATCAGACATAATTTAAATTAAATCAATTAAATTAAAAGAACATGGTTACATAAACATGGGTGAGAAGAAAGAAGGGAAAGAATCAAAGTATATAAACCCCAGAAAACAAGATCAGGAGTTATAAATTGATGTAACATCAGAAATTGGAGTTATTATTTGTAGTTATTAACCTTACTTGTGAGAGGCGCCAAGGCGGTTACTGTTACTGATCGATCTTCAGAGAGAGAGAGAGAGAGAGAGAGAGAGCGGAGAAACCAATCAAGTCATTGTCTGAGACTCACTTTTAGTAATATTTTGAGTGAAAATAGAAAAAGAGATAATTAATTTAACAGTAATTGGATATACATCTCAAACCGGCTATTAATTATGCATATTTATCCAACTGAAAATTTAAGAAAGTATAAACGTTTTTCTTCTAAGAAAAATTTTAATAATTTTGAAATCATTTATATATTGAAATAATTTTATAATTAAAAATTCGAAAAAGATAAAATTTTGATTTTATCATATATTTTATAGTACTTTTGTAATATGAATAACATCAACTTAATAATTTTTCACTTGATTAGATTTTATAAAATTTGGATAAATATCCGCACGATAATAATCACATGATTACTCTTAATTGCTAAAATATTAATATAGTTTTTAATGACATAATATAAACTTTATCAAATTGATTATTTGAATATAAAATAAATAAATATTTTAGCAAAATTGTCGATATATAACATAGACAATGTGATTTTAACAAAGTCAGAGTATATTTATAAAAAAATCGATTTATATTTAAGGTCGACACATATTACGAAATCTATTCATAATCTATGCGGGTCTCACTCATTTTTTTTATATATTTTTGTACATATTTGTATATTTCAAAACTCAAATATTTAGTTTTAGTCAAATGTTTATTAGACAGTACCAAAATTCTATTTTAAAATTTTGGTAAATTGAAACATTTTTTATCTTATTATTTTGAATTATTTTTTAACTCCAATTTAAATTTTGATCAATATAAATTATGATTAGATGACGTTAATGGCATTTGCATTTACGTGACATCTAAGATCAAATTTTTTAATTTCATCGTAGATGGATTTAACCATATGTTATAATTCAACCATTGTTCAGTTTACTATATTATATAATAATTCATATTATCATACTTTATTTGAGTTATAATTTAATTGGTCATTAATTTTTTTTGTAGTTTTGTAATATTTTGTGATTCAATCATATATTTGTTCATTTTATATTGAATATTAATTACGTAAATATCTATGTACTTTGTTCATTTTATATTGAATATTAATTACATTATTTTCTATATATATAAAATATATATTCTATTTTTAGAATTGTCATCTTTTTAACATAAATTCAATTAAATTGTCTTTTATTATGTTTTGTTTTTTTAGACCAATCATAGTTGCTGAAAGTCTAAATAGTTGGTATGCCAAATATCTTTAGTATTATTTTAGAGGGGTAAAATTATAACTATCGATTACCAAGTGGGACCGATACTTTTTATAAAAATTTAATATCTTTAATAATATAATATTGATTAATTTAGAGGGGTTCTACTGTATTTTGAATGGGCTTGGAGTACGATTGCAGGAGGTCAATGGTTTGATTCTCAAAACTAACATAATTTAATTTACTTTTTGCATAAATATTAAAAAAATGACATTTTTGTAATATTTCAAAAAATAAGGGCAAAATCATAATTTCACAGTCATTAAAATAACATTTCTATCCTTATGTTGAGGTTTAATATATAACAATAGATTCTTGATGATCTTGATGTTGCTATTTTTTTAAATAATTATTTTGATTTAATTTTGCTATTGATAATAATTATTTTGAAGGAGTTTGGAGTTTTTAAAGGCCATAAATCATAATAGAATTTTTTTTTTATTAGTGTGGTTTATGATTATATTTAATCAATGTTTTTCAACGATCCAACTGTAGGGATGAGAAGATTACGTCAAAATATAGTTGTAGAACATGGGACGATTACATCAAAATATAGTTGCAGAATATTTTTTATGCAAATTTTAGTTATAGATTATTAATTTTATAATGATATTATTTTCTTATACAATGTTAATGGTAAAGATTAATTGATTTTTTTTGGTTAAAAAAGAATTGATCCAAATCACTAAATTATTTAAAAATTTGCAAATCTATTCATTTTTACTAGATAATTATATCTGTACGTTTGAATTTTTAATTAAATATTTAAATATTATGAATTTGAGATGTACTTAGTAGAAATTTTTTCTATAATGACCTTATATACTCTTTTCCTATTTTAAATATGTTATTTGTCGTAAAATATATCAAGTACAACTTGATCAAATCAGACATTTCCCCACTTTTTTTTAGAATTGAAGGTTGTTTTCGTGAATAATCGATTTAGTGGATATAACAAAATAGGAGTAAAGGCTCTCCTTGTCAGTAATTTAGAGTTAAAATATCCCAAATATCGCAACTAAAAAAGATGATTTTTTCAACAAAATAAAACGCCAACTACAATTGCGTTTATAGAAACGTGATTTGAATTAGAGTTTTTTGTATTTATCTTTACTATAAACGCTGTTTCATATTATGTTTACTGTTTTTTTTTAAAAAAAAAAATTTTATGTCAAAACGCAAATTAAACTTACATTTTCAGGAATTGTTTTTTGTAAAAACGCCACACGAAATTGCTTTTCTAAAAATCTAACATAAAATTGCGTTTTAAAGTAAATATTTGAGATCATTTTTTTTCGAATTTTGATAGAAAGAACAAACACCAACAAAATAACCGGCGGCAAAATATATACTAAGCATATAATCTAATAAAGTTGTACTGTTTTGATTTGTTTTTTCCCCTTCAATTATGCTTGTTCTGACAAGATAAAGAATCGGTTATTAAATAAAATAAAATGGCAGATCCTCTTTTTTCTTTAAAAGCCTGCAGAATGCCAGAATCTGTTCTATAACAAATGTTACTCTTTTATTCCTCTCATTTTTTTACACTTTCATTTTTGGTACGTTCCTTTCATTTCTTTACATACCAAAAATAATACTCCCTCTGTCCCAGTTTTATTGTCCAAAATTTCTTTTTTCGTTCGTCCCAAAATTGTTGTTCACTCTTAGTTTATATGATAAATTATGTGTTAATTATGTCAATTTTTATGAAAAGTAATACAACTTTTTGATAACTATCCGTTTATTTCATATGATTGAATAAAAATAAAAATCAAATCACATCCACTACTTTCCTCCACTTTACCTATTTTATACCCACTTTATACATTAAATATTAATTGATCCCACCACTTTACTCATTTTCTTACTTTTCTCTATTAATTTACATTTTTTCTTAACGTACCGTACCCTCAATGTAAAGAATTGAGGGGCGGAGGGAGTATATCCCAATTGCTGCGACATAGAGTATACCGATAGACAACTCCTGTATACTGTTATGTACGACCCCTGGAAAGTATTAACAGGAAACAAAACTCAACCACCTATAACCCCTCGACCATATAAAAAACAGTGTCCTAAAAAACAAAAACAGAAATCGGAGTTAATCGGTAAAGGCACCGTTCAAGGATTAATCGGGTTATTAATCAGAATAAATTTAATAATATTTTTCATATACAATTATATTCATATATATAATTGTTTCGTTATTTCAACTAAACATGTGTTATTATCATATATTTATGCAAATATGTTAAAAATATTATATAATTTTAATAAATAAAATTTTGAAGGTTTAACTTTTTAATTAAAGATCAATTTAAGAGAAAAAATTAAGAGAATTTACGATTTTGGCATCTAAAATTATAATTACAAGTACAAAAATAATGTTTTTTCCTATCATTTAATCAAGTTTCTACATTTTAAATTTCTATTTTTTTAAATTTTAAATATTTTTTAATAATTAGCCCAATTTTGACCGATTAATCCGATTTTCGACCGATTCAGCCGATTTTTGACCGTTTTTCTGAAAAAACGATTAATTGTTCGCTTAATCAGTTCGGTGATCCGCCGTCTAGCGATTAATCGGCGATTAATATTAATCGCCATTAATCGCCGACTTTTAGAACACTGAATTAAAAAGTATAAACCCGTAGTTGCAGAAAGCCAGAAATTAGTTAAGCTGACTTGAAAATTTTACATTTTCACCATAATTGCCGAGTTATGTCTTCCCGCTAGTACATGAAGTGAGGGGAAGATATAAAATGAGGCTCATTTAAGGTTACACTTATCATTAACAATCTAACAAGTTGCAGATGGATTGCATAGCCAAGGAAGATCTCTAAATTACAGTGCCACTGGGAATCAAAGCATCCTTGATTATTGTCACGATTCCACTCTTTATGAAGTAACCATCGCTTTCTCTTGCTGCTTCTTGAACATTGTCGCTATTTATGATCTGAAATGATAAAGTTCAAGGGCATATATTTAGTTCTTGAATTCTGGAAAATGATGCAAATTATACGAAAAATGTTATTTTTTACAAGAACATTAAACACCCGACACTTAGAAAATACTTAACTCATGAGGAATATTGATCTCGTCATCCATCTTCCTATTACAGAGAGAGCTAGGGAGAGAATATAAACGGTAGCTCTTCATGCATGCAAGCACCAATACATATATGTATATCATTACAGAAATGATTGGCCATGAATCGTAACAATGATTTTCTATTCATTACTAAGTGATCCACTTATAGTTTTGCTAAATACATTTACTTATCCAAGATGCACAAGCAAAATCCTGTTAGCTTGATGGCTAGTGCTTTTTCACAAGTACCACGTCACTGATCACCTCTAAACCGTAAAATGGTTTCTTGCAACTTTTGCCTTATTTTTATCATTGTACTTCCCTTTTCTCTAGGGGTAACATAAGTCGGTGTTGCAGACAGTACACATGAATATACATGTATTTGACAGTCCAACAATAGTACTTTATTCTTACAGTTCAACACTATTGATTTATAATATTTCTATATAGCTTCTTATAAGCAGTACTCTTGGAAAAAGTTCTTGTTTTCTGAAAGCGTAGTAATCGTGTCAATTTTGAAATTTTAATAATAATATGTTGTCATTGGCCGATAGATTTCCAAAACTTAGAGCATAGCTCTTTTTGTTTGGTGGAAGTAATTATTGAAACTAGTATTTTACGGCACAGAATTGTTTATTTTTAAAGAAAAACACATGAAGCCCATACCTTCACGTTGTCCCCTATGCGGGCATTCTTGTCAATAATTGCTCTTCTGATGTGAGAATTCTTGCCAATACCGATCGGGACACCACCCTTTGCAGCTAGAGACTTTCTGTCGATATCCGTCTGTCGACAGAAACAATCCAAAGGTTAGCAATTAGGAAACAAGTGTAAAAGATATTTTACATAACCAATTCCACCCACAAGTTCTAATAGGTAACTTTGGCTTGAATTCTTAAGCAAATAATGACAAAGTTATCTACAATCCTTTCGCAGTCTCTATTCGACACACAATTTCTTACAGGTAACTTTGGCTCAACTGCCCTAGCATATTATAATCAGATATGAAGAGGTTATCTACAAGCCTTTGGTAGTCTCCAATCCCCCCCCCCCCCCCCCCCCCCCCCGCGCACGCGCACGCGACTGAAAGTCTGAAATTGAAAATTTGTGAAAAAAAACTATGGAAAAAAATTGGTAGGAGGGAAGACTGGAAAAGAAATGACAGTAATTACTTTTTATGACGAGATTTGTGAATGAAATGAGGACCATGGAGAATATCATTCCTTTCAAATTGTAGTTTTGAGTTCTAGTTCAATTTGTAAGGAATAGAATGGAGGAAGGAAAGAACATCATGAGTGATTACTCATTAGAAGTAAAAGTATCATTCCATTCCTCCTAATTTCATTCATCCAAGCAAACACAACATTTGTGTTATATTTCACAAAGAATAATTCAAATTAACGAGATGTATATTCCAGATCTGACAGACATATTACCTCGTAATAATCAGCTCCCATCAACAGAGTATCTTCAATAATTGCACCTTCTGAGATGCAAGATCGAAGGCCTACCACTGAGTGGTAAATTTTGCAGTTCTGCACGAGGATTTGTAAGAAAGTCAGCTACATTGACTCAATGATACCTTTACTGCTAAACACAACTTAAGACGTCATAATAAAATAGAGCATAAAAGATAGAATCATACACTATCTCCAAATTGTGCTACTATGATGGTAGACTTTATCTATGGCAATCTTACTCATATAACACAAGATAAAAGTTGGGAGCTGGATTTTTGTAACTGTATATGTTATTCTACCTTTTTGGAATTATCGTCAAACACGAGAAATATGTCTCACCACAATATAGAATTATGTCTATCCATCAGTTTTTCAATTTTCCCACTGTACTACTGATAAAGTGTGGGACTACTAAGAACCAGGCCACCTTAAATTTTTTCCAAATGGACATTTGGTATCTACAATTCATGCACCTTGATTACACAACCTTCACTTCTCAATTTTCCCACTGTACTGATAAAGTGTGGGACTACTAAGAACCAGGCCACCTGAAATATTTTCCAAATGGACCATTTGGTATTTACAATTCACGTACCTTGATTACACAACCTTCTCCAATAACGCTGTCTGTGACATCAGCATCAAGCATCTTAGAAGGGGGTAAATATCGAGGTTGTGTATAAATAGGCGATGATCGGTCATAGAAGCTGAAATAAATTCAGACCATGTTTACTTTAATGGTAGAAAAACATAAGACATTCAATTAGGGTACGTTACATATACTACTGATTCTTATCTGAGCAATACCTAAAATCTGGCACTGGCTTCTTTGTGATTCCCAAGTTGGCATTGTAAAATGCCTCAATGGTACCTATATCTTCCCAATAGCCATCATACAAGTAAGCTTGCACCTGTGTAAGTTTGAAGAATATTAGATCATATATCTGGCTTCTGGAAAAGAACACGCAGATAGCAAAATAGTCCAGTGGCTAAGCAAATTAAACAAATCAACATTAATATTTGATGATAGTTCGATTCATTATCAAGATACACCTGAAAAAGTTTTGATCAACTAGATCAACAAAGGTTAAAAAAGTTCGACAATCGTAAATAGGTTGCAAAATGATGTCTAAGCAAGTATGAGTCTTCAAAGCTTGCCATCATGAAAGTTAAAGAGAAATAACAAAGTAACAAATGCCCGGGTTACAATTAGCAGATATATTCACATGATAAAACTTTTAAACGCCTAGAAAACGGACAGTTATACTCAGATACAACTCAATAAAAGTACATTCTGGATATACGATAAATTCTAGGTATATATTAATGAAGACAATTAGGAACTGCGTACTCTCAATCCAATAGAAGTTGCACCAGGAATAACTTCACTTCCAAAATCATTGGCTCCGGGAAACGTATCTCGAAGCAAATTCAACATTACATCTTTACTGACAACATATATACCCATACTTGCAATATAGGGCATCTCTTTGGCTCTCTGATCATCAAGACCCAAGATAGTCGTATCCACCTAAAACAAAGATTAAACAAATAGGACAATATTTTTTCACTTGCCAGGCAGCAAAAGTATGACTAATAGATAGACACAAGGAAGGAAGTTTCAAAACACCAACTTACAACATTATCGTACCTTCATAGATTTCAATTGATCGCCTTTTGGTTTCTCTGCAAATTCAATTATACGTCCTTCTTCATCGATCTTCATCAGACCAAAAGCAGTTGCACGTTTTTCATCCATTGGCAGGGCAGCTACAGTGATATCAGCATCAGTTTCTCTGTGTGCTTGAATAAATCTCTCATAATCCATCCGGTAAAGATGGTCCCCAGCAAGAATCAGGTATTCGAGAACATTGTGCTCCTCAAACAGCCACAAATATTGTCTCACGGCATCAGCTGTACCCTGCAACCAATTTAAACTGAAATCAGACTAGAGTTCAGAAATTCTATATAAGAAAAAAGAGTAAGACACAAACAGAAGACTATGTTGTTACATTAATGCACTTAAGCTATAGAGCGATCCTGCTTCTAAGAAGTTACTTCAGACCAATATGTTTTTTTGAAGGACTATAATCCACGATTTGAAATTTTTTATACCTGGAACCAGTTTGGGTTCTCCGGACTCTGCTGAGCCGCAAGAACTTCAACGAATCCTTCGTTCTTGTAACCACCCATATTGCTTGCATAAGCCCGTGAAAGGTGGCGATTGAGGGATGCAGAATTGAATTGTGTAAGAACATAAATCTTTGATATGTTGCTATTCAAGCAATTGCTAACAGGAATATCAATGAGCCTATAATTTGCTCCCAAAGGAACCGCAGGTTTTGCCCTCTTCTTTGTCAGAGGATAAAGACGGGTGCCAGCTCCACCTCCAAGAATAATTCCCAAGACACTCTGCAGAAAATCACATATAGAACCAGATGTTTTAATTATGTTTATATGTGAACCCCTATTCATAACTCATAATACAAATTTTATTCAAAGTACCAAAATTTAGCAAGCTATTATGCACGAGTAATTAACAACATATTAATGTCATTCAAACCTTAGCTACTTACAATAAAATACAAATAAATAATTAGGCTACTTAGTTAGAAGTATCCAGTATTCTCCAAAATAGCGTCAAAAATTGTTGAATATGTGATATGATCCTGGTAAGCCCAATTCCTAACAACTTGAGATTTTAGGACAATTGGTAACTTAACATGGTATCAGAGCTCCCCAATTCCTAACATCTTAAAAAACATGCTTACATAATGCCCCCCTCTCCCAAACAGTACATGCAATCGTTCAGTACATTATCGATCCAACTCCGACCATGGAAACCTTAAAAAAACTCAGGGACTTGATGGATTGCATTAAGACCGAAACATTGATTGAAGAACTATCCTGCAAGACAGCTTAGAGAATAAACAAAAATGTTTAATCTCTTTAGTTTTTGCCAATCCCCTCCCAAATTTTGGCCAGAAAGAATATATAAAAAAACTGTACAGGAATTAAATTGGTAAACTATAAATAATCAAATCCAACTATTAGATAGGAAAAAGAGTAAAGACCTGGTTCAACTTATGAGAATGCGGAAACTTCAAGCCCAGGAACAAGTGGAAGTTAAGAATAAAAAGTAAATATACAGTATTTAGCTAAAAAATCCAACTAAGCTGAGTTAAAGTACTTAACAACTAAAGCAGTTCTAACTATTTTAGTGTTATAATCAATGCTTAGACAACTTAAGGGAGAACGATAATTCAATCAGTCAAGCAACGAATACTAGAAACACACACACACGAGAGAGAGAGAGAGAGAGAGAGAGAGAGAGAGAGAGAGAGAGAGAGAGAGAGAGAGAGAGAGAGAGAGAGAATACTAGAAACACACGCGAGAGAGAGAGAGAGAGAGAGAGAGAGAATACTCGGCTAGCGTCAGGATCAAGACAGGTTTGAGAATTCTGAGAATCGGAAACGGCCTTGGGAGATACGATCATTGAACGCCTGCCACTGTTACCTCGTTCAAATGAAACTGAAGTGATCTTATCACCGGAAAAGTTTGACGACGAGAATGATAGTCCCGGAAACAAACTCGCCGGCCGTTTGATTGTCCTCTCTATGCTGTGACCGGAATGCACACCAATGTGTGAGCTTCCGATAACAACACTGGCCATTGGGATTCGTGATCACGAGTGAGGAGCGAGCGAGCTGAAATAATGAACAAAATTTGATGGATGTGTGTTAATTACATTATTGTCCCTGGGGTTTTTGCAAGGTGATAATGTGAATGAAGGGTAAATTTGGGTTTTCAACTTGTTCAGATACAAACAAGGAAATTGTGACATGTTCACTCACATGTCACATGCGACCTGTGAATGAAAGATACGGTGGGTGGTGAAAGTTGGTGTTTTTGTTGTCTTCTTAATCAAGTACAGTACAGTACTATTTTTAGTTAGTGGTAATCAATGTCAATAATGTAGAATTATAAACTGTTTTAATAATGCAACAAAATTACAAATTACATACAGAAAATACAACTGGATTGCAATCGGGTCCCAAATTAGTTTCCGAATGTCAAGTGTATTGTTCTAATTGATTAGAATAAAATAAACCCTCTCCGTATTCACATCAACCTCTTCAATTAAAATTTCTCAATCTGACACATCATTCGCGAGCAATTTTTGAGTATCAATTTGGGGTACCTAATATTACCCTAAATATTTTAACAGGCTCCAACTAATTTTATCAAAAAGTAAATTTACATTCTTTAACCAAACTTTCTGTAACATTCAAACATGAAAATCCAACCTCAATCTGTAAGGTCTGTAACAATTATAAATAATAAGAACAAGATATTTTGATTATTACAGTCGCAGTTTTATAAATATCTAATATTTTAATTTACATATTTTACAATCTACAGCAGACCAACGAATAAACATATTAATTTGTGTTTTTTCTGTTTTCAATTTCAAAGAGACTGACAAGATCCTTCCACTGAGAAAAGAAGATATAAATGGAATCAACAATCAACAATCAGTCTCTAATTACAGCTTTGAACAATCCATTACACTGAGAAAAGAAGATTAAAATGGATTTTAACTGCAACATCCACCTGCTTGAGAAGTCGAACCATCTCTTCCTCCTGACGGCCCCTGGATGCCACCATATCCAACCTTTATCCCATAAGACTGCAAAAAAGAGACGCAAAAATATCGACTAGATGAGCAACCGCATTATATTGCAAGTGAACAAGTACCCTACTGTTCCAGGAATCAAGAATCACTATGTACTTGACAGTGCCTTCATTTATTTATTCATTTTTAAAAAATGAATGGAGAGGAAAAAAAACATACCTCATTTGATACGTCAAAAATTCCATCCTGGATCTTCTTATGAATTGTAGCTGCAGTACTAATAAATGCCTGCGATATAATGTTATTATTAGATAGAAAGAGGAATAGATGCTAAATGCTTTTATTGAGATATAATATCAATTCTGGCAATAGTATTAAAGAGACACCTCTTCAACATTTTGAGCAGTTTTTGCAGAGGCCTCCATAAATATTAAGCCATGTTCCTTGGCAAATTGTTCGCCTTCCTCGGTGCTTACAGCCCTTCTATGAGCAAGATCAGATTTATTTCCTATAAGCATAATAGTCATATTTGCATTTGCATGCTGCCTAGCATCCTCCAACCAGCTCGCAAGATGATTGAAAGTTTCTCTCCTGAATTTGAAGAATGTGAAGTACATTAATTTTCCATATCAGATATAGTAGACAACATACCTCAATACATTCCACCAACAATAATAAAAACTTCCACAAGTACAATCAGTCAAAAAAAGATGTAGACATCTTCAGCAATAGGCAAGAAAATTATCCGACTTTCTAATGTACATGTTCTAAGACAGATATACAGTCCACTTAAAATACTGCATATGGTTTCTGCTTTGATCGGGTGTTCTAAATAATGATTGGGCAATAAAAAAAATACTTCGCCATATACAGGTGTACACTTCTTTTCACAAAGGAAACATTGTAGATATCTTATTTAACCATTCAGATAATCTTTACTGGTTCATTGGCTAAAAGTGAATCAATAAACAATTTGAACAGAAGTCGCTTCTCGTTTTACTATCATGTGTTTTTTCAATAGTGTCATTGTGGTAGCAAAGATATTACCTAAAGTATTATTGCAAGTAAACACTATGGAAAACAGTATTCCATTACTATCACTGATAGCCTCTGCCTTTGATGGAGATAAGTTCTCAATAAATATGCTCCAAAAGTTTTCTTCACAAATTATCTCTTCAAACTTTACAACATATTATAAACTTTATAAAACCTTTTGAAGAATTAAGATGTTAGCACTTACATATATAACTAGCGTAAAAGCTCGTGCGAGGCACAGACCTGTTTATATACTGAAAAAATAAATTCGCACCGATATATATACATATCAAAATAATTTTGTAAATATGGTAAATGATAGTATTTTGAATTTATATTATATATGCATAGTATTTATATATATATTTTTTTCTAATTGAATAAGATTTCATAAAATTTGGATAAATTTCTATAAGATAAAGATCAAATGATTTTTTTTAATCTTCAAAATATTAGTTTAATTTTGAATGTCGTGAAGTGAATTTTATCAAATTTAAAAATTCAAGATAATTTAAATGGTTATTTTATCAGAGTTCTCCGTATATAAAATGAATATATGTAAACTCATGTATCTCTTCTATATATAATAGGAGAACACAAGGGTAAAAAGAGCAAATAAAATCTCTGTGAAATTACCATATTACCCTTATATATTATGAAATTACATGACATGTCACTACATGTCACTACTTTCTTATCTAAAGAAAAAAAATTGAATAAATAATATTTTTGTGATGGATCGAACCCTTGACCTTCTCTAGAGAAGCTATCTTTAGAGCCATTGAGCTACACGATTTCTTTTGATTTTAAGTTAAAATCATATTACATGAACCCCACATTTTTCTTTATCCAATATTTATTGTTATTTAAACTTTTTAGTAAATATAAGGGTGATTTATAATATTTATTAAACTTAATTTTTTTTAATTCTTAAAGTATCATACATAACTATATATATTACCAATCTTATAAAATTTTAATATTAAGTTTTAGAAACAATATTATGTCTGGTGAATTTTTATCTATCTTTTAGTTAAACAAATATTTCGAATATGTAACTTAACTATAATATATTTTATTTTTTTCTTACATAAAGGTCTAACTTTTCTTGTACTACACAATATATTTGAATCATTAGATATTTAATATATAAAATAACATAATTTAATTATTTAATATATAAAACGTTGATATAACATATCACAAGTAGTTAATTTACATATTTATTATTTATTTATTTTTCAAACTAATGAAAATTAGTGTAACAATATTTAAAAATTAGACAATAATTTAGGTATGGGCGATCGCTCACTTCGGGATCGGGGAGTTTTATCCCCTCCCCCGATCCCCAAACCTGAACTCCCTCACCAAACTCGCCTCGATCCTCGAGCGACGATTATATTACTTATCCTAACAATAACCATTAATCATTGTTAAATAGCACATATCGAACATGTATACATGATATTTATGATTATTCTTCTTATCTATACAAGTATATAGTCGGTGCAATGGATGAGTAACTTTTAAGTTTGTTATCTTAATTGTATTAATATTTTATTTTACATTTATATTTACTTTTTCTGAAAATGATCTTAAATTTAAATTGTTTAATGTGATTGTTGAACTCGATGTTGAATTGACGTGTGTGTCTGTGTTTGAGCGTGATTAAATTGTGTTTTAAGAGTTTTGTGTTTTGACAATATTTTAAAAATATATTTTAATTAAATTGTTATTTTTAATAAATTAAGGTCAAGTTGCAAACAGAAAAGGATTAAAGTGCAAATATCAAAATATGAGTATTATACTGACCAACCGACTTCTAAACTATATTTTGATTAAAATTGTTGTTTTTAATAAATTAACCTAAAATAGTAAAAATAAAAGAACTAATGTACAAATATCAAAATATGAGAACCATACCGACCCACGATCAAACTTTCAATGTTTCGGTGAATAATATTTTTCAATGTTTCGAAGTGGTACCAACCGTACTAAATAATACAAGGATTTGGCACATAGTAGTTCCACTTAGTCAATTAGTTGAACAGTTCGATGTTATGAAAGTTAGACAGATAGAGGAAGAGAAATAAAGACAAATAATGCTTAAAATCAAGAGGTTAAAATAAAAGACATAAAAATGTTAGAAATAAAGTTTTAAGAACGGAAAATGCAAGGCTAAGTAGAATATTAGAAGATTTAGGAAGGCTTTTGACTAAAATCAGTACTAAAACCTACAATCTCATACTGCAACATCTTGAAGGCTATTTAGTTTATATCTTGAATATTGTTGGAGATGAGCTAAATGGATGCATCATTTTTTAAGAACTAAAAAAAAGTTTAGGATTGTAAGTATTATAAAAAGTCATCTTAATTACGAAACATCCATAGAACACTCTAATTATATTCTATGATCCACAACAAAATAAAAAACTGACATGACTTATCAGTACTACTTGTATTACTTTTCAAATTACAAACTTCAACATATTAAGCAAGTACATCATAGTCATTACTATTAACAAGAAAAGCTTTATGAACATCAATAATATACAATCATAAATGACATGTTATAAAATTACATGCATATGCCACTCACTTATTTAATGGGAAAAAATGGGTTAGTTTTGTTTAAGTGATGAATTGAACCACCAACCTCCTCTAAACAATTCATCATTCCAACCATTGTGCTACATTGTTTCTTGTTTTGATTTAAAAATCCTTTTACATAAACTCGACCTCTCAATTGTTCTACTTTACTATTACTTTAATATTTAAAGTAAATATAATCGCGACTCGCATTATTTTTGAAATTTTGTATATTAGTTTTCTAATATGGTACGTAAAAACCAATTTGAAAAATAAATTTTTACTCTCTTATTTAATGGAAAAAAATGAGTTAATTTATTTCTTGTGGTGAACTAAACCGATAATCTCATTTAAATAATTCATCCTTCTAACCATTGTATTACATAATTTTATAATTTTGAGTTAATTTTTTTTTACATAAATCTGACATGTATCATGTTTTACTATTACTTTAACATTTGAGTAAAATGATGGTATTAATATTATTAAATTTTCTATTTTGAAAAAAATATGGTACGTGATTATGTATTCTACCAATTTCAAAAATTTTGATAATAATATTACGTAATGTAAATTTGTCTTAACATATTCTTAGTTAATATTAATATGAATTTATACAATAATTTTATCAAAGAAAAATAGATTGATTAGTCAGAATCGTATTAATGAATAAATGTAACTATTTTTTAAAAAGTTATTTGGTCATGAGTTAAAATAATTGAAAGATGAGATTTTTAAAAATATTAGATAGTACAAAAAAGATAGTTAAACCAATCTTATACAAGTTAATAAAGGAAAACTTTCTTCGAAAAAAGGATCATATATAATATATAATAGGACAAAATGTAAGAATTAATCTATATGCACATCGATTATAATGTCGGATAACATGCACTAAGAAATTTCGGTTGGAATAAATATTAAAGACAATAAACTTTATAAAAATTGGATTACAATAGTCAAGTTAACAAGAATCAATATTTTAGAAAATAGGATTATGCATAAGAGACACGTACACAAAATATTATGGTCGATCAACCACGTTATACCTATGAGTAAGTTAAATTATTAAAAATTTAAAAGATATAATTAATTTTTCACATATTGATTGAACGACATCTCAACCGCTTCTCAATATTATGTTGATAAATAGCACGTTTCTTCAAGTGTCAAAATTATAACTTAAATAGGACAAAATATATCATCCTTGTAGAACTCATTTACACTATGAATGTGTTTTCAGATATACCTTGAAAAAGAAAGAAATTAAAATATTGAACAACTTCATTACAAAATTTGATTTGTGTCGATGAGATACTCTAAGAAGAATAAAAAAGAAAAATACTCTTATTTTTAAACTTTATGTTCTCTTACCTATAGTTCAGAGTTATTATAAAACCAAATTACTAGATGTTTTCTACTTATGACATAAATTCATACATATTAAACGAATCGGTCTATATGTGTTGGTCTGTACAATACGCTGTAAAATATCTTATATTTAATGATTATATGAACAAGTAAGTCAAATTATATGTAAATTAAAACAGGGATATTATAACAAAACATGTATGAACGAAAAATATATATAATTACACTCAAATATATCTTTTAAGTTGCAAAAGTAAACGAATTTATGTCAATTGTTATTGTTCCTTAAAGAAGAGATGAGTATTAAATTAATATCAAACACCGTGATGTGGAAAGTTCACAAAACCAGAGGAATAGTACAATTAGTATTCATAAATTTTATTCAGTTTGGACATACTACCGCATTGTTGAGGAACATGCTTTATTATTTGGGGGCAGACTATTTCTACAGATGTGGTTGACGTCGGGTGCTCTGTAAAGCGTACCAGGTTACTATGGGTTGAAAAAAATCGATCTTTAATCAAGTCAGATCTTTATAACAGTATTATTAATAGCCTTAAGCGTTGTTATATAATTGTTAGATATTGGTCGACGTGTGATCTTACCCTGAGTTTCATTAGGGACTATGAGTACATGGAACAAAATATGAAGATGCAACAGGCTCCCCTTATAAATCGGAGCATGCTTAATCTTTCGGTAAAACTAGGGAACTAGCATAGCTATCCCTTCTACCGCTGGTGACAAACATAAAAAGGACATCATGTATTACCATAAAATCCCATCTGATATCAACGCATAGATACATGCACACATATATACATAACAGAATGTCATGACAATGCCCAGTTCACAACAAATTTTTGTGTTATCAAGGGAACTAAAATTTCATTCGAGGAGAGCATCAATCACGGATCACTTACAACCAAAATATAGGCAATCACTAGCATCATCTAAGCCTCAAACGTAAACAAAATAGGAAAAAGAGCAAACATGACACGGTTTATCGTCACCCGCGTGCCTAAACATTCACTAAGAAATGGGTGCTTCCGATTGAATTTTAGTTTGCTCATACATTTAAAATACAATGCCTAGAAGCTCACATATTTCATTTCAAATTAAATTCGATGTACAATTAAAATTCTCAAATTCTAAGTATCCTGCACTTTCATACTTTGCTAGAAAAAGCCCCGTGCCTCGCACGGGCTATTATGCTAGTTGTTAATAAAATAACAATATATTTGTAATATAATATTGGTCACAAATGTACGAATATACTTTAAATACATCATAAAATTTCTTACTTTTAATTTCGTATACAAGACGTATGTAAAGTAATATTATTTTAATGAAATAAAAGTATATTTATAAAATATAAAATTGGTCATTCATGTAAGACTATATAGAGTGAACACATTATAAAATTTCTTTATTTTATGTAAAAGTCAATCTTGAAGTTGTCTTACTCTTTCCTTCATATGTACATATTTGTACCCTTTTAAACTCAATTGTATATGTTTAATCTAGTATTAATTATAAAATATCTAAGATCGTAGTTTAAAAATTACACAAATTGAAAATTTATATATATGTAATTTAGAATCATTTTTTTTAACACAACCATAAAATTCTATCCCATGCGATTTTAATATTTGAATTATAAATTATCTTGTGTTTGATCTTATATGAATCATAATATACCTAAATAATTTAACATCTGTGTAGACTCACAGTTGTATTTATATGTATAATATATGTTCTAAACACTGGTGATTAACCGCTAGACGGTGACTAATCAATCTGAATGTGTTAAAATCGGATCGGAAAATCAATTTTTATAGAAATCGATCTAGAAATCATATAATTTGGATTAACTGGGCACAAATTAGTTTAATCGGTCGAAAATTGGCTTACGAACCGATTAAAATGAACAAAATATACCCAGCCCCTTTTTTAACCAACCAAGACGACAAAGAAAACCCGATACTTAATTGGGTCTAAAAACATTTTAAACCGATTTTAATGGTTGCATATCAGTTTTATATATTTCAGCTGACCTAACCCAACCCTATTTAAATTAAAAAATTTGTTCGATAATTTATTTATATATATATATATACATTATTATATGTAACTGTACATTACATAATACAATATATCATCTTATTTATAGACGTGTACATAACTAAAATTATTATGTTAATAAAAAAATATTAGCACTAAAATCGTAAGTTATACGTATTTTAGCTTTACTTGAATTTTTGAAATTAAGACATTGTCTAATATTCATTTTTTATAAAAATTATTTAACACATTCAAACCAACCCAACCCGGCGCAAACTTAAGGATGATAAGTACGGTTGGGCCATGAATTAATTTTTTGCGAGTTGGATTAAAAAAATTCAAACTTATTTAATTAGACTGGGTTGCAAAAATGCTTCCAACCCCCGACAACCTAACCCATCAACACCCCTAACTATGATTCTCATTTTTTACAGTCCCTTGTATAATTCTAAAATATAAAAGTTACGTATAATATGTTACTTATTTTAGATCAAATTTTGATTATAGATTTATCGATACTTGAATAATTCGTATAAAGCTAATAAGTGACATAGTATTGTATACAAATATAAATTGTAGAACAATTAACATTTAATCAAAAAAATTAAGAGTGAAATAATAAAATTTGTAAAGAAATACATAATTATATATTAAAACTACGAAAACTTAAAAAAATGGAGCTATATAATAATATAAACCAACATTTTTTTATTAAAAAATTGAATAAGCATGTTGTATAAATAATATAAAACAACATATTATTTACTCAAAAGTTGAAATAATAAAAGATAATATGATGAGCGAATATACTTCATCTAATAATAATTTTAAAATAAACTCAAAACTCAATGTAGGACACTCGATTATGACATGAAACTGTTACGAGGAGGCTAACATTTCGATTCTCGATGTTTACACACAAATTTGACATTTTCTATCTTCAGTAATAAAGGGGTGACATGTTTGTAATTTTAAAAATACAAGGGTAAAGTTGTAATTACATGAACATTTTTTGGGTTCTTTTTGCCTCTGATGATCTTTTAATATATAAAAGTAGATTTTTTAAAAAATTGGTTATGTATGTAAACTTATACAATTAGATTGTCTTGCTCTTTTTTTCCATGTATATATATATATTTTCGTATTTATATAATTTTAAATTCAACTATCTATTTTAAGTCTATTATTCATTACACACATTATCTACCAGCCTAGTTTAGAAAATAAGTAAATTGAAACATATTTTATATTATGATGTAGAATAATTTTTTAACTCAACTTTAAATTTATATATCTAAAAATTATATGATGCAATTATATCCACACGTAAATGAAATATTTATCTTTCTTAAAATATTATCCTATTATTATCCAATAATCTAATATATACATAGAGACGAATTTTAACAAATTCGTATTTTCCCAATTTGAATTTGGTTACATTTATGAATAATTTAGAATTTCTTTTTTATAAAAAATATAAACCAACAATATATTTAATCAAAAAGTAAAGTAAAAAAGAGAAAATAGGATTATAAGGGAACTTGTAGCTTATCTAATAAGATTTTTAAAGTTAACTCAAAAATTGATGTAGCACAATGGTTATGATACTTTATTTGTAAGTGTAAGGTTTGTGTTCGAATCCTGAAAGCAACAAAATTTTATATAATTTTTGCATAAACTATAGAGGGGTGGCATTTTTGTAATTATATGATAAATAAGGGTAAAGCTGTAATTTCACAGCCATTTTATTGGCATATTTTGCCCTTGGTTGGCTTTTAATATATAGAAGAAGATTATCGCTGTTACCATACTCAGAACATGAGTAGATTTTAGAATATCACCATATTAATATTACTGTCCAACCCCTGCATCAGATAGTTTAGGAGCACTCCTAAACTGTAAAGCATTGGTACCGAATATATCATATATGGTTTTGGTGAAAGGTCGATCTTGATGTTGACAAGACAAAGGAATATATTTATGTTATTGGCACGTTCTTCATTAATTATTAGGTATTGAGTTTATGTCCCTGTATATCTGGTAGGCTTCAGTCTAGTAATTAATAAATAACTTGCCATATGCAGTTAACTTCTTTGGTTTAAATACGTTGGCGGATGGATAGTCATAGCATATCTGGTAGGCTTCAGTCCAGTAATTAATAAATAATTTGCCATATGCAGTTAACTTCTTTGGTTAAATACGTTGGATAGTCATAGCCAGGGATGTAAATGAATCAAGTCGAGCTCAAATACCACTGTGCTGTGTCCGGTTTTTTTTATAAAAGAACCCCACTATGCTGCTTTTTTCTTAATTTCCTTGCATTACTTTGAGATTCTGTACAACACATTCATGTGCACTACAATATAGATGTACATGAGCATGCACAAAAGCTCAACAATGGAAAGGATAAGTGTGAAAACCTCAAGTCAAAATATTTACATATTTGCACCACAAAAAAGAGCTTACCTGGTGATATCATACACTAGCAATGCACCTGCAGCACCTCTGTAGTAGGACCTTGTGATAGACCTGAATGATTCTTGACCAGCCTACATGCAAACCGCAAAATCAAAGACCGAATTAAAAGACGTGGAAGATTTTGATATGGATGCTTTTATTGGGCTGCGTTATGAAAGAAAGAGATCTGCGTAATATAGGAAGGAAATCAACACGGTTGTGATTCATGTTCTGATTTATTTGCTTTCCTGTAAAAATCTTGATGGATGCGTGACTAGATCCTACGCGAAGGAACATAACAGATTTTCATGCCTCTTAACATATATTTCATTCTTATATACCACATACACAATTAAAAGAATCTCAATTTTACTTTAGCAAAAAAGTCAACTGCATTTAGTCAAATATTAGAATAAGTTATACTTTTACTTCCAATAATGACATTACAATTTACGCTAATTTTGTAAAGGAATTTCAATATTAATGTCTGGGAACACATTATAAAACTGAAAAGTAGACGAGGAAAAGGCAAACTGGGGTAGAGGCAGCATGTATTAGAGAACTCAGTAGTATATGCAGATGATTAATGAAGAACGAACAAAGTTGCGCCCTGGTGAGTGCATATGAATGTTACATGCTCAGAAATGCAGATATTCAAGATAATTAATGCTTTAATTTTGGACATATGTCAAAGCCAAATGACAAAAAAGCTACGGAAAATAGGAAATACAGATAGATATAACTAACCGTGTCCCAGATTTGCAGCTTTATTGGCTTGTTCTCGATTGTGATCATTCTGGCCCCAAATTCAACACCAATGGTTAAATCATGGACTGGCTGAAAACGCTTGTCCGTGAACTGCAGAAGAAGACATGATTTACCAACTCCTGCATAAAAATATAAAACAACAAAAAAAATGAGCATTGTATGTCGCACAAGTTCAATATAGTGCACCAATTTACTTAGTACGTGCAATAACGCTCAATGCGGTAAGAAGGAAAGAAATGAGAAAACATAAAGAAGATAAAAGGTGGATAAGGACGATGATAGAGGGGAGAGTGAATAACTGAGAAGTTGCAGCATCTTTCTAACGGAGTTTGTGAAACATATGAGCGAGAGTATTGAAAGACCATTCTTCCCTAGATTGGTGGAATCGAGCTCGCGTATAAATTTGTTGTGTGGAATAGAATATGAAAATGGCCATCAAACAATACAAAGCTCATTCCATTGTTACTCTATTTTATTCCGAGATTGACCAAGATTTGCCTGAGATGGGGATAGAAAAGAAAAGAATAACCCTGGCCGACCGTGGATGAATTCTTGGGTAACAGGCCAAACCAATAAAACAACCGAGGCTTATACAAGCCCTCAACAAAATAATAAAAACATTTAAAACTGTTACAGTGATCCCTAGTTTCCCCCAAATAACAACGAGAGCATGTTGTCGAGTTTACAAACCACGAAGCTTTAAGTAAATAACAAAAAGGTATTACAGCTAGACCTGGCAAAATGGGTCTGGATCCGAAGAACCGAACCGAAATTCATAGAACCGAATCCGATTTTGTATCCGAATTAGTTAAACTGATAATTATCCGAAAACCGATTTGAACCGATCCTAAAATTATCCGAACCGAAAATTTAACCGAAAATTATCCGATCCGATTATGATCCGAACCGATCATAACCGAATAATAAATTATCCGAACCGAATATGATTCGAAATACGAGATCCGATTTAAATACGAACTAAAAAAATGGTGAATTTAGTTTTAGTTGAGTTATGATATTTACGGATCATAATTCACATATATTTGGCCACTTTTAATTCAATAAATTAATCTATTTATAAGCAAAATTCTTAATTAGAATAATTTCATGTCAAAAATATCATAGATATTTAATCAATACTTTTGAAAAAGTACTTTATTTTATATAAAAAAATAATATATTTAATAATAAGATATTTTTAAAGTATTACAAATTTAAAAAAATGAATGAGTAATGATCCGAAAAGATCCGAACCGAATTTGATCCGAACCATATTCATCCGATTTTAATCCAAATTTCATCCGATTTTAATCCGAATTAGACCCGAACCGAATCAAATCCGATCCGATCCGAACTATACCAAAAATATATCATAACCGAACATTAATCCGATCCGAGATTGATCCAATCCGAAACCGAACCGATTATCCGATTTGCCAGGTCTAATTACAGCATAAGGACTTAATCAAATGTCAACTTATCAGACAGGCACTTTTGGTCCTTTAACTCTTCAAGGTTTCTAATGCTTCTGGTCTATGAAATCAAACTACTAAAACAGCAATAAATAATTAGAAATGAAGTTAACATGTAGCAACTCTTAAGCTATGTAAGGGTTTCATGTACATGTGAGTGTGTGTATGCAGATACATAAATTGAGAGAGAGAGAGAGAGAGAGAGAGAGAGAGATACCAGTATCACCGATGATGATGTATTTGAAAAGATAAGCATAAGACATAGTGGTGGTGATGGTGGCTCAGATCTTACAATATACTACTATGCGATGATTTATGAATAAATAAATAATATAAAAACAAACAACAAAATATATAAAGGAAACAGGGAGGAGAATAGTTGTTGATCTGTATTTGTTTATGGCGTTGGGTTTAATGAAATTCCGGGGAAAAAACAACTACAGGGGACGTCTTATTATTTGATTTAAGAACCGAGACCATGTTCGGCCCATTCACTATTATAGCGATTTAGTATTGGGTTGAAGTTAGGGATGAATTGGTTAAATTTATTTTATTTATTATTAAAAATATAGTTTCAAACATCTTTTTAAATACCAAGCAAATCATTTTTTTAAATGAATGGGATTTTCAGTAAAACTGGAAGAAATTTTTTATTTTAGCAATTAGCTAACTATTTATCACCAAGAATAGTAATTCTAAAAAAATTAAATGACTTTTTTTTACCTTGTAAAGTTTGTCAAATATTTATATTCATCCCCACCGTATTTAACTGGCAATACGTGGGCCATTCATGACGAATTGACGGGGACGTGGGCCTTTTTTATCACCATATATTTTTTACCCCATTTAACACGCATACACATAAGCTCCTGCTCTGATCCTCCTTACTTTGTGCAAAAAAGTTGATTTATAGCTTAAAATGCCATATAAATGATAAATTGATTAATTTTTATAAGTTATATACGAGTATTTGGATAAATTTACTTATAAGTTAGTTAAGAGTTTGCTAAATTAAATTTGAAAAAATAATTATTAAATACAATGATTTCAACACTTGCATTTTAAATTAAAAAAATATTTAAAAACATAAAGGTAAAAATATAAAATATTAAAAAACAAAAAAATCAAGTAATAAGTCAATAAGTTCAGGAAAATGTACCTCATTATTAACATTCAACTTATCATCAACATATTAACTCCTTATATATAATAAGTGTAAGGGAGATCTTATCCAAAACTTTGGTCGGTCACTGTACTACCAAAAGTATATGATCCGTTGGATTATAAAACTATAAATATTCAAATAGATGAGGACCGTTAGATATAATATTAAAAATTGTATTTGATTAATAATAGGATAGTATTTAAATACTAAAAGGTGTATTTTGATAATTTAAACCAATTATAAATAGGTTTTCTATATTGAATAGAAATCTTTATGTAAAAAATCGTAATTATCTTTTCTCTTTAGTTTATGGATAGTTCCAGTTAGATAATAATTATTAAACCATCATTACATTAAAGATAATTTTGTTAGCTTCGCGTGTGCTGTAAAATTGTTAAAATCTGTTGTCTAAAACTAGAGCAGTAAAGTGATTATCTAAATTTTAATAATTTTTTTTAATTTAAACCAATTATAAATAGGTTTTCTATATTGAATAGAAATCTTTATGTAAAAAATCGTAATTATATTTTCTCTTTAGTTTATGGATAGTTCCAGTTAGATAATAATTATTAAACCATCATTAAATTAAAGATAATTTGGTTAGCTTCGCGTGGGCCGTAAAATTGTTAAAATCTGTTGTCTAAAACTCAAGATAGAGCCCAAACAGTAAAGTGATTATCTAAATTTTAATAAAACAATTTTTATTATTGTAGCACCAATTTAATTTTTTTCCTAATTCTTTTAAATTTATAAATTCTATGTTTATTTCAATAAAATATTAAAATCAATTTAAGAAAAAATTAAAATCGATCTGGTCCGTGTACGACCATTGTACGACCAAATTAATTATAACAGTTAGATCTTAAATAGATCGATGAGAATTGTTAGATCTAATATTAAAAAGTGTATCTGATTAATAATAGAATTATATTTAAATACTAAAAAGTGTATTTTGATAATTTAAAATTTTTCTATGTAAAAATTCTTAAATATCTTTTCTCTTTAATTTATGTATAGTTGGAGTTAGATAATAATTATTAAACCAAATATCAGATAACAATTCATATCGATTACAATATTAAAAATTATCAATATAATGCTCATGTATATCATATAACAATGATACATGTGGACCCTGGTTATAATAAGAGACTTACGAGAACTCCTGAATAAATTTAAACATTTTTTTTCTGAAGGAATATAACAATTTGATTAATCCAAATTATAATTATATTATTTTACATATAACAAACATAAAATGATAATATCAAAATATTATTAAAATATTGAGGGTTTCATATTCATAAACAATAATTTTGAATATAATACTTAACCATCTTTTCTTTTCGGTTTATGGGTAGGTCAACTGATCAAGTTAGATAGTAATTATTAAATCATCATTAAATTAAATATAATTTCGTTAGTTTCACGTGGGTTGTAAAATCGTCAAAATTCAATTTTTAAAACTCAGGATAGAACCAAAATAGTAAAGTGAGTATCTAAATTTTAATAAATATTTTTTTATAATTGTAGCACCAATTTATTTATTTTTTCACTAATTCTTTTAAATATAGAAATTTTATCTTTCTTTCAATAAAGTATTAAAATAAATTAAGAACAAATTCAAATCGATAAAGACTATAATAATATGAGAATAAAATTTTATATAATCATAACATAATTTTTATTCTGTTTAATAATTTTAAAGTAATAATGTATTTTAAAATTTTATATACACTATAAATAAAACCGAAACATTAAAAGTAAAAGCAGTTAGTAATATACTTATATCAGTATGTACTTAATATCCTTATTATATTAAACTCTTTTATATAATAAGCATAATAGAGATTTATCCAAAATTTTGATCATGGCAACCAAATTAATAAGGACTATTAGATCTTAACTAGATAAATGAAAATCGTTTGATCAAATATTAAAAAAGTGTATTTTATTTATAATAGGATTATATTTAAATTCTAAAAAGTGTATTTTGATAATTTAAACCAAATATACCAAATATAAATAAGTTTTCTATATTGAATAGAATTCTCCATGTAAAAAATTCGTGACTTTCTTTTCTCTTTCATGACAATTCCAGTTAGATAAAAATTGTTAAACCATCTTTTAATTAAAAATAATTTAATTATCTTCACGTGGGGTGTAAAATCGTCAAAATCTGATTTTTAAAACATAAGATAAAGCCCAAATCAGTAAAGTGAGTATTTAAATTCTAATAATGATTATTATGTCATCATTATTTTAACGCCAATTTAATTACTTTTTTCTAACTATTTTAAATTTAGAAATCTATGTTCAAAAATTAAAATCAATCTAAGAAAATTCAAATCAACAAAGAATATAATAATACGAGGATAAAATTCTATACAATTGTGCATATTTTTTTATCCTATTTTATTAAGTTATAGATTACTAATCAAATATAATTTATTATTAAATAATAAATTATACGCAAATGGTGATTTTGTTTTATAAGCACTCATAGAGACCTAATTTCATTGTTACCGGGAATATATTCATATTAAAAAAAACCGTATTTTGAAATTGTAGACTCAGCTACAGAACAGACCTAACTTTTTTAACATACATTGTAAATTATTAAATTCGAATTAGCATAGTACTTTTTCTGAAAAATCGTACTTTACAAAAAATATTATCAAATAACCTATGTGTGAAAGAAAAAAAATGAAAAAAAAACTTTTTTTTTTTAAAAAAAACCCTGTAAATTTTAATATGTTGTTGGTAGATTCAAATTTTCAAATCTTAGATCATTCTACATGATAATTTTACTGTTATATGTAACGTTTATCAACAATTTAATTTGAAAGATACAACGATTATGGATTGAGTGATCAAACAAAGCGACCACACAAAGCTTTCATTATTTAGTCTTTAATATAATAACATAGATATTTACGGGATATACTATAAAAAAAAATGAATTTTATACAGAATTTTGATCGTCACGGTGTACTACTTTAAAAGAAGAACTATTACAAAAAAAAATATATTTTAATTGATAATTTATTTTCTCAAAAGTTCAAAGTTCCCGCATCATTAACATATTACAAAAAAGAGTATATTATATCTTAGCAATAAATATTTAAAAAAATTAAAAAATTAAAAAATTATAAATATTAAGAAAAATTAATGATGTTATCCTGGTAGTTTGGTCCTAAATACCGCCAAAACATTCTCAACCGTTAGATCCAATACTTTTAAAAATAGATGATCAAGATTATATCATATAAAAAGAAATTATTATCTAAAAATGATATAAGTTAAAAGATATTATATTAGGATTGGATTTTCCAAAAAGTTAAAACATAAAAATAGTTGTAATTAAATAAGGAAACCCATTTATAACCAAAATAATAAAAATCGTTTAATCTTAAATAGATAGGTGAAAACCGTTAGATTTAACATTAAAACCTGTATTTGGTTAATAAAGGTTATTCTAATAATATAAACTACATATAAGTTAGGTAGATTTCCTAAATCGAATAGAATTCTCAACATTAAATTTCGTCACTTTATTCTCTTTTTAGTTTTAGAATAGTTTTTAATTGAAAAAGAACCATTAAACCACAACTAAATTAATGATTATTTTGTGAATTTCATGTGAACCGTAAAATTGGTCAAATCTAACTTTTATAACTCAATATAAACAAATATTAAATTGAGCGTGTAAAATATAATAAATATCAAATTTTTAACTATAATTTTTTTTGGCTAAATCTTTTTTAACAATAATTTAATCATGTAAACTAATAAATTTTAAATATTAAAATAATCATAAATAAATATAAATATAAATATTAAAAAAACAATTGTGTGTTGCATCATAATAAAAATATAATTATCATAAGTATCACAAGTATAAGTAAATTATTATTATCAACTAATCCCTCATTACTTGGTATGGTTCTACCAACATACTTTAAACTACTTGAATTTATCATAAGTATCACAAGTATAAGTAAATTATTATTATTACATATATATCACCAAGATCTAAAAGAAGAAACACAAGCCAAATAAGTGGTTACAATTTCATTAGTCTAGTAAATACTATAACTAGTCTTCATTCTGCTGCCTTGACAACAATAGGACTCCTCACGTAATGCTTGCCATCTGACCATGTCAGCAGTCCGAAACCATAACCTTCAGCTGGTCCAAATTCTTCATCTCTAGCTGCGTTTTTTCGCATAAGCTTCAGTGTCACATTAAAGCTCTTCTCATCTCCAACCTTGTCGAATTTCAGATAGCTTGGCACAACAGTTGCACTTATTCCAGCTGGAGCCCTTACACGTGCTCTGTAAGTGCCGGGAGAACCAACATTCTTCAGAGTTCTTGTCACGGTTATGGAGGTGTTGAGATTAGGTACAGCGATTGAGGGATAATTTAAGTTGGTCAGGGCTATGTGTTTCGGACAAGTGTAAGCTTCTTCTGCGAAAATTTTCACTTGAGTTGAATTGTACTCGAGGCCACACAGAAAATTTAAGTAATCTTTCGCACTCAAGTCATACACTAATCCAGGATTCACAGCACGGTTTGGTTGTACATGTCCTGCTCCATAGCTAAATGGTGTTGCCCTTAAACCATCTGAAGTGGTTATTGGCTGCATGCTGTTGTCCCGCATTCTTGCTGAAAATTATAAGTCGATTAGTAAGGATCATGGCCCTCATAATGCAATTGCGAGATCAAACTAATTATAAGCATAACTATGTGATAAGCTCTCACCTGTGGTCATGATTGCTGATCTTATAGCAGCAGGGCTCCATTTTGGATAGATGGCTTTAAGTAGGCCAACGATTCCAGCAACATGAGGGCATGACATTGAAGTGCCTGATACAATATTAAATGGAATCCTCCGCTTATCTTGAATAACATTGGAAGGTGACACTGCTTCAGAGTAAGCAGCCAGTATGGATAATCCTGGTGCAGTAATATCAGGCTGAAAAAAAAACATTATGAAGTACAGTATTACTAAAAGCTCACATAAATTCAAGCAAATCCTCACTACTCTTGTATTGAAACAAATCGGGCTGTTCTAAAAACCTTTAGGATCTCTGGTAGAAGAGAGCTCGGTCCCTGTGACGAAAAAGCTGCCATGAAGGGAGCTGGTTTAACACCCAACTTAGTTATTGGAGGGGTTAAGTAAGCAACTGGAGACCTGCAAAGTTGGGTATAAGATTCAAAAAAGAGATTAGTAACCGCTGATATATGCATGACCAAGATTCAACACAATTGGTGTTGAGCTGTGATTGGATAATCCAATGAAAATGCTAACTAATACCATACTTGGTTGTGCGGATGTAACGATCGACAGCTAGACCTTCAGAATATGTTATATGTGAAGCTGGGAGGACGTGAGGATCTGCAATAACCTCGTCGCCTGAAGCTTCACTGTTGGCAAGGATCATTGCAACTGCACCTGCTAAAAGAGCTTGCCTGCCCTTGTCAACCCTTGAATTGTCACCTCTAAGACAAAATATGATCTTTCCCTTCACCTTTGCCGGATCCAGAGCACCAGGTTTACAAAGCTCACTGCAAAATCCAAACAATAGGATTCACCCGATGTTTAATTTGCTACCGTTGGTTGATCCAAGAATATATACATAAATATTAGAAAAGATATATGAATAGCTTCGGTGTTATTCTTACGCGTCTTGTATAGTGGCATTTGCAGCTTTGGCACCATTAGAGCTAACAAGTGGATAGAACAACTTTTTTGGCAATGCTTTAGATAAGCTTTGTCCCTGCAAACAGAAAGGTTATATGTTTGATATGCATCTTCGAAAAAAATCCACACCGGGTTAATTAGGGGTGTCATAAATATAAACTTCTGTTGTAGAAAAATAGCTAGTTACGACAAAATGAGTGAAACAGATGTTACAAGCTAAAAAACTAACCTTGAAGTGCATTCTGTTGCCAAGAGTAACATAAGTAGGAAACTCACGATCTGTAGTGCTGGCTGCAATGGTGAATTGCCAGGGAGCTACATTGCTAACTGTACCGGCCAGAGGTCCTGAATTTCCAGCTGACAAAACAACTGGAATGCCATGCTTAACAGCATGAAAAGAGCCAATGGCTGTCCCGTCTTGATAAAAAGGATCAGCGGTATCACTTCCAATTGATGCAGACAACACATCCACGCCATCCAAGATAGCCGCCTCAAATGCAGCCAATATATCTGCATCAAAGCACTGACCGTCACCCTTATAGAGCCAGCAGACCTTGTAAGCCACCACCCGTGCTTTGGGAGAGCCGCCTTTTGCTGTGCCATTGGCAAACCCAAGAACATTAGCTCCAGGTACAAAATTACCAGCAGCAGTTGATAAGGTATGTGTTCCATGACCATCATCATCACGTGGTGTCTGGAATGTGGAATTCAGAGGTCCCACTACAGAAGCGAAGCCTCGGTTAAAATATCTTGCTCCAATCAACTTCCTTCATATTGAGTAACAGAGTAAAGTTAGTACCAGAATCATATATAAACAAACCAACAAATACATTAAAAGTAAGATAATAAGGTGAACACTCAAGTAGAAACAGAGAAAGAAAATAAGCTGACCTGTTGCAGTGAAAAGATTTATCAAGACCATTCATACAGATACCCTTCCACTTGGATGGTATTGGTCCAAACCCTTCATCACTAAAGCTCTTTGATTCAGGCCAAACACCTATCTCAAAGGCATTACACGCAATGTTAGTTTTTTTGCTCTAATGAATTCAACAATAACAACGCCTCATTATGAATTCAAAGATTGGACTGACCAGTATCTAGGTTGGCAATGATTACATCTTGTCCGAATCTAGCTTTCCTCCAGATGGAGCTGCGATGGATAACTCCATTATCCTCCAAGCCTAGGAAATCCCATGACCTAGTTGTGTGCAATTTCCTTGCCTTATTCAAAAACACCGAAACTACGTCGGGATGTTCTGCATTGCAATACATTATAATCAACGATATATACTTTAAAGGTAATTAGCTTTATAAGATTGCAGTATACATAATAGAAACAGGATCGCAACTGCTTACCTGCTATCTCTGCTGCTTCTTTCTCTTCGAGGACTGCAGCAAAACCATTAATATTTCTTGTGTAGGAGTAGAACATGGCATCTTTAGCCTTGTCGCTACATTTACAGAGGAATAAAGAATAATGAAGACGAAGATCATGCATATATCTAAACAGGAATTATATTACTTATAAATTATTATAGAACAGCATGAATTTTAATTAATTACCTTCCCAAGTATGATCCAAGTAAGTCATAATGCGATTCAGTAACTCGATCCAAATCAGCTGATGTGATCCCTGGACCATGTGAATGAGCTCCCAAGTAGACAACATACGAATGCTATCACACAAAAACAGAAAATCAATAAAATCAGTGAAACAGAACTAGGGATTACTGCACAAACATAGTTGGCTTGGAACCAAAGACACAAGTGCATGCATGGCTAATAAAAGAATTATATAATAATAATAATTTTGATTAGAAAAAAATCCTTACTTTCTCACTAGCAATTGTGGGTACGTGCATCAGGGATAAAAGAATCAAAAGGTAAAAGGCATTGGTAATTGCTGCTCCGGCCATTGTCCTCCTCTTTGGTGTTGATGTTGAGAACTCTGTTATGAGCAAACTACATCCTTCATATGTGGTGCATGTATATATAGGAAGAGCTGGGCCTAAAGTTTTGATATAAAAACTGATATTACCATATGGAAGGTAAAAATTGCTTGATTTATTTACTTTTGACAAAATATGGAAGTTTCTTTGATATCAGACACCTCAAAACGTGTCACAAATATGGTGTTTTTTTATTTTAATTGATACAGTAAATCAATCTATTAATGTCAAAGATTATCTCAAATCATGTACAAATATATAGATAAGTTATTAGACCACAATTTCATTCAATTTTATCTAGAAGGCTGAAATTAGGCAATTAGCCTAATTACATATTAAATTCAATTTTTTTAAAAGATAATTTACATATTAATCTATTTTTTTATGATTTGAAATATAAATTATAATTAAAAATAGAAAATCAATATATCAATCAATATATATATAGGGAGAAGATAAGGGCCGTGATGTGGCAAATATCTAGACTGCCTTTTAAATCTTTAGTAATGAAAATATTAATTACCTTATATTCTCATAAACTTTCTTAATTACTATCATTATATTGTCCTAAAATTTATCTTCAAGTCAAATTATATTCTATTAAACTTTCTTTTTAACTCAAAGTTAACATCTTAATGTTTTCATATTTTTTTCCTTAAAGTTCTAAAATTTATCTGGTAATCAGATAATCATCTTTATATTCTACTAAAAAATTTATTAGAAATTATTTTAGAAGTACGTACGTGTACACACGTACTTGTACAGCTGGAAGTTCTTGAATTTTCATTGTTTTTATAAATACGGTTGTATTTCTGGTGAAGAGGGCCATTGATATGGAGGAAGGCGATGTGGTGTAGGCGTGACACTTATATCTTTCCTTATGTAGAAAGGAGCAATGTCGGTATGTGAAGGCCTGGGTCTTTGTGATCTTAAAAACAGGAAATGGCATATATAAGGGACTTGGACTGGTTGGCGAGCACTCTCAAGGAAGTCCAAAAACTCTTTATTTATAGCAATCTGCCTTGGTGTTCCCATTGCACATGAATAAATACCCAGGAAACTGATCAGTACTGCAAGCTATTGACTCTTCCTGTATAGTGCCATGGCGGAAATTTGTAGGCTGTAGATAACTAATATAAACACAGGATAACATTTCACAACTTGCATTCGTAAACATGATATAAGTAACATCCAAAATCATGCAATCGTAATCCCTATAACTTGTCCATTCAAACATGGATGATAATAATCTCTGGCCTAGATCAAAATTAGCGATTGACTTCCTACAATTCATATGTAACAATGTACCAGAAACCAAAATGATTGATAAAACATTCGGAAATAATCAGTGGAAGCATATAGTAAAACACCTTTCTTTACTAGATCTGAAGTTCATGTTGATTATTTAGGCTTTAATTCATACCTATTAAGTCTGAAAATTTTCAAACTTTGCAGACCTAAATACAGTTTTACCTAAAGCCAGACATGGGTTTTTACTTGCCAAGAATTAATTACATATAAATGTTCAGATTATAGAATAGAAAATGTGATTATCATGAATTTGAAGTTTGCAATATAGTAATTTGGTTTGAGAATCCAGTGTTATGTTTTTGTTTTTATAATATGGTTAAGTTTTTGTTAAACTTAATGTATTCATTTCTCAACTCAAATCGGATATTAATGTAGCTAAGATGCTAGAGGCTACCCTCCGATAATGCAACCTGGTATAGAACTAGACAAGGGAGCTAAACAATCAACTGCTTTGTTCCCGATCGCTCAAAAAACTTAATAGAAACATTTCTTAATTTTTTCAGAAAGTTTTTACACTCTGAAACCTAATAGAAACACTCTGAAATAGTTTTTACAACTGAGCCTGTAGGACAATCAGCCCCCGTTCTTTGAGCACTCTTCCATTGTGAAACGTAAAGCACTTGCAGTGAACACCACTGTTATTGGCCTCACCTGTAGCCTGTAGGATTACTATATTCTTGTCCTCATTTTCTCTGGTCCAAGTAGAGAATTTCAAGGCAATCTGACGTGTAACATAAAAATTTGTCTAGGAATGGTCATAACAAAGTTAGAAATGCTTGATTATTGCGTATATGCTTATTTGTATATGTGAAAATTGGCTTGACCTTGTATACAAGGAACTGACTGTAGTTAAAAAGCGCATGGGTTAATCAGGACTATCAATAACTATATCTACAAAACGAATTGTAAAGGTAAGCCGACCAGGGATTTTCATAATTTTAAGGATTTAGTGCAGATACGTCATCAAGAGTAGCATAGATTGAATCAATCTTTTGCACAGGTTTCCTCTGGTCACATTTCCCGCCTTTCCTATGTATAGAAACTTCTGATTTGTAAATTTTCCTATGCTTTGTTACAATAACTACATTTTGTGTTTTGTAGGACGAGGACTTGGAGGCATCTCCTGTTGAGGTTGATGATGAGATGGTGATTGAAGATGACGATATCTCTGACGATGAAGATGATGACGACTAGGATGATGTATGTACATAACCAACTTCTATCTCTTCCTAGAATGTGTCAAACGGGATTAATAGCTAAAAATATTGTTTTCCTGTAATATCATGTTGTTGTAAAACTGATAAAATGAAGATTTAGGATGACCTTATTGTAAGGATTGGAAGCAATGTAACCATTTCATTTTCACCGCTGCTTAGTTCTGTATTTATGCATTGCAATTATAGTAAAGAGTTGTTTGATTTACAAAAGTTATCATGGTATGAGAGCCTCCGATTGTGACCTGAGTATCTTCATTTGAGTATCTATAATACCCTTATTCCTTAATATATTATTATTAAAATTGCTTGTTGCTGGCTTTTTGACCATATTTGCAGATGTTATGCTTTAGTAAAAAACTTTGAAGTGGAGAGATGTAGATATGCAATGCCTGGACAAGTTTGGGCATCGTTGATGGCATGTATGAGGAGCTAAGAATTTTATTGATAGAGATATCAGGAATGAAGAATCATATATTCTACTCCCAAGCTCAACAAAATTTTCATTTGTAACACGCAAGGCTCAGAAGCACTCTATAATTTCGTAACCAAATATGTTGTATTTGTAGATCTGTAATAGCTAGTTTACAATGTGACACCTCATTTGACTCTTATGTACTACTACATTGTTATTAAAATAATTATAAATTTTGTTCTTAATTAAATTTGTTTATAATATATATCAGCAAATCAAATCTATTTATTTTAAGAATAATTAATATTTATTTTACCAATCACGAAGTGCCACGTCGATCCTTATAAGGTGCCACATGGATCGCTTACGAGGCTCCAAATGGACCACTAATGAGGCCCCACATGGAGTGATGACGAGGCTCCACATGGACCATAAAAGCCACGTAGGTTACTGACATGTCAGCGGATAACTCAACATTGATTAGTCAACAAAGTGGGGTCCATGTAGTATTTACCTACCAATATAGATATTTGTAGGTAAAGACTCTTTCCTTACCAATTTTTACCTACCAATTGTTACCAATGTGATATTGGTAAGTAGGGAGCTTTTAGCTGCCAATTTAGTACTTTTACCTACACTTAAAATTGGTAGGCAAATACTAAATTTCTTGCGGTGTTTACGAATGGGGATACTAAATATACAATTTTAATATTCTCCTCTATTTTTTATTAGAAAATATCTCAATTGTCTTTAAAATCTTTACTAATGGAGGAAACCTTTAAAATCTTTACTAATGAAGGAAACTTAATAGACAATTTTAATATTCTCCTAAATTTTTTATTTATGAATATACTTGCTAGCTTATGAAACTAAATATATTATATTAATAGTTAATATTCTCCTTAATCATACACATATATAAAGGAGAAGACGAGGGTGGTGAGGTGGCGGCTCTCGAATCGTTTTTATCTATTTTTCTAATTTTCTCAATTTTTTTAATTAATGAATACAAAAAAAAATTTAATTACCTTATATTTTCTAAACTTTCTCCTTACTCCAAATTATCATTTTAATATTATCATATAGTTTCTCTATAAGTCAAATTATCTTATTAATATTCTCTTAACTTTCTTTTCAAATTAAAGTTATCATCTTCTTATTTCCCTAATTTTTCTCTTCGTATTCTAAAATTTCTCTTAAAATCGTATCACCATCTTAATTTTCACCTTATATTCTCCGTAAACTTTCTCCTTACCCTAAATTATTATTTTTATATTCTCTTATAATTTCTCTACAAGTCAAATTACCTTATTAATATTCTCTTAACTCTCTCTTCAACTTAAAGTTATCATCTTCTTATTTTTCTAAATTTTCTCTTCATATTCTAAAATTTCTCTTAAAGTCATATTACTATCTTAATATTCTCCTAAATTTTCTTTTACTTATATAAAATGTAAGTTTATACTAGCCTATAACCCGTGCAAGGCACGGGTCTTAAAAATAATAAACTAAAAAATTTAATGTGAACGGAAAATATTAAAATAAAAATTAATATGAGAAATTATAAAATGAGAAACTTAAATATTCATTGGAACATAAAAAAATATAAAAAAAATACAAATGAGGCCGAGGAAGATAAATGAGGTATTATTAATATTATTTTAAAAAAATTAATTGACCGTGATATCTTTAGAAGTGTTTTAATTATATTAATTGTATTTACTAAAAAAATATGTTGACATGTTAAAATAAGTAAGTTTTTTTAATAAGGACAAATAGAAAAGTTAACATGTTTTAATTAAAAAAAAGTAACTGCACGTAATATTTTTAGATGCGTTTTAATTATATTAATTTTATGTGTTAAAAAAATACGTTCACTTGTTAAAATAGGTAAGTTTTTTTAAGTAATTAAAAGTATTAAAATAGGTTTTAAAATATATAAGTAAGAGTTGCACTTGATATTTTTGAAAAATAGAGATTTTAGTGATAACAAATATAAAAGGTAATATATTTTAATTTAAAGGTAATTGTGTGTGATATTTTTGGAAAAGAAGTAGATTTTGTTAGAAAAAAAATGTTTTAATTATAAAAGGCAATTAGCTAGTTAATATTTTTATATTATTTTATTATTTATTAAATAGAGTATTAAAATAGATTTTAAAATAAATAAGTAAGGATTGCACCTCATATTTTTGGAAAATAGAGATTTTAGTGATAACAAATATAAAAGATATTATGTTTTAATTTAAAGGTAATTGTCGTGATATTTTTGGAAAAGGAGTAGATTTTGTTAGATTTTTTTTTAATTATAAAAGACAATCAGTTAGTTACTATTTTTATATTATTTTATTATATATTAAATAGAGTATTAAAATAGGTTTTAAAATAAATAAGTAAGGATTGCATCTCATATTTTTGGAAAACATAGATTTTAGTAATAACAAATATAAAATGTAAAATGTTTTAATTTAAAGATAATTGTAATGATATTTTTGGAAAAGGAGTAGATTTTATTAGAAAAAAAAATATTTTAATTATAAAAGCCAATCATCTAGTTACTATTTTGGTAACTTGACAATAATACAATTTCATTAAAGATTTGATTTGTAGTAGCTTTCGTTATCCTAAAAAGAAAGAAGTATATTTGTAGCAGTGTATCCTAAATTTAAACAAATTAGATCCCACATTTCCATTTTTTGATTAGATTTCAATATTATTTGATTTTTATGTAGTAAAATATAGTGAAATATTAATGTAGAATAAAATTTTCCCGAATTTTGATTATATTATTAATTAGAAAAAGTACCGAAAACCAAAAACCGACCGTTAACCGAAAACCAAAACTTTCAATGTTTTGGCTTTAATAATACTAGCCTATAACCCGTGCAAGACACGGGCCTTAAAAATAATAAACTAAAAAATTTAATGTTAACGGAAAATATTAAAATAAAAGTAAAAATTAATATGATAAATTATAAAATGAGAAACTTAAATATTCATTGGAACATAAAAAAAATATAAAAAAATACAAATGAGGCCGAGGAAGATAAATTATGTATTATTAATATTATTTTATAATAAAATAATATTAATAATAAGGACAGATAGAAAATCTAACATGTTTTAATTAAAAAAAGTAATTGACCGTGATATTTTTAGAAGTGTTTTAATTATATTAATTGTATTTATTAAAAAAACATGTTGACATGTTAAAATAAGTAAGTTTTTTTAATAAGGACAAATAGAAAAGTTAACATGTTTTAATTAAAAAAAAGTAACTGCACGTAATATTTTTAGATGTGTTTTAATTATATTAATTTTATGTGTTAAAAAAATACGTTCACTTGTTAAAATAGGTAAGTTTTTTAAATAATTAAAAGTATTAAAATAGGTTTTAAAATATATAAGTTGCACTTGATATTTTTGGAAAAGAGAGATTTTAATGATAACAAATATAAAAGGTAATATATTTTAATTTAAAGGTAATTGCCCGTGATATTTTTGGAAAATAAGTAGATTTTGTTAGAAAAAATTGTTTTAACTATAAAAGGCAATCAGCTAGTTACTATTTTTATATTATTTTATTATTTATTAAATAGAGTATTAAAATAGCTTTTAAAATAAATAAGTAAGGATTGCAACTCATATTTTTGGAAAATAGGGATATTAGTGATGATGTGTTTTAATTATATTAATTGTATTTGTTAAAAAAAACGTTCACTTGTTAAATTAGGTTAGTTTTTTTTAAATAATTAAAAGTATTAAAATAAGTTTTAAAATATATTAGTAAGAGTTGCACTTGATATTTTTGGAAAATAGAGATTTTAGTGATAACAAATATAAAATGTAATATATTTTAATTTAAAGGTAATTGCCCGTAATATTTTTGGAAAAGAAGTATATTTTGTTAGAAAAAAAATGTTTTAATTATAAAAGGCAATCAGCTAGTTAACATTTTTATATTATTTTATTATTTATTAAATAGAGTATTAAAATAGATTTTAAAATAAATAAGTAAGGATTGCACCTCATATTTTTGGAAAATAGAGATTTTAGTGATAACAAATATCAAAGATATTATGTTTTAATTTAAAGGTAATTGTCGTGATATTTTTGGAAAATGAGTAGATTTTGTTAGATTTTTTTTTTTTAATTATAAAAGACAATCAGTTAGTTACAATTTTTATATTATTTTATTATATATTAAATAGAGTATTAAAATAGGTTTTAAAATAAATAAGTAAGGATTGCACCTCATATTTTTGGAAAAAATAGATTTTAGTAATAACAAATATAAAAGGTAATATGTTTTAATTTAAAGATAATTGTAATGATATTTTTGGAAAAGAAGTAAATTTTGTTAGAAAAAAATATATTTTAAATATAAAAGCAAATCATCTAGTTACTATTTTGGTAACTTGACAATAATACAATTCCAATAAAGATTTGATTTGTATTATTTTTCGTTATCCTAAAAAGAAAAAAGTATATTTGTAGCATTGTATCCTAAATTTAAACAAATTAGATCCCACATTTCCATTTTTTTTATTAAATTTCAATATTATTTGATTTTTATGTAGTAAAATATAGTGAAATATTAATGTAGAATAAAAGTTTCCCAAATTTTGATTATATTATTAATTTATTAATTAGAAAAAGTACCGAAAACCAAAAACCGACCGTTAACCGAAAACCAAAACTTTCAATGTTTCGGCTTTAATAATATAGTATAGATAGTATAGATTTGTCTTCAAGTCAAAGGGCGAGTGCCTCTCAATTGTTTCAATATATTTATTTAATTTTTTTAAATTTTGATTTAATAAATAGAAAAACTCTTAATTACCTTATATTTTTCTAAACTTTCTCCTTACCCCAAATTATCATCTTAAAAATCTCTTAAAAATTTTGTACAAGTCAAATTATCTTAGGAATAGTATTTATTTAACTTTCTCTTAAACTTAAAGTTACCACCATATTATTCTCCTAAATGTTCTCTTCGTGTTCTATAATTTTTCAATATTTTCCTAAATTGTTTTATTCAAGTAATAATAATTTGCATTCAATGAGAGAATGACTCACAAAATATTTTAACTATTAGAACGAGAGATCGGTTCTTTGGGAGAAAACATGTTTAATGAGAGTGCGGTTCATTAAGAGGAGCATCTTATATAATCATGAAAATATTAAAATTAGTGCTTTTTTTTATTTATTCAAAAAAATTTGAATGATCACGATGAAAATGACAATCCAAAAAACCCTTAAAAGTTATGTTAAAAATATTAATATTTATTTATTTATACTTAAAATAATTAAAAAATAAATAAAATATAAGGCCGCTGCGAAGCGCGGCTTAGTAAACTAGTTGTTTTGTAAACAAACCTACGTTTAATTTATCTATATGTTTTACAAATACATTAGAAATAATATTTTTGAAGTTTTACCCTTTAATTTATATAGAATATAATACTTAAAATGAATGCAAGTTTCTATAAAATAAAATATATAAGTCTTATTTTCTTTTTATTTATTTTCTCGAGTACCTATATTTTAAACAATAAAAATTTGATTTTTTAAAAAAAATTAAATTATATTTTATGATATAATAAAATTGATTAATAAATGATGAAATATATTTAGTAATTAGTTTGTTATATGTTTAAATTTGGTAAGAACGAGAAAGCGGGTTATTCGGAGGAAACATGTTGAACGAGAGAGCGATTCAGAGTATATTATATGTTAGAATTTAATATTGATGTTATATTATGTATTTTAAAACATAAGTTAAAATATGAATTTTGAGAAAAATGAAGTGATAAATATACTAATATTTGTTATAACATTAAAATAATAAAATATATTAAACAATTGCCTTTTTCTATATTTGTTCAATCAATCAATATAAATATATAAAGGAGAAGACGGGGGCGGTGAGGTGGCGTCGGTACTAGTTTACTAAGTGTGGCTTAGTGTTGATAGTAATTTTAGAGTTTCGTTCACAGGGAAGGACTGATATCAATACCAATTCCAAGTCTTTTGTCTCTTACAATTCAGAAGTGTGGAGAATAATTTGGTGGTGTGTGACTATCTCCTAATTAACTAGTAAATAATTAATATCTATATAATATATGTGCGAGAGAAAACAATCCAAGAATCAGGGTTCTTCAATTAGCTATCATGAATGTCTAATATGTGTCTCTTGTTTGCTAAAAACAATCCTTCTTATATTTATAAAATCCTCTCCCAAGGTAGATTATAGTGCCTACAATTATTCCTTGAACGCCACTCCCATGGTCATACAAAGCACAACTATAGACTATTAAAAACCAAGGATTATCAGTTTCACAATTCGCATATCAATCTCCCGATCTAATACTTAAATTGTGTCTATCATGTCATGTACTAGAATAATAACTCATCTCCCGATTCGTTATAATTCCTATAGATACAATCAAAGGTTCGCGACTCCTCTAATTGTGTTAAGCCCTCAATGATAAATTAACAATCACAAGAAAATCACAATATTATTAAACAAGCATAATAAGCCAACGAATACTACCCAACCCTTGGATAGGGATTAGCTACTCATGATTGAATAAAACATATATAAATTAATACCACAAACATGAGCATAAGAGTTTAAGCACAAAGAATACAACTTTACAGGTTCCTTCGAAATCTGGATGAATCCCTTCACTCCTTCTCCCAATCTCCCTCTCAAGTTGTTTCTCTCCCTTCTCTCTCAAGAATACAGCTATCTCTAATTCTATTCTATATTACAATATGTTCTGGTCTTCCCTTTACAAGATGTATATAAACCTAATATAAAAGAGTTTTTTAATGCTCTCTAGGAAAATATAAGTAATTTCCCAAAATAAATTGGATTCTGAATGTCAAATCGTAATCTGTCTTTCAGGCCTGTTTCGGGTCTGCTCCAGTTGGAATCTTGATGCTGGACCACCTTTGGGTTGTAAATAATTCTGTTATCTTCGCATGAGCTGTAAGATCGTCCAATTCTGATGTCTAGAACTCCGGTTATGGCCCAAACAGTGATGTATGCGCGTGTAGACCGATAAATCCGAATTTCCTTGTATTTTATGTCCAAATAACTCCAATTCCTTCCAAATTTGGGAATTCTTTATTTACTGTCATAAAACATTAAACTCTAATTAATAATAACAAATTATTAACAAAACACTATAAATATGAGAATAAAATCCTGTAAAATATATATAAATATACACTCTATCAAATATCCCCACACTTAGTACTTTGCACGTCCTCGTGCAAACTAATATAACATAACTATTAACTACTAACTAATAAGTAGTACCACTTCCGTAGGTGATCACGGTTGCATTTGGCATATGCAACAAGCCCTTTAAACCCCTAGGTAGCCCTAGTGGACGAGTGAGGTCTCGTGAGGGTTTATAGAAGATAACCCACAAAATCCATCTAGCTCATGTAAAAGATTGTAAGCCAATGCAACGCCACACATACAAGTCCTCTCATGTTCCATCAACTTAAGTGAATACGCAATGTCTTGGTTTGATAGTGCAAGTATTCACATAGTCTACTCACATAAATATGCATAAGTCCTCAAAAGTCCATGTCAAGTGCAAGAATAAGTTAGTAATCATGCTAAGCCCACAAGAATACACCATTGAGTCAAAACTTGGGATCTCATATTCAAAAACAAGTAATAACTCACCTTTCACTCACAAAGAATATTAACTCAAGAACAAGGGCAAGTGTATCACTCAATTCCAACAAAGTCATAAGCATGCATTCACACTTGGTATCAATCTAACTTTGACACAACTTACATCAATGATGATAATCAAAAGGTCTTTATTCGGGTTGTAACGGGGCTAGGGACAAGGTATGTCAAGTAAAGCCAAATAAGGTGAAGTGTCAAAAGTTAGTAGATACCATAATAAATCATACACAACACCATACATCCTCCCCAAAACATGAATCTCAAATTTTCTTTAAACACAAAACTTGAGTAGTCGAACAAAGAAGGGTCACAGACATAGCTATGCTCTCATATAGATAATCAATATTTTTTTTTCTTTTTCTTTTTTGGTTTTTGTTTTTTTGTATTTTTTTTCTTTTATTTCCGAGAGCTAACGAACTAATAGATAAACAAGTACAATGACCCCCCAATATTCTTATGAAACTCGACTAACAAGTAAACAACCAAACCCGATATTTTCCCAAAGTAATGATCATCAATAAACCCCCACCCCCTTTTGCACACCTTATTACTCCCTCAAGTACTCTACTAGCCTTTGACAATTTGGGTTCAAGTTAAAGTAAGGCCAATACAAGAAAAAGGTCTAGGCAAGTAATGTGGTGTGTCACCGAAAAAATAAGATTAAGCTCAACGGGGTAACTAATTGATCATGTATAAATGGTGTGGTAATATAGGAAATATGAGGTTATCCCTAAATGCCTTTATCATTTTATCACCAAATAATGTCATGTATCTCAAGAAAGGTCTCAAACAAGTGCTAGCAATGCAAACAACATGTGGGCACTCAAACAAACGAATGTAGAATGCAAAAGATATGCATAAAAGCTCAAAGTCTCACTTGGTGGAAAAACACAATCAATCCCAAGTAACATGTCTCTCTAATGCACCAACTTGTACTCAAAGCATGCAAACCAAATCATCTTGCACATATTCATGTCCTTTTAACTACTTATCACATTCAATAAGTCTACTAGTTTTAACTTGCTGATGTATGTGTGTGCACAAGAACATAACATATCACTTCTCAATCAAAAGCATCCAAAACACAAGATTACTACAGCATGTAAGGGTGCATCAAGCCAACTTACAACAAACAATCTTCACAAGGCTAGAATTCTTTTTGGTTTTTTAATTTTTTACTTTTTTTTACTTTTTTATTTTATGACCCTATATACAACTATTGAAAACACATCCCCACACTTAAATGGGTCAATATCCTCATTGACACACGAAACAAATAATCTTACAATATAAAAGAATGAAAGAAGTACTCCCCTATGCATACGCATGAAGTGTCGCGATCCATGAATGCTTGAAACATGCATATGAAATCATTGTGTATTGCATGAGCATGCTAATTAGCTGCATGAGCATGCCAATCCAGTGCGTGATCATGCCAACCACCTGCGTGAGCATGCCATATGTCCAAAAAATCACCGTGAGTTTTTTTTTTACTGTGTGAGCATGTCAACTCGCTGCATGAGCATGCAGAATCCATGAAAACAGACGCTTGATTTCCTTTTATTGCATGACCATGCTTGAAGTTCGTTTGATCATGCCAAATTCTCAAAAATTAGCCGAGGGTGTAGGTTTGTGCCGCATGATCATGTCAGAATGTTGCGTGATCATGCTAAATCTCTCAATTTTAGCCGTGAGCATAAAATCATGCCACGGTCCCTACGTGAGCATGCTATCTCGACTGCATGACTATGCCAATAGCTGAAAATCATTCAAAAGATCATGTTTGTGGTGTATGGGCAAGTCCAAAAGCTTCATAACCATGCCCACTGCTTAGAAAAAACCACTGTCAACACCTGAATCACTGCAGACAAACACTTCAAGGCAACTTGTGGGAGTTAAAAAAAAAAATCTACCAAAACCTAATATGATAGCCTTGGGTTGCCTCCCAAGAAGCGCTTCTTTAACGTCGTTAGCTCGACTTATACATACAAGTAGCTTTATCAATGACGTGAAAAGGCAAATAAATGCACATACCTACAAATAAGTATTAAAATTATGATGTGCATATATACCATAGATCCATAAAAATATAGGAAACTTTTTATGATCTTCACTTGTTCAAGAGACTCGGAAAAATCAAAGTAGTTAGAAAAGTCGTCAGAATAATCATCAAAAGCACGACTCATAAACTCCTCCCAAATTGGATCCTTATATCTCAAAGCAAGATTTTCAATTTCATCAATCTGAAACTCCTCCTCATTTATAATTGGACACTCATCAATTTTTATCTCGTCTACCAATTCATTAAGCTCACAAATATTTTCTAAATTTGGTAGAATTTCAATTGCATCCAAATTATCATTCTCACGCATGGGACAATCGTCAACTAAACAAACAGGCTCATCAAACACAAAATTTTCATCAACTGCTAAATAAGAGTCATGTATCGTTGGAAAATTGACACAAGGAGGAACTTGAAGACAACCGTTATGCATCACAAGTTGAACTTCCATAATAAAATTATTTCTTTTAGCATTCTCCTCATACCAACCTATTGATTCTACTTCACATGACATATCACTCTTATTAGCAATCTCAAAAGATGGGTCATCAAAGTGTTTAAAAAGTCCCAAAGAAAGCAAAGAAGGATTAGAATGATTTAAACTCTTATCAACACCATTGCATACGTAAGAATCATGGTATTGATTTTCAAAAGAATATGAAAAATCACTGCTAGGACATGGGGCATAATATGAGTCATAGCAATCGAACGAGTTCACCTGATACGCATTAAAATCCTCATACCCATTGAATTGTTGATAAGGATTAAAATCTCGATACCGTTCTTGATTGCAAAAGATTTCTTGAGTGTTATTCCAACCAAAACTGTTGTCCATGTCTCTTCAACTCAAAATTTTTATGGTGTCTACCTCAAAGAAACCTGTAGACACGCCAAAAAGAACAAAAGGAGGAAAAAAAACTATGTACAAAGATAAAATCCAAACTACAAGAAACAATTAACTCAAAATCAATATTGTTGCCTTCCCCGGCAGCGGCGCCAATTTGTTGATAGTAATTTTAGAGTTTCGTTCACAGGGAAGGACTGATATCAATACCAATTCCAAGTCTTTTGTCTCTTACAATTCAGAAGTGTGGAGAATAATTTGGTGGTGTGTGACTATCTCCTAATTAACTAGTAAATAATTAATATCTATATAATATATGTGCGAGAGAAAACAATCCAAGAATCAGGGTTCTTCAATTAGCTATCATGAATGTCTAATATGTGTCTCTTGTTTGCTAAAAACAATCCTTCTTATATTTATAAAATCCTCTCCCAAGGTAGATTATAGTGCCTACAATTATTCCTTGAACGCCACTCCCATGGTCATACAAAGCACAACTATAGACTATTAAAAACCAAGGATTATCAGTTTCACAATTCGCATATCAATCTCCCGATCTAATACTTAAATTGTGTCTATCATGTCATGTACTAGAATAATAACTCATCTCCCGATTCGTTATAATTCCTATAGATACAATCAAAGGTTCGCGACTCCTCTAATTGTGTTAAGCCCTCAATGATAAATTAACAATCACAAGAAAATCACAATATTATTAAACAAGCATAATAAGCCAACGAATACTACCCAACCCTTGGATAGGGATTAGCTACTCATGATTGAATAAAACATATATAAATTAATACCACAAACATGAGCATAAGAGTTTAAGCACAAAGAATACAACTTTACAGGTTCCTTCGAAATCTGGATGAATCCCTTCACTCCTTCTCCCAATCTCCCTCTCAAGTTGTTTCTCTCCCTTCTCTCTCAAGAATACAGCTATCTCTAATTCTATTCTATATTACAATATGTTCTGGTCTTCCCTTTACAAGATGTATATAAACCTAATATAAAAGAGTTTTTTAATGCTCTCTAGGAAAATATAAGTAATTTCCCAAAATAAATTGGATTCTGAATGTCAAATCGTAATCTGTCTTTCAGGCCTGTTTCGGGTCTGCTCCAGTTGGAATCTTGATGCTGGACCACCTTTGGGTTGTAAATAATTCTGTTATCTTCGCATGAGCTGTAAGATCGTCCAATTCTGATGTCTAGAACTCCGGTTATGGCCCAAACAGTGATGTATGCGCGTGTAGACCGATAAATCCGAATTTCCTTGTATTTTATGTCCAAATAACTCCAATTCCTTCCAAATTTGGGAATTCTTTATTTACTGTCATAAAACATTAAACTCTAATTAATAATAACAAATTATTAACAAAACACTATAAATATGAGAATAAAATCCTGTAAAATATATATAAATATACACTCTATCACTTAGTAAACTAGTACCTATATAAAGTAGAAGACAATGGCGGTGATGTGGCACCTCTCAAATCGCTTCGATCTATATTTCTAATTATATATATATATATACAAGCCTATAACCCGTGCAAAGCACGAACGACTTTAATATTAATTTTGATTTTTTTTTTGAGATTTTAATACTTCTGAAAATGCTACCTTTTTAAAAAGAATTAAAATTACTACTTTAATACTTTAAATCTAAAAAAACTTATAGATTTTATAATAGTTTATTAGTTTAGTAAACATGTCAGTAAAGATAACCGTCAAAATTATCAATATATTTTCTTGTAATATATATAAATATAAATATAATTTTTTTCTAAAAAAAGGTCGTGTTTTTGAATTCTAAGTAAAGTATAATTAAAAAAGTTTGTAGTTATGTTATATATGTGAGAAAATCAAAAATCAAAACTTTCAATGTTTCGATTATTATATAATAGTACAAATAGATAGATTAAATAGAATAAATTACCGAAAATCGAAATCAAAACTTTAAATGTTTCGGTTATTATATAATAGTATAATATATATAGATATTGTCTGCGATAATTTTAGAAAAGGAGAAATTTTAGTTAGAGAATATAAAAAAGAATATATGTTTTGGCTAACAAAAGTAATCGGTTAATTATTAGTATTTATAATATTACGAATTTATGTTACTAAATGAAATTGCATGTGATATTTTTGAAAAATGTGAGATTTTACTTAGGAAAATTTTTAGTTAGAAAATATAAAAAAAAATATACGCTTTGTAAAAAAAAGCTAATCGGTTAGTTATTAGTAATTATAAATATTATTATTTTATTTCATTAAAAAGAATTGTCCGTGATATTTTTGGAAAATGAGAGGTTTTAGTTAGAAAAAATAGAAAAGTAAAAATTTTAGTTAGAAAAAATAAAAAAGAATATGCACTTTAGCTAAAATAGGTAATTGGTTAGTTATTAACAATTATTATTTTATTATTTTATTTTAATAAATGAAATTATTTGTGATATTTTTGGAAAAGGAGAGGTTTTAGTAAGTAAAAATTAAAAGCTTATATGTTTTAGTTAAAAAAGGTAATTGGTCGTGATATTTTTGAAAAAGTAAGGGAATTTTTCAGAAAAAATAAAAAAAGAAATATATTTTAGGTGTAAAAGGTAATTGGTTATAAATAGGTAATATTATTATTTAATAATATTTTTTATAAATAAGTAAGGGTAATTAAGTAAAAACACGAAGTACAGTTAAGTAAGGGCAATTAAGTAAAATCACAACATACCAAAAAATATTTAGTATTATATCCATTAGCTCTCATTAATTTAATTTAAAAGATCTAACAGTTAGAGATTGGATGACCAAACTACAAACCGACTAAAATCGGACTACAAAAACTTTTAATGTTTCGTCTTTAATATAATAGTATAGATATATACTAGCTAATAACCCGTGAGAAGCACGAGCTTTCTTTTAATATAATATAAAAATATTTATAGTAAAAATAATTATTGAACTAATAAAAGTTAAATATTAGATAAATTCTCAAATTCCTTTTAACTATTTCCTAACGGTGGAAACAAAAAAAAAACGTTATCTGCTAACCCAATTTATATATCTTTCTACCATCTTTCAAGAAAGGAAGCTAAATATGCGATGATAATATTCCCTAAACTTTCTCTTCAAATCTAATTTATATATTAATTCCTTCCTACTATCTTCTAATGAAGGAAATTAAGTATACAATATTAACATTCTCCTAAATTTACTTTATGAGTCCAATTTATATACTAATTGTTTTTTACTATCTTTTAATTGAGAAAAATAATAAATGAGACGATTTGAGTTTGTGAGGTGCTATAAAATAAAATAAAATATATAAGTTTAATATTCATTTCATTTATTTTCTCGAGTACATATACTTTAAACAATAAAAATTAGAATTTTTTAAAAATACTTAAATTAAAATTTATGATATAAAAAAATTGATTAATAGATTATGTAATTAATTTAGTAAATTAGTTTGTTACCTGTTTAGATTTGCTAACAACGAGTGAACGAGAAATCGGGTCATTGGGAGGAAACATGTTTAACGAGAGAGCGATTCATTTGGAGGATCGTCTTATTTGCTAGAATTTAATATTGATGTTATATTATGTATTTTAAAATAGAAGTTGGAATATGAATTTTGAGAAAAATAAAAATGGGGACAAATATACTAATATTTGATATAATATTAAAACAATGAAAAATATTAAATGATTGCCCTTTTCTATATTTATTTAAAAGTTCGGTATTGATCAAGATGAAACAGAGAATTCAAAAGAAAATCTTAATTTTATGTTAAAAATATTATTTTATTTAAAAACATATTTTGTAGAATATTTTTTAGAAATATTTAGACAAATTTTTACTAAGCCGTTGCGAAGCGCGGCTTAGTAAACTAGTATTATTTAATCTAAACATATATTTTGTAAAATAGTTTTTACAAAAATTTGGAGAAATTATTACAAAGCCGCTGCGAAGCGCGTCTCAGTAAACTAGTATACTTATATAAAGGAGAAGACGAGGACGGTGATGTGTCGCCTATGGAATTGCTTCTTTCTATTTTTTAATTTTCTCAAATTTTTTGAATTATTAATATTAAATATTCGATATACTTATATAAAAGAGAAGACGAGGGCGGTGATGTGGCGCCTCTCGAATCGCTTCGATTTTTTTTTTATTATTTTCTCAATTTTTTTGAATTATTAATATTAAATATTCAAAAATATCTCAATTGTCTTTAAAATCTTTACTAATGGATAAAACTAAATATTCAATTTTAATATTCTTACCTTTAAAATATTTACTACTTCAGGAAACTGAATATACAGTTTTAATATTGTTGTGCCCAAAATCTCATGTGGGCTCGATTTAAGGCCCATATCTGTTATAAGTCCAGTAGCAGGGTATTGGGCTAGGATGGTGGATACCGAGATATAAGTTCATGATGCCTTGGTCTAGGTTCAAGGAGTCCGGATAGGTTCGAGGTGTCGCGACAGGTACCCAAGAACAGGTTTGAGGTACCAAGGAAGGCTCGGGGTATTGAGGTACAGGATATGGATGTCATGGGTCAGGTGCAGGAACCTCTAAGGTGGTTCAGGGTGCCAGGGCAGGTCCAAGGTCTCGAGGTTCGAGATGGGGAGCAGTGAGGTTCAGGTGGTCTGAACCTTGAGACTGGTCACAGGTGATGAGTAGTCGAAGGCAGAATACTAGTAGGACAAGGACTCAGCTACCTATACTTTAGGGGCACGGATTTATACTCATAAAAGGACTTCTAAACCTGATTAAACAGGATGGATGGAACAAATGTAATTAGTATGGGACTCGTATTAGTTATTCGGATAAGCATTACTTCCTCGAGGATTTAAAGGACTTAGAGTTGGACATGGATTAGGAGACTAGGAAGCTCGGTTGGAGTTACCTAATTCGACAAAAGCTCTAAGATGGACGATCTTAGAGTGGTCGAATTTGCAGGAAGGAAGAAGTATAAACTTAATAGAACTACATGGGGCTTGATTCCTATAAATAGGATATGTAGGCACTTGACTAAAGGATTCGGATTTTCACTCTTGAGAAGCATAAGGCACGTGCACCTCAGTGATACATATTCCGGTGAATTTACGGGTAGTGTAGGATTTACACTACTTATTTCGACCGGTGGTTTGTCAACTCAGCCCCCGGAAATCATACTTCAACCACTCCGTTCTAACTAATCAGCTTCAGGCTTCGTACTGTGAGCCTGCAGCTCCGTCCGATAATCAAGGACGTTTCTTACGAATATTCCAGCGAGATTCTCTCAATTGTGTTGTACCAAATTTCTCTCACAACATAAGTGGCGCTAGAAGGAGGGGAACTCCATTAGAAATCTTAAGAGAGAAAAGATGTCGGAGGATTCCGGAAAAACGCAAACACCAACTAATAATGAAGAAGGCCGTGGAACAGGTCCTCATGGCGAGGTTACGAACAAGGATATTTTCGATCATCTCAAGAAAATTGGTGAAAGGGTAGATTCCTTGGAGAAAAAATCTGAAAAGATGAAGAGATGGCGAAAGAAGCAAAAACGGCCTAAGGCTCCAAAGGTTACGCCTACTCGGCTGGATTTTGGCAGCGAGGAGGAAGGACCTGAGAAGGAGAGAACTAAGAAGACTTTTTCTGATGTTGAAACCGATCAGAGTAATCCTGACTGGAACTCTGAAGCTGAGCCCAAGGATAAGGAGGATCCTGAACCTTCGGTTACAAGGAGTGTTACTGTATTCGACCGAATGGGAAAGAAGCTAACGAGTAAGGATTTGAGGCTTAAGCTATTGGAAGAAAAACAGAAGGGCCCCAAGAAGGTACAAAGTGAGAAATCACTGTCTAAAGCATCAGGGAGTCATAAGGATAAGTCCCACTCTAAACCTGAAGATGAACATAGCTCAGGCTCGTCCTATAAAGCTGATGACAGTTCTGATGAGAGCTCCAACGGTGGAAGTGACACTGATGACACCTCTAGGTCAGCCGAAGGTGGTGGAAAATACAAGGAGGAGGACCTCAGGAAAGTCCTCGAGAAGATTATGGCAGAGAGGGGCCCCCAATCAGGATTGACGGTGGGATCACCTTTCACTAAGAAGGTGCGGGATTCGCCCTTACCCCGTAGCTACAGGGGAGTGGGAGACTTGAAATTCAACGGGACCACAGACCCCGTAGAGTTTCTCAGTCGTTTCAACACGGAGATGGAAGTCTATCAAATCAAGGATCGCACAAAATGTCGGTTGCTGGCTGCAACTCTAAGGGATAGTGCTCATCAGTGGTTCAAGAGGCTCCCCTCCAATTCTATTAAGTCATGGAGACAGATGGGTGAGATGTTTGTAACTCAGTTTAGAGCTTCAGTCACGTTTGCACCTCCGGCCAATACCCTAGCAAATATTAAGCAACGTGACAATGAATCACTTAACGACTATTTCAAGAGGTTCAATGCTGAGGTTCCAAGGGTGAGGAAAACCACAGACGAAACTTATAAAAATTTTCTGATAGCTGGGGTTAAGCCTGGGACCGAATTCTGGAAAGAGCTGCAGAGTAGGGAACCTACCACTTTGGCTGACTTCTACGCTAAGGCAGAAAGACACAAAGTCGTGGAACAGTCCTTGGAGAATTTGAAAAAGGATAATGCTTCACGAGATTGGAACATGAATAAGAGGAATAGGTCCTACAGCCCGAAGGAAAGGAGTTATAGCAAGCGGACAACCTATAACACGGCTTCAGGTGATGGCCGGGATGTCGGCAAGGAGGCGAAGACTGCACCTCTGTCAGTAAACACCACAGGTTCAAAGAGAACAGTTGAGTACAAATATCCGTCATCTAAGGGTAGTAGGAGGTACTCGGAATACACCCCTTTGGAAGCACCTGTAGAACACATCTTTGAAATTGGTGATAAGTCGGGGATGTTCAGAAAACCCTCCAGGACGGGACCTCCCGGAAGGAAGGATTTAGCTAGATATTGTGCTTTCCATGATGCTAATGGGCATGAAACAGCCGACTGCCGACACCTCAAAGATCATATTGAGGACTTGATCAGGAAAGGTTTCCTCACAGAATTTGTGGCCCAGGAGGCGAAAAAGTACAAGGATGATAGATCCAAGAGAGATGAAGAAAAGTCTGCACCTGATCGAGCTACCAGGGCTGGTAGTATTCACACAATCATAGGCGGACCATACATTGGAGGTTTCAGCAGGAATGCAATGAAGAATTATGCACGTGAGGCTAGAGGAAACCCTCTCACAAATGTTTATCATTTGGCAGATAGGCCCCCAAAGCTGTTTAGAGGTGAAGCTGCGGACATCACCTTCACTGAAGACGATGCAAGGCATGTGCATCACCCCCCACAACGATGCATTGGTGGTGACTATCACAATTGGAGGGCTCAATGTGCATCGAGTCTTGGTGGATAATGGAAGTTCTTGCAACATATTGGCTTATGACACTTATCAAAAGATGGGACTCGCGGACAAGGAAATGTCCCCTGCTTACAATGACTTATACGGATTTACTGGCGGACCAGTGCAAGTTGTGGGTAGAGTAAAGCTTCTTGTTGTGTTGGGGGCTGAACCTATGAGAGCTACGCAGGTGACAGAATTCATGGTGGTGAACGAAGACATATCATATAATTGTATCATGGGCAGACCCCTCTTAAAGGAAATGAGAGTAATAACCTCTATCTACCATCTCTCCATGAAGTTTCCCACTCCTAACGGGATTGGATGTCTAAAGGGCTGTCAGGTAGATTCAAGGGAATGTTATAGTAAGGCTCTGCGCATCGCTGAGCAAGCTTCAAAGCATTTGTTGTTGGTTGATGGAGGTACCACGGATAATTGCTATAGGTACCAGGAGGCACCAATGAAGGATGAACCTTCACAGCAGGTACATAATTTGTGTAATGTAATTATGATTATCCAACATCCAGGTGAAGAAAGCTCCATGGATATTGTCTTTTCTTCGGGGGTAGATACCCAGAATGAGGTACGAATGCTGGAGGCACCCCCACCAAAACTCAAAGAAGACAGTGAACCTCTTATCAAAGGTATTGTTGAAAAGGTAAATGATAGCGACTTTGAGGACGCCCAGACGGAAAGCTTCCCCAAGGTTTCTTCACAATCTAGAAGAATTGATACAGAAGTTCAGGTGAAGGTTGACTTAGATCCCCGAATGCCTGAAGCTAGGGAAACAACAGGTGCTGCTGGTGACACTTTGTCAATCCTAGTGGATGCAACCGACCCTTCCAAGGAGCTGAAAATTGGAAAGCAGTTGGAACCTGAAGCTAGGGAAGCATTGGCTCGTTTCTTAAAAAATAACTTAGATGTTTTCGCTTGGTGTCACTCTGACATGGTGGGGATTGATCCCAGGGTGATGTGTCATCACCTTAACATTGACCCCGAAAGGGTTGCCGTAAGACAAAAACGAAGGGCGATAAGTGGTGAGAGAGCTTTAGCCCTCAAAGAAGAGGTTGACAGGCTACTAGAATCTAGGCTGGTAAGAGAATCATTCTACCCGGATTGGTTGGAAAATCCAGTGCTTGTCAAGAAACCTAACGGAAAATGGCGAACATGTGTGGATTTTACGGATTTGAACAAGGCATGCCCTAAAGACAGCTTTCCACTCCCACGGATTGATCAATTGGTTGATGCTACAGCTGGGCATGCTCTCTTAAGCTTCATGGATGCCTACTCGGGATATAATCAGATTCCCATGTATGAACCTGATCAGGAGCAGACATCCTTCATCACAGATAGAGGCCTCTACTGTTATATTGGCATGCCTTTCGGATTGTTGAACGCTGGAGCTACCTACCAAAGGCTGGTTAATAAGATGTTCAAAGATCAGATAGGGAAAACCATGGAAGTTTATGTTGATGACATGCTGGTCAAATCTAAAGCTGCAGCTGACCACGTGTTACACCTATCAGAAATGTTCAACATACTACGTAGGTTCAGAATGAAGCTCAACCCTCAGAAATGTGTTTTCGGCGTGGAATCAGGAAAGTTTCTAGGCTTCATTGTCAATCATCGGGGAATTGAAGCAAACCCTGCCAAGATTAAAGCTTTAGTCGAGATGAGATCTCCTCGTAACATAAAGGAGGTTCAGAGTCTTACCGGCAGAATTGCAGCTTTGAACAGGTTTGTCTCCAAATCTTCAGATAAATGTAGAGAATTCTTTGCAGCAATCAAGAAAGGGAAGAACTTCGAGTGGAACTCGGAGTGTGAAGCAGCCTTTACAAAAATAAAGGAGCAGTTGGGCAGTCCTCCATTGCTGTCTAAACCGCTTGATGGAGAGGTCCTCATATTGTACTTAGCAGTTTCGGAATACTCTATCAGTGTTGTGTTAGTTCGGGAGGAGCTGCAGGTTCAACACCCAGTCTATTACGTAAGCAAAAGATTGTTGGAGGCTGAAACAAGGTATTCTAACATGGAAAAGTTGTCTTATTCTTTGATCTTGGCTTCAAGGAAACTTCGGCCTTATTTTCAAGCACACCGAATCGAGGTACGTACCTCATTCCCTTTAAGACAAGTTTTGCACAAACCTGAAGCTTCGGGAAGGCTTATGAAATGGGCTGTGGAGTTGGGACAATTCGATATTGACTTCAAGCCAAGGACGGCTATAAAAGGGCAGGTGCTGGCAGACTTTTTGTTGGAATTCCCCCCATCATTTGAGGTTAAGGGCGATGAGTGTATAGCCGAACCCTCAGCCCCGGAAGAGGTGGTTGAAAACTGCTCGCCATGGTGGACACTTTACGTAGATGGAGCGGTAAATGGAAATGGGGCAGGAGCTGGTATTATTCTCATTAGCCCGGAGGGCCACAAGCTTCAAAGCTCTATTCACTTCGCTTTTAACGCAACGAACAATGATGCAGAGTATGAAGCTCTAATAGCTGGTCTGAAGCTTGCTTTGGAAATGAGGGTAGAAAACATGACTGTTTTCAGTGATTCTATGCTGGTGGTATGGCATATTCGAGGGGGATTCCAAGCTAGAGGTCCTCGTACTGACCTTTACATGAGGTATGCTCAAGAGCTGATTAGCAGGTTCAAAGAAGTGAACCTTGAACAAATCCCAAGGACACAAAACACCGATGCTGATGCGCTTGCAAAGTTGGGTTCACAAAGGGAATCTACTATGTTAGGGGTTATACCTTTGGAGATTCAACTTCAACCTAGCATTCCTAGACTCGAGGTCATGAACTTGGAACCTGCGACTGAGGCATTATGGACAACACCTATTATGAATTACATCACAAAGGGGATTGTTCCAGAAGGAAAAGAGGAGGCCAGGAGAATAAGATACCAGGCTACAAGGTATGTTATCTACGATGGTTCTTTATACAAAAGAGGATTCAATAAGCCGCTTCTGAGGTGCATATCAGGTGACGAGTGCGAGTACATTATGCGAGAGGTCCATGAAGGAATTTGTGGTAATCATTCGGGTGGAACCTCCTTGGCACATAAGATACTCCGTCAAGGGTATTACTGGCCCACGATTCAGAAGGATGCCCATAGGTTCGTACAAGCCTGCGATCGTTGTCAAAGGTTTGCAAATTTCAATAGCACTCCAGCTGTCCCGTTGAAACCTCTCACCAGCCCATGGCCTTTCGCTGTGTGGGGGATTGACCTGATCGGAGAGCTACCTAAAGGTAAAGGGGGAGTGAAATACGCCGTGGTGGCTGTAGATTATTTTACCAAGTGGGCTGAAGCTGAACCTCTGGCTACAATAACAGCTGCAAAGATAAAGGAATTCGTGTTCAGAGCAATTGTTTGCAGATTCGGAGTCCCTTACAAGCTAATTTCAGATAATGGAAAGCAATTCGATAGCAAAGAGTTGCGAAAGCTGTGCGATGACCTCGGGATTCAGAAAGGCTTCACGGCAGTCTATCACCCTCAAAGTAATGGACAGACGGAAGCTGTCAACAAGATCATCAAGCACACTTTGAAAACTAAATTGGAAGAAAGCAAGGGATGCTGGCCTGAGGAACTCCCTATGGTTTTATGGTCATATAACACCACACCACGAACCACCACAGGAGAATCACCTTTCACCTTAACCTATGGCTGTGAAGCTATGGTGCCCGTGGAAATTGGGGCTGGATCGTTCAGAAGGGATAACTACGATCCTGAAAACAACGAGGTGAATCATCGATTGTACTTAGATCTCGTGGAAGAGGTTCGAACTACTGCACAGCTGAAGCTAGCTGCTTATCAACAACGTACTCGGAAGTACTTTGACAACAAGGTCCGTGCTCGTCCGTTGAAGGTTGGCGATTTGGTCCTAAGGAGAATGATGCCCAACATGAAGGTTCATGGGCATGGTGTGTTTGGAGCAAATTGGGAAGGTCCGTACCTCATAAAGGCTGTCTTATGGGAAGGTACCTATCATCTCACAGATTTGGATGGAAAGCTCATTCCAAGGGCATGGAATGGTGAGCACCTCAAGAAATACTACCAGTAAATCCTCAGGTACTATTTCTGTAGGCCTCTTTCAGGCATAGGAATAATAAAAGCAGTTTATTAGTTGTAACTGCCATGCTTAGGTATAGCTTCATGGCTGTGAGCCTCAGCTTCATAGCTGTTTGGCTCAGCTTCGAAGCACTTTGTTTCAAGTTCATAGTAAGACATTGTCATTTGTTCTTTGAGCACTCGGGGGGTAGTGTATGCACACCCTACCTATTGGATGTCTTTCGATAAATTTTACAATATTAATGAAACCTCTATTTTTGGTTCATATGGCTTTTCTTGTTTGAATTCTTTATCACTCCTTATGTTTTTGATGTAAGGATTACATGTGGATTAAAAGTTTGTTGTATGATTGCCTTTGTTTAGTTCTTCACCATAAACGATTATATGATAAAGAACTGGGGGGTAGTGGATATACTCTATACAGGTTCAAATGGTTAAATTTCGAAATAATATTATTTGGATTGAATTTAATATTATTGGATTGAATTTAATATTATTGGATTGAATTTAATATCATTGGATTGAATTTAATATCATTGGATTGAATTTAATATCATTGGATTGGATTTAATATTATTTGGATTGGATTTAATAATATTTGGATTGGATTTAATGTCATTGGATTGGATTTAATATTATTTGGATTAGATTTAATAATATTTGGATTGGATTTAATAAAATTGGATTGGATTGGAGATTCACACTCATGGATTATGAGGTAAAGGTTAACACTCATAAATTATGAGGTAAAGGTTAATACTCATGGATTATGAGGTAAAGGTTAACACTCATAAATTATGAGGTAAAGGTTAATACTCATGGATTATGAGGTAAAGGTTAATGTTCATAGATTATGAGGTAAAGGTTAATACTCATGAATTATGAGGTAAAGGTTAATATTCATAGATAAATATTCAAATGTATCAACTCATATAAGCCCTAGGGACACTAGGCATGAGTATCATGGTAAAGTGTGGAAACCACTCATGGGCCACACTCTGGTTCAGACTTCCTTGCACGGATGCAAGTTGGAACATTGGACGGATTAACACCACAGTTGGGAGGTTCAAGGTTAATGATCCCTGAAGCTGTGGCACGGATTAAGCTTCATACAGGATTGTGAAGTACATGGAATTTAATGGCACATTGCCCTAGGCAAGGATATATATGCATGATCGGGTTTTCTCGAATGCAGTGGATAAAATGGCTTATGGATGATCTAATCTATGGAAAATAGATTATGTACTTAAGGAAATTAGGTGCGAGAATGGATTATTTATACATCAGATTATTGGAGTAATGTGGTCGTGAATGACCTTCATCATATACGGTTTGTATCTCCAGACAAGAGGTGCGAAAAAGCGCGGGTGAGCTTCAGGTTTATGGCTGCAATGACGCAAATACGCGTGTTGGTCAACTTTATATAAAATGTGACCTTATGGTATAGATCCTATGGGCTACTTTCATGGTGTAAATCATGGATATACCTGGACGGACACATACTTATTCACTGGCTTGAGGATCCTGGTTATCTAACGTAGCAGGATAGGTTGGTTTGGTGCACTCGGAATCTCACAGAACCACAACTACTTGTATGTGAACTCGATATATCGATTTAGTAATCATACAGAAGAAATAGCATGGAAAATCTAGACATGGATTTCGCGCATAAGGAAAACAAAAGTACGACAGATTTAAAAAGATGAAAACCAGATTTAAAGGTTACATCTTGCGAGGTATTCCGAGGTACCCGCACCCTCATCCGAATGTTAAAAAATCTATGGCGCGAACGCCAGGAATGTTATCGAAACCAAAAACCATAAAGTTAACCCTTCCAAAGGGTATGAATGTTTTCGAGGATAGAAATACTTATAATGAAAAACGGTACTCATGAAGCGAGGTTGTCAGGAGACGCCCCAGGAGCTTCCGGGTCAACAACAGGGTCGGCCGCCTCCACACCTTCCATTTGGGCATCTGGGTTGGAGCTCTCACCCATGACCTGCACCTCAGCCTCAGGTTCAGATGGAACAATCTTCTCCTGCTCCACAGCTGCAGCAGCCTCCCTCTTCTTAATCTCTCCCACTAGTTTCACGGCATCCTCCCCAAGCAGGGTCCAATCTAGAGTCGGGAAGTGGTCATAGGTGGACTCGATATAATCATTTACCCCGCGGCTATATCCGGCCTCAAACTTTTCACGTTTGGCAGCCTCACGGGTAGACCTCTCCAGGGCGATGGTGGTATTGAGAGAATCCAGCTTCTTCTTGAACTTGCCAACCTTCCTGGTATAGGAAGCTTTTAGAGCGTCCTTTTCAGTATCAAGGTTCACTATGGAGGTGTTCAGCTGTTCACGTTCTTTTAATAGCTTAGCCTCGGAAGCCTTAAGCTTCTTGCTGGCATCAGCTAACTTCTTCTTTTCATCTTCACTCATCTTAAGGAGGGATTTCAAATACTTTACTTCATCGGATAATTTCTGATCACCACGGGCTACGACCATCATTTCTTCATTCCGTTTCAAAATATGAAAGAGACTCTGAGCTTCGCACCAGGTGGTGGCCTTTACAGCTTCAGACGAGCTCATCTTATCCCATTCAGCAATAACCTCCTCCGGGATCTGATTCCCCACTATGGCAGAAAACTTACGGATCAGAGGGTTGGAACCTTCACTTGGGGTGCCGGGGGGTGATGGCTTGGACTTCTTGAAACGGGATCCCGGGCCCTTAGCCGAGTCAATGGCAGCAGGTACTGGTAATTTCCTTTTGGAAGAAGTAGCAGACTTATCCTGGGAAGCAAGGGTTGATTTCATCCTGGAGATAGGGGTAGCATCTATGGGAACAAGGTCTTTTCCTTCATCTCCAAAGAGATCGTCGTAACTTGCGGATTTGTTGACAAACGATGGCACACTAGAAGCCATATCTACAAAAAGAAGATCAAAAGTCAGTACTTGAATAATAAAATATGAAAACAAGGATAACAGCATGTTGAGAATGCACAAATGATAAAGTAAAGCACAGAGACATCATAGGAAACTTATTTTACTTGAGGTTTCAGCTTCAGAGTCCTCTGTTGAAACCAGGTTCAAAGATTTCTTATTTGGCAAGAAACCACATCTTCTAAGGTTTTGATCTGTCAGCAGACTAGCACCATCTCCTAGCTCCGCTGACAGCTTCAAGGCCTCAAGAGCCCTTTCCAGAGAATGGCCTTTAAGTGCTGTCTTACTCGGAATCTCTATGTAATTGTTTAAGCATGAATTAGATTGTAACATCTAAATCGGTCAGGAAGGAGTAAAGAAGAAATGGAAGCGTTACTTACGAGGGTTTCTATTAAATTCGGTTCTGTATGTGGGACAATCATAGCAGTAGAGAAACTGGGGTAGCCAATCAGACATTCCTTTTTTATTTCCCTTAATGCACTGACCATCATGGACATTCCAGGTGGACAAGTAAAAGAAACCAGAGTTTTTTCCCGTTTGCTTGAGCTGATAAAAGAAACCCAGCTCGCGAGCAGACATCTTCTTTTCAAACAATTGGTCATAAAGGACATACATACACATGGCCATCCGGTAGGCATTCGGGGTCATTTGGAGAGGAGCGATGTCATAATAGGTGATGATATCATGAATGAAAGGATGTAGAGGAATGGACAAGCCCATTCTAAAAAACGTGGCGGAAAACACAGCACAGGGTATCTGTTGATCAGGTTCAAAGTTGTCAAAACGGTGACACCTTTCCCCAGGGGAAGGCACCACCAGGCGGCACTTGGGACGATGTTTCTGGAGAAGAAGTTTTACTCTGTTAGCATTCATCGAGGTGTCTAGCTCCTCACAAGCAGGGATTATGCCCTGCGATTCATTGGGATTGTCAGCCCCTGAGGAAACCTCGACCTCAACCTCGGAATCAGGGAGCGGATAATTGTTGGACGATGTTTGGTGAATGGCTATGGCCTGAGGATCTTTGGCTCTGTGAGGAAAGAGATTGTTACGGACGGATACAATAGCTTGTTCGGGAACCAGTACCTTAACCTTGGAGCGAGTTCTGGTACTAACGGGTTTAAGTGGTTTTGATGGAAAGGTTCTGATAGATGAGGGATCAGAGTCACTGGGAATCTGAACCTCGTGAGCAGATGATTGATGCGAACTGGCCGCAGTCGAGTCCCCTGACATCTGCAAAGGATGGAGCAGGGTGAGATAACGGCCAATAGGGTTTTTCTTAGTTAGGCAAACAAGAAGACAACAAAACCGAAAAGTTCATGAAGGATTCCGATTAGGATCTTTTCCTCGAATTACGGCTGGGGATCTTGGTCGAACAGGTGGTGGTCATAATGATTCCGAAGGTATGGGGATTACAAATTACAGGGTTGCTGTTATATCTAAAACGGAGATGAAGGTTCATAGAGGTCTTCACCTCAAGAGAGGTCTCAATATACAGAAATTCAAAACCTAAGGCAATTGGAAGGGTTTTCGGTTTTCGTCCTAAATACTTTTACAGGATGGCATATCAATGGTTAATGTTCTAAAAGTATATGTGACATACATTAATCAACTACACATGCAAGCAAGAACAATCAAGAAGACAAAAAGACACGGTGCGAATATGCAAAGCAACACAACAAAGAAGATATGAGTTTAAAGGGGTTTTAAGGTCTTGATTTTACATGGAAATTGGGCAAATACCGTCAAGCAATCATGATTCACAAGGAGTAAGTGCGTATGGTATTCTGGGTTTCCGGTGTGATTGACGTGATAATACAAGTATGTGTGTATGCATACATGGTAGTATATATATATATATATATATATATGTGTGAACAGATAAGAGGGGTACGTTCAATAGCGGCATGCAATGACAAATCGGAAATAAAAGTAATAGATAAAGACGGATTCATACCTTACGGAGTAGCGTAGGTTGGGGAATGATGGAGGATTAAAGTATTGTCGGAACCCTGAGCCGTCTGGAAACCTTTCGCCGGAGGGAAGGTAGAGAGAATGAACAGTTTGTGTGAAAAGTGAGATAAAAAGAGAAAGAACGGGGGGTGAATGTGTGTTTAAATACACATGGAAAAAGAGCAGTTGTGCCAGGTGGCATGCACAGGTAGGTTTAATGAAAGATGTGAAGGATTGATGCATGGTTCAATTTTCTAGGAGGAATATGAGAGGTTTGTTGTAGATTTTGAAATTCAAATTCTTTTCAAAAAACAAAGGATAATGTGTGGATAAATAAATGTTTCGTGGAAGCTAATTAAGGTACGGATTTAATTTGCTAAGAAAAGAATAGAGGGATATACGCCGAGGATCTAAGTTAGATACCGGGTGATCAGCTAAGGGTCTGCAGCTGGTTATGAGGTCAAGAGTCGATGGTTGGTGAATGAAATAGGTTTTGGTTCCTTTTGTATCCAATACTGCAAGGAACCGGAGGGTAGTTGTTGTGCCCAAAATCTCACGTGGGCTCAATTTAAGGCTCATATCTGTTATAAGTCCAGTAGCAGGGTATTGGGCTAGGATGGTGGATACCGAGATATAAGTTCATGATGCCTTGGTCTAGGTTCAAGGAGTCCGGATAGGTTCGAGGTGTCGCGACAGGTACCCAAGAACAGGTTTGAGGTACCAAGGAAGCCTCAGGGTATTGAGGTACAGGATATGGATGTCATGGGTCAGGTGCAGGAACCTCTAAGGTGGTTCAGGGTGCCAGGGCAGGTCCAAGGTCTCGAGGTTCGAGATGGGGAGCAGTGAGGTTCAGGTGGTCTGAACCTTGAGTCTGGGTACAGGTGATGAGTAGTCGAAGGCAGAATACTAGTAGGACAAGGACTCAGCTACCTATACTTTAGGGGCACGGATTTATACTCATAAAAGGACTTCTAAACCTGATTAAACAGGATGGATGGAACAAATGTAATTAGTACGGGACTCATATTAGTTATTCGGATAAGCATTACTTCCTCGAGGATTTAAAGGACTTAGAGTTGGACATGGATTAGGAGACTAGGAAGCTCGGTTGGAGTTACCAAATTCGACAAAAGCTCTAAGATGGACGATCTTAGAGTGGTCGAATTTGCAGGAAGGAAGAAGTATAAACTTAATAGAACTACATGGGGCTTGATTCCTATAAATAGGATATGTAGGCACTTGACTAAAGGATTCGGATTTTCACTCTTGAGAAGCATAAGGCACGTGCACCTCAGTGATACATATTCCGGTGAATTTACGGGTAGTGTAGGATTTACACTACTTATTTCGACCGGTGGTTTGTCAACTCAGCCCCCGGAAATCATACTTCAACCACTCCGTTCTAACTAATCAGCTTCAGGCTTCGTACTGTGAGCCTGCAGCTCCGTCCAATAATCAAGGACGTTTCTTACGAATATTCCAGCGAGATTCTCTCAATTGTGTTGTACCAAATTTCTCTCACAACAAATATTCTCCTAATTTTTTTATTAGAAAATATCTCAATTGTCTTTTAAATCTTTGCTAATGAAGGAAACTAAATATATAATTTTAATATTCTTGTCTTTAAAAGCTTTATTAATGAAGGAAACTAAATACAATTTTAATATTATCCTAAATTTTTTTATTAATGAATGTACTTACTAACGTAGGAAATAGTATCTTATATTTCCCTGAATTTTCTATTTAAGTAAAAATTAAGTTTACTATATTAAAATTCTCCTAAACTTACTTTACGAGTGCAATTTATTTACTAATCTTAGTTTTACTATCTTTTATTCGAGGAAAATAATAAGGAGACGATATGAGAGGTGTTAGATGATTGATTTGAGAGGCACCACTCAAATTGTCTTGATCTATTTTTCTAATTTTCTCAAAATTTTGAATTAAAATTATTAAAGGTTATTAATTATCTAAATTGTCTTTTAAATCTTCAGTAATGGAAATCTTAATTACCATATATTCTCCTGCATTTTCTTCTTAAGTCAAATTACTATCTTAATATTCTCCTAAAATTTATCTACAAATCAAATTACCATGATGATATTTTCTTAAACTTTATCTTGAACTCAAAGTTACCATCTTAATATTCTCATATATATATATATAATTTATTTTGAAATCAGATTATCATCTTAATATTTTCCTAAAAAAACTATTAGAAATTATGTTGTCATAATTTTTTTTGTAAAAAAACTCACATTTAATTTATCTATATGTTTTACAAATATATTAAAAATTATTTTTTAAAATTTACCTTGTAATTTATACAAAAATAATTCTTACAGAAAATGCAAGTTTCTATAAATAAAATGCATAAGTCTTGTTTTGTTTTCATTTATTTTCTCAAGTACCTATATTTTAAACAATAAAATTAGAATTTTTAAAGATATTTAAATAAAATTTTATGATATAATAAAATTGATTAATAGACGATGTAGTTTATTTAGTAAATTAGTTTGTTATCTGATTAGATTTGGTAACAACGAGAAAGCGGGTCATTGGGAGGAAACATTTTTAATGAGAGTGCGATTCATTACGAGGAACATATTGTGTGTCAGAATTTTAATACAGAGATTATATTATATATTTTAAAATAGAAGTTAAAATATGAATTTTTAGAAAAATAAAAATGGTTACAAATATACTAATATTTGATATAATAGTAAAATAAAGAAAATGCCGATAATATCATTATTTAGAGGAGTCATTGCCCAAATTACCGTTTGTCGGTAGAGGTGTCCATTATACTTAGTTTTATGCACATTTTATGTATGCGTGTACTTTTCAAAGATAAACATAATATATATGGCACTTATGCACAGCACCCCCACCCCACCCTCCTGTGGCGTGTGATTCCAACCCATATACTGTTCATATATTTTGTATGTAATATATACAAAATCTCACACACTAACGAAATACCACGATGGAACATCACTGGCGGAACACCACACTTGATTCAGAAACTCCTCTCCATTAGTTTTTCATTACAACCCCAAAATTAAAATCACTAATCAACTACCAAACATCATCATAAATCAGAAATATAAAAAGATAACAAATTGAAATAATCATCAAGACTAAATCACCTCTTACCCTTCTTTAATGACCCTAAATCAATTAAAACTCCAAATTTGAATTTCTCCAAATCCAAAAGAAACCCTAATAATACCATACTCGTTTTGAAGATAAAATTGTAAGTGATCCAACCATGTATTTGATTGTCCAATCCGAGGTATAGAAGTGTTATTATTTGAGATTGAAATTGAAAAGCAATGAATGAATATATTACACATGAGTGTAGTGACTGGTGATGTATATAATCGGGTACATGGAAGAAAATGTAGTGTTAGTGGCAACTAATTAAAAGGAATACGCATTTTCCAAATGCGATAATGGGAATTTTGCACTACCAGAATGCGTATATACCGTCAATGCGCACCCACAGAATGCGTGTATACTGCATACGCGTACAGTAAATGCGTAGATGGCGGCAACGCATACTAGAAATGCGCATAGAAGTCAGTATTTCGGGCACCTTTACCGAGATCAGTTATTTTGGGCACTTCATGATGAAAAAGCAGTAGATAGGGCATTCACCCATTGTTCTTAGGATCGTATCAGAAAATAATTGAACACATTTTGTTTGTTTTGCAAAAATTGTCATTTCTTCTGACCTTTTTTAGTTTAAGGATTATCCCATAGTCCTCCTAATCCATTCCCCACCTCGAACTAGGTATTTCATTTTCCTTTATTGATTTACTAGTTTACTAAGTCACGTTTCGCAGCGGCTTTGTAATAATTTTTCTAATTTTTTTAAAAAAGTATTCTACAAAATATGTTTTTAGAGAAAATAATTTTTCTAACATAAAATTAAGTTTCTTGTGAATTCTCCGTTTTGTCTTGATCATTTACCAAAATTTTAAATAAATATTGAAAAGGTCAATTATTTATTTATTTATTATTACTATTTTACTGGGTGAATGCCCTATCTACTACTTTTTCATCATGTAGTGCCCAAAATAACTGATCTCGGTAAAGGTGCCCGAAATACCGACTTCTATACGCATTTCTAGTATGCGTTGCTGCCATCCACGCATTTACTGTACGCGTAGGCAGTATACACGCATTCTGTGGGTGCGCATTGACGGTATATACGCATTCTGGTAGTGCGAAATTCCCATTATCGCATTTGGAAAATGCGTATTCCTCTTAATTAGTTGCCACTAACACCAAATTTTCTTCCCTGTACCCGATTATATACATCACCAGTCACTACACTCATGTGTAATATATTCATTCATAGGATTCATTCATTGCTTTTCAATTTCAATCTCAAATAATAACACTTCTATACCCCATATTGGACATGGAAATACATGGTTGGATCACTTACGATTTTATCTTCAAAACGAGTATGGTATTGTTAGGGTTTCTTTTGGATTTGGAGAAATTCAAATTTGGGGATTTAATTGGTTTAGGGTCATTAAAGAAGGGTAAGAGGTGATTTAGTCTTGATGATTATTTCAATTTGTTATCTTTTTATATTTCTGATTTATGATGATGTTTGGTAGTGGATCAGTGATTTCAATTTTGGGGGTTGTAATGAAAAACTAATGAAGAAGAGTTTCTGAATCAAGTGTGGTGTTCCGCCAGTGATGTTCCATCGTGGTGTTTCGTTAGTGTGTGAGTTTTTGTATATTTTACATACAAAATATATGAACAGTATGTGGGTTGGAATCACACCCCACTGGAGGGTGCGGTGGGGGCATGAGGGCGGTGTGCATAAGTGCCATTTATATTATGTTTATCTTTGAATAGTACACACATACAGAAAATGCGTATAGAACTGAGTATAATGGACACCTCTAACGACAAACGGTAATTTGGGCAATGACTCCTCTAAATAATGATATTATGGGCATTTTCTCAAGAACAACCTGGTTTAAGTTAAGAAAAGTAAATTGAAATAAGACAATAAAAACCCCGACCCAGTGTTTATTAAAACACGAACCAAAGGTATAAAATGAACCCCACCCCAATGGTTAGATATATAATCATGAACTGAATATATAAGTTGAATGCCACAAGAAAAGTTCTTGATAAGTTCAGAAGTTTGTGAAACTGATAGAAGAATAAAATTCACTTTCTTTCTCCTCCTCTCTACTACAATCAGACCAGCTATTTATAATACATTGGAAAACCACTTATTGAAGAAAACAATATCAAAACTAAACAAAGGATCCCTAAAATCATGGCAAACTTGTCTGTAAATATCTCCGCCTCCGTGGAAAGATGTCAACAGAACAATCAACCACTTATTTAGAAAGTCTGAAATGTAGGAATCAAATAACTGATAGATCAATTCCATTAATAAGAAAGATAAGCCTCGTCAACAGCTTGTATTACATTTATTATTCTTCCGTCTTCAGTTGCACCAAAACTTGGATTAGTTGTTCCAGAACTAGCCCATATCTCTTGAATCAGCCCATTAAGTGCTTCACTGACCCGTTTGCTTCTTGCTATGGTAACGGGCCATGTTGGAATTTGTAACATGTCTTTTTATTGAGACTACTACTTCAGCTTCAGTCAATACTAGTAATATCATATTTTAATTATTAGTAATATTCCAGCTGGCAGAGTTAGTTAGATTAGAAATAACAGTTTTTCCCTCCATTCTGTTTTGTACAAATAGAACTACATTACACACATTGTAATTACATTTTTTCATTCAATACAATCTTGATGATTGCTCTTCAATTCTTCTTCTTCTACAAAATAACATGGTATCAAAGCTTGCTAACAGAGTTTTAATGGCGATCTACTTCGAAATCGACTAAGTTCCAAGTGTTAAAGTTCTTATCTACTCTATACTGATTAATACATAGAAATTACACCTTTTTGCATCTATATTTCTGGTCATATTCTAAATAATTGATTGAATCCATGTTTTTTTTCTTCGTGATATTTCAATTCGCATCCATGAATCATCAAGGTTCATGATATATCTGCTATAATTCATTGATCTCTGAAGTTTTACTTTATAAATCAATCATATTAGGTCTAAATCAGAATATATATACAGAATCTATTGTATCTATATAATCTTGTTCACGTCTGAGTGCTTCTCGATCTATATACGATATGTTTTTTTTTCTATCTGCTCTTCAAAACAGCTTGTTCTACTCTTGTGCGTATCAACTGTTTGATAAAATACCTCAACCAGTTTGTTCTATATCATCATTTGTTTTACGTAATTCTTAAGTATACTTTTGAGTCTTATGATGACATTACAAGGAAATCAAGATCCTTCTAGTGTGTACTACATTCATCCATCCGATGCATCAACTACACAACTAGTTAGCGTAAAATTCAATGGTTCTGGTTTTCATAATTGGAAACGATCAATGACTTTGACTTTATCTGCAAAGAATAAATTGGAATTTGTTGATGGTACATTTGCAGTACCAGTTGTTATTGCTCCTGAGTACAAATTTTGGGAATGGTGTAATAATCTAGTGATTTCCTGGCTACTTGCTAATCTAGATGAGGTCATAGCTAAAAGTGTGATGTTTTTACAAACTGATAAGGAAATTTGGAAAGATTTGGAAGATAGGTATGGTTATACTTCCATGGCTCAGGTGTATTCTATTGAACAACAATTATCAGAGATTCATCAAGGAAGTGATTATGTGTCAGAATTCTTTACTAAAATGAAAACTCTATGGGACGGACTAGATGATGCTAGTCCCTTGCCTTATTGCACTTGCAATAAGTGTACTTGTAATTTGTCTTAAAGATTGGTTCAGAAACAGCAAGAACAGAGAGTATTGCAGTTTATGATGAAATTATCTGAACATTATTCTTTGGTAAGAGGAAATGTACTGATGATGCAGACTCTCCCTAATATTTCACAGACATACATGATGTTTGCTCAAGAGGAGAGACACAAAGAGATTTCTTCTGTTACATCTCAAACTGAATATATGGCTTTCTATGCAAACAAAAGAAGGTTTAATAATCAATTTTCAGGAACCATAAAGTTTAATTATCCTGTTCAGGAGAATCAGAGAGCTGAGCCTAATCATGATGTTCCTCATCAGTTTCACAATAAAGGATCTAAACCTTATTACTTTTGTACTTATTGTCAAATTCCAGGACACAGTGTTGAGAGATGTTTCAAGATAAATGGATATCCACATGGATTTCAGAATCGACCAAATAGAAAAATTGCAGCTATTGCTCAAATGGGGAATGATAATACCTCTATTACTGATCTAGATACTACAGCTTATTCAGCAAATGGTGCAAATTCTTCAAATGCAAATTCTTCAAGTGATACTGTCAGTCTAGCTCAATATAAGCATCTTCTTCAAATGTTCAATCAGAAAAATGATCATGGTGTTACTGAAGCATCTCTTGAGAAAACTGCACTTTTAGCAGGTAATTTTTTTTTACTATCTAATGCTGAAAAGTCATGGATACTTGATAGTGGATCTATATATCATATATGTCCTAACCTTGATCATTTTACTCATTACAAATCTGTCACTGTAGATGATAATACTATTACTATTCCTGATGGTAAGAATGTAAAGGTTTTGCAAATGGGGACTGTCAAGTTAACTGATGACATAATCTTGCAAAATGTACTCCATGTCCCTGAGTTTCATTTTCAATTGATATCTGTCCACAAACTTTTTGAGGATCTTTCATGTAGTATTACATTTACTAATGGACAGTGTTTTCTTCAGGGCCATTCCTTGAGAAGGCCTCAGATTCTTCTGGGTAGACTTTCAAATGGTTTATACAGTGTGCAGTCTTCTTCAGTTACACTTGCTCTTCCAGAAAACACTAAGTTCTGCAGCACTGTTAAATCTAATGATATAGAGGAGGCCAAACCGTGGCATCAAAGATTGGGTCAGTTTCCATTCTCTCAACTTCAAGTTCTTCTTCCTGATATTTCTACTAAAGAGTGTTTAGCTTCTACTGTTTGTCAAGTGTGTCCTGGAGCTAGACAAGTTAGACAGTCTTTTACTTCTAGTACCATCAAATCTGTGAGACCTTTTCAAATGCTACACATTGATGTATGGGGTCCATACAAAATAAAGTCTGTTACTGGTTGTAATCAATTCTTAACAATTGTGGATGCTTTTACAAGGTTTACTTGGGTACAACTTATCAAATTCAAGTCAGAGGTACCTTATATTCTTACCAATTTTCTTACTTATGTGGAAAATCATTTCAGCACTTCAGTGTTATACATCAGATCTGATAATGCTCTAGAACTTACTGCTGGTTTTTGTGATTCTTTATATAAGTCCAAAGGCATAATACATCAAACTAGTTGTGCTTACACTCCACAACAAAATGGTGTTGTGGAGAGAAAGCACATACATCTACTAGAGACTGCCATAGCATTGTTCATTCAAGCAAAATTACCACCTAAATTCTGGGGTGACTCCATTTTGTGTGCTACTTACCTTGTTAACAGAATGGCCCTCTCTTCTATTGGTAATCTCACACCTTACTTCAAATTATATCATTCTAATGTTGATTTGTCTTTATTGAGAACCTTTGGCTGCTTATGTTTTGTTTCAACTCCAAAAGTTCATAGAACCAAATTTGATCCTAGAGCCACAACTACTATATTCTTAGGATATTCAAATACTACTAAAGGATATAGAGTTCATGATTTAAAATCAAATGAGACTATCATTTCTAGAGATGTGGTCTTTCATGAACATATTTTTCTTTTCCACATTATCTCTCATACTTCAGTTTCACAGTTTCTTGGTGACACTTTTTTACCAAAATTTAGTGTTCCAATCACTATTGATAACACTATGTTTTCATCTACTCCACAACATCATGTTGATTCTCCTATTAATGAAAATTTCGTATCTCATTCTTCTTCTCATACACCTACATTCTGATGATTCTCCTTCAGCTTCTAACAATTCTTCAACCCCTGACACTACTTCTAATCCTATTATTCATGTTAGAACTTCTATTAGGAATAAGGTTCCTCCTTCTTATTTGGATGATTACTATTGTAATTTCAGTTCTGCATCTCTTGCACACTGGTGTAATCTTGTGTCCAATTCGTGTCTACCTTCTTCTCATTTTATGCCATTATCTCAACAATTTGTTGTCACTGAACCTTCAAATTATTACGAAGCCTCTAAAAATCCTATCTGGGTAGCAGCTATGTCTAAAGAACTAGAAGCTCTTCACAATAAAAAAAACCTGGGATTTGGTTCCTTTCCCTAAAGGAAAAAAACCAATTGGTTGTAAGTGGGTTTACAAGGTTAAACTCAATGCAGATGGTACTCTTGAGAGATGTAAGGCTAGGCTAGTTGCCAAGGGTTTTAATCAGAAGTTTGGGATAGATTACAAAGAGACATTTTCTCCCGTGGTAAAAATGAGTACTGTCAGGTGCATTCTATCTGTGGCAGCTAGTAAAAAGTGGGATATTTTTCAACTTGATGTGAATAACGCTTTTTTTTTGCATGGTGATTTGATAGAGGAAGTTTATATGACAATTCCTGATGGTATTGATAATCCATTAGGACTGGTTTGTAAATTGAGAAAGTCATTATATGGCCTTAGACAGGCATCAAGGCAGTGGTATGATAAACTTACTCAGGCTTTGTTTCACCAAGGTTTTATTCAGTCCAAGAATGATTATAGTTTGTTCACCTTCAAAACTTGTACAGATCTTACAATTTTAGCTGTTTATGTTGATGATATTATTATCACAGGCAGTAATTTGACCCATATCCAGTCAGTTAAGACTTTTTTACATGATACATTTAGTATTAAGGACCTTGGATTACTTCATTATTTTCTGGGTATGGAAATTACTTACTTGACAGATGGGATTGTCATGAGTCAGAATAAGTTTACTAGAGAATTGCTTCAGGATTGTGCCTTGGATTTATCTAAAAAGGCAGTCACACCATTGCCTCTTAACATGAAACTTCTTGCTACTTCTGGTGTTCCTCTTCATAATCCTGAATTATACAGGTCTCTCATTGGCAAGCTTAATTTTCTTACAAACACAAGGCCAGATCTCAGTTACACTGTTCAGTTATTGAGTCAATATATGCAGGAACCAAGAACATCTCATTTTGATGCTTTGCATCATACTTTAAGATATATTGCTCATACTGCAGGCCAGGGAATTAAGTTGCAAAATCCCGATTCCTTGACTTTACAAGCTTTTAGTGATTCTGATTGGGCTTCCTGCCCCGATTCTAGAAGATCAGTTACTGACTATGTCCTGTTGTTGGGTGGCTCTCCTATTACTTGGAAGTCCAAGAAACAAACTACAGTGTCAAGATCAAGTTCTGAGGCAGAGTATCGTGCCATGGCAGCAGCTGCTTCTGAACTCACATGGGCTGTAAGTCTATTAAATGATTTGGGTATTAATAACTTGAAACCAGTAACACTTTTATGTGACAATCAGTCTGCACTTCAAATTGCAAAGAATCCAGTTTTTCACGAACGGTCTAAACACATTGAAGTTGATTGTCACTTCACTCGTGACAAAGTCCTTGAAGGTTTACTACAATTATCCTATCTTCCTACTCGGAACCAGCTTGTTGATATCCTCACAAAAGTTTTGCCTTCACATCATATGAACGAGTTATGTTCCAAGCTAGGTCTTCATCTTTCTCGACCTATCTTGAGGGAGGATATTGAGACTACTACTTCAGCTTCAGTCAATACTAGTCAATACTAGTAATATCATGTTTTAATTATTAGTAATATTCCAGCTGGCAGAGTTAGTTAGATTAGAAATAACAGTTTTTCCCTCCATTCTGTTTTGTACAAATAGAACTACATTACACACATTTTAATTACATTTTTTCATTCAATACAATCTTGATGATTGCTCTTCAGTTCTTCTTCTGCTACAAAATAACACTTTTGCAACCTCTTGATTCTCATCATTTTGCTTTCCCTTTATACCAAAATGATAAAATGACTATAATCCTTTTTCTAATACTAACACTAGACTCGTATTTGCTCTTGGTAAGTACTACTCTGTTTTCATATGTACCGTATATTTGATTACAATCTTGCCAACTTAACTACTGAAATGTGTATAAAATGTATTTCCATTCGACAAAAGATAAGTTTTTATCACTAGCACATCGTATTAGGGGTGTACACGGGTTGTTAAAACCGACCAACCCGATCCAAACCGACCTCATTTCGCCCGATCCAAACCAAATATTTTTAAACCGAAACATATTTGGTTTGAAAAGATATAAACCCGATTTAATTGGGATGGGTATGGGTTACGATTTTTTTAAGCCGAACCAACCCAACCCGATTAAAAATAATAGATTTAATTAAAATATATGAAACACATTTAGTTAAAATAGTTAACAGTTTTTGAGTGTACATTTTTAATTATTGAAACACATTCTTTGAACTCTTGTGTTATAGACCATAGACCATGTGTGGTCCTGGAAGAAAACTTTATTGCTTGCATTGCCTAGGGTTATCCATACATGATATTATCTATGTTTGTTAATATTGTATCGGTACTTTAAGGCCAGTCTACATTAAGAAGCATCAGTTTTACATTAAGTTGTTCGTTATCAAGGACATAACAGCAGAAATGTGTACATCAATATTCTATAAAACTTATACAAAACTGTGTGTTGAGATCATATGAGACAAATGTTCTTACTGTCTTTGTCCATTCGCGGTTGTAATGCAAATTTAGCACACTAACTATGCTAATAACACAAATTTGACGTTTAAACTGAAAGACTATGTTTAGTACTTTATCAGTCTTTTGGTGTGTTTTAACTTAAATATTTGAGATTTATTTGAGATGGATATGTAATATTTTGCTGACTTTCAATTTTGATTTATTAATTTAGTACTTACTGCTCGATAAAAATATATTTTATATATTTATTAACCCGACCACTCTGACCCGAACCGATCCAAATCGAAGTATATTAAATGGGTTGGATTACGAATTTATTTTTTGTGGGTTGGGTTGAAAATTTGCAAACCCAATTTAATTGAGTTAGGTTGTTAAAATCCCGTAACCCGCCCAACCCGAACCGTGTACACCCCTGCATCGCATCACCCTCATGTACCCAAACAAGTTTGTTCGGACAACATTATTCTCTTCTACTTGAGGTGCAAACTCTTGCGCATTTGTGCATTGCTATTTGTTACTGGAAACTTAAAGTTCACATCCAGATCTATATATATTTATCTGATTTACAATAAACAAGTTAAACAAATAATTGGATGTTAGAAAATCCGTCAACCACACCCTCATTAACGCTGTAGTTGTCTCATACAGTGGCCTTGTATCCTACTATAATATACCCTCAAACTGTCCAAATTAACTTCAGTTAAGTCTTTCTTGCAAATTATAAACATAATTTTGTTTCAAATTTTACTTATTTTCAATTTATTATCAAACAGAAAGGAAATATGGTCACACAGTGTGGCAAATTCACAAATGACAAATGGAGTATTTAAATTGAGTTGCTGTTTGGAGGGGAAATGACATCGCTTTTTCCAATGATACAAAAGGCCAAAAAATTACTCCATCCGTCCCTCTCATTTTTTACAGTTTTTTTATACTGTTTGACAAGCATTTTAATGCTCCTATAAATTATAGCTCTACAACTTATTTTTAAAACTTTTTTTTTCTAAATAAGAATTTAAACATTGTATTTTTATTCAGAAAAAAAAATTGAAATAATTTATCGAAGTATATATTAACGGAGCCTTAAAATGTGTGTCGAGCCCCCGTCCTCCGAATGTAAAGAATTGAGGAGGACGGAGATAGTACATACTAAATCAACACAATAATAAACTTTATAGCTCTTTGTTTAAAAATGGTTTCATCTTTTACTCCTACCTATCTTATCTACTAACATGGCTTAATGCATGTTATGTTGGGTAAATTTAACTAAACGCAACAATGGGACAGTTATATTATAACAATTAACAAGAACAGGTAATTAACCAAATAACGAAACAAACACGATGGCAAAACAAAATATATAATTAAAGACTGTAAAAACAAGAGAAAAGAAAGAATACTTAGCTCTACCAGAAGCTTTACTACTGCTGAAAGAACAGAACAGCTGAGTCGTCAAGTCTTATAAAAGACTTGACTGTTCTTGAAGAGATTATTGCCCCACTTACGTTGTGATGGGTTGCAGCAATATCACTTCCAGGATAAAACAGCTCAGATCAATCCAGTCACAAACTCGGAAAAGATCAACAGCGACTAACACCTCAGTTCGCCAAAACAACCTATGCACCTAATGAATATATGCAAGGTAGGCAATGAGAGTTCTATATCTAAAACTCAAGCATAAGCCTTCTATATATAGACATATCAAGTTGCTAAGTTCAAATTCTTGTCAATGTGGTAGTTATGGGATTTATGGAAAAATCCATTTCAAACTCATTTCAAACTTATTTCAACCTAGCAACTTTGCCTATATATAATTATGGATTCCACTAAGAAAATGTCTTAGATCCAATCATGAAAGTTGAAGTCCTCATATCAAGGAACAACCTCCATCAGTTAGTTTCCGGAAATTACATCAAGAACACATATAAAATGTGACTCGAACTTTCCATTTTCTAACAATCCCCCACAAATCCATACAGTAATGCATATCAGATTCTTATCATGACTTGTTTTTCAGAGTAGGTACCGGTCAAGGTTTGAACCCTCCTAAGTCCTCTACTTCGATGGTTACCGGATATAGATGGAATGTTTCACCTTGAATCTTTATCCGTTTAGTGTAACCACACTCCATAGACGACGACAAGTCAAAGGCTATGGTGCTAATCTACGGCTTTGAGACATTAATGGTCCTGTCTCGATCCTGTTCGACGAATGCTTCAAGGAATAACCCTTTCCTCTAATTGCGACCACACAATTACATTCGCTTAGCTGGGCATCTCCAGAGATGTACTGCGATCATCTCGTCAAATGACTTGACCCCATTCAGAGTTCAAATAACTCTTGCTATACTGGCAGTAACAGTACCTTTTAGGTTTTCAGGGGATAGACACAGATACGTAAGTATCAAGGAATATAGTAAAGGTACTACCAACTCACCCTCACAGCTTGTTATTACCACATTGAATACACTTCAAGGGATCTCCTCTCAGGTGTATTGGGTTCCCGCTGCTGATGAATCATTATGGGCTAACAGTCCCATCCCCAACCTAGACTTAAGGACTACTGCATGCTCAAGTCCTTTAGTCAAAGGATCAGCTATATTATCTTGAGTTCCAATGAACTCTACAGCAATAATCCTTTCAGACACTAGACCCCTTATAGACTTAAGTCTAACTTGGATGTGTCTCTTTGTTTTAGCATTATACTTTTCACTACTGATCTTGTCGATAGTTGTACGGCTATCACAATGAACAGCAATGGCTGGAAGCGGTCTGCTTACTACAGGTAACACTGACATAAGTCCATGCAACCATTCAGCCTCCGTCCCCGTGGCATCTAGTGCACACAACTCAGCCTCAAACGTAGACCGAGTTATCAAAGTCTGTCTAGTAGACTTCCAGGATATTGCTCCACCTGCTAGGGTAAACAAGTATCCAGTCACTCCATTGGTACCAGATTTCTTAGCTATCCAACTTGCATCACTATATCCCTCGAGTACTCCAGGGAATCTTCGATAATGCAAACCAAGGGAAATCGTTCCCTTAAGATATCTAAGAACTCTATCCAGTGCCTCCCAATGAGTCTTGTTCGGACAGCTTGTATATCTAGCTAACTTAGACACTGAATAAGAAATATCTGGTCTAGTCACATTAGCAAGATATTGCAAACTCCCAATAATCTGAGAATACCTTAACTGAGACACAGGTATACCTGAACTATTCTTGACTAGGGCAACTTTAGGATCGTACGGTGTACTAGCGATTCTACAATTTGAATAACCATACTTCTCAAGTATAGATTTCTCTATATAATGAAATTGTGACAATGTTATTCCATCAGTTGACTGTGTCAACTTGACCCCAAGAATCACACTAGCCTCACCCATATCCTTCATTTCAAAGTGCCTTTTCAAGAAACTTTTTGTCTCGTTAATAATCTCAATATTGGTTCCAAACAATAATATATCATCCACATATAGGCATACGATAATACATTCATTTCCTTTAACCATATAGTAGACACACTTGTCACTTTCATTAACTACAAATTCTGATTCTAAAACAGTGTCATCAAACTTTTTATGCCAGTCTCTAGGAGCTTGTTTTAAGCCATATATAGACTTGATTAACTTACATACTTTCCTCTCGTTACCAGAAGCAACAAATCCCTCAGGCTGATCCATATAAATCTCTTCTTCAAAATCACCATGAAGAAAAGCTGTCTTTACATCCATTTGATGGATGATAAGACCATGTACAGAAGCCAATGCTATAAGCATTCGGATTGTTGTCATCCTTGCAACAGGAGAGTATGTGTCAAAGTAATCAATGCCTTCCTTTTGCCTAAAGCCCTTAGCTACCAGCCTAGCCTTATACTTATCTATTGAGCCATCAGGATTCATCTTCCTTTTGAAGATCCATTTACATCCTATAGTAGTACACCCAGGAGGTAGGTCAACCAACTCCCATGTTCCGTTAGAAACAATAGAGTCGATCTCACTCTTTACAGCACCTTTCCAATGCCTTGACTCCGAAGAATCCATGGCCTGTCGGAAAGTCAAAGGTTCATCCTCGACATTGTAAGTGATAAAATCACTTCCAAAGTCCTTGACTACCTTTGCACGCTTACTCCTTCTAGGTTCATCTACTTCGTCAGGAGTAGAACTACTATCAGGATTTGCCCCCACATTTGTCATCTTTTCCACATGATCAGGAATAGAACTAGATGTGTGAGTGGGATCATCATTAGAAATACCTTGAGGTATACCAGTCTTCATAGGGAACACATCCTCAAAGAATGTTGCATCACGAAACTCAACTATAGTGTTTGCCACTATACCGTCTATGTCAGATTTTAACACTAAAAATCTCATAGCCGTAGTGGTTTCAATATAGCCCAGAAAGATGCAATCAACAGTTTTCGGACCTAGTTTCTTTCTCTTGTGTTCAGGGACAAGCACCTTAGCAAGGCACCCCCACACACGAAGATACTTCAAACTTGTCTTTCTACTTTTCCATAATTCATAAGGTGTCTTGTCCATATGTTTCAGAGGAACTCTATTCAGAATATGGCAAGCCGTATTCAAAGCTTCTCCCCACATGTACTTAGGCAACCCAGAATTAATAAGCATGCTGTTAATCATATCTTTAAAACTTCTGTTCTTTCGTTCAGCCACCCCATTAGACTCAGGTGTGTATGGTGGAGTCACCTCATGAACTATACCATTGCTTGCGCAAAATTCATTAAACAAGGTACTAGTATACTCACCACCTCTATCAGACCTCAAACGTTTAAGTACTTTACCAGTTTGTGTTTCAGCTTCAGTTTTGAACATAATGAATTTTTCAAGTGCTTCATCCTTATGTCTAAGTAAATAAACATAACAATATCTACTACAATCATCTATAAAGGTAATGAAATATCGTTTATTATCCTTAGTCAACATGCCACCAAATTCACATATGTCAGTGTGTACTAAATCTAATACTTCTGAATCCCTAACAACATTATGAAAGGGTTTCCTAGTTTGTTTAGCAGTCACACATACTTGACATTTAGATTTCTTTTCAATAGCATATTTTGGAATCAACTCTAAATTCATCATATTCTTTAGAGCACCAAAATTTAAATGACCAAGTCTAGCATGCCATAAATCGGATGATTCAACACAATTAACAGAAGGTGCAACACTATCATTAATAAAACTGCCCAAAACAGGTTCAACATTTATCAAAAATAAACCATCAGACAAGTAACCTTTGCCAAAGAATGTACCAGTATGTGTAATAACTACTTTATTACATTTCAAAGAAAGTTCAAAACCATTTTTAACTAAACAACTTCCACTAATAATATTTCTACGAATATCAGGAACATGGTGCACTCTAGTGAGGGATAGAACACGCCCAGAAGCAAACTTCAGGTCCACGTTTCCTATTCCAAGAACTTGAGCAGCACTAGCATTCCCCATCGTCACTGTCACTCCATGACTCTGTTGATAAGATACAAATAAACTAATATCAGTACAAATATGTACATTAGCTCCAGTATCAATCAACCATTCATGTGACAGATAAGTGGAAAGAAGTACAGGGTTATAGGTAACATACCCGTCATTGGTTACAGAAGCAGATGCTTCACCAATAACCATATTAGCCATAGGCGCAACAATGGTTCCAGCTCTAAGCACATGATTAGCTTGAGCAACCACCTCAGATTTCTTAGCTTTCTTCACTGGACAGTCCTTACTCCAGTGCCCAACCTGCCCACAAGACCAACATGGTTTGTTTGCCTTTGGTTTCTTGGCCTTGTTCTTGTTTTTAGATTTAGTGTTATCCTTCCTAGTCAATTCTTTTCTTTTCTGACCAACAGTCACTACATTCACCTTCGAACTACTATCATAATCAGAAGGCATAACATGTCCCTGTTTGGACTTATGCTGCTCCTGCACTGAGATGTCCAACATCAGGTTAGTCCAGCTGATCTCTCCTTTCTGTCTTTTCAGGGAGAGAGCAAACTCTTCCCAAGACTTAGGGAGCTTTTCAATCACTGACATAACCTGAAACTTCTCAGGAAGGTCCATATTGGACTCCTTTAAAGCATGGACTAACATCTCAAATTCGTGCACCTGTTCAGTCATGGATCTAGTATCCACCAGTTTGAAATCAAGGAACCTAGCCACAGAATACTTTTCCAACCCTTGCGAGTCAGTATTATGTGTCTGGTCCAGCTTATCCCATAAGAGCTTAGCAGTGTAGGAGTCAGATGAATACACATCGAATAGAGTGTTCGCTAAAGCTGCCAAAATAGCAGCCCGAGCCACTCCATCCTTTTCCTCCCACATAGCATAGGCCTTAACAGATTCAGCCTTCTCCTGATCAACAACTGGCTTAGCATACTGCACCACTGGCCATAGACCCTTTACCGTTAGCCACAGTTGCATCTTTTTCTTCCAACGAGAAAAACCAACACCCCCACCGAATTTCTCAGGCATGCCCGATAAATCGATGGGCTGTGGGAAACGGTACGTGGTCCAATCAATGGTTACAGCAGTAGCACTAGACCCAGAACCAGACTCAACAATAGGAGTTATAATTCCGTTAACCATCTTGCTAATTAACAAATATAACTAATAATCTCTTCAAGATTGTTGGGTAAATTTAACTAAACGCAACAATGGGACAGTTATATTATAACAATTAACAAGAACAGGTAATTAACCAAATAACGAAACAAACACGATGGCAAAACAAAATATATAATTAAAGACTGTAAAAACAAGAGAAAAGAAAGAATACTTAGCTCTACCAGAAGCTTTACTACTGCTGAAAGAACAGAACAGCTGAGTCGTCAAGTCTTATAAAAGACTTGACTGTTCTTGAAGAGATTATTGCCCCACTTACGTTGTGATGGGTTGCAGCAATATCACTTCCAGGATAAAACAGCTCAGATCAATCCAGTCACAAACTCGGAAAAGATCAACAGCGACTAACACCTCAGTTCGCCAAAACAACCTATGCACCTAATGAATATATGCAAGGTAGGCAATGAGAGTTCTATATCTAAAACTCAAGCATAAGCCTTCTATATATAGACATATCAAGTTGCTAAGTTCAAATTCTTGTCAATGTGGTAGTTATGGGATTTATGGAAAAATCCATTTCAAACTCATTTCAAACTTATTTCAACCTAGCAACTTTGCCTATATATAATTATGGATTCCACTAAGAAAATGTCTTAGATCCAATCATGAAAGTTGAAGTCCTCATATCAAGGAACAACCTCCATCAGTTAGTTTCCGGAAATTACATCAAGAACACATATAAAATGTGACTCGAACTTTCCATTTTCTAACATGTTATATATTGAACTCTCCTCCACCACATTTCTTGGATTTTCTCTTGTCATTTCCTTCCAAATGCTCCTCTAAGTACCCACCATAATTTTCTCAATCGCAACACATATCCTATTCATTTTCTCATGTCATATATATGTACTGATAGGGATTGCAGTCGAGTAGCAAGAAAGCTTATGAGCTTGTTCTAGCTACACAGATTTTCATGGCTTTCCGTAAAACGAGACGAGAGTCTGTCAAATAGTACGTTAATGGAAGTCTATTTTTGTTGTCATTGCATATAATTACATTCCTGTCTGCAATATTTAATTCAAGAAGTTGTGCTAGCTAGACTGTCCAAGTGACCAAGTCCACACATTAATGATTTTCCGAAATGCGTTCGTTACTTACTACTGGTTTGCGAATTTGCAGGGCCTTTGGAGATGCATGAAGAAGCTTAAAGATATAATGACACTCAGGAACTGGAAGGAAGCTAGGGGAGTGATAATGATCTGCCTGGCTCCCTGGATGCCATCTAAGAAGAGATAGGTCAACATCTGTTTGACTCTTTTTTAGATGGCATCAGTGGAGACAGGCAGACACAAATACACACGCTACCCTGCCAGTGCCAGGTTACCGCATCAAGCCTATACTATTGAGGTGTAACCATTTTCGAGTCGTGCTTATACTTGATGATCAACTTAAAATTAAATTACCAACTAATCTCTCTGCTTTTCGCTTTTAAGTTCAAAGCATCAAAAGGTTTTTAGAAATACCATTTACCACCGTTAGTTTTTGTTGGGTTTGACCGGTTGTTCAACCCAATATGGTAATATGAATTTGGGTGATTAAGACTATTTTGGTAATAATTGTATGGATAGACAATTATTATATATGGTAATAATTGTATGGATAGACAATTATTATATATGGTATGTCCTGGTCATGATTAAATTAGGGAATTAGGTACCAAGAATAAAAAGTCTTGTATAACAAGTATGGTAAGTCTTGTAAAACAAGTATGTCAAGAGATGTAATCGTCTTAGGTATTGTTTGGGAGATGCTTGAGCATTGTTTGGCTTGAGTATCGTGTGAGTGATACACCGTTGGTGAGATTGATTGTATTATTGATAACTGTTTTGATTAATAATACAAGTTGGGACGTGGGTGTTTTCACGTCATATATGTTTTGTGTGTGTAATTTGTTAACTAATCGTGTGTTTGTGGGTATGCTATGCATTGATGGGTTGTGAATCTCGAATTTGTGTAGTCCCTCAACCTAACAAGTGGTATCAAGAGCCAAGGTTTGTGATTCGAGATGGATAAGTTTTGGGGAAAGTTCAAGATTCAATTGATATGGTGGAGCACAATGAAGGATTCGCTGACAAGAAGCCTACTAACGTAGGAGGAGACAAAGTTACGTGTGGTATGACAGTTGACTTGCACCGTGGATCAATTTGTTCGGGTTCGAGATGGAAGAGATCATCACAATTGTTTCAATGGATTGATCAACCAGGTGAACGAGTTGGATGATACTGGTGTTCTTTCTACAGGCCGAAAGATTGAGAAAGCAAGGATTGGGTGACTCAACTGATGGAAGGGCACTCGTGGTGGATGATGCACGTGATTTTGAAGATGGATACATCGTTATGCTGAAAATCGATGGTTTGAAGGTCACTATACGGGTTTTAGTGATTCTCAAGATTGGAAGAGCAAGAGCAGGAGATTCTTGTTCGAGGGAAGGCATGGCGGATGGACGTTGATGTCTCTGATGGATACTGGAGGTTTGGAAGAGCAATAGGATTCTTATTCGAGGGGAGGCATGGCGGAGGGACGTCGATGTCATTGATGGTTACCGTTCAACCTGATATGGGTATTGGGTTGAAGGGGAGGATTGTTGGGTTTGACCGGTTGTTCAACCCAATATGGTAATATGAATTTGGGTGATTAAGACTATTTTGGTAATAATTGTATGGATAGACAATTATTATATATGGTAATAATTGTATGGATAGACAATTATTATATATGGTATGTCTTGGTCATGATTAAATTAGGGAATTAGGTACCAAGAATAAAAAGTCTTGTATAACAAGTATGGTAAGTCTTGTAAAACAAGTATGTCAAGTCTTGGTGGCTAAGTTTTTTATTATCTTTACTTTTATAGAAAGGTTACATTACAGAAAGCTTATAATCTCTGTTGATACAAGATATAAATCCGATCACGTATGGGTATCGGCCCATATTAATAAGCTTGATAACGGTAAGTATCGTATATGAGGAAATTCACTGCAACTAGATATCTTGCTCCTAGAGAATAGGAGTATTGTTCAAACTAGAATTCTACGCTGAAAAGGTAGTAGATCCTAATAGAACTACGTAGACTTGATTCTCTATAAATATAAATATAGAGATACGTAGGCACCTTGAGGGGATCCGACACACGAAATTCTAGAGCTCTCTCTTAGAATAAACTCTCAAACTCAGTTTAAAACTCTCAAAAAACCCTAACCTCCTCCATTGACGGCCATTAATATATGTCAAAGCTCTATGCGAATACCCGTAACGATGATGCCCCGTTCGTGATGAAAATCGCATCAACAGTCTCACTTTCCTCTAATGTAACCTTTAATTTTTAACTTATACTAAATGTGGTTTTTCGTTTACCTGTATAACATATCTATATGCAAGAACAAAGTGCAGGCAGCTACAGCTCTGTTTTCATTTTTACAGATTGGAAGCTCAGGTTTAATTCTGAATTTGAAGCGGCTATTGATTCCTTAAGTGGCGCCGTAGTGCAGTTCAAGTTATTCTTCTAGCGTGCCACAACCACGAGTAAACAACGGGTCAAAACCGAACGACCCACCCACAGTGACCGAGCTACATTGGAGCTAGTGGGACTAAAGTCCCGCTAAGGTTAAAACCATTTGCATAATTTATAGGGCTTTTTTCAAAAGTATCCAAGTTGCAGAAATTATTTACAAAAATATGCTTTTTTGCGACCCTTGCAACCTCGTTTGCAACCCTTGCAACCTTGTTAGGAAACTAAAATAAATAATTTCAATTTTTTTGCCTTTTTAATCTGTACTTATGGAGGAAAGTAAATATACAATTTGAATGTTCTACTAAATTATTGATTAGAAAATATCTCAATCGTCTTTTAAGTTCTTCCTAATTGAGGAAACTAAATATACGATTTTAATATTTTTGCCTATAAAATCTTTACTAATAGAGAAAACTAAATATACAATATTAATATTTTCCTTAAATTTTTATTTATCAATATACATGTTAATCAATATCAATATATTTATTAATATTATTTTGTTATCTTTATCTTTGTATAAAGGAAAATGCCTAGAAGCTATCTATTTTTGTAGAATACCTCTATTTTGAATATTAAAAATTAAAATATGCTTTCTCGTAAGATAAGGGCTACAGTTGTAATATACATTATATAAACCGAGAAGACGGTACGGTGAGGTGACGTCTCTCCAATCGCTTTGATTTTTTTTTTAATTTTATCAAAATTTTAAATTAATAATATCAAAGATTAGAAAAAATCTCAATTGCCTTTTAAATATTTACTAATAGAGTAAACTAAATATACAATTTCAATATTCTTGCATTTATAATCTTTACTAATATAGGAAAATAAATATACAATTTAAATAACTTACTAAATTCTTTATTAGAAAATATCTTAATTATCTTTTAAGTCTTTCATAATTGAGCAAACTAAATATACAATTTTAATATTCTTGTTTTTAAAGTTTTTACTAAATGAGAAAAACTAAATATACAATATTAGTATTCTCATATAATTTTTATTTATCAATATGCTTCTTGTGTTCCATAATAATTATAACTGACGTTTTATAAAATTTTAAAGTCAAACCAACTTAACTTTGACCGATGATTAATAAATATTATTATATATGAAAATTATAAAAATAATATCATTAAAAAATATATTTCATTTACTATCCAATTTAATTTTTAAATTTATAAAATTATTAATTAGTAGCGTAGAATTTGTGGTCAAACTTAAAGAGGTTAGGTTTGACCTTCAGAATTTCTAAGCCACCAGTTTTGAGGAATAGAGTACTTGCTAATCAATATCAATATTTTTATTATTATTTTATATTCTCACACCCAAACGTTTTTTCCAGAATTTTATTATCATTTTTATATTCTCATAACCGGACTTTTTTTCTCAATATTTTATAATAATATTAATAATTATTATTATTTTAGTCGGAACTTTCGTGAATGATTAAGGCGATACGAAAAATTCAGAAAAAACTTTATTTTATGAATATAATTATTTATTTCATTTAAAATCATTTTTTGTAGAATGTTTTTAAAAAATTGGTAAACGTGTCCAAATTACAATAAGGATTCCCACGAGGGCATAAACCCAATAGCAGATGCCCAAGTTTGAAGAATCAGATTCGGACCCTAGATTAATTTATCCACTTACATACCGGTCAATCCCTTTTCGCTCCAAAACTTAAAATGATAATAATAAAAATCATTCGTATAAATAAATAAATATATATATACATATATCCTTGTAAAAACTAACACCATGTTTGGGTAAAGAATATATTCAAATGAGTTGTGCATCAGCAGCAGCAACTACAACTACTAGTACTGGCACAACCTCAACTTGCAATTACTCAACAAAAATCATTAATGCCCTTCATTCGAATTCGATTCGTCATTTTGTTAAGGTTCCAAGATGTCCTCCTCTATTTAACAACAAACATTCGATGCGTTTTCCTAAGCGTTCCATTGCTTCTTGTTTCTCCTCTCTCTTGTCTCCTTTTCAATTAAATTTCTCTCCTTTTATCTCTCCCTATTCTTTTCTTGATTACCCTCGTTTTTTTACCCACTTTGCTACCAGGAAAAGACCCTTTTGTGCTTGTGGTGAAGGTTTGTTTTTGCAGTCTTTATTTCTTTTAAAGTTTGAATTTTTATTGTTTTCTTTACCCCTTTTTCTTTTAAGTTTGAATTTTTATTGTTGTTTTAGGTTTGTTTGAATGTTTTGTATGATTTTGGTGATGGGGTGTTCTTGTTTTTAGTGATTTTGGATAGAATTTGTTGGTGTTCATTTTCTTGAAATTTGAATTTGTTATTAGGCAATTGTTAGTAATGGGGTTTTCTTGTTTTAATGATTTTTTATCTGCCCTTGTTTGTGTTTATGTTTTTTGGGTTTTTTCTTGTGCATTATGAGTTATGGTGTGGAGTGATTGATTTTAAGAGTGTATTTACTTGCACAAACAGGTACATATCAGTTAAACACAAGTGTGATACTGGACAGAAAAATGTCTAAGTCTGCTTATTCTGATGGAACACACAATCCACTCATTTGGTCATCTCCGGAAAAGGGGTGTACGATTGAGATAGGCAAACAGATTTTTTGTAATAGATCGTTAAATATGAAAAGTATTGTTGCTGTTGGGTTTGATATGGATTACACTTTGGCACAGTATAAGCCGGAGACATTTGAAACTCTTGCTTACAATGGAACTATTAAGAAGCTAGTCTATGATCTCGGGTATCCTCAAGAGGTTTGTCTATGGTCTACAATTTTAAGCCAAGATTTTTCCCATGTGTAGCATAAGATACGCACATCATGCAGCATTTATTCGCACATACTGGGCTCACATTCTCTCATTAACAAACATTTCTCATATTTACAAACCCATAAGTTAACTTTTTTTCTTGATTATTATTTTCCTTTATCTTTTTTTGCATTCTTTGTCCTACATCTTACTTTACAGTCTTCTTTCTTTATTTTTCTTAGTTGTTGGAGTGGAAATTTGATTGGACTTATATGGTAAGAGGCTTGGTTCTTGATAAAAAGAGAGGCAATATATTGAAGGTATATCTTCATAATAACTATTCCTTTTTTTCTTTTTATTGGTTCTTCTAATCATGCTTCTTGGCTGAATATGGATTATTCGATACTCATGCATTTATATCCCACAGATGGATCGCCATAAGTATGTCAAAGTTGCATATCATGGATTTAAGGAATTGTCTAAGGAAGATAAAGTTATGGCATATGGAAGCACATTGATACGAGACGCATTTGATGAGCCTGATTATGCACTTATTGACACCCTTTTCTCGTTGGCTGAAGCATTTTTGTTTGCTCAACTTGTTCATTTCAAGGACAATAATCCTAAATTAATTCCAGAAGCGACAGAGTAAGGGAATAAAATTCATCAAAGTTTCCATTATTTTTTAAGTAACCCAAGTGTTTATCTATATGTGCTCTCCTAGTTTTTGAAATTGATGAAATAGGTCTTCATTGTACTGAAGATACAATTTCCCGACTTCCTTTTCCCTTACTTGTGAGTTATGGTCCTTCAAGTGTAAAAGATAAACGGCACATGTGCACAAAATTGATCATATGTAAGAGCAAACACTAGGAGAATAAGATTCAAAGAATTGCCACATTAAGATTATTTTTAATCACTCTTCAAGTCTATGATAAGCACAATGCTTCTGCTATAGAGTTTATTGCTGCATGGACTGTAGACAAAGAGATGTGCACCTCCTTCTGGCTTGAGTTTGAGCATTTCATCTCTGTATATCATTTTTTTGTCTACACTTGATTTATTGATTAACCTTTAGTGAGACTGTGAGAGTCACGTCAGCCTCATTAGTGTTCTTCACTTATGCTAAGTATAACATGCCAACAGTTATGCTCAAATGTACAAAGATGTTCGAGCTGCTGTTGATTTGTGTCATCGCGATGGAACTTTGAAGGAGATGGTTGCATTAGATCCAAAGAGGTATTCTATCTTTAGAGAAATTTTTCTTAAAAGCATTTTCCTATGCTAACTTTCAATGAATTTATATATGTCTATTTATATATTAAGATCATAGAGTTTATAATTGTTTTTTTTTTTGCAAGTTTAACTATCTTGCAGAAGGCATGTATCTGCGTTCAAAAATTTTAAGAGTCAGTAAGCAATTTTAGAGTTTATTGTCATACTGTTGTCTATGTCTGCTAGGTATATCAATGAGGATAAATTGATTGTTCCAATGCTAAAAATGCTGAGAGATTCTGGCCGTGCAACGTTTTTGGTGACAAACAGGTATTAGAAATGTTGTCTTCAGTTCAATTGCTTCATTTCAAATCTTGAGTTACCTAGAGTGAAGACTCAAGGGTGATATATAATGTTTAGACTTTAGTTAACTTCAATTCAGGGTTAAAGCTGTGCGTTAAAAGTTTCCTGTATATGTCTTGTTTTTTTTATAGTTTGTACAAGTTTTGTGTCTGTTTTTCGGGGAAAGCTTAGGGGAATAGGTTATTATATTGTCATTATTTGATATCTGTGTCCTAAATGTATGGTATGATGTCTCTTATTGGCATGTAAGCATCAACTGAGTATCTGCATTTAGTACCGGCTTACTATTTTCTTTTGCTTATGTAACTAAAATCTTGGTTGTTAGTTGCTTCGGTTTTTATGTTCCTAAACACAGTCTAATTGCATTTGTACCCTCAAGCTAGTTCAAAAATAGTACGTTGTGTTTTTATTACAAGGTAAACATGCTTTGAACTTCTTCTCTATATTTATGTCATTTGTAAGTTATCACGTGGTCATCCATGGTCATTCACACTTACCAGAGCACTTGTCGGCCCTTTCTCCTAGTCTTACTCACTGTTTCAATTAAATTTAAAAGCGGAGTGGGTTTGAAAGAGGGCAAAGTTTTTGAATCAGGATTTACTAATATTGAGCTGATGAACATTTATGTATTTGTTGCAGCCTTTGGGATTACACTAATGTCGTGATGAACTTTCTTTGTGAGCCCCAGCGACAGGGTGGTAACCAAACTTTAACTTTCGATTGGCTCAAGTACTTTGATGTTGTCATCACCGGAAGGTCAAGTTCTTTCCTAAGATGATATAACACCCCTCTATGCATCATGTACTTGCATATTTGGTGAACGATATCCTTACCTCTCCCGCAAATTCCTTTTAGTAGTGACACTTTGACATGAATGTGTAGCCCAATTCTTGCATTAATTAACTGAGGCAATCTTAAAAAAATCATTTTCTTTGGGTTGCACATTTAATAATCATATAGATAGTGTACCAATTCTGATTCAATTGCTCCTTTGTTGCTTAAAGGAAAAGGAGAATACAATCAGAATACTGATAGAAATGGTAACATAAAGATGTGCAGGAACATAATTTTTTTGAGATGAATAAGAATAAATAGCTTCACTAAGCTTGCATATTACACCAGTGAGATAAGTACTTTTCAGCAACAACCTTCAGAAATTAGTGGCATAAATAGCAGGTCGAAAATGATTACTTCTATACACAACATATTATAACTTTTAACAAAAAATAGGTTAGGAAAATGAAATAGAAACTGATTTTGAATAACCTAGTCTTCGCTTAGGAAGACCAGTACTAAAGTGGGAGATGATCTTGTGCTGTGTATATTGTCTACTTGAGAATGACTTTGATTCCTGTGTTGGAGCTATACCTTCATTCAGAAGGTGAATGGGAGATAAATTCTGGTGCAGAGAAATAATAACACTAACCTATATTTAACAATTCAATATTGATAATAATCCTACCCAAGATTTCCCTAATTAGGAGAAAACTTTAAAAGATAACTTCCTTAATTGAAGAGAACTGTTAAGATATTTAACTAATTTTGAATAATCTAACTATTGGGCTTCCAAAAGCTATTACTCCTGAATAATCTCTTTGAATTTTTTTATAGCACAGTCCTGCATTGATAGCAAATTCACTTTAGTGCATAATCAACGGTTTGTATTACAGTTGCAACACTACTGACTTGTTTGTAATGTGCTTTCTGAATAAAAAAAATGCATGAGCGTCTTTCTTTGTGATGCGGTGACTGACCCGAATGTTTTGACTTGCTTAATTGATTGAGTTTCTTGTGTATTTTATATTATGAAATTTAGATTTATATGTTCAGTTCAAGTATGTCCGATTATGTTACCGACTTATATGCTTGCGATACTTATCTAAGTTTTGGCTTTCATAAGTACTAAAATTTTAATAAAGAAAGTTATTTTCTGTTACAGTGCGAAGCCAGGTTTTTTCCATGAGAATCGTGCCAATCTCTTCGAGGTTGAACCTAAATCTGGCATGCTTCTTAATACTGACAATGGCACTCCTATGGTTCAGGTTAGGTAAAGGTCATGGATATAGGTCAATTGTTACCTTATTTTGCTTTTCTTTAACTTTTGATCTTATTTGCAATTAATAAGGTTGGGAGCACTTCTATAGATCTGCCTCTGAAGAGCCGTGAAAAAGCCTTTAAAGTTTTCCAGGTTGATATTTATAATTTTTGATTTCACTGTTTAATATGGATATAAATTCATTTTAATATCTATATACTGCCTTCTTATATTAGAAGTCAAAATTTGATGATCCATTCCTCTTTTTTTTTCTTGTTAAACAATGATCCATTAACCTTCTTTTCAGGGAGGCAATGTTGGTCATTTGCACAAGCTCCTTGCTATTGAGTCAAGTTCACAGGTATGTGCTAAGATAGTTCGAATTGCTATTTTTATTAATTTCAGCAGCATTCCTCTATGTTAATATCTATTTTAGTGAAGGAAAAAACTTCTTACTCAAGTAACTCAGTGACCCTATTCTTTTTACCTCTAGCGGACTTTATGTACTTGCTTCAAACAAAAAAGTTACTCAGACGTCTTAGATTCTTTTTTAATATTATACTGCTAGAGTGTGAAGTGTCTCTTTTCAAAATGAAAGAAGTTACTGTTATTGACATAGGTGTGACAGAAAATTGAAATAGGGAAACAATGGTTGCATGTATTGACTCCTGACACTAAATTGATTGAGACAGAATCTTAGTCATATATGGTTATGTTCCATGCAGATATTAAACCTATTATTAGTCTAAACACATATCCTGGAAATTGCCTGTTCTTTTCTATTTTAATTTATAGTTCTAATGATTTTGTTCAATTTTACAAGGTTTTGTATGTTGGAGATCACATCTATGGCGATATATTACGCAGTAAAAAAATTCTTGGTATAATCCTTGGGTTCTTTTTATTTACATATGCAGCATTCATAGCATCTCTTTTTACTGCCCTTTTTAATTGAGATGGTAATATTTTTCTCTGACACCTATTGGGCACATATATCTTGTCATCTAGTTTTGAATGTTGACAACTTTAGAAGCATATTTGGTATTTTTGAAGATTTTGGACAGATGTCTTTTATGTAATACAACTTGATCATTGTTTGGTTGGGGTACCTTTTTTGTCCCAAGACTCGGGTGCTATCAATCATCCAAAAGCCCAAGTCGCTTGAAACGGCCTTCAGGTCTTTGCCTTCTGTTGAATTGTTATTATGGCATTGAAATACAAGGTTGTTTTGTGTCTTGTCATATAGTTTTGAATGTTGACAACTTCATAAACATATTTGGCGTCTTTAAAGAATTTGGACAGATGTCTTTTATGTTATATAGTCGGATCATAGTTTGTTTGGATACCTTTTTTGTCCTAAGGCTCGGGTGCTATCAATTTTGCAAAAGCCCAAGTCACTTGTAAAACGGCCTTGTGATATATGTCTTTGCCATTTGCTGAATCGGTCTTCTGGCATTGAAATTCAAGTTTCTCGTATAGGTGAATGTTTGTGAATAATGATACACAGTGAGCGGCTGAGAGCTGGTTGACATAAGTCTGGGAAAAAAAAGGAAGTCTGAGTTCGATAGTCTAGACAGGATCTTCTAGCATAAAAAGAAATGAACATCCATTTTCAGTTAACTAGGTGATGACTAGTGCACAAAAAGAATTTGTTGATGTTTTCTGATACTCAAGTTTCCCTTTCGGCATTTGTTATCTTGGTGAAATTTTGTATATTTGAAGATTGAACCTATTCAGTTTGTTTGTTTGTTGGTGTATTCAAAGTCATCATGTGCAGACTTTGAATCTTAGTGGTTCTCATTTATTGTTTTCGCCTGAACCTGAAGTTATATATATAATATTTATACTACTTGAACAGGTTGGAGAACAATGCTTGTTGTTCCAGAGCTTGAGAAGGAGGTCGAACTGCTGTGGGAAATCCGTGGAAGCCGCAAGGTACTTATTTGTATGAAGAATAAACTTAAGGATTAGATTCTCTAAAATTATTTAGCTGAGTCAACTAATTAAATGTCTAGAGTATTTAAATACCTTTTTTCATTGTTTGAAAATGTACATCTTACCTGAGTATAATATCCAAGACTAGTCTTGATGTAGTCATGCTCCTTAAATATAAATTGTGGTCTTCTTGTGCGCACAGCAACTTCAATCTTTGAGAAATGAACGTGACAGCATTGAAAACAAGATACATCGTCTGGAGTGGTCCCTCAAGTAAGTATCTACTACTTATAAGAACTATTGCACACCCACACCCTGATTTTCACTCTTCCAATATAAACAACGAATAGAGATGTGAATAACCAATTTTAGTTTCTGCTTCATGATCGTAAGTCTGGTGGAAACGTTGACCAGCATTTCTTGGTTAAAGTGTCTACTTGGATGTAATTGATTTACTAGTTCAACAATATTACATGTGCACATAGATTTATTTGGGTGTTACCTGGAAAATCTTATTGTGCTTTTTTAGACTATTCTAGACATCATATCTTTTCTTTATCTATAGTTTATTCCATGTCATTAAAATATGGGTCCAGGTTTGAAGGCGTAAATGCTGATGAGAAACAGAAGCTACATGATGAGCTGAAAGAATTAACGGTATTTTCGTGTTCTTCGTAAAAATGCATTCTGATTTCTTTTTAAAAGATGTATGGCGGATGAGAATGATTGGGAATCCCTTAATTGGTAGTCTTTTTTGTTCATATTGTGTAGTCTGAAAGGGAGCAGGTACGGATTAGTCATCAACAAGCTCAAAGAGCATGTCACCAAAAGGTAGCTATTTAAATAGAAAATGTTTGACTATATAGTAGAGAAAAAAGGTTTTCAGCTTTTGGTTAAAAGTTTGGCTGAATGATTTTATCATGTGAAGTATATGCTAAAACAATAAAAAATCGAATCAATTGGTAAATTGCATTTCTTGGTGTTCTCAATAATGGTGGATGGCTTTTTTCGTTTTTCTGCTCTGATCAACTGTAATATTAAACCAATGGAATGAGTACCCATTATTCTTGTAGACTGTAGTTATCATGGTGGTTAGATTTTGCTAAATGATATTCCTCTTGCCAGTAATTAAATGTCCTGTCTTCTTTCTCTCTCTTTTTTTGAACTCTTTTAGTTTCACAAAGTATGGGGTCAACTGATGAAGACTGGATATCAAAATTCCCGGTTTGCTCACCAGGTTTGATAAATGCTATAAATCTGAATAATCAAAATATGCTCAACAGTTGTTGCTTCACTAATCTGTTTTGCAATATGCAGGTAGAGAGATTTGCATGCCTATATGCCAGCCAAGTGACTAATCTTAGCCTGTATTCCCCAGATAAATACTATAGGCCGAGCGAAGATTTTTTGCCTCATGAATTTGATATCCTTGGGTGAGGCGTTCTTTGTCAAAAGTGACTTCTTTGTTTGGGCGCTAGCTATGTTTTGCTTATACTGGGAAAGGAAAAAACAGGCGACCTTACAAATTTCCCACTTTCCCTTTTTCTTTGAATTCTGTAATTTGGTGATTTGTTTGTCAATGGAAAACAAAATTATCTTATATGGTTAAAATGTAACTTTCATGTTTACAGTTGATTAAAAGGGTCGGCTATGCTTTAAGTTCAGTATCTTGAAATTGATGCAATTATCGCCAGAGCAAGCTATTCCGATCACAGTAAAAGTTATGCCCTTGAAGTTGAATTTTGAAAAAACATAAAACAGATAAATTTGAAGTTAATAATTTCATTTGAAGAAATAAATTATTCTCTGTATATGCAGCATTTAAAAAATGTCTTGTTATCGACTGGATGGAAGTTACCTTGCCTCGTTCTTAGGTTTAAAACTGGATGGGAAAATAGGAAGCCCGTTATGCCTAATAGCCAAAACATTGAAAGTTTTAATTTTTGATTTTTGATCATTTTAATTAATAAATAATAAATAATAATAATCGATCCATTGCCTTTTTCCAAGTAAAACACGTTACCTATAATTAAAAAAAAAGGTCCTTTTGTCAGGGTAGGATCAAGTTCGAGCATATCGGTTGATGCAACTCATACAATTGTTTGTAATAATGCATCATGCGCGTTTTGCAGTGATCACCAGCGCAATATATGAACCCAGAACGGTTTTACCAAGATAATTTCTTAGTTTGGTAGTAGAAATAATTATAGTAAAAAATGAAAGCAGCGAGCTGCTACACCCTTGAATGAATAACAAGGATGTATACAGATCAGTCATTCGAAATAAAGTTGCCGATTCACCCAAGGCAGCATAAGATTGATTTTAAACAGGTTACACTTGGCAAGGCACAAAAATAATACTCCTACTTAAAGATTTGGTACAGTAAGTACAGCGTTGACCAAGTCATAGAGCCTCTCTAATTAGTCTCTCTGTAAGAGCCTTTGGAAGTCCCATCACACTGTCAGTAGTCCCAACCTGTACAACACGAGTGCCAAAATTAAGAATGCATTAAATTAAGAATGTATTAAATATGATTTGAAGTGAGTAAATGCATAGATTATGGCTGGCCTCGGTCTTTATAAGTGTTCTGGCACTAAATTTTTCAGTCTCAAACATAGTTTCTATAGTATATCTGTAAAATGAAATCTACCAATTTAGATAAAACCTAGTTCTGACGTAATCCAAAACCCTATATCAATCACAACTTAACTATTATATGAGTAAGAGGAACAATAGAAAGGGAGAGATAGTCCTGAGTCCTGACAAAAAAAAAAGGAGAATGAGAGATAGAAACTCACCACATTTTTTATGTAAGGTAAAACCAAGGGATGTTCAATTATGAGGCCTCCAGCAACATAAAGCACAGTTCCCTCTTCGATCTGAAGAAGATAGAACTACAATTATTTATGGTACTTCTTTTATGGCCGCTATAAATAGATTCATTATATAAAACGTAAGGTACAAAATTCACTAAGAGCATCTTTTACCAGCTTATCGATAATGTGATCAGGTATGTCGTGGAAATATATCTGCAAGCAAACACAAAATTTATCAATAAAACGAAATTGCAAAAGGTTTGAGAACCACAAAACAATATAAATAAAACAATTACATATTCAAGCTAAATAGAAAATTTTGATAAGCATAACACTTAACAAGTAGCTCCTATTTTATTTATCTGAAGACCAGAATATGTATGCATTTCTACAAAATGACCAGATCAGTTCAACTTGATTTATGGAAATCACACTTGCCAAACACTTGGATTAGTTCAATGCAGGGAAACTTCAAATTCATGACTTTAAATCTTTTAATTGTGTATTTAATTTCTATTCACATTCACAAGTAACTTGGAATTTATGTCTTCATTTGTTAATGTTGTGTGTAGGAAATCTAGTTTGAAGATCAACAAAAATTTATATAGATAAAAAAATATATAGTAAGTAGTAGTAATTTATAACTCTTAATGATAAACTGCCGCTCTCTATAGCTATACTTTGTTATGCTAATTTTCACACTTTAACGGGACTTTTAGACACAGATTTACTAGTCATAAATGGAAAGCAACTTGTTTGTTTCAAAATTATTATTTCAAATCACACTGATATTATTAGATTAGTCGCCGGGACAGTAACCATAGCATTCCACTCCCATAAAATGGCTGGAGGATTTGATCATTCTTTACTAAAAACATTAACTAGTGATTGCTTTCTAGTATGGGTGCTAAACATAATAATGTATCGGGTAAATAAATTAGAACCAGAGGGTTAGTATTTTCTTTTCATCTGCGCTTCGTACTAATATTCATACAGGCAATAATGAGTGACGAACATGGTGTCTGTCTTAATTATCATGTCAAAATCTAAAGTACAGTTTTTCTCAATGCTGTGAAGGTAATCCAGTTCTATGAGGAATAGAGCACATCTACGGGGTCTTTAAGAATATTTTGATTAATTTGTATGAGGCAGCAGAATGGTATCTGAATCACTGATTAGTTCATTTCAAAACTAAAATCTTGCGCCTCAATCAAGGGCTTCATTTTCCTGAGATATTAACATAAACAAAAAATTTGGTAGATGTCATTAAAAAGTTACAGGGCGGAAATAGTACCTCCACTTTGTCCCAGTCTCCCTTTTTGAATCCAGTACTTAGGTTCGTAACAAGAACAGAACTCACTGTTGCTGCGTGTGCACCAGAGTAACCTGACAAGATACTTGTAAGACAATCAAAGGATAAAAATCACTACAGCACACAGGTAGCATAATATGAACCACACCTTTGATGAATTGACGTGCTTCTTCCTTGTTGGATGGCTTTTCCCTGATCGTCCCTTCATAGACGACCACCTCAAAATCAATTTAATTGAGCAGTGTAAGATTTTTTTACAGCCAAGTGTAAGCAATTTATAATGCCTACAGGCAAGTTCTTTTACTAGAAAATCTTAATTCTAGTAAATGGCAATACAATTACAAATTACAAATAAAGCAAGAAGAATAGACTATACGCTCGCCAGTATTACAAAAACTATATCGTACAACAAGAAATACATCATTCATTTGACACTAAAATGCACCACTAACCAGAAAGATTGATATGTTCCCTTGTTTTCCATGGACCAAGTGGAAACATAAATTAAATATGACAGAGGAAGAAAGAACTTCAGTGATAACAGAAATAATTAAAAAATATATGCAGTTTTTAAGATAAACTTCAGGTACAATTTCCAGACCAGGAAATTATTAACAATATTCTTCATGACAAACTAAAATGAAATAACATACTGAAATTACAATTTCTAGTCCCTTCCCTTCAAATGGAACCACTAAAATTTAGTGATTAGATTGTTATATTTTAATTTTTAATAAACTCACATAAGACGCTAGAGATACAGCAAAAGTTTCCTAAGCGATGTATAATTATGATGAAAAGACATCTTCGATAGTCCAGCCTGTTTTTCAGGTGACTAAAATGAAAAGCTATAATCGAATTTGGAAGTCGAAAGCTCTGTTTGAAACTAAGGAAACCTGATGCAGAATGAAGGAACATTTACTGAAGCTATGCTTGGAAACATGCAATGCAGTAACTCACTGTGGAAAAGGTTCTTAATTTGAAATCAATATCCACCCTCAGTAAGTTTAGCAATAATCACTTATTAGTTATTTTATATTAACCATATGAAGCACGGATTCAGTAGAGAGAAAACTAGGACCCCAGCCTTTTTTTGCTAGTGAAATGCAACTTGAAGTTGGAATGTATGCACAAAGGCAGGAGTACTACGTACTATTAGCCAATTAGATTGCATGAATAACATACAAGTAGCAAGAAAATCTATTGCATAGTTTATGATGATCACTCTCTGCAACATTCAAAATGTCACTATCCTTCTTTATGTTTTATGCACTTTCTACCTATCAATATTTACATTTGTCACATTAGAAAGTTGCATCTTAAGTCTCTCTCTTCTCTGCCTCTCCGAGGTTGAAATATATATATCCAAATGTATCCAGTACATAGGCAACCTCTTTAACACGTTACCATGATCCAGAAATGCGATCTAAAAAAAATTAGCTACCACAATCTTGCCTACCAACATGTTTTCTAACTGAAGTTTGGTGCTCAACCAAGCATGATGAAGATTTCTTGCTCATAATGTGGACCAAAAATATAGCTTCAAGGAGGTAGTAATGCTCACTATGTAACTTCAAATGCATAAGATGGGACCAATGACATATGAACTATGTGGTAATAACATTAAGTATAAGGAAATGACTTATACTTGGTCACAAGTAAGTAAAAGTGTTGGCTCAGCGTTCTTCCTGTGATCACCAATAGCAAGCTCTGGTGTGATCGCTTCTTCCTGATAACAAATTCTATTTAAGTAAGAAATCTCTAATAATTCAAACCTATAAAACTCCCCAAGGAACATAATAATATAAAAACCATATTATGAGAACATGCAAAAGGTAGACATTGTAGTCTTTGGGCCCGTTTGTCGTGACCAAAGACTGAAATGCAAGGGGGAGAGTTTCATAAACTCATGCTCGAGCTACTAGGCATATCTTAAACATAAGTTACTTGTTACTTAAAGTTACTTTATAACTTCAAGCAAAAGTTTTTTCTTCTTTTGAGGATTCAGGAATATCAAGTGGCAAAGGCACATCCCCACCTCCCTTCAAGCCTTCCCGCCTCAAGACAAGGTCATGAACTTGATCCTCACTCCCCTCCCCTCGTATTTCAAAAATGTAAGTTCGCACCAAAAAGTAATTACATTATTTATAAGTTATAATATAATTCAATTTATTATGTATAACGTATAACTTATCAATTATATATATAAGCAACAAAAAAAAAACTACTAGAAATTACGTGTAACGAGGGTAATATTAATATCTGTCAAGTCAATTTACGAACTTAAAATATGTCAATAAATAAGAAAAGAAGAAGTAATATAACAATAAGTGCCTTCTTTCCACTTAATTTCAATTTATATGTTAAGTTATAAGTTGTTACTCAAAATACTAAATTGGTAAGCAAACAGGACCTCTATCCGGATCCTGCAAGTTAGTATTCTATCAAGAATAGCGATTCAACTATCAAAAAGCTTCTTTTCTGAATTAACTCAAAGAATGCCACTGGATCTAGGTCTGGCAGTTCGTATATATACAATACACAAACACTAAGACAAAAAGGGCCACAGAAGTTGATTCTCCCAATTGGCTTCACCAGCATTTGACCATTCAACTGAGAAAAGGTTCCTGTTACTATACAAAGTACACGGCAATTTACAAATAAAAATCATTGTCAACATAAGCTGTTTAGGTCGATTCTTTATTAGAAATGTCAATTTTTTCAGCATAATAATTTCTTTCTGCTCGCCCAGCTAATAGGTTACCCTGGTTCATTGAGCTCGACTCAGGTCACTAGTTTCTCCTAATTCAGTCTGTCCTATTCATGATCAATTACTATAAACTGCAGTGAGTGTAAACCACGGAACAATATAGTATCATTACATCCATTGGCCCACATCCAGAATCTATCGGCTACCCCTCCCCCGAAAAAAGAACTATAAACTTGGTAAAGAGAACGAGAAGATGACCAAAGAGTGAAACTTAAAGTGGTCAAAGGTAGCCATACAGAATTAATGTAACGTAAAGTAGCATTTATTTATTGTTAAAGCTACTAACCGAAAGAACTTCTAACTTTTTAGAGATGAGAACGTATTCACAAAACACATAATCACATACCTGCAGTAGCAGGGTCAAGATATATACAGACAATCTTGGTATTAGTACAACCTTACAAGAACAGAAAAAGATCACATACTGTATCAGATGCAATTACAAGAGTCTGTTTATCATCCTTCGCTTGGTTATCAATAGTTTGAAGCTTTGATACAACAGCACTAGCCTGAGATGGTGAAAGGAAATCAGTGTATTGTTGAAAGAAAAAACAATCTTATTAAAACATATAAAAACGCTGAAATCATTTGTACAAAGTATGGGAGATGTATTGTAAATCCAGAAGGAGATATTGCTTGATCTGGATGCAAAACCAACCCTACTTTAAGGATTTATGCACTGCAGATCATCTTAATTCACCATATATCATCACCAGAGTGTTCTATGTATTTGTACTGCTGATAATTCTCTCTAAGGTCCTGTTAGTTAGGCGTTAAATATTTTACAAGAATTTTTTCACCTAGTTTTTCCTATGTTTGTTTGCTTAGGAAATTTGTGTGCATCAAAGAAAAATACTAAGAAAAGTGAGGAAATTATTTACCTCTTGAAAAGTTAAGAAAACAAAATTTCAAACACCTTATTTTCCTTAGAGTTAAAGGGAACATGCCAAGCACACTTAAAGTTGCGCTCAAAACCTTAAAGAATCTTAAACTTAACATAGACTGTTTAATTGTAGCATTCAATAATAACACGTGCAGATAGACAATAGACTGTTTAGTTGAAGATAAAGAACACGGTTAGAATTAGTGACAATCTATTACTGGTATTTCCCGGAAAAAAATAAAAACAAGGCTGTATCCTTGAGATCATCCGAAGGCACCTACCTTTGCCTCTGCAAGAGCCATAACCAGTTCTTCAGGATTTTCCATCCGAATACCCTTTTCATCTATGTCTGCAGACTAAATCCCGAGATGAATTTAGTTCCAAGCACACACACATACAAATATTAAAGTGTCAGTAACGATTGTTTTGACAACACTATACCATGACGGTGAATTCGTATCCCATTTCACCTAGTATTTTTCTACGGGCAACTGAAGAAGATCCCAATATTATCTGCAAAATGCATAATGTTTAAATACAATTCCCTTGAATTACTAGCAACCATTTATAAGCTTAATAAGTAGATACACAACAATCTCAGAGTTCTTTCCCACCAAAAACACAATTAATACTATATTACATATAAGCTACCATCTTATATTGGAACGATTATTGAAATTTAAGTGTAGCAAGTAATTATCAAAATTATATGAAGCACGTTATATAAAGGGCAATACAAAAATTGGAATGGGGGGGGGGGGGGTAATAGATGCACCTTGAAGGAAGATGGTGTAGTTGATTCTTCCATGGCTTCGATTGATTGATGTATACGAGTTGTTAAAGATAGCTAGTGCTGTAACAAGTGTGTGTTGTGTTCTTGCCCCCCTTTCTGTGTGTTTTTGAGTTTTAAGAGAACAGGGTTTTGCTGATTTATGTTTGTGTATTTTTTGAAAAATTTAAAGCAAATTTTATTAATTATGAAAAGAAATTGGTCGAGACAAATTCTGAACCGGCTATGCAATTAGGTTGAAAAACAAATAAATGAGCTGAATAATTAACCGTTTTGTTTTCAGATTGCTTAACATAAAGAATATATAAAAATTACTTGAATAAGAAAAGATTACAATGTCTTCTCTAGAAATCCAACCTACATCATCCATAAGTCAGTAACATCACAATTGACCTTCACACAATTAATTCCGGTTGTAGTCCAATGTTCAGAATTTTCAGTTACATCAACTGAAATTGGAGGCACAGATGACCTCATAATATGAACAATCTTCTATTGCAAAATGTGAGCTTTTGCGATTTCCATCACCGATCTAATCTCGATGGGGGCTTTCCAGATTCCCCAAAACACCAATTGAATCATTCTTAAAGACACAAAACACCCAACCATAAATACCAAAAATATAACAACCAAAAGGAGGACAAACAAAACACCCAAAAAATTGGGTACGACAACAATCTTTACTAAAGAAGGATGATTATTGAAGAAAAATAAGAATTATGGTGATCAGATGAGAGAAAGAGAGATGAAAATGGATTTGTGAGAAGGAAGAAGGCTTAATTGATGAAGAAAAGGAGGTAAATTTGAATTTTATTAAGGCCGCTAGGTTTGAGGTCGACTCTCACTGAGAGAGAAAAGAAAGAAGACACTAAATTTGTAATGCTAAAAAATTCATTTATGTTTGTGTATTTAATCAATAAAATTATCACTTTTACTACTTTTTAATTCTTGGTTGGCAACATACGACGAGCTCCTAAATTTTTTTTGTTTAAGGAAATTTACAATCTCAACAAAAGTTTAATGAAGTTCTACTAAATGAAAATTTAAATGCCCTTTTAACATATTTTGCCCTTACCATTTTTTTTTAAAAATCAAAGCATACCATCTATTAATTATTCAAATAAGGAAGGAGGCTATGATTAACCACTCCTTACTACCAGACATATAATTAGCCTCTCGAGGTAGAGTATGAACTACTACATTCGCTGATCTCTTAACAAAATAAACAAGATGGGACCTCAAAGAAAGAATTTTTTTGGGGCTTGTTGTGGAGGGCTTCAGCTACATTGAGGGAGTCAAGCTCTACATATACTCTTTGTCTTCTCAGATTCTTTAGCCAAGACAATGCTTCCCTAAAAGCCAGTGCTTTTGCAACTCGAGGATCTAGTGCTCCATTCAGTTGACCACCACAACCAGCCATAAAACTTCCAGAATCGTCTCTCGTCTCTCAAGATGCATCCAAAGGAACTTCTGCCTGTTGCATCTACATTACATGTTAACCATTGTTAGGAATATGTTGTTCTTGATGATAAACATAAAATACTTAGTAGAATTTGTGTAAAGTCATTTTGTAGCTGTCAACGAAATGGCATGCTTTGCAGCATTCCGTTGACAGGAAGCTCATCAACGAAATGAGTGATGTAGCAATTGCACTGTACAATACTTCACAGTTTGATATGCATTTTGTTGTATGTATTAGATAGGTTTTCTAAGTGTGACAGGTTACTGAACAGATCTAAAGGTGATGTGGAAGTGTACTTTGCATTGGAAACCATTAAAATGGACATGGGGAATAAGGAAACATCCCAGTTTCCAATTGGGCTCTTGGGAGTGATCATAATAAGCATGAAGACAAAAGCAAGGATCTCCAAGGACCACTGGACAAAGGGATGAAAAGCAAACTATTGGCGGTTACCTTTAGTGTACTTTAGTGTAGCCAAAAATAGCTTTGTAAACTTGGGAATATATAACCAAGTGTAGCAGTTAAAATAAATGTAAGAGAAGAAAAACAAATAGATTGTATTAGCTATCTTTGAGAGCATACTTCTCTACATTCTTGTAACTGAGCAGCTGTGTACATTTTGTATCACAGATTATTTCCGCAATAAAAATCACTTCAGTTGGATCATCAAACAATCCAACTGAAATTATTTATGTGCTTGTGATTTTTACTTTAAGTTCAGTTTTTATTTGTAAGTTGTTTTAAGTTTAAGAAATATCAAGAATTGTATTCACCCCCCCCCCCCCTTCTACAATTCTGTTAGGTCATTTGGGATTAACAATTGGTATCAGAGCGAGCTTCTAACATACAAGAAGTTTAAAGATCAAGACCAAAACAGTAACCATGGTGAAGAAGGATGCATGAGTAAAGATACCAGTTCTTGATAAGGACAATTACTTTCACTGGAAAGTAAAGATGCACTTACATCTCATGTCTATAGATGAGAGGTATGTAGACTGCATTGAGAAAGGTCCACACGTTCCCATGAAGTTTGCATCTAGAGTTAGAGTGCCAGATGATGCTCCTGATGTGGAAATTCCAAAACTTGTCTCAGAATGGACTATTGAAGATCTTGCAGAAATCCATAAAGATAAGAGAACCATGAACATTCTGTTTAATGGTTTGGAGCAAGAGATGTTTGACAATGTCATCAACTGTACAACCTCCAAAGAAGTATGGGACACTGTTAGAACTCTCTGTGAAGGAACTGAGCAAGTTAGGGAAAATAAAATGCAACTCCTTATACAACAATATGAGCATTTTCATTTTAAAGCTGGTGAAACCCTAAATGACACGTTTAGTAGGTTTCAGAAGCTTTTGAATGGATTAAAGCTGTATGGGAAGATCTATCAAACCAAGGATTCAAACCTTAAATTTCTCAGAGCTCTTCCAAAAGAATGGAAGCCTATGACTGTTTCTCTCAGAAACACTCAAGAGTACAAAGACTACACTCTTGAAAGGCTTTATGGAACCTTGAAGACATATGAGTTGGAAATGGAGCAAGATGAAGAAATTGAAAAGGTACAGAAGAAGGGTGGATCTATTGCATTGATTGCATCTGTGAACCAACTGGAAGATGACAATGAAGAAGCTGCAAAGGCCACAACTAGTCGAGCTAGTTGTAGGAGTGATGTTAGCAAGGGTAAAGGCAAGATGATAGAAGAAGAAGAATCAGAACCAGCCAACTTGGATGACTTAGATGAGATTGATGAACACATTGCTTTTCTGTCAAGAAAATTCTCTAAGTTCAAGTTCAAGAGAAACTCAGAAGCAAGGCCAGCAAAGAGAGACTTTCAACCCAACAAAAGTAACTGGATTGAAAAGTCTAAATCTAAATGTTTCAATTGTGGAATGCTTGGTCACTTTGCTGGAGACTGCAGAAAGCCCAAGATTGAGAAGGGCAACAGGAAATTTGAGCCTGTTGACTATAAAAAGAAATACTTTGAACTTCTCAAGCAAAAAGAAAAGGCTTTCATGTCTCAGGAGTATGATTGGGCTGGTAATGGTGAAGATTCTGATGATGATGTTGAATATGTCAACTTGGCTCTTATGGCTAACAATCATGAGCAGGAAGCAAGCTCCTCAAGCAACCAGGTAACAATTACTAATCTTTCTGAGCTTTCTAAAGAGGAATGCGATAGTGCAGTAAATGAAATGTCTACTGTATTATATAACTTGCGTGTTACTCTTAAATCACTTACCAAAGAGAACTCAAGAATAAAAGAGACTAATTTGCTCTTAAGTGATAGGAATGCAATGTTAGAAGCACAGCTCATTGAATTTGAGAAAATGAGATGTGTTAGTAGGGATGCTAAGAAGGAACTTGATAACGTGTTACAAAGGGAAGAAATTCTTAAGACACAACTTGAAATAGAACAAAGTGTGATTGCTAAATGGAAAGATGCCAGAAATGTTGCTACCAACATCATTAATGTTCAAGGTATGGAATCTTTCTGTGAACAATCATGGAAAAAGAACAAAGAGAAGCTAGGGTATGTTGGTGAAACCTTAGAATCAGAAACAGAGTCAACAAACAACAATGATCAATTGTTGAAGGTTGATATGTCAACGGAATGCAATGTTTCGTTGACAGATGAACCATCAACCGATCAGGCTGTTTCGTTGACAGAGAAAAGAAAAGATGAACTCACTAGACTTAATAATAAGTATGGTCCTGTCACCAAGAACTTTGTTCAAGGTGAGTCTAGTAAATCAAAGAAAGTTGAGAAGCCTGTTGAGAGAGCTAATGTAGGTCACTTGTCCAACAAGCAATTGAAAGATAAGTTATAGAATGTACAAGTTGAGGCTAAGGTAAATAAAAAGAATAACAGGAATGGCAAAGTAGGGATTAACAAACACAACAATTATACACCTGATAAATATGCTCCTAGAAAGACATGTGTTAATTGTGGAAGTGTTAGTCATTTATCTACTAACTGCAAATCTGTTAAGAAGACTGTTAAAGTGAAAATGTCTAAGCCTGCTATGAATGGTTCTATGCCTACAATGCCTGTTATGCCTAACATGTTTGCTCCATATGCACAATTTCAAAATCCATATGCCAGCATGCCATTTGTGTCTAATCCATACATGAATATGTTTAATGCGCCACAAATGCCATGGAATATGAATAACATGTTTGTTCCTCCAACTATGCATGCTGTGAATGAAAATGTGAGCAACCCTCAGAAATCAACACCAAGGATAAAGATTGATTTAAATCAATCTGAGCCCAAGGTGAAAAATGATATAAAAGGGAAAGCAAAGGCTAACAAAACAGGACCCAAGGAAACTTGGGTACCAAAATCAACTTGATTTGGTTTTATTGTGTGCAGGGAGACAAAAGGAATCTTTGGTACTTGGATAGTGGTTGTTCAAGACACATGATTGGTGATTCTACCCTGCTCACAGAGTTTCAGGAAAGAGCTGGCCCTTGTATTGCTTTTGGAGATGACAGCAAAGGCTACACTAAGGGATATGGCTTGATTTCAAAAGAGAATGTCATCATAGATGAGGCTGCATTGGTGGATGGTCTTAAGCACAATTTGCTTAGTATCAGCCAACTTTGTGACAAAGGATTTTTAGTTACTTTTTCTAAAGAAGCCTGTGTTGTTTCTAAAGGAGGAAACAACAATGTGGTAATGACTGGATTCAGAAGAGGGAATGTGTACATTGCTGACTTTAGTAGCACAAGTCCAGAAACCATCACTTGTCTTTTCAGCAAGGCAAGCAAGGATGAAAGTTGGCTATGGCACAAAAATTATCTCATCTGAATTTTAAAGTTATGAATGATTTGGTGAGGAAGGATCTTGCTAGAGGAATTCCACAGGTGGAGTTTTCCAAGGATGGTTTGTGTGATGCCTGTCAAAAAGGGAAACAAAAGAAGGCATCATTCAATAGCAAGACAGAGTCATCAATTGTCCATCAGCTTGAGTTGCTTCATATGGATTTGTTTGGCCCTGTAAATGTCATGTCTATTTCAAAGAAGAAATATTGTCTTGTGATTGTTGATGATTTTTCTAGATTTACATGGACTTTCTTTTTGCACTCCAAAGATGAGGCAAGTGAAATCATTATCAATCACATCAAGATGGTAAACAATCATCCTGACTTGAAAGTAAGAAGGATTAGGAGTGACAATGGGACAGAATTCAAGAATTCAAGCATGAAGGTGTTCTGTGAAGAAAATGGTATCTTGCATGAGTTTTCAGCAGCAAGGACACCACAACAAAATGGTGTAGTTGAAAGGAAAAACAGAACACTTATTGAAGTTGCAAGGACAATGCTAGATGAATCAAAGTTACCAACTTATTTTTGGGTTGAGGCAGTTAATACATCTTGCTTCACTCAAAATATTTCTTTGATTAATCAGGCCAAAGGAATGACCCCTTATCAGCTACTCAAAAGAAAGAAGCCACTATTGGATTATCTTCATGTCTTAGGATGCAAGTGCTTTGTTCTGAGAAATCAAGCTGAGCATTTGGGGAAATTTGAAGCTAAGGCAGATGAAGCAATATTTGTGGGATATGCAGCAGGGAAAGCTTACAGAGTCTATAATCTCAGAACCAACATTGTTATGGAATCTATACATGTTGTTTTTGATGATCTCAAAATTCAAGGTCTCTGTGATGAAGGTTTCCATGAAAGTCTTTCTTTTGAAAATGAGGAAGGAGATCAAGTGAATCATGTTAAGGCTACTGAGAAATAGCCTAAAGTTGTTGTATCTAGCACAGATGAAAGCAACAGTGAAGATGAAATTGCTGCATTAAGATTGAAAAGAATAGCTGCTAGCAGACCAAATGGTCATTTCGTTGATAGTCATGATGGTGGATTCGTTGACAGTCAAAATGAGCGTTTCGTTGACAACCAAAATGGTCATACCGTTGACAGTCATAGAAATGCTTCTAGAAGTGATCACTTAGGGACAACAAACTCAGGGGGAGTTTCTCAAGGACAAATATCCAATCAAGGCAATCATGATCATGAAGCTACCTCTTCAAGAGCAAATCTACCTCCCTCAAGGAAATGGACTAAAGATCATCCCTTTGAACTTATTATAGGTGATGTTTCTTCAAAAGTCCAAACTAGAAGAGCAACTCAAGAAGAATGTCTATATAGTAGCTTTCTGTCTCAAGATGAGCCAAAGAAAGTTGAGGATGCACTTCTAGATCCAGATTGGGTTTTAGCTATGCAAGAAGAGCTGAACCAATTTGAAAGGAACAATGTTTGGAAGCTGGTGCCCAAGCCTAAGGACATGAGTGTCATAGGCACAAAATGGGTGTTCAGAAACAAGATGGATGAAAATGGCATAGTCACAAGGAACAAATCTAGATTGGTTGCAAAAGGCTATTCACAGGAAGAAGGAATTGATTTTGATGAAACCTTTGCTCCTGTTGCAAGACTAGAAGCAATAAGGATTTTCCTAGCCTATGCAGCCCATGCCAATTTCAAAGTCTATCAAATGGATGTGAAGAGTGCTTTTCTGAATGGGGAATTGGAAGAGGAGGTGTATGTAAGTCAACCTCCTGGTTTTGAAGATGATGACTTTCCAGAATATGTATACTTCCTCCTCAAAGCACTCTATGGTTTGAAACAAGCACCTAGAGCCTGGTATGACACACTTTCACAGTTCCTCCTTGAGAATCACTTCACTAGAGGTACGCTAGATAAAACTCTTTTTCACAGGGTTGTGAATGGCTCTACTATACTTGTTCAAATTTATGTAGATGACATAATCTTTGGGTCTACAGATGTGAAACTTTGTCAAAAGTTTGCCAAGCTTATACAAAGTAAATATGAAATGAGCATGATGGGAGAATTAACTTACTTTCTTGGTCTTCAAGTGAAGCAAGTTAATGAAGGCATTTTCATTAGTCAAACAAAATATATTCATGATTTATTAAAGAAGTTTAACTTAATGGAATGCTCTCCTGCCAAAACTCCCATGTCTACTGCCACCAAACTTGAATTGAATACTAAGGAAAAATCTGTGGACATTTCAGGTTACAGAGGCATGGTAGGCTCACTTTTATATTTAACAGCTAGTAGACCTGATATTATGTTTGCTACATGTCTATGTGCTAGATTTCAGGCTGATCCTAGGGAATCCCATTTAGTTGCTATTAAAAGAATTTTCAGATATCTCAAAGGAACACCAAACCTTGGCATTTGGTATCCTAGAGAATCTGGCTTTGAACTAATTGGTTATTCAGATGCAGATTTTGCAGGATGTAAAATTGACAGGAAAAGCACAACAGGCACCTGTCAATTCTTAGGAAACAAGCTTGTCTCATGGTTCAGCAAGAAACAAAACTCAGTTTCTACCTCCACAGTTGAGGCTGAGTATATTGCAGCTGGAAGTTGTTGTGCACAAATTTTATGGATGAAAAATCAACTACTTGATTATGGAATAAGAGTTGAGAAAATTCCTATTTTCTGTGACAACACTAGTGCCATTGCCATTACTGAAAATCCAGTGCAGCATTCAAGGACCAAGCACATTGACATCAAGTACCATTTCATTAAAGAACATGTTATGAATGGTACTGTGGAGTTACATTTTGTTCCAAGTGAACAACAACTTGCAGACATCTTTACCAAGCCACTTGATGAATCCACATTCTCAAGATTAGTAAGTGAGCTAGGTATGCTAAATTTCTCTTAATTATTTTGAGATTTTTGCAAGTTAAAATGCAGCCAGAAATTTGCTATGTTTTTCTGTGAATTAATTTTCTCAGGAAAAAGTAAAATTTTGTCTAAGTCAAAATTACTATGTCAACGAAACGAACCATTTCGTTGACAGTCTTAGCATTTTTCTGGGTGTTTCGTTGATAGCTCTTTTATATCAACGAAACGCAGCTTTATCAACGAAATAAGACGGGACTTTAACCGCCCAATCCTGATTCGTTGATTTAGCGCAATTAATCTGAACCGTTGAAATTTGACACGTCCGTTACCACGATCTATGCATACACCCCTGTAAGTATAAATCATGGTAATTCTTTAAAAGTAACGGTTATATTTTTAAGCCAATCCAGTAATTTACATTTATTATTGGACTCTTTTTCTGAGAATTTTTGGGGGAGTATTTAAGAAATTCTATTTTCTTTAATTTCTTTTTACCTGTTCTCAAAAATTCCAAAGGCTTTTCTCTCTTCTTCTCTCTAACAAGCAATTTAGTTCGAAGCTTTTCTTCACACAACAATGGCACCCATAGTCAAGCTTATGTCAGCAGGAGGGTTCATTTATGAAAAGAACAACTCAATTCCATTTGTTGTCAAGGAGAGTCCAAACAGTATCTTTTTCAAGATGATGGACTTCATGAAGAACTGCAAATTGAGCTATGCAATGTTTCACTCAACTCCTCTCTATAATGAGATAATCGAGGAGATTTGGACCTCGTGTGAGTATAGTGGAACAAACTGCACACTACAATTCACCATCCAAGGTAAAGAGTACATAGTTAATTCTGATGTATTGCAAGCATGTCTACATATTCCTGGAAATAACTGTAATGCTTTGCCTACAAATACTGAAATGGTTAACTTGATAAACTCCATAAACTACTCTTTGCCTACTGATAATCTGGGTAGAATAATTAGGAGAGGATTGGTTAGAGAATATAGTTATTTAGCTGATGCATTTATCAAGGTATTTTCTGGTAAGATTAGCAATTTTGATGCATTGACCAATTCTATGTTAATTCTATTTACCATGCTCCTAACTGATAGATATTACAACTTTAGCACCCAACTTATGTATGAAATTGGTGCTAAGTTGGGTGATAAGGCTAATAGGAAAAAGAATATCTATTATGCTAGGTTTCTGATGATGTTGGCTAATCATGTTAGTCCAACACCATTAGTTATCTCTAACCCTGTTTCCAAGTTTGAGTGTTTTGTACAAGAGAAGAGAGTATTGACAGACATACTGAGGCTGAACCACAATGGTGATGTTCCAGTGGTGTATCTGCCAGTAATTGAGGTAACTAATGTCATCCCTTCTAGTATAATTGTCACTTCAACTGTATCACCCAGTCCTGTTGTTGTGGAGTCTGTAGTTGTGACCCAACAGGCTCCTGCCCCAGCAACAAAACCAAAATCAAAGAAATCCTCCAAGCCAACCTCAGGTGCTTCCCAAAAGGCACCTGTTGTAAAATCCACTACACAACCTAAGGGGAGTGTTGTAGGTGCTGTGAGAGGTGAGGGAAAGGGTGAACATAAAAGAAACCCTAAGGATAAGGAAGGAAAGATGAGTGAGATCCAGCCAAGCCCCATTGTGTCTTCCCAACAAGGCACAATGAGTAATATGGATTTAAGCACAAGTCTAATTGCATCCTCCCAAAAGGATGTAATTATTGAAACAAGCTCTCCTCCAAGAGCACACTCCAAGAGGGTAAGGGACACTTCAAGCCCACAGTCTACATTTTCCCAATACCAAAGGAGAGTGAAACAAAATTCCAAGGGTACACAGGGTGCACACACTCTGGAAGCAACACTTCCAGTTTCACAAATTCAGTTTGATGTAACCCCTATCATTACTCTGGGGTTACAGTCCCATTCTCTAAACATCAACCTTGAACTATCTCCATCAAATTCACCCACTCAATCTTTAGATGTGGACATGATCCATTCATCTATTCCTGATTCTCTAACTCTAATCTTGGAGAAGCCCCACTCTGAAGCTGGTGGTCATCACTTGTTAAGTGATTTGTTGGGCCATCAACCAATTTTTTCTGAAGTTGCAAGAGGATCTGTGGACCAATCTCTAAAATCAATCACCACAGATTCTACTGTAATTTCACTTTCTCAAAGTGCTTTATTAACTTCATCAACGAAACAGCTTCTTTCGTTGACAAGTGTTTCTCCATCAACGGTATCCATACCGTTGACAGTTCAAACTACCATTCCGTTGATAGGTCATTCTACACCCCTTATTGAAAATCCAGTTGTTTCCACAACTAGTGTAGATGACCTGGTGGTAGTTGAGACACTTTTAGGTTTGAGAGGGAGTGAAATTGAGAGGCTGGCTTGCAGCCAGGCAAAAGGAGAGTCTGAGAGTGAGAGGCTGGCTATTTCTTCCAGCCAGGCAAAAGGAGAGATTGAGAGTACCACCTTAGTAGGTGAAGGTGAGGGTGTGAGAGGTGTGAGCCATGGGGAGCCCATGATGCAAGAAAAGAGTGGAGAGAGAGAAGGGACTACAGGAGTGATAAGGGAGGAAGCAGCCATTGCTAGTGAGTTAATGGGGTCAGTGAGGGAGAAAGGGAACTTACCTTCCAAGAGCATTATCAACAAACTCTGGATAGTATTTCCCTGGATCCTGAGACCTTTACTCATCCTGTGTCAGCCTATCAAGTTATGGCTCAACAGGGCAATGTGGAGGCAGAAAGGTCACTCAACTTAATTCATACTACTGCATCAATGCAAAGAGCAAAGGATGCCCTGACCAATCTATCTCCAGCAGCTGCAGCAAGTGGAGACTTCAATTTTTCTGATGATGAGGACAACTTTGGTGAAAATCTACAGGTGGCCACTACTACACAGACTGGGACTTCTGTGGTGCTTCCTACACCAAACTGGCTTTCTCAGGATATGCATGGTAGATCCAACTTGGATGCTGCTATCACAAGGCAGTACAATGAGGCATATCTAGCTCATGAGTCTGCAGAAGCAAGGGACAAGAAATTCTACAAGGCCATAATGGATTCTCTGGAAATTCAAAGGCTACAAATGTTACAGACAAGGATTGAGGCTACAGAAATCAAGGATTCAATTAGCAACCTTAGGGATGCTACTGACAGGAGGCTAAATGAAAAGCTTCCTCTTCACACTGTCTCCAAGATGTCAAGGTTTTTCACCAAGGAACCTGAAGTGTCCTCATCTTTGAAAACTCTCTCCTCTAGAGTGGACAAAGTTGAGGCTACACTTTCTCACATGCAGAAGGAACAGGAGAAGCAAACTCAGCTACTCACCCAGCTTCTGGCAGCTCAAGGAATCCCTATCATCTCACTTGATGATAACAAAAAGGGGAGAAAACTAAGGAGCTAGAGAAATCTAGAGAGCTTGATATACAAATCACAAAGGTTTTGGTCCCAGCCATCTCCTTACCAGAAGAGCCATTAGCAATGGGGGAGTTTGGAAAGAAGAAAAAGGATGGTATTGACCTGATCCAGGAAGCCTCTATGAGGATGAAACTTGCAGAACAGATTAAGGATCATTGGTCAAATATAGAAGCAAGAGTCAAGAAGTTAGCTGACACTGCAAAGGCATCAACGGTTCAAGCTACTTTAATACCTCCATCAACGGATCAACCATCAACGAATGCCATGGTTCTAGTGTCAACGGAATGGGAGCCACAGACCAATTCTTTCTATCAGGTAGAGCCCCTTCTACATGGAGTCACTCAAGGTCCAAGGAAGGAAAAAGGACAAACTTCATGCATTAGGGATGTGGTACAAGCTACACTCCAAAGAAGCTTATCTCCCAAGTCCCCTGCTAAACCAAAAGGCAAAAATATAGCAAGGATTCTCTATCCTACACCTTATCCGGATGAGCTCAAGCTTCTTGGTCTACTTATCACAAAAAGCAAGAAAATCAATGATCCTGAGATAAGGAAGCAAAGGGCAATTGTCTATAGGAATGGACAAGAAATCTGTGTTTGGGCTGGTCACCCAAACTTTGATGAAGCTAAAGCTGAAGAGTCAGAAAGAGCAGCAATGCAAGCACTTGCAGTTGCTCAATCTCTTGATGAAGAAGAAAGACAGCTAGAAGAAAAAGCAAGAGAGGAAAGGAGTGCAAAGAAGAGCACAAGGCAACCAAAGGCTAGAGCTAAAAGGAATCTGGACTTTTATAAAGAGGATTCTCAGGACACTGCTCAAGCCTCTTCCACAACAAGTGCACATCAAATTCCTGTTGATCAACCTCATGAAGAAAAATTGGCATGTGATCCTGCACATCTTGTCAACTTTCATGATCAACCAATCATGCCAAAAGAGGAGCCTATTGAATTTGATGAAGCCTATTTTCCAAGGTTCCTATTTGAAAAGGATCAGCCAATAAAGTCAAAGAAAAGGGCTGTCCAGGCAAAGCCAATATTTGTGAGAAAGCCACAACCTCAGAAACCCCCTGCAAATCCAGAGGACTGCATGTACATTGCTGACATCAGGGAAGAATCTAGCTTACATCTTGATTTAGACAACCTGGTGGAAGTAAGGGGCATTACAGCTTCTCAAAAGTTGCCTGAAAGATTAGTTTTCACATTCAAGGGTGGTAGAGAACAAGTGTGGCCTCTCTACAGAATTTTAGGAGAAGACTACCAAACACTACTCACAGTGTTTAGATGCTTGAAGAAGGACTTTGGCTTCACCAAAACAGCCAAGTCTGAGGTGGTCTCCAAAATATGTCAGATAAAGGCTAGCTGGAACAAACCTGAGGCTCTTCCCAGGATGCTTAGAGTGCCCTCAACAGGAAAGAAGATCCATCTTCAACCTTACTGGATGATGGAATTTAAGGACAAGGACAACTGCAGAAGATTCTTCAGGATGGAAGACCAGCTGGATAAGGCATCTAATCAAACTCTAAGGTTTATGCAATCCATGCTTGGTGATCAAGATGAGGAAGAGAAGATCTTTTACAGAAGGCTACAGGTCCAAATTGAGGAAAACAACTCTAAGAGAGGGAAGAAGACTATGCCACGAAGAAGACCAAGATGAATCATTTGCTCAGTCTAGAGGAGCACTTCTGGGTATTAGTCTTGTAAGTCCTGTATTTTGTTCAAAATATTATGAAGCTTAATGCATTTTCTACTTTTGTAATTTATAATGTATCTGAGTGTTTTTGTTATCATCAAGTCTCTTGATTTATGGCTGTTATTCTATCAGTCATAAATTGGGGGAGATTGTTAGGAATATGTTGTTCTTGATGATAAACATAAAACACTTAGTAGAATTTGTGTAAAGTCATTTTGTAGCTGTCAACGAAATGGCATGCTTTGCAGCATTCCGTTGACAGGAAGCTCATCAACGAAATGAGTGATGTAGCAATTGCACTGTACAATACTTCACAGTTTGATATGCATTTTGTTGTATGTATTAGATAGGTTTTCTAAGTCATGTTGACTAAATGATAGATAGGCAAAATAGGTTGGTTAATTGTAAATATCTTGTGCCTTGTAATTTTGCCTAAGTGAAGACATGTCAACAGAATGAAGATTACTCATCAACGGAATGAAGTTTACTCATCAACGAAATGAAGTTTACTCATCAACGAAATGGAGAATAAAGCTATCAACGAAACACATCTCCCTGCTATCAATGAATCATTATTGCTTTTCTGAATAGTTGACAAAGTGATAGTGATAGGTTACTGAATAGATCTAAAGGTGATGTGGAAGTGTACTTTGCATTTGAAACCATTAAAATGGACATGGGGAATAAGGAAACATCCCAGTTTCCAATTGGGCTCTTGGGAGTGATCATAATAAGCATGAAGACAAAAGCAAGGATCTCCAAGGACCACTGGACAAAGGGATGAAAAGCAAACTATTGGCGGTTACCTTTAGTGTACTTTAGTGTAGCAAAAAATAGCTTTGTAAACTTGGGAATATATATAACCAAGTGTAGCAGTTAAAATAAATGTAAGAGAAGAAAAACAAATAGATTGTATTAGCTATCTTTGAGAGCATACTTCTCTACATTCTTGTAACTGAGCAGCTGTGTACATTTTGTATCACAGATTATTTCCGCAATAAAAATCACTTCAGTTGGATCATCAAACAATCCAACTGAAATTATTTATGTGCTTGTGATTTTTACTTTAAGTTCAGTTTTTATTTGTAAATTGTTTTAAGTTTAAGAAATATCAAGAATTGTATTCAACCCCCCCCCCCCCCCCCCCCCCTTCTACAATTCTGTTAGGTCATTTGGGATTAACAACCATCCTGAAGGAGGAGGTTGCCAGTTCATTATACCTTCCCGAGCAAGACAAGGACTTTGTCTATTAAGAGTTACCTGAGCTTGTTGCCATTGAAAGAGAATTGAGCTTGCCTCGTTGCTCACCCGTACAGGCGTTTTGAATTTGTTGCTCCACACCACTGAGTTCCTGTGGTTCCAAATACTCCACACCATAGAGCAAGCGAGTTCCAGCTCTTTTACAGGCATAGAATCAAAGAGGTTCCAGAACATTTGAGTAATGGAATACTCTGCACGTGAGATCGTTTTGCCCTTCCAGCTTTGTATACGGTTTCAGACCTTATCTTTGATGTACCCAAACACCTCTCATTTGTTACCAGCTACAAATTTTGGAAGACCCGGATAGGTATCATCACTACGAATTGGGACTTGAAGAAGCTGACTAATTGTTTCCATAACAACATGCACTGTATTACGACTGAAGCATATACTTGACTTCTGGAAATTAAGTTGTTGTCCTGTAGCTTTTTCATAGAGGAAAATAGATTCCTTTATACACTGGGCTTCTGATAAGGTTGCTCTAAAGAATAGATAGCAGTCATCAGCAAAGAAGAGGTGGGTTATAATAGGAGCAGAGTTAGCTATTTTACATCTGTGAAGAGCACCTCTTACTTGCTTCTGTTGAATCAGGGCATAGAGACCTTCTGCACACAACAGAAATAATTATTATGATATAGGATCACCATGACGTAACCCTCGCTTCGGAACTATTGGGCCAACTTCATGTCTTGATACTATGAAATTGTATTTCACAGTAGACATACACATATGAATCCAGTCAATCCACTTGCGCGTAAAACCCATTTTCTGCATAATACCCAGAATAAACTTCTATTCCACTCTATCATAAGCCTTACTCATATCAATTTTCAGAGCCGAGTATCCCATTTTCCCTTGGGTCTTTTTATGCATCCAATTATTCACCTCATAAACTGCAATCACATTGTCATTAATGAATCTTCCAGGAATGAAATCACTCTGCATTTCTGAAATAGCAGTTGGAAGAAGAAACTTCATTATGTTTGCTAGCATTTTTGTAATGATTTTCATCATGACGTTACATAAAGAAATTGGCCTCAAGTCATTCATTATTTCCAGACTATTTTTCTTAGGGATGAGAACCACTAGAGTATCATTCAATCCATGAGGAATACTTTTGGTGGTTAAATATTGAGACAAACAGAAGTCATGTCATTACCTATAATATTCCAAAATCATTGGTAGAAAGCCCTTAGAACATATGTATCTTAAATCAATATCAATCATCAATATGTATCTTTTGTTAGATATAATTGCTGATGAGTGTTTATCAGTGTTTAAGCAACAGGTATTCATCAGAGTTTACTAGAAGCCAGTCAGAGTTTGATAAAGTCTGACGGGGTGAGAGTTTGCTAAAGCTGTCGGTGCTAACATTGAAGATTCTAGAAGCAATATATCTTGAAGATGGAAAGAAGCAAGATATATTGAGACAGACAAGGAAACGGAACAGAAGACAGAAGCAATTCTAATTTGATATGATTTGTATATCTAATTTATAGGAATATCAATTAGAGATTGATTCTATGTAGCTGTGTACTATATAAACACAGATAGGTTAACCCTAAAAGGGATGCGATTATTGAAAACATTATTCTTGTAACCTTGCAGCTCTCTGTGATATTTTACATCACAAAGAGAAGAGTTATTTATATAATTCAGTTGTTGATTTATAAACAGTGTTCTTTATTGTTATCATCATACCTATATTGATTATATATTGTGTAATCGGCCTAACAATTGGTATCAGAGCCAAGGCTGTTTAATATATACAGTTTATCGATCTAAACACAAGTATAATCATGGCTGATAACTCTCAGGAAGGTTCTAATGCAGGTTCTAATGCTCAGAAGGTTCGACCAACTTCTGTTAGTCGATATGAGACTATAAGGGTTCCAATTCTAAGACCAGTTGAATATCCAATATGGAAGGTGAAGATGACCATGTTTCTGGAAGCCACAGATCCAGAATACCTTGATAGAATCAATGATGGTCCTCATATGCCAACTAAATTATCTCCTGTTATTACTGGTCAAGAACAAAAGACTGTTCCAAAAGAGAAGAAAGACTTGACTCCTGAAGACATCTCATCAATTGGAAAGGATGCAAAGGTTAGACATCTACTCCATAGTGCCTTAGATAATGTCATGTCTAACAGAGTGATTGGTTGCAAAACTGCCAAAGAAATTTGGGATGCTTTGGAAGTCAGGTGTCAAGGAACAAGTGCAATAAAGAAGAATAGGAAGACCATTCTAACACAGGAGTATGAACACTTTGACTCAAGATCTAATGAAACTTTGACAGATACTTATGACAGATTTTGTAAATTGTTGAATGTTTTGTCCCTGGTTGATAAAGAATATGAACTTGAAGAGTCAAATCTCAAGTTTCTGTTATCTCTACCTGAAAGATGGGATTTGAAGGCAACAACAATTCGAGACAATTATGATCTTGCAGAAACAGATCTTGATGAAATCTATGGGTTGCTCAAAACTCATGAACTGGAGATAGAACAAAGAAACAAAAGATCTGGAAAGAAGACAAAATCTGTTGCTCTTAAAGTTGAAGAAAAACCTGTCAAGAAGGAATCATCAAGAAAAAAAGCCAAAGGAAAGGCTTTAGTCATTAAATCTGAAAGTGAGTCATCAAACTCTGATGATGGCTCAAACACTGATGATGAAGCTTCTGATTCTGAGGATGATGATGAAGAGATGATGAGAATGGCTGCTTTAATGGTGAAGACCTTCAAGAAGATGGGATTCAAGAACTTCAAGAAAGGAAAGAGATTTTCTAGGAGAGATTCAAACTCTGATAAGAGAAATTTCAGAAAGTCTGATGAAGGGAATACCAAGTCTGGAAAGAAAGACAAGTCTGAGATCCAGTGCTACAAGTGTAAAGAGATGGGTCATTATGCTCCAGAGTGCAAGAAAGGAAAATCTGAGAAAGCACTCATCACTAAAGGCAAGGACTGGGCAGACACTTCAGACTCAGATGAGGGAGTCAATTATGCTCTCATGGCAACTGTTAAAGATGAAGCTGAGTCATCTGAAAACAAGGTACCTCTAACTACTTATGCTTATGATACTGATAATATATCTGAATTAAGAGTTTATCTAAAAAGCATACATGTTAGTTATAGGGATCAGACTTTAGAGAATGAAAGAATCAAATCTGAGAATCTAGGTCTTAAAGAAAGGAATAAATTTCTTGAAGAGAAACTTGTTAACATGCAACAAGTTCAAAAGGAGAGAGATGATGCTGTTTATGTTGAACATGAATTGCTTAAAAGATATAGGCAAATAGAATCTGAGTTAGAGAAAGAGAGGAAAGTGATTAAAACTTGGACTAATTCTGGAAAAGACACACATCAAGTTTTTCAGACAGACACTGGAGGTTTAGGTTACTGTGAGAAAGATGAACTTAGGTTTAAAGATAAAGTGAAAGTGAAACCACAGCTTAAACCTGTGAAATTTGTTTCTGAATCCAGTAAGCTAAAGTCTGTAGTTGTGAAAGAAGCTGTTATGGAACCAGTTGAAACTTGTGATAAACAGGTTAATGTTGGTTCAATAACAGAGAATAAGGTTAAAGTAGAAGCTGTTAAAGAACCAGTAAAAATCTGTGATAAGCAGGTTAATGTTGGTTCAATGACAGAAAAACAATTTAAACATAAGCTCAAAGAGGTAAAGTCTGTCAACAAACAGAAAGTGTCCAAGAAAAATAGGAATGGAAAAGTAGGCATTAATAAAAGAAATGATTATCTGCCTAATTCTGATGCTCCTAGGAAGACATGTCATAGTTGTGGTAGTACTAACCATCTTGCAAGTTTCTGCACGAAAAACAAAGATATTAATTCTTTACCCTCCAAGTCTGGGGTAAAGAATGATTATGTAAGGGTTAGACCACAGACTTTATGCACACACTGTGGGAGCACTTGGCATTCTATTTATACTTGTAAGAGTTATCATGCTATTTATCACAACTATTATGAGCTAAAACCCAACCTGAAATGGGTTAAAGCAAACTCTGCAAGTGTAAAGTCTGACACAGTTAGCTTAAACTCTGTTGAAAGTTATTCTGCTGCAAAAGCTAACAATGTTAAGAAAGCCAAAGGATCCAAGCAAGTCTGGATCCTTAAATCTAACTCTTTGTAATTGTTTGTGATTGCAGGGCATAAGGGAAAGTACCCTAGTCTTGGACAGTGGATGTTCAGGACACATGACTGGAAATAAAGCCCTGCTATCAGATTATGAGGAAAGAGCTGGCCCAAAAGTTTCCTATGAAGATGGCAACATAGGACGTACTATGGGATATGGCAATATTAATCTTGGAAGTGTCATCATCACAAATGTAGCTCTAGTCCCAGGACTCAAGCATGATCTGCTTTCTGTGAGTCAAATCTGTGACAGAGGATACCATGTAGATTTTCATACTGAACATTGTGAAGTTATCAGCAAATCTACTGGGAAAGTTGTTCTAGTTGGACACAGGCACAATAACATTTATGAAGCAAGTTTGGTAACAAACTCTGAAGGAAAAGCTGTATGTCTAACTGCAAAAATGTCAAATGAAGAGAGTTGGAAATGGCATAAGAAGCTCTCTCATCTAAACTTGAACAACATCAATGAGCTAATTCGAAAAGATCTTGTAAGGGGACTTCCAAAGTCAATACTCATCTTAGATGGTCTGTGTGATTCTTGTCAAAAGGCCAAGCAAAGGAAGTCATCTTTCAAGAGTAAATCTGAATCATCAGTTGTGGAACTTTATCATCTTTTACATGTTGATCTCTTTGGTCCAGTGAATATAATGTCAATGGCCAGAAAGAAATATGCTTTTGTAATTGTTGATGAATACACCAGATACACATGGGTGTATTTCTTAGCAAAGAAGGATGAAACTGCCTACACTTTGATGGATCATGTGAAGCAATTGGACAAAGGATCACAGCACAAAGTGAAAATAATAAGGAGTGATAATGGTACTGAATTCAGAAATTCTGAAGTGGAAGCTTTCTGCAAGGAAAGAGGAGTGAAACAAGAATTTTCTGCACCTGGAACTCCACAGCATAATGGTGTAGTTGAAAGAAAGAACATAACCTTAATCGAAGCTGCCAGAACAATGCTTGATGAAGCAAAATTGCCAACTTATTTCTGGGCAGAAGCTGTTCAAACAGCTTGTTTTACTCAAAATGTTACACTGATCAACAAGCATGGGAAAACACCAGATGAGATGGTGAAAAATAAGAAGCCAAATTTGAAATATTTTCATATTTTTGGATGCAAGTGTTTTGTGTTGAAAACTCATCCTGAACAATTGACCAAGTTTGACTTAAAAGCTGATGAAGGAATTTTTGTTGGATACCCACTATCAACTAAAGCTTTCAGAGTCTACAATCTGAGAACTAAAGTGATCATGGAATCTATACATGTGTCATTTGATGACAAGAAAATAACTGGAATAGAAGATGAAGAATATCATGATCAATTTCGATTTGAAAATGAAGATCTAAACTCTGATGACGTAAACTCTGATGAAGCAAATCCAACAAACTCTGACGAAGCATACTCTGAACCTCTACTGGTAAACACTGAGGGAATTTCTCTGACAGAACAAAATAGAGAACCAGTCGAAGGGGAGTGTGAAAATACTTCAGAAACATCTCAAGATAATAACTCAAATTCTGAAAGTGAATCAGCTGAAGGATCGATCCCAAACTCTGAGTCAAACACTGAAAATCCAAACTCTGAGCAGTCCAATTCAGGGGGAGCCTCAGAGAATGCAAGTGGTCAAGAAGAAAATCAGGAGAGCATGGATCAAGGGGGAGGATCTAATACTGGTAGTAGAAGCCAATTACCAACAGCAAGAAGGTGGACACAAGCTCATACACCTGACTTGATAATTGGAGATCCAGAAGCTAGTGTAAAAACTAGAAGTGCTACAAATAATGAATGTCTGTTTCATGCATTCTTATCTCAAACAGAGCCCAAGAAAGTGGAAGAAGCTCTTCAAGATGCTAACTGGATAACAGCTATGCAAGAGGAGTTAAATGAATTTGAGAGGAATGAAGTTTGGACACTTGTACCAAGACTAAAGAACAGATCTATTGTTGGTACAAAGTGGGTTTTCAGAAACAAAACAGACAGTGATGGAGTGATTACAAGAAATAAGGCTAGACTTGTGGCTAAAGGCTATTCACAGCAGGAAGGAATTGACTATGATGAAACCTTTGCTCCAGTTGCAAGATTGGAGGCAATAAGGATTTTTCTGGCCTATGCTGCACACAAGAAGTTTAAAGTCTTTCAGATGGATGTGAAAAGTGCTTTTCTTAATGGGAAACTTGAAGAGGAAGTGTTTGTTGAACAACCACCAGGGTTTGTAGATCCCAAACATCCAGATTATGTCTATAGGCTTGACAAGGCATTATATGGACTAAAGCAGGCACCTAGAGCATGGTATGAAACTCTAGCTCAATTTCTTTTAGAAAGTGGGTTCACTAGAGGTACAATTGACAAAACCTTGTTCTACTTTAATTCTGGTGATGATTTGCTGTTAGTTCAAATCTATGTGGATGACATAATTTTTGGGTCTACTAATGACAAACTCTGTAAGAAATTTGCCAAGCTTATGCAGTCAAGGTATCAAATAAGCATGATGGGAGAGCTTAGTTATTTTCTAGGCTTACAGGTCAAGCAAACAGATGATGGTATTTTTATCAATCAAGCAAAATATATATTTTTATCAATCAAGCAAAATATACTAGAAATCTTCTCAAGAAATTTGGTATGCTTGATAGTTCATCTGCTACAACTCCCATGGCTACTGCAACAAAGCTGGACAAAGACACAGGAGCCTCAGTAGATGTGACAAACTATAGAGGAATGATATGGTCTCTTCTTTATCTCACTGCAAGTAGACCAGATATCATGTATGCAACATGTCTTTGTGCAAGATTTCAAACAGACCCCAGAGAGCCACATCTAACAGCTGTGAAAACAATTTTCAAATATCTCAAAGGAACCATAACCCTTGGTTTGTGGTACCCTAGAGAATCAGAGTTTAAATTAATTGGTTACTCTGATGCAGATTTTGCAGGCTGTAAGATAGATAGAAAAAGCACAAGTGGAAGCTGTCAATTTTTAGGTGACAGATTAGTTTCTTGGTACAGCAAGAAACAGAAATCAATTTCCACATCCATAGCAGAAGCAGAGTATATAGCTGCTGGTAGCTGTTGTGCACAGATTTTATGGATGAAGAATCAATTGCTGGACTATGGATTAAGGTACTCTAAAATACCTATTTACTGTGATAATCAAAGTGCTATTGCTATGACAGGTAATCCAGTACAGCATTCCATGACCAAGCACATCAGCATAAGGTATCATTTTATCAGGGAACATGTGGAAGAAGGAAATATTGAGCTTCATTTTTTGTCTACAGACCAACAGCTTGCAGATATCTTCACCAAACCTTTGAGTGAAGCTACCTTTACAAGGCTGGTAAATGAACTTGGAATGATCTCTGGTTTTGACTAGAGATACTGGTTAGATTCAAAATCTATACATGATTGATTTTATGCTCATGATTCTTTGCATGTGTTAACTGTTATTTGTACCAGTATGTTAAACTCTGATAGTAAACTCTGTTAGTCATACAATATCAGTCATACTCTGTCGGTTAAAGTCTGAAGTTAAACTCTGATGTTATACTCTGATTGTGATATTGTCTGAAACATATGGACCGATGAAGAAACCTGTATGAAGCATGATTCTCAGTAAGTAATCATGAATCTTTCTGAATAACATATGATCTAATCTCAAAATGTGCAGTAACTTAACACAGCATGATACTGTCTCTATATTCATAGCATCTCTTAGTTTATTGATCCTATACACTATGTCTGTATTAGCTGTTTGCACTTTATCTCATAAATTAATTGCATTATCTGATGAAAAGTCTAAACTCTGATAATTAGTTGCAAATATTTCACCCTTCAATCAAAAGATGCCAAAAAGTGCACAAATTCTTTTAAGATCATGTTGTGCCTAGGAAGACCCAGGAACTTATTGTATGAAATAAGGGCTAAAATCCTTGATTTTTGGTGACTAGTGTCAACCACTGATTACTGGAACAATAATAAAAAAAATAAAAATAAATCCAAAATTCAAAGGGGGTGAAAATAATAAATTTTATAGTACAGAGTTTAGATAAAATCAGATTTTATTTTATACATGAGAGTTTGGACAACCAATTTTTACTGATTTATTGTGTGGATTTTATGCACTTTAAGATGCTCTAAATATTTATATTCAGTAAACTCTGCTATTCACACACAATTTTTCACAACTGTGCATTGAGAGAAAAGAGATTATGAATAAAGAAGGAGGATTGGTAAACACTGATGGACTGTGTACTCTACACTGAGGTAATTTTATTTTAATCTCTGGTGATTAAAATTAATTATTTGTTTCAGACAGTTAACAATTTTTGAGAAAACATTCTTGAAAATAAAAGAGTATGATTGGTAACGGTTCCAATTTGTATTAAACAGAGGAGAGAGGTTAATTGTCTAGGAAAGTGTAAAAGACGGTAATCATTGCTGTTTTTACTGCGCATGCGCATTAGAAACTGTCAATTACTGATGTCAGTCATTGCATGTGTGCCACGTGTCCCACTCACACAGTTAACGGAGTAAGACAATTGTGTATTAATGATTAAAAACTCTTCAGTTTTTAATTTTGAATTACATATTTAAACAATTCACACACTTACGTCTAAACCTTTCACATCTTACTCCAATTCACATCTATTGTCACACACACATATTCACAAACACTTTTCTACTTTCAAACTCTTTCAAGCTTTTGCATCAGATTCTCTGTTAATCTTTCAAATCTTACTAATGGCGACTACAGCGTTTGTTTCTTCTGGGTTAGAGTTTGTCCCTAACAACTATGCAGCACCACTAAACACTGCCAATGCACCAGAGGCGTTTCATATGATGCAGGAATTTATTGCTCAATCAGCAATTGGGCGTGCTCTAGTCGAACCAACAACACTTTATGGTTCGCAAATTAAGGCCTTCTGGGAGACAGGTAGTTATGATGATGGTGGTGACTCTGGCAACCCGTCTATCATCTTTGAATTTCAAGAAGCAGAGTATGTAATTACTGCTGGTACCATTCGGGCTGCAATGGGGTTTCCTGAGTTTTCTTCATATACAACTGGAATGGGAGACATTGATTTGCTGAGGATGATGAGAGAGATTGGGTATTCTGGACCCTTGACAAAGATTGGACAGTTGAAGCGACCGTTTTTGCGGAAGGAGTGGAGCTTCTTCTTTGATTGCATCACAAGAACGTTCGGAAAGAAATGCACAAACTGGGATGCTATTCCCACGGATAGTCTGCAAATCGGGTATTCTCTGTTATATGATAATCATTTTGATTTTGCACGACTTGTTTTAAATAATTTAGGGGAGAAAATGACAGAGAATAGAGGGGTAGTATACTTTTCTAGATTTTGTCAGATTTTATTCTCTTACTGTGTTGAAGGGGTGGATCTAGTTGATGAAGATATCATTTCTTGTTTTAAATTACACAAGAGGATATTCTCTGATCTGATAAACAAAGATGTTAAGAAAGGGGTTGTTGGAGATTTGTTACTGCCTGCATCTGTGCAGCAGTTTGTAAATGATCAAGTTAATCCACAAGCTCCTTCTCCATCAGAACCACAACCAGAACCTTTACAAACAAAACTTCCTCAATCCACTTCTGTCCCACAAAAATCCAGTGGTAGGACTAAGCATGTTGGCTCCAAACCTGCAAAGTCTGTTAGACCAGCTACTGAAGTAAGAGTGTCCAAGACATCTGTGCCAAAGGGTGTTGGTCCTTCTAAGAAAAGAAGAGCCAATCGATCAAAAACTGATGATGAAGCTGATGTTGATGATGAACCACTTCATCAGAGAAAAAGAAGACTAGTAGCCAATTATCTTTTTGATAATGTGGATGAATCTACACCAGCAACTGAAGTTGTCCAGCATGAAGCTCCAGAAGATTTTGTTGAGGAGCCTGTTGTCAATAATGCTAATGAGGACAGGGTTTTTGTAAACACTGAAGCTCCTGAAGTTATTGTTCAGGAGACTACTGAAGATGTTGAAGCAGCCACTGTACCTGACATGACAAATGTTGATATAGAGGCTAAAATTTTTGAGCAAGATTCTTTATTTGTTGATCTTGATATGGATAATATTCTGGAAGCACATCCTAGTATCAGTGTTTGTGATACTGAGGATGTGGCAGCTGATCAACCCACCCAAATTATAGATGAGTCAATTGCAACTCACACAGAGATTCTCTCTATAAATAATCAAATTCCTGAATTGGGTGAGGAGGTTGATCAAGTAGTTGAAACTGCTATAGAGAAAATTGATGAAGCTATGGCAGCGACTTTGAAAGAGACTACTGTACAAACTGAAGAAATTGTTGCAGAGTCTGTTCCTGTTGAACCAGAGGTTTTTGTAACTCCAAACTCTGAGATTCCTGAAGCTGTAAAGTTAAATGCTGAGGCTACTGCAGAAAATAATGCTGAAGAACTTGCAGAGCAGATAGCAGAAAATGTCGATGAAGCTAGAGTTGGTAATGCAGAAAATGTTGATATTGCTGATCACACATCTGTAAACTCTGATCATGCAAACTCTGAGGTTAATCCTGCACTTTCAAACTCTGATAGTCATGAGTCGATACCTTGTCTAAGGGATCCTACTACAGAGCCTATCAAGGAAAACCAAAATGCAACTGAAGCTCACTTCAGAGAAATGCATTATGCCAATTGTTCAAGTCAAGTCATTGCACAATCGCTTTGATGAGACAAACAAAGTTGTTCTTGGATTGAGTAATGATATTGCTCTTAAGGATTTAGCAATGCAGCAAGATAGAGCTAGATTTTCATCTTTGATCAATGATCAAGAAGAAATCAAGAAGAGGCTATCCAATGTTGAAAGCAATCAAGCTACCATATCTACTAAAATTGATTCGATTGCTACTTCACTAGAGTTGCTGACATCAGTTTTTATTCCTGATGATGTCAAAAAGGGGGAGAAAGTACCTAAAGACAAATGCAAAAGGACTCCAACCTTTAGACTGAGGGATGATTCAAATGATGGTGGAAGCCGAGGAACAGAGAAAAGGTCAAAGTCTTCTCAAGAGCAAGGGAGACTTCGGTCAAACTCTGCTAGACAGATAAACTCTGAAAGAAAACATTCTGGTGGTCAATCTTCTTCAAGACTCAAGAGTCTAGTGATTTCATCAAATCCAACTACTGATGAAGAGATTGCTGCTAAGATTTTCATGGAAGAACATGGTGGTGAAGCCACAATGGAAGATTTGGATGCTGAGATGAAGCTTCTTGCTGAAGAACACCAGAAACAGATTGAAGCTGGTACTTATAAGAAGAAATCTGTAAAGGCTCCTAGATTAAAGGAAAAAGGAATTATCATCAAGGAAAATACTCAACAGAGTATACAATATTCCATGAGGCCTACAGTAAATGTTTCTGAAAAAGGAAAAGGTATACTGGTAGAAGAAGGACAGTTACCAAAGAAGAATTATTCAACCTCTGACGTTGCTCAAGTTGAATCAAGGATAAATAGATCAACCTCTGACGTTGCTCATGTTGATGTTTCTACTAAAGTTGTGACAACCTCTGACAATGCTCAAGTTGTACAAACACAGCTAGCTCCACAACTCCAAGGTTTCTTAAGACCTGTACTTTCTGAAACTCTGACGCTAGAAGCTGTGGACTTTTCACAAACCAGAACAGTACTTGGAAAAGAATCTTATGATAAGTCTGGTTTGGGTTCACACAGGGAGAAAAGAATAAATAACAGACCTTTTGACCATTCATCACTGGCAGAACCTGGTGTTGGGGTATCTCAAGAGAGCCTTGATAAACTAGAGTCTGTTCAGATGGTTTATCATAGAGGGTTGAAGAAAGAGGTACTGTTATACTTTATGTCTGATGGAAGATTATACAGAATAGGAGAAGCTGATGTTTAATTGAAACTATGGGAAGAGCTTGAGTATGTTCTATATCTTCTCAAAATCAAAAATAGAAGTACTCATGATGCTGCTCTAGTTCTAAAAGACAGAATGATGAAGTCCAAAGTTCTTCTTGGAGGAGGTGTTTCAAGTGCATATATTCCTAAGTACAGAGATGCTTATGGAAAGATTGTTGAAATGAAGAGAAACAGTGTCAAGCTCAATACTGCACTGGGTATAAAGGTTTTAGAATTCAACCTAGAGTCAGACAAATCATATTTTATCCGGCTAGGGAATGAAATGAGGAAGAACAGCATTTATTCTCTAAGAGCTGCCATCTACCAGACTGGAGAAAGTGATCCAGAGCTTAAGGAGTTGAAGGAAATTATGGTGGATGAGCTAGCAAAAGCAGAAAGGAGGCTACTTATTGACTATCTCAGGATAGTGCCTGATATTGAAGAGATTAAGTAAAGTCTGACTGTAAGTTTTTAAAGTTTTCTGTTCTAAGTAAAAGTTAAACTCTGATATGTTATAAACACTGCATTTGTTATATGTTTTGACATCATCAATTATCTTTTAACTTGTACATTTTTATTATGCACAAGTTGGGGGAGATTGTTAGATATAATTGCTGATGAGTGTTTATCAGTGTTTAAGCAACAGGTATTCATCAGAGTTTACTAGAAGCCAGTCAGAGTTTGATAAAGTCTGACGGGGTGAGAGTTTGCTAAAGCTGTCGGTGCTAACATTGAAGATTCTAGAAGCAATATATCTTGAAGATGGAAAGAAGCAAGATATATTGAGACAGACAAGGAAACGGAACAGAAGACAGAAGCAATTCTAATTTGATATGATTTGTATAGCTAATTTATAGGAATATCAATTAGAGATTGATTCTATGTAGCTGTGTACTATATAAACACAGATAGGTTAACCCTAAAAGGGATGCGATTATTGAAAACATTATTCTTGTAACCTTGCAGCTCTCTGTGATATTTTACATCACAAAGAGAAGAGTTATTTATATAATTCAGTTGTTGATTTATAAACAGTATTCTTTATTGTTATCATCATACCTATATTGATTATATATTGTGTAATCGGCCTAACATCTTTATATAGCGAAAAATGTCAAATTACATTAACAATTCTATTCAAAGTAGAAAACCTACTTATATTTTGTTTGAATTATTTAAATATACCTTTTAGTATTTCTATACACTTTTTAATTTATATATTAAAATATAGAATATTATTTTATGCTACATCCAACGATTCATATCGATTTAATTTAATATATTCAAAATTATCGTTAATAAATATGAAACTCTCAATTTTTAATAATATTTTAATATTATCTTTTTACGTTTGTTATACGTAAAATATTATAATGTAATTTAAATGAATTTAAGTGTTATGTCCCTTAAACACAGTGTTATGTTAATATTAATTAACTAAGTCGTTTTACTTGTAATTTGTACAATAAAATTTGCAACATAAATTCATGTACAACACTTTTCCTACGTCTCTTGTAACATGAAGTACACGTGTATTACTGTTATCCATGGTTTACATAAGCATTCTAGTATTAATGTTTTGAAACAGTAATTGTTATGAATCAATATCTCGATTTTTGGTTTAACAATTACTATTTAACCGGAACTACCAATAAATTGAAGAAAATATATATTTATGAATTTTTACATAAAGAATTTTGTTTATATATATATATATATATAGGGTCGGGTTCCACATAGAACCCCTTTAGTATTAAAACTATTTAATATATTATGTTGCAGCACGTTGTACTTTTTATAGTATTTTAATTATTATCAATTATTTTTTGGCATAATTATTTCTTTAAAAACATATTATAATCAGTACATATTGGGTTACGTGAAAATTTATTTATTTATTTTAAAAAAATTATGTATTTTAGAAGAAAAAAAAATTAGTGTGTACTGCAGAAGTACATCATACTCTACAAAATTGTGTGCTGCAGAAAAACTAAAGATATTGTGTACTGCAACATTACGCATAAATCTTAGTCGTTGATTACACAAAATCTATGGTAGATATTAGTTCTAAGTTCTAACTTAATATAAGGTTCTAATTTGAACCTAACCCTATATATATATATATATATATATATATATATATATATATATATATATATATATATATATATATATATGTTAGTGATCAAATAGAAACCAAAGTTAAAATATAAACTAGAAACTAATCTAAGTCATTAGATTAATCTAATCTAATGGTCCCCTAGAGTCACACACACAAATAAAATGCACCATCTCATACACAATCCCACATAATTTCCTCCGTTTTTAATTTGATTTTTCCCGTTAATCGGTGAGCTTTTTTTGAAATATGATTTCATCGTATTTTTCTCTATCTCCCAACGATCAATTTGCATACCATATGCGAGAGATTTGGTGGCGCCTTTAACATCGCCTCAATCTATTTTTCTAGAATTTTAGAATTTTAAATACTACTAAATAATAAAAATATCCTTTAACATATGAGAAGTAGAATAAGTGTTCGAATTTATAGAGGAGAAGAGTTCAAATTTACAGGGAAGACATATAAATAAAAGTTATATTTGAACTATAACAATATATTAGAAGTAAAATGTGTGTTCAAATTTATAAAGGAGAAGAGTTCAAATTTATGGAGAAGACATATAAATAAAAAATCTTAACAAAGAATGCTCATGTTTAACGGAATGACGACTTATTAAGAATGAATGAGTAATTGCTATAATTTAATAAATAAAATTTCTTTTAAAAAAATTATAACTCCATGGCACGGCGCGTCTTTTTCGACTAGTGTATTTTAATTTTAAAAGATAATAACTTATGGGTCGTTTGGTTCACGGAGTGGTATGAGTTTGGAATCAGGAATCGGGTTGAGGTGATATGGGGTTGAAAGATCATTTATAATATTATGTGTTTGGTTTAGTTCTGGAATGATATTTAAAATGATATTAAATTTATTATATAATTAATTTATTATATTATAAAAAAATTTAAAAAATTTTTATTGTTATTAATAACATTTGTTTGTATATAAAATAATTTTTAATATTTATAATATTTTTTTGCATGAAATTACTAAAATAATATATAATTGATACTCATACCCCATTTTCATATCCACTTCCCTCCTAGGGTATCAAAATCTCATACCTTGGGGGTTTGAGGTATGGGTTTAACAATAAAAAAATTTGAACCAAACATAATATATGGGTTTTGCTCATTTTAAACCAATACCTGATTTCTGATACCAGCGCAGTGGTAACATATTGCACGAAACACGGAGAGGGAAGAGTAACATGGAGTAAATATCAATTCCTTTAGCGAAACAAATGCTAGATTCTAGTCTAAAATGAGGGGACACCCCTCATGTGTGACAGACTGACAGAGCGGGCGTCTCCAATTTCAACCTAGTCAATACTGGAAGGCGGGGCTACTCTCACAAGTCACATCTTGATAATCTATTTTATTCGGGTTGCTATCCTTTTTAAATAAACAGCCAGCATTCTATTGCATCCGTTTACCGTTTAACTTAGAAAAAAGAGAAAATGTAATTTAATATTATAATAAATCAAGATAAAAATGATTCTAATCCCTAACAATAGATGATTAATAAATAATTTATCCGTTAAAAGTTTTTACGGATAGACAGAACCCTAAAAAAAAAATTAATAATAAATACGATAACGTAATCCCCTATATTCACATCAATAATTATTAATCATTAGTAACAACCTAACAGGTTAAAATAGAAAAATATGAGACTAAGACGTTTAATAATTTTATTAATTCGTCATTCAAGGACAGCTTTGCTCTAAATTATTAATAAATATTATTCAAGAGTTAGCAAACAATTCAAGACAAAAAATTTAATAATTGAAAACACTTCGGAATTTTAAAACAACTTGATCATTTTTAAGAGGGTGTTTGGCTACTACTTAAAATCGTAGTTTAAAGTAATTTTTGATTTTAAACTAAAAAATATTTGTTTGTGTAATAAGTCAGATAATGACTTAAAATTAAAAAAAATGACTTAAAGTTAGAAGTTGGTAGAAAGTACTTTTTTGAACGACTTATTTTATCTTAGTAATTTTATTTGATAAATGTAAATATCATCATTCAAATATATTATTTGCCAAACTTAATTTTATTTTTAGATTTTCAATTACTCATAAATTACTCATAATATAAAATTACCCAAACAGATGTTAGCTTAAAAATATCTCTTTCAACATATAACTTTAAACGACTTTAAGTCGTAAACAATAATTTTAAGTTTATCTAAACGAGCTCAAAATCTCATCGCGGTTTTAAATCTCATCACTATTTATTTCACATAGGCGTGGTTGCAGAGCTTGGAAATCCAAATTTTTTAATATTTTAATATTATAATATTACTAGCTTAAAACCCGTGTGATACATAGATTGTTTTTAATAATTGTTATTTTATTATTCATGTTTTGATATTTTATTACTTGTGTTTGTAAAAAAAATTAAGTTGGCATATTAAATTAGGTAAACTTTTTTAAAGAATTAAAAGTATTAAACTATGTTTTAAATAAATAAGGCATTTAACGTGATATTTTTGGAAACGGAGAGGTTTATTAAGAAAGAAAAAGAAAAGATAACATGTTTTAATTGAAAAAGGTAAGGCTTTGACCGTGATATTTTTTGGAAAAGGGATTGAAAAAGGTAAGGCGTTGGTTGTGATATTTTTTGGAAAAAGGGAGGGGTTTTAGTAAGAAAAAATAGAAAAAATAACATGTTTTAATTGAAAAGGGTAATTATCCGTGATATTTTTGGAAAATGAAATGATTTTGTTAGAAAATATAGAAAAAGTAACGTGTTTTAGTTGAAAAGGATATTTGGTTATAAAAAGATTATATTATTATTTAATATTTTTTTATAGATAAGTAAGGGTAATTAAGTAAAATAACGAAGTACCAAAAAACAGGTACAAAAAAACTAGTACCATACCGACCAAACTTTTAATGTTTCGTCTTTAATAATACTAGCTTAAAACCTGTGCGATGCACGGATTGTTAATTGTTGTTTTATTATTTATTATTTATTATTTTATTAATTATATTTGTTAAAAATATAAGTAGACATGTTAAAATAGATAAATGTTTTTAAATAATTAAATGCATTAAAATAGATTTTAAAATAAACAAGTAAGAGTTTGCCCGTTATATTTTTGGAAAAAGGAGGGGTTTTAGTAAAAAAAAAAAAAACAAAGGTAACATGTTTAGTTTAAAAAAGGTAATTGCCCGTAATATTTTTGGAAAATGAATGGATTTTGTTACAAAAAATCCAAAAAGTAACGTGTCTAGCTGAAAAAGGTAATTGGGTATAAATAGGTAATTTAATTATTTAATAATTATTTTTATAAATAAATTAGGATAATTAAGTAAAAACATTATTTAATAATATTTTTTATAAATAAGTATGGGTAATTAAGTAAAAATATGAAGTACCGACCAACCAAACTTTTAATGTTTCGTTTATTATATACTCCATCCATCCCTCTCATTTCTTTACTACAGTGTTTCTTCACTGCTTGGCATACATTTCAAAGTTCATATAAAGTATAGTTCCATAACTTATTTTAAAAATATTTTTTTTTGAATAAAAATGTAGACATTCAATTTTTATTCAGAAAAAAAAAATTAAAAATAATTTATGGAACTACACTTAATAGAAGCCTTAAAATACGTGATGACCCCTCCGTCCCAAACGTAAAGAACCTGGTGGGACGAAGGGAGTAACTCAAAACTCATGCGATGCACAAATTATTTTTAATAACTGTTATTTTATTATGCATGTTTTGATATTTTATTAATTGTACTTGTCAAAAAAAATAAGTTGACGTGTTAAAATAGGTAAACTCTTTTAAATTATTAAAAACAGTAAAATATGTTTTAAAATAAATAAGTAAGGCTTTGCCCATGATATTTTTTGAAAATGAGAGGTTTTAGTAAGAAAAAACAGATAAAGTAACATGATTTAATTGAAAAGGGTAAGGTTTTGACCGTGATATTTTTGGAAATGGAGAGTTTTAGTAAGAAAAAATAGAAAATGTAACATTTTTTTCGACTCAATAAAAAAGGTAATATATTTTAATTGAAAAGATAATTTCCCGTGATATTTTGGAAAATGAAAGAATTTTGTTAGAAACAATGGAAAAAGTAGTGTGTTTTAGTTGAAAAAGATAATTGGCTATATATAGATTATATTATTATTTAATAATTTTTTTTATAGATAAGTAAGGGTAATTAAATAAAATCAAATTACTAAAAAACAAGTACAGTACCGACCAAACTTGGTAATATTTTATTAATTGCATTTGTTAAAAAAATTAAATAATTAAAAGCATTAAATTAGGTTTTGAAATAAATAAATAAGAGTTTGCCCGTGATATTTTTGGAAAAAGATGTGTTTTCGTATAGAAAAATAGAAAATATAATATATTTTAGTTGAAAAAAGTAATTGTATGTGATATTTTTGGAAAAAGAGAGAATTTTGTTAGAAAAAATAATGTGTTTTAGCTGAAAAAGGTAATTGGTTATAAATAGGTAATATTATTATTTATTAATATTTCTTTATAGATAAGTAAGGGTAATTAAGTAAAATCACAAAGTACCAAAAAACAGGTACCGTACCGACCAAACTTTTAATGTTTCATCTTTTATAATATAGTATAGTACTAGCTTAAAACCCATGCGATGCAAGGATTATTAATTGTTGTTTTATTATATATTATTTATTATTTATTATTTTATTAATTATATTTGTTAAAAATATAAGTAGACATGTTAAAATAACTAAATGTTTTTAAATAGTTAAAACCATTAAAATAGATTTTAAAATAAATAAGTAAGAGTTTGTCCGTTATATTTTTGGAAAAATGAGGGGTTTAGTAAGAAAAAATAGACAAAGGTAACATGTTTAGTTTAAAAAAGGTAATTGCCCGTGATATTTTTGAAAAATCATTGGATTTTGTTAGGAAAAATCGAAAAAATAATGTGTCTATCTAAAAAAGGTAATCGGTTATAAATAGTTAATTTAATTATTTAATAATATTTTTTATAAATAAATAAAGGTAATTAAGTAAAAACATTATTTAATAATATTTTTTATAAATAAGTATGAATAATTAAGTAAAAATATGAAGTACCGACCAACTAAACTTTTAATGTTTCGTCTATTATATACAGTAACTTAAAACTCGTGCATCATTATTTTTAATAACTGTTATTTTATTATGTATGTTTTGATATTTTATTAATTGTACTTGTCAAAAAAAAATAAGTTGACGTGTTAAAATAGATAAACTCTTTTAATTTATTAAAAACATTAAAATATGTTTTAGAATAAATAAGTAAGGCTTTGTCCGTGATATTTTTGGAAAAGGAGAGGTTTTAGTAAAAAAAAACAGATAAAGTAACATGATTTAATTGAAAAGGTTAAGGCTTTGTGCGTGATATTTTTGGAAATGGGGAGTTTTAGTAAAAAAAAAATAGAAAATGTAACATTTTTTTCCGACTCAATAGAAAAGATAATATATTTTAATTGAAAAGATAATTTCCCGTGATATTTTGGAAAATGAAAGGATTTTGTTAGAAAAAATGGAAAAAATAATGTGTTTTAGTTGAAAAAAATAATTGACTATACATAGATTATATTATTATTTAATAATTTTTTTTATAGATAAGTAAGAGTAATTAAGTAAAATCAAGTTACTAAAAAACAGGTACCGTACCGACCAAACTTGGTAATTAATAGTTGTTATATTATTATCTGCGTTTTAATATTTTATTAATTGTATTTGTTAAAAAAAATAGACCTGTTAAAATAGAGGAAAAAATTAAATAATTAAAAGCATTAAATTAGGTTTTGAAATAAATAAATAAGAGTTTGTCCGTGATACTTTTGAAAAAGATGTGTTTTAGTATAGAAAAATAGAAAATATAATATGTTTTGGTTGAAAAAGGTAATTGTCTGTGATATTTTTGAAAAATGAGAGAATTTTGTTAGAAAAAATAATGTGGGCGTTTGGGGTATCAAACAAAAGTTGACTTATAGCTTAAAATGAGTAAGTGCTTTATAAGTGATAAGTTGATGGATTCTTATAAGTGTTTGAGAAAACTTAAAAAAGTGAACTTATGTCTGATAATGAGTAAGTGTTATATAAGTGATAAGTTGATGCAAACTTATAAGTTACGTAACTGTTTGGATAAATTTACTTATAAGTTAATAATTTTTTTGTTAAATTAAATTGAAAAAATAAATAATTAATATAATGATCTCGATAAATACATTTTAGATTAAAAAACATTTAAAAGTATAAATTTGAAAAAATAATTAATTAATATAATGATCTCGATAAATACATTTTAGATTAAAAAACATTTTAAAGTATAGATATAAAAATATAAACTACTAAATAGATAAAGAAATCATGAAAAATGAAATAAGTTGAGCAAAATGTTAGTATTTTCTAACATTCAACTTATCACTTTATAAGTTATAAGTTAGATTATAAGTTGGGTAGACAAACACCCCCCATAAGTCATAAGCTAAAAAAATAAGTTATAATTTATAAGTTAATGAAATAAGTTGAGTACACAAACACCTCCATAAGTCAAAATTGATTTATGAGCCATAAGCTTATAAAATAAGTTTATGCCAAACAAGCCCATTCTGTTTGGCTATCAGCTTATTTATAAGCTTATAGCTTATAAACCCATTTCAGCTTATGGGGGGTGTTTGCCAAAATAAGTGAAACCAACTTATGGCTACTTAAAATGGATAAGTTGAATGTTAAGAATCCTTAACATTCAACTTATAACTTATAACTTATTCTCGATACACGCAATATATAATATCCTTCAAATCTTCAAAACCATATATCTTTTGATCCGTTCATTAAAAAATTGATATGTATATATCAAATTTCTCTACTCATCGAGATCTATCCATTGATATCCATTTATATATATATTAAAAAATAAATATTTTAAAAATAATAAAAAAAAGTTAACTTATAAATTCTGATTTACCCAAACACTCTACTGCTTATAAGTTCTGATTTACCAAACACTAGGGATTTATAAGCTCAGCTCTACTTATCACTTATAAAGCACTTACTCATTTTAAGCTATAAATCCACTTATTCTTGATACCCCAAACGCCCACATAGATAAATCAACAAGACGGTACTTAAAGCGCTAACTTCCCAATAAACAATTCCAGTAAGTCAGAATCCGGAGGCGCACGAAATCCCCCTCATATATTAACTTTGACTAAATCTTTTTTTTTTTCCTAAATACTTTGACTAAATTTTTATACACGTATTTAAACACTAATAACACATTATCATCAATTTAGAAACAATTATATATTTATTTTTTATTATTTTCTATTAAACTAATGAAAATCATGATAGAAAAATAAAGAAATTAAAAAATAAAACTAATGATAATGTGTTAATAATGTTTAAATATGTGTGTGAAGATTTACTCATTAATTTATTAATTTTATATTGTACTTGTGGTTCATCTGTGATTACCATTCAAAATTAGTAGACCAAAAATATTATATTTTGTATGTATATTTGACCCTCTCCGTCCAATAAATTGTTAACATTATTATTCAGAACAGAGGTTAAAAAAAATTAATAAAAATATTGAAAAGTGAATAAAATGAATGTAAGTTAATGAGATCTATTAACATTAATAAGAAAAAATATGATATTAAAATTTTAATGAAATATGATGATATTACTATATCCATTCCTAATTAGTTATACTATTACCTCATCATTTCAAAATACTAAAAATTATAATTTAAAATATTCTATTAGATTCAATTTTCGATAATATACTTTTAAAATTTTTAAAATTATATAATAGATACAAATTTCAGTCGAATCTTGATTACACGGACCAAGAAATGAGAGAAGAAAAATTAAAATTAAAATAAAAATATTATATTTTTATTTTAAAAAAATTTATCAAAATATATTTTATATAAGACTTAAAATACGTGTTAAACCCGGTTCTCGCGAAGAATCGAGGGGAGAGGGAGTATTATACCGGTAGTAATTCACCACCACTCCACCTCTTGTAATATAAATCTATTAGTACATTTCTACCCCATCATCATTCACTACTAGTCTACTCCACCATGGTAAACTCCGGCGGTGACGTGGCAGTCGGAGTGCAGATCCACCATTCCTCGGTGAGACTCCCCGATTTTCTCCAAAGTGTTAATCTCAAGTACGTGAAGTTAGGTTATCACTACCTAATCTCCAATTTATTGACTTTATTTCTGGTTCCTTTTATTATCATCACTTTAATTCAATTCTCGCAAACTAATCCTCAAGACATTAATTACTTGTGGCTCCACCTTAAGTACAATCTCGTTTTCGTTATTATTTTCTTCGCTGCTTTAGTTTTTGCGGTTACTATGGTTGTTATGACCCGTCCTAGACCCGTTTATTTACTCGATTATTCGTGTTATAAACCCCCTGATCACTTAAAAGCCCCGGCTGATCAGTTTATGAGGCATTCGAGACTTACGGGTGATTTCGACGAGTCGTCTTTAAAATTTCAGAGGAAGATTTTGGAGAGGTCGGGTTTGGGGGAGGATACGTATGTTCCCGAGGCAATGCATTCAATTCCTCCTGTTCCGTCCATGGCTGCTGCTAGAGAGGAAGCGGAGAATGTTATGTATGGTGCATTGGATAATTTGTTTAGGAATACGGGAGTAAAGGCCAAGGATATTGGGATTTTGGTTGTGAATTGTAGTTTGTTTAATCCGACGCCTTCGTTGTCTGCGATGATTGTTAATAAGTATAAGTTTAGGGGGAATGTGAGGAGTTTTAATTTGGGTGGAATGGGGTGTAGTGCGGGGGTTATTGCGGTTGATCTTGCTAAGGATATGTTGTTAGTTCATAGGAATACTTATGCGGTTGTTGTGAGTACGGAGAACATTACGCAGAATTGGTATTTTGGGAATAAGAAAGCAATGTTGATTCCTAATTGTTTGTTTAGAGTTGGGGGTTCTGCGGTTTTGTTATCTAATAAGTCGGTGGATAGGAGGAGGGCTAAGTATAAGCTTGTTCATGTTGTGAGAACTCATTGTGGGGCGGATGATAAGGCGTTTCGTTGTGTTTATCAGGAGCAGGATGATGCTGGGAAGACGGGGGTGTCTTTGTCGAAAGATCTTATGGCGATTGCTGGCGGCGCTCTTAAGACTAATATTACTACTCTGGGGCCTCTTGTGCTTCCTATCAGTGAGCAGCTTCTATTTTTTGCTACTCTGTTGGTGAAAAAGTCTTTCAATCCCCGTGTCAAGCCTTATATCCCGGATTTCAAGTTGGCTTTTGATCATTTTTGCATACATGCTGGAGGAAGGGCCGTAATTGATGAACTTGAAAAGAATCTGCAACTGCTACCAGTTCATGTGGAGGCTTCTAGGATGGCTCTTCATCGGTTTGGGAACACTTCTTCAAGCTCCATCTGGTATGAACTGGCATACACCGAGGCCAAGGGAAGAATGCGCAAGGGTCACCGAGTCTGGCAGATTGCATTCGGAAGCGGTTTCAAATGTAATAGTGCAGTATGGCAGGCGCTACGGAACGTGAAAGTATCTTCTAATGGTCCCTGGGAGGACTGCATCGACAATTATCCCGTGAAGGTAGTCTCATAGTGACAATGAAAAACAGGAATGGTATTTTGCCCATTTGCTAGTCTGTTGTCATATTTATCAAGATTTCACTTTAGAGCTTAGAATTATTTTGATAATTGAAGTCAAATTAGAGAGTCTGTTATAATCATTGAAGTGAAATTGTTGTTTTACTTTATTTGTGATTGTAGTTGCTACCTCTGTTGAACTATTAAGATATAATGCAGTACTCTTATTTGAGTATTGCCAAATGCCCATTTCCTATACAACTTAATTTTAGTTATTCATAGTATTATGAAAAAAATTCCCATACTATAGTTGTGCAGACCCAAGAGCTTTGTAATTAAAAACAACGTGCTAAAATAAAGCCAGAAATGATAATTTGCTGAATCTAGTATCTGAATGTGATTTGACCTGCTACATGTAGAAAATATAAATTGTATACATTTTTAAATGCCTTCAAGGAGTAGTTATTTGAACCCAGGATGCTCTAGAGTCCTCCAAAATTTCGGAAATAGTTGGAAACGAACATACATGTATATGCATGCAGATGGGTAAAAAATGAACCCAAAATCCTACTACTGCCTGCACTTTCGATAGTTATGGAAAGACATATAAACACATACGGAGTACTTCAGATTTCAAGGTCCTCCAACGTAGGTCGATAGAAATTTTTAAGATTAACTTGGCATCAAACTCACTCCTCGTTCTACTCTCTAAATTCAAGTGTGACACAATTATTCTAAATTTAAATGTCATGTATAATACGCAAGAACAATGGATAATAACTGATCTCAATTTCCTATTTCCCGATACCAAAATGTTTGATTTTTGTAAAAACATCATTGTCCGAGTCTTCAATATTGAGGGAAAAAAAATCTACTACGAGCACATGTACAAAGGATTATTCATAACTAAAAGAATAAACTGGTTCTTGCTTGTAAAAATCATTAAAAAAAAATTAAGCAAAGAATACACAGCATATCTTACATTTGTTTCTAGACAGATTTAATATATCAGAAAAGAATTGTGAGCAAAGAATACACAACAAAGATAATAGATACAAAGTAAGAAAATAAATGAGAAATGTAGACGATTAAAAAGTAGAAAAAAAATTATGATCTGAAGGACCCTTGTATCTCCTCCAAAGTTTTCCCCTTAGTTTCAGGAACCAAACTGGCCGCAAATGCCAAGGTGAAAGCACACATAAGCAAGTAAATAGAAAAGGTTCCTGTAGAAGATGCCAGGAATTGTAATAGTAACAAAAAGGATGACAAGAACCAAAATAAGATACATAATAATCATTTGTCATTTGCAAAGGTCAAAAGAATGGGTAAAAGTAAAACCTCCAGTACTCCAAGACAACAGCAAGGGCGCAGTCAGAGTAACCAACCATGCAATGAACCAGTTGGCCAGGGTTGCAATACTTCCAGCAAGGCCTTTAATATTGAGTGGCAAAATCTGCGAGCCAGACGTAGAACATTTGAAGAGGATATAATTAGTTGAAGCAAGTTATATAATATCATGATTATATGACATAATTGGTGTTGCATGATTTATCATGACATGAGTTGATAGGGGATGGTACAGTAGTTATTAGGTACATACAGCTGCGCAATGTGTTCCACCTACACCTGATGTGTTGCAAAACCAAATGTCTATTCTGAAGGCTTATTGGAGGACAAATGTTAAGAAGTTGCTGGGGAGAAAGTTAAGAATAGGACCATTGCCCGAAGCCATGCCTTCGAGTAACTCCCTTGTTCTTTCTTTAGGACCTGTTTTTTAAGTTTCATTATAGGGGTAAGGAAGAAAAGGGATAATTAGTGTGGGAGACTCAATAGCCAACTAGAGATACAGTTTGTAGGTTTTTTGTATGCGGAGTTGGACATTTATTCCTAATTTTAGGTACCAAGAAATTACTAGGATGCTATTTACTTGGCTAAAGTGGATTGACCACAACTGTAGCACTTTCATTTAAGCCATCACAGTGATATGATGGAAGTTATCAAATATCATAGATAAATGCATCTTCTAACAATATTTTGAATGGAGTAATTCTTGCATGCTGCATAGAAGCAACAAAAGAACCACTGTAATATTTTCATTTCAACTCACTCCATTGGAACTTTTTTTCACAAGACTTAGTGGGCTAGATTGTTGTGTTCCCACAAATAAATGCAGTATAAAAAACATGTCACTAGTTTATAGTTGCATCTAATCCAACTTTACCTCGGACATTATAACCCATGGAATAGGCCCCATTCCAAGTGAGAAGGCAATGACCATTCCCTGAAACAGAAATTCAGAAAGACAAGCCAAATCAAACAGATATAAAAGAAAAAATAAAGAAATATCATTACTTGTTTAATAATCCAAAACTTACCACTACTCCAACAAGTGACAAGTAGCCCAAAAAGCTATAGAGGGTTGAAGTTTCTGATACATGCCCCTAAAATTGCTTATGAATGTGAGGATAAATAATAAAACGTGCAAATGTAAAATTAATCTAGGCAGACAGTTGAATATAATATTTTACTTTATTTTATTGTCTTGTAGAACCAGTTTTTGAATAATACATCTTTAACACATCTGTGCATACATACAAACTTGACGCAATATAAATGTAGCTCGAAAGCTAAATCAGAAACGAACTTTCTTGAAGATTTATGATTGTCAAAATAATTGTTCAAATTAGTGAAAAATGAAAACCGCTCAACTAACTCTCTACTGAATATATCTACTAAGGAATAAGCATGCAATTTTACGAGTATACACAATACAGGTACTAAGATTACAATACTTGCAACAGCCCTTAACTTTCCACATTGAAAATCTTTAAAATGTCTGTAAAACCTTAAACCGTGCAACGTAAAGCATAGCACCTAAATTAGGAAGTTATCATTCTTTAGGAGATGATTCTAGCTTAAAATTATATTGATATGATGTCAACCTAAATCAATATTCAACTAAATCTATTTAAAATTATAAAATCAACATGATATGTTGTTATTATCAAGAATACAGATTTGGATCGTATCTCAGTTGATGTTCTACAGCATACTCAAGAAATTGTTTAAGTTTGAAGTTTCCGGGATAGCACAACCTTTGCAAAGAATGCCCCTGCAACAATTAAAAGACTGATAGTCATCCCAGAGGAGGAGACCTGCAACAAACAATAGAAGATCAGTGAGCTGTCTGTTATTATAACTTTTGGAAAAAGTTGTCATTTTCTTTGTACAAACTCACTATAAGCAGAATCCTACGACCCGTTTTGTCCACCAAAGAGGTAGAAACTGCAGTAGCTATCACCTGGTATAATTGAAATCATTGCTCACGTTCAACCAAGTAAAGAAGCTCGTATTGTCACATACTGTACTGAACAAGCAAGGATATCATCTTTAGGAAAAAGTGTGCTGTACCTGAATAGCACCAAGTCCAAAAGTAGCAACATTGCTTGATTGAATCCCTACAATTCATTCAAATATAAGGTGTCATGCTTGAATTAGAATTACAAACTTTCCATTAAATACCGAATTCGTAGCTGGAAAATAATATGCATAAAAGCAAGTTTAAAGTGATACATACAGCATTATCAGAAAACACCAAACCTAAAAAAAACACAATTTTGGTGGAAGTAATAGGATTTTTTTTTTTGTTTTTAGTAGCTTGTATCCAACTTCTGTTTAATTTTTTTTTTTTGATAATTATCCAACAGCTACAGTATACAATGTAATACTTCGAGTCATGTAGAGGAATAACTAATTCATACTACATAATAATTTTGGAGACCTGCACTAACAAAAATGCTGGCTTAAGCATAAATATAAAATAAACAAAGAAAAAACTCACCAGCAGATGCAAAAATTGTACTTGAATAGAAAAGAACACCATTAATTCCGGTTAGCTGTTGAAAGACAAGCAACCCAATTCCTATCTGCATAAAATAATTATTAATATTTGCAGGTGCATTCTATCGTATTATTTTATATATCATGTTAGTGGATATTAAATACTACCACAAAAGGAATTCATGCTAAAAAGATACAAGGTTATGTAATTACCATTAGAGGAAACCAATATTTTCTTTGTTTGAGGTCCCCAAAACGGATTGCATTTCTTCTACTTGTTGATGCCACAGCCCTCTGCTCATTAAAACCACCCATAAATAATTTATTATCTTCAAAGAGGAAAACAGAAATTTCTGACTTTGAGTTTTATCATGACAAGTTCTTTAGAGACATGAACACCTCAACACCAAAATGGCGTGATTATTTGGAAGATTACTTATTCTTGAGAAGTACAACAGTTAAGGTTGGTGTCTAAGCATGAAGTTTATAGAAAAATTCACCTTAATTTCATTCACTTCAACAGAAATGTCAGTATCAAAACCACGAAGAACTTGCAAAGAAGATTCAAAATCATCTGTCATACCCATTTTGGCCTGGATTTAGTAAAGAAGTGATTCAGTGACTACAAAATTACATATATAATCAGCAGTAAGACAAATTAATCCTTTTGAGAAACTCACCAACCACCGTGGCGATTCTGGGATAAAGAAGAGTCCAGGAATCAGTACAAGACAAGGCAAAGTTCCTGCCATGGACAAACAGTTTAATAGTTCGACTCAAAATCACCTTCTTCATGCAAACACAAATGAGGATAGACTATAGCAGATGTTAAATAGTCGGCAAAAAACAAATAGAATTTCTAATCTATGAGTAGGAAAACAAGAATATGGTTTTTATAGATACCTAAAACTGCAAGCACTCTCCAATTAGCAAACAGTCCCAGCAAATAAGACAGCATAATTCCAATTGTAACTGAAAGCTACACAGCAAAAATTCAAGAAAAAATGATCATACAAGTGAACTGATAGCAATACATACTATTACATTATGTGATTAAATATGTATTTAACTCAACATACCTGGTTCACTGATCCCAACCCTCCTCTAAGGTTTTGAGGTGCTATCTCAGCTATATATACAGGAACCTACAGTTAAAGTGGGATGTAGATTGTTCTATCAATATATATTCCTCACATTATCGTCTCCACACAGCAGATAGAAAAAAGTTACTCTATACTGTTACCACGTAAGAGATGATTCCAACACCAAATCCCTCCAGCAACCTTCCCATGTACAGAAACGAAGAATCCTAGAAAATAACATTTGCAAAAAATAAGTTGACATTGTTAAACATACCAGAAAATACAACTTTAGAAAGTGTAGTAGAGCATAGACTAATAGAAAATCTCACATTGGCAAATGATATTGCCAGCCAACCTATAATATTTGGGATAGCAGCAATCATTAAAGACTGCAAATCAACAGAACAAAGCATTGTTAAGAAGTAACAGGCATAATCCATAGTTAACCCAACATGAAAGTATGACAAAAGTTTTTTGCTAATGATCAAACAAATTTACCCCTTTCCGCCCCATATACTCGGCAAGCTGACCGCTAACTATTGCCCCCAGCATTGCACCCACATTTGATAATGAACCAAACAATGAGAACTGACCTAACAAATATAGTTAGTGAAAATACTGAACGAAACTAACGAAATATTGAAGGCAGCATAACATTATCTGTACCTCAGACACTGTAAGTCCAAGATCACTCGATATAGCAGTTTGCGTAGGTGACGAATAACCAGCCTACATAGGAAGGAAATGACATTATCAAAGTCAAGAACACAATTATTAAAAAAAACTAAAATACTCTAATCACATATTAATCCAATAGCTTGTAACCAGTAATATGATCTCTAAGCTTGAAACATTTTACTCCAATTTTCTATCTTTTAGTATTTGGCAACAACCCATCTTAGTAAATTAAGAAAATTCAAGAACCCACAGTTCAAATTTCAAGATTTTACTTGCATTAATGGAGTAACCAAAACCCAATAATAATTATCTAGCACCAAGATCAAATCTTTAACACATGGGCTAACTTAAAATATCTTAAAAACGACATAGAGTTAGACATTACAGTAAAACCAAACTGAATTGGACCCAAAGCAACAATAAGAACACAAGCAAGAACAGAGATGGAGCTGTCACGAATGGCCTGTGAAGAGCCCATCATACTGGACTGACGTGAGCCTGAGCCCATTCTATACCAACTCCCTGTATGTAAAAATGGCTTTCTCAGATCTCTCCCATCTTCACTATCCTCTCTGAAACTCATCTGTTTGACTTAAACCAAATCAATGACTCAAAACACTGAAACAAATATCTTGGTTAACTTTTAAGTAACACTAATAATTTAGTTGTTATATAGAACATGTGTGTATAATAATTTACATGTATGAAATTGAACAAAACAAGGACATGGGGTAAGATGAGGATCAAGTGTAAGCCATTATTAGATATTTTCACGTTCTGCTTCTGCTGCTTATTCATAATTAATTGACTATTATACAGTTGGGTGTCTATCACTTGTAATTTCTTTCCTTATTTTTTATTTATTTAAGTTAACTTTAAATTTTTATTAACAATCAACGAATTTATTTGGTAGTTGACATTTACTCAAGGTAATCTACGTATAATTTTTAATTTATGGGCTAATATGTATGTACGTGAAATTCTATATTTTATAAGGAATTTTACTAATTTATAGGATCGGATTATCAAAGTTTTGAATAAAATTCTGTTATGATTATTATTAGCTTAAAACCCGTGCGATGCACGGATTGTTAATTGTTATTTTATTATTATTTTTTTAATATTTTTTTAATTGTATTTGTTCAAAAAATAAATAGGCAGGTTAAAATAACTAAACACTTTTAATTAATTAAAAATATTAAAATAGATTTTAAAATAAATAAGTAAGGGTTTACCCGTTAAATTTTTGCAAAAAGAGGGGTTTAGTAAGGAAAAATAAAAAATGTAACATATATATTTAGTTTAAAAAAGGTAAATGCCCGTGATATTTTTGAAAAATGAGTTTTTAAAATTTAATAATTAAAAGTATTTAGATACGTTTTAAAATAAATAAGTAAATGGTTTGCCCGTGATATTCTTAGAAAAATAAGAGATTTTACTGAGAAAAATAGAAAAAGTAAGTTGAAAAAAATAATTTCCCGTAATATATTTAGAATAAAAGGGATTTTGTTAGAAAAAATCTATAATGCGTCTTAGCTAAAAAGGTAATTGGTTATAAATAGGTATGTGATTATTTATATTTTAATAATTTTAGTAATTGCATTTGTTAAAAAAAATAAGTAGACATGTTAAAATAGGTAAACTTTTAAAAATAATTATAATATTAAAATAGGTTTAAAAATAAATAACTAATGATTTGTTCGTGATATTTTTGGAAAAGGGTTAAATATCAAATACATCACCCGTTGTGTACAAATGTATCAAATTAGTCATTCATTGCAAAATTGACTCAATTTAGTCACTAATTTAAGATTTCGTATCAAGGATATCACATGAGAATGACTACATTGATACAAAATTTTAACATTTTAATGACTAAGTTGATAATTATTTTTAAATTAATGACTAAATTGAGTTATTTTTGCAATTAGTGACTAATTTGATACATTTGGACACAACGGGTGATGTATTTGATATTTAACCCTTTTGAAAAATGAGGGATTTAGTAAGGAAAAATAGAAAAAATAACATGTTTTAATTAAAAAAGGTAATTGATGGTGATATATTTGGAAAAGTAGTGGAATTTGTTAGAAAAAATAATGTATTTTAGCTGAAAAAACGTAATTGGTTATAAATAGGCAATATTATTGTTTAATAATATTTTTTTATAAATAAGTAAGGTTAATTAAGTAAAAACACGAAGTACAGTTGTAAGAGCAATTAAGTAAAATCACAACATACCGACCAACGACCGACCAAACTTTTAATGTTTCGTCTATTATATAATAGTATTGATATATAAAATATAATTTATTCGACCGAGATTTGAAAAATAACATTATTTATAGAAATACTTGCACATACAATAGTTATTGTTTTCACAAAATTGTTGTATTAATTTCTCGTGATCGTACTTTTCAACACACAAATTCCCTTAGTCATCTCCCGTTCCTGGGCAATTTGGAGTAGGTTGGTTGTTTAAGTTTTATTATATTAGTAGCTTATAACCTATACAATGTATGGTTTTTTTAATATTTATAATTATGTTAATATGTAATCTTTTAATAATTTTATGTTATTAGTTTTTAGGCTTTATTTATTACGTTTTATACGCTTAATACATTACATATGTTGTATTTTGAGTTCTAAACATAAGATTTAAACGATTTTACAGTCCACAAAACTCACAAAATAATCTTTAATTTAGTGATGGTTTAACAATTTTTTTAATTAAAATTACCCTGAATATGAAGAAAAAATAAATTGACGAATTTTAACGATAATTCTATTCAACTTAGGAGTACAATTAATATAAAGAAAACTTACTCAACTTAGAATTTAAGTATAGACCAACAATAAATAAACCTACTCAACTTAGAATTTGAACTTACGAATTTTTATATTGAGAATTCTAGTTAACTTAGAAAACTTACTCATATTTAATTTATATTATTAAAATATTTTTTTTAATATTAGATTTAATGGTTATCATTCATCTATTTCAAGATCAACGGTCCTTATTGATTTGGCGGTACAAGACCAAAGTTTTGGATAATATCTCCATTATGCTTATTATATATAAGGATTTAATTGTTAATCTAAAAATTATTAGTTTAAATATCTAGTCATTTATTAATAATTAACATTAAAAATTTTACTTATGTGGTAGAATGTAAAATATATTTATAGTAAGTAAAGAATTAGTATCTGTTAATTAAAATATAATTTCTATATTATGTATATAATTTGATTAAATATAAGCTTAATTTAAAATTAAAACTGAATTTTTTTATTACAATAAATCCTGTTTGGACTTTATTACTACTTTGAAATTAAATAATTTTAAAATTAAAAATTATAGACAAAAGATGGTTAAAGTATTTATAGTGTTGTTGGAGGAATTTCGTAACAACATAAATCGGAAGTTGCTGAAATAACGAATTATGAAAATAGGGGGATTTGAGATTTTTTGATGTTTGGGGGCTGGACTTGTATGATGGCTCCTCAGAAATTGAATAGAGAATGAGTTCTTTCTCTTGCTCTTTGCCGTGTCAATTGTCGTATCATACAAGTTGTCTACGTACCCCTTTATATAGGGATCAAGCCTCGCGGAGTTCTTGAAAAACAAGTCATTGGATAAGCTCATTCATTCCAAACCCATAAATAGTCAAAGTTTATCTATCCACATCACGTTCCCATAAATAGTCTGAATTTATCAATCCACATCACATTCCCATAAATAGTCTGATCTTCACACGTTTTCCTACAATCTCGCGGCATCTCCGCATTTTTTTCCATGATTTGAAGAATATTGTTTGGAGATATTTTTCGTTATTCGTTGATTGAGATTGATTCCTTCCTCGTTTCAGAGAGAGGATATTACTTAGCTGTTAAATAATTAATTATTAATCTGAATTAATAATTATTAAACGGAGAAATTGTATCATGCCAAAACGTGGCATAACATATAGTATTTATGAGATTTGAGTTTCATTTACTGTTTATTTTTAATGTTTCGTTAGCTTTTTACTTATATAATTTAATATTTTTAAGAAATACAAAACTTGAATATGGATTTATCATATACAGGAAAGATGTGATCCAGATGGAAATCTGAAATTATTTATAGATTGTGGTTGAATGTTCGATCTGAAAAATTGAATTGTATATCTATATTTTTAATTTACTAAAGTTAAAGGGTTCTTCTTTTTGGGTATCAAGACAATGTTCGCATCCCCAATATGATTTTCCAACTTACCCTGTAGGAAAAAATTTCGAACCAGATTCACCATATCACTGCTTATGATACTCCAGAATTTTTGATAGAAACCAGGACTAAACCCATCTGGTCCTGGTGACTTGTCAGGGTGCATACTGAAGAGAGCCTTCTTTACTTCACTTGGATCAACCTGAGCCATAATAGTATCATGCACTTTATGAAACGTAAACGACAAGGAAAACTGGGTTGGATGGCTCTTAAATTGGACATGAGTAAAGCGTATGACCGAGTGGAGTGGAATTTTTTAAGAGAAATGTTACATCAGCTAGGCTTTGGAGAAGGTTCTGTTCGTTTGATCATGGAGTGTGTATGCTCAGCTAGGTACCAAATCTGTCATGCAGGAATGAGATTTGGATCAATCGTCCCTACGCGTGGTATCCGTCAGGGTGATCCAATATCATCATATCTGTTCTTAATATGCATGGAAGGGCTATCTGTGCTGATCCAAGAATATGAGCGGAGAAATTTTTTGAAGGGTATTCAGGTCGCAAGAGGAGCACCGTATCTGACGCACATGTTTTTCGCAGATGACACATACATTTATTGCAAGGCAAAGGAAGACGAGACAGATCATGTGCTCTATTTGCTAAAAATTTTTGAACGGGCATCAGGGCAAAAGATTAACGCTGATAAATCTTCTATCTTCTTCACGCGTAACACAGACCCAGGAGTCAGAAATGTGATCTGTAACATGATGCAATTCAAAGAGGCTGACTACAGAACAACATACTTAGGTCTCCCGAACATTTTAGGGAGGAATAAAAATGCAGTTTTGGGGTACCTGAAAAATCGTTTGAAAGACAGAGTTCAAGGATGGGAGAAGAAAAGTTTATCTAGAGGTGGGAAAGAGCTGCTTCTGAAAACGGTAGCCCAGGCTCTACCAAATTACGCTATGAGTACGTTCTTACTCCCCCAACAACTTTGTGCTGATATGGAGAAGATTATGAACCAATTTTGGTGGAAAGGTTCTAAGGATAGTAAAGGGATCCACTGGATGAGTTGGGATCGCATGTGTGAGAAGAAATCTATTGGGGGTCTCGGTTTCAGAAAGCTACAGGAGTTTAATATAGCCCTTCTCGGTAAGCAAGGATGGAGACTGATCATCAATCCAAACAGCCTAGTTGGTAAGTTATACAAAGCAAGATACTACCCTGATGGTTCCTTTTTGACAGCAAAGATAGGGAATAATCCTAGCTATATCTGGAGGTCGATTATGGAAGCGCAGGTACTGTTGAAGCAGGGTGCAGTACGTAGAGTAGGAAATGGAACAATGACCAGCATACTGGAGGACCCTTGGTTACCTGATAGTGATCCTTATGTGCATACGAATCATGAAGCTGTCCAGCATAAAACAGTCGACACGTTAATGAATCCAGAACGAAGTTCATGGGATATTGATTTAGTGACAGATATCTTTGCGGAAAGAGATGCACAGTTGATACTCTCTATACCACTGAACCTTAGAGATACAGATTCATGGTTCTGGAAATATGATAAGTTGGGTCAGTATACCATAAAATCGGCTTATGCGACAATTCGTGAAGCCAGGGAAGTGAGCAGCTCAAATGACACAGTCTACTGGAAAAAATTGTGGAATTTGAAGGTTCCTCTTAAAGTAAAACACTTTGTCTGGAGGGCAGCCAGGAATGTCTTGCCAACAAAAGACCAGCTAGTTATCAAAAGAGTCCCAGTTTTAGTTATGTGTCCAGTCTGCAACATAGAAACAGAAACAGTGTATCACTCGCTAGTTTCCTGTCCGTTCGCTAAGTTGTGCTGGAGTGCATCAAACATCAGGATAGATGGGAATGATCAGGCATGCTTCAGAGAATGGATTGCCACCGTTTTGCAACAGCTTAACACACAAGAAGTACAGGAAGTAGTCATGGTTTGTTGGTCACTCTGGAAAAATAGAAATGAGATTATCTGGAATCAACGTGGCTCGGAGCACTCAGAAGTGTATAAATCGGCAAAACTTCTTCTTAACCAATGGAAGAATGCTCAGGACAAGTCGTTTAATAATTCACTTGGGTTCATGACTCAAGAGGACGGCAAAGAGCATTGGGAACAACCACAGGAAGGTACGGTTAAGGTTAACGTCGACGCAGCAATTTTTGAGAACCCCAGCTCGTACTGTTTGTCTATGATAGCTCGGGATCATACAGGTGACTTACTAGTAGCTACTGCTAGCTGTAAGCATGGCCATATCAACCCGGAGTTAGCTGAAGCAATTGGGATCAAAGAAGCTTTAAGTTGGGTCAAGAACAAGATCAGGCAACCAACGATAATTGAAACTGATTGCCTTACAGTGGTTCAAGCAATCCGGTGTTCGTCCGTTAATCTGTCCTACCTTGGCAGGGTAGTGGATGAATGCAAATCTTTAGTTAATGAGTTGAAAAAACGTCATGTGACGTTAAATTTTGTTAAGCGATCTGCGAACAAAGTGGCTCACTTCTTAGCGAGACATAATAGTTCTATTGCTGATCGGCATTGGTACGGAGGGGATATCTATCCAGACCTCTATCGTGTATTACATAATGATTTGAAGTTCTAATGAAAGCACTTTTTCTTTGGCAAAAAAAAAAAAAAAAACATCAGGTTACAAATTGATCTTAAGAATATTTATACTCATGTCCAACGAAAAATCTCAAATTTAATTTTTTTTTATTTGAGTAACTATGTTAGTTACTTGCCTTGGGCTTTTATTACTTATCGTTAATCTTTTTGTTGAGCCTTTTTATTTTTATTACATGTATCAATATTTTATTTGATTAAACCAGAAGCCAAAAGTTAACTACAATTGTATCATTAATAACAGCTTTCTTGCATACTCTAGTGTAATCAGCTTAGTGCGTGTTTGGGGTATCTCAAAAAAGTTGACATATAACTTAAAATGAGTAAGTGCCATATAAGTGATAAGTCGATGAATTCTTATAAGTTATACGGGTGTTTGGATAAATTTACTTATAAGTTAGTTAAGAGTTTGCTAAATTAAATTTGAAAAAATAATTATTAAATACAATGATTTCAACACTCGCATTTTAAATTAAAAAAATATTTAAAAATATAGAGGTAAAAATATAAAGTATTAAAAAACAAAGAAATCAAGTAATAAGTCAATAAGTTCAGGAAAATGTACCCCATTATTAACATTCAACTTATCAACATCTATACTATACTAGCTTAAAACCCGTGCGATGCACAGATTGTTAATTTTTATTTTATTATTATTTTTAAATATTTTATTAATTGTATTTGTTAAAAAAATAAGTAGGCATGTTTAAATAGCTAAACACTTTTAATTAATTAAAAACATTAAAATAGATTTTAAAATAAATAAGTAAGGGGTTTGCCCATTATATTTTTGCAAAATGAGAGGTTTTAGTAATAAAAAATAAAAAAATGTAACATATATATTTAGTTTAAAAAAAGAAAATGCCCGTGATATTTTTGAAAAATGAGGTTTTAAAATTTAATAATTAAAAATATTTAAATACGTTTTAAAATAAATACGTAAAAGGTTTGTCCGTGATATTTTTAGAAAAAGAATGAATTTAATTTAGTGAAAAAAATTGAAAAAGTAAGTTGAAAAATATAATTTCCCGTGATATGTTTAGAAAATGAGGGACTTTGTTACAAAAAAACTATAATGTGTTTTAGCTGAAAAGGTAATTGGTTATAAATAAGTATTTGATCATTTATATTTTTAATATTTTTAGTAATTGCATTTGTTAAAAAAATAAGCAGGCTTGTTAAAATAGGTAATTTTTAAAAAATAATTATAATATTAAAATATGTTTAAAAATAATTAACTAAAGGTTTGTCCGGGATATTTTTCGAAAAAGAGGGTTTTAGTAAGGAAAAATAGAAAAACTAACATGTTTTAGTTAAAAAGGTAATTGTCCGTGATATATTTGAAAAAGTAGGGGAATTTTTTAGAAAAAATAATGTATTTTAGGTAAAAAAAAAAGGTAATTGGTTATAAATAGGTAATATTATTATTTAATAATATATTTCTATAAATAAGTAAGGACAATTAAGTAAAATCATAACGTACCATACCGATCAACCAAACTTTTAATATTTCGTCTATTATATAATAGTATTGATAGCTTAAAACTCGTGCGATGCAGGGATTGTTTTTAATAATTATTAATTTTATTGTTTATATTTTATTAATTGCATTTATTAAAAAAATAAGTAGGCGTGTTAAACATTTTTTAAATAATTAAAAGTATTAAAATAGATTTTAAAATAAATAAGTAATGGTTTGCCCGTGATATTTTGGAAAAAGAGGGGTTTTAGTAAGAAAAATAGAAAGTAACATGTTTTCGTTGAATTTTAAAATATAAAAGTAACGATTTGCCCGTGATAGTTTTGAAAAAAGAGGGGTTTTAGTAAGAAAAATAGAAAACGTGACATGTTTTAGTTGAAAAGGTAGTTGTCAATTAAAAGTATTAAAATAGATTTTAAAGTAAATAAGTAAGGGGTTTCCGTGATATATTTGGAAAAGGAAGGATTTTAGTAAGGAAAATAGAAAATATAACATGTTTTAGCTGAAAAAAGGTAATTGTCCGTGATTTTTCTAGAAAAAGAGGGGAAAGGTAATTACCAATTAAAAGTATTAAAATAGGTTTTAAAATAAATAAGTAAGGGTTTGCTCGTGATATATTTGGAAAATGAGGGATTTTAGTAAGGGAAATATAAAAAGTAACATGTTTTAGCTGAAAAGGAAATTGCCCGTGATTTTTTTAGAAAAGAAAGGTAATGTATTTTAACTAAAAAGGTAACTGATTATAATAATTTTTATAATAATTAAATAAACAACTAAATAAGGCAAGTACAGTACCAAAAAAGAGGTACCAAAACTTTCAATGTTTCGTCTTTAATAATATAGTATAGATAGATAGATAGATATATTTATAATATTAGTATTTTATGTTACTAAATGGAATAGCTCGTCATATTTTAGAGGTTTTAGTTAGGAGAAATATTAGTTATAAAATATAAAAAGAATAGATGTTTTGGAAAAAAAAGCTAATCGGTTAGTTATTAATAATTATAATATTATTATTTTATTTTATTAAATAGAATTGTTCGTGATATATTTGGAAAATGAGAGGTTTTATTTATAAAAAGTAGAAAAGTAGAAATTTTAGTTAGAAAATATTAAAAAAAATATACAATTTGGCTAAAAATGGTAATGGGTTGGGTATTAGCAATTACAACCTTATTATGTTATTTTATTAAATGAAACTGTCTGTGATATTTTTGGAAAATGAGATGTTTTTAGTTAGGAAAAATAGAAAAGATATTCTATATAATAATTTTAATATTTATCTAACGGTTCTCATCGATTTGATCAGAGATATCTAACGTCTATGAATGGAATGGAGTGACCAGACTACAAAAACTTTCGTGACCAGACTACAAAACTTTCAATGTTTCGTCTTTAATATAATAGTATAGATAGCTTAAAACCAATGCGATGCACGAATTGTTTTTAATAATTAATAATTTTCTTATTTATTATTTATCTATACTATATTATTAAAGACGAAACATTGAAAGTTTTGTAGTCTGGTCATGAAAGTTTTTGTAGTCTGGTCACTCAATTCATAGCCGTTAGATATTTTTGATCAAATCGATGAGAACCGTTAGATAAAATATTAAAATTATTATATAGAATATCTTTTCTATTTTTCCTAACTAAAACATCTAATTTTCCAAAAATATTGCAAACAATTTCATTTACTAAAATAACATAATAAAGTTATAATTTCTAATAACTAACTCATTACCTTTTTTTTAACCAAATTGTATATTCTTTTTTATATTTTCTAACTAAAATTTCTACTTTTCTATTTTTCCTTACTAAAACCTCTCATTTTCCAAAAAATATCATGAACAGATACCAAATTGTATATTCTTTTTTATATTTTCCAACTAAAATATCTAATTTTCTATTTTTCTAACTAAATCTATCATTTTCCAAAAATATCACGAACAAATCTATTTAATAAAATAAAATAGTAATATTATAATTATTAATGACTAACCGATTAGTTTTTTTTTCCAAAACATATATTCATTTTTATATTTCATAACTAATATTTCTCTTAACTAAAACCTTAAAAATATCACGGACTATTCCATTTAGTAGCATAAAATACTAATATTATAAATCTATCTATGTATCTATACTATATTATTAAAGACGAAACATTGAAAATTTTGGGACCTGTTTTTTTGGTACGGTACTTGCCTTATTTAATTGTTTATTTAATTATTAAAAAAATTATTATAATCAGTTACCCTTTCAGTTAAAATGCATTACCATTTTTTTCTAAAAAAATCACCAGCAATTTCCTTTTCAAGCTAAAACATGTTACTTTTTCTATTTTTCCTTACTAAGACCCCTACTTTTCCAAAAATATCATGGATAAACAGTTATTAATTTATTTTAAAATCTATTTTAATACTTTTAATTATTTAAAAATGTTTAACACCCCTACTTATTTTTTTAGGAAATTCAAATTAATAAAATATTAAAACATAAATAATAAAAATAATAATTATTAATAACAATCCGTGCATCGCACGGGTTTTAAGCTAGTATTTTATTAAGTGCATTTATTAAAAAAAATAAGTAGGTGTGTTAAACATTTTTAAATAATTAAAAGTATTAAAATAGATTTTAAAATAAATAAGTAACGGCTTGTATGTGATATTTTGGAAAAAGAGTGGCTTTAGTAAGAAAAATATAAGTAATATGTTTTCGTTGAATTTTAAAATATAAAAGTAACGATTAACCGTGATATTTTTGAAAAAAAGAGGGGTTTTAGTAAGAAAAATAGAAAAGGTGACATGTCTTAGTTGAAAAAGGTAATTGTCAATTAAAAGTATATTAAAATAAATTTTAAAGTAAATAAGTAAGGGTTTGCCCATGATATATTTGGAAAAAAAGAGATTTTAGTAAGGAAAATAGAAAATATAACATGTTTTAGCTGAAAAAGGTAATTGCCCGTGATTTTTATAGAAAAAGAGGGGAAGGTAATTGCCAATTAAAAGTATTAAAATAAGTTTTAAAATAAATAAGTATGGATTTGCTCGTGATATATTTGGAAACCGAGGGATTTTAGTAAGCTAAATAGAAAAAGTAACATGTTTTAGCTGAAAAGGAAATTGCTTTGGCTAAAAATGGTAATGAGTTAATTATTAGCGATTATAAACTTATTATGTTATTTTATTAAATGAAACTGTCTGCGATATTTTTGGAAAATGAAATATTTTAGTTATGAAAAATAGAAAAGATATTCTATATAATAATTTTAATATTTTATCTAACAGTTCTCATCGATTTGATCAGAGATATCTAACGGCTATGAATGAAGTGACCAGACTACAAAAACTTTCATGATCAGACTACAAAACTTTAAATGTTTCGTCTTTAATATAATAGTATAGATTATTAAAGCCGAAACATTGAAAGTTTTGGTTTTCGGTTAACGGTCGGTTTTTGGTTTTCGGTACTTTTTCTAATTAATAAATTAATAATATAATCAAAATTCGGGAAAGTTTTATTCTACATTAATATTTCACTATATTTTACTACATAAAAATCAAATAATATTGAAATCTAATAAAAAAAATGGAAATGTGGGATCTAATTTGTTTAAATTTAGGATACACTGCTACAAATATACTTCTTTTTTTTAGGATAACGAAAGCTACTACAAATCAAATCTTTAATGGAATTGTATTATTGTCAAGTTACCAAAATAGTAACTAGATGAATGGCTTTTATAATTAAAATATTTTTTTTTCTAACAAAATCTACTCCTTTCCAAAAATATCATTACAATTATCTTTAAATTAAAACATTTTACATTTTATATTTGTTATTACTAAAATCTATGTTTTCCATGCAATCCTAACTTATTTATTTTAAAACCTACTTTAATACTCTATTTAATATATAATAAAATAATATAAAATTAGTAACTAACTGATTGCCTTTTATAATTAAAAAAAATCTAACAAAATCTACTCTTTTTCCAAAAATATCACGACAATTACCTTTAAATTAAAACATAATATCTTATATATTTTTTATCACTAAAATCTCTATTTTCCAAAAATATGAGTTGCAATCCAAACTTATTTATTTTAAAATCTATTTTAATACTCTATTTATAAATAATAAAATAATATAAAAATATTAACTAGCTGATTGCCTTTTATAATTAATTTTTTTTCTAACAAAATCTACTTCTTTTCCAAAAATATCACGGGCAATTATCTTTAAATTAAAATATATTACCTTTTATATTTGTTATCACTAAAATCTCTATTTTCCAAAAATATCAAGTGCAACTCTTACTTATATATTTTAAAACTTATTTTAATACTTTTTATTATTTTAAAAAAACTTACCTATTTTAACAAGTGAACGTATTTTTTTTAACAAATACAATTAATATAATTAAAACACATCATCACTAAAATCCTTATTTTCCAAAAATATGAGGTGCAATCCTTACTTATTTATTTTAATACCTATTTTAATACTCTATTTAATAAATAATAAAATAATATAAAAATAGTAACTAGCTGATTGTCTTTTATAGTTAAAACATTTTTTTCTAACAAAATCTACTTATTTTCCAAAAATATCACGGGTAATTACCTTTAAATTAAAAAATATTACCCTTTATATCTGTTATCATTAAAATCTCTCTTTTCCAAAAATATCAAGTGCAACTTATATATTTTAAAACCTATTTTAATACTTTAATTATTTAAAAAAACTTACCTATTTTAACAAGTGAACGTATTTTGTTAACACATAAAATTAATATAATTAAAACACATCTAAAAATATTGCGTTCAATTACTTTTTTTTAATTAAAACGTGTTAACTTTTCTATTTGTCCTTATTAAAAAAACTTACTTATTTTAACATGTTAACATATTTTTTTAATAAATACAATTAATATAATTAAAACACTTCTAAAAATATCACGATCAATTACTTTTTTTAATTAAAACATGTTAGATTTTCTATCTGTCCTTATTATTAATATTATTTTATTATAAAATAATATTAATAATACCTCATTTATCTTCCTCGGCCTCATTTGTATTTTTTTTATATTTTTTTATGTTCCAATGAATATTTAAGTTTCTCATTTTATAATTTATCATATTAATTTTTACTTTTATTTTAATATTTCCGTTCACATTAATTTTTTTAGTTTATTATTTTTAAGGCCCGTGCCTTGCACGGGTTATAGGCTAGTATAAGTTATAAGTTGAGGTCATAAATCCGGTTGACAAACACTCTCATAAACTCTTATTAATTTATAATGTATAAATCAAATTACTGAAACATGCCCATAGTACACGGACTACGAACACGTTTCAAACTCGGCACATGCACAATTTAATTTAAACATCATTCTTAATATTCTTTAAAGATAATATATAAATATTAAAATTAAATATGTTGTTAGCGTGTTTCGAACACTTGACCTAGTACTCCTTATTATCCCTTTTACTCTTATTATATAACTAGTTTACTAAGTCGCGCTTCGCAGCGGCTTTATAATAATATATTTAAATTTTCTAAAAAAATATTCTACAAAATACGTTTTCAAATAAAATAATATTTCTAATATAAAATTAAGTTTTGTTTTAAATTATATATATATATATATATATATATATATAAAGTTTTAGATCGCTCAATCAAAAACTACAATTATACATTTAGAGCTATTAAAATCTTCACTACCTCCAAATCTACTCCCAGTAAGAAAAAAATCAAAAAATCTGAACAAACATCTTTTTTGTTGCTAGGAGAATTTTTTATTAATAATGATCTCTTTTTCTCAAAACAAATAACAACAAAAACAACAACAACTTCTTCCTTTAAAATAAAAATAAAAATTAATGACCTCTTCTCAATATTTTTTATTCTTATAAGACTTTTGTTATAGATGCACCGACTTATTGAATTTTGTTAAAAATGCACACACTAAATAAATTCTTCAGTCGAATAAATCTTAACATGATATTTTCGAAATACATACACTATAAATTTCTTAATATACAATTTTTATCTTTGAATTTTCGTGTATGAATTACAGAAAATATTTTACTAAAAGATATAATCTTTTCTCATAAAAATTAGAGCAATAACTATCTAAACGTTAAAAAACAATGATAAAATTTATTTTTGAAGACATGATGAATTCTCCACCTTCAAGTTACCTTGTATACGGGTGTATCAACTTTTAACTATAAATTTAAAACTAATAACGTACACACATAAACATATAAATCAATTCACAACTGAATGTACATGAAAATCACCTTGCACGCCCTATTATTTTAACTAATTAACTGATGAATCCCCCTCCTTATTAATCCATGTCTTAACTCAATCAGCACTAATAGCAAATAACTTGTTTTGTCAAAGATTTTAATATGATCATGCATCAGGATACAAACAAACGTAATAAGATAAATAACATAAAGGAAAAAGTCTCATACTCATGTACTCATATACACACTTTTAACATGAACAAACAAAAAAGGTAAATAAGAACAATGTTGACAACAAAAATTGCAGTAGACAATTAACAGAGTTTAGGTGTATATTTATACTATTAATTAGCTGTTTGTATGAAAATATTAAAGGTAACTAATTATTTACCAAGTAATTACTTAATTTTTTATGCAAGACCGATCTAATTTCTTAACTTCTTATTTACCAATATGTTCTTGTATTTCCTATTATATTAAATTAAAAAAAAAAAATTAGGAGAGCAGTATGTTAAGATTGTAATTTCATTTGAAAAGAAATATTACGAGAATATCTAGATAATAATAAAGGGAAGTTCAAAATAATGTAAAGTAATACTTTTTTTTAATTAAGATATTCGAAGGCAAGAATATTATAATTGAATATTTAGTTTCCTCCATTTGTAATATTTAGTTTCCTCCATTTGTAAGATCTATTGTATATTTACTTTCTCCATTAGTAGTGATTTTAAATGCAAGAATATTATATTTATTTTCCTCCATTAGTAGAGATTTTAAATGCAAGAATATTGAAATTGTATATTTAGTTTCTCCATTAGTAAATATTTAAAAGGCAATTGAGATTATTTTTTCTAATCTTTGGTATTAATTACTTAATTTCTTATGCAAGACCGATCTAATTTCTTAACTTCTTATTTACCAAAACGTTTCTGTATTTTCTATTATATCACATAAAAAAAGAAGAAAGTTTAGGAGAAGAGAATGTTAAGATGTTAATTTCATTTTAAAAAAAATATTATGAGAATATTTAGATAATAATAGAGGAAAGTTTAAAATAATGTAAGGTAACACACCTTTTTTTTATAATTTAGATATTTTGAAGGCAAGAATATTATAATCGAATATTTAGTTTCCCCCATTAGTGATATTTAGTTTCCTCCATCAGTAAAGATCTATTGTATATTTACTTTCTCTATTAGTAAAGATTTTAAATGCAAGAATATTATATTTACTTACCTCTATTAGTAGAGATTTTAAATGTAAGAATATTGAAATTGTATATTTAGTTTTTTCCATTAGTAAATATTTAAAAGGCAATTGAGATTTTTTCTAATTTTTTGTATTAATTACTTAATTTCTTATGCAAGACCGATCTAATTTATTTACTTCTTATTTACCAAAACGTTCCTGTATTTTCTATTATATTACATAAAAAAGAAAGTTTAGGAGAGTAGTATGTTAAGATAGTACGAAGCAATCTGAGAGCGCCACCTCACCGCCCCGTCTTCTCCTTTATATAATAGTATTGATTGATTGATTGATTGTAATTGAGATTTTTTTGAATCTTTAATATTATTAATTCAAAAAATTGAGAAAATTAGAAAAATAAAACGAAGCGATCTGAAAGCGCCACCTATTAGTAATGATCTATTGTATATTTACTTTCTCCATTAGTAGAGATTTTAAATGCAAGAATATTATATTTACTTTCCTCTATTAGTAGAGATTTTAAATGCAAGAATATTAAAATTGAATATTTAGTTTCCTTCATTAGTAAATATTTAAAAAACAATTGAGATTTTTTCTAATCTTTGGTATTAATTAATTAATTTCTTATGCAAGAACGATTTAATTTCTAAACTTCTTATTTACCAAAACGTTCATGTATTTTCTATTATATCACATAAAAAAGAAAGTTTAGGAGAAAAAAATGTTAAGATGTTAATTTCATTTGAAAATAAATATTATGAGAATATTTAGATAATAATAGAGGAAAGTTTAAAATAATGTAAGGAAATACACTTTTTTTATAATTTAGATATTTTGAAGACAAAAATATTATAATCAAATATTTAGTTTTCTCCATTAGTGATATTTAGTTTCCTCCATTAGTAAAGATCTATTGTATATTTACTTTCTCCATTAGTAAAGATTTTAAATGCAAGAATATTTAAATTATATATTTTGTTTCCTCTATTAGTAAATATTTAAAAGGCAATTGAGATTTTTTCTAGTTTTTGGTATTAATTACTTAATTTCTTATACAAAACTGATCTAATTTATTAACTTCTTATTTACCAAAATGTTCCTGTATTTTTTATTATATTACATAATAAAAGAAAGTTTAGGAGAACAGTATTTTAAAATGGTAATTTCATTAAAAAAATATTATGAGAATATTTATATAATAATAGAAGAAAGTTCAAAATAATGTAAGGTACTACTTTTTTTTTTTTCTAATTTAGATATTTTGAAGGCAAGAATATTACAATTGAATATTTAGTTTCTTCCATTAATGATATTTAATTTCCTCCATTAGTAAAGATCTATTGTATTTTTACTTTTTTCATTAGTAGAGATTTTAAATGCAAGAATATTACATGTTTCCTCTATTAGTAAGCATTTAAAAGGTAATTGAGATTTTTTCGAATTTTTAATATTATTAACTCAAAAATTTGAGAAAATTAGAAAAATAGAACGAAGCGATCTGAGAGTGCCACCTCACCGCCCCCGTCTTCTCCTTTATATAATAGTATTGATACTAGCTTAAAACCCCTGCGATGCACGGATTGTTAATTGTTATTTTATTATTATTTTTTTAATTGTATTTGTTAAAAAATTAAGTAGGCATGTTAAAATAGTTAAACACTTTTAATTAATTAAAAACATTAAAACATATTTTAAAATAAATAAGTATGAGTTTGCCCGTTATATTTTTTGAAATGAGGGGTTTTAGTAAGAAAAAATAAAAAATGTAACATATATTTAGTTTAAAAAGGTTAATGCCCGTGATATTTTTGGAAAATGAGGTTTTAAAATTTAATAATTAAAAGTATTTAAATTCGTTTTAAAATAAATAAGTAAAAGGTTTCTGTGATATTTTTGGAAAAAGAATGGATTTTAGTGAGAAAAATAGAAAAAGTAAATTGTAAAAGGTAATTTTCCATGATATATTTAGAAAAGGAGGGACTTTGTTCGAAAAAATATATAATGTGTTTTAGCTGAAAAGGTATTTGGTTATAAATAGGTATTTGATTATTTATATTTTAATGTTTTTAGTAATTGCATTTGTTAAGAAAAATAAGTAGATATGTTAAAATAGGTAAACTTTTAAAAAATAATTATAATATTAAAATAGGTTTAAAAATAAATAACTAAATGTTTGTCTGTGATATTTTTGGAAAAAGAGAGATTTTAGTAAGGAAAAATAGAAAAACTAACATATTTTAGTTAGAAAAGGTAATTGGCCGTGATATATTTGAAAAAGTAGGGGAATTTGTTAGAAAAAATAGAAAAAATAATGTATTTTAGGTGAAAAAAGGTAATTGGTTATAAATAGGTAATATTATTATTTAATAATATATTTCTATAAATAAGTAAGGTTAATTAAGTAAAAACTAATTAAGGGCAATTAAGTAAAATCACAACGTACCATACCGACCAACCAAAAATAAAAACTAATTAAGGGCAATTAAGTAAAATCACAACGTACCATACCGACCGACCAAACTTTTAATGTTTCGTCTATTATATAATAGTATTGATTATCTAACTGGAACTATCCATAAACTAAAGAGAAAAGATAATTACGATTTTTACATAAAGATTTCTATTCAATATAGAAAATCTATTTATAATTGGTTTAAATTAAAATTTTTTTATTAAAATTTAGATAATCATTTTACTGTTTGGGCTCTATCTCTAGTTTTAGACAACAGATTTTAACAATTTTACAGCCCACGCGAAGCTAACAAAATTATCTTTAATTTAATGATGGTTTAATAATTATTATCTAACCGGAACTATCCATAAACTAAAGAGAAAAGATAATTACGATTTTTTACATAAAGATTTCTATTCAATATAGAAAACCTATTTATAATTGGTTTAAATTATCAAAATACACATTTTAGTATTTAAATACTATCCTATTATTAATCAAATACAATTTTTAATATTATATCTAACGGTCCTCATCTATTTGAATATTTATAGTTTTATAATCCAACGGATCATATACTTTTGGTAGTACAGTGACCGACCAAAGTTTTGGATAAGATCTCCCTTACGCTTATTATATATAAGGAGTTAATTAGCTTAAAACCCACGGATTGTTAATTGTTATTTTATTATAATATTTTTAATATTTTATTAATTGTATTTGTTAAAAAAAAAAGTAGGCATGTTTAAAAGAAAAAAGAGAAATGTCCCGGGATAGCTAAATACTTTAATTAATTAAAAACATTAAAACATATTTTAAAATAAATAAGTAAGGGTTTGCCCGTTATATTTTTGGAAAATGAGGGGTTTTAGTTAGAAAAAATAAAAAATGTAAATAAAAAATGTAACTCATCTTAAAAAAATCAGAGCCTCCTTTATTCCCCTCCCAACAAAAAACCCTAACTATTGTTTATCAATTTAGGGGCTATCATCGGCCATTTGATTGATGATAAGCCCATTTTATTTGTTTTTTCTTAATTCCACTTTTGTTTAATAAATCTCTCTCTTCATTGAGAGTTTTCTACCCAATTTTTGAATTTTATCTACCCATATTTTGGGTTTGTTCTTTCTGCTCGTGGGAGTTTATTTTGTTTTCATATCCGGTATCACATATCTACAGGACTTTCAAAGTTTTGATTCGTTGGTGAGTTGTATGGACTTGTATATACGGTTGATTTTTCGGATACATTTTAATGATGAGTCAGATTTACGTATTTTTCACAACTTCATTGGATCGTTAGATTGTCCCTTTGAAAAGACTACATGTTCCAGCGATGAAAGCGAGAGATGCTTCACAGTGAAAGATTTACTCAACGATCGTAGTTTTGATGAAAAAAATTATGAATTTGATTTAATTTAATATGTATTCGTTGAAATTTAATCGTGTTTGTAGATGTCATATGACTTTTTATCAATGAATTATTTGAATTTAAAAAAAAGGGTACCATATTTATGGCTTGTCTATTTCTTTTATGATTTTGAACATAAATATTAAGTAATTTTACTATTATTTATCATAATTTATGTTCTAATTATGTGTTAATACTTTTATGTTTTCAAATAATTTTAATGGGTATAAGTTACATATGCTCATTTTTATTACTCATTGAAGGATAATTATTACCTATTTAATTTATTTGAAATACACACACACACATATTTCTTAATAGAGTAACTTACCGGTTCTTTAATTATTTTGAACTATATATTAATTTTGATAAATTTGCATTAATGTTGGAGGTTGGAGTTTTAAAATCTGAATATTTATAGATATTTAATTTATTCAATTAATTATATTTTGTTATATTTTATAAAATTAGGTATCTAACCAAAAGGACTCGCTTTGGTTAGATTTATATTGGTTATTTTTATATTATGTAAATAATAATATAATTACTATGTTGGCACTAATTTTTGTTCGTTTCTATTGGTGATTTCAGGTGCGGTAACATACTAGATGTTTTCTTTTCGGTCATTAAATTATTATTGTCTAAACATCCGGGCAACATGTGTACCTTTCGGTTAGATGATAAACTTTTTTGAATAAAGAATTCATTTTTCTAGATATTGTGTCTTGATACGATTTATGTACGAAATCGTACCACCGAAAAAAAAGAACTCTGTATTTTGTAAAACTAAAATAAATGAATCACAACTAACAATAATAACGTAACAATAAATCTTATCTCAATGCAAATAAAACGTCACGGTGATGAACATAATCACAATCAACTCCATTATGTACTACTTAATAGACCTCTTACTCCAAATCCACTAAGTAGATAAATAGCATTTATAACTCCTGCGTAATGATAACTTTCAAAAATTAACATATCACGACGGTTTCATGTGCTATTATTATGTGCAAACAGTTTCCATAGAAAACAACACCATATCTTGTTTAAAAGTTTTAACACCATAAACAATAACACTCATGATAAGATACATTCGTAAAAAAGAGTATTGACACATATAATCAATCATATCCTAAAGATTCAGAGGCAAGTCCAACAAATTATATTAATCTCTCAAAATAATTCAATCCCGATATAAAACTTTCCAGCAATACACACCATTTGCTATCAAAGCTTAATTTCTATAGCCAGATATTAAACCCCAATTTGAAAAAATTCAAAGTTTTTTGTGAAATTTAACTTGAGTATCGACACATATAGTTGTCTCAATGTGGAATATGTTTATGTATATTTTAGAAAATAATATTGTCATCTCAATTATATAAATTATGAAAGAACTTAACAATCTTTACTTTATTTACCAAAGTATTGGTAGCATAAGTGTAGTACCTGTGTAATTTAGTACGTGAAGGGTTTGGGGCATGAAAACACAGCGGAAAAACACGAAAAACAATAAAATTAAGAAACCATTCGCAGGATCCATGCGAAAAACCGATATTTAATTCGTGAATAGAATTGTTTATCTTTTTGCAGCTTTACAAATGGATGACTAACGGAGGTCCTTGCTTTGATCACCACGTATCCTCTCTTGCGATATACGTCTCTAATCAGTTCAAACGAACGCTCGATCGTACAACGATCACCAGAGTTGGTACTAGCCAAGAAAACAACCTCGAATCTCTTTCTCTAGCCTCTCCTTGATGTAGATCAGCTAGAGTTTTTTTCTTTCAAAACGAATTATGAGTTAACCCTAATATAATACATCATTATGTATTTATATGGAGAGAAGAATGGGTTGAACCCTAATCTGATTGGGCTTCCAAAACTCAGTCCGATTATTAGTTGTATTATTATTAAATTCGAATTATAATATAATTAATCAAGTCCTACTTAATTAATTCAATAATTCAATATAATAATAATAATAATATATTTAAATTCTTAATTCAAATAAAGCTCCGTTTAAAACGTTTTTTTGTGTGTGACCCTTTAGGTTATTATTTCGTTGGCAATAATTTTAATATCTAATAATAAAATTATAAACAATGAGTGGCATCTAGTAATACATCATTTCTACCCAAGTAATAATAATAATTGGTGATTCAATTAAACCTTTCGTGAATAATGTTCCATGTAATATAATCCTTTTAACCTTATATTATAGATTAAACTCGAGGCATGGTTTGTGTCACCCTATTCAACATTTAATCTTGGTTTACTTGATCAATGAGTAAAATATTAAACAAATCACTATTTGAGCATGACCATGCATTTCATAGTCTCACTCAATCAAGAGGCCAATAATATCACTCCTAAAATATGAGGGTTAAATCCTATGTCTATCATTCATATTTCTCATATGATTCATAATATACCCAATGTCCACCTTTATCATTACCCGGTCAAAGGTAACTTTGAGTAGAATCAAAATATATTAATTCTCATATAAAAATATAATGATTTCAAGTCTGAGGATCATTACACCATTATCACTGTGAGAATCACTTATGACATTTGATAACATTTACCATGAAGAATTCTCACTTGGGTCTATCCAATGCCAGGTGTTTCTAACAGGCACTTATGTTTTTGACTTTAGTATCACCATACTTATGACCAATGAGATGTGGTCATCAGTCAACTAACATACTAGTTTTTATGCATTATTATTGCCCTTAAACAATAATACTCGACTAGGGATATTTAGGATTATAAACACTATTCGTATAATCTCATTTCTAAGTCACATACTTAGAGATATATAATTTATGTTTATATTCTAAGGACATTTATTATTCTAACATTTATATCGCAGTAAATAAAGACATAATAAATAACTAAAGAAAATCCATAGAACATAATCATTAATAATAAAAAATGTCTTTCCTAAGAACATAATAGTATTGTCTCTAGGGCACAAATACTCAAAGTGAGATCATGTACCATTGCACAAAAACGAGTGTCCTGCTTTGACAAATCTATAAATATAAGATGCACAACAAACTGTTTAAAATACCGGAGGCGTAAAATATAATAAAAAAAGTAGAAGAGTTTCAAGTAACAACTCATAATTTTATTTGAGTAAGGGCAATGTTAAAGAAACATAACATGTAAAATATAGGATCTATTTCAACCAAAGCATCTATGCTATTATACATTGAACATATGATTATATTAGTGTTAAAAAAATGAGTTTCAAATTATTACCAATCAAACTTCGATGAACAACATATCTCAACAATAACAAAAACACATGTGTAAGAAGAAAACACATACAATTATAATATATATATATAGGGTTAGGCTCAAGAGAGAACCAATCACTAAAAAAGAACTTTAGAACTGTTATAAGCCGTTGGATTATTACTAGATCAACTGTTCAGATTCAACTCATTTTTATATACAAAATCTTATAAGGGTATTCTTGGAATAAAAGGATTCTACTGCCGAACCTATTTTGTTTCATAGTATAAATACAGTGTTCTGCAGTTGAATTTTAAAAGTTATGCATATGGACTTCAAAGTTCTACAACTGAACTTACTTTTTTCCACGAAGTTCTACAAGTGAACTTGATTATTTTTCTGTTGAACAATGTTATTCACATTATTTTCATACCATAACTTTCGTGTTTTACCGCTGAACATAAAAGTCATGCAATCGAATTTGAAATCAAACACATAAATTTTAAAGTTCTGCAACTGAACTTACTTGTATTTAAATGTTCAGCTGCTGAACACTGTTATCTGATATTGTGTTTATACAATAACTTGAATATTTTCACAAAAAATGATAAAAATAATTGGGGAAATTTTATGATGATGATGGAGAATTTTGTGATCGATATCGATGTATGATTATTATCGTTAATAAAATATTAATTAGCTCTAAATTATGTATTTTGTGTTTTTGGACAACTTTACCCATGACCTTCATATAATAAATATATATTATTTTAAAAAATAAGATAGAGTTTTAAGGGTTATACAAGGAACATGACCCTATATATATATATATATATATATATATAGAAAATAACATGCACTAGTAGATATATAGGAACTGAGATGTATACATGATACTATATAGATTAACATAATAAAACATAGGTATTAAAAAAAATATCCAATTAGCACCACTCATTTCTCTTGTCATAGTAGCTATGAGTTCATTCTTAACTAATTCTTTAAGTCATTGAATCGAACATCTTATGTACAAAATTGAAAAAGCAAAATGAGTTCTCTCATCTTTATCATCAACAATTCATATCATTATCGATCTTAAATAATAAAACAAAAGTAAACAACGGTAAATTGGTGATAAATATGAGTATACAAACCAAATCCATCAAATAAATTACAAATACACATTAAAAAATAACACAATCACTAAGAAGAACAAAAGATTTTAAGAAACCTAAATTGATTAATAATTTAGTTCACATAATATTGAAGCAACCAAATTTATCATAGTGTTAATGTTCAATCTATAAATTCAAACCGGCAATAAAAAGAATAACAAATGAGAAAATTAAATTCAAAGTACTATTAGAGCTTGGATAATGAAATTGAATACATAAAAGAAAAAAAAATGAAGATTGAATTGAAATTTAAATCAAGTTCGGTATGATACATCAAGAGATGTATCTAAAATAGGAGAGTTACCATTTGAGTGTGAATTGTATCATTTGGGAAAGAAATAATAACTTCTCAAAGAAGCTTTACTTCACGTACACAATATGAATGGTTATAATGACTAATGATATAATTCAAACTGGGTCAAGTGACATATCAAAATAAATACAATAAATACGAAAAGACATTTTGGTCATTTGATACTTAGAGTATCTTCAACGAAAGTATCTAAAATGGTTAGTTAAAATAATATAAAGTAATGATTAGCTAAAATTTGTTAAATCTGTAAGGGTTGTAAGGGTTGTACATCAATGGAGTTAGTTATAATGGTTAGCTATACTTTAATTTTTTTTAATTATTTATTTTTTATTTTAATAATATAGTAGTTTTAATTTAATTTCCTTTCACATTTGTTATGTTATTTCTTACGTAGCTTCCTTTCATACATTATGTAATTTCATTATATATGTAATTTTCCATTTTATTGTTTATTAAAATATTTTTAGTAAATTTTTGATATGATTAACAAAAAGAAAAAGAAGTGGCGAGAGAGATGTGTGAGAAGATATAATTTGCGCTGAAGATGACGTGTCGTGGATGTATATAGAGGACTTGTAAGGATTCAACAAATTTGCCGTACCAATTCCCGCTATGTATAATTATAGTAAGCGAAACCCCTTAGAGTGAGTTTACTTTTACAAGATATGTATATCTGTTACTGTTTGTATGCCAACTGGATAATATACCTAACATGCACGTATTGTTTTAATAATTGTTATTTTATTTTTTAAGTTTTAATATTTTATTAATTCCATTTGTTAAAAACAGTAAGCATGTTAAAATATGTAATTTTTTTTATAAAATTAAAAACATTAAAATAGGTTTTCAAATAAATAAGTTAGAGTTTGCCCATAATATTTTTGGAATTTTAGTAATAAAAAATAGAAAAAATAACATGTTTTAGTTGAAAAAGATAATTGTCCGTGATTGTTTTGCAAAAGGAAGGGATTTTATTATAAAAAATAGAAATTACGTTTTAATATTTTTTTAATTATATTGTTTAAATAAATAAGTAGGCAAGTTAAGATATGTAAATATTTTTAAATAATTAAAAGAATTAAAATAAGTTTTAAAATAAATAGGTAATTTGTCTGTGATATTTTTGGAAAAGGAGGAGTTTTAGTAAGAAACATAGAAAAAATAACATGTTTTAGTTAAAAAAAAAGTAAATACCTGTGATATTTTTGCAAAATGGGAAGATTTTATTGGAAAAATAGAAAAAAGTAACGTGTTTTAGCTGAAAAAGGTAATTGGTTATAAATATGTATTGTTATTATTTAATATTATTTTTTATAAATAAGTAAGGGTAATTAGGTAAAAACACTTACTGTACCGACCGACAAAACTTTTAATGTTTCGTCTATTATATTATAGTAAAGAAGAAAAAGTATAGATAGTATAGACAAAATCGTTTAATTGTTTTTGTTAAAAAAATAAATAGGCATGTTAAAATAAGTAATTATATAAAAATAATTAAAAGCATTAAAACATTTTACAACCCCGACTAAATCTAACATTCAATAATTTATATTTGTGATTCTTTTATCCTAGGTATTTTCAGATTTTTAATTTTAGTATTTAAATTTTTGATGAAATTCGTATAGATTAAAAAGAAATTCTTTACTCAAAATATTATATTTCGATGTAACTTATTTACGAGAGAAGCTACCATCCCAAAAAGAAAGGAGAAATTTTAGGAATCTTTTGGGTCCGAATTCACTTTGATTATTTGAGAACAAACACAATCTAATCGGTGTGGATTGATCAACTCAATAATTGTATACGACGCTAAAGAATCACAAAGTAATAATATAACTCCGCTCGCTACCTGATGAATGACAGTATTACAAATCATATCCTACAATAGATATGCACAAACATGTATTTTCTCACGAGTAATGCTAGGGACCATAAAATTTTCCCATAAAAATTATCGTAATGATGTGGCGTTGATAACATGGAAAAATGAAAAACTTTAATTGATGGAATTATTATGAATGCAGATGGAGTTATTTCATTTAATATTTCTACAACCAATCAAATGATGACATGTGAATTATGGTAACTTTTATGGATAAATTTTTATGGTCCTCTAACATTTTTCTTTTCTCATTATAACATCTTTATATATATATATATATATATATATATAATAGGCCAACATGAGTCTGTTTATGAAAAAATGGCGAGAAACTTTAATCTCGTGAAATTACTAATTTACCCTCGTGTTTACTAATTTTTGAAGAAGTTGTTGTTTAAGGGAGTCAAACTTGGGTCTTCTAATTAATTGGTACATTGTCTTACCAGTAGGCCACATATTCATATGTGTTATTAATGAAAGCACATAATATATGTGTGTGTCACGTGAATCTAATTGAAAGTGAATAATATTTATCTAGCTTAACGATAAAATGATCTAATTTTATACTATATAATACACATACACCAATATGGGGTCTTCAATATGGGTTTTGTTTATGAAAAACTGGTGAGACATTTTACTCTTTTGAAATTACTAATTTACCCTCGTGCTTATAAATTTTTGAAAAAGTTGTTGTTTAAGGGAGTCAAACTTGGGTCTTCCATTTAATTGATACATTGTCTTACCAGTATGCCACGTATTCATATGTGTTATTCATTAAAGCACATAATATATGTGTGTCACGTGAATTTAATTGAAAGTGAATAATATTTATCTAGCTAAACGATAAAATGATTTATTTTTATACTATATAATACACCATTATGGGTTTATTGATGGAAAAATGCTGAGACCTTTTAATCACCTGAAATTACTAATTTACTCTCGTGTTTATTAATTTTTGAAAAAGTTATTATTCTAGCAAGTTGAACTTGGGTCTTTCATTTAATTGGTACATTATCTTACCAGTAGGCCACGTATTCATATGAGTTACTAATTAAAGCACATAATATATGCGTGTGACACGTGAATCTAATTGAAAGTGAATAAAATTTATCTAGATTAATGATAATCTATCTATCTATCTATCTATCTATCTATCTAACTATCTATAATATTATATCTATAATGGACCAAAAATAGATAAATTTCATGAAACATTTTATTCATGTGAAAAGATTAATTTACCCATGTGTTTATTTTATTTAAAAGAAATATTAATCGAGAAAATCGAACATTGGTGTAGCTATTAACTTGCACAACTCAATAGCCAATACCAACATGCCTAGACCCGACAATTTTATACACGACACGACTTACACGACACGAAACGACACGAAAATTTAGTGTTTGTGTTTGTATTTTAAGTACACGACACGAAAGTACACGACCCCGATTTAGTGTCGTTTTTGGATTTACCCTTCATGTACACGACACGCGTTAGCTAGGGCATCTTGTTCTATGTCAGGTCCTCAGGAATGGTCTGATACTGCTCCTGATATGATTGATTGTATTATTGTTTCAGAAATGGTTTAATGCAAGTGCTATTTTTCAAAAAAAAATAAAAAAAAATAAATATATAAATATTAGAAATATATATTATATATATAATATAAATATTAATTGATATTACACGAAAGTAATGTAAACTTTAAGAAATTTCGTGTAAACATTCGTGTTTTCGTTGCTATTCGTGTATATTTCGTTTCGTTTAGTTTTGTGTACACGAATGGTACACGAAAAAATTCAGGTATCTCGTGTCATGTCGTGTCAAGTCGTGTATCACTCGTGTCGTGTTCGTGTTACAGTTTTGGGTACACGATTTGAATTCGTGTCGTTTTCGTGTATAGCCAAAAAGTACACGAAACACAAAATTACACGGCACGAAACGACACGACACGACTGATTTGCCATGTCTAAACATGCCACTTTGCCTTATGTGTTTTGAATCATGCACTCAACATGTGAACGTGTCTCGTGTGTGGAGTAAAATTAATTTTATATTTTAATTTTATAATTTATAAATTAATAATTTATCAATTATACTTTTCTTTTTGCATTTGTTGATTATATTTATATTACACTAAAGAGTAAATGAATAATATTTGATATGTTATATACTTATATATTTTTACCAATATGTTAAATAATTTTAATAATCAAAATTTACCATATATTATTGGTTATATATATATATATATATATATATATATATATATATATTAATTTTTAAACAATTATCTAAATAATTATAAACATGTTACTAATTTATAAAGAGATGATTACTACTATATATAATGGTCTATAGATTTTTACGAAAAAGATAAATGAAGTGCATAATATGTATTTATTTAATATTAATATGATGTTTTTGTTAAGTACTTTTTACGTTAAAATCTACAATATAATGTTGGGAGTTGTCCCACATCGTTTGTGGGAGAGACAAATTGTTAGTTAATAAGCAGTCAGTTAACTCGATTAGTATGAGGCCTTTTGGGAATAACTCAAAAACAAATCTGCGCGGGCTCAATCTAGAGCGAAAAATATCATACTAATGTGGAGTTATGGCTCACTTGCAGCCCAACAAGTGGTATCAGAGCTATGGTTATAACGGTCCATAACAATCTCAAGATGAGCTCCCAGATGGACCGAGGAAGAGGCAGATGGGCTACCCATGTTGAGCTTAAGGGGAGGCAGGTGGGCCTGAAGGGTTTCGAGCACATAAACGCAACGAAAAACGTGAAAATAAACCAAAATTCGAAACCCCTCCGTATGATCCATGCGAAAACAAAATATTTAATTCGGAGATTAAGAACAAATACCTTAAGAAGCTTTAACAGTTCATTAATGGAGGATTAATGGAGATCCAAAGCTTGTTCAATCACCACGTATCCCGCTCTCGTGATCTACGCTCTACGTTATCAACACGAACGATTTTCTTGAAGGATTGATGTGTACTAGAACCCAAAAACTGCTTCTTTCTCTCTCTCTTTTCATGCTCTCATAAACGGCTAGGGTTTCTTATAAAAACGTTTTTCCACACATAAAGTCACCCTCTAAAAGACTTTATATAGAGAAGAATAAACTTTATTAATTATAATCCAATTATAATTAATACTAATCCGAAATTTCAATTTATTATTTAATTAAGTCTCACTTAATTAATTAATAACTTATTTCAGAATTAGTTTAAGTAATTCCCTTTTCTATTTAATTAATTAATTAAGTCATACTTAATTAATATTATAAATAAAATGAATTACTTATTTAATTTAAATTATTTCTCCTTCAAGCGTTCTTTGTATGTGACCGTATAGGTTATTATTACGTTGACACCAATTTTAATAACTAATTAAAATTGTAAACAATGAGCGACATCTAGTAATACATCATTGCTACCCAAGTAATAATAATTAAATCGGTGATTCGATTAAGCCTTTCGTGAATAATGTTCAATATAATATAATCTCTTTAACCTTAATATTATAGATTAAACTCGAGGCATGTAGTGTGTCATCCTCTTCATAATTTAATCTTAATTTTCTTGATTGATGAGTAGACTAATAAATCAAATCAACATTTAAGCACGATTGTGCATTTCATAGTCTCACTCAAACAAGAGGCCAATAATACCGTTCCTAAAATTAGGAGGGTTAAATCCCATCTAGATCATTCATATTTCTCATACGATTCATAATATACCCAATGCCCACTTTTATCATCACCCGGTCAAAGGTAACTTTTAATGTAATCAAAGTATATTAATTCTCGTATAGAAATATATTGATTTCAGGTCTAAGGATCATTACACCATTATCACAGTTAGAATTATTTATGACACTATTAACATGTGTAATCTCACGACGGGTCAATCCAATGTCATGTACTCTTACATGCACCTATGTTTTGACTTTAGTATCACCATACCTATGACCAATGAGATATGGTCATCAGTCAACAAACATACTAGTTTCTGTGCATTAATATTGTCCTTAAATAATAACACTCGATTAGGGATATTTAGGAATAAAGATACTATTCATATAATCTTATTTTTAAGTCACATACTTAAAGATATCAAATACGTATCATAATTCCAAGGACATTTATTATGCTAAAATTTATAACGCAGTAAATAAAGACATAATAAAATAATAATAATAATAATCAATAAAACATAATTTATAATAATAAAATGTTTTCTTTAAAAATAAAAGTATTGTCTCTAGAGCACTAATACTAACAATCTCCCACTTGCACTAGAGCCAATATCCCATGTATCTAATACATTTGGAACTAGTGTGACTTACATGCTTATCCTGCGACAAAGCCTTAGTCATGTCTGTCTAGAAACTAGCATCCGTGTAACATTTTACATCCAGCTTCCCATCTCCTCCATATACCAAGAATGAGTCTTTAGTCCTCTTCAGGCACTTAAGAATATTCTTGATTCCAATTCAGTGACCATCACTTGGATTAGACTGGTACCTGCTCGTCATGCTTAAAGCATACGAGACATCATGACGAGTACATATTATCACATACATTATGGAAACAATTTCCGAAGTATATAGAACCATACTAATGTGGTCCATATCATCCAATGATTTCAGACCAATTATTTTGAGATCACTATCTCATGAGACATGGGAACATTTCCCTTTTAGCCTATTTGCATCCCTAATTGGTGCAATACATTGTCAATGTCTATGACTTAAGCCGAAAAATCTTCGTGATCTATCTCTATAGATCCCGATCCCTAAGATATAGGACACATCTCCTAAGTCTTTCATCAAGAAACTATTTCTCTACCAAGTCTTAACAGTCTGTTGAGAAAGAATGTCATTCCTTATTTGTAATATATCATCTATATATGATACTAGGAATGCCACATGGCTCCCACTAACCTTCTTGTAAAGACACGGTTCATCTTCATTTTGAATAGAGCCAAACTATTTGACCGTTTCCTCAAAACGTATATTCCATATCCTCGAGGCTTACTTTTATCCATAAATGGATCGACATAACTTATAAACCATTCTAGCAAAACTTGGATCTACAAAACCTTATGTAAAGCAAAATATAACATAAGATGTAACAGAGATAACTACAACTCAACAAAGAACAAGACATACAATAATATTAACAGAAGCACAGGAATCCAGAAGTAAAGAAGAAAAGGTAAACTCAAAAAATCAAAATATGGTATGTATTCTTGAAGTCCGTAAACATGTCATGGAAAGAAGTTCATTAATATGTTCAAGCCTCAGTGACAAATAAAGAAACAAGACTTTCAAGACTACAGAAGTATTTGAATGATTAAGAGTTCGTACCATAGGATTTCAGTGATTTTAATGAAACAACCAGAAGGACAAAGGACTTATCAACAACATTGAATTGAAGACATAGAAGTATTGATCAAGTGTTAGTCATCTGTGAACCAGACCAGTTGCACAAGTTGTCAGCACTTAAAAGATCAAGATGTTTATCATCTCAGAAGAAATTGATTTAAGTCTAAATCTGAAACATCCTAAAAGTGAAAAGAATATTTCAAGGTATGTTTAGGTTTAATTGGAAGTACAATATGCTTGCTGAAAAAGGAGAGAACCTTCAAGGATCAAAATGCAATTAGAAAACATTCGATAGTTTTTAAATTAAGGAGCAGGTGAAAACTTTATATCTTTGCCAGGTTGATGAAAACTTGAACGGCCAGGATCATTCCTAAAAAGCTTCGATAGTTTTCTAAGTCTACATTTGAAGAGTGAAGACAGTGTCTTCTTCAGTTAGTGTTTTCACAAGAACATTTACGAAGAGAGAGTTTGAAGCCAGAGAAATTGACAGAGAAATTAATAGTGCTTTGAATTCTATCATTGTATTGATTTTGTGTAACCTAAACTCATTGAAGCTAATCCCACAGATTAGAATTGTAGCACCCTTCGTGGTTTATATTTATGAAACGATATATTCCCCGACTCATGTTTTGATTTGGTATATTTGATTTCGGACTAGAACATAAATAATTATCCGCGAACGAAATCCAATAATTTATGAGTATCGTATTCAACCCCCCCTTCTACGATACTTTGGACCTAACAATTGGTATCAGAGCTTCTTGATTGACATACAAATCAGATACGGTGAATAAGACCATAATCAAACAAGGCTTGAAAATTTGTAGCAAATTTTTTAATTTTCAAAATTTTTCATTTTACTGGAATTTCTTGAATCTTAGATAGTTTGAAATTTTCAGAAACCATGAGTGCTCCAAAGACAACTGCTGGTATCAAAGTTCCCCCCTTTACTAGAGATGATTTCGGTATGTGGAAAATGAAGATGCTGTTATTTATCAAGGCATCTAATCCATTGTACATTGGTATTTTAGAGAACGGACCGTTTGTACCAATGAAACCAGTTGGCGAAATGACAACTCCTGAAGGTACCAGAGTTCCCCAAGGTTCTACCCCAAAGTAACCATATGAGTACACAGATACATATAAAGAATTGATTCGATTGGATACATGTCTGATGCTGATATTAACAGACTCCGCAGACAAGGAAATGAGTTATCAGATTATGAACTGTATAAGAGGGAAACAAATGCGGGATACCATAAATTTAATAATGGAAGGTACTGAAGACGTGCAGGAAAACAGATTGGACATCCTGACATCTCAATATGAATCGTTTAGGTCACTTCCTGGAGAAAGTATAACTCAGGTCTTTGAGAAGTATATTAAGCTGCTGAATGAATTATCCATGAAAGGGAAGACCTATCCTTTGAGAGAGACAAGCAGGAAGTTCATGATGACACTGCCCCATCATGTAGAACACAAGTCCTCATCCATAAAGGAAAGAATAGATTTTACTAAGATGTCATTGGAAATGATCTATGGCAAGCTTAAAACTTATGAGATGGAGCAAGAACAAAGAGTAATAATCTACGGACCAGGGACAGTGGACAACAAAAATACTGCACTCGCAAGATCAGCTACACTTGTAGTGAATGAACCAACAACTTCTGATATTCAGGTTCAAACCCCTAGAGTTGGAAATGAAGTGATAATATAGGCTGAAATGGATTCTGCAAATCTGGGTGCTGATGAAAATGATTACTACACCCTAGAAGAACTTGAGCAAATGAAAGACAAAACCATGGCGTACTTAGCTGCAAAGTTTAGCCACATTCGTTTCAAGAGAAACCCTAAGTACAATTTCAAGGGCTCAACAAACAGATTTCAGAAGAACAAGTATTCATCAGGCTCTGGCTTTTAGGGAGGCTACAAGACAGGCATGATTGATAGAAGCAAATCAAGATGCTACAATTGCAATGAGTTAGGGCATTTTGCCACTGAATGCTAGAAGCCTCGTCAAGCAAGAGACAAGAAAGGTGTCTATGAGAAGAAGGATTCTTATGATGAGCTGAAAAGAGAAAATGCCAAGCTGAAACAGCAACTGGAAGCCTTATCTGGAAAGCAGAAAGGAAAAGCTTATATTGCATATGGAAAAAGCTTATATTGAAGATCCAGATTGGGTGATTGCAATGCAAGATGAACTCAATCAATTTGAAAGGCAGAAAGTTTGGAAGCTGGTACCCAGGCCTAAAGGAAAATGTGTTATAGGAACAAGATGGGTATTCATAAATAAACTGGATGAATATGGCATTGTAACGAGACACAAAGCCAGACTGGTTGCTAAAGGTTACTCTCAAGAAGAGGGTATAGATTATGATGAAATCTATGCACCAGTAGCAAGACTTGAGGCCATCAGGATGTTTCTGGCATTCACAGCACATTCCAATTACAAGGTATATCAAATGGATGTGAAAAATGCATTTCTGAATGGGGAGCTAGAAGAAGAAGTGTATGTGGAACAACCTCCAGGCTTTGAGGATTCAAATCTGGTGGACTTTGTATACTTTTTGTTCAAAGCTCTCTATGGACTCAAACAAGCTCCAAGGACATGATATGACACTCTCTCTGAATTTTTACTTGAAAATAACTTTACTAGAGGTGTCGTAGATAAAACTCTCTTTTACAAGATGCACACAAATGATTTGATATTAGTGCAAGTATATGTTGATGACATAATATTTGGTTCTACTAATGATGATCTTTGCAAGAGATTTGCTAAGTTAATGCAGAGTCGATATGAAATGAGCATGATGGGTGAATTGTCATTCTTTCTTGGACTACAAGTGTATCAAAGGTAAGATGGAATATTCATTTGCCAGTCCAAGTACATCAAGGACCTTCTGAAGAAGTATCAAATGGAAGACTCATCTACAACAAAGACTCCAATGCCAACTGCCACTAAGCTTGATAAGGATGAAATTGGTAAAAAGGTTGACATCACAAGCTATAGAGGTATGATAGGCTCTTTACTATATCCCACTGCAAGGAGACCAGATATAATGTTTGCAACATGCTTGTGTGCTAGATTTCAGTCTGATCCCAAATAATCTCATCTAATAGCTGTTAAGCGAATATTTAGATATCTTAAGGGAACCCCAAATCTTGGAATTTGGCACCCTGAAGATACATGATTTGATCTTATTGGATATACAGACTCAGATTTTGTAGGTTGTAAGATTGATCGGAAGAGTACTTTAGGAATCTGTCAGTTTCTTGGAAGAAGGTTAGTTTCTTGGTATAGCAAGAAGAAGCACTCAGTATCCACATCAACAGTTGAAGATGAATACATAGCTGCTGGTAGCTGTTGTGCTCAAATCTTGTGGATGAGAAACCAACTCCGTGACTATGGACTTTTGTTGACTAAGATTCTAATATTCTGCGACAATACAAGTGCCATAGCAATCTCCAACAACCCAGTGCAACATTCGAGGACCAAGCACATCGATATCAGGTATCATTTTATCCGAGAGCATGTCATGAATGGAACTGTGGAGTTACACTTTGTACCCACAGAGGAACAAATTGCAGGCATCTTTACTAAACCGCTTGATGAATCCACTTTTTCTAAGCTGGTTGGTGAACTTGGGATGTTAAATCTTTCTAATTGTTTTTAATTAGAAGTCAGTAATTGCAAGATAGTCCTAGTAAATACATGAGTTTAAGAATTTCTATATCCTTAGGACTTGTGAATTTATTTTCAAGAGCAATTCTCGTAAGTTAAAATTATTGTACTAATTTTATGTCATAGTTATGGATGATATATCTTCTTGCATTTGATTATTTAATAATTCTAAAATTATTTAAGTGCTAATATTTTTTCTAAATATTTAAGCATTTATTTAATTCGAATTATTTTACTTTGTTTTGAACTTTGTAAAATAATGCAGCATAATCTATTAGATTTTAATTGGTTTATATCAGTTAATGATGTTTAGTCGATTTTATTCTAAGAAAATTGTGAGTTTTCTGTTGGCTTTGAATTTTTGGTGAAATTGTTGATTTAAAATAGATTCTAAGTTTGATAGAAAACAGGTTAAGAAAAGTTCATTTTTAAACAAGAACAGGTTTGAAAAAGAACTGTGCAGCAAAATCTATCGAAAATGATATTTCGATGGTTTTTCTAAGTATTAAACAAAAAGTATCAAAATAATATTTCGATGGTTTTTGTTAAAGAAAAGAAAAACTATCGAACAAATATCTCGATGGTTTTTGAGAAATGAAATGAAATCTATCGGAAGCATTTAATTCTTTAATATTTACAATTCTCGATGGTTTTCATACAGTACAAATTCTTGATAGTTTTTGGTTTTGAAAGTTAAAAACCTTCGATTGTTTTCCATAGAAGTCTGTTTAAATTCCTATTTTATCAACTTCGATAGTTTTTCAAAAAACTATCGAAGTGTGATTAGACTTTTATGCCCCTCAGAAAAACTGTCGATAGTACAATTTTAAAAACTATCGAAAATAAAATTACAAAAATACCACTGTAGTTCTGTGAGTATTTAACAACCCCTTAGACGTTTTTTACTATTTTCAGATATAAGAGCTTTACAAGATACTTACGAATATATATATATATATATATACAGACAAGAACATCAACATCGATAGGTTTCTTGATTTTTACCCGATTAAACTTGATAAAATCACTATTTCACCATAGTTAATTGATTTTAACCGTGCAATTGTGTTTGGTTTGAGTTTTGTACTCATTTTTAAGAAGAAATCCATTGACTGTCAAGTTTTAAAAACTCTAGAAAATTGTCAACACTGTTCTTCTTTGGAAATTAATTGTTAAACAGTTGATTTCTTGAAGTTTTAAGAGAAATATTCGAAGTTAACAATTTAGGGTTCTTGATTTAAAGTGTTCGAGTTTGTGCAATCAGAAAAAGGGTTATTTAAAAAAAAATTAATTAGAAATAATTAATTAAGATAGTTTTGGTTTTAATTCTAATTTTCTGGATTTTTTTGAAAATATAATGACCGGAGAATTTATTATTACCAAAAAAAATCACGTCTCATTTCAAAATGTGCAATCCATTGCGAACCTTCAGTTTCGTGCATGGGCACAATTTTTGAACACACATTCCTTAGTGGCATATGCTTTAAGTACTCATGCGGTCCTTTGTATTGATCAATTGACTACACTGTACACTACAATTACTAACACATCTGAGAACAACATCTTGTCCTTCAGTTTTGTTTTGCCAGGGGGCAGAACAATAAGGGTGACGGAACATGACTTGAATAGAATTTTACATTTTCCAACAGAAAATCTTGTTCCGGATCCCACCACTGAAGAAATACATGTTTTCTTCACTCTCATTAGAAGTCAACAACCTAACTTCTTTGTGGGAGAGTTTCTGAAGCATTACCTAACTAAGCCATGAAATTTCTTCTTTCACACTCCAATCCATGTTTTTACTGCTAAGCTTACAAATCTGCATGGTATTCCTATGTTTCTTCAGAAACTAGGGTTTGCTATTGCTAACAATAGGCATATTAACATAGGAAGACTTGTGATTGAACAGATATGTTAGATATAATTGCTAATGTTTGTTTATCAGTGTTTAAGCAACAGGTACTGACAAGAGTTTATCAGAAGCCAGTCAGAGTTTAGTTAAACTCTGACAGGGTAAAGAGTTTAATTGAAGCCGGTCAGAGTTTATTTAAAGTCTGACAAGGTGAAAGTTGAATTAGCTGTCGGTGCAGAATTGAAGATTCTAGAAGCAATATATTCTGAAGATAGAATGAAGCAGAATATATTGATACAGCTAAGGAGATTGGAATAGAAGACTGAAGCAATCCTTAATTGATATGAATTGTATAGCTAACTTATAGGAATATCAATTAGAGATGGATTGTATGTAGCTGTGTACTATATAAACACAGATAGGTTATCCCTAGAAGGGACGCGTGAATATTGATATATTATTCTTGTAACCTAGAAGCTCTTTGTGATTCATTAACATCATAAAGAGAGAAGCTGTTAATACGATTACAGTTTTATTGATTCATAAACAGTGTTTTTAATTATCGTTATTCTCATACATACTTGATTATATTGTGTATTCGGCCTAATAATTGGTATCAGAGCCAAGGCTGTTTAATATATACAGTTTTACGATTCAAACACAGTAATAATCATGTCTGAAGAAAATCAAACTGCTTCCAAGGCTGAACAGGTTAAGCCTAATTCTGTGAGTCGATATGAAACAATCAGGGTTCCGATTCTCAGGCCTGTAGAGTATCCGATTTGGAAGGTGAAGATGACCATGTTTCTGGAGGCTACAGATCCAGAATACCTTGACAGAATTAATGATGGTCCTCATATGCCAACTAAATTGTCCCCTGTTGTTGATGGTCAAGAACAAAAGACTGTTCCAAAGGAAAAGAAAGATATGACTCCTGAGGATATCTCATCAATTGCAAAGGATGCAAAGGTTAGACATCTTCTCCACAGTGCTTTAGATAATGTTATGTCTAACAGGGTAATTGGCTGCAAAACTGCCAAAGAGATATGGGATGCTTTAGAAGTCAGATGCCAGGGAACAGGTGCTATTAAGAAGAACAGAAAAACAATACTCACACAGGAGTATGAGCACTTTGATTCAAGAACTAATGAAACCTTGACTGAGACTTATGACAGATTTTGCAAACTGTTGAACGATCTGTCTCTGGTAGATAAGGAATATGAACTTGAAGAGTCCAATCTCAAGTTTCTGTTATCTCTACCTGAAAAGTGGGATTTAAAGGCAACAACAATCAGAGATAATTATGATCTTGCTGATACAGATCTTGATGAAATCTATGGATTGTTAAAGACTCATGAACTTGAGATAGAACAAAGAAACAGGAGATCAAGCAAGAAGACAAAATCTGTTGCTCTCAAAGTCGAGGAGAAGCCCATCAAGAATGAATCATCAAGGAAGAAAGCCAAGGGAAAGGCTTTAGTGATCAAATCTGAGAGTGAGTCATCAAACTCTGATGATGATTCAAACTCTGATGAAGCTTCTGATTCTGAGGATGATGAAGAGGAGATGATGCAAATGGCTGCCTTGATGGTCAAGACATTTAAGAAGATGGGATTCAAGAACTTCAAGAAGGGTAAAAGATTCTCAAGGAGAGATTCAAATTCTGAGAAGAAGAATTTCAGAAAGTCTGATGGAAGGGATACCAAGTCAGGTAAGAAGGACAAATCTGAGATCCAGTGCTACAAGTGCAAAGAGATGGGTCACTATGCTCCAGAGTGCAAGAAATGAAGAACTGAAAAAGCACTCATCTCTAAAGGCAAAGACTGGGCAGATACTTCAGATTCTGATGATGGAGTGAATTATGCACTCATGGCAACTATCAAAGATGAAGTTGAGTCATCAGAAAATAAGGTACCTCTAACTACTTATGCTTATGATACTGATAATATTTCTGAATTAAGAATTTATCTTAAGAATATACATGTTAGTTATAGGGATCAGACTTTAGAGAATGAAAGGATTAAATCTGAGAATCTTAGTCTTAAAGAAAGAAACAAGTTTCTTGAAAGAGAACTTGTGAATATGAAGCAGATTCAAAAAGAAAGAGATGATGCTGTTTATGTAGAACAGGAGTTGCTGAAAAGATATAAGCAACTAGAATCTGATTTAGAGAAGGAAAGGAAAATAATCAAGACTTGGACAGATTCTGGAAGAGACACTCATCAAGTGTTTCAGACTGATTCTGTAGGTTTAGGTTATTGTGAAAATGATGAACTTAGGTTTAAAGACAAGGTTAAGGTAAAACCACAACTTAAACCTGTGAAATTTGTTCCAGAAGCCAATAAGTTAAAATCTGTTGTAATAAGGGAAGCTAATATGGAATCAGATGAATCTTGTGACAAACAGGAAAATATTATAACAGAAAAACTTATGGAATTAGAAGCTGTTAGAAAACCAGTAAAAACTTGTGAAAAACAGGTTAATGTTGGCTTGATGACAGGAAAACAGTTCAATCACAAGCTAAAAGAGGTAAAGTCTTCCATGAAACCTAAAGGTTCCAAGAGAAATAGGAATGGAAAAGTAGGCATAAATAATAGAAATAATCATATGCCTAATGCTAGTGCCTCAAGAAAAACATGTTACAGTTGTGGTAGTTCTAATCATCTTGCTAGATTTTGCACTAAGAACAAACATATTAATACTTTACCTTCTACATCAGAAGTAAAGAATGATTATGTTAGAGTAAAACCACAGACTTTGTGCAAACATTGTGGGAGCACTTGGCATTCTATTTACACATGTAAGAGTTATCATGCAATTTATCATAACTATTATGAGTTAAAACCCAACTTGAAATGGGTTAGAGCAAACTCTACTAGTGTAAAATCTGACAATGTTAGTTTAAACTCTGATAATACAGATTCCGCTGCAAAAGCTAACACTGTTAAGAAGGACAAAGGATCCAAGCAAGTCTGGATCCTTAAAACTAACACTTAGTGTTTGTTTGTGATTGCAGGGTATAATAGAGAGCACACTTATCTTGGACAGTGGTTGCTCAGGACATATGACTGGAAACAAAGCCCTGCTATCAGACTTTGAGGAGAAGGCTGGCCCAAAAGTTTCCTATGGAGATGGCAACATAGGACACACTCTGGGATATGGCAATATCAATCTTGGAAGTGTCATCATCACAAATGTAGCTCTAGTCTCAGGACTCAAGCATAATCTGTTATCTGTGAGTCAAATCTGTGACAGAGGAAACCATGTAGATTTTCATAGTGAATACTGTGAAGTTATCAGTAAATCTACTGGAAAAGTTGTTCTAGTTGGACACAGACGCAACAATATTTATGAAGCAAGTTTGGTAACAAACTCTGATGGAAGTACAGTGTGTCTGACTGCAAAAATGTCAAATGAAGAGAGTTGGAATTGGCACAAGAAGCTCTCTCATCTCAATTTGAACAACATCAATGAGCTGATAAGAAAGGATCTTGTAAGAGGACTTCCAAAATCAATACTTAATCTAGATGGTCTATGTGATTCTTGTCAAAAGGCCAAGCAAAGGAAGTCATCTTTCAAGAGTAAATCTGAATCTTCAGTAGTGGAACCTTATCATCTTCTACATGTTGATCTCTTTGGACCAGTGAATGTGATGTCAATGGGCAGAAAGAAATATGCTCTAGTAATTGTTGATGAATATACTAGATATACATGGGTGTATTTCTTATCAAAGAAGGATGAAACTGCTCAAATTCTGATGGATCATGTAAATCTACTGGACAAAGGATCACAGCACAAAGTCAAAATTATAAGGAGTGATAATGGAACTGAATTCAGAAACTCAATATTGGAAGCTTTCTGCAAGAAGAGAGGAGTCAAACAAGAATTCTCTGCACCTGGAACTCCACAGCAAAATGGTGTAGTTGAAAGAAAGAACAGAACTTTAATTGAAGCTGCCAGAACTATGCTTGATGAAGCAAAATTACCAACGTACTTCTGGGCAGAAGCTGTTCAAACTGCTTGTTTTACTCAAAATGCTACACTGATCAACAAGAATGGAAAAACACCATATGAAATGGTTAAAAACAAGAAGCCAAATTTGAAATATTTTCACATATTTGGATGCAAATGCTTTGTGTTGAAGACTCATCCTGAACAGTTGACCAAGTTCGAGTTAAAAGCTGATGAAGGAATCTTTGTTGGCTATCCATTGTCAACAAAAGCATTCAGAGTTTACAATCTGAGAACTAAGGTGATCATGGAATCCATACATGTGTCATTTGATGACAAGAAAATAATTGGACTTGAAGACAAGGATGGATATGATCAACTACGTTTTGAAAATGAAGATCTATTCTCTGATGATGTAAACTCTGACGAAGCAGGTTTGAAAAACCCTGACGGAGCATACTCTGAACCTCTACTGATAAATACTGAAGAAACTGAAAATTCTCAAATTGAACAAAATAGAGAACCAGTTGAGGGGGAGCGTGAAGAAGCTCAACAAGACACAGCAAGTGAGTCAGTTGAGGAAACTGATTCAAACTCTAACAGTTCAAACACTGAGCCATCCAACTCAAGGGGAGCCTCAGATACTGCTGAAAGTCAACGTATGAATCAGGAGAGCATGGATCAAGGGGGAGGATTCAATAATGATGCAAGAAACCACTTACCAACAGCCAGAAAGTGGACACAGGCACACACACCTGATCTCATAATTGGAGATCCTGATGCTAGTGTGAGAACTAGAAGTGCAACAAACAATGAGTGTCTGTATCATGCTTTCTTGTCTCAAACAGAACCAAAGAAAGTGGAGGAAGCTCTTCAAGATGCTAATTGGATTACAGCAATGCAAGAAGAGTTAAATGAATTTGAAAGAAATGAAGTCTGGACACTTGTACCTAGACCGAAGAACAGATCAATAGTAGGTACAAAGTGGGTTTTCAGAAACAAGACTGACAGTGAAGGTGTGATTACAAGAAACAAGGCTAGACTTGTGGCTAAAGGTTATTCACAACAGGAAGGAATTGATTATGATGAAACCTTTGCTCCAGTTGCAAGATTGGAGGCCATAAGAATTTTTCTGGCCTATGCTGCACACAAGAAGTTTAAAGTCTTTCAGATGGATGTAAAGAGTGCTTTTCTCAATGGGAAGCTTGAAGAAGAAGTGTTTGTTGAACAACCACCAGGATTTGTAGATTCCAAGCATCCAGATTATGTCTACAGGCTTGACAAGGCATTATATGGACTAAAGCAAGCACCAAGAGCATGGTATGAAACTCTTGCTCAGTTTCTTTTAGAAAGTGGGTTCACAAGAGGTACAATTGATAAAACCTTGTTTTATTTCAATTCTGGTGATGATTTGCTTTTAGTTCAAATTTATGTAGATGATATTATTTTTGGATCTACTAATGACAAACTTTGTAAGAAGTTTGCAAAGCTTATGCAATCCAGGTATCAAATGAGCATGATGGGAGAGCTTAGTTACTTTCTAGGCTTACAAGTAAAGCAAACAGATGATGGTATTTTTATCAATCAAGCAAAGTATACCAGAAATCTTCTAAAGAAATTTGGTATGCTTGATAGTTCATCTGCTACAACTCCCATGGCTACAGCAACGAAGCTTGACAAAGACACAGGAGCCTCAGTAGATATGACCAACTACAGAGGAATGATAGGGTCTCTACTGTATCTTACTGCAAGTAGACCTGATATCATGTATGCAACATGTCTTTGCGCAAGATTTCAAGCAGATCCCAGAGAGCCTCATCTAACAGCTGTAAAAAGGATTTTCAAATATCTCAAAGGAACCATAACCTTGGGTTTGTGGTATCCTAGAGAATCAGAGTTTAAGTTAATTGGTTACTCTGATGCAGATTTTGCAGGCTGTAAGATAGACAGAAAAAGTACAAGTGGAAGCTGTCAATTTTTAGGTGACAGATTGGTTTCTTGGTACAGTAAGAAACAGAAATCAATTTCTACATCCACTGCAGAAGCAGAGTATATAGCAGCTGGTAGCTGTTGTGCACAGATTTTATGGATGAAGAATCAATTGCTGGATTATGGGTTAAGGTACTCTAGAATACCTATTTTCTGTGATAACCAAAGTGCTATTGCTATGACAGGTAATCCAGTACAGCATTCCATGACCAAGCACATCAGCATAAGGTATCATTTTATCAGAGAACATGTGGAAGAAGGAAACATTGAGCTTCATTTTGTGTCTACAGACCAACAACTTGCAGATATCTTCACCAAACCTTTGAGTGAAGCTACTTTTACAAGATTGGTAAATGAACTTGGAATGATCTCTGGTTCTGACTAGAGATACGGGTTAGACTCATTTTTTTTTGTTCATGATTTCTTACATGTGTTAACTGTTATGTGAACCAGCATGTTAAACTCTGATGATAAACTCTGTGAAGTGTCAGTCATAATCTGAAAGTAAACTCTGGTGTTAAACTCTGTTGGTCATACTCTGGTAATTACAGTTTAATGCTATTCTCTAACTGTAATTTTGTCTGAAACATATGGACCAATGAAGAAATTTGTATGAAGCATAATTCTCAGTAAGTAATTGTGAATCCTTAAGAGTTGATAGATTCTGATCTCATTTATGTGCAGTAAACTAACACAGCATGATACTGTCTCTATATTTATACCATCTCTTAGTTTATTGATCCTATACACTGAGTCTGTATTAGCTGTTTGCATTTTCTCTCATAAGTTAATTTTAATCACTGATGAAAAGTCTAAACTCTGATTACTTACTACAAATAATTCACCCTCAAATCAAAAGATGCCAACCAGAGCACAAATTCCTTTGAGATCATGTTGTGCCTAGGACGATCCAGGAACTTATTGTATGAAATAAGGGCTAAAATCTTTGATTTTTGGTGACTAGTGCCAACCACTGATTACTGGAAAAATAATAAATAAAAAAAAAAAAAAAAAAATTATATAAATAATACAGGGGGTGACAAATAAAAGACATATCCAAATGAAAGGATATCAGTAACACAGAGTTTAGATAGAAAAATCAGTGTCTATGTGAGAGTTTAGGCAACCAGGTTTTTACTACTTTAGTTTGTGGATTTTATGCACTTTGAGATGATCTAAATACTGATTTCGGTAAACTCTGCTACTACACACACATTTCTCACAACTGTACAGATTGAGAAAAGAGTTTATTGACAAAGAAGGATAAATGGTAAACACTGATGTATTGTGTGAAATACGCCGAGGTTACTTTATTTTAATCTATGATGGTTAAAATAATTTCCTTGTTTCAGACATTTTATACTCTTGAGATTAGTCATTTGTTTTTCGGCAAAAATATGATTGAACGGAGAAAAGAAAGAGTGCGTTTGATAAGTCCTGATAGTGATTCGTAATGCTACTGAGTATGTTAGTTTATTGTTTAAAGTGATATCATTTTTTTTACTTTACAATTACTATGCAATATTGATAATACTGATATGTAAAGAAACAAATTGTTTTTCATTAATTGATTCAAATTTACATTCAGACAAATTCATACTCATGTTAAGCTAATCTTTATGGTACATGCTAATCACTATGGTTACAAAGAGAAGATCTATTTAACCAGGATAAGTATCTGAATGCTACATCTGAAGCAGAAGAGCTAGAGCCAGAAGTTATTGTGCTCTACTACTTCTGATGAGAGCTACCCAGTTGTTCATCTGATTATTATACCATCTGGGATTGCTTGATAACATCCTGAAGATGAATCATCATCATCATCATCATCTTCCTGGATTCGCTTTCTGCTTTGCAGCTTGCAGGATTCCAAGAAGATTGTCTCCTCAGTACCAATCAGGAAGCTCTGCTGGAAGAGCATCATACAAATCTCCATAGTATCATTGTCTGCCAGGATGGGCACATCATATGGACCGGGACGGATGATGTGCACATAAGGATTAGAGATTGGTCCTTCTGCTATTTCATCATCTGCTATAAGACCTTCATCATTCAGAAAAGAAAGAACAAGAAACTCATCGATGATGTAGTTTGCTTGTTGAGGCCAGTTCATGTTCACGAATGATTCGACATCCATGAACTCAAAGGTTCCTGCCATTTGGTGTATGGTAATTTTAAGGTATGAAGCCTGTTGATAAAATGCTTCGGTTTTTAAAGCATTCAACAGGGTAACTGAAAGGTTTTTTTCTAGAATCGAAGCGCTTGGGATACTAAGGTGCGGAGTTTCGAGACAGTCATTATTATTCTGACTGTTGAGTTCCTTTGTATTTTATTATTGAAATTGATAATTTTATTATTATTGATTTTTTTTTTTCTTTTAAGCGAATATTTTGAGTGTTATATGTGATGACAGGTGTCTCCACGTTTGCACGTGTGTATTGGAAGTTGTTAGATACAGCTGTCAGCGTATTCACGTCTGACATCTGTCCCACTAACATACTTCTAATCTTAACAGTTATTATTTAATACACTACATACACACGATTCAATCTTTTACGCATTTCATCTTTTCATAACATTTTACTCACACACAAACACTCAAACACTTTCTGAGTCCAGTATTTCTTGTTTTCAAATCTTACTAATGGCAACTACAGCGTTTATTGCATCTGAATTAGAATTTGTCCCAAATAACTACTCAGCTCCTGTAGCAAATGAGAACGCACCGGAGGCGTTTCATTTGATTCAGAGTTTCTTGTCAAACTCTGATATTGGTACTGCTCTCACCGCACCATCGAAGCTGTCTGCGACTCAAATTCGAACTTTTTGGCAGACAGGTACTTATGATAATGGAGGAGAGTCTGGATCTCCATCTATCATTTTTGAGTTTCAAGAAGATCAATTTGTTGTTACTCCTACTACTGTTCGTGATGCTTTGGGTCTTGAAGATTTTAATGCTTTCACGATATCTGTTGGTGATTCTGAGTTGGTTAGGATGATGAGAGAAATCGGCTACTCTGGACCTTTGTCAAAGATAGGTCAACTCAAAAGGCCATTTTGCGTAAGGAGTGGAGCTTCTTTTTCGATTGCATTACTCGGGCTTTTGGAAAGAAGTGCACTAATTGAGATGCGATTCCCACGGATAGTCTACAGATCGGGTATTCTCTTCTCTATGGCAGTCAATTTGATGTTGCTAGATTAGTTTTAACTAATATTGGTGAGAAAATGCTAGAGAATAGAAATGTTGTTTACTTTTCTCGGTTTTGTCAATTGATATTCAATCATTGCTGTCCAAATGTTGAGATTGTAGAGAATGATGTTATACTTTCATTTAAATTACACAAACGTATATTCTCTGACCTTATCAACAAGGACAACAAGAAAGGAGAAGTTGGTCCTTTAATGTTACCTGCATCTGTGCAACAATTTCTTGACAACTCACAACAACAACGTGTCTCAACTGCTGAAGCTGGACCTTCTGTATCTCAACCACAGAGGTCAAAGAGATCTAAAGTTCGAGCAGTTAAGTCTGGTGAAGCTGAGGTATCAAATGTTGATGCTGTGCCTCAGAGAAAAAGAATGAAGAAAAGGCGAGCCCACAGGGCAAAGTCTGTTGCTGCTGCTTCTAGTGCAGACTCAGAAACTGAAGCTGATGAAGAAAATCTTCATCAGAGAAAGAGAAGATTAGTTGCTAATCAACTTTTTGGTGATATTATTGCCAATTTGGATAAAGAACCTGAGGACACAGAAGCTCCTACATCAAAAACTAATGATGTAGTTGAGGAAGCTGCTGCATACTCTGACAGCAGGATTGTGGATCATGAAGATACTATACCGGAAGCTGATCAAGCATCTACTGAGTTAGTAGAACCTATTGCTTCACACACAGAAATCATTTCTATTGATTTTGAGAAAGGTGATGAAGTAGATCAGATTAGAGTTGATCCAGTTCCAGAAGCTGTTGCTGTACATGCTGATGCAACAGATAATGATCATGAGGATATTATCTTTCTTGAAACTTTGCAACAATCAGTTGTTGAGATTGTTCAAAGAGAAGCAGAGGTTACTGCTCCAGCAAACTCTGATGTTCCTCAAACTGTAGCAGATCAAGTACCTGATGTGACTGCACAGTCAATTGATGAAATCACTGCTGAAAATGTGTTTGAAGATATTCACAGAGAGGATGACAATGCTGAAGCTAGTCCTATTCATTCAAACTCTGATATTCATGTGGAAATTTCTGATATTCAAGCAAATTCTACTGAAGAAAGGGAAGTTCAAAGGGCTGCTTCTGAGCATTTTCAGAATATGTACTACAATGCATGGGCTAATGCAGATTGTATCTTTCCAGCGCAAAGGGCTGCAGAATTTTTATCTGATTCTGTCAAGAAGATTACAAATCCTGATGTCCTTACGAGCTTACAGGCAACTGTTATTCAAGTCAAATCTCTCAATAATAGATTTGATGAGAATCAACAAATGCTTACAAGTCTGAGGAATGAAGTAAGCCTGAGGGATCTTACTTTAAAGGCTGACAGAACTTATTATTATACCATGTTCAAGCAGCAAGCCAGGGATTCTGAAGAAATCAAGAAGAGGCTTGGGACAGTTGAGGACAACCAGAATGCTATGTCTGCTCAACTGACTTCTATTTCTACTGCGCTTGAATTGCTGACATCAGTACTACTTTCTGATGATGTCAAAAAGGGTGAGAGTATACCTAAAGACAAATGCAAAGATACTCAAACTCTGAGACGGAAGGATGATTCTGCTGATGGTGGAAGCAAGGAATCTGAGAAGAATTTACTTTCTGTTCAAGGAAAAAGAAGATCAAAATTAAATTCTAATAGGTTGACAAACTCTGGTAAAGAAATTTCAAACTCTGCCAGTGGTTCAAGACTTAAGAGTTTAATTATTTCAGCCAATCCATTAACTGATGAAGAAATTGCTACCAAGATGTTTCTAGAAGAACATGGTAATGAAGCTACAGTTGAAGACATCGAAGCTGAAATGCTGAGTCTTGCTGAAGAGCATGAGAAGAAGTTGAAGGATGGTACTTATAAGAAGAAGGAAATCAAGGCTCCTAGAAAGAAAGAAAAAGGAATTGTTATCAAAGAGAATGTAAACTCTGATCAGAGCTTACAGTACTCAAGGAGGCCTGTGATTAAAAATGCTGATAAAGGAAAAGGTAAACTGGTAGAAGAAGAGCAGTTACCTAAGAAGATTTATTCAACCTCTGACATTGCTCAAGTTGAAACAAGATTACCAAAATCAACCTCTGACGCTGCTCAAGTTGATGATGCTATTGAAGTTAAGCCAGCCTCTGACAAGGCTCAAGCTGTGCAAACTCAGCTAGCTCCTCAACTCAAAGGTTTCTTAAGACCTGTACTCTCTGAAACTCTGACACTTCAACCTGTGGATTTTTCTCAAACCAGGACTGTACTTGGAAAAGAATCTTATGATAAGTCTGGTTTAGGTTCACATAGGGAGAAGAGAATAAATAACAGATTTCAAGACAATATTTCACTGACAGGATCTGGTATTGGGAATACACAAGAAAATCTTGATAAGTTAGAATCTGTTCAGTTGATTTTTCACAAGATCTTGAAGAAGCAGTTTCTGTTATATTTCATGAGTGATGGAAGAGTTTATAGAATTGGAGAATCTGATGTAAATCTCAAATCATGGGAAGAACTTGAATATGTACTTTATCTGTTAAAAGTTAAGAACAGACATACCCATAATGTTGCTCAAATCTTAAGAGAAAAGATGCTGAGATCAAAAGTGATGCTTGGAGGAGGAGAAGTCTCAAATGCTTATATTCCAAAGTATAGAGATCATACTGGAAAATTGGTGGAGATGAAGAGAAACAGTGCTAGATTTAAAACTGCACTGGGATTAAAAGTCTTAGAATTCAATTTAGAGTCAGATAAAGCTCAGTACATTCGGCTAGGGAATGATATGAAGAAGAACAGTATCTATTCTCTGAGGGCTGCCATATATCAAACTGGAGAAGGAGATCCAGAGTATAAGGAGCTGAAAGAGATTATGATAACTGAACTTGAGAATGCTGAGAGAAGACTGCTGATTGATTATCTCAGGACTGTGCCTGATATTGAAGAAGTCAAGTAAAGTCTGATTGTAAGTTTTTAATATTTTCTATTCTAAGTCAAATTTAAACTCTATTTTAAATTAAACTCTGTTATATGTTAAACACTGCATTTGTTAAAAGGTTTTGACATCATCAATTATATGTTTTAACTTGTACATTTTATTATGAACAAGTTGGGGGAGATTGTTAGATATAATTGCTAATGTTTGTTTATCAGTGTTTAAGCAACAGGTACTGACAAGAGTTTATCAGAAGCCAGTCAGAGTTTAGTTAAACTCTGACAGGGTAAAGAGTTTAATTGAAGCCGGTCAGAGTTTATTTAAAGTCTGACAAGGTGAAAGTTGAATTAGCTGTCGGTGCAGAATTGAAGATTCTAGAAGCAATATATTCTGAAGATAGAATGAAGCAGAATATATTGATACAGCTAAGGAGATTGGAATAGAAGACTGAAGCAATCCTTAATTGATATGAATTGTATAGCTAACTTATAGGAATATCAATTAGAGATGGATTGTATGTAGCTGTGTACTATATAAACACAGATAGGTTATCCCTAGAAGGGACGCGTGAATATTGATATATTATTTTTATAACCTAGAAGCTCTTTGTGATTCATTAACATCATAAAGAGAGAAGCTGTTAATACGATTACAGTTTTATTGATTCATAAACAGTGTTTTTAATTATCGTTATTCTCATACATACTTGATTATATTGTGTATTCGGCCTAATAAGATAATTCTGTGCATGGGACCATTGGAAGAAAGAACAAGCATAGATGATGTGCTTTGTTTCTATCCAAGGTTCCTACAGTTAATTCTCAATGATATGTTAACATATGAGGAAAGAGACATCTTTGCGGATGAGGAGACAATGGACTGCATGAAGATGAAGAGCAATGCCATAACAACTCTAATAAAGAAGAATCATCTTCCAGGGGTGCCTACTGTTCTCACAGACTATCTTAGAACGGTACCCCTACCACTTCTACCCCCAGGGGAACAGGTAAATCAAGGTATTATTCCTGAACCTGTAATTGCTCCTCAACCGGAACCAATGGATATTGATCCAGAGCCCTCAATGGCCATTCCTGACCAGGAGGTTGAAAACCAACAACCTCTAACCATGGTCACAGATCCTTTGGACGAGCCAAACGAAACTATAACCGAAGCTCCTACCCCTACTATACCAAACATTCAAACATCCGTGAGTGTAGAGGGAGATAGTGCCTTAGCAGCACCACATAAGGAGATACGCCCTTCAACAACAGCTCTGCCTTCCTCTAAAAGGAGATGAATAGAAACCGAGGCAACTGTTGATACTTTATTTCAATCATCCAAAGAGCCCTTTACTGATTTTTCTGATGCTGATTGGGCAACGCTTACCAAAGCCATATCTGAACCCATACCCCAATCAAGTAAGGAAGAATTGACGGAAGCAACTAGTTCTCCGACCATATTACGGTCAGGACCACTGGTTGAAGGTTCTTTATTGAACCAAGAGTCTTCACAGACGTCGAGAGAAGGCTCTGACCCAAATGCAAAATCTAAAGGGTCATTGCCTAGCTCCCCAGATGGAACATATCTGGATCCTGCGGGTACATGGTCTGACGTAGGTGCAGATCGGCAACTCTGTGACGATGAATCAATTTCAATTGAGGAGTTAACTGAGGAAAAGTCTTCACAGAATTTAGAGGAAGTTTCAGGATCTCTGCTGTTAATAGAGCCTGATTCTAACCTCCTAGAGATTCAAACTCTAGATCCTGTTAAGGATACATCATCTAAGGATGATCAACAACTTGGTTTATCCAAGGACGGGGACTTGCGAAGCCCCATTGCACCACCAGTGACCTCCTTAAGGATGGCTACGGTGACTTCTGTTGCAGGTACACATAACAAGACGGGAATGAGTGAAACACCAACAGAAACGTTGAGTGAACACCCAGAGCCAAATGTGAGGAGTGACACCCAAACCCTAAAAAATATAGATGATCTGCTATAACCAACAGAAAGGGAAATACAAGTACAATCCACTCTCAAGGAGATGACAGTCCATGATAGAGAGGGAAATCCACTATTCAAATTCCCTCTCAGACCTTCTTTTGCCCAAGGGGTCTCCTCCAGTCAAGTTGATGGTTCTTTAACTTCAATACAATCACAGATTGACTTGGCTGCAGCTGATTCCCGAAGAACCTACAGAGCTGTAAGTAGTGCATCTATTACAATAACGGGTACAAAGCAGACAGTGGACTCCCTGAAGAAGGAAGCTTTGGAAGAACTGGTTGAATTAAGAGCAGACGTCAAAGACCTAAGATATGGATTTGTGAATGAAGTGCATGTTATTCAACAAAGTCAAGAAGCTTTATCTGAAGACGTTCTGGTTATCTGAGATGGTCAAGCAAGGGTCAAAGATTCTATGAATACGTTCTCAAGAGTGGAGTCTCGCCTCAACAAGAGATTGGACAGAATTGAGCAGACTACCAACTCAAGACTGAATGCCATTGACCAAAAGATAGCTTTTGTGAAAGAAATGACCACTGACATTGCTCTATTCATGGAAAATCAAGGTAATGGTCTGGAGTCCATATGGAATATGATGAGAAACCAACAACCTGGTCCTTCAACCTACTATGCTGAGGATTACTACATGGAGGATTCCTCAACTAAGGGGGAGAAAGGATGGGGAAAATGGGAAACAACAGAAACAATTACTATTCTAGTGAGACAGTACTGGATTGAAGATCTTGTACAAGAAGAGCAAGTTGAAGAGGGATTTGAGATCATGCATGAAAAACAACCAATGGAAGAGCATGAACCATATTATCCAGATCCAATTGAACATCCTATCTTGGATGATAATATGGATGAAGCAAATCCTCTATCAACAGAACAAGAAGGTGCCTTGGAAAGATTGAAAGCTGAGAAAGCAGAAAGAGATGCCAGACAAGCTGAAAAAGAGACACACCAAGAAATTCAAAGAAAGGAGAAGCTGAAAAGGTTTAAGATGTACAATGAAACAAGGAAGAAGAAGATGATAGATTTGGCACATAAACAAGGAAAGGAATGAGAGATAGCTTACAACACTTTTTGCGGAGTTGAAGATGGATTAGAAGTCAACGACAATGTGGAGGTGAAAGTTATCATTCAGGACATCAGAGGTGCAAATCAAGAAGATCAGACTTATTTCACTGCATTGAGAAATTCTCTTATCTACCTGAAGGCTGGGGTAAAAGCAAATGGTGCCTGGAACATAGTAATCAATTTCATTGATAAAGGTACATTTGTGATCTCCACAAAGTTTTTCGAACAGAGAACTTACACAGAATTGCAGGTGATGCTCCTTAAGATCCAGAGAATAACAAGGCTAAATGAACTGCTCCGTGATCATGTTAAGGAGATCTTAATGAAAGTCAGTCCAGAGGTATCTGAAAATCCTCCTATGGTAAGATTCATGAAAAATGACTTGTTCAGAATCTGCTATCTGATGGATGACAAACTGAAAGATTATCCAAACAACTACTTGATATCAGTTGAGAAGTACCTAAGGTCCACTGGATTCATGACTACTGAGAAGGACAAAGCAGCAGACACTCTAAGAAGATATCTTATGGAGAATGTGCCCTATTATAGGAAGAGAGTGGAAAGAGGATTGGAAGTGCATCCCAGACTACCAAACATGCCAAAGCAAAATCAGAAAGATGTTAACATTGCATGGTTGTGGGATGGAGTGGGTTAACAGGTTGAATATATTGGAAGACACATCATATGAGCAATCCTTAAACCTGGAGAACCACTACACTATCCATCAATGATTGATTATCAAGCTGCTAACTCCAATCTTGTAGCTGAAGAAGGTGAGATTTTATTGGACTGAAGATGAAGCAAAGAACAATCTGCTCAGGCTAGAGGAACAACTTCATTGTATAACTTTTACTGTTCTTTGTAAATTAGAAATCTGGAAATGTAAATATTTAATCCAGAATGCATTTAATATTATCAATCTGTCTTACTTTAATTAGTTTCATGTTTCCTTAGTTAGTTGAGTTATCCTCGAGGTATTTGCTTGTCGAACACTAACAATCAAATAAGGGGAGATTGTAAAGCAAAATGTAACATAAGATGTAACAGAGATAACTACAACTCAACAAAGAACAAGACATACAATAATATTAACAGAAGCACATGAATCCAGAAGTAAAGAAGAAAAGGTAAACTCAAAAAATCAAAATATGGTATGTATTCTTGAAGTCCGTAAACAGGTCACGGAAAGAAGTTCATTAATATGTTCAAGCCTCAGTGACAAATAAAGAAACAAGACTTTCAAGACTACAGAAGTATTTGAATGATTAAGAGTTAGTACCATAGGATTTCAGTGATTTTAATGAAGCAACCAGAACGACAAAGGACTTATTAACAGCATTGAATTGAAGACATAGAAGTATTGATCAAGTGTTAGTCATCTGTGAACCAGACCAGTTGTACTAGTTGTCAGCACTTAAAAGATCAAGATGTTTATCGTCTCAGAAGAAATTGATTTAAGTCTAAATCTGAAACATCCTGAAAGTGAAAAGAATATTTCAAGGTATGTTTAGGTTTAATTGGAAGTACAATATGCTTGCTGAAAAAGGAGAGAACCTTCAAGGATCAAAATGCAATTATTAAACATTCGATAGTTTTCTTTAAGAAAAACTATCGAAATTGATCAAGGAGATTTGAATGAAAAACCATCGAAGGACTTTGATTTTTCATTCGATAGATTTTAATAAAATCTATCGAAGGAAAGAAAAATTAGTTCATTCGATAGTTTTTAAATTAAGGAGTAGGTGAAAACTTTGTATCTTTGTCAGGTTGATGAAAACTTGAACGGCCAGGATCATTCCTAAAAATATTCGATAGTTTTCTAAGAGTACATTTGAAGAGTGAAGACAGTGTCTTCTTCAGTTAGTGTTTTCACAAGAACATTTACGAAGAGAGAGTTTGAAGCCAGAGAAATTGACAGAGAAATTAATAGTGCTTTGAATTCTATCATTGTATTGATTTTGTGTAACCTAAACTCATTGAAGCTAATCCTACGGATTAGAATTGTAGCACCCTTCGTGGTTTATATTTATGAAACGATATATTCCCCGACTCGTGTTTTGATTTGGTATATTTGATTTCGGATTAGAACAAAAATAATTATCCGCGAACGAAGTCCAATAATTTGTGTGTATCGTATTCAACCCCCCCTTCTACGATACTTTGGACCTAACACCTTCAGGTTGTATCATGTACACATCCTCTTCAACGCTCCTATTTAAGAAAGTAGTCTTGACATCCATTTGCCAGATTTCATAATCATAGTAAGCAAGCAAAATCCTGATGGACTTGACCATTGCCACTATTGAGAAAGTTTCATCATAGTCAATACCATGAATTTACTTGAAACCTTTTGCCACCAGTCGTGCCTTATAGGTCCGTACATTACTATCCATGTCAGTTTTCTTCTTGAAAACGCATTTGCACCTTATAGGTTTTACCCCTTTAGGTGGATCAACCAAAGTCCATACTTGGTTTTTCATACATGGAATCCATCTTAGATTTCATGGCCTCATGCTAACTTTTAGATCTTGGAATGTTCATAGCGTCTTGGTAGGTAAGAGGCTCATTATCATTATTCACAAGCATTACATCACCATCCTGAGTCAAGAGAAATTCATAATATCTCTCGGACTCATGGTGAATACTACTAGACCTACGAACAACCTGTGTTTCTTGAGCAGTGTTGTCATTAACATTTTCTTGTACATTATGCTCTTGTTCCAACTTCGGTTCAATGTTATCTTGTGGTTCTCGATCCTCATCGAGATCTATTGTCATCCCACTATTTCTTTTAGAAAGCAATTCTCTCTCAAGAAATACAGAAGTACGAGAAACAAAAACTTTGTTCTCTAGAGGATTAAAGAAGTAATACCCCTTTTGTTTTTATTTGGTATCCCACAAAATTACATTTATCTGATTTTGGTCCTAGCTTGTCAGAGGTTAAACGTTTCAAAAACGTTTTGCATCCCCTAATTTTCATAAATGACATGCTATAACTTTTCTCAGTCCACATCTTATATGGTGTCTCTTGAACCATTTTAGTAGGAACACGATTTAGTGTATATGCACCTGTCTCTAGGGTATAACCCCATAAACTTATTGGAAGATCCACCTGACTCATCATCCATTGCACTATGTCCAACATAATGTGATTTCAGCTCTTAAAAAATCCTTTATTTGAATCTTTTTACTTCAGCTAAATATTCTTTGAACTTTTCAAACAATTTGGATTTGTTCATCAAAAGATATCCATATTCGTATCTACTGAAATTATCAGTAACCGATATGAAGTAGTAAAACCTACCTTCTACCATCGTACATATATGATCACATACATTACCATGTATAATTCCTAATCGTTCGATGACCCTTTCACCATTTCTGGTAAAAGGGGATTTTGTCATTTTACCAAATAAACCAAGATTCGCATTCTTCGTATGATTCCTAATCAAACTTATCCATTCATCCATCATTATGTAAATTGGAAATGCGTTTCTTATTGATATGGCCTAAATGACAGTTCCAAAGATAATGTTTGATTTGAGTCATTTTAGAACATATAAAATGTTAACTAATCGTGCAACATTATTAACCTTTTCATTGAAATGTAATAAACAACAATTGTTATATATCCAATTAAAATGAAAAACCTTTCTTGTCCATACAAGAAACCAATATAATGTCTCTGCTCTTAGAGGGACGTAGTTACAATTATCAAGTTCTAAACTTAGCTTTATAGGCAAAATTAAGTAACGAGTTACTTCAACTAGAGCAACAACTTTTGCTCCAATTCTAACCCGAAACTTGAAGCTTGACCCTCACCGGTCTTCTTCTTAGATCTTCCAAATAAGCATGACAGTTTAACTTCCCGTCTTTCGGTTTTCCACAGAAGCGACAATCGTCTTCTTTAGCAACAATGCCTCTTTGAGATTGGACTTTGATTTGGCTATAGAATTAGATCAAATCTTCTTCTTTCCTTTCCATTTTCCTTTTCCATTCATATTCCTACATTCACCATCATTATGGGAGTAGTCCATGCATTTATCATGTTGCTTACCGCAGTTCTCAACGTGCTTCACAACTTAGTAGGTGTAATGTCTATCTCATTTATTTCGCTGTTCATAACTAATAGAGAATAGTTATTGTTCAAAGATTGCATGATCAAATCAGTCTGAGTCTCTAGACCAATCTTGAAACCCAAAAAATCAAGGTACTCATTATACTCTATCATCTTTAGAACATGTGGTCCAACCGAATCTCAATTTCCCTACTTGTAGGTGTATAGTGCCTTGATATTGTCAAATCCCTTTTGACGAGCCTTTTCCTCAAACATCCATATGCTCATATTGTTTCTTAAGCTCAACACTCATAGTTGCAAGCATGAGACATGACACATCATCAGTCGAATCATCAATTTGCTTCCAACAAGCTTTATGTTCGACACATGTTACATTCTCAGCTAAAAAGTAAGGGAAAAATTTGACTACATCGTGGTGCCCGAGGATGATCCTCAAGCTCCTATGTAGTTGAGGAAATTTGCTCCTGTCAGCTTGTCCTTCTCAAGGACTGATGGCATAGAGAAGTTGTTTGTGTTATTTGTCATTTGATAGCTACAATATTAAAGTGCACAAAATTAATCTAGGTTGCATATTTATTAATAATTATGTTTAAGCGATTATGATATATCATTATATACCTCCCACTATTTTTATCAAATAAATAGCCCTAACTATTAATTCGGAAAGTATTTCTCTTAAATCTTTCTAGTGAGACAAGATTCATATTTCGTCATGCATTAGGACAACTTTGGCTTTTCTCCTAAAACATGATTATTTAGGTAGACAACATTTGTCAATTATATCATATATAACTCTTGGATAGTTTGGTGGAACAACGTTTGTACACATTTATCCAATAAATCTCACTAAACCCTATGCCTCAAAATCCACAATCTTATTGTGACGATTTAGTTAAGTTAGACCCAATTATCCAACAATTGAGTATCACAATTACTCCATCGCGTCTTACCACGATAGATGGGAGTACCCCTCTTTGGCGATCCCACTCCTTATCGATCTAGGTCTTGGCGAGTGTTCTTCATTGGAAGGCATCCGATTAACTTAATATTAATTTAGGGATTTGTTAATCTTATTTAAAACGACCATGATCATATCATCAAGATATTCCCAATTTTTCCTTGAATTAGGTACTTCAAATCAAAATTCGTCAATGGTTTGATTTCCAGATAGTCGGAGAAGTCACAAGTGGTCTTACTTAAAACCCAACACCTTATAGGTTAATAACCCGCTTTTGTCAAAATCGCCCCATATCAAAAAATTGAAATTCATACTTAATTCCGTGTTTCATAAACACAGGAATCTCATGTTCGTTTTTGTTCATTTTTTAAAATCTTGAATCGTTACAAATTTTATCTTTCTTAAGAAAACATGCCATGGGTGTCATATCTAATACATACATGATTAATCTAATTAAAGCATGCATCTTTATAACTACGCATACATACCATCATCACATGCATCATATATGTAAAATGCGTAAAGTAAACGTGTTTGGTTATGGCTCAACCTAAGTGATCTTTCCAAGCTAATGGAAAAATCAAGGTCAATCTATGGTGGTATCAAAATACAATACAATGTTACAAGTCTTCAAGCTTTAACGTGTCTCATTGCTTGCCTCCTTGTAGTGCTTCATTCGTTCTCCATCTTGGATGTCTTCATATACATTACATAAATAAAACAACCTATCCTACTGAACTTACAAGTAGAACTCGAGTTACATTCGAGATTTAAACATTACAAGGAATAATGACATGCATGTCGTATTTAGAAACCAAACCATAAAAACAAAACCACTATCCTATGGGTCTTTAAGCCATAACCAATCACCATGCTCATATAACAATTAAGAACATCTCATATTGAATTAACATATCATATTTCTCATGATCCAATCACAGAATTCAAATAAAGTGTAAATCAGAAAATCAAAATCAGAATTCTGTAAATAATAAATCGTTGTTTACAGAAAGTAAAAGACGGTAAACACCTTAAATATGAATGAGTGACAATGTCAGTTTTGTTCAGAAGTCCGTTTCCCTTTCCGAAAAGGTATTTTCGGCAAAAATCGGACACAGTATGCAAATTTCACCAAATCCGCGCAACGTATTCGGAAATCGTATCGAATACGATTCTCATAACAAGAACAAACATATATCATGTATATATCAGTATACATACAGATTATATGATCATCTCAATCATCATTAATGTACAATTTATGCATATATATCAATACAATATTCATGTAATCATAAAAACAACACATCAATCATGACAGTCGCAAACATGCTTGTATATACATCAAAACTTTAAACATATAACCGAATTAAAACATTTTCTCAAGTAGCTCTGATACCATTGAAGTGTTTCGAGCACATAAATCCAACGAAAAACTTGAAAATAAACCAAAATTCGAAACCCCTCCGCATGATCCATGCGAAAACAAAAGATTTAATTCGGAGATTAAGAACAAATACCTTAAGAAGCTTTAACAGTTCATTAATGGAGATCCAAAGCTTGTTCAATCACCACGTATCCCGCTCTCGCGATCTACGCTCTACGTTATCCACACGAACGCTTTTCTTGAAGGATTGATGTGTACTAGAACCCGAAAACTGCTTCTTTCACTCTCTCTCTTCACGCTCTCATAAACGGCTAGGGTTTTCTTATAAAAACGTTTTTCCACACATAAAGTCAGCCTCTAAGAGAGTTTATATAGAGAAGAATAAGCTTTATTAGTTATAATCCAATTATAATTAATACTAATCCGAAATTTTAATTTATTATTTAATTAAGTCTCACTTAATTAATTAATAACTTATTTCAGAATTAGTTTAAATAATTCCCTTTTCTATTTAATTAATTAATTAATTAATTAAGTCATACTTATGTAATATTATAAATAAAATGAATTAATTATTTAATTTAAATTATTTCTCCTTCAAGCTTTTTTTGTGTGTGACCCTGTAGGTTATTATTACATTGGCAACAATTTTAATAACTAATTAAAATTGTAAACAATGAGCGGCATCTAGTAATACATCATTGCTACCCAAGTAATAATAATTAAATCGGTGATTCGATTAAGCCTTTCGTGAATAATGTTCCATGTAATATAATCCCTTTAACCTTAATATTATAGATTAAACTCGAGGCATGTAGTGTGTCATCCCCTTCATAATTTAATCTTAATTTTCTTGATCGATGAGTAGACTAATAAATCAAATCAACATTTGAGCACAGTTGTGCATTTCATAGTCTCACTCAAACAAGAAGCCAATAATATCGCTCCTAAAATTAGGAGGGTTAAATCCCATCTAGATCATTCATATTTCTCATGTGATTCATAATATACCCAATGTCCACTTTTATCATCACCCGGTCAAAGGTAAATTTTAATGTAATCAAAATATATTAATTCTCGTATAAAAATATAATGATTTCAGGTCTAAGGATCATTACACCATTATCACAGTGAGAATTACTTATGACACTATTAACATGTGTAATCTCACGACGGGTCAATCCAGTGTCATGTACTCTTACATGCACCTATATTTTGACTTTAGTATCACCATAACTATGACCAATGAGATGTGATCATCAGTAAACAAACATACTAGTCTCTGTGCATTATTATTGTCCTTAAATAATAACACTCGACTAGGGATATTTAGGAATAAAGATACTATTCATATAATCTCATTTTTAAGTCACATACTTAAAGATATCGAATACGTATCATAATTCCAAGGACATTTATTATGCTAACATTTATAACGCAGTAAATACAAACATAATAAAATAATAATAATAATCAATAAAACTTTATAATAATAAAATATTTTCTTTAAAACATAAAAGTATTGTCTATAGAGCACTAATACTAACATGGCCTTCCAGTATGGGCCTAAGAAAATCCAAATAGCTAGGTGGACTTCTAGTATGGGCCAAGGGGAGTCAGATCACACAGAATGGTAGCAGATTCGGCATGTGTCGAGTCCGATGAGTGAAGTGGGAGATTATTGGGAGTTGTCCCACATTGTTTGTGGGAGGGGCAGATTGTTAGTTAATAAGCAGTCAGTTAGCTCCATTAGTATGAGGGATTTTGGGAGTAACCCAAAAACAAATCCGTGTGGGCTCGGCCTAGAGCGAACAATATCATAATAATGTGGAGTTATGGCTCACTCGTGGCCCAACATATAAGACACATGGACACCATATTAGCTAAATAATTAGATGAAATATTGGAAATTCATGTCATCCATCTCATGTAGAAATATAAAGAATATCGTGAAGACCTCCACATAGTTCAATATTTTTCGAGGAGGACAAAGCTACATTGGGGTGGGCCTTAAGTCCATTCTCTTCACAGTTATATTGGATGCGATTTATCAAGATATTCAAGAAGGCATGTATGCTTTTTATTGATCTATAATTCAAAGGAGAAAATGAGAGAAATGTCACACACATTATATCAAGGTGGGATGATTGAAGTTGAAGGTCGCCCAAAGGGTGTTTTGGTGTTGTGTGACAATAAAGTTCTATTAAAACTAAAGGGAAATTACATGTCAAATATGAAACTATTCATAATCTTACATATTAAATTTCAAGAATTTCTATGAACAATATTGGAAGTAATAGTAAATTAATAAAAGTGCGATTTTTAAAAAATTATAGATTAAAATTTGAAAATAATTACGAATAATATAAACAACATAATATACATAAAAAATTATATTTAAACACTTTTTTAGAAAAAAATTAATGTCTCGCACGGATTATTATGTTAGTACTAATTTAATCGGTACTACTCTATTTTATTTGTGCAACATCTAGATGCTAGATCTGCCCATATTAGCAATCTGACTCTTTCTTTAGACATAAGTCCATTTAACCATATATATTATTTTAAGTAATTTTACCTATCCTAAAAGCATTCTCAAATAGAGTTTTCGAATAACATGATATGACTGATGTGATATTTTAAGAGTTTTTAATTGGTTAAATTTATGTGAATGGAGGGGGATTCATCATAATTAATTGAATTCATACCAATTAGACAATTAGATTATGACACGTGACATGAGAACGAATTGGAGAACACTAGCATTTTTCTATTATTTTTACTAGGAATATACCCGTGCTTCGCACACGGTGATGTTTTATCCTTTTAATTTTAGTAATTATCTTTGCTGAGATATCATGTTTATATATATGTTTAGAGAAGTTTATATTACATGCCAAGTAAACCAATAATATGAGAGAATGGTCATTGTTTTGCTCAGAATTCTCTAAGATAAAACAGAAACAAATAGAACTCATGTGGCACTAATATTTGAATGTCTAGTGCTAATCACTGCTACGGAGTTTATATTAGTATTTTTTTGTACTAATAAATTTCCAACCTAACACCTAAACATATATCATGCTTTAGTATGAAACTGGTAGGTTTGAACTACCAACTATTTTGTTGGCATATATTACTTGGTTGAACACCTGTCAAGACTTCCATTCAAAACTCAAGTGACAACGATATATTACAATTATATGAATCTCTATACATATTGAAACAATCATAAATGTACATAAAACTTGTATAGATATGTGGTACTATATGATGTGATATTCCTATTAATTTGAAATTCCAAACATAAACATAAATAAATATAGTATACAACAGACATATCAAACACATGTATTAATATCCAAAAAAAACACATTAATATAAAAAGAGGGAGAACCAATAACATAAAACAACCAAATCACCAATAAATTGTATATCTCTATTTAAATATTTATATATATACATACCTGGATAAACGATTTAATCCTTTTTTGTGAACTGATTTAAGCTTCTTCTTCTTATCATCATCATCATCATCATAATCATCATCATCATCATCATCATCATCATAAGCCAAACAAATATAAAGTAAACAAAAAATATATATAAACACATAAATCAACAGAAACATAAACAATTAAAACAAACAGCAATAGTGAAATCATGAAAGAGAGAGATACTGAAGATGCAGAAAGAGAAAAGATAGAATAACCGAAAAAATGAGGTACTGAATTTATATATGTTTGATATAAGTTTTTGTAATTAAGAAATATAATCATTTGAATTTAAAAATAGATAACACCATTTATGTCATGATTTGTGGAATTGTTAAAAAATTTGAATTAGGAGTTTAATTGTGAGTGTATATAGCAAGATTTGTGGGATTATGTTGAATGAGTATAGCCTGTATGTTAAAACAATCGAAACACAACTAGATCCTTAATTAACCCATATTACAATGAAAGATAGCGTATATTGTGAATCTGAGTTACATGTGAAAAGTTCGTTAACCCGCTTAGACATGGAAATCATAAAATAGCATACCATATATGCATATTCAAATCTTAAAATCCCACAATTTTAGCTAATTTTCAAATCAAATTGATTACATGGATATGCTGATTATCACACGGGTCTTTTCATTGATCTTATCCTTTTCAAAATTCAAATTCATGATTTTTCGTCATCTTCTTTTTTTATTTACTCTCTAAGAATATTTATGGAATCTCAATTCTCTTCCTCTTTACCGTGTTTTTACTTTTATTCTACGGAACAATTCATGTTTTGTGTATGTATACCACGTTAATATTTATTTTTAGTAGATTTAAGTTATATATATATATATATAGTATCACGTCCCTTAATCGCAGGTAACTTTATTGAGCTAACCTCGTGATTTTTTTTCTCATATATATAAATAAAATGTTTATCATATCTCCATTTTTCACATAATATAAATAAAGGATTAAGCCATAAAAAGCAAATGTTAAAACAAACGAAAATCTTAATTCACATTGAAGTAAATTTAAGGTATATTCACCCGTTTTGTATAAATGAGCCACTAAACTCTGGTACCTTATTTGTTCTAAAATTATCAAATACTCCCTTCGTCCCCATCAATTCTTTACATTGAGGTTGGGCACGGAGGTTAAGAAAAAGTGTAATTTAGTGAAGAAAAGTAAAAAAAGTGAGTAAAGTGGTGGGACCAATCAATATTTAATGTATAAAGTGGGGATAATGGGGGAAAGTAGTGGATGTAGTTAATTTTTATATTATAAAACTTTACTATTTTAGGAAATTTTTGGAATGTAAAGAATTGAGAGGGACATCTCAAAAAGGAAAGTGTAAATAAATGAGAGGGACATGGGGAGTATATCGCTGCATTGAAATTGTAGCATAAACACAATATAACATAGAGAAGAAGATATACAAAAAAGTTTGTGCTAAATTTTCCTTGCAGTCATGGTGCTTCGTTTTTCTAGAATTGTATAACCGAAGAGAAAGGCTAAATATCAAAGTAAAATAATTGAAGAACTAACTTCAAATTCTAAAAAAAAAACTATTATATGTATAATACATGAAAAAGACACATATTAAAAAAATTAGAGTAAACTATTTGTAATTATTGAAATTTAAACGTTAATTCTCTTTTAATCCAAACATCAATTCTCTTTTTGCACGATTATCATTTCAGTTGACTACAGACTATTCTGCACATTACTAACTTGGCTTTAACGTTATAAATATAACACCTTAAAAGGGTCTCATTATGGGGTATGCACATTTTAATTTGACTACCTCCTCTGGTTTCTCTGTATCTTTTATATATATCAACAAAATAAAAATGGGTAACTATTAATAAATGTAGTGCAATGAAGTCAATCACAAACTGAAAACTATAACATTACAGAATATAAACTTGTCTAGATTATAAACGGTGTAACTATTAAATGAAAAATAGAGGAAAAAATAATATTTAATTTACTTATCTTTCAACCTTCTTATCGCAGTCATCTGCACCTTAAAAGAATCTATGTGTGTAAAAGATGAGGATTAATTAAAAATAAAAAACATGATTTCAAAGATATCAAAAACATTTAGCCGAACTTTATAAAAGCTCCAAGAATAATACACTTCACCACTTAATTTGACTAATTGTAAGACTTGCATCAATCATGACCTAATCCATTTCTTTGTTTAGAAACCTAAAGGTAACATATATACATGTTAGTGATTCGCATGATCACAATGACAATATCCCGAGAATGGAAACAAAGAACATATTTAGCATGAGAATAGAACATGAGGTATTTTGTCTAAAATCATGTTCAAGTAGTTTCTAATAGTTGGTTTTGTCAATCCACGTAGAGTCATACCCATACCAGTTAATCTTGTGAAACCTAGACATTAACTAATAATGTAGTGATTTACTACCTAAGATAGAAACTCTATGTTATAATTTTTTACAAACATCCTTGGCACATGATCTAGAAACATCAATCCATGGCTAGAGCTAAATACTCATATTTTTACTATTTGTCCAAGAATTTAACACACTGATGAGGTGCAAAATTGTGTTAGCAAAAAATGATAGTGTGTTACACGATTCTTAAAATTTAAAAAATTAAAAATTGATGTTCATGTCACATTATTCTTAAAATGTCAAAATCACGAATATTATAACGTATACATTAGAAATAACTGAGTGCATATTTAAATATAGATTTAGATAATCGCCAAATTCTATTAAAGATCAATTGGCTATCAAATATGTATCATCTTTTCTTTGCAATTTTTGATATATGTACCTTGTCCTAAAATGACAACATGTATAGGCTATTTTGTTCAATATAGTGCTTAACCACGCAACTCTCAACATTAACTTCATTTCAACTTCGATAACACGTACTTCGCTTCATAGAATCGGCTAATTCATCCACTACTCTGTTTTTATCGCCATGGAAGACCTAAAGAAAGCCAAGTTGAGGAGAACTTTAGAAAATAACAAAAAATAAATCGAGGAAGTCATCTATACAAATTGAGAGTATTGGTCTTAATCTTAGACACAAAATTTGCTAACTACTTATTAATTTTCTGTAAACATAAATAACACATATAAACAGTTTGTGTAAATCCTCTTCATCAGTGTGTGTGTGTGTGTGTGTGTGTGTGTCAGTGTGCGTGTATACATGTGGTCTTGTGAATTTCAGACAATTTTATACATGTAATTGGTATGTGCTCCGGTGTTTTTGCATCTGCTGCTTCAAGGCTCTCAAAACTTTGTACATGTTTATTTTTAATATGTTGCAAGATATTTCGTTGCAATGTCATATATAAAAAGAAAGGCGTAGAGTTGGATAAAATAATTAAATTCACTTATACATGTTAATCACTATGGAATACTATACCACAGATTTACTAATATATCCAGAAAAACAAAATTGGAGATCAATAATTAGAATCAATGTCTAAAAACACATGAAAATAGAAAACTTAAAAATATTTAAAAGGTATTCAGATCCTACAAAATTGTAGTGGAGACTTGAGTGTGCCTTAAATCTTAGTTAACATAATAACATATACACATAATCAATCAAAATGATCGTAGACAAAAACAATACCACAACCCTCTAAGCCATCAACCGCAATATAATTAAACCCATCAACATCCACCACAACCTCCAAAGCCATCTAACTCCCATGCATTCCTCTAAAATCTGAAAAATTCTAAATTTGCCTATTGTCGCTAGCTGATTTACCTTTGTATTCAGACGTTTTGAAGGTATTAGAGAAGTTTATATTACATGCCAAGTAAACCAATAACAGGAGATAATGATCATTATTTTGCTCAGAGTTCTCTAAGATAAAACAGAAACAAATAGAACTCAGTGGCACTAATATTTGAATGTCTAGTGCTCATCACTGCTCCGGAGTTTATATTAGTATTTTTTTGTACTAATAAAATTCTGACCTAACACCTAAACATATCTTGCTTTAGTAGGAAACTGGTAGGTTTGAACTACCAACTATTTTGTTGGCATATATTACTTGGTTGAACACCTGTCAAGACTTCCATTCAAAACTCAGGTGACAACGATACATTACAACTATATGAATCTCTATACATATTGAAACAATCATAAATGTACATAAAACTTGTATAGATATGTGGTACTATATGCTGAGATATTCCTATTAATTTGAAATTCCAAACATAAACATAAAGAAATATAGTATACAACAGACATATCAAACACATGTATTAATATCCAAAAAAACACATTAATATAAAAAGAGGGAGAACCAATAACATAAAACAACCAAATCACCAATAAATTGAATATCTCTGTTTAAATAATTATAGTTTAAATAATTATATATATAGATATCTGGATAAACGATTTAATCCCTTTTTGTGAACTGATTTAAGCTTCTTCTTCTTTATCATCATCATCATCATCATCATCATCATCATCATCATCATCATCATCATCATCATCATCATCATCATCATCATCATCATCATCATCATCTACATAAGCTAGACAAATATAAAGTAAACAAAAAATATATATACACATAAATCAACATAAACATAAACAATTAAAACAAACATCAATAGTGAAATCATGAAAGAGAGAGATAGTGAAGATGAAGAAAGAGAAAAGATAGAATTACCGAAAAAATGAGGTACTGAATTCATATATGTTTGATATAAGATTTTGTAATTAAGAAATATAATCATTTGAATTTAAAAATAGATAACACCATTCATGTCATGATTTGTGGGATTGTTAAAAAATTTGAATTAGGAGTTTAATTGTGAGTGTATATAGCAAGATTTGTGGGATTATGTTGAATGGGTATAGCCTGTACGTTAAAACAATCGAATCACAACTGGATCCTTAATTAACCCATATTACAATGAAAGATAGCGTATATTGGGAAGCTGAGTTATATGTGGAAAGTCCGTTAACCCGCTTAGACATGGAAATCATAAAATAGCATACCATATATGCATATTCAAATCTTAAAAATCTCACAATTTTAGCTAATTTTCAAATCAAATTGATTACATGGATATGCTGATTATCACACGGGTCTTGTCATTGATCTTATACTTTTAAAAATTCAAATTCATGATTTTTCGTCATCTTCTTTTTTAATTTACTCTCTAAGAATATTTATTGAATCTCAATTCTCTTTATCTTTATCGTGTTTTTACTTTTATTCTACGGAACAATTCATGTTTTGTGTATGCATATCATGTTTATATATGTGTGTCATATTTATTGTGCAAGTATAAGTACATAAAGTGACCTGATTAACAAATATACACGTTATATTAACACACAATACATTCCGTAAATAAAAGTAAAAATGAGATAAAAGAGACGAAGAAAGAGAAAAGAGAGAATTGCCGAAGAAAATGAGATATTGAATTCATGTATGTTTGATATAAGATTTGATAATCAACAAATATAATCATCTGAATGTTGAAAATAGATAACACCACTCCTGACATGATTTGTGGGAGAAATATAATCATTTAAATTTTGAAAATAGATAACACCATTCATGGCATGATTTGTGGGATTGTTAAAATTTTTGAATTGAGAATTTAATTTTGTGTGTGTATATCGCAAGATTTGTGGGATTATGTTGTTGAATGAGTATAGCCTGTATGTTAAAATAATCGGGTCACAAATGGATCCTTAATTAACTCATATTACAATGAAAAATAACATATATTAGGAAGCTGGGTTACATTTGGATAGTCCGTTAACCCGTTTAGACATGGGAATTTACCAGAACAACCCTATTTTAGGGACAAAAGTGAAATTTCCACTATACTCTTCACTAGCAGGAATTTAGTTTTATGACGTTAAACGGCAAGGATATGCATGAATTATAAAAATAGTATTAGCTATCTAACATAATATTATTGTACTCCATTGTTCATAAATCATACAACTAGATGGGCTCTATATTATTATAAAAATTATTTGATAGTAAATATTTATGTCGCTTACAAAAATATCATGTTCCAAGTCACGGTGACCTGTTTTTTCAGGCCATCATAATCATAATAGTAAGTAGTAACTCTTGTTTGTTTTGCCGCATCTGAAGACTGAAACTTATAAAGAGACAGGAGGTATCCGTAGTCTTGAATGAAAAACTCTATTTTGTTTCAATGAAAATGACTGAACGAGCATATGCGAATATACGAAGACCTTATGCCCCTGCAGCTGTCTGGTAATAAATTTATAATCCAGATAAAAACAACCAATCATCTAATAAATAAATCTATCCTATAACAAATCACATCCGTGTTGAAAAATACTCTCTAGATCTCCAGTCACTACAATCAATGCTACATGAAACCGAGAGCTGTATATACCTCGAGATTCCGTAAAAGAAGCGAAAGAAATACCGCTATATCAAGAGGTCATTAGGTCTATAATAGTATACTTGAGTGATAGTCCTGTGCATAAATTGATTGGGAGAGTAAAGACATGAGCTAAACAACGTTGTTTGAGCAATTAGTTATAGTATATGCTTTATACTCGAAGAATAATTCCTCAGTAAGTTTATTCTTCACTTGGTATTCTTCGTCTATTACTCTATATAATACCTTATACAGACTACGTAGCCTTGTATCCTAGTTATACACAAGCAGCATGCACGTCTCTCCCACCATGGTCTACGAAAACTATGACCCTTACTTCCCTGACCAGCCTGTAGTTGATCAATATCTCCCAGTATGGGCTAATCTCCCTGCTTTTCGCTCAAAACCTGCATTCATTTGGGCTGAAAATGGTTTGAATAATGTGACTGAGAGCTCAATCCTCACCTATGAGCAACTCAATAACTCAGTACAATCCATTTCCTCACAGCTTCTTCTTCCTTTGCAAAGAGGTGACACAGTTGTCATTCTATGTTCACCGGGGCTTGAATTTGTGGAGGTTATTTTCGGCTGTCAAAGATCAGGCCTATTAGGAGTCCCTGTTATCCCTCCTAATCCATCTTTCAGTAACAATGATTACCACCATCTTGTTAGAGTTCTTTCCCAAACAAAGCCTAAAGCAGCCATAGCGCATTCTGATTACATTACTCGTGTCCGAAAATACATTTCCACTCAATCTTCTACAAATGAGCGGCTTTGCAAGCTGTTGCAGAATGTTCATTGGATCTCTATCAATGAACTTAAAGAGAAGAGAGTGAATTTAGGATTGAGCTTTTCAACATATAATGGTTGTAAACAGGATGACGTGTACTTGATACAGTATACTTCAGGCGCAACAGGGATTCCAAAACCTGTCCTAGTGACAGCAGGAGCAGCTGCTCATAATGTAAGAGTAGCGAGAAAAGCTTATGATCTTCATCCAAATAGCGTGATTACATCATGGTTGCCTCAGTACCATGATTGTGGCCTCATGTTCTTGTTACTAACGATTGTATCAGGAGCAACATCCGTGTTAATATCTCCAAGTGCATTCATAAGACGACCTAGGCTGTGGCTGGAGCTGATTTCGGAGTTTAAAGCTACTTGTACTCCAGTTCCCTCATTCACATTACCCCTTGTTGTAAAGCGAGGTGGGATTGAAAAAGGAATTATTCCTATAAACTTGTGGAGTATGAAAAACTTAATTATCATCAATGAGCCGCTTTACAAGGCATCAGTAGATGAATTTGTGCAAGTGTTTAGGCCATTCGGGCTAAACCCATTGTCTATATCCCCGTCTTATGGATTAGCGGAGAATTGTACCTTTGTCTCAACAGCTTGGAGAAGTGGCGACAATGCTAATCATTTCCCAACTTACAAGAATCTCTTGCCTAGCGCAAGGCTTGATTCAAGTGCCAGAGGTGAGAAAGAAGATATAGAAGTTATGATTGTAAACGAAGAGACATGCGAGCCTGTTGTAGACGGGGTTGAAGGAGAGATATGGGTTGCTTCACCTAGCAATGGTTCAGGCTATTTAGACCACCCTTCACTAACACGAGACATTTTCCAAGGGAGGATTAAAAATATAGTAAGCCGGTGTTATGTCAGAACCGGGGACAGAGGGGTTGTCAAGGGAGAAGACAGATTTCTTTTTGTGACAGGACGATCTTCAGATGTAATAAAACTCCAAGAAAGTGGAAGGGAAGTTCATTCTCACTATATAGAGACTGCAGCGTACAACAGTTGTCCAAATCTTCTACGTGCTGGCTGCCTTGCCGCATTCAGGGTCTCTAGAAGAACAATAGCTATTGTAGCTGAGATGCAGAGAAGTGAAGGAAAAATTGAGTTACTGAGGGAATTGAGTGAAGGGATAAGGAAAGCAGTGATGAAGGAAGAGAAAGTTGAAATTGGAATGGTGGTTCTTGTTAAGAGTGGGAATGTTCCAAAGACTACTTCAGGTAAAATACAAAGATGGTTAGCAAAGGATAATCTTTTACGAGGCAGGATGAATACTGTATTGCAAATTAAATATAAGGATAATGATCAATATTCAAGAACTCCAAAAACAATGTTCCGTGAAAGTGAAGGAAAAACTAGAGGAAAAGAAATGATGGACAACGAGACTGATGGGGGTTTTCCTTCTCAGGCGAACGATGCAATTTATCCATCTTTTCTCTCATCACTGTAGGAAGCAGGGACAGATTAAGGGTTCACTTGTAAGACTTAAGTCCTTAATTTTGATTGTATTAAACATTCTGCAAAAATAAGCCTCTAGACGTGGGTCACAATCGTGCACTACAGAAGATCTCACAATCAATATCTAATAGGCCCAAAAAGAATTAAATGGAATGACTGAGTAACTAGAACAAGTGGACATGAAGACAGAACGTAAATTATAGATGAAGGCTGGTGTGGTGTTCCCCTCTCAGTTACATAATTTATCCTTCCTCTCTTATTTGTGCTTAGCAATGCGTTAATTGTGTAAACAAGGTTCAGGTCTGGAGTTTCGGATTGAATTCCAATGTTGTTATCTGGGATTACATTTGAAGTCTATATTCTGATATTGAAGGTCATGAAATGTAAGACTAATTAAGCTGTAGGTCAGAATCATGGAGTCGTCGGCCAATGTCTTTATCTAGATTTACTTGGTTGGATGTAATGTAGTAGTACACATGTATGAAGTGGATCGATTTGAAGCAACCTAAATTTCTAAGGTCTTGTAATTAATATCAAACTTCCTCCATTTCGAAAAAATAAGAGCAGGCACCTTGCCTAATGTTATTGGCATAGCGAAGAGATCAGCTTTTATCTTAATGAAGGGAGAAAGTTCATAACCTACTCTGTAACAAATAATGCACTGGTTAGAACGTTTCTATGCATTTGTAATCTGATCTTAATGTTAAGTTCTAGCTACTTTGAAATAGATTGTCAACAATATTCTTATGTCTTATAACGCTAACAGAAGATTGGTTATGAACAGGAATCTCGTCTCTTCAAGATATATTATGCAATTATGTCCAACAAAAAACATAAGAATATCAAGTGAAGATTTGCAATACCCCATATGGTTGGTTTGTGCTCCAGATGCTCTTATCTGATCCTTACCATTTGAAACATTCCATCGAGAAAAGTACTTTTCTTCTTCTTTCCCATGTCAATTTAAAGAAGAGAGATCTTCCTTCAGACTCCACTTTACCTAAAGATTCTATCTTAACTGGAAGCGCGAAAGTTGCTGGGAAGTCAAAATTTAGTATGTACATTTACTAGCCAAAACAGGTTGCTTATTTTAACTAAATTCAGTTATAATAGAGGAATCAACAAATGCCCAACGACAGCCAGTCATCTACCAAGTGATAAAACCAATAAAGTTTTCAATCATGGGAAGGACCATTTAGAGAACAGAACCCTTTTTCCTGAGTGAAAGGGGGAATCTTTCTAAATGAATTTCTCTGATGCAGACTCCAGAATGATAAGGATTCGAAACATCAACAAAATTCCCCGTGTTGTAGAGATAGTTAGAGCAATTACTTCACGATCATGTGGATAGTATCTTAAAAGGATCTCAGCAAGTTGTGCAGCCAGCCTCCAACTTTTTTTGATATGATAGTTTTGACCAATATAACTGAGTACCTATCAAAGTGAATCTGCAGCTTATCATAAATTTTATTGTGACCAATCAAGTTAGTCAGTACAGCCATAATAAAAATATCCTTGCATGGGGCTGCAATTAACAAAAATTATGGTAATGTCGACATAGATAAGTACTGAATACCACCAGAGATAAGATTTAAAAGCAGCTGCAATTCCTTGGTTGGATGGCAAATAAGATATAAAAGCCTATTAAAGTCATGCCTCTGTATTCAAGTTAAACTACTCTGATGGTCTGAATGATATTGAAAACTGCAGCATCATGACATGAACTTACTAATTAGGGGTATTATTTGAGTGATTCCAAACAAGAAGAGTAATCTACATACAGTTCGAAGCTACATACATAGAACTACAGAAATATTTTGAAGCCATGTGATTCACCTAGTGCACAAAAGTACGCTTCTTCAGCGCAGAACAAGATTAATGTATAACACTTAGCTCTTCAGAGTACTCAAAATGCTACGTGATTTGAGTTTTGCGACTAGTTTTTGTATTAAATGTTAGAATAATATATGATCCTGGAAAGTGCATTCCTCTAATACCTTGAGGTTTTTAGAGCGACTGGTTACTCAACATGGTATCAGAGCTCAGTGCCTTCCTCTAATACCTCGTTTGCCCTCAGGGCTTACAATTGCTTCAAAAAAGAATCTCATCTTCTTGCACCTTCCTAACAAAATAAAATCTCCAACTTGCACCGCAGAACACTTCCTCCTGTATAAAAGGAGCTAGAATGACAACCAGTTACAGCAGATTACCATCCCCCCTTGACTTTCAGTATTCTCCCTTGACTGAGGCAGCTCTTCACATTCCTTCTTCCTTGTACACATCATTTTTCACGACAATCAACATTGTTATTAGTTTAACTTCACTTCTATAGTTCTAATATCTTTCTTTTTGTTAAGCATAATTTTAGTATCTCCCATACCAACAATGGCATCAAACTTCAACTCCTCTTCGAGAAACTCTGTCTCTTCCTGGACGCAAAGGCAGAACGACCAATTTGAAGCGGCTTTGGCAATATATGATAGGGACACCCCTGACCGCTGGCATAACATATCCAGGGTTGTGGATGGAAAATCCGCAGAAGAAGTTAAGAGGCACTTTGAGCTCCTTGTGAAAGACATCATGAAAATAGAGTCTGATCAGGTACCATTACCCAATTACAGAACCACTGGAGGCAATGGTCGAGGATTTGGAAATGAACAGAGGTATCTTAATTGCGTATATCTCATGCACAACACAATAGATTTCAGATCACTTAGCCATACTTGCTATACCCTCACACTATCACTTTGTCACATACATAGAAACACAAACACACACAGTCACACATCAGTGTTTTGCTATAATATGTAAAACTAAACGATATTGATCGAGTTTCTGGTTAATCTCATTGTGGTCCTTTATTTACATGACATGACAGACTTTTCAAGAACACAAGGCTACAGTAAAGTGAGGGGAGCAGTGGAGCACTACTCAACGATGCAAAGAAAACTGTCAAAGTAGTAAAAGTGTATAAAGTGGATCGTATTGAAGCAACCTAAATATTTAATGTCTTGTAATTAATATTATACTTCCTCCATTTTGAATAAATAAGAGCAGGCACTTGTATTAGACCTGACAATGGACCGTGTCGTGTAATTTCGTGTTTTCGTGTAATTGAATGTAAAATCCATATCCGACCCGTTTTGGATTCGTGTACTAAAATAGTATCGCAATCAAGATGATCACATTTGACTTGAAGAACCCAGTAGGAAAGAAAAAATATTGGGCATACTAATGTCACCTGGCTCACCAAAAGACCAAACTTTCTCAAAATTCTGAGTTTCAAAGCTATATGAAGCAATAACTCTTGCCGGCAGGACTAACACATACAATCGCTGCAAATCGTCGTTGAATGCAACTGGCCGAATACTTTTTGGAGACTGACCTGATATTAAACTGTCCTTCAACACAACAAATTTCTTGAATTTCCACATCAAATTGTGATCCATGAAATCATTATCTTCATCATTCACATAAGCCCATATGCAAAACCCCTGCTTATCAGGGGCAGGAGCACAAAAATGCAGTTGTCCCTCTGATTCCCAGAGAAGCTGAAACCAGTGATCATTTTTATTTTTCTTCACACTTTTCTTCATTATCGAGTCTTCTGGCAATTGAATAAGTTTAAAAAATCCCTCTTCGTCATCATAAATCAGCAAACATAAACTCCATATGCAGTATAATCTTTTTCCACTATAAACACTAGGCCTAAAACATTGACCCCTCACAAAACCATCTCTACTTACGAGACATGAGTTCACGATTCTTGCCTCATACTCCCTCCACTTACACTTTTTCGAATCAAAAACCGTGCATTGTATTGTTCCAGCATCACAATCTACCTCATCTAGAAACAAACACATAATCTTGAATTTATCGTAGCATGCACCATCAAATAATAAACTAGTGCAAACCGATCTTTTAACACTATGGGCAGGAGGCAACGCTACAGCATGATCAAAATCAGATCTTGCCACATGATACGTCCAAGTAACACTATCAAGAGTCCCATAAAGAAGCAAACCATTGCAAGAATCAACAAGAGAAGCACAACTATGAGAAAAACACGAATGAAGACTTGCAGTGTGAACAAAAGCTTCATCATGGAGTTGAATAAACTGTATAACCGACTTCTTGAGAAACACAACAAGACCAGAGGAGGGTCTCAAAGGCATCGAAAGACGGAGAGAAGATATGGAAGTCCTCCAACTCTTGGAGACAGACTTAAGTTTAGTACGAGTTTTTAATGGGACACGCAAAAGAATCTCTTCCATTAGTTCTTGATTCAAGTCCTGTAATCCTAACATCTTATTCTCAGACTGATCCGTGTGATGATGATCATGTATTTTTGTGATTCTTGATTTTTTGCTTGTCTTTAAACTTGAATTTGTCTTCCAAGGATAGTGTCGATGAAGCTGACCCATGAGATGATCACAAGATATTTAGATTGTAATTCTGGGTATCTTGTATAATTATGATCCAACTGCTATATATATACTTCACCTGTATATTAAGCAAGACTAAAACCCTAGGGGGTTTGAAACTTGGGGTCCAAGGAACAGGGTTTAACAACTCGGCTGTTCGATAGTGACCACAGTTGTGGCGGCTACGCAACGAATATAACCCATCAAGATTTATAGTTTACTACACCAAATTACTAATTTCTAGATAATTAATTAATCATATACTCTCTCTCTCCCTCTCAATTCTTTATATTTCAAAACTTTTCGAAAATAGCAAAATTTTATAATATAAAATTTAACTACTTTCACTATTTTTCCTCCACTTTACTTAATTTATACCTTAAATATTAATGGGTTCCACCACTTTACTAATTCTACTCCATTTTCTCCATACTTTACTTATTTTTCTTAACATCGTGCCCAACCTCAATGTAAACTATTGGGGGACGGAGGGGGTATAATTTTGATGATATTTTGATTATGTCAAAACTAATCACTGCTTTATATATACTAGTTTAAAACCCGTGTGACACACATATTATTTTTAATAATTGTTATTTTTATTATTTACGTTTTAATATTTTAATAATTGTATTTGTTAAAAAAATGAGTAGGCGTGTTAAACTTTTTTAAATAATCAAAAGTATTAAAATAAATTTTAAAATAAATAAGTAACGGTTTGCCCGTGATATTTTTGGAAAAGGAGAAGTTTTAGTAAGGAAAAATAGAAAAAGTAACATGTTTTAATTGAATTTTAAAATAAATAAGTAACGGTTAGCCCGTGATATTTTTGAAAAAGGAGGGGTTGTTAGAAAATATGTTTTTCTTGATAATTAACAAGACTGCCTTGTGAAAATTGTATAAGTCAAAATGTAACTTTCAAAGAATAACATGTGTATTCAGTATCCGTTGAAATGTAGTTTATCGATTGATAAGTCTAAATGTAACATAATCTTTTTGTTTAAGTACTAGCAGTTGAAGTGTAATAGTGTAGGTTGAATAAGTCATGTTGACTTTCAACCGATATGTAGAATAGGGAGGCTAATTGTAAATACTCTGTGCCTTGAAATTTTACATAAGTGAAATTGTATTTCAACGGATAGCCATTCAGTTTTCAACGGATGCACCTTGAGAAGCTTCAACAGATGCAGCCACAACACTTTCAACGGATGCTAGAAGTTTAACCTCAACTGATGCTAGTTCAATTATTAGCAGTTGAAATTGTGAAAGGGACAGCCCTAGCAAGTCACATGGGTTGATGGAACACAAAGAGCATGGAAACCAGCATTTTGGGAAACCCTGAAGAAAAGGAAACATTCTATTTCCATTTGGTCAATAGAGATGATTCTACAAGGACAATCAGCTAAAAGGCAAATCATTGCAAGGACCATTGGACTTAAAGTGGAAAAACAAGATTTTAGACTTTATCTACTATATACTTTTATGCAGTTCAAATTAGCCTGTAAACTTGGGATATATAACCAAGTGTAGCAATGTTTTTGAGTTTAAGAAATCAGTTTCAATCTTAAGAGCTAAAGCAATATTCCTTTGTAAATTACTGAAGCAAAAACATTGTATTAGCAGCTGTGTGTTTACTTCTAAACATCACATAGATTTCTTCAAATAAAAATCTCTCAGGTGGAACAATCAATCCATCTGAATTTTTAATTCTTGCGTTATTTGTTTATTGCAATTTTATATTTACTAGCCTATAACCCGTGCAAGGCACGGGTCTTAAAAAATAATAAACTAAAAAATTTAATGTGAACGGAAAATATTAAATAAAATAATAATTAATATGATAAATTATAAAATAAAAAACTTAAATATTAATTGGAACATAAAAAAATATAAAATAATACATATGGGGCTGAGGAAGATAAATGAGGTATTATTAATAATATTTTATAATAAAATAATATTAATAATAATGAGAGATAGAAAATCTAACACGTTATAATTAAAAAAGTAATTGTCCGTGATATTTTTAGAAGTGTTTTAATTATATTAACTATATTTATTAAAAACATACGTTGACAGGTTAAAATAAGTAAGTTTTTTTAATAAGGACAAATAGAAAAGCTAACATATTTTAATTAAAAAAAGTAACTATCCATAATATTTTTAGATGTGTTTTAATTATATTAATTGTATTTGTTAAAAAAATCCGTTCACTTGTTAAAATAGGTAAGTTTTTTTAGATAATTAAAAGTATTAAAATAAGTTTTAAAAAATATAAGTAAGGGTTGCACTTGATATTTTTGGAAAAGAGAGATTTTAGAGATAACAAATATAAAAGGTAATATATTTTAATTTAAAGGTAATTGTCCGTGATATTTTTGGAAAAGAAGTAGATTTTGTTAGAAAAAAAATGTTTTAAAATATTAATGTAGAATAAAACTTTCCCGAATTTTGATTATATTATTAATTTATTAATTAGAAAAAGTACTGAAAACCAAAAACAAACCGAAAACCGAAAACCAAAACTTTTAATTTCAAACTAAAAAATTTAATGTGAACGGAAAATATTAAAATAAAAGTAAAAATTAATATGATAAATTATAAAATGAGAAACTTAAATATACATTGGAACATAAAACAATATAAAAAAAATACAAATGAGGCCGAGGAAGATAAATGAGGTATTATTAATATTATTTTATAATAAAATAATATTAATAATAAGGACAGATAGAAAATCTAACATGTTTTAATTAAAAAAAGTAATTGACCGTGATATTTTAAGAAGTGTTTTAATTATATTAATTGTATTTATTAAAAAAATATGTTGACATGTTAAAATAAGTAAGTTTTTTTAATAAGGACAAATAGAAAAGTTAACATGTTTTAATTAAAAAAAAGTAACTGCACGTAATATTTTTAGATGTGTTTTAATTATATTAATTTTATGTGTTAAAAAAATACGTTCACTTGTTAAAATAAGGTAGTTTTTTTAAATAATTAAAAGTATTAAAATAGGTTTTAAAATATATATAAGTTGCACTTGATATTTTTGGAAAATAGAGATTTTAATGATAACAAATATTAAAGGTAATATATTTTAATTTAAAGGTAATTGCCCGTGATATTTTTGGAAAAGAAGTAGATTTTGTTAGAAAAAAATGTTTTAACTATAAAAGGCAATCAGCTAGTTACTATTTTTATATTATTTTATTATTTATTAAATAGAGTATTAAAATAGGTTTTAAAATAAATAAGTAAGGATTGCACCTCATATTTTTGGAAAATGGGTATTTTAATGATGATGTGTTTTAATTATATTAATTGTATTTGTTAAAAAAAATACGTTCACTTGTTAAAATAGGTAAGTTTTTTTTAAATAATTAAAAGTATTAAAATAAGTTTTAAATATATAAGTAAGAGTTGCACTTGATATTTTTGGAAAATAAAGATTTTAGTGATAACAAATATAAAAGGTGATATATTTTAATTTAAAGGTAATTGCCCGTGATATATTTGGAAAAAAAGTAGATTTTGTTAGAAAAAAATGTTTTAATTATAAAAGGCAATCAGCTAGTTAATATTATTATATTATTTTATTATTTATTAAATAGAGTATTAAAATAGATTTTAAAATAAATAAGTAAGGATTGCACCTCATATTTTTGGAAAATAGAGATTTTAGTGATAACAAATATAAAAGATATTATGTTTTAATTTAAAGGTAATCGTCGTGATATTTTTGGAAAATGAGTAGATTTTGTTAGATTTGTTTTAATTATAAAAGACAATCAGTTAATTACTATTTTTATATTATTTTATTATATATTAAATAGAGTATTAAAATAAGTTTTAAAATAAATAAGTAAGGATTGCAGCTCATATTTTTGGAAAACATAGATTTTAGTAATAAAAAATATAAAAGGTAAAATGTTTTAATTTAAAGATAATTGTAATGATATATTTGGAAAAGGAGTAGATTTTGTTAGAAAAAAAATATTTTAATTATAAAAGCCAATCATCTAGTTACTATTTTGGTAACTTGACAATCATACAATTCCATTAAAGATTTGATTTTCGTTATCCTAGAAAGAAGTATATTTGTAGCAGTGTATCCTAAATTTAAACAAATTAGATCCCGCATTTCCATTTTTTTGATTAGATTTCAATATTATTTGATCTTTATGTAGTAAAATATAGTGAAATTTTAATGTAGAATAAAACTTTCCCGAATTTTGATTATATTATTAATTTATTAATTAGAAAAAGTACCGAAAACCAAAAACCGACCGTTAACCGAAAACCAAAACTTTCAATGTTTCGGCTTTAATAATATAGTATAGATGTTGTAAAGTGATCTTTCTTTGCAAAAAGAACTGGAAATTGAAAGGATTGTATTTAACCCCCCGTTCTACAATCATGTAATTAAATTGTTGGGAAGACCAATTGGTATCAGAGCAAGCTTCTAACATACAAGAAGTTTAAAGATGAAAGATAATCAGAATCATGGGAAAGAAGGATAATGGAGTGAAGATACCGGTTCTGGACAAAGACAATTACTTTCACTAGAAAGTAAAGATGCATCTGCACCTTATGTCTATGGATGAAGGGTATGTGGATTGCATTGAGAAAGGTCCTCATGTACCAATGAAGCCAAACACTGCAATTGCTCAACATGGAGAAGGAGCTCAAGACACAATTCCTAAACTGCCATCAGACTGAACATTGGAAGACATCGCTGAAATGCACAAAGACAAAAAGGCCATGAATAATCTGTTCAATGGTCTAGAAAATGATATGTTTGACAATGTCATTAAATGTACTACATCTAAGGAAGTTTGGGATACAATTCAGACTCTATGTGAAGGAATTGAGCAAGTTAGAGAAAACAAGATGCAACTTCTCATACAACAGTATGAACACTTTCATTTCAAAAGTGGTGAATCTCTGAATGATACTTTTAGTAGATTTCAGAAATTATTAAATGGTTTGAAATTGTATGGAAGGGTGTATCTGTTGGAACGTATGATATATAGGACTGCGTTTTATGATATAAATTAAAGAGTTCGAAAAGAAGATTAACCTTAATCGCTACGGCGCAAATGATTCAATTCCACGTCTTCTACTGAATTCCTTGATTCCCTTTGAGCGAAGTGTGACCTTTGATCTCCCAAAGTTTTCTCTCCTCAAAGCCTCAAAATTCCAAAACCTAGCTTCGTGCTGTTGCTCTAGGTCTCAATTTCAATTTATTTTGTGTTTTTTTTTCAACTTTAAGGAGAACGAGAATATATATATGCTTCAGTAGGGATCATGGACAATTAGGTCGGGCCTTCCAATGACATTCTGGGTCAAGCCCAATGTCATTAAATATTAATTCAATCCACTAAAGAATTAATATTTGCACTACCGTTCCTAATACCGCAATTCTTTTATTATTTAATTCGGCTCCTATATTATTTGCTTATTAAATTCCCCACGTTTAAGATATCGCATGTCCATTAATTAAATTAATCACTGACAGTTAATTTAATTAATATCTTATTTATCCTTGATCATCCACTCAACCTTATAATTATGTGAGAAATTAATCTGCCTGCAGGGCTTCACATAATTATATTTATGAGCTTTCAAGAGGACATCATCAACCCGAATATTATCAGGACATGGATTCCTTCTGTAATTAATATCCCACTCTGCATGCAATGTCATTGCTCAACACATAATATTGTAATTAATAATTAATTACATCTTATATGAATCAAAGCATGTGCATTGCATACAAGTGTCAATCAATAGATCCGGATTAAGAACCTAAGCAATAATAATATCATAGAATCTTAGTTCTTCTTAACTGTCAGAATAAAAAAACAATTCTAATATTTTGATCATGTTCAATATACACAAAGTATACAAGTATTATTCAATAGTCAAGATAAACTATTCCCAAATAATACTTCAGTCATTCCAGTGGTTTGTCTAGTACCACTTAGACTGTGAACCTTTATTATATTATATACAGACACTGATAATCTAATCTTCTGTTATCCCATTTGATACTAGATTATCCACAATATATAATAAACAGACAATGTAATAATATGCAATAAAGATTCTCAATAAAATGGTATAATAAACAGATAATGTAATAATATGCAATCAAGATTCTCAATAAAATGGTCAATGTTTATATACTTCAAACGAATAGTTCAGTATAAAACCCAACAATCTCCCACTTATACTCAAGCTATTCTTTGAGTATATCAGTACTGTTTATTACAAGCAATCCACTACCAGTTTAAATAACTACTATGTGACCAGACATCTGACTCCTATCGCCTCCACGTGTTCCTCAAAAGCCTTAGCTGGTAAGCACTTCATGAAAGGATCTGTCCGGTTGTCCTTTGATGCTATATCGGTCACAACGATATCTCCTCGCTTAACGAACTGTCGTATGAGGTGATACTTTCGCTCGATGTGTTTTGCTGCCTTATGTTCTCGTGGTTCCTTTGTATTTGAAACAACACCAGTGTTGTCACAATAAATTGTGATATGCCGTGGCAAATCAGGAACTACATCCAAATCCAATAGGAAATTCCGGAACCATACTACCTCTTTGGCTGCCTCAGAAGCTGCCACATATCCGGCTTCCATGGTTGAGTCTGCGATGCATTTCTGCTTCACACTCCTCCAAATTACGGCTTCACCTCCTAAAGTAAAAACACACCCCGAGGTTGACTTTCTCTTATCCCTATCTGTCTGGAAATCTGAATCAGTATATCCCACATGCAATAAGTCTGAGGCCTTGTAAATTAACATATACTTCTTAGTCCTTCGCAGGTACTTAAGTATTGTTTTTACTGCACTCCAATGTTCCTGACCTGGATTAGACTGATATCTATTGACCATGCCCACGGCAAAGCAAATATCAGGCCTCGTACATAACATCGCCTACATTAAGCTTCCACATGTTGAAGCATAAAGAACTGCTTTCATGTTCTCTATCTCTTTAGGTGTCGTAGGACACTGCTCCTTCGATAGAGAAACTCCATGTCTGAAAGGTAAATTACCCTTCTTAGAGTCCTGCATATTAAAATGAGCCAATACCTCATCAATGTAAGGTTCTTGAGATAAAGCCAACATCCTTTTCTTGCGATCTCTTATTACTTTGATCCCAAGGATGTATGCGGCTTCACCTAAGTCCTTCATTTCAAATTGTTTGAACAACCATGCCTTAATTGATGATAACATCTCTACATTGTTTCCAATGAGTAAAATGTCATCTACATATAGCACTAGAAAAACCACTGCATTTCCCTCACTCTTCCTATACACACACACGCTTCACTTGGACTCTGTTCATATCCTGGACTGCTATCAATATATTTTAAAATTGATGGTATATTTTAAACAAATTCTACTATCGTATTTTATGTTATTTTGTTATGATTGTAGCATTTTATTTACTTAATCAATATTTTATGCGTTGAATATTTAGATTTTAATTATAAATATTTATTTTCTTAACAATAAAAAACATAACTTATATTTATTAATACATGCATGCATATATTTAGTAAAATTATGTGGGAAACAAATTCATATAAGTTATGTTATATAACATATTTATAATCATTTCAAAAAATTTAAGATTTAAAAATTTTAAAATTGTGTGGTAAAATGCTAGTTATAATTAGTGTTGTAAAAAGCGGGAATCGGAGTTAATCGGTGAAGGCACCGTCCAGGGATTAATCGGGTAATCGGGGATTAATCGGATCATTAATCGGAATAAATTTAATAATATTTTTTTATATACAATTATAAAATTGTTTCGTTATTTCAACTAAACATATGTTATTATAATATATTTATGCAAATATGTTAAAAATGTTATATAATTGTAATAAATAAAATTTTGAAGGTTTAACTTTTCAATTAGAGATCAATTTAAGAGGAAACCTTAAGAGAATTTATGATATAGGCATCTAAAATTATAATTATATGTACAAAAATAATGTTTTTTCCTATTGTTTAATCAAGTTTCTGCCTTATAAATTTATTATTATTATTTTTAATTTTAACTATTTTGTACTATTTTTTAATAATTAGCCTGATTTTTGACCGATTAATCTGATTTTTGACCGTTTTTATGAAAAAACGATTAATTGACCGACTTTCACGATTAATCGGGATTAATCGCCGACTTTTAGAACACTGGTTATAATATAGATAAATCGGATGTGACACCAGCAGTGCTACAGTGTGCTAAACAATTTATCTCGCGTGCGATCGGTCATTTGAACTGGGCTTGTAGTGTTGGCCGTTGGGGATAAACCGTGGGGGATGGTGATCATGGTGCAGTAGTTGTAGGTTTGAAATTGGGCTGATTTTGGGTTGAGGTTATACAAGATGCGCAGAGGACTATGTACGCAGGACAGGGCTGGCGCAGATGAAGCTGACCATAGCTTAATCTCTGCCTTTGTTTCCCTTTCTGTTAAGAAACTTAAGCAACAATGTCGTGTGGTTTGTTCTGGTGTTGTACTAGACAGGCTATGAATGTCATTACAAAAAAGTTAAGCACATGCCAGAAATATTATAGCCATCGATACCCTGCATTTGTTACGACTCACAAGACTCTTTCTTGAACATTCTTAGTTTGTTTTCGCAAACATTCTTTTCCTTGAGTCCATAAACAGAATCAGCAACTGTGGGAGGTGTTATTCAGCAAGTTTTAAGGGGAAGATTTAATATTTATGTCTTACCAATATGCCTGCCCTTACCAAAATAATTAGATCTTACCCAGAGAGTTGCAAGCTTGGGGTTCTACTGCACTGGCATATTGGTGAGATGCAGGCACCATAAAAAGAGCATGTGCAACTCGTGGACAGACCCCGTCCCAACTATTTTGGAGGGCCTGAGCTAAAAAAAAATTAGGGACCCTTTAGATGTCAAAAAAGCACACGTACAAGGTATATTAGATATGAATTTTTTTATTAAAAATGAACGGCAGAAATAACTCCAACACAACTTAAAGACCATGCCGAAAACTCATGTCACAACACAACTTAAAGCAAATGCCCAGCAGCAACAACCAGTCATTTACCAAGTGACAAAACCAGATAAGTAAATACTGTCATGGGAAGGACCATTTAGAGAAAAGAAAGAAACCTTTTTCCAGAGTTAAAGGGGGAATCCTTCGAAATGAATTCCTATGAAGTAGACTCCAGAATGATAAGGATGCGAAATATCAACAGAATGGTTTGATCTTCAAAGTACTCAAAATGCCACATGATTTGTGTTTTGCGACTAGTTTTGGTATTAAATCAGCAGCAGTAAACCTGCAATTACCTCAAATATCACGTAGTAGCAGGGTCCTCCACAATCATGTGGATAGTATCTTAAAAGGATCTCAGCAAGTTGGACAGCCTCCAAATTTTCTTTTCCTTGTGATATGATAGTTTTGACCAATATAATTGCTAAACTGAGTACCTATCAAAGTGAAGTTGCAGCTTATCATTTAATTATATTGGCAAGCAATCAAGTTATACAGTACGGCCATTAAAAAAAAATCCTTGCATGGGACTGATGCTAACGAAAACTATGGTAATGTCAATCTAGATCAGTACAGAATATCAAGAGAGATAAGGTTAAAGAGTAACGGCTGAAATTATTTGGTTGGAGTGTAAGAAAGATAGAAAGGCTATGAATACCATGCCACTGTATTCAACTTAAACTACTCTGATGGTCGGAATGATATTGAAAACTGGAACATCATGACATGTAGTTACTGATGAGGGTATTATTTGAGTGATTCCAAACAAGTGGAATAAGTGATAATTCAAGGGTACTTACTTTATCTAATTGCTGCCTTGATGGTTGGAAAAATGTTAAGCTGCGGAGCACAATCCAACTTGACCAAGGCATTGGCTAATAGTTAAAAGATATAATTCACTGTCAGAAGTGCAAAATTATGTTTTAGTGAAACTTAATTTTGTGGTCCTCCCACCGGACTGAAGAGGGCTTGGTGCCGTTAGGGCAGCCCTTTAATGCAACAGGGTACGGATGCAAATTTATAATTCCTTTCAAAGGAATGGTATAGTTTGCATGTGAGGGGAGTCATACTACATACATAAGAACTACAGAATTATTATGGAGCCTTGTGATTCACCTAATGCACAAAAGTAGGCTTCTTCAGCGCAGAACAAGATTACTATATAGTGGTTTGATCTTCAAAGTACTCAAAATGCTACATGATTTGTGTTTTGCGACTAGTTTTTGTATTAAATCAGCAGCAGTAAACCTGCAAGGGCTGGCAGAGGCAGACTACGTTAGCGTCTAAATATTTATCCAGTTTTCATGGACACATGTAAGAATTCGTTCTGTTCTCTACATCTATCTTGATTGGTAGGATTAGAATTAGGGTTTTAATCCCACATCTAGGTAAGTTTTTAGAGATTCACTTAATCGTGAATTCGTGATACAGTAAAGGACACTAGAACAACCTTCTGAAAATCCATAAAGAGCCTGTCCTTTGACACACTACTGACTTTTTTCCACTACATTTGTCCTGAGGGCTGAGAATAGCTTCATGTTGTGGCTCTAATTAAAAAGAATCTCATCTTCTTACACATTCCTAACGAAATAAAATCTCCAACTTGCACCAGCACACCACTTCCTCCTGTATAAAAGGAGCTAAAATGGCAACCAGTTGAAGCAAACTAGTAAACTACCATCCCCCTTGACTTTAAGCATTCTCCCTTGACTGAGCCAGCTCTTCATTTTCCTTCTTCCTTACACACATCATATTTTCACCATATCCACATTGTTAATTTTTTTAACTTGTCTTCTATAGTTTTAATATCTCCACACCAAGTAACAATGACCTCAAACTTCAACACCTCTTCGAGAAACTCTTCCTCTTCCTGGACGCAAAGCCAGAACGACCAATTTGAAGAGGCTTTGGCAATATATGATAGGGACACCCCTGACCGCTGGCATAACATATCAAGGGTTGTGGATGGAAAATCTGCAGAAGAGGTCAAGAGGCACTTCGAACTCCTTGTGAAAGACATCATGAAAATAGAGTCTGATCAGGTGCCATTACCCAATTACAGAAGCACTGGAGGCAATAGTAGAGGATTTGGAAATGAACAGAGGTATCTTATTTGCTTATATCTCATTCAATACACCTTAGATTTCAAATCTTATAAAACGTTGAAGCTAGATATTATAAGTTATGACAAATATGCCATAGGTGTACTTAAACTATGCCTCTCATGCCATGCATTACAGGACTGGAGTTTTTAACATTACATACGATCACACATCTTAGTTCAAACCAAAGTTTTAATTTCATAACATCGTCATAACTACAATTTTTCTTTGGTTGTAAGTTAGGCTTTGGCTAACATATATAAATCCAATTTGTAATGAAAACAGTGATACTTAAACTATATGTCAAAAAGAGTGACACTAAATCATACTATATCACTGAGCCACACTTTCTATACTCAGACCGTCACATGCATACAAACACAAAATATTTCACAATAATCTGTAAAACTAAACTACATTGTTCGAGTTTCTGGGTAATCTCACTCTATTCTTTAATACATGACAGGATTTTCAAGAACATAAGGCTTCAGTAAATCGAAGTGGATCGTGTTGAAACAACCTAAATATTTAATGCCTTGTAATTAATATTATATACTTCTCCTTCGTTTCGAAAAAATAAGAGCAGGTTTTCTATGTTATTTACATAGCAAAGAGATCAGCTTACATCTTAATAAAGGGAGGAAGTTTAGAACCTGCCGTGTGTAACAAAAAATGTACTGGTAAGAACGTTTGTGTCCAGTTATAATTTGATCTTAATGTGAAGTTCTAGCTGGTTTGAAATTTACTGTCAACAATATGATGTGCATGATTGTCTGCTTAACTTTAAACTCAAACTTGCAATATATAACAAATTACTGGAAAGACATATCAGTTTTTTTTTGAAGCCTGAAAGACGTATCAGTTAATGCATATCTAGGAGAGTCTGAGTCTACTGGTTCACTCTTAAAAATAATATAAATACTTAAGCTCTTAGAGTATCTTCAAGAACTCTTAGTGGCTCTTAAAATCACTAAGGGGGTGGCTCTTAAAATCACTAACTTTTTAATGATTTTTAAGGATTTTAAAAGTCATGTGTTATTCAATTCTAAATTTTAAAAAGTATCTAAAAGTATGGTGGTGTTATTGAATTAATAATTTTAACAACTTTTAAAAAGTCATTAAAAATAAGGTATTATTCAATGTAAACTTTTAACACTTTTAGAAGTAGACTATTATTCAAAAACTCATGAATTTTGAATGCCAATTACTTCTAATGACTTTTAACTTAAAATATAACTAGAAATCTAATTTGAAAAGTGCTGAGGTTTGGGATAAGATTTCACATGACTTTTAAATTATTATTTTATTTTCTTCAATTTCATTTATTTTAGAATTTTGTCATTTATGGTTATTATCTCTTTGATTTTTTTTTTGTCAAATATTATCCCTTTGATTTTATTAAATCAATTGATGTTGGAGGTTAGAATTCTATTTTTTACTTGATTTTATATTATTTAGTTATTTGATGAGTCTAACCAAAGGGTCCCCTTTGGTTGGATTTCTATTTGTATTAATTATTAACTATATAATTTTTTTTTCTTTTAGATTTTGTTATAAGATTTTTACTCTACGTAAAGAACTTTATTTTCTAGGTTCTAACATCGTCTTTTCTCTCGGGTGCGTTTGAAATTCATATTTTTATTTTCAGACATTAAAGTCTTATTGTCTAAACTTCTGGGGACACATTGCATATCATTCAGTTAGATGATATACCTTTGGAAGTTTAAATTTTTTCTACATGGAATATTATTGTATGTTTATGTATTCGTGACAAAAAATAATCATCTTTTTATCTATACATACATATATCCAAGATTAAAAATTAAAAATCAATAATTTAATAATAGTTTATATTACTATTGTATATAAAAAAATTTATTGGTGAAATATCAATAACTCGAAATTCTTGTTATATATTCCATTGAATTGTTAACATTTGGATTGAGCACGAAAATTAAGAAATTAAGAAAAATAAAGTAGTGGAGAAGTGTAAAAAAAGTGGTTAAAGTAGTGGGACCCGGTAATATTTAAGTCATAGATTAGAAAGATAGCAGGAGTTAATGGAAAATAGTGGGCCCATTTGAGATTTTTTAGTATTAAAATTTACTATTTTTGGAAAATTTTGAAATGTTAACAATTGAATATCCCAAAATAGAAATTGTTAACAATCCAATGGGACAGAGGGAGTAATTTTTACTATAAACTTATAATTTATTACATTTTTCTATATATTACGTATTTATAATTTTATATTCATATCTATTACTATATATTAAACCAGAATACAAGGGCAAAAAATGCCACTTTAATGCCCGTGAAGTTACGATTTTGCCCCTATTTTTTGAAAAATTACAAAAACGCCACCCCTTTAATGTTTATGCAAAAAATAAATTAAATTATCTTAGTTTTGAGAATTGAACCCATGACCTTTTACACTCAAACTTGCACCACAACCATTGTGCTACACTTTGTTTTGAGTTTACTTTCAAAATCTTAATAGATAAACCACATCTTTTTTTTATTTTTATTATAGAGTAAATAAATATTGATTTATATTATTTCTAGAATATTGCACAATATATAATTACAAAAAATATTTTTATCGATTGAGCATAATCTACAATTTTCTTTTGTCAATTTAAATGATTGATATATGTCATTTTACTACCTATGAATTTACGATTTTGCTCTTATATGTTAAAAAATTACAAAAAACACCTTCTGTTTTATATTTATGCAAAGAGTAGATGAAATTATCTTAGTATTGAAAATCGAACCACTAACCTTCTCTAATCAAACTTATACCATAACCATTATACTATACGTTATTTTGAGTTTTCTTTAAAAATATTTTTAGATAAATCACATTTTCTCATCTTCTACCTTTTTTTTATTTTACTTTTGATTAAATAAAACGTTGGTTTATATTATTTATAGAATGTTCCATAGTATATAATTAAAAAAATATATTTTAATGGATTGAGTATACTCTATAATTCTCTTTTGCCATTTTAAATGATTGATATAAAAAATAAAATTTTAAATAATATAAAATTATACATAAATGTAATCGAGTCTTAAAAAATATGAATTTATTTACATTCCTCTCTGTGTAGATATTAAACTATTGAAATAAAAAAAAATAAGATTTGGTTTTAAGAAATATTTAATTTTATTTATAAAATTATACATAATAAATGATTGTCTCACATAATTTTTATGTATATAAAATTTTAAATACGCGAGTCATATTAGAAATTTTTGGTCGACCAATTATTTAGACTTTCAGCGATTTAAAAGTTTGATTAATCTAAAAACATAAATATTAAAATAAACTAAAATAATTGAATTTATGTTTAAAAAAATGACAACTCCAAAAATAGGATTTATCTTGTATATATAAAAAATAACATATTTAATATTCAATATAAAATGAAAAAAGATATGTTTTTTTGAATTATAATTATTACAAAATTGCAATAATTATTAGCAATGACCAATTACACTATAACTCAAAGTATGGTAATATGAATTTTATATAGTATACTAAATTGATCAAACAATCAGCATAATATATGATGGTTGAGTTATAACATATACTTAGATCAACCTATGATGAAACCAAAAAGTTTCATCTTAGATATTATGTTGATGCATAGTCATTAAGGTCGTCTAATCATAATTTACATTGATCAAAATATTTGTGAAAATTCAAGTTGAGTTAAAAAATAATTCATATTATAAGATAAAAAATGTTTCAATTTACCAAAAATTTAAAATAGAATTTCGATATTGTGTAATAAATTTTAGACTAAAACTAAACATTTGAGTTTAAAAATGTAAAAATATGTATGTAATATATATAAAAAAATGAGCTATACACTGCAAAGACGACTTTCACATAATATTAATAATTTCATAATATGTTTTCGCCTTACGTATATATCGATTCTTTATAAATGTACTCTAACTAAGTTAAAATCACGTTGCCTATGTTATATATTGACAATTTTCAAAAATATTTATTTATTTTATACTCAAATGTTCAATTTGATAAAGTTCCGTCATCAAAAACCATATTATTATATACTTAAATGTTCAATTTGATAAAGTTCCTATCAGGTCATCGAAAATCATATTAATATTTTAGCAATTAAATCTAATCATGCGATCATTATCGTATGGATATTTATCCAAATTTTATGAAATTTAATCAAGTTATAGAATATCTGGTTAATGTAATTGATATGCCATATTACAAAAATACTATTAAAATATGAGATAAAATTGAAATATTATCTTTTCAAATTTTAAATTACAAAATTATCTTAATATATAAACAATTTCGGGCGAGAAATTAATGCAGTGCCCGTGTCTCGCACGGGCTTTTACGCTAGTTAATATAAGTTATCGATCAAAAGTCATTAGATGTACGTAAAACTACTCAAACGTCATTATAGAAAAGTCATTAGATGTAAATAAAACTCCTCAAAAGTCATTATAGAAAAGTCCGTAAAAATAATGATGAAATATACGAACTCCATAAAAGTCATTAAAAGTTTATCAAATCATCAAAAGTCATTGACTTCTAAAATGTCAATAAAAGTCATTTGAAGTTGTAATATAATACCACCCCCTAAGAGTCTCTCTCCTCAACTTTAAGAGCAAAATTTTGTTCTTAACTATTATTATATAATATATTATATATCCATAAATACACACTCTCTCTCTTCCCATTTTCTTTTGCATTTTTATGAATTAAATAATAAAATATTGATTGAGGATGAAATATAAAGAGCATTGTTGGAGATGAACATGTACTAAATCACCAAGAGCCAATATTTTATACCTCTCTTTATAATAGTTGAGTCTACCACACCATGTGATTAGCCAATCAGAGAATTTCTCATAATATTCAACCAATCATATGCGAGTATTACAAATTCAACCAATCAGAATTCACCAAAATATTTCCTTTTTTATGTTTCTAACTAAGATCTTAACTATTGTAGTCAAATATTAACCGCGATCAAGTATGGTAATTTTTAATTTATTTCTTATATCTTAACTACGATTCTATTATATTATTCAATCCCATAATTAATTCCTTAATTTGCGCTTAATTATAATAAAGATTAATGATGATTGTTTTTTTTTCAAGAATATCTCTTTATAATAGTTGAGTCTACCACACCATGTGGTTAGCAAATCAGAGAATTTCTCATAATATTCAACCAATCATACGCGAGTATTTCAAATTCAACCAATCAGAATTCACCAAAAAATTTCCTTTTCTATGTTTCTAACTAAGATCTTAACTATTGTAATCAAATATTAACCACAATCAAGTATGGTAATTTTTAATTTTTTTTTTTTTTTGAGTCGGAATTAATTCAATAATAAAAAGCCATACGGCATCTACAAAAATGGTCGCGTCGAACAAACATAAAACAGAAACAATCGCTAATTACTCCATTTTTCTTGGAGATACAATCCCGCGATTTGTTGAAGATGATATATTTACATTTACCCGCTTCACCACATCCAGTTGGAGCTAATCCAGTTTGAGCTATCGACCATAATTGCAATTCCCTAAAAGCTTCCATCACTAAATCAAAAACCATACTCTCACAAAAAAGGAGAGAAAACACCAAAACTCTCACCAAGGAGAGACTACAACCAAATTGAAATTACAAATTAAAACTAAAAATGCAAATAAAAATTACACTAAAAGCAAGCCTTAGATCTAGAAAACGAAACCACAAAAACAAGAGAAACCGGACCCCTCGAAACCGAAGAACCACCCGCTAGATCGGAGAAGACAGAAATCCGGATGCTCTGATGGTTTTTGATCTAAGAAGTTTTATTGAAAAAAAAATCAAGCCTTAATAGCAAGATTAGCAAGAAAGATGAAAGAAAAACTAAGGGATTGGGGCTTTCCACCGGAGAATCCGGTGGAAGCCCCCGACGGTAATATTGAGAAAAAAGGAGGCGGCTGGCTGTGAGAGAGAGAAAAGAGAGAGGGATTGTTTTTATTTATTTCTTATATCTTAACTACGATGCTATTATATTATTCAATACCATAATTAATTCCTTAATTTGTGCTTAATTATAAAAAATATTAATGATGATAGTTCTTTTTAAGAATTTAAGTAGTAGTACTAGTAATAATAATAATAATAATAATTAAATCCTTATATATAATAAGCGTAAAAGAGATCTTATCCAAAATTTTGGTCATGTACCGCAAAATCAATAAGGACCGTTGATCTTAAAATAAATGAATGAGAACCATTAGATCTAATATTAAAAAAATATATTTAATAATATAAATTAAATATGAGTAGGTTTTCTAAGTTGACTAGAATTCTCAATATAAAAATTCGTAAGTTCAAATTCCAAATTGAATAGGTTTATTTGATTGTTGATCTATACTTTAATTCTAAGTTGAGTAGGTTTTCTTTATTTTAATTCTATTCCTAAGTTGAATAGAATTATTGTTAAAAATCGTCATTTTATTATTTCTTTAGTTTCAGGGTAGTTTTAATTGAAAAAAAATTGTTAAACCATCACTAAATTAAAGATTATTTTTGTGAGTTTTGTGGGCTCTAAAATCGTTTAAATATTATGTTTAGAACTCAAAACACAACATAAGTAATGTATTAAGTGTATAAAACGTAATAAATAAAGTCTAAAAACTAATAACATATAATTATTAAAAAACACGAATTAACATAATTATAAATTTTAAAAAAACCATATATTGCATGGGTTATAAGCTACTAATATTAAAAGCCTTAAGCAAAGTATCTACTCCAAATTGCGTAGGAATGGGAGATAACTGATGAAATTTGTGTGTTAAAAAGTATGGTCACGGGGAATTAATACAACAATTTTGTGAAAATAATGATTATTTTATGTGCAAGTATTTCTATAAATAATGTTATTTTTCAAATCTCGATCGAATAAATTATATCTTATATATAATAACCGTAAAAGAATCTTATTAAAAACTTTGGTAGTCCGGTCCCTGTACGATAATTTTACAACCAAATTAATAAGGATCGTTAGATCTTAAATGATATATGAGAATAGTTAGATTTAATATTAAAAACTGTACTTGATTAATAGTATGATTGTATTTAAAAACTAAAAAATGTATTTTGATAATCTAAACCAAATATAATTGAGTTTTCTATATTAGATAGGATTCTCTATGTAAAAATTGGTAACTCTCTGATCTCTTCAATTTATGAGTAGTTTCAATTTGATAATAATTGTTAAACCAAATTTTGAGATGTCGATTCATATCAATTACGTTATTAAAAAATTCTCAATGTAATGCTCATGTATACCATAGCTAAAAATCATATCAATTACTTTATTAAAAAATTCTCAATATAATGCTCATGTACCATGGCTAACAATAATAAAAATGCATCATATGTTATAAGAGAGACGTAAGAGAAATCATGTACATGAATTTATGTTGCAAATTTTAATGTAGAAATTACAAGTAAAACGACTTAGTTAATTAATATTAACATAACACTTTTTTTAAGGGACATACTATTTAATTCATCCAAATTATAATATTACATTATTTTACATATAAGAAATATAAAAGGATAAAAATTATTAAAAATTGAGAGTTTCATATTTATTAATAATAATAAATATATAGAGAAAACGGATCATCAGGTTATTCTCACCATACTTTTCCTAAGATCACAATACATGTAAACAAAGAAATCTAATAATCTAGGAAAATTTACAGAAACATATATATATATATATATTTAACTTTTGTTTTTATTTTTACCGTTACTACTTTACTATTTCAATACAATATTATTGTTTCTTTGTTTTTACCACTAGCTTCAGTTTTGTAATTATCTTTTTTTAAAAATACGCTCAACACATAATCGATGCATTCTTCTTCTTCTTCTTCTCGACTTGAACTGTCTTCTTCTTTCTCGAACTCTTTTCCTCTCCTTCATTCACTAAAGCCTGAAGTTCTCCGGCGATCTCGAAACTTCTCCACCGATATCGTATTTGTAAGTTTCGATTATCTCAATCCGTACCCTCTCTTCTCTCTCTCTCTCTCTCTCTCCCCCTCTCTCTTACACACACACCCACACACTCACACATGGTTTGTTCACTGCTAATTGTTAATTGCTAATTGCTTTGTGTAACTTTGTTTTTTAATATAAATTATGATTATAGCCCTAATTTTTTGTGTTTATTTGAAATTTTATTGATGTGATTTTTGCACAATTGTAAACCTAATTGTGTAGACTTGCATTTGAGTTTTGAGAGTACGCTTCTTGATGGTCGAATAATGTGAAATTTCAACCTCATTTTGTGATATTGCAGCAGTGTTATACTATATAATAGAGGCCCCGCAGGGGCAGAGACTAGTGATTCATTGTTCGTTGTTACCATGAACATGATTACATAAAATTATGAACTTTACATAATGAAACTCTCTCACACAGAAGTTATTACTAAAATTAATCACAAGAATTCAGCAGTTGTTTGTGTTTTATCATGTGGTTGATTCCATGTTACAATATAGTGCTGAGGTATACTACAGTTAGCTTCTGAATAGAATGTGTTAGTTAATTGGTGTGTATGTTTTTTTGTCAGTTTGGAACATGGTTCACACAAGGTTCTCATCTTCCCCGAGTTCAACGTCTAAATAAGATATTCCGCCAAAACAAAAGATTATTAAAAAATCCAAGGCACCCTTGAAAACTAAGCGTGTTAGGCCAACCATCCACGATGATCCGTTTCTGTCGATGAGGCTTCCCCTGGTTCAACGTCCAAAACAATTATGCCTTCAAAACGAAAGATGATTAAAAAATCTAAGGCTGCAGTCAAAGATAAGAGACCTGTTAGATCGGGATTCAATAATCATCAGTATCTGGACTACTAGTCAGGATTGAGATGCTGACATCATCAGGATTTCATACCGTCAGTATCAGGACTGCTATCAGGACTGAGATCAGGATTATCATCAGGACTGGAAGCTGATCAGTATTACTTCAAGATAACTATTGAGTCCAGAAAAATAAGGAAGATTGATTGGTCAGTTCCTAGTTTATATGAATGCAGCTGTCAAATAAGATATAGTTTGTAATTGATTTTAACTTATCTTGTATTTGATAGAGAAGTTGTGTGTACTATATAAACATAGTTTAGGTTTTGCATATTGTAATCGCTTACACGAGTATCATTGTAACCTAGCAGCTTTCAAGAACATCAGAATTTCTTGAGACAGTTTTGTAACAGTTTTATACCAGAATTAATAAAGATGTTATTATTTCATATTTGTGTTTTATATTAGTATTAAGTCAAAAATCTTACACAATTGTATTCAACCTCCCTTCTACAATTGTTAATTACTGGGCAACAATTGGTATCAGAGCTAACTGATTTAATCTAATCAGAAACGATCCAAGATGTCGACAAGCAAATATGAAAGCATCAAAATTCCCATACTGAAGAAGTCTGAATACCCTACATGGAGGGTAAAGATGTTGATGGACCTGGAAGCTACAGATCCTGATTATCTGGACAGGATCCATGATGGACCATACATCCCTAAAAGAATTGTTGGTCAAACAGATACTGTTCCTGAACACTACGTGATAAAGGTGAAAAGTGAGTGGACACCAAAAGAAAAGGCTCATGTTCTCAGGGATGCAAAGGTAAAGAATATTTTGCATAATAGTCTTGATGTTGTCATGTCAAACAGGGTGATTACATGCAAGTCTGCAAAGGAAATTTGGGACACCTTGGAAACTCAATTCCAAGGATCTGCATCTATCAAGAAGAACAGAAGGGCTCTACTGATTCAAGAGTATGAACAGTTCGATGCAAGACCCGATGAGAGCCTTACTGACATGTATGATAGATTCCTGACACTACTGAATAATCTATCTTTAGTTGGCAAAGAGTATGTTTCTGAGGACTCAAACACCAAGTTTCTGAGAGCTTTACCAGAAGAATGGGATACGCAAACCTCTATCATTAGGCATCGGTATGATCTAAATAATGTGTCTCTTGATGAGGTGTATGGAATGCTAAGAACCTATGATCTTGAGGTTCAACAAAGAAAGAACAAAAGAAGCAACAAGGCAAAATTTGTAGCCTTGAATGTTGAGGCAAAATCAAAAGGAAAAGCTATGGAGGTCTCTAGGAGAAGGACAAAAGTAGTGGAGTCAGATCCTGATGACTCTTCATCAGATACTGATGGCAATCCTGATGCTGATACTGATGATGATTCTACTGACTCTGACATGAAGGAGATCGTTGTTATGATAGTCAAGGGCTTCAAGAAGATGATTAACTAAATTCGATAATTTAGGTGAAAAGATTAAATATTTAGAATTCAAATTAATAATTCAAAAGAAAATCATACATATGTTGTAAGATATGTACATAAATGTATTTGACATTGATTGATTTTATACATAATTAAACTTTAACTAAACTCGAAATTTGAAGTGGGAAAATATTGTATTTAATTTGAAATTTTGATTACACAAAATTAAGCATTCCGTATATTTAATTCTAATTGATACTAAACAAATTATTAGTTAAGGAAATTTTGACTAAACTACATTTTACTAAACGAAAGAGTTTAAATTAGCATATTTAAATTTTAAATAGATATGTGCATGATTGCAAATGATATTATGCCTCAATCAATTCAATTTTAGTTGATATTTTGCATAATTATGGCCAAAATTGTGTATTCACACCTAATGATCTTAATATATTAATAAGTCTATCTGTATATGTTATTTTCACTAAAACTCTTGAAATTTCAACCACATTTTTCAATTACACAATGAAAAGAATTTTCTTCAATCATATTACTTCTCTGACAAATGAGAAGACAAATTGGAGAATCAATAACGCTACGGGTGAGTTCAAAAGGTTGGATCTTATCTTATTCGATTATGACGTAAGTATTGATTTTATTCACATACACACATACACACCCACCCACTCACCCACACACACACACACACACACACACACACACACACACACACACACACACACATATATATATATATATATATATATATATATATATATATATATATATATATATATATATATATATATAGTCATTGCTCCATGAAGAAAACTCTTATATAAAGAACAATAAAGAACACTATAGAATCTTACACAAATTGCATGTTGATTCTAATTTTCTCACCAAAAAAGGTTTATTACGAATAAAAATAGAATCTAACAAAAAATTAGAATCAAATAAAACATGATTACATGTAATTTCATTGTGATAAATATATATACAAGATTCTGTACTGGATTCTATACTGGATTATATGTAATGTTTAATTTTTAAATTTAGATGAGATTCTACGTTAAATTCGATATGTTAGGTTTAATTGTTGTTCAATTTTATGATTCTAATTTTTAAAAATCAATATTTATGAAAAATAAAGTGTTTATGATGGTGTTCTTTATTGTTCTTTATATAAGGTGTTCTTTCTAGAGTGCAACTATATATATATATATATACACAATTGATGAAACGTTGTTCAACAAAATTAATTATGCATATGAAATATAGAAATTAACATCCATCCATACATATGCTGGAACAGAATTTTGTAACGGGTAAGATGTGGAACTCACATAAGGGTAGTTTTTACGAAATTTTCAATTTTAATATTGCGGACTCAAGATTAACCATTCTCCCAATTAGCCTTTCTGAATACATAGTATTCTTTAAATACTTAATTGATATTTGTTTTCAAGACATGTTACTTTCTAACAACTATATAATGAATTCAAAATCTACTACCGTTACGTGTATGTAAAATATTTTTTTCTACTTAAGATGCTATATACCTAAACTAATTATATACTATAAAATTTCTCTTTTCTCATTCTTAAATTCTTTGTTTGATTTTTAATATTGTGCATGAACTTCTTTTTGTGGCACGGGCTCGCGTTTCTTTCATAGATTTGTTGCACTTGACAAATTAGAGATTTATTGGCGAATTAAAGTCCGCGTTACAAACAATGTATTTCAAATTAAGCAAAATTTTATGGTTAAAAATTTAATGTTTTATACGCAATTGTAGGTTACTTGATGAAGATCATGGTGTGTATAAAAATTAAAATGCCCACAAATAATTTATGATTTCATTATAGATGTTGTGTCCTAAAAGTCTATCAGGACTCTATTATGTTTCGAGGTTTTTTTCAATATTTTTGATTACATTTATCACAATAAACTATTACAAAGTTATTTTGTTTAAGAATGGTAAATTTATATTGTATCTTTTTATTGATATAACACTGTCTAATATTAGTGAATATCTACCTTAGTAAAATTTATAGATTTAATATTTCATATAGGAAGCACAATTTTTTACATAATTTTGTACATAATATTCTCTAAATACTAATTGATATTTATTTTCAAGACATGTTACTTTCTAACAACTATATAATGCATAGAAAATCATACTACTGTTACGTGTAGGTAAAATATTTTTTCCACTTAAGATGCTATATGCCTAAACTAATTATAGATTATAAAATTTCCCTTTTCTCATACTTATATTATTTGTTTGATTATTAATATTGTGCAGTGAACTTCTTATTTATAGCATGAGCTTGCGTTTCTTTCATAAGATTTGTTGCACTTGACAAATTAGAGATTTCTTGGCAAATTAAAGTACGCGTTACAAACATGTCTTTCAAATTAAGCAAAATCTTATGGTTAAAAACAATTGTTTTATACGCAATTCTCTAGGTTACTTGATGAAGATCATGGTGTCTATAAAAATTAAGATGCCCACAAATAATTTAATAATTTCACTGTAGATGTTGTGTCCTAAAGTCTATCAAGGACTCAATTATTTTTCGAGGTTCTTTTCAATATTTTTGATTACATTTATCACAATAAACTATTACAAAGTTATTTTGTTTAAGAATGGTACATGTTATGTCATATTTTGGCATAGTCCAAAGTTCTCTGTCTAATAATTATTAATTCAGATTAATAATTAATTGCTTTATCACTAAGTAATATCCTCTCCCTGAACGGAGGAAAGAATCAATCTCAATCAACAAATAACAGAAAATATCTCCAACGATATTCTTCAAATCATGGAAAGAAATGCGGAGATGCGCGAGATTGTAGGAAAACGTGGTGAAGACCAAACTATTTATGGGAATGAGATGTGGATGGATAAAACCGGACTATTTATGGGAACGTGAGGTGGATTAATAATCCTTGAACTATTTATGGGAACATTGGATGGATAAACTTTGACTATTTATGGTTTGGAATGAATGGGCTTATCTAATGACTTGTTTTCCCAAGAACTTACGTGAGGCTTGATCCTATATAAGGGTACATAGGCACCTTGTATGATACGACAATTGACACTCGGGAAAGAGGAAGAGAAAGAACTCATTCTATATTCAATTTCTGAGGAGTCATCATACGAGCTCAGCCCCCAAACATCCAAAAATCCGCAAATCCCCCTATTTTCATAATTCGTTATTCTAGCAACTCCGATTAGGGTTGTTACGAAATTCCTACCAACAACAGTACAATTTATATTGTATTTTTTTATTTATATAACAGAAGCTAATAGTAGTGGAATATCTACCTTAGTAAAATTTAGAGATTTAATGTTTCATATAGGAAGCACAATTTTGTACATAAATTTAAATTTAACAATGAAACATATCTAATTTTCTTGAATAAATGCAAAACTTTCAAAAAAAATAAAGGTCAAGATAAAAATGATGCGAAAAAACAAAAAATAAATTTGGCGTGAAGCACGGGTTAAAATCTAGTTATTTATAAAGAGTGAACTAAGAGTCTCTTGGAGATGCTCTTAATTTTTCTCTTATATAATATAAAATATTGGTTGTTTCGTAGGGACTTAATATAAGTTCTTCTCCGAAAATAGTTCTCACTATTAATTTTTTTTTTGTATTAAATGTAAATTAAATCACAAGAGACAAAATATAATGAAGAGAGAAAGAAATTATTTTGGTGAATATATTATGTAACATTAGTTAAGATTGGGAATGGAAACTCCTAAAAGTAAGATAGAGAAGAGAATATTCATAATTTTAAGAGTCTTTAAAGCAAAACATTTAATCTCATTCCCCATATCTCAAGTTAAAAGCCAATTTTAAGAGTCTCTTGAAGATGTTCTTAGCAATTTATTAGAGAATCTCTAACAAACTTTTAAATGAGCTCCAACAGTTAAAATTTGAGAAGGATGCAAGAAAATTAAACTCCAACAAGCTCCTAATCCTTCTTCATAAATTTATAAGAGACCTCATATCTTCGTATTTAAGACTCTCTCTCCTCTCCCTAATCTATCTTTTATTAATATACATCATTTTCTTTCAACTTCTTACCAATAACTCATTTCTTTTTGTAAAACTTATAGTTACATTTATTAATAGAAAATAACTTAAGAGGTAGGGATGAAGAATTGAAGATGTTGTTGAGGATGAAAAGTAATTTTCTATCTTTAATAACTAAGAGGCAATTAATTATATTATTTTTAGTCCAAATTTTAAGAGTTTGTGGGAGTCTCAGGGGGGTGAAAGCCCAACATAACTTATTTTCACGAAACAGTGCCCAATTTTACCACGGGCGGAAAAGATTCCCGAAATAACCAATTGCACACACATATTCTGAATGCGAAGGTCACTATATGCATATGTGTTATGTGTAGGCATTGAACATGCATCCTGAGATTGCGTGTTGGTTTGAAGTTGTTACTTTTTTCTACTTTTTCTTGTTACATACGCATACATATGGATGCGAAGTTGTGAAAACGCATCATGGAAATGCGCACCCTTTCTAGATCTGGTCATCTGCAACCCCATTTTCTCTTCCCTCTATTAAATACATCAGCGCATACATTCATACCTTTATATTTATAATATTCTGATTGGACATTCAATTACATGGTTGGATACTTGGATTACCCACAATTTATACTTCAAAATGATTATAACATTGCTTGTGTTTGTTACATATTTTGATTGATGAAGAAAGGTTTATAGATTTGGGTGATTTTACCATCGGAATTGGGGCAGGGTCGCTAGTCATAATGGTCGGCGGGTATTAGTGATTAATTATGTACCTTATGTGTATTGATTTAGGTGTATGAGTTTTTATATATAGCTAATATATATACATTAAAATAGGTAGGCCAGTAAAGAGTAATAGAAGTCATAATGTGTTTGCTGGTGTGAGAGACATATTTGGATGGGAGAAATTGGAACTGTAGCGGAGGCGGAGGAGGAGGAGGTCTGATGTAGATAGTGCGGTGGTGCGTATGTACGTGTCTTTCAGTAGTATATTGTATTTAATTTTTTAGGACATACGTATTTGTAACATGCGAGTATGATTGGGTAATTTGGGCATCATAAGCGACAATCGGTAATTTGGGCACTAGTACTTCCAAAATACGTTATTATGGTCATTTTCTCTGGGAGTTGCTCTTACATTATTTAGAGTATCTCCAAGAGGCTCTCTAACCAAACTTTTAAATCAAAGTATAAATAATATAAAAAATGGAGCTCCAATAGACTTCCAGGAGCGCTTTAAAAACCTTAAAAGTCTATCTTCTCGTGTACGACGTGCTTTCGTGTCATATTCATAATACAAAGAAAAATATATTAAGAATATAATTTCGTAAAAAAATACCATACATGTATCAAAAGTCCAAATTTGACACTGAATAAATTCATGTCATCTCGTGTATCACGTGAATTAGTCTTGTATTTTCATAATGTGAAGAACAATATTATATATATATATATCATTTAGTTCATATACCGAAAATTCAAACCAAAATCCAAAGTTAAATTTCTTATCATGTAGGTGTCGAGTACAAAATTGTCGGGTTTAGGTAAAAGTAACGATATACTTTAATATTGATATTACAAATTGTAAAAAGGATAACATGATCATGACTAAATTTTATGTGTTCTTATCTAACTATTTAATCAATGACGAAAATGAGTCTGAATTTATGATATTTATAATTTCCTACATAATATGAATAATCACATTCATAATATTACACTCAAAATCAACTATATATTTTATGATTTTATCTTAAATATAAAACACATGTAGGATGTGTTGGATGAGTTTCAAAATTGTACTAAGTGGGCTTTTATCATGAAATGAGTTACAAAATAAATTTTAAGTAAAATACATTATATGAGCTATTTAAGTATGTGGAAAATGAGTTTCAGAACTGTATCAAATGGGCTTCTAGCATGATGGCTGAGGTGGGAGAATAAAATACCTTAGTATCCAAAGTTCATTGGTTCGATTTATGCTAATAACTAAATATTACACATAATAAGGGTATATTAGTAAATTACTAAATCGCACGAAAAGCCATGTTGGCCTATAATAGATATAATGGATGGATATATATAATTATAGAGTCTTAGTGATTTAGTAAGTGTTCATATCTAACAATACTCTTCATCTTCACTCCTAAATCAATTTTTTATTATTAAAGAGATTTTGAATTTATAAGAGTACAAAAGGAAGTGGAGAGAAAAAAAAAAATTGTAGTTATGAATTTATGATAAAATATTAGTTCAGAATGGAATTGTACTCTTAAAATTGAGGAGAGAGAGAGAAGATGCTCTTAATGATTATAAGAGCCACTAAGAATCTCTTGGAACAACATTTTCGTTCTCCGTTCTCAATTTTTGAGTTAAAAGTTAGAATAAAGAGTTTCTTGGAGATGCTCATTTATTATTATTTTTAAACACAGTTTATGCTTTTGAAGTGGAGAAAGAGAGACAAATTAATATGTTAGTATTAAAAATAAGATCAGAATGACTTTTGTTACTTATAAAGTAACACATGATAAGAGGATCTTAACGTTTTAAGGATTTACTAGCATACTTATATTTGTACAACATTCCTTATATTTTAGCTTAGGATCACATATAGTTAATTTATTGAAGTCGCATTTAGTGATTTGAAAAGACACTAAGAGTCTCTTGGAGCAAAAACTTTCATCTTCTTCCCTAAATCTCAAGTTAAGAGCTAATTTAAGAGCCTAGGAGATGCTCAGATGGAAGGAATGAAAATTTTATTGGTAAAAATAAGTTCAGAGCATCTCCAAGTGACTCTTAAATTGGCTCTTAACTTGGAACTTCTGGAGGAAGATGGAATTTTTACTCTAAAAGACTCTCAGGCTTTTAAAATAAATAAGTATCACTTCTCTCTCACTTTTAAGAGCTCAAATCCCGCTCATAACTAATATTATAAATATATTAATCAAAATAATATCCTTCTCTCTCCACTATCTTTTGACTTTTAAGAGACACTAAGTGTCTCTTGTAGCAAAAAAAAATCATCTATCTTCCTGAATCTCAAGTTACGAGCCAATTTAAGAGTGTACTAGATATGCTCTAATGGAAGGAATGAATACTTTACTGATAAAAATAAGTCAAGGGCATTGTTAGGATCTACATGTTTGGAGCCGATGATAACAAATAATTTAAGATTAGAATGTTCTCAAGGAGTTATAACTAATCGATGGATAGTTAGTATGAAAGCAGCCATTGATCAGGAAGCTAGACAAGATGTATTTACTCATCCATGATCAAGCTACATTCAATGATGGATAGTATCTTGCAAATGTCTAGGAATTTATTCTACAACAAGCTATGTGATTATTCAGTTGGGATATTGGCAATAAAGTGGCATTTCTACAATCTAACTCAAGTAGGTGATTTAAGAAGTGTGGATTCGAGAAGTCCAGAAATCTCACACTCGAGAAGTCAATGAAATGGTATATTCGAGAAGTCTATAAGATGACTCATTCGAGAAGTCTATGAAATGGCTCATTGGAAAAGTCCAGAATTCACACATTCGAGAAATCTGTTAAATGACTTATTCGAGAAGTCCGAAATTCACTCATTCGAGGAGTCAAGAAATATTAGTTCGAGAACTCAGTCTTGGATTCGAGAAGCAATTCGAGAAGTCCACGGTTTGCTCATTCGTAGAGTCTTCAAGCATAGATTAGAGAAGTCATGATATATCTGTTCGAGAAGTACAAAATCCATGTATTAGAGAAGTCTTCAAGATAAGTGTAGAGGTCGAGTTCTCTAATGAACATATCGAATGAATGACATATACAAAATTACTCTACACTCCCGTGACTGATAGATAGTGGTCGAAGACACAAAGGACGTGAAGAATAAGGTGCCAAACTGTAAATATTTGCAGGCACAAATTCCTACAAGTGAAATGTGAAATCAATCATTATATTCCCAGTTTCAAGGCACTATAAGAGTTAAAAAAGTTAGCCTAAAGATTGTTTTTTTCAAATTGTTTCATTCAAGAATAGCTCAACAAGTGCAAAGACCTATTGACTAACAAGATACTCTCATATCTCACTTAACAATAACATGACAATTCGAACAAGAAAAATTCAAACAAAAGGTATCTTTGCAAAGATATCACATGGACTTGGGAGCTAGGTCAATTCACGAACTTAGTCATTTCTTGAAAACAGCAACGTGCACAGACTTAAAGCATTTATGGAATAACCAAGAATACAAGCAAAGACTTTCAAGGCATTTCTCGAAATAGTGAAGCTTTAAGAATGAGCATGTGACAAACTTTACTAAAAATATATTTTCTATTTTATGTAGATTGTTTGTTACATACATTATATAACTACTGTATGAGTAGCATAGAGAGGGTGTAGAAATTGTAAGAGTCCAACACAACTGCTTATGTTAGTGAGTAGCGAGAAATTTCTGTAAGGCAAAAGTAATTTGATCTATGTAAGAAGCTATGACTTTTTTTTACTTCACAGAGTTTTCAAGAAATACAACAAAACCTCTCAGGTTGAATAATAACAAGCATCCGCCTGAAATTTTTAAACGTGTTTCTTGTTACATTGTTTTTATCTTTTATATTTTCTGTTCTTCAACAAAATTTATATTGATCACTTATTCGAAAAATCAGATAATGTATTCAACTCGCCCCCCCCACCCCCCCCCCCCCTCACAATATCTTTGTCTCATTTAGTCCGGGAATAACATGAATCTCCAGAAAACTCTTAATTTGGAATTTGAGGAGGAAGATGAAACTTTTTGCGCCAAGATACTCCAGTGGCTCTTAAAATTAATAAGATTCTCTTTTCTCTCCTCACTTTTAAGAGCTCAGTTCGCACTCTTAACAAATATTATATAATGTTAATCAAAACAATCTCCTTCTCTCTACACCACTTTTTGTCTCATATGCATTTAATTTATATTTAAATAAAAAAGTCAATGAAGAGTGAATATAAAAAAATTATTGAAAATGAAACCACATTAAATTATTAAGAGTCAATATCTTACATTATATTAAGACCTATTGGAGATGATGGATGGTTTTCGTTTGGCAATAGAATATAGCTCTCTTACTGAGTTGGAGTTCTGTGGAGGTAATTTTACGTGGGAGAGAGGTCGAGGTAAGAAAGAGTGGGTAAGGGAGAGGTTAGACCGTGCTTTTGGTACAATGTCCTAGTTGAATAAATTCCCTTTATGTAAACTCATAGTACATCACACTTCTCATTCGGATCATGACCCTATACAGGTAGAGTTGGTAAACACATCTATCTCAAAAAGACTATTTCGGTTTAAGTTTGAGAATATGTGGTTAAAAGATCCAAATTTTCTTAAGGAGGTTAAGGAGCATTGGTCGAAGATTCCTGCTATTCACTTACTGCCAAAATTAATGAATGTGTCTACATTCATAGCTAAATGGGGTCGACAATTCTTTAATAAGTTTAGAGAGAAAGTTAAGAGACGGAAAGAAGTGATTGATGGGCTGGTAGATCGCACTGATACAGCATGGGTGGGATTGTACATGGCTGAGGTTGAAAAACAGAATGAACTCTTATTTCAGGAGGAGTCTTATTGGAAGCAACGGGCTAAAATAATTTGGTTGGAGGAAGGAGATGCTAATACTAGATTCTTTCATGCCCCATCTACAAGTAGGAAGAAGGAAAACTATATTTCTTGGCTGGAAGCAGACTCTGGAGATCGAGTAAATAACCATGAAGATATGTGTCATATAGTGCAGGACTATTATGAATGTATTTTTAATGCATCTGGGCAGGTGAACATCGAGGAATCTGAGCCTGAGACGTTGATTTCTGAGGAGAAAAATAGGAAACTGGTAAAAAGAAGTGTCTTTTGAGTAGTTTACGGTGGCTGTCAAACAAATGCACCCAGAAAAAGCGTCTGGGCCGGACGGTCTAAACCTTGTATTTTTTCAACAACTTTGGGGTTGTATGGGCAGAGAGATTTATGAATGTTGTAAAAACTAGCTATCTAATTGCTCCTTTCCTGCAGATTTTAACAACACCAATCTGGTGCTTATTCCAAAGAAGTCTAATGCATGTAATATGAAAGATTTCAGGCCTATAGCACTTTGTAATGTGCTTTATAAAATTTTGGCAAAGGCTTAGCTAATCGACTCAAGTTGATTCTTCCTGGATTGATCTCAGAAAATCAATATGCGTTCGTCCCGGGACAAAGCATAACAAACAACATACTGATAGCTTTTAAAGTGCTTCATCACATGAAAAGGAAAACGGGGATGAATGAGGGAGAGGTGGCTCTAAAGCTGGATATTAGAAAAGCCTATGACAGGGTAGACTGGAATTTTCTTTGACATCGGATGAGAATTATGGGGTTCTATAGAAAATGGATAAACTGGATTATGATGTGCGTTACTACGGTCTCGTATGAAGTGTGTTTTAATGGCTCCTTAATTGGCCCTATAATTCCGAAACACGGTCTTCAACAGGGGGATCCATTGTCTCCGTATTTGTTTCTGTTGTGTGGGCCTTTCTCATTCATTTCATAATGCGGTGAAAAGTGGAGTCATTCATGGCTTTCAGGTTAGGCCTACGGCACCAGTTATAACCCACCTTTTGTTTACTGATGACAACTTCTTGTTCTTTAAAGAGAATAAGGACGAAATAAGGGCAATTAAAGCTTTACTGAATACGTACGAACAGAACTCGGGATAATTTGGAAATTTTCAAAAGTCTGGGGTATTTTTCAGATCTAATGTTAGGCTAGACAAATAGAGAGAATTGACTAAGATATTAGAAGTATCAAATGCTTTGGAGGATAGCAAATATATGGGGTTACCATCTTTGGTAGGGAGGTCGAAAAGAAGAGTGTTTGGTTTTATTAAGGATAAGGTTTGGCAACGAATCCAGGGTTGGAAATCAAAGCCTATTTCTAAAGCAGGAAAACTTTTGTTGATCAAGAATGTGGCTCAGTTGATCTCATTGTATTGTATGTCATGTTTTCTATTACAAAAATCGTTGTGTATTGAGATAAAAAGGATGTTGAATAATTTTTTGTGGAGCTCGGGAACTGACAGCAATAAGGGTATTAAATGGATCTCTTGGGATGGTATAAGCAGGCCAAAATGCAAGGGTGGATTGGGTTTTAGGAACCTGCATGGTTTTAACACCGCCTTACTAGGTAAGGATTGCTGAAAATTTGTCCATCATCCCCATGCCCTGGTTTCTTGTGTCTATAAAGCACGTTATTTTGCTGATACTCATTTTTTGAAGGCTCAGAAGGGGATAGGATCCAGTTTTATTTGGACAGGCTTGTATGCAGCAAAAGAAGCTTTAATGAAAGGATTCAAGTGGGTTATAGGAGATGGTGAAGATGTAGTGGCGGTTAAGGACCCTTGGCTTCGTAAGAAAAGTGACTTTCGAGTGGAGAACAACCACCTATATGAAGGCCGTAATGAGAAAGTGGCTACGTTGTTTTTGCCATGAAAAAAACAATGGAACATCGATATGAGCAATACACACTTTCATGAAGAGGATGCTAAGGCTATTTTAGCCATTCAGGTTCCCCAATGAGCTGTTCGAGATCAAGTAGCATGATCTCAGTCGTCGAGTGGTTAGTATGATGTGAAGACATGATACAGAGTGTGGTTTGAACATCAAGGAGGCAGTACTGAAGTGCCTCAGACTTCAAGCTAGAGTAAGCTTTGGAGAGTAGATATCCCTCACAAAGTACGTATCTTTTTATGGTGATTTTGTCGAAATAATATTCCAGTAATGAATAGATTACAACATAAAGGATTGCCCCTCACCATCATGTGCCTTATGTGCAATAGAGATGTAGAACATCTACTACCGTATTTTTGCTACCATATTTTTTGATTGTCAATTTGCTTCGCAGTGTTGGTCTCACATAGGTCTGCATTATGACATGAGTTTTGTCACTTCTGCACCAGAGTGGTTGCTTTAGAGGATTAACGAGGGAACGGATCTAGAGGTGAGCAAAATTACAACAGTGTTGTGGGGAATTTCGTGTTGGCATATTAAAAGGGTGTGGGAAGATAAGTTAGATCAACGTCAATGGCCATGGACTGGAGCACGAATATTGTGTCATAATGGAAACGAGTATCAAAGGAGAAACGTGATCATGATAAACAGACTGAAGGGTTTCGGGCATTAAAACGCAGCGAAAAAACGCGTAAAACAGAAAAATTAACGAAACCCTCTGCAGGATCCATGCGAGACACGATATTTAATTCGTGAACAGAACTGTTTACCTTGTAAGAAGCTTTACGATTGGTTGACAGATGGAGGTCCTTTGCTATGATCACCACGTATCCCGCCTTGCGATATACGTCTCTAATCAGTCCACATGAACGCCCGATCGTCCAACGATCACCGGAGTTGGTACTAGCCACAATAACTGCCCACGATTTCTCTCTCTCTCTGCCTCTCCAAGTTGCAGAGCTGCTAGGGTTTTTAATAAAAATGAAATTCAAGAAGTACCCTAAAATAATACATCATAATGTATTTATAGGGATGAGAAATTTGGGCTTAACCCTAATTAGAGTGGGCTTCACAAACCCAATCCAATTCTGAGTTTTATTATTATTAATTTCGAATTATAATCTGATTAATCAAGTCCTACTTAATTAATCTAATAATTCAAAGAAATAATAATATTTTATTTAAATTCGAAATTTAATTAAAGCTCCGTTTAAAACGTTCTTTGTGTGTGACCCTTTTAGGTTATTATTACATTGGCAATAATTTTAATATCTCATAATAAAATTATAAACAATGAGCGGCATCTAGTAATACATCATTGCTACCCAAGTAATAATAATAATTGGTGATCCAATTAAACCTTTAATGAATAATGTTTCATGTAATATAATCATTTTAACCTTATATTATAGATTAAACTCGAGGCATGGTTTATGTCATCCTCTTCAACATTTAATCCCGGTTTACTTGATCGATGAGTAGACTATTAAACAAATCACTATTTGAGCATGACCATGCATTTCATAGTCTCACTCAATCAAGAGGCCAATAATATCACTCATAAAATAGGAGGGTTAAATCGTATATCTATCATTCATATTTCCCATATGATTCATAATATACCCAATGTCCACCTTTATCATAACCCGGTCAAAGGTAACTTTGAGTAGAATCAAAGTATATTAATTCTCATATAGAAATATAATGATTTCAAGTCTAAGGATCATTACACCATTATCATTGTGAGAATTGCTTATGACACTTGATAACATTTACCATGAAGAATTCACACGATGGGTCTATCCAGTGCCATGTTCTGCTAACATGCACTTATGTCTTTGACTTTAGTATCACCATACTTATGACCAATGAGATGTGGTCATCAGTCAACAAACATACTAGTCTTAATGCATTATTATTATCCTCAAATAATAATACTCGACCAGAGATCTTTTAGGATTATAAACACTACTCATATAATCTCATTTCTAAGTCACATAGTTAGAGACATAGAATTCATGTTTATATTCCAAGGACATTTATTATTCTAATATTTATATCGTAGTTAATAAAGACATAATAAATAATTGAAAGAAAATCCATAGAACATATTTATTAATAATCAAAATGTCTTCCCTAAGAACATTATAGTATTGTCTATAGGGCACAAGTACTAACACAGACGAGGCCAGGATCTCATGTTCGTAGTCAAAGATGGTTTCCACCCGAGGAAGGTAACTTCAAAATTAATGTGGTTGCTGCAGTTTTAAAGGAGGATGAGACACTTTTAATAGGCATGGTACTTCGAGATTACAATGGACAATTTGTAGAGGCGAAGGTCATGAGATTTCTGAATCCAGACTCAGTTTTTGCTGCAAAGTCTAGGGGCGTTTGTGAAACTCTGGAATGGGCTATAGACAGGAATATGCAGGAAGTCATCATCGAAACGGACTCCTTATTAACAGTACGAGCCTTGCATACGAACTCGTCCAATGTTTTGGAAGTGGGCAATGTGTTGTAGAGGTGTTCTAAGAATTTGGAAGAGAATCCGAGTTTTTCAATTGTGTTTGTTCAAAGGCAAGCAAACAAGGTTGCACACGAGATGGCAAAATTACCTTGTTTAGTTGATTGCTACAATTTATTTACGTCTCCTCCAGATGTTTTGTTGGAGATTATTATATACGATGCTTTGAGTTAAATAAAATAAATTTCTTTAAAAAAAACCAATTAAAAATTGTTACAAAAGAGAAGAAATAAGAGACTCGTAAGTTTTTTTAAAAATATCTGAAAATCTTTTAGAGTTTAAGTTTTGTAACACTCTTTATTTTTTCACTTAAATCTCACATAAATAATCTCTTCCACATGTTCTTACGGGATTTTATATAGATATCCACATACTATAATACAATGCATGTTTCCGGTTTGGGCGCAAGCAGCATGTAGTATATTGTTCTCGAGAGAACTATTATAGAGAATTAGAGAGAACTGTCTATTCTACCACGGAATCTCTCAAATAATTTAAAAATTTTATTTCACAAAATATAAAATTTAATTCTAATATAGAATATTAATTACATATAAATTTATATAAAATTAAACATTCAAAATGTGTACAAAAAATTGATTTTAAATTTGATTCTATTGTAGAATCATTTTGAATAAGTGTGATTCTACTGTAGAATCACTTTGAACTATTTCATTAATTTTTAATGATTTTTTAATAAAAAAGTGGTGTAATTTTATTTTTTTGATTTACTAATTGACATTTGTAATTATATTTAATAAAAAATAATATAAATATATGTTTTATATATATTCATATAGTAGTTCTCTCCCGGACTCTATATAAAAATTCTCTCTAGAATGTTACTCGCAACATGTAATATAACATCCAACATGTAATATAGCATCCAGTATCTGGTTGACAAAAATTAAAATCTTTACTAAATGTATCGGTGCTTGAATTAACAATTTAGTTGTCTAAAATGAAATCTCGTTCATTTGATGAGTATATATTAAAGAAATAATATGATCCTGGTAAGTCCTTATTCTAACACCTTAGGTTTTAGAGCAATTGATTACTTGACATAGTATCAGAGCTCAGGCGAGAGGAATGACTCAGGTTCAACTCCCTGCGACCCATTTATTGAAAATATTGAATTGTAAACCGGTTTACTCAACAGTTTATCACTCTTTCAGTCTTTATACACCTCTTAAGATTCCCCAGAAGTTCTGATATTTGATAGTATCAATTGTTATTTCGTCGTACAAAACAGAAAAATGTCATTTGTGTAGCGGAGTCCTTCGGCCCCTTTTTAATTTCTTTGTGTCCGCATCTGTGTCAACCATATAAATTGGTTCTACATATGGAAACATTTAAAATTCCTCTCCATCTGAATTTCATATTTAAAGGTTTTATGGTCCAGAATTTAAACAAATATAAACGAATTTAAGATTTAAAATTCTCATCCTTCTCTCTACGCTAATCAGATTGAAAAATCTCCTGATATAAACGGCTGTTACATGTACGGATTCTTTCCGTTGGAACCAAATTTATGTCGGGTCGGACTCTGCAAGGTTCTTCGGGTTAACCTGGACGAAGAAGAATGTGATGGATGATCCCCGATTCACCTCCGATGTGAGAATAAGTTAATCGGTTCCGGGTAAGTAAGAATAAACGTACAAGGGCTATGTTGTATGTAATTATGAATAAATCCCCTCAAACCTGGATGAATTGTATATATATTTTAGATGCTTCAGTTGCCAATACTCCGGGAGTTCCCCGATTATGGAGGACGTGTTCGGCCACGTCTATGCCAACAGATTAGGCCAGGTCATCGTGGAGCAACGGTCACCCATTTCCAATTGGGCCCTGTTATTAGGCTTGCTTCAAACTCATCAATAGGGTTTTATCAGATGTCCAACCCAACTATTTTCGAACCTCCAACACTTTCGCAAACCACAAATCTACGCAAGGGGTTCAAGGGGTTTTTGGACCTCATATTTGCTTACATTCATATACATTATATCCTATATATAATTGATATAAGGGAGTTTAGGTGATTTGGTCGTCAGGGCTAAAACAGTAAATTATTAATTATTATTATTGTGAAAAAAAGGAAAAATGTAGATATACTCGAAATACAAGCAGATAAGCTCACAGTTAGTAATGAACTACACTATATATCATTTTATTAGAAAGGAACGCGTAGTATAATTGGTACAAGGGAGTTTAGGTGATTTGGTCGTCAGGGCTAAAACAGTAAATTATTAATTATTATTATTGTGAAAAAAGGAAAAATGTAGATATACTCGAAATACAAGCAGATAAGCTCACAGTTAGTAATGAACTACACTATATATCATTTTATTAGAAAGGAACGTGTAGTATCTAAATATTTTAGAGTGAAAAAAATTAAAAATTAAAAATTCAGTGATTTAAAATTCAAAGGAATAAAGATTTCATCAATAATATACAAAACTATTTTAATAAAAAAATGAATACTAATCAATTTTATTATAATATTTCTACTAAAAAGTAGTACTCGGGAAATCTACAAAAAGGATATATTGTATAAATTAAATATTGATGATCTAATATACAAAATCAAGTAAAATGAAAATTAAAAAAAAAACTAAATATACTAAAATATAAACAAAGTGAGTTAACTTATATAGAGACCATCTTTTTTGTGGAGACCCCATACGTTCTTCAATCTAAATTTAGAAAAATATAATATTTTATAAATTATGTTCTATGAAAATAACTATTTTCATTTAAAATCTTTAAAATTATATACGTTTTGCAACTAAAATATAGCAAAACATATTATTCTGAAAAACATGTTCGGTTTGGAGAACATTCATGTTTAGTTTGCAGAACTTACATATTTTCAAAATTTTCAATGAAATAGTGATTTTCATAGAATATACTTTGCAAAATAGTACGTTTTGCAAATTTTTGATTACAAAATATGATCTATTTTGTCAAATTTAGATTGCAGAACGCATGTGATCTCCGGGTTTTCACAAAAAAAATGATCTATATAGAATTTAACTCTAAACAAAGTTAAAAAAATATAAAAATAATTATAAAGATTCCGTGCTTTGCACGGGTATAATGCTAGTTATTCGTAGTAAAACAAAGGGATTTGGCATGTTAATTCAGTATAACCAACTCACAGACGAGGACAACCGCTTGTGTGCGCACATACATATATGCAGCAAAAATAGGAGAGAACACAATGTTGTACATAAATGCTGTTTACTTTATATTAGTGTTAAAACCACCAAATTAATCAAGCTGTTGATTACTACTACTATAGGAGTAGTTTAATTAAATTAAAGGCCGCGCAATGAAATGGTTTATGATACCCACATTACCACGGCAATTATATCAACCATTAAACATTGTCATAATGTCATGCAATGTTACCTGAATTTTAAGAGGTCATATACGAAGCAATAAATTGCAGTTTCTGGAATTACATACATTTTACAATTTTATTTATTCTGTAAGATATATGTCGCATACCATTTTGATCTTGCTTCCTCTTATGTAGTAGTATTAGTTTGTTCGTCATTTATCACGTACGTCTACTAGGAACTTTTTTCTATTTTTAATTTACATATCAATCATGTCAAACCAGGAAAAAATTACATATAAAGTACTCTATACAAACTTTAGGTTCTAACAAACTAAAAATATCATGAAACTTGCTACAAAATGATCATTTATTTTAGACCTGACAACAGGCAAATGTGACACAAAAAAATTAGTAAAAATTAGTTTTTGTGTTTGTATTTGGAGTACATGACACGAAAGTAAAGGAACACGATTGAGATTTAGTATCAATTTTGTGTTTATCATTTTAGTTCACCACATGACACAAAGTACAAAAGATAAGATAAATATATTTGTATTAAATATTTTAATATTTATATTAGATAAATTAATATTTATTATACGATTATACATAATTTTATAGTATTATTTGTAAATATGTTGTAAATATATTTTTTTATTACATATTTGTAAAAATTTAAACAAAAAAATTTAATATTTAAATATTTTTATTTATTAATTTTGTTTTATTTTTATTTATAAATACACAAAAACATGACCCAAAAAATATACAACACGTAAAATACATGAATGCGAAAATATACCAATCTAAATCGTTTAGTTTTGTATTTAGCATTAATGTACACGAAACGCGAAAATAACACAACACGAGAATAAATATTACGAACAAATTATAAGGTCTAATTTATCTTAGAGAAATTATCAAAAATACTATTTTTTTTCTAAGTTTTTTTGCAATTTTATCATATTCTGAAAATATTTGCAAGAATACGGTCTGCAACAGACCTAAAAATATTTTCAAAAATACGGTCTGCAACCAATGCAATCAGATGCAACCAAAGCAATCAGATGGAATTTTTTAAAAAATAATTTAAAAGCAGCTAAGAATTCAAAAAATTTGTTAGTAAGAGGGGTGAATAAAGATAAAAATGAATAAAGTTTGCGATGTCAGGTTCCATTCGCCTCATCTTTCGTCTATATATACATGTTTATGTATACATATATAGATACATGCATAGTTGAGAGTTTATAAGACATTTCATCTCAACCAAATCAGTTGGGGTTTAGTTTTTAATTATACAGCCCGGGCACTAACTTATGCAACCAAAATGATTCCAATTTTTAAATTTTAATAGTTGCATTTGTGGTTGATTTTGGTTGCAGTTGCAGATATGGTTGCATCTACACTATATTTTTGCAAATATTTTTAAAAAGTTGATATTTTTTAAATATTTTGATATTTTTACAAACAATTCAAAAAAAACATAATATTTTTGCAAAAAAAATAAATTATGATCGGATATTTATGAAAAAAACTCTTTTATCTTAACCCTCGCACCTATATTTTTCTTGTTGAAATTTTACACTAGTTGGGGAAATAATATGGTTACGAGCCCTCGAATCATTTAGTTTTGTAAATTGTAATATATAATCGATGGGTGCTAATAATATTTCCGGTACATAAATTTTATTTTCCTGTAAATTGTCTTATTTTATCGAAATAAAGAAGGATATTTTGATTGTCCATTGATCAATATATTAATATTTCTTTTTGGATATTAAGATTTACTAGCATAAAACATGTTCGATGCACAAATTATTTTTAATAGTTCTTATTTTATTATTTATATTTTATTAATTATATTTGTTAAAAAAATAAGTAAGCATGTTAAAATAGATAAATTATTTTAAATAATTAAAGCATAAAAATAGGTTTAAAAATAAATACAGTAAGTATGGTTTTACCCGTGATATTTTTGGAAAGTTATGGGTTTTAGTAAGAAAAAATAAAAAATGTAACATGTTTTAGTTGAAATGCTAATTGCCCGTGATATTTTTTTGGAAAATAAGGGGATTTTGTTAGAAAAAATAGAAAAAATAATATGTTTAATTGGAAAAGATAATTGGTTATAAATAGGTAATGTTATTATTAAAAAAATTATTTTTATATATAACTAAGAGTGATTAAGTAAAAACACGAAATACGAAAAACAGGTACCGTGATATTTTAAATAATTAAAAACAGAAAAATATATTTAAAAATAAATAAATATGGGTTTATCGGTCATATTTTTGGTAAGATAATATAAATTGTCTAAACTTTCGGAATTATGTAGCATGTTGTTTTATTAAATTAAAAATGTTATTGAATGAAAAAAACCAGTTACTCAGTTTTTGAAGAGTAAATCTTGGCATCACTACAAAAAATCACTACAAAAGTCACTATTACTATTTTAGGAATTATTAACTAATTTACAATGGTAGTTACTATTATTATATTGAGGACATACACATAAATATGTGGACCACTATCATTACCAAAATAAGAATAATGATTGATGAAACACATAACTTAAAAAGGTTTTTAAAATATAAAAGTAGTAGTGACTTTTGTAGTGATTTTTTTTAATGATGCCAAGATTTACTCGTTTTTGAATATTATATTTTGGCACATTTTAAATACAAAAAACATTCCCATCACAGAAGAAAGAAAATATATCAGTATATCTGGTAGATAAGCGAGAGAAGTGGGCTTGCCGCCCTAAAATTAGTATACGTTCTTCCATTAGTACGTCGGAAACATTGCTACATTTCTTAAACCAAAATATGCCCAACTTTCTGCGAACGTCTTGCAGCTTAGAAACAAACAGATAACGTCAATATATGTGTGTGTCGGACGAAACCGTGGATCTTGTAGGTCCACATCTCCTGATTAGAGAATCTAAAACTATCTGAATTGCTGATAAAATTTTCTTCAAATTTCACAGAGAAAACTAACTACTAAAAATAAAGATAATTCTTTCAGTAATTTCGAAGATTTTTCTCGACTTGAAGCAACACCAGATAATTTCGACTCGAAGATTTAAAAGTGAGATTGTAAAAAAAGGTTAGACTCGAAAGAATATGATACAATTTTGTACAGCGGTCTCTAGACTGTAAATAATTCAGTTTCGGAAATGACATGTGGATATCAAAGGAGCTCACCAATCTGGTATTGCTTGATGCTTAGGACCTGAAATTATTGTTAGAATATGCCTTAAATCAATAATGTCTCAAACACTGGGCTTTTCTTTAACCGCTTAAAGAGTACTATATAAACTCTCTAGGCCGTAACCTAAACGTATGCCGTAATCTGTATCCTTAAGATCAGTAAAAAATTTCTCTTCTGCCTATCTGTGTTCTTTCTTTACGTCTATTATAATCTTTCTTGCTTCCGTTATAATAAACTGGTATCAGAGCGGTTTCGGAGAGAAAGATGTCTGGTGTTATTAACGTGAAAGTCGACAAATTTACTGGGAGGAATAGTTTGAGTCTATGGCAAATCAAGATGCGTGCTTTGTTAAAGCAACAGGGGTTTTGGGCGCCATTGAAAAAGAAATCGACGGATCCTCAAAACGCTGAGATGGTCAGTTTAGAAGAAAAGGCACACTCGATAATTTTGTTGTGCCTTGCAGATGATATTATTACTGAAATCGCGGAGAAGAATACCGCGTGTGGTTTGTGGTTGAAGTTTGAAGGTCTTTACATGACAAAGTCTTTAACAAATAAGTTGCTTCTGAAGCAACGTCTATTTAGTCTGCGAATGCTGGAAGGTATGCCTCTTCGAGATCACTTAGATCAGTTAAACACAATTTTATTAGAATTGCGTAAAATTGATGTTAAAGTTGAAGATGATGATGCTGCTTTAATTCTGTTAGTTTCTTTACCATTATCGTATGAGAATTTTGTGCAATCGTTTATTGTTGGCAAAGATACTATTTCTCTAGAGGAGGTTAGATCTGCTCTTCATTCTAGAGAGCTGCGCCATAAGGCGGCTGGTACAGGTGTAGATAATCAGGCTGTTGGGTTAGTAACCAGCGGGAGTAATGGACATGGAAATCCGGGGAAGAATAAATTTAAGAAATTAGCTTCTAAGGGTCCGAAATCTAATGATGTCTGTAATTACTTTAAAGAGAAGGGACACTGGAAATCAGACTGTCCCAAGAAAAAGAAGCAATAGGATAAATTGACAGGTACTGCTGCTGTAGCTGGTACCAATTCTGGAGAAGATATTTCTCTAGTTGCTGTTGAGCACACACATCACTCTGATGTGTGGATTCTTGACTCTGGAGCGTCTTACCATGTATGTCCGCGCAAGGAGTGGTTTACAACCAACGAGCAAGTAGACGGTGGCAAAATTTCTATGGCTAACAGTTTTGTTTGTGAGACGGTTGGAATATGCTCGATTAAAATTCGGACACATGATGGTAAATTTTGCACATTGAATGATGTTAGGCATGTTCCAGTTATGACGAAGAATCTGATAGCTCTGAGTATGTTAGACAACAAGGGTTTTAGTTTTCAAGGTGAAGGTGGAGTTCTACATGTCTGCAAGGGTTCTGATGTGGTCTTCAAAGGTGTTAAACGTGGTACCTTGTATCTTCTTCAAGGTTCTACGTTATCAGGTTCTGTTGATGTCGCGTCCTAGGAGATTGATAAGGAAAACATGACCAAGTTGTGGCACATAAGGCTTGGTCACATGAGTGCAAGAAGGATGCAAATTTTGTCAAAAGTTGATCTTCTTTGTGGTTATAAGGTCACAGGTCTTGAGTTTTGTGAACATTGTATTTTTGGAAAGTTATATCGCAACAAGTTTCCTAAAGCAACACACAGAACAAAAGACACACTTGATTACATCCATTCTGATTGTTGGGGTCCTTCCTGGGTGAAGTCTTTAGGGGGTCACATATATTTTGAGTCAATGATTGATGATTTCTCAAGAATGACTTGGTTGTTCATCATGAAGCATAAAAGTGAAGTCTTTAAGATTTTCAAGCAATGGAAGACATTATTGGAGAATCAAACAGGGAAGAAAATTAAGAGGTTGCAAACTGATAATGGTCTGGAATTTTGCTCGTCTGAGTTTGATGAGTTCTGCAAGAATGAAGGGATTGCTAGGCATCATACAGTCAGGGATACACCACAGCAGAATGGTGTAGCAGAACATATGAATCAGACACTTCTAGAGAGAGCTAGGTGCATGTTCTCTAATGCTGGACTAACTAGAAGATTCTGGGCAGAAGCAGTTACTACAGCATGTTATCTGATAAATCATGGACCTCACACAGGTATTCATCTCAAACCTCCTATTGAGAAATGGTCTGGTAAGCCTGCTGATTACTCCGATTTAAGAGTTTTTGGTTGTACGGTTTATTATCATGTAAATCAGGGTAAATTGGAGCCACAGACTAAAAAGGGAGTATTTTTAGGCTATGGGGATGGGGTTAAAGGTTATAGAATCTGGTTTCCATCTGAAAACAGGGTTATACTAAGTAGAAATGTAGTTTTTGATGAAAATTCTATGTTTAACCCTACTGTGAAGTCTACTATTGTGTCAGAAAGTGGTAGTGTTGAAAAATAGGTGGAGCAGCAAGTGACTCAAGATGAGAGTGAAACACAACATGAATTTCAACAACCACAATCAGAATCAGAATCATCAGTTTCGTCATTACCAGTAGTTAATCAGCACAGTTTGGCTCTTGATCGATCAAGGAGAGCTAATTATGGGGTGCCTCCAAAGAGATATGGTTTTGAAGATATGGTGGCCTATGCACTACAGGTTGCTGAAGAGGTGGATCCTAACTCTGATGAGCCATCCACCTACAAAGAAGCAGTTACATGTACTGAGTCTACCAAATGGTTTGCTACAATGGGAGATGAAATGGAGTCACTTCATAAGATTCAGACTTGGGAATTAGTCAAGCGGCCTCGAGACAGAAAGATCGTCACTTGTAAATGGGTCTACAAGAAGAAGGAAGGAGAAACATCTGTTGAGGGTATCAAGTATAAAGCTTGATTAGTAGATAGAGGGTTCACTCATAAAGAGGGAGTAGACTACAATGAGATTTTTTCGCCAGTGGTCAGACATACTTCCATCAGAGTGCTACTAGCAATAGTTGCACAGCAGAATCTGGAACTTGAACAACTAGTTGTGAAGACAGCTTTTCTGTATGGAGAGCTGGAAGAGGAGATATACATGACTCAGCCAGATTGGTTTTAGGTTCCTGGTAAGGAAGACTATGTTTGCAAGTTATTGAAGTCCTTGTATGGACTAAAGCAGTCTTCGAGGCAATGGTACAAGAAATTCGACAGCTATATGATAAGTATTGGCTACACCAGGAGTTCGTATGATTGTTGTGTTCATTATAGTAAGGCGGCAAATGGTTCTTTGATTTATCTGGTCCTGTATGTAGATGATATGTTGATAGCTGCAAAGAACAAGTCTGATGTTCAGAAGTTGAAGGGTCTCCTTAGTGCTGAGTTTGAAATGAAAGATTTGGGTGCGGCTCGAAATTTTTTGGGAATGGAGATACATAGGGATAGAAGCAAAAGAAAACTCTTCTTATCACAGAAGGGATACATTCAGAAGATTTTGTCAAGATTTGGCATGTCTACAACAAAAGCCCATAAACACTCCTAGTGCTACAAATGCATATCTGTCTGTTGCTTTTGCACTTAAGTCTGCTGAGAAAAAGGAGTATATGTCTCGAGTTCCCTATGCTAGTGCAGTCGGAAGCTTGATGTATGCAATGGTCTGCACTAGACCTGATCTTGCACAGTCTGTTAGTGTTGTTAGTAGGTTTATGGGTGAACCATGCAAGGAGCATTGGCAAGCTGTGAAGAGGGTTTTTCGGTACTTAAAAGGTACGTTTAATGTTTGTCTCATTTATGGAGGTGATACAGAGTGTTTGGTGACAGGATTTTCAGACTCTGATTATGCTGGAGATGTTGACAGTAGAAAATCTATGATTGGTTATGCTTTCACTCTGGGTGGTTCAATTGTCAGTTGGAAAGCTACTCTGCAACCTACGGTGACTTTGTCTACTACAGAAGCAGAGTACATGACATTAACAGAAGCAGCAAAAGAAGGAATCTGGTTGAAAGGATTGGTCAGTGATTTTGGTCTACATCATGATCAGGCTACAGTGTATTGTGATAGTCTCAGTGCAATCTGTTTAGCTAAGGATCAAGTCCATCATGAGAGAACTAAGCACATAGATGTAAGATATCATTTTCTAAGAAGTGAGAAGAGAATCAAGGTGAGCAAAATGGGTACAGCTGATATGCTCACCAAGCCGGTTCCACATAGCAAGTTTCAACATTGTTTGGACTTGCTAAATGTTCGGAGTTGTTGATTGCCCTTTTAGGGCAAAACATCTGAGGTACATCTGACATTATTATGGTGCATCTGGTACATCTGTTTTTTGTGAGAGGATTCAAGTCAAGGTGGAGATTTGTTAGAATATGACTTGAATCAGTAATACCATAAACGCTCGGACTTCAGGGGTCTCTTCTGCCTCTATCTGTATTCTTTATTTACGTATATTATAATCTTTCTTCGATTAATGTCCTCTTAGTTTTGGATGATACATGGCAACTTCCTTGCCACATATTCGTGTTAACAATTTACATCTTACGGATACAATTTCCTCCTTGCTGATTAGTATATATATGCTTGCTTTCTGTAGACAACATTCAAGCCAGACTTGATTATCAGTTAGCACCACTGAGATAAAAGACTTCTTTTTGCTGCCAATTAATTAGAGCTTGATTTAGAGAAATGGCAGCTCTGAGTTTCGAACTGCTGGCTTTCATTTTCGGCCTCTTAGGTATGTACAAATTAAGCATCCATGCATGCATGACAACAATTTAAACTGAGTTCATTTCTCGTCACACATACATATACACACACCGATAAATACTATATGTAATCTTTTGGGTTCTCATTGATCCTTACGTAGCTCCGCCACTGTTTACTATATGTAATCTTCCTGATTCTCAGTTCTCACTGACCCTTACGTAGCTCTGGAACTGTTTCTATGTGTAGACTTTAATTTGCAATGTCTAGTCCTTTGATGTTCATTTTATAAAATTTGAGCTGATATATCTGTAATTTTTTTACTTTTCTTTTGGTTGTGTGCAGGAAATATTATATCTTTTCTGGTTTTCCTGGCACCCTTGTAAGTCCTACTTTATAATTTTTGTATACATTTTTTAAAGTTTAAAATTTATTGTGGTAGTATTCCAAGTGTATAACTCGTCTCTGTAATGCTCAATTGCACATGATCAGGCCAACCTTCTACCAGATATGGAAGAAGAAATCATCAGATGGATTTCAATCGATACCATATTCAGTAGCACTCTTTAGTGCAGCCTTACTTCTGTATTATGCGTTTCTAAAGACAAATGCATACATGATCGTTAGCATCAATGGCATTGGATGTGTTATTGAATCAATCTACCTTTTCTTGTATGTGCTATATGCGTCCAAGAAATCCAGGGTCCGAATCCAACTGAATCTCTCATTTTTACATCTAGTTAGAGTTACTGACAAATATTTGCAATTTCAGATTCAACAAACTTTTAGATTTGTAGCTACTAGAAAGCCGTTACTTAAACTTTGAGTAACTGATGTGCAGGCCTTTACAATCGGGCTGATACTCATATTCAACGCAGGAGGCATTGTTGTGATTATGCTATTCTCTTTGCTCCTGGTAGAGGGTCCGGACAGAGTTGCAGTCGTAGGATGGATATGTGCTGTAATCAATATCGCTGTTTTTGCTGCTCCTCTAAGCATCATGGTATATATATCGCGTAAATTTACTAGAACAAACATTCCGTTGAACAATACAGACTATAAATGCATGTAATTGGTGTTGCAGAAACAAGTGATCCAGACAAAAAGCGTGGAGTTCATGCCGTTTACTCTCTCATTTTTCCTCACTCTATGTGCTACCATGTGGTTCTTCTACGGATTTTTCGTTAAAGATTACTACATTGCTGTAAGTACCTACACACAACTAATATAATTACCCCGTTGCAAGGAAATACCGAGTTCCTTTCTGATAAATTTGATGTGTCTTTGCATCCATGGTCGACAGTTGCCAAATGTACTAGGATTCCTACTTGGTTTTGCTCAAATGATGCTCTACTGTGTATTCAAGAACGCTACAAAGGAGGGTAATTATGAAATAGATGACCTCAAGGTACAAAATAAAGGCCAGCCTGCAGGCGAAGGGAAGCTTTATACACCAACCAAGATTTACAAGGCCGATAGTATTAATGGAAAAGAAATGGAACTGCAGCAGATCGTGGTTTCGAAGACACCAGATAACATATAACATATTATTAGTACGAATTGTATTTGGATTTTCAAAACAAGAAGCTATTGTTCTTAGTTACAGTCTCTTCAAATTGAGAGAGATCAAAGTGAATTTCTCCGCCCTGTTGTATGAGCTTCACATGAATAAGAGCAGTCGAAAATAGAATTCAATCGAAACTTCATTTGCTGGTTGTTCTCCATTTTTTCAAGCTTCTCATCATCATATTGCCGTTATCAAATTAGACCATTTTATTTCTGGGTGGCAGACGTACCGTACCTGACACGTAGATGCATTCATTTGTATTTTAATTTCCTGTTTTCGCGTTTGTAATTTGTTAATGTTTTGTCTCTTGCATTCACTGTTTCAAACCTTAACTCCTGCCTGCACCTACTCTCTTTTTTCTTTTGGCTGGGAACCCAAAATTCAACCTCATTTTACATTCAAATTTAACAGCAGTAGGAAACTTGACAAACATTTGCAGAGCATGAAAGAATTTACTGGAAAAATGCACCAGAAAGGCGTCAGGCATATGTACGAACGAATACATGAAATTAGGCCCCAAAAGATGTTTAAAAAGGGTGCACTTGTATTACTCTTCTTATTCCTCTACTCACATTATATTAGGGCTTAAGGAGTTTAAATGTCATGAATGGAAATCATTAAGAGATACTCCATAACAAAGATTAACCAGATATGGGCAGTTCCGATCAGATTTCATTCTGTGGCCGGACTGTTTTCGTCCAGGAAGCCTACAAAAATGTCGATAAGAAATACTACTTGATTCTGAGATTAAGATATCTGAATTCAACCCATGGAGCTAGATCTATTTGATCGTATTGTTCTAGCTCTTTATTCAAAGAATAAATTCCGTATTCTGGAAGAATTCTCCATAGCAGATTTTTCAGGTCATTTTTTCCGACAAACAAGAAGAAACTAGTTTCCAAAAATCAAAGGCTAAACTCAAAGTTATTGCAAATTTTGGTGCATACAAGACATGACCTAAATGATTTAATCATATCAAACACAAAATCTTAATGATAGATTAATTTAAGTAGAGAATAAGACAAATGAATACACTAATAGTAATTAATTTGATTAGGGATTCAATTCTCAGCACATTAATAAAATCAAACATTCTACACTAGCTAGCTAGATCATCTCTATAAACACAGACGACATCCCTACTTAATTTCTCCAAATTATGCAAATACTATTAATAAAGCCTTGAACCCAGTTACTAATTTAAATTAGCTGAGGAGGGGGGTGTACTGGAATTAAATGATGAGCAGCTGTACCTCTGGCTATAGCTCTAGCTAGCTTCCCATCATCAATCCCCATAAGTAGAGTCCTGAATTTGCTTATCTTTCGCTACCTCACCAGCAACAGCAGCAGCAGCAGCAGCATCAGCATCAATGTTAACAATATGAACAGGAGGTGCAGAAACAGCAGAAGTGCTCTTATTATTATGCATCCAAACCTTAAACACCTGTCTCTTCACTCCAATCTCACCACAAAACCTTTGTACTTGCGCATCATCTTCTCTCGGGATTCTCCACCCTACTTTCTCCGCAAACTCCATCATCTTCTCCTTCTGCTCCTGCGTAAACTTCGTCCTAAATCTCTTTTTAGGCGACCCGTAAGGCGGGGCCACTGCCCCGCCCGCATTGAAGTTTAGCTCTTCACTAGAAGAGTCAGTTGCGGCTCCACTTCCACTCCCAAATGCCATCTTCACTGGCGGAACCACAGGTGCCCAGTGATTTGAATGCATATTAAGAGGGGTATGAACATTTCTGTGTCGGTTACCGGACGGGGAAGGCATTGGCGCTGGGAGTGGGAGCGGAAGTGGATGAACTGCGGTGGTTCTTGAAAACTCAGAGGTGTCGGCAGCATATGGATTAGTTGATTCTTTGCGGTGGAAGTTGCGGTGACAGTTGCATGCAGCGCATTTGAGAGCTTCTAGGGTTCCATCTTCTCCACTTGGCATGAATTCACCGCAGCCGTCGGTGACATGGCCTCCGATAGTAGCAGCATGGTTCTTGAGGCATTCACGGTATTTTGTAGGGAGTTTGAGTTTAGATCCGACGGAGATAGGCATGACTTGGAACCGATCTGATAGATCTTGATGATGATGGTCAGAAAGGTGATGATGATTAGGAGTAGTGTTGTTATTATTGTTGTTGTTGTTATGATCTAGGGTTTCTGAGGACCAAGAGGAACCAGGTGGCATTCTCATTTCCTTCTCAGTACCATTCAGTGCCATTGATACCTCTTGGATTTTAATTGATAACTAATTAATATAGGCCTAGTAAGATCTTAAAAGGAAATTACACAGTAGGTAAAGAGATAAGGGCTATTCCAGAGAGAGAGAGAGTGGTGTGGTAATTAAGAGAGATTAGGGGAGGGGGGGGGGGGGGGGGGTGAGGAGAGAAATGGGGTCTTGTAAATCTAGTTTTAAGAAGGCAGGATATGTAATAATGTAGAAAAAAATTAAGGGGAGAGCGGAGAGGAGATGGATAAATAAAGAGAGGCAAACAAATCTAAGCATAAATTGTGTGCAAAATATAATATTAGGGGGGAGGGGATGAGGTGGGGAGAGAGTGTTAGCTGAAAGAAAGAAAGTGAGTGGAGGGATGTAGAAATTAGAATAGGCTAGGCAAGGAGGGGGGGGGGGTGAATGGTGGTGTTGCAGAGGTTCCAGCAGGGGGGCATATGGGGAATAGTAGTAGGTAGCAAGAGACAGCTTGGTTGCTTGTATTGAAGCTAGCTTTGATTTAGGTTAGCTTAATTACTAACTAGATTGCAGCTGTAATAGCATCTCCGATGGTGTTGACACTACTCGAGCCTGGTCAACTTTGTCACATAATAAAAAATATTATAAATTACATTCTTTTTTTTCGTATCATTTTTGACACCCTTTTCTCAAAAAAATACTTCAATGGTAAACTTCTAAAAAGTGTTGCACCTACATATTATTATAATTTTATTACTTTAACCGATAATATTGAATTAATAGTTATTAAATAAATAATTAGTTGGTGCATGCAAATCTTATGAAATCAAATTACAAAAACAAAAAAAATAAAACATTTTTTTTAAATTAATATATAAAAAGAAAATGATTAAAATAAAAAATAAGATTATAAATCGTATGTAGTCGGAACACAACAATAGAAAAATAATTATAAACACAACGCATGTAAGACGAAAGAAGTTTGGCTTTGGGTTTATAACGTAACAACATTCAAAATCAATAATAATATTCATTACTCCATGAAAACAAATTATAAATTAAAAGCTATATAACATAAGAAAAACATTCTAAGAAAAATAAATTATAAATTATGTAAATGGTGTAGTGAAAAAAAAAGAATTGAAATGTAACAAAATTTAAATAATAATTTATTTACATAGTATGTAATAATAAAAAAATATAATAAAATAAGTTTCACAAAAACGTGTATAATATAAATAAGTAAGAGATATAATTAGAGTTGTAATTCGAGCCGGGCGAGTTCTAGCCTGTTATTAATTCGAGTCGAGATTTTTTTCATGAGCCGAGCTTAAACGAGCCTAATCTTCTAACCGAACTCGGCTCGTTTAATTTCACGAGTCGAGCCGAGCCAGCTCGTTTAACTCAACGAGTCTATTTAAACAATTCGGGCGATCCGACTCGTGTAAAATTACACTTAAACGGACCTAATTTCACGAGTCGAGTCTAGCCGGACCCTATTAAACGAGTTGGAGCCCGGCGAGCTCGCGAGCTACCCGACTTGAATTACAGCCCTAGAAATAATAATTTATTTATAATTGGGATCACAAATGAAGTTGGTACCCTACTTTATGAATGCCAACTTCTGACACCCCAAGTTGACAACTTTGTTATATCATTTGGTACCCCAATGACATTACAACAACTTCAATAAAATATTAATAAGAGTGTAATGTCATGTCATGCCATGTGACATTGGCATTGCTCTTGGTATCCAGCATCGGAGATGTTCTACCCAGCAGCTCATGTGTTACTACTACTACTGCAGTATAATGCACTCGTGGTTAGCTGTACTAGTGTAGAAGATACATGTGAATTACTAGTAATATAAAATGTAAGTAAATGTTAAGGATGGAAGGGAAGGAGTAGAAGTGGAAAACAAGCGATGATGTTAGAGAGAGAGAGAGAGCATAAATCAACCCGACAAAGTCATGTTCGTCCTCTTCCACGCCCTGCCATCCCACTTCAGCTGGTCCCATTTCCCCCATCCCTCCTTCATTATTGATCTCTCTCTGGATCTCTCTCCCCCTCTCTCTCTCTCTCTCTCTCTTACTAGTTACTACTCTTATCTTTTCATCCATCACGTACTCCTCCTCCTTTGTCACTCCTTTTCCCCTCTTTCTTTCAATGCTACCTCTCTACGCACATTTTTCTACCATTAATTGTCTATCGACTTGATCTTTCTTTGTATTATATCGATGACCATCCAGTACTGTACGTACTTCTTTTATTACTATTTCACATGCTTCAAAATTATTTGTTAAATAATTAAATACTTACTTTTTTGAAGTTAAATAATTAGGTGAGTAGTCACGAGAACATGAGAAATACATAAAAAAGTGAAAAAAAAAACTAGAAACAAAAGAAAGTAAAATGGGATTGATTCGATCTTTACTGTGTGACTCACTCTTTTCTATAGATTGATGTGACCTACCAGATGTCCAAGTCTTTATTCTTTTAGGCTTCATGCTTAATTTTTCTACTGCGATGCTTAATTAATTACAGTTTCTAGAAAAATAAAAATAAAAATAAATATATATATATAAAGAGAAATGAATGATTGGTGGGCAGTAGAGTAGCAGCTGTTGCGCTCTCTAAAAGCTTTTAAGAGGGGCTTCTGCACCCCTCTGCCAACTCCATATATGCTTTCCCCAAGCAATGTCTTTACCTCTCCTCCTTTCTCTCTTGTAATCAATGTCTCTCTCTCTCTCTCTCTCTCTCTCTCTCTGTTTCTGTGCTTTGGTACTTGCTTTTTCAACTGCTAATGCATTGCTGCAGTACTGCCTCCAGCAACTTCTGACCACTACCAAACAATTTCACAGTGTGCATGAATGACAAGGAATCAATCTAGTAAGCATTGTACGCATACTGCTACACTCCTTGTTTTAAATATGTAAATTTATTTTCTCATCTTGTTTGGTTTTTTTCCATTTTAGGTATCACTTTAACGTCATTTTACAGGATTGCAATCAAGTTGCTTTAATAATTACCAAAACAATGGTTTTTCTACCCATTTATGCGAGTATATATTTGATAGTATTATCTTTCCAGAGTAAAGTATCATTGCGTATGCAGATTTATGTGGTTCATCCAATTGTGCAGATACTTATTAGGGCTTGGATTATAACACTAATCCACTTCATGATCATCACAAAAGACAACAACACGGGGATTTTCAAATTATTAGCGCAGTACATAATTGATGCAAAAGGATATGATAATCAAAATGAAGCATGCGCAAATGCAACTATTGGACCCAAAAATTTGTTATCGACAGATACATTAATAAATTGAAGTCTGAACTATAATATACTCCCTCCTCCCATTTTTGTTGTTCAAAATTTCCTTTTTACTTTGTTCCAGAATTGTTGTCCATTTTCAATTAATATGGTAAATTATGTGTTAATTATGTTAATTTTTATAAAAAATAGTATATCTATTTGGTAACAGTTAATCTATTTACTATGATTGAATAAAAGGTGGATTTTTGATTGTGGACAATAAAAATGGGACGGAGGAAGTAGTTAAATATTTAAAATTTCATTTACTTCATCTTTTCATTTTTATCAATTTTAGTTGCAACTAAAGCTCTATAATTTAGGGGTCATTTGGCAAATCTGAATAATTTGTATCTGAATGATTAATATTTCTGAATGATCTGAAAGAATCAAAAATCTGAATCATGAATAAATAATATTATTTGGTTAATTAAATAATTTAATATCTGAATGTCATTTTTTTTCTTTTTTCCAATTTTCCACATTTAATTGAACAAAGTGTTTGACAAATGTTTGTATACACGATATCTTATAAATTATAACGGATAAAAATAAAAAGAAGTTAAACATCATATCATTTAGTTATCATGACATAATAAAAATTATAGTGAAATGCAAAATTTTTAAGAATTTGGTGAAAGCTTCAGTGCAATTTGATCACGCAAACTATTCATAAATTGTGTTCCTTGAAAATTTCATTGTGATTCATCTTTAGACTCTTCTTTCATTTCATCATTTTCTTCACCATCATTGTCACTCGAGATGTTGTCACACTGATAAAATAATTGATCTTCTAATTTTTGCTTCCTTATAAAATTATGAACTGCAAAACATGCAATGACGATATCCTTGTGTGTTGAGAACCTTTAACGAGCCATTTGCTTTAATATAGGAAATCGTGCTTTCAATACACCATATGCACGTTCTATAACATTTCCCAATTGTGCATGAGCATGTTAAAAAATTTCCTCCTCTGTCCCTCAAAAATCGGATTACCCATATCTTGTGTTTCTTTATGAAGTTAGAAAACCACGAGTGTTTGCATAAGCAACATCATAGAGATAATATTTGTCTGCAATTAATAAAATAATATATTTGCTATTATTATCTATAAAATATTTATTAAAATATAATTTTGTAAAGCATATAAAAAAGTGCATACTTCGAGGTGGGAGTGGAAAACCAGAATCATATCAACCACAACTTCTGTTAGTATTCTTGAATCATGTGCTACCTCTTTCCATCCGGCCCAAACAAATATGAATATCAAATTGAAATCATATATCGCTAGAACATTTTGATAGCATTCACCTCTGCATCATCCTCTGTAGCGAGCTTGTTGACTAGCCGAACAATTGCATGAATAAGTGTAACAACCCAACTTTTCAAATCATTAACTAAAAGACAAATATCGAAACAGAATTTAAATTTTGTTAAATAGAAACAAAATTTAACTGATAATCCTAATAAATATTAGTATATGAAACTCTGAAATAAAAATACTGTAAGTCTAGCAATCTCAAACTTAACAAGTCCTCTAATTTATTAAAACATCTACGTAGACTGCAGCTAAAGTGGGTGGCTCTGATCATCACAATCCCGTTTACCCCTGATTACCTGTAGAAGGAAAACAATACGAGTGAGTTGATGTGTAAAAATAATATAAACTGCAAGCGCACAGTGTTTAGTTGTAGCAATCACAGATCGATCCACAGAGACTATGAATTTTCAAAACCCTAACAATTAACTCAGGCGAACTAGATAATAAGATTTGAGTTGAGATTTGTTTAACCTAATTAACCAATATAATCAGATAAGGAAAACCTAGGAATCCGAATCCATTAATTAATCACAATTAATATCAACTCGCCCTAAAATTAATTCTCTTTCCTTCACAAATAAGATATATCAATTAACGAGACAAGCATATACTATGAAACTTGTTATCTAACAATAACCCATCAAAACTTCATGGAGCAAGCATAGGTTATGAAAAATAAATTCAGTAACAATAATATATCAAAATCACTTTGTCAATTGAATAATTAAGCACCAAGAAAAATCATGATAATCAATTAATAAGAACGAGAAGATATCAACAATAATCAAATTAACTTCATCTTCATCCTAGGGCAAGAGATTTAGCTACACATAATTATGGAAGAAACAAAACAATTAACAAATAATATATAAATATAATGCATGCGTGAACAGAAGCTTGTCAAACTTATATAATTAAACTAAATAACTTAAACATGGTTTACAAGTAATGTAAATAGGAGAGATAAAAACAATATTAATGTAAACAAACAAAGTACTCCCTGGAATTCAACCGCGCGTGGAAGGTAAAGAACAAGAAATAAATATTATTAAATTGCAGGTGCGAAACCGGATAATAACCACCGACGATAAAATAACAAAAGCAAATAACTAAAATCTAGGTATCTCAAATACAAGAGAGAAGATCTATATATATAGAAAAAATAATGGGTTTAGGCTCTTTGACTACAAATCGGATTCTAAAAATATTTCATCAATTCCTTTTTCTTCTCCGATAAGTTTTCCAATTTTTCTCCAATTTCCTTTTGACTTCAAGTATTTCCATCTTCTTGCCTTTTTCACCTTTTTCTGCTTGAAATATGATTTTATTTATTTCCCTACAAAACAAAAGAAAACAATTTATTAAATAATAAAATTACGAAAACAGACATAAAATAGGTATTAAAATTGTATTGAATTATGGACCTATCAAATGCCCCCATACCTATCTTTTGCTCGTCCTCGAGAAAAACTGATATATTATAAATTACTAACTAATAGATAATACCACTTCCGTAGGTGATCACTGTTGCATTTGGCATATGCAACAAGCCCTTTAAACCCCTAGGCAGCCCTAGTGGACGAGTGAGATCTCGTGAGGGCCTATAGTGAATGTACCCACAAAATCCATGTAGCTCATGTAAAAGATCGCATGGCAATGCAACGCCACACATACAAGTCCTCTCATGCTACATCAACTTAAGAATCAAAAATGACTTTGCAATGTCTTGTCGTGGAAGATGCAAGGATTCACATAGTCTACTCAAAGAAATATGCATAAGTGCTCAAAAATCCATGTCAAGTGTAAGAATAAGTTGGTAATAATGCTAAGCCCACAAGAGTACACCTTTGAGTCAAAACTTGAGATCTCAAATGTAGAAACAAGCAATAACTCACTTTTCACTCACAAAAGAATATTCACTCAAGAACAAGGGTAAGTGCATCACTCTATTCCAACAAAATCATAAGCATGCTTGACATTTGGTATCAATCTAACTTTAACACAACATACATCAATGATGATAATCAAAAGGTCTTTATATGGGTTGTAACGGGGCTAGGGACAAGGTATGTCAAGTAAAGCCATAGAAGGTGAAGTGTCAAAAGCTAGTAGGCACCATAATTAATCATACACATCACCAAACATCCTCCCAACAACTGAATTTTCTGATTGTCTTCCAACAAAAGGCTTGATTAGTCGAATGAAAAAGGATCACACAAACATAAGTATGCTCTCATATTATTATTTTTCTTTTTGCTTTTTTTTTCATATATTTTTTTTCTTTTTTTTTCATCTTTTTTTTTAGAGAGCTAAGATATAGATATAAATAACCACAATCCTCCTTCAAAAATTTCTTGAACAATGACTATTAAGTAAGCAATCAAACCAGATATTTCCTCAAAAGTAATGAACAAAAGTAAACTCATCTTACACACCTTATTACTCCCTCAAGTTCCTACTAGCCATTGACAATTTGGGATCAAGCATAAGTAAGGCTACACAAGAAAAAGGTCTAGGCACATAATGTGGTGTGTCACCGAAAAAATAGGATTAAGCTCAAATGGGTAACTAATTGATCATATAAAAATGGTGTGGTAATTTGGAAAATATAGGTTATTCCTAAATGCCTTTATCATCAAATAATGTCATGCATTCCAAGAAAGGTCTCAAACAAGTGCTAGCAATGCAAACAACATGTGGACACTCAAGCAAACGAATATAAAATGCAAAAGATATTCATATAGGCTTAAAAACTCATTTGGTGGTAAAACATAATCAATCCCAAGTAAAAATTTCTTCAAATCACCAACTTGTACTCAAAGCATGAAAACCAAATCATCTTGCACATATTCATGTCCTTCTAATTACTTGCAACATTCAGTAAGTCTACTAGTTTCACCTTGCTAGTGTATGTGTGTGAATAAGAACTTAGCAAATCACTTCTTAATCAAAAGTATCAGAAACACAAGATTACTATAGCATGTAAGGGTGCATCAAGCCACAAGAAATCATTTTACAAGGCTAGAATTCTACCATTTATAAGACTAAAATTCTTTTTGGGATTTTTTCACTTTTCAAATTTTTTGGATTTTTTTGTTTTTTTATAATACTACTAAACCCCTCCCCCACACCTAAATCATGCATTTTCCTCAATGTATGCAAATGAGAGAAAAATGACAAAATAAAAGGACGAGAATACCTGATAAGGGAATGACAAAGATACATAATACCTATAACACACACATACAAAAACACACTCACACACACACTCCCTCATACCTACACTTAACTATGGGAGACACAAAACAAAAGCACATACTAACCAATACCAGATCGAGGGAAAACTTCTTTCTTAACAGAATCATCAAACATGTGAAACTCACCCACAAAGACAACATTATCCACTAGAGAAAGAAGATCTTGAACCAGAATAAAACTCATACCACTAACATCATTCATAGACCAAGTAGACGCTTCTTTATGTTGTTTAAGCAGATTAATTACTTGAAATTCTTGGTTATGAACTATGTCACTAGAGATAACAACATGATGAGTTTCATTATTAACCACCAAAGACTGATAAAGAGTGGAAAAAGATAGATTAGAAACAAGTGGGGGTGGCTCACCAACAGAAGACTTAACAAAATCATGAAGTTCTTTATTGCTCTCATACTCCAACAAAATATCTTTTTCAAGAAAAGATACAATTGCACTATCCCCAAAGATGACTGGAAGAGACTCAGAAGGACCTAGAAACATATACTTGAGAGTTTCTGGAAGAGGTTTAAGTTCTAAGTCAGGTGGACTTGTCTCAATTGATTCATTAGCTTCATAAAGCGGAAAAGGAAAAGGTTCTAACTCTCGATTGGAACTAGGAATGGCGGACTCTAACATTTCATTAATCTCATTTTTATGACTAGTATTGTCCCAATCTTAACCAAAGTAGTTTTGACAAAAGTTAAGAACATCATCAACATTCATGATTTCATTATCAACTAACTCATCGATCATGTTAATTTCTATGGGTTGGTCAAACAGCTCATTGGGTTGATTTCCTACATTGAAAATATTGAGATCAATTTGCATATTTCCAAATGTGAGTTTCATTAATCCATTCCTACAATTGATCAAAGCATTAGAGGTGGCAAGAAAAGGTCTTCCTAGAATGATGGGAATTTGATTTTTGAGATTTTGGACAGGTTCGGTTTCTAGAACAATGAAATCGACGGGGAAGACAAAATCACCAACCTTAATCAACACATCTTCCACCATACCCTTAGGAATTTTGACAGAACGGTCAGCTAACTGAAGAGTGATAGTAGTCTCTTTAAGTTCACCTAAACCCAGGTCTTGATAGACAGATAATGGAAGAAGATTCAAACTAGCTCCTAGATCGAGTAAAGCTTTATCAATGAAAGTATTACCAATGACACAAGAAATGGTAGGACAACCAGGATCCTTATACTTCAAAGGGATTTGATTTGACAAGATAGAGCTAACATTAGATGTTAGGAAAGCTTTCTTAGGAACATGAGTGGTTCTTTTATGAGTACAAAAATCTTTTAGACACTTAGCATAAGAGGGAACTTGTTGAATTGCATCTAAAAGAGGAATGTTAATCTTGACTTGCTTGAAGACTTCCAAAATCTTATCTAATTGAGCAGATTTTTTGTTTGAAGTAAGTCTGTGAGGAAACGGAGCTTTTGGCTTAAAGACTTTTTCATTAGACACATCAGATTGGGGTTTTGAAGGCGGTTCATCGGAGGGTGATGACTCATTAGATTCAACTTCTTCAGGACTCTGGGGATTGGAAGATTGTTTAAGACTAGGATTCAAGAGTAAAGGATTTGGTTCAGATGTAAGCTTATCTTCTTCTTGAGTATTGACACCAGCATGATTATTGAATTGATTACCAGACCTTAGAGAGATAACAGAATTCACATTTTCATGAGACTTTTGATTTGGATGAAATTTAGGATTAATCTCGGGTTGACTAGGAAATCGATTTTTCTCTCTCTCACTGATGGTGTTTGCCAACTGACTAACTTGGACCTCTAGCTTAGATATGGCTTGAGCGTTGGAATTTAGCAATTGCCTATCTTGGGTCATAGTGTTCATGAAATTTTGTTGAGATTTGAGCAGTGCCTCTAAACTCTTTTCAATGGAAGTAAATCTTTTGTCAGATTCTGTAAAACCAGGAGGATTCAAAGGAACTGAGTTTTGATATTGACCGAGATTTTGTGGAGGATATGAGTTAGGATTTTGAGTTGGATATGGACCAGGATTGGGCTTTTGAAAAGCAGGTTGAGAATTTTGGTTATACTTATTGTATTGACCTTGGTTCCATGAGAAATTTGGATGATTTTTCCAACCAGGATTGTATGTAGGTAAATAGGGATCATTCTTAACTCTAGATTGAAACATGGCATTGGCTTGTTCAATTTCAGGACAATTCTCTATCAAATGAGTAGGAGAATTACAATTTGCACACAGAAACACTTGTGAGGACACCTTGTTGGTTTCTAAGGCTTCTAGATGTCTAGTGAGTGTAGCTAACTTAGCTTCAGTTGCAATAGAATTACCAACTACGTGTACGCCCTTAGATTTTTCAGTTTCCTGACTGGGTTCCCTAGTTGACTCCCACAACATTGTTCTTTCAGCTAACTCCTCAAAAAAGTGCCAAGCTTCTTCATCAATTTTATCCATAAACCTACCATTACACATAGACTCTAACAAGGCAGTGGTTTGGCTATCTAAGGCTTCATAGAGAATTTTACAAAGTCTCCATTTTTCTATACCATGTTGAGGACACTTAGACAACAACTTTTGAAATCTATCAAAATATTTCCAAAAAGGCTCATTTGGATTTTGTTGAAATTGGTTGATTTCATTCCTAAGCTTGTTAGCCTTATGATTGGGAAAATATTTTTTAAGAAATATAGCAACAAATCCCTCCCAAGTGGAAATAGAATTAACGGGTAGACTATACAACCACTGTTTAGCATCTTCTTTTAATGCAAAGTTAATGAGTCTAAGCCTAATGGAATCCTCAATTAGTTGTTGAAGTTTTTGTAAAACACACACTTCCTCAAATTCTCGAATGAAAAGATATGGATCCTCTCCCTCTACCCCAGCAAACCTAGGTAACATGCTAATGTTATGATGTTTGATTTCTAAATTGTTTGCGGTTACTGCTGGTAGCACTATGCATGAGGGTTGAGCGGTACGAGTGGGGTAACAACGTTCTTTAAGAGAGACAGCCATGACGGTTGTTGGAAATTCTACTTCTTTTGACTCAATTTTAGTGGGTGAAGAGAAATCGAGTTGTCTTGCTACTCCAGGTAGTGAAAGGTCGGATTGTCTCACTAATCTAGATGTATTATCTCGAACCCAAATACTTTGCATACAAGAGAAGCAATCAAATAAGCACGTAGCAGACAAGAGCTATAAGTAAAAACCCAAGAATATGCAAAATCAAAAGAAAAATCTATCTTATCCTAAAAAAATCTAGACCTTTCTCCTAACAATAAAATACTACTAAAAGTAACAGCTCAAAAAGCATTCGTCGTAACTGGCCAGGTAGGAGGAAGCATTGCCAAGAGGCTAACCACCATTCTAGGCATCAGTTTAAAGGCCAGGTAAGCTTTCGCTAGCCTAGAAACCACCGAAAAATACTTAGTGATTTGTTCCTTCTAGATTCTCTTCCTAGTTGAGCGCGATATCCTAGGGGCTAACGTCTAATTAATTTTATTAAGGAAAGGGAATGCAAGATGAACGAATTAGTGATTTGTGGGCAAGGAAAGGGTGATGAAATCCCTCACCTTATCTTGAAATTGGGTGGCGCCCTTAAGATTGATTAGATGATGCAACACACAAAGAACGAGAAATAAACACTTATGGATGCACTACACTACGTGTTCTATTCTAAATTGTACGTACCTCTTTCCTCCAGCAATCACCACAATTGTATAAGATGGAAAGCGATAAAGACAATAAATAAATCTAGATGATGTGATCCTATGTGAGAGAATGAATGATGCAACAAATTGGTTTTTAACAAATAACTAACTAATATTTTTGGATTTTTCAAATATTTAATTTTTTTGTGTTTTTCAATAATGGTGGAAAGAAAACAGAGAGATGTCATACGGAATACCGAAAAGCGCTTCCAAAAATTTCACAAGAGACGACGAGCCTTCTAGCAATCTTCTTGTCCAAGCTTTCTTCCGCTTCACTATTCCCTAAAAACCAAACAATGCAGAACAAGAAACTAATCCGAAGAATTAAATATCAAGGAGTGAAAATTACCAATAATCCCCAGCAGCGGCGCCAAAAACTTGATGTGTAAAAATAATGTAAACTGCAAGCGCACAGTGTTTAGTTGTAGCAATCACAGATCGATCCACAGAGACTATGAATTTTCAAAACCCTAACAATTAACTCGGGCGAACTAGACAATAAGATTTGAGTTGAGATTTGTTTAACCTAATTAACCAATAGAATCAGATAAGGAAAACCTAGGAATCTGAATCCATTAATCAATCACAATTAATATCAACTCGCCCTAAAATCAATTCTCTTTCCTTCACAAATAAGATATATCAATTAACGAGACAAGCATATACTATGAAACTTGTTATCTAACAATAACCCATCAAAACTTAATGGAGCAAGCATAGGTTATGAAAAATAAATCCGGTAACAATAATATATCAAAATCACTTTGTCAATTGAACAATTAAGCACCAAGAAAAATCATGATAATCAATTAATAGGAACGAGAAGATATCAACAATAATCAAATTAACTTCATCTTCATCCTAGGGCAAGAGATTTAGCTACACATAATTATGGAATAAACAAAACAATTAACAAATAATATATAAATATAATGCATGCGTGAACAGAAGCTTGACAAACTTATATAATTAAACTAAATAACTTAAACATGGCGTACAAGCAATGTAAATAGGAGAGATAAAAACAATATTAATGTGAACAAACAAAGTACTCCCTGGAATTCAACCGCACGTGGAAGGTAAAGAACAAGAAATAAATACTATTAAATTGCAGGTGCGAAACCGGATAATAACCACCGACGATAAAATAACAAAAGCAAATAACTAAAATCTAGGTGTCTCAATTCTAGGTGTCTCAAATACAAGAAAGGAGATATATATATATATATATAGGAAAAATAATGGGTTTGGGCTCTTTGACTACAAATCGGATTCTAAAAATATTTCCTCAATTCCTTTTTCTTCTCCGATAAGTTTTCCAATTTTTCTCCAATTTTCTTTTGACTTTAAGTATTTCCATCTCCTTGCCTTTTTCACCTTTTTCTTCTTGAAATATGATTTTATTTATTTTCCTACAAAACAAAAGAAAACAATTTATTAAATAATAAAATTACGAAAACAAACATAAAATAGGTATTAAAATTGTATTGAATTATGGACCTATCATGAGTCAAACGCCCAGTACGAATATAGAATAACTGAATATAAATTTCACAAATAACAAAGTGGATTGTACAAAATGAAATGAACAAAGCTGAACAAACACAAGGATAAATCATAAATAAGGTGGGTTCAATAAGGGTCTTTTACATAATTTTTGTCCGCTATGTCTAGATCACAAAGCGAACACAGTCCAGACGTTTCTTCCCCGATAATTCATGAGAAGAAATACATGAAATGCACAAAGCATTTCTACAGAACAAAAGCGGTCATGATCTAAACACAATCTCATACCCCAGAGATGTATTCGTATACTTATAGCACTGATACAAGTAAGTGCCTAGTTCACTTTACTCTGAACTCCGGATAGGTTGGTCTAAGAGCCCAAAACATAGGTGACAAATATTGTCAAACTCATTGTACAGAATAGATCATAACAAAACGAAATATTGTCGCAATACAATTGCGAAACAGAACAAATATAAATGAGTGAGGCATTTATAATTAAAAAAACAAGGGATACAAAACAAATACAAGGGTGTGAACTAAAAAGTCCACACACAATACAAGAGCTCATAATTTTATAAAAATTAACTCGACAATAAATATACGAGTGATTATATTTCAGAAAAGGAGAGAAATGAAAATAAATTATCACAAGGTACCAAGAACATAAAAGGATGACAATATGATTAATGACAAATGGAGAGAAATGAAAATAATTATCATATCTTTGTATATAACCATGTATTCAATCATCTTTATAAATCTTTACTACACTTATATTTTATTGATAAAATATATATCAATTATTTTGTTACTTGTTATATTTAATATAATACTGTACATTTTCTTATACTTACAAGTTTATATTCCATCACACGAGTGACATATAAATTTGCTATCTTATTCGTATTTTGACATTGCATTTAGTATTTATATTTATTTTTTATAAATATAATTTCAAATTTGAATAGATGTATGATAATTTAATTTGATTAGACTTGTAAACAATAAAGCTCATTAAAGTTGGTTTTTAAAATAAAAAGAACTTAGAAATGTGTTTAAATTAAATCAGAATGGTCATATGTTTCTACTTCAAGACAGTCAGGGGTAAAATATGCCAATAAAATGATTGTGAAATTACAATTTTACCACAAAAATGTCACTTCTCCATAGTTTATGCAAAAAATATAATAACATTTTGTGTTGCTATGGAATCAGAGTTAGGATTGTTCATTGTCGAGTTGGTCGGGTAAGAAACATTCAACCCCAGATTAAATCGATTTGAAATTTTTTAACCTAAATCGCTAAATATAAATTCTTGACCCAATCCTACCTATCGTCCATCGATCTGAGTCGAGTTGGTTGGTTTGAATGGGTTAAATAGTTTGATAAAATAAATACAATATAACACAATATTTCTCATTTAAAAATCTAAATAAAACTAATATAGGTATAATTTATTATTTTAGTGCTAATATTTTATTTTGATGAACATTATATTCTTAGTAATGTAAATTAGTCGTAAGTGATCTCTATTCGTACAAAATGTATGCGCACACCCATAAAAGAAAGCATGAATTCTCATATAATGTATAGTTGTATATAATATATTATTTATTTGTTTAATTTATTCAACAAAATTGTAATTTAAATCGGCTTAGGTCGGGTTGATCGAAAAAATATAATACTCAAACTAACTCATTTAATTCGATTTGAAACTTTTTAAATTCAATTAAGTATTAAAAAAAAAATTATCGGTTTAGTCTGTCGAAAAGAGGTTTGGGTTGGCTCCATTTGATCGGGTTAGTAACCATGAACACCGTAATCTGAGTAACTACAAGATAAAAAGTGTTTCAATTTGTGTAATAGGATCCATTGTGTAATAAACACTAGACCAAAATAGATAGTTGAGTTGAAAAGTGTATATATATATAAAGAAAAAAAAAACAACCCCACGATTGACCTTTACATAAAATTAATAGATTTTTTTATGCGTTCACGATAGTCTAACATAAGTGCCAACTTTATATTTTGCAAATATATTGTTATATCATAAAAATCATTTTAATTTACATACGTCCATGTTCAATACAGACATAAAACCGAGATATTTTATTATGTATTTACAGTATAGTCTTACATACGTAATCAATATTGTATTTTACAAATATACTGTTATTTCATTAAAAATACATGAGTTTATATACATTAATGTTATACACGCACAAATATGCTAAAATAATCATTTATATTATACAATTATTAAATTTGATAAATTGCATTTTACGTCTTTTAAAACTAAATTAATATTTTGAAAATTAAGAAAAATTATTTGATCTTTATCTTATAGAAATTTGTCCAAATTTTATGAAATTTTATGAAAATAAAAAAGAAATTCAAAAAATACTATACAAAATTAAGATGAAATCAAAATATTATTGTTTATCATATTTTTAATTACAAATTTATTTTAATTATTAAATTTGATAAATTTATCGTTGAAAAAAATAAGTAGACATGGTAATTGTTTTAATAATTAAAACCATTAAAAAGGCTTTAAAATAAATAAGTAAATGGTTTAACCAGTGATATTTTTAGAAAAAAGAGAATTTTAGTAAGAAAAATAAAAAAAGTAAGTTAAAAAAGATAATTGCCCGTGATATTTTTTGTTTCTCTCAATACTCTATTACTTTTATCTTTAATTAATTATTTTATTTGAATCAAAAGTTATAAAAATATATGATAAATATGGATTTTATAAGTTTAATATAATAGTATTACCATTATATATATATATGGATTTTATGGATTTTATATAAGAGTGTTTTTCATGGAGCAATGACCTATATATTTGGTTTAGAAGATGAGCTGTTTTAGTTATAAAATATAAAGTAGATAATGTGTTTTCACTGGAAAATATATTTGGTTATGAATATATAATAACATTACAATACTATATACGTTGCCCATGTTAGTTTTAGAAGATGATTTTTTAAAGTTAGAAAATATAATACAAATAATGTGCTATTACGTCTAGTCTATTATAAGATAGTATAGATTTTATTTTATTAAATGGAATTGTCCGTTATATATTTGGAAAATGAGAGCTTTTAGTTAGGAGAAATTTTAGTTAGAGAATATAAAAAAGAAAATATGATTTGGCTAAAAAAGATAATCAGTTAGTTCTTAGTAATTATAAGTTTATTATTTTATTTTATTAAATGGAACTGCCCGTGATATTTTTGGAAAATGAGATATTTTAGTTAGGAAAAATAGAAAATTATAAATTTTAGGTAGAAAATATAAGAAAGATTATACAATTTGGATAAAAAAAAAAGGTAATTAGTTAGTTATTAGCATTTATAATAGTATTATTTTATTTTATTAAATGGAACTGCCCGTTATATATTTGAAAAATGAGATATTTTAGTTTAGAAAAATAGAAAGGCTACTCTATATTTAACTTATTAATAAATATTATATTTTATTAAATGGAATTTCCCGTGATATTTTTGGAAAATGGGAGCTTTTAGTTAAGAGAAATTTTAGTTTAGAAAATAAAAAAAAATTAATCTTTTGCTAAAATAGCCAATCTGTTACTTATTAGTAATTGTAATATTATTCTTTTATTTTATTAAATGAAACTGTCCTTGATATTTTTGAAAAATGAGAGGTTTTAGTTAGGAAAAATAGAAAAGTAGAAATTTTAGTTAGAAAATATAAAATGGAATATACACTTTGGCTAAAAAAGGTAACTGGTTAGTTATTATCAATTATAATATTATTATTTTATTAAATAAAACTTCCGGTGATATTTTTGAAAAATAAGATGTTTTAGTTTGGAAAAAGAGAAAAGGTACCCTATATAATAATTTTTAGGATTTTATCCAACGGCTCTCATCGATTTGATCAAAAAGATCTAACGATTGTGAATTAAGTGACCTATGACCAGACTACAAACCGACTACAAAACTTTCAATGTTTCGTCTTTAATATAATAGTATAGATAGATGTTGTCTGTGATAATTTTAGAAAAGGAGAAATTTTAGTTAGAAAATATATAAAAATATATACTATTTGGCTAATAAAGGTAATCAGTTAATTATTAGTATTTATAATATTAGTATTTTATGCTACTAAATGGAATATCCCGTGATATTTTTGAGATTTTAGTTATGAGACATATTAGTTAGAAAATATAAAAAATAATATACACTTTGGCAAAAAAATCTAATCAATTAGTTATTAGTAATTATAATAAATTTATTTTAGTTTATTAAATAGAACTACTCGTGATTTTTTTAGAAAATATAAGGTTTTAATTAGAAAAAATAAAAAAGTAGAAATTTTAGTTATAAAAAAAAATATACGCTTTGGCTAATAAAGGTAATTTGTTAATTATTAGTATTTTATGTTACTAAATGAAATTCCCTCTGATATCTTTGAGGGTTTATTTAGGAGAAATTTTAGTTAGAAAATATAAAAAAATATATACGTTTTGGAAAATAAAGCTAATCGGTTAGTTATTAGTAATTATAATATTATTATTTTATTTTATAAATAGACATGTCCGTGATATTTTTGGAAAATGAGAGGTTTTAGTTAGGAAAAATAGAAATTTTAGTTAGAAAATAAAAAAATATACACTTTGGCTAAAAAAGGTAACGGGTTAGTTATTAGAAATTATAACTTTATTTTGTTATTTTATTAAATGAAACTATCTGCGATATTTTTGGAAAAATAAGATGTTTAAGTTAGGACAAATAGAAAAGATATTCTATATAATAATTTTAATATTTTATCTAACGGTTCTCATCGATTTGATCAAAAATATCAAACGGCTATGAATTGAGTGACCAAACTTTTGGAGGACCGGACTACAAAAACTTTCAATGTTTCGTCTTTAATATAATTGACGAAATTTAATCTTTATTTATATTTTTAAAATTAATATTATAAATAATAATTTTAATATATTGTCTTATTTTCTTTTATACTTTGATGATTAATTTATGCATTCATTTGCTATATTAAATTGTTAAAAATATTATAAAGAATATTTATTTGACTCGACATGATTTAATAAATTATTAGGACTACCCTTGTCTAATTTTCAGCGTTTAGTGTCACATTCGAGGTAACTGATAATTATACATATGTCGTGTGTGATAATTTTAGAAAAGAATAAATTTTAGTTAGAAAATATATAAAAAAATATACGATTTGGCTAATAAAGGTAATCGATTAATTATTAGTATTTATAATATTAGGTTTTTATGCTACTAAATGGAATAGCCCGTGTATATTTTTGAGGTTTTAGTTAGGAGACTGTTAGGAAATATGTTGTTCTTGATGATAACTTAACATATAACGCATTTCTGTATAAGTCATTTTGTAACTATCAACGGATGGTATACTTTCAGTAGTATCCGTTGTTGGGAAGCTTATCCACGGATAAGTAATCATGAAGCATATTCAATTTTACTCTAGTCTAAGGATTGAAAGTATTAAGTACTAAGTCATGTTGACTTTCAGTAGATAAGCAGGATAGGATAGCTAATTGTAAATAGGTTATGCTATGTAATTCTGTTTAAATGAAAATGAATGACAATAGATGAAGACTTAATGCTATTCACGGATGATCAACTTAATGTTATCCACGGATGATCAACTCTTTACTCATCCACGGATTGTTATCCACGGATAGTCATCCACGGATAGTCAAGAACACTACCAACGGATGAAGCTCAAGACTATAGGTTGATGGTGACTTGACACTGGTGGAAGCACATGGGTTGACAAAGTAAACAAAAAGAATATGGAAGCCAAACACTGGTAAACCTCGAAGAAGAAGAAGAAACATTCCATTTCTATGCAAACATAGGAGATGTACAAACATGCCAACTTGTCAAGAGTACAACATCTCAGTCACATGCATCTGGAATGATGAAGCAAGCATACTGGACCTAGAAAATAGAGATAGTTTTTTCTGTAGTATGGCTTGTAAACTTGGGTTTTATAACCAAGTGTAGCAGTTCTTTGAAAACTAGAGAAAACAGTTTACATTGTCTTTGCTTAGGTTTTCTCTCTAGAATTTCTTAGGAGCAAAGAACTGTAATAGCAGCTGTGTATTTGTAACCAAATATCACAGATTATTTCTTCAATAATATATCTCAGGTGGATCACAAAAAATCCACCTGAAATTTTTAAAGTACTGTGTTCTTATTTTTATTCTACTTCTGCAACTTAGTTTATCTGTTCTTACTTTCAAATTGCAGAAAAGTTGTAAAAATCAAGAATTGTATGCAACCCCCCGCCCCCCTTCTACAATTCTGTAAGTGTGTAACTAGGAATAAAAATTGGTATTAGAGCAAGCTTCTAACACACCTGAAGTTTAAAGATCAAGCACAACCAGAATCATGGGAAAGAAAGATAGTGGAGTGAAGATACCAGCTCTTGATAAAGACAACTACTTTCACTGGAAAGTAAAGATGCATCTACATCTCATGTCTATGGATGAGAGTTATGTGGATTGCATAGAGAAAGGTCCTCATGTGCCTATGAAACCTAACACTGCAATTGCTCTACAAGGAGAAGGAGCCCCAGACACAATTCCAAAGCTACCATCAGAATGGGTACAGGAAGATATCATTGAGATGCACAAAGATAAAAAGGCCATGAACATTCTGTTCAATGGTCTAGACAGTGATATGTTTGATAATGTTATTAACTGCACCACAGCCAAGAAAGTTTGGGACACAATTCAAACTCTGTGTGAAGGAACTGAGCAAGTTAGAAAGAACAAGATGCAACTTCTCATACAACAATATGAACACTTTCACTTCAAAAGTGGCGAGTCTCTGAATGACACTTTTAGTAGATTTCAGAAACAATTGAATGGATTAAAGCTGTATGGAAGGATGTATCAGACCAAAGACTCGAACCTCAAATTTCTGAGATCTTTGCCCAAGGAATGGAAGCCTATGACTGTTTCTCTAAGAAACACTCAAGAGTACAAGAATTTCACTCTTGAAAGGCTCTATGGAACTTTAAAGACATATGAATTAGAAATGGAGCAAGATGAAGAAATTGAGAAGGGTCAGAAGAAAGGTAGTTTTGTAGCTCTAGTTGATGAAGAAATTGAGAAGGGTCAGAAGAAAGGTAGTTTTGTAGCTCTAGTTGCAAGTGAGGATGAGGCTGAGGACACAAAGGTGAAAGGAAAGGCTAAAGCTACACCAAACAAAGATGTTTGTGAAGGTAGAACTGATTCAGGCAAGGGCAAGGGAAAGATGTATGAAGAAGGTGACTCTTCAAATCAAGAGGAGATGGATGAGCTAGATGTAACAGCCCCAAATCCGGGGTCAGGGATTTAGGGTTGTCACAATCCATGTACTCCTTGCCTTACCTGTATTACTCACACCATTCATAATTCACCTGCTCATGACCCCACAACATATGTCTCACACACACACAGGTTAGAGTCTCAGAAACGACACAATACAACAACTGCGGAATAAATAACTTTTATTACAATACCCAAATGTCTTTTGAATCTGTTACTGATACAATTTCTAAGTATTGTTACATTACCAGCTTAGCCTTCTGATGCTCACAATCCTCTAATACCATTCATGTCTATACATAAGTTGAATACCAAAGCCGTAGCCTGATTCGATTGGTTCGTACTACTCCCGGGATCACTGCTAGAAACTGTTTATGGGAACGCCTTGCGAGGTATGTGTCGTCCCATAGGCATCCTGCTTCGCTGCTATATAATATATATAAAATAATAGCAAGAGTGAGCGATAGCTCAACAAGGTAATGAAAGTATGGCATAATTCTGCCTTTTAATACAACCCAGAAATAAAGCGGGTATAAGACAGTAATTTGTCAAAATATCTCGATACTGAAATTATTTCCTTATCGGAATGTATTCCAAAAATAGTACCATTGTGGTATTTCAAATATCATTTCATAATACTCTGCAACTTTCAATATTTATACTATGAACAAAGTTCTAGTATAGTATAAAAGATGAAATAACAAGATAACTCAGTATATCCTTTCTGTAAAATATCTGCTATATAAAATATAAGCAGACTATCAACATATATTTGAAAGATGAAGTTATAAGGAAAATTCAATATCATCTTTTTTTTTTCAAAACAATCATATACCTTTTTGTAATCTCATATACTGAAATAAACTGGAATACTCTTGAGTAAACTTTCTCTTTCTGAAAACTTGCATAGAACTGAATGACTGGAATAACTTTCTTTTCTGAAAACTTGCATAAAACTGAGTAACTGGAATAATTTCTCTTTCTCTGAAAACTTGCACAAAATGTGATCTTTCATGAATAGTGAACTGTAGATGGAGATGCTAGGCGCCGAGGATACCCCTGCGATGATCAGTCGCAAGCTGTATCCCCCTGCTGTTTTTCTACGTAGAAGGGAAGATAATCAGTCTCACACCGACTTACCTCCCCGCCAATCGGTTGTAGGCAGGAAGAACAGACCCGTTCATAGACGGTCGATTCTGTTACTTTCCACTTATCCTACGGTCGGGCACTGATAATCATCTAAGGGAAGAACAGACTCGTTCACCAGTCCGTCGGCCATATTGTAATTCCCTTAGGGGACCGGCGCTACTCAGTCCTTTACATATCTCCAAGTTCGAGTAAATCCATACCACTGAAACATAAAGTTCCTTTCCCTTTTTCCCCAAGTATACAACTCCACAAAGTAGTCGTATCTGGTTGGAAAGGAAATTCACTCATATTTCCCAGGCTGATGCCTGTTAATGGATATCGACTTGTTCCATGAATTTACCCCTCGATCGTTGAGGTGGTAACACAATATTTGACTTGCAGCAATTACATTGTTCCGAAAAATATCTGTCCATTGACAGTTTTTGAATTGAGAGTTTAAAAAGAGTAGTAGTCACTTAAATCAGGTTTCCCATATTTTTTATAGTTGAGCGAGCATTTAAATCCCCTTTAAAAGACAGATTTAAATGGAAAAACATTGTTTTGGGAACCTCTTTTTGATTTGAAAATAATTAATAATATTTATTAAATAAGTAACCTTAAACGAATATTTGAAATAATATTCATTAAGTAAGTATCCTCAAATGAATATTTGAAAATAATATTTATTAAATAATTGAGCCTCAAATGAATATTCAAAATAATATTCATTAATTAATAAATTTCAAATGAATATTCGAAAATAATATTCATTAAATAATTAATCTCAAATGAACATCCAAAAGTAATATTCATTAAATAAATAATCAATCCTCGAATGAATATTTAAAGGTAATATTCATTAAACAATTAAATAACTTTCAAATGAACATTCAAACATACTATTCATTACATAATCCCCAGATGAATATGTACGATAATATTCTTAAAGTCAATATCCTCAAATGAATATAAATGATATTCTGTAAGTCGATAATCCTCAAATGAATATTAATAAATAATATTCTTAAAATGAATATTAATAAATAATATTCTTAAAGTCAATAATCCTCAAATGAATATTCATAAATAATATTCCTTAAATAAAATAAGTATCCCTCGAATAACAGTTACCCGATATCTTTATCGGAAAATAACCTTTATCATATACAAAATATAATCACACGCCCTTACCCTAGGGCAAATATAAAACCCTGGCTTATAGCTGATATCCCATATCTAACTTATAAGCCCCAACTTCAAGTCATAACCTCAAGTATTGCTATACATAGCAAATCGAAAACAAGTATGCAATTTATATATATCGCAATCGCATATCATAATTGAAAACAGTTATTATCACAACAACAGTAATATAGATTTTGAAAACTTGCCTGATGCTCGAGAAGTGATAGGGGTTCGCGACGATGTCGGACAATCTAGACAAAGTCAAAGAAAACGCACGATCAATCCCCTAGATAATCCACTTGTACTCAATGCTTAAACACGTAAGCGAAACACAACCAAGGAATTACTAGCTCGTATAGGCTCATACTAAGTCCATGTTTAATCGACAATTACTTAAGTCATAGGTTTAGTCCGAAATCGATCCTCGAATACAAGTTATACTTAACCATTTACAACATTGGTTTCTAAATCATGTTCTTAGTGGTTTTCACTTGCGCTACCTCGGCTTAAACATTTTTATAAAATCGAAAAATAACCTTTTTAATCCGAATATTTTTCGTGAGCCTTCCCAACTGTCCCTAGTATTATTCCTCAAAGTTTCACATTTTAATATGGCTTCTAAGTGGTCCAACTATAGCCTCAAAGTGACTGACCAGAGATGGGTTGTTCCTCTGAACGGCGTTTACTAAAACTCACTTTTCTCTTAAACCGTAATTCGTATAGACATGATCTTTATACCAAAACAAATCTTAAGACAAGACCTACATGTTCATGGTCAGTGTTGTTCAAAAATATTCCAAGACCAGTTCGTAATTCTTGCTCAAAACAGCCTTAAATCAAATGGGCATTACGACGGCTATAATCGTAACGTTTCCCGGTTTTTATTATGTCAAAACCTCTTAAAACCAAACCAATTCAACAACACAACCATTTTTACAACATAATCAGTTTATATACTTCAAGAACATATCACCAACATCAACCAACAACAAGTATCCATCAAGAATTAACCATACATACTCCAAATTCCATAACCATGCTTATTCTTGAACATTACTAAAAACTTCACTTAAATCTCAACATAAATCAAAGGGTGGATGAGTGGTATACCTTCCTTGATGCTCTACCAACACTAACCAGTGGTCACAATCACTCAACAAGCCTTAGATATGTTAGTGTTAGTGCCCTAGAGACAATGTGATTGTGCTTCTAGGAAATACTTTTGTTAATTAATGATTATGTTCTATCGATTATTCTACATTAATTTATTATGTCTTTATTTACTGCGATATAAATATTAGTATAATAAATGTCCTTGGAACATACAACACGTATTCTATATCTTTAAGTATGTGACTTAGAAATGAGATTATAAGAATAGTGTTTATATTCCTAAATATCCCTAATCGAGCATTGTAAGTTTGGGACAACTATAATGCATAAAGATTAGTATGTTTGTTGACAGATGACCACATCTCATTGGTCATTGGTATAGTGATACTAAAGTCAAGAACATAGGTGCATGTAATATTCTACATGGCACTGGATAGACCCACAGTGAGATTCTTCATGTTTTATAAAGTCATAAGAAAGACTCACAGTGATAGTGGTGTAATGATCCTCTGACTTGAGATCATTATATTTCTATACGAGGATTAATGTAATTTGACTACATTAAAAGTTACCTTTGACCGGGTAATGATAAAAGTGTACATCGGGTATATTATGAGTCGTATGAGAAATATGAATGATAGATAAAGGATTTAACCCTCCTATAATTAGGAGAGATATTATTGGCCTCTTGATTGAGTGAGACTATGAAATGCATGGCCATGCTCAAATATTGATTTGTTTTTAATAGTCTACTCATTGATCAAGGAAACCCGGATTAAATTATGAAGAGGATGACAATGAACATGCCTCGAGTTTAATCTATAATATATGGTTAAAGGGATTATATTACACGGAAACATTTATCATGAAAGGTTTAATTGGATCACCAATTATTATTATTACTTGGGTAGCAATGATGTATTACTAGATGCCGCTCATTGTTTATAATTTTATTATTGGATATTAAAATTATTGCCAACGTAATAATAACCTAAAGGGTTACACAATAAGAACGTCAAAATGGAGTTTTAATTTAAATTCCGAATTTAAATTAAATGATCATATATTTGAAATTGGTTATTTAATTAATTGAGTTGGACTTAATTAATTAAATCATAATTCAAATTAAATCATTAAATCCAAATAAGGATGGGTTTAGTAGTAGCCCAAACTTATTTTGGGTTAGGCCCAACTCTTCCTCTCTTATAAATACATAATGATGTATTAGTTTTAGGGTGGAATGAAAAATTGGTTTTTCACTAAAACCCTAGCCACTCTACATCTTGAGAGGCTAGAGAGAGAGAGAGATAGAGGGCAGTTATCGGCTAGTACCGACTCCGGTGATTGTAGAGACAATCGGGCGTTCGTGTGGACTAATTAGAGACGCGGATCTTGCATCAAGGGCTGCGTGGTGATTGCATCTTGGACCTCTTTAATTCTCCCTTATTAAATTGTTAAAGGTAAATCATCTAACTCTGAATTAAATATCATGTTTTTGCATGGATCCTGTGATTGGGTTTCGATTTTTATTGTTTTAATTATTGTTTTCCGCTGCGTTTGATGCACGAAACCCTTCAATGGCATCAGAGCTACTTGCAAAAACTTTTTAATTCAGTTATATGTTACAATTTTGATGTATATATGAGCATGTTTGATGATTGTCATGTATGATGCGTTGATTTGGATATATATATCTATAAACTGTATGTTAATGATGATTTGGATGATCATATGATGATTATATAATCTGTATATATGCTGATATATATGATTTATGTTTGTTCTTAATTTTGGAGATTGTATATGATACGATTTCTGAAAAACTGCGCAGATTTAGTGAAATTTGTGTACTGTGTCCGATTTTTGCAAACGATATATGTTTTCTGACTGGAATCGGGCCACTGAGCAAGACTGACAAAGTCAGGTTCTCGTCTATAAGCCATTTGATGTCGTTACAGGCCCCAAAACAGCGAGTCAAGTGTTTCTGATTTAAATTTGTATTTTGATTATGCGTTATATGTTCTATGATTTGATCATGATGAATATATGATATTCATATGGATTATATAATCATGAGATGATTGTATATATTGTTGTATGTATATGATACATGTTTTGTTTTTATTACAAGAATCGTATTCGATACGAATTCTGAAACAGTTGTCGCAGATTTGCTGAAATCTGTATCAAGTGTCCGATTTATGCAAACGATATGTGTTTTCTGACTGGAAACGAGCGTCTGAACAAAACTGATAGCATAGCTATCATCGACTCGTCTGTAAGGCGTTTGACGCCGTTCAGTGCATGAAAAAGGCGATTTATTGTTTTCAGAATTTGATTCTGATTTTCTGATTTTTGCGGAATATGATATGGTATAACATGATTAGATAATATGACATGTTATTTAATTGTTACTTGAGCATGGTGGATGGTTATGGCCTTGAGACCCATAGGATATAGGTTTTGTTTATGGTTTGGTTTCTAAATACGACTTGCATGTCGTCATTTCTTGTAATGATTAAATCTCGAATGTAACTCGAGTTCTCCTTGTAAGTACATTAGTATAGTTGTTTTGTTTATGTAATGTACATGAAGACAAGCATGCGAGGAGGCGATCCAAGGAGGCATTATAGCAACAAAGAAGCAGACATGTAATAGTATAGTATTTTAAACCACCCATAGTTTGACCTTGATTTTTCCATTAGCTTGGAAAGATCATATAGGATGGGCCATAACCAAACACGTTTATTTATTGCACTTTACATATATATTTGGATGTATGTGTAGAGTAGTTAGAAGATGCATGCTTTAATTAGATTAATGATGTATGCATGTATTAGATACATCACCCATGCCATGCTTGCCATGTTTAAACAAGATAAAATCTGTAACGATTCAAGATTTTAATATTAAAAACAATCATGAGATTCTTGTGTTTATAAAATATGGATTTTTAAAGCACGGAATTAAATATGGATTTCTGATATCTAAAATTGGGATTTTCTGACAAAAGCGGATATGCGTATTCGTAAGGTTGATGGGTTTTAAGTGTGACCATTGGTATCCTCCATCTACCTAGGAAATGAACAATTTAAGATGTCAATATGAAATATTTGGTTCAAGGAAAAATTGAGGATCTCTTTATGATGTGATCATGATCGTTATAAATTTTCTAAACCCCTTAACAAAATATTAAGTTTTAATCGGATGCTTTCCAATGAATGAACACTCATCGAATCCTAGATCGATAAGGGGAAGGGATGTCAGTGGCAGGGGACTCCTATCTATCGTGGTGAGATGCGACGAATATAAACGGTTATATTCGGCCGTTGTATCATTGGGTCTAACTTAACTGAGTCGTCATAATAAGGTGAAAATAAACGGTTATATTCAACTATTATGAACTTAGAAGCATAGAGTTTGGTTAAAAATCTATTAGATAGATAAGATCAATCGTTGTTCGCCAAACTATCCAAGAATTATATGTGATATAATTGACAACTGTTGTCTACCTAAATAATCATTTTTTAAGGACTTCCAGTGGTTGACTTAGAACATGACCAAATATGGATCTTGGCTCACTAGAAAGAATTATGCGATATACTTTCCGAATTGATAGTAAGGGCTATTAATTTGATAAAAATAGTGGGATATATATATATATATTTTGAATATATATGAATAATCACTTGAACATAAATTAATAATACCGTAGACTGATTATTTTATGCATTTTAACATTGTAGAAATTCTAAATGACAAACAACTCAAATAACTTCTCCGTGCGATCAGTCCTTGAGAAGGACAAGTTGACAGGAACAAACTTCCTTGATTGGCAAAGGAATTTGAGGATTGTCCTCAGGCAAGAGCAAAAGCTCTATGTCATTGATATTCCACGCCCTGGACCTCTACCTGTAGGTGCATCGGTCGATGATCGAAATGCTTATCAGAAGCATATCGATGATGACAATGATGTTACTTGTCTGATGCTTGAGACTATGAATCCTGAGCTTCAGAAACAGCATGAGCAAATGGTTGCTTATATTATGATTGAGCACCTTAAACGTATGTTTGAAGGACAGGCTCGTCAAGAGAGGTTTGATACAAGCAAAGCCTTATTTGCAAAGGCAAAAGCAAAGGGTGATTGTCACTATTACAAGAAGCCGGGTCACTGGAAGAGAAACTGTCAAACTTACTTGGAGGATATGAAGAAACTGAAGGGTGTTCAGATTTCTGACCCAGATATTTATGTTATAGAAGTCAATCTATCTACTTCTACATCATGGGTATTAGATACTGGATGTGGTTCTCACATTTGTATAAATGTGCAGGAACTTCGAAGTAGTAGGACTTTGACTGAAGGAGAAGTCGACCTACGCGTTGGCAATGGAGCAAAGGTTGCTGCACTGGCTGTAGGGACTTATCATTTATCGTTGCCCACTGGGCTTATTTTAGAACTTGAGAACTGTTTTTACGTGCCTGCAATTTGCAGAAACATTATTTCCGTTTCTTGTTTGGACAAGATTGGTTTTTCGTTTTTGATTCAGAACAATGGTTGTTCCTTTTCATTGAATAATGTTACCTATGGGGTTGCACGTTTGTTTAATGGTTTATATGTTCTTGATCTTGATACTCCTGTCTATAATATAAATAATAAACGTCTTAAGACAAATGACTCAAATCAAACATACCTCTGGCACTGTCGTTTAGGCCATATAAATGAGAATCGCATTTCCAAGTTACATAGAGATGGATACTTGGATAAGTTTGATTTTGAATCATACGAAGAATGTGAACCGTGTCTCATTGGCAAAATGACTAAAGCTCCTTTTACCGGACAAGGTGAGAGAGCCACCAAACGATTGGAATTGATACATAGTGATGTATGTGGTCCAATGCGTACGATGGCAAGAGGTGGCTTTTACTATTTCATAACTTTTACTGATGATTTTAGTAGATACGGATATGTGTATCTTTTGAAGAACAAATCTGAATCGTTTGAAAAATTCAAAGAGTATAAGGCCGAAGTAGAAAAGCAAATAGGCGAAAGTATAAAAGCTCTACGATCTGATCGTGGAGGAGAATACTTAAGATTGGAATTCAAGAATTTCTTAAAGGAGTGTGGTATTGTATCACAACTCACTCCTCTTGGAACACCACAATGGAATGGGGTGTCTGAGAGGAGAAATCGTACTTTGTTGGACATGGTGCGATCATTGATGAGTCAAGCGGATCTTCCAATTTGTTTCTGGGGTTACGCCCTAGAGACGGCTGCACAAACACTAAACCGAGTTCCTTCTAATCGGTTCAAAAGACACCATATGAGATATGGACTGAGAAACGTCTTAGCATGTCCTTTATGAAAGTATGGGGATGTGAATCGTTTGTAAAACGTTTAGTCTCTGATAAGCTATGACCAAAATCAGATAAATGTAATTTTGTGTGATACCCAATTGAAACAAAAGGGTATTATTTCTATAAACCTCCAGAGAACAAAGTGTTTGTTGCTCGAACGGCTGTGTTTCTAGAGAGAGAACTACTTTCCAAGAAAAACAGTGGGAGGACAATAGATCTCGATGAGGATCGAGAACCACAAGATAACGTTGAACCAGAGCTGGAACATCAGCAGAATGTGACTCAAGATGTTGAGAACAATACTGCTCAAGAAACACAGGTTGTTCGTAGATCTAGTAGGATTCACCATGAGCCAGAGAGATATTATGGATTTCTCCTGACTCAAAGTGGCGATGTGATGCTTGTAGATGATGATGAGCCTCTCACCTATAAGGATGCTATGAATAGTCTAGATTCCGAGAGATGGCTGGAGGCCATGAAATCTGAGATGGATTCCATGTATGAAAACCAAGTATGGACTTTGGTTGAATCACCTGATGGGGTAAAACCCATAGAGTGCAAGTGGGTTTTCAAAAGGAAAACTGACATGGATGGTAATTTACAGACCTATAAAGCAAGACTGGTGGCGAAGGGTTTCAAGCAAATTCATGGTATTGACTATGATGAAACTTTCTCACCAGTGGCTATGGTCAAATCCATTAGGATTTTGCTTGCGATAGCAGCTTATTATGACTATGAAATTTGGCAAATGGATGTTAAGACCGCTTTCTTAAATGGGAGCTTAGAAGAGGATGTGTACATGACACAACCTCAGGGTTTTGTTGATCCAAGGTTTGCCAAAATGGTCTGTAAGTTGCGACGATCCATTTATGGATTGAAGCAGGCTTCGAGGAGATGGAACATTCGTTTTGATGAAACAGTCAAAGAGTTTGGCTTCATTCAAAATCAGGATGAGCCATGTGTTTATAAGAAGGTTAGTGGGAGCCATGTGGCATTCCTAGTATTATATGTAGATGACATATTACTAATAGGGAATGACATTCCTTCTCTAAAGACTGTGAAGACTTGGTTGGGAAAAAGTTTCTCGATGAAAGACTTAGGCGATGCTACCTGTATCTTAGGGATCAGGATCTATAGAGATAGATCTAGAAGATTAATCGGTTTAAGTAAGAGTACATACATTGACAAAGTGTTGCATCGTTTAGGGATGCAAGAGGCAAAAAGGGGCTATGTCCCATTGTCTCATGGGATAGCGATCTCAAAAGAAAACTGTCCAAGATCATCAGATGAAAAGGACCGTATGTGTAAAGTACCATATGCTTCGGCAATTGGTTCTATAAAGTATGCAATGATATGTACTCGTCCTGATGTTTCGTATGCTTTAAGCATGACGAGCAGATACCAGTCTAATCCCGGTGAGAGTCACTGGACAGCTGTCAAGAATATTCTTAAGTACCTTAAACGGACTAAAGATTCATTCTTGATATACGGAGGAGATGAGAAGCTAGAATGTAAAAGGTTACACCGATGCTAGTTTTCAGACAGATAGGGACGTTACTATGTCTCAGTATGGATTCATGTTTTGTCTAAATAGAGGTGTTGTAAGTTCGAAAGGTTCGAATATACACATATGTAAAGTGCAAACTAATGATAATGTTGCGGACCCACTGACTAAGGCTTTGTCGCAGCAGAAGCACGAATGTCACACTAGTTCCATGGGTATTAGATACATGGGTGATTGGCTCTAGTGCAAGTGGGAGATTGTTAGTGTTAGTGCCCTAGAGACAATGTGATTGTGCTTCTAGGAAATACTTTTGTTAATTAATGATTATGTTCTATCGATTATTCTACATTAATTTATTATGTCTTTATTTACTGCGATATAAATATTAGTATAATAAATGTCCTTGGAACATACAACACGTATTCTATATCTTTAAGTATGTGACTTAGAAATGAGATTATAAGAATAGTGTTTATATTCCTAAATATCCCTAATCGAGCATTGTAAGTTTTGGACAACTATAATGCATAAAGATTAGTATGTTTGTTGACAGATGACCACATCTCATTGGTCATTGGTATAGTGATACTAAAGTCAAGAACATAGGTGCATGTAATATTCTACATGGCACTGGATAGACCCACAGTGAGATTCTTCATGTTTTATAAAGTCATAAGAAAGACTCACAGTGATAGTGGTGTAATGATCCTCTGACTTGAGATCATTATATTTCTATACGAGGATTAATGTAATTTGACTACATTAAAAGTTACCTTTGACCGGGTAATGATAAAAGTGTACATCGGGTATATTATGAGTCGTATGAGAAATATGAATGATAGATAAAGGATTTAACCCTCCTATAATTAGGAGAGATATTATTGGCCTCTTGATTGAGTGAGACTATGAAATGCATGGTCATGCTCAAATATTGATTTGTTTTTAATAGTCTACTCATTGATCAAGGAAACCCGGATTAAATTATGAAGAGGATGACAATGAACATGCCTCGAGTTTAATCTATAATATATGGTTAAATGGATTATATTACACGGAAACATTTATCATGAAAGGTTTAATTGGATCACCAATTATTATTTTTACTTGGGTAGCAATGATGTATTACTAGATGCCGCTCATTGTTTATAATTTTATTATTGGATATTAAAATTATTGCCAACGTAATAATAACCTAAAGGGTTACACAATAAGAACGTCAAAACGGAGTTTTAATTTAAATTCCGAATTTAAAGATTGTATTCAACCCCCCCCCCCCTTCTACAATCTTGGTTCATTGTCTGGGAATAACAATTGGTATCAGAGTATGTTTCTAATATACAAGAAGTTTAAAGATCAAAAGACATCTGAATCATGGGTCAGAAGGATTATGGAGTTAAAATACCAGTTCTTGATAGAGAGAATTACTTTCATTGGATAGTAAAGATGCGTCTACATCTAATGTCTATGGATGAAGGATATGTAGAGTGCATAGATCATGGCCCTCATGTTCCAATGAAGCCAAACACCTCAATAGTTCAAGCACCTGCAGGAGCTCCGAGCACCATTCCAAAGTTACCTTCAGAATGGACTCCTGAGGACAACAATGTAGTTCATAAAGATAAAAAGGCCATGAATATTCTGTTCAATGGTCTTGATTCTGACATGTTTGACAATGTTATTAATTGTGCTACACCCAAGGAGATTTGGGACACTGTCCAAACCATCTGTGAAGGGACTGAGCAGGTAAGGGAAAACAAGATGCAGCTCCTCATACAACAGTATGAACATTTTCACTTCAAGAGTGGAGAATCTTTGAATGATACTTTTAGTAGATTTCAAAAATTGCTGAATGGATTGAAGTTGTATTGGAGGGTGTATCAAATCAAATATTCAAATCTTAAATTTCTCAGAGCCTTGCCAAAGGAGTGGAAGCCTATGACTGTTTCCTTGAGAAACACTCAAGAGTATAAGGATTTTACTCTTGAAAGGCTGTATGGAACCCCAGAAACATATGAGCTAGAAATGGAGCAGGATGAGGAAATTGAGAAGGTCCAAAAGAAAACTGGATCTGTTGCCCTAGTAGAAAGTGTTGACAAGGATGAGGACATGAAAAAAGAAACTACTGAAGCTACACCAAGCACAAGTGCTTGTGAAGGTAGGACTGAATCAAGAAAGTGCAAAGGAAAGATGATTGAAGAAAGTGAGCCTTCTAACCAAGATGAAATGGATGAGCTAGATGAACATTTAGCTTTTCTGTCAAGAAAATTCTCAAAGCTCAATTCAAGAGAAACCCTGAGGTGTCCAAACCATTCAGAAAGGGCTTTCAATCAAACAAGAACTATGTTGAAAGATCCAAGTTTAAATGTTTCAACTGTGGAATGGGAGGTCACTTTGCCAATGAATACAGAAAACCAAAAGCTAAGAAGAGTGACAGAAATTTTGAGCCTGTTGACTACAAGAAGAAATACTTTGATCTTCTCAAGCAAAAGAAAAGAGCATTCATAACTCAGGACTATGACTGGGCTTAAGATGGGAATGATTCTGAGGAGGACACTGAGTTTGTGAACCTTGCACTGATGGCTGATTCAAGTGAGCAGGAGGCCAGTTCATCATCCAATCAGGTAATTACCACCAATCTCTTTGAGCTTTCTACTGAGGAATGCAATAGTGCAATTAATGATATGTATACTGAATTGTATCATGTGCGTATTTCTCTTAAATCACTTACAAAAGAAAACACTAGGATTAAAGATGCTAATCAGTTTTTAAGTGATAGGAATGTTGTTCTTGAAACTCAATTTATTGAGTTTGAGAAACTGAGGTTAGAGTGTCAAGTTGCCAAGGATGATTTGCTGACTGTGCTAAAAAGAGAAGAAATTCTCAAAGCACAGTTAGCTAAAGAACATGAAACAATAGCTAGATGGACTGATTCCAGGAATGTTGCCACAAACATTATTAAGGCTCAAGGTGTGGATACATTCTACAAGGAATCAGTAGGAAAAGATAAAGAGAAACTAGAAGTTGAGAATCTAGGAGATGACACCTCTACGGATAGTGAGCATCCGTTGATGGGTAATAGCTCTACGGATGAGACTTATCCAAAGAAGTGTACATCTAGTGTTAGTGTAGAAAAACTTGAGAAGCTGAACAAAAAGTATGGTCCAACTAGCAATTGAAGGGCAAGTTAGAAAATATAGAGGTCAAGGCTGAGGTGAAAAAGAAAACGAACAGAAATGGTAAGGTATGGATTAATATGCATAACAACTACACACCTGACAAGTATGCTCCTAAGAAAACTTGTGTAAAGTGTGGTAGTGTTAATCATTTATCTACCAATTGCAAAACTGTTAAAACTTCATCTGTTCAAATGCCAATGCATGTACCCAATATGCTTATGCCTGTTATGCACAACATGTTTCACTACGCCATAAATGGTCTTCTGCAACCCTTGAAAACCGTTCCTGGAAGTTCAAAATTCGTTGGCATAGCCCCAAAAATCTCAAAGGCAACACTTTTTTACTGTTAGTTTTTTCCCCGTTGCCTTAGGGGTCAACGCCAACACTTTTCTACCTATGCCAACAGGTTAAAATATGTTGCAGTAGATTAGACTTTGTTTTAAAAAATGTGGGCCCCACATGTGGTCCCCATTGTTCTGGACCCCACATGTGGGCCCCAGATGTGGGCCCCACTGTTCTGGACCCCACATGTGGGCCCCACTGTTTGTGGGACCCACATTCATATGGGCTTCCTTTTTCTATGGCAACACTTTTTTACACAAATTGCAACAGCATCTGTAGTAGCTACTGTAACACTTTTCTAATGATAAATTAAAAATGTACTACTGGTATATAAAACATTCCCAGTACAAGAAAGTACTTAAAACCCAATAAAACATAACAATAACAATCATAACAATTCATAGAAAAAATATCCTCCAAGGGAAACAACTTAACTAAAAGTAAGTAGCAATAGAGACTATAATGCACTGCCATCATAATTAACTTCAATATATGACTAAGAGCTAGGACCTCCAGTCATTGGAGTACCATTTTCGTTGTCAGTAGAAATGGTCGCGCAGAGATCTCCTAAATCAATTTTCATATCAGGGTTTGCTTCGCCTAACTTCTTAAGAACCCATGTCAAATTTTGTTGAACCTTTTGATTGATTCTCATTGACTTCTTGATGCACCTTTTTGTTGACTTCCGCTTCCATTTCATCGACAAGATTTTGTTTGATCTGGGCCGTCAAAATAACAAAAGCACATATTATATTGCCAAAAAACAATTTTGAAAATAATCAGTCTCCCTATTATGAACTAGAGAGTTGCTAGTAAAAAAATCAGGTCTATGAGAATGCCAAGTTGGAGTAGACTGCAAATGAAACACATGGCAACAAAAGGTAGAAATGAGAGAGGTTAATGACTACAAGTAATAGTAATAAAAATTATATTTAGAAAATTGACAAAGAATAACAGAATATTTTAAAGTTGTTGCTAAACTTATTTAAATCCTTCAGTAGTCAACATAAAAGAACAGTATAATATAAATTTATACTTTTATACCAAGATGTTATAATGTATACATCCGTGTTTAGAATAACTGGTTCCAGATTATTTGTGTATATGGTTGTGCTTAACTAGGAATGTCGTAGACAATTATAGATACACCAGCTTATAGAAAGATTATAGACCTTGAAGGTGTATATTTCGTTAAGGGGGTTCATCTTTTAAACTAACAACAATTGAAACAAAGACCTTCACACAGGGAATGTAAACTTCTCTATTTATCATTTCAAGGGATTTGTAAACGGCTCACCCTGATTTTTTGGAACGAAACTTTCTGGAAGTTTTAGATCATAACAGAACAGAACATCTCGCTTGTATCTGTATCCATCAATATCCATATAGGATACGACTCCAACTGGTATGGCTATGTTGCAATGACATGCTAAAGAATAAGACAATGACACAACATAAAGTTTAAATGAATCTAAATATATTCAATTCCATTCTAGCTATATATGCTCTATTATGAAAGAATAACTGTCAAAGAGAACTTACTGACTGGCAATAGATTTCACTATCCCTGCCTCCTCTTCACATTCCTTCACAAGATTGTCTCCGCATGATATACCATGAGGCTGTCATAATAATGACGCAAATAAGAGAAAAAACAAATTTCAGCATCCGTTCGCTAATTATAGTTGGTAAGATGGCAATAAAAAAGAATATTGTATCAAGGTTAGTAAAAACCAGCCCTCCAGCAACTAGATGATCAAGCATCCCCGGGTAGGTGGGTTTTGATTCATTTCTCTTCCCTATCCACAGATATTTCTGCCCATCCTTTTCAACAAAGCCATTCATGTGGACTCCATAGGCCTACTAGTTCATTAGAAGAATATTAAACTAATATTCTAAAGGCAGATCAAAAGGAGAATTCTAAATATACACATTAAAGATTTAAGCGACATTGTTGAATATAATATGATCCAATTAAGGTATCCTCCGAATGCCTTAAAGTTTTGGCAGAGTTATTGTGTTTTAGTTATGCTGAAATTCCAAGAAATGCTTAGTTCTTAACTAATCTCGTTTTTTAATCCCACAAAAAGTAACTATTATATACTTTCCTAAAAATCACAATATGGTCCATAAAATGTATCAATACACGACTAGAACTGGAGACCCTCATGTTAATCAGTGAGTTTTATGTGAACGAAGGGCTTAACTCACCTTTATTCCAAAGTAAGGCGCTGCAGCACGTTCCAGCGAGAAGAAAGCTTGTGTACCAAAAGATGACATGACTGGGTAGAGCTGCTTAAAGTCAAACGACATACAACTATGAATGGAATTTCAGTAATCTTAATAGATTGCTAGTGGCATATGTTGTATAACCAGTAGGATAGATGAAATTGTGAAATATAAAAAAGAAAATGGCAAAATAATAACGATTAAAGTCACAATCATATCCGTAGTTACATGTGTACAGTGTATGTATGTAATTACAGTAAATTCGTGGCTTTACTTTTTAAACTCATTACTTTTAAATGGTTATTTTCTTGCCCAATCAGATAATTTCTTTCAATTATTCTGATTTTCTTAGTGAATTATTTTGGGGGAGTATAAATTGATTTTTACTCTCAGTTAATCATTTTCTATCAATTTCCAAAATTCACTAAGGCAAAAGCTAATCTTTCTCTCTCAAAGCAAAACCTTTCTCTCTGCAATTCAAAGCTCTGTATCAATGGCACCAACCAAAAAGACTATGTCTCTCACTAGTTTCACATATAAGAAGAACAACTTCACAGTACTGGTGGACTTTGACGAGAAGAACGCATCATATCACACTATGATGAGGTTTCTCCAGAACTGCAAGCTCTCTAAAGCAATGTTCGAAGCCCCCAAACTATACTTCGAGGTGATTGAAGCCATCTGGGAATCAGCTGTGTTTGATTCTGTCAAGGCTACTATCACCTTCGTTCTTCAAGGTAATGAGTATGTGATAAATAGTGATGTCATTACTGCTTGCTTGAATTTGCCTGAAAACAATAGGTTAGAAAAGCATAATGATACTGATATTATTAACATGCTAAATTCTGTTAATTATGCTTTGCCAACGGCTAATTTGAGTAAAATTCAGAGAAGAGGTATGGTAAAGGAATGGAGCTTTTTCTTTGATGTCATCCTTAAGGTTTTCTCTGATAAAATTAGCAACTATGATGCAGTTACATTCTCTATGCTAGATATTGCCTATATGCTTCTATCTGATAGCTATTATAACCTAAGATCCCTAATTCTATTTGAACTATGTGCTAAGCTAGGAAATAAAGCATCTAGAAGTAAGAATGTATATTATGCTAGATTCATCATGTTGCTAGCTAACCATGTAGAGAATAACTTGGTGATCCAATTCCCTGCCAACTCCAAAGAGTGTTGGGTTCAAAATAAGAGAATCCTTGAGGACTTGAATAGGCTGAACCACAACAAGGAGGTACAATTGGTGTATCCACCAATTTTCACTACAGCTCAGGAGGCACATGTAAGTTAGGTAATTTCCTCAACTGTACCTTCCTCCATTGTTATTTCTTTGATTTCTAGTGCCACCATGGAGGCTGGAACTGTACAACAGCCTCCAACCCAAGTGGCCACCTCTAAACTTCCAAAATCCAAGTCTAAAAATCCAGCCTCAGGTGCTTCTCAAAAGGCACCTGTTGTAAAAACTACCAAAGTCCTTGAGGGGAGTGTGAAGGTGGTAGTGAGAGGTGAGGGAAGAGGTGAACATCAAAGAAACCCCAAGAACAAGGAGGGTGAGGTTAGTGTGTCCCAGCCTAGCCACCCTGTATCTTCTCAAAAAGATGCAATGGTTGAAAAGGATTCAAACATATCCCTAGTGACATCCTCCCAAAAGGATGTTGCTATTGAAAATAGTCCCCAACCAGGGACACAACACAAGAGGGATAGGAACACCAGAAGCCCCACAGATACAACCAAGGCCTATGAAAGGAGAAAAAGGTCTAAGACATCTCTCTTTGGATACAACCAAGCTCACCTACTCTCTCTTTGGATGTGGATATGATTCACACATCAGTTCCTGATTCTCCTTCTTTAACCTTCTTCGAGAAGCCCCACTCTGAAATTGGTGGTCATCATCTTTTTGATGATTTGTTGGACCAGCAATCTATCATTTCTAAGACTTTGGCTCCATCTGTGGCTCTCAATTTAAAATCAATCTCCACATATTCAGCCATAGTCTCAATTTCAAAAGCTACTTCTTTTTCTTCATCTACGGATATCTCTCATCCGTTGATGGGTGTTTGTCTATCTATGGATATGCCTCAAATCAGCTATCCGTTGACATATACTTCTACGACCTCTACGGATACTCCTTCCACACTTGCACTTCCAACTTCAAATATTACAACTTTAAGTGTGGATGAGTTAGTAGTAGTTCAAACACTCTTAGGATTGAGGGAAGGGAGTGAAGCTACTGAGAGTGAGGGGCTGGCTTGCAGCCAGGCAAAAGGAGAGGGAGAGAAAGAGGGACAGACTATTTCTTCCAGTCTGGTAAAAGTGAGCAATGAGAGTTCCACCTTAGTAGGTGAAGGTGAGGGTGTGAGGGGTGTGAGCCAGGGGGAGCCCCTGATGCAAGAACAAAGAGAAAATGAGAGTAAGGCAGGTACAGGAGAGATAAGGATGGAAGACACAGCCATTGCCAGTGAGTTAATGGATGTCAGTGATGCAGACATGGAGAGGCTGTTCCAACTTGAATATCAAAATGAGTTGGATCAAGTCAACCTGAATGCTGAGACATTTACTCATCCTGATCCAGCCTATCAAGTCTTGGCTGGACAGGGCAATGTGGAGGCAGAACAAATGTTGCATTTGGTACACACTACTGAATCAATGTCTAGAGCGAAAGAAGCAATCCAAAATCTGCCCCAGGAGCTGGTGAAGATTTTGAATATGATGATGAAACTGATGATTCTGAGAGTGGTGAAGGAGGAGAAGAAGGCCCTTCCACTTTACAAGAGATGCCTCCTTGGTTGTTTTCCAACTCATATGTCCACAATGACACCAAGGTAGTCATTCTCAAGAATTATCAGAGGGCACATGGTGAAGCTCAAACATCCACTCTTGTGCATGCCACTATTGTTCAAAATTTTGTGGCATCAGTTCAGCTTCATCAGGCCCACATCCTTCAGCAGAGAGCCAACACTGATGATATCAAAGGCCATCTTGATGGGGTAAAGGATGTTATTGAAAGGAGAGTTAATGATATTGCTCCTTCTACCTCTCAGAGATTCAAGCAAGACAAGCTGGTGAAGGATGTGGATGCCCTTACTGTAAGGATGGAGAAGATGGAGAAGCAAATGGACACCTTGTTGGCCAACCAAAACTTGCAGACTCAGCTTCTGCAATAGTTGTTGCAGGCTACTGGTGTTACTCAAACCTTTGATGAAAACAAAAAGGGGGAGAGTGCACTGGTGGTCTCTGAAACAATAACCAAAACCAAGGGTGTGCCATCAAGTCAGGGGGATGGGGAGACACCTCTAATCATTGCAAATCCAAGTGAGTTTCAACTCACAAAGGTGGTCTCTCCAGCCAAAGATGCTCCAGCCAAGAATGATCAAATCTTCAAGGCTGTGACTTCTTCATCATCATCCAAGATAGTGCATGTCCACACAACTATCTTAAAATTTCTCACTCCTGATACTGTCATTCTTCAAAAGGAATATGATGCTGAACACTCATGTGTCAAGGAGTTTGAACCAATATTCAGTGGCAAGACTGGTTCTCCACCAAGACATCATGGCAAGAACAAATTAGAGTTGGACTATCCATTCCCCAAGCCTAATGATTCTAAGGTGTTAGCTGTTCTTATCAGGAATCTGAAGACTACTAATGACGTAGAGCTGAGACAAGGGTTGGTTGTTATCTACAGAAATGGTAAAGAAATTCACATCACAAGCAGCCATACCAGGTTCAATGAATCCAAAGCAGAAGAGATTTCCAGAATAAGGAGAGAAGCCAATCCCCAGGGCTATGAATCTACACCTGAGAAATAGGCTAGATTGGCCCAATAACTTATGAGGGAGATGGAGGAAGAAAGTAGTGAGGCTATAGAGGAAGAGGCCCCTACTAAAAGAAAATTGAAGAAAAGGAAGACAGTGCCAAAGGCCAAGCCTATCAGATGGAAGCAAAGATCAAATAGGTCTGTCTCTCCTGAGAAAGTGGAAGAGAAGAGGGATACAGAGAGGAGAATTGTCTTTGAAGACCCCATTTCAGCTTCAACTCAATCTCAAACCACCTTCCATGAGACTCCTGTAGAGCCTAAAGAAGAGCCTGTTGAGTTTGAGTTCATCATTGAAGCTGAAAAGAAGTCAAGGAAAAGGGAACGAGTCAAAAGAGCTCAACAAGGACCAATCAAGCTGAATGTTGCACCAAAAGTTGCCAAGCCAGTTGAGAACAAGGCAGACTTTTTGTACATTACATAAATACAGGAGTACTCAACCATGGATCTCTTTCTTGATGAAGTTAGTGAAATAAGAGGCATAGACAAATTCAGAGATCTTCCTGAAAGACTAACCTTTGTCTACAAAGGAGGGAAGGTGAGAGCATGGCCCTTGCAACAAGTGTTGAATGAAGGATATTCCACCTTGGTGAAAGTCTTCTCAGGCTTCAAGAATACAAGGGGATTTTCTGAAGTTACAAGAAGTGCCATTCTGAAGAAGATTGAAGAAATTAGGAGTAGCTGGAATTCTCTTGATAGTTTGCCAAGAAAGTTAAAGATCCCTTACAATGTACAAATAATCCATCTCCAACCTTACTGGATGATGGAATTCAAGGATGACAAGGGCTGTAGAAGATTCTTCAGGATTGAAGATCAATTGTCTAAGGCTAGCACCAAGTACCTTAGATGGTTGCAAGGCAAGCTGGATCCAAAAATTGCTGAAGAAAATGCATTCTACAGAAAGCTTCAAGATCAAATCAAGGCAAACTATGTTAAGGAAGGGAGACAAAAGATTCAGCCTCCAAGAGAGAAGAAAAGGAATTAAATTTGCTCAGTCTAGAGGACTACTCTCTATGTAAACTTCTCAACTCTTTACTATTTCAATAATTTGCTCAATACAATTTTTACTACTTACTGTCTATTTGTTAGAAGTGGTTTTGTTATAATCAAGACTCTTAATTTATGTCTGATTCTCAACCAGGCATAAATTGGGGGAGATTGTTAGGAACTATGTTGTTTCTTGATGATAACTAGACTAACTTAGTAAAAATTGTATAAGTAAAAATGTAGCCTTCAACGGATAGCATGCTTTTGCAGTATCCGTAGAAGGGTAGCTTATCTACGGATAAGACTCAATGTAACATGCTTGTGTAATCCTGATGTACAATCCTGAGATGCAATCCTGAGGAACAATCCTGATGTACATTCCTGATATGCAATCCTGATATGCAATCCTGATGTACAATCTAGATGTGCAGTCTTGATATGTATTCCTAATTTGTAATCCTGATGTAGAAGTTGAAGTATTAGTTTTTAGGCGGAATAAGTCATGTTGACTAGTAATGGATATGTAAAATAGGAGGCTAATTGTAAATAGTCTATGCCTTGTAATTTTACATAAGTGAAATTGACTGTCTACGGATAACAACATTAGTCTTCTACGAATCTGGACAATGTACTGTCTACGGATAGCAGTACTAGCTGTCTACGGATGTGATCAAGTTACTCTCAACGAATACAACTCAAGTAGCTTCTACGGATACACATTGTACTTTGTGAAATGGACAGTTCAGACAGTGCACATGGGTTGACAGATTTCACAGAGCATGGAAACCAGCATTTCTGGTAAACTCTTGAGAAGAAGAAGCATTCTGTTTTGTCTGGTCAAAAGTAGCATTTCTATAAAAGACAATCAGCCAAGAAGAGCAAGCTACCAACACATGGACCACTACTCAGAATGGAGAAACAAGGATCTTGAACAGATTTACTTTTTGTATTATTAACTGTTCGAAATATCTTGTAAACTTGGGATATATAACCAAGTGTAGCATTATTCTAGAACTGAAGAAATCAGTTAGGCAATTTAGAGAGCTCAAAGCAATATCTTTGTAAATTGCTGAAGCTAGAATAGTGTGTATGCAGTTGTGTGTTTATTCATAAACATCATAGAGATTTCTTCTAAATAAAATCTCTCAGGTGGACAAATCAATCCACCTGGATTTTTAATTCCTGTGCTAGTTTTATTTGTTTGTTTTTTTGTTCTTGAATTTACTTTCATATCTTTACTGTCAAGAACTAAAGAATTTTTAAATATTGTATTCAACCCCCCCCCCCCCCTCTACAATCTTGGTTCATTGTCTGGGAATAACAGCTTTAACTGTGGAATTGGAGGTCACTTTGCGAGTGAATGCAGAAAATCTAAAGTTGAGAAAAAGGACATGAAATCTGAGCCTGTAGATTACAAAAGGAAATACTTTGAACTTCTCAAAAAGGAAAGAACATTCATTACTCGGGATTATGATTGGGCTGATGAAGGAAATGATTTAGAAGAAGACACTGAGTATGTCAACCTTTCACTCATGGCTGATGCAACTGATCAGGAAGCAAGTTCCTCAAGCAATCAGGTAATCACTACTAATCTCACTGAGCTTTATAAAGAGAAATGCAATTGTACTATAAATGAAATGTCTACTGAATTGTACCATTTACGTGTAACCCTCAAATCTCTTACTAAAGAGAACACCAAAATCAAAGATGCTAATCTGTTTTTAAGTGATAGAAATATTGTCTTGGAAACTCAGTTCATTGAGTTTGTGAAAATGAGGTTAGAGTGTCAAATTGCTAAAGATGAGTTGTTAACTGTATTGAAAAGAGAAGGAATTCTCAAAGAACAGTTAGCAAAAGAACAGGAAGTGATTTCTAGATGGAATGATTCTAGAAATGTAGCCACTAACATTATCAAAGTTCAAGGTGTGGACAAATTCTATAGGGGATCGGTGAAAAAGGAGAAAGAGAAACTAGACACTAGTTTTAAGGGTCTAGGAGCTGTTGATGCTTCCACGGATGATGATCATCCGTTGATAGATAATTCATCAACGGATGAGAATCATCCTGTGAAACACACAGCAAGTATAAGCAAAGAAAAATTGGAGAAGTTGAACAAGAAATATGGTCCAACCACCAAGAATTTTGTTCAAGGGGAAAGTAGCAAAACCAAAAATATTGAACAGGTTAACATAGGTCACTTGTCCAACAAGCAATTAAAGGACAAGTTAGAGAACATGAAGGTCAAGGCTAGGGGTAAGAAGAAGAAGAAGAAGAAGAAGAACAGAAATGGTAAATTAGGGATTAACAAACACAACAATTTTACACCTGATAAATATGCTCCTAGAAAAACTTGTGTTAATTGTGGTAGTGTTAATCATTTGTCTACTTATTGCAAGTCTGTCAAGAATGCCAATGTTCACTTTCCTAAACCTGTGATGAATGTGCCTATGTCTGTCATGTCTATTATGCCTAACCTATTTCATCAAAATGTTCATCAGTATGCCAACATGCCATTTGTACCAAATCCATATTTCAATGCATTCAGTATGCCACAAATGCCATGGAACATACCAAGCATGAATAACATGTATGCCAATATTGCTCCAATGCATGCATCAAATCTTTATGCTTCTGAACATCTGACAAATCCTATCTTGCAAAGGTCAACACCTAAGGTTAAGGTTGTTCTAGGCACATGACTGGAGATTCTAACAGAGTTTAAGGAGAGAGTTGGCACTAACATTACCTTTGGAGATGACAACAAATTTACACCAAGGGATATGGCTTGATAACAATGAAGAATTTCATCATTGAAGAAGTAGCAATAGTTGATGGTCTAAAGCACAATTTGCTTAGTATCAGTCAACTATGTGATAAAGGTTTTTCAGTTTCATTCAATCAAGGAGCCTGTGTTGTCTCAAGCAAAAAGGACAACAATGTGGTGTTGACAGGCTACAGAAAAGGGAATGTGTACACAGCTGACTTCAACTCAACAAATGCAAATTCAATCACTTGTCTTTTCAGTAAAGCAAGTAAGGATGAAAGTTGGTTGTGACATAAAAGACTATCACATTTGAACTTCAAGTCAATGAATGACTTGGTGAGAAAAGATTTTGTAAGAGGCATACCACAATTGGAATTTTCCAAGGATGGCCTTTGTGATGCTTGTCAGAAAAGAAAACAAAAGAAGACATCTTTCAGAAGCAAGTCAGAATCATCAATTGAGCAACATCTACAGCTATTACATATGGATTTATTTGGACCAGTCAATGTCATGTCAATTTCAAAGAAGAAATACAGCCTTGTGATTGTAGATGATTTCTCTAAATTTACATGGACTTATTTTCTGCACTCTAAGGATGAGGCCAGTGAAATCATAATCAATAACATCAAGGTTGCTAACAATCATCCTGAGTATAAAGTAAGAAGAATCAGGAGTGACAATGGCACTGAGTTCAAAAATTCAACAATGAGACTGTTTTGTGAGGGGAATGGAATTGTTCATGAATTCTTTGCAGCTAGGACACCACAACAAAATGGAGTGGTGGAAAGGAAAAATAGAACACTTATTGAAGCTGCAAGGACAATGCTAAGTGAATCAAAGCCACCTACATATTTCTGGGCTGAAGTAGTTAACACTGCGTGTTTCACTCAGAATATCTCTTTGATCAATCAAGCTAGAGGAATGACTCCATACCATCTGCTCAAAGGAATGAAACCATCTTTGGATTTTCTACATGTCTTTGGTTGCAAATGTTTTGTACTGTGAAATCAAGGTGAAAATCTTGGAAAATTTGAGTCAAAGGCAGATGAAGCCATTTTTGTGGGATATGCAGCTAAAAAAGCCTATAGGGTTTACAATCACAGAATCAACATTGTTATGGAATCTGTACATGTTGTTTTTGATGATACCAGAATTCAAGGTCTTACAGATGAGGGTTTTCATGAAACTCTCAGATTCGAGAATGAGGTGGAAGGCCTACTGTACAATGATGAAGATGATGATCAAGAGGATAGAGAAGTTCCACCAAGAGTAACTGTTTCAACAATGGACAACTCAAGTAATGATAGATCACTTGAGCCATCCGTTGAAAGGAGGAATGAAGCATCCGTTGAAATGATTCACACCCCATCCGTTGAAAGTCATTTTGAAGCATCCGTTGAAAGATCACAAAACAGAATGACTAACCCAATAAACTCAGGGGGAGTTTCTTTAAGTCAAAGTTCAAACTCAAACCTACATGATCACACTCATGAAAATGAGGCAACATCTTCAAGGCCTGCACTTGCATCTCAAAGAAAATGGACTAGGGATCACCCATTTGAACTAATAATTGGTGATCCAACCTCAAAAGTCCAAACTAGAAGAGCCACTCAAGATGAATGTCTTTATAGTAGCTTTCTTTCACAGGATGAACCAAAGAAAGTTAAGGATGCTCTTCTAGATCCAGATTGGGTTTTAGCTATGCAGGAAGAGCTAAACCAATTTGAGAGGAACAAGGTATGGAAGCTGGTGCCCAAACCTAAAGACAGAAGTGTTATAGGAACAAAGTGGGTATTCAGAAACAAGATGGATGAAAATGGCATAGTTACAAGGAATAAAGCTAGATTGGTTGCTAAAGGCTATTCTCAAGAAGAAGGAATAGACTATGATGAAACATTTGCCCCTATTGCTAGATTGGAAGCGATAAGGATATTCCTAGCCTATGCAGCCCATGCCAATTTCAAAGTCTATCAAATGGATGTCAAGAGTGCCTTTCTGAATGGGGAACTGGAGGAGGAGGTTTATGTCAGTCAACCTCCTGGTTTTGAAGATCCAAATTATCCAGAATTTGTCTATTTCCTACTCAAGGCACTGTATGGATTGAAGCAAGCACCTAGAGCCTGGTATGACACATTATCACAGTTTCTTTTAGAGAATCACTTCACAAGAGGTACTGTTGATAAAACTCTTTTCTTTAGAAATGTGAATGGCTCTAGTATACTTGTCCAAATCTATGTAGATGACATAATATTTGGGTCTACAGATGAGAAACTTTGCAAAAGGTTTGCCAAACTTATGCAAAGAAAATATGAGATGAGCATGATGGGTGAACTAACCTACTTCCTTGGCTTAAAAGTTAAGCAAGTGAAAGATGGGATCTTTTTAAGTCAAACAAAATATGTTTATGATCTTTTAAAGAAATTTGACTTAATGGATTGTTCTCTTGCAAAAACCCCTATGCCAACTGCCACTAAGCTTGAATTGAATACCAAAGATAAATATGTAGACATTACAAGCTATAGAGGCATGGTAGGCTCACTTCTATATTTGACAGCTAGTAGACTTGATATTATGTTTGCTACATGTCTATGTGCTAGATTTCAGGCTGATCGTAGAGAGTCTCACTTAATTGATATCAAGAGGATTTTCAGATATCTCAAGGGAACACCAAACCTTGGCATTTGGTACCCTCGAGAGTCTGGTTTTGATCTAATTGGTTATTCAGATGCAGACTATGCAGGTTTCAAAATTGTCAGAAAAAGTACAACAGGAACCTGTCAATTTCTAGGAGATAAGCTTGTCTCATGGTTCATTAAAAAGCAAAATTCAGTCTCTACTTCTACTGTTGAGGCTGAATACATTGCAGCTGGAAGTTGTTGTGCACAGATTCTTTGGATGAAAAATCAACTACTTGACTATGGCCTAACAGTTAATAAGATTCCAATTTTCTGTGACAACACTAGTGCAATTGCCATTACTGAGAATCTAGTTCAACACTCAAGAACCAAGCAGATTGATATCAAGTATCATTACATCAGGGAACATGTGATGAATGGTACTGTGGAGCTACATTTTGTTCCAAGTGAACAACAACTTGCAGACTTTTTTACCAAGCCACTTGATGAATCTATATTCTCAAGATTAGTAAGTGAGCTAGGTATGCTTAATTTTTCTTAATTTTAGTTGAATTATGTGCAAGTAATAATGCAGCCAGAAATGTGTTGGTTTTTCTAAGTCAGAAGTTTCACCACAAACGGATGCTCTTATCCGTGAATGGTATAACACATTACTGGAATTTTTGTTCTAAAACGGATGTCAGTTATTTGTCTCATCGACGGATAGACTGAATGTTAAAAGGCCAATCTCATCCGTTGTTAGATCTTTTTAATCTCAACCGTTGATAGCCATGATTACAGGCATACACCCCCGTATGTATAATCATGGCTACAATTTCTCATCACTTTATTTTTGAACGGTTACTCAGTAACTTCAAACCTCAATTCAATCTCAATGGCACCAACCAAGAAGATTGAGTCCCCCACTGGCTTTGTTTACGAGAAGAACAACTTTGTGGCCTTCGTGGATACTGAGAACTCGCCACATCACATTATGATGGATTTCATCAAGAGTTGCAAACTATCATACGCCATGCTCACTTCCACTCCTCTGTATCATGAAATAGTGGAGGAAGTTTGGACCACTGTTGAGCATGATGCCCTGAATGGTACAATTTCTTTTACTGTTAAGGGAAATATACATATAGTTAACTCAGATGTGATTACTGCTTGTTTCAAATTACCTGAAAATAATTGTGATGTTATGCCTGCTAACACTGAAATAGTTGTCATGCTTAATTCAATGAACTATTAACTTAGCATTGATAATTTAGGCAAGATTATCAGAAAAGGTATGGTTAAGGAATGGAGCTATCTATTTGATGCCTTCATCAAGACCTTTTCTGGCAAAATCACAAATTTTGATGTTGTCACACACTCCATGCTAGTCATGCTGAACATGCTCTTAACTGATAGATACTTTGATTTTAGCACACTAGTCATGTATGAATTAGCTGCTAAGTTAGGAAAGAAAGAGTCTAGGGGTAAGAATATTTATTTCTCTAGATTCTTGATGCTATTAGCTAATCATGTGTGCAACAATAATATTGATATATCTAACCCAGACAGCAAGTTTTGCTATTTTGTTCAGAAGAAGAGGGTCTTAAGTGACCTGATTCGAATGAATCTGAACAGTGATCTGCAATTGGCATACTTGCCAATCATTCAGGTAACTGCTTCTAACCTTTCTTCTTTCCAACCTCTACATGATTTGATTTCTAGTGCTGCTATGAAAGCTGTTAGTGCCCCACAGCTTCCTACCCAAGTGGCCAAACCTAATATTCCTAAATCCAAATCAAAGAAGCCAACCTCAGGTGCATCTCAAAAGGCACCTGTTGTAAAAACCACCAAACAACCTAAGGGGAGTGTGAAGGAGGTGGTGAGTGGTGAAGGAAGGGGTGAAAGTCAAAGAAACCCCAAGAATAAGGAAGGAGAGGTTAGTGAGTCCCTAGCTAGCCACCCTGTATCTTCTCAAAAGGATACAATGGTTGAAAAAGGAATAAGCTCATCCCTAGTGGCTTCCTCCCAAAAGGATGTCACTATTGAAAATAGTCCCCAACCAGGGATACAGTACAAGAGGGATAAGGACACAAGAAGCCCAACTGACACCTCCAAAGCCTATCAAAGGAGAAAGAAGGCTAAAACAATGGGGGGGTGCACTGGGAACACACACTGCTCAGTCTCAAGTTTCTAACTTGGTGACTGAGCCTTCACAAATGCAGATCGATGCGGCTCTAGTAAATATGGAGTCACAACCCCATTCTTTACAAATAAACTTTGAAACACCAAATTCTCCAACCATCTCTCTGGATGTGGATATGATTTCCACATCAATACCTGATTCTCCATCCTTAAAATTCATGGAGGAATCCCATTCTCAGATTGGTGGTCATCATCTTCTAGATGATTTGTTGGACCATCAATACTCTTATTCTGAAACCTTGACTCAATCTGTGGCACTTAATTTAAAATCAATCTCCACAAATTCTGTTTTGGTTTCCTCATCAATCTCTATTCCTTCTACTTCATCCACGGATATCCTTCATCCGTTGACAGGTGTCTCTCCATCCACGGATGAGCACCAAGTAAGCCATCCGTGGACAGCTACAATTACCACAACAACAGATGCACCTTCCAGTCATCTATTGTTGGCTACTTTTACACTTAGCCAAATTTCAAACATTACAACTCCAGTAACAAGTGTAGAAGAGCTGGTAGTTGTTGAGACACTTCTAGGTTTGAGGGAAGGGAGTGTCATTTCTGAGAGTGAGAGGCTGGCTTGCATCCAGGCAAAATGAGAGGGTGAGAATGAGAGGCTGACTATTTCTTCCAGTCAGGCAAAAGGAGAGATATAGGGTTCCACCTTAGTAGGTGAAGGTGAGGATGTGAGGTGTGTGAGCCAGGGGGAATGCCTGATGCAAGAACTGAGAGAAACTGAGAGAAAAGCAGGTACTGGAGAGATAAGAGTGGAAGAAGCACCTACAGCCATTGCAAATGAGTTAATGGATGTCAGTGATGCTGAAAGGGGAAGATTGATCCAGTTAGATTATCAACATGAACTGGATCAAATCAACCTGAATGCTGAGACATTTACACATCCTGTTACAGCCTATCAAGTTTTGGCTGGAAAGGGCAATGTGGATGCAGAAAAGATGTTGCATTAGTGCACATAACTGAATCAATGTCTAGGGCAAAGGAAGCTATCAGCAATCTGCCTCCAGGAGCTGGTGAAGACTTTGCTTATGACTCAGAGTTTGAAGAGGATAGTGATCATTCCAGAAGTGGTGAAGGAAGAGATGCAGGCCATTCGACTCTACAAGAGTTGCCTCCTTGGTTGTTCTCCAATTCTTACATTCACAATGACACCAAGGTAGTCATTCTAAAGAACTATCAAAGGGCCTATAAAGAAGCACAATCCTCTGATCCTCTTCATGCCACCATCATCCAGAATTTTGTGGCATCTCTTCAACTTAATCAAGCTCACAATCTTCAGCAAAGAGCCAACACAGATGACATCAAAGGCCATATTGCTGAGGTAAAGGGTGCTCTAGATAGGAGAATTGATGCAGTAGCTAAAGGGTTTCGGGCATGAAAACGCAACGGAAAAACACGTAAAACGAAAAAATTAACGAAACCCTCCGCAGGATCCATGCGAAAAACGATATTTAATTCGTGAACAGAACTGTTTACCTTTTAAGAAGCTTTACGATTGGTTGACAGATGGAGGTCTTTTGCTATGATCACCATGTATCCTGCCTTGCGATATACGTCTCTAATCAGTCCACACGAACGCCCGATCGTCCAACGATCACCGGAGTTGGTACTAGCCAAAAAGCAGCCTCGAATCTCTCTCTCTCTCTCTCTCTCTCTCTCTCTCTCTCTCTCTCTCTCTAGTCTCTCCTTGATGTAGAGCGGCTAGGGTTTTTTTTTTTTTTAAAAAAATCTGAATATTAAACCCTAAAATAATACATCATTATGTATTTATAGGGAGAGAAGAGTGGGCTGAACCCTAATCTGATTGGGCTTCCAAAACCAAATCCGATTATTGGTTGTATTATTATTAAATTCAAATTATTGTTTAATTAATCAGGTCCCACTTAATTAATTCAATAATTCAATATAATAATAATAATTTATTTAAATTCGTAATTTAAATAAAGCTCTATTTAAAACGTTCTATGTGTGTGACCCTTTAGGTTATTATTACGTTGGCAATAATTTTAATATCTAATAATAAAATTATAAACAATGAGCGGCATCTAGTAATACATCATTGCTACCCAAGTAATAATAATAATTGATGATCCAATTAAACCTTTCGTGAATAATGTTCCATGTAATATAATCCTTTTAACCTTATATTATAGATTAAACTCGAGGCATGGTTTGTGTCATCCTCTTCGTCATTTAATCCTGGTTTACTTGATCAATGAGTAGACTATTAAACAAATCACTATTTGAGCATGGCCATGCATTTCATAGTCTCACTCAATCAAGAGGTCAATAATATCACTCCTAAAATAGGAGGGTTAAATCCTATATCTATCATTCATATTTCTCATATGATTCATAATATACCCAATGTCCACCTTTATCATTGGCCGGTCAAAGGTAACTTTGAGTAGAATCAAAGTATATTAATTCTCATATAGAAATATAATGATTTCAAGTCTAAGGATCATTACACCATTATCACTGTGAGAATTACTTATGACACTTGATAACATTTACCATGAAGAATTCACACGGTGGGTCTATCCAGTGCCATGTTTATCTAACATGCACTTATGTCTTTGACTTTAGTATCACTATACTAATGACCAATGAGATGTGGTCATCTATCAACAAACATACTAGTCTTAATGCATTATTATTGTCCTCAAATAATAATACTCGACTAGGGATCTTTAGGATTATAAACACTATTCTTATAATCTCATTTCTAAGTCACATATTTAGAGATATAGAATTCATGCTTATATTCCAAGGACATTTATTATTCTAATATTTATATCGCAGTTAATAAAGACATAATAAATAAATAAAGAAAATCCATAGAACATATTTATTAATAATCAAAATGTTTTTCCCAGGAACATTATAGTATTGTCTCTAGGGCACAAATACTAACAGTAGCTCCCTCTACCTCTCAAAGATTCAAACAAGACAAATTGGTGCAAGATGTGGCTAGTCTTACTGTGAGGATGGACAAGGTTGAAAAATAGATGGACACCCTCTTGGCTAATCAAGCCCTACAGACTCAACTTCTGCAACAGTTGCTGCAGGCTACTGGTGTTCCTCAAACCCTTGATGATAACAAAAAGGGGGAGAGTGCACTAGTGGTCTTTGAACCAGTAACTACTTCAGTCCAAGGTGTGCCATCAAGTGAGGGGGAGACACCTCAAATAATTGCTAATCCAAGTGAGTTTTAACTCACAACGGTGGTTCTCTCTCCAGCTGAGGATGCTCAGAGATTTCTCAACTCTGAGAAGCTTATCAAGGAGTCTATCTTCAAGGTTGTGACCTCCTCTACATCAGAGCTTGTACCTGTCCACACAACTATTCTCAAAGTTCTCACTCCTGACACTATCATTCTAGAGAAAGAATATGATGTTGAACACTCTTTTGTCAAGGAGTTTGAACCCATTTTCAGTGGCAGGACTGGCTCACCACCTAGACATCATGGAAAGAACAAGCTAGAAGTGGATTATCCCTTCCCCAAGCCAGATGACTCTAAGGTGTTGGCAGTTCAAATCAAAGATTTCAAAGCTTCCACAGATGTATTGCTCAAAAAGGGGATGGGTGTCATCTACAGGAATGGTAAAGCAATTCACATCACAAACAACCATCCCAGGTTCAATAAAGCTAAATGAGAAGAAATTTCCAGATTGAGGAGAGAATCCAATTCCCAGGGCTTTGAATCTACACCTGAAAAACAGGCTAGATTGGCCCTAGAACTGATAAGGGAAAGGAGGAAGAAAGTAGTGAGGCTGTAGAGGAAGAGGCCCCTACTAGAAGGAAAGTAAAGAAAAGGAAGACAGTGCCAAAGACCAATCCAATCAGAAGGAAGCAAAGAGCAAACATGCATGTCTCTCCTAAGAAAGTGGAAGAGAAAAAGGACACTGGGAGGAGACTTATATTTGAAGACCCCATTCCATCTTTAACTCAATCTCAAACCACCTTTCATGAAACTCCTGTAGAGCCCAAAGATGAGTCTGTTGAGTTTGAAAACTTGGTATTCCCTAAGTTCATTGTTGAAGCTGAAAAGAAGAAAAAGAAAAGGGAACCAAATAAAACAGCTCAACAAGGACCAATCAAACTGAATGTTGTACCAACAGTTGCCAAGCCAATTAAGGACAAGGCATACTATGTATACATTTCAGACATACAGAAGTATTCATCTATGGATCTCTACCTTGATGAAGTTAGTAAGTAAGAGGCACAAATAAATACAGAGTTCTGCCTTAAAGACTAACTTTTGTCTACAAAGGAGGGAGGGTGAGATCATGGCCCTTGCAACAAGTACTAAATGAAGGATATTCCACCTTAGTGAAGATTTTCTCAAGCTTCAAGAACACAAGGGGATTTTCTGAGGTTGCAAGAGGTGCAGTGTTGAAGAAGATTGAAGAAATTAGGGATAGTTGGAATTCCCCTGATAATTTGCCCAAGAAGATAAAGATCCCTTACAATGGACAAAGAATCCATCTTCAACCTTACTGGATAATGGAATTCAGAGATGACAAGGGCTGTAGAAGATTCTTCAGGATTGAAGACCAACTGTCTAAGGCCAGCACCAGGTATCTTAGATGGTTGCAAGCAAAGCTAGATCCAAAGATTGCTGAAGAAGATGCATTCTACAGGAAACTTCAAGAGCAAATTAAGGCCAATTATGCTAAGGAAGGGAGACAAAAGATTCAGCCTCCCAGGGAAAAGAAAAAGGATTAAATTCTGCTCAGGCTAGAGGAGCAACCTTAAAATTCCACTCAGTAATTTCTTATCTCAAACTTTGCAGCTTAATACAGTTGTGTTCTTTTATTGCAATATTCTCATAATGTGTTTTGTTATCATCAAGACCTTTAATTTATGCCTGTAATTCTATTAGACATAAATTGGTGGAGATTGTTAGGAAATATGTTATTCTTGATGATAACTTAACATATAACACATTTCTGTATAAGTCATTTTGTAACTATCAACGGATGGTATACTTTCAGTAGTATCCGTTGTTGGGAAGCTTATCCACGGATAAGTAATCATGTAGCATATTCAATTTTACTCTAGTCTATGGATTGAAAGTATTAAGTACTAAGTCATGTTGACTTTCAGTAGATAAGCAGGATATGATAGCTAATTGTAAATAGGTTATGCTATGTAATTTTGTTTAAGTGAAAATTAATGACAATGGATGAAGACTTAATGCTATCCACGGATGATCAACTTAATGATATCCACGGATGATCAACTCTTTGCTCATCCATGGATGGTTATCCACGAATAGTCATCCACGGATGGTTATCCACGGATAGTCAAGAACACTACCAACGGATGAAGCTCAAGACTATAGGTTGATGGTGACTTGACACTGGTGGAAGCACATGGGTTGACAGAGTAAACAAAAAGAATATGAAAGCCAAACACTGGTGAACCTTGAAGAAAAAGAAACATTCCATTTCCATGCAAACATAGGAGATGTACAAACAAGCCAACTTGTCAAGAGTACAACATCTCAGTCACATGCATCTGGAATGAAGAAGCAAGCATACTGGACCAGAAAATAGAGATAGTTTTTGTCTGTAGTATGGCTTATAAACTTGGGTTTTATAACCAAGTGTAGCAGTTCTTTAAAAACTAGAGAAAATAGTTTACATTGTCTTTGCTTAGGTTTTCTCTCTAGTATTTCTTAGGAGCAAAGAACTGTAATAGTAGTTGCGTATTTCTAACCAAATATCACAGATTATTTCTTCAATAATATATCTCAGGTGGATCACAAAAAATCCATTTGAAATTTTTAAAGTACTGTGTTCTTATTTTTATTCTACTTATGCAACTTAATTTATATGTTCTTACTTTCAAATTGCAGAAAAGTTGTAAAAATTAAGAATTGTATTCAACCCTACAATTCTGTAAGTGTGTAACTGGGAATAAGATAGACATATTAGTTAGAAAATATAAAAAGAATATACACTTTGGCACAAAAAGCTAATCGATTAGTTATTAGTAATTATAATATTATTATTTTATTTTATTAAATAGAACTGCCTGTGATATTTTTAGAAAATAAGAGCTTTTAGTGGGGAAAAATAAAAAAGTAGAAATTTTAGTTATACAAAAGAATATACGCTTTGGCTAATAAATGTAATTTGTTAATTATTAGTATTTTATGTTATTAAATGAAATTGACCCTGATATCTTGAAGATTTTAGTTAGGAGAAATTTTAGTTAGAAAATATAAAAAAGAATATAAGTTTTGGAAAAAAAAAGCTAATCGTTATTCATTAGTAATTATAATATTATTATTTTATTTTATTAAATAGAATTGTCCATGATATTTTTGGAAAATGAGAGGTTTTAGTTAGGAAAAATAGAAAAGTAGAAATTTTAGTTAGAAAATATAAAAAAAGAATATACACTTTGGCTAAAAAAAGGTAATGGGTTAATTAGTAGCAATTATAACTTTATTATGTTATTTTATTAAATGAAACTGTCTGCGATATTTTTGGAAAATGAGATGTTTTAGTTATGAAAAATAGAAAAGATATTCTATATAATAATTTTAATATTTTATCAAACGGTTCTCATTGATTTGATCAGAAATATCTAATGGTTATGAATTGAGTTACCAAACTTTTGGACGACCAGACTACAAAAACTTTCAGGACTACAAAATTTTTAATGTTTCATCTTTAATATAATTATATAGATAGAAATATTGATAACTATATATTTAGATGCCAGAGCAACATTGAACTGTCCGGAAAATAAAAAGCACGATGGGTCTTACACCATAAATGGACTTACAAATAATAAAATTTACGGCCCATTGCAATTTTTCACAGTTCATAATTCGTATGTATGGATGTATTACGTATGTATAGATGGCTTCATTGGATAAATTGTACTCCTTATATATACTAGTTTATAGCGATGCACGGTTACTTAAATTTTATTTATAATTATATTTTTATTACGATGCAACACACGATTGTTTTTTAATATTTATAATTATATTTATTTATGAATATTTTAATATTTAAAAGTTATTAGTTTACATGATTAAATTATTGTTAAAAAAGATTTAGCCAAAAAAAATTATAGTTAAAAATTTGATATTTATTATATTTTACACGCTCAATTTAATATTTGTTTATATTGAGTTATAAAAGTTAGATTTGGCCAATTTTAAGGTTCACATGAAATTCACAAAATAATCTTTAATTTAGTTATGGATTAATAGTTTTTTTTCAATTAAAAACTATTCTAAAACTAAAAAGAGGATAAAGTGACGAAATTTAATGTTGAGAAATCTATTCGATTTAGGAAATCTACTTAACTTATATGTAGTTTAGGTTATTAGAATAACATTTATTAACCAAATACAGGGTTTAATGTTAAATCTAACGGTTTTTACCTATCTATTTAAGATTAAACGATTTTTATTATTTTGGTTATAAATGGGTTTCCTTATTTAATTACAACTATTTTTATGTTTTAACTTTTTGGAAAATCCAATCCTAATATAATATCTTTTAACTTATATCATTTTTAGATAATAATTTCTTTTTATATGATATAATCTTGATCATCTATTTTTAAAAGTATTGGATCTAACAGTTGAGAATGTTTTGGCGGTATTTAGGACCAAACTACCGGGATAACATCATTAATTTTTCTTAATATTTATAATATTTTTAATTTTTAATTTTTTAAATATTTATTGCTAGAATATAAGATACTCTTTATTGTAATATGTTAATGATGCGGGAACTTTGAATTTTGAGAAAATAAATTATCAATTAAAATATTATTTTTTTGTAATAGTTCTTCTTTTAAAGTAGTACACCGTGACGATCAAAATTCTGTATAAAATTCATTTTTTTTATAGTATATCCCGTAAATATCTATGTTATTATATTAAAGACTAAATAATGAAAGCTTTCTTATAAGTGTGGTCGCTTTGTTTGATCACTCAATCCATAATCGTTGGATCTTTCAAATTAAATTGTTGAGAAACGTTACATATAACAGTAAAATTATCATGTATAATGATCTAAGATTTGAATCTACCAACAACATATTAAAATTTACAGGTTTTTTTTTTGAAATTTTTTTTTTCTTTCAGACGTAGGTTATTTGATAATATTTTTTGTAAAGTACGATTTTTCAGAAAAGTACTATACTAATTGATTAACAAACTTTTAAAGTTTCGAATTTAATAATTTACAATGTATATAGATTAAAAAAGTTAGGTATGTTCTGTAGTTGAGCCTACAATTTCAAATTACGATTTTTTTAATATGAATATAGTCATGCTAACAATGAAATTAGGTCTATAGGAGTGCTTATAAAACAAAATCACCATTTGCGTATAATTTATTATTTAATAATAAATTATATTTGATTAGTTATGATCTATAACTTAATAAAATAGGATAAAAAATATGCAAAATTTTATAAAATTTTATCCTATTATTATTATATTCTTTGTTGATTTGAATTTCTCTTAGATTGATTTTAATTTTTTAACATAGATTTCTAAATTTAAAATAGTTAGGAAAAAGTAATTAAATTGGCGTTAAAATAATGATGACATAATAATCATTATTAGAATTTAAATACTCACTTTACTGATTTGGGCTTTATCTTGTGTTTTAAAAATCAGATTTTGACGATTTTACACCCCACGTGAAGATAATTAAATTATTTTTAATTAAAAGATGGTTTAACAATTTTTATCTAACTGGAATTGTCATGGAAGAGAAAAGAAAGTCACGAAAATAGAAAACTTATTTATATTTGGTAAATTTGGTTTAAATTATCAAAATACACTTTTTAGAATTTAAATATAATCCTATTATAAATGAAATACACTTTTTTAATATTTGATCAAACGTTTTTCATTTATCTAGTTAAGATCTAATAGTCCTTATTAATTTGGTTGTCACGATCAAAATTTTGGATAAATCCCTATTATGTTTATTATATAAAAGAGTTTAATATAATAAGGATATCAAGTACATACTGATATAAGTATCTTACTAACTGCTTTTACTTTTAATATTTCGGTTTTATTTATAGTGTATATAAAATTTTAAAATACATTATTACTTTAAAATTATTAAACAGTATAAAAATTATGTTATGATTATATAAAATTTTATTCTCATATTATTATAGTCTTTATCGATTTGAATTTGTTCTTAATTTATTTTAATACTTTATTGAAAGAAAGATAAAATTTCTATATTTAAAAGAATTAGTGGAAAAATAAATATATTGGTGCAACAATTATAAAAAAAAATTTATTAAAATTTAGATACTCACTTTACTATTTGGGTTCTATCCTGAGTTTTAGAAATTGAATTTTGACGATTTTACGACCCGTGTGAAACTAACGAAATTATCTTTAATTTATTGATGATTTAATAATTATTATCTAACTTGACCAGTGACCTACCCATAAACCGAAAAGAAAAGATGGTTAAGTATTATATTCAAAATTATTGTTTATGAATATGAAACCCTCAATATTTTAATAATATTTTGATATTATCCTTTTATGTTTGTTATATGTAAAATAATATAATTATAATTTGGATTAATCAAATTATTATGTTTCTTCAGGAAAAAAATGTTTAAATTTATTCATGTACAGGAGTTCTCCTAAGCTTCTTATAACGCGGGGTCCACATGTATCATTGTTATATGATATACATGAGCATTATATTGATAATTTTTAATATTGTAATCGATATGAATTGTTATCTGATATTTGGTTTAACAATTATTATCTAACTCGAACTATACATAAATTAAAGAGAAAAGATATTTAAGAATTTTTACATAGAAAAATTTTAAATTATCAAAATACACTTTTTAGTATTTAAATATAATTCTATTATTAATCAGATACACTTTTTAATATTAGATCTAACAATTCTCATCGATCTATTTAAGATCTAACTGTAATAATTAATTTGGTAGTATAGTGGTCGTACACGGACCAGATCGATTTTAATTTTTTCTTAAATTGATTTTAATATTTTATTGAAATAAACATAGAATTTATAAATTTAAAAGAATTAGGGAAAAAATTAAATTGGTGCTACAATAATAATAAAAAAATTATTAAAATTTAGATAATCACTTTACTGTTTGGGCTCTATCTTGAGTTTTAGACAACATATTTTAACAATTTTACAGCCCACGCGAAGCTAACAAAATTATCTTTAATTTAATGATGGTTTAATAATTATTATCTAACTGAAACTATCCTTAAACTAAAGAGAAAAGATAATTACGATTTTTTACATAAATATTTCTATTCAATATAGAAAACCTATTTATAATTGGTTTAAATTAAAAAAATATATTAAAATTTAGATAATCACTTTATTGTTTGGGGTCTATCTTGAGTTTTAGACAACAGATTTTAACAATTTTACAGCCCACGCGAAGCTAACAAAATTATCTTTAATTTAATGATGGTTTAATAATTATTATCTAACTGGAACTATCCATAAACTAAAGAGAAAAGATAATTACGATTTTTTACATAAAAATTTCTATTCAATATAGAAAACCTATTTATAATTGGTTTAAATTATCAAAATACACCTTTTAGTATTTAAATACTATTCTATTATTAATCAAATACAATTTTTAATATTATATCTAACGGTCCTCATCTATTTGAATATTTATAGTTTTATAATCCAACGGATCATATACTTTTGGTAGTACAGTGACCGACGAAAATTTTGGATAAGATCTCCCTTACGCTTATTATATATAAGGAGTTAATGTGGGGGTTTTTTTTTAAATGAAATTAATTCAATAATAAAAATTCATACGGCATCTACAAAAAAGATCGAGTCGAACAAATATAAAAAAGATCAAATTGCTTGTCTTCATGAAGAGACAATTAAACGATAGTTTGAAAATGATATATTTACATGTACCCGCTTCGCCATAATCCGTTTGAGCTATCGACCATAAATGCAATCACATGCAAACTTCCATCACTAAATCAAAATCAACCCTCACAATAAAGAAGAGAAACAAAACAAACTGAACTTGCAAACTGTAATTCCAAATAAAAAAAATTAGATCTGAAAAACAAAATCATAATAAGAAATACCCGATTAACTCTCAAATCCAATAAATTTCGCTTGAATCGAAGATGAAAAAAAACCGAAAGTTTCGATAATTTAGATCTAAATGGATAGAAATTCTCACCTAAAGGGAAGATTATCGAAAGAAAGAAAAAAAAACAAATTAAAAGATTTTGGACTTTTCATCGGAAAAATCGGTGAAAACCCGTCGGACTATGTGATAGAACAGGGAGGGCGGCTGTAGGTTTACAGAGGGAGGAGAGAAAAAAAATTTAGGTCACCTTTTTATCATATATATGTATGGGTTATTCTAATCGAGTTGAGTTTAGGAAGACGGCAGAGATCTTGGAGATTATATATATTTTATAAGCAAAATTTTGTGGAATATAATATTTTAGTAATTATTTATATGAAAATAATTATTTCATTGTAAGATGTTAAAATTATATATATTTTGTAAATGAAATATATTGAGTTTGCAGAACGCTCATACTTAATTTGCAAAACATACATAATTTTCAAGATTTTTAATTGAATTATGATTTTAATGGAATATATTTTATAAAATAATACATTTTACTATTTTTTATTATAAAATACAATCTATATTAATCACGTAACATATATGATTTACAAGTGTGCAATGAAATATTAATACTCATTGAACTTTCTAATCTCGTGAACTAATCATTGCAAATGAAAGAAAAAGTTAAACAAAGATAACTATCAAAAACATTTTGGTAATATGAAAGTTGAAGAACCTACGTGCTCTCTTAAATTTGCATTTAATAACCTGCCAGCTACTTTTATTATTCCCTTCCATCTAATTGTTGTTAAGATTTAAGAGAGAGGGCAAGCATGTATTTGAAGGAGTGTATAAAGTATAATTTCATAAGTTATTTTAAAAAAAAATCTTTTTTGTATTAAAATTTAATATTCAGAAGATTTTTTTTAAATAATTAATGAAACTATACTTTATATACACCTTAAAATACGTGTCGAGCCCTTTCTTTCAAATGTTAACAATTAGATAGAATGAAACGATTAATTTATATCATAATTGTAGAAATCGAAAATGAGAATTAATCGGTTAATTTATTGATTTAGGATTAATAGAAAGTTAATTAGAATATTGAGAATTTTAAATAATTAATAAAATATTTTATAAAGATTAATTGAAACTTAATCGGAGATTTTTTGATAAATCAATTTTTTTAAAATAATGTTTATACCAAGCAACCAAAGCATAATAAGTGTTGTTGTGAAAATTATATATGGTCGTATAGTTAGTGAAGTGGTATGGGGTTGGGATGAGAAATGTGGTATGTGGTTGAATATCATTTTCGATATCATTGATTGAATGCTGAAATGAATATATTTGATTTAAATATTTTTAAATTGGTAATATTAATTTTAAATATTAATTCAATTATCATTTTAACATATTTTTATGTTACTAATTTATTTTTTCATTAAATACTTACATTTAATTACTTATATAAAGACGCAAATAGTAGAAATAAAATTAATTCCAATATCACTCTCACATTTCTACTTTGAGTATCAAAAACTTATACTTTTTTTTTTTGCTAAGTAGGTTTGAGGAATAAAATTTAAAATTATTTTTTTTCTCAAGGTTGGAATGAACAAATTTCATACTTGATTTCGGAATTACTTGAATCAAACGACCCCATAAATATTTAGCTAAATTTTTTAATATATATACTTTTTATGATAACATATTTTTTATATATATTATAAAAAAGAAAATTTTGGTAAAGTTTGATCTAAATTATAAACAAGACCTTGATCTCAATTCATGTTTAGCGGTTTAGGCTCTGTTTGGGATTGTTGTTAAAAATTGATGTGCTGTTGAAAAAAGTGCTGTTAAAATAAGTGCTGTTGTAAAAATAAGATAACTGTTTGGTAATATTTTTGATATGTGCATGTTTTGGTGTATAATATGAAAAATTAATGTTTTTGGTGAGTTTTGATGTTGAAACGAGTAGTTGATTCCCTTGAAAAGCAACTTTTTTCAAAAGCATGGAGGGCCCTGCTTTCTCTAAAAACAGCTTTTCAGCCAAAAGCGCTTTTCAGAAAAGCAACTTTTAAATTTTACCAAACACTTTTTAGCTGCTTTTCAGAAAAAAGCTGTTGTTGCTATCTGCAACAGCAATGCCAAACGAAGACTTAGATCATTAATCCATTATGCAAGTATTATTGCTACTAAATGCATCTTCAGTAATCTTTTAGTTCGGTCTTTAAAATAGTATAAACAACTAATTCTTAACAAGTAATTATATTATTTATCGTGTTAATTTCAAAAATACTCTTTATCTTTTGTTCTTTATCTGCATATTATTTCTATTCAACTCGATTATGACAAAAATTTGAATTCAAATGATGAAAGAAGGGTAAGGAATGAAATTTTATTGATAGAAAGAAATTAAGAGCGAATTAATTAGAGAATTTTTTAAAAGTAAGAATTTGTTGAAGTTCTAGTTTGTTGCAACGTTTTTTTATTCTTTTTTTTATCTATGAACTCGTAAAAAAGGGAAAAAATGACAAAAATAACCATTTTTTGATAAAATAAACAAAAATAACCATTCTGAAAAAAGTGGTCAACTTTAGCCTTTGGGATACTCCGTTGACAGTTGGGTATCCCATATATATGGGATACTCCACTGACAGTTGGGTATCCCATAGGTCAAAATTAACTTCTTTTTTAATATAAAATGAACAAAAATAAACGTGTGTTTTTAGTTTAGGCGTTCCCTTGGGGGTTCAACAGTTAACCTTTGGGGTTCAATGATTCCATTTTGGGTTTTAGAAATATTCAGAATGACGAATTCGTATACGGACTTAGGGTTTAGGGTTTAGGGTCAACCCTAAACCCTAATCTAACCTGATTTTAGGATTGTTTACAACCCTAAAATCAGGTCGCCGGTCTGTGTAAGAAAATCAACTTAAAATCACATTTTGTATTTTTTGTGATTTTATACATTTATCTTTTGGATACTCCACTGGTAGTTGAGTATCCCAATCTTTCTCTATATATTAAAAGCCAACAAAGGGCAAAGTTTGCCATTTTAATGGCTGTGAAGTTACGATTTTACCCTTATATTTTCTAAAATTACAAAAATACCATTCTTTAATAAAAATGTAAAAATTGTGAAATTATGTTAATGATGGGAATCGAACCCTTAACATATCCATGTCAAACTCATGTCATAACCAACTGTGCTACACTTTGTTTTGAGTTTATATTCAAACTCTTATTAGATAAACCACCTCTTCTTCCAATTTTTTTATTTTTTGAGTTAATAAACATTGATTTATATTATTTTTAGAATATTGCACAATACATAGTTATAATAAATATTTTTAGCAATCGAACATAATCTACAATTCTCTTTTATCAATTTAAATTATTGATATATGTCATTTTAATACCTTGAATTTATGATTTTGCCCCTACATGCTAAAAAATTACAAAAACGTCAACTCTTTTATATTTATGTAAATAGTAGATAAGATTATGTTAGTGTAGTAAATTGAACCATTAATCTTCTCTAATCAAGCTCATGCATAAGTAGCATAGTACATTTTGTTTTAAGTTTTCTTTAAAATCTTATTAATGTTAATTTCTCTTCTTCTCTCATCTTCTTTTTTATAATTTTTTATTTTTAAATAAATAAAATGTTGGTTTATATTATTTATAAAATATTGCATTGTATATAATTACCAAAAATATTTTAATGGATTGAGCATACTCTACGATTCTCTTTCTTTTATTTTAAATGATTGACATAAAAAATAAAATTTTAAAAGAGTATAAGATTATAGATAACGTATAATTTCTACATAATAATAAGATTATAGATAACATATAAGATTAGAGTATAAAATTTTTATAAAATTTTAAAAATAAAAAAATTGAGTGAGACGCCGCATGGATGACTTTTAAATAATATTAATAGATTTTGTAATAAGTCTCAGCCCTACGTTTATATCTGACAATGTTAAGACTGCATCGCCTATGTTATATACCGACAATTTTGTAATTTACTTCGCAAGATAGGGAATCTATCTACACAAATGATTTACATAAATATTTTTCATATTTTTTTTGTAAATCTAACGGTACTAAAAGAAAAGATCGTACAAAAATAACAAATTACACAAAATATTATAAATTTCACCCGTAAAAAATAAGATTATTTTAATATTATAAATTTTATTTATTTGCATTAAATATATAACGGTTTGAACTTTATATCGTATTAGATTACAAATTGCGTCGTCTATCATATAAATTTTTTCATAAATTAATATACTCGATAATTATTACGTCATCTTTTCATCTATATGATTGAACTTACAATTTTTTTAAGAAAAATAATTTGAATTTAAGAACGTTTCGGTCAAAATAATACATATATAGCCGAATGTTTTAATTTCTTTTAAATGTTTTTAAAAATAGTAGACGAATGTTTTCATCTATAACATATTTTGTTTTTTGCAAATGTAACCATGCAACTATACATAGATAGTGGTTCATATTTTTTATATATAAATTACAATTTGCATCATCTATGCACTAATTTGTAATTTGTAAGTAACTTAATTAATACATTTAACAATTTTTACGTAACTACTGTTTCGTTTGTATGATTGCATCTACGATTTAAAAAAAAACACAATGTGAATTTAAAGGAGTTTGGATCGAAAAATATTTAATCAAATTAATATATATGAGATTTAAATTTTGGACTCTATTTCAATTATCTCTTAAATAATAACATATAAAAAAAAACATAAATAAATAAGCACGAAAACAACTTGTTCTAAAATTGACCCAAAAATAATAGAATTACTTTTATATTGTAAATAATATTTATTTGTATCAAGTAGGCAAAGACTCAAATTTTATATCCTATAAATTATAAATTGCATCATTAACCATGCCAATTTGTACATAAGTTAATATACTCAAAAACAATTATGTAATCTTTTTTCAAATATATGGTTGGATCTACGATTTCAATATATATATATATATATATATATATATATATATATATATATATATATATATATATATATATATATATGAATTTAAGGACGTTCCGGTCGCCAATATATATGTATATATATTAAATTAATCGAAATGAGATTTGAATTTTGAATTCGATATTATTAACGCTTAATTAATTACATAAAATACATATATATAGTCAAGTTAAAATACATTATTATTAGTACACGATGATCATTTATAAAAAAAATTGGATTAAAATTTGTAACTGTAAAACGACATTCCAAACATATTATTAAAGTACTAAGTGTGTTCATATAATTTAATACAGTGATGGACACAAGAGAGAAGTGCGAAATCAGTTCCCAAGTTAAAAAAATAAACACGTGATATGAATACTCCATATTGCAATAGGTGCTCATCTCCCAAAGTATTTGTCTTGTGAGAGTGTGCAAAGATGCACCAACCTTCAGCTTCTTTTTAAAACCCTCTATCTCATTCACATGTGTTCGATTATATTACAACAACATTGTGTGCATTTAACGATTTATATTCTAGACTGCAAAAAAATAAAAAAAACCAAATCAATTGATCGCTGAAAAACAAACAACAACTACTAAGGCAAAATACCTATTTACAAATTATACTTTCTCCAACATAGAAAACTCCGGTAAACCTGATTATAATTGCAACAAGAACAATAGTTCGACCGTGTTTCAAATTTTACATTGTTTCTATTTGTTCTTAATATCAATAATACTCACTATGAACAAGTCCCAAAGCCTTGGGTTTGGCACAGTTACGTTATCATATTAATTTACATACACTAATGTTATATACGGACTTTAGACTAAAAGATTTTAAGATGTGATCACGGTGTGTAGTCTTACGTACCTGACCAACTTTATATTTTATTTACAAGTATATTGTCATTTCGTTAAAAACACATTAGTTTAGATACATCCATATCATATATGAACAACTATACTAAAATAATCATTTAGATTATATTTAATTGTTGAATTTGATAAAATGCATTTCACGACATTTAAAACTAAATTAATATTTTGTCAAATGAAAATAATAATTTGATCTTTATTTTATAGATTTTTTTTCCAAATTTTGTGAAATCTTATTAAATATTAAAAAAAATTTATACAAATATAAGATAAATTCAAAATTAATTTTAATTACAAAATTGTTTCGATATATATACATTTTCGTGCGAAAAATTATTTCAGTAAATAAGCAGGCCCGTGCTTCGCACGGGTTTTTAGGCTAGTTTATATAAGATACTCCACTGATTTTATACGCATATATATATATATATAAAAGGTTGAGATACTACAACACCATATGCGTAATCTTTAATTAGTATAAAGGAATACCCCAATGTAATATGCATAACCATTGTGATATTCTAAGAATACCCCGGCGGCTTATGCGTATCCATTATATATATAGTCTGGATATCTTAGCGTCAGATGCGTATCCATTCAAATCAGTCTCAATACCCCGTTGTTGAATGCGTAATGTTGATACCACAATCACAAATGCGTATTCAATCGACCATAGTTGACCACTAATTTCATATCAGCTATTATGGTTACTCCCGATCTCTGAAAATCAGTCATACTTGACCTTCTCCCTAAAGAAGGACTCTCGGAGATACTCTTACAAATCATTATTTTTAGTACATGGTCAAATGACTCAAATATTTATTTTTTTAATTAAAACATTATTAATAATTTAATACTCACCTGCTCCCACGTCCCATACGAATGCTCTGGGATGTCACCAACTAGCTAGATCATCAACATTTCTGTGTCAAATAAAAAAAAAGGATCATCAACATTTAACGTAGAGAGGCCGGTCCTACATATCTAAAATTAATTACCTTGAAACTTATAAGAGCCAAGTATATAGAGCTTTCTCAGAAACCAAATTAAATTAAATATATATAATGGCAGAGAAGAGCAAGATTTTAGTCATCGGAGCTACCGGATACATTGGGAAATTCCTGGTGGAAGCAGCAGCAAAACTTGGCCATCAAACCTTTGCCTTGGTGAGGGAAACTGCAGTTTCAGACCCTGTCAAGGGAAAGCTCATTGAGAGCTTTAAGGCCTCTGGTGTTACCATCATTCATGTAAGAACAATTGATTTACTATGTTTTTAAGTACATACTTAAAATTAACTGTAATTTTGAATTGTACAGGGAGATCTACACGATCACGACAGTTTAGTGAAGGCAGTGAAGCAAGTAGATGTGGTTATATCAGCCATAGCTTTCCAACATGTACTTGATCAATCCAAGATTCTTGATGCTATTAAAGAAGCCGGAAATGTCAAGGTTCACATATATTTTCTTCTAAGTCGTGTTTGTTTTTGTTCCATGTACATTATTTTCCTAAGCGTAATAAATTGAATGCGAATTTACAGAGATTCATTCCCTCAGAATTCGGAAATGATGTGGATCGTACACATGCTGTTGAGCCAGCAAAAACTAACTTTGCAGAGAAAGCTAAAGTCCGCAGAGCAATTGAGGCTCATGGAATCCCCTACACGTATATCTTCACTGGTTGTTTTGCAGGATATTTCCTCCCCGCGTTGGCTCAGCTGCCGGGAGGCACTGCTCCACCGAGAGAAAAAGTCATCATCTTGGGAGACGGAACTCCCAAAGGTATCCACTCTGTATCACATGTTTTGTAGCTAACAATGATAGATATCGAGAAAAGATGATTTGGAGACATGGCTTTAAATTTGTTCCTTTGGCTTGCAGCTGTCTTTAACTGTGAACAAGACATTGCCACCTACACTATAAAAACAGTGGACGATCCGAGAACCGTGAACAAGACCCTCTACATCAAACCTCCCCACAATGTCCACTCCTTGAACGATCTAGTTGCCTTGTGGGAGAAGAAGATCGACAAGGTTCTTGAAAAGATTCATGTGTCAGAGGAGGATGTTCTAAAGCAAATCCAAGGTGAGTAGCGCCTGTCCGTAAGAAATAACATGACAACAAAGATAAAATCTGGATCGAACTACTACCAAACAGTTCTGAAAACTAGTTGATATATCTTCAAACCAATATAATGAAAAAATCAAGCAGTACTAGTGACACTTCCTCGTAAATCAATGGAGGCTATGCTTAAAAAGTGATTTAAAGCATCGGAAGACATGATCTAAACTTGTTTATATGTAATTTTGCAGAGGCACCAGTACCCCTGAATTTTATAATGTCAATCCGCTATTCGGTATTTATCACGGGAGATCAGACCAATTTCGAGATAGAGCCTTCATTTGGACATGAGGCTTCTCAGCTTTACCCTGATGTCAAGTACACAACTGTTGACGAATACCTTGATCAATTTGTTTGAGCTTTATTCTTTAGTTAATTAAATAAAAGAATGCGCATGTACGCTTTGTACCAAGTACTGAATGAAGAAGATGTAGCCTGCTCATGGTTTATTATCTTTTCTTTATTCGAGTTGATGTAGCCTGCATAGTGATGCCTTCTGTGTTGCTCATCTATATCAAATTAGTAATTATTGATGTTGTTCGCAGATATTTAAACGTGATGAGTGTAATATCGGATATAATTCGATAGGCTAATAAATAATTTAGGACGAAATGAAGTCGATATATTAACGATTAATTTTACAGGAGGGTCTCTCATTTATCTATCTTTCCAACCCCAATAATGTGGGTGGTTGGGGGTATTTATAGCAACAGTTTACAAGTGGACCTATTACAAATGAGCCTATATACAAACTATTACTTAAGCCCTACTGGCAAGTGGGTTCTGACCCAACATTTGTCCCCCCCTCAGTGAGAGCCATATAGATTTGCTTAGGGCCTGAAACATAAGACAAAACCTGTTATGACATTAGTGAAAGTCAATTTAATAAATTCAATAAAAATACCCGAAAATTCGAGGTTTGAACTTTGGGAAAGGGAAATAAAATAGAAAATTGTTTTGACGTATATTTGTTTATTATTATTATTTTTTGTGTGGGAATATCGGGGTCTAGTCGTGGCGTTTCGACTTCCAAAGTAGCCGGGAGTCCCTTCTTCTTTTCCTTTTTCACGGCATTTGCAAGGATATCCTCCTTACCTCTACAATTTCTTTTACTCAAGTGTGTGCTCTTCCCATCATTTTTCGATAATCGTATTTTATAAACTATCTTGATTTGTGTTATCTCTAGAAATTTGAATCATGTTTATTCCCTCTAATTCGTCTGAAACGACTGTTAGCCAAAACCTGAATAGGAACATGTCGATAGATCGAAACCTTGACCCCCCTATTAACTTGGATCACTTAGAGATTTCCGACGTCGGAATTAACTCTGGGTTTAGTTTTTCTGGAAACGGAAAGGAAGATGAGGTTCACGCGTCTCCCCCTTTGAGTCCCGGTACTGTGGCGGAGCGCGAAAGGGTGATTGGGGAGGCCCTCGCCGCCGGACAAATGGAATTTAGTGATAATACTAGTCTCAACATGTCGAGTATCTTTTCGAATCCTTCTATGCGAGTGGATGTGAACAAGAACTGGGTTGACCTATCTGTAGGGGGTTATCGATGTGAGATCCCTAACACCGATGATCGGATATGGAATATGCCCAAGTATGGGATGCACATTATACCTTTAATTCACTTTGATTATGGACTACTTCTGCCCCTTCATCCCTTTTTCTTATGCATGTTCGAAGCCGTTGGGTGTGGGGTGGCTCAGATGACCCCTAACGCCATCGCGCAGATAAGTGGTTGTATAGCTCGCTGTGCCGAGGTCAACCGATTGCCCTCGTTGAATCTGGTTTTTTCCATTTACAGTATACATTACGTGCATGGTCAAATTTACTTTTATAAGCGAGCTGGAGTTCGCATAGTGAATGTGAAGTCGTCTAACCACGGCTGGCATGGCAAGTGGTTACTCTGGTATGGTAAAGACCTTGAATTTGTACCCTCCTGTCGAGCTGTTCCTAAGGATACCATCGACCTCTTAAATAACTTGAGTAAATATGATGCCGCGTTCTTGAGAACGTTTTTAGGATCTTAGTCGTCGTACGACTGGTCGCAGTTAAAGGACGAGTCTTTTTTAGGGAGTCATAACCGTAAGATTGCATATTATTGTTTACATTTTATTATTATGTGTGTTAATGTCGTTACTGACTTTCCCTTGTTTCGCAATTTTGTCAGTTTATGGGCGATCTTTGCGGCAGGTTTTGGACGGTGGGTTAAAGGACGAGATTGATAAAGCTCTGATGTTGCTTGCCAAGAAACCTCGCTCGCAATTGCAGCGAGTTGACGCGGAGATTGTTGCTGGTGGGAGTGGTTTGGGAACGGTCGCCGGACAAGCTGTTACATCTGATTGTGTGCAACTATTGGGAGCAAATGAGGAGACGAGCTTGGATCTCGGCGAGAGTACAGAGTTGGTTGCTCGCGAGCATAAGAGACCTCGAGTTGATGTGGCGAACGATGGTTCTGAGTGGGCAGGATTTGTCAAAACTCGTAGGTGCTAAGTCGTTGACTATTACTGGACTTCGGAATTGTAACCGTCCTCCAGTTCTGCAGCCTGAGAGTGCCGTGGAGCCAGCTCATTTTGAGATTCAGCCCTTCGAACGTTGGACCGCGGGATCACATATTCCGTTACGGGTATGTGTTGCTTATTTTATCGTTATGTGCTTGATTTCGCGTTGTTGCATCACTCTGTTAAAACATATCACGTGGTGGCAGGTTTTTGAAGTATTCGACCTACCACAAGATTTCAGTTCGTATGTGGACCGTACGCAAGATGACGTTGCTGATCGTTGTCTTACCCGCGTAGGATGGGTAATCCTCTTTTTTTAATTTCCTGTTTAGTTCGCCTCGCTGTTTTCCCTGTATGACTTCTTTAACGAAGGTTCCCTCCTGCTTTTGATGTTTTAGTTCCTGGCTGACATGAAGCACATTGTCCGCCAGTATCGTGCTGACGTGGATGGCCAATGGCGAGCTGAGTCTCTGCGGGAAATGACTACGATGAAAGAACAACGTGTGGCTGCCGAACGACGAGTTATTGATGCCGAAAAACGTGTTAAGGAATTGTCTGCTGAGTTGGAGAATTTAAAGGTGGAAAATGTCAAGGCTACGCAGACGAACGGGGAATTGTCGGACGAGCTAGAGAGAGGGAAGAAGTTGTTGGAAGAAAAACAGCAAGAGAATGAGGCAGTGAGGTCGGAGCTCGATCGTTGCCGAGGTGACAAGGAAAACCTTGCGAAGGAGGTTGATGGCTTAAAGTCCGAGGTGGATAAAGGCGTTGAAGAAATTGCGAAAGGCCTTGAAGCCGGGTATGGCCATTGTTATGCTCGCGCGGTCGCTGCTGGGTTGGATTCATGCTTTTGACGACTTCTGCTCTGACTTGGCTCAGAAAGCACATGATGCGGGTGATGTGTAAAAATAAAGTAACGGACCTATCAGCGGGGTCGGAAGAAGTGCCGAGTTAAAGGCGGGGAATGCCCCGTTACTTTGTATTTTCCAGTTCCATCTATTTCTAACGTCCTGTTTTTCATTTGAACAGTCTTGTGTCTATGGTGTTAACATTTCTTGGTGGTTATTCTCGCAAACACTTGTCAGCTTTGGTCCTTGAGCTGATTTAACATTTTCGACAATATGGTGTTTGGGGATTCTTAGATAATGCTATCAGTACCTTTGAGGTTTTAATCACTAGTTGGTCATTTGTAACTTGACTTGTTTAATTGATGTACTCGGTCAACTTTTGTCGTCATAACTGTCCGAGTTCTTTTTGAAAGATGTGTGTCCTAAATCCAATCATGGATGATGAGTTAGGAGATACTTTGTTCAATTTGATTCAAGTTTGTTTAATTTAATAAAATGGTAATATGTTTTATAACGGGCTTTTTCTATTTAAAGTGTTTAAATTAGATGATCCATAGTTTAGAGTAAAGCTTTAATGGATTATGATGAGATCATGATAATGAGACCTTAAAGATGATAACTCTAAACTTAAATAGTTCCTGGTCGTAGGATAATTAATTGGTAGTTTATTTATCCGCAAAGATCGGTACATACTATGTTTGCTTCACTATGAAGGATGTCTGTTCTCATAGGCATTTGTGTGGTGACACTATAGCTAGTATGTAGGTGCTTATTAGGAGTTCACTCATGTGTCAGTAGTTGTTCATATAGTGATGGTTGTACAAGTGTCCTTTGACTTGAGATCATCATAGTCATCTTGTGTACACTGAACTATAATTTGGTTTAGCTCTTAGTCTCGAGGGACAATAATTAGTGCTCTTCTGGGTATAGGAATTTGTGCACGAAGATAGTGAATGATCAATAAAGGATCTGCCCCTTCCAGTGAAGGAAGAGAATGTCCTATGTTATTCCATTTATGCTAGTTCAGGAATCTCTGGCCAGAGTGAATGAAATTAGAAAGAAGTTTTTAATTTGCATTAATCGGAACTAAACATAGTGAATAGGAAAGCATATGATTAAATTAGATAGGCTTGACACGAGATCCATGCCTTGTATTTAATCGGGACATTGATGGGTAGAAGGAATTGATTGTGCGGTAACTATTCACTGAATAGGTTCTTGGTATTCTAAGCAGTGAATTCATATTATCCGGATAGTCGCGATATGCTGAGAAGTATCCCTCACGATGTAGAATAAATATGATTAATTTATTTATCGTATTTAATGAATTAAAAGAATTCATATAAATAATAATAAAATTGTTTTATTATTATTTGTTTCTACTTCCGGCTTAATTTTGAACCTACAGGGTCACACCATAAAAGAGAATGATTTAATGGTGAAAGAATTAATTAATAATGGCTAGTCATTATTTATTTATGAAATAAATATTTGATAGCATTTTTTATAATCAATTAAATATGATTTAATTAATTATAAAATAACTAAGAAGTGTTCTTAATATTATTAATTAAGAATTTAATTTAAGAAATTAAATTAAGTGAGAGGATTATTTTCTAAAGAGTTTAGAAAAAGAATTAATGATTAAAAGAGTTTTAGGGTCAATAATAATAATATTTTATAGGATAAAATTTCAGCTGAAAAATATGCCTATAAATATACTATTATAGACCTCTTGCCAAGAACCCTAATTTTTATAAGAAAAAAAAGAAAGGAGGCAACCCTAATTCTCTCTCGAGCCACTTCCTCCCTCCATTTATTCAAACTCTTGATGGATACCGGTGGAGTGCTTCACATATTGAGGAGCAGCTGCTAAGAGTCTCTTTTCATCATCTTTGGATCGCTTTTAAAGGTTAGTAATCGATTCTTTAATTTTATCCATGAATCGTATGCGTTTTTATGGGTTTTATATATAAATAATTGTTATCCATGCTTCCGCGTATGCAATAAAACCCAACACTTTTATGATTACAATGTAGAGTAGGCAAGGAAACAACGCATAAAACGGGTAATATCAACAATAATTTATAAAACGGGTAATTATAAAAAAAATATCTCCCAGTTCTACTTATCTATGGCTTGAATTTGCAATCCTGATTGAAGCCTGGTTAACAATAATTTAGTAGTAGCAACATGTTCGTGACGCGATATAATTGAAAATAACTTAGTAGTAGTAGGTGAGTGCATAGGCTTCCGTTGCTCACGGGAGAAATTTCTTCAAATGAATCGCATTCCATGCGTTCTTTACTGGCTCGTCGTTGAGCTGAGAAAGCTCGTAAGTGCCTGGGCGGAGGACCTTAGAGATTTTGTATGGACCTTCCCATGGTGCCTTGAATTTCCCGGTGACAGTTGGTTGAGATGAGGCGGATTCCCGTAAGACAAGGTCATTCACCTGGAATTTTTTTGTTTTTACCTTCTTGTTGAAATACTTGGCCACCGTTTTCTGATGACGTGCAGCAGCCAAGTTGGCCTCGTATCTGACCTCCTCCAGTAGGTCGTTGTCAAGACGGAGTCCTTCTAGCGAAGTATCCAGGTTAAAGAAACCGATTTTGGGCGAATTTAGACTTGTTTCCAGAGGCACGGCGGCTTCTGTCCCGTAGGCCAGCCTGAATGGAGTCTCTCCTGTTGAGGTTCGTGGTGTAGTTCTATATTTACGACCGACCTAGGAATCCCAAAGCGAAAAACAACAAATTCCATGAAGAATTCAATCATTTCATTTTCCCGGATGCGCGCTAGTGGTTTAGCTTCAACCCACTTCGTGGCATAATCAATGGCGACAACCACATATTGAAGTTGACCCTTAACCTTTGGGAGCGGACCAACGATGTCGATTCCCCACTGGAAGAAAGGGCAAGGGCAAAGAATTGACGTCATCGCCTACGAGGGAGCATGACTAACAGATCCATAAAGTTGGCAAGCAACACAGCTTTTAACATAAGTCTCACAATCCTTCCTCATTGTGGGCCAATATAAGCCTTGCCTGATGATTATAAGTGCTAGGTTTTTTCCCCTCATGTGCTCTCCGCATATTCCAGTATGTGTTTCTAGAATTGCGAGCTGGGATTCAGTGGGTCCTAGGCAGCGAAGGAGTGGCTCCATTAGAGCTCGTCGGTAAAGCTTAGAGTCTAAGACACAATAGTTGCGGGCTTTAAACATGATTGAGCGAGCTTCTCTTTTGTCGTCAGGGAGCTTATTGTCGACGATGTAGTCTAGAAATACCGAGCGCCAGTCCGGAGATGTTGTGACCTCGTTTATGGTGAGCTCGTGGATTGTCGGGATTAACAACTCATCGACGTATACGGGGTGAGAGCTGACCAGTATATTTGATGAGGCCAATTTAGACAGCGCATCGGCCCATTGATTCTCCATTCGATCTACATTTGTGATCGTCCAAGACGTGAAGTTTTTCAGAAGTGAGTGGGTTTTATCCAAGTAAGATGTCATCATGTCGTTATGAGTTTTGAATTCTCCCATGAGCTATTTTACCACTAGCTGAGAATCGCTGAAGATATCAATAACTCTAGCTTCCAGCTCGTTTTCCAGTTTGAGTCCTTCTACCAGAGCCTCGTACTCCGCCTCGTTGTTGGTAGCTTTGAATGAGAACTTGATTGCCTGTTGGACCTGAAAGCCCTCTGGGCTAATCAGAATGACCCCGGCTCCGCTGGTCTCATTTGTGGATGACCCGTCAACATAAAGGGACCAGGGACGTAAGACGTTAGGATTTATCTCCTTTAACGCGATGTCCTCCTGGGAAAACTGGCATTCCACAACGAAATTTGATAATGCTTGGGCTTTCATCGCTGTTCGCGGCTTATACTCGATGTAGAATTGGCCTAGTTCGACCGTCCATGCGGTGAGAGGTCCTGTCATATCTGGTTTATGCAATATTCGCTTCAAGGGTTGATTGGTCATAACCTGTATTTTGCGACCCTGGAAATAATGTCGCAGTTTTCGACTCGCGATGACGAGGGAGAAAACCAACTTCTCAACGTGTGGATATCTTGTTTCTGCATCGCGAAGTGTATGGCTAACGTAGTATACCGGCGATTCCATGCCCGCATTGTTCGTTACCAGAACAACCGCGATACTGACGTCACTAGCAGCGAGATAAATCCTCAATGGCTCGCGAGGGACTGCTTTGGTTAGTATGGGAGAAGTAGTTAGAAATCTCTTGAGTTCGGCTAGTGCCTATTGACATTTATTGTTCCAATCAATTTTCGATGTTTTGGATGTCTCTTTTATTACCTGAAAAAATGGGGCACATCGTTTGGAGGACTGGGGGATAAACCGTCTTAAGGCGGCAATGCACCCTGTTAAGACCTAGACCTCTTTCAAGGTGGATGGGTTCTTGATGTCCATGATAGCTTTGATTTGAGAGGGGTCGGCCTCAATACCTTGTTGTGTGATTAAGAAACCCAAGAACTTGCATGTTGTGAGACCAAATGAGCATTTCGCGAGATTAAGTCACATACTATGGAGACGAATCGTTTGGAAAGTTTTCCACAAGTCGTTAACGTGGTTCGGGGCCTTTTGAGATTTGGTAATCATGTCGTCGACGTAGACTTGCATATTCCGGCCAATTTGTGAGGAGAATATGGTATCCATCATTTGTTGGAATGTCACCCCTGCGTTGATGAGTCCAAAGGGCATGTTTTTGTAGCCGAAAACTCCTCTATGAGTAATGAAGGCGGTTTTCTCCCAGTCTTGGCTATCCATTTTGATTTGGTTATAACCTGAAAATGCATCCATAAATGACAAAAGCTCGTGGCCTACTGTGGCGTCAATCAGTTGGTCGATATTTGGTAAAGGGTAGAAATCCTTGGGGTATGCTCTGTTGAGATCTGAATAGTCAACACACATGCACCATTTGCCGTTACTCTTTTTCACTAATACCGCATTGGCGAGCCAAGTGGGGAATTGTACCGGTTCTACAAACCCGGCTGCGAGTAAACGATCCAGCTCGGCGTCAATTGCCTGTTTCTTCTCTTCCGAGAAAACACGTTTCTTTTGTCTCACCGGTCGAATTTTTGGATCAATATGGAGTGAGTGGCGAGCTATGATCTCTGGGATTCCCGGCATATCAGTGGGATCCCAAGCAAAAATATCAGAGAATTCTTGGATGAGGTGGATGAGATCCCGGCACAGAGGGTCTTGAAGACCTTTCCCAATTTTAATCTTTTTCTCCGAATTTCCCTGTTCGATCTCAATCTCATATGTGTCCTCCATGGGGACGCATGTTGGTGTCACTGGAATCTCAATAATGTCACTTGGGTCAACTTCTACGACCTGATTGATAGAACATTCGTCCCCAGTTTTCTGTCGTGGAATAACGGCAGATAAGTAACATTGTCGAGCTGCCTCCTGATCTCCCAAAACCTCCCCTACGCCGAAGTCAGTAGGGAATTTCATTTTAAGATGGGTGATTGACGTAATGGCTTTTAGGGCTGTCAACGTTGTTCTGCCGAGAATTGCATTGTAGCTCGACGTCACGTTGACGACATGGAACTTTACCATTTGCCATGTCTGGCATGAGGATGTGCCGAACATGACGGGTAAATCAATGGTGCCTACGACCTTGACCTCATTTCCTGTGAATCCATACAGAGGATTATTGACATTTTCCAATTTGCGGTCCCCGAGAGTCATCCGCGAATAAGCGTGATGGTAAAGAATATCGACAGAGCTGCCATTGTCAATCAGGATTTTCTTCACCGTATTTGTGCCTATTTTGGCAGTGATGACAAGGGCATCCTGGTGAGCTTCGATTATTCCCGACGGATAATCCTCATCTGAGAAAGATATGATTGGGGTCGGGTTATGTCTTGGCTTCTTGGGAGCCTCTGGATTGACAGAAAACACCTCGCGAGCTTATAATTTTTTGGAGTTGTTGGAAGTGCCTCATGCGGAGTGGCCCCCAGCGATGACGTCGATGACCCTGTCCTGGTCATGACTTCGCAGTGAGGGGTGATTTGTATCGTCAACGAAGTGAACTAGTTGTCCTCGGCGAATCTTACTCTCGATGAACTAGCTGAGTTGAAAACAGGCATTCGTTGTGTGGCCCGTGTCCTCATGATACTCGCAGTATCTAGAACTTGGAGGTCATCATGGCTTCATTGGCCTTGGTGGTCGATAGTCGGGTTCTGTTTTAAGAACAACAAGTATGGTTGCTTTGTCAGTGTTGAGTTTGGTGAATTCTTTCTCATTGCGGTCGCGTGTTTTCCACACCCTCTCTATTTTCTCACTCCTTTCTGGTCTGTCAGGTAACGGAGTTCGTCGATCATAGGAGCGAGGGTGTGGCTCGTAGCCGCGCCTTGTGTCACTTTGTGGAGATCGTCAGCGAGGACTTCGGCTTCTATCTCGTTTCTGGGAGAATCGGCGTGGAGATTGTATGCTCCCAACCGCCTCTTGCAATGTCATCCTATGTTCAACGATTTGAAATGCGGATTGGAGAGTGCGGTGATTTTTCTCGAAAAATTCCTCTAAAAGGAGTGCGTGACGATGTTTGTCGATTCCAGCTGCTAGGTAATTAATTGCGAGTTCCTCAATTAAATTTGGGATGTCAGCGACCTCAGCTCGGAAGTGAGCTAAAAAATCTCGCAGTGGTTCAAAATGTCGTTGGAGAATTGTCATCAAGGACACAGTTATCTTGCCCCCATTGTAGTTGCTAGATAAGTGATTTTGGAATTTGCTTTTTAAAGTTTGCCATGAGTCAATGGATCGCGGTGCTAGGTTGCTATACCAACGTAACGCTCTGCCTTTCAAGCATGTGGAGAAAAATTGGCACCTAGCGACTTTCGAGTGGCCGAAAAATGTCATTCGCCCATCAAAGGTGTTCAAGAATCCAATGGGGTCACATGACCCATCAAAATGGTCTAGAGCTGGGGTTTTTAGAGTCCTATAAATTTTAGCAATCTCAATGGATCGAGACAAAGGACTTTCAGCAGAGATGGGTTGGCCTGATTGATTTTTAATGTAATCCTGACACATAGCGAGATCGTTCTGCATCTTAACAATATCCTCCGGGCGGAAAGACTTCACTTGCTGTCGACGTGAGACACCGCTTTGGCGGTGGTCGAGAACATTGAGATTCATTGGATACTTCGTTGTTGAGGTTGTAGCCTTCCTCGTAATCATCATCTAGATGCATTTGGGAATCTTTATCACGACGAGATATTGACGTCTGTTGTAACTCACGCTGCAGACGGCGAATCTCCCGATGTTTTTCTAAACGAGCTTCCAGTAAGCGTTTCTGCTCTTCCAAATATGCCAATTCGTCATCCGACCCGACTAGATCCTCGAACCGTTAAAACTGGAGCGATTGTTTCTTTTGCTTTTGGAGCTTGAGCAAATGTAAGCATGCATCACTCGTCAACACTTTCTTTCCCGTAGGCGTCATAATTCTTAATCGCTTATCAGCGGGGGGTCTGGTAGATCCCTCGATTTGATCATTCTCAGGGGAAAATAACTCCTTAGGCTGGAGCACCGGGGGGACTGCATTTCCTCACGCCGAGGTATAGTCGCGACCTCAGTCGTACCACCAATTTTCGAAACAAGTGGCTCGCCTTCTTCCATTTCGAGTGGAATCACAGATAAAGAGAGCTACTTCTAGCGCCAAATGATGAGTGTAATATCGGATATAATTCGATGTGCTAATAAATAATTTAGGACGGAATGAAGTCGATATATTAACGATTAATTTTACACTCTTTCAGGAGGGTCTCTCCTTTATCTATCTTTCCAACCCCCAATAATGTGGGTGGTTGGGGGTATTTATAGCAACAGTTTACAAGTGGGCCTATTACAAATTGACCTATATACAAACTATTACTTAAGCCCTATTGGCAAGTGGGCTTTGGCCCAACAAAACGAAGTAGTATGGTGTCATCTGGATCATTAACTGGTTTATCGGCTTTCTTTTAATTTAGAATGATTGAATATTTCTTGTAACTTTTTTTTTGATAATCAGACTTTCATTAAAAGATTAAAGGTCGGGGCCCATTACATCAGGCCGAAGCCCCAACTGCTGCAACACAACGCAAGATACCAAGAAGATTACTAAAAATCTTGAGATCAGACATAGCCTAGAAGCCATGTGCTGGAATTGAAAAGACAGAGACAAAGACCAACTTAACTGGACTAAAACAAAAGACCACTTAACAAGAGAAACTAAAATACTTAGGTAAGCCCATGGAACCACTTAAGCCTGACGACCCATCTGATGCAGATTGATATCCTGTAGAATGTCGTCAATCTCATCATCTCCACTTCCATCTGCGTGTTGGGTTTGTGGAGTCTAACAGGTTTCAGAATTGGTTTCTGATTTGAGTTAGAATTTCCAGATCTGAATTCTAATTAGAGTTAGTAATTTCAGAATTTCAGAATTAGACTCTGATTAGTTTTGGGCTCAGTTTTTTCTCTTATAAATAGTCTCATGTAATTGTAAAACACCAACACATCAGAACACAACAGAACAACATAGTTGTGAGAGATCAATACAAAATTAGTGCGGCTTGTGGAGTAGGAATTTCCGAACCACGTAAATCTTTGTCTTGTGTGATTGTCGTTTATTTTCTTGTTCTTGTTTATTCGCTTTGGGTTTTGCTTTCGTTGTTGGATACTCAACAACTGGTATCAAGAGCCTAGGTTTTCAGGCGAGTGGGAGCGATGGCAGAAGAAGGGAAAGTAAAGATCGACAAATTTGATGGCAAAGATTATGGATATTGGAAGATGCAAATCGAAGATTATTTGTATCAAAAAAAACTACACCAACCGCTAGAAGAGAAGAAGCCAGATAAGATGGATGAGACTGAATGGAAGCTATTGGATAGGCAGGCTCTGGGTGTTGTCAGATTGACTTTGGCGAAGAACGTTGCTTACAATATCGTCAAGGAAACGACAACTTATGGATTGATCAAGGCGTTAACAAATATGTATGAGAAGCCATCTGCTTCGAATAAGGTGTATTTGTGTCGTTTGTTGTTTGCCGCGAGATTGAATGAAGGTGATTGTGTTGCTGATCATGTGAACGAATTTAATTCTATCCTATCAAGATTGGCATCGGTGGATATTAAATTTGATGATGAAGTACAAGCCTTGTTGTTGGTATCCTCGTTACCTGACAGTTGGTCAGGATTTGTCACTGCTATTAGTAATTCATCTGGGAGCGGTAAGATGACTTTTAATGGAGTTCGAGATTCGATTCTTGGAGAAGATATTCGTAGGAGAAACTCAGGAGAGTCGTCAGGTTCCTTATTGAGTACAGAGAGCAGAGGCAGAAAGTCCGAGAGGGGGCAGAATCAGGGGCGTAGTAGATCGAAGTCACAGAAAAGAGGGCAATCCAAAGATCACAAGGAGATTGTTTGTTGGAATTGTCAGAAAAAGGGTCACTTCAGAAATCAGTGTACGGCTCCGGCAGCTCCTAAAGGAAAAAAGAAAGAGGATAATTCAGCTAATGTAGTTGAAGAAGTGGTGAGCGACGATGCTTTGATTTGTTGTGTTGAATGTTCGGTTGAATCATGGGTTATGGATTCTGGTGCATCATTCCATGCGACCCCTTGCAAGGATTTGATGTTAAATTTCAGACTTGGAAATTTTGGTAAAGTCCGTCTTGCTGATGATGAGACTTTGGATATTGCGGGCATGGGAGATATTAATCTCAAGACCTCTTTGGGGACAAGCTGGACGTTGAAAGATGTAAGGTACATTCCCGGACTTAAGAAGATGTTGATATCTGTGGGTCAGTTAGATAAGAAAGGGTATCGAGTTTCTTTCGGAAACGGACAGTGGAAGGTTATAAAGGGGAATCTAGTTGTTGCTCGTGGAGAGAAGAAGGGGACTTTGTACATAGTTGAACAATCTAGCTATGAAGCAAATGCAGTTGCTGATGAGATTGGGTCTTCAACTTTGTGGCACCAAAGACTTGGTCATATGAGTGAAAAGGGTATGAAGCTGTTAACTTCAAAGGGGAAGATTCCAGAGCTGAAGAATGTGGAAGTTGGGTTCTGTGAACCATGTGTTCTTGGAAAGCAGAAACGAGTTACTTTTGCAAAATCAGGGAGGACCCCGAAGGCTAAGAAGTTAGAGCTAGTTCATACAGATGTATATGGTCCAACAACAGTTGCGTCGTTGGGAGGATCTCGCTACTATGTCACTTTCATTGATGATTCCACTAGAAAGGTATGGATTTATTTTTTGAAGAAAAAATTAGATGTGTTTGATACTTTCAAGAAGTGGAAGACTGAAGTTGAAACTCAGACTGGTTTGAAGGTTAAGAGTTTGATGTCAGATAATGGTGGTGAGTATAGTAGTGATGAGTTTAAAAGCTATTGCGCAGAGTACGGGATTAGAATGATTAAAACTATTCCAGAAACACCGCAGCAGAATGGTGTTGCAGAGCGCATGAACAGAACCTTGAATGAGAGGGCTAAGAGTATGAGGTTACATGCAGGGTTGCCGAAGATTTTTTGGGCAGATGCAGTTAGCACAGCAGCGTATCTCACAAACAGAGGACCTTCAGTTCCTTTGGGATTCAAGATTCCTGAAGAAGAGTGGCAGAAAAAAGAGGTAAATCTTTCACACTTGCGAGTTTTTGGTTGTGTTTCTTATGTGCGTGTTAAAGATTCAGACAGAGACAAGCTTGATCCGAAAGCAAAGAAGTGTATCTTCATTGGTTATGGCTCAGATGATATGGGTTACCGTTTCTGGGATGAACTGACGAAGAAGGTCGTTAGAAGTAGAGATGTTACTTTTAATGAAAATGCGGTGTACAAGGATAAGCTTGTAGTTGATTCTGAGTTTACAAAGGAACAATCTGAAAAAGAGAAAGCAGTGCTTGAAGATATTACTGAAGAAGATCTTGCAGGAAATAGTGGGAGTTCTGGGAATGCTGATGAGACAGGTTCAGTTACTCCACAGGCTGAGGTAAGAAGATCTAGCAGAACTGTGAGGCCGCCACAAAGATTTTCTCCTTCAGCATATTACATGTTATTGACCGAGGACGGAGAGCCTCAGTGTTACTCAGAGGCAGTTCAGGTGGATGATTCAGTTAAGTGGAAATCAGCCATGGAAGAAGAGATGAATTCTTTTGAGAAGAATGAGACTTGGTCTTTAACAAAATTACCAGCAGGAAAGAAGGCTTTACAAAATAAGTGGGTGTTCAGGATCAAAGAAGAACCAGATGGCAGCAAAAGGTACAAGGAAAGGTTAGTAGCCAAGGGATATCAACAGAAAAAGGGTATTGACTATACTGATATATTTTCTCCGGTTGTTAAGATGACTACTGTTAGACTTGTGCTAAGCATTGTGGCTGCAGAGGAGTTACATCTAGAGCAACTAGATGTTAAGACAGCGTTCTTACATGGTGATCTTGAGGAAGACATCTACATGGTTCAGCCAGAGGGATTTCAGGTAGCTGGGAAAGAAAACTTGGTTTGCAAGCTTATAAAAAGCTTGTATGGTTTGAAGCAAGCACCAAGACAATGGTACTTGAAGTTTGACAGCTTTATGATGAAGAATGGGTACACGAGGAGTGCTATGGATCATTGTTGTTACTTTAAACAATTTGATTCATCTTATATCATATTGTTGTTGTATGCTGATGACATGTTGATAGAAGGATCAAACATGAGGGAAATCAACAAGCTAAAGAGACAGATGTCTAAAGAGTTTGAGATGAAGGATATGGGTGCAGCAAAACAGATACTTGGTATGAGCATCATAAGGGATAGATCTGAAGGTACTTTGAAATTATCTCAAGAGAAGTATATTGAGAAATTATTGCAGAAATTCAGTGTCCAAGATGCGAAGACCAGAAGTACACCGTTGGCAACTCACTTTAATCTCACGAAGAAGCAGTCACCTAAAACGGATGAAGGCAAGAAAGATATGGCTAAAGTTCCGTATGCATCTGCAGTTGGCAGTTTGATGTATGCTATGGTGTGTACAAGGCCAGACATTGCTCATGCAGTGGGAGTTGTTAGCAGGTTCATGTCTAATCCAGGAAAAGAGCATTGGGAAGCAGTCAAGTGGTTGTTACGCTACTTGAAAGGCACATCCAAGTTTGCATTATGTTTCAGTAAGAAAGATGTTATCTTGGAAGGGTTCTCTGATGCAGATTTGGGCGGATGCTTGGATACAAGAAAAAGTACTACGTGATATATTTTCACTTTGGGTGGCACAGCAGTTAGTTGGATGTCTCGACTTCAAAAGAGTGTTGCTCTTTCAACCACAGAAGCAGAATATATGGCTATCTCTGAAGCTGGCAAGGAGATGATTTGGTTGAAGAATTTTCTTGAAGAGTTGAGCAAGAAACAGGCGGACAGTACTTTGTATAGCGACAGTCAGAGTGCCATTCATCTTGCGAAGAATCCTGTGTTTCATGCTAGGACGAAGCATATTCAGCTGAGATATCACTTTACGAGGGAGTTGATTAGCAATGGTACTTTGTCCTTGAAGAAAATCCTTGGTTCAAAGAATCCTGCAGATATGTTGACTAAGGTGGTTACCAATGAAAAGTTGAAGCTTTGCATAGCTTCAACTGGCCTTCAGAATTGATTGATGAGAAGGCGTTGCACTAGTTAGAGTTATTGATCGAAGTATCGGGTGTTACTAGATTTACAAGAGTGAAGAGAAGATGTGGTCAGACTCCAAGTGGGAGATTGTTGGGTTTGTGGAGTCTAACAGGTTTCAGAATTGGTTTCTGATTTGAGTTAGAATTTCCAGATCTGAATTCTAATTAGAGTTAGTAATTTCAGAATTAGACTCTGATTAGTTTTGGGCTCAGTTTTTTCTCTTATAAATAGTCTCATGTAATTGTAAAACACCAACACATCAGAACACAACAGAACAACATAGTTGTGAGAGATCAATACAAAATTAGTGCGGCTTGTGGAGTAGGAATTTCCGAACCACGTAAATCTTTGTCTTGTGTGATTGTCGTTTATTTTCTTGTTCTTGTTTATTCGCTTTGGGTTTTGCTTTCGTTGTTGGATACTCAACACTTCGCCCATCTCATCGTTAGAATCATCAAGTTCAATCACCTCATTAGCCTCGTTATCCAAGTATTCATCCTCCGAGACTTCAACAAATTCCTCCTCAATAGCACCAAGTCCCATATCATACTTTCACAACTTTCTCACTCTACCAAAAGCCCTTTGGAACACCACAAGCCTTGTCCTATTAATTGCACCGTCTTCAGCCAAGTACCTAGCCAACCTGTTCTGACTTGCCACCACTGAATTGACCTTAAGTTTGATATTTGGGTCACTTTTCCTTTGATCAAGCTGCTGGATGACCCTTCTGTGATTTGGGTCATGATCGCATCTCCATTCATCCCATTCCTTCAACGCTCCTAAATTATCAGAATATAGACCTCTATATTAACCTATATTAAATATTAACCTATATAAATATATTTAGAATTTTAAATATTAAATATTAAATTTAAATAAATATTTTGTTAATGAGTTTCGAACACTTAACATTTTATAGGACTTTTAAAAAAATATCCCTCTTAACCGTTATTATTATAGAAGTATAGTTGTAGAACTCTACGTATATAATTTTTTTATCTAATATGTTGTAGATAGGAATCGATCCCTCCCCGATATTCTCTTATTATCCATCTTAAGTTAGTAATTTTTTAATTGTAAATATAAATTTTTTATATTTTATTGATGTGATTAGAACACTTTAACCTATATTAACATATATTAGTATATTTAGAGTTTTAAATATTAAAATTTATATATGTTGTTCATGAGTGTCGTACCCTAATCTAGTTTTTTATTTAATATGTTGTAGATGATAATCGATCCCTCCACCTATTGTAACACTCTCTTGTTATCCTTATTGTAACACTCTCTTGTTATCCTTATTACTCTTATTATATAATAGGATATAATTTTGTATTAAACTATACTTTTATTAGATAATTTTTAATATTTTATTGAAGGAAATAAAGAATTCCTAATTTGAAAGAATAAATAAAAAATATTTTATTACCCTTACTTAATTTTTATTTTTTTGGTACTTGGCTTCTCTACTTAAATTTTTTTACCGATCGTATCTTCGTATAACTCATTTCTTGGATTTGGTATTCATATTCTGGTTTGGATAAATTTTTAATATCAATTTGACCTAATAGACTATCCATTTATCGGTTTTGTATCCATATTTAGGTTGGTAAAAGTTTCATATAATTATTTTGATCCATCTTCAATTATAAAATTTTGCATTTGAATTATAACATCACTAATAATGTTTTTTAATATATTCTAATGTATATAAACAATGGACTTCGTTGTATTGATTTTAATTCTTTCAAAAATATACTATTTATTCTTAAATATAAAATTATTTAATTAATTTAACTTATTATTATTAAATAATTTTTAAATATCCTTGTACACACCGAATATAAGAATATGTAAAGTTGTGGGTTGGACTTATATTTGGTTGGAGTTGGTTACTTTGTATCATACACTATCTCCGATAATCAATATAGCGTACTTTGAATCATTTTCATATTAAGAATTTGAATTATTTCAAAATTATAATAGCTTTGTCATACTGATTACCCACGTGGATTAGTTTGTATTATCCAACAGTAATTATTGTAGATTAAAGCAGAGTAATGTAAATTAACTTTAGGAGATCTTATCCAAAACTTTGGTCGGTCATGTACTACCAAAAATATATGATCCGTTGGATTATAAAACTATAAATATTCAAATAGATGAGTACCGTTAGATATAATATTAAAAATTGTATTTGATTAATAATAGGATAGTATTTAAATACTAAAAGGTGTATTTTGATAATTTAAACCAATTATAAATAAGTTTTCTATATTGAATAAAATCTTTATTTAAAAAATCGTAATTATCTTTTCTCTTTAGTTTATGGATAGTTCCAGTTAGATAATAATTGTTAAATCAAATATCAGATAACAATTCATATCGATTACAATATTAAAAATTATCAATATAATGCTCATGTATATCATATAACAATGATACATATGGACCCTGCGTTATAAGAGACTTAGGAGAACTCATGTACATGAATAAATTTAAACATTTTTTTTCTGAAGTAACATAACAATTTGATTAATCCAAATTATAATTATATTATTTTACATATAACAAACATAAAAGGATAATATCAAAATATTATTAAAATATTGAGGGTTTCATATTCATAAACAATCATTTTGAATATAATACTTAACCATCTTTTCTTTTCGGTTTATAGGTAGGTCAACTGGTCAACTTAGATAATAATTATTAAATCATCATTAAATTAAAGATAATTTCGTTTGTTTCACATGGGTTGTAAAATCGTCAAAATTCAATTTCTAAAACTCAGGATAGAACCCAAATAGTAAAGTGAGTATCTAAATTTTAATAAATATTTTTTTATAATTGTAGCACCAATTTATTTATTTTTCCACTAATTCTTTTAAATATAGAAATTTTATCTTTCTTAGAATAAAGTATTAAAATAAATTAAGAACAAATTCAAATCGATAAAGACTATAATAATATGAGAATAAATTTTTATATAATCATAACATAATTTTTATTCTGTTTAATAATTTTAAAGTAATAATGTATTTTAAAATTTTATATACACTATAAATAAAACCGAAACATTAAAAGTAAAAGCAGTTAGTAAGATACTTATATCAGTATTTACTTGATATCCTTATTATATTAAACTCTTTTATATAATAACATTATAGCGATTTATCCAAAATTTTGATCGTGACAACCAAATTAATAAAGACTATTATATCTTAACTAGATAAATGAAAATCGTTTGATCAAATATTAAAAAAGTGTATTTTATTTATAATAGGATTATCTTTAAATTCTAAAAAGTGTATTTTGATAATTTAAACCAAATATAACAAATATAAATAAGTTTTCTATATTGAATAGAATTCTCCATGTAAAAAATTCGTGACTTTCTTCCATGTACGATTCCAGTTAGATAAAAATTGTTAAACCATCTTTTAATTAAAAATAATTTAATTATCTTCACGTGGGGTGTAAAATCATCAAAATCTGATTTTTAAAACACAAGATAAAGCTCAAATCAGTAAAGTGAGTATTTAAATTCTAATAATGATTATTATGTCATCGTTATTTTAACGCCAATTTAATTACTTTTTTCTAACTATTTTAAATTTAGAAATCTATGTTCAAAAATTAAAATCAATCTAAGAAAAATTCAAATCAACAAAGAATATAATAATACGAGGATAAAATTTTATAAAACTGTGCATATTTTTTATCCTATTTTATTAAGTTATAGATCATAACTAATCAAATATAATTTATTATTAAATAATAAATTATACGTAAATGGTGATTTTGTTTTATAAGCACTCATAGATACCTAATTTCATTGTTAGCAGGACTATATTCATATTAAAAAAACCGTAGTTTGAAATTGTAGATTTTTTAACCTATATACATTGTAAATTATTAAATTCGAAACTTTAAAAGTTTGTTAATCAATTAGTATAGTACTTTTCTGAAAAATCGTACTTTACAAAAAATATTATCAAATAACCTATGTCTGAAAGAAAAAAATGAAAAAAATTCCTTTTTTTCAAAAAAAAACCCTGTAAATTTTAATATGTTGTTGGTAGATTCAAATCTTAGATCATGGTACATGATAATTTTACCGTTATATGTAATGTTTCTCAACAATTTAATTTGAAAGATCCAACGATCATGGATTGATCAAACAAATCGACCACACGTCCACACTTATAAGAAAACTTTCATTATTTAGTCTTTAATATAATAACATAGATATTTACGGGATATACTATAAAAAAAAATGAATTTTATACAGAATTTTGATCGTCACGGTGTACTACTTTAAAAGAATAACTATTACAAAAAAAATAAAATTTAATTGATAATTTATTTTCTCAAAAGTTCAAAGTTCCCGCATCATTAACATATTACAAAAAAGAGTATATTATATTTTAGCAATAAATATTTAAAAAAATTAAATATTATAAATATTATAAATATTAAGAAAAATTAATGATGTTATCCTGGTACAGTAGTTTGGTCCTAAATACCGCAAAAACATTCTCAACCGTTATATCCAATACTTTTAAAAATAGATGATCAAGATTATATCATATAAAAAGAAATTATTATCTAAAAATGATATAAGTTAAAAGATATTATATTAGGATTGGATTTTCCAAAAAGTTAAAACATAAAAATAGTTGTAATTAAATAAGGAAACCCATTTATAACCAAAATAATAAAAATCGTTTAATCTTAAATAGATAGGTGAAAACCGTTAGATTTAACATTAAAACCTGTATTTGGTTAATAAAGGTTATTCTAATAATCTAAACTACATTAAGTAGATTTTCTAAATTGAATAGAATTCTCAACATTAAATTTCGTCACTTTATTCTCTTTTTAGTTTTAAAATAGTTTTTAATTAAAAAAAAACTATTAAACCACAACTAAATTAAAGATTATTTTGTGAATTTCATGTGAACCGTAAAATTGGTCAAATCTAACTTTTATAACTCAATATAAACAAATATTAAATTGAGCGTGTAAAATGTAATAAATATCAAATTTTTAACTTTAATTTTTTTTGGCTAAATCTTTTTTAACAATAATTTAATCATGTAAACTAATAACTTTTAAATATTAAAATATTCATAAATAAATATAATTATAAATATTAAAAAAACAATCGTGTGTTGTATTGTAATTCATAAATAACAGTGCGGGCTATAAGCTAGTGTTAAACAAAATAAGTATTAGTATTTGTTAGTTAGTATTACCTTTATTGAAACTTTTATTGATGTTATAAGATTGTATTTTGCGAACTTGGATGTTTATAGTAAATCAGTATTCATGCAAATTCACGGTTGTCTTTTATAAGCCTTCATTCAGATGAATAGTAAGATGAATATTAAATTTATATATTTATTTCTATATTTATTAATATTAAATTTGGTTTTATTAAATATTTTTAATATTTTATTGAAAGAAATAAACAATTCCTAAATTTGAAAGACTTAGAAAGAAATAATCAAAGTTGAGTATAAAAGAATAAAAAATTACTACTTATTAGACTTCACATGGTTAATTTACTATTCTTACTCTATATTGAGTTCTAAAAATCACATTTAGACGATTTTACAGCTCAAGCAAAACTTAAGAAATTATCTTTAATTTAGACATTCTTTAACAATTATTATCTAGTCGAAATTAGCCGAAAATTAAAGAGAAAATAAAGTTACGATTTTTTACATTAGAAATCCTATTCAATTTAGAAAACCTACGTATATTTGTTTTATATTATCAAAATTTATTTATTTTGTATTTGAATATAATTCTACTGTCAATCCAATAAATTTTTTTAATATTAAATTTAACGATTCTCATTTTTGTAATTTAAAATCCAACAGTCTGTACAATTTTGGTTGTCCATGTACCGTACTACTATCCTCCAGGGCCATACTACCAAAAAAACCAGCTAAAATCTCTCTTACGTTTATTATATATAAAGATATAATTATGGAACAATTAAAAAGCTACCCATATACCTAATTTAATATTTATTAAGAATTTTTTTTATAATTTTTTTAATAGATTTGAATATTTTAACAAAATATTAAAATTAAAAATTTTACAACAAAATAAATACTTAAAATTTACATGAATAAATAATAAAAGTAATTCCTGCAATGTATCTATACTATATTATTAAAGCCGAAACATTGAAAGTTTTGGTTTTCGGTTAACGGTCGGTTTTTGGTTTTCGGTACTTTTTCTAATTAATAAATTAATAATATAATCAAAATTCGGGAAAATTTTATTCTACATTAATATTTCACTATATTTTAGTATATAAAAATCAAATAATACTGAAATCTAATCAAAAAAATGGAAATGTGTGATCTAATTTGTTTAAATTTAGGATACACTGCTACAAATATACTTCTTTATTTTTAGGATAACGAAAGCTACTACAAATCAAATCTTTAATAGAATTGTATTATTGTCAAGTTACCAAAATAGTAACTAGATGATTGGCTTTTATAATTAAAATATATTTTTTCTAACAAAATCTACTTCTTTTCTAAAAATATCATTACAATTATCTTTAAATTAAAACATTTTACATTTTATATTTGTTATTACTAAAATCTATGTTTTCCAAAAATATGAGGTGCAATCCTTACTGTTATACCCAAAATTTGTACAAAGAAAGGTTTGACCATGAGCATAAAAGTCAATCATGTCATAAGGCTAGTCAAGCCAATAATATTATTATGATGTGTTTAATCAAAGAAATTCTCCAACGATATTGGGTATTACCCTATTAGGCTTGTCAAAGTTATACTTGCTAACTTTGGTCGTGCCAAGGTTGGAGCGCCAACGTTGGACGTGATAAGGTTGGAGCGTCAACGTTGGGCGTGCCAAGGAATATATTAATATGAAGGATAGATGAAGGAAACATGAGGTGAACTTGGAGCTCCAAAACAGGGCAGGACCAAGGTTGGAGCGCTAACCCGGCCTGGGACCAAGGTTGGAGCGCCAACCAGGGCAAGGACCAAGGATGGAGCGCCAACCCGGCCCAAGACCGAGGTTGGAGCGCCACCCTTGGGTGAGGTACAACCTGGCGCGCCAAAAGGCTATGGAAGGCCAAGTTGGGGCGCCAACTTGAAGATGACATGGAGAGGAGACAAAAGATTATTTAGTGAGTGACATGCCTTAAGGATTTATAGAAGACAATAAAATGAAGGCCTAATTCTGTATTCTAATAAGTTATCCTTATTGGGGAATTTAGGTATGATTAAGCTTGTCTATGCACTCAAAGGGTCTATTTCTGTATTCTAGCAAGTTATCCTTGTTGGGGGAGTGAGATACACCTGGTGCGACGATAACTTTGGAGAACTTACCCTGTAGTCTGGTGGGTTATCCTCATCGGGGGGTAAGGATCAGCTTGTGCATTTGGAGTAAGTCGTGACTTTTCCCTGCAACTAATGACTGGTGTGGTAGTTGGTAGCGGTTGATGTTAGCTCCAATAGTTAGGGCTAATGTTGTATCCGTGAAGGTACGGTCGTGGTTGAGCCTTGGGGTCATCGGCTAGGCTTCATCGTATGGGCTCTCCTTAGTGGGCTTGGATATGCATTTTATGACTAGTTAAGAGTTCTAGTCCGACATGGACTATGCTTGACACTTATCTTAAAGGAGACCTATCTCTAGTAGACTTAGGACCCTTGTAGTCCGGCCAAGGAGTTCTATCTCTAGTGGACTTAGTATCCTTGTTCTATTAGAACTACGTGAAGCTTGATCCCTATAAATATAGGGTACGTAGGCACATTAAAGGGGTTGGACGTTGAGAGCTCAGAGAGACCACCATAACTCCTTTGATCTCAGCTTCTTAAAAACATAATTACCACCGCTCTCCGGTGATTATTCCGTCATAGAACCACCATCATAGATCTTAGTTTTGGCTTATAACCTCAAATTTTGTTATCACAAATTCCTCCGTTAACAAATTGGCGCTAGAAGGAGGGGATTCAAGATCTACATCTAGGAGGAAGGATGTTCATTATGACGTGGTTCTTATGGAGAAGTTTGTTAGATCGATGGGAGCTCCAAGCGAAATTCTACCCCAACAGCAAAATGTGGACATGGTTTCAAGGCAGCAACAAGGTGTTGGGCATGGTTTCAAGGTAGCAGAAAGGTGTTGGATATGGATTCAAGTTAATAGCAAGGTTTTCTGGTGGTGATATGGAACAGGCGAGATCCTAAAAACAAGGAGGACGGTGAGGTCCTAAAAACAAGGAAGAAGGCTATATAGTTGGAAAGTCCTAAAGTTTCGGGTTACATCTGTGAGGTTGACATAACAGCTACAACCATCTCTAACTTAGTTGGCGCGCCAACATGGTCAAGTTGGAAGGATTTGAAGGGATGGCTGATTTTGAGTATAATTAGAAGATAATTTGGATTACTGGGCTACACGGGCTGCCTACAATATTTGGGTCATATCTTGAGTTCCAGAAGTCCGATTTTGATGATCTTACAGTCCACACGAAGCTTATGGAATTCTCTTTAATTCTGAGATGATCCTATAAGAAAGATACAAGTGGAACAGCTCAGAAACTGGCGCGCCAACTCCTCACCTGACGCTCTAACAACAAGTATTCTTAGGAAGCCCTTTTCAACCAAGTTGACGCGATAACTTTGCTGAGTTTACCTTCTCATGTTAGTTGACGCGCCACATCCTCTCAGGGTGCACAAACCAGGTGATAAGCTAACCTTCTTGTTATTTATTAGTGGTATTTGTTGTCTATGTTTTGTAGGAAGAAAGCTTGGAGAATAAATAGAGCACATAGGAGTGCGTCCAGGATGCATCCAAACCAAGTTGGTGTGCCAATATTGCTAAATCAACTATCTCCTACGAGTTGACGTGGCAACATAGTCAAGTTCTTGTGGTACATACCCTAAGGTCAACAACTAACATTTTTATTATTAGTTATTGTTGTCTAGACTTTTTTAGAAAGGTGGCTAGGACAAGAAACAACACCAGGATTCGTATAGCATGCAAAGGATGAAAGCTTAGCTGCAACCCTAAGCAACAAGTTGGCGCGCCAACCCCTCACCAAACGTGCCAACAAGGTTGCCCCCTCAGCATGTCAGAGGTCCCAAGGATCGTGTCTCCTCGAGGATGCGTCCTCTGAAAAAATGTCTACCAACAGTTCTAATGAAGACAAAAGATGATCGTACAAGATCCGACGCTTGAGCCACTCACTCGTCTTTCAAAACACGTCCTTCCTCCAAGGCACGCCCAACTCAACATGGAGGCGAGGCCCCATGATCCAAAGAGAGCGCCCCCTGATTCTCGAGAGAATTACAGGCCGAGGCCCCATGGACATGAGCGAACCCCCTCACGTGACAACTCAATATGGAGGCGAGGCCCCATGATCCAAAGAGAGTGCCCCCTGATTACAGGTCGAGGCCCCATGGACATGAGTGAGCCCCTCCACGGGAGAATGCTAATATAAAATGTACTAGAAGACTAGAAGAGGCTTCGACATTGCCCTCATCCACTTAGGCCGCCCTACGCAAGAGGGCGCACCCTCACGACGCTGGGGGGTAGTATTGATGCATCTCTCGGCTCTTCCTATGAACAGAGTATCCTTACGGGGATGCTTCTTCATGAAAAAACGTTTGAAGATACAATTGACGTCTATTGTGTGCCCCTTTGCCGGACAGAGGTGCTAAGGATGCCCCTTCGTGAGACGCCCTTCGTAGGATGCTTCCTTGGGAGATGTCTCTTCATGAGATGCCCCTCTCGTGTGTCGAGATTCGAAGTATTTTATGATCAGAGAGTGCCCCCTAACATTTTAATGAAACTTTTGAGGATGAGGCCCCCAAATAGTCATGTGAGCATTTGATGGGTTATTTTCAATAGGAGGCTCGTGCCCTATTATCAATAAGGTGGCTCTATGACCCCTCATTCTATTAATAGTTGGTTAAAGTATGACAATGCTTGTAAATTAAACTACATGGTAAATTAATTACCTCCTAGTCTGGGGGTAATCCATACACACTTTCCCTAGTATTAATTGCGGCGATGAAATAAGCAAACTTTTGAGAATGCTTGTGAAATATTGAGCCCAACAAATGTTTTCTATCAGAAAAAGATACGCGTGCAGGCTAATAAGCCTAGAAACTCAAGATGGGTTCAACAAGAAAAGTACGAAGAAAATCGAGGCCCCGTTATTATGATAGGGACGCATTCATAGAGACAACATATAAAGTGCACCAGGGTGCTTTACATAAGAAAAGCCATTACCTGATATCAAGTTAAAGGAAAAATTAAAATCGAAGGCTGACAAGGGTACAAAGACTTTCTGGAAATAGAGGAAATTATGAAAACGCGCCTTGATTACAAGTTAAAAAACTTGTATAAAAAATGGGTGTTCGAAAAACGAAGATTGGTGCATACAACAATGATAACTTATAAAAGATATTGGAGTTGCTATTTCATAAAAGAAAAAAAAAATGAAGCATAGACATGAAGATACTGCGTTAACATCTGTTTTGACAAAACGGAGGTCGTCTATGCTGGGCTAGTATGGAAGGAAGAAAAATATAAGCAGGATGATGCAAAGTGGCACGTTGTCAACCTATATTGACAAAGTAGAAAACCAAAGCTTGTAATGAAAGAATACGAGCTAAATTAAAAAGAAAAAACTAAGAAAGAAAGTAGCTGTGGCGTTGATCTACATGTGGGGAATATGAAGAATTTTTGGAGAATCTAAAAATAAAGGGCGCGCCTTTTATTTTATTACGGGCACTGAAAATTGAAGAGTTTGCGGAGGAAGTAGTTTGATAAATAAGTATGGCAACGTGCTAGCTAGTACCTTTGTGCATATAACTGGCGATGACGGAGAGAAACAATGGTTCAAGAATTTATACAAGGTTGTTTGCGTATAAGCTGAATGAAAGAACGAGCAGATACTTAAAAAATGGAGGCCATGCACATAGATAGTCAATCAGCTTCAGGAATGGAGGACAAGCCTTCCACGATCTGCAAGGCCCGCGAGGTTAAAAAAAATATATATACATAAGTATATTATTATTACAGAGGTTGAAGTAAGGCATGCCTACATTAAAAATAAATAAATATAGAACGTTGCTATGCTTTAGCAAGAGATAGTGAATGATCCGGTATACTCCGTTTTAGCCAAAACATGAAGAAGCAGCAAAATATATCATTAAAAGGCGCGCCCGGTTAAAAATTGAAGGAACTGAAGACAAGTTGGTGACTTTATTTTCCTATTTCACCTGCAGAAGATAGAGGATGAGATATATATAAAATCAAGTACAAGGGATGAGAACAGTATCTGGTGGAGTAAAACAAAGTTTGGAGAGTCAAGGGCGTACCTTCTAAAAAAAATAGAATTTGAAGAAAAAGTATGTGGCTGGTTGGATTAAAGGATGGAGTTAAAAGGTGGAAATATTATTTAATACAAATATTGAGGTGAAGTGTTGGTGGGATTCACATGATGGTGAAAAGCAAATTAAAAGTGTGGCAAAATATACATAAGAAATCTAGCCACTGCAGTATGGGTGTGCTAAAATGATTTTTAATTTAAGACAGAACAAGCCAAAGCTAAAATGTGGTTGCTGCTAGTGATATATTATACATGTGAAGTGGAAAGAGATAAATGAAGCATCAAAGTTGTTGGTAGCTGGCTAAGGCGCGCCCTGATTAAAATTAAAAGATTATTATCCTTTAGACTATAGAACGCACCTCAAAAGTATATATACAAGATCAGATGAATGATGACTAGATAAAGAAGAAAAATACATGTGAAAAATGTATAAAGCAGATGATCTTGAAAAGTTTGGAACACGACAAATGCAGCTGGAACACCCATGCTTGTATAATAAGAGAGCATTATGGTGTTTGAATTAAAAAGTGTTGTACCCATATTTCGTTGAAGAAGGGCGCGCCCCTAAACCAAAAATGTATGAACATAATTGGTGGTGGCTTCGACTTCGTCAGGGCGCGTGTATGTTTGTGAGTCTCAGTAAATTGAAGAAGATTTCTGGACAAGAGCTGATAATCCCAAAGGGCGGTTTAATGGAAAAAGGAAAGAAAGCTGAAAGTTAAAGCCCAGCTACATGGTTGTACGAGAATTCATGCGTGACTAAAAAACATGATCAAAAATAGCAAGTGGGGTCCGCATTCCTACAACCTAAAGCTATGAATATAACCAAAACAGAGCAAATAAAGAACTGGGAATTACTTAGGCGCGCCTACAATGAGTGGTTTGGTATTTGCTTGAGGCAATTTATGATTTGAATGGGTTAGGAGTAAATATTCATGGAAGTCTGCATGGATGCAGAAGCCTGCACAAAATGAAAAGGAAGTCTGCATGGATGCAGTGGACGTGCCTTGTGGAATAATTTAAGACGCGCCGTATTCTAATAGCTAGTGGGATGTTTGAAAAAGTGTGATGTGGCTTTGTTCTATTTATTTACGCATGTAGTTTTAATGTAGCAAAACTATTGAGCTAAAACATAGTGGGCGCGCCGCCGAAAGGAAGAAGCAGAATGGTGCAACTTGTTGATATTGAGCCATGTGGTGTTAATGTATTATTAAAAGGAGAAGACTAAATATATATTGTATGCATGATTGTATATGGGATATAATAGATTTACTTCAGTTAAAAAAAAAAATTGACCAATCGAGGAGCCAGCATGATCAAATGGTACATCTATCTCTACACGGGTGAAAAAGACCATAGGTTGATGCTTGCTGATTCTATTAAAAGGATAATAAAGGAGAATGAAAGTGTGGTAAAGTTGTTGGGTCCACGTGAAGAAGTATAAAGAAAATGAAGAAGGCAAAGAATAATACGTAGATGAGATCATGCATGCATTCAAAGTGTAATAAATTATGCATAAGGAATGTGAGTTAATGGTTGTGATCATCAAGAAAGGGGACCCGCATGTCATAAAAGAAAGAAAGAAAAAATGAAGTGGAAGATGAGACATGGGTGAATGTACGAAGAATAGGAATCTTGATAAATTAAGAACAATAATTGTAGCGACTCCTATTAGAAGTGGTGCATTTGATTGAGATAATTAGAAAGGCTGATATCTAATAATGGGACCATTTTAATAAATAAATCTTAAATATGGTTGAATGACCATTTTGTTCATATTGCAATCATAATGGGTTCTGCTTGCTTCAAATTTTGAAGTGAGAATGAACGGCAAGGTGGTGTGTTGATAGAAAACAATACTCGAGCAAATATCAAGACGCGCCTTGGACATGATGTAGCTACTACACAATTGAGAAGCAGAAATAGAAGAGCAAGAGAACAAAAGGTAATGCAATAAAATAATGTTCTAGCAGTGTTGAAGGAATCCTACTGCTATAAAAAGAGTAATTAAAGGAGGAGCACTTTGAATATTTTATGTGACTACATAAAAGTGCAGAAACTTTGCAAGGATGCGCCTCGATTAAATAAAAAAAAAAAAAAAATATCCCGGTAGCTGACTCGGGGCACTCGTGCATATAAAAGAAGGAGAAAGTGACATGAAACTTTCATAATAAAGAGAATGCACAACTTTAGAGTATAAAATAAAAGTAAGAAAGGCAAAATTGGCAGGCCCTGTTTTAAAGATGGACAAGCAGACACAGACCGTAGTTAAAGACTTCAAATAAAACATAGAGTTGCATAAATCAATAGCATGATGCAGTGGTGGCACAGATTTTGGGGGAATCTATAAAAGTTTTTGGAGCGTTAAAATATATGGAAGACGTTGATACAAAGTTGAAGCGCCAACTCTGAGTTGAAGCGCCAGCATTGAGTTAGAGTGCCAATATTGAGGAACAATTTTACAAATTTTTAGTTTGATTTATCAAAGCCCTTTTGTACTTTTCAAATACAATAGAGGCTTGGGGGGTAGTTGTTATACCCAAAATTTGTACAAAGAAAGGTTTGACCATGAGCATAAAAGTCAATCATGTCATAAGGCTAGTCAAGCCAATAATATTATTATGATGTGTTTAATCAAAGAAATTCTCCAACGATATTGGGTATTACCCTATTAGGCTTGTCAAAGTTATACTTGCTAACTTTGGTCGTGCCAAGGTTGGAGCGCCAACGTTGGACGTGACAAGGTTGGAGCGTCAACGTTGGGCGTGCCAAGGAATATATTAATATGAAGGATAGATGAAGGAAACATGAGGTGAACTTGGAGCTCCAAAACAGGGCAGGACCAAGGTTGGAGCGCTAACCCGGCCTGGGACCAAGGTTGGAGCGCCAACCAGGGCAAGGACCAAGGATGGAGCGCCAACCCGGCCCAAGACCGAGGTTGGAGCGCCACCCTTGGGTGAGGTACAACCTGGCGCGCCAAAAGGCTATGGAAGGCCAAGTTGGGGCGCCAACTTGAAGATGACATGGAGAGGAGACAAAAGATTATTTAGTGAGTGACATGCCTTAAGGATTTATAGAAGACAATAAAATGAAGGCCTAATTCTGTATTCTAATAAGTTATCCTTATTGGGGAATTTAGGTATGATTAAGCTTGTCTATGCACTCAAAGGGTCTATTCCTGTATTCTAGCAAGTTATCCTTGTTGGGGGAGTGAGATACACCTGGTGCGACGATAACTTTGGAGAACTTACCCTGTAGTCTGGTGGGTTATCCTCATCGGGGGGTAAGGATCAGCTTGTGCATTTGGAGTAAGTCGTGACTTTTCCCTGCAACTAATGACTGGTGTGGTAGTTGGTAGCGGTTGATGTTAGCTCCAATAGTTAGGGCTAATGTTGTATCCGTGAAGGTACGGTCGTGGTTGAGCCTTGGGGTCATCGGCTAGGCTTCATCGTATGGGCTCTCCTTAGTGGGCTTGGATATGCATTTTATGACTAGTTAAGAGTTCTAGTCCGACATGGACTATGCTTGACACTTATCTTAAAGGAGACCTATCTCTAGTAGACTTAGGACCCTTGTAGTCCGGCCAAGGAGTTCTATCTCTAGTGGACTTAGTATCCTTGTTCTATTAGAACTACGTGAAGCTTGATCCCTATAAATATAGGGTACGTAGGCACATTAAAGGGGTTGGACGTTGAGAGCTCAGAGAGACCACCATAACTCCTTTGATCTCAGCTTCTTAAAAACATAATTACCACCGCTCTCCGGTGATTATTCCGTCATAGAACCACCATCATAGATCTTAGTTTTGGCTTATAACCTCAAATTTTGTTATCACAAATTCCTCCGTTAACACTTACTTATTTATTTTAAAACCTATTTTAATACTCTATTTAATATATAATAAAATAATATAAAAATAGTAACTAACTGATTGCCTTTTATAATTAAAAAAAAATCTAACAAAATCTACTCCTTTTCCAAAAATATCACGACAATTACCTTTAAATTAAAACATAATATCTTTTATATTTGTTATCACTAAAATCTCTATTTTCCAAAAATATGAGGTGCAATCGTTACTTATTTATTTTAAAATCTATTTTAATACTCTATTTAATAAATAATAAAATAATATAAAAATATTAACTAGCTGATTGCCTTTTATAATTAAAACATTTTTTTTGTAACAAAATCTACTTCTTTTCCAAAAATATCACGGGCAATTACCTTTAAATTAAAATATATTACCTTTTATATTTGTTATCACTAAAACCTCTATTTTCCAAAAATATCAATTGCAATTCTTACTTATATATTTTAAAACTTATTTTAATACTTTTAATTATTTAATTTTTTTTTACCTATTTTAACAAGTGAACGTATTTTTTTTAACAAATACAATTAATATAATTAAAACACATCATCACTAAAATCCCTATTTTCCAAAAATATGAGGTGCAATCCTTACTTATTTATTTTAAAACCTATTTTACTACTCTATTTAATAAATAATAAAATAATATCAAAATAGTAACTAGCTGATTGCCTTTTATAGTTAAAACATTTTTTTCTAACAAAATCTACTTTTTTCCAAAAATATCACGGGCAATTAACTTTAAATTAAAATATATTACCTTTTATTTTAAGTGCAACTTATATATTTTAAAACCTATTTTAATACTTTTAATTATTTAAAAAAACTTACCTATTTTAACAAGTGAACGTATTTTTTTAACACATAAAATTAATATAATTTAAACACATCTAAAAATATTACGTGCAATTACTTTTTTTTAATTAAAACATGTTAACTTTTCTATTTGTCCTTATTAAACAAACTTACTTATTTTAACATGTCAACATATTTTTTTTAATAAATACAATTAATATAATTAAAACACTTCTAAAAATATCACGGTCAATTACTTTTTTTAATTAAAACATGCTAGATTTCTATCTGTCCTTATTATTAATATTATTTTATTATAAAATAATATTAATAATACCTCATTTATCTTCCTCGGTCTCATTTGTATTTTTTTTTATATTTTTTTTATGTTCAAATGAATATTTAAGTTTCCATTTTATAATATATCATATTAATTTTTACTTTTATTTTTAATAATTTCCGTTCACATTAAATTTTTTAGTTTATTATTTTTAAGGCCCGTGCCTTGCACGGGTTATAGGCTAGTATTATTAAAGCCGAATCATTAAAATTTTGGTAGTCCGTATTTTGGATCGGGTTTATGTACTTTAATAACTTAAGTAGAACACTAACTTCGATTGTGCTCTAATTAAAATTTCAACCCATAAGTGATTATCTATTTCCGCTAAAACTTATTTTTTTTCTAGATTTCTTAACTAAAATTTTTTCATTTTCTAAAAATATCACGGAATTATTATTAAATTTTATCATTTAAAAATTTTAAGCCTGCAAAATTATGTAAAAATGTTAAGCCTGCAAAATTATGTAAAAATTTTAAGCCTGCAAAATTATGTAAAATTTTAAGCCTGCAATATTATTTTGAGAAGATGGTAAAATCGCAAAAAAACTTTAAAAAAGTAGTATTTTTGATAAATATCCTTGATTACTACTATTATATTTTATTATTTTTCCTACTCTTATTATATAATTCTACTCTTATATGATGAGATATAATTATGTAATTGTTAGGAGTCGAATCTAACAAATCTAAATCTAAATGCACCATTTATTCATCAAATAAATTTCACTCCAGATAATTTAAATTAAAATAATAATAAAAAATATATATATATAACTAACATAATGTCATAATGTACTAAAACAAATGTATACAGTTTGACTAAAAGCAACGACTTATGTAATTAAAATACAGTCAATGAACAATATTATTATTTTGACTCATTATTCACTCTAGCTCAGTCGACTCAATCCAGCCTTAAAATCAGGGCTTAAATTGATTTTTGACTTTAAGTTGAAAAATGTTTGTTTGTGTAACAAGTTAAAAAAAACAGCTTAAAGTATGAGGTACTTTTTGAACCACTTAATTTATTTTTGTGATTTTATTCAATTAAAGTTAATATTATCATTCAAATAGACTATTTATTAAATTTGTTTTTATTTTAATATTTTTAATAACTCATAAGTTAACACTAATACAAATTTATCCAAACAGGTAATTTTCACTTTTCACTTACGTCATAAGCAATAATTTTAAGTTTTTACAACCTCCTACTGAGTTTACTTATAACTGGTCAGCTCTCAAGAATTGGTCTTATGTGATGTCACTAGCTAGATCATCGAGACATTAACATTTAATGTATATAAATAGAGAGGTTGCTTCTACAAATCAAGAATCACTACATGCACAAACTACTTTCAACTTATAAGAGCAATTAACAGAGATTTCTCAAAAAACAAATATTATAATGGCAGAGAAGAGCAAGATTTTAGTCATTGGAGCTACAGGATATATTGGAAAATTTTTGGTGGAAGCTGCAGCAGAACAAGGACATCAAACCTTTGCCTTGGTGAGGGAAAGTGCAGTTTCAGACCCTGTCAAGGGAAACCTCATTGAGAGCTTTAAAGCCTCTGGTGTTACTGTCATTTATGTAAGAACACTTGATATACATTCAACTGGTGTTTGTATATATGTTCATAGTTGAAATTATCTCTGCTAATCCGTAATTTTGAAATGTACAGGGAGATCTGCATGATCACGACAGTTTAGTGAAGGCCGTGAAGCAAGTGGATGTGGTCATATCAGCCGTAACTTTCCAACAGATACTTGATCAATCCAAGATTCTTGATGCTATTAAAGAAGCCGGAAATGTCAAGGTTCACATATATTTTCTTCTAAGTCGTGTTTGTTTTTGTTCCATGTACATTATTTTCCTAAGCGTAATAAATTGAATGCGAATTTACAGAGATTCATCCCCTCAGAATTCGGAAATGATGTGGATCGTACACATGCTGTTGAGCCAGTAAAAACCAACTTCGCAGAAAAAGCAAATATCCGTAGAGCAATCGAGGCTCATGGAATCCCCTTCACCTATATCATCACTAATTGTTTTGCAGGATACATCCTCCCCACGCTGGCTCAGCCAGGAGGCACTGCTCCACCAAGAGAAACAGTCATCATCCTGGGAGACGGAACTCCCAAAGGTATCCACTCTTTTATCACATATTTTGTGTATGTATGAGCAACTGAAGTAGCTACCAATGGTAGGTATCAACAAACTTGATTTGGACAAGGCTTGAATTTTGTTTCATCTGGCTTGCAGCTGTCTATAACTGTGAACAAGATATTGCCACCTACACCATTAAAACAGTGGACGATCCAAGAACAGTGAACAAGATCCTCTATATCATGCCTCCTCAAAATATCCACTCCTTCAACGATCTTGTTGCCATATGGGAGAAGAAGATCGACAAGGTTCTTGAAAAGATTCATATTCCAGAGGAGCATGTGCTAAAGCAAATCGAAGGTGAGTAGCATCTGTAAGAAATAACATGATAACAACAATAGAATCTGAATCAAACTGCAAGGAAATAATACTGAAAACTAGATGCACTACAAACCAATATAATAGCAAATTAAAAATATCAGATACTTGTGATACTATCTTGTAAATCAGTGGGGATGATGCTATGAAAAGTGATTACAGACGGTTGCTTGGATTGTTATTTCGTTTTTCCCAGTCACAATCTGTTTTAACCTGGTTTGTACAGAACGCAGACACGTTAAGTTAGCCAAATTAACAAGCATTAGAAGAGATGATGTAAACTTGTTTGTGACTGTTTATTGTAATTTTGCAGAGGCACCAATACCGCAGAATCTTATGTTGTCAATCTTCCATTCGGTATTTATCAAGGGAGATCAGACCAATTTCGAGATAGAGGCTTCATTTGGACATGAGGCTTCTCAGCTTTACCCTGATGTCAAGTACACAACTGTTGACGAATACCTTAATCAGTTTGTTTGAGCTTTATTCATGGGACTCGTGATAATATAATTTCGTAGCAAAATAAATAAAGGATGCGTGTGTGCATTTTGTATCAAGTACTGGATGTAGATTTTAGATGTTCATGGTTTACCTTCTTATCTTTATTTCAGTTGATATTGTTTTTTTGACATTTATCGATCCCATACACAGTGATGGCTTCTGTTTGTACTCGGGTTTGCTCAGTCTATATCAGTTGATGTTCCACTACAGTTCCACAATTTTACTGGTTTGGGGTTTCAGTTGCGGAACTTTAAATTGCATTAATGATTTATATATTTCAATTATGGGTTTAGAATTGGAGATCAACAAGAAGATGGCAGCAGCTTGTTTATTCATATGACTTCTTATTTGTTCACAGATCGCCATCCATTTTGCATTATTGTTTGTTTTATACTGATCAGCATTCATACGACTTCTTAATTTATCTCTCTCAAAATAATCAACTTCGACAGGGACCCTAATATATTTACTAATTCAATTGACATTTGGCCTAATGTCATGTCACTAGCTAGATCAACAACATTTTAATGTATACAAATACAGAGGCCGGTTCTACATATCAAGAATCAACTACCTTCAAACTTATAAGAGCCCAGTATATAGAGCTCTCTCAGAAATCAAATCAAATCAAGTAGGTATTATGGCAGAGAAGAGCAAGATTTTAGTCATCGGAGCTACCGGATACATTGGGAAATTCCTGGTGGAAGCAGCAGCAAAACTTGGCCATCAAACCTTTGCCTTGGTGAGGGAAACTGCAGTTTCAGACCCTGTCAAGGGAAAGCTCATTGAGAGCTTTAAGGCCTCTGGTGTTACCATCATTCATGTAAGAACAATTGATTTACTATGATTCATCTACGCTGTGGATGTTTTTAAGTACATACTTAAAATTAACTGTAATTTTGAAATGTAAAGGGAGATCTACACGATCACGAGAGTTTAGTGAAGGCAGTGAAGCAAGTAGATGTGGTTATATCAGCCATAGCTTTCCAACATGTACTTGATCAATCCAAGATTCTTGATGCTATTGAAGAAGCTGGAAATGTCAAGGTTCACACATATTTCTAAGTTTTCTTTTTCTGTTCCCTGTATTATTTTCCTTAGCTTAATTAAGTGAATGCGAATTTACAGAGATTCATTCCCTCAGAATTTGGAACTGATGTGGATCGTACACATGCTGTTGAGCCAGCAAAAACTAAACTTGCAGAAAAAGCTAAAGTCCGCAGAGCAATTGAGGCTCATGGAATCCCCTACACCTATATCATCACTGGTTGTTTTGCAGGATATTTCCTCCCCACATTGGCTCAGCCAAGGGGCACTGCTCCACCAAGAGAAAAAGTGATTATCCTGGGAGACGGAACTCCCAAAGGTGTCAGACTCTTTATCGCATATTTTGCATACTAGCTTATAAAGCACGGGCCGAGCATAAATCGACATTAAAATATTAGTATTAATAAGTATTATTTAAAAATGTATTTCTCGAGAATTGAAAAATATATAATAAATAAATAACAATTTAATTATGTAGTTATAGATCGATGAAACTATTGAATTTAAAGTAAATAAATAAATCTTGTATAATTACGTAGTTGTAAGGATTCGAACCCTGGATGAACCTAAAGAATTTAAAGTAAATAAATCTTATATAATTATGTAGTTGCGAGAAATCGAACCCGGGTTAAGTGATAACCAAATTTGGTATTTTGGTACTTTGGTACTTTAGTACCGCGCGCCATTTTAACATTGTTTTGCTTATTAATAAAGAGTATAGATGAGTAATGTAGCTACCTATGATAGGTATGAACAAATATGATTCGGAGAACAGGCTTGAATTTTGTTCCTTTGGCTTGCAGCTGTTTATAACTGTGAACAAGATATTGCCACCTACACTATTAAAACAGTGGACGACCCAAGAAGCGTGAACAAGACCCTCTACATCATGCCTCGTCGCAGCGTCTACTCCTTCAATGATCTAGTTGGCTTGTGGGAGAAAAAGATCGACAAGGTTCTTGAAAAAATTTATGTTCCAGAGGAGCAAGTTCTAAAGCAAATTGAAGGTGAGTAGAAACCGGATCAAACTAGAATCAAATAATACTCCACAATCTGTTCTCCAAATTAACAAGCATTGGAAGGCATGATCTGAACCATTTTGTTGTTTATATGTAATTTGCAGAGGCAGCGGCTCCGCAGAATCTTATGTTGTCAATCTTCCATTCGGTATTTATCAAGGGAGATCAGACCAATTTCGAGATAGAGCCCTGTTTTGGACATGAGGCTTCTCAGCTTTACCCTGATGTCAAGTACACAACCGTTGACGAATACCTTGATCAATTTGTCTGAGCTTTATTCATGGGACGATCAGTTTGTTTAAGCCTTTACTCATGGGACTCTAGTTACTACAAATTATACATTTATCACATGCCTCCTGTTTGTACTTTAGTTTGGTCAGTCTATATCAATTTACCAAACCCACTAATGATCATAAACAATTCATAACACTTGCAGCATTATTTGACTATTAATTCAAGTTCTTTTTTCTTGAATTTTTTTAGTCTAAGGGACAACTTTAACGACTAGAGCTAGAGGTACCGAATTGATGTCAATAATTTAGACGGAATATATATATATTTTTTTGATGGATAATTGTTATTTATTTATCATGGAAAGAACTTTTTTTAATTTTCCACAGTTGTTCAATTATCTCGTACATTTCCAACATAATTTTTTTATTTGTATAATGTAAAAGTTAATTTGAGCCCCAAAAAACATACCCATGTTTGCTGTAAAAAACTAGTGTTGTTTGTAAAAGATAAGCGGTAAAAAGGGGACGCAATAATAATAAGTAATTAACTAACTTATAAGTAATAATAATAATAAGTAATAAGTTAATTTTATCTTTCTATTTTTAAATATTTTTTTAATTTAAAATGTAAAGATTAAAATCATTGTATTTAATAATTATTTTTTTAAATTTAATTTAAAAAACTCTTTAAGACCCGTATAATTTATAAAAATTCGTATAACTTGTAAGAATTCACGATAATAAGCGGAGTAATAAAATAGAAAGAGAGAGGCAAGATTTGAGAGGAGACGAAGCTGCGGCTGCTTCTTCTTTCTCTTTGATTTCACACACACAGAGTAATGGGTGTAGAATTGGAGGGAAGCAGGAAGAAGAGTGGCCCAGTAGCTCCAGTGGTAGTGGGGCTTCAACCAGCTGCTCTACTGGACCATGTTGCCAGGGTCGATGCTTCTCTTCTCTCCCAGATTCCTGGTGAATCTGGTGGATCTTTCCCTGTAATTTCACCCCCCCCTTTCTTATTTACTGCTTCTTTCTTCTTATGATTATCAGATTTTCTTGATTTCGATTGTTTTTCTATAATTTTAATATCAATTCACTTGCTTCCTAGTTTTTTTGCCATTTTATAATTTTCGAATAAAGTTTGTTGTTTTAGGCAAGTTTTGTTGTCTCTAGATTGGATTTTTATATGTATGATTCAACCCGTTTTCAATAAGCTACCTGACGCACATTTTTTAAGTTTGCTAAATTCAAAGTTGCAATTTTTTCGCAATTTGCAGTTTCTTATTAGTATATGAAGTAGTGTTTGATAATTGTCTGTTTGAAGGAACAAAATACAGATGTGAAGTTGTACATTGTGGGCTGTTGGATCTTGTAAGAGCTTAATTTCGTGTTTGTAGGTTGCTATTGAAGAGCTCAGACATATTCTTAAAGAGGTTAATACCCATATTCTCTCTTCTACGGATGATATGTCTCCTACGAAAACTATAGCTGGTGGCAGTGTGGCCAATACGATTCGAGGACTGGCTGCTGGCTTTGGAGTCTCTTGTGGAATTATTGGAGCTTTTGGGGATGATGAGCAAGGGAACTTGTTTGTGGATAACATGAGCTCCTACGGAGTGGACCTCTCAAGATTGCGGAAGAAGAGCGGACACACAGCGCAAGTGAGTGTCATATTTAATCATTTTATTCTTATTATTAAATATATATTTCTTTTGCTAGATACTGACAGCTGGTTGCGGTTGCAGTGTGTTTGCCTGGTTGATGCATTGGGAAATCGAACAATGAGACCTTGTCTCTCCAGTGCTGTTAAAGTCCAGGTGCACACTGCTTTCAATATAATTTCTATGGACCTTTGCAGATTGCTCATCAAGATGAGCTGACATATATCATTATCTTGCTTTTTGTTCATCAGGCAGATGAATTAACTTCTGATGATTTTAAAGGTTCAAAGGTGAGACATTTTAGTTCCATTTGTTGCTTATGAAGTGGTTTCACCTTTTTACATCTGTTGTGTTTTTCCATTTTTATTTATTTGTCACAATTAGTCATGTATCATAATTAATTTAATTTTAAACTTTGTAAGTGCGTATTAAAAGACAGAATACAACTTTATGCTTATATTCATGATCTTCTCTGCATTTTACAGTGGTTAGTAATGAGGTATAGTGCTTACAATTTAGAAGTTATACATGAAGCTATTCGAATAGCTAAGCAAGAAGGCCTTTCCGTGTCCCTGGATTTGGCAAGTTTTGAGGTACATTTGGCACATGCTTTATATACTTAAAAAAAGTTTTCTTTTTTTTGTGTGTGTTATTTCCTACTTCAATCTTTCAGTGAATTCTATAAGCAATAGGCACACACACATACATTATATGTTGGAGTTACCATTGAACATTGATTGTACCCTGATAAGTAATGTCATGGATTAAAACTACTTTTATGATATTTTAACAGATCTAAGGTTTTTTTTAGTCATTACAGATCAAAGCTGATCATTTTTATGTACCATTCTTTGTTTCTACTCCATTATATTTTAGTACAATGCCTCAATCTATTATTTGGTGCTCCTTTCCTGCCCAGATGGTTAGAAAGTTTAGAGTACCACTTCTACAGTTATTGAAATCGGGAAATATTGATCTGTGTTTCGCCAATGAGGATGAAGCAACAGAACTGCTTAGGTAACTATCAATCACTTAGTAACTATCAATCACTTAGCATATAATGGTTTTATAGTTTGTGAACCAAAAACGAGCATGATAGAAGATGTGTCAATTGTGTAAACACTGCTTTGACAATGTTGTGTACGTATTATGATGCACAAAAAGTGTGTCTAATGCTCATTGTAACTGTTTAGGGGGGAAGAAATTGCCGATCCTGAAGCTGCACTTGAGTTTTTGGGGAAACACTGCCAATGGGCTGTGGTGACTTTAGGCCCCGGCGGATGCATTGTGAAGCACAAAAATGAGGTTAGTGACTAGTGAGTGATGAAATTATATCTGCATTTCAAGGGCTTTAGTGCTCCCACAAGTAATGATTATATTGCAAAATCTACTTCATTTTGCAAGTAAGAATTATATAAAACTTGTAATCATTGCAGATAGTCCGAGTTCCAGCTATTGGGGAAACAAAGCTAGTTGATGCTACAGGGGCTGGCGATCTGTTTGCAGGTGGGTTTTTATATGGGTTGGTGAAGGGGCTATCAGTTGAGGAATGCTGCAAAGTGGGTGCATGCAGTGGCGGGGCAGTCATTCGTTCTCTTGGTGGTGAGGTGTCCCCGGAAAACTGGCAGTGGATGTACAAACATATGAAGACTAAAGGACTATCTATCCCTGCCTCATTAATAATGTCATCGGAGTACTAAAACCAGAATAGTTGTTTTTCATTTGTTTGTCATGCGTAGTGATTTTGTATGGACGTATGGTATGTCATATGTGTAAGCTGCACTCTGGACATGCAACCTTCAGGGTTAAAGTCAATTTTAACTCTTTTTTTATACAAAATAAACAATAATAATCATTTTTAAAATTTTGGTTAATTTTAATTCATGAGATACCCAACTGTCGGTGGAGTATCTCATATATATATATATATGAGGGAGGTTCAATGAGTAACTAAATTAGCCAAGTAACCTAGTAACTAAATATACACCTTCAGATTAGATAAAAACAACGATCAAGATTGAACAGGAAAACAGGTGTACACCGCTTTGTGAACACCTCTTTGTGAAGTCGTTAGTGTTCTCAACTGTTTTCCTTTTTCATTTCTGTCAGTTCACCAAATTACAACAACAATAAAATAATTTAACATCAAATTGTAGATTTTTAACATGACACTTAAATAAAATTACATAAATTATGAAATTCAAGAAATCATTTTATATGATTATAATACGCACATTTGAAATTGTAAAACATAAAATGAATTATAGATAAAATTAAACACAAAAAAGTACACAACATAAAATGTTCAGAACACATTTTACCATAAAAAAAATTATACAACATACGGAAAAAGTTATAAAACATGCAATAAAAGTCTAAAAGTACGTAATAGCATTAGAAAATACAAATACAAACAAGTAAGACATAAAAGGTACAAAACACAATTAGAAAATGTATAAAAGAAGGAATAAAAAAATAAAAAACACAATAAAATAATAGTACAGAAAAACAAGATAAATAAAAAAAATAAAAAACACAATAAAACTATAGTATAGAAAACAAGAAAAATAAATTAAAGAATACAGAACATAATACAAAATATTACAAATACATAACATAATAAAAATGACAATTATACAAAAAAACATGAAAAATAAATTCCAAAATAAAATATAAACAAGTTCATGATATAGAAAAATTATGATAATTCACATAGAAAACATCATACAAAAATAAATTACAAAATACAGGACATTAAATCTATATAACACAAAATTAATACAGAACACAAGAAAATGTAAAAAAAGAACAAAGAACAAAAATAAAATTATGAAAAATAAATTACAATATAGAACATAGTACACAATATAAAAAATTTACAGAATCTAAAGAAATTCACCGTACAATAAAATGAAAATAAATAATGGGATATAGAATATAAAAAATACAATACAGAACACAGTACACAAAAAATTTACACAACCTAAAAATGCACAACATATAAAAATTATAAAATACAAATTGTAAAATGTAAAGATATAAAAAAAATTCATTACATGTAAAATTTATAAATAAAATAGAAGTATGTATATTGATTATGTGAAACTTAAAAAAACTGATACGGCAAAAAGGACGTGTATATTTGGAAGTTAACGGACTTCAACGGGAGTAAATAAGTTCCTCATTGAGACCTGCTATATATATATACTAGCCTAAAAACCCGTGCGAAGCACGGGCCTGCTTATTTACTGAAATAATTTTTCGCACGAAAATGTATATATATCGAAACAATTTTGTAATTAAAATTAATTTTGAATTTATCTTATATTTGTATAAATTTTTTTTAATTTTTTTAATATTTAATAAGATTTCACAAAATTTGTAAAAAAAATCTATAAAATAAAGATCAAATTATTATTTTCATTTGACAAAATATTAATTTAGTTTTAAATGTCGTGAAATGCATTTTATCAAATTCAACAATTAAATATAATCTAAATGATTATTTTAGTATAGTTGTTCATATATGATATGGATGTATCTAAACTAATGTGTTTTTAACGAAATGGCAATATACTTGTAAATAAAATATAAAGTTGGTCAGGTACGTAAGACTACACACCGTGATCACATCTTAAAATCTTTTAGTCTAAAGTCCGTATATAACATTAGTGTATGTAAATTAATATGATAACGTAACTGTGCCAAACCCAAGGCTTTGGGACTTGTTCATAGTGAGTATTATTGATATTAAGAACAAATAGAAACAATGTAAAATTTGAAACACGGTCGAACTATTGTTCTTGTTGCAATTATAATCAGGTTTATCGGAGTTTTCTATGTTGGAGAAAGTATAATTTGTAAATAGGTATTTTGCCTTAGTAGTTGTTTGTTTTTCAGCGATCAATTGATTTGGTTTTTTTTTTGTTTTTTTGCAGTCTAGAATATAAATCGTTAAATGCACACAATGTTGTTGTAATATAATCGAACACATGTGAATGAGATAGAGGATTTTAAAAAGAAGCTGAAGGTTGGTGCATCTTTGCACACTCTCACAAGACAAATACTTTGGGAGATGAGCACCTATTGCAATATGGAGTTTTCATATCACGTGTTTATTTTTTTAACTTGGGAACTGATTTCGCACTTCTCTCTTGTGTCCATCACTATATTAAATTATATGAACACACTTAGTACTTTAATAATATGTTTGGAATGTCGTTTTACAGTTACAAATTTTAATCCAATTTTTTTTATAAATGATCATCGTGTACTAATAATAATGTATTTTAACTTGACTATATATATGTATTTTATGTAATTAATTAAGCGTTAATAATATCGAATTCAAAATTCAAATCTCATTTCGATTAATTTAATACATATACATATATATTGGCGACCGGAACGCCCTTAAATTCATATATATATATATATATATATATATATATATATTGAAATCGTAGATCCAACCATATATTTGAAAAAAGATTACATAATTGTTTTTGAGTATATTAACTTATGTACAAATTGGCATGGTTAATGATGCAATTTATAATTTATAGGATATAAAATCTGAGTCTTTGTCTACTTGATACAAATAAATATTATTTACAATATAAAAGTAATTCTATTATTTTTGGGTCAATTTTAGAAAAAGTTGTTTTCGTGCTTATTTATTTATGTTGTTTTTTTATATGTTATTATTCAAGAGATAATTGAAATAGAGTCCAAAATTTAAATCTCATATATATTAATTTGATTAAATATTTTTCGACCCAAACTCCTTTAAATTCACATTGTGTTTTTTTTTTAAATCGTAGATGCAATCATACAAAGGAAACAGTAGTTACGTAAAAATTGTTAAATGTATTAATTAAGTTACTTACAAATTACAAATTAGTGCATAGATGATGCAAATTGTAATTTATATATAAAAAATATGAACCACTATCTATGTATAGTTGCATGGTTACATTTGCAAAAAACAAAATATGTTATAGATGAAAACATTCGTCTACTATTTTTAAAAACATTTAAAAGAAATTAAAACATTCGGTTATATATGTATTATTTCGACCGAAACGTTCTTAAATTCAAATTATTTTTCTTAAAAAAATTGTAAGTTCAATCATATAGATGAAAAGATGACGTAATAATTATCGAGTATATTAATTTATGAAAAAAATTATATGATAGACGATGCAATTTGTAATCTAATACGATATAAAGTTCAAACCGTTATATATTTAATGCAAATAAATAAAATTTATAATATTAAAATAATCTTATTTTCTACAGGTGAAATTTATAATGTTTTGTGTAATTTGTTATTTTTGTACGATCTTTTCTTTTAGTACCGTTAGATTTACAAAAAAATATGAAAAATATTTATGTAAATCATTTGTGTAGATAGATTCCCTATCTTGCGGTGTAAATTACAAAATTGTCGGTATATAATATAGGCGATGCAGTCTTAACATTGTCAGATATAAACGTAGGGCTGAGACTTATTACAAAATCTATTAATATTATTTAAAAGTCATCCATGCGGCGTCTCACTCAATTTTTTTACTTTTAAAATTTTATAAAAATTTTATACTCTAATCTTATATGTTATCTATAATCTTATTATTATGTAGAAATTATACGTTATCTATAATCTTATACTCTTTTAAAATTTTATTTTTTATATCAATCTTTTAAAATAAAAGAAAGAGAATCGTAGAGTATGCTCAATCCATTAAAATATTTTTGGTAATTATATACAATGCAATATTTTATAAATAATATAAACCAACATTTTATTTATTTAAAAATAAAAAATTATAAAAAAGAAGATGAGAGAAGAAGAGAAATTAACATTAATAAGATTTTAAAGAAAACTTAAAACAAAATGTACTATGCTACTTATGCATGAGCTTGATTAGAGAAGATTAATGGTTCAATTTACTACACTAACATAATTTTACCTACTATTTGCATAAATATAAAAGAGTTGACGTTTTTGTAATTTTTTAACATGTAGGGGCAAAATTATAAATTCAATGTATTAAAATGACATATATCAATAATTTAAATTGATAAAACAGAATTGTAGATTATGTTCAATTGCTAAAAATATTTATTATAACTATGTATTGTGCAATATTCTAAAAATAATATAAATCAATGTTTATTAACTCAAAAAATAAAAAAATTGGAAGAAGAGGTGGTTTATCTAATAAGAGTTTGAATATAAGCTCAAAACAAAGTGTAGCACAGTTGGTTATGACATAAGGTTGACATGGATATGTTAAGGGTTCGATTCCCATCATTAACATAATTTCACAATTTTTACATTTTTATTAAAGAATGGTATTTTTGTAATTTTAGAAAATATAAGGGTAAAATCGTAATTTCACAGCCATTAAAATGGCAAACTTTGCCCTTTGTTGGCTTTTAATATATAGAGAAAGATATATATAACACCCAATTGTAAATGGAGTATCATGTATACGTAAAGTATTTTATACAAATTAGGATACCTAACTGGTGGATCCCAAAGATCAAAATTGATCACTATTTTCTAAATGATTATTTTTGTTAATTTCATCAAAAAAATAATTATTTTTGTAATTTTTTCGAACATGTTCACCCGAGCTTGTATCTAATTTAACTATATATGCAATTTCTAATGCATTTAAATTCGAATGCTGGTTGATTGGATGCACCGAACACTCCGAAATCAGATATCACGTTTTGCACATTTTGAGCCCGCAGTAGGCTGCCACAATGAATACATCAGAGAGCAAGTATTTATTATTTCCTAGTGGGTATTGTGCAATTTTTCCACCGAGAATTTTACTTCCGTTTTCTTGTTACTTCTCTATTTATTTTTTATAGATCGATCTCTTATTAACAAATACTGTAACAAGTAAAGAGTTGTTATAGCAAAGACTTCTCAGTCTCACTATCAAATCAACTTTCAACGGTAAAAACTTTACAAAGGCTTTGTGCTAATTATAAAATTGAACCCTTAATTTATTCAAAATTTAAATAAGATATATATAATAAATATATTTTCAACACTTTTACATGATAATTTTCTAATTATTAAGCGTGATATTTGAAGAGACATCAAATGAGTTATTGATTCTGAACGTGAGTAACTGAATAAGTCAATTTTGGTGGGATTTTGCTGATAATTAGATGAATATATATATAGAATATTTACATGGTTTTTCTGATTTGAGGGCACTAATAATTTTGGGACCCTGTGTTATTGGACTCCTTGCACACCCTCTTAGACGGGTCCGAAGAAAGAAAGTAAAGAGTCGTTGGACTCGAGTCACTTCAGCTCAATGAATTTTTTACTGAATATAAGTACTTATTTTTGAAATAAAAAGAAGCAAAAACCATATTTATCTTGATTTAACAAGTGAAAGGAAATTTCAAACAAATAATTATTGGGGAAGTATCAAATCTGTTAGAAAATGGAAAGTTCGAGTCACATTTTATATGTGTTCTTGATGTAATTTCCGGAAACTAACTGATGGAGGTTGTTCCTTGATATGAGGACTTCAACTTTCATGATTGGATCTAAGACATTTTCTTAGTGGAATCCATAATTATATATAGGCAAAGTTGCTAGGTTGAAATAAGTTTGAAATGAGTTTGAAATGGATTTTTTTTTCATAAATCCCATAACTACCACATTGACAAGAATTTGAACTTAGCAACTTGAAATGTCTATATATAGAAGGCTTATGCTTGAGTTTTACATATAGAACTCTCATTGCCTACCTTGCATATATTCATTAGGTGCATAGGTTGTTTTGGCGAACTGAGGTGTTAGTCGCTGTTGATTTTTTCCGAGTTTGTGACTGGATTGATCTGAGCTGTTTTATCCTGGAAGTGATATTGCTGCAACCCATCACAACGTAAGTGGGGCAATAATCTCTTCAAGAACAGTCAAGTCTTTTATAAGACTTGACGACTCAGCTGTTCTGTTCTTTCAGCAGTAGTAAAGCTTCTGGTAGAGCTAAGTATTCTTTCTTTTCTCTTGTTTTTACAGTCTTTAATTATATATTTTGTTTTGCCATCGTGTTTGTTTCGTTATTTGGTTAATTACCTGTTCTTGTTAATTGTTATAATATAACTGTCCCATTGTTGCGTTTAGTTAAATTTACCCAACAATCTTGAAGAGATTATTAGTTATATTTGTTAATTAGCAAGATGGTTAACGGAACTATAACTCCTATTGTTGAGTCTGGTTCTGGGTCTAGTGCTACTGCTGTAACCATTGATTGGACCACGTACCGTTTCCCACAGCCCATCGATTTATCGGGCATGCCTGAGAAATTCGGTGGGGGTGTTGGGTTTTCTCGTTGGAAGAAAAAGATGCAACTGTGGCTAACGGTAAAGGGTCTATGGCCAGTAGTGCAGTATGCTAAGCCAGTTGTTGATCAGGAGAAGGCTGAATCTGTTAAGGCCTATGCTATGTGGGAGGAAAAGGATGGAGTGGCTCGGGCTGCTATTTTGGCAGCTTTAGCGAACACTCTATTCGATGTGTATTCATCTGACTCCTACACTGCTAAGCTCTTATGGGATAAGCTGGACCAGACACATAATACTGACTCGCAAGGGTTGGAAAAGTATTCTGTGGCTAGGTTCCTTGATTTCAAACTGGTGGATACTAGATCCATGACTGAACAGGTGCACGAATTTGAGATGTTAGTCCATGCTTTAAAGGAGTCCAATATGGACCTTCCTGAGAAGTTTCAGGTTATGTCAGTGATTGAAAAGCTCCCTAAGTCTTGGGAAGAGTTTGCTCTCTCCCTGAAAAGACAGAAAGGAGAGATCAGCTGGACTAACCTGATGTTGGACATCTCAGTGCAGGAGCAGCATAAGTCCAAACAGGGACATGTTATGCCTGCTGATTATGATAGTAGTTCGAAGGTGAATGTAGTGACTGTTGGTCAGAAAAGAAAAGAATTGACTAGGAAGGATAACACTAAATCTAAAAACAAGAACAAGGCCAAGAAACCAAAGGCAAACAAACCATGTTGGTCTTGTGGGCAGGTTGGGCACTGGAGTAAGGACTGTCCAGTGAAGAAAGCTAAGAAATCTGATGTGGTTGCTCAAGCTAATAATGTGCTTAGAACTGGAACCATTGTTGCGCCTATGGCTAACATGGTTATTGGTGAAGCATCTGCTTCTGTAACCAATGACGGGTATGTTACCTATAAGCCTGTTTTACTATCCACTTATCTGTCACATGAATGGTTGATTGATACTGGAGCTAATGTACATATTTGTACTGATATTAGTTTATTTGTATCTTATCAACAGAGTCATGGAGTGACAGTGACGATGGGGAATGCTAGTGCTGCTCAAGTTCTTGGAATAGGAAACGTGGATCTGAAGTTTACTTCTGGGCGTGTTCTATCCCTCACTAGAGTGCACCATGTTCCTGATATTCGTAGAAATATTATAAGTGGAAGTTGTTTAGTTAAGAATGGTTTTGAACTTTCTTTGAAATGTAATAAAGTAGTTATTACACATACTGGTACATTCTTAGGCAAAGGTTATTTGTCTGATGGTTTATTTTTGATAAATGTTGAGCCTGTTTTGGGCAGTTTTATTAATGATAGTGTTGCACCTTCTGTTAATTGTGTTGAATCATCCGATTTATGGCATGCTAGACTTGGTCATTTAAATTTTGGTGCTCTAAAGAATATGATGAACTTAGAGTTGATTCCAAAATATGCTATTGAAAAGAAATCTAAATGTCAAGTATGTGTGACTGCTAAACAAACTAGGAAACCCTTTCATAATGTTGTTAGGGATTCAGAAGTTTTAGATTTAGTGCACACTGACATATGTGAATTTGGTGGCATGTTGACTAAAGATAATAAACGATATTTTATTACCTTTATAGATGATTGTAGTAGATATTGTTATGTTTATTTACTTAGACATAAGGATGAAGCACTAGAAAAATTCATTATGTTCAAAACTGAAGCTGAAACACAAACTGGTAAAGTACTTAAACGTTTGAGATCTGATAGAGGTGGTGAGTATACTAGTACCTTGTTTAATGAATTTTGCGCAAGCAATGGTATAGTTCATGAGGTGACTCCACCATACACACCTGAGTCTAATGGGGTGGCTGAACGAAAGAACAGAACTTTTAAAGATATGATTAACAGCATGCTTATTAATTCTGGGTTGCCTAAGTACATGTGGGGAGAAGCTTTGAATACGGCTTGCCATATTCTGAATAGAGTTCCTCTGAAACATATGGACAAGACACCTTATGAATTATGGAAAAGTAGAAAGACAAGTTTGAAGTATCTTCGTGTGTGGGGGTGCCTTGCTAAGGTGCTTGTCCCTGAACACAAGAGAAAGAAACTAGGTCCGAAAACTGTTGATTGCATCTTTCTGGGCTATATTGAAACCACTACGGCTATGAGATTTTTAGTGTTAAAATCTGACATAGACGGTATAGTGGCAAACACTATAGTTGAGTTTCGTGATGCAACATTCTTTGAGGATGTGTTCCCTATGAAGACTGGTATACCTCAAGGTATTTCTAATGATGATCCCACTCACACATCTAGTTCTATTCCTGATCATGTGGAAAAGATGACAAATGTGGGGGCAAATCCTGATAGTAGTTCTACTCCTGACGAAGTAGATGAACCTAGAAGGAGTAAGCGTGCAAAGGTAGTCAAGGACTTTGGAAGTGATTTTATCACTTACAATGTCGAGGATGAACCTTTAACTTTCCGACAGGCCATGGATTCTTCGGAGTCAAGGCACTGGAAAGGTGCTGTAAAAAGTGAGATTGACTCTATTGTTTCTAACGGAACATGGGAGTTGGTTGACCTACCTCCTGGGTGTACTACTATAGGATGTAAATGGATCTTCAAAAGGAAGATGAATCCTGATGGCTCAATAGATAAGTATAAAGCTAGGCTGGTAGCTAAGGGCTTTAGGCAAAAGGAAGGCATTGATTACTTTGATACATACTCTCCTGTTGCAAGGATGACAACAATCCGAATGCTTATAGCATTGGCTTCTGTACATGGTCTTATCATCCATCAAATGGATGTAAAGACAGCTTTTCTTCATGGTGATCTTGAGGAAGAGATTTATATGGATCAGCCTGAGGGATTTGTTGCTTCGGGTAACAAGAGGAAAGTATGTAAGTTAATCAAGTCTATATATGGCTTAAAACAAGCTCCTAGAGACTGGCATAAAAAGTTTGATGACACTGTTTTAGAATCAGAATTTGTTGTTAATGAAAGTGACAAGTGTGTCTACTATATGGTTAAAGGAAATGAATGTATTATCGTATGCCTATATGTGGATGACATTTTATTGTTTGGAACCAATATTGAGATTATTAACGAGACAAAAAGTTTCTTGAAAAGGCACTTTGAAATGAAGGATATGGGTGAGGCTAGTGTGATTCTTGGAGTCAAGTTGACACAGTCAACTAATGGAATAACATTGTCACAATCTCATTATATAGAGAAATCTATACTTGAGAAGTATGGTTATTCAAATTGTAGAATCGCTAGTACACCGTACGATCCTAAAGTTGCCCTAGTCAAGAATAGTTCGGGAATTCCTGTGTCTCAGTTAAGGTATTCTCAGATTATTGGGAGTTTGCAATATCTTGCTAATGTGACTAGACCAGATATTTCTTATTCTGTGTCTAAGTTAGCTAGATATACAAGCTGTCCGAACAAGACTCATTGGGAGGCACTAGATAGAGTTCTTAGATATCTTAAGGGAACTATTTCCCTTGGTTTGCATTATCGAAGATTCCCTGGAGTACTTGAGGGATATAGTGATGCAAGTTGGATAGCTAAGAAATCTGGTACCAATGGAGTGACTGGATATTTGTTTACCCTAGCAGGTGGAGCAATATCCTGGAAGTCTACTAGACAGACTTTGATAACTCGGTCTACCTTTGAGGCTGAGTTGTGTGCACTAGATGCCACGGGGACGGAGGCTGAATGGTTGCATGGACTTATGTCAGTGTTACATGTAGTAAGCAGACCGCTTCCAGCCATTGCTGTTCATTGTGATAGCCGTACAACTATCGACAAGATCAGTAGTGAAAAGTATAATGCTAAAACAAAGAGACACATCCAAGTTAGACTTAAGTCTATAAGGGGTCTTGTGTCTGAAAGGATTATTGCTGTAGAGTTCATTGGAACTCAGGATAATATAGCTGATCCTTTGACTAAAGGACTTGAGCATGCAGTAGTCCTTAAGTCTAGGTTGGGGATGGGACTGATAGCCCATCATGATTCATCAGCAGCGGGAACCCAATACACCTGAGAGGAGATCCCTTGAAGTGTATTCAATGTGGTAATAACAAGCTGTGAGGGTGAATTGGTAGTACCTTTACTAGATACCTTGATACGCACGTATCTGAGTCTATCCCCTGAAAACCTAAAAGGTACTGTTACTGCCAGTATAGCAAGAGTTAGTATGAACTCTGAATGGGGTCAAGTCTTTTGACGAGATGATCGCAGTACATCTCTGGAGATGCCCAGCTAAGCGAATGTAATTGTGTGGTCGCAATTAGAGGAAAGGGTTATTCCTTGAAGCATTCGACGAACAGGATCGAGACAGGACCATTAATGTCTCAAAGCCGTAGATTAGCACCATAGCCTTTGACTTGTCGTCGTCTATGGAGTGTGGTTACACTAAACGGATAAAGATTCAAGGTGAAACATTCCATCTATATCCGGTAACCATCGAAGTAGAGGACTTAGGAGGGTTCAAACCTTGACCGGTACCTACTCTGAAAAACAAGTCATGATAAGAATCTGATATGCATTACTGTATGGATTTGTGGGGGATTGTTAGAAAATGGAAAGTTCGAGTCACATTTTATATGTGTTCTTGATGTAATTTCCGAAAACTAACTGATGGAGGTTGTTCCTTGATATGAGGACTTCAACTTTCATGATTGGATCTAAGACATTTTCTTAGTGGAATCCATAATTATATATAGGCAAAGTTGCTAGGTTGAAATAAGTTTGAAATGAGTTTGAAATGGATTTTTTTTTCATAAATCCCATAACTACCACATTGACAAGAATTTGAACTTAGCAACTTGAAATGTCTATATATAGAAGGCTTATGCTTGAGTTTTACATATAGAACTCTCATTGCCTACCTTGCATATATTCATTAGGTGCATAGGTTGTTTTGGCGAACTGAGGTGTTAGTCGCTGTTGATCTTTTCCGAGTTTGTGACTGGATTGATCTGAGCTGTTTTATCCTGGAAGTGATATTGCTGCAACCCATCACAACGTAAGTGGGGCAATAATCTCTTCAAGAACAGTCAAGTCTTTTATAAGACTTGACGACTCAGCTGTTCTGTTCTTTCAGCAGTAGTAAAGCTTCTGGTAGAGCTAAGTATTCTTTCTTTTCTCTTGTTTTTACAGTCTTTAATTATATATTTTGTTTTGCCATCGTGTTTGTTTCGTTATTTGGTTAATTACCTGTTCTTGTTAATTGTTATAATATAACTGTCCCATTGTTGCGTTTAGTTAAATTTACCCAACAAAATCACCGACTTCTAAAACTAAGAAAGGAAGGGAGTTACTTAAGCTCAATGAAAATAAAAAGTGAAGTTTAAAGCAAAAGAATCTATCCAAAAAGATTCCATCTGCTTTTACGAGATTAAGTGGGAAATGAAAGCGAAAGTTGATTGCTCATTTGCTTTAAAGCTTTAATATTGTTTTTGAATATTCTTAATGATGATGATTAGCAAGAACTGGAGCACTTAACAATGGCGTTAAACTTATGCTGTCTATATCTCAACGGCACAATAGACAATATAGGGCGGACCCTCGGAGAATTATGAGTGTCTATAGTAGGATTCAAGTTTTGAAATTTGTACTTGGAGATTTTTTCTACCATACTTTTCTGAAAGACACACGAGCCAAAAAAATAAAAAAAGAATTTATCACGTATAGACGGAATTAATCGTCGATTAATCCCTAGACGGCGGGTTATCAAACTGATTAAGCGAAAATCGGTTAATTAATAATTTTTTCAGAAAAGCGGTTAAAAATCGGTTGAATCAGTCAAAAATCGGATTAATCGATCAAAAATCGGGTTAATTATTAAAAAATAGTAAAAAATAGTTAAAATTAAAAAATAAAATAAAAATTTAAAAGGTAGAAACTTGATTAAACAATAGGAAAAAATATTATTTTTGTATATATAATTATAATTTTAGATGCCTAAATTGCAAGTTCTCTTAATTTTTCCTCTTAAATTGATCTATAATTGAAAAGTTAAACTTTCAAAATTTTATTTATTACAATTATATAACATTTTAACATATTTGCATAAAAATATGATAATAAGATATGTTTAGTTGAAATAACGAAACAATTATATATATGAATATAATTGTATATAAAAATATTATTAAATTTATTCCGATTAATGATCCGATTAATCATTTCGATTAATCTCCGAATACCCGATTAATCTCTTGAACGATGCATTTACCGATTAGCTCCGATTTCCCTTTTTTACAACCCTGCGTAGAGATAAGAGAATTGTTAAAACTTGTACCATAACATCATTCTTAGATGGAGAAAATGTACCTCTTTAGAAGCATGTTCTGAACTGTGAGTTCATTTAGCGCTTAATGGTATCAATTATAATTACCGAATTTTATTCTTTTTACGAAATATCAAGAATTTGAAATTAAAATATATAATTTAAGTTGCATGTAATAAAAATATTTGATTTGAGAACATTAACATTATGTGTGTTGGCTTGGGTGGTCTGTTTGTGATGCTGTTGCCTGTTAACATGTCAATTCCACCTTAAAATGGCTGGTTATATGAACTAGACAGACTACACTAATTTAAGTCTATTCATATCTTAATTATTGAAGTCTTTAATGTAAAATATTTGCCCTGATGATCTCCGACACAATGATACCTGTGTATTTATATATCATTATTTGTTCAATGATAAGTGGAGCATTAAGGTAAGTTCTTTTAAAGGGAATAAAATGCCCAGCCCCAGGCAATTCAACAAGCAGCATCTTTCTTTATATATTTATAAATCGAAAGATTGTTGCTTGAGCTGGAATTTGGCTTTTACACTGAATCATGCATCAGTTGCTTTAGGAGTATATATATTTTATCTTCATGTCCTCTTTTAGTTAGATTCACATTTCCAGTTAGTATATTATTTTTTAGTGATGATCAGACAAAATCGAAATCGAAAAATTAATCACAAAAAACCGATAAACAACACAGAAAAAACTAAATAAGTATGTTAATATGAAAATTAATATATAAGACAAGTATTCAATATATTAAATTTGAGATTTTGATCTTAAAAAAGAAAGTGTGTTTCAAAGGGAGGAACGAGTTATTTTTGTAATTTAATTGATAGAGGCATTTTTCAACCACAGAGCGGCTTATTAAAAAAAAGAGTATGTTAACATGAAAATTAATATATAACACAAGTATTCAATATATATTAAATTTGAGATTTTGATATTAAAAATGAAAGCGTATTTCACGGAAGGACGGCTTATTAGACAGGAGCGGGTAATTTTTTTTAATTTAATTGATAGAGTTTTTTAAAAAAATTATGACATCAACGCGTTTTTTAACTAATTTTTAAATCAAAACATAAACTTAAGTTTGAATATAAATAAATTTACTAGGTTTTGGACAAAGTAATTTAAAAGTTACTCTCAACATGAGCCATTTACTAAAAATTCTTCTCTTTTCTCTCTCTCACAGTCAGCCGCTTCCTTTTTTCTCAATATTGCCGTCGGGGGCTTCCACCAGATTCTCCGGTGGAAAGCCCCAATCCCTTAGTTTTCTTTCATCTTTCTTGCTAATCTTGCTATTAAGGCTTGATTTTTTTCAATAAAACTTCTTAGATCAAAAACCATCAGAGCATCCGGATTTCTGTCTTCTCCGATCTAGCGGGTGGTTCTTCGGTTTCGAGGGGTCCGGTTTCTCTTGTTTTTGTGATTTCGTTTTCTAGATCTAAGGCTTGCTTTTAGTGTAATTTTTATTTGCAATTTTAGTTTTAATTTGTAATTTCAATTTGGTTGTAGTCTCTCCTTGGTGAGAGTTTTGGTGTTTCTCTCCTTTTTTGTGAGAGTATGGTTTTTGATTTAGTGATGGAAGCTTTTAGAGGATTGCAATTATGGTCGATAGCTCAAACTGGATTAGTTCCAACTGGATGTGGTGAAGCGGGTAAATGTAAATATATCATATTCAACAAATCGCGGGATTGTATCTCCAAGAAAAATGGAGTAATTAGCGATTGTTTCTGTTTTATGTTTGTTCGACGCGACCATTTTTGTAAATGCCGTATGACTTTTTATTATTGAATTAATTCCGACTCAAAAAAAAAAAAAAGTTACTCTCAACATAATTTTTATTAATTATATTTTTTTTCTGAAGATTAAAACAAACGGGGGACTAATATGCAAGTAAACAAACGACTGTAACAGAATTGATTACATATTGTCTTACCGTTCGGAACAATGTGAAGCAGATGACCCACATTTTAATCATTATAATTTCACATTCATTCATTAATACCATTAGTACAGGCTGTTTGCATGCAGGTTTTAAACCCAGAAGAAACAAAATTAAATAATTAGTTAATCTTGCATAACCCTCCTTGCATTGCTCAATTATTAACTTAGTTTCCGAGTTCTTTTTATGTGAATGATTTTGTTTCTTTATTCAAATCTACGTAAATTTGAAATAAAAGAAATTTATATCTAAAAATGATCAGCATAGATAAATGTATATACGAAAAATGCTAGAATTGACAAATTCGTTTCCAAATGCTATGTGTTAAAAATTAATTGATTAATATTATTTCAATTAATTATGATGAGATTAAGAATTCTGAAGCCGATCTCACATAAGTTTTTCTAGATTACGCTGAAATCTCATATAAAAACACAAAGGTGTTATTGTAATTTCAGAATAATATATATAATTACAAAATTATCATTAAATATATAGTTTGTTTAATATGATTGAATAAAAAATGAGAATCTGGTTAGTGACGAAATGAGTGAAACGAAGAGAGTATTAATTAAAATCTCTCAAAAAAATCACATCAGTAATACCGCATCATTAGGAAAATTTTATTTGATAACACTTTTGAAGCATATAGCAAGGATTGCTCTTTATTTATTAGTAATAAAATTAAAATTGCACAATGTATAACGTGCAATTTTTGGCAATTAACAAAACAAAATCATAATAATCGCCTCAATCACCAAACACCAATACACTCCCCGGCTTGTATTTAATATTAAAATAATCGCCGACCAATGCCCACAAACTCACTGCCAGTATATCCCCCCATTTTAAATTAAAACCCTCAACAACTAAACTTAAACAACCCAGCGTTCAACATACTCTCTCTCTCTCTCAATCTCTCTCTCTCTCTCTCTCTCTCAAATTAATCTCTCTCCACCTAAAACAAGCACACTCTGACTCCTCCGAAGCTTTAATGGAGTCTTCTCTGTCATCTCCTCACCACCGCAGAAGACTCTCCGGCGTCAACGGATTCTCCTCTAAACACGCATACGACGACGTTTTCTCCTCTCCGGCCACTCTCGGAGCTCGGAAAGTTAAGTCTCGAGTTCTCCATGACTACAAAGAAATTTTTTCCAGCTCTCGTGCCTCTTCCATTCCGCTTCTCGATATCTCGCCGCCTGGCGGCGTTGACGCTGACTCGGTTTCCGATTATCGCAACTCGGAGCTCGATTACTCCAACATTTTCGGTGGATTGAGAGATGACGACGCTAGTGCGTGTTATGAACAAGTGCTTGCTATTGCTAATGCTGCTGGAACTAATACAGAGACTACGACGACTTCTCGAAAAGTCAGGTAATTTTTGAATTTTTTTTTGGTTTTTATCTCATTTGCTTAATTATTCATTGCCTTTTGTTGATAGTGTTCTGTTTTAGTGATTACAGTGTTTGATTTAACGTCTCGATAAATTACTACTCGATTGCTTAATTTGATCGATTAAATGATACTATTTGTCAGTCCAGAGTTCACAAGGGGGTACAATATGTTTTTAACTTTAATTTGTTTAGTAATCTCTGTGGTTCTGTTATTTAAAATTACGAGCTTCATAGAATGTTATTTTATAGAGGATTTACTGTATTCTTATATTGATTTTACTGCTATGGTAGTAGTCTATGGTGACATTTTCGACCAAGCAGATTGTACAAAATACTAAAACTCTAAAAGCTGTTTCTTTGCTCATGATTGTGAAATTATAGTAAAAGGAACATCAATATCTGGTAATTGTTTTTGTTGATAGTGGAAGTTTCCTCTCTTAACTTCAAGGTTGTTGTCCTAGTTCTTTTTATAATTCCGGGATTATTATCCGGGGATAAATAATCCTATGAATTAAAGTGCTAGGGATTATAATCCTTTATATTATGCTAACCCATGTTTGTTTTGAAGTATTAAATTTAGGATTGGAATATAATCCTTTAAAATTTTATCCCATGTTTGTTTTGAGGGATAATCATGGAATTGGACTACTATCCTTTAAATTTTCCAATCCTATGTTTGTTTTGCGTAGGATTATAGTGAGGGGATTATAATCCTTAATAAAAATGACTTGTTAGAGGGGATTAAATTATATCTCCTCCAACCAAGTATTAGAGGGGATTATAATCCTATCTCCTACTCCAACAAAACAAACATGGGATAGGAAAATTTAAAGGATTATAATCGTTGGACTAATCCTAAATAAGTTTTTGAACAACAAACATGGGATAGGAAAATTTAAAGGATTATTATCCTATCCTATACTTAATACCATGAAACAAACATGGTTTGTATTGCAATCATTGATTGTCTTATTGATATAATCAGTCATCTGCTGGTTGTATATCTATTTAAACTAAAGTGTCTTGTCGACTTTTAGAAGACGCTTGACCTTGTGTGAATCTTTATATATAAGGGGATTCATGAAGGTTTGGATAATAACATTTTCTAAACCAGACAATTATCACAGTTCTATTAGCTATATCAGTTCACATCAGTAGCTAAAGTAAGACTCATTCTGTGGAGCAGGATTACAATTTTATTTAAAGTATAAGTTTACGTGTATTATACATGTCATGCATTAATACTTTCCGTGGCTGCAAGATCGGAATGATTTGCTTGACTTAAAGAACACTTAGGTAAATCAAAACTGTTGGATTCCAATTGTTAAACACTGTTACTCCCATGTCAAACAGATAATGATTATGATACTTATACTGTTATACCTGCATTGTTATTGGCCCAACTAATGCCAGGAGATGTTACTAAAAATTTAGTGTTGCATCTTGTAGATTCACCATGAACTTGGGTTTTAAATTATAATTCCTCTGATATTTTTTTCCTTTTTATCTCCTGTCAACCGAGGATGCTGAAGTGAGGTGAACTTGCTAAAGATCTCACAATCAACCTATTATAAGTAATCTTAAGTTTTGTATGTTTCATGGCAATCTCACTTTATGTCCATACCTGATAAGATTTAACATGATTTTCCTCACAAGTATTACTATTGTTTCCACTTTCTTTAAACGATTCGTCAAGTGAAAATTAGATTGCAATTTACTTCCCTATATTACCTGACTTGTTGCATTTTGTAGGACTCCATCTGCAACAGAATCTCCTTTGCACAGTTCAGAATGTTTAAAAACTTCCGGTGAGAATAAAATGTTTCCAACTGATGCACCATCAGAATCTTTTGATGATAAAAAACATTTTAGCATGTCATACCATAAGTGCAACACAGGAAGCAAAGATGGGACAAATGGGACAACACATGTAGCTCAGTTTCATCCAGTACGTGGATTCACTTGTTTTATTGATGAAACTACTCCACAGAAGATAGAAGCTAATAAGCCTAAATCCTCAGTAGCAAGTGATGTTTGTTCTAAAGCGGATATCAATGAGACTATATTGCAAGATAGAAACACTAAGAGGGGCACGTCACATCTGACTAAAAAGGAAACCTTTGGATCGGAACTCAAATCTAGGGATAATATTAGTTGGGATGGATCTTATAGTTATGATAAGATATTTAACTCACTTGAAAATAACCTTACATCACATCCTACTGAAAAAGGACCACCTTCAAGCATACCTGCTAAAATAGATAGTTATGGAAATTCGAAGAGGTTATGGGCTTCCAATTCAACGGTGTTTAAAAATGATGCCTCTGAACATGTCACAGGTGAGGGTTCGCCATGTCTCCTGGGTGAGGAGTTTGATGTAAACTCAGCTGCTGCTGCTTCTGCAGCTGTTCTTAAAGACGCAATTCAAAAGGCTCAAGAAAGCATACGAATAGCAAAAGAGTTGATGGAAAGAAAGAAGGAAGGACTGCGTAGTCATTCCAGTCACAGTCTCAGGAATAATAAGAAAGTCAAGGATAAAGGGGAGCATTTTCTTGCATATGAAAGTAACAGATTGGATGATACGAATGCCAAAGATATAAGTGGAAGTGTAGATTATGTTTCTCAGCTGTTCTCTGGCATAAGAAAGAAGAGTGCTGTAAGAAATGGTTTATTCCCAGATTTTAAACAGAATGAAAGAACTTATATCACGGGAAACGTCATTGATGATGAACGTGCCAAAAAACGGGGTATGGCTGAAGAATGTGAATCACCAAGTATTGAGAAGAAAAGAGAAGTTCCTGAGAATGAAAATGTCATGGAGCAGCAGCAAGTTCACAAAGAGAACACAGATGAGAAAGCCCAGGAACTAGTTTACGTGAACCAGAAATTTAATACTGTTAAATGTGAAAATCAGACTGAAATCCATGAAGATAAAGTAGAAAGAGTTCGCATTGCGCGTGAACATAAAAAAATTGAAAATTGCAGCATTATTCAAGAGGATGGAGTTATTGAAGAGATAAATACAGATATACCCATAAATAAAGACGGCGAGAAGAAATTAAAAGATTCTCATGAGAAAAATAAAGATGCATTGAAATCTGAGTCCGACATTGACTTGAGATTGAATAACGTCCAGGAGCTTGAAGATATTGAGAAAGAAGGTCACATTGCTAAGACAACAAAAACTATCGAGAGAGACGGATCTGGCTACAGAGTCGAAAAGAACTGTGATGAAGTAGACAGTGAAAGATATGAAGATACTTTTCAGCGGGCAGAAGGACATGAACTTGAAAAGGCATGTGTCAGTGAATGCGTGGAGAAGCAAGCCAAAGACATCTTTACGAGACCAGATGCCTTCAGGAGACCAGAAAAATTTCATGAAGAGGAGATTGGTGGGATGAATTTACTAGATACTCATGATGGAAAGGAAAGTGAACAGAGTTCTGAGGATTTTGAGTTGGAAAAAAATGAGAAGGATCTTACTGGAAGATTTGAAAAGGCTGAGTTTATATGCCTAGAGACCGAAAAAATTGAACTACTTCAGGAGGCTCATCATGAATCTGATGTCTGGTGTCATGTACATGACAAAGACGAGACTCAAAAAGTTTTTCGGGATAAAGTGAATCATGTCCATTCAGAAACAGGCCAGGAGGTGGATGATCATGGTTCAGCAACCAAAGATTGCTATAACTTTGAAGTAAATGAGTTAGAAGCAGTTAAGTCGCCATATAAGATGAGGAAAACAGAGCATTTGAGAACTGGTAACTTGCCTCAAGGTCTTAATGAAGAGAATGAGACTGTAAACAGCGTGAGAATTGTCTGTGAGGTTTCACGTTCTGAAAACAGTCCACCAAAGTTTGCTTCAACTTGCATAAATTTTGGCGGGGAAGAATTTGCACAGCAAAGTAAAGACATTGGTTCCGACTCAAACCTGGACCGTGGTATTGACATACTGGCCAGTGAATGTGCTGGAAGTGAGGATATTCTTGAAGATAGAATGTCCTTTAACGAAGAAGCAGGAAAAAATGAACTGGGATATGTTAATGATGACCGACGACATGATGTGCAGTTTGAAATATCTCAAGAACCAAGTGTGTCCAAAGCAAAAGAAAAGACTGTAGAAGTTGATATAGAGATCAAAACAAGGGAAGATACAACAAAGAATGAAGAGGGTGTACATAAAACCTTTATGATGGACGAAAAGAAAATGAAAATGGATGAAGAGATCCGAGCAAGAAAAGGTAAAGAAGTTTATGATGAAAGCTCTAGTAAAGTTTTTGTTATGGAGAAAGAGGCTCTGCTTAAAAATAATGAAGAAAAGAAAAAGGATCGAGAACGTGAAAAAGAGAAAATAGCTGTTGAAAGGGCAATTAGGGAAGCTCGTGAAAGGGCATTTGCTGAAGCAAGAGAAAGGGCAGAAAGAGCTGCTGTGGAAAGAGCAACTGCAGAAGTTCGGCAGAGAGTGATGGCAGAGGCACGGGAAAATTTTGACAAAGATACTGCAGCAACTAAACTATCAACTGAAAAAGCTTCAGTTGAAGCCAAACTTAGGTCAGAACGAGCTGCAGTAGAGAGAGCGACAACGGAAGCTCGAGAACGTGCTCTAGAAAAAGCATTGTCCCAGAAATCAAGAGTACAGACGGGGAGATCCACATCTCAAAATCACGCTGGTCCATCAAGAGATAATCCAACGAAGAAAAATTCTTCCTCTGTGAGTATTACCTGGAAAAAGAAATACTGCACTCCTTTAGTTGCATATATGATCACTGACTAAATGGTATTTGTGCAGGAATTGGAGACAAATTGTGAAAATAATACAAACTTGCTTCAGATGAATAAAGCAAATGTAGAAAAGCATGAAAGGATTATGGAGCGCACGGTATAACCTTTTACTCGGCCCTCTTAGATTGTAGTGTTAATTTACCGACTGTCCTAAAATCGTAAGGCTTTGAGACTTAATGTGCATCATGCTTATATGTTAATTCATTCCCTTCCCTAAAAAATATTGGGGTTCCTTGGATTGAAACTCGAGACTATTGAATCAAAAGAGCTCTAATATCATGTTAAATTACCAACTCTCCCAAAACCTTATGATGTTAAGAGGGGGAGGATTTGATAGGTTGATATTTATCATGCTTATGTGTAAGTATGTGATTCAAAATTCATTCATTCTTGTTTTTTCTTTCGATCCTGATTACTTGTGGTATCTTTCAGGCAAAAGCCCTTGCTGAGAAGAATATGCGTGATCTTCTTGCTCAGAAAGAGCTAGCTGAGAAAAATGTATGAACTTCAACTGAGTTCAAGTTATTGCCTACTTGCTTATTTATGCATATTTTCACCTGATTATCATGTATTGAATCTTGGATGCAGAGACTAGCGGAAGCTCTTGACGCTGACATTAAAAGATGGTCAAAGGGAAAGGAAGGCAACTTGCGAGCATTGCTTTCAACTTTGCAATATGTATGTAACTGCACAATCTTTATTATCTTCCTCAATCAAATGTTCCTTGCTTAGTTGTTTATTATTTATATATCTTATTATAATCATAGTAGTACCAATTAACAGTTTTTTGGAAAACCAAATTTATGTGTTGAGAGATATGTGTTGATTATGAGTTTTGACAATATTCTTTAATTATATTGGTTATACATTGTTGATCACAGTATTATGTCAGGCTGGTCATTTGAACCTGTAATATAATAATGGACTTGTTTAAGTACATGCTCTAGGCCAATATAAAGTTTCGGCACAAGGGATGACTGATATCTTGATAAATTGATTTTCAGTTCCTAAATATTTTCTAAAGCACCACAATAATTTGACATTGAACGATTTTTTTTTTACCTGCAGATCCTTGGCCCTAGTAGTGGTTGGCAACCTATTTCCTTAACAGAGATCATAACAACAAATGCTGTAAAGAAAGCTTACAGGAAAGCAACTCTCTATGTTCACCCAGACAAGTTGCAGCAACGGGGGGCAAGCATTCAACAGAAGTATATATGCGAAAAGGTTTTTGATCTTCTAAAGGTACACATTGATTTACTTCGCCAGGATATCATAATATCAAAATCTAAGCCATGAGCCCATGACAATTTAACAATATATACAAATGCAGTATCCAAACGTATACCTGAAAAGAAGCAAATTTATATTGGAGATGTTTAATTCCGACCAAATTACGATTATACTATCAGAACTCGTCTATTGTTGATGCGCAGACTAAGTTTGGAGCTTCTTAAATTGACGAGGAATAGTTTAACAATTGTCGCCAAAGTTAATCTCCAGCTTTGACTATATACTGAAGTAAAAGTTTATCGAATTTTAAAACAAACTGATCATGTCAATGTCCTTTCTTAAGACCAATGTGATCTTTTAAGTTGTGAATTCTCCATAGTCTTGTATCAAACTCTTGACGTTGTGGACAGGCTGCTTGGAACAAATTTAACAAGGAAGAGAGGTGACCTACCTTTATAAATCAACGGCCTGAGGGAGAGATGCAAATTCTAGATATATGATGATCAATCAGCCCTATCATGTAGGTAATTGTAACTTTCACATATTTGAAAAATCTCTTATAGAAAATGTTGTACGGTGTTCATCAGCAAATGATAATGTTCGTCTATATAATCAATCCGCCTATCACAGGTAATCATAGGTTTGGTTACATGTAATATTGCAAATCTACTGCAGAAGAGGAGTTGTACAGATTAGATAATTTTTGTTGCTTTTAGACCCATGTTATATTGTATACAACTGTGGTCACTTGCAGGAGCCAAATTGCTTGATAAATTGGGTAGCTAGTACTCTAATGGACAACCGAGTGGAGAGTACCCCATCAGTGGCTAACATTATAGAGTCCTACTTCTAGAGTGGAATTACAAGACTGTTAGTTATCTACTCTAGGAATATCCAACTCCCATGCAAATTTTATCGCTCAGTCACAAAATATTTATTTAAGCATTAAATTAAAATTCAATTCCAAATATTTAAACTATACATGACATTGTATCCTGGCGGAAGTCTCTCTTTTCTTAGGGACAAGAAACCGATAGTTGGAGGTTCAGTGGATGCGTGTGAGTGTTAAAGAACGTCCTGTACATATTACAATTTATGAAAATTCAAGTGTCTGCTTAGATCTGTGATGCTTGAAATTATTAATATTCGAGAGGAGCCGATGTATCTTCCCTTGGCTAGCGGATGCTCAAAGAGAGAAACGTGAGCATTGCATACATCTTCCACATGTACAGCAGTTACTCCATTCAAGCCTTTCAGAGAAGCCATGGTAGCTTCGTCCTCTATAAAAAGATCAAGTGACGAAAATCAGTTCTTGACTCGTACAAATCAACACGCACTCACACACATGTATAACATATTCAAATATGCTCGTGTTTATTTTCACTGAAAATAAAGAACTGAAGGCAAAATTACTTGTTAAACTTGCTAGTATATAAGGAAGTTGCGGCGTCAATACTAAAACTTGTGCAAGGAACGGTGAGACCTATAAACGTGGTGTTGCAGAAGCAACAATGGAGAGAATGTAAAACAAGGAAAAGAATGGTTTATTAATATTTCTGTTAAACCTTCAGTAATGACATAATGTGGATATTTATACTCTACATCTAACAACTAACTAAACTGTCGAAATACAACAGAATCAGTTACAAGAAATAAGGGGCTGTTTGGCTAAATGCTAGTTTTAGTTTGCTACGTAAAGGTTGTTTAACTAATACAGAAGCCACAGCCACAGTTGCTGAATTACTCGTGATAGTCCCCCCTTGATCTGGAACCACAGAAGCATCATTAGCCCCCCCACAAATTGGAGGCTCAGCAGAAAACGTAAGTCCCAATTTGGAACAACAACTCCAGTGAGGAACTTTGCCAAGTCCCTTGGTAAAAAGATCAGCAGGATTCATCTTTGAAGCAATAGGAAGAACCCGAACAATCTGAAGTTTAATCTTCTCTCGGATAAAATGACAGTCAAGCTCAATATGCTTGGTACGTGCATGGTAGACAGGATTTGCAGCCAAGTCAAGTGCAGACTTGTTGTCACAAAACAATGGAATGGGACCATCAGAAGAAACAGTAAGTTCAGCAAGAAGTTGTCGCAGCCAAATAACCTCACAAGACGAATCAGCAAGAGCTCTATACTCAGCCTCTGCAGAGCTTCTGGAAGTGAGAGCCTGCTTCTTAGAACACCAGGAAATAACCACTGAACCTAAAGTAAAAGCATATCCACCAACAGAACGTCTATCAAGAGGACAAGCCCCCCAATCACTGTCAGAAAAGCCTTGAAGTAGCAAGAAATTATTGGCAGGAAAAAACAAACCATGAGACATAGTCAATTTCAAATATCTCAAAACCCTGTGAACAGCTTCCATGTGCTTAATTCGAGGAGCATGTAAAAATTGACTTAACAATTGTACAGCAAAAGCTATGTCCGGACGAGAGGTAGTAAGATAAAGTAACTTGCCAATAAAGGTTCTGTATGGAGTAGAATCAGATAACAAAGAACCTGATTGATCATCATCATACAACTTAATATGAGGATCAATAGGGACAGACAAAGAAGAAACCTCTAACATATTGGCTGCAGACAGCAAATCAGTGATGAACTTTTGTTGGCTCAGAAAAATTCCCTTCTGATTTCTCTGAATTTCTAAGCCCAAATAGTATTTGACAGAACCAAGATCTTTGATAGTGAACTGATTATGGAGAAGATCTTTAAGTGCTTGAATAGTGGGCATATCATTGCCAGCAATCAAAATGTCATCAACGTAGACAACCACAGCTATGTAGACAGAACCAGTAGTAAAAATAAACAAAGAACTATCCAAAAGAGACTGTTTGTAACCAGCAGCTAATAAAGAAGATGCTAACTTGGTGAACCACTCTCTCGAGGCCTGTTTAAGACCATAAATGGACTTGTTCAACTTGCATACCAACTTGGTAGAAGAGAGACCTTTATAACCCAAAGGAACATGCATATAAACGTCCTCAGTTAAATCACCGTGTAAAAAGGCGTTATTTACGTCCAATTGTTCCACATACCATTGCTTAGCTGCAGCAACAGCCAGTAAAGAACGAACAGTAACAAGTTTAACCACAGGAGCAAACGTATCATGATAGTCCACACCAGCTGACTGGGTATACCCCTTTGCCACTAAACGGGCCTTATACCTATCTACCTGTCCATTAGGTAAATACTTGATTTTGTAAACCCATTTACAACCCACACATTTCTTTCCAGGTGGCAATGTTGTCAAAGTCCAGGTATTATTAGACTCAAGAGCAATTAGTTCTTTATCCATGGCTTGAACCCAAAGAGGATCCTTAACAGCTTGGTAAAAATGAGAAGGTTCTACTTGAGTAGTCGAATAAGCATAAAGAAGTTGATCAGAAGAATCATAAGAGCCATGATCAATGAGGGCAAAATTTGCCAAAGCCTTAGAAGGAACATGGTAATCATGCCACCAAGATGGGGGATGTTTCACTCTAACAGACTTTCTAGAAATCTGTAATTCAGGAGCAGAAACAAAACCAGGACTAGGACTAGGACAATGACTAGAACTAGGACTAGAAGTATGACTAGAACTAGGATCCAATATGGAATCAACAATAGGCTGTTCTGGATCATTATGTAGGGGAAGAGTATTAAGTGATGTACTAGAAGATGAAGTATCTGAAAATGAACTCTCTGTAGTATCTGATAAACCAGCAGAAGTAGGAAGTTGTGCCAACCAATTAAGGAAACTGTATGAATTTCCAGCAGAAACAGCAGTAGATTTTGAAGAAGAAGAGGAAGAAACAGTGTGATATGGAAAAATGTGCTCAAGGAATTTGACATGTCGACTCACAATAGTAGCATGTGTATCTAACCGTAGTAACTTATAGCCCTTTTTATGGAAAGGGTATCCAATGAAAATACATTGAATAGCCCTAGAATCAAACTTGTTAAGAGGATGAATGGAAGCGTAACAAAGGCAACCAAAACATTTAAGAAGACTATAATCAGGAAGAACATTGTATAACATTTCATAAGGACTTTTATGATTAAGCACTGGGGTGGGCAACAAATTAATGACATAAGTAGCTGCAAGCAAACAGTCACCCCAATATTTATAGGGAAGACCAGATTGAAACCTAAATGCCCGGGCTACCTCAAGCAAATGTCTATGTTTACGCTCAACACGAGCATTTTGTTGAGGTGTATGAGTACAAGAAGATTGATGTAAGATACCAAGACCAGAAAGAAAGTTATTAAATTGATGATTGACAAATTCACTACCATTATCAGATCGAACAGTTTTAATGGTAGTATGGAAATGATTTTGAACATAAAAAGTAAATGCCTTGAATTGCTGGAAGACATCTTGTTTACTAGGCATAAGAAAAGTCCAAGTGGCCCTTGAAAAATCATCAACCAAGGTTAAAAAATATTTGGAACCATGAACAGTGGCAACTTGATAAGGACCCCACACATCCATATGCAAAAGCTCAAATACAGAATTAGCATGTGATGAACTATGTAAAGGGAATGCAAGCATAGTTTGTTTAGAAGAAGGACAAACAGGACAATCACCATTACAATTGTCAGAAATAGAAATACAAGGAATATGATTCAACACATTGTTCGAAGCATGACCTAACCTAAGATGCCACAATTGTGAAACACTTGGAGAAGTCTTGACAGCAGAAGTTGTGTGAACAGAAGTATGAACAGGAGCAGAAGTATGAACAGGAGCATGAGGAAAGTAATATAGTCCTCCATATTCAACACCAGTTGCCAAAGGTAGCATCTGGTCCTGAACCTGGAAGAAACAATGAGAGGAATTAAAAGAAACTGTGATGTTGGACTGCAGTGTGAATTTGCTAACAGATAGCAAATTACAATGAAATGAGGGAACTAATAAAACCTCTGTCAAAGTTATGGTTGGACTCAAAATAACAGTGCCTACTTGATTTACCAAAATGGTCTGATTATTGGGTAAAGCAATGTGAAAAGGGGAAGTTATAGTATGTAAATCACTCATCAAAGTTCTGTTGCAACACATATGATTTGAAGCCCCACTATCGACAATCCATAATTGAGTATTATGTGTAGAAATATGAGACATCATGGAATAAGCCAAACCTGCAAGATTGGAGATGTGATCTTCAGGAGTTGAACAATTAGACGAACTAGCCAAGGATGAAACCATTTGAGAGATCCTAGTCATTTGTTGTTGAAGTTGTTCAAGAGAAATTTGAGAATTAGCATTAACAGCAGTGCCTTGATCTCCAGAATTAGAAGCACCAACACAAGAAACTTGACCAGAAACCTGACCAGTCTGTGGATGAGACCTAAAACCTTGATTCTGAAAATTGTTAGGATAAGGTGGTTTGCCTCTTCCACGACCTTTGGGGGGGTATCCAATAAGCTTGAAACAAGTATCCTTAGTATGCCCTTCTTTATGACAGTAAACACACTTCAAAACAGGCTTCTTAGTATCACCAGTAGCATTGATAGCAGGAACAGGTTTAACATATGGACCAACAGTTCTAGCATTGCCAAGAAAAGAACTAGAAGAAACATGTCCCTGCCTTTGTTTCTCTTCCTGTTTGATCAAGGAAAAAGCCTGAGCAATTGTAGGCAAGGGATTCATCATAAGAATTTGACCCCTAGCAGCAGAAAAACTGTCATTGAGGCCCATCAAGAACTGTAAAAGCCTCTTTCTCTGTTCCCTGTCCTCTAACTGTTTGTGAGAGTCACACTTGCAGTTACATTTACATGTGATAGCAGGTTCAAGAGCAGAATACTCATCCCATAGATTTTTCATCTTATGATAGTAAAACTCCACGGACTTATCTCCTTGTTCAAGAGCGTGCAAATCTTTCAATATATGAAACACTCTATGACCATCAATACTAGAAAATTGATCAAGAAGCTCTTCCCAAACCTCCTGTGCAGTATTAACAAAGTCCATACCATTGCTTATCTCATCAGACACAGTATTGAGTATCCAACTTATAACCATATCGTTCACTCTTTCCTACTGAGTCCTAAGTGGTGAACTCTCCTCAGGTTTAGAACATGTACCATTGATTAAACCTAGCTTATTTTTGGCTGATAAAGCTATGGTTAAAGAACGTTTCCATGGACCATAATTCTCTGTCCCTGATAGCTTCTTAGAAATTAACACTAATCCAGGATGATCAATGTTTTGCAAAAACAACGGATGCAGATTAGAACTCACAACGCTCAAATCATCATTCTCAGTAGTATTTTTCTCAACGAAATCCTCAACAACATTATGTCCACCAGAAGTTCCAGCAGAAGAATTCTCATTAAGAACAGCATTAACATAACTGCCTTTCCTCATGATTAACAAAACTAATCGCTTCTTGTAACAGGAATCAAGATTCTCATACAAAATCAATAGACAGAAATTGCGATTACGAACACTAGATCGCAACAATTACGATTACGATTACGGACACTTAAACCGCAATTACGACCAGCAAAACACTAATTGATACTGATTCAACCGTGAAAACAAGCAGTAATGAACACAAACTTGAACAAACAAATCAAACACTTGCAGAAAACCAGAGATCTTACTGATTATATGGTGAGAACACCTGAACGCTGAGCGAAAAACAAAAGAACTTGTAACTCATCATCTCTGTACGTTGTATTGATGCGGAAATGAATATTGCCCATAGATCTGAGCTCTGATACCATATAAACGTGGTGTTGCAGAAGCAACAATGGAGAGAATGTAAAACAAGGAAAAGAATGGTTTATTAATATTTCTGTTAAACCTTCAGTAATGACATAATGTGGATATTTATACTCTACATCTAACAACTAACTAAACTGTCGAAATACAACAGAATCAGTTACAAGAAATAAGGGGCTGTTTGGCTAAATGCTAGTTTTAGTTTGCTACGTAAAGGTTGTTTAACTAATACAGAAGCCACAGCCACAGTTGCTGAATTACTCGTGATAAGACCATAAAGATCCCGTTATCTTCAGCATATTTCCACCCAGCTTTCTCAGCACCGGTTTTTGCTATAGCATACATCTGCAGTTCAGGGGTTTACATATCAAGCTTTAGAGATATGCCTAACTTCAGAGTAGTCTTAACACTTAATATATGAACACATTATTAAGAAAAAGAAAAGGAAAAGCTAACTATACTCGCCCTTCCAAATTCCAAACATCTTGCGATCATAGCAGAAGTCAATATCGGACCAATTATCTTCTGTGTACTCAACATCAATTGAGGGTTGAGGCTGCATAGCGATGGTGTATACAGATGAGGTGTAGATGAACTTCTTCACAGTTTTGGCCTTGGAGCAGGATCTCATTATGCTCAGTAACCCATTCACTGTTGTTGATTTTATCTCTTCCATCTGCATGTCTACATATATCAACAAATACATCACAAGTAGGGTGGGTGTCAACCCAAGTCCCACATCGTTAAGATAAACAAGAATTATGTTGAATATAAGCAATAAAAAACAACTCTATTATTAGTATGAAGCCTTTTGGGAAAACCCAAAAACAAATCCGTGCGGTTTGGCCACGATCTAGAGCGGACAATAGCATACTAATATGGAGTTAACGGGTGTTGCGCGATCCATCAAGTGGTATCAGAGCCGATGGTTAAGAAGTTGATCCTGGGGTTGCGGGCTGCAAGTTGTGTGGTGTGGGAGGCTCTCCAGAACTACGGTCAGAGATCTTGGACGACTTGTGTCGAAAGTCTTCCTGACAGTGAGGTGGTCGGGCGGCGTGTCCCGCAAGATGACGAGCCGCAAATGAGTAGCGGCGGTATAAGAGTCACGAGATTGGTGGTTTAGATTGAGAGGAGATTGTAGGGTTAGTGTCAACCCAAGTCCCACATCGTTAAGATAAACAAGAATTATCTTGAATATAAGTAGCCAAAAACAACTCTATTAGTATGAGGCCTTTTGGGAGAAACCCAAAAACAAATCCGTGTGGATTTGGCCACGGCCCAGAGCGGAAAATTATAAACAAGAATTATCTTGAATATAAGCAGCCAAAAACGACTTTATTAGTATGAGGCCTTTTGGGAGAAACCCAAAAACAAACCCATGCGGGTTTGGCCACGACCCAGAGCGGACAATATCATACTAATGTGGAGTTAACGGGTGTTGCGCGACCCAACAAGAAATTAGACTATTTACAGTTTGAAAATTCTGGGAAACTTACCGTTGGACTAGTTTGAATAAAATATTAATTGCATTTTATTTTCTTTGATTTTGTAAATCATGGGTATTGATTTTGCAACTCCTAAAATAATGATGAGTGAATATTTTATTTGATCATTATAGTGTAGGTTACAAAGTTAGTGCACTTGTAAGTTACATATTTTTTTACTCCTATATAAGAAGTCTCATGCATCATTGTTTGACACACAAAATCATATAAGCTTTTCATAGCATTTTCTTGCATTCCTCTTAGAGCTATAGGTTCTGTTTCTGAGAGATAGAAGGCGTGTTTGTTCGGTTCGTAGAAAGCGGGTCTTTAAGTGCTTAAGATCACCTTTGTTCGTTCTATCCTGGGAGACGGAAGCAAACAAACCTTCAAGCGCCACACGGAAGGGACTTATCTGTTTTAAGAACAACGTGGTTTTCACGTGCCTCGAACTTTCATTTCGGTATTTTATTGTTGTTAGTTTGCTTTCAGGTACAATCTTTTATTATACTTCCTACAAGCTTAAAATAGATCCCATAATTCATATGAATTAGTTTTATCAATAAATTCATTTATGTGAATATTTTCGGGAGTATAGTGTTTTTCACCTCTGTGTGATTTTGTTACTGTTTAAGTCGAATATGCATGTACTGGGTTTATTATATCAGTTCTTATCCTCCTGATCTCTGGTTTTTAGTCATGTAAATGTTAGTGGGTACATAATTGTACGCTAATGTGTATGGTCAGTTTGTTTTATTAATAACTTAAGTCTCCATGATTTATTATAATGATCTTATTGGTCAGTTTTTTAGAGAAAATGCATGTGATCGCTTCCCTGTATTCTATGTTTCTTAAGAACTGATTAGAGATTGCCTCTGCTTGGTTTTTTTAATTATGTAAAGGTTTTACATTTATATATGCCAATATCTCTAAGAAGGAGTTTATTAAATTTTATTATGTCAAGAATGATACTTTTCTTGCTATTGTATGATTTAATGCCATGCCTTCCTTACTGCCTTAACATGATTGTGTATGGTTTTATTGGAGTTAAATTTTGTTTAATCATTATTTGTTTCAGCAGCTCTATAACCTATTTCAAGATTTTGATTTCCTGATAGTGTTATAGTAGCTTTTGTCAGATATGTGGATAAGCTTCTGCCTATCAATTTTGTTTTTATGATTTTGGTTCTCTTTATTTATTTTGTTTCTTATGTTCATGCATGTTAGAGTTAATATTCTTTTAAGTACTCAGCTTTGTATACCATTTTAGGGTTCTATATTTAGAATACCTTTTGGTGGTTCTAAAAGATTAAATACTGTCTAATTATGTGCTTGGTGTTATCTTTTAGATTAAAAACTTCTCTATAGTCGAGTTCTAATTGTTAAATCAGATTTCTTAAATGTGTGTAATAATTTTTTTTTTGATCTTTATGCATGGCTTTTATTGCTTGTTTTTGTAACCGTAGTTTATATGTGTAACGCCTCCATTGATACATGTTAGCATCAGTTTCATTGTGAATTTGTTTACTGTTTTACAGAAAGCACGCGTTAATGTCTAATTTGTCAGAAATTGTTAATTCATTATAGTCTTGGAGCTTAATGTGTAGTAATATGATGTCCTTATACGTATGCTTTTGGTTTTTAGTCTTGATAGAATAGATGCAAGACCAGGCCTCTAATTATGTTCTATTATGTGTAGTCTTGTAATCGCATGCTTGATAATAATGCGATCAATAATTTATTCCTCTGATCCATAACTTTTTGCTAATTGTTCGACTAGTTTCAGTGTTTGTTTCTGTCACTTGTACGTAAAAGAAAGTATATTCCAAACTAGCTGACATTTATATTACTGAGTGGATGTTGCTTAAAGTTCTTTACATCATAAATGTGTATTATCTTGTAATTGTTAACTAAAAGGATGCTTATGTGGTTTCTGGATATTGGGTTTTATCTGTTAGCCTAATAGTTAGCGTGCCATGTTGCAGTTATATGTATGTTTCTGTTACATGTTGTCAATATATGTATAGTATAGTTTATTTTGTCACCTATATGTGCAAATTAATCTTGATTTCAGAAATGTCGGGAGTTGACGGAGCTAGCTTGTCTGGTGATGGTGATAGGCGTGTAACTGCCGAGGCAGTTCCTAAAACGGCGACCCTTGTGGTGCCTAATATACGGCTGTACCGGTAACCGCTCACGCAGAAAAACCGAAGAAATTCAGCGGGCTGAATTTTAAGAGGTGGCAACAAAAGATGTTGTTCTACTTGACCACCTTGAACCTTGTGAGGTTCTTGACCGAGGATGCACCTAAGCTGAAAGACGATGAGTCTGATGTTGAGCTTGTTAGTGCAACTCAAGCTTGTAACCATTCTGATTTCTTGTGTAAAAATTATATTATGAACTGTTTGAGTGATTCACTGTACAATGTTTATAGTGTGTTAAAGATGTCCAAAGCTTTGTGGGACTCACTCGACAGAAAGTATAGAACCGACGATGCGGGTACTAAGAAATTTATAGTGGCCCGACTTCATGAGTTTATAATGGTGGATTCCAAGAAGGTGGTTAATCAAGTTCAAGACCTTCAGATGATAATGCATGACATGGAATCTGAGGGTATGCCCATGAATGAAGCCTTCCAAGTAGCCATTATTATTGAAAAATTGCCCCTTGGTTGGAAGGACTTCAAGAATTATTCGAAGCATAAACGAAAGGAGATGACAGTGCAAGACCTCTTGTCTTGAGACTCCGAATTGATGAGGATAATAAAAACCGGTATGTCTCTTCCTCTAATGCTAATGTTGTGGAGGTCAAGAAGAACTCCAAGTTCAAGAAGGGGAAACCAGACAAGAGGCCCAACTTTGGACCTAAGGGTGGAGTTTCTAAAAAGAAATTTCAAGGAAAGTGCTACTATTACAAGATGGGTCACAGGTCAACTGAGTGCAGACTACCGAAGAGGAAGAAGCACGAGGCCCACAAGGTAGATGATGTGGCTCAAGATATATCTGAAATCAGTCTCTCTGCTATGGTTTCTGAAGTGAACCTAATCGGCTCCAACCCGAAAGAGTGGTGGATTGACACTGGTGTTACTAGGCACATTTGCTCTACAAAGGAGTTGTTCCACACCTTCTCGCCAACTGAGACTGGAGAGAAGCTATTCATGGGAAACTCTGTAACATCTGAAGTCCCTGGAAAAGGCAAGGTTGTTTTGAAAATGACATCCGGCAAGGAGCTGACTCTCAATGATATCCTCTATGTGCCGGATATCCGAAGGAACTTGGTTTCTGGCTCGTTGTTGAATAAACATGGATTCCGCATGGTGTTTGAATCTGATAAGCTAATTTTGTCCAAAATTGGAATGTTTGTGGGAAAAGGCTATGTAATCGATGGGCTTTTTAAGCTCAATGTAATGACTGTGAAGAATATTAATAAGAATAATTCTTCTGTTTACTTGCTTGAGTCTTCTAATTTGTGGCATGGTAGACTAGGTCATGTTAATTATGAAACAATGCGTAGATTAATTAACTTGAACCATATACCCACATTCCAAATTAATTCGAAACACAAATGTGAAATTTGTGTAGAGGCAAAATTAACAAGATTATCGTTTCAAACAATTGAAAGACATACAAAACCCTTGAATTTGATTCACAGTGATGTGTGTGATTTAAAATCAAATCAAACAAGGGATGGTTATAAGTACTTTGTCACTTCTTTTTTTTTGCTAATTGTACTTTGTCACTTTTGTGGATGATAGTACAAGATTTTGTTATGCCTATTTGCTAAAAAGAAAAGATGAAGCTATAGAGAAGTTTGATTATAGTGGATTATATTTTTATTGGGTATGTGCCTAATAGTACGGCATTTTGGTTTCTTGTGCATGAGAAATGCTTCATTTTTTGAACATGTATTTCCACGTAAGTACATAGGAAGTTCAAGTTCATCGAAAAGGACACTTGAAACTTATTCTGAAAATGAATATAGTGATGACGAAGAACAAGAAAATATGGATGAATTTGAAACAGAGGATGCACCTCGTCGAAGCAAAAGAGCTCGAGTTGAAAAATCCTTCGGGCCGGATTTTTTAACTTACTTACTCGAAAATGAACCACAGTCTTATTCAGAAGCTATCCATTGTCCGGATGGTCCTTTTTGGAAAGAGGCCATTAAAAGTGAAGTTGATTCGATTATGCAGAATCATACTTGGGAATTATTGGATCTTCCTCCGGGTTGTAAAGCACTAGGATCTAAATGGATTTGCAATAGGAAAATGAAAACAGATGGATCCATTGATAAGTATAAAGGCATCGATTATTTTGACACATATTCTTCGGTAACGAGAATGGCATCCATAAGGATGATTATTGCTATTGCAGCATTGCGAAATCTTGAAGTGCATCAAATGGATGTAAAAACAACCTTTCTGAATGGAGATTTACTTGAAGAAATCTACATTAAGCAACCTGAGGGTTTTGTAGTTCCTGGATTGGAACATAAAGTTTGTAAGTTGGTTAAGTCAATATATGGCTTAAAACAAGCGCCTCGAGATTGGCATCAGAAATTTGACAGTGTGATTTTGTCAAATGGATTTAAAATCAACGAATGTGACAAGTGTGTATATGTCAAAGATACAATAGATGGATACGTGATCCTGTGTCTTTATATTGATGATATGCTCATCGTTGATAGTAATGACAAGATGGTGAAATCTACAAAGGACATGACATTCAAGGTTCCACATGAAAGATATGATGCGATTTTAGGGATAAAGATCCTAAGAACACCAAGTGGACTTGTACTGAACCAGTCACATTATGTTGATAAGATTCTTGAAAAATTTAGTAAAGATGATTCTAGTGTATCAAGAACCCCTTTTGATACGACTTTATATCTATCTAAAAATAAAGGTGAAGGTGTTTCTCAAGGAGAATATGCTAAAGTAATAGGAAGTCTGATGTACTTAATGAATTGTACACGACCAGACATTGTCTTTACTGTTAGTAAGCTAAGCTGATACACAAGTAATCCAGACGTGGATCACTGGAAAGCGATAACTAAAGTGCTTAGGTACTTAAGGTATACGCGTGATTATGGGTTTCATTACTCGAGATATCTTGATGTACTAGAAGGGTATAGCGATTCAAACTGGATTGATGGTTTAAAAGGATCGAAGTCCACAAGCGGATATGTATTTACGCTAGCAGGTGGATCGATCTCGTGGAAATCTTCGAAACAAACGGTAGTGACCAAATCTACCATGGAAGCTGTGTTTGTTGCTTTGGATAAAGCAGGCGAACAAGTTGAATGGTTACGCCAAATTTTAGAGGATATTCCTAGATGGGAGATTTTAGTGCCGCCACTTTGTATACATTGTGACAGTACTACAGCAATTGGTACAGCTGAGCGTGTACTATATAATGGAATGTCGAGGCATATTTGTCGGCGACACAATTCCGTTAGACAACTACTCTCAACTAGAGTTATCACTATTAACTATATTAGGTCAAAAGATAACATTGCGGATCCGCCAACCAAAGGGTTAACAAGAGAGTTAGTTGAGAAATCATCGAAAGGAATGGGACTGAAGCCTATAATAAAAGTCGATACAAAGGAAACTCAACCTTGTTGACTGGAGATCGCAAGATCTTGGTTCAATGGGACAACCTAATTGTTAAGACTTAGTGAGATCAACATGGGGGTTTTACTCCCGGGTCCATTCCTATGATGAAAAACAATGATAAAATATGGAAAAGGCTAAGTTATGCTTTTAATGATCCTTATGTGTCCATATGTCGAACAAATAATACTTTTGTATTGTTCAAGAGATCACTTATGTGAGTGAAGTGGGGTCGCTTCAAGAAGGAATTGCGGGGGCTAATTCTGAAAAAAAACTCACAGAACCGGGCTATAGCTCAGGACCAAAATGGGCGTAACAGTGAGAACTGAACAAATATAGGGAAAGACCCCAGTGGGGATGTATCATCATTTCACAATACAGAAGAGCAGTTCAAGGTCAACGCGACTACTGAAATTCTAGAAATGTAAATATGTTCTTACAAGGGAAGGTTCAAGGGTGTACGCCTACCTATCCTATGCTGGTTTCTACCGTGCGCTTTTATCTCCATGTCAAAGAGTCGTTTTTCAATGTTATATTTTATTCATGTGGGGGATTGTTGGAATATTTTGAATAAAATATTAATTGCATTTTATTTTCTTTGATTTTGTAAATCATGGGTATTGATTTTGTAACTCCTACAATAATGAGTGAATATTTTATTTGATCATTATGGTGTATTTTACAAAGTTAGTGCACTTATAAGTTACATATTTTTGTACTCCTATATAAGGAGCCTCATGCATCATTGTTTGACACACAAAATCATATAAGTTTTCATAGCATTTTCTTGCATTCCTCTTAGAGCTATATGTTCTGTTTCTGAGAGACAGAAGGCGTGTTTGTTCGGTTCGTAGAAGGTGGGTCTTCAAGTGCTTAAGATCACCTTTGTTCGTTGTATCCTGGGAGACGGAAGCCAACAAACCTTCAAGCACCACACGGAAGGGGCTTATCTGTTTTTAGGACATCGTGGTTTTTACGTGCCTCGAACTTTCATTTCGGTATTTTATTGTTGTTAGTTTGCTTTCACGTACAATCTTTTACTATACTTCCTACACTTACGACTAACATAAATCTATTGTCCTAAGTTTAATACCAATACCATAGGGCCATAGGGGTGGCGACATGGAAGACACCTTCACAACCTTGAATTGCATCATTGTAACTGCCTTCCTCCGTCAGATCTGCCTTCCACAAGCTCAAGTTTGTACTTGTATTCGCCAACCCAAGCAAGTGCTTCACCTTTGTTAGGTCCTGATAAGTTTGTAGAAGGGGGGTTGAATACAAACTATACCGTTTTATCGAATTTGTCCTTTAAATGATTTAACTGTTTAGAACAAATTAGTGCGGAATAAAACTGAAACAATATTCAAGTTAAATAAAACTCTATTAAACTTGAAGGGTGTTACAATTCTGATCACTGATTACAAAGAACTTGATAAAACAAATCTAGAATAAATTCGACATGAATTTATCTATTTTTGTAATAAAAAGGATCGAATACTAAAAAGTAGTTCGATATAAAATCTAGGGATTATGATCCGCTAGAAAGTCAAAGCAGTACAAGAGAATCACTTCTTATGAATTAAATAATTAAGAACAATCAAGAAGTAAATATATCCTGCAGAATTTGAGCTTGACAGTTGAAGAATGAAGAAGACAGTTGAAGGAGTTTAATGTTTTTGATGCTCTGCCTTTTTCTTTCTTTTTGTGTTGTAATGAATTGATAAGTCTTCGACTTGTCTTCTTTTTCTTTATATATTAAAACCACAGCCTCCTTCTATTAATCCCCACGTGCAGTGTATTTGATACATTGTAAATGCCTTTGGAAGACTAGCAGAAAAACAATCACTTTGCCTTAGAAGACTCTCGGGAAGACAATGCTTGTGAAGGGAAGACAACCGGGAAGACAGCCCTTTGGCCTAGGAAGACATTCGGGAAGACAAGGCTTGGCCTAGGAAGACAATCGGGAAGACTCACTTGTGAGTCTTCCTAGTTCATTTTTCTAAGTCTTCCTAGTTCAAACCTAAGTCTTCCTAGTTCATTTTTATTCTAATTTAAATAATTAACTAAATAAATTATGTATTAAATTAATTCTTTACAGAATTAATTTAATAAATAATATACTTGATAGTATTAATTATTTATAAGAGAATAAATAGAATTAGGTGACTTCTCAATTAATTACTTTTTATTCTAATTTAAATAATTAACTAAATAAATTATGTATTAAATTAATTCTTTACAGAATTAATTTAATAAATAATTTACTCAATAGTATTAATTATTTATAAGAGAATAAATAGAATTAATTGACTTCCCAATTAATTCCAGAATCACTAAAAACTTAGATAAATAACAAACAAAATAGTACGTTGACACTCGATGCACTGTCTGGTTCATGAGTGACTAACGACAATTTTTGTTCTTTATCTATTTGACTTTAAGCAGTGATTCACTTCCTTCTCATTCAAGAACTCCGTAATCAGTATCTTTTTCTGTCACCACTTGAAATCTCCGTCACTTTAATAAATCCACTGAGCTTGAATACTTCATTGAGGCTTGATCAATAAATTGAGCTTCTTTCAATGTAGAATCACTTCAAGTCTGTAGATGACTTTAATCTTCATTCTTTGACAGATATAATCTTCTGAGATTCCTGTGACATCTGATCTAATATTTACTTATTACATTCTTGTTTAAGTTGAGTAGAATCCTCGAATTACAAATAGGCTAAATCATATGCCTTTCAATCTCCCCCTATTTGTTTGTTAGAGAATAACAACCAAATACCTAGAGGATCACTCAACTAAAACCAAGAAAAAGATAAGACTCTTAACCCTAAGTAAATACTAGAAAGTTCTGGATCAAATATGACATTTCCAGATTTCACCAGTAAAGATAAATACAAGACAGATGTTCCTCTAGACTGAACATATGATAACATTGAACCTGTCTTGATTTACCTAAGCTCTATTCATATAACATTTACAAAACAGAGCTAACTTACCTTTACTCCCTTGAAACTCCCTCTTTACCTTTTATATCTTTTTCAGCTCCCTTTATACTAGCTTTACCACAATTCTCTAGAAACTTCTCCCCCTTAGTTGAGGAATTCTCTACAGATTTAACTTTATGAGTATCTGAAGCCAGTAGGAGTTGAGATAGTTGATGGAGTTGATCTTGGGTAGTAAATTTGTCTTCAAAATTTCCTTGAGTAGTCCCAGCTGATTGTTGACAGAGGTGGAAGAAGAAGACCGTTCAACCACTTGTGCTTGCAAAAGTTCTTTATCAGCCTGGGTTTTGAATAGATGTTCCTGTAGATCAGCTATGTGAGCTAACTACATTGCAGTGTATGTGTCTGTGTGTGCACTCACTTGAATTTCTCTTGTAAGTGTATCACTCATCTCACGTGCATGTGTTTCACTCAGTGTTTGACTCTTATCACTCAACATTAGCTGTCTGTTTGCTCCTTTTTGATCAGTACCTGCATTGAAACTCACCCTAGCCTCTTCAAGAGAGGTCAGTGGTGGTGCAATGGGAGTTCGCAAATCCCGATCCTCAATCATGTCTATCAAATCACTTGGATTTGAAATCTGAATTGCTTCAGTGATAGACTGACCAAGTTGCCTTCCACTTTCTCCAGATAAATCTGCGAGTGGAAAATCCCTTTGGGAGCCAGAGATGTTCACTCTGGGAGGGGAGAAAATGATTCTATTTAAATTTGGCAAAGAATCAGATTTTCCCTCAGATGCCTGTGAAGGCACTTCTACCGTAACAATGGTAGGCACTGTAACCAGTTGCAGGTGCTCTGCTTTCACTGTGTCCTGAGTTTCATCTAATGAAATTGTTTTCTCCCATTGTGAGTAATGAGAGTGTGCTTGACTCAGTACAAAGTGTCATGGCCCTATGGCGAATTTCAATAGATTCATCCTGTTGAGAGAATGTCTCTAGAAACAGTTAATTGGCCATTACAAAGTCCATATCCTATTGAGAGGATACAGATGGGCTGACAGATGCCTCAGTATATATTGAATTTCTTTAGAGGAGGCAGAGCTGTGGGATCACTCACTGTTTCAATCAAAATACTTCTTTGTTTAACATTTGATTTCTGTTTAGGCTGAGAGGTCAAGTAATGAAGTTGTAGACTCATTGTTTGGCTCTTAGACCTGGGATAAAGATTGTGGATCTACAATCCCTTGGTCAGCCCTAACAACCACTTGGGTTCAGCAACAGTAAAAGAAGTGGATTGAGAGATAGAATGTAATACCTGAATTGGATTTGGCACTGAATTTCCAGCTAAGCAAGAGCTAGATCAAAAATAATATATACAATATATTTACAAATATATCTAAGACAAATAGAAAATAAAAGATAATAAATAATAAGCAATAAAAATAATAAAAAAATAATAATAATAAATATTTACAGGAAACTATTTATATGAAATAAACAAGAACTATACAAGAATATTTGAATATTTTAAAATAAGAAAAAATTTCAATAAAAATAGATTTCTCTACAATTTTAACTTGTAAAATTTGAGAAAAATATTTTTAGAGAAAATAATTCATCTTAACTTACTCACCCTAAGAAGATTAACAATTAGACAAGACATGACAATAATCTACAATCAACATGCATAAGAGAAAATTGAGATGATAAAATAAATTTACAAGTGATTTAAAAATATATACAACAAATGAACACTTGTAAGTCTAATTAAGAACAAACATAAAAAATAAACAGAGTTAATCACTAAAACTATTTAACATACCCAATTTACCAACCAATCTGGTAAACATGGATTCATCAAGAGATTTAGTGAAAATATCTTTTGTTTGTTCCTCTGTGGGTACAAAGAGTAACTCCACAGTACCATTCATGACATGCTCTCGGATAAAATGATACCTGATGTCAATGTGCTTTGTCTCTTGTGATTATGCCATCTTCATCTAATTTATTTCTGAATACCCACCGAGTACCAACTACTTTCTTGTTCTTTGGTCTAGGTACCAGCTTCTAAACTTGTTGTTGTTCAAATTGATTGAGTTCATCTTGCATAGCAATCACCCAATCAGGATCAGTCAGTGCTTCCTCAATTTTCTTTGGTTTCATTTCAGAAAGAAACCCTGAATAATGACATTCATTTTGAGTAGCACTTCTAGTTCTGACTTCAACACCTGGATCACCAATAATCAGATCAAAAGATTTGATCTTGATGATTCGCCTTGTTCTTCATTATGGTGTTGTGAATGACTAGTTGACCCTTCATTTCCCCCCCTGAGTTGTTGGCATATTGTCTTGGTGATTCTTCTCCAGTGTTAGTGGTATCTCCATTGTTACCAATGTTTCCACCACCATCACCATCACCATCACCACTATCATCATTGTCATTTTTATCACCAGTAACAAGCTCAGGTGGATTCTCATCATCTGAATCTGAATCTGTCATGTCATCAAACTTCAATTTCTCAGATGGATTTTCTGATTGGATATTAGGGAGTTAGGTGTCATCAAATGTAACATTGATGTTCTTATTGACTGATAACATTTCTTGATTTCAAACAGGCCATATCCTCAGTTATACCCTTGTTGTTATCTCCAAAGGTAAGAACTGGGCCAGCTTTCTCAACCAAATCTGATAGCAGGGCTCTATCTCCGGTCATATGCCTTGAACAGCCACTGTCAAGAATCCATATAACACGGTTTACCTGTTTAACTCCCTACAATATCAAATTGATTAGACCTTCTTCGGAGCCCAAAATTGATTGGGTCCGGCATACTTAAAGAATTGGCCTTTGTCAGGCAAAACAACATTTTTAGCTAAAACTACTTCAACCTCTTTCACATAAGAGCGTTTCCATTTATAGCCAGCCTTAACACATTTCTGAGTAGGCTTAGGGATAAATGAATCCACTCTAGTCTGAGGAGGACTAGTAGTCTTTGCTTTAACATGCTTCTTATTATTAACATATTGACGTGGAGCAGTCTTATCACTAGATACATGCTTACTATTAAAATAAGCATACATAACATTGAAAGCACAAGACATGCAATTAATCACACCACATGCTTTATGAGAAGAATTAACAGCAGGCATGTTAGTTCTACAGTTGTTTTGATCCAACTTATGGATATCTGATTTAGTCTTTTTAGTTGTAGCAACTTTGACTGGAATATCAGATATACACTTTTTGGACTGTTCAGCTTCCAAAGCAATATCTTCTTCACGAATCTCCTCAGCAATAATGATAGAGTATTCATTCAGAGGATCTACCTCGGACTCCCTACAGAAGGGTGTTTCAATACCCTTAAGCACATATGGAACAACCTTTCCTTCAGATTTGAATCTACAAGGGGAATTAATTCCAAGCAGTCCAATAGCCTCATTATAATCATAACCTATACTGACATGATTACCCATAGCTTGTTTATTCATAATCTCTTTAGCCGTCTTACAAGAGTTGTAATAGGCATTAGCTTTGGTATTAAGCTCACTAATCTGATCTTTGAGAATGGTTTCCAGTTGTTGATACAATTTAACCCTATTCTCAAGAACTGCTACATTTTTAGTGAGTTCATCTTGATTAATATGCACTAGTTTTAATTCTTTTATCTCATTTTCAAGATTTGTGTTCAAAAGAATTATTTTATCATTTTCAGTGCGTGCACAACTTAAAGTATCACCAAGATGACGAATCATTTCAGTATCAGTGAACTTTACCTCAGACATGTTGGGTGAAGATAACATGGACTGAAAGAGTTTGTCTCCTATTGCCATGAGTGCAAGATTCCCAATCTCACCTGCTTCTTCATCACTGTCAGTGTCATCCCAACTCTTTCCTTCAGCAACATACGCTTTCCCAATCTTATTCTTCTTGCTAGAATCAAATGAGTTCCTTGTCACTTGCTTTGGGTTTTTACATTCAGTAGCAAAGTGACCCAACTCATTGCAATTGTAGCATCTGATTGTGCTCCTTTCCACAGTTCCAGTTTTGTAGCCACCCCTTGTGCCACTTGAAAAGGAAGATCCACCTCTCTGAAATCTGGGTCTGAACTTAAGATTGGGATTCCTCTTGAATCTGAACTTCCCAAATTTCCTGACTATCAAAGCCAAGTCACCATCCTCCAGCTGATCAAGCTCCTCTAAAGAATAGAAGTCACCACCAGATTGATCAATGGATGTTAATCCATATTCAGCATCAATAACATTCATGTTAGAACCGGAAGGTTGAACAGCCTTCACTTCCAGTTTCTGTGGGACTTCAGCTGCCAGTGCAGTAGAGGTACCAACAATCTTCCCAGTTCCATACAGCTCCCTTTGTTGAATCTGCTCCAGCTCATAGGTCTTCAGAACACCATACAATCTCTCCAAAGCAATCTCATTCATATCTCTTGCTTCTCTAATGGCAGATATTTTGTGCTCCAAATGAGGTGGAAGTGTAAGAAGGAACTTCTTGTTAATCTCCTTGTTGGTGTAGTGCTTCCCATTGAGATTCAGATCATTGATTAATTTGTTATATCTCTCAAAAACCTGAGAGATACCTTCACCAGGGTTTGATCTGAAATGCTCATATTGTGAGGTGAGAATTTCCAGCATATTCTCTCTAACTTCCTCTGTCCCCTCATTGATTATCTCTATGGTTTCCCAAATGTGTTTGGCAGTATCACAGTTTAGGACATGATTATGCATGATAGGATCAAGACAATCAATAAGGATCAGCTGTAGACTGGAATCCAAGGTAACATCCTCTTTTTCACCAGGAGTGAAATCCTTGGGATCCTTAGGGTACATCCTAGCAGCCCTAGTAACAATGTTATCCACTTTTAGCTCTTCCTCAATAATCATAGGGATTTTGGGACCACTCTTCATCACATCAATGTATTTAGGATTTGCAACCTTAAGAAATAGAAGCATTTTCTTCTTCCAAATTGGATAATGCTCCTTGCTGAACATAGGGATTTTGACAGTACCAACTTTCTGTGTAGTAGACATCTTTTGAGATTTTTAGGAATAAGATAAAAAATCAGAGTTTAAAAGAAAAATCTCAAAACAATTGGATCTTTGATTTGTATATCAATCAAAAGGCTCTGATGCCAATTGTTAGGTCCTGATAAGTTTGTAGAAGGGGGGTTGAATACAAACTATACCGTTTTATCGAATTTGTCCTTTAAATGATTTAACTGTTTAGAACAAATTAGTGCGGAATAAAACTGAAACAATATTCAAGTTAAATAAAACTCTATTAAACTTGAAGGGTGTTACAATTCTGATCACTGATTACAAAGAACTTGATAAAACAAATCTAGAATAAATTCGACATGAATTTATCTATTTTTGTAATAAAAAGGATCGAATACTAAAAAGTAGTTCGATATAAAATCTAGGGATTATGATCCGCTAGAAAGTCAAAGCAGTACAAGAGAATCACTTCTTATGAATTAAATAATTAAGAACAATCAAGAAGTAAATATATCCTGCAGAATTTGAGCTTGACAGTTGAAGAATGAAGAAGACAGTTGAAGGAGTTTAATGTTTTTGATGCTCTGCCTTTTTCTTTCTTTTTGTGTTGTAATGAATTGATAAGTCTTCGACTTGTCTTCTTTTTCTTTATATATTAAAACCACAGCCTCCTTCTATTAATCCCCACGTGCAGTGTATTTGATACATTGTAAATGCCTTTGGAAGACTAGCAGAAAAACAATCACTTTGCCTTAGAAGACTCTCGGGAAGACAATGCTTGTGAAGGGAAGACAACCGGGAAGACAGCCCTTTGGCCTAGGAAGACATTCGGGAAGACTCACTTGTGAGTCTTCCTAGTTCATTTTTCTAAGTCTTCCTAGTTCAAACCTAAGTCTTCCTAGTTCATTTTTATTCTAATTTAAATAATTAACTAAATAAATTATGTATTAAATTAATTCTTTACAGAATTAATTTAATAAATAATATACTTGATAGTATTAATTATTTATAAGAGAATAAATAGAATTAGGTGACTTCTCAATTAATTACTTTTTATTCTAATTTAAATAATTAACTAAATAAATTATGTATTAAATTAATTCTTTACAGAATTAATTTAATAAATAATTTACTCAATAGTATTAATTATTTATAAGAGAATAAATAGAATTAATTGACTTCCCAATTAATTCCAGAATCACTAAAAACTTAGATAAATAACAAACAAAATAGTACGTTGACACTCGATGCACTGTCTGGTTCATGAGTGACTAACGACAATATTTGTTCTTTATCTATTTGACTTTAAGCAGTGATTCACTTCCTTCTCATTCAAGAACTCCGTAATCAGTATCTTTTTCTGTCACCACTTGAAATCTCCGTCACTTTAATAAATCCACTGAGCTTGAATACTTCATTGAGGCTTGATCAATAAATTGAGTTTCTTTCAATGTAGAATCACTTCAAGTCTGTAGATGACTTTAATCTTCATTTTTTGACAGATATAATCTTCTGAGATTCCTGTGACATCTGATCTAATATTTACTTATTACATTTTTGTTTAAGTTGAGTAGAATCCTCGAATTACAAATAGGCTAAATCATATGCCTTTCAACCTTCTTCTGGTTTCATGCATGCTCAATCTCATCCAAGTTATTATACAGGGGTGGTGCAGGTTTATACTTTTATTGTATTTTATAATTTTATAACATTACATTAGCGTTCGTATAAGTAAATAAATTAAAAAAAATGTTATTTAGTATGTGTGATATTTTAAAGTAAAATCTCTATACAATAATATACTTTGGACTGGAGAAAAATATTATTATAAGGAGGTTATTCCTAAATAGAAGTGATTTTTAAATTGATTATATAGTATTGGGACCGTAATTGGTCGTAATTAATTTCTATTATTACAAGGAGGTTATTATTGTTTCGTAGAGAGGTTATTCTATGGAGTATTCTCATAGAGAGATTCTACGGTATATAATTTATCTATTTTGTAAATAAATATTTATTTTATCCCTATGACCCCTCATAATATTGATTGAAGTTTCTGCACTAGAATAATTGATGATATAATACATTATACATACCAGGATCCCGGGCAGTAGCATTAACATGATAACCTGTTTCTAAAAGTCTCATGACAAGGCAGGACCCAATGTACCCTGATGCTTCTGTTACACAAACCGTCATCTTCCCCTTCATGCTCTTTTCAGGAATGTACTATGTATATATTTGTGTTGCCTTAATCTAGTGGTTGAATAATGTCTTGTATATATAGATAGATGCATCACATGTTGCAACTTGCGAGTAGTAGCTGGTGCAACAGATAAGGGGTGAGTTTAAGGTCACTTATTCCAGTGCTATTCGGACTTGCATAACAATGTCCCCAGTCTTTTTCTTCCCCAGTGCCAAACATTATTTGGAGGGCAGCAGCCCAGCACTTCTTGAGCGACGACTCCCGTTGTTAAAAACATGCCTAAAATGATAACAACAGATTAATTTCCTCTATCTCCCTCCATTAATTAGAACCCCACTGTCATCCTTATTTTTCATCAAATTCTCTCTAATTCTCATTTCTCGTCTATTTCTTAGTCATCTTTTTTTGCAATCTTATTTTTTCTCTGACAAGATTTTTTCAATCTTATTTTATATTATATTAATTTATTTTATAATGTTAAATCTATACTAATACTAAAATATACATCCATTGACTCAATGAATTGTCACATTTATTTTTAAAATAATAATGACAGGTTATTACAATATATGTTTTCTAAATATCAAATTTAAAAATAAATTAATGATCACATCCATTTAATTTTTACAAATTAGGTTGTAAATTATGGCAAGTGTGCATCACACATGTGCTATTCTAGTTTAAAATATTTGAAAAATCCTGAATGAGTTTTAAAAAAAAACATGAATCTTTTTATGAGGTAAATTACATAAACTTATATTCCCTGAGGAGTTAGTGAAGAGGTATTAAAGCAAGTCCAGAGAATAAATTATATAATTATTTAGATTGCGTTTGGAAACAATAATTTCATTTCAAATATTGAAATTTAATTCCTAAAATTGAATTTCAGAATTTCAAATTTAAAGATTTTGTTGGTAATCGTAAAGATATCAAATCCTGAATTTTATAAAATATTTAAGAAAAAATTTGAGAAACAAATATCTATGGAAATATATTCTTTAGTGTTTGAATATATATAGTCAATAAAATAAAATAAATTATATTTTTTCATTTATACCAATTTTGTGTCATAATAAATATAAAAAAATTACATAATTTTTTTTATATATAAATATGTATTTTCCCATATAGAAATATGGAAACTGAGAAATTCGACCGATTAAATCTGAGAAGGAATGGAGGATAAGCATCTACTATCAGCCTCTCGTAGACCCTCCATGGATTCTGTTTTTTTTTTTTTTTGCTAAATACGTATTGAATATTTGAAGATTGTAAATAATAGATTAATGAGCTGTCATTCTAGATTAATGAGCTGTCATTCTGTGGGAACAAAAGAGCGGGAAAGTTAGTTTTGTTTGTTAGATTAATTTTGTATATATTTTCATCTTGTAACAGATTAGAAGTACTTTTCAAGAAATAACAATTTTATTCTTCTAAAGATGAAAGAATCATCTTCATCTTCTCATGGTATCAGAGCAGTGAAGATCAAATCGTGCTTCGCTGATAAGTTTTCTTTCGTTTTTCATCTTGTTCATTAGCTTGTTTCCAGAAAATCCAAACGAATTTATTGATTGTTTCTTTCATTTCTTCTGATTTGTTCTTAGATTGTTCTTGTTTCAATCTCAAAATTCATCAAATCTGTTTCAATCTCGAGTTCATCTTCTTTTCGTTTAGACATTTCATCAAACACTTATGGCTGCTGTACAAAATCAAAGTAATAATACAGCTATTAATTACAATGATCCATATTTTTTGTCCACTAGTGATAATTCAAATGCTCAGTTAGGGCAAATTGTGTTCAACGGCAACAACTATGTGAATTGGAATCGTAGTGTTACTTTGGCTCTTGGCGCCAAGAACAAGACTGGTTTTATTGATGGTTCATTGCTTCGTCCTGCGGATGATTCTCCTGATTTGCAGCGTTGGATTCGCAATGATTATATGGTTACAGGATGGATATTATACTCAATTGAGAAATCCATAGCTGAAAGCTTCATTTTCACATCGTCTGCTAGAGCTTTGTGGCTTGACATTAAGGAGAGGTATGGCCATTCTAATGCTCCTCAATTGTATGAGTTTCATAAGACTTTGATGTCCATTATACAGAATGATGATTCTATAGTGGATTATTATAACAAGCTTAAGAAAGTATGGGATCAGTTACAAATTCTTGAGCCGTTTCCTGATTGTACTTGTGGTGCTATTGTTAAGTGCACTTGTGGTTTAATGAAAAAAATTGTTGAAGCAGATCAACTCAAGAAATTGATCCAGTTTATTGCTGGTTTGAATAAGTCTTATGATCAGGCTAAGATCAATATTCTGAGTATGGATCCTTTGCCATCTGTAAACAAGGTTTATCATATGTTACAACAGATTGAGAGGCAAAATTCTATTATCAATTCACAACCTGTTGAAATGAGTGCCTTATTTGCTAGGAATGTACCTCAGTATGAATCTAAGTTTTCTTCTAGTTCACAGAGAAAAGATTCAAGGAAACCAAAATTGGATAGGTTTTGTGATTTTTGCAAAATGAAGGGCCATCTCAAGGATCAATGTTTCAAGATTGTTGGTTATCCTGAATGGTATAAAGGGAAAACAAATACTAGTCAAGGGAATTTCAAGACTTCTGATAACAGGTTTGCAGGCAATGTGGGCAATGTTCAGGATTCAAATATGCTTGGACATTCACCTCTGGATCTTACTACTGTATCAAATGTTAATAATGAAGTTGCTTCTATTGGTTCTGGTTTCTCTGTTGGTGATTCTCAGGGTTCTCATTCTGCTCTTTATAAGGAATTCCTCAATTTTATGCAAATCCATCAGCAAGGAGCAGGTTCTCCAGATTCACCATCTTCTATTAACTTTGCTGGTACTTTATCTGCTTTTTCTGCAAACTGTTTTCAATTGCCTAATAATAAACATGTTTGGATAATAGATACTGGTGCTAGTGATCACATGGCAACACATATAGATATTTTTTCTTCAACACAACTCCTTCCTCAACCAATAACTATTGTTTTACCAGATGGTACTTTTAAAAGTGTCAATACTGTTGGTACTGTTGTTCTCAATCCTCATATTACTCTGTCAAATGTGTTTTACATACCAGATTTCAAACATAATCTTCTTTCTGTAGCCAAACTTCTTGATCAACATCATTTGGTTGCTAATTTCCAACCATCTTCATGTTCTTTCCAGGACCTTACAACTAATCATATCAAGGCTATTGGCATAAGGCATGGAGGCCTTTATAAGTTTCTTTGTGATGTGTCTTCTGTTTCTTCTAGTTCTCATGTAACTAGTTCTGATTCTTCTGTAACAGATACTTTAGCATCTTCTGTTCATTGTAATGAGTCTTTTGATCTTTGGCATTCAAGATTGGGACATATGTCAGTCTCCAAATTTCCACATTTGTCTGATGTCAATTTTGACAAAAATTCTAAACATTCTGATTGTGATACTTGTATGTTAGCCAAACACCATCAATTGCCATTCACTGCATCTAGTTCTATTGCATCCACTTGTTTTGATTTAGTGCATATTGATCTATGGGGGCCATATAGGACTCCATCATTTTCTGGTGCCTCTTATTTTTTGACTATTCTGGATGATCACTCTAGAACTACTTGGACTCATTTAGTCCATGCTAAGTCTCAAGTTCCTCACATTATCTCTGATTTTTTGAGTTATGTGGTCACTCATTTTAACTGTACCATTAAAACTATTCGAAGTGATAATGGGACAGAAATAGTTCAGCATTTTTGCAAGACCTTATTTGCTTCTAAGGGTATTACTCATCAGACTACTGTTCCTGGTGTGCCTCAACAAAATGGCCGGGTAGAACGCAAACATAGGCATTTGCTAGATATTGCTAGGGCCATTCAAATTCATGCAAAATTGCCTACGAAATTCTGGGGTGATTGCATTTTAGCTTCTACCTATCTCATAAATCTTATGCCAAGTTCAGTATTGTCTTGGAAAACACCTTTTGAGGTCTTAATGAATAGAACTCCTGATTACTCCAGATTACGGGTTATAGGTTGTTTGTGTTATGCTGCTGTAAAATCTTCTGATAAATTGAATCCAAGGGCTCTAAGATGTGTCTTGTTAGGATATCCTTATGCTAAGAAAGCATATAAACTTTATGATTTGGACAATCATAAAATTGTTATCAGTAGGGATGTGATCTTTAAGGAACATATTTTCCCTTTTCAAAATTCTTTATCTGATAAGGGTTCTTCTGGTTCTTCTATTGATCCAATCTTTACTTCACTTGATTTTTCAACTGAATCTTTGACTGAATCTTTGAATTCCATTCCTCCTTTTCCAATTGTCAATTCACAAACTTCTTCTGGGTCATCTTCTAACCATGATCTTAATAATTCTTCTGATCAGGTAGCTTCTCAATATCCTGATCTTGTTACATCTACAAGTTCAGATATTGTACCTCTTAGGAGGTCTTCTAGAGCTGTCATTGTTCCTCAAAAATATAATGACTTCTTATTACCTCAATCTACTGTACATCATTCTCAAGTTTTTAATGTTTTCACTCAACCTGAATTGTCTAATTTTGGTTCTGCATATTTGGCTTCTCTATCTAAGGTTCTGTCAGTTACTGAACCTTCATGTTTTTCTCAAGCACAACATGATCCACAATGGGTGGATGCTATGAATTCTGAGATTCAAGCTCTTGAAAAAAATCACACCTGGGATTTGGTGCCTTTGCCTCCAGGAAAGACAACTATTGCCTGTAAATGGGTTTACAAAGCAAAATTTCACCCTGATGGATCATTAAATAAATGTAAAGCTAGGTTAGTGGCTAGGGGTGATAAACAGATCAAAGGCAAGGATTATAAATATACTTTTAGTCCAGTGGCCAGATTTACTACAGTAAGGGTTCTGATTGCTATTGCTGCTGCAAAAAAACTGGGAAATTCATCAATGTGACATAAACAATGCTTTTTTGCATGGTTATGTAGATGAGGAATTGTATATGCTTCCTCCTCCTGGTTACAATGTACAACCTGGCCTGGTTTGTAGACTGAGAAGATCCATTTATGGTCTTAGGCAAGCTGCTAGGCAGTGGAATGTTGAGTTGACAAAACATTTGATACAAATTGGATATGTTCAGTCCAAACAGGATTATTCTTTGTTTACAAAATCAGAATTGGATGGTGATTTCACTGCTGTGGTAGCTTATGTTGATGATCTATTACTGACTGGAAATTCTCTATCTCAGATTACATTTGTCAAGCAATCTCTTCATGAAGCTTTTACTATCAAAGATCTTGGCCAGCTGACTTATTTTCTGGGAATAGAGGTTACAAGATCTTCATCAGGTATTCTTTTGAATCAGAGAAAATATATACTTGATCTGTTAAAAGATTCAGGTCTTGAGGATTGTCAATCTGTGACAACTCCTTTCCAAAAGAATTTGCATTTGAGTAACAAAGATACTCCTTTAATGTCTGATCCTGAGCCCTATAGGAGACTAGTTGGAAAATTGTTATATTTGAATATGACAAGACCAGATATTTCTTACTGTGTTCAGCAATTAAGTCAGTTTATTCATGCTCCTGCTGTTTCTCATTATCAAGCCAGTATACATGTTTTGAAGTATCTAAAGGGTACAATCAACATGGGTCTTTTTTATCCTTCAAGTTCTGATTTGGTGCTCAAAGGCTACTGTGATGCTGATTGGGCAAATTGTCCATTTTCTGCTAAGTCTTTGTCTGGATATGCAATTTTTCTGGGTGATGCTCTTATTGCTTGGAAAACAAAGAAGCAGAAAACTACTTCTAAGAGTACTTGTGAAGCAGAGTATAGAAGCATGAGCTACACGACTAGTGAATTAATCTGGTTACAGGGATTGTTGGAGGATTTACACATTTCTGTGTCTCTTCCTATAAATTTGTTTTGTGATAATACTGCTGCACAGTACATAGCAGAAAATCAAGTCTTTCAAGAACGGACTAAGCATTTGCGAGTGGATTGTCATTTCATCAGAGACTATGTAGACAGTGGTTTTCTCAAGCTTCATCATGTGCAATCTTCTCTTCAGTTAGCTGATCCATTTACAAAGGCTTTATCTCATGATCAACTCAAATTTTTCTGCTCCAAGCTTGGTCTTGTCTTGCAACATCCTCGTCCAGCTTGAGGGGAGGCTATTGAATATTTGAAGATTGTAAATAATAGATTAATGAGCTGTCATTCTAGATTAATGAGCTGTCATTCTGTGGGAACAAAAGAGCGGGAAAGTTAGTTTTGTTTGTTAGATTAATTTTGTATATATTTTCATCTTGTAACAGATTAGAAGTACTTTTCAAGAAATAACAATTTTATTCTTCTAAAGATGAAAGAATCATCTTCATCTTCTCAATACGAAATATATTTTCAGTTAAACAAAACAATTATACAGAAAAACGGAGCTGCATGCTTGTGAGTTTTGACCATTTCCATTGTTATACTTTGTTTTCTGTTTGTTCTGGTATGTTTCAAGTCGTTGATTTGTGAATTATCATCCAGTTCCTCTTCTTCTTTTTAGTCTTTTGTTTGATCATTCAGATATTTCCAGTAATACGTTTCGCTTATGGAAAAGAAGCAGTAAAAGTCAAGCACAACAAAATTGAAGTATAACTGAAATAACAGACTTTGATTATTACAAGACCCTTTCCAAGCTCCTTATTTCATCACTTGGCCTCGGGGGGCATGTTTTGCAGATGTCTATGACTATTTTAACGACCTAGAACTAGATCGATAGTGTTAATAATGTCGAATCATGTTCGTACAGATAATTACGCAGAAATAGAACTAATGTATATATAGTCAACTTGGGTTAAATTTATAAACAAAAGCTTTATAATAATAAGAAACAGTACATAATTCAATAACAACTAAATATAAGGTACTTAACCCACCTTCGGATTTCGTTATTTCTGAAAAATTATTCTTCTCGTTGTTTTGTTAGCAAAATCATTCATAAGCCTCTCATAATCAAGATTTGGAAGCATATATTTCTCGATAGATATCATGGACAATCCATTCAATCTATTCTCTGACATACTCAAACAAAGATAAGACTTGATCAACTTCAATTTTGAAAAATTTCTTTTCACGGAAACTACTGGTACGAGGTATAATTAACAAAATTCTATAAGCAATAGTGGCATTCAGATCTCCATAGTCTGATTAACTTTAAAATATGTGCCCCTAATAATTTTTTGTTCCTATATATTTTAAAAAAAATTGCTCCTTCACACAAATGTAAAAAAAATGTGCCCCTGAAAATTTATATTTTTAGGTGCCCCATTCACAGTACACGTACATTTGTTGAATATAAGGGATTATAAGATAAGTAATCAACTCTTTTAGTTTCTTGCTTGATAACATCAAGACATATTCTTTTGCAACCAGGTTTTCTTACTTTACGCATTTAAGTTTGGACTTTGACACACATATCTGGAACCTTATGACTTCCCTAGTCTATGTTTTCCCCTTTCTCGCGGATATAAATACGCTCATTGCTAGGTTAAGTAAATTATATGTACTGAATATTTATATAATGCTTAATTCCTTGAGAGAAATGAGGCATTGTGGCATGTTTGTCTTGGTAATTTTCTTGTTGCATGAAAGTTTAAAAAATGTGAGTGTTTCAGCACAGAGTGGGTTCATCAAAAGTAGGGGAGTGCAGTTTATTTTAAATGGTAGTCCTTACTATGCAAATGGTTTCAATGCTTACTGGCTTATGTCTGTAGCTTCTAATCCATCTCAAAGAAATAAAGTATCTTCTACTTTCCAAGAAGCTGTAAGCAATGGCCTTACGATTTCGAGAACTTGGGCTTTCAGTGATGGTGGAAATCAGCCTCTGCAATCTTCTCCTGGCGTTTATAATGAACAGATGTTTCAGGTTACAACTCTTTTTAATTTTATTCCACTCCCTTTTTGTATGTTCAAATTATTTATCCATGCATTTTTGTTAACAACTCTGTGCTTTCTTTCTCACATTAACAGTAAATGGACTCTGCCTTCATGCTTGAGAGCACATTGTGAAACTATCTTAATTTGATTACATTTTCTCTATTGTTTTGCAAAAGGGGTTAGATTTTGTAATCTACGAAGCTAGACGACGGGGGATCAAACTGATATTGAGCTTGGTGAATAATCATGGAGATTTTGGGGGAAAGGCTCAGTATGTGAAGTGGGCAAGAGAGCAGGGTCAGAACATATCATCTGATGATGATTTTTATACCAATTCTGTGGTTAAGGAATTCTATAGAAACCACATAAAGGTAACGAGCTACATTTACATAAATAACTTTTATGTTAAATAGCTAGATTACGAGTTACTGAATTGGTTTTGTTCATCAAAGGAGTCTTCCTTGCTAAAATATAACACAGTTTGATCATAAATTAGTTGAATCAAATGATGCTGACAACTTGAAATATGATTATAGACTGTTCTTTCGAGGCGGAATAGCATAAATGGAGTAGAATATATGAGTGATCCAACAGTTATGGCTTGGGAGCTAATAAACGAGCCTCGATGCACCTCAGATTCATCAGGAAATACCATGCAGGTAGCTATGCAGAATATAAGTCTTCCTCTACAGTCTCTCACATAACCAATGATTGCTGTAATAATCTAACAAACTTCTATAATATAATCAACTTGCTGAACAGGCTTGGATCACTGAGATGGCTTCTTACTTGAAGTCAATTGATAAAGACCATCTACTAGAAGTTGGTTTGGAAGGGTTTTATGTAGACCTGACAATTCGTTCGTGTCGTGTACTTTCGTGTCGTGTACTTTCGTGTTTCGTGTACTTTCGTGTTTTTATGGAGAGTATGCACCTAAGGACAAACAATTCAATCTAAATATCAACCACGGAACAAATTTTATAACGAATAATCAATTCCCTGAAATTGATTTCACCACCATTCATTCATATCCTGATCAATGGTAACTCGTATCTTTAACACTTAACATTCATTACATCAAGAAGTTGAGCATGAAAACCTGTTCTGATACTCAACTCCATTGCCTTTAATTTTGACAAGCAGGTTACCAGCAGGTGCAAATAAAGATTCACAACTTTCATTTACAAGCAACTGGATTAACACTCACATTCAAGATTCACAAACAGTGCTTGGAAAGCCAATGTTAGTTGCTGAGTTTGGATGGAATAAGTCTAGATTCGACGCAAACACAAGGGACCAACTATTAGGCTCGGTATACTCAGGCATTAACACATCAGCTAGGCGTGGTGGAGCAGCTGCTGGAGGCATAATCTGGCAACTACTGGCCGAAGGACTAGACTCATTACGCGACGGCTATGAGACAGTCTTAAAAGAGAGCCCCTCAACTGCTGGTGTGATTGTTAGCCAATCACGTTCAATAACTCAGGTCCGGCAGACGCTTGCTAGGCGGAGGAATATGGAGAAGGGGAGATCAGAGATGAACACATGATTTTGTTTCAATTCTAAGACCATCTCCAACAAGTACATCAAAATAGTGTCATTATAACACTATTTTGGTGTCAAAAAGACACCATCGAACTCCAACCAAGAACACTATACTTGTCACTAAAAATAATATTTTACCTATAAAATATAATATTCTAACTTTGTTCATTTTTTATATTATAAATAATTACTATATTTTAAATTATAATGTTATGATCGCACAATATTAAATTTATTAATATAACAAATTTTTTATAAAAAAATAATATCCAAATTTGTTTAAATTTAAAGTCAAAATGTTAAAAAATAATATTAAAATTAAAAATATAAGAATCAAAAGATATTTTATAAAAAGTGAAAAAAAAAATTAAGCTAATAAAGATAACCGTGAGTTTGTTGAAGTCTTTAAACAAGGAGCTGCTGATAGGCAAAAGCTTTACGAACTACAAATGGTAAGAGCTCAAAATAGTCGAGAAAAAGAAAAATTATAATTAAATCTAGTGTGTTGTTTATAATTCATGATTTAAAGGAAAAATTTTGTGAAAGTTTAAAGTAAAAAAAATTAAAAAATAAAATTTAAAAGATTAGAATAAAAAGATACAAAAAAATATTTTAGAATTAACAAGAGTTAAGAAGAAAAGAAGTTTCATAAAATCTTAAGTTAAAATTTACAAATCAAAAAAATACTCTCTCTAAATGAGAGTCGACTAACGTAGCCGCCGCCGCCCCCTACCTCTTCTCCGACCCTCCCTCCTCCTCCCTCACCACCCATCTCCTTCCCCGCCATCAATCCCTCTCTTTCTTTCAATAAAATCGAGTTTTATCCTCGAATTTGTTTCTTGTTTCAATAAGAAAAGCCCTAGATCTAACCATCGGAGCTTCTGTTGTCCTTCTTCTCAGATTCAAGCGGGTGGATTTTCGGTTCCTCTTGTTTTTGTGGTTTCGCTCCGGATCTAAGGATTGCTTGTTTTAGTTGATCTAAAGTTAATTCGGATCTAAGGTTCTAAGCCTTTTCCGATTGTAAGATCGATTTTGTTTTGTTGATTTTGTCTCACCGCTTGTTTGTGTGAGTTTGTTTTTGTCTCACCGTTTGTGTGAGTTTTGGTGCTGGATTATATTATCTTGGAGGCTTGTACGGATAATATGGATAAACACTTTGATGAAGTGTTAGTGTGTTACACACATAGGTCTGCGAATATTGTAGCTTATTGTTTAGCAAGGGCGACATATTCTATGTCAGGTCTTTCAGAGTGGAATGTTTCTGCTCGAGATTGTATCATCTGTTACTTTGAGATATTTTAATGCAAGTACGATTTTATCAAAAAAAAAAAAAGGTTAAAATTTACAAAAATAATTAACTTTAGTAGGACATAAATGGAACAAATTTGTTTTGTTAATTTTTGAAATTTTTAAAGTCATCAAATTTGGTGTTAAAGGATCACAAGATGTACATTTGTCACCAAATTTAGTGACCCAAAACTCATTTGATGTCTTGGGTCACTATTTTAGTTAGGGCTGCTCATGTGTTATTCAACCCGTAAAAACTACCCAACCCACCCCTTGTTTGGGCCGACCAAACCGACCCATTTAAATCCGAAGTGTAATTGGGTTGATTTTTCGTTGGACTGAATGTATTGGGTTGGGTCAGAGTTTACCTATTTAAAACCCTAAACCAACCCAACCCGATCAAATAATAGGCCCAGCCCCTTTATAATTTTACAACCTACAAGTCTGACTAACAGATCAGGCTAACACATATCATATTGTTTTCATTCGTAATTTACCATGGTGTTGGATCCTGAATTCTGCAATATTGTTTCCTCTTTCCCCTATTTCTTTGTGTTTACATTAAACAGTCTCAGTTGATAGTCCTTTTGTCCATATACAGTAAAACCTCTATAAATTAATAATGTTGGGACCGGGATATTTTATTAATTTAGAGAGATATTATTATATCGATAAATTAATAATTTATTAATTTAAAGAGGATTTACATAAGACCTTTAAATTTCCAAGTCTAATGTACTAGTTACAATATATATTAGTTAGAGATGAAAAATAAATTACAAAAATAAGTTCCAAGGCACATTCTATGAATGTACATTCACAAGTTAATTGAATTTATCAAATTCATTGTTTTTGAATAAGTAAAAAGTTAGTTCATAGTACCAAAAAGTTGGTCCATGGTACCAACGCAGTACATTAAACATGGTTAGAATTTGATCACTATAAAATGTCCACTGAAATTTTTTAAAATCACATCAACTATGGCTCCTAAACTAAAAGGTGTTCAAAAATCAACCATGACCAATCAACAACGAAAACTGTTATGTGAAAATTTTTAAAATCACATCAACTATGGCTCCTAAACTAAAAGGTGTTTAAAGATGAAGTCAATATAGATTTGAAGTTCAACAAAAAACAAGTGACTATAGATTCATTTTTTACTAGACAATCTTAGAATATGTATGGAATCTTTTAATGATTATTAATTTATAGTTTCGTTGGGACCAATATATATACTTTGGGATTTCAAAAAAGTTATTATCTTATTATTTTATCGATTGGGGTCCAATTTTATACTGGTCCCAAGTTAGGACTGGACAAATTATTAATTTTATCGAGATTATTAATTTATCGAGTATTAATTTATAGAGGTTTTACTGTACTACCATTTATCTTGAATATCTCCCGATCAACATCAAACACAGCAGGTAATGATGAATAAATATTTATTTCTCAAGCTTATTTAACTTTTATTATTGAATTTTGTACGTAATCCGGGGAAAATGCAAGAATGTGGACCAAGTGGGATCTGGCGAGAATGAATCTTGTGTAACCCAATCAACCCAACCCAACCCGACGCAACCCATTATATCATTAATAGGGTTGGGTTGGGTTGTATAATTTTATCGGGGTTAATGGGTTATTAATTTCTAAACCCGATTTAATTGGGTTGGGTCACTAAATGGGTATAACCCGGTCAACCCAATCCATGTGCAGCCCTGATTTTAGTGTTGCATTTAGGTTGATTTGACACTATACCTATTAATATTATAATGATTTAGTGTTGGATTGAAGTTACTCTATAATATCTGCAGATATATAGCAAAATAAAATAAAAAAATCATTGATTGATTATTTAGTGCTGTATACATTTATGAAAAGAGAATTAAGGATTTCCATACATTTTTGCTATACGTCTCTAATCTATCATTTTTTAAGTTATTACACCATAGTTTATAAGCAAATTTGTTACGACTAAATACATGCACTCTCATATAATCATGTTCGGATCAAGCGGGCCGGATCCTATTTCTTACCAAGGTACTATTTCGTTATTCGCAGCCCAAGGTTGAGAATTCGCCAAGGATAAATAAGGAGAAGCTTCATTCTTACAAGAGGTATCTCGATAAATGAATATTTGATAAACAAATAATATTGTTAAATGAATAATTTTCTTCCGTTCCAACATAACAGAGATAGTGTATTTTTAATTTTGATAAAAAAACAATCTTGATAAATGAATAAAATTCTCCAATCCCAAAATATTCATTTATCGACGTTTAATTGTATCTACACGAAACTGAAAATAAGAATTCTGATTAAAAATACTAGTTGATCTGAGTGTTATCTGGATTACGTCGGATATAAATTAAGTGCAGCTAAAAGAGTGTCAACAGAGTATAGTACAAAATCTTATGGCAGCTGCCGCCTGCCGCTATATCCATTACCAAAAGGAAATTGTCGACTTAAAAATATCTTTAGGTAATTACCTAAACTTTAATTAGTACGCGTTTAAAAAAGTCATAACTATGTTATTTAAACTTATCAAAATTCAAAATTATATTAAAAGCATTAAATACTTTCAATTTTTCGGTATTGAAGCAATAAAAGCATTAAAAGTTTTTAATTTTTCCTCAGTTTTTCCTCCACGTAATTAATATTGATTGACTCTAGCTGTTGAAATACTAATACTACTTAAATAATTCATAATCATTAAACTCCATTTTGTGTTTCTTATTTAAAATATGTGTAGTTATGAAAATAACTAAAAAATATGTTTTATTTCTTATAAAAAAAAGTCTCAAAGTAATATAATCTCGATATCATTAAAACTGAATATTTTGTATATTCATAATAAATTTTACTTTAAAATGAACATATATCAAATTTTTCAATTTTCTGATCAAATTGAATTTATAATTTATAAATCAAGAAAAATTTCAAATATGAATTTTGAAATTATGATTAAGTTCTTTATTAACTTATAATTGAGATATTACCGGAGTTTGTATTAAACTGTATATAATGAAATTTATTATTACTAAATTTTATATTAAAATAATAAATTAAAATAATAAATTAGAGACTACATATTGTCAATGTCTCCATTGAATGGGTTAACAAGAGAGAGAATACGAGAATATACATGTACAGTAAACTAGAACATATAACAATATAATTATTAATGTTTATTAATACTTATTAATGCTTAACCACAACCCTTAGACTATGGTTACATTACCCAAATAAAATTTTGGATATTATTCTCTACGTCTCATCCATTTGTTAACATTTAAAATGGAAAGGTCGGCATGCATTTTAAGTCTTTTATAAAATATAGTTCCATTAATTATTTTTAAATTTTTTTTTTTTGAATAAAAATTCAAACATTTAATTTTTATTTAGAAGAAAAAAAAAATTAAAACAATTAATGAAACTATACTTTTAAAAGTCTTAAAATACAAAGTTCGTGTGGGACGGAGGAAGTATTATGTTATACGTGGGATATAAAATTAGATTCCATTTTCAAGATCTAAATGAACGTTGTAACTGCAAAAAGAAATCTACCTATTCAAAAAGATGTGGCAAGATACAAATGGATAACTCATCCCGTCGGTCCACCCACTATATTGCTTTGAATTAATTAATCTAAACTTTAATCTGTTTGAGGCCCCCTAAAAACAGGGCAACCTTTCAATACATTACATGCAAAATACATATGTTTGTATGCATTTGACGATAACATGTACTCCCTCGGTCCTCGATTCTTTATATTGATGGGATGGCATGAAGATTAAGAAAAAGTATAAATTAATAGAGAAAATTAAAAAAAATAAGTAAAGTGGTAGGACCAATTTAATGTAAAATGGGTATAAAGCAGGTATAGTGGAGAAAAATAGTGAATGTGATTGTATTTTATATTATAAAATATTGTTATTTTTGATATGTAAAGAAATGAGAGGACGTACCAAAGAAAGTGTAAAAAAATGAGAGGGATCGAGGGAGTATGCTGTAAACATAATAATAGATAAATTAATTTGTTGCTATAACTTTCTGAAAGAATAAAAAACTAAAAGAAGAAATAACAAAGTGGAGCAGTTAAATATTATTTATAAATAGTGATTGATGTGATGATGTTCTTGACCTATGGGGGGCCTTTAGAGAAAAGAAAAGAGGGGGAAAAAAGGGTCGTCTTCACGGTTCTCTCTGCGATCCCAGCCCTTTTTCCCTACTTTATCTTCTTTTAAACGGGGCATATATAATGCATGAGAGTATAATAATGGGTATGCGAAGACCTAGGAGGGACATTCATAACTTTCCCATGCAAATAATTCACGTCCATCCATCTTTTAAACAAAACGGAACACTCTTTTTTAACACAACTCTCACTTTGCTTTGCTTTGCTTTCTTTTCTATTCAATCATCACGGATTTTATTTGCTTTCTTTTAACTCTTTTGCTCTAACTACCTTGATTAATTAAACATCTTTCTAAACTTATCGTTTTATTTTAGTTCAATTCAATGCTTGAAAAGTTATTCAAACAAAATGCATTTCCAGGTATTTGACATTTCCGGAGTTATCATGATGGTCGATGGACTGTTACTTTTTGCATGTATAGCTAGAACGGACGGTAGTCGATATTTTGAGTTTTACTTTTTTTATCTTATCAATATCAATGTGGGACTTGGGTTGACACCCACTCTACAATCTCCCCTCAATCCAAGAACCACCAATCTTGTAACCTCTTATACGTTACGCATCTTGCGGGACATGCCGCCCGACCACCTCAGTGTCATGAAGACTTTCGACACAAGTTGTCTAAGATCTCCGACCGCAGTTCTAGAGAGTCTCCCTCATACCACGCAACTTGCAGTCCACAACCCCAGGATCAATTCTTAACTGAAATTTGAATGGCACAATCTATATAATAAAAGTTACTATGAATATATCAAATGAGACGGTCTCTTTCTAATTGAGACAGGCAATGGGACAGTCTCAATTATAAACAGTTACAGAATGATAAGCAATATGAATCAATTATAATCACAAAGAATAAACTGCAGAACACCAGAAGTTTTTCACTTGGTTCGGCCCTTAACTCTTAGTTTATGGCCTACATCCAAGTCCCCATGCCAACTAGCATAGAGAATGTATTATATCAACTTTAATAAAGAACTTACAGTCTTTCCTTGATTACAACAGGATAGTCCCTTGAAAGAAATCCTTTCCTTTAGCACACTTGCTACCTAGCACACTTGCTACCTTGACTAATCTTTGAAACCAATACTATGCCACAACCCGGCAACAAGTTGATATCAATACAATCCACACAACGAAACAATTACAACTCAAACTAATTCTTGTTTGACTGAAAGATATTGAAAGATTATGAAACAAGAATGTATTTTTCAGAAAGTAAGATGAGAACAATTCGGCTTTGAAAATCAGTTGTGTCGTCTTTCTGAAAATGAATGAGTTTAGATATATATAGAAACAATATAACGGATAGAATCTTTCAAACAATAAACAAGATAAGATTGGTTAAAAGGATTTGTTTGAAAGTATTTGAATAAGTCTTTAGAAAATAATCCGTTAGTTTTGTTTATAAAGATAAGCCTTTGAAAAGATAAGTCTTTGAAAAGTTCAAACTAGGTTTATCTCAAGAAGTTTGTTTAGGAAGGATAAGTATAGAATCAGTCAAACCAGAATTTACAACTTATCTTATCCTATTCTAAACTCCATTGCATAATCCAATGTCCAATGTTGTTGAATGCCCTTGATCATCATAAACCAAGAATTAACATTCTCCCCCTTTTATGATGATACCGATGAAACAGGAATAGAAGCTCCCCCTTTCAAAGATACTTTGATACCTGTTCAAACAACAACAAACTATATGCCATATATAACATTATGTAATGAAACATTTATGGAATGATAATGAGACAGACAGATAGACTAAAACAGTTTGAAGTTTCACGAAATAAACACAAACATCATTACGAATCAATATCCCATAAACCAGGGATAAACCAGATAAATGTTTAAATCAGAAACCTAAAAACAAAGTCATGTCATCAAACAACCCAACAATGTTTAACAAACCATAAATAATAATTTTCATCATTTTTCTCCCCCTTCATCATAAAAGGGTAGAAAATTCATTCAGAATCTGAAACATCCACTGTGGCCTTCCTTTTGCCTTGACGTTTGGAGGACGGATAAACTGGTTCTTGACCATATTCAGAGAAAAGCTTGTCCAAGGCCGTCTTGTCAGGAGTCTTACTGTCACGTTCTGCAAGCCACTCGAAGATCTTGTCCTTGTATTCTGCACGAGTCATGCCAAAAACAGACGGAGGAGGAATTGCGGGAAGAGGTAGGGGTGCAGTAATTTCCTCTAGAGTGCAATCACCAATCCAATCTTTCTTCGTATGCCACGGCATCGAACCTTTGTGCTGCATAGAAGTAAGCTGTTTAGACAGAAATTGTGTTTCCGAACCAAGCTTGAAGAAAAGCTTGACAAACTCTTTCTCCCATGCTTTTGCCGTTGAAGTCATGCCTTCATGAAGTGTGTTAAACTCAAAATCAACAGTCTTGGCCAGACGTTTATCATGGGTGTACAGCACAGAGAGTTTGGAATTGATGGTGTCAAGAGAATTGGAAACGTGTTTATTAAACACTTCATAAGACGCACGCATCATACTAACTTGAGAAGTCAGTGATTCAAGAGTTTCAACAGAAGACAATTTACGATTCAGAGCCTCAATAGCTGCAGAATTTTCATTTAGTTTAACTAATAAAGAGTTAAGAACAACAGAGGTATTTTGATCTAGAGGATCAGAAGCATAATTTGGAGAGTTAGGGAGACCACCGAAAGATCGATGATCATCATCAAAAATCAAATCACCAGAAGCATTAAACACCAAATTATTAGCAGTGAGAACAGAAAGATCAAACACCGTAGATAATTTTTCAGATTTCTCAGAATTTAAAGGAACCAAAAAATACTGAAAAATTGATGTCAACAAACCAGGAAAAGGCAAATGCATGGACTCATGAGATGAGCAATGCGACATAGACAAAATGATCAAAGAAGCAATATTACAAGGAATACGTTTCAGAAAAACTGATAACAAGATTGTATCTTGATAAGTGACCCTATCACGACCACTTTTACGAGGTAACAAATTTGTATGAAACAATTTGAAGAGCAGTAAAGAGAGAGGAAAAAGTTCAGATACCAGAGGTTTGATAGAAACCGAGACAAAATGATCACCCAAGATAGTTTTTAACTGAGCTTCATAATCCAAAGCTTCAATGGCCAAGAATGGTTGATGTGTTGTATGAGGACACACTCCATTGTGCGAGATTCCAGTAATTGTTGCCAAGATATCTGCTTTGAACACGATAGGATGACCACGAACAGAGGAGAAAACCATGTTGTCTTCCAAGAGCTTGAAATTGGAATAAAATTCACGGACCAAATCTGGGTAAATAATGTCTGAGGGAAAAAGGAGAGGGAAACATCCCTGAATCTTGAACAAATCACAACTCCGGCACGAGTGAGAACTTCCAAATCAACCAATCGTTCTTTTAGAATCTGCTTTGACAAAACCTTTGTGCTAGTAGTGGCATGTGGTGGAGAGGAGGTTGGGGATGCAGCAGATTGCTCAGAATCGGCAGTCATCGTACGACGACGTTTGTGAAAAGCTGACGATGATCCGGGAGCCCGAGATTTTGTATTGCGACGAGCCATGAGAGTGTATAGAGATGGAGAAAAAGAAAGAGAAATAAGGGTGAAAAAGATAAAGTAGAAAGAGAGAGAGAGTGATAAAGGAGAAGAAGTTGAGAAGGTAGAGAAGTCTGAAAAGACGTGTCCAGAAATAAAACCGGCGCGAGAAACAAGGGAAGAGAGACTATGAAACGATTTGACAGTACACTGCATGTATATCATCAGAGATAAATACGGAATATTTATATATAATGCACAAACACGCAAACAGCCTTTAGTAATAAACCCATTAATTGCACAACATCAGCTAAACAAATAAAATCAGTGAGTAACTGTCATATAGAACACATACCAAGTTCACGACGGAGGAAACAAAACCTGTCCTCAGCAAGAGGTTTTGTAAAAATGTTAGCACGCTGATTTTCAGTAGGAATATAGATGAGCTCAATATTACCTTTCGATACATTATCTCGAAGAAAATGGTGACGAACATCAATATGCTTAGTACGAGAATGCATGACAGGATTTTTAGAGATATTAATGGCAGAGGTATTATCACAATAAATAGGAATATGAGATACAGAAATACCAAAATCTTGGAGTGTTTGTTGCATCCATAAAATCTGAGCACAGCAACTACCAGCGGCGATATATTCACCTTCAGCAGTAGAGAGAGCTACAGATGTTTGCTTTTTACTGTGCCATGCAACTAAACAATCACCTAAATATTCACAAGCACCACTAGTACTTTTTCGATCAACCTGTGACCCTGCATAGTCAGCATCTGAGAAACCAATTAAGTCAAAGGAAGTAGAGCTCGGATAAAATAATCCCAAGTCACTAGTACCTTTTAAATACTTAAAAATACGTTTAACAGCATTTAAATGAGATTCTTTAGGTTGAGATTGAAACCGGGCACACAAGCATACACTATACATGATATCAGGACGAGATGCAGTTAAGTATAACAGAGAACCAATCATACCTCGATATTTAGTAACATCTACCGGGGTACCTTGTTCATCCTTAGTGAGCTTGATAGATGTACTCATAGGTGTAGACTTAGGTGAAACATGATCAAGAGCAAATCTTTTGAGAAGATCAGCAATGTACTTGCCTTGATGAATAAATATTCCTGTCGCAGTTTGATTTATTTGCAAACCAAGAAAATATTGAAGTTCGCCCATTAAACTCATGTCAAATTCTTTATGCATGCAATCAGAAAACCACTTACACAATGATTCGTTAGTAGATCCGAACACAATATCATCAACATAAACTTGTACTAATAATAAATGATTATGTTTATGAAAAATAAATAAAGTTGGATCGAGTGTACCACGAGTGAAGCTATTTTGAACAAGAAACTGACTGAGACGATCATACCAGCATCTAGGGGATTGTCTCAAACCGTAGACTGATTTCTTGAGACGATAAACATAGTCAGGATACTTTTCATGAATGAAACCTGGAGGCTGCTTGACAAAAACTTCTTCCTTAAGATAACCATTAAGAAACGCGCTTTTAACGTCCATCTGATACAGTTTGAAGTTCTTATGAGCTGCAAATGCCATTAGAATGCGAATAGCCTCTAAGCGAGCAACAGGAGCGTATGTTTCGTCAAAATCGATGCCTTCCTGTTGATTGTATCCTTGTGCGACCAAACGAGCTTTATTTCGAATAATGTTTCCAGCTTCATCTTGTTTGTTCTTGAAAACCCAACGAGTGCCTATGACTTTGACATTTGGAGGAGGTGGGACAAGTTCCCATACATCACAACGTTCGAACTGATTCAATTCTTCCTGCATTGCTACTGGCCAGTGTTCGTCTGCCACAGCTTCTTGAGCATTCTTTGGTTCGAATTCTGCAACAAAAGCACTAAAAGCACAGAAATTTCTAAGCCTACTTCGGGTAGAAATACCTTGATCTATGTCTGTAAGAAGATTGTCAGGAGGATGATTCTTTACTGTTCTGGAAGACTTTGGAAGTTGAATATTACTCATTTCTTCTTCATTGGAATTATCTGTCTGAGAGTGATTGAGAGGTGTCTCATTTGAATGAGACTGTCTCATTGTAGTTGGAGAATCAGTGTTCAATCGAGCGCTTGATCCAGGTGTTTGAGGAGAGCCTGACAATGATTCTAAATTACTTGAAGAACCTGGTGAAGAAATATGTGACCGAGATGAACTGGGAGTATCTTGACTGCTTGATTGACCAGAAAGAGACGGACTCTTTTGAGAATGAGACTGCCTCAATTGGGATTGAGACGGTAGTTCTGGGGCATCTTCTTCCAGTGGAGAAAAATTGCGAGTAGATTCATTGAAGGTAATGTTGATAGATTCTTCCACTTTGTTTTTGAGAGAATTATAAACTCTGTATGCCTTGCTTGTAGTAGAATAACCCAAAAAGATTCCTTCAGTTGATCTTGGATCAAACTTACCTCGAGTATTCTGAGTATCTAAAATAAAGCATTTTGAACCAAAAACTCGAAAATAATTAATGTTAGGAGTTCTTTTATTAAGCAGTTCATAAGGAGTTTTGAGTAAAATAGGACGAATAAGTACTCTATTAAGAACATAACAGGAAGTGTGTACCGCTTCAGCCCAAAACTTTCTTGGGAGCTTACTCTCATGAAGTAATGTTCTAGCTGTTTCATGTAAGGTCCTGTTTTTGCGTTCAACTACTCCATTCTGCTGAGGAGTCCTTGGAGCTGAGAATTCATGAGTGATTCCTGTTTTCCCAGTTGACAAGCTGAACATGGTTCCACCTTCTTATATTTAAGCTTTGGTAAACCTCGAACTAAGTCATGGGAAGATATCTTGTGAATCAAATCCATGTGAACATGTCCAAGACGTCGATGCCACAAGGTCTGTTGTTCTTGAACAGATGCAAGACAAATATCTGACTGCTGTTCATCAAAATCTAACACAAAAATATTTCCTTTTCGTTTGGCTACTAAGGAAACTTTGTTAGATTTCATACCAATATAACATACATCTTTACCAAAACTTACCTCGTGACCCGCATCAGTAAGTTGACTCACACTAATAAGATTATATTTTAACCCATCAACTAAACGAACATTTGTAATAGCAAACTTGTTGTTACCAATAGTGCCTTTACCAATGATGCGAACAGTATTTGAATCACCTAGTGTAACTAGACCTCCTTCTTTAGCTTCGAGAGAGAGAAACTTGGATTTGTCCCCAGTCATATGACGCGAACATCCACTGTCGATAATCCATTTGTTACTAGGAACATGGACTTTCAAACACACCTTCAGAAATCGTTCTATCTCTTAGGTCCCCATTTGAATTTGGGTCCTGATGTGTTAGTATCACAGATATTATATAAATGTCTTTCTGATTTCTTAATCCAGACTTGAACAACATTGACAGATGTAGGAACAGAATATCTATAATATGAGTTAGAATTGTGGCCCTTGATACCACACAATCTTGATTCTGATGTAGTGTGACCTGGTTTGCCACAATCTCGACATTTCTCATAAGGCATTTTGTACTTCATTGGTGTTCTTTTGTATCCACTTTGAAATGCACTTTTCTTGGTTGATTCGCAACCTATTCCTTCTTTGTCCAGTGATGATTTCTGCTCCGCAAGTAAAGCATTTAGAGTTCCTTCACCATGGAAACATTTAGCTAGATCTTTCTCTAACTGAGCCACTTTCTGTTTTAGTTCAGGAACTAAGGGATCAGAAACTTTTTCTTCTTTGACACTTTCAGATGTAGTTGTCATTGGTTCCTTCTTGAGAGCTTCAAGACATGCATCTCTCATTTCGATCTCATTTTTGAGATAGATGTTTTCTTCCGTGAGTTTAGCCACTTTTGCGACTAATGATCTATTTTCTGTCATTACTGCTTCATCTTTAAGTGAATCGTCGACCTCATTTAGAACTTCACTTAAAGCTTGTTTTAAGTAGGCATTCTTTTCCTTAAGCTTCTTGTTTTGTGCCTGCAATGTTAAGACAATAGGAGATATTTTCGTATGTAAATGATCTTGAACGGTTTGTACCTCATCGTTATCACTTGCACTATCTTCAAATCCAGCAAAGCACAACTGAGCTACTTCATCATCGGAATCAATTTCCACATCTGATTCGTCATCACTCCATGTAAGTAAAGCTTTTTGTTTAGCCTTGAGTTTGTAACAGTTCTTCTTGAAATGTCCTTTCTTTCCACATTCAAAACATGCATCTTTGCTTGGATCTGCTTTATTGACCTTAGTGGAAGAGGATTTAAAATCTTTCTTTGGAAACTGAGACTTCATAGGTTGCTTTGATGTATTCCTTTTAGCCAGAAATTTGTGAAACTTCCTAGTTAGGAGAGCTATTTCCTCATCAGAGTCGTCAGGAGATTCATCAACATCTGCATTAAGTGCCAATGTCTTTTTGCGAGGAGCAGTCTCTTCTTCATCATACCTACGAAGTTGATTCTCGAATTCTTCCAACTCACTAAATACAGTAAGAGTATCCATAGTAGAGAGACTGACAGAATCCTGGAGTATGGTAACCTTCGGAGCAAATTTCTTTGGCATAGCTCGGAGAATTTTCCTGTTGATCTCAGTTTGAGGAATGACTCTCTCCAAAAGAGCTATTAAGTTCATCAATGTCAAGAATCTTCCTTGAGCATCCTTTATGTTTACATCTCTTTCCAACCTGAAAGCTTCATAATCACTCATTAGCATACTTAGTTTTACTTCACGTACCTTAGATGTACCTTCATGGCTGACTTTGATTGTATCCCAAATTTGTTTTGCCGTTGTACAGGCTGATACTTTTCGTAACTCAGTAGCCACCATTCCATTGAGCAATGAGTTCATAGCCCTAGCATTATAGTTGAGCGAATTCACTTCCTCAGGAGTGAGTTCCTTGACTGGCTTTGGCTTTCCATCTCTCATTGGAACTACGAGACCATTTTCAACAGCATCCCATTCGAATATATCACGCTGGAGAAATATTTTCATGCGAAATTTCCAGTCATTGTAATCTTCAGCACCATGAAGCATTGGGGGTATATTATTCGAATGCCTATCTGATTGAGCCATGGATCGCTAGCAAAATAAACACTAAACAGAGAATTAAATGCACCTGCTCTGATACCAAATGAAATTTGAATGGCACAATCTATATAATAAAAGTTACTATGAATATATCAAATGAGACGGTCTCTTTCTAATTGAGACAGGCAATGGGACAGTCTCAATTATAAACAGTTACAGAATGATAAGCAATATGAATCAATTATAATCACAAAGAATAAACTGCAGAACACCAGAAGTTTTTCACTTGGTTCAGCCCTTAACTCTTAGTTTATGGCCTACATCCAAGTCCACATGCCAACTAGCATAGAGAATGTATTATATCAACTTTAATAAAGAACTTACAGTCTTTCCTTGATTACAACAGGATAGTCCCTTGAAAGAAATCATTTCCTTTAGCACACTTGCTACCTAGCACACTTGCTACCTTGACTAACCTTTGAAACCAATACTATGCCACAACCCGGCAACAAGTTGATATCAATACAATCCACACAACGAAACAATTACAACTCAAACTAATTCTTGTTTGACTGAAAGATATTGAAAGATTATGAAACAAGAATGTATTTTTCAGAAAGTAAGATGAGAACAATTCGGCTTTGAAAATCAGTTATGTCGTCTTTCTGAAAATGAATGAGTTTAGATATATATAGAAACAATATAACGGATAGAATCTTTCAAACAATAAACAAGATAAGATTGGTTAAAAGGATTTGTTTGAAAGTATTTGAATAAGTCTTTAGAAAATAATCCGTTAGTTTTGTTTATAAAGATAAGCCTTTGAAAAGATAAGTCTTTGAAAAGTTCAAACTAGGTTTATCTCAAGAAGTTTGTTTAGGAAGGATAAGTATAGAATCAGTCAAACCAGAATTTACAACTTATCTTATCCTATTCTAAACTCCATTGCATAATCCAATGTCCAATGTTGTTGAATGCCCTTGATCATCATAAACCAAGAATTAACATTAACCATTGGCTCTGATGCCACTTGTTGGGCCGCACAACACCCCTTATAACTCTACACATGATATTGTCCGTTCTAAGCCGTGGCCAAGCCTGCACGGATTTGTTTTTGGACTCCTCCTAAAAGGTCTCATACTAATGAAGTTGTTTTTTTTTGCTGCTTATATTCAAGATAATTCTTTTTTATCTTATTGATGTGGTACTTGGGTTGATATCCACTCTACACCACCTATAAGGTGGAGTGCAACGTGTACGTCTGTGTGTGTTCAGAGGACAACGAGTAGTTGCAAAATGTGATGTATCGGAAGAGGAATGGATCACATTAGGAGAGGGGCATGCATGTAAAGTAGTTAAAATCTGGGGATAAAATTATACGAAACAAAAAGTAGAACGTTAATTTATCCAAGTCTCGAATAATCTTAAACTGTGACCGAGCCCACATTTACCAACTCATCAGACCCATCACCCACGCGTGCTCTCCTTGTGGTTCAGTCAGGTGATTCACTGCATTGCATGCATCCCATCACACCAACGGACCCACCTCACCCATTTCAAATATCCTGCGCACTTATAAATAATTGGTTTGCAAACTCTTCTCTTTTTTCATTTTTATTTTCATTTTCATATATAAACAGAAAAATTGAAGAATATATATTTCAAATATTTTTGGTCAGTTTTTAGTTTGTTTGGAGATTGTTCGACTACACTGCCTCATTACAACGTTTAACTTTGTAAATATTAACTAGCATTTTATTAGAAATTTAATTCCATGATATTATCCTCCTTTCTATTTGAAACTATGGGCATGTTTGGCTTACATTATAAGTTATAACTTATGTATTATAAGTTGATAAAAGCTAGCTTATTTGATAATTTATAAGTTGATAAGTTGAATGTTAAAAATCACCAACATTTTACTGAACTTATCAACTTATTTTTTGATTTCTTTATTTTTCTAATATTTTATATTTTTACATTTGTATTTTTAAATATTTTTTTAATTTAAAATACAAGTGTTGAAATCATTGTATTTAAAAATTAATTTTTCAAATTTAATTTAGCAAATTCTTCACAAACTTATAAGTACATTTATCAAAACACTCGTATAATTTATAAGAATTCATCAACTTAACACTTACTTATTTTAAATTATAAAACTTTTGTGTAATACCAAGATTACGACATGATCAAAGGGTCCTATAATGAGTTGCTCCCTGTCCATTATTGGAACGACTGTAACCGAATGGCAAAATATTATATACTAATTATTTACAACAAATTATCAGCTGTCCATTTATTATAGTAGGAATGAAGCAAACATAATCCAAGGATGTCATGTAAGAATGATTTCTTTTACCCAATTCCTATATCAGTTCTCGGACATAAAGTAAGGTTCGGTATTTTCTTGCTTACTACAATTTAGGTCTTTCCCATCTAAACATTAAACATAATGTGCAATAAAATGAGAAAACACTCTATTTCTAGTGTGATTTATATCATTGACTTAGAAAGTCGTTTTGATTTTTTACACGTAATTTGATGTGTAAAAGTTAATATCTATATTTGTTATTTTTTTTAAAAAAGTTTCTGAATAAAAAATTAGAAGTAAAATTTTTAATCAAAAATAGAAAATCTCAAAATAAAATATAAAAGTACAATTTTTTTTTTTACATATCATACTACGTACAAAAATTTTAAAGCGACTTTTATTTAAACTGAGAGAATAATATGCAATAAATAATTAATACACTTCAGTTCTTGACTGGGTTGATAATTGAGATCAAATTGATGACTCGGACGCTCTTTATCCGCACCAAGTTGAAACAATATGAGACTTGGAATGATAGGACGACCCCAAAAGTGGATCCAGATCAAAATATGGGATTTGGCATATTATATTGGGCATGTTTGGCTTCTCTTACCTATACATTATAAGTTGACAAGAGTTTATGATGGGTGTTTATATACTCAGCATATTTGATAACTTATAACTTATAAATTGATAAGTTGAATGTTAAAAATTACTAACATTTTACTTAACTTATCAACTTATACTTTGATTTCTTTATTTTTCTAATATTTTATATTTTTACATTTGTGTTTTTAAATATTTTTTTAATTTAAAATACAAATGTTGAAATCATTGTATTTAAAAATTATTTTTTCAAATTTAATTTAGCAAATTATTCACTAACTTATAAGTAAATTTATCCAAACACCCGTATAACTTATAAGAATTCATCAACTTATCACTTATATGACACTTACTCATTTTAAGCTATAAGTCAACTTTTTTGTGATACCCCATGCACAGTATTTCAGTGTCAGTTTTCTTTACTAATTATATTGAACTATAAATTTGTGACTAAATTGTAGTTTGATGGTTTATACTATTTTAAAATTACACGTTGATGGTTAATATTTAAAACTCACTAATTGCATGGCTAAGTAAATGTTTTTTAAGCAGAAAAAGGGTTCCACATTTGAAAGCTAGACGGAGTTAACGGATCTAAGGGCAATTCGGGGAGTTCATATTTCAACGGCTGTACTGTGTGTATATATGTATGGTTGTCCTGTCTTCATCCAACCCAATTGATTTTAACCTAGATTTCAAATAGCAGTAAAACCTCTCCTTCATTTCGAAAAAACAAGATGAGTCAACAGTGTTTTTGCAGGAATTGGTTGGTGGAGAAGACATCGTGGACTGATGCTAATTCGGGCCGTAGATTCCTAACTTGTGCTAATGGTAATTGCAATTTCTTTCGCTGGGTTGAACCAGAGTTCGATGATCGAAGTAATGGTGTGATTGACCGTATAAAAAGGCGCATAAGAAGGAAAGATGATGACCATATCATGGAGCTGGTGAATTCTAGAAAGGAGTATAACGAACAAGAGAAAAAGTTGAAAAATGAAGTTTGGATGTGGAAGTGCTTTGCTCTTTTATTGTTGTTGTATGTTGTTCATACTTGGTTTAGCAAAGCTGGAAAGGAGGATGCAGATGTAGAATGATTGTGTTAGTTGGTTGTAATTGTTGTGTTTGTATGGTGTTGGAATGAATCTCATCTATGTATATGTGTTTTAGTGAATGAATGAATGATGATTCTTGTTATTCTTCTGTTTTTTTGTTTCTTATGGTTTAACAATACACTGAACATCATGAACAAAATAAGAAGAAGACATTAAGCATTAACCATGAGCATCTTGTCCTTACATTTAAAATCTTGTCCATACAACTACCATCTTGTCCATAAAAATTATGGTGATCCAAAAGTTGAACAAAAAATATGCACCATTATTTGCACATTCACAAAAGAGGACAAGTTTGATTAACAAATAGATATGATAAGTCTAAGGAATACATAAACAACTACATCATGGTTTCTCGGTCTTCTTTGCAGCCTCCATTTCTTTGGCTTTAGTTTTTTTGGCAGCCTGTAGTCCTCTTAGTGTTGTAACTTCTTTTCCTCTCCAACTGTAGCCACTCTTTTTCAAGACCTCTTTGTCCTACGAGCATCTCCTGCATCCCTCTGTGGAGCCTCTGTGTTTTGATCCCTTTGAGCACCACTTGCATTACCATTTGTATTATGCTCCTGGGCACCACTTGCATTAGATGTAGCATTCTGTTCCTTTTGGGCACCACCTGCATTAGCTGTAGTATTTTGCTCCTTTTGGGCACCACCTGCACTTCCTTTAGCATTCTTCTTCTTGCCACATGTTCTTGAGTTATGGCCCATCTGATTGCAGATTTTACATGTTACTCTTGATTTTGCAATGTTGGGTTGCCTTCCTTCTTCTGCGGCCTTCTTAATTTCATCAGTTTCTATAAAATTCAAGTTGTCAAAAGAAAATTGCAAAACATAACATTATAGTTACAATAAAAGGTGTAGATAAATGTATACCTTTGCTTCACAAGTCCTAGCCCACCCTAGGTAGTTTGGTAGCATCTTTTGGGCAAGGTTTTTTACACACATATTGCACTTTCTTACCAAAGTTCCTACTTTTGCTTAAAAATATTTGATTAGCCATGCAATTGGTGAGTTTTAAATGTTGGTCATCAACGTGCAATTTTGAAATAGTATAAGCCATCAAACTGCAATTTAGTCTAAATTTTTAAATGTTTATTTAATTTTACTCAATATAAATATATAAAATATGTAAGTTGTTAACGTCCAAAATTGATTAATATAAATTAATTAGATTTGAAATACTTCTTAAACATGTTTTCTTTTTACAAAATTTGGTAATTGTTACATTATCTCTCTTTCTAATTAGTTGTCATGTTTGACTTTTGAATTGTCAAATTGGAAAAAAAAAGTACATCCCATTTATTTTAAAATATAATTTTTAATTTTTTAATTTTTAAATAATAAAAAAATAATTTTTAATCTTTAATCAAATATTAGTGAATTTAACAACTAAGAGCATCTCGGTGGGAGAAGCCCTTAGCAAAAAAATCATATGTGGCATATATTATACATAATTTAATAATTTTTATTTTATTATTTACGTTTTAATATTTTATTAATTTCATTTATTTTAAAAAAATAAGCATGTTAAAATATGTAAACTTTTTTAAATAACTGAAAACATTAAAATAAATTTTGAAATAAATAAGTAAGGATTTGTCGGTGATATTTTTGGAAAATGAGGGTTTTAGTAAGAAAATGTAGAAAAGATAACATGTCTTGTTGAAAAAATTAATTGTCCGTGATATTTTTGCAAAAGAAGGGGATTTTATTAGAAAAAATAAATAAGTAAGGGTTTGCCCGTGTATTTTTGGAAAAAAAAAGGTTTTGGTAAGAAAAAATATAAAATTTAATATGTTTTAGTTGAAAAATGTAATTGTCCATGATATTTTTGCAAAATAAGAGGATTTTATTAGAAAAAATAGAAATAACATTTTATTATTTTATTAACTAAATTTGTTAAAAACAATAAGTAGGCATATTAAAATATGTAAACCTTTTTAAATAATTAAAAGTATTAAAATAGGTTTTAAAATAAATAAGTAAGGGTTTGATCGTGTATTTTTAGAAAAAGAAGGGTTTTGGTAGAAAAATAGAAAATGTAACATGTTTTAGTTGAAAATGGTAATTTTCCATGATATTTTTGCAAAACAAGAAGATTTTATTAGAAAAATAGAAGGTTGTGTGTTTTAACTGAAAAATGTAAAATAATAATGAAATTATTTACATATAAATTGTTGGTATAAATAAGTATTGTTATTATTTAATAATTTTTTTTATAGATAAGTAAGGATAGTTAAGTAAAATCACTTAGTATCGATCGACCAACCAAAATTTTAATGTTTCATCTATTATATTACGGTATGGATTTATATAAATAGTACAAGCCTATAACCCGTGCAATGCACGGATGAATTTTAGTATTTTTAATTTATTATTTTAGTATTTTTATATGATTTATTATTATTTTTTATCTTATTTTATTATCATTTATTTGTATTTTGATCTTAAAAATTTTTAATATGTTGTCGACTGAATAATATCTTGAACTTTTGAATGTAGCTTAGAAAAATAGAAGATATAAATATTTAATAATAATAATATGTTGTTGACGGGATTCGAATCTTGAACCCGTGGGAGTATTTTAGATACCAAGAAAATAATATATTTTTTAATATTACATCAAATGGTTCTCATTTATCTATATTTATATCTAACGGTTATTATTGAGAGAACCAAACTACCAACCAACCAAATAGATGGTAGTTTGCTTATAATAATATTTTTTTATATGATTTTTTAGTATTTTTTATCTTATTTTATTAGCATTTATTTGTATTTTGATCTTAAAAAATTTTAATATGTTGTTGATGAGATTCGAACCTTGAACCTGTGGGAGCATTTTAGATATCAAGAAATGAATATTCTTTTAATATTACATCCAACGGTTCTCATTTACCTATATTTACATCTAACGGTTATTATTTAGAGGACCAAACTAAATGACCAAACTACCAACCAAATAGATGGTAGTTTGCTTATAATATTATAGTATAGATAGCTCCAACTATGCAAAACACTTAGCTAAAATTATAGTAAACCTCCTCTCGTTGACCAAATTTGTCGAATCTCTCAAAAGCTATAACAAAGTTGTACACATAAATTTAATCATTATAGTCGATCATATTAGAGCACATTACCTTAGAGCATCTCCAATGGGAGGAGACCTTAGCAAAAAAATCCTAGGTGACACATTTTATACATAATTTGTATAAATAGTGAAGTTCCAACCATGCAAAACCCTTAGTTAAAATTATAATCAACCTCCTCCCGTTGGCCAAATTTGTGGAACCTTCCAAGAACTGTAACAAAACTATACATATAAATTTAATAGTTATTATAGTCAACCCAATTGGATCACATTATCTGATTTAGTAAATTTTAACCAATCGTTATTTTATATTATTTTAGCCATCAATCTCATATACATATTAATTGCGTGAAAGATAAATCGAAGGCAGGCTAGTAGCAAAACATACACAATAATTTGTGACAGGCCAACAGTCCTTGCCAATAAACTATGAATAAGAAACAAAAAGGAATCAGTTTGCATTTGAAATTACAGTCCATGCCCCCCATTTCCACAGCATTATAAATTAATTCGTCTCTCTAACTTTCTCCCGCACACATTTTCATTCTTCTCCTTCTTATTCTTTCTTTCTCTAACTAATTTCACCATTCCGCCATATTCAAATACAAACTCATACACACACGTAATTTGTATCTATCTTCTTCAATCTCAATCAAGCTATATGGAATCACATAACTTGACAATTGACACTGTGAAAGAAGAAAAGGCAAATGCTATGGCGCGATATCGTCGCTTTCGAAATTTCAAAAAGCTGTTACAACTGTTTGAGCTCTTCGTCGCCGTCACTCTCGTCTCCTGGTCATCCACGTGTCTTCCGGCCGTTGTCAAACTCACCGGCGACTTCTTTCTCCGATTCTTCCTCTCCGTTTTGAATCCTCACGTCGTTTTTCTCATCGGAAACGCGATCATCGTTGCACTCTTTTTCCTTTCGCGCCAAATCGGTTCCGACGCCGCCGCTACTAATCTCAACGACGATGGAATCGAGTTTTCAAATTCGGTTGTAGAAATCGAACCTCCGAGGTCGATTGATACAGCGAGAGTTGAGATTGAATCTCCGCCGTCGATGGAAATTACTGTCGAGAAGCAGATAGTGTGTGTGGAAAATGTTGCGAGCAGAACAGAGTGCGAAGCCGTGACGAATGCAATCGAGAAAGCAACCAAGGAGATTCAAAAGTTGGAGAGAACGCAATCAGAGAGAGCGTGGCGGCGTGAAACTCCGAAAAGAGAGCTCCGTCGATCGGAGTCTGAAGTTGAACGAACGGTAATCAAATCTCGAGAAACGTTAGAGAAAGTAGAGAGCTTGAGTAACGAGGAGTTCAGGCGGACGGTTGAGGCCTTCATTCAAAAGCAGCAGAATTTTCTTAGACTGCAAAAAATGGCTGAAATTGATACTAGTAGTATCTCACAAATGTAGCATCTGGGAGATGGAACTTAAAATGTAACATCTCAGTTTATTTCTTCGTATTCGAATATGTATGTAAATATGTGCTTCATTTAGCAAAGGGAGAAATGTTGTTTGCATTTCTACAGATATTTAGCTCATCATTTGGTTTGTTTCTCTACATTTATTTAGTAGGGTGTGTATATTCTACCACTGCCTATAGTCCTCCAAACCTTTTTGGTGGGGATGATTGGGAATGCCTTGGACGATGAAAGCAAAAGAAAATGACAAAGTATGGGATATTTGTTACTATTATTAAAGTTTAGCAAAATAATCAAGAGGTGAATGTTTAAGAATTTGTTATGGTTGGCACTAGGGGTGTCAAAATTTGACACGACCCGAAACCCGACACGAACCCGACACAGAAAAGTACGAATTCGGGTGGAGTATTTTGAGTTTCGGGTCGGGTAAAAATTTACCCGAAATTTTCGGGTCAGTTTCGGGTTGACCCAAAATACCCGAACCCGACCCGAAAATTTAATATATATAATAAATTATTTAAAATATATGAATTTATATTACATAATTATAGACATATGTGATATATATTCATAATATTTAAATAATTTAATTCATATATCACATAATAAATTTTTTATTATATATTTTTAATTTTTTATAAATAAATTTTAATTTTTTTTATATAAATAATTATTTTTAATTATTTTCGGGTTAAACGGGTCATTTTCGGGTTGATCGGGTACTAACAGGTCGGGTTCGGGTTCAGAAAATTTAACCGTTTCGGATCAGGTCGGGTTCGGGTTGACTCAAAAATAGGACCGGGTATAGCAAACCCGACACGAACCTGACCCATTACCCGAAATTGCCACCCCTAGTTGGCACCGGATTTAAGAGTTGAGGCGAAGAACCTGCACTTGGTTAAATCATTGTAGTAGTAGATCATGACAATTTGTTCAAAGTAATTAACATGCTCTTCGGGGTCGCCCAAACCATTGAAGGAGTCAAAGTTGTAGTGTTTGAGATTTTTCTGCCTGGGTGTAGCCTCCAGAGAGTAGCTGAATGGTGTCAGGGTATCCCCTATGTCAATTCCCGAATCATGGTCAACTTTTTTCTGGAGCTCATGGATCATGTCCATCAAGTCCTCATGGGGTTCTTCTTCATCTGATATTGTGTCAAGACTTGGAGCCCGGGTCCTTCTCCTGTCATGAGTTTTGCCCAGAATTTGGGCTTCTTCCTCTTGAATTCTTTTCTGGATTCTTAGGTCGAGTTTAGCTTGTTCTTCCATGCGGATTTTCTCCCTCAGCTCAGCTAGCTTTCTGAGCTTCTCAGCTTCAGTGTCTTGGTTTTTACTGTGAGTTCTGTGGTGGGTTCTTTTCCGGGTTTCTTTGTCTTTGCCCCCAATTCGATCAAAAATCGAGCCACGAGATCGGCGAGATTCTCCAGAATCATGAGAGTGCTCATTTTGATACACTTCGTTCATCCGGGCTTCTTTATACATCCGGACTGCATCAACAATCTGGTTCCCGGTTAGGTTCTCCATGAGTCCGGGTTCCATGTCAACGTCAGTGTACTTGTACTTATTAACTTCAATTTCCACCCGGGCATCATCAGGCCGGATTATCTGAGATGCCAGAGCCAGGGCTAGTGGCATTTCCACAGCATTTGGGTTCAGGTTTGGGGGTGGTTCCTGCCTTGGGGTACTGGTGGCGGGTCTCAGTGTGGATTTGCTTCCTCGAGCCATGGTTCACGAACAACAAAATTTTTTGGCACAATTTATAACAACAATTCTTTATAACAAAGCAAATCTCAACTAGATCTGGGTTTACTCAATGAAGGTGAATCAACGTATGCATGCACTTTCTGGGTTTAATGTTTCTTAAAGCAAGAAAACTGGTTTTTAAGATAGATCTATAAGAGAGCAACATAGATCTAAGCAACAACTAGAGTAAGAAAGCTAGGTAAGGCTAAACAAAGCTAAAACTCAACAGATCTGGGCTAAACAAGGCTAAGAAACATGCGTACATTGAGGAGGTGTGCTAAAGAGTTCATTCTCCTGGTTAAAGATAGTGGGTTTGTTTAGATCTTACTGGATTTAACTAGGACTCCTTCAAAGATGAAGGAGCTTGTTGATGACGGTGAGTCCAGTGACACCGAGACCAAATGACAGGATTCCTCTCCTTCTATCGCCAAATGATAACTCCAAGTCCCGATCTAGCCCTTTCCAACCGTTCCCCACGCCTGGATGCGGTGTTGCTGCCGTTGGGTGTCTGCAAAACAACACCGGGGGGGGTTTGGACCCTGGCGGCGCCTCCAGCGTGAGAATGAGTAGGGGCCTTGAAAGGGAGAATAAGACTATAGAGATATCTATATGTGGAGGGTGTGTGTATAGGTTGTGTAGAGAGAGAGAGAGTAACCCTAAACCTTTCCTTCTTGAGCTATTTATAGGCCCAGAATTAGGGTTCAGGTACCTGCAATCATGAGCGTTGGATCCTAGGTAGGTGAGACACCTGGATGATGTTGATGGGTCACATGTGTCCAGGTGAGAATTGTGGTGACATGTGCCAGGCTCCTGCTGGCGTGTGGTTCAAATAGAATATACGTATGTCAATCATTGGATATTCCCTATTGTGCTCAGGTGTGATTTCTGACACCGTCCTATATTTTCCACATCATAGTTGACAATTGTTGGAACCAGGATATATGAAACAGATATAAATATATATTTGAATACTCACACAAAGAATTCACAAGCACATATACTACTGAACGTTCTCTCTTATTTCCTTGAATGCAATACAACTGAATATAAATAGAAAGACGACTTGAACAAATGCAAAAACCCAGGAAACGGAATGCACCACTACTCTCCTAAAATGACTCCACTACTGACTTTATTTTTCCACGATCCTACACAATCTCTACTGACTCATTGACTCGTTCAAATACTACACACTTCATAATAAAAACCTAAATACATAAAGACTCAAATAAGTTTAAGATTAACAAGGCCCAAGCCCAACAAACTCCCCCTTAATCTTAAACGTTATTGACAATCTCCTTGACACCAAGTAGCTTTCTCATCTGTTCAAACTTCACAGTCGACATTGCCTTGGTCATAATGTCTGCACGCTGCTGATCACCTGGAACATGTTCAACGACAATTTCTCCACGCTCGATACATTCACGAATGAAATGGTATCTTATATCAATATGTTTACTACGACCATGGAACACCGGATTCTTGGCAAGATCAATAGCTGATTTGTTGTCTATGTATAGAACAACTGGACCCAAACTTTCTCCCGTAACTTGGCTCAGAACATTCCTCAACCATATGCTTTGACAAGCTGCTGCAGTTGCAGCCATGAACTCCGCTTCGCAAGACGACAAGGCAACACACCTCTGTTTCTGAGATACCCACGTAATGAGACTCTCATTTAAGTAGAAAGCCATTCCCCCAGTGCTTTTCCTGTCTTCCACCTGTCCTGCTAGATCACTATCTGAAAAACCCACCAAGATATTGTTCCCACTCTTTCTTGAGTATACCAGACCATAGTTCACAGTGCCCTTAACATAACGCAGGATCCTTTTGACTGCATTTAGATGAGAAGTCGTGGGCTGCTCCATAAACCTGCTAACAATGCCAACCGAATAAGCAATATCGGGCCTTGTGTGGACCAAGTATCGAAGCCCACCAACTAAACTCTTATACTGTGTTGCATCAACCCTTTCACCACCTTCGTCCTTGGTTAGCTGCTCCTTTGGATCCATGGGATACTTCGTAGGATTGCACTCGGATAAACCAGCCTTCTCAAGCAACTTCTTAGCATATCCGGATTGCTTCAACTCAATATAAGCATCTCCTTGTTCAACCTCAATGCCCAAGTAATAGTTCAATTTACCCAAATCACTCATCTCGAAGAAGCTATTCATCTGTCTTTTGAATTCTTCTATCTTTGACACATTTGTACCTGTCACAAGCAAGTCATCAACATATACACTTAAAATTAGTACATCATCTTTGTCACGCCTTGTATACACCGCATGCTCGTACGGACACCTCTTAAAGCCAAGCTGTTCAAGGCATCTGTTTAACTTTGCGTACCACGCACGGGGTGCCTGTCTCAAACCATAGAGAGCTTTTATTAATTTGTATACCATCTGTTCCTTCCCTTTCTTCACATAGCCTTCAGGTTGAGCAACGTAGACATCTTCACTGATTTCTCCATTTAAGAAAGCCGTCTTCACGTCCAAATGATGAACCTCCCAACTGTTTTTGGCTGACAATGCTAGTAGCATACGGACTGTCTCCAGTCGAGTGACTGGTGCGAAAATCTCGTCGTAGTCGACTCCATGTTCTTGGGCATACCCCTTGGCAACCAATCTCGCCTTGTGCTTCAATACGTTCCCATTTGCATCTTTCTTTTCTTTGTAAATCCACTTTAAGCCAATAACCTTTTGCCCCGCTGGTAACTCAGTTAGTTTCCAGGTACCATTGTTCTCAATTGAGTCCATCTCTTGTTGCATTGCCTCCCTCCATTTACGTTCCTTGTTAGCCTGCCCAAAGTTCACCGGTTCTGTAATACCCATAAGCATCAATTCTTCCTCTAGCTGCACCTCTTCTGTCACATTATAAATGTCCCCTATTGATCTGAATTTCTTTGGTTCAACGCTGTCGTCGTAGTTTTCTGGTGGCACATCTGTTACGTGTGAGCGAATTGGCGAACCATCACTCTCTCCCCCTGAATCGTTCGAGTGCACATCTGAGGTATCAAACTGATCTTCTCCTTCGACTTCAGGTGTGTCCAGTAGTGAGAAACTGCTTGCATTTTCTGAGACATTATCTTCTTCACGAGCCCACGACCAGCACTTTGTCTCCTCAAAAATAACATCCCGACTAACACACACACGCTTGCTTTCTGGATCATACAATCTGTATGCTTTTGTGCCAGGCTCTTTTCCGAGATTGATAACTTTCAGACTTCTGTCGTCCAGCTTCTTAGTGTAGGTGCTTGGAATTTTCATATAAGCCACACACCCGAAAACTCGAATGTGGCCAACATCTGGCTTCTTCTTCGTCCAGGCCTCGTACGGAGTTTGGTTTGACAATGTACGTGTAGGTAGTCTATTTAGAACATACACACTGTGACGAACTGCTTCTCCCCATAGATTTAGAGGCAACTTCATTTCCTTTAGATAACATCGTGCCATTTCCATAACTGTCCTGTTTCTACGCTCTACAACGCCGTTTTGCTGAGGCGTGTAGGGCGCAGTGAAGTGTCTCTCGATCCCAGCTTTTTCACAATATGCCATGAACTCACTTGAAGTGAACTCACCCCCTCGATCCGTTCTAAAAGCTTTGACTCTCTTATTATCTCCATCCTCAACTAGAGCCCGAAATTTCTTGAATATGTCGAAAGCTTCATTTTTGTGCTTCATCATATAGACCCACATGACCCTGCTGTAATCGTCTACCAGCAGAAAAAAATATTTGTTTCCACCCACTGTTGCTGGTTCTATGGGACCACACAGGTCTCCATGAATAAGTTGCAAGACTCGACTCGCGCTGTAATTTGTTTTTGCTGGAAATGGGTTCCTGACCTGCTTAGACATTAGACAGCCAGAGCATATCTCCTTCGAGTGGCTTAAATTTGGCAAACCTCGTACCATCTGATTATTATGCATCACTGCTAGTGATTTGAAATTTACGTGCCCCAGGCGAGTGTGCCAAAGGCGAGACAACTCTTCATTCTTAGACAAAAGACAAGTAGGTTTTGCAGTCTCAATAATTAGTTTATATAATCGGTTGTACGAGCGTCTTACCTTCATGAGGAGTTTCCCTTCACTTTCATACACCCAAAGGTAGTTGCCATTCAGAATCACTTTGTTTCCCGTCTCTGACAGTTGCCCCAGGCTGATGATGTTGCTGCGAAGCGTGGGAATGTAGTAGACTTCGTTCAAGATTCGTTCTTCACCATTCTTACATTTAAAAACAATCGAACCCTTTCCCTCAATTTTTACTGCTGAGCCATCACCAAATTTTACCTCTCCGGTCACCTTTTCATCCAACTCCTTAAACTTATTCTTTTCTCCCGTCATATGATTGCTTGCTCCATTGTCGAGATACCACACATTCGACTCCGTCTCCTTCCTTGTCCCATTTGCAGTCAACATTGGCACTACTCTGCTTTCATTTAACAGTATCATATTATTCTTGTCGACATGTTCAGCCAACAAGAGGGCTGGTTCGTCATCTTCAGTCTGTGCCATATGTGCCTCTTGCTTTGTCTCCTTTGCACGACGGGGCTTCCTACACTGGTCTGCAAAATGACCCGGGATGCCACAATTATAACACCTCCCTTTGTTCCTGTCTCTTCCCCCGCGTGCTTTGTTGGTTCGCTTCAACCACTCCTCTCGAGTAAGAAGTAATTTTCCACCATCACCTTCCCTTTCTTTCTTAGCCCACTCTTCCTCTGTGAGCAGCAGTTGGCCTGCAGAATTTCCAGTCGTCCCTTTCAGCCTCTCTTCATGGGCTTTAAGAGATCCAATGGCCTCATCCACTGACATTGTTTCCAAATTACCAAACTGCTCCATTGTCGACGCTATTTGGAGGAACTTTGGCGGAACTGCACGTAACAGTTTCTTGACCACATAGGACTCCGCCACTTCTTCACCCAGAGCTCTGATGTTCGTAACTAACCCATTGAGTTTCATACAGAAATCATCGAGCTGTTCCGTGTCTTTCATGCACAACGACTCAAATTCAGTCTTCAAAGTCTGTACCTTCGCAGCCTTGACCTTTTCTGCACCTTGACACATTGTTTTAATACCTCCCCAGGCGTCCTTCGCGTTCTTCTTGTCTGTAAGAGAGAGTAGTATTTCCTCAGGTATTGCCTGATAGATCATCGCTAGAGCAATTTTGTCCGTCCTGTCTTCAACCGTTGCTTTCGCATCACTCGTCTCCACTGCTTCCCAAACCGCATGGGCCTGCATTATGACCTTCATTTTCATTGCCCAGGCAGTGTAGTTTGATTTCGTTAACAGTGGATAACTTAGACCCATCGAACTTCCTTTGCTCTTTCCTCCATCCATTACTGATGGTTTTGACATGCGCCTGTGTATTCAAAGTATGACCTAGAGCTCTGATACCAAGTGTTGGAACCAGGATATATGAAACAGATATAAATATATATTTGAATACTCACACAAAGAATTCACAAGCACATATACTACTGAACGTTCTCTCTTATTTCCTTGAATGCAATACAACTGAATATAAATAGAAAGACGACTTGAACAAATGCAAAAACCCAGGAAACGGAATGCACCACTACTCTCCTAAAATGACTCCACTACTGACTTTATTTTTCCACGATCCTACACAATCTCTACTGACTCATTGACTCGTTCAAATACTACACACTTCATAATAAAAACCTAAATACATAAAGACTCAAATAAGTTTAAGATTAACAAGGCCCAAGCCCAACAACAATCTCATCATACGTCATTTGAGCTTATCCTTCTTTGAATATCTGTGGAAGTTTATTTGTCTAAGTCAAGATTTGGGAGTGAGTCGGGACTGCTTGAGAGTCAGGGTTCTGGTACCACCGAACATGCTGTATCCCGGAGTTTGAGTGAACCGTGAGTCCGGGCTTAGGCACTAGATTTTGGAGTTTAGGGCTCTTATAGCCTATCATTTAGAATATATCAAATGTAGAATATAGTCCTGCATCTGTGTGAGAAGGACCAAAGACACATATTAGTTATTAGTTGCAAAATCAAATTCTTAATCATGATGCATACATGAACCGGGGAGGGAAATGCATAATTCTTGTTCTAAAAGGGTCTTAGCTCCAACAGTTCTATACCGATTACAAATTGTCTATTTGTGCTAAGGGCCATCAGTAGTGTACAAAGAAAGTAAAGATAATGAAATGCATTCAACCTGTGACCAGAGTTATGGGTAACAACAGAATTTCTCAAGTCGATCAACTGATCTAAAAGGCCAACTAGTTTTAGCAAAACGATATTAAGATATATATGGCTAACCAGTAACCACGAATGGATAAGTGAGCTTCACAGGTAATCTAATCATGATTCAGGAATAAGGATGGAGCTTTTGATTTTAAATACAGTAAAAGTATTTGATGCTACAATCAGGTCATCTTAATACTGGACCTTGGAAGTTCTAAGTTATTTGACTGAAGTATTTTTATCATACAACAACTTCCTTTTATTTGAGGTCATCATTCTTGTAGGAAAACACGACTGACATGCTTTGTTTTGGGTGCTAATATTGGAGATCAGCATGAGATAGACAGATGAGTATATTACATTACATTTTAGCACATGCCAGCTGTCACCATGTTTCACCACAAGGTATTCAAGTAAAACTAAACCTTTTACAATTCAGACACTTGGTCTTGCTCACAGATCCTCCACACTCATTGATGATTAATGCAGAGCTGTCTTGATAAGGACAGTAACGTCTTTCATAGAGTAAAAGCGAGGAACCACCAAGGCAATAAAGTTGCGCCGAAATGATTGTTGGACATAAGAGAGGATCTAACAGTTGCTCACAGTCCAGAGCTGGACACTTAATGATAGCTACAGAATCTTCAAGCTTTGCTTGAATGTACTTGGCAAAACAATCATTGCAAAAAGGATGCATACAATTATCATTCTTCTTGAATTTCTTAGCTGCTGATGACATGGGTTGGATGCATATCTCACAAGTGAAGGCCTCTGAACTTCCTGGTTTAGTTGCAACCAGCTCAGAGTTGTCCGGATTCACTTGCTCGAAATTGGCCATATTCACTTGTAAGTTTTGCTGTCTACTCCCCATATTTGTTCTGCATATATCGTCAGCCCAAATTGAACACTATAAACGTTACGAGCAAAACTATGAAACTGTTGGAACAACAGTTGTTGATGAACATATCTACACCACAGACTTTTAGGTGTATTTGTTAGTGAGGATGCACTAATAATTTACGCTGTATTTTGAAACTCATCTGCTACTTGTATGTATATTCAGCACTAAGCAGACCGGCCTAGGCTCATATATGAGGCATTTGGTAGGTTAAAGGTCATGGGCTTGCACAGTTAACAAGTAAAACAAACCGGCCTCATGCATTTACGATACAAGCTTGATCGAGTTTGATTTTAATGTTGATACTAATAAATCATTAAATCCCCCCATGATGATTAGAAATCATGAAAAAAGAATAAAATCAAAGTGTAGCAGCTAAACCAATTGTAACAATATTGTGGCTTTGTGCCTTAATCCAGTTCATTGTAAGTTCGAGAATCAGGTACTATTATTCTCTGTATATATATCTGCCTGATGTCACATATATTATGCAGTTTGTGCTGCCGATAATATCTGTGCAACTCAACCTCATGTACATTACTACATACATCATGCCTCTTCTGCCTCAGTTTGGTCTTATACATTGTACGTTTGTGATAGCATTCTTCTGTAAATCTTTGACAAAGAAACCTCGTATGATCGTATCACATGCATGACGGTGACCATTCACGAACAACTAAAAATAGCATTCACAAGCTTCTGGGGATGAATTTATATAAACTTCAAGCACACTACGTACACAACCATGAGCAATATGCATTGTTACTCTAATGTTGGCATGTCATGGTTTAGCATTTCTCAGTAATCGACTTGCTCCCTTTTGTATGAGGAATAATATTCTTTTTGTTAATTTGCGTATCTTTCTTCTTGTTTTTATTCACTTGGAACTGAGAGCTGCCTCCTGGTAGCTTGGTAATTCCAAGGCAGCGATCATACCACAGTTTCAAACATATATCCTGGTGTCGAAATTACGAACTACTAGTCAGAAAGAAAGCAGTAGGAAATAAAAATTGTGTTAGTCCAGCAGCCCAGAATGGAAATTTGTGTTGGGTGGACTTTGGTTGAAAAATAATTGTTCAACATTTTATTGCAGTCCATTGAAATACAAACGGATGAGCAGCCGTGTTGCAGGGCTTTGTCTAGTCAAAATGTAGCATTTTCCCTCCCCGATTCCATTCAAATAAGCCAAGCCGGTTTTACCAACACAGAACACACCTACTCACAATCCTTATAAATACCCCCCCTTTCTTCATACCAATTCTTTCACACATCTCATAGACAACAAACACATACATTCATCTCGTTTGTTCCGTCCGTGCCAGGATTTTTGCTTAATCCTTCCGTGTGTTGTGTTAAGTTATCAACTCTCGCCGACATCGTTTGATAATTGTCACCATGCAAAAGACCAGGCTCATTTTCATTGTTATGATTTTATTTCTTGTTGCTATAGCCGGTGTTGATGCTGGGAGAATATTAACGGATAATATAAAAGGTTCGAATATTCAAACATACACCATGTCCATGTACAAGAAGACCACCACTTCAATGGCATGTTGGCGTCAAATGTTGTCCTCTGGACCTAGTCCTAGAGGCCGTGGTCACTGAACAATAATAGATCCTCCAAAGTTTAGTCAACTAATCTCAACTCCCCTTCCCCCTTGTTTTTTCTAGTCAACCATGTGTTGCTAAACAGGAAACATGTACGGCATTTCTTCTACAATACAAGGATCCCATTTTCCAAACTTTGATTTCAGAAAAAGTCTAAACAAACACATTCACAAGAAGAATATCCTACCATACGCAAATTGTTGAATGGTATTACTATATATACACATGCTATTCAAGAACAACATATTACAACATCCAACTGGCCAGATGGCCAACCGGCGTCCTGGAAAATCTAAACTACATTACACATTGGACGAATACAGGACATCCAGCAAAAACAAAAACTGTGGATGACTGACAATACTATCTCACATGCGAGCTTAGACCTAAGACAGTCTAAAGTTAAGTTAGAGCGCTACTATGTTCACATGAAAATCTGAAATTAAATATCAGCTACAATTTGCACAACAATGGATCATACTCTCATCTTCGTTGGCCACCATGAGATACCTTCATACTTTTCCCACAGCCAAATATGTTTTCTTATTACTAATTGCACAAAGAGTGCAAAGATATTAGGTACCGAATCATCATTAAATTTGCCCATTACTCGACTCAGTGTCAATTTTTTTTGTTTGTTCAATTACAAAGTGATCTACAACCCGCACGGTGCTAACTGGATCCTGCTGAGATGAAGCTGCTCTCCACTTGCTAGGAAACTTTCTGAGGTAGTTTGGCTGCTGAGGCTGTTTCAGTTCTCCGTCCCAATCAGGATCCAGCTTCCATTCCTTTGGAACCTGCGACTCAGTAAGGATTAGATATATTGATGTTCAAAATATATAAAACAGCACGTATGTGGTGAACGGATTTATACAGCAAATCTCCAGAACTTCTGTTGATAAACATGTGCAAAAACAGATGACCATATAGAAGACAATTTTTTATTCCAGTCCTCTACTAATAGGACTTCTGATCACATAAATCATACACAATATATCAAATGTCAATACAAACAATTTGTTCTTCATATATGTAAATTAACACAAAATCTGTCCATGTAACAAAATGTAAAAATCTTCTATAAGGGAATTCAAATGTAGATTTTTATATAAAGACCTCCACTGAGAGAACTTGAGACCAAACCCATATCACATTTTCATGACGCCTTCTAAGCAAGAGCTACATCCTTAAATGGCTGCAAGAAGAACTACATCCTTAAATGATTGCAATGCCGCTTCTAAATAATGGGGACATAAATAAGAGTACTTCAGCTATTTATTTTCACTTAAAACATCAATTTGTTTTTTAACAATTTACGTCCATCCTTTACTTTTTCCGACTACACTTCCTCTCTCTAACTTCACATCCCAAACCTTCCCTCAGGAAATGTATATTGGTCAGAGTTCTATGCCGATCGATCACAAATCTATGCCGATTACATGAATGATAAAAGGTGTTTAGGATGAGAAAGTAAGGTGCTTTTTTTATAGGTCCTAGCTACCAAGACTTTGTGCTCCTATAACTGCATCTCTCCCTTAATTTGTCTTGCTTTTTCCATGTTCTTTGCCCTTCTAATCACACGGATGATAAGTACAGACTCTGTTTGTAAGAAAAGTATTATCCAGGTATAACATGTGATTTTAAGACAATTATTAGAATCAAAACAATGGCGCTGGGGATTTATTCAGAGAAAATATTACTTCTCCGTATTTGTTACTAAACAAAACTATCATCGAAAGAAACAACAATCATCGATAACCAGGATGGAAATATAGAATCTTTATAGTTGTTAATCATTTAAGATGTAGTTTCTTTTGAAGCCAGAGTCAACCCATCTTTTTTTGTACAACACTTTCTCTTGTTCTTTTTTTTGGCTACACTTACCAGACATTAATCTTAAGTCACCAGGATGGGCTAGGTAATAAGCTGCTAGAGCACTATATAAGTCTATATAGAGTCTAATAAAATTATTATGCGGGTTTATCCATGGTCCAGTATTCTGTTAAACCATTTTTTGAAATTAAAAAAATAATAAAATAATAAAATTTGTGCTGGTTGATAACTGTGAGGGAAACACATACATCTTAACAGAAACATGTTTCACAACTTAATGCAATTAGATATATAATGTATATACATGTGCGCTAATTTCTTCTTCCAGAAATATAGGAAATATAATGCGAACTTTTACCTTATCAACTGCAAGCGTAAAAACCTCAAGATCGCCGTTTTCCTTAATATGGAAGCGTGTGAATGCCTTGTAATTCGCTATACGGAGTGACGAGAAGGCTTCATCGAAATGCAGATGTAGCCAATTAATACAGATGTACAAGTAGCTTCCAAAAATCAAGGAAACCACAGGGGTGGTAAAGAACCAAAAGTAAAGGAACACAGAAGCATAATATATCACAGCACCACCGCGGGAGAATGAATCGGATCCATTGTTACACATATCATTCCTTGTGACAGCCATGACCTGATTGATCACAAATTTAGTAGATTCAAAGGATAACAGATGCACAAAAAGAATTTTAGGAAACTCTCTGTGTAGATTAATAAATTATGAAAAAGTTTCCACCTCTGGAACATCAAAGGCAGACATAAGATACTTAATACATGCTGGATAAAGACCCAAAGTCCACTGTTCTATTCGAGCACGAAGGCCAGTTGGGTCTGGAAAATGCTCACTCTCTACTGCGCGATACCATTCATATAAAGTGTGATAACCTGGTATGAGAACGTAATTATTAGTACATGTATATAAACAAAATCATATATATATACTGTTTCAAACAAAACCTAACAATTAAAATGTGTAAACATAGATATTTAGGACGAATATCAAAGAATACCCCTTTACACAGATATTTAGGTCGAATTAAAAAAAAAATAACTAGAGCCTTTTGAAATGTGCTTTTTATGAAAAGGACCAAGCATGATTAACAAGTGTTACAAAAATAATAATTCCCAACACTCAAAAATTACCATCATACTAGATTCCAGAAAAAATGGAAGGAATTAAACTATTGGCATAATCATAGCGTCCCTTTCTCAAATTATTATCATCTTAATTTTTAGCTAAAACAAATTACATCTCATAAAAAAGAAACAAATGTAGACGGCCTCACGTTATTTAATATTAATGCATAATCCAAAAGATACAATATATCCACATTTCAATAGATGTCGTGAAAGAGCGGGAACGTAACAACAAAAGAGGTCTATAATTTCAGTACAGATACAAGCACACATAAGTATGCAAATAATAATAAAATTCTCATGAAAACAAGATATCTAAATCATAAGAAACTACTTATAAACCAAAACTCACCAGAAGTTCCCAATAGTTTATGCCTGATACATGTTTCAACACCCACTTCTAAAAGCATCATGAGAATTATTGCCGCAGCCAAGTGTGCGGAAACATGAATAATTCCAATCATCGCCCTTCTTTTTCGAGAAACTTTAGATGGTACAAATGCAATAGCAGCTGCTAACAATAACAAGGCACCAACTAGAGATACATAAGACTGCCCAAGCATGTACATAAAAGCATCCCACACAGTACTAAAGAAGCTCTTGAGATGACCAGAAAACGTATCATCCTTGAAGAGATGGTCCAGCTTGCACTGAAGGAGAATCAGAATATAGAATGTGATCAACCACAAAAAAACTCTAAAATATTTGAGAACGGAATCTTTAATCTTATTAAGGAAAAAAATAATTGTGAACATGCATGTAAGTATATAAGAACATCCTAATTGTCTGAAGCAAGATTAATACATTTGGGACATACCGTGCCACAACTAAGATGATTTACAAAAAATGTAATAGCAACTTACCTGTGGGAACATAGAAAAGGCCAATACGAAGTATATGATACCACCAATGATATCAAACTGCCAATTTTTCTTTCGGAATTTCAATATATTTCCCAATGCAATCTGCAAACAATTAAACATAAGCCCCTCATAGCATCACCTGGTTATGCTACAAATTTAATTTTTTTTTTTTTCAAAAAAAAAAAAGAAAAAAAGAATCCACACGAAAATTGGGCAACATACCCTACTAGAATCTTCACAAGAAGGATATGCTGCTTCACACTTGTATGATGTTCCATATAATTTGCTAAAACCACTGAATACATGGGTAGGATGCAAAAAAGCCCCGCCGCAACCATTGACAAGTAAATGTTGCACATGAGCTGGTTTGTCTGATGGAACATATGAGTGTCGCATAAAATGATGCAAGTCTCCAGCCATCCGGAGTTTACACCTTCCCTTCAAATAGTCACGTATCAGGTGCGAGACATTTTTTCCACTCACATCATTCCAGTACCAATCAAGAAGCCAACCAGGCTCATGTGTCACAATTATCACAGAATCATTCTCCCCAACCTGGAAAAAACTCATTCTGTGAAGGGAAGGAAATACACCATAGATAACAATTTACTCTTGATGTTCAATTTGCACCCAGATAGTGGTACTTTGTTCACCCACTCCATGTTGTCAAACTAAAATACTAAACATAATGCATATCAAAAAAATGTATTGTTTGATCATTTTTTTCATACTTTACTAAAAGGAGGTATACGTGATTGTGTCATGTAAGGAAAAGGTTTTAAAACAAGAAACAAATATAACAAAGATCATACAAAAAAATAGAGAGAAACCTTGTCCATAATTAATTCAGAAAAGAATTTGAACTGATAAACATCAATGTCACCATGAAGAGCTAAATCAAGACCAAAAATCCACCATCCCCGTGGTAGCTGCATAGCAAAATAGCTTTTCCTCTGAGGCATGAACCATCCGCCCAACCAGCTCTTATGGCAAATGTACCTCATAAAGGTTTGGAGTCCATCAAACCAATCTGTAAAACCAAAATAGAGCTATTACACGAAGAACAAGAACTGTTCGGACATTTATTTACAGAGAGAAAAAAAGACTAACCATGATTTCCAGGAATCACAAAACACTGAGGCCCGTCGTATTGCTTCAAATCAGATACCCCAGAAGGTAATTCTGGCTTGTTTACAGCTATATGCTCATCCTTATACCATGGAGGAGGCTGAAGAGCATATTCAAAGGGACGAAAGAACCGCCTCTTATATGTAAATACTGAAGGATTCGGATACCTATAAAGAATATTGTTAGTGATGTACAAGTACAGTAACTACATAAATACTTACTCCATCCATCCCATTCATTTCTTAACACTTTCTATTTTGGGATGTCCCATTCATTTCTTAAAGTAACATATTTTTCTTGACTAATATTAGTAGGTCCCACTTACTTACAGCTACTTTCTTTTCCTTTCTTCATTTTCCATAAACTCTGTGCCCAACAACAATGTCACCTATTGGGACAGAGGGCGTACTTTTTAAGGGACATTCTAAGAGATAGTTGCAATTGTAATGCAAATATACTAATCATATTTCCCCCGCTGTATGTAGCATATATTCATTCTCATTAAAAAAATCAAGTCTCTTATGTACCCCTGTGAGCCTCACTTCTAACTATTCTCCCTTGTTGAACTGCATCTGATAATTCTTACTTTAAGAAGAGAACTCAGTCAAATCATTCATGGTAAGAGATGCATAAGACTTATTTATAGTAACTGTACTAACAGATTAATTATATCAAGATAATATCTGTTCATATTGTTAGTGGGATCATTCACATAGACTACATTTTATTTCCAGCTCACTGTTCTTAAAGAAAGAAGTTCAACACCCACTTGTTTCACTGTTCGAAAAAAAACCTTCTTTTACGAATATTCTAAAACCCTGGTACGGATGCAACTCAGAGTCTCTAAAACATGTCCTTTTAGGAAAAAATGGCTAAGTTATAAAAGCTGATACAGCTGATACATTTTGACATTTTAGAGATTTATCGAAATTAATTAACAGATTCTTAAGCTTACGCAAGGTCGCCTCCAATTATAAGCAAATTTGCACGTGGAAGATTAAGGACAGCACTATCACTCTGAACACGAAGTGAAGGTTGAGCAAGAAGCCGTGCAACACTGTAAGATGAGTTCCCGCCATCACCTGTATCAGCCATAAAATCAAACCAAAGGTCATCCTTCTCACTGAATTGATCATATAACAAATCATCCTGCTTGGTTCCATCTTGAACCCTGCTCATTGCCGCCTGTGGCAGGAATAAATGGAGAAGGGGAGAAACGTTAGTACAAACCAATAACCCAATTATGATTTTTTGCAATGTCAAGACAGTAATGTGATGGACTTGGACAATGTTCATTTACAAATTCATACTGGAACAAATGAACTTTAAGCTTAATCGAGTTCTACTTCCACATTGCATAAGGAAATTTAACCGCTAGAGGCTTCAAATGCAAGGAAATAAAAGTTCATAACATTCCCTTTAAATTTTCAAAAATATAGATGCGGTCAAATGATTTTATATACTTTGATTTTCTTTGAAAAATTTGTGTAATCGATATACTGCAGTAATGGTAGAGTGGTGTAGCAGGACAAGAAACAAGAACAATGATTTATGTATGGGAAAATAAATTCATTCATCCTTGAACTATTGATGTTTTACTGTTTTATTGTCAGGGTCCTAAACAAAAGATTCTGTATTTCTGAATTTTTCTGAATCAAGCCCTTCCGTCAAAAAAGATTCTAGTGGAGGTTAGAATCTTACTTATGTGGCAGGTACTTTTACATCTCATGCCTGATTTGGACAATATCTGGCAAAAAATAGTACAAGGCAGTCACATGACTTAAATTTTATAATATTAATTTATTTTCCACTTCTACAATTATTTCTATCTAAGTTTACTCACACCCACATCCGTATCATACACTACATACATGCATCTAATAATTTCCGGTGGTGATTGGCCGGAAATTATCTTGCTTTCTCCACCATAATCAACCCCCCATCTCATTTATGTATATACATACTAAACACACACACACATATATATATATATATATGCATTCATTGGTGGCTGCCCGCCAGATTAACCGGCAGCACCACCACCCTCCTCCACCTCTCCCTCTCACCACCTCCTTTCCTTCTCATCACTTTATCTAAATTCATTCATACCTAAAAACTCGCATAATTACATAATCATTCACAATTACAAACCATAATTCTATTTATATCAATTCAACAATTATTTATCTCATCCTTCAAACTACAAATCCTAATTTTATTTAAAATTACAAATGAAAGAGAACAAAATTGAAACAAATTCATTTGGATTAACGCTGAGAACCTCAATAACCACCCCCCCCCCCCCTAACTAATTTTAAAGCCTAATTTTACACTATTATGTGATTATATGTAAATCATATGTTTATAATTAGTCATGAGAAATATTTGTATATTTGTTTTGCTATTCAGCAACCAGCTAATTAAATATCAATTTTGACATCAGCCACGTCAGTTAACGTCCATCGTTTTTTAACGGGAAGAACTTTAACCAGAAATTGAAAAGTTAAATTACCTGAAATACAGAATCTTTTGTTCAGGGACCCAAACAATAAAAAACCAATAGTTGAGTGACGAATGAATTTATTTTCCCTTAATGTACTGCATAATAGAAGTTGATAATAAATTTTAAACCAGTGTCCTGGGTTCTTGGCTTTCTTAGCTGTGAACAAGAAGAAATATGATGGATGGGTGTATTTTTCACCCACAAAGTTTGAGAAAATCTCAACAGCCAATTAGTTTTATCAACTTTATTAAAACACAACATGAAACTTTAACACACGTGTGAAAAATAGCGTACCTTCGAAAGTACTAAGTGTGGAATAATATATGAGCCATTTAGGGTCTCCCTCTTACACCTTAAACTTCTAGATGAGTTGGTTATTAACACGGTATCATAGCTCAATTTAGGGGTAGGATACGGGTTCGAACCCTCGTACCCCCAATATTTAAATATATTCATGTGTTGTCTGTATGTCCACTCTTACGAGAATATATTTGTGTGTCGTCTGTTTGGTGGATTTATGTTGTCTCGCTCTTACGATTGAGGGGTTGTATTGAATAATATATGAGCCATTTAAGGCCTCCCTTTTAAGGTTTTAGTTGAGTTGGTTCTTAACATTAAGTAGCCAATGATATTCCTTTAATCCTAATTCATATTACTTTTCTCAATTCCACAATGGCCTAAAATCAAATTTTTTGTCGAAGGACCTAATTTTACAAAAAGATGAAAAATATGTAAGACACAAAACCAAAGCGATAAATATGCTCAGCACAACTCGAGCACAAAGAATTGTAAAAGTTGATTTGCATAGATTTGCATGTGAAGGAGACTCAAAAAGATTTTGTGAAATGATAAGTTCGATTTAATCAACTATTTGTTTTAAACAATTCAGGTCCACATGGGATTTCTATAACTGTGCATGACACATATGTCATGTAAGTGATTTCAATGAGTTGTAATTCAGCTCTCTCTTCATAGTCTATGTCAATATGCTCTGCATAACTCATAACAAATGTTTTATGACACAATGTTTCATGACTATACTGACTATACAATATGTGTTTTGGATGACATGTGTATTTTCCCTACTCAAACACCTTAAGTGTGCAACTTAATGTAAGAAAGGTTAACACGAGGATCGAGCCAAAAGTTAGAACGCAGATAATCCATTGAATTACTCAAGAAATCACTAATTCAAGATATTTAACACAGTCAATTAATGGATATAACCCAAAACCTAGAGAAAAGTAAAAATCCAATAGAAGGAAAATAGTTCTAATACTTACTTTAATTTTTGACGAAGTAATATTTACTATATGTGACGAAATTTTCATGTTCTGATGATAAATATTGCTTAAAACAAAATAGTAGTCTTGGTACAATTATTCTTAATGATTTTATTAATTAGAGAATAAAACTTGGTTGTTGGAAAATTATAACTTTGCTGAGTACTTTAGAGTAGAAGTGTATTCCAATAAAGTAAATCAGAGTCTCAAGACTCATCAGAGACTAAAGACATCATCACAAAAGAACCATCAAATGTCAGAGTTTATAATTGATACTTGACAGAGTCTAGAGTACAGTACCAAAAGTTAGTCGCGTGCATGTAAAATCAGGATGGGATCTCGGGGTATATGTTCGAATTGGTAATTGATAACTGACAAGAAAGATCAATACCTCAACTAAACAGATCAGGACTGTGACATACTCTTCTACTAGTGTTTATTCAATAGATAGCTGTAAATATACTCTTCTATTAGTGTGTGTTACTGTGTACACCTATCTATATTAGGGTTTAGAGAGAGGGACAAAGTTTATGTATTTTAGGACTTAGAGAGAGTTGTTTTGTATTAGTTATATACAGAGTTGGCAGCTCCCAAGAACATTGCTTTTTGTAAGAGATTTGGTATAATTATACATACTGTTTTGTAATTACATCTTTGATCAATAAAACAAATAAGTTTTCATCTTCACTGCAATATTATTCATTAAAACTTATAAGTGTTCATCTTTGATCTCCACATCGGAACTTTGCAGATCTCCACATAATGCACTTGTACCTCATTACATATTAAACTTAACATACTGGACTCCAGAACAATTATTCTATGATAAACAAGCACTTAATTCATCTCCGAAGTGTTCATAATGCATAAAAGGATATAGGTTTTGAAATCTTGATGCATAAAATGATCAAATAGCTTTGATAAGTTCATCTCGAATTTCTCATAAATCATCATTCAACAATTCACATTCTATTTTCACGACTGCCCAATAGGCAAACTTATGTAAATAAGATTGCATAAGGATACCGGTTAAATTGGGTACAATGAAGAACTCATATCAAGTTTTAAATTCTGAACCTTGACAACCACATGATCGATATAAGACAAAATGTTATTTAAGACTAGGCAACAACAGTGTATCCCTAGCAATTTTGGTAACAAAAGGTCGAGGGTTTGAGCCTCCACCGTGGAGGCAAAGTGTGTGTGTGTGTGTGTATATATATATATATATATATATATTTCTTGTAATTGTCCTTATCCAAAAAAAAAAACTACTAGTTTGTACTTTCTTCTCGATTACGTGTGATTTTCTAACAATCTTCCACAAGGCTATGGAATTTGGGTTGAACATTGGTACATCAAAAAAGGATTATGAATTGTCTCTTCTTTTATACCATACCCTACCAGTTGAGTTGATAGAGGACAATATTGAGAAATAGGCTAAAACAACCAAGTGGTAACACGTATCCTCGAGGGAGACACTTACAAATCCTAATATGTATCAAACATTAAATAACTCTTAAATATTACTTTTTCAATTAGAAAACTTGGAGACTAAGTAAGAAAAAATGAGCTAATTCTGATTATTTTTTTACACATCATAGATAGCAATCACCTATGTCTAAGTACAAAAATTATACCCAAATAGAAAAGTTTATAATTATAGACAAACATATATCAAGTGCCTCTCATTTCGAACTTGTTTTAATTCAATACTGTTTGACATAAATTGATATTAGACTATTTATTGTTGCAACTGTAAGATATACTAAATAATAGTAGGAAAATAACGGATATATCAACAATTTTCAGATCAGTTATTTACTTGGATATGATAGACTAAATCACATTTTGTCACTTCTACTTGCAACATCTCAAGATCTAGGAATAAAAATAGTTGTGACGCGAACTATATATATATATATATATATATATATATATATATATATAGTAAGGCTCAAGAGTAAACCAATTTGTAGTGAGAAAACTGAAATTCAAAAAGAGATTCCAAAAATAAAATACTTATTTTTATAAAATAACAACATATTCACATTTCAATTCTAGATTTTTCTTAATCAAAGTTCAATAGTCATTTAACTTTAGAAAGATTCATACAAAAAATTTAAAAACTCGAACCAAGATTCTGAAATAGATTCTTCAAAATATTTATACTTGCATACTGATTGTTATTAAAAATTCACTTTCTAGGAGTTAAAACATGCAGGATTATTTAGAGTTTTTTATCATTAAATAACTAAATTAATATTTTGAAGTGCTCTCAGTTCTCTTTCTAAAAGATTTCTCTCTTGAAACCTGGTGGTATACAAATATTCCAACTTCTAGACCATTTTATCTATTAGCATATATTTAACACATGCATTCCCTCCGACTCAATATATGCAATAGAGAAGATAACATGTCAACAGAAGTTGATAAATTTGAACTTACATGTTCATGTCTAGACATTATACACTTGTCTTCGCTCTGAAATTCAAATTCACCAAGTTATATGAATTTATTTTTACCAGGTATATGTTTTCAGTAATGACCTTGTACTAATGAACCTTACATAGTATTACAATACTGAAGATAAAGTCTAACTGTATACATTATTAACTTATATAATAAATATTCAATATGACTAAAGACATGATCACATGGCGTATTCCGTCAGTCATGAGTTCAGAAATCATATTTGTTTGTCATTAGTCAGCGTTGTGTTGTTCATCACGTAAGGATCTACTGGATTCTTGCTTATCTTGTGTTTGGCTTCTCATGAAACAAAAGATTGAATTGTCATTGTTTACAATTTCAAAGTTTTGAAAGACTTGATATTCATTTGGTTTTTGTTAAAAAGAATTACTTGTTACATGAGAGTTACTTTGGTAACACGTAATTAGGAACTTTTTTCCATACAAGTTATAATATGGCTCAATGCTTCAATTAACAATGCATGACTAATAGGTTCTAAAAAATCACCATAAAGAAGTACTTGAAAAAATTATCAACTTAATATGAATAGCTCATTCCAAATTTTAGAAAACTAACTTGGTCAGTTCTAAGTCACAACTTGAATTTAACAGACAAAAAGACTACTTTAAACTTCATTTAAGTTATAAGTTACTAATAATTTAAAATATCAGGCTAAGTATCTTCAGTGCTTCCTCTTCATCAAATGATCATTAATACTCCTGATAGGTAAAATTTGATAGATTGATAAAAACAAGAAATACTGATAACACCATCTAAGAGCAAGTCCAACAATGTCCTAGTTGGTTACTAATAAATATGATATAATAATGTGTCCTAGTGATTTAGGGACTTGATCTCTTGTAGGAACTCCAACAACATTACTTATATCCATTCCCTATTATTATTATAATAATATATTTGAAAAGAGAGAAAAGAGTGGAAGAAAAAGAGAGAAAAGAAATGTAGAAAAGGAGGGAAGTGAATTTTTTATTCATGGAAATTAAATAGGTAATGGTTGGTTGTTACTTATAAATAGGTAATGAGATGGATGTCCTAGTGATTGAGGTAACCACTAGGACATTGTTGGAGCACCATTTTTTGCTAAATTACTTATATTTGAGCTTAGGACATGATATAAGTAAGCTGTTGAACTTGCTCTCACTATGTAATGCTGTCTAAACTTAACGTAGCAACAATCGGGAGGGTGGGAACTAGTTAAGAGGTCATACACTCAATTTTCATTTTTTATTAGTGAAAGTGCGTCTAGATGTCAGATGCTCAGCTCACGCAATGCGCAACAAACCACATATTCTGCAGTCCAGGGCTTAAGACAAACAACGAAAATTCTAGCGGCTGGTCAGGAAACAGAGGCGGTATAATAAAAGAGAAGGTGTTGCACCTACGCGCAATGGAGGGATTAAGACTTATACATCTTATTGCATACAATCTTATTGCATACATTGAGATAAAGTGAATGGCATAACATTCCTATTTTGAACTATGGTATTAAAAGTAATGGGGTTTCGATGAATGAAAGTCCTGATCCCCAAACTACCATAACTTCCCCAAAAAAAAGGATATCGGAAGGAAATTACATTGGACAATATTATTATCTTCCAATCTTCTCTATCTAAATTATAACATTAAATTCTACCCTGGATAGTCCACAATGCTTCAATGAAGGTAAGGTGCTACCGTACTAGGTTAGGGGCGCTTGGGGATGCAATGGAAAATTTTCCATATTGCAGGACTATAAGAGGATTCTAGTCGAGTAAATTATTTCCAAGATTTAATTTTTCATATAGTTGTCATAATATCATCAGATGTATCCACATTCCATTATTAAAATCTGGAGAAGTTTTCCTAGCATAGTGTTAGGATACATAATGGAAATAATTATTAATAAATCAGTTACAAATCTGAATAATTAGTGTGTGCATCAGTTACGCATTTGAAAGGGAGGATTTGGTGGGAATTATGATATCCAAGCTTTAATTTAGGGATTGTGAGTTGATGTTGAGGTTATAAATAAAGAAGCCATTTGTATGATTGGGACATCAAGAAATAAGATTGTGTGTGGAGAGCAGGTGGTCTCTCGAATACCACCAATATTGTGGAGAGCAGGTGGTCTCTCGAATACCACCACTATCGTGTTTTTCGTGTGTGTGTGTGTTTATCAATAAAAGCGTTTGTTTCTATATAAATTATAGTAGATCAGACCTGGTCCTAACACATAGTAAATATCTCTCGTTATTTATGTTAGGCCTCAGCCAACCTCTAATTCTCCAGCATCCACACTATAGGATCTTGTATTTAGCCAGAATGCTATCACCATTTTAAAATGTAAAACAATTCAAACCAAATATAAGCTTCTGACAGTTGAAAACAAATGTATCGTAGTAGATTAGTGGATATCCCTCACCCTTGGTAACAAGAGGTCTAGGGTTTGAGTCCTAGTCGAGAAAAATGTGTTTGTGAGTGTATATATTTCTTAGTCTTAGTACCTGAGCATATCCAAAGGCCAAATTGTTCAAAAAAATCAGAAGAAACATTAAAAACATAGATAAATAAAAAAGAAGGGGCAAGTGTAAACCTGCATCATACGCATATCAAAACGTCCAACAAACACAGTTACTGAAACCAAGAGGTCGAAGACAGTCTTGAAAAGATCAGCTGATGTTCTGCAATTCAAAATAATCAGAAATATCTCGATACATAAACTTTCTTGATAAAAAAATTGAAATATGACAGAGATATACATATGATTGAAAAGTACAGAACATATACCCTGAATACCACGGAACCATATCCAAAAAATCGGGCTTCATTTGTTTTTTCTTTAGCTTCTCATACTCTTTCACAGACACGGGATGAGTAAGAGCCCATCTATCAAATTACACAATATCAGCAAAGTAGGATGCAGAGCATAATAGAAAGGTCTTACAAAAATTACAAAAATTACAAGAGATACAAAATTACTAATAAATGCAAAAAATGTCATAGCATTTTTTAATTGTTTGCTAATAAAAACAATAATATGTCATATAACATTTTCAGCTCAAGGGATTAAAATTTCCTTTCAAACATCAAAAGTGTAAACTTACGGCATATATCAAATATTTGATAAACACTAATATTTTTGGTAGTTGCTGGAAAGGATGAGAGATTATGTGGTCCTATCCATGTCTGTTATAAGTAACGTATAGGCAGGTACATGACATATTAATCAACACGGAGTACAGCTTGAACAAAACATTAAATCCTTACATTCTAACTATATAATTTCATCTAAAAAGAATGTGCATCGTCTTACCCTGTTGATCTTTCAATCACATAATTCGCCATGTACAGACCAATAAATGTAGCCCATAGAGAATATATGGGAGATATTCCATCAGATGATCCTGGACATGGGCCATTGCAAGCTATCTACAATAAAATTGCAAAGATGAATAGAAAGCAGGTCTCATTCTTAAGTAAACATATCGAATGGAATGTTTAGTACCTCCCCATATATAACCCACTTAGACAGAAGCGGATAATCACTAGCCGATCCAACTGGAGCAAACCAAGATGAGCATACTTGATCTTTCAACTCGTTCATTCGAATAAATTGCTGAATCCATGTGTTCCGCTCTTCCTTGTTCCACAGTTTAAACCAACTAGAATTTCTTCGTTCAAATGTTTTATCTTTCATTATAGCACGGTTGCCACAATGACTATAAAAGACGCAGCATGCTATACTCAACACCTACAAACAATATAATTAATTATATGGACCCAAACTAATATATACTATCAGTTGTGACATTCTTCATTACAAGAGATGCCTTGAACCAGGACTTACAGCACAATTTTGGAAAATGGTAAGGATCTCAGGCCTCTGACCGGCCACACGAGCAACAAGACCGATATACCAAAGGCCGAGAAATATAAGATGGAAAACAAGAAGAAACAAGATGGATGATAGGTATATGGTCAAAAACAAAGATAAATTCATCCTCATATCCACTCCCATGGATTGGAAACTCGGTAAATGATATACGGCTGCCACTAAAATCCAGCCTACATACCTAAAAATCAAGGACAATATACTAGGATGATAAGGACAATGGAATCATATAATTGAAAAGAAGGGAAAACACAGAAAATGGAGGACATACCATCGACTAAAATTGGAGTAGCTAGGTTGAATGGTCTTTCCAACAAAGGGAGACGAAAAGAAATAGAAAAAACCAAGCAAACAACCATACATAGACCACCATTTAATATTATTATCTAACTTATGAATAAGAGTATGCATATTATCAGAAGATATAAAAAAGAAACAACCCACAACAACAGCAATAACAGCATGTTTAGAATGTTCATGTGGGTAAGGATAAGGATGTTGTAAAATTGTCCTCACTGTCTCCATGCTTTTTGCCCCCTGTCCGATCCTTCAAATCCCTGATCAAGATTCATTCAAATTGCTCATCAATTTCAACAATTAACATCCAACCCCATTAAGGTCAAAGAGAGAGAGACATACCTGAAAGGAAAGAGGAAAGTGGGGGAATTCAATTGAGTGAAAGGGAAGGAAAGCAATGAAATGAACACGTGGTATTAGGAAAACAAAAGGGTGTTTTAATTGTATAACCGCCTTTTTATTTAAGCAGCGGTACAGCTTTGGAAAAGAATGTCCGCATGCCTATTATTTCCATCAAAATGGCATATTCCTCTGTTTCAAACCTATTGTGTTCGCTTTTGTTGACTACAACCGCGTACACTTCTTAGAATTAAAAAAGATATACACAACTCTTTTCTTCTTCTTTTTTCAAATCTTTATAGAGAACTCCAATCAAATTAGATGTTAGTAAGGCCTAAGGCTCCGTTTGTTTCGCGGAAAATAACTTAATTCTGGAAAACATTTTCCTGGAAAATATTTTTCAGGAAAATAATTTATTTTCCTGCGTTTGGCAATATTACCAGAAAATATTTTCCTGTGTTTGTATGACACTTTGAAAGATATTTTCCAAATTATTATTTTTCCTTTCATGTAAAAAAAACTTATTTTTTTACAATACGAATATTATCAGAACCTATGAGTTGAATACACAATGTTACCTAAAAGACCTGACCAAATAATTTGAAACCCATTAGCATTATTAATTATAGTAACTTAATTAATTATTACAAAAAATTGAATTAAAAAGCCAAACCAATGTACTACCATAAACAAAATATTAAAAAACATGAGAACAAATCCTTAAATTATAACAAGCTACCAGTCAAAAATAAAAACAAAGATACTGTATTTTAAGCCCAGTAGCCAACATAGCCCAAGTAGCAATATGATGAAACAAAAGTGGCCGACACTAATGTCATAAGATAATTTATAAAGTATTTCATCATTTATACTGCTTTGTAAAATCTTCTATCCAAATTGTTTTAAGATTTTTGCTCTTAACCATGAATGCTTTTGCAAGCATTTCTTGCTGGACTAAATAATCAAAAGCTTTGCCCAAAATAATCTCGCTGAAACCTTCCATTTTCGCTGAATTAAAAAATTTAGAATCATCACACCATGAATTGAAGTATTTCCTACCCATCCATTAGATGTCCAGCTTAGTTAACACAGTGTGACAACGTGTGACAACACCAACAGAATATTTGATCCAATGAGTCAACCTGATTGGCCGGCCGGCTTCCTATCCATTCATCCCGAATTTTACATACTCCAATCCATGATTTAGAGTACATGATAGTCTATACTTAATTACTTATGATAGCCTGTATTCTTTTCTAGAATTTATGCAAAATGACTCAAAATTTAACCATAACTGATAAAACAGAATTTTAAACTGTTTAGCGCCAGGAATTGCAGTTTCACATTTTTTAACTATTTGATACAATTTTCCTTATCATACCCTCCCCTTTCAAATAGACTTTTCATCAGGTCTTGTTTCGTTCTTCGCTGAGCAAATTGATGCCATTAGCAGCAATTAAACCAGTTCAGGCATAAACTCTAGACATCAAAGAATAGTGTAATTAACAATTTCAGTGAAATCACAGTTGGAATTCGAATAACATATCGAATAACATATCGAAACCACAATAAAAAACAATACCTCAAGATATCAAACTTTCCAACAAAAAAACAAGAATAACATACATAATAAAAACAACCCAAAATCTGATAAATCAAAACAATAAAATAAATTTATATGTATAAATCATTCCCAATTCATATGTTGATTAGTATGCATACATAAATCCAAGCAAAAACATAATCAACAACAAAAACAAGAATAACATACATAATAAAAACAACCCCAAATTTACAAAACTTAAAAACCCAAAATCTGATAAATCATCATGTATAAACAGATCGTAATTGACGCATATAATTTTAATTTTTTTACCTGACAAAGTGGTGACCAAAGATAGGGGGACAATTGATAGAGATGATGTACAATAACGGCTCAGGTGATGCAGTAGAAGGGAATTGGAGATAGATATAATAGTTATATGTATATTTTGTATGTACTTATCGGAGAGAGAGAGAGAGAGAGAGCGAGAGAGAGAGAGAGAGAGAGAGAGAGAGAGAGAGAGAGAAGGAGCGATGGGAGAGTGAGTGAGTGAAAGAGAGAGACAATAATGGAGTCAAGAAAAATCGATAGATCTATCGAATAGAAAGAAAAATCGATGGCGGTGGAGGAGAGGGAGGGAGGGACAATAGATGATAGATCTATCGAATAGAGAAAAAGAAAATGTTTTCCCGTGTTGAGAACGGGAAGTTATTTTCCCTACAAAACATAACATTTTCCCGCACTTATTTTCCTAGAGAAAATGTTTTCTTTTCCAATTAATGAAACAAACATCAGAAAATTAGGAAAATATTTTTCTAGAAAACATTTTCCGTGAAACAAACGGAGTCTTAATGTAAAGTATTCACGTAAATATTTAGATTAGTAGTGTGGGAACAATTTTTTATAATTTCGGAAAAGAGTTACTATTATAAATAAGAAAAAAAATATTATATAAATAGACAAATGCTCAAACAAGATCTTTTATTAAAATAAAAACTAAATTTTCTGATTCCGAAGAAAGAAGGTGCAGAATCTCTAAAGGACTATAGACCAATTGCTCTTTGTAATGTTCTATATATACTAACACTACTATTCCTTAATTATCACCCCAAACTTACAATATTCAATGTCCTCATTGAAGGTAATAAAAAGGAAAGTGCAGAGAGTACCTAATCATCAGCAGGACCACCCTCCTCGGGTGGTGTATCCGGTGGTGGATAAACAGAATCCGCTCCAAAGTCAGGCCAAGCAATATCAACTCCAGTGGCTCTGAATGCAGTACCCAAAGCCTGAGTCAAATCCTGAGCAAAGCGACGATGGATGTCGTGCATGGCGTCTATACGCCGAGTCAGCCACCTATACTGAACATCGCCAAAACCAGCCCTATCAACCTCATGCTGAATCCCAGATGGACCCCCTCTCTGCGCTGCAGGCTCACGAGGCGGAGCATCGCCTTCCTCTTCATCAAAATCAGTATAGCCCAAACCAGAGTAGTTAGGAGCACCACTTGTCCAATCCTCCATCCGTGATATCGTCGAGTGATCAATAGGAGCACTAGGTAACTGAAGCTGCTCCTCCTCAGACCAACGAACACCAACAGCGGAACACAATTTGGTAACAACAGAGGCATGAGGAATCGCCCCCGTTGTACCACCTCGCAAGAACCTCAGAATATTCTTATGAATGAGAGCCCCAAGATCAATATACTCCTCATTCAGAATTCCCCATAGAATAATAGCCCTGTCAACTGTAACCTCATGTGAATGCGAAGACGACAAAATATTAGCACATAAACATATTCCATGCCCTCGCATACCTGTTCATTGCAGAAGCCGGGAAAGTGACCAGCTCAGTGGTGCCAGGCCTATACTTCCATGTTGTACCCGGAACATAAATCTCCCCTATGATGTACTCAAGATCAACATCCTCCCGGGTCTTCAAAGACCAATCCTCGTCTCCCTTCTTATTCCTTGGCAAATTCATAACCCGATGAATAGCCTTCGCAGTGTAGTCCACCGTGAATCCTCGAACCACACTATACCCATTCTTATCGGCCTTCGCATTGACATAGAACTCCCGCACAATACTCAAAGGGACCGGTTCCGGTGTTTCACAAAAGCTCTCACAACCCTTCTTTGTAATCATACGAAACAAATACCCATCAGTAGGTTGAGGCAAAAACCCCCTTTCCTTGGCCACGGCTTTAGACAGCAACCGTGTAAACTCAGCATGTGCCTCTGGTGTAGTGAATTTCTCTCCCCCAAAACCCATACTCGAATCATCTTCAGAGGAAGAACGGTTAGTGCTACTGCTACCAGCAAATCGGGGTCTCTTTGGTGGTGCCGTGGATTGAGATGTAAAGATGTATGTAAGTGTATGTATAGGTTAGAGAGATAATGAGAGAGATGTGTAAGGAGGCTAGGGTTTTATAAATAAGGGCTGATAAAGGGATTAGTAGGGTTTAAATAGGGGAAAACCACAACTTTTCTGTTTTTCTTCTTCTTTTTTTTCACTTTTTTCGTTTTTTTTTTGTGACAGACCCTACGCGCGGGCGCGCTCTGTGGAAGCACGGGCGCGCTCCACATTCTGTCCAAAAAAAAATTCTGATTTTTTTTCATTTTTTTTATATAGAAGAATAATACTACAACAATCGCGTGGGTTGCCTCCCACGAAGCGCTTGTTTTACGTCAATAGCTTGACGTGATTTCGTCTTCAACCAGTCGTAACAAGAATCGAGGTCTCTGCCTCGCGATTCACACATTCACCAAAATACGGTTTCAACCTCTGCCCATTTACCTTGAATGCTTCGTTCGGTGATTTATCAAAAACTTCCACTGCACCATGTGGAAACACCGTTTTTACCGTGAATGGTCCCGACCACCTTGACTTAAGTTTCCCAGGAAAAAGTTTGAGACGAGAGTTGAACAGCAAAACTAGTTGACCAGGCACAAATGACTTGTGCACCAACTTTTTATCATGCCATCTCTTGACCTTCTCCTTGTATAACTTGTGATTTTCATAAACCTGTAGACGAAACTCATCCAACTCGTTAATCTGAAGCATTCTTTTCTCTCCAGCAGCTGACATATCAAAATTCAACTTGTTCAATGCCCAATATGCCTTGTGCTCTAGCTCGGCAGGCAAATGACAAGCCTTACCATACACCAGTTGAAAAGGTGAAGTACCCAATGGTGTCTTGTAAGTCGTTTTGTAAGCCCAAACAACTTCATCTAGCTTCAACGACCAATCCTTCCTCGAAGGATTTACCACTTTCTCTAAAATGCGCTTGATTTCCCTGTTAAAAACCTCTGCTTGACCATTTGTTTGAGGGTGATAAGCAGTATCAACACGATGATTGATATTATACCTAGCCATTAAGGTTGTGAACTTGCGGTTACAGAAGTGCGTACCCTCATCACTGATGATTACCCTTGGAGTTCCAAAACGTGTGAAAATTTGCTTATGCAGAAAACTCAGCACCACTTTAGCATCATTGGTCGGTAAAGCCTTTACCTCGACCCATTTAGAAACGTAGTCCACCGCTAATAGTATGTACTGATTATTGCATGAAGAAACAAATGTTTTAGGATTTATGGGTGATAGTATGAGACAACTTAACTAGATATTTTATATACTTAATTTTATTAAGTATAAACATACTGTCACAACCAGAGTATGTCTATGTAACCGTTTTTGTTTGATTAAAATAAGATTCTAGTACATCTTGGTAGAAGTTCATTAGTTTGTTCAAGCCTCAAGAAGTGCTCAAGATGGACATCAAGAATAAATACTACTGTCATAGCATTGACGGTAGGGTTACTTGAAGACAGCATGTTGCAAGTCACGACAGTACATTCACTCTGACAACAACATTGGCGGAAGCCCTCTGACAACAACTTTACCTTAGCCTGACAGCAAGCTTGGAAATCTTGACAGCACCTTCTGCGGGGATTTCTTACTATCACCAAAAGCACACTTCTGTGACAGCAAGCTTAGCCATCAGGATACTGTCATGAAGGGATATTATTTGTATTGGGGATCAACCTAGTCAAACATGTGACAGTTTAGATGTTCAAGAAACAGGCGTGTTGCAGTATCCCAACACTGCAACAGGTCTGCAAGACTACGACCGAAGCTCGAAGAGATCACATGACAAAGCTCACCAATTCCAGTGTATGACAATTCTACATCTACTGAATTGTGTTAGCTTAATATGGAAAGTTTCTAGATTGCTTTGTAATGTATTGATAAGTTTTTTGTATAGCAATTTAGGAAAGATTCACGGGTAGGCAAATTGTAAGAAGCTGCCACTTGAAAATGACAGCAGCTTCACTAGACCCATGTTGATAGTGATAGGTTTAGTTTTACAAAAACTATCTATCATTCCATAATTGGGGAGATTGTTAGGATTTATGGGTGATAGCTTAGAAGACAACTTAACTTTGTGTTTTGTAATACTTAATTTTATTAAGTAGAACATACTGTCACAACCAGAGTATGTTCTTGTAGCCATTTCATTTGTTGCAATAAACTTGTTTATAAATCTTGGAAGAAGTTCATTCGTTTGTTCAAGCCTCAAGGAGTATATCAGGATGACAACAAGAATAAATGTTACTGTCATCTCACTGACAGTAAGGTTACAAGAAGAGCATGTTGCAAGTTAAGACAGCATATTCACTCTGACAGAAACATTGGCGGAAGCCTTAAGACAGCAAGTTTGAAAATCCTGACGGAAAGGTTGGAAATCCTGACGGCAGGTTTGGAAATCCTGACAGCAAGTTGGGAAATCCTGACGGAAAGGTTGGAAATCCTGACGGCAAGTTTGGAACTCCTGACAGTATCTTTTGCGGGGATTTCTTACTGTCACCAAAAGCACATTCTTGTGACAACAAGCTTGGAGGTCAGGATACTGTCTCAAATGGATAAACTTTGAATTGGGGATCTACCCAGTCAAACATGTGACAGTTTGGATATTCAAGAAACATGCGTGCTGCAGTATCCCAACACTGCATCAGGTCTGCAAGACTACGATAGAAGCTTGAGAGATCACATGACAAAGCTCACCAATTCAAGAGTATGACAAATCAACATCTACTGGAATTTTGTTAGCTAAATATAGAATGTATCTAGATTGTTTTTTCTTTAATGATAAATCTGTTTGTATAGCAATTTGGGTAAGACACACGGGTAGGCAAATTGTAAGAAGCCGGCACTTGAAAATGACAGCAGCTTCATAGACCCGTGTGATATAGATAGGATTAGTTTACTTAGACTATCTCTCATTCGATACTGTGTATCACTTGAGAAATCGAAGCTTGAGAAAAACATACTTCTCTCAAGGTTGTAGCAACTCTTTGCAAAATAAATAAAACATTTATTTTGTGAGAAAACTACTTGTGATTGCATTTCTTCTACTGATAGGATTTATTCTTAGTTTTAGTTGTTGAAGCATAGATTGAATTTTATCAGTATTGCATTCAACCCCCCTTCTGCAATACTCGAGGACCAACATCTCCCAACTCTATAGCCCATTTGATCAATCTTCCACTAACTTGAGGACAGTGCAAGATGTTTCTTAGAGGTTGATTGGTCAAGACTTCTATCTTGTGCGCCTGGAAGTATGGGCGTAGCTTTCTCGAGGTCATGATCAGGGCTAAGGCAAACTTCTCTATCATATAGTAGTTTATTTCTGCTCCATGTAGAATCTTGGTCACGTAATAAATGGGTTTCTGAACTTTCAACTCTTCCTTAACCAAAACAGCTCTAAGGGCAGTGTTAGAAACTGCCAGGTATAAGTATAGAATCTCTCCGGGTTTCGGTTTTGCCAATAATGGTGCCTCGGCCATGTACTTTTTCAAAGCCTCAAAGGCTTCTTGGCTTTCTGTCATCCATTCAAAAAAATTCACGTTTTTGAGTGCTTTGAAGAAAGGCAAGCACTTCTCCCCTGATTTGGAGATGAATCTCCCTAGTGCTGCCACTCTTCCTATTAGGTTCTGAACATCTTTGACGGGCCGTGGTGGTTCCATGTCTAGAATTGCCTTGATTTTATCGGGGTTAGCCTCAATTCCTCGTTTAGAAACCATCAGGCCTAAAAACTTTCTTGTCCCTACACCAAAGGCACACTTTGCTGGATTTAACATCATTTTATGGTGCCTCAACACTTCAAATGCTTCTTGTAGATGGTTTATATGATCCGTCTTATCGAGGCTTTTAACCAACATGTCATCCACATAGACCTCCATGGTTTTTCCAATCAGGTGTTCAAAAATTTTGTTCACCAACCTTTGATATGTTGCTCCTGCATTCTTAAGTCCAAATGTCATAACCAAATAACAGTAAACACCAAAGTCAGTGATAAATGATACCTTGGAGATGTCATCCTTGTGCATTTTGATCTGGTTGTATTCACTGAAGCCATCCATAAAGCTCAGCATCTCGTGTCCAGTTGTGGCATCTATTAGAGTATCAATTCTTGGCAAGGGAAAACAATCCTTAGGACATGCGTCGTTCAAGTCTATGAAGTCCACACACATCCTCCATTTTCCATTGGCTTTCTTGACCATTACTGGGTTAGCCAACCATTTCAGAAATTGAATTTCTTCAATGAACCCGGCTTCCAAAAGCTTATCTACTTCCTGTTTGATGGCCTCTTGCCTCTCTAGAGCAAAATTTCTCTTCTTTTGTTTCACAGTCTTCCTTTCAGGATTTACGTTCAATTTGTGGGTTATAAACTGGGGATCAATCCCTGGCATATCGGCCGATGTCCAAGCAAAAACATCATTATTTTCTTGAAGGAAAGATATGATCTTACTCTTCAACGGTTCAGGTAACAATGCTCCAATGTAAGTGACTTTTTCTAGTTCACCAGGAACTAAGGGAATTGGGATTAAATCCTCAGCCGGCTTCCCTCTTCTATCCTCATTATCTCTAGTATCCATGTCTTCAATGGGAAGAACCTGCCCCCCGACTCCATCAGGCCTTAACGCAGCTACATAACAACTTCTGGCCATCCTTTGATCACCTCGTTCCTCGCCAATCCCATTTCTTGTTGGGAACTTGATTTTCAGATGATAAGACGAGGCTACAGCCTTGAATGCATGAAGACCCGTCCTTCTTAGGATCGCAATGTAGGTTGAGGTTGCCTTTATAACTATAAAGTTCAACATTTGAGTAGTCGTTTTCGAACCTTGCCCCATTGTCATAGGGAGTTGGATTGTACCTTCCACCTTCGACTCCATTCCATTGAATCCATATATGGGCATATTTGAGGGTGTCAATTGAGAATCAGTATAGCCCATCTTGATGAAAGCATCATGGAACAAGATGTCTACTGAAACTCCATTATCAACCAAAACCTTATTCGTCTCAGAGTTGCCTATCACAGGTACGATGACTAGGGGATCATCATGGGGAAATTTCACTCCCTCTAAGTCAGAATCATCAAAACTTATTGCTATTTCCGTCCTGGCACGCTTTGGTGTTTCTCCTACAACAGTCATTACTTCTCGGGCATAAGCTTTTCTTGAATTTCGGGAGGACCCAGCAGCAGTTGGTCCTCCAAATATCATGTTGATGACAGGCCCTCGAGGTTTGGGATTACGATCTTGATCGTTGTCCCTTTTTCGTAATCCTTCCTTTCATAGTTTGCTCTTTGATTTCCTTGATTCCCATCCTTAGTGAACTTATTAAGTTTTCCTCTTCGAATCAAAAACTCAATCTCATCTTTTAATTGTCTGCAATCATCTGTATCATGACCAACTTCTTTGTGGAAATGACAGAATTAATTCTGATTCCTTTTAGACAAGTCAGTCCTCAGTGGCTTCGGCCATCGGAGATCTTCCTCCTTTGCGATTTCCATTAGAATTTGGCTTCTGGGAGTGTTCAATCTTGCATACTCCGTGAACCTTGGTCCGAAATTGTTCTTCTTGGGTGGAGAATCAGAATCCTTTGACGTTCGAGGATACTTTTCCTTAACATCATATTCTTGGGTCTCCTTGATGGTCATCAGTGGTTCCTTGATGTAGGGCTATCATTGCTACTTTGTCCTCCAGATTTGGGACGTTCAGGGCCTCTCTAGTGAATCGATTTATATAGTCTCTCAAGTCTTCATTCCTTCCTTGTTGGATTCCCATGAGAGATGCAGAACTCTTCTCATGCACCCTTCCACTAACAAATTGGTTGATGAACGCCTTGCTAAGCTCCTTAAAAGATCCAATAGAATTGGGAGGTAGACGACTATACCAACGTTGGGCCATGTCTAAGGTTTGTGGAAACGCTCTGCATTTTACTGCATCATTCGTGGGCTGTAACAACAATGCATTAGAGAAAGTCCTCACATGATTTTCAGGGTCTCCTGTTCCATCATAAGCCTTGATCGTTGGCATCTTGAAATTTCTGGATATATTAGCTTTCATGATGTCCTGAGTAAAAGGTGGTATAGGATCATCAGGATCTCCTAGGGGTAATAACACAGTAGGATCACCCTTTGGGGCTTCAGCCCTCTTAGTTCTTCTTGGTACAGGATCTAAATTGATTACCGGGACTCTTCCAGTTGCTTGACTTTGTGCTTTTGCAGCCTCTTCTTCCGCCAGTAGTTTCTTGAGTCTTGCAGCCTCTGCCTCATGGGCCGCAATCTTTTCTTCAGTGGTTCGGGTTTGTTCCCGATTTGTTTGGGAAGAGCGTCTCCTTCTTGGGGCAACATCCCTCTCATCTTCAGTTGAATAACTCTATTCCTCAGTATAAGGACCTGAGTAGTCTTGAATCAAGGGGGTTTGTCTAATTTGAGTTTGCTGATTTTGGGGTCCCATACATTGAATATAAGGGGGCACATATGCTTTGTGGTAGGTTGGATTGATACCACTGCTGCCCACCGTGGGTCGAGGTGGCATACCATAGGTTGGCATCCCTAAAGTTTGAGTCGCGTATTGGGGAAGATCCGTGGTGTGAAGTTGAAGATGACGTGGTGCATTCATGAACAATGGAGATGTTGTGATTGGTTGCTGAAGAGTGGTCTCTTATGGATTAGGTCCATGAACGACCATTTGCAGAGGATTCGTCCTTTCAACCGAAACCGGGATTTCTGGTCCTTGGGTAGTGGTGAGGGGGATACTCGCCCCTGGAGTGCCAATAGTTGGCGGTGGTTGGTTTCCATGAGTCTCTGTTTCAGAGGTAAGAGGAAGTCATTCAGAAGTCTGAGTTTCTCGAGTCGTTCTTCGTGTGTTTGTCATGGTTGATGTTGTCTTCCCACAGACGGCGCCAAATGTTGTGGAATAAAAAACGTACTTTCAAATTTACTGCTAGGGTTTAAGAGCTTTCGAGCTTTAATGACTGGTCTCGTGTTTCGTGGCTAAATCTGCCCTCACAAGATGCCTATGTATCTCAATCAATGCTGAGAATCAAGCCAAAAAACGTAGTTCTAATGTGAAGGATCAGGTTCCTTATATAGACGTTAGAAGCCCTGCATTTAGCGTAGAATTAGGTGACTTGGGGGCCAAGTCGCCTTCTTAGATCAGGATTGTAAATCCTATTTTGTAGGAGGTTGACTCCTTTTAGGTTTGTATGTCTTGGAGGCCAATTTTTGAAGTATTTGACACACTTTGAACTCTTTTATGAGCTTTAGATTTCCCCTTATTTATTAATTTAAAAAACTAATAAATAATTAGGGTTTTAGACCGTATTTATCGGGCCTAACTTTTGAACCAAACCGACCGTAATTATATCATTAATTACACCTCTAAAGTTATTTTTCTGTCCATATCACATCTCAAGTACCGTGACGTAGATTAACTTAAATCTCATGTATGATGTATATCTTCTTTCGTTCTCCGTCAAACGAAAGTAAATATTTAAATACATTATTACCAAACGATATTAATGAACACAAGTATAGTACATAGAATTCTAAGCACAAAAATTCATCTTAAACTCCACTAAAGCAAATAGTGGAGTAGTTCATCCAGTCATCAGCACTCTATCACCATGATTGTAATTGGTTGGGAATTGATTTTTATCCTAATAACCTATGCGTATCTTAAGAACGAAGGATAGAGTAGGCGGAGTAGCAGACTAACAGGTAGGTAATGCTCTTAATAAGATACTAGCTTATATACCGCGATGCACGGTTACTTAAATTTTATTTATAATTATTTTGTTTATAATTATAATTAGTTGAAAAAGCCGCGCTTCGCGGCGGCGTAATAATTTTTTTAAAAAAAATTTATCAATTAAATTATGAAAATTACTCGGTCCTCGCTAATAAGCCGTCTTCCCGTGAAACACGTTTTCCTTTTTAATATCAAAATCTCAAATTTAATATATTGAATATATACTTGTCTTATAAATTAATTTTTATGTTACCATATTTTTTTCTAATGAGTCATTCTTTCGTTGAAAAAACATCTATACAACTTTACATATATTCTACTTCAAATAGAAATTTTAGTTATTTATTACAAACGCTTATTTTACTTCCAATAGAACTTTTAATTGCAAGTACTTCTTTTATATCCGAACTCTTCTACTCTATAAATTGAAACACTTATTCTACTTCAAATAGAACTTTGCAAGTACTTCTTTTATATTTGAATTTTTCCTCTCTGCAAATTCAAACACCTATTCTACTTCAAATAGAACTTCGAACTTCGCTATAAATTCGAACTATTCTCCTTAATAAATTCGAACACGTATTTTACTTCTAATATGTTAAATGATAATTTTTGATTTATTAGTATCTAAAATTCAAAAATTCTAGAAAATTAGAAAATTTGATTGAGACAATTTTAAGGACGCCACCTAACCTCCTGCGTATCCTTCTTTATATATATATATATATTGATGATTTTTAATTATATGTATTTCTTATAAATTCGAATTATTATTTTTTATAAATTGAACACGTACTTTCAAAAGAACTTTTAATTCTATGTTTTACTAATAAATGTAAATTATTTTTCTTTATAAATTTGAACACTTATTTTAATTCAAATAATTTTTTTCTATAAATTTGGACACTTCTTCTCTATAAATTTGAATGTTAATTTTTATTTATTAATATTTTTTCATTTTGTTACTATCAAAGTGATTTTAGATAAAATACATGTATGTTAGTAATTGTAATGTAAAAAGTCTAAATGAGTGGACAACAAATTTATTAATGCCTTTTTTTTGTTAAATAAAATTTATTAATACCTTGTATTCATTATTTTGATGAAGAAAAACTCTCGTCACCTATGGACCTGGGTCACCTCGTTTACAACATACTGTAAGTGGCCATTGGGACATGGTAGATCATCTTCAAATTTACATACACTTAATTCAAAATAATGTGAAAAAAAATTTGTGTGAAGGGGAGAATATCAAGCACAAAAGTAACTAAAAAGATATTATATACCCTGCAATTTCACATCAACCGTCATCCGTAGAATTTTCACCTAAAAGTGAAGTTGAAATTTTCACTCACCAAATTCATCATAGTAGAATAGTGTTAGAATTTTAATCGCATGGAATCAAATCAACAAAATTTGTAATGTAAGTAGCATTAAAATGATAAGTTAATGAATTTTAGAATGAATTGAATAGTGATAAGAAGAAAATCTAATCAACTTTGTAGAATGGAAGTACTTTAAACAAAACTATTTCATTACATACCTTAAAATTGATATTATATACCCTGAAATCACTCGAGCAAAAATTAGAAAATGTTATAAATATCAACTATATGAGCACGTGAAACTGATTTTACGATTTGCATACCTATGAAAAACGCAAAATTAACCTAGTCAATTGTTTTTAATAGGCATATATAGACCATCATCTGCTTCGTTTTGGTACAGTCTTTAATAATAGTTCGAATTCTTTTTCTCTACCATTCAAATATATGATTTGGAGTCTTCTCTTTTATAAATTCAAACATCTATTTTAATTTTATACTTAGTATTAACAATGTCTTACAAACACCTATTCTACTTCCGATAGAACTTTGCATTACTTATAAATTCAAACTCTTCTACTTTATAAATTCGAACACCTATTTTACTTAGCATAAAACTCTTATTTATACGTCACCTATAAATTCGAACTTCAATTCTATTTATAATATGTTAAAGGATATTTTTTAATGTTTTAGTATTAAATATTATAAAACTCTAAGAAAATTAAAAAATTAGATTTGAGCGATATTAGAGGTGCCACCTCACCTACCGCGTATCCTCCTTTATATATATATATATTGATTTTATTACTCATGCAACACACGATTGTATTTTTAATATTTATAATTATATTTATTTATAAATATTTTAATATTTAAAAGTTATTAGTTTACATGATTAAATTATTATTAAAAAAGATTTAGCCAAAAAAATTATAGTTAAAAATTTGATATTTATTATATTTTACACGCTCAATTTAATATTTGTTTATATTGAGTTATAAAAATTAGATTTTGCCAATTTTATAGTCCACATGAAATTCACAAAATAATCTTTAATTTAGTTGTGGTTTAATAGTTCTTTTTCAATTAAAAACTATTCTAAAACTAAAAAGAGAATAAAGTGACGAAATTTAATGTTGATAATTCTATTCGATTTAGGAAATCTACTTATATGTATTTTAGATTATTAGAATATCCTTTATTAACCAAATACAGTTTTTAATGTTAAATCTAACGGTTTTCACCTATCTATTTAACATTAAACGATTTTTATTATTTTGGTATTAAATGAGTTTCCTTATTTAATTACAACTATTTTTATGTTTTGACTTTTTAGAAAATCCAATCCTAATATAATAGTATTTTTTAACTTATATCATTTTTAGATAATAACTTCTTTTTATATGATATAATCTTGATCATGTATTTTTAAAAGTATTGAATCTAACGGTTGAGAATGTTTTGGCGGTATTTAGGACCAAACTACCATGATAACATCATTAATTTTTCTTAATATTTATAATTTTTTTAATTTATAATTTTTTTAAATATTTATTGCTAAAATATTATATACTCTTTTTTGTAATATGTTAAAGATGCGGGAACTTTGAACTTTTGAGAAAATAAATTATCAATTAAAATATAATTTTTTTTGTAATAGTTCTTATTTTAAAGTAGAACACCGTGATCAAAATTCTGTATAAATTTCATTTTTTAATAGTATATCCTGTAAATATCTATGTTATTATATTAAAGACTAATTATTGAAAGCTTCCTTATAATTTTGGTTGCTTTGTTTGATCAGTCAATCCATAATCGTTGAATCTTTCAAATTAAATTGTTGAAAAACGTTAGATATATAAGTAAAATTATCATGTAGAATGATCTAAGATTTGAATCTACCAACAACATATTAAAATTTATAGGTTTTTTTGAAAAATAAGAATTTTTTCATTTTTTCTTGCAAGACATATGTTATTTGATAATATTTTTTGTAAAGTACGATTTTTTAGAAAAGTAATATACTGATTGATTAACAAACTTTTAAAGTTTCGAATTTAATAATTTACAATGTATATAGGTTTAAAAAGTTTGGCCTCTTCTGTAGCTGAATCTAAAATTTCAAAATAAGGTTTTTTTTAATATGAATATAGTTTTGTTAACAATGAAATTAGGCCTATATGAGTTCTTATAAAACAAAATCACCATTTACGTATAATTTATTATTTAATAATAAATAATATTTGATTAGTTATGATATAAAACTTAATAAAATAGGATTAAAAATATGCACAATTTTATAAAATTTTATCCTCGTATTATTATATTCTTTGTTGATTTGAATTTTTCTTAGATTGATTTTAATTTTTGAACATAGATTTCTAAATTTAAAATAATTAGAAAAAAGTAATTAAATTGGTGTTAAAATAATGATGACATAATAATTATTTTTAGAATTTAAATATTCACTTTATTAATTTGGGTTTTATCTTGTGTTTTAAAAATCAGATTTTGACGATTTTACACCTCACCTGAAGATAACTAAATTATCTTTAATTAAAAGATGGTTTAACAATTTTTATCTAGGTGGAATTGTCCATGGAAGAGAAAAGAAAGTCACGATTTTTTTACATGGAGAATTCTATTCAATAGAAAACTTATTTATATTTGGTATATTTGGTTTAAATTATCAAAATACATCTTTTAGAATTTAAATATAATCCTATTATTAATAAAATAAACTTTTTTAATATTTGATCTAACGATTTTCATTTATCTAGTTAAGATCTAATGGTCCTTATTAATTTGGTTGTCTACGACCAAAATTTGGGATAAGATTCCTATTATGATTATTATATATAAGGATTTAATATAATAAGGATATCACGTATATACTGATATAAGTATCTTACTAACTGCTTTTACTTTTAATGTTTCGGTTTTATTTACGGTGTAAATAAAATTTTAAAATACATTATTACTTAAAAATTATTAAATAGAATAAAAATTATGTTATGATTATATAAAATTTTATTCTCATATTATTATATTATTTATCGATTTGAATTTGTTATTAATTAATTTTGATACTTTATTGAAAGAAACATAAAATTTCTATATTTAAAAGAATTAGTGGAAAAATAAATAAATTGGTGCTACAATAAAATTTTTTTTATTAAAATTTAGATACTCACTTTAATATTTGGGTTCTATCTTAAGTTTTAGAAATTGAATTTTGACAATTTTACAACTCATGCGAAACTAACGAAATTATCTTTAATTTAATAATGGTTTAATAATTATTATCTAACTTGACCAGTTTACCTACCCATAAAATAAACTGAAAATAAAAGATGGTTAAGAAGTTTTACACAAAGAATTCAATTCAATATAAAAAACCAATTTATAATTGGTTTAAATTATCAAAGCACACTTCTTAGTATTTAAATATAATTCTACCTTTAATCAAATACACATTTTAATATAAGTATTATATTCAAAATTATCGTTTATGAATATGAAACCCTCAACATTTTAATAATATTTTGATATTATCCTTTTATGTTTGTTATATGTAAAATAATATAATTATAATTTGGATTAATCAAATTGATATGTTCCTTCAAAAAAAAGTGTTTAAAGTTATTCATGTACAGGAGTTCTCCTAAGTCTCTTATAACGTAGGTATCATTGCAATCGATATGAATTGTTATCTTGATATTTGGTTTAACAATTATTATCTAACTGGAACTATACATAAATTCAAGAGAAAAGATATTTAAGAATTTTTACATAGAAAAATTTTAAATTATCAAAATACATTTTTTAGTATTTAAATATAATTCTATTATTAATCAGATACACTTTTTAATATTAGATCTAACAATTCTCATCGATCTATTTAAGATCTAACTATAATTATTAATTTGATCGTATACTGATCGTACACGGACCAGATCGATTTTAATTTTTTCCTAAATTGATTTTAATATTTTATTGAAATAAATACAGAATTTTATAAATTTAAAAGAATTAGGAAAAAAAAATTAAATTGGTGCTACAATAATAAAAAAATATTTATTAAAATTTAGATAATAACTTTACTATTTGGGCTCTTGGGCTCTATCTTGAGTTTTAGACAACAGATTTGAACGATTTTACAGCCCACGCGAAGCTTACAAAATTATCTTTAATTTAATGATGGTTTAATAATTATTATGTAACTGGAACTATCCATAAAATAAAGAGAAAAGATAATTACGAATTTTTACATAAAGATTTCTATTCAATATAGAAAACCCATTTATAATAGGTTTAAATTATCAAAATACACCTTTTAGTATTTAAATATTGTCCTATTATTAATCAAATACAATTTTTAATATTATATCTGACGGTCCTCATCGATTTGAATATTTATAGTTTTATAATCCAACGGATCGTATACTTTTGGTAGTACAGTGACCGACCAAAGTTTTGGATAAGATCTCCCTTACGCTTATTATATATAAGGAGTTAATGAGCTTGTAGCCTCGTAGGCAATAACGCTTTCCCTCGCTGTCTCCCCCTTATAATTTTGAGGCTTTGTGCCATTATTCAAACGTGTCTTAAGCCATATTATTATTGTTATTATTAATTATTAATGACTTCCTGATATTTTTCTATTACTTTCTTTTCTGAAATTGGAAGTTTAGGTTTTGCAGTAGGTCTATAAACAATTCGTTAACTAGGTTTGAATTAATAATCAATGTACTCCATACCAAATGAAGTTGCTACACACAAGGGCGGATCCAAAAAATTTTCTTTAGAGAAACATCGATTAAATTTTCAGAAGACATATTCATATTTATAAATTTTTATGGGGCCACTTTTAGATATTTTCAAAATTTTAACAATTAAAAATATAAAAATAATTTTAAGAAAAACACGTGTCCCTTGGTGTCCTTTACTAGAATCCTACGAGTACACAAGTGAAATATACTTGTATGGCAAAGACCGGATATGATAAAGGATAACCAAAATTAGCTAAGAAAAAGACCGGAAATGAAATAGTTGTATACACGAAATATAAAATGTTATTCTCTCTATCTCTCTCATTTCTTTACACTTTTCTTTTTGGTACGTCTCTCTCATTTCTGTACATACCAAAAATAATAACATTTTATAATATAAAATCCAATTACATTCACTACTTTCCTCCACTATACCTACTTTATATCCACTTTATACATTAAATATTGATCGGTCTCATCACTTTACTCATTTTTCTTATTTTTCTCTATTAATTTACATTTTTTCTTAACATCCGTGTCGTCCCCTCGATATAAAGAATTGAGGGGATGGAGGGAGTATTTCGTAGAGGAAAATATCAGTGCAAATAGGGAACAAATATAAGAGTAAAGTGCACTATGTGTACTTGCAGTTTAGGTGTCAGACCACTTGGGATACTCAAGTTCAAATACTAGCACTTGCTATACTGACACTTTGAACTACTAACACTTTGCGTGATTCCGTCTCTTTCAGTTAACTCCGTCTATTTCCTTGAGGGCAGTTCCGTCTTTTTCGATTTGTACGCGTATTATCGTGTATTTATACACTTTCATCCCCCCAATTCAGTCTCTTAGTATTGTAAACCCTAATTAAAAAAAGAACTCCCCCCCAAACAGAAATGGCTATTGTGGATGAGGTATTGGATCTAATGTGTGATTGTGATCGAATGAGCGCGATGAACACACATTGGTTTGGAGAAAACGCAGGTAGGAGATTCAGGGAATGTGCGGATGATAACTGTGGCTTTCACAAGTGGATCGACCCACCACTTGGACCTCGTGCAGTAGAGGTGATTAAAGAGCTGAACGAACGTAATGTCAATTCACTTGACAAGTTGAAGCGCAGGATGGATCGAATGTGCGATAAACATGAAGCTGAGGTGAACAATATGAAGCAGAAGCAGCAGTTCACGATTGTTGCAATGTTCGTGCTTTTCTCTGCGATGATGAATATGGTACTCAACATAGTGGGTCAGGATAATGTGGTTCAAGATGATGAATATGATTCGTTTGATGAGGGATAGGTTGATTTGGATTTGTGTAATTTTGTGTTTTTGATGTAGTTTGTGTTATTGTGTAATTTGGAGTTGATGATGAAGGATGTACTATGTCCTCTTAATATGTAATGACAAGTTCTATGTTTCGAAATTACAATGAGTTTTTCCTGTTTTGTTGTGCAAATACTGAATTGTAGTAATAAAAGAAAGAGTAAAAAATTGATAAGAAAATACTTGAAACAATAATTACTCTTGAATACATTCACAAAAGCATAGGAAAGTACATCATAAAGTTCACAAAAGCATGAGTAAAGCATAGGTTGGTACATCATAAAGTTCACTTGTGTGTGATATCACACACATTGACAAAAGTTATAACATTCTAAAGGAGTCATGACATTGACAAATGTTATAGTAGTTTGTCAACAAAAAGGAGTCATCAGTAGAGGCATAATAGACTACATCTTCCAAACTGGATTCTCCCTTAGTTTAGCTTGCATCTGTCTCCTTGTAGCCTCAATGTTTGCCAGTGTAGTTGTGGTCCCCTTGCCTTTTGAATTGACTCTCTGTGGTTGAATACCAAGAGGAGTATTCTTCTTGTATTGTCTAGGCTTCTTTGACAAGATACCACCTTGGCTTCCAGCATTATCAGTCCTAGTAGGCACATTCTTAGCAGTCCCACTACTTTGATTTCCCACTACAGTTTCACTCCTACCAGCTTCATTCCCAGCAGTCTGATTCCCCACATTTTGACTCCTACCAGCTTCATTCCCAGCAGTCTGATTCCCCACATTTTCACTCCTACCAGCTTCATTCCCAGCATTCTGGTTCCCCAAAGTTTCACTCCTACTAGCTTCATTTGCACCATTGTTGTTTCCTGCAAGTGTCTTGTTTGTGTTCTTAGTCCTTGTTTTAACAGGTCTTTCACATCCAGCAGCTCTGTCAGTTGCCTGTAAATATAGAGATCATAGTATGAGTTATTTATATATGCACTACAAATAAATATAACTCAGATTGAAGAAGTTCTTACCCTAGCTGGACAAGTTCTTATATTATGGATGTATTCAGTACAATAGGTGCACTTGACCTTGGTGTTTTGCCTTTTCATTTTTGTTGGATCTGTGCCAACAACATCATTCTTCTTGTTTCTCTTTTTTTTAGGCCTGCCAGTTTGAGGCTTAACATCAGGAGGCAAAGGCTTTGGGAACCTTGTTTCCTCCCATTCTTCTTCTCCACATATAGGCTCCACAATAAAATGGTAACATTCCAAAAACATGTCTTTACTATATGACTGATGAATGAAAGGCTCAAAAGCCTTCTTACTCCAAGCTATACAGGCACAAGCATGGTAACAAGGTATTCCAGACAGCTCCCACTTTTTGCAGGCACACTTGTGAGCTTCTAAATCCACAACCATCTCATAGCCACCTGCAGACATTGTGACAAGATACCTAGCACCTCCACTCCAAACAACATGGCATCCCTTACTTTGTTCAATTGCCCTAAAAAAAGGTAAATACTCTAAGATTAATGTCATACAAAATGTTTGAAAATTAATGTGCAAAAAATTTCACTTACTTATGAAGCCTCCTCATTGCATTAGGGCAAATTGGGTTTAGTGCATAACTGTTCAACATCTTATCTCTCCTTTGTTGAATCCTCATCATAACATCCTTATGAATTGACTTGAACATTGAAATAATAGGGAGATCTCTATATTTCCTTATGCTATTGTTAAAAACCTCAGAATGGTTGTTAACAAACATATCTGACTTGCATATGCTTCTAAATGCACTCCTAGACCACTGAGTTCTAGGCTTCTCATTCAACCAATCAAAACATTTCTTTGACAACTATACACAAACAAATAAAGCCACGTTCAATAAGTAAAGTAGACAGAAATGAACAAGTAGGGAAACACACAAGAATAAACTACTATTACCTTTTTCAGCTCACCCATGTGCTTGTTGAAAGTGTAATCAGTAGTGGCCCTAGCTGCCAACCACAAACACATTCTAACCCCAATGCCTTTATGGTCTTTCCACATATTCCTATAGAGATGCATAACACAAAACCCGTGTTCTGCATTAGGAAAAATTGCTTCTAATGCATTGATTAAGCCCTACCAAGAAAACATGTGAACCCCACATTAGAAATAAAGTTTTAGAAAAAAATTTCAGAGTAAAAGTGAGGTAAAAGTAAATGTACCTTTTGCCTATCTGATATAAAAGTGAATGTACCATCATTTTGAATATTCAGATCATCTTTAATCAGTTGCAGGAACCAGTTCCAACTATCATTATTCTCTGCTTCAACAACAGCCCAAGCTAAGGGATACATGCCATCATTGGCATCAGTACCCACTGCAGCCAGTAATTGACCACCATAAGGTCCTTTTAAATGGCACCCATCAAGACCTAGAAGTGGTCTACAACCATTTCTGAAACCTTTTTTAAGTGGACCAAGGCATATATAAAATCTTTTAAACCTCTTCCTGCCATCTTGTAGTTCTTGGTCTTCAGTCATTACTTGAATAGTGCTATCTGGCATTGCCTTCAACAACTGATTTCCATAATCCCACAACTTTGAATATTGATCTACATGCTTTCCATTAATCTTCTCTAATGCCTTCCTTTTGGCCCTACCAATAGCATAAATACTGACATGACAGTGCCAGTCATTGACAACCTTTTGCAAGAATGATGACAGAGGCCAAGTTGGATTCATCCTTATGTCATCTTCGTATTCTTCTGCTATCCATCTAGAATTGATCTGTTTTTGATGAAATGTTTGAGTGCATGTATGCTTTGGATTGTATACCTTAATCTGGTAGGTATCACTCATCTGCATTTTTGATGCATAAATCTTCCATGGACAATCACCTTCACAGATAAATCTCACCCTGCTACCATAGTGTCTGCATTGCTTAATAGGTCTCCTCTCCAGTATAGCTTACTTCTTGACTGCAGCTCTGAACACTTTTGCTGTTGGAAACAATATAGTAAGCTGAAACTTAGGGTCTTTCATCTCTGTCCTCTCATTAAAGACAGGAAATGAAATTTCATCTTCATCTGTAGAATTGCTGGCCATCCTCTCTTCATCACTAGAAGCATAATGAGTAGAACAATCACTTAAATGTCCTTCTTCTTCAGTGACATCCTCATTCTCATCATGATTAAGTGTCTCAGCTACATCTTTGTCCTTTTCTTTTTGTTTTTCTTTGTCCTTAGCTTTTTCTTTACTCTTTCTTGCTCTTTCAGACTTGTGATTACAAACCTCATCATCAGTGCTATCCATATTGGAACCATCTGAGTAGAAACTACAATCACTTAAAACATCTCCTTCATTTTGAGGATTGTAATCCTCATCACTTTCACCATCACTGAGCAAATCATCATCTCTACCTCCTTGTCCATCTTCCACATCACCATTATAGTTGTGCCTAGGATCCAAATTCATTAATTCTTCAAGGTCTTCTCTGTCAATAGGGTCTGTTGTAGGATCTACATATTGCATATTAGGGTCTTGTGATGGAGCAAACTTTTGTGTGGGCATTCCATCAATATCCAAAGCAAACAGAGGCTTAGTTGTGATGGTATACACATATATAATCCTAGAAGGTGGCAACAACTCACACATCTCTAACACATCTGCATCAGTTTCCAATGAATGTAATCCCTTATCCATATCACTTTTTGGCCACTTGTAATAGAATGTAATTACTCCTAATTCCCCACACTCTTTTGACATAGAAACTAATTCAATCAAACTCATTGTATCTACATCACAAAGGTCAAAGAAGTCAACACTACCACCAACATATTGCTTAGGGTTTTCTGTAAATTGCCCCCCATAGTGATACTTTATACTAAACAGGTCTGAACAAACTGCAAAAAATAGAGTAAATTGGAACTTTATACAGACAAAAACATGGCACTATACTTATACTACCACTGTCGAAAACATAAAAAAACACAAGGGACCACAGAGGAGACATTGAATCACATGGGAGCACCAACATATTAAACCAAAAACATCAGAATAATTTACACTAACTTCAGAATTAGCAACCAATACCAAAACCCTAAGCAAGTAAACACAAAAAATATATAACCATACAAATACCCTAATTTCGTATACAAACGGTTCAAACCCTAATTTAATTTAAAGTGACAGATCTTACCTCCATAATCGGGACATTCATTAGGTTTGTAAACGTCTTTGTCATTAGGATCTCTTCGAAACCACACCATTGTCGGCAAGGCAGCGGGAGAACTCGATTGGCGTTACAGTGATCAAAGGGGGGAAGTGCAGTGAAAGGTGTGGTTTTAATTGGTAAAGTACATGTATCAGATATATGTATAATACGCGTACAAATCGAAAAAGACGGAACTGCCCTCAAGGAAATAGACGGAGTTAACTGAAAGAGACGGAATCACGCAAAGTGTTAGTAGTAGTTCAAAGTGTCAGTATAGCAAGTGCTAGTTTTTGAACTTGAGTATCCCAAATGCAAGTGCTAGTTTTTGAACTTGAGTATCCCAAATGGTCTGACACCTAAACTGTAAGTACACATAGTGCACTTTACTCCAAATATAATATGACAAGTAGCAAAACTTGTATGTGATGCGGCCTGCTCTTATCTGTAAATTTTGCAAGTTCAACAAACAACCGCTAATTGGTTTTGTTCTTTAGTTAGCACTAATGCTTCTACCAAACTTGTTGTATTCTTGTCATTTTAAGCTACATTATTTATGTCATCCACATCCACATCCACATCCACGGACACTGCTACCAACTATTAGCATATAAGCTACATGTCCTCTAAATTTAGATATTTTGTGTTGGCCAAGTCCTCTTCAACTGTACCCGTACGCTATTAGCATGTACTACACCCGTTCCATCACGTTCTTTATATTTGAGACGGACGGTTTAACATGCATTTTAACTTTTTTATTAAGTGTAATTTTATAAATTATTTTTAAACAAAAATTCTTTTGAATAAAACTTTAATGTATAAATTTTTATTAAAAAAAGAAGATTTAAAAAATAAATTATGAAACTAGAGCTTTGAAATGCGTGTCAAGCAGAAGAAAAATTGTAAAAAATTGTGGTAAATTTTATTCAATTTTAACTAAGGATTTTATATGATTGAAAATGCTCTAACGCATGACTTCTAAGTTCTAACCCCGTTAGTTATCTAATGAGTATCTACTTATTAAATCATGATTTGAGCAACAAATTTTATAAAGATCAAGTTTAAATGGTATTCCTAAATTCCTTATACTTTATAGGATAGGATAGTAGGTGAGGCCGTGCTATTACGGAAGAAGATGTTATTATACTGCAATGATTGAACTGTGATCTGTTACTAATCCATATTGTACCGTCAACAAGTACCAAAAACCCATCAACAACCAACAATTTTGTTAAAACAGCTAATGTTAATTTGTTTAAGTGAATAATGGTCTTTTTTTAAGAGTTATGCTAGAGAATCCTCAAAAAAAAATGACATGACACGACACATATCGAGTTATGATTTGCAGGCATATATTTATACACGCAGGGTTCATCACTTTATCAGGAATGTCATCAATTATGTAGATGACCCATCATTTTTGGAATAAATTTTGGATTATATTTTGAATTCTCTGATATTTCTCATTTTTTAACTAGATGGTGGTTATAGATTTTTTTTAGGCCTAAAATTAAATAATTATATTCGAGTTTCCAGGCTCTGAGTTTATGACTCAAACCAGCCTTTTTTATATGTTAGTAGGAAAATTTAGCCAACTTAAAACCAGCTAAAAACCTTGTACTTGAAATTTGAAAAAGACAAGCTAAAACATTATTCATGGCAAATCCTGTTATGAAAAAGTAAATATGTCAAAGTAGATAACAGAGGTGGCACCGTGGCAGGTCCAAAATTAATGAAGTAAAGGAGCAAAAGTAACAAGCTGAAAGCCATTTAGCAAAAAAAAAAACCAAGCTGAAAGCCTTGCAGGCTGCAGCAATTGGAGACACACCGAAAATTTGTTACTAGAAAATATCACAAGTGCGCCGATGTTTGTTAGCTAGTAGCAAACCACGTGCATTCATATATCTCTTGTAAAGTTTACACGTGTACTAACAAGCAAACAACGTGCCAAAATGGTTCATGAGGACATTCTAGTACATTCGCTATCAAGTTCAGCCTGAAAATCGGATAGTACAAGTGAATCTCCGACACAAACTTAAGATAAATGATTTTTTTTATGTTTTTTATACAAGGTCAAGTATTAAATATTGTATAATTCATCTTAACTATCTTAACTTCCCTAAGATACTCACGGGGATCAAATTTGATCTCATATAAAACGGTGATTTGTCTCATCCATCTAATACATTTTAAATGCGACAAAGACAATCACTGCATGCCAGAATAATCATTGCGGGATACTAGCAGCCGGAAGAAGAGAACTAGTAAGCAAAGCCTTCTAACAAAATTTAATTTGTGGCTTACGGACCTCTCATCCATACTCCAAGAAAAGTTAGCTAGTTAATATATTTATTTTGGCCGGCTCGAAAGCACAAGCTTAACTAGTGGCCACAAGGCAGTTTGGTTAGTCAAGCTCTAGCTAAGTATACTTAGCCCGACAACTTAATGTACGATGATTGACGAATCCAACTTTGCTCAAGTTAAAAACAAGCATTACGGTTACTAATAACTTGAAGGCCCAAATATGATATGGTAACCAAAGATGTTGCAGGGCCCGTCAACATCAAACGAAAACCCGATCACTCAATATGGAATAAACCAAAATCATTAGCATATAAGAAACAATAACGCCTAAATTGATGAAACCATTATCAATAATAATTCGAGGTGTTACCGATTGGCATATTGTTTGATCGAGAAAAAACTTAATTCCAATATAAAGTCGATCAAGAATTGCAAAGGCGCACATATCAAGAAAAAAAATATTTTAATTAAGTATTCATCGAAGAAAACCTCCGATAAATACTGAAAACATGTTGATACGAGATATAAATCCAATCTCATATGAGTATCGGCCCATTTTAAATAGGCCCAATAACAAGAAGTATCATATATAAGATACTCACTAAAACTAGGTAACTTGCTCCTAAAATTTAGGCATATTGTTCTAACTAAAAATTAGCCCGAAAAAGGTTGTGGATCCTACTAGAACTACGTAGACTTGATTCTCTATAAATATAAATATAAAGATACGTAGACACCTTAATGGGGATCCAACACTCGAGATTCTAGAAGCTCTCTCTTAAAATAAAACTCTCAAGTTCAATCTAAATATTAAAAAACCCTAACATCCTCCATTAATGACGCATGGAAATTTACTAAAACTCTATGTGAATACACATTATTATGATGTTCCTTCCATGACAAAAATCAGTATTAACATATGGTTAAAGTAACTAAAAAGTGACAAATTAACTTCAACTAAAGAAAAGCCTCAAGGTGCACACAATTAGGTGGCGGTCTATCCAAATAAAAGAAATTTAGCTTGAAAGTCATAGCATGGTTGCCCAGCTTTTATAATATACATATATAGTTAACAAAGGATGCATTTAACTTTAAACACTGACACATACATACTACTAAAAAGCATTGGCTCAAACACGGAGCTGATGATCAAGTTCAGATAGTTTGCCACATAAAAGGGAGACATACATGTCAAGAGATGATATAGGATTAAAGGTGCAGCAACTAAGAAGTTTTGCATCACTCATTTTTGTTATCATACTTTGTCATCATGGAACCACCATCTTGTCTCCTTGGGAGATCTACCATTCCTACATTTCTTTACATAACGATCATTGTCCGCTGGCCGTTGCTGCAAAATAAATACAATTTTTGTAAGATCTGCACAAATTAATTTAGTAACATCGACAACAGCAAAGCAATCCATATGCATCTGAAGGTATTTAGAATCTCAGCAACTAGTAGTCATACCTTCACTGGGGAGCTCGATAACATGGAGAGAAGGCTGATGCAGATGGAACTCACAGTCATAGCCGGGGACCAGGAATCATACAAGATATCTGGTTAAATACAAATGACTCGACATTGTCAGACTAAAAGGTATTATCAGATAGTCAAGCATTTCTTTCTTTCCTACCATTTACAACGCAAGTAAAACTAACAGAGCAAGGAAATAACAATCCTTATGCTTAAGTTTCTCTAAGCACTAAAGCATAGCCAAAGTTGGAATCGACATAGAACAAATGTATGTCCAGAAATTGAGGCGAAGTAGACAGCATTAGCCGATAACACAGGCAGAAAAAACAGGAAAATGAATATTTGGTCAGCGAGCAGAAAATAATATTTTCGAGTAATATGACTCAGTTAAGACTTGAAACTATCAATACTACACATGGCAGGCACAGGGTTTTGAGCCCTCGACTACACAATATAGGCAATTGAGCCTAAATGAACAGGTGACTAACTTCAAGAAAAAGTTATAAATGATACTGGGCCTGTTTGGCTGCAACTTATTAAGTTGACTTATAGCTTAAAATGAGTAAGTGCTTTATAAGTGATAAGTAGAGCTGAGCTTTATAAGTCCTAAAGTGTTTGGTAAATCAGAACTTATAAGCAGTAGAGTGTTTGGGTAAATCAGAACTTATAAGTTAACTTTTTTTTATTATTTTTAAAATATTTATTTTTTAATATATATAAATGGATATCAATGGATAGATCTCGATGAGTAGAGAAATTTGATATATACATATCAATTTTTTAATGAACGGATCAAAAGATATATGGTTTTGAAGATTTGAAGGATATTATATATTGCGTGTATCGAGAATAAGTTATAAGTTATAAGTTGAATGTTAAGGATTCTTAACATTCAACTTATCCATTTTAAGTAGCCATAAGTTGGTTTCACTTATTTTGGCAAACACCCCCCATAAGCAATTTTGGGTTTATAAGCCATAAGCTGCAACATTAAGTTGCAGCCAAACAGGCACACTGTTATAACAGAAACACATAGTTGGTCTAACACCCAGAATATCCAGTGACTATAAGCATTTTTTTTAGCAGTACTTAACCTGATCATTTATTAAGTGTTACATCTCTTCCCCATTCTAAATAATATGCAAAAGTTAAGATAAACACTAATTTAAGATATCTCTAAGGTAATTAAAAACCTTTTCATGTTAATCGACTTTTGTAATATGTGAGGTGAAATTTGAAAACCTTTTCTTAAATATCAGGTTGACATCTAGGCGATGATGATGACAACACAAGGATTACCAATATATATATAAGGAATTTCAAAAAAGTGAAGACTGAAAGACTTATCAACAGATGCAATTACATACATGCAGGAAAAGAGATAAAGAGAGAGATTATGAATAAGGGGAAAGTAAGAACAATAATTAAAGTAGATGTTCCCGGTACAAAGAGCTGTATAACAAACCTAAACAGATATGACCATTGCTATATATGTGAGGGTGGAGAGGTGTTGGAGGAACGAAAATAACCTGGCCAACCAAAACAGTAAAAGATGGAGTCATTATGCATTTCGATAGTTCCTAATGAATTTAACATAAACAAGGTATAATCATGATTCAAAGATTAAAACCAAGTTAGCGTTTGTATAATACTATTTCCCCAAAATATTTCATCTACCCATTAATCATTTTAAAGTGTCACCAAATCATGCAACTTAGGAATACTCCAATTTTTTGCTGTTAATTGAATCGTATGACTCTTATGCATTACTGCATTATTATTGCATAATTGTATAACCGCACTTTTATTTCAAAATTGTATAACTGCACTCAAAGGTAATTAAGAGGCCACCACAAGAACATGTGAGAGGGGATTCTGGAGCTCTTATTAAGTTGTCTCATTTCAGTTGGTTAATAGAGATTGGAACTTGAAAAAGAAATAGCTTTTCCAAAGGCAATGTGTACAGTGTTAGTTGGAAAGTAGCAAGTATAGAAGGCTCAAAACACATCCCAAACAAAAGTTGAACGCATTATGATTCTCTAGCTACAGGGAGTGTATAGAAGTTGTGTTTGTTTGTCATGGCCAATTTTCCCACAAATGCACCCTCTCCTAAGTTTTAAAAAAGAAAAGAGTAAACTGTATGCTAGCATAACAAACAGTACCACTTATAATAAGAAAAGAAATATATATTTGAGTGCATGAGTTAAAGATAAAAGTTATCGGGGATATAATTTGAACTTATGAAAACCCTTGCAAAAAAATTCAATATAGTACATCAAACAAAAGTAAAACCTTTCCCTGCCAAATCAGCTGTAGAATTAATAAAAAAGGAAAAAACTTCAAAAGTTATTTACTTCAGATTTTCCAAATGAGATAAAGGTGAAAGATAAAAAATCCAGTTAAGGCAAAAACAAAAAGAAAAAATCTACCCAAAACACCAATACATGGGAGAAACATCAGAGGCCTCTAGGAAATCATGTCATCAGATAATAATTTTGGCTTCTATATACTTTTCAATCAGGAATCAAAGGGAATTGTCTTATTATTCAAACACGGTCTTATCATTCAAACACCAATCCGAAGACATCACTGATAGTCCATTACTAGAATAAAAACTCATTTCCTTGCAATCTACTCATAAAAGAATAGAACAACATCACACATGACCCATCATTTATCAATACAGTTATTCGTCCAAGTCATTACCTTTCTCAAGATACATACATGTTCATAAAATTAGCCATACAAAGAAATTTACGATTACAAAATACGATGCAGCCTACAAAAAGAGGGGGAAATTAAAGAACACCTGTGGTGCTTCCATAGGGTAGTGCTCAGGAAAATCAATTTGAAGCTTGTATGTCTCATTAGCATACAAAGTACCAGCTGCACCCGTAAATTCAATATCCCATCTTTTTTTCACCCAAAAAAAACCCATCGTTAAATGATGTTAAACCAACCTTATAATCAAACCCAAAAACAGTAAAATCAAACAGTAATAATAAATTAATTATGAAAAGAATAATAAAAAGCAACAACCTTTGGAGATTATCAGTGACGTAATGTTTGAATCCAGCAGGTGGATCATGCCATTCAACCAGCTCCTTTTGCAAACGGTGGGACGCGATCTTACTCAAAGCCTGCTAAGAGAATTAGGGTTATACATACAAATTAACATGTGTAAATGATTATAATTGAACACGAATAGGGATTTTACAAGGGAGAGAAATAAACCTTGCGAGAAGAAGCGGAGGGAGTGGTCATCGCTGTTTCGGATGTGTAGCGAGGTAGAGAATTATATATATAAATATGTGTGTATAGGAGGGGGTGTGTTTTTTTGTGTAACGAGAGAGAGAGAGACGAGAGAGTTGAAAAGAGTGTTTGGTTTTGTCGAAAAGGTAAAGCGAACCTCTTCTTTACTTTGTGTCGGGCAGTATCCCCTTGTGAGTGTACCTTTTTTAGTTTGGTTGGGCCGAATGTAACGGATGAAATTAAAAGAAAGTAACGGGATTTGGAGGAAATATTTGAAAAAAAATGATATAGTATAAAATTGTTATGATAAAAATTATAAAAAAAATGAATGAGTTAAGGAATGAAGCATTCATCTCAAATTGGGGTGTTTGAATTATAATGTAGGTGATTAAGAATAAAATGAGCTAAATAATAAAAGTTGTGAGTATCTAACTATTTTATACTTTAAATCTCATTACATTCCAATCACTCCAACCAAACACAATATTAGAGTTTCATCTTAATTTTTTATAAAATAAACTAGCATGTTACCGGTACGTATTGAAAGTCCCCATATTAAAATTTTAATATAATTATAAATATATTATATGACAAAATTCATATTAATTTTATTTACATATTTTTACTAACATTTCATGTTGTTACGACAGAAAGTGTGGTTGAAGTGTTATTTATCCAAATAGGCATGCATTTATTAATAAATATAAATTATGTTCTGTTGTTAAGAAAATAAATATTTATAATTAAATATACAATGCATAAAATATTGATTGAGCAGATAACTAAAATGTTATCGTCATAACAAAATAACATAAAAATACAATATTAGAATTTGTTTGAATGTGGCATCAAATTTTAAAATAATAAGAATGTTGAACGTCTTAAATTTTTTTAGATATGCACTTCTTATTAACTCCAATATCATTGACGTTGATATATGTTTATTTGTTCCCGATTTTGACTCTAGACTATCATAAATAAAATTATCATTATTAGCTTAATCATGTATCTAGTTAAAAAAACACAAAATTGTTCAGTTATTAAAAATGAGAAAGACAAATTTGATTTTGGACAAATATCACAATTAATTATTTTAATTAAAAAATTTACGCTCACCACGACAGAATCAACATTGTATGATGTGATTTTAAATTCGTGTGAGGGTGTTGAAATTCTAGAGTTTGGACTAATTTTACCACATTCGAGCTGAAGTATATTGTATGGTTATGGACTAAGTTTCAAACATTTAAGGATATGTGAATGTCATATATTTTTTTCCTATGATAATATCCAATTTTTCAGGATACTGGTTTTCATTTTTTTCATGTAACGGAGATTTTAAATTTGTTAAAAATAAATTTTAATATTACATTTAGTATGCTACTCCTTTACCTTTAAATTTATATTTATATTTAATGGAGATTCTTAGGAATTTATATTTATTAAGTCATTACCTTTAGATTCTGACCATTGTGGTCGTCATCAACATTTGTTGATATTGACCATCTCACTTCACAATCTTTGAATTACATCACTTGAATTAATAATGTAGATGGACACCTTAAATCTACTAAAATTATACATAATTATGGTAAAGAGGTTAAGAATAATAATATATTCGAAGTATTTGATTTATTGAACATGATGTCTCATGTTCGGGTTTGACACCAATTTGCATTTGTAGGTATGGTTAATGATACAGAGTTCCCATGCACATGGGTCACATTTTCGAAACTGCGAACTCATAAATGAGATATCAACTCTATTTACATTAAGCTTTTAAAAGTTCAACAATGAAAAATTGGGGAGTCTAATGACTGCAATTAATTGATAACGAAATAAAGAAGAAGTTACATATCGTTTTACTGAACTTCTGAAATCCGTAATATGCTTATGCAAAATATATTATCAAACTAATATGAAAACTTGTTTTATTAATAAATTAAAAGTACATAAAAAGAGATGTATTCGTTCATGTTCAATTTTAAAAGTTACTTATGAATTAAAATAATTAAATTTTTTATGTTATTTATTCGAATTTATATTATATTGTTAATATTATTTTAAAACGACTTGAAAACAGTTTAGCAACCAACCGACTGACCCCACATGTAATCCGAGTAAGATAGGTTAAAAAAAATACATTAGTAAATCGAATTTTTAATACTTCGTCAACCTATATTGTACTAAAATTTATTTCTTTACTTTTAAAATATTATTTTCTTTAAATTCACACTACGCCATAGATGGCCTATCGCAACAAATTGGTAGGGGTGTTACCTTATTGGATGTTACTATAGCTATGAGATTTTTGTGCTATCGTAACATAGTGATTTGGGGTGTTACCAAATCCATAAACATATGTTACCTTAGTTGTAAAAGGTGTTACACTGGGTAACTTAGTCAGACATGTTACCGTAGAGTATTAATGAACAAACTAAATTAAATTATATTTATAATTAATAGTTTAATGATTGTTTAAATCTAAAAGTAATTAATTTTAATAAAATCATCGAAGTTATCATTAGAAAAAGTAATATTACATCCAATTATTGAATTATTTATATTTTATAAATATTAAAATATTTTTATTAAATTTAGAATAAAAAGAATTTTAAATAAAATAAAATTATAGAATTGATAAAATTTTGATTAAAATCATTAACAAAGAGAAAACGATTTGTAAAAACTGTGAGTTATTACAAAATGATGAAAATAGTGAATTTAATAATAACTTTAATATAAACAGTTGAAATAAATTTGTAATATAAGCATTGAGATTGGGCTTTCGGTCAAAAGAAAAAAATAATTAGAATTGGGGTTGAGCGGCAAAGTAAAAGACAGAGCGGCAAAACAAAAAATTATAATTGGGGCAAAACAAAACTCGGTTCAATTAGGGTTTAATTGGGCAAATTCTCTCACTTATCTCTCTCCCTCTCTCTATGTATCTCTCCCTATTTCTCTCCCTCTCCCCCCCTCTCATTGCATCTCTCTCCCCCTCTCTCCCTCTCTTACTAGTCATTCGTTTATGTCCATTCAATCATCTCTTACGACTCACTCGTCTCTCTCAGGGCTTCGACATATACAGTTCAATTTAACTGGTTCAACAGATTATGGTTCCATTCAAGGAATAATTAGGGTTCAAGCTTTGAATGAGGTTGCAACAAATTCGGATTTTGGTTCAACATCTACGGTTGAATCTTAATTAGTTTCTTTGGTTTTGATTTTGAGGTATTCCCCTGACTTTATAGTTTCTTTGGTATCTAGTTTCACGATCGACATGTTTTTATATTTAGTTTAAGAAATTTTTGTATATCTTAGAGTAATAAATCTAATATGTGTTGGAATACGATTACCAGGCCTTTAAAAACTGATTTTTGACTAAGTTTAAAAGGTAAGGTTATGAATGATGTTTTAATTTAAAAAACTGATTTTTGACTAAGTTTAAAAGGTAAGGTTATGAATGATGTTTTAATAGCAGGTCTATGAAGTTTTGTGAATATTTGTAGAAGATTCCTAAGGAAAAACTGAATGTTGTGCAATCTGATTTTTGGTTTGGACTGTAGTCCTATTTTGTACTCTTGTTTTGAAAGTTTTAATAGCTTAATTTATTGGGGTTAAAAAGTGGGAGTTGTAGATTAATGTTGTAATAACAGCCTGGTAAAATTTTATGGAATTTGGAAGTGTATTAGAAGATATATACGTGATAAACAGAGTATTACGGGACCATAATCTGGAATTTCAGCCCTTCTGTTTTATCTTGAGCCCTAATTTTGATAGCTTTAAGGGATTAATTAGTTAATATCTAACGAAAAAAAATTGTAGGTTTAGGTTCAGAGAATAAGCCTATGAAATTTGGAAATTATCAAACGCGTATAAGTTGAGATATATGTGAGTTTATAGGGCTGGTTCAACATGAAATAGAGCAGAAAACATAACTGACTTTGGTTAATTGTTTTACTTTGGTATTTGACTTTGGTTTTTCGGAAAGGCATCATATTATGTGGTTGTGGATGAATTAACTAGTATACAAGTTCCGATTGCATTTTTAGAGCGTGTCAAGGATGATTTCTGAATATAGCAGTGGAAGGATGCTATAGCTCATGCTAATAGCCTTAACAAGGAATATGGCATCTATTGTATTCTCCTTTCTCATACTTGATATCAGGTTAGTCTAGTTTGAATAGATTCTATCTAGGTGACTAATGCCATTTTTTGTGTATTTGTCTGTAGGTTTTAGATTGTGGGGAAAAGATAGAGCTTCGGGTGGACAAGTGTGACATAAAATAGAAAAAGGATTGAAATTAAAATTAAAAATACAATAGTTATCCACTGAGCCACCGACCCATGTATTTACTTTATATAATATTTAATATATTAACCTTACATTGAACTGCTTCTAGGTTTTTGACAGAAGATCCTAAACAGAGACCTGGAGCTGCAGGAGAATCAGAGGTATCTTTGTCATCTATAGAAAAAATTTACGTATATTCTGTGAACTTGTCATGTCAATAATATGTGTACACTCATTATACAGGTGAAGAAACATCCTTTTGTCCTTTGTGATAAAGTAAGATTAGTGTTCTTTTGCAATACATGGAGTATACATCGTAATTGTAGAACTTTCAGGTTTGAGGATATATTTTGTTTTGGTCATAACTCATTCGTTATTACTCTGAATTGCGCAAAATAAGTCAATATAGAAAGCTAATAGAACCCCTTATAATTGTATAGAGGAATCAGACCATTTTGGAGTTGTCAACATAGGGTAAAAACCACATTTGTGTCATCTGGACAGATTCGTTGTTACGATTTGTTTTGCCCATAATTTGTTCGTTATAAATTCGAATTTATAGAAATTAGTCAATCTAGAGAGATTATAAGATTCTCTACACTTGTATACATATGAACGGACCTTAATTGGTTGTTTTTATAGTGTAAACTCTAGTTTATTAAATTCTGGACAGGTTTGACATCACCTCTTGTTTTGGCTTGTAACTCCTTCGTTATAAGTCCGTTTTTCATGATTTCGGTCAATTTAGAAAGCTCATGAAGTCCTCTGTAACTTCCTTGTTTTAAAACCCTGCTATATCAGTTAATATCTGGTGTTTAAGTGGTCTTTTTCAGTTCAGCGCAAAATTGTTGTCAAGGGTTGTCTTGCTCATAACTTACTCGTTTTGTGTCCGTTTTTCGTCAAATCGGTCAAACTTGAAAGCTCTTGAAACCTTCTTTACATGTCAAATAAAAACATGTTTTAGTTTGTTATTTAATGTGATGTAAATTACCTTTTTAGTAACTGGGCAGCAAAGTTTCAGAATTATAACTTATATAAGTTTAGTCATATCTTATTCGTCACACCTTTGTTTTTCACGAGTTTGGTCAACTTAGAAAGCTTATTAAATGTTCTACAAAATTCATCTAAGGTCAGGTCCTGTTTTATTGGATTTGCTGAGTAAATCTGAATTTCGAAGTGTCATATTTAAATAGATATCTTACTCATACTAGTTGTATAGCTTTTTTACTGTCTGGATGCTGGATATTTTGTGCTAAACTTATGCATATCTTCTTGTGCAGACTATAAATCTTGCAGCAAGTTGTACTCCAGCGGAGTACAATACACGCCCTCTTGATACGATCCTACAACAACTTCATTGATGCTCTGCTCTGCCTACAATCATGGCAGGTTATAATGGTGTTTTTAAGTTAACAAAGTAGATAATTATGAAATAGTATAGTGGTTATACATACTATTTTTTAGGAACTATAAATACGATGAATACGATGAACTGCGGTTATAGGTGAACTAGTTCTGATTTCTTATGGAACTATAAATACGATGACTCAATCGAAGACTAATTAAAATAAAGACTAGTTTACAAATCACATAGTACTAAATTTTCAATGCCTTTGATATTTTAAGTACATTATAGAAACACATAGTACTAAATGTTTAATATAAAACATTACAGGAAATGGTAGTGATGGTGGAAGATTTCTTACGCATACTACTTATGTGTTGTAGATGCATACTCAAGCAAAAATGAAAATGTTGGAGGCAAATAAGGAAGCTCTGGCAAATGAGTGACAAACTTGGCTCTTAGATATCTAGTGGTTTAGACAGTGCCTTTTGATGACCTAGTATAGGTTTTTCTATCCTGCTTATGACTTTGCAATGTGATTGTTAAAAATGAACATGTAATTTTCTTGTAATACTTGTACGTTTTAATTTATGTTCTCTAGTGTTGGTGGATATTATTGGCTGATGTGGTTGGTTTGTTATTGGATTGGTTATCTTATTGGTGAATGAAATTAGGACTTGGTTTGGTTGTTGGTTTATTTGGTGGGAAATATAATATTTAAACAACATATATTTATTTTGTTATACTTAGGGTGTTACTATAGGTATAATTGTGTGTTGCAATTGATAATATAACACGTGGGCCCCACATGTGGGACCCACTCTTTTGCAAAATTTTAATATCTTTGGTAACACAGAAAGTATGTTGTTGTAGAATGTTTATTGTGTTACTGTAGATATCTTTAGAAACACAGTTTGCTATGTTACCTTAGGGGTCCTCACTATGTTACTATAGAATCCTATAGCAACTGCTGAGAACCTAACACGGTTCTGATGTTACCATAGCCCTTTTTGGGGCTATAGCAACGCGAAACTCGGCTTATAGCAACATAGTTTTGTGGTTGCAAAAGGCCATTTATGGCGTAGTGTCAAAAGATTTATATTTAAGCAGATGATGTGTTTATTCAAGTATGCTTTTAAAAATTACTCGTGAATGAAAATATTTCAAAATTTTAAATTTAATTAAATTTAAATTATTTATTACTTTAAATCGGCGTGAAATATTGTTTAGCTACCAACCAACATGTAGTCTAAATGAGATAGGTTTAAAATAATTATATATTGATAAATTGAGGCGAACATTGTATTAAAATGATTTTTTCACTTTTAAAATTTTAACTTTTATTTTAAATCATACAATAATGTCACTGTTAATTTATATAATTAATTATAATATGCATATAAATAAATAACAATTAGTTATTAAAATTTTTATACTTGAAATTGAATTATTAATATAATATTTAATATAAAATAGTAATTAAACAGGTTGATTAGTAAATATTTATATAGAATTTCGGCTTAAATAATATAGTATAGATTGGATAGCTACCCTCACATCTCCATGCAAAAATATTAAATTACGATCTTTAACAATTAAATAATCAAAAACATAAGTTATCGATTAAATTCGTAAAAATTATAGATATACTCGTAATGCTTTCTCATTAAGCGTGTTAGGTAATATGATGGTATTAAAATATATAATTTTATATTTAATAAATATTACACTAAATTACGACCTTTAACAATTACTTAATCAAAAATATAAATTATAGATTCAAGTCGTAAATATTATACATACTAGCGTTTTACCCGTGCTACGCACCGAAAGCACAATCTTAAAATTTTTAAAATAATTATAAATATGTTATAACAGAACTCATATTAATTTTCCCCCATATACTTTTAATAAATATACGCATGCAAGTATTAATAAATATAAATTATGTTATGGTTGCTAAGAAAATAAATATTTATAATTAAATATTAAACGCATAAAATATTGATTGAACAAATATATAAAATGCTACCATCATAACAAAATAACATAAATTAGGATATTAGAATTTATTTGAAATGTACCATCAATTTTTAAATTAATAAGAATGTTAAACGTCCTAATCCATTTTAGAATTATACTTCTTTTTAACTTCATCATCATTGACGTGGATATGCGTTTATTTGTTCCCGACTTTAACTCTAGATTATCATCAATAAAATTATCATTATTACCTTAATCATGCGCCTGCCTCAAAAGAAACAAAATTGTTGAGTTATTAAGAATGAAAATGACAAATTTGATGTTGGATAAATATCACAGTTAATTATTTTAATTGAAAATTTTATGCTCACCGCAACAGAATCAACACTGTATGAGGTGATTTTAGATTCTTGTGAGGGCGTTGAAACTCTAGAGTTAAACTAATTTTACCACATTCGAGGAAAAGTATATTGTATTGGTATGGACTAAGTTTCAATCATTCAAAGATATATTGATATCAGAATTTTTCATGTGATGATTTTTAATTTATAGGATATTGGTTTTCATTTTCTTCTTATGACGAAAGTTTTAAATTTGTCAGGATAAATTTTAATTACATCTAATATGTTATATTTTTAGAATTTTGTAAGTCACATTACCTTTATATTATAACCACAAAGCTCGTCGTCAATATTTGTTGATATTAACTACATCACTTCAAAATCTTTGAACTACTTCACTTCAATTAATAATGTAGATGGGGACCCTAAACCTAATAAAAATATATATAATTATGGTAAAGAGGATAAGAAGAAAAAAAAGTCAAAAAATTTGATTTATTGAATATGATGCCTACTATTCGGGTTTGAAACGATTTTACCACATTTGCAGTTGTATGTATGGTTAATGATACATAGTTTCCCAGGTTACATATTCGACACTCCAAACTCATAAATGATAAATCGTTTTCGTCTGCTTAAGATTTTAAAAGTTTAACAATGAAAAATTGATGAGTCTAATAACTTCACCTAATTGATAACAGAATAAAGAAGAACTAACGTACCGGTTTACTATCTGAACTTCAGAGATCCGTAATATGCTTATATAGAATATATTATCAAGATAATGTGAAAACATATCTTATTAATAAATTAAAAGTACTAAAAAGATGATGTATTCGTTCACGTACAATTTGAAAAGTTACTTATGAATAAAAATAATTTAAAATTTAATGTTATTAGTCGAATTAAAATTGTTAATGTTATTTTAAAACGATGTGAAAAACAGTTTAGTTCACCCCACGTGTAATTTGTGTACAATAGGTTTAAACTTCGTCAACATATTTTGTACAAAAATTAATTTCTTTTACTTTTAAATTTTAATTTTGTTTAAATTCAAAAAATGTATACTTACGAAAATGATGTGTTCGTTCAAGTATGATTTTTAAGATTACATGATTAAAATAATTTAAAATTTAATTAGTTTATTATTTTAAATCGTTGTAAAAGATGTTTAGCTAACACGTAATCTAAATGAGATAGGGTTAAAATAGTTATATTGATAAATTGAGGCGGACATTGTATTAAAATGGTTTTTTTCACTTTTAAATTTTTTACATTTATTTAAAGCATACAATAATGTCACTTTTAATCTAAATTATTAATTTAATATGCATGTAAATAAATGTATAACAAATAGTTATTAAAATTATTTAATATAATTTTATACTTGAAATTAAATTATTAATATAGTATTTAATGTAAAATATTAATCAAATTGTTTGATTAACAAATATTTATGGAAATTTAATTATAAATATTATAGTATAATTGTGACTGATTTTAAATAAAAATTGATTTATTAACAAATATTTTTGTGACTAAAACAAATATGTGATACATGTATATTATAAAATGAAGTAAATACTGTTTTTAATTAGATTTGTCGACTAATCATGATTGTTAAAATAGGATGAAAATGATAAATATGGGAAATATGTTTATAATATATTTGATCTAAAATTTAGGAGTGGTCTTTGATTGGTCTTAAAATAATTAATATTTTCTGATTGGTTAATTGTATAACATTAGACGCAAGCATTATCATAAAAGTTTACAGTAATTTGTATACATAAAAGATCCACAAAATAAAAGCAACCATTTCAAGTATCTATTAATATATTTAGTAACATTTTCTTTAATTTTTTTAACATAATCAATTAACATCGAATTTTTTAATTACAATAAAATATATTAATATTGAATAATTACCTTCACATCTATATGTAAAAACCTTAAATTACGACATTTATCAATTAAATATTAAAAAATATAAATTATTAATTAGAGTCATAAAAATTATACATATACTCGTAACGCTTCCTAAAAATCTTAAATTACGACCTTTAACAATTAGAATACGGGGTGAGCCGGATTTGGGATAAAAATGTAAATTATTGATTAAAGTCGTAAAAACTATACATATACTCGTAACGCTTCGTTACTCAATGTGCTGGATCACAGGGTGGCATTAGAGGTTTATATATAAAATAGACGATTTTATATTAAATAGTTAGTACAATTGTTCATCAAAATCTCGAAATATATAATTATCATAAAAGATTTAAATTCTAATAAAAAATAAAATAATTTTAGTTGATAACCAAATTCTTGAAATATATAAATATAGTAGTTAATAGATTTATATTCTAATTAAAAACAAAATAATTTATGAATTTTGATTGGTTAATCGCATTGTATGGATAGTCTGACCACCTTTATTTAATAAAATTACATGAGGAAATTTTAAATGGATTTAAATTCTAATTAAAACCAAAATAATTATTGAATGTTCATTGGTTAATCAATGTGTATGGATAGTTTAATCACCCTAGGTTAATAAAATTATATAAGAAAATTTTCAATAGGTTTAAATTCTAATTAAAAATAAATTAATTTTTAAATTTTTATAGGTTTTTATCAAAATATCGAAATATATAATTATCATAAAAGGTTTAAATTCTAATCAAAAATAAAATAATTTTAGTTGAAAACCAAATTCTTGAAATATATAAATATAGTAGTTAATATATTTAAATTCTAATTAAAAATAAAATAATTTTTGAATTTTAATTGGTTAATCGCATTGTATGGATAGTCTAACCGCCTTTATTTAATAAAATTACATGAGGAAATTTTAAATGAATTTAAATTCTAATTAAAACCAAAATAATTATTGAATGTTCATTGGTTAATCAAGTAGTATGGATAGTTTAATCACCCTTGGTTAATAAAATTATATGAGAAAATTTTCAATAGGTTTAAATTCTAATTAAAAATGAATTAATTTTTAAATTTCTATAGGTTTTTATCAAAATCTCGAAATATATAATTATCATAAAGGGTTTAAATTCTAATCAAAAATAAAATAATTTTAGTTGAAAACCAAATTCTTGAAATATATAAATATAGTAGTTAATAGATTTAAATTCTAATTAAAAATAAAATAATTTTTGAATTTTAATTGGTTAGTCGCATTGTATGGATAGTCTGACCACCTTTATTTAATAAAATCACATGAGGAAATTTTAAATGGATTTAAATTCTAATTTAATAATTATTGAATGTTCATGGGTTAATCAAGTTATATGGATAGTTTAATCACCCTTGGTTAATAAAATTATATGAGAAAATTTTCAATAGATTGAAATTTAGATTTAAATTCTAATTAAAAATAAATTAATTTTTTTTAATTTTATATGTTTTTTTGAATTATATGAGGAAACGTTTTTGACCCTTGTGATTGGTTTTTTAGTATTGACATGTGATTGGTTAACCACCCTTGATTAATTAATAAACTTGTAGGAGAAAAGTTTTAGTGGATTTAAATTCTAGTTTAAAATTATATGAGAAAAGTTTTAAAACTCTTGTGATTGGTCTAAAATTTAGGATTAACCCACTCTTGGTTAATAAAATTTTATGAGAAAAGTTTTAATGGATTTAAATTTTATTTAAAAATAAAATAACTTTTGAATTTTGATTGGTTAATCGTGTTGTATGGATAGTCTAACCATCGTTGGTTAATAAAATTATATGAGGAAAGTTTTTAGGCTCTTGTGATTGGTCTAAAATTTAGAATTGACATCTGATTGGTCCTAAAATAATTAATATTTTTTGATTGGTTAACTGGATAGTGTGGTAGACTCAGGTATTGTAATAAAAGATACTAATAATGCTTCCTCATTAAATGTGTTAGATCGTGGAGTGGTATTAGAAGTTTATCTATATAAAATATATGATTGTATATATATGTATATATATTAAACGCATAGTACAATAGGTGATCAAAATCTCGAAGTATATACATATAATAAAGGATTTAATTATAGTTAGAAATAAAATAATGTTTTTTAATAACCGAATTCTCAAAATATATAAATATAATAGTTAATGGATTTAATTCTTTTTTATATAACCATTTAACATCGGAATTTTCTAATTACAATTAATAGTACTAATATTGGATAACTATTGTCACATCTCGGTGTAAAAACCTTAAATTACGACCTTTAACAATTACATAATAAAAAATATAAATTATTGATTAAATTGGTAAAATTTATACATATACTCGTAATGCTTCCTCGTTAAGTGTGTTGGGTAATGGGGTGTTATTAAAATAGAAGATTTTATATTAAATACATAGTTGGTGATCAAAATCTCGAAATATATAAATATTATAAATGATTTAAATTCTAACTAAATATAAAATAATTTTAATTGATAATCAAAATTTTGAAATATATAAATATAATAGTTACTGGATTTAAATTCTAATTTATAATAGAACAAATTTTGAATTTTGATTGGTTAATCGTGTTGTATGGATAGTCTAACCACAATTGATTAATAAAATACAATAAATTACGGTCTTTAACAATTAACTAATTGAAAGGCATATGTACTAGCCTATTTGTAAACAACGATGATTGTACTCAATTTAAACAAGAGTGTAATAAGTAAATATTAGATTAGATGTCACATGAATCTCAGAGGGTTTTATCAGTCAAAAGAATGAAGATTTAAAGTCATCTACTGACTTGGAGTAATTCTACACTGGAAGAAGTTCATTTATTTGATCAAGCCTCAGTGAAGTATTCAAGAAAGTGGATCTATTTAGTGGGCGTTTGGGGTATCAAGAATAAGTTGACTTATAGCTTAAAATGAGTAAGTGCTTTATAAGTGATAAGTAGAGCTGAGCTTATAAATCCCTAGAGTGTTTGGTAAATCAGAACTTATAAGCAGTAGAGTGTTTGGGTAAATCAGAACTTATAAGTTAACTTTTTTTTATTATTTTTAAAATATTTATTTTTTAATATATATAAATGGATATCAATGGATAGACCTCGATGAGTAGAGAAATTTGATATATACATATCAATTTTTTAATGAACGGATCAAAAGATATATGATTTTGAAGATTTGAAGGATATTATATATTGCGTGTATCGAGAATAAGTTATAAGTTATAAGTTGAATGTTAAGGATTCTTAACATTCAACTTATCCATTTTAAGTAGCCATAAGTTGGTTTCACTTATTTTGGCAAACACCCTCCATAAGTCAAAATTGATTTATAAGCTATAAGCTAGCTTATAAATCAATGGCCAAACAGGCCCTTAAAAGTGACATAAATTTCAGAAGTGTGACAGGAAGCGTACGGATTACAGAGTTTGTCAAAGGGAAAAGAAGATGGACCACAACTTAAAGTCAAAAGATGAAGAACCGTCATTGTAGTTAGTCACCCATAAACCAGACAGTACATCGAGTGTCAACGTCATTCAGTGGAATTTCGTCATTATTTTCAGTGGTTCACAGATTGATTCCGCTATCAAGACCTTGCAGTAATTCTCTCTTAATTAATTAAGTTAGTTGATTGATTTATTGAATAAATTAATTCTTTCAGAATTAATTTATTCATTAAATTAATTAACAAGATTAATTAAGTTAGAATTATTGTATTTGAGATAAAAATTTGATTAATTCTATTTTATTTAATTTACCTTAAGTGGTTAATTTATTTACTAAATTTATTCTGCTAGAATTAATTTATTATGTAAATTAATTAGTAAGTTAATTATTTTAGAATTAATTAAAAGCTATAAATTCTTTCCAAATGTACTAGTATGTTTTTTTAAGTAAACTGATATGACTTAGACAATGAACTGATATGACTGTCAGAAAATGAACTGTTATGACTGTCCTTGGGAGTCATACCGATAGTCATACAAGCTCTATAGACAGTCATACCGACAGTCATGTTGGTTCTAACTGGGTCATACCGAAAGTCATACAGACAGTCATGCAGGAAGAAAAGACAGTCATACCAAGTCAATTGCAAGTCATACAAGGCAAAAATAAGACAGTCATGACAAACCATTTCAAGAGTCATACCGAGAGTCATATAAGAAATAAAGGAAATGGCATACAAATATCAAATGCAGTTGAAAAAGTAAAGACATCACAATTAAGACAAAATCAAGACAGCAGAATACATCAACATTATATGTTTTACCTATATGTTTTACATATATTAAAAATCATTTTTAAGCTTTATCTTCTGTAGAAGATAATGTTTCAGAAAATGCAAGTTTCTATAAAATAAAATGTAGAAGTCTTATTTTTTTCATTTATTTTCTTGAGTACCTATATTTTAAACAATAAAAATTAGAATTTTTGAAAATATGTAAATTAAATTTTATGACATAATAAAATTGATTAATAGATGTTAGTAAATTAGTTTTTAATCTGTTTAGATTTGGTAACAACTAGAAAGCAGGTTATTGGGAGTAAACATGTTTAACGAGAGTGCGATTAATTTAGAGGAGTATAATGTATGCTAGAATTTAATACTTGATGCTATATTATATATTTTAAAATAGAAGTTGAAATATGAATTTTGATAAAAAAATTAAAATGGTTATAAATATATTAATATTTGATATAATTTTAAAATAATGAAAAATATTAAACAATTGACGTTTTCAATATTTATTCAAAATTTTGGTAAATGATCGAGACGAAAAGGAGAATTCAAAAGAAACCTTAATATTATGTTATAAATATTATTTTATCTAAAAGTATATTTTATAGAATAATTTTTAAAAAAATTTAGAGAAATTATTATAAAAACTTTTCTAATTTTCTCAAATTTTCTACTTTTCTAATTTTCACAAAATTTTGAATTAATAATACCAAAGATTAGAAAAAATCTCAATTGCCTTTTAAATCTTTACCAATAGAGGAAATTAAATATACAATGTTAATATTTAATATTCTTGTATTTAAAATATCTACTAATGATGGAAGGTAAATATACAATTTAAATATTCTACTAAATGTTTTATTAAAAAAATATCTCAATTGCCTTTTAAATCGTTCGTAATGGAGAAAACTAAATACACTAAATGTTTTAATAGAAAATATCTCAATTGCCTTTTAAATCGTTAATAATTGAGAAAACTAAATATACTAAAGTTTTGATTAGAAAATATCTCAATTTTTTTTAAATATTTTCTAATGAGGAAACTAAATATAAAATTTTAATATTCTTGCTATAAAATCTTTACTACTGGAGCCTAATGGAGAAAACTAAATATATAATTTTAATATTCTTCCCTTTAAAATTGTTGCTAATGGAGAAAATTAAATATACAATGTTAATATTATCCTAAATTTTTTATTTATCAATATACTTGCTAATCAATATCAATATTTATTATTACTATTGTATTACATTTATCTTTATCTTTTATTATATCATATAAAAGAAAATTACCAGAAAATCGTCTGAACCCTATTTAAACTATTTTTTGTAGATCACCTTCATTTTAAATATTAAAAAATTGAAATTTTCTTTTTTTAGCTCCTAATTTGTTGGAAAGGTAATACTTATAAAAGTCAATTACTCTAAAAAATTTAAATCCAATCAAATTTTACAATCAATTGACCATATCTATAATCCTATAATAATAAACTTAATAAAATTATATAAAGAAATTATAAAATCAAGAACAAATTTCTTTTATTAAGAATTCAAACGATTCTATAAACAAATTTATAGAGTCCAAAATTTTTTGTTCTCTGTTTCATCATCGAGCTAATATTAGTGTTTGCTTTTAAAATATTTATATTCTCATACATGAATTTTAACTAACTTATTCTTGATTTTAATTCTGACTCATACGAATCTCCTTTCCTCCATACAATAGACTACAAGTTGGAGATTTTACGGCATTTAATATTAATTTTTATATTTTGATAAAATTTTTGATATATTTATTCTCTCTGTGTTTTTCCGGATTTAATTTGATTGTTCAATGTGGTACATCTCATCAAATATAGGTTTTGGTCCAAAATTCCTAAAAAAATTAAATCTTATCTATAAATGTAAACTTTTGTAACTATTGTATGATATGTCAAGAATACAAAATAAATTTAGAAATCATGTAATTTATTTTGTAAATTAATGTGTTATCAGTTAAATTTGGTAATAACGAGATATCGACTAATTGGGAGGAAAAAGCTTTAAAGGGATGGTGGTTCATTAGGAGCAACGTGTTATATGCTAAAATTAAATATTGATATTATATATCTCTAAATATAAGTTGGAATTTAAATTTTAAAAAAGATATAGATGATAATCAATATAATAATGTTAAACATGATATTAAAATAATGAAAATATTAAATGATTGGCTTTTTCTAAATTTGTTCAGAATTTTTGTGAATGATCAATACGACACGAAAAATTCAAAAGAAATCTTTTGTTAAAAATATAATTATTATTTCATTTCAAAATGTGTTTATAGAATGATTTTAAAAAAATTTAGAGAAATTATTATGAGGCGATGCGAAACGCGACTTAGTCCAACCAAAAGGTCAACAGAAATTTGATGGGTTTGTGTTTTTTTTTCAAGAACCGTCTTGAGACAAAAAAGGGACAACTTTTTCAAGAGCTTGTTCCATAAGATTGACGGTGGAGATTAAGTTTAAAATATTGTCTTAAATTGAGGTTATATAGTTTTTTTTTTTTTGCTTTAATTTTTTTTCTTTCTTACTTAGGCCTCGTTTGTTTGGCTGTTTTTTAGAGTTACACATGTAACTTCAAATTCCTTGCACAGTGGAGTTTCTTGAAAACTTAAAATATGTGTTTGCTGACTAATGCTGGTGTATCCAGGTAAATATAAATGATTAACTTTTTTTGCCATTCTTTTATAAATGTTCACCTGTAATAACAATGATGACATATTTTCAAAAAGTACCTAAACAATTAAAAATTATATAATAATAGAAATAAACAAGGTGACTTAACCATGATATTAATATGATTTTATTAAATTTTAACTTAAAATTAATACGATCCCTTTAATAGCTAGTAATATATTTATATTCATATAATGTTATTATAAGTTATATTAATTAAGAAATAAAAGTTAACATGTATGGATTAATATTTTATTAAAAAGACTCAATTTATGTATTTTAATATTTAAAAAAATTGGGGTTAATTTATAAATATAAATGTTATATAACAAAAACATATTATAAAGATTAATTAATATTTAATTTTTATTAACATTTTGACATATATTTTTATATTTTTGTAGTTAATTTGTATAACATGTAGTATTTGATATGAAAAAAATATATTAACAACTATGTAACTTAGGGTGATCGTGATAGAGTAAGGTAACTAGGTTCCTGTATTTTACACTAACTACAAATCCCTGGTAACTCCGAGTTCCTTGGTTTAATTTTAAAATCATACAACCAAACAACGTAACTCACGTGACTTCCAAGGAATTACAGGTTAATTTGCTGGGTTACATCTAACCAAACGAGGCCTTAATAGAAGAAACCGACAAGGGTCTGGTATTGAGGTTGTATAGTTGAGTAACGAGATTGGTTGAAGTTACATCTTGAAATTGACTGACCCGTTTTTTTTTTTTTGACGAAATGCAGATATTTTATATCATTAAATCATGGCGAATACAATCCTTAAATTTGGCCGAAACAATACTCCAACCAAAGATACGATCAGGATACATATGAGACACATGAGCAAGTTCATGAGCCGACATATTCGCAGATCGTTTAATAAAATACAACTTCATATTGTTAAAATGACGAGCTAACTCTCTACAGTCCTCAATTATTAACCCAAGCCTAGAACGCAAGGGTACTGCACTCCTTATCAACTGAACCACAACTAAACAATCTGACCCGTTTTTAAGAAAAAAGAGATGGGAATTGTGTGGGTGGAAAATTGGACCCGGGGAGAAACCCAATATTTTTGAAAAAAGTTAAATATTTTTAGATTGCATCCGGTTGTATATTGTATTTTCAAAAATATTTTCAAAAGATAGTAAAATTATAAAAAAAATTAAAAAAAATAGTATTTTTAATAATTTCTCTAAAATTTATCATTTTGTAGAGGCCAAATAAATTCATTAATTTATGTATATCATAAAATTTTAAAGGATTGTTTAAAATCAATATACTTATATAAAGGAGAATACGGGGACGGTGAAGTGACACCTCTAGAATCGTTCCGTTCTATTTTTCTAATTTTCTCAAATTTTCACAATTTTTAATTTTAATAATTACAACTTCCCTTATTATTTGTGATTTTGTATGAAGGAAATTGAAAATTACAACTTCCTTATTATTTTCAAATTTGTAGGACTTGATAGAACTTTTTTTGATTTGGAAAATTACAACTTCCTTATTATTTTCGAATTTGTAGGACTTGATAAAACTTTCTTTGATTTAGAAAATTACAACTTCCTTATTATTTTCGAATTTGTAGGATTGATAGAACTTTCTTTATTATTTTCAAACTTGATATAACTTTCTTTGATTTAGAAAATTACAACTTCCTTATTATTTTCGAATTTGTAGGACTTAATAGAACTTTCTTTGATTTAGAAAATTACAACTTCCTTATTATTTTCGAATTTGTAGCAATTTTCTCTTTTATTATTTTCAATCATGAAAGAACTTTCTTTTATTATTTTCAAACTTGATAAAATTTTTATTTTATTATTTTTAAACTTGATAGAACTTTCTTTTATTATTTTTAAACTTGTTCGCACAAAATCACGCAAGTGTACGCGGTCACAAGTAATATATGAATAAGTAGAGTTCGTTCCCACAGAGACTGGCTTACTACATTTATGCACTTATGCAACAATGTATGGATATTGTTCAATGCTAAGATAATATCAAATTTGGGTTTTTATCAACTAAATTTACTAGCAACTTATAAAGACTATAATTAACTAAGGAAAATTATTGTTGATTTACTTATAAGAATAAAACATGGGATCCTAACTTCATTAAATACTTCATCTAGAGTTTTTATGTCTTTAATCAATGTATGTGACGATTATGACAACTAATCGGACAACACGAAATCAGTACACGCTACCTTTCAGTATACGTATACCAAACTACTCAAACATCCACAAAAGAGATAGAAGTTGGGTAGACACCAATTATGCTTAGACCCTATATGTCTATAAGATTTGAAAACATAACGGTTTAACGAGCAAGTTATCCATTCAGATTACATAGGGCAGGTAAGATGGTTAAAATTACCTACGAATCATGCATGACAACATACATAAACCTATGCTAGCATGACAAGTTCTAAACCTCTATATCCACTTTCGTAATCAATAGAGATTAACAAACAACTTAGATGTTAGCTACGCATCCAAGAAGAATAAGCACAACCAAACTAGGAAGCCAATAATTCATCACACACAAATCTTTAAAACAATTAACTACTAAAATCCATAGATAAATCCGTTAGAATCCCACGATAACGATTAGTTCATAATCGAACCGTTCGTCATCATGGGATCTGATGAAAACATGATAGTAAATATGTCTGGAATACTAAATAGAGTAATAAGTACTAAGGTGAAAAACAACTCCAACGAGAATCCAAAGTATCGCCTAATTAGAAGAATACAAAGATAAGATGAACTAGGTCTTCGTAATCAGCCGTCTTCTTGTTCTCTCTGCTGGTGGATAAATATGTAGGTATATGGATATGTCTCTAAAATCGTCCACCAGTGTATATATAGGCCTTCGTGGTTGACTGGTCTCTGCTAGTTTCCAAAACAGAATTGAAATGAGCATCTTCAGCATTCGAACAAGCGCGTGCACGCTCCTGAGAGGCGCGGGCGCGCTCCAGCTCTTGCCAACAAGCGCGGGCGCGCTCTATGGAGGTGCGGGCGCGCTCCACCCTCTGTCCAGAATTCTGCATTTCTTCCTTTACTCTCGCAAATGCTTGAACGTGCTTGGCCTTCACTTCTTAAGTTCACATAACCACCATATTTGGAGAAATCATCACCTATCTGCCTCTAGACACTATTCTGCACACAATAACTGAAAAACACGTTAAAAACACCACACGCTTGAGTTAAAACGATCGATTTAAGCTGATTCGACGCGTTCCAAGTGGATATAAAATCCACTTATCACACCCCCAAACTTAAACCGATGCTTGTCCTCAAGCATAAACAGACTATATATATATATATATATATATATATATATATATAATGCAATGCATGAATGCAACTAATATGCTAATGCAAACGATCCCCTCAGACTAACCATAACCAATCAACAAGCCAACATCTCAAAGAATGCAATGTTCCAAACAGAGCTCGACTAAATCCCCGTATACTAACAATACAAACACAGAAACGTGCGTGTGTGCGATGCTCATCAATATACTCCCAAACTAAATCAAGACCATATCCTATTCTTCACCAAAACAACCACAAGCTTATAAACAGAATGAACGCTAAACACAAACTCAGTAAGAGACACCTCCATAATCCACTTGAGTTAGACATGAATTCATGCTTTATTAAGACACAACACAACACTCATGCTTATTTGACCGTGCAATGGATGAGACCCCAAAAGGCTTATACAATAATACCCATGTAGCGAGCGTTAGGTTAGTGGATCCCAGACCGGAAAAGTCTTAGGTCACTAGGCACAAAGTCCCCTAGAACTTAATTGCTCGAGTATTAAAGAGCTCACCCTGATCAATTCTGCATAAAAACAACTAACACAACTCTTTTTTTCTTTCTTTTTTTTTTCTTTTTTTTTAAACAATTTCGGAATGAGTGCGCTTTGCTTTTCCTCATCCCTCCCTAGACTACTCATTTTTCATGAGCGGCTACTAGCCATTTGACGCCTAGCCTTTATTAACAACTAGCATGAAATCCCTATTTCCCCCCAAACTTATACTTTAGTGCTCCTTCGTTTTTAAAGGAATAGACGAACATTCTAAATGTAAGCAAGTGATTAAATTCTAACATCCAAACAAACATGGTCTGATCAAATCCAAAAACAACCAATGAGACTTATGTAATTGATTTGTTTCTAGCATGCAAGTCAATTCCTAGGAACTTAAATCAACCCTCTATTCATCATTACCACACTCCAATCAACATCGACTCACCAACGGAAACAGCCAAATCCTACGGGATCATGAAATATGCTATGCAAATGCAACTAAATGGACTCACATGATAGATATAAACAATATGCAAACAGAATGCTCTATATGACATAAACATGCAAAGATATGAATGAACTAACTACATATGCAATATGAATCCTATATGAACACACACACTAATAATACTATTCCTTAATTATCACCCCAAACTTACAATATTCAATGTCCTCATTGAAGGTAATAACAAGGAAAGCGCAGAGAGTACCTAATCCTCAGCAGGACCACCCTCCTCGGGTGGTGTATCCGGTGGTGGATAAACAGAATCAGCTCCAAAGTCAGGCCAAGCAATATCAACTCCATTGGCTCTGAATGCAGTACCCAAAGCCTGAGTCAAATCCTGAGCAAAGCGGCGATGGATGTCGTGCATGGCGTCTATACGCCGAGTCAGCCGCCTATACTGAACATCACCAAAACCATACCTATCAACCTCACGCTGAATCCCATATGGACCCCCCCCTCTGTACTGTAGGCTCATGAGGTGGAGCATCGCCTCCCTCATCGTCAAAATCAGTATAGCCCAAACCAGAGTAGTCAGGAGCGCCGCTTGTCCAATCCTCCAACCGTGAGATCGTCGAGTGATCAATAGGAGCACTAGGTAACTGAAGCTGCTCCTCCTCGGACCAATGGACACCGACAGCTGTACAGAGTTTGATAACAACAGAGGCATGAGGAATCGCCCCCGTTGTACCACCTCGCAAAAACCTCACAATATTCCTATGAATGAGATCCCCAAGATCAATGTAGTCCTCATTCAGAATCCCCAAGAGAATAATAGCCCTGTCAACTGTAACCTCATGCGAATGCGAAGACGGTAAAATGTTAGCACACATAAACATATTCCAGGCCCTCGCATACCTGTTCATCGCAGAAGCCGGAAAAGTGACCGGCTCAGTGGTGCCAGACCTATACTTCCAGGCTGTACCCGGAACACAAATCTCCCCGATGATGTACTCCAAATCAACATCCGCCCGGGTCTTCAATGACCAATCCTCGTATCCCCTCTTCTTCCTCGGCAAATTCAGAACTCGATGAATAGCCTTCGCAGTTTAGTTCACAGTGAATCCTCGAACCACACTATACCCATTCTTATCGGCCTTCGCATTGGCATAGAATTCACGTACAATACTCAATAGGACCGGTTCCGGTGCTTCACAAAAACTCTCCCAACCCTTCTTTGTAATCATACGAAATCAATACCCATCCGTAGGTTGAGGCAAAAAACCCATTTCCTTGGCCACGGCTTTAGACAACAACCGTGTAAACTCAACTTGTGCCTCCGGAGAAGTAAATTTCTCTCCCCCAAAACCCATACTCGATTCCTCTTCAGAAGAAGAGCGGCGAGTGTTACTACTTCCAGCAAATCGGCCTCTCTTTGGTGGTGCCATGGATTTGATATAGATGTGTATGTAATTGTATGTATAGGTTTAGAGAGAGAATGAGAGAGATGTAGTAAGGAGGCTAGGGTTTGATAGAAAAGGCTGGTACTGGGATGGGTAGGGTTAAATAGGGAGAAAACACACAATTTTTTTTTTTCATTTTTTTTCCTGACAGAAACACACGCGCGGGCGCGCTCTACAGAGGCGCGGGCGCGCTCTACAGAGGCGCGGGCGCGCTCTACAGAGGCGCATGCGCGCTCCTCATTCTGTCCAGAATTTTTTTTTCTCATTTTTTTAAAAAAAAATCACACAGAATAATACTATACAAATGCGTGGGTTGCCTCCCACGAAGCGCTCGTTTTACGTCAATAGCTTGACGTGATTCCATCTTCAACCAGTCGTAACAAGAACCGCGGTCTCCTCCTCGCGATTCACACTTTCACCAAAATACGGTTTCAACCTCTGCCCATTTTTACCTTGAATGCTTGGTCTGATGACTTATCAAAAACTTCCACTGCACCATGTGGAAACACCTTTTTTACCGTGAATGGTCCCGACCACCTTGACTTAAGTTTCCTTGGAAAAAGTTTGAGACGAGAGTTGAAAAGCAAAACTAGTTGACCAGGCACAAATGACTTGTGCACCAACTTTTTATCATGCCATCTCTTGACCTTCTCCTTGTATAATTTGTGATTTTCATAATCCTGTAGACGAAACTCATCCAACTCGTTAATCTGAAGCATTCTTTTCTCTCCTGCAGCCGACATATCAAAATTCAACTTCTTCAAAGCCCAATATGCCTTGTGCTCTAGCTCGGCAGGCAAATGACAAGCCTTACCATACACCAGTTGAAAAGGTGACGTACCCAACGGTGTCTTGTGAGCCGTTTTGTAAGCCCAAACAGCTTCATCTAGCTTCAACGACCAATCCTTCCTCGAAGGATTTACCACTTTCTCTAGAATGCGCTTGATTTCCCTGTTAGAAACCTCTGCTTGACCATTTGTTTGCGGATGATAGGAAGTAGCAACACGATGATTGATATTATACCTAGCCATTAAGGCTGTGAACTTGCGGTTACAGAAGTGCGTACCCTCATCACTGATGATTACCCTTGGAGTTCCAAAATGCGTGAAAATTTGCTTATGCAGAAAACTCAGCACCACTTTAGCATCATTGGTCGGTAAAGCCTTAACCTCGACCCATTTAGAAACGTAGTCCACGACTAACAGTATGTACTGATTATTGCATGAAGAAACAAACGGTCCCATGAAATCGATTCCCCAAACATCGAAAATCTCCACTTCAAGCAGCATATTAAGAGGCATTTTGTTCCTCCTAGAGATATTACCAACCCTTTGGCATCAATCACATCTCAACACAAACTGATGAGCATCTTTAAACAGAGTTGGCCAATAAAATCCTGCCTGAAGTACTCGAGTAGTTGTCTTCTCTCCACCATAATGACCTCCATAAGTGGTGGAATGGTAATCTCGCAAGACACCCTCAGTTTCACTATATGAAATGCATCTTCTTATCATATGACCAGCTCCCTGCCTGAATAAGAATGGCTCGTCCCAACGGTACCACTTCACATCATGTAGAAACTTCTTCCTTTGAGCATAAGAGAATTCAGCAGGGATGACATTACTCACAAGATAGTTCACAATATCTGCAAACCATGGTTCTTCATCTTGCACCCTAAAAAGTTGCTCATCAGGAAAAGATTCATTGATTAGAGTTTTGTCCCCTGTATCCTTACCGTGGTCTTCCAAACGTGACAAATGATCCGCAACCTGGTTTTCAGTACCCTTTCTGTCCTTAATTTCCAAATCGAATTCTTGAAGCAAAAGAACCCAACGAATCAACCGAGGCTTTGAATCTTTTTTCGAAATCAGATATCGAATGGCTGCATGATCAGTATAGACTATCACCTTCGTCCCAAGCAAATATGACCTGAATTTCTCAAAACTGTAAACAACTGCCAAGAGCTCCTTCTCCGTAGTAGTGTAGTTCAACTGTGCATCGTTGAGGGTTTTACTAGCATAGTAGATCACATGAAACACTTTGTTCTTTCTTTGACCAAGAACAGCTCCCACCGCATAGTCACTAGCATCACACATCAACTCAAACGGTTCACTCCAATCAGGTGCAGTAATAATAGGTGCTGTAGTCAACTTCTTCTTCAAAAGCTCGAAAGCAGCTAAACAATCTTCATCAAACTTGAAAGGAATATCCTTCTCCAACAAATTACATAAGGGCTTAGAGATTTTGGCGAAGTCTTGAATGAATCACCGATAGAAACCCGCATGACCAAGAAAACTGCGAATTCCCTTAACTGAGATTGGTGGAGGAAGATTTTCAATCGTCTCCACTTTGGCCTTATCCACTTCAAGCCCTTTGCTAGATACCTTATGCCCAAGAATGATTCCTTCTTGCACCATGAAGTGACATTTTTCCCAGTTGAGCACCAAATTGGTCTCAACGCACCTTTTCAGCACCATGCCAAGATTCTGTAAGCACTCATCATATGAAGTTCCAAAAACAGAGAAGTCATCCATGAACACCTCCACATTTATGCCAATCATATCTGAGAAAATGGCCATCATACACCTCTGAAAGGTGGCAGGTGCACCACAGAGTCCGAAAGAAACGCGACGGAACGCAAAAGTGCCAAAAGGACATGTGAATGTGGTCTTTTCCTGATCTTCTGGAGCAATACAGATCTGATTGTACCCTGAATAACCATCTAAAAGGCAGTAGAAATCATGGCCAGCCAACCTGTCTAGCATCTGATCAATGAACGAAAGAGGGAAGTGATCTTTTCTGGTGGCTTTATTCAGCTTTCGGTAGTCCATGCAAATTCTCCACCCTGTAACTGTACGAGTAGGGATGAGCTCATTCTTCTCGTTAGCAACTACTTTCATGCCTCCTTTCTTAGGCACACATTGCACTGGACTCACCCATGAGCTGTCTGAAATATGATAGATGATTCCTGCATCCAGCCACTTAAAAATTTCTTTCTTCACAACCTCTTTCATGATAGGATTAAGCCGCCTCTGAGGTTCCATAGTTGGTTTACTTCCTGGCTCTAGCGGAATTTTATGCATACAATACGAAGGGCTGATTCCCTTGATATCTGCTATGGTCCATCCAATTGCTGATTTGAACTCTCTCAAAATTCACAAAAGTTTTTCTTCTTCACCACCTGACAAGTTAGATGCAATAATCACAGGTAACGTAGATGCATCACCTAAAAAAGCATACCTTAAGTGCTCCAGTAGTGGTTTGAGTACAAGTGTAGGGGCTTCTTCAATAGATGGTTTGAGACGCTCTTGAGACTTCTTCATCTCTGCTATTCCAAGAGAGTCGAATGGCATGTCAGTTTTCCTTTTCCAAGGAGATGCATTCAAGTACTGCAGTTACTCTTCTCGTTCTTCGTCTTCTGTCTCGGAATCCCCCGTCAGTACCTTCTCCAAGGTATCTGGCTTAAGCAATTGCTCAATCTCCGTGTATACTGCAGACTCAACCAGATCCACTGAAAAGCATTCTTCTTCCTCTGTAGGAAATTTCATTGCATTGAGGACATTGAAAGTGACATTCTGGTCATGTACTCTCATTGTGAGCTCTCCCTTCTGCACATCGATCAAAGTTCGTCCTGTAGCCAAGAACGGTCTTCCCAAGATAATAGGAATCCTCTTATCCTTCTCGAAGTCCAGAATAACAAAATCCGCAGGGAAGATAAACTTATCCACCTTAACCAAGACATCCTCTACTATACCTCTAGGATATGTGACAGACCTGTCAGCCAGCTGTAAGGACATAGTAGTAGGTTTAGGCTCAGGCAGCCCAAGTTGCATGAAGACAGACAACAACATCAGATTAATACTAGCTCCCAAGTCACACAAGCACTTGTTGAAAGATAGATTGCTGATACTGCATAGTATGGTGAAACTCCCTAGATCTTTGAGTTTAGGAGGTAACTTCTGCTGTAGGATAACACTACATTCTTTTGTAAGAGCAACGGTTTCTAACTCCTCAAGTTTCAACTTCCGAGATAGAATTCCCTTCATGAACTTTGCGTAGCTCGGCATCTGTTCTAGAGCTTCCGCAAAAGGTATATTGATATGCAACTTCTTGAACACCTCCAGAAATTTAGCGAACTGTTTATCCAACTTTTGCTTCTGAAGACGTTTAGGGAATGGCGGAGGAGGAAAGACTTCCTTGCTCTCTGTAGCTTGCTTTGGAATAGAATTCTCAGTAGAAAGTTTTCTCTTCTCCGGTTTGTTTCCCAACTGATCCGCTTTTTCTCCATTTTTTTCAATTTCTGGAAGAAGGGGAGGCGCGGGCGCGCTATGAACAGTGCGGGCGCGCTCTAGGTTCTGTTCATTTTTCAAATTTTCTTCGTTTTGCGTTGTTTCTGAGTTCTGATCATTCGTAACCCTTCCAGATCACAAGGTAACTGCTTTTACATGTTCTTTGGTCACCCGTTTGCCTGGATTAGCTTCCGTATCACTAGGGAGAGTTCCCTGTTGTCTATTCAACAACGCATTAGCAATCTGACTGATCTGATTCTCAAGAGTCTTGATGGAAACAACTTGGCTCTTGGACATTAGCCTCAATTCTTCCAATTCAGATTTTTCATTAGATGATTGCCCAGCACTTCCCTGAGATGGTTGTTGAAAACCTGGTGGTTGATATGGTTGCCTTGGAGCATACTGCTGCTGAAAACCAGAAGGGTTAAATGGCTTAGCTCCATATTGCTGACCTTGATACTGCTGATACGGCTGTTGTGGTTGTTGCTGGCCACCCTGATTGTTACTCCAGCTGAAATTCGGATGGTTCCTGTTATTCAGATGATAGGTGTTAGGCACTGACTGCTGTGGTCTCTGGAAATTGCTCACAAACTGTGCTGATTCACTAGATATAACACACTGAGTCGTGTCATGTGCACCTGCACATAGCTCACAAACACTAGCCACCTGCTGAACTCCATAGTTAGACAAGGAATCAACCTTCATAGACAAAGCCTTTAACTGAGCTGCTATTGCCGTAGCTGCATCCACTTCCAGAATTCCTGCTACCTTGCCTTGTGATAACCTCTGAGTTGGATTCTGGTATTCATTAGCGGCCATCATCTCAATTAGATCATAAGCTTCCTCATAGCTTTTAGCCCAAAGAGCTCCACCTGACGCCGCATCAAGCATTGGTCGTGATTGACCTCCCAGACCATTATAGAAACAATTGATCACCATCCAATCAGGCATTCCATGATGAGGGCACTTCCTAAGCATCTCCTTGTAACGCTCCCAAGATTTACATAAAGTTTCCCCTGACTGCTGTGCAAACTGAGTAAGAGCATTCCTGATTGCAGCTGTTTTAGCCATAGGGAAGAATTTAGTGAGAAACTTCTGAGCAAGATCCTCCCATGTAGCAATAGAACCTGCTGGTAGAGAGTGCAACCAACCCTTAGCTTTATCCCTCAGAGAAAATGGGAAAAGTATCAATTTCACAGCATCTTCTGAAACTCCGTTGAACTTGAAGGTGTCGCAAATCTCGATGAAATCCTTGATATGAATATTAGGATCTTCCGTTGGAGCACCCCCAAACTGAACTGAATTCTGCACCATCTGAATCGTGCCAGGCTTGATTTCAAAAGTATTAGCTGCAATGGCTGGCCTGACAATGCTAGATTGAATGTCATTGATTTTTGGCTGAGAAAAATCCTTCAAAGCCTTCGTTTCTACTGCTGGTTCTCCCATAACTAGATTCAATTCAAGTGATTCCTTACGAGATTGAGAACGTGTTCGCATACACGCTCACTAGAGTAACTGAAACACACCAAACAAAGTAAAATTGATGAGAGAATAATCCAAGTCAGTGAACTTTAACGACCACTGATGGCAAGCACATAAACTATATATATAACACCGAGTCCCCGGCAGCGGCGCCAAAAACTTATTCGCACAAAATCACGCAAGTGTACGCGGTCACAAGTAATATATGAATAAGTAGAGTTCGTTCCCACAGAGACTGGTTTACTACAGTTATGCACTTATGCAACAATGTATGGCTATTGTTCAATGCTAAGATAATATCAAATTTGGGTTTTTATCAACTAAATTTACTAGCAACTTATAAAGACTATAATTAACTAAGGAAAATTATTGTTGATTTACTTATAAGAATAAAACATGGGATCCTAACTTCATTAAATACTTCATCTAGAGTTTTTATGTCTTTAATCAATGTATGTGACGGTTATGACAACTAATCGGACAACACGAAATCAGTACACGCTACCTTTCAGTATACGTATACCAAACTACTCAAACATCCACAAAAGAGATAGAAGTTGGGTAGACACCAATTATGCTTAGACCCTATATGTCTATAAGATTTGAAAACATAACGGCTTAACGAGCAAGTTATCCATTCAGATTACATAGGGCAGGTAAGATGGTTAAAATTACCTACGAATCATGCATGACAACATACATAAACCTATGCTAGCATGACAAGTTCTAAACCTCTATATCCACTTTCGCAATCAATAGAGATTAACAAACAACTTAGATGTTAGCTACGCATCCAAGAAGAATAAGCACAACCAAACTAGGAAGCCAATAATTCATCACACACAAATCTTTAAAACAATTAACTACTAAAATCCATAGATAAATCCGTTAGAATCCCACGATAACGATTAGTTCATAATCGAACCGTTCGTCATCATGGGATCTGATGAAAACATGATAGTAAATATGTCTGGAATACTAAATAGAGTAATTAGTACTAATGTGAAAAACAACTCCAACGAGAATCCAAAGTATCGCCTAATTAGAAGAATACAAAGATAAGATGAACTAGGTCTTCGTAATCAGCCATCTTCTTGTTCTCTCTCTTGGTGGATATATATGTAGGTATATGGATATGTCTCTAAAATCGTCCACCAGTGTATATATAGGCCTTCGCGGTTGCATGACTGGTCTCTGCTAGTTTCCAAAACAGAATTGAAATCAGCATCTTCAGCATTCGAACAAGCGCGGGTGCGCTCCACCTCTTGCCAACAAGCGCGGGCGCGCTCTATGGAGGTGCGGGCGCGCTCCACCCTCTGTCCAGAATTCTGTATTTCTTCCTTTACTCTCGCAAATGCTTCAACGTGCTTGTCCTTCACTTCTTAAGTTCACATAACCACCATATTTGGAGAAATCGTCACCTATCTGCCTCTAGACACTATTCTGCACACAATAACTGAAAAACACGTTAAAAACACCACACGCTTGAGTTAAAATGATCGATTTAAGCTGATTCGACGCGTTCCAAGTGGATATAAAATCCACTTATCAAAACTTGATAGAACTTTTCTTTTATAATATTTCTTGACTTTTAAACATAATGGATTTCCATGTTTTTCACCTTACAAACACCTATAAATTAAAGTTCATTCATAACAAAAAATCTACACCGAAACTTTTTTACATAACTTCAAATTTTTACAACCATATTTACAATCAATACAACTATGGCCTACACCATGTTGGATGCTTTGAACGACAACAACTATACCTGGATGATAAGAGTACGAGTGTGTAGAATGTGGGAATCTGTCAATCCAAATACTAAAGAACTGATCAGTCTTGACATGATTTTGATCGATGAAAAGGTTAATAAATCAATATACTTATAACTTAGTAATTTGTCAAATTGTATGATGTTATTAACTTTTCTAAGATATGTTGTATGACAGGAAAATTTGATCCATGCTACGATCCCGAAGATTCTGGTCTCTCGATTCAAAAATCTTTTAGAGGAAGGCTCCGTGTACAACATCAAAAATCTGAAAGTTGTTTCAAGTACATGGAAATATAGACCACTATCACATGGGTCTAAATTGCTCTTCATACGCATAACGTTGCCTAAGAGATTGGAATAAGTCATCGTCAACATATCACTGCATGGATTTCAGTTCATATGTCCGGATATAATTGATGCACGTATTAATGACACCAACATACTCTCAGGTTTTTGATGATCTAATATATTAGTGTAATATATATAAGTAATACTATTATATAAGTTATAATTCAAACTATCATGTTCTAATATTATTTTTTCTATGTTGATTTAGATGTTGTGGGCTGATTGACCTACTTGGGTGGCATTGAAGTTGTCAAAGGCGGTTGGGAAAAAAGAGATATCAAAATTGTCACAAATTAGTAAGTTATGCATTATATTAATTATAATATAACTGTTAATTGTTTTTTTATGTTCTTTTAATTTTATATTACTTCTTTGGTTACCCCAATTTATTTGTTTTACTTATTTAATTTGTTCTAATTTTTTTCTTAAACAGCTCCATCATCACCAGTACCATAACTTTGTGGGAAAAGTTGGCCGAGATGGTTGATACAAATTTATAAGGGGGATGGTGGACACTATATAATAATTGTCACATCTACCAAGATTAAAAAATTTAAAAGTAATTATCTTTATTAATGTTTTTATAATATATAGTTTTAGAAATTGCACATATATAAATATATCTTATCTCGATTGAACGAATATCATTAGATATTATACAAATATTTGTTTCATTGATATTAATTTACTAGATATTACTAGATTTTAAATATTTATAATATTTTAGATATTAAATATTTATAATATTTATTGATATTACTAGATTTTTACCTTAATTTAGGTGTTGTATTTTATCCCTTTGTTTGGTTATTCAGTGATATTTATGGCTTCTTTATTATTGAAAAAAATCTATTAACAAAAAAAAATTCAACTAATTTTTATATAATCAAAACATGTTAATTTTTATTTTCATTCTCAATTTTATTTTGTATAATTTTTTGAAGCGATCAATTTTTTATATATAATTATGAGCCCTTTTGGCTAAATTTAAAATTATTGCTTATGATTTAAAGTTACTTAAAGTTATAAGTAAAAAGTAAAATTTTAAGGTAATATATCTGTTTGAGTAATTTTGTATTACGATAAACTAATGAGTTATTAAAATTGTAACAATTAAATTAAATTTGATAAATAATGCATTTGAATGATGATATTAACTTTTATCAAATAAATACATTAAAATAAAATAAGTCATTCAAAAAAGTATATCCTACTAACTTCTGATTTTAAACTATTTTTTTTAACTTTAAGTCATTTTCTAAGTTATTACACAAAAAACAAAATTCAACTTAAAATAAAAAATTACTTTAAGCCCCAACAAATTTATTTCAAAATCCAAAATTTTGGGTTTAAACATATTCTTTTAACATACTATAATAAATCAAACTATATAAATTTTGGGTTTAAACATGACTAAAAAAAATTATATTTAAGTATTTAAATTTTTATTATTACAAATAATTAGTATTTTTTTATCAATATAAATTTCCTTTTATATATATATGGCAATGATATCGGTCCAAGAAAATAAAAAAATCAAACTATATAAACAAAAGGAATATGTAAATACTTTATAATATTACCTACCTAAATGCAAATTTTATAGAATATATTTTATTTGATAATTTAAATAATTTTGTAGATATTTATTTCACAATTTTTATTCTAATATTCTTTTTCTTAACAAATATATTCTAATGCCGCTGATTTTATAGAATATATTTTATTTGATAATTTAAATAATTTTGTAGATATTAATTTCACAATTTTTATTCTAATATTCATTTATTAACAAATATATTCTAATGCCGCTGCGAAACGCGGATTAGTAACCTAGTTTTGATTGAATACCACAAGATTTTAAAGTAATTTTAAAAACATTTCATTAAGTACCCCAAAATTTTATAATTTTTTTTAAAATTTTAATTGAATATCTTCAGATTTTAATAAATTATTATTTAAAATTCAAATTAAATAGACTTACATTTGAAAAATCCAAAAAATTTCTCCAATATCCTAACCGTATACATTCCCCTAAAACTGATTTTTAAGCAGCATGTATCTATCTGATCAGTAAATAAAAATTCAAACTCGATTTGACTCGGTCAATAAATTGAGCATGAAGTACTCGGATTACTCGAAGAGTACTTGTTTTAAAAATTGGATGTAATATATATTTTTAACTTTTTAAATTTAATAATTGATCTACAAAATAATTAATTTTGTTAGTAATTTTAATAAGCCTTCTTCCACTATCATCTCAATATTTGAAATGCTTAAAAATTGTCTTTTTTAATAGAAACTAGAACTCATTTTGAGACTTTTTTGGATCATGACTCAGTTTTCTATTTGTTTTTTAATTTTAGTCTAATTGTTTCCTGAATAGTCCTATATTTTCTTGAGTACAACGATACTCAAGAATTAGTAGGTAGGTTTTGATAAAAATAGAGTTAGAAGCATCTTGAGTATGAAGCGCCGATTTTTTTTTACAATCCAACATACTCAAGGATGGAATGTAGATCAATAGGCGTGATTTTGAAATAATGAAGTTGAAAATTAGAAAATCCAGAAAAAAAATCATCATAGAGGATTTTTCTGTGCTATCTGCCTATCTCTGACCAGAAGAATTAACTTATCAGAGCAACTCCAACGGCGTTAACTAAAATGATTGGCTAACAAATATAGCCAACATGAAGGGGTTGACTATAATTTTAGCTAACAGGATTGTGTCATTGGAGATGAATTTTTTTTACATATTATCTAAAATATTTAATAATGGTATTTTCTATATACTTTTAGAAAAAGGATTTGGATGGTTGGAGATGTTCTTAGACGGCATTATTTATACCAGCAACAGGCATAAAACTTTTAACCAAGTTCAAGATCAAGAGGCCACGGGTGTGGTGACTGATTAGTTCCCCTGTTTGACACTCGACTCTCCTGAATATGCAGAATATTCTACAGATTTGGTAACAACAGAGCTAAAATGCCAGTACTAATAAGATAATATGATAACTTTGCAAAAGCAATCAGTCAAATTTTTATACGCCTTCATTATAAAAAGCTTAATAATTCATATCTAAACCAATTTCCCAATTTATATACTAGTCAGGTAACTAGAGAAATAGTCTGCAGAATCAGACTTCAAACTAGTAGTACGATAATATGAATAACATGCGTCACACAGATACGCTTCCATGCCCTTGCACCAGCAGACGTCGCAGTAGCAATACGCTTCTATGCACTTGCACTAGAAGATGTAACAGTAGCATGCTTGATTATTGTCTGGTGGATATCTTCTTTCTTTGCACCAACAATCTTGTCCACTAACTTCCCTTCTTTCAGAAAGATAAAAGTCGGCATTGCCTCCACAGACCAGTCTTTGGCAACAGCCTGTTAGCATCAAATCAGTGTATGAGTAAGTAATTAGATGAATGCACTTGTAAATAGCTAAGCAAGTTTACATTCTTGGCATAAAACAAAGAACATCGTCCTCCTGGATATATAAGGGATTAACTTACTGCCAATTCATCCACATCGACCTTAAGAAACAGAACATTAGGTATCTTCTTAGCAAACTCAGCAAAAACCGGGGCAATGAAACGGCAAGGTCCACACCATGAAGCAGTGAAATCCACAACCACCTATAAACAAAGCATGACCCTGGATCAATGTCTTTCCAGCTAATAAAAAAATGCCAAGTCGAAATTAACTATATATCTCCTGGAAAATACAGGAGTCCTTCAATACTACAGATTAGTACTTAACAAGTGGTTGTCAAAAATAGATCACATAAAACATGCGATTAACATACAATCTGAATTTTTGCAAGACATCGATGAATATCAGTATCTAGAATCTTTTCCCAGAATAAAAAGTACGTTATAAAGTATGATGAACAAACAAATAATCCAGATACAGCGGAAAACAACTTAAGAATGCTAGGCGTATAAATCGAGGCAACCTCAACAGAATGAGTAAAAAGATAAGATGAAATCTACAGGGGCAACTGCAAAACTGAATGTAGTAAATTCTTTAACAAATATCACAGTGATAAAAGACCAGGCAAAATTAATAATAATACAAATGGCGTCCATTAGAACAGCAACACAGTTAGATTTAACCAAATGGTACACATTCGGTTATGTGACAACATATACATTAAAAGGAGCAGATAATTTTAAACATAATAAGACACTGATAAGAGTAGGTTTAATTATAACATAAACCTTGAATTATGACTCTTTCTACACATAAAATCCTAAAAAAAATGTTGTACACATCAAACCTTTAAATACCGATTATGTATATATAGACCCCTCTTCCAAAAAACACAACCGAGTAAGGTGAGATTTGAGTGATATTCCATGCCACCATATCATCTCTTGCTTCCCATGAATGGACATGAACTATGGTTATTTGATAGTGTGCTTTGGAGCCAGGGTCAGTGTATACATAACAATACTTTAAGGTTCGATGTTTACGGGTTCTATGTATACAAAAAGTCGTACTTGTTATAATTAAGCCATAAGAGTATGATTAACATACAAACAAAAAAGCACAAGCATAACAAATATTTATTCATGTTTAATACAAACAAGGAAGAATTAAAGAAAAAATACCAGTTTCTTAGAGTCGATCCCTTTCTGTAATTGCTCGTTCCACTGGTCCAGGCTGTGGCAGCTAATCACTTGTCCTTCTGCGCCGGCCATTATGATCACGCCTGATTTTCTTATAAACCCTACCTATAATTCTTGGAGAAGCACAAGCGTTATGGACACGAAGATGTGGAATAGTATGTATTTATAGAGTCCGTTTGTAACGTATTAAATCCTGCAGATTTATCAAATCATCGGCCAATTTTATTTATTTTTAATGTATTTTTAGTGCACTTGGTCATAATTCTGTCCTCATTCATTCTACATTTGTTATGGATATGTTTTTGTTTTTTCTTTTTGTTGCGGATTTACCCGTATCCGTCGCACAATAAATTCACATATGAGATTGAGAACAGATACTAGTTCTATTCCATTCCATTAAGCTGATAGAGATATTATTTGATTTCAAAAAAAAAAATACTATAATGTATTTGTTTCTTAGTTTTGTTCAAGTCCAAAGAGATTTGCATTACACAATTGAGATAAATGGCAATAAACCATAAACAAAGTTTTATACCGGTGTAAGTCCAAAGAGATTTGCATTACACAATTGAGATAGATGGCAACAAACCATAAACAAAGTTTTATACCGGTGTAGATGTAATATCCCTAATTTTTCTTATAATTTTAATAAATTTTAATTTGTTAGAAATTAGAATTAGAAGTGGATTAAAATTTAAGATAATTATATAATTTGATTTTAGAATAAAATTGGATTAACGGGCCGTACTAATTTAATTTAGTTCAGCTTTAGTTTAATTGAATGATTTTGGTTGACCCAAGATAATTAATGGACCAATACATAGCTAGATGCAAGCGTGTGGAAAAAAAGATAAAACCCTAGCCCTAGCAAACAGTCATGTAAAAAAAAGGAACGGTAAGAGAGAAGAGAAAGACGCCGAGAGAGAGAAGAAGAAGAACACGAGAGAAGGAAGGAGTCGTAACAAGTTCAAGAATAAGGGGTAAAGATTTTTTAATTAACAAAATCAAAATATAGTATTTGATTGATTTTGATTATGTTAAGGTTCTTCGTAGTTTTCTTTAGTTTTGATGTGGTAATGTTTTGATTTCAATAGGTTGTCATATTTGATCTTCTACCTATGCCGAGTTCTTGTTAAATATGTATAAAATTCATTGTTTATTGATGGTGATCTTGGTGTCCCCAAAAAGGTATTTGAATTTCTTATAACTTTTGTTCTTTAACCTTTCTGAAATTATGTGTGTAAGAGTGTGTTTTCTGCTATTTTGGTAACCTGCCAGGGTGTTTGCAAAACTGAGTCACTAACTTTGAAAATTCGTAATAAATTGAGCTTTTATGCTAATTTAATGAGTAATATCAATATTGAAAGGTATTTTCGTGTTCTGTGTTTCTTGTTTACAATCTGCTGCTATATTCTGTGATTTGGATGTCGTAAATAACATAACACTAAAGAAATTAGGGGATGATTCTGTTCTGCAGTCCGCAAATGTCTATGTTCTGAGTTCGTTACTTGTCCCTTTTTAACGAGCCTTATCATTCTGGAAAGCTCTCGGAATTGCTTACGGTTCTCGTGTTTTGTACTTTTCCAGATAAAATCATTTTCATAAATTGCCAATTTTCAGAACCGGTCAAGATTGATTTTGTTAACAATAGTCTATTTTGCAAGATATTTGATGTTTGATGTTTGATGTTTGGAATCTTCTTTGAGTAAATTATATGTAAACACCGTATGAGTTCTATTGAGTTGTGTACTTGTTTGCTTTATTTGACTGTTAATAAATTATAAATTAATATTAAGAATTTGTTGTGATTTTATTTTCAGGGTGCGACATCGATATTGAGGTAAGTGACTTTTCGTTGCTCACTAATATTATCAAATCTGTTTTTATTCGGTTAATATTATTATATTTGAAATATTTGATTTTGAAACTTGTGATGTCGAAAATAGATTTTTGAAAAGATTTTCATAGAATTCCCCAGTTTTAGTTGCGTATTGAATCATAGAATCCGGTCACTGGATAGTGTGACATATAGAACTAGTTTACGCACACGTTCCGGAATACATAGATACCTCGTTGAGTTTGTCTTATCGAGGGACGTAAACTGGCCCCCATCGAATCATCGAACTATAGAAACGTGTCACTGGTATAGTGTGACCGTAATTTAGAACTGTGGGAATTAAATGTGATTTTATTGTTAAGATTTTAATATATTTCAGGTTCCGACTTGGAAGCTTATAAGGATGTGAACTGTGTGGATTTCGTGCTACATGATTTAGATGCATTTATTGGAAAAGAATAATACGATAATTCTTTTGTGTGCTGATTAGATTAACTAGCTCCTTAACCCGTGCAAAACACGGGTTTGCTTTAAATAATAGGTTTTATTGGTATATTATTCGTGATATTTTGCTTCCTTGATCGTAATTATTTATAGTGGAAGAAAAATTATAAAACAGTTGTTATTACATGTTTATCAAAGTTTATTACAATTTTAGAAGCCATATTTCTTTGTCCCAAACAGGTTCTTTTGTTTGAGCTGGACATCCTGACAACATCATATCTGCAAAACTAAAGAAAATATAAAGGCAACAAACGATATATATGGGTAGAGAACTCAAATTTTCATATAAAAGTATTAATTGGCCAGAATGTTCTTTCTGCAAACTGCAACCATGTGCCTAACTTTCACCGCAAAAGAGTTCACGAAAGTAGCTTTTTAGCCCATGACCTTGATCGGAATTCATTCTACTTCACGATGATCACTATATGGATCCCTTTGGATGGATCTGCAAAGAAAAGGAAAGAATCAACATTTAACAAGTAGATTAGTACGAGTATAGTTGCATGAGTCATTTGTCTAGGCATTAAACTTACATTCCACTTCATAAAGACACTACTAAAACTATTTCTATCCAAGAAATATAACACAAGAACAGATAGAGAAAAATTCAGGCCATCGGGTATCCAGAACACATGCATACACACATATGAATCAACGACCTGTAAGTGTAATAGAATGCACTATCTATTCAGATTGTTTCGCAGCACTCTATTGTAAATTTAATGAGTTAGTATATCAATTTGTTTTGGCTAAGGTAGTATAGCAACTTGATTCTCTCTATAGAAACAAGTGCATAAATAAAGGTGTTTTTAAAGCTCAAGTATTTGGATGGGTTCAGTTAATGGTTTATTTACCAAAATTTCTGAACTATTTTCTAAGTATGAGTCTAGGAAAATTTATCGCGATTAAAGCAAAACTTATATATGTGAATTTATTACAATTGAAACAAAACCTATTTAATGTTTAGTTGAGAGCAACAACACACAAGTTATGATTTGAAGAATTTAATCAGGTAAATAGAATCGAAAAGTTTACTGATGACTCTTTTGGCCTGGCTTGATCTTCACATAAAACAAAAGGATGTTCAGTTAGAGGTTTGATCATCCGTAAGCTTTTAGAAATGCTAAGGAAAATAAATCTCTATTTGAGACCATTTGTTGAAGAAGACTTCTTCAGAAGCCGATGCTGGTGCTTTCCTTATACACATTTGCATTCGGAAGCCTGAACTACAAGTTGGCAAAAACTTAAATTAGCTCCCAAAAGTGCCAATAAAATAGCATTATCTAGGACAACAAAAATACGAACGCAAGATTTACCAAAACCTTAATCCTGGGAAGAGTCGGGATGAAAGCTTGTCGAAAAAGTCCCCAACGCTGAAATGAGCTATTGTTTAGAAAGTCCCATCAGGAGGTCTCTACAAAACAAAACAAAATTAATTAAGGGCACATTTGGTGTATATACTAATATCCGTGGAAACAATTGAAGTAAAAGACGACCAAAAATTTGACCTCCCGACATAATAGAAAACAACTACACATACATTAATACAAAAATCACAAATAATTGACACCAAAAATAAATTCAACATAACATAAATAATAAGAATTTGTACCACTTTTTTCATCATTGTCTCTTTGTCTCTCATTTTCGGAAAAAATGGATCAAACAATATATGCATCAATGTGTCAATGAGATATTTAGGAAAACTCACGAATTCAGATTAAATATTATCTTCTAAAGTAATATCTCCTTCAAGTGTAATCTCGATAGCAAGAGGCTTTCAAAAATCTACAACATAAATAATAAAATCAAAAGTTTGAAATGTGAATGTAATAAGAAGAGCATAGGCCATTGTCAGGCAAACCCCTTATTTTTATTCTAGAATGAAGTCACCATTGATGAGTTCGATTGGCATTAGATCCGTGTGTTTTGACACATGTATAATGTTAACAAACCTCTACCTCGCTTGCAAAGGGAGAACAACAAAATATTTTGAGCATCAATAAGAACTCATATTAAAGTTAGCTACGCGCTTAAAGAAGTGTCTGAAATTTTCAAGTAGGGCTGAATTAGGTTGTACTGTTGTCATAAAAGGTCATCGAATTCGTACACGTCGTTGTGTAAGATATAAAGTATGAACATCAAATATTTACAACATAGCATATTTATTAAAAAAAAGATAGTCGTACGATGGCTAGTGAATCCTTCAAATTAGAGAGCAATCCAAATCAGAGCTAATCATGAAAAACAATATTAGTTACCAGAGTTATGAACAAAAACACCAAGGCATACACTATAAAAATATTTCGGTGAGGCAATGTCTCAAACACATTGTGCACAATCACATAAAACAAATACCTTGTAAAATAGCGTGTTACAACACAAGTAAATCAAAGACAAGGATGGGTAATTCACCAATTGTTCATCAAACTCACGTATATTAACAAAAAATATTCATCAATACTGAAACTTAATGTGACAACGAATATCACAGACCCAGGAAACTAACTTGGCAGAGTTACGTATGCAGCAGAGTCAAAGATCATACGCGATGATCGCGAGTTTGCGCCAGAAGAAGAGAGATTTAAAAAACAAACATGGGCGAGTGAGAGGGGGAGAATTTTATCATGTATATACATACATGTAACGGAAAGGGTGGTTCGTGGTCTTATTGACGTGGCCGACAGCGTGGAATAAAATATTTTCCCAAAAAGTGTATATTGGAGTATTAGACAGAGTTACGTATGTAGCAGAGTCAAAGATCATACACGATGATCGAGAGTTTGCGCCGGAAGAAGAGAGATTAAAAAAACAAACATGGGCGAGTGAGAGGGGGAGAATTTTATCATGCATATACATATATGTAACGGAAGGGGTGGTTCGTGGTCTTACTGACGTGGCTGACAGTGTGGAATAAAATGTTTTCCCAAAAAGTGTATATTGGAGTATTAGGCAGAGTTACGTATCTAGCAGAGTCAAAGATCATACACGATGATCGCGAGTTTGCGTCGGAAGAAGAGAGATTAAATAAACAAATATGGGCGAGTGAGAGGGGGAGAATTTTATCATGTATATACATACATGTAACATAAGGGGTGGTTCGTGGTCTTACTAACGTGGCTGACAGCGTGGAATAAAATGTTTTCCCAAAAAGTGTATGTTGGAGTATTAGACAAAGTTACATATGCAGCAGAGTCAAAGATCATACACGATGATCGTGAGTTTGCGTCGGGAGAAGAGAGATTAAAGAAACAAACATGGGCGAGTGAGAGAGGGAGAATTTTATCATGCATATACATATATGTAACGGAAGGGGTGGTTCGTGGTCTTACTGACGTGGCTGACAGTGTGGAATAAAATGTTTTCCCAAAAAGTGTATATTGGAGTATTAGGCAGAGTTACGTATCTAGCAGAGTCAAAGATCATACACGATGATCGCGAGTTTGCGTCGGAAGAAGAGAGATTAAATAAACAAATATGGGCGAGTGAGAGGGGGAGAATTTTATCATGTATATACATACATGTAACATAAGGGGTGGTTCGTGGTCTTACTAACGTGGCTGACAGCGTGGAATAAAATGTTTTCCCAAAGAGTGTATGTTGGAGTATTAGACAGAGTTACATATGCAGCAGAGTCAAAGATCATACACGATGATCGTGAGTTTGCGTCGGGAGAAGAGAGATTAAAGAAACAAACATGGGCGAGTGAGAGGGGGAGAATTTTATCATGTATATACATACATGTAAAGCATTTTGTTTACTTAAAAATAATTTTTTTTTTAAAAAAAATGAGAGAAGAGGAGAAGAAAATGTAGTTTATCTAATAAATTTTTAAAGAAAACTCAAAATGAAATGTAGTATATTGTTTATGTATGAGCTTGATTAGAGAATGTTAGTGGTTCGATTCTCTACACTAACATAATTTCATCTACTTTTTGCATATATATAAAAGGGGTGGAGTTTTGTAATTTTTAACGCGTAGGGGCAAAATCGTAAGTTCACATATATTAAAATGGCATATATCAATAATTTAAATTGGCAAAAGAAAATAGTAGATTATGCTCAATTACTAAAAATATTTGTTGTAACTATATACTATTCAATATTTTAGAAATAATATAAACCAATATTTATTAATTAAAAATAAAAATAAAAAAATGGGAGAAGAGGTGGTTTATATAATAAGAATTTGAAAGTAATTTGAATACAAAGTGTATCACAATTGGCCATGGTATGAGTACACCTGCAAAAGGTCATTGGTTCTATTCCCAAAGCTATCATAATTTGATCTACTTTTTGCATAAATATAGTGACGTGGCTGTCGCTGACCGCGTGGAATAAAATGTTTCTCCAAAAAGTGTACGTTGGAGTATTAGTTATGTCAGGTTTGAATATAGGGATGTACTTAAACTCTTGGAGCATTGACTTTGGTAACGTTGGCTAATCACATTCTCCTTTATACCTGGCATAGAGTTCAAACTAAGTCAAAAAAATAAGTTATAACAGCAAATACTCTATTTCAGTATTCACTTGAAGTATACAGTTTGTAACTGACATAAAACTGATGTCTTCGTAAAAATATAATCAGCTCAATAATCAATGTGTACAACAAGATTTACCGGATCAACCGATTTCTAACTTGTAGATATATAGTACAATGATCACTTGGATATATCAGTTAAAAAGAATAGAAAGACCTCTAAATATTCCAGTCTCTAAGAAAGGATTTCCAGTTCCCTGAAGATCTTTTATTCCCAAGCTCCTTCACCAGAGTGTAATTGCATGTTTGCTGCAATCACATTATGATATAGCATCAGATCAGAGAAACAATCTGCTCAAAATGTTGGTTACTAGCAAGAAATGGTATAAACACAAGGCACTTAGGAGATGCGACAAAAGATCCTAATAATGAAATCTTAAACTGCAATTTTAAACTAGAGTAAAAGGAACTTCGCATTAAACAGAGGGAGTGAGAAAGCGAAAGTGCAACTCATTGTTGTCATTGACTCATTGCTATTATGTTTTAGCAAATATAACTTATATAATTCGTATACAGTGATTAACTAGCACTAAAAATCACCAGAAGAAAAGCTTGATCAAAGTTAGTACTGTATTCGCTGAAGGCACATTCATTCAAAAAGTAGAATAGTTAATAACAATAAAGTTAAGACTAGTGTATGGACTAACAAGTAACAACCTAAGAGCATATGCATCAATGAAAAAAAATAGTTGATTCGTTAGACGGATTGACGAATTGACGGAGTTTAGTTATGCAGCAGTGCTTTTTTTAGCCCGTCAATAAAATTGAACTTCGCCGATCCGTTAGCTACTCCATCATTGATGGAGTAATTGATGGATTGATGGCCATCAATTTGATTGATGGACCAAAAAACATTGTTGCATTGATAAAACTTCATCAATTCATTGATTCGTTAGACGGATTAACTACTTTGATTTGTACTGCTACATAAAAAATAGCAAAATAGTTAATTTTATTTGCATAGTAATAAACTCCATCAAATAAATTGACGAATTAACGGATTGAAGGCCGGGAATGGGTGTGGATGCTCTAATAGAGTACATATTACAAGATGTCTGATGCATAATCAACACATCAATCTTCAGGTGCATTTTAAGTTCTTACTAGGCAAGATTAGGAACTTAGACAGCCATGCATTGTATAATGCGAGAATATTTATTTAACAAATAAACATAAAATCTGAAACTAAAACAAACCTTGAGGCACAGGTTTCTTTTGGTATCACAGATTGGATAATCTTGAGGGCAGCAATGACGGCGATCATTACAACATACTGCTGAATCTAACTCACAACATTTCCATGACAGACATAAACCAAAAAGGCTCCATGAACAACAACATGTTTCACCTTCTGAGCAGGAGAACAGAAGGAATGTTCCTCACAACAGTAGAGCCTTTAATTATGGATGACCCACGATTCATTCTAATCAACTTATTAGTCCCACCAGCTGATAAACCCAACCTAGAAGCCTTGAACTCTTGGTGAGTAAGATGAGCAAAGGCATTAAGTGACAAAGTATACGATAATGATGAATTAGGTGCTAAATTGTTGTTGTGTTGGGTAATGTAAGCATAATTTTCTTGGAATATTTTGAACCTTAACAGCTTTTCTTCATCACAAGTGTATGTTTTGTCGTGAGATGCACACCAGGTTTGGAAGAGATCATAAGTAGTAGATGAATGTATACAACATGGTGTGTGCAACAAAAGTACAAAAAAACAACAATGAACATAACTCATTCATTGTCCGTAAAGAGTGGTGTGTGTTTTGCAATAGATTTTTGCAGAAAAAGTGGCGGGTTTGTTAAAACTGGTAGCTGGGTTTTTGTGATTGGAAATCGTACAGAAAGTTGTCCATTAGCATACTACTTTACCAGGTATGTGTACTAGTTCTAAACTTCTAGTGTTTATAAAACAGGCCACGCTGATACAAGACAGACCGGGAGAACATTCTTTATATCAAAGGACTTAATTTAATGACTGTGAACTATTTTACTTATTCTTCCACTGTATTTATTTACGGGTTAAATATCAAAGTGGTCAATTAAGTGAAAATCATATATCATTTTTATCCCTGATCTCAACGGTAAAGTCATCATAAATATCAAACAGATAACTCTAAATATGTGTTCGAAAAGATATTTTCTCGAGTTCTAAACATATTTCTTCAATACTAATACAACCAAATGAAAAGCTATGAATTTTAGTATTTCAGATAATTTATTTAGATTTTAAAAAATTCATTTACTATTCATTTTTAATTAAATCAAAGTAAATAACTAGAAAATTAAAAATGGGTTAATTATCTTGTTGGTCACTGAAGTCGGCTTAATGTATCAAGATGGTCACTGAACTGAAATTGGAATCAAGTAGGTCACTATCTCGAGTCATTTGTTCAGCCCGTTAAGTCGTTTGACTTTTTTAGACGGAAGATGCTGTGATGTGGATAAGATGCTGACATGGCGTGTCCAACTGTTATATTTGTTAAGTCATATGACACATATGAATATCTCTTCCCCTGTATATATATACATACAGATGTATGTATCTATAATATATGTCAGGGTTCTTAGTTTTTAAAATCAATTTCTCTTAAAGAGTGTGTATTAGTTTAATTCATCTTATATATCTCTTCAGATCTTATTTGTGTTGTAATAGTATGAATTCAAATGAATCTTTATGATATGCAGTGTTATGTAATAAGAATAATGTAATAGCAGAAAATTCAAATATTATTTAACAAAAGATCATGTCATAACAAAAGATCATGTCATAGCAGCATAGATTATATCCAGCGTGTACATAACATAAACCTAGTAATAAAAGATAATTTTCAGAATGCAAGTCTGATAACAAAAGAGAGGCTACATTCAAATTGACTTAAAAGTCTTGATCAAGGTATTCTTCATCTTCTTCCCTGATAGACAGTGCAGGCTTCCTCCTTATTTCCAACTTTTTTCTCTGGCTTGGAGCTCTTTTCAACTCAAATGCTTGAGATGCTGTATTTTTAGTCCTCCACGGTATACAAGCTTTTCGTTTTGGTTTGTATGTCCTTTTCGGCTTGTCTGTCTCTGTTGTAGTCTCTGTCGTTGTAGTCTCTTTTGACTTCTCTTTGCCTTTACTGAATTCCTCTTGTGGAGTTGGACACTTGTTTTTTCTGTGCCCAGTAGCACCACACACACTGCAATGCATGACTCTTGTTGTGGTATACCTTAGAATATCTGAACCTTGATGTATTGGTTGGCTTGCTCTACTCCTGTTGCCTCCCTCCCATTCTTCCCGCCTTCGAAGCTTTTTTGGACGTCCTCTCAATTTTTTGGGAATATCCGGTGGCAACAATGGATCTGTGGTCTGAAATTCCCAGAACTCATCTCCTTTTATGGCCTCAAGAGGTTGACTATAAGACTGTAAGTACCTATCCCTTTTAAAGAAATCAGAAACAAAGTTAATTGGTTGTTGCCTGCTATCATGTATAGCTGCTATGGCATGTGGACAAGGAATTCCCGTCAATTGGAATACTCGACAAGCACACGTTTTGTTAACCAAGTCAACTGTTACAACCCTCACACCTTGTTTAACCTGCACAAAAAATTCATATATAAATATTGCCTAGTTCCATAAACTATCTAAGCTCATTTTAAATTTAACTTTACTTACAGCATAATTTCTCACTCCATCCCATGTGGCTTTCCAATTTCTGGCTTCAGTTACATACAAATCAAGTTTTTTTTAATGTTTGGACAAAGGATTTGATCACTGCTAAGCATTTCTTCCTTCTTTTTTTTTTAATTCTAGTCATGAGCTTAAATGTAATCTCTTGTATCATAGTCAAAACTGGCATATACCTGCATTCAATTTGCAATAAAAAGTAGCTATGATCCATAAATTCAAAGTAGCTATTTAATTTAAACTTATTAATTAAACATTCATATACCTCTCAGTTATGATCCATGCGTTGAAGCATTCAGACATGTTATTCTCAACATTGTCCGCTTTTGATGTTGTTTCAAAGTGAGCTTTTGTCCAAGTTTTAGCATCAAGGTTCCTTAGTTGGTCATAAGCAGGCCTGGAAAGTTTTGCTATGTTATTCATAGCTTTCTGATGCTGCACAGGGTGTGTTGCAGTTGCTGCTGTCCAAAATGTTTTCCTTAGAACTACTGATGGAAACTTTTTCCTAAAGTTGGCGTATAGATGTCGTGTGCAGAATTTATGTTCTGCGTAAGGCATGAAATCTCTCATTGCGTTTTCCAGGCCCTACACACAAGTAATATACAATAGACAAAACATCAGAAATATTAAAATGACATTAGACATATAAATGACAAAAAATGCAAGTAATGTACCTTTTGTTGATCGCTTATGACAGTAAAACCATAGTCATCACCAATGCAAGTAATGGACTGATCTCAGTTCATCACTCTCAAAGCTAGACTCATGACTGCTAACATCCCTAAACTTCTCACTAGCCAACTGCTCCTTGAATAACTTACGTGATTGCCTACATTCATTCAATTCTTCATCACTATTATCAAGACTAGAGCAGTCATCATCACTCGATTCAGTTTCAATTAAGTAATCAGGATCATGGTCACTATCATTTTCAAATGTATCAATCATCGGAGAAGCAAAGTCAAAACAATGATCAATATAAAGCTCTATCTTACCGTAAGGCAGTGACACATTAACTAGCTCTCTAACAGAGTCATCATCATACACAATCTTCACCCCATCAGTAAAAGTATGACCATTTGTTTTAAAATAAACAAGAGATGAAGAATCATATCCGAACTCCTTACCAAAATCCTCCAAATCGCGAAAGGAGAACTCCTCTGTGTCAAGATTGACCGTATCCACCTTCCCACCATTGTAGCTCGGTTTCGAATTATCCAAATCACCATGATGATGTACATATATGTTAACCCTTGTCGACATACTGCAAAATCGAAAATAAATAATTGACATGCGTTACAATTGATAATTGATATAGAGAACACAATCGATATATTATACCTTACTAGTTGAGATGCACTCCAATAACTTCACAATCTAGCACCAATTTTTGATTTCAGAATTAGGGTTTTACTTTCCCCAATTCTATCGCACTGTAATTTAATGGAGTGTTTTAATTTTTTCTATGATAAACGTTTAATCTGATTCTAAACTGGGGTTTACACTAACTATAGTTAACTAATTAGAGTTACACTAACAGGCGTTAGCCACATAGATACAAAGCTTGCAGGTCAGCATTTTCCGTCTAAAAAAGTCAAACGACTTAACGGGCTGAACAAATGACTCGAGATAGTGACCTACTTGATTCCAATTTAAGTTCAGTGACCATCTTGATACATTAAGCCGACTTCAGTGACCAACAAGATAATTAACCCAATTAAAAATTAATAGTAAATAATTTTAAAAAAATCTAAATATAATATCATAAATACTAGACTTCATAACTTTTCATTTGGTTGCGGTAGCATTCAAGAAATATGTGTATTACTCGATATAAATTATTTTTACTTTTCAAACATATATTTAAGGTATCCGTTTGATATTTATGATGATTTAGTGATTAAAGATATCTCGTTGAGATCGGTAACGAAAGTAGTTTGATATTTAACCCATTTATTTACTCCCCTGCTTACCTACATTACAAATTTTTTTCTCAACAAGGTCTTTTCAATTGTTTTATGATTTTATTATAGTTGATATAAAATCAATCTTACAAAAATTAAACATGAAGAAAAAGGTATTTTAGCAAGAAAAGAAAAGAAAAGAAAAGAAAAGCAAGGCAGATAACATGTTCGGTGTAATGTCCGACCGGGAAACTAAACTACTTTTTGGCCCAGTTGTATTCAACTCTCCGGCGATCACAAGGTATCAACTTTTCTTCTTCACTTTCTGTAGTTCTATCTACATTCTTTCAATTTATTTGAGTTACAACTACATGCTGATTGCTGCTTACACATATGGCAAACTATATATTTTAGAATCTTGTTTTTAATGTGTGATTGTATTCATTATAAGTAATGACCTGTTTTTTCCAACTTTATTTTAAAAATGAGCTAAACTGCACAAGGTATCAGACTACAAGGTATAAGCTTGCCAAGTTCGTAAACTTCGTAATGCTCTTATCTTGACTGAATTTGATGTTGTAATATGATACGTCTCTTGCCATTGGTGAAATTAATAGTCAGAATACTTAAAGGCATTAGGTCTTTTGAGAGTGCAAATTTTGTAGGACAAAAATATTGAAGGATACGAGTAGGAGGTAGAGATGATCATTCGTCCTCGAATTAGTGAGATTGATGTTTTTTTTAAAAAATAAAATAAAATTTGGTCAATCACAAGAAATGTATTAAATCACACACACATTTGTTTCCATTGAGACTCAGAACCCTAGACCTCTTGCTACCTATGTGATTGAGCTTTTGGTTAAATTTATATGAATAAAATGGATTAAGTAATGAAACATTTTGGATACGATATCCACAAATTATTACAAATTTCAGTCCACTTTTCACCTCATTTTAATCATTCCAACCGAGGTGCCTTCCAGTAGTTTCTAAATCAGCTCACCAGGAATTTATTATGTTACTTCTTTAAATGCGTAAAAGATGCATATGTAGCAATGCTAATTATAAGACATAATATAAAATATCTTTTGTAGATTCTACTTCTTGGTAAGCCTGGGGAGGAGGTTAGTTTGCAGCTCATACTAAGAGTAGTAGTTGATTCCGGGCTTGTAGTAAGTCACTAAGTCCTAATGTTTTCCTTGTTTCCCTCCTCTTATGCATATGTACGCGGCGCAACAAACAATGTATATTGTTCAGACACCTTCACTTTGTGCTTGTTTGTATGTAAATCCAGATCATGAGAAAACATGCCAGTAGTAATATCTGGTGAATATTTTGTTCAGAAATTACCGGTGGAAATAGTTGTGGTTCAAGCTTCAAGGAGCATACAATTAGCTCTAGTTCAACCCACCTGAGACTCTTTGATTGATGTTATTATCCTTTATTGAAAACTTTTAAAGAGTTGTCGGGAGAAAATGTATTGGTGAAAAACCCATTTGTAAATACATCTCTTCTCTTTGTTATCATATACTATAAATTATGATCTGACTTGAGTTCTCTGCATTTTTAGCAGACAAATTGATTCTATTGCATAAATAAAGCTAGAGCAAACTGCAGTCAAATAGTGATGTTGTAGGGCATTATTTGTCCATCATGATGAATTTTTGTTTTGGACTTTGGGTCCAATGTTCCCAATTAATTACATGTTACTCAAAGTATCAATCTTAGATAGCCGGAAGATTTTGATATTAATGTTACTTAAAGTATCAATGTTACATGTTACACTGGCATTCCAGTTGTTGATATCTTAGATGTGTTTTTTTTTTGCCTGGGGCTTCCACTTCAATATACCGGAAAGTCTTCATAACTGGAAGCCACACTTTCCAAACCTGTTTTTTGTTGATTATATCCGTTCGCAACCTTGATGACAAATCTTGTGCACATCTAGGAAAGGTATAGTGCTGGTTCTTCATTTTTGTAAACTCCAGTAACCGTATCTAACCTTGTCTTTTGACAGGGTATTGGTTGCAATTTCTCGAGGCACCTTAGGATAACTCGATTACTACTCCATGTAGTTGATGCCGCTACAGAGGATCCTGTAAACGACTATAGAACTGTTACAAAAGTATGTATGGTCATACAATATTTAGTTAGTTTCTTTGTTTTTCTTAGTATATTGCACTTTGTTGGCGTATAAAATTATGTTGTTGCATTTTGATTCCCACACTATTTTGGGGACCATAAATATATTTTTTAAAGCACTAAAGATGCTTCCGTAAGAAACGTGAGAGCATAAAGTTACTTCTGTTAGAAACGTTAGACGGTCTATCAGTAAACTTAAATATTGGGTAGGCAAAGGGATAAATTAGGCAACCGTCAACGCTCAACCATTCTTCATCTGTCTTCAAAACCTTTAATAAATGATCAATTGAATCTCCATCAGATCCACTCTCAAGCCCTCTCTGGCGAACAGATTTCCTCATTCCAGCGATTCAAAATTTCCAACTCTCGTCTATAGAATCTTGTAATTGCTAGAATTCCTGTATTCACCAGGTTCTCGTTCATTAATTTCCAACATATTTCCCGTAAACTAGCCACTTCTTTGGCTACCAAAATCTCCCACCACACCTCCTTAAAACCTATATAACTGGATCCCAAGGAATTCCTATTGTTGGCCTCTTTCCAACTACACACAAAGTCGTATATCCCACTGCCTTGGTTGAGTTGGTCAGAAAATCTTCAACTCCAGCTACTGTTTCATCGACCCATCAATTAGCTAATTCTTTGACATATGTTTGTCAAGTTACCCTCTCTCCCTTGATTTTACGCTGAACTGCTTTGTTTTGGTTTCAAAAAATTTGTATAAAAATTGTTTATGATTCCCAAACAAGGTTACCTGGTCTAACCATCAAATACTTATAACCCACTTGTGATCTGATGTGGATCCGACTCCATAGCCTACTTTCATGACTCTCCTTACTTTCAACCTTCTTAAACCATGCTATTTTCTTGTTTTTCAACCTAATTGAATCCACCGACAGCTGACTAAACTTTTTAATTATATACGTGGCTTATGATATTCGCAACCCAGCTTAAAGTTTCATTACCTATCCATGCCTAAACATCTAACGAATTTATGAGATTTTGGTCTGCCGTTAAAATCTAATGTTTTCAATGCTCTTTGTCTATAAATCCGGACCTTCCCTCAATCTTGTTGTCGCGGGAGCTCTGTGCACGAGGTATGGCCTTTTGTTTTTTTTCCAAGTAGAATATTGGCCTTTCTGTCTTGCTCAGGACTCACTTTCCCTTTAAAAATGAATTTTGTGGGTTGTTTTATGTTCCTTTTCTGCTTTGAAAAAAAGGATGTGCAGTCACCAAAATGTTTATTGTAACACGCGGCCATCAAACAGCAGAGATATAACTTCACAAGTCGCATAGTGCAATTAATTTTGTGAAATGGTTGTGTTGTTTTCTCGTATGTGGTAGGTTGACGTAGATTTTGCCAATGGCCAGATCATGAGGGGTTTGATAAAACACGCCTGGATGCTTCCTAATTCTATCATATAGTGTTTATCCAGAGCTAATCCCTTAAGCATTTATATCTTGCTTTAATCTTCCTAATGATACTAAATTCAGGCTGCAGATAGTTTGCACCACTGTCAGTTGTGTTTGTTTTGTTGTCTGAAACATTCAAATGATGGGAATGCTGATATATTAACCTGAAAATATCATTTTGTTTTCTCCATTTCTGATTTACGATTTGGTACTACTATAATATTTTTCATTTTTTTCCAGGCATGTATCAGCCTCTTTATTTGAGAATGGAATAATGAAGTACCTAGTGTGTGTACTTGCCTTACTGAATAGTGTTAAGGAAATTTTGTGTCAAAATAATTATGTTAATCATTTTTCTCGTGGAGTTAATCGGTTTACACGCTGAGTATATGAATTGGATTGCAGGAATGGCTTATGTATAATCCTGATTATCTCGAAAGACCTTCCATTGTGGTGCTAAATAAAATCCATATTCTGAAATATGTATCACAGCTGCTCTTTCAATATAAAATAGGTTCTGCTGTCCTTAAATAAATGGTCTTCCACAGTTTTTGTTAACAAGTGATTTAACTAGTCTTTAGTTTTAAGGGAGAGGGTTAACGTGGACCCTTTGACATTAATATTTTCTGCATGCATATAACAGGCTTCCTTACTTGAGGGAGTAAATAATAAGGATAGGTGGTGACGAGCTCAGTGTTTAGGTTGATGGATGCTCTGAAGCAATTATTCTGTCACTTTCCTCATCTGAGATGGAACAAGAACATAATCTTTCTTCAGAGATCTCTAACAAGGCTAGAAGAATCAAAGATATTGAGGATTATCTTCGGGCCCGTCCTCGTGCAGTTGTGGGATGGTGTTCAGTAAGTTTCTAATGTAGTTTTCACATTGCAAGCGCCACTCATGTTTTTCTGCTCTTCTGGCTCGTGAAGAATTCTGTTTCCTTACATTTATTTCTATAATTTGCATATCTCTATTTCAGCATTCGTAAACTCTATACTATATTATGTAGAGTTTTTTATTTAAAAATCTAGTAATTGCACAATCGCATTCCTTTCGTAATTGGGATATATATTACATGATCTTAAGTTGCAAAAGACTGGGAGGGGTCTTGTATAACATAGTATTTGCTCGTTCTTTACACACATGGAATTCTTTGATTTATTGGATAGAATAAGACATTGGTATATGAATTTGCACTGGTGCATTTACTTCTATATGTTTAAGGCCTAAAGTAGAAATGCTCCTGTAAATTCTTCCTTTTCTGGGAATGATTTCTAAACTTCTTTCCAACACTATGTTTTTTGTTTCTGTAGACTTGAAATTTCTGTGGCAAGTTGCTTGTCATTTTTTTAATTCAAAGTCAAGTTGGCAGCGATTAAGTTTTTACCTTTCCATGAGAGCTGTTATGTACTGCATAGAGAAATAATTTATTTCATATTCAGCATTATAGATCTGTTTCTTTGCATCGTAATGATAATATGCTCTTACTAGCAGAAAAGGAACCAATATTAACTAAATGTTGAAGAAGATATGAGAAGCCTCACGCAATTGCGGAGATCACAATGAAATTTTGGATACGTAAAGCATGGTTGCATGAGCAAATATGCATGTTCTTGGGGATCACTCATATGAGCAGTGGGAATGGTTTTCAGAGTAGAAGCTAAATCTGGTTGTCTGCTTCCACGAGATTTAGCAAATGTAAATAGAAGGTACACAAATGATATCTTTTTATTATAATAGATTTTGGTAGTAAATCATAGTGTCATAATATATTATTGGTTGGAAGATCATGCAATATAATATCTTAGTGGATTTTGTTAGAAGAACCAATATTATTAATTACACCTCAACTACAGTAGTTAATATTATAGATAAATATTGAAAAAGAATATCTAAGATACATTCTTAATGAATTACGTGACTGGAATAATGTACTGCTATTTATTGAAGGGCTTGCGATTGTAACTGCTCATGAAAAAGAAAAACTGATAGATCAGTTACGTGTCAAACATCTAATTTCCCTCATCCAAACTAGTAGTAATGAAGTACAACTGTTACTGCTCTATATTGTCTACTTCTAAGTTGTGGAATTATTATCTCAGAGCTCATCTGTTTTCTTGAATATCCACAAAACAATGACATCACTATCCACAAATTCTACTTGCATGCAGCTCAAGTTTTCAAAGATCTATCTCTACCTTTATTTCTCTTCAGAAGAGTTCACAGAATTTACACTACTCTCTGCCACGTGAGCACCTAAGTGCTGAACGGTTTCACACACACATGTTTAGTTACCAATTCTTCTAAAATCCGTTTAGAGAATAATGCACTAGTCGAATGGGGTGAATCGCGCAACAATTCTCCTCAATTCATTGTCTAGATGAGTTCAGTGAAGCTTGCACACGACTCATACTAAACCTGCATTTCTTTCTACTACTAAATATGTATATCATGATTATGTAATTGTTGGTCGAAAAAAAAATCTCTGATAGAACATTAGGTTAACTATTTCTTCCAAAACCTTAAGGTATTAGGGGAATGATTTAAAATGTATATTATATATCCGCATGCATGAGAGTTAGAAATGATGATGATTAAGTGCCACTAGTAGATAAACTGGTGTTGCCAAGTATCACCCACCCCCTCTCTCTATGCGGACACGTAGCATCACTTCCTCACTATATATACCCCCTCTTCCAGTTCAACTCCGTATCAAGCTTTCTTATTTACTATTAAATATCTAATATCATGAGGTGTTTCCCACATGTCAAAGGCACTGAGCTCAAGATCTGAAAAATCAGTAATGAAGGCAACTCAACCGAGGTCAAGGAAGGACAGCATGAGAAGAAGAGGTGGACCAGATAATGCGTCTTGCAAGTTCAAAGGCGTGAGGCAGCGGACTTGGGGTTCGTGGGTGTCGGAGATACGTGAACTTAATCGTGGAAAACGCATTTGGATAGGCACTTTTAAAGACTCTGAGTCCGCAGCTATGGCCTATGATAAGGCTGCTATCAGGCTTTTTGGTCCTAATACTAAGCTCAATTTTCCTGAGAGGCTACCGCAGGTGTCATGTCCAATCCATGCCACGGCTGCCACTAGCAAGGACACCCTCGTTGGTTGGAAGGAAATCGTAGAGATGCAGCAGGGTAAAAATCCACCAGCTATGGCCCATGATAAGCCTGCTGGTAGTCTCTTTGGTGCTTATGCTGGGCTTAATATTCCCGAGAGCCTACCTCGGGTGTCATGTCCAGTCCATGCCACATCAGCCACTAGCAAGGATGCCCTTGTAAATTCAAAGGGAATCGAAGTTCCTGAAGGACTTGTAGAAACATCTGATAAAGGTTATGTATTTTCTCTTACTAATCTGAATGACTTCCTGATAAACAATCATTTGATTTATTATTATAACAATTTTATATTGAACGGGAAACGATACCATGTAGGTCCGATTGTTAGTCACGATGAAGTCCAAGGCGATAATGTTGGGAAGAATGAAGGTAACTTGGAAGAAAGGTGTGACAAGATCAAAGAAAACTCGGAGAAGATCGAGAAACCGGAGGATCTTAAAACTGGTGTCTTGGACGATATTTTTAAAGATATTTTGGAAGAAGATTTAGGCTTGGGCGATTTTTGGCTCTGAATTGCCTGCTGGCTCACACCCTACCTAGCCTATTATGGATTTTATACTGTCACTCTATGTACCTGTGTATGTGCTGTTTTAGATATCGAGAGCAAAGATTTATGTTAAGTAGATCGTGCAAGGTCACATGATCTAATTAAACTGTTGAGAGTTGCATACTCTTTGCTATAAGCGAATGTGTAAAGCGAATAAATTTGTATGAATAAAATGTTTGATTCCGTTGGCTTTATATATAATTGTGCAAATTGGACACTAATGCCTTGTCTGCGTCCAGATTTGGTATAAACTTAAATTTTCTAGAAAGAATTAGAGTGTTTTTGTGCTTGTTTACAGTTACGTTGTGTTTGGTTGGGATAGATAGAATGAAATGGATGAAATTAAAGGAAAATAATGGGAATGAGCTAAAGAATGAAAGTTGTGAGTATCTAACTATTTTATATTTTAAATCTCATTACTTTCCGATCACCCCAACCAAATACAACATTATAGTTCGTACATTAACAGCGACCGGACAAGAAACTCGGTTGGCAAAAAAGAAAAAAGAAAACCCCCACAAAATTAATGTATTGACTTGGTACATGATTCCAAAAGTTTTGTAGGAAATACGGAGTTATTCTATACACAATAGCAGCTGGGGATCCTGGTACCCAAACATGAAAAGGAGATGAAATCTCTAACGATATGAAGCAAGGACTAACTGTTCAGATGATTCCCAGTATCTGTTATGAAACCATAAAGAGTCTGCTTCAACAGCATAATCATCTTGGTTGCGATGCCAACTGAAATAAGCATGCGTCTTATTCTTTATGTCAAATGTTCCGTGACCAAAACTTGCTTCACGATAAGCTGAATAACTTGGCTGTGGTTCTGTCATTCTGTACCCACACACATTTTTGTGTTCATAAAATTTATATATTTTACCAACGTCGATATATCAGGAGTAATGAAAAATAAATTCCATATATGAAAGACTTACTCTGTCACTAATCCTTCTTGATTTCCTCCATCTCCGATGGTAATGTAAACAGGTGCAGACTGGTCACTCATGGGAGTGCATTTCCTGTTGACAACATTGTAGCGGATATTGGATATTCGTTCCTGTGGTAAATGTACATACATTACCTAGGCATTAGTAAAAACCAGTGTACCTTAAAAAGAAGTGTCACCTGCTAAGTATTCTACTACGAATTCAAGACGGGGGCGTATACTTACAGATCTTTCATAGGCATGAACATGACCAGAGAAAACAACATCAACTTTGTACTCCACAAACCATGATTCATAAATTACTCTCATGGTTTCTCCTTCCATGTAGTGATGTGCGTAGCTGTTGTACATTGGAGAATGCATAAGTACAATGAGCCATGGTGTCTCACTTCTGTTCACCTTTGGTAGCTCATTTGTTAGCCATTTGTACTGAGGAGTATATTTTCCTACATATTTAGAGCTTAGTTCATGTTAGTTCATATTAATGCAACATAATGTGAACTTGGTCCTGGACCATGAGGCATACATCGAAGGCATATCACTTCTGCTTTACATACAAAACAATCGGAAATTATTAAGATAATAATCATCTGTGAGTTCAGTACAGAAGAAGAAAAATGATGCAACACTATTTGTCATAGTTGGATGGATCATAAAATTGCACTCTCACTTTTCAGTCTGAGTTTGAAACTCCGAGTGACTTTTATATCTACCTGTGGTAAGCAAAATGGCACTCTAACCAAGGAAATAGGGTACCATGACTGGGTTTAAAATTTCTTTCTTTGTTTACCAGGTTCTTCACAAATCACAATGGTTGCTTTTAAATTACTCCAGCATATTTGTCTGATTTATTTATAGCTGGTGGCCAAGCTACTAAATCCCATTCAGATATAAAATCTTACCATAAGCAGAGTAGGAAGACATGACGATGATGTATGCTGAAGCTCTCTTAATTGAGTACCAGAGAGGAGATGTACTATTTGCTGCTCTATAGGGCACAAAAAACCGATGCTTGTAAGGCTTGAAAGGTTCATATTCACCCTGAGACAAATGGTCAAACCAGAAAACAATAAGCAATTAGTAAGTTTAGGTTCAGATTCTAACAAGAGAGGTTACAAATGAGACTCATACAATTTCAGGAACAAAATCAATTTCATGATTCCCAGCTGTCCAAATCCAAGGTTGATAAGCTGCACTTCTCTCTATAAACCTTCCCCAAGTATCCCACCTGTTGTTATCATGATTTGGATAACAATCAGCATAAGAAAGGTCTCCAACAAACAACATTGTCTGTCCTTTTGCTGGGTTCAACTCATAGTGAGTAAGTGTCTTATTTGAGTCAAACGTTTGGCCAAGATCCCCTGTTAAAACAAGTTCCACTAATGTAAGTTCACCAACTAAACCATGTGATTGATGCCTTACGAAGCATTTTACTGTACTATGAGCCTTCATTGTTGAAGTAAAGGATATAACATATAAGTTGAGATCACACACCAAATAAGCTTGTTACATAATGACAGAATTAGCGTCGTGCACAAAACGATACTTGAGGCTTACCTATAAGGCCGAAGGTATAAGGAACATCAGGGCCAACTTTAGGTGGGGTTGTAAACCAAAACTGACGTGCATAACTTCCATGGCCAATCTCATAAATGTATTTGGTATCATACTGCAGAAGTAGAAAGAAAACTTCAAGTTACTGCAATCTTTCGGAAATGCAAATCCATTTGAACCACAAGCAAACTTCATGTACATACATATAAGAAAGAAGAATCCTAGACAAGGCTTGCCGCTCACCTCCAAATTCTTTATGGTGCAATGATGAATATAACCCGAACTGTAATCGTAGTACTTGTAGGTAACAACAGTGCTATTTGCACTTTTCTTCACCTTGCTATCCTCAGCCCAATAAAGAACCATACTTGAACCAACTTCATCAGGAGTGATCCAAGAGATAATCACACCCTTCCCCTCATGATCACCTTGGGTGATATGAACCTTTCAATATCAATACTACCTCATATTAAAAACCAAGCAGACACACAATGCATTCAATTAACACAACAGCAAGTATAAAAAATATTACAGACACATACAGGAACACATATACATGTAACGTTAGCTAAGATCCCTATCCGGCCATCTGATTTAGAACCATCATTACTAGAGTAAAGTGCACTTTGCGTACTCGTACTTTAGTCAAAACCCCACTTGCTCGATTTCCCTCATTTTCTTGAATAGCAACATCTATCTTTGATTCTAAAATTTAGGACCAAGTTTCATATGTATTTGGGACTAAACTCATCAGTTTTAAAGTGATCAAGTTGGAGTTTACAAATCATACACATAACAAAGGAAAAGGTTAAACTTTCTTTGAACTATAAATCCCTATCATGATCCAAGGACATAAGAAAGTAAAAGGTTAAACTTTCTTAAATTTAACTGTCCTCATGCTCAATTCCTCAGTTGCAGGTTCCTACTCTACCTGCCACCTTTCTCTGTAACAAAACAGGTGAAAATATAAAAACAAAAATTGCATACAAGTAAAACGAAATAGAACCTGTTGGGGAGCATTATAGCCAGCAGGAACTGTGAAAACATCACTGTGTAATGGCATGTCAAGACTCAAGCTTTTATCTCTCACGTAACTGCTAGTTAATCCACCATAACACAACTCCACACCATTCATCATCATCATCAAACATAGATGAAGAAGAAGATGTACATGTCTTGCACGACTCCATTTCAAATCCATCTCATAAATTTTTGTTAACCAAATTTTTAAAAGCCGGGTCGTGTTTTTTTGAAGCTTAAAATACTATGTCGGTTAAAGGAAGGCATATTCCAAGTGTTGATACGAATAAATTTAGGATAGGGGCGAGCCGTTGAATGCAAAAAGTGATCAAGTTGGAGTGTCCGAATCACTCACAAATAAGCACCTGGCAGTCTGGACTCAGGTAGTGTGTATCATGTCCGTTTGTGCTACTACAAATCTATCAACCAGTCAACACGGCACATACTAACATCTAACATTCGGAACAAATTAAGAGGGAAATAACAATTTAATTTTATATTGAACAAATTTTTGTTTGAAAATTATAATAGCTAAACACATCTACGTTTGAATTAAATTCATTTATATAAATATAATATTGAAATGATAGTTATATATGCACACCCTTGTCGCTAGAGCTGGTCAAATGGACGGTAGTGTAGAGCGGTGCCGATTTTCTGGCGAGCCGGGTTGGTGGAGGACGGACACAGGACCGGCACGTTCCTGATGGTGAGCCGTGCCGGCCGTGCCGTGTCCAAGAAAGGCGGACTCGTGTGCGGGTTGACGAGGTGGTGCGGGTGGATTGGCGGGTTGGGACGGTTTGGAGGGTTGGCTTGGCGGGTTTCACTTTGTGCAGTGATTTTGTATATTCTTGTAGCAACTAGTGTGTTTCAACTTACATTTTCTTAAATTTCTTATAAGATTTTGTGTATCATGAAAATAAGTTTGGGAATGCTTCTTAAATTTCTTATAAGATTTTTAAAACATAAAAAATGAATATTCTTTAAAACATAAAAACGAATATTTTTAAAACATAAAAAAAGAATATTTTTAAAACATAAAAACTGAATATTTTTTAAAAACATAAAAAACGAATGTTCTTTTAACATAAAAAATGAATATTTTTTAAAACATAAATACGAATGTTTTTAAAACATAAAACACGAATATTTTGGATATAACGAGAGTGCGAGAGTGGGTGTGGGAGAGAGGAAGAGAAAGAGTATTTATAGAGAGTGGGTGTGCGGACCGGTCCGTGCCGGGTTACACGATTCACACGGGTTATACGGACCGGTCCGTGCCGGTTCCGGTTCAGGATATGCAAACTAGTAAACGTCCCGTTTAACTGCGATGAATTGTGCCGGTTTGAACCGGCTCGTACCGAGCCTATGCGAGTTATTTCAGCGAGCCGGTTACGAGAGTTGGCCGTGCCAACCCGCCCGTTTGGTCACCTATACTTATCACACACCCTAAATTCATCATTTGACCATGATACCCCTACTTCTTTATAGTTTTCCATCCTAACCCTAATCCTGTTTTCTAGTTTATTTCTCTTTCGTTTTATGTATAAAATATCTACATTAATTAAATAATCTAAAAGTGACAGATAAGTTATTAGTATTTTAATTATTATCATTAAATATTAAATACTTCATATTCATATAAACATTTTTTCGGAACCCATACTCATATAAAGTTTTTCTAAAGTAACTGTAAAATTTTAAATATTTAATTATCAATAAGTTAAAAAATATTTTAAATTTGAACGTGGCTAAAGTATTTTAAAAATTAGTATTTTTAAAGTATTTTAAAATTTTAAAAATAGTTTAACTTTAATTTTAAATCTGAGTATATTAATTTAAAAATATTTTAAATTAATGATAATCATTAATTTTGAGAAAAATTATTTTGTGTCACACCGATATTGTTGATAAAAATAATTGAAGAATAAATGTTAATTTAAGTATATTAAAATTATTTATTTCTTATAAAACAAATTTGGAGTATATACGAATTGTATAGAAAATATCGTCTTATAAAGTGAATTTTCTTTTTTTAATAAAAAGGAGATTTTTGTCCACATTACTTCCAATACTAGATAAGATAAATTTACCCGACATATCATGTACATAAATTTTTTTAAATAAATAAATATACATGATATGTTGAATCTTAATATTTTTATACGAACACAAAATTGGAATATATGATATTACATAAAATTTAAAATATATTTAAGAGAATGAATATAAATATCAATTAGAAATTTAAAATATAATATATTAGAATTTATATGATATAATAGAAAAAAAACCGATAAATGAATGATTTTAAGTGGAAGATAGTAGCGAAAATAGTCAATTTTTATATTATAAAATTTAACATATGTGAATATTTATAATATAAAATGTGAAATGGTGGGAGTACTAGTTACCATATGAGATGAGACATATAAAACTTGAAAGCAGGTGTTCAGTGTCGGCTAGTTTTCATAGATTACTGCCTAGGGCCACCTAAGATGGGGGCCACATTTTTCTATAATCTTTCCTCTAATTATATTTAGAGTAACATGTATTGTTATTAAATTCTTAATTAATCAGTTATAATATAATTAACATTGTAATTTTTTATACCAGACTAAAAACTTAACATAATAGTAATAAAATATTATTTCTTATCTCGAGTCATACAACAACACACAAATAGCATATTGAGTTAATCATATTTTTGTGTGTGTTATTTGTTATAATTTATATATTTATAATTAACTAATCATATTAACTATATTGATTATAATAGTTATTTGCTGAAATAAGTTTTTTATAACTTTACTCTAATGAAAAATTATATTCAATCAGCCATATTACAAAAGAAACTCAACGACTTGATTATATCATTTATTGAGAAACAAATTTTAGCTAAGTTAAATTACGATAACTTGATTAGAGATTTTGTACTAGTTAAAATAAGAAGAATACCTTCTTAGCTTTAATTTACTTATTTCTGAATTAAAATTTTTTAATGTAATTAGTTGGTGAAACTTACAAGTCTTTAAAATTTTTGATAAACGTAAAACCCCAAACTAGGGCGAGACGACCCTGCTGGTGTTGAGGTTAGTTTTGGAATAAAAGAGAATATGATGTGCAAACATCAATTTAGTGTGTATATATATCAGCGCTTTATTGAAAAGTATTATTTTCCGAATGATTTTTTAATTTTCCGAGCATGTATATGTGGTGATACATTCACAACATTAATGAAACAAATATCAACTAGAAATTATTATATTTCAGGGTACAAATTACAATATTTTGGCTTTAACACAGTAAATCTGTTTTTTTTATTAATTTTAGATAAATTTATTCAAATTAGTTTTACGTAGTTTTAAAACAACTACACAGGAATTGAAACTAATTTTTCAACGTTTAGTTTTTAACGTTTTCTTTGATCAAGTTTGGAACCCATCTTATCAACAACCACGACGAGGTTGAATCACACTCCTTGTTTGCTACTACATCATTTAGAGCTTTTAACTAAAAGTATAGGTAGCATGGTATAAATAAATATTTTAGAAAATATGTAATATTTTCTCCATTTTAATGGGATATTTGTTAGCTAAAATTTTAGTCAATCCTATATATTGATCATTTTGTTGAGCTATAGTAAAACTCCACATCATTTATTATCATATTCGAATTATATACTTTATTTTTAACAACTTAAATTATTAATAACATTATATTTTTGACGGATAGCCAACTATTACAGTAAACTTCATTCGAGCACACACCTTAGAATTTAGCAAATTTTACAAGTATTTTATATTATTTTAACTAATATCATTGGAGATGCTCTTACTAGTAAAATCATTCTTATGACTAATGAGAAGGCCCATGTTTGTAGTTTGAATCTCACTGAACAATTAAGATTAGGCCCAAAAGTTCATATTCAGCTGGCATCGTGATTTATACCAACACATGCTGGGCCTGTTGTCCAGCTGGTAGAGAGACTAGGCCCGACGTGGAATGCAATTAAATTTTTTTATCATATCAAACAATTCAATTACCACCCAGATTCTTGATTACAGTACCCAACCAACTGAAAAAAAATGGGCCTTTACTTCTTGTTGGAGATTTTAACACTATCACCTCACCAACTGAAAAAATGGGCGGGCAAATCTTTAGCAAACTAAAATGCAAGAACTATTGGAATTTTGTCAACCATTTAGGCCTGATCGATATGGGATTTTTAGGACCCAGATTCACATGGACAAAAGGAGGAACTTCTCAGTTGCAAGGAAGATTGGGTCATGCCCTTTGTAATAACCATTGGAGGAGTATGTATTCTGAAGCAACAGTTACTCATCTTCCTCGAACAACCTTAGATCATAGGCTTCTGCTTATCCAAGTGTCCGCTGCAGAATCAACTATAAGTGATCTTTCATGTCATAGACTTCAAGCCGCTTGGTTCCTTCATCCCTCATTGAAAGAGACCATTTGTAAATACTGGGAAAATTGTGAAGGAACTTCACTTGATCACAAGCTTAATACAATAATGCAAGTCGCAAACAAATGGAATAAATCCACTTTTGGAAATATTTTCAGCAGAAAAAAAAAGACTAATTGCGTGACTAAATGATATTCAAAATGCTCAATTTCACCACTTTGTAAGTGGCTTATGGATCTTAAGATCAAATTGAAGCAGGACTATATTGATACGCTCAGACAAGAGGAAGTATTCTGGAGGCAAAAATCAAGGAAAAAGTGGGTTAAAGAAGGCGATAAAAATACTCATTTCTTCCATCTCTCTGCGACGGTTCGCAAGAAGAAACAAAAGATTTTATGTATTCAAGATGATGATGCACAATGGCAAACAGACCCTAGTCATCTTGAAATTATGGTGTTCCAGTACTATAAAAATCTTTATACAGTCCAAGTAAACATTCAGAGCTATATAACACCCCAAACTTCTCTAAGCTAACTGAAAATCAAAAGTTGCACTTGTTGAGTCGTGTATGAGAAGTAGAGGTTAGAGCTGCTGTGTTTAGTATGCACCCCTCTAAAGCACCGGGACCAGATGGGCTACAACCTATATTCTTTCAAAAATTATGGCCTAAGATTGGAAAAGAAATAATAAGAGAATTTCAGCAGGCACTTACAAGAGGCGGGATAAATAAAGAAATCAATGAAGCCCTTCTTGTGTTGATTCCTAAAGTAAATCACCCAACTCATCTAAACAAACTCCCGTCTCATCACTTTCTGTAATGTCATTGCAAAGATTATTACGAAAACTCTTGCCAGCAGATTGAAAAACTGGATGGGTGATTTAATTCCAGAAACACAAAACAACTTTATTAGTGGCCGTCAAACAACAAACAACATTATTGTCACTCAAGAAGTCATCCACTCTTTACAGTAAAAAAAAAAAGAAAAGTAAAATGGGATATTTTATCGCAAAAATTGATTTCGAGAAGGCTTTTGACTTAATTGATCTCCGAGTTTTTCAATCAATCCTTGTTGAAATGAACTTTCCACCAACCTGGATTAAATTGATTCATTCATATTTTACTTCTACAAATCTACCCGTTCTGTGAAATGATGAAAAATTAGACATGTTTTTTCCGTAAGGGGGTTACGTCAAGGCGATCCTCTTTTGCCCTATCTGTTCGTATTTTGTGTGCAGAAATTGAGCTCCCTTATTGATGATGTAGTAGATAGCAAACTTTGGAAACCAGTCTCAACTTCTTCTAATGGCCCTAAGATTTCACATCAGCTTTTTGACGATGACCTGATTATTTTTGGTGAAGCCTCAAAAACACAAGTGAGTGTCATTAATAATATCATGGAGTTGTATTACAGTATTTATGGGCAGAAAATAAATTTAGAGAAATAAAAAAAAAATCTCGCCAAATACAAGTCGAACCACTAAAGATGAGTTAACTCAGTTGATGGGTCTCACTAAAACTCTTAATCTTGACAAGTATCTTGGATCACCCATGCTTCATGGTAAGAAACTCAATAAGCATTATGAGTTTTTAGGGCACAAAGTTAGAAATCGACTTGCAGGTTGAAAAAAAATTCATTATCGATGGCATGAAGATTCACTCTTATTAAAGCTTCATCTACAACCATTGCAAACTATATATGCAAACAATGAAGATCCCAGTTAAGGTTTGCAATAACATTGATAAAGTCAATAGGTTATTTTTATGGGGAGGTTCTGAAACTGCCAAAAAAATCAACCATGTATCTTGGGACAATGTGTGTCAACCAATACAAAATGGGGGTCTGGGATTGAAGAAAACAAGTGCAGTAAACATGAATCTTTTATGTAAGTTTATACTACCTCCGTTTTAAAATACTTGTCCACTTTTGACTTCTGGCACGTATTTTAAAATGCATTGACTGGATAGTTATATAAATTATTTTTCAAAATTTCTTTTTTTGAATAACAGTTTGATATTTTAATTTTTATTCACAAAAAGAAAATTAAAAAAATTATTTGTGTAGCTATTCAGTCAAAGCATTTTAAAATGCATATCCAAAAATAGAAAGTGGACACGTATTGTGTTTACAGATGGAGTAATAAATTATGGGTAGGGGTTATTAGGCATAAATACGTCATTGGGAGGAAAAAATGGTCCTCGCAAAGAGGATCTCCAATATGGCGTAACATCAAAATGGCATTTCCAATTTTGCGTGAAGGCATCAAATGGGTGGTCAATAATGGCACTACTACTCGTTTTTGGACCGATCATTGGGTCAGAGAAAACACTTTAGATATGTTTATCAGTGGCCCCTTTTCTGAGGAAGAAAAAAAACACGCAGTTAGCTACTATTGGGACTCTAATGATGGCTGGCTTTGGGAAAACATGGGTTCTCTGCCACCTAACGTCAAAAATCTCATTAGTGTTATACGAGTTAAAGATGATAGAAACAATGAAGACCGTCCCATCTAACTAACATCCTCGGGTAAATTTAAGTGTGCTTCTGCATATAACAACTTGATCATGAAAGGACCAGAGACAATTCTGCGAAAGCGTTGGGAAAAACTATGAAATATTATTTGCCCGGAGAGAAGAAGAATGTTCATGTGGCTTCTTGGTCATGATAGACTTCTTACCAATCAACATCTTTTTCAAAGGAACATATCTACAAAAACTAACTTTCTTTACCACAACTTTTGAAAATTGATTTGACTGGAACATCATGTTAAGAGATGATATTGGGATTTGGGAGAAAGAGTGGCCAACTATCTTTGCAGAAAATTCTAATTTTATTTGGCAGAAGCGCAATAAGAAAGTGCACAGCTCAAAGAACACCACAAATACATCCAATAACGCTTTACTAGCTCATGATACATTCAGTGAGATTCTAATGATCAAAGATAGATTCAAAGAAAGTAGCAACAAACCTGTTGATGTTGAACAAGCAAGAGTCACAATTAATATCAAATAGGTCAAGCCAAATTTTGGGGTTTGGAAGATAAACACTGATGGGGTAGTTAGAAGATGTTGGGCTTAATCTGAACTGTGGGCTATCAAACCTGGGCTTGGAGTGGTCTGATGCGAGTTGCTGGGAGTAGCAATCAACGTGGAGTCTAAGTAGGAGTTTGAATAAAACAACATTCACGTTGGAGTTGATTTAGGATTTCTGTTTTATTAATTTCCTAATTTGTAGGAACTATTTTCCTTTACTATGTTGCATTATATATTGTAACTTTTGAGCATAATAAACGTAAGAGGTTTAGCAATATTCTCTGTTCTTTCAAATATCATATAAACACCTATTATAGCTTAATTTGTGTTAACACTCTGGTATCAGAGCCTAGCTAGTGGATTGATATGCCACCCAAGGCATCAATGGAGGCAGCGAAGAACAAAGACAGTACGATCAAGCTGAACTATCCCATGTTGACAAGAGCGAATTACACATCATGGTCAATGAAGATGAAGGTATATATGCAAGCTCACGGTGTTTGGGAGGCTATATCGCCTACAGATCCAAAATCTACGACAGTTGATGAAAGGAAGGACAAAGTAGCGTTGGCTGCAATATATCAGAGTATCCCCGAGGATGTGCTTCTTTCTCTGGCAGACAAGGGAACGGCTAAGGAAGCTTGGGATGCTATAAAAACACTATGTCAAGGTGCAGAAAGGGTGAAAACAGCCAAGGTACAAACACGCAAGGCAGAGTTCGAATCCATGGTCATGAAAGAGACGGAAACAGTGGATGATTTTTCAATGAAACTGAACAACGTAGTGACAAACATCCGCGCACTGGGCGAAGAAGTAGTTGAGAGCTATGTGGTAAAAAAATTATTGCGAGCAGTCCCAGCTAAATTCCTGCAACTGGCGTCCACCATTATGCAATTTGGTGATCTCACCAAGATGTCAATCGAAGAAACTGTTGGTTCATTAAAAGCTCATGAGGAAAGAATAAAGGGACAAACAGAAGCTGTGGGAGGAAAATTACTACTTACCAAGGAAGAATGGCTTGAACGAGAACGAGAAGATGAGAGTAAGTTACTACTTACCCGAGAAGAATGGATGAGACGATCAAATAAGGGTGGCTCAGAAACGTCACAGAGATACAAAGGAAGGGAGTTTAATCGAAATGTGAGGGACAAAAGCAGGGTTCGCTGTTTCAATTGCAGTGCGTATGGCCACTACGCAGCTGAGTGCAAAAAACCCAGGAGTGACAGAGAGACGAGAGAAGAGGCAAACATGGTGTAAATACCAGACGACGAGCCTGCGCTGTTGATGGTCGAAAATGAAGGCAAGTCACTGCTGATTAATGAAGAACAAATAAAGCCCAAGCTGAGTCAGACAGAGGGAGAAAAAGAGATGGAATCCAATCTGTGGTATCTGGACAATGGTGCCAGCAACCACATGACAGGGCAATTCTCGAAATTCCATGAGCTCGACACCAAGGTGACAGGCCAAGTTAAATTTAGTGACGGATCAAAGGTGTTAATCAAGGGTAAGGGATCCATTATTTTGAACTGCAAAAACGGAGAAAGTAGAGTCTTAAATGAGGTATATTACATTCCTTCCCTCCGTAACAATATTATTAGTCTTGGACAATTGTCGGAACATGGTTACAGGATTACGTTAAAGGGCGAAAATCTCTGGGTTCATGAGAATCAAGGTGAATTATTAATGAAGGTGAAAAGATCCCCAAACCGTCTCTATAAAGTTATTATAAACAGTGGCGACTCAAAATGCTTGGCAGCAAGCTGTGACAACGTGACTTGGCTTTGGCACTCTCGCCTGGGCCATGTGAACGTCAAAGCCTTAAAACTCATGTCTACAACGAATATGGTATACGGAATGCCCGAGATTAAACCACCTGGCAAAGTTTGCACTGGATGTTTGATGTCAAAACAAATTCGAAAATCTTTTCCTCAAAAATCTAATTTCAGTGCGACAAAGGCCCTAGAACTGGTTCACGGAGACTTGTGCGGGCCTATCACACCATGTACTCCCGGAGGTAACAAATATATCCTTGTTTTAATAGATGATTACAGTCGAATTATGTGGACTTACATGTTGAAAAACAAAGGCGAGGCTTTTGATGCCTTTAAACGTTTTCGAGTCTTAGTTGAGAATGCACCAGGAAAAAGAATTGGAACTTTCAGAACGGACAACGGGGGAGAGTTCACATCAAAGGAGTTCAACCAATATTGTGAGAATGCAGGGATTACTAGACATTTTTCAGCTCCATACCCTCCCCAGCAAAATGGGGTGGTCGAGAGGCGAAATAGAACCTTGATTGAAATGTCACGAAGCCTTTTAAAGGAAATGAATATGCCTAGCTATTTATGGGGAGAAGCAGTGCGACATGCCACATATTTGATCAACCGTCTACCTACTCGAGCTCTCTCAGGTGTCACTCCGTATGAGGCATGGTCGAAGAAGAAACCACATGTGGAGCACATCAGAGTTTTCGGTTGCATAGCTCACATGAAGGTACCGAGCGTACATTTAAAAAAACTTGACAGTCGAAGCAAGGCAGTAATTTATCTCGGAAAGGAGGCAGGCACAAAAGCTTTCAGGTTGTATGATCCAGAGACAAGAGGCATATGTGTTAGTCGTGACGTGGTGTTTGAAGAAAAGAAAGCATGGAATTGGCTTAAAGAATCAGAGAAAACAGGCACGATAACAAACTCATTCACAGTGGTCTCAGATGCATACCAGCAAACAACCGAAGACAGCCAAACTTTAGAAGAAAACAGTGATTCTCTGTCAGACCATGACAATGAAGGCAACAGTGATACACACGGTGAAAATCAAACCAACTCAACTCCAGAAAGAGAGATGTCGAGCACACCTGGCTCAACTCAAAGTACCACAAATTCTGATTCTGACAGCGGACCTCACAGGTACAGGCAAATGAGTGACATCTATAATGAAACTGAAAGACTTGAGCTCGATGATAATGAAGAACTATACTTGATGGGTTTGGATGAACCCGCGAATTATGTTCAGGCATCAAAGGGAATTGAATGGAAGAAGGCCATGGAGGTTGAGATGGATGCAGTCGAGAGAAATGGCACTTGGGAATTAACAGAACTACCTCGAGGTCGAAAACCAATTGATCTGAAATGGATTTACAAAATAAAAAGAGATGCAGGTGGGAATGTGACAAAATACAAGGCACGAATTGTAGCTAAGGGATACGTGCAAAAGCAAGGCATAGACTTCGACGAAGTTTTTGCACCCGTCACTCGCATTGAGACAATCCGTCTCCTACTCGCTCTTGCTGCAAAAGGAAACTGGGAAGTGCACCATCTAGATGTTAAAACCGCATTTCTAAATGGAGAGATCAAGGAGGAAGTCTATGTTACCCAGCCTGAAGGTTTTGTCAAAAAGGGAAAGGAACACCTTGTTTACAGACTTTTAAAAGCCCTCTATGGACTGCGTCAAGCTCCGAGATCCTGGTACGAGAAACTAAATAAATGTTTGGAGGAACTGGGTTTTGTCAGATGTGCGTATGAACAAGCTGTGTATACAAAAACGAAGGATAAGGAAGTATTGATAATCACGGTGTATGTCGATGACCTGTTAGTAACAGGAGCCAGCCTAAATGATATCTGCGAGTTCAAAACTCAAATGGCAAAAAGATTCGATATGAGCGACCTCGGTAAGTTGACATACTATCTTGGCATAGAAGTAGAACAAGGGTGTGGTTATATTCAGTTAAGGCAGACAGGTTACGCAAAGAAGGTCTTGAACAAGGCAGGCATGTTGCAATGTAATCCTGCGAAAATTCCAATGCATCCGAAGGAGATGATAAACAAGGATGAAGGAGGAACAGAAATAAATCCTACTGAATTTAAAAGCATCATTGGAGGCTTGAGATATCTCATCCACACAAGGCCAGACCTGGCTTATTCTGTGGGAATCGTGAGCAGGTTCATGGAGAAACCCACCTTACTTCATTTGGCTGCTGCAAAACGTATATTACGGTATGTAAAAGGAACTTTGGATTTTGGGTTAACTTATTTGCAGGACAACGAGAATGAGGTGCTAATAGGCTATTCAGATAGCGACTTAGCCGGAAATGTGGAGGATCGGAAAAGCACAGGAGGGATGGTATTTTATTTAAACAAAAGTCTGATAACATGGGCATCGCAAAAGCAAAGGTGTGTTGCACTCTCGTCTTGTGAAGCCGAGTTTATGGCGGCTACGGCAGCTGCATGTCAAGCTATCTGGTTACGCAAACTTCTTATTCAAATCACCAAGTATGAAATTGCTCCGGTTACTTTGTTTATTGATAACAAGTCAGCCATTGACTTGGCTAAAAATCCTGTCTTCCACGGCCGAAGCAAACATATAGACATAAGGTATCACTTCATACGCGAGTGCATTGAGAATGCAGAGATAGTAGTGAAGCATGTGCGTACAGAAGAGCAACGTGCAGACTCACTTACAAAGGCCCTCACTGCTGTCAAGTTCGAAACTATGAGAGAGCTGCTTGGTGTGAAGAAGTGCAGACAGATATGTTCAGATTAGGGGGGTGTATTGTTGGGCTTAATCTGAACTGTGGGCTATCAAACCTGGGCTTGGAGTGGTCTGATGCGAGTTTGCTGGGAGTAGCAATCAACGTGGAGTCTAAGTAGGAGTTTGAATAAAACAACATTCACGTTGGAGTTGATTTAGGATTTCTGTTTTATTAATTTCCTAATTTGTAGGAACTATTTTCCTTTACTATGTTGCATTATATATTTTAACCTTTGAGCATAATAAACGTAAGAGGTTCAACAATATTCTCTGTTCTTTCAAATATCATATAAACACCTATTATAGCTTAATTTGTGTTAACAGAAGACATGGCACACAAGTGGGTAATGTGGGTCTAGCGGGTGAGGGAGGACTCATCCGCGATGCTCGAGGAACATGGGTGAAGGGATTTACGGGCCATATATAGGTTGGGAAACCCCTCCAAAAACCGAGTTATGGGCTCTCTTTCATGGCCTGGAGCTTGCATGGATTAATATAAGGCCTAGGTTTATCATTGAATATGATTGCAGTGATGCTTGGGAAGCCATCCAATCTGCAGATGAAGATCATGTTCATTATTCAGTTATCTCTAACATCTCTAACATTAGAGATCTTCTCGGAAGGAACTGATTTGTTTCGTCTCACCAAGTATATCGTGAAGCAAAAATCTGGCTAAAATAGGCATTGAAACCATCGAAGGGGTGATAGTTCTTGATGAACCACCAGATGAGGTGAGAATCCCGTTAGACCAAGATAGAACTGGTCAAGCTCGCTCTCGTTCAGTTATTGAATCTGATCTTCACATATTTTTGTAAGGAGGATACCTCCATGGGGTGATCCCCCCACCTTTGTATTCAAAAAAGATAATGAGGTATTCAATGTGCACCGCTAAAATACTTCTTCCTTAGGCTCAATTAGGTCTAAACATTTTCGATAGATCCTTTACATTTTAACGTGGACGTAATTATTACTTGAACCTTAAAATATGATGCTTTGTACGCAAAGGTTTTAAAAAAATGTCATACACATCTCAATCTTTTAAGTATCAATTATGTATATTCAGACTTTTACTCTGACAAACACCCCTGAGTCGTGAAATGTGAGCTACGGGTTTACTCTGACAAACACCCCTGAGTCGTGAAATGTGAGCTACGGGGCAAGAGTTATCTAATTAGGAAACAAATTAGATACGTTATAATATTTGTACAGATACAGGCCTTTAAAATATTAATATAAAAGGATGTTCTAAGCACTCCATTTTTCTTACCCCAACGAATTCATCTTTTAATTCAAAAGGATATATGTTATTTTGTGCTGATATATAATGTTGGGTTTGCTGGCCTTGATAAAAGACCTCAAGTAAGTTACCTGAGATTTTAGACATTTTAATTCAATTTTAGGGCTATCTTTGTAAATACAAGAGAGTGTATTCAATTATTACAAAAATACCATCTAGCTTTTATACTTAAAAATCTTTATATCCTTAGGTAAGTGTTTAGCGGGAAATATGCTTACAACTTTGAAAAGAAAGAGCTTCCGGGGGAAAGGATTTAGTTCCCTATACTTGTGACATCTCATCTCTCCCTTGTCTTTATGTAACAGATGTGCATTTTGTATTTTTGTTAAATATTAATTAAATACTATTTTTAATATATAGGTATATAATGTATATAGAGAAATAATAAAGGAATGTGAATATTAATTAATAAGTATTGTACGTTATTATTTATAGATGATGCTCAATTAGGGAAGACACAAGCATGAGTCACTAAACTTACTTGCTCAAGTATTTATAGATCTTCACAGATTTTTTTTCTATTTGGATTGGGTTTTTAAATACATTTTTTGATGGACTCAAGTATTGACTAATTCAAGATGGTATTGAATTTCTCTTGAATTCGTGTTGGGTATAGTCGTATAGGTTATTATTGAATTCATGTTGGGTATAGGTTATTGTCTAAACCTATAAATACCCTAATATTTTTTAAGCTAGATGGAAGATATAAAACTTATGTTTTGAGATAAATTAGTTTTTTTTTCCTTCTAAACTTCAATTAGTAGATTGTTTTGAAGGTTAGATCCAAATTATTTAGTTTATCGATTGATCTAAAGAATTTGATATTTAAAATTTACGTTTGTGGATTGATCTTATTCTTTTAAAATATCTTTACTTGTTATTTTCTTTATTTGTGGAGCGATCCACATTAAAATCAATGAAATACTATAACTTTTTGATACCCTATAATTTAAATAATAATTATTTTATTATATTTTAGAGATACAAAATAATAAAGGTTATTGCAGATGCTCTGGTATATTCATCCATTTGTCACTCTTTCCCGACAGTGCGTTAATGAAAAAAGAAAAAGATTAGGGGAAAAAACAGCCAAAGGCCAAAACTTGAGTCCTTTTCGTACACACAAACCAACTTTTTTGATTAAGCAACATTGCAAGAGTACTAGACTATTTAAACCCTGTGCAAAGTAGAAGCCTGCGGTTGGTCAAACATTTTGGTTTGACTGAGAGAGCAGTGGCTGAGCAAGGGAGGTTTTGATGTGGCTTGTGCTTCTGTTGTTTCCTTGCTCCGTTGGGGACTGAATCAAAACAGCATTTTGCATTGCAAATTTTCTTTCTTCATTTTTACCCCAAAGCACTAGGTACAACCCTGTTATGATCAACACTGCTCCAATAATCCTGTACATAAGTCATAATTTGTGTATTATTAATCCCGGGACATATTGATAGATATTTCCAGAATCAACTGAAAATCAAAGGCCGGGGATATGTGCATGTGGGCTTGTCTGCATGTATTATTGAGATATAAAGAGGCATACATGCACAATTAGCTGTTGAGATTGGTTTATAAATTTTATTATTGCTGATGTGCATATATAAACTATATGTTGAGTTCTGTGACTCTATGAGAGATAGAGATGGAGAGGATGCTGACCCTCCTAGATAGAATTCCTCGCCTAACGCAACGGAAGCCATAATGGCCACAACAAGGGTCTGAACAGGTTGATACACCGCCACGAACACCGGGCCTCCCCTCTCAATGCACCATATTTGTACTGCGAAAGCGATCCCTGATGCTACCACCCCCTGCATTGCGCACACGTACATATTTATTACTCATTTTTTCACTGATTATAAATCATCACATCTATCTTCTGATGAGATTGATTGTTTATTTTGTGTCTTGTCTTTTTGGGACAAAGGTATATATATTTATTTGTAAGTCTGCAACTAATCAATATTACAGGACTTCGTATCTCAAGTGACAACCACAGAGTATAATTCTATTCATCAAGCGCTTCCACTTTGTACAGTATGTTCAAAAAATACCTTTTGCATATATATATATTATTCTAAATATCTCATTTTTTTTGTTAAGTCTAAATATCTCATATTTAGTCGAAGTACTATAATTATGTCAACTAATATTAAAGAGAGACAAAAAATCAATTAAATAACAAGACCTATAATTTAAAAACTATGTGCACTAATTTATATTTATAAAATGATTAATTAGGTCTTACCGCATAAAAGACACTGAAAAGTTCTCCACCGGAGTGAATGAGCCAAGCTTGTGGATCTCTCTCTACAAAGCCAGCTATAACAAGAAACTGAATTACACCAAAGAAACACTGGTAAGATGTTACAGATAGCCTAGCCGGGTACTTCTTCAGCACCGGGGCTTGCAAGACGAGCCAGCCAGACCATGACAGACAATGTCCGATCAAGAAAATGCAACCGAGAGTCCAGTTCTTGGGCTTAGCATCGCCAAGAGAAAGCAACAATGGCGAAACATTGGGCCTGTGAAGTGGTGGAGTTGGACTGTATATGGTTGGCCCTTTGTATAAAGTGATCACCATTGCTCCAGCCACACAAAACAGTGTTCCTATCACCTTTCCTATGCCATCTTTTCGGTTAAGCCTTACTTGTTCTAACCTGATAATCCCACAAGCATGCAATCACTTATTTGATTTATGTGCTCAATATATATACTGCTTTGTCTTTGTTAAAATAAAAAAAAGCTATTACACATATGGATGATATTATGTAAGATAACTTGCCGGAGGATTGCAGCCATAAGGAAGGTAATGGCAGGGACAGAGTTCTGTATTGCGGAGGCAAAGGTAGGCGATGTGTTGTCTAGCCCCAGCAAGTAGAATCCTTGATTCGCTGTTATTCTGTCAAGTGATTCACCAAGTAAATAATGTTCATTATATCATTCAACAAAATTTTGAAATATACAAAAAATGATTAATTTAAATTGTGTGCTTATATCGATCGAGTACTAGTGTTAATTACCCAACGCAAGCAAGGAGGAAAAACTGGGTAAGAAATGAAAGAGTAAGCGGGGGACGCTCTTTCCTGCACGTATAAAAGAGTATACTTGTATTCATGCAACAGAAGATATTTTCAAAAATAATTATGATATGTAAAATGAATTGAAGGGGGTGAGGTACTTCTCGAGGAAATAGGCAAAGGGCAAGAGGAGAAGGAAAGCAAGAACATTTCTGTAAACAGGAAAGACAATCTTGCTGATGCCCATGTTAAGAGCAGCTCTGGACACAACATGAAAACCAGCATAACCAAACTGCAAGGCCAGCATGGCCACATGAAGCTGGACCTTCTCCGGCACCGTAAACCCCATTATTCTCCTACTATAATTCACCACTCCGCCTGATGATCCACCACCGCTTTCCGCCATCTTAATCTTATATATATTACTTTCTTATAATGATCTTGCCAACTAGGTGGTTAAATGGAGATCAACAATTACAAATCATCAAGTAGCTAGACTCATAGTATCCACTCTCTAGATGGAGATGGATGGAATGAGGAGGTTACAAAGAAATCAGGGAGATATATATAATACTACAAGTAGCTAGCTCCTCCGTAGTAGGGTTAGTTACAGGTGTTATGGGTAACTAGCTTATAGCCCGTGCGATGCACGGTTACTTAAATTTTATTTATAATTATTTTTTTTATAATTATAATTTTATTACTCATGCAACACACGATTGTTTTTTTAATATTTATAATTATATTTATTTATGAATATTTTAATATTTAAAAGTTATTAGTTTACATGATTAAATTATTATTAAAAAAGATTTAGCCAAAAAAATTATGGTTAAAAATTTGATATTTATTATATTTTACACGCTCAATTTAATATTTGTTTATATTGAGTTATAAAAATTAGATTTTGCCAATTTTATAGTCCACATGAAATTCACAAAATAATCTTTAATTTAGTTGTGGTTTAATAGTTCTTTTTCAATTAAAAACTATTCTAAAACTAAAAAGAGAATAAAGTGACGAAATTTAATGTTGATAATTCTAGATTTAGGAAATCTACTTATATGTAGTTTAGATTATTAGAATACGCTTTATTAATCAAATATAGTTTTTAATGTTAAATCTAACGGTTTTCACCTATCTATTTAACATTAAACGATTTTTATTATTTTGGTATTAAATGAGTTTTCTTATTTAATTACAACTATTTTTATGTTTTGACTTTTTAGAAAATCCAATCATAATATAATATCTTTTAACTTATATCATTTTTAGATAATAACTTCTTTTTATATGATATAATCTTGATCATGTATTTTTAAAAGTATTGGATCTAATGGTTGAGAATGTTTTGGCGGTATTTAGGACCAAACTACCATAATAACATCATTAGTTTTTCTTAATATTTATAATATTTATAATTTATAAATTTTTTAAATATTTATTGCTAAAATATAATATACTCTTTTTTGTAATATGTTAAAGATGCGGGAACTTTGAACTTTTGAGAAAATAAATTATCAATTAAAATATAATTTTTTTTGTAATAGTTCTTCTTTTAAAGTAGTACACCGTGATCAAAATTCTGTATAAATTTCATTTTTTTATAGTATATCCCGTAAATATCTATGTTATTATATTAAAGACTAATTAATGAAAGCTTCCTTATAAGTTTGGTCGCTTTGTTTGATCATTCAATCCATAATCATTGAATCTTTCAAATTAAATTGTTGAAAAACGTTAGATATAACAGTAAAATTATCATGTAGAATGATCTAAAGTTTGAATCTACCAACAACATATTAAAATTTATAGGTTTTTTTGAAAAATAAGAATTTTTTCATTTTTTCTTGCACACATATGTTATTTGATAATTTTTTTTGTAAAGTACTATTTTTCAGAAAAGTACTATACTAATTGATTAACAAACTTTTAAAGTTTCGAATTTAATAATTTACAATGTATATAGGTTTAAAAAGTTTGGCCTAGCTGAGTCTAAAATTTCAAAATAAGGATTTAGGAAATCTACTTATATGTAGTTTAGATTATTAGAATACGCTTTATTAATCAAATATAGTTTTTAATGTTAAATCTAACGGTTTTCACCTATCTATTTAACATTAAACGATTTTTATTATTTTGGTATTAAATGAGTTTTCTTATTTAATTACAACTATTTTTATGTTTTGACTTTTTAGAAAATCCAATCATAATATAATATCTTTTAACTTATATCATTTTTAGATAATAACTTCTTTTTATATGATATAATCTTGATCATGTATTTTTAAAAGTATTGGATCTAATGGTTGAGAATGTTTTGGCGGTATTTAGGACCAAACTACCATAATAACATCATTAGTTTTTCTTAATATTTATAATATTTATAATTTATAAATTTTTTAAATATTTATTGCTAAAATATAATATACTCTTTTTTGTAATATGTTAAAGATGCGGGAACTTTGAACTTTTGAGAAAATAAATTATCAATTAAAATATAATTTTTTTTGTAATAGTTCTTCTTTTAAAGTAGTACACCGTGATCAAAATTCTGTATAAATTTCATTTTTTTATAGTATATCCCGTAAATATCTATGTTATTATATTAAAGACTAATTAATGAAAGCTTCCTTATAAGTTTGGTCGCTTTGTTTGATCATTCAATCCATAATCATTGAATCTTTCAAATTAAATTGTTGAAAAACGTTAGATATAACAGTAAAATTATCATGTAGAATGATCTAAAGTTTGAATCTACCAACAACATATTAAAATTTATAGGTTTTTTTGAAAAATAAGAATTTTTTCATTTTTTCTTGCACACATATGTTATTTGATAATATTTTTTGTAAAGTACTATTTTTCAGAAAAGTACTATACTAATTGATTAACAAACTTTTAAAGTTTCGAATTTAATAATTTACAATGTATATAGGTTTAAAAAGTTTGGCCTAGCTGAGTCTAAAATTTCAAAATAAGGTTTTTTTTTAATATGAATATAGTTTTTATAAAACAAAATCACTATTTACGTATAATTTATTATTTAATAATAAATAATATTTGATTTATGATATAAAACTTAATAAAATAGGATTAAAAATATGCACAATTTTATAAAATTTTATCCTCGTATTATTATATTCTTTGTTGATTTGAATTTTTCTTAGATTTATTTTAATTTTTGAACATAGATTTCTAAATTTAAAATAGTTAGAAAAAATTAATTAAATTGGTGTTAAAATAATGATGACATAATAATTATTATTAGAATTTAAATATTCACTTTATTAATTTGGGCTTTATTTTGTGTTTTAAAAATCAGATTTTGACGATTTTACACCCCACATGAAGATAACTAAATTATCTTTAATTAAAAGATGGTTTAACAATTTTTATCTAGGTGGAATTGTCTATGGAAGATAAAAGAAAGTCACGAATTTTTTACTTGGAGAATTCTATTCAATATAGAAAACTTATTTATATTTGGTTTAAATTATCAAAATACACCTTTTAGAATTTAAATATAATCCTATTATTAATAAAATAAACTTTTTTAATATTTGATCTAACGATTTTCATTTATCTATTTAAGATCTAATGGTCCACCAAAATTTGGGATAAGATCCCTATTATGATTATTATATATAAGGATTTAATATAATAAGGATATCAAATATATACTGATATAAGTATCTTACTAACTGCTTTTATTTTTAATGTTTCGGTTTTATTTACGGTGTAAATAAAATTTTAAAATACATTATTACTTAAAAATTATTAAATAGAATAAAAATTATGTTAAGATTATATAAAAATTTATTCTCATATTATTATATTCTTTATCGATTTGAATTTGTTCTTAATTAATTTTGATACTTTATTGAAAGAAACATAAAATTTCTATATTTAAAAGAATTAGTGGAAAAATAAATAAATTGGTGCTAAAATAATAAAAAAAAATATTTATTAAAATTTAGATACTCACTTTAATATTTGGGGTTCTATCTTGAGTTTTAGAAATTGAATTTTGATAATTTTACAACTCATGCGAAACTAACGAAATTATCTTTAATTTAATGATGTTTTAATATTTATTATCTAACTTGACCAGTTGACCTACCCATAAAAATAAAATAAACTGAAAAGAAAAGATGGTTAAGAAGTTTTACACAAAGAATTCAATTCAATATAGAAAACCAATTTATAATTGGTTTAAATTATCAAAGCACACGTCTTAGTATTTAAATATAATCCTACCTTTAATCAAATACACATTTTAATATAAGTATTATATTCAAAATTATCGTTTATGAATATGAAACCCTCAGCATTTTAATAATATTTTGATATTATCCTTTTATGTTTGTTATATGTAAAATAATATAATTATAATTTGGATTAATCAAATTGTTACGTTCCTTCAAAAAAAAAGTGTTTAAAGAGTTCTCATAAGTCTCTTATAACTTAGGGTATCATTGTAATCGATATGAATTGTTATCTTGATATTTGGTTTAACAATTATTATCTAACCGGAACTATACATAAATTCAAGAGAAAAGATATTTAAGAATTTTTACATAGAAAAATTTTAAATTATCAAAATACAATTTTTAGTATTTAAATATAATTCTATTATTAATCAGATACACTTTTTAATATTAGATCTAACAATTCTCATCGATCTATTTAAGATCTAACTATAATTATTAATTTGGTCGTATACTGATCGTACACAGACCAGATCGATTTTAATTTTTCTTAAATTGATTTTAATATTTTATTGAAATAAATATATAATTTTATAAATTTAAAAGAATTAGGAAAAAAAAATTAAATTGGTGCTACAATAATAAAAAAATATTTATTAAAATTTAGATAATAACTTTACTGTTTGGGCTCTATCTTGAGTTTTAGACAACAGATTTTAACGATTTTACAGCCCACGCGAAGATTACAAAATTATTTTTAATTTAATGATGGTTTAATAATTATTATGTAACTGGAACTATCCATAAAATAAAGAGAAAAGATAATTACGAATTTTTACATAATGATTTCTATTCAAAATAGAAAACCCATTTATAATAGGTTTAAATTATCAAAATACACCTTTTAGTATTTAAATATTATCCTATTATTAATCAAATACAATTTTTAATATTATATCTGACGGTCCTCATCGATTTGAATATTTATAGTTTTATAATCCAACGGATTGTATACTTTTGGTAGTACAGTGACCGACCAAAGTTTTGGATAAGATCTCCCTTACGCTTATTATATATAAGGTGTTAATGATAGAGGGAGGGAGGGACCGCGGAAGCTAGCCCGGCCACATCAAGTGAAATTAAAATAAAATTAAGAAAAAAAACATTATTATCTTAATTAATTATCAACTGTTGTAGTCTTCAGTAGTGTACTATCGGGCCTTGTTACGTCTATGGCTGTCTCGACCAAGTACGTATGCACAGTCTCGACCAAACTCACATGCACCGCTCATCACTCGTTTTGATGAGAAACACCTTTCAATTAGTACTTCCTCCTCCGTCTCTATCAATTTTTTACATTGAAGTACGGGGCTCGGCACGTATTTTAAGATTTTTATAAAATATATTTCGATAAATTATTTTAAGTTTTTTCTTCTTCTAAATAAAAATATAATGTTTAAATTTTTATTTAGGAAAAAAAAATTTAAAAATAAGTTGTAGAGCTATACTTTATAGGAGTTTTAAAATACATGTCTGTAAAAAAACTGTAAAGAGAAATAAGAGGGACAGAGTCAGTAATAAACTTCTGTTAGACTACAACTGATCTATACATTATATGATCCCAGTCCCTAAAACAGTATTGAGGTATAATATTTGCTTCTTTTTTTAATGTAAATATATAGGATTCAGTTATTCCTATAGGCACTTAGGATTAGGTTTTTTTTTCCTATTTTTGATATTTAGTATGCTCTAGCTATTAAACTTTTTTATGAATGAATTAAAATAGATGATTTAAGTTGCGACTTAATTAAGCACTCGGTAGAGTAAATGAAAATGACATGGCAGAGGCAGGCCACTAATTATGATGATGATAATTGAGCTAATGGAGAGAAAGTGATGAATATTAATAGTAAGATTTACAATATAAATATTAATCGGCAGAAAGAACGAACGCACGAGGGGTGAGGAGGGGTAGGGTTCTTCATTGTCCTCCATTAATTAAAAACCCTACCACCACCCTCTTCGTATTATTTTTTATACATAATGCGTGCCTATGTATGCTAATTAGAAAACTCCCTGGACACTTTATATTTTTATTATGAATGTGTCGACCATTGATGTTCATCATGATTTTGCACGCCAGTCTTACTGTCTGCATCCATTTATACACCATTCTTCATTTGCTATCTACTTGGAAACGACTGAATGTAGGATCAAGTTGATTGAAAAATGTAATGACTGATGAGTCATATATATTACGACGACTAATAATTATGATTCCCACTCTCTAACATTTTAGTAATTTTAGTCATAGATCTGGTCTGATTCCCGTTTACTTTAAATGGCATGCTGCTCCCCGTTCCTTGACAACTACCATTATCATTTTCCGTCATGATAATAAAGAATTCCGACGACGCACTTGTCTTGGAATATACTCATGGCTTAAACCAAACTCAAAAACCAAATAAGAACTGCCACACTCAGACCCTTATTACTATCCTCTCGTGAACATAATATATATCAATAAGACATGCTATATATATTTATCAAGTTTATTTACTTTGATAAATATCGAAGTCATCCCTCGTTTCATTTAAATACATCATTTGAGTCACACATTCCAAAAATGACTCAATTTAGTCACAAATTTAAAAATTTGTATTAACTTCGCATTTCACACATTAATTTTACTAAAGTTTATAACCTCTACCTTTTCATGATACCACTTTGCATCAAAATGCTATTTAAATGAATCGCAACAAGTCTGATAGATTAATGGTTCACAATAGTATTTGCGGCAATCACAAAACAAGGTAACGTTAAGACTCATATCACGACAGTGTCTCCACCTAATTTTTAACAAGTTTATAATTCTTGACATCCCGAGTAAAGAAAATACCGCTACAAACAGGAGATGTTAGATTTTATTTATCATTTTTGCCGCAGCACCAGTTTTCTTCGACTAGATTTCTTTAAAAATTTTAAACCATCGTTCCCCTGCAATTAGTAGACGCAGGAAGAAACTTGCTCTTCTCTTTCTAAAGGTAGTTTCGGAGGCGAATCTCGTCTCGAGTCTAGGTCTCTTGTAGCTATGAGTTCCTGCAGCTAAAGTAGCTAAGGAGAAGATTGATTACATAATGCATCTCTGTAAATTTGAAATGTCATACTTCTTGATTCAAGCAAGGGAAAGCAAAATGTAATTGAAGCAATGTTTATATATTTGCAGACAAAGTAGCAACATTTTTTTTGTAATAATAGTCAAGTTCGGTTCGCAAGTATCTCCAATTTGACGAGTCGCCTTCACCTATAAATCATAATCATGACATCGCTAACAGGAAGAACCCTCATCTATAAATCTACATCAACACTACAATTTAAGCTCAAAGTTTCAATCGTCTGAATCTCTCTCATATCAGTAGGAAAGTTGAGGGGGAAAGCCATTGCTTCACACAATGTAAGGTAACCATCATGCCCTTCTATCATTTGTGATAGACTCGACAAAAATTCCATACATATAGATTGAGAAAAATGCTAGAGTACCCAATAAAATCTCCCAAAACATCTCTCAAATCCATTCTTAATGGTAACATTCTTAATAAAAATATGAGATCTCGCATGCATACATATGTGTTCACGAATTCAAATTATCAAGTGTCTGCCGCATAATTCTAGCCATATCATTCTGTAAAATTTTGGGAAATTTTGTTAGATAATCTTGTATTACTCATAGATTAAATTTTGCATATGCTGGACGCTTAAAATCTTAATCATCAATGATCATATGCCTCGAACCAAAGTACCAAGTTAAAAACTCTAACAACGGTCTTAGCAAGACATGACAAGACACATGACAAGACGCTTCTTTACCTAAAGAGCACCAAATATATTGTTCAAGAATCAAGATATACGGGGAAGATTTTCACATGAGTCCAGCAAGATGGATATCAATAAATAATTGGTATTAAAAATCTCTGGTTCCAGGCAAGGATATTCCAGTTTCATTAAAAAAAAACACTCAGTACAAGACTTTTATATTGAAATTACTATCTCTTGCCCTTCATCATGCATGTCTTCTGCTTTATAGAAATTAAAAAACAAAATCTGCAGTTACAGAAGCTTTATAATCTGCTTTTGACAAAATAAAAATGAAAAGAGAAAGAAGACTATAAGAAAGGGCCATTTCCCTGCTTTGGAAAGATCCTTTCATCTTTATTTGGTTTTTGGCCCCTTTTCCAGTTTTTACCCGTTAGTGTCTACACGCACTAGCAGCTCTTTCCTGCTTTTACTTGGCTTTTGGCACCAAGTATTATTCCCACTTCCACCCACAGCAGACAATTCCTTTGTGTGCCCCAAACCCAAATCTACAAATGCCATGTTAGGTGAAAAGGCTTATCAAAGTATTATCAACCCTTATTATGCAGGGTCCATGTAAGCTTGCACGTTACTTGTGATTAAAACAAGCATTAGCAATTGCAATCAACACAAGGCTAATCTAGTTTTACCTTTTTGACTAGAGCAACATCGTTATCAGCATGGCATCGCTAAGGGCATTCCCATTCGACCCCCTATCTCTAGTCCCATACACTTGCTAAAAATGATAATTTTTCAAATTTATCCTTATAATTTATTTGTCATCTAAAAGTTTACTACATCTCATTCCCCATTTTCATCTCTATATTTTTTTTATTACTTCCTTCTCTCATATCTCTTTACAACTTTAATTACTAACTATTATTTTATCATTTCCTATTCTATTTGCATGTTAAACTTGTATAGGATATGAAATGGGGGATGAATAGTAAGTCCCCAAATTTGGGGACTCACTTTTTGAACCCTAAAACTTTCCCCAAAATGGAGAACCGAATGAAGATCCATTTTTATGCTAAAACTTATATTTTCTTCAAATAATAAGGATGGAGAATGATTTGGGATATCCATTGTGAATGCTCTAAGGACTTCCTTGCTGTATCTAGAGATCAATCTGAATATTCTATACAAATTCTGATAAGATAAAGAAATTATATGGAGAATTATATAGCTGTAACATATTACAAGTACTAATTACGAGGGAAATCAGAAAAAGAATTTAATAATAGTCAAAACAGACAAGTAAATAATCAGTAATCTATGATAGCATCAGTGTTCTAAAAGTCGGCGATTAATCGGGATTAATCGCTAGACGGCGGGCTACCGAACTGATTAAGCGAAAATCGGTCAATTAATGGTTTTTTCAGAAAATCGGTAAAAAATCGGATTAATTGGTCAAAAATCGGGCTAATTATTTAAAAATAGTTAAAATTTAAAAAAAAAATTAAAATTTTAAAAGGTAGAAACTTGATTAAAAAATATGAAAAAATATTATTTTTGTACATATAATTATAATTTTAGATGCCTAAATCATAAATTCTCTTTATTTTTTCTCTTAAATTGATCTCTAATTGAAAAGTTAAACCTTCAAAATTTTATTTATTACAATTATATAACATTTTTAACATATTTGCATAAATATATGATAATAACATATGTTTAGTTGAAATAACGAAACAATTATATATATGAATATAATTATATATAAAAAATATTATTATTTTTATTCTGATTAATGATCCGATTAATCATTCCGATTACCCGATTGATATTTTGGTAAATGACTATTCAGCTATGACAGAGCCAATTCTGACTCAACTATGAGAAAATTAAAATGTGAATAGGAATGGCCCAGAGTCACTGTGTCTATGATTCTTCTTCGTTTTGCTTTACTTCTACATTTTTCTGTTAACTTACAACAAACACCATCACCTATTTATTGACACAATAGTACATAACTCCTGGCATGCTTTGCTCTATCTAGTGGACTCGCAAAATGCTTTACATTCAAAATTTAAAACTGAGTACTAGAAAATAGCTCCAGCATATATAAATAGAACAAATTGTAATCCAATCATAATCAAATATTACTGCAAATTCAATATACAGGATTTACATGCAGTTACAAATAAGAATAACAAGAAAGAATTAAACACCAAGAGCTAGGATAAAATGTATAGATCATAAGACGTACGGCCAAACCAAGTATGCAGCCAACCTAGCTATTTGGAAGTATCTTTTATCAGTTAATGCAGTTACTTTCCCTACAGTTAGGCTTTTTAGTAGATCATGTATATGTATGGTTCTACTTCTATTATATAAGCCTTAAAAAATATGGGTGGGGAATTATTAGCAAAGTCTATGATAAAATTGACACCAAGCACCCTAATACCCACTTATATTCTGCTTCTTAAAATTGACTACTGAATTGGAAAAATAAAATAAATAATTCTGTTCTATGAAAAGATAACAAAATCAGAAGCAAGCTGGGTTAGCGTACATGTGCATGGCCCAAGAAATCAATAGAATTGCACGAACTGAGGTCATGAATGAAGGTATAAAAAGATGCAAATTGCAGATATACAAAGGGGTATGCAAGATACAACGAAGGTTGAACTACTTCAATCTTCTTTATTTACATGATCTTGACACAGATATACTCTCCTGATATATTGGTTATCCACGTCGAAATGCATGTCCTTGAGAGTGACTATGTTTCCATTACCATCCATTTGAAAGTTGCTGCCAACTCGGTAAATTACCTAATGATGGTTCGTTCTTTTGATAAGTCTAGTGATTCGTTTAAGTAGATTGTATCATTGTATAAGAATCCCTAGCCAAAAATGCCGCAAAAATCTTACAACTGAAACAATGAGGATTCCTTGTTACTCATTTTTTAAAAATCTCTACACTGGTTGCATTCTAATTTGATGGAATTGACCCTAAGGTGTTAACAAATACAAGTGTTGGAGTTACTTAGTTAGTAAGTAAATGTAGTCAGCATAAGTTAGAGTAGTTAGTTTGTTTCATAACAAACTTTCCCGCCAACTAGTTCTGGAAATGTAACTTATATATTCAGATAGGCTTGTACAGTTAGAATCAGTTAGTATTGTATAGTTTTCAGTTCTCTCTCTTATCAGTTGTATAATGAAAAGTTCATCTCTTCCAAATCTGAGTTTCGATTAGATATACAATCATAACATGGTATCAGAGCAAATCATTGATCCTTCTGCACTAATGGTGACATAGTGATCTTCAGTCTTTTGTTCCGCATCATTTCTTCGGTTTGTCGTTTTCGATCTCTCTCTCTCTCTCTCTCTTTCTCAATCTCTCTCTCAATATCTATCTTAATCTCTTTTATCAATCTATCTATTTCAATTTGTAGTCTTTCTTATCTGTTAATCTTGTTCTTATTTTGTGTCCTGGTATTATCTCACAAATATTTCACTGATTCTCATTTTTCAACATTTCACACAAGGTGTTTGTGTTAATTCCTCACTCGAAATATTGTGTTTTCAGCAATTCATCACATTTCTAGTTATTTCTCTGATTGATCTCAACCTATTTGACTTCAGATTCTAGAAGTTCTTGATAAATCATTTCTTTTCTATAAATTGTTACTCATTATGACTACTCAAAACAATAATTCTGGTGATCTTAATGCAACAACTTCTACACCTGGTTCTACTTCTTTTCACTATCAGGCGTCAAATTCATCTTTAGAACAGGACAATCCTCTTCATCTACATTCATCTGATAATCCTGGAATGAAATTGGTCAGTGATCAGTTTGATGGATCTGGTTTCAGTAATTGGAAAAGGTCCATGACTATTGCCTTGTCAGCTAGAAATAAACTTGGTTTCATTGATGGTTCTTTACCCAAACCTGATTCAAATTCTGCATCTTTTAAAAGCTGGTCAAGGTGCAATGATATGGTAATTTCTTGGATTTTGGGTGCATTGTCTAAGTCAATTGGTCGTAATGTCATATATTATATCTCTACTCATCAAATGTGGTGTGAACTTGAAGAAAGATATGGTGTTTCTAGTGGTGCTCAATTATTTGGCTTGCAAAAAGATCTTAATGAGACTTCTCAAGGAAACACTAGCATTGCTGATTATTTTACTAAGATAAAGATGTTGTGGGATGATATTGATTCTCTTGCCCTTATTCCTATTTGCTCATGTGGGTGTACATGTGGTGTTTCACAGAAGCTGTCTAAATTTCAGCAAGATCAACGTGTCATTCAGTTTCTAATGGGTTTAAATGAATCCTATGCTATGATGAGGGGTTCAATTCTTATGAAATCTCTTTTACCAACTATAAGTCAAGTCTACAGTCTTTTACTTCAAGAAGAATCCCAGAGAGAAATTCATTTTACTGGTCAATTTGTTATTGATTCAGCTTCTCTTCATGCTAATGCATATAAGTTTCAAGGAAATTCATTCTCTCAAAGTTATCAAAAGAAGACTGGTTTTGATTCAAGGAAATCTTTACAATGCAACTATTGCAAGAAACCTGGACACACAATTGATAAATGCTACAAAATTCATGGTTTCCCTCCCGAGTTTAAGTTTACAAAGACAAAAAGAGTTGCAGCACATGTTGACACTGTTGATTCTCAGATATCTACTGCTAACACTCATGTTCTTGGTACTTCTACTACTACATCTACTGCTGGTACTGGTGGTTCAGGTCTTACTCCAGAGTTATGTACTCAACTTATCAATATGCTCAAGTCTTCTCAAATTTCTGAACAACCTTCTACAGCTAATTTTGCTGGTAATACTCTTGCCTTCGATGCATTTCTTACTCAATCTGATAATACCGGTTGGATTCTAGATAGTGGAGCTAGTGACCATATGTGTTCACAAAGAAAGATGTTCACCTCTATACAACCATTATCTCAGTCCATAAATGTTTCTTTACCTACTGGTCAAACCATCAATATTCTGTTCTATGGTACTGTACCTATTGTTGATGGTATTGTACTTGACAAAGTCTTATATGTTCCTTCCTTCAAATTCAATTTACTCTCCATAAGTAGATTAACTCAATAATTAGGTTGTTTTATCAGTTTTTCTCATGATTCTTGCTCTATGCAGGGCTATTCTCTGAGGAGCCCACTGGTTCTTGGTAAGACTCAGAGAGGCCTCTACATTCTTCCACCTCCATTTGAAGAGTCTTCATCAAATTTTATTTTAGTTCCTACTGTAAATTCTGTTGCTAAAACTTCTGGTTGTAATACTGATGCTTTACTGTGGCACACTAGATTAGGCCATTTGCCTATGTCCAAAATAAAGTCTCTTTCCCTTTGTAATGTGCACATTGGTGCTGATTTCTTTTGTGATGTATGTGCTAAAGCTAGACAAAACAAAACACCATTTCCTCATAGTACTATTCACAGTTCTAAAGCTTTTCAATTGATTCATGTGGACATATGGGGTCCATATAAGGTCACAACTTACAATCACTATAAGTATTTTCTAACAATTGTGGATGACTATACTAGAACCACATGGACACATCTTTTAAGTAGTAAAAGTAATGCTTTTACTTTCCTCAAATACTTCATAGCCTTGGTTGAAAATCAATTCCATTCTACTGTTCATACAATCAGAAGTGATAATGCCTTGGAACTTGGCCTTAGTACTGAAATTTCCACTTATTTCTTATCCAAAGGCATAACACATCAGACATCTTGTGCTTATACTCCACAACAAAATGGTGTTGTGGAGAGAAAGCATACGCATCTTCTTGAAACATCTAGGGCACTTCTATTCCAGTCTAATCTTCCTATTAAGTATTGGGGAGATTGTGTTTTAACTTCCACATATCTTATCAATACGTTTCCCTCTACAGTTTTGGCAGGTGTTTCACCTTATGAACTCTTATTCAATAAAACACCTTCTTATGACCATCTTAAACCTTTTGGTTGTCTTGCTTATATCTGCACACCTAAAGTTCATAGGAATAAATTTTCTGCTATCCCTTGTGTATTTTTAGGTCATCCTTTTGGTAAAAAGGCATATAAATTCTTCAATTTAGAAACTCACTCCATTCAATATTCTAGAGATGCTCAATTTCATGAGACTATATTTCCATATGTCAAATCCACTTATTCTCAATTCTTGCCACTATCTGTTCCTGAACATAGTTCCAGTGTTTCTGATTTTCATATTACTAATGAAGAATCAGTTTCTCCACACCAGTTTTCACCACCTTATCAAACACATTCTTCACCACAGTCTTCTGTTCCTACTGAATCTAATGCTCCTCAACCACCTGTCATACAATCTGTCATACAACATGTAAGAAAATCTTCCAGATCTTCAAAACCACCTGCATATCTTCAAGATTATATTCATAAAGTTACTTAAGTCACTTGTACTCCTTCTTTCTGCAATTGTACCATGACTTCACTTTGCTCTAGTAATTCAGTTTCCCAGTCAGTCATTTCTCCTTTATGTTGTAATGTTACTACTGTTTTCACACCTATTCCTGAACCTTCAACATATGAGGAGGCTATTCTTTATCCTGAGTGGCAGCATGCCATTGCAGCTGAGTTTTCTGCATTAGAGGCAAATAACACATGGTCTTTAGTTTCTTTACCACCAGGAAAGAAAGCTATTTATTGCAAGTGGGTTTTCAAAATCAAGCATCATTCTGATTATTCTATAGAACAGTATAAAGCACGTTTGGTTGTCAAAGGCTTTACTCAAAAAGCTGGTATATACTACACAGAAACTTTTCCCCGGTTGTTAAAATGACAACTGTTCGAAGCTTAGTTGATATTTCTGTTAAAAAGGGTTGGCATATGTCCCAACTAGACGTAAATAACGCTTTTCTTCATGGAGATCTTCATGAAGATGTATACATGAAACCACCACGTGGACTTATTCTTTCTGATTCTTCTTTGGTTTGGAGTTACTTAGTTAGTAAGTAAATGTAGTCAACATAAGTTAGAGTAGTTAGTTTGTTTCATAACAAACTTTCCCGCCAACTAGTTCTGGAAATGTAACTTATATATTCAGATAGGCTTCTACAGTTAGTGTTAGGTCCAAAGTATCGTAGAAGGGGGGTTGAATACGATACCTATAAATAATTCAATTTCGTTCACGGATTAATCATTCAGTTCTATAACGAAATCAAACACACCAAATCAAACCAAGAGTCGGGGAATATATATTTTTATAAATATAAACCTCGGGGGGTGCTATAATTTCTAATCCGTAGATTAGCTTCAATGCGTTCTAGGTTATTCACAATCAATACAATGATAGAAATCTGAGCAATATTAATTTCTTCTGTAATCTCTCTGGCTCAAACTCTCTTTTAGTAATTGCTACTGTAAATGAACCTCGACTGAAGAAGACACTTCTTCACTCTGTTAGTAATTGTAGGCTTTGTTTTTGAAAACTATCGAACCAAAATTGAAGGATCAATCTTGGTCGTCCATCTTCAAAATCAACCTGACAAACAAACTACTTTTCACCTGCTCCCAAATCTAAAAACCATGGAATGAAATAAAGTAATTTTCCATTCGATAGTTTTTTTTAATAAAACTATCGAATGACAAATTAAATTATATTGGTTTTCTGATTGTTTTCCTTAAACACATTCGATGGTTTTCATAAATGAAAAACCATCGAACCATTCCTTGTCCTTGTTCTTTTAAACAATACCTTTTGAGTTTCAGGGTGTTTAAGTTTTAGACTGTATCAATTTCTTCTGAGACGATAAAACAACTTGATCTTTTTAAGTGCCGTCAACTGGTGCAACTGGTCTGGTTCACAGATGAATAACACTTGATCAATTCTTTCCATGTCTTCAATTCAATGCTGCTGATAAGTCCTTTGTCGTCCTGGTTGCTTCAAATTAATCACTGGAATCCTGTGGTACTAACCCTAAATCATTCACATACTTCTGTCGTCTTGAAAGTCTTGTTTCTTTTGCTGTCACTGAGGCTTGAACATTTTCATGAACTTCTTTCCGTGACCTGTTTACGGACTTCAAGAATACATACCGTATTTTGATTTTTTGAGTTTACCTTTTCTTCTTTGATTCTGGATTCCTGTGCTTCTGTTAATATTATTGTCTGTCTTGTCCTTTGTTGAGTTGTAGTTATCTCTTTTACATCTTATGTTACATTATGCTTTACAGTTAGAATCAGTTAGTATTGTATAGTTTTCAGTTCTTTCTCTTATTAGTTGTATAATGAAAAGTTCATCTCTTCCAAATCTGAGTTTCGATTATATATACAATCATAACATGGTATCAGAGCAAATCATTGATCCTTCTGCACTAATGGTGACATAGTGATCTTGAGTCTTTTGTTCCGCATCATTTCTTCGGTTTGTCTTTTTCGATCTCTCTCTCTCTCTCTCTCTCTCTCTCTTTCTTTCTCAATCTCTCTCTCAATCTCTCTCTTAATCTCTTTTATCAATCTATCTCTTTCAATTTGTAGTCTTTCTTATCTATTAATCTTGTTCTTATTTTGTGTCATGGTATTATCTCACAAATATTTCATTGATTCTCATTTTTCAACATTGCACACAAGGTGTTTGTGTTAATTCCTCACTCGAAATATTGTGTTTTCAGCAATTCATCACATTTCTAGTTTTTTATCTGATTGATCTCAACCTATTTGACTTCAGATTCTTGAAGTTCTTGATAAATCATTTCTTTTCTATAAATTGTTACTCATTATGACTACTCAAAACAATAATTCTGGTGATCTTAATGCAACAACTTCTACACCTGGTTCTACTTCTTTTCACTATCAGGCGTCAAATTCATCTTTAGAACAGGACAATCCTCTTCATCTACATTCATCTGATAATCCTGGAATGAAATTGGTCAGTGATCAGTTTGATGGATCTGGTTTCAGTAATTGGAAAAGGTCCATGACTATTGCCTTGTCAGCTAGAAATAAACTTGGTTTCATTGATGGTTCTTTACCCAAACCTGATTCAAATTCTGCATCTTTTAAAAGCTGGTCAAGGTGCAATGATATGGTAATTTCTTGGATTTTGGGTGCATTGTCTAATTCAATTGGTCGTAATGTCCTATATTGTATCTCTGCTCATCAAAGGTGGTGTGAACTTGAAGAAATATATGGTGTTTCTAGTGGTGCTCAATTATTTGGCTTGCAAAAAGATCTTAATGAGACTTCTCAAAGAAACACTAGCATTGCTGATTATTTTACTAAGATAAAGATGTTGTGGGATGATATTGATTCTCTTGCCCTTATTCCTATTTGCTCATGTGGGTGTACATGTGGTGTTTCACAGAAGCTGTCTAAATTTCAGCAAGATCAACGTGTCATTCAGTTTCTAATGGGTTTAAATGAATCTTATGCTATGATGAGGGGTTCAATTCTTATGAAATCTCATTTACCAACTATAAGTTAAGTCTTTTACTTCAAGAAGAATCCCAGAGAGAAATTCATTTTACTAGTCAATTTGTTACTGATTCAGCTTCTCTTCTTGCTAATGCATATAAGTTTCAAGGAAATTCATTCTCTCAAAGTTATCAGAAGAAGCCTGGTTTTGATTCAAGGAAATCTTGATAATGCAACTATTGCAAGAAACCTGGACACACAATTGATAAATGCTACAAAATTCATGGTTTCCCTCCCGATTTTAAGTTTACAAAGACAAAGAGAGTTGCAACACATGTTGACACTGTTGATTCTCAGATATCTACTGCTAACACTCATGTTCTTGGTACTTCTACTACTACATCTACTGCTGGTACTAGTGGTTCAGGTCTTACTCCAGAGTTATGTACTCAACTTATCAATATGCTCAAGTCTTCTCAAATTTCTGAACAACCTTCTACAGCTAATTTTGCTGGTAATACTTTTGCCTTCGATGCATTTCTTACTCAATCTGATAATACCAGTTGGATTCTAGATAGTGGAGCTAGTGACCATATGTGTTCACAAAGAAAGATGTTCACCTCTATACAACCATTATCTCAGTCTCTAAATGTTTCTTTACCTACTGGTCAAACCATCAATATTATGTTCTATGGTACTGTACCTATTGTTGATGGTATTGTACTTGACAAAGTCTTATATGTTCCTTCCTTCAAATTCAATTTACTCTCCAAAAGTAGATTAACTCAATAATTAGGTTGTTTTATCAGTTTTTCTCATGATTCTTGCTCTATGCAGGGCTATTCTCTGAGGAGCCCACGGGTTCTTGGTAAGACTCAGAGAGGCCTCTACATTCTTCCACCTCCATCTGAAGAGTCTTCATCAAATTCTATTTTATTTCCTACTGTAAATTCTGTTGCTAAAACTTCTGGTTGTAATACTGATGCTTTACTGTGGCACACTAGATTAGGCCATTTGCCTATGTCCAGAATAAAGTCTCTTTCCCTTTGTAATGTGCACATTGGTGCTGATTTCTTTTGTGATGTATGTGCTAAATCTAGACAAAACAAAACACCATTTCGTCATAGTACTATTCACAGTTCTAAAGCTTTTCAATTGATTCATGTGGACATATGGGGTCCATATAAGGTCACAACTTACAATCACTATAAGTATTTTCTAACAATTGTGGATGACTATACTAGAACCACATGGACACATCTTTTAAGTAGTAAAAGTAATGCTTTTACTTTCCTCAAATACTTCATAGCCTTGGTTGAAAATCAATTCCATTCTACTGTTCATACAATCAGAAGTGATAATGCCTTGGAACTTGGCCTTAGTACTAAAATTTCCACTTATTTCTTATCCAAAGGCATAACACATCAGACATCTTGTGCCTATACTCCACAACAAAATGGTGTTGTGGAGAGAAAGCATACGCATCTTCTTGAAACATCTAGGGCACTTCTATTCCAGTCTAATCTTCCTATTAAGTATTGGGGAGATTGTGTTTTAACTTCCACATATCTTATCAATACGTTTCCCTCTACAGTTTTGGCAGGTGTTTCACCTTATGAACTCTTATTCAATAAAACACCTTCTTATGACCATCTTAAACCTTTTGGTTGTCTTGCTTATATCTGCACACCTAAAGTTCATAGGAATAAATTTTCTGCTATCCCTTGTGTATTTTTAGGTCATCCTTTTGGTAAAAAGGCATATAAATTCTTGAATTTAGAAACTCACTCCATTCAATATTCTAGAGATGCTCAATTTCATGAGACTATATTTCCATATGTCAAATCCACTTATTCTCAATTATTCCCACTATCTGTTCCTGAACATAGTTCCAGTGTTTCTGATTTTCATATTACTAATGAAAAATCAGTTTCTCCACACCAGTTTTCACCACCCGATCAAACACATTCTTCACCACAGTCTTCTATTCCTACTGAATCTAATGCTCCTCAACCACCTGTCATACAATCTGTCATACAACATGTAAGAAAATCTTCCAGATCTTCTAAACCACCTGCATATCTTCAATATTATGTTCATAAAGTTACTTTAGTCACTTGTACTCCTTCTTTCTGCAATTGTACCATGACTTCACTTTGCTCTAGTAATTCAGTTTCTCAGTCAGTCATTTCTCCTTTATGTTGTAATGTTACTACTGTTTTCACACCTATTCCTGAACCTTCAACATATGAGGAGGCTATTCTTTATCCTGAGTGGCAGCATGCCATTGCAGCTGAGTTTTCTGCATTAGAGGCAAATAACACATGGTCTTTAGTTTATTTACCACCAGGAAAGAAAGCTATTTCTTGCAAGTGGGTTTTCAAAATCAAGTATCATTCTGATTATTCTATAGAACTGTATAAAGCATGTTTGGTTGTCAAAGGCTTTACTCAAAAAGCTGGTATAGACTACACAAAAACTTTTTCCCCGGTTGTTAAAATGACAACTGTTCGAAGCTTAGTTGCTATTGCTGTTAAAAAGGGTTGGCATATGTCCCAACTAGACGTAAATAACGCTTTTCTTCATGGAGATCTTCATGAAGATGTATACATGAAACCACCACGTGGACTTATTCTTTCTGATTCTTCTTTGGTTTGCAAGTTGATCAAGTCTCTTTATGGGTCAAAACAGGCCTCCAGAGAGTGGCATAAGAAATTAAGTACTGCTTTGTCGTCCAAAGGTTATACCTATTCCAAAAATGATCATTCTTTGTTTTACAAGAAATCTGGTTCTTTAGTTCTTTTTCTTGGAGTTTATATTGATGACATTCTTGTTATTGGCAATGATACTTCAGAAATAAAGTCTATCAAGCATTTTCTGGATACAATTTTCAGAATAAAAGATTTGGGTAATCTTCACTATTTTTTGGGATTGGAATTTCAACAGTGTCTTGAAGGTGTGGTTTTGTCTCAACAAAAGTTTACTAACGATCTTATAGCTGAATTTGATTGTTTACAAGATTCTCCAGTGGTTTCTCCACTTGATTTGAATATTAAGCTTCTCCATGATCAAGGCACTCCTATTACCGATACTTCTCTCTATAGAAAATTGGTTGGTAAACTCAATTATCTAACAAACACACAACCTGATCTCTCTTTCTGTGTTCAACATTTAAGCCAGTTCATGGCTTCACCTCGTGAACCTTACTAGCATGCTGCTCTTCATATGCTTCGATATCTTAAAGCTGCTCCTACCCAGGGCATTCTTTTCAATTCCTCACTTTTTTATGCAATTGAGGCCTTTTGTGATGTAGATTGGGTTGCCTGCCCACACACTAGAAAATCAGTTAGTGGTTATGTCATTTTAATGGGTGGCAGTTTGATCTCTTGGAAATCCAAGAAACAACATACCGTTTCTTTATCTTCAGCAGAGGCTGAGTATCGATCCATCCGTCGTGTCACTGCAGAATTAGCTTGGCTGTCTCGTTTATTAACTGAACTTGAGGTTCCTAATATCACTCCTATTGTAGTAAATTGTGACAGTCAGACAACTATTTACATTGCCAAGAATCCAGTCTATCACGAACGTACCAAGCATATCGAATTAGACTGCCATTTGTTCGTGAAAAGTTAGCCTCTGGTCTCATTTCTTTGTCTTACACTCCCACTAAGCAGCAGTTGGCTGATGTGTTTACTAAACCTCTACCTGGCATTCAACATCATGGTATTTTGTCCAAGTTGGGGTTGCATGATACACCCTCCAACTTGAGGGGGGGTGTTGGAGTTATTTAGTTAGTAAGTAAATGTAGTCAGCATAAGTTGGAGTAGTTAGTTTGTTTCATAACAAACTTTCCCGCCAACTAGTTCTGGAAATGTAACTTATATATTCAAATAGGCTTGTACAGTTAGAATCAGTTAGTATTGTATAGTTTTCAGTTCTCTCTCTTATCAATTGTATAATGAAAAGTTCATCTCTTCCAAATCTGAGTTTCGATTAGATATACAATCATAACAACAAGCTCATAAGTTCCTTGCATGTAACACAAATTACATTTTATCGGTCATTCCTTCTATAGTCTGATGCCTCCCATAATTATCATGTAAGATGAACCACATCTACATGCTATAAAAGTATTGATGATGTGAAACAAGGATTAATAAATAAGTTTGTATATTATATATTATTATTTAGGAATAAACCTATTTAAGGATAAACTTAATTATAACTGATTATGTAATTTAGTTATTTTAAGCAAGTATATTATTAGGAACACTCTAGATTTTAGTTGTAGAATAATAAAAAGATGAGTAATACTAGAGATACCAAAACCATCAATATACTTATATAGAGAAGAAGACGGGGGCGGTGAGGTGGAGCCTCTCTAATTGTTTCAATTTATTTTTCTAATTTTCTCAAAATTTTGAATTCTTAATAACAAATATTTGAAAATATCTCAATTGCCTTTAAAATCTTTACTAATGGAAGAAACTAAATATACAATTTTAATATTTTTGCCTTTAAAATCTTTACTAATGGAGGAAACAAAATATACAATTTTAATATTCTTGCCTTTAAAATCTTTACTAATGGAGGAAACCAAATATACAATTTTAATATTCTCCTAAATTTTTAATTGGAAAATATCTTAATTGCCTTTTAAATCTTTGGTAATGGAGGAAACAAAATATTCGAAAATATGTTTGTTTTTTTTTTAAGTTTTATCTTCTAATTTATATAGAAGATAATACTTAAAGAAAATGCAAGTTTCTATAAAATAAAATATAGAAATCTTACTTTCTTTTCATTTATTTTCTTGGGCACCTATATTTTAAACAATAAAAATTGGAGTCTCTCTAATCGCGTCGATCTATTTTTCTAATTTTCTCAAAATTTTTGAATTATTATTAATAAATATTCAAAAATATCTCAATTGCTTTTAAAATCTTTACTAATGGGGGAAAATAAATATAAAATTTTAATATTCTTGCCTTTAAAATCTTTACTAATGGAGAAAACCGAATATACAATTTTAATATTGTCATAAATTTTCAATTAGAAAATATTTCAATTGTCTTTTAAATCTTTGGTAATGGAGGAAACAAAATATTCGAAAATATCTCAATTTTTTAAAGTTTTATCTTCTAATTTATATAGAAGATAATACTTATAGAAAATGCAAATTTTTATAAAATAAAATATAGAAGTCTTACTTTTTTCATTTATTTTCTCGAGCACCTATATTTTAAATAATAAAAATTAGAATTTTTAAAAATATTTGAATAAAATTCTATAATATAAAAAATTGATTAATAGATGATGTAATTTATTTATTAATTAGTTTGTTATCTGTTTAGATTTGGTAACAACGAGAAAGCGGGTTATTCGGAGGAAACATGTTTAACGAGAGACCGATTCATTAGGAGAGGTATATTGTATGCTAGAATTTAATATTAATGTCATATTATGTATTTTAAAACAAAAGTTGGAATATGAATTTATAAATTAGAATTTAAAAAAAATCTACTTGATAGATGATGTAATTTATTTAGTAAATTAGTTTGTTATCTGTTTAGATTTGATAACAATGAGAAAGTGGGTCATTGTGAGAAAACATGTTTAACGAGAGACCGATTCGTTAGGAGGAGTATATTATATGCTAGAATTTAATATTAATGTTATATTATGTATTTTAAAACAAAAGTTGGAATATGAATTTAAAATTTTAAAAATTAAAATTATTAAAATATTAAATTAAATTTTATGATATAATAAAATTGATTAATAGATGATGTAATTTATTTAGTAAATTACTTTGTTATATATTTAGATTTAGTAAGAACGAGAAAGCGGGTCATTGAGAGTAAACATGTTTAACGAGAGACCGATTCATTAGGAGAAGTAGTATGCTAGAATTTAATATTAATGTCATATTATGTATTTTAAAATAAAAGTTGGAATATGAATTTATAAATTAGAATTTAAAAAAAATATACTTGATAGATAATGTAATTTATTTAGTAAATTAGTTTGTTATCTGTTTAGATTTGGTAACAATAAGAAAGCGGGTCATTGTGAGAAAACATGTTTAACGAGAGACCGATTCGTTAGAAGGAGTATATTATATGCTAGAATTTAATATTAATGTTATATTATGTATTTTAAAACAAAAGTTGGAATATGAATTTAAAATTTTAAAAATTAAAATTATTAAAATATTAAATTAAATTTTATGATATAATAAAATTGATTAATAGATGATGTAATTTATTTAGTAAATTACTTTGTTATATATTTAGATTTGGTAAGAACGAGAAAGCGGGTCATTGAGAGTAAACATGTTTAACGAGAGACCGATTCATTAAGAGAATTATATTATATGCTAGAAATTAATATTGATGTTATATTATGTATGTTATAACAAAAGTTGGAATATGAATTTTGAGAAAAATAAAAATGGTTGTAAATATACTAATATTTGATATAATGTTAAAATAATGAAATTTTTTATAAAAAAAAATGCCCTTTTCAATATTTATTTAAAATTTGGGTACATGACCAAGACGAAACGAAGAAATAAAAAAAAACCTTAAATTTATGAAAACTAGCGTTTTACCCGTGCTACGCACCGAAAGCACACGCTTAAAATTTTTTAAATCTAAATTTTTTTGAAATAATTAAAAATACATTATATAATAGAACTCATATTAATTTATTTTTTTCAGATACATTTACTAAAAATACATACGCGTGTAAATATAAGTTATGTTTAGGGATGAGTATTCTCCCCGCCGCGCCGATCCCGATTTGATGCCCGCCCCGTACGGGATCGGGGTGGGTTCAGGACTGATTTCGGGGTCGGGTGCGGGGATAACACTCCCCGACCCTGAAGTGATCCGACGTTCATCCCTGGTTATGTTATTGGTTGCTAAAAACTAAATATTTATAATTAAAAATTAAAGAAAATATTTTACTAAAAGATATAATCTTTTCTCATAAAAATTAGAGCAATAACTATCTAAACGTTAAAAAAAATGATAAAAATTTGTTTTTGAAGACATGATGAATTCTCCACTTTCGAATTACCTTGTATACAGGTGTATCAACTTTTAACTATAAATTCAAAACTAATAATGTACACACATAAACATATAAATCAATTCACAACTGAATGTACATAAAAATTATCTTGCTCAGCCTATTATTTTAATAAATTTTATGTTCACCATGTCAAAATTAACATTGTACGAGGTGATTTTAAATTCTTTTGAGGGCATTGAAACTCTAGAATTGAATCATTCAACCATTCAAAGATACAAAGATATTGTATTGATATGTACTAACTTTCAATCATTCAAAGATATAGTGAATGTTTGAATTTCTCCTGTAATGATTTTCAATTTTCCAGGATACTGGTTTTCATTTTCTTCTTATGATGAAGGTTTTAAATTCATTAGAATAAATTTTAAACTTACATTTAATATGCTATACTTTTAGGATTTTGTATTTAGTACGTCACTACCTTTGATCACAAAGGTTCTCGTCAACATTTGATGATATTGACCCACCACTTCACAATCTTTTAACTACTTCACTTCAATTAATAATATACATGATTACCCTAAACCTAATATAATTATATATAATTATGGTAAAGAGGATAAGAAGAAGAAAAATTTCGAAAAAATTGATTTATTAAACATGATGCCTTCTATTCGGGTTTGAGATGATTTTACCACATTTGCATTTATATGTATGGATGTATGGTTAATGATACAGAGTTCCCCGAATTACTTCATCAACACTAAAAACTCATAACTAATATATCACCTCCATTTGCATTAAGATTTTAAAAGTTTTAATATTGAAAAAGTGATGAGTCTAATGACTGCACCTAATTGATAACGAAATAAAGAAGAAGTAAGGTGGTTTACTATCTGAACTTCAGAGATCCATAATATACTTATATATAATATATTATCAAGCTAATTAATGTGAAGATATGTCTTATTAAAAAATTAAAAGTACTTAAAAATATGATGTATTCGTTCACGTACAATGTTAAAAGTTACTTATGTATTAAAATAATTTAAAATTTTATCTTATTAATCGAATTTATATTGCTAATATTATTTTACAATGACCTGGAAAACAATATAGTTGACCCCACATATAATTTGTATGAGATATGTTTAAATTATTTTTACATCGGTAAATTAAAATTTTAGTACTTGGTCAACATGTTTTGTACTAAAATTAATTTCATTTACTTTTAAATTCTAATTTTGATTAAATTCAAAATAAGTATACTTACGAAGATTAGACAAATTTAAAATAGTTATATATTGATAAATTGAGGTAGAAATTTGTATTAAAATTGTTTTTCTACTTTTAAAATTTTAACATCTATTTAAAGCATACAATAATGTAAACGTTAATCTATATAATTAATATAATATGCATGTAAATAAATGAATAACAAATACTTATTAAAATTATGTATTATAAATTTTATACTTGAAATTGAATTATTAATATCGTATTTAATGTAAAATAGTAATCAAATTGTCTAATTAATAAATAATTATGAAACTTTAATTATAAATATTAAATTCTAATTAAAACTAAAATAATTATTGAATGTTGATTGATTAATAAAGTTGTATGGATAGTCTAACAACCTCTAGTTAATACAATTATATGAGAAAAGTTTTAATGGATTTAAATTCTAATTAAAAATAAATTAAATTTTGAATTTTGATTGGTTAATTGCGTTATATGGATAGTCTAACTACGATTGGTTGATAAAATTATATGATGAAAGTTTTTTGGCTCTCTTGATTGGTTAATAAAATTAAATGAGTAAAGTTTTAATGGATTTAAATTCTAATTAAAAATAAAATAGTTATTGAATTTTGATTGGTTAATAAAATAGTTATTGAATTTTGATTGGTTAATCGGGTTGTATGGATAGTCTAACCAACCTTGGTTAATAAAATTATATGAGGAAAGTTTGTAGACTATTGTGATTGGTCTAAAATTTAGGATTGACCTCTGATTGGTCCTAAAATAATTCAAAGTTTTCTGATTGGTTAACTGATATGTGGTAGACTCGGGTATTATAATAAAGGATATTATTTTCTCTAAAAACATAATTTATTGAATTTTTTTAGAGCCGCTGCGAAGTGCGGCTTAGTAAACTAGTTAGTTATAAAATGACGTGAGGATGATGATGTGGAAGTATGTGATGTTTTTATTAGTGAAATTAGTGTAAATACACGTGAGCCCATTATCATATAGCCAACCAAAATTTAACACGTGTTATTTGATAAATCTTTTTGTACACAATTTGGGATATCGCTGATATAGGTAAGGATTTAGTTTAATTAATTGGCTACCAAGTAATAGTTTATCTATATTAACAACTTGTAATCTTTCATAAATGATGTATATGATGAATTGAACTGATAATTATTGGATAAATTTTATGACTTAATTGCGACTCCACCAATTCTCTGCTGAGATAAGGTCTACCACTTGTTTTCGCCCCTTTCTTAGACTTGTCCAACATCAAGTATCCTAAAGAACTCATGTTCTCCAAGGGAGAGAGCATACACAACTCAACTTAACCTGATGGCCAAACCCAATCACGTTAGGCATTAATCACAATCACAAGGGGTTGCATTAATTTTTTATCATAAACAACTCGCACGCTGAAATTCTTCTAGATGCCTGCTATATTAGTGCAAATCTTGATCTCCACTGCTCCACATGCTGCTTTACTTAGTTGTAACAGATCAATAATCCTCATTAGCAGTTGTAACAGATCAATAATCCTCATTAGCACATCGATAAATCAGTGAATAACACTGTTAGAAAACCTTAAAATTGATCAACAAACAAGTTGAAGACTAAATGGATTGAAACTCTTAACTGATGTGATAGGCGTACTAACACAAGATGCCGTCATGATAAGTTATGAGAAATGTGTAATGAAAGAAGCATCACGAGACTCAGAGTTTTTAGGTAGTATGCTCATGTGAAAGCTACTCACGATGGGTATCAATTAGATTCATTACTGACCCAGTGGAGAATTTGTAAGACCCCCAGATCTGGGGTAAGTAATCTAGGTTGTCACGTCACCATCCAATCGTCTATTACCTGTATTAACTCAATAATTCAATCAAAACACATCATAGACTCCAATCTCTTACACACACAAGTTATAGTCTTAGAAACGATGTACAAAAGTAACATTAGTTATTACAAACCAAATGTACTATCCAGGATCTCACACTATTAATCACAACCTCTATTCAACTTACTTCTGTAGTATCCGTCTTGACTTTCCATAGAATCACTATTCCGCAACTCGCACTCTTGATTCGGAAAACATGAGTTTAAATAGGTGAAATGTATTTTAAAAGTCGAGTCAACTACGGAGTTTTGCTATTCGCGCTTGTTTCACGAAAATGCTCATAACTCATCAATTGTTAACTCTATTGACATACCGTTTTCGCGTGCACGATCCAGAGAATGTATAGAACAAGATTGGTTAAAAATATGTTTCTGGTCCAGGGGGTGAAAATCCTGAATTAACAGAACAGGGCAGTAGCTATGCAGTGTATAGTGTCATCGCGCAACCTTGGTTCCGACATTTTTATAAAATCGAAAAATTAACATTTTGCACGAAACTTTTTCGGTGACCTTACTAACTGTCTATGGTATTTATCATCCAAGTTTCATAATTTTACTCAACTTTAAGTGGTTCTTTTATAGCATCCAATTGGGAATAAGGTAGAAGTTTGGTGTTCTTGAATCATTTTCATTAAAATGGACATAACTCCTAAACCGTAAATCATCTCGACACGATATTTATATCAAAACAAACTAAAAAACAAGACCTATGCATACATTGGCAGTGGTCCTCAAAATTACCGTGTTATCAGTTCGGGGTTCTTGCTCAAAGTGGTCTTAAATACAAACGGACATTATGACGACTATAACTTAACTACTTCCAAATTTTAAACCATGTAAATTCATCATCAATCAACCCAACCATCAACATAATACTTTTAACATCTCAACCATGTTATAACTTCAAGAACTCACCATCAACATCATATCCTATCATTTAATCATCAAAATTTAACTATTTATACTCCAAACTCCTTAAACAACATGTTCTTGAACACATCTTGAAACTTAACTCATATCTTAATATAAATCAAAGGGTGGATGATTGTTATACCTTTATTGAAGGTTTATAAACATTAACAAGAGCTTGTAAGCCTTAAGGGAGCCTTGATCTATACTTATCATCCTTAAGCTCACAAAAGAAATCAAGAAAACAAGTTAGTATTTTCGGAATCATTATTCATGCCTCAACTTTGATCCAGGATTTGACCATGTTATACTTATTGGATGACCATGAAATTTTTAACGTATCTTGGGTATATATTGAGGAAGCTATGTTCCAAATTTGGAGATTTATAGATGAGTAGAACTTGAGTTATGTATTTTTCTTTCTCCCTTGTTCGTGCTGGGCAGAATTTGAAGAAATGGGGTGGGGGAGCATTTTGGTTGAGTTTGTTTGTGTTTGTTGATTTTTATGTTTGTATAAATTGTATGTAATGTATATGGCTGATCTTTCCACACAAGTATGATGCTACTTGGCTTGAAAGTCCAAGCAAGGTACTACTTAAAGTAAGAAAACAAGGAACTATGTCCTTGGTCTTCCTTAAATCATGGAACTTGGTTCCTAACTATATTGGCAATGTTTTGGCTGGTTTAGTTTGATGCTAGTACTTGTAGCTTGCATGAGTTTGCATGGATTTTGCTTACTTAATTACTTGTTATCCAATACTTATCACTTAATCCTTCGTGCAAGTTCGATAATTTTTCTATGAAAGCGTTTCGTCGCGTAGTAATTTCTATAGTTGTCCTTAACACTTAAATAATTTGGTTTAACTTAAATCCAATAAAATTCCTTGTCATGAGATTTATGTCATCCCGGGATTCTCGTATTCCTTAATATCTCGTGAATTACCGAACAATTAGTAGAAGTGAAAATCTTCGTATTCTGACGGCTTTTACATTCTCTTATTAAATTCGCACAACGACACTACATTCTCGAATTCTTAAAATTCCATCACTTACATAGTGTGGGCTGAAAAGTTTTTCATCAAATGTATTTTTACTATACAGCAAGGTCTTTTAAAATGTTCCAAAATTTAGGATTATTACAGCCTCCCCTCCTTAAAAGGATTCTGTCCCGGAATCTAAAGAAATAGCTGAGGTATCTTTCGAGATCACAATCTCCAGTTCCCAGGTTGACTCTTCAACCCTCTGGTTCTCTCACAGCACTCTTACTAGTGCTACATTATGTCCTTTCAATGCGTTCTTTTCCTGGTCTACGATCTCTACCGGTTGTTTCACGTAAGGCAATTACGGTTGCACTACTATACGTTCATATTCTATCGCATTCCCAACATCCGTGTTGAATCTTCGTATCATAGACCCGTGAAATACGTTATGGACACGTTCGAATTCGGAGGTAACATCGTCGTCTTCTTTGTTCGTTGAACTCACGCGGTTTCTGATATCCTTCTCTTCGTGATAAGCTCCATGTGACGACATCTCTATCTTCGTACGGTAACTACCTTTATATGAAAATTCTATTGGCGATAAGTAGTCGCTCCAACTGCTCCCGGAAATTCGACGCACAGACGCGTAGTATAACTTTAATTGTCTAGGCGTTCGCTTCCTCGATTCGCTGGCCTGCGGGCCGTAATTAGTGCTCGTGCTTAATCTCGTCGTCAACATTGGTGAAAATTCTTCCAGCATCTGGGATTCAATCTTGGGTCTCTATATGACATAATCGTTACGAGAACTTCACGTACATCACTATATCGTTCGTGTACGCATTAATAACATTCTGATTGGAGATCTCTCGTCGATAAGTGAACTTGGTTAGTCTATCGATTATAAACCAAATAATCATCATCGTTTGATTTGATCTTCAGTAAACTACCACAGACTTCATTGTCATAACTCATATTCTTATTTAGGAATCTCTACGGCTGTAGTAGCCTACTAGGTTTCTGCGGTTCTGCTTCCATTTCCCGCGTGTCAAACACTTACTTAATAACTGTGAATATCACTCTTTTAGTCTTCCTTGTCCTCCAACCATTTTCGCCTTCCCATATTCTTCCCTTAATGTAATTCTATCTTTTCAGTCAATTCTGGCTGAATCCTAATTCCAATTAATTCCTCTAGTTCTTTTCTTGAAAATAATCACTTGAAGCTCTATCTTATATTAGTTGTTCGAAAAACTTAGTGTCTTTAATCTCTCATTACCACTTATAGTGTCGGCCACCATATTGGCCTTTCCTGGGTGATAATAAATCTCACAATTATGATTCTAGATCAGTTCCAACCATGTTCTCTGCCTCATATTAAGTTTCCTCCGTTTGAGGATATACCTAAGGCTCTTGTGGTCTGAAAAAAAAATTCACACTTTTCTCCATAAATTAAGTCTCTAAATTTTTCATTACGAACTCCTACCTCGGCTAACTCCAAGTCAGGTGTAGGATATCCTATCTCATACTTCTTAAGTTGCTTAGACGCATCACTATAATTCATAAAGTCTCTTATATCATCAGGTATTTCTAACAACAGGGTTGTTACTATCTTCTGCTTTAATCCTTTAAACTCTATTCATTAAGTCCATGAGGGCTCCTAGCGTAATTGTTAATCCAATGACATCACCAAAGCTCATAATGTCTATATCGGGTGTGAAATGCCATCTTTGGCGCATCATCGAGGTTGATCTTAAGTTGATGATACTCTATCCTCAAATAGGTATAGTCCCATGCTACCATTCTCTTCTTAATAAACAAGGCTGGTGTACTCCAAGGCGACACAATGGGTCTCATTCTCTGCAATCGAGTAGCTAATTCACTCATTCAACAGGTGTAGATGGATACATGCCTTAAATACTGACACAATCCCCTACTACTATATTAATGACAAGTTTCATACCTCGATCAGGTGGTGGTTCCTGGAGATCATAAAAATAAGTCCATAAATTTATTTAATACTGGGATATCCCTTATACTTGGTATCTCTCTATTTGTATCGATTCATATGTGCAAAACAAGGTTCGCATCTTTGCCGCAGCAATCTCTTTGCTTGTATGACCATAGTAAAATTCATAGTTCGCTTCCATCCTTAAAGGGCAACTCTCCTTTACTGGTAACCTAAATTTTCCCTTCTTACCTCTTCAATCAATTTGCTCTTCGTCTTTGATCAATCAACTCATTTCCTATATGCGTGGCTTTCATTTCTATTATCGTCGCTTCGTGAACCAATGTAATATTACCAGTCCTTTTGAATATTTCGTCGTTCTAATCCTCAACATACGGTACAAACTTTGATAATTATCATAACCTTCGGTCTATAACTTATTGTTAGATATGAATATCACTAAGAAACTAGACAGAGGGGGGGGGGGGGGTGAATGGATAGTTTGAGTGTTTTTTGTTTTCTTGAAACTTAAAAGCTGTGTTAGATTGTGTAGTATGAAAATGCGGAAATAAAATAAACAGAACACACACAATCACTTTAATCTACTTTGTATAAAGTAAATCAAATACTACAGCTTCCAAAATTTCACAAGTGAAATTCTGGCTTCTAAACAAGAACAGCGTTTTCTTGTTTTCTTATAGAGAAAAGAGTGCTTGAATATTTCTATGTGTATCTCTCTCTTACAGCTAATTATAGGGTGTGCACAATATATATATATATATATATATATATATATCCTATACAAACTAGTGCACACACCTATTTACACAACTACCCCTAACTGTAACTCCCACTTGTTCTCCATAAGAGGTTAACTGTGTCAGGAAGGACCACTTGCTTTCTGTTGTCCTTTCCCGAGTCTGTAGCTGCTTGTCTCTATTCTTTCTCTCCAAATTTTGTTGTAGATTTGCCATCTGTCTTTGGACCACTTAACCATAACAGATGCTTCAGTATTTGTCTCCTTTGAACTTTGATTTTGTACCTTGATTTGTCTTGTTGTAGATCGTCTAAGTGTTGACATCGTGAACTCCAGCATACTCCTTATCCTGTGACTTGTCGACATAGAGCATTTGAGACTTTGATAAATGAGGACTTTGCTATATGAGTATTTTAGGAGTATGCGATATGGCATATTTTTGACTTCACGATATAGCCTTTGAGGACTTCGCGATATAGCCTTTTTGAGGACTTCACGATCTAGCCTTTTTAAGGACTTCACGATCTAGTAGATTCTGACTTTGCGATCTCAACACTTCACGACATGAGTCTTGAAGACTTCACGACATAGTTCATTTTGGACTATGCGATCTTAGTACTCCACGACATGGATTTTTGGGGACTTCACGACATAGCTCATTCTGACTTCACGATATGGGGACTTAGACAAATTTCTGCAACTTATTTCTTCAAGGCCTTATTCACATCCTGCTGCATGAACAATTTGAACTTCTACCAGGACAATTATTTCATAGCCTATGTACATTCTAGGTGCAAGAAACTTACTAAACTCATTATACACTTGAGCATTTAGAATAGAGCTAAGTACATGATAACAACACAAGTACAATAGAGACCTATATTATATTCCAGTGATAAACTTCACTAGGTCATGTAGAGTGACATAGTCACAATGTGTAGGCTTGTTAATAGTGGTATTCAGACATGCCTTGAGCCTAACAATCTCCCCCAAATTGCGAGTAAGAAACTTAGGCACAATTTCATGTCTGATAACAAGCCTAACTTTCATAAAAGGAAACATACTTCAGAGAAAACAACAGATGAACATTATGAATAGGATTTGATTACAAATAGAAAATGATAGCTTATAGATGATTTTTCTGTTGCTGAACAGCTTCAGATTCCATTTGCTTTTCTAGATAATCATCATAAACCTTCTTCTTTCTAGCTTCTTCCCTTCTGTTCATTTCTGAAATGGCTTCCAGAATTTCATCCCTTGCAGTCAGTTCTTCTAAGAGAGGAGAGTCTTCTAAATCTTCAACAGCAGTCCTCAGGGCACTTTCTACATAAGAATCCAGGAATTCTATCCTTATTTTGCTTATCCATACATTTCTATTTTTGCACTCCACCACATAAGGATTTAGCTTCACTTTGCATAGCCCTTTCTTTCTTAACTCCTTAGCCTTCTCTTCCATTTCTGCCATCTCCTTTTCCTTCTGAATTTTCTTCTCTTCATTCCACTTCCTTAGATCTTCTTGATAATCAGAATGCATTTTCAAAAACTTGGCAATTTCAATCTTCCACATTCTTTCTTCTTTTTCCTCAAAATTCAGCAAGGCATTGATCCTTTCAAGATCATAAGTTGGAAAATATTGCCAGCTCCCAGTCTTCATCTCTTTCTCCCTTCCATCAGTGTATTTGATCTCTAGATGATCTTGTTTCACTTTGATCTTGTTTAACTAGCAAGATATTGGAGGTGGTAGTGCTTTGATCATCTAGCTTTGAATTTAGGAGCTCCAAAGAATGAGAAATCCCTTGGTTTTCAGATTTTAACTCAACCACCTCCCTTTCCAATCTATCAACCTTGGAGAAAAGTTACTCAGACTTGAATGAGTTGAGAGACTAGTCCTTAATCTTGGAGAAGTCAAATTTTGTGATGTTTTAGATGGGAACCTCATCCACTAGCTTGTCACCATACTGATTCCTCCACATTAAAGAAAGTATGGAGTTGGAGTTGATATTGGATTGCACCTGATTCTCTAGCTTGGTAGACAGCTTCTTTAGATTATCTGTGACCAAGGATAGGGTGCAATCCATCTTGTTGACATTATGTGTAGTCTTTTGCACTTCCTTGAGGATGCCATCTACCTTGGGAAAATCAGAGAGATAGGAGTTCCTGAGCTTTGCCAAAGATTGGTCTGTTTCTTCCTTGATGGTAGATATCTCTGATTGTAGACCATTCCCAAGATAATGCAGAGCCTTCAGCTGACTTTTGTACACCTCATTGACTATTTCAAAGACTTCTGCAGGAGAAAGATTCTTGGCATTTGACCCCAAAGAGGTAAGATATTCTACCCTGAGAAAGGCTAGAGCATCATTGAGCTTCACAGACCTTTTGGCATCCAACCAGGCATCTACATTGCCATCCTGTTAGCCTCATCTACAATCTTCTCCTTCAGTTGAGTGATGAAGATCTTGGGGTGTTGAAGTCGGGGGATCAGTGGGACTAGTGAAACTAGATGTGATAAAAGTGTGGGAGGTGTTAGGAGGACTTGGACCATTATAGTGAAACTTATGGTGCAACATCTGGTTAAAAGTTTGATCTGGGTGCTGATCTTAGTAATAGATGGAGGGTTGAATGCTGGGTTGCAGCTGTTCGGATTGCGGAAGTGGGTAAGGTGTTGTTGCAAAAGAACTGATTGGATGCGATAGAAAAAGACACGGGAAATTCAAGAGGACAAGGGATGCTCTCACAGTATTTTGAGTATTTTGAATGTGGAGGACCTATTGTGGCGAAACAGAAATTAGACTTGGTTGATCGAGCTACACCATGTGCACATGATGAATGTGAGGCTTATATGGGAACAACGAAGGCCAATATGTATTTAAGCAAGGAATGGAACACGTGTCCCTGTAAGTTGGGGTGGGAACAAAAGAAGCGGGAAGTGAACTTAGAGGATGGAAGCCAATGTGGGTTAGCCCTCTATAAAGGAGCTAGTGAAAGAGCTTATGCTACCAGGGAATACAGGATGATTCAGGAAGCTGTCGAATAGGAAGATGATAACATTGAAAAGGATGTTCATCGACGTTCTTTCGAACTAGGTGGACAAAGCCCTAGTGGGCAAAGGAATTAGGGTCACGATGTAAGTATCTCTGCTGCAGACGGGAGTCAGGAAGCACAGTGCTGGTTCAGGAGAAGCAAGGCTGCGGATTGGGATTGTTGGCACAATCGTGATAATTTTAATTTCAATTATATGAATTAAGTTTTTTAAGCATTTGTTAGATGTTTGTTTGTAATTCTGAACTTGTTGCTTGCCTATTTTGATTTGTAAGCTTTAAACTTACTCCTGTCATGGAGCTTGAAAATCTGTAATGGACTCACGCTTTATTATATATAAAAATGTTGCCCAGTAATTAACAATTGTAGAAGGGGGGTTGAATACAATTGTATAAGATTCTCGACTTTAAAACACAAATATGAATAATAACAACTTTATTAAATCTGGTATAAAACTGTTACAAAACTCTCCCAAGAAATTCTTATGTTCTTGGAAGCTTCTAGGTACAATGATACTCTTGTATGCGATTGATTACAAATCAAAACCTAAACTGTGTTTATATAGTACACACAGCTGCTCTATCGATTACAAGATAAGACCAAATCAATTACAAACAATATTGATACATATCCTGACCGACAGCTTCATTCCATAAACTAATAACCAACAAAATATCTTTCCTTATTTCTCTGAACTTGATAGTTATCTTGAAGTAACAATCCTGATCAGCTTCCAGTCTTGATGATAATCCTGATCACAGTCCTGATAGCAATCCTGATACTGACGCTCGTGCAATACTGATGATATCAGCAATCCTGATCAGTAGTTCAGATCCTGACAATCATTGAATCCTGATCTAACAATCTCCCCCAATCTCATACTTTGTAAAATAAAGTATAGATTCCTAGATTCAATGATGCCAAAAACATATTTACAAAATGTACAAGAAATAACAGCAGCAACTTATCTTTTTAGATTCTTTGATAGAACAGATTCATCTTCAAGAAGTCTGATAATAACTTTTCTTCTTTGTCTTCAAGAATTTGAATCAGTCTTTCCTTAAGATTTATGAGCTCTTCATCTTCCTCATCTATCTGGTAGATAGCTGCTATGAGATTCTGTATGGAACTTCTTTATAAATTGTATTCTTCAACCAGGAGGTAAGCAATTTCCTTCCCATCAGGATTAAGAGTCAATTGTCTCATACCAAAAGACATTTCTTTAACAGCACCGCCTATTTGTATTTCAACTTCTTGATCTCTTAGATTTAAGTACATGGGAGTATAATCACCATTATAATTCCTTCCTTCATCAAATCTTCTCCTTATGGTTGACATAATCATATCAGACCATTCCTTGCACACTTCATTCTTCCATTTGAGTAGATAGTGAACATATTTCAGTTCCTTTGTAGTTTTAACCAGCAGCTCCTGAATGGATAACTTCTTAACACTTCCATCCTTCATGAAGTAAAGAAGCTTCTCTTTCTTTTCAACACCATCATGACAATCTAACACTATGTCCACAGCTTATAAATTGTTGAGGTGTTCAGAAGTTAAATTACCTCTAATTTCAGTCAGTGAGTGAGGATCAACATATGGCATGTTCAGAAATTCAGCATCTCTGTGACCTATACCTCCTCTTGAATTATGTGGAATTTGCTTTAAGCTTGAAAACATTTGTAACCAGAGTGCTTTAGATTTTTGTAACCCAGAAAAGTTTGCAACACTGGAGACATTTGTTATAGTACCACCTAACTGATAATTGACAGGGCTATTGCACCTTAAAGTGTCAATATGCTTCCACTTCTTATCCTTCCCCTTTTCAAGAACATAGCTCTTTTCTAGCTGAGGTTGTTGTCTTATTGCATTTCTCCACAACAACTTACTTGATTTGGCCAGCCTTTGCTTATAGAGATTGAAGTCTCTATCTGTTGTTCTTTTAATTTCTCTTCTTCTAGCTTCTTCTTCTTCATCCACTTCTTTGTTATGAGAATCAACCATAGTAGAAAGAATTAACAAATCAACCTCTTGTAGAATTTCAGATTCATCAGGATCTTGAACAGTGTCAGGATTAGAATCTTCAATTTGAGCTATATTACTGATGAGAGTTGATTGTCTTGGTCTTCTCCTCAAAAGTGGTTCATCTTCTTCATCTATTCCTTCATCATTAAAAGTAGTCCTGACAAGTTGAGTATCAGAAACTATTGGAGTTTGAGTGTCAGCAGGAATTTCTTCAATTCTTAACCCTCTAGACCTTGTTTGTCTAGGCATTGACTGATTTGTCCTTCTCCCTCTTCTAGCACCTCTCCTACCTCTGCCTCTTCTTCCTCTAACAGGAGCAGGGTTATTAAAACTTTCCATGATCTCTTTTTGTTGTCTCAGAAATTCTTCATGAGAGAGATCAGGATATTCTTCAGTAGCAGTAGAGAGTGCCTTTCTTGCAAACAATTGTTGAACTCTCTTATCAGTGTGATAAAGATTAACAATATTACCATCTCTTGTTTTGAACTTCTGGAATAGATTAGCAGCATCCTCAGGATTTTCAATAAGAACATCTTCATCACCTTCAGGAATTGTAGAAAAGGTTTTGTCCATGACCAAGCGTCAGGATTTGATCACCTATCAGGATTTGCTCTTCCATCAGGATCTGAGATTTCACTAAGGTCCTTACTGTTCTAACTCCAGAATCAGAAACATGAGTTGACTGCATGGATTGACTTTGAGTAGTTTGTCTTGTAGACTTCACCATAGCAGCATCAGAGGTTTCTCCTTGTCTTACCATGTCATCACCATCATTTCCAGTATGATCATCATCATTATTTCTTCTTAATACTAGATCAGGTGTACATTTTGTCTGACTTACCTTCTTCCCCTTTTTGGCATCAGGATTTGATAACAAATTTAAAATCAAAGAGAGAGAGGCTTGAATATCAGTTACCTTGGAATCCAAAGAATCAATTCTGTTGTTTATTAAAGACTGTGCAGAGATAAGATCTTTGACATGAGAATCCACTACTCTGAGTTGAAGAGCAGTAGGGCCTTTGCCAAGCTCTGAGAGATATCAGCCCTCACTAAATTATTAGCAGCCTTCACAGAATCAATCTCAATCTTGAGACTCTTGCTTAACAGAGTTGTAGCCTTCAAGTGATTCCTAATATCCTCATCTGAATAAGACTTGCAACATAAGAAGCATGTTGTAGAGCACATGGGTAGCTAACAGGATCAACAGCCCTGTACCATTCATTATCCCATTCATGCCTTCTTAGCTGTTCAGTAGGATCAATTGCAGAAGGACCAGAAAAATCTTGACCAGAAGCCTTGTCAACCATGAATGTGCTTGAAGAACCAAAATTAGTTCCAAGACTAGATTTAAGTGCATTGACAAGCTGATCCTTCTCAACATCATCTTCATTATCATCATCACTATCACTATCTCCAGAATCATCAGCATTATCAGGATCAGGAACAACAATACCTTTAAGTTTATCATGTGACTCTGAGATAGGATCTACCAATGGTCTTGAGCTCAGTGGTTGTATCAGGATTGGCTCAGCATCAGGAGCACCACTAGCATCAGGAGCAACACTGTCAGGATTTGATATGCTTGCATCAGTATTTTCTACCAATGGTTCTTGTGTAGCTTGAGGTTCAGAAGCTGCTTCAACACTTTGAGTCAAAGGTTCTTGTGTGCTTCCCTCAGTGACAGTGTTCTCGACCATTACTTCCATTTCAGGAATATCAGAAGCCCCTTGAGCATTGTCAGGAAGCTCCCCAGAAACTGTAGTTGTCTTGCCTGCATCTTCACATTGAGAAGATGGTTCTTGTGTGGCTGGAATGCAGATGTCTTCATTCTCCCTTTGAGAAAATGGTTCTTGTGGGACCATTCCATCGGCTATGCCTTCACTCACTTTGAGTGAGTTGTTCTTGTGTGGCAGGATCTTCAGTAGCTGCTGAACCACTTTGAGGTTCAGGTCCTTGTGGGCTAGATCCTTTCAGTTTCTTCTGTCTTTGGAAAACTATATCAGTTGCCTTCCTTTTCTTTTGCAATGGAGGTGTAAATCCAAGCATGGAAGCAGTCTCAGCAACCTTCTCCCATGAAATTTCAACAATCCTTGGAGATGGAGAGGCTGGAGAGTCTGAGATTAAGATAGTCTTTTCTGGTACATCAGGAATACCAACGTCAGGAATTGGTTGAGCATCAGGATTTGAAGACTCGTCAGGATTTGAAGTGTCCTGAACATCAGTATCCTGCTTCTTCAAAGGAATATGATACCTGCTTTTTAGTAATTTCCTTTTCTTCTATGGCTTAGCAGATGGTGCCACAGCTTCAATAGCAGTATCAGCAACTTCCTTCTGAATCTTAAACTTAGAAGATAGAGGCATTTCATCCTCAGAATCAGAATCTTCACCAAGAATTAATTTTCTCTTAACAGCAACCTCCCCAACCTTATCAGTTTTCTTCACCAGGACCCCTTGTACACCCCCTTGTTTCTTCTGTTTAGTAAGTGGTGTAGAGGAGAAATCCTTTGATCCTGATTGTCTTCCAGACACATCAGATCTAGCTGATTTCTTAGTTTTTACAACTAAAGTCTTTTGAGAGACATTAGAGGTGGCTGTGGACTGTTTAGAGTGTTTGGGTTGGATATTTGGGTCAGGAACAAGGTGTGATTGGCCTTGTCCCATAGCATCAGAAACTGATCCATATTGAGTAGGCATTTTCTCTTTCAAGAAAAGTCTATCTCATCAGGAATAAAGGCATTGCCTTGAAAACCATTTGCCTTATCACTGTTGACTAAGGACTTCACATTGTTCTCAGTAATTCTACAAATTGGTAGAATTACATCCTCTTCAAAAATCACATTAGGACACAAGTGACAGAATATTAATTGGAAAAATCGAATAAAACAGACATAACCTAACTTATCTGCTTTTCTATCACTTAAAGCTTTCAATACAAATGACCCATAATCAAAAACTTGAGAGTAGATAAGAGAGTACCCAATCTTTAGAGACCCTGATGGCAGAGCATCAAAATTCGATGTCTTGTTCAGGAAGCATCTGCTGATTATGTCAAAGAAGAAATTCCCCTCCCTTTTAAGCTTTGTCCTGAAGAGGTTTCCATATCTCTTGACCTCGCCATTGTAGCCTAACTTGGTAACAAACTCAAAGAGAGTTGAGTCTGAAATTGTATCAGGAACATTGTCACCCAGAATCGGCAAATGCAGTGTATCTTCAACAACAGCTGGGGTAACATGATATGTAACACCATTGAATTCAAAGTTCATCATTATTGTTCATGTTGGCCCTTTGCCAAACACAGCCGTGTTCCATACCTGCATCACTGATTTAAAAGATACACTAGCAGGTTCTGTTAGAGCATACTTCAATGGACTTGAAGTTAAGAAATCCTGTATGATGTGAAACTCAGTGGGCAAATCCTGATGATCTAAAATTGCCACAAAATTGTTAGTGGCAAAAGTAACACCACTAACTATTGTCTGCTTGTTCATGAATGATGAAGACGCCATTGATACAGTATAGAAAACTTGAGAATGAGATTAAGAAATTAGGGTTCTTGAGCACAGAGAGAGAATGAAGATGAAAAACTGATGATGAGAGAGTAATCAGCAAATTAGAAAAACAAATTGTATTTTGTTAAAACAAAATATTACTCTCAATAACATGTGGCAAAATATGATTCGTGCACAAATAATTAGTGGACCGAATTACGTGTGTAATTAAACATAACTGCACCACTTTTTATGTGTATCTATGTGTATGTATCAATCAGTGTGACACACGCGCGCATACAGTTGTCCAACTAAAACTCAAACGTTTCTCATCAAATACTGACGAAAAATTAGGCACAAATTAAGCAAATTAGAAATGCTGACCTGTCCATCAGGATTGACCAATTGACTTCCTGTCAGGATTGTGTCCTATCAGGATTTGATCAAAATTACATACCTTACTGAATGACCATCAGGATTTGACAGTCATCAGGACTTCCTCTCTGTAGCTTTCCTCAGAAATTCTCAAAATTTATCATTCCAAGTTCATTCACCAATTTGTTGAAAGTAGCTTCAGGCAGTGGCTTGGTGAATATATCAGCTAGTTGTTGATCAGTACGAACAAAATGAAGTTCAATTGTCCCTTCCAGAACCTGTTCTCTTATAAAATGGTACCTGATACTGATATGCTTAGTAAGAGAATGCTGAACTGGATTTCCTGTCATTGCAATAGCACTTTGGTTATCACAATAAATAGGGATTTTGGAGTATGACAAACCATAATCTAACAACTGATTTCTCATCCACATTATCTGAGCACAACAACTTCCTACAGCAATGTACTCAGCTTCTGCTGTTGATGTAGAGATAGACTTTTGCTTTTCACTGAACCAAGAAACTAGTCTACCACCCAAAAACTGACAACTTCCTGAAGTACTTTTCCTGTCTATCTTGCACCCTGCAAAATCAGCATCTGAATAACCACACAAACCAAAAATTGATTCCCTAGCATACCAAAGGCCAAGTGAAGGAGTGCCTTTGAGATATCTGAAAATTCTTTTGACTGCAATTAGATGAGGTTCCGTGGGATTTGCTTAAAATCTTGCACAAAGACAGGTTGCAAACATGATATCTGGTCTACTTGCAGTGAGATACAACAGTGAGCCAATCATCCCCCTGTAGTGAGTTACATCTACCTCAGCACCTTGATCAGGATCAAGTTTGGTAGCTGTAGCTATGGGAGTACTTGCAGAAGCACTATCTTGCATGTTAAACCTTTTCAATAAATTCCTTGTATACTTTGACTGATTGATAAAGATGCCATCATCAGTCTGTTTAACTTGAAGACCAAGAAAGTAACTCATTTCTCCCATCATGCTCATTTGAAATCTGGACTGCATAAGCTTTGAAAACTTTTCACAAAGCTTATTATTTGTTGACCCAAATATGATATCATCAACATAAATCTAAACTAAAAGCAAATCCTTACCATGATTCAAATAAAACAGAGTTTTATCAATAGTACCTCTTTTGAATCCACTTTCCAGTAAGAATTGAGCTAAGGTTTCATACCATGCTCTTGGAGCTTGCTTTAGTCCATAAAGTGCCTTATCAAATTTATAAACATGATTTGGATATTTTGGATCAATGAAACCAGGAGGTTGTTCAACATAGACTTCTTTCTCCAGTTCTCCATTTAAGAAAGCACTTTTAACATCCATCTGGAAAACTTTAAATTTCTTGTGGGCTGTATATGCCAGAAAGATCCTGATGGCTTCTAGCCTTGCAACAGGAGCAAAAGTTTCATCATAGTCAATTCCTTCTTGTTGAGAATACCCCTTTGCAACTAGCCTTGCTTTATTTCTGATTATTACTCCATCAGAATCAGTCTTGTTCTTAAATACCCAATTTGTACCAACAATTGACCTGTTCTTTGGTCTTGACACTAGTTTCCAGACTTCATTCCTTTCAAATTCATTCAATTCTTCTTGCATTGCAAGTAACCCAATCAGCATCCTTAAGTGCATCTTCAACTTTCTTAGGTTCCTCCTTGGATAGAAAGTTATTATATATACATTCATTTTGAGTTGCACTTATTGTCTTTACACCTGCATCAGGATCCCCAATTATCAAATCAGGAGTATGTGTAATAACCCGAATTTTTGGTAAAATTAAAACTTTTCTTATTATGATTAAGTGCATCAGTGAATAGTGAATTTGGTGGATGAATAGTGTTTTTGAGGGTTAAGAAAATTTTTCATGCCACCTATGTACGAGACGTAGTGTGGATATTCCGAAGTCATATTAGTGATCTACAGAGTAAATAAGTGAATGCAAAGACGATCGGAATTCAAAAATTCCGAATTTTATTTTGGTGTAGTATTTGACCGGACAGTGAATTATATATTATTATAATCAAGAAATGAGATATTAAATTTGAGGATTTGAGGATTTAATATTTTGGAATTTTATTAAATTTGATTTGAGAATTTAGAACGAAAACCGCTGATACTTTATAACGAGATTAATCGATTAAGCAAACGAATCATGGATTAAGGATTGAAATTATGACAAGATTAAATATCCTACACGATCATTAAGAGAATTATATCAAGTGGATTCAAGGATTTAAACAAAAAGGAAGCTAACCAAGAGTTAAGGAACTCTATAAAAAGAGATTGAGAATATTCGAAGAAACGCGAGAACATTTTCTAAGAACAAGGAATAAAGAGGGAATAGATAAGGGATGTTGGAATTAATATTGATTTAAGGGATTGTGCCACAGTGAAGTAATAAAATGCAACATATAAGCTGTAACGTATTGATTTTATTAAAAGGACACAAAGACGATCCAATTGGTGGAAGAAGAAAAACCAAGGTATCATGCATGAAAGTCAACCAAAAGGTTAATGGTGTATTTGCAACATTGGCAAAAATGGGGTTGTTTGATGAGAGAGCAACAAGTGGACCAATGGGTGATTGACAACACAAAATAAAGGATGCATCCAAGTTAAAAAGCAAAAGAAAAGCAAAGATGAGCAAAAGCTCTCCAATCTGCCAAACAAGAGCACAACTCAAAGAAAACTTCATATCTCCACTTCTATCCATCCATAAATCACCAAATTTTAACCATAGCTTCTCCACTCCATGGGTAACATTATTTCAGAATTTCATAGCCAACAAAGGAGTGTAGCCTAGCCAAATAGCTTCCCCAAGTTGGAGAACCCAAACTGTCCAGTTTCTGCCCAGTGGAAAGATGGGGCTCCATACCCTAGCTAGGAAGCTTCAAATTGGGCGATCTATAACTCAAACGAAACCTTATGAAGAGCACAAGGTCTGGTAGAAAGTTTATCACCAAACTCTTACTTTTCGATTTGTTATGAATTTTACAAGATGAGGATGAATAGTAACTTCAAGTGGTTTTCTTGTTTTGATCTTAAGGATTTAGCACTTTAAGGACCATCTAAAGCTTGTTAAAGATTTATAAACACTTGATAGTGTTGTTAGATCATCCAAGGAGGTAAAACCCTAACCAACCCTTTGAGTTCATATGAGTTTTGATGATTGTTTTGATGTTATAAGCTTAAGAGATCATGTTTAAGTATTTTAGTTGTTATTTAACTTTGTGAAATATGAAAAATGGTGGGTGTTGGATTGTAGCCACACCCCTGACCTTAGAAAAGTAAAAAGGTTGTTTGTTGAGGTTGTGGATGTATGGTATGCCCGGTGTGGCTTGGTTATGTTGTGACAAAATTGGATTATTCGATTTTAAGCCGTCGTAATGCCCGATTTTCGGTAACTCTAAAAACTGCATAGAATCCGAAAACCTAACTGCCTCTTTTGGTTCAGTGATGAACATGAGTGTGTAGATCTTTGTTTCTAGTTTATGTGAGCGCAAGAATCATGTCATTACGATTTACGGTTTATGAGATATGACCATTTTAGTGAAAGTGGTTCAAGGAATGAGATTGCAGAAATGTACCAACTTTGTGGCTATGTTTGAGACCCTTAAGAGTTGTTTTAAAATATGAAATTTTGTATTGAAGTGCCAAGGTCAGTTGCGAAGGTTTGTACGAAGGTTTCGAGTCCAAAAGATTATTTTTCGATTTTATAAAAATGTGTTAGCCGAGGTTGCGCAAGTGAAAACCACTAAGGACATGACTTAGAAACCAATGTTGTAAATGGCTAAGTATAACTTGTATTCGAGGATCGATTTCGGACTAAACCTACGACTTAAGTAATTGTCGATTAAACATGGACTTATTATGAGCCTATAACGAGCTAGTAATGTCTTGGTTGTGTTTCGCTTACGTGTTTAAGCATTGTGTACAAGTGGATTATCCAGGGGATTAATCGTGCGTTTTCTTTGACTTTGTCTAGATTGTCTGACATCGTCGCGAACCCCTATCACTTCTCGAGCATCAGGCAAGTTTTCAAAACCTATACTACTGTTGTTGTGATAATAAACTGTTTTCATATATGTTATGTAAATGCGATATATAAATTGCATGCTTGTTTTTGAACTGCTATATATATAGCAATACTTGAGGATATGATTTGATGTGGGGCTTATAAGCTAGATATGGGATATCAGTTATCAGCCAGTTTTGTATATAATGCCCTAGGATAAGGGCGGGTGATTTTCTCTAAGATCAGAAGTAATTATATTTCGGTATATGTTAAAGGTTATTTTCCGATAAAGATATCGGGTAACTGTTATTCGAGGGTTAATTATTTTATTTAAAGAATATTATTTATTAATATTCATTTGAGGATTATCGACCTACAGAATATTATTTATATTCATTTGAGGATTATTGACTTTAAGAATATTATTTATTAATATTCATTTTAAGAATATTATTTATTAATATTCATTTGAGGATTATCGACTTACAGAATATTATTTATATTCATTTGAGGATATTGACTTTAAGAATATTATCGTACATATTCATCTGGGGATTATGTAATGAATAGTATGTTTGAATATTCATTTGAAAGTTATTTAATTGTTTAATGAATATTACCTTTGAATATTCATTCGAGGATTGATTATTTATTTAATGAATATTACTTTTGAATATTCATTTGAGACTTAATTATTTAATGAATATTATTTTCGAATATTCATTTGAAATTTATTGATTAATGAATATTATTTTGAATATTCATTTGAGGCTTAATTATTTAATAAATATTATTTTCAAATATTCATTTGAGGATACTTACTTAATGAATATTATTTCAAATATTCGTTTAAGGTTACTTATTTAATAAATATTATTAATTATTTTCAAATCAAAAAGAGGTTCCCAAAACAATGTTTTTTTTCCATTTAAGTTTGTCTTTTAAGAAGACTTAAATGCTCGCTCAACTATCCAAAATACGGGAAACCTGATTTTTGTAACTGCTATTCATTTTAAACTCTCAAACTCAAAAACTGTCAGAGGACAGATATTTTTCGGAGCAATTCGATTGCTGCCAGTCAAGTATTGTGTTACCACCTCAACGCTCGAGGGGTAAATTCCTGGAACAAGTCGATATCCATTAACAATCATCGCTTGGGAAATATTGGAGAATCTTCCTTTCCAATCTAGATATAACTACTGAGTGGAGTCGTATCAACAAGTATTACACTTGGGGAAAGGAAGACGATCTTTACGTTTCAGAGTCATGGATTTCATCTGAACTAGGAGCATGTGTAAGAGGTCGAGTCACGCCGATCCATCACCTTATTGCCCCAAATGGGCCTGGAGATCCAGAAAGGCGGTAGACAATGTCAGGCTGTCGTGATACTTCCATCTACATGTAGAAAACATATTTTTGTTGTACAACCTGCTACTGATCATAGTAAGGTTGGTACGACGGGCGCGGAGAAGGCTCCAGTATTGGTTCATCATCCATTTTGGATAATTCTGCAACATGTACTGAAAGGGACCACAGATGGCTCCATTGGTACAGGTTTACCGATCATGTTGGCAAAGGGATTCTGCAACATGTATTGAAAGGGACCAAGGATGACACCCGTGGTACAGGTTTACCGGTCATGTTGGCAAGGGGTCGAAAAGTGTTCAAAATAAAGTGACAATAAATCCATGTAACTTCATCTTTTATATCATATGACTCTGTGGATACCTTACATAACAGGGGTTATGGTAAGGGAGTTGTTTATACTGAATCACCTTATAACTTCGTCTTTTAAGTTATATGTTGGTATTCTGCTTACATAGCAGATAATTTTTGGAAAGGTTATATTGGTTTAATTTGAAACCTCATCTTTTATATTATACTAGAACTTTGTTCATAGTATGAATATCGAAAGTTTGCAGAAATATTATGAAAATGATATTTGAAATACAACAATGGTACTATTTTTGGAATACATTCCGATAAGGAAATAATTTCAGTATCGAGATATTTTGACAATTTATTGTCTTATACCCGCTTTATTCTGGGTTGAGTTAAAGGCAGGATTATGCCATATTTTTATTACCTTGCTGAGCTATCGCTCACTCTTGCTATTGTTTTATATATATTATATAGCAACGAAGCAAGATGCCAATGGGACGGCACATACCCCGCAAGGCGTTTCCATAAACAGTTTTTAGCAGTGATCCCGAGAGTAGTACGAACCAATCGAATCAGGCTACAGCTTTTGGTATTCAACTTATGTATAGACATGAATGGTATGAGAGGATTGTGAGCATCAGAAGGCTAAGTTGGTAATGTAACATTACTTAGAAATTGTATCAGTGACAGATTCAAAAGACATTTAGGTATTGTAATAAAGATTCTTTATTCCGCAATGGTTGTATTTGTGTCGTTTCTGAGACTCTAACCTGTGTGTGTGTGTGTGTGTGTGTGTGTGTGTGTGTGTGTGTGTGTGTGTGTGTGTGTGTGAGAGAGAGAGAAATATATTCATTGTGGGGTCATAAACAGATGAATTGTGTCTATTGTAAGTAAAGCAGGCAAGGAAAGAAGTAAGTGGATCGTGACTACTCTAAATCCCTGACCCCGGATTTGGGGCTGTTACAGTATGGCTTCTTGTCCATTTCCTAGCTGGTGGTAAATCATTCCTTGAAGTAGATGCTCCCCCTGGATTAGTGTTGTCTTGATTAGAAGAATTTGATTCAGTAGAAGCTCCCCCTGAATTGTTGCTGTCTCCTCCTGATGGATTATTAGGATTATCACTTGAATCAGTATCTGAAGAATCTCCTCCTGATGATTGAGTTGTTTCAGTATTAGAAACAGTTTGCTATTGCTCCCCCTCAACATTTGCAATATCAGTAGCATCATCAGTATTTGGTGCATCATCAGGATTTGGTATGTCACCAGGATTTGGTGACTCATCAGTATCTGATGGAGTGTCAGTATATGATTCATGTTCATCAGGATTCTTGGTAGCTTCATTTTCAAAGACCAAACTATCATGAGAGTCTTCATTTATTCCAGTTATTTTCTTATCCTCAAAAGATACATGAATTGACTCCATGACAGTCCTTTTTCTCAAGTTGAAAACTCTAAAGGCTCTGGATGCTGGATAACAAATAAAAATTCCCTCATCAGCCTTGGTTTCAAATTTCCCTAGCTGTTCAGGATGAGTTCTGAGAACAAAACATTTACAGCCAAACACATACAGATGCTTCAAACTTGGTTTCTTCTCCTTGAGCATTTGATAGGGAGTTACACCATGTCTGTTTATCAGTGTGAGATTTTGAGTATAGCATGCTGTATTTACTACTTCTGCCCAGAAATATGTAGGTAATTTAGCTTCTTCCAACATAGTTCTGCCAGCTTCAATAAGAGTTCTATTCTTTCTTTCAACTACTCCATTTTGCTGGGGTGTGCCAGGAGCAGAGAATTGTTGAATAATTCCTTTGTATTTGCAGAACTCTTCCATCTTTGAATTCTTGAATTCAGTACCATTATCAGTCCTCAGATTCTTGACTTTATACTTTGTGCCTGTCTCAATCATTCTCACATGGTCCAACAGTATTTCAGGAGTCTCATCTTTTCGGTGCAGAAAGTACACCCAGGTGAATCTAGAGTATTCATCAACAAATACAAGAGTGTACCTTTTCTTACGGATGGACATTATATTGACTGGTCCAAATAGATCAAGATGTAACATGTGATATGGTTCACCAATATAGGATTCAGATTTACTCTTGAATGATGTCCTTCTCTGTTTAGCTTTTTGACATGCATCACAGAGTCCATCAGAAGTATACAAAGCTTTAGGTAATCCTCTAGGTACAATGATACTCGTGTATGCGATTGATTACAAATCAAAACCTAAACTGTGTTTATATAGTACACACAACTGCTCTATCGATTACAAGATAAGACCAAATCAATTACAAACAATATTGATACATATCCTGACCGACAGCTTCATTCCATAAACTAATAAACGACAAAACATCTTTCCTTATTTCTCTGAACTTGATAGTTATCTTGAAGTAACAATCCTGATCAGCTTCCAGTCCTGATGATAATCCTGATCATAGTCCTGATAGCAATCCTGATACTGACGCTAGTGCAATACCGATGTCGACGTCAACAATCCTGATCAGGAGTTCAGATCGATCATTGAATCCTGATCTAACAAAAAATTAAAATGGTTAAAAAAAAATCAATTAAAATTAATAATTTTCATTTTTCTGACAAGATCCCATCACAATATATTCCTTTTTCTGGTTTTTCCAAATGTTTGCACCTTTCATTAGTCAATCAATAATAGATGAGCGACTCAAGACAAATAAGGAGCAAAGTAGTAGTAAAGTGCACGGAATCACTTATTTAATTTTATTTTCATATTTTGAACAAATTATAATCATGAAAATGTATTCCGAACACCGTCTTATTATAAAGTTCAGTTCCTAGAAGCAATCGGTACATAATTCTACAAAAATCCAAAAAAATCCACAAAAAATCAAATCCTCGAAGCGACGTTTTGATATTCTTTAATCTCCACTCAACCCACACCCACTAAATTACAAGATACCACCGAACACGTGTCATCATCCTAATGGTTAGCAACCCACCTAACCCTCTTATACGTTGCCAATATAAACACGACTGTACCAAATGAGCCAAGCAACACACAGATTCCTAATGGATCACTTATTGACTTTTTCTCTCCTCTCTCTCCTCCTCTCATTCGCCGCCGCCGCAGATTTTTCCGACGATCAATTAATCCGGCAAGTCGTGCCGGAAGAGGAACAATCCGTGAATCTCCTCAACGCCGATCATCACTTTTCACTCTTTAAAGCTAAGTTCGGCAAGTCTTACAGGGATGAGAAAGAGCATGATTATAGATTCTCGGTTTTCAAGGCGAATCTCCTCCGTGCGAAGCGTAATCAGTTGCTTGATCCGTCGGCTGAGCACGGCGTGACGCAGTTTTCCGATCTGACGCCGACGGAGTTCAAGGAGAAGTATTTAGGGTTGAAGAAACCGCAGTTTCTAGAAGGTGCTCAAAAAGCTCCGATTCTTCCGACTAATAATTTGCCTGAGGATTTTGATTGGAGAGATAAAGGTGCTGTTACTGGAGTTAAAAATCAGGTATGTAGGCTCGGGCTCACGTGATAACAGTTTAAATTATTCTCACGTATTCTCGCGCTAAATGTTTTTTATTGTAGGGATCATGTGGATCGTGCTGGTCGTTTAGTACGACTGGTGCACTAGAAGGAGCTCACTATCTTGCTACGGGTGAACTTGTTAGCCTCAGTGAGCAACAGCTCGTTGACTGTGACCACGAGGTTTGATCTTTACTTTTTTAGTTTTGGAGATTTTATTTTGTTTTGATTATTTGTGTTTTATATACTGTAGATAGTGATGACATAAGCCTTGTTCACTTGATTATTCTGTGTTCTGCCTAATGATAATGGTAACAAATTAACATAACAATCAATCTCATAATAGAAATACGGTGGGCTTAGATATCTGCATAGAGAGTATGTAGGCACCTTGGGATGGAGGTCCCAATCTTGTTATCTGATTTTGCTACACCTACAATTAATTATTTTTGTCTTAAAATTTATACCCTATGTTGGCTAAAGTTTAGATTTTTACTCTAAAGAGCTTGGATATATGCACATAACTTTTAGTGTTGTTTAAAATCAGATTGATTCAATGTGTCAACAATTGATAATTAGTTGCCTAATTTTGTAAACTTTACGTATTTTGTTACCTCTTGGGGAGGCTCTTTTAGAGATTAAATCCCTTTATTACTATTTTATTACATGTATGTATAAAAAGAATATGGCCTTGTTAAGTATATTTGCTTGATGGCTTTCATTTGAATGACCTCTGATACCATTACAGTGTGACCAAGATGGTGTGTGTGATGCTGGGTGTAACGGTGGGTTGATGAATACCGCCTTCCAGTATACAGTCAAGGCTGGTGGACTTCAACTTGAAAAAGATTATCCTTACACTGGGAAGGATGGCAAGTGCAAATTTGACAAGACTAAAATTGCTGCATCTGTAGCTAATTACAGTGTGGTTTCCGTCGATGAGGATCAGATTGCTGCAAATTTGGTGAAAAATGGCCCTCTTGCAGGTAACAGTTACCCCTAAAGTATGTAATTATGTAATTTATGGTGTAAATTATTATGTGCGAGTTGGTCTTCTTTTTAATATATTCAATATCCTTTACTTTAACCAATTTACTGTTTTGCAGTTGGCATCAATGCAGCCTGGATGCAGACATATGTCAAGGGAGTTTCATGCCCATACATCTGTTCCAAGAACCGTTTGGATCATGGGGTGCTTCTGGTGGGTTATGGAGCCGCTGGATATGCTCCTATTCGTCTCAAGGACAAACCTTACTGGATCATAAAGAATTCATGGGGAGAGAGTTGGGGAGAAGATGGATACTACAAGATCTGCAGAGGCCAAACACATGATGTTTGCGGAGTTGATGCTATGGTGTCCACAGTAGCAGCATTTCACTCTGCTTCAGAGTAGACTTTAAATTAAACATGCATCTAGCACTTATTATTGCTATGTTGGTTCGTTTAGGGCCTTTCTTGTATATACAAATTGTGTTGCATGTATTGCCGAGAATCGAGATTAATGATTCCAGCCATGTCAGTTTCATACTATTGTAAACTGATTTATACCACTGAAATGTTAATGTAATTGGTAGATGATGCAAGTTGTGGCAGTTTGACAATATCTGCAATCGAATATAAAGCTTGGTAGTGTACTTTATTACCTGAGTCGCATATAGTATTGTAATAGCATCGTTGTATATATGTTTTCTACTTGTAATTTTTCTGAGTCACATATAGTATTGTAATAGCATCATTGTATATATGGGGTATATCTCTCACTGACAAAAAAAATCTTAGAATGCGGTATACATGTATACAAACCACTTTACAAATAAGCAACACGCATAAGAAGATGACTTTATTGCTAATATTCCTAGAATTAGTGGTATTTGCATCAGAAAAAATATAATTATAAAGGCTGTGCCGTAGAGAGATGAGGAGATCGCACCAAAGTACTGAGGCATTACTTTCCTTGCATTCTTGTAGTCCTCAATCCAGGTAGAATAATTGAACAAGTTCAACCATGATTCCAATTCATGTAATATTATAAATCAACTCAGCCAAGAACTATATCAGTCATTCCTCGTCTTCACTGATTAATGCAAATGAAAAGGGATAGAATTTGTACCCATCACCCTCATAAAACTTGTTCTGAAATTCTACCCAATGAAGTCGTAATGCATGCAGGAATGCGCTAAGGGTTTCCATAATTAGAAGCACTCCAACAGTTGCAAAGATAAATACTATAACACCAATTACCAGGACTATAATATTGTTGAAACTGCAATCACGAACAGCACATTAGCTTTTCTTCATGTATTTATCATTCTTGCTCACTTGCTACTCAAAAAATTCACAAATTCACAAATGTTAAGAGAGAACCTACCCCCAAGCTAAAAGCAACACCTTCTCGTAGAAAACGCTGGACAACTCGGAATGTGCAAGGCTGAACAAGAAATCACATTATAAGTATTTCAGCCACCTAGAACTAAAGAGAGGAACAAGGCTAGTACTTCAATCGATTAATCACGAAAAAACAAAACAAGGTATACAGTCAACCCATGTGGCATCATGATACTCACTGTACTGAGCTTTCAGAAGATTTCCGCACATGATTTACATACTATTCATTTATTAGTGAAAGAAACTATTAGCAATAATCAATTTAATTGTAGCCATTACCCATTGGTTAATCCATTTTCCAGAATTATGTTATATTAGAAAAAAATAAGGAGAATGAGATTCACCTGTTTTTGCATCTAGTGGTCATTACGTCCATGAGAACTTATGCAAGTCCATGAGTTTCAGCGTAACATGAAATTATTATAGAACATAAATAAAATAACATGTGGAATACCTGAGAGCCCACAAACGAAGGTACGAAGCTGTATTAGAGACTGCTCCAAGTACAAATTCTATGGTATGTATAAGTTGGTGTACAAAAATCTCGCTGAACTCGAAGTCTCCATGCCCATGAGAACCAATACTTTTTGATTCAAATTCAGCAGATTCATCCATGTTGTAAAGTTGTGTGTAGGATTGACCTCGATGTCTCTGCAAATAAATGATAAGGTATATGTTTAACATATTAAACAAATAAATATTACACACACACAGACATTCTAAAAAAAAAAAATATTAAAGGACGGTAAAATGCTATGGACATACTTCCTCATGCTGCTTCTTCAGAAGAAGCGGCTTAGGGAACAGCATCCAGGGTACAGCCACAAGTGCCAACAATAGTAATAAAATCTGTAAATAAAAGGAAAATCCCTGGCATTGGTTAGAATTTCTAGTAACAGAAGGTTACGTATGTACGTCAAGTTTGAAAAGATCAAACCTGAAGGTATTTCTGGCCGAGAAAAAGTTGATTGTCACCCAAATCATCAGTAGGGCTTAAAAACATGTAGATCATCACATGATAGAGATCAGCTTGCGAACCAGTGCACCATTTCACAATTATGAGAAGTGAAAGGTAACCGAACAGGCTGTTCAAAAATATTATCTGTGGAACAAATTGGTACCTGAAGAAAAGTAGTACTGATAACTACATGAGCTAGCACAAGTCGAACAACTTGTAACATATGAATATTATTTACAAACACACAAGGATGCAGATGATTTTGCTAAATGCTGAAATATCCAATCATAAAATTTGTTTCTTTATGTTTTAGCAATTTTCTATATATGTTTCTTTATGTTTTACGGTTTACATATAACAATTCAGATTTAACATGGACAAGGCTACTTATTATTACCTGGAACAAGGGTGCATAATGCTCATGTTTTGAACTACTTGATAGAATGAATGACACCCATATGGATCATAAAAATAGGTGCCTGTAGGTGAGAGCCGGTTGAATGGAAAATCTTCTTACCAGATATTTATTTCATTACGGAAGAATTTTGCATTATAATAGCTCAATATGATTCCAAGATTCATCTGAGCTACACCTAGTAAGATTGACATCTTCATCTTCATTGAGTTTAGGAATGGCAACTCACTGCGGGTACCATGCCACTTCGGATCCAGGCCAAATGGGTAAGTGTCACGTACTTTAATCAAGCCTATTGTATAGGCCTCACTGTAACAACACGAGAATATTAGAGTTCGAGTGAAAATATGTGAATTGAAGATTACATAGTGAATTACATAAACAAGTGTATTATTTCAATACCTGCAATTAGAATCACGACAGTCGTAGGCCGATCGTCCAAAGAGTTCAAATGGAACAGAAAAAAATTCATTATAAATCAAACCAGTGTATATTGAGAATATGGACATCATCAAAATAACATAGCGACCACCAAAAGTCATATCCAAGATATCTCCAAGCTTCTGCACATAGAAAAAATGAAAAAAAAAAATTAAAGCAACTCCAGTATTGCAAAAGGTGTAAAATGCAACCAAGTAAGAAAACAAGCGTTAGAGGAGACATGAAGATTGATTATATGTTTATTCTCTTTTGTTTCGTCACATTTGATGGCTGCTAGTAACCAGCAATACACACTTAATAAAATGAAGCTTTAACGAAGCCTATACTAGTAAACATATCTACCTTAGCATACCCGTTTTTCTGTTTTCTTTTTTAAATTTTCTATAGATAAAGTTGGTAATATGCAATTACTTAGAGATGCAACCAGGAAATGAAGTACCTACATTATTTTAAATCCAAAAAGCTACACCCATTTGCAAATACAGAAATCATCAAAAAAATGCAAAGACAAAGAAAAATGAAGATTACCTGACCAGAAAGTTTCTTCTCTTTTATAATGAAATATAGAGTGGCAAGCAATAAGCATATACCATGACCCCAATCTCCAAACATGACTGCAAAGAGGAACGGAAACGTAACAATCGTGTACACGCCAGGATTTGCTTCCTGATACTTGGCCACCCTGCCATGACAACAGCATTGACTTCATTAGGACTGTTCAGCTAGTAAATTCACTTTTAAGTTAAAACAGTTGAAAGAATCATGAACCTATGCAATATTCAACATGTATTCTTTCTTATTAAATCAGCAAAAGTTTCATGTCTACAAACCTTTATCCCCACTTCAAATCATTACTGACCAATGATTATACATGTCATGAATGCTATATTACGGTAATCTTGGGTAGGAAAAGTGCAATAGAAAACAAAGTGAAAGAAACGGAAATGGCTTGTGTGAAAACAATTTATATACAAATTTCTATCCTATCCTTTGAGTCAATCGTTCACCAGTCCAGTTCAGTTTTGAGACTTAAAGCTCTGTACAGTCCATTATATATACAATAACTAGTGGGGTTAAACTATATATGGTAAATGTCTTATTAAGTAGCTTGACCCTTTTACATTATACCTTTTACTCAACTAAGAATTGCAGCAAGTGCAGAAGAGTACAAAACTAAGTATATAACTATAACAGGTTCTTGCCTCAGTTAAGTTTTACAATTTATTTTCATGTTGCACTTACATATTTAAAATGCACTAGGTGCATTTCAAGTTCTCTCACACATGGTTAAGAAAACCTAGACAACTAATTGGCACAATGAAATATTAATAAACATATCATGTATTCATTGCAGCAGCAACAATTATCCCTACTACTTCGAGTGAGAATTTAGGTCAGTTATTTAGGAAATAAAATTGAGATGCCTCACCCATATGCATCTACAATTTCTTGAAAAGCGGAAGTGACCTTGTTCGTGCGAAAAAATGTGGGTGGGGGTTCCTCTGTATGCAAAATCTGGAATATGACCCCTACTTGTGAATTGCTGTCAAAGATTGCTCGGTCCAATACACTTTGAATCTGCACGTTCAATATTAACCTATTAAAATAACTCCCTACAGGTAGAAAAGAAAAACACAGAAAGTAATACCTGACTTGTAGCGAAAACAGGACACCAGCCTTCTGCCACAAGGCATTTCTTTGTCACATCAATGCTCAGCATGTTCAGCACATGATAAATGGACTTCTCCTTCTTCACCTGTAACAGTTTCAGTTAAAGTTAAATATAAAACTTGTCTAGTAGCATTACATTTATTTAAAATTGGCACAAAAGAAAAGTAGGATGACCGGTGATCAGCAACAAAAACGTGAGACTAATTAAAGCTCAAACCACGAACTCACCAGAAGGTTCCATTTCTCAAAGTCATGACCGATAGTCTGTAAAAGATTTCCTCGATGCATTTGTCCGATATCTATAGTGGTCTTCAGCTCAGAAAGTTTTGAAGATACCTTTAATCATATATCAACAGATCATGAAATTCACAGTACAGTAATTGATCATATCCATGTCTAAAAAAGAAATAGAAAAAGTTGCGCATATATAACTAGTAATATATTAGTATGCAATTCACTTAACCAGAAGACCTGTCAAAAATAAAGTCATAGCATTTCTTAGACATATAGCACAATTATTATGCTTGTAAAATATAAAAAACAGTGAAACCAAGTAGCAGATGGTTATAAACTATCCTGGCACAAGTTACCTAGTTTTTTTGTACAATGCCTCTAAAGGAAGCTTTTCCTATTTTTAATAGAGAATACACTATATTTATCTTAAATGATAAATCTATAATTAAAAATAAAAGTTAGTCTAACTCTAACTTGTTTGACATAATTCAGTTAGACCGTGTTTAAATTTATATATTGGATATGATTTATCTTATGGTAGGCTAATGACACTCTTATTGTATACTAGCTTTTAGCCCGTGCAATGCACGGGTATTATTATTTTTTATCATTCACATTGTAGAGTCTCACTCGCTTACATTGCAGGAATACATCGTCTTTTAAGAAAGACGCTCTGAAGAATTGTAACTGTGAGGAACATGTTTCAATTAATTATCAGAACGTATTTGAATAATTAATCATAATTGTAATCCCACATACCTACTTTGCAATGCAAATCTACGATTCCGGATAAAATAGTAAAGCCAACTAAATCAAATTCTCATAAAAAAGGAGGAAGATCCAAAATATGAGGGGAAAAAATTTCAACCCCTGAATTAAGAGAGAGACATTCAATCATATTAATGGCCCAATACAACTACTTACATTCAAAATATAATTATAACAATATGATACTTAATGTTTATAATAAATTCATACTTTAAAGTATGATATATTATTTATACTAAAATTCGACTTAAAGTATTAGATATTATTAATATTAGACTAATAAATAATTAAACACATACGATTATAATTATATGATACTTAATTTTTAGAGAAATTACCAATTATACTACTTTTTATAAGGTTTTTTTTTTTTTTTTTTAATTTTACCATCTTCTGAAAATATTTGCATGTCTGCAACCAAAGCAACCAAATGCAATATGTTTTTAGTTTTTCTGAAAAAGTAATTCAAATTGCATTTGGGGTTGATTTTGGTTGCATTTGATTTAACCGGTGCAACATGTTAAGCAATCTCTCGTGCAAGCAACGATAATTCCAATTATTATATAAGTATTTGTGATTGATTTTGGTTGATGTCAGTTTCAAATATGGTTGCAAAAGTTGGAGACCATATCTTTGCAAATATTTTCAAAAATTCGATATTTTCGCAAAATATATCTTTAAAAAACAGTATTTTTGCCAAAAAAAAAATCTTGAGTTAGGTATTTCTGAAAGACCCCTAATTTTTAATATTAAAATCTTTATAAAAAATTGTAATCTACTTTTCTTTTTAACCCTATGATCTACTTTTTCTATCAAATTTTGACCTTAAAGTATAATAACGATTTATCTTAGAATTTAATTAAAATTATATATAATTATTATAATATAAATATAAGATATGAAATCCAAAACCACAGATGTACATGGCCATCAATCGGCCATGTTAGGCAGATGATTGAAGACGCATGGATCTTGCAACAGAGTTTATGTACGTTAGTTAAGAAAACTGCATTTGTTCAAGCTCAACCTTACTCTAAAATCCGAGAGTAAAAAACATCTCTCGAAGAAATTTCCTCCTAGATTTTTAGGATAGGTTGGCACAAATAACGTTTGATTGCGATCCTTGCTTCATGAAGTAGAACAGCTAACATAGCCATATTACTCAAATTGTTTGCACACAAATATGTTTCTTTTGCTAACAAAAAAGAATATTTTTCATTTCGGTGAACATGACAATTCCTGCACCCAACATCTCTTACCAAGCGTTTGATTATTTTTGTACTCGAAGATGACCAAACACTAATAAATAACGACACCGAAACCTCAATTTATTGAAGGTGAAATATTACGATTTACTTGAATCATATAGTTATAGATTAAATATTTAGTAAATCATGTAATTGCTGGGAATCGAACTCTGTTATAGATTAAATATTTAGTACATCATATAATTGTTGGGAATCGAACTCTTGACATATGGTAGTACTTTCATTAAAACTCTCTTACTCTTATTATATAATAGTATATAATATGTATATATCTATTATATATATGACTTTATAATTTTGATAGAATTTAATATTTTATTAGGCTAACGTTGTTTATATGGGTAATGTTTGATACTTAAATAAGTTTAGAATTTTAATAGATGTAGTGGAATTATAAATATATAGGTCATAACCAAATTTATTTACATAATTTTAGATTTTTAATAAATTTAGTAGTAATTAGGTTAACGTCGGTTTTATGGGTTATAATTGATAATTTTTAAAAAAAAATCGAATTCTGATATAGGAATATATGAAATTTTAGAATTCTAATACGAGTTTGTATTAGGTTTACGTTGCTCATATCGTTATGATTGATATTTTAATGGTTTCAAAGTTTTAGTAAAATCAAGTAAATTATATAGGGAAAATATAAATAATAATTAATAAATAAAGAGGTGATAATAGAAGTTATACATATCTTTAGAATTCTAATATGATTTTTTATTTATTAGGTTAACATTGGTTATATGGGAGGGAGGGAGGGAGGGCGAGAGCGAGGGAAGGAGGGAGAGATATAGAGAGAGAAAGGGGGGGGGGGGGGGGGGGTGGACCTAAAAAAACTATAATGTCCACAATTTAGAAATAAAATCCAACAAGTATAGAATTTGTAATATATACATGCTTTCGCATCTTCCTGAGAGTCCTGTGATCAAAACACATACCTCAGTGATCATCTGAAATTGTTTGCCGAGGTCATCTGTGAATGGATAACGGTTTGCTCCAAATGCGTCACAGATTTTTAATATTTTGCTCTTTGCTCGTTCTCCAGAATAGAAGACAACAAATACATTTTTCTCTGCCTGCAAGTAGGCAACCATTTCCTCTCAGATAGAAAGAAGTATATCTCGTGAATGAAGTAATAAACAATACAGAAAATAAAGTAAAGCAAGAAGGCATCGAATTGTCAACAATAAACTAGAATGCAGTGATCAACAGTCCAAGATTAAAACAGCACCACTCAGAAACGTAAAACCACATTGGCTGTGGGGTAGCCACCTTAAAAACAATAAGGAAGATTGGCCCCACAGAATTTACAACAATATTTAGTAATTTATTATATTAAACATATTGAAATTGAAATTCACACAGCAAGTGAAAGTTGTAGTAAAATTTGGATTTTTCAACCCAATATCTGGCTACGTCTCTGGCCCTCTGCACATTGACGTATAGTTCATAGATGAAAATGAACAAAAGACCTGTGAGTTGATATTTATTACACATTTAAGTTCAATATCAACCCACCTTCTCTCCAGATACAGGATCTGTTACAGAATCTTCAACAACTGCTTGCTTAAGAAACACATTACCCCTCGTTGCACGAAAAAGAATTTTCTCAAAAGCCATTGACTTTTCTCTAGGAACTAGGCCACTGACAGATCCCAGCTTTACATGGCTTGATAGATCTGTGGACATTTCCTAAACAAAAAGCAAAAAGTTAACCCAGAGATAAAGTAAGAAAGGTCTCATTCATCTTCAGGAATTTCCGTAACTAAGACTTTACTTGCTCTAATAGCAAAGGACTGTCCATTGATCTATCACCAACACGAAATTCATCAATGTCTCTTTGCTGAGCTACAGCATTGCTTTGAGCAGAATGGAAAAATTCACCAGCCTAACGTAAAAGCACAGAATCAAGTCAGATATACAAATTCTCACGGAAACAAACTTTTTTTTTTTTTTTGTAGAAGTACTAATGTCCAGGTAGATACCTTCTGCAACACAAGCTTATATTCTAGAAGTTCATTGTAAGCACGTTGTAGTTTTTCATTGTTAGTATTCATCTCTGTCAACTCAGCTTCATAAACTCCGAGGTTCACCTAGACATATTCATTAGAAGGTTGATAAACTGAAACAAAGTATGAGAATCTTTAAAGGCAAGCAAAATTAAGCAATCAAAGTGCAATACCTCCAAGGCATCTAAATTGATATCAGTACTCATGTCATATCTTCCCGAGGGTAGGAAACCTGCCCTCCTCATTTGTTCCCTAAAAAAACGTAGCTTGCGAGCCATTTCCCCACATCTTTTAATCTAAAAAAAATAACAGGGGAAAGTTTACACTGAGTCTGATATTTTTATTACAGAACACATTTCACAGAAATATTATTACACAGATAATATAAGACGGCCTATAACTACCAAGTCTCTGTTAACGTAATGTTCTTTTGTAATTATAACTAAACAAAATGTCCATCAGTTTGCTACCATCTCTCGAGCGGTGTGACTTGCAGAAGAAAACACCACAAAACTTCATATTAAAAAATTTTATTTCTCTATGAAATCACTTCTGCCTTGCCCTTACCAGATTTGAAGAAAATATTGGTCTCCATTCTAGTATTTTCGTATTACACATTTTTTATAGTTTGTCATTTTTATATAGTTGAATGTACAAGCGAATCTAGCATTCTCCCAGTAAGGTTTTCCAGTTCTGCTAAGTGGTAGAACAAGAATTAAGATTTGAAGTATACACAAAACCCCATGGATGTGGTTTTGTTATTTATATTTTATTACATAGCAAAAAACACACCTGAGCAGCATATGTCCTCTGGAACGGGCTCTTCTCAGTATTCAGCTGTAGAAAGAACAATACAACAGCACTATTGCACATCAGGTTTGAACGCAAATAGATATTCAATCACATCTAATGTTGCCATCACCAAATTATAAAAAGGATTGACTTCGATCATCTAGCTCAAAGAATAACTATCAAACAAACCTTATGTTCTCATTTTCATTCACAGATAGCAATATCATCTACTCAACAAGTCCTAACATCCAATGACGGATGAATAATTGTACAAAGTGAACTTGAAGTTCCGAAAAAAACAACATTTCAGCTTTATAACTTACATGTACATACAGAGCATGAGAAAATTAAGAGAATATCATCACACTATAGTTATGCTTGCAATTTGTACTCACTAGCTCATATACCAATAAACAAATTAATTCCGAAGAAGTAAAAGTTAGACAGCATCAATTTGTTCCGAATAATTCTTAGATAGGACTTGGGAGTAACTACCTACAAACTTTTGGAATACAAAGCGAAAAACACAACTGTGCGAATGTACTAACACAGACAAATGATCCATATAATCCAGCATCAATAACAAAAGAAAAGAAACACAACTTTTTCGCAAATAACAATAATTAATTAGTTCATAATCGCAGGTAACTTGAAAATTGACAAAATGAAATGGCATTAGAACAAGCAGAAGTTGATATACTTACGTCATTGAATTGAAAAAGGCCGAGATCACCGAGATAAGAAATGGTGCGATGAGCCGATTCAATAGGAATAATGAGCTGAACCAATTGCATTGTCTCCGACCGCAATAGATCCATCGTTGCCCAACAATTTGTTTCTTCCATTATACAATTTCACTTTTTAATTCACTTCAAATCACAAAATGTATGATTATTTTTACTCCGATTTGATTCCCCGCTGAGAATTGATCGGAGAGTATTCTCCGATGGATGTGAATACGATCGGGTACCGACAATGTGTTCAATTTTGCGTGCTTTGTTCGTCGTCACGTCGTCTTTTAAACAACACGTTTTTGATCCAGGTCCAGCTAACAGAACTATATGATTCTTTAAACGACGTCGGTTATTCTACGCCTAATGTATTTTTATTTTTTTTAAAAATAAAGTCAGTTAGGATTCTGTAAACCATGTTTTTTTTTTTTTTTTTTTGACGAAAATGTATGAATTTTATTCAAACCAACTCAGACATAATACAATTAAAAACCTCAATAGGAACAGATCTCCTATCGAAAACACGATCAGGATAGCTATATGATGCCCTAGCAAGCTCATGAGCAGCCATATTGGCAGACCGTTTTATAAAATACAACTGAATATTGTTTAACTCCAGAATGTGTCTACGACATTCTTCAATAACCACACCAAACGGAGAGCGCATTGGTGTTCTACTACGGATAGCCTGGACTGCAACAAGACAGTCGGTCTCCACAACTACTGTCGGCCATTCCGAGCTCTTAATCCAACTCAAAGCTTCCTTGATAGCCACCCCCTCAGCAACCTCTGGCCTTTCTTTCCTTCGAAACAGCTTCGACTTCGCTTGAATGAGGTCCCCTTTCCAGTCCCTAGCTACCAGACCCACTCCAAATGCTTCCTGATCATCAAAGTTTGCTGCATCCACCGTAACCTTAACTACGTTCCGTTGAGGCTTAGCCCAGGTCATCGCTCCATCCCCATCTGTCATTGGCTGGAGAAGAACACTAGTAGACCTACCCTGAGCTGCTTTCCATTGTGTAAGGTACTCCCTGGCTGTTGCAACCACTCTGTTGACCGTAGAAGCTTTTTTATTCCAAACCAACTCGTTACGAGCACGCCAAATCGCCCAACATAAAGTTACAATCTCTGCTCGTTGATTACTATTTTTCTCACTGATCACCCTTTCGAACCAATCATGAAATTCTGTCACCCCTCCAATTCGAATATCTGGGTCTAAAGATTTCCAGCACTGAACTGCAAAGAAACAACCAACTAAAGCATGATAGATTGTCTCATTTTAGTAGCAAGGATTGTGCAAGTGTACAGACCAGCCCAATTATATTTTGACCACCGCACACAAGTAGGGCGGTCAAAAAAATTCGAAAAATCCGATATCCATCCGAAATATCTGTATTCGTATCCGGAATAAAGCGGATTTTATCCGTATTTGAAATAAAGCGGATATTATCCGTATTCGAATTCGGTAGTTGCGGATACAGATATGGATATAGACACATCCGTATCCGGTAATATCCGAATCCGAAATTAAATAAATATGATAAATAAATAATATATATTATATATATAGTTACATATTATTTAGAATTTATTTTTTAAGTTTGCAGAATATATATATAATTTAATCATTAAACAATATATTTATATAAGTTGTAGATAATTGTAAATATATATATATTACAAATTTAATATTTTTAAATAAACAAAATTATACTAAAAAGTAAATTTTTGAAAAAAATAAAATAGACTTTAATAAATTTAAGTTTTCGTTTAGTTTACTTTTTTTAAAAAAAAATTATAATTTTTTTCAATTTTATTGAATTAAAATTTAATATAAAAACTAAAAAATTCTGACTGAAATTCGGATTCGGATATTATCCGTATCCGGATAGTATCCGGCGGATTCGGATTCAGATATTTTTATTTAAATATTTTTGGATTCGGATACGAATTCGGATACAGGCAGATCCGTATCCGAATTATCCATTTGACAGCCCTACACACAAGTAGTATGTCATGACGGTATTTTTTGGGTTTTTCTGTAAAATTAAACTAAGAACATGAAAGAAAATGCAAGAAAGATAAAGATAAAAACTAAATATTTATTTCATTTCATAACCTGAAAGATAACACTACAAGCTATATATAATAGCATAACTTGATGGGCAAGCATAAAATGGCCCAATACTATTCTAAAGCCCGATGAATATATCCTGATTTCTGGCCCATTTGTGACATTCCCCACTTCTTCAAATCATCCTTGTCCTCAAGGATGAAATCTGGAGCATGACTCTCTGCTTCTTCGTGTAAAAATTTCAAAGACCACATGTTGTCTCTAAGAGCTTCAGCCTTCTTGATCATTTCTTCATTAACCATCCAACCATACTCTCTACTCGACTGGTAGCACGGTAAGTCCACGATCTTGTCATAAACCACAACCTTGTCGTAATTGTCACAACAAATTTTCTTACAGATGTTGCACATGCTTTCAAATGATTTATCTTTCAGTTGCTTTGTATGCTTCCACTCTTCATTCTCATCGTCAAGTGTTCATTCCTCCTTTATATCATAAACCATCTTCTGAGTAGCATATTCTTTAACCATGTCATCAATTAAATCCACTATGAGCAATACCACCAAGCTCTTCTTCAACATTTCTAACAGAAAATTCTCAACTACCTCGTCATTCCCAATTACAGAAAATAGTTCTTTCTAACAAAACTTCATTCTTATAGCATAATCTTTTAATCTAATCATCTCCTTGTAGTTGCCCCTTCCACATACCTCGCCAACAACATCCAATTTCGTTTCTGCAATGGTGACGCCAAACTCCGGCTTCCACCTTTCAACTTGAAATGAGCAGGTCCCAATGATTAGATTTATCACAGCATTCGAAACCTGAACTACAACACAGACAAGTGTCAAGAAAATATCATAAAACTTAACACCAAGATAGGCACTACGCTTTCCAACCTCTGAAATCTTACGCCCAATTTGTAGAAGGTTACATCCATCTATTTCATTTAATTCACCTTCTTTTTTACATAAAAGGATATAAAGAGAGCATGTACCAATAGTGACATGATTTTCGCATGGAAACATATACAAGGTTACAAGGCTCGACGCTGAATGCACAAAGCACTTCACATCAGCTAGTCTCTTCATTTTCTCGAATACATTCACTAGTTTCTGATTCAAAATACTGTAAATCCCCTCATCATCAGCTTGCTCCAGAGCTTGAATTTTCAGGCACGCAGACTCCAAGAGATGGTGTTCCACATCAAGTTGCAAAGCATATCTAGTTGTTCCATCAGTTGAGATAACTTGGCTAGTACCCCTAATAATAGCATCATCGTAAAGCATATCGCAAGATTTACTCTTAATTTGAACTCCATTTATATTTAGTAAAACTGTGATTGAATGACATGCTGCAGACTCCCACGCGCAATGATCATCATCGCCAAATCTGGTGCATACAATAACATTACCCACAACAAGAAGAGAAAAGCAAAAACCAACGTCCATTAGCCCAATTACGTTAAAATCATTTTTAGCTTGCAATGCTTCTATAAATTCCTTCACATCTAAACTCTTCATCATCACCAAATTGATCATCAAAACTGTCATAGTCGTTCTAATCCCATTATAGGTAATTAACAATTGCCCCTTTTCACATTATCCTTGTCCCCGAGGATGAAAATGATAAAGTTCTGGATGATTCCCCAACAGCTAACCTGTGTGATTTCCTCAAGTACCCATACTCTTTTTTTATTATTAATACCCTCACTACTTAACTAGTTGCCACGAATTGTGTTTTACATATTTTGTTATGTGTCCTGGCAACTTAATAAATACATTTCTTCTTTCCAACCCACTTGCAAGTTCCCATTTAGCCGCAAAATGCAACATTTCAAATTCAGATGGGGTATATGGGTGCACCAGAACCAGTAGCTTGGTGTCATATAATGTTTGGATAACACCAAAGAGATAGAAGGTGAGAGTCCAAAGAGCTTTAACGATACTCCTACAAAAGCTTTCAGTCACAGACCTAGCTAATTTTAGTGTTGCTGAGTTAGGCTTTATGCCTTCTGAACCCATATGACCAAAAAAAATATAAACTAACAGCATTATTTGGTGGTGCATCAATGGTCTTCAACCCGCAGCAGAGCTTCAAGCTGTTTCCACTTTGATTTCTCAATAAAACTATGATCATCACCGCATCCAATAAAGTAAGAACATGCTCTGACACATTTTTGAAAATAGATGCAACGCACTCAATGTTATAACGGAAGCAAGAAAGATTATAATAAACGTAAAGAGATTATAATAAACGTAAAGAACAAACACAGATAGGCAGAAGAGAAAAGTTTTATTGATCTCGAGGATACAGATTACAGCATACAGATTCAGATCTAGGTTATAACCTAGAGAGTCAGATACAGATACATTATGCCTTAAAGAGTTTATATAGCACTCTCTAGGCGGATAAGTATTATCACTTCCTTGGTGAGGATAAGTCTTATCCAGAGGATAAGTCTTATCCTTGACGGTGGATAAAGATTAATTCTAGATCTTTCCTTGTAGGAATTTTTTCATATCATAACGGACAATTACTGATTCAAGACATATTCTAACAAATCTCCACCTTGACTTGAATCCCCTCACAAAAAACAGATGTACCAAATGAACCATAATAATGCTAGATGTACCAGAAAAAACTCTTCTGCCTCAGATTTTGCCCAAAAGGGCAATCAGCAACTCCTAACATTTAGCAAGTCCAAACAATGTTGAAAATTTCTACGTGGAACCGGCTTGGTGAGCATATCAGCTGGGTTATCAGCAGTACCCACTTTACTCACCTTGATTCTCTTATCACTTCTTAGAAAATGATATCTTATATCTATGTGCTTAGTCCTCTCATGATGGACTTGATCCTTAGCTAAACAGATTGCACTGAGACTGTCACAATACACTATAACCTGATCATGATGTAGACCCAAATCACTGACCAATCCTTTCAACCATATTCCTTCTTTTGATGCTTCTGTCAATGCCATGTACTCTGCTTCTGTAGAAGAAAAAGTCACCGTAGGTTGCAGAGTAGCTTTCCAACTGACAATTGAACCACCCAGAGTGAAAGCATAAATAGTCATAGATCTTCTATTGTCAACATCTCCAACATAATCAGAGTCTGAAAACCCTGTCACCAAACACTCTGTATCTCCTCCATAAATGAGACCAACATCAGACGTACCTTTTAAGTACCGAAAAACCCTCTTCACAGCTTGCCAATGCTCATAACTTGTGTGAGGTCCACGATTTATCAGATAACATGTTGTAGTAACCGCTTCTGCCCAGAATCTTCTAGTTAGTCCAGCATTAGAGAGCATGCACCTAGCTATCTCTAGAAGTGTCTGATTCATACGTTCTGCTACACCATTCTGCTGTGGTGTATCCCTGACTGTATGATGCCTAACAATCCTTTTATTCTTGTAGAACTCATCAAACTCAGACAAGCAAAATTCCAGACCATTATCAGTTCGCAGTCTCTTAATCTTCTTCCCTGTTTGATTCTCCAATAATGCCTTCCACTGCCTGAAAATCTTAAAGATTTCACTTTTATGCTTTATGATTCTTGAGAAATCATCAATCATTGACACAAAATATTTTTGACCCCCTAAAGACTCCACCCGGGAAGGACCCCAATAATCAGAATGGATGTAATCAAGTGTGCCTTTTGTTCTATGTGTTGCTTTAGGAAACTTGCTGTGATGTAACTTTCCAAAAACACAATGTTCATAAAACTCAAGACATGTGACCTTATGACCACAAAGAAGATCAGCTTTTGACAGAATTTTCATCCCTCTTGCACTCATGTGACAAAGCCTCATATGCCACAACCTGGTTCCTTATCAATTTCTGAGGACGCGACAACAACAGAACCTGATAACGTAGAACCTTGAAGAAGATACAAGGTACCACGTTTAACACATTTCAAGACCACATCAGAACCCTTGTAGACATGTAGAACTCCACCTTCACCTTAAAAACTAAAACCCTTGTTGTCTAACATACTCAGAAATATCAGATTCTTCGTCATAAGTGGAACATGCCTAACATCATTCAATGTGCAGAATTTACCATCATGTGTCCGAATTTTAATCGAGCCTATTCCAACCGTCTCATAAACAAAACTGTTAGTCATAGAAATTTTGTCACCGTCTACTTGCTCATAGGTTGTAAACCACTTCCTACACGGACATACATGGTAAGACGCTCCAAAGTCAAGGATCCACACATCAGAGTGATGCGTGTGCTCAACAACAACTAGAGCAATATCTTCTTCAGAATTGGTACCAGCTACAGCAGCAGTACCTGTAGCAGTAGTACCTGTCAATTTATCACATTGCTTCTTTTTCTTGGGACAATCAGATTTCCAGTGTCCCTTCTCTTTACAGTAATTACAGACATCATTAGATTTCGGACCCTTAGAAGCTGGTTTCTTGAATTTATTCTTCCCCGGCTTTCCATGTTCATTACTCCCGTTGGCTACTAACCCAACAGCCTGATTATCTGCACATGTACCAGCCGCCTTATGGCGCAACTCTCTAGAATGAAGAGCAGATCTAACCTCCTCTAGAGAAATAGTATCTTTACCAACAATAAATGATTGCACAAAATTCTCATACGATAATGGTAAAGAAACTAATAGAATTAAAGCAGCATCCTCATCTTCAACTTTAAATCAATATTACACAATTCTAATAAGATTGTGTTTAACTGATCAAAGTGATCTCGAAGAGGCATACCTTCATGCATTCGCAGACTAAACAGACGTTGCTTCAGAAACAACTTATTTGTTAAAGACTTTGTCATGTACAGACCTTCAAGCTTCAACCACAAACCAGACGCGGTATCCTCCTCCGCAATTTCAGTAATAATATCATCTGCAAGGCACAATAAAATTGTTGAGTGTGCCTTTTCTTCTAGACTGGCCATCTCAGCGCTTTACGTATCCGTCGATTCCTTTTCAACGGCGCCCAGAGCCTCTGTTGCTTTAACAAGGCACGCATCTTGATTTACCATAGACTGGAACTATTCCTCCCAGTAAATTTGTCAACCTTCACGTTAATACCACCAGACTGCATCTTTCTCACCGAAACTCAAACCCTAGAAATAGAACTAGGCTCTAATACCGATTTGTTATAACAGAAGCAAGAAAGATTATAATAAACGTAAAGAACAAACACAGATAGGCAGAAGAGAAAAGTTTTATTGATCTCGAGGATACAGATTACATCATACAGATACATATCTAGGTTATAACCTAGAGAGTCAGATACAGATATGTTATGTCCTAAAGAGTTTATATAGCACTCTCTAGGCGGATAAATATTATCACTTCCTTGGAGGATAAGTCTTATCCTGAGGATAAGTCTTATCCTTGACGGTGGATAAAGATTAATTCTAGATCCTTCCTTGTAGGAATTATTTCCATATCATAACGGGCAATTACTGATTCAAGGCATATTCTAACACTCAAATTCATAGCATCTCGAGTACATCTCGAGTACATCTCAACCAATGGAAATTTGATAAAGTCATTCAATCTAAGACCAACATTGATTACAAATCTTTGTATCCCATCATGTATCCATATTCCTGTCAGCAACCTAACCCTTACTATTTGGCACATTCCTGCCATTAATTTTTTACACGACTCTGATTTCTTCACTGACATCCTCTTGAGACTCTCGATTTCTTGACAAACAAGTCCCATTGTTGTGTAAGCCATTATCAATTATTTGTCAAGTAGCTTCAAATCAATTCCGATTTCCTACTTTCAGCAAGAGCCTTAACCTTACCATACTCGTCCTCATGTAGACCTACACCATCACAACCCACTAAATTCTTCTGAAGCTTATTGTCAAATAGTTCACATCCTCTTCTTATACCATCTGCAATTACTAGTGCAAGCAAATTCATCATCCTAGAAACCTTATCCTTAACAACCCATTCATCAAACACTTGAGCTACAATTATCCTATTCTTCAAAGTATTATACAATGTCCCATATATCTTACTATATTCATTTTCATGGAACTTATATACCATAATCCTGTCATACTTGACATGTTGTGGAAGGTTTAATTGCAAAACCTTCTTCCACAATACGATAGGTAGGACAACTAAAGATGTTTTTAGAGCTTCAACTACTTGCACATTCTCGGAACTATCATCAAACAGTTTAGGAGCAAGTTTGGTCAACAGTGACTGATTCAAACCAGCACTGTTATACTCATTATCCCCCCATCTTTACTCAATTTATCCACACTATCAACAAATAAAATAGGAGTATGAGTACTAGAAGAATCTTTTACCAGATCTGAGGACATAACGATTGACTTAGTACTTTTTTCTTCGTTAATATCCTCTGTGAATGGGTTTGACATATCATCAAGGAGCTTCCCCATCCTCTCAAGTATTTCAATCATTTGACTGAATTTGTCTGACCCCTGCTCACCTGCTTAAACCTTCATAGAATTCTCAGATTCAATACTATCTTCGCAAGCTTCAACACTTACCTCAAACTCATCTTTATGAACTGTATTTTTCTTCTCAATCATCATATGGATTTGAGTGAGTTTTGATTCCAATTGAATAAATTTATCATCCAAGTGGTGCAAATAATCCCTGGTAACATCGGAAATCAGCATCGAAGTTAAAGGTACAAAAGGAGTGTAAGGAGTGATATAGAATTGATGTGGTGGTGGTTCAACAAAGTGAAAAATATGTGGAGGCGTCGGATGTGGTGTGTATGGATACGAATGATAGAAATTAGGGTTTTGAAATGGAATTGAAGAATACAGAGTGGTAGTAAAACTATTAACAACAGGGCTCACCATGTCCGAGAAATTGCTGGCTCTGATACCATTTGTCATGATCTTGACAGTATTTTTTGGGTTTTTCTGTAAAATTAAACTAAGAACAAGAAAGAAAATGCAAGAAAGATAAAAACTAAATATTCATTTCATTTCATAACCTGAAAGATAACACTACAAGCTATATATAATTGCATAACTTGATGGGCTATCATAAAATGGCCCAATACTATCCTAAAGCCCGATGAATATATCCTGATTTCTGGCCCATTTGTGACATAGTAATGGGCCCAACTCGGATTCAACAGGGCTAAGCAATGGTTGGCAACTTTTCTACAATGGACGCTTATATTTTACTTACCCTGATCAAAGAGATCTTCATCTCCTTTCTTTCTTTGAAGTATGGAGGTTTTATTCTTATCTAGGTGGGAGTTTCCTTTTCTTCTTTCTATGTGAGCAATAGATTATTTTTTTCCCGATTAGAGAGAACAGTGTAATATAAACTCTTGATCTTATAAAACTTATTTTTAAAAATTACCACCAAGTTTTTTGTTTTACGGAAATTACCACCAAGTTAAAATCACATCCTTCTTAGAAAATTACCATTTGATTAGACTTATTAGTCAAACAAGAGATATGGTTTAGTTATACGAAATCAAGTTTTATATTTATGTGAACTTCTCCTATGCAACTTGTTATAGGGAGAATTTCGTATAATAGTGTTTTGGAGGTTTATGGTAAGTGGTGGTTGGGCTTGTATAATGACTCCTTAGAAATTGAATAGAGAATTAGGGTTTCCTTTCTCTTACTCTTGTTAAGTGTCAATTGCCGTCTCATACAAGGTGTCTACGTACGCCTTTATATAGGGATCAAGCCTCACGTAGTTCTTGGAGAACAAGTTATCGAATAGGGCCAGGGTTTTCTCTAACCCACTCATCCCAAAGCCCATTAATAGTCAGGACTTTCCGTCCTATCACGTCTGGTCCCACACATTATCCTATAATCTCGCAGCATCTACACATTTCTTCCCGTGATTATAGGAATGTCATGTGTCAACCAAGAAACATCCATTCCATAAAGGAATTTCCATACCTGAAATTCACACGTGGTGCGAACTGGCCAGGCTCGCACCGTACAATTCAATATAAACATAAAATACTTGAAGTTTACCTTAACACACCTACCTTTTCCTCACATGAGGTGAACCCTTCACCACCAAGTAGTGTGAGCTCACCATGGTGCGAGCTCATCAATGTGCGAACTCATCATGGTGCGAGCTCACAATGATGCGAGCTCAATAGCTCTCATTATGTTATTCAAAAGCGAGCCCAATCCAACCTCTGTTCGAATTGGTTCTTCTAGCCCACATTCACCACTAGTCTAAACACTTTGTTTTTTTAGCTCGATACCATATTCGGACCTGTTTAGGGCCCGCGCCAAAAATCCAACATAACAACTACCCCCCAGAATTCCTTAATAACCCCTCCTAGGTAATAAGGAATTTTCATTCTCTTGACAACACGGTGCAGCCACCTGGTCGCTTCGCACTTCGTTACTGGAGTCGTATATCTTTTAATGGGTAACTGCTATTCATAGGGATACGTGTCCTCCATTAAAATATTGACACGTGTCCCTTTCATTCTCTCTCTTCCTCCCCTATAAATACCTCAAAATTTATTTCCATGACTTTACTTTTCCAAAAAAATTAAACAAACTCTGCCCTTTTTTGCTCAAGGTTCTACCACGGTGAAAATTATTGTCACCACCCGGAATTATCACCTTCAAAGGTCATCATCATCATCAGAATCACAGAGTTCATCTTCCAGTTCTTCAAAAAGTAAGTATTTCGATCTTTATAAGGCATCTTTATACATGTTTTTATGTTTCTTCCATATATATACATGTACCCTTAGTGTCATTTGAATTAATTTAAACGGCACGTACTAAGTCATCGTTCGACGCGAGCGGAACCATTGTGAGGCGCGAGCTGAATAGTTGTAGGATGTGAACCCTATGTCCCCCAATTCTAGCTTGACCCATTCATTTTCCTTCGTGCGATGCGAGGACACTTAGCAACCATCTTCATATTCTCTTCTTCTTTTTACTTATTATTATATTTTCTTTAGGAGACACACACTAATTCTCACCATCTTTTTTCAGATATCGAGTGCGACTCTATCCGTCTCCGCCAGCTCACTTCACAGTACATCGAGCCCCACTTCGCAGTACATCGAGCCCTGTTCGCTCTTCTGCTGCTCCATCTCCTCTAAATCAATACTCCCCCCGAACTTAGAGGTTCCAAAGAATTCCAGCGCGAGCTAACATCCATTTGTGGTCGCTTGAGCCAACCTATCTCACCTAACTCAGCCATTACGCCTGAAGGGGCAGTCAATATAGCGAGAATAGAGAATGTGATGCGGACTAGTGGTTCCAGCTCGTTTGGTCTTCAGCTTAACTCGAATTCTGCTACAGAGAATTATACTAGAGAAAAAGACCTATATTCATGGAGGAGCAAAAGAACGGGACCAAGTGCTTCCGGTTCGCTTGGCATTGAGGAACTACTCAACCGTCCCGTGAAACCCCTTAGTAAAGAAGAAGCCAATGCCCGCTTAAACCAACTATTGCAAGATAAAGAAGTGAAGCTCCGCCTCGGACCAGCCTCCGCAGACAACCCTGTAAACATATCTGACTAAGAATCCACAAATAGCTCATTAATGAGCACATTTTACGAAAAACGCAACGGAAAAGAGCGAGCTCGGTCTCCGACCCCTCTGGACGAGTTCGAAGAGGAAGATGGAGCCAGCTTGCATTGGTCCTATGCCAGCCCTTGATGTGCTAAAAATAAACATTTAAAATATCGCAAGTGCACGATCATCATTTTAATATTTGAGATATCGATCCACAGAGACTATATATTTTTCGCAACACTTAATTTTCAATTTAGGCGAATTAGAATAATTAATTTTGGAGAAAGTTCTGATCATTCTAGAAAATAAGATTATGGAAAATTTCAGTATATAGCGTAATATAAAATAATCAAAGCAACTAAAACAACCGAGTACAGAAAGGTAAATGTGACAGCATAATTTAAATGGACCAGCAGTGTAAACAAAAGTAGAGCTATGTCAAGAATTTTTTGCCTAAATTAAAATAATGCAAGCAATTAAACACTAAAAGACGAGAGAACAAAGACTTACTGATGAAAGCTACGGCTACTAAAACAAGAGCCAAAATTGCATTAATTAATCAATATAATAATGACATAAATGGGGATTAAGAAATGAAACAAACAACGAAAAAAAAAAATATGAAGTAAACTAAAAGTACTGTGAACTAGGAACTGGATTTTCAAGTCATGAAGTTAACTACAACAATGATTAGAAAGATTATAAAAATAAATGATTTATAGTGATTACAAAATGATGACCATGATTAAATTAACACTAACCTAAACTAATAAAACAAACAAGACTAGATATTATGAACTTGAAAACTAGAAATGGGCCATAAAATTAAAGCGGACCGGAAAACATAAATGGGCTAGTAGTGGACATACGGGCCAGCAAAACGAGCAGAGGGTGCAAGACTAAAAAACGACTTGTGACATTTAACAGAAGAAGACAAGTACTGAAGATACCGCCGGGAAAATGAACTAGAAAAAGAAAAATATAAATACGATGCAGGAACGAAATAAGCTACTAGTAGTAAACAGATCTACTCTCGAATTAAAAATAAACAAGTGGCCGAGCGAAACCCCAACAAAAATTGAGTTTTGTGTCAGAATTTTACGAGAAAAGTAAGAGGGCCAAAAAGTTCAAATCTCACTCGAAAATTATATTTCACAGGAAAAATTAAATAATACCCAGCAAATTATCTAAAACTAGATCTATAGATTAAAGGTCTTAACTTTAACACCAATAAAATCAAATCTAACATTAAATATTCAAACCCACTACAATATCACACCAACACCATCAAGAAAAGTAAATCTAAAGCATTAACACTATATAACAATAAATAAAGATGGTTCTTTTATACCTCAAGTGGTAACACAAAGGTTATTTGACCCACTTTATTGAATTTACAAAAGTTCATAGCCAAGAAATGAAGAGAACAAGATGTAGAATTAAATTAAAGGCTTGATTTAACATTAATATGAAAGGAAGTTTACAAAATTGAAGCTACTACAATGAAAGAGAAAACTAGATCTAGGAAAATGAAAATGAGGCTACTTCTAAAATTTAGACTAAGCTAAAATCTAGGTTGATTTACAAGGAAAGGAGGGGGGTATTTATAGGAAAAAATTAGGGTTAAGGGGAGGTGTTGGGTTAATCTCGGTCCTTATCTTGATTTTGAATCAACCAACTCCTTATTTTGTCCTTTTCTTCAATTCTTGATTTCTTTTCAACTTTTGCCCTTTCTTGTCCCCTTTTCATCTTTTTTTTGTTCTTTTTCTCATTTTTCCAAATATCTAAAAAATAACAGAAATGCAACTAATTAATTTATTAAACATATGAAAACAAACAATAAATAGGTACGAAATTATGCAAAAATATGCACTAATCAGCCCTCTTAGTGATGAGGTAACAGATGTCTCAAAAGAGATTGACTTCTGCAACTAATCTTATGTTCCAGAACCTTCCCATGTTCCATACGACCCCATTCAACAACCCAAACTCGAAGGAGAAGTATTTTTGAAGAAATGTATAATTCCTGATGGGGATGAGAGCTCGTCTTCTTCCCAAGAGGGCGGAAAAACCTTAGCATGTTGGGATTTGCCTACAACCATGACAGAAGATACCTTGCGCGACCTGGTAGATCAATTTAGGCCAGAGGGCCGTATAATTCTCCCCGCACCACATATGAGATGCTACCGATTTAATCACCCTGAAAATGGAGGCCGAGCGCCTCGCATGGTTCTTTCGTTGTTTCTGTTGAAATTAGGCATTAACACACCTCTTCATCCTTTCATCCGTGAAATTCTGGAGTACTATGGGCTCGCACTGCTCCAAATCAACCCAAATGGCTACAGATACGACATTGCTTTGTATATTCTCTACCGCAAGCAAGGTTATCCTACTCTCACCGCCAGACAACTTGGATATTTTCTAAACTTGAAACATTCCAGCGATTTTGGCTATTTTTACCATTCAGTATGGCCATACTATAATAAAAAGAAATTGCTTTATGGGGGGCTGAGTAACTCCGGTAGATGGAAAGGCCCCTATTTTTACATCTACGAAGTTCGTCGAGTACAGACCCATTTTTACTATGACCCAGGTAAGTAATCTTTTTCCAGCTCGCACCGTTTTCTTTCAACTTCGCACCGTTTTTTTTTCTTTGCAACTTACACTTATTTACCTTCTCGTTTGTTTTTCGTTTATTTAGAACCCCCATTAGAACGGCTCTACAAGGGCAAGATAAGATAAATGTTGACAATCTCCTAAAAATTCCTCTCGAACAGAGGAATATTAGAAAAATCATCACCACCGCGAACCTTATTGAGTGTGTTGCCCAGTAATAAACAATTGTAGAAGGGGGGGGGGGGGGTTGAATACAATTGTATAAGATTCTCGACTTATCAATGTATATATCACATATATGAAAGAATAATAACAGCTTTATTAATTCTGATATAAAACTGTTACAAAGTCTCTCAAGAAATTCTGATGTTCTTGAGAGCTTCTAGGTTACAAAGATACTCGTGTATGTGATCTCCTATATTCGCCACATAAATCAAAACCTAAAATGTGTTTATATACTACACAGCTTCTCTATCAATTACATGATAAGTTCTAATCAATTACAAAGATTGAAACCTATCCTAAATTGATAGCTACGTTCCTACAGACCAGGAACCGACAAAATAAATAACCTTATTTAACTAGACTCCAAATATAACTCGAAATAGAAATCCTGATCAGCTTCCGGTCCTGATGATCATCATGATCCCAGTCCTGATATGAAATCCTGATCTCAATCCTGATCCTGACGACCATGCAATCCTGATGACTATGCAATACTGATGACGTCAGCAATTCTGATCAGTTGAGTCTAGATCCTGACGATCATTGAATCCTGATCTAACAGAGTGCGGTTTCCTAAAAGAACGAACTAGATTGACACCCACTAAGAAATCCAAGAAAAATCTCAAAAAGGATAAGTATTTCATTGGTGCGAGCTGGTAGCTCGCACCGCTTTTAAGTTTAATCTATCCCTTTCTTTTAAGCTCGTATTGCATTGTTCAGATTTCATTTGATATTACTAACTCTCTTGTCTTGCATTTTCGTAGAAATGACTATGTCTCCACCTCCATTCTTGCTCGAACAAGACAATGCGGCTCGAACAACCCCAACCCCTAGTACCCGCCAGGCGGGTTCGCACGCTGGGGGCTCGCGCATAGGTGGTCCTCAAACTAAGGATATCCCTATAGAGTTTCAAACCACTCTCACTGATCATTTGAAGACTGGATGGGTTTCTCCTCATAAGAAAAGAACAAGGCATCCGAAAGACGGTCCACATGATGTTGATCAGTCTAATCGAACCCGCAGGGATCTTCCTCTACCACTTCCCCAAGGAAATATGGTAGCTAGCACCTTGAGCCGGCTCGCAAGATTTCATATTTCTCAAGGCGAACTGAAAGAATGGACCTCGGGCTCGTTCGAGGACAATAATGATGCTCTCACTAAGGCTGCAACTAAAGTTTTTATTAGACAGATTAACAGTCACCTGGAGCTTCGCAATATGGGCCAAGCTACTACCAAACTTGATAGGACAACAAGACTCTGAAAGGAAAGCTGGATGAAGCGAGAAGGGCCAACATCAAGCTGGTCGAGGATTCCATGCAAAAAATCCTTGATGCGAGCACAAATCTCGAGAAAGAGTTGCGCGAGTCCAGAGACCATGTGAACATGATGAAGGATGATCATGCTAATGTCATAACTGATATGACTCGGGAAAATGGTACCCTGCAGACTCAAATAACTAAGCTCGAGGCCAAGGTTAAAGCTCTCGAAGCGAGTCAGGATCAAGACATCAATGATGCTACAACTTTAGGGTCCAAGAACTTCATGAAGGGTTTCATGTCAAAAATCCCTGACTTCGACTGGGGTTAACTTGGTGCCTCTACTGTGAGTTATGCCATCAAACTCCGCAAATAAATGGAGGAAGAGGCTTTAGCTGCAGAAGAAGCTCGTCTCACGGAGGAGGCCTGGCTCGAAGAACAAGCCCGGGTCGCAGAGGAGGCCCGACTCTCACAGGAGGCTAACATGAATAATGACACTCCTAAGTCTTAAATAGCTGTCTTGCTACTTTTGTTGGGGATGCGGGCACCCTGTTTGCCTCACAATATGTAAAACTTAATGGCCATGAGCCTTTTTAACATTTGTATTTTCTTGAAAACCTTTAAATGTTATCTCTAAGTACTTTGATGTGTTTGATTTCTCCACATATAATTCGTCATCATTTTCTTTTAAAAAGGCGCTTTTATCATTGACATACTCGCGTGGGCTCGTTTTGCACAGGCTTGTCTCACATGATGGTGGCCTCGCACGGGGCTGGCCTCGCACGATGTTGATATCGTTTTCCTTTAAACGGGCCAAAGTTTAGCTAATGTCTGCCTCACATTTAATCATTAAGAATTTACACAAGTGTGTTTACCTCGCACTTGCATGCTGGTTTTTATCTTAGAATAATTATGTTGGTATAACAATGCCATATAGTAAAAAGGAATAAGTTCAATCATAAGCCATAAAAAAATTTCAACTTTCATAAATAATAAAGTAGAACAGACCTAGTACATCATATATCAAAAGAAGGTGTCTATATGACACTACTACCCCCTGAGACTTAGGATAAATTTGATGAATACTAAGTCTAAATAGATAGAAATTACTGATATTACTTCCTCGAATGTTCAGCATTCCAAGCCCTTGGCACTACATATCATTGAGATGATAAGTGCCTTCCCAAAGAACTGACTTGATTTGATATGGACCTTCCCAGTTTACCCCAAACACTCCATGGTTAACCACCTTGGTATTAGGCATCACCCAGCGAAGAACTAGATCCCCCACACGGAAAGGTCGAGCTCTCACCTTGCGGTTATAATGCCTAGCATTCCTCTGATGGTATGTCATGAGCCTTGCATGTGATTCAGCTCAAGTTTCTTCAATCATATCCAGATAAAGGCGGTGATTCTTCTCACTATTCTACGGGTCACAGTGATCTCTCCAAAAAGATCCAGCTCCCACCTCTACCGAAATCATTGCCTCGCAACCATAAAACAAAGAGAAAGGTGTCTCTCCAGTCGTAGTTCGGGGAGTGGTGTTATAGGACCACAATACTTGTGGAAGTTCTTTTGGCCAACCTCCATTAGTATCATCCATCTTTGCCTTTAACGTGTGCTTGATTATCTTGTTAATTGCTTCAGTCTGGCCATTAGTATGAGGATATCTCACAACACTGAAAATTTTCTGAATCCCCAACTGATCACAAAAATCTCTCATCTCCTTGTTGTCAAATTGCTTACCATTATCTGAAATCAACTTTTAAGGTATGCCAAATCGACAAACAATAGCTCGATAAACAAAGTCTGTGAGCTTCTTAGTTGTGATTGTGGCTAAGGGTTCAGCCTTTGCCCACTTAGTAAAATAATCCACCGCAACCACAACATACTTCACACTACCCCTAACTTTAGGTAATTCCCCAATTAAGTCTATTCCCCACATGGCGAAGGGCCACGGGCTCATGAGTGAAGTCAGTGGTGCTACTGGGCTGTTGTGGAAATTCGCATACCTCTGACACTTGTCACAAGCTCTAGCAAACTCAAAAGCATCTTTTTTATGGGTCGGCCAGTAATACCCTTGACAGAGTATTTCCTGTGCCAATGAACTACCCCCGAGTGATTACCACAAATGCCTTCGTGAACCTCCCTTAGTATGTAATAGCATTCTTCTCCATCAATACACTTGAGTAGGGGTACATTAAATCATGTCATATACAAGCCCCCATCATATATTGCATACTGGGTTGCCGTATACCGCACGCGTCGTGCTTCATTCTTGTCAACCGGTAGGGTACCATTTTTTATGTAAGCCAACAGGGGAGACATCCATGTCACCTCTTCTTCCAATACCATAATTTTTTCCTCTGGAATGCTAGGCCTCCTCTGTATGTCCAAGGGGATTGACCCCAACAGAGTGCTCTCACGATGCGAACCGAGCTTGGCAAGCTTGTCTGCGGTCTCATTTTGGCCGCGAGGAATGTGTTCCAAGTTGACCTCATTGAACAACCGAATCAACCACTCTGCACAACGTAGGTATAACTCTGTTTGAGGTCCCCGTGCTTGATACCCACCATTTATCTGGTAAACCACTATTATAGAATCGTTGAAAGCATTGAGATTCTCCACCTTGAGATCTAATGCTAGCTTAAATCCATTTATCAAAGCCTCATACTCTGCATCATTATAAGTTGCATGGAAGGTGAAATTAACAACCTTTTTCACCCTATACCTCTCTGGGCTCACCAACTCGAACCCTGCTCCAGCTCCCTCTCCATTAGACTCCCCATCTACGAATAGGCTCCACCAAGGGGCTCTGTTCTGATTTTCCGTCGCCGATACTTCGGGGTAAATTAGCAATGCCTTAGGGTCCTCCACCCCTTGGGGTGAGAATTCTAGCACAAAGTCTGTCAGCGCCTGACCTTTAATAGCGACCCGAGGCTTGTATTACACATCAAACTAACCTAGCTCGACAACCCACTTCGACATCCTTCCTGAGATTTATGGCTTATGTAACACTTGTCTGAGCGGGTAGGATGTCCTCACCTCAACTTTATGGGACTGGAAGTAAGGACGAAGCTTCCTTGAAGTGAGAATTAGAGCATACACCAACTTTTCCATGTTCAAGTATCTAGTCTCTGCACTCATCAGCCTTTTGGCTCATATAGTAAACTGGGAGTTGAGCTTCACCTTCCTCTCGAACTAGCACCGCAATCACCGCATATTCAGATACAGCTAAGTAAAGCACAACTACCTCCCCTTCTCTTGGATTAGATAGAAAGGGTGGTGTGCTCAAATGCCTCTTGATATTCTAAAAGGCCTCCTCACACTCTTTTGTCCATTGAATTTTTTTGCCCATGTTCTTAATGGTCTTGAAAAATTCTTGGCATTTGTCGGAAGATCTAGAGACAAACCTATTTAATGCCACAATTTGCCCTGTTAGACTTTGCACATCCTTCATTCTCCGAGGTGATCTCATCTCCAATAAAGCCTTTATCTTGGACGTGTTAGCCTCTATTCCCCGATGATTAACAATGAACCCAAGAAACTTTCCTGATTCCACCCCGAACACACACTTTTGAGGGTTAAGCTTCATTCTATAGATGCGCAGAAAAGTGAACATCTCTTCTAAGTGGCGAATGTGATATGTTGCTTCTTTTGACTTTATGAGCATATCATCAACATACACCTCCACTGTTCTCCCTATGTGGTCCTTGAACATCTTATTTACCAATCTCTAGTATGTTGCTCCCGCATTGATTAGCCCAAAGGGCATTCCAATATAACAGTACAGGTCCCGATCAGTGATGAACGAGGTGTGTTCTTGATCTGGCCCATACATAGGAATTTGATTATATCCTGAATATGCATCCATGAAACTTAATAACGCATGTCCAGAAGTGGCATCCATAAGTTGATCGATATGAGGGAGAGGGAAGCTATCATTTGGACAGACCTTGCTCAGGTTTGTGAAGTCTACGCAAGTCCTCTATTTCCCATTTGGCTTTTTCACTAGCACATGATTAGCTAACCAAGTCAGGTAGAACGATTCCTTGATGAGCCCTACTTCCATCAACCTATCTACCACTTCCCTAAGGGCCTCCGCCCTTTCTCTACTGACAGGCCGCCTCTTCTGCCTTATTCCCTTCTTGCTCGGATCTAGGTTCAACTTATGACACATTACCTCCGGAACAATCCCTTTCATATCAACATGAGACCACGCGAACACGTCCAAATTTTCCTTAAGGAATGGAACAAGACTATCTCTCATGTTAGAACCGAGATTTTCCCCAATCTTCAGAACTTTAGACGGGTCGTGTGGATCCACCAAAATAGAAATGATATGTTCAGATGTCCCTGCTCTATCAGCCAATGGAGGCATTCTTGGGTCTAAATCAGCATCGAAGTCCATTACCGCGTTGTGCTCCTTAATTTCAGTTATTGTAAGATCGCCTCCATTATCAATGAACAACTCCGACATCTCCTGTGGGATGTTCCCTTCTGACGTTACAGTGACCTCTCGAGATATTCCAACTGGAAAGTCTATCAAAACGGAAGTCTCTGTCCTCACCCATTTGCCTCTATTTAGCCTAGCAGTCATCTATTCTGGGATCTCTTCATCATCGCTTGCCTCCTCCACTATGCCTTATTGCAACATCATCATGGGTTGAGAGGGTTCCATCATTAGAGCCCCAGGTTTGGGTTCCACCTCAATTCCCATATTCTCAAAGTAGTCATTCGGGAGCTCTTCAATATATATCATGTTGCAGACATCATGCATGGAAATGTCCACACGCTTCCTTTTCTTCTCCTCACCCTCTTCCATGAACTCCTTTTGTTCCCCAAGGTCTATTACTTCATTCAAAACATCTGATTTCTCTTCCCCCTTCATTTCTTGGTTATAGAATACCCTTGAATCATACTGGCATCCTTTCACTTGTGCAACGCCCGCAGGGGTTGGAAATTTCATGGTTAAGTGGTAGATAGAGGTGATCACCTTCATCTCTTTAAGAATTGGTCTTTTAATGATAGCAATTATAGGCACATGGCTGATCTACCACAGTGAAAGTGGTGATTTGTGTGGCCACGCAGGGGTTATCCCCTAAGCTGACCGGGAGTTGGATTGTGCCCTTAACTCCTATTGAAAACCCTGTGAATCCGTACAACTGATTTCCACTTGGGACCAATTCTCTGTCCAAAAATCCAAGCCTTCGGTATGTTTCATAGGTCAAGATATTAAAAGCACTCCCATTGTCTACCAACACTCGATACACATTAGTTGACCCAATCTTCATTCTTACTACGAGAACATCAGTATGTGGGTGATGCACCCATTTTGCATCTTCCTCACCAAACATGATTTCGTCTCTTTCATTCTTGAATAAGTGAGGAGGTATGTTGCCCATTAATTAACAATTGTAGAAGGGGGGTTGATATGGGCTGAAAATAACCCCAGAAGCGTAATTAATGATGTATTAATTAGACCTAGATTGGTCCAAGAATTAGGCCCAATAAACAAGGCCCGAAACCCTAATTATTTATAAATTTCGTAATTAATAAAAAGGGAAAATATACTGCTCATAAAAAGAGTCCAAAGTGTGATAAATTCTTCAAAGATCTAAGAAGGAAACTTGGCCCCCAAGTCACCTAATTCTACTCTAAATACAAGGCTCCTGACACCTATATAAGGACCCTGATCCTTCACCCTAGAACTACGTTTTTTTGGCTTGATTCTCAATTACGAATTGAGATACGTAGGCATCTTGTAAGGACCGATTTAGTCACGAAACACGAGAACAACCATTTAAGCTTGAAAGCTCTTAAACCCTAGCAGTAAATTTAGAAGTACGTATTTTATTCCACAACATTTGGCGCCGTATGTGGGAAAACAACGTCAACCATGGCAAACACACGAAGAACGACTCGAGAAACTCAGACTTCTGAAGGACTTCCTCTTACCTCTGAAACGGAGACTCATGGAAGCCAACCACCGCCAACCACTAGCACTCAAGGGGCGAATATCCCCCTCGCCACCACTCAAGAACCGGAAATTCCGATTTCGGTTGAAGGGACGAATTCCCTGCAAATGGTCGTTCATGGACCTAATCCACAAGAGACCACTCTCCAGCAACCAATCACAACCTCCCCACGGCTCGTGAATGCACCACGTGCCCTTCAACTTCACACCACTGATCTTCACCAATACGCAACTCAAACTCTAGGGATGCCAACCTATGGTATGCCTCCTCGACCCACGGTGGGCAGCAGTGGTATCAATCCAAACTACCATGAAGCATATGTGCCCCTTATATTCAAGGTCTGGGACCCCAAAATCAACAAACTCAAACTCGACAGACCCCCTTGATTCAAGACTACTCAGGTCCCTCCACTGAGGATGAGAATTACTCAACTGGAGAAGAGAGGGATGTTGCCCCAAGGAGAAGACGTTCTTCGCAAACGAATCGGGAACAATCCCAAACCACTAAGGAAAGGATTGCGACCCATGAGGCAGAGGCTGCAAGACTCAAGAAATTACTAGCAGAAGAAGAGGTTGCCAAAGCACAAAGCCAAGCAACTGAAAGAGTCCTGGTGATCAATTTAGATCCGGTACCGAGAAGAACCAAGAGGGCTGAAGCCTCACGGGGTGATCCTAGTGTTTTGTTATCCCTGGGAGATCCTAATGATCCTAAACCACCTTTTACTCAGGACATCATGAAAGCTAATATATCCAGGAAATTCAAGATGCCAATGATCAAAGCTTATGATGGAACGGGAGATCCCGCAAATCACGTAAGAACTTTCTCTAACGCACCATTGTTGTAGCCTACCAACGACGCGGTCAAGTGCAGAGCGTTTCCACAAACCCTAGCGGGCATGGGTCAACGTTGGTACAACCGTTTACCTCCCAATTCTATTGGATCCTTTAAAGAGCTGAGCAAGGCGTTTATCAACCAATTTGTTAGTGGAAGGGTGCATGAGAAGAGTTCTGCATCTCTCATGGGAATCCAGCAAGGAAGGAATGAAGCCTTGAGAGACTACATAAATGGATTCACTAGAGAGGCCCTGAAGGTCCCAAATTTGGAGGATAAAGTAGCAATGATAGCCCTACAACAAGGAACTAATGATGACCATTTTAAAAGGTCCTAGGCTAAGCATCCACCCGAAAGCATGTTGAAGCTCCAAAATAGAGCCGGAAAGTATATCAAGGCCGATGAAAGCATGAGAAAATACGAACCTGATGTTGGTGGAAGTGGAAATTCAAAGAAAAGAAAGGAGACCCAAGAATATGATGTTAAGGAAAAGTATCCTAGAACGTCAAAGGATTTAGATTCTCCATCTAAGAAGAACAATTTCGGACCAAGATTCACGGAGTATGCGAGATTGAACACTCCCAGAAGCCAAATTCTAATGGAAATTGCAAAGGAGGAAGATCTCCGATGGCCGAAGCCACTGAGGACTGATTTGTCTAAAAGGAATCAGAATCAATTCCTGTCATTTCCACAAAGAAGTTGGTCATGATACGGACGATTGCAGACAACTGAAAGATGAGATTGAGTTTTTGATTCGAAGAGGGAAACTCAATAAGTTCACTAAGGATGGGAATAAAGGAAATCAAAGAGAAAATTATGAAAGGAAGGATTATGACAAAAGGGACAACGATCAAGATCGTAATCCCAAACCCCGAGGGCCTATCATCAACATGATATTTGGAGGACCAACTGCTGCTGGGTCCTCCCGAAACTCAAGGAAAGCTTATGCCCGAGAGGTAATGACTGTGGTAGGAGAAGCACCGAAGCGTGCCAAGACGGAAATAACTATAAGTTTTGATGATTCTGACTTAGAGGGAGTAAAATTTCCCTATGACAATCCCCTAGTCATCATACCCGTGATAGGCAATTCTGAGACAAAGAGGGTTGTGGTTGACAATGGAGCTTCAGTGGACATCTTGTTCCATGATGCTTTTATCAAGATGCATGGGCTATACTGACTCTCCATTGACACCCTCGAATATGCCCATATATGGATTCAATGGAGTGGAATCAAAGGTGGAAGGTACAATCCAACTCCCTCTGACAATGGGGCAAGGTTCGAAAACGTCTACTCAAATGTTGAACTTTATTGTTATAAAGGCAACCTCAACCTACAATGCGATCCTTGGAAGGACGGGTCTTCATGCATTCAAGGCTGTAGCCTCGTCTTACCATCTGAAAATCAAGTTCCCAACGAGAAATGGGATTGGTGAGGAACGAGGTGATCAAAAGATGGCTAGAAGTTGTTATGTAGCTGCGTTAAGGACTGATGGAGTCGGGGGGCAGGTTCTTCCCATTGAAGATATGGACACTAGAGATAATGAAGATAGAAGAGGGAAACCGGCTGAGGATTTAATCCCAATTCCCTTAGTTCCTGGTGAACCGGAGAAGGTTACTTACATTGGAGCATTGTTACCTAAACCATTGAAGAGCAAGATCATATCTTTTCTTCAAGAAAACAATGATGTTTTTGCTTGGACAACGGCCGATATGCCAGGGATTGATCCCCAGTTGATAAACCACAAATTGAACGTAAATCCCGAAAGGAAGACTGTGAAACAAAAGAAGAGAAATTTTGCTCCAGAGAGGCAAGAGGCCATCAAACAGGAAGTAGATAAGCTTTTGGAAGCCGGGTTCATTGAAGAAATTCAATTTCCAGAATGGTTGGCTAACCTAGTAATGGTCAAGAAGGCCAATGGAAAATGGAGGATGTGTGTGGACTTCACAGACTTGAACGATGCATGTCCTAAGGACTGTTTTCCCTTGCCAAGGATTGATTCTTTAATAGATGCCACAACTGGGCATGAGATGTTGAGCTTCATGGATGGCTTCAGTGGATACAACCAGATCAAAATGCATAAGGATGACATCTCCAAGGTATCATTTATCACTGACTTTGGTGTTTACTGTTATTTGGTTATGGCATTTGGGCTTAAGAATGCAGGAACAACTTATCAAGGTTGGTGAACAAAATTTTTGAACACCTAATTGGAAAAACCATGGAGGTCTATGTGGATGACATGTTGGTTAAAAGCCTAGATAAGGCGGATCATATAAACCATCTGCAAGAAGCATTTGAAGTGCTAAGGCACCATATAATGATGTTAAAACTAGCAAAGTGTGCCTTTGGCATAGGGTCAGGAAAGTTTTTAGGCCTGATGGTTTCTAAACGAGGAATTGAGGCTAACCCCGATAAAATCAAAGCAATCCTGGACATGGAACCACCACGGTCCGTCAGGGATGTTCAGAAGTTAACATGAAGAGTGGCAGCATTGGGAAGATTCATCTCCAAGTCAGGAGAGAAGTGCTTACCTTTTTTCAAAGCACTGAAGAACATGAAGAATTTTGAATGGACAACAGAAAGTCAAGAAGCCTTTGAGGCTTTGAAAAAGTACATGGCTGAAGCACCATTGTTGGCAAAACCGAAGCCCGAAGAGATTCTATACTTATACTTGGTAGTTTCTAACACTGCCCTTGGAGCTGTTTTGGTTAAGGAAGAGTTGAAAGTTCAGAAACCCATTTATTATGTGAGCAAGATTCTACATGGAGCAGAAATAAACTACTCTATGATAGAGAAGTTTGCCTTAGCCCTGATCATGGCCTCGAGAAAGCTGCGCCCATACTTCCAGGCGCACAAGATAGAAGTCTTGACCAATCAGCCTTTGAGAAACATATTGCACAACCCTCAAGTTAGTGGAAGGTTGGTCAAATGGGCTATTAAATTGGGAGAATTTGACATCAAGTTTAAGCCTCGAACGGAAATAAAAGCTCAAGCACTCACTGACTTCATGGTTGAATGCACCATTGACAACCAGGAAGTCGGGGGGCAGGAAGTAGTATTGGAAAGAAAAGAAGAAGACAAGAAAGATGAAGACATGATGTCCAAAGAATGTTGGGTACTCTATTTTGATGGAGCATCAAAAACAAAATCAAGTGGAGCAGGTTTGGTGCTGCAAAGTCCCGATGGATTCCTCATAGAGTATGCACTAAAACTGGACTTCCCAACAACGAACAATGAAGCTGAGTATGAAGCCCTAATAGCTGGCTTAGAGCTAACTAGAGCCTTGAGAGTTAAGACTATGAAAGTATGTGGAGACTCAAGGCTAGTAGTTTCCCAAGTGAATGGAGAATTTGAGGCTAGAGATGAAGTCATGGCTAAGTATCTGAAATTTGTCAAAGCCATCATGACTCAGTTTGATGAATGTTATGTGGAACATATTCCAAGAGAATAAAACATGAAGGATGACGCCTTGTCCAAGTTTGCTTCTTCTGAAATCGAGAACTACGCAGGAAGTGTATACTTCCAAGTCTTGAAGACCCCAAGCATCAATGGAAATTTAATAGAACCCATTAATGTTGCTAGTTGTTGGATGGATCCTCTCAAGTCTCATCTAGAAACTGGTTGGCTACCTAATAATACTTCAGAGGCATGAAAGTTATATGTGAGAGCACTAAGGTATACATTGATTGAAGGAATCTTGTATAAAAAGTCTTTTGTGGTCCCCTACTTGAAATGTTTGAGACCCCAGGAGGCAGAATTGACCCTAAAGGAAGTACATGAAGGAATTTGTGGGCAGTACTTGGGGGGCAGGGCCCTTGCTCTTAAAATCACTCGCCTAGGTTTCTATTGGCCAAACGTGCTTGCAGATGCTAAAAGTTATGTGAAAAGGTGTGAACGGTGCCAAAAGAATGCACCAGTGGTTAGACAACCACCTGAGATGTTGACGTCTATAAATTCACCTGTTCCATTTGCCATGTGGGGAATGGATATACTTGGACCATTTCCAATGGCAAGTGCACATAGAAAATTCTTGATAGTGGCAATCGACTACTTCACCAAATGGATTGAGGCTAAACCTTTAGCCAAGATAACCACCAAGCAAGTAATGCATTTCTTATGGGAGAATGTGATATGCAGATACGGGATCCCACAAATCTTGGTCATGGATAATGGAACTCAGTTTAACAACGAAGATTTCAAGAAGTATTGTGAGGAGAATGATATTGAGAACGCTCTAGGAATACTTGGGTGGACGAATTTCTTCCCATACTATAGGCATACAGTACTACTTGTAAGGTCACCACTGGTGCAACTCCGTTTTTGCTAGCATATGGAGCAGAAGCAGTGGTTCTAGTGGATATTACTCACGCTTCTCCAAGAGTGGAAGCTTACGAGCCAGAGGCAAATGAAGAAAGCATGAGGCTGGCTTGAGATCTAATTGATGAAGTTAGAGATGAAGCAAATGCTAAAGTAGTTGAACATCAGAAACGAGCATCTTTCTATTATAACTTAAGGGTTAAAGAGAGATTCTTTCGTCAAGGAGATTTAGTCCTCCGAAAGATTGAGGCATCCGGGGTTGGACAAAAAGGCAAGTTGACTCCAAATTGGGAAGGGCCATACCAAGTTAAGAACGTATTTGGACGAGGCTCATACAAATTGGAAACCCTCGAAGGGATTGAAGTGCCAAGAACTTGGCATGCTGCAAACTTGAAAGTCTATTATGTTTAGTGTTTCCTAACTGGACTCACTATTAGGACAAGTAGAAATAAGGTCGATGAAACCAATCCGAGTTTTTAACTCGAGGTAGAAAGTAGAGTATTATGTAAGGGTTGAACCCATTTTCAAAGTTATGATTTTATTCAACATTCTCATATTTTCATGATACTTTATGTGCACCACATATTGATAGACATGCATAAATTGTTAATAAACATGCAAAGCTAAGAATTTGAAGAAACTGAAAGATATGAAATTAAACTTACAAAGAGTTTAAGTTAAGCCCGAAGGTTGAAAATAGATGAAAAGTAACATAAGCCACACGCGGCCATTAAAGATAAGCATATCTAAAGACTAGTTGCCCTCGCCTTTGCTTCCAGTATCAGTCTCCTCCCTTGAGCTGGAGCCAGAAGTGGGATCAGTGGCATCAGGATCATTAACAGATGTGTCACCAAGAGGTGATGAATGCACAAGATCCAAAATCCTGTCATCCTCCTCCATATCAGCTGTCCCAGCCAGAATGCACTCTAGAGGAGTGGGAGGGTGAGGAGTTGGGAAGTGAGTAGGATCAAAAGCCTCAGGATGCTTAGCTGAGACGGCCTGAATAACATCCTCCCATCCTGCTGAATATTGGACTGGGAAAAGAATCTCATCATGCTTCTCTATCAGATCCTTGTACTCCCGGGAGTCAAGGTACTCATCAATGTAATCGTCCTTGCTCTTTCTCAACTCAACCAAATCAGCTTGAGCATCCACAAGCTCCTTCTCCTTCCTCGCTAAAGCCTCTTTCAGAGACTTCACCTCCTACTCAGATTTTTCAAACTTAATTCTGTTGGCCTCAGAAGAAGTACGCCAAGATTTAGCCTAAAAAAGAGCCCCCTGAAAGTTGGCATTACTCTGCCAAACAAAAGGAATTTAAAGTGAGAAAAAGATTAAATGAAAAGAATAAAGACTAAAAAGAACAAAGGAAGAAAAATACCGCAGCTATGGCTTGAGCGTCCAGATGCTCAACTCCCTCGATAGTAGAATTTGCAACGAAATCTTTGTAGTCACAGGGAGTGAGTGAGTGGTATGACCAGTCAACAGCATGCTTGGACATCCCAGTAATGGTGTCCCTTTTCCTAATACCCCAGTCTGGGCGCCAAACCGAGGACTTTGAAGATATATGAGTATCTGCCTCATCCACAGGAATCTGGGGAGGGATCGGGAAATTGTGAGCATCAGGTTTTCCACGAGGATCACCTCTTATCCTGTCCCTCTTCATCCTTGAAGTTTCATCATCTTTGGGCTCATTGGTTTTGTTGATAAAGGCCGCAGCTGTAAATATAAACAAAGAATGGTTACAGGAAATCTCAAAAAGAAAGAAAGTAATAAGCAAAGAAGGTAAGGAAATTTACCCTTGTCTGATATATACCCAACCCAAGTTATTGGCGGAACTATTCTTAAACTGAAAAAAATTTCTAAACAGAGGGACAGAAAGAGGAAAATTATTACGCAAGCACAAAACCATAAAAACAGTTAATTATCCTCCAGGCATTTGGAGGTAATTGACAAGGGTTTACTTGAACATCAGCCAGGAGTTTAGGTATAAATTCATGAAATAGAAACCTAAGACCTGCAACTATGGCATCTTTGTAAATACATAAAGCATTAGACCGCCAATGACAAGAACGGTCACCGGCGCCGGCATGAACTAACTTTAAGGGAGCTTTAAACCTATACATCTTATTATAATCCTTGATTTTATCTACATCATGGAATTTATTGCTACAATCATATGAATCTAAGGCGGAAAACAGACGGGTATTCATCCCCACGTTCATTAATCATATCATGTAAAGACGTGTATTCGGAACGAATAGGAATGGGGGTACCTCGTTTGGATGCAGAATTCATTTTCTGACGACGTTGGGAAGCACGATCGGCCATTTCAAAGGTAAACCCAGAAAAAACCCAGAAATCTGCAAATCTTCAAACGAAAACTTTAAATTTTCAAGCGAAAATCCCAGAAAGCTTCAAATATTCAAGGGAAAAAACCCAAAAATCTGCAAATCTGCAAATCTTTAACGAAATCTTCAAATCTTCAAACAGAAAAACCCAGAAACCGATGATTTTCAATCGAAAATTCTCGGCGGGAATCGCCTTACCGCAGAACTCTAGCAGAGTTTCGCAGAGAAATTTTTTAGAGAAATTCTAGCAGAATAATTTTGAGAAATGAAATGTTAGAAGTGAGAAATGTCGAGTAGAAGTCTACACTTATATAGAAAGTACAACCGGTCACTGGGCCAGTCAAAAGGAAGGACAACCGGCATTATCCGGTAAAGCCCAATAGGTTTCGAGTGAAGCCCAAAGAGGAAATGGCCCAAAAATAAATAAGAAAAGAAATATCAATATTTCTACCCTACGACCTTAATCATGGTCGAAGGTTCTCGACCAGGAGACAAAATGGGCGAAATGTTCGACCTCAAATGAGGTCAAACCATACAACTTCAATCCTGGTCGAAGGTGTTCGACCAGGAGCCAAAATGGGTGAAATGTTCGACCTCAAATGAGGTCGAACCCTACAACTTCAATCCTGGTCGAAGGTGTTCGACCAGGAGCCAAAATGGCATAAATATTCGACCATAGTCCTGGTCGAAACCCTACGACCTCATCCTGGTCGAAGGTGTTCGACCATGAACCAAAATGGCATAAATATTCGACCACAGTCCTGGTCGAAACCCTACGACCTCATCTTGGTCGAAGGTGTTCGACCAGGAGCCAAAATGGCATAAATATTCGACCACCGTCCTGGTCGAAACCCTACGGCCTCATCCTGGTTGAAGGTGTTCGACCACGAGCCAAAATGGCATAAATATTCGACCAGAGTCCTGGTCGAAACTCTGCGACCTCATCCTGGTCGAAGGTGTTCGACCAGGAGCCAAAATGGCACAGATTTTCGACCAGAATCCTGGTCGAACCCTACGGCCTCAATCTTGGTCGAAGGTGTTCGACCAGGAGCCAAAATGGAGCATGTATTCGACCAGGAACCTGGTCGAACCCTACGACCTCAATCCTGGTCAAAGGTGTTCGACCAGGATTAAAAGTGACACCAAAATTCGACCAGAATCCTGGTCGAAATTATGCATGATTTTTGAATTTCGGATTATTTTCCAGAAAATTAACAAAAAATCTTGATTCCTATTTTGTGAAAATTAAAGCAAACGAAATTGGTTTAGAACTATATATTCGTAGAACTAGACAATTACGAGAAATACGAGAGAAGCTCTTCAAGTCCCGAATAAAATAACTTCTACGATATTCTAAAAAGATTTTCCCAGAAGTTGGGGGGCAAATGATATGGGCTGAAAATAACCCCAGAAGCGTAATTAATGATGTATTAATTAGACCTAGATTGGTCCAAGAGTTAGGCCCAATATACAAGGCCCGAAACCCTAATTATTTATTAATTTGGTAATTAATAAAAAGGGAAAATATACAGCTCATAAAAAGAGTTCAAAGTGTGATAAATTCTTCAAAGATCAGCCACCAAGACGTATAAACCTAATAGGAGTCAGCCTCCTACAAAATAGGATTCACAATCCTGATCTAAGAAGGCGACTTGGCCCCCAAGTCACCTAATTCTACTCTAAATACAAGGCTCTTGACGCCTATATAAGGACCCTGATCCTTCACCCTAGAACTACATTTTTTGGCTTGATTCTCAATTACGAATTGAGATACGTAGGCATCTTGTGAGTACCGATTTAGTCACGAAACATGAGAACAACCATTTAAGCTCGAAAGCTCTTAAACCCTAGCAGTAAATTTAGAAGTACGTATTTTATTCCACAACAGGGGTTGAATACAATTGTATAAGATTTTTGACTTAATACTAATATAAAACACAAATATGAAAGAATAACAGCTTTATTAATTCTGGTATAAAACTGTTACAAAACTCTCTCAAGAAATTCTGATGTTCTTGAAAGCTGCTAGGTTACAATGATACTCGTGTAAGAGATTGCAATATGCAAAACCTAAAACTGTGTTTATATAGTACACATAGCTTCTCTATCAAATACAAGATATGTTAAAATCAATTACAACCTATATCTTATCTGACAACTGCATTCCTATAAACTAGGAACCGACAAATAAATCTTCCTTATTTTTATAGACTCAATAGTTATCTTGAAGTAATACTGATCAGCTTCAAGTCCTGATGATAATCCTGATCTCAGTCCTGATAGCAATCCTGATACTGACGCCATGCAATCCTGATGACGTCAGCATTTCAATCCTGATCAGTAGTCCAAATACTGATGATCATTGAATCACAGCTAACAATCTCCCCTAATCTTATACTTTGTAAAATAAAGTAAAGATTCCTAGATTCAATGATGCCAAAAATATATTTACAAAATGTACAAGAAACTTCAGCAACAGACTTATCTTTAGATTTTCTGATAGAACAAATTCATCTTCAAGAAGTTTGACAATAAATCTTCTTCTTTGTCTTCAAGAATCTGAATCAGTCTTCCCTTTAGATTTTTGAGTTCTTCATCTTCCTCATTAATCTGGTAGATAGCTGCTATGAGATTTTGGATAGAAATTCTCTTTAGATCAAACTCTTTAAGCAATAGATAAGCAAATTCCTTCCCATCTGGATTAAGAGACAATTGTTTCATGCCTAGAGACATTTCTTTGACAACACTGCCTCTCTGCATTTCCACTTCTTGACCTCTAAGATTTAAATACATGGGAGTATATTTACCATCATAGTTCTTTCCTCCATCAAATCTTTGTCTAATGGTTAATAAAATTATATCAGACCATTCCTTGCACACTTCATTCTTGCCTTTGAGCAGATAATGAACATATTTCAGTTCCTTTGTAGATTTCACTAGCAGCTCCTGAATAGACATTCTTTTTACCCTTCCATCTCTCAAGAAATACAGAAGCTTCTCCTTCTTTACAGCACCATCATGACAATCAAGAACAATATCCACAACTTGCAGTTTGTTTAGGTGCTCAGAAGTTAACTCTTCTCCAACTTCAACCAATGCATGAGGATCAACATATGACATGTTTATAAATTCAGCATCTCTAAAACTTATACCTCCTCTAGTGTTATGTAGCATCTGCTTCAAGTTTGAGTACATTTATGTCCATAATGATTTTGATCTTTGAGAACCAGCAATTTCTGCAACACCAGGAAGATTTGTCATTATGCCTCCAGGTTGAAAGTTGATAGGTCTATTGCACTAAACAGTGTCAATATGCTTCCATTTCTTGTCTTTCTCTTTCTCAAGAACATAGCTCTTTTCTAGCTTGTGTTGTTGTCTCTCTCATTCTCCCATAACAACTTATTTGATTTGATGAGCTTTTCAACATAGAGATTAAAATCTCTATCTGTTCTTCTTCTTATTTCTCTTCTCCTTTCTTCTTCTTCTTCATCAACTTCTTGATTATGAGAATCAACCACAGTAGAGAGTATTAAGAAATCAATCTCTTGTAGAGTTTCAGATTCATCAGGATCTTGAACAGTGTCAGGATTAGAATCTGGAAATTGAGTTGTATCACTGATTAGAGATCATTGTCTTGGTCTTCTTCTCAAAACTACCCGAGGCACATATTCTTCACCTTCTCCTTCATCATGAATACTGGTCCTGACAGATTGAGTATCAGGAACCTTTGGCATTTGTGTATCCTCAGTTATTATTCAATTCTAATACCTCTAGACCTTGTCTGTTTGGGCATAGATTGTGTTTTCCTCCTTCATCTCCTAGCTCCTCTCCTTCCTCTGCCTCTTCCTCTACCAGCAGTAGGATTAGATGTGTTGAAACTCTCCATGATCTCTTTCTGTTGCTTTAGAAATTCTTCTTGAGATAGATCAGGATATTCCTCAGTTGAAATAGAGAGAGCCTTTCTTGCAAACAACTGTTGAACTCTCTTATCAGTATGATAAAGAGTAACAACATCACCTCCTCTAGTTTTGAACTCCTGGAAAAGATTAGCAGCATCCTCAGCTTTTTCAATGAAAACATCTTCATCACCTTCAGGAATTCTAGATAGAATTTGTCCATGACCAGGCGTCAGGATTTGGTCACCTGTCAGGATTTGCTCTTCCGTCAGGATCTGAGAGTTCACCAAGGTTCTTACTGTTCTTACTCCAGAATCAGAAACATGAGTTGACTGCATGGATTGACTTTGAGTAGTTTGTCTTGAAGATTTCACCATAGCAGCATCAGAGGTTTCTCCTTTCTTTACCAAATCATCACCATCATTTCCAACATTATCATCATCTTTTCTTAATACTAGATCAGGTGTACATTTTGATTGAACTACCTTTTCCCCCTTTTTGGCATCAGGATTAGATAATAAAGATAAAATCAAGGAAAGAGAGGCTTCAATATTGGATACCTTAGAATCTAAAGAATCAATTCTATTATTGATAGAAGACTGTTCTGTGACAAGGGACTTGACATGAGAGTCCAAAACTCTGAGTTGAAAAATAGTAGGTGCCTTTGCTAGACTTTGAGAAATATCAACCCTCACTAAAGCATTGTCAGCCTTAACAGAATCCATTTCAGCCTTAAGGCTTTTGCTCAGAATTGTTGTAGCCTTCAAGTGATTCTTCAGTTCTTCATTCTCAATCAAGGAGGTTGCATAAGAAGCATGACTAAGTGCATTGGGAAAAGTAACAGAATCATCAGATCTGTACCATTCATTATCCCATTCATGCCTCCTTAATTGATCAGCATAATCAGTTGCAGAAGGACCAGAAAAGTCTTGAGCTATAGCTTTGCCAGTGGTTGCCTTGTCAACCATAAAAGTGCTTGAATAACCATGAGTAGTTCCAAGACTAGCTTTAAGTGCAATGGCAAGCTCATCCTTCTAAACATCATCATCATCATCATCATCATCACTGCTATCATCAGAATCATTGTCAGGAGCAGGATCAGGAATAACAATACCTTTAAGTTTATCCTGATGATCTGAGATAGAGTCAATCATTGGCCTTGAAGCAAGTGGTTGGATCAGGATTGGTTCAGCATCAGGAGCACCACTTGCGTCAGGAACAACACTGTCAAGAATAGTATGGCATTCATCAGTATTTGCTACCAATGGTTCTTGTGGAGCCTGAGGTTCAGAAGTTTCTTCATCCCTTTGAGCTGAAGGTTCTTGTGTGCTTCCCTCATTGACAGTGTTGTCAAATTTCCAAAAACCCCTTGATAAGCGTGAGCTTTATCGTAATTTGGTCCTTATATTTAAGTTATTTTGCACTGAATTGGATTTTTATTTAATAAATTATATTGTTTTATTGTAGGTATTAAGGAGATCCTATTTAATTTGAAGTGGAGCTTAAATTGCAATTTTTGGGGTGGATTAAAGCAATTTTCGGATTTTTGGGCTGGTTGCGCAGATTTTACTGTTTGGGCTCTATCTGGAGTTCTACAAGTCTGTTTTGGGCCCGTAAGCAGTCGTTGGAAAGCTTGGAAGAAGATCTTTAATTCTGAGTTGGGCTCATATTTTATTACTGCTCGGAGCGGTCCAGAATCAGGAGGGAACAGAAGCCAACGAAATTTCCATTATAGAAATCTAATTCTGATTGGGAAATCTCCTTGTAATTATTTTAGTTAATTAAAAATACTTTATATTAGATATATTAGAGACATATTATTCAGACCTAGTATTAGACAGAGACATACGTATATTGTAAGCAAAGGAGGATCAAGAACAAGAGAAGTTTTCTTTTGTGTTTTCTCCTTAGTTAATTGATTTCATATTCAGTTCTCGTAATTAGTTTATTATTGAATTCAGATTTCTTTCTTCTATGCTTTATATTGTTTTAATCATGTTATCACTTGAACCCATGATGATGAGAAGTCCAATTATGGGCTAATCGTTATCATGGGGTTTTAATGGAGTTTTCCATGGATTCTAGTTATTAAATGTTTTTATGCCTTGGTGTGTGTTTGATATATTGTTAACCTAGTTTGGTTGCGCTTATTCGTTATGGGTGCGTCGCGAACATCCGTAATTGTTTGTTGAATCCTAGTGATTGCGAAAGTGGATCTAGGGTTTAGAACATACCATGCTAGCGTAGGTTTTTGCATGTGAAGAGCATGTATTAATTTGTGGTGTAATTCTATCCGTCTCGCACCGACTATGTGATTATTTGGATTCTTGATTGTAAACCATTATGTTTTCAATCTCTATAGACATATAGGGACTAAGCATATTTGGTGACTACTTGACTTCTATCAATTGTGGATGATCAGTAGGATGATATATGTACAACGAAAGTTGGCGTGTGTCAGTTTAGTGCGTCTAATCAGTTATCATCGCTTGCACATGCTAGGCTAAGAGGCATAAGGTTCTAGATGAAGTGGTTAATGAAGTTGAAATCCCATGTTTGTTTATTTATAAGAAAATCGTTTAAGTCATTTTTCTAGTAAATTCTTAGTTAATAATAATCATTAGTATAATCAACCCAAATTTGTGATTGTTTTAGCAGTGGATAGAAATCGTAATCTGGTGTATAAGTGAACTAAAACGAACAATTCTAGTCTCTGTGGGAACGAATCCTACTTATCTCTATATTACTTGTGACCACGTGCACTTGCGTGTTTTTGTGCGAACAAGTTTTTGGCGCCGCTGCCGGGGACTCGGTTATTGTTTTGTTTAGTTTATGTACTTGCCATCAGTGGTCGTTAAAGTTCACTGACTCGGACACTTCTTTTCTTATCCCTTTTCTTTTTCTAGTTTATTTGGTTCTTTTGTATTAAGTGTTGAGTTTTCGCAGGATTGACAAGGACAACTTGAGCTTTTATCCAGATATGTATCCTAACTCTTATCCTGATTCATCTGATTTGTTACAACGTTACCCATACTTGCATCAAGTCAAAAATTGTAATTCTCGTATGCTTGACTACGTAATACACAATGAGTCATCATTACCCGAGGGGTCAATAGGTTGGTATGTCCTTCATGAATTGAAATATGGCGTGTCATATGAAGAAGAGTCATTGGGTTTACATTCTAGTTCAAAAAGGAATGGATATGATGATTATGAAATTCCGGCTTGTATATGTCCCTCTGCTTTTCAGGAAAATATTTTAATAACTGAAGGTTCTGATGCCAGTAATGAATTTGATGTGTTAGATGACCCCTCTCCTTTATTGTATGATGTAGAAGAGGAATGTGTTATAATAGATCAAGACTTTGATGCTGATGTTGTGGGATTAAAATTAATCGATAATGTAGCACCGAAATTTGAGGAATTTGACTTAAATAAGGTTGAGAAAGAACATGTGTATTTGTCTTATGTCGATCCAATTTGGGAGTCATTTTTGGAGTGTCAGTGTTTAAATATTTGTATTAAATATTTTGAGTACTTTGACATTCCGATAATTGTTAAAAATCATGTTATCGTTTCCTCCCAATGTTTATATGTTCTTTTAGATGTGATATATTCTAACAAAATTAGATTAATTAAAATTGGGAGATTTGCCAAATTATATGCTTTTTCACCTCATTGATAAGGCTGCATGTATAAATAAGTCTAGCCAAAGACAATAAAGAAGTGCGCTTATTGCGAAGCAACCCAATTTTTGTAAGTTAGTGTATTATTATTATTGGTATCGTTATTATTATTAGGAAAAATAAATATTATATAATTTTAGTGTACTCCCTCAAGGTGATTTGATGAGTTTGTTAAGTGTTTCAGGAAAGAGTTCATGTAGGTGAACCAAGGGAGTTGCTGGAATTAGTCAAAAAAAAAAAAAAAAAAAAAAAAAAATTTTGATGAACAGTGACAGCAGCGCGGGCGCGCTTGAAGTACTGTTCACACAAAAAAATAAATAAATTCTGGTCGACTCAGCTGTCTTGTTTTTGAGTTTCCCGGAGTTCCAGCGGTCGGATCGTCCTGAATTTTGGACAGCATCTTCCTGACTCTAGTATCTAAATTTTGAACGGTGGAGATCGGATTTGAAGGTCCAGAAGATCAGTTGAGTATGATCAGAACAGAGAACAGTGCACAAGCCAGTAGGGGAGTTCTCTATCCTTTCTTTTTAGTGTAGTTTTAATATTAATATATTGTTTATTTGTTCATTGAGGACAATGAACCATTCAAGTGTGGGGAGGTGTTCTCGTGAATAGTATTAATAAAATTATTGTATATGCCTCATCTCAAAATTGTGTTAGCTGCATTAAAAGTAGAGCATATAGTTGTTTAATTCTACATACAAAATTGTTGTGTAGTAGAGCATTGTGTATACGTTGCATTTGCATAATTCCATGAATGTGTGTAATACCAAGTTGATATCCTATGATGAGTTTATGTGCATAATGTCTTGGTTAGTAGTCTTGATCGTATGTGATGTTGTGCATGCTTAGAAGTTGTTTGTGCGGTAATTGTTTTGAGAACACTATTAAAATGCTCTAGAGACGTGACCTAGACTAGCTTAATTCTTGAGTCTTATCCATGAGTGAACGTAGAATCTTGCGTATTCCGTTTTGAGTTTAGAATGAGTAATGCTTAAGTGTGGGGAAGTTGAGGGAGTGTAAATGCCTTTCTAAAAAAAAAAAAAATAATAAGAAATTTTACAATAGGTATCATTGTCCTCTTTTGAGACCATTGGGTAGCAATGTTCTAACCATTGGTTACTGGAGAAAGACTTGACCTTTGTATGTAGCATATCATCGTCCTCCTTTGAGGTCATTGGGTAGCAATGTTCTAGCCATTGGTTACTGGAGAAAGACTTGATTTGCGAGCTAATAGGAAAAAAAAAAGAGAAACAAAATAGAAAAAAATTGAGAGGCATGGAAACTCCTGACAACCCTAAGCGAGAGTTCATTCTAAGTAACGAAGTGTTTAAGCGTTATTCTGATTATTAGCTCATGGTTGAGACTCGATTGAGATTTGTTGGTGTTTGGTTTGTTTCACTAGAGAGCATGAAGAACACGCACTACGCACACCGTACTTGCAATGGAAAAGTAGCATGACTAATATGTGAGATGGGTGAAATCCTAGACTGTTGTATATTCTGAGGATTATATGTTAATAAGGTGGACACATGCATGATTGGAATCTTTGTATATTCATGTAGTTGCATTCATATTAGTTTGGCATGCTTGAGACTTGGTAGGAAAATATAAATTTTGTGGGTACATTCACTATAGGCCCTCACGAGACCTTACTCGTCCACTAGGGCTGCCTAGGGGTTTAAAGGGCTTGCTGCATATGCTAAATGCAACCGTGATCACCTACGGAAGTGGTACTATTTAGTTAGATCGTAGTTTTTTTTGTTTTTCTTTGCCCGAGGACGTGCAATACGCTAAGTGTGGGGATGTGATAAGCGTGAGCTTTATCGTAATTTGGTCCTTATATTTAAGTTATTTTGCACTGAATTGGATTTTTATTTAATAAATTATATTGTTTTATTGTAGGTATTAAGGAGATCCTATTTAATTTGAAGTGGAGCTTAAATTGCAATTTTTGGGGTGGATTAAAGCAATTTTCGGATTTTTGGGCTGGTTGCGCAGATTTTACTGTTTGGGCTCTATCTGGAGTTCTACAAGTCTGTTTTGGGCCCGTAAGCAGTCGTTGGAAAGCTTGGAAGAAGATCTTTAATTCTGAGTTGGGCTCATATTTTATTACTGCTCGGAGCGGTCCAGAATCAGGAGGGAACAGAAGCCAACGAAATTTCCATTATAGAAATCTAATTCTGATTGGGAAATCTCCTTGTAATTATTTTAGTTAATTAAAAATACTTTATATTAGATATATTAGAGACATATTATTCAGACCTAGTATTAGACAGAGACATACGTATATTGTAAGCAAAGGAGGATCAAGAACAAGAGAAGTTTTCTTTTGTCTTTTCTCCTTAGTTAATTGATTTCATATTCAGTTCTCGTAATTAGTTTATTATTGAATTCAGATTTCTTTCTTCTATGCTTTATATTGTTTTAATCATGTTATCACTTGAACCCATGATGATGAGAAGTCCAATTATGGGCTAATCGTTATCATGGGGTTTTAATGGAGTTTTCCATGGATTCTAGTTATTAAATGTTTTTATGCCTTGGTGTGTGTTTGATATATTGTTAACCTAGTTTGGTTGCGCTTATTCGTTATGGGTGCGTCGCGAACATCCGTAATTGTTTGTTGAATCCTAGTGATTGCGAAAGTGGATCTAGGGTTTAGAACATACCATGCTAGCGTAGGTTTTTGCATGTGAAGAGCATGTATTAATTTGTGGTGTAATTCTATCCGTCTCGCACCGACTATGTGATTATTTGGATTCTTGATTGTAAACCATTATGTTTTCAATCTCTATAGACATATAGGGACTAAGCATATTTGGTGACTACTTGACTTCTATCAATTGTGGATGATCAGTAGGATGATATATGTACAACGAAAGTTGGCGTGTGTCAGTTTAGTGCGTCTAATCAGTTATCATCGCTTGCACATGCTAGGCTAAGAGGCATAAGGTTCTAGATGAAGTGGTTAATGAAGTTGAAATCCCATGTTTGTTTATTTATAAGAAAATCGTTTAAGTCATTTTTCTAGTAAATTCTTAGTTAATAATAATCATTAGTATAATCAACCCAAATTTGTGATTGTTTTAGCAGTGGATAGAAATCGTAATCTGGTGTATAAGTGAACTAAAACGAACAATTCTAGTCTCTGTGGGAACGAATCCTACTTATCTCTATATTACTTGTGACCACGTGCACTTGCGTGTTTTTGTGCGAACACCCCTTAAGCAATGTCAGGAAGTTCCTTTGAAGCTGAAGCTGTAGTGCCTGCATCTTCACTTTGAGAAGATGGTTCTTGTGGGGCTGGAATGTAGATGTCTGCATTTTTCCTTTGAGAAAATGGTTCGTGTGGGACCATTCCTTCAGCTATGCCTTCACTCACACTTTGAGTGAGTGGTTCTTGTGGTTCTTGTTGAACTACTTTGAAGTTCAGGTTCTTGTGGGCTTGATCCTTTCAACTTCTTCTGTATCTGAAAAACAATCTCATCTGCCTTCCTTTTCGTCAAAAGTTGAGGTGTAAAACCAATTTTGGAAGCAGTCTTAGAAACCTTCTCCCACGGAATTTCAACAATTCTTTGAGATGGATAGACATTTGCTGGAGAATCTGAGATTAAGACAGTCTTTACTGGTGATGCATCAGGAGTACTGACGTCAGGATTGACATGAGCATCAGTAATTGATGGCTCATCAGGATTTGTAGCTTTCTGACCATCAGTATTCTTCACCCTTAGAGGAATATGATACCTACTTTTAACCAACTTTCTTTTCTTCTGTAGCTTAGTTTTCCGAGCCACGGCTTCAGTAGCAATATCAGCAACTTCCTTCTGAATCTTGAACTTTGATGATAGTGGCATGTCATCCTCTGAATCAGAACTAGCACCCAAAATCAACTTTCTTTTCACTCCAACATCCTCAACCCTATCAGCTTTTTGCACCAGGACCCCTTGTACACCCCCTTATTTCTTCTCTTTAGTGAGAGGTGTAGAGGAGAAATCCTTTGATCCTGATTGCCTTATAGACACATCAGATCTAGCTGATTTCTTTGTTTTTACAACTAAAGTCTTTTGAGAGACAATAGAGATGGTAGAGTGTTTTGTAGACTGTTTGGGTTGGATACTTTGGTCAGGAACAGGGTGTGTTTGGCCCTGTCCCATAGTATCAGGATTTGATCCATAGTGAGTAGGCATTTTCTCTTGCAAGAAAAGCCTGACCTCATCAGAAATAAAGGCATTGCCTTGGAAACCATTTGCCTTATCACTTTTGACTAAGGACTTCACATTATTATCAATAATTCTACATATAGTCAGAATTACATCATCCTCAAAGACCACATCAGGATACAAGTGATAGAATATTAATTGAAAAAATCTATGAAAACAAACATAACCACATTTATCTGTTTTCCTATCACTTAAAGCTTTTAATACAAAAGTACCATAGTCAAATACTGTAGAATGGATTAGAGAATACCCAATCTTGAGAGATCCTGATGGTAGAGCATCAAAGTTGGATGTCTTGTTCAGGAAACAACGACTAATGGTGTCAAAGAAGAAATTCCATTCCCTCTTAAGCTTCATCCTGAAGAGATTGTCATATCTCTTCACTTCGCCATTGTACCCCAATTTTTTAACAAACTCGAAGAGAGTCAAGTCAGAAACAGCATCAGGATTATGATCATTCAAGGGCGGCAAGTGGAGTGCCTCCTCAACAATAGCAGGAGTCACATGATGAGTAACCCCATTAAACTCAAAACTCATCAGGATTGATCCTGATGGTCCACGACCAAAAACTGCAGTATTCCATACCTGCATAACAGACTTAAACGATACTTTGGCCGGTTGATTTAAAGCATACTTCAATGAACTTGAAGCAAGAAAATCCTGTATTATATGAAACTCATGGGGCAATTCCTGATGATCTAATACAGCTACAAAATTGTTAGTGGCGAAAGTAATACCACTAATCACAGTCTGTTTATTCATGAATGATGAAGATGCCATTGTAAATGAGATTTAAGAATAGAGAATTGAGATTTGGGATTTGAGAAAATTAGGGTTCTTAAGCACAGAGAAAAAGATATAGAAGATAGAAAACTGATGAATTGTGAGAGTAATTTGCAAAATAGAAAAATGAATGTATTTTGTTAAAACAAAATTTTACTCTCAGTGACAGGTGGCAAAATATGATTTGTGCACAAATAATTAGTGGACCAAATTACGTGTGTAATTAAACATAACTGCACCACTTTTTATGTGTATCTATATGTATATAACTATAAGTGTGACACACGCGCGCATACAGTTGTCCATCAAAAACTCAATCGTTTCCTATCAATTACTGACAGAAAATAAGGCACAAATTAAGCAAATTAAAAATGCTGACATGTCCATCAGTATTGACCAGTTGACTTCCTGTCAGGATTTTGTCCTGTCAGTATTTGGTCACAAGTACCTTACATGATAACCATCAGGATTCGATAGTCATCAGGACTTGCTCTCTGATGCTTTTCTCAGAAATTCTCAAAGTTCATCATTCCAAGTTCATTCACCAATTTGTTGAAAGTAGCTTCAGGCAGTGGCTTGGTGAATATATCAGCTAGCTGTTGGTCAGTTGGAACAAAATACAATTCAATTGTTCCCTCCTGTACTGATGTGCTTAGTAAGAGAATGCTGAACTGGATTGCCTGTCATGGCAATACCACTTTGGTTATCACAATAGATAGGGATTTTAGAATATGACAGGCCATAGTCCAACAACTGATTTCTCATCCACATTATCTGAGCACAGCAACTTCCTGCAGCAATGTACTCAGCTTCTGCAGTTGATGTAGAGATAGACTTTTGCTTTTTACTGAACCAGGATACTAGTCTACCACCCAAAAACTGACAGCTTCTTGAAGTGTTTTTCCCGTCTATTTTTCAGCCTGCAAAATCAGCATATGAGTAAACCACACAAACCAAAATCTAATTCTCTAGCATACCAAAGGCCAAGTGAAGGAGTGCCCTTAAGATATCTGAAAATTCTTTTAACTGCAATCAGGTGTGGTTCCCTGGGATTTGCTTGAAATCTTGCACAAAGACAGGTTGCATACATGATATCTGGTCTACTAGCAGTTAGATATAAGAGTGAGCCAATCATCCCTCTATAGTGAGTTACATCTACCTCAGTACCTTGATCAGGATCAAGTTTGGTAGCTGTAGCTATGAGAGTACTTGCAGTTGCACTATCTTGCATGTTAAACCTTTTCAATAAATTCTTGGTATACTTTGACTGATTAATAAAAATTCCATCATCAGTCTGTTTAACTTGGAGACCAAGAAAGTAACTCATTTCTCCCATCATGCTCATTTGATATCTAGACTGCATAAGCTTTGAAAACTTCTCACATAGCTTATTGTTTGTTGACCCAAAAATGATATCATCAACATAAATCTGAATTAAAAGCAAATCCTTACCATGATTCAAATAAAACAGAGTTTTATCAATAGTACCTCTTTTGAATCCACTTTCCAGTAAGAATTGAGCTATGGTTTCATACCAGGCTCTAGGAGCTTGCTTTAATCCATAAAGTGCTTTATTCAATCTGTAGACATGATTTGGATACTTTGGATCGATCATCATAATAAATCCCTTCTTGTTGAGAATACCCATTTGCAACTAGCCTTGCTTTATTCCTGATAATTACACCATCTGAATCTGTCTTGTTTTTTAATACCCACTTTGTACCAACAATTGACCTGTTCTTTGGTCTTGGCACCAGTTTCCAGACTTCATTTCTTTCAAATTCATTCAGTTCTTCTTGCATTGCAATAACCCAATCAGCATCCTTAAGTGCATCTTCAACTTTCTTAGGCTCCTCTTTTGATAGAAAGTTGTGATAAAGACATTCATTTTGAGTTGCACTTCTTGTCTTAACACCTGCATCAGGATCCCCAATTATCAAATCAGGAGTGTGACTTTTGGTCCATTTCCTTGCTGATGGTAAATCATTCCTTGAGTTGGATGCTCCCCCTGGATTGGTGTTGTCATTAAAAGAGCTTGAATCAGTAGAAGCTCCCCCTCATTTATTGTTGTCTCCTCCTGATGGATTATCAGGATTGTCATTTGAATCAGTATCTGATGATTCCCCTCCTGATGATTGAGTTGTCTCAGAATTAGTAACAGTTTGATGTTGCTCCCCCTCAACATGTGCACTGTCAGTAACATCATCAATAACACCATCAGTATTTGGTGCATCATCAGGATTTGGTGTATCACCAGGATATGGTGACCCATCAGTATCTGATGGAGTGTCAGTATCTGACTCTTGTTCATCAGGATTCTTGGTAGCTTCATTTGCAAAGATCAAACTATCATGTGAGTCTTCAGCAATTCCAGTTATCTTCTTATCATCAAAAGATACATTAATTGACTCCATGACAGTCCTTGTTCTCAGGTTGAAAACTCTAAAAGCTCTTGAGGCTGGATAGCCAATAAAGATACCCCCATCAGCCTTGGTTTCAAATTTTCCTAGCTGTTCAGGATGAGGTCTGAGAACAAAACATTTACAGCCAAACACATGTAGATGCTTCAGACTAGGTTTCTTTTCTTTTATCATTTGATATGGAGTTACACCATGTATGTTTATCAGTGTGAGGTTTTGAGTATAGCATGCTGTATTGACTACTTCTGCCCAGAAATATGTAGGTAATTTTGCTTCTTCTAACATAGTTCTGCCAGCTTCAATAAGAGTTCTATTCTTTCTTTCAACTACTCCATTTTGTTGGGGTGTGCCATGAGCAGAGAATTGTTGAATGATTCCTTTATATTTGTAGAACTCTTCCATTACTGAATTCTTGAATTCAGTACCATTATCACTTCTCAGAATCTTGACTTTATACTTTGTGCCTGTCTCAATCATTCTCACATGATCCAACAGTATTTCTGGAGTCTCGTCTTTTCTGTGCAGGAAATACACCCATGCGAATCTAGAGTATTCATCAACAATTACAAGATTGTACCTTTTCTTACTGATGGACATTATATTGACTGGTCCAAATAAATCAAGATGCAGCATGTGATATGGTTCTTCAATAGAGGATTCAGATTTACTCTTAAATGATGTCCTTCTCTGTTTAGCTTTTTGACAAGCATCACAGAGTCCATCAGGAGTATACAAAGCTTTGGGCAATCCTCTTACCAAATCTTTCTTAACCAACTCATTGATATTGCTGAAGTTGAGATGAGAAAGCTTCTTGGGCCAATTCCAACTTTCATCTATTGATGCTTTACTGATGAGACAAGTAGGAGATCCATTAGTATTTGTTTGAATGTTGGCTTTATAAATGTTACCATGCATGTAGCCAGTGAGTGCAACCTTTCCTGATGCTTTGTTGACTACTTCACAATGTGTGGAATAGAAGTTGACATGATAACCTCTGTCAGTGATTTGACTAATACTCAACAGGTTGTGTTTTAGTCCTTTCACTATAGCTACTTTTTCAATGATGACATTTCCAATGATTATATTGCCATATCCCAAAGTTTGTCCAATGTTGCCATCTCCATAAGACACAGTTGGGCCAGCTTTTTCCTCATATTCTGATAACATGGCTTTGTTTCCAGTCATGTGCACAGAACATCCATTATCCATGAGTAACACATTTTTCCTTTTTCCCTGCAATCAGAATTACAATTCACTAGTTTGAATATTTAGGAACCCACACTTGTTGGGTTCCTTTTCCATGCATTTTACTAAATTTAGCAACAGAAGACTTTTTGTAATAACCCGAATTTTTGGATAAATTAAAACTTTTCTTATTATGATTAAGTGCATCAGTGAATAGTGAATTTGGTGGATGAACAGTGATTTTGAGGATTAACAAAAAATTTCATGCCACCTATGTACGAGACGTAGTGTGGATATTCCGAAGTCATATTAGTGATCTACGGAGTAAATAAGTGAATGCAAAGACGATCGGAATTCAAAAATTCCAAATTTTATTTTGGTGAAGTATTTGACCGGGCAGTGAATTATATATTATTATATTCAAGAAATGAGATATTAAAATTAAGGATTTGAGGATTTAATATTTTGGAATTTTATTATTTTATTAAAGTCGATTTAAGGATTCGATTGTTGAAGTGGATAGTGAATAGTTACTATTCACTGCGAAAATCGCGTAGAGTTTTATTCGCTCTTTTGGGAAATATTTGGAATCGTTCCAAGAGGAACAAGGCAACATTTACAGGATTAAATTTAGACATGGAAGTAACATGTAACAAGATTGATTCGAGGAATGCAACATTTGGATCATCCATGTGAAAGAAAAATGAACCAGTAAAGCTACTTTAGCTAAACCAATGCATGTTGGACAAGTGTCACAAGCTAAGAGCTATGACTCACCACCTTTTTAAACACAAAAATCAGCATCCTTATCATTATTATCAAGACAAAGAAAAGAGAAATGAGAAGAAAATTCGGGAGAGAAATGAGAAGAAAAATGGGAGAGAAAGAAACGATCGTAACTTGAGATTCCGTGGTCCGTTTTTGGCGTTCTACCACTCAAATCGAAGCTCTCGAGAAGCCCGACGTAACCATGGTAAGCTCTCGCCTCACCTCTGTGTTTTACCCATTCGATTTCAGTGATTAACAGTTGGAGAAGATGATGAATAGTAACTTGTGTTTTGTTTTGTTTTCGGATATTGAGTTTGTGGCTTCCAAAGGTTGTATTAAGCAAGGATCTAAGGTTACATAAGGGATATAGCAGCAAGCAAGCTTGGAGAAGGTATAAAACCTCTGCCCCTTTTGTTTGTATGAGTTTCGAAATGGTTTTGATGTTTATGTAAGGTTAAAAGCATGATTAAGTAATTAGATAAATTGTTGGTTGAGTATTGGAGGATGGGTTATGAATTTTGTTGTGATTATTCATGGAGGATTTGACTGAGTGGAGGGTGTATAAGGTGGATGGTGAGTTTGGGATTGTTTGGTATTGATTTGAGTGTGTTTTGAAAATGGAAAACGTTACGATTATAGCCGTCGTAATGCCCAATTGATTTAAGGCTGTTTTGAGCAAGAATTACGAACTGGTCTGGTAATATTTTTGAACAGAAATGACCATGAACATGTAGGTCTTGTTTTAAGGTTTGTTTTGATATAAAGATCATGTCCATACGAATTACGGTTTAAGAGAAAAGTGAGTTTTAGTAAACGCCGTTCGGAGGAACAACCCTTCTCTGTTCAGCAACTTTGAGGCTATATTTGGACCACTTCAGAGCCATATTAAAATGTGAAACTTTGAGGAATAATACTAGAGACAGTTAGGAAGGCTCACGAAAACGATTCGGATTAAAAAGATTATTTTTCGATTTGATAAAAATGTTTTAGTCGAGGTCGCGCAAGTGAAAACCACTGAAAACGAGACTTAGAAACCAAGGTTCCAAATGGTTAAGTATAACTTGGATTTGAGAATGGATTTCAAACCAAACTTGTGATATAAGTATTTGACGAATAACATGGACTTAGTATGAGCCTATAAGGAGCTAGTAATGCCTTGGTTGTGTTTCGCTTACGTGTTTAAGCATTAAGTTATAAGTGGTTTATCGAGGGGATTAACCGTGTGTTTTCGTTTGACTTTGTCTAGATTGTCTGGCATCGTCGCGAACCCCTGTCACTTCTCGAGCATCAGGCAAGTTTACTAAACCTTACTCTATTGTTCAGAGTAGGTATATTTTCAAATATTCAATACTTGTGTATTCCCAAGTTATATATATCAAATCTTTGTTGTGAGTATTGTGGCAAGTTTTCTAAATCTATACTTTGAAGTATTGATTATATATTACTGCTTTTGCCATGTGTGGAGTTATATAGTTTTGCGATACATGTTATATATTGTATAAAATAGAGTTTGATTTTGGCTTATATATGAGCTTTGAGATGAAGTAGTTATAAACCGGTATACCTTGTAGCTCTAGAGATAAGAGCATACTTCTTGTTTTCGACTCTAGACCGGGAGTCAGTATTTGAGATATGGAGATAGCCGTGGAAACCCGGAGGGATTCCAGCGGCAGTGTACTAATTATTTTGAGGACTGCTATTATTAAACATTAATTATATTTCTAGAAAGTATTAATTACATGGAAATGATTTGAGGAATGTTATTTGAATATTACCTCATTCGAAGGTTATTACTTGGAAATGATTTGGTAATTGGCTTATAAGCTAGATATGGGATATCAGTTATAAGCCAGGTTTTTATAAAGGCCCTAGGTTAAGGGCGTATGATATTTCTTTAGATCAGAAGTAATTATAATTCTGTATATGTTAAAGGTTATTTTCCGATAAAGATATCGGGTACTGTTATTCGAGGATTAATTATTTACTTAAAGTATATTATTTATGAATATTCATTTGAGGATTATTGACTTAAAGATTATTAGTGTGAATATTCATTTAAGGATTATTTATTTATTGAATATTACTTTTGAATATTTATTTGAGATTTAATTGTTTAATGAATATTATTTTGAATATTCAATTGAGATTAATTAGTTAATGAATATTATTTTCGAATATCCAAATGAGGTTTATTAATTAAGGAATATTATTTCAGATATTCATTTGAGGTTTACTTAATCGAAGAATATTATTATGAATATTATCTGAGGATTATTTAATGAATATTATTTTTGAATATTAATTTGAAGATTAATTATTTATTTAATGAATATTATTGTAAATATTCATTTGAGGATTATTTATTTAATGAATATTATTTTCAAATATTCATTTGAGGATTACTTACTTAATGAATATTATTTTAAAATATTCATTTAAGATTTACTTATTTAATAAATATTATTAAGTATTTGTAAATCAAAAGAGGTTCCCAAAACAATGTTTTTCCCATTTAAATCTGTCTTTTAAAGAGGATTTAAATACTCGCTCAACTATCAAAAATATGGGAAACCTGATTTAAGTGACTACTACTCTTTTTAAACTCTCAATTCAAAAACTGTCAAGGGACAGATATTTTCTTGGAGCAATTTAATTGCTGCCAGTCTAATGTTGGGTTACCACCTCAATGATCGAGGGGTAAATTCATGGAACAAGTCGATATCCATTAACAAGCATAGCTTGGGAAATATTGGAGAATCTTCCTTTCCAACCTAGATATAACTACTTAGTGGAGTCGTATCAACAAGTGTTACACTTGGGGAAAGGAGGACGATCTTTACGTTTCAGAGTCATGGATTTCATCTGAACTAGGAGTGGTGTAAGTGGTCAAGTTGCGTGGGCCCATCCAACTTTTAATTGCCCCAAATGGGCGGGAGGTCATAGTAAGGCGGTAGACAATGTCAGGCCGTCGTGATACTTCCATCTACATGTAGAGAACTATTTGAGCGGTGCGACCTGCTACTGATCATAGCAAGGTTAGGCACAGCGGACGCGGTAGCAACTCCAGTATTGGTTCATCATCCAATTTGGATATTCCTGCAACATGGATTGGGATGAAAAACCAATCATGTTGGCAGGGGGTCGAAAGTGTTTGAAAATGAAGTGGCAATAAATTCATGCAACTCCATCTTTTATTTTATGAGTTATGACTCTGTGGATACCTTACATAACATGAGTTATGGTAAGGGAGTTGTTTATACTGAATCACCTTATAACTTCATCTTTTAAGATATGTGTTGATATTCTGCTTATATAGCAGATATTTTTGGAAAGGTTATATTGGTTTACTTTGAAACCTCACCTTTTATATTATACTAGAACTTTGTTCATAATATAGCAAAGTTGCAGAAATATTATGAATGATATTTGAAGTACAATAAAGGTACTATTTTTGGAATACCTTCCGATAAGGATATAATTTCAGTATCGAAATATTTTGACAAATTATTGTCTTATACCCGCTTTATTCTGGGTTGAAGTAAAGGCAGAATTATACCATACTTTCATTACCTTGCTGAGCTATCGCTCACTCTTGCTATTGTTTTATATATATTATATAGCAGCGAAGCAGGATGCCAATGGGACGGCACATACCCCGCAAGGCGTTTTCATGAACAGCTTCTAGCAGTGATCCAGAGAGTAGTACGAACCGACCGAACCAGGCTACAGCCTTTGGTATTCAACTTATGTATAGACCTGAATGGTATTAGAGGATTGTGAGCATCAGAAGGCTAAGTTGGTAATGTAACAATACTTAGAACTTGTATCAGTATCAGATTCAAAAGACATTTGGGTATTGTAATAAAAATTATTTATTCCGCAATTGTTGTAGTGTGTTGTTTCTGAGACTCTAACCTGTGTGTGTGTGAGACATATATTGTGGGGTCATGAGCATGTGAAATATGAATGATGTGAGCATTACAGGTAAGGCAAGGAGTACATGGATTGTGACAACCCTAAATCCCTGACCCCGGATTTGGGGCTGTTACACTTTTTGACTTTAGCAGTCCTGACAGAATAAAATTCATCAGGATTTGCTTTGTCAGTATCAGTATTAACAGATGCATGCTTTATATTGACATTCTTAATGATACCAGAATTTGCACTTTTATTAAACTTAGGTAATGGATCATAAAAGTTATAGTACAAACTATGGTATTCTTCACAAGTATAAATAGAATGCCATTTACTACCACAATGAAAACAGGACTTCTGTGGTTTATAAAATACTCCACCTCGCACGCCTGATTCTCCTTCTTGCTCCCTCCTCCTATCCTATCTTCGACGTTCATCTCTCCTAGGCGGCGTTCTTTCCATTCTTTCTCTTTTGCATGGTGACCTTTCCTTCCTTTGAGTTTGGGGTGGAGTCCTCTCTCTTCGTTTTCCTCATGATCCTTCTAGTGCTTCCCTCCCTGCCTTGGAGTTTTCCAACCTGATCCTTAAATCTTGCTCTGTCAACTTCTTACCAACTCGATCTAGAACACTCATGGATCTAGCCTCGGACAAAGCTATCTCATGTTGTGGCTCGCTCGGAGCCTGGCTGCCTCGCTCCACCTGGCTTGGAGGTATATCATCTGTCTCAAGCGACACAGTCATCTTCCCCTTGTCGGCTACCTCATCGAACTCGTTTATAAGTTTCTTGGGCGATGGATCTTTTCTCTGTCGTTCAGAGAGCTTGTGCCTTCGAACCTTCCTCTTTTCGTTCTTAATTGAGTTTTGTTCTACCTTTGCCATTCGGGCGTTCATAGCTTCGAACTGATGCCCTAGTCCCTGAAGATAGTTCAAGACCTTATGGCCGTCAAGCGTAACCGGTGCGACGGGAGGCGTCACAGGGGCGGTTTTGCTTTGTCCTCCAACCTCCTAGGGTGGCGGATATTTCTTTGGCCCCTGTGGTGTGGCGTCCTTGTGCTCAACCATGTTATCACCATTCTTGTTATTTTTTGACATCTTTCTCCCTAAGATGTGAAAGAGTAGCAAAGCCCCTCCTTCTAGCGCCAAATGTTATAGGTAGAATTTCGTATAACAGTGTTTTGGAGGTTTATGGTAAGTGGTGGCTAGGCTTGTATGATGACTCCTTAGAAATTGAATAGAGAATCAGGGGTTTCTTTATCTTACTCTTGCTAAATGTCAATTGTCGTCTCATACAAGGTGCCTATGTACCTCTTTATATAGGGATCAAGCCTCACGTAGTTCTTGGGGAACAAGTTATCGAATAGGGCTAGGGTTTTCTCTAACCCACTCAGCCCAAAGCCCATTAATAGTCAGGACTTTCTGTCATATCACATTCGGTCCCACACGTTATCCTATAATCTCGCAGCATCTCCGCATTTCTTCCTGTGATTATATGAATCTGTGTCAACCAAGAAACATTTCTGGCCAAGCTCGCACCGTACAATTCAATATGAACATAAAATACTTGAAGTTTACCTTAACACGCGTACCTTTTCCTCACACGAGGCGAACCCTTCACCACCAAGTGGTGCGAGCTTATCATGGTGCGAGCTCACCATGGTGCGAACTCATCATGGTGCAAGCTCACAATGGTGCGAGCTCAATAGCTTTCATTATGTTATTCAAAAGCGATCCCAATTCAACCTCTGTTCAAATGGTTCTTCTAGCCCACATTCACCACTAGTCTAAACTGGAAAAAAATTAATCAAATCAATTAATCTTTTGAATTATATAGTTATAGGGAATCAAGCCCAGGGTGAAATCAAATAAATAAATCTTGTCTAATCATATAGTTGTAGTGAATCAAACCCGAATTTTATGATAACAAACTTTTGTGCGTCATTGACACATTATTTTGTTTATTAATAAAGAGTATAGATTTATATTTAATACTTCAAATTTTCTTCAAACATAGTAATTAATAGAGTAAAGTGCACTTTGTAAAAATATTAGACGTCCAGTATTGCAAATGATAATTTTAGAAGTCTAATATCTCAAGTGGTCTGACACCCAAAGTACGAGTACACTAAATGCACTTTACTTTAATTAATATAATGGGAAAATTAGTTAAAATACATTTTTAAGGTGTATAAGTTGAGGTCAGATTGTACTTTAACACTATTAGAAATATAACAATAGACATCGGCTAAAAATCGGTGTCTTTCTAAATTTTGACCGATGTCTTCACATGTGATGTTAAAAGTCTGTGTTGCCCAGTAATAAATAATTGTAGAAGGGGGGTTGAATACAATTGTATAAGATTCTCGACTTATCAAAGTATATATTACAAATATGAAAGAATGATAACAGCTTTATTAAATCTGATATAAAACTGTTACAAACTCTCTCAAGAAATTCTGTGTTCTTGAGAGCTGCTAGGTTACAAAGATACTCGTGTATGCGATTGATTCAATAAAATCAAAACCTAAACTGTGTTTATATACTACACAGCTTCTCTATCAATGATAAGTCCTAATCAATTACAAAGATTGAAACATATCCTTAATCGATAGCTACATTACTACAAACCAGGAACCGACAGAATAATCTTCCTTATTTAACTAGACTCCAAATATAACTCGAAGTAGGAATCCTGATCAGCTTCCAGTCCTGATGATCAATCCTGATCCCAGTCCTGATATTCATTCTGATCCTGACGACCATGCAATCCTGATGATGTCAGCAATCCTGATCAGTTGAAGTCTAGATCCTGACGATCATTGAATCCTGATCTAACAATCTCCCCCAATCTCATACTTTGTGAAATAGAGTATAGATTCCTAAGATTCAATGATGTCAAAAATATATTTACAAAATGTACAAATATTAGCAGCAACTTATCTGTTTAAATTCTTTGATATAACAGATTCATCTTCAAGAAGTTGGATAACAAATTTTCTTCTTTTTCTTCAAGAATTTGAATCAGTCTTTCCTTAAGATTTCTGAGTTCTTCATCTTCCTCATTAATCTGGTAGATAGCTGCTCTGAGATTCTGTATGGAGCTTCTCTATAGACTGTGCTCTTCAAGCAAAAGATAAGCAATTTCCTTCCCATCAGGATTGAGAGTAAGTTGAGTCATGCCAAAAGTCACTTCTTTAACAGCAGTGCCCCTTTGCATTTCCACATCTTGACCTCTTTGATTTAAGTACATGGGAGTATAATTACCATTGAAATTTCTATTTCCATCCAGTCTTCTTCTTATTGTTGACAAGATCATGTCACTCCATTCTTTGCACACTTTATTCTTCCATATTAACAGATAATGAACATATTTCAGTTCCTGTGTAGTTTTCATCAGCAGATCTTGAATGCACAGAATCTTCACACTACCATCTTTCATGAAGTACAAAAGCTTTTCTTTCTTTTTCAATACCATCATGACAATCTATAACTATATCAACAGCTAATAAATTGTTCAGGTTTTCAGAAGTTAAAGTACCTCCAATTTCAGTCAAGGAGTAAGGATCAACATATGACATATTCAGATATTCAGCATCCCTGTGTCCAATACCTCCTCTTGAATTACTTGTCAATTGCTTCAGATTTGAAAACATTCGTAGCCAGAGTGCTTTTGATCTAACCAAATAAGATAAATCAACAACACTTGAAGCACTTGTTATAATTCCTCCATTCTGAAAATTGATAGGCGTGTTACACCTCAGTGTACTTATGTGTTTCCACTTCTTATCTTTCTCTTTTTCAAAAGTATAGCTTCTTTCTAGTAAAGATTCTTGTATGCTTGTATTTCTCCACAATCTTCTGTTTGAGAGTTTAAGCCTTTGTACATAGAGATTGAAATCTCTATTTGTTCTTCTTGTGATTTCTCTTCTTCTGGCTTCTTCTTCTTCATCCACTTCCTTGTTATGAGAATTAACCACAGTAGATAAAATTGACAAATCAATTTCTTGCAGAATTTCAGATTCATCAGGATCTTGAACATTGTCAGAAACAATATCAGGATTAGAATCTTCAATTTGATTTGTATTGCAGAGAATTAATTGTCTTGGCTTTCTTCTCAATTCAGGTTCTTCTTCAATAAATTCCTTGTCTTCCTTCTTAATGATATCCTTGATAACATGATCTATTAGATTTTGTGAATCTTCAGGAATTTCTTCAATTAATAATCCTCTAGACCTTGTCTGTCTAGGCACTGATTGAGTTGAAAAACCTCTTCTACCTCTTCTAGCACCTCTCATCCCTCTGCCTCCTCTTCCTCTAGCGGGAGCAGGGTTATTAAAGCTTTCCATCATTTCTCTCTGTTGTCTTAAGAATTCTTCATGTGAGAGATCATGATATTCTTCACTTGCTGTAGAGAGTGCTTTTCTTGCAAATAATTGTTGAACTCTTTTATCAGTGTGATATAGAGTAACAATTCTGCCATCTTTTGTAGAGAACTTCTGGAATAGATTTGACGCATCTTCAGGATTATCAATAATCACATCTTCATCACCTTCAGGAATTGTAGCAAGAGTTTGTTCATGACCAGGCATCAGGATTTGATCACCTGTCAGGATTTGTTCTTCCGTCAGGATATGAGATTGCACCAATGTTCTTACTGTCCTTACTCCAGAATCAGAAACATGAGTTGACTGCGTTGTTTGACTTTGAGAAGTTTGAATTGTCTTCATAACAGCAGCATCAGAGGTTTCTCCTTGTAGAATCTTGTCACCACCATCATTTCCAGTATGATCATCATCATCATTATTTCTCAATACTAGATCAGGTGTACATTTTGTCTGACTTACCTTCTCCTCCTTTTTGACATCAGTATTTGACAATAAATTCAAAACTAAGGCAAGAGAGGTTTGAATGTCAGTTACCTTTGTATCAAGAGAATCAATCCTTCTGTTGATGGAGGTTTGTTCAGAAACAACATATTTCACTTGGGATTCCACTATCCTTAGTTGAAGAGCAGTGGGCACCTTTATAAAACTCATAGAAATATCTTCCCTCACCAACTCAGTTACAGCTTTGACAGAATCAATCTCATGTTTCAGGCTTTTAGATAAAAGAGTTGTAGCCTTCAGATGATTCTTCAAGTCTGGATTCTCTATCATCTTCATTGCATCATAAGCATGATCCAAGGCATATGGATAGCTGACAGATTCATCAGACCTATACCATTCATTTTCCCATTGATGCCTTTTCAATTGCTCAGCAGGATTGATCTCAGAAGGAACAGAAAAGTCTTGTCTGATATCTTTTCCAGTAGAAGCCTTGCCAGCCATGAATGTGCTTGATGAACCAAAGTTAGATCCAAGACTAGATTTTAAAACTCTAGCAAGTTGTTCCTTCTCATCATTATTATTATCATCATCACTATCATCAGAATCATCATCATCATCATCATGAGTAACATCAGGATCAGGAATAGCAATATCTTTCATTTTATCATGTGATCCTGTGATAGGATGGTCCATTGGTCGCGATCTTAGTGGTTGTATAAGAATTGGTTCAACATTAGGAGCACCACTATTATCAGGATGATCACCGTCAGGATTTGATAAGCTTGCATCAGTATTTGTTACCAATGGTTCTTGTGTAGCATGAGGTTCTGAAGCTGCTTCAACACTTTGAGTTGGAGGTTCTTGTGTGCTTCCCTCATTGACAGTGTCCTCGACCAATCTTTGAACGTCATCTGCACCAGAAATCCCTTGAGCATTGTCAGGAAATTTCTCAGAAACTGTAGCTTGGCCTGCATCTTCACTTTGAGAAGATGGTTCTTGTGTGACCATTCCAATTGCTAAGCCTTCACCCAAACTTTGATTGAGTGGTTCTTGTGTGGCTGGATCATCAGTAAGAGCTGTTGAACCACTTTGAGGTCCAGGTTCTTGTGGGCTTGATCCCTTCAGTTTTTTCTGTCTAGAAAACACTAACTCTCCTGTTTTCCTTAGCTTTTCCATTGGATGTTTAATCCCAAGATTGGAAGCAGCAGCACCATACTTCTCCCATGAAATATCAATATGTCTTTTTGTTGGAGAGTCCTGTGCTGGAGAGTCTGAAATAGTAACCACTTGACTTGGTGCAGCATCAGGAATACTAACATCAGGATTTGCTTGAGCAGCAGAACTTGATTGCTCATTAAGAATAGAAGTGTCCTGTACATCAGTATCCTGCTTCTTTTCAAAAGGAATATGATACCCGCCCTTAGATAATTTCCTTTTCTTCTGTGACTTTAATGATGGTACCACAACTTCAATAGCAGTATCAGCAACTTTCTTATTCACATTCATTATAGAGGATATAGGTAAATCATCCTCTGAATCAGTCTCATCCCTGAGCACTAACTTCCTTTTAACAGAAACAACCTCAACACCCTTAGCAGCTTTCTTCACCAGGACCCCTTGTACACCCCCTTGTAACTTCTTTTTAGTGAGTGGTGTAGAGGAAAAATCCTTTGAACCTGATTGCCTTCCTGACACATCAGTTCTAGCTGATTTCTTTGATTTTACAACTAAAGTCTTTTGAGAGACATTAGAGGTGGTTGTTGACTGTTTGGACTGTTTGGGATGAATGCTTGGGTTAGGAACAAGGTGTGATTGGCCTTGCCCCATAGCATGAGAAAGTAATCCATAACAAGTAGGCATTTTCTGATGTAAGAAAAACCTAACCTCATCAGGAATAAAAGCATTTCCAATAAAACCATTTGCCTTATCACTGTTGACTAAGGACTTAATATTATTCTTAGTAATTCTACAGATTGGTAGAACTACATCATCCTCAAAAACAACATTAGGACATAAGTGATTAAATATCAACTGTAAAAATCTAAGAAAACAGACAGAACCTAACTTATCTGATTTCCTATCACTTAAAGCTTTTAAGATAAAAGATCCATAATCAAACACTGTAGAATGGATAAGAGAGTACCCAATTTTGAGAGATCCTGATGGAAGAGAATCAAAATTTGATGTCTTGTTCAGGAAACAGCGGCTGATTGTATCAAAGAAGAAATTCCATTCCCTCTTAAGCTTTGTCCTGAAGAGGTTCCCATACCTCTTTACTTCACCATTGTAGCCCAACTTTGTAACAAACTCAAAAAGAGTAGAGTCTGAAACATTATCAAGAACAACATCACCAAAAACAGGTAAATGCAGTACATCCTCCACAATTGCAGGAGTCACATAGTGAGTAATCCCATCATATTCAAAACTCATCAAGATTGAGTCAGAATGCCCTTTGTCAAAAGTAACTGAGTTCCACACCTGCATAACTGACTTAAAAGAAACACTTGCAGGTTCCGTTAAAGCAAACTTCAAAGGACTTGAAGCTAGAAAATCTTGGATAATGTGAAACTCATTGGCTAATTCCTGATGGTCGAGAATAGCTACAAAATTATTAATGGCAAACATAACATCACTAACCACAGTCTGTTTGTTTATGAATGATGAAGACGCCATTAAAACAGTGTTAAAAACTTGAGAATTGAGATTTAGAAATTAGGGTTCTTGAGCACAGAGAGAGAAATAAGATGAAAAACTGATGAAGAGAGAGTAATCAGAAATTTAGCAAATCAAATGTATTTTGTTAAAACAAAATATTACTCTCAATGACAGGTGGCAAAATATGATTTGTGAAAAAATGATTAGTGGACAAATTACGTGTGTAATTAAACATAACTGCACCACTTTTTATGTGTATCTATATGTATATATCTATCAGTGTGACACACGCGCGCATACAGTTGTCCAAAACTCAAACGTTTCTCATCAGAAACTGACGAAAAATCAGGCACACATTAAGCAATGAAATACTGACATGTACATCAGGATTGACCAGTTGACTTCCTGTCGGGATAGAGTCCTATCAGGATTTGATCAAAAATACATACATTTCTGAATGACCATCAGGATTTGATAGTCATCAGGATTTCTTCTCTTTAGCTTTTCTCAAAAATTCTCAAAGTTCATCATTCCAAGTTCATTCACCAACTTATTGAATGTAGCTTCAGGCAGTGGCTTGGTGAATATATCAGCTAATTGTTGATCAGTAGGAACAAAGTGAAGTTCAATTGTTCCTTCCAGAACTTGTTCTCTTATGAAATGATATCTAATACTGATGTGTTTAGTAAGAGAATGTTGAACTGGATTTCCTGTCATTGCAATAGCACTTTGGTTATCACAATAAATAGGGATTTTTGAGTATGACATGCCATAATCTAACAACTGATTTCTCATCCATATTATCTGAGCACAACAGCTTTCTGCAGCAATGTACTCAGCTTCTGCTGTTGAAGTAGAGATAGACTTTTGCTTTTTACTGAACCATGAAACTAGTCTACCACCTAAAAATTGACAGATTCCTGAAGTACTTTTCCTGTCTATTTTGCATCCTGCAAAATCAGCATCTGAATAACCACACAAACAAAAATCTGATTCCCTTGCATACCAAAGACCAAGAGAAGGAGTGCCTTTGAGATATCTGAAAATTCTTTTAACTGCAATCAGATGAGGTTCCCTAGGTTTTGCTTGAAATCTTGCACACAAACAGGTTGCAAACATGATATCTGGTCTACTTGCAGTGAGATACAATAAAGAGCCAATCATTTCTCTGTAGTGAGTTACATCTACCTCAGTACCTTGATCATGATCAAGTTTGGTAGCTGTAGCAATGGGAGTACTTGCAGTAGCACAGTCTTCCATGTTAAACCTTTTCAATAAATTCCTTGTATATTTAGACTGATTGATAAAAATGCCATCATCAGTCTGTTTAATTTGAAGACCAAGAAAATAACTCATTTCTCCCATCATGTTCATTTGATATCTTGACTGCATAAGCCTAGAAAACTTTTCAAACAGCTTATTGTTTGTTGACCCAAAAATGATATCATCAACATAAATCTGAACTAAAAGCAAATCCTTACCATGATTCAAATAGAATAGAGTTTTATCAATAGTACCTCTTTTGAATCCACTTTCCAGTAAGAATTGAGCTAAGGTTTCGTACCATGCTCTTGGAGCTTGCTTTAGTCCATAAAGTGCCTTATCCAATCTGTAAACATGATTTGGATATTTTGGATCAATGAAACCAGGAGGTTGTTCAACATAGACTTCTTCCTCCAGTTCACCATTTAAGAAAGCACTTTTCACATCCATCTGGAAAACCTTGAATTTCTTATGAGCTGCATATGCCAGAAAGATCCTGATGGCTTCTAGTCTTGCAACAGGAGCAAAAGTTTCATCATAGTCAATTCCTTCTTGTTGAGAATACACCTTTGAAACTAGCCTTGCTTTGTTTTTGATAATTACACCATCTGAATCAGTCTTATTCTTGAAAATCCACTTTGTACCAACAATTGACCTGTTCTTTGGTCTTGGCACCAGTTTCCAGACTTCATTCCTTTCAAATTCATTCAATTCTTCTTGCATTGTAGTTACCCAATCAGCATCTTTGAGTGCATCTTCAACTTTCTTTGGCTCCTCCTTTGACAGAAAGTTATTATACAGACATTCATTTTGAGTTGCACTTCTTGTCTGAACACCTGCATCAGGATCTCCAATTATCAAATCAGGAGTATGACTTGCAGTCCATTTCCTTGCTGGTAGTAAATCATTCCTTGATGATGCTCCCCTGGATTGGTGTTATCTTGATTAGAAGAATTTGTTCCATTAGAAGCTCCCCCTGAAATATTACTATCTCCTCCTGATGAATTATCAGGATCATCACTTGAATCAGTATCTGAAGAATTCTGTCTTGATGATTGAGTTGACTCTGAACTTGTAGTAGAATGCTGTTGCTCCCCCTCAACATTAGCACTACTAGTTGTATTACTATTGTTTTCATCATCAGAATTAACATTTGAAGTGTCATCAGGATTTGATGTGTCATCAGGATCTGATGAACTGACAGGATCTGATTCATTTTCTTCAGGTTCCTTGGTAGCTTCATTTTCAAAAATCAGTCTATCATGTGAGTCTTCATTCAATCCAATTATCTTCTTATCATCAAAAGATACATGTATTGACTCCATGACAGTTCTTGTTCTCAAGTTAAAAACTCTAAAGGCTCTTGATGCAGGATACCCTATGAAAATTCCTTCATCAGCCTTTGTTTCAAACTTTCCTAGTTGTTCAGGATGAGTGCTGAGAACAAAACATTTACAGCCAAACACATGCAGATGCTTCAAACTTGGTTTCTTCTCCTTGAGTGATTGATAAGGAGTAAAACCATGTCTGTTTATCAATGTGAGATTTTGTGTATAGCATGCTGTGTTGACTGCTTCTGCCCAGAAATATGTAGGTAATTTAGCTTCTTCCAACATAGTTCTGCCAGCTTCAATAAGAGTTCTATTTTTCCTTTCAACTACTCCATTTTGCTGAGGTGTGCCAGGAGCAGAGAATTGTTGAATAATTCCTTTGTATTTGCAGAACTCTTCCATCTTTGAATTTTTGAATTCAGTACCATTATCACTCCTCAGTATCTTGACTTTGTACTTTGTGGTTGTCTCAATCATTCTCATATGATCCAACAGTATTTCAGGAGTTTCATCTTTTCTGTGCATAAAATACACCCAGGTGAATCTAGAATATTCATCAACAATTACAAGAGTGTACCTTTTCTTACTGATGGACATAATGCTGACTGGTCCAAATAGATCAAGATGCAGCATGTGATATGGTTCTTCAATAGACGATTCAGATTTACTCTTGAATGATTTCCTTCTCTGTTTAGCTTTTTGACATGCATCACGGAGTCCATCAGGAGTATATAACACTTTTGGCAATCCTCTAACTAAATCTTTCTTAACCAACTCATTGATATTGCTGAAGTTGAGATGAGAAAGCTTCTTGTGCCAATTCCAACTTTCATCTACTGATGCTTTACTGATGAGACATGTAGGGGAGTCATCAGTATTTGAGAGAATGTTAGCTTCATAAATGTTACCATGCCTGTAGCCAGTCAGTGCTATCTTTCCTGTTTCTTTGCTGACTACTTCACAATGTGTGGAATAGAAGTTGACATGATAACCTCTGTCAGTGATTTGACTAATACTCAACAGGTTGTGTTTTAGTGCCTTCACTAGAGCTACTTTTTCAATGATGACATTTCCAATGATTATATTGCCATATCCCAATGTTTGTCCAATGTTGCCATCTCCATAAGACACAGTTGGGCCAGATTTTTCCTCATATTCTGATAACAGGGCTTTGTTTCCAGTCATGTGCACAGAGCATCCACTATCCATGACTAACACATTTTTCCTTTTTCCCTGCAATCAGAATAGAAACATTTAGGAACCCACACATGTTGGGTTCCTTTTCCATGCAATTTATTAATTTTAGCAGCAGAAGACTTTCTGACTTTAGCAGTCCTGACAGGATTTATTCCATCAGGATTTGCTTTGTCAGTATCAGTATTAACAAAAGCATGCTTCACTATGACATTATCAATTCTACCAGACTTTGTACTATTATCAAACTTATGCAATGGATCATAAAAGTTATAGTACAAATCATGATAATCTTTACAAGTATAAATAGAATGCCATATACTACCACAATGAAAACAGGACTTATGTGGTTTATAAAATACTGATCTACTCCTGACATCAGAAATAGGAATTTCAGTACTTTTCTTTAAACTCTTTTTATAATCAATAGCAAGATGATTAGAGTTACCACAGTTAAAACAACATTTCCTAGGTGCATTTGGGATATACTTATAACCATTCTCTTTATTGATCCCAATCTTACCATTCCTGTTTCTCTTAACAGTAGCTTCCTTTTTCCTATCTGTAACCTCACAGATTGTATCCTTAAGTTGTTTCTAAGACAATAAACCTACATTTTTAGTCACTTTACTCAAGACAGGTTTAGACTTAATAACTTTGATATTTTGAACAGAAGTAGATCCCTTTTCAAAAGTTGAATTGGAATCTTTACCAAAAACAAAATTAACAGGAGTAATCTTAGATTTGGTTTTGTCTATAGGTTTTTGGACTAACTGTCTCATCAACAACAATTTTCTCCTTAAGTTTCTTATCCTCATCTGACTTATACCCTAGACACTCTTTCCAATTCTTAGAGGTATTAATCTCATGAAATTTTCTACCAGAGTCTGTCCAGGTTCTGATTTTCTCATTAGCATACTCAAGTTCCTTTTCAAGAGCAGTACATTTAAGTTTCATCTCTAAGTACATGTGTTTAGCATTATCACATTCTATCTGTACTTTTTGCATCAGAGAAAATTCAGCTTCTAAATGCTCATTCCTTTTCCTAAGTTCAGACATCTCAGATAAGATCCTAGTATTCTCAGCAGTTTGACTTCTAAAGCTAATATACGATGACTTTAGAAAACGTCTTAACTCAGAAGCATTATCAGTATCAAAATCAAAGACAGTATTAAGTACCTTATCATCAGGAATAGCAGTATCATCAGTATTGGCCATTAGTGCATAGTTGACCACCTCAGTATCAGATTCTGAGGAAGAGTCCATCCAATCCTTGCTTGATGTAATGAGTGCCTTTGTCTTCTTGCACTCACTAGCAAAGTGACCCATACCATTACACTTGTAGCATCTAACCTTTGACTTGTCAAATTTGCTACCCTTGCTGTCCTTTTTGATATTCTTGTCTTTGTTTGCATTGAAGGTCATTTTCTGGAAGTTGCCTTGTCTCCTAGCCTTCCTGAACTTCATCTTTTTGAAGCTTCTGACTATCATAGCAACCACCTCTTCAATGTCTGAGTCAGAAGAGTCATCATCAGTATTGGCATCAGGATTGCCATCAGTATCTGATGATGAGTCATCAGGATCTGACTCAACTATTCTTGTTTTCCTTTTATAGACCTCAATAGCTTTTCCTTTTGATTTAGCCTCTGCTTTCAAAGCAATAGATTTTGCCTTGCTGCCTTTCTTATTCTTTCTCTGTTGAACTTCAAGATCATGAGTTCTTAACATTCCATAGACTTCATCAAGAGACACAGTGTTGAGATCATACTGATGTCTAATGATCGAGGTCTGAGTATCCCATTCTTCAAGTAAAGCTCTTAGAAACTTGGTGTTTGAATCTTCAGTTTCATACTCCTTGTCAACTAAAGATAAACTGTTTAGAAGTGTCAGAAATCTATCATATAAATCAGTTAGGCTCTCATCAGGTCTAGCATCGAATTGTTCATATTCTTGAATCAAAAGAGCCCTTCTGTTCTTCTTGACAGATGCAGATCCCTGGCATTGAGTTTCCAAGGTATCCCAGATTTCTTTAGCAGACTTGCATGAAATCACTATGTTGGACATGACAGCATCAAGACTACTGTGCATGATGTTCTTTATCTTTGGTTCTCTGAGTACATGAGCTTTTTCTTCTGGAGTCCAGTCACTCTTGGCCTTGACCACATAATGTTCAGGTACAGTGTCTGTTCGTTCTACAATCCTTGTAGGAATATATGGTCCATCACGAATTCTGTCCAGATAGTCAGGATCCATAGCCTCCAGGTACATTAACATTTTTACCTTCCATGTTGGATATTCTGATTTCTTCAGGATGGGAATTTTTATGCTTTCATACTTTGTCGTCGACATCTTAGATCGTATCTGATTCAAATTAAATCAGTTTGCTCTGATACCAATTGTTGCCCAGTAATAAACAATTGTAGAAGGGGGTTGAATACAATTGTATAAGATTCTCGACTTATCAAAGTATATATTACAAATATGAAAGTCTGATAACAGCTTTATTAAGTCTGATATAAAACTGTTACAAACTCTCTCAAGAAATTCTGTGTTCTTGAGAGCTGCTAGGTTACAAAGATACTCGTGTATGCGATTGATTCAATAAAATCAAAACCTAAACTGTGTTTATATACTACACAGCTTCTCTATCAATGATAAGTCCTAATCAATTACAAAGATTGAAACCTATCCTTAGTCGATAGCTACATTACTACAAACCAGGAACCGACAGAATAATCTTCCTTATTTAACTAGACTCCAAATAAAACTCGAAGTAGGAATCCTGATCAGCTTCCAGTCCTGATGATCAATCCTGATCCCAGTCCTGATATTCATTGTGATCCTGACGACCATGCAATCCTGATGATGTCAGCAATCCTGATCAGTTGAAGTCTAGATCCTGACGATCATTGAATCCTGATCTAACAGTCTGAACTTTAGACATTGATTTTTCCCCGATGTCTATTGCATATTTACATATCGGTTACCTTAAGTTTGTCATTTTTGAATGCTCTTTTAACATCAGTTTTCTTAAAAGAAATGATGTAAACCAATGTTGAAGACAATAGTTTTGTAAATTGTACGATGTCAAACGTTACTTTTAACATCAGTATTTTTAAACAAAGCAATGTTATATGAGCTATTATACATCGGTTTCATAGAAAAAAGTGATGTAATGTATCTCTATAGAAAAAAAGCGATGTAATGTATCACCTTATATTTAATATTGAATTTGTGGATTTATACTGATGTCTTTGGTGCAATTCGACATCAATTTTTTTTATTAAACTGTTAGTAAATCTACTTTTCCCCATCAGTTTTAAACTACCATGTGATGTTATTCCTGCATATTTACATCAATTTCCAATCGTATGTGATGTTAATTTTATTTGATTGTATCGTCCCTCATGTGTATTCATATGAACCATAAATACTAAGTATCAAAAATCTGAACTAACAAAACTTGTATCCTGAACTAAAACAACTACAATATATTAATACATTAACTACAATATATCCATGACTATAACTAATCTCTGATTAATCCATAATCAGAACTTAATATTTCATTCTTACTATCACATACATCTACATATAGTCAAAACCAACTAAAAGTTCAAGCAGAAGTGCAAATCCTTTTTACATGTGGTCTTCGATATGTACACGAGTCTCCAAACACACATCTTCAAACCCCTCCATCGTGTAAGACTTCCAATTATTGCTCATCCACTAAAAACACTACAAGGAAAACTGAATTAGACGACACTTCTCCACCGTTGTCTGAAAGAGAAATTTTTCGTAGTGGACTTTGTTAAAATATTCAGATAACGGTTACAAATCGTTATGTAAACGGTTCCTTCTTTATGTTTGTTTATTTGCACAATGGTTTATTTATATGGTAACATTGTATGAGAAGTTTTGGACACCTATTTACGAATGGGAGCGTTGTCAAAGTTTGCAGACACAATGGTGTTTATTATGTATTATTTTTCAAATATTTGTGGCACAATGGTTTAATACTTTTAATCAATTGTATTAGTTGGTTTCATACAAGTGTGTACCTTTTAAAATCATTGTTGAATATAGTTAGCACAATGGTTTATTTTTGAGGTCAATGTTGTTGGATCCAGTTTAGCACACTAGTTTTTTTTTACAAAACCTTTGTCTATTACATATTGCAATTGTTGTATATACGTTTTGCATTACATTAAGCCTTTGCAAATACAAATTGCAAACCAAAAAACCAAACCATCCAAAATATCATACCATTCAACAAATACCATACTATACCATTCACTTCACAATTCAACCAACTACCCAAAAGAACCTAATTCACCATAACTACATAAATATCAACATTTACCAACTTCAACAAAAATACCACCAACTTCAGCGACAATTATAAAGGTCAGTACTAGTTCCCTTCAATGTCTTAAACTGCTTACCACGTACTAGTTCACCTTAACATCACACATTAAATAGAAAATGTTCACCAAATGAACTTAACATGAATAATGCTTCATGAAAAATTTGGCAAAGTCGATCTTGATCTCGTTGATGTCATCCTCATTATAAGCCAAGTTGCTTCTACGCATCCACTGAAAATCAAACCAAAGTTTTTAAGCATAATGTGCTAGAACTAAAGACAAAGTTTTTTAAAAGAAATCAAAACTGAATTCTCACCTTAGCTGCAAAGTCAAGCTCTTTATCGTAACAGATTTCCTTCATGCATCTCATGACAAAGAGGCCACAGTCCTTGACCCCTTTCTGCAAAGGAACTCCCTGAAAATAGAAAAGGAAAAATTAAGTACACATTTTTACTTATATAAATGAGAAATTATGAGAATCAATTATTACCACCATATTCTCCCATAATATTTTCTTCTTGGCAACCTTCTTCAGCCCCTCCTTGTACAACTCTATGGAACTATAACCAAATAGTATAAATCAACAAAAATACATTTTTCCTAAATTGTACCAAGTAGAGACTAAATAGACAAGTTTTATAATGACTCACTTGTCAACAACCTCTACCCATTCCTCACCAACAATGCGACGTTTAAGAGGGTCCATCTGGTAGACTTTCTCTTTCGTCGGAACAACAACTGTTAATGACCAGTGATTCCTACGAAAGTATGAAAAAAAAATTACGTTATTAACAAAACAAAACAAACTATCATCTCAAACAAAACAAAACAAACTATCATCTCAAACAAAACAGAATCAATAAATATCTCAAAAATGCCACAACACTACAAGGTAATTTATGAAAATTACAAAAATGCTCATAAAAATAGAGAAATTCTTACACATCATTAAAAGGAACAACAGAGTATTTCCCTTCCTTAGCATTCAGAAAAACGGGTAGCAAGCGCACGCGATCTCTCCCCTGCATTGCCACATCCAATGGCACCAACCATGCCGGGATCCACAAAAGCTACCATATCATTCATTGTATTCTTTTTCACGTACTCATACAAGAAGCTGCATACGAAATTAAGCAATAGTTGAAAAATATTCTCATTTTAATTAGAGAACAATTAACACAAAATTCACTCATTTTAATTTGATACAATTAACAAAAAAAATTAAAAAGCTTCTGTACTTGGAAACTTATTGAATATAAACCGTAATGACAGATCCAGACATTTCACCTATGGCGCACAAAGCATGTATATCTTGCAAAAAGATCACTTGTTTCTTTGTGACAGCAAAGGCTTCTTCACTTAAGTGAAAAGCAACACTTATGCCCTCGCTTAAGGCATCATTTTCCCACATCCACAACCGTTTCAAAGCCGATGGATAATTTGCAAAAAAACTGTGGTTATGAGACATCATAGGTGGTTGCCCCGTAACCATCCACATCGAAGGCAAAAATCAGCCTTTGATAACACCGTGGAAAACCTTTTAGCTCATGTTCCTTTAACTGGGTTGGAGGTGTTAGAAAGGCTACAACCACTAAGGGACCATGTTTACGGTAAGACACAACTCCAACCTCGATGGAAGAAAGGGGAACCTCGACCAATTTGGAAAATGATGTCTATATTTTTCTAGCTTGATTATTGGAAGTTTTTGCCCGTTCGACATACCCTCGATGTGATGCATATCGAGAAAAATATATGTGAAACTTTAACCGGTACCTTGCTAAATATTCTCGGGAAGACAAAATATAGAGAATATGTCCATCTTGATATGGCTGAAATGGGAATAAGAACAGAGCTGAGACCAAAAACTCCTGGAAAAAAAAAGTTACCGATGGCATCTTGGAACTTATTGCATAAAGAAAAGAAGATTTTCTGCTCATCCTTGATTGGCATGAAGCTACCTAATGGTTTTTGTTCGAACATTAAGGGTATAATATCGATGGAAAATCTGCGACTTGTTGGAATGAAATCTCATGATTGTCATACAATGTTGCATCACTTGCTCCCCATCGCAATTCGGTCAGTACTTCAAAAACAGGTCAGGTGCACTATTATTAGGTTTTGCCTTTTTTTCAAGGCAATTTGTAGTAAAGTCATTGGGGGTCGATAAGTTAGAAAAAATGCAGTCTCAGTTGGTGGAGACCTTATGCCTGCTAGAAAAGCACTTCCCCCTTCCTTGTTTGATGTACAAATCCATCTCTCAGTTCATCTTGTGAGAGAGGTTGAGCTTTGTGGGCCTATCTTCCTACGTTGGATGTATCATTTCGAGAGGTATATATATGAAAATGTTCAAAGGATATGTACGAAACAGGGCTCATCCGGAAGGTTGCATCGCTGAGGCCTATGTTCTAGAAGAGGTCGTTGAGTGTTTAGTAAATTTTGAAGAAGCAACAATTTGGTTACCTGGTAGGGATAAGAAAAATGAAAAATACAGACCCTTATCTGGTGCAACAATGATAACTCCGAGCAACAAGGACTTGCACCAAGCACATTTTTGTCTTCTCCAAAATAGTAATGAATTGAGCCCATATTTCAAGTAATTTACTTTACCAGATTTTTTTTGTTATTCCCTTGATTTCTGCATTTTGTTTCAAAAATTAATCAAATTGATTTTACTTGTTGTGAACATATGGCTTTCTTGATGACGAGATATCCACAACATGAAAACGATGAAGAATGGCTAAAAAACAAGCAAAATGAAACATTTCTTAAATGGTTTCAAAAGAAGGTATTATACATTATATTTTTTGTTATATAAAGATATCAAGTACATGTCCAATTGTTTGAGTAATTTTAATTTTTGGAGAGATTTCATCAGAATTGCTTGATTTGACGAATACGGTAACTAAGGAGATAATGTGGCTTGCACAAGGGCCCAACAAGGATGTCCCTACATTCAGTGGCTATAAAATCAATGGTGTTACCTACAACACGAAGAATCGTGACGATATGCGGCAAGTTCAGTGTAACGGTGTTTGTGTTGAGGCTGATACGATGCTGGTGCAGGGCAAGGATAAGAACATTGAGCATATTTCACAAACATTTTATAGAGTTATCACAAGTATTTGGGAGTTGGACTATAACCACTTTAGGGTCCCTATCTTTCGGTGTAATTGGGTAGATATGAACAAAGGGGTTAAGGTAGATGATTTAGGATATACATTTGTTAATTTGCACAAATTAGGTTTTATAAACGACCCTTTTGTGTTAGGAAAACATGTCAAGCAAGTTTGCTACATTGATGACCCTCTTGAAAAATTATGGTCGGTTGTATTAAAATTAACTAACAAGTACTATAACCAAAGTGATGATGAAAATGAGGGATCCGTAGAAATAGAACTTGAGAATGACCTAGATGTCGAAATGTTCCCAACTGTTGATGAACTTGAGGAAGAAAACAGTAGTTACATGCGGGATGAAGAAGAGATGATTAAGCTTCCATGATGGTAATAATTTAGTTCATTTTGAGTTCATTTCTGAAATTATCTCCTCGTACTAATTTTTAAATCCTTTAAACCTGCAGGGCCAATTTTCTGAATCTCTTTGTCGCAACTGATCAGATGCTACCAATAAGTGTGGCTTACTTGAGATTTAATTGGTAGCTTCAAAGTTAGATTTGTATCTTTAGATTCATAGAATTGTTTGTTTGTATCTTTAAGTTTAGGTTGGATTTTGGTTTTACACTTTGTTAAAAGATTTGGTTGGACAATTTGTTGAAGGATGTGGTTTTTGGTTTGACACTTTGTTGAATGATTTGTTTAAGTAGATATAGTTGCTGCTCTATGTAAGGCAATTTTTTTTAAAAAAACTCTCAGAACGCAGGACAATGATTTTCCCTGAAAACTGTTGTCACCTATTTTCTGAAGTAGATGATTAAGACAACGAATTATACACCCTTGTGTGAAACTCCTTTACTCAACAGACCTGTTAAACAGTTGTTTACATGCTTTGCAATCTAACAATGGTCTGTCTAAACCATTGTCTTGTATGTCTTAACACATGTGTTGGTAAAAACAGTTGTCTCAATTGCACAACATTAATCAATATCCATTGTCCGATGCCACCTTAAGGACAACAGTTTAATATGACTTGATCGACACTTGTCTAAACTTCGGTATCACAATGCGCAAATGAATGACTATTGTCTGATACGAGTACTGGGGCACCAATTGGACCATAGTTTAGAAAACGACAAATAACGCTTGTCCTAATTGTACTCCAACAACGTTATTTTGAAAGAAAACAATACACTGTTATGTAATTTTTTCGGACAACGATTATTTTTCCACTGTTGTGTTATAGGTGTTGTCTGATTCAGTTTTCCTTGTAGTGAAAGTGTAACACGCGAAGTGAATATTGGCACACCATATCTGGTTTCCTACAACAAGACAATGTCTTCAAATAGGTAAGAAGGCAATAGAGAGGGACAATAACTAATCCAACACTAAAACTGTTAGTTAGAAAGAAAAAAGGAACTAACAAGCAGTGAATAATAGACATGGTACATACCATCCTTATAAACACATCAAAGTTTAAGTCATAGGATGTATAATTGGTCACTCCATCGGGAATCTGGGTAATATAAGTAAAATGTCAAAAATATGGCTTGGTATTGTACAATTTAGAGTCAATACAGAACCATACAGGGATATTGACATAGAGATTGAGAATATAGCATGTGATATATGAATATTACTTTGTGTTGACTGTATTTCTCCTTGATTTCAAGTAAATTGGAATTGAGGCTATTACAAGCAAGGCTATGCAGTGTGTTAACACATTCACGCAGGTCTGAAGGCTCGTATTTTGCATAATGCTTCAAGGTGGAGTTTTGCATCATGTAAATGCAATTTTCAATCACATCAAGAGATTGAGAATATTAATAGTATCTTGGTGCTAACTGAGGTTATCACCGATGATGTTTAAATTATCAGAGGCATACCCAAGGTCACGTTGATGGAAAATGTATAAATCTAGCCAAGAAAATTGATGATGCAGCAACAAGAAAAGGGGCATAACGAAGCAACTATACAGATTATACTCACGACCAACCCCTTCCTAGCAATATCCAACAACTAATTTTTAACCAACACTTGAACTACGAATGTCATGCGTATAAACTTATTGAAATTAATGTAATATATTCATAAAGGAGGACCTTGCACAGCTTGAATTGGTCCAACAACAAAATAAGACCGAATTAAGTCGTACATCCAAACAAATGCTTTTGAGTTTATAAGGAGATCATCATACCTTTATCCTGGTAGTAGTATCACATATTCACCTGGAACCTTACTCTATATCTTCACTATGTCTTGGTCAAAAAATCTCAGAGAAGTCAAGTAGTTCAAATCGTAGAACCCTAATTTTACAGAATTCCTAAATTAATAAAAAAAAGGCTACCTTTATTTAATTCAATATTCAAAACCAAGTCAAAATTTGAATTAAACAAAGAAATACATAAGAGAACCGTAAAATCACATTAGTACTAGCAGATAGCTAAATTCATAAAATTTTAGAACCCTAAAATCGAGTGTGGAACAATATGGAACTTACATGCTCGATGAAGATAAACAATAGTAGTGGCTTGATTATATATCGATTGCAGTAGTAGAGGCTGGACTGTATCGAAGCCGGAATTGTAGTGAATACGACTCGAAATCACTCCAAGCTCTAGATCTGTAGATAAAGGTAGAGTTAAAAATAAAAAATTGAAACTGAAACTTACAAATTAAAGCACAATTAAAGAACAAATGAAAGAAAAAGAAACCCAATTTTTTCAATTAGTTTTTAGCTCGGTTGGGCTCCTTCAATTAGGTTTCAATTTGTGAAATTAGGGTTGAGATGGTATGATGGTGAAATTAGGGTTCCAGAGATGGTGAGCGATGGAGAGAGAGACGGCCGGGAGAGAATATGAGAGTGAAAGGGTGGGTGATTGAAAGGGGGAAAATTGGGGGCGGGGGGCATAAATTTCAGTAAGGGGTCGGGGGAAATATTTTGGGAAATATTTGGTGTAATAAGGGGGAAAGTGGTATACCGAATTTTTTAAATTTTTTGAAAATGATAATTCACACGGTTATTTTTGGAACCGATGTCTAAAATAAGTTTTAATGTCGCTTTAAAAAATACCGATGTTGAAACACCCTTTAACATCGATGACTTTTGCAACCGAGGTTAAAACAACGATATTATATATACTTTAATTTGTTAGTAGTTTTAAAGGCTTTGGCTTTGACTTTGGCTACACCTCTGATTACATTTGTGTGAAAATCTATTATGTGATACACATAGATCAAAACTGAATGTATCATATCTTTTAGATAGTACCAGCGTATCTAGCATCTTAATTCTGATATGATCTTTCTGGAATTGTTAGTTTGTATGCTCATTTTGGGTCAGAATCATGTCAATTGTCCAACTTGTGTGTTGTGTATATGCATGACATGTGGCCTGTAAGCTTCGGCACGAACATGTTGCAAGTCTTTTTGGAATTTCAACACAAAAAATATACTTACCAAGTGCACTTTTTAACTTACGGAGCAAACAGTTTCATTTCTTGGTATTAATTTAGAATGTACGGTTAACCTTTGGACTTCGTGGTAAAACCTCAATAAATTAATAGTCTCAAGACCAGTTAATTTTATTAATTTATCAAGAATATTAATTTATCGAAATAAAGTATACACTCACTCTATTATATTGGAACTGAATTTTTTTATTAATTTATCGAGTTCTACTGTATGACTATAGACTTATCTAATTATAGCGTAACTTCGACCTCAGTAGTATAAAAATATTACGTTTGGTTCACAAAGCGGTATGAGGTTCGACCTCAGTAGTATAAAAATATTAAATTTACGTTTGGTTAAGGTGGCATGAGGTTGAGGTATCATTTCTGATATCATGTGTTTGGTTGAGTGCCGGAATGAATATGTTTGATTTAAAATATTTTTGAGTTATTAATTTTAATTAATTAAAAAAATAAATTTAATTATTATTTTAATATATTATTGCGTCATTGATTTATTTTGTATTAAAAAATTACATTTAAATGCTTAAATATAGATAAAAATAGTAGAAATGAAATGATTTTTCATACCTCTCTCATACCCACTTCCCTGTGGTATAAAAAACCCATATACATTTGGGGTTTGAGTAATGGATTTAAAATATTTTATTTCTCACGAAACTCATATCTGATTCAAGAAAGACTCGAACCAAATGACGTGCAAGTAGTATGAAATATTAGGATCTATGGAACACATAATGGATCACAACGCTTACTCTATTTTCATTTTATTGCTGTAAATCGCAAATTCTATTTGAGTACGTACGCAGATTATATGGTCAAACGTGACACATTCATCATACAGCAAATAAATATTTTTTTTATGTGAGAACAAAAACAATATTATTACGTTGATTTGGTATGATATAAATATACAAAATATTTAATTGGTACGAAACATTCTGGCAGGAACAGAAAGAAAAGCATTTCATAGAATTGTGGAAGACAAAGGGATTGCTTGTCCCTGAAATCCAGTTCTTATTTGACCCTGTATGATCGATTCAATAAACTATACTATCTTATGCCATCAAAATAAGCAGTTTGTTTCCGTATCAAGACAACTTTGAGAATTCTTTCATGTCTTCTTGTGAATATATAGAATCTACACCTTTTACCCATACATTTAGCATACGTATATATATAGACAAAGGTGCTACTATTTCACATTCCTTGTTTATGTATCTAATTAAGTATCCATCTATATAGTCGCTTTGATTTTTTAGACCTACGAGGTGTTAACAAAACTTCCCTTCACATATTATTTTTTCAATTTCCTTTTTTTTAATATAAAAAAGAGCAAAAAATCATATCATTGAACTGCTCTCCAGCACCGCCAGCAGCTACATATAACCCTAGCTAGCTCCACATGATATAAGCTTAAATGATGTTGATTAATAATGTGTATGTTCCCCACTAGTTCAACAAAAATTTGCGTCTAAAAATAATTCAAGATCAAGATTAATCTAGATACGTAGCAACAAGGAAATCTTAACTAAATAGCTTCACATCTTTATGGTTACTGACAGATAAGTCTGCCAAGCATGGGCCGAACATGAGTCAACATCAACATATTAATATTGATAAATATTAATAAATATATTTATCGAGAATTGAATGATAAAAATATAATAAATAAACCACTATTTAATTATGTAATTATAGACAATCGAACTGTTTGTAAAACTAAAAAAATTAAAGTAAATAAATAAATCTTGTATGATTACGTAGCTGCAAGAAATCGAACCCTCGATGTAGCTAATAAATTTAAAGTAAATAAATAAATCTTGTATAATTATGTAGTTGCAAGTAATCAAACCCCGGATGAAGTTAAAGAATTTAAAGTAATTAAATCGTGTATAATTACATAGTACCCGGATTTCGTGATACACGCATTTTTACATTGTTTTGCTTATTAATATTAATTTTAATTATTAAAAAATGTACTTATAGATATTTGAATGATAGAAATATATAATAAACAAATACTATTTAATTATGTGGTTATAGGCAATTAATCTTGAATTTAGTACCGCACGATATTTTAACATTATTTTCTTTATTAATAAAGATTATAGAAGTTATAGATAATTGAACTTTAAATGAAATTAATGAAATTAAAATAAATAAATAAATCTTGATAATAACATAGTTGTAAGGAATCGAACCCTGAATTAAGCTAAATAATTTAAATTAATAAATCTTGTATGTAGTTGCGAGAAATGGAACCAGGTCTCGTGATAACCAAATTTGGTACTTTGGTATTTTTGGTACCGCACACCATTTTCATATTGTTTTTCTTATTAATAAAGAGTATAGATTTTAGATTAATATTCTTTTAACAACATAGAATTATTTTAGATTAATATTCTTTTAACATAGAATTCTATGTGATATAGGATTTTAGCGTAAGATAGAATTTTATTTTTCTTAAAAGACAACATAGAATTTCACATAAAATATGATTTCTACGTGATATAAGATTTTAGGGGTGAAACTAAAAAAAAAAGTGCGAACCAAATTTGGTACACTACTAATAAAAATGGGTTTCGCTTATTAAAAAAAGTTACAGATGAGTACGATAAAATGGTGCACAGTGTAGGAAAGATACAAAGTTCATCTTATATATATATACGAACTCCTGAATTTCTTTTCTTTTTTTCAAACTCCTGAATTTCATGTACAAAGCAAATTCATAATAATATGCAAAGCTACTATCTTTGCCGGGGACGTGTAACTTTCATCTTTTCCTATAAAGTTGTTTTTTTCATATTAGTACCATAGTCCATTTCAGACGACTCTTGTTTCATTTAAATATTATTCCAATAACAATAGATTAAATACGTATCTTAATTAAAATCTCCGTGTTCAGCTCAAATGTTAATTGGACCTGAGGAAGTACTGTATGAGAAAAGAAAAGTAATCCTACTACCTAAACCCAAGATATTATAAGTTTTGTACTATTGGAAGTGAATATATATGAGTGTGTATAACGCATGCATGTTGGATAATGAAGATGAGAAGATATAAAGTGGGTGAATCTGATAATAATTCAAGGTCTCAATCTATCGAAGACAGAGAGCAGTTGTTATGTATGAGAAAACTTTCAAACTAGGGAAAGATTCTAAATCCTTCTGTTCTTTCACATGTACCACATCTAGTAGCCTATAAAAGTTACCATAAACCCTTTAATCTTATGATATCTAATCTATGGATATATAGTATGGACCTTAACCTACATATATACAATTAACTGATTACCACCACTATTGTGAGTATGGTTTCTCAATGTTGTCCACACAGAAAAACTCCAACTGTGTGTTTTTGTTATACTCCCATGATCACATGTATATTAATACTTGCAGAAGCATTAAACATTTGCAGCTTCTTCCATAGTCATATCTCCATGCATGTCCATTTCATTCCCCTTTGTTCGAAGTAAAAAAAGGCCCACCGTCCATGTTTAATTTTATGCAAAAGGCCAGGTATATGTAATGCATACAATTACACACAAGAGGAGAAAGAGATAGAGACAGGAGGAGGAGGGAGACAAGGGTCACAGTTATACTTTATAGATTGGAAATCCAAAATTTGATCTGGCAGTGCATAAAAAGCTTGCAGAGACGAACTGCCAGAACCCTCTTTTATTAAGTGTTTTTTGTCAAACATAATCAACCACTGGTATAAATTACTACTCCTAATACAGATCTTGAGTCTTGACTGCAAGCGAGCAAAACACGAAACCTGGCTATCTAATCACATAAATGTCCGGCAACAAAACGGGTGAACTGGAAAAAAGTAGATTTGAGTTGGAAAACCCAACCAAAAAGTAGATTTTAAATCAAATCATATCAATCAAAAACTGAGCAGTTCCAGAATAATATTGACTGAATCAAGACAAGGTTCCACTGTAGTGGTTAATTACTGGCTACTGCTACTTATTATAAGCACATATCCAAATGTAGCATAAAACTCTCTCTGGGAAAAGCACAATTAGGGACTCATCGGGTGTAGTAAGTATAAACAGTTCTACTACTAGTAAACAATTACAACTAACAAAAACAAAATAATGTAGTAATAACAATAGTATCTTAATTGAAACTTGAACAAATATTCAAAAACCAACATCTAATCAGGCTCCCAATACATGATAATGCCTCTTTCCCCCTTGTCTAGCTGCACCGCTAGCTAGCTACTAATTAAACTAACATCATAATAAGTAATAAAAACATGTAATGTAATGTAGTGGTATTTTAGAACTCCAGCGAACAAATGAAAATTTTGTTAATCATGCTCTAAGAGAATTGCTAGCTAGAGATAATTTTTTTAGTTGCCTTGTCTTGTTTGTCAAGATCTTGGTGGTGGGAAAAATTGCGTACCAGCCATGAACGCATTGAGTGGAGTTGGATAAATTGAAGGATCGATCCAAGTAACGCCGGGTGGATTGTTAGTTGTAGGTGCTCCGGTGGTGGTGCCAGAAGTGATGAGATTAAGTGGTTGTTGAACAGCAGCAGCAACACTTGAGGAGCTCTCACCAACACCACCGTAACGGTTGCTGCTGCTTTCCAGGCCTTGATCGTATAAAAGGCCCTTGAAGACATGGCCTCCTATGTTAACAGCTGTTTGATATGCAAACTGCTCATCTGCTTCATCCATGGCACTAACTTTTACGCAGCGAAACACCGCCGGAGAATTAACCTCGGCCGGAAAATGACCCACTTCTAACCCTAATTACCACAAACCCGTGACAAAAAAGAATCATTATACACTGTCTATGTACGTTCATGTAGTTATATAGGTAAGGCCTTGCTAGTAAAATTATTAGACACCTCAGAAACCACTAGTGAAACCTTTTTGTCAGTTTTACTAGCCAACAGTATTTTGAAGAAGCACAAACAAGGGTTAGACTTTTGTTATAGAAAAAAGAAAAATGAAAGAATGAAAGAATCATACATACATATATATAAAGTAGTAGATAAATTTCCAACAAATATCTTTAGATGAAATGTATCTTCCAAAATGTATCGGAAATTTAGGAGAGTGTTTTGTTTGTAAGTATTGTATAGTACAAGAACAATAATATTACCTGACGTGTGAGTGGGCAAACGAGTGCAAGCCAATGGATTTTCCCTTGGCCTTTTGGGAGTAGTGGTATGGTCTCCTCTGATCAAACTCAGCTGTTGATTTTGTTGTTGATAATTTGGTTGTAAAGAATCTGGAGAACCACCAAGAAGCTGCAAGTGTTGTTGTTTCTCGCGGCGTTTAGCTGCAGGAACCCAAGTGCTCTTGACATGAGTTTGGCACTGAAACCCTCGGCTCTTACAACAAGTTCTGCACCTCATGTGCATACAATCTTTCTTAGCTTGGTTACCACAATCTTGGCAATTTATAGTACCAATGCTACTACTAGTCCCAATATTACTATTATTATTCCCTCCACCATAACTTCCTCCAGATGGCCTCATCATCATCCCAAATCCTGATGATGAATTTGTTGATGATCTATTATTATTGTTGTTGTTATTGTAGGCTAAAGAATATTGCTGCTCATCATGATCTGAAGTTATACTAAAACCATTGATATTATTGTTGTTTATTGTGGATGATCTTCTATTAGAAGCAGGATTAGAAGAACCTGAAGAGCATCCCACAAGTGAAAGATCCACATCTTGGAGTTGCTGCTGCTGGTGATGATGAGCTTGCTTTGGCTGATGATGTAACTGATAGTATTGTTGCCATAGCTCGAAATTCTTGTCGTAGATCTCTTCGTTTCGGAACAAAAACAAGCTGCTGTTGATGTTGTTATTCTTGTGATCTTCTTGTTCTTGATCTCTTCCAGCTAGTGTGAAAAAACCTGACATTTTTTTATTTTGCTGCTCAAAGAATCCATAACCAAACAATTGTGCAACACTCTTATGGAGAAAAGGGTAGCTTGGATCTGTGGATTTAATTAATGGGGTATTGCTATTTTGGGATTTTGTATTTTCTTGCAGCTTTTCAGGGACAAAATTGAGGGTTAATTTTTGGGTAGGGCAAAAGCAAGGGAGAAGGAATGAAGGATAAGTAGCAGTAGTACAAATTTCTTTAATCTCTCTGGCTTTTTCTCTCAACTCGAGACCTTAATTTAATTTCTTGACTTTCTTCAAACAATTAAATTCTCTGTGTTTTTATTTGGTGCATTAAAGTCACTGCCCTGCAAACGCCGCCATGGATACTGCTGCTCCAGCTCTGCAACCTCAATTTAAGACAATCCACATATAGTACAAAATATTTATAAAATCTTCTCTTTCTCTCTCTCTGACCTCTGTATATATATCTTCAACAGCTGGTTGCAGCAGAGAGAAGATCTCTATAATCTCCTCTCTCTCTCTCTCTCTCACTCCCCACTTGTTTTACACTTCTCTTTCAGTTCCTAATAAAAACTCAACAAACAAAGACTCAATCACAGCCGTTGCATGTCAATCACACGGTCACTTCTGGGACACGTGGCAGTTATCCAGCTTTTGCTTATTCGTCCTGCACCGGAAAACACGCTCTACTGTTTTCTTTCTTTTTATTTCAATTCTGACAATTTACATATATTTAATTATATAAGTAAGTGAAATAAAAAGGCATTATGAACATTCGTATGGACCAAAGCAAAATGTCTACTTAATATAGTAAACACGTTCTGATTTCATGCAACTTTTGAAATCCAATGGTCCAAAACTTTATCAGTATCCAGTATATGGTGAGAGTTAGAATTACATATGTGAATGGGTGTGTAAAATATTAAAAAAGAAAGACAATACTCGAGTTTAATATATTGTTGTAATAAAGAAAAACAAATAATCAAATGTCTGAGTTTGGATTTTTGAGAAAACTCCTCGAGTTCCACTCTAATTCTTCGTATACTAATCATTTCTCGTAGACTTTATTCTACATTGGGTTTTGCATTGAAGAAAAATATAAAGGAACAATGAATGGAGAATAATTATATATGGTGTACAGTACGGTTGTTTCTGTGTTAAGGTCAACACCTTTGATAGCTACAGACTTGATGTAACTCGCAATAAGACCCGTTGGCAACAAAAGAACTACTCAAAGGGTAATAGAAGGATATGGAGATCCTCAGCCTCCCTCAGTCCTCTCACCCGTCAAAGATCATCTCAAAAGGTCAATTCATCATTTAATTTGATGAATTTTGTTGTTCTATCAAAATTTTGAGTTTATACATTATATCACTTCACGCCCTAGAATTATATTTGAAAAACATTTAAGTAATTATATTTAAAATATATGAACGCTTTACATCCCACAACTTATAACTTACTCGCAAAATGCATTGTTTAGGTTAAAATTGCTCAATTAACATTAGGTTATCCGTAATTTTCAATAATTTTATAAACAAATATATCATCAATGTACTTATATAAAGGAAAAAATGAGTGCGGTGAGCTGACACCTCTCAAATCGCTTTGATTAATTTAAAATTTTCTCATTTTTTTGTAACATATTGTATTATATATATATATATATTAAGTCGCAATCTTTTGGTTAAAATCCTTCGGAATGCGTATAGAACATAGCCGGTCAAAGTTACCAAACTAGGCAACAACGATACACGATTCATCATACCCTATCTATCATTGAGTCTAACTATGTTCAAGGCTATAGAAAGTACACACAGATGTAGGTAGGACTGAAATCCTACTACCAAACCACTGCGAAGATTTACATCTGTATGTATGATATAGAGGTCTGTATGATGTGAAGTAGTTGGTCAGTGTTTAGAATGTCGCCCTCATTGAGTCTTTGGTTTCTTTGCCTCCAGATGTGGTAAACCATGGTTTGGATGATGCATCTAATAATCAGTTCTCGTGGCACAGTGGTTAGTTGCTCATCCATACTGTAAGTGAACTGGAGCCATGTGTGAAAATGACCCTGGATGTTAATCTGTAGAGGCATAAAAAGTCTTCGAAGAAGGTATTCTGCATAAGGCAATTGAGGAATAAGTGATCATCTGTTTCCTTCCCAGCAATGCACAAAACACACTTTAGATTCATTGCACAACCAAACCTAGCTAAATAAGAAGTTGTGGGTAGGCGTCCCAAACAGGCCAGCCACTGAATGAAAGAAAACATGTTCACCTTCAGCCCCCCCCTAGTCAATGTTTCCTTCCCAAAGAAATGTAAACAGACGCTGAATTATTTTAAAGACCTCGTTTGGAAGAGCAAAGTGATGTTCCAGAAGGAATGCATTGCAAATAACACTGCTTTCAGGAAGATTAGCCTGCCAGCGTAAGAGAGATATCTTGTCGTCCATTTAAGTATCCTTTTGGAAATGCTTTCAAGTAGCGGGACATAATTTTGTATGGACAGTTGTTTAGCTACCAAAGGCACCCCCAAGAATTTGACCGGAAGTTGTCCCCTTGGGAACCCAATAACTCTATCAAACTAAGCTAAAACAGTAGGGTTGGCATTCCGGAAGAAAGAATTGCTCTTACCAGGATTGGGTCTAAACCCGCTTCAACTGACAAACTGATCAAGGGATTCCGAGACCATTTTGATAGAACCTATATCAGCCTTAAAGGGGTGATGTTCAGTGTTTTGCATTTCCAGTGATGTTTAAAGGGGTGCTCCAGGTTATTGAGAAGCCCATATAGAACATCCATTGCCAAAGTGAATAGATAAGGGGAAAGATGATCCCCTTATCTCAATCCCCTCCTTCCTTGGAAGAATTCTGTGTAGATACAATTAAATTTGACAGTGTATCTAGTGGTAGTAATGCAGGATTGAATCCAGTTAATGAACTGCGGAGGGAAATTATGTTTATGGAGACATGTGAGCAAGAAGTCCCATCTCACCGAATCAAAGGCCTTTCGAAGATCAATCTTAAGGGCACACATTGGGGTCCCTGAATTCCTGGTATATCCCTTGAAAAGATCCTGTGCCAACAGGATATTGTCAGAGATTTTTCTTCCCGGGATGAACGCACTTTGAGACTGGTTAACAATCCCAGCCATGGCCTTCTTCATGCGAGCTGGTAGAATCTTTGCAATGCACTTGTATGCAGTGGTACATAATGAGATTGGTCTAAAATCCGTCATAGAAGAAGGAACTTGCACCTTAGGGATAAGTGATATATAGCAACCGAGTTGACGCCCTTGTGGAGATAGTTAGTGTCGAAAAAGAACCTGATAGCCTTACAAAAGTCTGATCCTACAATGTCCCAAACAGACAGGAAAAATTCAACCTCAGACCCATCCGGTCCAGGGGCCTTGTTTTTCTTTATCTTCTTTTGGAATATCAACATGTCAAAAATCGAGGCTGTCAGGTCCTCTAATTGTGAGTCCTCAAAAGCTGGGCAATCCATATTGTCAATATCAATAATGTCCTCCATATCCTCATTCCCAAGGGATCGGAATTCTGAAAAAAGTTAAGAGCAACTTCAGCCACCTGATCCTGTCCTGAAACAAGTTCATCCAGAGACTTATGCAATGACAGTAGTTATTATGATTCCAGTGATCCTTGGTTTGGTTGAAGAAATAAGTTGTATTTCCATCCCCTTCCTTTAACCATCGAATACGAGACTTCTGAACCCAAAGTTTCTCCTCTGCTAGGAGGGCATTATCAAGAGTTTTACATGCTTTCAGTTCCAACTGAATAAGATCATTATTAAGAATGTCATGCGCAAGAGTCTCCTGAACAAACTTAAGGTGATCCCTAGCCCTAGTGATATTCTCACTGACTTTGCCATTTCTATTAAGTAGAACTCTGAGGGCTCACCGAGAAATGCCCAACCTATGGTGCAACATGCATCAAGTTACCAAGCCTCGGAAAACTCCACGATTTAGCAATGTATTCCTTGAATCCAGGGGTATCAATCATGAAATTAAAGAATTTGAAGGGTTGCTCCGTTGGATTTCATCATCAGGAATCGAGACCATCAATGGAGTATGATCTGATAATGCTCTAGGAATAATTCGTGTCTCGGAATTCTTTACTAATGAAGGAAACTAAATATACAATTTTAATATTCTTCTAAATTTTTTAGTAGAAAATATCTCAATTGTCTTTTAAATGTGGCACGAAGAGGACTTCCAAAGCATCATGTGGAGAAGAAACCTTGGGAGATAGAGGCTTTAATTTGTTAAATTATATTGTTATGAGAATTGAGCTCTCGGATAAGAATGATAAAATCTGTTGACAAGGCAATGATGGAGAGTTTAATACTAAGGATTATTACAATCTAATAGCAAATAAAGAGATCAAGGACTCATGGAGACTATTAAGGAATAAAAAAGTTCCAAATAAAATGAAGTTCTTTCTTTGGAGACTTAATCACAAAGTGATCCCTACAAAAAAAATTGGCATCCAGAATTCTGATTCATAATCAAGCTTGTTCACGGTACAATCAGGGAACTGAGGATTGGTTTCATATTATGTGGGAGTTTCCTTCAGTCTCCATAGTTTGGAAAGAAATTTTCAAATGGTGGAGTATTGATCGTGCATGCACTATTCAGAGATTTTTTTTTTGAAAAGTTTATTCAATATTTGTTGGGATTCGGAGTCGAAATGCATGGCATATCACTATAGCTATGTCTTTATGGATTATATGAAAAGGCCGGAATGAGTCTATATTCAATCAGATTCGATTCAATAGCAGTTCCCTAATAATTCAAATCAAGAAAAAATCATGGGCTTGGTCCATTCAACATAAAATAATCTCAGATAAAAACCCTAGCCTAAGGTGTTGTGACCCAGAAACTTCCATTAAAAAGTATTCTAAGGAAGCCCTTCTCGTTTTTCGATCAAGATTTCTTCAATATTATGACTATGTAGCGTTTGTAGACGGTGCATGGGTCAATTTTTCAGAGTCTGAGTTCAAAAGGTCGATTGAGAGGATACATTATAAACAAGGATCATTCTTTAAAATTCTTGGCTTCTGGTCCTTGCAATGTCAAGAATGCTCTAGAGTCTAAAATGGAGGCCTTATATCTTTTCTTTAATCTAATGGGGGAAAAGTTGAAGAATTCAAACTATATTATTTGCACTGATTCAAAGATCTTAGAAGAGTTGTTTTTAAAAGCAAGATCAGGAGTTTTCTCTCCTCATCCTCTATATGAGAAATCAAGATCTTTACTGAAACTAAATATACAATTTCAATATTCTCTTGAATTTTTTAGTATAAAATATCTCAGTTGCCTTTTAAATCTTTACTAATTGTTATAGCCAAAATTTGATAACGGGTTTTTAGGTTATGATCGGGTCAAGTAGGATTCAATTGGGATATCTAAAGTGTAATTAGGACTATGACTAATAAAATGAATGGTTAGGGCTTGCCCTCATAGGGGTAAGGACGCACCCTTTAGGCCGTCCACCCTTTGAGGGCGCGCCCTCATGATGATCACAGATAACTTGACAAAGAACAACAACTACTTGGCATTGGCATAAGGAGGACTTAGGGCTTGCCCTCGTAGGGGTAAGGGTACGCTCTCTTGAGGACGTCTACCCCTTAAGGGCGCGCCCTCTTGATTTGAAAGGTGATCACTCTGGCTTGATACTGGAAAGATATTGAAGAATTCTCCCTTAGGATGTGCCCTAAGGGAGGGATGTTCGTGGTTGAAGGCCTCCAGGGGTTTGCTTGATGATTGAAGGCCTCCTCCTGTATTCAATGGGCGCGTCCTCATTGGGGATGTGGGGTGAACCTTGTTGTGTGCTTTGGGAGCTCTGTTCCTGTACTCAATGAGCGCGTCCTTATTGGGGAACTTTGGAGTAATCCTCCACTTTGCACCCAAACACTTGGGATCACTTGTCCAGCTATCTGGTGGGTTCTTCTCATTCGGGGGACAAGGATGCGTCTAGCATTTAAGGTAAGTCATGGCTATACCTGCGTCTATGAATTAAGGAAATAGTTGGTAATGAATAGGACTAGTCCTCGACGGGGGAAGTTTCCTTATCCATGAAGTCTTGACGTCATAGACGAGCCTTGGGCCTTTGTGACTAGGCCTTATCGTTAGACATTCCTAAAGTGAGCTAAATTCTAAGTATGGAAAGCAGTGGAAGAGCCCTAAGTCTAAGCATGGAAAGCGGTGGAAGACTTCGATTAAGTATGGAAAGTGGTGGAAGAGTCTTATGTTTAAGTATGGAAGGCGGTGGAAGACTTCGACTGAGCTTCGAAGATCAGAGACCAAGCCCATGGAGGAAACTTCATCCCCAAGAACTACGTTGGCTTGATCCCCAATATAAAGGGGTACGTAGGCACATTGTAAGGGGTCGAAAGTTGAGAGCTCAGGGGCAGCCAACATAAACCCTAAGTAATCTCAGCCACCAATTAAACGCAATCATCACACTCCGGCCAATTCATCACTCGAGGACCACCGTTGCAGATCTTAATTCCGGCGATAAAACTCGAACTTTGTTAATACCAAATTCCTCCGTTAACATTAATGGATGAAACTAAATATATAATTTTAATATTATTGCCTTTAGAATCTTTAATAAAAGAGGAAACTAAATATACAATTTCAATATTCTTCTAAAATTTTGATTTATGAATATACTTACTAACATAGAAAACTAAATAAATTATCTAAATTTTCTCCAAAATTTTCTATTTTTCTACATTTCTCAAATTTTGAAATTATTAATATTGAATATTAGAAAATATCTCAATTGCATTTTTATATCTTTATAATGAAGGAAACTAAATATAGAATTTTAATTTTTGACTTTAAGAAACTTTACTAATGGAGTAAACTAAATACACAATTTTAATATTCTCCTAACTTTTATATTTAAGTCAAATTTTAAAATTTTGAAAAAAAATATCAATCAATTAATCAATATAGATATATATATATATATATATAATTTTATATTATATAAAGGACAAGACGACATGGTGAGGTGGCACCTCTCAAATCTATTCTTCTAATTTTTCTCAAATTTTTGGATATATAAAAATTAAATATTAGATAAATTCTCATTTTCTTTCTTACTATTTTCAAAGGAACTAAATATACTATGTTAATATTCTTCTAAACATTTTCCACTAATCCAATTTATTTACTAATATATTTCTTAATATCTTTTAAGGAACGAAACTAAATATGATGTGTTAATATTTTCCTAAAATTTTCTTCAAGTCCAATTTATTTGCTAATTCTTTCCTACTATCTTCTAATGGAGGAAACTAACTATACTGTATTAATATTCTCCTAAACCTACTACTATTTTACTATCTTTTAATCGAGAAAAATAATAAAGGAGACGATTTGAGAGGTGTCACCTCTTTTCCCATGTCTTCTCCCTTTTATATAAGTCTTGATCTATTTTTTAATTTTATCAAAATTTTGAACAAATAATGTTAACGGTTAGAAAATATCTAAAATGCCTTTTAAATCTTTAGTAATGGAAATCTTAATTACCTTATATTCTCCTAAACTTTATTCTTAAGTCAAATTACTATTCTAATATTCTTTTAAAATTTATTTTCAAGTCAAATTATCATGTTCATATTCTTTTAAACTTTCTCTTGAACTCAAAGTTACCATCTCAATATTCTTATATATTTTTTTATTGAAATTCTAAAATTTATCTTGAAATTTGATTATCATCTTAATATTCTCCTAAAAAAACTCTTAGGAATTATGTTCTCATAATTTATTATCTTCTTAATATTCTCCTAAAAAACTCTTAGAAATTATGTTCTAATAATTATTTCGGAAAAAAAACCCACGTTTTATTTATCTATATGTTTTACATATATATTAAAAATCATTTTTTAAGTTTTACTTTCTAATTTATACAGAAGATAACACTTACAGAAAATGCAAGTTTTATAAAATAAAATATTTTTTTATAAAATAAAATAAAATATATAGGTCTTATTTTCTTTTCATTTATTTTCTCGAGTACTTGTATTTTGAACAATAAAAATTTAAAATTTTAAAAATATTTAAATTAAATTTTATGATATAATAAAATGGATTAATATATGGTGAAATTTATTTAGTAAATTTATTTATTATCTGTTTAGATTCGGTAACAACGAGAAAGCGGGTCACTAGAAGGAAACATATTGAATAAAATAGCGCTTCATTAGTAGGAGCATATTATATGCTAGAATTATGTTACATTATGTAGTTTAAAATAGAAGTTGAAATATGAATTTTGAGAAAAATATAAATGGTGATAAATAGACTAATATTTGATAAAATATTAAAATAATAATAGATATTAAACAATTGCCCTTATATTTATTCAAAATTTCGGTAAATAACCAAGACGAAAGAAGAATTCAAAATAAACCTTAAGTTTACAAAATCGCTGTGAAACGCGGTTTAGTAAACTAGTTTAATATAACATATATATGACTAAAACATAAAATATAATTTAAAATAATTGATTTCACCAAATTCTTTATCACATAAGAAAATTATTTTAGTATTTTAACTAAACATAATTTTGTATCAATATTTAGATATGTCATTTTGTTTAAATAATCAAAACATGTGATGTTAAAACTTTATGATAATTGTTCGAATAAAATTTAGTACGATTTTTATAACAATTATCTGATAAATACATTACAATAAATACATTACGCCTTTTAAATCTAGTTTAAAAACATTATTGTGTATAATAATATTTATTTAATTTTGAAATTACTAAATAACTCATGTGACCTAAGATTAATAGATCATTTAAATGATATTGTAACTGAAAGGGGTGCAAAATGTTTGGGTTTATGATATCAGTACCAATGTATTTTTAAACAAAATTCTAGGGTGCAAAGTGCAATAAACTTCAAATAAAATCAATATTAGAATAAAAATTAGAAATTAATGATCGATTTGTGACTGATATAGTTATATTTATAAGTGATCGTTAATTAATTCACTTATAAATTTATAATTTTTACACCCCTCATTTAGTGATCTATTGCAACATAGTGATCGACTGTAATTTAGTGATATCTAATGGATAATAATTAGTGATCGCCAAAAAATTGTTAATATAAAAAAAATGAGAGTCTCTTACGTCTCCTTTCCTTCTTTTTCCTCATTTTCTTCTAATCCTAATTTTTCTTCTTCCCCTTTCTCTGGTCTCTGTTCACTTTCAATTTCCACCTCCTATACCTTTGTTCTCTTCACCCTGTTTACTACTAGGAATCTCTCTTATTGCCCAAAATCTCCCTTTTCGGAAAATCTAGGACAACACTAAGACCATTAATTGAAAATTTCACAAGACCCAATACAGTTGACCGTGAGGGTTGATTGTCCTCGATCCTTGTACGGTGAAGAATCTCATTCGGGAGATTCTTTATTTTTCACGAATGTAAGTTTGGAAGATTGGATTGATGTTAGGATTTATGGGTAATTACATATAAACAACTTAACTATGTAATTAGTCTTTAATTAGACTAAGAGAAACATACTGTCACAGCCATAAAAATGTTTCATGTAATATTAAAATTGTACTATCATACATACATGTAATAAATAATGTAATCTGGAAGAAGTTCACATTGTTCAAGCCCCAAAAAATATTATACACATGACAAGTACAAGGAATAAACATGTTGTCAAGATTCTCGACGACATCAAATTTACAATGAACATCAAACATGCGGTCAAGACAACACTCTTAATGACAACAACTTTCAGTCTTGACAACAACTTTGGCAGAAGCCTGGAGACAACAACTTTGTACCTTACTATCAGCACAATCTGCAAGGTCACAACAGTAGATTTCCATGTGACACCCAGTCCTATGATAATATTAATGTCAGATTTAGAACATCCCATGACAACAGAACTTGGAGAGCACGGTTCGATGTCTCACGGGAGGACCTTTTTTATTTCTCTTCAAAGTCAAAAAATGTGATAGTCGTTTCAGTAGCAGGTGATGCAGAATTCACATGATTCTGCTGTAATCCTGAAAGACTATGACAGAAGCTTGAGAGAGAACAAGACAAAGCTTACCAATTCAAGGGTATGCAAAATCAACATCAACTGAGATTGAGTATGCTACAAAAGGAATGTATCTAGATTGCTTTATAGTTTATGATTAGACTATCTAGTATACATTTTAGGAAAGGTCTCATGTGAGCACATTATAAGAAGTTGTCACTTGAATAGATAAACATCTTCACACCTCACATGTAACTAGGAACACAATCTAACAGGCTTAGAAAGCTACTCCCACAACTAAGTTGTAATATCTCTCGAGATACAAGCTGGAAACTCAGTTTTTCTAAGTTGTAGCAAAACTACTCACAAAATAAATAAATCAATTATTTTGTGAATCTCTGTCCTATTTACATATTGTTGTTTGCATGTGTTCTAACTGATAATTATGAATCTCTTTCTTTGTAGTTGGGAAAAGATTTTAAATTATCAGTATTGCATTCAACCCCCCCCCCCCTTCTACAATACTCTCAGGGACTAACAACTGGTATCAAAGCCTTTAGATTGACATACAAATCTAAAGATCAAGATGAGTACATAGAAGGCAGGCAACATAAAAATTCCAGCCTTTGATAAAGAGAACTACAACGTTCAGAAAACGAAGATGTTGTTATTTATCAAAGCAGCAAATCCACTTTACATGGGTATCTTTGAAAGCAGAGCCTTTATAACCCAAAAAGAGATTCCAGCCTCCACAGTCAATGTAGTTGTACGAGCTCACTTTATCCCAAAGCAAGTATGTGAGTATACTGAACTAGAGAAAGAAAAGGTTGCTCTTGATGATAACTTACAGTTAATCATCTATGCCTCTCTCACAGTTGACAAAGCCAAGTGTGGTAATGTCATAGAAAGCAGGACAACCAAAGAAATGTGGGATAAGATTGAGTTACTCTGTGAATTAAGTGAAGAAGTCAGAGAAAACAGAAGACATACACTTGTCTCTCAATATGAGGCATTCATGGCTAAGCCAAATGAAGACCTTACTGAGATGTTCTCAAGATTCAGTAAGCTACTGTTTGAACTTCAAATCCATGGGAAATTCTATGATAAGAAAAGGATTAACATAAAGTTCTTGTTAACTCTTCCTGAACACCTTGAATACAGGATTACAGCCATAAAAGAAGGTAGAGATATGAAAAGTGTTTCTCTTGAAACTCTTTATGGTGTGCTTAAGTCTTATAAACTTGAGTTTTTCCAGAAGAGATCCATTCAAGCTGGACACAAAGGAAAGATGGCTAACATGTCCAGTGCTCTAGTAGCTCATGAACCCCCATCTGTTCAAATCACTGAGTTACCTCAGTCATCTAAATCAACTATTGTTCCTTCCATAAAAATAGAGGAAATAGTTGAAGAAGATGACAAAGTGATACTTGAATTAAAGGATGTTGAAAATGAAGACTTCTACTCCTTGGAAAAACTGGAAAGCATGGATAATCCAACCATGGCTTATATGGCTAAAAAGTTCTCTAACTTGAGATTCATGATAAACAAAGCCTTTAAGCCAAAGGGTTCAACAAACATGTTTAACCAAGGGAACACTTCAAGGCCTGGAGGAAATGGAACAAAAGGTGGATACAAGACTGGAATGGTGGACAGATCAAAGTTCAGGTGCTACAACTGCAATGAACCTGGACACTTTGCCACAGAATAAAAAAGACACAAGAAAAAATCAAAAGGTGGAAAGATGATTTGGAAATTAGTCAAAGAAAAGTCAAGGAAGAGCTTATGTAGCTGAAAGAAAGTGTTGGGATTAATCTGATGAGGAAGAAGATGAGGAATACGTAAATCTTGCCTTGATGGCCAAATTAGATGATGAAGCATCATCCTCCTCAACTCAGGTACCAACATTTGTTTCCCTTGATATGTCTAATTCTGAATTCAAACAGACTGTTGAAAGTTTAAGTATTGAGATCTGTAACATTCATACTAGTTTAACTGCTGCTAATGAAGAAATTGTTAGACTAACTAAGTTGAATGATAAGATTCAGGCTAAGAATGACATTTTAGAACTTAAGTTTGATCCTCTTAAGTCATTAGTTCAGGAAAATGCCAGACTTAAAAATGATATTGTTTGTGCTAAGGAAATAGAGGAATTTATCAGAAACAAAATTGAAGAAAATAAACTTAGGTTAAAAGCCTACATAAACTCCTCTAAATTAGTTCAGGAATATCATGAGTACCATACTGAAAATCAGAAAGTTGGCATAGGGTTTAATTACTCTAGAAGACCTGGTAAGGAGATTGCTTCAGATTCTTGTACAGACAACAATACTGTCAAACCTCATGTGTTGGAAAATGTCAAGAAACCAATCTTCAAGAATGCTGAACATGAGTTTGATGAGGAAGCCTTACTTATCAAGCAAGATCTTCTTGAAGAAGATGAATGTATTGACAGTATGTTATCTTGTAACAAAGATTCTGTCACAAAACCCCCGATAGAAACTTTGTTAGGAAATCTGACAGAATGTTCAAAAGATGATGTCAAAGAGGACGAGACAATAAATTTGAAAGATACTGTCAAGAACATAGTTGTGACAGCAACTTCTAAACTTATTGTCAAGGATACTATATATCAAGACAGTAAAGATGGAAGGTACTGTCAAGGGTTTGTCGACAACAACTTTAGAACATGATATCACTCCTAGTACCAATAGAACTAAAAAGAACAGAAATGGCAAGTTATGAATTAATAAGAAGAATGATTATGCTCATGTTAAGGGTGCATCAAGGAAGCTTTGCAATAACTGTGGATCATCACATCATCTAACTCATGTGTGTAATAAAACATCATGTGCTAAACTGAATGCTACATATGAATCTGGTAATTTACACAGAACCCCAGTAATGCAGAGATCTATGAGTGTTTGTAATAACATTGATTGCATGCCTTGTAAAATCCTGTCATGAGTAAATGCTTTAATTTACCAATATTATCTTCTGAAAAATGTTCTTTCATGTCATCCGTTGAGACTCATTCTGAGACTTCAAGTTCTTGTATTGTTAACAAAAATAAACCATCCTCAAAGAAAAAGACCAAGTCTCACTCAGAATGGATGGTTAAAGGAGTCAAAATAGAACCATCTGATAATGATAGTGATGTTAATGTTGATGTGTGCAATATCCCAACTGAGAATGCTGGACCCAACAAAGTATGGGTACCAAAGGCAACCTAATCCAATTGTTTTTGTGCAGGGAAATAAGAAGGTCATGTGGGTTATTGACAGTGGATGCTCTAGACACATGACAGGTGGTAAAACCCTGCTATCACATTTCTTGAAGAAATCTGGTCCAATCATAACTTTTGGAGATAACAGCAAAGGATACACAGTGGGATATGGCTTTTTGGAAGTAGGAAACATCATCATAGAAGACATTGCTCTTGTGAAAGGACTAATGCACAATCTACTCAGTGTTAGTCAATTATGTGACAAAGGATTCAAAGTTGATTTTGGAACTTTGGAATGTTCAATATACAACAAGAAAACTGGCAGTCTAACTCTCAAAGGAGTAAGGAAATGAAGCTTATTTGTAGCTGATTTTGACTTAACAAAGAAGGACAAAATTTACTGTTTCTACAGTAAAGCCTCTGTTGCTGACAGTATGCTTTGGCACAAGAAGCTCTCACATCTTAACTTCAAAACAATGAACCTTATCATGAAGAAAGAGCTAGTGAGAGGACTTCCTTAACAGGAATTCTGTCAAGAAGGACTATGTGAGGACTCTCAAAAAGGAAAGCTGAGAAAATATGTTCACAGATCAAAGCAACTCAACACAAATCAAGAAGCACTCAAGTTAATCCACATGGATATTTTTGGCCCAGTAAATGTCTTATCTCTAGCCAAAAAGAGATATGCACTTGTAATGGTGGATGACTTCTCTAGATATACTTGGGTGAAGTTTTTAGAAATAAAGGATGAAGCAGCTCAGGAAATCATTGATCACATCAAGGTACTTGACAGAAAGTTTAAGTCTAAAGTTCAAATTCTAAGAAGTGACAATGGGACTGAGTTCAAAAATGCAACATTTGGAAACTTCTATAAAGAACTTGGAATTGTTCAACAATTCTCTGCTACCAGAACACCTCAACAAAATGGTGTAGTGGAAAGAAAGAATAAAAATTGAAGCTGCTAGAATTATGTTGTGTGAATCCAAATTACCAACATATTTATGGGCATAAGCAATAAACACAGCTTGTTACATTCAAACCAGAACATTGGTCAATAAGACTCATGGAGCCACTCCCTACTTTCTTTTAACAGAGAAGAAACCTTCAGTAAATACTTTCACACTTTTGGAGCTAAATGATATTCAATGAAGGATAACTCTGAAAGAAAATAGAAGTTTGACTCTAAGGCCTATGAAAGCATTTTTGTAGGATATGGCATTGAGAAGATTGCCTACAGAGTCTACATAATTGAGCGCAAGATTATTGAAGAAAGTGTGAATGTTACTTTTGATGAAACTAAAATCCCTGGTTTAGAAGAAGATAGTGACATGTAGCCATTAAGATTTGAAAATCCAGATTACTTAGAAGAACCAGAATTTGTTGATGAAGAACCTAGATGCACTCATGAGTTGGATTCAAGAAAAGATGTTGTCACAGAAAATGAACAATATCCTGCTCAATCTCAAGACAACACAGGAAGCTTTCCAATGGATATTGATCATGAGACAAACAATGAACATGTAAATGACAACATATTTGAAGATGAATCAACTCCTCAACCCACATATTTGGAAGCTTTCAGAATTAATTTATTTGATAAATTAATTAAGTAGGTAATTAATTTAGAATTAATTCTAATATTCTAAATTCAGAAAGACTAAAGTAAAACCAGTAAGACTATCCTTGATAGTCTTACCGAATGTCTTACTGGTTTTAATTAGTATTTCAGAAAGTATTTCTAATAATAGAATAGTCTTTCTGAAAGTCTTTTTGGACTTAAGGATAGTCTTTTTGATATTAGAGATAGTCTTTCTGATTTCAAAGATAGTCTTTCTGAGTTCAATGAGACAGTCTTTCTACTTTACAGCCAATACACGTGCAGATTAAAAAAGTAGATTAACATAACAAGGATCAAAACAGTAAGCGATATAACAAAACATTCTATCATTCTACAAAGCTACTGTCAAGAACATCAAAAGAACTACCGAGTCTTTGTTTGATCAAGAAATCATTTCTAGAAATTCAGTGTTAAATTCAAACCACTAGAAATCATTTACTTGTATTGCTTTGACTATCTAGCGGATCTTTATCCCTAGAACGAATCTCGAACTATATTTTATCGTTATATCTTTTTATTACAAAAATAGATAAATTCATGTCGAATTTATTCTAGATTTGTTTTAATTAGTTTGAGATTTAATCTTGTAATCAGTACCAACATTTGTAACACCTTTCAAGTTTAATATAAGTTATATTTAACTTGAATTCTGTTTCATTTAATTTCGGAATAATTTGTTCTTGAATTGTTTAATCTTAAAACAAAAAAATTCGATAAAACGATATAGTTTGTATTCAACCCCCCCCCCCCCTCTACAAACTTATCGGGACCTAACAATTGGCATCAGAGCCTTTTGATTGATACACTAGTCAAAGATCCATTTTTTGTGTTTTTTTCTTAACTCTCAAATTTTTATTCTTCTACAAAAATCTCAAAATGTCTACTACACAGAAAGTTGGTACTGTGAAAATCCCCATGTTCAGCAATGAGCATTATCCAATGTGGAAGAAGAAGATGCTCATGTTTCTTCAAGTGGCTAATGTTAAATATCTTGGAGTGCTGAAAAATGGACCAAAACTTCCTATGATTGTTGAGGAAGAGCAGATTGTGAATAACGTTGTAACTCAAGCTGCTAGGATGTACCCCAAGGATCCCAAGGACTACACAGTTGATGAGAAAGAGGATGCTTCCCTGGATGCCTGTCTACAGTTGATTCTGGTTGATTTTCTTGATCCAATCATGCATAATCATGTTCTAAACTGTGTTACTGCCAAACACATTTGGGATACGATTGAGATAATTAATGAAGGGACAGAGGAAGTAAGAGAGAATAATATGGAAATTCTCACCTCTTCATATGAACACTTCAGATCAAACCCTGGTGAAGGTGTCTCTGATGTTTTTTAGAGATACAACAAATTGATAAATGATCTGAATCTCCATGGAAAGCACTACACAATCAAGGAGATTAACAAGAAGTTCCTCATTACACTTCCATCTCATCTGGAGCACAGAATATCAGCAATTAGAGAAGCAAGAGATCTTGGAGAAATTTCTTTGGAAAGACTCTACGGTGTTCTGAAGACTTATGAGCTGGAGCAGATTCAGCAGAAGGAAATATATGGAACAGGGAAGATAGTCAGTACTTCTACTGCACTGGTGGCAGAAGTCCCACGTCAACTGGAAGTGAAGGTTGTTCAACCTTCCAGTTCTGACATGGATGTTACTGTGGCTGAATATGGCTTAACATCCACTGGTCAATCTGGTGGTGACTTCTATTCTATGGAAGAACTTGAACAGCTGGAGGATGAGTCGATGGCAATGATAGTGAAGAAGTTTGGGAACTTCATATTCAGAAGGAACCCTAATCTTAAGTTCGAGCCCAGGTTTCAGAGAGGTGGTTCTTCTTCCTCAAATAGAACAAGGGGTGGCTATAAAACTGGAACCGTGGACAGAAGTACAATCAGATGCTACAATTGTAATGAGTTGGATCACTTTGCTACAGAATGCAGAAAGCCAAAGCAAGTGAGGAGGAACTCATATGATTCTAGCAAGAAGAACAAGATTGGGAAAGCTTATCTTGCCGAGGGAAAAAGTTGGGGTGATACGGATAGTGATGAAGAAGCTGGTGAAGTTGGAAATCTAGCTCTAATGGCTAATGAAGGCAACACTTCATCATTCATGTCAGAGGGTATGATACAGGTAAACCGTGTTGTGTGAATTCTGGATAGTGGCTGTTCAAGGCATATGACCGGAGATAGAGCCCTGCTATCAAATGTAGTTGAGAAAGCTGGCCCATTGGTTACCTTTGGAGATAACAGCAAAGGTTTAACTGAAGGATATGGCTTTTTGGAATCAGGAAATATTATCATTGAAGATGTCTCCATTGTGGAAGGTCTGAAGCACAATCTTCTCAGCATCAGTCAATTCTGTGATAGATGATATGTTGTTTCATTTGATAAAGACAAGTGCCAGATCCTTCACAAGAAGAATGGAAAGCCTGCTCTTCAAGGAGTAAGGAAAGGGAACTTGTTCATAGCTGATCTGTACTCTGGATATAAAGATGAAGTTAATTGTTTTTATGCCAAAGCTTCATCAGATGAAAGTTGGCTATGGCACAAGAAGATGTCTCACCTGAACTTCAAAACAATGAACTCCCTAGTCAAGAGGGAATTGGTGAGAGGTCTGCCTCAAATGGAATTTACACAGAAAGGACTGTGTGAGGCTTGTCAGAAAGGAAAGTCAAAGTAAGAATCTCACAAGGGCACTGACACATCATCAATAACTGAACCACATCAGCTACTGCACATGGATTTGTTTGGTCTAGTTAATGTGATGTCTATGTCAAAGAAACAATATGCACTTGTGATTGTTGATGACTATTCCAAATATACATGGGTTTTATTCCTACATTTCAAGGATGAGACCCCACAGATGGTGATTGATCATGTGAAGTTGATTGAGCTGGATTCTAGATTCCCTGTTAGAGCTATAAGGTCAGATAATGGAACTGAATTCAAGAATGCAGTCATAAATGACTTTTGTGCAGATAAAGGAATAACAAGACAATATTCAGCCCCTAGAACTCCTCAACAGAATAGAGTTATAGAAAGGAAGAATCGTACATTGATTGAAGCTGCAAGAACTATGTTAAGTGAATCAAGACTTCAAATGTACTTCTGGGCTGAAGCTGTAAATACTGCTTGTTATACTCAGAATCGAACTTTAATCAACAAGGACTTAATGAAGACTCCTTATGTGATCATGAACAACAAGAAACAAACTCTCAAATACTTTCATGTATTTGGTGCTAAATGCTTTGTGCTTAAGGATGGAGATGTTAAACGTGGTAAGTTTGAGGCTGTTAGATATAATTGCTGATGATTGTTTATTAGTGTTTAAGCAACAGGTACTCATCAGAGTTTACCAGAAGCCAGTCAGAGTTTATTAAAGTCTGACGGGGTGAATGTTTGGTTTAGTTGTCGGTGCTTAATTGAAGATTCTAGAAGCAATATATTCTGAAGATGGAAAGAAGCAGAATATATTGAGATGGCTAAATAAATGGAACAGAAGACAGAAGCAATCCTAGATTGATATAAATTGTATAGCTGATTTATAGGATATCAATTAGAGATTGATTATGTAGCTGTGTACTATATAAACACAGATAGGTTAACCCTAAAAAGGGATGCGAATACTGAATACATTATTCTTGTAACCTAGCAGCTCTCTGTGATTCTTTAACATCACTGAGAGAAGAGTTATTTATATAATTCAGTTGTTGATTCATAAACAGTGTTCTCAATTGTTATTATCATACTTATATTGATTATATATTGTGTATTCTGCCTAACAATTGGTATCAGAGCCAAGGATGTTAAATATATACAGTTTTCGATCTCAACACAAGTATAATCATGGCTGAAAACATCCAGGCAGGTTCTAATGCTCAAAAGGTTCAATCAACTTCTGTAAGTCGATATGAGACAATCAGGGTTCCAATTCTTAGACCTGTGGAATATCCAATATGGAAGGTAAAGATGACCATGTTTCTAGAAGCCACAGATCCAGAATACCTTGATAGAATCAATGATGGTCCTCATATGCCAACCAAACTGTCTCCTGTTATTGATGGTCAAGAACAAAAGACTGTTCCAAAGGAAAAGAAAGATATGACTCCTGAGGACTTCTCATCAATTGCAAAGGATGCAAAAGTTAGACATCTTCTCCACAGTGCCTTAGATAATGTCATGTCTACCAGAGTCATTGGCTGTAAGACTGCCAAAGAAATTTGGGATGCTTTAGAAGTCAGGTGTCAAGGAACAAGTGCAATAAAGAAGAACAGGAAGACTATTCTCACACAGGAGTATGAACACTTTGATTCAAGACCTGGTGAATCTTTGACTGAGACATATGACAGGTTTTGTAAACTGTTGAATGATCTGTCTCTGGTTGATAAAGAATATGAACTTGAAGAATCAAATCTCAAGTTTCTTCTATCCCTACCTGAAAGATGGGATTTGAAGGCGACAACAATACGAGACAATTATGATCTTGCAGAAACAGATCTTGATGAAATCTATGGGTTGCTTAAAACTCATGAACTTGAAATAGAACAAAGAAACAAAAGATCTGGAAAGAAGACAAAATCTGTTGCTCTTAAAGTTGAAGAAAAGCCTGTCAAGAAGGTATCATCAAGAAAGAAAGCCAAGGGAAAGGATTTAGTCATTAAATCTGACAGTGAGTCATCAAACTCTGATGATGGCTCAAACACTGATGATGAAGCTTCTGATTCTGAGGATGATGAAAATGGCTGCTTTGATGGTGAAGACCTTCAAGAAGATGGGATTCAAGAACTTCAAGAAAGGGAAAAGATTCTCTAGGAGAGATTCAAACTCTGACAAAAGAAATTTCAGAAAGTCTTATGGAAAAGATACCAAGTCTGGAAAGAAAGACAAGTCTGAGATCCAGTGCTACAAGTGTAAAGAGATGGGTCATTATGCTCCAGAGTGCAAGAAAGGAAAATCTGAGAAAGCACTCATCACTAAAGGCAAGGACTGGGCAGACACTTCAGACTCAAATGAGGGAGTCAATTATGCTCTCATGGCAACTGTTAAAGATGAAGCTGAGTCATCTGAAAACAAGGTACCCCTAACAACTTATGCTTATGATACTGATAATATATCTGAACTAAGAATTTATCTTAAAAGCATACATGTTAGTTATAGGGATCAGACTTTAGAGAATGAAAGAATCAAATCTGAGAATCTAGGTCTTAAAGAGAGGAATAAATTTCTTGAAGAGAGACTTGTTAACATGCAACAAGTTCAAAAGGAGAGAGATGATGCTGTTTATGTTGAACAACAATTGCTTAAAAGATATAGGCAAATAGAATCTGAGTTGGAAAAAGAGAGGAAAGTGATTAAAACCTGGACCAATTCTGGAAAAGACACACATCAAGTTTTTCAGACAGATACTGTAGGATTAGGTTACTGTGAGGAAGATGAACTTAGGTTTAAAGATAAAGTTAAAGTGAAACCACAACTTAAACCTGTGAAATTTGTTTCTGAAACCAGTAAGCTAAAATCTGTAGTTGTGAAAGAAGCTGTTATGGAACCAGTTGAAACTTGTGAAAATCAGGTTAATGTTAGTTCAAGAACAGAAAATCAGATTGTGTTAGAAGCTGTTAAAGAACCAGTAAAAATCTGTGATAAACAGGTTAATGTTGGTTCTATGACAGAAAAACAATTCAAACATAAGCTCAAAGAAGTAAAGTTTGTCAACAAACAGAAAATGTTTAAGAAAAATAGGAATGGAAAAGTAGGCATTAATAAAAGAAATGATTATCTGCCTAATTCTGCTGCTCCTAGAAAAACATGTCATAGTTGTGGTAGTACTAACCATCTTGCCAGGTTTTGCAAGAAGAACAAAAATATTAATTCTTTACCCTCCAAGGATGGAGTAAAAAATGATTATGTTAGGGTTAGACCACAGACTTTATGCACACACTGTGGGAGCACTTGGCATTCCATTTATACTTGCAAGAGTTATCATGCTATTTATCACAACTATTATGAGCTAAAACCCAACTTGAAATGGGTTAGAGCAAACTCTGCAAGTGTAAAGTCTGACAATGTTAGTTTAAACTCTGTTGATAGTGATTCCGCTGCAAAAGCTAACAATGTTAAGAAAGCCAAAGGATCCAAGCAAGTCTGGATCCTTAAATCTAACACTCAGTGATTGTTTGTGATTGCAGGGCATAAAAGAGAGCACTCTTATCTTGGACAGTGGACGCTCAGTGTAACAATTCTAAATTTCGACTTAAATATTTTAATGAAACGTACATTTTATTGTTAGGTGTTTATTATGTGCAATAATTGTTATGTGCTTAGAATTGTGAATTATTCACTTTGTGAGTAATTAGTTAATTTTGTATCTGGTTTCTAAATTTTATTTAAGTGCTCTGAAAATTTATTTAAGTCATATAATAATTATAATAAATTTAGAGTATGCTAAATTATTTAATTAAGTAGCATAAAATATTTCTTAGCATTATTTATATTTTAATTTAGTTTTAAACTCATGATTTAAATTTTTATAACCACTTCATTATTTTAATTAATTATTTTGAGAGATGCTACACCTTCTAGATTATTTATTTTCAATAGGTAATTTATTTATTTACCTAGTGAATGGTAAGATTCTATTTAAAATTTATTTTTGAGATTTAAAAGACATTTTATTTGATTATTCTTTGTAAATGTAATTTTATTTAACTAGTCTACAAAAGTTATTTGTAGAATAATATTTCTATTGGATCTAGAAATGGGATTTTGAATTTACATGAAAGCCCTTGATTTTTATCATGTTAGTATTTTATTTAATTGGACATTTTTGTCATTTAATAATTAAATAACTAAAAAGTGTTTACTTTTACATTACTTTAACTCCCCTATAAAAACCCCTACCCACCCCCCATCGGCTCCCCCACCCCGTTCTCTCTCTTCTTCTTCTCTCCCCAACACCCATTTCTCTCTCTTGTTCTTCATCTCTTACAAAATCAAAACCACCATAACTTGTGTTTCTCTCACCCAAATTACAAGTGTGAGTAACCAAAACACTCCTCTCTCAAATCTCTACAACCCTCTTGTACTAATTTCGAGTTTTATCATGATTTCAAAATTTGGAATTTTCGGATTTAAGGGTCTTTATGCATAAAGCTTACATGCAAAGGTCGATTGTGTGTATTTAGGGTCATTCTCGATGAGACCCATTGTTTTGGGCTCATCCGAGAAGAAACCCGACCATGGCAATGATCCTTGTGAGCCATGGTCTTGATTTTTGTGTTTAAAAGTTGAACTCAAGTTCATTTTGTTGATGCATGTCACTAATTTTATGATCCATGATGATTTTGATTAAAGTTTGTTAATGGGTTTCGATTTTTATTTATTATGTATGTTGTATGTGATGTGGATAGTAAGAATTTGAAATATTATAAGTTGCATGTTAGTTTAAAAGAAAGTATGATTTTATTTTGTTTATAGATGTTAGTTGCAATTAAAACATTTGTTGTTTGAACTTTGGCTTGAGGTTGAAATGATTGTGGTTTAAAGGATGGGAGTTAAGGTGGAAGGAGGATAGTTAAAAAAAAAAAAAGAGGGAGAGAGATGCCGAGAGAGAGAGAGAGAGAGGCCGAGAGGGAGAGAGAGGCCGAGAGAGAGAGAGAGAGGGAGAGAGAGGCCGAGAGAGGGAGAGAGATGAAGTTAGAAGGGAAGGATTTGATTTAAAAACTTTGAGTTTGGAAGTGTGATTTTCAAGATGTATAAATAGGTGTGTGTATTTTCAAAATGAATAGGTGTGTGTAGTTTCAAAATGTATTCATAGGTGTGTATTTTCAAAATAAATAGGTGTGTGTATTTTCAAAATAAGTAGGTGGGTGTATTTTCAAAGAGTGTCCATAAGTATGTATTTTCAAAATATATGGTGTATGTGAGGGGGTGAGTGACTAAAAGAGTGATTTTCAAGGTGTGCGTGAGGATAAAAATGTAGACTTAGGTAATGTGTGTTTTCGCAAAGGTTGTGTAACTTGAGATTAGTGTATGTGTGTGTGTGTGCGTATTCTTTTAAAATGTGTTCACCATTGGGTTCTTGTGTGAGTGTACTTGTTCGTGTGTGTGATTAGGTGTTAGTGTAGTGAGAGAGTGAGAAAAAGGAGAAAGGCCGAGAGGCCATGAAGAGAGGAAGAAAGAAAAGAGGAAGTGTTGAGGGTAGTGTGGTAATGTCATAATTTTATTTATCTTAAGTGGTATACATGGTCCCTTCTATGCTAATTGTTTAGTTGAACTTTAATTGAGATAGGTTGTCTGTTAGGCCGAATACACAATATAATCAAGTATGTATGAGAATAACAATAATTAATAACACTGTTTATGAATCAATAAAACTGTAATCTTATTGACAGCTTCTCTCTTTATGATGTTAATGAATCATAAAGAGCTTCTAGGTTACAAGAATAATATCTCAATGATCGTGTCCCTTCTAGGGATAACCTATCTGTGTTTATATAGTACACAGCTACATACAATCCTTATCTAATTGATATTCCTATAAGTTAGCTATACAATTCATATCAATTAAGGATTGCTTCTTATCTTCTATTCCGTTTCCTTAGCTGTATCAATATATTCTGCTTCTTTCCATCTTCAGAATATATTGCTTCTAGAATCTTCAATTCAGCACCGACAGCTAATTCAACCTTCACCTTGTCAGACTTTAACTAAACTCTGACCGGCTTCCTTTAAACTCTTCACCCTATCAGAGTTTAACTAAACTCTGATCGGCTTCTGATAAACTCTGACCAGTACCTGTTGCTTAAACACTGATAAACAAACATTAGCAATTATATCTAACAATCTCCCCCAACTTGTTCATAATAAAATGTACAAGTTAAACATATAATTGATGATGTCAAAACATATAACAAATGCAGTGTTTAACATATAACAGAGTTTAATTTAAAACAGAGTTTAAATTTGACTTAGAATAGAAAATATTAAAAACTTACAGTCAGACTTTATTTGATTTCTTGAATATCAGGCACTGTCCTGAGATAATCAATTAGAAGTCTTCTTTCAGCCTTTTCCAGCTCTTCAATCATGATTTCTTTCAGTTCCTTGAGTTCTGGATCAGATTCACCAGTCTGATAAATAGCAGCTCTCAGAGAATAGATGGAATTCTTCCTCATCTCATTCCCTAGCCTAATAAAATGTGCTTTATCAGATTCTAGATTGAATTCTAAGACTTTAACTCCCAGATCAGTCCTTAGTCTTGCACTGTTTCTCTTCATTTCTATAACATTTCCATAAGCATCTTTATACTTAGGAATGTATACCTTTGAAATTCCTCCTCCAAGCATCACCTTAGATCTTTGCATCTTTTGTCTGATAAATGTAGCAGCATTGTGAGTGTTTCTGTTTTTGACTTTTAACAAGTACAGAACATACTCCAATTCTTGATAAGATTTGAGATCTATATCAGACTCTGCAACTCTGTAAACTCTTCCATCATTCATAAAATACAACAGAAAATCTTTCTTCAAACCCTTGTGAAATATCAACTGAACAGAGTCTAGCATATCAAGATTCTCTTGAGTAATAATGCCAGATACTGCCAATGATGATTGATCTCCAGATCTGTTGTTTATTCTCTTCTCCCTATGTGAACCTAAACCAGCTTTATCAAAAGTTTCTTTTCCAAGTACAGTCCTGGTTTGAGAGAAATCCACAGGTTGAAGTGTCAGAGCTTCAGATAGTACAGGTCTTCTAAAAATACCTTGGAGTTGTGGAGCTAGCTGAGTTTGCACAGCTTGAGCCTTGTCAGAGGCTGGCTTAACTTCAATAGTATCATCAACTTGAGCAGCGTCAGAGGTTGATTTTGGTAATCTTGTTTCAACTTGAGCAATGTCAGAGGTTGAATATTCTTTCTCCTTCAGGTTAGGCTCTTCAATCATTTTGCCTTTACCCTTATCAGTATTTCTAATCATAGGCCTCCTGGTGTATTGTATACTCTGTTGAGTATTTTCTTTAATAATAATTCCAGTTTCTTTCTTTCTAGGAGCCTTGATTTCTTTCTTTTTGTATATCCCAGCTTCAAGATTCTTCCTGTGTTCTTCAGCAAGCATTTGCTCTTCAGCTTGGATATCTTCAATTGTAACATCTTTTCCATGTTCTGCTATAAATAATTTAGCAGCAACTTCTTCATCAGTGCTAGGCTTATCAGTGTTTATCAAACTTTTGAGCCTTGAACCACTGGCAGAAATTACTTTTCCCTTACCAGAGTTTGACCTTCTCTCAGAGTTTGATCTCGATCTTGATGATCTTAAGCCTAAACTCTTTTCAGATTCACCTCCCTTGCTTCCACCATCATTACCATCATCCCTCCGTCTCAGAGCTTGAGTGTCTTTGCATTTGTCACTTGGTACACTCTCCCCCTTTTTGACATCATCAGAAAGTAGTACTGATGTCAGCAACTCCAGAGCATTAGAAATTGAAGTTAGTTGAGCAGACATAGCAGTCTGATTCTCCTCAACTTTCGACAATCTAGAATTTAAAGTCTTTTGCTCTTTACACAAAGAGATGTATAGAGATTTGTCCTTCTGCTGTGTAAGCTCTCTTGTAGCTATATCATTCCTTAACCCTTCAATCACCTTATCAGAAGCATCAAAACGATTGTTTAATGATTTGATTTGAACAACAGTTGCTTTGAAATGACTGAGAAGTTCAGGATTTTTAATCTCTTTAACAGAGTTAGCAGTTAAATCAGCAGCCCTTTGTGAAGTGAAAATACAATCTGCTTCTGTCCAGTTCTTGAAGTACATATCTTGAAAATGTTTTTCAGTAGCTCGATTGAACTCTCTTTGTTCATCAGAGTTGGCTTGAATTGCAGATATGTGTGAAGGTGAATGAGCAGGACTAGCATTAACATTGTCATCCTCTCTTGCAATCTCTTCAGGAACATGTTCAGCAGTGATTTCATGTTCTAACTGTGCAGCTTCATCATTGACTTTCTCTGCAACAGTTGCAGGAATATCAGAGTTTGCTTTAGCAATTACCTCTGCTTCTCGCTGAACAATCTCAACAACTGATTGTTGTAGAGCTTCAAGAACAAGAGCATCTTCAGAGTTTGCAACAAACTCTGCTGCTACAGGAACATTCTCTGTTGCATCAGCAGGTACAGCAACAGCTTCTGTAGGATGATCAATTCTAATCTGATCAACTTCCTCACCTTTCTCAAAATCAAGAGAAATGATTTCTGTGTGGGAAGCAATAGTTTCTACCAATTCTGTAGTAGCTTGATCAGCTTCTCTTACATTTTCTTCAAGATCAAAAATTCTGCTGTCTGAATGAGCAGCAGCTTCCTCAACTACATCATTAGCCTTTGATGTAGGAGCTTCTCTATCAAAATCCATTTCAATATCATCAGTATTTAGCCTGTCTTGATTGACAGCTTCTGGATTTGCAGCTTCCTCCTGAACAAAAGCTTCAGGAGCTTCAGTTTCCTCAGGAACTTTGTCCATATTGGCAATGATATCAGCAAAAAGATATTCAGCAACTTGTCTTCTCTTTCTCTGATGAGGATTTTCTTCATCAGTTTCAGTTTCTGATTCTGCATCAGAATCAGCAGTAACAGACTTTGCTCTTTGAGCTCTCTTTTTCTTCATTCTTTTTCTCTGAGGCAGTTCTTCAGTGCTTGATACCCCAGCTTCAGCATTTGACTTAGCAACCCTAGCAGGTTTAGTACCAACATTCTTAGTCCTACCACCCCTTTTAGGTTTAACAGAAGTTGAAGGAGGCAGTTCTTGTTGTAGAGGCTCAGGTTGAGAAGAAGCTTGTGTTGGTGGATTGACTTGAGCATTTAAAAACTGTTGCACAGATTGAGGTAGCAACAAGTCTCCAACAACCCCTTTCTTAACATCTTTATTAATAAGATCAGAAAATATTCTCTTATGTAATTTAAAACAAGAAACATCTTCGTCACCTACTTCTACTCCTTCAACACAGTAAGAGAACAAAGTCTGACAGAATCTAGAGAAATAGACTACTCCTCTATTCTCTGTCATTTTGTCTCCTAGATTATTCAAAACAAGTCGTGCAAAATCAAAATGATTATCGAATAAAAGAGAATACCCGATTTGCAGACTGTCTGTGGGAATAGCATCCCAGTTTGTGCATTTCTTGCTAAAAGTCCTTGTGATGCAATCAAAGAAGAAGCTCCACTCCTTCCTTAAGAATGGTCGTTTGAGCTGTCCAATCTTCGACAATGGTCCAGAATACCCAATCTCTTGCATCATTCTTATCAAATCCTCATCACCCATTCCAATTGTATACGAAGAAAATTCAGGAAACCCCATTGCAGCGCGAATGGTTCCAGCAGTTATTACATACTCTGTATCTTCATATTCAAAAATAATCGATGGGTTGCCTGTCTCACCACCATCATCATACATTCCTGTTTCCCAGAACGCCTTTATCTGTGAACCAGAAAGTTTTTCAGGTTCTACCAAAGCACGCCCAATCGCTGACTGAGCAAGAAACTCTTGAATCATATGAAATGCCTCTGGTGCGTTTGCAGTGTGTAGTGGTGCAGTATAGTTGTTTGGAACGAACTCTAATCCAGACGAAACAAAAGCTGTGGTTGCCATTAGAAAATTCTGAATTGATGCGAAAGACAGCAAAGTTTAAGTGTAGAAAGGTGTTTGTGAAAAAGCGTATGAAGAGTTAAGGTTCGTAAAAGATTGAACCGTTTATGTGTAGTGTATTTAAATAATAACTGAAAAAATCACGATACACAGCAAGCGTCCTTGAAACGTGTGTGAGTGGGACAGATGTCAAACGTGCATACGCTGACAGTTGTATCCAATACACACGTGCAATCGTGCAAACATTTAGACACCTGGCAACACATAAAACGCTCAAAATATCCACTTTAATAAAAATCAATAATAAGAAAATTATCAATTTTAATCTCTCAGAAATACAATAACGAAGTACAAAGCAACTCAACAGTCAGTATAATAATGACTGTCTTGGAACTCCGCACGTTACCGTTTCCAAAAGCTTCAAAAACCTTTCAATCTCCAAGAAAAACCTTTCAGATACCCTGTTTGAATGCTTTAAATACCAAAGCAATGTAACAACAGGCTTCATATCTTAAACTTACTATACACCAAAATGGCTGGAACTTTCGAATTCCTGGATGTGGAAGAGTTTTTGAACATGAACTGGCAGCAACAAGAAAACTATCTTATCGATGAGTTTCTCGTTCTCTCATTCTTGAATGATGAAGGTCTTATCGTAGATGATGAAATAGCCGAAGGGCCTTTCTCCAACCCTCATGTATACATCTTCCGTCCAGGACCATATGATGCACCAATCCTCGCAGATGAAGATGCCATGGAGATCTGCTTTATGCTTTTTCAACTGAGTTTCTTGTCGGGGTCAAAAGAAAACCTCTTCTTACAATCCTGCAAGCTGCAAAGCAGAAAGAGATCCCGAGAAGATGATGATGATGATTCATCATTAGGAGGATTTCAAGCTATCCCAAATGGTATAATGACCAGATGAGCAACTGGATAGCTATCATCAGAAGTAGTAGAGCACAATAGCTTCTGGCTCTAGCTCTTCTGCTTCGATGTTGGATAGCATTCAAGTACTTGTCCTGGTTAAATAGATCTTCTCTTTTGTAACCATAGTGATTAGTATGTACCAGAAAGATTAGCTAAGCATGAGTATGTAATTGACTGAATGTAACAGAGTTTGAATCAATTAATGAAAAAGACTCATTTTATTGCTTTACTTTCAGTATTATCAATTTTACCTAGTAATTGTAAAGTGAAAGACATGATATCACTTAAAACAATAAACTAACATACTCATCAGTACTACTGATCACTATCAGTACTTATCAAACAAACTCTTTCTTTTCTCTGTTCAATCATACTTTGCCTAAGAACAAATGACTAAACCCAAAATCATAAACTGTCTGAGACAAGAAAATTATTTTAACCATCAGAGATTAAAATAAAGTAACCTCGGCGTATTTCACACAAAACATCAGTGTTTACCATTTGTCCTTCTTTGTCAATAAACTCTTTTCTCAATCTGTACAGTTGTGAAAATATGTGTGTGTAGTAGCAGAGTTTACCGAAATCAGTATTGAGACCATCTCAAGGTGCATAAAATCCACAATCTAAAGTAGTAAAAACTGGTTGCCTAAACTCTCATGTATAACATAAAATCTGATTTTATATCTAAACTCTGTATTACTGATATCCTTTCATTTGGATATGTCTTTTATTTTTCACCCCCTTTATTAATTTTTTTTTTTTTTTTTTTTTTTTTTTTTTTTTTTTTTTTCCAGTAATCAGTGGTTGGCACTAGTCACCAAAAATCAAAGATTTTAGCCCTTATTTCATACAATAAGTTCCTGGATCGTCCTAGGCACAACATGATCTCAAAGGAATTTGTGCTCTGTTTGGCATCTTTTGAATTTGAGGGTGAATTATTTGAAATTAATAATCAGAGTTTAGACTTTTCATCAGTAAATGTAATTAACTTATGAGAGAAAATGCAAACAGCTAATACAGACTCAGTGTATAGGATCAATAAACTAAGAGATGCTATAAATATTGAGACAGTATCATGCTGTGTGAGCTTACTGCACATTTTTGAGATCAGAGTCTATACAACTCTTAAGGATTCACAGGTACTTACTGAGAATTATGCTTCATACAAATTTCTTCATTGGTCCTTATGTTCCAGACAAAATTACAATCAGAGAATAGCATTAATCTGTAACATTCAAAGTATGACCAACAGTTTATGACTAACAGAGACTAACATCAGAATTTAACCAACAGAGTTTATCACACTGGTACTCATAACAGTTAACACATGCAAGAAATCATGAGCAACAAGAATTAAACATGTATAAATTTTGAGTCTAACCCGTATCTCTAGTCAGAACCAGAGATCATTCCAAGTTCATTTACCAATCTTGTAAAAGTAGCTTCACTCAAAGGTTTGGTGAAGATATCTGCAAGTTGTTGGTCTGTAGACACAAAATGAAGCTCAATATTCCCTTCTTCCACATGTTCTCTGATAAAATGATATCTTATGCTGATGTGCTTGGTCATGGAATGCTGTACTGGATTTCCTGTCATAGCAATAGCACTTTGGTTATCACAGAAAATAGGAATTTTAGAGTACCTTAACCCATAATCCAGCAATTGATTCTTCATCCATAAAATCTGTGCACAACAGCTACCAGCTGCTATATACTCTGCTTCAGCTGTGGATGTGGAAATTGACTTCTGTTTCTTGCTATACCAAGAAACTAATCTGTCACCTAAAAATTGACAGCTTCCACTTGTACTTTTTCTGTCTATCTTACAGCCTGCAAAATCTGCATCAGAGTAACCAATCAACTTAAACTCTGATTCTCTAGGATACCACAAACCCAAGGTTATGGTGCCTTTGAGATATTTGAAAATCCTTTTTACAGCTGTTAGATGAGGCTCTCTAGGATCTGCTTGAAATCTTGCACAAAGACATGTTGCATACATGATATCAGGTCTACTTGCTGTAAGATACAGTAAAGACCCTATCATTCCTCTGTAGTTTGTCATATCTACTGAGGCTCCTGTGTCTTTGTCTAGCTTTGTTGCAGTAGCCATGGGAGTAGTAGCAGATGAACTATCAAGCATACCAAATTTCTTGAGAAGATTTCTGGTATATTTTGCTTGATTTATGAAAATACCATCATCTGTTTGCTTGACCTGTAAGCCTAGAAAATAACTAAGCTCTCCCATCATGCTCATTTGATACCTGGATTGCATAAGCTTTGCAAACTTCTTACAAAGTTTGTCATTAGTAGATCCAAAAATAATATCATCTACATAAATTTGAACTAACAGCAAATTATCACCAGAATTGAAATAAAACAAAGTTTTATCAATTGTACCTCTTGTGAACCCACTTTCTAAAAGAAATTGAGCAAGAGTTTCATACCATGCTCTTGGTGCTTGCTTTAGTCCATATAATGCCTTGTCAAGCCTGTAGACATAATCTGGATGCTTGGGATCTACAAATCCTGGTGGTTGTTCAACAAATACCTCTTCTTCAAGCTTCCCATTGAGAAAAGCACTTTTCACATCCATCTGAAAGACTTTAAACTTCTTGTGTGCAGCATAGGCCAGAAACATCCTTATGGCCTCCAGTCTTGCAACTGGAGCAAAGGTTTCATCATAGTCAATTCCTTCCTGTTGTGAATAACCTTTTGCCACAAGTCTAGCCTTATTCCTTGTAATCACACCATCACTGTCAGTCTTGTTTCTGAAAACCCACTTTGTACCTACAATTGATCTGTTCTTTGGTCTAGGTACAAGTGTCCAGACTTCATTTCTTTCAAATTCATTTAACTCTTCTTGCATTGCTGTAATCCAATTAGCATCTTGAAGAGCTTCCTCCACTTTCTTTGGTTCAGTTTGAGACAAGAAAGCATGATACAGACACTCATTATTTGTTGCACTTCTGGTTCTTACACCAGCATCAGGATCTCCAATTATGAGATCAGGTGTGTGTGCCTGTGTCCACTTTCTTGCTGATGGTAAGTGGTTTCTTGCATCATTGTTGGATCCTCCCCCTTGATCCATGCTCTCCTGATTCATATGTTGACTTTCTACATTCTCTGAGGCTCCCCCTGAATTTGATGACTCAGAGTTTGAATTGTCAGAGTTTGAATCAGTTTCCTCAACTGATTCACTTGCTGTGTCATGTTGAGCTTCTTCATGCTCCCCCTCAACTGGTTCTCTATTTTGTTCAATTTGAGAATTATCAGTTTCTCCAGTATTTACCAGTAGAGGTTCAGAGTATGCTTCGTCAGAGTTTGTCAACCCTGCTTCATCAGAGTTTATATCATCAGAGAGTAGATCTTCATTTTCAAAACGTAGTTGATCATATCCATCCTTGTCTTCAAGTCCAATTATTTTCTTGTCATCAAATGACACATGTATGGATTCCATGATCACTTTAGTTCTTAGATTGTAAACTCTGAATGCTTTTGTTGACAGTGGATAGCCAACAAAAATTCCTTCATCAGCTTTTAACTCGAACTTTGTCAACTGTTCAGGATGAGTCTTCAACACAAAGCATTTGCATCCAAATATATGAAAATATTTCAAATTTGGCTTCTTATTTTTCACCATCTCATATGGTGTTTTCCCATGCTTGTTGATCAATGTAGCATTTTGAGTAAAACAAGCAGTTTGAACAGCTTCTGCCCAGAAATAAGTTGGTAATTTTGCTTCTTCAAGCATAGTTCTGGCTGCTTCAATTAAAGTTCTGTTCTTTCTTTCAACTACACCATTTTTCTGTGGAGTGCCAGGTGCAGAAAATTCTTGTTTCACCCCTCTTTCCTTGCAGAAAGCTTCCATGAATGAATTTCTGAATTCAGTTCCATTATCACTCCTTATTATTTTGACTTTGTGCTGTGATCCTTTGTCCAGTAGATTTACATGATCCATTAGAATTTGAGCAGTTTCATCCTTCTTTGACAAGAAATACACCCATGTATATCTAGTATATTCATCAACAATTACTAGAGCATATTTCTTTCTGCCCATTGACATTATATTCACTGGTCCAAAAAGATCAACATGTAGAAGATGATAAGGTTCCACTACTGAAGATTCAGTTTTGCTCTTGAAAGATGACTTCCTTTGTTTGGCCTTTTGACAGGAATCACATAGGCCATTTAGACTGAGTGTTGATTTTGGGAGTCCTCTTACAAGATCCTTTCTTATCAGCTCATTAATGTTGTTCAAATTGAGATGAGAGAGCTTTTTATGCCAATTCCAACTCTCTTCATTTGACATTCTTGCAGTCAGACACACTGTTTTTCCATCAGAGTTTGTTACCAAACTTGCTTCATAAATATTGTTGCGCCTGTGTCCAACTAGAACAACTTTTCCAGTAGATTTACTGATAACTTCACAGTATTCACTATGAAAATCTACATGGTTTCCTTTGTCACACATTTGACTCACAGATAACAGATTGTGCTTGAGTCCTGAGACTAGAGCTACATTAGTGATGATGACACCTCCAAGATTAATGTTGCCATATCCCAGAGTATGTCCTACGTTGCCATCTCCATAGGAAACTTTTGGGCCATCCTTCTCCACAAAGTCTGATAGCAGGGCTTTATTTCCAGTCATATGTCCTGAGCATCCACTGTCCAAGATAAGTGTGCTCTCTATTATACCCTGCAATCACAAACAAACACTAAGTGTTAGTTTTAAGGATCCAGACTTGCTTGGACCCTTTGCCTTTCTTAACAGTGTTAGCTTTTGCAGCGGAATCAACTTTCTCAGAGTTTAAACTAACATTGTCAGATTTTACACTAGCAGAGTTTGCTCTAACCCACTTCAAGTTGGGTTTTAGCTCATAGTAATTATGATAAATTGCATGATAACTCTTACATGTGTAAATAGAATGCCAAGTGCTCCCACAATGTTTGCATAAGGTCTGTGGTTTTACTCTAACATAATCATTCTTTACTTCTGAAGTAGAAGGTAAAGAATTAATATGCTTGTTCTTAGTGCAAAATCTAGCAAGATGATTAGAACTACCACAACTGTAACATGTTTTCCTTAAAGCACCAGCATTAGGCAAATGATTATTTCTATTGTTTATGCCTATTTTTCCATTCCTATTTCTCTTGGACCCTTTAGGTTTCATGGCAGACTTAACCTCTTTGAGCTTATGTTTAAACTGTTTTCCTGTCATTAAACCAACATTAACCTGTTTCTCACAGACTCTTATTGGTTCTTTAACAGCTTCTATCTCAACAGGCTTCTCTGTTTTAGATTCAGTATCTACTTGTTCAACACAAGTTTCAACTGGCTCCATAACAGTTTCTTTCACAACTGCAGATTTTAACTTTCCAGATTCAGGAACAAATGTTACAGGAGTTGAATATGAACTTGTGAAAGCTCTAAACTTAATTTTATCTTGAAACCTAAGTTCATCTTCCTCACTGTATCCTAAACCTACAGCATCTGATTGAAAAACTTGATGTGTATCTCTGCCAGAATTAGTCCAAGTTCTAATTATTTTTCTTTCCTTCTCTAAATCAGATTCTAGTTGCCTATACCTTTTAAGCAACTCCTGTTCCACATAAACAGCATCATCTCTTTCTTTTTGAGTCTTCTTCATATTCTCAAGTTCTCTTTCAAGAAACTTGTTTCTTTCTTTAAGACTAAGATTCTCAGATTTAATCCTTTCATTCTCTAAAGTCTGATCCCTATAACTAACATGTATGTTCTTAAGATAAATTCTTAATTCAGAAATATTATCAGTATCATACGCATAAGTAGTTAGGGGTACCTTATTTTCTGATGATTCAGTCTCATCTTTGACAGTTGCCATAAGAGCATAATTTTCTCCATCATCAGAATCTGAAGTATCTGCCCAGTCTTTGCCTTTAGAGACGAGTGCTTTTCCAGTTTTTCCTTTCTTGCACTCTGGAGCATAGTGACCCATCTCTTTGCACTTGTAGCACTGGATCTCAGATTTGTCCTTCTTTCCAGACTTGGTATCTTTTCCATCAGACTTTCTGAAATTCTTCTTCTCAGAATTTGAATCTCTCCTTGAGAATCTCTTTCCTTTCTTGGAGTTCTTGAATCCCATCTTCTTGAAGGTCTTCACCATCAATGCCGCCATTTGCATCAACCGTTCTTCATCATCCTCAGAGTCAGAAGCTTCATCAGAGTTTGAGTCATCATCAGAGTTTGATGACTCACTTTCAGATTTAATGACTAAAGCCTTTCCCTTGGCTTTCTTCTTTGATGATTCCTTCTTTTCAATGGGCTTCTCCTCAACTTTGAGAGCAACAGATTTTGTCTTCTTGCTTGATCTTCTGTTTCTTTGATCTATCTCAAGTTCGTGAGTCTTTAACAAGCCATAAATCTCATCAAGATCTGTATCATCAAGATCATAATTATCTCTGATTGAGGTCGTCTTCAGATCCCATTTTTCAGGTAGAGATAAGAGAAACTTGAGATTTGACTCTTCAAGATTATATTCTTTGTCAACCAGAGACAGATCATTCAGTAATTTACAAAACCTGTCATAAGTCTCAGTCAAGGTTTCATTAGATCTTGAATCAAAGTGCTCATACTCCTGTGTGAGTATTGTCTTCCTGTTCTTCTTTATAGCAGTGGTTCCTTGACACCTTACTTCCAAAGCATCCCAGATTTCCTTTGCCGTTTTGCAGCCAATTACTCTGTTAGACATAACATTATCTAAAGCACTGTGGAGTAGATGTCTAACCTTTGCATCCTTTGCAATTGATGAGATGTCTTCAGGAGTATAATCTTTCTTTTCCTTTGGAATCAGTGTCTGTTCTTTATCACCAACAACAGGAGATAATTTAGTTGGCTTATGAGGACCATTATTGATTCTGTCAAGATATTCTGGATCTGTAGCCTCCAGAAACATGGTCATCTTCACCTTCCATATCGGATACTCTATTGGCCTGAGCATTGGAACCCTGATAGTTTCATATCGACTCACAGAATTTTGCTTAACCTGTTCAGCCGCAGGAGGAACTTGATTTTGATTTTCTTCAGACATGATTATTACTGTGTTTTAATCGTAAAACTGTATATATTAAACAGCCTTGGCTCTGATACCAATTGTTAGGCCGAATACACAATATAATCAAGTATGTATGAGAATAACAATAATTAATAACACTGTTTATGAATCAATAAAACTGTAATCTTATTGACAGCTTCTCTCTTTATGATGTTAATGAATCATAAAGAGCTTCTAGGTTACAAGAATAATATCTCAATGATCGTGTCCCTTCTAGGGATAACCTATCTGTGTTTATATAGTACACAGCTACATACAATCCTTATCTAATTGATATTCCTATAAGTTAGCTATACAATTCATATCAATTAAGGATTGCTTCTTATCTTCTATTCCGTTTCCTTAGCTGTATCAATATATTCTGCTTCTTTCCATCTTCAGAATATATTGCTTCTAGAATCTTCAATTCAGCACCGACAGCTAATTCAACCTTCACCTTGTCAGACTTTAACTAAACTCTGACCGGCTTCCTTTAAACTCTTCACCCTATCAGAGTTTAACTAAACTCTGATCGGCTTCTGATAAACTCTGACCAGTACCTGTTGCTTAAACACTGATAAACAAACATTAGCAATTATATCTAACATTGTCGTCAATGGAATAAGTATGTGGTATAATTCTTGAGGTACGTATACATGGCTTATATGATTAAGTGTTAAGGATGTCATGTGATGTTAAGTGACTACATGATTAATGTTAATTGAGTCGTTAAAGTATTATGTGCTTCCTAAGTGATTACTTGGTTAAATATATATATAAGAATATATGATTGTATAACCATGGGGTAGAAATACTTAGAGATACGTAAACAAAGCTGAGGTACTAAGGATTAGAGACTAAGACGGTATTATATTCTTGTATAGGTTCCAGTAGAAGGCTAGGCAAAGAGCCAGTGGAAGTGAAGTTGGAACCCTGAGATTCAGATACTGAGATATTGTCTACTTAAGGCAAGTATACGTTAAACTCTTACTTGTCCTTTATTTATCATTATGCAATCGATTTCCATACCATGTTACTGTGTTCTTTTTCACCTTACTATATATAAAACCTACCATTGTTCCTTTACCTTTGCTTTGTTCATATAAGCCCTTTTTCCTTGACTTATACTTTGTTGACCTCGGTTAACTTTTGAATACCCGGAGCACATTTATTCCTTTGTCCACTTATTTACCATGCCTTTCAATTGTTCATTCTTTAAGCCCCTGCAATAAAATCTTGAAATAGTTTATGCCCTGAAATGAATATCGGAAATGTTAAAAGCCTCTTGTTCATTTAATCCTTTTGTTTGAATTACTCATGAATGGAACAAACTTTGGCCGTGGCGGCGGTCCTGGTTACTTATGTATGTATTTTTAGGCCAATGTGTGCCTATGGATCCTGAATGTTAGGACCTTGTGAAAACATGGTCTGGAGCTTTATGTGGCTGATCACCCATATAGCTCGTACCGTCTTACTGGAAGTTCCAATTCCATTCCTTAAATCTTTCCATTTGAATAGAGATGTATATCTTGAAACTATTGATTTCCAGTTGGTTACCAGTTAATTACCATTTGATTACCAGTTAATTACCATTTGATTACCAGTTGATTTCCATTTAATTACCATTTGATCACTAATGGATTTCTAGTTACATATGTTGTTGATTATACTTGCTGAGCATTCTTTGGCTCATTTTCTTGTTTTTACCTTAACCTTTCAGTGAAGTCAGAAGATGGTCCGTACATTCCGCACTGCTAGGAAGTCTTTTGCTAGAGAGTTTGCTGCTAGGAGCGGCCCGTGGTTTGGGTTCCCGACCCATGCACATGTTTTAGATGCTTAAGCACTTTTGGTTTCCTAATAGACTTAAGACATTTGGTTTAAGTTGTAATATTTAAATCGTTTAGACTTGTAAAACTTAATTAGTAACTCATTTAAATGTTGGAACTTAGATATGTTGTTTCATACTTCGACCTGGTAGCGATCTTGGCTTGGGGTATGGTTTCCATTTATTAGATGCATGCCTAGGTTGTATGTTATATTATGTTATAATATGTAATGTTCGTGGCACTGGGTTGGGGGTGTCACACTCAGGACACATGACTGGAAATAAAGCCCTGCTATCAGATTTTGAGGAAAAAGCTGGCCCAAAAGTTTCCTATGGAGATGGCAACATAGGACGTACTCTGGGATATGGCAATATCAATCTTGGAAGTGTCATCATCACAAATGTAGCTCTAGTCTCAGGACTCAAGCATGATCTGCTTTCTGTGAGTCAAATCTGTGACAGAGGATACCATGTAGATTTTCATACTGAACATTGTGAGGTTATCAGTAAATCTACCGGAAAAGTTGTTCTGGTTGGACACAGGCGCAATAACATTTATGAAGCAAGTTTGATAACAAACTCTGAAGGAAAAGCTGTGTGTCTGTCTGCAAAAATGTCAAATGAAGAGAGTTGGAAATGGCATAAGAAGCTCTCTCACCTAAACTTGAACAACATCAATGAGCTAATTCGAAAAGATCTTGTAAGGGGGCTTCCAAAGTCAATACTCAGCTTAGATGGTCTGTGTGATTCTTGTCAAAAGGCCAAGCAAAGGAAGTCATCTTTCAAGAGTAAATCTGAATCTTCAGTTGTGGAACCTTATCATCTTTTACATGTTGATCTTTTTGGTCCAGTGAATGTAATGTCAATGGGCAGAAAGAAATATGCTTTGGTAATTGTTGATGAATACACCAGATACACCTGGGTGTACTTCTTAGCAAAGAAGAATGAAACTGCCTTAACTTTGATGGATCATGTGAAGCTATTGGACAAAGGATCACAGTACAAAGTGAAAATTCTAAGGAGTGATAATGGTACTGAATTCAGAAATTCTGAAATGGAAGCTTTCTGCAAGGAAAGAGGAGTGAAGCAAGAATTTTCTGCACCTGGAACTCCACAGCAAAATGGTGTAGTTGAAAGAAATAACAGAACTCTAGTCGAAGCTGCCAGAACAATGCTTGATGAAGCAAAATTGCCAACTTATTTCTGGGCAGAAGCTGTTCAAACTTCTTGTTTTACTCAAAATGCGACACTGATCAACAAGCATGGGAAAAAACCATATGAGATGGTGAAAAATAAGAAGCCAAATTTGAAGTATTTTCATATTTTTGGATGCAAGTGCTTTGTGTTGAAAACTCATCTTGAACAATTGACCAAGTTTGACTTAAAGCTGATGAAGGAATTTTTGTTGGATACCCACTATCATCTAAAGCATTCAGAGTCTACAATTTAAGAACTAAAGTGATCATGGAATCCATACATGTGTCATTTGATGACAAGAAAATAACTGGAATAGAAGATGAAGAATATCATGATCAACTTCGCTTTGAAAATGAAGATCTAAACTCTGATGAAGCAAATCCATCAAACTCTGACGAAGCATACTCTGGACCTTTACTGGTAAACACTGATGAAGTTTCTCTGACAGAACAAAATAGAGAACCAGTTGAGGGGGAGAGTGAAGATACTTCAGCAACATCTCAAAATAATGACTCAAATTCTGAAAGTGAGTCAGCTGAAGAATCAAACAGAAACTCTGAGTTAAACTCTGAAAGTTCAAATACTGAACAATCCAATTCAGGGGGGAGCCTCAGAGAATGCAAATGGTCAAGAAGAAAATCAGGAGAGCATGGATCAAGGGGGAGGATCTAATAATGATAATAGAAGCCACTTACCAACAGCAAGGAGGTGGACACAAGCTCATACTCCTAATTTAATTATTGGAGATCCAGATGCAAGTGTGAGAACAAGGAGTGCTAAAAATAATGAATGTCTGTTTCATGCATTCTTATCTCAAACTGAGCCCAAGAAAGTGGAAGAAGCTCTTCAAGATGCTAACTGGATAACAGCTATGCAGGAAGAGTTAAATGAATTTGAAAGAAATGAAGTCTGGACACTTGTATCAAGACCAAAGAATAGATCTATTGTTGGTACAAAGTGGGTTTTCAGAAACAAAACAGACAGTGATGGAGTGATTACAAGGAATAAGGCTAGACTTGTGGCTAAAGGCTATTCACAGCAGGAAGGAATTGAATATGATGAAACCTTTGCTCCAGTTGCAAGATTGGAGGCAATAAGGATTTTTCTGGCCTATGCTGCTCACAAGAAGTTTAAAGTCTTTCAGATGGATGTGAAAAGTTCTTTTCTCAATGGGAAACTTGAAGAAGAAGTGTTTGTTGAACAACCACCAGGGTTTGTAGATCCCAAACATCCAGATTATGTCTACAGGCTTGACAAGGAATTATATGGACTAAAGCAGGCACCTAGAGCATGGTATGAAACTCTAGCTCAATTTCTTTTAGAAAGTGGGTTCACTAGAGGTACAATTGACAAAACCTTGTTCTATTTTAATTCTGGTGATGATTTGCTGTTAGTTCAAATCTATGTGGATGACATAATTTTTGGGTCTACTAATGACAAACTCTGTAAGAAATTTGCCAAGCTTATGCAGTCAAGATACCAAATGAGCATGATGGGAGAGCTTAGTTATTTTCTAGGCTTGCAAGTAAAGCAAACAGATGATGGTATTTTTATCAATCAAGCAAAATATACCAGAAATCTTCTCAAGAAATTTGGTATGCTTGATAGTTCATCTGCCACAACTCCCATGGCTACTGCAACAAAGTTAGACAAAGATACAGGAGCTTCAGTAGATATGACAAACTACAGAGGCATGATAGGGTCTCTTCTTTATCTTACTGCAAGCAGACCAGATATCATGTATGCATCATGTCTTTGTGCAAGATTTCAAGCAGACCCCAGAGAGCCACATCTAACAGCTGTGAAGAGGATTTTCAAATATCTCAAAGGAACCATAACCCTTGGTTTGTGGTACCCTAGAGAATCAGAGTTTAAATTAATTGGTTACTCTGATGCAGATTTTGCAGGCTGTAAGATAGACAGAAAAAGCACAAGTGGAAGCTGTCAATTTTTAGGTGACAGATTAGTTTCTTGGTACAGCAAGAAACAAAAGTCAATTTCCACATCCACAGCAGAAGCAGAGTATATAGCTGCTGGTAGCTGTTGTGCACAGATTTTATGGATGAAGAATCAATTGCTGGATTATGGATTAAGGTACTCTAAAATACCTATTTTCTGTGATAATCAAAGTGTTATTGCTATGACAGGTAATCCAGTACAGCACTCCATGACCAAGCACATCAGCATAAGGTATCATTTTATCAGGGAACATGTGGAAGAAGGAGATATTGAGCTTCATTTTGTGTCTACAGACCAACAGCTTGCAGATATCTTCACCAAACCTTTGAGTGAAGCTACTTTTACAAGACTGGTAAATGAACTTGGAATGATCTCTGGTTTTGATTAGAGATACTGGTTAGACTCAAAATCTATACTTCTGTGATTTGTTGCTCATGATTCTTTGCCTATGTTAACTGTTATTTGTACCAGTATGTTAAACTCTGATAGTAAACTCTGTTAGTCATAAAGTGTCAGTCATACTCTGTCGGTTAAAATCTGAGTTAAACTCTGAAGTTATACTCTGATTGTGATATTGTCTGAAACATATGGACCGATGAAGAAACCTGTATGAAACATGATTCTCAATAAGTAATCATGAATCTTTCTGAGTAATATATGATCTGATCTCAAAATGTGCAGAAATTTTACACAGCATGATATTGTCTCTATATTTATAGCATCTCTTAGTTTATTGATCCTATACATTGAGTCTGTATTAGCTGTTTGCACTTTCTCTCATAAATTAATTGTATTAACTGATGAAAAGTCTAAACTCTGATAATTTGTTGCAAATATTTCACCCTCCAATCAAAAGATGCCAAAAAGTGCACAAATTCCTTTGAGATCATGTTGTGCCTAGGAAGACCCATGAACTTATTGTATGAAATAAGGGCTAAAATCTTTGATTTTTGGTGACTAGTGCCAACCACTGATTACTGGAAAAATTAAAAAAAAATCAAAAAAAAAATCGAAGGGGGTGAAAATAATAAATTTTATAGTACAGAGTTTAGATGAAATCATATTTTATTTTATACATGAGAGTTTGGACAACTAGTTTTTACTGATTTATTGTGTGGATTTTATGCACTTTAAGATGCTCTAAATATTTATATTCAGTAAACTCTGTTATTCACACACAATTTTTTCACAACTGTGCATTGAGAGAAAAGAGATTATGAATAAAGGAGGAGGATTGGTAAACACTGATGAACTGTGTACTCTACGCTGAGGTAATTTTATTTTAATCTCTGATGATTAAAATTAATTATTTGTTTCAGACGGTTAACAATTTTGAGAAAACATTCTTGAAAACAAAAGAGTATGATTGGTAACGGTTCTAATTTGTATTAAACAGAAGAGAAAGGTTGCGTGTCTAGGAAAGTGTAAAAGGCGGTAATTATTGCTGTTTTTACTGCGCATGCGCATTGGAAACTGTCAATTACTGCTGTCAGTCATTGCATGTGTGCCACGTGTCCCACTCACACGATTAACGGAGTAAGACAGTTGTGTATTAATGATTAAAAACTGTTCAGTTTTTAATTTTGAATTTCATATTTAAACAATACACACACATACGTTTAAACCTTTCACATCTTACTCCAATTCACATCTATTGTCACACACACATATTCACAAACACTTTTCTACTTTCAAACTCTTTCGAGCTTTTGCATCTGATTCTCTGTTATTCTTTCAAATCTTACTAATGGCGACTACATCGTTTGTTTCTTCTAGGTTAGAGTTCGTTCCTAACAATTATGCAGTACCACTAAACACTGCCAACGCACCAGAGGCGTTTCACTTGGTTCAGCGTTTCTTGGCAAATTCTGATATTGGGCATGCTCTTACTGAACCAACGAAGCTGTCTGGATCTCAAATTAGAACCTTCTGGCAGACAGGTGTTTATGATGATGGAGGAGAGGCTGGGTCTCCGTCAATTGTTTTTGAGTATCAAAACCAAGAGTATGTGGTTACTCCGGTGACTGTTCGTGATGCTCTGAACTTTGAGGATTTCAATGCCTATACAATCTCTGTTGGCGATGAAGACCTGCTGAGAATGATGAGGGATATCGGTTACTTTGGGTCATTGGCTAAGGTGGGTCAATTGAAGCGTCCATTCTTGAGGAAGGAGTGGAGTTTCTTCTTTGATTGCATCACAAGAGCTTTCGGGAAGAAATGCACCAATTGGGATGCGATTCCTACAGACAGTCTGCAAATCGGGTATTCTTTACTCTATGGTACTCACTTTGATTTTGCTAGATTAGTTTTACATAATATTGGTGAAAAGATGACAGAAAACAGGGGTGTTGTCTATTTTGCTCGTTTTTGTCAACTACTATTTTCATTCTGTGTTCTTGAAATTGAGATTCTGGAGGATGATGTTATTCAGTCGTTTAGATTGCATAAACGCATATTTTCTGACTTAACAAACAAGGATCTTAAGAAAGGGAATGTTGGTGCTCTGCTATTACCTGAGAGAGTGCAACAATTTGGAAATAATCCTCCACAACCACAATCACAACCTGAACCAGAACCTCAAACTCTGAACATTTCATCACTAAACACTGAACCTCCACCCTCTACTTCTCAACAACCACAGTCTGGTGGTAGAATTAAGAAAAGAGCTTTCAAGAGAAAAGTTCGAGCTAACAGGCCACTGTCTACTGATGAAGATGATGTTGATCATGAAATTCTTCATCAGAGAAAGAGGAGGATGGTAGCTAATTATCTCTTTGAAGAATTAGAAGTTGAAGCTACTGAAGCTGTCCAGGATGAAGCTCCAGAAGTTGGTGTTCCGGAGTCTGCTGTAAATGATGATAATGAGGACAGGGTCTTTGTGGATACTGAAGCTCCTGAGGTTATTATTCAGGAGGCTACTGAAGATGTTAAAGCAGCCACTGTGCCTGACATGGCAAATGCTGATACAGAGGCTGATATGTTTGAGCAAGATGCTTTATCTGCTTATTTTGATATGGATAAAATTCTTGAAGCACATCCTAGTATCAGTGTTTGTGATACTGAGGATGTGGCAGCTGATCAGCCCACCCTAGTTTTAGAAGAGTCACTTGCTACTCATACAGTAAATTTTTCTGTGACTAATCAAGTTCCTGAAATGGGTGAGGAGGTTGATCAGATTCCTGCAGCTGCTGAGGATAAATTGGATGATGCTACAGCAGAGAATATGCAAGAAGATGCTGTTGAAAAGGTTGTTCAAGAAGAAGAAGTTGTTGCAGAGTCTGTTCCTGTAGCAGTAGAGGTTTTTGTAAATGCAAACTCTGATATTCATCAAGCTGCACAGATAAACGCTGAGGCTACTGCAGACAATGTTGCTGAAGAAATTGAAGAGCAGATAGCAGAAAATGTTAATGAAGCTAGAGTTGATGTTGATAATGCTGATCACACATCTGAAAATTCTGATCATGCAAACTCTGGGATCAATGCTGCACTTTCAAACTCTGATGATAATGAGTCAATACCTTTTCTAAGGGATCCTACTGCAGAGTCTATCAAAGAACATCAACTTGCAACTGAAGCTCATTACAGGGAAATGCATTATGCAAACTGGTCCGGAGCTGATTGTATTTTCTCCAAGCAAAGGACTGATGATTTTGTTGCTCAATCTGCAAAGGAGATTTCAAATCCTGAGTTGTTGACACATTTCAAGGCTACAGTTGTTCAAGTCAAATCATTGCACAATCGCTTTGATGAGACTCACAAAGTTGTCATTGGATTGAGTAATGATGTTGCTCTTAAGGAATTAGCATTGAAGAAAGATAGAGCTCAATTTTCATCTCTGATCAAGGATCAAGAAGAAATCAAGCAGAGGCTAAGCAAGGTAGAAGAGAATCAGACTGCTATGTCTTCTTGTTAGTTCAGAATTCAATGATCGTCAGAAGCTAGACTCAACTGATCAGGATTGCTGACGTCATCAGTATTGCATGGTCATCAGTATTTGATCAAGCGTCAGTATCTTATTGATCATCAGGATTCCTACTCAGACTATGATCAGGTTTGATCATCAGGACTTGAAGCTGATCAGGATTCCTACTTCGAGTTATATTTGGAGTCTAGATAAACATGGAAGTTTGTTCCTGGTTTGTAGAATGCAGCTATCGATTAAAGATATGTTTCTATCTTTGTTATGATTAGGACTTATCTTGTTATTGATAGAGAAGCTGTGTGCACTATATAAACACAGTTTTGGTTTCGATTTATGTATTCATTCGAGAGAGAACATAATCGAAGAGAAGCTCTTAAGAACAGAATTTCTTGAGAGAGTTTTTGTAAGCTAGCAGCTCTTAAGAACATCAGAATTTCTTAAGAGAGTTTGTAACAGTTTTATATCAAAGTTAATAAAGCTGTTATTGTTATTGTTATTGATCTTTCATATTTGTGTTATATAAAGTCGAGAATCTTATACAATTGTATTCAACCCCCTTCTACAATTGTTATTTACTGGGCAACAATTGGTATCAGAGCAAACTGATTTAATTCTGAATCAGATACGATCTAAAGATGTCGACAACCAAGTATGAAAGCATGAAGATTCCCATCTTGAAGATATCAGAATATCCCACATGGAGGGTAAAGATGCTGATGTACCTGGAGGCTATAGATCCTGACTACTTGGACAGGATTCGTGATGGACCATATATACCAACAAAGTTCGTAGAACGAACAGATACAGTACCAGAACATTATATGGTCAAAGCTAAAGCTGAATGGACTCCAGAAGAAAAAGCTCATGTACTCAGGGAACCAAAGATAAAGAATATCTTGCATAATAGCCTTGATGCTGTTATGTCAAACAGAGTGATTGCATGCAAGTCTTCAAAAGAAATCTGGGATACTTTGGAAACTCAGTGCCAGGGATCTGCATCTGTCAAGAAAAACAGAAGGGCTCTATTGATTCAAGAATATGAACAATTCGATGCAAGACCTGAAGAGAGCCTGACTGATCTATATGATAGATTCCTGACACTATTGAACAGCTTATCCTTAGTTGACAAAGTATATGAAACTGAAGATTCAAACACCAAATTTCTTAGAGCTTTACCTGAAGAATGGGATACTCAGACCTCAATCATTAGACACCAGTATGATCTGAACATTGTGTCTCTTGATGAGATCTATGGGATGCTAAGAACTCATGATCTTGAAGTTCAACAGAGAAAGAACAAGAAAAGCAGCAAGGCAAAGTCAATTGCTTTGAATGTAGAAGCAAAATCAAAAGGGAAAGCTATGGAGGTCTCTAGAAGGAAAGCAAGAGTAGCTGAGTCAGATCCTGACGACTCTTCATCAGATACTGACGGCAATCCTAATGCCAATACTGGTGATGAATCTTCTGATTCAGACATGGAAGAGATGGTTGCTATGATTGTCAGAAACTTCAGAAGGATGAAGTTCAGGAAGAATAGAAGACAAGGCAACTTTCAGAAAAAGACCTTCAAAGCAGACAAAGACAAGTATATCAAAAAGGACAGCAAGGGTAGCAAATTTGACAAGTCAAAGGTTAGATGCTACAAGTGTAATGGTATGGGTCACTTTGCTTCTGAATGCAACAAGACAAAGGCACTCATCACATCAAGCAAGGATTGGATGGACTCTTCCTCAGAATCTGATACTGAGGTAGTCAACTATGCGTTAATGGTCAATGCTGATGTAACTGCTGCTCCTGATGATAAGGTACTAAATTCTATCTTTGATTTTGATACTGATAATGCTTCTGAGTTAAGACGTTTTCTAAAGTCATTACATATTAGCTTTAGAAGTCAAACTGCTGAGAATACTAGAATCTTATCTGAGATGTCTAACCTTAGAAAAAGGAATGAGATATTAGAAGCTGAATTTTCTCGTATGCAAGAAGTACAAAAAGAATGTGATAATGTTAAGCACATGCACTTAGAGATAACATCTAAATGTACTTCCCTTGAAAAAGAACTTGAATATGCTAATGAGAAAATCAGAACCTGGACAGACTCTGGTAGGAAATTTCATGAGATTAATACCTCTAAGAATTGGAAAGAGTGTCTAGGATATAAGTCAGATGAAGATAAGAAATTAGCAGAGAAAATTGTCATTAATGAGACAGTCAGTCCAAAGACCTATAGACATGTTATAGACTCAACCAAATCTAAGATTACTCCTGTTAATTTTGTTTTTGGTAAGGATTCCAATTCTACTTTTGAAAAGGGGTCTTCTTCTACTCAAGGAATTAAAATTATAAAGTCTAAACCTGTCATGAACAAAGTCACTAAGAATGTAGGTCTATTGTCTCAGAAACAGCTTAAGGATAAAATCTGTGAGGTTACAGATAAGAAAGAGGAAGCTACTGTTAAGAGAAACAGGAATGGTAAAATTGGGATCAATAAAGAAAATGGTTATAAGTATATCCCAAATGCACCTAGAAAGAGTTGTTTTAACTGTGGTAACTCTAATCATCTTGCTATTGATTGTAAAAAGAGTAAGAAGAAAATTGCTGAAATTCCTAAGTCTGATGTTAGGAATAGATCAGTATTTTACAAACCACAGAATTCCTGTTTTCATTGTGGTAGTCTATGGCATTCTATTTATACATGTAAAGAGTATCATGATTTGTACTATAACTTTTATGATCCATTGCCTAAGTTTGAAAGTAGTACAAAGTCTGATAAAACTGAAAATGTCATAGTGAAACATGCTTTTGTTAATACTGATACTGACAAAGCAAATCCTGATGGAGTAAATCCTGTCAGGACTGCTAAAGTCAAAAAGTCTTCTGCTGTTAAATTTAATAAAATGCATGAACAAGGAATCCAACAAGTGTGGGTTCCTAAACATTCTGACTAGTGTTTTACTATTCTGATGCAGGGTAAAAAGAAAAATGTGTTAGTCATGGATAGTGGATGTTCTGTGCACATGACTGGAAACAAAGCCCTGTTATCAGAATATGAGGAAAAAGCTGGCCCAACTGTGTCTTATGGAGATGGCAACATTGGACAAACCTTGGGATATGGCAATATAATCATTGGAAATGTCATCATTGAAAAAGTAGCTCTAGTGAAGGGACTAAAACACAACTTGTTGAGTATTAGTCAAATCACTGACAGAGGTTATCATGTCAATTTCTATTCCACACATTGTGAAGTAGTCAGTAAAGCAACAGGGAAGATAGCACTAACTGGCTACAGGCATGGTAACATATATGAAGCCAACATTCTCTCAGATACTGATGGCTCCCCTACATGTTTCATCAGTAAAGCTTCAGTAGATGAAAGTTGGAATTGGCACAAGAAGCTTTCTCATCTCAACTTCAGCAACATCAATGAGTTGGTTAAGAAAGAGTTAGTAAGAGGATTACCTAATGTCTTATATACACCTGATGGACTCTGTGATGCATGCCAAAAAGCAAAACAAAGAAGGACATCATTCCAGAGTAAATCAGAATCCTCTATTGAAGAACCATATCACATGCTACATCTTGATCTGTTTGGTCCAGTCAACATCATGTCCATCAGTAAGAAAAGGTACACTCTTGTAATTGTTGATGAATATTCTAGATTCACCTGGGTGTATTTTCTGCATAGAAAAGATGAAACTCCTGAAGTTCTGTTGGATCATGTGAGGATGATTGAGACAACCACAAAGTACAAAGTCAAGATTCTGAGAAGTGATAATGGTACTGAATTTAAGAATTCAAAGATGGAAGAGTTCTGCAAATACAAAGGAATCATTCAACAATTCTCTGCTCCTGGCACACCTCAGCAAAATGGAGTAGTAGAAAGGAAGAATAGAACTCTTATAGAAGCTGGCAGAACTATGTTGGAAGAAGCTAAATTACCTACATATTTCTGGGCAGAAGCAGTCAACACAGCATGCTATACACAAAATCTTACATTGATAAACAGGCATGGTGTCACTCCTTATCAGTCTCTCAAAGAGAAGAAGCCAAGTCTGAAGCATCTGCATGTATTTGGCTGTAAATGTTTTGTTCTCAGAATTCATCCTGAACAGCTAGGGAAATTTGAAACAAAGGCTGATGAAGGAATATTCATAGGTTATCCTACATCAAGAGCCTTCAGAGTTTTTAATTTGAGAACAAGAACTGTCATGGAGTCAATACATGTATCTTTTGATGATAAGAAGATAACTGGAATCATTGAAGACTCGCATGATACATTGTTATTTGAAAATGAAGCTTCCAAGGAACCTGAAGAAAGTGAATCAGAAGTTGTCCATTCATCCAGTACTGACGGGTCACCAAATCCTGATGACTCACCAGGTACTGATGGTGCTAATACTGATGATGCAAACAACAGTAATACAACTAGTAGTGCTAATGTTGAGGGGGAGCAACGGCATTCAACTACAAGTTCAGAGTCAACTCAATCATCAGGACAGAATTCTTCAGATACTGATTCAAGTGAAGATCCTGATAACACATCAGGAGGGCATAGCAATAATTCAGGGAGAGCTTCAAATCAATCAAATTCTTTCAATCAAGATAACACCAATCCAGGGGGAGCATCTACTTCAAGAAACAATTTGACACCAGCAAGGAAATGGACAAAAGATCATACTCCTGATTTGATAATTGGAGATCCTGATGCAGGTGTTCAAACAAGAAGTGCAACTCAGAATGAATGTTTATATAATAACTTTCTATCCAAGGAGGAGCCTAAGAAAGTTGAAGATGCACTTAAAGATGCTGATTGGGTTACTACAATGCAACAAGAACTGAATGAATTTGAAAGGAATGAAGTCTGGAAACTGGTACCAAGACCAAAGAATAGATCAATTGTTGGTACAAAGTGGATTTTCAAGAACAAGACTGATTCTGATGGAGTCATTATCAGAAATAAAGCTAGACTAGTTGCAAAGGGGTATTCCCAACAAGAAGGAATTGACTATGATGAAACTTTTGCTCCTGTTGCAAGACTAGAAGCCATCAGGATATTTCTTGCTTATGCAGCACATAAGAAATTCAAGGTTTTCCAGATGGATGTTAAAAGTGCTTTCTTAAATGGTGAACTAGAGGAAGAAGTTTATGTTGAACAACCTCCTGGTTTCATTGATCCTACATATCCAGATCATGTCTACAGACTGGATAAGGCACTTTATGGACTAAAGCAAGCTCCAAGAGCATGGTATGAAACCTTAGCTCAATTCTTACTGGAAAGTGGATTCAAAAGAGGTGCAATTGATAAAACTCTATTTTATTTGAATCATGGTAAGGAGTTGCTGTTAGTTCAGATTTATGTTGATGATATCATTTTTGGGTCAACAAACAATAAGCTGTGTGAAAAGTTTTCCAAGCTTATGCAGTCAAGATATCAAATGAGCATGATGGGAGAAATGAGTTACTTTCTGGGTCTTCAAGTTAAACAGACTGATGAAGGGATTTTTATTAATCAGTCTAAATACACAAGGAATTTACTGACAAGGTTTAACATGCAAGACAGTACTCCTGCTTCAACTCCCATAGCTACAGCTACCAAACTTGATCCTGATCAAGGTGAAGAGGTAGATGTAACTCACTACAGAGGAATGATTGGCTCTTTATTGTATCTTACTGCCAGTAGACCAGATATCATGTTTGCAACCTGTCTATGTGCAAGATTTCAAGCAAAACCTAGAGAACCACATCTGATTGCAGTCAAAAGAATTTTCAGATATCTCAAAGGCACTCCTTCACTTGGCCTTTGGTATGCAAGGGAATCAGATTTTGGGTTGTGTGGTTATTCAGATGCTGATTTTGCAGGATGCAAAATAGACAGGAAAAGTACTTCAGGAAGTTGTCAGTTTTTGGGTGGAAGACTAGTTTCATGGTTCAGTAAAAAGCAGAAATCTATTTCCACTTCAACTGCAGAAGCTGAGTACATTGCTGCAGGAAGTTGTTGTGCTCAGATAATGTGGATGAGAAATCAGTTGTTAGATTATGGCCTGTCATACTCAAAAATCCCTATTTATTGTGATAACCAAAGTGTTATTGCAATGACAGGAAATCCAGTTCAGCATTCTCTTACTAAACACATAAGTATCAGATATCACTTTATAAGAGAACAGGTTCTGGAAGGAACAATTGAACTTCACTTTGTTCCTACTGATCAACAACTAGCTGATATATTCACCAAGCCACTACCTGAAGCTACTTTCAATAAGTTGGTGAATGAACTTGGAATGATGAATTTTGAGAATTTCTGAGGAAAAGCTACAGAGAGGAAATCCTGATAACTGTCAAATCCTGATGGTTATTCAGAAAGGTATGTATCTTTGATCAAATCCTGATAGGACTCAATCCTGACAGGAAATCAATTGGTCAAATCCTGATGTTCAGATATTGAAGCTGGTATGAAAACCAGAGGTTCTATGCTAATTTGTCATTAACACTCCTGGTAAACTCTGGACAATTAGATTATTACTTAGTCTTTGATTAAGTTTTCAGTCTTAATTATGAATTTCAATTTCATTATTAACAGAGTTTATTATTTATCATCTCTATATCACTATGAGTGTTACTAACAAATTTTGCAGGCAAGTACAGGAAGAAAACAATTGAGAAAATGGACAAATTTCATTAATACTTGAAGATTCATTACACATGAAAAATGGAAATTACATATTTGTTTTCCTAGTCTATTTTCTACTCCGGAAATCGTGCTTTACAGATAAGCATGAACACGTGCCATGTAAATTAGCATGAATGCTCCTGAGCAGCTTCACAGTCCATCAGGATTGGAAGATTTCTATGTCCATCCTTAAAGGACAAGAAGAGGAACTGATGCACTTGAAGGCGGATCGTCATCGTGATCACCGGGATGCTTCCTTGCCTCCACCGTGCATGAAGCACTTGCATCAAGCACTTTCTTTTTCTCCTCTCTCGCTCTTCAACAAGATCCTCATCCTCTTCATCATCCTCATCGTCTTCATCCTCTTCATAGATGAGATTCTCAAGAGGATTCCAGTCTGGATTGGCTTGCACGAAGTTGTGCCACGCCACATCAACCATAGCGTTTATAAATGCTTCATATTCCTGAGGGTCAGGAATTGGTTGTGGTTCCATCTCTGCAAGAGCCTCATCCATTTGTTGCCAAATTCTATCAAGTTCTTCATCAGGTATGTTGTTTTGATTGTTGGCAGCCATTGAAAAACAAAGAAGGTGAAAGGTTTCGTAAGTTTTTCTCTGGAGAGGGTTTGTGTTTTAATAGATATATGATGATTGTTTAACAGTTCTCTTTTATAGAGAATGTGTATTAAGGGTGCAGGTCATTTCTACAATCTCGATGAGACGGTTCGGTTTTCCATAAATATTTTTGCCTCGTTTGCTGGTAAGCGTGTTTTAATTCTATGACCATTAATTTGGTTATTTTTCTTAAACCAAAACGCTATTCAGGATTGTTAAAATAAATTTTGTTTTCTTAAATAAATTTTATTTTAATCTTATTGAAAATTTTGTTTTTCAATCCTGATATGGCAAAATATTTTGTGCGGACATGCTTTTATTCCTGATGAGGTTAGGTTTTTCTTACATCAGAAAATGCCTACTCGTTATGGACTACTTTCTAATGCTATGGTACAAGGCCCAACCCATCTTGTTCCTGACACAAGCATGCAACCTAAACAGTCTAAACAGTTAACAACCACCTCTACTGTCTCTCAAAAGACTTTAGTTGTAATATCAAAGAAATCAGCTAGAACTGATGTGTCTGGAAGGCAATCAGGTTCAAAGGATTTTTCCTCTACACCACTCACTAAAAAGAAGTTACAAGGGGGTGTACAAGGGGTCCTGGTGAAGAAAGCTGATAAGGTTGTTAAGAATGTTCCTGTGAAAAGAAAGTTAAGGTTGATTGATGAAAGTGATTCAGAGGATGACTTACCTATATCCTCTGTGATGAATGTGAACAAGGAAGTTGTTGATACTGCTACTAAAGCTGTGGTACCTTTATCAAAACCACAAAAGACAAGGAAATTATCAAAGAGCAGGTATCATATTCCTTTGACAGTGCAAATGAAGGATACTGATATTCAGACATCAAATCCTGATGTTAGTATTCCTGATGCAACAACAAAAGTTGTCTCTATATCAGACTCTCCAGCCTCTCCATCTCAGATTCGAGGACATTCTTGGGAGAAGGTTTCTACAACTGCTTCCTTGGTTGGTCTTACACCTACATCAAAGAAAAAGAGGAATGCAGAAGAGTTAGTCTATCAGAGACAGAAGAAGCTGAAAGGATCAAGCCCACAAGAACCTGAATTTCAGAGTAATTCAGCAGCTACTGTTGATCCTGCCACACAAGAACCACTCAATCAAAGTTTGGGTGAAGGCTTAGCTAGTGGAATGGTCACACAAGAACCATTTTCTCAAAGGGAGAATGAAGACATCAACATTCCAGCTACACAAGAACCATCTTCTCAAAGTGAAGATGCAGGCAAAGCTACAGCTTCTGTTGAAAGATTGGTCGAGAACATTGTCAATGAGGGAAGCACACAAGAACCTTTAGCTCAAAGTGTTGAAGCAGCTTCTGAACCTCAAGCTCCACAAGAACCATTAGTAGCAAATACTGATGCAAGCATATCAAATCCTGACGATGTTCATCCTGACGCTAGTGGTGCTCCTGATCATGAACCTATTTTGATACAGCCACTTCGTTCAAGACCAATGGATCATCCTATCTCAGAATCACAGGATAAATTGAAAGGTATTGAAATTCCTGATCCTGATATATCTCATGGTTCTGATGATGATAATTCTGATGATGATAGTGATGATGATAATGAGAATAGAAAAGAGAAGGAACAGCTTGCTACAGCACTCAAGATTAGTCTTGGAACTAATTTTGGTTCATCAAGTACATATATGGCTAGCAATGCTTTCACTGGGAAAGATCAGAGACAAGATTTTTCTATTCCTTCCTTTGATCCTGTTGACTCGTAAACACGCAAGTATACGCGATCACAAATAGCAAGTGATAAGTAAGATTCGTTCCGCAGAGACTAGGTGTAAATGCCAAATTTAGTACTTATGCAGCAGTGTATGGTTACTTCTTAATGCTTGACCAAGTATCAAATTGAGTTTTGAATTAAACTAATTTAATTAACTAAGCAAGACTAAATTAACAATAAAGAGTTCTTATATATGAGAAACATGGGATTCCAATTTCATTGAATATTTCACTAAAGGTTGACACATTAAATTGACATAGGTGACAAACATGATAATCAATCAGATAACACGACAATAGTACGAGCTACCTTTCAGTACACTCGTATCAAACCACTTAATATCCACAAGAGATAGAAATCAAGAGGACACCACATCACGTTCAAATCATATATGTCTATACAATCTGGAAACACAATTGGTTTAAGCACAAGTTATCTTTATAACTACATGGAGCAATATATATTGGTCATATCATATCACTAATCATGAACATCAAATTAATTCATGAATCCATGCTACTATGGCAAAATCTCAATCCTAGAATCCACTTTCGCATTCATCAAGGATCAATAAATTAGATGCTAGCTACACATCTATCCATTAAATCAACCATACTAGATCATCATAGTTAAATCACCCAATAATCAATTTCGTATCAAACACAATAATTACATACTCAAATCCATTGGAACCCCATGATAATGATTAGTTCATAATTAAACTAATCACCACCATGGGTTCTAATGAAAACATGATTGTAAAAAGCATATAATTAATTAATTAAGAAGAGAGAAATAATTAATAGTAGAAGAGAATGAGATAGAAAATTAATCCCAAAATGTGTAGAGAGAAATACAAACGAAGGTATCCTAGCTTGTCACCGCCAAGAACCCTAGAAACATGTATCTCCTAATAAAACTCTTGATAGTTGAATAATCCCTATCCCCTGATAATAGTTTTGTTTTTTTAGTATAAATTATTACATAATAAAACAAATATTAACCCACACAAAAATAGGCCCAGCCGTTATTTTGACCCGGACAAAACAAGTCTTCAGAATTAATTCTTCGCAAGGCAGGCTGTACTCTCGAGTTCGACAGGAACGAAACCGCGCTATAGCGCCTTCACAGCGCATGAGCCTCGCGCAGCTGCGCCTCTAGTCTGTGCAGGAGCGCTAGAAAGCTCCTGGACACTCCCTTCCCGAACAGCCCTCGCGCAGTTGCGCCTCTAGCCGCGCAGCAGCGCTTCTACCCTCCTGGAAACACCACAAAGCTAAACCACTTGACTTGTTGCCAAGATAACTTGTTTACTTGCATCGACTTAGGTTAATTTCACACCACCACCACATTGCTTTAGCCCAAAATGCCTTCAACGACACAACCTACACAAATTACATAAAAACACCTTACTTGGCAACGAAACTCGAGAACTTGCAAACGTTTTCAGTCAAAACAGAAGGTAAAGAGTGGACATGAAATCCACCTATCAAACCCCCAAACTTAACCCGTTGCTTGTCCTCAAGCAATGCGAACTCCCCCTAAATGATGAATGAATGCAAATAATAACTAAATGACATGATAATGCGAACGTGACCTAATGCAATGATCCCACACAAATGATCCGAAACCACTCAACAAGCAACGCCTCAACAAATGCAACAACTCCAAACAGAGCTCGACTAAGTTCCCGTATACTAACAACACATGCCCGGAACGTGGTATGTGCAATTCTCACTAGATATACTCTCGTAACTAGATCAAAGGCATCACCAATTCTTCGCCAAGACAATCACATGTTTATAAACAGAATGAAATCTAGCCACAAGAAACTACTTAAAGACACCTCAATATCCACTTGAGTTAGACAGGAATACATACTTTTATTACAACACATCCTACTAACCACAATACTCATGCTTATTGACCGTGCAATGGTTGAGACCCCAAAAGGCTTATACAATAATACCCATGTAGCGAGCTTTAGGTTAGTGGATCCCAGACCGGAAAAAATCTTAGGTCACTAGGCACAAAGTCCCCTAGAACTTAATTGCTCGAGTATTAAAGAGCTCAACCTGATCAATTTTGCATAAACAACTAACAAAACACTTTTTTTTTTTTTTTTTCTTTTCTTTTTTTTTTTCTTTTTTTTTTATTTCTTCGGAATGAGTGCGCTTTGTCTTTTCCTCATTCCACCCTAGACTACTCATCTTTTCAATGAGCCGGCTACTAGCCATTTGACGCCTAGCAATTATTGACAACTAGCATGATATCCCTGTTTTCCCCCAAACTTAGACTTGAGTGCTTCTTTCAATTTCAAGAGACTAGAAAACCTTCTAAATATAAATAAGTGATTAAATCCTAACAACCAAACCAGGTATGACTCAATCTAGCCCTAGAGCAAACTGCGAGACCGTGTAAAGATATTGTTTCTGAATCATGCAAGTCAGTTTCATAAGAACTTAAAATCAACCCTCTATTCATTGTCGTCACACTCAATTAAGTATCGACCTATCAAGCCAGAAACAGACACTAATGTGGAATCATGTGATATGCATGAACGTGCAAGAACAAAATGATTATACAACCTAAATAATCTATATGTCATGGCATCCTAAATGCAACTACATGGCATGGCCAAACTAAATGCACAATTACTTATATGAACTATCACGAAAATGCAACTATATACAATGCAATGACTCTTAATACCCTACAATCACCCCCAAACTTATTAAATGCAATGTCCTCATTGAAGGTAAATTACAGGGTACAAGAGAACTCCCCTAGCTGTCGGCATCTCCACCCTCCTCGGGTGGTGTGTCTGGTGGTGGATAGACATGGTGCGCTCCAAAGGTGGGCCATGTGACCTGAACACCTTGCTGCTGGTACACGCCATCCAAGGATTGAGTCAAGTCCGTAGCGAATCGATGTATCATGGCATGTGTAGTATCATAACGCCTCATCATGCGCCTGAACTGAGCATCACTGAAAACCACATTGCCCTGACTCGACTGGCTCGGCTGTGTATGTGAAGGGCCTGCTCTGTCTGCCGACCGAGGTACTCTCTCCACCTGTGACGGATTACCACTTCCCTCAGCAAGAACAACATAACCACGGCCCCTAGGGTGGGGAGTGCCGCCCGGCCACTCCACCAACCTCTGAATCGCCTGGTGATCAATATCACCAATCGGCTTGTGCAAAATCTCATCATTATTCCAGCGAACACCAACATGAAAACATAACTCCGCAACAATCACAGCATGGGGAATCCCACCCGTAGTAGTACCACCTAAGAATTTCATGATGTTCTGATATACTAAATACCCGAGATCAATGTACTTTCCGTTCAGAATACCCCACAAAATGATAGCACGGTCAACCGTAACCGCAGTGACATGCGAAGTCGGCATTATGCGGGCACACATAAAATGGAACCAAGCTCGAGCATACCTGGTCAATGCAGCTGCAGGAAAAGTCCGCTTCGTAGTCGTACCGGCCTTGCACTTCCAAACCGTGCCCGGTATACACATCCCTGCTACAATAGCGTCTAAGTCTACGTCATCCCGTGTCTTCTGCACCCAATCCTCCGCACCTCTAGGCTTCGCTCGCTGTTCCAAAATGCGGCGTATAGACCCAGGTTTGTAAGTCACTGTCCGGCCCCTCACTATAGTGATCCCATTTTTCTGCATCTTGGCATTTGCATAGAACTCCCGTACTACACTTAAAGGAACCACCAAAGGTGTGTTACAAAACGCCGACCACCCTAACTCCGTAACCATAGCTGCCAATTCCCCATCCGCGGCCGAAGGGGCGAACCCCCGTTCTTTGACAACTCCTTTTGTCGATAAATTATCAAACTCCACTAGAGCCGCCTTAGATACAAATTTATCCACATCATAATCCACATCCCCCTCTTCCTCCGAACTACTACTACTCACAATCCGTGCCCTCTTAGGCGCCATAACAACAATGCCCACAAATACAATTTCAACAATAACCACTAGAAATCATGCACCAAGCAACAATTCCCCAAAAACCACCAATTCACAAAATCTCCACAATTTACAAGAGCTCAATTCATAAATAAACAAGAGTGAAGAATGATATACCCAATCCGATAGGTGCCTTTGCAAGTAGACTCCACCAAGCTTGAGTCTTGAAGCCTTCAATTTAGAATTACGTTGGGCAACATTGAAATGGGGGTTTGGGGTTTGTGTGTATAGGTGTATGTATAGATGGGTGAATCACTATTAGGTAGGATGTGGGATGATTTGGAATTGGGAGGGTTTAGCTTGATAATAATTTAGGGATAGGTTTAGGAAATGGGGAGATGAAGATGAGAGGAATTAGGGATTTAGGAGAATAAGAGGATAGAAAAATGAAAGTGGGGGGGGGTGTTTTGTATTTAACTCGAACATGGCTGGGCAGAAAATGGGAGGCGCAGCAGCGCAGTTTACACGCGCTGGGGCGCGTGGGAGCCCCTGAATTTTTCTATTTTCTATATTTTTTTTTTTTTTTTTTTTTTTTTTATAAAACTCCGAACAACAACCGAACGCGTGGGTTGCCTCCCACGAAGCGCTTCTTTAACGTCACTATCTTGACTTGAAGTTCCCAGCTATGTCGACTCAAGAACCGCTAACATTTTCTCACGATTAACCGTACCTCCAAAATAATGTTTCAACCTTTGACCGTTAACCTTGAATGCTTGATCTTGTGACTTCTCGAAAATTTCTACCGCTCCATGCGGATACACAGCTTTAACGGTGAAAGGCCCTGACCACCGTGACTTGAGTTTACCCGGAAAAAGTCTGAGCCGGGAATTAAAAAGAAGCACCAATTGGCCTGGTTCAAAGGTTTTGGGCACCAATTTCCTGTCGTGCCACCTCTTTACTTTCTCCTTGTATAACTTTGAGTTCTCATAAGCTTGCAGACGGAACTCATCAAGTTCATTCAGTTGTAACATCCTCTTTTCACCAGCAGCTGTCATATCAAGATTCAACTTTTTCAATGCCCAATACGCCTTGTGCTCAAGTTCTGCGGGCAGGTGACAAGCTTTTCCATAAACCAGCTGAAACGGAGACATCCCCAAAGGAGTTTTATAGGCAGTCCTGTAAGCCCACACAGCTTCATCCAATTTCGTGGACCAATCCTTCCTCGAAGGATTCACTACCTTCTCCAAGATTCGCTTAATTTCCCGATTCGAGACTTCGGCTTGACCATTAGTCTGCGGATGATAAGCTGTTGCAACGCGGTGAGATACTCGGTATTTGGCTAGTAAAGCCGTGAACTGGCGGTTGCAAAAGTGAGTGCCTTCATCACTGATAATAGCACGAGGGGTCCCAAAACGAGTGAAGATCTGCTTATGAAGAAAGTTAAGCACGACCTTAGCATCGTTCGTTGGCAAGGCCTTCACCTCTACCCATTTGGATACATAATCCACTGCCAACAGAATGTACTGATTGTTGAACGACGACACAAAAGGTCCCATGAAGTCGATACCCCACACATCAAAGATTTCCACTTCAAGCATACTATTCAATGGCATCTCGTTCCTCCTAGAAATATTGCCAACTCTTTGGCATCGATCACATCGCAGCACGAACTGATGTGCATCTTTAAATAGGGATGGCCAGAAAAACCCCGCCTGAAGCACACGAGCAGCAGTTTTATCTCCACCATAATGACCACCATAGATGGTGTCATGGCAATCTCGTAGAATACCCTCTGTTTCACTGTAAGGAATACACCTTCTGAGAAGCTGATCCGGCCCTTGCTTGAATAGATAGGGCTCATCCCAACGATACCACTTGACATCATGAAGAAATTTCTTTTTCTGAGCATAAGAAAACTCAGCTGGGATGATGTTGCTCACCAGATAGTTCACAAAATCAGCAAACCACGGTACTTCCCCTTGTACCTGAAACAACTGCTCGTCTGGAAAGTGCTCATTTATTAAGGTCTCATCCTTTCTGCCTCCTTCACCTTGCTCCAATCTTGAGAGATGATCAGCTACTTGATTTTCCGTTCCTTTTCTGTCCTTGATTTCAAGCTCAAACTCCTGAAGTAAGAGTACCCAACGAATCAGTCGGGGTTTAGCATCCTTTTTAGCCAGAAGAAATCTGAGAGCTGCATGGTCTGTGTAGACTGTGACCTTCGCACCAAGCAAGTAGGACCTGAACTTCTCGAATCCATACACCACTGCAAGAAGCTCTTTTTCAGTGGTGGTGTAATTTAGTTGGGCATCATTGAGGGTTTTACTAGCATAGTAAACCACATGAAACACGTTTATCTTCCTTTGCCCCAACACCACGCCCACGGCGAAATCACTTGCATCACACATCATCTCAAACGGTTCATTCCAGTTAGGAGCTGTGATAACTGGAGTAGTTGTAAGCTTCTTCTTCAAGTGCTCGAATGCCTGCAAACACTCATCAGTGAATTTGAAAGGAGTGTCCTTCTCTAATAGACTGCAGAGTGGCTTTGTGATTTTAGAGAAGTCCTTTATAAAACGCCTATAGAACCCGGCGTGCCCCAGAAAACTGCGAACTCCTTTGACAGAAATAGGAGGAGGAAGTTTTTCGATTGTCTCCAGCTTGGCCTTGTCCACTTCTAAACCCTTTCTAGACACCTTGTGACCTAGAATGATACCCTCCTGTACCATGAAGTGGCACTTCTCCCAGTTGAGCACTAGATTCGTTTCAACACATCGCTTCAACACCATGCTTAAGTTGTGCAAGCACTCGTCATAAGACGAGCCAAAGACTGAGAAGTCATCCATGAATACTTCGACATTAATGCCAATCATATCAGAAAAAATGGCCATCATGCATCTTTGAAAAGTAGCTGGAGCACCACATAGTCCGAAGGACACACGTCGGAACGCAAAAGTTCCAAATGGACATGTAAAGGTAGTCTTCTCCTGATCTTCAGGAGCTATAGCAATCTGATTGTAGCCCGAATACCCATCCAGCAAACAGTAGTACTCATGTCCAGCTAGCCTGTCTAGCATCTGATCAATGAATGGCAGAGGGAAGTGATCCTTCCTAGTAGCCTTGTTCAATTTTCTGTAGTCCATACAAACTCTCCAACCTGTGACTGTCCGAGTTGGAATGAGCTCATTCTTCTCATTAGCTACCACTGTCATACCCCCCTTCTTTGGTACACACTGAACCGGGCTCACCCAAGAACTGTCCGAGATGGGATAAATGATGCCTGCATCCAACCACTTCAGAATCTCCTTCTTGACAACCTCTTTCATGATGGGATTCAGCCTCCTCTGATGCTCCACTGAAGGTTTGCTCCCTTCCTCCATTGGAATTTTGTGCATACAGTAAGAGGGGCTGATGCCCTTGATGTCTGCAATTGTCCACCCTATAGCTGACTTGAACTCCCTCAGAATCCGCAAGAGTTTTTCTTCCTCGCTACCTGACAGGTTAGATGCAATAATCACAGGTAATGTAGATGCATCACCAAGAAAAGCATACCTTAAATGGTCCGGCAGTGGCTTAAGTTCAAGTTCAGGAGCTTCCTCAATAGATGGCTTTAGACGAATTTGTGATTTTTGAAGCTCATCTAAGCCAAGAGATTCCGGTGGAGCATTGAATTTCCTTTGGTAGGGATTAGCATTCAACAATTTAACACACTCTGAAATTTCTTCGTCTTCAGAATCCGAATCCCCTTGTAAAGTACTTACTAAGGCATCTGCGTTCGACAACTGCTTCCTTTCCTCATGTTGCAATGATTTAACCATGTCAAGTCTGAAACACTCTTCCTCTTCAGTTGGAAGTTGCATGGCTTTAAACACGTTGAAGGTGACGTTTTGATCATGCACTCTCATAGTCAGCTCCCCTTTCTGAACATCAATCAAGGTTCTGCCAGTGGCCAAGAATGGCCGTCCCAAGATAATAGGGATGTTCTTGTCTTCCTCGAAATCCAAGATGACAAAGTCAGCGGGAAAAATGAGTTTGTCCACTTTGACTAAGACGTCTTCCACTATGCCACGAGGATATGTAACCGACCTGTCAGCTAGCTGCAAGGAAATACTGGTCGGTTTTGGGTCGGGAAGTCCAAGTGTCAAGAAGACTGAGAGTGGCATCAGATTAATGCTTGCACCAAGATCACACAAGCATTTGTTGAACGACACATTTCCAATAGTGCAGGGAATAGTGAAGCTTCCTGGATCCTTAAGCTTTGGAGGTAGTTTTTGTTGCAAGATTGCACTACATTCCTCCGTCAATGCAACCGTCTCAAAATCAGCTAGCTTTAACTTCTTCGAGAGAATTCCCTTCATAAATTTGGCATAGCTTGGCATTTGTTCCAAAGCCTCAGCAAATGGAATGTTAATATGCAACTTTTTGAATACCTCCAGAAATTTGCCAAATTTCTGATCCAATTTCTGTTTTTGCATCCTTTGAGGGAACGGTGGAGGCGGATAGACTGGAGGATTAGCCTCTGCAGGAACTGACTGCTTAGCTAGTTGAGGGATTGGCTGTTTTTCCTTTTCCGCAACTTCCTCTTGCTTTTCCTGTTCTGAATTCTGCTCAACTCCTGCTCCCTCTGTGACCCTTCCTGACCGTAGGGTAATAGCTTGTACCTGCTCCTTGCCATCCTTCTTTCCTGGATTCGGTTCTGTGTTGCTAGGAAGCACTCCTTGAGGCCTATTGAGTAGGGCACTGGCAAGCTGTCCCACCTGGTTTTCCAAGTTCTTTTGAGAAACTGTTAGGGTTTTTATCATTAACCTCATCTCCTCCATTTCAGATTTCTCATTGGATGTCTGACCAGAATTCCCATAAGATTGTTGAAATCCTGGTGGCTGATATTGCTGCCTCGGAGCATACTGCTGCTGCATTCCTGAAGGGTTGGGTTGTCTACCCCCAAACTGCTGATTAGGAGGAGGATAAGATGTTTGCTGCATGTTATTCTGACTGTTCCCCCAGCTAAAGTTAGGATGATTCCTGTTGTTTGGATGATAAGCGTTAGGAATTGGGACTTGTGGCCTTTGAAAGTTGCTGACGAACTGCGCTGACTCATTAGATATGGCACATTGATGAGTGTCATGCCCACCTGCACATAGCTCACAGATGCTAGCTACCTGTTGCATCCCAAGATTAGCCAAAGAATCCACCTTCATGCTTAGAGCTTCTAACTGAGCCGACAGAGCAGTAGCGGTATCAACTTGAAGAACTCCTGCTACTTTGTTTTGCTGCAATCTTTGCGAAGGATTTTGATACTCATTTGCAGCCATCATTTCAATCAGATTATAAGCTTCCTCGTAGCTTTTAGCCCACAATGCTCCGCCAGAAGCAGCATCTACCATAGGCCTAGATTGACCTCCCAGTCCATTATAGAAACAGTTTATGACCATCCAATCGGGCATACCGTGATGGGGGCATTTTCTGAGCATCTCCTTATAACGTTCCCAAGCCTCACACAACGACTCACCCTGTGCCTGAGTAAACTGAGTAATAGCATTCCTAATGGCAGCTGTTTTTGCCATAGGAAAGAATTTGGAGAGAAATTTTTGCGCAAGCTCTTCCCAAGTAGTGATTGATCCGGCTGGTAGAGAATGTAGCCAGCCTTTAGCTTTGTCCCTCAAAGAAAAGGGAAAGAGTCTCAGCTTCACAGCATCATCTGAAACACCATTGAATTTGAAGGTGTCACAGATTTCAATAAAATTCCGGATGTGCATATTAGGGTCCTCAGTTGCACCACCCCCAAACTGCACTGTGTTCTGCACCATCTGGATAGTTCCCGGCTTGATCTCGAATGTATTCGCAGCAATTGCAGGCCTGATGATACTTGACTGAATGTCATTTATCCTTGGCTGCGAATAGTCCATGAGTGCTTTAGGCACTTCCTCTTGATTCAGATTAGCATCTCCCATTGTAACAACCGGTCCAACTTCTTCTTCTAGTAACTCTATCTCTTTCTTCCTTTCTAGTTCCGCTTTGGTTTGAGATCGTGTTCGCATGCACGTTCAAATACCTAAAAGACGAAGGCCAGGAAGACACAAAATATGTAAGTAACACGAATCAAGTCAGTAATCTATAACGACCACTGCTGACAAGCATATAAATTACAAATAACAAATAACACCGAAGTCCCCGGCAGCGGCGCCAAAAACTTGTTGACTCGTAAACACGCAAGTATACGCGATCACAAATAGCAAGTGATAAGTAAGATTCGTTCCGCAGAGACTAGGTGTAAATGCCAAATTTAGTACTTATGCAGCAGTGTATGGTTACTTCTTAATGCTTGACCAAGTATCAAATTGAGTTTTGAATTAAACTAATTTAATTAACTAAGCAAGACTAAATTAACAATAAAGAGTTCTTATATATGAGAAACATGGGATTCCAATTTCATTGAATATTTCACTAAAGGTTGACACATTAAATTGACATAGGTGACAAACATGATAATCAATCAGATAACACGACAATAGTACGAGCTACCTTTCAGTACACTCGTATCAAACCACTTAATATCCACAAGAGATAGAAATCAAGAGGACACCACATCACGTTCAAATCATATATGTCTATACAATCTGGAAACACAATTGGTTTAAGCACAAGTTATCTTTATAACTACATGGAGCAATATATATTGGTCATATCATATCACTAATCATGAACATCAAATTAATTCATGAATCCATGCTACTATGGCAAAATCTCAATCCTAGAATCCACTTTCGCATTCATCAAGGATCAATAAATTAGATGCTAGCTACACATCTATCCATTAAATCAACCATACTAGATCATCATAGTTAAATCACCCAATAATCAATTTCGTATCAAACACAATAATTACATACTCAAATCCATTGGAACCCCATGATAATGATTAGTTCATAATTAAACTAATCACCACCATGGGTTCTAATGAAAACATGATTGTAAAAAGCATATAATTAATTAATTAAGAAGAGAGAAATAATTAATAGTAGAAGAGAATGAGATAGAAAATTAATCCCAAAATGTGTAGAGAGAAATACAAACGAAGGTATCCTAGCTTGTCACCGCCAAGAACCCTAGAAACATGTATCTCCTAATAAAACTCTTGATAGTTGAATAATCCCTATCCCCTGATAATAGTTTTGTTTTTTTAGTATAAATTATTACATAATAAAACAAATATTAACCCACACAAAAATAGGCCCAGCCGTTATTTTGACCCGGACAAAACAAGTCTTCAGAATTAATTCTTCGCAAGGCAGGCTGTACTCTCGAGTTCGACAGGAACGAAACCGCGCTATAGCGCCTTCACAGCGCATGAGCCTCGCGCAGCTGCGCCTCTAGTCTGTGCAGGAGCGCTAGAAAGCTCCTGGACACTCCCTTCCCGAACAGCCCTCGCGCAGTTGCGCCTCTAGCCGCGCAGCAGCGCTTCTACCCTCCTGGAAACACCACAAAGCTAAACCACTTGACTTGTTGCCAAGATAACTTGTTTACTTGCATCGACTTAGGTTAATTTCACACCACCACCACATTGCTTTAGCCCAAAATGCCTTCAACGACACAACCTACACAAATTACATAAAAACACCTTACTTGGCAACGAAACTCGAGAACTTGCAAACGTTTTCAGTCAAAACAGAAGGTAAAGAGTGGACATGAAATCCACCTATCAGATCCTGCAGAGGCATTTAGACAGAATGAATGGAACAATTCATGGCATCAATCTGATGAATCTATTAGTTTTTCTTCTGCTATTGAACATGCCTATAATGCAGTGAAGTCTATAGAGAATCAAGACTTGAAGAATCATCTGAAGGCTACAACTCTGTTATCCAAAAGTCTGAAAAGTGAGATTGATTCTATCAAGGGCTCAACTGAAAAAGTGAGGACTGATATCTTTAATAATTTTACAAAGGTGCCTACTATTTTACAACTGAGGGTAGTGGAATCCCAAGTGAAATCTGTTGTTTCAGAACAAACCTCAATCAATCAAAGAATTGATTCTCTGGATACTAAGGTAACTGAAATTCAAGCCTCTCTTTCCTTAATTTTGCAATTATTGTCAAATCCTGATGTCAAAAAGGGGGAGAAGGTTATTCAGACAAAATGTACACCTGATCTAGTATTAAGAAATAATGATGATGATACTGGAGATGATGGTGGTGACAAAGTGATACAAGGAGAAACCTCTGATGCTGTTGTTATGAAGACAATCCAAACTTCTCAAAGTCAAACAACGCAGTCAACTCATGTTTCTGATTCTGGAGTTAAGACAGTAAGAACATTGGTGCAATCTCAGATCCTGACGGAAGATCAAATCCTGACACCTGGTCATGGACATATTCTTGCTACAATTCCTGAAGGTGATGAAGATGTGATTATTGATAATCCTGAAGATGCATCAAATTTATTCCAGAAGTTTTCTACAAAAGACGGTAGAATTGTTACTCTTTATCACACTGATAAAAGAGTTCAACAATTATTTGCCAGAAAAGCACTCTCTACAGCAAGTGAAGAATATCCAGATCTCTCACATGAAGAATTCTTGAGACTACAAAGAGAGACAATGGAAAGCTATACTGCTCCTGCTAGAGGTAGAGGAAGCAGAGGTAGGAGAGGTGCTAGAAGAAGTAAAAGAGGTTCTTCAACTCAAATAGTACCTAGACAGACAAGGTCTAGAGGGTTAAGAATTGAAGAAATTCCTGAACCTATTCAAACTCTAGTAGTTCCTGACAGATCTACTTTTGGTGATGATGGAATTGTTGAAGAAGAACCTGAATTGAGAAGAAAATCAAGTAAATCAACTCTCAGCAATACAAATCAAATTGAAGATTCTAATCCTGACAATATTCAAGATCCTGACGAATCTGAAATTCTGCAAGAAGTTGATTTGATAATCTTATCTACTGTTGTTGATTGTCACAACAAAGAAGTAGATGAAGAAGAAGAAGCCAGAAGAAGAGATATTACAAAGAGAACAAATGAAGATTTTAATCTCTATCTACAAAGGCTTAAAGTTTCAAATGAAAGACAATGGAGAAATTCAAGCAGACAAGAATCTTTACTTGAAAGAAGCTACGCTCATGAAAAGGAGAAATACAAGAAGTGGAAACATATTAGCACATTAAGTTGTGATACACCTATCAATTTTCAGTCTGGTGGAATTATTACAAGCGCTTCAAGTGTTGTTGATTTGTCTGATATGGCTAGATCAAAAACACTCTGGTTAAAGATGTTTTCGAGTCTGAAGCAATTGTCAAGTAATTCAAGAGGAGGTATTGGACACAGAGATGGTGAATATCTGAATATGTCATATGTTGATTCTTACTCCTTGACAGAAATTGGAGGTACTTTAACTTCTGAAAACCTGAACAATTTATTAGCTGTTGATATAGTTATAGATTGTCATGATGGTTTTGAAAAGAAAGAAAAGCTTCTGTACTTCATGAAAGATGGTAGTGTGAAGATTCTATCTATTCAAGATCTGCTGATGAAAACTACACAGGAACTGAAATATGTTCACTATCTGTTAAGATGGAAGAACCAAGTGTACAAAGAATGGAGTGACATGATTTTGTCAACTATAAGAAGAAGACTGGATGGAAACAATAATTTCGATGGTAATTATACTCCCATGTACTTAAATCAAAGAGGTCAGGATGTGGAAATGCAAAGGGGTACTGCTGTTAAAGAAGTAAATTTTGGCATGACTCATCTTTCTCTCAATCCTGATGGGAAGGAAATTGCTTATCTTTTGCTTGAAGAGCACAGTCTACAGAGAAACTCCATACAGAATCTCAGAGCAGCTATCTACCAGATTAATGAGGAAGATGAAGAACTCAGAAATCTTAAGGAAAGACTGATTCAAATTCTTGAAGAAAAAGAAGAAAGTTTATTATCCAACTTCTTGAAGATGAATCTGTTCTATCACAAAGCTTAAACAGATAAGTTGTTTCTGAAGATACTCGTACATTTTGATACATGTTTTTGACATCATTGAATATTTGGAATCTATACTTTATTTCATAAAGTATGAGATTGGGGGAGATTGTTAGTTCAGAATTCAATGATCGTCAGAAGCTAGACTCAACTGATCAGGATTGCTGACGTCATCAGTATTGCATGGTCATCAGTATTTGATCAAGCGTCAGTATCTTATTGATCATCAGGATTCCTACTCAGACTATGATCAGGTTTGATCATCAGGACTTGAAGCTGATCAGGATTCCTACTTCGAGTTATATTTGGAGTCTAGATAAACATGGAAGTTTGTTCCTGGTTTGTAGAATGCAGCTATCGATTAAAGATATGTTTCTATCTTTGTTATGATTAGGACTTATCTTGTTATTGATAGAGAAGCTGTGTGCACTATATAAACACAGTTTTGGTTTCGATTTATGTATTCATTCGAGAGAGAACATAATCGAAGAGAAGCTCTTAAGAACAGAATTTCTTGAGAGAGTTTTTGTAAGCTAGCAGCTCTTAAGAACATCAGAATTTCTTAAGAGAGTTTGTAACAGTTTTATATCAAAGTTAATAAAGCTGTTATTGTTATTGTTATTGATCTTTCATATTTGTGTTATATAAAGTCGAGAATCTTATACAATTGTATTCAACCCCTTCTACAATTGTTATTTACTGGGCAACACTTCTCAACTTACTTCTATTGCTACATCACTAGAGTTGCTGACATCAGTTTTTATTCCTGATGATGTCAAAAAGGGGGAGAAAGTACCTAAAGACAAATGCAAAAGGACTCCAACCTTGAGACTGAGGGATGATTCTAATGATGGTGGAAGCAGAGGAGCAGAGAAAAGGTCAAAGTCTTCTCAAGAGCAAGGGAGACTTAGGTCAAACTCTGCTAGACAGACAAACTCTGAGAGATTAAACTCTGGTGGTCAATCTTCTTCAAGACTTAAGAGTCTAGTGATTTCATCAAATCCAACTACTGATGAAGAGATTGCTGCTAAACTGTTTATGGAAGAACATGGTGGTGAAGCCACAGTAGAAGATATGGATGCTGAGATGAAACTTCTTGCTGAAGAACACCAGAAGAAGGTTGAAGCTGGTACTTACAAGAAAAAGGCCAAGGCTCCTAGGAGAAAGGAACTGGTAATTTCTATTAAAGAAAATGTGAACTCTCAACAGAGTTTACAATACACAAGGAGGCCTGTGATTGCAAATACTGATAAAGGAAAAGGTATACTGGTAGAAGAAGGACAGTTACCAAAGAAGAATTATTCAACCTCTGACGTTGCTCAAGTTGAATCAACGCTAAATCAATCAACCTCTGACGTTGCTCAAGTTGATATTTCTACTAAAATTGTGACAACCTCTGACAATGCTCAAGTTGTACAAACTCAGCTAGCTCCACAACTCCAAGGTTTCTTAAGACCTGTACTTTCTGAAACTCTGAAGCTAGAAGCTGTGGACTTTTCTCAAACCAGAACAGTACATGGAAAGCAATCTTATGATAAATCTGGTTTGGGTTCACACAGAGAAAAGAGAATCAATAACAGTTCTTTTGACCATTCATCACTAGCAGAACCTGGTGTTGGGGTATCTCAAGAGAGCCTTGATAAACTAGAGTCTGTTCAGATGGTTTATCATAGAGGATTAAAGAAAGAGGTTCTGTTATACTTTATGTCTGATGGAAGAGTATACAGAGTAGGAGAAGCTGATGTTCAATTGAAACTATGGGAAGAGCTTGAGTACGCTCTATATCTTCTCAAAATCAAAAATAGAAGTACTCATAATGCTGCTCTAGTTCTAAGAGATAGGATGCTGAAAACAAAAGCTATGCTTGGAGGAGGTGTTTCAAGTGCATATATTCCTAAGTACAGAGATGCTTATGGAAAGATTGTTGAAATGAAGAGAAACAGTGCCAAGTTCAAGACAGCACTGGGTATAAAGGTTTTAGAATTCAACCTAGAGTTAGATAAATCTTACTTTATTCGGCTAGGGAATGAAATGAGGAAGAACAGCATTTATTCTCTGAGAGCTGCTATCTACCAGACTGGAGAAAGTGATCCAGAGCTTAAGGAATTGAAAGAAGTCATGGTGGAAGAGCTAGAAAAAGCTGAAAGAAGGCTACTCATTGACTATCTCAGGACAGTGCCTGATATTGAAAAGATTAAGTAAAGTCTGACTGTAAGTTTTTAAAGTTTTCTGTTCTAAGTTAAAGTTAAACTCTGTTATATTTTAAACACTGCATTTGTTATATGTTTTGACATCATCAATTATCTGATAACTTGTACATTTTTATTATGCACAAGTTGGGGGAGATTGTTAGATATAATTGCTGATGATTGTTTATCAGTGTTTAAGCAACAGGTACTCATCAGAGTTTACCGGAAGCCAGTTAGAGTTTATTAAAGTCTGACGGGGTGAATGTTTGGTTTAGCTGTCGGTGCTTAATTGAAGATTCTAGAAGCAATATATTCTGAAGATGGAAAGAAGCAGAATATATTGAGATGGCTAAATAAATGGAACAGAAGACAGAAGCAATCCTAGATTGATATAAATTGTATAGCTGATTTATAGGATATCAATTAGAGATTGATTATGTAGCTGTGTACTATATAAACACAGATAGGTTAACCCTAAAAAGGGATGCGAATACTGAATACATTATTCTTGTAACCTAGCAGCTCTCTGTGATTCTTTAACATCACTGAGAGAAGAGTTATTTATATAATTCAGTTGTTGATTCATAAATAGTGTTCTCAATTGTTATTATCATACTTATATTGATTATATATTGTGTATTCGGCCTAACAGAGGCCAAGGCATATGAAGCTATTTTTGTTGGTTATTCCAGAAGATCTTACAGGGTGTACTTGATTGACAGTCACCAAGTGTGTTAGATATAATTGCTGATGTTTGTTTATCAGTGTTTAAAGTACCAGGAAACTATCAGAGTTTAGCTGGAGGACCAGTCAGAGTTTGTTAAAGTCTGATGGTCAGAGTTTACTTAGCTGTCGGTAAAGTCAATGAAGATTCTAGAAGCGATATTCTTTGAAGATGGAAAGAAGAAAAGAGATATCGAGATGGCTAAGGAAACGGAACAGAAGACAGAAGCAATTCTAGATTGATATAAATTGTATAGCTGATTTATAGGAATCTCAATTAGAAGATTGTATGTAGCTGTGTACTATATAAACACAGATAGGTTAACCCTAAAAGGGAGGCGAATACGTGAATTATCATTCTTGTAACCTAGCAGCTCTCTGTGATATTTTACATCACTGAGAGAGGAGTTTTTAATTTCATTCAGTTTATTATTCATAAACAGTGTTCTTATTGTTATTCTCATACATCTATTTGATTATATATTGTGTATTCGGCCTATCAATTGGTATCAGAGCCAAGGCTGTTTAATATATACAGTTTTTGATCCAAACACAAGTTATAATCATGGCTGAAAATAGTCAAGCAGGTTCTAAATCTGAGAAGGTTCAACCAACTTCTGTGAGTCGATATGAGACGATTAGGGTTCCAATTCTCAGACCAGTGGAGTATCCAATATGGAAGGTGAAGATGGCCATGTTTCTGGAAGCTACGGATCCAGAATATCTTGATAGAATCAATGATGGTCCTCATATGCCAACAAAACTGTCTCCAGTTATTGCTGGTCAAGAACAAAAGAGCGTTCCAAAAGAAAAGAAAGATTTGACTCCTGAAGACATCTCATCAATTGCAAAGGATGCAAAGGTTAGACATCTTCTCCATAGTGCTTTAGATAATATTATGTCTAACAGAGTTATTGGTTGCAAAACTGCCAAAGAAATTTGGGATGCTTTAGAAGTCAGATGTCAAGGAACAAGTACTATAAAGAAGAACATGAAGACTATTCTTACACAGGAGTATGAACACTTTGATTCGAGACCTAATGAAACTTTGACTGAGACATATGACAGATTCTGTAAACTGTTGAATGATTTATCTCTTGTTGATAAAGAATATGAACTTGAAGAGTCGAATCTCAAATTCCTTCTATCTCTACCTGAAAGATGGGATTTGAAGGCAACGACAATAAGAGATAATTATGATCTTACAGAAACAGATCTCGATGAAATCTATGGTTTGCTTAAAACTCATGAACTTGAGATTGAGCAAAGAAACAAAAGATCTGGAAATAAGACAAAATCTGTTGCTCTCAAAGTTGAAGGAAAACCTCTTAAGAAAGAAACATCAAAGAAGAGAGCTAAGGGAAAGGCTTTGGTCATAAAATCTGAAAGTGAGTCATCAAACTCTGATGATGACTCAAACACTGATGAATCTTCTGAATTGTTAGCACAAAATCACGCAAGCGCACGTGGTCACAAGTAATATACGAATAAGTCAAGTTCGTTCCCACAGAGATCTGATGAGGTGTTCAATTCAATTAATGTACCTATGTAACAATGTATGATTTTTATCCACTGCTAAGACAATTAACAATTTGGGTTTGATTATCTAAAATTAACTAGAGAACAAATTATTAAACTAAGAATTAACTAACTAAGAGGATTAAAATCGATTTATGTATATGAGAATAAAACATGGGATCCTAACTTCATTAAGTACTTCATCTAGAGTCTTTTGTCTTTAATCAATGCATGTGACGGTTGTGATAACTAATCGGATAACACGAAATAAGTACACGCTACCTTTCAGTATACGTATACCAAACCACTCAAACATCCACAAAAGAGATAGAAGTTGGGCAGACACCAATTATGCTTAGACCCTATATGTCTATAAGATTTGAAAACATAACGGTTTAACGAGCAAGTTATCCATTCAGATTACATAGGGCAGGTAAGATGGTTAAAATCACCTACGAATCATGCATGACAAACATACATAAACCTATGCTAGCATGGCAAGTTCTAAACCTCTATATCCACTTTCGCATTCAATAGAGATTAACAAACAATCTTAGATGTTAGCTACGCATCCAAGAAGAATAAGCACAACCAAACTAGGATATCAATTAGCCATCACACACACATCTTTAAAACAATTAACTACTAAAATCCATAAATAAATCCGTTAGAATCCCACGACAATGATTAGTTCATAATAGAACCGTTCATCATCGTGGGTTCTGATGAAAGCATGATGAAAAACAAGAAATCAATGATGTAAATATGAATAAGAGTTAAAGGTTTAGAGGACAAATCCGGAAGCATCCAAAAGTTGCACCAAAATTGAAGAATACAAGAAAAAACTATGTCTAGATCTCCTCGTAGTCACGTTCTTCGTTCTTGGCTCCTCGATCTTGTGCTCCAATATTGAATCTGATCTCTGGTGTATTGTGATGTATTGTGATGTGTTGATTATGTCCCCCCAAGGTGTGTATTTATAGCTCCAAGTTGTCCCTCTTCCAAGCAATTGCCGTTTTTGAATTAGAATAGAATTACGGCAATTTCCGTCTTTGAATGCAATAAGAATTGCATATTCCATGTTTACAACTGATTCTGGAAGTTTCTGGCCGCCCCAAGCAATTACCATATTGATTAGAAGTCGAATTTGTGAAACTTTCCTAATTAAAATCGAATTCTGGAAATTTCTGGCGGTTCTGACTTCCTGGGCGGCCGCGCAGAATTCCAGTACAATTCCTGGGCGCCCGCTGTAAGGACATAGAAAATGTTGTCCTCTTCGCGTGAGCTGTAAGATCGTCAGAATCGGACTTGTAGAACTCCAGATATGGCCAAAACAGTGAAGACTGCGCAACCTACCCGGAAAATCCGAATTTTAATCAAATTAACCTCCAACTCTTGGTTCTGCAAAACTTAATGAAAACACATTAAACACACCACATACTTGAGTTCAAGTCATCAATTTAAGCCGATATGAAGCGTTCCAAGTAGATATAAAATCCACTTATCATGAATCCGAGGATGATGAAGAACAAATGATGCAAATGGCTGCTTTGATGGTGAAGACTTTCAAGAAGATGGGTTTCACGAACTTCAAGAAAGGAAAGAGATTCTCAAGGAGAGATTCAAACTCTGAAAGGAAGAATTTCAGAAAGTCTGAAAGAAGGGATATCAAATCTGGGAAGAAAGACAAGTTTGAAATCCAGTGCTACAAGTGTAAAGAGATGGGTCACTATGCTACAGAGTGCAAGAAAGGAAAATCTGAAAAAGCACTCATCACTAAAGGAAAAGACTGGGAAGACACTTCAGATTCAGATGAGGATGTCAACTATGCTCTCATGGCAACTGTCCAAGATGAATCTGATTCATCTGAAAACAAGGTACCTCTAACAACCTATGCTTATGATATTGATAATATATCTGAATTGAGAATTTATCTTAAGAGCATACATTTTAGTTATAGGGATCAGACTTTAGAAAATGAGAGAATTAAATTTGAGAATCTTAAGCTTAAAGAGAGAAATAAATTTCTTGAAGAAGAACTTGTTAACATGCAACAAGTTCAAAAGGAAAGAGATGATGCTGTTTATGTCGAACAGGAGTTGCTTAAGAAATTTAGGCAACTAGAATCTGATTTGGAAAAAGAAAGAAAGGTAATTAAAACCTGGACAAACTCTGGTAAGGACACACATCAGGTGTTTCAAACAGACTTAGCAGGGTTAGGTTACTGTGAGAAAGATGAACTTAGGTTTAAAGATAAGTTTAAAGTTAGAACACATCTTCAACCTATGAAATTTGTTCCTGAATCCAGTAAGCTAAACTCTGTACTTGAAAAAGAAACGGTTAAAAGAGAACCAGTAAAAACTTGTGTTAAACAGGTTAATGTTGGTTTAATGACAGAAAAACAATTCAAGTTTGCCTATCACTGATGCTCCTATCACTGATACTGTTGAATACTTGAATGGTGAGTTTCTAGATTATCTCAAAGAAAATGGTATAGTTTCTCAGTGGACTCCTCCAAATACTCCACAGTTGAATGGGGTATCTGAAAGGAGAAATCGAACTTTGTTAGACATGGTTCGATCCATGATGAGCTATGCAGATCTTCCAGTATTCCTTTGGGGTTATGCATTGGAAACCTCAGCATATTTACTGAATAAGGTGCCTTCCAAATCTGTTCCTCAAACTCCATATGAGATATGGAAAGAAAGGAAACCGAGTCTTAAACACGTTAAGATTTGGGGATGTCCAGCTTATGTCAAGAAAGTTGACCCTGATAAGCTAGAATCTCGATCCGTTAAATGTAAGTTTGTGGGATATCCTAAAGAGACTTTAGGGTATTACTTTTACACCGATCATAGGGTATTTGTCTCCAGACATGCTACCTTCTTAGAAAAACAGTTTATCCTTGAAGGGAACAGTGGGAGCAAAATAGAACTTAATGAAGTTCAAGAAGCACAAACTACCACGGTTCAAGAGGAAACACCTGTTCAGACTGAACAACCTTCTGTGGAACAGCCCATTCGTAGGTCAGAGAGAGTGTCTCGCCAACCTAAGAGGTATTATGGCCTTGTCATTGAGAATGACAATGAGTTGTCAATCATTGATGATGACGACCCTATGACCTATAATGAGGCTATGAGTAGTATTGACTCAGAGAAATGGCAGAGTGCCATGAAATCCGAAATGGATTCTATGTATACCAACCAAGTATGGACTTTGGTTGAAGCACCCAAGGATGTGAAGCCTATTGGGTGCAAATGGGTATACAAGAGAAAGATTGGAGCAGATGGCCAGGTGGAGACCTATAAGGCCAGGCTGGTGTCAAAAGGATTCAGACAAAGGCAAGGGATTGACTTTGATGAAACTTTTTCGCCTGTAGCCCTGTTAAAATCGATTCGGATTTTGCTTGCGATAACTGCTTACTACGACTATGAGATCTGGCAAATGGACGTGAAAACAGCCTTCCTCAATGGGAAACTTGAAGAGGAAGTGTATATGACACAGCCAGAGGGTTTTGTTTCCAAAGGGAATGAACACCTAGTGTGTAAGCTGCTACGAACCATATATGGATTAAGGCAAGCTTCTCGTAGATGGAACATCCGTTTTGATGAGACAATCAAAGAGTTTGATTTTATCAAAAACATAGATGAACCATGTGTCTACAAGAAGGTTAGAGGGAGCGTGGTAACATTTCTTGTGTTGTATGTGGATGACATACTTTTGATAGGAAATGATATACCGATGCTACAATCAGTCAAAGTGTGGCTATCAAAGAACTTCACTATGAAGGACATGGGAGAAGCATCCTACATTCTCGGTATGAAGATCTATAGAGATAGATCTAGAAGAATGATAGGTCTTACCCAGGGTACATACATCGAGAAAGTTCTTAAAAGGTTCAACATGGAAAACTCCAAGAGAGGTCTCATACCAATGAGCCATGGAGTATCCCTTTCCAAGAAGATGTCTCCTAAGACACCTGAAGAAAGGGAGCGTATGAGTAAGATTCCTTATGATTCGACAATAGGATCTATCATGTACGCGATGTTATGTACTAGGCCTGATGTTGCTCATTCAATTAGTGTGACGAGCATATATCAGTCCAATCCAGGTGAAGACCACTGGAAAGCAGTGAAGAACATCCTTAAGTATTTGCGAAGGACTAAGGATATTTTTCTTGTTTTTGGTGGATCTGAGTTGAAAATAGAGGGTTATACTGACTCTAGTTTTCAATCAGAAAGTGATGATAGTACATCCATGTCAGGGTACGTGTTTACTCTAAATGGTGGAGCGATTAGTTGGAAGAGTTCCAAACAGTCTATAACGGCTGACTCCACAGCGGAAGCAGAGTATATAGCTGCAAGTGAGGCTGCAAAAGAAGCCGTTCGGATGAGGAAATTTGTTTCTGAGTTGGGAGTTGTTCCTAGCATTGAGGAGCCTATTGTGTTGTATTGTGACAACAACGCAGCAATAGCACAAGCCAAGGAACCTAGGTCTCATAAAAATAATAAACATGTTTTGCGGCACTTTCATTTGATTAGGGAGATCATTGAAAGAGGAGATGTCAAAATTGAGAGAGTCGACACACACAACAACGTAGCAGACCCACTCACAAAGACATTGTCTCAGATTCACTTTGATCGTCATAAAGAGAAGATGGGTATTAGATACCAGTGTGATTGGCTTTAGTTCAAGTGGGAGATTGAAAGTGTTTGTCCTAAATCCAATCATGTATGATGAGTTAGGAAGAACTTTCTTGTATTCTTATTTGATTTCATTAATGTTAATAAAAGACTTGTTTTGTTTTTATTACGAGCTTTATCTATTTAAAGTGTTTTAAATAAGATGTTCCATAGTTTAGAGTAAAGCTTCTAGAATTATAATGAGATTATAATAGTGAGATCTAGAAGATGATAACTCTAGACTTAAACAGTTCCTGATCATAGGATAACTAATCGGAAGTTGGTGAATCCGCAAAGATTGGTACATACTATGCTTGCTCCCGTCAGGAGGATGTCTGTTCTCATAGGCATTTGTGTGGTGAAACTATAGCTAGTATGTAGGTGCTTGTTAGGGAATAAGTTCACTGAACATGACTCGATAAGTTGAATAGCTAATGGAGTTTACTCACGTGTCAATAGTTATTCACTGAGTGATAGTTGTACAAGTGTCCTTAGACTTGAGATCGTTAGAGTTATCTTGTATATAATGAACTATGCTTTGGATTAGTCCTTAGTCTCAAGGACATCCATTAGGTCTATTCTGGGCATAGGGATTTGTGTATGGAGATAGTTAACGTCAATAGAGGATCTACCCCTTCCAGTATAGGAAGAGAATATCCTATGTTATTCTTAGTATGCGAGTTCTGGAATCTCTGGCCAGAGTGTATGAAATTAGAAAGGAGTTTCTAATTTGCATTAATATGAACTTAGCATTATGAATAAGAAATCATATGATTAAATTTGATAAGGCCTGACACGAGATCCATGCCTTATATTTAATCGGGATATTGTAGGGTAGAAGGAATTGATTGTACTGAAACTAATCACTAACAGGTTCTTGGTATTCTAAGCAGTGAATTCATATTATCCGGATAGTCGCGATATGTTGAGAAGCATCCCTCACGATGTAGAATAAATATAATTAATCAGTTAATTATATTTAATGAATTTTAGAATTCATATAATTAATAAATAAGAAGTTTATTATTATTATTTATTTCTACTACCGGCTTAATATTGAACCTACAGGGTCACACCATAAAAGATTAATTTATTGATGAAGGTATTTTGAGAGAGCAAGTTATTTTCTAAATAGTTTAGAAAAGGAAATAATGATTAAAATAGTTTTAATTATTATTAAAGCATTTTATAAGATAAAATATGGGGTTAATATATATATATATATACAGATATATTAAAAAATCCTAGGAGAGCCCTATAAATAGAATGAGATAGTTCATTCTAAAGGACTTGAGTTTTTGTGAAAACCTAGTTGCCACCCTCTTCTTCTTCATCTCTCTCAAAAGAAGAAAAACTCCATTTTTATAAAAGCTTAGTTTTATAAAAAGCTTCATCGAAGGATTATTCTTGGTGGATACCGGTAGAGTGCTTCACACTCTGAGAAGCAACTGCTAGAATCCATTTTTATAAAGCTTCGATTTTCAAGGTATGGTTACGATTCCTCCACTCTTTCATTTTATATATTTTTCTATATGTGCGATACATGGTTTTTACGGAACATATGTTAAATCACGCCTCCGCTCATCCGTAAATTCCTTCATTGAGGAGATTGAAGACTTTGCCATAGATGACAATGAGAAAGTTGTAGTTGGGGAATTATGAGCTTTTCTGCATAGTGCATTGGAAAGAGAAGATGAAGCAAGGCAGAAAAGGAAGCAAAGAAAAACTAAGTGATTCTATCAATCTTAGCTTGAAAAATGCATTAGAATCATTAGCTTATTGAAGCTGAAAATGCTTGTGCATATAATTCTCAATATCTACCCAAAGCATTTATAGAAATTATGCAGTTCAGAATTAAAGTTGTTTCTATTATTCTGATCTTTGTTAGTTAAGTTGTCAGCTTTAAAATCAAATTGGGGGAGATTGTTAGGATTTATGGGTAATTGCATATTGTTGGTCCTTGTGTATTGAAGAAGGGGGGGATGAATGCAATACTGATAAAATTCAATCTCAGTTTCAACAACTAAAACTAAGATTTAATGTTATCAATAATATGTATGCATTCACAAACAGTATAGTAGAGAAGACAGGATTCACAAAATAAATGTTTTATTTATTTTGCAAAGTGTTGCTACAACCTCAAGAGAGAATTCTTGAGCTTCGATTTTTCTCCAAGACACTTGTTTGTCTTTCTTACTTCCTAGAATGAATTGATAGTCTAAGTATAAAACTAATCCTATCACTATCAACACGGGTCTGTGAAGCTGCTGTCATTATCAAGTGGCAGCTTCTTACAAAGTGTCTACCCATGTGACTTTCCTAAATTGCTAACAATGTCAGATATACATTACAAAGAAAGCAACCTAGATTCATTCTATTTCTATCTAAAACAATTCAGCAAATAGAGACTTGACCTTGCTCTTGAATTGATTCGCTTTTGTTTGCAGTGCTTGAAGCTTCTGTCGTAGTCTTGCAGACTTGGTGCAGCTTAGGGATACTGCAACACGCCTGTTTCTTGAACATTGAAACTGTCACGGGGTTTGACTGAGAAAGATACCTAGAACAAGGATCTTTCTCAACACAATTACTTTTGCCGCAAAGCTTGCTGTCACAGGAATGTGCTTTTGGTGACAGTAGGAGTTCCCCGCATAGTGTGCTGTCGAGGTTTCCAAACTTGCTGTCGAGGGCTAAAGTTGCTGTCGCGTAGTCTTCCGCCAATGTTGCTGTCAGAGTGAATATGCTGTCTTGACTTGCAACATTCTGTCTTCTTGTAATCTTACTGTCAATGCTTATGACAGTAACCTTTATTCATGCTGTCATCTAATATGCGTTCTTTGAGGCTTGAACACAGAAAGTGAACTTGTTCCAAATTACACAATTAAAATAACATTGCATACTGATTACAAGAACATACTTTGGCTGTGACAGTATGTTCTACTTAATTAAAAAATTAAGTATATACAAAGTTAAGTTGTTCCTATGCTATCACCCATAAATCCCAACACATATAAACAACTTAACTATGTAATTAGTCTTTAATTAGACTAAGAGAAACATTTTGTCACAACCATGAAAATGTTCCATGTAATATTCAAATTGTACTATCATACATACATGTAATAAAGAATGTAATCTGGAAGAAGTTCACAATGTTCAAGCCCCAGAAAATATTCTACACATGACAAGCACAAGGAATAAACATGATGTCAGGATTCTCGACGACGACAACTTTACAAGGAACATCAGACATGCAGTCAAGATAGCACTCTTCATGACAGCAACTTTCAGTCTTGACAGCAACTTTGGCAGAAGCCTGGAGACAACAACTTTGTACCTTACTGTCAGCACAATCTACAAGGTCAAGACAGTAGATTTCCATGTGACACTGCAGTCCTAGGATAATCTTACTGTCTGATTTAGAACATCCCATGACAGCAGAACTTGGTGAGCCCGGTACGATGTCTCAAGGGAGGACCTGTTTGATTTGTCTTCAAAGTAAAAAAGTGTGACAGTCGTTTCAGTAGCAGGTGATGTAGAATTCACATGATTCTGCTATAATCCTCAAAGACTATGACAGAAGCTTGAGAGAGAACAAGATAAAACTTACCAATTCAAGGGTATGCAAAATCAACATAAACTGAGATTGAGTATGCTACAAAAAGAATGTATCTAGATTGCTTTATAGTTTATGATTAGACTATCTAGTATACATATTAGGAAAGGTCACATGTGAGGACATTGTAAGAAGTTGTCACTTGAATATATAAACAGCTTCACACCTCACATGTAACTAGGAACACAATCTAACATGCTTAGAAAGCTACTCCCACAACTCAATTGTAATTTCTCTCGAGATAGAAGCTGGAAACTCAGTTTTTCCAGGTTGTAGCAAAACTCCTCACAAAATAAATAAATCAATTATTTTGTGAATCTCTGTCCTGTTTAGATATTGTTGTTTGCATGTGTTCTAACTGATAATTGTGAATCTCTTTCTTTGTTGTTGGGAAAAGATTTTAAATTATCAGTATTGCATTCAACCCCCTCTTCTGCAATACTCTCAGGGACTAACAATTGATGTTGAACTCACAAAGCAGAGGTAATTGTCTCGACTTAGGGGAACTACGGAGGGCAATCCAGAAGCCTCGTACTCAGAGACGGAGGCAAGGGGTGGCACGCGGTGGCGGCCTCCACCCCAAAACCCGGAATAGTCAAAATTTTAGTATTAAAATTCATGAAAAAAAAAATATCTACATTTTTATTGCAAAAAATTCACAATATTTAATCATTGCCCCCTCAAATATATATGAATATAATTCTATAGTGATGAAATTTACAATGTTAAAAATGATTTTGAACTAATATATGAAAATTTAACTATATTATTTTTTTAGTAATAAACTTAGAAATTTTATTTAATAGTAAGAAATTATTGATAAATTAGTTTATGAAAAAATAAATTCACCCCCGCAACTCTTGATTCCTAGCTCTGTCCCTACTCGTACTTGAATTCTAGGAACTCCTCCTGCAAAGACTTCAAAACTTGTAAACATGTTCTTCCTCATCCAATTGTTTATTCTATGGTTGTCTTCTTCTTCTGTTTCCTTTTTTCTTTTACTAAATGCTAAGGTTGTCATTAACGCGAAATGTCTGAGGTCTGATACTTATGTTCAAGTTTTTAAGTAATTTGCAAATTACAAAAAGCACCGTACTAAATGAGAGTCACTTTTTCTCTCTGCCCCTCTAAACCTTTTTTCTCACCCCCCCCCCCCCTTTCTTCCTACTTCATCCTAACCCCGGAACCCTAGCCGCCACCTACCCCCTTTTTCATCCTCTTACCTCCTCCTTTCTATTCCTCTAACCATGCTTCCTCACCATTTCACCCCTTCTTCACCGGGTTCCTCGGACTCGGGCAACGCTTTGACTTGGGATGAAATTCCATTTTGGGTTGAATCTCCGGACATTATTGATGATTCGTTTCTTGAATCGTTGAAAGATAATTCTGTGGATCTTTCTCCACAAGTGAGTTGTGAAGGCTTTTCTGGAAAAGGCAAAGGGCTAGCTATAGAGACGCTACCTGTTCACCTCTCCAGTGGTTCTTTCAAAATCAGCGGTGGTAACAACATCAGTGATGTTCTGAAAGTCTCGGATAGAAGGAGGCTTCGACTTGATGCTTCATTTGCGGCTGGAGTGTCTTACACCTTTCCAAGAGAGCATACTCTTACCAATCGTCTTGTGGATGATAATGAGTTTGTTTTCTTTTCTCCTGCTTTACATCAGGATAGTGACACTGGTTTTCATAATTTTACAACTAGAAATGATATGCTTAATGTTAATGTTAATGTTGGTGGATTAGCCAAAGATGTGAATATGGCCAACTTTAATGATAGAAGGTATATCAGTAAGGTTTCTATGATTGGTTTCTTGGTTAGGGATTCTATTCCCCACCGATTTGATGTGCTTGTGTTTTTAACCATTTGAAAGGGTTATGTGATATGAATCACCATGTTGAAGGCTTCTTTGATAAATTAGTTTATGAAAAAATAAATTCACCCCCGCAACTCTTGATTCCTAGCTCTGTCCCTACTCGTACTTGAATTCTAGGAACTCCTCCTGCAAAGACTTCAAAACTTGTAAACATGTTCTTCATCATCCAATTGTTTATGCTATGGTTGTCTTCTTCTTCTGTTTTCTTTTTTTCTTTTACTAAATGCTAAGGTTGTCATTAACGCGAAATGTCCGAGGTCTGATACTTATGTTCAAGTTTTTAAGTAATTTGAAAATTACAAAAATCACCGTACTAAATGAGAGTCGCTTTTTCTCTCTGCCCCTCTAAACCTTTTTTCTCCCCCCCCCCCCCTTTCTTCCTACTTCATCCTCACCCCGGAACCCTAGCCGCCACCTACCCCCTTTTTCATCCTCCTACCTCCTCCTTTCTATTCCTCTAACCATGTTTCCTCACCATTTCACCCCTTCTTCCCCGGGTTCCTCGGACTCGGGCAACGCTTTGACTTGGGATGAAATTCCATTTGGGGTTGAATCTCCGGACATTATTGATGATTCGTTTCTTGAATCGTTGAAAGATAATTCTGTAGATCTTTCTCCACAAGTGAGTTGAAAAGGCTTTTCTGGAAAAGGCAAAGGGCTAGCTATAGAGACGCTACATGTTCACCTTTCCAGTGGTTCTTGCAAAATCAGCAGTGGTAACAACAGCAGTGATGTTCTAAAAGTCTCAGATAGAAGGAGGCTTCGACTTGATGCTTCATTTGCGGCTGGAGTGTCTTACACCTTTCCAAGGGAGCATACTTTTACCAATCGTCTTGTGGATGATAATGAGTTTGTTTTCTTTTCTCCTGCTTTACATCAGGATAGTGACACTGGTTTTCATAATTTTACAACTAGAAATGATATGCTTAATGTTAATGTTAATGTTGGTGGATTAGCCAAAGATGTGAATTTGACCAACTTTAATGATATAAGGTATATCAGTAAGGTTTCTATGATTGGTTTCTTGGTTAGGGATTCTATTCCCCACCGATTTGTATGTGTTTGTGTTTTTAACCGTTTGAAAGGGTTATGTGATATGAATCACCATGTTGAAGGCTTCTTTGTTTTTAATTTTGATTGCGCACAATAAAAAAATGAAGCTCTCTCGATGGGGTTCACAATCTTGAAGGATAGTGTTATGGTCTTCAAACCTTGGCAGAATAGGGTGGGTTTTAATTACTCAGAGATAATAGCCAAATTTGTCTGGGTCACCTTATCCAAAATACCTATCTCCTTATTATCTTTAGAAGGGATTGGTTACATTGCTGGTGCAATTGGAAAAGTGATATGCTCTGCTCAAACAATCCTGAGTTGAAAGAAATACAAAGTGCGAAGATTTTGATCCAAATTGACTGTGTGAATCACAAGCCTCCTTGATTTTAGGTACAAATTCCCAATGAGGATCTTACAGACCATGTGCGGGTTCCTGTTCGTATTGCTTATCATGAAATATCCAATAATCCGTTGGGAGCTAGGTTCTACCCAAAAAAGAACGACCAGATGCTACTTGGATCAACTACTTTCCTAGGATGCCCTGTTTCTCATGATGGCATTAACTCTTATGACTCTGAGATCGATGAACACACTTCGGCTAAGTGCAAGCCAGGTAAGAATAAGTCCAAGCCGATTGGCCTATTTGGCTCAGGGCATAGTCATAGTGGATTTCAGCAGAGTGATGGTAGCAGTTGCAGGCTAGGCTCGGGCATTAGTACTCTTGAGAGAATGGAGGCTTCTAATAGGGATGGTCAGGGGAATCAAAGGGTGACTCTTCCAAGGGATGGTGATCATACTAGAAAGTCTAGGCAAACTAGAATCGGACTCATTCCGCAGGACATTATTGGGCTCGCCGAGGCTCGAGCGAATAGGCACAGAGGAGGCAGTGGCTATGGCAGCGGTGGTAGGCGAGGAAGCAGGGTAGAGGCAGAGGCGGAGGTAGGAGCTGGTAGGAGCAGTGCAGATTTCAGATGTGGGTCTCCATAAACAAGGATTGTTGGCCGTCCAAATCGCCCAAGCCGTGGAAGACACAGTAGGAGGGATGGTAATGTAACAAATGTGCCACATAGGCATGACAGATGCCCTGCTGGTATGGCAGGCTCTGGAGCTATTCGAAAGTGGTGATCTTTGGGTTGTTAGACTTCTCTTTATGTTTTATAAGTGTTAACGGAGTAATTTGGTGATAACAAATTCGGGGAAGGTTGCTGGAATTGTGGTGGTGGTTAATAACGGTAGGCAGTGTAGGTTGAGAGGGTTAGGGTTTATGATTTGAGGATGGCTGAGATTGTATGTGAGATTAGGTCGCGATTAAGGTTGAATATTGAATTCTCTCATGTTCGCTAGATCGAATCGTGCCATAGAATGTGCCTACGTACCCTTATTTATAGGGATCAAGCCAAACGTAGTTCTTTAGGAGCAAGTAACCCATATGGGTCGGGTTTCCTTCTTTATTAGGCCAAAAGGACCGGGATCACCACCTTTGATACGCCATCATGAGTTGTCATGGTCTTGCTATTTTCTCAGAACTTAGCGGTTAGGTCATTGATCCAAGATTATCGGAGTCAAGGCTTATCATGAACCATGGAAAAGAATAACGAAAGACTAGCCCTGTGAGCATCAAGGGGCGATGCCCTTCGACCCCCCTAGTAAGGCGAAGCTTACTAGCCTGGATGGGGTCTAATCTTCTGCAAAAATAAATATGATTCAAACAGCTTATGTACCTTCTGGGCGAGGTTCCTTTCGGAAGGCGAGGTTCCATGTGTAACTTGAGCATTCCTGTGGTAGGCGACGTTCATTGGGCTAGGCCCAATTCGTGCCTATTTCACACATGAGCGAGGTTGGTGGGTTATTGAGCTAGGCCCAAATCACACACCCCTTCTTGGATATTTATTATATTCTTTCAAATTAACAAATTTTAGGTAGCATAATATGAGGTAAAGACGAGGCTTATTACAAATATGGGTTAGACCCATTGGATATTCCTTGTTAACGGTTGATAAAATTTATCTCCTTGCTACGGTTCATGGGCAACAAACTATTAGGGTCAGACGAGGCTTCCTACATGTATGGGCTAGGCCCATTGGATACTCCTCATTTTTGTGAATGCTTTAGCAAACTAGGTCTTCTTTTCTCAGCCCAAAGGAGGGCGACGCCACCGTCAAGGGCGAGGTTGACATTTCCGTAGTAACAATTACCCCCAATTTCTTGCAACGAGTGTTCGTAAAAGAAAATTACCAGGACGAGTCCTTCGCACGTGTCGCTCTCCTTTTGAAGATTATCAGGACGAGGTTCTCTGGTAATCCTCACCTCGAATAATCCGTTTTTCTCAAAAAAAATTAATAACTTTCCCAACTGTCACTTCTCGATTAAAGTTCCCAATAACCAATCAGGGATAGCCTCGTGGCAATTTTCCACTGCCTATATAAAACCTCAAATTTTTCTCATTTTTTCTTAACTTCCCAAAAAATCTATCAAAGTTCTGTCTAATTTTCCCTGTAATTGCAAGGCAGGGTTGTTGAATTTAGTGGACGAGGCTGTTCTTTAAAGAGGTGAGGCTCCTTTTCTTCAGACGACACTGTTCAACTACCATCTGTTTAAGGTATCTCTCGGTTTCCAAATCTTTATTTAACGCAGCTTATATCATATATTATTTCTTAATTATTAGGGTGACGCTTAGGGATAAATTGAATAAGTTAGAAACATTCCTCCTTTCAATCTTAGATAGGGATGGCAATCGGGTCGGTCGGTTCGGGTTTTGTATAAACCAGACCCGGGCCCAAATATATATCTTGGACCCGGATCCGGACCCAAACCCACTTGGATCCTGAATGTCAAGATCCAGACCCGACCCGTCGGGTTTCGGTTCGGTTCGGGTTTTGATCGGGTCCCGATTGATTTTAACTTTTATACAATTATTTATCAATTTAATACAAACCTGTATATAAAATTTTGACTACAATAATCGAGCTTCTTAAATTCTAAGCAAAATCCTTAACTAACAAAATTCATAATCCAAATTCTAAACAAATCCAAGAGTTTTTTAAAAGCTAGTTTACATCATCCAAAGATACATAATCAAAAAATAATCTAATATTCATATTAGAGTTTAGAATACAAAAAGGAATTAGAAAGTTTAAGCATAAAAACATACCAACAAATTGTGTAGCTGTTTTCAGAGTTAGTGGGAGAGTGAAGACATCGATCGAGTGTGAAATCTAAAACTGGAACTCTAGAAGTGGAATAAGTTAAAGAATTTAGAATAAGAGAATGAATTAGGATATGATACGTCAATGTCTCAGTAACCATATATCACGTAGTCAGGAAGTTAAAGTGGAATTCTTAAATAATAATGATTTAAAATATATTATATATACACCATATTTTTCATATATATATATATATAATTATTATTCGGGTTTCGGACCGGGTTCGGTTCAGGTTTCGGATTTCGGGTCCGGTTCGGTTCGGTTAGGGAAATATCCAAACCCGACCCTAAATTTAATCGGGTCTATATATGAGATCCAAACCCAGACCCAAACCCAAAACTTCGGGTTCGGTTGGGTCTTTTTGGGTCGGAACAAGTCGGGTACCCATCGGGTCGGTACAAATTATCATCCCTAATCTTAGAATTATGTGCACCTCTTCGAGGGCGAGAACTTTACATTCTCTTCGTTAATCACACTCTTCCACTGTACTCCTTACAATCCACACACTAACACTGTCCTCGCCCTCTTATGAAGACGTGGCTTCATCTTCTTCTAAAATTTCACCTCCTTGTAGCCATCTGGATAGTGTCAAGATCGCCTTCTACTCGAATTAAGTAAGACTTATTTATTCGTGGCTTGTAATATTTGACTACCGTTTGTTCTTGGAACAAGCATGAATCCATTAGTGGGCTGGGTATCCGTTATAGATCCCCGTTCTAATTATAAAACTAGATGCTTTAAAAAAAATACCGTACTTCTATCACAAGATTCAGTTATTTGGGGAAAAATGAACTCCGATATCTTAAAAAAATATAAGAGGTCACGGCTGCAATATACTTTACAATGAACATCTTCATACCAAATAAGATAACTGATATAGAAAGGCTACAATTAAAAGTTGATTGAGACTTGAATAGCAAAAAACGGTAAATTCAAATATGCTAAGAAAAGTAGTGGAGTAATTTTAATGCCCAGAGAAAATAAAAGAAAAAAAGTTAGAGAAAAGAGAACACTTTAAAGTTTAAATCTGTGGATAGGAACATCCGGTGGCTTGGGATTTAAGCCACAAGTCTAACACTTTAAATTTTAAATCTGTGGCCTATGTTCTAAATGTACAGTATTTACTTCATACCTAATTAATTATCATGTTTTGACTTTTAGTGATCAAATTAATTAATTTCGATTAAAGAATAAAAATTATTCAATTTTTATTTTGAAAAACTGAAAATTATATTTTAAATAGATGAAATGCACTTTTTATTTATATACATACTAGCCTATAACTCGTGCAAGGCACCTGCCTTAAAAAATAATAAATTAAAAAATTTAATGTGAACGAAAAATAATAAAATAAAAGTAAAAATTAATATGAGAAATTATAAAATGAGAAACTTAAATATTAATTGGAACATAAAAAAATACAGATGAGGATGAGAAAGATAAATGAGGTATTATTAATATTATTTTATAATAAAATAATAATAATAATAAGGACAATTTAAAATCTAACATGTTTTAATTAAAAAAAGTAATTTTCCGTGATATTTTTAGAAGTGTTTTAATTATATTAATTGTATTTATTAAAAAAATACGTTGACATATTAAAATAAGTAAGTTTTTTTAATAAGGACAAATAGAAAAATTAACATGTTTTAATTAAAAAAAAGTAACTACCCATAATATTTTTAGATGTGTTTTAATCATATTAATTATATTTGTTAAAAATAGGTAAGTTTTTTTTTAATAATTAAAAGTATTAAAATAGGTTTTAAAATATAGAAGTAAGGGTTGCAGAGAGATTTTAGTGATAACAAATATAAAAGTTAATATATTTTAATTTAAAGAAAATTGTTCGTGATATTTTTGGAAAAGAAGTAGATTTTGTTAGAAAAAAATGTTTTAACTATAAAAAGCAATCAGCTAGTTACTATTTTTATATTATTTTATTATTTATTTAATAGATTATTAAAATAGGTTTTAAAATAAATAAGTAAGGATTGCAACTCATATTTTTGAAAAATAGAGATTTTAGTGATAACAAATATAAAAGATAATATGTTTTAATTTAAAGGTAATTGTCGTAATATTTTTTGAAAAGGAGTAGATTTTTTTAGATTTTTTTAATTATAAAAGAAAATCAACTAGTTATTATTTTACTATTATTTTATTATTTATTAAATAGAGTATTATTTTAAAATAAATAAGTAAGGATTGCATCTCATATTTTTGGAAAACAGAGATTTTAGTGATAACAAATATAAAAAGTAATATGTTTTAATTTAAAGATAATTGTTATGATATTTTTGTAAAAGGAGTAGATTTTGTTATAAAAAAATATTTTAATTATAAAAGGTAATTATCTAGTTACTATTTTTATTATTTATTAAATAGAATAAAAGACCGAAACCAAAAATCAAAACTTTCAATGTTTCGGTTTTAATAATATAGTATAGATTGAAATTATTTTAATAATATAATATATTTGAATTGTAGTCAAAATTTGATCAATTTAATTATTTAAAAAATAAACAAAAAAATAATAAAGAAATGTAGGAGCGTTCTGTAATTGTGATTTAGATATATAATCTGAGATGACATGACATGACATGTATTTAGAATGCTAAAACACTCAATCAAGCACGTCAACGCCCTGATTACTGGCCGTTAAGTTTATTTCAAGGATGCGTAAAGGTAATTTTGCAATGTCGGCCCCAATCCGACCAAGTTAATTTAGTTTAGTGTTTTTGAAGACGAGCGCACGCGTTTTTATTCCTCCTCCTGCAAACGCGTTGAATAGTCATCTTTTAAAAGGGGCTCACAATTTACTACCTCTGCCGTATTTTTTTTGGTTAGATTAGTTATTTTATAGGTTCCGGAAATACGACATATTTCTTTTTCAAAGTATTTATATACCCCCTCTTTGATTTTTTGGTGGTCAAGCTAATTACATTAAGTAATAAATCACTCTTAAAATTTTAAGATGTTACAGGGGACTTAAGCATGATATAGGCTCAAACATGATTTTATACTTTTCAACAATATGATTACCATATAAAATAACAAAAATATGAAATTATAAATTACTTTTTGCTTTTAAACATATTTTACATATTATTCTATTTTTTGATAATTTAAAATATCAATCATAATTGCAAACAGAAAAGAAATCACAAAGGAAAAATAAATACCTAGTCACAACTTTTAATTATGTCTTACGAACACTTATTCTACTTCTAATAGAATTTTTCATTATATGTATTTCTTATAATTTCGAACTCTTCTACTACATAAATTCAAAAACCGATTCTACTTCCGATAGAACTTTTAATTATACATCTAAGCTATTAATTTAAACTATACTCGTTCATAAATTCGAACACATATTATACGTCAAATATAACTATTATTTATACGTCTTCCCTTGAAATTCGAAATTTTCTCCTCTATTAATTCGAACGCATTTTCTACTTCTAATATGTTAAGAGATATTTTTTTATTAATAGTGTTTAAAATTCTAAAAAATTAGAAAAATAGATTGAGACGATCTTGGAGACGCCATCTAACATCGTGCATATCCTCCTTTATATAAATATAGAAATTCAAACTCTTCTCCTCTATAAATTCGAATACATATTCTACTTCTAATATGTTAAAAGATATTTTTTTATTAGCAATATTTAAAATTCTAAAAAATTATAAAAATAGATTGAGACGATCTTGGAGGCGCCACCTAACATCCCGAGTATTCTTCTTTACATATACTAGCTTAAAACCCGTGTGATACACAAATTATTTTTAATTGTTGTTATTTTATTATTTGTGTTTTAATATTTTATTAATTATATTTGATAAAATACTAAGTAGACATATTAAAATAGGTAAATTTTTTAAAATAACTAAAAGTATTAAAAAGGTTTTAAAATAAATGAGTAAAGATTTGCCCGTGATATTTTGAAAAATAGGGGATTTTAGTAAGAAAAAATTGAAAAGGTAACATATTTTAATTGAAAAAGGTAATTGTCTGTTATATTTTTGGAAAAAAAAGGACATTGTTAGAAAAATAGAAAAATTAATATGTTTTAGCTAAAAAAGGTAATTAGTTAAAAATAGGTAATGTTATTATTTAATAACAATAGACCAGTTACTAGTATTTATATTTTTATTATTTATTAATTAAAATAATGGACCGAAAACCAGAAAACCAAAAAACCTCGAAACCAAAACTTTGAATGAAACAGCTATTATATATTAGTATAGATAAAAAAATAATGTGTTTTATTGCAAAAAGTAATATTTATAAATAGGTAATGTTAATATGTAATAATGTAATAACAATCGACCAATTATTATTATTTATATTTTTTATTATTTATTAATTAGAATAAATTACCGAAAACCAAAAAATCAAAAAATTTGAAAACGAAAACATTCAATTAAAAGGCTATTATATACTCCTTTTGTCTCATTCATTTATTTACACTTTCCTTTTTGAATGTCACATCCAATTATTTACGTTCCAAAACTAATATGAATAAAGTTTATTCATATATAGTTTGGGGGAGGGGGTCTATGAGGCAGACATGGGCATTATTTCTGTTGAACGTGTTTCTAATGTCTTTAAATGACAAATTGGGAAAAGATTAAAATTGTTGTTTTGGGAAGATACATGGTGTGGATTGTTGTTCTTTAAAGATGGTACTCAGCCACAAATAGAGACTTGCCAATTTGGAGTCGTTCTCTTATAGCGTGGGAAGAATCTTCTGCGTTTTCCCTTAATCTTTTAGTGGCTCACACTCATTTTATATGTCATACACTACAACAAAACTGCCCATTTACGACGGTCAACTTACGACGGAAAAAAAGCGCGCCTAATTTACGACAGAATGACGGACAGAAAATCCGTCGCAAGTTTATTATTTTAATAATAAATTTTCACATCAGCGAAATAAATTTAATTGTAAAATGAATTATTTTTTCTAGCGGTGAACTTACGACGAAAAATCCGTCGTAATTTCGTTTAGGGGTCAACTTACGACGGAATGTTCGTCGTAAATTCATTTATTGTAATTAAATTTAATTGTAAAATGAATTATTTATTGTAAAAAAATAATTTAGTTTCTTTTATTTTTAAATGAAACTGATTAAACTTACGACGGAACTGACGTCGCAAGTTTAGCTATTACTTTAATACCAATGTGGGCCCCATTGGTTCAAACTTACGACGGAAATGTTAACTTACGACGGAACTGTGAACTTACGACGCAATCCGGAACTTGTGACGAAAATCGGAATTTGTGACGCAATTCTGAACTTACTACTTGAGCAAAAGCGACGGAACAATTTCGTCGTAAATGATGGCATTTACGACGAATTCAATGCAAAAATTCCGTCGTAATTGGCCCAGTTTGTTGTAGTGATACGTTGGTGTGGTTGCATAATATTGAATTAGAGGCCTTAGAGCATATTATTAGCACAACCAATATTTATCAGCATGATTCTTCAAAGGTTGTTTTTTGCTCAGATTGTCTAGAGGCAATTAATCTAACCAGGAATAGGTATATTTGTGAGGATTTGAAAGATTTGTTTTTGCCTACTATTAAAGTGTATTATCTGCACGCAAGTAGAGACTATAATAGAGAGGCGTATGTGTTGGCAAAAAGGGGAACAAGGAGCAATAATCTGTTTGTTATCCTCAAGGGCTATATAACAATCCTCTCAGTGTTTTTTAGGTTTCATCTTTCTCTTCACACTTTTTCTCTATTGGTCATCATAAATAATTTTTGGTTTCCTCCGTCTCACAGTGTGATCAAGATTAATGTTCATGGAGTGTTTGAGGATATGCCAACGACCAATAGGAACTCTAATGGCATTGGCATTATAGCAAAGGATCATAATGGCAACTTTTAATGGGGTGTCATGGGTCCACTTCCCGGGATGAAGGGTTTTCAATCCCAGATATGAAGATCGCATACAAAATACAAATCCTTCATGTACACATTGAATGTGACAATGTTGTTGCTTTTGATATGCTTGTAGAACAAGATGAGGAGGAAATCGAGGAAGAAGGGCTTATTGTGGCTGTACAACAACTCAATGTCGTCTTGTATATTGTATATAACAAGCAAAATGAACATTTCCCTCCCCAAAAGAGTTGCAGGATGTATTTTGTGTACGACACACGCAATATGGCTCCTACTTACATGGTTGTGCATGCATTAAACTACTGCTCTAATTTGGTGGAGGTTATGTCTTGTTTGGTGATCTTTTTTGAAATCTTGGACCTTGATAATGACAGTGGCCCCCGTTTACCCGCGTTTGAAATTCTCCCAACCTTTGCTTTAGAAGAAGTTGTTCAAATAATTCCATATTTTTACTCCTTCCCGGAGGAAAACCACCTCATTGATAATCACTTCCTCCCATATGTCAATGATGCACTTCCTTTTGATAGTCAGCCTACTATGTTTGGTAATGATATAAGGGTAATTAGTGTAGATAAGACATCAAACTTGATTGGCTTTGATATGCATCAAAACTCTTCTTGCTTTCCTTGGGTTAATGCTGATATACGATCTTATGTTGATCATCATTCTCTTCTCTCCAATGATTGAAATGTCAATGCAACTAAAGGGGTGGCCATGTCATCAATGGAGCCACCGCATCCATTTGTTTATGTTGGGACTGTGACTTATGCTAATGGGGATAAAGGTAAGGGTTTAATGGATGAGAATGCTGAGAATTACTTGCCTCTTTCCTTTGTCAGTCAAAGTTCTTCCTCCCTTATGATAAATCCGACTTCATTAACTAGTTTCTCCATCGCTAGTTCGTTCGAAAAGGGGAGGTCCCTTAGAGGTAAAAGATGGTGAAGAAGTCTTCAATGTGATAGATGATTAGCTATAGTCAGTGGTTGCATGTTATATGTTTGACTTAAGTGTTTTCCTCTAGGTTTATATTTGTTTATCTGCTTTCAGTTTTGCCTATGATCTCTTTTTTGATTGTTACGTTTTCTTCATAGTTGATGTAAGTGTCGTTTGACTCCGTTAATGAATGTCTGCTTACCCAAAAAAGAAAATTTAGCAAATCTCGAGCTAGTTAAGTTTTTCATTGAATTATGTTCAAGTTTATAATTACTTAACTCTTGATTTCTTGATGGTAATTGATTAATATCTTAATTACTTAAAATTTCTGAATTATTCAAATTTAAGATTAACTAGTTTACCAGCGACTTTATAATAATTTTTTCAAATTTTTCTAAAAACTATTTTACAAAAAATATTTTCAAACAAAATTATATTTATAACATGAAATTAAGGTTTCTTTTAAATTCTCCGTTTATTGTTGTTCATTACCGAAATTTTGAATAATTATAGAAAAGGGTAATTGTTTAATATATTTTATTATTTTAATAATATATCAAATATTAGTATATTTAAATATTAAATATAATATGCTCCGTTTATTTTAAATTATATCAAATATTATTTTAATATATTATTTATATTATTTAAACATGTTAATTATATAATATGTTATATAAATAACATATATTATTTAAACATGTTAATTATATTATATGCTCCGTTTATTTAGAAGGAGCATATAATATTATTTATATTATTTAAACATGTTAATTACCAGTTATTTGAATAATATTATTTTAAAATAAATAATTAACATAAATATTAAATTCTATAATATAATATGCTCCTTCTAATGAATTGATCTCTCGTTAAACATGTTTACTCCCAATAACTGGTTTTCTCGTTGTTACCAAATTGAACAGAAAACAAACTAATTACTTAATCAATTACATCATCTATTAATAAATTTTTTATTGTTTAAAATACAGGTAATCGAGAAAATAAATGAAAACAGAATAAGGCTTATATATTTTATTTTATAAAAACTTGTAGTTTCTGTAAGTATTATCTTCTACATAATTACAAGGTAAATATTTTAAAAATGATTTTTAATGTATATGTAAAACATATAGATAAATTAAACGTGGGTTTTTTACAAAAAAATTATGAGAACATAATTTTTAATAATTTTTTTAGAAGAATGTAAAGATGATAATCTGATTTCAAGATAAATTTTAGAACTTCAAGGAAAATATATGAAAATATTAAAATGATAACTTTAGGTTTAAAAGAAAGTTTAAGAAAATATCAACATGCTAATTTGACTTGAAGATAAATTTTAGAACAATATTAAGATAGTAATTTGACTTAAGAAGAAAGTTTAGGAGAATATAAGGTAATTAATATTTCCATTACTAAATATTTAAAATCCAATTTAGATATTTTCTACTCAAATTGTCTTGCACCTCATATTTAACTTCCAAAAAAGGGATAATAGGGCGTTTAGGAGAATATTAACATACTATATTTAGTTTCCTCCGTTAGAAAATAATAAGAAAAAAATTGAGAATTTATCTAATAAACTAAATTTAGGAGACTATTAAAATTGTAAATTTAGTTTCTTCCCTTAGTAAATATTTTAAAGGCAAAAATATTAGAATTATAAATTTAGTTTCCTCCATTAATAAAGTTTTTGAAGGCAAGAATAGTATAATTGTATATTTAGTTTCCTCCATTAGTAAATATTTTAAAGTTAATTGAGATATTTTTGAATCTTTAACATTAATTACTCAAAATTTTGAGAAAATTAGAAAAATGGATCGAAGCGATTTGAGCCGCCACCTCACCGACCTCGTCTTCTCCTTTATATAATTACTAGTCGACTAAGTCGCGCTTCGCTGCGGTCCTATAATATTTTTTATAAAATTTTCAATATTAACTATTTAAGAAAGAAATGAGAAGAAAAATATAAAATATCATATAAATAGTTGAACACGATATTTTACCAAGTAAACATACATAAAAAATAAAATAAACTATTTACATAATTTTTTTATCGATTTTGTGTCATTTTCTTGAGCCGACACCCGTTGCACTAAATACATATAAATAAAAAATAATAATAATAATATGCAATAATAAAATTTAAGTATTACTACTGCTCCAAACTTTATCCTTTTGTATTAGTACAAAACTTACAAATTTCTTAAATATTCCTGGACTTTATATGCCGATTTGTGTCATATTTTATTGAGTTGATGCCCGTTGCCGAATACATATAAATTAAAAATTACTAAAAATATGCAATAATAAAAATTTAAGTATAAACCATCGCTTCAAACTTTAACCATTAGTATTACCACAAAAATTACAAATTTCTTAAATATCTTTATACCTTATATGCCAATTTGTGTCACATTTTCTGAACCGGTGCCCATTACACTAAATACACATAAACATAAGCAATAATAACAATTTAAGTATTAACAACCGATTCAAACTTCAATAATTCGTATTATCACAAAAATTAAAATTTTCTTAAATATTTCTAGATGTTATAACAATTTTTTTTGTACGTACATGTGCATCATTATAATATAAAAGATTCATCACGAAAAAATAATTGATTTTTACATAATCATTTGGTTTCTTATGAATTTGAATGTAAGTAAGGGAAGTCATTTTTATTTTAGTTAAGAATAAAATTAATACTTGTTTAATTGAATTTTAAACAAAATTGACTTTTATATATTTATTGTCTTTACTATGAATTTGAATGTAAATAAAGAAATTCAATTCTCTAAACATGATTAATTAAGAAAGAAATATATAAAATTGTAAATCTATCATGTCTCATAAAGTATTAAATATAACTTTAATTATTTCCCAAAATCAAAAAAAAAAAAAACTATATACAAAGTTAACATTTAAAATAATTATTATTAGCTATAGAAAATTGGCAAAACTTTTATACACGCATGTACTGTTAAATCATCACCATTGTGCGTGTTCAAACTTATGCCCATGTCCAACTCAAACATACATACATATATACCTAAAAAGGTTACATATTGATAAACGAAAATATCTATTAAAATATATATCGTTTGTGTATGTTCCATGTTGCTGCTAATTTGCAAAATCCAAAGTTACAGATGTCACAAAAAAAAAAAAATCAAAATATTTAAACAGTTATCATGATATGCAGTGTTATTATTGAACATGATTATATTTGTCTGTTGTTATAATAAAATTCTCAAATTTGTGATGTGAGTCCAGCAAATCAGTATGTCATATTTTTATAGACAATTTAAGAAATAATATAAAAATTAAATTCTAAATAAGATTATAATATAAAAATATAATAAAAATTAAATTGTAAATAGCATTTTAAAGAAGATGTTGAGGATCCTGAGGTCGACCTCAGTTAATTTTCATGAGGTTATACTCAAATATCATGTTAAAACACGAGGGTGCTATTGTAATTTCAGCATCTTATATGTATTTACAAAATTGTCATTAAAAATTTATACTAGAAAAGCCCATTACCTTAGAAATTTCCTGAGGTCAACCTCAGGTTCTTTTTTCTTTTTAAAGAATTTATTCTTTATCCTATAAATTGCAGCGGCCTTATTATATATCACGAAAAAAATATATTTGTCTTCTCCTTTCTAGTACAAATTGTTAGATCAGGATTCAATGATCGTCAGGATCTAGACTCAACTGATCAGGATTGCTGACGTCATCAGTATTGCATGGTCATCAGTATTGCTCAAGCGTCAGTATCAGGATTATCATCAGGATTTATATCAGGACTGAGATCAGGATTGATCATCAGGACTGGAAGTTGATCAGGATTCCTACTTCGAGTTATATTTGGAGTCTAGTTAAATAAGGAAGTTTATTTTGTTGGTTCCTTATTTATAGTAATGAAGCTATCAATTTAGGATAGGTTTCAATTTTTGTAATTGATTAGGACTTATCTTGTAATTGTTAGAGAAGCTGTGTAGTATTTAAACACAGTTTAGGTTTCGATTTATATTGATCACATACACGAGTATTTTTGTAAACTAGAAGCTCTCAAGAACATCAGAATTTCTTGAGAGAGTTTGTAACAGTTTTATATCAGATTTAATAAAGCTGTTATTATTCTTACATATTTGTGATACATAATTTATTAAGTCGATAATCTTATACAATTGTATTCAACCCCCCCCCCCCCTTCTACAATTGTTATTTACTGGGCAACAATTGGTATCAGCGCAAACTGATTTAAATTTGAATCAGATACGATCTAAGATGTCGACAAAGTATGAAAGCATGAAAATTCCCATCCTGAAGAAGTCTGAATATCCAACATGGAAGGTAAAGATGCTGATGTACCTGGAGGCTATGGATCCTGACTATTTGGACAGGATTCGTGATGGACCATATACTCCTACGAGACTTATTCCACAAACAGATACTGTACCCGAACACTACGCGGTAAGGTGAAAACAGATTGGACTCCGGAAGAGAAAGATGATGTTCTCAGAGATGCTAAGATAAAGAATATCCTTCACAACAGTCTTGATGCTGTCATGTCAAACAGGGTGATTGCATGCAAGTCTGCAAAAGAAATTTGGGACACTTTGGAAACTCAATGCCAAGGATCTGCCTCTATGAAGAAGAATGGGAGGGCTATAATTATTCAAGAGTATGAACAATTTGATGCTAGACCTGATGAGAGCCTTACTGACTTGTATGATAGATTCCTGACACTCCTGAACAACCTATCTCTAGTAGGCAAAGAGTATGTATCTGAAGATTCTAATACCAAGTTTCTGAGAGCCTTACCAGAAGAATGGGATACACAAACATCAATCATTAGGCATCAGTATGATCTAAACACTGTGTCTCTTGATGAAGTCTATGGGATGCTCAGAACCTATGATCTTGAGGTTCAACAAAGGAAGAATAAGAGAAGCAGCAAGGCAAGGTCTATTGCCTTGAATGTTGAGGCTAAATCAAAAGGAAAAGATGTGGAGGTCTCTCGAAGGAAATCAAGAATAGTTGAGTCAGATCCTGATGACTCATCATCAGATACTGATGGCAATCCTGATGCCAATACTGATGATGATTCTTCTGACTCGGACATGGAAGAGATGGTTGCTATGATAGTCAGAGGCTTCAAGAAGATAAAGTTCAAGAAGGCTAGAAGACAAGGCAACTTCCAGAAAAAGACCTTCAATGCTGACAAAGACAAGTACAATAAAAAGGACAGCAAAAGTGGCAAATTTGACAAGTCAAAGGTTAGATGCTACAAATGTAATGGAATGGGGCACTTTGCAACTGAGTGCAAGAAGGCTAAAACACTCATTACTTCAAGCAAGGATTGGATGGACTCTTCCTCAGAATCTGATACTGAGGTGGTCAACTATGCCCTAATGGCCAATACTGATGATACTGCTATTTCTGATGATAAGGGTAAAAAGAAAAATGTGTTAGTCATGGATAGTGGATGTTCTGTGCACATGACTGGAAACAAAGCCATGTTATCAGAATATGAGGAAAAAGATGGCCCAACTGTGTCTTATGGAGATGGAAACATTGGACAAACTTTGGGATATGACAATATAATCATTGGAAATGTCATCATTGAAAAAGTAGCTCTAGTGAAGGGACTAAAACACAACTTGTTGAGTATTAGTCAAATCACTGACAGAGGTTATCATGTTCACTTCTATTCCACTCATTGTGAGGTAGTCAGCAAAGAATCAGGAAAGACAGTATTGACTGGCTACATGCATGGTAACATTTATGAAGGCAACATTCAATCAAATACTTATGGCTCTCCTACTTGTCTCATCAGTAAATCATCGGTAGATGAAAGTTGGAATTGGCATAAGAAGCTTTCTCATCTCAACTTCATCAACATTAATGAGTTGGTTAAGAAAGATTTGGTTAGAGGATTGCCTAAAGTTTTGTATACTCCTGATGGACTCTGTGATGCATGTCAAAAAGCTAAACAGAGAAGGACATCATTTAAGAGTAAATATGAATCCTCTATTGAAGAACCATATCACATGCTACATCTTGATCTATTTGGACCAGTCAACATAATGTCCATCAGTAAGAAAAGGTACACTCTTGTAATTGTTGATGAATACTCTAGATTCACCTGGGTGTATTTCCTGCACAGAAAAGATGAGACTCCAGAAATACTGTTGGATCATGTGAGAATGATTGAGACAGGCACAAAGTACAAAGTCAAGATTCTGAGAAGTGATAATGGTACTGAATTCAAGAATTCTAAGATGAAAGAGTTCTGCAAATACAAAGGAATTATTCAACAATTCTCTGCTCCTGGCACACCCCAGCAAAATGGAGTAGTAGAAAGGAAAAATAGAACTCTTATTGAAGTTGGCAGAACTATGTTGGAAGAAGCTAAATTGCCTACATATTTCTGGGCAGAAGTAGTCAACACAGCATGTTATACACAAAATCTCACTTTAATAAACAGACATGGTGTAAATCCCTATCAAATGCTCAAGGAGAAGAAACCTAGTTTGAAACATCTGCACGTGTTTGGCTGTAAGTGTTTTGTTCTCAGAACTCATCCTGAACAACTAGGGAAATTTGAGACAAAGGCTGATGAGGGAATTTTCATAGGCTATCCTGCATCAAGAGCCTTTAGAGTTTTTAATTTGAGAACAAGAACTGTCATGGAGTCAATACATGTATCTTTTGATGATAAGAAGATAACTGGAATCAATGAAGACTCTCATGATAGATTGATTTTTGAAAATGAAGCTACCAAAGAACCTGAACAAATGGAATCAGATACTGATTCTCCATCAGATACTGATGATCCATCAAATCCCGATGAGACACCAAATCCTGATGAAGCACTAAATACTGATGGTGCTAATACTGATGATACAAATAATGGTGATACATCTAGTAGTGCAAATGTTGAGGGGGAGCAACAGCAAACTGCTTCAAATTCTGAGACTACTCAGTCATCAGGAGAGAATTCTTCAGATACTGATTTAAGTGACAATCCTGATAATCCATCAGGAGTTGACAGCAACAATTCAGGGGGAGCTTCCACTAAAGCAAATTCTTCTAATCAAGACAACACCAATCTAGGGGGAACATCTACTTCAAGGAATAATTTACCACCAACAAGAAAATGGACAAGAGATCATACTCCTGATTTGATAATTGGAGATCTTGATGCAGGTGTTAAAACAAGAAGTGCAACTCAGAATGAATGTCTATATCACAACTTTCTATCAAAGGAGGAGCCTAAGAAAGTTGAAGATGCACTTAAAGATGCTGATTGGGTTACTGCAATGCAAGACGAATTGAATGAATTTGAAAGGAATGAAGTCTGGAAACTGGTGCCAAGACAAAAGAATAGGTCAATTGTTGGTACAAAATGGATTTTAAAAAATAAGACTGATTCAGATGGTGTAATTATCAGAAACAAAGTAAGACTAGTTGCAAAAGGGTATTCTCAACAAGAAGGAATTGATTATGATGAAACTTTTGCTCCTGTTGCAAGACTAGAAGCCATCAGGATCTTTTTGGCTTATGCAGCTCACAAGAAATTCAAAGTTTTCCAGATGGATGTTAAAAGTGCTTTCTTAAATGGTGAACTGGAGGAAGAAGTTTATGTTGAACAACCTCCTGGTTTCACTGATCCAAAGTATCCAAATCATGTCTATAGATTGGATAAGGCACTTTATGGACTAAAGCAAGCTCCAAGAGCATGGTATGAAACCCTAGCTCAATTCTTACTGGAAAGTGGATTCAAAAGAGGTACTACTGATAAAACTTTATTCTATTCGAATCATGGTGAGGATTTGTTTTTAGTTCATATTTATGTGGATGATATCATTTTTGGGTCAACAAACAATAAGTTGTGTGAAAAGTTTTCTAAGCTTATGCAGTCAAGATATCAAATGAGCATGATGGGAGAAATGAGTTACTTTCTTGGTCTTCAAGTTAAACAGACTAAAGATTGGATTTTTATCAATCAGTCAAAGTATACAAGGAATTTATTGAAAAGGTTTAACATGCAAGATTGTGCTACTGAAAATACTCCCATAGCTACAGCTACCAAACTTGATCCTGATCAAGGTCCTGAGGTAGATGTAACTCACTACAGAGGAATGATTGGCTCTTTATTGTATCTCACTGCCAGTAGACCAGATATCATTTTTGCAACCTGTCTGTGTGCAAGATTTCAAGCAAAACCTAGGGAACCCCATCTGATAGCAGTCAAAAGAATCTTAAGATATCTCAAAGGCACTCCTTCTCTTGGTCTTTGGTATGCAAGGGAATCAGATTTTGGGTTGTGTGGTTATTCAGATGCTGATTTTGCAGGATGCAAGATAGACAGGAAAAGTACTTCAGGAAGTTGTCAGTTTTTGGGTGGTAGACTAGTTTCTTGGTTTAGTAAAAAGCAAAAGCCTATCTCTACTTCAATTGCAGAAGCTGAGTACATTACTGCAGGAAGTTGTTGTGCTCAGATAATGTGGATGAGAAATTAGTTGTTAGATTATGGCATGTCATATTCAAAAATCCCTATTTATTGCGATAACCAAAGTTCTATTGCAATGACAGGAAATCCAGTTCAACATTCTATTACTAAACACATCAGTATTAGATATCACTTCATAAGAGAACAGGTTCTGGAAGGAACAATTGAACTTCACTTTGTTCCTACTGATCAACAACTAGCTGATATATTCACCAAGCCACTACCTGAAGCTACTTTCAAAAAGTTGGTGAATGAACTTGGAATGATGAACTTTGAGAATTTCTGAGGAAAGCTACAGAGAGGAAATCCTGATGACTATCAAATCCTGATGGTCATTCTGCAAGGTATGTAATTTTGATCAAATCCTGATAGGACACAATCCTGACAGGAAGTCAACTGGTCAATCCTGATGTGCAGGTCAGTATTTCATTGCTTAATTTGTGCCTGATTTTTCGTCAGTTACTGATGAGAAATGTTTGAGTTTTAATTGGACTACTGTATACGCGCGTGTGTCACACTGATAGATATATACATATAGATACACATAAAAAGCGGTGCAATTATGTTTAATTACGCACGTAATTTGTCCACTAATCATTTTTGCACAAATCATATTTTTTCACCTGTCATTGAGAGTAATATTTTGTTTTAACAAAATACTTTTGTTTTTCTAAATTCCTGATTACTCTCTCATCGTCAATTTTTCATCTTCTTTCTCTCTCTGTGCTCAAGAACCCTAAATTTTTAAATCTCAATTCTCAAGTTTTCTATACTGTTTTAATGGCGTCTTCATCATTCATGAACAAACAAACTGTAATTAGTGGTGTTACATTTGCCACTAATAATTTTGTAGCCATTTTAGATCATCAGGATTTGCCTTCTGAATTTCACATAGTACAGGATTTTCTAGCTTCAAGGCCATTGAAATTTGCTTTAACAGAACCTGCAAGTGTTTCTTTTAAGTCAGTTATGCAGGTGTGGAACACAGTTACTTATAATAGAGGGCATTCTGGCTCAATCCTGATGAGTTTTGAATATGATGGGGTTACTCACTATGTGACTCCTGCAATTGTGGAGGAAGCATTACATTTGCCTGTTGTTGGTGATGTTGTTCCTGACAATGTTTCAGACTCGACTCTATTTGAGTTTGTTACAAAATTGGGCTACAATGGAGAAGTAAAGAGGTATGGCAACCTCTTTAGGACGAAGCTTAAGAAGGAATGGAACTTTTTCTTTGATACTATCAGCCGCTGCTTCCTGAATAAGACATCAAATTTTGATGCTCTACCATCAGGATCACTAAATATTGGGTACTCTCTTATCTATTCTCAAGTGTTTGATTTTGGTAGTTTAATTTTAAAAGCTTTAAGTGATAGGAAGTCAGATAAGTTAGGTTATGTCTGTTTCCTTAGATTTTTTTCAGCTAATCTTTAATCACTTCTGTCCTGATGTTGTTTTTGAAGAGGATGTGATTCTACCTATCTGTAGAATTACAGAGAATAATATTAAGTCCTTAGTCAATAGTGATAAGGCAAATGGTTTTTCAGGCAATGCCTTTATTCCTGATGAGGTCAGGCTTTTCTTAAAAGAGAAAATGCCTACTCAATATGGATCAGTTTCTGATGCTATGGGGCAAGGTCAATCACACCTTGTTCCTAACCCAAGAATCCAACCAAAACAGTCAAAACAGTCAACAGCCACCTCTATTGTCTCTCAAAAGACTTTAGTTGTAAAATCTAAGAAATCGGCTAAAACTGATGTGTCTAGAAGACAATCAGGTTCAAAGGATTTTTCATCTACACCACTCACTCAACAGAAGATAAAAGGGGGTGTACAAGGGGCCCTAGTAAAGAAGATAGCTGGTAGGACTGAGAAGGTTGTTGAGGTTAAAAGAAAGTTGGTTTTGAGGGATGAGACTGATTCTGAGGATGATATGCCAATATCCTCTAAGATAAAGATGAACAAGGAAGTTGCTGATACTGCTACTGAAGCTGTGGCACCATCTTCTAAGCCACAGAAGAAAAGGAAATTATCAAATAGCAGGTATTATATTCCTTTGGAAAAGAAACAGGATACTGATGATCAGGATATCTCAATTCCTGATGAGCAGTCAAATCCTGATGCTCAACCAACTCCTGATGTTAGTATTCCTGATGATGCACCAAGTCCAATGATAGATATCTCAAGCTCTCCAGCAAAAGCCTCTCCAACTTCAAGAATTCTAGATATATCATGGGAGAAGGTTGCTGAGACTACTTCCAAACTTTGATTTACTCATCCTTTGGATAAGAAAAGGAAGGCAGATGAGTTTGTTTTTACTAGACAGAAGAAGCTGAAAGGATCAAGCCCACAAGAACCTGAACCTCAAAGTGGTTCAGAAGCTATTACTGATGATCCTGCCCCACAAGAACCACTCAATCAAAGTTTGGGTGAAGGCATAGCCATTGGAATGGTCACACAAGAACCATTTTCTCAAAGGGAGAATGAAGACATTTCTATTCCAACCACACAAGAACCATCTTCTCAATGTGAAGATGCAGGCAAAGCTACAGTTTCTGAGGAATTTCCTGACATTGCTCAAGGGGTTTCTGGTGCAGATGAAAAATTGGTCGAGGACACTTTCCATGAGGGAAGTCCACAAGAACCTTTAACTCAAAGTGTTAAAGCAGCTTCTGAACCTCAGGCTCCACAAGAACCATCAGTAACAAATCCTGATGAATGCCAATCAAATCCTGACGGTGTTGCTCCTGACGCTAGTGGTGCTCCTGATGCTGAGCCAATCCTGATACAACCACTTAGCTCAAGACCAATGACAGATTCTATCACAGCATCACAGGACAAACTTAAAGGTATTGTTATTCCTGATCCTGATGTTACTCATGAATCTGATGCTGATGATAGTGATGATCGTGATGATGATAATAATAATGAAGAGAAGGATCAGCTTGCCACTGCTATTAAATCTAGTCTTGGAACCAACTTTGGTTCTTCAAGCACATTCATGACTGGCAATGCTATTACAGGAAAGGATCTTCGACAAGACTTTTCTGGTCCTTTTGAGATTGATCCTGCTGAGCAGCTGAGATTGCATCAATGGAATAATGAATGGTACAGGTCTGATGACTCTGTTAGCTATCCATATGCTTTAGATCATGCTTTTAATGCTGCTAATCATTTGAAGGCTACTACTCTTTTATCCAAAAGCCTCAAGCATGAAATTGATTCTATCAAGGAAACAACTGAAAGAGTGAGGACTGATATTTCTCAGAACTTTACAAAGGTGCCTACTGTTCTTCAACTCAGGGTAGTAGAATCCCAAGTTAAGTCAATCATTAATGAACAGTCTTCCATCAACAGCAGAATTGATTCTCTTGATACAAAGGTAACTGATATATAAACCTCTCTTGCCTTAATTTTGAATTTATTGTCAAATACTGATGTCAAAAGGGGGGAGAAGGTAATTCAAACAAAATGTACACCTGATCTAGTACTGAGAAATAATGATGATGATGATCATACTGGAAATGATGGTGATGATAAAGTTCTACAAGGAGAAACCTCTGATGTTGTTGTTGTGAAGTCTACAATTCAAACTTCTCAAAGTCAAACAACGTAGTCAACTCATGTTTCTGATTCTGGAGTTAAGACAGTAAGGACACTGGTGAAATCTCAGATCCTGACGGAAGAGCAAATCCTGACAGGTGATCAAATCCTGACGCCTGGTCATGGACATACACTCTCTACAATTCCTGAAGGTGATGAAGATGTTCTAATTGCAAATCCTGAAGATGCTGCTAACTTATTCCAGAAGTTCAAAACAAGATATGTAAATGTTGTTACTCTTTATCACACTGATAAAAGAGTTCAACAATTGTTTGCAAGGAAAGCACTCTCTACAGCAAGTGAAGAATATCCTGATCTCTCACAAGAAGAATTCTTAAATCAATAGAGAGAAATGATGGAGAGTTTTAATAACCCTGCTCCTACTAGAGGAAGAGGAGGCATAGGAAGGAGAGGTGCTAGAAGAGGTAGAAGAAGCTCATCAAATCAATCAATGCCTAGACAAACAAGGTCTAGAGGTTTAAGAATAGAAGAAATTCCTGAACCTACTCAAATTCTAGTAGTTCCTGACATGTCTACTTTTGGTGATGATGGAATTGTTGAAGAAGAACCTGAATTGAGGAGAAAATCAAGACAATCAACTCTCAGTAATACAGCTCAAATTGAAGATTCTAATCCTGACATTGTTCCTGGCACTGTTCAAGATCCTGATGAATCTGAAATTCTACAAGAGGTTGATTTGTTAATTTTATCTACTGTGGTTGATTCTCACAAAAAGGAAGTGGATGAAGAAGAGGAAGACAGAAGAAGAAAGATAACAAGATCAACAAATAGAGATTTCAATCTCTATGTTCAAAGACTTAAACTCTCAAACAGAAGGTTGTGGAGAAATCCAAGTAGACAACAACCTCAGCTAGAAAGAAGCTATGCTTTTGAAAAAGAGAAAGACAAGAAGTGGAAACACATTGACACACCTAGGTGTAATAGACCTATCAATTTTCAGAATGGTGGAGTTATAACAAGTGCTTCCAGTGTTGCTAATTTCTCTGATTCTGTGATTCATATAGATCAAAAGCACTCTGGTTACAGATGTTCTCAAATCTAAGGCAAATGACAAACAACTCAAGAGAAGGTATTGGACACAGGGATGCTGAATATTTGAATATGCCTCATGTTGATCCTTATGCCTTAACTGAAATTGGAGGTATTTTAACTTCTGAACACCTGAACAATTTATTAGCTATTGATATAGTTATAGATTGTCATGATGGTACTGAAAAGAAAGAGAAGCTTCTGTATTTTATGAAAGATGGTAGTGTGAAGATTCTATCCATTCAAGATTTGTTGGTGAAAACTACAAAGGAACTGAAATATGTTCATTATCTACTTAAATGGAAGAACAAAGTGTGCAAGGAATGGTCAGATATGATTATGTCAACAATAAGGAGAAGATTTCAAGAAGAAAAGAATTTCAATGGTAATTATACTCCCATGTATCTAAATCTAAGAGGTCAAGATGTGAAAATGCAAAGGGGCACTACTGTTAAAGAAATGTCCTTTGGCATGAAACAACTTACTCTCAATCCTGATGGGAAGGAAATTGCTTACCTCCTAATTGAAGATCATAGTCTACCAAGAAGTTCAATTCAAAATCTCAGAGCAGTTATCTACCAGATTAATGAGGAGGATGAAAAACTCAAAAATCTTAAGAAAAGACTGATTCAAATTCTTGAAGAAAATTTGTTATCCAACTTCTTAAAGATGAATCTGTTCTATCAAAGAATTTAAACAGATAAGTTGCTACTGTAAATATTTGTACATTTTGTAAATATGTTTTTGACATCATTGAATCTAGGAATCTATACTTTATTTTACAAAGTATGAGATTGGGGGAGATTGTTAGATCATGATTCAATGATCGTCAGGATCTAGACTCAACTGATCAGGATTGCTGACGTCATCAGTATTGCATGGTCATCAGTATTGCTCAAGCGTCAGTATCAGGATTATCATCAAGATTTATATAAGGACTGAGATCAGGATTGATCATCAGGACTGGAAGCTGATCAGGATTCCTATTTCGAGTTATATTTGGAGTCTAGTTAAATAAGGAAGTTTATTTTGTCGGTTCCTTATTTATAGTAATGAAGCTATCAATTTAGGATAGGTTTCAATCTTTGTAATTGATTAGGACTTATCTTGTAATTGTTAGAGAAGTTGTGTAGTATATAAACACGGTTTAGGTTTCGATTTAAATTGATCACATACACGAGTATTTTTGTAACCTAGAAGCTCTCAAGAACATCAGAATTTCTTGAGAGAGTTTGTAACAGTTTTATATCAGATTTAATAAAGCTGTTATTATTCTTACATATTTGTGATACATAATTTACTAATTCGATAATCTTATACAATTGTATTCAACCCCCCCCCCCCTTCTACAATTGTTATTTACTGGGCAACACAAATGAAATGTATATTGAAAATAAAAGAAGTTATTATATTTTTTTCCCCGATTGTGTGTTCCGTTTTCTTATACCGACACCCTTGTAATAAATGTATATATATGTACAAAAATAATTATTATGTAATAGAAAAAATTATTAATAAATATAAAGACTTTTTTTACTAAATTTGAAATTTAAAATATTTAAATTATAAATATCTCAAACCTGAACATTATTGTTATAGGTATGCCAAGGTCAGATTCTTATTTTTGCTTTATACAACACCTTTTTCCAGTTATTTTTGTTTTTTACGGATTAAGGCATCAAATTTTATATAATAATCATAGGGGAAAACAATCTAATTAAAAAATGAGATTTACAAACTTTTTATAAATGAAAATTTTAAGAAATTTTATTAGATTTAAGAATATTGAAAATATAATTTTTTTTTCTAAAGATATGAAAATTTAAGAATTTTATATTATATAAATTTACTTGTATAATTATTTCATCTCTTCAAATTAGAATGTCAAAAAATCTCACGAATCTTCCTAAACCATCATTGTTTCTTAGACCACGATATAAATACCTAGCTAGCCTAAGACAAATATATTATAAAAAAAATACTACACGTTAAATACTTAAAATACAAATAACGACTTATACATCTATTAAAAATAAATTACAAAAATTATTTGTATCCTATGAGAAAACATGCTATTAACTTAAAAGATTCTGTAAATAAAGCTCGACTTTCTATGTTCTTTGCATCTGGCTCAAACAACACTAGCCAAACAACACTGCTACCAACGATCTTCTCACTTAAATAATATACATAAAAAAAATCACGTACAAAATAATTCACGATAAGAAACATAATATTAAAGTAGTGTTCCATAAATATACTTTATTCTATAATTCATGGCCTTGGCTCTGCACCCTAATCACAATACAATTTTCACGTTCAACTACACATAATATCAGTCTTAACTTTATAGAATATTAAATTAAATATAAAAGGGAACAATAGTCAAAGCTTATGCCGTAATGGAGAACATGTATACCAAAATTTAGAATCTGTTGTACATAAAATCTAAATAATATTAAAACAAAATTTAGAATCTATTGTACATAAAACCTAAATAATATTAAAATCTTACTTGGTGTTACAGACATAAAAACTCTCCAAATTTTGAAACGGAGTAGGCAGCGATTTTAATACATCAAACAAGAGATTATCCTAGAGCAACAAACAATAAACAAAAATTAGAAAAGATGAGCCTTATGATAAAATATCATAAACACATAACTAAGTTCCGAAAAGAAAGAACAATCTAAGAAAACAATTAATGCACACAAATATGTTTGTGTACATTTATTATAAAATTCTCAAATTTATGACGTGAGAAAAATAAACCAGTATATAAATATAATAAAGATTAAATTATAAATAGGATTATAATATAATGATATAATAAAGATTAAATTTTAAATAAAATTAATTTTTATATATTTATTTTTTCCCCTATAAATTCTAATCTAAATAAAAAATAATAATTTTATTAAATTAAAATAGAGAAGCTCTAGAAAAAAAGATAAATATTTTTCACAGAATTTAAGAGTGTTTCAATACGTGAATTATGTTTAGTGTTTCGATTCTAATCAGTGTTTTCTTTTTTTTAAAACAAACTACATACAAGAAATTTGAACGAACATTACAGTATGAAATCGATGTCGGTGTGTTCTTGACTGTGTTTCTTTGCGGCTTTCTTCTAGGGTTAGTTGAAGTCTTCGTTTTAATTTTATTATTGTATGTGTAAGATCCGGGAAAATTATGTGTTATTATTTGATGTGAAATGAAATTTTAATTTCATATTAAGAGTTATTAAATGATTTCACTAGTACAAAAATGATCTTTTACGTCGGTTCTATCCAAAGGCGACGTATAAAATACTTATATACGTCGGTTCCGCCTAAAGGCGACGTATATAAGTGTTTTATACGTCGGTTGAGGAAAAGGCGACGTATATAATTCTACTATATACGTCGGTTGAGTAAAAGACGACGTATATAATGACATTATACGTCAGTTGAGGAAAAGGCGACGTATATAATGCTACTATATACATCGGTTGAGGAAAAGGCGATGTATATAATGCTATTATATACGTCGGTTGAGCAAAAAGGTGACATATATAGATTTTTTTTACATCAGCCATCTTAAACTCCGACGTATAAAATTGTCTCTTTTTATCAACAGACGTGTAAAATATTTGAACCCAAACGTACTTCACTCTTTTATTTCCCCAATGCTCTCCACTATCCCCAAATTCAACCCGCTCTCAGTCTCAGTCTCTCTCTCTCGCTTAGGGTTTCATATTCTCTCAATCACACACATTCAATTTCTAACTTCAATTTCGTTTAGGTAAATTCTCAATCCTATCAATTTAGATCTCACTGTATATGTATATCTGTATACTAACTGATTTTGGTTCTAAATCGTGATTTACAGGAAGGCGTGGGTGATTGGGAATCGATAATAGAGAAGCTATTGAATGAAGAGTAAGTTGATCTGCTCTCTCTCCTTCTCTCTCTCTCTCTCTCTCTCTCCTTTTATGTCTCTCGCCCTCTCCCTCTCTCTCTCTCTCTCTCTCTCTCTCTCTCTGTTCAATGTAAGTTGCTATTTTTTCTACTTAATTTTGGTGGGTTTTTGATTAATTTCTTAATTTTTTGCTTAGGAATTGTTGGTAGATCTTGTGTGTGTAGAATTGATTGTATGATCACTAATTATTTTAATTCACTAGTGGATGACTTAAATTCTTTTTATGTTTTATTGTATTTGTAAAATTGATATGTATATATTTAATTTTAGTTCTTGAGGGGTTTTTGTATGTTTAATTATGTTTATTTTACTGTTCTTACAAGTTTAATGTTAATCTGAATAGTTTGGACGAAATATAGAGACCGGAAATAGTTTTGCCTTCCCCCACAACACAATTGCGTTTTTATATGTATAATCAGTTACATTTCGGTTTCTTTTTGTATGAAGTACTAGGTTTTAGAGTTTTTCGGCATTACCGTTAATGACTTGTGATGTGGGCTGTATTATTTTGTCTGGACTTATGTTTATTTTTTAATTGCTTTCAGATAAAACCTTTACACTCTAGGGTTGCCCCTTATGTCAAATTTAAGACTTCTGGTTATTTTTCTACTATGGCTTCATCTGTTAGTGGGCTGACATCTTCTTCATCAGTACAATCCATGTCTACGAGTGAACCTGTTGTATCAGTTGATTGGCTCCATGATAACTTGCGAGATCCGGATATGAAGGTATGGTTGGTCAGTTTTCATAATACGAAGTGATATGTATATATACATATAGTGAGTAATTTTTTGATCATTTGATGTATATGTTTAAAGGTAAGGATAGATAAAAAAAACATTACACATGTTGGGCAGGGGAGGTGTGGTGTCATGTTGCATCTGCCACCAACTTGTGGTCTAAGTAATGCAACACATCTATATGATTGTGGCATCGCAGACCTAAATATTAAGTTTTTAAGAAGAGGAGAATGAATGGCCCTGTTTAATTACACTAGATTACATTTTGTTTCTATTAAAATGTCAAGATGTCTCGGATATGAGTAATTTTTAAGGACCAGGACTGTTGTCTTTTTATATTTGATCTGTATATTCATGACTTGATTATATTTTTAATCAGTATAAAAACCAGCATGTGTGTCTTTTAATTACAGTGTTACACAATCAGGCCGACCTCACATTGAAGTCCAAACACTGTTTTCCTAACAAAATGGCTAATAGTAGGACATAATTGTTTTTGTGCTGATTTAATGACATTTTCAGGTTCTAGATGCATCCTGGTATATGCCAAACAAACAGAGGAACCCACTACAAGAGTGTCAAGTATGAAATGGATTCTTTTTACTACTTTCCTTGTGCTGCACATAGTTTTTTGGACTCTAGAATTCGCTGCGGATATTTGCACGTGAACTGTCGTTTGGGACAATGTAGATAGTTTCACTTCTGTACTAATGCATTCTTATTTTCCTTTTCTGCATTGTGTATGAACAGGTCGCCCACATTCCTGGTGCCCTTTTCTTCGACGTTGATGGAATATCAGATCAAGCTACAAATGTGTGATTCTTCTTCCCTTATTTTTTAGAAGCTTATCTGTTATTATATATACCAGAGTAAATAACTGGTAGGGATGCAACTGAATCGAGTTTAGATTGATTAATGTTGCTGAAGCATTTGAGTCGCAAATGTCTGATTATATTAGGGGACAGGTATATGTTACGATATATGCATTTTATTTTTGTCTTGCTGAGCTTAATAAAAAAAACTTAATGTCCTACAGGTTGCTTCTTATTATACAAGGCAGCCTGTTATGCCCTTTCAGAACGGATGGAACAGCTTGTCTCTACTACAAAACAAGCAGTCTCCAAGCAACTTAGTTTTAAATTTCATCATTGAATTATCATTCAATCTCAGTGTAACTTGTACAATCTTAATTACATGACATGGTTGACCCATTAGATCGGGAATTTGTAAACATTTTGGTTATTGTAGTTTTTTTTTTCCCCAAAGGTTATTGTAGTTTTTGGTTGTACAAAATTTTGTTAATGTATGTTTTTTTGATTATTGCACAGGTTTCTAGGTATGATTAGATTACAGAGGAACAAAATATTTTTTTTAAAATTTTTTGGACAATATACGTCGGTTGTTTAGAAGAACCGACGTAAAAAGATAACAATATACGTCGCCTTTTTGTTTTATACGTCGGTTACTCAGACTTTTATACGTTGGTTATTTTGGTCTTTTACGTCGGCTTAATAACCGACGTATATTCAACCTATTACGTCGCCTTTTTAACCGACGTAAAAGACTGTGACTTTATACGTCGCCTCTCTATACGTCGCCATTTAACCGACGTATAAGGTCGATTTAACCGACGTAAAAGGCCTGTTTTCTACTAGTGTTTATCTGTTTAAACGTGCTAAGTTATTCGTTAAATGATTGAATATGTGATATTGTGGTGCTATGTGAAATGTGTGGGGAATTAGAAACTATTTTGAAAAGGGTGTCATACTATTTTATTCTATTTTAATTATTGAAAAGAAAATTTGGATCGTTCCCAAATTATTCGGGACATTGGTATATCGTTCGTACTAATATTTCATTCGTTAAAGTGGGAAGTATTCGAAAATATTCGTAATGGAGGTATTTTGGTTCGTATATTTTGTATTAAACGATACTTGTAGTTATCCGTACTTTATGGATGATTATCGTCTCGAAAAACGTGTATTCTGCTTTATTAAAGGTTTAAAGCATATATTCTGTTATATTGTATTTTAAACGATCCATCGGATCAATATCGATCCAAAAATGTCGTTTGGGATATTATTTTCCGTTTATTATAAAAAGGCAAATCGTACTTTGTTTTTCGTATAATCAAGCTTAATTACAATTAAAAATCCGAAAAACCCTAGAACGTGTTCTTCGTGTTCTTGAGAATCAAATTCAATTTTGAAGGCGTTATCGGAATCCGATTTCGATGTTCTTGTAACCAAAATGAATCTCTCATCATCCTCTGCCTAAATCCATCATCAAAATCTATGTGGGTATGATTTCTAAGTTTTTCCGATTTTTAATTAATTTATTTATTTCGAATTAGGTTAAAATTTTGGGGAAATCTGTGATCTTGATTGTTATTGATAATTGATTGTATGAATAGATTGTATATGTTGTAAGGAGTACGTTGATAATTTTATGTGATTTTTGGGGTTCTAAATCAAGCAAATCGGAAAATTCATGTTGACCGGAGTTTGGTCGGGATTTTGATCGGCTAAGCGAACCTTGATAATTTTTGTGCCGTTGAATAGATCTGCGAGTTTAGAGTCGAACCGTGTAATTAGTTTTGAGTTTGGTTGAAGTTTGCGGTTGGCCGGAAAGCGGTAGCACCGCCGCCGGCGGAAACTTTCTGGCCAGTTTTGGGCGGATTCTGTGAAGATTGTGTGTTAATTAATTGAGTTTTGTGATGACCTTGTCATTTCCGTGTTTTCCCCTCGAAAAATCTGTGTGTTTGGAATGGTATTGGTCACCGGAAACTGGTGGGTTGGCCGGACGCCGGCCGGAAACTGGGAAACCTAGTTTTCCGGTGACGTGTTCTTGGCGACCCACCGTGTTCTTCATGACCCGTTTTCAACACCCTACCCGACCCGGTTTTGATCTGTTAAAACCCTAATTGCATTTTTAGAAACTGTTTCTGGATTTTAATTTTTGAAATAATTCAAAAATTGTTTTAAAAATTCTAAAAATCATATCTTTAATTTAAAAATACATTTTATTATTCAGAAAATTCTGAAAAATTATATTTATTATTTTAAATTCGAAAATTGATTAAACTTAATTATTTTAATTATTTTAATTAATAATTAATTTATTTATTTAATTGATTAATTTTTTTAATCAGTTAATTCTTAAAAATTGATTATTAATTAGATTTAATTAATTTAAAATTCAGTTTAATTATTTTCAAACCTGATTTATTATTTAAAAATAGTTTGTGCATTTAAAGAGTGTCAATTAATTTTATTAATTGATTTATTTGCATTTAAAATACTTATATTGGATTTAAAAATCCGATTTTTGATTTAAAAATTATTTGTGGCTTATTTAAATTCAAATAAGCTTCGTGTGATGTTTTAAAAATAGTTATAAGTGCTATATGGTTTGTATGAGTTGTGTAATGTGTTTTATAGTCCGTATATGCCCGTACTAGGGCTAGTATCTGAGTTTTAATCTCGTAAATTATACCGGACGTCCGATACGTACCCGGTTACTTGTTTAAATGTGCTATGTGAATGATGTGGATTATGTGAATTATCTGGTTAGTGAGTTATAAATACGAATAACTGTTTTGAGACTTGTTTAAATACTTTGGTCGTGTCTAGTATTGTCATGAGGGGTAGTTGGGATAGAAATTTGTCAGTAATGTTAGAAAATGAGAATGGTGAGACTGTTGACCTTATATAAGGAGAGTTGTGTCAAGCGAGTTACGAGGATTACTTGTATAGTTAGTGTTGCCCAGTAAATAACAATTGTAGAAGGGGGTTGAATACAATTGTATAAGATTCTCGACTTTATATAACACAAATATGAAAGATCAATAACAATAACAATAACAGCTTTATTAACTTTGATATAAAACTGTTACAAACTCTCTTAAGAAATTCTGATGTTCTTAAGAGCTGCTAGCTTACAAAAACTCTCTCAAGAAATTCTGTTCTTAAGAGCTTCTCTTCGATTATGTTCTCTCTCGAATGAATACATAAATCGAAACCAAAACTGTGTTTATATAGTGCACACAGCTTCTCTATCAATAACAAGATAAGTCCTAATCATAACAAAGATAGAAACATATCTTTAATCGATAGCTGCATTCTACAAACCAGGAACAAATAGAATAAACTTCCATGTTTATCTAGACTCCAAATATAACTCGAAGTAGGAATCATGATCAGCTTCAAGTCCTGATGATCAAACCTGATCATAGTCTGAGTAGGAATCCTGATGATCAATAAGATACTGACGCTTGATCAAATACTGATGACCATGCAATACTGATGACGTCAGCAATCCTGATCAGTTGAGTCTAGCTTCTGACGATCATTGAATTCTGATCTAACAATCTCCCCCAATCTCATACTTTGTGAAATAAAGTATAGATTCCAAATATTCAATGATGTCAAAAACATGTATCAAAATGTACAAGTATCTTCAGAAACAACTTATCTGTTTAAGCTTTTTGATAGAACAGATTCATCTTCAAGAAGTTGGATAATAAACTTTCTTCTTTTTCTTCAAGAATTTGAATCAGTCTTTCCTTAAGATTTCTGAGTTCTTCATCTTCCTCATTAATCTGGTAGATAGCTGCTCTGAGATTCTGTATGGAGTTTCTCTGTAGACTGTGCTCTTCAAGCAAAAGATAAGCAATTTCCTTCCCATCACGATTGAGAGAAAGATGAGTCATGCCAAAATTTACTTCTTTAACAGCAGTACCCCTTTGCATTTCCACATCCTGACCTCTTTGATTTAAGTACATGGGAGTATAATTACCATTGAAATTACTGTTTCCATCCAGTCTTCTTCTTATAGTTGACAAAATCATGTCACTCCATTCTTTGTACACTTGGTTCTTCCATCTTAACAGATAGTGAACATATTTCAGTTCCTGTGTAGTTTTCATCAGCAGATCTTGAATAGATAGAATCTTCACACTACCATCTTTCATGAAGTACAGAAGCTTTTCTTTCTTTTCAAAACCATCATGACAATCTATAACTATATCAACAGCTAATAAATTGTTCAGGTTTTCAGAAGTTAAAGTACCTCCAATTTCTGTCAAGGAGTAAGGATCAACATATGACATATTCAGATATTCACCATCTCTGTGTCCAATACCTCCTCTTGAATTACTTGACAATTGCTTCAGACTCGAAAACATCTTTAACCAGAGTGTTTTTGATCTAGCCATATCAGACAAATCAACAACACTTGAAGCGGTTGTAATAATTCCACCAGACTGAAAATTGATAGGTGTATCACAACTTAATGTGCTAATATGTTTCCACTTCTTGTATTTCTCCTTTTCATGAGCGTAGCTTCTTTCAAGTAAAGATTCTTGTCTGCTTGAATTTCTCCATTGTCTTTCATTTGAAACTTTAAGCCTTTGTAGATAGAGATTGAAATCTTCATTTGTTCTTCTTGTAATATCTCTTCTTCTGGCTTCTTCTTCTTCATCTACTTCTTTGTTGTGACAATCAACAACAGTAGATAAGATTATCAAATCAACTTCTTGCAGAATTTCAGATTCGTCAGGATCTTGAATATTGTCAGGATTAGAATCTTCAATTTGATTTGTATTGCTGAGAGTTGATTTACTTGATTTTCTTTTCAATTCAGGTTCTTCTTCAACAAATTCCTTGTCTTCTTTCTCCATGATATCCTTGATAACAGGATCTATTAGATTTTGTGAAGCTTCAGGAATTTCTTCAATTCTTAACCCTCTAGACCTTGTCTGTCTAGGTACTGTTTGAGTTGAAGAACCTCTTCTATTTCTTCTAACACCTCTCCTACCTCTGCTTCCTCTACCTCTAGCAGGAGCAGTATAGATTTCCACTGTCTCTCTTTGTAGTCTCAAGAATTCTTCATGTGAGAGATCTGGATATTCTTCACTTGCTGTAGAGAGTGCTTTTCTTGCATATAATTGTTGAACTCTTTTATCAGTGTGATATAGAGTAACAATTCTGTCGTCTTTTGTAGAAAACTTCTGGAATAAATTTGATGCATCTTCAGGATTATCAATAATTACATCTTCATCACCTTCAGGAATTGTAGCAAGAATGTGTCCATGACCAGGTGTCAGGATTTGATCTTCCGTCAGGATCTGAGATTGCACCAATGTTCTTACTGTCTTAACTCCAGAATCAGAAACATGAGTTGACTGCGTTGTTTGACTTTGAGAAGTTTGGATTGTCTTCATAACAACAGCATCAGAGGTTTCTCCTTGTATCGCTTTGTCACCACCATCATCTCCAGTATCATCATCATTATTTCTTAATACTAGATCAGGTGTACATTTTGTCTGAATAACCTTCTCCCCCTTTTTGACATCAGGATTTGACAATAATTGCAAAATTAAGGAAAGAGAGGCTTGAATTTCAGTTACCTTAGTATCCAGAGAATCAATTCTTTGATTGATGGAGGTTTGTTCTGAAACAACAGATTTCACTTGGGATTCCACTACCCTCAATTGTAAAGTAGTAGGCACCTTTGTAAAATTATTAAAGATATCAGTCCTCACTTTTTCAGTTGAACCCTTGATAGAATCAATCTCACTTTTCAGACTTTTGGATAACAGAGTTGTAGCCTTGAGATGATTCTTCAAGTCTTGATTCTCTATAGACTTCACTGCATTATAGGCATGTTCAATAGCAGAAGAAAAACTGATAGATTCATCAGAATTGTGCCATGAATTGTTCCATTCATTCTGTCTAAATGCCTCTGCAGGATCAAAGGAAGGAGTAGAAAAATCTTGTCTCTGATCTTTCCCAGTGAAAGCATTGCTAGCCATATATGTACTTGATGAACCAAAATTAGTTCCAAGACTAATTTTGAGTGCTGTAGCAAGCTGTTCCTTCTCTTTTCTATTCTCATTATCATCATCACTATCATCAGAAGTATCATCAGCAGTATCATGAGTAATATCAGGATCAGGAATAGCAATACCTTTCAGTTTATCCTGTGGTTCTGAGATAGGATGATCCATTGGTCTTGAACGAAGTGGCTGTATCAAAATAGGTTCATTATCAGGAGCACCACTAGCGTTAGGATGAACATCGTCAGGATTTGATATGCTTGCATCAGTATTTGCTACCAATGGTTCTTGTGGAGCTTGAGGTTCAGAAGCTGCTTCAACACTTTGAGCTAAAGGTTCTTGTGTGCTTCCCTCATTGACAATGTTCTCGACCAATCTTTCAACAGAAGCTGTAGCTTTGCCTGCATCTTCACTTTGAGAAGATGGTTCTTGTGTAGCTGGAATGTTGATGTCTTCATTCTCCCTTTGAGAAAATGGTTCTTGTGTGACCATTCCACTAGCTAAGCCTTCACCCAAACATTGATTGAGTGGTTCTTGTGTGGCAGGATCAACAGTAGCTGCTGAATTACTCTGAAATTCAGGTTCTTGTGGGCTTGATCCTTTCAGCTTCTTCTGTCTCTGATAGACTAACTCTTCTGCATTCCTCTTTTTCTTTGATGTAGGTGTAAGACCAACCAAGGAAGCAGTTGTAGATACCTTCTCCCAAGAAATGTCTCTAATCTGAGATGGAGAGGCTGGAGAGTCTGATAGAGAGACAACTTTTGTTGTTGCATCAGGAATACTAACATCAGGATTTGATGTCTGAATATCAGTATCCTTCATTTGCACTGTCAAAGGAATATGATACCTGCTCTTTGATAATTTCCTAGTCTTTTGTGGTTTTGATAAAGGTACCACAGCTTTAGTAGCAGTATCAGCAACTTCCTTGTTCACTTTCATCACAGAGGATATAGGTAAATCATCCTCTGAATCACTTTCATCAATCAACCTTAACTTCCTTTTCACAGGAACATTCTTAACAACCTCATCAGCTTTCTTCACCAGGACCCCTTGTACACCCCCTTGTATCTTCTTTTTAGTTAGTGGTGTAGAGGAAAAATCCTTTGAACCTGATTGCCTTCCAGACACATCAGTTCTAGCTGATTTCTTTGATTTTACAACTAAAGTCTTTTGAGAGACAGTAGAGGTGGTTGTTAACTGTTTAGACTGTTTAGGTTGCATGCTTGTGTCAGGAACAAGGTGGGTTGGTCCTTGTACCATAGCATTAGAAAGTAGTCCATAACGAGTAGGCATTTTCTGATGTAAGAAAAACCTAACCTCATCAGGAATAAAAGCATTTCCGCACAAAATATTTTGCCATATCAGGATTGAAAAAAAAATATTCAATAAGATTAAAATAAAATTTTATTTAAGAAAACAAAATTTATTTTAACAATCCTGAATAGCGTTTTGGTTTAAGAAAAATAACCAAATTAATGGTCATAGAATTAAAACACGCTTACCAGCAAACGAGGCAAAAATATTTATGGAAAACCGAACCGTCTCATCGAGATTGTAGAAATGACCTGCACCCTTAATACACATTCTCTATAAAAGAGAACTGTTAAGCATAATCATCATATATCTATTAAAACACAAACCCTCTCCAGAGAAAAACTTACGAAAACCTTTCACCTTCTTTGTTTTTCAATGGCTGCCAACAATCAAAACAACATACCTGATGAAGAACTTGATAGAATTTGGCAACAAATGGATGAGGCTCTAGCAGAGATTGCAGAGCAAGAGGGACCTCAGCCTATTCCTGATCCACAGGAGCATCATGCTTTTGTGAATGCAATGGCTGATGTGCTTCTTCATAACTTCCATCAGGCAAACCCTGATTGGAATCCTCTTGAAAATCTCATCGTTGTCAATGAAGAGGATGAAGACGATTGGGATGATGAAGAGGATGAGGATGAAGATGATGAAGAGCTCGTCCGAGAGCTTGAGAAACGTAAGAAGAGAGTCCGTGATGCTTGTATGTCATGCAAGTTGGAGGCACGGAGGCGTCCCGGTGGTCACGGTGACGATCCGCCTTCAAGTAAAGCAGCTCCTCTTCTTGTCTCTTAAGGATGGACCAAGAGACCTTCCAGTTCTGAAGGACTGTGAAGCTGCTCAGGAGCATTCATGCTAATTTGCAGGGCACGTGTTCATGCTTATCTGTAAAGCACGAGTTCCTGAGTAGAAAATAGACTAGGAAAACAAATATGTAATTTCCATATTTCATGTGTAATGTATCTTCAAGTATTAATGAAATTTGTCTATTTTCTCAATTGTTTGCTTCCTGTACTCACCTGCAAAATTTGTTAGTAACACTCAAAGTGATATAGAGATGATAAATAATAAACTCTATTAATAATGAAATTGAAATTGATAATTAAGACTGAAAACTTAATCAAAGACTAAGTAATAATCTAATTGTCCAGAGTTTACCAGGAGTGTTGATGACAAATTAGCATAGAACCTCTGGTTTTCATACCAGCTTCAATCATCTGAGCATCAGGATTTGACCAGTTGACTTCCTGTCAGGAGTGAGTCCTATCAGGATTTGATCAAAGATACATACCTTTCTGAATAACCATCAGGATTTGACAGTTATCAGGATTTCCTCTCTGTAGCTTTTCCTCAGAAATTCTCAAAATTCATCATTCCAAGTTCATTTACCAACTTATTGAAAGTAGCTTCAGGCAGTGGCTTGGTGAATATATCAGCTAGTTGTTGATCAGTAGGAACAAAGTGAAGTTCAATTGTTCCTTCCAGAACCTGTTCTCTTATAAAGTGATATCTGATACTTATGTGTTTAGTAAGAGAATGCTGAACTGGATTTCCTGTCATTGCAATAGCACTTTGGTTATCACAATAAATAGGGATTTTTGAGTATGACATGCCATAATCTAACAACTGATTTCTCATCCACATTATCTGAGCACAACAACTTCCTGCAGCAATGTACTCAGCTTCTGCAGTTGAAGTGGAAATAGATTTCTGCTTTTTACTGAACCATGAAACTAGTCTTCCACCCAAAAACTGACAACTTCCTGAAGTACTTTTCCTGTCTATTTTGCATCCTGCAAAATCAGCATCTGAATAACCACACAACCCAAAATCTGATTCCCTTGCATACCAAAGGCCAAGTGAAGGAGTGCCTTTGAGATATCTGAAAATTCTTTTGACTGCAATCAGATGTGGTTCTCTAGGTTTTGCTTGAAATCTTGCACATAGACAGGTTGCAAACATGATATCTGGTCTACTGGCAGTGAGATACAATAAAGAGCCGATCATTCCTCTGTAGTGAGTTACATCTACCTCTTCACCTTGATCAGGATCAAGTTTGGTAGCTGTAGCTATGGGAGTTGAAGCAGGAGTATTGTCTTGCATGTTAAACCTTGTCAATAAATTCCTTGTGTATTTAGACTGATTAATAAAAATCCCTTCATCAGTCTGTTTAACTTGAAGACCCAGAAAGTAACTCATTTCTCCCATCATGCTCATTTGATATCTTGACTGCATAAGCTTGGAAAACTTTTCACACAGCTTATTGTTTGTTGACCCAAAAATGATATCATCAACATAAATCTGAACTAACAGCAACTCCTTACCATGATTCAAATAAAATAGAGTTTTATCAATTGCACCTCTTTTGAATCCACTTTCCAGTAAGAATTGAGCTAAGGTTTCATACCATGCTCTTGGAGCTTGCTTTAGTCCATAAAGTGCCTTATCCAGTCTGTAGACATGATCTGGATATTTAGGATCAATGAAACCAGGAGGTTGTTCAACATAAACTTCTTCCTCCAGTTCACCATTTAAGAAAGCACTTTTAACATCCATCTGGAAAACCTTGAATTTCTTATGTGCTGCATAAGCAAGAAATATCCTGATGGCTTCTAGTCTTGCAACAGGAGCAAAAGTTTCATCATAGTCAATTCCCTCTTGTTGGGAATACCCCTTTGCAACTAGTCTAGCTTTATTTCTGATAATGACTCCATCAGAATCAGTCTTGTTCTTGAAAATCCACTTTGTACCAACAATTGATCTATTCTTTGGTCTTGGTACCAGTTTCCAGACTTCATTCCTTTCAAATTCATTCAGTTCTTCTTGCATTGCAGTAACCCAATCAGCATCTTTAAGTGCATCTTCAACTTTCTTAGGCTCCTCCTTGGATAGAAAGTTATTATATAAACATTCATTCTGAGTTGCACTTCTTGTTTGAACACCTGCATCAGGATCTCCAATTATCAAATCAGGAGTATGATCTTTTGTCCATTTCCTTGCGGGTGTCAAATTGTTTCTTGAAGTAGATGCTCCCCCTGGATTGGTGTTATCTTGATTGAAAGAATTTGATTGATTTGAAGCTCTCCCTGAATTATTGCTATGCCCTCCTGATGTGTTATCAGGATCTTCACTTGAATCAGTATCTGAAGAATTCTGTCCTGATGATTGAGTTGACTCTGAACTTGTAGTTGAATGCCGTTGCTCCCCCTCAACATTAGCACTACTAGTTGTATTACTGTTGTTTGCATCATCAGTATTAGTACCATCAGTACCTGGTGAGTCATCAGGATTTGGTGACCCGTCAGTACTGGATGAATGGACAGCTTCTGATTCACTTTCTTCAGGTTCCTTGGAAGCTTCATTTTCAAATAACAATCTATCATGCGAGTCTTCAATGATTCCAGTTATCTTCTTATCATCAAAAGATACATGTATTGACTCCATGACAGTTCTTGTTCTCAAATTAAAAACTCTGAAGGCTCTTGATGTAGGATAACCTATGAATATTCCTTCATCAGCCTTTGTTTCAAATTTCCCTAGCTGTTCAGGATGAGTTCTGAGAACAAAACATTTACAGCCAAACACATGCAGATGCTTCAGACTTGGCTTCTTCTCTTTGAGAGACTGATAAGGAGTGACACCATGCCTGTTTATCAATGTAAGATTTTGTGTATAGCATGCTGTGTTGACTGCTTCTGCCCAGAAATATGTAGGTAATTTAGCTTCTTCCAACATAGTTCTGCCAGCTTCAATAAGAGTTCTATTCTTCCTTTCTACTACTCCATTTTGCTGAGGTGTGCCAGGAGCAGAGAATTGTTGAATGATTCCTTTGTATTTGCAGAACTCTTCCATCTTTGAATTCTTAAATTCAGTACCATTATCACTTCTCAGAATCTTGACTTTGTACTTTGTGGTTGTCTCAATCATCCTCACATGATCCAACAGAACTTCAGGAGTTTCATCTTTTCTATGCAGAAAATACACCCAGGTGAATCTAGAATATTCATCAACAATTACAAGAGTGTACCTTTTCTTACTGATGGACATGATGTTGACTGGACCAAACAGATCAAGATGTAGCATGTGATATGGTTCTTCAATAGAGGATACTGATTTACTCTAGAATGATGTCCTTCTTTGTTTTGCTTTTTGGCATGCATCACAGAGTCCATCAGGTATATATAAGACATTAGGTAATCCTCTTACTAACTCTTTCTTAACCAACTCATTGATGTTGCTGAAGTTGAGATGAGAAAGCTTCTTGTGTCAATTCCAACTTTCATCTACTGAAGCTTTACTGATGAAACATGTAGGGGAGCCATCAGTATCTGAGAGAATGTTGGCTTCATATATGTTACCATGCCTGTAGCCAGTTAGTGCTATCTTCCCTGTTGCTTTACTGACTACTTCACAATGTGTGGAATAGAAATTGACATGATAACCTCTATCAGTGATTTGACTAATACTCAACAAGTTGTGTTTTAGTCCCTTCACTAGAGCTACTTTTTCAATGATGACATTTCCAATGATTATATTGCCATATCCCAAGGTTTGTCCAATGTTGCCATCTCCATAAGACACAGTTGGGCCAGCTTTTTCCTCATATTCTGATAACAGGGCTTTGTTTCCAGTCATGTGCACAGAACATCCACTATCCATGACTAACACATTTTTCTTTTTACCCTGCATCAGAATAGTAAAACACTAGTCAGAATGTTTAGGAACCCACACTTGTTGGATTCCTTGTTCATGCATTTTATTAAATTTAACAGCAGAAGACTTTTTGACTTTAGCAGTCCTGACAGGATTTACTCCATCAGGATTTGCTTTGTCAGTATCAGTATTAACAAAAGCATGCTTCATTATGACATTTTTAGTTCTATCAGACTTTGTACTACTTTCAAACTTAGGCAATGGATCATAAAAATTATAGTACAAATCATGATACTCTTTACATGTATAAATAGAATGCCATAGACTACCACAATGAAAACAGGAATTCTGTGGTTTGTAAAATACTGATCTATTCCTAACATCAGACTTAGGAATTTCAGCAATTTTCTTCTTACTCTTTTTACAATCAATAGCAAGATGATTAGAGTTACCACAGTTAAAACAACTCTTTCTAGGTGCATTTGGGATATACTTATAACCATTTTCTTTATTGATCCCAATTTTACCATTCCTGTTTCTCTTAACAGTAGCTCCCTTTTTCTTATCTGTAACCTCACAGATTTTATCTTTAAGCTGTTTCTGAGACAATAGACCTACATTCTTAGTGACTTTGTTCATGACAGGTTTAGACTTTATAATTTTAATTCCTTGAGTAGAAGAAGATCCCTTTTCAAAAGTAGAATTGGAATCCTTACCAAAAACAAAATTAACAGGAGTAATCTTAGATTTGGTTGAGTCTATAACATGTCTATAGGTCTTTGGACTGACTGTCTCATCAATGACAATTTTCTCTGCTAATTTCTTATCTTCATCTGACTTATATCCTAGACACTCTTTCCAATTCTTAGAGGTATTAATCTCATGAAATTTCCTACCAGAGTCTGTCCAGGTTCTGATTTTCTCATTAGCAAATTCAAGTTCTTTTTCAAGGGAAGTACATTTAGATGTTATCTCTAAGTGCATGTGCTTAACATTATCACATTCTTTTTGTACTTCTTGCATACGAGAAAATTCAGCTTCTAATTTCTCATTCCTTTTTCTAAGGTCAGACATCTCAGATAAGATTCTAGTATTCTCAACAGTTTGACTTCTAAAGCTAATATGTAATGACTTTAGAAAACGTCTTAACTCAGAAGCATTATCAGTATCAAAATCAAAGATAGTATTTAGTACCTTATCATCAGGAGCAGCAGTTACATCAGCATTGGCCATTAACGCATAGTTGACTACCTCAGTATCAGATTCTGAGGAAGAGTCCATCCAATCCTTGCTTGATGTGATGAGTGCCTTTGTCTTGTTGCATTCAGAAGCAAAGTGACCCATACCATTACACTTGTAGCATCTAACCTTTGACTTGTCAAATTTGCTACCCTTGCTGTCCTTCTTGATATACTTGTCTTTGTCTGCTTTGAAGGTCTTTTTCTGAAAGTTGCCTTGTCTTCTATTCTTCCTGAACTTCATCCTTCTGAAGTTTCTGACAATCATAGCAACCATCTCTTCCATGTCTGAATCAGAAGATTCATCACCAGTATTGGCATCAGGATTGCCATCAGTATCTGATGAAGAGTCGTCAGGATCTGACTCAGCTACTCTTGCTTTCCTTCTAGAGACCTCCATAGCTTTCCCTTTTGATTTTGCTTCTATATTCAAAGCAATTGACTTTGCCTTGCTGCTTTTCTTGTTCTTTCTCTGTTGAACTTCAAGATCATGAGTTCTTAGCATCCCATAGATCTCATCAAGAGACACAATGTTCAGATCATACTGGTGTCTAATGATTGAGGTCTGAGTATCCCATTCTTCAGGTAAAGCTCTAAGAAATTTGGTGTTTGAATCTTCAGTTTCATATACTTTGTCAACTAAGGATAAGCTGTTCAATAGTGTCAGAAATCTATCATATAGATCAGTCAGGCTCTCTTCAGGTCTTGCATCGAATTGTTCATATTCTTGAATCAAAAGAGCCCTTCTGTTTTTCTTAACAGATGCAGATCCCTGGCACTGAGTTTCCAAAGTATCCCAGATTTCTTTTGAAGACTTGCATGCAATCACTCTGTTTGACATGACAGCATCAAGGCTATTATGCAAGATATTCTTTATCTTTGGTTCCCTGAGTACATGAGCTTTTTCTTCTGGAGTCCATTCAGCTTTAGCTTTGACCACATAATGTTCTGGTACTGTATCTGTTCGTTCTACGAACTTTGTTGGTATATATGGTCCATCACGAATCCTGTCCAAGTAGTCAGGATCCATAGCCTCCAGGTACATCAGCATCTTTACCCTCCATGTAGGATATTCTGATATCTTCAAGATGGGAATCTTCATGCTTTCATACTTGGTTGTCGACATCTTTAGATCGTATCTGATTCAGAATTAAATCAGTTTGCTCTGATACCAATTGTTGCCCAGTAAATAACAATTGTAGAAGGGGGTTGAATACAATTGTATAAGATTCTCGACTTTATATAACACAAATATGAAAGATCAATAACAATAACAATAACAGCTTTATTAACTTTGATATAAAACTGTTACAAACTCTCTTAAGAAATTCTGATGTTCTTAAGAGCTGCTAGCTTACAAAAACTCTCTCAAGAAATTCTGTTCTTAAGAGCTTCTCTTCGATTATGTTCTCTCTCGAATGAATACATAAATCGAAACCAAAATTGTGTTTATATAGTGCACACAGCTTCTCTATCAATAACAAGATAAGTCCTAATCATAACAAAGATAGAAACATATCTTTAATCGATAGCTGCATTCTACAAACCAGGAACAAATAGAATAAACTTCCATGTTTATCTAGACTCCAAATATAACTCGAAGTAGGAATCCTGATCAGCTTCAAGTCCTGATGATCAAACCTGATCATAGTCTGAGTAGGAATCCTGATGATCAATAAGATACTGACGCTTGATCAAATACTGATGACCATGCAATACTGATGACGTCAGCAATCCTGATCAGTTGAGTCTAGCTTCTGACGATCATTGAATTCTGATCTAACAGTTAGTTGTGATCATTCTATCAATTGAAATGTGGTTGTCTATGCAACAGAGGCTATTGGACGAGACGAGTCAGATTATCGAAGTATGTTAAATAAAGGACGTCGGAGAAGGATGAGATATTGTTTGCGACGGATTGGGTTATTCGTGAGGTGACGTAGCACCAAGGGAACGTCAACACTCGTAGAGGATATGTGCAAGTATTTTCTTCCAACAGGGATGTCGGTAAGATCGGTAAGTACGTCGAAGTTAAGTTACAATCGTTTATGGAATGTGAAATAATACTTTGAAGACTAAGTACCGTCTCATGTTTGACTATCGAGGCTGGCATGTGGATTCGAAATGGTAAAAGCAGACTAGTGGTGTTCGCAAGAGCGTTAGAGCAAAGAAGAACGGAAGTAGAGAATCGTGCGATAAGACAGAATAAGGAGGGAATCGTATTGTTTCAGCGTTACGAAATAGCTAAGGACCAGAGGCAAGTGTTTATACCCTTGCTTATTAATTAAGAGATATTATCTTGAATTATTAGTATGCATGTTGAATGCTTTTTACTGAATTTTCAAATGTTGATTTCTTTGCATTAAATTGCAAGTATGTTATTTAATCTCGTAAATTGACGAGTACTCTTTTATACCTTTTGAGTTTAGATTCATATTTTCATGTTGATCGGAGAGATATAATTATTATATTGAAATGATTGAAAAGATAGTTATGGGTTGTATACTAAGGCCTTCTTTCAAAGACTTGATTTAAAAATGCTAAGTTGGAATATTACCAACCCTAGATGAGCGGGAACTTGTGAACCCTATGAGGGAAAAGTTATTCTAAGATTCTGAAGTTGTGTTGCTTACTCTTCAAGTATACCATTTTTCACCTTGCACCTATGCAAGCCTTGTTATCCTTTCTTATTTATAAGCGATTATCTGATCCAGTCCCTGATTCAAATTCAAATATGTTGTGTAAGAGTTGGTTTACTTCTTTCAAACGTGAGGCTTATCTGTTATAAGTATACGTTCGAAGGATCTAAACTAATTCTGTCAGAAGTCAGTAAACCCTTGTTTTTCTCTAATTATAAACTTACCTTGAATTATCCTTAAACTTAAACTTGACTTTCTTGTCACTTACCAAATTGGTGAATCTTGACTAATTCTTCCATAATGTGTTAAATCATACTGTTGAGGCCATCTAGAGCCTGTTCTTTGAATCCTACTCTATATTGAGCTGATAAAATTTCTATTGATACCATGATACCTATTTCATATTGAACTGTTTCCTGGAACGTGAGTTTTCCAGCAATTGTTGTATTAAGGCTGTCGATTCTTCCGACATCTGGTTGTCGAAGTAAGGTTGTCATTTGTGCTGACACCTGACATGTATAATATAGAATTGGAATGTTTTTAAAAATGGGACCAGTAATTGGTCGGGCCATATTTATGGTCGGAATAATTTAAGGCCCAGATTGGCCTAGGATCCAGTAGAGGACTATGACATGAGCTAGTCCGGGGTTGATGCGTGGCTGGCCAGCAGCTCAACCTTTGATTTGATAAATGTGAAAATTTTAATTCTAATATCAATTTTCATTTCTAGGATGAGTTATATCCGTATATTTTGTACTTGTGAGTTATGCCCTGATATTCAGGATTATTCGTTGCGCGAAGTTGTTGGTTGTTGATTAATAAATGGTGGTTTCAATCTTGCTGAAATCACTTACTCTTAATTCATTTGGATTCCAAATAGTCGAAATCCACTTCCTTGATTCCATTGGTAGTCGTGAGACATTTATTCTGATGAGTTTTATTCATACCGCGTATCCAGTCGGTACCATGTTGAAGTCTTGAAGTGCGTTCTTTGTTCCATGACCGAGCGCGTTGGCTCATTCTTACTCCTTGATTATTCTACCCTTCCAGAATTGTTGGTTTCAGAGAATGTTGTGAATAGATCTGTTATCTTCAAATTAGTATCTTTATACAAACTATGGTCTTAAAGACATATGAGTTATACTTAGTTCGTATTTTCTACATACTATTGTAGTTATTGTTGATTCGGTCGCCGTGACGGCCAATATAAACCTTTTTGTGTTTTAAACTATTCAGTTGCGAGAAGCTGAATGAGAAATTGTGATAAATTACTAAATTTGATTTGAGAAGTTTTAAAGATTACAATTGTTCAAAAACAAAAGTTTGTTATTTGAAAATCCAAATCTTATTTTGGAAACTTGATATATTATACTTGATAATGCACTTGCTGAGCAATTCTTTCGCTCGTACTTGTTTTCTTTATATATTTTAGCCTTTCAGTGAGAAGGTATATTGGCGAGAGTTGTCCGCATATCCGGTCAGAGATGGGAAAGGATAGTAGCGTAAAGACGTTCTGATCTAGAGCATTTGGAGCTAGTGAGAGGTTTTGTATATAGATGTTTTCTATTGAATAATATATTGTATAAGATTAGTTGTCTGGTATACTTCTTATCGAAGTTATACTAGTATATTAGAATTTATGTAAAGAGAATAAAGAAGAAAGATTGTTGTAATGAAATTTTGAATTCTTATTTCTAGCACTATAACCTAACCTTTAAAGATTCTTGGTAGAGTTGGGGTCACAGATATTATTATTGTGTTGATTTTATATTGAACAGGTTGTTTGGATTAAGGGTGCAGTGTGACGACCAAATCCTTTGACCCCGGATTTGGGGCGTTACAGTATGTGTTATACCGGTACAGCGTCTAAAATTCAATCACTAATTCATTTCCAAAAATATAAAATCTCAGTTGTGCAATCAAATTAGCTGGATAGAATCTTTCTATGTATAGTCCATATAATATACACAATATACAATGTAAGAAGCCTTAAGTTTAATATGTATTTACTAGATTGCCATTAAATATAGTATTATATAATGTATTAAAAAATTGTTTAATCAATGGTCGGGATTAAGGTCTCTTGGGTCTCTTGATAAGGAGGTTCTCACTAGAACCTTACCATAATATATTTTCTAATTAGATTTTATAGTGCGTTAATTATCTTGAGTTTTTGCGCTTGATAATATATAAATTTTGAATTTGAAACAATACGTAATTTTGTATTCGATACTATTTTAGTAGATTTAGTTGTATCTTTATCTCCAACATATTTATACGTTTTTATTTCATAGATATTTACACCTACATGTATATACGCGTTCATTCAAAATCTCGTTAATTATAATTTCATTTATGATTTTGGCTAATAAGAATATCGTCATAAGTTTATTTTGAATCATTTATTTTCCTTCTTATTGATGAACGAAATTGGTAAAAGAAAATAAAAATGGCAAGTTTAAATTTTCTTTTTCCAAATTTAAAATTGGCAAGTTTAACTCATTCATTTTTCCCAAATTAATGGCAAGTTTAATTGGTGCAGCCCAATATTTAAAAACCCGGCCTATAATTTGTCCCTAATAAAAAATAAAAAAATATATAAGTAACACACAGGTTAATTTGTTCTAGTCTCTTTCTTTCTCTCGTATACTATTACTAGTTCATTTTTAGTTGCGGCGGAGCAAGAAACCCCGGCGGCGCCAGAGAGATATCAAATGGGTGCGCTCGCTCCGGTTGCTTCTTGGTCTTCTGAAGATGACCATTTACTCAAGAATGCTATTGAGGTATCGCCATTATCTTTCTTTTTTTTAGTAGCCCTTTTATTTCTTGATGTTTTTTAATTTTGTCAATTTGTATTATTATTGTCTGTCTGTTGATGAAGTGAATTGTATTGATATGTTATAACTAAATTGAGTTGATCATGTTATTCGTTTTTTTATTTCAAGATTACTTTGCAGTTTGATGTCATTGTTAAATATAGTTCTTTTTACTAGTTTCTTTAGTTTGCTTAGTTTGTGTTAGTGTTGGATAATGTAAGACCATGTACCCTGAGGCGGGATAGCGGCGGTTTAATGATAATGCTAAATTGACCGTATCCATTGCTATATTTTGGGACCAATAGTTTTGGGGAATTTGAACTGGAATAAATTGACATTTGTTGTTAAAAGTAAAACTTATGTGCCAATGTTAATGCACTGTTGCATAATGCAAGGCCAAGTACCCCTTGAGGCGGGATGGCGGCGATTTAATGCCAATGCTAAATTGACCGTATCCATTGCTATATTTTAGGACCAATAGTTTCGGGGAATTTGAACCAGAATAAATTGACATTTGTTGTTAAAGTAAAACACCTGCGCCAATGTTAATGCTAAAATGACTTTGGTTATTGTTGTATTTAATTTGAAGCTTATCTACCAAAGATAATTCCCTCCTTTATTAATTAGAAAATGATGCGGCAAGGATGACTCTAGGAGTCTAGATATATTTGGTTCTAAATACAAAACCAATTATCTGTTTATGCAATTTTCCAATCAAGTATAGGTATGCATTACATTGACGATTTTGTTAATCTAGTTCTATGTTCTATTATAGCCATAAACTTAAATATAGCTATGCCTTCGATTTGCTTAAATGTGTATTCTGATTTTTTTTTTAATTTGAAAAGAGAACTGTTTTTAGATAATGGCTTTGATAATGTATATATAGTTTTTTTTTAAAATTTTGTTGGTATTTGTTGATTTTTAATCACAATTATAATGAATTATAATGAAATGTCGTTAGGAGATCTGAATAAAATATGTTTATTTGCTTCGGATATCATAGATTTTGAATCATTTTAGACTTTTTTCCAGGGATGTAAAGCTGATTGCTCAAACCAAATGTCTAAGTTAGTTAATATACAGTTTTACTGTAAGTGATCATGTTTTCAATGTTGAAATGGGTGTCTCTGTGAGTGTATAATTGATACATGCAAGGGGGGATGTTGGCATGTACTATTGCATAAGTTCAATGTTCTGTGTAAAGATTGTTTAAAATTTTGAATTGTTTGAATGCTGTTCATCCTTTTGAATGGAAGTTTATTGTCTGATCTGAACTTTGGCTATCTAAGGTGCACAAAACTTAATGAGAGTTTTCTGAATAGCTGCAAAAGCATTGCACTTGTTCCCAGAATTTATTGATTAGGCAACTATATATGTATATATATTATATTCTGCATTCTTGGTGCCAACTATTCTGAACCTTCTTCTCCGCAATTTTTTGTTGGGTATTGTCTTCTTATTTGCAACGTATCTGTAATATACAATACATACTGAACGAAATGAAAGATAAAGTTTTTTAAGCAGTCTTATATAATTCACTTTACGTTTAAAAAACTAAATGGAATCTACATGTTGTGACTACCAAAAGGAAGATAACATGTTATCTGATTCCCTCTTCGCAAGACTCTAAGGGACTATATTCAATAACTGACATTTTGAAACTCCTCTCTGATTTGGTAGCATGGGGGTTCAGTAATATTTATCATTTCATTGTGAAAAGATGTTCATCTCTTACCGCATCTTACTAATAAATTAGAAACAAGTGAGCAAGTTACAAAGATGCTGATTTTTATTAATGTTTATCTTATCTGGGAACTGGATCAACCATGATAAGAGTGAGTACCCAATATCACCTATGTAATCACCTTACCTGCCTAATACGACTGCTTGTAAATTTCTACTGCCTACTCTAATCCTTCCCGTTCTAAACTACTGCACCAAGGTCGCCTGATTTCATATGCACCTTTGTCAACTTTTATTACTGTGTATCCAGGGGGGTTCCCGTCGCCTACCCTGAGATTTTCTGTAGCATATTATCATATATATATATATATATATATAGGGGTTAGGTTCAAATTAGAACCATATGTTAAGTTAGAACTTAGAACTAATATATACCATAGATTTTGTGTAATCAACGACTAAGATTTATGTGTTCTGCTGTAGCACACGATATCTTTAGTTATGCTGCAGTACACAATTTTGTAGAGTATGATGTACTTATGCAGTACACAATAATTTTAATTTTTCTAAAATACATAATTTTTTAAAAAGATAAATAATTTTTCACGTAACCCAACATGTACTTCATCATTATAATATGTTTTAAAGAAATAATCATGTCAAAAAATAATTGATGATAATTAAAATACTATAAAAAGTACAACGTGCTGCAACATAATATATTAAATAGTTCTAAGGTTCTAATATTAAAGCGGTTCTATGTGGAACCTGACCCTATATATATATACTGCATCTATTTATTTGGATTTATTCTGTAAGCTCATAATTAGTCTATTTGGGTTGTACAATACCACCAGCTCACGACTGTAGCATGGGCTTTTCCCTTTATCAGTTTAGCTTAGTTTGTAGATATAGTAACCAATTATCAACCCGAGGGAAAGTAGATCCCCTCCTTTTCTCCGGTTCTTATCAGTATAACAACTTAAACTTAGGAGCTTACCATTCTGATCAACGCTCAACTTTAGTGTATTATTTTGGGAGTACCCTGGAACGAAAACCTCGCTCCAGCACTGGTTGTACCGGTTGCTCCTGATGCTATCTAAGTTGCACGAGGGAATTCACCTAGAAGTATCATTCTGGTAATCTCTTTAGTGTCTATGTTGCTCATATTCACTGAAATGTCCAAGTGCAGGACTCGGCATTATTTTTGAAAATTTTGCATGTAATTGGCCCAAATTGAAATGTATGAGTTATAATGTGTACTAGAGGTGAATAAAGAGTTGAGGTAACATAGGTTAGTTGGTATGTGAAATATACTTAAATGACGCATCAACTAGAAACCTCAATGCTTGTTGACATACCCAGCTATTAAAGTTCTGACTTTGTTATCATGATGCACACAAACTTCTTATTAAGTTGCAGGGCCTGCTCTCAAGCTTCTTGCAAACCACATGATGGTTGGTGCACTCCTTGCACTGCCTTAGGTTTCCAGAAAAGTGTCCTTTCTCTCCCTCTTTATTGGCCACACATGCAACATAAACACGAAAGAAAGTTACATTCACTTGAATGCAAAAAAAATAATAAAATAAATTTGTTTATAAATGATTCACCTAAAGGTTGCCCACTATATGCTTAGTGTGTGTCTGTTAACAAAATTTGGCACCACATCCTACTGTGTAATCTTAATGACCTTGCAATGCTTTTACATCATTTCGTACACTTTCAGCCTCCAGAGACAAGGTAGATTTAGTTTGATTACTTGCAATCCATTTTTTAAGGAACTGCACTGTAGTTCAATTTCTTGCATTACTGCATTACTTTAAACATCTAGCTTGCTTAAGATGTTTAGTGGCATACTTAGTAAAGCCTCAATATTAATCCCTTTTTCCAGTGTGTGTTTCATTTAACAAGTCCAATTTTTTTTAATATATCCTTTTCCCAGTCCCTTTACCTATATCTTTGCTTTCTGCAGGTTTTGTGTATTTTAAACTTTTAGCAAGTTACTAGAACAAAAAACCATAATACATTGGGCCTTGGCAAATTATATATCTAACCTATTTCCAAACATGTATAACACTTTGTGAATTAGGTACTGAAATATTTTGACAATTCACTCTTTGTTGCCAAGATGGAGAAGCTGTTAGTTGTTATAGTCTTGCTTTTGAACATTGCTTTTATGGTGGATGTATATCACAAACTAGAAATTTTTATTGTGGTCTGCATTGCTAATGTTTTCCAATTCTTTTAAATGCCATGTACAGACCGGTATGTCCTTCGAAACACTTGGTAAAGGTGCAGTGCAGTTTTCTCAGAAATTCACTTTTCAAGAGCTGAAAGATCGATGGCATTCTCTAACTTCTCATGCAAGTGTTTTTGTGGAGGCATCTCCTCACATTGTGGAGTCTGTGGACTCATCTTCAACTCTATCGCCGGAAACACACATATTGGAATATAAAGTACAAAAATCTGTACAACGGAAGAGGATGAATGAGAGTGTGCTAGATTGTTACAATCCTATGCTTAAAAGAGTGAAAAGTAGTGTTGTTGAAAATGGAGACGACCCTCGTTCTACAGACCATGGAGAAGCAAATCAAAAACATTTTGAAAGCGGGGTATCTAATTGTGAATCTGTTCAACACATGCCAAATCTTGAGACGGTTAGTGCCTCTGCTGCAACTGCTATTAATGTTACTGAATCCCGCAATTCCATTGTGGCAAGTTTGCATTGTGATCTACATAAGTTTGAAGAGGACAGCCACTCTCTGGCTAAAGAAGCAGTGCAACCATGTGGCGTGTCGATATTAAAGCTAAATGATGCTTGCTGTTGTGAAGCAGAAATCCCAGTTAAATCAGATCAGGTGAGTATTACTTATGCTGAAAGTGACTTTAGTTCATCCAAGGTTCCCCGGAGTCCGATATGGAATACTTCACAAAGCATTTCTGAGGCAACTTTGCCTGAAGCATTTCAAGTTGAAGTGCAAGAGAGAAATGCAGTGGACTATGCTGATTTTTCTAACGATTGCGATGCTAATAATTTTGAGTTCTTGGGTTATGATATCCACTCAGATCCCTTGGATCAGATTCCATGTCATAACTTGGAAAATTCGGCTCCAGGCACGGATGGGCATTTTGCAAGGTCTGCTTCTTGTCTGGACCTGAAAAATTTGGAAGAATTTCTTTTCACAGATATTGACGGAAAGGACATAGATAATATTCCTGACTTGGATTCATTCTTGTTGGATTTTTCTTGGGGCGAAAACCTTGTGAACGTTGAACAGTCCAGTCTTCTTGGAGGTGGTGCATGTCCTGGGGATTTAGTCAAGGAAGGGAAACATTTGATCTGCTCTTCAGGGGCCCCGTTACCATTTATTCCAGCTGCACATCCTGAGTTACCTACATGTGTTTCAGACGCCCATATGTTGACATCTATACCAGATGCAGATAATCCTGAACTACACATATCTTGTGCTTTAGAAGCCCAGTCATCACCTACTGAACCGGCTGCAAGTCCTGAATTGCCCGTGTCTTGCATCCCAAATACCCAGATTTTGCCATCTGTACCAAATGTAGATCCTGATCTTCCTGGATTATGCAATGGGGTCATTTGTTGTGTACTAAACACCGAGGACACAGAAATTCCTTGCAATGATGATGCTCTCATCAAACTATCATCGCAGCCCCTCTCAAGAAATAAAGGCCAAGTTAGAGGTCCTAATACGATGAATAGAGCTGAAAACAAGGAACAACCACGTCCACCTTGCGAGTCGATACAATCACAAATCTTATCCGACTTGGGGATAAACCTTCCGTTCATTATTCGTGGGGAATAAGATGCGTAGCAATTTTTCAGCCAAGGTTTACGAGCAGTTTAGAGTCTGGTTATATTTTTAGCCTTACATCAATACGTCAGTCATCACTCACAGTAAAACATTGAAGTTTTGAGTAGATGGATGCTTCTATAGACAATTCTATACTTTGTTGAGATTTTAGGTTTATATATTTTGAAAAAATTGGATTTTTTTATCAACCATCAAGGAGAAAAGGACTCAATATGAACATTGAGCAACCATACCTATATTGTTTAGACCCATTTTTATATTAAAATTTTAAGGGGCTATAAAACGATATTACTTGTAAGTTGTAACTCTTACAAGACGCGCGAGGATCAACTTGATTCTCCGGTAGACCAATATAAAATACAGTACTAAATTACGTGAATGAATTACGTGACTTCTTGGCTCCTGCACAGCTGCTCTTAGCACTTATCTTCCATCTTGTAAGAATAAAATAATCTGTGCTTCTATTATAAACTTAAGATCTTAAAAATATAGGGAAAATGAATTTTTTTATCACTGAACTTTATATACTTTTAGAAATCAACCACTAAATTATAAATTTATTTGTTTACATCACTAACGTTATTCTCGAATTTCAAAATTAGTATTTGGTTAAAAAATCTGTATCGGATGTTAAGTTATTTATCCACGTATAAAAAGTTTAACACGTGGCTCAATGATTGATTATTTAAACAAAAAAAGAAAAAAGAAAATGACAAGAATGATATGATCCGAACAAAATACCCTCCGGCTTTTCCAATACCAAACACAAATCTAGGGTTCCAATAAAAAATTCAACGATGCTCGTCTCTAAAATTTAGGGTCGACTACTCATATATTAAGGTATGTTTGAACTCCACAAAAGCATCGTATCACTTCACTCGGTTTAGCTTGAGAATCGATTTAAGATGAGGAATTGCTCAAATCCATTGATTGTAGATGTTTAATTGATTCTAGATTGGTGCTTGAACCGTAGTTTGTATTAAGCCCCAATCTGAACATCCGTTGTTTTTATATTAAAACCGGGTTATATATAAAGATATAGATATACACCACATCAACAAAATAGTATACGCTGATCAATCATTTAACGGAATGTTAATTTTAAAATTCGAGAGAACGTTAGTGATATGAATAAATATGTTTATAGTTCAGTGGTTGGTTTCCAAAAGTATATAAAGTTTAGTGATAAAAAAATTCATTTTCCCTAAAAATATATGAAGCTTTTTTTATAAGAAAGAAAAAAAAAAATTGTTAAACATACGGGTATTCACATATCGATCCATCTTTACTTTTATCGATCTTCTTCTATGTCAATTCACATAGTCTACTTAATTTTACACACATAATATATACATATACATCAATAAAGATGATGATAATACTCATTCGAGTATTCCAAACTGATTCAATTTCAAAGATATAAGTATTTTGAAATTCCTCGATTCAAAGGTATGTAAAATTAACATAGTTGAGATTGATAACCCCGATTGAAGTTGCATTAATATATTTGAGTTGCAAATCAAAGCTCTAAAAAGTTCAAGTTATAATTTGATTGGTAATGGGTTGAATTGATTGATTTGCATTTTGCAACTTGTTCTGCAATTGGCGCAACTTCTCGTGCAACTAATTTAATTTAAAGTGTTTTAAAAATTAAAGTTGCAATAGTGATTGTTTTTGTGGTTAATTTTAGTTGCAAAAATAGCTGTAAAGTTGTATTTATGGTTGATTTATGGAACAGGTCCCACAGAGGCAACAAATTCATTATAAGTTGCATTTTGTGGTTGATTTTATATATTATGCAACTCGTTATGCAACCAAAAATGATTTCAATTATTAAATTTTTAAAAATTGCATTTGTGGTTGATTTTGGTTGCAGATGTGATTGCATCTAGTTGCATATCGTATTTTTGCAAATATTTAAAAATATATATAATATTTTTGCAAAAAAAATTATGAGATTGAGTATTTATGAAAAAAGTCCAAAAAAGAACTACTTGAGGACTTATCTTTTACATCTTGGATATATTTACGGGGGAATGGAAGAGTTTAAGAAACTTTTTGACAAGAGACACCAAATGTGAGTTCTCTGAAGTTTAACGCTGACATTTGAGAATAATTTTGAGATATATATTAACATTAGTATGTGTGCACGTTGCGCGTGGCTTTAAAAAAATTTTATTTTATTTTTATTTTTTTTGTTTGTAAATAATTTTGGTCACTACAATATCTAATTTCTTTTGTTGAGTTGTTTTTGAAATAAATAAAGAATATATTTTATTTTCTATACTATATAGTGGGTACTTGAAAAGGGACATACGTGATCCACATTGCATGTTTTGTCTTGGGTTGTTTCAGTAGTATTTATTACATTAGTCAAATACTTGTTTTCTCTAATTTCTGCTTTATTCACATATCTAAAGGTACGGTTACTCTTTTTACTTTCCTCTTTTTTCTTTGAATCGCCTTATTTCCTTATTTTTTTTCAATTCATATATAAATCTGTTAATAGTTTGTTTGTTTCGTTATATATTGATGTTTGTCTGTTGGATTCGTTGCTCTGTTCATTTTTGATTTTGTAATATATGTATGTATTGTAGTTTGATTGGGTTTTTCCGGTTGTCCAAGATACACATCGATGTCGGAGAAGAAAGCAATTAAGTTCGTGTGCTTGAATTTTGATGAGTTGTATAAGCCTGGTCAATTGGTATTTATCCTTCTGAACAATGCATGCTTGTTAATCTATTTATATATAAATGATTTATTGATTATCTATTTTCGCAATGAATTGTTTGCAGTTTCTTCCTTTATTTTTTGTTATATATAATTGTTGATGTTTGTTTATCAGTGTTTAAAGTATCAGGATACTATCAGAGTTTAGCTGGAAGACTGGTCAGAGTTTGTTAAACTCTGACAGTCAGAGTTTACTTAAGCTGTCGGTGTTATTCAATGAAGATTCTAGAAGCGATATTCTTTGAAGATGGAAAGAAGCAAAGAGATATCGAGATGGCTAAGGAAACGGAACAGAAGACAGAAGCAATTCTAGATTGATATTAATTGTATAGCTGATTTATAGGAATATAAATTAGAAGATTGTACGTAGCTGTGTACTATATAAACACAGATTTGTTAACCCTAAAAGGGATGCGAATACTTGAAAGATTATTCTTGTAACCTAGCAGCTCTCTGTGATATTTTACATCACTGAAAGAGGAGTTATTAATTCCATACAGTTTATTATTCATAAACAGTGTTCTTATTGTTATTCTCATACATATACTTGATTATATATTGTGTATTCGGCGTAACATTTTTTTATGCGGATCATAGTGATGAACTTCCTGAGAAGGTTTTTTTTACTATGTCGTCTGGTGATTTGTGGTCTGGTACATATGTGAAGAATCGTACTTACATTAGTGGATTGGAAGAGATGATGCGGTTTAATGATGTAAAACCGTACCATTTTTATTTTGTTGAATATAATGGTGGGGAAATTTCAAGTTAGAGATTTTTTAATACTTATGCTGTCAAGATTCGTTACCCTGTTAGGATTTTACCCAGGCAGAAGCCCAGAAATGGTGTAGAGAAGGTACTGAAGAATTGTAGTGATGTTGAAGTTTGGAAACATTGTTCAACACTTTGCTATACTACCTTTGTTGAAGTTTGAAGTACTTGATGGTGACCGGTAATGGATATTGAAACCAAATATCCTATAAGCTGCTTCAGCTGCACATATATAGCGGCCATCAAAATATTCATTAATTTCATCTACTGGCTCATCATTGACAGATTTGAGTTCCTTTCTTCTCTGTCCTTTAATCTCCACAGTAGCTCGGTCGTGGCCTTTTAGACAGTACTTGAAAAGGTATTTGATGCTACGTGCATGACAACATATATCCACATTGATGTGACATTGATATTTTACTAATAAGTATCGGTTGTAGAGAACAACCCACTTATTGTCCAAATCCTATTTACGAATGTTAACAGTGATGTTGCTTTTTCTACGTCTATAAATTGGAAATCCAGATTCATCAAATGTAGTGCTTGGAGAATACCTATAATTTTTTTTTTAGAATATATGTTTCTAGAATAGAGTATAAAACTTCTATATAAATCTACTTGTAATATAGATAGATATATGGATAAATTCTTACTATTTTGGGAAATGTCGTATACATTGAAACTGTTTCATGCAGGGAGATTTAGGAAACTGAACACCATAGGGGCCATGAATCATAAAAGCTTTAACAACAAGATAACCAACAGGATCAACTTGTGGATCAGGAATTTTCGCGGAAACAAATTTGTCTACATCTTTGTTCAAAGTCTTTTTGGCAGCAGGATCCAACCATATTAGCATATGGACATGTGGAAGTCCACGTTTCTGAAATTCAACTACATACATTACTGAAAATATAATAAAACAAAAAATATTAGATTTTTTGGAGAATATGATAATTAACACATGTAATCAATCTATATTGCATTGTAATAAATATACCTTCAACACACTTTCCAAAAACCTCTTTCTTTCTGATGTCATCTAATAATTGATCAAGTTTTAACTTGAAAACTCTTGCAATAATATCCGGAGAGTTCTGAGGCAAACAATGAGGTGTGAGTTTCATCATCTGCAAAATTTCATCCCAAAGAGGATTGGTAGTCATGGTCAGAAATATGTCCGGATGACCAATGTATCGACAAACAGCAAGGGCATCCTGAAAGTTTTGTTGCATGTATTGTCTTGATCCAATAAATGTTGCTGAAAGTATAAAACCTTTACCAACATTTGCAGTTTCCACATTTCCCTTTCTCACATAATCGCAAATTTGAGTATACAACTCATTGCGTAAAGTGGTTTGATGCTTGCGGAACCACCAAAGTCGCGCTTGCTCAATTGTTGAGAATGCATCAACAACATACGGCTGAAATAAACGGCCACCTAGACGGGGAGTCATGCCTGTTTTGTAATGTCAGGAGAAGTATAATCATTACTGAGGCAAATGAGATAATACAAATTTAGAGGAATCTTATAAAATGATACCTTCATTCATGCGGACTTGGAACTTATAAGAGTAGTACTCCTTCATTGATATCAAAGTTCTCTTCCTTGTTTTCTTTCCTTTCTTTTTTTGTGAACTACCGTATTGCAGATGAACATGAAATCCATCATCTCCATGAGGAAATGTCAGATATTCTTTACAAACCATCTTCGTATGAATGAATTACAATATCCATCTTCGTATGAATGAATTACAATATCCCTAGTACCACAATGATCATCAAGGTCGCCGACCATTATCCTGGAAAGATCATCTTCTCCAACAATATTATTCTCCCTACCTTTGTCAGAACGTGATATTTTTAGAGTTATTTCAAGTTCAGTAACTTGGTCTTGTTCAAAACGATCTCTCTGAGTTCTGAACTCATGTACCAAATCATTGGTTTCATCCAACATAGTCTTCAAACCATCAACTATTTCAGCATCAACATTTTTACCATCACGAACATTGATCCACTCCAAACGATTTTTCGTTTCATTCTGAGTATCGTAGATATAAAGTTGACAGAACTTTGGATCTTGACCTTTATCCGGTATAAGAGAACCAAATAGATGATGGTTTTGACCGTTTAACCTATAAACATAAGGCGCCTCACCACAATTCACAGAATGGTCAACTCTGCCACCAGTTGAAGTAAATGCAAATAAACTGTTATAGATGCGAATAGATTTCTTAAATTTTGATCCTTTTTTATTGGCATTCAACAATTGCCACATATATGAAGGAGTGAGTTTCTCCTTTGGAAATTCTATTTCACCCTTTACACAACAGATGGAAAATTCTGGAGTGCCTTTTGTGCAATATTTGTTTGTACGTTCTTCCTTCCACATTCAGGCTTCACATTTAATACACTTAACATTATGTGCTCCCAAGGTAGCATATTCTGTTGGGACAGCATAAGACAAAAAGAAGTAGGCTTATTATTAAACAGATAATTGTTTATGTAATGTTAGTAATATTATCAAAAAGTTAAAAAGAACCTTCTTCAGACTTTATTTGTGTTTCATAAGAACCCCAAATGACATTTTCTTCATTGTCTGAAATAGAGAAATAGTGAGTACTATTATGGTCATACAACATAAAAGTTAAAAATATAGACAGAATTTTATCATACCATGGTCAGAAGGACAATCAACATCAGGAACACCCATATCAAGAATGGTAGAGAACTCTGCACCGTGTACATGTTTCATCACAAAACAGAAAAATAAATTAATGATTCATCAGAAAATAAAAAAATATTAAGGCTTCTAAAGTTTACCTATATCTTCAAAATTGTTATGACTGCTTTCATTGAAGTAATTCATTTCAAAATCTAGATTCTGACCAATACTGCCAATTTTATCACGCAAACTCACTGTCTTCAGAGAATGGGACGGTATTGTTAGGCCGAATACACAATATAATCAAGTATGTATGAGAATAACAATCAAGAACACTGTTTATAAATCAACAAAACTGAATTATATTAAATAATTCTCTCTTAGTGATGTTAATGAATCACAAAGAGCTACTAGGTTACAAGAATAATATTTTCAATAATCGCATCCCTTCTAGGGATAACCTATCCGTGTTTATATAATACACAGCTACATACAATCCATCTCTAATTGATATTCCTATAAGTTAGCTATACAATTCATATCAATTAAGGATTGCTTCAGTCTTCTATTCCGTCTCCTTAGCTGTATCAATATATTCTGCTTCTTTCCATCTTCAGAATATATTGCTTCTAGAATCTTCATGACATGCACCGACAGCTAAATCGACTTTCACCCTGTCAGACTTTAACAAACTCTGACCGGCTTCCATGTAAACTCTGATAAGTACTTCAGACTAAACTCTGAACAATACCTGTTACTTAAACACTGATTAAACAAACATCAGCAATTATATCTAACAATCTCCCCCAACTTGTGCATAATAAAAAAATGTACAAGTTAAACAGATAATTGATGATGTCAAAACATATAACAAATGCAGTGTTTAATCATAACAGAGTTTAATTTTAACTTAGAACAGAAAACTTTAAAAACTTACAGTCAGACTTTATTTGATTTCTTGAATATCAGGCACTGTCCTGAGATAGTCTGTAAGTAATCTTCTCTCAGCTCTTTCCAGTTCAGCAATCATATTTTCCTTCAGCTCCTTAAGCTCTGGATCTCCTTCACCAGTTTGATATATGGCAGCTCTCAGAGAATAGATACTGTTTTTCCTCATTTCATTTCCAAGTTTTATATAGAAAGGCTTGTCAGACTCTAGATTAAATTCTAGAACTTTCATTTCCAGTGCAGTCCTGAACCTAGCACTATTCCTCTTCATCTCCATAATTTTTCCATAAGCATCTCTGTACTTAGGAATATATGCACTCGAGACTCCTCCTCCAAGCATTATCTTTGATCTAAGCATCCTTTCTCTGATAACTAAAGCAGCATCATGAGTACTTCTATTCTTGACTTTTAACAAATATAGAACATACTCCAATTCTTCATAAGATTTGAGATTGATGTCAGACTCTGCAACCTTGTAAACTCTTCCATCAGCCATGAAATACAGCAAAAACTCTTTCTTTAATACTTTATGAAATATCATCTGAACAGATTCTAGCATATCAAGACTCTCTTGAGTAATAATACCAGATACTGCCAGTGATGATTGATCTCCAGATCTATTGTTTATTCTCTTCTCCCTATGTGAACCTAAACCAGACTTATCAAAAGATTCTTTTCCAAGTACAGTCCTGGTTTGAGAAAAGTCCACAGGTTGAAGTGTCAGAGTTTCAGAGAGTACAGGTCTTCTAAAAGTACTTTGGAGTTGAGGTGCTAGTTGAGTTTGTACAACTTGAGCCTTGTCAGGGGTTGTCACAATTTTAGTAGAAACATCAACTTGAGCAGCGTCAGAGGTTGATCTAGCTTCAAAAACTTCAACTTGAGCTTTGTCAGAGGTTGAAAAATTCTTCATAGGTAACTGTCCTTCTTCTACCAGTTTACCCTTGCCTTTATCATTCTTTGCTATCATAGGCTTCCTTGAGTCTTGTATACTCTGTTGAGAAATTTCCTTGATGAAAATACCCTTTTCTTTCCTTCTAGGAACCTTGACAGCTTTCTTTTTGTAAGTACCATCCTCCATTTTCTTCTTGTGCTCTTCATTTATCATTCTTAATTCAGCATCATAATCCTCAACTGTTACCTCACCACCATGCTCTTCTAAAAACATTTTAGTAGCAATTTCCTCATCTGTGGTAGGCTTATCAGAGATTATCAAACTTTTGAGTTTTGAACCACTGGCAGAGTTTGCATTTCCCTTACCAGAGTTTGATCTTCTATCAGAGTTTGATCTTGGTGGTCTTCTATCAGAATTTAATCTTAAACTCTTTCCATCTCCCTTGCTTCCACCATCATTACCATCATCCCTCCGTCTCAGAGTTTGAGAATTTAATCTTAAACTCTTTCCATCTCCCTTGCTTCCACCATCATTACCATCATCCCTCCGTCTCAGAGTTTGAGTGTCTTTGCATTTGTCACTTGGTACACTCTCCCCCTTTTTGACATCATCAGAAAGTAGTACTGATGTCAACAACTCAATTGCAGTAGAGATTGAAGTCAGTTGGGCAGACATAGCAGTCTGGTTGTCCTCAACTTTCCCAAGCCTCTTCTGAATTTCATCAGAGTCCTTAGCTTGCTTCTTGAACATAGAATTATAGTAGGATCTATCATTCTTCAGAGTAAGATCTCTCATACTAACTTCATTCCTCAAAGCAGTGACCTCCTTATGAGACTCATCAAATCTGTTGTGGAGAGATTTAATTTGAATCACAGTGGCCTTTAGACTAGTAAGAATATCAGGATTTGAAATTGTCTTCACAGAATCACCAAGAAAATCAGCAGCCCTCTGTGCTGAAAAGATACAATCTGCAGCTGCCCATCTTTTGTAGTACATTTCCTGAAAGTGCTCAGCAGTGGCTCGATTGACCTCTCTTTCTTCATCAGAGTTTACTCGAATATCAGATAACTCCTCTTGTAAATGAGCAGAACTATCATCATCTGCAGGAACATTCTCAGCAGTAGTTTCAAAATGACTCTGTGCAGCTTCATCAATAACTTTCTCTGTAACAGGTTCTGGAATCTCAGAGTTTGCAATTTGCATTAACTCTGTTTCTTTTGTTACAACCTCAACAACAGATTGTTGTAGAGCTTCAAGAATAATATCCTCAGAGATTAGCTTATCATCAGCCTCTTGTACATTCTCTGCTACATCCTCCAAACTCTGATCAACTTCCTCACCTTGTTCAGAATTAGCATTGTTTACCGAAAGAACCTCTGTGTGAGAACCCACAGAGTCTTCAATCACTAAGGTGGCTTGATCAGCTGCCACATCCTCAGTATCACAAATACTGATACTAGGATGTGCATCTTGAATATCTTCATCAACAAAGAAATCCATTGGCCCAGCTTCATTATCAAAAACTCTGCTGTCAGAATGATCAGCAGCTTCCTCAACTACATCATCAGCCTTTGATGTAGGAGCTTCTATATCAGCATTTACATTGGATGCACCAAAGAGATGTGCAGCCACCAATCTTCTTTTCCTCTGATGAAGAGTTTCATCATCAGTTTCACTCTCCTCATCAACAGTATCAGACTTTGCCCTATTGGCCCTTCTTTTCTTTAACTTTTTCTTCTGAGGTATATCATCAGTGTTTGATACCCCAGCTTCAGCAGTGGATGGCTTCACTCTAGCAGATTTAACAGCCCTCAATTTAGACTTCTTTGACCTCTGTGATTGAGACACAGAAGGTCCAGCTTCAGCGTTTGCTAGTTGTTGTTGTTGTGAATTGATCAGGAATTGTTGCACAGAATCAGGCAACATCAAAACACCAACATCTCCTTTCTTGTTATCTTTATTAGTGAGATCAGAGAATATGCGTTTATGCAATTTAAACGAGAGAATGACATCATCCTCTAAGATCTCAACATCAGGACAGCAAAAGTTGAATAACAATTGACAAAATCTAGAGAAATAAACAACATTCCTATTCTCTAGCATTTTCTCACCAATATTAGTTAAAACTAGCCTAGCAACATCAAAATTACCTCCATAAAGAAGAGAATACCCGATTTGCAGACTATCAGTGGGAATTGCATCCCAATTCGTGCACTTCTTGCCAAAAGCCCTAGTGATGCAATCGAAGAAGAAACTCCATTCCTTGCGCAAAAACGGCCTTTTTAGTTGACCTATCTTTGTCAATGATCCAGAGTAGCCTATTTCTCTCATCATACGAACTAACTCAGAATCTCCAACAGAGATTGTGAAAGCATTAAAGTCCTCAAGGCCCAGAGCATCACGAACAGTTGTTGGAGTAACTATAAACTCTTCTTCTTGAAATTCAAAGATTATGGATGGAGACCCAGACTCTCCTCCATTATCATAAGTACCTGTCTGCCAGAAAGTCCTTATTTGAGATGCAGACAGCCTCAATGGTGCGGTGAGAGCAGTTCCAACATCAGAGTTTGACAAGAAATCCTGAATCAAATGAAACGCCTCCGGTGTGTTCTCATTTGCCAAAGGAGCAGCATAGTTGTTTGGGACAAATTCTAACCCAGAAGCAGTAAACATTGTAGTAGCCATTAGAAAAGTCTTGAAGAAAGCAAGAAATAAGACAGAGAAAAATGTAGAATGGATGCAGTGAAAGTGTTTGATACAGTGTTTGTGAGTAAAAACTTATGAAAAGATGAAGTGTGTAAAAGAATGAACCGTTTATGTGTAGTAAGTTTAAATAATAACAGTGAAAATTAAAACTGAATCGTTTTAATCATTACTACACACAGCAGGCGTCTTTGAAAAATGTGTGAGTGGGACAGATGTCAAACATGTATTCGCTGACAGCTGTATATAACAACTTCCAATACACACGCGCAGTAAAAATAGCCATAATTACCGCTTTTCACACTGTTCAAAACACTCAACCTCTCTCTCCTCTGTTTAATACAAATATGAACCGTTTGTACTCATGCTCTTTCGAATTTCAAAACAAATGTCTAATCTCAAAATTATAAATTGTCTGAAACAAAGAAATTATTTTAACCATCAGAGATTAAAACAAAGTTACCTCGGCGTATTTCACACAATACATCAGTGTTTACCATTTGTCCTTCTTTGTCAATAAATTCTTTTCTCAAACTGTACAGGTGTGAATAAATGTGTGTGCTATAGCAGAGTTTACTGAAATCAATATTTAGATCATCTCAAAGTGCATAAAATCCCAAACTTAAGCAGTAAAAACTGGTTGCCTAAACTCTCATGTAAAACATAAAATCTGATTTTTATATCTAAACTCTGTATTTTGATATCCTTTCATTTGGATATATCTTTTATTCTTCACCCCCTTTATATATATATATATATATATATATATATATATATATATATATATATATATATTATTTTTTATTTTTTTTTTTATTTTTATTTTTTTTAATTTTTCCAGTAATCAGTGGTTGGCACTAGTCACCAAAAATCAAAGATTTTAGCCCTTATTTCATACAATAAATTCCTGGATCTTCCTAGGCACAACATGATCTCAAAGGAATTTGTGCTCTTTTTGGCATCTTTTGATTTGAGGGTGAATTATTTACAATTAATAATCAGAGTTTAGACTTTTTATCAGTTAATGCAATTAATTTATGAGAGAAAATGCAAACAGCTAATACAGACTCAGTGTATAGGATGAATAAACTAAGAGATGCTATAAATACAGAGACAGTATCATGCTGTGTTAACTTCCTGCACATTTGAGATCAGAATCTATACAACTCTTAAGGATTCATAATTACTTACTGAGAATTATGCTTCATACAAATTTCTTCATCGGTCCATATGTTTCAGACAAAATTACAATCAGAGTATAGCATTAGACTGTAACTATCAGAGTATGACCAACACTTTTATGACTAACAGAGTTTAGCATCAGAGTTTACTTTCAGAGTTTATGGCACTGGTACTCATAACAGTTAATACATGCAAGGAATCATGAGCAAAAAAATCAAACATGTATAGTTTTTGAGTCTAACCCGTATCTCTAGTCAAAACCAGAGATCATTCCAAGTTCATTTACCAATCTTGTAAAAGTAGCTTCACTCAAAGGTTTGGTGAAGATATCTGCAAGTTGTTGGTCTGTAGACACAAAATGAAGCTCAATATCTCCTTCTTCCACATGTTCCCTGATAAAATGATACCTTATGCTGATGTGCTTGGTCATGGAATGCTGTACTGGGTTACCTGTCATAGCAATAGCACTTTGATTATCACAGTAAATAGGTATTTTAGAGTACCTTAACCCATAATCCAGCAACTGATTCTTCATCCACAGAATCTGTGCACAACAGCTACCAGCAGCTATATACTCTGCTTCTGCAGTGGATGTAGAAATTGATTTCTGTTTCTTGCTATACCAAGAAACCAATCTGTCACCTAAGAATTGACAGCTTCCACTTGTACTTTTTCTGTCTATCTTACAGCCTGCAAAATCTGCATCAGAGTAACCAATTAGCTTAAACTCTGATTCTCTAGGATACCACAAACCCAAGGTTATGGTTCTTTTGAGATATTTGAAGATCCTTTTTACAGCTGTTAGATGAGGCTCTCTGGGATCTGCTTGAAATCTTGCACAAAGATATGTGGCATACATGATATCAGGTCTACTTGTTGTGAGATACAGAAGAGACCCTATCATGCCTCTATAGGTTGTCATATCCACTGTAGCACCTGTGTCTTTGTCTAGCTTTGTTGCTGTAGCCATGGGAGTTGTAGCAGATGAACTATCAAGCATACCAAATTTCTTTAGAAGATTTCTGGTATACTTTGCTTGATTGATAAAAATCCCATCATCTGTTTGCTTGACCTGTAAGCCTAGAAAATAACTAAGCTCTCCCATCATGCTCATTTGATACCTGGACTGCATAAGCTTTGCAAACTTCTTACAAAGTTTGTCATTAGTAGATCCAAAAATAATATCATCTACATAAATTTGAACTAAAAGCAAATCATCACCAGTATTAAAATAAAACAAAGTTTTATCAATTGTACCTCTTGTGAACCCACTTTCTAAAAGAAATTGAGCAAGAGTTTCATATCATGCTCTTGGTGCTTGCTTTTAGTCCATACAATGCCTTGTCAAGCCTGTAGACATAATCTGGATGTTTGGAATCTACAAATACTGGTGGTTGTTCAACAAACACTTCTTCTTCAAGCTTTCCATTGAGAAAAGCACTTTTCACATCCATCTGAAAGACTTTAAACTTCTTGTGTGCAGCATAGGCCAGAAAAATTCTTATGGCCTCCAATCTTGCAACTGGAGCAAAGGTTTCATCATAGTCAATTCCTTCCTGTTGTGAATAACCTTTAGCCACAAGTCTAGCCTTGTTTCTTGTAATCACACCTTCACTGTCAGTCTTGTTTCTGAAAACCCACTTTGTACCTACAATTGATCTATTCTTTGGTCTAGGTACAAGTGTCCAGACTTCATTTCTTTCAAATTCATTTAACTCTTCTTGCATTGCTGTTATCCAGTTTGCATCTTGAAGAGCTTCTTCCACTTTCTTTGGTTCTGTTTGAGACAAGAAAGCATGATACAGGCATTCATTTGTAGTAGCACTTCTAGTTCTTACACTAGCATCAGGATCTCCAATTATGAGATCAGGTGTGTGTGCATGTGTCCACTTTCTTGTTGTTGGAAAGTGGTTTCTTGCGTCATTATTGGATCCTCCCCCTTGATCCATGCTCTCCTGATTCATATGTTGACTTTCTGCAGCATCTGAGGCTCTCCCTGAATTGGATGGCTCAGAGTTTAAACTGTCAGAGTTTGAATCAGTTTCCTCAACTGACTCACTTGTTGTGTCTTGTTGAGCTTCTTCACGCTCCCCCTCAACTGGTTCTCTATTTTGTTCAATTTGAGAATTTCCAGTTTCTCCAGTATTTACCAGTAGAGGTTCAGAGTATGCTTCGTCAGAGTTTGTCAGAACCGCTTCACCAGAGTTTGTCGGTACTGCTTCATCAGAGTTTACATTATCAGAGAATAAACCTTCATTTTCAAAACGCAGTTGATCAAGTCCAGTTATTTTCTTGTCATCAAATGACACATGTATGGATTCCATGATCACTTTAGTTCTCAGATTGTAAACTCTGAATGCTTTTGTTGACACTGGATAGCCAACAAAGATTCCTTCATCAGCTTTTAACTCGAACTTAGTCAACTGTTCAGGATGAGTCTTCAACACAAAGCATTTGCATCCAAATATATGAAAATATTTCAAATTTGGCTTCTTATTTTTCACCATCTCATATGGTGTTTTCCCATGCTTGTTGATCAGTGTAGCATTTTGAGTAAAACAAGCAGTTTGAACATCTTCTGCCCAGAAATAAGTTGGCAATTTTGCTTCGTCAAGCATAGTTCTGGCTGCTTCAATTAAAGTTCTGTTCTTTCTTTCAACTACACCATTTTGCTGTGGAGTTCCCGGTGCAGAAAATTCTTGTTTCACTCCTCTTTCCTTGCAGAAAGCTTCCATTATTGAGTTTCTGAATTCAGTTCCATTATCACTCCTTATTATTTTGACTTTGTGCTGTGATCCTTTGTCCAGTAGATTTACATGATCCATCAGAGTTTGAGCAGTTTCATCCTTCTTTGATAAGAAATACACCCATGTATATCTAGTATATTCATCAACAATTACTAGAGCATATTTCTTTCTGCCCATAGACATCACATTCACTGGTCCAAAGAGATCAACATGTAGAAGATGATAAGGTTCTACTACTGAAGATTCAGATTTGCTCTTGAAAGATGACTTCCTTTGCTTGGCCTTTTGACAAGAATCACATAGGCCATCTAAGCTAAGTATTGACTTGGGAAGTCCCCTTACAAGATCCTTTCTTATTAGCTCATTAATGTTGTTCAAATTGAGATGAGAGAGCTTCCTATGCCAGTTCCAACTCTCTTCATTTGACATTCTTGCAGTCAGACACACTGTTTTTCCATCAGAGTTTGTTACCAAACTTGCTTCATAAATGTTGTTGTGCCTGTGTCCAACTAGAACAACTTTTCCAGTAGATTTACTGATAACTTCACAGTATTCAGTATGAAAATCTACATGGTTTCCTCTATCACAGATTTGACTCACAGATAGCAGATTATGCTTGAGTCCTGAGACTAGAGCTACATCAGTTATGATGACACTTCCAAGATTTATATTGCCATATCCCAGAGTAAGTCCTATGTTGCCATCTCCATAGGATACCTTTGGGCCAGCTTTCTCCTCAAAATCTGATAGCAGGGCTTTATTTTCAGTCATGTGTCCTGAGCATCCACTGTCCAAGATAAGGGTGCTCTCTTTTATGCCCTTATTTTCAGATGATTCAGTCTCATCTTTGACAGTTGCCATAAGAGCATAATTTACTCCATCATCAGAGTCTGAAGTATCTGCCCAGTCTTTGCCTTTAGAGATGAGTGCTTTCTCAGATTTGCCTTTCTTGCACTCTGGAGCATAGTGACCCATCTCCTTACACTTGTAGCACTGGATTTCAGATTTATCCTTCTTGCCAGACTTGGTCTCCCTTCCATCAGACTTTCTAAAACCTTTCCTTTCAGAGTTTGAATCTTTCCTTGAGAATCTCTTTCCTTTCTTAAAGTTCTTGAATCCCATCTTCTTGAAGGTCTTCACCATCAATGCAGCCATTTGCATCATCTGTTCTTCATCATCCTCAGAGTCAGAAGCTTCATCAGAGTTTGAGTCATCATCAGAGTTTGATGACTCACTTTCAGATTTAATGACTAAAGCCTTTCCCTTAGCTTTCTTCCTTGATGATTCCTTCTTGATGGGCTTCTCCTCAACTTTGAGAGCAACAGATTTTGTCTTCTTGCTTGATCTTCTGTTTCTTTGTTCTATTTCCAATTCATGAGTTTTCAGTAACCCATAAATCTCATCAAGTTCAGTTTCAGCAAGTTCGTAATTATCTCTTATAGTTGTTGTCTTCAAATCCCATCTTTCAGGTAAAGATAAGAGAAATTTGAGATTTGATTCTTCAAGATCATATTCTTTATCAACTAGAGATAAATCATTCAGCAGTTTACAGAATCTGTCATATGTCTCAGTCAAGGTTTCATTGGCTCTTGAATCAAAGTGCTCATACTCCTGAGTGAGTATTGTTTTCCTGTTCTTCTTTATAGCAGTGGTTCCTTGACACCTGACTTCCAAAGCATCCCATATTTCTTTTGCAGTTTTGCAACCAATTACTCTGTTAGACATAACATTATCTAAAGCACTGTGAAGAAGATGTCTAACCTTTGCATCTTTTGCAATTGATGAGATGTCCTCAGGAGTCATATCTTTCTTTTCCTTTGGAACAGTCTTTTGTTCTTGACCATCAACAACAGGAGACAATTTAGTCGGCATATGAGGACCAGCATATATTCTGTCAAGGTATTCTGGATCTGTAGCCTCCAGAAACATGGTCATCTTCACCTTCCAAATTGGATACTCCACTGACCTGAGAATTGGAACCCTGATTGTTTCATATCGACTCACAGAATTAGGTTTAACCTGTTCAACCTTGGGAGGAGCTTGATTTTCTTCAGACATGATTATTACTGTGTTTGAATCGTAAAACTGTATATATTAAACAGCCTTGGCTCTGATACCAATTGTTAGGCTGAATACACAATATAATCAAGTATGTATGATAATAACAATCAAGAACACTGTTTATAAATCAACAAAACTGAATTATATTAAATAATTCTCTCTTAGTGATGTTAATGAATCACAAAGAGCTACTAGGTTACAAGAATAATATTTTCAATAATCGCATCCCTTCTAGGGATAACCTATCCGTGTTTATATAATACACAGCTACATACAATCCATCTCTAATTGATATTCCTATAAGTTAGCTATACAATTCATATCAATTAAGGATTGCTTCAGTCTTCTATTCCGTCTCCTTAGCTGTATCAATATATTCTGCTTCTTTCCATCTTCAGAATATATTGCTTCTAGAATCTTCATGACATGCACTGACAGCTAAATCGACTTTCACCCTGTCAGACTTTAACAAACTCTGACCGGCTTCCATGTAAACTCTGATAAGTACTTCAGACTAAACTCTGAACAGTACATGTTACTTAAACACTGATTAAACAAACATCAGCAATTATATCTAACAGGTATGCTCTCGGCTGAATTAACTAAAAAAACATATTATTAAGTTGTGAATTAGGTAACGAAAGAATTTTTTTTTTAAAACTATAATCTTAAGTTTGATTATCTATTGAACTTACAAATAGTAGACAACGTAGAAAGTGGGGTTGATGGAGAGATACTTTCAACAATGCTTCTCTTTTTATTAACTTGACGGTTGTCTGTGAACAATCCATAATTACATTTAATCATAAAAAAATTAACGGGGGTTCTTTAAACCTACAAACGTTATACAACGGTATTTCTGACTGGGAAGAAAATTCACTTCCTGAAATGGGACTAATTGCCTGACCAAATTTACAACTCGAAATTGGAGCTACATTTTCTTTCATAGAATAACCTAAATAAATAAACTATAATATTAATCTCCTTCTTAATAACAAAGAAAAGAGAATAAAATTATAAGACTTACTTCTCATTGGATCAATATTACACTTCTTTTTGGTTGTATGACAATTTTCCTTCATCATTCCAAGTTCATAATTAACTACAACAATCAATCATTGATAAATTCAAATAACAAAGATTAAAACATAGTTCAAATAGAAAAACTTATGTCAAGAGTTGAATAAGAACTTGACTCACAAATATTATACAGCAAAGGAGGTCTACAATTTTTGGATTTTGAGTCTTCTTTAACCTTCCTTTTCTTGTCATCCATTACATTCATATTATCTTCAGAAAACATATTCAGGTAACCAAAATAATTCATTAATACAAATTTATATTTCTTAAAACATTATACATAAGTTACTTACAAAAAATTTCACATAGTGGATCCGTAGAATGGACTATCGACTATGTTTTTCCATCTAAACTCGAGCTATCATATGTATCTGCAGACAAACAATTGAAATTATATAGACAATAGAGAAATTACAACATTTATCCAATCCTAAATAGGCACTTACAGATTCTTGGAGGATGTTCATTTTCTTTCATCATCCCCAATTCATAATTAAATACACAAAAAAAAAATTAAACATTAAACTAAAAATAAATCTACGAAACAATACATCCAAATACACACAAAATATGCTATGTTTATAATAACTTAGAGCATCTCCAACGGTGTTTGTTAAATTGGTTGGCTAAAATAATATAATATACTGATTACGTAAAATTTGTTGAACCTATAAGGTGATGTGTTTCAACGAAGTTGGCTATTTCAGTTGGCTATATTTTGAAAATAGTATGTTTTCATTATTAAAGTTGTTATAAATAGAATATTTATTATCTGAATATGGTAAGAGATGATGTGGAGGTTTGCTACAGGTCATTACAAGTTCGACAAATATAGCCAACATTATAAGGTTGGCTATAATTTTACCTAAGGGCTATGTTCCATTGGAGTGCATCTTTGTTTTACAAATTCTCTATAATTTTAATTATGGTGTGCCGCGTAGATATTTACATAAGGGTTCTATAGCGTTGGAGATGCTCTTACAAACATCATAAAGCAAATGACCGGATGCGGTTTCCATCGGAATAAATAGAAAGCAACAGCTCAATTTAGAAGGTAGGACAACTACATCGGTCTAAACAAAATCACAATCAACAAAGAAAGAAAATTAAGACATAAAGGAAATAATTGTCTGTAGCAAAGAAAGGAAACAATTTGAAAAAGGAAGGAACATAGAAGGTGACTAAATTTTGAAATTTTTTGAAAAGTTGAAGATTTAATAGATTTTGGTAAAGTAAGGCTGACATTGGTAATGGGGACACAGGTGTAAGGATGAGATGTAATAAAATGAGTGGTTGTGATTAAAGAGGTGTATAAGTCAAAGTAGTCAAATGACATTTTGGTGCAAATACGTTAGATTTAAAGAGATAAATTAGTAATTAAAGACCTAAAAACACAACAGACTTTATAATATAGATAGATGTATACCATTCTCGTATTGTGACAATCCGAGTCAAATCCCGAGTGTTTTTCGAAAATCGGGTCAAGTCCCGATCACGAGTCCGAAAATAAGCCGAAGCCTACTGGCCCAAATGCAACCAACTTGGGTAACAACTAGCCCACCACAGGCCCCCAAAAGATCATGATTTGTTGGTGCTAATTAGAAGTAGTACTCTGCCTTATAAACTGAACAGAAGTCCCAAATCTACTCGATGTGGGACTGGGGTGTTACAAACTCCCCCACTTAAACTCCTGACGTCCTCGTCAGGCCTGAACAGATATCACATAGGTCCAAGATCGTACCTCCCTAGCCATTGTGGGATAATATCGGCTGGCTTCGTGTCCCCACCTCCGAACCTCTGTCCATTGTGGGATAATACCACCAGCCATCGTGTCCCCACGTCCGGCAACTTGACGAATCAAGCTTTTCGAGAGTCGGCTCTGATACCATATATGACAATCCGGGTCAAATCCCGAGTGTTTTTTGAAAATCGGGTCAAGTCCCGATCACGAGTCCGAAAATAAGCCGAAACCTACTGGCCCAAATGCAACCAACTTGGGTAACAACTAGCCCATCACAGGTTCCCAAAAGATCATGATTTGTTGGTGCTAATTAGAAGTAGTACTCTGCCTTATAAACTGAACATAAGTCTCAAATCTACTCAATGTGGGACTGGGGTGTTACACATATCTATTTTAAAATTTGTGCATTTCAGTGCAGCTTTATACTTAGTTGCTTAAGATTTAAGAAGAAGCAAGAAAAATAAATAAAAGAACAAGGATAATTGCGTAAACGGACTATCTGTCCATCTCAATCAAGAATAGAAAGGCTTTTTCTTTTTCATGAGATAATATAAATTATGTTACTACTTGGCATTGCCCAACTTTATGGTCAATAATGCGAGTTCATATGAATTGAACTTGAAGCTCAAATATTCTTTGCTTATCTATTCACATTTTGGACGTTGACGATACATAAATAATACGATCTTAGAGCATCTTTAATAGGGTTGACTAAAATCATTAGTTAAAATTATATAAAATTTGCTGAACCTGTAAGGTATTGTGCTCCAATGAAGTTGTCTATAAGAGTTGACTATATTTTAAAAATAGAATGTTATTATTATTTTAACTTGTTAAAAATAGAATATATAATTTGAATATAATAATAAATTTTTGGTAAATTGCCCATCAACACAATACGAAACCAAACAAAACATATGCCATGATTCACCATCTCGAAAATGCCCTTTGGATCAGCTCGGTTATCTTTTCATAATAACCAATCGACAAGGATAATTTATTTCCAACTTTTGTGCACCACTTTTTAATCAAATTGTTTTGGCTTTAGTGCAAGATGACGAGAATCGTGATATTTCATCATTTAAAAAGTTCCCTTTATTGGAAGCCTCAAGCTGGGTTCCCTTTTTTGGTATAAAAATATATTTTACAAAAAAAAAAAATGGTATAAGAAGATATTTCCAGATAACGGAGATATTTTGATGTGTGTATTTATATGTACTAATTATTGCAAAGTATGGGTGACCTAATAATAAACTAAGATCCAACTTCCAAAGCATGGACAAATTGTATAACTACTATTATTATATGAAAAATAATAGAATTCCCAAATCCGTTTCCAAATTTGTTCCCAAATGCCCGTGTCAGAATCTTATTGATACTAAAATTAATTCCGATGAATCCCCAAACATTCACATAAATTTTATCAATTAAAACCACTCAAATTATCATGTTAGCAATGTCACGTCATTTAAAAACTTTATTTAAAAAGACTTTTGAGTATGCAGCATTACTCTTATTATTATAATACTTAAAGACTTAAGAGTAAGGTCACCACAGTCCATGTCAATGGATCGGATTCGGACCGGATTAGCCTAAATCCATATCCGAATTCATTTAATTTTATCGAATTCGGATCGTATCGTATCGGATCGCACCTCGGATATTTTAAAGGTCAATCCATATCCAATCCATTTAGTTTAATGGATAAACGAATCGGATTTCGGATATCCATTATCCATTACTTACTCAACTGGTATTATTTTGAAGGTTGAACTGGTATTATTTTTGTTCTCCATTATCCATGCTAAATATACATATTCATAAATAATATTAATTTATAAATAATATTTTTTAGAAAAATATAAGATAAGTATTAGGTTTAGGGTTTTCACTTTTCACGTAATAACTTATAACAATATAGATATTTATACATATTATATTTTTATTTTATATTTTATTTATTATATAATATATTATTATTCGGATCGGATCATGGATAAGCGGATTGAATCAACCTAAATCCATATCCGATCCGTTTATTATTCGAATCGTCCTTATCGGATCGAGTTTCGGATCGGTTATTTTTCTGGTAAATCCATATCCATTAAAATTGGTCCGGATCGGATCGGATATCCGTTCCATTGACAGGCCTAACCACAGGGCAAGTGAAAAATAGAGTGCATTGTATGTGGAAGTAAAACAACTGATAGTAGTCTAGTCATCTTCGAGAACAAGGCTGGCATATATAGGATATGATTTTCATATCTAGGCCATATCTCCTTGCCATGCTAGAGAAGCATAAAATATTCTACGAAATTATTTTCTAATGTTACCCGTAACTTACCAACTCATTCAATAATTTACGGGTTAATTATCTTGTTGATCATTAAATTGGGCCTAAAATATCAAGTTGGTCATCAAAGTAAAAATGGTCTCAATCAGGTCATTAAAGTCTGCTACAGGGTACATTCCGTTAAATAAATAATTTTTTTTAGACGAAAAATGATGATGTATTAAAAAATATTTAATGTGATATCTACATGATAGGGTGACATACCCATTTCAGACCATAAAATCGAAGAAATTAGCATTAATATTAGTGTTTTTCGTTCAGAAAAAAGTAAGTTATATAATAGAATGTACATGTAGCTGACTTTATTGACCTGTTTGAGACCGTTTTCAGTTTGATTACCAACTTGATACTTTAGACCCACTTTAGTGACCAACAAGATAAATAACCCAATAATTTACAGACCCTATTATTTCATGTTGATAGATCCATTGTCATGCCCCAACTCCTGCCAATGAACCGTGTCGTATGCTTTCGTATTTTCGTGTACTTGAATATAAAATTCATATCCGACTCGTTTTAAATTTGTGTACTAAATTTAAAACACATGTCCAATTCAAAACGTGTTGTGTACTTTACGTGTCGTATTCGTGTACATTAAACAAAAATATAAATTTAATTAAAATTTATATATTATAAAACTATTTTAATTATGTAAATTTTTATGAAATGTGTATTAAATATGTATTACATACAATTTTACAAAAAATTGTAAATATAACTTATATATATATATATATGTATACTTCTTATATATAAATGTATAACTGACTGTCAATTAGTCGTGAAACTTTTATTTATTGTTGATATGTAATTGCTTATATATTTTCTAAATATGCAATACTATAAATAATATATATATTTTAAAATTATTTATTTACTTCATTAATTCGTGTACTTTCGTTCCGTGTCGTGTACCTATTGTGAAAACCCAAACCCGACACTAATTATATTCGTGTTTTTTCGTGTTCGTGTACCAAATTTTTACACCCAAACACTAATTATCCATGTCGTGTTCGTGTCGTGTTCATTTGTCGTATACCAAATTGTCAAGTCTACTCAGAAGTCTGGAAGGGTAATCAACTTGTCACATGGCCCGTGGGAAGATAATTTACTGTATTCTGGATACACAGGTTATGTTGCGTTTTCGATCGTCTCTCCGATGACAACTGCAGGTGCATAAACATTTTGTAACAAACTCGATAAATTTTACGGAGACATCAACCATACAGGCACATGCACATGTAATAGATGTAGATGTACTCAAGGCAATGAATGAAAACAAAACAAGTCCCTTTACTATATCAGTGGCCATTTATTTCTCGTTGAGATCTGAAAGTGAGAGCAGAAAATTTAGTGATTATATGAATGAGTATTTGACGAGGACATAACAGAATGAGTCGCTTAAATAGACTGCACACCGGGGACTACATAATTTCAACAGTAAATACTTTTGATCTGTGCTTTCATAACTCGCCCGTGCCTGATAGATAACATTATTCTCTAATTTACATTTCCTCGCAAGACACTAAATTTTGGAGGGTAATCAAAGACACACTTCTCAGGGGATTAAAATTCTTGACATCTTCTTACAACACTCGAACTCTCGACCTTTTGTTAACAAGGGAATACGGATATTCAATTATTCACTAGACTACAATACCGGGGGATTAGAAGTACACCGTATTACAGAAACTAATCTATTCGAGGAGAGAATTCCAAATTTTAGTTCTGCATCAGTTCATATCCTATAGAGTCCTTGCTAAGAATTTTAGAAGGAAATGAAAGAGAGGAGAGAGATGGGTATATTCCAAAGGCGAAGCATATGATATTCTAGTTGCAAAAAATGGCTGAGGACACGGAAGAAACAGAGCATCATGTCCCGGTCACCCAGTCTGGACACGGTCCCATAATTTACATGCTGCACAATTGGCATTACATTCACCTAGACCCTTTCCTACTAACTATTTTACATTTTTCACTGTCTGTTCATATCATAAATCTACAAGGACCCCATCTCTTTACTTATTATTCCAACTTTCAACTCCCCCAATCTTTATCTTTTTCCATTTCATAAAACTTATCAGCAGACTGCACTTCCTCTATCTTTGTTCTGCCTCTCTGTATGATCTTTTCTTCCACAAACAAATGAAGATCCAGTGCGCCGTCTGCAATAAAGACGAAGCAGCCGTTTTCTGCCCAGCAGACGAGGCTGCCCTATGTGATGCCTGTGACCACCGTGTCCATCACGCCAACAAACTCGCTGGAAAACACCAACGTTTCTCGCTTCTTCAACCTTCTTCTAAACAATTCCCCATCTGTGACATTTGCCAGGTACACATAATATATACATATGCACATGACTGCACAGATAACAAATTATTTATCAAGGGCTGCTTTCCCAAATATATATAACTAAATCACTGTTTATGTGTGCAGGAGAAGAGGGCCTTCTTGTTTTGTCAACAAGATAGAGCGATACTATGCGAAGATTGTGATATTTCTATTCACAAAGCTAATGAGCATACTAAGAATCATAACAGATTCCTACTTACTGGGGTCAAGCTTTCAGCAACATCTGACATTTATTCATCACCATCTTCCTCCGTCACTAACAACTGCGAAATTGTTCCTAGTTTTAACAAGTCCAGGAACTCAGTCACCAAATCCCATCCTATCACCTCTCCAGTGACTGATTCAAAAGCGATCAAGAATGCTAATCCTCAATTGATCATGAAGGGAGATTGTAATGGACCCACAAGTAGCATATCAGAGTACTTGGAGATGTTGCCTGGCTGGCATGTTGAAGACTTTCTAGATTCTTCAGCCCTTGATGGTTTTCCGAAGGTTTGATTAACCTCCTGTTTCTACTAAATTTCCATTTTTAGTCACCAAAAGATAGATCATGTCCTGGCCGTGATTCAAATCTTATTTTGATTATGTTGATTGATTTCAGACCGGCGAGAATGATATGCTGCCCTTCTGGGATGATGACGTAGATGGAAATTTGAGGCATTTCTCCTCCGAAAATATAGGGATTTGGGTCCCTCAAGCTCCAGCTCCACTGTACCGGCCTCATGTTGACACTTCTTCAAACATGGACTTTGGTAGTCAGATCTGTTTTAAGGACCCGAAGGAAGCTACTACAAACATCAGATACAGCAAAAGATTGATAGACGACGGGGGTTTCACTGTACCTCAGATCAGTCCATCTATCTCGTCCAAGAGATCAAGAACTTTATGGTAGTAGTTAAGTCAGACCTATATGTTTCCGGCTTTCTGCTCCAGTTTAAATTTTCTTTTTCTTGTTTCCTTTTGATTTTGTTTAGGTTATAGAATATATTTAAAGTACTAGTATGTGTGATGGTTCAGATGAAATTTAAGCTCTCATCAGTTTATGTGTCCAGTTCCATGCACTAGGCAAGCAGCAAGCCAAATTTATCTTTTGTACATTTTCTTTTTTTGCACAAACCCATGAAATGGGAGGACATGGATATCCAAATTGGCTTTGGTACAAATGGCCGAAAAGTTTGATATGAAGTGACAGGTGTGGGAAAGAATGATTCCGTTTATTATTTTGCTTTAAAGTCAGAAGACACTAAACACGGATGTCTTCTAAGGATTTTAACAGTACACTGAGGAAGAAGAAAAGGGTCAGATTAGTTATTAAAAAAAAAAGGGCATGGTGGAATGGGTCATCTTTAATTAATTCAGCAAATGGGCTTCAGTGGGGAGTTTTATTTCAATTATTATTGTGATTTAAATATGGTAAAGTTTGTATATGATTTTAGTATTCTCTCCTGAACAACACTTTTTGACTTTGTCCTAAACAAGGTCAAAATATAAGTTGTTTCTGATTGACTTTTAAAGTTCTTGTTTTCTTGCAAGGGAACTTGAAAGAAGTATAAAATTGAAGAAATAATTACCAAATGTAATTACTCAAGATAATAAAATCAATAATAATAATAAAAATAATGATATCAATTAGCAATTGAAGATTACATGTGTTGGTGTAATTGCGTGCTAGACTATCCTAAAAATGACCCTGGGCACACGGCAAGAATTGGACCCCTGCTTCGTTTACCCTAATATGAAGAATTACAGAAAATCCAGCAACCTGTTTCTTCTCTGATGAAGAGAGAAAAACAATCTGAGTAATAATCCTACGTATAAACTCAAGTTATTGACTCTTTCACGTGCCTTTGACCATCCTTGTTGTCACTATCTCCAACAAGTGTAGGATCAAAGAGGTTCAAGAATGGAGTTCACTCCTAAATACAAAATTTACTATTAACTTACTAGACGTATACCACAGGGGCGCAATGAACAGATTTCCTTCTACTAATGTTGGGAACTGCGCAAGGGACTGCATCTTGACTGAATATTTGAATATTAATTTGACAAAGGAGCAAAAAAGTTCAAGTTTTAAAAATGAGTTTGGATCCTGTGTTTAGCAAGTGCTTATAAAAGTAGCTCACATAGTAGTCTAAAATTACTATGATCTAAATGGAGCTTAACAAGCTTGAGGTTAAATAAACACCTAAACTCGTGGGTCATAAGTTAGCAATGTGTAATCTAATGAAGTGGTATGACATAAATTTCAAAGTAAACTGAGCACCTAAACTTGCTTTACATTCATTCACATGTACAACTGAAATATCAAGATTGTGTCACCATAAGAGAATCGTTACAACAACATTCTCAAAACAGATAGCAAAACAGACATATAATTGAAAATCTAGGTTCCTCACTATATACACTCAGACCCGCTCGCTCTGAACTAGAACTATACATCTATAGATATCAAGCATAAACAAAAACAAGCATACGGATGTGCAGGCAAAGCATGCAACATAGCAACAGTGACTAGCCATGCCTACAATTTGTTTCCAAAGTTTTTAATCAACATCAAACTTGAACATTTGATGGCACATGGGTGTTCAGTTTAGTCAATACGTTAAATCGTCAAATATTGAAACGGTAAGAAAATGTACGCGGTGTAAGACTACTAGGCATAAACTAGTGACCAATATGAGTTCTACACAATAGAACAGCAAGACAGTTTTTCAGAATCCAATACAGACTGAAAGCTTACTGCAGATAAAAAAGTATCAACTACCTCAAATAAAACATACCCATTACTAGAGTTAAAACACCACAGCAACCTTGCTTGCAAGAACTTGTTCACGTCTCTCTATACAACTAAACGGGAACCAGCCTGCTTTTCCCTGGCATTCACCTTCGGCCCAACCATTGTTTGACACCTGACAACACAAAGAAATCAATCTTGTATTGTATACTTACAGAAAATTAGAGCAGAAGGAAAAAAAAAAGCATATTAGGTATTGTGATGTTCTATATAAGCATATTTTTTGTAAGGGTTTCATAAGGTTGCTTCATACTACAGAATATTAAAATCACTTGAGGTACAGGAAAAAAAACTGATAATCACAGTAAAGCAAGTGCCATAACAACAAAATACCCTTTCCTACTAGGCTTTTGATACATGCACAAAAAAAATTTAGACTAGGAAGCAGGATTCTTCACTTACCTGCCACACTGCGCACCTGATTCTTGGGGATTCTTGGGTGCTCGGGAATTCTTGGGGATTATTCTCTCACCCACAAGTGAGAGAAAGTAATGTAATACTTAATCGATTAACAACGTTATAACTTATAAGGCATTAGTTGTGTTATCAAGTATAAATGATACATATTATTAAGGATAATGTGCTTATTTAGTTGACTATTTAGTTTAAGACAAGTGAAACTCTTGAACATATAGTACATATTTTTAATATATTGATATTTGCCGAATTTCCGTTTCCCCGTACTACGCACCCACACTCATGCTTCCTAGAATTTAGACAATAGAAAACTTAAAAGATATTATTCCTGCTAGTGCTAATACAAAGCACCTTATAATGATGAAGCAGTATTTACTGTTTAGCAATAAAAACGAAAAGTCAAGAGAAGTAAATGCCAGCAAGAAGAATTCAAAGCAAACAATTATGACATGACCACACTGATGTAAACCAGGGCAGGTAAAAAAAACCTTTCGAACAACCACATAGTCTCCATTTGACAAAGTCAACTCTACATCAGACTCGGCCAGATATGGATGAATGACCTGCATCAAGATGATAAAAACAGAAACATGAACTAAATAGGTGGAGAAGTTAAAATAAGCTACTGCTCAAAAACTTTAAAATAATAATAAAAAAAAACACTTACCTCTCCAAAGAAGTATTCCATGCTATCTGCTGACAGAGGATATGTTTGATGAGAAAACACACCACTTAATCCATCATAGGATTGAGAAGGTCTAGAGTTAGCTGCTGCACGACGATTATCATCAACTCTTTTACGTTCGGATAAGATCTATATTAAGCAAAAAGTGTCAATCCCGCTGTATACAGTTTATAAAAAAGTTGACATAGTACATTCCATTTACTTTAAACTAGGTGGTCTTTAAATTAGTCATTAGCCTCGCTTGGGAGAGCTTTTAATCGGATTAACATACTTCTTTCGGGACTTCTTTGCTAGGTTAATCATCGAAGAATTTGCAATGTCAAGGGGAATGGAAATGTAATAGTGTTCTATTTTTATGCTATTTCCATGCTTAATAGTCACAACTTATGAAGTAAACATCCAATACAGTTCATTTAGAGGACTAATGTAATGCCCTGATCTGTATAATAGAATAACTAGTTAAACGGAATTAATATTTCAATAATTATTATAAGAGGTATTTGAGCATGGTATATATTGACATTTCATAAATGAAATTTGTAATTTTACTAAAAATTGGTTGCACGGTATTAGCAGGTACATGCATGTAAAGTATATTATTATTAATAAATTTACATGTGTAGTGGAGATGGTGCGTATTAAAATTGTTAAGATTATAGAAGGATAATGGACGGGAATATAGGCCATGCAAGTTGATAGAGTCAACTAGAAAAATAGAAAATAAAGGATAATACTAGAACTACTAAAGTGATGGATAGGTGTGCATGACACAAGTGGGGAGGGGCTACGTAGAGGAAATAAAAATAAAAGAGGTGACTATTGTTTTGGGTTCCTATCCTAGGAGATATTTACCAAAGTTAGATACTTAAAAAAGTGCCTAGCGGTGGAGGACACCACTATATAAAGAACTATCTCCTCACCTAACTTGTGTTGCAAAAGGAGAGTACAAGGAAGCTTGTGAAGCCTTACCACGAGAAACAATATTTCTACATAAGTTGGACGGAATCCTATGCGAGCCATTTTAGTCAAATCCCGAGGTGAATAAATCTTTCTTGAAACCCTTGTTCAAGGTTTAAAGTATATATGTTAGTTTATCCCTTTTCTATTTAATTTTATTGTATCTTCAAGGATGTGCTTATATTTGATGACCTCTCATTAGAATGGAATTTGCTAATATTATTACAGGGTGGTGGCGTCAGGTTATTTATCATGTTCTTACTTTGAACTACTTATTGTTTCCAGAATCATATTAGTTAACTAAAGTAGTAGATAATAGAAAGACAAAAAAGAAAGAAATATTGTATTAGTAACAAACTGATAAACTTGACTCTTATAAAAGTGAATTATTTAGTGTTGAAGAATATTATAAAGTCCTAATTAGTCTTTTTAAATTGTAGTAGATGAAATTTTGATATATAAGGAAAGTCTCGAGCTTGCATAGGACATGCCTGGGAGTATAAACTGCTTAGACTTTAACATGTAAATCTTGTATTACATTTTACTAGGTAGGATATAGTTCATGTTCAAGAAACCAAGTCATAAGAAAATGAAATATTATGCATTTATGCTTCTACTACAGGGCACAATTCTGATGCCACATGTTAGTCCTTGGACTCCGTACCTCAATCTCTAGCTGGTCAAGTATACTTGAAACTTTCTTATGATAATTGCGCTCTGCCTCAACCTTCATGCAAAACAAATGTTGAATGTCTCCTAAATTAGCCTCGAAGATAATAGTGGTGGGGTGAAAAGAGATCTAAGTCACAGAGAAGACAAAGCAGAAGGAACTACCATAGTTATAAGTCTCTGGCGTGTTAACTTCTGTTGTTGACCTTCCACATCAGACATTGCCGCAGCGGCTTCTTTACCTAATATAACCATATTTGATTTTAGCTCTTGCAGCTTTGTTTCAGCAGCTTCTAGCTTTAATGAACTTTCAGGATTGCCATCTGATTCTCTTAATTTTGCTTGGCGTCTGGATACTTCAATTGCCTGATCGGATCAAGTGGAATGCACATAAAAGCTTGTAAAATAGTCAAATGTGGAGAAAGAGCTTCAAGATAACGTACTTGTGAAAATGATAAATATATATATATATTGAAAACAGACTGACAAGTCAATTGCAGTGGGAAAACAAGCATCTTACATGAACTGTAAATGGTTCAAACAAGTAAAAAATATTAAAATCAATGACTAAAGCAGCCTAATGCCAGGGAGGGTTTATTGACTTTACCTGAGCTTCAGTTTCCTGACTCAATTTATCATATCTTTGAGCAAGATGCCGAGCATTCTCCAAAGGAGCTCCTGTTACCATAGCTCTTAATGGCTCTGCGACCTATGGGTACAGAATTGAACAAAATACACAAAATTCCTTTACTGATTGCACAACAAAAACAATAATAGTAGTATTTCCAACTCGAACAGTGTGGGCGTATATACATACACATGTGTGTGTGTGTGTGTGTGTGTGTGACATGAAAGTAAGCAGACCTGTGAACCAAGAATTTTCAGTAATTCTGCACGTTCTTTTTCTATTTGGCCACGAGCTTTGCTATAATTCAACGCAGCTCTGGATAATGTACAGCTGCTGGTACTTGTGTTCTCAGCACCATATTTCCTGCTGCTTTCTGCCAACTTGCTATCTGTGTAAAAATTGTCATCTTATAGACAAAAAAATATGTAATGCATAAAAACCGATGAAAACTAACTTACCTATTTCCAGTTGCTTAGATCCAGTAACAATATAACCTTCCACACCTCGGATGATGTCTCTTTGCAAATGCTGGTAATGAGGAAGTACGGAATGCGCAAGTCAATACAATGAACAGCGCTAACAAGAAACAAACACATAAACAACAGGAAACTTGGTGACCTTGCCCGCACGGGTAGATATGTAAAGCTTTTCAAGCTTTTGATGTTGTTGTAATTCTACTTCACTGGTTACAATACTATCGGAATCTCCCAGTCCAGAAGCAAACTGCTTGAGAACAGCCTGACATAGTGACAATCCTAGGAATTAGTACTAGTCCTACTAATGTCAGCTAACAATTATCTTATATATGCACATGTTGTGATATTCTCATTGGCATTCCCCTGTAATTTCTCAGCTAATATATTCAAGCATACTGAGAAGTTGTGTATTATATTATTAGGAGCTCATTTGTGCTTAAGACTGATATAATTAAAAGAACAACTAAAAATTATATAAATTGTCTGTTTCGCAGGAAAACTCTCTGTTTTGTACATGCTCCAACTACCAGAAATCTTCTAGTGAGCACTAATGACATTAAACTGTGTCAATACTACAACTATCTGAAAGTGGACTCCTGTTTATACTGGAAATGACAAATGAGGATTACTTTGTCAAAAATACATCTGCTTTAAAGATACATTCTGAAGCAATTTTGTACCAGAGTTCGGTTTCTTGCCACGAATTAGTGAACCGGGCAGCCCTTCTTCCACTCCCCTCTTTGTCGTTCAGTGGGAACAAGTAGAAAGCATAAGCCCCACAAAAGAGAGGGGTGATCACAAGCAGCTCCTTGTAATCTTGTAGTCTTGTCCTATCTTACTATTGTAATAACATCGAAAGAAGTAAGCCAAAGCCTACTCCTAAAAAGTTTCCAGGGCATGGGGATTGTTGGGTATTAAGGGTGATCCATCTATTTACTGCCCATTTTGGCAGATTTATTTGTCCGTCTCTTCTCTATATGATATCTATTCTAGAACAGGTCACAATAGTCCAGCGGGGACTGCGGGAATAACACGGTGAGTGCCCGACATTCATACTACTATGGTCAAAGTAGCGACTTTGTTTCCTCACTCTTTGAGATCCGGTTGTAGCCTGAAAAATCTCTAATGATGCTATATGCTATGTGCTATGTGAATTAAATACTTAAGAATTTGCTATGTGGTACTTATCCAAATATGTTTCTTACTCACCTCTGCACGAAAGATTGATATGAGGGCCTATTGTATACTAATGATTGGACATCGGGTGACGAAAACTATCTCCCTACTGAAGCATAAAACAATTTTTCCTTGGTGTTTGTTTCTAAAAGCTACTAAACTCCTAAAAGGAGGGTTAAGTAAAGAGGTAGAATGAGGTGATTCGTGTCGCATATAAACATGAAGCAATTGGCATATATATAATTATAAAACTAAAAAAGATTCCGAAAACAATCTGCATCTTGTTGGCAGTACATCTGCACTTTGTTGCCTCTCAAAATCTACCTCTTTACTTAAACCCTCAATTTCATACTCAACCATAATTGCAATTTTAAAACCCTGGACAACCTAACAATGACAACCATAATTGTTGAAAACGAGAATGCAAACATAATTCAAACATACTTTAGTCAATAAAGATTTAAAACCAATAAATTTAAAAATGAAGAAGCTTAAATTAACAAAGAAATGAAGAATGAAATGTTAAAACCCTTAATAGCTGAAAAGTTAGAGGGGGGAGGACCTGTTGTTGCTTGGCGACTTGCTCCCGAAGTTTAGAGGCTTGCTTTCTTATTGCTTCCATCTCTCTCTCTCTCTCTCTCTCTCTCTCTCTCTCTCTCCGTCAATCAACACAACAAGCAGAACCCCGCTGGCGGTGGGGGTTTTTCTTTCAAATCACTCTCTGCTCTTTTTACTTTTAAACCCCTGCAATTTCTTAATTTTTGAAAACTTTGAACAGTTTTGATATTGACAGCGACCTTCACTGGTGAAAGGATAAAATAATAGAAAGAATGTACTAACATTTTTAAAGTTTAGGAGGAAATAATAAAAAATGTCGTTTCTTGTATTGTGGTTAAGCTTTTTGATATGAATAAAATCAATATCAATCAATAATTTCACATATAACAATCTTATATAGAGAATTGGGGTGAACCATATATTCTATTATATAATTTCATAAATAATTTTAAATTTTTTATATAAAATATATAATCTGATTCTAATGTAGAATATTAGCATATACAAACTTTATAAAAAAAATTAACATTTAAAATTTGAATAAAAACATTGATTTTAAATTTGATTCTACTGCAGAATCATTTTGGATAGATTTGATTCTGCTGTAGAATCACTTTGGACTATTTGACTAATTTTCAAATATTTTTTTAAAAAAAAGTAGTTTAATTTTGTTTTTTGATTTAATAATTGAAATTTATAATCATATCTCATAAAAAATGTGATAAAAATATGTATTATGAATATTTATGTAATAGTTCTCTTCCGGACTTTATATAAGAAGTTTTCTCTTGAAAGTCACTCATTATACTTATACATAGGAGATGGGGTTGTGAGATGGCGTCTCAAATCGCTTCGATTGATTTTCGAATTTTCTCAAAATTTTGAATTATTAATAATAAAGATTCGAAAATATCTCATTTGTCTTTAAAGTCTTTATTAATGAAGGAAACTAAATATGCAATTTGTCTTTAAAATCTTTCTATTAATAATAGCCCAACATGGGTCAATTAATTGGGGGACATTTTATTCATGCTAAATTGGCAAGACATTTTAATGCATTTGAAATGTCCAAATTGCCCTTATGTTTATTATTCTTAAAAAAATTGATATTGAGTGGATTCGAACTTGGGTGTCCACAATAACTTGCACCTCCTCTTACCATCACACCACTCAATTATATGAGTTGTAAATTACACACATCATATGTGTGTGCCGTGTGAGTAAAGAAATATTTGGTATTATTATTATATATCTATTTTATTATAGCCCAATAAAAGCAATGATTCATGAGACATTTAATCTAATCTAAATTGGTGAGACATTTTATTTAATTTAAAATATCTAAATTTCCCTTGTGTTTACTCTTTTTTCTAAAAAAAAAATTTGTTAATGAATGGAATCGAACTTGGGTTTATGCAATAATTTGCTCATTTTCCTACCATAGCACTACTCAGTCATACATGTTCTATATCAAACACATTATATGTATACGTGTGTGTCGCGTGAGTAGAGGAGTATTTGGTATCTATTATTATATCGATTAACATAATCTTATAATTGGTGAGATAATTTAACTATGAGATATTTTGTGCATGATTTGAACTGACAAACTTGCCTCTGTGTTTATTATTTATTAGAAAAAGTTGTTTGTAGAAATTGAACTTGAGTTTATCTATTAACTGAAACATCTTTATATCACTATATAAAATCACAGATTTTTAGAACTTCACGCGAAATATGTGAGTGTCATTTGATAGAAGACATTTTATTTAACTTCAAAATATATAAAATAACTACGATGCAAATTACATTTCACGAACAAGAAAATGTAGCATTCGCTCAATGAGCTAAATTAGTAAAATTGTGCAGGTTAATGTCTTGTATGTGAGATAATCATATTTTGACATAGATCTTACACATAACAAATATCATAAATATCGAATTTACTCATTTCTTAACTCAAAAACACATCAACCAAGGATACTTTTCAACGCTAACTATCTCACTACGGAGATCAAGTCCAGCTTTTGTACCCACAATGAGACGTCTGTCAAACGATCTATAAATTATAATAAACACCGAACTACTTAGAAGTTAAAACAATTATACTAGATAGTGACCCGTGCCTTGCACGGGTTTTCATTATATTTTTGTCTTTAAAATTTTTACTAATAGAGGAAATTAAATATACAATTTTCAAAAATCTCCTAAATTTTTCATTAAAAAATAACTCAGTTGTCTTTTAAATCTTTGTCAATGGAGGAAACTAAATATACAACTTTAATATTATTGCCTTAAAATCCGTATTAATAGATGAAACTAAATACAAATTTAAGAGAAGGTGGCGTCTCGCAAATCGTCTCACCCTATTTTTCTAATTTTCTCAAATTTTTGGATTAATAAAAATTAAACTAAATATACTATGTTAATATTCTCTTAAACGTTCTCTACTAATCCAATCAATCAATATACTTATATAAATGAGAAGACAGGGCGGTGAGGTGGCGTCTCTCAAATCGCTTCGATCTATTATTAATATTAAAGATTCAAAAATATCTCAATTGTCTTTAAAATCTTTACTTAATGTAAGAAACTAAATTTTCAATTTTAATATTATTGCATTTAAAATCTTTACTCATGAAAGAAATTAAATATTCAATTTTAATATTCTCCTATTTTTTTTATTAGAAAATATCTCATTTGTCTTTTAACTCTTTGCTAATGAAGGAACCTAAATATACAATTTTAGTATTCTTACCTTTAAAATATTTACTAATGTAGGAAACTAAATACAATTTTAATATTCTTCTAAATATTTTATTAATGAATATGCTTACTAATATGGGAAATATTATCTTAATATTCTCCTGAATTTTCTACTCAAGTCAAAACTAAGTATACCATATTAATATTCTACTAAACTTATTCTACGAGTCCAATCTATTTAATAATTTCTTTTTTACGATCTTTTAATCGAGAAAAATAATAAGGAGACAATATGAGAGGTGCGAGATGATTAGAGAGACGCCTCTCAAATTGTCTTGATCTATTTTTCTACTTTTCTCAAAATTTTGAATTAATAATATTAAAGTTTATAAAATATCTAAATTGTCTTTTAAATCTTCAGTAATGAAAATCTTAATTACCTTATATTCTCCTAAACTTTATTCTTAAGTCAAATTACTATCTTAATATTCTCCTAAAATTTATCTTCAAGTCATTTAAAATCTTTACCAATGGAGGAAACTAAATACACATTTTTTAATATTTTCCTAATTTTTTTATTAGAAAATATCTCAATTATTTTTTAAATATTTGCTAATGGAAAAAATTAAATATACAATTTTAATATTGTTGTCTTTAAAATTTTTACTAATGTATGAAACTATACAATTTTAATATTCTCCTAATTTTTTTTATTAATGAATATATTTACTAACATAGAAAAATTATCTCAATATTCTCCAAAAATTTTTATTTAAGTCAAAACTAAGTATACTATATTAATATTCTCCTAAACTTACTCTACGAGTCTATTTTATTTAGTAAATTTATTTTACTATCTTTTAATTGAGGAAAATAATAAGGAGACGATATGAGAGGTACGAGACGATTTGAGAGGCGCCTCTCAAATTGCTTGATCTATTTTTCTAATTTTCTCAAAATTTTGAATTTTATAGGTCCACAAGGGTGGTGAAAAAAGCTAGAAGGAGGGGGGGTTAAATAGCTTATTACCCTTTTTAAAATTTGAGTTTGGCGTTTAAAAATTTCTCTCTCCTTTTAAAATTAATTACTTATAAATAAGTAATGTAAAGTGCATAATATAAAGGAGAAATATAAAGAGTACGAGACAATCGATTTTATCCTGGTTCGCGATACCCGCAATCCCCTAACGAATTCGAACACCACTAGTCCAGTCCCCGAGCTCCTCTGCGGACTTGAGATTTTTCACTAAAAACACACTCCTTAACTTAGGCGAAAAGGCCTTTACAAACCACTACTAATTTATCTTGGAGCGTAAATCCAATTTACCTTCTCACAATTAAGTAGCAAAAATAAACCGCTAAAATATTTATCTTGGAGTGTAACTCCATGTTACCTCCTCAAAATATCCTAGCAAACCTACTTGACTTGTCTTGGAGCGTAAATCCAATTTACCTCCTCAAAGCCAAATTAGAACCCTATAGTAGCTTTGGTGCTACCTTTGTAGGTCTTGGCTTAGGTCTTAGGTATTGGGTCTTTCTTCCTCATCACAGTGCGGAGACGCCTAACTTCCCGTTAGCAAGCCTAGGACTTGGGTCTTAGAGCAAAGATCACCTCACTTCACTTCGCCTCACTATAAAGACAAACAAAAAGCTACAAACAAGATATATATTTGAGATATATAATAGTGTCCGTGCAAAATTAGTATGTTACGGTACTAGCCACGAGGGACGCTATTATGCGTTAAAATATTATTCAACTCACAAGTGTGAGGACCGTGGAATATTTTAACGAATTATGCGTTAAAATATTATTCAACGCTATTATGCGTTAAAATATTATTCAACTCATTATTAAAATATTATACATATATATATATATATATATATATATATATATCGGACAAGGCAAGTGCCTTGATAAAAATCGAATGGACAAGGCAAGGCTTTGAGAAAAAATATATATAAGTGCAAGAATTTAACTAGTTTTTGACATTTGGCTTTTTCCGATGGCTTTCACCTAAAGCTTAAAAATTTCTCGAAAACGAGAAACACAAAGGATACGAACTAGGATCCGGGACTAGTATATGTAAATGTACATACACTAAACAAAAAGTAACAAAAACCGATAACATACTGAAAGGCATATGTCTAGGCCTATTTGTAAACACCGAGGATTCTACTCAACTTTAATTAAGATGTAATAAGTAAATAATAAAAATCAAATGTCACAGGAATCTCAGAAGGTTATATCTGTCAAAGAATGAAGATTAAAGTCATCTACAGACTTGAAGTGATTCTACATTGAAAGAAGCCCAATTTATTGATCAAGCCTCAATGAAGTATTCAAGCTAAGTGGATTTATTAAAGTGACGGAGATTTCAAGTGGTGACAGAAAAAGATACTGATTACAGAGTTCTTGAATGAGAAGGAAGTGAATCACTGCTTAAAGTCAAACAGATAAAGAACAGACATTGTCGTTAGTCACTCATGAACCAGACCGTGCATTGAGTGTCAACGTACTATTGTGTTTGTTAATTATCTAAGTTTTAAGTGATTCTGGAATTGTTTGAGAAGTCAACTAATTCTATTTATTCTCTTATAAATAATTAATACTATTAAGTAAATTATTTATTAAATTAATTATGTAAAGAATTAATTTAATACATAATTTATTTAGTTAATTATTTAAATTAGAATAAAAATGAACTAGGAAGACTTAGATTTAAACTAGGAAGACTCTGTTTTTAAACTAGGAAGACTCACAAGTGAGTCTTCCCGATTGTCTTCCTAGTGTAAATCCTTGTCTTCCCGATTGTCTTCCTAATGCATTCATTGTCTTCCCGAAAGTCTTCCAAGGCTTAATTGATTGTTTTTCTGTTTGTCTTCCTAGTGCAAATTGTATACTGAAAATGGCTTGCACGTGGGAGTTAAAAAGAAAAACATTGATATAAATAGAAGACAGAAGACTTGAAGTACTGCATCAATTACATTACATAAAAAGACACAGAAGAACAAAACATTACATTCCTTCACAATCTTTACTCCTCAACTGTCCGAGCATTCATTTTCTACCAGTGAATTAAATTCTTGATTGTTTGTAACATTTAATCTTTAAGAATCAATTCACTTGTACTACTTTGACTTTCTAGCGGATCGTAATCCCTAGATTTTATATCGAACTACTTTTTAGTATTCGATCCTTTTTATTACAAAAATAGATAAATTCATGTCGAATTTATTCTAGATTTGTTTTATCAAGTTATTTGTAATCAGTGATCAAAATTGTAACACCCCTCAAGTTTAATAGAGTTTCTATTTAACTTGAATATTGTTTCAGTTTTTATTCCGCATTAATTTGTTCTAATTTGTTTAATCTTAAACGAACAAATTTCGATAAATCGGTATAGTTTGTATTCAACCCCCCTTCTACAAACTTATCAGGACCTAACACATACTATTATACTATTATAGACGAAACATTAAACATTTCGTCGATATTCCAGTCACACGTAGTTTGATCACTTAATTCACACTCGTTAAATCTTTCAAATCAAATTAATGACAATCGTCAGATATAATACTAAAATTTATTATATAGGATTGTTTAAGGTCTGAATCCCACTAACCACATATTAAAAATACAATTTATAATCGGTTTTATATAATTAACAGAATTAAAACTATAAGTAAAATATTAAAATTTAACTAATAAAATATTTTTAATAACCCATGCAAAACACAACATCAATTTTAAAATTTTAATACAAGAGGGTGCAAACACCACATCAGATTTATAACTAAAATCTAAATGATTTAACTCTCGCATCATCGCACAAATGTTGAACAATTTTCGAATTAAACACAAGATGTGTGAATCGGTACAAGCGAAGATCCACCACGAAGTAGGCAGCTATAACCTGCAACTTCCATTCCTCATAAAGAGGAGGGTATTTTGAGCCAAATGTCTTTATGTGACAACCCATGTTAAATCTCGAGTTTTTTTCTTCCAAAAATCAGGTCAAGTCCCGATTCTGAGATAAGTTGAAGCCTATTGGGCCCAATGTAGCAACTTGGGTAATCGACAATCTCACCACAGACCCCCAAAAGATCATGGTTTGTTGGTACACTTAGTAGTAGTACTTTACCTTATAAACTGTAAAGTTTTAGAGTTACTCGATGTGGGACCGGGTGTTGCAAACTCCCCCACTTGAACTCCTGACGTCCTCGTCAGTCCTGAACGGATAGCTCATAGGTCGTTCCTCTCTAGCCATTGTGGGATAATACTGGCTGGCTTTATGTCCCCACCTCTATACATATGTCCATTATGAGATAATATCATCAGCCTTCGTGTCACACCTTCGGCAACTTGACTAGTGAACTTTTGAGAGTCGGCTCTAATACTATGTGTGACAACTGGCCTAATCCCGAGTTTTTTTATAAAAAAAATTGGGTCAGTCCTGATTTCGAGTCCGAAATAAGTTGAAAACATTGCCCCAAATGCAGCAACTTGGGCAATCGACAAGTCCACCACATGTCCCCAAAAATCATAATTTGTTAGTGCACTTGGTAGGAGTACTTTGCATTATTAATTGAATAAGTCTAAGATTTTCTCGATGTAGGACCGGGTGTTACAAACTCCATTTATGATTAAAACATTTATTTCATTAATAAATCAGGGACACAATATTTATGAAATGAACATTGATGTACAGTAAAGATAAGAAATAATGTCTCTTTTAATATTTATTTATTTAATATATATAATACAGATTTTTTTGCAAAAAAATTATAATTATTTTGCTCTAAAGTTTACCATTATGAAGTAATAATAAATAAGTTTAAAAAGTTTTAAATAGATAGGAGCAGGTCTTTTAAAAAGTTTGCGATGCTAACGCCTTACTCCTGAATCTTAAAAAGGGTGAAAAGCAAGTGAAGTGTAAGTAAATTAGTTTCATTTTCACTCGTAATTGTGCTCTCGAGTTCTTAAAAAAGAAACAAAAATAAGTGTACATGAATGTAAATTTGACACACTTTTCCTCCAAAACTTTCACTCAAAAAATGGGATAAAAGTACTTTACTTTTTTTTTTTATAATAATTATTATTATTATTTTAGTTTCTTATTACTAACTTCCTTCCCTTTTAAAAACTCAGGAGCAGACGTAAAAGAAATTATTACAGGGGTCGAATTGAAATTTTGGAAAAAGTAGGAGGGCGTACTTTGAAACAAAAAACGAGGGTTTTAAGTAAGGTTCGGAAGCTCCTCCTCACTTGCACAACTAATCGGCGCCGGCAACATAACAGCACCCACTTTCTACCCTCTACATCTCAACTCATTTGTAAGTCAATCTCTCTCTCTCTCTCTCTGAATTTACATGTATCTCCGTTGTTCAAGCTTTATAAATTAATAGTTTGTAAAGAAGTAGATGCAAACAATTAATTTATTTTACATAAGAGGGATTGTAAAACAACTAGATATGTTTGTCTTCATCATACAAGCAATTTCACGATACTACTGGTTTTATATGTTTGTGTGTTTTCACTTACCAGTTACCTCAGAGCCTCCGCAAAGAATAAAGTTGGGTCCTTTTTTATCATATCAATTCCTGATTATACATTTTTTACATTTATTCCGTAAAACAGAGACTGGCATTTAAAATTAATACGAGATTGTTGGGTGAATGGATGGGTATTTTTGATATTGTTGGTGATTTTGTTTTTATTGTATGTATCGTTTGTCGTAACAGTGAGCCTTGTTCGTATTTAATATAATGGGCAAGAAGAAGTTTATTGACAAGAAAAAGTCGGCGACTTACCAATTGATAGCTCGTGACAGTTCTGATCCTAATTATAATCAAGGGCCATCAGGCAGCACAGTTTTTGTTAGGACCGATGAGAATCCTTGTTCGTTTGAGAGTTTCAATGAGGATGCTTCACATGATGCTGCTCTTGATTCAGACTCGGTTTTTGCTGATGCTCCTGATGATAATGATGACGAAGATGAGAGTGTAGCTTCTGGGAGGCAAGTGCAGCGCTCTTTTATGCCAAATGGAACACCAGCTTTGCCAGATAATATAAGGAAGGAAATTATTGAATTGGGGTTTCCCGATGATGGATATAATTATTTGGCTCATATGAGGGAGATCAAGAACACCGGCGCTGGTTCGGTGTACTATGAAAACCCAAAGGCGAAGCTCGACCAGATGCAAAATGATGTGAAGGTTGGTTAAATATTTTCTAGTACAAATCTAGGAGAAGTACATGTTCTTTTTTCTTTCGTATACAATGTATAAGAAGTAAAAACAAGGATTTATGACTTACCTATGCCTGCCTTGGTGACTATATGCTTATATTAATGCTAAATGTTGTTATATATTTCCCACTCATAATTGCACTATATAATTGTTACAATCCGGATACAAAGTATATATATGAAAAAATTACGATGTTGTTGAAGATATATTTCTTTGCCGAAATATTGTCAAAAGTTAATTGCAATGAGAAATGAATATAATCACTATAACTCATAAATTTGGATTTAGTTTACCTTCGAGTCACCTAGGCAACTGAGAGTTGTAATACAAGATTGTGCTTATCAGTAATATGTATTTTGTAGCCTAAAAGTGGCAATAATATTTATAAAATGTTATTGGCTGATCCAGTTTTTATTAGAATTACGTATCTTCTTGAGTGAATCGGTGTCTTTACCAATTAATAGTGCCTCTATAGTGAGGATTGGTTGACCAGTCAAAAATTGCAGAAGCTACAAAATTTGTTTTGTCTTGTTAAGTATTTCCAATGTACGCCATAGACGAGTCTTCAAAATATTTCACATTATTGTAATTCATCCCCCTTATAGCAACTCCAATGCAACACTACAACACTAAAATGGTGTAACTTTTAGTGTAAAACCCACTCCAATGCAACACTATAATAGTGTAGAAATTACATCAAATTTGGTGTCAAAAGTACATTTGGTGTATTTTTTACACCAATTTGGCGTCTTTCATAATTCCCATTATGCCCTTGTATTAGTTAACAAGTACAAATATATTCCCTTCATACCCTATTTATATCCTATTATATCCCAAACAAGGTACTTACCTTGAAAAAGTGAAAACAACATGTCTTCTTTTAGATTTTAAGTGTAAAATATAGTGTAAATGGGTTGGAGTTGTTTTTGTGGATGGTGTTATTTTTACACTAAAATAGTGTAAAAGCTACACTATTTTAGTGTTATGCATTGGAGATGGTCTAAGCAACTTGATCATGCAGATATTTGGCTCTATGGTCAGGATAGTCGTACTTTCTACAAGTTAAAACTTTAAAAGCTGACAACATTGCATTATTTGCTAACGAAGTTTGTTGTTGTTGTTTTTTTTATAAATTAATCTCATAAAAGTTTCTCTTATTTACTTTAATTGCATAATAATGATAATAGCTCAAATTGTGGTCATGCTCTTATTAAGTTAATTCTATCTACTATATAATGTCAGGCATACGACGCTTCAAGAATTGAGATATCCAAAGTGAGTAGTGAACCCTATGAAAAATCTATTTATAGTGTTGCATCAATGACTGCTGGAGCGAGGATACAGAAGGTGGTTGATCCTGAAGTTGCTGCATTGCTGGATGACAGTGATTCACGATTTGGTTCTGATGTTGAGGATTTGGAAGAGGATTTTGTTTTCAATGCCAATCTTCCTGAAGAGAAAACCGAGGGTGAATTTGATAAGCAGAAAAATGTTGTAGATGGACTTGTGGTGAATAGAATAGAAAGTTCTGAGTTTAAAGCTTCAGATTTACAAGAAAACGTGACTCAGTCTTTTGTTGGAGAAGGTAAAAAATTCATACAGGGTGGTGGGGACAAGGTTGACGAGAATCCTCGAGTTCGTCGCTTTTTAGATGAGCAGTTTGATATGGTGAATATTCTTCATCTTTTAGTGCTAGTTATATTCCTGCATTGTCATTACCTTGTTTGATTTGGATAAAGTTATGGAATGAGGTAAATTAGTTTCTGAATTCATTTTATGAAGCTCTTTTTAGTCGAAACCATTGTCTCTTAGTGTTTGTATATCAAATAAATATCTATGCTCAAGTCTCGATCCCCAAGAGGACAAGCAGAAATGGATGCCTTGAGGAAAAACATTCAAACTTTGTGTCTACTGTCCCATGTGGCCAGTATTACTTATAATGTGATGTCTTTCTGACTTTCTCCCAACAAATGCTAATGCACTTACTCATCAGGGTAGTTCTAAAATATAAATGTCAAATGTATAATTAATTGGGTGCTTACCTTCATTGTTTGTTTACCAATGGAAACTTGAAATTCCAGAACTTTGGATGTCAATGTGGTTCTAATATACTTGATTGATAATTAAAATGCCAGTATGGTTCCCTTTACAACAGTGTATCTGAGCATCTTACTACAAGTTGTATCATGCATACTGTTGGTACTTGATAGTGTTTAAATTATACATGAACCTGTATGTTACTACTTACTACTGTTTCTGATACTTGATTTTAAGATTTACCTGAACAAGCGGACTTCATTACTATTGCGTTATAGTATATCGTTCAGCCATAGACCCCCCAGTTAACGGATCTATCACATTCGTATTTTTGTGCTAATGTGCATTTGTAAGACTTTTTATAACTTTTATCTTGTCTTTCCAGCTTGAACTTCAGGAATATGGTTCAGATGGTTCAGATGATTATGGTGGGTTCATGGATGATGAAGAGGATGATGAACCCCTTGCAGAGAAGCTCAATCATTCTGTTAAGTATCCTGTGAAGGATGAACTGGGACTTGAAGAGAAATATAAAGCTCCTTCAGATCTTTTGCATGGTGACAAGACAGTAAGCGATTCGGAGTCACCCGAAGGTGCTGCTGAAGTGATTCAGAAGTGCATGGAATATGCTGAGAAGTATGAAAATGAGTTAACAGATGAAGAAGTGGTTGTTCTAGAAGAAAGTAGCGATGAGTCAGAAATCTGGGATTGTGAAACTATTGTCACGACATATTCGAACCTTGATAACCACCCTGGGAAAATTGGAGTTCCAGAATTTAGAAGAAAGAAGAAGTTGGCTGAAACTTTTGCTGAAGCTCTTAATGCCCCTAGCAATATAATATCTTTAAAAGGAAAACAAAAGCTTCCTGTTGAATTTTTGCCAGGCAGTAGAAAACCTGCCAAAGAAAAGGTAAAGGATGACGGTGATCTGAAAACTGAAACTGAGCTCCATAAGAGGAAGCAACATGGTCAAGAGTCAAAAGAGGAAAAGAAAGAGCGGAAGGTAATGTGGCAGCATTTTTTTATTATTGTTGCTTGAAGTGTGCCATGTATGAAGCTGTTTAGTGTCTTTGCCTTTCTTTTCCCCTTCCTCCTCCGGGTCAATCTGAGTAGTTTTCATTACTTGGCTGGCATGCGTTAAAAATATGGGTCGCCCCTCTGTACTTTCTATCGTCAAAGTATACTCAAGTATACCCTAAGCCCTACTACTTTGGATAGCTATATCATTAATGAGTCGTCATACTTGTCAACATGACTTCGCTTTACTATTTACAAAAGACTTAACGTACCATACCATCCATTTGCTTTTTAACCTGATCCAACTCTTCTGGTCTAAGATATATTTATAAAAATTAGCATCATCCATAGTACTTACATTTACAGACTGTTTCCATCAGTTGTGTATGTTTTAATACTTTGCTTTGATGCATTGACATCGATGTTGGATATCTTTCCTGCAGGCTGCTGTTAAGGAAGAACGACGAGAAGCACGTCGGGTAAAGAAGGAATTGAAGGGGCTATTTAAGGGCGAATCTCAGCATGCTCAGAAAGTTGCTGCCTTTACTGGTCCATCTTCCATTCATCTCATGTAAGAAATTGAGTCACATTATGTTTGGGAGACTCCTCAATTACAGTGTTTCACAGTGATGTGAAAAGAAAAGCAAATTTACTACTTACTTTTAGTGAGTGACTTGCTCATTCAGCATATATATTGTATAATAGGTCATAATGTCATATTGATGACACGCATGTCAACCTAGTTTATTTATGTGATTTTTGCCTTCAACTAATGAGCTTTCACTTGCCACTCTTCACAGGTGAAATCTTTGTTCGGTACCGAGTTATTCTATCTTGATTTGCTTGAGCCGGCTGCTAAAACCCAATGATCAATCACAGCCCTACTGCATTGGCACGAGGAAAGCTCTATGAAGACTAATATTTTGCCAGTTTTGTTTATTGAGGTGGTAATATAATCATCTGCAAAGATGGTATTGGTAATTTGAGTTAAATTAGTGAGATAGTTAAGAGTTTACAATATATAATATGAGTATAGTTGATCTCTTGGCGAATGTTCTGCGTGTAGTTTTGTTTTGCAATTTGCTACATCATTTTCTTTTGGACTTATCTGTAGCCCGCAATGAAGGGAGACTTTTCTTATTTATAATTTTGTTATATTTTCCTTTTACTTTACCATGTCAAATCCGAATGGCATGCTGATTATTTCTGCAAAGTTAGTTGACTTTGATGAAAATTTGAATCTATAAGAATAAATGCCAGCCTCTGACCTGTCTTCTGAGTAGAGACTCGTCCAGTAGAAGACAATTTCTGGCAAGAGCTTCTTGACTTGAGAATCAATAGCCAAAAAGCAGTTGAATTTGTTGCATTTTAGCTCGGTAACATAGAAGTTCAACTTCACACCAAATTTTCAGATCAATATAATCGTATATTATTTCCAAAAATCTGCTCTTGAGTAATAATTAGATACCATATGGGCACCAAGATGTATAGTGTGAGACAAGCATCGTTATATATTTTGGAAATTGGAACAAATTGGTTGAGGTTTTGGTCAGTGATTTATTAGAAATCGGAAATTTATTGTAGTGATAAATTAAAACAATAATCGGATAAATTTTAATATTTTAAAAATATTTAGTATATTACCCTTATTTATAATAATATATATCATTTAAAAATAATTGCATTTAGCAATATTTGCCTGGGATTTATCTACATTACTTCTCCATTGGCGAACATATAATTTTTGATGATCTGTGACAAAAAAACAAAAAGAGTATTCCGTTGCCGGGACTTGAACCCGGGTCTCTCGGGTGAGAGCCGAGTATCCTGACCAACTAGACTACAACGGATGTGTGTGAAGATACTCTAACTATTGATTTTATCTAGATATTGAAGGGAAGTGTATAAAACATAACCTGAAAAACACAAACTCAATACGAAATATTACAGAAAAATATAAATTTCACAGCACAATAAAAAATCTACACATGCCTTATTTTATTAAATATTTCATATTAATTTTTTTGACGAAAATTAAATATTTCATTTTTAAACATGTTTCATTTTGGTTGGTGTCCTAATGGCAAATACAAATCAGTAATGTTAGGGGTACCGAATTGGGTACTAAAAAATGGTACAAAATGATGTAATATTTAGGGCCTGTTTGGCATAAGCTTATTTTATAAGCTTATGGCTTATAAATCAATTTTGACTTATGGAGGATGTTTGTGTACTCAACTTATTTCATTAACTTATAAATTATAACTTATTTTTTTAGCTTATGACTTATGGGGGGTGTTTGTCTACCCAAATTATAATCTAACTTATAACTTATAAAGTGATAAGCTGAATGTTAGAAAATACTAACATTTTGTTCAACTTATTTCATTTTTCATGATTTCTTTATCTATTTAGTAGTTTATATTTTTATATTTATACTTTAAAATGTTTTTTAATCTAAAATGTATTTATCGAGATCATTATATTAATTTTTTTTTTCAAATTTATACTTTTAAATGTTTTTAATCTAAAATGTATTTATTGAGATCATTATATTAATTAATTATTTTTTCAATTTAATTTAACAAAAAAATTATTAACTTATAAGTAAATTTATCCAAACACTTACGTAACTTATAAGTTTGCATCAACTTATAACTTATATAACACTTACTCTCATAAGTTCACTTTTTTAAGTTCTCCCAAACACTTATAAGAATCCATCAACTTATCACTTATAAAGCACTTACTCATTTTAAGTTATAAGTCAACTTTTGTTTGATACCCCAAACGCCCACTTAGAAATGTTTTTATTGATGTTATTAGTGTAAATACACGTGTGTCCATTAGAATAGAGATAATCAGATTTTAACACATGTAATTCTATAATCTTTTTGTACCAAATTCGATATATTTAGCATTACTCTATGGTCTCTGGAGGCACATCCAAAAGCAGCCCAACTAGAGAAACTGATGAAAACCAACACTTGGGTAACTATGAGTTATCTTAATAATCGGACACTAACCTTAAACATTCTCCAAACAGACACTCGTGCAGTTGCCAACTATTACGCAGCCGCACTCCAACTATGTTTCCACCAGCTCCCCTCCTCGTATTCCCTCACTCGCACTGTCCACGCTCACATGATCACTTCCGGCTTCAACCCACGTGGCCATATTCTTAACCGTCTCATGGATATTTATTGTAAATCCTCTAATTTATATTACGCCCTCCATCTGTTTGATAATATTCCCCAACCAGATGTTGTTGCAAGAACTACATTAATTACTGCACATTCTGCTGCCGGGAATATTAAGATTGCGAAAGAGATTTTTGATAGAACCCCTTTAAGTATGCGTGATACTGTTTGTTATAATGCTATGATTACTGCGTTTTCGCATAATTGTGATGGGAATGCTGCTATGGAGGTGTTTCGTGAAATGAAGTTGTTGGGTTTTGTGCCTGATGATTTTACGTTTACGAGTGTGTTGAGTGCTTTGGCGCTTATTGCTGATAGGGAAACGCATTGTCAGCAGCTACATTGTGTTGTTGTCAAGTCGGGGACGGGGTTTGTTACTTCTGTGGTGAATGCGCTTATATCGGTTTATGTAAAGTGTGCGTCTTCACCGTTAGTGTTGTCATCGTCATTGATGAGTGCTGCTAGGAGGTTGTTTGATGAGATGCCTGTTAGGGATGAGTTATCATGGACAACGATTATTACTGGGTATGTGAGGAATGATGATCTTGATGGTGCAAGACAGGTTTTTGATGGGATGGATGTAAAGTTGGTGGTTGCTTGGAACTCGATTATATCTGGTTATGTGCATAAAGGTTTTGTGAATGAGGCGTTAAGAATGTTTAGGGAGATGCATTTGTTAGGAATTAAGCAAGATGAATTTACGTATACAAGTGTGTTTAGCGCTTGTTCCGATGGTGGATTTTTCAGTCTTGGGAAGCAATTGCATGCCTATATTATAAGAACCGAAATATGTCCTTCAAAGGATTTTTTAATATCTGTAAATAATTCATTGATTTCATTCTATTCAAAGTGTGGTATGGTTAATGACGCGAAGAAGATTTTTGATAAGATGGAGGTGAGAGACCTCGTATCAGGAAATGCAGTTTTGTCAGCTTATGTTAATACAGGGCGAATTGATGAAGCTAGATCCTTCTTCAGTAATATGTCTGAGAGGAACCTTTTGACATGGACTGTTATGATATCAGGATTTTCACAAAATGGATATGGTGAGGAAGGTATTAAACTATTCAACCAAATGAGGTCGGATGGCGTAGGACCATGTGACTATGCATATGCAGGGGCTATTACATCTTGCTCTGTGCTGGCAGCATTGGAGCATGGACGTCAGCTCCATGCTCAACTTATCCATTCTGGTTTTGATTCCAGTCTTTCAGCTTCAAATGCGCTGATAACCATGTATGCAAGATGTAGTGTTATTGAGGACGCATACCGTGTTTTTCATACCATGTCTTGTGTAGATTCAGTGTCGTGGAATGCTATGATTGCAGCTTTAGGACAGCATGGGAAGGGTGCTCAAGCACTGGAGCTTTTTAACCAGATGTTGAAGGAAGAAATCTTACCTGATCGCATAACCTTCCTCACAATTCTTTCAGCTTGCAGCCATGCAGGGCTTGTTAGAGAAGGAAGCCACTATTTTGATTCGATGTACAACTTATATGGTATAATGCCTGGTGAAGATCACTATGCCCGTTTAATTGATTTATTGTGCCGGGCTGCAATGTTTTCTGAAGCAAAAGATGTGATCGATAAGATGCCTTTTGAGCCAGGTGCTCCGATTTGGGAGGCTCTTCTTTCTGGTTGCCGGCTTCATGGGAACATTGATCTAGGGGTTGAAGCAGCAGAACGATTGTTCGATCTGGTTCCTCAACATGATGGAACTTATGTGCTCTTGGCAAACATGTATGCCACTGCAGGGAGGTGGGATGAGATGGCCAAGGTTCGAAAGTTGATGAGAGACAGAGGGGTAAAGAAGGAGCCTGGTTGCAGCTGGATTGAGGTGGAAAATGGTGTTCACGTATTCTTGGTTAATGATATTGAGCACCCTGAGGTCCAAGGAGTATATGAATATTTGAAGGAACTGGTACCAAAGATGAAGAAGTTAGGATATGTTCCGGATACTAAATTTGCTTTGCATGATACAGAATCTGAACAGCAGGAGAGTAATCTATCGACACACAGTGAAAAGCTCGCAGTTGTTTTTGGGCTTCTAAAACTTCCTGTTGGGGCCACAGTAAGAGTCTTCAAGAACTTGAGAATCTGTGGTGACTGTCACAACGCATTCAAGTTCATGTCAATGGTAGTTGGAAGAGAGATTGTTGTGAGAGATGGTAAGAGGTTTCACCATTTCAAAGAGGGTGAGTGTTCTTGTGGCAATTATTGGTGAAAAAAGGCAATTGCTACAACTATCTAAGGCTTTAGATATAAATTATGTTAAATTTGTAAACACAGTGGCCAAAAGTTGGCTGGTAAAGAGTTGAGATATGACTTCTTCAATGGGGATCATGACAGAGCTTGGCTGGTAAAGAGTTGAGATATGACTTCTTCGATGGGGATCATGGGAGAGCTTTTTGCAAAGCGACAAATAAAAATTAATCAAAAATTAGACTCTGAATTTGATTCTTGGGTTAGACTCTGAATTTGATTCTTGGGGATGTGTATCTCCGGCCCTAAATTTTGCAGTGTCAGGCTGTCGGCATTAGCTCTTATGGAATACTGAAATACTGATGACAGTTACACGATGAAGACTTGGTGAGCTCTGTTGGTTTTATGCTCATTTTGACTTCTGTCATTATTGAATTTTCATCTGATCCAAAAGAACTGCATGTCCATAATGAATTTTCAAATTCGAAATTGGGACAAAATCAGGGACGGCCCTAGAAATTTGAGTGTCCCAGGTGAATTAGATGAATTTTAAGAATGGTGCCCCTTTTCCCAAAAAAAAAAGTGGTTTACTTGTTAGTCGAATTACTAAGAAACACTTGGCCACCTCTAGAATCGATGATAAAATTAGTCAATTTGCTTGTGAAATCAATCATGATAGCAAAACATATTGAAATTACTAGATGATGCAAAAGGCTTAAAAATTCCTTATAGAAGAATGCTCTAAGAAACTTGCAAAAAAAATGCAAATAAAGGTGTAAATCACATAAAAAAGAACCATACCACAAATGATTAAAATCATTCAAATATGTCTTACTAAACAAAGACGAAAGTTCAGGTTTGAAAAGTTTTATAGCGTTATAAGATAGTAAATGTTATGTAACAGATTCATACACTATATAAGAGTTTCTCCATATCACTTGCATCATAAAATAAAATTATAATTTCTAAGTAACATTGATATTATAAAACAAAATAGCTTAATAAATAAAAGTAACACTATTGAATAAAAATTTGTTCCCCGCGCACCAAGAGTCTTATCATCACCAGCATCATAGTTTGAGTTTAAGTTAAATTCTTGACTGTGGAATGTTGAAGGATGAAGAATGAAGCACATATTAAGGGGATATGAAGAGTTCATATAGATATGGGGACAAAGTGTACAAGTCTCAAATTTCAAGTTTTGATAATATTTTTTTACATGATATAGATTGATACTAAAATTTTTGGTGCCCCAGAGTGATGCCCTAGGCGCGGCAGACACTCGCCTTGATCGCCTTATTCAAGAGCCGGTTATGAACAAAATTGTTATATTGCCATTATTTTTTTAAGAGAAAAAGGAGCCACAAGTTGACTCAAAGAAATTTTCTAAGATAATGGGGTTTTCTAGTAAAAAAATTTAATGACAATTTTATAATTGTACATAATATAATATTTTGAAATTACAATGACATCCTCATATTTTTATATGAAATTTCAGCATAATCTTATGTAATTTATGCGAGGTAAATCTCAAGATCCTCAATCTCATTTTTTAATTAGGAAAAATATTTTATTGAAAGGGGCGCTATTTGGCTAGAATGAAGGATGAAATAAAATAAAAGGTGAAACATCCGATGTAAGAGGGAAGAAAGGAAAAAAAAATTAATAACATAATTTAATTTTACATAAGGAGATCACTAGTTTGAACTTGTATAAATGAAATGGCGAATAAAAGAAAAGAACCACCTCAGTTGAATAGGATTTGTCCTGCGACTGTATCCTGTGTATTTTATTTGTTGAGTTGATACAATTATTACTTAAAAAACTGGAGATAAAAATGAAAAATCACGCATCTGCATAATTCACAAAATGGCATGAATGTAATCCCAACATACTTGACAACTTAAAAGTTTAGTACAGACTCTCAGTAATAAAGATCAAATAACTACATAGCTAACTACTGCACAATTAAAATCATTAACCATATACACATGGAAGACTACCCATATACACATGGAAGACTACACTTGTCTAATGAAAATCATGATTTCAGGACAGCTCCTTCAGTTATTTTCCATCCCGATGCAGAATAGACCATCTCGTACCTCGTCGTATAAGTTGTATTGTAAGAGTCATTGTTTTCTGGATGGCCTGCATCAGTCAGCTGCGCAGACTCTTCAAGAGTCGCTTCTACAATGGCACGTCGCCCATCCAATGAAATTGTTACGCTATCAATGTTAAGGTTTGAAAGAGAGTAGTCCCAGGACCAACCATGATTTGCAATTTCCGTTGCACGATCTGCCCAAATCTTTAGCATCTGGCCATCTAATACCTGATATTTCAATTTTCATTGTGAGACCAGCTAGAAACATAGAAAAATAGATTGAATATTCAAATTTATCACATACTTGATTACAATTAAGGCAAAATTTCATTCTTGCTATGGTTAAGGAAGCATATATGAATAGCAAAACAATTACATAATTAACTTGGAGCCTTTCCGCTATATCATATGAGAGAATTGCTAACCTCAGACAAACTTTCAAAGCAATGGTTACATCCAAGGGCCTGAGACTTGATATTCTGCCACTTGCGGACTAGACCGTCTGCCAATCTTACATCCATTCTAGGGATTGCTTCCAAATTTTCACCTATGGAAGAACCTGCAGAACAGAACGTGCATTGACTTGAATGATGTTTTTATGCAGAAACTATTCTAGGAATGATTATAAAGTGTGCCCTAAACAGGACTGTGTAAACCAAATCAAACAATGATTATAGATAGATCGTACCAACATTAATGACATCAGAAGCCATTGCCGAACCTTTATCTATATGTGAAACGATAGATCTGTTCCTAGATGGTAAAAATTTCAAGCCAGCTAAAGTCAAAATTCCAACTACGACGCCAGCAATCATGATCTTCACACTTGCATCTTTTATTCTGTAAGTCATCATTCCCTGTTCCAGTAAATCATCAGGCCTATCTTCCTCTAGATTGCTAATTATATTGGCAGAATTATCTGGATCACGTTGACCTTCATACTCTTCCGACTCAACTGTAAACTCAGAACTGCTCACCTCCCCATTCCCTTGACGTCTCACAGTTGCTTCCCCAGGACCAAGAGGAAAAACCTTCTGCAATGCTTGGATTGCACTAACCTTTACACTGTCGAGCACTGCAGTAGCTTCAGCTCCAATTCTTGCTATGGCTGCTGCAGCAGCTAATGGTGAACCACCCACTCTTTCTAGCCTTTCTAAATATCTAAGGACGGTAGGTTCATCATAATAATCTCGAAGCTTGAACACAATATTATTGGTTTCCCTAAATCTAGGAAAGACCACTTCCATCAACCACGTTTCCAATAACTTACAAAGTCCAGGAAGGAGATCGATTTCATTGTCCACCATAGAATTTTCAGTCACAAAGGTAACTATGGATGGGTCTCTATAAGGTGAGTTCTCATTGTCTAATCCCAACCACGAGCAACACTTATCAACTTCTCCCACAAGAAGTGAGCAGAGACCTCTCTCCAATGCAAAGTCAATCTCGCAATTTTGTCCATCGGTATAGACAGATATAGAGTTCCCTAAAGCTGTTACCTTGGTTTGCTGAAGTTGTTGAAACAGGTTATCAGCATCTCGTATGAGGTGAGGTTTCTTACCTAAAAAGGCTTGAGCAACAAGTGCAAGTGCGACTCCGTAAACTTCAAAGCTCTGAGCTGGTATGTTACTTGGTGTAGCAACAAAGAGATCAACCTTGAACAGTAACAAAAGAAGGGGTAATAAGGGGAATGTCAACAGTTAACATAAATGTAGATAGATAAAAACCCAAAATGAATATTACTAACTTATGAAACAGGTGAATTCACAACATAGAAGGAAACTTTTAATTCAACATAACACTAACACTAGTGTCACCTGCTCGGCAGCAGTCATATATAAAAAGGCTTCATTCATAAAATCTTCACGCGTAAATCCTCCAGACACAGCAGTTGCACCACCGCCTCCTACAGCCCACAAAATATTGCGCACGCCTTGAAGACCCTCTGCCCTCTTTGACAAATACTCATCACCAAGTGGCATAGCTAAAAGTTCCAAAACATAACGTGGTTTGATCTCCTCCAGTGTCTCATCAATCTGTGCTTGTAAATCTGGTGCAAGACTACTTGCACCTTCCTCCTGCATGAAGATGCAAGCTCAGTAGTTTTAAATGTTATGCAATATAACACCCTAAAACAAGAAATATCACGTGATATGAATATGTTTTAAATCTATTTTTATTGCTCCAGTATGGTAATCGAGAAAGCTAATGCATTTTGAACTGGAAATTAAATCATACCACTGAATCAATAATGAACTAATTCAGCTCAATACTCCCACCACCTAATCACTTAAAAATAAGAAAGAAAACGAAAAATCGAGCTAAGAAAATCCCGAGCTCCACACATCCAATACAATCATGACAGCAGACAGTTTAAGTGTTTAACATATACAGACAGAACCTTATTTGCTCAAGACAATATGCATGGAGTAGGGAATTAGGGTACTAATGTGTAACTGGCACAACAAAATCAGTATCACCACTGTGGGAAGGTGCAAGGGTTTGACATTATACTAGTGGGAATAACTGAATGTCACCGACTGAACAGCATCATAGAGAATAAAGTTTTATTTTAACTTTTTCCATGCTACTCCTAGTTGTACACAATTAGGGCTATGTGAATATTTAACAATAGAATTGATCACAATTTATCAAAGTTGGAAGTGGTAACTCCGGATATCTTAGTAACAACTGTCAAACAGTAGCAACACTCAAGACATTCACAACCCCTTAATACTGAAACCTCTCAACTCAAAGGGTTTTCAAAAACCTAACCTGCAACAGTTTCAATGCCCTCTCAAGACATTCACAACCCCTAACGAAATCCGGGGGAGATAAGGCCATAGCAGTCCTCGAAAAGTCAACATAAGCAAGCGCCATAGCCAAGACCACATCTTGCTTAAAGGATTTAGGCAGCCTCTCTCTTAACAAACTCTCCCCCACTTGTAAAACAACTTCAGTCTCTCCTGATTCTTGCAACAAGCATAATGCTCCAGGAACCTGCAAAAAGATTCAAACTTTACTAATTACTAATTCCCATCATCACAAAAACATTCGCAATATTCAAAAGGTCACAAGGCACAACATTTAAACATAAAACTTATACTTAAATCCCCCCCCCCCTCTCTCTCTCTCTCTCTCTCTCTCTCTCTCTCTCCCTCTCTCCCTCTCTCTCTCTCTCTCTCTCTCTCTCTCTCTCTCTCTCTCTCTCTCTCTCTCTCTCTCTCTCTCCCTCTCCCTCTCCCTCTCCCTCTCTCTCTGAGACACACACAAAGGCAAGTTGAGATTGACTTACATTATAAAAGGGGACTTGAGTAATAATAGTATCATATTCATCATTAGCAAGACTCTGATTATACTCTCTTTTAGACCTAGGATTAACAAGAGTCTGACAAGCAGCATCAAGAATCTGTCTTCTACTAATCAAAGCATCATCACTAAACCCAAACTGGGGTTGTTGATTAACCCTTTCTTCATAAGCCCTTTTAATCCCATCACCTAAAAAGTGTGTTTCTACACCCAACACTCTATAAAAATCAATGGGCATAGACACATTGCGTTGAGGAGAAGTGGGTGTAGGTGGGTAAGAAAGAGAGGGTGTGGAAGGTTCTAGAAGGTCTGAATTGGAAGGGAAGAACTGGAAATCTGAGATGAGACGGTCGGCCCATTTGCTGCCGGAGAAGCTGGTGGGAGTGTGGCCGCCGTTGATGGCGGAGAGCTTGGTGGGTCTTTTGGGGTTTGGTGGAGGAGGAAAAAGAGATGGCGTGCATATTGCTATACTTAGGCGGCTTAGAGCTTCCATAGAGTGAGTGAAGAGTGGGAAGGGAAAAAGGAGAAGAAATGATGATGATGCAAGTGATGGAATCCTCAGAAAATATCAGTGCCCTGAATTCTTTTCTCTCTTTTTTTTTTAATTATTATTTATTTATTTTTAATCTAAATTGACAAATTTTCACATTAAATTCTAAAATCCATGTGATCCAACACTTTACTGTTTACACTTTACACCCTGTTCAAAATAACACTAACATTGTGTTTGGTTGGGGTTGGGAGAACAAAATGGAATAATTAAAATTTGATTAAAGTGTATTTTGTGTACTTGTATTTTGGGTATCAGATCATTTGAGATATTGAACTTCTAAAACTATCACTTATTATAAGACTTCTAACTTTTTTTACGATATGTGTACTTCTGTTAAATTCATTTGACGCCGTTAGGAAATTCAGGGGTATATTCGTCTTTTATTAATCATGTTCTTCCTCAAACTCATTTTCACCATTGATAATCTTCATAAAAACTCATAACTCGAATTTATCATTCGTTTTATAACGAAATAGATTCATTTAAATTGCAATGGAATTGTCTTTTCCTTCTCTACAATGGGATATCAATTATAATTATTAAAAAAATTTACTTTCAAGAATTATAATATTTAACAAACTTCAATTCAGGTATAGCTTGTTAAGTTATGTCCTTTTAAATTATTTTCGCCAAATTAAAATATTGATAGTGAAAATCAATATCTATTTGTAGAGGAAGAAAAGAGGATTATGTTGCAACTTGAATGACTTGATTTCGTTAAGAAATTAATGAGATATTCAACTTTTAATTTCTCAAAAGTTTCAACAATGGTGGAAATGAGTTTGAGGAAGAAGATGATGACAAAAAGACTAAAATATCCTTGAAAAAATTAACAGAATTAGTCATACTTGACGGAAGTACACGTCTTGTAAAAAAGTTAGAAATCCAGTATAGCAAGTGATAGTTTTAAAAGTTCAATATCTCAAGTGGTCTGACACCCAAAGTGCGAGTACACAAAGTACACTTTACTCTTAAAATTATTGGGGAATTATGGAGTTTGAAGGAAGATTTGGAGAAAAAAAATGTGTGAATACAACTTTTAATTATGGTAGGATTTATAAAGAAATAGATATAAAAATGAATAGAATGGTGTTTGATTTCTAATTTTGGTGATTATAAATGTAACTGAGAAACAACTAAAAATATAAACAAATATATATATATATATAGGGTCATGTTCCTTGTAGAACCATTAACCTAAGAACTCTTAGAACTCTATCTTATATTTAAAAATATTATATATTTATTATATTTATGTCATGGGTAAAGTTGTCCAAAAACACAAAATACATAATTTAGAGCTAATTAATATTTGATTAAAGATAATAATCATATATCGATATCGATCACAAAATTCTTCATCATCATCATAAAATTCCCCCAATTATTTTTATCAATTTTTGTGAAAATATTCAAGTTATGGTATTAGGTATAAACACAATATCAGATAACAGTGTTCATCAACTGAACATTTAAATACAAGTAAGTTCAGTTGCAGAACTTTAAAATTTATGCATTTGATTTCAAATTCGATTGCATGACTTTTATGTTCAGCTGTAGAACACGAAGTTATGGTATGAAAATAATGTGAATAATATTGTTCAACAACTGAACATAATAAAAACAATCAAGTTCACTTGTAGAACTTCGTGGAAAAAAGTAAGTTCAGTTGTAGAACTTTGAAGTCCATATGCATAACTTTTAAAATTCAGTTGCAGAACACTGTATTTATACTATGAAACAAAATAGGTTCGACAGTAGAATCTTTTAATTCCAACAATACCCTTATAAGATTTTGTATATAAAAATGAGTTGAATCTAAACAGTTGATCTAGTAATAATCTAACGGCTTATAACAGTTCTAAAGTTCTTTTTTAGTGGTTGGTTCTCTCTTGATCCTGACCCTATATATATATATATATATATATATATATATATATATGGGTTTTGGTCCACAGCCCCCGTTGGTTAGCAAATGCTACACAACCAACCCATCACAGCCGTTCAAAAACGATCATACGGCTAAGGAAACACACTGGAGCAATGTTTCATTGCACCCCCCGCAATGTTTCATTGCACCCCCCGCAATGATACATTGCTGGACCTCTTATATTTTTTTTACCAAAACTACCCTTTTTGCTACACAACCAACCTATCACAGCCCTTTAAAAAACACACTGCAGCAATGTTTCATTGCACCCCCCGCAATGATACATTGCTGGACCTCTTATATTTTTTTTTTATCAAAACTACCTTTTTGGTTTAAAGTCATATCCAAGGATCGAACCAATGACCTCTCCTAAAGATGTATGAAATATTAACACTGCACCAACACAAGTAACTTGTTTAAAGATGATTCGTACCAAATATATCCAAAAACAAGAATTTATTTATTATTTGTAAATTGAAAATTAATTGAATATCAACCTAAATAAAATGTAACTTTAGTCGTAAAAGTGTGTTGGATGTTAAAAGTAAATGAGCTAATGGACCCGGAGTCACGGATTTCGAACTCGTCAAGTTTAATTTCATAAATAATAATATTTTTTAAGGTAAAATAAAAATAAGAATATAAGAATATAAGGTAAAATAAAAATAAGAATAGTTAAAATATTATTTTTTTTAAGTTTAAAATTGAAATATAACATAGCTAGTAATTTTAAACATAGTATTTTATTTTTTTACAATCATAAATAACAAATATATCCAAAAACAAGAATTTATTTATTATTTGTAAGTTAAAAATTAATTGAATATCAACCTAAATAAAATGTAACTTTAGTCGTAAAGGTGTGTTGGATGTTAAACGTAAAAGAGCTAATGGACCCGGAGTCACGGATTTCGAACTCGTCAAGTTTAATTTCATAAATAATAATATTTTTTAAGGTAAAATAAAAATAAGAATATAAGGTAAAATAAAAATAAGAATAGTTAAAATATTATTTTTTAAAGTTTAAAATTGAAATATAACATAGCTAATAATTTTAAACATAGTATTTTATTTTTTTACAATCATAAATAACAAATATATCCAAAAACAAGAATTTATTTATTATTTGTAAGTTAAAAATTAATTGAATATCAACCTAAATAAAATGTAACTTTAGTCGTAAAGGTGTGTTGGATGTTAAACGTAAAGGAGCTAATGGACCCGGAGTCACAGATTTCGAACTCGACAAGTTTAATTTCATAAATAATATTATTTTTTAATGTAAAATAATATAAGGTAATATAAAAATAAGAATATAATAATATAAGGTAAAATAAAAATAAGAATAGTTAAAATATTATTTTTTAAGTTTAAAATTGAAATATAACATTGCTAGTAATTGTAAACATAGTATTTTATTTTTTTACAACCATAAATAACAATTGAGAAAGTATATACATATTTAGGTCAATAGTGAGTATGAAAACAATTGTTTCACATATTTTTGAGTATATTTCGATTAAATAACTTAAATTAAATACATATGATGGGAAAAAATATCCACAAATCAGCATCTAAGATATTTTGAAATTTAAATGAATGTAATTTAATTTTTATATACATATTTAAAGATTAAAAGATAAAAAAGAATTAAAAAGAATTAAAAAAAAAAAACCACACCACTGGAGCAATGAAACATTGCGGGGTACTTTACTGGAGCAATGAAACATTGCTGCTACCGCAATGTTATAGTCCCACAATTATTTACAATTTTTTTGCTAGCCAACATTAATTACGGTAGTTGGGGTGGTTGGTTAGCATTAAATTCACCAACCACTGGAGCAATGAAACATTGCGGGGAACTTTACTGGAGCAATGATTCATTGCAGGGAACTTTACTAGAGTAATGTATCATTGCGGTAGCAATTAATATTTTTGATAGAAATATGAAAAATAATAATTTAAGAATAAAAAAAACTGATATTAAAATAATAATAAACAATTAAAATTATTTCGGTTGTTATGGTATTTTGCATTTTTAAAAAATGAAATAATATTTTTATCATTTTCTCCTATTTTTACTTCACTTCGAATTTTTCCTCTTTTTTCTACGATTTCTTTAATAAATTTAATACTAATATTTTTGCAATTAGAAAAATGAAAAATAATATTTTAAGAATAATAAAAAAAACTGATATTAAAATAATAAAAATAATTAAAATTATTTCGGTTGTCATGGTATTTTTCATTTTTGAAAAATGAAATAATATTTTTATCATTTTCTCCTTTTTTTTTACTTCACTTCGAATTTTTCGTCTTTTTTATACGATATCTTTAATAAATTTAATACTAATATTTTTGCAATTAAAAAAATGAAAAATAATATTTTAAGAATAATAAAAAAACTGATATTAAAATAATAAAAAAAATGAAAATTATTTCGGTTGTCATGGTATTTTTCATTTTTGAAAAATGAAATAATTTTTTTATCATTTTCCCCTTTTTTTTACTTCACTTCGAATTTTACCTATTTCTTTTATGATTTCTTTAATAAATTTAATACTAATATTTTTGCAATTAAAAAAATTAAAAATAATATTTTAAGAATAATAAAAAAACTGATATTAAAATATTAAAATAATAATAATGGTATTTCTGCATTTAGATTTAAACAAAAAAGAAACAAACAAACTAGTAGAGGTGTGCACCTCTACCTGAATCCTCAAAAAAACAAACTAGTAGAGGTGTGCACCCCTACCTGAATGAAATACTATTTTTTTCATTTTATCCTTTTTTTACTTAACTTCGAATTTTCCCTATTTTTTCTACGATTTCTTTAATAAATGTAATACTAATATTTTTGCAATTAGAAAAATGCAAAATATTATCTTAACAATAATAAAAAAATTGATATTAAAATAACAAAACTGGTATTAAAATAAACTAGAAAAATAATATTTTGCATTTTTAAAAAATGAAATACTATTTTTTTCATTTTATCCTTTTTTACTTCACTTCGAATTTTCCCTATTTTCTATGATTTCTTTAATAAATGTAATACTAATATTTTTGCAATTAGAAAAATGCAAAATATTATTTTAACAATAATAAAAAAATTGATATTAAAATAACAAAACTGGTATTAAAATAAACTAGAAAATAATATTTTGCATTTTTAAAAAATGAAATACTATTTTTTTTCATTTTATCCTTTTTTTACTTCACTTCGAATTTTCTCTATTTTTTCTACGATTTCTTTAATAAATGTAATACTAATATTTTTGCAATTAGAAAAATGCAAAATATTATTTTAACAATAATAAAAAATTGATATTAAAATAACAAAACTGGTATTAAAATAAACTAGAAAAATAATATTTTGCATTTTTAAAAAATGAAATACTATTTTTTTTATTGTATCCTTTTTTTACTTCACTTCAAAACAATGAAAAATGAAAAATAATATTTTAACAATACAACCCCCGCAATGAAACAATGCACCCCCGCAATGAAACAATGCACCCCCCGCAATGAAACATTGCACCCCCCGTAATGAAATATTGCACCCCCGCAATGAAACATTGCACCCCCTATTAGTTTTGGGTTTGATCCTTGGATATGACTTTGAACCCAAAAGGGTAGTTTTGGTAAAAAGAAATATAAGAGGTCCAGCAATGTATCATTGCGGGGGGTGCAATGATACATTGCTGCAGTGTGTTTTTTAAAGGGCTGTGATAGGTTGGTTGTGTAGCAAAAAGGGTAGTTTTGGTAAAAAAAAATATAAGAGATCCAGCAATGTATCATTGCGGGGGGTGCAATGAAACATTGCGGGGGGTGCAATGAAACATTGCTCCAGTGTGTTTCCTTAGCCGTATGATCGTTTTTGAACGGCTGTGATGGGTTGGTTGTGTAGCATTTGCTAACCAACGGGGGCTGTGGAAGGGCACCCTATATATATATATATATATATGTCATTGCTCCATAAAGAACACTCTTATATAAAGAACAATAAAGAACACCATAGAATTTTACATAAATTTCATGTTGATTCTAATTTTCTCACCAAAAAAGGTTTATTACGAATAAAAATAGAATCTAACAAAAAATTAGAATCAAATAAAACATAATTACATGTAATTTCATTGTGATAAATATATATACAAGATTCTGTAATGGATTATATGTAATGTTTAATTTTAAAATTTAGATGAGATTCTACGTTGAATTCGATATGTTAGTCTTAATTGTTGTTCAATTTTATGATTCTGATTTTAAAAAATCAATTTTTATGAAAAATAAAGTGTTTATGATGGTGTTCTTTATTGTTCTTTATATAAGCTATTTTTCCTAGAGTGCAACTATATATATATATATACATATATAGGGGTTTACTCCAATACAAACCACTCTTAGAATACAAACTACAAACAAAATAATTTTAGTGATTTCTGTAAGAATAAATAGTGATTTCAGCATAGATCTAGCTATTTATGTTTATATACATATAAATTTAGTGATTTTACGGTACAAAATATGTAATTTACGTATAGATCTGGAGAAAAAATCACTACATTTACGCAGAAATCACTATTTATTCTTACAGGAATCACCAACATTTTAGTGATTCTCGCAAACATAAATAGTGATTTATCGTCGGAATATATCAAATATGGTATGCAAATTGATCGTTGGGAGATGGAGAAAAATACGGTGAAGTCGGATTTCAAAAAAAGCTCCACGATTGACGGGAAAAGTCAAATTAAAAACGGAGGGGAATAGGTGTAATTGTGTGTGGGAGGGTGTATTTTAGTTGTATGTTGTGCATATAGGGGGGCCATTAGATTATATTAATCTAAGGGTTTAGATTGGTTCTTAGTTTGTATTTTTAAAAAGGTTTGTATTTGATCAAAAGTCTATATATATATATATATATATATATAGAGAGAGAGAGAGAGAAAGGAACCTGAGGTTAACCTTAGGAAGTTTCCTAAGGTAACAGTGTTTTTTAGTATAAACTTTTAATGGCAATTTTGTAATTACACATATTATTATGAAATTACAATAATACCCTCGTGTTTTAATATGAGATTTGTGCATAACCTTAGGAAACTTACGTGAGGTCGACCTCAGGATCCTCAACATCTAATATATATATATATATATATATATATATTGTATTTCAAATTCCGGATAAATTATTTGTAAAATGGCTCCATTGAGCCTCACATCGTTTATACCAATTCTTATAAGTATGAAATTCATTCTTTTCATTTTTCGCTACATAAAGGGTTGTAAATTAGTCGATACGTTTACGAACGGTTCAGTATTCGGTTCGAAAAAGTTCGATTTGATTTGTAAACAAGTTAAACATGAACACAATTTTGAGGTTCAGCTCACACAATTTTGAGGTTCGTCTCGTAAATGAGCTTAACCTTGAGCACGACGTAGTTCGGCTCGAAAGTTTGCAAACAAGTTCGATTAAGTAGTTCGTGAACAAGTTCGTTAGTTTGTGAACCAAGTTCGTGTACAAACTCGTGAATATGATTTATGAATAAGTTTACGGACAAACTCGATATATTCATCAACATATTTCATTAACATTTTATACCAGTTCTTGAATTCATGCTAACTAGTAAATAATTATACGTATAGATATATATGAAGTAATACGTTAATTTATTTTGTCTATTCATTATTCTCCTTTGTAAAATTTATAAATTTTTTATTATAAATAATTAAATTATAACATATGTTACATTGTAAATTATGCCAACTTCTTTTCGTTGATAAGTCTAGCTTAGAAGCAAGTCTCTAGATTTTGAGATTTTACTCATGTTTTCTTTTTATTTTAATGCATTCAAAATCTCCTAAAAAGAATTGAGGTGTTCGTGAACACAAGATCATGAACAGTATTAATGAGATGTTTGTGAACTGTTCGCGAAAATAATCGTGAATAACATTTTTCTTAATAAGTCAATGCACAAACAAAAATATTGACTCAATAAAAATTCGAGTTTGAGTTCTATGTATTTACAACAAGCTGATATGTGAATAGTTAAGAGTTGAGTTTGGTTCGCCTCATTTACAGCTCCGGGCCTACATTGATCGGGAGTTTCTTATTTATGAACGATCATTTTTGTCGTGCTTATCGGTTATCATGTTTAATTCATAATAAAAATTTGTTCATGAATCATGATGTTGAATTCAAATATTAAAATCGCGTTGATCTAAAAAAAAAAAAATTAAAATCGTAAAACTAATATGATTTATTTCTATATATTAAAAGGCAACCAAAAGCAAAATATGCCAACAAAATGGCTGTAAAATTACAAATTTACCCTTATTTATTGAAAAATCACAAAAATACCACCTCTCCATAATTTATGCAAAATTTATAATAATATTTTGTGTTGCTATGAGGAATCCAACTTCTACCTTTTTTTTTGTCAAGAACAACTTCTACCTTCTACTTCCAAAGAAAGCAACCATTATGCTACACTGATTTTTGAGTTTATTTTAAAAATATTATAAACCCCATATTCTCTTATAATCTTTTTCTCTTTTTTATTTTACCTTTTAAGTAATCTACTTTCTACTTCTTTATACTGAAAGCCAATTAAAGTCAAAAAGAGCTCGAAAAATGACCATAAAGCTATAATTTTACCGCTATATTTTTAATTTTTTTAAAAAAACATCCATTTATCACTTTTGTTAGATATGAGTGCGAACGAAAGATAATACAAAGGGAGGTGAATGTATTATCGCCGATTTCTTGAACCAACAACAACAAGTAACTCTATGTGTGATAGTGTTTGCGAAAATTTAAAGAACAACAAAGATTACTTTACAATCTAATTGTGTTCTATTAGATTGTGTGTTGTTATAACCTGTGAATATAAAAGTATTCTCAGCTCCATTTTTCTCGGAAAGATAGTTCTTGATTTACACTTGAAAAACGTTAACAGCTAAAGTGTGTGACCTGTGCACTTATAGAGACATGCACAGTTCACTTTTATAGATTAGGAATGTGACAAACTATCCTAACCGTCTATGTCTAACCAAAATTTGCATAAGAGATTCTTCGTTGACATAGATCCACTTCTTTAGATGGACCACATTTGACTTCTCTCTCTGAGCTGCTCTGTAGACTTCCCATGCGCTTCTGCAAAGTGTTGGACCACTTACAGAAGTACAAGGCTTACTGACTCTTTGTCCTGATGTTCAGAATTTGTCTTCTTCAGTTAGCTTAAATTCCGCATTCGATAACTCTGATTATGGCTGACTCGACAACTGGACTTCTCGAATTAGTCATTTTTCTTCTCGGATCACGTCAAGTTGGACTTCTCTAGTGCAGACTTCTCGAATCAGCATTCAGGCTTAACTAATCATGGATAACTCGAATTAGTTCTCTTGACTTCTCGAAGTTGCTTGTCTGGACTTCTCTAATCTTCCTTCTTGACTTCTCGAATTTGGACTTATCTAATTAGACAATTCTGAACTTTTCTAACCTTTGCCTTAGAACATTTTCACTTCAACTCTTGTAACTTCTTTATTAAAGGCCTTCTTTATGAACATAAGGAGCATGATCAATGATGATCTTCTTCCTAGACATTTTTATTACTTCTGGCCTATGTACAACCAGCTACAGGAGTTATAGCTACATAGTCTAGGCATACATTTAAGCATAATGATCAGGACTAAAGAGTTTCCCAGCTAGGAGCATGACATTCCAGTATTATAGGCTTGTTATGTAAATTGTGTTCAGACATGCCTCTGTAACTAACAATCTCCCCCAATTTGTGAGTAAGATCATTAGTCACAAATTTATGTCTGATAGCAAGCCTATTAAAGATAAAAGAATTCATGGATGAGTAGATATGACAATTGAGCATCTGCAAAGAGTTCAGGACTTGAATATCTTACAAGTAGAAGACTCATTAACCATGTTTCTTCTGATAATCATGTCTGGCCATGATTAAGTCATCTTATGCTTGGTTTCTTTGCTCTCCTTTGCATTTCCATCTATGACCCTTTTGATATCTCCTATCACAGTTGTCCATCCCCTTTTATACCAACATTGAGAAATTCTGATGTGAGGAGCTTATCCATCTGATCCACACTTGAGCTATGAAGAGCTGCAACCGTCAAATGTGGTGGAACAGATGATGATCCTAGGGAGACTGTCATGTTGCACAGACCCCCGGTTGAGTAAGAGCTAGAGCTAGGCTCCTCAGGATGGAATGACATTTGATTCTCAGAATCCAGTTGTTGAATAGCTGTAGATTCTGATGTTGTCTCCATTGAAACGGGATGTGTTACAATATCAGTTCTATAGGCCTGTGAAGTCATTTCCAAATCCAAGAGAATTTGAGAAATATTCACAGAGTCTCCAGTAAAGACTGGTGAAACCTATGTGCTTCTGATTGTGTCATTAGAATATGCCCCAACATGCATTTCCAGACCATCTAAATGGAGGATTTGGGTGGTGAGCAGAGTGTCAAGCACTAAGTCACTTGAAATAATTGGCTCCACAGGGAAAAAGGAATCCTGTGGATCAATTCCTTGCTACTCAATTACTTGAGTTGTAGGTTGAGAAGAAATATAGAGTGTATTAGGTTCTGGAAGAGAAGTGTTTGTAGAGATTGATTTTGGTAACTCCCCATAAGAAGAAGAGGGAGTTTCAATAGAGTTGTGTGTGGATCTCACAAAGTGTAGAACCACCCTTATTTCTCCATGTGCAGACTCTCTTCAAATGTATTTCACTCAAGTCACTCTTTTGAGAAAGTACTGCCCTACTTTTACAACTACATCCATTTGGGTGAATGTAGAGGTGGTCACTCCAATTAGCTCATGCTACTAACTTCTAGTTGATAGACTGACTACTCCTTTCTACTAGTCCTCTCTCAGCTAGCTACTTCTCCACTAACTTTTTCCCCTTAGGCTTGGAATTAGACAATGGTTAAGGAAAAAGTGAAGAAAAAGAAACAATAGCTCAGTCATGCTTGAAGATTGGTACCAAGTTAGAGCTAGGTCAATTAGTGAAACCTCTTGTTCATGTATCAAGATACAAGAACAGTTGAGCTTGTTGTCTCAACATCTGAAATAGATGAATCGTTGACAATAGTTGTGAGGGATTGTTGTTCAGTAAATGAACCTCCAATGGAATTGGAGTGGATTTGAATGGCTCCCCCTCAGGATGATCATCCTCAAACCATGTAACCAGTGAAGGTTTATTGCACCTGAAATGTGCAGATCTGATCACAGGGTCTTCACTAAAAAGTGATGAAACCCTTGTATTTTTTTTTGACATCATCAAGAGCTACCTCAACATGTAGCCTCTAGTCAAACAAGATGAGGGTTCTGAGTGGTAAGCTTAATGCAAGCATTAAGTTACTTGAATAGCTTGGCTTAGCAAAGAAAAGAAAATGCTAATTTTATCCAAGAAATTCAATTGCTTGAACACTCGGAGTCTATAAAATGTATGAGATTGTGAGAGAAGTGTGCATAGACAAGGAGTGTTAGCAACTCTTCCTGAAAGTAGGTACAACTTCAAGGTCCATAAATCTTAAAACAGAGTCGATTCTTAGGAAGCAGATTTTAATCCAATTGTTAAAAATTGATTTAGTCTTTTGATTCAGGTTTTCATTTTACCAGGAGCAAGTAAAATGCTTCATTTAAAATGAAACTTAGAACTCGTGATGTTGTTTGAGTTACCTCTGATTCTGAGCAATGAATCCTTTGTTTAGCATGTAAGAGTTAATCATTTATTCAATTAACATGTAAGTACAAACACAAAGGTAATTAATAATTGAGCATTCATCACACAAACAAGCATCAACAAACGAATTTAAACTTAACCAAGTAATTATGGAAGATAAATTCATTTCATAAATTAAAAGTTACATTATTTATATTAAAAAAAACAAAAAAAACAAGACCCTATCTAATCCTAAGAACTAGATGGGCCCTCATCCGCTTGCTTCCTTCGCATCTCCTCATTTCTGTGAAGGATCTTGGACATGGACATGGTGAATCCAATGATTCACTCCTGCTCTGCAAGCCGCCGTAGCCTCTGAGCTTTGCGGGCTCGCCTCACAGCTTCCTCGTACTTGGCACGAGCACGAATGTAGGCTGCCTGCAAGTGCAACACTTCTTGTTGGCCCCCTTTTCCAAGCTCGTTGAAAACATCTATGGGTACATGCAGGGCACCGTACCCTATCCCATTGATGGCAACGAAGAAGGTTTTGTAGGAAATGAAAATGATCGCCATTGAAAAATGTGTTTGAGAATAGGGGGTTTTGGAATTAAGAGAGTTTGGATGAGAAAGATGAGGAGGAATGATCACTGACTTGTATTATAAAGGGGGTTTGGAATATGAAGAGGCTAATGTTCACACCATTTAAACACAATTATAATTACTTGTAGTCTTTTCTAGAAATCAACAAATCTCTCTCTTAGATTTCCTAGAAAGTGTCATGATTAATCTTATTTTAAAACAAAATGAGATTAACTATCACACGCAATACTGTTGCACGCAGAATAAAATATATCCGAAATAATCTAGCACACGTAAGCATGACACATATAGAATCAATTAGAACATTAGCATGCATGCACATAGATCATGACAAATAATTTTATTACCACATAACTCGTAACAGAATATTAGAATAAAATCAGATATTCTATTATAAGCTTCTAAGACTCAGTCGAAGTTGTACTTAGCTGGATGTGAGAGATGAACCTTGCTAAGTATCAAACCAAGTGAGCTTCACCTCTTTCTTGAAACCTGTCAATTACTTTAAGTAATCTACAAAATCAAACTGTCAAATCATATAGGATCTAGAAAGAGAATGAGAGATATTGATTAGCATAATGACCTAATTTGATAAGTCCAAAATGTACTCAAGTGAAAACTTGACTTATCGAATTAATTGATCAAATGCTAAGAACATGCAAATCGACATCTCAAAAATAACTTTATTTTGAGTATGTATTCAAGAACTCATTTCAACTGATTCGAGAACTCAAAAATGTATTATTCGAGAACTCAAGATTCGAGAACTCTAATAACAATAATTCCAGAACTCAAAAACAATGAATTCGAGAACTTTATAATTAGAAGCACAAGTCGTTTAACAAACTGTCATACTATACTCAAAACTTAACTCTTCACCAAATTCAAAATTAAAGTAATATTCACGCAGGAATATTCATTAATTTCTAATGATGAACTTCAGAATTTAAAACAATAAATTCCAAGTTGCGTGCCACAAATTCAAAAATGTGCAATAACTGACTGAAATGTTTATAAACCACATTTCAGCTCTTTTCACAACTAAAATATTAGAGATTTAGGCATGGTGAAAGCACATTATTGCTGCAGAACTCAAACATTTACTACTGACATATGGGTGAGGAATTCAGCATTCCAATTTCACTAACCAGCCTTGTGAAGGTGGCCTCATCCAAAGGTTTAGTAAAAATGTATGCTAATTGTTTATCAGTAGGAACATAGTGCAATTTAATAGTGATATTTGCAGCATGTTCCCTGATAAAATGGTATCTGATGTCAATGTGCTTTGTTCTGAAACGATTGACGGGATTAGAAACTATAGAGATTGCACTTGTGTTGTCACACGTGATAAGAATTCTTTCCAACACAAGTCCATAATCTCTAAGTTGGTTCCTGATCCAAAGCACTTGAGCACAGCAACATCCAGCAACTATGTACTCAGCCTCAGCTGTGGAAGTTGACACAAATTGTTGTTTCTTGCTATGCCATGACACTAACCTCTGTCCTAAGAATTGGCATCTCCCTGATGCGCTCTTCATATCCACTCTGCATCCAGCATAGTCAGCATCAAAGTAACCAACCACATTGAACCCAGTATCCTTAGGATACCATAGACCGAGATTAGGTGTCCCCTTCAGATACCTGAAAATCCTCTTGATAGCTATCATGTGAGATTCCTCGGGATCAGATTGAAACCTTGCACACAGACATGTAACAAACATGATGTCTGGTCTACTAGCAGTGAGATAGAGCATTGATCCAACCATGCCTCTGTAAACTAAGATGTTCACCTTCTTTCCTTTCTTATCTTCATCCAGCTCGATGGCGGGTGACATTGGAGTTTTAGTAGGAGAGCAATCTTCTAAGTCAAACTTCTTCAACAGATCCTTGACATACTTGGATTGAATTATGAAGATGCCATCTTTCCTTTGACTCACTTGCAGCCCTAGAAAGAAGGATAGCTCTCCCATCATGCTCATCTCATATCTGCTTTACATTAGTTTAGAAAATCTTTGGCAAAGCTTCTCATTAGTAGACCCAAAAATGATATCATCCACATAGATTTGAACAAAAATCATATCATTTCTATGTTGCTTGTAGAACAATGTCTTGTCAATGGTGCCTTTAGTAAATCCGTTTTCCAAGAGAAATAGAGATAGGGTTTCATACCATGCTATGGGTGCTTGTTTGAGACCATATAGAGCTTTTAGAAACATATACACAAAGTCAGGAAAGTGAGGCTCTTCAAAGCCAGGAGGTTTTTGAACATAAACTTATTCTTTAAGATCTCCATTCAGAAAGACACTCTTCACATCCATTTGATACACTTTGAAATTTGAGTGTGCAACAAATGTAAGGAAAATTCTAATGGCTTCCAACCTTGCAACTGGTGCAAAAGTCTCATCATAGTCAATTCCTTCTTATTGAGAGTATCCTTTTGCAACCAGCCTAGCTTTGTTTCTAATGATAACACCATCTTCATCAACTTTATTTTTCAGTACCCATTTTGTGCCAACAATGGTTCTGTTCTTTGGTGTAGGCACTAGTCCCTACACTTTGTTTCTCTCAAACTAATTCAGCTCCTCTTGCATGGCTACTATCCAATCAGGATCAGACAAAGCTTCATCAACACTTTTAGGTTCTGTTTGGGACAAGAAACATCCATAAAGACATTCATTCTGAGTTGCTCTTCTTATCCTCACTCCTGCACTTGGATTCCCAATTATTTGATCTGCAGTGTGGCTTCTATCTCATTTCCTTGTGTGATCTCCTACAGGCCTGTGCATGGAGATTGCTTCTGTGTTGATTTCATCTTGATTAGCTTCTTCTGTGCCAGGAGTCTCATTCCTTGATGTAGACTGTGTAGTAGGCTTAGTCGCTGCTCCCCCTGTGCTAGTGCTCACATTTCTTGAGAATGAATGTGTAGAGGGTTCAACACTATGCACAGTCTCTCTCTCTCTCTCTCTCTCTCTCTCTCTCTCTCTCTCTCTCTCTCTCTCTCTCTCTCTCTCTCTCTCTCTCTCTCTTCTTGGAATTCTTGATTTACTTGAGCTTTTTCAATCACTGGTTCTTCAATCTCATCTCCCAGAAGCTCTAGATAGCCTTGGTTTTCAAATCTTAAAGGTGCACTTTCTTCCTCATCATCATCTTCAAGACCAGGGTAAGAGTTGTTATCAAATGTTACATCAGTGCTCTCCATCACCTTTTGTTGATCAATCACATATACTTTGAAGGTTGTCCTGTCTAGTGAGTATCCCAAGAAAATTCCATCAAATGCCTTTGCATCAAACTTCCCAACATATTCTGAATTGTCTTTTAACACAAAGCATTTGCTTCCAAAAGCATGAAAATGCTTAAATGAGGGCTTATTTTCGGTCATCAAGTTATAAGGAGTCTTGCCAGTGTTTTTGTTGACAATGGCTCTGTTCTGAACATAGCATGCAGTACTCACAGCTTCAGCCTAAAAACATGTTGGCAGCTTTGCATCCAGTAGCATAGTCCTTGCAGCTTCAATTAGAGTCCTATTCTTTCTCTCAACCACACCATTTTGTTGAGGTGTTCTTGGTGCAGAGAATTGTTGAGAAATGTCACTCTCTTTGCAAATAGCATCAAGAGTTGAATTTCTGAACTAAGTTCCATTGTCGCTTCTAATTGACACTACGCTAGCTTTTCTGGCTTCTGGCTCCTTATTCACTTTCTTGATGTGCTCAATGATCAACTGTTGAGCTTCATCTTTTGATGTTAGAAATTCAACCTAAGTATAACTTGAATAATCATCAACCATCACTAAGGCATACTTTTTCCTTCCCAGGGACATAACATTGACATGGCCAAATAGATCTATGTGAATCATTTGGAGAGGTTTTGTGATGGAAGAAACAGTCTTTGACTTGTGAATAGATCTCTTAAGCTTTCCCTTCTGGCAAGCCTCACACACTTCTTCAAAAGAGAACTCATGTGCAGGCATGCCTCTAACTAACTCTCTTTTGACAAGAGTGTTAATTGCCTTGAAGTTCAAGTAGAATAGCTTCTTGTGCCATAACATACATTCTTCATATGTGGCCTTTGTATAGAAACAACATACTCTGTCCTTGTTTGCTGAATCCATATTGGCAACAAACATGCTTCATTTCCTCGTTCCAGTGAGAACAGATCCACCAGTCTTCTTGTGAGAAATCAAACAACCATCTTCATCAAAAGCCACTTTGAATCCTCTGTCTATGAATTGGCTTATGCTGAGTAGATTGTGTTTGAGACCTTTGACCAGTGCTACATCTTTAATGATGACATCCCCAACTTCCAAATTGCCATATCCCATAGTTGAACCAATGTTGTCATCTCCAAAGGTCACTACTGGGCCAGCTTTCTCCTCAAAATGTGATAGCAGTGCTATATCACCAGTCATGTGTCCTGAGCATCCACTGTCCAGTACCCACATGCCTTCTTCTTCTTCCCTATGCCCTGTGATAGGTCCATAATTTAATACATTTTTAATACCTATTTTATGTTTGTTTTCGTAATTTTATTATTTAATAAATTGTTTTCTTTTGTTTTGTAGGAAAATAAATAAAATCATATTTCAAGCAGAAAAAGGTGAAAAAGGCAAGGAGATGGAAATACTTGAAGTCAAAAGGAAATTGGAGAAAAATTGGAAAACTTATCGGAGAAGAAAAAGGAATTGAGGAAATATTTCCAGAATCCGATTTGTAGTCAAAGAACCCAAGCCCATTATTTTTCCTATATAGATGGATCTCCTCACTTGTATTTGAGACATCAATTTAGACATCTAGAATTTAGACACCTAGAATTTAGTTTAGATCTGATAATTTAGGAGTATGAGTAAATTTAATTGTCTTTCAATTCAAACAATTTTTATCGTTCAAACACTTTTTCTATTTTTTTAATTCATCAATTTTTGGTTCGTTATTTGTTTTCCGGCGCCAGCATCTTACTTTCTGTCTTCTTATATTTGCTCGGCGTTTTCTTAATGTCCAGGGAGTTATATTCTTGTTAGTTTATATTAATATGTTTGATTTATCCTAGGTTTATTTGTTTTGTACTAGGTTTAGATAAATTTATTAAGCTTATTTTGATCAGCGTACCCTGAATTCTAGTTTAGCTTTTATTCGCCTACTGCCATGTCTTTAATATATATTTGTTTTGTTTGTTTTATAATTATGCGTAGCTAATTCTCTTGCCCTAGGATGAAGATGAAGTTAATTTGATTATTCTTGATAACTTCTCGTTCCTATTAATTGATTCTCATGATTTTTCTTGGTGATTAATTATTCAATTGACAAAGTGATTTTGATATATTATTGTTACCGGATTTATTTTTCATAGCCTATGCTTGCTTAATGAAGTTTTGATAGGTTATTGTTAGATAACAAGTTTCATAGTATATGCTTGTCTCGTTAATTGATATATCTTATTTATGAAGGAAAGAGAATTGATTTTAGGGCGAGTTGATATTAATTGTGATTGATTAATGGATTCAGATTCCTAGGTTTTCCTTATTTGATTTTAATTGTTAATTAGGTTAAACAAATCTCATCTCAAATCTTATTTGTCTAGTTCGCCTGAGTTAATTGTTAGGGTTTCGAAAATTCATAGTCTCTGTGGATCGATCTGTGATTGCTACAACTAAACACTGTGCGCTTGCAGTTTACATTATTTTTACACATCACCCTGCATTCACAGATTGATCAAGTTTTCTTAGGTACCCAAGCTTGGTTGGGTCCTGGTGACTTAGTGTGCAGAATTTTATCAGGGACAACACCATCATGATTGCAGGAGAGACAAATTCCAGACTTCAAATATTCTATTACTGGTTTCAGAGTCTCTATTTAATTACCCATTAGCTCAAGTTCCTTATTTCTCTCAGTGAGTCTAACATTCATAGTGCTAACCTTAGCAAGTTCTTCATTAGAGGCAGTTAAACTAGTCTGAACGTTAAACATTTCTACACTAAGCTTTACAACAATAGCTTTATAGATCTACAGTGGTTAGAGTGGGTACTTGACTTGATGAAGGTGCATCCTCAAGATTGTGTGACATCAGGGCAAGGTTGCAGAACTCTGCATCTTCATCCTCATCGGCTTCATCCCAACACTTTCCTTCAACAATATAAGCCTTACTACTGCCAGACTTTAGCTTGCTTCCAGCAGTCTGTTTGAGAGGAATTTCATGCTTGCCTTCAAGAGCTAAGTAGGCTTGGTCCTTGTATGTGCTTCTGCACTCATTCGCCATGTGCCCAAGTTTGTTACACTTGAAACACCAGATTTTTTACCATTCCACACTACCAACTCTCATGTTTGGATTGAAACCTTTCTTTCCATTTCTGAATTTAGCCTTTCCAGAATTCCAGCTTGAGGATGAGTTTCCACCTATCCTGGATCTGAAAGGTTGATTCCTTTTAAATCTCAGGTTCGGAAACTTTTTAGCCATGAAGCTATATGATTTGTTTTCAATATTTTCAAGCTCAACTATGGTGTAGAACTCACCTTCATCTTCTTCTGCCTCATTATCTTCGTCACTCCATTCTCCATCTTCTTCCTCTTCAATCTTCAGCTTCCTTGTAGCCGCTCCAAGTTTTTTGACAGACTCATTCACAATCAAGGCACATGAGGTGTTGAATATGTTACCTTGATTAGCTTGAATAGCTCTCTTCTGAATAAGTTCTAACTCATGAGTCTTCAGTACCCCATACAAAACATCATAGGAGACCTTGGTAAGATCACTGTCTCTCAAGGAGTTCACTTTAGGCTCTAGATGGTTTGGTACTGTCAAAAGAAACTTCATGTTTAACTCCTTGGTAGAGTAAACCTTGCCACTTAGCTGAAGCTCATTGATGAGCTTATTGAAACGTTCAAAGACATCAGTGATTCCTTTGTTTAGTTGAGCCATGAAGGCTTCATATTGAGATATGAGAATCTGTTTTTGTTCTCCCTGACCTCCTCAGTCCCTTCACATAACACCTCTATCATTTCCCACATATCCTTGGCAGTTGTGTAGGTTGAAATACTCCAGAACATTGACAGATCCACGGAGTCAATGATGATGAGCTGCAGATGACTATCAAGGGCCACCTTTTCTTTTTCAGATTCATTCCATTTGGATGGATCTTTCGGAACAGTTTTACCAGGAGTGATGGTTGTCCCAACAGTGACACTATCAGTGTGCTCCATAGGAACAAAAGGGTCATGCTTTAAAATCTCAGGATAAAGAGGGTTTGCAGCTTTGATAAATATAAGCATTTTCATTTTCCACAAGTTGTAGTGCTCCTTATCAAACTGAGGGATCTTGATACTGCAAGTCTTTTGTGCACTCATCTTGATCTTTTACTGTTTGAAACAACAACCTGCTCTGATACCACTTGTTAAATATGAGTGCGAATTAAAGATAATACAGAGGGGGGATGAATGTATTATCACCGATTTCTTGAACCACAACAAGAAGTAATTCTGTGTGTGATAGTGTTTGCGAAAATTTAAAGAACAACGGAGATTACTTTTCAATCTAATGGTGTTTTATTAGATTGTGTGTTGCTACAACCTGTGAATACAAAAGTATTCTCAGCTCCGCTTTTTTCAGAGAGATAGTTCTTGATTTACACTTGAAAAACGTTAACAGTTAAATTGTGTGACCTGCGCACTTATAGAGACATGCACAGTTCACTTTTACAGATTAGGAATGTGACAAACTGTCCTAACCGTCTATGTCTAACCAAAATTTGCATAGGAGATTCTTCGCTAACATAGATCCACTTATTTAGCTGGACCATCTTTGACTTCTCTCTCTGAGCTTCTCTGTAGACTTCACATGCGCTTCTGCAAAGTGTTGGACCACTTACAGAAGTACAAGACTTACTGACTCTTTGTCCTGATGTTCAGAATTTGTCTTCTTCAGTTAGCTTAAATTCCGCATTCGATAACTCTGGCTATGGCTGACTCGACAACTGGACTTCTCGAATCAGTCATTTTCCTTACTTATCGAATCACGTCAAGTTGGACTTCTATAGTGCAGACTTATCGAATCAGCATACATGCTTAACTAATCCTGGACAACTCGAATTAGTTCTCTTGACTTCTCGAAGGTGCTTGTCTGGACTTCTCTAATTTTCCTTCTTGACTTCTCGAATTTGGACTTCTCTAATATGACAATTCTGAACTTTTCTGACCTTTGCCTTAGAACATTTTGTTGGAACGTACGATGTATAGGACTGCGTTTTATGATATAAATTAAAGAGTTCGAAAAGAATATTAACCTTAATCGCTACAGCGCAAGCGATTCAATTCCACTTCTTCTACTGAATTCTTTGATACTCTTTGAGCGAAGTGTGACCTTCGATCTCCCAAAGTTTCCTCTCCTCAAAGCCTCGAAAGTCCAAAACCCTAGCTTCGTGCGGTTGCTCTAGGTCTCAATTTCAATTTTTGTTGTGTATGCAGCTTTAAGGAGAACGAGAATATATATAGGTTTCAGTAGGGATCATGGACAATTAGGTCGGACCTTCTAATGACATTCCAAGTCAAGTCCAATGTCGTTAAATATTAATTCAATCCACTAAAGAATTAATATTTGCACTACCGTTCCTCATACCGCAATTTTTTTATTATTTAATTCGACTCCTATATTATTTTCTTATTAAATTCCCCACATATAAGATATCGTATATACATTAATTAAATTAATCACTGTCAATTAATTTAATTAATATCTTATTTATCCTTGATCATCCACTCAACCACATAATTATCTTAATGAGCTTTCAAGAGGACATCAACCCGAATATTGTCGGGACATGAATTCCTTCTATAATTAATACTTTGAAACCCTATTCACATTATTTTTTCCCATAACGTGTATGCAAAGACCAAATAATCCATCTTTCAAGTTTCAAGGTTGTAGGAAGAAGTATTTTATTAATTATTGTCAAACCAAATAAATATTAGGTTAATCACATTTAATGTGACTATACACACTATTAGAAGCCAAACCCCATTACAAACCCATGATAATATACAGTGTAAAACTTCCAATCTCAGGCAGAACAGACACATTTTTGGATAAATTTTGAATTTAACTACTACCTAATGATATACTTAATTTAATGCCCGTTATTTGCCAGCTCCCTAACAATACAACAGAATGTCAACTCCTTCATGCTGATGTCAAACCTTCAGGGAATGGGTAATTATCTGGATCAGAAGAGATGAACCTGCGACACGCATATAAGACAGCCGAATGGAAACCACTTGGATTGTCTATGAATACAAAATGGCCACCCTGAAATCATGACAAAAAGCAAGTCAGTGAATTTATTATCTATGTCCTACTTTAAAAGTTTACATCAAATGCTAACTTTTCAAACCAGTAATACACTTGCAAATACCAAATTACAAAGGAAAGAAAGTTAAATAGATAGAGACCTGAGGGACTCTAATAATATCGCATGGAACATTCATATTCTTGCGAGCTTCTTGTGCCCCTTGGTAACTCATCCAGTCATCAAAACCATATATAAAGCTGGTTGGCACCTTCCATTCTGAGGCACTGCACAAAAGAGAGATTAACTATAAATACAAAGATTAAAGAGTAACCTAAATGGCTCTTTTCAAATTCTATGAAACCACTTTGACAATGAGCATTGGTTTTTATTAATCAATTATACTTGGAACAAAATCACATTCATGAGTATTACTTGCAATTTTCAGATGTGCACACAGAGCACAAAGAATTCATCATGCAACTTTAAACAATATTGCCGAAAAAGTATGGTAAATTTGCCAACAGGTCGGCTCTAACTCTCTGACCATATCCAAAATAGGCATACTTTTAACTCCAATCATCTGTACAAGTTGTAAATATAAGCTACGACAACCAAAAATAATACTGATCTTAATATTTTTTTTGAGATTGAGTCTGCATAATCTTCTATTCATATTTTAGGAGATCAAACCTAAGATATCGCTTCCTAGTAGATCGGGGCTTGGACCAAGTTGAACATGTAATGCGCGAATGTTTTAAACACAATCACCATGCACTACTGTAGGTATGTTAATTTCAGCAGTCTGATAGATCTTAGGACAGATACACCATCACTAATAAAACCTTGGCAAACAAAGGTGATGAAGATCAAAAAAATTTAACCAGGATTGGGCAAAAAAAACCTGCAAATATTAAACCTTTTCATTTGTGGTAAAAGATCTATTAATGGTTTATCTTATCTTTCAAAATCAGTCTTATTTATTTTATTATTCCAATATAATAAGCCAGTCATGCTAGTGTTAGATGGACACAAAAGCACCTTATTATAACTATTTACATCTTTTTTAAATATGGAAGAGGTTACCTCTGCAAGAGAGGACTCCTGGCGAATGCTCCAAAGGAGAATATATACTTTAAGCATAGCTCTCCACTAGCTTTGGCCGCAAGAGTATGGTACACATAATCTTCAATAAAATTGAAAATCATTAGAAAGTTATAGTGACAACAAGTCCAGCACAAAAGTTTCACTCTAGTGATACCTGTCAACAATTTGGACTCGTCTTCAGTCAAAACATCCCCAGTAGAATATGAACCAAATCTAGCTGTTGTATACTTGTGAACCAAATCAGGACCCCAGGGACCTAAACCTCTGTTTATTTTAAAGTCCAACAGATATATTAGTATACAAAATTAATAGAAAGAAGCTAATTTAATTACCCACCAAGACGAACATAAATCACCTGATTATCTTCTGAGGAGTAAAGTTCGACTCCCATAAATGATTTATAATTGCCCCTTTCCATGTTGCCCTAAAGCGGGTAAGCCGCTCAGACTGTTCTGACTCTTGTGAAAACCCCGCAGATCCCACCAAAACCAAATGTTTTACGTGCTCAGGATGCTACAAGAATAAAAGATGAAGGACATTAATTCGGAGATCACGGGGGACCTCAGATCTGACAACCACATTACAAAAAATAAATAAATTAATTCAACAAAGGAAAATGCTATTACCTTGAGAGCATATTTAGCAGCAACATACCCTCCAAAGGAGTGTCCTAGTAATATAAAGTTGCTAAGATTCTTGGATTTGCGCCATTCCTCAAGAGAATCGATGAACCATGCCTCAGTTTCTGTATTTTACAACAGATAATAGTTAGTACTATATATGCATCCAGGAATCTGATTTTTAAGTCTAAAAAAGGTCTCAACCAGTCTATATTTGTATTATTTGCACAAGAGTTGCATCTCTACATTGATACAAAAATCAGTTCACCGGAATATGACCAACCTTCGGTGCTTTTGCATGTAAAGTCAGGCCTGCTTGATCCACCCCAACTGCACCAATAAAAACAAGGTGAGATAACTATTGCATTCAGATACCAACACCTTTGTCATTGTAATCTTCCTTTAGCGGCCATCCCAAGAAAAAGGTAAATAAATAACTAAATTTACCATATAGTATTTCAACGACACAAGACCATGTAAATGGATGAAAGGTAGAGTGTGAAGTTCTCTTATTGGTAACATGAGAATATTTATTGTTCTCAAAACTACTTCACCTACGTGAACAATTCACACAACTAGCGCCAATATATATATACATAAATATCTAATCCCTTATACAGGGATCAGTTAAAAATGCAGATGTAACAATACATAAAAAAAATTCCCACAACCTGTATACTATCCAAATGCACAGAAAGAAGATGGGATATGGAAGGGCGCAGAGACGTGAAAAATTGCAGCAATCCAGAGTTGACAAAAAGGGCAGGCCATAATGTCATTTTTCATAGCTCAATAAATTCTCACTTTCTTGTAACTCTTTAAATTTACCAGATAATCACATGAGTCCGACACAGTGTGCACATTCTAATATGTGTTCTCTCCACAATTGTTCAGTTAATATTTACTTCTTGCCTTGTTAAGGATAATACTGTGACTGAGATTGTTGGTTGACCATATTGGTCTTGTTCGTTACAGATATCACAGTTGTTCAGAATGTCTTCACAGCTTCTCTGTTGGAGAACTACTATCAGGATTCTGCCTTAGAGAATGGTAAATTTCGCCTTTAGATTGATTCTGTTTTAGCAATCTTGCTAAGTTGTCTTGATTTATTTGGTGTAACATCCTTCGTGTTGGCAGAATTTTGAGTTTGTAAATGAAATTTGAGTCTTATTTCTAAATGGTTCCATCCATTGTTTTCAACCCTTTCCTTAACTTGCCCTATCGTTAAATACAGGTCCACAGATAGGGAAAACATTTTGGCTTTGGAAATTCATTTTTGTGTCTCGCCAAGGCTATTATTATAGCATAACAAGTGACAACTGACAAGAGTCATAAAAGATTATGCAATACGACTGATTTGACAAGGAATGTAGCATGAACAAAGTTAGCATTCGTCAACAGACTCACCCGAGCTGATCAATAGCGATAACTTTGAAATGCTTGGCAAGAAAATCAAAGTTTCTGAAGAAAAAACCTTGAGAAGCACCATATCCATGTACCATCACAAGTGTTGGAGAATCCTCTTTGCTATCAAAAGTGACTGTATTGATGAATCTAGATTCATTGCTTGCTGAGCGAAACCATCTGACTTTAGATCCAGGGGGTCCAGACCCTATATTAACGTTTTCCTGAGTGTAAGGAGTCCTGATATTCAATCAAACGGATATTAAAATTCAGAGTTTTTTTTACAACGCAGGACGTCAGGCAAAATGCATTTCATCACTATTCAATGTTTCCTGATTTAATATGCGATGCCGGTAATGAAACTACATTTCCAACTTCTGCTCCTCGAGTTTTTAAGAGAACAAATCAAAGTCATATTCAATCTTTATTTGTTGATAATGAACTAAATGATTACAAAAAAGTTTTTAGGATGCAGGCAAAGTAAAAAGAGAAGGAGCATACTTGGCGGTTTATATAAAGCAGATGTATCCATATCGAATGCAATTAGTCCGCAAACTCCAATCCTAATTAAATTTAGTTTCACACATGTACTAGTTGTAAATTTCTTGTGTGAATCTTATACACATGAATTATGAACTAGTATACTTTCCCGTTCAAACCATATAGTGATCTTATTTGATATTAAGTGAATCTTGTATATTTATTATCCATTTCAAGAAGCTTGAAAAGTATGTAAGCTAAAATAATCGACTGCAGTGCATATTGACTATAATTGCATATTCATGATCATACAACTGATGCAATACACAAAGGCAAAATAACTAATATATATGTGGAGAGAGAGAGAGAGAGAAAGAGGGAGAGAGAGAGAGAGAGAGAGAGAGAGGGAGAGAGAGAGAGAGAGAGAGGGAGAGAGAGAGAGAGAGAGAGAGAGAGAGAGAGAGAGAGAGGGAGGGAGAGAGAGAGAGGGAGAGAGGGAGAGAGAGAGAGAGAGAGAGAGAGAGAGAGAGAGAGAGAGAGAGAGAGAGAGAGAGAGAGAGAGAGAGAGAGATTCATACTTAATAAGAGAGAGAAGACGTTTCTCGGCGGCGATGATGTGGTCGGTGGAGGTAGGGATCCAGCGGAGAAGTGAAGGCCACCTGGACGATTTCTTCGTTCCTGTAGTGGTGGTTGTGGAGGTGGCGCTAAATTCTTCCGCCATAGACGCCGCTGATGATAAAATAGAATTAGATGATTTGAATTGACTAGTGCTATTCCTAATAAGCCTTGGGCCAAGTTTCATACGATTGATTGATTCACTTATATAACTCCTCCAAATTTCTACACCTTGGATTTTGTTGATTGTATATGACGGAGATGGTGGTCAAATTACACAGATTTAACTCAGAAATAAGGAAACTACAAAGAAATGTTGGCGTGCAAGAGATGTGATTTCAATGGACTCGCATCGTCTTTTTTTATTATTAATATTAACTCTTTTTTTTTTTAATAATTCTAGTTACGTTTGTAGTGACGTAAGTCAACCGCCCTAGTAGATCAAAACTTGTTGGAACATGTCGGTATTAAAATATCATCAACTAAATTTAAATTTAGTTATATTCTAAATTTTAAATTTTAAATTATGATTATCATCCTTGTTTTAATTATTCATTTTCCTCCGTTTTATCACTTGCATGTCTATGTGTCAATTATAGTTATATCTATAATTGGTTCTATATTTAGAATTAACTATTACCTTTTTTTTATTTTAGAACCAACTATAACATTGTATTGAAAGGGTAAATTTTATAATTAATGTTATATTATAGAAATAGTAAGTGTTGTAAAAAACGGTAATCGGAGTTAATCAGTGAAGGCACAGTCCAGTGATTAATCGGGTAATTGGGGATTAATCGGATCATTAATCGGAATAAATTTAATAATATTTTTTATATACAATTATAAAATTGTTTCGTTATTTCAACTAAACATATGTTATTATCATATATTTATGCAAATATGTTACAAATGTTATATAATTGTAATAAATAAAATTTTGAAGGTTTAACTTTTCAATTAGAGATCAATTTAAGAGGAAAACTTAAGAGAATTTACGATTTAGGCATCTAAATTATAATTATATGTACAAAAATAAAGTTTTTTCCTATTGTTTAATCAAGTTTCTACCTTTTAATTTTTTTTTTTTTTAATTTTAACTTTTTTTTACTCCCTCAGTTCCATCCATTTGTTAACATTTGAAATGGAGGGGTCGACACGCATTTTAAGGCTCCTATAAAATATAGTTCCATTATATATTTTTAATTTTTTTCTTTTTTGAATAAAAATTCAAACATTTAATTTTTATTCAGAAGAAAAAAAAAATTTAAAAAATTAATGAAACTATACTTTGAAGAAACCTTAAAATGCGTGCCGAACATCCTTTTCCAAATGTTAACTTCCTGCTGGGACGGAGGGAGTAATAATTAGCCCGATTTTTGATCGATTAATCCGATTTTTGACCGATTCAACCAATTTTTGACCGTTTTTATGAAAAAACGATTAATTAATCGATTTTCGCTTAAGCGTGGTCCGTCGTCTAGCAATTAATTAATCGCTGACTTTTAGAACACCGAAAATAGTACTCTTTTAGCATTGTATTGAACTTATCTCATACCACCACAGGGTGTCCCAGATGGTTGGACAGTGGCGCTTAAGGCTCGCTGCCTTGAGGTCACGAGGTCGATTCCTGGTCGCTCCGGGATTAAGTGGGCTGCCATGCTCAGGGGTTGAGTGTGCTAGTATGTCCAACCAGATTAGTCGAGGTGCGCGCAAGCTGGCGCGGACAGAATGGTACTCGAATCCATTTACGATCCCGAGTTTCCAGACACATCGCACTTCCGCTCGGGTCGAGGCTGCCACTCGGCCCTAAGACGGATCAAAGGAGAGTGGGGAACCTCTCGCTGGTTTTTGGAATTCGACATCAGGAAGTCTGATTTATCAAAAAAAAAAAGAACTTATCTCATGCGAAAATTTCGAGACTCGTTTTTTCCACCGAGTCAAGTTCAGGGCAAAAACCACATTTAAAACTCAAATTTTCAATTTATGAGAGAGGAAAATTTATCTATGGTCATTTTATTTTTACTTTTTAGTAGTGATGTAACTATGATAATTGTGTTTTTTTAATTTGATCACATGTTGATCAATAATTTGGTTGGTCGTTGGTCATTGTTACTTTAAATAACAATCGTTAAATTGAAAAATAGATAAAAGGAGAATCGTTGGATGTAATGTTAAAATAATATTTTTTTTCTTGATATTCAAAATGTTCTCACGGGTTCAAGGTTCGAATCCCTCCGTCAACAACATATTATTATTAAATATTTATATTACCTATTTTTCTAAGCTACATCAGAAGCTCAAGATATTATTCGCGTTGATAATATATTAAAAAAATTTATCATCAAAATACAAACAAATGCTTACAATAACATCATACATACATTATTAATTTTTAAAAATTTATTTTCTTGTGATAAAATCATATAATCAAAATACAGATCGTAAGATAAAAAATTATAAAATTCATCCATATATCGCACAGTTATAGAATAGTATATATTAAACAAGATTGTTGCATGTTATATATTAAACAAGATTGTTGCATGTTTTTTTTAAAACAAATGTTACGGATGCAAGAAAGTTCAACCAACTTTGTTAAGGTAAAGCTAAATTAAAAAAAAAATTACTACTTAATGAATTAAAGAACTTAAAAAGGAGGGTTAGTTTGGTCTTTTTGCCGGGTGCACCTTTATAATGTGAGCAAAGGTATGCACATATCACCTCCCTATATTTAGGCTTTGTTTGGGATTGTTGTTAAAAATTGGTGTGTTGTTGAAAAAAGTACTGTTAAAATAAGTGTTATGAAAATCAGATAACTGTTTGGTAATATTTTTGATATGTGCATATTTTGATGTATAATATAAAAAATTAATATTTTTGGTGAGTTTTGATGTTGAAATCAGTAGCTGCTTCCCGCAAAAGCTGAAAAGCAGTTTTTTTTCAAAAGTATGGAGGGACCTGCTTTCTCTAAAAGCAGCTTTTCAGCCAAGAGCGCTTTTCAAAAAAACAGCTTTTAAATTTTACCAAACACTTTTTTAGCTGATTTTCAGAAAAAAAACTGATGTTGCTGTCTGCCTTCGATTTTATCAAACTTTCTCTTCAAACAATATAGCATATGGAGTGTAATGTTAATCTTAGAGCTAAAAATAGCTAAATTAGTAATTAAAAATGTAAAATTTTAATTTTCATTCCAAATTAATTATTTTGTTTGGTTTTTCTCACACTTAATTTGATTTAGCTTGATTAAAAATTAAAAATTATTTTATTTATAATGTCAAAAAAAATTAAAATTCATTTTCTTTGTAATTATGAAAAGATAAAAAATGTAATTTAAGTAGATCAATATACTACTCAATAATATTTTTCTATAATTTTTTTAATTAAATAATTTATGTTATTTTTTTATATCAAATTTCGATCTATTTAACCATTGACGAATATAGTAGTTAATTTGGAACATAAAAGTACTTTATTCCATATGAAGTGTAATGTTAATATATGCAAAAACAAATTAAATTATTTAATAAACAATGTTGAATTTTGGAAATAAATCACATGTTATATCAAATATGACAAATTCTCATATCATATTTAGTTAATTACTTCGTATTTACATGCTGATCATGTCTTCGTGTGTACTAAAATCAGTTGCTAAACTTTTTTTTTTTTTTGAAACCAACTAAAGATTGCATTCAACTTAAAAGATCATAAGAAAGAGCCTCCAACAAACACGTAGGAGGAGACGTGAAACAAATATGAGAATTAACTAAACAAGGGAATCTAGCTAACTCATGAGCCACCCTGTTAGTATTTTTCCGAACAAAACGGACAAAGGTCTCAATCAAATTACTTAACTTCTGTTTGCATGTATCGATAACCTCCCCAACCTCTAGCAAGTTTATCCCTGGACCTAAGATGGCCTTCGCTGTAAGGTTCGAGTCTGTCTCTACTACTACCTTATCAAGATGAAGTTGTTTTTCCTGAATCCAAGATAAAGCTTCTCTCACCCCATATGGCCTCTGCTTCAAAAACAGACTTCACCATATTAAAACAAAGACACTTACCTGCAATAAAATCACCCCGTTGATCTCTCAACACCATACCTACACTGAAGGTCTGCGCACCTGGGAAGACTGACGCATCCACGTTTACCTTAAAACCTCCAACAGCAGGAGTTTGCCACTTATTAGATGTCTTCATCTTGATCTTGTTTACTGCACCAGGCTGATCTGTTTGACATTTCTTCGCATTTTTCCAGTCTGAGAACATACTAAAACTGCTGTTCATAGCAAACGCCGGAGTAACAACTCTTGTATCCCCAACTTTCTTATTTCTCCAATGCCAAATCCCCTATAGAACGATACAGATCTTTGTTAATTCATCTGAAGGGGCAGTACTTAGCTTTTCAAGAAGCCAAACCTGAGCATATTCAACTGCACTCCAGTCATACCACAGATTCACATGGTTCCAACAGCCAGCAGCAAAGTCACAATCATAAAAAAGGTGTGCCATATGCTGAACATCCGCCAAACACATAGGGCAGGTTATAGGGATCCTCACACCTCTAGAACTCAGCCTTCTTCTTACTGGGATAACATTACGACAGAAACGCCATATGAACACCTTAACCTTATGACGTACCATCAAGTTCCAGACTCTATTCCACCCTTTACTTTGAGGCACATCATCAGTTCCAAAATACATATTATACCAATAGTGGTAGCCAGACTTCGCGCTATACACACCATCATTCGACCCCCTCCACACAACCCTATCCATAACCTCCCGTTGGGGAATAGGAATTGCCAGAATAGCATTCGCGTCGACCTCAAGAAACTGATTTCTAACAAGAGTAGTATTCCATCTCTTCTCACCAGGTAAAAATAGACTAGAGACCAACTCATTTCTTCCCTCATAGAAAGTATTTTGTTCAACACAGCAACCATCCCTTTTCCGTAACCATGGATCTGTCGTAGCAACAATACTTTGACCATTGCCAACAACCCATTTAAAACCCTTGCATAGTTCTTCATTTGCAGTCCAAATAAAGCTAGAACCAGAACCTTTCACTGTTTTCAAAACATGAGAGTTCGGAAAATACCTTGCTTTAAACAATCTGGATACAAGTGAGTTAGCATTATTTAAAAAATGCCACACATGCTTACCAAGTAGAGCGATATTGAAACCATATAAATTCCTGAATCCCAAGCCCGTTTTGCTTTTTGCAGTGCTCATCTTATTCCAAGACAACTAGTTTAACCCCTTTTGACTAGCAGCACTCCCAGATCACCACCAGTAATTGTTAAACATTTGTTCAATCTCACGACATAAAGTTACAGGAAGAAGAAAGCAAGACATGCTATATGAGGGTATGGCCTGAGCCACGTTCCTGATTAAGACGGATTTGCATGCTTGGGAAATAGGTTTCGCCTTCCATGATTGGATACGTTTACTTGCTTTTTCTTTTAAATATCCAAACACACGTTTTTTCGATCTCCCTACCAACGACGGCAGCCCAAGATACTTCGTGTTCGTTATCCCATTGTGCACTCCCAAAATATCAGAGATTACTTTTTTCATATCATGCTTGACATTTGCACTAAAATAAATACCCGATTTTTGAAAATTAACCGATTGACCAGAGCATTTCTCATAATTAGCAAGTAGACTTTTGATATTTGAGGCTTCCTCCATCGTTCCCTAGAAAAAGAGGAAGCTGTCATCGGCAAACAACAAATGAGACACTGTCGGAGCTGTTGGACAAATCTTACAACCATGAATACGACCAATTCTGGAAGCTTCATCAATAGCATTAGAAAGTCCTTCCACACAAAGCAAGAAAAGATAGGGGGAGAGAGGATCCCCCTGTTTTAAACCCTTCTTCGGAGAAATTGGGCCTATTATAGAATCATTAAGACAGAAATTGTAAGTCACTGTCTTCACACACATCATCATCCAGTCGATCCACGTGTCACTGAAACCCATAATTTTCATTCTCTTCTGAAGGAAAGACCAGTTCACTTTGTCATAAGCCTTGCTGATATCCAGTTTTAAAGCAACATCTCCTACTCTTCCATGCCGTTTTTGACTCATATAATGAATCACCTCAAAAGCAACTAACACGTTGTCTGTTATACTCCTGTTCTTAACAAACGCAGATTGATTCTCCGAAATGATACAGGGCAACACTTCTTTCAATCTATTGGCTAAAACTTTCGAGAGAATTTTATAAAGAACATTGCACAGAGCAATAGGACGAAGATCCTTCAAGCAAGATGCATTATCCTTCTTTGGTATAAGAACCACGTTGGTGCTGTTGAGTTCACCCGGGAAACACTTCGTTCGAAGCCATTCTTTACAATAATCAAAAATCTCTCTTCCCATGATTGACCAAAAACTTTGAAAAAAGAAGGGATTAAGGCCATCAGGCCCCGAAGCCTTATCAGGATGCATCTGTTTGATAGATATAGTAAACTCTTCGTAGGAAAATTCCTCTGTTAACTTGCTATTTTGAGAATCAGTTATCACTCTGTGACTTACCACGTCCCCCACATCCTCGTTTATATCTACTACAGTAAACAGTTTCGTGAAATAATCATGAACAACACCACACATTCCATCTTGATCCTCTATTCTGACTCCAGCATCATTAAACAAGAAATTAATCTTATTTGTTTTTTTTCTTGCAGAAGCAGATGAATGAAAAAACCTTGTATTCTCATCGCCTTCGTTGAGCCAGAAGAGTTTGGCTCTTTGTTTCCAGTAGGTTTCTTCCTGAAATAAAAGAGTATTCAGTTTCTCCTTCTCCTCCAAGTAAGTTCGCACACTCTGTTCATCTACACAGTCCACCAGCCAGTCTAAAACCAACTTGTGCTCTTTCAATTTTTCTCTGAATTTATGGAAAAAGGATCGACCCCATCCAGCCATGTAAGAAGAAACATCAGACAGCTTAGGAAGAAGATGTGTCACTGGAAGATTACACCAAATTTCAGCCACATCTTTAACAAAACTCGGCTCTTTCAACCAAATATTTTCAAAACGGAATCTAAAGGCCTTTTTCGAGATGTTAACTTTAAACAGCTCCAACAGAATTGATTCATGATCAGACACTGAGGTATGCACCACTTTCAAATTACGCAGCGGGAACTTATTCCACCAACTTGTAGAAGCAAAACTACGATCTAGTTTTTCCCTCACTCAAGCATTAGAACCCCTACCTTTCTCCCAAGTAAATTTTCCCCCACTTAGCACAAGTTCAGAAAGTTGACAATCATCAATAGCAGATCGAAAACCACTAAGAAGATGCTGAAGATGCGGGAGGTTACCTTTTTTGTCCGAAGCAAACAGGAAATCATTAAAGTCTCCCCAAATACACCAAGGAATAGAAGATAGACTGGCCAATCTACGAATTAAATTCCATGACTCCCTACGCCTAGTTCGTTCCGGATAACCATAGAAACACGATAAACGCCAAGAAACAATACCATTCTCCATAACCAGAACATCAATGTGATGTTGAGAGTACCCTGCTATCTGACATTGAAACGGATGTTTCCATAACACTGCTAGACCTCCACTATGATCTACTGAAAAACAATGCTGAAAACCAAACCTTACTCTTAGCTCTTCTATCTTATTAGCAAATGAAATAGTTTCTGACAGAAAAAGAAAATTGGGTTTGTGATCCTTAAGAAGGTCACTTAGAGCTCGAACTGTGCGAGGATTCCCAAGCCCTCGACAGTTCCAACTGAGACAACTCATTACGGCTGGCTAGCTTGCCCTGTAAGCTTAGCCAAAAAAGAAGAAGAGGTCTCTACACAATCAGTTTCAGAAAGAGTAGAGTCCTTTGTTGTTGTATCACTAATATTCGTTTGAGTTATTTGGATATATATGGGTATCACTCCGCTGTCTTTTCCTTTCATCCAATTTAAGCCCATATAGCTCTTCTGAGTCCAGCCCAACATCTTCAAAATTATTTAAATTCCCCCCCCCTTCTGACGCGGGTTGACAGATACAAAACATGAATTACCCGCGATTTCAGCATTTGCAGTTGTAAACGCCCATTGACTACGCAAACCCATCCCAGATCGCGAACAATCAGGGTTTTGAAATCCCTGATTTTTCTGCGTATGGTTATCTCTCCCCAATTCACGCCTCCAATCACCGTCACCCTCCTCCCTGAGCCACTTGCTCTTGCTTCCACCTCCTATCCTTCGTGTTTGAGCTCGAAGCCATTGCCCCCACTCCTTATTGACCACCTCCTTCCCAGCTTCAAGTTTTTTCGTACAGAAACGTTCTGTATGGGATAGAAGTGCACAAACAAAACAAAAATCGCCTAGTTTATCATATTTGCAATTAACCACCACCTCTGACTTGTCCTTCTTGCATATCTTTTTCTTCCTCTTCAGAGGTTTACGAACATCCACCCTAATTCTCATACGCATATACTCACGCCATATACTCGAATTATTCTTAGAATCATATTGCAAAAACGTGCCGAAGAAATTGCCAAGTTGCTTCCCCACAACCTCAGTCATATATCCAACAGGTAAATCATGAATTTGAATCCAAAAGTCGACTTCCACCAATGGGATTTTAGTAGGATCCTCCCCTGTTTTGATAATGCTCATGACTAGTAAAGCATTATCAAACGTCCATGGCCCATTGACTAACACCCAATTCAAATCGTCCTTATGATAAAACTGGAACAGGAATAGGCCAGGCTTTAAATCCTTGATGCTGATCCCCATTGCAGGCTTCCAAATATCGGCTAACTTCGATTTCATCGCTCTCACATTGATATTCTTCTCCGTCAAGAACTTCCCCACTAAGCATAACTCGAACCTGTTAACCTCCTCCTCCAAACCCTCTTCAAACACTAATTCCTCATTCTCCTCGTTCTCTATATCCATATCGGCCATCTGCATTTCAATGTCATCCATTATTTACCAAAGAAAACCGTACTCATGCAATCTGTACAAAAGAAAGGAGAGAAAAAACTCAACAACTCTCACATAAATGGAGAGAAAAATGTCTCATACTTACTTAAAAACAACTACTTGTATTCAGTTGCTAAACTTAAAATTCATAATTTAATACTAACATCTATCGGTGTAGCGATGTTTTTCCTCCCTTCCCTCTATAGGATGTGGAGTATTAGAAACTAGTCAAAAATAAAGAGGCGTGCGATTGTTTAACTAACAAGTAAATTAGACTCCCAAAACTAGGTTTTAGTCGTCACTTCTCCATTTTTCAATCTTCATTCCGTTTATCGATTAAGTTCCCTTTGCTCTCCCATCCTCTCTTTTATTTATCAGTTTTTTAATAAAATTGAGATCTAATCCTTTTTGGGTGAGTTCTTGTTGAGTACCTTGTTATCAAAGTTGTTAGTCGTGCCCATCTTTTTGGGATGTTAGTGTGTTATGTTTTGATGTTTTTGTGTGGCTTATTATGGGTTTCGGTAGTTTTTCTGAAGGATTTATATGATATTTTGGGTGATCTGTAAGGCTCACATCAAATCTGGGACGGTGGTGAATATCGCAAGAGCTCACCTTTCACAACAAAAAATTGTTCATATTTTGGAAGAATTGGATATTCTATGTGTTAAGCGATTTGTTTAGCTCATTTTTTGTTTCACAATCAGGTTATAGTTGACCGTTCAGGCTGGGATTCAGTATTTTACTAAAGTCTTCCCTTTACGTCGAAAAAAATAATCAATTTTAAATTTATAAAAATTTTAGAGACCCCAAAAATTATTCCAAATTTGTTACCAAATATTTAAATAATTGATAACTTTTCTAATAATATCATGGACCGTGCACAAATCAAAAATCGTCACTTTCATCTAATTTGATAACAATTTTATGAATTGTTTTGGTACCTAGAATTACTAGTAAATTCAAACTTTTATTATCATAAAAAAGGTCTAACTTAAATGTAAAAATATTGGTTAGAATTGACTAAATATATTAATGTAATAGCCTTTTTTCCGAAAATGATAGTTTTGATTTTTTACACGTTTTAAAAAAGTAAAAATAGTTGCAAGCATTTTTAGATACTTTAAAAAAATTAATTAAATAGTGTTAAAAAGGTCAAAACTAGTATTACTGTTTTTTTTTTATAGTTAAGGTGCTTACCCCCGGGCAACTCGCTCACTCAAAACTAGTATTACTTCATATTTATGATTGAAGATAAGAAAACAACTAAAGCATAACTGGCAAGCAAGAAGTTTTCTAAATTATGCTCTGCCCATCTCTAAGCGGCAAGAAGTTGAGAGGAGTATTCAAACAATGGTGACGAGTGACAATGCATATTCATTCTGACTTTAGAAACAATGTTCTGGCTGATTACTGGATTTTCTAGTACTTGGTCCATAACATTTAATTAGTAAATGCTGAAAACAAAAAGTCGTTCCACCAACTGGTTGTTAATTTGTTACAGATAAATGCTAAAAGCCTAAAACCTATATTTATAAATAATCTACTCAACTGATATACGAGTTTTTACATGTAACCATAAATGTTACTCCCTCAGTCCCTCTCAATTCTTTACATTAAGGGACGAGACTCGGCATGCATTTTAAGACTTCTTTAATATATATTTCGATAAATTATTTTATTTTTTTTCTTCTTCTGAATAAAAATATAACGTTTAAATTTTTATTTAGAAAAAGAAAGTTTTAAAAATAAGTTGTAGAGGGGCCTTAAAATATGTGTCAAGCAGTGTAAAAAAACTGTAAAGAAATGAGAGAGGGAACACATTTTCAAAAAATGTAAAAATAAACGTTTTAGATTTTCACCTTTTCTGCGCAATATATACATTGCATCAAACCAAGACTTGTTACACCCTTACCAGCTTTTTTCACTACTGCAATTGATTAGACATTAAGCATCAGTCATGCAACGCCTCCTCTTCTTTCTCTTTTTCGCCGTCGCGTGCTGCTGTACTTCAGCCACATCCGGCGGAAAATGGGACCTCTTGTTACCAAGTGTAGGCATAGTCGCCATGCACATGCAACTCCTTCACGACAACCGTGTTATCATTTATGATCGTACAGACTTTGGCACCTCCAACATTTCATTAGCTGACAATAAATGTCGGATGGACCCTAATGAATTGCGCTTGGTAAAGGATTGTTCGGCTCACTCGGTCGAGTACGATGTGGCTTCAAACAGTATACGCCCTCTTATGGTCCAAACCGATGTTTGGTGCTCCTCGGGTGCTGTCACACCGGATGGACGGTTGGTCCAAGCCGGAGGGTACAATGATGGAGATCACACGGTCCGAATATATACTCCATGCGACGATGGTAGCACTTGTGATTGGGTGGAAATTCCTTCTGGATTAATACAGAGAAGGTGGTATGCAACAAGTCATATATTGCCTGACGGCCGTCAAATTATAATCGGTGGCCGTCGACAATTTAATTATGAGTTTTATCCAAAGGGTGCCTCGTCGACAACCTATTTATTACCATTTCTAGTGCAAACGTATGAATTCCCTGCTACCGAAAATAATTTGTACCCTTTTGTTTTTCTTAATGTGGATGGCAATTTATTTATTTTTGCGAATAATCGAGCTATATTATTAGATTATACAAATGATGTGGTTGTTAAGACTTACCCTGAAATTCCTGATGGCCATCCTCGAAACTATCCAAGCACAGGGTCTGCCGTGCTTCTTCCACTAAAAAACTTGCAAGAAGAAACAACTGAAGCTGAAGTGTTGGTCTGTGGTGGTGCACCAAAAGGATCATTTGTGAATGCTAACGCGAGCAGAATTTTCGACCAGGCATTGGATACTTGTGCAAGAATTAAAATAACCGACCAGGATCCGCAATGGGTCATGGAGAAAATGCCCCTGAGTCGGGTAATGAGTGACATGATTTTGCTTCCTACTGGCGATGTTTTGATTATCAATGGTTGCTCAAACGGTACAGCAGGGTATGACAATGGTAGGAGTCCGGCTTTGAATCCGGTTATATATGAACCGGACAATCAAACTGATTCAAGATTTGAGATCCAAAATCCGGCTACTACACCGCGAATGTACCATTCTTCAGCTATTCTGTTGGCTGATGGAAGAGTTCTTGTAGGTGGCAGCAACCCTCAATATTATTACCGGTTTACAGGAGTAATGTTTCCTACTGACTTAAGTTTAGAGTCGTTTTCACCATCATACTTGGATCCAGAATTCGGGTACTTGCGACCCACCATCACATCACCTGTCACACAAACAATGGTCGGGTATGGACAACAAATTCCAATCCAATTCATGGTTCCGGGTGAAGTTAATTTGGATTTGGTCACGGTCACAATGGTTGCACCTTCGTTTAACACACACTCATTTTCCATGAGTCAGAGACTGCTGGTGCTTGGAAGTGGGAATGTAACATTAGTTGGGCTACACAAATATCAGATTCGGGTGGCTACTCCCAGTTCGGGAAATCTTGCTCCTTCTGGATTTTACATGCTATTTGTAGTTCATCAAGGTATCCCCAGCGAAGCGATTTGGATCCAAATTCAGTGACACTACATCTACATCTCATTCAAATAATAGAAAACTAGCTAGCCAGTTTTTTCCAAAAAAAATAAAATGAAATAGAGATTAGAGCCTTTTGTCTACTGTGGAAGATTTCAGGAATTTAGTTGTCACTCTCCAGCATTACTATGCTGAACATTGGAAGATTCTTAAAAAATGTTTTGAATTTGTGTGTATTTTAAGTATATACATCAATTTCTGGTCGATATCTAAGGACAAAGACATCGGTTGGCAAACAACGTAGACATCGACCAGAAATTGATGTCTACCCTTTTCTTGCAGTGTTTTAGCACATAATCTCGAGCATCAGAATCAATAAATGGTTTATTTTTCTTGATCAGAAGATATTTGTTTTTGATCCACAAGCGGAAGCTATGGCAAATGTTCACTTGTTTGTTTCAAATTTATTATTCCCTTCCATTTTTGGAGATCTTTATTTTTGCACACTTCTATGTTAACAATACAAAAACGTAATGTTCATCTTTCTTAATATCGGTTTTTGCTTTTTCTTTTTATCTCTGACAACTGACAAGACCAAATAGGTCCTAAAAATCGAAACATATAATCATACTTCTATGAGACTATGACTTTGCGATACTTATTCACTGTTGAATATGTTTCTGTCATCACAAGCACTGGATTAACAAGTGTATACTTCAAGTCCTAGTTCTAAGTTTTCTGGTCCAACCAATCTTAGCTTTTTAAAGTAGCTTTTTAAAAATTAGTTTATTGAGTCTAAATCATTATTTCAATTCGCATCAAACACCCAAATTAGAGTTCAAATCTCTAATTTTAACGCAAACCTCTCGCTTCCAAGTTCCAAGTAATTTTGACTACTATGTTTTGCTATTTTAACGGTATATATTGATTCTTTGAAGTAAAAGTTAGAAGATTTTTCTAAGAAGCGTATTCAATTCAATTTTAAATATTCTAAACCATTATTAATAAATAAAATTTTACCTATCATTATTGATTTTAAATTCACTTATTTTTTTATATTTAAATAATTATTCAGAAAATCTTATAAAATCTTGTTGATTATGTTAAAGTAACCGACATATTCTTCGAATCATCAATATATATCTTTATATATATAAAGGAAAACCCTCAGGAGCTCTCAGATCGTCCGAAAGCTATTTATCTATTTTTCTAGAGCTTCTGGATTTTAATTCAATAAAATTAAATTTCCTTATTAAAATTCGAATTTATAGGATAAAAAAAAAATTGCCTTTTAAATTTTTACTGATGGAGGAAACAAATATACAATTTTTAGATTTTTTCCTTTAAAATCTTTAATAATGAAGGAAAGTAAATATACTATTTTAATATTCAACATCTTTATCTTTTTATCTAATCAATTTTTATCTTATTTCTCCTTTTATTTATCTTCTTAAACTTCCTTTTTAAGTCCTATTTTTTAGAAAAGAAAGTCAAAACCTTTTTTAAGTTGTATAAAATAAACCATTGTATAAAAGGTAAGTATTACCTCTAATTTATAAAATTTCATTCTTTAAGTCCTATTTTTTAGAAAAGAAAGTCAAAACATTTTTCAAGTTGTATAAAATAAATTATTGTATAAAAGGTAAGTATAACCTTTAATTTATATTGGATCATATTTTTCTCAAATCGTCTCTCAAATCGCTTTGATCTATTTTTCTAATTTTCTTAAATTTTTTGAATTATTAATATTAAAATTAAAAATTCAAAAATATGTCAATTGCCTTTAAAATATTTACTAATGGAAGAAACTAAATATATAATTTTAATATTTTTATCTTTAAAATCTTTACTAATAGAGGAAACTAAATATATAATTTTATTATTCTTACCTTTAAAATCTTTAATAATGGAGAAAACTAAGCATTCAATTATAATATTTTTCTAAATTTTTGATTAAAAAATATATTGACTCCCAATTCTAGAAATGGGAGGGAATATAAAAAAGACAATTCCTTAAAATCTGTCTTCTTTCCCTGAATATATTAATCTCATATTCTTGCCAACCAAGTTTCTAGGGGTATATATACCTAGGAAAAGTCTATGCCAAACCTAAACGCCTCTCCTTCAACTGCTAGACGGTAAATATTATACACTTTTTCTTCAATGGTCTTTGCATGGTCTTTTTCGCTATCCAAATTTTTTTCTTTTGCTACCCTTTGCATGGTTTTCTTTACCTGTTATTTTTATTAATCTTAGATTTGTGTATTCACGTTCTGTTCAAGATTTTGCTTCTTTGATTATGTAATCAGTTAATTACGTTATGGATATTCAATTAATTAGGTTTAGATCATGAGTTGCGGATCAAAAAAGATACTGCCTATGTCCCTAATTATATGTCCATTTTATTTTTCTAGGAGTCAAATTGACTAATTTTTGATCAAATATTACAAATAATCTATTTATTATTTTTAAAAACTGAAAATTACATTTGAAAATAGACCAAATGTACTTTTTAAAGATATAATTTTTTTTAATTTTTTTGAATTATCTAATACATGTAAAATTCAGTCAAAGTAATTAGGGACGGAGGGAGTAACAATTAACATAACGTGTGTATATATAATTTTTGCTAACTTTTATACTTGATTTCTTTAGCTAATTATTGTTATATTCAAATTTATCTTTGAATTTAGTTTTTGATGGTTATTGTTTGTAGTGATTTTAGGGATTGATTTTTAATTATATTCATTATATATTATTTTCTCATGTAGTACTATTTTACTAGAGACACGATAGAGTTAACATAGAATACAGTATTTTGCTTTTTTTTTGTGTTGGATGAAATATCGTGCATGGCGCGTTCTTTAATTTGTTTCGTGTACAATGATATCATAACTATTGGATTTATTAGGTCTGGTTCATATACTTGAGGTCGAGGAACCACGACTTTAGAAAGCCATGGATGCTTCAAAGTGAAATATATACTCAACGAAAAGAAATTGTAAATTTAATTTATTTTAATATGTGTTTGTTAAAATTTAATTATTTTTGTAGATTTCTTATAACTTTGTGTTAATGAATGAATCAATCTCTTTATCTTTTATATATATAAAGAACCCCAAAAATTATAGAATCGCTCAATTCATATTTTTCTAATTTTTTAGAACTCCTCAATTTTAAATATTAAAATTTAAACTTCCTTCTTTAAGTCCTATTTTTCAGAGAAGAAATTCAAAACCTTTTTTTAAATTGTATAAAATGAACAATTGTATAAAAGGTAAGTATAACATCTATTTATAAAAATTCCTTCTTTAAGTCCTATTTTTTTAAAAAAAAATAAAATTAAAACCTTTTTTAAGTTGTATAAAATAAATCATTGTACAAAAAGTAAGTATAACCTCTAATTTATATTGGATCATATTTTTCTATTACTCCCATGCGCTCTCAAATCGTCTTAAAAATATTTATCTGTTTTAGGGAGCTCCTCAATTTTAATTTCAATAAAATTGAATTTCTTTATTTACATTCCAATTTTTAGATAAATTTCTTATTTACATTCGAATTTTTAGGGAAGTCAATAGTCAAATATATAAATATTAATCATATTTAGGATATTATTAAACACAAGTTAACAAATATTAAAAAAATCATGTTTATAATTTTATTAAACACATATTATTTTCTTTCTCAACTAATTTAAATCATATTATATTATATAAAGAAAAATTCAATACATATTAAAAATCAAAATTTCCTTCTTAAAGTGATGCAGGAAAGTAAATAAAGCATCTCTAATGTGTATATATAGTTTGGAACCTGTTTCATCTCTTCATTGTGGCATTATTTTCTTTTTTGATCGATCTTGATTGTATTTTCGAAGATTTGACTTTTTAATAATTCTAAATATTTTATTTATATGTTATATATAGAAATTTTGGATTAAATATATTTTAAATATTTAAATATATAGATTATATATTATATATAAATGTTATATTTTTATTTATATATTTTTTTAAATATTTATATATATATATTTTTTTTGTAATTTTTTTTTTGTATTTATTTATATTTTAATAATTTCTCTCAATTTTAAATGTTAAAATTAATAGTAATAATTTCTCTCAATTTTAAATGTTAAAATTTGGAGCTCCTCAATTTTAAATATTAAAAATTGAAAATTCCTTTTTTAGCTACGAAATTTTAGAAAAGGTAATAATTATTAGAGGCAAGTTGACATAAAATTATAAACCTGATCAAAATTTATTATTATTATATATACAATTTTTCTTCTATTTTAAATATTAAAAATTGAAATTTTCTTTTGTAGCTTCTAAATTGTATAAAAGGTGACAAGTTGGCATAAAATTATAAACCTAATCAAATATTATTATTATATATACAATCTTTCCTCTATTTTAAATATTAAATATTAAAATTTTCTTTTTTAAGCTCCTAAATTAAAGAAAACTTAATATTTATTAGAGACAAGTTGACATAAAATTATAAACCTAATCAAATTTTATTATTATATACAATCTTTATTATATCTTTATCTTTATATCTTTATTTTTCTTTATATATATAAAACAAAACCCACAGAAGCTCTTCCGAAAGCTATTTATCTATTTTTCTAGAGCTCCTGAATTTTAATTCAATAAAATTAAATTTTCTTATTTAAATTCGAATTTATAGGATAGAAAAATTAACAATTACCTTTTAAATTTTTACTAATAGAGGAAATTAAATAATTATAGGATAGAAAAAATATCAATTGCCTTTTAATTTTACTAATAGAGGAAAGTAAATATACAATTTTAATATTCTTTCCTTTCCTAATTTTAATTCAATAAAATTAAAGTTCCTTACTTAAATTTGAATTTATAGGATAGAAAAAATCTCAATTGCCTTTTAATGTACAATTTTAATATTTGTTTCCTTTAAAATCTTTAATAATGGAGGAAAGTAAATATACAATTTTAATATTCAACAACTTTATCTTTTTATCTTATCAATCTTTATCTTATTTCTCCTTTTATTTATCATATTTTTTATCTTTATCTTTATATATATAAAGCTCTCAAATCATTCAAAAAATATTTATCCTTTTTTCTAGAGCTCCTCAATTTTAATTCAATAAAATTAAATTTCCTTTTTCACATTTGAATTCATAGAAAATACAGTAAATATATAAAAATTAATTTTATTTAAAATTTAATTAAACAAATATTACCTTCTTTATCAGCTAATGAAATCCTATTTAAGTTTTAAGATCAAACCATCAATATATAAACACGAAACATGATGCATTATTTTTTTATAATAACGTATTCAGCTTTGTAGTTTCATGTATTATATGTGTCTTCTAGAACATAAAACATTATGTAACCTTTGTTTTTAAATTGTTACAGGTGCCTCCGGTGCCTCCGATTAGAGGAGACAATTGTGTGAGCACACCAAAATTTTCATTCTTTGATGTAAGTGGGTTCTTTTACATTATGATTATATTCATCAGTCATCATACGTTCTCTATTTATTGTTTACTCTAATATTTGATTTTTGGGTAATAGTCTCATTGAAATCTTTAACATTCGTAACAATTTTATGTTTTTAAAAGCTTTATGTTTTATCTTAAGTTTTATTTTGTTCTTTTTCTTTCTCTTGGATTTTGGATAGTACTCTTTCTCGATCAATTCTGACTCAATTTGAACGATTTTTATGCATTAGCTATTTCATTGTGCTAATATTGCGGCCTGCAGGTGTCATTGTAGAATATTTTAAGCCATATTAATAAACTATGTTACAAAATCTAGAGATATTTAAGAATTTTGTAATTTTGTTATAATACTAATAGTTGAAGTTTGAAACGATGGTTAATACTTAAATTTTATTATCGCATATATTTTTAATATTTTTTTATATGTGTTTATGCAACAGGCGTCGGTTAAAAACATGACACAAAATCGACATATACAGTCCAGGGATATTTAAGGAATTTGTAAATTTTTTGATAATACGAATGGTTGAAGAATTAAGTGGTGATTAATACTTAAATTTATATTACTACATATTCTTAGTATTTTTTATATATATATTTAGTGTAACGGCCTAACGCAGAATAAGAATTTGTTAATAGTTTATTTCATTGTTTATGTATGTTACTTTGTAAAATGTTGTGTTCACTATTTATATATATTAGCTTAAAACCCGTGCGATGCACAGATTGTTATTAATAATTGTTATTTTTAATATTTTATTAATTGCATTTGCTAAAAAAAATAAGTAGGCGTGTTAAACTTTTTGAAATAATTAAAAGTATTAAAATAGGTTTTAAAATAAATAAGTAACCATTTGCCAGTGATATTTTTTGAAAATGAGGGGTTTTAGTAAGTAAAAATAGAAAAGTAACATATTTTAGCTAAAAAGATAGTTGCCCGTAATTAAAAGTATTAAAGTAGGTTTTAAAATAAATAATTAAGGGTTTCCCCGTGATATTTTTGGAAAAGAAAGGGTCTTAGTAAGGAAAAATAGAAGAAGTAACATGTTTTAGTTGAAAACGGTAACTGCCCGTGATTTTTTTAGGAAAAAGAGAGAATTTTGTTAGGAAAAATATAAAAAGGTAATGTATTTTAGCTGAAAAGATAATTGGTTTATCAATAATGTTATTATTTATTAATAGTTTTTTTAATGAAATAATTGAAAAATTAACATGTTTTAGATGAAAAGGTAATTGCCCGTAATTAAAAGTATTAAAATAGGTTTTAAATAAAATAAATAAGGGTTTGTCCGTGATATTTTTGGAAAAGCAAGGTTTTAGTAAGTAAAAATAGAAAAAGTAACGTGTTTTAGTTGAAAAAGGTAATTGTCTGTGATTTTTTTAGAAAATGAGAGGATTTTATTAGGAAAGAAAACCTAATGTATTTTAGCTGAAAAGATAATTGTTTATAAATAATGTTATTATTTAATAATAGTTTTTTTTTGTAAATAGAAAAAACAACATGTTTTAGCTGAAAAGTAATTGTCCGTAATTGAAAGTATTAAAATAGATTTTAAATAAAATAAGTAAGAGTTTGTCCGTGATATTTTTGGAAAATGAAGGGTTTTAGTAAGGAAATAATAGAAAAAGTAACATGTTTTAGTTTAAAAAGATTATTGTCCGTTATTTTTTTAGAAAAAGAGAGAATTTTGTTATGAAAAATAGAAAATGTAAGGTATTTTAGCTTAAAAGGTAATTGCCCGTAATTAGAAGTATTAAAATAAGTTTTAACATAAATAAGTAAGGGTTTGTCCGTGATATTTTTTCAAAAGGGGGGTTTTAGTAAGGAAAAATAGAAAAAGTAATATGTTTATGTTTTAGTTAAAAAAGGTAATTGCCGTGATTTTGAAGTTTTTAGAAAAAGAAAGGATTTTGTTAGAAAAAATAGAAAAGGTAATGTATTTAGCTGAAAAGATAATTGGTTATAAATAATAATATTATTAAATAATAGTTTTCTAAAAAAATAGGTAAAGGTAATTAAGTGAAATTACCGACTGTCCAAAATTTTTATTGTTTTGTTTATTATAAGATAGTATAGATTTTTTTAAAATAATTAATATTTAAAATTTTACAAAAATATTATAGGGCCGCTGCGAAGCGCGGCTTAGTCGACTAGTACTTATATAAAGGAGAAGACGGAGGCGGTGAGGTGGCGGCTCTAAATCGCTCCGTTCTATTTTTCTAATTTTCTCAAAATTTTGAGTTATTAATATTAAAAATTCGAAAAAATCTCAATTGCCTTTAAAATATTTACTAATGGAGGAAACTAAATATACAATTTTAATGTTCTTGCATTTAAAATTTTTTAGTAACCGATGAAACTAAATATACAGTTTTAATATTCTTGACTTTAAAATCTTTACTAATAAAGGAAACTAAATATACAATTTTAATAATCTTGCCTTTAAAAACTTTACTAATGCTATTTTCTCAAATTTTTGAGTTATTAATATTAAAAATTCGAAAAAATCTCAATTGCCTTTAAAATATTTACTAATGGAGGAAACTAAATATACAATTTTAATGTTGCCTTTAAAAACTTTACTAATGCAGAAAATTAAATATACAATTTTAATATTTTTCTAATTATCTCAATTTTTTGAATTAATAAATATTAAAAATTACAATATACTAATAAAAATATTAATAAAACTAATGATAAAACTAATGAAAATACTAATATACTAATAAAACTAATATACTAATATTAATAAAACTAATGATAAAAATATCTGATGGTAATATACTAATATTTGATCTAATATGAAAATAATGAAAAATATTAAATAATTCCACTTTTTTATATTTATTCAAAATTTCAGTAAATGACTTGAAACAGAGAATTCAAAAGAAACCTTCATTTTATATTAAAAATATTATTTTATCTAAGAACATATTTTATTAAAAAGTTTAGAAAAATTATTACAATGCCGCTGCGAAGCGCGGCTTAGTAAACTAGTTTTTATATAAACTATTCCAGATTCTAAAAATTATAGAAAAAGGTAAACCATTCATCAAAATTCGCCGGTTTTTAAAATCCAAAAAAATCTGATAACTTTTTATAACCATCATATCTTTAAAATATAAAATCTTCACTGAATATTACCAGTTTTTTAATGATAATTTAAAATCTTCATCTCAAAATTTTAAAGATAATTGAAAATTTTGATCAAATATTCTTATAGAAAATCTCTTTAAATTATAAATCCCGAAGGATTTTTGACTGCATTTTTACTATACTACTCTCCTATAACTAACCGTTTTTACTTAAAATTGCCACTTGACCGCTCTGACTTATACGATATAGTCGGCTTCTTCACATTGACAACCGACTTTCTCTGTTAAATTGTATACATCAGACACATGTATCAAGAATTCAAATACGCACTCCCTGTTTATATTCAATTTGAATTTTGAAATTCAAATATGTATCTCTGTTAATAAATGAATGGTTCAGAATGAACTTGACGAGTACTTAGTTGATCGTTAAGATTGTTTGATAAAAACATTTATAGCTGGACGACACCTTAAAATCTCTTAACCTGTCATCTTATATATATTGACCTCACTCGTTCAGATACTCCTACTCCTAGAGTACTACTTCTTGCTTCCGGCCAATCGTCATTTTGTACTTTGCGATTCTATTTCTAAATTCTCCTGCTATACTTTACAACCCCCTTTTTGTTAGAAAAATTAATATTTAAACTATTGTTCACCATTTCTTTTCTTAACATTTTTCTTATCTTTATTAACAATTGATTGAATATAAATTATTGCTCAAATCAGAAATGTTACTATAGAATAGGAAAAATTAGTTAGTTAAATTATAAAAATTGTATATTAAAATCAAATTAGTTTTTCAAGTTATAAATGGACAAACAAATAATTTAATTGAATTTATGTCCAATTATAATTATTTTTTATACAAAAATTAATATAACCATGTGTAACTATAACAATAAACATTAGATGATACTAAGTTTTAAAAAACGATGAATTTTACGGTTCAGAAATTTTTTACTATTTATTTATCAAACAATATCAATCATTCAATATTCAGATTTAGGATTCGTCCAGAATTTTACTGGTTCAGAATATACTGTTCAGATTTAACAAATGAGACCTTAGTTTTCAACTTTCAATTTTTTAGAATCATTACTGTTTTTTTATTTGTGGTAGTAAATGCGTTTGATTGAAGTTTTGTTAGAGTTTTCATTTAATTGTTAGTACTAACATTTTCTTTATTTTTCTTTTGTTTCAGATGGATATGTGAAAGTTAATAACACACAAGACTGAAGACAAGAGAAACAAAATCGGGTAGTTTCTTTACAATTTTATGTCGTGTTCTTGATTTTATAACTTTTTCAAAATGCGAAGAGTGTTTTGTCTATTAAATTTAGAGAAATTTTCAACCATTTATTTAATTTACAGGTTGTATAGAACATGTAAACATGTTATTTTGGCGAAATAAGGTACATTCTTGTTATTCTCAGACAATGAATCAAGATTGTAGAAGGGGGTTGAATACAATCTTTAAAAATTTCTTTGGTTCTTGACAAAAAAGATATGAAAGTAAATTCAGAACAGAAAAACAAACAAGATAAGTTAACACAAGAATTAAAAATTCAGGTGGATTGATTTATCCACCTGCGAGATTTTTATTAGAAGAAATCTCTGTGATGTTTATGAATAAACACACAGCTGCATACACACTATTCTAGCTTCAGCAATTTACAAGTGATATTGTCTTGAGCTCTCTAAATTGCCTAACTGGTTTCTTGAGTTCTAGAATAATGCTACACTTGGTTATATAACCCAAGTTTACAAGATATTTCGAACAACTAATAATACAAAAAGTAACTCTGTCCAAAATCCTTGTTTCTCCATTCTGAGTAGTGGTCCTTGTGTTGGTAGCTTGTCCTTCTTGGTTGATTGTCTTTTATGGAATTGCTACAATTGACCAGACAAAACAGAATGCTTCTTCTTCTCGTGAGTTTACCAGAAATACTGGTTTCCATGCTCTGTGAAATCTGTCAACCCATTACCCATGTGCTCTGTCAGAACTGTCCTTTTCACAAAGTACAGAGTGTATCCGTATAGGTAATTTGAGTTGTATTCGTTGAGAGTATTTTGACCACATTCATAGAAGGCTAGTACTGTTATCCATATATAGTACTTTGACTACATCCGTAGAAGACAAATGCTGCTATCCGTAAACAGTCAATTTCACTTATGTAAAATTACAAGGCATAGTCTATTTATAATTAGCCTCCCTATTATACATATCCATTTAACAATCAACATGACTTAGTCAGCCTAAAACTGATACTCCAACTTCTACATCAGGATTACACAAGTATGTTACATTAAGTATTATATGTAGATAAGCTACCCTTCTACGGATACTACAAATGCATGTTATCCGTTGAAGGCTACATTTTTACTTATACAATTTTCACTAAGTTAGTTTAGTTATCATCAAGAAACAACATAGTTACTAACAATCTCCCCCAATTTATGCCTGATTGAGAATCAGACATAAATTAAGAGTCTTGATGATAACAAAACCATTTATAACAAATAAACAGTAAACATTAAAAATTGTATTAAGCTACTTTATTGAGATACTGAAGAGTTGAGAAATTTACATAGAGAGTGCTCCTCTAGGCTGAGCAGATTTAATTTCTTTTCTTCTCTCTTGGAGGTAGAACCTTCTTCTTTCCTTGCCTGGCATAGTTGGTTTCAATTTGCTCCTGAAGCTTCCTGTAGAAGGTATCTTCTTCAACTATCTTTGGATCTAGCTTGGATTGTAACCACCTAAGGTATTGGGAACTAGCCTTAGGCAGTTGGTCCTCTAGCCTGAAGAACCTTCTACATCCTTCATTATCTCTGAACTCCATCATCCAGTAAGGTTGGAGGTGGATTCTTTGACCATTGTATGGGATCTTCAATTTCCTTGGCAAGCTTTCAGGCTGATTCAAACTAGCTCTTATCCCTTCAATTTTCCTCATCACTAGGCTCCTTGCAGTTGGAGAAAATCTCTTTGAGCTCTTGAAGCTTGAAAAAACTTTGACTAATGTGGGATATCCTTCATTCAAAATTCTTTATTTCGTCTGGTTATCCATAGAGGTAATTTGAGTTGTATTAGTTGAGAGTATTTTGACCACATTCGTAGAAGGCTAGTACTGTTATCCATAGACAGTACTTTGACTACATCCGTAGAAGGCAAATGTTGCTATCCGTATACAGTCAATTTCACTTATGTAAAATTACAATACATGGTCTATTTATAATTAGTCTCCCTATTCTACATATCTATTTAACAATCAACATGACTTATTCAGCCTAAAACTGATACTCCAACTTTTACATCAGGATTACACAAGCATGTTACATTGAGTCTTATCCGTAGATAAGCTACCCTTCTAAGGATACTGCAAATGCATGCTATCCGTTGAAGGCTACATTTTTACTTATATAATTTTCACTAAGTTAGTTTAGTTATCATCAAGAAACAACATAGTTCCTAACAATCTCCCCAAATTTATGTCTGGTTGAGAATCAGACATAAATTAAGAGTCTTGATGATAACAAAACCACTTATAACAAATAAACAGTAAACATTAAAAATTGTATTAAGCTACTTTATTGAGATACTGAAGAGTTGAGAAATTTACATAGAGAGTGCTCCTCTAGGCTGAACAAATTTAATTTCTTTTCTTCTCTTTTGGAAGTAGAACCTTATTCTTTCCTTGCCTGACATAGTTGGTTTCAATTTGCTCCGGAAGCTTCCTATAGAAGGTATCTTCTTCAACTATCTTTGGATCTAGCTTGGATTGCAACCACCTAAGGTATTGGGAACTAGCCTTAGGCAGTTGGTCCTCTAGCCTGAAGAACCTTCTACATCCCTCACCATCTCTGAACTCCATCATCCAGTAAGGTTGGAGGTGGATTCTTTGACCATTGTATGGGATCTTCAATTTCCTTGGCAAGCTTTCAGGCTGATTCCAACTAGCTCTTATCCCTTCAATTTTCCTCATCACTAGGCTCCTTGCAGTTGGAGAAAATCCCTTTGAGCTCTTGAAGCTTGAAAAAACTTTGACTAATGTGGGATATCCTTAATTCAAAATTCTCTGCAAGGTCCATGTACTTTCTACTCCACCCTTGTAGACAAACACTAATCTTTCTGGTAGATTCGTGTGCTTATCAATGCCCCTTACTTCAATAATTTTATCCAGGAAGAGATCCAATGTTGTAAACTCTTGTATGTCAACAATGTATAGATAATCAGCTTTGTCTTCTATTGGCTTGACAACTTGAGGTACACTTTGAAGTTTGATTGGCCCCTTTGGAGTTTTCTTCTTTGGTTCCCTTGCTCTTTTCTTCCTTTCAGCTTCTAAGATAATTTCTGGGAATACCAAATTATCAGACTCCATTGGTTCATCTTTGGGCTCTACTAGGGTGTTTGAAGGTTTGATGATATCATCAATTGTGAATGTCCTTCTCTTTGGTTTCTCAATCTCCTCTTGTTTTTCTGGAGAGACAGACCTTTTGGATTTGAATTTTATCCTCCTAGCAATAGGATTTTTCTTAGGCACTATCTTTCCTGTGTTTTTCTTAGGAGTAGTGACCACTTCTTCTTCAGTCACATCTTTCTTTTCTAGCTCCTCCATTAGTTCACTGGCCAGTCTAACCTGCTTATCAGGAGTAGACTCATATCCCTCAGGATTGGCTTCTCTTACAAGTTTAGCTACCTCCTCCCTTTTAGCTTCAACAAACATGGGATGGTTGATTGTTATGTGAATTGGCTTTCTATTTCTGATGATTACAACCATCCCTTCTCTAGCTAGCACATCCCTTGTTTTTTTGAATGCTTTGATGTCTTTACCCAAGAGTTTCTTAGCATCTGACTTGGGAAGTGGAAAATCCACTTGGAGTTTGTTTTTGCCATGCTTCTTAGTTGGAGAGCCAAACCTACCACTCTATATGCTTAACACTCCTTGTAGAGAGATGGCTCAACATCATAGAAGCTTTTTGGGAGCTCAACCTCAGGAGTTAGAACTTTGAGAATTGTAGTAGTGGTAGGCTCTGTAGTTATGAAGGGAGTTGAAGTCACAGCTTTAAAGATTGATTCTTTGATCATCCTTTCTGTGTTGAGAATTCTTTGCTCTATGACTTCATTGGCTTTAGATACCTCCCCTTGCCTTGCAAGCACCTCCTCTTCACTTAGACCAGAGAAATCCAAATCTCTTGGTGTGATTGTTACTGGAGGGACCATAGTGAATTGGAATTCACTTGGATTGGCTATAACTTCTGGAATCTCCCCCTTTTTGTTCAGAGACCACTAGTGTACTCTCCTCCTTTTTGTTATCATCAAGGGTTTAAGTAGCACTAGGAGCCTGCAGCAATTGTTGGAGGAGTTGTGTTTGCAGTTTTTGTTGCTCCAGAAAGATATCCAGCTTCTCCTCCATTTTATCCACCCTCCTAGATAGAGATTCCACACTCTTAGAGAGAGTGTTTTCTTCCAAAACTCTTCTTTGAATGGTCCTTTATAGTGGTGAGAGGGAATGCAGTATCAAACCTCTTGTTGATGTTGTCCTTGACATTGTCAATGATTTCCTTGACCTCATCTGTCTCTGTCCTGTGATGCAGAAGCTGCATCTTCTGTAATTGAAGAGTTGTCATGAACTTGGACAGGATGAGTTTCTGTGTTGGATTGGCTGACTGGAACTCAGTAGAAGCTTTCTGATATTCTTTTAAAATCACCAGGCTGGTTGCATCAAATTTGGCTTCTGTGTCAAACAACCAACCTGGTGTGCTTCCTGAGGTGGAAGGGCCTTCACTGCCTCCTTCATCACCATCTGAGTCCTCTTTCATTTCTTCAGAGTCTTCATCATACTCAAAATCTTCACCAGTTCCTGGAGGAAAATTAATGATTGTTTTCTTTGCCCTAGAAATTGATTCAGTGGTGTGTACTAAATAATTATTCAGAAAATCTTATAAAATCTTGTTGATTATGTTAAAGTAACCGACATATTCTTCAAATTTTTATACAAACTATTCCAGATTCTAAAAATTATAGAAAAAGGTAAACAATTTCATCAAAATTCGCCGGTTTTTAAAATCCAAAAAAATCTGATAACTTTTTATAACCATCATATCTTTAAAATATAAAATCTTCACTGAATATTACCAGTTTTTAATGATAATTTAAAATCTTCATCTCAAAATTTTAAAGATAATTGAAAATTTTGATCAAATATTCTTATAGAAAATCTCTTTAAATTATAAAGCCCGAAGGATTTTTGACTGCATTTTTACTATACTACTCTCCTATAACTGACCGTTTTTACTTAAAATTGCCACTTGACTGCTCTGACTTATACGATATAGTCGGCTTCTTCACATTGACAACCGACTTTCTCTGTTAAATTGTATACATCAGACACATGTATCAAGAATTCAAATTCTCCAACAAGCTGCTTAGTAAAAACACACTCCCCTGTTTATATTCAATTTGAATTTTGAAATTCAAATATGTATCTCTGTTAAGCACTAAGGCCCCATTTGTTAATAAGTGAATGGTTCAGAATGAACCGGATGAGTACTTAGTTGATCGTTAAGATTGTTTGGTAAAAACATTTATAGCTGTACGACACCTTAAAATCTCTTAACTAGTCACCTTATATATATTGACCTCACTCGTTCAGATACTCCTACTCCTAGAGTACTACTTCTTGCTTCCGGCCAATCGTCATTTTTTACTTTGCAATTCTATTTGTAAATTCTCCTACTATACTTTACAACCCCCTTTTTTGTTAGAAAAATTAATATTTAAACTGTGTGTTCACCATTTCTTTTCTTAACATTTTTCTTATCTTTATTAACAATTGATTGAATATAAATTATTGCTCAAATCAGAAATGTTACTATAGAATAGGAAAAAATAGTTATTTAAATTATAAAAATTGTATATTAAAATCAAATTAGTTTTTCAAGTTATAAATGGACAAACAAATAATTTAATTGAATTTATGTCCAATTATAATTATTTTTTATACAAAAATTAATATAACCATGTGTAACTATAACAATAAACATTAGATGATACTAAGTTTTAAAAAACGATAAATTTTACAGTTCAGAAAATTTTCACTATTTATTTATCAAACAATATCAATCATTCAATATTCAAATTTAGGATTCGTCTAGAATTTTACTGGTTCAGATTTAATAAATGAGACCTAAGTTTTCAAATTTCAATTTTTTAGAATCATTACTGTTTTTTTATTTGTGGTAGTAAATGCGTTTGATTGAAGTTTTGTTAGAGTTTTTATTTAATTGTTAGTACTAACATTTTCTTTCTTTTTCTTTCGTTTCAGATGGATATGTGAAAATTAATAACACACAAGACTGAAGACAAGAGAAACAAAATCGGGTAGTTTCTTTACAATTTTATGTCGTGTTCTTGATTTTATAACTTTTTCAAAATGTGAAGAGTGTTTTGTCTATTAAATTTAGAGAAATTTTCAACCATTTATTTAATTTACAGGTTGTATAGAACATGTAAACATGTTATTTTGGCGAAATAAGGTACATTCTTGTTATTCTCAGACAATGAATCAAGATTGTAGAAGGGGGTTGAATACAATCTTTAAAAATTTCTTTGGTTCTTGACAAAAAAGATATGAAAGTAAATTCAGAACAGAAAAACAAACAAGATAAGTTAACACAATAATTAAAAATTCAGGTGGATTGATTTATCCACCTGCGAGATTTTTATTAGAAGAAATCTCTGTGATGTTTATGAATAAACACACAGCTGCATACACACTATTCTAGCTTCAACAGTTTAAAAGTGATATTGTCTTGAGCTCTCTAAATTGCCTAACTGGTTTCTTGAGTTCTAGAATAATGCTACACTTGGTTATATAACCCAAGTTTACAAGATATTTCTCACCAACCTCTGACAATTCATGAATGCATTTCACCTGCTCCAAATTAAAAACTATCGAAGACAAGTTTTTTCTTTTCAATCGATAGATTTAAATAACATCTATCGAAAAGAATAACTTGTTTCTTTGAAACTAGTTCGATAGTTTTATAAATAAAACTATCAAACATAATCATTTTATCCACTTCGATGGTTTCTAATTAAGAAACTATCGAATTGGATTTTCACCAATTCGATGATTTTTAGAAAAAAACTTCTTTTTTCTTTCGATAGTTTTCAAAAAGGAAAACTATCGAATGTCTTTAATTACAGATTGATCCTTGAAGATTCTTTCTCTTTGCAGTAAGGAAATTGCACTTCAATTCAACCTAAACATACCTTATCAATTTTTCTTTTAACTTCCAGGATGTTTCAGGTCTGACTTAAATCAATTTCTTCTGAGACGATAAACATGTTGATCTTCTCAATTGTGCTGACAACTAGTGCAACTGGCACTACTAGAAAAACTTCAATAGACATCGGTTTTTGGCCTATGTCTACGTGTTTTTCGACTGATGTCTTTGTCGGTGATGTTAAAAGTACCCCTTTTAGACATCGGTTTCTGGCCGATGTCTAAATAACCATTTTACATCGGTTTCTTTCTAAGATCTGTTGTCTTCACATACCTTTAGCATCGGTCACATTGTAAATTCTGTTGTCTCAACCAACATTTGACATCGATTTCATTTCAAGTAACTATTGTCTTTATATACCTTTAACATCAGTTTTATTTTGACAAATTGGTGTTATTTTTGTTTTTCTACATCACTTTTCTATCAATTAATCGTTGTCTTTTATTCTGATGGACATTTTTTCCTTTTATTAAATTTTTTATTTTTACTTGCATGAACATGAACTTTATATTTCATGTATTCACTAAAATAACCAAAAGTAAAGTTAGAATTAACACAAATCCAGTATTCCTACATCAATAAAAAAACATCAAATTACAATGGCCACGTTCATTTGAAACCAGAACCGAAGTTTCAAGTACAAACAAACAACTAACTATAAGAGGTGATAATGAATTAATGCCGAAACTCATAAGAGGTGAGTTCTCTTATGAAGCTGATTGGGCAGGTCAGTGGAGGTCAGTAGTACAGATTGCGGAATGTATGCATGCTGTTAAGAACTTGCATAACACTTGATCGGTCCAACCAAGGCAAGGGTTTCAGTAAGTGCCATTACAAGATGCTCGGGGTGATATTCAATAAAGGCATGTCCATGCAGAGCTTGCATGGAATTCATAATTCTTCCAACGATCTGATGTAAAACATGGCATTGCAATACATTAATAATTTGCAGAAAGGCCAAATACTAAGTTCATTAGTTACAACATACTAATAGAAGTCCACTGTAAACAAGTCGAAACAGAAAACCAGTCTAATTATTGTTTCTGTACATGATGTGAAGAGACCTTGTCATTTGACGCCTCTAGTTGTATTACAGTATTCAGCACATGTTTCAGGATAAGAAAAACTATTTCTACAATTCTAATAATCATTCTACTGCTCTTGCCATAAGTAGACAATGAGAGATGGGGCAATGGCAGTGGTTACTCACTAATTTCAGAGTACAGAAAAAATGCAGAACGTCTGCTTCCTAATAAAACAGGACGTAATATAATTTAACAAACATACCTTTCTTGACTTAGCAAAAAAAAAAAACAAAACAAAACAAAAACTTACCTTTCTTGCATAGCCACCATAAGCTACCCCACCAATTAATGCAGTAGAGCTAGGTGAAGTTGAACGCGGATTCTTGTTCTCTTACTTGGCTAAAGAAGAAGAAAAAAGTTGGTGGACGAGCTTTACATTATAAAATAACAAACCAAAATTTTGAATTGATGGTACGATTACTTGATGTGGTGGTTGTCTGAAAGAGTCTATGTAGCTTATGGACAAGTAGGAAGTCAATTGGGAAAAGAAAAGATTAATCTGCTTATGAAACAGAGTAATATCTAAAATTGACAGACCATGACATAAATATGCATCATAATGTAGCTCTTATAAAAGCTTAAAAATAATCATTATGGACGTATAAAGCTATTCATTTACACAGAAGATCAAAATATTGGCTTCGGATACAAGTATTATTAAAGTTGGTGGTGCAATCAAGAGGTCGTAGACATGTCATTTAAGCATTTTGGAATCGAGCAGCATGCAGTAACAATGTTCAAGTAAGCCAATAGTCTGTCCTTCAAATTTACATTAAATCGACAATAGTTTACTAATTGATAGTTCAGTAACTATCCGATAGTTTTTCTTTCAAAATTTCAGTACCTACTCTTTGGAACAGATAATTCTAATATAATCTAACTAATGGACTTCCAAAGCCTTTTGCATTGCTCCCAAATAGTCTATTTCGGGGTTTTACACTGCTGTCCTGCATCACCTACATTAGTCCTCCCACCACTATGGCTAAAGGCATTGTACAACACCATTCCGTCCTCTAGGGTAACACGTAGATTCACAAAGAAATATAGATACTATTTACAGAGTTCACAATTTCATATTTTAATTAATCCTATCTGATGCGACAGATTTGAAGTTCATTTGAATATACAAATGGAGTATGAAAAAATATATGTCATAGTTAGCGATGTGTCTCTGGTAAATTACATAGAGACATTGCTGCCAGACACCAATTTCCCACTATTAAAATTCACAGTTTCATCCATACCTTTAAGTGCAGTTGACTTTGGTAGAAGGGGTAGCTTCCCAACCTCAAGTATGACATGTTAGGCTCAAGACAAGTCTGAATACCACTATTAACAAGCCTACACTATGTGACTATGTCACACTACATGACCTAGTGATTTCTATCACTGGGATATAGTATAGGTCTCTAAATGTACTTGTCTTGTTTTCACGAACATTAGTTTGATCATGTATGCTCAGACTTATAATGAGCTTAGTAAAGTTTCTTGCATCTAGATTGTATATAGGCCATTGAATAATTATCCTGGTAGAAGTTCAGAAGTGTTCATGCAGCAGGATAGAGTTGAATAAGGCTATGAAGAAATAAGTTGCAGGAATTTGTCTAAGGCATTATATAGCAAAGTCAAAAGAAAGCTATGTCGTGAAGTCACCAATATCCATGTCGTGAAGTACTATATCGCATAGTCCATTTTGTACTATGTCGAGAAGTCCTCAAGACACATGTCGTGAAGTGTTGAAGTCAGCAAAGTCAAAGGAGCCTAGATCGTGAAGTCCTCAAGAGCACTATGTCGCATAGTCATCAAATGACCTATGTCGCATAGTCATCAAATGACCTATGTCGTATAGTCATCAAATGACCTATGTCGCATAGTCGTCAAATGACCTATGTCGCAAAGTCTTCAAAGGCTATATCGCGTAGTCCTCACAAGGGAGATCGCATAGTCAGGGATAAAGTGGAGTTCACGATATCAACACTTAGCCGTTTATAACAAGACAAATCAAGGTACAGAACCAAGAATCAAAGGAGACAAATACTGAAGCATTTGTTCTGGCAAGGTGGTCCAAAGAACAGATGGCAAATCTACAGCTAAACTTGGAGAGAAAGATAAGAGACAAGCAGCTACAGAAACGGGAAAGACTCCGAAAAGCAGGTGGTCCTTCCTGACACAGTGAACTTCTTATGGCAGGACAAGTTGGACTTTCAGAAGGGGTAGCTGTGTAATATTGTGTGTGCCTAGTTTGTATAGGTAAATATATATATCGTGCACACACAACTGTAAGCTGTAAGAGAGATACACATAGTTATTTGCTAAGCTCTTTTCTCTGTAAGCAAGCAAGTTCAAACCGTTCTTGTTTAGAAGCCAGAAATTCGATTGTGAATTTCCTGGAAAGCTGTAGTATTTAATTTGCTTATACAAAGTAGATTAAAGTGATTGTGTGTGTTATTTACTTTCTGCATATTACATATCATAATCACATACAGTTGTTTACTTAGTTTTCAAGATCGAAAAATATATCAAACTATCCATTCACCCCCCCTCTGTCTAGTTTCTAGTGGTATTCATTTCTAACAAGTGGTATCAGAGCGTAGGCTGTTAACGTACAAACAGGAAAAGATCAAGAATGAGTTCACAGAAACTAAGCAGTATCAAGATTCCTCCCTTTAACAAGGAGCACTACAGTTTATGGAAGAAGAAGATGTTGCTTTTCATCAAAGCTTCTAACCCCATGTATTTAGATATTCTAAAGCATGGTCCCTTCATTCCAATGATCGAGATTGGTGAAACAACCAGTGGCACTGAGATTATACCAGCAAAACATGTGCCCAAAGATCCCTTAAAATACACTGATCCTGAAAAGGAAAAAGTGGCATTGGATGGACATCTTCAACTTATCATTTGTGAATCTATGGACTTCAACATGTATGGCACTGTTGCTCATTGTACTAGTGCCAAGAAGATGTGGGATCTTATAGAAGTGCTCTGTGAAGGAACTACTGAGGTAAGAAAGAACAAGAAGCAGATTCTTGTTTCACAATATGAAGCCTTCATGGCTCAGCCAAAAGAGGGAATCACAGAAGTGTTTGAGAGATTCAACAAGCTGATAAACGAGCTCAAACTCTATGACAAACACTATGAAACAGAAGAGCTCAATATGAAGTTTCTACTAACTCTGCCAGATCACTTGGAACCAAGAATTTCTTCCCTTAAAGAAAGAGATCTGACAAAGATTGGTTTTGATGTGTTGTATGGTGTTTTAAAGACATATGAGTTAGAGCTGTTTCAAAAGAGATCTATTCAAGCAAAGCAAGGGTTAGTGGCTAATACCTCCTGTGCACTTATTGCTGACAACCTAAGTCAAAGAATGGACTCTCTTAAAATCAGTCAGGTCAAGATTGAGGAACTAGAAGTTGAAGACACTGGTGATGAAACTCAGGTTGTGTATGATTTACCTGAAGAGGATGAGTTCTACAGTATAGATGAGCTGGACAAAATGGAAAACAAATCTTTTGCTTATATGGCTAGGAGGTATCCTAACATAAGGTTTAAAAGAAAGCAGCCATTTAGGTCCAAGTTCAATAATGGAAACACTGGTGGATCTAGTGGCTCAAACACCTTCAATAAAGGAAAAGGGATTGCTGGTGCTGCTAAAGGTGGATACAAGACAGGAAGTGTGGATAGGACCAAGATAAGGTGCTATAACTGCAATGAACTTGGGCATTTTGCCACTGAGTGCAAAAAGCCTAAACAAGTCAAGAAGGACAAAGCATACTTAGAGCTTGAAGCTAAGTATGAGGCTCTACTCAAGAAACAACAGGGCAAAGCTTTTATTGCTGAGGGAAAATGCTGGGATGACTCTGATGAAGAAGAAGAACAAGAGTACTCAAACTATGCCTTGATGGCATTCTCTGATGAAGGTGATTCAAGTCAGGTACCTATTCTTACTTCTCTTGATATGACTCTCCTTCAATATAAGCAAACTGTTGAAGATATGAGCACTGAGATGTTTAATATTCATACTAGCATGTTAGTGGCTAATGAAGAAATTGACAGACTAACTGCTAAGAATGTTGAGCTTACAGAAAAGAATGAGCAACTTGAGTTAATGGTTGTGAACCTGGATGGTTTGAAAAAGGAGGTTGAGTATCTTAAAAACAAAGTGATTTGTGCTGAGCAGATAGAGAATGCTCTTAGAGAACAAATTGCTGAAACTGAACTGAAACTAAGAAGCTTCAAAAACTCCTCTGAACTTATTCAAACCTACCACAAGGAACACACTGAAGATTGCAAGGTTGGAGTTGGTTTTGATTATGATAATGACAAGGGAAGGAAGAAAGTCAAGGGCAAAGGAAAGGAAACTTTTACAAACAAAAATGCCCCAACCATTCTGTCAAGTGTTGAACAGCCCATCTTCAGGAAGAGTGTTGTTGAGTTTGATGAGGAACTACTGATCATCAAGCAACAACTACTTGAAGAAGATGAGGCTGCTAAGAACACTTCTCCCTTTCCTGAACTTGTCAATCAGAAAGAGACCAAAGACAATCTTGTCAAGAGTCCTAAAGCAAAGAAAGAAGTTGCTAAGAAAAGGAAACAAAACAGAAATGGTAAAGTTGGTGTTAACAAAGGAAACAACTATGCTTATGTGCCAAATGCTCCCAGGAAACAATGTCAAAAATGCCTATCTGTTAATCATTTGACTCATAAGTGTAGTAAGCTTGAAATTGTTGAAGTTGATAACCTAAGTAACCTTTCTGCTAGCATAAATTCTAGTCATGATTCTTTCTGTGGTAAGCCAAACTGCATGACATGCTATGTGACTGTGATTGCTAACTGTTTATCTCTTAAACATAAACTTGACTCTGCACAATCTGGTGAATCACACACACACATACATTCTCATAGGACAGGGTCCCCAATCAGGGTTGAGAGGGTGAAAACTTCATGTGAGCCTAAGAGTGTAAACTCCAAAGCCACAGAAAAAGTGAAGTCTCCTACTATGAGAAATGCAATTTATGACAGAAGAATTATTAATCAAAATGTTTCTAAATCATCTGGACCCTACCAAGTGTGGGTACCAAAAACAACTTAGTCACTTTGTGAATGCAGGGCAACAGGAATAAAAGAGTCATATGGATCTTGGACAGTGGATGCTCAAGTCACATGACTGGTGATATAGCCCTGCTATCACATTTTGAGGAAAAGGCTGGCCCATCAGTAACCTTTGGAAATGACAACATTGGTTATACAATGGGATATGGCAGTGTTGAATCTGGAAATGTCATTATTGAAGATGTAGCATTTGTTGAAGGACTGAAGCATAATCTCTTGAGTATTGGACAGTTTACCAACAGAGGCTTCAAAGTGGAATTTGATGAAGACCTTTGTTCAATCTCAAAAAGGGAAAGTGGTGAAGTTGTTCTAACTGGTGTGAAGAAAGGAAGCTTGTTTGTAGCTAATCTCAAGGCTGCAGATAAGGGAGAAATTTGTTGTTTCTACACAAAAGCCACAAATGAGGAATTCTGGCTGTGGCACAAGAAACTGTCTCACTTGAATGTTCAGGCAATGAACTCTCTAACCAAGAGAGAACTCATCAGGGATTTGCCTGCCTTGGAGTTTGTGCAAGATGGAGCATGTGAAGCTTGTCAGAAAGGGAAGATTAAAAGATCAAGTCACAAGAACAAGTTGCTCAATACAAACTCAAAACCTCTGCAACTAATTCACATGGACTTATTTGGCCCTGTGAATGTAATGTCCCTTTCCAAAAAGAAATATGCTCTAGTGATGGTTGATGACTATTCAAGATATACTTGGGTGGAATTCCTATTCTCCAAGGATGAAGCACCCCAAGTCATAATAGAGCATATCAAGAGAGTTGATAAAGAAGCACAAAGCACTGGTGCCTCTGTAGTTGCTTTGAGAAGTGATAATGGGACTGAGTTCAGAAATTCAACATTGTATGAGTTTTGCAAAGATAAAGGAATTTCTCAACAATTCTCAGCTCCTAGAACACCTCAACAAAATGGAGTAGTTGAGAGAAAGAATAGAACTCTCATTGAAGCTGCAAGGACAATGCTGCTGGATGCAAAGCTACCCACTAGCTTTTGGGCTGATGCTGTTAACACAGCATGCTATGTGCAAAATAGAACATTAATCAATAAGAAGTCTGGCAAAACTCCTTACTCATTAATGACTGGAAAAAGAGCATCCTTCAAGCACCTGCATGTGTTTGGAAGCAAGTGCTTTGTGATGAAAGATACCTCTGAGCATGTTGGAAAATTTGATGCTAAGGCATTTGAAGGTATCTTCATTGGATACTCTCTGGAAAGGACAGCATACAGAGTGTTTGTACCTGAGCAACACAAAGTCATGGAAAGCATGGATGTTACCTTTGATGACAAGAAAACTCCAGGACTGAAAACAAGTGATCAAGACAGTGTGCTATTGAGATTTGAGAATCAAGGTTATCTTGAGGATTCTGAAAGTGAAGATGAACCCCCTGTTCAAACTGTTCTAGAAAATGAAATTCTTGAAGTTGACAATCTTCTTCAAACACCTGTGCAGGGATTCACAAACACAGGGGGAGAAGAAGAGAATGCAACTGTCAACCAAAATGAGATTGGAACAGATCAAGGAAATGAACAGGGACACACAAGGAAATGGGACAGAGCCCACACTAGGGATCAAATCATTGGAGATCCTAGTGAGGGAGTTAGAACAAGAAGGGCAACATTAAATACTTGTCTGTATAGCTGCTTTCTGTCACAAGAGGAACCTAAATTAATTGAAGAAGCTTTGAAGATTTCTGATTGGATTGTTGCCATGCAAGAAGAGTTGAATCAATTTGAGAAAAACAAGGTATGGGAACTAGTGCCACCTCCAAAAGGAAAGAATGTTATTGACACCAAATGGGTGTTCAGGAACAAGATGGATGAAGAAGGAGTGGTAGTCAGAAACAAAGCAAGGCTGGTTGCCAAAGGTTATTGTCAGCAAGAAGGCATTGACTATGATGAGACATTTGCACCTGTAGCTAGACTGGAAGCCATAAGAATCTTCCTGGCTTTTGCAGCTCACTCAGATTTTAAGGTGTATCAAATGGATGTAAAAAGTGCTTTTCTCAATGGTGATCTTGCTGAGGAAGTTTATGTGTCTCAACCACCTGGCTTTGAAAGTGAAGACTTCCCAAACTTTGTGTATAGACTGCTCAAGGCACTCTATGGACTCAAACAGGCACCAAGAGCCTGGTATGAAACTCTATCTCAATTCCTTCTTGAGCATCAATTCACTAGGGGTACAATAGACAAAACCCTATTCTTCAAGAAGCATGGAAATGATATCATTCTTGTTCAAATCTATGTGGATGATATCATCTTTGGCTCTTCAAATGAAAAACTCTGTGAGAGGTTCTCTAAGTTGATGCAAAGTAAATATGAGATGAGTATGATGGGAGAGTTAACCTACTTCCTAGGCCTGCAAGTACATCAAAGGGAGGATGGCATCTTTATAAACCAATCTAAGTATGTCAAGGATCTTTTAAAGAAATATGGTTTAGAAGAGTCATCCCCAGCTAAAACTCCTATGTCTACTGCAATCAAGCTGGATGAAGACAAGAAAGGCAAGAGAGTTGATATCAAGGTCTATAGAGGAATGGTTGGATCCCTACTCTATCTCACAGCTAGCAGGCCAGACATCATGTTTGCCACATGCCTTTGTGCAAGGTTCCAGTCTGATCCCAAGGAATCTCACATGATGGCCATCAAAAGAATTTTCAAATATCTGAAGGGGACTCCTAATCTTGGGCTATGGTATCCAAAGGGCACTGGGTTCAACCTGGTTGGTTATACAGATTCTGATTATGCTGGATGCAGAATTGACAGGAAGAGCACCTCTGGAAGCTGTCAATTCCTAGGTCAAAGGTTAGTGTCCTGGTTTAGTAAGAAACAACAATCCACAGCAACATCCACAGCTGAGGCTGAATACATTGCTGCTGGAAGTTGCTGTGCTCAATTGCTTTGGATTAGAAATCAACTCATGGATTATGGACTAGTGTTAGAACACATTCCTCTGATGTGTGATAATACTAGTGCAATATCCATTGTTGCCAATCCTGTTAATCATTCTACTACAAAGCACATTGAGATCAGGTACCATTTCATTAGGGAACATGCTGCAAATGGTACCATAGAAGTCTCTTATGTTCCAACTGAGAAACAATTAGCTGACATATTTACTAAACCTCTGAATGAAGCAGTCTTCAACAGACTTGTGAGTGAAATTGGAATGCTCAATCCTTCATTCAGTTGTTCTAAGTAAATATGCTGGTTAATTGTTGCAGCAGTAAATTTTCACTGTATTTAAATGATCTATTTGTTTGGAGTGAAAATTAGCTGAGATATGATTTATAAATATTTCAGTATTTTACTGCATATTTTTCAAAATCATATTTGTTAGTGGAGTTGTGAGCTTTTGAGACATCTCGATATAGATGATTTTCAGAGTTCACGACATAGTTCAAATTAAACAGACTTATATCGCAAACTGTTGAGATTGTGAGACTTCGCGACATAGTTCATTTCATGAGTTTGCGACATAGTTAATCTTATGACTTCGCGACTTAGAATAACTATATCGACAAGTCTCCACATTTGACAGAATTTTGATTTAAATTAATTTTATTTCAAAATTTGATAAAGTCTGACAAAATGCTTCAAATTCCTAAAAGAGAGCTTTAGACATGGTATTTCTACTATATCGCAAAGTCTCCCCAATCCTTTCATCTTGAGGACTTTGCGACTTAGTTCATTCTTGAGACTATGCGATATACTTTGCAAGACTTTGCGGTACAGGCCATTTCTGACTTCACGACATACAGATAGACTGTACACATTCATAACTCCATATCGCAGTGTCTCTATCATATAAATACCTTTTTCTAACCGTTTGCATCTTTTCATCTTGTCTATTGCTCTCAAACTTTCTAACCTAAGCACAAATTCTCTACTCTCTTTCTTACTCTCTCTCTTGAAATGGCACCCAAATCTCAAACAGTATCATCCTCTATTCCTTTAACCATCCCCAAAGAAACAAATCTTCTCACCATTCCCTCTGAGGCTGAGGCTAAACCCAGGTACAAGTGTTTTGTACGGTTCCTGAACGATTCCTACCTCAGCCAAGCCCTAACCTTGAACCCCACGTTGTATGTTGATGTATTGGAAGGATTTTGGCGAACGGCGTTGGTTTCTACAATGGCCAGGGAAGATGGAACTTCGTTCCAGGAGATAGCTTGTTCAATTGGAGGCAAACACTTCCAGTTTGGGGAGAAGGAGATAAATGAAGCATTAGGGTTCAAGGTGGAGGGTCATGACCAAGAAGCTACAGATGCTCAAATTGTAGACTTCATGACCTTCATTCGGTATGCAGATGAGATAGATACCGGAAAGCTGAACAAGAAGTTTGTAAGAAGGGAGTGGTCATTCCTATTTGATGCACTCCAGAAGGTGTTCCTTTGCAGAAAGACAGGATGGGACCATATCAGTCACATTGCTGTGAAGCTGGCCTATTCCCTAGCCCACAATCAGGAAATCAATGTTGGAGCAATAATCCTCAAGGAATTGGCTCAAAGGCTAGGGAGGACAGTCCGTGGAAGAGGTAATGACATCTTTTACCCTCGCTTTCTTCAAGTTATTTTAAATTATCTTGATGCTAATGTCCATGACTTGGAGGGTATTGATAAATCAAAGTTGGCTTATTCCAAGTCCATGTCCAAGATTCTGTTTGGTTCATTGGACACAAGGAATCAAGTGGATGTGATCTTGAGTGTGACCAAGCATATGCAGGACACATTCGCGTCTTATCCACTTGATAAGCCCATATACCATGCTCTTTCCTGGACAGGGGAGGCTGAGACTGAAGGAGCTTCACAGTCTAACCCAAGCCTCCCTATCCCATCCAGCAACCCCACTGTAAACACCACTGTAGAGTCTAGTCAGCCAAGTGCATCAATCTCTCAAAAGGTTGATGTTCCTAAAAAGAAGAAGAAGAGAACCCTAGCTATTATCCATGAATCTGTAGAACTAGCAAGTGAGATTCCTGAGTCACCTCTCACCAGACCAAAGAAGAAGTCAAAATCTAAAGCTACCACTGAATCCTCCCAACAGGATTCAGATGTGGAAAAAGGGGTACACCTGCTACTGTCTATGGCCTCTCAACAGGTCATGGGCATTGAAAAGAGCAGCCTCCCCACTGCAAGTTGTAAAGAGTCTGCACAGGGTCAAGACCTCACTCTTGATCCTAGGAGTGATAAGGGTGATCATACACTAAGTGGAGAGCACATCAATGTTGAAACTCCTCCTATTTCTCAGGGGGAGTTGCCCAAATCTAATCTGAACCCCACTTCTCTCTCAGATTCTTCCACTAAAATTTCTTCTGAACAAGAGAGTCATTCTCATGACAATCTTGCCCTTGATCAATCACAATCCAGCCCTGTGATTGAGCCAACTTCAAGTGACATGGTGCTTGACACTGTGCTCACCACTCAGGACCCACATTTGGTTGGTCAGGGAATGCATGCTGAGGCATATCCTAATGACACCAACACAAACATGGAGGATTCACCAGTTTTCACTGGAGACTCTGTGCCTAATTCTCCCATCCTTAGGGATGTGGAAATGTCTTCACAGACAAATAGGGCTGATGTTGTACCACATCCCATTTCAATGGAGACAACATCAGACCCTACAGCCATTCCAAGGCTGGAGGAAACTCAAACTCACACATCTCATGAAGTGCTTAGCACTAGCTCTCACTTGGCTCAGGCCACAATGTCAGAATGGCTGAAGCCTGTGCAACATGACAGACCTTCAGGATCATCATCTGTGCCCTCCAAAATGACAGAAGAAGCCATACAGGATCTCCATGTGGCACATATTGATGAGTTCTCAAAGATAGCTCAACATCTCCTCACCTCCAACCTTCCAAATGCTGATTATGAAGCTATCCTGCTCTGCCATAAGGAGGATGTTGAAGCTCAACAGGAGAAGATTGTGGATACAGCTGAACCAGAGGGGAATGTGGATGCCTGGTTGGATGCTAAGAGGACTCTCAAGCTCAAGGATGCCCTGGCTTTTGTGAGAGAAGAATACCTCACCTCTCTGGGCTCAAATGCTAAGGATCTTTCTCCTGTTGCCATATATGAAGCTGTGAATGATGTGTACAAGAACCAGTTGAAGGCTCTGCATTATCTTGGGAAAGGGCTTCAATCAGAGATTTCTTCTATTCAGGAGGAGACAGACAGATCCCTCACCAAGCTACGAAACTCTTATCTCTCTGATTTTCCCAAGGTGGATGGTATCCTCAAAGAAGTCCAGAAAACCTCCTCCAATGTGTCCATGATGGATGTGACTCTTGCCATGGTCACAGACAACATCAAGAAACTGGCTTCTACACTGGAAAATCAAGCAAAATCTACCATCACCACCAATGCTATGTTAAATGTCATGTGGAAAAACCAGTATGGTGATAAGCTGGTGGATGAAGTCCCTCTGTCAGACATCTCCAAATATGACTTTGCCAGGGTCAAAGATCAATCTCTAAACTCCTTCAAGTCTCAACAATTATTCTCCAAGGTGGATGGCTTAGAAAAGGAAGTGGCCTCTCTCAAAGATGAAAACAGAATGCTATCTGCATCTCTAAGCCAACTCAATGACAAGCTAGATGCTCAAGGCAACAACACAACAAACATCTTGCTGGTGCAGCAACAAATGATGACCTCAATGATGAAATCTTTCAACCTGCCTATTCCTGGGGAAGCTCAAGACATCTTGTCTGATCCCAAGCCTAAGGGGGAGAAAGGAAAGGAGGTTAATGTGAAAAAGACAGGGGGAGCACCTGCCAAGCAATCAAAACTTAAGGGCAAGCTTATTGAAGAGACAATAAAGCCAATCAATCTTCCCCCTGTAGAGGTCATCAATGCACAAGGTCAGAAAAGCACAGTAACCACAACATTCTATCCATCCACAATGCCTAAAGACATCTTAACCTCTCAACCTGCTATACCTACTCCAATTGCTAAACCTACCCAAGCTACACTTATCACTGAGGCCAAGCTACAGGAAGTTGCCAACTCTAACATCTATCATGATGAGGCATTCCTGGAGTTTCTGAAAGCCACCTACAAGAATGCTCAAGGAGATGCACAAGTGTACAGAAAGAAGCTCAGGGAAGGTATCAAGTACTTCACAGTTGCAGTAAGGAAAATCAGGGATGTTTATCTGAGAGAAATAATCATGGTGTGCAAGGACAACTGCTTGTGGCACTTAGCATTTCAAACTCTAGAGAAACTGAGGTTTACTGAAGTGTCAATAATTCTGGAGTTGATTGAAAGGAGTGGGGCTAACAATGAAAGTCTTTATAATGACTTGGAGTTGAACCAAAATCAAAGACTGCCTGAGGTCATACCCAAGCCAAGGACAGTAATTTTTCAAAGTCTATCCAAAGTCAGAAGTATTGACCAACTAGTCATTCCCAAAGATTTGCAAATGAAGAATAACTCAAAGATCAATCAAGTGCTGCAAATGCTGAGAGCAAAGAAAGGAGTCAAGACAGCAGAGGAATTAGAGATGATTAACATTCTACAATCTTTTCTGATTCATGGTGTTTTGCCTGAATCTATCAAAGAAAAGAACATGAAGAAGGATGGGGAGGATGATGATGAGGAGAAAACCTACAGGAGGAGATCTCATTCAAGGAGTAATAAGGATGGACCAAGTGACAGCAGCAGGAGCAAATCTTCCAAGAAATCTAAAGATGTTGGTGATGACACAAAGGGGGCAAAGGAGACAGTGAAGAGAACTAGGAGTGGAATTCAGCAAGTCAAGGACATTGCTAGTAGTACCTTAACCACAACACAAGACTCTAAGTCTAGGGTGGGTACTGTTAGCAATGATCCTCCAAAATCATTATCCATGACTTCTGAACCTGAATTGCCACAGATGAAAGATGAAGCCACTAAAATAATCTCAAGAAAACACTTCCACAAAGTCACAGCCAGTGGAGTGTTACAGTGGATGAAGGGGAAAGGAATGAAGCTACTTCCAAGTGATGTGGCACTGAAGACTAATTCTCCTTGTTCAAGAAAGGTATCTCTTGTGAAGCATTTGAAGATCAAGAGTGTACCCAAAAGGATAAGGATAACAAAGAAGACTGGAAAACTCACAAATGTTATTGGCATCAATGTGCTTCCACTAGATGAGGACTATGATGAAGATGCCCTAGCATTTTTGAGGGCTCAAAGGATCTTTGAAGTCAAAGTGAGGTTGGATCATCTAGATATCAAATACACTGATGGAAGAGAAAGAATAATGAAGCAAGGAAGCTGGCAATATTTCTATAAGTATGAGCTTGAAAGGATAAATGCCTTACTGAATTTTGAAGAAAAGGATGAAAGGACATGGAAGATAGATATTGCCAGGTACTTGAAAATGCATGCTGATTATGAAGAAAACATGAGGAAAGAGAATGAAAAGAAAAACATACAGAAAGAGAAAGAAATGGCTGAGATGGAAGAGAGGGCTAAGGAGCTAAGGCAGAAAGGGATGTGCAGGGTCAAACAAAATCCTTACATTGTGGAGTACAAAAACTCACATGGAGGCCAAAGCAAAATAAGGATGGAGTTTCTGGACTCATATGTAGAAAGTGCACTCAAAGCTGCAATTGATGACCTGGAAGGCTCACCTCTCATTGAAGAACTGATTGCAAGAGAAGAAATTCAAGAAGCCATCATTGACATGAAGAGAAAAGAAGAAATAAGGAAAAAGAAGATATATGATGATTTGCTAGAGAAGCAATTGGAAGCTGAAGCTGCTGAGCAACAAAAGTAATCTGTAAGCTTTCAATTTTTCTATGTAATCAAATTTCTGATCTCAAGGTTCATGAATTGTTCTTTCTGTTACTAAAATTTCCTTTTATGTAAGTTAGGCTTGTTATCAGACATGAAATTGTGCCTAAGGATCTTACTCACAATTTGGGGGAGATTGTTAGGCTCAAGACAAGTCTGAATACCACTATTAACAAGCCTACACTATGTGACTATGTCACACTACATGACCTAGTGATTTCTATCACTGGGATATAGTATAGGTCTCTAAATGTACTTGTCTTGTTTTCACGAACATTAGTTTGATCATGTATGCTCAGACTTATAATGAGCTTAGTAAAGTTTCTTGCATCTAGATTGTATATAGGCCATTGAATAATTATCCTGGTAGAAGTTCAGAAGTGTTCATGCAGCAGGATAGAGTTGAATAAGGCTATGAAGAAATAAGTTGCAGGAATTTGTCTAAGGCATTATATAGCAAAGTCAAAAGAAAGCTATGTCGTGAAGTCACCAATATCCATGTCGTGAAGTACTATATCGCATAGTCCATTTTGTACTATGTCGAGAAGTCCTCAAGACACATGTCGTGAAGTGTTGAAGTCAGCAAAGTCAAAGGAGCCTAGATCGTGAAGTCCTCAAGAGCACTATGTCGCATAGTCATCAAATGACCTATGTCGCATAGTCATCAAATGACCTATGTCGTATAGTCATCAAATGACCTATGTCGCATAGTCGTCAAATGACCTATGTCGCAAAGTCTTCAAAGGCTATATCGCGTAGTCCTCACAAGGGAGATCGCATAGTCAGGGATAAAGTGGAGTTCACGATATCAACACTTAGCCGTTTATAACAAGACAAATCAAGGTACAGAACCAAGAATCAAAGGAGACAAATACTGAAGCATTTGTTCTGGCAAGGTGGTCCAAAGAACAGATGGCAAATCTACAGCTAAACTTGGAGAGAAAGATAAGAGACAAGCAGCTACAGAAACGGGAAAGACTCCGAAAAGCAGGTGGTCCTTCCTGACACAGTGAACTTCTTATGGCAGGACAAGTTGGACTTTCAGAAGGGGTAGCTGTGTAATATTGTGTGTGCCTAGTTTGTATAGGTAAATATATATATCGTGCACACACAACTGTAAGCTGTAAGAGAGATACACATAGTTATTTGCTAAGCTCTTTTCTCTGTAAGCAAGCAAGTTCAAACCGTTCTTGTTTAGAAGCCAGAAATTCGATTGTGAATTTCCTGGAAAGCTGTAGTATTTAATTTGCTTATACAAAGTAGATTAAAGTGATTGTGTGTGTTATTTACTTTCTGCATATTACATATCATAATCACATACAGTTGTTTACTTAGTTTTCAAGATCGAAAAATATATCAAACTATCCATTCACCCCCCCTCTGTCTAGTTTCTAGTGGTATTCATTTCTAACATGACACATTCCACAGCTCATCAGGGATGGCACCCACAACATCCAATGCATAAACCTTGCTGTCGAAAAATCCAACTAAAATAATGCCTGGTTTCTACACACTTTAAACTCATAAATCCAAGATTAGAACTTTATCTCTATATTACAATTCTATTGTCAAATTTCCAAACACTACGTTATTACTAACTTGATTGATGGGTTCATCTAATATATATTAAATCAAAGAATTCATCTCATCAATATCATACTAACCTTAAGCAAACACGAAAAATTCACAACCGGAACTCAACCCCAAATGAATGGTCCTAGAAATTAACAATAAATTTAAAAAATTGGAAAAGAGAAGAGAAAAATCAAATTAAATTTGTAACTGAAAATTAGACAAACAATTGAAAACATATAAAATGAAGTTAATAACCTCAGCAATTTACCCGAACAAATACTCCTGTATAAAAAATAAGAAGAAACATATTAAAAATCAGGGCTTAAAACTAATTAATCAGAAATCGAAAACAAAATCAAACTAATTCGAGTTTACTTACTAATTAAAGCTTTGGAGCTTTAGAGTTGTAATTCCAAGCTCTCCAACAGCGACATGGTTTTGAAAAAATCGATTTTAGTTTAAACAAATTGAATACGAGTTTCAAGTTGTGAGATTTGCGTGTGATATATCTTAATAGGATTTAGGATCTTAGATAATTAGGGTTCTTGTTTGTGTGAGAAAGAGGGAGAGAGAGGGAGATAGAAGAGAGAGAAAAAGAGAGTGAGAGACGGGAGTTTGTTTTTTTAGAGAGAGAATAGAAAATAATTGAGAGAGAGGTGCTTTTGTTTTTGTTTAACCGAGATCGAAGAAAAAAGTGGGAAGGAAAATTTCAGTTTGGGGGGAAAGTAATTATTTCGTAAAGAGGAAATAATTGGGAACGCGCGTCTATATTTTTTTAAAGGCTACCTAACACATCGGTTGTAGTAGCAAATGATGTCAATATAGCTAAAAGACATCAGTTTTATCGCACCTGATGTTAGTAAGGCTTTTTAACATCGGTGATTTTTTAACCGATGTTAAAGCACTGATGTCTATTATACTTTTTCTAGTAGTGTGGTCTGGTTCACAGATGACTAACACAGATCAAAACCTCCATGTCTTCAATACAATACAATTGATAAGTCATTTGCCGTCTTGGTTGCTTCATTATAAAATCACTAAAATCCTTTGGTACTAACTCTGTATCAATTAAAATACTTCCGTAGTCTTGATTATTTATTTGTCACTGAGGCTTGAACATATTAATGAACTTCTTTTCGTGACCTGTTTACGGACTTCAAGAATACATACCATAATTTGATTTCTTGAGTTTACCATGTCTTCTATTCTTTTGGATTCCTGTGCTTCAATTAATATTATTGTATGTCTTGTTCCTGTGTTGAGTTGTAGTTATCTCTGTTACATATTATGTTACATTATGCTTTACAAAGTTCGCGAACAATAAAATTGAACTAAATAATCAATAAATTCTAAAACAAATTAACAAACCATAACAAAGAGTTGTCTCAATGATGATAGACAAATTAAATCAAAGAAAGAACGGAAATTCAAATTTCACCGGTTTAAGAAGATCCTGAGCAGAGAATGTTGACTCACACTTACCGGAAAAGGTTCCTAAATCACAAATCTTGATTTGATCATATGGCTTTATCGTCTCAAAATTTAGTATCGGGGCACCATCCTGCTCGATTTTAAATCTTGTTCATGTTGGACATTATAGAATCATCGTGTCCACACACAATTACATAGATCCAGGATAAAATTACATACCAGTTATTCATTGGTTACCGCAACTAATGTCTACACGTAGTGTTCATCGAGGATACAATTACATTGCTTCTGTATTTCTACAATTGCAATCAATTAAATGTTAAAAATACATACTAATCAATATCTAAATTTTGAACATCAAAAACATGATTTTGTCATTTCAAAACGAAAATAACATCACATAAAACATATATAAACTTATACATATATAGTTTCATGTCTCGGTCATTATTGGTTCACATAGAACTTCTAGAAAACACCTAGCAGACATTCATCCAAAGCCATTTTTATATCGTTGATGTTAGTGAAGGTAGAGTCCTAAACCTTATCTTCCAGTACATATCTGGAAAAAAAAACATAGCTAAACACTATTAGTTCAAACAGTTTAGACAAACATACCAGATTATACTACAAATAGGAAGCCCAATCAGAAATAAAACTAGAATTAACAAAAAGTATACAAATTCAAACCTAAAGAGGGAGGAGAGGAAAACCTACCGGTACGACATTACAACCCATCTTCATAAGGTAAATTAGGGATAATACGGAAAGAGGGATAATGCGGAAGAAGGTCTGTGAAGATGCGTATGTTTAAATTTGAAATTAGGGTTGAAACTGAATGCACGAATGAATACAATGATGGAGCAAATGTCAAGGCTAAAATCAAGGTAAAATCAACTGCCTTTCTCCCATTCTTTTTTTGAAACACATGCAATTGTAAATATGGGTATTATCCATTTTCCCACAGATCCGCTGAATTTGTGAAGGAAAATAGTATAGATCCGACTCATTTCTAAATGGGGTTACCCAAGTTGCTAGTAAAAAGACTGAAAAGGACATAACATAAGCTATAAATTTAAAATTAGAAAGGATAGAATAAGTCATTTTTCAAAGTCTTTGTATTCATGAATTAAGATTATATAGATATGCACGGTTGACTATGATTTTATTAGTCTACTTAACTTAACTTATATTTTATGGGATGACAATTTGGAAGTTAATAATAACATATATTTATTCCAAATTTAGTTTTTATTGTTAAGATTGTTTGCTTTTCTAATAATTTGCATTTTAATACCAATATTTTCATATATATATTTTTAAAATTAAAATACATGTATTGAGATTATTGTATAAATAATTACTTTTTTTTTAATTTAATAAACACTTTACTAACTTAAAAATAAATTAGTAAAATAAAATAAATAAATTTTATTAATAAAAATTATTAAAAACACAAATAAACATTTTATTTAGAGAAAAAGTTTACTAAAACCATGCAAGCGGGTAATAATCCTAGTTTTAAAATTGTTTCAACTAAAGATGTACAAAAAGCCTTTCGGACCGGGTTTTATCCAGGCTTTAAAAAGCCCGAACTTTTAACAATCGGGCCAGGCCGGACTTTATCAAAAATCGGGCCGGACCGGGCTTCTTCTAAAATACTAGGCTCGTTTTAGGCCATCGGGCCGGGCCGGGCTTTTATCCGGGCTTTTTTTCATTTATATATAATTTTTTTCCAAAGTTAATATATTAGTATACAGAAAAAGCAAAGTTTTACAAAAAAAACAGCCTCTAAAGAGTTACACCCCTCAATTATTAGAATCCAAAATATATAAGAAAAGACACCACGATACCTATACTAAAAAACTATTAGCCTAATGTTTTATCATAAAACATCAGTGCAACTCAAGAAATTTCTACTCATAATGTGCGTTATTGAACTTAACCTGATCGTGAGCCATATAAATCTTCTCGTACATGACCATTTCAAGATGCACATACACTACACTCAATAAATCTTCTGAAAATAAGGGTTTTCCCAATATATTGTTGATTATTCTTAGGCTCATGATTCTTCACATTCCCTCAATTACTAAGTTTAATATTTTTGAAATTTATTTAAAATATTATAAATTTTCAGATTTTATCTATTAAAAATTGGGTTTTTATTCAGATCTCTCAAAAAACCCAGGCTTTTATCCGAATCGAACTGGGCTTTATCCAGGCTTTTCAAAAACCCGGGCTTTTAACCTGGATTTTTGGGCTTCGGGCCGGATTTGATGAAAAATAGTAGACCCATTTAAAGCCTTCGGGCCGAGCCGAATCGGACCGAGCTTTCTTCGGACCAGGCTTTTCGGATTTTTTTCCGAATCGAATCGGGTCGAATTTCGGGTTTCAGGCTTTTTGAACATCTCCGGTTCCAACTGCGTGTTCGAACCTGCCAGATACAGCGCATCAGCAGTGAGAACCACGTAGAGAGATAAAGTGATAATTAAAAATAAATAAAACTTCAAGGACAAATAAAAGGAAAAATAAAAATAAAAAGGGGGCCAAACGGCGGAGGCAGAAAAAAGAAAGAAAGGCAGGGCTGCAGCATCTAGGGCTTCCTTCTCAGGACCTGTTTGGCCCCTCATCTAATCTCTCGTCTCATTCAAAACCTTATACATATTCACATCTTTTAATTATCTTTCAATTGAATTTAGGCTTACTTCTTGTTTGAATTATTACAACCTTGAATGATTAATCCAAGGATTAAACACTATTAGTTTAATTGTATGTGTTAATTATGCGGGGATTGCAGAAATCTAAAAGGGTTTCATGGGCTTCCGATGTTAATCTTTGTCAGGTAATCAAATTATTAATCTTATTATCATTATTTGTTTCATCAAAAATTAACTTGTTTTTTTTACTTACTGGGCTTGTTAAGTTATGAGTTTTAAAGTTTTGTGTTTTTCAATAATAGCTGTTGTTTCTGTGCAACTTCAATTGATTGAATTAGAACTACTTGTTTTTCGTTGGATTTTAAGGTTTTTAGTTTAAATTGGTAGTATAGGTAATGAGATTGGACTTGCATAAAAATTATGATGCAAAGTGAGGCCTGCATTTGTTTGATCAGGGAAGTAAACATAGGGGCCACCCGGTTTGCCGGATTGTATTCCGGTTAATGAGGATTCAAAGGTTTTGAGTGGCTGAAGGGTTTAAATTGTTGGAATGGACCCATCAATGGTGATCGATTTTCTCACATACCCCATGGGAATCCAAGTCATTCCTAGTTTCCCTTTCTTACATTCTTGATTCTGTTTTCCCGTACTCATTCCTATGAGCAATTCAAATGTCCACTTTGGAATATTAAGTAGAAACGATTCTAATTCTCATTCCACTGCAAGGAATAAAATTTTGCAATTATCTTGTCAAAGTTGATTGGAATCAAAATAATAAGAACTTGTGGATGAAGAAGATTGGTGTTAAACAATGGGATAATTAGACTTGCTAAATATACTTGGCAGCAAAAGAAAAACCTTGCTGGAATATTATGAAGCTTGTGCACTTAAAAGTGAAAAAGAAAGAGATCTTAGCAAGGACTATATTATGGACCATAGTTTTATGTCAAAAGAGAAATGCTGCAGCTGCATAAGTCACTATATACAAGGAACTAATGTGCAACAGAAAAACAAGGTCATGCCTGTAGGCTGTAGTTATATTGTAAACAGCGATAGAACCCTCGTACAGGGATGTATTTTAAACATTTTCCTGAACAAAAAATTTATAACACAATTTTCAGTAACTTGATGAAATTAAGATCAATAGTATCTATACTAAAATGCATGCCATTAATTGGCTGTCGTCAGCTACAATAAAGGTGATGTATCAGGTCTAACAATAAAGGCAATGAGCCAGCATTGCGATAGAAGATGCAATTTCCTAGCTTTGTACCCTAGGTTTGGGTCTTAGTGGAGTACCTGAGTATCTTTTCTTGTGACTTACACTTACCTCAATTTAAAAGGCAAACAAAAGTTGCGTTGTTCAGAAAATTGCAATTTGAAGAAACAAATATTGTGAAAACAAGATTTTATGATATTCTTTCTGCATCCTATAGCATGTCACTAAGAATTTCTCTCCCAATTGCCAAGTACATGGACCTCATGCCTAAATAGCATAGTTGATGGAGGAGAATTTTATATGTTAGTTTCATGTTCCTGACAAATGAACTTGATACATCCTTGAAAAGACCAGTAGCTTTCTCAAAATAGGACCCTAACGAGGCCCTTTAAATTGTGCTCGGAGGTGTGGATTCAGGTTGTAGCATATGAATAAAATAACAAGTTATTGTGTTTGACCACCTTATCAACTGAATACCCAACTTCTCGCTCCAAAAATATAGAAAGATCAAGGTTATATACGAATGTTTCTTAAAAATCAAATTAACTGATCATAAAAAAGCACAAGTGATACACTGTATCAAGGCTATATGAATTGGTTAATTTGTACTTTATGTGAATTGAAAGATGATTCTCCTGGCAGGAGAGTTAAGCAGTTGAGTGAAGGACTTTCAGGTATAATTTTAGAAGAGAAACATGTAAAGTTCTGTTGCAGGCTCATAGGTTTTGGAATTGTATAAATATACAACATGACTCCATAAGATAAGCGCACTGTTATCTTACAGTTTTTTTAAGGCGAAAGTTGCATTAAACGGTGTTATTTAATGCTAAAGCTGCATTGAGATGTAAGACACCCTTTGAAGTTGGGCCACAGCTGCTACTGTGAGCCGTGAGGCGCATGCCTTATCAGAACTAGGCACAAGAGTTAAAAAAAGAGTTTAAGAATATTTATATACTTTGGATGTTAAATGTATGCATAGTTGATATCAGTTACTATTGTTCAAATCCAAGTCAAATGAGAAAAAATAGCACAGTGAACTTATAGTTCTATACTTCTATTTTGCCACTAATTTTTTATGAGATAAAATAGCAGCTGAACTTTTTGTGTGGCATGCCCCTCTTTGAAGTCGCTTTGTGTTGGGTAAAGTGAGGTGTGGTTGTGAGCCTTTCCTCACCTTGCAGCTCAGTGCCTGTAATAGCACTTGCTAAGCATAAAAAGACATATAACAAAGGAAAGACATATACAGGTCACTGAATGCATTAATTTTTTGAGTGTTCAGTAGTCTAGGAGTTTATTTGATTTCTAAACATTAAGCTAAGAATTTATTGTTAGAAGTTTATTTGATTTCTAAACATTAAGCTAAGAATCTGTTGTGCTTCCCAGTACTCAACACACTTAACTATACTTGGATAGATTTGAATGATACCACTTGATGTATTGCAAGGTGGGGGAAAGGGTTAAACAAGGGATAAATTCCCCATATCCGTGAGAATCGGTGGAGTTACAAATAAATCATAAGATTTATCCAATCAAATCAATTCATATTCATTTCCATCTCATAATAAAAGATTACAGGAGATTATATAGATAACTAGTACTTGGAATCCAGGCAAGTAATTTCCTGAAAACTAAATACTTATCCATATATGTTCTACCATAATTTATTAAAAACAAACATATTTATATCTAAATAATATATAACAATTAACAACTAATTTAATTGTTTTATGCTCCGCATCAGTTATATAAACTTGGACAGTATCTGCGTTGCGGGGGTTTAAAATTTGGTTTTATTAGTGTCAGGTTTCTTGCTATATCCTATACTATAAATTATTAAGTCTCACATGAAGTACAAGGATCACTATAAAAACCAAAACATAGAAAAATCCACCGCAAGCTATATGAATTTAAAGTGCGTTATGTTCAGCTGCATGTCTAGATAGTCAAAATTGGGGTAGACTTTATAATTTGACGAGGCTATCTTTCTCTTTCCCTCCACAAAAATTCATTTGTTGTCATCGCATCTTGATTATTTCTGAAGTACATCCTTAAAAGGTAGTATGTATTGTTCTAGTTGACTGTTCTGTGCGCTACATTGCTCATGGCAACTAATATTTAATGATATTGATGAAGTGTCAAGTGTGTGATTATAACCTTTAAATCTGGATTTTTTGGCTACAACAATATTTGCTTGAAACTTTTTATTCAAATGGTAAGTTACTTTTGCATTTCTGTAGAAGGGGATAAAAGGTATCTCTATGCCGAGTAACTAAGGAGAAAGCTTCTTTCGGTGACAAATAAGCATCTTTGTTGTTTTTTATGTTGGACAAGGGGAGGAAGGGGTTAAAACAAGGGGATATGACCTATTTTCGCAGAGAATTGGCAATACACTAATTAATGCGAAGATTTCATTTATTCCTAAATGATCATCAAGTCATATAATTCAACTCTAATTAATAATGAAGATTACAACCATATCCTATATTAGTGAAAAAATAAAATCTTGTATAAAAGCAAACTAATCTTAATTGATAACCACTATCTAATGATAATCTACTTAATATTTAATAAAAATATAAAAAGAAATTGTACATTGCACGAGTAACAAGCTTGTTTCTTGAAATATGTTTCTTTGAGTAATAAATTACATTATAGATTAACTTTCCCAAAATAAATATATTATTGTTGATTAACTAGTACATGCAAATTCTCTTTCATCATGGAGTAAATTATCTTTTTGCTCGAGCAGATTTGTGGTCAAAACGTAACAAGTGGTTAACTGTATTTAGCGATCTGATGTCTATACATAGTACGATACTTAGCAATCTGATGTCTAAACATAAAATGGTTATCATTTAATTGTGAAATTGCTTCCATTTAACAGGTGAAGCTGTTTTTATCAGACGAATCGCCATCATTGATTGGATTGGGTGGTCAAGATCATCTTCAAGCAAAAGCATCATGGCCGCCGTATACTACAGGAGCAGGACATGATGACAATCTGCCACCTGGTTTTGAAGAAAGTCATCCAGCAAATGTTTTGCATAATAAATTGTCCGAAATTTCTGTTATTCAGTGGCAATGTCCACCCAAGGTAAGTTTAATGTCGAATGTTTGGTCTTCTTCCCTTATGAACTGCTGCTGTGATTTATATTTGGAAAGTAATTGCAAATTCTGTTTAAAAGCAAAAATAATTTAGTGCAACACATTTTGGAGAAGAGGGAGATGTTACAAACTGCATGCTTCTTTTTGGGTCTTACATTTGCCTGGCAAGATAAGGTTTATGGTTAGGTTAATTATTGCTTTTCTTGATATATAGTAGTCACGTGTAAGAGTTTACCTCCACAGTTTTTGGAATATTAAGTTATTTTGTTGGCATCACGGAAGAGTTATAGATGTTTGCTGTTACATATTTTTGTGTCTTTGCAATTCGGCTAAAAGAATGGACTAGAAGTTTTTACTGCTGTGATGATTTGTCTTTCTCCTACGAGGAATGTAGTAGTGAATAATTTAGATTGTATTGTATAGACAAAAATTGAATTGAAATGTATCAAGTCTTGACATTTAGTTATGTGTCAACAATACTAGATGGTAAAGATCATTATTCATTTTCGTATAATCCTATGCTTAAGTCACATTTCCTCTGGTTGGAGAACAATGTATTACTATTACTACTATTATATTTATTTTACAGGTAAAATTGTAAAAAATATACCTATATGCAATCTCAAAAAGTCAAAAAGTAAAACTACATTTGGTCCCATTCTGTTGTCAAGTAAAGAGGATTCATATCATGTAACAACTAGTTCAAATTCCAAGTGGTGTAGACTATTTATCACAGTGAAGGGAATATGTTGCTTTGTCGAAAAAATTATTAGATATCTGCAATGGAATTATGTTCAATGTCGATTTTTGTCTCTTGCAGTGTCAAACAGTGGGTTAATGCTAAATAATTAATACCGCAACTTCATAACTATTCATCTTACAGAAGTTTTTTGTTAAATTGTTGTTTTCTAGTTTGCATATGATCCCAACTGGCAAGTGGTTGATGGTGATGAAAGCAAGGAGGTAGACCGCCAAAATGAAAGAGAGATGAGAGTGCTTGAAGCAGTATATCCTCGACCATCTTCTATACCCCCAAAGTACAATGCATTTATAACTTGTTTTTAGATAATTTTTTTCCAGGTTTTATACTTGTCAGTGACTTAAGTTCTTTATATTGTTGCAGCCCTTCTTTGCTGAGTGGTGTAGATAGTTCGTACGACCCTGATCAGCTGCAACCTCCTCTGATTCCTATCACACCTATTGAAGATGATGATGCTGGAGTTGATACATTTTATGATAATGCGCCACCAAACACTGTTCCTATAAGTTCACAGCCCCAGCAACATGCTCCACCAGTTCTTCACTCGCAGTCCAATACCACAAGTACCGTCAACCCACCTCCTAATTTCATTCCACCAGCTGCAGTGGCCCTTGGTGTTGAACCTCGTATGATTACAGCTGCATATAATGCTTTGAATGCAGTGATGGCGAATAGTGGTCAAGTGACTGCTATCGATCCTGATCTACTCCTTACGATATTAAAGGACCCAAATTTGATGGAGAAGTTGGGGGCAACTCATGGAACAAGCACCAGCACACAAAACTTGCAGAAGCCTATTTCACAAGGCAGTACTTTACCCGAGCCACCACTTGTTCACACCAACAGAACAGAACCTGTTCCGTCTTCATTAGCAGCTACCCCAAGCAGACCATTCTACCCTCCCTCCGGTATGCCAGGACCTATTTCTAATTTACGTTCGCATACACCCGAGGTTGTTACAATGCCTCCTCCACAGCTTCCTCCACCTCGAGTTCCGGTAGCCAAGGATATCAACTATTATAAGAGCCTAATTCAGCAACACGGAGGAGAACGACAGGAGCCAATGCCACAATTTAATAACCATCCCCAGATAAGACCAAGCCAGGGACCAACTAATGATGTTATGTTGAGGGAATATAGACCAAGAATAATGAAGCCATGCATGTATTTTAACAGTCCAAGGGGATGCAGGAATGGAGCTAATTGTGCATACCAGCATGACATGTCCGCACAGCAGAGAGTCAATGGCATGCCGGAGGTGCAAAGTGCAAAGAGAATGAAGATGGACAGGGAGCTCACTGGTACATAGCAATATGTATTTGTAGTAATCTTGGAAAGGATTACAGGAGGATTGCTGTCAATCCAGTGTTTTGGTTGCTTTCCTGCACAACCGAAACTAGATGTGGGAAATTTCTTGGCTTTGCCGCAAAAAAAGAGTCTTTTTGTTTGTTTTTTACTTTAAAATTTATCGTTCTTTACATCAAATCAGAGCTTAAATTTTGTGCGAGTTGGGACAAGAGTAAGATGCACAGATCTAAGCAGTGCCCCAGGCCTAGCCATGACACCATTGTCATGTATGGATGATTAGATTTTAGGAAAATGTATTAAGCTCGTTGTTATAAGTTAAACTCCTATAAATGACTTGAGGATTATAATCGAAGTTGGATTTTTTGACTTTTATGTGGTTCATTGTATACTTGCCATCTCCACTTGTGATCATTTACCATACCCAAGATTTTACTTTGAAAATTAGAAGCAAATCAAGGGTTAAACTTAAACTTGTACTTGGGCTGGAGGGCACACTTAATACATTTTATACGTGGATTTCGATTTTCGCAGGTTTAATAACAGTAATCACATCTTATAAGAATTGTATTACTTTATCTTTGCTATCCCTCCCATTCAACGAACGTATGCCTTCAACCTTTTGGTAATATAAACGTATTCACCAAAAATAATATCAATTTTTAAACTTTTCAAGCCAATATCTTTATTAACTTTCATCATATCAGAACACAAAATAACCATCATAATATACATTTAATGTATATAATTTTAGCTGCCTCTTTTAGAATAAATATAAAATACACTGAGAGCACATAAAAATTAATTTCGAATCAAGCGTCTGTACAAATCAAATTACAAGTAAGGACTTTAATACAAAAATGAAGGAATCTTTTAAAAAGAAATCAATTGCATGAAAAAATTGCCTCTTAAATATTATGATTTTTTTTCATAAATATGTAGAATTAAAATATGTCATTTATATAATATTCCCAAAAATTTAATGTCACTAATAATATAAATTATTTAAATGTTAGTATTGGAATAATAAAATCAATTATATACATATTAATTAAATAATAAATAAGAAAACAATTATTTTTTAAAAAAAGTAGATAGTAAACTAGTTGTAAAAATAAGGATGATAGACAGCAGAAAGTTACATATAAGTTTGATGTGTATAGTTTATCAAACACAAGTTACGACTGTCAATACATTCACTCCTTTGCATAGAAGCTTTCCTCACCTCTCTGAAAATGTTGAAGTTTCTATCAAAAGTGAAAATAGAGTTCAACGCACTGGACCCACGCACGGCGGCGTGTATGGAGTTTCTGGCTCAGTGCAATGCTCGCAAGGCTAAAGAATCCAACCCAGCTTGTCAATTGTTGGTCAAACGTCGTACCGATGATCACCCACCTCAGATTACTGTTACTTTTGTGAATGGTGTTGAGGAGAAGTTCGATGCTACTTGTACTCCGGCGCAGACTATTAGAACCATGATTCTTGAAAAGGGCACGATGCTTGAGACTGAACAGATGTTTAAAGATGCTGGGGAGAAGTGGCCTGTTATTATTCCTGAGGAGGAGATTCATCAGTCTGCTCCTGGTACTAAGGTGAGTGGTTTTTTTGTGTTGTTTTGGGTGAGGCATTTTGTCGAACAGGTTGTGTGCGTTGCTTGTTTTCAGTTTTTTGGTTGTTTAATTGGGTGGTTTGTTAATGTTGGTTTTAGGGAGAGTTTGTTTGTATTGGGGTATTTGATTGTTTGGCATTTTCGTATCTTGATCATGTGATTTTACGTGTTTTGTTGTTTTTCTTGTATTGCTGTTTGATTGGTGTGAACTAGAGTACTATCTGACTGATTAAATAAGTAAGTGGTAATAACTACTAGCCTAGATATAATTCACATACATACATATAGATCCCTCTGTCTTGTGTACTACTACTTCCTACTCATTCGTCGGAATCAATCCAACCATTTTTTTCGATGGCTTGTCTGACGATTAGTTATGACCTAAGCAACATGCTCTCTAGTTGCATGTTATCCATACGCATCTCAAACCCTAACTTTACTCTATTATGTTAATAAGAACTTCAGCCGTTTTTCACTCTAATGATCACTTAAATTTACCATTTTTCTCGTACTCTCACTCTAGCTTATCCACTTCTTACTCACTGAACCAAAAGTGATGATGTTTCCAAGAAACAACCCCAGAATACTTCTAATCCAAGACTAGTGAGCCTTCTTTCTACGTGTGCGTGTATATATATAAATGTATTACAGTTAAACTGCATATTTGAAGTGATACTTTTTGCGGAAAATATTTTCTGTCGTTTTCCTATCGTGAAATTTTTGGTCAATAATGGTGAGAAAATGTACATTTTGGAAAATGTTTTCCCCTTTTGAAAATAAGAATTCATTTTTCAGAAATTCATAACCCTTTTTAAATAAATTTCCTCCGAAAATATTAGTTGTCCTCAATTTTGTTTGTGGAAAATGATGGCAAAAATTTATCAATCATATAATTAGGGGATGCGTAGAAGTGAGTTCCAGATCTCAATGTCACTTACAGAATTTGCAAGTATCTGGTTAAGTTGTGACTTGTGATGTATAAACAAAGAAGATGATAGTCTGACCACATGAATATAGTTTTCAGTTACGATTTCATTACTCAGTTACCTTCATATATCAAAAATTATTTTAAATCTTGTGACATTTTTGCATAGTAGGCAAGTGCCAGTTCACGTGTCATACCTTTGCTCTGCAAAACAGGTTGGCTTGTTAGTATAGTTCTTTTCTTTATAATGGCATAACATCTCTCGTGAGCAAGCAGGGCCCTGTTTTGCCTGTATCCTTGTTCTTTGCGGTATTTTTTTCTGAATCACTAAATGTTTTAATCTCTGCGCAGATTTGGTGTATTGTGATGTACCGATTGAATTGCCAATTTGTCATTGTTTGAATCTCTGTCTGTGGTGACTAATACCTTTTGATGCACAGAATTTGCCTCTAATGGTACTAATGAACAAGAGTTATTGGAACCCAAATTTGGGAAAGTTTCTAGTGTAAATTTCTTGACTGACATAAATGTCTGTTAAACAAAGGTGTAATAGTGGGCAATGAAGTGATTTGCTAGTGAGTATGAATTTTTGATAAGAAATTGGTTCATTTTAAAATATAATTCTCATTTATCCTAATGTTGCAGCCTAGGAAAGCAGAGGAGAAGAAGCAATGAGCATGACAGTTTCCAAAAAAAATGATAATGTATTAGCAGCAGTCTGCCAAGTTGCACAAGCTGGAACTTGAAGAGTCTCTATTTAATCAAATGTATGACCAATTTGAGGATGTTTAATTGTTTCATTTTGAACATTGGCGACTATAATCTTATGTTACAGTGTGCTCATGCTGATTTGAAATCTACAAATGTGAGCTGCCTTTTGGTTTAATGAAACATTGTTAGTAGATATACTCTCCTATTACCTAACCCCAAATATTATCATTTAAATAAGCATATTTGTTTTTTAGTAGTAGTAGTAGGTAATTAAGGTATCAACCAAGTACAAAACTAGTTTAAAACATCAGGAATTTAACTACATATTTGTTGTCACGTCACGGACTTTAAACTTAACTGTTTTCCCATTAAAATTTAAGAATAACCATTGACCGATGCTATCTCCGTTCCGCTCAATTGTTTACATTTAGGTTGGGCATGGAAGTCGAGGAATATAAATAAAGTAGGGAAAAAAATAGAAAGAATAAGTAAAATGATGGGATCCGTCACGAAAGTGTAAAGAAATGAACGGGACTATAGTAGTATAACGCAAGTCACAAGATGCTACTCACGCATATTAAATTTGACTCCATGGCTGTGGAGCCCTAATAACACGTGTACGGCTCACATGCTTCAATCTCCACATGTGATTCAAACCGACACTCTTTCAACTCATGTATCAGTGTCCTAATTACAGTTAGACTTTACTTAAGAGCTGATACATCACACTTAATTTTACTACAGTAATACTCTCTCTTCCACTTGCTACTCACTTGCCCACAGTATCCACAAATCTCAAAGTTCTTACACTCTCTCTCTCTCTCTCTCTCTCCAGCTACATAATCAGATCACATATAGATATATATAGATGGGTTCAGTTTCATTGAAAATTGGTGATGGGACTGCAAGATTCAAGAGGGCTACTTTCTGTTCTTCAGCTGTTAATCTTCTTATGTTATTCTCTGTTATAACCACCAATCTTTTTGCTTTATATGCCTTCACATCTTCACCAAAAGATCACACAAATCACTCTCTCCACCTTGCTCATCACAAGAACATCTCACTCATTTCAGAACAAGTCTCTTTGATCCTCAGAGAGATTGATTCTTCTCAAAAGAAGCTTACCCAGATGGAAAAAGAGCTTCTTGGTTATGAAAGTATTGATCTTTCTCAGCCCAACATCCCAACTGAGCTCAAGAACTTTCTGCAGCACCATCAGCTTCCTCTAGGCAAAGATTCAAGAACTGGGATTACTGAAATGGTTGCATCTGTGGGCCATTCTTGTGAGAGATCTTTAGATTTGCTGGCCCAGTATATGAAGTATAAGGTTAATGGGCCTTGCCCGGATGATTGGAGTCTTGGGCAAAGGCTAATATTGCAAGGATGTGAGCCATTACCTAGAAGGAGATGCTTTGCCAAGTCAATTCCTAAGGTTGGTTTACTTCCTTATCCTAATTCACTTTGGAAAAATGTTAGTGAGAAGATTTATAGTTGGAGTGGTATTGGATGTAAGAATTTAGCATGTTTAAATAGTAAGAAACTAAATAGAGATTGTTCTGGATGTTTTGATCTGGTAAATGGGTATGAAAAAGAAAGGTTTGTAAAAGTTAGGGGTAAAAATGATTTTTTGATTGATGATGTACTGGCTTTAGGAAGTGGGGGAACAAGAACTGGATTTGATATTGGTGGAGGGTCTGGAACTTTTGCTGCTAGAATGGCGGAAAGGAATGTAACTATAGTTACTGCAACTTTGAATGTAGATGCACCATTTAGTGATTTTATTGCAGCTAGAGGGCTTTTTCCAATGTACCTTAGCTTAAATCACAGATTTCCTTTCTATGATAGTGCGTTTGATTTGGTTCATGTTGCAAATGGGCTGGATATTGGGGGTCGACCGGAGATATTGGAGTTTTTAATGTTTGATATTGATAGGATTTTAAGGGCTGGTGGTTTGTTTTGGTTGGACAATTTTTTGTGCACCAATGATGAAAAGAAGAAGGTTCTAACGCGACTGATTGAACAATTTGGATATAAAAAGTTGAAATGGATTGTGGGTGAAAGGATAAATGGAGGAGGGAACTCAGAGGTCTATCTATCTGCAGTTCTTCAGAAACCTGTAAGAGTATGATACGAAGATCAATTTCTGTAAGGTGGTTAAAATAGTATTACATGTTCCAATTCTTGACACAAAATCTGCTGCTGCATGAGCTTATAACTTAAGATCATCAGGGGATTTCTTTTTCAGTTCACAATAAATGTTAGTGCATTTGCTCTTTCACATCATAAGTGCAGACAAGAAGGGATGAGGAAGGCTAATGCAAATTAGAAGGTGCTATATTAGTATTAATTATTTCTTTTATCTAAATAGAAATTGAGAAAATTAAATATTGAAAAAAACTTTTTTAGTGAAACAATTTATTGATTGGAGTTGACACAAGTTCATCATCTAGATAATTTTCTACTTCACTGTAATTTGTTGAAATGCATTTTAGAACTATTTTAAATCTATTTTTCGGTTACAAACGTGCAAAGCCTCATATCTTTTCTATTCTATGCAGCTGTTAAATGTTAGCTGTTTATAATTTTGCCATGTTGTACTTGCTATTGCTAGTACGAGATTTTTATTCACTCAAAAAAAAAATATTACCAACTCCACAAATTCCATGCTCTTGCAACTCAAAGAAGTTAGTGATTATCCTTCTTTGTTTCCTGTAGACCCGGCAATTTTCGACACGACACGAAGCGACACGAAAATTTAGTGTTTGGGTTTGTATTTTTAGTACACGAAACGAAAGTACACGAACACGAAAGTACACGATCGAGATTTAGTGTCGGGTTTGGGTTTACCCTTCAAGTACACGACACGACACGAAGTACACGAAATAAATAAATTAATATTTAGAAATTAATATTTATATTAGATATTTTAATATTTTTATTAGATATTTAACATTTATTTATGTGATTATGCATAAATTTATAATATTATTGGTAAATACTATATAAATATATATTTTTAATACATATTTGTAAAAATATTACCGAAAATTTTAATATTTCAATACATTTATTTATTTATTTATATTTTTATTATTGATTAAAATTACACGAAAACACGACACGAAAAGTACACGACACGAAAGTACACGAACACGAAATCACACGAACCCTAAACGGGTGGTTTTGGGTTTAGCATTTTGGTACACGAAAGTACACGACACGAAAGTACATGGTACACGAACGAATTGCCAGGTCTAGTTTCCTGGCACCAATGACCCTTGTCTGTGTTAATGCACTACTGGTATGAATTTATGTAGATAATAATTAGGATTTCTGACTTCATCACCCTGCTACCATGTCTCTTGTCTTTAACGAGTTACGTGGGTAGATATAACACTACAAAGGAATTCATTGTTCAATCAGTGCTTTCTACAAGAAACTTGCAAGGAAAAATATAACGGACCCATAGGTCTTTTTCCTTTTGTATAATCACCAACTGTTTCATGTTCACAACTAAAATCATATTTGCTTTAGCCTAGCGGATACCACTCTCATCTTGTTACCCAGTCGAGGGTCCAAGCTTAAGCGGAGACGATTTATGCAATTGTCCAATTTTAAAATAGATATGATTATCTTAAGTAGACTGAATGTTTATCAATAATGCTGAATCACTTTTCAGAATCTGAGCATCATATCCATATTCTTCTTGAATATCATTGCTTAAACATATCATGTTTGGATGCGGTGTTGTATTTCCCTTTAGGTCAGCACATGATTGCATCACAATAGGTCTTTGCTTGTTTGGTTGAGTTTCTGTTTTTGTGATCATAGAGCAAGTCAGGATTATAGATATTGAATTTGCTAGCTTGTTGCTGTACTCGCCCCCTGTTCTGTAGGCTACATGGTATTCTGGTCCATTATATATTTAGACGATATTGTAATGCTCGTCTGACCTGTAGGAAATCTTGTGCTTCTTTGTTGTCTCCCTTGCAACTTAATCAACTTTGGTTTTCTTATACTCCATGGCTTTTGTGCTGTAAATCCTGTTGGAATTATAGGGTAAGCAGTAATGGGCCTTTTGCAGATTATTTTTTTGGTAAGCGGGGCTTTTGCAGATGTTAGCATAACATAGTTTAATATATCCGATCAGGGAGAATTCTGTTATTGTGATGATCAAGAACCCTAAAAAGCTATATATATGTGAAGAGTTGTGGCACTTGTGCTAGTAAAAATGGTCTCTTAGATTTTAATTTGTAACATGGGCATAGTGATGGATGATATCTGATTGAAAATTTGCTTGCATGGATAAGCATGTTTAAATTTTGAAGTAAAAGGATAGATCCCATCCTAATAAACTTTTCTATTATTTAAGATAAAAATTGTAGATTAGATTGGGATGGAGGTTTTTTTAATATTCGATTCTGGCTTCTAGGGTTGGTGTACTGAGATTCTGAAAGTGATATGCATCTTGCTTTAGATTTAGACTAGTTGTGTGTAGGACTTTCTATAAGTATGACCTTACAAGGAATCTTTTTTTTTTTTGCTAAATACCTACTAGGAATCTGTTGTGTGGAAACAGCAAAACTAGATGGCAATGTCTTTAAAAAAAGTGATTACATCTACCTAGGAGAAATGATCAACATGCCTTTTTTTATTTTTCAACTTGTTCACATAAAACAGGTAGTGAATTTATGTTTTGTGAAAGGGTAGAACTTCTATTTGACTGGATCACATTAGTTTGTGATTACTTAGAGACTCAATTTCTGATACACTGAGAGTTGATTGAGCTTAAAATTTGTCCATGATCATTATCTGTCTCGTCATTAAACCAAACTGAACATACTCGATATGTCCCGCTTCTTGTACGGCTATTGGCATATGCTTTTTTCCGTAAAGATCCAGTTAGTGTAGCATATTCTGGGTACGGGGTAATATTCACATGATAGACTTGCAGTTCTATACAAGTCGAGCTGAACAGAACTGCATGGTGCCAATTCAGTTTCAGCCGAGGCAACACTCATTTGAAACAAGGAACATGATTTGGTGTATCTCGTTCATGGATTGAGAGGACACCGTGCATTATTGGTTCTTATTTCTGCCCCCATTTTGTCAGACGAGTAATGCTAGGTATCCCAAATCAGGGGTGGAACCAAGGGAAGCTAGAGCCCGGCTAGACGAATTTTTTCTAGTAAAATTTTATCTTTCATCCCCGGAAGTTTTCTAAAGATATTGTAGAAATTTATTTTTGAGCCCCGGATAATTTTCAAAACTCTATTTAGATATCGATCACTTTTGTTGTTAAATATTTGAGCTCCTGGTAATTTGAACTCATGGTTTACTATGTAGTACAGATTTTTCAGCCTATACATGTTCAGTCCAAGATGACTTTTTTTAGTTTGAATTAATTAGACTTTGGTTGTTTCTTTAAGTATAAAGTCCGTGGGCCGGACCTCTCATTCTGTAGCAAAACGAATTTAGACTTGTTATCAGACAGACTTGCAACAAGATATCTTATTAGGGAGTCTTATCTCTTGACACCCCCACCTTAACTTGACGACTTAACCCAATCTACGAGTATAGTTTACTTTTTTTTTTTTGATAATGAATATAGGAGTTGTCTTTACATTTTTACTAAATTGTGCAGTGGTTTTATAATAATTTTTTTAAAATTTTCTAAAAAATATATTTTTAAATAAAATAATATTTCTAACATAAAATTAAGATTTTTTCTTGAATTTTCCGTTTCGTTTAGTCATCTACTGAAATTTTGAATAAATATAGAAAGGACAATTTTATTTTATTATTCATTATTTTAATATTATATAAAATATTTGTATAATTATCACCATTTTCATTTTTCTCAAAACTCATATTCCAACTTTTATTTCAAAATACATAATATAGCATTAATATTAAATTACAGCATGTAATATGCTTATTCTAATGAATATCTCTAGCGTTCAACATGATGTTTTCTCCTAATAAACTGTTTTCTAGTTGTTACCAAATCTAAACATAAAATAAACTAACTTACTAAATAAATTACATCATCTATTAATCAATTTTATAATATCATAAAATTTAATTTAAATATTTTTAAAAATTCTAACTTTTATAATTTAAAATATAAGTACTTAAGAAAATAAATGAAAAGAAAAATTAGACTTTTAGATTTTATTTTATTTTATAAGAACTTGTATTTTTTGTAAGTATTATCTTATATATAAATTAGAACGTAAAACTTAAAAAATAATTTTTAAGATATATATAAAACATATACATAAACTAAACGTGTGGGCTTTTTACAGAAAAATCATGAGAAAATCATTTTTAATAGTTTTTTTAGGAGAATATTTAGATGATAATTTGATTTCAAGATAAATTTTAGGATTTCAAGAAAAAGAAATATGAAAATATTAAGATGGTAACTTTGAGTTCAAGAGAAAGTTTAAGATAATATTAATATGAAAATAAAAATTGTATTAAATATTTTAGGATTTTCTCAATTAGTAAATATTTTGAAGGTAAGAATAATAAAAATTGTATATTTAGTTTCCTCCATTAGTAAAGATTTAAAAGATAATTGAGATAATTTCTAGTAAAAAATTTAGGAGAATATTAAAATTTTATATTTAGTTTCCTCCATTACTAAATATTTAAAATGCGATTGATATATTTTCTAATAAAAAATTCAGGAGTATTTTAAAGTTGTATATTTAGTTTCCTCCAATAAAAAGATTTTAAGGGTAAAAATATTAAAATTGTATATTTAGTTTCCACCATTAGTAAAGATTTTAAAGGCAATTGAAATATTTTCGAATCTTTAATATTAATAATTCAAAAATTTGAGAAAAACAGAAGAATAGATCGAAGCGATTTGAGAGACACCACCTCACCGCCCCGTATTCTCCTTTATATAAAAGCCACCACACTCAAACTTTTAATATTTCATCTATTATATAATAGTATTGATGTAGAAAATTATTTTTTTGATCATTAATCATGCAGTAAACTTTGGATAGAGCTTATCTATTTGCTGTAAAATTACATTTTCTTATTTAAATTCGAGTATTTATTTAGATTTGGATTTTTATTATATCGTTATATTATAATCCTATTTACAATTATAAAAGTGCATGTGTTTATAATTTTTTTATACCTCTATGTATACATACTTATTCCCTATAAATTTGAATTTCAATAAAGAAATTTAATTTTATTAAATTGAAATTCAGGAGTTTTAGGAAAAAGAAAATTTTTTAAAGATAATTTGAGAGCTTTCGGGGATTTTCCGTTATATATATAAAAGAAAGAAGATTAAGAAGAAGAAGAAGATTTTAAAAATGTTTCAATTTTTTTTTCCTTTTATACAATTTTAAAAAAGGTTTCAATAATTAGAGGTAGACTTACCTTTTATACAAATATTTCTATTATACAATTTTCAAAAGTTTTCGATTTTCTTCTAAAAAATAGGAGTTAAATAAGGAAGATCTAATTTTAAGTTTTATAAATAGGAGAGCCTTAGAAAATTAAATAAATATATATAAAAAGAAAAGAAGATTTCTATTTTTAGAGCATTTGTCTTTTTACAAATTAATAGTTCTATAAAATTTGATTAGATATTTAATTTTTCGATAACTTATCTTTTATAAGTATTACTTTTTCGAAATATTTGGAGTTATAAAGGGAAATTCAAATTTTTAATATAATTTCTCGACTACTTATCTTTTATAAGTATTATTTTTTAAAATATTAGGAATTATAAAAGAAAATTTAAATTTCTAGATGTTATAAAAGAAAATTTAAAATTCAGATTAAAATAGAGCATTTCTAGAAAAATAGAAAAATATAATTCAATATAAATTAGAGGTTATACTTAATTTTATACAATACTTTTTTTTACACAACTTAAAAAAGTTTTGACTTTCTTTGAAAAAAAATAGGACTTAAAAAAGGAAATTTAATTTTGAGTATCTAATTGAGAAGCTCTAGAAAATTAGAAAAATATGAATCGTGCAATTATAGAGCTCATGGGTTTTTCCTTTATATATAAAGATAAAAAAAGATAAAATAATAAAATAAAAATAATAAAGATATTAATAAAGATAATAATATTGATTAGCAAGTATATTAATAAATAATAAATTTAAGAGAATAGTAAAAAAAACATTCTGAAAAGAAACTTTAGTAAATTATTTATATGCCAATATTACTCATTATTTTTTAAAGAAAAGATGAGATAATTAAGAACACTTACAAAACAAACAAATATTTAAACTATTTGTATGCTGGATAATTTGTACTGTCCCCTTTGTATACGAACATGTTGTTTGTCTCCTATTTCTTTTCTTTGACGTTGTCTCAGCTTTTGAGTTTCTGCCAAAAAGACATAATAACCTGGAATGCTATGTACAAAGATAATCCTAGACGATAAAATCAAATAATTAGAAGAAAAAAAAACCACATATATAATACTTGCATCTATCTACACGTGTGTTTGAGGTATCACAAAAAAATTGATTTATAGCTTAAAATGAGTAAGTGTGTGATAAGTTGATGAATTCTTATAAGTTATACGGGTGTTTGGATAAATTTACTTATAAGTTAGTGAAGAATTTGCTAAATTAAATTTGAAAAAATAACTTTTAAATACAATGATTTCAACACATGCATTTTAAATTAAAAAAATATTTTAAAACACAAATGTAAAAATATAAATTATTCAACTTATGAACATATAAGTTATAAATTGAGATCATAAATTGGGTTAACAAACATCCCATAAGATCTTATGGTTTTATAAGTCATAAGTCCGTCAGCCAAACAGGTAAAAATATGTACACATACGGAATTTAAACAAAAGTAACTTACACATGTACACTACATCAGATGTTTCGCTTGATCATTCAACCATGATTCCTGAGTTTTTCCTATATACAAAAAGTACAACAAAGTCAGGGACATAAATAGGATCCTCAGGAACTTTTACATTATCGTTAGTACTAAATATGTTGTTAAACATTAAGATAAAAATCTATTAAACCTAAAAAGATCATAAAATCACTAAAGCACAAAATCAGAGCATAGAAAACATAATGTAAGGATATGATAAAACCTGTAAAAAAGATTTTGGTAAAAATTAAAAATATCCACCACGACATGAAGATTACCTGAAAAGAGCCGTGCGAAGACACTACAAAAAAAAAAGAAGAAGATCAGGTTGGCTCTCCCATTCGCTTATGTTGGATTATTTATACTATGCTAATTGGCTTGTATCGAAGATTATTCAAACTTTTTAAAATCTGATTATATCTATAATAAAATTTGGAATATATAAATAAAATATAGAAGAAGGTTTCTAATTTTACTTTTATAAAATTTGATTAGATATATAGTTTTTCGATGACTTATCTTTTATAAGTATTATTTTTTCTATATATTTGGAGTTATAAAAGGAAATTGAAATTTATAGGATAATTTCTCAAACGACTTAATTATAAGCATTGCTTTTTTTAATATTAGGAGTAATAAAAGGAAATTTAAATTTCTACATGTTGTAAAATATGATCGAATATAAATTAAAGGCTGTACTTACCTTTCATACAATACTTTCTTTTATACAACTTAAAAAAAGTTTTGACTTTCTTTTCTAAAAAATAGAACTTAAAGAAGGAAGTTTAATTTTAAGTATTTAAAATTAAGGAGCTCTAGAAAATTAGATAAATATGAATCGAGCGATTCTAGAGCTCCCTGGGTTTTCCTTTATATATATAAAAGACTAGTTTACTAAGCCGCGCTTCACAACGGCTTCATAATAATTTCTCCAAATGTTTCTAAAAATTACTCTAAGAAATATGTTTTTAAACAAATTTATATTTAAAACATGAAATTAAGAGTTCTTTTAAATTATCCGTTTAGTGTTGTTCATTAGCGAAATTTTGAATAATTATATAAAAGAGCAATTGTTTAATATATTTCATTATTTTAATATTATATCAAATATTAGTATATTAATAACTTTATTTTTCTAAAACTTTATATTGCTACTTCTATATAAAAATACATAATACATCAATATTAAATTCTAGCATATAATATGCTTCTCCTAATGAATCGCTCTGTCGTTAAACATGTTTCCTCACAATAATTTGTTTTCTCGTTTTACCAAATTGAACATACAACAAACTAATTACTTAATCAATTATATCATCTATTAATCAATTTTATTATATCATAAAATTTAATTCAAATCTTTTTCAAAATTATAATAAAGAATTTAAGATATAAAAAATATAATAAAGAATAAATTCTAAATATGATTTAAATAAGGAATTTTAATTTTCTTGAATAGAAATAGAGGAGTTCTACAAAAAAAAGAATTTTTTTTTGTTTAATTGAATTCTAAACATGATTGACTTTTATATATTTATTGTTTTTAGTATGAATTCAAATATAAATAAAGAAATTGAATTCTCTAAACATGATTAATTCAGAAACAAATATATAAAATTATAAAGTTATAATAAATAAATATTTTTTGGACGATCTGAGAGATCCTGAGAGTTTCCTTATATATATATATATGTGTATATATATATATATATATAAAGAAGAAGATAAATAAAAGGAGAAAGAAGATAAAAATTGATAAGATAAAAAAAATAAAGATGTTGAATATTAAAATAGTATATTTACTTTCCTTCATTATTAAAGATTTTAAAGGAAAGAATATAAAAATTGTATATTTAATTTCCTCCATCAGTAAAAATTTAAAAGACAATTGCTATTTTTTATCCTATAAATTCGAATTTAAATAAGGAAATTTAATTTTATTGAATTAAAATCCAGAAGCTCTAGAAAAATAGATAAATAGCTTTCGGACGATCTGAGAGCTCCTGGGGGTTTTCCTTTATATATATATATATAATATAAAGATATATATAAAGATACCGATATATATTATATAAAAATTATATAAATATGACTAATATATATATATATATATATATATATATAATTAAAATTAAAATAATTATTAGAAAAGACAATTATATAAAATTTATAATATATTAAAATAAACACTTGCACAGGTGACCTTGTTTTTCAAACTAATATGGTCTCATCCTGTGTACCCAGTGTATAGCAATGTTTCTAGCTGCAATAAAAAAATTAGTAAAAATAAACAACATTAGAGATAATGGAACTGTTTAGTGGAAAATTCTATAAATCTCAAAAGTTTCTGTGCATCAGTACATACTACACCACCCAGCCTAAGTCTTTAGAGCTTTTGTTATAATATCTTGAATCCTGATCGTAAGTTCTTCCACTTGTGTATTAATAATCCCATGAATGGATTTGTTGTAAAAATTATGCCCAACAACCTCACTATAGCAATTCGCTCCATCATATTCCAATTTGATTATCCCGTCAAAAATTTGTCCTACATGTCATAAAACATGCAAATACAACAAATACAATGCATAAGGTATGAGAGTAGTTAATAATTAAAATCAAAATAAACGTATTATAAACTTGTAGTATTTGAACTTGAAATCGTCTATGGTTAATCACTATCACACAATATATATGAGCGATCAAACTCAAACTAATAATATGATACAAATATTAATTGATAAATCAAATTAGTTACAACACTGAATTTGTGAAAACAAAATCTAAATCCTAAGTAATAAATAAATATTTATCATCAAAAAAGCCACCTATGCCATTTATTAAATTACTTATATACCCCTATAATGTATAAATATATTAAAAATATTGTTACTAGCATGAATTGAACCCATGACCTTTTGAAACAAAGGTATTTCATGTTACCACCTCAACCATCATGCTAGGAGCCCATTTGATAAATTTTTGAAGCTCATTTACCCTATACTTAAATAACTCTTAATATGTGTATGTTATTTAAACTTTATTTTAAAACTCATCCATCCATTTATTTAAACTTTATTTTAAAACTCATCCATCCATCCGGTATATATTATATTATATTACATATATTAAAGGCCAACAAGCCCTTTTAAGACTATTTAGTAATTTACTAATTCGCTCTTTCATCATATTAATATTAAAAAAATGAATTATATTCACATCTCCTACACCAAACAAATTTTGAGAACCATTTTATGAATCATTGGAGCATCTCCAATGGAGTTAGCTAAAATGGTTGACTAAAATAATATAAAGTAATATTTGGGTAAAATTTACTGAATCTGTAAGACGTTGTACTCCAATGGGTTGATTATAATGGTTGGATATATTTTGAAAATAGTATATTTATAATTTTAAACAATACTTTTTCATTGAAAAATAATTTATAGCCCATTTTGATAAGATTTTGAAACTCATTTATCCCATACTTAAATAACTCTTAATATGTGTATGTTATTTAAACTTTATTTTAAAACTCATCCATCCATCCGGTATATATTATATTATATTACATATATTAAAGACCAACAAGCCCTTTTAAGACTATTTAGTAATTTACTAATTCACTCTTTCATCATATTAATATTTAAAAAATGAATTATATTCACATCTCCTACACCAAACAAATTTTGAGAACCATTTTATGAATCATTGGAGCATCTCCAATAGAGTTAGCTAAAATGGTTGGCTAAAATAATATAAAGTAATATTTGGGTAAAATTTACTGAATCTGTAAGGCGTTGTACTCCAATGGGTTGATTATAATGGTTGGATATATTTTGAAAATATACATTTTTATTGAAAAATAATTTATATATATTAATATCAATGCTAGAGGTGCCGAAATTGGGTACAAGATAATGTGGAGTTGCTAATATGTCAATTTGAAATATTTTAATTTGTGAAAATGATGTAAATGACATTATACATTTATTTATAAATAATCAAATAATGAAACATGTCATTTTATATCTATTTTTATATCCAATTTAATACCTCTAGCATTATTTTTAATACTAACACTAGCTAATTTTTGTGTTGCCTCCATAATTTTTAATTTCACACAAAAAGAATATTAAAAAGGATATTGAAAATTTTGGTCGGTGCAAATCAAAGCTGCAGCTGAAAAGAAAAAGAAAGAAAAAAGCAAGGGAGAGAAAAAGTAGGTAGAGAAAGTCTCTACATAACTGTAAGACTTGGCCAAATATGGCCAACCATATCTTGATGGCTATAATTTTGAACAACAAAGTCGAGTGACCATATTCACAGAGGTTGGCTATAAATCACACTGTTTAGTTGCCACTTGTACTTTTAACCTAAGGGTTAAGTAAGGTTGGAGATGCTCTTAACTGCATACATCAATAACTCATTGTTATAATGTTTTACATTTTTATTTTCATATATATTACATATATATATTATAGGCCAACATGTCCTTTCCAGACTATTTAGTAATTTACTAATTCACACTTCCATCATATTAATATTAAAAAAATGAATTATATTCACGTCTCTAACCACTACACCAAAACAATTCTTAGAACTTTTTTATGAATCATTAACTACATACACCAAGAACTCATTTATTATAATGTTTTATATTTTTATTTTCATATATTTTATCGAGTCAAACCTGAGCTGAATTATTCATATTCAAACTTTTTTTTGAAATAGGATCAATTCGAGTTTTCGAGTTACTTGATCTCGGCTAATAAAATTTTCAAATTCAGCTTGATAGTATTCGAGTTGAACTCGAGTTAGCTATTGTTATACTTTTCAATATTTTTATTAATTTATATGTTTTATCGAGTCAAACCTGAGTCGGATTGTTCATATTCAATTTTTTTAAAATAGGTTCAATTCGAGTTTTTGAGTTACTCAATCTCAGCTAATAAGATTTTCGAATTCAGTTTGATAGTATTCGCGCTGAGCTCGAGCTTTTGCTATTTAACTACTTTACCGAGCAAAGTTCAAGTTTTAAATTACTCGATTCTTGAGGTTCGCGAGACTAATCGAACTTTTAATATTTAATTTTTTTAAGAATTATAAATATATTTCAAAGTAAATATTCAACATTTTACATAATTCATATATTTTATCGAGATGAACCCAACTCGAACCGTTTATATTTAAACTTTTTTTCAAAACAAGTTAAATCCATTCAAGATTTCAAGCTTTATGAGTCAAGTTTCAATGTAAAAATTGGAGGATCAATTAAACTTGAGCTCGAGTTCAAGCTTGACATAATTTTTTTATCGAGTTTGAACTCGAGTTCGGCAGTGTTCGACTCGATTACACCCCCACTCTCACTGCTATTAGGAAAAATATTTTTATAGTCTATAAAAAGATAATTTAAGAGGAAAAAAATTATTGTAGATGAAATTTGGAATTCATATTAGTTATTAGATGAATATTTAGATAAAACACATAGTTAGTTCAAAAATATTTATTACAAAATAGAATATGGATACTATATTAAAAATAATTTAAAACGTCTAACTGTATTATTCAAGTATGCTACTTAGTAGATGATATATCACAATGAACATGAATACAAACCAAAATTTTAGCTAATTTTAATATGAACTAGAAGAATATTAAATCACTGTCACATGACCACTACCACGCCACCACCACTAACCACGTGAACACCACCACTTACACAACCAAAATTACCATCATCAAAGCAAGTCACTAGAAATTCAACTAAAATTATCAAAATTTAAACGTAAATCACTAAAAAATTTGAACTCAAATAACAAGAATATTCCAAATTTGGAATTGTGTAAATGTTCGAAGTTGTTGGTAATAGTGTTGACGGTAGTAGAGTGAGTGAAAATGACATCGATCGATAAACTTAGATATGTTGAGAGAAGGTTGAATGAATTACTGGAGGTGTGGTCAGGAATGAGACTGGAATTTGCGACAAACATGTTCATAAGTTAGTTTCGGAGTGGTGGTCGATTTGGTGACAACAAAAGATTGTAGAGTGATTATGGTTTATTATACACACAATTTCTCTCTCTCGCCCACTCACACGCATTATATATATATATATATATATATATATATATATATATATATATATATATATATATATATATCTGTGTGTGTGTGTCATGAATGATGATGACAAATGGAATGACACGGTGATAACAGCGGTGTAAAGTAAGTGATGGTGTGTGAGGTCGCCGATAATGGAAGGGGCATAAGAGTGAATATGGGTGATGGTTGAGATGTAAATCAGATTTGAATGTGTGACCATAATTAGTTTTCGCTTCTTATTTATGTAAATTATCTTATTTAGCACTTCTTTATATATAAACACGTGAGTCTACTGACTCATGATTAGACTTTTAAATTACATATTTTTTAATCATTCCAAGTTATTTTTTTAAATAGCTAGATGTGATTCTATTGTTACGATCATTTATGAAATTCAAGTAAGAAATTTGAGTTATTGTCAATGTCCATAAAAAATACCACATTAACGACGTATAGTATTTCAAAAATTATAAATCGTCTATATAATAAAATCAAAACAACAACATTTTATGAATTTAAATGGTGCCCGTGCTTTGCACGGGCTATCATGCTAGTTAGTTTCTAATGTATAAAAAAACATAATTATAATCATGTATTGGCGAGCAAAACAACAAAACCTATAAAAGACATGAGAAGAAGAAGTGCAGGAGGACAAATTTGCAGAGCCAATTTATATATACACATCTATAGATTTAAAAGTGCTAATGTTTTTTCAAATAATCATAATGCTTATATAAAACAATTTTTTTGTAAAATTAGTTCCTTACCTAAAAATTAGAATCTTAAAAGCGAAAATTTTGATATAAGTAAACATTATTTAAAAATTATTTAAGGACTTTAATAATTATTTAAAATATTTCCTGACCTTCAGAAAAATTATTTAAATATAGTAGGGGTTCCCAAATATTATTTCTGAGTTTATTAAATTACTTTAAATGTGAACAAACATTCTCTGAATTATCAAAAATTGGGAATCCGGTTTAGGAATTAAACAAATGATTTTACTTTCCTTACTCATTGAAATTACTTATGTTTTGGGATCACTGCCCTACCCTAATTAGGGATTTCGACTTAGTTAATAACATAAAACTCCGACTAACTCCCAGGTCGTGATTTTCAAAACGAACCTTCCTTGGCAAATAAATCTGTTGACTAAAGTCAACCCACATTGCGATTTTACTTCCCCAAACACTTCCGGAAGTAAGGACATAATTGTTATCAGACCTATCAACAAGCGCTATGCTTGGGGAACTTGGATTAATTTCCGTTCCGGGTATGGATAGGATTCTTCAAGGGATTGGAGATAAAACAGTGGTAAGAGGCCGAGTGACGCACGGTCCAGCGGTTAGGGCCTTTGATGTCACCCTGAGTGTGTAAGTGGTCGATTGACACCGACCCAGCAGATAAATATATAATGGACTAGGTGTTGTCAGGGTGAGTTCCGGTTAGGATCATCCATCTACTAGTAGAGAAAAATTTCACGGTACTATACGACTGATCATCGTGTACTGTGGGCGTGCTCCTGAATAGTCCCATTCTTCCAATTGAAATTGTACTGTAACATTGTAACGAAAGCCTATGTGCTGAGTTACCGATAATGTTGACAGTGGTTGAAAAGTATATTATTTGGTACAGTATCTTGAACTGTATGAAATGTTTTGACGAAAGACAGGCGATATTTTAAAACTCGTGAACTAGTGTTGTTCATCTTGCAGTATCTAGAACTGCGTACTTGTTTATTTCTAAAGACTGTGCTAAGCCACGAATAGTGTCTTTCAAAATTATGAACTAAATTCATTCATATGGTGGTATTCTAAACTTCAATTTAGTATGAATACTTTAAATTAGAGAAACTTTGTACTACTATTATACTGTTGAAAAAACTTTATATTAGTGACTACTTAACTTGCTGAGAATTCTTTCACTTATTCTTGCTTGTTAAAAATTTTATTTTCAGTCGGTCATCCCATACTGCAAGGAAAGGAAGGTAGAAGATACTCCCTTGAGATAGTTCAACTCAGGAAGGATATTGCATGAGTAAGTTGGATATGCTTAGCTATCATTAGCAAGTTGTTTATAGATACGGGTTGTGATTACTTCATGTAGAGGTTGTAGTTGATAGAGTGAGATCCTGGATAGTACATTTGGTTTGAAATAACTAATGTTACTGTGTATCGTTTCTAAGGCTATAACTTGTGTGTGTAAGAAATTGGGGTCTTTGGTGTTGTTTTGTTGGATCATTGAATTAATACAGGTATTATACGATTGGATGGTGATGTGATAACCTAGATTCCTGACCCCGGATCTGGGGGTGTTACATGATGGATCGGTTGCAGCTGGGGTGCCTTACACTTTTCTTAGGGACCATACTCTTGTTAATCGTCTAGTGGATGATAATGAGTTTGTTTTCTTTTCTCCTGCTTTATATCGGGATAGTGACTTTGGATTTCATAATACTACCACTAGGAATGATATGGATAATGATATGGTGAATGTTGGTGGAAAGGATAAAAATGTGATTGTGAACAGTACTCATGATAGTATTAATACTGGTGAGGTCTCTATGATTGGTTTCTTGGTGGGGGATTCTCTTCCCCATCGATTTGTGCGCGTTTGTGTTTTTAAACGCTGGAAAGGTTTATGTGATATGAATTACCATGTTGAAGGCTTCTTTGCTTTCACCTTTAATTGTGAACACTCAAAAAGTGAAGCCCTCTCGATGGGATACATAATTCTGAGTGATAGTGTGATGGTTTTCAAACTGTGGGAGAGTAGGGTTGGATTCAATTACACTGAGATAGTAGACAATTTTGTCTGGATCACCTTATCCAATATACCGCTCTCTTTGCTGTCAAAGGAAGGGATTGGTTACATTATCAGTGCTATTGGAAAAGTGATTTGCTCTGAACAATAAACTCCTGAGTTGAAAGCGATACAGGGCGCAAAGATGTTGGTTTAACTTGACTGTGTAAGCCATAAACCTTCATGTTTCTGGGTCCAAATTCCCAATGAAGATTTCACTGATTATGTACAGGTTCGTGTCCGTATTGTCTATCATGAAATCTCCAACGAGCCTTTGGGTGCTAGGTTGTATCCCAAAAAGCATGATCAGATGCTACTTGGATCATCCACTTTTCTGGGTTGTCCTGTTTCACTCGATGGTCTTGATTATTCTGACTCCGAGACTGATGCTCACACTTCTGTTAAGCGTAACCCAGGTAAGGCTAAGGTTAGGCCTATTGGCCTTGGTAGATGAGGGATACAGAAGGAATTTTTATCTGGCTCAGGGAATAGTCACAGTGGGATTAACAAAAGTGGAGATAGCAGCAGGAAAGGCTGGGACAATAGAGCTCATGAGAGCCATGTGGAGGTTTTCACAAGGGAAACTGCTAGCACTGGCGGGACCAGTGGAACGAACACTCAAGGAACAGGTCCGTGTTGGGACAGCTGAGACTCGAGATAATAGGCACAGAGGGATTACTGGAAGTAGAGGCAGTGGCCGTGGAGGCAGGAGTAGAAACAGGGTGGAGGCAGGGGCAGGAGCCGGTAGAAGCAATGCAGATTTTAGGTGTGGATCTCCAGAATTAAGGATCGTGGGAGGTACTGCAGTGAATGTATCCTTTAAACGTGGTCGGCGCTTTGCTAGGAACCTAGGAATGCAGACTCTCGTGATATCCAAGAGGGGTAATCCTTGGATTGTTAATATGTTTATGTTTCTTTAGCAAGACTTTTTATTATGGTTTGTAATATCATGATCGTTGCTCGTTCCTTGGAACAAGCGTGAACTTTACTCCAATTTGGGGCCGAGTCTCTATCATGGATTCCCGTTTTATATATAAAAAATGGGTTAAATATCAAAATGGTCACTAAAGTGAAGAACATATATCACTTTCATCACTGATCTCAACGAGGTATCACTTTAATCACTAAAGTCGTCATAGATATCAAACGAATACATCTATATATGTGTTCGAAAAGTAAAACTAATTTATATCGAGTTCTACACATATTTCTTGAATGCTACCGCAACCAAATGAAAAGTTATGAACTCTAGTATTTATGATATTATATTTAGATTTTAAAAACATTATTTACTATTTATTTTTAATTTTTTAGTTATTTACTTTGATTTAATAAAAAATAAATAGTAAATGAATTTTTTAAAATCTAAAGAAATTATCTGAAATACTAGAATTCATAACTTTTCATTTGGTTGCAATAGTATTGAACAAATATGTGTAGAAATCGAGAAAATTTATCTTTACTTTTCGAACACATATTTAGAGTTATTTGTTTGATGTTTATGATGACTTTAGTGATTGAAACGATACCCCGTTGAGATCAATGATGAAAATGATATATGGTCTTCACTTCAGTGACCACTTTGATATTTAACCCTATAAAAAATTAGATGTTTTACAAAAAAAACATAATCAAAATAAACTTGTTTTGTAAATCAATTCATTGTACTGCAATTTTCGAATTTATTGTACAACAATTTCAGTATTACTCATATAAGTCAAAAATACATTGTACTACATAGGTATAACTGGTCTAACATTTAAGTGGTCTACACTGAATATTTACGGGTTAATGATCTAGTTGGTCACTGAAGTCGGCTCAATGTATCAAGTTGGTCACTGAACTGAAATTGGACTCAAACAGGTCACTAACTTGAATCGGTTATTAACTCCGTTAAATTGATTAACTTTTATAAACAGAAGTTGCTGACGTGTTATCCACATGGCTAACCAAAGCTGTACACTTAACTACAGTCAATTAACTAAAGTTTAATCAAAGCCTAGTTTAAGAACTATTAAACCATACGATTAAAGTACAGTTTATATTGCAATTGAATTGGGGGGGGTCTTCTCACAGTGGCTGTTCAGGGATTTATTCTAAACATTGCACCAGTAAAAGGATACACGACAATTGAGAAAGTAAATGCAGGAGACTATGAAACAACCGAGCTGGGTGACAGCACCGTAAATGTTACGTTTGGTGTTCTATATCAGAAGGAAACGCGCAGAGTCATGGTTGACCTTGTACTCTCCGAGGTTCCTAAACATGTCTCAAGACCTGTGGTTTCGGTTCAAGGCAAGGCCAGGTGAGTTGCACAACTTTGTTATATATGCCAAGTAGATACATTGATCAGTTATGTTGTGTATTGTTAGTGTTAGGTTATTTATACAATTTTATACTCTCTACGCAGCACTGATCTAGAATTGGATAAGCCGGAGAATAAAGAATTTGGAAAATATTTCATCTGCAAGGGTGATACGCACACCAAACTTCAAAGGGCTGGAAAAGGATGAGGTGATCATTGAGGAGAGCCGTCTGGAGACTGCAGAAATGATGAAAGAAGCTCGGATCATGGCCGACAATAACGATTTGAATGGTGCTAAGAACAAGATTATTGATGCCCAGAGTATGCTTGACGATATGGACCTTCAAGGGACTGTTAAAATGTTGGAGATGCTGAAGCAGGAGCTGGATCAGTTTATGGCATACTTGCAATCACCAGAGCTGTACAAAAAGCATGGCCGTGCTTTTGCATTATCCTCCGAGCTCTCTCATGCCCGTCAACGTTTTGCTACAAGAGGTGACATGGACAAGCTGAGACTATTTTCCACTCCGCGTATGGATGCATACCAACAGCAAGCCAAATCATTCGACAAGGATCCGACGAAGTCAGTGCCCATAGTGGAAGAAGATCAGGCTTTGATTAAACTTTAGTTAATTGACTGTAGTTAAGTGTACAGCTTAGGTTAACCACGTGGATAACACGTCAACAACTTCTGTTTAGAAAAGTTAATCAATTTAATGGAGTTAATAACTGATTCAAGTTAGTGACCTGTTTGAGTCCAATTTCAGTTCAGTGACCAACTTGATACATTGAGCCGACTTCAGTGACCAACTAGATCATTAACCCGAATATTTACTATGTATATAATCTACTTTATTGTTCCTTTAAACAGTTCATTGCAAGAATTTTAGACTAATTTTTTTTATTAACGGGGTTTCGAATTTTCAGACCTCTAGGAAATTGTTTAAAATCTCGAAAACAAACAGGGACTACCAAGGCATCTCAACAAGAAGCCTAAAGTATCTAGGGTATATATGGTGGGTAAGATTGTGTGAAATTGGTGCACGTTTTGTAGGCAGTGGCTACTGTCTAGTTTAATTTAGTATTCAACTGTGATCACACCGGCGGTAAGAAGTCACACCCATTCAAATCCTGCTGGTAAATGGCTCATGACTATCCCCGTATAAATTTGGTGACACAAAAGAAATATTTTGTATGGGATCCTCAATGACATATGTGCACTGCAACTGCTGTATCTCACAGGTGTCGTAGTGTAAGAACATTCGGTCTGTATAATCGGTATTAGTTGTGACATGTGTAGACTGTGGAGAGTTAAAAGAGAGGAGACCCGCGTGCATGTTTTCAATTAGCAATATTCACCAAACGTATCCTATACGCTTGCTTTTATCTCAGAAATATTGTTGCTGAAATTAAATGTAACGAAATAACTCTATTCATGTTAATTGAATTTACGAAATATATAAAAACGGGACAGAATGTGAAGTTTTACATTATAATTCATTTTCTGGTTCACTTAGCAAAATAAAAAATAAAGAATTAATGGTTGATATATGTATTATCTATTTATACTCTGTTAACGGAGGAATTTGTGATAACAAAATTTGAGGTTATAAGCCAAAACTAAGATCTATGATGGTGGTTCTATGACGGAATAATCGCCGGAGAATGGTGGTAATTATGTTTTTAAGAAGCTGAGATCAAAGGAGTTATGGTGGTCTCTCTGAGCTCTCAACGTCCAACCCCTTTAATGTGCCTACGTACCCTATATTTATAGGGATCAAGCTTCACGTAGTTCTCATAGGACAAGGATACTAAGTCCACTAGAGATAGAACTCCTTGGCCGGACTACAAGGGTCCTAAGTCTACTAGAGATAGGTCTCCTTTAAGATAAGTGTCAAACATAGTCCATGTCGGACTAGAACTCTTAACTAGTCATGAAACGCATATCCAAGCCCACTAAGGAGAGCCCATACGATGAAGCCTAGCCCATGACCCCAAGGCTCAACCACGACCGTGCCTTCACGGATACAACATTAGCCCTAACTATTGGAGCTAACATCAACCGCTACCAACTACCACACCAGTCGTTAGTTGCAGGGAAAAGTCATGACTTACTCCAAATGCACAAGCTGATCCTTACCCCCCGATGAGGACAACCCATCAGACTACAGGGCAAGTTCTCCAAAGTTATTGTCGCACCAGGTGTATCTTACTCCCCCAACAAGGATAACTTGTCAGAATACAGGAACAAAACCCTTAGTGTATAGACAAGCTTAGCCCCATCTGGATTCCTAGCAAATATCATATTCACCCTTCATATCACCTCCAAGCTGGCGCTCCAACTTGGTGTTTCGTAGTCTTCTGGCGCTCCAACTTTCCTCGTGCATGATTATTCCTACTCCTTCCTTGTTCCATCTTGGCGCTCCAACTTGGCGCTCCAAGTTGACCTTAATGTTCCACCTTGGACATTCCCTATGAATAGTATATTTATCATCCAATCCTTTTAGCCGTTTGACCATCTTTGGATAGTCAACCCCTATTTTTCCGTATAAATTTATGATATAACAACTACCCCCCAAGTCTCTATTGTATTAGAATGCAAAGAGACTAGAATTACAAATTTATACACATTTTGCAATCTTTTGGCGCGCCAATGATCTTCTACAACAGTGGCTATTCAGCGCACTAATGACTCATTCGTTTGAGATACGTATACACCTGACCGTATATTTATACGGTTTGCTCCAGGGGTATTTAAACCCGTCTTTTCCCCCCTTTTCTTCTTCATTCGCCATTCTCCTCAAGAACAGTCTCAAAAACCCTAATCGCGTTTTTTAATCAGAACGGCCTCAAATCGCCATCATTCAGCAAATCAATTACTACCCATCAATCCCTATCATTCAAGGTACGTTTCGAATCTTATTTCATAGATTTTCACCATGTATTCTGTTAGATCCAAGAGTTTTAAATTTTACATTTTTCGTGTTCTTCGTAAACTCAATCGTATATAATTGTATGTATATCTGTTTAATCCATATATATGCCAGACCTTCTTTGAAAACATGTTTCTAACTTAATAACTTATCAATTAAATTATCGGCGCGCCACATTATTTTGGCACGGCAAAAGCTTGATTGACACGCCAACTTGTAGAGCAAGTATTTTTTAAGTAACCATCGTTGGCGCGGCAACCCTTGATAAGGAAGATGTGTTCCCCCGCTTACCTTCTTTTCTTCTTGGTATGCAGCTGGCTAAAAGGGGGAACGCGTCCACACCATCTCCCTTTCATCCTTTCAAAGACTTCAACAGAAGAATTGGTCTTTCTTCAACACCCCTTCACTATCCTTCTTATCAATATTCCTACACCAAACCCTCTGATTTGGCGCGCCTACTATCATTTAAAAAAGATAACCCATCTTTTTTTACAATGTCCTCATCTTCCAGCCTTAACCAGACCCCTGAATCTTCTACTGAAAACGTTACAAACCAACCACCCATTCTTCGCCCAATGGACTATGATTCTGAGTTTGAGACTTGGACAGAACCTTCGTCCTCAAATCCCATGCCGGCGCGCCAACGTAGAAAAAGAAAGAAAATTATTGTGGAGGAGAGTGATTATGAAGATGAGTTACTCGAGGAGCTACATGCTAATCCTTCTGTTGTCGAAGATTTGGCAGATTCTGACAAAACTGAAAGTGCCAATCGTGGCGCGCCAACTGCTGAAGGTAACCAAGAGGATGATGAATTCACCTCCCCTGAATCCTCTCCTGAAGAAACATTACCCTTTCCATTGAAACCACAAGATATAGACATTGATTGGTCCCAACATGGTCCCTTGTCCAAAAGAGAGATGGATGTGGCTAGAAAGAATGCTGGGACTTTTGCTTGTGTGAACATGTCTTCCACAATTCCTGAGAGAGACATAAAAAAAATCATGCATTTTTACTCCCAAGAAGGAAGTTATGCAAAACCTCACCCTGACATGCGTCCCCATAGATTTGATATTGATAACATCAGAGTTCCAAGGGCTGTAGTTACGGATAGACACATTCCCCTTGGGGTTGGCGCGCCACTACATCCTTGGCTGCGTCAGATTGTTGATTGGTACCAAATAGCTCCTATTCAGCTATCTCCTAATAGCTATAGGATGGCCTTGGGACTTTTTATCATGTATAAAGAACTTAAATACCCTGATCCAACCATGCTGGAGTTAAGTTGGTTTTTTAGCCTCCAATCCAACATTCCCGGTTATTACTTCTTAGTACCTTGGAGGGACCATATGGGCAAAGGCATAAATGATGGCAAAGTCAGTAATATAAAGGACTGGAAAGAAAGATTCTTCTATCTTTATAACACTATCAGACAACCAATTGAATTTAAAATTGGTGGTAAGTAAACTTTATTGACGCGCCAAACAAAGTTGGCGCTCCAACCTTTCTTTCCTTCTTTTAATATCGTAGTATGCTTACCTTCATCTTATAATTTCTTTTTTCAGTAAAGCACCCAAAACCTTCACTGGTGGCCCCGTTTTCAACTCAATGCTCTAAAATCCTTGCCTTATTAGAATCGGGCAAAAAACTTAATGCTTTGGTTACCTTTGATAACTTGAAAAAATATGGGTTTATTCCCACCCTAGCTGGTCATCCTGATTCTCCTCAACAGGGAAAAACCAAAAAATACAAAAGGAAACAAGTAATTTCAGATAGTGAAGACGAAGGTAAGGTTTTAATAATATTGGCGCGCCATTATACTTTTTTTTTGACGCTACTAATTGTTTAACACATGCATATTCGTTGAATGACTTAATAATGCAAATTTTACTTCTAAGTTAAATAAATGGAAATTTTATAGCACGTTTTCTTTTGTCTCTATATTGACTTTTCTTGTCACAGATATGACTGGGGTTCCCAACCTTTATGGCGCGCCAAGAAATTCTTCTGCATCTCAACAAAGAGGTTCCACAGTTACCATTCCTGTCTCTACAAAGAAGCATGCGGCCAAGAAAAACAAAAATCAGGATTCAAACCAGGATGTTCAACCTCCTCCCAAGAAGCAAAACATAGGCAAAACTGGAAAGAGCGGGGCGGATGTTCAAACTGATGAAGCTGGCGCGCCCACCAGTGTTGCCGCGCCAAATTGCTCTTCCCTAAGAGTGTTTAATGCTTTTGGCCACCTTGGGGATTCTCTTATCTCTGAAAACGAATATAAAAGGTGGATGGCTAGGTCGGACAGTGATAAACAAAAAATTGCCACCCGTGCCTCTCTTGACCTATTCATGTTCAACTCTGAGTGTGAAAAGAACAAAGAAGAAAACGTTAAACGTATGAAGGAACTGGAAGCTGAGGTTGGGAAACTCAAAGCAGACGTAAAGTCCCTTAACTCTAAGCTAAATAAGTCTGAAACAGAAAAGAAAGCTGCAATCTCATCTATCTCCACTTTAGAAACCCAGTTGGCGCGTCAAGTTGAACTGGCGAAGGAAAAAGATGCCTTTATACAAACCCTCGAGGAAAAGACTACTGATCTTGAGTTGAAATTAGATGAACTTGAAGAGGAGAAGGATTCTGGCTGGGCTGCGGAAAAGGAGAAATTATCCAAGGAATCCTTTGATGAAGGTATCAAGGCCTACTGCATCACTTTCCTTGCTGGCGAGCCTAATTATGACTGGCGTCCCAAGTTTGGCGCGGGAATGGCTGACTTCCTGGCTGACATTTCTCAGAAGGAAGCTCAAGCCATTGCTGAAAAAAGAATCGCCCTTGAGGAAGTTCTTTCCACAGAGACCGTGGCGCGCCAACTCGGTGAAAATGCTCATACTGAGAAGAGTGCCCCTGAGGATAACATGGAACGCACCTCCACAGACGCGCCAAACCCTGACCTTCCTGGAGATCAAGCCACCTAATTTTTCAAGTTACCATGACATTTTAAACTTTATCTCTGCAAATCTTCTTTGCCAAGTTGTATCTTTAACTTACTCTTGCTCTTTTGATGGGTAACTTCATATATTTGTTTTTTGTTATGATCTTCATATTGTGATAAAAACACATACGTGGCGCGCCACTAGCCCAGGCGCGGCAATATTTCTTTAAAAAGAATCCTAAGTAGGCGCGGCAAAGTATTTGCAAAACAATCATAAACAAGTAAATATATCCAGAAAACTGAAAAAATTTTATAATCTTGCAAATAAAACTCTCACGGCTTATAGCACGATGAGCACTAAAATAAATTGTCCTCGGCATTGCCGGTATAAAGGCTGATAGCCAGAACAGAAAAAACAAAAACAAAGCAATCACTAGCTCAAAGAGGCGTGTTACTCACTACCCCCCGTGACTAGGAGCAAATTTATTTGTTGCTAGTTTTAATAACTGCCTGAGGCTAAAAAGCTCTCTTTATTGATAGTACTTTTTCAAATGAATGACATTCCAAGCTTTTGGAATTGGTTTGTCGTCCAAATCTGAAAGATAATAAGCTCCTCCCAATAAAATGACTCTGACCTTGTAGGGACCTTCCCAATTTGCTCCAAATACCCCATGTGCTGCAACCTTGGTATTTGGCATCACTTTTCTGAGAACCAGATCACCAACTTTGAACGAACGAGCCTTTACCTTTCCATTATAGAACCTTGCTGCCCGTCGCTGGTAAGCTGCAAGCTTGACTTGTGAATTCTCCCTTTCTTCTTCCAACAGGTCGAGAGACAGCCTTTGATTGACCTGATTTGCTTCTTCATCAAAATTATCTCGTCTGAATGATCCTGCACCTATTTCCACCGGAACCATAGCCTCAGAACCATAAGCAAGCATAAACGGAGACTCTCCTGTTGTCGTTCTTGGAGTGGTATTATAAGACCAAAGCACCATGGGCAATTCCTCTGGCCAGCTCCCCTTTCTACTCTCCAGCTTCGCCTTCAAGGTATGCTTTATAATTTTATTCACCGCCTCTGTCTGTCCATTGCTTTGTGGATGATATACTGCTGCAAAATCTTTCTTGATATGCAACTCCTCACAAAGACCCCGTAACTCCTTGCTATCAAATTGCTTTCCATTGTCAGAAATCAACTTGTAAGGAACTCCAAACCTGCATACAATAGAGTTAAAAACAAAATCTCTTAGTTTCTTTGCAGTTATGGTAGCCAATGGGGCAGCTTCCGCCCACTTGGTAAAATAATCCACAGCTACCACCGCATACTTCACTCCCCCCTTAGCTGTCGGAAGTTCTCCAATCAAATCAATACCCCACATAGCGAATGGCCATGGGCTCATTAAAGGTGTTAAGGATGTGGCAGGGCTGTGGGTATAATTAGCAAATTTCTGACATTTATCACACGCTCGAGAAAATTCATAAGCATCCTTCTTCATGGTAGGCCAATAATATCCCTGCTTCAATATTTTTAATGCCAAAGATCCACCCCCCGAGTGATTGCCACAAATTCCTTCATGAACTTCTCTAAGGATGTAATCGCATTCCGCACCCTCAATGCATTTCAACAGTGGTTGATTAAAACCCCTTTTATATAGCATCCCATCATACTCTACGTACCTTGCTGCCTTATACCTGAGTTTTCTTGCCTCTACTACGTTTGTTGGCAACCATCCCTCCTTGATATACTTCCATATAGGTGTCATCCATGTCACCTGCTTGTCCTCCTCAACCTGCATCACCTCAACTTCCCTAACACTAGGTTCCTGTAACACCTCCAAAGGAATGACACCCAACAAACTCATATCCTTTTGTGATCCCCATTTGGCTAATGCATCGGCCTGCTCATTTTCTCCCCGTGGAATTTTTACCAGCTTTACTTCAGTAAACCTAGACATAAGATGCAAAACACTCCTCATGTATAACTCTGTCCTCGGACCTCGGGCTTGAAAACCACCATTCACTTGATACACTACAATCATAGAATCACTACGTATCAACAAATTTTCAACCTTCATTTCTAAAGCAAGCCTCAAACCTCCAAGCAACGCCTCATACTCCGCATCATTGTTTGTTGCCCGAAATGCAAAATTGATAGCACTCATAAGCATATGTCCTTCAGGACTTATTAAGACTATGCCTGCACCTGCACCCTCATTATTGACCGCTCCATCTACACTCAAAGTCCACCATTCTTCAGAAGTTCCCAGCCCTATGGCGTCTTTCTGGACTAAAGGTTCGAAAGGAACTATTGCCATCGCATCCCCTTCAAACTCAGGGGAAAACTCCAGTACGAAATCTGCCAATACTTGACCTTTAACATACGTCCTCGGTTTATAATCCAAATCAAACTGCCCCAACTCTACGGCCCACTTCATCATCCGCCCTGTTACCTCCGGCTTATGCATAATTTGCCGAAGTGGAAAAGATGTCCTAATTTCCACCCTATGAGCCTGAAAATACGGACGTAATTTTCGAGAAGCTAAGACCAGAGCGTATACCAACTTTTCCATGTTCGTGTAACGTGTCTCAGCGTCATGTAACCTCCTACTCACATAATATATTGGATACTGATCTACCCCCTCCTCCTTGACTAGCACTGCACTGACAGAGTATCCTGAAACAGCCAAGTACATAATTAATACTTCCCCTTCCGTTGGCTTTGCGAGCATAGGAGGTGATCCTAGGTGTTCTTTGATCTTCTGAAATGCCCGCTCACACTCCGTTGTCCACAAAAACTCTTTTCCTATCTTCTTAATGGCTTTAAAAAATTCCTGACATTTATCTGATGATCTCGAGACGAATCTATTCAAAGCTGCAATCCTTCCAGTTAAACTCTGTACTTGCTTCACACATGGTGGAGACTTCATGTCTAACAGTGCCTTGATTTTTGCTGGATTTGCTTCTATACCCCGATGGTTGACTATGAATCCCAAAAACTTCCCTGACTCAACACCAAATACACACTTCTGAGGATTCAATTTCATTCGATACTTTCGCAATATAGCAAACATCTCCTCTAGGTGCTTGATATGATCCGATGCCTCCTTAGATTTCACCAACATGTCATCCACATACACCTCCATGGTCTTCCCAATTTGATCTTTAAACATCATATTCACCAACCTTTGGTAAGTAGCTCCAGCATTAACAAGGCCAAACGGCATTCCAATGTAACAATAAAGCCCTCTATCTGTGATAAAAGAGGTATGCTCTTGATCCGGCTCATACATAGGTATTTGATTATAGCCTGAGTAAGCATCCATGAAGCTCAATAATGCATGTCCTGCTGTCGCGTCCACCAGCTGGTCTATCCTTGGCAATGGAAAACTATCCTTCGGACATGCTTTGTTTAAATCAGTGAAATCAACGCACGTCCTCCACTTCCCATTTGGCTTCTTTACCAGTACAGGATTTGCTAACCAAGTTGGATATAAAGACTCCTTTATTAACCCCACCTCCAACAGCCTATCTACCTCCTCCTGTAAAACCACAGCACGTTCCCCGCTCACCGGCCTTCTTTTCTGCCGAGTTCCTTTTTTTGATGGATCTATATTCAAACGATGACACATGACACTTGGATCAATTCCTACCATATCAGCATGACTCCAAGCAAAGACATCCAAGTTCATCTTCAAAAACGAGATGAATTGCTTGGTTAACTCTGGATTCAAATGCGACCCAATCTTCAACTCTCGCTCCGGGTAACGAGCATCCACCTTGACTGTTATCATTTCTTCGGCTGATCCAGTATTAGCTACCGGTAATGGCATTCGGGGGTCGAGGTCGAGGTCATCATTCTTTTTAAGTTTATTTGCCTTGTAACCCTCATTCCATATGGAGGAGTCTATCTCTTCTAGCTCTACAATTGGTTGTGCTCCTACGACCAATGTGTTTTCACCATCTAGTCTCCTGACCTTACACATTTCCCTTGACTCATCCACCCTCCAGGTTTCTTCCTCTACCTCTGTGTCAGACCCATAAGATATCAGAAATTGTGACAAACTTCGAGATGTTCCCCCATGCGCATTCTGCCTACCTGGTGCCCCATGTTCATTCTGCCTACCTGGTGTGACAACAGTAGTGAAAAAATCAGTTGGAGCGCCCAATATTGGAGCGCCAATCCGTGGTGTATCCATATTTGGAACACTCATCCGCTCCTCCTTCATCCTTGTATCTCCTTCTTCCTCGCTTGTTTCTTCGTCCGTGTTCTCTGGAAACTGAACCGTGTACACAACATTAACAACCCTTTCATCCTCTTCTTGCACCTCCTTCACCCCTGTTTTGTTTTTTCGAAATCCTTTCACCGACTTGTTGTAACATTCTCTAGAATCGTATTGACTTCCCCGAACACATCCAATCCCTCTTGGGGTTGGAAACTTCATGGATAGATGATAGATTGAGGTAACTACTCGCATTTCCTTCAACAATGGTCTTCCAACCAACGCATTATGAGACGAGTCTTGATCGATTACCATGAAGTCCGCAATCTGAGTAGCAGAAAGGCCCCCACTTCCTAACGTCACAGGCAATCGGATTGTCCCTTTTACTCTGATAGACTCTCCCCCAAAACCATAGATATAAATATTCTCGACCTTCATGTCCTTGTCCGGTAGACCCATCTTCTTATACGTGTCATAGTATAAGATATTAACTGAACTTCCATTGTCCACGAACACACGATGCACATTCTGATTCCCAATCCCCATTGTAACCACCAATGCATCATTATGAGGATGATGAACCCATTTTGCATCTTCCTCATAAAACGTTATATCTGCCGCCTCTCCCCGAAACAGCTTAGGCGGACGCTGATCCAACCGATTCACGTTTGTCATAGGGGCAGTTTTGGCCTCCCTTGCATATCTTTCCATCGCCTTATTGCTATCACCTGCAATGTGTGGTCCTCCTACTATGGTGCGGATACTTCCTTCTCTAACAAATTTTGACCCCTCTTGCCTTTCTTTGTCATCGTCGGCCGACGTACGACCTATACCCCTTTTTTCCATGGGATGATCAGTCCGGTACTTTTTTACCCATTCCGTTAAGTACCCATCTTTGATTAAGAGTTCGATTTCATCCTTGAGCTGTCTACATTCATGGGTGTTATGACCAGTAGATTGATGATACTCACAATATCTTCCTCTGTCCTTACTTTGGAAAGAATTCAAAGGTGCTGGCTTCCTGTATATCACCCTGTCCTTGGTCACTTCGTATATGTGTTCAATAGATGCAGCAAGCGGCGTATAAGAACTCGTCCTTCTGTCTTGACCTAGAAAGGGTTCCCGTCCTCTCTTCTCATTGGTAACATTTACCCGGTTCGGGCTTCGTCCTCGTGCTCTGTAGTCGGGACTTGGTGATCGATCTTTTCTTTTATTCCTGCCCTTATTAGTCCCATATACCTCACCTTTTTTGTTGTCGGCCAGTGACTGTTCTACCCTCTTGTAAGACTCTGCTTGAGAAAACAATTCTGCCAATGTAGCTGGATCCTTGCCTTGTAGATGGTTCCAGAAGTCAGTTCCCACTCTCAAGCCAGCAATTAAGAAATTCTTCAGAGTCTCATCTGTTGCCCCTCTAACTCCTGCCGCCTCCGCACTAAACCTCTTAAAATATGCATTCAAGGTTTCTCCTTCCCGTTGCTTAATGTTTGCCAAGGAGGTAACCGGAGGAGAGTACTTGACTGCTGCTTGGAACTGCGTTAGAAACATCGCCTGCATTTGCTCCCAAGAGGTTATCACCTCACTTCCCAACTTTTGAAACCATTGTTGAGCACTATCTCTGAAAGTCGCAGCTAGCAGACGACACCTGGCCAAACTTGGGACCTGATATACATCCATCTCAATATTGAAACGCCCCAAAAATTCCTTTGGGTCAGAATTCCCATGAAAACGAAGATCAGCTGTCGTGTTTCGATATCCCATTGGCAACAGAGCATCCTTCACAGCAACGGAGAATGGAGATGTCACTTTTGTGGAAAAAGAACCAGCTTCACCCTCCAAATGTGCTAACAGCTTCCTTATATCTCCAACATTGACGTCACCAAGACCTGGAACATTCTGAATACCACCGGACAGCCCCCCTCCCAGGAAGGTGCTCACCACAGGTGGAGTTGGCGCGCCAAAGCTTACCAACACAGAAGATGGTATACTCACGATCGGGGGCGTTTGTGTCATGATGGGAGGTGTAAGTTGCACAGAAACTTGTGGGGGGGTAGGCGCAGCAATAGTTTGATTATCATGCAATAGAGGAGTTTGAACATTACCTGGGATAGGTTGACTTACTTGTGGCGACGTTATGTTTGGGATCTCCAAAGCATTAGGATGATTTTGGCTTTGATTTTTCCTCGCTTCACTAGTTGCACTTTGTGAAGGTACTGGGACAATGACGGGTTCTTTCGACAGAAACTTGTCAGTTTGCCTTTCTGAATTCTCACGCCCCCGTCCTCGGCTGCCCCCTCCTCGAGAACCTCGTCCATGATATCCTCCACGTATAATTTGCCCTCCTACAGGTACCTCTCTCCTTCCATCCGGCCCAGAAACATGAATTTGGCCCCCGCCTTGCTCCTTCTCCTTTTCCAAAAGTAGTTCTTTTATTTCCTCACAAGTCAGCTTCACCCCCATGAGGTCCATCATAGCCGACAACCTTTGCCCAGTGTTAAGTTGATTGCCATGCAAGCTACCAGGACGTCCCGTAGCGTCCAATACTGGGGGAGCTCGTGGCGGCTCGAGGGTCTCAGGCACCATCTGACTATCCTCCGGAAATTCAACAATAGGCTCAGTTTCTCCAAAGTCTAACCTTCGTGGGGTGATGGGTGGTCGCCTCCCGACACCGGGATAATTTGCACCCTTCCCCCCTCCAACAGCCATAGTACGTCCAGCGGGCTCTACCTCCATGTGTCGTCCTCCACGGCCATATGAACCATGTCGAGTCCTCCGATGTTCGACCGCCTTCAACCTAGCATCAAAACTCCTCACAGTTGCGCCCATACAATGGAGCTCGTCCATTAGATCCGTGTTACTAATCAAGATTGGAGGTCGGCTTCCAGTAGCGTGGGCCGGATCTGTTGGAGTTACTGGAACATAGGGTTCGTCTTCTCCATACCCTTCCGTGTAGAAACTTCCTTCTTCATGAGCGCTTTCATCACGATTTTGAGACATCCTTCCTCCTAAGATGATAATCTTATTCAGCCCCTCCTTCTAGCGCCAATTTGTTAACGGAGGAATTTGTGATAACAAAATTTGAGGTTATAAGCCAAAACTAAGATCTATGATGGTGGTTCTATGACGGAATAATCGCCGGAGAATGGTGGTAATTATGTTTTTAAGAAGCTGAGATCAAAGGAGTTATGGTGGTCTCTCTGAGCTCTCAACGTCCAACCCCTTTAATGTGCCTACGTACCCTATATTTATAGGGATCAAGCTTCACGTAGTTCTCATAGGACAAGGATACTAAGTCCACTAGAGATAGAACTCCTTGGCCGGACTACAAGGGTCCTAAGTCTACTAGAGATAGGTCTCCTTTAAGATAAGTGTCAAACATAGTCCATGTCGGACTAGAACTCTTAACTAGTCATGAAACGCATATCCAAACCCACTAAGGAGAGCCCATACGATGAAGCCTAGCCCATGACCCCAAGGCTCAACCACGACCGTGCCTTCACGGATACAACATTAGCCCTAACTATTGGAGCTAACATCAACCGCTACCAACTACCACACCAGTCGTTAGTTGCAGGGAAAAGTCATGACTTACTCCAAATGCACAAGCTGATCCTTACCCCCCGATGAGGACAACCCATCAGACTACAGGGCAAGTTCTCCAAAGTTATTGTCGCACCAGGTGTATCTTACTCCCCCAACAAGGATAACTTGTCAGAATACAGGAACAAAACCCTTAGTGTATAGACAAGCTTAGCCCCATCTGGATTCCTAGCAAATATCATATTCACCCTTCATATCACCTCCAAGCTGGCGCTCCAACTTGGTGTTTCGTAGTCTTCTGGCGCTCCAACTTTCCTCGTGCATGATTATTCCTACTCCTTCCTTGTTCCATCTTGGCGCTCCAACTTGGCGCTCCAAGTTGACCTTAATGTTCCACCTTGGACATTCCCTATGAATAGTATATTTATCATCCAATCCTTTTAGCCGTTTGACCATCTTTGGATAGTCAACCCCTATTTTTCCGTATAAATTTATGATATAACATACTCTACTATTATAAACAAACTAATCTCTATTTGATTGGTTGTTGATTTGGTACTCTAAATAACAACGGTTAGATTTTAAATTAGACAAATAATAACCGTCGGATGTAATGTTAAAAACATTATTTTCTTTTGATATCTAAAATATTTCTATAGGTTCATGGTTCAATTCCCGTTAACAACATAATATTATTAAACATTTATATTATCTTATAAACAACTCTCACAAGTTTAAATTTCAATTTCCGTCAACAACATATTATACTTAAAAGTTTATATTATTTATTTTCAAGATCGTTTAGAATAATATCAAACATGTATTATTATATTTCATTATCTTCTATATTTTATTTTCTTAATAACTAAAAATATATATATGAAAATATGGATAAAAAAATATAATCATCCGTGCATCGCATAGATTATAGGCTTGTTTGGTTGTTTGTTGGAAGTAAGTTACTATAGGTATTTGTATTTTCCTTCTGGAAGTCAGTAAACATGTTTGGTTTGACATTTTACACTTTTTGGTAATTTACTTCCCTTATTTTATTAGTTTAATTATTACTTTCATATAACATATAAAATTACAAAAAGTATGTATTTATCAAATTCAAATAATTTTTTCATCAGGTCTTAATATACATATTTTTGACATTAAAATAAAATTTTAAAAATAAAATTTCTGATTAAAAATACCCAGAATAGTCCGAACTAAAATTTTAAACACCTAACATTTTATTTTGTAGCTTAAAATATGGAATGTTAAAAATTGAAATCTTGTCAAATAAAATAGGGGTCTGGGCTTATAAATTAAAAAAAAAATTATTGAGTAATGCTATCTTCACGTATCTTATACTTTGTTACAAAACAATAAAATAATTTTTTTTTTCTAAAATGGTTAAAAAATATACTTTAAAAAATGTTAGAAACTAGAAGAAAAGAAAGCATATATTTAAATAATAAATTTTAATAAGAATATAAATGAACTAAAAATAAATCTAAGCACTAATTTTATTTTTAATAAAATTTTATTAAATATATTATATCTTATTTAGAATTTATTTCTAATTTTATGATTTATTTTGTTTTATTCATAGTGTAAATAACCTAGGTAGGGGTGGTTAAGCAACTTCTTACGTTATGGGTATTTCCAGGCCCGTCTCAAACTTTACAAGGGCCCTGTACTAATTATAAAATTGGACCCTTAATTTATTCAAAATTTAAACAAGTTATATATAATAAATATATTTCCAACACTTTTACATGACAATTTCCTAATTATTAAGCGTGATATTTGAAGAGACATCAGAGGAGTTATTGATTATGGATGTGATTAACTGAATAAGTCAATTTTGGTGGGATTTTGCTAATAATTAGATGCACCTATATAGAATATTTACATGGGTTTTTCTGATTTGGGGGCTCTAATAATTTTGGGACCCTGTGCTATTGGGCTCCTTGCACACCCTGCTAGACGCCCTGGGTATTTCTACTTCTTAGTAACTTATAATACCTGTGTTTTTGTCCAACCAAACAACTATTTTAAATATCACTTTCACGTATTTCAAACATCTATATAAATGACTGTCAACCAAACGATATGTATTAAACAAGTGCACACAGTTCACCGTGTAAATGACTGCGAACCAAACGATATGTATTAAACAAGTGCACACAGTTCACTCTATTCAAGTTATAGTTGGTATCTGCGATCTAATGCATAGCAATGGTAATTTGTACTCTCCTACTGAGAAGAGTTTGATGATTCAAACACAACTACACAAGTGTTCAAGTATCTGCTATTATTTTTAATGTAGTTAATTCATTAATAAAGGCTAAACGTAGGACTGAGCAAAAAAAAAAAAAAAACCGACCGAACCGAACCGGGTCGAACCGACCAAATCGTATTTTATGGTTTTTTGGCGGTTTGATTTGGTTTAGGTTTGATATAAATTAAAACCGTTATTTAATGGTTCGATTCGGTTTTCATATTCAAACCGGACCGTTCCATTTTATTATATTATAAAATAATATATTTATTCATTTTATTGATATCTCACATCTTACACTTTATTATATATATTTCTATCTTAAAATCCTAAGTAAATAATACATATTTTTTATACATCATATCTTGCACTTTGCAATTTTATTCGAAAATGATGTTATTTATGCTTTAATTATTAATATCAATATATTTTTGTGTAGTAGCTACCTATCAAATTTTAATAATATCATTAATTTTTTAGTTCATTTATCTTCGAATGTCTAGTTAGGTTTAAAACTGAACCTCCCAAACCAAACCATTTAATTCAGGTCTGGTTTGGTCTTGTTTCAATTTTTAAATGATCTGGTCCGGTCTAGTAATTTACGAAACTACCAGATATGGTCTGGTCCGATTTAATCGTTAAAAACCGACTGAACCGACCGTTGCTCAGCCCTAGCTATACTGACGTGGTATTCACAAAAATAATCTAAAATTGAATAAATATGTAATAAATTAGAATTTTCTCATCCAAACTACAATAATTGATCATATTTTCAATTGTGAAATATCACTTCCTCGTATCGTTGAAATATATAATAATATTTTTGGCAAGAAACGTGCATATTTGATTTATTAATACTAGCCGATAACCCGTGCCAAGCACTGACGAACGATAAAAATTATTGAAATTATTGAAAAACGATAAAAATTATTGAAAAATTATTAAACGGAGCATTATTAATAAATATTATTGAAAAATATTTTTATCGAGAATTGAATGATAAAAATATATAATAAATAAATCACTATTTAATTATGTAGTTATAGACAATCGAACTGTGGATAAAGCTAAAAAAAATTAAAGTAAATAAATAAATCTTGTATGATTACGTAGCTGCAGAGAATCGATCCCTAGATGAAACTAATAAATTTAAAATAAATAAATAAATCTTGTATAATTACGAAGTTGGAAGAAATTGAACCCTAGATGAAGCTAATGAATTTAAAGTAAATAAATAAATCTTGTATACTTACGTAGTTGCAAATAATCGAACCCTGGATGAAGCTAAATAATTTAAAGTAAATAAATCTTGTATAATTACGTAGTTGCGAGGATCGAACCCTCGATGAAGCTAAAGAATATAAAGTAAATAAATAAATGTTGTATAATTACGTAGTTGCAAGAAATCGAACCCTCAATTAAAGTATTTAAAGTAAATGTTGTATAATTACGTAGTTGCGAGGAATCGAACCCTGTATGAAGCTAAATATTTTAAAGTAAATAAATCTTGTATAATTACGTAGTTGCGATGATCGAACCCTCGATGAAGCTAAAAAATATAAAGCAAATAAATAAATATTGTATAATTAGGTAGTTGCAAGATATCGAACCCTGAATTAAAGTATTTAAAGTAAATGTTGTATAATTATGTAGTTGCAGGGAATCGAACCATGTATGAAGCTAAAGAATTTAAAGTAAATAAATCTTGTATAATTACGTAGTTGCGAGGAATCGAACCTCGATTTAGTGAAAACAAATTTGGTACTTTGATACTTTTAGTACCGCGCGTAATTTTCACATTGTTTTGCTTATTAATAAAGAGTATAGATATATCCAAACAAACGATTAAATTTGATATCTCATACAACCAAAATTAAAGAATCAATCTAGTACAAAAATAAATGAGTAAATCTTGGAATCACTACAAAAAATCATTACAAAAGTCATTATTGTTATTTTAGGAATTATTAACTACATTACAATGGTAGTTACTATTATTATTGTATTGAGACATATACATAACTTCTAAAATATGTGAGTCATTATCATTACCAAAATAAGAATAGTGATTAATGAAATATACATAACTTAAAACAGGTTTCTAAAATAAAAGTAATAGTGACTTTTGTAGTGATTTTTTGCAGTGATGCCAAGATTTATTCAAAATAAATACAGACCAACTCTCGAGAGGGGAGTGAAGAAAATTCAATATATGGGTAGAAGAATCAACAACTAGATACTATAACTCTCAATCAAGAGAAACATTTATTGAAAAACAAAAGAAAACTAAGATAAAACAACGAAAGGACGTTTATCATCAGCTAAAAAGACGGTGATTGCTCTAAACTAAAAACAAATTTTAGAATGCCGAGAATAGAGATTTGTCAGGAAAGATTTTATCAACAATTAATTTGTGTATGAAAATCGTTTTTATTAAAAATTTTAAATATGTATACTTCAACTGATTAAAATCGTTATTATTATATATTTTTTAATGTATGCTTCACCTTCGATAAAATTAGGAGTACAAGAAAAAAAAAAGTTGGAGGTGTACAATTTGTAAGTAGGTTCTACGTTTTGCCGAGTCCTGAAGATTACATGTTAGAACTTAGAAACCGTAAGTAAATACTAACATAGAAGAAATAAAAAGGATAAATGATTTAGAAAAACAAAAGAAGGATTTGTGTATGCTTGCATTTGTGATTTGCCACTTTGATCATTGTCAGAGTTTTGCTCGGTTTGTGGTTCCTTAAAGAGGATGAGAAGTTGGGGAGCCTGACTGTGAATTTGAATTTTTTTTTTTAGGACATGCATTGTGACTGATGGCAAGCATAGTTCTATCGAAAACTGATACACGAGAGTTGTGTGTCTCATGAGATGGTAGCAGTTAGTGTTACCGTGGTTATGCATCGATCTTTTCTGCATGGATCAGAGGAAAAATCAGGGAAAATCCACTGGACAGTGCGTTATCATCAGGGACAATCTACATGGACAATTCACAGGACCTTAAATACTAGATATTAGTGACAAGCGAGATGAATATCTCAAGGGAGGTTCATCCACCAACCATGATGGGCAAGTGACAATGCAATGATTCTAAGTAGAATAATTTAGTATAAATATTCTCTTAACTTAGTTTGAACGATTGTTATTTAAGTTTGGAGTTTGTTCCTCTCTTAACAACATAGAAATTGGAGTTTAGTTCTGGGTTTGCCCCATTATCTCTTGCAGTCGAGACATACTTATAAACGTGAACTCACTCTTTTGAGGAGTCGGATTTCTGTAATGGATTCTTGTTATTACTTCTTGAATTTTTGTCATGAATTCCCGTTATTATTTATAAAAATTTAGATGATTAAAAAAATAAGAGAGAGTAGAAGTAGAATTCCTAGGTTTTTTAAGCAGTTCATTTTAACGGGGACTCAGTCCCCAAATCCAACAGAAAATGACAGGTATATACATATAGGTTGGTAAATGATTATTTTAGTTGCTTGCATTGCATTTGCATCTACCTCCCAAGTCCCATGTGCATTCTAGATTTTAATAATGAAATAAAAAAAGTAGACAGGGCATTGACAAAAACTTCCCAGTAATCCGTCCTTTGTAACATGCCTAATCCCAAATTATCTATACATAATTTTGATTTTTACAATGGGAAAACAACAGTAGTTAGACTCGAATCTCGGGTTGGTTTGGTTTACGCTGCTTAATCTTACCCACATTCTTACGTCACACTCTTCCTCTTTTTCTTGTAAATGCGACTCTATTGAATTTATATTATTCTTAGATTGAATTGCATTGTTCCATCTTATATTAACTACCTTAAATTGTGATTAAATTAAATAAATTCCATTTATTATTTTATTCTAAGTCAATAAATTTAATTAACTCAAATTATGTTTATATTAATATTCCTTTTGGTTACGAACTACTAAAATTAGGTCAATAAATTAATACTGGAAGTGAGAACTCGTCTGCTATAATCTGAAGTAGACTATTATGCTAATCATTTATAATCATTTGTAGCATCGCTAAGTTATGATTTTGTTAATTAATTAGGAGGGAATATGGCCAAGACTGATGGAGACGCAACATCTGACTCCGTATAACAAAGTCACCATCACTATATATGGGAATTAAAAATTATATTATGTTCCTTTAAGGTCCATGGAAAGCGAAATTTCTTACTTTATGAGTAGTGCTAAATGAACAAAATTTGGTACAAAAAAATTGTTATCAAATGACATGGTTTGTTTAATATATGATAGTTTAGAATATTTTGATTAGTGTTATTTGTTGAGAGTGTTACTGCAGTGAATAATAAGGGTACACACAACTATAATGAAGATCAGTTACAGAGTAACAAAACTGTATAAAATCAGTTACAACTTGCTAGCTGGAAATGACACATAACACAGAGGATATAAAATCACATTGCTGAGCTGAAGATAGTTAGTTAGAATGTTGATATCTTACTATACTCTATTTCTCTAGATTGTGCAGAATCTCTAAGATTTAAATGTTGTTTTCTTTCTCTAAAACTTAGTGTGTTCTTAAGATGAAGATGTAATCAGTACAATGGAACTTTGATTGAACGTTGATGGAGTTCTGTTAGTTTGATTTCATTTCAGTAATACAAAGTTCAGTAAGTTTGTTTCATTCTCTAGTTCTTATCATTGTAATATGGTATCAGAGCATCGTTGCGATTCTGTGTTGTTGATTCCAATCTGAATTTGATAGTCGATTCATTGATATGGTTATAGATTTGTTAATTCGAGTTTTGAGTTGATCTTTCCTCACATTTCTTGATAAGTTTTTGATTCATCTTCAAACTCTTGGTTCTATATTTCATAATCTTTGATAATCAGAGAGTTTTTTTCATCATCTCTGTAATTTGTTTCTTAATTGTGAAGCATTTTTCTTTTCTCGATCGTTGATTGAAGCATTCTATACACAAATCTCATTTGATCATTTGATTGTTTTTCTACATAAGAACTGTTTGATCATTTGTTACAGTGAATAATATTACTCAAAACACTGATCCTTCGCAAGATCCTACATCTCATTATTACCTACATCCTTCTGATAATCCTGGTATGAAATTAGTGTCGATGAAATTTGATGGAAAATCATATGTTGACTGGAAACGATCAATTCTTATTAGTCTTTCGGCTAAAAATAAGATAGGCTTTGTTGATGGAACAATTACTAAACCAGTATTCAATGATTCTACACAAAAGGCTTGGGAGAGATGTAATTCTATGATGATTTCTTGGTTATTAGGAGTTCTTGATCAGAATATAGCTAGAAGTGTTTTATATTTCAAAACTTCAAGAGAAATATGGTTAAATCTTGAAGAAAGGTATGGAAAAGCATCTGGAACTTCTCTGTTTGAGTTGCAGCAGGCTTTACATAATTTGAGACAAGGACACGATGATATGCCTAATACTTTCTCTAAAGTTTGCAAACTTGTCAAATCCATTATGGTCTTAAGAAAGCTTCTCGACAATGGTTTGCCAAGTTAGTGGGGGAATTGCAGCATAAAGGTTATCAACAGTCTAAGAATGATTATTCACTGTTTTTGAAGCATAATGGTGAACTGATAAATGTGATAGCAGTCTATGTTGATGATATAATACTCACCGGTGATGATATTTTTGCTATTCAAGACATTAAGAGGCATCTTGATGATGTTTTCAGTATTAAAGATTTGGGAAGACTTAGTTATTTCCTTGGAATTGAAGTTAGTTATATTGAAGATGCAATTACTTTGACTAAGAAGAAATTTACTAGGGAATTGCTGAAAGAAGCTGGCATACAAGATGATTTCAAATCTGTAGTCACTCCACTTCCTATTAACCTCAAGCTGAAAGCTGATAAATGAGAAATATTTGAAGATCCTAGTCTTTATAGGTGTTTGGTGGGAAAGCTTAATTTTTTAACTCATACCAGACCTGATCTATCCTACACTGTTCAACAACTAAGTCAGTTCTTACAACAGCCTATGATGTCACATTACAAAGCATTACTACATGACATAAAATATGTAACTTCAACAACAGGACAAGGTATTTTACTGGAAGGAAGTGATCAACTGGTATTACAGGCCTATTCAGATTCAGACTAGGGTGCTTGTTTGGACACAAGAAGGTCAATTTCTGGTTATGTGTTAATGTTGGGAAAGTCATCAATAAGCTGGAAATCTAAGAAACAAAGTGTGGTATCAAGAAGTTCATCAGAAGCTGAATACAGGGCTATGTCTGCAGCTGCAGCAGAAGTAACATGGATGGTAAGATTGTTAGAAGAATTGGGAGTAAAAAGGCTAAAACCCATTACACTACATTGTGACAATCAAAGCGCAATCCATATAGCTAAAAATCATATACACCATGAAAGGACTAAGCATATTGAAATAGATGTGCACTTTACTAGGGATAAGGTGATGGAAGGATTGGTGGAAATCTCATACTTACCTACTGAAATGCAAATTGCGAATGTGTTTAATAAAGTCTTACCATCTGGACACTTTAATGAATTACTTTGCAAACTTGGCATGACTAAAGAAATGCCTAGTTTGAAGGAGGGTGTTGAGAGTGTTACTGCAGTGAATAATAAGGGTACACACAGCTATGATGAAACTCAGTTACAGAGTAACAAAACTGTATAAAATCAGTTACAACTTGCCAGCTGGAAATGACACATAACACAGAGGATATAAAATCACATTGCTGAGCTAAAGATAGTTAGAATGTTGATATCTTACTATACTCTCTCTCTAGATTGTGCTGAATCTCTAAGATGTAAATGTTGTTTTCTTTCTCTAAAACTTAGTGTGTTCTTGATGGAAACAAACCACTAATGAAATCAGAGAACAAAATTGCATATTATTCAATAAGAAAGCTATGGCTTATATAGAAGCCTTACAACGTACAGGAACCATAAACCAGAGAAACAAGGAGATAAAAATGGACACACAACTACACTAACTCTAAGTGCAACTAGTGGAGAAAGACTAGGTCATCATCTCCTAAAAACAAGCATGACTTATTTTATTTATTTTTACTAAATATAAACCCAACAAATCCTCCCCTTAAACTGAAATGCTAATCACAGCATCAGTTTAAAACTTCCAGCTTCTGAACTCCGAGCAGATTCCTGAGCTTCACATATTGGTCCAGTTTGATTGGTTTGGTCATTATGTCTGCAATTTGATCATTCGTTCCACAGAAAACCAGCTGCATAGCTCCTTCTCCTGACAAGTTACGCAAATAGTGAAACCTTACATCAATGTGTTTTGTCCTACGATGCATAACTGGATTCCTTGACAACTTAATCGCTGAACTGTTATCACACAGAATATCAATGCACACAGCACCTACAACACCTAGTTCCTGCAACAATCCTTTAATCCAAATGCAATGACATGCTGCTGATGTTGTTGCGACATACTCAGCTTCAGTAGAAGACAAAGTAACTATGTCTTGTTTTCGTGAACTCCAACAAATTGCTGCTCCATTTAGCAAAAACACATACCCAGAAGTACTCTTTCTGTCATCTAAGTCACGAGCATAATCACTGTCTGTGTAACCCAGAAAATTCGTGTTTAATGACCTTCCATAAAAAATTCCAAAATCCATCGTTTCCTTCAAGTACCTCAGTATCCTTTTAGTAATCAACATATGTTCTTCCCTGGGATCAGCCATAAACCGAGATACTAAGCATACTACAAACATTAAATCAGGCCGAGTTACCGTCAGATACATAAGACACCCAACCAGCTGCTTATAGAGTGTTGCATCAATTCGATTGCTTCCTTCCTTTGAAATAACTGTCCCCGGAACAATTGGGTTTTTGACAGCATTGCAGCTCCACATATTGAATCTTTCCAAAACTTCTTTGGCATATTTCTTCTGACAAATGTGTATACCATCGTTCGTTTGTCGAACTTCTACTCCAAGAAAAAACCTCATCTTCCCCATGTCTGTCATCTCAAACTCCCTTTTCATTGAAGCCTTGAATTCTGCACTCATGAGTTCATCATTTCCAGTAAATATTAAATCATCGACATAAAGACTTACCATTAATATTCCATTTCCTGCTTTCTTCAAAAACAAAGTGTGATCATAGTTGCTTTTCTGGAATCCTTCCTTCATGAAATAACTCTCAACCTTCCGAACCATGCTCTTGGGGCCTGTTTTAGACCGTAGAGGGCCTTCCTTAGTCGATAAACTTTGTCTTCCTCCCCTGCTTTGATAAACCCTTCAGGCTGATCTACATAGACTTCCTCCTTGAGTTCTCCATACAAGAAAGCACTCTTGACGTCTAGTTGATGAACACACCATCCTTTCTGAGCTGCTACTGCTAAAAGACTTCTGATTGTATCCCAACGAGCAACTGGTGCAAAAACTTCAGTGTAGTCCACTCCTGCAGTTTGTGAGTACCCTTTCGCAACTAGCCGTGCCTTGCATTTTTCCACCTCTCCTTCTTCATTCAGCTTTGTTTTGTAGACCCATTTGACCCCAATTTTCTTTGCATAAGGTGGCAAGTTAACAAGCTTCCAGGTGTTATTCTTTTCTATTGACTGAATCTCCAACTTCATTGCATGTTTCCACTTTTCTTCTTTTGCAGCCTCATTGTAGTTTACTGGATCAGCATAGCAGACATTCAGAGCAAGATTTGTGAATTCTTCCTCGTCTAAATCTTCTCCACTTACAAAATCACACATCCATCCTGGTTGTCTTCTTTCCCTTTGAGTTTCTGTCCGTGAGCCTTCTGTGTCATCTTCGATAGTTTCACCATTTTCTTCTTCTGGTTCTGTAGTACAATCTTCTTCATCAGATTCTTCTTCTTCATAAATTCCATCATCTCCCCAAGCAAGAACATTCTGCTCTGATGAGTTGTGTAGATTCCACTCCCACTTAGAGTTTTCATCAAATATGACATCCCTGATAATAATAATTTTCTTTGTGATTGGATCAAGCAGTCGGTAGGCCTTTGTTTCACTTGTTTCATCACTAACTCCGAGTAAAATACATTTGTGACTACGATCGTCGAGCTTTATCCGTTTCTGCTCAGGAATATGAACGTGACCTATAGATCCAAAAACTCTAAAGTGAGCAACTCCTGGCTTGATTCCTGTCCATCTCTCTTCAGGTACCATGTCTTTTACTGCCTTTGTGAAGCTTCGATTTAAAACATGAGTTGTCCACCTTGCTGCTTCTGGCCATAAATACCTTGGCATTTCCTTTTCTGAGAGTAGACAACGAACCATGTTCATGATTGTTCGGTTTCTCCTCTCTGCAACTCCGTTTTGTTGAGGAGTGTATGCTGCAGTCAGTTGGCATTTTATTCCTTGATCTCTGCAGAACTTGTTGAATTTTTCTGAATTGAATTCGCCACCCCTATCCGTTCGTAGTCCTCGAATGACAGTTTTGGCTTCCTTTTCAACAGAGGTTTTAAAGACTTTGAAGGCTTCAAAAGTTTCGGCTTTATCTACAAGGAAAAATATCCAACTTTTCTGCGAGAAATCATCAACAAGTACCAGTAAGTATCGCTTACCACTGTTAGAAACTGGAGTGATTGGTCCACACAAATCAGCATGAAGTAGTTCTAGTTTCCCTGCTGCCCTCCATTTGCTTTCCTTTGGAAATTTTCCTCGATGCTGCTTCCCTACGTTGCATATCGTACACACCTTGACTGTGTCCTTAATATTTGGTAACCCTTCTACCATTCCTTTTCTCTGCATAAGCTGAATAGAATTTTTGTTTAAGTGTCCAAACCTTCTATGCCAAAGATTTCCCAGATCTTCTTCATCCACCTTGAGACAGCTTACAGACATCGCCTTCTTCTTTGCATTAATCAAGAACATGCGATTGACTGTCATTCGTGTCTCTACGATCAATCCTCTTTGATGATGATAGATCTTGCACGCACCATTTTTTATGACAATTGTCAGCTGTTTCTCCTGCAATTGTCCTACACTCAGCAAATTGCTAGTCAGGTTTGGGATATAATACACATCAGTGACCACTTGTGTTATTCCTTCTACCTCAATTCTCATCGTCCCCTTTCCTTGGACAACCATCTTTGAACCGTTTCCCAATCTAACCGTGGTTCTGAAGCTTTCATCCAACTCATTAAACCATGATTTCTCTCCTGTCATATGATTCGAGCACCCGGAGTCAAGGAACCATACCCCGTTGCTGTCAACACCACCCACGTCTGTGTGCGCCATTAGGAGTAATTCTTCCTCTTCATTAAACTCAACATAATTGGCTCCTTTCTCTAGGCTTGTACACTCAAACTGGTAGTGACCTGCCTTTCCACATCGAAAACAATTGATGGCTAACCTGTTGACATATGATCTGCCTCTTCCACGTCCTCTGAAACTGCTTCATCCTCTATGGGATGTCCATTTTCCTCTTCCTCGAACATTCTTTGGCTCGTTTTCAACTTGTAGAACCTGTTCTTCACTTTTCTTCTCAGTCACCTTGCGTTCATGAACAAGCAATGACGCCTGCAGCTCATCCACGGTAAGACTGTCAATATCCTTTGATTCTTCGATAGAGCAAACCACATAGTTAAAATTCTCTGTGAGGCTTCGGAGAATTTTCTCTACAATTTTGACATCATCCATTGTTTCTCCACAATTCCTCATATCATTGACCGTTTCCATGACTCTTGCAAAATATCCTGTCACTCCTTCTCCAACCTTCATCTCCAAGACTTCGAACGTCCTGCGTAACCTTTGTAGTTGTGCCCGCTTCACCCTAGCACTGCCTTTGTACTTGACCTTCATAGAGTCCCACAATTGTTTGGCAGTTTCTTTCTGGGTGATAGTCTTCAAGGTGGTCTTGTCGATTGATTGAAACAGGTAATTCTTTGCCTTTAGAACCTTAAGTTTTGCTTCTTCAAGTGCAGCCTTTTGTGTTGCATTCGGAGTCTCTATTCCTTTCAGGTCATCAAATCCTGGATCAATGACACTCCAATACTCCTTCGAACGCAGCAGATTCTCCATGACTAAGCTCCAGTGATCGTAGTCTCCATCGAATTTCGGAACTGCCGGTGCCGTGAAATTTCCTGGTTCTGCCATTTTCCTTTTGGTGTTTTTCCTCTCAAACACTCACTTTTCTCAAACTTTCTCACACTGTGTTTTGCTCTGATACCATATGATGGAAACAAACCACTAATGAAATCAGAGAACAAAATTGCATATTATTCAATAAGAAAGCTGTGGCTTATATAGAAGCCTTACAACGTACAGGAACCATAAACCAGAGAAACAAGGAGATAAAAATGGACACACAACTACACTAACTCTAAGTGCAACTAGTGGAGAAAGACTAGGTCATCATCTCCTAAAAACAAGCATGACTTATTTTATTTATTTTTACTAAATATAAACCCGACAGTTCTTAAGATGAAGATGTAATCAGTACAATGGAACTTTGATTGAACGTTGATGGAGTTCTGTTAGTTTGATTTCATTTCAATAATACAAAGTTCAGTAAGTTTGTTTCATTCTCTAGTTATTATCATTGTAATATTATTGGTGTTAATGCAGGTAACCCATTTATTATTAAAACAAATCAGGATCTGCTATGTTTATTTGGGAATTTTTTTGGAAAGATGCCTTTAGCATTTTCCTTTATGTATTGATGCATATTTATATTTTATCGAAGTAGATTCGATGCTTAAAATTTGAAGTGAAGTTAATAGTTATCCTCTCTAGAAAAATAAAAATGCCACTATTGATATGAATTTGAAATGACTCGTATATAAAATATGCAAGCACCGCTTCGTCGATGTTGAAAATGGAGTAAGAAAGCTGTCATGTGCATTATAATAAGAAGCTTTCGGTTGGGAAAAAGGGAGTTTGTTTGTGCAGCCGTTGACATATCATAATTAGAACTAATACTGAAATAGAGTTATAAAATATGCAGTAATATTCCTTACGCAAGTGAAAGAATATGCATGGTTCGACTCTGGTTAGTATGATTTTTAACAAAAAGTACGTTATAGTGCAGCTCGATCTGTACTGTCGTCCCTTTCTGAGTTTCAGACTCAGGCTACCAATCTAGCTACCTCCGGTACCTCTTCGTGTCATCGTGTGTACATTTAATTACACTCCCCAGTCCCCCTGACCTACTGTATAAGTAGCTTACGAGTTCAAAATGATTTTGACTCTCTTTAGCTAAACTTAAAATTATTACGTTTAATAAATTATTTTATTTAAGTGTTTTTATAATTTTATTTATTTATTAATATCTTTGTATATTTTCATAAAAATATAAATTCATTTTTTATATTACAAATTTTTAATAATAAATTAAGTTAATAATATATTTTTTCATATCTATATATTATTTCGATTATGTTGTACTTCTTGAAATGATAAAAATTATTGAATTTTTTATATATACAAATTCACTAAAAGAATGATTATTTGTATGTTTATTCATTGTTTTTATAAATTCAATTTTAATAAATTTAAGTGTATAAATATTAAAATTATATTAATTCTATTATTCTTTACTTTTATAGAAATATTACTTTTTTTCTAAAGTAGAGTATTATTAATAACTCTAATTGTGTAATTGTTTTATAGAAGAGATGTTTTAGGTATGTAGGACTGCTGACGATCATATCAGTATCATACCAAACCATTTAAATGCTTTACACTAATTATATACTAACTAGCTTTGTACCCGTGCGATGCACGGAATAATTTATTAATATTTTTTTACATAATTTTATCTCTTTTATATTATTATTATTATGTTACATAATTTTTGTCTCAATTTAATTTTTCAAAGTAAAATTTATCTTCTAACTAATAATTAAAAAATGTTCATATATAATCTTACAATTTTATTAATTATACATAATATTTAACTTTTATTAAGATATTTTTTAAAATATAAATTTTTATTATATATAATATGTTTAATTTGTTGCTAAAATTGCTGAATTTTACCCTGAAATATCAAATTATAGAAATGAGGGTTTCACTTTATAATATTTAGATACCGTACAAAACAATTTTTTTATATATTTTTCTTCAAACTTCTTGGCAACAAGTTTCCTTTTGCTTCACCTATGTGAGATGATAAAATTCTAGTCTCCCGCTGCCTCCTGCATGTATATATATAATGTTTTCCCTTTTTAATTATAACAATAATTGAACATTTACTGATTTAGCCCTGACGACCAAACCACCTAAACTCTCTTATACTAATTATATATAGGATATAATTATATATAAAGATATAATGACATAAAATTGTTTAAAATGATAAGTAAAAATTTTAAATTTTAAATTAATATTTGTTTTGGTAATTTTGTATTACGAGTAACTTATGAGTTATTAAAATTGTAACAATTAAAATGAATTTGATAAATAATACATTTGAATGATTATATTAACTTTTATCAAATAAAATCAGTAAAATAAAATAAGTCATTCAAAAAAGTATGTTCTACTAACTTATGGATTTAAACTGTTTTTTTAATTTAAGTTATTTTCTAACTCAATACACAAACAAATATTTTTCAGCTTAAAATCAAAAATTATTTTAAGCCCCTGTTTAAAGATTTGCCATGCAAACAACCTCTTAGTTAATTAGTTACTTTTGCAACTTCGAAACTACTTATAAAGTAGGTAATTGGGTTATTCGATGTTATCTTGACTTAAATTGCGGAAGTAAAGTAGAAAATTTGATCATTTTATGCGTCATCTCCAACCCTCCTCCTTACCTATATTTTTGTCACATATATAATTATAGGGAACCAAATCAAATTCAAGCACTCCAACCCTTTGCCCCCTTACCTAAAAATTTTAGGTGAGAGAAAATGATTTCCTATATTTGGGGTTTCATTTTTGCTCCCCTATATTTGTCACATCATCACCCAACTTCATCTTTATTCATTAAATATTGAATACTACTATTATCATCCTTTATTCCTGCTATTTAAATACTATTTTAAAATATAGGGAGCTAATATAGGTAATACCATTGGAGTGAAATAGTTTTTTCATCCCCTATATTTTAGGTATTCACTAATTTAATATATTTTAGGGACACAAAATAGAGAACCCCATTGGAGTTCTCTAAGATCGGTTCTTGCTAAAGGCTTTTAAGATGAATGTCTAGAACACCATTCCATCGAGAAATACCAAAAAAATTCATATTACTCAAGGGATAGCAAAAATATAACAATGGGTAAATTCAATTTTTCTTTAATATCAGGAAGTAGTGGCAGGATGACAAAACAACCGGGGATAAAATATATTATCGTTATTTTTTTTAGATTAACCGGACCTCAAAGTGAATTTTTTTCTAATTTTTAACTAAAAATTGTGATTTAATAAAAAAAATCCTATTAAAATTTTCGGCTTAGCCGGGGCTTTAGCCTAAGTTAATCCCCTGATTCCGCACCTGTCAGGAAGCACATATAGGAAACATTATAAATTGAAGAGAAATTAAAAAACAAAATTTGAAAGTTATGGATGTAGCGGAAAAAAAAATACAAATTTATAAATTTGAAATTGTTAGCTTATGGATGGATCCTTTTAGATCTACGGCATAGAGAATCTATACTCGGGCGTTCAACTGTGCCGGACAGGTACGTAATTATTTAATAAATTACAAGAAGTATTGTGAATGCATACATGATGAGATTACAAAAACTTACATGTTGATTTTCAGCAGGGGGTGGAATGTGGTACGGAATAAAATGAATTCCCCACCACATGGATTATGGTGTGTGTGATAGGTTGATATGGTCATAAAAAAACATAAAATATATGCAAGCAGTCCAAAATGAAGCTTATGAGATGTTGCTATATTTCCTTGCATTGCATGTACTTGTAACATGTATTAGAAACCTTTTTTGCTTTCAATGCCGATCACATAGTTCAGGTTGTTGGTACATATGTTAATTGTGTAAATGAACCACTGTAATGTAAATTAGTACTCCCTCCGTCCCCTCAATTCTTTACATTGAGGGGACGGCACGGAGATTAAGAAAAAGTATAAATTAATAGGAAAAAGTAAGAAAAATGAGTAAAGTGGTGGAACCAATCAATATTTAATGTATAAAGTGGGTATAAAGTAGGTATAGTGGAGAAAAATAGTGAATGTGATTGGATTTTATATTATAAAATGTTACTATTTTTGTTATGTAAAGAAATGAGAGGGACGTACCAAAAAGGAAAGTGTAAAGAAATGAGAGGGACAGATGTAGTATCTCTTTATTAGTTTGTATATAATCAGGTATAAATTCTGATTACGGGAAGATCTCTTGTAATTATTCTGGTACCCTGTACCTATATATATTGATAATAGGAGATAGCCCAAGCAAGAGGAATTCTTCCATATTCTTACATGGTATCAGAGCCTAAGATACGTCTCTGCTGCAAAGTGGACACAACTGGATGTTGTTGTCTTCTCTTGGATATACGGTACAATCTCTGAAGATATCCTCTTAACCGTTATCAAATCAGGGTCAACGGCACAAGAGGCTTGGACTTGCGTCAAGAACCTGTTTCATGACAACAAAAGTGCCAGGACTGCCGATCTCGAGAATCAGTTTAACCATTGTCAACTTGATCAGTTCCCAAATGCAACAACCTATTGTCAATAACTAAAGTCATTGGCTGATCAACTTTCTGATGTTGATAGTGTGATAAGTGATCAGCAGCTGGTTCTTCAATTAATCAATGGTCTTAATCGAGATTATGATACTGTTGGAAGCATTATAAGCAATACTTCTCATCTTCCCACTTTTCTTACAGCCCGTAGTATGCTTTTACGTGATGAAGCTCGTCAATAACGTAATAGTGAGTATGTGGCACTACTAAGTACTCCTCCTGCTGCTGTTTTGATTGCTTCATCATCTCCTACTGGTCTTCCTCACAATAATAATCGGAACGGAAATAAAAACCGCAACCGAGGAAAGAGCAACCGTAATAACAATCGCGGTAAAGGAACCAGCAATCCTCACACAAATTAGCAGCAACCACGTGCGCAACTAGCACCGCAGTGGTATCCTCAATATGGCCCATATTGGCCTCCGACTTGGGTTGTCCCTCATTGTCCATATCCAACTACGGCTGCACCTAGCCAATATAGCCCTGCTGGACTACTTGGTCCACCTCCTCGTGGCCCCGCGACAATGTCATGCATGGTCCCTTCGGTCGATTATGCCTATCAAAGCACGTAATTACCTAATGCCTTCACTACTCAAACTTTACAGCCACCTGATCCATCATGGTATATGGATACAGGCGCCTCGTCTCACATGGCTGCTAATCCCGGTAAATTATGTAATTTAAATAATTCTAGTCCTATTTCTCTTATTTTGGTTGGTAATGGTTCTTGCATTCCTGTTCATGGTTCTGGCACTACACATTTATCTCATTCACATCCTAATCTTATTCTGTCCAATGTTCTTGTGACCCCCCATATCATTAAAAATCTTGTTCCTGTGAGAAAATTCACTACTAATAATAATGTTTTCGTCGAATTTGATCCATATGGTTTTTTTGTGAAGGATCTTCAAACAGGGGGAAAGGTCATGAGATGTGACAGTACCGGGGAACTCTATCCAGTCACCACTTCTACTCCATTATCATCCATTCCTGCGTCTCTAGCAGCTATTTCACCTCATTAATGGCATCATCGTCTCGGTCATCCTGGAGATCATGTTTTTGGTTTTCTTCGAAAAAATAAATTTATCACTTGTAATAAGGAGAGTAGCTCTCATCTTTGTTCATCTTGTGAGATAGCTAAGCATAAACGATTGCCTTTTTCTATGTCAACCTCTGTTACTTTTGCTCCATTTGACATTATACATAGTGATTTATGGACAGCTCTCCTGGAGATCATGTTTTTGGTTTTCTTCGAAAAAATAAATTTATCACTTGTAATAAGGAGAGTAGCTCTCATCTTTGTTCATCATGTGAGATAGCTAAGCATAAACGATTGCCTTTTTCTATGTCAACCTCTGTTACTTTTGCTCTATTTGACATTATACATAGTGATTTATGGACAGCTCATGTGTTAAGTGTTAATGGTTTTCGCTACTATCTTGTTTTACTTGATGATTTTACACATTTTGCATGGGTTTTTCCCCTTAGATATAAATCAGAGGTATATCAAAAATTCATCCAATTCAATATCTTTGTCAAAACACAATTCCAAAAAAATATCATGTCCTTTCAAACTGACATGGGTAGGGAATTTAATAACCAATTATTTCATAATTTCTGCCGACGACACGACATACAATTTCGATTCTCATGCCCCCATACTTCTTCACAAAATGGTAAAACATAACGTATGATTCGTACACTTAACAATATAACTCGTTCACTTCTCATACAAGCCTCTATGCCTCCCTCCTATTGGGTAGAAGCTGTACTTATGGCCACATATCTTCATAATATTCTCCCATCTAAGACTCTATCATTGGAAACTCCAACTCAAGCATTGTACCTTCATACCCCTATATATGACCATCTCAAAGTGTTCGGGTGCCTTTGTTATCCCAATTTAAGTTCCACTATGAAACACAAACTCTCTTCGCGGTCTACTCCTTGTGTTTTTATTGGTTTTCCTTCCAATAATCGTGGTTACTTATGTCTCGATCTCATGTCTAAGAAAGTCATCACCTCTCGTTATGTCACATTCGACAAACATGTGTTTCCTTTCTCCGATCTTAGATCTTTTAAGCCACAATCTTATGACTTTCTCTCATCGACTACTATTTCTCCCCTTGTGATTGATCATTTCATGAGTCAGGAGCACAACAATCCACACATCAAATTTCTCATTGCAGAAATTTACATCCACTAACTCCTCCGAGACAAGCCTCTGTCCCAATTTCACCTTTGCGTGCATATGCACCCTCTCTTCACCAAAATATAATAGTATATACTCGACGCCCTCCACCCCCACCCCTACCAACTGGCCACTCTATGACTACTCGTTCTAAAGGTGGCATATTCAAACCTAAAGTACCGTTTAACTTAAATGCCCAATCAAACATCTCTCCCATTCCTAAATCACATATAAGTTCTATGCAGGACCCAAATTGGAAAAATGCAATGAAAGAGGAGTATGATGTTTTGATTAAAAATGGCACTTGGGATCTTGTTTGTCGTCTGCCAAATGTCAATGCCATTCGTTGTATGTGGCTCTTTAAGCACAAATTTGACTCCACTGGCAATTTACAGCGTTATAAAGCTCGATTAGTAGTAAACGGAAAAAGTCAACAAATAGGGGTGGATTGTGATGAGACTTTCAGTCCTGTGGTTGCTCAAACTGGGTTTTATAAGCAGCAAATGCGATAACTCATTATTCATATATAAGCATGGGGGTGGTACAACCTTTTTCCTGGTTTTTGTAGATGACATAGTTCTCATCGCTTCCTCTACAACATTCCTTAAACACATTATTTCTGTTTTAAGTCAAGAATTTGCTATGTCTGACTTGGGCCCGCTCTCTTACTTTCTGGGCATTTTTGTACAACGTACGAAGAATATTATGTTCCTCTCCCAACGGAAGTATGCAGAGGAAATCCTTGAACGTGCGCATATGACCACTTGTAAGCCCATGAGCACTCCTGTAGATACTAAGGCAAAGTTGAGTGCCGACCATGACGAGCTTTTTGATGACCCAATTTTGTACTGTAGTCTCGCTGGTGCACTACAGTATTTAATATTTACCTGACCAGATATTAGTTATGTTGTTGAACAGGTGTGTTTATTTATGCATGCTCCACATCAACTACACTTCAGTGCTATGAAACGGATTTTACGTTATATTCAAGGGACACTTGAATATGGGTTGTACTTATCTGCATCACCCACTTCAGGTCTTACTGCATATTCAGATGCTGATTGGAGAGGGTGTCCAGATATCCATCGCTCTACTTCTGGTTATTGTGTTTTCCTAGGAGACAACCTCTTATCATGGTCAGCAAAACGACAACCCACTCTTTCCAGGTCTAGTGTTGAGGCTGAGTATCGTGGTGTTGTTAATGCTGTTACAGAGACTTCTTGGCTCCGGAATTTGTTACTCGAGCTTCATGGTACTCTTCGTAAAGCCACGATTGTATATTGTGATAATATTAGTGTTGTGTACCTCTCCTCAAATCCAGTACAATATCAACGCAAAAAACATGTTGAGATGGATATACATTTTGTTGAAAAGGTCTCTCTTGGTCAGGTCCGTGGTTCCATGTTCCTTCTACATCCCAATATGCTGATATTTTCACCAAGGGTCTTCCGTTATCTCTATTTCAAGAATTTCGTGCCAGTTTCAACGTTCGTGCTTTTATCGTTTCAACTGTGGGGGTGTGCTAGCATATATGTGAAAGGCATATGGTTAGGCCTATTTGTAAACACCGAGGATTCTACTCAACATAAACCAAGATGTAATAAGTAAATAATAAATACATATGTCACAGGAATCTGAGAAGATTATATATGTCAAGAGAATGAAGATTAAAGTCATCTACAGTCTTGAAGTAAGTCTACATTGAAAGAAGTTCAATTTATTGTTCAAGCCTCAGTGAAGTATTCAAGGAAGTGGAACAATTTAAAAGTGACAAGAGATTTCAGAAGTGTGACGGAAAAAAGTACAGGTTACAGTCCTTTTTTTAAATAGAAGGAGAAAAGAATCACAGCTTAAAGTCAAGTATGAAGAACAACCATTAAAGTTAGTCGCTCATGAACCAGACAGTACATGGAGTGTCAACGTCAGCCAGTGGAAGTTCGTCATCAATTTTAGTGGTTCTAAGAATTAGTTTAATTCTCTTTTAATATTATTCTAGAATTAATTCATATATTAAATTAATCAATCTAGTTCTTAAGTAATTTAATGTATAAATTAATTCTCAAGAATTAATTTTATTTATGAAATTATTTGAGTCATTTATTTAATTTATTTAATCAGTGAATTAATTCTTTTATTAATTCACTTGTTAAATCAATTAAAAGTAGAATTTATTAAAACTGTTTAATCCTAATTCTAATTAGTACTAGTAGTACTATCAGATTACTACTAGTAGTACTATCCTCCATAGTACTACCGATAGTACTACCAAGTCATTTGGTTAGTACTACCGATAGTACTACTAAGCTTAATGGATAATACTACCAGTATGAATTGTATTCAGTTGGATTGGCGCGTGGGAAGTGATCCTGTTGACTTGTTTTATATACAAGAGTATGATCAAACAAGGCAGAGTACTTCAACACAATTTAAAAGACAGAAAGAACAGCTTCTCCTTCATTTACTTCTGTCATTCAAGCGAACCAACTGCAAAGCTCAATTTAATTCTTGTAATAAATTCTAGCCAGTAAAGTTACATTCAATCAACTAGAATTCAATTACTTGTATTGCTTTGATAATCTAGCGGATCTTTATCCCTAGAATTTCTATCGAACTACTTTTTAGTATTCGATTCTTTTACAAATATAGATAAATTCATGTCGAATTTATTCTAGATTTGTTTTAACAAGAACTCTGTAATCTGTACACAGAATTGTAACACCCTTCAAGTTTAATAGAGTTTTATTTAACTTGAATCTTGTTTCATTTTATTCCGCGGATAATTTGTTATTGAAATTGTTAAATCTACTATCAATACATATTTGATTAAACGGTACTGTTTGTATTCAACCCCCCCTTCTACAAACATATCAGGACCTAACAATATGTTAATTATGTAAATGAACCACTATAATGTAAATTAGTATCTCTTTCCTAGTTTGTATATAATCAGGTATCATATCTGATTATGGGAAGATCTCTTGTAATTATTCTGGTACACTGTACCTATATATATTGATAATAGGAGATAGCCCAGGCAAGGGGCAATTTTTCCATATTCTTACACAGGTCTTAATTAGTTCATGAGATAGTTCATACCTCAGCTCCCGTAGGAACAAGTTCAATCTTTCCAAGGCAAGGATAAGTTCATACAAACCAAACAAACAATACAACTTAAGAAAGTCTGATGAAAAGCAGCATAAAAGAACACTCCTCAGAGGTTCTTGCTCTTAGTCACGTTGGCAGAAACTCCCTTCCCTAGTCGTTTGACCTTGTAGGAACGCTCACGGCCCTTCTTCGATTCCTTCATTTTTGTAGCCAAACAATCTCGAGTCTGATCCTCACTGAGATTAGAGCAAGTTGCAGTGGGGAGTGTGTTCTGGTAACTTCGAATACATGTCAAAGGCTGCTTCAGAGTGGTGCCCCTCGGTGCAGTCCATTCCTGATCAGCATTCAGAATTCGTTTGTTCCTATTTTTTAGCATAGCATCTAAAGGCATCGAGTTAGAGTCATTATCAATCATAACCTTCCTAGGCCGACCTCTCCCACATTTCATCGGACTAAGCCCTAGTGTTCCCTGTCCCTGTTCATGTTCTTGATTCAAAGCCAGTTTCTCATTTCTGATGTTTGTATCAGGGGAGACCAAAGGAGGATGCTTTTTTGGCCTACCCCGTCCTCTCTTGGGGGTCACTTTGTTCGGGCTCTTATTAACCTGGTCAACAACAATCTTCTTCTTCCTATCAGTAGTCCCATGGAGAAGGGATTTACTTGGTCTTCCCTTTTTTGTCCCTCCGGGTCCTTTAAATGTCCCCTGAAAAAGCTCATTGTTTCGATTAGCTCCCGTAGCCCCCACAACCCTCAATTACACTACCCACAACATCAAATTCCTCATCCAACTCTTTAAAATCAGCATCACTAGTTGCTATTCGCCAGCCCTGGACATCCATTTCCTCTAGGAAATTGTCAGTTCTCTGAAGAAGCTTAATAAACCCACAGTCATTGGTTTCATGAGATATTTGGTGACAAACATCACATACATCAAAAGTAGTCAAATAAGAGACATTCACTCTAACAACCGAATTAGTAGCCCCATCCAAACTAGCCAATAAGAAAGCAGACATGGAACACAAGGTAGACCTTTCAACACAAATAATTGCCTCATTCATAGGATTCGAGTTAGTTAGGTGGTCTAAGGTTCTTGGGTCAAATCCAATAGGGGTACCAAGAGTACTAACCAACTGACACAAACCTTTCACTGCCCAATAAGACAAGGGAACATTAGAAAGTTGGACCCAGACCTTAAATACGTCGGCTTTCCCTGAGTATAGGTTCTCCTTACAAGGCTTAAAGAAAACCTCAATAGCATGAGAAACACTATCAATAAACATGGATCACGTAGCTGTAGCAACCAACAGATTCCTTCTCGTATCAAATTTGAACAACAAAGTGCCAAATCTATGGCGAGAAACCTCAATTAAACCCACACATGCAAACTCATCTAACGCCAACTGGCGAAAAGTTACAAAGTCCAATTTAATAGTATTGTTAACCATTGCAGAGCAACAAGTATCCCACAAATCATTCATCACATCAAAATAAGAATCTAAAGGCTTAACCAAAACAGAACCTCTCTTAGACAAAACATGGTAGTGAAACTTACTAATTTCCTTATGCGAATAAGCATGACTAGAATCTTTACCTGATTTAGGAGTACCAAATCTTGAAGTAAAGCTAGATGGAGGATTCTACACACCATCTGCTTTAGGACTAGGCCTTTGCTCCAGAGATTTAAGGTAGAAAATAAATCCATCAGTAAAGATATTATTGCCACAAGAATTCACAAGTCGGAAACCAAAAGCCGTCTTAGTTTCAGATCCAGAGGTAATCATCAAGGAATTCGTCATTGGTAACCAAGGAAAGAGGTCAAGTGTAGGAAAGGGAAAGGAAAAGGGTGAAGGAGATGAAAAGAAGGGGGAGGAAGCAAAATGAGAGATTAAAAGGGGGAAGAGGAAGAGGCGGTGGGAGAAGAAGGGTTAGCAAGAAAGAGAGAATATGATGAGCGTGTGAGTCGATGCTCATTGGATCACGATCAATGCTAATTCGAATTACGTGTTGGTTGGCCTTTTTGAGACAACAAATGGTGCTTGAATCGATTAAATATAAATTACTGTTTGTTTATATGTTTGATTACCCAGCAATTACTGTCACTCGTCACATGATTATAAGTATTCTTGCTCCCAGATGATGTTACTGTCCTAAACATATTCTGCAACTCCATCCATTGGTTACCGGATCTTAGCAATAAGGAATAAGACCACTGCATGAACTTTTTAATTTGTATTAATTTATTTACATAATCTAATATGTCCAACAATAAACATAAACATATATACTTAATTTCCTTAATTGAAGGCAGCCAAATAAGTAGGTTCTAACTTCTAACCATAATAATTTCAGAGTTTAAGAAAACATAATCCAGTAATAATGCGTATATATTTGTCATCATTAAAAAAATGAATACTCATGATCAGAAAACAGTGATTATGAAAAAGACAGAATCTATGTGACTGTTCCATCATCTGAAAGAGTGGAGCTGAACCCAATTACCTGGAACTTAATTAGTTTAATTATGCATGTCACCGCTGATATTGGAATAGTGCACTAAACACGCAGGGCTAAGAAAAAAGACAACAATAGATGGTGATTATAAACTTATGATTAAGGACAAGCTAGTGTTAATTATGATTATGCTAAAAACCAAACTGTAAATATTGTTTCAGAAATCCTATCCAATTTGTTCTCAGATCTCAAACCCTTATCCAACAATTTCTGTTCCTCCTGCATATTAAAGTAACAAATCATATTATTTCTATTTATATTAGCATGATATCTACAAATGAAGTTATATCTAATCGCTCAAATTAACAGCTACGCTTGAGTACTTAACTTGATTAAAATGTTAGGTGCATCTTATTAGGCATATAAACTGGTTAGCTATTACTTAATTGTCATCGCATTAGTCCAAATCTATTTTATTACAGCACCATGCATGTAAAGCATATATACCATTTGATAATTAAGAAACTCGGCCTCACGTTCGTGTGCTTTGTCGTTATTATCAACACCCTTAACCTTATTAGAGCGAAGAATATATACTTGATAATTGAATACAATTAAACACCAATGTTACATCTGCTATGTGGCAGCCTCTCGACGCTGCTTTACATACGCCAAGAGAACACAGCTCATGCGAAGAGTATTTAGTACTCCTTCGGTCCCAGCAGAAAATTAACATTTGGAAAAAAAAACTCGGCACGCATTTTAATACTCTTTTAAAGTATAGTTTCATTAATTGTTATAATTTTTTTTTCTTTTGAATAAAAATTAAATGTTTGGATTTTTATTCAAAAAAGAAAAAATTTAAAAATAAATAATGGAACTATATTTTATAGAAGTCTTAAATGCGTGTCAATCTCTTCATTTCCAATGTTAACAAATGGATGAGACGAGGAAGTACTAATTAAGCCTTTCCATTACTTTACAGGAGTATTTAGAAAAATGTTTAAGTATGTGCGCAGCATTTGCCAGCTACATAGTTTGAGTAAAACAGTGTTGAGCTTAATTAATCAAAGGATTGTCGGCCTCAAGTCTGATGTCATTAGCTGAAAGCTACCGTGCCTGAGACGGATAAAGAGACAGATTCGCTTTATGCAGATTAATTAGCGATAATATGAAATTTTTAAAGGTAGTAATTGATGGTTAAGACGTACAGAAGAACATGCAGTAGTAGCACTCACCTCCTAAAAGTGAACATTAACAAGATAAAGTTTCAGTGTTTGTCTCGGTTATTCTACTATGCCTTTGATGTACCTATCTGCTATCTCTATTCGGTCGATAATAAAATATGTATACTTAAAGTTTCATTGTTTGTCTCAGTTATTCTACAATTTAAGTGGGAGATTATTGAATGTACAATGTAATTGCAGTGTAGCGATACTGTGATAGTATGTTGGTTCGATCAGATAGATCTTTTCGAACCTTTTTTATTCGCGAGGAACTGGATGTACAAAGCCACACCCCATGCCTTCAAACTGATTTTCACTTAAGTGCATGATGGCTGATTGCAACCATTAAATTTCAGTTATTATTCTGTCAAGAAAAACGGGTTTTTTCTATCGAGTATTTCTTATCGAAACATTTTCTATCGAGTATTTTCTATCAATTTTCAAGTCAAATGATCATTTCCTACCAACCCCGCATACGGTAGGAAATGTCTCATTAGACCCACTCATTTCCTACCGTGGAAATGAGTCATGTGAACTCACAATGTCACGTAAAAATTGTCGGCATGTCTAACATTTCACATGGATGACAAGCATTTCCACAAAATCCACGTGGCAGCTGACCTGGATGTGTCACACCCACGTGGCATATGACATTTCAACTGACGTGGATGGTTCCCACGCCACGTCAGCATCCATGTTGGCACGTGAAACCCCACATCAGCATGTAGGGCCCACGTTGACCCGGCCATTTACATTTTCCATCAATAACATTTCTGACTTAAACAATTTCTATCAACGGACATTGATAGGAAATGAGTCATTTTCTACCGATTTCGGGCATTTTTCGATCGATTCGACGGTAGGAAAAAACCGTTTTTCTTGTAGTGTGTTACTACGTACTAAGAAATATTCTTGAGGAAATAAAAGGAAAAGCTAATTTAGTTTAGATTCAGGAATGTTGATTGCCAAGTATGTGATGGTTGTACATGATTCAAATTTGATTACTTCTTTCCTTATGAAACAATTAGAATGTAGATCCCGGAGTACACTTTCACAAGAATTATGTATTGTAATTTAGCTCTAGTGGAGTTGAAGTTCGCTTTAAAAAAACCAAACTAATTAACACTAACACACACATGCACCAGCTTTGTCGATTGTCCATCAGCTGAGGTACATTATAGACACATGCAACTAGGAATGATACTCACAGAATCCCTTCTTCACATTTGATTTATCAATACAATAACCAAAATATTCGGGGTATTAATTTGACTCGTAGAGAAGGAATTTTTTTTAAAATAAAATTGATAGAAAAACTCTTTGCACAGACTCCAAGAAAACAAAAATAAAACAGTGTCGTAAATACACAGACTCTTAAAAAAAATAGTAATCGTAAATAAGGAACTGATCGCTCGCATATAATGCAGAAAAGTTGTTATACAAATTCATCACCTCGGCTGCTAAAATTACAGTCAAATTTAAAATTTGAAGTAATTTGAATGTTATGGACCAAATGTGAAACTCTTATTATAGTCTCGTACAGCAATTTTCTACATGTAAAATAGAGAAAGATAAGATTAAATACGAAAAGGGATCAGTAGGGATGTGACCCTGGATAGCTTTATGATTGCAGATACCAAATAAAAAAACAAAAAGATTCAACTGGGAAATGAGGGCATGCACAGATGAGAAGAAAACGCCGGCGAGGTGGGGGCTGCTACTATAATGATGTCCGTGACAAACTCTCTCTGTACAACTAATTAAGCTCAGCTTTCAGCTCCTTCGAACCTAGACGCTCATTCCGCCAACTGTTTTTTCTCTATCTCCTCTGTTGCAACCCCTTGTTATATTTAACTAATATTTTATTTTCCAATTGTTACTTCCTCCGTTCCTCTCAATTCTTTACATCGAGGGGCGACACGGAGGTTAAGAAAAAATATAAATTAATAGAGAAAAAATAAGAAAAATGAGTAAAGTGGTGGGACCAATCAATATTTAATTTATAAAGTGGGTATAAAGTAGATATAACGGAGAAAAGTAGTGAATGTGATTGAATTTTATATTATAAAATATTACTATTTTTGATATGTAAAAAAATGAAATGAACCTACCAAAAAAGAAAATGTAAAAAAATGAGAGAAACGGATGGAGTATTTATTTTACATCAATCTCTGGACTTCTCTACAACTTTCTTTTTTTCCCCATCAACCAGCAGAGCAAGTGGCATCCTCACATTCAGGCTCCCGAGATAGATAATGTCATGTCTGATCACCTTGATTTCACTAAATTTGAATATGGTACTCCCTCCGTCCCCTCAGTTCTTTACATTGAGGGAACGACACGAAATTTAAGAAAAAATGTAATTAATAAAAAAAAGTAAGAAAAATGAGTGAAGTGATGAGACCAATTAATATTTAATGTATAAAGTGAGTATAAAATAGGTATAGTGAAGGAAAATAGTAAATATGATTGGATTTTATATTATAAAATGTTATTACTATTTTTGGTATGTAAAGAAATAAGAAAAACGTAACAAAAAAATGTAAATAAATGAGAGGGACAAAGAGAGTATTTAATATTGGGATTAAACTTTTTACATAAATTTTATCTTAGGACGGACGAGGCCACGAGAGGGAGACGCGTGTTTCATCTTCGTGTACGGGAAGGATTCAGTTTGGAGTTAATCAAAAATTAGAAATTATAAGGTACTTAGAATCGGATTGCAGATCGTGTCATTATCATCTTCAGTAATGTCCTGGGACTGTACATTGTCTAGTAACAATGAATGTTAGAAAAAGTTGGTATTATATAGCTACAAAACAAACAACAAAAGCAACAATAATACATCTGTAATACATTTGAATGATGATAAATTCGGAAATCATTGATAGATATCGAACATTTTATAAATTTGCGTGATCCTAATTAAGATCTTTACAAGTAGGGTACTTGGAGGTCGTCTGTTCGAAAGGATGGGGGGATGTATTAGCATGCACGTACGCCCACATGCATCAGAACGAAATCATCCGTCTCAGAAATTGTTAATTAAGCCAGGGAGTACTCCTCCAGGTTGATGCTAGTCAAATTAGTGTCCTGATCAGGATTATTGATTAATCAGAGAAACAAACAAACATGTGGTAATTATAAATTGGAGGAAAATATAAACTGCATTGTTTTATGAATAATGCTATGGGTACCGAATTTGGTACAAAAAAATATATCGGATTACATGTGTTAGAATCTGATTGACTCTATATTAATGTACCCACGTGTATTCACATTAATAGTACCAATAAAAATATTTCCAAATGTCACATCATCATTACCGTATCATGTTATACCAATTTTTGATACCCAACTCGGAACTTCTTGTTTTATTGATCTAAAGGTAGGTGGTGCCGCTGCGACCACAACCCACTGTATTATACTACTACCACATTGTTTTTGGTCGCGTTTGGCTTTTTGCAGCTGAGAGCATACTTTATCATAACCAAGGGAAGCTGGGGAAGTCTTGCACATGGGCACTGATCAATAATCAGTACTATATAGAGAATACAAAATTCATAATTTCATGTAATTTCAAATTTTGAGTTGTGAAATTTCCTGACACGTTTGATTTACGAAATCTAAATGTTACTTAAACTAGCTAGTATGATTAAGGGTTCGTATATCCCTTGTTGTTTCTTGTTACTTGAAGCTAATAATTTTTATTCTCTGGGCGACAAGCAGATTATATGAGGTTTAGTAGTGACACAAATGTATACCTCTTTAAGTTAGTAGAATAATAATGCAATCTTATTTATGAAAACATTAATCACAAGAATATATAATACTCTCTCAGTTGTCATTATAAGTGATGTACAAAATGTTTTTTGAGGTTTTTTTAATAAATACTCTCTCTGTCCCATTCAATTGTTCACATTTGAATTGGGTTAATTATCTAGTTGGTCACTGAAGTGAACCTAAAGTATCAAGTTGGTCACCAAACTGAAAATGGTCTCAAACAGATCATTAAAGTTGGCTACGGGTACATTCCGTTAAATAACTCACTTTTTTTAGACTAAAAATGATAATATATTAAAAAAAAATTGATATGACATCAATATGATAGGGTAACATATTCATTTCAGACCATAAAATCGAAGAAATCAGCATGAATATTAGTATTTTTCGTCCATAAAAAAGTAAGTTACATAACAGAATGTATCTGTAATTCACTTTAATGACCTGCTTGAGACCGTTTTAAATTTAGTGACCAACTTGATACTTTTAAGTTCACTTCAGTGACCAATTTGATAATTAACCCCATTTGAATTAGGTACGGAGATCAAGAAAGTAAAGAAAATGGAAGAAAGCGTAGTTAAGTTCGATTGTTGGATAAATCATGACAATCGATTCTCAGGAGCAAGACTCGTAGGCTCCATATTATTAAAAGAGCAGAGGCAATGCATGTTGGAGATTACTGTAAATAACTTGAAAACTAAGGCTATTAACGATTACATGACCTTATATAACCTGCCAGTCATCTCATAATTCAAAACCCTCTCTATTTGTTTCCATACAACTCATCCCTCAATAAACCAAAACTTAAAACAGAACACATTCACATAACACAATGTCAGGATGCAGCAAAATTCGGCACATAGTCAAACTCCGTCAACTCATTCGGCGGTGGCGCAAGAAGGCAGCATTGACTTCCCGCCGCATCCCCTCCGACGTACCCTCGGGACACGTGGCAGTATCAGTTGGAGCCAATCGAACCAGATTCGTGGTCCGTGCAACGTACCTGAACCACCCTGTTTTCAAGAAACTACTTGTCCAGGCTGAAGAAGAATACGGGTTCAATAACTCAGGCCCATTGCTCATTCCCTGTGATGAGTACGTATTTGAGGACATTCTCAGGTGCATCTCCGGCCGCTCAGATTCCAGAATCTCAGGCTGCTGTTTCACTAGTATTGAGGAGTTTCAGAGATACTGCCACGTGGGTCTGCGGAGTAAGAACAATGTTGATTTCTGGGCTGAGTCTCGCCCACTGCTTAACATTGGATTCAGATGAGAATGCAATTTTTGTAAAGCTTTAGCGCTTTCATGATTGATTTGGATTCGAGTTGAGTTGACTAATTAACTTTACAACTGCATGCCAATGACTAAATATGAGTTGGCCAGTTACTAATTTTTTATTTTTGTATAAAATATTGTTTCGGTTTCGGTTTCGGTTTTTCGTTATATTTAATAGCTACCGCCTACAAAATGAAGTTTGCCGGGGGAGAATACTGAAGCCGTGAAGGGAAGATTAGTGATAATCACCCATTGTAAATTATTTCAGTTACTAATTAGAAATGATGGCCGAAATATTTCAAAATTGATGGTGTGTGCTATATTTTTTTTAATTTAGTTTTTAATTTTAGGGAAGTGTAGGAGTAACGTGGGAGTGGTAATGAAATGGAGCAAACAAGCCATGTGAAAGCAGTTGTAATTTCTTTATCTCGTTTGTTATGTTTCACCTGGATAATCTCATATTCACATGCCCCTGCATCAGCTTTCTCTTGTCATGTCATGTCATGTTTGTGTTAGTTTCTTTGTTTCTTTTATATGATTACTTTTTCTGTTTAAAGTCACTTGTTTGATTCCAATTTTAGTCGCCAGGCAAATGGATTGCCGACCGCCTCCTAGACCCAACTCTAATAAGCTACGCTGCAATCTCGACTGAATCGGAAAAATCATTCTTTCTTCTACTTCGAATCATACATTCTCTTAGTCATTAATCTTCGATAGTTAGTACGCCCTCTATCCCTGAGTTCTTTACATTGGATATTGGGGAACGAAAGATCGGCACGCATTTTAACGCTCTTATAAAACAAAACACCAAACTCTCATAAGGAAAGACTAACAAAACCCAAATAAATTGGGAACTTATTGAAGGAAAACAAGAAAACAAAAAATAAAGAGATTGGGGCTTTCCACCGGTGAAAAACCGATGGAAGCCCCCTCAAAAATCTTTAACGGATGCTAGGGTTTGAGAGAGAGAAAACGAGCCAGGGATATAACTTAAATGGAGTACATGTTTGAGTATGATTTTGGTAATTGAGCAATAAAATACTAGCCACAAGGAATTACTTATAGGAGTCTTAAAATACGTGTTACAAAAATTGTAAATAAATGAGAGGGACATAGTGAGTAAAACAAAATTGGTCTGGCCAGCTGAGTGCTGATCGATTTGATCGCATGTTTTGGCTTTTTCCCTTTGTAGAGCCCGGATTTTCGTAATGAATTATCATTATATTATATATAAAAGTTCAATGGTTAGAAGAAAAAAATCTGAAGTTAACAAAGGAAATTAATAGTATTAGTATTCCTCTGTTTCTCAAAAATTAGTGTTTTATAAAATTTTCAAATGAAACTAAATAAACTTTGACCGTTAATTAATAATTAAACTTTTAAATAAAATTCTAAATATGTAATGTATAATCTACAATTAAACAGAAACTGGTTTGACTTTTAAAAATTGTAAATTATCACTTATCTTCTTCTATATATTAAAATCCAACCAAGGGCAAAATATGCCAATAAAATGGCTGTGAAATTACAGTTTTACCCTTATTTATCATATAATTACAAAAATGCCACCCCTCTATAGTTTATGCAAAAATTATATGAAATTTTGTTGCTTTCAGGATTCGAACACAAACCTTCCACTAACAAATAAAGTATCATAACCATTGTGCTACATCAATTTTTGAGTTAACTTTAAAAATCTTATTAGATAAGCTACAGGTTCCCTAATAATCCTATTTTTTCTTTTTTACTTTACTTTTTTGATTAAATATATTGTTGGTTTATATTTCTTATATAAAAAAATTCTAAATTATTCATAAATGTAACCAAATTCAAATTGGGAAAATATGAATTTGTTAAAATTCGTCTCTATGTATATATTAGATTATTGGATAATAATAGGATAATATTTTAAGAAAGATAAATATTTCATTTACGTGTGGATATAATTGCATCATATAATTTTTAGATATATAAATTTAAAGTTGAGTTAAAAAATAATTCTACATCATAATATAAAATATGTTTCAATTTACTTAATTTCTAAACTAGGCTGTTAGATAATGTGTGTAATGAATAATAGACTTAAAATAGATAGTTGAATTTAAAATTATATAAATACGAAAAAATATATATATACATGGAAAAAAAGAGCAGGACAATCTAAATGTATAATTTTACATACATAACAAATTTTTTTAAAAATCTACTTTTATATTTTAGATCATTAGATGCAAAAATAACCCAAAAAGTGTTCATGAAATTACAACTTTACCCTTGTATTTTTAAAATTACAAACATGTCACCCCTTTATTAGTGAAGATAGAAAATGTCAAATTTGTGTATAAACATCGAGAATCGAAATGTTGGCCTCCTCGTAACAGTTTCATGTCATAATCGAGTGTCCTACATTGAGTTTTGAGTTTATTTTAAAATTATTATTAGATAAAGTATATTCACTCATCATATTATTTTTTATTATTTCAACTTTTGAGTAAATAATATGTTGTTTTATATTATTTATACAACATGCTTATTCAATTTTTTAATAAAAAAATGTTAGTTTATATTATTATATAGCTCCATTTTTTTTAAGTTTTCGTAGTTTTAATATATAATTATGTATTTCTTTACAAATTTTATTATTTCACTTTCTGCGCGCTAGGCTTTTTTCTCCCGATTCACCCTTAATTTTTTTGATTAAATGTTAATTGTTATACGATTTATATTTTTATACAATATTATGTCACTTATTAGCTTTATACGAATTATTCAAGTATTGATAAATCTATAATCAAAATTTGATCTAAAATAAGTAACATATTATACGTAACTTTTATATTTTAGAATTATACAAGGGACCGTAAAAAATGGGAATCATAGTTAGGGGTGTTGATGGGTTAGGTTGTCGGGGGTTGGAAGCATTTTTGCAACCGAGTCTAATTAAATAAGTTTGAAATTTTTTAATCCAACTCACAAAAAATTAATTCATGGCCCAACCGTACTTATCATCCTTAAGTTTGCGCCGGGTTGAGTTGGTTTGAATGTGTTAAATAATTTTTATAAAAAATAAATATTATACAATGTCCTCATTTCAAAAATTCAAGTAAAGCTAAAATACGTATAACTTACGATTTTAGTGCTAATATTTTTTTTTATTAACATAATAATTTTAGTTATGTACACGTCTATAAATAAGATGATATACTGTATTATATAATGTACGATTACATATAATATATATATATATTATCGAACAAATTTTTTAATTTAAATAGGGTTGGGTTAGGTCGGCCGAAATATATAAAACTGATATGCAACCATTAAAATCGGTTTTAAATTTTTTTAGACCCAATTAATATCGGGTTTTCTTTGTCGTCTTGGTTGGTTGAAAAAGGGGCTGGGTATATTTTGTTCATTTTAATCGGTTCGTAAGCTGATTTTCGACCGATTAAACCAATTTGTGCCCAGTTAATCCAAATTATATGATTTCTAGATCAATTTCTATAAAAATTGATTTTCCGATCCGATTTTAACACATTCAGATTGTTTAGTCACCGTCTAGCGGTTAATCGCCAGTGTTTAGAACATATATTATACATATAAATACAACTGAGTCTACACAGGGGTTAAATTATTTAGGTATATTATGATTCATATAAGATCAAACACAAAATAATTTATAATTCAAATATTAAAATCGCATGGGATAGAATTTTATGGTTGTGTTAAAAAAATGATTCTAAATCACATGTATATAAATTTTCAATTTGTGTAATTTTTAAACTACGATCTTAGATATTTTATAATTAATACTAAACTAAACATATACAATTAAGTTTAAAAGGGTACAAATATGTACATATGAAGGAAAGAGTAAGACAACTTCAAGATTGACTTTTAGATAAAATAAAGAAATTTTATAAAGTGTTCACTCTATAGTCTTACCTGAATGACCAATTTTATATTTTATAAATATACTTTTATTTCATTTAAATTATATTACTTTACATACGTCTTATACACGAAATTAAAAGTAAGAAATTTTATGATGTATTTAAAGTATATTCGTACATTTGTGACCAATATTATATTACAAATGTATTGTTATTTTATTAACAATACATGAGTTTACATACATTCATTTTATATAAGGAGAACTCTGATAAAATAACCATTTAAATTATCTTGAATTTTTAAATTTGATAAAATTCACTTCATGACATTCAAAACTAAACTAATATTTTGAAGATTAAAAAAAATCATTTGATCTTTATCTTATAGAAATTTATCCAAAATTTATGAAATCTTATTCAATTAGAATATATATATATATATATATATATATATATATATATATATATATATATATATATATATATATATATATATATATATATACTATGCATATATAATATAAATTCAAAATACTATCATTTACCATATTTACAAAATTATTTTGATATGTATATATATTGGTGCGAATTTATTTTTTCAGTATATAAACAGGTCCGTGCCTCGCACGGGCTTTTACGCTAGTTAATTACAGAATTAAGGATGACATACAATAAATCATCTACATTCTCGTTTTCCATTGTTTCCCCCGACAACCTTTGGGCTTTGTTTTGTTCACTACCAAAGCATCGTTGGGCTTTAACGATTCCCAGATTAGTAGTTGTATGTTGGGGTAGCCTCGCTTCTTCTTTTTTTATAATTTTATACAGAATGATGTACTAATATATTATGGAGTATCTGTTTTTGAATCTCTGGGAAGTCAGAACTGTCAAGGCTCATCTTAAATTTATATTAGTACTACTCGTTTGTACTTCCGTACTTGTACTTCCGCTTTCTAATTTATTTTCCTGGTTCTGCCATAGTATTTACAGGAGTTATATTAGAGATATTAAAAATTGATTCCAAACTTTTTCGAATAATATACGACAGAATTTTATTTTGTGAGCGCATATGTATATATATGATGAGTTCGCCAATTTAGGAGAAATGTAACTAATTAAATTTTGTCATGGGTTATTTGGAAAAAGTAATTATATCTCTTTCATTTCTCTATTTAAAAACAAGTATGAACCCTTTGTAAAGGAAGGGTTTTATTTCCCAAGAGGAATTGGGTCTCAAAACATCCATTATGCTCAAAAATAATACTCCATCCGCTTTTTAATATTTAATGCTTGATTTTTGAATTTTGACACACATATTTAGATGCTTTGATTACATAATAAAAATTATTATTTATTATTATTATTTTTATGAATTAAAATTTTGATTGTATTTTTTTCACCAAATTTAAAAAAAAAATATTAACTATACGGTCAAAGTCATGTGTACCAAAAATCAAAACGTGCATCTAATATTTTGAATTAAACAGGAGATATGCTTACAGTTCGATGAGAACATATGTTTGGTTTTGGTTTTTTTTTTTTTTTGCCGAAGAATGAAAAACTTCAATAAATCAAATCATGTCTCAATACATGGAGCAGTTCTGGGTAAACATTTTCCCCACTCCACATACGATTAATCACCGAACTATTGTGTCTCGCTAAGAAGTGAGCCACTTTGTTCGCTGAACGTTTAATAAAATTCAACGCCATTTTGTTTGGTTTGGTTTTTAATTGTTCAAAGTAATATATATGTCCTAGTTGGTGATGTTACATTTCATCGGATTTGGCGGGGTGTCAATTACTACCGAGCTTCGGTGGGGAGGGGAAATCAAATAATCAATTACTAGCAAGCTTCGGTGGGGAGTTGGATGACAATACACCCGTAATCTTAGAAGAGTGCCATGAACAATTAAATTCACATTAATAAATTTGAAACATTGGGCTTTACCCATCGGTTAGCCAGAGAAATCAACCCCAAATTCCCAATAGATGTTTAAAGCAATTTACATTATGAATCAAGCACACCTTGAAGAATCATAGCGGAACCCATGTCAAGCATTTGGCACGGTCAGGCTGTCAGGCAGACTGCATGCATGCCCCCCTAACTCCGCGTCTGTGCCTCTCCCTCCGTATTATTGGACTACTGTTTTACATGTATAACTTTATATTTTCTTCTTTTGTCTTCTCTAATTACTTACGGGGCTTCAAATTCAATCAATGGATGCTAAAGTCAATTGGGAGTGACATTTTACAAATACTATATAATTTCAAAAGAATCATAATGGACTTTAATGAATATTCTACACAAGCATTACTAGCTCAACAAAGTGCAGCAACAACTCTTTGTAAAGATATTGACACAATAGTTGACTTAAGCTCATTATGTGCTCGACACATCAGTTACATGAGCTGGAATAGTTGGTTAGAGTTGTAGAGATAGATAGGTTATGTTTTTCTATTTTGTTTACTACAATGAAAATCAAAATGGTATCAGAGCTTGTTGAATTTGTTTAAACACTTCAATGGCGGATGAAAACGACGATCGTAATTAATCGAAAAGTTTTGTCACTGATTTGCTATATTACTAGCGATCGAATCAGGTTTCTTCGTAATCTCAAGTTGTTATTCTATTCTGATTGTTCTTGAGTATTAGATCATATTATGTTTACAGTATGATTCTTGCTTAGTTTCTATAAAAGGAATCATTGATCTCTTGATCATCGTGATCTTCTAAGTTCTACTTTTGAAATTTTCTGAAATTCTTGATCGTGATTCTTCTGAACTTAAATTTTTCTGGTAATTGATCTGTTACATCTTCTTCATACCTGCAAATCGATCCTTGTTTTTTTTTAAATCGAACAATTCTCTATACCTGCATATATGTTACTGAAAATGTCCACATCAAATACAAATCAAACCACTACGCCAAACACAAATCAAGATCCATCAAGTGTTTACTACATACATCCATCCGATGCAACAACAAATCAGTTAGTTTCGGTAAAGTTTAATGGGACTAACTATGTTAATTGGAAGCGTTCGATGACTCTCACTCTTTCTGCTAAGAACAAATTGAGTTTTGTGAATGGAGCAATTGTTATACCTGAACCTACTTCTGATGAATTCTTTGCTTGGGAAAGATGCAATTCTTTGGTAACTTCTTGGCTTTTGTTCAACTTGGATGAAAACATTGCTCGGAGTGTGTTATTTCTCAAAACTGCTAGGGCTATCCGGACAGATCTTGAAGATCGATTTGGCTATGTGTCAATGACACAAGCATATTCTTTAGAACAGAAACTGACATAAATATCTCAAGGTAAACAGAGTGTTTCTGAATTCTATACTACTATCAATGGATTATGGGATAATCTTGATGATGCCAGTCCATTGCCTCAATGTACATGTAATAGTTGTACTTGTAATCTGAGCTTGAGAGTGCAGCAGAAACATCATGAAAATAGTTTGTTACAATTCTTGATGAAACTGAATGAACATTACTCCACAGTAAGAGGCCATTTGCTGCTTATGAGTCCTTCTCCCACAGTTGCTCAAGCTTACAGGATGATTGCTCAAGAGGAGAATCATAAGGAAATGTCAAATAATCAACTGGATAGCATGGATTTTTTTGCAGATAAGAGATTTTCAAATCATGGAAATGGTGCATCAGGTTTTTCTGGACATTATACTGGTAATCGAAATGCTGGTAATTCTACTGTTATTCATACTGGAAATTTTGGCAATTATGGACAAACCGGTACCACTGGAGGAAACAGAAAACAAAAATCAGGATCTAACTACTATTGCACTCATTGGAAGGTACCTGGTCATAGTATTGACAGGTGTTTCAAATTGAATGGCTATCCTGCGGGATTTAAACCAAAAGAAAGGAAGTTTGTTGCTGCTGCAACTACTAATGAAGATAATTCTACTACTATAAGTGAAGGGCCAAATATGCTTTCAACTGAACAGTATAGTCATCTTCTCAATCTGTTGTCCAACCATAAAATTGCTGAATCAAATGCTGGTGCAAGTTTTCGTTTAGACTGTAACACAGATATCAATCAAGCTCATTTGGCAGGTAAAATCTGCATGATCTCTTGTCTTGATTACAACTGGCTCTTAGATAGTGGAGCCACGGATCACATTTCTCCTAATTTGACTGATTTTATTGATTATAAGTCTGTCAACAGTGCAGAACATTGTATAAATATTCCAAATGGTAAGAAAATACATGCATTACGTATTGGAAAAGTTGACTTGGGAAATGACATCATTCTAGAGGATGTACTACATGTGTGAGAATTTCAATTTCGACTTATATCAGTTTATAAGTTGTGCAGAGATTTACAATGTCAATTGACATTTAGTACTGATCATTGCCTATTACAGGACCATTCTCAGAAAAGACAGCAAATTCTTCTTGGTAAAATACAGAATGGACTCTATACGGTGGGTTCCAGTTCAACATCTTCCAAATATTGCTTTAGTGCAGCAAATGAAGCACAGTTATGGCATCTCGGACTTGGCCATTTGCTTAATTCTCAGCTGAAGATTTTACAGCCTTCTTGTGATCTTACTTCTCTTCGAAATTCAATCTGTCAAGTTTGTCCACTTGCAAGACAAACAAGAACTTCTTTTTCACATAGTACTATTAAAAGTACTTTTATATTATAGTTGATACATGTGGATTTATGGGGACCATACAAAGTAAAGACTCATCTTGATTGTTCAATGTTTGTTACTATTGTGGATGACTTTAGTCGATATACATGGATACAACTTACTAAATACAAATCTGAGGCTGCTGTTGTTTTAGAAAATTTTATTTAATATGCAGAAAAACAGTTTGGTACTCCCGTTTTGTGTTTGAGATATGATAATGCAGCAGAATTGTGTGAGGGAAGAATGAAAAGTTTTCTTATCAACAAAGGGATAATTCATCAGACTAGTTGTGTTTACACACCCCAACAAAATGGGGTGGTAGAGAGGAAACATCGTCATTTACTAGAAACTGCTCGGGCATTATTATTTCAGTCTAGAATACCAGAAAAATACTGGGGCGAATGCATTCTTTGTGCATCTTATTTAATCAATAGGATGCCATTGTCTAGTACTGGGACTTTGTTTACGTCTCCGGAGTTATATCGTTCTTTAGTGGGGAAACTCAATTATTTGACTAACACTCGACCAGATCTCAACTATTCTGTTCAAGTGCTTAGTCAATTCATGCATACTCCATGTTTGCCTCATTGGGATGCTTTACAACATACTGTTCGTTATGTGGCAAACTCTCCACATCAGGGTATTTTATTAAGAGCAACTGATCAACTAACATTACAGGCTTATTCTGATAGTGATTGGGCTTCTTGCCTTGACACTAGACGCTCTATTACTGGCTATATTTTACTCTTAGTGTCGTCTCCTATTGCCTGGAAGTCCAAAAAACAAGGTACTGTCTCTCGTTCTTCTTCTGAAAGTGAGTATAGGGCCATGGCTTCTGCTGCTGCTGATGTTACTTGGACTGTAAGATTGCTTGAAGAACTTGGTCTTAAACAACTCAAACCTGTTGTTCTTCATTGTGACAATCAGTCTGCGATTGCTATCGCCAAAAACCCGGTGTTTCATGAGCGAACAAAACACATTGAGATCGATTGCCATTTTACACGTGACAAAGTGATGGAAGGTCTTCTCCAACTTACTTATCTTCCTACTACTCATCAACTTGTGGATGTTTTCACCAAAATTCTACCTACACACCAGTTTAATACTCTTTTGTCCAAGTTGGGAGTGTGTTCTTTATCCCCTCCCACCTTGAGGGGGGCTAATGAGTATTCTACACAGGCATTACTAGCTCAACATAGTGTAGCAACAACTCTTTATAAAGATATTGACACAATAGTTGACTTAAGCTCATTATGTGCTCTATAGTAGACACATCAGTTACATGAGCTGTAATAGTTGGTTAGAGTTGTAGAGATAGATAGGTGTAAGTATAGATAGTTAGTTAGAATTGTAGAAATTGATAGATGTAAGTATAGATAGTTAGTTAGAGAGATAGAGTATAAAGAGATGATGATACACTAATCATTCTACTTCTTCTTCTTCTTCGATGAAAACTATTCTGTTTTTCTATTTTGTTTACTACTATGAAAATCAATAGACTTGTCAAACTCCCGCTTGATATGATTTTAATTGCATGTGCACCGTAAATTGTTACTAATAATTTGTTGTCAGGGGCGTAGCAGAATTTGGAATCAGCAGGTTCAAAAAAAAATTTAAGCTCAACCAGGAGTATAGAAATTTTGTGAGGATAAATTAATTTATGTGAAGTTTAAATTACAAAGAACAAAATTAATTATCTACATAAATTAATGGGATCAAATTCAGATTTATTACTACAAAAATAATTTTTTAGTGGGGTCAACTTTGAATTTCTCTACTATATTTTTTTTTTTAAATATTTATAAATATAAAATTTCATTTTTTAAAATTTCAATGGGATCGGTTGCACCCGCCGGTGATACATTGTGATACATTTGCTACGCCCGACGGATTTTATACTATACTGTTGTTACTTTGAAATCATAAGTAAAATCCAAATCATAAGACGGAGAGATCTGACCTTTAGTGATACACTAATTCTCTTTTAATTTCACGTGGTAAACCTTTTTTTTAACATGTTAAGGGGTTATTTAGCGATAAATATGTGTTTACTTCTCCGGTTCTATGTAAATGAACAAAAGGTCTGATCCAGTAGCTTATAATATGGGGCCTGTTTGGGCACCGGTTTATAAGTCAGCTTATGATTTATAAACTCATTTCAGTTTATGAGGGGTGTTTGTGTACTCAGCTTATTTGATAACTTATAACTTATAAATTGATAAGTTGAATGTTAGAAATCACCAACATTTTACTTAACTTATCAACTTATTCTTTGATTTCTTTATTTTTTTAATACTTTATATTTTTACCTTTGTGTTTTTAAATATTTTTTTAATTTAAAATGCAAGTGTTGAAATCATTGTATTTAATAATTATTTTTTCAAATTTAATTTAGCAAACTTTTAACTAACTTATAAGTAAATTTATCCAAACACCCGTATAACTTATAAGAATCCATCAACTTATCACTTATAAAGCACTTACTCATTTTAAACTATAAATCAATTTTTTTGTAATACCCCAAACACGCACGTGTTAGAGCATTCACATTGGAGCCCCTATATCATTCCACATCCCCATTATTCGAGGAAAATATGAGTTTTAGTATAAAAATTGATCTCCGTCCGATTCCTCATTTTGGGGAAAGTTTTAGGGTTCAAAAAATGATTCCCCAAATTTGGGGACTTACTATTCATCCCTCATTTCATATTTTATACAAGTTTAATATACAAGTAGAGTAGAAAGTGATAAAATAATAGTTAGTAGTTAAAGTTGTAAAGAGAGGTGAGAGAAATAAGTAATAAAAAAAGATATAGAGATAGAAATGGGGAATGGGATGTAGTAGATTTTTTGATAACAAATAAATTATAGAGATAAATTTGAGAAATTACCATTTTTAATAAGTATATGGGGATGAGGATGGGGAATGGGATGAGAATGCTCTTATGTTTTGAACGTGTTTTATCACTAACCAAAATTGTTCACTTAGAGATGTAGGGAGTAGGGAATATGTGGAGTTCCCAATCTACCTGCTCCCATTTTGCTAAATCTATTCAAATGATTATCGGGTTAATTATCTTGTTGATCATTAAAGTTGATCTAAAATATCAAGTTGGTCACCAAACTGAAAATGGTCTCAATCAGGTCACTAAAGTCGGCTACATAGTACACTCCGCTAAATAAATAATTTTTTTTAGATGAAAAATGATGATGTATTAAAAAATATTTAATGTGATATCTACATGGTAGGGTAACATACCCATTTCAGACCATAAAATCGAAGAAATTATCATTAATATTAGTGTTTTCCATCCAAAAAAAAGTAAATTATATAATAGAATGTACCTGTAGCCGACTTTAGTGACCTGTTTGAGACCGTTTTCAGTTTGGTGACCAACTTGATACTTTAGACCCACTTTAGTGACCAACAAGATAATTAACCCAATGATTATCTCATTTACTTTTCTATGCAAGAGAGTAAGCCCCTTAATTATATTTCATCCGTCTCATATATTTGTTAACATTTAAAATGGAGGGTTCGACACACATTTTAAGGTTCCTATAAAATATAGTTCCATTATTTATTTGTAATTTTTTTCTTTTTGAATAAAAATCCAAACATTTAATTTTTATTCAGAAGAAAAAAAAATTAATGAAACTATAATTTAAAAGAGACTTAAAATGCGTGTTGAACATCTTGTTTCAAATGTTAATTTCCTGGTGGGACGGGAGGGGGTAATATTTAAAAGCAACAGTAGATAACAAGGTAGTAAAATCTTTTTGTCGATAATTATATGTTTAAAATGCTAGACAGTGACAACTTATCCGATGGTAATAATTATTGAATGGAAAACTAAAGGAACAGTCGTAAAAGTGCGTGGTGAGCCCATGAAAACACACCTAGAGCGTATATATTCATTCATACAGAATCCAATGAAGAAATGCTTTTCTTTGTTGCACGAAGTGGATTGGAGAAGGTGGACTCAAGCTGTCGTCGGGACTGTCAAGTATTCAAGTGTCCCTTACCTTATTATTATTTCCTAGTGTGATTAATAATCCAAACACATGACTTTATTATAGGCAAAGCAAAGTAAGATCGAATTTAGCTGGAATCGAACTTGAGACGGGATGTTAAGTCCCGAAGATCCTGATCTCAAATAGCTAAGACACCGGTGCCAGGCTTTGCACCTAATACACCTCTAATTCCCTGTTCATCTGTACTTTCATCTCTACGCGTATTGTGAGATACCATAGGTGTAATTAGCAAAAAAAGAAAACAAAAAGGAAATGCCATATGTGTGTGCCTTACATCTCCCTTAATATTCTTTCGTACCAACAAAGCAAAGGTTGAACTTTAGAAGAAGTGATGGTTGGAAGAGGCTCCCATCCCATGCTCACAATCATTTCCTCCGACATCCCATCTGTATGTGCACTTGATGTTAATGGATTAACTTGTTATGTTCAACCCTTGAACTTTTCCACGGTCGCATCATGCAAAAAATACATGAAAATCAGCATTCCAAATAAAAAAAAACATGCAAATGCTACGGAAAGATAGTAGATAAAATACTACTCCCTCCCTCCGTCTTCTCAATTCTTTACATTGAGGTTGAAATATAAAGAATTGAGAAAAACATTCAAAAAAAAGTAAAGAAATGAAAGGAACAGATGGAGTACTAAACAGAATTGCTCACAATCAAGTGTTCACAACTAGTGAATCAGAAATGAGTAGTGAGTAGTGAGTAGCGACCCCTTTCCCCAACAGAATGTTTGGCTATCAAGGAAGTGAACCCACTTTTGTTATGAGTTTTCTCTATTCGGATTTCAAGTGACCATTAATACCAATAATGAATTTTGACAAAACTGGCCTGCCATTTTTAAGAAAACGACAATGTCACTCATAACCCTCAACTAGTTGTGTACGAGAAGATTAATTTTACGGCTCGTTCCCCGCAAAGTGCAAGTATTTCATTGTGTCTTTACCTCAACATCAACTTCGCTTGCGAGGCCGTTTCTATACATTAAGAAACCTAGGGTAGAATAGAAATAAAAATGCTACAGGTATACCCAAATTTCAAATTATATCCTATATATAATTAGATTAAAAGTTAAAATAGTATATTCATCCGGGGTAAAAAAAGTTAATTTTGAATTAATATTATTAAGTGTACTAAGGTTTGATTTCTCAAGAGTACAAATATTAATATTATTTTTAAATTAAATGAATATGATTTGGTTGTCAAAAAATCACATATCCTAAAAGTTAAGTTTTGATTCGAGTACAAATATTAATAATATTTTTAAATAAATTTAATATAATTTGGACTCCATTTATTTTGCTGAAAAAAATAATATGTTCACTTGTTAAAAAAATATTAATATTAATTATATTATTTATATTAATATTAATTGTATTTGTTAAAAAAATATGGTCACTTGTTAAAATAGGTAAAAAAAACAATTAAATAATTAAAAGTATTAAAATAGGTTTTAAAATATATAACTAAGGGTTGCACTTGATATTTTTGGAAAATAGAGATTTTAGTGATAACAAATATAAAAGGTAATATATTTTAATTTAAAGGTAATTGCCCGTGATATTTTTGGAAAATAATTAGATTTTGTTAAAAAAAACCGTTTTAACTATAAAAGACAATCAACTAGTTAATATTTTTATATTATTTTATTATTTATTAAATAGAGTATTAAAATATGTTTTAAAATAAATAAGTAAGGATTGCACCTCATATTTTTGGAAAATATGGATTTTAGTGAAAACAAATATAAAAGATAATATGTTTTAATTTAAAGGTAATTGTCTTGATATTTTTGGAAAATGAGTAGATTTTGTTAAAAAAAAAATAATTATAAAAGGCAATCAGCTAGTTACTATTTTTATATTATTTTATTATTTATTAAATAGAGTATTAAAATAGGTTTTAAAATAAATAAATAAGTATTGCACCTCATATTTTTGAAAAACAGAGATTTTAGTGATAACAAATATAAAAGATAATATGTTTTAATTTAAAGATAATTGTCATGATATTTTTGGAAAATGAGTAGATTTTGTTAGGAAAAAAATATTTTAATTATAAAAGATAATCATCTAGTTACTATTTTTATATTTTTTTTAGACCGAAAACAAAAACCAAAACTTTCAATGTTTCGACTTTAATAATATAGTATAGATTCGGAAAATTGAAATTAAAGTAGATTGACATTTAAAGAAAAAATATAAAATTAAAAAAAAATATTTATATTAATAATTCAATCCAATGCATATAAGTCAATGACAATAATTTATTAGTTTAACGTATGAATGCATGGTCCTATAGTAAAATAAATACAAAAATTAAATAAATTTTGGGTCCAACACAGTAGTAATATTATATTTTTTGGCTAAATCATTAGGGGTGCTGAAAGAACAAGATTCGCTCTTCACATCTGCATGTATTAATTAATTATTATCTTTAAAAAACATAAAAAAAATTATGAATAATCATGGGGAAACCATTTTGGAATATTATTCCAGCTTACAGGTTTAAATTATTCAATAATCTTACAAAACTAATTTGTCAGCATTTCCAATAATTATAAAACAAATTTAGTAAATAATGTGCAACTTTCTTTTTGGACACTGAAGTTACTTCAACCGAATAAAAATCTAGATTGAGCACTGAAGTTACCAATATTTCCCTACAATTGTGTTCATATTAGGGAAGAAAAATAATCAAATTTTCGTACGTCAATCATCGAAGCTTGTGAGTGGTGGTGACTTGTGACTACCATAGTGATTTGTCTTTATACAACCAGACGGTCCTGAATCCTGATGTCCAACGACGAACAGGCTACGGTGGTCCAAATCCAAACATACCTTGCGGTTAATATCCGGTCCCCTCAATTTTTTACGGCACAGAGTAATGTATAAAGTGGAATTAGTGGAGTAAAGTAGTCGATGCAATTAATTTTTATATTATAAAACTTTAGTATTTTAAAAAAAAATTGAAAAGTAAAGAATTGAGATAGACAAAAGAAAAGTGTAAAACATGTGTAGTATCACTTCAATTTGGTCCATCTCATAACACAATCATAAGTCATAAATTTTGAAATAAATACAATATGCAAATGCTATTTATTTAGGCATGTTGTTCGATCTTATTGTTTTATTAATTATAATTTCAAATCAACTCAAAGAAAAATCACCTTTAAATCCAAATTACCACCCATGTGATTAGGTTGGTCTTGGTTTTTTGATATAATCAAACTGGTGACACATATAATAAATAGTAATTTATCTTCATAAAATAATTGTAAGGTTACCATTTTGTCATGTACAATTAGGGCCGTAAACGAACAAAGCCGAGCCGAGTTTTATCTGAATCGGGCCGAGTTTGATTTTTTTTTAAACGAACCGAGTCGAGTTGAGCTTTCTAATCGAACGAAAAGTGATGTTCAAGATCGGCTCGTTAATAAACGAGCCGAACACGAGTTTGTTCACGAACATTTCGAGTCGAGCCGAACACAAACCGAACTCGAGTTGTTCACTTATAGTTCGTACTTTTATACTCAACCAAATCCAATTTTTAAAATTACTGACTCGATTTACAGTCTCACGCCTAAAATCACATCTTAAGAATACACGATTATGTTTGAATTTCAATACTAAAAGTTAATTTATTTTTTTCTAATAATCATACTGTATTAGGTTAATATTTGTATTTATTAGTAATCAAACCTTACTCACATCACCTAATAACAATAGTTAAAATAAAACAATTTTATCACTAACTTAGAGCCTCTTTATCTTGGCTCTTAACTTGAAATTTGAGGAGGTTTACAACTTTTTTTTCTCCAAGATACTCTTATTAATCTTAAATTCACTAAAAGTCTCATCTTTCTCTTCAATTTTAAGAGGTACGAGACAATTTTAAATAATATTATATAATAAATTAATAAGATAAACTCTCTTTCTCTATTCACTTTCTTTTGTAATTTTATGAATGCAACTTATAAATTTTAATAATGAAAAACTAATTTGGATTGGATATAAAGAGTTTAACTTTTGGTAGTACGTTGATGTTATAACTTTTAGATATAACAAATACAATTCCATGTTCAACCACAAAATAACTAAAATAGATCGCAATTAAGTTTCATTTAACATATTCAAATTGTTAAGGATATTATGAAATTCACAAATTTATAATTAGTTAAACGAATCGAGCCGAGTTTAACGAGTTTGAGCCGAGCTCGAGCCGATCCCGAGCAAAACGAGCCGAGTTCGAGTCGAACAAATGTAAAGCTCGGCTCAAGTTCATTTACTAACCGAACACATTTTAATGTTCAAGCTCGTGTTCATTTAGTAAACGAACCGAGCCGAGTCCATCTAAAACAAACCGAGCTCGAGTCTTTTTCACGAACGGCTCTGTTCGCTTACATGCTTATGTACAAACAAAAGTATCTAAATTAAACGCTCACATTTTTATTGGAAAAAAAATAAAAATAAAAATCTATATGTATAAAGTATAAACTTGAAAGGAAAGTGAAGGGGACCTTTTTGAGATGGACATGTAGTGATATCTGTATTTATGAAAACATTGATCCATATTCTGAAATTACTCCTCCCTACTTTTTCAAAAAAGCTGATGTTTTGGAGGTTTCCAACTTCCCAGAATATCTTTTTTACTAGCCCACTACTCCACCCTCTCCTCTCCTCTCCTCTCTCTCTCTCTCTCTCTCTCTCTCTCTCTCTCTCCTTACTCTCTCTCTCTCTCTCTCTCTCTCTCTCTCTCTCTCTCTCTCTCTCTCTCTCTCTCTCTCTCTCTCTCCAAGTTGGAAGCCTAACTACTGTTGTATAGTTTGAAATTTTCACGGAGCGTAGCAAGCACCTAAATATTCCACTACTCTTCCTTGAAGCTACATTGTCACCGGTAACTTAGCTTCCTCCTTCTCTTCTCTACCATCTCATACTATACACACAGAATACAAGAAATATATACAGAGAAGCTTGCCTTGACTTTTTGCAATTTGTTTCTCGATTCGTAAGTAAATAATTAAAGATCAATAACTGTCTCTCATTCTAATTTGATCTTACTTAAATGAGCTCTCAGATTTCTCAACTTCATTTTTGAGCTTGCTGATTTGATGCTTGTATTAGTCAAGACCAGTGTGTTTTTGTGTTCTATCAATTATAATCTATTAACTCATTATTTAATAGGGAAGTGCTATTAGAATCTTTCAACATTCCAGTGTTTTTGTTTAAGAATTACATTAGAAGATGTTGAAATTTAAGATTTATGACTTATTTGTCTTGGTTATGACTTATGATGACTGCTCGGACTTCAATCCCGCACACTTCTTCGTTTTAGATTTGATTCGAAAGCCTTATGTTTGTATGCAAGGATTATAATCTATGGAATATCCAGAATTCGTACTCATTCTGTCATTCTTCATCTATTTTCGGTTACATTACAGTTCATTCTGAGAGAATTATTGATCTTGATATTTTTTCCATAGAATTGAATAGAATAAGTCACTGAAATATAGTCATTGGTATAACTCAAATGCAAAAGTAGTGTAAATTTAGAGCAAAATAGTCCAGAACTGTAAGATTTAAGAGTAAGATTGTCCTTGTCCAGGGATTACATCTGCATGAAGCAAAAATAGCCTGTTTGTACATTAAATTACGGGGAAGGGGTTTTGGTCTTTCGGATTGGAAAACTAAAGTTATCATAGTACATAGATCCTTTCTTTGATATTACTTCATACCACATTGACTTAATTCATCGAAGTGAGAGAAGCATGTAGAAGATTAAGCAAAACTTCAAATCAAATGCTTGATATGTATTCTGACACCTCAAAATTCATGTAAAAGCCTATAATTAATTCCCTACAAATTATTCCAATTGGTTTCAAGATTATATATGTCTATAGTGATTGACCCGTGGGTATATATCACTTGAAAGTGTATTAGTTTGTGAAGTGTATTAGTTTGTTGATATTTTACAGCTGAAAAGTCGACTGCATGTTTAAAGTTTGATTAATATACTACTAATAGTTCGTACTTTTTTAGTTGCTGCACTTAACATACTAGTACCACTGCATTCCTATGTTTCCATATTGAATTTGCTATGCTGTTATCTTCTTGCTCTGATTACATTATTGTAATAAGGTATACACATGATAAGATAATTCTGTTTCTTTTGCAATATCCTGACTGTTTAAACTCTCTTACTCTTACTAAATAAATCTTCATTAGTTATCACTTGATCTTATTATGGGTTCAGAATAATCTGAATTTTCATAAAGTTTCAGTTTTGAATGTCAATTTTGGACCTGATGCATGTTAGAACTTCTTTCTTTGTTCTTCATTTAAATTATTTTAATACTGTATGAAATATTATGATTTAAATGGTGTGCTAGATAACTGAACCTTTAACACATTCCCAATACTTGCATATTGAATATAAGTCCTACTTACGAACATCAAAGGGAGTGGCAAATGGTTTATTGAGTCCTATGTTAAAAATATACAGTTCCTTGTTGAAATTGCATGTCGCTTGCAAATGAAAAGATAAATGATGCCTGTGGTGGAGCTGCAATGTGTTATAACTAAATTTTTAACACATCCCCAACAACTGAAGGTGCGGCGCTTGAAGAAAATGTCTGTTTATCATAGAATGCATTTTAGGCTCAATTTTGTTGGTTGAATGCATTTCTTTTTCTACGTCGCTTTGGTCTTTACAAGTCAACAGAAACTGATTATATTCTAATATGATTTACAGCTATATATTCTATTATGGACCGACGGAGTTGGCCCTGGAAAAAGAAATCTTCTGATAAGTCAGCTACAGAGAAAGTAATTGCTACACTAGAATCTGCTGGTGCCCCTTCAAGTCTATCTGGAATCCATGTATATACTTCATTATTAATGTTTAAATTTCTCATTTATCCATAACTTTCCTCTATAGATTTTGGAAGATTCTTTGTTCACCTATAGAACCTTCCTAAGTCTAACTGTTCATATAATTTAAATTTGCATCTCGACACCTGTATAGGTTTGACCCAAAATATTATCTATGAGCTAGTTGTAGTTCTTGAACATTGAAGGTCATTGTTTTTTCTCCATTTGCCAAATATATCTTAAACAAAATTGTACTCTGTTCACATACATTTGCTTGCTTTTTAAGCATGTAAAAGACCTCCAAATGTTTTAGCCTTTAGGTGGTGACCTGGTATGTCTAAGAGTAACATTATTGTTTTCCTTGGTTTTTGGCTTGCCTAAAATTTTGTGCGAATTTAAAAAGTCTCCACATCAACATTTTTATGTAGTATCATGAAACTTTATGAATATTTGCTTGACGAATTTATTAGCTGCTTTTCCATAATCAATTTAATGTTGTATTAACTTTTCTCTCTTTCTCAGTTCATGAATATTTGCTTGACAAGTTTAATTGCAAGAGTTTTTTTTTTTTTTTTCCTTTTTTTGCTAGTTTAGTGAAAGAGCTTCTTACTCTTTCATCTTATGCATTATTGTAGTTGCTTAAGTTTTTTTTTTTTTTTTAATTAATATGCTATATTGCTTTCTTGGGTAAGCAGGATAACAACAAAAATCCCAAGTATGTCCAAATTTCTGTGGAGTCATACTCACATCTAACTGGGTTGGAGGATCAACTAAAGACATATGTGGATAAAGTAAAGAAATATGAGGATCGAATGACTATATACGAGGATAGAGTAAAGGAATATGATGAACAAATGGCTTCATACGATGATAAAGTGAAAGAATTGGAAGATGTGGTAGAGGAACTTAATGAAAAGCTATCCACGGCAAATTTAGAGATGGTGACCAAGGAAAGCCTTGTAAAAAAGCACGCTAAAGTTGCCGAAGAAGCTGTTTCAGGTTTGTTGGTTTGGCACTAGTCTTCCATGAGATTTTGGTTCACGCAACTTAATTTATATTCTCTTCCTAGGAAACCAAAAATCTACATAATTGTTTTTTTCTTTTAACAGGTTGGGAAAAGGCTGAGGCAGAAGCACTGACACTGAAAAGTAATTTAGAATCGGTTGCACTATTAAAGCTTACTGCGGAAGACCGAGCATCGCATCTAGATTGTGCTTTGAAAGATTGTATGCGGCAAATTAGAAATGTAAAAGAGGAGCACGAGGAGACACTTCATGAAGTTGCTATGAAAACAAAACAATTTGACATGATAAGGCTTGAGCTTGAAACACAATTAGGTAACTTAGAACAAGAACTTCTTAGATCTGCTTCTGACAATGCCGTGATTTCGAGGTCTTTGCAAGAGCGCTCTAACATGCTGATCAAGATCACTGAAGATAAATCTCAAGCTGATGCGGCGATTGAACTATTGAAGAATAATGTTGACTCTTGCAGCAGGGAAATAAGTTCACTCAAATATGAACTACATGTTGTTGCCAAAGAGTTAGAAATCCGTAATGAGGAAAAGAACATGAGTGTTAGATCTGCAGAAGTTGCGAACAAACAATATTTAGAGGGGTTAAAGAAGATAGCTAAGCTAGAAGCAGACTGTCAACGTTTGCGTGGTCTTGTCCAGAAAAAGTTGCCCGGACCAGCTGCACTAGCTCAAATGAAACTAGAAGTTGAGAGAATGGACAGCGAATATGGAGAAAGTCGTCTAAGGAAGTCTCCTGCAAAGCCTTCTACCAGTCCACGCATGACCCCGTTCACTGAATTTTCACATGATAATGTACAAAATTATCGTAAAGAAATTGAGTTACTCACAGAACGCCTTCTGGCAATGGAAGAGGAAACAAAGATGCTGAAGGAAGCTTTGGCCAAGCGAAATAGTGAATTGCAAGCTTCCAGGAGTGTTTGTGCCAAGACAGTCACCAAACTTCGAAGTCTGGAAGAACAACTACAAGAAAATAATACATCAAAACTTAATGGTCAGATCCTGGCTGAAGGTTCCTTTACTCAAAATGCAAGCAACCCACCAAGCCTCACATCCTTGTCAGAAGATGGAAATGATGATCAAGCATTTTGTCCTGGGTTTTGTGCAATCTCTAAGGCCTGCAATTTTAACAAAGGAAAGAACACTGACAATCCAAGAAAAGGTGAAAATTCTGATCAGCTGGAACTTATGGATGACTTTCTAGAGATGGAAAAGTTGGCGTATTCATCTAAAAGATCTGATGGAACTATGGCAAGTTTTGATTCGGATGCCAGAAAATTTGAAATTGTGAACCGCGATCTGTCAGAGGCCACTGCTACCAAGTGTTTGCAACTCAAAGATCAGAAAGGGTCGGAGTCTTTAGTAATTGAAAGATCAAATGTGGGGGATCTGTCGAAACTCCAATCAAGGATTTCAATGATTTTTGAGTGTGCATCCAAGGAGACTGATCTAGACCAACTTTTGGAGGATATCAGGAATGAAGTACAGGACATGCATGCAAGTTTGCAACAAAACTCTAAGAGTTCTTGCATCGAGGAACCTTACCATACTAATCCTGTAGTTGACAATCAAGCATTTCCTGAGAACTCTAATGACATTGCTGGTAAAGAATCGTGTTCGTCCCGGGGTAACCAAGTTTCTCATACAATTAGTGAAGAATTGGCAGCTGCTTTATCTCAGATTTATGAATTTGTACAGCTGCTTGGAAAAGAGGGCAAAGCTGTCCAGGCCGAATCACTGGAAGGGGATGAATTGACCAAAATATTGGAAGAATTTTCTTCTGCTTTTAATCAGGTTATAAACAGCAGAGCAAGCATGAATAATTTTATTCTTTGCCTTTCTCAAGTATTCAGTAAAGCCAACTATTCTCATTTTGATACCCTGGGTTATAAGTGTACTGAAACTGAACTTAGTATTTCAGATTGCATAGACAAAGTTGCTTTGCCTGAGAACAAGGTTGTTACGAACTCCACACAGGTGTATACAGATGGTTGTGCTCATTTTTCTGATTCCACATCCGATCCTGACATTCCTCATGACGTTCCTTTTGTTCCAACCTCTGAATTGAAAGCTGCATCATGGAATTACTCTTTGGAGGACTTTAGGTTACTGAAATCAGAGAAAGATAACTTGGTGATAGATCTAGCTAGATCTACTGAAAATCTAAAAATCACTATGTCTCAGTTACAAGAAAATGAAGAACTTCTAGCTGAAGCTAAATCACAACTGACATCTGCTCAGAAAATGAATAGTCTAGCCGAAACGCAGCTAAAATGTATGGCAGAATCATACAGATCACTTGAAAAGCATGCAGACGAGTTACAAATTAAGGTAGACTGTCTTCAGGCGAAAGTAGAGAGTCTGGAAAATGAACTTCGAGTGGAGAGGAGGGATCTTGCGGATTCTCTTGCCAGATGTAATGTTCTCCAAGAAGACTTAATAAGGTTAGAAAAAAATTGATTGAGCAAATTGTTCCTTTTAGGTGAAAAATCTGGTCTACTTGATAGTTTGGTCCAGCCTATTGCTGTATTTTTTTTAATTATCAGATATTTATCACTTATGTATAAAGAGTTCAGAGGAACGCTTCCGCACAACCTTAGAGGGATGTAGAGGAGATATACTTCTAGTTCGTTCTTTTACGCGTTCATTTTTATGATAGAACAAATATATCTCCCTGCCGAATTTCTATTGTGATTATTGTTCTTTTGAATATAAGATAATATGCTTACACTATCAATGGAAGTTTCTTGGTGTTTGCTAGTACCCTAACACTGCTATAGCACACTAGTACAATACTTGTACATAAAACTTGTAACTTTTTATTTTCTAAATCTTATATGCTAAAAACCCCTAAGTTTGTCCTTGAATTACTTGTTTCAGGGTTAAGAGCTTCCCAGTAGTTCAGGTAGATGTCAGAAGTAGCCAGGTGAGTATTGAAGTCTTTCTCTCTGTGCATAATTTATAATTAAATTTTTTATTCACGTTAACATTATGCTTCTTCATCAGTTTCATTAGAAATCTTTAATCATTTTAACTTAAATCACTTTTTGTGCTAATATTGCTAAAAAGAATCAGCTCTGGCCAGTCACTGAGGACGACTATTTCAAGTTTTACCGTTAATCATGGATAGCTGAGCAATTTCGACCCAAGTTGTTTAGAAGCGTCTTTCTATTCACGCTTGCACATAATTACATGATGCATCTTCTGATCCTTCTTATAGTAGTCTGTCTAAGAATCCTTACATCCTACAAGGCAAACTGGGGTGTGAGTGTGTTTAATTAGCATAAGGAAATCTGAACTTAGTTATTTGATCCACTGTCTTTAATTTCCAATAGGATTTGTCGTCTTTAAGAATTCCTTCCATCCTAAATGCCTCCTTCGGTTTTGTAAAAGCCTAAAAGGTTTGTATTGTGATTTGGATAAGTAGCACTCATGTTTTCTTTGCACATGATTTCAGATGCCAAGTATGAAGTTACATGTATATACTGTCCATCCATATGTTTAGTCTTTTCATTTCTCTAAAATATCTACATTTTGTCTTTGGATAGAAGTTCACTATTTTTTCCCCGCTTTTTCAATTGTTTCTCATCAGGGTTTTTTTTCTTCAAATGTTTGTTATTAAAGGAGAAAGAATTAGCAGCTGCGGCTGAGAAGCTAGCAGAGTGTCAAGAAACCATTTCTCTCTTGGGCAAGCACTTGGATTTGATGCGACCTCAAATGGAATTTGTAGGGTCTCCAACCCTTGAGAGGACTCCAAAGAAGGATGGAATCTTCACTGAAGATGAACTAACGTCTAGTAGTATGCTTCTACAGAATGTTGATACATCTGAGATTGGTGGTGCTAATTTTGCTGCTATACGTCGTGTAGGTAGTGACTCGGATATATTTAGCAAGCCAAATTACCCATCAGATTCTGAAGCAAGCAATCTATCAAGATCACCAATCAGAACAAAGCATCAACCAAAACACCGATCAACTAAGTCGGGCTCTTCCTCTTTCACTTCAACGCCAGAGAAACACCGAGGCGTCAGTAGATTCTTCTCAACAAAAGCAAAGAATGAACACTAGGCCTTGTTTGCTGTGTGTGACAATTTATCGGTTGTAAGGTTTTAAGATAATTTTACTAAGAATCAGCTAACCGTATGTTTAGTAAATATTGCTTTCCCAAATTAAAAAACTTGCCCCATCTGTTCTCCAATCAGCTTTCTAAAGATTCTGAAACTGTTGCAAAAATTAAGCAAGCATGAATTCTTGTAAATGATTGCAAATCCCAGTGAAATGAACGAGATTAATGAACACGAATTTATCACTTGAAATTACTGGAAAACCATGTGAACTGAATACAAAATGATTTTTGTGGTCTTCAATATTCTTAAATTCAGCAGGTTTATAACTAGGCAGGTGTTGGGACCGTCAGAAAATGGACAAAACCATTCAACCGAGAAACTACAAGAGAATTCGTAGTGATTTCCATTATAAATCACAAGTAGTCTTCATCTAGACCAAGGAGTCTTCAGTGAATTAAACTTTCATTCATCTATAAAATCTTCAATAAATCACACGTCCATTCATCCATAGGCTTCATGCTTTCACATAAGCTAGTTACTTGATCTTTATCACGCAAGGACAAAGTTAAAATGGGACATGCTAATTTTCATAAGAGCAAAAGAATATCGATTATACTTGGTTGTATTTCGTTTTTTTATAGCTACATTAGTATAATAATGAAAATTTGTGTAACGTTCATAACTCATTTAAGTGAATGAATGTACATTTCAAAACTCTGTAGATTTCATTCCCCTGCTTTCCATGACCAAATGTTACAATCATGAAAATTCAGGCCAGTAAAAACGAACTCAAGATAACAAAAAGCGGTTTTCGGTACAAAAATTTTCAATCGATCATAGCCTGTAAAATTCAAATGATGGTAGTGACAACTGTGTACCATCACCGCACAATAAGCTCTCCTATAATAAATTTAATTTCCTATTTTAGGAGTCCTTATGTTGAAACTTAAACAAGCAGTTGAATGTTTACGACGACAGCACAGCTGTTTTCCCTGTGACCTCTTCTTCAGCTTGCAGGCTCTCGTAATATTTTACTAGGACTTGCCATCCACTAGGACACATGAAACCATCAGGAGGGTTCTCCCCAGTTCTCGCAAATGTTCGCATCTACAGTAGGCATTTACAGGGTCTTTAATTTTGCTAGCATTGCTCATTATACCATTAGGAAATGTTAATACATCTGACTTTTATGATCTCAGTTAGTAGAACAAATGAGTTACTATACTATTAATAAGATATTTTGGTTTTTTAGCTAATAATATCTTTACTGAGCATGTTAATATACACATAGTAGTCTCACCTTAGTTCCAGATATAAACAGAAAATCTTTAGCTCGTGATGGGTCAAAGAATGCCATCTTCTTTTCCGCTGTATCATATGCTGCCACCTGAAACATTATAAGTAAAAAGATTAACTTAAGAGACCACTAATGCTTTATGAAACGAACTTTTGCATTTTTGCTTTGTACGAGTATAGAGATCAGAAAGGTTTAAAAAAGAAGAAAATAAATATACAAACAAAAGAGTTTCACAACTAGCATACTTTTGACCAAGCTGGAGGAGATGAGACAAAAATATTAAAAAAGATTACTTACAATCTGCATTGCATACTGTAGGCGGCTTAATTGCCAATCTATGCATAATACACATGTCAACACTCATTCCATTCCACAAATTTGAAAGTAAATTTTGTTCCTTTCGACTAACATATGATGCTTTCTCCTTTATCCCACTCGTTTTTTCACGCATATTAAAATCTTTTGTTTGCTCTTTTATCTTCTTCACTCATCTACTTTTATGTCATTCACTCATTCGTCATTCTCTTCCATCCCAAACTTTTATCACATTTTTAATCCCATTCCCACCTCCATTTGTTTTGAATAAACCAGACACAACTATACAGTTTTATGAAAATCTAGCAATGCTATGTTATTCAGATGCCTTTGTAATTGTGGGAAATTAATTTAAAGTTAATTTAATAGATTTGAATTATTTTAGATATACAAATTATGTTTATCAATTATCTATTAGTTATTTAAGATTAGATATTTATTTTAATCGTGGTGGAATAGAGTACATCATTGAGGGGTCGTTTGGTTCAGGAGTTGGTATGGGTTTGGAATTAGGAATTGGGTTTGGGTGGTATGGAGTTTAAATTTCATTACTGATATATTGTGTTTGGTTGAGTGCTGGAATGAATCTGTTAATTCAAAAAATGTTATTAAGTTATTGATTAATTTAATTTATTATATTATATAAAAAAATTGTAAATATTTTTTTAAAATATCAGTAACATTTATTTATACATATAATTTTTTTTATTGTTATTAATGTTTTTTGAAGGAATAAAAAAATAACAATAAGAATGATGCCCATAGTCCCATACCACCCTTAGTAGGATAGAGTTTGCTTAGTTCCAATTATGTTGCCTGTGTACAGTTTAATCCTATGCAGAATGAATAAATATAGTTCAACTGTTTATTTCTGCATCACATATAATATAGAAAAATCAACGTTTAATAAAATTAACCAAAAAGAGGCACAGAAGCAGGATAATTATTTATTGCTCTTTGAATCTTCTCACAACTCTTTGTGCTCGGTAAAAAAGCCTAGACATTTGCTATACATCTTCTAAGTTAGTCCCACCCTAAATACTGTAGGAAGCCAAAAATGCAATAGGCTGTTATAAGATGCAAGTTCTCAGCATTGTGTGTTAAGTATTACTGTCTGATGAATATATTAATATAGTTGAACTCTATTATTTTCCTGCATTATTACCTTTTTCAGGAAAACTAAATGTGTAACAAGAAGTACTATAACAGAACTGTTGATTCCAGTATACGCGAATAAACTTAATAGCACTAAGATCTATTATATTGGTAATTAGTCAGCTATAGTAAGTGCACAATCATACATGTGTACTTTTTAGGTCTGTTTGTAATATGTAAAACTAAACTTCTATGCAAGCTGCAGTCTACGCTCGTTTGAGACACCGCAGAAGAACCTTATAAATAAATTCGAAAAAGTCAGGTTTCGCGCCTGGCAAGGCTGATCACATCAGATGTAAATATGTGAAGGAACAGGAAGTCACATAATCTGTTATTGCATTAAAAGGAAGCAAAATATTATGATTTTATGGAACATACCCTGAATGGCAAAATATTCAACTTCTCTAGTCCAGGCGCCATGCTGAGAACCTTTTTCCCGTGATCAGGATCATATAGATCCCTTTTTTCTGTTGGATGGCCCATACCTGCGGGATCACGACCAACAATGTAGAAATTAGCACCAGCATTTATCCTTGCTTTAGCATGCCATTGTACTTCTGTTGGACCAGCATAATGCATTGGCGATGGAAATATAGCTACAATTGTAGTCTCAGGGTCAAGGACTCCATCTTCTAAGACCTAGAAACAAAAATACTTCTAGTCAAATACTGGCTGAACATGTAGGAGAAATGACAAAGTTCAAGACCATTTATCAGTAGAATGAGATGAAAAATGACAAGCAGACATGAGAATGGTAACAAAATAAAAACATAAAGGAAAATTTGAGGCCTGCACGTCCTTGGATTATGATTTCCCGTGTTCAGTTTCCACTTTCCACTGTGATCTGCATTTTCTGTTTGCAACCATCACCTATTAATGATATTTATGTAATGAGTCGAAAGTTGGAATATTACCTTGCTATGTTGTTCCATACGAACATCTAGAGGTACGTCATCAGCCTTTGTGTAACCTCCCAAAGGATGAAGCAAAAGAATTGGATTTTTGTAACCCATTTCTAAAAGTCTTCTTCGTGTATCATTCATCAGTAATGCATGACCATTGTGCACAGGATTTCTTAATTGAAAAGCAAACACTGCATCAGCCTGACGACTATCAAATTCTTTTCTAAGTTGTTGGGGAGACAGCCTGTAGTGATCGAGACCATCATTGTATTTGATAGGTTTTAAAACTTCGAGATCTCCACCAATTAACCAATTTCCAGCTGGAGTAATTACCTCCTCTACATAAGGTAATCCTGGAGCAGTGGTTCCCCATGTTCTAGCAATTCTTTCTTCTTTGTTATGTTTATAAATTTCAACCCTGTTACAGAATAAGATTGTACATCAATGACATTTCCTAGAACTGGATTAATCAAATTACCCAGTACAAAAAAATAAATAAAAAGTGCACCCACACGAGCATACCAGATATCAAAATAATATAAGTGCCACTACACACACACTCTCAGAGAGAAAGAGAGATTTTAAAAATTGTGATCAAAGAGTGGTGATGATTCTCTCAGACACATATACCTGTATGAGTAGATCAGACAACTTTTAGTGAATTTGATGTAATCTAAAGCATCAACTGCTTAAACTCTATATACCCGGCATTCAACAAGACCAAAACTAACAGTAGTGGTATTGTGAGCTATACTGAGCTATATATTTAAAGATAATAAGCCACTGTCAATTAGGGGCGGAAACATTATCCTCTGAGGTATAATATGACCACGAATTAGAATTTCAATCTACTCGATAAAAATTCAAACCAGATTGTTGGCTCTCTGCTGTGTGTCTGCCACGCACAAAAATAAATATATTGAATAACGCATATTGAATAATGTATATATTACATTGTTGCATGCTAGCCTGCCATGTCTAATTAACGTAACAGAGTCTAAGCCGGAGGATGATTCTTCTGTTGTGTGCTCATATGCAAATGCTCTAGGGAAATTGACATCAAAAATTATAACACAAATTAAAGAAGCTGAAGATCAGAAAAAATGACAAAGGTCACAATTTACCTTCAACCACTTTAGTCTATCTAAGACGTTATGTTATCAGTGAAGTTTCATTCACTGATTTAAGACATGAAATACATATAAATATATATCCTTAACATTGGCACCACTATGTGACATGCTAATATGGCATACAAGTCAATTAAAATCGCAAACATAGAACAGCAAGAAACATCATTCTACTATCTACTAAAAAATTGACTGGTAACATAAAATGATTTCTCCTACTTTATAATTCAAGATGGAAAATAAATATCTTATACGGGTCCTCTAATATGCATTTTTACTAAACATACATGGCAATGCTTTACGCAAAAGACTAACCTCCTAAGAATAGCAACCAAATCCTGATGAGGCCCAAGCAATGCAACATCAGAAGAGGTCCCAATAGTTTCTTTAGCATCATCATCAATAGCCAAAACAATAGGCAATGACATATTAACAACAGACCCATCTTCCATTCTCAAAGAATTAAAATGCAAGCTCTGCAAATACTCATTCTCTCTCATAAACCCTTTCAATGGATTAGCCCAACCTTCACAAATCACATGAACCCATTCAAGATCAATCTTAGTTAACTTGACTTTTGGCAAAGACTCAGCCTCAGAAACCTTAACACCCCTTTGAGCCTCAGGCACTACAAGATCAACCAAAGAACCACCATCAGGGTCAATTAATGAGCTTTTGATTGACATTTGTTTTAAAGGTGCAATCTTTTGATGAAATACAAATGGGGTCAGTAAATTTGAATGGTAAATGGGATTGGATTTAATAAAGTTTGGATTTTTATGAATCTTTTTAGTGTAGGGATTGAAATTGAGGTAGGTACTAGTACAACTAGTGTTGTTTAATTGTAGCTTAATTGTTAGAGACATTGTTTTGAGCATGAAATTGTTTTGTTGGAAAAAGAGATCCTATAAAAATGGAAAATGTTGAAGATGAAAGTGAACAGTTGGTGGACATGGTTGATTTGTGTTTCAAGATGATGAATATAGAGATGCCACTGGGTGAGATTAAAACATGTCCACAGGTTTGTTCTTGCTTCATTTTCATTTCCCTTTTCAAGCTTCTATACTTAAGGCTATAATATTTTTAAATTTCTCTAAAAATATGGATTAATTTTATAATATAAAACATTTAGAAAAATATTATTTTCAAAAATCTTTTTACATTGTCAGACTTATTTGTGAGAAATGACCCCTTATATCACAACTAGCATTTTACCTGTACTACGCACCGAAAGTCGACAAAAAATGTAATTGAAGTGTTATTTATCCGAATAGACATGCATGTATTAATAAATAAAAATTATGTTATTGGTTGCTAAGAAAATAAATATTTATAATTAAATATACAATGCATAAAATATTGATTGAACAGATAAATAAAATGTTACCATCATAACAAAATAACATTAAATACGATATTAGAATTTGTTTGAAATGTGACATCAATTTTTAAAATAATAAGAATGTTGAACGTCCTAAAATATTTTAGATTTGTACTTCGTATTAACTCCATTATCATTGACGTGAATATATGTGTTGCCCGGTGATAAACAATTGTAGAAGGGGGGTTGAATACAATTGTATAAGATTCTCGACTTATCAAAGTATATATCACAGATATGAAAGAATAATAACAGCTTTATTAATTCTGATATAAAACTGTTACAAACTCTCTCAAGAAATTCTGATGTTCTTGAGAGCTGCTAGGTTACAAAGATACTCGAGTGTGTAATTCGATATAAATCGAAACCTAAACTGTGTTTATATACTACACAGCTTCTCTATCAATTACATGATAAGTTCTAATCAATTACAAAGATTGAAACATATCCTAAATTGATAGCTTCATTACTATAAATAAGGAACCGACAAAATAAGCTTCCTTATTTAACTAGACTCCAAATATAACTAGAAATAGAAATCTTGATCAGCTTCCAGTTCTGATGATCAATCCCGATCCCAGTCCTGATGTAGATATCCCGATGACAATCCTGATACTGACGCTTGATCAAATACCGATGACCATGTTGTACTGATGACGTCAGCAATCCTAATCAGTTGAGTCTAGATCCTGACGATCATTGAATCCTGATCTAACAATCTCCCCCAATCTCATACTTTGTGAAATAAAGTATAGATTCCTAGATTCAATGATGTCAAAAACATATTTACAAAATGTACAAATATTTACAGCAGCAACTTATCTGTTTAAATTCTTTGATAGAACGGATTCATCTTCAAGAAGTTGGATAAAAAACTTTCTTCTTTTTCTTCAAGAATTTGAATCAGTCTTTCCTTAAGATTTCTGAGTTCTTCATCTTCCTCATTAATCTGGTAGATAGCTGCTCTGAGATTTTGTATGGAGCTTCTCTGAAGACTGTGCTCTTCAAGCAAAAGATAAGCAATTTCCTTCCCATCAGGATTGAGAGTAAGTTGAGTCATGCCAAAAGTCACTTCTTTAACAGCGGTGCCCCTTTGTGTTTCCACATCTTGACCTCTTTGATTTAAGTACATAGGAGTATAATTACCATTGAAATTTCTGTTTTCATCCCGTCTTCTTCTTATTGTTGACAAGATCATGTCACTCCACACTTTGCACACTTCATTCTTCCATCTTAACAGATAATGAACATATTTCAGTTCCTTTGTAGTTTTTACCAACAGATAATGAACATATTTCAGTTCCTTTGTAGTTTTTACCAACAAGTCTTAAATGGATAGAATCTTCACAGAACCATCTCTTATAAAATACAGAAGCTTTTCTTTCTTTTCAGAACCATCTTGACAATCTATTACTATATCAACAGATAATAAATTGTTCAAGTTTTTAGAAGTTAAAATACCTCCTATTTCAGTCAAGGCATAAGGACCAACATGAGGTGTATTCAGATATTCAGCATCCCTGTGTCCAATACCTCCTCTTGAATTGTTTGCCATTTGCCTCAGATTTGAGAACATTTGAAACCAGAGTGTTTTTGATCTAACTGACTCAGAAAAATCAGCAACACTTGAGGTACTTGTGACAATTCTCCCAGACTGAAAATTGATAGGTCTATCACACCTAAGTGTGTCAATGTGTTTCCACTTCTTATCTTTTTCCTTCTCATAAGCATAGCTTCTTTCTAGTTGAGGTTCTTGTCTGCTTGGATTTTTCCACAACCTTCTGTTTGAGAGTTTAAGCCTATGTACATAGAGATTGAAATCTCTATTTGTTATTCTTGTGATTTCTCTTCTTCTGGCTTCTTCTTCTTCATCTACTTCCTTGTTGTGAGAATCCACCACAGTAGAAAGTATTAACAGATCAACCTCTTGTAGAATATCAGATTCATCAGGATCTTGAACTGTGTCAGGAACAGTATCAAGATTAGAATCTTCAATTTGATTTGTATTACTGAGAGTTGATTTTCTTGTTTTTCTTCTCAATTCTGGTTCTTCAACATTTCCATCATCGCCAAAAGTAGACCTGTCAGGAACTACTAGAGTTTGAGTAGGTTCAGGAATTTCTTCAATCATTAATCATCTAGACCTTGTTTGTCTAGGCATAATTGAAATTGATGAGCTTCTTCTACCTCTTTGAACACTTCTTCTACCTCTGCCTCCTCTACCTCTAGCAGGAGCATGATTTTTGAAACTCTCCATCATTTCTCTTTGAGCATTTAAGAACTCTTCTTGTGAGAGATCAGGATATTCTTCAGTAGCAGTAGAAAGTGCTTTTCTAGCAAATAACTGTTGTGCCCTCTTATCAGTATGATAAAGAGTCACAACATCACATTTATTTGTTTTGAACTTCTGGAATAGGTTTACAGCATCTTCAAGATTTTCAATGATTACATCTTCATCACCTTCAGGAATTGTAGCAAGAGTTTGTCCATGATCAGGCGTCAGGATTTGATCAGTCATCAGGATTTGATCACCTGTCAGGATTTGTTCTTCCGTCAGGATCTGAGATTGTACCAATGTTCTCATTGTCCTTACTCCAGAATCAGAAACATGAGTTGACTGTGTTGTTTGACTTTGAGAAGTTTGAATAGTCTTCATAACAGCAGCATCAGAGGTTTCTCCTTGTAGAACTTTGTCACCACCATCATTTCCAGTATCATCATCATTATTCCTTAACACTAGATCAGATGTACATTTTGTCTGACTTACCTTCTCCCCTTTTTTGACATCAGTATTTGACAATATATTCAAAATTAAGGCAAGAGAGGCTTGAATGTCAGTTACCTTATTATCCAGAGAATCAATCCTTCTGTTGATGGAGGTTTGTTCAGAAACAACAGATTTCACTTGGGATTCCACTATCCGTAGTTGAAGAGCAGTGGGTACCTTTGTAAAACTCATAGTAATATATCCCCGCACCAACTCAGTTGCAGCTTTGACAGAATCAATCTCATGTTTCAGGCTTTTTGACAAAAGAGTTGTAGCCTTCAGATGATTCTTCAAGTCTGGATTATATATCATTTTCACTGCATCATACGCATGATACAAGGCATATGGATAGCTGACAGATTCATCAGACCTATATACCATTCATTTTCCCATTGATGCCTTTTCAATTGCTCAGCAGTATTGATTTCAGAAGGAACAGAAAAATCTTGTCTGGGATCTTTTCCAGTAGAAGCCTTGCCAACCATGAATGTGCTTGAAGAACCAAAGTTGGTTCCAAGACTAGCTTTGATTGTTGTAGCAAGTTGATCCTTCTCTTCATTATTATCATCATCACTATCATCACTATCATCAGCATCAGAATCAAAATTAACATCAGGATCAGGAATTGCAATACCTTTTAGCTTATTCGGAGATGCTGTGATAAAATCTGTCATTGGTCTTGAGCTTAGTGGCTGTATCAGGATTGGCTTATCAATAGCACCACTAGCGTCAAGAGAAACGCCGTCAGGATGAAATAAGCTTGCATCAGGATTTGATACTGATGGTTCTTGTGTAGCATGAGGTTCTGAATCTGCTTTAACACTTTGAGTTAAAGGTTCTTGTGTACTTCCCTCATTGACAGTGTCCTCGACCATTCTTTCATTTTCACCAGAAATCCCTTGAGCATTGTCAGGAAATTCCTCAGAATTTGTAGCTTTGCCTGCATCTTTAGATGGTTCTTGTGTGGCTGGAATGTTGATGTCTTCATTCTCCCTTTGAGAAAATGGTTCTTGTGTGACCATTCTAATAGCTAAGCCTTCACCCAAACTTTGATTGAGTGGTTCTTGTGTGACAGGATCTTCAGTAGCTGCTGAATCACATTGAGATTCAGGTTCTTGTGGACTTGATCCTTTCAGCTTCTTCTGTCTCTGAAAGACCTGTTTCTCTGTTTTCCTTTTCTTCTCCAATGGATGTAGAAACCCAAGACTGGAAGCAGCAATACCATACTTCTCCCATGAAATATCAACATGTCTTGTAGTAGGAGAGGATTTGGCTGGTGAGTCTGAAACAGAGACAACTTTTGTTGGAGAGACATCAAGAGTACCAACGTCAGGATTAGCTTGAGCATCAGGATTTGACTGCTCATCAGGAATTGATAGATCCTGACCATCAGTAGTCTGTGTCTCCAAAGGAATATGATACCTGTTTTTAGATAATTTCCTTTTCTTCTGTGGCTTAGATGATGGTGTCACAGCTTCAATAGCAGTATCAGCAACTTCCTTGATTATCTTAAATTTAGAGGAAATTGGCATGTCATCTTCAGAATCAGATTCATCCCTTAAAACCAATTTTCTCTTCACAGAAACAGCCTCGGTCACCTTCTCAGCTTTCTTCTGAACCAGGACCCCTTGTACACCCCCCTTGTTTCTTCTTTTTAGTGAGTGGTGTAGAGGAAAAATCCTTTGAACTTGATTGCCTTCCAGACACATCAGTTCTAGCTGATTTCTTTGATTTTACAACTAAAGTCTTTTGAGAGACAGTAGAGGTGGCTGTTAACTGTTTAGACTGTTTAGGTGGCATGCTTGGGTTAGGAACAAGGTGTGATGGACCTTGCCCCATAGCATTAGAAATTAAACCATAACGAGTAGGCATTTTCTGATGCAAGAAAAGCCTGACCTCATCGGGAATAAAGGCATTGCCTATAAAACCATTTGTCTTATCAGGATTAAAAAAAATATTTTCGATATGAAGTGAGAAAAAAAAACATTTCATTTAAGAAAACAAAATTTATTTCAATAACCCTGAAAAATGTTTTTTTTTTTTAAAAAAAATCACCAAATTAATGGTGTAGAACCCACTGAAACATTCTTACCATTAACCAAGGCAAAATAGTCATTGAAAACTGAACCGTCTCCTCGAGAATGAGCAAATGACTTGCAGTCAGTTGAAGAACTTGATTTAATTTGGCAAGAGATGCAGGAGGCTCTTGATGAAATCGCAGAGCATGAAGAACCACAACCTGTTCCTGACCCTCAGGAACATGAGGCCTTTGTGAATGCAATGGATGACGTGCTTCTTCATAACTTCCATCAGGCAAACCCTGAATGGAATCTTATCATTGTCGATGAAGAGGATGATGATAATGATGAGGAACTCGAGCGAGAGCTTGAGAGAAGAAGAAAGAAGATCCTCGATGCTTGTATGTCATGCAAGGTGGAGGCATGGAAGAGTCCCGGTGGGCACGGTGACGATCTGCCTTCAAGTGCACCTGCTCCCCTTCTTGTTCTTTAAGGATGGAACAAGGGTAGAGAAATAGAGTAGGGAAAAAAACTGTAATTTCCTTTTTCATTTGTAAATACTTCAAGTATCAATGAAAGTGATCTTATTTCTCTATTGTTCATCTTCTTTATTTTCATGTACAACTTGTTAGCAACATTGCATTTGACATAAAAAATGATGAATAGTAATCCCTGAAAAAAAATTGAATTGAGATTGAAAATTAAAACTTAATACTTAATCAAAGACTAAGTATAACTTTTATTTTCCAGAGAATACCAGCAATGTTGATGTCAAATTGTCTTAGAACCTCTGGTTTTCACACCAGTTTCAGTATCTGTTCATCAGGATTGACCAGTTGACTTCCTATCAGGATTTGATCAAAATTACTTACCTTTCTGAATGACTGTCAGGATTTGACAGTCATCAGGATTTCTTCTCTGTAGCTTTTCTCAGAAATTCTCAAAGTTCATTCACCGACTTATTGAAAGTAGCTTCAGGCAATGACTTGGTGAATATATCAGCTAGTTGTTGATCAGTAGGAACAAAATGTAGTTCAATTGTTCCTTCCAGAACCTGTTCTCTTATAAAATGATATCTGATACTGATTTGTTTAGTAAGAGAATGCTGAACTGGATTTCATGTCATTGCAATAGCACTTTGGTTATCACAATAAATAGGGATTTTTAAGTATGACAGGCCATAATCCAACAACTGATTTCTCATCCACATTATCTGAGTACAACAACTTCCTGCAGCAATGTACTCAGCTTCTGCAGTTGAAGTAGAGATAGACTTTTTCTTTTTACTAAACCATGAAACTAGTCTACCACCCAAAAACTGACAACTTCCTGAAGTACTTTTCCTGTCTATTTTGCATCCTGTAAAATCAGCATCTGAATAACCACATAAACCAAAATCTGATTCCCTTGCATACCAAAGGCCAAGTGAAGGAGTGCCTTTGAGGTATCTGAAAATTCTTTTAACTGCAATCAGATGAGGTTCCCTAGGTTTTTCTTGAAATCTTGCACACAGACAGGTTGCAAACATGATATCTGGTCTACTTGCAGTGAGATACAATAAAGAGCCAATCATTCCTCTGTAGTGAGTTACATCTACCTCAGCACCTTGATCAGGATCAAGTTTGGTAGTTGTAGCTATGGGAGTACTTGCAGTAGTACAATCTTCCATGTTAAACCTTTTCAACAAATTCTTTGTGTATTTTGACTGATTGATAAAAATGCCATCATCAGTCTGTTTAACTTGAAGAACAAGAAAATAACTCATTTCTCCCATCATGCTCATTTGATATCTTGACTGCATAAGCTTAGAAAACTTTTCACACAGCTTATTGTTTGTTGACCCAAAAATGATATCATCAACATAAATCTGAACTAAAAGCAAATCCTTACCATGATTCAAATAGAATAAAGTTTTATCAATGGTACCTCGTTTGAATCCACTTTCCAGTAAGAATTGAGCTAGAGTTTCATACCATGCTCTTGGAGCTTGCTTTAGTCCATAAAGTGCTTTATCCAATCTATAAACATGATTTGGATATTTAGGATCAATGAAACCAGGAGGTTGTTCAACATATACCTCTTCCTCCAGTTCACCATTTAAGAAAACACTTTTCACATCCATCTGGAAAACCTTGAATTTCTTATGAGCTGCATATGCCAGAAAGATCCTGATGGCCTATAGTCTTGCAACAGGAGCAAAAGTTTCATCATATTCAATTCCTTCTTGTTGAGAATACCCCTTTGCAACCAGTCTTGCTTTGTTTCTGATAATTACACCATCTGAATCAGTCTTATTTTTGAAAATCCATTTTGTACCAACAATTGACCTGTTCTTTGGTCTTGGCACCAGTTTCCAGACTTCATTCCTTTCAAATTCATTCAATTCTTCTTGCATTGCAGTAACCCAATCAACATCTTTAAGTGCATCTTCAACTTTCTTTGGCTTCTCCTTTGACAGAAAGTTATTATATAGACATTCATTTTGAGTTGCAGTTCTTGTCTGAACACCTGCATCAAGATCTCCAATTATCAAATCAGGAGTATGACTTGCAGTCCATTTCCTTGCTGATGGTAAGTCATTTCTTGATGTAGATGCTCCCCCTGTATTGGTGTTATCTTGAATAGAAGAATTTGTTTCATTAGAAGCTCCCCCTGAATTGTTACTATCTCCTCCTGATGGATTATCAGGATTGTCACTTGAATCAGTATCTGAAGAATCTTGTCCTGATGATTGAATAGACTCTGAATTTGTAGTAGTTTGCTGTTGTTCCCCCTCAACATTTGCACTACTAGATGAATCATCATTATTTGCATCATCGGTATTAGCACCATGAGGAATTGGTGTGTCATCAGGATTTGGTGACCCATCAGTATCTGATGATTTGACAGAATCTGATTCATTTTCTTCAGGTTCCTTGGTAGCTTCATTTTCAAAAACCAATCTATCATGTGAGTCTTCATTCAATCCAATTATCTTCTTATCATCAAAAGATACGTGTATTGACTCCATGACAGTTCTTGTTCTCAAGTTAAAAACTCTAAAGACTCTTGATGCAGGATAGCCTATGAAAATTCCCTCATCAGCCTTTGTTTCAAACTTTCCTAGCTGTTCAGGATGAGTTCTGAGAACAAAACATTTACAGCCAAACACATGCAGATGCTTCAAACTTGGTTTCTTCTCCTTGAGTGATTGATAAGGAGTAACACCATGTTTGTTTATCAATGTGAGATTTTGAGTATAACATGTTGTGTTGACTGCTTCTGCCCAGAAATATGTAGGTAATTTAGCTTCTTCCAACATAGTTCTGCCAGCTTCAATAAGAGTTCTATTTTTCCTTTCAACTACTCCATTCTGTTGGGGTGTGCCAGGAGCAGAGAATTGTTGAATGATTCCTTTGTATTTGTAGAACTCTTCCATCTTTGAATTCTTGAATTCAGTACCATTATCACTCCTCGGTATCTTGACTTTGTACTTTGTGGTTGTCTCAATCATTCTCATATGATCCAACAGTATTTCTGGAGTTTCATCTTTTCTGTGCAGAAAATACACCCAAGTGAATCTAGAATATTCATCAACAATTACAAGAGTGTACCTTTCTTACTGATGGACATAATGTTGACAGGTCCAAATAGATCAAGATGCAGCATGTGATATGGTTCTTCAATAGAGGATTCTGATTTACTCTGGAATGATGTCCTTCTTTGTTTAGCCTTTTGACAAGCATCATAGAGTCCATCGGGAGTATACAAAGCTTTAGGTAATCCTCTCACTAAATCTTTCTTAACCAACTCATTGATATTGCTGAAGTTGAGATGAGAAAGCTTCTTGTGCCAATTCTAACTTTCATCTATTGATGCTTTACTGATTAGACATGTAGGGGAGCCATCAGTATTTGAGAGAATGTTGGCTTCATAAATGTTACCATGCCTGTAGCCAGTCAGTGCTATCTTTCCTGTATCTTTGCTGACTACTTCACAATGTGTGGAATAGAAGTTGACATGATAACCTCTGGCAGTGATTTGACTAATACTCAACAGGTTGTGTTTTAGTCCCTTTCACTAGTGCTACTTTCTCAATAATGACATTTCCAATGATTATATTGCCATATCCTAATGTTTGTCCAATGTTGCTGATAAGTGGATTTTATATCTACTTGGAACGCTTCTTATTGGCTTAAATTGATTGATTGCACTCAAGTATCTGGTGTATTTAATGTGTTTTGAGTTTGAAAGTGCAGAGTTGCATTGTTGGCGGAGTTTCGGAGCTATCTTGATTATATGGTGGTGATTGAGCATCATTGTGAAAGCCATGTAGTTGCGGGACTTGAGAGCGCGGAGAAAAATCAAGAAAAGATGTTTTGCAGAAATCTGGCAGAAGCAGGAGCGCCCCCGCGCTTCAGGAGAGCGCCCCCGCACTTGTGGAGCACTATTAGAGCGTGCCCGCGCCTTAATCAAGCGCGCCCGCGCTTGGTCAATTCTGAAGAAGTCTTTTTCTGTTCTGATATGGAAAGGGCAAGAGACCAGTCAACAGCAGGGGCTATATAAACACTTGGTGGACGATTTCAGAGAGACATATCCCTATACCTACATATATATCTATCCACCAGCAAGGAGAACAAGAAGACGGCTGATTACGGAGATCTTGTTTCATCTTATCTTTGTATTCTTCTAATTAGGCGATACTTTGGATTCTCGTTGGAGTTGTTTTTTATAAACCTTATTACTAGTACTCTCTTTATTAGTATTCCAGACATATTTATTATCATGTTTTTATCAGAACCCGCGATGATGAACGGTTCGATTATGAACTAATCGTTGTCGTGGGATTCTAACGGATTTATCTATGGATTTTAGTAGTTAATTGTTTTAAAGATTTGTGTGTGATGAATTATTGATAACCTAGTTTGGTTGTGCTTATTCTTCTTGGATGTGTAGCTAACATCTAAGTTGTTTGTTAATCTCTATTGATTGCGAAAGTGGATATAGAGGTTTAGAACTTGCCATGCTAGCATAGGTTATGTATGTTGTCATGCATGATTCGTAGGTAATTTTAACCATCTTACCTGCCCTATGTAATCCGAATGGATAACTTGCTCGTTAAACCGTTATGTTTTCAAATCTTATAGACATGTAGGGTCTAAGCATAATTGATGTCTCCCCAACTTCTATCTCTTTTGTGGATGTTTGAGTGGTTTGGTAAACGTATACTGAAAGGTAGCGTGTACTGATTTCGTGTTATCCGATTAGTTGTCATAACCGTCACATGCATTGATTAAAGACAAAAGACTCTAGATGAAGTATTTAATGAAGTTAGGATCCCATGTTTTATTCTCATAAGTAAATCATCAATAATTTTCATTAGTTGATTATAGTCTTTATAAGTTGCTAGTTAATTTAATTGATAAAAACCCAAATTTGATATTGTCTTAGCATTGAACAATAGCCATACATTGTTGCATAAGTGCATAACTATAATAACCTAAACCAGTCTCTGTGGGAACGAACTTGACTTATTCATATATTACTTGTGACCGCGTACGCTTGCGTGATTTTGTGTGAACAGTTGCCATCTCCATAAGACACAGTTGGGCCAGCTTTTTCCTCATATTCTGATAACAGGGCCTTGTTGCTAGTCATGTGCACAGAACATCCACTATCCATGACTAACACATTTTTCCTTTTTCCCTGCAATCAGAATAGAAACACACTAGTTAGAACATTAAGGAACCCACACATGTTGGGTTCCTTTTCCATGCAATTTATTAATTTTAACAGCAGAAGACTTTCTGACTTAGCAGTCCTGACAAGATTAACTCCATCAGGATTTTGCTTTGTCAGTATCAGTATTAACAAAAGCATGTTTCACTGTGACATTCTCAATTCTACCAGACTTTGTACTTTTATCAAACTTAGGCAATGTATCATAAAAGTTATAGTACAATTCATGGTATTCTGCACAAGTATAAATAGAATGCCATATACTACCACAATGAAAACAGGACTTCTGTGGTTTATAAAATACTGATCTACTCCTGACATCAGAAATAGGAATTTCAGTACTTTTCTTTAAACTCTTTTTACAATCAGTGGCAAGATGATTAGAGTTACCACAGGTAAAACAACATTTCCTAGGTGCATTTGGGATATATTTATAACCATTCTCTTTATTAATCCCAATTGTACAATTCCTGTTTCTTTTAACAATAGCTTCCTTCTTCTTATCTGTAACCTCACAGATTTTATCCTTGAGTTGTTTCTGAGACAGTAAACCTACATTCTTAGTATCTTTACTCATGACAGGTTTAGACTTAATAAGTTTAACACTTTGAACAGAAGAAGATCCCTTTTCAAAAGTTGAATTGGAATCCTTACCAAAAACAAAATTAACAGGAGTAATCTTAGATTTGGTTTTGTCTATAACATGTCTATAGGTTTTAGGACTAACTGTCTCATCAACAACAATTTTCTCTTTCAATTTCTTATCTTCATCTGACTTATACCCTAGACATTCTTTCCAATTCTTAGAGGTATTAATCTCATGAAATTTTCTACCAGAGTCTGTCCAGGTTCTGATTTTCTCATTAGCATATTCAAGTTCATTTTTAAGAGCAGTACATTTAAGTTTCATCTCTAAGTACATGTGTTTTAGCATTGTCACATTCTATCTGTACTTTTTGCATGTGAGAAAATTCAGCTTCTAAATGCTCATTCATTTTCCTAAGTTCAGACATCTCATATAAGATTCTAGTATTTTCAGCAGTTTGACTTCTAAAGCTAATATGCAATGACTTTAGAAAACGTCTTAACTCATAAGCATTATCAGTATCAAAATCAAAGACAGTATTTAGTACCTTATCATCAGGAATAGCAGTTTCATCAGTATTGGCCATTAGGGCATAGTTGACCACCTCAGTATCAGATTCTGAGGAAGAGTCCATCTAATCCTTGCTTGATGTGATGAGTGTCTTTGGCTTCTTGCACTCACTAGCAAAGTGTCCCATACCATTACACTTGTAGCATCTAACCTTTGACTTGTCAAATTTGCTACCCTTGTTGTCCTTTTTGATATACTTGTCTTTGTCTGCATTGAAGGTCCTTTTCTGGAAGTTGCCTTGTCTTCTAGCCTTCTCGAACTTCATCTTTTTGAAGCCTCTGACAATCATAGCAACCATCTCTTCCATGTCTGAGTCAGAAGAGTCATCATCAGTATTGGCATCAGGATTGCCATCAGTATCTGATGAAGAGTCATCAGGATCTGACTCAACTATTCTTGATTTCCTTCTAGAGACCTTCATAGCTTTTCCTTTTGATTTAGCCTCTACATTCAAGGCAATGGTCTTTGCCTTGCTGCTTTTCTTATTCTTTCTCTGTTGAACTTCAAGATCATGAGTTCTTAGCATTCCATAGACTTCATCAAGAGACACAGTGTTTAGATCATACTAATGTCTAATGATAGAAGTTTGAGTATCCCATTCTTCTGGTAAAACTCTTAGAAACTTGGTATTTGAGTCTTCAGAAACATATTCCTTGCCAAATAAAGATAGATTGTCCAGGAGTGTCAGAAATCTATCATATAAATCAGTCAGGATCTCATCAGGTCTTACATCAAATTGTTCATATTCTTGAATTAACAGAGCCCTTATGTTTTTCTTGACATATGCAGATCCCTGGCATTGAGTTTCCAAAGTATCCCAGATTTCTTTTGCAGATTTGCATGCAATCACTCTGTTGGACATGACAGCATCAAGACTGTTGTGCATGATGTTCTTTATCTTTACCTCCCTGAGTACATGAGTTGTTTCTTCTGGAGTCCATTCATTCTTAGCCTTGACCACATAGTGTTCTGGTACAGTTTCTGTTCGCTCTATGATCCTGGTAGGAATATATGGTCCATCACGAATCATGTCCAAATAATCAGGATCCATAGCCTCCAGGTACATCAACATCTTTACCTTCCATGTTGGATATTCTGATTTCTTCAGAATGGGAATTTTCATGCTTTCATAATTGGTTGTCGACATCTTAGATCGTATCTGATTCAAATTTAAATCAGTCTGCCCTGATACCAATTGTTGTCCAGTGATAAACAATTGTAGAAGGGGGTTGAATACAATTGTATAAGATTCTCGACTTATCGAAGTATATATCACAGATATGAAAGAATAATAACAGCTTTATTAATTCTGATATAAAACTATTACAAACTCTCTCAAGAAATTCTGATGTTCTTGAGAGCTGCTAGGTTACAAAGATAATCGAGTGTGTAATTCGATATAAATCGAAACCTAAACTGTTTTTATATACTACACTGTTTCTCTATCAATTGCATGATAAGTTCTAATCAATTACAAAGATTGAAACCTATCCTAAATTGATAGCTTCATTACTATAAATAAGGAACCGACAAAATAAGCTTCCTTATTTAACTAGACTCCAAATATAACTAGAAATAGAAATCCTGATCAGCTTCTAGTTCTGATGATCAATCCCGATCCCAGTCCTGATGTAGATATCCTGATGACAATCCTGATACTGACGCTTGATCAAATACTGATGACCATGTTGTACTGATGACGTCAGCAATCCTGATCAGTTGAGTCTAGATCCCGATGATCATTGAATCCTGATCTAACAATATGTTTATTTGTTCTCGATTTGACTTTAGATTGTCATCAATAAAATTATCATTATTAGATTAATCAGTTACCTGGTTCGGAAAAAAACAAAACAGCTGCGTTATTAAGAATGAGAAAGACAATTTTGATGTTAGATAAATATCATAATTAATTATTTTAATTGAAAATTCTTTGCTCACTTAGACATAATCAACATTGTATGATGTGATTTTAGATTGTTGTGAAAGCGTTGAAACTCTAGAGTTTGAACTAATTTTACCATATTCGATCTGAAGTATATAGTGTATTTCTATGGACTAAGTTTCAAATTTGAATGTCAAATTTTTTCATGTGATAATATCCAATTTTTCAGGATACTGATTTTCATTTTTTTCATATTACGGAGATTTTAAATTTGTAAGAAATAAATTTTAATCTTACAATTAGTATGCTGTGTTTTTAGGATTTTGTATTTATTACGTCGTTACCTTTAGATTTTGACCACGGAGGTCATCGTCAACATTTGTTGATATTGACCGTCTCGCTTCATAATCTTTGAATTATTTCACTTGAATTATTAATGTAGATAGACACCTTAATCTAATAAAATTATATATAATTATGGTTCATAATCTTTGAATTATTTCACTTGAATTATTAATGTAGATAGACACATTAACCTAATAAAATTATATATAATTATGGTAAAGAGTTTAAGAAGAATAATATTTTCAAAGTGTTTGATTTATTAAACATGATGTTGCATGTTCGGTTTTGACACGATTTTGCCACATTTGCAATTCTATGTATGGTTAATGATACAAAATTCCATTGCGCATAGATCACATTTTCGACACTACAAGCTCATAAATGAGATATCGCTTCCATCTACATTAAGATCTTAAAAGTTCAACATTGGGAAATTGAGGAGTTTAATGACTGCACTTTATTGATAAATAAATAAAGAAAAAGTTACATACCACCTAATATATGAACTTATGAGATCCCTAACATGCTTATATAAAAAATATTATCAAGTTAATGTGAAAATATATTTTATTAATAAATTAAAAGTACTTGAAAAAATGATGCATTTCTTCACGTTCAATTTTAAAACTTACTAATGAATTAAAATAATTGAAAATTTTATGTTATTATTCGAATTTATATTGTTCATATTATTTTAAAATGGTCTGAAAAACATTTTAGGTACCAATCCACTGAGCTTACATGTAATTTGGGTAACATAGATTTAAAATATTTTTACTTTGGTAAATTGAATTTTTAACACTTCGTCAACATATACTGTACTAAAATTTATTTCTTTTACTTTTAAAATATAATTTTTTACTTAAGAAAATGATGTGTTCGTTCAAGTATGCTTTCAAAAATTACTTGTGAATTAAAAAAATTCAAAATTTTAAATTAAATTGAATTCAAATTGCTTATTACTTTAAATCGGTGTTAAAGATGGCTTAACTACCAACAAACATGTAATCTGAGTGAGATACGTTTAAAATAGTTATATATATTGATAAATTGTGGCGGACATTGTATTAAAATGGGTTTTTTTACTTTAAAATTTTAAATATTATTTAAATCATACAATAATGTCATGGTTAATCTATATAATTAATTTAACATGAATATAAGTAAATACCAAATGGTTATTAAAATTATGTATTAAAAAAAATTATAATTTAAATTGAATTATTAATATCATATTTAATATAAAATAGTAATCAAATTGGTCGTGTATTAAATATTTGTGAAAATTCAATTATAAAATATTATAGTATAATTGTGTTTGATTTTAAATTAAAATAGTGATTTATTAGCAAATATTTGTTTTTACGAGCTTTAACAATTAAATAATCAAACATTTATATATTATTGATTAAATTTGTAAAAGTATATATGTACTCATAATGTTTCATCATTGAGTGTGTTGGGTAATGAGATGGTATTAAATTAGACAATTTTATATTAAACACACAGCACAACAAATTACGGACTTTAACAATTAAATAATCAAACATATAAATTACAGATTCAAGTCATAAATATTATATATATACTCATAATGCTTCATCATTAAATGTATTTCGTCTGTCCCAACCATTTATTTACACTTTCCTTTTTGTGATGTCCCTTTCAATTATTTACATTTCTAAACTTTCTAAAATTAGTAAACTTTTAATAATATTTACATTTCAATTATCTCTCGCTCATATCGTTGAAATTTACGGTCTTTTTGAAAAGACAATATAACAATCTATTATAGCCGTGTGAGGGATATATATAACTGATTTGTTAAAATATATTTGAAAAACTGACCATGATTGTAATCTCATACAACACAAATCAATGAACCAATACATAAACTATTTTAGATCTACGAACCTACCAATGAGGTACTAAAACTCTTGTTAAAGAGATAACTTTATTGTTACGAAGAAAAAATTGGGAAAAGCAATGAAAAAGGGGCTTATAATCAACCTTTCCCTTATCCAAAAAATAATACCAATGCAAGTTATTACAGGAAAATCCAATTTAGAATACAAAATATTTAATATGATAATAGTCTTTTTCATACAAAATATTTAATTCGGAAATACTCGTTGTGTAAAATATGTTATACACATGTTTTAATGAGTAAAGTGCACTTTGTGTGCCTGCAATTTGTTTGTCAGACCACTTAGGATACTCTATTTCAAAAAATACCACTTACTATACTGAAATTTTAGTTTCGTAACATTATGTGTATTTCAATTAAAATAACATTAAAATACAGGGGTAAAATAGTCTTTTTGTCATCATCAAACCCATTTTTACCATTGATGAAGCTTTTGAAAAATTAAAACTTGGATATCTCAATCATTTCTTAACGAAATCGAGTCATTTAAGTTGCAACAGAATGATCTAGTTCTCCTCTACAAATTGATATTGATTTTGACTATGAAAGAATAATTTCAAGAAATTCATATATTTTTATTATATTTAGAATCTAAATATGAAAATTTCTTGAAGTTAATGTTTCATAACTAAAATCGATATCAATTTATAGAGGAGAAAAAGATCAGTCTGTTGCAACTTAAATGACTCGATTTCATTAAAAAATGAATGAAATATTCAAGTTCCAATTCCTCAAAAACTTCATCAATGGTAAAAACGGGTTTGATGAAGAAGATGATGACCAACAGACTATTTATCTTTGTATTTTAATGTTATTTTAACTGAAATACACATAATGTTACGAAACTGGAATTTCAGTATAGCAAGTGGTAGTTTTTGAAATAGAGTATCCCAAGTGGTCTGACACACAAACTACAGGTAAACAAAATGCAATTTACTCAATTTTAATTGCAAAACATAAATGATCTCTAAAATCTCCAACTATCATAGAACTTAACTCTTAAAACTTTTAATATGAATATTTTATTTTAATTATTAACATATACTTATCTAATGAATTATCTTGCCTGAACACATTTGTCTCTAATAAGTTGCCCCCTCAATTTTTTTCTCTCAAATATCAAACAAATTTAATCCTCTACAATTATCATAATTTATCATGATTATCATATTTTACAATTTCAAGTACTACATAAATTTCACATACTTGTGACTTGTTTTTTTTAAAAATACAAATATTAAATTATTAACTTTTTAATATTCAAGTATAAGCACTCCAGAAAATAAATATATAAAAAAATAACGTTTTTGTGTTTTATAATACATTAAATAAACTAACCTTTCATATAATTATTGTTTTTCCAAATATTAAAAGGCAAATTAAAAAAATAAATGTTTAAAGTACATATGTTACAAAAATATAAATAATCTAAACTCAAGTTTTTCACAAAAAATTATGAAAACATAATATGTCGAAATTCCTGACATACATGAAGTTCAAAATTGAGAATTACGAAAATTAAGGAACATCTATAAAAATCTCTCACAACTTTTTTCTTTTGTATAATAACTTATAATCTGTTCAATGCACGTGTCACAATTAATACTAATTTTTCATTTTATCTTATATTTCTGTCATTCATATTTTAATCATTGTAGATTTTTAATATAATTAAAACTATCAAGATATGGTTTTGAAATAATTAGGTGTTAAAGTAAATTTTAACTTTTGACTAATTTCCAAAAAAAATTATTTTATTAATTTTTAACCATTTATTTTCAAAACTTATTTACAATTTTTTTCTGAAAATTTGTTTAACATTAAAATAATAAAAATATGTTTAAAATAGAAATTATTAGGCGAATCATATTGGGATAATATATGTTGGATTCAAATATTTTTGAATATGTATATAAATTTGGACATAAATTCATATTCACATTCAAAACAAAATTATAACATACAAAATTTTGTTTTCTAACAAAGTGTTATTCCTTATTTTTAAAATTATAATGTTAATGAAAAAAACAAAAAGTAAATTAAATTAAAGAAAATAAAAAAGACAAAAAGAATTGGGAAATTGAGAAGAGAGGGAAATAAAAGTACATGACTCCGGGCGCCGCACGGTGTGACCTAATTTGGGTATGTAAGCCAGGATCTATCGTTCTTCTTCCAACCCCTCTTGCTAAATTATATTTTAAATTCTAGCTCCGAGAGAGAGAGAGAGGGAGAGAGAGGGAGAGAGAGAGACAGAGAGAGAGAGAGAGACAGAGAGAGAGAGAGATGGGAGTTCCGGCATTCTACAGGTGGTTAGCTGAGAAGTATCCTATGGTTGTTGCTGATGTTATTGAAGAAGAGGCTGTTGAAATTGAAGGAATCAAGATTCCTGTGGACACTTCTAAGCCTAATCCCAATGAAATCGAATACGATAATCTTTATCTCGATATGAATGGCATCATTCATCCCTGTTTTCACCCCGAGGATCGGGTAATCAATTGCCTACTCTCAATTACTATTATTCTGTCTTTTCAACTTTAATAATTTGCTATTCTGTTTGCCTTGTGGTAATTGTAGCTAAACCTTTACCCTATAAAATGAAAAGTTTCGACCTTTACATTCTGCGTAACCAATATGTTCTCGTATAAAGTAATCAAGACTGATGTTGTTATTAAGTACATATATAAGGTTTTACGGAGATACAAGCAAGTTACTTTATGTTAGGCGCATGAGTTGGTTTAAGGGTTAAGCTGTCTAGGGTCTAGCTTAAGGTTTTTGTATCACACGAGAAGCTGGTTTCAGATCCTTCTTAGTCTTTTTTGAGAATGGATAGAATATAGGCGTGCAAGGATTTTAATTATTGTTTTTTTGTTATGCTTGCAACCGTACGAATTTTGGATCTCCCTGTGTCATTGGACCATATTCTGTACACTAATTTCTTCTATTTAAATGCAGCCTTCTCCGACCTCCTTTGTTGAGGTATTTCAGTGCATGTTCGATTACATTGATAGGCTTTTTGTAATGGTGCGTCCTCGTAAGGTGCTTTACATGGCTATCGGTGGGTGATGATTTGAAAATATCTTTAATTTTATGGAAGTACTTAATATCTTTTGTCTGCATGCTTGTGTTTTTCCTATGGCATTAATGCTCTGAAACCTGTTACAGATGGTGTTGCCCCAAGGGCGAAAATGAATCAGCAACGGTCTAGGCGTTTTAGGGCAGCCAAAGATGCAGCAGATGCAGTGAGTACATTTTGCATCTAAAAAGCACACTATGTGTAACTTATGACCTTACGGATCCAGTTTGACTCCTTTATATTTTGTAGGCAGCTGAAGAGGAAAGGTTAAGAGAGGAGTTTGAGAAGGAAGGAAGAAAGCTTCCACCGAAACAGGATTCTCAAGTTTGTGATTCTAATGTCATTACTCCCGGAACTGAGTTTATGGCAGTTTTGTCAATTGCTCTACAGTACTATATCCATCTCAGACTTAACAATGACCCTGGATGGAAATCTGTAAAGGTAGTATAGTTTTTTAATCCCCTGTACATATACATCATATTTTTTAGAAGTTCTCTTTAGCTTGTGTGCTTCCAGTTGTGAAAAATGTTTGTTCGGGTTTTAAGTAGTAGTGTTTCATGTGTTTCTGAAATCGTCCGTTCTTTTGAAGGTCATACTTTCTGATGCAAATGTTCCTGGTGAAGGGGAACACAAAGTAATGTCCTACATTCGTCTTCAAAGAAATCTTCCTGGTTATGATCCAAATACACGCCACTGCTTGTATGGTTTGGTAAGTCTTTTGATCTATCTAGCGGTGGACTGCCATATAGTGAACTCTATTTTCTGATATATCTAGCGGTGAACTGCCATAAAGTGAACTCTATTTTCTAATTTTTATCGTGGTTATGTTGCATGTCAGGACGCAGATCTCATCATGTTGGCTCTGGCGACACATGAGATTCATTTTTCGATCCTTAGGGAGGTTAGTCTGTGATTCTTTGTTAACAATTATAGTCCAAGACTCCCATGCATATTAACTTGCATTTGGATATGCTAAATAATTGTCTACTTTAAACTTCTTTCTCAAATGCGTATATCTTTCCCCTATGCAGTGTGAACTACCTTTCTTTCTAATTTTTTTGGTTGATGTTGAATCTCATCAAAAAGCACTCTTTGATATATTGGGTTGATTTGCAAGGTGCAATATTGTTTTTTGTTCTGTAAAATTAGCCCTTATTGCTCGTTTTGCCTAATTTAATTTCTAGGTTGTATTCACTCCGGGACAAGAAAACAAGTGTTTCCTTTGTGGTCAAATGGGCCACATGGCAGCAGAGTGTCAAGGAAAGGCTAAAAGGAAGTCTGGCGAATTTGACGAGAAAGGTGAAATTGTGCCTAAAAAACCATACCAGGTTAGTTTTGAATAACACACGCGGATAACAAAAAGGAAATTATTCCAGTAGTAGTTGATATTGGCGCCTTTTACCCTGCTTTCTAAGTTGTCTGCCCTGTATATGTTGCAGTTTCTCCACATTTGGATTCTTAGGGAGTATTTGGAATATGAGATGAGGATTCCGAACGTTCCTTTCGAGATTAATTTTGAGTGCATTGTTGATGATTTCATCTTCATGTGTTTCTTTGTTGGCAATGATTTTTTGCCACACATGCCTACACTTGAGATCCGTGAGGTTTGTTACATTGTTTCATTTTGCAGTTTGATCTTATCTTAAGTGTTAAATTTGATTTTAAAATTCTACTGTAACATGAATATTAAATCGGTGTTCACAAATAGATAGCTGTATTTTAGAGAACTTCACTGGACTATGAGTCTGTAAATCTTTGGCTAGCTGACCTTAATTACCTCATACCTTCAAATTTCCAGTTAGTCTAATGAGGATTTCTGTGCTATGATAGTTGGTGACACTTTATTAAATGCTGGAAAATATATATTCACATTGTGTGAGTTGGTAGCGAAAAGAGTTTAAACACCTGCCAGAAATTATGTAGAACTATAAAAACCCCAGAATAATGTTATTTAGTTGTAGATAAAAGGTAGCAAGGTTCTCGAAACAAATGCATATTGATAAGTCTAATATGTGCAGAGGAGTATGTAATTCTTGAATTAACTATTACTGGTTGACGATGCGACACTTACTGTAATGTTCATCATTTGACAGTGTTAAGTAACCAACTCAATCTAAAACCTTAAGGTGTTAGAGGGAGGACTTAAATGGATCATATATTACTCAACACTCTCCCCCAGTCGTACGATTGGACAAACATACAAACATACAGCAGACCAAACCAAGCAGACAAACAATCAATTAAATTAAACAAATGGGGGTGGGAGGACTCGAACCCGAGAATCCTCCCCAAACCGTGCCCTGATATAATTGGGATGTTTATAGATTTGAATTTAATTTTGAAATTAAAATTCAAAGCTGACATTCATATCCGGGTTTTAATTGGCGGCATGTATTTCAAATATGTTCCTTCTGCAAATAATGCCCAGTTTTCTTGTGAAGGCAACCACTATCTATGTTAATGGATTCTTAAGATTATTAACTATCTTCTCCTTTTCTCATCCAATTTTGTTGATTTCTGCTACGTAGGGCGCAATTAATCTTCTTTTGGCTGTTTACAAGAAAGAATTTCGAACTTTAGGTGGTTATTTGACTGATGGAAGCAAGGTATGTTAATTGGTGCTCTTTTGGTCAAGTTTCTCTATACTAACTTCTACTTCTCGGTTTTATTGTTTGATTAGTTCTACAAAGATATATATTTATGTAAAAGTATTTTAAGTTATATGTAATTTTGTTCTTTCTTAGCCAAACTTGAGCAGGGTGGAGCTTTACATTCAAGCCGTGGGAGAATATGAAGATAAAATTTTCAGTAAAAGAGCCCGGCTGCATCAGGTGTGTAACAGATAGCTTTCTTTAATAGATTTCACTTTTAGCTGTGCATCTTAGGAGTTGAAGAATATCTTCTCTCTACTTGTGAACACAAGAAAGTGCTAAACTCTATGATCAGGAATTTTTGCTCAAAGCCATCACCCTAAAGTTTCTGTTGCACTTTTTTTGTCTATGGGAAGTGAAATTGGGCTCTAAGACGATAAAATAAAACTGGGCCAGTGATTTATTAACTCATCCGGATTTCTTCGTTCTATTTATGATTTGAGGATTCTACGGATCCTCAGTCTTTTTACGCCAATCTACTTCTGTAAAGCCAATATCATCATGTCATCTTTTTTGTTTAGCGACAAGCTGAGAGAGTGAAGCGTGATAAAGCTCAAGCTAAAAGAGGAGATGACGCTGAGCCACAAATCAAACCGGAAATGGTTCCAGTTGCTAGGTTTCAAGGTTCTCGTCTTGCCTCAGGTCATGCACCTTCACCCTACCAACATACACAATCCAATAACCAGCGACCCTCAAAAGTTGCACGATTGTCTTCTGAGGCCACTATTGGTGCTGCTCTTGTTGAAGCCGAGAATAAACTTGGAAATGAGGTACATTTTCCTCGAACGATCAGTTGTACACATGTCTTCTGCTGTTCTGCAGCTCTCATCTTGTGTTGCATCTGCAGTTAATGTAGCACTTGTGCTGGACTTAACTACTGATCAAAATGAATATTATCTTGTTTCCTTGTTTTTTTGGTACATTCTTGATATATAACAACATTAAAGTAATTTATCAGCTTTACTTGTTACATGGTTAATTACTGAATGTTTGATGCTTCTTATTTGATTGAATATTCACTTTTTTCTCAGGCATCAGAAAATAAAGAAGAACTTAAAACAAAGTTGAAAGGCATACTTCGTGAAAAATCTGATGCATTCAACTCTGAGAATCCCGAGGAAGACAAGGTATAATCAAACAGGCAGAAGTAGTTCTTAACCATGTAAATAGTTTGTATATGTTAAGTTTAGGGTAACTTTACTCCTTATTACTATTTAGTAATACTTTAAAGGAAAACAGTGTAATCTTCCTCATACAAAGTGTGGAAGTTCAGTTAAATGCATACATTTTGTTATATATATATATATTAATGAATTAGGTGGTAATTTCTATTGCATCCGAATCACTATTCCTAAATTTCATGAACCCTGGCACCAAATGCGCACCCTTCCTTCATGCTTAAATCCTTATATCTTTTTTTTTTCTTTTTAAATGTAAAGAGAAAGGAATCTCTTAGTTATTGGATTCATATCTATTTGAGAGATTTGTATTAAGTCGTAGTTGTCACTAGCAGTCAACAGATGAAATCAAATTTCTATTTACTCTTATCAGGTAAAATTGGGAGAGCCGGGTTGGAAGGAGAGGTATTATGAAGAAAAATTTTCTGCAACCACTGTTGAGGAACGTGATAGGATTCGCAAAGATGTTGTAAGTTATTTAATAGTTTTTTATATCTAATTTATCAATAAGTTAAGTGCTACTTTCTTCATCTTTTATGTCTCTTTTATAATATACATAAATAATAAAATTCATTTTAGCATATATTTTTCGATGTAATTTATTATCTTTTTAGGAGCAATAAAGGCACAAAATCATTGCTTAAAAAAATAATAAATTAAGGCAAAAACTTATATATATACATGTATCTAGTTAGACAATAATAATTTCAAACAGTTTGATATGTGATAAAGGCAAACATTAATGTATATAAGGATAAAAACTTATGTATATACATTAGTTTGAAAATTCAAACAGTTTTGTTCAGTGCTAATAGAAATTATTATTCCTTTTCACATTAAATTACAGAGAGGGCTCAGATAGAAAATATGTCGAACAGTTTTGTTCAGGGCTAATTTCATATGGAAGCTCTATAATTTTTCAGCCGTTTTCATTTGTTTTTAATTCAACCGCCTTTAAGAGTTTAATGTAAATATTTGTAGGTATTGAGTTATACAGAAGGTTTGTGCTGGGTTATGCATTATTACTACGAGGGAGTCTGCTCTTGGCAATGGTATTGTATCAACATGTTTTCTACAGTATTTATGTAATATAAATTGATAGATGTACAATACATAAGTTACTACTTGGCTTCCTTGCATATTACGAGGTTTCAAGGTTTTGTTAACAAAAGAGTTTTCAGCAAATCACGAACCTAGAAAATTATAAGATATGTTTTTATATCAATCATAGATTTTTATTTTGGCCGATATGGAAATAATAGTTATTTTGATGATTTAAGTAATGATGGGAATTTGAGATATATTTATATAATTACATCATTAAGTTGAGGATATATCCCATTGGCCTAGATATATTTAGTGTACCCTATCCCTTCACCTATTCCCACTTCGGTACCTAAGGACTTTGCAATCACGTCGACATATCAATTGATGATGTGGTAAAATTTGTCCGTGATTGGGAAAAATTGAAAACTCAAGTAGTCATATATGAAAATTGTAAGTCCATATTACTTAGCAGAAAAAGAAGGAAACTATACGTCCATGTACCAGAGCGGAAACTTAAAATTAGAGTAAGTGGTCCATATATTGGCCTTGATCATTCAGTTGGAATTATTTTAAAAATATTTGTAGTGTTACCTTTTTCTCCAAGCAAAGAGATTGAACTAGTAATGCATATTTAGGTCTTTATCATTTAGCTAGAAGAAGTTTAAGTTACTGCAGGGTTTCTTCTCTAGGTAGGTGTAGGCTGTTGTAGTAGTAAGAATTGTCGAGGGTAATCAAAGAAAGAAACAAGTATTTTTAATCTGTTCCCCTTTCTTAAATGGCCATCATATGTCGTAATTTTAGGTCCAATTTCTTGGTTTCAGGTTTTATCCTTACCATTATGCTCCATTTGCTTCTGATCTCAAAGATCTGGGACAGTTGAATATAAAATTTGAACTAGGATCTCCATTCAAACCATTTAATCAGCTGTTGGGAGTCTTTCCCGCTGCCAGGTCATGTCTTTTGCCTTTTTTGTTCTCCCCAACTTCCTAAACCTTGAACAATTCATTCTGAGATGCTAACGGATCTTCACTTGCAGCTCTCACGCACTTCCTCAGCAGTACAGAAAACTGATGACAGATTCAGACTCGCCAATCATCGATTTTTATCCAGCTGGTAGGTTCCTGTGGCACATTAGTTACAGATTGTTCTAATTGCTTCAAATTGTTCTATTTCATTAAGCTTTACTATGCTGTCCATATATCAGATTTTGAAGTGGATATGAATGGGAAAAGATTTGCTTGGCAGGTATGCTTACCGATATTACGTTTTCAGCGTCAATATGGACAAAATACATAGGTTGCTTCTTTACATGATTTTAAATCAGAGTTTTTTGACATAATTTCCTTTCCGGATTTACTTTTTTAGGGTATTGCCAAATTGCCTTTCATTGATGAGGCCCGTCTTCTTGCAGAGGTTGCAAAAATTGAGGATACATTAACGGTATGGTACCATTATGCTTCTTTAAACATTTCCAGTTATGAGACTGTTATATATCTAAAATCATCGTCATCACTTTCTGAACTGAATAAAATGATATGTTGTTTGGGCAGGATGAAGAAGTTCGGAGAAACAGTAGAATGTATGACATGCTTTTTGTGTCACTGTCTCATCCTCTATCTCCATACATATATTCTCTTGATGATCGTTGTAAGAAGTTGGAGGAAAAAGAACGAATTCAAATGAAGGAGCAACTTGATCCTGGGGCCAGGTATACATATTGGTGTCTACTATATTCTGTTATTATTCCATTTGTGTGTACTTACACAAACGAGATTCTCTAGTAATATAAGGGTGTTGTATCTTCCGTGGAATAACTGTGTAAACTTCTTATGAGAGGTCTTTACAAAATCTTTTTTTTTTGTTTTTGTTTTTGTTTTCCCATAGTTTAAACTTAGTTTAATTAGACTATCATAGTAAAATGACAGAATGATTACTGATCCATGAACAAGTGAACATCACCTGTATTGGGGCATGAAGGTCCATACCTTTGAACTGAATGGTGGATTGCTCCGCCCGAAGTTCAATTTTTCTTTTATATTTCCACAGTAAAAAGAAAGAAATAGGCTGGAACATATGCTTTCATTTTCAAGATTCATACAGGATTGTTTTTGCTGCTAAAATAGCTACATAGATCTATCATCTATTTGGAATTTAGTGCTACATTGATCTAATCGATTCAGTGCTACATGCAGCAGCGGGATGAACGGTTATATATCTCTTTGCTGTGGGGATCCGTGCCCACCAATTTTCAGATCACCGGTTGAGGGGAAGGAGGATATTATGGACAATCAAGTGATGTACGTTCTATAACAAGAAAGAAGTGTTTGGGTAAATAAATTGGTTTCTAACCTTTTATGCTTGTTCTAAATATTCCTGTACTGGTTTGCTTTCAGATGTGCTATTTACAGGCTCCCTGATGCTCATAATCATATTGCACATCCTCCTCCAGGAGTTAAGTTCCCCAAGAAGGTGCGTTTTTACATTGACCAGTCAAAGCATTTCCCTTTGTGAATATTTGCAGTTTTGTTTGATATTGTATTATTATTCCTGAGATTATGTTCTGCAAGACTTCGTAATCCATTAAAGCTCCAAGGGGATGAGAAACTATGATGCCCTCCGTAAATCAAAGTACTCCCTCCATCTCATATTATGTGTCCTGTTTGACTTTTTTGTGGTCAAATTGACTCAAATTTGACTGAAATTTAGAAATTATTCCTTTATAATTTTAAATAATTGAGAAATACATTATAAAGTAAATTAAATATACTTTATAATTTTTATAATTTTTTAAACTATCTAATATTTGTAATTTTCAGTCAAACTTTGGTCAATTTGACCACTAAAAAGTCAAACAGGACACATAATATGAGATGAAGGGAGTAGCTTTTTTAAATATCTGCTTGCTGCTGTACTAATGTGCAGCGGTCTCCATGCTGATGCTTAAGCTATTTTACGAGCTTTGGAATCACGTAGGTTATGGGTCCTTGTGACTTGAAATTGCCATTAAAAATTCTGATCTGGAATATTTTTTCCTTTTGGGGTTATGAGGGACCTATTTTATTCAACAGGACATCTGTCGCTTATAATTTTTCTCCCTTTTCGTGTTCTAGTGGTTTAAGACGTGTATTTTTTGATGCCATTTTGTACCTCACCTATAACATTTTTTTTATACAGACCGTCGCAATCGGGGATCTGACGCCAGATCCTGCTCTGTGGCATGAAGATTCTGGGAGGAAGCCCTGGGAAAACAGAAGGTACTCAGACTTTCCCTATAATATAATGTAGTGGTTGGTGTACTCGGTCATATTTAATAGTTTACTGAGTACCTTTGTGGTCTGTAAATCACCTTTCAGAAATAACCACCAAGGAGCTGCCTCTGGCAGGCAGCTAGGTGATGCTGCACATCGGCTTGTAGCAAATAGCTTACAGATGAAGACAGACAGAAATGTTAATGGAGATCATTATGTTCGTCCTCCATATGCCGCTTCACATGGTCAAACATTTCCTTCAAACCAAACTAATGGACCCCATGGTCAGGAACATAGTTATAAGCAACCATATGCTTCATCATCTACACGCCATCCTCACAATCAGCATCACCCTCAATTGGATAGGAATAGGGGTTATCCGGCGCAAGGATATTACTCTCAAGGATCGCATCAAAGTGGATATGCATATCAACCACGTGGCCCTCACCAAGCAATCCGAGGACCGACACCAAGTTCAGCTGGTGCCCCTTACTATCAGCAAGGTGGATACAATAATCGTGGAAGCTATCAATCACATGGTGGTGGCAATTATAATCACCAGAGTGGTGGCCCTCCTACAGGAAACCCAAGAGGTAGAGGTCATGTACGTCCCCAACCGTATGGCAATAAGTTCTCAGCATTAGACAAAGGAACAAGCCGAAAGCCTCCACCATCTGGGCCTGGCAATCATTGTTAACATGGGTGGTTCTGAGCAAGAGCCGTCATTGTCAGATTGTTGTAAAATTGAACTGATTATGCTAGAGTCTGTATGTTATACATATAAACAAATTATAGCAGTTTTTGAATTAATTCATTCAATTGTGGTAACTTGGTGTTGTAATCTACATAATATTGTAGACGTTTGCTACATATCGATAAAAAGCTTACTTAGTGGGTAGACTGCTTCGAATGACATTGTAACACCAGCATAAGTTATGAATTATTGATACCTTTTCTATATGCTTGTTTCCTTGATTTTTTTTTTTAGAAGCTAGTTGCAATCATATTTCACAGCCATTCTCAAGCACCACCTCTCATTCTATTTTCTTTTTTCCCTAGCTATATTAGCTATGCAGAGGCACATTACTTCTTGGAAATATATTACATTAAAGACTTTATCACTCGAATACAATCTCTAAATAATGAGGTTCAATTGACCAGTTTATGCTTACAGAATACTTGAACCATATAAACACGGGCATACAAAACTAAATAAATAAATTTGATGCGGTAAGAAAGAATTATGATTGACTCTTTATGTGAAGGATTTGACAACTGAAGAAGTGGCAACTAGACCAGACAAAAGTGCAACCATAACTGCACTGTTGTATGTGCTTGGTTCCACTTGCATTGTATTGTTCCTTGAATCCACAAAGGTTTCATTCCGGAAAGGTCCACCAACCAGTGCTCCAACTGCCACGTTGGGATTGGGTTCCGTTGAGTTAAGCCACTTCCAGCCCTCAGAGCAACTTGGTGATTCATCAGCTGGAATTGAGGCTCCTCTATGATGTACATATTGTGGGAATTTATCCCCGTATCCCACAAGATAGCTCATCTTCAATGGATTATCCCCCAAGACATAATCAGCCTTGCAGAAACAGTACCGGTGTTAGGCTATCTTTTAGTTTAGTAAAAAAGATTTACATTTCCTATGTACAAGTGTCTATGCATCTGTTGCTGATACAAACATACCTGTGACATTGCAAATTTCCGAAGATCTAAAGGCGAAAAGGAACGTCCATCGCAAGATATTTTTGGAGTCCGTGATGAGAGCATGTAATCACTAAAAACAAGAGCTAAGAACGCAGAAGCCACCGGATGCTGCAGAGCATTCCATTCAGAAATCCATAACAAGCCACCTGTATTAACATTCCAAAACTTTTATGAGCGATAAGCACTGATGTACCAATAAACAAAAGTATAAACTCTTCTAACATCATCCACTATCGTTCAGAAAGTATACTTGGATGATTCAGAAAAAGTACATGTACGAAGTTAACGAGAATAGATTTATATGCATTATCGAGTATCAGACCATACTCGGTATTCTGAACTTTGTACAGTTGAGCTTACCCTCTTTACCATCCCAGGTTCTAGGCCATCTTATTCCATGAATTCATAATAATTAGAGTGTTCAAATAAGAATCACTTACTTTTTTTTGTAATAATATATATAACAATAGTCCAGAAGAACTAAATTTTCATACACAAATGTTTTGCATTAGCATGCATATACGCGAGAAAATGAGAACGAAATGTATTATGCAGCATCTGTATAAATAAGTAGAAAGGAAAAGCTGGACAAGGGGACAACATGAAAAATTATCTTATAAAGAATATTACTATCTGTTTTGCTGGATGTAACGCTTGGAGACTTTGGCAGGATGTTACACATAATAGCCTTGGCAGTTTTTCTGTAATTGTGGAGGTTTGCAGAGTCAGGGGTCCCTTTTAAAGGGAAAAAGTTTACTCTGGACAATAAAACCTGCACAAATTCACAAGTCAGTCACCCTTACCCACTTCAGAATAGAGTTAAAGTTTGCAAGTGTGCATCATTCTTATAGTTAAACAGTAGAAGCCTAATGTTTCAGAGTCAATAGGCAAGTCTAACCATGCAATAGCAATCAGGCCTACTTAATAATGTGGTAAGGGAATCATTAAAGATTTTTATTTCCTGCCAACCATTGATGAAGCTAGGCAACCAGGAACTTGGAGATTTGTAAATCCTTTCGGTAAAAAAAGAAACATAACGAAATTAGAAGCAGTTATACTTTGAATGCATCAATAACCATGTCCTGCTGTTTCCTTAAAAATCATAACAATTCCATCTTTTTGCAAGGGCTTTTGCTGTTGGTACTAGTATATAGAATTTTTTGGTAAAGCTGTACCTCATCAATAAATTATTTGAAATGCTAAAAATGAAAGAAATCAATGTATATAGTGGAGGGACAAGTGATACTTTTAAGAAGGTAGCTGAACAACAAATAGCACTGAAAGCATTCTGAATCATAAGATAGAAATATACATGAACTCCAGGTAGTTTGTCATCCCAACTGAACCAGGTTGGATTGCCCCACCTAGCGAAGGATTCTCCATTCTGACCAGTCACATATTCAACGTATGATTTATCTCCTGTTGCATGATAGAGCCAACCAGCTGCCCACAAAAGCTCATCTCCATAACCCGTTGAATTGTAGTATGTTTGGACTTGGGGAATGCTCATGCTGTAAGAACCTCGGTTTTTATCCGCAAAATTAAATAGTTGTTGAGCATGCTTAAGAAGTGAGCTTGAATATGCGGAGTCGCTCGATCTAAACACTAGAGATGCAGATGCCAGTGCAGCTGCAGTTTCTGCTGCAACATCTGATCCTGGTGCAGAAGAGTTCACCTGTGCAACAGGCCTTTTCTCTGTCATGTCTTCAGGCCTGTCCCAACATTTGTGGTCTGCATCAGGATCTCCCACCTGCCAAAAGGTTAAAAGAGTACATCATGAAAGAGAGGCATATACAAATAGTGAAATAGCCCAAGATTTATATCCTTGAGGTTATTCTCAACAACATAAACCAAGATTCTGTTATTACATATATAGACTATAGAACAAATTATTAGTAAACTGTACAGATTCTAAACATATGTTTATATGCTAGACTTTCAGTAAGAGAAGAAGTCACTCTTACACGGAGATAAAGGTGACGTCTACCACTAACATTCCAACCGACTACCAGCATATGCATTTTGTGGCTACCAAAATTTAAGGAACAGTTCCTATGCACTGATCTTAATTATGTACAAAACACACTAGGTGATAAGCTGCATACGAGTATAATTCAATATATGTGCACACTTCAAAAGCAAAGAACCTATTGGTGGCAAAAACATTAACTTTGACGTGTTCACAGGAACAACTTCTTGTAAAAAGATTTAATTAGTTAGTATATGTAGAATAATAAGACTAACCTGCACATAAAGCACATCATCTGAAGCATGAGCATTTCTTAGGTAGTCAGTGATCCACTTGAGTGAATCTTTAGCAGACTCCAGCATATCCACGAATTTCATCTGGTCCCCATACTCAAGAATGCTCCATGACAGCACTGTTGCAGTATATGCCATAGGAAACCCAAACTTCATATGATCCCCAGCGTCATACATTCCTTTCGAAAGATCCACACCTGCTTCCTTTCCATCAGTTAGACCCGAATCTCCCCTCCACTTAATCTGATTATCAACCAACTTCCCCGCTGCAAAACCATAACATCATTTATAAAAATTCATAATGATATCCATATAAGTATCATCCAGTAAGGAAGCAACATTGTCATTGACAAGGAACTACAGGCTTAGTCTCACAATATATAATCACAATCCACACAGTTAACAGAACATTAAAATAGGTTATGCATTTAGAACGCTATCGAATTGGGCCTATTTCCTAATCTAACTCATAGTGTGAATGTATCTATAGCAGAACACATACATTTTATGCAAATAATACATACATAGATGCAAATGCTTTGCACATAAAAAATCGATACGGAAACAATACAGATCTTCTCATTTGCAATCTAGACAAGCATTGTAACTTACAACAATTACATACATCAACAATTAATGAATGAGAGGAGAGAAAGACTGAACATACACTTCTGAACATCAAAAAACTGCAAAGCAACTTTCAGGGCATCAGAATATTTGGGATTAATAGCTCCAGGAGAATCAGGAACTGAAGGAACAGAATCAGAATGATTGCTCTTCTTTCGAAGACTTAACCAAATAGCAAACCCAACCACAGCCAACACTATCAGCACAATGAACCACCCCACCAACCCTCTTGATTTCTTGCGCTCCCCCATTGATTCAACACTTTAAGAACCTAAAACTACCTCAGATCCTCAAGATTTAAAAAACCCAGTTGTAAAAATATAATCTTTATAGCAAAGAACAAGAAATAGAAAACTTGAATCTACAAATGCCAGGCAAAATAGTACAAAGATTTGTTAATAAAAGTAAAGGGGCTACTTCAATAACTCATGAATGGGGGGTCAGTGGTAAAAAATTAAGTATAGAAGTGTGTAATTGGTCCTGTTTTGTGGTCTGTGACAGGTGATTTGGTTGGGTTTAGTAGACAATAAAAAGGGAGGCACCGACAGAAGAGCCTTGCCTAGGTGTCAGTGAAATTTGTGGGAAATTTAGAAAAATACTCCCTCCGTTCCATCAATTTTTTTACGTTTTCTTTTTTGGAATGTCTCGTTCATTTTTTTATATTCCAAATTTTTTCAAAAATAATAAAATTTTATAATATAAAAATCAACTACTCCAACTACTTTCCTCCACTTTACTTACTTTATACTTTAAATATTGATGGATCCCACCACTATACTCATTCTTCCTACTTTTTCTCTTACTTTACTTATATTTTTTGACCTCCGTACTCAACCGTAAACAATTGGACGGGACGAGGGAGGGTATATTTATCACTTTTTGGTTAAGGTTGTAATGACTATAATGGGCTTGTACTGTGTTTTTAGCTTTGGTGGGTGATGAATACTTTGCATTATAGTAAATTTGTGTGTGTCGGTGATCCAGTTGAGATTTACTAATCAAACGTTGTTCAAGGTAATGTAGATTTGTATTACTGAAAAAAGGAAGACACGTAAGAAGGATGAGCTGGTTGCAATGTAACTAAGCCAACCACTCGTGAAGGGGAAGGGTTGTTAAGACTTAAGACTCAGTCCTACATTGAAAAAGACAATTTATCGTCTGTTAATATTTAATATTAATCTCCTGCTTTAATTTGTTTTAATATTAATCTCCTGCTTTAATTTGTAGTGCAGTGTCCCCGTTTGTTGGTAGGAGGTCTTGCGATGTTAGGAAATCATTGCCATGCGCATTTAATATTTCTTTTATTTAGTTCGTTATTTTCGACAACCTTCGATTTTTTGTAAAAGTTATGAGAAATCTATTATTATAAATAAAAGAGTAATGCTAGGTATTTCAAAAGGTTTCCTAATTTTTTTTTCAAATAACATGACTTGATAAATGAAAATTTCTAATCCGGAGCACATATGTATTTAGGTCTCATATTATTATTATTGTTATTATTAGGAAAATGTTAGGTACCCCGAATAAGTTCCTAAATTTGTTTAGAATTTCAAGTGTATTGTTTTGATCGGTTAGAATAAAGTAAATCCCACGTCAAACTCCCAAATTAAAAAATTTCAATCTATTCCATTATTCGTGCCACGTTATTCAGCAATAATTTTTCAATACTAATTTGGGATATCTTGCATTATCCTCTTATTAAGTAAGTTACCAATTAAAAATATGACATATCAATTTTTGGGAACAAATTTGGGATAAATCTGGGATACCTAGCATTCATGAATATCAAGCAGAGTGTAGTTTTTTTTAAAAGAAAGTAAATGTTCAATTATGCCATAAAATACGAAGTCTCAAAGAAAGAAGTGTGTCCGAAGGGCCAACTAAATATGGTATAAACAATTATTATCAATTTATATCTTATGGCACATATGATTAACCATCATTCAATTTTGGTTAGCTATACTGTTTTCTTTGAAACGAACAAGAATTATAGGGCCTGTTTGGCTACTGCTTATTTTATAAGTTTATGACTTATAAATCAATTTTAACTTACGGGGGGTATTTGTCAAAATAAGTAAAACCAACTTATGGCTACTTAAAATGGATAAGTTGAATGTTAAGAATCCTTAACATTCAACTTATAACTTATAACTTATTCTCGATACACGCAATATATAATATCCTTCAAATCTTCAAAACCATATATCTTTTGATCCGTTCATTAAAAAATTGATATGTATATATCAAATTTCTCTAATCATCGAGATCTATCCATTGATATCCATTTATATATATTAAAAAATAAATATTTTAAAAATAATAAAAAAAAGTTAACTTATAAGTTCTGATTTACCCAAACACTCTACTGCTTATAAGTTCTGATTTACCAAACACTCTAGGGATTTATAAGCTCAGCTCTACTTATCACTTATAAAGCATTTACTCATTTTAAGCTATAAGTCAACTTATTCTTGATACCCCAAACGCCCACATAGTGTTGTTATGCTTGCATCCTGAATTCTGATGATTCTAAATTCTAATACAAATAGCCAAATAGGTGTTTTCCGTGAAAGCATTCGAAATTCGTGATGATATAACCTTGGCTTTAACAACTAACTGAAGAAGCACCTGGATGTTCAAAATTCTTTTGTTCTATATGATTCATGTTGCATTAGGTTTGATCTACGGGACCTGTAGTTACATCTCTTTCATTTTACTGGAGTCAATATCCTTTCAGATATGCATTTGGCTTCCTATGGTTCTTGATGAATGTAAAACCGTATATAATTCAATAAACGAATCTTTTTCTTTTTATTATTATTATGAAATGGGGTTAATACAATAATACATTATTAGGAGGTTTTCTCCTTAGTCTATTTTTCCAACCCCATCTAATGTGGGGGTTGAGGGTATTTATAGGGAGAGTTTACAATTGGGCTTTCTTCTAATTGGGCCTATTACAGAGTGTGCCTATATACAAAATGCTATTTGAGCCTTATTGGCTAATGGACTTTGACCCAACATTTGTCCCCCCCTTTTGTTGGAAGCTATATCTTTAGATTTGCTTAGACCCTGAAATATGAAAAGGAAAAAGAAAATAAAATATGTTATGAAATTCAATTAGGTAAAATTCGGTAATTACCTCCGGAACGTCAAGAATGGGATTTGGTAAAAAAGAAAAATCAAATAAATGAAGTAAAGCATTAAGCTATTTTGTTTTGTATTTTTATTAATTGTACGGAACCCGGTTCCCAATTACGGCGTTCCAACTTCCCAAGTCACTAAGGGAGTCTCTTCTTTTTCTTTTCTGTGGCGGTTGCGGGGCTACTATTCCTACTTTACCATTTCTCTTACTCAGGTGTGTATCTCTCTTCTCCGTTCTCTTTTTCTTTTTACTTTTTGGCAATTCGCGTTTCATAACTTTGAGTCATGTCTATTCCTTCGCAAGAATCGGAGGCCACAATTAGTACTAGTTTAGACAAACACCCATCAATAAATGAACTTCTTGATCCCCCTATTAACTTAGATCACTTAGATCTTCCCGATGCCGAGATTAGTTCCGGCTTTAGTTCTTCTGGGGGTGGTGGTGAGGCTCATGCTTCTCCACCGTTGAGTCCCGGGACGGTGGCGGAGCGTGAGAAGGTGGTCGAGGAGGCCTTTGTTGCCGGTCGATTAGAGTTTAGGGATAATGTCAGTCTCAACATGTCGAGTATTTTTTCTAATCCCTCAACACGGGTAGACATAAATAAGAGTTGGGTCGACCTGACCGTAGGGGGCTATCGTTGCGAGGTTCCTAATCCTGACGACCGGATATGGAGTATGCCCGAGCTCGGGATGCATGGGATTCCCCTAGTCCACTTCGAGTATGGGCTGCGCCTACCACTTCATCCCTTTTTCCTTTGTATGTTTGAAGCTATTGGGTGTGGGGTAGCTCAGATGACCCCTAACGCTATTGCTCAAATAAGCGGGTTCATAGCTCGTTGTGCTGAGGTTAATAGGTTACCCTCTTTGAATTTGTTTTTCTCAATTTATAGTATCCACTACACCAATGGCCAAGTGTATTTTTATAAACGGGCTGGGGTTCGTCTTGTGGATGTCAAGTCGTCGAATCATGGTTGGCATGGGAAATGGTTGTTTTGGTACGGAAAAGACCTTGAGTTCGTGCCCTCTTGTCGGGTTGTGCCTAGGGCTACTGTCGACCTTTTAAACGGTTTGAGTAAGTATGATGCCGCCTTCTTAAGAACTTTTTTAGGGTCCTGGTCACCATATTCCTGGTCGCAGTTGAAAGATGAATCTTTTCTAGAAACTCATGATCGTAAGGCTATCTTTTTGTTTAACATTATTTCGTTGTCCTATGTGCCCATGTTGCTTACTGACCTCTTTTTTGTTGGCGTGTATTTGTTTTTCAATCTCAGGTCGATCTTTGCGACAGGTGTTGGACGGTGGTTTAAAGGACGAGATGGAGAAAGCTTTGATGCTGCTTGCTAAAAGGCCCCGCTCACAGCTCCCGCGAAGTAACACCGAGACTGCTCCGGGTGGCAGTGGTTTGGGAGCGGGTGTTACCTCGGATGTGGCCTTAGAGACTGTGCCTGTTGTAGAAATCAGTGAAGAGGTTGGCCTGGATCATGACTCGAACGTTGAGCTGGTGGCCCGCAGTCGAAAGAGGTCGCGCGTTGATATGGTGAGCGATGGTTCAGAGCGAGTCATTGCTCGGCGTGGGCAGGACTCGTCAAGACCTGGGGGGCGAAGTCGTTAACAATCACAGGACTGCGGGGTGCTGACCATCCCCCCACTCTGCAACCTGAGACGGCCGCAGAATCAGCTCGCTTCGAGATTCATCCCCACGAGCGCTGGACTGCAGGGTCCCACACACCGTTGCGGGTATGTCTGGTTCTCTTGTCAATAACGGGTTCTAGTGTGGGTTGGTTGTATAATGTTGTCTGGGCTTACCCTCCGTTGGCAGGTTTTTGGGGCGTTCGACCTACCGCAGGATTTTAGCTCGTACGTGGACCGTGCTCGGAGCGATGTAGCAGATCGTTGTTTAACTCGCGCCGGACGGGTAATTATTTAACTTAGATCCCTATCTACTTTATTGTGCTTATTATGCTGTCATGGTTTTCAAGTCCTAAGTTCGCTCCTGTTTCTGGTGTGTCAGTTTTTAGCTGATGTGACGCACATCGTTCGCGAGTATCGAGACGATGTTGATGGCTAGTGGAGGAATGAATCGCTGCGAGAGATGGGTGTTCTCAAGGAACAGCGAGCTGCTGCCGATCAGCGGGCTACGGATGCTGAGAAGCGTGTTGGGGAGTTGTCCACCGAAGTCAAGGGGTTGTCCGCCGAGCTAGAGAACTCGAAGGTGGAGAATAGCAAGGCTGCCCAAACAATCGAGGGATTATCCAGTGAGTTAGAAAGAGTGAAAGGATTGTTTGAGGAAAAACAAAAGGAAAACGACGACATGAAGTCGGAGTTGGAGCGTTGTCGTAGTGAGAAGGAGGCCCTTGCAAGTAAGGTTGACAGCCTGGAGATTGAGGTGGAGAAGGGAACTGTGGAGATCGCGAATGGGCTTGAAGCGGGGTATGGTCGTTGTTATTCCAGGGCGGTCGCCGCTGGGCTAGATATGGCGGGCCATACTTTTGATGATTTTTGTGCGGATTTAGCTCAACCCTCCCAGGACTTGAATCATGAGGAAAATCCTAATTGAAGGCGGGGAATGCCCCGTGGTTTTGTATCCCCCACCTTTCTAACTTCAGTTTCTATTTTTAACATTTTTCGTAAACCTTAATATGAATCCTTTCGGGTTTTGATTTTCATGAGTGCTTGATAATGTTAGCTCTATCGTAATGTTATTCTCGAATAGCCTTGCCTATTCTGCTAACTGTATTATTTCCTACTGGGCGTTTTATACTAGCATGACATTTTTTGTAGCAACACCCGCAATGTGAGGTTGTATTCTATGTTAGGCTTAAACTTTAATCAGCAGCAATCTGTTTAGCTAGGTGATCTTTAAATTTTGACTTGCCTTAAGCACTACTAGCGGTGGCTGTTGGACCCGTTCAGGAGCCTAGCGCTTTGCTTGTAGAGATGATGTGTAACCATACTTGAGCACCAACATTAAATGTTTGGGAATACATGCCTTTAACTAGGCTTGATTAAAAATAACTTAATAAGAAGCCTTGAGTGTGTCAAATTTCCTTCATTCATGGGAAGAACTTCTTCAGGTGGATCGCATTCCATGCGTTCTTTACGGGCTCGCCGTTGAGTTGAGAGAGTTCATAAGTGCCCGGTTGAGGTCAGAGTAGTCGACGCACATGCGCCATTTACCGTTGCTCTTTTTTCACCAGTACCGCATTGGCGAGCCAAGTGGGGAATTGTACTGGTTCAATGAATCCGGCAGCGAGCAGGCGATCAAGCTCGGCATCAATTGCATGTTTCTTGTCCTCTGAAAAAACACGCCGCTTTTGTTTCACAGGTCGGATTTTTGGATCGAGGTGAAGTGAGTGGCGAGATATGACCTCTGGGATCCCGGGCATGTCGCTGGGGTCCCAAGCGAAGATGTCGGAGAATTCTGGGACGAGATCAACAATTTTTTGTCTTAGGGGGTTCTGGAGTTCTTTTCCAATTTTGACTTTTTTTTCTCCGAATTCCCCAGCACGAGCTCTATATCATCTGTATCCTCCATGGGTACGCAAGCTAAGGTCGTGGGAACCTCAATGGCGTCGTTTGGGTCGATTTCTATCACCTGATAATGGAGGAGTCATCGCCAGCTTTCTGTCGTGGGATCACGGCGGATAAGTAGCACTGTCTGGCTGCGACCTGATCGCCTACGACCTCTCCTACACCGAAGTCTGTGGGGAACTTCATTTTGACGTGGGGAATCGACGTGATCACCTTGAGGGAGGCCAAAGTGGTACGACCGAGAATGGCATTGTAGCTTGACGTCGCATTAACAACGTGGAATTTAACCATTTGCCACGTTTGACATGGAGACACTCCAAATAAGACGGGTAAGTCGATAGTACCTACCACCTTGACTTCATTCCCTGTAAATCCATACAAAGGGATATTGACGTTTTCTAGCTTGCGATCTCCAAGATCCATTCGGGAATATGCATGGTGGTAGAGGATATCGACTGAGTTGCCGTTGTCGATTAGAATCTTTTTCACCGTGTTCGTGCCTACTTTGGCGGTGATAACCAGGGCGTCTTGATGGGCTTCGATTAGCCCTGATGGGTAATCGTCATCTGAAAAGGAGATAGTCGGCGTTGGGTTGTGTCTTGGCTTCTTTGGAGCCTCTGGGTTGATGGAAAACACCTCACGGGCGTATGGCTTTTTGGAGTTATTAGATGTGCCCCCAGCGGAATGTCCCCCTGCGATGACGTCAATGACTCTGTCGAGGTCATGGTGTCGCGAGGTGGGGTGATTGTTATCATCAATGAAATGGACGAGTTGTCCTCGGCGAATTTTGCCTTCAATGAACGATCTAAGTTGGAAACAGGATTCTGTTGTGTGGCCGGTATCTTCATGGTACTCGCAATATCGGGAGCTTGGGGGCCGTCCTGGCTTCATTGGCCTTGGAGGACGGTAATCAGGTTCTGTTTTAAGAATTGCCAGTATAGTTGCCTTATCGGCATTGAGCTTGGTGAATTCCTTTTCACTGCGATCCCGTGGCTTCCATGATCTTTCTGTTTTGTCGTTTCTCTCCGTTTTGTCTGGCAGTGGAGTTCGGTGGTCGTGGGAGCGGGATTGGGATTCGTATCCGCGCCTTGCATTGTTTTGCGGGGATCGTCGTCGTGGACTTCGACTTCTGTCCCGTTTCTGAGAAAATCGTCGGGGAGACTGAATGCTCCCCACGGCTTCTTGTAATGTCATTCTATGCTCAATGATTTGAAATGCTGACTGGAGAGTGCGAGGATTTTTCTCGAAGAATTCCTCTAATAAGAGTGCATGTCGATGTTTGTCAATGCCGGCAGCGAGATAATTGATGGCGAGCTCTTCAATTAAGTTTGGAATGTCGGCGACCTCTGCTCGGAAGCGAGCTAGGAAGTCTCGTAAAGACTCTGAGTGTCGCTGTCATATTGTCATCAATGACGCAGTTATCTTACCCCCCCCCTTATAGTTACTGGAGAAACGACTTTGAAACTTGCTTTTTAAGGTGTGCCAGGAATCAATGGAGCGTGGTGGTAAGTTGCTATACCATCGTAGCGCTGTACCCTTCAGGCACGTGGAGAAGAACTGGCATTTGGCGACTTCGGAATGGCCAAAGAAAGCCATTCGCCCGTCGAAAGTATTTAGGAACCCGATAGGGTCACACGACCCATCAAAGTAATCTAACGCTGGAGTTTTCAAATTTCTATCAATCTTGGCGATTTCAATCGATCGGGACAGGGGGCTCTCGGTGGAGATGGGTAGTCCTGAGTGGTTTTTTATGTAATCCTGGCACTCGGCGAGGTCATTCTGTATTTTAGCGACGTCCTATGGGTGAAAAGACTCGCATGAATCACTTCACCATGAGGAATCATTTGCTGACGACGTCACACGCCGCTTTGGAGGCGGTCGGGAGCATTGACTTTCGCTGGACAAGTCCTTATCGAGGTCATAATTTTCCTCGTAATCCTCGTCCAGTTGTCGGTGGGGATCTTTGTTACGGCGCAAAATTGTCGTCTGCTATAACTCTCGCTGCAGGCGACGAATCTCCCTGTGTTTCTCTAAGCGGGCCTCCAACAAACATTTCTGCTCCTCCAAATATGCCAGTTCGTCATCCGACCCGGCGAACTCTTCGAAACGGTGAGTCTGTACCTGTTGCTTCTTTTGTTTTCGCATTTTTAACAAATGCAGACGTGCGTTGCTTGTTAGCACTTTTTTGCCTGTGGGAGTCATAACCCTCAATCGTGTGTCAACGGGGGGTCCAGGAGATCCCTCATTTTGGTCATCTGTAGGGGGAAACAACTCCCGAGGCTGCAACACAGGGGGCAGTTGTGTCCCTTCCCGACGAGGTACTGTAATCACCTCGTTTGTGTCACCTATCTTAGAGATAAGCGGTTCACTCTCTTCCATATCGGTTGGAGCTATAGAAAAAAGAGCTCCTTCTAGCGCCAAATGATGAATGTAAAACCGTATATAATTCAATAAACGAATCTTTCTCTTTTTATTATTATTATGAAATGGGGTTAATACAATAATACATTCTTAGGAGGTTCTCTCCTTAGTCTATTTTTCCAACCCCATCTAATGTGGGGGTTGGGGGGTATTTATAGGGAGAGTTTACAATTGGGCTTTCTTCTAATTGGGCCTATTACAGAGTGGGCCTATATACAAAATGCTATTTGAGCCTTATTGGCTAATGGACTTTGGCCCAACAGTTCTGATCACCACAAACTGACAGGTGCCGCCTAAGCCTGATGCAACCAGGTTGAAAGATCGTCCAATTCTAGAGCAACTATGCACTATAGACTCGAGGGCTTATGGAAAATATGCTCAATCAAGCCACCACAAGGAGCTGTACAAGTCAAATCCAACAGATTTAGTGCCATACTGCCATATGTTTCGAAAATAAAATACTAGGTATTATAACTTCATTGTCATTGAAACCTATACAAGTGAACATCACTTCAGCGAATAATGTTAGGAAAAATACTGCCAAATGCCAAGAGGAAGGTAAAGAGAGCATCAGTATAAGCCACTTATGTAGTTGACACTGGTAAATCACAAGATAAATAATGCAATGGCAAAAGGCATGCATGTTAGAGATAATTGGTATACTTTGAAGTTGTATATGGCCAAGGCATCTCTGAGGGATGAAATATTCACAATTGCAGCAAGCAGTAAAGCCTATGATGAATATTATACCTGCAAGCTGCAATTAAGATATCCAGGCTGAATACCAGTTCCTTGACACGTGATGCATGTTAAAGAGCACCATCCTAGATTCATAGTTGATGCATTTTGAGATTTCTTTCTCATTCGCATCAAGATCTACAGTTAGAGTACCATCTTCCATGAAAAAATAGCAATGCTCTCTGTGTATAAATCACTAGAATTAGAAGCATCTTGGGTTCCAAAACACCACATGCAGTTGCACTAGTCAAGCGTACAATATGTAAAATCATGAACCATGCACCTTGTATATATCTTGAAGAAAAAAGGAAACCTTCAGAACTATAACATTTGATACATTAGGAATAGGAAAGGCGGCCCTGAAAGCTTCTGATTTGGGATTTTGGCTACTAGGAACAGTTCTAACACAACAGAGCTACGAGTCGTTTATTTTGGACTCAAGTTGGCATGGATAAGATTTGTTTTCCCCTTCAGATTTTAGTCAAGAAGTTGATAATATTCTAAAGTCATGACAAGTAGTGCTCAATTGCAAAGAAGGAATGCAGGAATGACAAGATGGAATAGGTGTTGGAAATTAATCTAAATTTGTTTTAATTGTTTGGGCTTTGGTTAAGTTGATGGGCTTATGCTTATGTTTAATGTTGAGAATAAATTAGAATGTTACTGTCAGGCCCGTATTAAAAGCATTAGAATAGGTCTTTGTTTCTGCTCAGAGAGTCATGCGTCCGTGGGAGTAGTGGAGTAGTATTAGGATTGAAAGGCATATGCTATAGCCTATTTGTAATTCGAGGATTCTACTCAACTTAAACTAGAATGTAATAAGTAGATATTAGATTAATTATCACAGTCATAGGAATCTCAGAAGATCATATCTGTCAGAAGAATACAGATTAAAGTCACTCTACAGATTTGAAGATATACTACATTGAAAGAAGTTCAATTATTTGTTCAAGCCTCAGTGAAGTCTTCAAAGATGTGGATTTATTAAAGTGACAGAGGTTTCAGATTTGTGATAGCAAATGTACAGGTTACAAAGATTGATCAACAGTCAAAAGCAGACAATGGACCACAGCTTAAAGTCAAGATGAAGAACAGACATTGAAGTTAGTCATTTATGAACCAGACAGTGCATCAAATGACAACCTCAGACAATGGATTTTATTCATCAAGTTCAAGTGGTTCTAGAAGTGGTTTTGCTATCTATTAAGAATTTAAATTCTCTCTTAAATTAGTTATTAATTTATTTATTAAATTAATTCTTCAAGAATTAATTTAACATATAAATTAAATAATTAATTTATTGAATAAATTAATTCATCAGAATTAATTTATGAAATAAATTAATTAAGTAATTAATTTATTGAATAAATTAATTCATCAGAATTAATTTATGAAATAAACTAATTAAATAATTAATTTATTGAATAAATTAATTCATCAGAATTAATTTATGAAATAAATTAATTAAGTAATTAATTTATTGAATAAATTAATTCATCAGAATTAATTTATGAAATTAATTAATTATTAGAATTAATTTAAAGAAGAATTAGAATTTAATTTAGAATTCTTAATTAAAATAAGCCTGGAATGACTACCCCAGATAGTCATACCGGTAGTCATACCGGTAGTCATCCCGGTAGTCATCCAAGCTTATTTTAATTAATTCTAATTAAATTGTCTTAAATTCACATAGTCATTGCAAGCCATTTGATAGTCATACAAGGCAATTTGATAGTCATTCCAGGCTTAAAAATAGTCTTTTTTAGACTATTTTGATAGTCATTCCTAGTGGAATGAAAAGCAAGAAACGTGCAGGCTTGTCAAGTGGATTAAAGTACAAAAGGAAAGAAAAGCACAGAAGAAAACATACTGAACATTATATTCATCAAGAACATCTTCTGTCAACAAAAGAAAAGAAACTGCCGTGCTAATTTCTTCAGTGAATAAATTCTAGAAAATCTTGGTGTCAAATCTAAACCACTAGAATTCATTTACTTGTACTGCTTTGACTATCTAGCGGATTTTTATCCCTAGAACGTATCTCAAATTATCAAATATTGTTATATCTTTTTATTACAAAAATAGATAAATTCATGTCGAATTTATTCTAGATTTGTTTTAATTAGTTTGAGATCCAATCTTGTAATCAGTATCATATTTGTAACACCCTTCAAGTTTAATATAGTTTTATTTAACTTGAATTCTGTTTCATTTATTTCCGCCATAATTTGTTCTTAAATTGTTTGATTCTAAACAGAACAAATTCGATAAAACGGTATAGTTTGTATTCAACCCCCCTTCTACAAACTTATCAGGACCTAACAATTGGTATCAGAGCCTTTTGATTGATATACAAATCAAAGATCCAATTGTTTGAGATTTTTTTTACTCTGAAATTTTTATTTTTCTAAAAATCTCAAAAATGTCTACAACTCAGAAAGTGGGTACAGTTAAAATCCCAATGTTCAGCAAGGAGCATTATCCAATGTGGAAGAAGAAAATGCTCCTATTTCTTAAGGTTGCAAATCCTAAATACATTGATGTGATGAAGAATGGACCAAAACTTCCTATGATTATTGAGGAAGAATTAAAAGAGGGTAACGTTGTTACTAGGGCTGCTAGGATGTACCCTAAAGATCCCAAGGATTTCACTCCTGGTGAAAAAGAGGATGTTACCTTAGATTCCTGTCTACAGCTGATCCTTATTGATTGTCTTGATCCTATCATGCATAATCATGTCCTAAATTGTGATACTGCCAAACACATTTGGGATACCATAGAGATAATCAATGAGGGGACAGAGGAGGTTAGAGAGAATATGCTGGAAATTCTCACTTCACAATATGATCATTTCAGATCAAACCCTGGTGAAGGTATCTCTCAGGTTTTTGAGAGATACAACAAATTAATCAATGATCTGAATCTCAATGGGAAGCACTACACCAACAAGGAGATTAACAAGAAGTTCCTTCTTACACTTCCACCTCATTTGGAGCACAAAATATCTGCAATTAGAGAAGCAAGAGATATGAATGAGATTGCTTTGGAGAGATTGTATGGTGTTCTGAAGACCTATGAGCTGGAGCAGATTCAACAGAGGGAGCTGTATGGAACTGGGAAAATTGTTGGTACCTCTACTGCATTGACTGCTGAAGTCCCACAGAAACTGGAAGTAAAGGCTGTTCAACCTTCCAGTTCTCACATGAATGTGATTGATGCTGAATATGGATTAACATCCATTGATCAATCTGGTGGTGACTTCTATTCTTTGGAAGAACTTGATCAGCTGGAAGATGTTGATTTGGCCTTGATAGTCAGGAAGTTTGGGAAGTTTAGATTCAAGAGGAATCCCAATCTTAAGTTCAGGCCCAGGTTTCAGAGAGATGATTCCTCATCTTCAGGTGGCTACAAAACTGGAACTGTGGAGAGAAGCTCAATCAGATGCTACAATTGCAATGAGTTGGGTCACTTTGCTACTGAATGTAATAAGTCAAGGCAAGTGACAAGGAACTCATTTGATTCTAGCAAGAAGAAGAAGATTGAGAAGGCTTATGTTGCTCAAGGGAAGAGCTGGGATGATACAGACAGTGAAGATGAAGAAGTTGGAAATCTTGCACTTGTGGCAAAAGGAGGCAAACTATTTGATTCCATGTTATCTTCACCAGACATGTCTAAGGTAAAACTTACTGACACTGAAATGATTTATCATCTTGGTGGCACCATAAGTTGTGCACGCACTGAAAATGATAGAATAAATCTTTTAAACACAAATCTTGAAAAGGAAATAAAAGATTTAAAACTAGTGCATATCAATCAAGATGAACTTACTGAGAAAATTGCTTTTCTTGAGAATAGGGTTAAATGTTATATTCAACTGGAAACCATTCTCAAAGATCAGATTAGTGAGCTTAAGACCAAAGCTAATGCTTATTTTAGTTCTTGTAAGACTGCTAAAGAAATTCTCAATAAGCAAGCTGTTGGTAATCATGTCAGTATAGGGTATGATTATAATGAGGCTATTGGACTGCTTGGAATTAATTCCCCTTGTAGATACAAATCTGAAGGAAAGGTTGTTCCATATATACTTAAGGGTATTGAAACACCCTTCTGTAAGGAGTCTGAGGCAGAGCCTATGAATGAATACTCTATCATTATTGCTGAGGAGATTCATGAAGAAGATGTTGCCTTGGAAGCTGAACAGTCCAAAAAGTGTATATCTGATATTCCAGTCAAAGTTGCTACAACTAAAAAGACTAAATCAGATATCCATAAGTTGGATCAAAACAACTGTAGAACTAACATGCCTGCTATTAATTCTTCTCATAAAGCATGTGGTGTGATTAATTGCATGTCTTGTGCTTTCAATGTTATGTATGTTTATTTTAATAGTAAGCATGTATCTAGTGATAAGACTGCTCCACATCAACATGTTAATAATAAGAAGCATGTTAAAGCAAAGACTACTAGTCCTCCTCAGACTAGAGTGGATTCATTTATCCCTAAGCCTACTCAGAAATGTGTTAAGGCTGGCTATAAATGGAAACGCTCTTATGTGAAAGAGGTTGAAGTAGTTTCAGTTAAAAATGTTGTTTTGCCTGACAAAGGCCAGTTCTTTAAGTATGCCGGACCCAATCAATTTTGGGCTCCGAAGAAGGTCTAATCAATCTGGTAGTGCAGGGAGTTAAACAGGTAAACCGTGTTATGTGGATTCTTGACAGTGGCTGTTCAAGGCATATGACCGGAGATAGAGCCCTGCTATCAGATGTGGTTGAGAAAGCTGGCCCAGTGCTTACCTTTGGAGATAACAGCAAGGGTATAACTGAGGATATGGCCTATTTGAAATCAAGAAATGTTATCAGTCAATAAGGACATCAATGTTACATTTGATGTCTCCAACCTCCCTAATATCCAAAAAGAAGATTCATCTGAAAAGCTGAAGTTTGATAACTTGCCAGACTCAGAATCAGATGATGAAGCCCCACCTGAAGTTATTGTTGGTGATGATAATATCAATGATGATAATGATCATGGTGATGGTGGTGGAAACACTGGTAACAATGGAGATACCACCAACACTGGAGAAGAATCATCAAGGCAATCAAGCAACAACTCAGGGGGAGCAGATGAAGGATCAACTATTCACTCACAACATCAAAGTGAAATTCAAGGCGAATCATCAAGATCAAATCTTCCAAGACAAACTGTATGGAATAGAGCTCATCCCTTTGAGCTGATTATTGGTGATCCAGGTGTTGGAGTAAGAACTAGAAGTGCTACTCAAAATGAATGTTATTATTCAGGGTTTCTTTCTGAAATGGAACCAAAGAAAATTGAGGGAGCACTGACTGATCCAGATTGGGTGATTGCTATGCAAGATGAACTCAATCAATTTGAACAACAGCAAGTCTGGAAGCTGGTACCCAGACCAAAGAACAAGAAAGTAGTTGGTACTAGATGGGTATTCAGAAACAAGCTAGATGAAGATGGCATAATCACAAGAGACCAAGCATATTGACATCAGGTATCATTTTATCCGAGAGCATGTCATGAATGGTACTGTGGAGTTACACTTTGTACCCACAGAGGAACAAACAACAGATATATTCACTAAATCTGTTGACAAATCCACATTTATCAAGTTAGTTGGTAAATTGGGTATGTTAAACAGTCTTAGTGATTAACAATATCTCTGTCATGTTTGTTCTTTCAAAATCATTTTCTTTTGCTGATATTGAATGATAGAATTTGCCAATTCTTGTTCTAAAAGTATAAAGCTTGTTAATTTAAATATTCTGAATAATTTATTTTCTTTAAAAATATCTTTCTCATATTTCTTAAATAGAGAAACTTATTTTTATTGAAAATTTATTTATTTAAGAATCATTTAAGTTAGTTCCAGATTGTAAATACTGTTGTTTAAATTTTTCTGCAGGTTTATATTAGTTTAATGCTATTTTTTAATTTTCTGCATTTGTTTTAGGATTTATAAAATATTCTGTGCAATTTTTGTTTAGTTGTATAAACAGGTTTTAGTTTTTTTTTATTTTATTTTGCTGTTACTATTTTGTTTCAAATAGAATTCGGTATGACCTATCCTTAGGTCATACTGGATTTTATTTTTCATTATTATTCAGTTTGTAAATTAGTTTTTCTCAATATGACCTCTCTTAAGGTCATACTGGTGTGTCATTTTGTTTTTACTATTCAGTTTTTCTATTTCCTGTAAATAGCTTCATGTAAATCTATTCTGCATTTTATTTTAATTCAGCTTATTTCTTTAGTTGCCTGTAAATAGTTTCCTGTAAATATTTTTTATTATTATTATTATCTTTTATTTTCTATTTGTCTTAGTTATTTTTGTAAATATATTGTATATTTATTATTGTTGATCTAGCTCTTGCTTAGCTGGAACTTCAGTGCCAAATCCAATTCAGGTATTACTTTCTATCTCTCAATCCACTTCTTCTACTGTTGCTGAACCCAAGTGGTTGTTAGGGCTGACCAAGGGATTGTAGATCCACAATCTTTATCCCAGGTCTTAGAGCCAAACAATGAGTCTACAATTACTTGACCTCTCAGCCTAAACAGAAATCAATTGTTAAATAAAGAAGTATTTTGATTGAAACAGTGAGTGATCCCACAGCTCTGCCTCCTCCAAAGAAATTCAACATATACTGAGGCATCTGTCAGCCCATCTGTATCCTCTCAATAGGATATGGACTTTGAAATGGCCAATGAACTGTATCTAGAGACATTCTCTCAACAGGATGAATCTATTGAACTTTGCCATAGGGCCATGGCACGTTGTACTGAGTCAAGCACACTCTCATTACTCACAATGGGAGAAAACAATTTCATTAGATGAAACTCAGGACACAGTGAAAGCAGAGCACCTGCAACTGGTTACAGTGCCTACCATTGTTACGGTAGAAGTGCATTCATAGGCATCTGAGGGAAAATTTGATTCTTTGCCAAATCAAATAGAATCATTTTCTCCCCTCCCAGAGTGAACACCTCTGGCTCCCTAAGGGATTTTCCACTCGCAGATTTATCTGGAGAAAGTGGAAGGCAACTTGGTCAGTCTATCACTGAAGCAATTCAGATTTCAAATCCAAGTGATTTGCTAGACATGATTGAGGATCGGGATTTGCGAACTCCCATTGCACCACCACTGACCTCTCTTGAAGAGGCTAGGGTGAGTTTCAATGCAGGTACTGATCAAAAAGGAGCAAACAGACAGCTAATGTTGAGTGATAAGAGTCAAACACTGAGTGAAACACAAGCACGTGAGATGAGTGATACACTTACCGGAGAAATTCAAGTGAGTGCACACACAGACACATACACTGCAATGTAGTTAGCTCACATAGCTGATCTACAGGAACATATATTCAAAACCCAGGCTGATAAAGAAATTTTGCAAGCACAAGTGGTTGAACGGTCTTCTTCTTCCACCTCTGTCAACAATCAGCTGGGACTACTCAATGAAATCTTGAAGACAAAGTTACTACCCAAGATCAACTCCATCAACTATCTCAACTCCTACTGGCTTCAGATACTCATAAAGTGAAATCTGTAGAGAATTCCTCAACTAAGGGGGAGAAGTTTCTCAGGGGGAGAAGTTCCTAGACAAGTTTCTACAGAAGTTTGGGGAGAAGTTTCTGTTTCTAAGGGGAAGAAGTTTCTAGAGACTTGTGAAGCTAGTAAAAGGGGAGCTGAAAAAGATATAAAAGGAAAAGGAGGAGCAGGGGAGTAAAGGTAATTAGCTCTGTTTTGTAAATGTTATATGTATAGAGCTTAGGTAAATCAAGACAGGTTAAATGTTATCATATGTTCAGTCTAGAGGAACACCTGTCTTGCATTTATCTTTACTGGTGAAATCTGGAAATGTCATATTTGATCCAGAACTTTCTAGTATTTACTTAGGCTTAAGAGTCTTATCTTTTTCTTGGTTTTAGTTGAGTGATCCTCTAGGTATTTGGTTGTTATTCTCTAACAAACAAATAGGGGGAGATTGAAAGGCATATGCTATAGCCTATTTGTAATTCGAGGATTCTACTCAACTTAAACTAGAATGTAATAAGTAGATATTAGATTAATTATCACAGTCATAGGAATCTCAGAAGATCATATCTGTCAGAAGAATACAGATTAAAGTCACTCTACAGATTTGAAGATATACTACATTGAAAGAAGTTCAATTATTTGTTCAAGCCTCAGTGAAGTCTTCAAAGATGTGGATTTATTAAAGTGACAGAGGTTTCAGATTTGTGATAGCAAATGTACAGGTTACAAAGATTGATCAACAGTCAAAAGCAGACAATGGACCACAGCTTAAAGTCAAGATGAAGAACAGACATTGAAGTTAGTCATTTATGAACCAGACAGTGCATCAAATGACAACCTCAGACAATGGATTTTATTCATCAAGTTCAAGTGGTTCTAGAAGTGGTTTTGCTATCTATTAAGAATTTAAATTCTCTCTTAAATTAGTTATTAATTTATTTATTAAATTAATTCTTCAAGAATTAATTTAACATATAAATTAAATAATTAATTTATTGAATAAATTAATTCATCAGAATTAATTTATGAAATAAATTAATTAAGTAATTAATTTATTGAATAAATTAATTCATCAGAATTAATTTATGAAATAAACTAATTAAATAATTAATTTATTGAATAAATTAATTCATCAGAATTAATTTATGAAATAAATTAATTAAGTAATTAATTTATTGAATAAATTAATTCATCAGAATTAATTTATGAAATTAATTAATTATTAGAATTAATTTAAAGAAGAATTAGAATTTAATTTAGAATTCTTAATTAAAATAAGCCTGGAATGACTACCCCGGATAGTCATACCGGTAGTCATACCGGTAGTCATCCCGGTAGTCATCCAAGCTTATTTTAATTAATTCTAATTAAATTGTCTTAAATTCACATAGTCATTGCAAGCCATTTGATAGTCATACAAGGCAATTTGATAGTCATTCCAGGCTTAAAAATAGTCTTTTTTAGACTATTTTGATAGTCATTCCTAGTGGAATGAAAAGCAAGAAACGTGCAGGCTTGTCAAGTGGATTAAAGTACAAAAGGAAAGAAAAGCACAGAAGAAAACATACTGAACATTATATTCATCAAGAACATCTTCTGTCAACAAAAGAAAAGAAACTGCCGTGCTAATTTCTTCAGTGAATAAATTCTAGAAAATCTTGGTGTCAAATCTAAACCACTAGAATTCATTTACTTGTACTGCTTTGACTATCTAGCGGATTTTTATCCCTAGAACGTATCTCAAATTATCAAATATTGTTATATCTTTTTATTACAAAAATAGATAAATTCATGTCGAATTTATTCTAGATTTGTTTTAATTAGTTTGAGATCCAATCTTGTAATCAGTATCATATTTGTAACACCCTTCAAGTTTAATATAGTTTTATTTAACTTGAATTCTGTTTCATTTATTTCCGCCATAATTTGTTCTTAAATTGTTTGATTCTAAACAGAACAAATTCGATAAAACGGTATAGTTTGTATTCAACCCCCCTTCTACAAACTTATCAGGACCTAACAATTGGTATCAGAGCCTTTTGATTGATATACAAATCAAAGATCCAATTGTTTGAGATTTTTTTTACTCTGAAATTTTTATTTTTCTAAAAATCTCAAAAATGTCTACAACTCAGAAAGTGGGTACAGTTAAAATCCCAATGTTCAGCAAGGAGCATTATCCAATGTGGAAGAAGAAAATGCTCCTATTTCTTAAGGTTGCAAATCCTAAATACATTGATGTGATGAAGAATGGACCAAAACTTCCTATGATTATTGAGGAAGAATTAAAAGAGGGTAACGTTGTTACTAGGGCTGCTAGGATGTACCCTAAAGATCCCAAGGATTTCACTCCTGGTGAAAAAGAGGATGTTACCTTAGATTCCTGTCTACAGCTGATCCTTATTGATTGTCTTGATCCTATCATGCATAATCATGTCCTAAATTGTGATACTGCCAAACACATTTGGGATACCATAGAGATAATCAATGAGGGGACAGAGGAGGTTAGAGAGAATATGCTGGAAATTCTCACTTCACAATATGATCATTTCAGATCAAACCCTGGTGAAGGTATCTCTCAGGTTTTTGAGAGATACAACAAATTAATCAATGATCTGAATCTCAATGGGAAGCACTACACCAACAAGGAGATTAACAAGAAGTTCCTTCTTACACTTCCACCTCATTTGGAGCACAAAATATCTGCAATTAGAGAAGCAAGAGATATGAATGAGATTGCTTTGGAGAGATTGTATGGTGTTCTGAAGACCTATGAGCTGGAGCAGATTCAACAGAGGGAGCTGTATGGAACTGGGAAAATTGTTGGTACCTCTACTGCATTGACTGCTGAAGTCCCACAGAAACTGGAAGTAAAGGCTGTTCAACCTTCCAGTTCTCACATGAATGTGATTGATGCTGAATATGGATTAACATCCATTGATCAATCTGGTGGTGACTTCTATTCTTTGGAAGAACTTGATCAGCTGGAAGATGTTGATTTGGCCTTGATAGTCAGGAAGTTTGGGAAGTTTAGATTCAAGAGGAATCCCAATCTTAAGTTCAGGCCCAGGTTTCAGAGAGATGATTCCTCATCTTCAGGTGGCTACAAAACTGGAACTGTGGAGAGAAGCTCAATCAGATGCTACAATTGCAATGAGTTGGGTCACTTTGCTACTGAATGTAATAAGTCAAGGCAAGTGACAAGGAACTCATTTGATTCTAGCAAGAAGAAGAAGATTGAGAAGGCTTATGTTGCTCAAGGGAAGAGCTGGGATGATACAGACAGTGAAGATGAAGAAGTTGGAAATCTTGCACTTGTGGCAAAAGGAGGCAAACTCTTTGATTCCATGTTATCTTCACCAGACATGTCTAAGGTAAAACTTACTGACACTGAAATGATTTATCATCTTGGTGGCACCATAAGTTGTGCACGCACTGAAAATGATAGAATAAATCTTTTAAACACAAATCTTGAAAAGGAAATAAAAGATTTAAAACTAGTGCATATCAATCAAGATGAACTTACTGAGAAAATTGCTTTTCTTGAGAATAGGGTTAAATGTTATATTCAACTGGAAACCATTCTCAAAGATCAGATTAGTGAGCTTAAGACCAAAGCTAATGCTTATTTTAGTTCTTGTAAGACTGCTAAAGAAATTCTCAATAAGCAAGCTGTTGGTAATCATGTCAGTATAGGGTATGATTATAATGAGGCTATTGGACTGCTTGGAATTAATTCCCCTTGTAGATACAAATCTGAAGGAAAGGTTGTTCCATATATACTTAAGGGTATTGAAACACCCTTCTGTAAGGAGTCTGAGGCAGAGCCTATGAATGAATACTCTATCATTATTGCTGAGGAGATTCATGAAGAAGATGTTGCCTTGGAAGCTGAACAGTCCAAAAAGTGTATATCTGATATTCCAGTCAAAGTTGCTACAACTAAAAAGACTAAATCAGATATCCATAAGTTGGATCAAAACAACTGTAGAACTAACATGCCTGCTATTAATTCTTCTCATAAAGCATGTGGTGTGATTAATTGCATGTCTTGTGCTTTCAATGTTATGTATGCTTATTTTAATAGTAAGCATGTATCTAGTGATAAGACTGCTCCACATCAACATGTTAATAATAAGAAGCATGTTAAAGCAAAGACTACTAGTCCTCCTCAGACTAGAGTGGATTCATTTATCCCTAAGCCTACTCAGAAATGTGTTAAGGCTGGCTATAAATGGAAACGCTCTTATGTGAAAGAGGTTGAAGTAGTTTCAGTTAAAAATGTTGTTTTGCCTGACAAAGGCCAGTTCTTTAAGTATGCCGGACCCAATCAATTTTGGGCTCCGAAGAAGGTCTAATCAATCTGGTAGTGCAGGGAGTTAAACAGGTAAACCGTGTTATGTGGATTCTTGACAGTGGCTGTTCAAGGCATATGACCGGAGATAGAGCCCTGCTATCAGATGTGGTTGAGAAAGCTGGCCCAGTGCTTACCTTTGGAGATAACAGCAAGGGTATAACTGAGGATATGGCCTATTTGAAATCAAGAAATGTTATCAGTCAATAAGGACATCAATGTTACATTTGATGTCTCCAACCTCCCTAATATCCAAAAAGAAGATTCATCTGAAAAGCTGAAGTTTGATAACTTGCCAGACTCAGAATCAGATGATGAAGCCCCACCTGAAGTTATTGCTGGTGATGATAATATCAATGATGATAATGATCATGGTGATGGTGGTGGAAACACTGGTAACAATGGAGATACCACCAACACTGGAGAAGAATCATCAAGGCAATCAAGCAACAACTCAGGGGGAGCAGATGAAGGATCAACTATTCACTCACAACATCAAAGTGAAATTCAAGGCGAATCATCAAGATCAAATCTTCCAAGACAAACTGTATGGAATAGAGCTCATCCCTTTGAGCTGATTATTGGTGATCCAGGTGTTGGAGTAAGAACTAGAAGTGCTACTCAAAACGAATGTTATTATTCAGGGTTTCTTTCTGAAATGGAACCAAAGAAAATTGAGGGAGCACTGACTGATCCAGATTGGGTGATTGCTATGCAAGATGAACTCAATCAATTTGAACAACAGCAAGTCTGGAAGCTGGTACCCAGACCAAAGAACAAGAAAGTAGTTGGTACTAGATGGGTATTCAGAAACAAGCTAGATGAAGATGGCATAATCACAAGAGACCAAGCATATTGACATCAGGTATCATTTTATCCGAGAGCATGTCATGAATGGTACTGTGGAGTTACACTTTGTACCCACAGAGGAACAAACAACAGATATATTCACTAAATCTGTTGACAAATCCACATTTATCAAGTTAGTTGGTAAATTGGGTATGTTAAACAGTCTTAGTGATTAACAATATCTCTGTCATGTTTGTTCTTTCAAAATCATTTTCTTTTGCTGATATTGAATGATAGAATTTGCCAATTCTTGTTCTAAAAGTATAAAGCTTGTTAATTTAAATATTCTGAATAATTTATTTTCTTTAAAAATATCTTTCTCATATTTCTTAAATAGAGAAACTTATTTTTATTGAAAATTTATTTATTTAAGAATCATTTAAGTTAGTTCCAGATTGTAAATACTGTTGTTTAAATTTTTCTGCAGGTTTATATTAGTTTAATGCTATTTTTTAATTTTCTGCATTTGTTTTAGGATTTATAAAATATTCTGTGCAATTTTTGTTTAGTTGTATAAACAGGTTTTAGTTTTTTTTTATTTTATTTTGCTGTTACTATTTTGTTTCAAATAGAATTCGGTATGACCTATCCTTAGGTCATACTGGATTTTATTTTTCATTATTATTCAGTTTGTAAATTAGTTTTTCTCAATATGACCTCTCTTAAGGTCATACTGGTGTGTCATTTTGTTTTTACTATTCAGTTTTTCTATTTCCTGTAAATAGCTTCATGTAAATCTATTCTGCATTTTATTTTAATTCAGCTTATTTCTTTAGTTGCCTGTAAATAGTTTCCTGTAAATATTTTTTATTATTATTATTATCTTTTATTTTCTATTTGTCTTAGTTATTTTTGTAAATATATTGTATATTTATTATTGTTGATCTAGCTCTTGCTTAGCTGGAACTTCAGTGCCAAATCCAATTCAGGTATTACTTTCTATCTCTCAATCCACTTCTTCTACTGTTGCTGAACCCAAGTGGTTGTTAGGGCTGACCAAGGGATTGTAGATCCACAATCTTTATCCCAGGTCTTAGAGCCAAACAATGAGTCTACAATTACTTGACCTCTCAGCCTAAACAGAAATCAATTGTTAAATAAAGAAGTATTTTGATTGAAACAGTGAGTGATCCCACAGCTCTGCCTCCTCCAAAGAAATTCAACATATACTGAGGCATCTGTCAGCCCATCTGTATCCTCTCAATAGGATATGGACTTTGAAATGGCCAATGAACTGTATCTAGAGACATTCTCTCAACAGGATGAATCTATTGAACTTTGCCATAGGGCCATGGCACGTTGTACTGAGTCAAGCACACTCTCATTACTCACAATGGGAGAAAACAATTTCATTAGATGAAACTCAGGACACAGTGAAAGCAGAGCACCTGCAACTGGTTACAGTGCCTACCATTGTTACGGTAGAAGTGCCTTCATAGGCATCTGAGGGAAAATTTGATTCTTTGCCAAATCAAATAGAATCATTTTCTCCCCTCCCAGAGTGAACACCTCTGGCTCCCTAAGGGATTTTCCACTCGCAGATTTATCTGGAGAAAGTGGAAGGCAACTTGGTCAGTCTATCACTGAAGCAATTCAGATTTCAAATCCAAGTGATTTGCTAGACATGATTGAGGATCGGGATTTGCGAACTCCCATTGCACCACCACTGACCTCTCTTGAAGAGGCTAGGGTGAGTTTCAATGCAGGTACTGATCAAAAAGGAGCAAACAGACAGCTAATGTTGAGTGATAAGAGTCAAACACTGAGTGAAACACATGCACGTGAGATGAGTGATACACTTACAGGAGAAATTCAAGTGAGTGCACACACAGACACATACACTGCAATGTAGTTAGCTCACATAGCTGATCTACAGGAACATATATTCAAAACCCAGGCTGATAAAGAAATTTTGCAAGCACAAGTGGTTGAACGGTCTTCTTCTTCCACCTCTGCCAACAATCAGCTGGGACTACTCAATGAAATCTTGAAGACAAAGTTACTACCCAAGATCAACTCCATCAACTATCTCAACTCCTACTGGCTTCAGATACTCATAAAGTGAAATCTGTAGAGAATTCCTCAACTAAGGGGGAGAAGTTTCTCAGGGGGAGAAGTTCCTAGACAAGTTTCTACAGAAGTTTGGGGAGAAGTTTCTGTTTCTAAGGGGAAGAAGTTTCTAGAGACTTGTGAAGCTAGTAAAAGGGGAGCTGAAAAAGATATAAAAGGAAAAGGAGGAGCAGGGGAGTAAAGGTAATTAGCTCTGTTTTGTAAATGTTATATGTATAGAGCTTAGGTAAATCAAGACAGGTTAAATGTTATCATATGTTCAGTCTAGAGGAACACCTGTCTTGCATTTATCTTTACTGGTGAAATCTGGAAATGTCATATTTGATCCAGAACTTTCTAGTATTTACTTAGACTTAAGAGTCTTATCTTTTTCTTGGTTTTAGTTGAGTGATCCTCTAGGTATTTGGTTGTTATTCTCTAACAAACAAATAGGGGGAGATTGAAAGGCATATGCTATAGCCTATTTGTAATTCGAGGATTCTACTCAACTTAAACTAGAATGTAATAAGTAGATATTAGATTAATTATCACAGTCATAGGAATCTCAGAAGATCATATCTGTCAGAAGAATACAGATTAAAGTCACTCTACAGATTTGAAGATATACTACATTGAAAGAAGTTCAATTATTTGTTCAAGCCTCAGTGAAGTCTTCAAAGATGTGGATTTATTAAAGTGACAGAGGTTTCAGATTTGTGATAGCAAATGTACAGGTTACAAAGATTGATCAACAGTCAAAAGCAGACAATGGACCACAGCTTAAAGTCAAGATGAAGAACAGACATTGAAGTTAGTCATTTATGAACCAGACAGTGCATCAAATGACAACCTCAGACAATGGATTTTATTCATCAAGTTCAAGTGGTTCTAGAAGTGGTTTTGCTATCTATTAAGAATTTAAATTCTCTCTTAAATTAGTTATTAATTTATTTATTAAATTAATTCTTCAAGAATTAATTTAACATATAAATTAAATAATTAATTTATTGAATAAATTAATTCATCAGAATTAATTTATGAAATAAATTAATTAAGTAATTAATTTATTGAATAAATTAATTCATCAGAATTAATTTATGAAATAAACTAATTAAATAATTAATTTATTGAATAAATTAATTCATCAGAATTAATTTATGAAATAAATTAATTAAGTAATTAATTTATTGAATAAATTAATTCATCAGAATTAATTTATGAAATTAATTAATTATTAGAATTAATTTAAAGAAGAATTAGAATTTAATTTAGAATTCTTAATTAAAATAAGCCTGGAATGACTACCCCGGATAGTCATACCGGTAGTCATACCGGTAGTCATCCCGGTAGTCATCCAAGCTTATTTTAATTAATTCTAATTAAATTGTCTTAAATTCACATAGTCATTGCAAGCCATTTGATAGTCATACAAGGCAATTTGATAGTCATTCCAGGCTTAAAAATAGTCTTTTTTAGACTATTTTGATAGTCATTCCTAGTGGAATGAAAAGCAAGAAACGTGCAGGCTTGTCAAGTGGATTAAAGTACAAAAGGAAAGAAAAGCACAGAAGAAAACATACTGAACATTATATTCATCAAGAACATCTTCTGTCAACAAAAGAAAAGAAACTGCCGTGCTAATTTCTTCAGTGAATAAATTCTAGAAAATCTTGGTGTCAAATCTAAACCACTAGAATTCATTTACTTGTACTGCTTTGACTATCTAGCGGATTTTTATCCCTAGAACGTATCTCAAATTATCAAATATTGTTATATCTTTTTATTACAAAAATAGATAAATTCATGTCGAATTTATTCTAGATTTGTTTTAATTAGTTTGAGATCCAATCTTGTAATCAGTATCATATTTGTAACACCCTTCAAGTTTAATATAGTTTTATTTAACTTGAATTCTGTTTCATTTATTTCCGCCATAATTTGTTCTTAAATTGTTTGATTCTAAACAGAACAAATTCGATAAAACGGTATAGTTTGTATTCAACCCCCCTTCTACAAACTTATCAGGACCTAACAAGGATGTTAGTTCCTATTTTCCAGGCACCACCCTCTGTGTGCTTAGTCTATTTAATATGCATGTAAACGTTTTATTTTATAACAACAATACAATGTAGTCCTCAAAGCATTTTCAGTTTGTACATATTCTTGTTCAAATATTTGTTCTTTTTCTACACTTGGTATCAAAGCTAACGATCTTTGGAGGCATAACAGATGGTTTCCAAGAAGGTGGTGGTTCATTTTTCAGCAGGGTAGCAGCACAGCAGCTACGGTGAAGGAAGAGGCGGAGCCTTGGTGGTTCCGTTAAATTTATTTTTGTGGGCTTTTCTTGTGTGTGTGCAGAGAGACCACCGAGACAGATGGAAAAGAGATAGAGAGGTGTTGCAATTTGTGTTTGTGCAGGTGCAGTTGTGTGTGTGTTATTTATGGTGCTGCTATACTAGCAGCAAATTCCAAACGGGAAGAAAGTCATACGGGCTTAGCCATACGGGCTCAGTTTATAGCCAGACGGGCTCAGTTGATAGCCATACGGGCTCAGTTTAAAAGCCATACGGGCTGGAAGGATTGCATGATACAAGTTCGAGTAAGGGGGAGATTGTTGGAAATTAATCTAAATTTGTTTTATTTGTTTGGGCTTTGGTTAAGTTGATGGGCTTATGCTTATGTTTAATGTTGAGAATAAATTAGAATGTTACTGTCAGGCCCGTATTAAAAGCATTAGAATAGGTCTTTGTTTCTGCTCAGAGAGTCATGCGTCCGTGAGAGTAGTGGAGTAGTATTAGGATGTTAGTTCCTATTTTCCAGGCACCACCCTCAGTGTGCTTAGTCTATTTAATATGCATGTAAACGTTCTATTTTATAACAACAATACAATGTAGTCCTCAAAGCATTTTCAGTTTGTACATATTCTTGTTCAAATATTTGTTCTTTTTCTACGATATGTGCCACGAAAAGTACTTCCATATGGTTGTGTACAAAGATCTCTCAGGGTCGACTAAGAAACCAGGGAAAGAGAACAACTTAGTGAGGACTGATCTTCCCATTCCTGGTCACATTTATCAGGAAGCTACTGACTAATGAATGTTATCATGGTGACGGTATAGATCCTACTCAAAGACTTCAGGTAGTGTATGACTTTATTATAAAGTCAAGTGGAAGCTGACCTTCCAGAGTCCCGGGCATTGTTAACAGTTGATACTCAGCACAGCATGCAACAAACAAGCAGAGGGTATGTAGTTTAAATGATAGTAGTCCGGCCCATATATTTGATGTTTGCATTAACTTGGGCCCGACCATTACTTTCGCTTGAGATTTACAACTTCTTCAAAGGAATTAAAAAAGAGTCACCAAAACATGGAATAACAAAATGTGATGAAATTAATGTGGTGTAGACCTTTTTTTTTCTTTTTTTCTTTTTTTCTTTTGCGTTTGAGATTTTCATTTACTTCGAAATTTATTTAAGAACAGGTATTTTTTTATTAGTTTACAAGTTAGGTTCAAAAAGAAAATGTATGTATGTGCTTAGTGAGAGTTAGGAAATAATAGAATTGTGATGCTAATGTTAATATTAATACTCCTATACCATGATAAAGTGTTTGATACTCGATCCGTCTCTAATTAATTGTCACATTTGACTTTTAAATAATTAAATTGATCAAAATTTGATCAAATATCAATATATATATATAAAGGAGGATACGCGGGAGGTGAGTTGGCATCCCTAAGATCGTCTCAATCTATTTTTCTAATTTTTTTAGAGGTTTACAATTTTAAATACTAATAAATCAAAAAATAGTTTTTAGCATATTAGAAGTAGAATAGGTGTTCGAAGTTATAGAGGAGAAGAATTCGAATTTATAGCGAAGACATATAATTAAAATTTCTATTTGAAGTAGAATAAGTATTTGAATTTGTAGAGGTGAAGAGTTCAAATATAAAACAAGTTCTTGCAAAGTTCTATTTGAAGTAGAATAGGTGTTTCGATTTATAGAGGAGAAAAGTTCGGATATAAAAGAAGTACTTGCAATTAAAAGTTATATTGAAAGTAGAATAAGCGTTTGTAATACATAACTAAAAGTTCTATTTGAAGTAGAATATGTAAAGTTATATTGGTGTTTTTTCGACGAAAAAGTGTCTCATTAGAAAGGAGTATGGTAACATAAAAATTAATATATAAGACAAATATATATTCAATATATTAAATTTGAGATTTTGATATTAAAAAGGAAAACGTGTTTCACGGGAGGACGGCTTATTAGCGAGAACCGAGTAATTTTCGTAAGTTATTTGATAGAAATTTTAAAAAAATTATTACGCTGCCGCGAAGCGCGGCTTTTTCAACTAGTTATATATATAATATGTATACAAAGTATAATAAAAATTATATTGTTGAAAAATATATTTAATTTACTTTGATATGTATTTTTTAATTTTGTAAATTATATAATGAAAATACGTAAATGTTAGTCAAGATTAATCAATTTGACTGTTAAAAATCAAAACATGACAAATAATTAGGGATAAATTCAATACATCAATTACAACATTTGAAAGGCTTGGTTTATTAATACATTTATTACAACATTTGAAAGACTTGGTTACCTTTAACGTACAAAAGATTATGCACGAGGGTGACCAACCGAGGGATTATGGTTGGGTAATGATTAAGGTCACCTTTAAAGGATCACAATGATTCAAGATAGTTTATTAAGCATATTGTATAAAGTGGAACTATTTTAAATTAACATTTTTTAAAGTGATAATTTCTTTATAAGGATAAAAAGTTTCAATTTTACTCGATAATTAATAATTATAATTTTACATCTTTAAATTAATAATTTTTTTCGATCCCAATGATATCACTTTAGACGAGTTTTACTGTAATAGCAAGGTGTACTAGTACTACAGAAAGATAAGAGACAAACATGAATGGTCCAGCTACATTACTAGTAATAAAAAGAAAGATCAGCAATGGTAGTTGTAGTTGATACATGACAAATAAACCAACAACAACCGAGGGAGGTGATGATGATTCATGTAAGCACATGGTGATGGACATTCGACCGGACCATCTTCCCCACTTTTTTTCTTCATTTCAACACAGCTATCATATCCTCTTTGGACTCTTGCCTGCCTGCTCTAGAGTCTAGAGTCTTGGACCTCTCTTGTCTCGTGATTTAACTGCGTACTCTCCTCCTTTCTAACGCAGGATCCAAGAATTCCCTTACTCCTTTTACGTTGCTCCCTTTCCCTTCATATTGTCATTTGTCGGTCCGCTTACTTCTACTACATTTTTGACGAACGGGGGAGGGGGAGGGGGAGGGGGAGGGGGCACTCTTCGGGGCGACCTGTCAAAAGAGAAGAATGCGAGGGATTGGGACCCCGATTCACCTCCGGTGTGAGAATAAATTAAAGGTTCCAATTAGGTTTAAATGAACGTGTAAGTATTTGTGAGCGTAAAAATGAGTATATCTTCATTCAAACCTGTCAGGTGCTTTTATAGGCACTCTGGTAACCGTTCGCCCGGATTGTTCGGGAGCAGCAGCCACGTGCGTGGTCCTGTTCTTACGCCTGAATAGTCGGGTGACTCGGTCAAGCAATGGTCAGATCCAACGGACCTGGACGAAGGAGTGGGCTGTGACCGTTCGGCCCAATTACTTCTCGGCCCAATCACTATTCGGCCCGATCTCGGTTGGGCCCCCAACATGTCCCTGGACTTCGGTCGGATGTCAATGCGTCCGGAGTCCTAGCTCTTTACTTCTCTTCGGGATAGACTCCAACGGTTCTGTGTCTATCCGCTTATGACATGTCACTTAGAGAATCGTGTCGTAATTAATGATGACAGCCGTAATTTCTCGAGATTAGTACTGGATCGTCACCGTCGAATCACAAACGACTTGGATCGTGCGATCGAGATTAAACGCTTACATTTTATTGTCCAAACGTCACATATCCTTCTGTATAAATGCCAAATTTCCCCCCAATCGTCGTCACTCACATAATCAAAAGCAAAGACATTCTGCCAGTTTTTCTCCAGCCCATCTATTTGCAGTTATCAACAATCTCCATTATCTCGGGTTCAAATCCTCCTCCAGCTCGTATCACAAGTAAGTTCTCTGTATCTTTTTGCGCGATTTACCATTTCACGTTGAACTTTTCCGATTATGTCCACTATAATGTAGGCATAATAGTATTTTTTTTTTTTGCTTTGGGTTATACTTGCTGTTGAAAATGTAGCCATAATTATGTTGGTAGTCAGACCAGTAGGTAGATTCATCCTAAGAACAATTTCTGAGGCCAATTTGTCCCTAGAACGATCTTCGGGATGAATTCGCCCTTAGAACAACCTTCGGGACGGGTCAACCCTTAGAACAGTCTTCGGGCTGCGTAGCTCCTTTAGAGATTACTCCTTTTTCATTGGCTTAGAAGCTAGTAACTCCCCGACCGATCCAAGCCCCCTGTACTCGGCGACCACTTTTCCTTTCTTCTCTTTCTTGTCCATGTCCGAGTACAAGGCTAATTTCTTCATATTAATGCAGGAATTATGGATCGGTCGGCTTCTACATCGGGACAATCTCCCAGATCTATATCTCCGGACAGATACCCGTTTCATGATGTCGATGAATTCCCCGCGGCGAATCATCCGACTCGGTTGTTTGAGGACAGGGTGGCTAAGTTACCGAAAGAGTTCGATATCCCGACCGGTGCCTGGCATACATATCTGCCGAGAGCTGCCGACCGGATATGGTTCAATCCTCCTATCCCGAAGGGCTATGGTGATGTGGCCACCGGAATCTCTGAAGCCGCTTTAAAATGCGGTTTTCGGGTTCCGATGCTTCCCATAGTGAAGCAACTATTCGCCCAGATGGGGATAGCTTTGGGTCAAATGGATCCAAATGGGTTTTTGCATATGAACGGCTTCCAATGCCGATGTCTGGCGGCCAATGTTGACCCAACTCCCGCCCTGTTCTGGCACCATCACGACTTCCGGAAGAATGGTAAGAGCAAGGGTTTCTACTCCATCGTCCGCCGTACTAACAGGGCCGAATGGGTAGAGACCAATTCTAACAACAAAGGCAGTCACGACAAGTGGTGCTTTATCTCGGGCCCTAAGATTGGTGCTGCGTCTCAGTGGCAGGTGGTCGATCCTTCGACCAAAATAGTTAAACCCACCCTTTCGGGTGGCGAATTGCATGAATACCGAAGGTTGTGCAATTTTGATATGGGCCGGATTCCCTTAGAGGACCTTAGGGATCGCCAATGGCTTTTCGCCCTATGGGGTAATGGTAACATTCCTCGTCCCTTGCACTAGATTTTTACTTTTCTTTCTTCTGTGCTTCTGTCTTCCTTTTTATGCTGTCTTTTAAAATGTCCAACACCTTTTTCTTCCTTTTACAGTGTCTTCTCGCCAGGCTACCGTTGAACGAAAGAGGGCCAAGTTTGAGGCGGAGCAGGCAGCTTTAGCGGCTAGGATGGCTGAAGCGGCCGAGGCAGCCGAAGCGGCCGGGACAGGGGCTGCGACCAATGAGGATCGCCAGGAGGGCGATAAACGGGCACCTGAACAATCGGTCCCGACGTCTCCCTCTCGAACCGAGAATGCGGAGCAGGTGACCGAGACTCCCCTGGTCAGGAAGAGGGTTCGGCGGGGGGACGTTCTGAAGACGTACGTCCCTCAGTGGGCGATCCTGGAGTCCGATGCTGTCACCTCGGCCGACCCTAAGGCGATCAAGGAGATAGCTCCTGATTTATGCCGGGCTTTGGTGCTTCCGGCTGATCGCCCTAACTACGATCGGTTGGATATCGCCGATGCCTGTGCCGACATGATGGCCTTCCTTTCTTTGGTATTATATTTGCTTTTCCTTTCAATTTCTTGTTCTTGCATTTTTCTAACCAAGGTCTTTTTCCTTATTTTAGGCGACGCCGATGGCTGCTGTCATCACCGACAAGGTGAAGGATATGCAGGGCAGATTCGACCAACTTCGGGAACTGGAGGTTCGGTCGGTCCGATCGGAGGCTGCTCTCCGCCAAGCTGTTGGCGATGTGGAAAGGCTAGAAGGCCAATCTATGGCGCTAAGGGCTGACAAGGATGCGATGCAGAAGGAGCTGGATTCCCTTCGGGCTAGGCTGACTCGTCGGAACCTGTCCCTCAAGGCTTCGAGGAAACTGGCTCGTAAGGAGACCAAGCTGTGGCTGATCGCCGAAGAGCGGTGCTACCAGATGGGCCACGACGAAGTCGTGAGGAGGGCGGCCGCCATGGGCTTGGATCATCAGCCCCTGATAGAGCCTGGTTTCAGCGATCCCGTCGGTCGCCCTGATGAGGACGAGCTTCCGGCGGTCTCCTCAGGCAAAGACGAGGATATGTCAGAGTAGGCCTTCGGGCAGTAATATTTCCTTTTGTAGCTTGTACTTTACTAAGCCTTCGGGTTTTAACTCTTTGTACTTTATTAAGCCTTCGGGCCTTTTATTAGTGAGTTTTCGGCTTTTATTCCGCCTTTAACATAATTTATAAATTTTATGCATCTTCGGCCTTCAATCATTGCCTTAACATATTTCGTAAAATTTTATGTGTCTTTGGCTTATCGACTTCGCCTTAACATAATTGATAAAATTTACGTGTCTTCGGCTTATCAACCTCGCCTTAGCATAATTAATAAAATTTATGTGTCTTCGGCTTATCAACCTCGCCTTAACATAATTAATGAAATTTACGTGTCTTCGGCTTATCAACTTCGCCTTAACGTAATTCGATCAGTTTTATGTGTCTTCGGCTTCATTTTGCCTTAACATAATTAATAAAATTTATGTGTCTTCGACTTATCAACTTCGCCTTAACGTAATTCAATCAGTTTTATGTGTCTTCGGCTTCATTTTGCCTTAACATAATTAATAAAATTTAACCATTATATGTATCTTCGGCTTTCTTTTTCGCCTAACATGTCTGGATTCTCCCAAAGTTTGGATGTTTGGTTATCTGATCGCCAAATTTATGAAACATTATTCAAGAAGTCGTGGCATTTATCGTTTCTGGTCGTCCCCAGATAAATGTCCGACTTATAACATTATAATGCATAACTGATAAAATAAGTAGAATAGGGGAACATGTATTTTATTGATAAATTATTCAACTTTACATGCTTTTCAGAAAAGAAAACTTAGTATGAAGTGAAAACAAGAACTTGAGTGGCGAGCACCTTTTGTTCGGCCATATTCCTCTAGATTGGATGAAGGCTACTGGTAATATCTTCGTAACCTAGAGGCGTGCCATGTGTTCTTGATCGGGTCGCCAGACGTGGTTGCTAATTTGTAGGTACCAGGTCGAACCACCTCAGTCACTTTATACGGGCCTTCCCAGTTTGGCATTAGTTTTCCCTGCTTAGCTGGCATAGAAGTAGCCAATTCCCGCAGCACCAAATCTCCCACCATGAAGGTCCTTTTCTTTACTCCGGCGTCGTAGTATTGGGCTGCCTGGAGCTGATATTTCAAATTCCTTAGGTGAGCTGCCTCTCTCTCTTCTTCCAATAAATCCACATTGGCCCGAAGGCCGAATTCGTTTGCTTCGACGTTGAATACCTCCGTTCGGTAGGAGTCCAGCCCGACCTCAACAGGAATCAGGGCGTCGGTCCCGAATGCCAACTTGAAAGGTGTTTCTCCGGTTGATGAACGTGGGGTTGTTCGGTATGCCCACAACACCCAGTTTAACTCTTCCGCCCAAAGCCCCTTGGCGTCTCCTAGTCGTTTTTTTATTCCATCGAAGATGATTTTGTTTGCAGCTTCGATTGCTCCATTTCCTTGAGGATGACCGACCGAGCTAAATTTCTGTTGTATTCCGAAATGCGTCAAGAACTTCCGGAATTTGTTCCCGATGAATTGGGTCCCATTGTCGGATACACAGACCTTCGGGATCCCGAACCTGAGTATGACTTGCTCTAACATGAATTTTTTTGCTGCTTCTTCGGTTATGGTCGCCAGAGGTCTTGCTTCAACCCATTTGGTCATATAGTCGATCGCCACTATGCAGTACTTGGCTTGTTTCGTGCTCTTAGGTAGAATTCCCACGATATCTACAGCCCACATGGCGAAAGGAATGGGGCTTAGGACTGATGCCATTTCTTCTGGTGGCTGCTTCGGGATAGTACTGAATAATTGGCATTGTCGACACTTCTTTGCGTAATCGGCCGCATCTGCTCACAAGGTCGGCCAATAAAACCCTTGTCTGAGGATTTTGAAGGCAAGTGACCGACCGACAAGATGTTCTCCGCATATTCCTTCGTGAACTGTTTCTAAGGCCAGTATTTGTTCTTCGGGATCCAAACATCGGAGAAGGGGTTCTGTTGCTGACCTTCTATACAACTTGTTACCGATGATGGTGTAGCTTGCTGCCCTGTACTTCACTTTTTGAGCCTCTTTCCGGTCCAGGGGCAAAGTATCTTTTTCTAGATAGGCCCTGATCGGGGTCATCCGGTTAATGCCTTGGTGGATTTCCATGCATTGTTGCTTGTCGATTGAAGGGTTTTTCACTTCAGTCAGGTAGATGGATCCTGTGAGGTTGTGTGTTTCGGCCGAAGCCAATCTTGACAGAGCATCGGCTCGGCTGTTATCCTCTCTCCCTACTTGACTTGATTCGAAGGAGTCAAATGAGACCGATGAGTCCTTTACCTTTGCGGCGTAAGCCTTGAGTCGAAGCTCTCTTCGTTCGTACTCTCCTGAAAAGTGTTTCACCACTAACATAGAATCACTAAATGCTCGTAAATTTCTTACCTCGAGATTTTTGGCAAGGTTTAAACCGGCTAGCAATGCTTCGTACTCGGCCTCATTATTGGTTAGCGGGAAAGTGAATCTTATTGCTTGGCAGATTTCGAACCCGTCGGGACTTGAAAGGATTAATCCTGCCCCACACTTTGACCCGGCTACCGACCCATCTACGAACAATTTCCACTTACCTGGCGATCGGACCAGCTGTTCTTCGGGAGCTAGGTCTTTTGGTCCTGAAAAATAGCATTCGACCATGAAGTCTGCCAATGCTTGGGCTTTGATGGACGTTCTGGGTATGTATTCCAAATCATATTCTCCCAGCTCGATGGACCAAGCTACCACCCTTCCGGACGCCTCTGGTCTTGTCAAAATTTTCTTGAGGGGTTGATCGGTTATAACCTGTACCGTTCGCCCCTGAAAATAATGACGTAGCTTTCGGGTCGCCATTACAAGGCCGTAGGCGAACTTTTCTGCATTTGGATATCTTGTTTTCGCATCCTTCAGCATGTGGGATACATAAAACACCGGGTGTTGAGAGCTGTTATGTTCTTTAACTAGTACTGCTCCAAGAGTTCGGTCGCTCACTGCTAAGTACAGCTGTAAAGTTTCCTTCGGATCGGGCCTCATCAGGAGAGGCGCCTTGGTGAGATACTCCTTCACCTCCTCGAATGCTCTCTGGCACTCCGATCCCCATTCAAAATTCTTCGATCCCCGGAGTGCTTCAAAGAAAGGCAGGGCCTTTTCTGCTGATCTGGAAATAAATCTTCGCAAGGCGGCCATTCGACCGGTCAATTTCTGTACATCCCGAACTGTCTTCGGCTGTTCCATGTCGATCACTGCTTGTATTTTTTCCGGGTTTGCCTCGATCCCTCGGGCACTGACCATGTACCCTAGGAATTTCCCACTGGAGACTCCGAAAGTACACTTGTTCGGATTAATCTTCATGCCGTGCTTCCTTAATGTCTCGAAGCACTCTTTGAGGTCTTCCATGTGATCTTCGAACTGGGACTTAACAATCATATCATCCACATAGCATTCCATGTTTCTCCCAATTTGTTTATGGAAAATCCGATTGACCACTCTTTGGAATGTGGCTCCTGCGTTTTTCAGGCCGAAAGGCATTTTGATGTAGGCATATGTTCCTTTCGGGGTGATGAATGCTGTCTTTGGAATATCCTCGGCATTCATTGCAATCTGATGGTATCCTGAAAAAGCATCCAAAAAACTAAGTACCTGATATCCAGCAGTGGCGTCTGTCAGCTGATCAATGCTAGGAAGTGGGTAGTGGTCCTTCGGGCATGCTTTGTTTAAGTCGGTGTAGTCCACACACATTCGCCATTTATTGTTAGCTTTCTTTACCACCACCACATTGGCTAGCCAGTCCGGGTATTCGATTTCCTCTATGAATTTTGCTTCCAAAAGTTTTTCCACTTCAGCTTCAATGATCTTCTGTCGTTCCATGGCGAATGTTCTCTTTCTTTGCTTTACTGGCTTTGCCTCGGGTTTAACATTAAGACAATGCTTCGCCGTCTTTGGATCCAAGCCAGGCATATCCTCCGGCCCCCAGGCGAAGACGTCGTGGTATTGTCTGACAACTTCGATCACTTTCCTCTTGAGGTCAGGTTCCATATTTTTCCCGATTCGCACCATTTTCCCCGAACAGCCCGCATATAGCTCTACCTCTTCGGTTTCTGCTGCTGGTTCGGCAATTGGGTTGGATAGGTCCGCACCAAATTTCTCTAACTCAATATTTAGGGTTTGGCGACTTCCGCTGATTTCGCCTTCGGCCCTTTTCCTCTTACCTCCTTCGGTCATCTCAAAATCTTGATCCTTGTCCAGATCGTCCAACATGATGATTCGAGCAGTTTTTTGATCGCCCCTCATTTCCCCGATTCCATGCTCAGTCGGAAATTTCAATTTAAGATGAGGTATTGATGCTACCGCTTGAAAAGAAGTAAGAGCTGGTCTTCCGAGAATGGCATTGTAGGGGCTTTCAACCCGAACCACATAGAACTTGACCTGCTTTTCCACAGTATATGGAGCTTTACCCAAAAGGACAGATAGAGTGATAGTACCTTCAATAGGGACTGGCTGATTCCCGAAGCCGTACAGGGGAGCTTCATGGCAGGGTTCCAGCTGTTCGCCTCCAAGGTTCATTTTACTATACGTCCGATGATACAGAATGTTCACCGAGCTCCCCCCGTCTATCAGAGCTTTCCATATTTTGTTTTGCCCGATTACCGGATTGATGAGCAAAGGGTCTTCATGAGGCCAAATCACATCCTCATAGTCATCCTCGGTAAACATGATCGGCATCGCCTGTTTGGCAGATTGAAACTGGTACAAATTGTAAACCTGTTTTGCATACCTTTTCTTGGCAGTCTTGCTATCTCGTCCCAGGGTGCTTCCACCGAATATGGTTTTTACTTCGCCTCTGTACCTTTCGACCTCTTCGGGTTCTTTTCGTTTGTCTTCCTTCGGGGCTAGCTTGTCCCTCAGGTCTTTGACAAACTTATTCAGTTCTCCCTCCTTGATCATCTTTTCTATCAGCTTTTTTAGATGGTAACACTCATCAGTGTTGTGACCCTTGTCCTGATGATAATCGCAATACTTGTTACCATTTTTCTTATAATCGGGCATCTTCATTCGTGCTGGGCGAACGAAGCCAGGCTTTCCTTTTATCTCGTGGAGAATCTTTGAGATTGGTGCATTCAGAGGGGTAAATGCTGTGCCATCCCTATCTCTCCTTCGTTCGGCAGCTTTATCGCGACCCTTCGCCTCATTACGCCTATCATCGAATCTTCGCCCTGCATCGTACCTGTCATACCCTTTTTTCCCCCTATCTTCTCTCTTGGCTTCTTTAAACCCCCCGATGGATTCCATCTTCCGTCGGATACTCTCACCTCTCAAGTATATATCATTCAGGGATTTAGGGGGAATATCATAAAGAGAAGATCGGAGTTTTTTACCTTTGATGGGGTCTAGTCCTGCCGATAAGAACCCAGCAGCCTTTACTTTGTCCAAATTTGTTACCATTCCAGCCTCTTCCTTAAACCTAGCCAAATAATCTCCCAACTCTTCGTTCGGCCTTTGTCTACAGTGTATTAAAGCTTCAGTATCCTTCTCTCTTCGGCACAGATGCGAATAGTGCCTCAAGAATTTTCTTTTTAGCTGGTCGTAAGAACATATCGACCTTGGTTTCATTGACCTGTACCACATGGTAGCTGGACCCTTCATATATGTCTTGAACATTTTGCAAAGCATGACATCACAGTGCCCCATGCCTGTCATAAGGGACTCATACTTCTCGCAATGGTCTTCAGGGTCGCCTTTCCCATTGAATTCGTTCATCTTCGGGAATTGTCTTCCAGGGGGAGGTCTATACTGCTCGATTTCCTCCGACACTACCGACTCGTGACTAATTCTACGATCGCCGAACATCGCCTTCTCCATTCGGCTCAGCCTGTCTTTCATGCGAGGATCTCCTTCCTCGTCGGTATCCGATCGTACGACCACCTTTGAACGGATCCTTCGGGGGTGTGATTCAGAATCCGAAGATCCATCTTCATCATTATGCACCCTCTTTTCTCTCCTGTGACTGGTCTGTACCAATAGTTGTTCTCCGGTCTCCACAGCACCTTGGAGAGCCTTTTCCTCAGCATCCAGCTCAGCCCTTCGCCTTTTAATTGCTTCTAGCTTAGCGAGATCCTCCTCTCTCTTCTTCGCCCTAGCTTGGGCTTCGGCCTCCAGCCTTTCCTTTTCCTTCTGCCTTCCTCCTTTGGCAGCAGTTTCTTCACGCCATTTAAGAATCATGGCCTTTTGCTCTTCGGGTGTGGGCATCGGTCCCTCTTCCAAATCATCATCAAAATTGAGAACCCGATTAATGGGGGGTGTGGTCGTGGAGGGACCCTGGCGATGAATTTCAGCAAAACCGAGCACCCTGTCCTCAGAACTATCGATTGCCATCGTTCTCAGCTAACGTCACGAATTGGCTTACACGTTTCCCACAGACGGCGCCAAATGTTGGAACCAGTTTTCTGTCGGGTTACTCTCCAGGAAGCTCTTCGGGGCGACCTGTCAAAAGAGAAGAATGCGAGGGATTGGGCCCCCGATTCACCTCCGGTGTGAGAATAAATTAAAGGTTCCAATTAGGTTTAAATGAACGTGTAAGTATTTGTGAGCGTAAAAATAAGTATATCTTCATTCAAACCTGTCAGGTGCTTTTATAGGCACTCTGGTAACCGTTCACCCGGATTGTTCGGGAGCAGCAGCCACGTGCGTGGTCCTGTTCTTACGCCTGAATAGTCGGGTGACTCGGTCAAGCAACGGTCAGATCCAACGGACCTGGACGAAGGAGTGGGCTGTGACCGTTCGACCCAATTACTTCTCGGCCCAATCACTATTCGGCCCGATCTCGGTTGGGCCCCCAACAGTTAAATTAATTAACTCGGGCACTCTGAAAAAAACTTAACCTCGGGCACAGTTTGTATATGGTCATACAAGTTTTGTTTTAGAAGAATATGACCATATATATAGGCTTTAAAAAGTTCGGATTTTTTAAAAATCGAGCTGGATTAGACTTTAAGTTATAGAATTAGTTAAGAAATGAGAAGATTTAGGGCCTGTTTGGCTGTAACTTAAAGTTGCAGCTTATGGTTTATAAACCCAAAAATGCTTATCGGGAGTGTTTGTCAAAATAAGTGAAACCAACTTATGGCTACTTAAAATGGATAAGTTGAATGTTAAGAATCCTTAACATTCAACTTATAACTTATAACTTATTCTCGATACACGCAATATATAATATCCTTCAAATCTTCAAAACCATATATCTTTTGATCCGTTCATTAAAAAAATTGATATGTATATATCAAATTTCTCTACTCATCGAGATCTATCCATTGATATCCATTTATATATATTAAAAAATAAATATTTTAAAAATAATAAAAAAAAGTTAACGTATAAGTTCTGATTTACCCAAACACTCTACTGCTTATAAGTTTTGATTTACCAAACACTCTAGAACTTATAAGCTCAGCTCTACTTATCACTTATAAAGCACTTACTCATTTTAAGTTATAAGTCAACTTTTGCTTGATACCCCAAACGCCCACGTAAGTAGATAGATAACAGATTAAGTTGAGATTTTGAAATCAATTAAGAGTATACAAGAAATGTTGTTTTGATGATGAAAAATGATCGATGTTACTATATTATTGTCATTTTAGCCTACTTTGAAATTTAAATTAGGGAAGGGACAAGTCGAGAGTGTTGAAAAATTGAGATTGAATTTTGAGGGGTGTTTGAAAGTTAGAGATTTAAAAAAAATGAGAAATTTGAGTCAAATTAGAGGTTTGACTAGATAAAACTTCTATAGTAGTGTTCGGTAGTTAGCGAATTAAAATAATTTTTTTAAATCAAAAAGTTAATTTTAAAAAATATATTTGAAAAAGTTTTTCAATTAAAGGATTATGATATGTTTAGTAAATATTCGAAGTTTGAACCAAATTATAAATGTTGGGAAAAAAAATGGTCTATGAGACTGTTTGGTTCCCGTGGAGTTTAAAGTAATTTTTTACTTTAAACTAAAAAAATGTTTGTTTGTGTAATAAGTCAGAAAACGATTTAAAGTTAAAAAATTAGTTTAAAACCAGAAATTGGTGTGGGATATTTTTTTGAACAAATTATTTTGTTTTCGTAATTTTTAAGTAAAGGTTGATGTTATCATTCAAATATACTATTTAGTAAAAAAAAAATTATATATATTTCAAATAACTCGTAAGTTATATGTAATATAAAATTACTCAAATAACTAATTTTTACTTTTCACTTAATTTTAAGTTACAAACAATAATTTTAAATTAATCGAAATGGACTATATATTTATATCATTGGACACATAACACAAAGATTATATATGGGTAGTTATTTTGGCCACTTAAGAGTTAAGATAAGACGGTTTTTTTTATCTGTTAAACACTAGACGTGTAAATTTTTAGGCATGTTCAACGATAAGAATCCTAAGTTAAAATGTTATATGGTTTACTAAAATTCAATTTTATATACAAAATTTCTTTTTTTTTTCTTGAAAAGAATATACAAAATTTATTAAATTGCATTTCCAAACTTTAAAAAATTGTAACGAATTACACATCATATATTGTTACGTTAAAATAATAGTAAAACATAAGTATTAGAATACAAGTGATCATTATAGCAAACTCATTGAACTTCTAAAAAGCTGTAATGAATTAAACATTTTATAATCATTATAGCAAATTCATTGAAAATAAAGCACCTAATGAATTCATTTAATTTCAGTCGATTTAGTAATTTTACTGATCATTATTTTACATTAATATAGTCAATTTCATTAAAACTGCTCTTACCACAATTTATTTACGTAAAAACTAACAACCTAACAAAATTTGGTAATGCCAAAATAAAAGTAAATGAATACTCTCCCTCTTATTTTTTTACACTTTTCTTTTTGATAAGTTTTTCTTATTTTTTTACGTATCAAAAATAGTAACATTTAATAATATAAAATCCAATCACATTCATTACTTTCCTCCACTATACTCACTTTATACATTAAATATTGATTGGTCCCACCACTTTACTCATTTTTCTTACCTTTTCTATTAATTTATATTTTTTCTTAACTTTCGTGTCGTTTCTTTAATATAAAGAATTGAAGGGAACGGAGGGAGTACTATCAAACAAGGCTACAATAGAAAAGCATATTTCAAACGAGAAAGTGCAGTAGCTCTCGTTTGGCGTGTCACGGACTAGCCGTTGTGTTCCCGAAACACAAATGCCTGTCAAGTCAACTACGTTGAAATCTAAGCTCGTTCCCTGTTAAACGTACAGGATAAGTTATGCATTTTTCCGTTACATTCGATTTTTTCTATTCTTTTTTGTTTGGAACTTTGGATGATCTCAGGCTCTCTCAGCTACCACGCAAGATGGGATTATTTTTACATTCAAAACAGAGAAAATATTTAAATAGTTAAGCAGTTTTTGCAAATATAGGCATAGCCTAACATTTTTGTAAGAAAAATTTCTTAACCTCATAAAAAAGGCCATGTCGTAACCTCGTGTCTGTTTTTCTCTATTATTATTAAAAAATTATAAAAATATTTCATATAAAATTTATTTTGTATATTATAAGCAAAATTTTGAAATTTCAAAATTAGAAATAATAAAGATAAATATTGTCAAAATTGATTCAAATTACTTACATTAAAATAGTTATAATCAGTATAAAAATTCAATAAATGAAAATTAATGAGGAAAAACACAAGAGTTATATGTAAGTATATTCATCCATGAGCATGTTTGGCTCTAGCTTTAAGCTAATGCTTAATGTAATTTTTGACTTTTAATCGAAAAATGTTTGTTTGTGTAATAAGTTAGAAAATGACTTAAAGTTAAAAAAACAGCTTAAAGTCAAAAGTTGATTTGAGGTACTTTTTTGAACAACTTATTATTATTATTTTTTTGTAATTTTATTTGATAAAAGTTAATATCATCATTCAAATGTATTATTTATCAAACTTATTTTTATTATTACATTTTAATTACTCATAAGTTACTTATAATCCAAAATTACCCAAACACATATTAAATTAAAATTTTCTCTTTTAACTTATCATTTTAAACAACTTTAAGTCATAAGTAATAATTTTAAGTTTACCCAAATTAGAGTTCTATGAAACTATCAACAAAAAAAATACATACTTTCATCTAGGGCGAAAATTATGCCAGTCATGTCTTTGATTAGATCAAATGTTGCTACAAACTGTGATTACAAAAAAGTATTATCAGCTTCTGTTTCTCAGAGAGAGATTACAAATTGAACTTGAAAAACTTACAGCTAAATAAAGCAGTTTATGTACTTATAAATTATGCACAACTTGCTTTTACATTAAGACAAAAGCTAATCGTACTAATTTGTTTTTTCAACAAACATAGATCCACTTCTTTGGTTGTTCTTCCCTTAAATTTCTCTCCAAGCTTCGTTGTAGGCTTGTCATGTGTACTCTGTGCTGGAAGGACCACTACAGGTGCACATGTTAACGTTGATCCTTGTCTTCATAATTTTTGCAGAAGTTTTTATGTAGTAACTCTGAATAGTAGCTAAGTCCCCCATTCAATATCTCTAGAATAACGGGTTCGATATCTTGACTTCTCGAATCAGTGTAATACTAACTTCTCGAATCAGGTTCCTTATGACTTCAAGAATCAGTGTATTGACTTCTCTAATCCTTGACATCCCGAATTAGTAGTTTTGACTTATCTAATCCTTGACATCTCGAATCAGTATATTGTAGTTCTCTAATTCCAGACATCTCTAATTAGTGTATTCTGAATTCACTAATTAGGATATCTCGAATTAGTTATTTCTTCACTTCTCGAATCAATACACTTTACTTCTCGAATCTTCAATGTAACACTTCTGGAATTGATGACTTCTCGAACAAATCATTCTGCACTTCTCGAATCTTTACTTAGCCAATTCTGACTTCATTTTTGCAACACTTTTATTCTTCAATCTGTCTTGCAATGTCTTGAGTCATGATCTAGAGATCTTCTTCCAAGTTACATTTAGAGACTTATATCAGGTTACATAAATTGAATTTATAATGGACTAAGTACAAATGTAGAACCTTTGGAAACAAATGGATCCTTCTAGTTAAAGGGTCGAGTAAGTAATACAAAATATTACAATACTATAGGCTTGTTATAGGGTGTATACAAAAATGCCTCTGTAACTAACACCAGTGGAAGAACCTCTTTCAGAGGTTTGCTTGAGTTCATCTCCCCAACATGCTCCTGAAGTTTTGATCAAGAAGAAAAATGAAGCTGGATGTCTAAGTCATAGATGATGAAAAGCTTCTTCAAGACATAGTCAGTATAAGGACATAACAGAAACATGTGATTCTATGTTTCCCTTCCTGAGATGCAAAACAAGAATTGAACATCCACATTACACCCAATCTAATAAGAAGACCTGCAGTAGGCCATCTCCCTAGACAAGCAAGCCAATATGTAAAGGCATAACGTTGTATAACTAGATTTTCCCACACAAATCTCTTCCATGATCCTTGATGATCAAAGTACCTAGTAGTTTGCCATATATATCTTGTCTTAACCTTACTGACTTTTTTACCATTCCACTGATAATGGTCATTCTCCTGAGTTAAGGTCGACATGATTGAATTATCAAAACAGAGATCCACCTTACAATACCCATATGCATTCCTGAAGTAATTTAAGGTAACCTACCATGTCCTTGGACAACCACCTCTTTCAGAATAGTATAGATGTTGGCTTCCATGGTAATGATTCCCATGTTATCCCATGGTTCGTTCTAGATTCTTGTATTTTCCCCATTCCCAACAACAACCCTTAGATGTCTGGAAGCAGCAGACCTAAGAGAAAGTAATTTCTTCCAAGTCCAAGAGTTGTCAATATTGGAGGGTGTTGTCCACAAACAATGTGTACTTATGAGATGCCTTCGAACCCCATGAATCCAAATAGAGTGATGCTCATCAGTAAGTATAAGACATAACAGAGTTAAGAACTGGGCTTTATTCCATTCCTTAAAATCTCTTATCCCTAATCCTCATTCATTCTTTGATAAACAAAGGGTTTTCCAAGCTACCTTTGCCCCCTCTTTGTCTTATGTATTACCTTTCTATTAAAATCTAGTAAACATCCTTCGTAATAACTTGACGACTTCATTAGGGACGTTGTGTCCAAAAAGAAATAATAGAAGACAAACAACCTTCAAAAGTTGTAGCCTCCCCGCATAAGAGAGATACTTAGACATCCAACCATTAGATATATGACGAATTATTTCCAACAATGGTGTACAATTGTGGATTGAAAGCCTTGATGCAATAAGGGGAACACCCAAGAATTTTACCGGAATAGTTCCTCTAGGAAACCCTACCTCTCTGTCAAACCAAGTCAAGAATGAGGCTTTTGTATTTCGAAAGAATGAGTTACTCTTATTTGGATTGGGGGACAGACCACTCCAAGCAGAGAACTGTTTTAAGCAATCCATCATCATCTTTAAAGAGGAAATATCAACCTTTGAGAATAAAATAACATCATCAGCAAAGAATAAGTGAGTAATGTTAAACTCCTTACATTTCCAATGGTATTTGAAGGGAGACCTCAGATCATTAAAAACCTAATATTCATTGCAAGAGTGAAGATATAAGGGGAGAGGGGTCCCCTTGTCATAGACCCTTTTTCCACTAAAAAAAATCAGTTAATGATCCATTAAATTTCACTGAGTATCTAGTGGTGTAAATGCATAGATGAATCTAATTAATAAAATCATCTGGAAAATTATGGCTTCGAAGACACTGGACAATGAAGTCATATATGACAAAATCAAAGGTAAGTCAATCTTTAACGCACAGCTGGGTACACCAGACTTCCTTTTGTATCCTCTAAACAGCTCTTGTGCTAACGGAATGTTATCAGAGATTTTACGTCCTGGAATAAAAGCATTTTGAGAGTCTTTAATCAGAGAAAACATGACAAACTTCATCCCAACAGCCATGATCTTGGTAATACACTAATAAACAATGTTGCACAAAGAGATTGGCCTAAAATCCTTCATTTCAGTTGGAACTTGAACTTTAGGAATCAAAGCAATCACAATAGAATTGATGGCTAGATGAAGGGTGTTGTTGGTAAAAAAGTACTGGATTGCTTTGCAAAAATCTTGACCTACAATATCCCAAGATTCCAAGTAGAATTCAACTCCAAAACCATCAAGCCCTTGGGCTTTCCTTTTTTCATACCCTTTAATATTTTGAGGATTAACCCTTCTGTTATTGGCTGAAGTAAACCGACCTTCTATTATGAACACATTCCTCGCCCAAACTAGTACATAAGAAATCAAGGGCCACATCAGAGACCAAATTTTGCCCTGTTTTTAATTACGAATAGACATAATCTTATTGTCATTCCAGTTGCTCCTAACATGATTGTAGAAGAAAGATGTATTGTTGTCCCCCTCCTTTAGCCATCGAACCCTAGATTTCTGAGTCTAAATTTTTTCTTCAATGAGTACTTCAGGAAATCACTATACTTGGTTGAATAAACAGGAAATGAATCCTATTTATAGAAGACTTGACAGGATTTTGGTAAATGAGGAATGGGTTTCTGCATTTCGAGAAGATGAAGTTAGGGTTCTTCTTAGAGGTCTCTCTGATCATAACCATCTCCTCCTCCTCTCCCTTCCAGATAATTCCAGATAATGAGGTGAAATCTCTGAAAACCTTTCAATATTTTACCTTAATGTCAACCATTGATGAATTTCAGGAATGCATTGTTTATGCATGGAGTTTTCTGGTTGTGGGAATCCAATGCAAGGCTTTGTTCATAGGATGAGTATTGTTAAACTTGCTTTAAAGATTCTTATGCAAAGGAAAGACAATACCAAACATAATGTGCAGACGGCTAGAGAAAATCCGTTAAAGATTTAGGGTGCCTTGTCTTTTAACCCCTTGGATCAACAACTCTGCACCCGGAAAATTCAGGCATGTAAAGATCTGTCTATTATATCTTTGAAATCAATGGAATTTCCATTGCTTTATTTTTAATAAAATTAGTTACATAACAAAAAAAAATACAATAGAGTTTGATCGTACAGTTTTATTCTTACAACGGTTACTTGTGCTCAAGAGATTATGATATTTTCTTAGAGTAATATTAGGTACCTCAAATATTTTTTCAAAACATTTTCCAAATAAAGTGACACGACACGTGAATTTTTTTTATTCGTGAGCTCATATGTATACATGCCGGGTCTCGTATTATTACTAGGAAATACCAAATACGTACACACGAGACACATTGATATTTGGAAATATTTTTGAATAATATTTAGAATACCTAGTGTTGAGTAATCAGTCACTCTAACACCTTAAGGTGTGCCTTTCGTGTCCATTATAAATTGTGAGAATATTGATGGTGGCAGGGAGTCGAACCTTGAGGTCCAAGGGACCTCAACTCTGTTTGAGCTCTGATAACATGTTGAGTAACCGGTCACTATAAAACCTTAAGGTGTCAGAAGAAGATACTTTTCAGGATCATATATTATACTCTAATACGTAGCAATTTCTGTTTTTCTTATACGAAAAATTATACATGATTATAATTTACATGATTATAATTTATAAGTATATATATCGGTCTAACTCATCGTGATTGATCGTTCTTTTAAGAAATCACACGATTCTATTCTATCCTTTAAAAGAAGAATGAGAAAGCGGTGTTGCAAATACATATTCAAAGTTGGAAATAAAAATTAAATCGTGGATGAGGATAGGCTTACATTTAGTGCACTTTTTACATTTAAAATCGCACATTTGTTTGGTGCTAACTCTAATTAAAAGGAAAGTGGTGCCAAAAGTGAGGGCGACGGAAAACAAAATGAAGGAAAGCACCTTGTCAAACAGATAGAAAAAACTAAATAGGCGAGTTTGATTAGTTAACTTTATCTCGTTAGAGCACTTTTAGGAAAAAGCAAGTATATAATACTTTCATAATATTCAAATAATTAAGTGAGAACTTTCCTAATTTTATGTGATTTTAGTAATGTTAAAAAACCCAACAAATTCTTTCAAAACTTATATGTAAATGATGTGGCAGAAAACTTATTAAAAATATATCCAAATTAAAAATATATATAAATGATTTTAGTACACATGCGGAGTTTCATATATTTATTAAAAATATATCCAAATTAAATAAAAATATATATAAATATTTGAGAATTTTTTTTTAAAAACTAATTGAATTCTCTAACATTTTTCATAATTTTACGACACAGGGCTGCAAATGTAATTCACTACCATTCTTTGCCCCTTATCCATTCCAATCCAAATCAAAGTACAATCCCCGGATACCTTGCTCAATAAACTAATTTTTCTTCTGGCTTTTGTTACACTACGCAGTCGGCATCCGGCAGTACGTACATTTATACGACAGTCCTATTTGCTAACCCTCCAAATATTGTTATTTAAAAACATATTGTAAATAATATTAGTTAAATCTTTATTTCAGACTTAACCTATTAATAGCTTAAAATCTGTACGATGCATGAAATTTGAATTTGATACATGTCCATTTCATTTCTATACAGTTTCCATTTTGGAATGTTTCTCTCATTTCTATACATTCCAAAAATAGTAACTTTTAATAATATAAAACACATTACACTCACTAATTTTCTCTATTATCTCTATTCTACAATAATTTAAAACACTATTACATCCACTATTTTCCTCCACTATCTCAAATTTATTATTAAATATTGATAGGTTTCATCACTTTACCCACTTTTCATCTAACTTTACTCGTTTTTTTATACATTTTCTTAGTTTCTGTGTCCAAACCCAATGTATATTAATCAACGGGACAGAGGGAGTATTATTTTTGTATTTTAATATTTTGCTTTTTTATATTTATATTTGATTTTTATGAATATGATTTTAAAATTTGAATACTTATATGTGGTTGTTGAACTCGATGTTGAATTTATGTACGTGTTTGTGTTTGATCGTGATTAGTTTGTATTTCAAGAGTTTTATGTTAAATCATATTTCAAAGATATGTTTTGATTATGATTGTTATTTCAAAAAATTAAGAAAAGTTGCAAATGAAGGGACTAAAGTGCAAATATCAAAATATGTGTTCGTGTAATGAGTTTTTTTTTTCCATATTCTATTACTTTTTTTTATTTGAATTGAAAGTTATGAAAAAATTATGACAAACATGAATTTTATAAGTTTAATATAATAAGATTTCAATTTTATATGTCTCCCGTGTTATTATGTGTTGTTTTAATTAGAAAAATATAAAATAGGTTATATGCTCAAAAAGAAAATTATTTATTTATTAATAAATATATAAAATTATATTATTTTTTTATATATGTCTTGCTCGTTTTATATTTAGAAGATTAGTTGTTTAAGTTATAAAATATAAAATAAATAATGTGTTTTAGCTGAAAAAATTAACTAATTATTTATTAATAATTATATGAAATATATTACCATTTTATATATATGTTGCTTATTTTATTTTTAGCTGAAGATGAGTTGTTTTAGTTAAAAAATATAAAATAGAAAATGTGTTTTCACTGGAAAAGGTAATTGGTTATAAATATATAATAATATCACCATTTATATATATGTTGGCCATGTTATTTTTTGAATATGAGTTATTTTAGTTAGAAAATATAAAACAGTTAATTGGCTTAAAAATGCATTTATTTGTTTGTATAATTATATTAAATTATTTTACTTTCTTATATATGTTGTCCGTGTTATTTTTAGAAGAAAAAATTACAAAAATATCCATTTTTTTTATAAAATTAATAAAAATAACATTCTGAAAAAATGACCAATTTTATTTTTTGGGATACATCACTGGTAGTTGAGTATCCAATTTATATAAGATACTCCACTGGTAGTTGGGTATCTCATATACATAATAGTTCACTGACAGTTGGGTATTCCATATATATGGGATACTCCAGTGACAGTTGTATATTTCATCGGGTAAAGTTGTTCAAAATTTTCAAAACAAGTATTTTTGTTAATTTTGTACGAAAAAAGGTTAAAGTTGTCTTTCACCCTTTTTAGAAGATAATTTGTTTAAGTTAAAAAATATAAAATAGGTAATGTGCCCGTGTTAATTTTAGAAGATGTTTTGTTTTAGTTAGAAAATATAAAACATGTAATGTATTTTAGATGAAAAAGGTAATTAGTTACTTATTTGTAATTATAATATTATTATTTTATTAAATAAATTACTTGTAGTTTTTTTTGGAATAGAGGAATTTTAGTTAGAGAAAATATAAAAGGTACTAATATAAAATGTACTATGTTTAATGATTTTTTAGTATTTTATCCAACGACTCTCATTATATTGATTTAAAAGATCCAACGATAAAGAATGTAGTGACCAAATTATAGAGGACCAGACTACAAATTTACTACAAAATTTTTAATGTTCCGTGTTTAATATAATAGTATAAATTTAGTGTCGATGAATGAAACCAAAGTAAATTTAATACATTTTCGGGTTATGCACATATTATATTGGTAAAAAAAATATATTATTGAAATCCATAAAATGTATTTCCATTAAAAATATGTTGTTACTTTTCTTGTGAAGCAAAATATCGGGCCTGTTTGGCCCCCTTAAATTAGGCAACTTATGCTTTATAAGTTCATAAAGACTAATGATGGGTGTTTGTGTACTCAGTTTATTTAATAACTTATAATTTATAAATTGATAAGTTGAATGTTAGAAATCAACATTTTACTTAACTTATCAACTTATTCTTTGATTTCTTTATTTTTTTAATACTTTATATTTTTAACTTTGTGTTTTTAAATATTTTTTAATTTAAAATACAAGTGTTGAAATCATTGTATTTAATAATTATTTTTTCAAATTTAATTTAGCAAACTGTTAACTAACTTATAAGTAAATTTATCCAAACACCCATATAAGAATCAATCAATTTATCACTTATAAAGCACTTACTCATTGTGATATCCCACGCACATCATTACCATCACATTAGCATATCATTTATGCATTAACTTGACGATACTTATTGTTAAAAATATGAAGTAATTGGAAAAACTACGTTTACCAATTTCCAAAAATGAATTATTAAATCAAAATATAAAATAAAGACTACAAACATTAATTTATTGTTTTAGTTTTTTTTAGAATTCTATAAACTACTAAATTAAACATTATTAGCTTGGAAAAAGTTTGACCTATTAAAAGGAAGAAAGTGAAATGAAAATATTACCCATTTATATTACCTCCAGCATGTTTTATTTATTTATAAAATATAAAAAGATTAGCTAAAAGGGAGAAAATATTACCCATTTGCAGATTCACTATGTTAAAAAGCTAGAAAAGTAACATAGCCTACTAGCACATATACAAAAGCTCACGTTTCGTTTTCGCTTTATTCCGCATCTGTCAGGGCTGTGTTATGTGTAGAATCGTTTTAAAGAAGTAGTTTTATGAAAATTATTATATAAAAAAAAAAGTGTTTTGAAAATTATTGAGTCGCTTCTGAGTATTCGTTTTTATGGTATGATTCGATCTAAATTTTACCAATTTCAATCAAATCCAATTTTTACATTATTCGGTCAATATTTGATCAAAATCCTTGTACTTGGAGTTAAATCTGATTTTGAATTATTCAATTTTTTATTGTTACTTTAAGTCTTGTCGCAAAATACATGTATTTGATCATCATAACTTATTTTTAATTGTATTGCAAAAATTATCAAGCAAGCCGTTGTAATATTTGAACAAATTTATTGTTAGTACATTATTAAGAAAACTAGTTTTTAACCCGTGCAATACACAGACTTCTTTTAAAATTAATTTTTTTAATTATAATTTTTATATTCGAACCTTACAACTTTAGTAGAGTAATTTAAATATAAAATATTTTTCACTATGAATCTAACGGCTCTTTTTTATTTACCTAAAATCTAACGATCATTGTGCTTTGATTGAACCAAACTACCAATAATTATATCCATGTTGTTTATTGTAGTTTAGTATAGATTACTAAGTAGTATAATTTTAGTATTAACATTGGAGTATTAGTAAAAAAACAAGTGATTAAAATATTTTTAATAAAATTATGAAAATAAATTCTATTAGTTGTCCGAGTATTTATCCGATTTTCAAGTACTCATTTTTTCGAAATTAAATCAATTTGAATCGATTTTCGATTTTTACAACCTTAGAAAGAAGTAGAGTTTTTCGCGTCTTTTAAAATAACTATTACCAAATTATAGATCACTAAAGTTAGAATTTCTCTTTCTATAAAAATACATAGGCTTGGATTTTAATAAGATTTACCAACATTTATTTTCATTTACACCTTTACTCAAGAATAGTTTAATTCATACTCAAAAATTAAAAAATATTTATCATATACAACAAAACAAATATCACAATTACTATCAAAGATATTCCATCTCAATAAATGAAAAAATATTAGAGACGACATATATTCTTGTCCAAATCCTGATGTGTTACTCACAAGCGACTTTTCTAATATTAACATAATGCATTTCTAAAATTAAAAATAATCATTTATCATCCTATATCTTTTGAATTGTTTTTAGAGAAATTTGTTGGGTAACATACATTTACTCTTATATATAATATAAAAATTATTACACTATTGAAGTTAACATAAATATATCATAAATATTTTAAAATTCATAATATATACACAACTAATCTATATTTAATCCAAAATATCAAATTTAGTATCAAGATATAATATTATAATTTTCTTAATTAGCTACTTAGCTACCATAATAACAAAATTTTAAATTTTAATTCCGTCCTACTAATTTCTATACATTTTTTTCTCGCTACTTAACATGCATTTTGACGCATTTTAAGGTGTATATAGTGATGGGTGGGACGGAGGAAGTAGTATTTAAAGCGTGTGTAGTGACAACGGGGCAGGGCAGTAGAGCAGTATTCGAAAACGACATTTATTCTTCTTTCACTTGTCCACACCGACCTACCAACGGTTCGCCGGTGCTAACGCCGTCGCCGACTACTCCGAGGTTCCTTTTTACGAAATTAATTTACTCTTTTCTCTGTCTGTTCAATTTTCAAATGTATCGTTCACTCTATTTTTACCCTTACTGTCTGTTAATTTTCTGGATTTGTGCGTTATTATTTTCAAGTAGCTGAGTATGTTTAATCGTCGCCTCTTTGATTGATTTTAAACACGATTATTTGTTCCTATCTTAACAATCCTTGATTCTGCCTTCCTTTTTATGAGTTGTCGATGCTTTGTTTTAGTAGTCCAAAACTGAAGGAGCATTTGATTTCTAGTTATTAATAGCGATTTAAGTGGCGGAATGTGGCTTTTGAAGAATGTAGTTGAGCTGATTGTTTTTAATTTTGATTGCGGCACTAACTATTTAGTGCTATTTTGATTGCGCCTCTTCGATTAGAGACGGAGGAGGAATTGTATTTATTTATTTGAGCTAATCTGTCGTGCGTTAAGCTTAGCAGATTTTAGTTTTGGTGATTTGTAGTGGTTTTAGCAGTTGCGGAGTTTTTTGCATCTCATGTTTTCGTGCTACTCGTGTTAGGAGAAACAGTAATCTGTCGTAACTAATTGTTTTTTTTAAATGTGCTTAGGGATATACAATGATCGGATCATTACTTACCAGAGGACTTGTGTATGTTGACCGAACCTCCATTCTCGTAATTGGTTGATCTCCTACAATATTATTGGATAATCTCATCTTCCCTTTGTTCTGCAGGATGGTCCTTGGTTATGCGTATCCTGCTTACGAGTGTTATAAAACAGTGGAACAAAATAAGCCTGATGTTGAACAACTTCGGTTTTGGTGTCAGTACTGGTAATTCTGAAAATTGTTTTACACTAACTAGAAGAAATAAATTAATTGGATTTTACGACTTTCTATGCTAAAAAAGTGTTTGCCAATTTTTTTCTCCTTGCATTTCAGGATCTTGGTTGCCATGTTGACAGTCATGGAGAGGGTAGGGGATACTTTTGTTTCATGGTAAGCCAATTAATCTCATCATCTATCAAGATCTTTAGCGCTTTTGTGGCTGATAGGCATGCTATACTTTTCTCCTTGTGAAGGGTTCCAATGTACAGTGAAGCAAAGCTGTTCTTTTATATATACTTGTGGTACCCCAAAACAAAGGTAAGGTTCTGCTGGATTTATCTTATTTATATGTAAAATATTGTTATATCTTTCTGGCCATTCTAATATATGCTCCTTGTCTTCTTTCTCTCTCAATCCTCTCAGGGAACATCATATGTTTACGACTCCTTCTTTAGACCATACATTGCAAAGCACGAGACAGATATTGACCGTAATTTGATAGAACTAAGGACCAGGGCTGGAGATTATGCGGTTTTATACTGGCAAAGAGCTGCGAGCTATGGTCAAACCAGAGTTTTAGACATTCTTCAATACATTGCATTGCAATCAGCCCCTAGACCCCAGTCTAATCAGGCATGTATTTACCAAAAACTAGTTATGTATCTATGTTAATATTTTTGTCAGTTTGTTAACCTTTGTGTCTTTTACAGCTCTTGCGTAGAGTTTGTTCTGTCCTTTTCTTGTTATGCCTTTGGGAAGTATGCGATATTAAGTAAAACTGTATTATAATGTTGGAGAAGTCGGAATCCATGATGGGATTTAGTGGACAACAACAATATTGTTGTTAGAAGTATATGTCTGACATGTTCTAGGACCTTAATCTTTGCTATTAAATAGATGACAGGTGTATGTAGTTCATTACACAAAACCATAAAAAGGTACTTACAGTTTGGTGTTTTGGATTTGAATTGATGATTGAATGCAAGAGATTTTAGGGGTTGTTTGATAAAGGCTTTTTCTGTTTAGTCATCTATATCAAAATTCGTTGTGAAGGTACTCTGTAGCTACCTTTTCTGTGTTAAGTCATAGAAAGCTTATCCAAACAGACCTAAGAATCTGTCATGTTTAGTTTCGTGATCAAATGTTAATATGTCGTAGTTCAAGTTTGTGTATTTACATCAAGGAACACATTCATTGCATCTCTTTCATCACATCAGTACATAAATTATTGCAACATGATTTTTTTTGTTTGCTTATGTATCCTAGGATCCAAGGCGTAAAACAAAAAAAATGAGGAATGTAGCTTGTGAAGTGGATATTTCGTACTTAATAGTATGATTAAACGTGGTCTTGACTTTTATCTGCAGCCACAACCAGCTACAAGAGTTCGCAGACCCCCAGCAGCACAAAATCACCAAGTGACTGCTTCAGCACAAACTCAGGTTGATGAACCGGCTTCTCCTACTGCTAGTACATTTTCGGGTGAGGTCGAAGAAGACATGGTTGAAGAGAAAGACCCTCCAGAAGTTACTGCATCACCTGCCCCTGTTGCTGCCATGAATGCACAAAAATCAACTGCAACACAATCCATCACTGGATCATCCAAACCAACGACCTCAAATGAAGAAGCAGTGGCTATTGATACAGCTTCTTCTCCGGTGAAAGAAGAGGCAAAAAACCCTCCAGGACAAGATGCAGTTCTGGAAGAAAGCATTCGAGTTACACGTGGCAGATTGAGGCGGACACGCACATCAATTCGTTGAATGATGCTGCATTGAGAAGCCACATTATGTATATAGTAGCTCAATTACCAACTACCAAAGTTGTGGACTTGTTCTAATTTCTGCATGAAGTTCTTATCTGGATTTGGCAATTGCTATACCTTGATTTTAATCCATTTGTTGTCCTTGAAATGTTTCTAAATATTAGAAGTCATCCAGGGTTGCTTGCCTAAAGGCCACATTTCTGTTTTATTATATGCAATTATTTGTGACATTTCCATATATATAATTGTAGATGGAAAAAAATGGCCTTCAAAATATGCAATTCATTTGTGACATTTTCATTATAAATAGAGGGAAATTTATCTTCAGCACATCTGTAAACTTTTCTTGTCATAGACATCTTAATTTTTTTTCATTTGTAAATCAACAGATCTTCCTAATTTTGACATAAATGACTTTTTGTAAATATTTCAAAAATCAATTAATTATTGTCGTGTGTTGAAATCAATGAAACTCTTTTGTTGCTCTTATATTAGCCTGTTCACCCCCAATCTGGATGATTTTTTTTTTATTACATTTAATAGTTATTCCCAATCTGGCTAATTTCATTGCAATACAGTTTTCATAAGGGTTAAATCACGCATATCTAAAAATACACTTGTAATAAGTTATTTTATGTACTTGTGATATTTGCTTAAACAAGAACTTTTTTTTTTATAGATTTTCTTTTAGAAATTACAGGTAGTGAAAGTAATTTTAATGTTATCAATTAACTTCCAAACTTATTAAAGTATATTAGTTACACCAAAAATACTTATAGCCCTATTTGGAAGTTAGAGGTTTGAGCGATGTTTGATAATTTAAAATCACTAATATTAGTATTTGGCAGTTGACGGATTAAAATAGGTTTTTGAATCAGTTAGTTCAATCCGTTATTCAAAACACCCAACTCAATCCGCGGTAACAGCTAATTGCCAAACAGTACCTATAACTTATAAGTATGATATTACAGTTTCATTTTTGTTTGGACTAGTAATTTGTGTACGATTTAAATTCCTTAGCTATTGTTAAGTTCCAAAAGTTTTTAAGCCTTGGAAAAAAAAGAACTGGAATTCCTCAGTTTTCCTGAATAGTCAAGTTGTTTAAAACTTGATGTCACATATTCAAAATTTTCAAACTATACAAACTCAGTAAACAATAATGAACACTGTAATCCTATAAGAATATTTCACAACAGAAAGATATCTTAATTTCATGTGTACACATTAAACTTGAAACATAAAGATCTATATCGTTTTAATTATCAGATATCCAATTCTAATTAGCAAAACTGAAAATAGATTAAAAAAAAATATTACAATCTTGGCATTTACCAGGGCTTCTTATCCCACTGCTGTTGGCAATACACTAGCTCTCCATATATCTTCTATGCCATCTAATTGTGGCTTGGATTTATTCCTACACTGTAACAGTATATTCTTGCGACAATAGTATTCTGATATGTATATTTCAGTTTGCAATTTCTTAAAGAAGCTCATATTGCATATGGAGTTCAGAAGCTCCAGTAAACTCATGGCAATTAAGTCTGTGATGTACCCCACAGATCAGATGCACTGACACTATCATCTGAGCGGAGCCAATAATCATCATCAATCTACAATGAGAAAGAAATACTTGTTCAATGACAACATAAGCTGTAAGAAAATAAAATAAATTTCCAGAATCTGAAAAGATCTTACATTGCTGTCCGAGGGCACTATTTTGTGAAGCCTATACATGTTTGACTCCTCAGAATGGAAGTAATTAACATCCTGGTATCTTCCACCATTCCTAACAGAAGAATTAAATGATTTCATGTCCTTCGTAGCATCATCCTCACACTCCCCATCATGCTTGCTAAAATATGATGAACCAGAAGCAAATAAGAGTGATGATCTATGGGCTGCGAAAAGAGGTATCCTCGAATTGTAAATAAGTTTAAATACCTTAAAAGATACAAATTGATGGGCCCTGTTGTACTTCTAACCAGAAGTCTATATTCCTTCCTTGCAAAAGCCCCCTGGTCATATACATAGCCACATCAGCATTACTGCAAGAGATTGTAAAAGCAGTCCTTGACTCCTTGTTACTTGCACATATTTACATTACCAACCTCATCAGGATCAGGAACTTCAACATAACTAGCATGTGGAGCTTTTATCACCATTACAGTCTGATTCTGCACGAGATACAAATAAATTATTAAACATTGACATCAAATACGTGAAAGACAGATTCCAATTCACTGCAAAAAGAACCTTAAGATGTGGAAGGCTCATGATGTCTTTCTCCGTCACAAAGAGATACCTAATACCACAATCAATCAAGTAAATTTAGAACAATAATGGAGTCCAAAATATATAAGAAAGATAATGAGAAACCAGAATATACTTTTGGGAAGTTTGATCACATTTCAGGTCATGTAGTCGCTCTTTTGCTTTCCTGAGAACAAGAACCAGACTTTAGCCTGATAAAATGAAAATGGAAGCTACTCAAATTCTCTTTTAAAGTAGTAAGCAAACCTTATGCAATCCTCAACTCTGTTGTCTTCTGCATGTAGACTTTCAATCTCAGCCTGTCATCAAAGGAAAGATTTTAACTTTAAGTTCTGAGCACAATATCCTTGTCCAAAAAATCCGAACCTTAAATCATAGCACCAGTGAAGATGGTAATTATTAATACAATTTATGTTATAATGAGCCTAATCTACAATGAAGAAATATGCTTCCAACCTACTACACATCTTATTCCTCCAGAAATTTTAAAACGAAATTATTCCTCGAGAAATTTTGAGAGAAATTTGTTCTTTTGCTCTGAAACACAAAAAATAATCACACGCACAATATGTAAGACATAACAATGTCCTTAAGTTTGATTTACAACTTACCTCTACTAAAATTTTATGGTCAGAATTTCTTTAACAAAAAATGGTAACTGAGACTCTTCGTGTAACTTTGTGGAACACAGAGACTGTCATCTTTCAATAAAGTTCTCTTAAGCCTAGATTCTGTCAGCACATAAGTATTTTTATGTATTCAACTAGACCCTAGACATCTAGAACTGTATTATTTTGATAATTATAAAATCTACCAGGTACATCATTCATTTACAAAAAGACACTATAGTAATAATTATGTAATAGAAGCATTAACATATTTTGTGTACCTTCAATTGAGCTGCTTGACAATCTGATTCTCTGGGCTTCGTATCGAATTCCCTGTTAGCAAAGCTCATATTATCATCAAACAGTACTACAATACAAGATAACACCTAACCAAATATTTACAACTTACTTCCAACGAATGTGATTTTTTGCTGTTTTCTCAATCAATCCTATTCCTTCAAGAACATTGGTTATATCATAGATTCTCCTCTTTCTCACCTACAAAAGTTATGGAACCAGTCAAATATTACTAATGCTTCAAGAAAAACTATGACACTAAAGTCCCCGTGTCACTGTGTGCATAATGAACAAGTTAAATCAACTTCTAGTAACTACTGTACAATCACCTAACTTTCAACATGGTACTTGCATTCAGAAACATCCTAGTATAGTAACTGCACTGATTTCTGAAAACTGTTTTTTAGGTTATGGACTTTGGTCAATTACAGGGATTCAAATACTCATGCACAGATGACTCTATGAAGGCTTGAACCCTCAACCTCTCATTAACAAGAGGAGAGGGGCCTGCTAGGCCTAGCCTTGCCGATCTGAAAATAATGCTCTCTACATGCAAACTAATTACCCTTACAATAGCTGTTGGAGACAAATGTAGCCAACATGGAATTTGGCTACTTAGAATATCTATGACTATATGTATCTGCTAGTGCAAAGTCATTTTATCTTTGCAAATATGTCAAGAGCCACATCACTTTATTTTTTTTACCACTATTGAATTGTGTAAATAAAAAATGAAACTGTAAATTGTGAAACCACCTCCAAAACAAATCTCCATAGCAGATGTAAAATTAACTAAAACAAAAGAATTCATGGAGGGACAAATATTGGGGGGACAAGTATTGTGTTGCACTGATACATCCTCTTATAATGGTTAAAGTTTCCTCTTGCTCAATGAACGTTGCAATAATCCATCAAACAAATAACAAGAGGTAGTGATTGTTGTAGATATGCTGATGATGCTAAGAGGTATAATTTATCAAATTTAAATTTCATATAAAGCAGCCAATTAAGCTTTCCACTAAGTTTGTGCATCAGCATTTTATTACATTCGCTGCTACATTAGAATGACCCATCATACATGAAGATGCAGCATCATTCTTCACATTTGTAGAAATATAAAGCACATAACATTAGAAGTCTACAAAGTTGACACTGGATTGTCATTACAATATAGGGTACCAAAGTAACCAAACTGAAGTAAGACCCTAGTACAGTTGCCTGAAGTTAATTTAATAGCTACAAGAAAATACCTTGCCATGTTAAATCCAGACCACTGGAAAAATAAATCAGACTCCATCAGAAATATTAGAATAGATCCAAACATACCTCTAACACATCTGCAGTCTTGTTCAGATCAAGTGTTCCATCCTTGGCCTCATGTATCAAGCTAATAAATTTCTTCGTCAACAAACCTGCAACCAGATTAGACATCCGCAGTCTTAAATCTCAATAGCTATAGCGAGATTCTGTTAAGACCCTATACAGATTTTTATGCAACGGATTCGAACATACATTTAATTGAATAAAATAAATACTTCACAAATTGTCCATACCTAAAGAACTATCATATCGACAAGTAGTAGCTATATTGAGATTTTCAGCATGCTCTGCAAGTAAAAGATCAATGGAAATTTAAAATCCATCCACATTTTGACTGAGCATAGTACAAGTAAATTAGGACAGACAAAGTACCTGCATATGATTCTTGTGGCTCAGATTTGACATTTATTGAAACCTTTGGTTTTCTGGTTACCTTCAAATTTGTAGAATGCTCTACTCCAGCTGTGTGTTTGTTGGTATATCCATTAATAGTTGCTGTTTCATTACTCTTGCCCTTGTCCTTTTCAACGATATTTGCTAGCTATACAAAGTGGAGAAGAGCAGGGAAACACATAAGGAATATATCTATATACTGCATATGCATGAAAGAAGAGGTATAAAGACGAAGACAGAAGCTAACGGAAAGCATACAAAACCTCTTTTATGTACTTTTTTCCATAACAATATTTACACAGTAAAATCTTATATGTCTGATTTGAAGTAAGATGATCGAAGAAAGTAAGGTAGCCTACCTGTTCAAAATGTAAGCATTGTGAACCACATACATTTAGAAGTATAAATAACCAAAACCTATTAGTTTTTTTGTCAATATGAATTCACATATTTTTATGTTTAGAATCAATTGTAAAAACAACAGAGATAATTACAAAATTTCTTTAAACATTTGAAATCACTTGTAAAACTTTACATAGTATGGATCTCCAGTGGTATGCCATGCCTTGCAAGTTCTTGTTCTTTTAAAATAGTTTTTGTCATTACTCAAGGAAAAAAATTATTTCCGTCATCAATTTGGAATGAGGGAATATCTATAAGTTTATGCGACAATATATAAACCGGTTAAAAGACTAAACACTCTACTTAATCAATAAGTAGCATTAGGTAGGAACAGAAAGAATTAATTGTAAGGAAAATCAAAGGTGGACGAAAAAATGAAAGAGGAAAGAAATTTAGAGTGTGCACATTTTCTTATAAGAAGGTTTCTGAAAGATATGAGGAGGAAGAAGAAAGATTAAAACATTAGATTGGTGGAATTGATTTCAAGTGTAAATTTATCATAACACTTCACAACAAAAAGAGAGGGAATGATTTAATAAATTTCCACAAGATTGAATAATTCCATTTATTGGACCTGATTTCACTCCCTCCAACCAAACAGAGTGTATTCTGTATTGTATTAAACGAATATGACTCTGTAAAACTTCAACCATTGAGACGAGAGATACAAGAACACACAAAATATGATACTAAGAAAAGGTTCGGAAATCTATTTCATCGAAGTATTATCTTAAACTATTACTTAGTTATTTACTCACATCGAACAAAACAACATAGATAAAGACACGTTCAAACCCTCTCTGAAAGTGTTGGAATGAAACCTCACGGATAAATAATTACTCTTACCCATCAATGTTGTACACAAAAGTCTTGCTATATCTTTCTGTCATATAATTTTGTCTTTTACACACGAGATGCACAATCTTCTTTTTTCGCTTCAAAATAAAAATAAAAAATAGCACAGCAATCACCTTCCATGAAGATAAAACTCCATCAGGATGGATGGAAAAGCTAAAATACTAATAAATTGCTATAAGTTGTTCTGTATATGGAAACATACATATGCAACACAACATACATTGCCTAAAAAGCTTAACTAGCAATAATGGGACTTTGTTTGAAATTATTTAACAAGCTGGCAACATCAAACCAGCATAGTTGCATTTGATGGTTTGTTTATTTTACGAAGGGTGCATCACAAATATGGTAGACAATAAGTGATTACATCCCGAAAAAGAGAAAAACTCGGGAACAATCAAACAAAACATATACAACTCAAATTGATCACTAAAATCAAGCAGACAGCCGGGCAACTAAGCAAGAATTAACAATTTGAATATACAAAAAAATGAAATTAGAAATGTCATATAATCCTAAATAGCAATACACAACGAAAGAGATTGAAATTAAAAAATATAGACAAAGAAAGAACAAATGCGTAACAGACAACACATGATACATACAGACCTGAGCCTGAGGCTGAGGAGTGGAGGGAGAAATGAAGGGGTTTTGATAGTGAAAGTTCCCTTTTCTACGAGAGGGCTTCTTATTATTATCAGAATTTATATTATTAATAATAATATTATTGGTATGTGTATTTGAATTGTAGAAGTGGGGATGCTGATGAAGATGAATTGCAGAGAGGTGTCGGCCGAGCTCATCTCCGCCACCTGCCGCCGAGCTTGCCATCACCAACTTTCGCAGCTGCCTATATTTTGTATTGTACTTTACCCTAAATAATTAAAATGTCCAATTTTTTAATTTTTAATTTTTATATATAAACAGCGGGAACTCGAACTCGAACTACTCGAACTCGAAGACTTCAACCCCACTTTCAGTTTCAACATAAGATGGGCCCGCTTCACATCCGCCTTGGAAGGAAGCTTGCTTTCAACATTGGGCCTTTACATTTTCCCCACCTTTTTGCTTTGTGGTTGGATCAGGTCCACTAGAATTGTTTGACTTGTCCAAGTCATTTTTTGTTCCAATTTTCTGTTTTTTTTGGGCCAAGTAGAACCCAGATATGTTGTATGCGCCAATTCAAGGGAAGTTGTACAATGGGAAGACAATTGATTCTGTTCGACAACGCTAAGGAAAGCAAGAAAATTACTATATATTATATCATCTGTGATTCGAGTCGAGTTGAGCCAGATAGCTAATACACGAGTTCGAGTTTGGGTATTTTTAAATAAGCCTAGCTGTTTGTTTAATTTAAACGAGCTCAATTTTCTGACCAAACTCGACTCGTTTAAATAACAAGTTGAGCCGAGTTTACTCGTGAGCTAATCACACTGAGTTTAAACGAGTCGAGCCGTGTATACTTGCGAGCTTATTAATTTAAAATTAATAAAAAAAAAAATTATAATTTATAAATAATAAAAATAAAATTTAGTAATAATTATTAACGAGTTCGAGTTCGAGTTCGAGCTCGAGTGTAGTCGGATGTTCGAGTTTCGAGCCGAGTCTCGTCGGGTTCGGCACACTCGGCTCGACTCATTTAACTAAACGAGCTCAAATTTATGTTCGAGCTCGACTCGTGTACGAGCTCAAGTTGAGCCGAGCTTAATTCGAGCCGATGTCGAGTAAACGAGTTCAAGAGCTTTAAGCTCGAGAACAGCTCGACTCAAATTATAACTCTAAACTGAAATGATCACCCCTGCATCTAATCAGGAAGACATTATATACATCTAAACTTATATTTCCTTCCAATAATTAGGAAGACATTATTTCATTCGAGATTAAAATAACACGGAGAGCATCTACGATAGCAGAAACTCTTTGCAATAAAATTCTTTGCAGTGGATATTATACATCTATTACAATATATTAAATCTCAATACAAGGGTAAAAATTGTCATTTTAATGGCTGTGAAATTATAATTTTTTCCTTATTTTTTGAAAAATTACAAAATGCTACTCTTCTAATATTTATGCAAAAGTAGATTAAATTATATTTGTTAGGCCGATTACACAATATATAATCAATATTAATACGATAATAACACTCAAGAACACTGTTTATGAATCAATAACTGAATTATATATTTAACTCTTCTCTCAGTGATGTTGAAGAATCACGGAGAGTTGCTAGGTTACAAGAATAATGTATTCAGTATTCGCATCCCTTTTAGGGTTAACCTATCTGTGTTTATATAATACACAGTTACATAATCAATCTCTAATTGATATTCCTATAAATTAGCTATACAATTTATATCAATTTAGGATTGCTTCTGTCTTCTGTTCCGTTTCCTTAACTGTCTCAATATATCTTGCTTCTTTCCATCTTCAAGATATATTGCTTCTAGAATCTTCATATTAGCACCGACAGTTAATAAACTCTTCACCCCGTCAGACTTTATCAAACTCTGACTGGCTTCTATTAAACTCTGATGAGTACCTGATACTTAAACACTGATAAACAAACGTCAGCAATTATATCTAACAATCTCCCCCAACTTGTGCATAATAAAGATGTACAAGTTAATAGATAATTGATGATGTCAAAACAGATAACAAATGCAGTGTTTAAATATAATCAGAGTTTAACTTTAACTTAGAACAGAAAACTTTAAAAACTTACAGTCAGACTTTACTTAATTTCTTCAATATCAGGCACTGTCCTGAGATAATCAATGAGAAGTCTTCTTTCAGCCTTTTCTAGCTCATCTACCATGATTTCTTTCAGTTCCTTGAGTTCTGGATCACTTTCTCCAGTCTGGTAGATAGCTGCCCTTAGTGAATAAATGATGTTTTTCCTCATATCATTTCCTAGCTTTATTACGAAGGATTTATCTGATTCCAGATTAAATTCCAACACTTTTATGCCAAAATCTGTTCTGAGTCTTGCACTGTTTCTTTGCATCTCAACAAGCTTTCCATTGTAATCTCTGTACCTTGGTATGTAAGAGCCAGCAGACTTTAAACCAGAAAGAATTCTAGTTTTCATCATCCTGCTTCTTAACACTTCGGCTGCTTGATGAGTTCTTTGATTTTTAACTTTCAACAGATACAACACATATTCCAGTTCTTCTTTCATCTTTAAACCAATATCATCTTCACTAACTCTGTATACTCTGCCATCAGATTTGAAGTATAACAGAAAATCCTTCTTCAACCCTCTGTGGTATATTAACTGAACTGATTCTAGAGTATGAAGATTTTCTTGAGTTACTCCAACACCAGGTTCAGCTAAAGAAGTGTGAGCCATTGGACTATTGTTCACTCTTTTCTCTCTATGAGATCCAAGCCCAGATTTATCTCTTGATTCTTTTCCCATGACTGTTCTGCTTTGAAGAAGATTTATATTTGCTGGAATCAAAGAGTGTTGAACAGTGACTGGCTTGCCAAAAGTCCTTTGTAATTGTGAAGATAATTTTGTCTGTACAACTTGAGTAGTATCAGAGGTTGTCACAGCTTCTGATTTTTGAACAACTTGTGCAATGTCAGAGGTTGATTTGTTTATCCTTGATTCAACTTGAGCAACGTCAGAGGTTGAATAATTCTTCTTTGGTAACTGTCCTTCTTCTACCAGTTTACCTTTTCCTTTATCAGACTCTGCAATCATAGGCCTCCTTGTATATTGTAAACTCTGTTGAGAGTTCACATTCTCTTTAATAGACATTCCCATTTCCTTTTTCCTAGGAGCCTTAGCCTTTTTCTTGTAAGTACCAGCTTCAATATTTTTCTGGTGTTCCTCAGCAAGAAGCTTCATCTCAATGTCCATATCTTCCATTGTGGCTTCACCGCCATGTTCTTCCATGAAAAGTTTAGCAGCAATCTCTTCATCAGTAGTTGGATTTGATGAAATCACTAGACTTTTAAGTCTTGAAGAAGATTGACCACCAGAGTTTAACCTCTCAGAGTTTGTCTGTCTAGCAGAGTTTGACCTAAGTCTCCCTTGCTCTTGACTAGTCTTTGACCTTCTCTCTGCTTCCTTGCTTCCACCATCATTTGCATCATCCCTCAATCTCAAGGTTGGAGTCCTTTTACATTTGTCTTTAGGAATTCTCTCCCCCTTTTTGACATCATCAGGAATAAGCACTGATGTCAGCAACTCCAGTGAGGCAGCAATAGAATCAAGTTGAGAAGACATAACAGTCTGATGCTCTTCCACCTTGCTTAGCCTTTGTTTTATTTCCACTTGATCTTGAATCAGAGAAGACAATCTATTTCTTTCAGTTCTCAAGGTTAACTCCTTAGCAGCAACATCATTACTCAATCCAATGACTGCTTTGTGAGTCTCATCAAAGCGATTGTGCAATGATTTGACTTGAACAATTGTAGCCTTGAAATGTGTCATTAGCTCAGGATTTGAAATCTCCTTTGCAGATTGAGCAACAAAATCAGCAGTCCTTTGCTTGGAGAAAATACAATCTGCCCCTGACCAGTTAGCATAGTACATATCTCTATAATGAGCTTCAGTGGCAGCTATATTTTCCTTGACATGCTCAGCTGTAGGATCCCTTAGAAAAGATATGGATTCATCAGAATTTGAAACTTCAGCATTGATCCCAGAGTTTGCATGATCAGAATGAACAGAGTTGGCAGAAGTATGATCAGCATTATCAGAAACAACTCTATCTTCATTATCTTCAGCAACATTTTTTGCAGTAGCTTCAACGTTTGGCTGTGCAGCTTCAGGATTCTCAGAGTTTATATTGACAAGAACCTCTGCTTCTACAGGAACAGACTTTTCAACAACTTCAACATGCTCAGAGTTTGCAGTGGCAAAAACCTCTGTTTCTTCAGGAACAGACTTAACTATTTCCTCTGCTATAGCTTCATTTACTTTCTCTACAGCACCTTCAGCATTTATCTGAGCAGTTTCCAGTACCTGATCAACCTCCTCACCCTTTTCTGGAATTGAATTATGGACAGAAAAAATTTCTGTATGAGTAGCAATTGACTCATCTATTATCTGGGTGGGTTGACCAGCTGCCACATCCTCAGTATCACAAACACTGATACTAGGATGTGCTTCAATTTCGTCTTCAATATCCATCTCCAATATAGGTTCAAGAAAATCATCAGGAAAAGCAGCATTATCAACAGTGTTTGCTCTGGCTTCTTCAGGCACAGTAGCATTTACAGAATGATTTTCAATCACAACCTCGGGAGCTTCAACTGGTGTAGAACCAGGAATCAATCCATCAAATAGGTAAGCAGCAACTAGCTTCCTCTTCTTAGAATTAGCAGATTCTGGTTCATCAGAAACCCTATTCTCATCATCAGAAGGTCTGTTTGCCCTTTTCTTCTTCCTTGAAGTACCAACTGAGTGTGGTAAATCATCAGCATTTGCAGGTGTTGCAGCCTTGTCAGCTTTAAAAGCTCTATGCTTAGTCCTACTCCCAGCCCTTGGCTTTTGAGAAGTAGATGGAAGAGGTTCAGAGTTTAGTAGTGGTTGTGGATTTAAAAACTGTTGGACTGAAGCAGGAAGCATCAAGTCATCAACATTCCATTTCTTAACATCCTTGTTTGTTAGATCAGAGAATATTCTCTTATGTAATTTAAATGAGGGAATGACATCCTCCTCAGCTATCTCAACTCCAGCAACACACATAGAAAAGATTAATTGACAGAAACGAGAAAAGTAAACAACACTCCTATTCTCTGTCATCTTTTCACCTATATTGTTCAAAACAAGTCTAGCATAGTCAAAATGAGCACCATAGAGAAGAGAATACCCAATTTGTAGACTGTCGATTGGAATTGCATCCCAATTAGTACACTTCTTCCCGAATGCCCTTGTAATGCAATCGAAAAAGAAACTCCACTCCTTCCTCAAGAATGGTCGCTTCAAATTCCCTGTCCTTGCCAAAGACCCAGAGTATCCAATCTCCCTCATCATACGCTGAAGTTCAGAATCACCAACAGAAATGGTGAACGCATTAAAGTCTTCACATCCAAGAGCATCTCTAACAGTGGTTGGAGTAACCACATACTCTTGTTCAGCAAATTCAAAGACAATTGAGGGAGTTCCTGATTCACCTCCATCATCATAAACACCAGATTCCCAGAAGGCTTTGATTTGAGTACCAGATAACCGTGTTGGTTCCACTAAAGCTTGGCCAATATCAGATTGTGCAAGAAAATTTTGAAACAGGTGAAACGCCTCCGGAACATTTTCAATAGACAGCGGGGCTGCATAGTTATTAGGAACAAAATCGAGACCAAGAGACTGAAACATGGTTGTTGCCATTAGATCTTTCAAAGAAATCAGAGTTTATAGTTCAAGAAAGTGTTTAAGAGATGTATGCAGAAAGATGTTTGTAGAAATGTGTGTGTGATATGAAAGTATGAATGTGAGTCAGTTGTGAAAAGTTTAAACGAATTTGTGTATTGTATATTAATACAGAAAGAAAGTATTAAAAACTGAACCGTTTCTAATCAATACACACAACTGTCTTACTTCGTATAACGTGTGAGTGGGACACGTGGCACACATGCAATGATTTACAGCAAATAATTGACAGTTTCCAATGCGCATGCGCAGTAAAAACAGCAATTATTACCGCCCTGTACATTTTTCTAGACACTCAACCTATCTCCTCTGTTTAATACACTCTCGAACAACTTCCCAATCATACTCTTTTTGAATTTTCAAAACAAATGTCTTTTCTCATAATTGTTAACTGTCTGAAACAAAGAATTAATTTTAATCATCAGAGATTAAAATAAAATTACCTCAGCGTAGAGTACACAACTCATCAGCTTTTACCAATTATCCTCTTTTATAAATAAACTCTTTTCACAAACTGTATAGGTGTGAGTATTTGTGTGTGAATTAGCACAGTTTACTGAATATGAATATTTAGACCATCTCAAAGTGCATAAAATCCACAAACTAAAGCAGTAAAAACTGGTTGCCCAAACTCTCATTTAAAAGAAAAACTGATTTTTATATCTAAACTCTGTATTCTGATATCCTTTCATTTGGATATATCTTTTATTTTCACCCCTTTAATTTTTTATTTTTAAATTTTCCCAGTAATCAGTGGTTGGCACTAGTCACCAAAAATCAAAGATTTTAGCCCTTATATCCTACAATAAGTTCCTGGATCTTCCTAGGCACAACATGATCTCAAAGGAATTTGTGCTCTTTTTGGCATCTTTTGATCTGAGGGTGAAATTATTTGCAACTTAATAATCAGAGTTTAGACTTTTCATCAGTTAATACAATTAATTTATGAGAGAAAACACAAACAGCTAATACAGACTCAGTGTTTAGGATCAATAAACTAGGAGATGCTATAAATATAGAGACAGTATCATGCTGTGTAAAATTTCTGCACATTTTGTAATCAGAATTTATAATACTTAAAAGGATTCATGATTACTTACTGAAAATCATGCTTCATACAGCTTTCTTCATCGGTCAATATGTTTCAGACAATATCACAATCAGAGTATAACATCAGAATTTAACCGACAGAGTATGACTGACAGAGTATAACTAACAGAGTTTACTATCAGAGTTTAACATGCTGGTACAAATAACAGTTAACACATGCAAAGAATCATGAGCATAAAATCAAACATGTATAGATTTTGAGTCTAACCAGTATCTCTAGTCAAAACCAGAGACCATTCCAAGTTCATTTACCAGTCTTGTAAAGGTAGCTTCACTCAAAGGTTTGGTGAAGATATCTGCAAGCTGTTGGTCTGTAGACACAAAATGAATCTCAATGTGTCCTTCTTCCACATGTTCCCTGATAAAATGATACATTATGCTGATGTGCTTGGTCATGGAATGCTGTACTGGATTACCTGTCATAGCAATGGCACTTTGATTATCACAGTAAATAGGTATTTTAGAGTACCTTAATCCATAGTCCAGCAATTGATTCTTCATCCATAAGATCCGTGCACAACAGCTACCAGCAGCTATATACTCTGCTTCTGCTGTGGATGTGGAAATTGATTTCTGTTTCTTGCTGTACCAAGAAACTAATCTGTTACCTAAAAATTGACAGCTCCCACTTGTACTTTTTCTGTCTATCTTACAGCCTGCAAAATCTGCATCAGAGTAACCAATTAATTTAAACTCTGATTCTCTAGGATACCACAAACCAAGAGTTATGGTTCCTTTGAGATATTTGAAAATCCTCTTCACATCTGTTAGATGTGGCTCTCTGGGGTCTGCTTGAAATCTTGCACAAAGACATGTTGCATACATGATATCAGGTCTACTTGCTGTGAGATAAAGAAGAGACCCTATCATCCCTCTATAATTTGTCATATCTACTGAGGCTCCTGTGTCTTTGTCTAGCTTTGTTGCAGTAGCCATGGGAGTTGTAGCAGATGAACTATCAAGCATACCAAATTTCTTGAGAAGATTTCTGGTATATTTTGCTTGATTGATAAAAATCCCATCATCTGTTTGCTTGACCTGTAAGCCTAGAAAATAACTAAGCTCTCCCATCATGCTCATTTGATATCTCGACTGCATAAGCTTGGCAAATTTCTTACAGAGTTTGTCATTAGTAGACCAAAAAATTATGTCATCCACATAGATTTGAACTAACAGCAAATCATCACCAGAATTAAAATAGAACAAGGTTTTGTCAATTGTACCTCTAGTGAACCCACTTTCTAAAAGAAATTGAGCCAGAGTTTCATACCATGCTCTTGGTGCCTGCTTAAGTCCATATAATGCCTTATCAAGCCTGTAGACATAATCTGGATGTTTGGGATCTACAAACCCTGGTGGTTGTTCAACAAACACTTCTTCTTCAAGTTTCCCATTGAGAAAAGCACTTTTCACATCCATCTGAAAGTCTTTAAACTTTTTGTGAGCAGCATAGGCCAGAAAAATCCTTATTGCCTCCAATCTTGCAACTGGAGCAAAAGTTTCATCATAGTCAATTCCTTCCTGTTGAGAATACCCTTTTGCCACAAGTCTAGCCTTATTCCTTGTAATCACTCCATCACTGTCTGTTTTGTTTCTGAAAACCCACTTCGTACCAACAATAGATCTATTCTTTGGTCTTGGTACCAGTGTCCAAACTTCATTCCTCTCAAATTCATTTAACTCCTCTTGCATTGCTGTTATCCAGTTAGAATCTTGAAGAGCTTCTTCCACTTTCTTGGGCTCTGTTTGAGATAAGAATGCATGAAACAGACATTCATTATTTGTAGCACTCCTAGTTCTTACACTAGCTTCTGGATCTCCAATTATCAAGTCAGGTGTATGGGATTGTGTCCACCTTCTTGCTGTTGGTAATTTGCTTCTACTAGCATTATTAGATCCTCCCCCTTGATCCATGCTCTCCTGACTTTCTTCTCGACCATTCGCATTCTCTGAGGCTCCCCCTGAATTGGACTGTTCAGTATTTGAACTTTCAGAGTTTGGCTCAGAGTTTCTGTTTGATTCTTCATTTGACTCTCTTTCAGAATTTGAGTCATCACTTTGAGAAGTTTCTGAAGTTTCTTCACGCTCCCCCTCAACTGGTTCTCTATTTTGTTCTGTCAGAGAAAATTCGTCAGAGTTTACCAGTAAAGGATCAGAGTATGCTTCGTCAGAGTTTGTTGGATTTGCTTCATCAGAGTTTACGTCATCAGAGTTTAGATCTTCATTTTCAAAGCGAAGTTGATCATGATATTCTTCATCTTCTATTCCAGTTATTTTCTTGTCATCAAATGACACATGAATAGATTTCATGATCACTTTAGTTCTCAGATTATAGACTCTGAATGCCTTTGATGACAATGGGTATCCAACAAAAATTCCTTCATCAGCTTTTAAGTCGAACTTGGTCAACTGTTCAGGATGAGTTTTCAATACAAAGCACTTACATCCAAAAATATGAAAATACTTCAAATTTGGCTTCTTATTTTTCAACATCTCATATGGTGTTTTCCCATGCTTGTTGATCAGTGTTGCATTTTGAGTAAAACATGCAGTTTGAACAGCTTCTGCCCAAAAATAAGTTGGCAATTTTGCTTCATCAAGCATTGTTCTGGCAGCTTCAATTAGAGTTCTGTTCTTTCTTTCAACTACACCATTTTGCTGTGGAGTTCCAGGTGCAGAAAATTCTTGCTTTACTCCTCTTTCCTTGCAGAAAGCTTCCATTTCAGAATTTCTGAATTCAGTACCATTATCACTTCTTATAATTTTCACTTTGTACTCTGATCCTTTGTCCAGTAGCTTTACATGTTCCATTAGTATTGAGGCAGTTTCATCCTTCTTTGCTAAGAAATACACCCATGTGTACCTAGTGTACTCATCAACAATGACTAGAGCATATTTCTTTCTGCCCAGAGACATTATATTTACTGGACCAAAAAGATCAACATGTAGAAGATGATAAGGTTCCACAACTGAAAACTCAGATTTACTCATGAAAGATGACTTCCTTTGCTTGGCCTTTTGACAAGAATCACACAGACCATCTAAGCTAAGTATTGACTTTGGAAGTCCCCTTACAAGATCTTTTCGAATCAACTCATTGATGTTGTTCAAGTTTAGGTGAGAGAGCTTTTTATGCCATTTCCAACTCTCTTCATTAGATACTTTTGCAGATAGACACACAGATTTTCCTTCAGAGTTTGTTACCAAACTTGCTTCATAAATGTTATTGCGCCTGTGTCCAACTAGAACAACTTTTCCAGTAGATTTACTGATAACCTCACAGTGTTCAGTATAAAAATCTACATGGTATCCTCTGTCACAGATTTGACTCACAGAAAGCAGATCATGCTTGAGTCCTGAGACTAGAGCTACATTTGTGATAATGACACTTCCAATATTGATATTGTCATATCCCAGAGTATGTCCTATGTTGCCATCTCCATATGAAACTTTTGGGCCAGCTTTTTCTTCATAGTCTGATATCAGGGCTTTATTTCCAGTCATATGTCCTGAGCATCCACTGTCCAAGATAAGGGTGCTTTCTTTTATGCCCTGCAATCACAAACAATCACTATGTGTTAGATTTAAGGATCCAGACTTGCTTGGATCCTTTGGCTTTCTTAACATTGTTAGCTTTTGCAGCGGTATCACTATCAACAGAGTTTAAACTAACATTGTCAGACTTTATACTTGCAGAGTTTGCTCTAACCCATTTCAAGTTGGGTTTTAGCTCATAATAATTGTGATAAATAGCATGATAACTTTTGCAAGTATAGATGGAATGCCAAGTGCTCCCACAGTGTGTGCATAAAGTCTGTGGTCTAACCCTAACATAATCATTCTTTACTCCAGATGTGGAAGGTAAAGAGTTAATATTTTTGTTCTTCTTGCAAAATCTGGCAAGATGGTTAGTACTACCACAACTATGACATGTTTTCTAGGAGCAGCAGAATTAGGCAAATAATCATTTCTTTTATTAATGCCTACTTTTCCATTCCTATTCTTTTTAAACATTTTCTGTTTGTTGACAGACTTTACTTCTTTGAGCTTATGTTTAAATTGTTTCTCTGTCATTAAACCAACATTAACCTGTTTATCACAGATTCTTACTGGTTCTTTAACAGCTTCTACCTCAATCTTATTCTCTGCTATTGAGCCAACATTAACCTGTTCTTCACAAGTTTCAATTTGCTCCATGACAGCTTCTTTTACAACTACAGACTTTAGCTTACTGGATTCATGAACAAATTTCACAGGTTTAAGTTGTGGTTTCACTTTAACTTTATCTTTAAACCTAAGTTCATCTTCCTCACAGTAACCTAAACCTACAGTATCTGTTTGAAAAACCTGATGTGTGTCTTTTCCAGAATTGGTCCAGGTTTTAATCATTTTCCTCACTTTTTCCAACTCAGATTCTATTTGCCTATATCTTTTAAGCAATTCCTGTTCAACATAAACAACATCATCTCTCTCCTTTTGAACTTGTTGCATGTTAACAAGTTTCTCTTCAAGAAATTTATTTCTTTCTTTAAGACCTAGATTCTCAGATTTTATTCTCTCATTCTCTAAAGTTTGATCCATATAACTAACATGTATGCTTTTAAGATAAATTCTTAATTCAGATATATTATCAGTATCATAAGCATAAGTTGTTAAGGGTACCTTGTTTTCAGATGAGTCAGCTTCATCTCTACCAGTTGCCATGAGAGCATAATTGACTCCCTCATCTGAGTCTGAAGTGTCTGCCCAGTCCTTGCCTTTTGTGATGAGTGCTTTCTCAGATTTTCCTTTCTTGCATTCTGGAGCATAATGACCCATTTCTTTACACTTGTAGCACTGGATCTCAGACTTGTCTTTCTTTCCAGACTTGGTATATTTTCCATCAGACTTTCTGAAATTTCTATTATCAGAATTTGAATCTTTCCTTGAGAATCTCTTTCCTTTCTTGAAGTTCTTGAATCCCATCTTCTTGAAGGTCTTCACCATTAAAGCAGCCATTCTCATCATCTCTTCTTCATCATCCTCAGAGTCAGAAGCTTCATCATCAGTGTTTGAGCCATCATCAGAGTTTGATGACTCACTGTCAGATTTAATGACTAAAGCCTTTCCTTTGGTTTTCTTTCTTGATGATTCCTTCTTGACAGGCTTTTCTTCAACTTTAAGAGCAACAGATTTTGTCTTCTTTCCAGATCTTTTGTTTCTTTGTTCTATTTCAAGTTCATGAGTGTTAGTCCTTGTGTATTGCAGAAGGGGGGGGGATGAATGCAATACTGATAAAATTCAATCTAAATTTCAACAACTAAAATCAAGATTAAACGTTATCAGCAATATATGCAATCACGAACAGTATTTAGTAAGAACAAGATTCACAAAATAAATGTTTCATTTATTTTGCAAAGTGTTGCTACAACCTCAAGAAAGAATTCTCGAGCTTCGGGTTTTCTTCAAAGACACTTGCTTGTCTTCGTTCGTTACACTTCTAGAATGAGTTGATAGTAGGTATAAGACTAACCCTATCACTATCAGTCACGGGTTTGTGAAGCTGCTGTCACTGTCAAGTGGCAGCTTCTTACAGATTGTCTTACCCATGTGACTTTCCTAAATTGCTAACATGTCAGATATACATTACAAAGAAAGCAACCTAGATTCATTCTATTTCCAGCTAAACCAATTCAGCAGATAAAGACTTGACCTTGCTCTTGAATTGATTCGCTTTTGATTTGCAGTGCTTGAAGCTTCTGTCGTAGTCTTGCAGACTTGGTGCAGCTTAGGGATGCTGCATCACGCCTGTTTCTTGAACATTTAAACTGTCACGGGATTTGACTGAGAAAGATACCTAGCATAAGGATCTTTATTGAGACAGTTACTTTTGCCGCAAAGCTTGCTGTCACAGGAATGATCTTTTGGTGACAGTATGAGTTCCCCGCATAGAGTGCTGTCGAGGATCCCAAACTTGCTGTCGAGGGCAATAGTTGCTGTCGCGTAGTCTTCCGCCAATGTTGCTGTCAGAGTGAATATGCTGTCGTGACTTGCAACATTCTGTCTTCTTGTAATCTTACTGTCACAGCTTTAGGACAGTAACCTTTATTCATGTTGTCATCCAAAAAGCATTCTTTGAGGCTTGAACACATAAGTGAACTTCTTTCAAACAATACAACTAGAATAACATTACATACTGATTACAAGAACATACTTTGGCTATGACAGTATGTTCTACTTAATTTGAAAAATTAAGTACAATCAAAGTTAAGTTGTTTCTATGCTATCACCCATAAATCCCAACAATCTCCCCCAATTTGTTTTTATGGAAAATAACAGCAAATTTACACTATATGCTGACAACTTAACTAACAAGATCAGAATTCAAGAATTTTTACTTAGCTTGAGATTTCCTCTTCTGTCTTGCTACATCCTCTCTTTTGAGAGCTTCTGCCAAGCAGCCTCTTAGACTTTCTACAAGAGAAATTTCAGCAGCAGACACTGCATCATCCTCTACTTCATCAATGATCTTCTTTATGGAAGGAGATAAGAGAGAACTAACATCCCTGAGATTCAGCCATTGCTCTATATCATATGGATAGGTTCTGAAATGAAGTTCTTCATTAATGAGCTTGAATCTACTTCCAGGATAAGCATTGAGAGACTTCCTTCTTTGCTTGTCCAGTTTTGAGTCTTCCCCTTTTCTCCCTTCCAATAACTTCTCTATCTCATCAGAACAGATCTGTTCCAGGGGATGAATTGAACCAGCTACCATATACTGTAAATCCTTCAGAGTGGATGTTTTAAGCTTATGCAAGCTGCAAACATAGATTTCTTCTTTTAGGAACTTGACTCTTAGGGGATTTTCCAGCATATATGGTTGATAATTTGGAGCTTCACTTTCTGCCTTGTTAGAGGCCTTGTGTTTTTCCAGTAATTCAGCTTCCTTCTTAGTCAAGTTCTGACTGAGTTTGAGCATATTCAGAAGATTCAGGTTGTTTGCTTGGCTTGGGTTTCCCTTCCTGAGTTGGTTGGGGTTTGGCCCTTCTTCTGTGGGTAAGTCATCAAACTCATAGTACCAGTGGTATGGTATAGGAGAGGCTGGGAGATCAGTAAGAATATCAGCATCATCAAAATCTGCAAAGTTATAGCCAAATTTCTGATAAAATTCAGCATCCCTATCTGCCTGATATTTTAGAACATGTTCCATGACAGCCTCTGAAACATTATCATAGCTCTCCAGCAACTCTACCATTCTTTCCAGGTAGAAGAAATCAATTCTTCTTTTATCTATGGTTGATGTGCTGTTCTTGGTTGATGTGGCTACCAGATTGAAGTCCTTGTCAATCTTGGCTGACCTTGATTCTGCCACCACAGAATGTACTCAGTGGCCTCTTGATTTGCATCCAGCTTAACCTCAACGCTCTTGATTTCTCTTGGATTGCATTTGTTGAATCTTTAGACTGTTGGGAGGAATTGATGGAATTGGCTTTTTGAGATTCCTGCCAAATCCAGTGGCCTTTTCCTTTCCTGAGTACTTGTGCTTCCCTGTTGGTTTCTATCTAGTAAACCATGCCTTAGCTTTAGCTTTCAGTCTTTTGGACTTGATAGTAGCCTTGGTTTCATCCTTGACAGAACCTTCCTTGACAGTATCCTTGTCGACAACATCTTTCAAGATCGCATCTTCTATGACAGTATCTTTGTCGACAATACCTTTGGTGACAACATCTTTTTCAGCATTTATGCAGTCAATAGCACATCTAAGAATGCTTGCCCTCCAAAGCTTCCAGTATTCTTGACTCCTCTTCATCTGTTGCACCACAGCATCTTTCTTTTCCTGGCTAGGAGTTTCTTCATTGCCTTCATTCTGAGATTGAATACCAGTATTCCCAGAACTACTTCCACCAGCATTTCCAGCATTTCCAGAAGCTTCACCACCTCCATCCTTACCATCTTCATCATCATCATCATCATGGGGGAGGAATGTTATAGAAGCAACTTCCACCTTGATCATTTCTTTTGGCATTGGCTGTAGTGATTAGCTCCTTCATTCTAGCTCCCAGTGCCTTGGTCTCTCAACACCAGCATTTTGTAGATTTCTTGAACAGCATGAACTCTTCCTGGATTGGCATTTGAACTGAGTATTCCATCTAGTACCTTCAGAATTGACTTGGTTTCCATTTTGGATGGGCTACCAATATTCATGAAGCTGTTCCTTCTTGTGCCATCCTTAGTTTCAGATCTGTAGAAAACACTTGGTGGATTTGAGTAGACTTCAGGTAGTTTCTGTATGATCAGGTTCTGGATTTGCATATCCAATATTTCATTGAATGGTGTTTGAGTTGCCCTGATCTTTCCCTTCAAAGCACACAACACCTTTGCTGGCAGACTCTGCAATAGCTGCATTGTGATGAAATAAGATATGCCAGAAGTTAGATAAATACTTACAGCCCATCTTTTCTCATTATTCACCATTACACTGACACTGATAATTTGCTCTTTAACAGTTTTGTGGTGTTGGTTGGACGGTTGCTAGGAGCATTCATTGCTTCTTCCACCAAACTGCTAAACTTACTGTCATGGTTGTGTAATGTGCTCTCCCTGTAATCCACCATCAAGACATTGGCTTCCTCTTGATCATACTCAGTACCATTGGACCAAGTAGTTCCTTTATGGATGGATTCAGGCAGTTTCCCCTTTACCTTTCCCAAGTTTTGTTTTGTTCCTCCATTTCTCTCCATTTCTTCTGTAGAGCAGTTTCTTGAGTTTCTTGAGTAGGTTCTCTAATCACCACAGGAGGCAAGATTGGATGTCTAGATGCAGGTCTTCTTTGCAATGCATCTTTAGTTTTCTTTTGACATTAACACCCTTTCTCCATCCATTTCCACTTCAACAGGCTTTTCAGCTTTATCCTGTGGTTTTGCACTGCTTGGTTTTGACTTGCTCCCCCTTAGACATTGCTTTCCTTTTAGCTCCCCCTCTGGTCTTCACAGCTACAGGCTCCCCTTGAGTTCCACCTGATTCTTGAATAGGCAATGATTCTGATCTTGCTACCTTCTCCCCCTTAGTTGAGTTGGCAGCTACCAGGTCAGTAAGGAACTGAATAGAGAGTTGAGTAGCAGCAAAACCATCAACCACCAGTTGAGAGAGAGTCCAGTTTGGAGTCCAAAGTAACACACTGTCCTTCAAGAGCTGCAATCCTGTTACCAAAAGTAGCAGAGGGGCCACCAGACCTTAACCTTCTTGGAGGGGAAGGAAAAGACAGGGCTTGGAGGCTATGGGGGTTCTCACACTCTCAGGGTGTTTTTGAGTGATCTCATCACCCCTCACAGTTTGACTCTCAAGGCCTAGTGCCTGAATAATGTGGGCTCCCTCAATATCCTCTGGACATGCTCAAGTCCCTCTCCTTTTGCCAGCTCATTTGGCTGCCTCTCATTTTTATGCTCACCTCTCTTTTCTTTTATCTCTCTTTTCTTTTGCACACCCTCACTCAACCTAGATGCATGGGTATGAGCAGTACTAACATGCATGGAAGGAGAAGATTTAGAATGTACCTTTAGGAGTTTGGCAAGAGGTAGGTCATCATCAGAGGCATCCTCAACCAGTACAGCATCAAAATCAGGCTGGGAGGACTTGACAGCATCTTGAGTAGGAATGTTACTGTCAGTTGGAGTCTGGACAGCAGGTTCTGGCATGACAGCATCTTTGGGAGGTGGAGTGACAGTAGGTTCTGTAGTGACAGTATCTTTCTCTCCACCTTTGACAGTAGCTGTGTCCAGGACAGTAGCATCCCCAGTGTCTTTGACAGCAACAGAGGCTGTGACAGCATCTTCCTGAAGGTAAGATGCTCCTTGGAGATCAGACAAAGTGTTGGCTGTTTCATTTTCTGACAAAATACCACTTTGCCCTAGCTCAGTGTTTGGAGGAGTGGTGTCCATCTCACTTTGAGAAATGGGTTATTGTGGACCACTAGATGGGGGCTCATCCATGATTGGAGATGGATGATCAAAACCTGAAGGGTTGGGACTGTCCCCTTCTCTAGGTTGTGGAGAAGAAACAAAAGAATGTGTAGGGAAGAAAGAAGGTGAAAGTGTAGTAGAGAGTGGGGGCTGATTCACAGATGAAACATGTGAATCATCAATAGGAGTAGAGAAATCCTCACTGTGCCCTAACTCACTGTGTGTTTCTTCAAGTGGGGGTATCTCAGGTTGGGAACCATGAGTTTGTGCAGACTCTGTACAGGGTGCCTTGGGAGACAGGCCAATTTCAATAGAAGCACCTTGTTGAGAAGGCACATCTAGGGAGGAGTTTATTTCCCTGGTTTCCTCTACAGTCTTTTGGGAGACTGCAGGGTGGCTGACAGTGGTTTTGGTCCTCCTAGCTCTCTTCTTCTTAGGCTCAGGGGGAACCACTGTGGGTCCTGTGTGACTACCTTCCTTATTTGCTGCACTAGGTGCAGTGTCTCCCTCTTGACTAACAGAGCTACCACTAACATCAGCTTCTAAGGATCTTTTTCTGGATTCTTGCAAGGCTTCTCTTTGGGCTTTGGGAAGTCTAGAGGGCCTAGGCTGAGTGTATGGTGTTGAATGTGGGTTAGCTGAATTTGGGTCTAATCCAGCTTCATCCTCAAGAGAAAAAGAAACATAACCAGTAGGTAATGGGTAATCAAGGTTGGTCACTTGATCAACCATGTGCTGAGTGAAGCAAAGTGGAATATGTGCATTTAGATCCTGTGAAGATAACAGTGTGTGTGTGTTCTTTTTCAAGACAGAGCAAACCTCTAGACGAGGGGCTTCATTATTAAAATCACAGAAAGTATTGATACACATCATAAGAAAGCGAGGGTAGTGTGATACCTTCTTACCTATGGCAGCTCTGAGTTGTGCCATGAGGAGAGCTCCAACATTCACCTTGTATCCATGGACAAGAGAATGTGTCAGTTTCTTGATGTAGGAGGGTATCCCATTCCAGCCTGTGGACTTGGTAGAGAACACCTTGACCATTGCATCAAATATCATGCTCCACTCCTTCCTTAGATACTTCCTGTCCATTTCACCAGACGGGTACCACTTGGTTGTTCCCTCTTCGAGAATAGGGCCTTCATACCCAATCTTCAAGAAGAGCTTCTTCAGAGTGTCATCATTAGCAAGTGGAGCAAAGTGTTGTCCTTCTTCCAGTGTAATTCCAAGAGCAGTATTGATGACCTCAGCTGTGAGAATGTATTGTTGCCCATTACTCTTGAATTCAATAGCTGGGGTTTCACCCACAATTTGAGCAACAGCAGTTCGCCAAAATTCCTCAAGTTTGTCTAGGTCGAGATGTGGAGTGGAGGTAATGGCTGAACGAAGATAGGACTTGTTCAAGAAAAACACCAGTCCTTTGAAACCTTCACCAACATCATTTGGGGAAAAGATGCCAGCAAAGTTTGTTTGAGAGAGAGTCTGTTTGGGGGCCATGGAGATTTCAAGAAAAGAAGAAAGTGAGAAAGTAGCTTTTTGCTTGAAGAAAAGTATATTGCCTTGAGTTCGATGAGAGTGATATGTCGGAGTAACTGGAGAATAAATATGGGTATCTCAAACGTTTGCTCAAAAAGAGGAGTTAAAAGACGTGTCTTAACCCACTCTCTTAACACGTGAGTTACTGCCCGTTATTCACTGTCAATCGTGGGGTGAATATCCAATTACAACGGTCCACTATTGTTGACAGTAACCTGTGCGCTAGAAACAATCTGTCAGTAAGAAGTGGTGGTGACAGTAGGTTTTGCGCGACAGCAACTATTGCGCAAAAACTTGCTGTCACCGTTAAGCATATGAATGACAGTATCCTTTACAAGTCTTGACAGAAAGTCTTTTTCCTGCTGTCAAGAAGGTTGCTGTTAAGAAACACATGACAGTATCCTTCTTAACGACAGTAACTTCGATTAGGAAATGGTTCTGTCATGAACTTATTAGAATGCTTAATTCATACACTTAACTTAATATTGACAAATTATGGATTTAGCAATGTAATCTTTTGAACACAGATATTAAGCAATTAACACAGACAAATCATAAACTCAATAACCACAAGAACAGGAACTTTTATTATTATTAATAAAATCATTAAAATTGAACATGGAGTACATCATTCTATGATTTTATCAACTAGTTCTAAGACTTCTTCCTTAATCTCTTCTTCAGAGCGGCCTTCTTTTTCAAGAAGAGCCTGAAGCTCCTTCTCTTCTTCCACAGCCTTGGCCTCCTCTTCCTTAGCCTTGGCCTCCTTTTCCTCGTCTATCTCATCGAGGGCATCCAAAAGCACCTCGAAGAGCTCCTCAATCTCTTCATTGTATGGTTCACTATCACACTTCTTTAGACCAACTTCGATTCCTACTTTGTTTTCCATTATTTACTTTAAAACTGAGAGCAGACTGGTGAAACCTAAGGTTAATTTATAGGCAAAACCGTCTAAGGATTAAAGTCTAATGGTCAACAGTTAGAGTACCCATACAACTACCACAAAAGTAATTAATGGTCGTGTCCTCCTTTAATCCTACAGATTAATGCAAAAGAGTGTGAAAGTCCAATGGAACAGATTTTTAACTCTCAAACTTAACGGATAACCACATTAAAGTCATACACGGTTTAAAAGTATGAGACTGGCACAAAATACTGACATGAGAAGTCAAATCAACACATGCTGTCACATAATAGACATAAACCAAGTAGACAGTAACTTCTCTTGACAGCAGGTTTGAAGTTGCTGTCATGAGCTTCAATAAGAATTGAAAATTTAGAAACCTTAGTAAAATTAACATACCAGATTCAACATTCCCAATTCACTTACCAACCTGTTGAAGGTTGCTTCATCCAATGGCTTAGTGAAGATGTCAGCAAGTTGCTTGTCAGTTGGGACATAAATCAGCTTCACAGTTCCTTGTTCAACATGCTCTCTAATAAAGTGATGTCTTATATCAATGTGCTTTGTCCTAGAGTGTTGAACTGGATTGTCTGAGATGGCTATGGCACTAGTGTTGTCACAGTAAATAGGAATTTCTCTTAACACTAGACCATAATCAAGAAGTTGACTTTTCATCCATAGAATTTGTGCACAGCAACTGCCTGCAGCAATGTACTCAGCTTCTGCAGTTGAGGTAGAAACTGAATGCTGCTTCTTGCTAAACCATGAGACCAATCTTCCACCAAGAAATTGACAGCTACCAGTAGTACTCTTTCTGTCAATCTTGCATCCAGCATAGTCTGAGTCTGAGTAACCAATTAGATCAAATCCAGTATTCTTGGGATACCAAAGGCCTAGGTTAGGAGTGCCTTTTAAGTATCTAAAGATTCTCTTGATGGCTACCAAGTGTGACTCCTTTGGATCACTTTGAAACCTTGCACAAAGACATGTAGCAAACATGATGTCAGGTCTGCTAGCAGTTAGGTATAGGAGGGATCCTACCATGCCTCTATAAGTGCTTGAGTCAACTTTCTTTCCTTTAGGATCAAGATCCAGACTAGTTGCTGTGGACATTGGTGTCCTTGCAGGAGATGAATCTTCCAAGTTGAACTTTTTGAGAAGTTCCTTGATATACTTAGCTTGACTTATGAAGATTCCATCAGTTTGTTGAAGAATTTGTAACCCTAGAAAGAATGACAATTCTCCCATCATGCTCATCTCATATTTGTTACTCATGAGATGGGAAAACTTCTCACACAGCTTCTCATTTGTAGAACCAAAAATGATATCATCCACATAGATTTGTACCAGAATGATGTCCTTGCCATGATGCTTGTAGAAAAGTGTCTTGTCCACAACTCCTCTGGTAAACTGGTTTTCCAGAAGAAAGGTGGAAAGTGTGTCATACCATGCCCTGGGTGCTTGCTTTAGTCCATACAAAGCTTTGAAGAGTTTGTACACAAAATTATGCATTTCAGCATCCTCAAACCCTGGTGGCTGTTCCACATACACTTCTTCTTCCAGCTCTCCATTTAGAAAGGCACTTTTGACATCCATCTGAAATACTTTGAAGTTGCAGTGTGCAGCATAAGCTAGAAAGATTCTTATAGCTTCAAGTCTGGCAACAGGAGCAAATGTCTCATCATAATCTATTCCCTCCTGTTGACAGTAACCTTTAGCCACTAGCCTTGCTTTGTTCCTTGTCACCAATCCATTTTCATCAAGTTTGTTTCTGAAAACCCACTTGGTCTCAATAACTGACTTTCCCTTAGGTCTTGGAACCAATTTCCATACATTGTTTCTTTCAAACTGATTTAGCTATCACCCAGTCAGAATCCAACAATGCTTCATCAATTGTCTTGGGTTCCATTTGTGACAGGAAGCATGAGAACATGCTGTCAGCAGAGACTTTGTTCCTTGTCCTCACTCCAGAATTAGGGTCACCAATGATAAGGTCATTTGTGTGATCCTTGGTCCACCTGGTGATTCTGGGCAAGCTACTTGATTGAGCAGGAACATTTGCTTCAGCTTGTTGAGTTGAATGCTCATCAATTCCATTGTCTCCACCATGTTCTTCATTGTCTCCAGAGTCATCACTGTTCTGAATGTTAGATGTTATGGTGTGTGATTGAGCTGGAGTTTGATTAACAGTAGTGGTGTTGACAGCATCTTTGTCAACTTCAACAGTTTGAGTGAAGCTAGGTTCTTCATCTACAATCTCCTCAGCTTCCAGGTATCCTTGATTCTCAAATCTGAATGTCTGCATCTTTCCTTCTTCATGCAGTCCTGGAAACTTGGTTTCATCAAATGTGACATTAACACTTTCTTCAATAATCCTGTGTTCCATAACATAAACTCTGTAGGCAGTCCTTTCTGTGCTGTAACCCATGAATAATCCTTCAAAAGCCTTGGTGTCAAATTTTCCTTTCTTCTCATGGTTGTCTTTCATCATAAAGCATTTGCTCCCAAACACATGAAAATATTTGACAGTAGGTTTCTTTCCAGTTAACAGACAGTAAGGAGTACTTGCATGAGTTTTGTTGATCATGGTTCTGTTCTGAGTATAACAGGCTGTGTTGATAGCTTCAGCCCAGAAATATGTTGGCAACTTAGCATCATGCAACATAGTTCTAGCTGCTTCAATGAGAGTCCTGTTCTTTCTTTCTACAACTCCATTCTGCTGTGGAGTCCTTGCAGCAGAGAATTGTTGTACAATTCCTTCATCTTTACAGAAATTTCCAAGTGTGGCATTTCTGAATTCTGTACCATTGTCACTCCTCAAGATTTGAACTTTTGAGTTTGGGGTTCTATCAAGAACTCTGACTTGATCAATAATCACTTGAGCAGCTTCATCTTTGGATTCAAGAAATTTCACCCAAGTGTACCTTGAGTAATCATCCACCATTACTAAGGCATACCTCTTTCTGGCCATAGATGGTACATTGACTGGTCCAAAGAGGTCCATGTGTATTAACTTGAGTGCTTCTGTGTTGGTGTTTACTTGCTTGGACTTGTGCACAGCTCTTCTCAGTTTGCCCATTTGACAATCTTCACACAGTCCTTCTTGACAGAATTCCTGTTGGGGCAAACCTCTCACTAACTCCTTCTTCATCAGAATGTTCATTGTCTTGAAGTTGAGATGTGAGAGCTTCCTGTGCCAGAGCATACTGTCACCAACAGTAGCTTTACTGTAAAAACAGTAAACTTTATCCTTCTTTGTTGAGCTTAGATCAGCAACAAACAAGCTTCCTTTTCTGACCCCTTTTAGAGAGAGGCTTCCATCCTTCTTGTGATAGATGTTGCACACCATCATGTCAAAGTCAACCTTAAATCCTCTGTCACTGAATTGGCTGACACTGAGTAGGTTGTGCTTCAATCCATCCACAAGAGCAATATCTTCAATGACAACATTTCCAATTTCCAGACAGCCATATCCCACTGTGTAACCCTTGCTGTTGTCTCCAAAGGTTATGATTGGGCCAGCTTTCTCTTCATAATGTGATAGCAGGGCTTTATCACCTGTCATGTGTCTTGAGCAACCACTGTCAATTATCCACATGACCTGATTTTTCTTCTTACCCTGCAAAACAGAATGTTTCTAAGTTGCATATGGTACCCAATCTTTGTTGGGTCCTGCAGTTTCAGTGTTTCCTGAGTTTCTTTCAGTCACAACATCACAAGCATTATCAAAGACTTCCTGTTTGACTTCTCTTTTCACCCACTTAGGTTTAGAATTGGACTTGGTCCTTTTCTTAGTGGATGAAGCCTTTTTGCTGTTGCCAGCAGGCTCAGAAGTCTCAACAGTGTTTAGGTATGAGCATTTTTCAGTAGAGAGAACAGGTAAGTTAAAGCATGTACTCATGGCAGTGATTTTGCATGGCATACAATCAATGTTATTACAGACACTCATAGTTCTATGCATAAGGGGGGTTCTGTGTAAGTTACCATTGAGTTCAGTTGTATTGATCTTATCCTCAATTGGTTTCTTACAAACATGTGTTAAGTGATGTGTAGATCCACAATTATTGCATAGTTTCCTAGAAGCACCTCCAACATTAGTGTATCCATTTCCTTTATTGACACCTACCTTACCATTCCTGTTTCTAGACTTGGGAGTTTCTGGATTGACAGTATGTTCAGAAGTTGCTGTCGAACTATCCTTGACAGTATCTTTTATTCCTACTGTCTTGACAGAAGGTTTGAAAGTTACTGTCTTGGAATCATTCTTGACAGTATCTTTGAAAGATTCTGTCTTGCCAATTGTGACAGCATCCTTTGAACTTACTGTCTGATTGCTTGGTAAGTTTACTGTCTTGGGGATTGTGACAGTATCCTTTCCTTCCTTGAATGTGCTGTCAACACCTTCATCCTCATCAAGAATTTCTTGTTTGATGAGCATGGCTTCTTCATCAAACTCAATTTCAGCAGCTTTGAAAATAAGAGTTTTAACTTTCTTGAGAATGGTGGGTTTGATAGCAGCAATTCCAGGACAATCTTGAATCACAGTTTCCTTTCCAGGTCTTCTACCATAAGAAAAACCTATACCAACAGACTGATTTTCTGTATGCTTATCATTGTAATCCTGAACTATCTTTGATGAGTTTCTATAGGCCTTAATCTTAAATTCATTTTCAGCAATCTCATTCCTCAGGAATTCCTCAACCTCCTTAGCACATTTTAATTCATTTTTAAGTTTAGCATTCTCTTGAGCTAAAGAGCCTAGTGAACTGGTTTTGAGAAAAAGAGAATCATTTTCAGACTGAAGTGTTTCATTTAGCTTACTTAGTCTAGAGATTTCCTCATTAGCAGCAGATAAGCTAGTATAGACATTGAACATTTCAGCACTTAAGTCTTTAATGGTTTTCTTATACTCATCAGTAGACATATCAAGTAAGACAAGTGAAGGTACCTGACTTGAAGGAGTTGATGCTACCTCATCAGTGCTAGCCATGAGAGCTAGGTTGACATATTCTTCCTCTTCTTCATCATCAGAATCATCCCAACACTTTCCTTCAGCCACATAGGCTCTACCTTGATTTTTCTTGGAGTATCCACCAGTTCCTTTCTCATATCTTTGAACCTGTTTGGGTCTTTTGCATTCAGTAGCAAAATGACCAGGTTCTCCACAGTTGTAACATTTGAACTTTGATCTATCCACAAATCCAGTTTTGTATCCTCCTTTGGTTGAACTTCCCACAGCAGCCTTTGATGAGCTTCCTTTGCTGAACTTGGATGCTTGGCCTTGAGGCTTGTATGACCTATCCTTCTTGAACCTAAAGTTCTTGAACTTCTTGGCCATGTAAGCCATAGTAGGGTTGTCCATGCTTTCCAGTTCCTCCATTGTGTAGAAGTCTTCATCTTCCACATCTTTAAGCTGTAGTACCACTTTCTCATCATCTTCAACCACCTCTTCTATCTTCAAGGTCTGTGTTGGGGTTGATTGTGTGATCTGTAGTACTTCACTTGGCTGTGTGATCCTTGGCACATGTGCTACTAGGGCACTTGACATATTAGCCATCTTGTTCCTTGTTCCACTTTGTATGGCTCTCTTTTGAAAGAGTTCGAGTTCATAAGATTTCAGAATACCATAAAGTGTCTCAAAGGTTATAGTGTTGAGATCTCTTCCTTCTCGTATGGCTGTTGTCTTGTGTTCAAGGTGATCAGGCAGTGTGAGCAGGAACTTGACATTTAATTCTTTTCTGTCATAGTACTTGCCATGTATCTGTAATTCAGTTAAGAGCTTACTGAACCTTTCAAACATGGAGGTTAAGTCTTCACCAGGCTTGGCCATGAATGCCTCATATTGAGATATTAGAATTTGCCTTTGGTTGCCCTTAACCTCTTCACTTCCTTCACAGAGTAAGGCTAACCTGATCCACATTTCCTTGGCTGATGTGCATCTTATCACACTTCCACACATGGCTTTATCCAGCGTGAGAGAATCGAGCAAGATAAATTGCAAATGATCATCTAGCACCATTTTCTCCTTTTCAGGTTCCAAGATTTCTGAGGGATCTTTGGGAACCCAATGTGCAGGAATAATCTCACCATTCACTGTTGTGGCTTCAATTTCCTTTCTTGGAATGAAAGGACCATTCTCGAGTATACCTGGGTATAGTGGATTTGCAGCTTTGATAAACAACAAGATTTTTCTTTTCCAAATGCTGTAGTTCTCTTTATCAAATGCTGGGATCTTGATACTGTTTGATTTCTGCATTTTCTCCGGGATCTCAGATATGTATGTTAATCTGAATGCTCTGATACCAGTTGTTAGTCCTTGTGTATTGTAGAAGGGGGGGGGGGATGAATGCAATACTGATAAAATTCAATCTAAATTTCAACAACTAAAATCAAGATTAAACGTTATCAGCAATATATGCAATCACGAACAGTATTTAGTAAGAACAAGATTCACAAAATAAATGTTTTATTTATTTTGCAAAGTGTTGCTACAACCTCAAGAAAGAATTCTCGAGCTTCGGGTTTTCTTCAAAGACACTTGCTTGTCTTCGTTCGTTACACTTCTAGAATGAGTTGATAGTAGGTATAAGACTAACCCTATCACTATCAGTCACGGGTTTGTGAAGCTGCTGTCACTGTCAAGTGGCAGCTTCTTACAGATTGTCTTACCCATGTGACTTTCCTAAATTGCTAACATGTCAGATATACATTACAAAGAAAGCAACCTAGATTCATTCTATTTCCAGCTAAACCAATTCAGCAGATAAAGACTTGACCTTGCTCTTGAATTGATTCGCTTTTGATTTGCAGTGCTTGAAGCTTCTGTCGTAGTCTTGCAGACTTGGTGCAGCTTAGGGATGCTGCATCACGCCTGTTTCTTGAACATTTAAACTGTCACGGGATTTGACTGAGAAAGATACCTAGCATAAGGATCTTTATTGAGACAGTTACTTTTGCCGCAAAGCTTGCTGTCACAGGAATGATCTTTTGGTGACAGTATGAGTTCCCCGCATAGAGTGCTGTCGAGGATCCCAAACTTGCTGTCGAGGGCAATAGTTGCTGTCGCGTAGTCTTCCGCCAATGTTGCTGTCAGAGTGAATATGCTGTCGTGACTTGCAACATTCTGTCTTCTTGTAATCTTACTGTCACAGCTTTAGGACAGTAACCTTTATTCATGTTGTCATCCAAAAAGCATTCTTTGAGGCTTGAACACATAAGTGAACTTCTTTCAAACAATACAACTAGAATAACATTACATACTGATTACAAGAACATACTTTGGCTATGACAGTATGTTCTACTTAATTTGAAAAATTAAGTACAATCAAAGTTAAGTTGTTTCTATGCTATCACCCATAAATCCCAACAATGAGTTTTAAGCAACCCATAGATTTCATCAAGATTTGTATATGCAAGATCATAATTGTCTCTGATTGTTGTTGCCTTTAAATCCCATCTTTCAGGTAGGGATAAAAGAAACTTGAGATTTGACTCTTCAAGTTCATATTCTTTATCAACCAGAGACAAATCATTCAACAATTTACAAAATCTGTCATATGTATCTGTCAAACTTTCATTAGATCTAGAGTCAAAGTGTTCATACTCCTGTATTAAAATAGTCTTCCTATTCTTCTTTATAGCACTGGTTCCTTGACACCTGACTTCTAAAGCATCCCATATCTCTTTGGCAGTTTTACAGCCAATAACTCTGTTAGACATAACATTATCTAAAGCACTGTGGAGTAGATGTCTAACTTTTGCATCCTTTGCAATTGATGAGATGTCCTCAGGAGTCATATCTTTCTTTTCCTTTGGAACAGTCTTTTGTTCTTGACCATCAACAACAGGAGACGGTTTAGTCGGCATATGAGGACCATCATTGATTCTATCAAGGTATTCTGGATCTGTGGCTTCTAAAAACATGGTCATCTTTACCTTCCATATTGGATATTCCACAGGTCTGAGAATTGGAACCCTGATTGCCTCATATCGACTTACAGAAGCTGATTGAACCTTTTGAGCATTAGAACCTACCTGGTTGTTATCAGTCATGATTATACTTGTGTTTAGATAAAAAACTGTATATATTTAACAGCCTTGGCTCTGATACCAATTGTTAGGCCGATTACACAATATATAATCAATATTAATACGATAATAACACTCAAGAACACTGTTTATGAATCAATAACTGAATTATATATTTAACTCTTCTCTCAGTGATGTTGAAGAATCACAGAGAGCTGCTAGGTTACAAGAATAATGTATTCAGTATTCGCATCCCTTTTAGGGTTAACCTATCTGTGTTTATATAATACACAGTTACATAATCAATCTCTAATTGATATTCCTATAAATTAGCTATACAATTTATATCAATTTAGGATTGCTTCTGTCTTCTGTTCCGTTTCCTTAACTGTCTCAATATATCTTGCTTCTTTCCATCTTCAAGATATATTGCTTCTAGAATCTTCATATTAGCACCGACAATTAATAAACTCTTCACCCCGTCAGACTTTATCAAACTCTGACTGGCTTCTATTAAACTCTGATGAGTACCTGGTACTTAAACACTGATGAACAAACGTCAGCAATTATATCTAACAATATTAGATTGAAGAATCGAACAACTGACTTTCTACAATCATAGTCGCATCATAACCATTGTGCTACACTTTGTTTTGAGTTTACTTTCAAACTCTTATTAGATAAACTACGCCTTCTCCCATCTTTTTTTATTTTTATTTTTTGAGTAAATAAACATTGGCGTATATTATTTCTAGAATAAGTATATAGTTACAAAAAATATTTTAAGCGATTTGAACATAATATACAATTCTCGTTTGCCAATTTAAATTATTGATATATGCCATTTTAATACTTGTGAATTTACAATTTTGCCCCTGCATGTTAAAAAATTACAAAAAACACCATCCCTTTTATATTTATGCAAAGAATAGATGAAATTATGTTAGTGCAGGAAATCGAACCACTAACCTTCTCGAATCAAGCTCATACATACTACATGTTATTTTGAGTTTTCTTTAAAAATTTATTAGATAAACCACATTTTCTCTTCTTCTCCCATTTTTTTAAAAAAAATTATTTTTAAGTAAATAAAATATTGGTTTATACTATTTATAAAATATTGCATTATATAATTACAAAAATCATTTTAATGGATTGAGCATACTCTACAATTCTCTTTTTCTATTTTAAATGATTGATATAAACAATAAAATTTTAAAATAATATAATATTATAGATAAATGTAATCGAGTCCGAAAAATATATGAATTTATTTATATTTGTCTCCGTGTAGATATTAAATTATTGAAATAAAAAATAAGATTTGCTTTTAAAAATATTTATTTTGATTTATCGAATCATACATAATAAATGATTACATCTCATAATTTTTAGGTATATATAAAATTTTAAATATGCGAGTCATACTAGAGATATTTGGTCGACAAACTATTTAGACTTTCAGCGATTTGGAGATATGATTGATCTAAAAACATAAAATATAAAAAAACAAAATAATTGAATTTATGTTAAAAAGATGACAACTTAGGATTTAAGTTTTATATATAGAAAATAATGTAATTAATATTCAATATAAAATAAAAAAGATATGATTTTTTGAATCATAAATATTACAAAACTACAATAATTATAAATAATATCCAATTAGACTATAACTCAAATAAAGTATGGTAATTTGAATTTTTATATAATATAGTAAATTGATCAATATAATATATAATGGTTGAGTTATAACATATGATTAAATCAATATATGATGAAATCAAAAAAAAAAATTGATGTTAGATATCATGTAGATGTACATGTCATTAAGGCCGTGTAATCATAATTTACATTAATCAAAATATTTGTGAAAATTTAAAAGTAGAGTTATAAAGTAATTCGAAATTAAAATGTTTCAATTTACCAAAATTTAAAAATAGAACTTCTATACTTTGTAATAAACATTAGATTAAAACTAAACATTTGAGTTTAAAAGTGTATGAATATGTACAAAAATATATGAAAAAATGAGTGAGACACCGCATGAATTACTTTTACATAATATTAATAGATTTCGTAATATGTCTTAACTTTATATATATATATAGAGAAAAGTTCTATGGAGACCATGTTTAGTCGGAGACTTGGAGACCATATATGTTCTGCAACTAAAATATATTCATAAAATGCTCTATAAAAATAATATGTAGAGTAATATTTAGTAAACATAACATATATGGTCTATAAAATATTCAATTTGATTGTAATTTTAGTTCTACAAAGATATTATGCACATATCTTATTTGCAGAACATTTATAATAGGGTAATATGCATGACAATGTTCTACAAGTGTAACATGCGTGATTTACAAAAATATTCAATTTGATGATGATTTTATACTGCAAGATATCTAATTTGACAATGATTTTGTTACGTAAAGTATGTTCTACACGTTATTTAGGTTGCAGAACGTAAATGGTCTCCAAGTCTCCAACTAAATATGGTCTCCATAGAACTTGACTCTATATATATATATTGATTCTATTACAAATATACTCTGACTATGTTAAAATCACACCGCCTATGTTATTTACCGACAATTTTGCTAACATATTTATTTATTTTATACTCAAATAATCAATTTGATAAATTTTATATCACGTCATTGAAAATCATATTAATATTTTAACAATTATAAGTAATCATGTGATTATTATCGTATGAATATTTATCCAAATTTCATGAAATCTAATCAAGTTATAAAATATTAGGTTGATGTAATTATCATGCTATATTACAAAAGTACTATAAAATATGAGATAAAATCAAAATATTATCCTTTTTGGAATTTCTAATTACGAAATTATATTAATACATAAAAGATTTCAAACGAGAAATTATTTCAGTGACTTTGGCTTTTACGCTAGTTCAGTCTATCTCATAGGTACTAAAAACCCTAATTTGTTCATCTTATCTTAGTAATATAACTGGCCTATAACCCGTGCAAGACGCAGGTCTTAAAAAATAATAAACTAAAAAATTTAATTTGAACGGAAAATATTAAAATAAAAGTAATAATTAATATGATAAATTATAAAATGAGAAACTTAAATATTAATTGGAACATAAAAAAAATATTAAAAAATACAGATGGGGCTGAGGAAGATAAATGATGTATTATAAAATAATATTAATAATAAGGATAGATAGAAAATCTTAAAAGGTTTAATTAAAAAAAGTAATTACCCGTGATATTTTTAGAAGTGTTTTAATTATATTAATTGTATTTATTAAAAAAATACGTTGACATGTTAAAATAAGTAAGTTTTTTTAATAAGGACAAATAGGAAAGGTAACATGTTTTAATTAAAAAAAAAAGTAACTACCTATAATATTTTTAGATGAGTTTTAATTATATTAATTGTATTTGTTAAAAAAATACGTTCACTTGTTAAAATAGGTAAGTTTTTTTTAATAATTAAAAGTATTAAAATAAGTTTTAAAATATATAAGTAAGGTTTGCACTTGATATTTTTGGAAAAGAGAGATTTAACAAATATAAAAGGTAATATATTTTAATTTAAAGGTAATTGCCCGTGATATTTTTGGAAAATAAGTAGATTTTGTTAGAAAAAAAATGTTTTAATTATAAAAGGCAATCAGCTAGTTACTATTTTTATATTATTTTATTATTTATTAAATAGAGTATTAAAATAGATTTTAAAATAAATAAGTAAGGATTGCACCTCATATTTTTGGAAAATAGAGATTTTAGTGATAACAAATATAAAAGATATTATGTTTTAATTTAAAGGTGATTGTCGTGATATTTTGGGAAAAAGGGTAGATTTTGTTAGATTTTTTTTTAATTATAAAAGGAAATCAGCTAGTTACTATTTTTATATTATTTATTAAATAGAGTATTAAAATAGGTTTTAAAATAAATAAGTAAGGATTGCACCTCATATTTTTAGAAAACATAAATTTTAGTAATAACAAATATAAAAGGTAACAACTTTCGTTATCCAAAAAAGAAAGAAGTATATTTGTAGCAGTGTATCCTAAATTTAAACAAATTAGATCCCATATTTTTATTTTTTTGATTAAATTTCAATATTATTTGATTTTTATGTAGTAAAATATAGTGAAATATTAATGTAGAATAAAACTTTCCCAAATTTTGATTATATTATTAATTTATTAATTAGAAAAAGTACCGAAAACCAAAAACTAACCGAAAACCGAAAATCAAAACTTTCAATGTTTAGACTTTAATAATACTAGCCTATAACCCGTGCAAGGCACGGACCTTAAAAATAATAAACTAAAAAATTTAATGTGAACGAAAAATATTCAAATAAAAGTAAAAATTTATATGATAAATTATAAAATGAGAAACTTAAATATTCATTGGAACATAAAAAATTATAAAAAAATACAAATGAGGCCGAGGAAGATAAATGAGGTATTATTAATATTATTGTATAATAAAATAATATTAATAATAATGACAGATAGAAAATCTAACATGTTTTAATTAAAAAAACTAATTGAACGTGATATTTTTAGAAGTGTTTTAATTATATTAATTGTATTTATTAAAAAAATATGTTGACATGTTAAAATAAGTAAGTTTTTTTAATAAGGACAAATAGAAAAGTTAACATGTTTTAATTAAAAAAAAGTAACTACGTAATATATTTAGATGTGTTTTAATTATATTAATTTTATGTGTTAAAAAAATACGTTCACTTGTTAAAATAGGTAAGTTTTTTTAAATAATTAAAAGTATTAAAATAGGTTTTAAAATATATAAGTTGCACTTGATATTTTTGGAAAAAAGAGATTTTAATGATAACAAATATTAAAGGTAATATATTTTAATTTAAAGGTAATTACCCGTGATATTTTTGGAAAAAAAGTAGATTTTGTTAGAAAAAAATGTTTTAACTATAAAAGGCAATCAACTAGTTACTATTTTTATATTATTTTATTATTTATTAAATATAGTATTCAAATAGGTTTTAAAATAAATAAGTAAGGATCACACCTCATATTTTTGGAAAATAGGGATTTTAGTGATGATGTGTTTTAATTATATTAATTGTATTTGTTAAAAAAATACGTTCACTTGTTAAAATAGGTAAGTTTTTTTTAAATAATTAAAAGTATTAAAATAAGTTTTAAAATATATAAGTAAGAGTTGCACTTGATATTTTTGGAAAATAGAAATTTTAGTGATAACAAATATAAAAGGTAATATATTTTAATTTAAAGGTAATTGTCGTGATATTTTTGGAAAAAGAGTAGATTTTGTAAGATTTTTTTTTAATTATAAAAGGCAATCAGTTAGTTACTATTTTTATATTATTTTATTATATATTAAATAGAGTATTAAAATAGGTTTTAAAATAAATAAGTAAGGATTGAACCTCATATTTTTGAAAAACATATATTTTAGTAATAACAAATATAAAAGGTAAAATGTTTTAATTTAAAGATAATTGTAATGATATTTTTGGAAAAGAAGTAGATTTTGTTAGAAAAAAATATTTTAATTATAAAAGTCAATTATCTAGTTACTATTTTGGTAACTTGACAATAATACAATCCTATTAAAGATTTGATTTGTAGTAGATTTCGTTATCCTAAAAACAAAGAAGTATATTTGTAGATCCTAAATTTAAACAAATTAAACAAATTAGATCTCAGATTTCCATTTTTTTGATTAGATTTCAATATTATTTGATTTTTATGTAGTAAAATATAGTGAAATATTAATGTAGAATAAAACTTTCCCGAATTTTGATTATATTATTAATTTATTAATTAGAAAATGTACCGAAAACCAAAAACCTACCATTAACCGAAAAACAAAACTTTCAATGCTTCGGTTTTAATAATATAGTATAGATAATATAGATTTCGTTGGACATTTTTATCTCTTACTTTTGTTGTAATTAACTTGTACAGATTGGTAGTTAGTTTTAGTAACAATCTTTCCCGCTAGAGATGTTTGTACATTTCACAGGTAAGCAATGATAACATAATTTTTACACATCTCAGCATTTCTTCTCTCTACGTGTACACGCAATATAGATACAATCTTCAGCTTCTCAAATTTAACAATCTCGTCTTATTTCCGCTTCATAAGTGTAGAAAACACTTGGAAGACAAACCTGGTCCAGTAGTTTGCTAGGAATAAAAAAGTTTTAGATTACAAAATGGTCCAAACATTTATCATATTCATTAAACCGAAGTAAGACAAACACAGCTATTTAAATGTACGTCTTTATAATTCTCAATTTAAGAACCTATCTACCATGTGTAAATTTAATTCATCATATGCTAGTTGTACCTGCATTCTCCGGACCATACAGGTTGCTCTCAAGCTTAAATTAATGGACCAATTTCATTTACCCCCCTATCAAACTCGTTCCACGTTAGTAATTTTTCGCAACAACCAAGAAATACGACTGGCTAAGAGCAACTCCAACAAGTGCTCTATACAGCCTCTTAAATTAAAATTTGAAGAAATGAGGAGAGAAATGGCATCCAAGAGACTCTTAAACTATCTTCATATTGCTAAGAGCTCTATATGTTTCTTCAATAGTGAAGAGCAACTCTAGTCTCTTCATTTAGTTTTATATTAATAAACATCTGTTTCCCCCCTGTTTTCCTCCCACATTTCCCTCCTTTTTTACTTCCCTCCAGTTCCTACTAATATATTCCCTCTCTTTTATTACTATGTCCAGCTTATTTTAGTTTCCAGCTTCCTTGCTTCCTGAAACAAAAGTGTGATGGATATTGATGAAAACCAATCCTTTTCCAGTATGCTCAATTCCGAATATTCTATTTATGAAGGGTTCACAACACCTTCTCCGAACATGTATGTTTCACAAGATCATGTTGGTGATGTAAGAGGGGAAGTAACAACGATTTCATCTCAAATGTTTTCTTCACAGACATCATCAAAGGATAGAAGGTCACGGACAAAAAATTTTACAAAAGAAGAGGATGAGATGCTCATTTCAGCGTGGCAGAATATATCATATGATCCGATCATTGGTGTTGATCAAAAAAATGAAACATATTGGGAAAGAGTACACAACTACTTCAAGAGGTACAAATCTTTTGAGTCAGACCGCAGTTCGGGATCGTTAATGCATCGATGGTCTGTTATCCAGCTTGCCGTAAACAAGTTTCAAGGATATTATGAAAAAGTAGGTGCACCAAGTGGCTTCTCCGAAGATGATAAGGTTAGATCCCTGATTTAGTTTAATGAAAGCTGATTGAATATATTGTTTTAATAAATCTGCTTGTTCTTATTATTAAAACAGGTCGATAATGCAAAAACTATGTACAAAAGCATTCACAAAACCAACTTCCCTTTCGAACATTGCTGGAAGATTTTGAGATTTTTACCTAAATGGAATGATAGTTTTGCTACAAAAAAGCCAAAAAAATCTCAGAACAAGAGTAACGCAACTTCTTCCCCGTGTACTCCCGAATGCGTTGTGTTGGGAGAATCTGAAATACAGAGGCCGATTGGAAGAAAAGCTGCAAAGGACATTGAGAAAAAGAGGAAAAAATTAGAAAATGAACATGATGATGGAGTTGCCATTTTGGAACAAATGAGAGCTGATCAACTCGAATCGAAAAAACAAAGGAACGAACATCTCAAAGAGATGATATTGTTAGCAAAAGAGAGAGCTGAACGCGAAAAGGAAAAGGATGAGCGTGAGAAGAAAAGAGAGGCTAATGAACAGGATGAAGCTGATGCTAAGATAATGGTAATGGATATAAGTTCTATGGGCCCCTTAGAATTCGAATATTTTAACACAAGGAAGAACGAGATTATTGAAAGGATTCGCAATCGTCCTACAACATGATGCGTATAAATATTATGCATTATACTAGGCCTTTTTGTATATTAACATGATCACCGAATGTTGGCCTTTTTGTACAACCTGACTTTCCATGTAAGTTTTTGGTACTAGGCAATAGTTCTCTGTGGTTCTGAATTCTCCAGTATTTTGTTATGATCTGGTCAATCCAATTGCTAAATATGCACTGATGGTGACTCCAATTGTGCATTCTATAGAAACCAGGTTTCGATCTTACTGCACCTTGCCTAAAAGTCTAAAACATTTTTCTGTCCACTTGATATTTCAACTGATAAAGATCATAATGCAGGCACAAATTATCTTTCAACAAAGCAGATCAGAAATAGTAAATTGCATAAACAACCACAAACATCAAATTGCAGAAACAATACATTAAAGTTAAAGTAGACCAGAAACCATACTTGTGACAACAAGCAGACGAGGGGCTTTGCCTGGAAGATAACTATCCACCATGTTTTTCCCACAAATGCTCGACCAAGTCATTTTGCAGGCGAACATGTGCAGATTTATCTCGAATTCGATGGTGAAACTGCATGAACTCTGTAAAGGCAGTTGTATGCTCACGAGAAATACTGATTGTTGGCGTTTCAGCACATGTATCATACTCATAATCTAAACTATGCAACTCTCTTTCGTCTTCAATAATCATATTATGCAGAATTATACATGCCAACATAATATACTTTAGCGTTTCAATATCCCAAAATCGAGCTGGTCCACGCACTATAGCAAATCGAGCTTGAAGTACACCGAATGCTCTTTCCACATCCTTTCGAACAGATTCTTGCATCTTGGCAAAGTGCTTCCTCTTATTTCCTTGCGGAGTGGAAATAGTCTTGACAAACGTTGAGTAAGGTGGATATATGCCATCAGCAAGATAGTAACCCATATCATACTCGTGCCCGTTCACAACATAATTAACTTCGGGAGTTTGGCCTTCTGCCCATTCTGAAAATAAATTTGATCTATCCAATACGTTAATATCATTTAGTGAGCCTGGCAATCCAAAATAAGCATGCCATATCCATAAATCATGTGAGGCTATTGCTTCAAGTATAATTGTTGGTTCATGATAACGACCCGAAAATGCTCCATGCCAAGCGGTTGGGCAGTTTTTCCACTTCCAGTGCATACAATCTATACTCCCTAGCATCCCGGGAAAACCCCTTTGTTCCCCAATATCATTTAATCTTTTGATATCATTCTTATTAGGTGACCTTAAGTACTGCTCTCCATATATCTCATTAATTGAAATTACAAATTTTCTTAAACTTTCAATTGCAGTGCTTTCACCAATTCGAATGTAATCATCAACAGAATCTGCAGGTACTCCATACGCTATAATTCTTAGTGCGGCAGTTATTTTCTGGAGTGATGATAGGCCAAGAACTCCGGCAGCATTACGTTTTTGTACAAAATAAGGATCATGTGACTCTATCGCTGCTTGAATTCTAAGAAACAATGACCGTCTCATACGAAATCTTCTACGAAATATATTATCCGAATACGTAGGATTATTACTGAAATAATCACGATAGATTAGTTGATTACCTAGCGCCCGATTTCGGTTGATCACACGATGGTTCAAAACAGATCCACCCTGACATACAAGGTTGCTGCTGTTGCTATTTCTCCTGCGACTAAGTTCTGCCCATGTTGCTGTAATAACCTCCATTTCTTCATCTTCCTCTTCTTCTTCTTCGGCTAAATATTCAATTATTTCGTGAGGATCCATTAGTATAGCTAAAATATATATGAAAGAAGTGTGAAGAAGTTTTGTATTATCTCTGCAGTAACACATAAAAGAGCTGTTATAGCAGTCCAAGGATTTTTTTTTGAATTTGAAACTAGAGGAATGTGCATATAGCCGTTTGGATCAATTTAATATAAAATACGTTGGAGATTGAATTTAAAGATGCTGTTGGAGTTTGAAGTTGTGTCTTCATCTTCAAAAGCCTAAGAGTCTCTATAATAATATACTTATAGAGAATGGGACAGAGTGGCTCTTGGAGCTGCTCTAATGAGTTATGAATATTGGAAATGCAAAACGATCGAGTCCATTACTTAGAACTTTTAAATTGCACAATCGATCAGTAATTTAATATGATGATCGAGTGGAAGATTCTAGTTCTTCATTGTCCTTATTAAAATAACTACCACAAGGGATCAGTCAAAGATGGGAAACTGCATAAACTAATGGTTAGTGAAATGAATGAGATAGAAATTGTGTGGAATCAGATATGAGGACGTAAAGCCAACACTTAATATCTACTCCCTCCTACCCATTCATTTGTTAATATTTGAAATAGAGGAGTTTGACACACATTTTAAGACTCCTATAAAATATAGTTTCATTATTTATTTTTAATTTTTTTCTTTTTTGAATAAAAATCCAAACATTTAATTTTTATTTAGAAGCAAAAAAAAAATTAAAATAATTAATAAAACTATACTTTAAATGAGTCTTAAAATGTGTGTCGAACTTGTATTCCAAATGTGAACGGAGGGAGTACATACTAGTGACATTATTGTTAGAACTTACAAGTGAACAGTTGAGCCGAACAATATCTGACTTCTATCAACTCTCATCAAGATTCCACTACCATCTCTTTCTGTGATAGCTTCACTGCATTATTACAAGTTTTTGAGCAAATCACATTTTGTTTAATTTTGGAATTGACATGTTATCTATTTCAGTGCTAAAAACAATGTTCATGTTATTAAAGGTATCGACAAGATATTATTCAGTATAGATATGTTGTTAATTTTGTCTATGTATCGACATTACTTGTGGACCGGAGATTAATATAAATATGAGAGCGGTTTAATGGCAAACGTATTTTGTCAACCAACTATCAGCTATAAAACGAATGTTGATATGCAAAAAATTTAAAATTATTTTCTTAAGAGCGGAAAGAATGAGTGAGCTCCTGCACTCGCATAAAAATAATTTATCAATAATAAATGATTACAACAATCATTTGTCGAGAATTTGGAGCTTAATTATAAATATACGATAAAGTAATAGAGGCAGGTCGATGGAGTACTGGAATGGGTATATGATATTTCTATAGGTGAGTGCGGTGGCCTAGCTAGTTATCACTTGCATATATGTTCCAAACTCGTATGCAGCCAAGAGCTAGAGTGCCAAGAATAAGCAATGTTGAGTGGGTTAACCTAAAATTGGATGATGATGGGAGAAATTAATTCAATGGAAAAAGAAATATACGCACGCACTGACGGACACAGATTTATATTTATGCATGTGAAGGGAAGTAGTAATTGAACAATGAACGAGATGCTCCCGTTTTATAAAAGATGGCATGCCTGGCTCGATCGATTGATTAAGTTCTGATTGTAGGATTTCTATAATATTCTTTCTTGATGAATGTAAATATGTAATGCTCCCTCTTCAAATCTCAACTGGCCAGTGATGACCAAATGCAGCACACTTCGCGTTTATAAATACAGTAAATGTATTATAATTGCCGAACAGATTGTGGATTGATATTAGTAAAACCAAATTTATATCTTACAAGTATATGATATATCCAATTAATTATAATCATTTTAGATAAGATCCGAATTCTGTAACAAAAAATTAGAAACATAACATCGTATCAGAGCTCATGAATATACGAAAAAAGGACATCATGGACACGATCCTAGCTAACTAAAGACAGTAGCAAACTTTCAACAAAATGGAAACTTATAAAACCAAGAACAGAAGACAGAAGTAGAGAAGTAAATTAGTAAATACACTGAGCATGGGATAAATCAGGTGGAATTAAATAGTTTATTCAACCTCCAGATCTGCATTTAGGCGTGGGTTGAGTTGGTATGTACATCAACTCTACTGTTTCATCTTATTGGTCGCAGGGACAACGTACCCAAACCAAAAACTCTAACCAAGTATGATCTGATATTAAGCAACATATATAATTTATATTCTTTATCATCAAAATTAACATAAAAATACTTAATAAAACAATTTGATTGGGTTAAGATTAACATTGCATGATTAGACATATATACATACAATCAGATCCAAAGAGTGAGGTGCGGTCACCACCAAAAACGAAGGCAGGAATCGGTTGATATGTCAAATGAATGTCAAAAAACAGTCTACCTTTACAGAAAAGGGGAGGGAAAAATACAAGGAAAATAGCACCATGCAGAAAGCATCAAGCATGCTTTAATTATTTGTAAAAGCCAAATAGATCTTCCAAATGTTCACATGCCTATGGGTTTAGGTTTTGAAATCAAGGCCAACTCGCGATTAGTTAGTACTATATAACTCAGATGCACCACCACCTCAACTCTGAAATTTCACCCACTAATGACTCATTCAACCAATTGTAAGTCAATATGCCTGTATCATACTTAACTAAAATCATGGAACTCATTAACTTCATTTAGACTATAAAATTACACTATATATATAGTCAGCTATGCTTTGAGAATTGAGTAATTAATTTCCAAATTGCAGACTTAAGTAATCGATTAGTAATGTCAATGTGTAGTTTCTTATTGTATAGAGAATTATCCTATTATATATATATCAATTGCATGCACTATGTAATTAACAATTTATAGTCAAGCTATAGTGAACCATGAACTGCTTTGTTATTTATAGATAGATAATATTCTACAGGGTCGTTTGAGTGTAATTATCATATATTACTTTTCTTTAGATATTGTTTTTGATTAATTATAGTTTTAAGTATATGATTTTCTAAGAATAGAGTATAGATTTAAAGGCGAAATTAATCCCGCTAACATTATGGTGATTGAAGTCTCAATTTTTTAATATAATAGAACATTACTTTTATTTTTTCGAACATGTGACTAACAACCACTTTTCTTGAGAAAATGTTTCTTAGAAAAAGAGCCCTTGGCCACATTTTTGAAAAGAAATAGGGTAGATATCCCAAAATTATTATCAAATGTTTATCTATTACCATGCTTATAATGTTAATTTTTTAAAAAATAATATGAGATTTCGCATGCATACACATGTGTTCACCAATTAAAACATGTATGTCATATTATTTGGTAAAAATTTTGTTAATTAATTTGGGGTACCTAGCTTACTATTTTGAAAAATAAAAATAATATCCGATTAATATACTATAAATTTGAAAATTCGGTCGCCAAAATACTAAAACGGATAAAGTCAATCATCATGTAACAATTTACTCATATTATAATTAGCAGTCAATATTTTCGAAATAATTAATGTTAAATTAATAAAAATATGCAAAAAAATATATATATATATATATAGACAAAGATAGAAAGGAGTGAAGTTTCTTAATTGAGAATTTATAAACCAGTTACTGCACAGTGCACACATACCATTATACCACACACATAGACATGCCCATTAATCAAACTAATACTATAAGAAATGCAAGATTATGGGTGAAAATGTAAATCACAAAAATTTAGAAGCAAGTAGAATAGAATAATGAGTAAACACACTTACAAAGAAAAAGACCCACCATCTCCTTCACAATCATTCATTATATACTCACCTCAAGTTCCTACCCTCCCATTAAACAACTAGTACAGCTCTCTTCTGCAACCCTCTCTTAATTTCTTGCATTTTTCTCTCTGCTTTTCATGGCACTTCTCACTTTCCAAGAAACCTCATCACAATCCAACAAACAAAAACAACCCTCCTCCTCTTCCAAACGCAAGAAAAAGCAAATAAAACAGCAACAGCAGCCTTCTTCATGGGACCAAATCAAGAACTTGCTCACTTGCAAACAATTGGAAGGTTCCAAGGTCCACGATCCTTCTTCTTCCAAGAAAATTGACAAAAACTTGTCTTCCGGTTATTCGAAACTAGGGTCTTGCAGTTCTATCTGTACTTTTAGGGATGTTGCTCATGGAAACACTAGTAGAGTTGTCCACAGAGCTGATAATTCACCCGACAGTAGCAGTGTCGGCCAGGAAACCGGACTCATCCGCCGGAAAACTATGAACAGCTCATCCTCAACCAGGTCCCATATGACTAGTACTGCTACTTCAGTGAGATCAAACGGTGGTGGTTCATGCAGGTCATCTTCTAGAGGCATGCAGTTTAGGAAACTTTCCGGATGCTATGAATGTCATGTGGCTCATATGATTGTTGACCCTAGCAGGTGCACACATGTTTGACTTTCTCATTTCTCTCTTCCATTTCCATCTATCCAATCTTAAATTTATAGAAATTATTAAATGTCATATTTGATGCAGGTATCCCACACCAAGAAGTACCATCTGTGCTTGCCCGGAGTGCGGCGAGGTTTTCCCCAAGATTGAAAGCTTGGAACATCATCAAGCTGTTAGACATGCTGGTACGTTTAAATTAATTAATTTCAAAATCCAGATCATATTTATATGCATAAGTTCTTCCATATATAACTTCAATAATGCAGATATACCCAAAGTTGAATTTGAAATCTTCATTAACATTCAACCAGCAGCACTCCTGTCTGTTGTACTACAATTGTTTTGCCTCGCATTTAATGCATACATGTATTTATATTTTTACAGTGTTGATGATTCATGAATGTATGTCTATGTCTGATTAATTTACTTTTTACTACTACATGTTTCAACTATTTTGCTTGGATTTCCCACAAAATTAAAATTTTGCATTTATTACCTTATCGTCAGTTATTACTCCATCTACCATTGCAGTGTACCCATTTAATTTCTCTGAACGCAAGGTCAATGCTTTAAATCATTTTTTAAATCTATATATATTTATATCTTATTTCAATTCGATTTATACGTACATGCAAGGTGTGTGTATGTACACTCTGACACACATTGATCTGTACAATAACATCGGTGTAAATTTTGTCACAGTTTCGGAGCTGGGTCCAGAAGATTCGGGTCGAAACATAGTTGAAATTATCTTCAAATCAAGTTGGCTAAAAAAGGACAGCCCGATCTGCATCATTGAACGGATCCTAAAAGTCCACAACACTAAACGGACTATCCAAAAATTCGAGGACTGTCGTGACGCCGTCAAGTTCCGGGCCAACACAAACACCAAAAGAGATCCCAGGTGCGCCGCAGACGGTAACGAGTTACTTCGTTTCCACTGCACCAGCCTCACATGCTCCCTCGGCGCACATGGCTCATCCAGCTTGTGCGGCTCCGTACCCGGCTGCGCTGTTTGTACAGTCATCAGGCACGGTTTTCAAGGTAGAGAGTTAGCGGCTGGCGCCGATAACCAAGGAGTGCGTACCACGGCGAGTAGTGGGAGGGCCCATGACTGTCTGGACAGTACGGACACGCGTAGGGCCATGCTTGTGTGTCGTGTGATTGCTGGGAGAGTGAAGAGGAGCGAGGATGACGTGGCTAGTGAGGAAGGTAATGCGGCTGCTGTGAATGGTAGTGGCTCGGCTTATGACTCGGTAGCTGGCTTAGGTGGCGTATTCTCGAATCTGGAGGAGTTACATGTGGCTAATCCAAGGGCTATACTTCCTTGTTTTGTCGTCATATACAAAACCAGCATCTAGAGTTGACTGCAAGCGTACTACTTCCGTTCCAAATTAGCTGTCTCTTAGATTTTTTACGCATATTTTAAAATATTAAAATTTAATTCATAAAAAAGTAAATTATTGAATTATATTTTTCATGTACATTAAAATATGCGTAAAAAATCAAAGGACAAATAATTTAAGACGAAAGAGGCAATATCAAAAATGGAGCAGATAAGGGTTAGCTGTAATTAGCTCACTGTCTGTCAATTATTATCATGGTTTCCCTAATCATTTTTCTCACCAATGTGTATTTTCGAATCGCAACTACTCTTTTTTCTTTTTCGCTTTTCCTTTAGAAATAATATATTAATATTAAAAATTTCTAAATTGTGATGTATCCATTATGAATATAAAATGCATTCTTGAATAATTTAAGGTTGATTTTTCCATACTCTTAAAATATTCTTATATCACCATTTAAGGTTGATTTAACCCACTACGAAATTACTGAAACTAGTCAAAAAAATGGGATATAGTTGTACTAAAACAAACGCACACAAATCTCGACTAGAATGTGTTGTCAAAAGGGACATTATTTGGGTTGAATATAAGATAAAAAATATCTTGCTTCTAGATAATTTGTTGGTTAAATAAGTAAACAACCGTGTGTAGTCCAGTAGTTGTGTCGCACTTTACAAAAATATCTGTAAACACCAAAGGGGAATCTTTTTGGGTCATATTATACGCGTATGAATTATGAAAAAAATACAATATTATCCGTCATCTTCTTTATATAATTATATTGATTAAAAGGTTAATATTTTATAATTCTCTATTTAATAGAATATGTTTCCACTCAACTTGTAGGATTGTATCCGTTAAGTACAATAACGCATATTATGTGTAGAATGTACTTGAGTTGCACTCATGTTTTATGATAAAACATTATGCTAGTAGTTTTTTAGTAATAGCTATCGTGGTATCTCTTGTTATGTTTTCTGAATTTTAATAGTTGAGTAGTGTAGCTCTTTTAGGGTTGTTTTTTCTATATTTTAATATATTAAATTTGCAAAAAAAAAGAAAAAAAATTATTTATATATAAATTAAAAAAGCCCGGATAAAAGCCCGGCCCGGCCCAAGGACCTAAAACGGGCCTCATATTTTAGAGGAAGTCCGACCCGACCCAATTTTTGAAAAAGCCCGGTCCAACTCAATTGTTAAAAAATCCAGGTTTTTTAAAGTCCAAATAAAATCCGACCCAAAGAACTTTTTGTGCATCTCTATCCTCTATCCGTGACTTACTCTCTTTTGGGTTGTTTGTAGTCAACTTCCATGTGTTTGTAGATATGGTTATGCATTTTGTGTTTTCTTCACAACTCACCTGTTGTATTTTTTTTAAAAATGTTAGAGAATTATAAAAAACTCTTATAAAAATTAGCTGAATTCACATTTTCTCCTTTGATTGGTTATATAAAAAAAACTAATATAATAATCGTATGTGCATTTGTAATAGCTCTATCAATTAAAATTTTTTATTTTGTCATGTCATCAATATCACGTCATTCTGAAATTTTTTATAGAATTTTTTTGTGATTTGCAAGCGTTACTCTATTTTCTTTTGTACATTATGACTTCGTGAGCCAGTATATTTTAAGTAACTGTGCGTAATCCGAAGTTATGAAGATCCATGTGTAAATGATCTTGGGGGGATTGAGAATTTGTTGGGAGGGGGGGTGTTTGGCCATGCTTAACTTATACAGTAAATTACAATTACCTTACACATGCATCAGTAATTAGTGTGTACTCCACACTCCCTAAATACCAAACAAGTTCATTACTCCCTAGGTTTTTTCTTGGTTACTGGTGAAACAACATTGTTTATGCATGCAATATGGAGTAGTAAATGTATATGAATTCAGTGATAACTAACAGTATCTTTGTTATAATACTAACAGAATATACCATTCAGAACACGGAAAAGATTGCAACTTTTATCCTGAATTGTAGTCCAATAGGAAATTTCAAATTGCTAACTCTGGTGCCAGTAATGGTGCATTTGCCCTTGTGCCCAGGACGGTGTGATTAATGTCTAAGTAGACTGAGTTAATTATAGTCATAAACTAACAAGTATGTTCGGTTTGTGAGTTGATAATATTCATGAACTAACAAGTATGTTCAGTGTGTAAAAGATGACAAATTCAAATGTATTTTAAATTTTAAACTAAATAATCAACTTTCCGTAATAATCCTAGTAAAAAATGATAAAGAGCTATTGTTAGTGCATGCATGAGTGAACATTTTTACTAAGAAAAAATAGAAAAGATAATATGTTTTAGTTGAAAAAGGTAATTGTCCTGATATTTTTGCAAAATGAGAGATTTTATTAGAAAATATAGAAATTACGTTTTAATATTTTATTAATTATATTTGTTAAATAAATAAGTAGGCATGTTAAGATATGTAAATATTTTTAAATAATTAAAAGCAGTAAAATATATTTTAAAATAAATAATTAATTTTTCTGTGATATTTTTGGGAAAATGAGGGGTTTTAGTAAGAAAAATAGACATGTTTTAGTTAAAAAAAAGTTAATTACCCGTGAATTTTTTGCAAAAGGAGAAGATTTTATTGAAAAAATAGAAAAAGTAATGCGCTTTAGCTGAAAAAGGTAATTGGTTATAAATAGATACTTTTATTATTTAATGATATTTTTTTTATAAATAAGTAAGGGTAATTAGGTAAAAACACTTAGCTACCGACCAACCAAACTTTTAATGTTTCGTCTATTATATTATAGTGCGATGCACAGATTATTTTTAATAATAATTATTATATTATTTACGTTTTAATATTTCATTAATTGAATTTGTTAAAAACAATAAGCAGACATGTTAAAACATGTAAACTTTTTTAATAACTAAAAACATTAAAATAGGTTTTAAAATTTAATAATTAAAAGTATGAAAATAGGTTTTAAAATAAATAAGTAAAGGGTCTTCCCGTGATGTTTTTAGAAAAAAAAAGAGATTTTAGTAAGAAAAATAGAAAACGTATGTTGAAAAAGGTAATTGCCCATAATATTTTTAGAAAAGGAGGGGTTTTGTTAGAAAAAATCTATAATGTGTTTGAGTTGAAAAGATAATTGGTTATAAACATGTAATGTTATTATTTAATATTTTTTATAAATAAGTAATGGTAATTAAGTAAAAATACTATGATAATGACCGACCAAACTTTTAATGTTTCGTCAATTATATAATAGTATAGATAGCTTAAAACCTGTGTGATGCACGAATTATTTTTAAAATTTGTTATTTTTATTATTTACATTTTAATATTTAATTAATTACATTTGTTAAGAAAAATAATTAGGCGTGTTAAACTTTTTTTATAATTAAAATTATTAAAATAGATTTTAAAATAAATAAGAAATAGTTTGTTCATGATATTTTTGGAAAATTGGGAGTTTAATAAGGAAAAATAGAAAAAGTAACATGTTTGAGTTGAATGAGGTAATTGCCGTAAATAAAAGTATTAAAATATATTTAAAATAAATAAGTAAGGATTTGTCGTGATATTTTTGTAAAAGGAGGTATTTTAGTAAGGAAAAATAGAAAAAGTAACATGTTTTAGTTAAAAATTGTAATCGCCCATGATTGTTTTAGAAAAAGAGGGAATTTTGTTGGAAAAAAATAGAAAAAATAATGTATTTTAGCTGAAAAGATAATTGATTATAAATAATGTTATATTTAATATTTTGTTTTTTAAAATAAGCAAGAGTGATTAAGTAAAATCACGAAATATCAACCTACCGACCAAATTTTTAATGTTTCGTCTATTGTAAGATAATATAGATAGTATAGAAGGATATAATAGCTTATAACACCTACAATGCGAAGTTATTTTAAAATTTATAAATATTAATTAACGAAATTATTTTTAATTTAATGATGATTCAGTAATTATTATTCAATTAAAATTACTCAGGATATGAATAAAAAGGATATGAATAAAAGAGAAGTTATGAATTTTTACGTTGATAATTCTATTAAACATAGAAAAACCAACTCATATTTGGTTCATATTTTAAAATTTATTTTTTAGTATTTAAATATAATTTTAATAACAATCAAATACATTTTTTAATATTAGATATATTAGTTCTTATTTATCGATTTCAAATCAACGATTCTTGATGTATTTTTTAGTACTTTTAATATAATTCAACTAACAAACAAATACACTTTTTCATATTTGATCCAATGATTCTCATTTATTTATTTTAAAATCTAACGATTCTTATTATTTTGATATATAATAGGAATTTAATATCAATATTAATGGAAGTGGTCTTTTTATTAAGTTATAATTACTTCTAATTCAATTCTAATACTAAGTATTTCCACTCTTGACTTATATTTTTTTTAGATAATAATTTCTATTTTCATATGATATAATCTTGATCATCTATTTTTATAAATATTAGATCAAACGATTAAGATTGTTTTAACAGTATTGAGCACCAGTACCATAGTTTTGCATAAGATCTTCCTTATCCTTATTATATACAAGGTAACTTTACCGACTAATGTCGATTTCCATATTTAAGAACATTGTAAAATACGTATAATTTAGGATTTTAGTACTAATATTTTAGTTTGATTAACATTATAATTTTAGTAATGTAAATTATGTTGTAAATCGTGTGCATATGCATAAAATGTAAGTACATCTATAATTGAAAAGTACGATATATCATATAATGTATGGTAGTATATAATTTATATATATATATATATATATATATATATATATATATATATATATATATGTGTGTGTGTGTGTGTGTGCGCGCGCGCGCGCGCGTGCGCGTGTGTGTATAAATATTATTGAACAAAATTTGTAACTTAAATCGGGTTGGGTAGGGTCGGCCGAAAAAATATAAAACTCATACCCAACCTATTTAAATTGGTTGGGTAGACTTGGTTTGGTCGGCCGAAAAGAGAGCGAGGGTTAAAATTTGGTTGGGTAGACTTGGTTTGGTTGATAAATCATGAACAATCATAATTGGAGTAATCCGTGGATGTATTACCTATGGATTAAATTGGATAATTAAAGATTATTAGAATGATTAGTGTGGATCAATTTAATATTATATATATATATTGTGTAATAATTTTAATTATATGTGATATGGTCAGAAAAGTAATTATAGAAATATAATTGACAAGTCAATGGAAAGGCCGATATTTAAGGCCCGACACCCTAATTATTCATTAATTTCGTAATTAATGAATAGGGAAAATATACAGCTCATAAAAAGAGTCCAAAATATGGTAAATTCATCAAAGAAGGATCCAGAATCCCAATTAAAAGCAATTAATGAGTCATAGCCTTTATCAACAAGGAAACGAATTCTCCAGCAAGAAATACAATGTTTATCCAATATCAAAAAGAAGACTTATTCGCTAAGACTCCTAAACATACCATAAATACTAGGCTCTAGACGCCTATATAAGGACCCTGATCCTACAATCAGAACTACGTTTTGGACACAGCTCCATACGTCCTCTACTACGTTTTGGACACAGCTCCATACGTCACGTTTTGGACACAACTCCATACGTCATCTACTACGTTTTAGACTTCATCCTCGAATAAGGACATACAAGTCACTACGTCCTTGGTGTGCCCTTGCCACCATAGCCCCGAGGGCAACACCAAGAACTACGTTTTATTGGCTTGATTCTCTAAACACTAGAGATACGTAGGCATCTTGTTAGGACCGAGTTAGTCCCCGACAACAAGAGCAGCCACACCATTAAAGCTCGAAAGCTCATTAATCCTAGCAATTAAATTCGCAAGCTCAGTTTTTAATCCACAACATTTGGTGCCGTCTGTGGGAAGACAACATCAACCATGGCAAACACACGAAGAACAACTCGAGGTCCTCAAACTTATGATGGACTTCCTCTTACTTCTGCAATAGAAACTCAGGGGAGCCAACCACCGCCAATCACTGGCACTGAAGGGGCAGATGCCCCCATCACCACCACTCAAGGACCGGAAGTCTCGATTACTGCTGAAGGGACGAATCCCCTACAAATGGTTGTTCATGGACGAGATCCACCAGAGACCACTATCCAGCAACCAATCATAACACTCCATTGCTTGCAAACGCACCACGTGGTCTCCTACTTGACACCACGGATCTCCCCCAATATACTACCCAAACTCTCGGTATGCCAACTTATGGTATGCCACCTCGACCCCCGATGGGCAGTAGTGGTGCCAACCCCATCTATCACGAGGCCTATGTGCCCCCATATATTCAAGGTCTGGGACCCCAAAATCAGCGAACCCATTTTCAAGACTACTCAGATCCCTACACCGAGGATGAGAATTACTCAACAGGAGATGAGAGGGATGTTGCCCCAAGAAGGAGACGTTCCTCCCAAACCAATCGAGAAACTACTAAGGAAAAACTTGCGTCCCTTGAAGCCGAGGCTGCAAGGCTCAAAAATTTATTGGCAGAAGAGGATGCCACAAGGACACAAAATCAAGGAAGAGTCCTGGTGATCAACCTCGACCCAACACCAAGGAGAAGCAGTAGGGCTGAGGCCCCAAGGGGTGATCCTACTGATTTGTTGCCCCTAGGAGATCCTGATGATCCAACACCACCCTTCACTCAAGACATCTTGAAAGCCAACATCTCTAGAAAATTCAAGATGCCGACGATCAAGGCTTATGATGGAACGGGAGATCCCGCTAACCATGTGAGAACCTTCTCCAACGCACTGCTGTTGCAGCCGACCAACGATGCGGTCAAGTGTAGGGCGTTTCCCCAAACCTTGGCAGGCATGGCACAACGTTGGTATAGCCGCTTGCCTCCCAATTCTATTTGGTCCTTCAAGGAATTGAGCAAGGCGTTTATCAACCAATTCGTAAGTGAGAGAGTGCACGAGAAAAGCTCTGCATCCCTCATGGGAATTCAACAAGGAAAGAATGAAGCCTTGAGAGATTACATTAATCGATTCACTAGAGAGGCTCTAAAAGTCCCAGACTTGGAGGACAAAGTGGCTATGATAGCCCTACAGCAAGGAACTACTGATGATCACTTCAAGAGATCATTGGCCAAGCACTCACCTGAGAGCATGTTAAAGCTCCAAGACAGAGCCGACAAATACATCAAGGTAGAAGAAAGCATGAGAAAGTATGAACCCACTACTGGTGGTAATGGGAACTCAAAGAAAAGGAAGGAAACCCAAGAGTACGATGTTAGGGAAAAATTTCCTAGAACGTCAAAGAGATCTGATTCTCCACCAAAAAAGCGCAACTTTGGGCCAAAATTGTAGAGTATGCAAGATTGAATACTCCGAGGAGTCAAATTCTGATGGAGATATCAAAGGAAGAGGATCTCAAATGGCCGAAGCCAGTGATGGCTGACTTGTCCAAACGGAACCAAAACCAATTTTGTCGGTTCCACAAAGAAGTTGGTCACGACACCGACGATTGTAGACAACTGAAAAACGAGATTGAGTTTCTGATACGAAGAGGAAAACTCAGCAAATTCACCAAGGATGGAAATCAAGGGAGTCAAAGAGGAAACTATGAAAGGAAGGATTACGACAGAAGGGACAACGACCAAGATCGTAACCCTAAGCCCCGAGGGCCAGTCATCAACATGATATTCGGAGGGCCAACTGCTGCTGGGTCCTCCCGAAATTCAAGAAAGGCTTATGCTCGAGAAGTAATGATTGTGGTTGGAGAAGCACCGAAGCGTGCCCGAACCGAAGTATCAATAGGTTTTGATGATTCAGACCTAGAGGGAGTGAAGTTTCCCCACGATGATCCTTTAGTCATCATTCCTGTGATAGGAAATTCTGAAACTAAGAGAGTTTTGGTTGACAATGGGGCTTCAGTGGATATCTTGTTCCACGATGCCTTTATCAAGATGGGTTACACTGATTCTCAGTTGACACCCTCGAATATGCCCATATACGGGTTTAATGGAGTGGAATCAAAGGTGGAAGGCACCATCCAGCTCCCAATGACCATGGGATAAGGAATGAGTACATCTACTCAAATGATGAACTTTGTAGTCATAAGGGCAACTTCAACCTACAACGCGATCCTCGGAAGGACTGGTCTTCATGCGTTTAAGGCCGTTGCCTCATCTTATCATCTGAAAGTCAAGTTCCCAACGAGAAATGGGATTGGAGAAGAGAGAGGAGACCAAAAGATGGCTAGAAGTTGCTATGTAGCCGCGTTAAGGCCTGATGGAATCGGGGGGCAGGTTCTCCCCATTGAAGACATGAATACAAACGACGATGAGGACAGAAGAGGGAAACCAGCCGAGGACTTGATCCCAATTCCCTTAGTCCCATATGAACCAGAGAAGGTGACTTATGTTGGGGCACTAGTGCCCGAACCATTGAAAAGCAAACTAACGACTTTTCTTCAAGAGAACAATGACGTTTTTGCTTGGACAGCGGCCGACATGCCAGGGATTGATCCCCAATTGATAACTCACAAGTTGAATGTGGATCTTGAAAGAAAGACGGTGAAACAAAAGAAGAGAAGTTTTGCTCCGGAAAGGCTTGAAGCCATAAAACAAGAAGTTGAAAAGCTTTTGGAAGCCGGTTTCATTGAGAAAATTCAATTCCCAGAATGGTTGGCTAACCCAGTGATGGTCAAAAAGGCCAATGGGAAATTGAGGATGTGTGTGGACTTCACTGACTTAAATGATGCATGTCCTAAGGATTGTTTTCCCTTACCAAGGATTGATGCACTAATAGATGCAACAGCTGGGCACGAGATGCTAAGTTTCATGGATGGCTTTAGCGGATACAACCAAATCAAGATGCACAAAGATGACATCTCCAAGGTATCATTCATCACTGACTTTGGTGTTTTCTGTTACTTAGTCATGGCATTTGGACTTAAGAATGCAGGGGCAACCTACCAAAGATTGGTGAACAAAATTTTTGAACACCTAATTGGAAAAACCATGGAAGTCTACGTAGATGACATGTTAGTCAAGAGCCTCGATAAGGCCAATCACATTGAGCACCTCCGAGAGGCATTTGAAGTGCTAAGGCACCACAAGATGATGTTGAATCCAGCTAAGTGTGCCTTCGGTGTGTGCTCGGGAAAGTTTTTAGGCCTAATGGTTTCCAAGAGAGGAATCGAGGCCAATCCCGACAAAATCAAAGCAATTCTAGACATGGAACCACCAAAGACTGTCAAGGATGTCCAAAAACTAACGGGAAGAGTGGCAGCATTGGGAAGATTTATCTCCAAATCAGGAGAGAAGTGCTTATCTTTCTTCAAAGCACTCAAGAATGTGAAAAACTTTGAATGGACAACTGAAAGCCAAGAGGCCTTTGAGACCCTGAAGAAATACATGGTTGAGGCACCACTGTTGGCAAAGCCCAAGCCAGGGGAAATTCTCTATTTGTACTTGGCGGTTTCTAGCACAGCCCTTGGAGCCGTTTTGGTAAAAGAAGAATTGAAGGTTCAGAAACCCATCTACTATGTGAGTAAGATTCTACATGGGGCAGAAATAAACTACTCATAGATTGAGAAGTTTGCCTTAGCCTTGATAATGGCCTCAAGAAAGCTACGCCCGTACTTCCAGGCTCACAAGATAGAGGTCTTGACCGATCAACCTCTGAGAAGCATCTTGCATAGCCCTCAAGTCAGTGGAAGATTGATTAAAAGGGCCATTGAACTAGGGGAATTTGACATCAAATACAAGCCTCGAACGGCCATAAAAGCACAAGCACTTGCTGACTTCATGGTTGAATGCACCATTGACAACCAAGAAGTCGGGGGGCAGGAAGTGACAGTGGAAGACAAGGAAGTTGAAGAAATAGTCTCCAAAGAATGTTGGGTGCTCTATTTTGATGGAGCATCAAAAACAAAATCAAGTGGAGCCAGTTTAGTGCTACAAAGTCCTGATGGATTCCTCATAGAGTACACACTAAAACTAGACTTCCCAACGACAAACAACGAAGCTGAATATGAAGCTCTGATAGCTGGCTTAGGGCTGGCTGGAGCCTTAAGAGTCAAAACTCTGAAAGTATGTGGAGACTCGAGGTTAGTGGTTTCCCAAGTAAATGGAGAGTTTGAAGCCAGAGATGAAATCATGGCCAAGTACTTAAAGCTCGTCAAAGCAATCATGACTCAATTTGACGAATGCTATGTAGAGCACATTCCAAGGGAAGAAAACATGAAGGCTGATGCCTTGTCTAAGTTTGCTTCTTCAGAAATTGAAAACTATGCAGAGAGTGTATACTTCCAAGTCTTGAAGACCCCAAGCATCAACGGAAAGTTGGTAGCACCCATTGATGTTGCTAGTTGTTGGATGGATCCCATCAAAGCCCATCTGGAAACTGGGTGGCTACCCAACGACACTTCAGAAGCAAGAAAGCTATATGTGAGAGCACTAAGGTATGCCTTGATTAAGGGAATTATATACAAGAAGTCTTTCATCATTCCTTATCTAAAATGCTTGAGACCCCAAGAGGCAGAATTGGCCCTAAGGGAAGTACATGAAGGAATTTGTGGGCAGCACTTGGGGGGCAGAGCCCTTGCTCATAAAGTCACACGTCTAGGTTTCTATTGGCCAAGCATGTTTGCTGATGCTAAAAGCTACGTGAAGAAATGTGAACGGTGCCAAAAGCATGCACCAGTGGTTAGACAACCACCAGAAATGATGACATCCATTAACTCACCTATCCCCTTTGCCATGTGGGGAATTGATATACTCGGGCCATTTCCAATGGCAAGTGCTCAAAGAAAGTTTTTGATAGTAGCAATCGACTACTTCACCAAGTGGATTGAGGCTAAGCCATTAACCAAGATAACCACCAAACAAGTGATGCATTTCTTTTGGGAAAATGTGATATGCAGATACGGGATTCCACGTATCTTGGTCACAGACAATGGAACTCAGTTTAACAACGATGAGTTTAAGAAATATTGTGATGAGAACGATAGCAAGTTGCGCTTCACTTCTGTCGCCCATCCTCAAGCAAATGGGCAAGCTGAGGTTGCAAATCGAATTATCCTAGATGGACTGAAGAAAAGAGTTGAACGCTCCAGAAACACTTGGGTGGACGAATTTCTCCCCATACTATGGGCATATCGTACTACCTGCAAAGTCACCACTGGAGCTACCCCCTTTCTGTTGGCATATGGGGCAGAGGCAGTGGTTCCAGTGGAGATTACTCACACGTCTCCAAGAATTGAGGCTTATGAGCCAGAAACAAATGAGGAAGGCTTGAGGCTGGCCTTAGATTTGATTGATGAAGTTAGAGATGAGGCAAATGCCAAGATAGTTCAGCATCAGAAACGAGCATCTTTCTATTAAAACCTAAGGGTTAAAGAGAGATTCTTTCGACAAGGAGATTTAGTCCTCCGAAAGATTGAGGCATCCGGAGTTGGACAAAAAGGCAAGTTGGCCCCAAATTGGGAAGGACCATATCGCGTCAAGAACGTATTTGGTCGAGGCTCGTACAAGCTAGAAACCCTCGAAGGGCATGAGGTGCCAAGGACTTGGCATGCCTCATATTTGAAAGTCTATTATGTTTAAAGTGTGTCCTGATTGGACTCACTACTAGGACAAATAGAAATAAGGTTCGATGAAATCATGAGCTTCCTAGAAAGCAAATGAAGGGTTGAAACCCCAGAAACCTAAGACATTCAGTCCAAACCCCATCATTCGATATATATGCTCAATGAAAGGCTTGAAGCCAAAACAAGACAGTATAAGACATAAAAGGCTTATGCAAATGTCAAGTTAGCCTCGAATAAGGCAAAATCGTCGTAAATGTGTAGGTCGCTCCACACTTTACACCAAGACGATACTCGTGAAACACTAGTGTATATTAAAATCCCCAAAAAAGGGTAGTAAGTCCCAGGTAAGGGATAAAAAGACCCCAAGTCTCGAAAAAGACCGGTATAACTTCTATGAAATCCTAGTGCATTATCATAGACGTTGGGAAGCGCGATCAGCCATTTTAAACCCAGAATCTTCAAAGAATTCTTCAAAACTTCAAGTAAGAAACCCAGAAAACGATGAGATTCAACAGAAAATCTCGCCAGGAATCGCCTAGTGACTGGAAACCCAACCGGTTAAGGAAGGGAAACCGTCTATAGCCAGTTAAGGCCCACAAATCCATTTATGGATTATAGAGATTAAAACCCAAATAATTTGGGTCTCAGGCAAATTCGAAGCCCAAACAATAAAGGCCCAATAAGGCCCAATGCTGGAATAATTTAAGTCCAATTAAAAATTGGGCTAGTTAAGGCCCAAGAAAAGAATGAAATTTGAAATGTAGCCAAGGCAAAATAAAAGATTTAAGGTCGAAAAGACATTAAATCGAAATCGTACGACCGAGGTCGAAAACATATGGGAAAACGAGGTCGATTCCAACGACCTCGCTCCCAAATAAAGTCAAAAAATAATGAAATTGAGGTCGAAAAAACCTTAGAACGACATCGAAGGCTCGAAGTCGAAAATATACGAGGAATTGAGGTCGTTTCCATCGACTTCGCACCAAAAATCCAGTCAAAAAATTGAAAATTCGAGGTCGAAAAGACCCTAGATCGAAGTCGATTGATTGAGATCGAAAATACACTATAAATCGAGCTCGAACCCCTCGACCTCACACCCAAGTGAGGTCGAAAACAGAAGGATTCAAGGTCAAAACAAGAGTGAACGAGGTCTAAGCGTTCGACCTCACGCCAAAATGAGGTCGAAAACGACCTAGAGATCGAGGTCGATATTGACCTAGAAATCATGGTCGAAAAAGGCTGGAACGAGGTCCAATGACCCAGGTCGAAAATGACCTGTAAATCGAGGTCGAAAGTATAAGGGATCGAGGTCGAATGACCGAGGTCGAAAATGACTGGGAAGTCGAGGTCGAAACCATCGACCTGGGACCAATCAAGGTCGAAAAAGGCTGGATCGAGGTCAAAAAAGACTTAAAAATCGAGGTTGAAACCTTCGACCTCACTCCAGTCGAGGTCGAAATCCAGATCGAATTTCAGGTCGAAAATGACCTGTTTCATGGTCGAATTTGAGGTCGAAAATGACTTGTTTCCTGGTCAAAAAGGAGGTCGAAAATGACCTAATTTGAGGTCGAAAATGCCCTTAAAAATGGAAAATTTTGAGGAAAAACACGTTATAACTTCTACGAAAACCCCAAGGAGATTTTCCCAGAAGTTGGGGGGCAAATGATATGGTCAGAAAAGTAATTATAGAAATATAATTGACAAGTCAATGGAAAGGCCGATATTTAAGGCCCGACACCCTAATTATTCATTAATTTCGTAATTAATGAATAGGGAAAATATACAGCTCATAAAAAGAGTCCAAAATATGGAAAATTCATCAAAGAAGGATCCAGAATCCCAATTAAAGGCAATTAATGAGTCATAGCCTTTATCAACAAGGAAACGAATTCTCCAGCAAGAAATACAATGTTTATCCAATATCAAAAAGAAGACTTATTCGCTAAGACTCCTAAACATACCATAAATACTAGGCTCTAGACGCCTATATAAGGACCCTGATCCTACAATCAGAACTACGTTTTGGACACAGCTCCATACGTCCTCTACTACGTTTTGGACACAGCTCCATACGTCACGTTTTGGACACAGCTCCATACGTCATCTACTACGTTTTAGACTTCATCCTCGAATAAGGACATACAAGTCACTACGTCCTTGGTGTGCCCTTGCCACCATAGCCCCGAGGGCAACACCAAGAACTACGTTTTATTGGCTTGATTCTCTAAACACTAGAGATACGTAGGCATCTTGTTAGGACCGAGTTAGTCCCCGACAACAAGAGCAGCCACACCATTAAAGCTCGAAAGCTCATTAATCCTAGCAATTAAATTCGCAAGCTCAGTTTTTAATCCACAACAATATGTATATTATCACATAATTTAAATTTATTTAAAAACATATTATGATTGAAAAAAAAATAAAATTTATAGATTTAAATTTTGGATTAGTGATCAAGTTGTGAGATAAAATTAAGAGAATTCGTGATTTTGACCGTCTAAAATAAGAACTACGTATACAAAAAAATGTTGTTATTATTTTTTATTCAAATTTCAACCTTTTAATTTTGGAACTTTTACCTATAAATTTCCTAAAATTTACAAATCAGGCAAATATTGGAAGGATTAGACTGAATTTTATAACATCTTCACCAACTTTTATCAAAACCGATTTTAACATAATCAAAGCGATTAGTTACCGTCTAACGATTATCGGGATTATTAAACACCAACTTTTAGAACATAAATTATACATAAAAATATAATTGAGTATGGATTTAAAAAATTGTTTAAATATTTTTATTATATTCAATTGTTGAATTTGATAAAATTCATTTTACATCATTTAAAACTAAATATATATTTTGGTAATTAAAAATAATCATTTGATCTTTATCTTATAAAAATTAATTCAAATTTTATGAAATTAAAAAATATTTAAAAAATACTAAACAAATATAAGGTAAATTCGAAATATTATCTTTTACCACATTTCTAATTATAAAAATTATTTCAATATATATACATGTTGGTGTGAGAAATTATTCGAGTGTATAAACAGGCCCGTGCCTCGCACGGGTTTTTACGCTAGTTATATTAAAGACTAAATAATGAAAGCTTTCTTATAAGTGTGGTCGTTTTGTTTGATCACTCAATCCATAATCGTTGGATCTTTCAAATTAAATTGTTGAGAAACGTTACATATAACAGTAAAATTATCATGTAGAATGATCTAAGATTTGAATCTACCAACAACATATTAAAATTTATAGGTTTTTTTCGAAAAAAAAGAAGATTTTTTTTCATTTTTTTTTCTTTCAGACATAGGTTATTTGATAATATTTTTTGTAAAGTACGATTTTTCAGAAAAGTACTATACTAATTGATTAACAAACTTTTAAAGTTTCGAATTTAATAATTTACAATGTATATAGGTTAAAAAAGTTAGACATGTTCTGTAGCTGAGTCTACAATTTCAAAATACGGTTTTTTTAAATATGAATATAGTCCTGCTAACAATGAAATTTGGTTTCTATAAGTGCTTATAAAACAAAATCACCATTTACGTATAATTTATTATTTAATAATAAATAATATTTGATTAGTTATGATCTATAACTTAATAAAATAGGATAAAAAATATGCACAATTTTATAAAATTTTATCCTCGTATTATTATATTCTTTGTTGATTTGAATTTTTCTTAGATTGATTTTAATTTTTGATCATAGATTTCTAAATTTAAAATAGTTAGAAAAAATAATTAAATTGGCGTTAAAATAGTGATGACATAATAATCATTATTAGAATTTAAATATTCACTTTACTGATTTGGGCTTTATCTTGTGTTTTAAAAATCAGATTTTGACAATTTTACACCCCACTTGAAGATAATTAAATTATTTTTAATTAAAAAATGGTTTAACAATTTTTATCTAACTGGAATTGTCCATGGAAGATAAAAGAAAGTCACGAATGTTTTACATGTGGAATTCTATTCAATATAGAAAACTTATTTATATTTGATATATTCGGTTTAAATTATCAAAATACACTTTTGAGAATTTAAATATAATCCTATTATAAATAAAATACACTTTTTTAATATTTGATCAAACGATTTTGGTTGTCACGATCAAAATTTTGGATAAGATTTCTATTATGCTTATTACATAAAAGAGTTTAATATAATAAGGATATCAAGTAAATACTGATATAAGTATCTTACTAACTGCTTTTACTTTTAATGTTTCGGTTTTATTTATAGTGTATATAAAATTTTAGAATACATTATTACTTTAAAATATTAAATAGAATAAAAATTATGTTATGATTATATAAAATTTTATTCTCATATTATTATAGTCTTTATCGATTTGAATTTGTTCTTAATTTATTTTAATACTTTATTGAAAGAAAGATAAAATTTCTATATTTAAAAGAATTATTGGAAAAATAAATAAATTGGTGCTACAATTATAAAAAAATATTTATTAAAAATTAGATACTCACTTTACTAATTGAGTTATATCCTGAGTTTTAGAAATTGAATTTTGACGATTTTACAACCCATGTGAAACTAACGAAATTATCTTTAATTTAATGATGGTTTAATAATTATAATCTAACTTGACCAGTTGACCTACCCATAAACCGAAAAGAAAAGATGATTAAGTATTATATTCAAAATTATTGTTTATGAATATGAAACCCTCAATATTTTAATAATATTTTGATATTATCCTTTTATGTTTGTTATATGTAAAATAATATAATTATAATTTGGATTAATCAAATTGTTATGTTCCTTCAAAAAAAAATGTTTAAAGTATATTTTGATAATTTTTAATATTGTAATCGATATGAATTGTTATCTGATATTTGGTTTAACAATTATTATTTAACTCGAACTATACATAAATTAAAGAGAAAAGATATTTAAGAATTTTTACATAGAAAAATTTTAAATTATCAAAATATACTTTTTAGTATTTAAATATAATTCTATTATTAATCAGATACACTTTTTAATATTAGATCTAACAATTCTCATCGATCTATTTAAGATCTAACTGTAATAATTAATTTGGTCGTATAGTGGTCGTACACGGACCAGATCGATTTTAATTTTTTATGAAATTGATTTTAATATTTTATTGAAATAAACAAAGAATTTATAAATTTAAAAGAATTAGGGAAAAAATTAAATTGGTGCTACAATAATAAAAAAAAATTATTAAAATTTAGATAATCACTTTACTGTTTGGGCTCTATATTGAGTTTTAGATAGCAGATTTTAACAATTTTACAGCCCACGCGAAGCTAACAAAATTATCTTTAATTTAATGATGGTTTAATAATTATTATCTAACTGGAACTATCCATAAACTAAAGAGAAAAGATAATTACGATTTTTTACATAAAGATTTCTATTCAATATAGAAAACCTATTTATAATTGGTTTAAATTATCAAAATACACCTTTTAGTATTTAAATACTATCCTATTATTAATTAAATACAATTTTTAATATTATATCTAACGGTCCTCATCTATTTGAATATTTATAGTTTTATAATCCAACGGATGATATACTTTTGGTAGTACAGTGACCGACCAAAATTTTGGATAAGATCTCCCTTACGCTTATTATATATAAGGAGTTAATAAGGATATATCACTGTCCCGTTTTTATTGTCCATTATTTCCATTATTGCTTGTCCCAAAAAAGTGTCCATATTTTTTATGTATTTCTATTATTGCTTGTCCCAAAAAAAATGTCCATATTTTTTATTTATGTTAAATTTATAAGTTCTATTCCTTTTATAACTGAAAATTTAAATTAATTAAGGATAGATTTGAAAATTAAATGATATTTTAAGAAATTATCAACCTAAAATTAGTTGATTGAATAAAAGGTGGATTTTGATTGACGGGCGGAAAACGGAGGGAGTAATAAGTTATCGTCAAAAAAATTACTAGCAAGTATTCTTCCTAATCATAAACGAATAAAACTTGTACAGTGAATGTCGAAGTTCGAACATTCGAAGATCTCAAATTTTTCAAAAGCAAATGTATATACAAATTCATCTGAATACTAACAAATTGGTATATTAAGGGATCTAATAAAATAATTTTGACTAAAATCTCTACAAGTTCAGAAAGCATTACAAATGAGTATCTGTTCTAACAAATCTCGGGTGAGCTAAAATCGAAGCCAAATCGACAAAAGATAAGTCATTAACCACTTGAACTATCTCATCGAGTTTCATAATTTTTACTTTTTAAACTCGTTTCTTCTTAAGTTACTCTATCCTGTAAGTTATATAATCTGTGTAGTAAACTACTGCATCCGTGAATTACACGAGCCTTCCTTTTTACAAAAATTAATCCAGAAGTTTTGGTAATCACTTTTTTTTTGACAGGGTAATCACTTTTAACATTCTCTTAGTATAACAAAATGCTTTTTTTAATGGCATTGCTATAATGTATTTTCCAATTTTTTTTTTCTAAACGATCAAATGTGTTATCGTAACACTGGAATGGACGGAGTTCAAAATTGCGAGGCCGTGAAACTTATAACAAAGAAGGCCATATCGTATATCTGTCTTCAAAAATGTTCCCTAGGGAACAACATTTGAACAAAGCCTACGTTGGTTTGGAATCAGCCCAATCTTGATTGCTGTATAGTCCGAATTTGAAATATGTAGCACTAGCAGTAGCATTTACATTATTGTGTCTCACCAAGACACTAACCATGATAATTTTGTCGCCTAAATAAGCTGTTACTTGCAAAGTTGCAAGTTAGCAACATAAAAAGAAGCTGTTACTTGGTCAATGTGAGTTTTAAAGTATATAAATTAAAAGAAGCCTTCTTTAATATTTATTATAAACTAGCCGATAACATGTGCCAAACACGGAGTCAACATCAACATATTAATATTGATAAATATTAACAATATTAATAAATATATTTATCGAGAATTGAATGATAAAAATATAATAAATAAACCACTATTTAATTATGTAGTTATAGATAATCGAACTGTTTGTAAAACTAAAGAAATTAAAGTAAATAAATAAATCTTGTATGATTACGTAGATGCAAGAAATCGAACCCTCGATGTAGCTAATAAATTTAAAGTAAATATAATTACGTAGTTGCAAGTAATCAAACTCTGGATGAAGTTAAAGATTTTAAAGTAATTAAATCATGTATAATTACATAGTACCCGGATTTCGTGATACGCGCCATTTTCAAATTGTTTTGCTTATTAATATTAATTTTAATTATTAAAAAAAATTATTAAAAAATGTACTTATAGATATTTGAATGATAGAAATATATAATAAATAAATATTATTTAATTATGTGGTTATAGACAATTAATCTTGAATTTGGTACTGCACGATATTTTAACATTATTTTTTTATTAATAAAGAGTATAGAAGTTATAGACAATTGAACTTTGAATGAAATTAATGAAATTAAAGTAAATAAATCTTGTATAATAGCGTAGTTGTAAGGAATCGAACCCTGAATTAAGCTAAAGAATTTAAATTAATAAATCTTGTACGTAGTTGCGAGAAATCGAACCCAGGTCTCGTGATAACCAAATTTGGTATTTTGGTACTTTTGGTACCACGCACCATCTTCATATTGTTTTCCTTATTAATAAAGAGTATAGATTTTAGATTAATATTCTTTTAACAACATAGAATTCTATGTGAGATAGGATTTTAGCGTAAGATATAATTTTATTTTTCTTAAAAGACAACATAGAATTTCACATAAAATATGATTTCTACGTGAGATAGGATTTTAGGGGTGAAACCAAAAAACAAAGTACGAACCAAATTTGGTACACTATTAATAAAAAAGGGTTTCGCTTATTAATAAAGGTTATAGATTTCATCAAAAAAAATAGTACTTTAACATCTGTATAATGATTTTGATTCATGGGAGAACAACTTTTATCATATAAACAAGAGAATCAAAACATAAAGAAACAAACTCTAATAATTCAAATTCAGTAAAATTGAGAACTTAAAATAAGTTTTTTTCTCAAAATTATTGTAGATTGGACTTCATTTAAATTTAAATGAATTATCAATTATTATAATTCTAATCTTAATTTGTTCGACGCTGATTTTGACTCTCTGTAACATGGCTTGGTATAACATTGCAACGGAAATTGGAAAAAAGAGACAAGCCTTTCCGTGATATGATATGATTTTCATAAATTTGTTTCCCCTTAAAGTTTTAGGAGAACCGATAACTATTAGAGTTTTGATTACGAGGTTCTTAAGTTTGAGTTCAAAAAGAGACAAATTAGTCCACTCTTTACCCATAAATGAGCTGAGGAATGTTAATGATATGATTCTGGTAAGTCCGTTTCCATAACATGTTAACATATTTCGCGTATCTTGCTAGAGCGAGTTTCTAGTGTTAATATTTTGTATTGTAAATGGTTAAACAAACTCCACAAAAATAATTAGAAATGGAGTTAGGCAAAGTAATGATTTATCAACTCTCATGCGTGTTTCTTATTCTTATTGGCATAATTCGGAGAAATATAATTCTACTCCTTTAATATACGCATCATACTCTATCCTCTACAAGAGAATTTTTGTATACTTTACCAACAACCTTGCAGTTGTGCACTTATTTTCCCAGGGTACATTGAACATAAAAAGCTCACCCATGCTATTGTTTATTTAAAGAACAAAATTATAATTTCTTTTTTGTAGACCAGCAGTATTCTGTGTTTTGATTGTCTAAACAGTGATTACTTTGGAATTTATCAGGAGACAAAGGGGACATCCATAATTCCCTAAGAATTAGGCCACTGTGTTTTTGTTAACCCAGGGAATCAATCATGTAAATCATTTTTAGCTTTCTTTAGATTACTTATATATGGATAAGACCATTCTGATCATGTATCTTTTTTTTTTTTTTTTGCCATAAAAGAGTCGAATTTTATTGATGACTTAAATCATTCGACAAAACATAATGGAAATCGGAGTGGACATCCCCCACTCTCCAGATACGATTAGCTACAGAACAAGTGTTCCTCGCTAAGAAGTGAGCGACCTTGTTCGCAGACCGTTTAACAAATCTAAACTTGACGTATTTGTTTTTTAAACTTGCAAGAAGAACTCGACATTCGTTAATCACTCTTCCTAAGTACGAAAAGCATAGGAAAGAGCTGCGAATGCCTTGTACCATCTGCAAGAAATCAGACTCAACCACCACATTTATGAGATCTTCATTCTTCACCCAACTTAGAGCTTCCCTAATCCCTATTGCTTCGGCCAGATCTGCACCAGGACTACCTCCTAAGCATTTTGATCTAGCATCAATCAGTCCGCCCTCATGATCACGAGAGACAAAAGCATAGCTGTAACAATGAGATTCCGCAAAGATGGTTGCATAAGAATTAACCTTAACATTGTTAGGCAAAGGTAAGCACCAGTGTTCATCACCGTCTTCGACCTAAGACATATATCCCAAAAAATGATCAAATATTCGATCTTGAACACTTTTCCATTGATTAAGGACTGAGTTTGCTGATTCCACCACTTCAGAAAAATATAAGCTGCATTGATTCCATATGAGATCATTTCTGCTTTTTCATAACATCCAGCATACCATGACTGTAAGAGTAATTTCCTCGTTTCGTTGCTGCTGAAAAACCAACTGTAACCACTCCACAAACGAGTTAAATTCGCCAGAAACATGCAAGATATGAATTCTCTCCAAACTGGAGACGACATGAGGGCACTGTACTAAGATATGCAAAATTGTCTCGGGATAAACATTACACACTGGGCATAATTCGTTTACCTGTACCCTCCTTGAACGAAGCATATCCTTAGTAGGTAAACAATTAGTAGAGGCCTGCCATAAGAAATTTTTGACCTTGGGTGAAATTTTTAAATTCCAGAGTTTTCGCCAAAAACCAGAGTTTGTAGCTGTATTGAACTCGTTTTCGCCCTCCTGTATGAATAAGTAGGCACTTTTGACAGAGTAGTTACCCATCTTTTCACGCCTCCAATACCAAGAGTCTTCAACCTCTTTATTCAGAGGAGTTGATAGAATTATATCTGCATCTTTATCAACAAATATGTCCATAATTAGATCGATGTCCCAACTATTGTTGTCTGTGTTCATCAAAGAAGATACCATCTGCCCGTGCAAAGTGACACTGCTCATTTGAATATAAGCTTCGTGATCCAGTGGTAGCCATGGATCTTCCACTATATTAATGGACTGACCATTACCCACTATGCAACCAATTCCTCTTTTAATAATGTTTTGAGATTCCAGAACGCTTCTCCAAATGTAGCTGAGATTGTTACCAATTTTAGCATTGAGAACAGATCCGTTGGGATAATACTGAGCTTTGTAGATCCTACTTACTAGTCTCTCTGGATATTTCAGTAATCTCCAAGCCTAATGACCAAGTAAAGCGATGTTAAAATCTCTGAAGTTTCTAAATCCCATACCACTAGAAGATTTTCTCTTGCACATGTTACTCCAGCTTTGCCAATGAATATTTATGTCCTTCTTAGAGCTTGTTTTCCACCAAAACTTACACATCAACCTTTCAATTTGTTGGCACAAATCTGATGACAATAAAAATACGCTCATAGCGTAGTTGGGTAATGTCTGAGCAACGGTCTTTAACAGAATCTCCTTAGCGCCTTTAGACATTAATTTTTTATCCCACCCTTGAATACGATCATGCACCTTCTCTTTCAACTATCCAAAGATTGACGATTTATTTCTACCAATTATATTAGGCAGATCCAGATACCAACTTTGATCATCGGCCTCCCTGAATTTATGTTTTTGGTGTAACTCGCTCTTCAAACCGCCTGCAGTGTTTTTACTGAAGAAAACTGAGGACTTGTCGACATTTATTTGTTGTCCTGATGCTCTTTCAAAAATCTTTAGTAACTGCAAAAAACTATCAATACTCTCCATGTTGGCTTTACAAAAAATGTAAGAGTCATCTGCGAAGAACATATGCGAAATAGAGGGAGCAGTTCTGGCTACCTTGACTCCTTTTATCAACTTACGACTTTCATAACTATTAAGCAAAGCTGTAAGACCTTCTATACAAATGAGAAACAGGTACGATGACAAGGGGACTCCTTGTCTGAGACCCCGTTCGGGAATGATAGAACCGAAACTTCTACATGCATGAGAAATTTGGTAACTCACAGAAGAAATGCAACTCATGAATAGTTGAATCACTTTTTGACCAAAACCCATCTTTAAAAGCACAGCTTCCAAATACTTTCACTCGACACGATCGTAAGCTTTGGACATATCAAGTTTTAAGGCCATCCAACAATCTTTCCCTTTCCTCTTTCTTTTCATGTAGTGCATAACCTCGAAAGCAACCATTATGTTGTCTCATATCAGACGACCATGTATGAAAGCACTATGAGAATCAGATATGATTGAATCAATTACTTTTTTCAACCGGTTTGCCAAGACTTTGGAAATAATTTTATAAACCACGTTACACAGTGAAATAGGACGGAGATCCGTCATAAGCACCGAATTTGGTTTCTTTGGAATCAAAGCAATATTCGTATCCTTTAACTGATCATCGATCTTGCCAGTTTCAAAGAAGCGTTGCACGATAGAAACCACATCTGTTTTCACAATATTCCAACACTTTTGGTAAAATCTCGGGCTCATACCATCTGGGCCCGGGGATTTATCAGGATGCATGTTGAACAGAGCTGCTTTAACTTCTTTTTCGTCAACCTCAGAAATCAACAATTCGTTTTGAGCCGTTGTAACTCTCTCAGACATGCAACTAGTCACTCTGTCCAATTCTTAATTTCATAATATGTTAGAAAATGGAAAGTTTGAGACATATTTTATATATGTTGTTGATGGAATTTTCAGAAACTAACAATTGAATGTTGTTCCTTGTTATGAGGACTTAAACTTTCATGTTTGGATCTAAGACATTTTCTTAGTGTAATCCATAAATAAATTGAGTTGAAATAGATTGCTTGAAATGGGTTATGTGGGTTGTTTAAGTTGAAATAACTTGTATCCCACATAGAAATGGTAATGAGAGGTTGGTGGCTTTATATAGAATCATGTGCAAGTGTAGTGTACAACTACTAAGGCATGTGAGTGTGCAGGGTGTTATTGTGTGCCTCGCGCGCACACGCGCGCGCCGCCCGCCTCATCACGACTCGACTCGACTCGGGTCTGGTCTGGTCGACCTGTGCGATGAATTTTATTACCTGTTTTATTAATAATTATTGATTTATTTTTTAAAAAATCAGAATTTAATTGTTTCAGCTGGACCCAGCACTTGGGTGTTGTTACAAGAAATAAAATATGTAATTGTTAATGAAATTAAATCAGAATAATTAATTAATTATTTTAATGTTGTATTTATTACATTTTATTTTTTTTATCATATATACAGAATATAACGTAAAATAATAGTGTAACGTATACACATTCTTAACCCTAGCAACTCTCTCTCTCAATACATACATACAGATAAGCATAGTTCTCAGGCGAACTGAGGCGCTGGTCATCGTTAATCTCTACATTTCTGTGAACGAATTGATCTGTGTTGTTTTATCCTGAAAGTGATATTGCTGCAACCCAACACAGCGTAAGTGGGACAATAATCTCTTCAAGAACAGTCACGTCTTCTCTAAGGCTTCATGACTCAGCTGTTCTTATTCTTATTATCGATTTTGTTAAAGCGACGATGATAGCTAAATGTTTCTTCTTTTCTCGTTAATTACGGTCTCTAATTATATTGTTGTTTCGACCTTCATGTTTGTTTTGTTAATTTGCATGTTCTTGTTAATATAAATATATATAACTGTCCTATTATATTACTGTGTAGTATAGTATTATACCCAACATAATACCATCATCATCGATTTACTTTTTCATTAACTATTGTATGTTACTGCTAACTAAGTACAATGTTAGAACAAAGAATGAGAAGGAACTCTCTTTTCTTTTTACTTGGCACATTAAACAGAGGACTTGCATAAATTGATGATCGGTGCTATCGAGCCTATTTCAACTCGAAAACCGATTAATGTTATATATGATCCACGGCCAATGTGTTAGACTATAACAATCTCCTTCTTCGTATATCGAATCTCTACAAACAGTTTCTATTGTATCATAGGACGGGCTCTCAGAGACTCTTGTATAATTTCATCGGGAGATTGTTGTCTACTAAATTCCTTATGAATATCAAGTGTTATTCAACTCTCTGGATCCCGAAAAGTAGTTAAAGGAAAAGTAGTTCCACTTACTAGCTAGTGCACTGCTCCTTCCACACAACCGGTAATGATTCAACAGACCAGAACTGTTGCGTTTCCAGTTAATAGTCTGGAGGTTTAGAGGATTATTGGTTACAGTTAATTAAGGTAAACTCGTTAGATGGTGAGTTAGTTATTAGAGCAAGAATAAAAGAAGATGATGAAATAATCAAAGCGAGTAACTCATGAAATTACAGAGTTAATTAAGAGAAGCAGAGCAGACCATGTAATGATTTAGTAACATGCATGGCTTTAGGACAAACATCTTTTCCTCATTTGAAAATGGACACCACTGATTATCTACTTGTTAGAATAGCTTATAGTATATACTTGAAACACTAGGCTTTCGATTTAAATAATCCCTTGTTCCCTTATAAATTAATCCCTAGCTCCGACAAATGATCATAGCATTACAACTTCTTGGAGACTCTGTGGCAAGAATTGAAGAATGTATAACAGGTCTCAGAGAGAGAGCTTTGTCATCCAAGTTAAAGATATTAAACAACATCCCTGTTCTCAAAATCCTCCAGAACCTGCACATTCTGGTTCTTCTCTAAAATTTAATTTCTCTTCCATGAAGATCTTTAATCGATTTCGAAGGATTCTGATGGGTTTTGTTTTTCCATTTCCTTCTTCTACAAGTCATCGGTCTTCAAGAAGGACGGCATGTGAGTCCTCGTTCCCAAGGCGAAGTTCATGTGATAGGTCTGAAGCTCCGAAAACTTCTTGCAGCTCATCATATTACTCATCCAACTCACACTATGATGAAGCAATTTCCGACTGTATTGAGTTCTTCAACAAGTCTTCTCAAGAGGATGTCTTTGATGCTAAATTTTCTGATCTTATGGTCTGATTAGCATGAATAATTGTGATTGTTATTAAATGCTCGCTTTACTTGTATAAACTGTTTGCTAATGATTCTGCTGGTTTTTTTTTTGTGTTCTAGCTATGATGTACTAATCTCCTGTTTGAAAGAGAGTTGCTATCATACATACAAAATTCACAATTTAAAATTTAAAATTTAAACAAGAACTAATAGATAAATATCTCTTAGCAAATAGGTAAAATAGAAAACCTCTGCAAAGATCAGAAACACATATCTGGTGGAATGTACTTGTTCTCCAGAACACAGTACTATGTTCACAATGTCTGCATACTCCAAAGAAAGGAAACACAAACTGTGTAATAACAACATTCACAATTCATGATTTGGTCTTACATATTCACTCAACCACTCTTTAAGTCATCTAACTCAAACTGAACAGAGGAAACGGAAGCCACTTTTTCCCCTGATTTCATGACATTCGCGAACACAAAATGAAAAGAAAATTTACCACACTACAGTAATTTTTAGGATACTCAGCATGTTGACACTAATGTAACAGTTATTAAAAATTTCAAGAATCACTTAGTTAACTTGTGCCCAGCCTGTGTAATTGAAATTCCTTGTTACCCTTTTTCCTAGAAAAAATCCCTCCGATCAGTGGTATCAATGGCTTCTTTTTCTTCTTTCTGAGAGAAGGGTGTCTCTCCAGCACAGGATCTTCTTCTCGTTGCACTATGAATTTTGTTAGACATGGTTCATTTGCAAATCTGACATATTTTTTCTTCTGAGACTCGGCCTCTTTTTCTTGATTCCTAAGTTCTGATTTCGGCATTTCAAATTTTGTAACGTCCTCAACATGCTTGACATCTTCTTCAACCTGATCACCGATGATTGACTGATATTTGGAGTATAGATCTATCTGTTTGAGCTGTTGGAGCTCACGCTTCGTTTGTTGGAGCTCATTTTGTAAAGAGGACAGACAAGTAGCCATTACCATACCTTCATCTATAGCCTTTTGAAGGTTTTGTTTAGTCTCTTCTAGTTCTACTGTCATTGTGTTGAGTTTTAAAGGTGCGTGGTCTGCCTCGCCCCTTGCTCTGTTCATCTAAAAATTAGATAATTAATAATATAGTCATTTCATATGTCATGGCTTGTGAATAATTCAAAAAAAAAAAACGTTTCTCAATCAAGTTTAAATCTATTACTTGAAATTCAATTCTGTAATACAATTGATCTGATTGTTATTAGTTGCATTGATCTGAATCTTGTGCATATTACACGCACAAACAAAAACAGAGCTTCAAGTTCTTCATAAAAATGAGAAAATGGTTTTTAAGAAGAAAGGGAATGGGAAAGGGAAGTGTCAAGACTCAAGAGTTGCAGAAATGCCATATCTATACTTGTATAAAGATGCAGGCATGTAGGTCAACAGGAATGCATACATAAAAAGGATGTACCTGTTGAAGCCTGTTGGCACGATAAACGTCCCCGGCCAGAACTCTCTCCCCGAACAATGCTACTGCCTCTTTTACTGATCCAAATGGCGCGCTCGTATCTATTTCTGCGTTTCCCTTCATCTTGCTTGCTTCTCCTGTTTATTCTCCCACCATATATACAACATATATGTAATTTGACTGTCCACCAGAATCAATGCAGTTACAAACTATGTATGTGCTATATTTTGTAATATATGTATTGGTAGGTGGTAGCAGTGATGGTATATTGGTATTGGGTAAATTCGTTTCTTGGCTTTTACTTCACTGGTTTCAATCTTTTTGTTACTACTCTGAAAGCTACCTCCCCACACCCTATTCTGTATTTAGATTTCTAGAAACTACAAAATGCTTTCTAAAAAAGGGAACAAGAATATATACTCTGAATACCCAAAAACAGAGTAACTTGGATTAACAAAGTTAACTTATTGATAAGTAAATAAATTGTTGGGGCCAAATAGCAGCATTTAATAGTTTAGAAGCTAACAAAAGTAAGATAATTTGACCAAATGATGGTATTTAAGATTATTAAGAGGCTAGTAAGGTCATATGTAATATGTAATACATGTATAATTTGATATATAGAGCTGACATCATGATCTTTTGATAAAAATTTACTGTGGGCAAATTGTGCTTCATCATTTACATCAATCTCCCCTGCTGCACTCTCTTCTTCTTACCATCCAACTCTAGGTAGGCTCTTTGCACAACAATGGCATGGCTGCTCTACTATCGGGACGGAGTACACCTCCATTAGCCATGTGGCTTGTAGAAAGTTGATGATTATACACTCTTTGGGGATATAACGATGTGGTAGAAAAAAGATGCTGCTGTTGTGGTGAGACTGGAATATATCTGGGGCCAAGTACTTCCAGTGCCGCGGGGTGGATGAGTTGAGCATACTGCATAATGTGGGGAAAATCTTGTCTGCTGTTTTGCCAATTTGGAACATGTGACGCTGCAGCTGCAAATTCCTCTGGCTTGCAAGGAGCTGTAAGTTGAGCTCCCCAAAGCCATTGTTGGTGCTGCTGCTGTTTTTGTAAGCCTGTCAGAGATGATGTGTCGGACGTCGAGTTGCTTAAATATGGAGGTAGCTGTATCTGTACCTAAAATCCATGCAAGTTATTTAGAGTTTATACCTTGCAAGGGAAACAAGCCATAAAAAATGTTCAACCAAGGGAAATAGGAATTTAGAAACCTACAGTAGCTAGACCTAGATACTAGATAGCTTGACATCACCTCGCAATATATGGAAGGAGATGGAGATACGCTAGTATTTAATATGTTGCATTTTTAGCCATCCACAAATAGTAACTGAAAGTAAATATTCAAATTAAAAATGAAATAAAATAAAAGTCACCTTTTGTGCTGCTCCTGCATCTGCCGAGTCAACAAAAGATGTAGAGACGTGGCTATATTTGGGCAGGGATAGTGGATTGGTCGTACAACTTTGTGTAAATGGATGCACAAAAGGAACATTAGATTGCTTCGATCGTTCTGGTGGATGTTGATTTACTTGTCCACCCCTTTCATGTTCCAAACTTCCAGCCAACGCAGAGAAGAGATTGGAACTCTGGTGAAATTATTATGTTCAGCCACAAGAAGCAAAAAGAAAAGCAAGAGGCAGTTGACATAGAAAGGTTACCTGATTTTCTGTAGTGTATGGCCCGGAATTCGTAGAACCCTGTTGATCATCATGTAGCCTCTTATGCAAGAGAATTGTGCTGCGGAGTTTGCCTGGGGTATCCTTGCCACCAGAACAGGCTATGTCATTGGTGAATACTACTCCAGTTGGGCCATTCTTGATCACGTTTAGCTTCTTCTCTTCTGATATTGTTCCTTGCGTTGATCTTTCATGTGCTGTCAATCGAGTAGGCTGCAAAGGCAAACTGTCTTTTTCCTCGGTTACCTTCAAGACTTTTATAAGTCGACTTATGTAAACATGGGTAGGACATTTCTTCCGCAGCTTCTTTTCATCAACAACAGATTGGGATTCCTGTATAATTTAATGACAAAGAATTGATCTTATCATCAAGTACTTGTATGAATTATTCTTAGGAAGATGTATAGACCTGACTGAAAAAGGTTCTATTAGACCATCACTTTGAGTGCAACTTGTATACCTTTTCAGCTATGGCAACTTTCCTTGAAGAGCAAGCCTTGGCAATACCAAGCCAAGTAGGAAGTTTAGCAGCAGATAACCTGGAAAACTAGATACATGAGACACCAAAAAAGAAGGTTTTTGAACCAAAAATTAGCTGTTTAACAGATAATTACTTTACAGGAGATCCCAAAGTTTTAGCACTATGCACACTTGTCGAAGATAAGCCCGGCCATAATGCTGAACCTTTTTATTAAAATACATAAGAACCAAAAATCAGCTCAAATTAGCAGTTTGATACCCAAAAGCAGAGGACACAGAACAAGTCAGTAGAGATTAACAACTAAAAGTCTAAAAGACAGGAGATGTGTACCATTATTCCTGTTCTCCCTGGTACTGTGTCGTACTTCATTCTGTCCCTTGAAAGTTGCAACCTAGAAAGATAATATGAAACAAAACATATAAATAGATGTTATATAAAGAAAGTAACTAATATGAAGTGAAAAATGAAGCTTACTGATTCAACAGCCATCCCTTTGTTGATCTCATTAGCCAAGTTTAAGTTGTGCATGGGCCTTTTCAATCTGCCAAACGATTACAACATACAAAAATTAAAAGCAGGACGAGAAACTAGAAGAAAATTATGGACCCAAGCAAAGAGGTACCCACCCAATTTCCCGGCTTAGCTGAGAATGACTGGGAAAACTAGAATTGCTCAAGCGATTTTCATTGACTGATGAAGTCTTGGAGAAAATTGGAACTTTTGTGCAATTAGATTTAGGTGATTCCGTTGGATATTTTTTGTATCTGTGCATATCAAACTCTGTTCTTCGGTCTGAAAATTGAATTCTTTCAGTTTCATCAGCTGAACCTGCTGTGTTTAATGAGTGTTGGGCAGTCTCCAGCGCGGTGGTGGTAGAAGGGGTCTGTAAATCTTTCTCTACTTCTGGAACTGCAGTTTTTTAACAGTCTATTTAAATATCTAACAATCTACCAGAAGTGCGGAAAAAGGAAGGAAATAAATGCAAGAATTGAAGCTGCGCTTCTAGTAAGACACAACAAAGAAAACAGAACCAAGTTAGGTGGATAAAGAAAGATGTTAATGAATGAGAACATTCCAACACAAGTATAGAACTTTGTGCTTCTTGTGAATTAAGAGATTTTGCATTACACAGTTTACCTGTTGATTTGACCGTCTCTGTCTTATCAGAGTCTGGAAACATTTCGGCCAATGCATACAGAATTTCAGCAACTTCTTCCTCCTCATTGCTGATCGGCATTACAGAAGCCAGTCCTGGAGAGCCTTCTGATTCCACACATTGCTGCACAAATGCAATTCTCAAACTCCCCAATATTTCATCACATATCACATCATTGTGAAATCACTAAAATAATGAAGTACCTTCAGTTTGGATTTTTTTATTACATCCCTTTTCACCGCTTCAATCCTATTTGCAGAATGCTTCAGCTTTCTCACTTCTGGAAACTGTGGTGAAACCGATTCTCGCCTACGCTTCCTAATAGCTGTATAACGTAAATCAATAAAATTAGATTGGTCATTACATCTTTAGAATCTTATTGATTGGATTTCCTTCTTTTTTTTTGGTTAAAGACTAATGTGATAGAGGAAAAAAACAAGTCTTACTTCAAAATTCCAAAGGTAAAGTTTTCACCAGTACAAAGAATTTCACATTATACCCACACATGGATTATGATCCTTTTACTCATTCAAACTGAATAAAGAGATACTCAATTGGCTGAAAAGCAAAAAAGAACAGAAATGGGAGATTGGGAATTTGGGATGCTCAAACTTAAACACAAATAATTGAAAAAAAAGGAAACTGACCTGACTGAAAAAATCAGTAAAAAAAACAGATAAAGTAAAAACAGAAAGAGATCCTGAGGAACCCCAACAGCAAAAATCCAACTACAATTTGTGACTTCCTAAATCTAAAACAAACAATTTGTAAAAACATTCATAAAAATTACTAATGATTCTCAAATTCACATACCTGATCTTAGTTTTCGAGGAACAGAGGAATGATCAACTTTCTGGCAATCATCAAAAAACTGTAAATTAACCTTTAGAAACCAAATCAGAGTCAAAATAAAAACAACCATTTACAATCTCCAAGTGCAAAAAAGAAACCATTAATCTGAATAATAAAGTTACCTTTGTGGGTAATTTAATTCTCTTGCTTTTAGTAGCACAGGGATGATATTCAACCTCTTCATCATCAGATTGAACACCAGGCATTTCAGAATCAGGGGTGTTGTCACAAAGTCTATCAACAAAACTTAATCTTCTTACTTTATCTCTCCCCATCTTCTTGAAATCTAAACCTGTAATTAGGATCACAGTAAATTCAAGAAATGCAGAAAGAACAGTTGAACAAGGAACATAAAGAAAAACCCAGAAAGGACTTGCATTATCTATAAACAAATGAACACACACAAACAAGAGAATATGCAGATAAAGACAAGCCCATTAAATGAGATACATAATTATCCCCAAGAAATAAAAATTTCTTAAATTAAAAAGAAAAAGATTGATCACCAACCAGAATGAGTGCTAAGATGTGTGCTTGCAGAGGAGAAGCGACTGGGCTTTGCACGCCTTACATGTCGAGTTTTGTCCATTTCTGTGAATACAACAACAAAAGTGACATGATCAAAACTCAAGTTTATCAAAAACCAATCTAATAAAAAATGTAACTTTATTATAATTTACCACTTTTAACAATTGGGATTGATTTTTTAACAGAAGGTGTTGTTGGGGGAAGGAGAATTTGGGTTGAACTTTTGTTTAGTGTATGTATGTATACTTTACATGTGTTTGTATCTATTATAATTATGAAACAAGTAAAGAAGGGGAGCAAAAAAGTAGAGAAACTGAATGAAAACATGCAAACAGTACTACTAAGTACTCTCTCTCTCTCTCTCTCTCTCTCTCTCTCTCTCTCTCTCTCGCAGAAGAAGGAGGGAGGGTTGTACAGAAAAAGTGAGAGAGAAATGTAAAAAAGCAAACTTGTCCCCTTTTTGTGTAGAGAGAATCCGGTTCCTTTTACAATACTAACCACTTTTCATACATGATCATGGAATAATCATGCAAAAAATAAATAAAATTTTAATCGGGAGAAAAAACAAGACATCCTTCTGGAGATGAAATATAGAAGTAGCTAGTAAAACATATCCATAAAACTAAAACCCAAATATCCAATTTTCATATATACCCACCAGAAATTATGATAATAATCTTCGGATCTTGGAAAGTTAATTGTAGTATTGAAGATGAGCAGATCACTGCAACAATCAGCTCAAAACACACACGAACATGTATACAGTATATATGTATATATATGCACGAGACAGAGAAAAACAAGAAACAGTTTTTGCGAGGAGAATTTACAAATCTCGAGAAGAGCTAACAAAGAGAGATGGTTACAATCAAACAAACACAATCTCTCCTCTCTCCCTCCCTCTCTCTCTCTCTCTGTTTGTGTGTATAAGTAAATGGCAGTGCGGAAAGATTTGTTACTATAAAACACTCCTACTCGTGACTCATTTCTTGCAATTCTCCTCAGCCGTTGGATCATAATATCTCTTAGGAATTCAAAGTCCACCGTGTCAGCCACGTCAATTAAAGCGGCTCTATTTATTTTTAATACAATCTTTTTTGTTTGGAAAATATACGTGACCACGTGGCGTCTACCCACGTGGCAGGCCTTGCAGGTGTACGTCAAGTGAAGACTTGTTTGCTTACCTTTTATTTCGTTTATATTAAATAAATATTTACTTGCACGGTCCGACGGATTCTCGTTTCTCGGCCATGTATATTGTGTATTTCACCTCTCACGCGTCTAGCCTTAGCCGTGATCTACACACCCTCTTTCTTCTTTTTCCTTGTTCGTAAGCGTGGTAAATTGGATCTAAATCTGAAAAACCGAACCGAAATATATGAAATCGAATCCGATTTTGTATTCGAATTAAATAGTCCGATAATTATTTGAAAATGGATTTGATCCGATCTGAAAAATATATGAATTGAAAATTATTTGAAATACTGGATCCAATAATGACTTGAAACCGAATATAAGTAAAACCGAATAATAAATTATCTGGATCAAATATTACCAGTAGTACGGGATCTGATATAAATTCGAATTCTAAAAGTGGTAAATTAAGTTTTAATTTATTTTTCGTAATCTTAATAAATTATAACTCATTCGTTATATATTATTTTACTTTTAATTCACTCAAATTAATCATTCATAAGCCAAATTTATATTTAAAATAATTTTATCTAAAAAATTAATCTAATTATACAATCATATTTCTTTAGTATTTATGTCATTTTATATTGAAATTTAATTTTAACAAAAAGATATTGTTTTTTATGTCTCACATAGTAAAAAAAATGAAGGAGTAGTGATCCGAAAGATCGAGTCGAATTTAACCTGAACCGAATTCAATCCAATCTTAATTCCAAATTCATCCGATTTTGATCTGAATTAGACCCGAACCGAATCAAATCTGATCTGAACTGTATCTTAAATATCCTATAACCGAAAGTTTATCCGATTCGAATCAAATTCGAACAGAAACCGTTTAGTTTACCTGAAAGACCGAGTCTGAAATTAAAATTTTACCTATATTTGGCGGAATTTAGTTTTGGCACGCGCCGGCGAGAGGAGTGTAGTTACTAGTTAGTAGTTGGAAGGTAGCCAACAAAGGTCGGGGAGTAATAAAGATAGAGATAATGGATAATGATTTGATATTCTTCCAACGGCGTGGCAATCATGCATAGAGCGTGATTACATTTGAGAATAGAAGCAGTAGTAGATGTGAAAGATGACACTTTGGTCCACAGTTGTAAATAGACCCGATAATTGGACCGTGTCGTGTACTTTCGTGTCGTGTACTTTCGTATTTTCGTGTACTTAATGTAAAACCCATATCTGACCCGTTTTGGATTCATGTACTAGATTTGAAACACATATCCAATTCAAAACGTGTTGTGTACTTTACGTGTCGTATTCGTGTACATTAAACAAAAATATAAATTTAATTAAATTAAAATTTATATATTATAAAACTATTTTAATTATGTAAATTTTTATGAAATGTGTATTAAATATGTAATACATACAATTTTACAAAAAATTGTAAATATAACTTATATATATAAATGTATACTTCTTATATATAAATGTATAACTTACTGTTAATTAGTCATGAAACTTTTATTTATTGTTCATATGTAATTCCTTATATATTTTCTAAATATGCAATACTATAAATAATATATATTTTTTAAAATTATTTATTTACTTCATTAATTCGTGTACTTTCGTTTCGTGTCGTGTACCTATTGTGAAAACCCAAACCCGACACTAATTATATTCGTGTTTTTTCGTGTTCGTGTACTTTCGTGTACCAAATTTTTGCACCCAAACACTAATTATCCGTGTCGTGTTCGTACTGTGTTCACGTGTCGTGTATCAAATTACCAGCTCTAATTGTAAATGTATGTGAAATTTGTGTCCACGAAAACAGTAAACAAATTTTACTTCCTCACACACACGTCCACCATACTAACAGTCTACAACTCTCAAACATCACTCTTGCGCACTGTTGCTTCCCCCGACAACTTTAAAGAAATTACCGGTAGTAACATTAATTCTTTCTATAAAAGATTCTACTTAAATTTCTTATGATTTACTTGTTGATAATCAACATTTTCACGGAAACTTTTCACTTTTAACCGAATTTAATTTCTCGATTTTATAAACATATAATAAATATTAATTTATCTGATGTAAATTTTAAAATATCTAATATAAGTATTGATATATAAATATATATTTATTTATTTCATGTACTTCGTGCGTGTACCTAGGATAAACATAAAACCGACATTAAATCTCGTACTTTCATGTTTGTGTACTTTCATCGATCAAATCACCCAAATCATTGGTCAAATAGTTAGTTTAAGAAATTGCCATTCTACTTTTTATCTTTCTAGGAACAACTTTAACAGGGAACAGAGATATACCTAGAACATCACACAACATTTAAAACATACATAAAAACTTCATGATGATCAAACAACGCATGATTCATTTATTTCACACAGCTAGATGTGTCCTTCTCCATTATTTATTTAAAAACCCTCTCTGATCATTTATAATATTTGATGTATAAGGCAAATTTGCAATGGTAAATCCTCTGCAAGTGGCGAAATTTGGTGGCAAGGGTACTGTCAAACATATATATGTATTAAAGGGAGGAATATGATCGATGAAACAGTAATTAGGGGCACTTCTTTTTGCCGCCAGTGGTAGTGAGATTAGCGTAACAAGGGCACACATCGTAGTTGCCGTAAGTTCCAGGAGGTACGCAGTTGCAACGCCCACAGCAAGTCCCACACGCCCTGTGGCACAGGTTTGGCCTCCCTGATAACTTGCATCTCTCTGCACATTTTGCACCGCAATCTGCAATTATACATGCACCCACGTAATTGATTACTACTACTGTTCCTGCATGTGTAATTTCTATATATTTTATACATCTATAGTCCTCTGTGTATTTACCTATTTTCTGGAGAAGAGAGCGGCCGCTACTCATCTGCAATAATTAAGAAGAATAATAATTGAGGGCACAAAGAAAGAAACCTGTTGGAGAATTTAAAGAGTGACTTCACTTTAAACGAAAGATTAAAATTGCAAAAATTTAAAATCATACCGTAATCTCATCACTATGAACAACCTGCAGAAGAAGAAGAGAGATCATGAGAAATATGAAAGCAATTGCTGACTTGGAGATGGCCATTGAATGAAGACTAGTTTAGACTCGAGATTTGATTAAGCACTGTATGCAAGTGTGTTAATAATGATAATTGGACTTGAGAGGTGGTGGTATTTATAGAGAGAATTTTCAAATAGTGGAGGTCAGCAAGCTTAATTGTGATGGATGGTTGTATTATTGGTCAGGCCTCAGGGTGATCAGGCAAGCTAGCTGGAGCTCCATCGACCAACGAAAACGATAGGAGCTAGTGTTAGCTAGCTACCAAGTACCATCTACGATTTGAGGGGACTGATCATTCTACATATAATTTCTGGACTTGTAAATGGGTCCACTTGCATATATGCATTTCCACTATTTTTCCCTATATAATCTTATAAATAATACTATAATAATATTTTATAAATTATGAGATTTGATTTTAATGTAAAATATTAAGAATATACAAATTTTTAAAAAAAAATCAACACTTAAAATAATTGATTCTATATTAGATTCTATTATAAAATTACTATGAAAAATTTTGATTCAAAAATATAATCACTTTAAAATATTTATTATTTTAAATGATTATCTAAAAAAGGTTGAGTGATTTGGTTTTTGAACTTTTGCTAGTTAAAATTTGTAAATAAATTTAATAAAAAATGAGATGAATATATATTTATTATGTATATCTATTATATCCTTATATATAATTTGATTAAAGCACTTAACAAGTATGGCTTGGTAGAGTATGGTCGTTAGGGTCTGGAATATTATTAGTAAATATATTTTCTAAATAATATTAAATGAAAATTAAAAATATTATTAAATTATACTTATTATTGCAAAAATTATGAATAGGAATTGTAGATATTATTTTTTTTCCAGAAAAATCTAAGATTAATTATATATAACGCAATGAAGTTATTGTGCAAAAAATAATACAGAGTATAAATTTAATAATTTTAAAATTAGTAAAACATGAAACTTCTGGCAAAAAAACAATAACAACTAAAATAATAAAGATTAATGTTAAAAACTTAAGTATCATCGACTTAACGAGTTTGCGAACACTATTTTGTAGTTCTTTCAAAATTAAAATTATAATATAATTTAATATAATATTAAAAACTAATAAATAATATTTGTAAAATCATTGCAGGAGTATAAATTTAGTATATATAAGAGTTCACAGTCTTGTAATATAAGTTTATGTACATATATGTAATTATAGCTTGTTTAAAAATTTATAAGTTTTGATAATCATAATTTTGTATTTATTTCTATTTTAAAAAATTTAGATATTCATATAAATTTGAAAATTTAACAAAATAATTGAAATTATAATATATGAGATTTGTTATATATGAGAAGTTTATATTCTCAAAAACAATTGTACAAGCATACATAATCTATGCATGTCAAAAAAAAACATACATGTACTCTTATAATCTATGAAAGGTAGCTGAAGCTTTTGTTTAAAATCTAAATCCATCAAATGGCTGGCAGAGTCACCGTCATTAGCCCTCCTAATATGAAAATTTTGTCGTGTTTGAATAATCCGCGGACTAGAGCATGGTTGTTGAGTGTCGACCTTCAGATTTTTTGATATTGGAACTATGGAAGGTAATGTTTGACGGAGAACCAATAATCCAGGAAATTGGAAAATTGGATATTTATTGATATTCATATTATGTTTTGTTTTTTTGTTAACAGTGATTTTCACGTTGATAAATTGTACCGAAATATAATACCCGCAAATTTCTTTCATTTGAAAAAAATTATCATTGAACATGCAAAAATGATTAAAAACATTTAGATAATAAAACTCTCAAGTATGAGAATTAAAGTAAAGAAATCCCGAAAAAAATCAACAAAAAAATCAATATCGATACACTAATTACAATCAAAATGGTACAATATAGTAAAAAACAGTACTAATACACTAACTAATCTATTATATATCTAGCACTTTGTGAATCATTTTATTCAACACTTGAAATTACATAACTGCCCCTCCAAAGTCAAATGTTATAAAAATGTTAGAAAATTTTGGTCTTGATGGGAATCGAACCTAAGACACTTCAATACTAATTACTAAGAATTTCAAGTCACCAATTTAACCATTGAGCTACTTGGGCTTTTTTGTTGTGGTATAGAACCCATTAGTGTGGTAATATCTTTCACAAATATTATTTTACACTTTAGTTTTTATTCAAGATTCTTTCATGATAATTTCATTTGTCTGATTATTGATAAAAGTGGTTATTGGTATAAAGTATATCCAATAGACTCGTATCTCTTTAATTAAATTTAATTATGTTTCTTCCTTTGTATTCACAATTTTAAGACAAAGTACAAATGCATTTTTAGTCACATAATATCACTTTTTAGTCCGAGCATCCAATAATATAAAATAATACAAAATAGTAATCATTTTGTCTCAACTATATTCATACATATCAGATAATATAAGTAATAATATTAGCACCTCTATAGTTGTTATCCTGAATAGAGATACGTAATCTGGATTCAGGTCGGATTTTTCGATAACCGATAGGGCCGGGCTTTTTTAAATCGAGACAAATTTTCTCTAAAATATTTATACATGTAGATAGGGTCGGGTCAGGAGGGGCCAAATCGGATTTTTACAAATTATTTTAGATATTGATAACTTTAACTTTAACTTTACCTTTTTTTTTATTTTTTCGGATTTAATTAAAAAAATTAAGCTTTTATCTGATATTTAATTGAAAATTCTAGCTTTTTGGATTGGACTTTTATCCTGATCAAGACTACGTCCAAATCGAGATATTATTTGGGTTTATTCGGCTCGAACCGGATCGGGGTTTTGTGAAAAATATGTGATTCGTTTAAGCCTGCGGGCTGGATCCAATTGATGTGGACTTTTTTTTAATCAGATTTTTTCCGATTTTTTTAACCAGTTCGAACAGTTTTTTTCGAATACGAATTTGTGTGCATCTCAATCCCGCCACCTCATGCATTAAGGACATGTATACTACTCCGGCCGCTTATAGAGAATTATGGAGCCCGAAGAGTATTGGTACTTTCGAAATGGAGCATTTATTTGACACCTTTAACTAATTCCTATCTGATTATTAATTAGCTTATAAAACTAATCATCAAATACATTCAACTAAGAACAAAATCTTCTTCGGACTAATACCAAACCGATCTTCCTTGCAAATCTTCTCAACCATGTCACATAGTGTCACCAACAAGTTCAAACCGATGGCAGGATCACCACAACAAACTGAAGAATACTTATCATCACAAAATTAAACTGACGTGAACTAGAAAATATCGTCACAAAATAACATCAAGTTCTGTCGGTTAGAGCGATCCCGTGCCTTGCACGGGGGGTTCGTGAGACAATTTATTCATCATAAAATTACTAAATTACCCCTATATAATAGCACAACAACAAAATTGTTTCTGATGGAAATTAAACTCTTGACCTCTAAATTAGAAGTAACATACCTTACCACTATTTTAGACATCTATTTTAATTGTATTTTTGAAACTTTTTATTAATATGCACAAATACTCAATATGTTATACTCTATTTTAGTACAAAAAAATTGTTTCTGATGGGAATTGAACCCTTAATCTCTAAATTAAAAGTAACATTCCTTACCACTATGATAGACATCTATTTAGATTATATTATGAAGTTTTTTATTAATCTGCGCAAACACTCAATATGTTATACTCTATTTTGGTCTCTTTTTGTAATCTACTTGGTAAGGTAGATAATTTATTTTCGCAAGTGCCTTAAATAAATATTTCTAACCATATTTGAGAAAAACTCGCGCAAAATGTTATAAAATTGTATTTTAAAAAAATGTTATAAAATTGGAATTGATCCATAAAAAAAGATTATATTAATATTCTTATATTATAAATCATGTTTATTTGCATTAAGTACATAATGGCTCATATTATATATATACTATTAGATTACAAATTCTATATACTATCAGATTATATATATATATTAGATTACTAAATTACCCTTTCAGTATTATATTGATGATATTAGATTAATAAATTATCCCTCCAATTGTATATTGATGATAAAAAAATTTCTTTTTAATGTGAATTGAACCATGACCTAGGTGATAGTGTGACAAATATTGACATCTATATCCAATATCACTCATTATATTTTTTTTTTAATATATTTTTTTAAATTTAAAACTATCAACATATTTACTTCTTTTCAATTATATCCTTATATATAATAAGCGTAAAAATGGATTTTATCATTATTTTACATTTATTATTGTTTAATTATAAGATATTAACAACTTATAATTATATATGCATTTTTGAAATTTTAGCTACTAATAAGATTAAAACTGTAGTTTTATTATGATCCAATATATTATAAATCTCGTCTTCAATAGATAAATTTTATACGTTGGTCATTTTCGAAAAATCCACTATAGTATATAAAGTATTGAACCCGAAAAATGCAAAAAAGTTTTATATTTGTATATAAATAAAAAAGTTTGTGTTGGAGATTTTTACAAGAAAGTTGAAGTTGTCATCGTACGACTAAATCAAATCTAAACTAAATTGGTTTAATTTTTTTGAATATCTATGATAAAATATTAAAAGTACTAAATGTTAAATTATTTGTGTCAAGTGGCAATTGTAAGGTGAAACGAGTAACTTATCACGAATCAGTTTAGCATTATCTTGAAAGGTATAAGTAATAGTTTTCTAAAATAAATTATATCCACACCTGTACAATTATTGTATTCAACGTGTCTTCAAGGAGACCCTTCTTAAAACGGGCAAAGTGGTATGCATTCGTTTAAATAGTGTATCCACACATACTAATACAACTTGTACTTCTACATATTTACTCTATTATGCACACCGATCAAATTTTACAACACCCACTTAACGACTACCCCATGAACTACAAACAGGTAAATGGAGTGCTAACGTTCCCCCTGCAATGAAAATGATAAAAGGCGCCCAATTCTCTTTCAAAGTGACACTAAAACCATCTTATCATTCAAATACAATTGGAAAAATTATAATCACCGAAATCTTGCAGTACACAAGGTCACGACTACCCCATGAACTAAAAACAAGTAAATGGAGTGCCAACGTTCCCCAGGCAATGGAAATGATAAAAGATGTCCGATATTCTTTCAAAGTGACACTAAAACCATCTTCTCATTCAAATACGATTGGCAAAATTATAACCGACGAAATCTTGCAGTACAGAAGGATCGTGCGTGCTAACAAAACATGTTAATTAGTCAAAATATTTGCGCCTACTCAAGTCATAATAACAACCTTATAGACTGGGATTTTGTAAAACATGTATCATCAAACCTTCGACATATTTCCTACTGATATACCGTTACATGCTTATGTCTTTTCTTCTACATGCATTCCACCAAACGATGAGACCAACATAACCGAAAATAACTAGAGCATGCCCGTGCCTCGCACGGGCTATAGAGCTAGTTACAATAAAAATGGCAAAATAAAGTAATAAATCTAACCAAATAGGGATATTATTACATACGGCAGTCAGATATTAATCAGAAAATATATAAATATACATAAATAAAACATATTGTAACACCTCAGTCCCACATCGAGGAGATTTAAGACTTCTGTTCAGTTTATAAAGCAAAGTACTACTACTAATTGCAACAACAAAATCATGATATTTTGGGGGCCTGTGATGGGCTTGTCGTTACCCAAGTTGGCTGCATTTGGGCTAGTAGGCTTCGACTTATTCGTACTTGGAATCGGGACTTGACTCGATTTTCGAAAAAGACTCGGGATTTGACCCGGGTTGTTACAGTTGGTATCAAGAGCAGGCTGTCCTTCGGAGTGTGTTAGATTTGGGGACCAAATTCTTTTTAAGGAGGGTAGTTTGTAATATCCCGGAATTTTTTTGTAATTTTAATAGATTAAAATTTGCTAGAAATTAGAATTAGAAGTGAATTGAAATTTAAGATAATTATATAATTTGACTTTATAATATAAATAGATTAATGAGTTTTGCTAATTTAATTTTTTTGGGCTTTAATTTAATGTTTAAGTTGGCCCAAGTTAATTATAATGGACCAATTAATAGCTAGATACAAACGTGTAAAAAAAAGATAGAGACATCGGTTATAAATCATTAGAAAACCCTAGCATCCGTGAAGAAAAGAGACGCCGCTAGAGAGAGAGAGAGAGAGAGAGAGAGAGAGAGAGAGAGAGAGAGAGAGAGAGAGAGAGAGAGAGAGAGAGAGAGAGAGAGAGAGAGACGCCGAGAGAGAGAAGAAGAAGAAGAAGAAGAAGAAGAAGAAGAAGAACACGAAAAGAGGAAGATTCATAACAAGTTTAGAAAAAGATGTAACGATTCTTGTATTATCTGTATATTCTTTTGTGTATGATATTATGTGTGAATCATATTTTCTTGATTATTTGTATATGTGATAATGTTTTGTTATATAATATGATATATATCCATGAGTTCTTTGTTTTGTCCATTGTGTTCGTATGACTAATTCGATTTTGTATGTATACTATATATAAAGTCTGAATTCTTGTAAAAATCGTATCTGACTCGTTATTTGTCATAATTTTATGATATTAGACTCTCTAAAAAGGTATTTGAATTAGCTACGACTTTTATTCTTTGTGTTTTTCGAAATTCGGTCTGCAAACGTGAGTTTTTCTGTGTTTTCTTGATCTGCCAGTGTGTTTTCGAAACTGAGAAGTCTAACTTTGAAAATTCATAGTAAATTGAGTCTTTATCCAAAAATTACGAGCGATACCATTCTGGAAAGCTCTTTTCGACCTCTGCACTTTGTGTTTCATTCCTCTGATTGACTTTTATTTTCGGAAAAGATATTGATACTCTATTTTTCGAATTTCGTATAAGATATAAGAATATTGTTTCAAAATGTATAAGATATAAGATACGAGAATCTTCGAATCCCTCATTCTCTACGTTATCGAACTCGTTCATAATTTATGCTATAGTTCCGAAACTAGCATTAGATACCCTTAGTAGGCGCACAAGTGTGCAAATTTAGATACCTATTAAGGGGGCGTAATTATTGAACTTTAGATGTCGGCTACTGGCAAAGTGTGGCGTATAAGAATATGAATAAGATCCCGGCTACTGGGAAAGTGTGGCTGTAGAGCAAGACTGTGGTATTTATAAGAATTTCGTTTATGTTTTAATTCTGTTTCTGTTCTGGATTTTAAAAATATAAACTTTGTGTTGGACTTGTTTTCGCAAATGTTTTGCAATTTATTATTGTTTTGAGAAAATCTGTTTTGTTAAAATGCACACTGATTTTGAGAATATCTGTAAGTCAATCAGTTACTTACTGAGCTATGTAGCTCACCCCTTTCTAATATTTCAGGTTGGTACGTTGTGGAAGCTTATTGAGAATATGGATGTGAACTTGTGAATTTCGTGCTATGTGTTTTGATGTAAATTATTGGTTAAGAATTGTTGTGCTATTAGAATCAATTTTGTTAAATTTCAAGATATGTATTATTGAAATTGTAGAGCCCCGTCTCCGATTTTATGTTTATGAATTATTGAGTTTGACCGCTGCTTTGACTTTCGTTAATTTTGGTTTTATTGAATAAAAAAATTATGTTTTATTTAAGTTTTGTATTTAGAATAATAGTCCGAAAAGTCGGGCTGTTACAATAGGTCTGTAGCTAATTCAACCAATCTAAAAACATTAGAAGCAAAACCACGATGCAAAAACAAACCAGTGACACAGCCTGCATGATGCATAGTTATCTCTGAGTAAGACTAGAAGCAACTTGGAAAAATAAGTATAATAAGGCTCTTGAAAAGATTTGATCTTGAGTCCAAAGTGACTTGGGCAGGGGCTATTTTTTCCATGTTTGTTAGGAACTATGTTGTTTCTTGATGATAACTAGATTAACTTAGTGAAAATTGTATAAGTAAAATGTAGCCTTCAAGGATATCATGCTTTTGCAGTATTCGTAGAAGGGTAGTTTAACTACGGATAAGACTCAGTGTAACATGCTTGTGCAATCCTGATGTGTATTCGTGATTTGTAATCCTGATGTTGAAGTTGAAGTATTAGTTTTTAGGCTGAATAAGTCATGTTGACTATTAATGGATATGTATAATAGGGAGGCTAATTGTAAATAGTCTATGCCTTGTAATTTTACATAAGTGAAATTGACCGTCTACGGATAACATCATTAGCCTTCTACGGATGTGGACAATGTACTGTCTACGGATAGCAGTACTAGATGTCTACGGATGTGATCAAGATACTCTCAACGGATACAACTCAAATAGCTTCTACGGATACACACTGTACTTTATGAAATGGACAGTTCAGACAGTACACATGGGTTGATAGAATTCACAGAGCATGGAAACCAGTATTTCTGGAAAACTCACGAGAAGAAGAAGCATTCTATTTTGTCTGGTCAAAAGTAGCATTTCTATAAAAGACAATCAACCAAGAAGGGCAAGCTACCAACATATGGACCACTACTCAGAATGGAGAAACAAGAATCTTGAACAGATTTACTTTTTGTATTATTAGCTGTTCGAAATATCTTGTAAACTTGGGATATATATAACCAAGTGTAGCACTATTCTAGAATAAGAGAACTCAGTTAGGCAATTTAGAGAGCTCAAAGCAATATCCTTTGTAAATTGCTGAAGCTAGAATAGTGTGTATGCAGTTGTGTGTTTATTCATAAGCATCAAATAGATTTCTTCTAAATAAAATCTCTCAGGTGGATAAATCAATCCACCTGAATTTTTAATTCTTGTGCTAGTTTATTTATTTGTTTTTCTGTTCTTGAATTTACTTTCATATCTCTACTGTTAAGAACTAAAGAATTTTTAAAGATTGTATTCAACCCCCCCCCCCCCCTACAATCTTGATTCATTGTATGGGAATAACAATGTTACTAACCGCATTAACAAAACTTTTAGCCGGTTTTTCAGTGAAGTAATTTTTACTGTATGGTCATTAAGTCATTAAAGTATGGAAATGATATTCCATACAAGTTCTTGCATGAAGTATGATTGTGAAAAAAAACATTAAATATAATATACATCAAAGTAGCATTAACACATAATATATAAATAACATAAAATATTTTGACCATACCTTGAAATATTCATCATACACCGGTCTTTTCACATAAATCATCTTCTTATCATCATCCCACCCAAACCCACTTGTAGAATGGAATTACCTCAGAAATTGTTAAAAGGAAGGAGTTGGATTTGATCTTCCTTGATGTTTCAGAATTTTTGTTTCAATTTATTTTTTCAACGATAGTAATAAAAGTAACTGATAATACGAGGAATGAGTGGGTAACTAGACATAGAAAGAGAATATAAAAACCTAGTAGGTAGCGGGGAATGAGGATAAAGGTGTATTGGATAAATCCAAAAATAAAGATGGTCAACGGGAATAAGAATTTTTCTAAAACAAATGGTAACAAATGGAATGGGCCCATCCATTTTCCTTTTCCCTTTGTTGATTTTCATATTCAATCAAACTCACGGTTATTGTATTTTTTATGGCAAGATTTAAATGTGTCAAATATAAATAATATAAAATTCCATGGAAGTTGCCCAGAATACCACATTTTTAACATCTGGTTGTCCTATTTATCCGATATTGCTCGGCGTGACTTTTATACCCACCAGAAACGCTTGTATCAGAGGCACATGTTTTTTAATATTATAACACAAAAATTATAAAAAATTCATCAGTTCTCTTCTCCTCAATTTTATATGATATTACATTTTTCCCCCTCCTTCTCACACACAAACATACTGCTCCAGCTCCAGCTACTGCCACCATCTTATAAGCGTTCTGCCGCTCCAGCACCGCTTTGTTTTCATCGTTAACAACCTCAATTCTAACCACTACTTACATATTTCTGAGGAATCATTGTAGTATACTAGAGATGCGGTTGAAATTAACTATAAACATGATGGGATAGATTGTCGAAAGAGGGGTATATAGATGATACTACTCGAACAAATGCATATTGACCTAACACGACTTAGTAAGAGGCGTATTCAGTACATACGCTTGTAGACATCACCTGCCCTTTATGTATCCAATTGACACTCGTGTATGAGTAAGGCGTAACAACTTGATTCATGGAACATAGTGGTGCATCAATTTGTTACTTGGCTAGCAGAAGCGTATCCAACTTAATTAAAAAAAAGAATAATTGACATATACATAGAGGTAGAGGCGTAACAACAAAAATGCACCTAGATATTGTAGGCCAAACATGCACCTGTTCTTGGCGAAACAATAAGATGCACTAATGGGTAACGCGTGTTAGCTGAGCAGTTAGGGCACTTCTTAGCGCTCGTTGGTATTTTGGGCATTTTCGGTCGATTAATAAACATTTTGGTCTTTTATCCAAAATCCCATTGATTATTACTTTTGAAAATTTAATATAAATTATTTGAAAACGATTTTAAATTTTTTTCCCAAAACTGCAACTTGTTTTTTTTCCCTGAAAATCATGTTTTGAACTTTTATAAATTTATATAAAAAAACCGTTTTAGGATTTGGCATTTCTATTACATATAATAATAACAGCTTTTTATTGAAAAAGGTTTAAAAATTGTTTAGTAAAATTCAAAAAACCGCTTTCTAAGCAATCATTTGATTTCTATAATAAAATGTTTTATCGGTATTTTCTTCACAGTACAAAAGTTTAAATAACGATTCCAAACGAAACCTTATGTTGCTGAATAATACTTCTAAAAATAAATTCGAATTTGTTTTCCAAAAAATAACATCGATAAACCTTAGTACTAACCAATGTTTTAAAAATCGGGAATCGAAACTAATGGGTTGAGGTACCGATTTAGAATTAATCGATAAATCGGGGATTAATCGGAGTAAAAAACAGTTGTATTTTAATATTTTAATATTATTTAATATATTATCACCAGCAAAAATATACATGTTACTCTTTCTATTTTTAATTACTAAAACCTCTACTTTTCCAAAAATATCACAAGCAAACCTTTACTTATTTATTATAAAACCTATTTTAATACTTTTAATTACAGGCAATTACCTTTTCAGCTAAAACATGTTACTTTTTCTATTTTTTCATTTTTTAAAAAACTATTATTAAATAATAACATTATTTATAACCAATTACCTTTTTAGCTAAAATACATTACCTTTTCTATTTTTTTAACAAAATCCTCTCTTTTTCTAAAAAAATCACGGGCAATTACCTTTTTCAACTAAAACATGTTATTCTTTCTATTTTTCTTTATTAAAACCCCTTCTCTTCCAAAAATATCACGGGCAAACCCTTACTTATATATTTTAAAATATATTCTAATACTTTTAATTATGGGTAATTACCATTTCAGCTAAAAATAAAATATGTTATTTTTTCTATTTTTTTCATTTTGTTAAAAAAACTATTATTAATTAATAACATTATTTATAACCAATTACCTTTTCAGCTATCACCGGAAAACCCTTACTTATTTATGTTAGGTCCAAAGTATCGTAGAAGGGGGGTTAATAGGATACTCACAAATTATTCAGGTTACAGTAATCAATACAAAAGATAGAATTTAAGGCACTATTAATTTCTTCTGTAGAATTTCTCAAGCTCTTAAATTCTTCAGCGTAAATGATCAACTGCAAAACCAACTGAAGAAGTCGTTGTCTTCAATTCTCGAATTGTAGGCTTAGGAAAAAGTATCGAAGGCCTAGAGTAAATCCTGGCCGTTCATTTCCTCACTAACCTCTGACAAAACTTGAATGTACACTACCTGCTCCAATATTAAAAAAACTATCGAAGGCAAAGTTTTCTTTTCCTTCGATAGATTTAAATAAAATCTATCGAAAGAACTACTTTGTTTATTTGAGAGTAGTTCGATAGTTTTATAAATAAAACTATCAAACTAACACCTTTTGTCCACTTCGATGGTTTCTGAAAAAGAAACTGTCGAATTGGTTTTTCCTTCCTTGATAGTTTTTATCAAACCTTTATTTCCTCTCTCGATAGTTTTTCATAAATGAAAACCATCGAATGTTTTTATTTGCATTTTGATCCTTGAAGATTCTATCTTCTTGCAGCAAGGATATTGCACTTCAATTTAACCTAAACATACCTTATTAATTTCTTTTAACTTCCAGGATGTTTCAGGTCTGACTTAAATCAATTTCTTCCGAGATGATAAACATCTTGATCTTCTTAGTGCTGACAACTAGTGCAACCGATTTGGTTCACAAATGAGTAACACTTGATCAATACCTCTACGTCTTCAATACAATACAATTGATAAGTCTTTTGTCGTTCTGGTTGCTTCATTAAAAATCACTGAAATCCTCTAGTACTAACTCTTTATCATTCAAATACTTCTGTAGTCTTGAAAGTCTTGTTTCTTTATTTGTCACTGAGGCTTGAACATATTAATGAACTTCTTTCCGTAACCTGTTTACGGACTTCAAGAATACATACCATATTTTGATTTTTTGAATTTGTCGTTTCTTCTGTTCTTCTGGATTCCTGTGCTTCAGTTAATATTATAGGTTGTCTTGTTCATTTGTTGAGTTGTATTTATCTCTGTTACATATTATGTTACATTATGCTTTATAATTTATTTTGAAACCTATTTTAATACTTTTAATTACGGGCAATTACTTTTTTAGCTTAAACATGTTACTTTTTCTATTTTTTTCATTTTTTAAAAAAACTATTATTAAATAATAAAATTATTTATAACCAATTACCTTTTTAGCTAAAATACATTACCTTTTCTATTTTTTTTCTAACAAAATCCTCTTTTTTTTTCTAAAAAATCATGGACAATTACCTTTTTCAACTAAAACATGTTACTCTTTCTATTTTTTCTTAGTAAAACCCCCCATTTTCCAAAAATATCACGGACTGACTCTTACTTATTTATTTTAAAACGTATTTTAATACTTTTAATTACGGGTAATTATCTTTTCAGCTAAAACTTGTTACTTTTCTATTTTTTCATTAAAAAAAACTATTATTAAATAATAACATTATTTATAACAAATTAACTTTTCAGCTAAAAAACATTACCTTTATTAATTTTTCTAACAAAATTCTCTCTTATTCTAAAAAAAAATCACGGGCAATTATCAGTTTGTTCAACTAAAACATGTTATTTTTTCTATTTTCCTTCTTACTAAAACCCCTCCCCTTACCAAAATATCACGGGCAAATCCTTACCTATTTATTTGAAAACCTATTTTAATACTTTTAATTACGAGTAATTATCTTTTCAGCTAAAACATGTTATTTTTTCTATTTTTCATTTTGTTAAAAAACTTTTATTAACTATTAACAATATTTATAACCAGTTACCTTTTCAGCTATCACCGGCAAACCCTTACTTATTTATTAAAACCTATTTTAATACTTTTAATTACGGACAATTACCTTTTCAGCTAAAACATGTTACTTTTTCTATTTTTTCATTTTTTAAGAAATTATTATTAAATAATAACATTATTTATAACCAATTATCTTTTCAACTAAAATACATTACATTTTCTATTTTTTCTAACAAAAACCTCTTTTTTTAAAAAAAATCACAGAAAATTATCTTTTTCAACTAAAACATGTTACTCTTTCTATTTTCCTTACTAAAACTCCTCCCTTTCGAAAAATATCTCGGACAAACCCTTACTTATTTATTTTAAAACTTATTTTAATACTTTTAATTACGGCAATTTACTTTTCAGCTAAAACACGTTACTTTTTCTATTTTTGCTTACTAAAACGTCTCCTTTTCCAAAAATATCACGGGCAAACAATTACTTACTTATTTTAAAATCTATTTTAATACTTTTAATTACGGAAATTCCCTTTTCAGCTAAAACACGTTACTTTTTCTATTTTTGCTTACTAAAACGTCTCCTTTTCCAAAAATATTACGGGCAAACAATTACTTATTTATTTTAAAACCTATTTTAATACTTTTAATTATTTAGAAAAGTTTAACACGCCTACTTATTTTTTTAGCAAATGCAATTAATAAAATATTAAAACATAAATAATCAAAATAACAACTATTAATAATAATCCGTGCATCGCACGGGTTTTAAGCTAATATCTATAAAGATTAATCGAATTTTAAAAATTGAATGGATCCGCCACCTTGTTGAGAATTAATTGGAGATTAATCGGTGAAATAGGGAACTAACTACTAAGAGGTCGTTTGGTTGACATATATTAACGTGGGTATTTGAAACACCTGAGAAATTAGAAATTGCAAAGTTGTTTGGTTACATAAATCACGGGTATTAGAAATTAATTAGGAAGTATAAATACCTATAAAATATGGGAAGTTCGTTACACACTCCCACCTAGATTATCCACACTTCCCCTCCTAAAAAATAGCTATATTTTACACTTCCTAATTACTTTAAATAGATGGGAAATTAAAATTACTTTAGAAAATTAATTCATGTTGTATACCAAACAAGCACTAAGAGCATCTCCAATGGGAGCAATCCCTTAGCTAAAATTTAAATTAGCATGCCATAATTACGAATTATAAAGATTATGTAAAAAAAGATGTACTCCAATGGTTCATTTCTCTTAGAAAAAAATTTAGCCAAACGTAACCTCCTTACGTTGGCTATATTTACTGAATCTCTAGGGACCTATAGCACTATTCCACATCATCTATTGTCTTAATAAAATGACATATTCTATTTTTAACGATCTAAAATAATAATAACATACTACTCTTAAAATATAACCAATTATTATAGCTAACTCCATTGGAGCACAATATCTTACAGGTTCAACAAATTTTCAATAATCAGTATTTTAGCTTATTTTAACTAACTACTTTAGTCAATACCATTGGAGATGTTCTAATAGTGTATATTTGTATTTTTCGCATTGTGTTTGGGCCCACTCGGATCCAAATTTTGCTTAATGGGCCAGACCCAAAATTCTGAACAGTACTTGGATTTAGAAACCAACATTCTGGTTCATTCCTAATTGGTACCAGCTCTCTCAAACAAAACCCTCGCTGTCACAATCTCACATTCTCACTCGTGTGCAATTCATCTTAATAAAAAAACTAAAATAAGAAAATGTCTTCAGGAATGAAGAAAGGCGGCAAGTCTAAGGTGAAGGAAGAAGACAACTTAGATTACGATGATGATGATTTTGTAGATACCAAGCCCAAAATAAAACAACAACCTCAGGATGATGATTTTCAAGACAACAAGCCCACCACCACCTCTAACAAGGTTACTTTACAGCCCCCTGCTTCCTCATCGAATCTTTTATTTATTTAATTTGTTTGGGCATTTTTTTTTCCTCTCGTTGTTTTGTTTATTGATTGAGACGTAATGCTAGGTATCCCAAAAGTTTTACAAAAACTTTTACAAATTGATATGACATGATAAATGACGAGTTTTAATTCGTGGACGCATGTTTATGCACGCGGGGTCTCATATTAATATTAGAAAACTTACTATTTATTCATGTGCCACGTAGATTTTGGGAAGAATTTTAGTAACAATTTTTGGGGTATCTAGTATTTTTCATAAAATAAATTAAAATGGGGTTGTGTTATTTATATGTGTTTGCAGAGAAAGAGGGTTAAAAAGGAGGAGGAGATGGAGGTAAAATTTGAGAATAATGGTGGTGGTAAAAAAAGGGAAAAAAAGAGTTTTACTTTGCCTGGCCAGAAACGAGACCCTCCTGATGAAGTACTTACCATATGTCTTCCTTCTGCCTTTTCTTGCCCTGTTCTCTTCTTTAAATGTATTAAGTGGTGTCTTACATTGTTATATATCTTCGATTTTTCAGAGAGACCCGTTGAGGATTTTTTACCAGACTTTGTACGAGCAAGTGCCTACTAGTGAGATGGCTGCTTTCTGGTAACACTTTCTTTTGTCCTGTTGTTTGGATTTTGGATTTAAGTCGTATGTGTTATTCCTTCACTATGTGGTTGAATTTTTTGTGAATATATGGACGAGTTCCTTGGAAAAGCCCAATTCCTCAAATTTAGGATTTACTGTATGTTGTCTGTTTTAAATGGTTTGTTACGCTCATTATCATTTTCAAGTTTTTACGTGAGATCTTCAGTTCATGGTATTTGTCCAACATGCTAGGGGAATGAATGGGATAATTTAAAAGGACTAGTTCTGATAGGCTATAAGAGAAGACATGATCGGATTCTGGAGTTATCAAATTAGTTTATTGAACTTACTATGATATTATTATTTATGAAGGATAACAGTGATACAACTTGCTCACATTATAATCTAATAAAAGAAACTGAGGTTTGTTCATGTTCACTCCCTAATGCCTGTGAGTAGTGAACATTTCCAACTAATTTATATGGACCATGCTATCAGAGCCTTGTATGCATTGCAGTGTTCCCTTGAGTATAAGCTAACATCAAATTGCACTGTTATACATGATAGAAACTTGCACACTTACCTTGAGATAAAAAATCTATGTCGTACATACCTTTATAACCCCTGCTGTGTATGTCTCTGTTGTGTATTTTACTATTGCCTGGTTGAGCTGCTTCAAATTGTTCTGGTGTATGCCTAGAAAATTAAGTAGAGACTGCAGTATACGCCCTAATGAATAGGTAATTCCCAATACACGTAGATCTTGAAATCAGGTGTTTGTCAAATTAATTTTTTTTTACTTCGATAGGCTATTCTTTCCAGTCTTTTGACTGTATTTTAATATATGCTTTTGCCACAGCCTGTTTATAAATAAAGTATAAACACGCAGTCAAAGGATAATTAAGGTAATATGCTGCATGTGGATTTTCCTGCCTTTTTCCAAGTTAAAGCAATAAAATACCTTTGATAATGTATGTGTTATTGTGTTAAAGGATGTTTTTGTGTTTTCATAAAATTCTTGGGTCTCTTTTGGTCAGGATTTCTTTCAGTTTTGATTCATTCCATCTTTTATAGCTCAACTTGTTTTTTATTCTGTTTGATTATAGAAATTTTAGCAGTAGTGGTTTCTTTTAGCATTTGGTTTACCTTTAAGCATCATGGATGACCCTCCGATCTTCCATGCTAGAATGTGTAATTTGTACGTAAACCACATCTTCTGGTCTTTACTATATTATGGATCTAGATTTTGGCATGCATCTCTCTGTCAGTGTTGGATTTCCGAAAGGAAACCTTTTTCTATGATTTATTCAAGAGAAACACATTAATATAATTTAACTCTCAAGCTTTTAGACTTTATATACATCATGCTTTGTCAACCTGCCTCGCTCTTGATATTTTTGTACTGCCAGTTTGGCTCTCATATCAGTTATTATGTACCTTTAGTGGGGAAGTTCATGTTTGAATGCATTGCAGGATGATGGAGTCTGGCTTGCTACCTTTCGAGAAGGCATATGAAGTTTTTCAGAAGAAATTGCAGATGAAACAGCAGCAAAAACTAGCTTCACCAATGAAAGCTGTCGTCACTGTAAAGAAAGAATCTGGTAGTGTTAAAAGAAATATTATGTCATCAGCAGAGCAGACTACAACAAAGAAATCTATAGGCACTGTAAAATCATCCAAGATGGGGAAGTCTGATGATAATCAAACCGATAACCAGTCAGATGATGACTTTGCATCGCCTGTTGATAAAGGGAAGAAACCAAGAGCTGGGAAGAAGTCAAAAGCCACATAATTCAGCAGAGCAATATTATACTGATAATCAGTTTCACAATTTTTGTAGTTGTGGTGTGTTTCATTTAAATCCCAAACTTTTAATTCTCAAAGTCGCTAAGTTTTGTCCAGAAATACTATATCTAAAGAGAGTACGTAGTTTCTTGAAAAATAGTAGACTTTAAGAAAGTCTATAGAATTCTATGTAGGGGTGAGCATAGAAATTTGAACCGGATTATCCTAATCTTTGATCCGGTATTTAATTTTTAAAGTCCGGAAACTTGGATATCCTTCGAAAAATTCGGATCGAATATACGATCAGAATTTTGTTATTAATTTGGATTTGGAATTTGAATATTTTCAAATTATGATCCTGATCACCACTTTTTATATAACTGGATATTCGGTTACGATCTGATTTTTAGTATTTATTAAAATAATAATTTATATATTTAACAAATAGTAAACATATTAATAATAAATAATTCAACTCCGATTTATTATATTAAACAATAAATTATCAATAAGTAGTTAATAATGTATTATTTGATTATATAAGCACTTTAAGTGTAAAAATATAAGAATAAGTTTAAAATTGTAATGTGAATTTTTAAATACAATCTCATGAATTTGAACTTGGAAATCTCGTAATCTCACGTAAATTTCTTTAAATCAATTTTAGCTTTCTTTAGTTTAATTGTTTTATTTAGAGTGACTTATTATTGAGTTGTATCATTAGAATTTTTTTAAATAAACAAAGCGAATAAAAGAGTTTTTTAATTAATTATTTTATTTAGAGTGACTTACTAAGGAGTCGTAACATTAGAAAAAACTTTAAAAACAAAGAGAATGAGAGAGTAATCTCTTTAATTGTTCACTTAAAATTTTAAATTTGAGAAGTAGTATATTAATATTATCTCTTAAAAATATTTATAAGAATTAAGTAAAGAAATGAGATTAGTGTATGATGGGATAAATTTGAACTAAAGTATGAAATTTTTTATATCTAGATATTTTATTGTGTACCAAATTATATCCACATATATATATATATATATATATATAATCTATACTATAATATTATAAGCAAACCACCCTCTATTTGGTTATTTGGTTGGTATTTTTGTCATCTCTATTTCGTTGGTAGTTTGGTCCTCTAAATAATAACCGTTAGATGTAAATAAAGATAAATGAGAACAGTTTGATGTAAAATTAAAAGAATATTCTGTTTTTGATATCTAAAATGCTCCCACGGGTTCAAGGTTCGAATCTCGTTAACAATATATTAAAAAATTTAAGATCAAAATACAAATAAATGCTAATAAAATAAGATAAAAAATACTAAAAAAATCATATAAAAAAATACTATTATAATCAAACTACCATCTATTTGGTTGGTTGGTAGTTTGTTTCTCTAAATAATAACCGTTAAATATAAATATAGATAAATGAGAACCGTTTGATATAATATTAAAAGAATATTATTTTTTTAGTATCTAAAATACTCCCACGGGTTCAAGATTCGAATCCCGTCAACAACATATTATTATTCTTATTAAATATTTATATCATCTATTTTTCTAAGCTACATTCAAAAGTTCAAGATATTATTCCGTCGACAACATATTAAAAAATTTTAAGATCAAAATACAAATAAATGCTAATAAAATAAGATAAAAAATAATAGTAAATCATATAAAAATACTAAAATAATAAATTAAAAATACTAAAATTCATCCGTGCATCGCACGGGTTATAGGCTTGTAATATTATAAGCAAACCACCCTCTATTTGGTTGGTAGTTTGGTCATTTAGTTTGGTCCTCTAAATAATAACCGTCAGATGTAAATATAGGTAAATGAGAACCGTTTGATGTAATATTAAAAGAATATTATTTTTTTGATATCTAAAATGCTCCCACGGGTTCAAGGTTCGAATCCCGTCAACAACATATTAAAAAATTTTAAGATCAAAATACAAATAAATGCTAATAAAATAAGATAAAAAATACTAAAAAATCATATAAAAATACTATTATAAGCAAACTACAATCTATTTGGTTGGTTGGTAGTTTGGTTCTCTAAATAATAATCGTTAGATATAAATATAGATAAATGAGAACCGTTTGATATAATATTAAAAGAATATTATTGTCTTGGTATCTAAAATACTCCCACGGGTTCAAGATTCGAATCCCGTCAACAACATATTATTATTATTAAATATTTATATCATCTATTTTTCTAAGCTACATTCAAAAGTTCAAGATATTATTCCGTCGATAACATATTAAATTTTTTTAAGATCAAAATACAAATAAATGATAATAAAATAAGATAAAAAATAATAATAAATCATATAAAAATACTAATAATAAATTAAAAATACTAAAATTCATCTGTGCATCGCACGGGTTATAGGCTTGTATATATATATATATATGATAAGATAGATTTTATCCAAAATTTTGGTCATGTACCGAAACCAAATTTGAGTAGGTTTTTTAAGTTGAATAGAATTGTCAATGTAAAAAATTTGTAACTTTTTTTCTGTTCGGTAATAATCACTAAATCATCATTAAATTAAAAATAATTTCGTTAATTAGTATAAGAATAAATTATATAAAAAATCTATACATTGCACGGGTTATTAGCTAATGCACTTTAAGATGCATAAAAAACATAACTCTTGTCAGTTTCAAGGCATGTCTGACCACCTTACATAACAAACCTATAATACTGGAATGTTATGCTCCTATACGGGAAACTCTTTAGTCTTGATCATTGTGCTTAGTGTGTGCCTAGACTATGTAGCTACAACTCTTGTAATAGATTGTACATCGGTCAAATGTAATAAGAATGTATCTGGGAGAAGATCATCCTTGATCATGCCCCCTAAATTCAAAAAGAAGGCCTTTAATAAAGAGGTTACAGGGGTTGAAGTGAAATTGTTCTAAGGCAAGATTAGAGAAGTTCAGAATTTTCTGATTAGAGAAGTCCAAATTCGAGAAGTCAATAAGGTTGATTAGAGAAGTCAAGGAAAACAGTTTCGAGAAGACAAGAGAGCTAATTCGAGAAGTCTGGGATTAGAAAAGACTACACGCTAATTCGAGAAGTCTGCATTAGACAAGTCCAACTTGACGTGATTCGAGAAGTGAAGAAATGTCTGATTCGAGAAGTCCAGTTATTGAGTCAGCCATATCCAGAGTTATCGAATGCGGGACTTAAGCAATTTGAAGAAGACAAATTCTGAAGATCAAGACAAAGAGTCAGTAAACCCTGTGCTCCTGTAAGTGGTCTAAAACAAGTCAAAGGTGGTATAGCTAAAGAAGTGGATCTATGTCAACAAAGAATCTCTTATGCAAATTTTGGTTAGACATAGACGGTTAAGACAATTTGTCGCTTTCCCGATTTGTAAAAGTGAGTTGTGCATAACTCTATAAGTGCACAGATCACACACTTTAGCTGTTGACATTTTTAAAAGTATAAAAATCAAAACTATCTATATGAGAAGACGAAGTTGAGAATACAAGTTGTATTCACAGGTTGTAGCAACACTTACTTATCTCTTGCCGCAAGAGCCGACTGAGATACAATCAATCGGCGCCTCGCTCTCTCCCGAATTGGTAGAAAGAAGTATACCCCTGACGAGGAGGTTGTTCGCATATTCGACCTGAAAGGGAGATTGTCAACCAAAATCTAATAAAACCCATTAGATTGAAAAGTAAACTCTGTTATTATTTCAATTTTACAAACACTTTCACACATAGAGTTGCGTGTTGTTTCAAAAATCAGTGATAATACATTCAAATCAAGTACATTTAAAAAGTAAAGTAAAAGAACAAATTACTTTATAATTTTCAAAGTTAACGATCATTTATCAAAATATAATATATATATATATATATATATATATAAATTATAATAAATTTTATTCTATTAATTTTGAATTGGATTACAAGAATTTAAATCCGGTGTAAATGGATATCTAAAATTCGGATATTCAATTAAATGAATAAAAATAAAATTTGATTCATATTACAATAATTTAGATCCGATGTAAATGGATATCTAAAATCTGGATATTCAATTAAATTCAATAAGAATAAAAAATTTATAATCTAAATAATCCAATATCCAATTTAAATTTCAATAACGTTGTCTAATACCCTATTTATTGGTAATTATCTCTCTTATATGTAATCTTTATAAATCCGTTATCAATTTTAATTAGGGATCTTTGATTTATTATTTCAAACCTCTTTCACTACTTCTTTCAAGTGTCTCCCTTGATTATATTTTAAAATATCCTACCACATATTTTAAAATAGATATTCTAAAATAAATCTAATCCCATCAGATTCTAAAATATTAGCTTAAATCTAAAAATAATATATATAATAGTATCCATAAGCTGTTTTAAAATCAAATCTATATTTGCAATCAAAGAAAAATCTAATATTTGTAAGAAAATTATTAAAGAATCCAAAAAATAATTTAAAAAATATTCATAAATATCATATATCATATTATAATTTGTTATAAAATATGTTAAATAAAATGAATCTCTTACATTCACATCAAATACATAAACTAAAATTTGCTATCTTATCATCACATTATTTGAGAGAATATTTTGAATTTGTTTTGAATTTCTTACTATTCATAATATAAAACTCTTACAAGAAAATTAATGTGCAATATATTAACAATTTCCAAGCATTTGACACTACCCACCTTCCCACTATTTCACCACCGACCTATTGGTGGTGCTTGCTTTTAGTTTACATTCTTATAATTATTATTTGTACTCTTTTAGATGTGATCCAAAATAGCCAACACTCAAAATTTTTAGGATCATAATACTTATTTGAGTTTTATTAGTGGTCACATAATTAAAATAACATATGTTAAATAACTTAATAATTGTGTTCCTTAATTTAAATAATCTGAAATATATGCAACTGAATTATTATCTGAGAGAGACTCTTACAAGTTTAACTAAGCATCAACAATGTAAATTACAATTAAACTATTAAGAAAACTAAATAACATTATAGACTTGTTACCTTTCAATTCGATTATTTTATTTTAATCTGAGCCTATAGCTTTTAGGTTCTTAATATTTATTTTTACCAGGGTTCTTATATTTTTCCTAGGAAACAAATATATCTAGAATTCTTATAATATTATTGGCAAGAGTAGTAATTTTTTCTTTCAAATATACTTATAATATTACATAGTAAGTTTATATTTACTATTTAAAAAACAAAAAATTTATAATAATTAAAAAATAAATTTTCCAACTATTTTAAAAATATTGTTTTTGCTAAATATTTTTTATATTATTTTCAATTAGTTAAATATTTCAAATATATAAATTTTGGTTAATAAAAGAGTGAAAAAATTGAACAACTTTAATATGCAAATAAATTGGAAGGCGAGAAGATACTAATATACAATCATTTTGTCAAAAGTCATCCAATTTCCTAACTAACATTTCTTCTCTAAAATTACTATGTAATTAAATTAATTTTGCTTATATTTACTGTAAGTTGACAATGTTTATATAAGTTGCCTACTGCCTAGCTAGAGTTTCAACTGTCAAATTCAAACCACTATGATGTAAGTTTGCATATTATGCGGGAGTTTTAGAAAATAGGCGGGAATGAAGACACGTGAACTAACTACGTAGATGAAGTGTGAGTATCCATATTATATTCTTATCATAATATACTTGGCGCTCAAGCTAACTTTAACACGGTAAAGATTAAACTTATATGTGCACATATTTGTTTAAAAGAATTCATCAAAAAAATATGATTTGGAATTTCCTCCTTTTATCTGCAAATTAATTTTTATGGTTAATTACTATTGTAATGTCTGCAAAATTTGTAAATGGATGTTGGAGTTCTAAAATTTACAATTAAAAAATATTCTTTTACTTTCAAACAATTTAACCTGATTGTACAAATGTACTAATTGTGCACAATTTTATTTTATAGCAATTAATAACATTAATAAAATATTAATTATATATAGTTAAAAATACAGAAAAATTGTTATGAAGATGATAATCCACAAATAAAAAAGATAATGAAAATTAATTAAGGGTAAAAGCAGGATGTATTGTAGTAAATTATTTTTGAATAACTATATTCTAAAAAACAGTTTTTTATAAGAAAGATCACCATGAAAATGAGGATGCCAAAATTAATTTAATTGGTATCTTCATTTTGACTTTTGAATCCTCATTTTAACTTTTTACCGCAACCTTACCAGTAACCAGAGTGCAAAACATACCAGCAGTAGTAGTGTACAACACAGAAATCACCGCCCACAAAATCATAAGGAACAAACCCTAGTGAGAGGACCTATATAGAGATAAAGATATCTGAAACACTCCTGCACAGCTTGTCTTGAAATTAAAAGAAAGAGAAAGGGAAGAGCTAAGAGAGAGAGAATGAGGAACAGCAACAGGAGTACACAGGTCTGGGCAAGTGAAAAGGAGTACGAGGTAGCTGAGATCTTACTCAATCTTCCTCAGTTGTTTTCCTGTTCCTCGCCCAGTTTTAGGATTGCGTCACTTCTTTCCACTTCATGCTGGGGTTCTTTTAATAACAAGAGAAGAAGATCCGCCATTGAAGATGATGATGAAGAGGTTGCAGTCGTCAACAAGGACATCCAAGCGACCACTCCTCTTAACAGAGCTGTCACTCCCTCACCCTCTCCTCATCGCGGCTTGAACACACCACGCCGCAATAATGGTTGCAAGATTAAGGTAAGCATCTATATATGTCTCTACTTTGTTAATCTATGTTCTTTATGTTTTAATTTGGCCTTTCTACACACACACACACACACACACACTTGTGTGTATAAATCTTTCCGTGTCTTCTATGTTCTGAAGTTTTAATTTGTCTCATTTATTCACACACACTGGTATATGATTTCATGTATATATATACACAGTACACACATCTATTTATTTTTGTGGTTTCGGGTTTTTTGTTCTGTAAATTCTGGAATTTTAGGCGCCATGACTCGGGGGTGATTCCCTGGTTTTAGGAGTTTTTAGATTTATGTGTCTGTTCCTCTGTTATGTTAATTTGTAATGTACAAGTTCTTGTGTAAAGTAATAAATTGATTATGTGTTGGCCTTTTTCTTTAGACAACCAAGGAGGACTTGCAGAAGAAGATTGAGGAGCTAACCCAGTGCAGAGATTCACTCAAAAGGGTGAGTACCTTATTTATCTTCTTTTTTGTTTTCGGGTTTAATTATTTTGTTCATTGCTGGTTCGTCAACAACGATTAACTTTCTGCTCATAATCAAATCTTGCAGGGGGTAGCCAAGGTCGGGGAATACTACGACCAGCTTTTGACTGAGAATTCATTTCTCAAAGCTAAGAGACAACATCAGGTTTTAATTATTTTCCATCTTTTTATTCAATTCTTATGAGGCAACTTTAAATTATTTTTAAATGTCTATCTCGCAACTTTAAATTGGCCAATATATATAATGTTATGTTCTGCTGTGGAATGATAGAGGAGGTCCATGTTTATGCTATAATGTTATGTTCCGCGTGGATTGATAGAGAGAGAGGTCCATGTTGATGCTGATGCTGTGTGTATATTTTGGAATCCACTGTTCAAAAGAACTGACGATTTGATTCTTGATTTTTTACAGCTGAGAAAGTGTTACGTGAAAGAGGGAAAGACCAAGATCACTAACGGTTTGAAGAATGGTGACTAATGCTGCTGTTGTTCCTCCTCAGAGAGAATGGCCAATGCTGCTGTTGTTCCTGCTCAGAGAGACAGGTCATTGGTGCAGGACGGGTCATTGGTCCTGAGAAATTGAAGGCCCCAAGCAAATTTCAATATATATGGTTTAGTTTTTTGGTGCTGCTTTTATCTTCGATTGTTTTTGGCTCTCCTTTAAAAAGAATTGTGCCCCTAGTTTTTGAACTTTTTTTGTGACTATACATTTTTACTTTCTTTGTTTGCGTATTTGAAAAATATGCCCTCATCTCATTTTTTTTACAGTTTTTTTACACTGTTTGGCACGCATTTTAAGGCTCCTGTATAGTTCGTCAACTTATTTTTAAAACTTTCTTTTTCTAAATAAAAATTTAAATAATATATTTTTATTCAGAAAAGGAAAAAATTTAAAATAACTTATCAAAGTAAATATTAAAGTAGTCTGTCGAGCTCCATCTTCTAATGTAAAGAATTGAGGGGATGGAGGGAGTAATTATTCGTGTGACTCGCATTCATTTGTATAAGCTGTTTGGTCTCGGCTCATAAACCGAACAATACAAGGTTGTCAAGCTTTGCCACCAAAAGTCAAGTGACCCATTTGGTGGAAATTCAGGCCAAAATATGAGTTGTAATGGGCTTGCTGTTGGCAGGGTAATGGACCATTCTTCCTGGCCTCTTGCATACGAAGTCGGGGAAAAATTGGTGTTAAACAAGTCAAAAAATGCCAAGCAACTGAAGCCAGGATAGGAAAAAGATAATTAAGATCAAGTAATGGTGGGAAAAGCCCAGCCCATCCAAAGTCCAAGCCAAGTCTCGTATACTTCTTTTTTCCTATTTTCGGATTGTATTAACCAGATAATTGTTAATAAATTAATGTCTGAAAAAGAATAATTGTTATCGATAACCTGTACCTCGTACATTTCTAAATACTAAATTGCATACCCCGCCAGATGGGAATAAGTTGTTTCTAAACGAATGTCACACTAAAAAGTTATGAGTGAGACTGTTGACGAACGAATTGAGCTGATTGTTAAGAAACTCGACGAATGAATTGAGCTGATTGTTAAGAAACTCGACTCCGCTTGATTCAGTTTGTTAAAGAATTTGAGTTTGAATAATCAATTTTGTTAAAAAGTGAAATTGAGTTTTTTTGTTGTTGAACTCGACTCAACGACTCGAACTCGAGTTCAACTTGTTAAATTCGGTATTCGACTTTTATACATTTAAAAAAACATCTTATTTATATAAATAATAAATTAACTAATCATCTACTAATCTTCTATCACCATTTACCAATTGAGAAAAATATGGATTGGGATAATTCTAGTACTATTTCAAATTTTACTTTTTACTTTTTAGTTTTATTCAGTTTATCTTTTAGTTTTCAATTTTATTTTTTATTTTACTTTTTAAAGGGGTGTAGACAATATCTCTATCTAAGCTCGACTTTAGTTTTTGGATTTTAGAAGCAAATATAATTTTTAACTTTGGGCTCAATCTGCTCCATCTTAAAAAAAAGTCTGAAATAAAAATAAAATAAAAAAACTTAACGACAAATTTGGGTTTGACTCGAACTCGAAATCGACTTGATTACTCATTAAATAACTTGATACTCAACTAGGTTGATAACGAACTGTAGTTCGTAGAAGAATTTGATCGATAAGTTAATTGAGCTTGGTTCAACTTGATAGAAAAAAGCTCGACTCCAACTTGAACTCGGTGAAACTTGGTTTGACTCCGTTTACGGTTCTAGTTATGGATGTTTTTTGCCTCTTGTAAGAGATCAAAAATCCAAATTAAACAGAACCATAACAATATGTGTGTCCTTTTATATTATTTTTTTAAATCCATTTCCGGTTTTGATTTAATCTAAATTATAATATCTCTCATTTTTTTACAGGATGTCGAGGATTCGAACTTGTTAAAGACAAGACGAGTGCGTATGTTCAATTAGTTAGTAATTCACTGATTATTCATAGCTATAAAACTATAAAATTACAAACACCAACAAAATTGATTTTAAAATATCAGATGTGTGTTGTAGATGGAGATTTAGAGCCCGTTTGGGTGAGCTGAAAATTATTGCTTATGAGTTAAAGTCGTTTAAAATGATAAGTGACAAGTGAAAATCATTTGTTTGGGTAATTTTGTATTATAAATGACTTATAAATTGTTAAAAATATAAAAATAAAAATAAATTTAATAAGTAATACATTTGAATGATAACATTATTTTTTATCAAATAAAATTAGTTATTCAAAAAATTACCTTCTACCAACTTTTGATTTTAAACTATTTTTTCAAATTTAAATGATTTTCGGACTTATTACACAAACATAAAATTTTAAACTTAAAATCAAAAATCACAAGTCGTGGCCAAACAGGCTCTTAACTAAGTTTATTAGTGGTTAAATTTAATTTTGGGCCAACCCGAATGGATAATGGGTCATTGGCCTATTTTGGTAGTTCCCTATCCTTGTAAATAGGAAAATCAGTCAGATTTTTTAAATCCCACGGTCGAGATCATCTAGAGGGTTCTGATGGGGCATATATAATATGATCGTAAGCTGGGCTGCTTCTTTTTTGCATTGTTTACTCGGCGCCGCATTCGATTTATATTTTTTCTTTAGGGCTTCCTTTCATCTGTGTGTCTTTTATTGTGCTTTTAATTTATGCAAATGATGAGTATTTAGTTAATCAAATTATGAGAAGCTCGCTTTCAGGCCAGCAATGTTTATTTCTCGTACTTCCATGACTCTGATGCATATATCTTTTTCTCTATTTATTTATATATAGTATTTGAGTAAAGTTATTATATTAAAAGACATATATATGATGATTATATATAAATCTGCACACACATGAAAATATATTTAGGGATTTGGTCTCCAGTCACCGATGAATGTTAACCACTGTTGCTATGTTTTATTGCGGAAGGTGATTATCGCTATAGTGACTGTCGTTATGTTTTATTGCGGGAGGTGATTACTACCGTTATATTTCATTACGGGGGTGGTTGGTATCTCACGGTGACGGTGAAGAGCATCCATATATTTATATCACATATTACTAGATATTAATTAATAGTTTGTTGTTTGTTGTTATCATTTTTCAATTGCAGTATTCAGAATTCAGAAGCAAAGCTTACTCCTAGAGTGGAGGTAGATTTGGGAGAGATTAAACCTAAGCTTTAACCCAAAACATCATCTTCTCTTGATGGGAGCGGATATGTATTATTGATATTTGATTGTAACAAAAACTAAAAAAACCTAATATGAAAATTGTGGTCACTTTCTAAACAAAAAAAATTACAGTTTTGGTTATGAAATTGGATATTTACTAAAAATTTTACTTTTTTTTCGATTTTACTATTTTTTTCAAAATATTTGCAAAAAAAAATTGTTTTAATTTTTTTTTAAAATATCAACTCTTATAAAATATTTTCAATAATATGTTTTACAACCAAATACAATCTGTTAGTAGAAATTAGTTGATTTAATTTGCATATGTGGTTCAAATAGGTTGCATTTGATTGATTTGGTTACATAATATTTTTGTAAATTTTTTTTTAAAAAATAATATTTTTGTAAATTTTATTTTGAAAGGGTATATTTGCAAAAAAAATATTTTGGATTGGGTATTTATGAAAAAAATCCGAAAAAATTTTAGTTGTATTTATTTGCAAGTTTTAAATTTTCAAAAAGAAAAAGGTAAACAATAAAAGTCGTACTTTTGTAATAAAAGTTTAAAAAAATACACATTGTGCACAAAAACAAGTAAAAATGATGTATCAATGAAAAAACCTCCTATATTTATTTGGAATAGGCAAGTATTACCATAAAAATTGGTGTAGCAAACTTACGATGAGTAAGCTATGTACATTAACTTACAGGACAAGAGAAAGTCTAAAAAGAATGGATTAATCTCTGTTTCAATCCAGCACCCAAGCCTGCAGGCAGAATCAAAATAACAGCTTAAGATACCTTTATTATATACTAAAAAAATGCAAGAAATTAACACTTTTCCTAGCACTTCACCTGAATTTTGCCATCAGAAGAGCCCGCAAAAAGCATTTGTCCATCCTTATCTGATGTCAAACATGTGATCTTTGCATTGCCCCCACTGCCCATCTTGATTGAAGCAACTCTTGTCACTCTTTCTTTTAACCACACCTCAATGGTGCCAAATCTTGTGGCAGTAAATACAAAATCATTGTTTACAGTTATGCACTGAATATCTAGTCCAGTTGTCAGAGATCCCATTACTGCCTTTGTTGATAGAGAAAACACCTGCCACGTTAATTTGTTTTTCGACAAATGAATACGTATCATTCGACCAACAATGTTTTGAACTATAATGTGGAAAACATGTGACAGTGGTGACTGGTAATGCTTCTCACCTTTCCTGCAATACCATCAACGGATGAACCTCCAGCAAACAGAAGACTGTCATGAACATGAAGAGACTGTACAATTTGTTTCCCCAGCAGTTTTCTTGCACCAGAATAGAATACAGTCGATGTATGCTTTTGTAAATCGACCTCCTATTTTTGGTATAGGCAAAAGAATTGTTGGCAGCACTTGTGTTAGATTAAAATTGTTTCATCCGGTCGAGTTGAAATTTTTGGAATGTAATCGATCAAGTGATAAAAAACGTTTCAGGAAAAGGCTTACCTGGATACTGAAAGCAGTGCAACCACAATAGAGTTTATCGCCCATCATGGCAAGGCATTTGACGGTTTTGTTGAAGTTGATATGCTTTGGCACACCTGACCAATTGTAGATCTGCCACAAGATGATGATGATGATGATGAAGCACAAAGTCTAAGACACTAATTTATCAAATGAAAATAAAATAAATGCCACTAACCTTGACTCCAGTTCCTTGAGGGGCAAAGCATGCAATACTGTTATTTGCTACTAACTCAAGCACTGCCTCTTTTACATCATGGACCTGAACACAGTGTATTTCTTCTTGTTTGATTGCCCAGACCTGTACAGAGAAATGGTGTATACACGTTTAGAATGCTTTTTGGTGTAAAAGGACTTGGTACATGTATAAGACATTTGAAGTGTCATTGACCCTGTAATATAATTTCGAGGGTATGCATTATGACTTCAGATTGTTTTCCACTCTGGTGAATACCTCTTCAGATTAATGTCGATTGAGAAAATCAAGAAGTATACTTTCCCCAACATTTAACTGAATATATTACGGGCTTGACATGCATTGCCGCTATTTGGTATTTTTAAATAGATTAGGCAAAACAAAATATTATACTTACCCGAATCGTTTTGTCCAGGGAGCCACTATACAGTTTGTCACCTGGAGAAGGTATATAGAGGCATGTCACAGCCTTTGTGTGTTCACGCACTTCCTGAATCAACCTTGGAACCCTCTTAGTGGCATCCCACACCTGAAAGAAAAACATAGCAGATGCTGCCACTTTTAATGTATGAGGTGAAGAGAAATTCCTAAATGCAGGGTTGGAAGATGCAAGAAATTAACATTTAACAAAACCACAAAAAAAATCATAAAATTATGCAGTAGACTACTTTTAAGTGTGTGCAAGAAAAGAGATTTTCCAAGTCCACCTTTATGGTTCCATCAGAATGACTGCTTATCACGCGGCCTTTTACGTGAAGCAATGCCAGAACCTCGCCGTTCATGCTAGAATTCAACTCAGGCCCTTCAGCACAACACCACATATCTGCCTGAAATTCAGAGAATAGGACCATACAAGTTTATATTTGTGTACGATTAATATCTTCGCATAATTGGTAAGACAAATACTCACTGCGTCAACAGAAGGTAAGTTCATTAAGGTTTTCAGTATATCATTGACCACTACAGAGTTGCGCTTGAGTTTTCTTAGTGTTTTATACATGCATTTAGCGTACACTCCAAGTTCACCAGCCGCACCTTGAAACAATGAAGATTGAATATGTTAGAACTTTGTGAAAGATGAAAGACATCTAGATGATCAAGGTACCCTTCCTCTTTCTAAAGATACATTTTACCTGGATCATTGGTGAAAGCACTTAATGCAAGGGTTACCAAAATCTTCTCCTCAAGGTTCTTTGATGATTGTAATACATTTATAAACTGGTCGAGTAAGCACTTTCGAGCAGCATCTCTGACTCCTGTATCAGGAAGACTATAAAGCATGTGGACAAGCCATGTGGCGATTACAAGGCATGACTTTGCAATCTCAATGGAATTACTCTTCAGGCATTCTTCCAGGGCTTTGAAAATCATGCCTTTCTCATGGTTGCAGAGTACAAAAGCTACCCTTCTCTCCCAGGAAATTGCAGCTTTCTCTTCCTCTTCCTAATAGAAGGGGATTAAAAATATCAGATCTTGACGATAAGAAGAATGAAGACAATTTAAATGCAAAATGAATGTGTACCATCGTTTCAGTCAATTCAGCATCATAAAATTTCAGCTTCTCTGCTTTCATTAAAGCATTATAAGGTTTGTCAAATCCTGCAGATTTCAGTAGCCAGACTTCCATGCAGGATTTTCCTGACATGGTTAGACGTCCTAAAAGAGATGATAAAGCATCAAGAGCTGTAATTTGAGAATTGGGTAAGTCTTTTTTACGAAGCGCTTCAATTAGTGCCTCTATTGCCTCTTCTCTGTAGATGCTCATCTTTCGAGGTTCAACCTAGAGAAGTACAAACAAAAGTGATTAGATATGGTTTTATGTGGTTCTGTCTTTTCTCTGTTTTCATATTTTAGTATATAGATGGTTTAGTTCTTAGTTTCTGTGTGAGTGTGTGTGTAACAATTACTATCTGATTAAGAGTATTTTGCCGGCTGACCAAGATATGAAGCTGAAACAAAAGAACAGCAATAAAAAAGTAATTAAAATCTGGTTTGGTCTTCTTCCACTGTTAAAATTTAGACTTGGAAGGTTTGGCATTTGCTTCTTATTTTCTCCAAGTATGTGTGTGTAATAATAATATTCTGATTAAGAATGTTTTGTGGACTGACCAGGAGATCAAGCTGAAGCAGAAGAATAGCGATGGAGGATTGCTGCTCCATTGGAGCCATTTGTAGATAGACAAGAAGAGTGTGCATGGTGCTAAATGCTCCTTCATCCTTTATTATCTGCAGAATCTGGTTGGACAGTGTTCTCCTGGAAAAAAAACAACAATCATATCCAGTTCTGTACTCCGCGTATGAAATGATCTTACAGAGTTGAAATTGGAAATGAATTGCAAAGTGAATAGAGAGAACGAAGTATCAAGTATACCTGCTCAACTGAACCAACTCAGAAAGAAATTCTATGCATATGCCTCTCACGCTATCATCTCCAGCATGAAATAACTCAAGCACAGGAGACAGCTCAATTCTACTCGCTATTAAGTTCCTACAATTTCTATCTGCATTAATACACTGCAATAGTATGAATACTATGGAATGCCGTCCATCCTCCCTGTTTAGGCAATTAAGCAAGGCAGGAATTCCATTTTCAGATATGATATCCATAGCTTTCGAAATTCTGTTATTTTCATCATCTCCAAGTATAACCTGCTCAAGTAATGCAATTGCTGCATCCTTAGGATCCATCACTAAATCAAGGTCATTTGAATCTTCAGTTTTGTTTGAAATGATCTGTATAAGGGAGGGCAGAAAGTTATATGGAGATAACTGTGAGATTGCTGGTTTTAACAAGTACATTAGAACAGCAGCCTCAGCCAAACCATTTATAAGCAGTGATGCAAGGATTTCAAAATCTGAATCTGCCGTTAGAATCTCCCCAACTCTATCATCGGAAAATATTAGCTCAGAAAGAACGTAAATTGATGTTCGTAAAACTTCCCTGTTCAAAGAAGCTGATAGTATATCCACGAAACCATTAACTATGGCTGGTTTGGATAGATAAGTATGCAGACCAGAGTCACCCTTCGCGTCTTTCCATGTTCTAGCTACTTTTAGAACAGATGCCTCACATTCCTTTAAATTTTCAGAAGTGCAGAGACACGAAATATATGGATTCAACTCATTTATAATGGTTTCAACAACAGCTTGAGATATCACACTGGTCGGTGAGTTTGAGGTAGCAACTCGCACGAATCTTCTTGGTTTATGGTTGTTACTATCATTCCTAGTCCTTTCATCGTGATGAAGGGTGATTGTCCTGGATGGGGTAGTTACTGACGGATTGTCTTTTGGAGGAGCACTAAAAGAACTTCTTGGTGTTTCAGAATATGACAATTCCTGAGCAAGATCAGGATGCTGCTCTTTCCAAGAAGTGATTAGCCTCTTTAGGACATAGTTTGTTTTGGGCAATGGATTAGCAGAGATGGGCTGTCTAGTGATGGGGCATGTTATGTTTCCTCTTTTAGTCCATTCTTGGATGGCTTTCCTTTCATATGTCTGGCCAGTTTCAAGTGTTACCGGATCATAAAAAAGTTGACCAGTGATGGGGCAGACAAAATCTTTAGGTACTCTTGAATGCGGGGTCATTTTTTCAGAAGATGGGAGAGAAATGTAGCTTTGACTTCCTTCTTCACAATCGTTAGAGAAACTGTTACAATTCAGATAAACATGGATTATTTGAAGAGGTAATCTAAAGAGAGTCTGATTTGAGGGAACACGAATCAAAATAATCCGATCACTACTTGTGAGAATCAAGGATAAGTGCATGAGAATTTCTTAGTTGACTCCAAACGATACGAACTTAAATTTAAAATTAGATGACACAATCGAGTACCTTTTCTCAAGGAGTTGAGTGTTCACTTTCCCATAACTAACACTCCTGGTGTGGTTTGTCCTGACGCTTTTCGGGTGTTCCTGAGAAACTAAGTTTGTAAGGTACTGCCATTCAAAGTGAAGCAATTGAATGCTACAACATGCAAAAACCTGAAACAAACTTTATTAACATACTGGCATTTCATTGTCAGAATCTCCTGAGCTAGTGCCTGGATCCTGATGAAGTGGCGAACATGATCCAGAAGCAAAAACCTTGCCATCCATTGCACGGCCGGACAACAGGCGCAACATGGATGAGGAATCCTTAGAATGTGATTCAGCTTTTGGAGATGAGTTCCTTGGAATAGGAGCTTTAGGGGAATCCGCAGGAGAAAATACAGCAGGAGAATGTTTTTGACTACTAGACTTTGAGCCAATTTTAGGATTTATTTCCATGCCCATATGAGATGAAAATTTGTTACCTTTATCTACAGAGCCCACAAACACATAAGGTTCATTGTCAGATTCGTATTCTTCTTCTTCAGGTATTCCCTCCTGACAAGGAAAAACCAAGAAAGGAGAATAAGTTATTCTAATAAACTTTACCACTTTCGTATAACAATATGAAACTAATGTTCTTTCAAGTAAATTCTCACTTCAGGATCCCACTTTGCAGAATCCTCTAGGCCCCTTGATGAGTCAGAAGCCGATTTCAATCTGGTCAGTGTAATGAATACATGATTTTATTGGAAGAAAAAACAAGCAAACAATCTTGAGTAGGTATTCCCTTTATTAGAACTGACAACTGAAACTTACCTCAAATTTATTGAGCTATCTTTAGCCTTTGCGGCTTGATTAAAGCCAGCAGTCTTAGGCAAGACAGGACCAAATTTCACATGATCGGGTATGGACCGGCTCACCTCATGCAACGGAGTCATTGGTGGCTCTGCAATAGGCATCATTGGCATTAATTTTTTGCTAGTGGCTGAATCGAAGTTCATGCAGTCCTTGTAGTATTTTGCATATAGCTTTGTGTTATCATCCAATGCTTGCCCATAAACCTGCTCCAGATTTTGCATTTTCTCTGCCTGATCCGGCCTCACTGAAAATATCAAAGATTCATTGAAGTATTGATCAAAATCAGCAGTGAAAGACAAATCTGCTGAATCGGGAATTGCATCCATCACAATCTTTTGTCTCTCCTCTGAGTACCATCCGACAATTGAGCTCATATGTGGAAGAAACAAAGTCTTCCATAGATCAGGAGCAAAATCAATTCGAGAGAATAAAGGATCAACACAGAACATCTCAAGAACATGATGAACTGCATTTTGGACATTGTTTCGCAATTTCCAGAGGTATGATAGGTTAAGATGTGCCCAGGCAGACAAATAAAAATTAGGGACACCTGCAGTTTTCTGGCTAGAATTCAACATAGCACATACTTGCAACATCTTCTCAGCGTGGTCTAGTCGTGCTAGCTTAGTTTCCACATTCTCAGTATTTATAGCTTCTTCAAGGGCATCCATTCCCCAATCCAAATTCGCTAACACGGCTTGATCAGAGTAACGCACTTCCGTTTTTTCATCTTCAGCTTCTAATCTTTCAGCACATTGTTCTTTTTGTTGGGCTCTTTGTTCTTTATCAATTAACCGATCTTGGATAAAACTTCCGACCGTGCTGAGCAAGAATCTAACTATATCATTCTGATCCATAGCAAACCTATAGTTTCCAGCCATTTTAGTAATGTAATATACTTCAGAGACAAATAAATTTAATTGTATTGTTCAATGCATCAGCTTCTATATATTGTATGTTCCTGACAAAAGAACTATTCAGTTCACTTAGTTGGAGCATAAAGGAAAAATCTACAAGTAACAAAGATAATTCAGTCACTAAATATGTCTGCAGATTACAGAGGTGCAGATTATGATGATTAAACCTGTAGTTAACCAGTCAACAACAGGAGATCAATAAATAGAAGTTGCAGCGAAATTTAAGCTCTACACAGAGTATGCAAACAAGTAAAACATCAAGGTAAGTATATTATTGTGCAATAGTTACGTACTGTTGTAGAATTAGAAGAGTCGTTACTACTCGAAATTGGAGATAAACTAAGTATCCACCCCTTAAGCTCTCTTCTAGCTACTATAAATCTATTTAGACATGTGGAGACGAGAAAGCAGACACTGACCTCCAGAAGAATCGCTTCAATAAGCTATCCGTGACATCCAATTTGGACAGAAAATTTGCACAAACATGCAGCCAGAGAGGCTTCTCTTGATATGACAGAGAAATAGAAAATGCCAGCCTTTGAAGGCTGAAAACTGCCGGCTTTGGCTATGCCTTTGATCATCAAATATCTCAATCAAACAGTCAACTACTGCTGACACACACACATACATATTTACACATTAAACAACAAGAAAGACAAAGAGCATTAGATCAAACAGTGATTATATTATAAAATGATGGCTGAATCATTGAAATTGTCTCTCTCTCTCTCTCTCTCTCTCTCTCTCTCTCTCTCTCTCTCTCTCTCTCTCTCTCTCTCTCTCTCTCTCTCTCTCTCTCTCTCTCTCTCTCTGTCTCTCTCCCTCTCCCTCTCTTTTTTGGATCAGCCTGAAATTTACAAGTTAAAAACTTTAATTTGAGTTATTTTAAATTTGTGTTTTGTTTTGGTAAAAGAACTATTAAATCATATTAGTTATATAAAAGCGGACCAAGTCATCTACTACTGTTCTTTTTTATGCCAAGTAAAGTCATCTCTTGTTATTTATTTACACATCTAGCTCAGAGACTGTTTGTTGTCACTGTTTTGCAGGAAAAAGACTCAGTCCTCGTGAAGCACAACTAAAATTCCAGTGAAGAGCCATCACTGGTTTTTATGTATGGACTTCTCTGGTATTTGAAATATTCTAATGTAAGAAGGTCATCGTATTTTCTCGTAACCTAGGAAATCCAGAGGAAAAGGGCTGTAACTTGTTAAACGAAGCATATGCTATATTGCTTCCAAGTATAATCTCAGTTATCGTTGTTTCCAAAGAGGCAAAAAAAAAGACTACTAATCACTCTGTTATTCTAAATCAAGCAAACAAGAACTAGTTAAAAACTGAGCTATGAACTTGTAGCATGCACAGCAAGTGTCCTGCTCAATGGATCAGCTCACCTACTTCCATACCAAGGGCACTTGATCAAATATATACAATGATCTAAAAACAACAAAAAATGTGGTTTCGATTTCATTAAATTACGCTAAAAAGTATATTATGTCGTTAATTTGATGTTCAAGTAGAGCCCCGGTCTCTTTAGTTGTTTAGATACATTACAGTCCTTTTAGATTTTTTTGACAGTCCAATGGCCGGCCTTTTCATAACTTATTCATTTGTCACCAAGCTTCTATTCACTAGTTTATTGTTGTAAGGTTTAGAATATGACAAATTTAAGTCTGAGAGAAAGACCTCGCAATTCTCCATTTTTTTCATCAAATTTACAAGTATATGCATTCATTTGGATTTCATTGTTTTGTTCAACCATTTATTGTTTCACATACTAACAATAGACCACTTGGCAAACAAAAGAAACACACCAACTCTAACAATGAAGTACCGCGTTCCGTATGAAATGAAAAAGTTAATAACTTGTTGGAGCACTGTCTACAACAAACACGACTGTTGGAGTAAACTGAGAATTTTTGGGATGCATACATAAAAAGTCCATTATTTACATGTGACGAAAATTTTCTACGTATAAAACACTAACAATCGTTTGTTGATAACCGTAACTTATTTAACTATATCAGCGTATCGTACATTCAAGGGCTAATCTAAACAGAGGCTCACAGGATAGCTCCCCCATCACTAGAAAATGATAAGTGTCTTCATATTATTTGTATTTATCTTTTTTCTAGATAAAATGGTTGGAGAATAAATAATTTAGCTGAAAAAATATTAGAATCGATATGATTTATAATATACTGATTAAATCTATTAAAAATGTGATAATAGGTGGTCGATACTAATTAAGACACTTGCTAAGTATTAAATACAAATCTCTAGAAACACAATTTAATCACAATCAAACACAAATACAAATACAAATACGTACGTAATTCAAGGTCAAGTTCAACAATCACCTATTAATTTTCAAGTTTAAAATCATCTTCATAAAAAAGTAAATATAAATATTAAGTAAATTAAAATACAATCAAAACAACAATTTAAAAGTCAAACTCAGCTTATTATAAAACTAAAAATACAAATACTAGTCGCACCGCAAACTTGTGTGATATACTGATATCAGATACAATATAAAGCCGAAGAGGTAAGAAGTGGGCAACCATAGTTGTGACCTCTAAGAACTAATAAGTAAAGTTGGTCCAGCCCAGCCCAGCCCACTTAAAAAAGCCCATCTATCAAAATGGGAGAGAGCACGCAATTATTTGATTAAAGATATTACCGTTTACGATGAATCCCAGCCGTCCACTTCCTTTCGTCGCTTAGCGGCACGTGACAACTCGAAAATGGTGAAAACTCACGTGACCTGCAAGTGGGGCCAGAGAGACTGACAAAAGATTAGTCTCCTCCTCCTTATCCGTTAAAAGTCATCTCAGTCCAACGGCTACATCTAACCCTAATTTATACTACTAATATCCCCACCGCCTATATATAAAAACACATCTTCTCTTGCAAGTTGCAATTCATCTGTGTCTTCTTCTCCCACACTGAACACATACTCTCTCTTTTTTCAACTCAATTCAAGATGCCAAACCCTAAGGTGTTTTTCGACATGACCGTCGGCGGTAACCCTGTCGGAAGAATCGTGATGGAGCTTTACGCCGACACGACTCCCCGCACGGCCGAGAACTTCCGAGCACTCTGCACCGGCGAGAAAGGCGTCGGCAGAAGCCGAAAGCCTCTCCACTACAAAGGCTCGTCATTCCACCGTGTCATCCCCAAATTCATGTGCCAGGGAGGCGATTTCACCGCCGGGAACGGCACTGGAGGTGAATCCATCTACGGCGAGAAATTCGCGGATGAGAATTTCATCAGGAAGCACACTGGACCAGGGATCCTGTCCATGGCTAACGCGGGTCCAGGAACTAATGGATCGCAGTTCTTTATTTGTACCGAAAAGACCGAGTGGCTCGATGGGAAGCACGTAGTGTTTGGACAGGTTGTTGAGGGAATGGATGTTGTTAGGGCAATTGAGAAGGTTGGATCTTCTGGTGGAAGGTGCTCCAAGCCTGTTGTGGTTGCTGATTGTGGCCAGCTCTCTTGAATATCAAGTTGTATTACTATGTTTCGTTTTAAATAATTTCCAAGATGGATCAGCGATTTGTATGATTACAATTTGGGTGTTTTCGTGGTTTGTTCTTGTATCCTCCTGGAATCCAGAATGTTTATCGATTTGCAATGACTTTGAGTTGAATTGCATTTTGCTAAATTATCGTTATTTGCCTAGGATAATAATCTTGCAAAAATTTCTCAATTTCACAATTCTAATTCAAGATTCGGACAAAACAAATTGTTGCAAGATCGATCATTTTTAATGTGGGTGGGTGGCAGAAAAACATTTTGAATAATTTTTAAAAAATCAATTATTCACATTACCGTCTCTAAGACCAAGTAAAATAGGTTGGGCCTCTTGTATTGTTGTCACGTCAGCGATCTGTATAATTTTCAAAAGCCTACCTTGAAAAAATTGTATAGATATTTTGCATAAAAATATGTGGATAATTGAATAGTGAAAATGACCGGTTCTACTAATCAGAGGTGGTCACTTGGGCGGTCCGTGCGAACGTTTGGTTCGTTGTCGGGTTTTGAATCGGACGGGTCGGGCTGATTTACGGGTTTTAGAAATTGAACTCGTAACCGGCACTAACTAAGACGCGGGTTGTGTCGAATTATTCGCGGTTCAATCGGACCGAATAATATCAGAATAAAATACCGTGTCGGGCTGAATAAACCCGCCCATTTGGCCACCTCTAGTACTAACAACAAAAATCAAGATCAAGCAGTGGCCTTTGTGCGAATATTCGTATATTCGTCTTGATATATGGTTTGATATTTTTTTTTTTTCCCTCTTTGTTAGCTACTAATATTATTGTAAAAAGAAGGTAATAAAATTAAGAGTTCATGGGTTATAAAACTCCTCAACAAGACAAATGCAGCTAGGAGGAGGTGTTTAAATGGTCATTGAGGATGAGAATACGAAATGGGATGGAAGTGATACTTTGACGAATTGGGATGGTACGATTCATCCTGCTAAAGAACATGAGATTTATATTTCATACGACAAAATTACTAATTTAAAGGGCAATATCTACTCGGAGACCATTTACAAACATGTGAGGCGAAAAAATTAAAATGACAATTCAGTATTTCATTAAATCAGTTTACCCAAAAACAAAAAACCGAGAGCATCGAGGGAGAAACCCTAGAGATATCTTAAGTCACTGCACCTGCAAATTAGTGACCACATCACTCTGTTAATTGCTACCATTGAATTCTTTGAGGACCGGATACAAGAAAAAATTGGATATTTGTTTTGATTCACCACTGTTATTATCTATTGAGGTAGTTTTCTTACCTCTTTTTACTTGTTTCAATCAAACAATATAGAATGCACTCGAAGTATTTGATGGAATGTATATATGAAAATCAGAATTTTTTAGATTATATAAATGTTTAACTTCTTGCATCATTAGCTTAACTATTAGTAATTTAGTACTTTAGCATGCATATTCATATTAATCTCTCTTGATTCTTGAATAACATATAGGAATATAGGATGTCTGATCAACATTCAAAGAAACGAATAGTACTCAAGCCCTTGCCCCTGCATCAAGTAATCATTTGCCTGTGACTTCCAATCAGCCTAATCTATTATTCTTAGATTTGTTGATGAAGAAGGATATGTTCGAGAAAGATTCTTCGAAATTGTTAGTGTTAAAGACACTACTTCTATTAATCTCAAGGAACAGATTTGTCTCGTGCTTTCTACAAACAAACTCCAAATGCAAAATATTCAAGGTCAAGGATACGATGGAGCTAGCAATATGTGTGGTCAGTTTCATGGATTAAAAACATTATTCCTATAAGAATGTCCTTATGCATATTACGTTCATTGATTTGCTCATCGATTACAATTAGCCTTGAATGCATGTGCTAGACATGTTCCTGATATGCAATTATTTTTTCAAATGCTAAGCTCTATCGTTACTTTTGTTGGATCTTCATCAAAGCGTACAAATATGCTAAAAGATATTCAACAAGCAGAAATTGCAGAAAGTTTAGCAGGTGGAGATCTTGATATTGGAAAGGGCCTTAATCAGATCCGTAATTTGAAAAGGACAGGTATGACTCGATGGGGATCTCACTTTGCTTCAGTCAATAACTTAGTTCATATGTTTAAAGAAGTTACTCAGCTTCTTCAAGGTATGATGATTGATAAAGAACTTGTTGGAAGTATAAGAGGTGATGCAAAAGGTTTTCTTAAGGCATTAAGGGCATTTGACTTTGTTTTTTGTTTGTTGCTCACGAACAAAATAATGGGAATAACTGATTTACTTTCTCAAGCCTTGCAACGACAGTCACAAGATATTGTTAATGCTATGAATTTAGTTTCGAGTACCAAGACACTTCTTCATGCACTACGCGATTGATGGTTGGGCTAATTTTTTGCAAAGTGTTCAACAATTTTTTGATGATCATGGTCTTGAAATGCCTAATATGGGTGCCCGCTTATTCAATGGGTACTGGTCGTGGTTGTCAGCAACATGATGTTGTTACAAATGAACATCAATGTCATTTTAACATATTTAATGTGATTATTGATGTTCAAATGATGGAGCTGAATGACAGGTTCAAGGAGCAAAGCATCGAACTTCTTGTTTTGAGTTTTCCATTGGATCCTAAAAATCAGTTTAAGAAGTTTGATATAGACAACATTTGCGTACTTGCAGAAAAGTTCTATCTAGAAGACTTTGATGCATCAGAGGTAAGAGCTTTAAAGTTACAATTAGAGCATTATAAATGCCAAGTCGTTTCTAAAAAAGACTTTCAGGAATTGTCATCTCTTGCACAAGTATGTAGAATGTTAGTCGAAACAGATTTCGCTAAGCTTTTTCCCTTGGTTGATATGCTGATTCGTTTAGTTTTGACACTTCATGTTTCTACGGCAACTACTGAACGGGCATTTTCAGCAATGAAAATTATAAAAACTAGGCTTAGAAACAAGATGGAAGACAGGTATCTTTCAGGTTGCATGATGCTTCACATTGAAAATGAGTATGTGGATGGTATTGACTCAGAGGCTATCATTGATCATTTCGAATCTATTGGAGATCGTAAAGCTCAGTTTAGATAAAGATTCGCTGGGTAAGTTTTTTTGGCTGGATCCGCCACTGTTTACAAATGAAATATCTTTTGTCTTACATATCCCTTGTTGTGGTTGTGTACTTTGTGTGGCAAGAAAGAAATGTTAGATTGCTTTCGAGGGGTCAAAGGAATGCTAACCAGATTTCACAACCGGTGAGTGTATTTAATCCGAATTTTTAAGAATTTTTTTGGATTTTTAAAATCTTGGTGTATTAGTTTGAATTTATAAAAGTTTTTTAAAATTTGTTGGTATTTAATAAGAATTTTCAAAAATCTTCTAAAATTTGGGTGTATTCAATTTAAATTTTAAAAAGTACATCAAAATATTGTGATATTCAATTTGAATTTTAAAAAATACATTAAAATCTGATGTTATTCAAAAGTCCACAATTTGTTTTTTGTATTTCAGTGTACGGAACTTGTTTCTGTTTGAGTTAGGAAATAGAATAAGGACATCTCCAATGAAGAGTGTCAATATTATGTGACATTCTATAACATAACATTCTTGGTAATATTTTATTGAAGTTGTTAGAGGCCCATTACTTTGTTGGGCCGGACCGAGCCCATTTTAGAAGCCCATCTCTTGGTGGGCCCGCCAGTCCATCCAAAGGCCCAGTGTCTCCACTCGAAACGGCTGCATCATTTATTCCGCGGGGGACACGCTCCCGTCCGCCCCGCCTCCGCTTTCGCCTCCTTCGGTTACAAACAGGAAATAATATATAAATAGGTTTGAGCTATCTTACCAAGGGACGACTATTACAAAAACACAGAGCTTTTACGTTCTCATAACCATATTCAAAGATTATATTGACTGTTTCTTACACCGGAGGTGAATCGGGGGCCAATCCCTCGCATTCTTCTTCTGCAGGTCCGAAGTAAGAGGTTGCAGGTCGAAATCAGGTCTTAACATTGGCGCCGTCTGTGGGAACGTAGAAGATCATTCTGTGAATTTGTTACAAAGAGCTATGACAAACGGAACTACTGGGAAAGATAATTCAACAGGTAGCGAAGGTATCGTTCCTCCCGGGTTCGGTATCAATCGAACTCCACCAATACAGCCCGGAATCTTTAGTCTTGATGAGGAGGAAGGCCCCACGCCCACTCCCGAAGAACAACGAGAACTAATCAGGAGATGGAGGGAGGAGAAAATGGCAAAGGGGAAGGGCCCTGAGAATGAAAAAGACAAAGAAACCGAAAGATTGGCCAAGAGGAAGGAGGCCTATCGCCTAAGGCTACAAGCATTAAGGCTCCAAAGAGAGGAGTTGGAATCAGAGGAGAAGGCACTGGAATTAGAGGAGAAAGCACTTCACGAAGCCCTGGAGACTGAGCCCCGAAGGGAGAAGCGGGTCAGGGATGCCATGGATGACGAAGACGAGTCCTGGGACTCCGAGTCGCACTCAAGAAGGCTCCGGTCAAAGATTGCTTACACCTCTGATTCAGAGGAGAATGAAGGACCAGACACACAGGATAGAATTCGGAGAATCGAAAAGGCCATGTTTGGCGAAAGAAAAGTCAGCCACGAGCCTGTGGTGACCGAAGAGGTTGAAGATTTCCGACCACCCCCAGGGAGGCAATTCCCGAAAATGAGCGAGTTCAATGGCAAAGGTGATCCGACAGACCATTGTGAAAAATACGAGGCCCTGATGACTGGAATGGGGCATTGCGACGTTATGCTGTGTAAGATGTTCAAGACCTACCTCAGGGGACCGGCGTCCATGTGGTATCGGTCGTTAAGGCCAAGGTTGATTGGGACCTATGAACAAGTGAAGCGGAAATTCTTGAGGCACTATTCCCATTTGTGCCGAAGAGAGAAAGACACCGAGGCCTTGATCCATTGTAGACAGAGGGCTAACGAAGAACTAGGTGATTACTTGGTTCGATTTAAGGAGGAGGCTGGGATGGTCACCAACTTAGACAAAGTCAAAGTGGCAGGCTTCCTTGCGGTAGGTCTTGACCCTATTAAAGGTAAGAAACTTCGTTCCTCGCTTTACGATATACCCCCCAAGTCTTTAAATGATATATATGTGAGGGGTGAGGCAATAAGGAGAAAGATAGAATCGATCGGGGGTTATAAGGAAAGAAAGAAGAACGATTCCAGGGAAGACAGGATGAACAACTCAAGGGGCGACCGAAGGGGTCGTGGAGATATCAAGAGCAGGTTAACAGACAACAGGCCCGATAAAGGGGCCGACCGAAGAAGAGATAGAGATAACGCGGTGTTCACACCTCTAAACACGCCTATCTCGAAGATTCTCCATGAGATAAAAGGTAAACCGGGGTTCGTTCGACCGTCAAGATTGAGAACTCATGAGAACCGAAGAAACGAGAACAAGTACTGTGACTACCACAGAGATAAAGGGCACAATACCGATGAATGTTTCCACTTGAAGAAATTGATCGAGAAAATGATAAAGGATGGGGAGCTGACCCAGTTTGTGGGAGATCTCAGGGACAAGTTAGAGTCCATGGAGAAACAAAAGACGATTGAAGGTGAAGAGAAATACAGGGGAGAAGTCAGGACCATCTCTGGAGGAACCATACTCGATCGGGATAGTAAAACTGCCCGAAAGAAGTACGCCCGACAAGTGTATAACCTTCATCAGACTAGTACAGCCAAGCAACCACTCCCTATCTCCTTTACTGAAGATGATTATGAAGATGTCTTATGGCCGCACGAAGACCCTCTGGTCATCAACCCGGTTATAGGGGAGAACAAGATCTGGCGAGTGTTGGTGGACGGAGGAAGCTCAGTAAATATTCTTTACCACAGTACTTACCTCAAAATGAATCTAGGAGGCGAACAATTGGATCCATGTCACGAAGCACCTCTTTATGGCTTCGGCAATTATCCTGTGCCGATTGAAGGCACCATTACCTTGTCCGTTCAATTGGGGAAAGCACCATATGTGATAAAGAAGGAGGCAAAATTCTATGTCGTTCGGGTGGAGAGCCCTTATAATGGGATCTTAGGGAGACCCGCTTTATCTCTGTTTCAAGCAGTGGCTTCGGTTCCCCACTTGAAGCTGAAATTTCCGGTCGGAGACGGGATTGGCGAGATGAGAGGCGATCAGAAAGCTGCCCGAACTATAATGTTGGAGGATGTCGCAAAAAATACAGAGTTTGAAATCCCTGAAGGAGGGAAAAGAAAAAGGAAAGTAAACGAGGTTGGAGGAAGCCACCAACTGCTTAATATTGAGTTAGAAAAGTTTGGGGCCGATCTCTCTAGCCCAATAGCTGAACCGGCAGTGGAAACCGAAGAGGTAGAGCTATATGTAGGACAGAGGGGAAAAATGATCCAAATTGGAAAAGGTATGGAGCCCGAGTTAAAAGAAAAGGTTATCAAGGTGATCAGGGAATATCATGATGTATTTGCATGGGGTCCTGAAGACATGCCGGGTCTAGACCCTTCGGTCGCTAAACATTGCCTTAACGTTCATAGTGATGCTAAACCAGTGAAACAGAAGAAGAGGAACTTCGCCATGGAGAGGCAGGAAGTCATACAAACCGAAGTTGAAAAGCTACTCGAAGCAAAGTTCATCGAGGATATTAGATATCCAGAGTGGTTAGCAAATGTGGTGGTGGTTAAAAAATCAAACAACAAATGGAGGATGTGTGTCGATTATACCGACCTCAACAAAAACTGCCCGAAAGACCACTACCCCTTACCGAACATTGATCAGTTGATAGATGCTACTTCGGGGCATCAAATACTCAGCTTTCTAGATGCTTTTTCGGGCTACCACCAAATTGCGATGAATGCCGAGGACATTCCGAAGACAGCATTCATCACACCAAATGGCACATACGTATACATTAAAATGCCTTTCGGTCTAAAGAATGCAGGAGCCACTTTTCAGAAAATGATCAACAAAGTCTTCAAAGAGATGATTGGGAGGAACATGGAATGCTATGTAGACGACATGATAGTCAAATCCCTTCTACGGGATCATGCGGAAGATCTACGTGAATGTTTTCAAACCCTCCGACGGAATAACATGAGGATTAATCCGAATAAATGTACGTTCGGGGTAAGCAGTGGGAAATTTCTGGGTTACATGATTAGCGCCCGAGGGATAGAAGAGAACCCAGAGAAAATCAAGGCAGTAGTTGATATGGAGGCTCCGAAGACAATTAGGAACATTCAAAAGCTTACAGGTCGGTTAGCGGCATTGAGGAGATTCATTTCCAGGTCAGCAGAGAAAGCACTACCATTCTTTGAAGTGCTTCGGGGGTCGAAGACATTCGAGTGGGGGCCAAACTGCCAGAAGGCCTTCGAAGAAATAAAAGAATATTTGGTAAACACCCCACTCTTAATGAGACCAGACCCGAAGGAAACATTGCAACTATATCTAGCAGTGAATGATCGAACGCTGGGAGCCGTTTTGGTCAAAGAGCATGAAGGGAATCAGCACCCGGTCTATTACATCTCGCACATATTGAAGGATGCCGAGACCAGGTATCCGAATGCTGAAAAGTTTGCTTATGGACTCATAATGGCCTCCAGGAAGTTAAGGCATTATTTTCAAGGGCGAACTATCCAGGTCATAACCGATCAACCCTTAAAGAAAATATTGCAAAGGCCAGAGGCGTCGGGAAGAATCGTGGCTTGGGCGATTGAACTAGGGGAGTATGAGCTGGAATATGTACCAAGAACTTCGATCAAAGCTCAGGCTCTGGCAGATTTCATGATCGAGTGCACCTTTTCCGGCCCAAAAGACCTTGTCCCCGAAGAGCATCTGGTACAGCCTCCGGGAAAATGGAAACTGTTTGTGGATGGGTCGGTCGCCGGTAACAAATATGGGGCAGGTTTGATCCTAACTAGTCCCGAAGGGTTCGAAATATGCCAGGCAATCCGATTCAATTTCCCGGTAACGAACAATGAGGCCGAATACGAAGCTTTGCTGGCTGGTTTAGATTTGGCCCGAAGTTTAGAAGTTAAACACCTAAAGGCCTTCAGCGATTCAATGTTGGTGGTAAAACAGTACAGCGGGGAGTATGGGCAGAAAGACCCTCGCACGAAGGCTTACGCCCAAAAGGTACGCGAGAACACTCAGTTTTTCCTTTCTTTTGAGTTAAACCAAGTGGCCCGGGAAAACAACAGTCGAGCGGATGCACTCTCAAGGCTAGCTTCGGCAGATACTCACAATTTAACAGGGTCCATCTATCTGACCGAAGCAAAGACACCTTCGATCGACAAAAAACAATGCCTGGAAATACACCAAAGAGTTAATTGGATGACTCCGGTCAGGGCATTCCTCGAAAAGGGTACTCTGCCATTAGATCGAAGAGAAGCTCAAAAGATTCGCCATCGGTCAGCAAACTACACCTTAGTAGGGGGCCGATTGTTTCGAAGATCAGCAACTCAGCCACTCCTTCGCTGCCTGGATCCGGACGAACAAAAGTTGGCACTAGAAATGGTTCACGAAGGGATTTGCGGAGAGCATTTGGCCGGGAAATCCTTAGCCTTCAAAATTCTTAGGCAGGGCTTCTTTTGGCCGAAGATGAAAGAAGATGCAACAGAATACGCCAAAAAGTGCAAACAGTGCCAGCTATTTAGCACGATTCCGAAGCAACCGCCCGAGATAATGTCTTCGGTCCTTAGTCCCATCCCTTTTGCCATGTGGGCCGTGGATATTGTAGGAATTTTACCCACCAGCACCAAGCAAGCAAAGTATTGTATAGTGGCAATTGACTACATGACCAAATGGATAGAAGCAAGGCCACTCTCCGCCATCACCGAAGCAGCGGCAATGAAATTTATGTTGGAACAGGTGATATTAAGGTTTGGGATTCCCATGGTGTGTATATCAGATAATGGAGCGCAGTTCGTTGGGAGCAAGTTCAAGAAATTTCTGAGCCAATTTGGGGTTTAACAGAAGTTCAGCTCAGTCGGTCATCCCCAAGGCAACGGGGCGATAGAAGCAGCTAATAAAATAATTTTTGACGGGATTAAGAAGAGGTTGGGCGAAGCCAAAGGTTTGTGGGCCGAAGAATTACCTTGGGTTTTGTGGGCATACCGAACGACAACCAGGTCTTCGACCGGAGAAACTCCTTTTAAGCTGGCATTCGGGACAGATGCCCTTCTACCAGTAGAAGTCGGACTAGAGTCATACCGAACCCAAGTGTTTAATGTTGAGACGAATGAATTTGGTCTGAAGGCTAATGTGGATTTCTTAGAAGAAGAACGTGAGGTGGCACACCAGAGGAACGTAAGATACCAACTTCAGGCAGCCCAATATTACGACTCGGGAATAAAAAAGAGATCCTTCCAGGTGGGCGACCTAGTACTAAGAGAGCTAGCCACTTCAATTCCAGCCAAACAAGGCAAACTCATGCCGAACTGGGAAGGTCCTTATACAGTCGTGGAAGTCGTTCGACCTGGGACATATAAACTCAACCGTTCGGACGGCAGCCCAATCAAAAACACCTGGCACGCTTCACATCTTCGCCGTTTTTATCAGTAAGCCCCTTAGCCTTATTATGTTTGTTCTTTTCAAAGTATTGGTTCATGCAAATTTGAAGATATTTACCTAAAAGCGGGCGACCGTATATGTCTGTCCGATGTACGAACATATGATTAAAATTATGAAATGTAAATCGACAACTTGTTCGCCTACATAATTTGTTTTTATATAGCTAAGTACACTTTTCATCAGTCGATTTAGTACGTTAAATTAAGCTATCAGGACCCATCTTGGGAACGAACGAATGAAAACAGAGTTCTTCTACTGGTTTTAGCATTTTACTTGCTTTAACATGACCAAGGCCGGGAGCACAAAATCTCACCGACCAATGAAGACCTTGCTCATTTATAAAACCCCTCAAAATACTAAGGGGCAGCTAGGTTACGACCGAAGACGCTGAAAACAAAGAAAGCTAGGTTACGACCGAAGACGCTGAAAATAAAGAAAGCTAGGTTACGACCGAAGACGCTGAAAACAAAGAAAGCTAGGTTACGACCGAAGACGCTTAAAAAGAAATTTTTCAAATACAAAAATTATGCTAAGGCAAATGAAACGCCGAAGATGCACAAAAGTAAAAAACAAAGCGAATTATGCTAAGGCTAACGAAATGCCAAAGATGCATAAAATTGGAGAGCATAAGAAGCGTAATATTGAAGAAAAGTAAACGAAGGCAAAATATTACAAAAGCCCGAAGGCATGTTTGAATAAAACCCAAAGGCAAGTTCAAATAAAATACAAGGATTAAATTAATCAGACAAATCTTCATCGGCTCCCGAAGAAACAGTGGGTGGCTCGTCGACTATAGCTCCTCGGGTCACAGGATCGGACATCCCAGCCTCCAGCAAAAGCTTATAGTCCAGACCGACCGAGTTAGCTTTCAAGACAGCTTCGTCGTAGCCCATTTGGAAGCACCTATCTTCGGTCACCTCCAAGAGTTTTTTGGCCCTACGAGCTTCACGACGAAGATCTTTCAGCTGTTCATCACGGCGGCCGACCCGAGCCGTCTTAGACTCAAGCTGCTCCCTCAGGAGACTGACTTCGGCTATCTGCTCCTCCTGAGACGTTAGTTGCTCACGAAGCAGATTCGGCTCCTCCGCCAAGGCTTTAGCCTGGCCGGTTACCCTCTCCAGCTCCAGCTCCGCCACCTTGAGTTTCCCCTCGGCCTTTACCGCCCTGACACGATCATCCTCAGTCTTGTCAGCAGCAGAGGCGATAAGAGGGACAGCCTGAAAACAAAATAGAGGTTAGTCAGAAGGAAACGACACAAAGTATTGAAAGAGGAAGAGAAGGAAAGGACTTCACCATAGAAAGGAGGGCCATCGCCTCAGTAAGAGCCCTCGCCGCCGAGAGTTTCTCATATGTTGACCGGTCAGCCGGGAGAATCATCCCTCGGCAAAGATCCGGTCCCACCTCAAGAGCCGCCTGAGGAGCAGCCAGGGCGACCGAATCGGTAGCCAAGACACCCCACTGAGGAATATAAGTCTTGACCACCTCTTCGTTCGCCCGATTCCTTTTTTGGGTCTCTATGATCGGCTCCCCCTCTGGCTCGGAATCCTTTTCCCGCTCTTTGCGAGGAGAAGTAGCAGGAGTCGTCTGCTTGGGAGATGGGGCAACCGGCTACTCACTTGCGGAAGCCGTCTGGGCAGAAGCTTCGACCCTCTCCCGGGCATCCCTCGCCTCTTGGAGTTTCTTCAAACGGCGATCAATCACAGCCTGACGCGAAGACACTGCACAAAGAAAAATGCAAGTCAATAAAAGACAAATATCAGTCAAAATACCGAAGGAAAACCAGGAAAAAGAATGGTAACTGGAAAACAAGACAGTAAATAAACAGTTACCCCCATTACCCCAGAGGGCGAACAACCAGTCTTTGTCGCGACTAAGTGTTACGACCAAACTAAACACGCAAGTGCACGTGATCTCAAGTAATACAGATAGCAAATAAGGTTCGTTCCAACAGGGACTCGTTGTTTGTCTAGTTAATTCACTCACCAATGTATGATTATTATGCGATGCTAAAACAATTAACAAGTGGTTTTTGTTTATCACTAAAAATTATCTAAGAATTATAACTAATTATCACTACTTAAACTGAGTTTTATACTGATTTACTTATGTGAATGAAACATGGGATTTCAACTTCATTAAACAATCCATCTAAAATCTTCAATTCTCTAGCCCTTTCATGTGATTTGTTAATACCTGATCGAACACACAAAACTGATAAAAGCCAACTTTCGTTGTACCAATACCATCCTAAATAATATCCACAATTAAGATAGAAATCACTTAGTCTTCCAATTATGCTTAGTCTTTATATGTCTATAAAGATTGAAAACATAATGGTTTAAGTACAAGCATTCAATTGATCACATAGTCGTCATAAAACGGTTAGAGTTACGACATTAATTACGAATGATATTCTCACGCATAAACCTATGCTAGCATGGCAAGTTCTAAACTCTTAGATCCACTTTCGCTTCAATAAGAATTAACACACAATTACAGGAGTTAGCTACTCTCCTATAACGAATTAAAACAACCATGATAGGATATCACATCAATCACACTATAGGCATCAAGAAAATTCAACTAATAGACTTCATGAATAACTACGCTAAAACCCCATGATAACGAATTAGTTCATAATCAAACTAATCGTCACCATGGGTTCTAATGAAAACATGATAGAAGAAAACGAATTATAACTATTATAAATATCAAGGGTTTTTAAGAGTACACCAAATCCAAGCATCCACAAACTAGAAAGATTACAAGAATAAAATTGAATTGATCTTCTTCCTTGCTTCTTCGTGCTTAAACTCCGTAGATATATGATATGTGTCTCTTCTCTCGATCTCTAGGGTTTGTTTCTTCTTTATAAAGGCCTCCAAGTGTCATATTTCGTAGGGAATTGATTTCTTTAAATTTCACTTGAAAAATCACAAATTAGGGCAAAACAGGAATTTTCCTCCAGACATTACGGCGCTGCCGCGCCAAGTTTGTATAGGCTCGCGGCGCTGCCGCGCCAACTTCACTGTTCAGCCTTTTCTCTGCGGCGCTGCCGCGCCACTCTCAAGTGTTATCACGGCGCTGCCGCGCCAGGATCTCTGTCCAGCAAACTGATTTTTCTCCTTTTCTTCATTATAACTCCGTTTCGCGCTCCAATTGCTTCGCTTCATTCCTAACACACCTGTGATCAATATACCTGCACAATACCCTTAAAAGAGATCAAAAATACCACAACTCGAGTACAAACATACGTTTTAAGCCACACGGAAACGTTCTAAGTGAATAAAATATCCACTTATCACACCCCCAAACTCAAACCGTTGCTCGTCCTCGAGCATAAACAAACTACCACTTCCGTAGGTGATCACGGTTGCATTTGGCATATGCAACAAGCCCTTTAAACCCCTAGGTAGCCCTAGTGGACGAGTAAGGTCTCGTGAGGGCCTATAGTGAATGTACCCCCAAAATCCATCTAACAATGCAACTACAAATGCAATTAACTACATGAATGCAACTATATGAAAATGCAAGGACCCCCTTAGACTAACCAAAACCATTCATTAGGCAAACATCTCAAATCATGCAACAACTTCCAAACAGAGCTCGACTGAATTCCCGTATACTAACAATACATGCATAGGAACGTGGTGTGTGCGATACTCATCAGATATACTCCCAACACTAGATCAAAAATCATACCACTTCTTAGTCAAGGCAATCACAAGTTTATAAAAAGAATGAACGGTAGACACATCATAACTTCGAGACACCTCCATACTCATTCAGGATAACCAGGAATTCATGCTTTATTACTACGACACGTACTACTATTCGCAACACATATGCTTATTTAACCGTGCAATAAGTGAGACCCCAAAAGGCTTATACAATAATACCCATGTAGCGAGTGTTAGGTCAGTGGATCCCAGACTATAAAAGCCTTAGGTCACACTACGCCATAAGTGCTCATATGCAATGCTTTTTGTGAGGGTTGCAAGCAAAGCGTTGCAAAAGCTATGCTTAGTTTTGGTCTTCTGCAACACTACTAAAAAAGCATTGCATTTCATGTGAATGCACCGTTGCAGAGTGAATGCTAGTGTTATGACGTCCAACACCATTAAAAAGCGTTGCATTATACTACATTATTTTTAGAATTATGAAAAATATACATATCATCAAAATATATACAATGTCTTCAAATTTAAATCTTTTTAAAATAATATATTTTAAAATCCAAATTATTTTTACATTTGTTTTGTATAAATATTTATCATATTCTTATTTTTTCTAATTAAATTTTATAAAATTAAAAATGACAAAATTAGAAAAATAAAAAATAAAAATATATATGATACTTAAATATTTTTAATCTATTTTTACTTTAAATTTTACAAATAATACATTTTAAATTAATACTTTTACATATTTTTTGTGTAAATATCTATAATGTTATTAATTTTTCTAAAGTCTAAAAATTTAAAATTTAAAACATTATAATAACAACATTGCATATACATGTACACACTACATAACTTTGCACCAGTTCCAGGATAAAATTTTGGGCGGACTATTTTCCCCCTTAATGAAATTTTGACACACAAAACACATTCAACTTTCCCCAAAAAAACTCAAACAAACTCTCTCTCTCTCGACAAACTCTCTCTGCAAACTCTATCCAAAACCTCTCTCCACAAACTCGATTTACAAACTCTACACTCCAATTAGTAATTGAATACAAAATTCTTCTTTTCAATTAATTAGATAACCATTGTAATTTGAAATTGCAGACAATTAGGGATTCAGCTTGCGTTTTATTTAGGTAAATCATCTTTAACTTATTTCAGTATACACTCAAAGTATTTCTCTGTGTGATTTGGGTATACCCAATTATATTTAGGGATTTTTTGCTTATTTTGTATTTGAATGTTTATGTTTGGGGTTTTGTATTTGAATATTGTGTTTGAAATTTTGTATTTATGTGTTTATATGCTTGCATATGCTGAAATTGTGCAAGTTTTGTGTTTTGGGTCGGGTATTTTTTATATAACCTAAGTGTCTTTGTATAGTCTTTGTAGATTTGTGTTGAAATTGCGGAGTTCTGTTTTTCATCTTTGTGCTTGCAAGAGGGAATCTAGGTTTGAAGTTTTTTAATTTTGTTGCACTTCAAGATGCCATTGAGAAAATGCAGCCTTTGAGTCTTTGATTAGGCAGAAATCAATGATGATGCTCCCAGCCTATCAGGTTAGCTTCATTTTTTCTCTTAATCTTTCAGAGGTGCTCTGGGGATGTTAAGTTGTTTTTTACTTGATTATGTTCCATCCTGGCAACTGAAGTTGTGAAGTATCAAGATAATTTTTCAAATCAATGGTTAGTTTTTTAGTCATTATGTGAATGTGTTGCTTGACAGATATTTCATAGATTGTGGAGTAAGGAGGTTATTTTAATTATCTGCCTGATATTATTTTATTGGAGTATCACATTATTTATATACATTTTTAGCTCATTTGTAATTATATGTTTGGGGGTCACTTTTATGCTGATTAATGTAATTCCTGAGTTGTATATTGTTTGCGGTCTGGTTACCCTAATTATTTATCTGTAATAGCATTTAGTGAACACAAATAATAAACCTAATTGGTGTAGATAACAAGATAATTCAGTGAGTGAAGATGTATATATTGTAGCCTTGATCAGAAGTTTAGTAGAGATGATTTTCAAATGACTTTGTTTTGGGTTCTGGGACTTCTGCTTATCAGGTTATTTTTTCCCTTTTTTGTTTCTTCAAATTCTCTAAATTATTCTTATTCCCCATGTTTTGATCATTCTGAAGCTAATTAACTATATATCTGTAAAAGGTTGAAGGAGCTGCATTTAAAGATGGAAAAAAGCCTAGCATCTGGGATTACTTTTCTCATTCTGGTTAGGCATCAATCTTTTAAGTTAACATTTATTTTGAAAAAAAAAATCAGATTTGATATTGTTTGTTCCAAGTTTAACCTTTTAGTAGTTTATGTTTACAGTAGTCTTTAACATTAGTTTTTTCGGGGTTTTTCCTTTCAGTAAAGCTAAATTGCTACGTAGTTAGATGATTACAGTGACCTGTTTAGTGTGTTGTTTATATATTTAATTATATCTTGTGTTTGTGAATCCTGTTTATCCCAACGTCTTAATATTCACTTACGGGGAGGGCAGGCTTGTCTTCTCGCAGACACTTTATTCCATTGTTATATTATATCATGGTAATATTATTTCACTGTAAAATTTTCATTTAAAGTTCTTTATGTGCAGATAGTTGTTGATTTCACTACTTCCTGGTGTGGTCCTTGCCGTGTTATGGCTCCATATCTGGCCGAGTTGGCTAAGAAACTACCCTCTGTTACCTTCCTTAAGGTGGGTGTGGATGAATTGCAGGTAAAACTAGAATTGATGAATAACTTTTTTCCTCCCAATCCACAATGACTAGTAGTATTTCACCTTTAATTTATAGAATCAAGCCCCTATGGAATTTAGTTTCAAAAGCTAAGTTGTTTCAACTGTAGTAAGCATTTTTTTATAGTAGGCCTGCCAATCCAGGTTTATTTAGGTTTATTTTGTCAGAAGCCACACACGTTCATCCAGTCACTCTTATATCTGGTTGTAAATTGTTCACTAACTTGCAGTTGATTGTTTGATGCAGTCGGTTGCTGCAGATTGGGTTGTGGAAGCCATGCCAACTTTCATGTTCTTGAAAGACGGGAAGATTGTGGACAAGGTTGTGGGATGGAGGAAAGAAGAGCTGCAACAGACGATCACCAAACACTTGAGTGACTCTACATCTGCTGCCTAATGTTTTCAGGTGTGATCGCTCTAATCCTTGGAATAATTAGTTCTTTTTTAGAAAATTAGGATTGAAATAATTTGTGCTTATTGAAATTATGATTATACAGAATAAGAAACATGCCCTTCCACTCAAAAGTAGGGTATCTGGGGGTATGTGATAATTATGATTATACCGGTGTGTTCCCCTCAGAAGCAGGGTTTCTGAAAAGTTTATTTATTCAGTTAAAGATATATCGCTAGGAAATGTATAATATTTTATGCTAGCACAAATAAAGACCCCAAATTTGAAGTCTATTGTCATTGTGTATTGAAAGTGAAATACTTTAATTTGATTTAAAAGGAGAAAAATGTCCAGTTGACACAGTTTGAATTTATTGCTTCTATTTCTTATTGTACAGAGCAAGACAGTTGTCGCCAAGACAACTTTAGTTAAGATTTTATCAGCCAGCTTCACTGTTACATAGGTTTCTGAATGCGGTCAGCTCATGTCATTTTGAGGCGATATGTTGTTTTGTCATCCACCATTATGGAGAGCAGCGAAAGGTAGTCCTGCTCTTTAGTCTTAACTTTTTTTTTCTATTTTCGGCAATCTCTCTTTTTAAATGAGTTAATTGATTTCATGTGATCCGTAGTGTTCAATTTGTTTCTCTTTTTCTCCCTTTCAGGAGTATGGAAAACATATTTCCAAATGGAGATGTCTATTTAGGTAATCTAAAAGGGATGCTCCCTGATGAGGGTGATTTCTCCAGAGGCTATCACCATGGTTTTGGAACTTTAATTAGTTTGAATGGCTCTATTTACAGTGACCTGTTTAGTGTGTTGTTTATATATTTAATTATATCTTGTGTTTGTGACCTGTTTGAATGGCTCTATTTACTGTGGCAAATTTCTTAAAATTTGGATTGTGCCAGATCACAGATAGTCACTGGCATGGATGGTGAAAATTTAAAAGCAGATAAAGGAAGGAAACATCTAGAAGAAGAATATTTGGAATTAGAATAAAAGGTTTGATCAATTTTTAATTTGAGATCTTTTAGGAGGTGTTGAAGTTATATGAAACTTCCTATTCATGCAGGACTTTTAGTTTCATTTCAACACAATTGTTAATTTGTTAGTATAATATTATGTTTGCTTCTACTTAAAATTAAAGATTCATAAATGTTTTATCACGTTATGCAGATTATTATATTGTTCGATGTAGTGGAGAACATGTCATTGATGTTGAAAAAGCTGCGTAAAGCTAATCCAGATCTTAATTTTGATATTGGACCCTTGAGTGCCACCCCAACAAGTGATCAAGATGACAATAATACTCCTACGACTCAAGGAGGCACTGAATTTTAGCAATATAATTATGTAAAGGTTCTTAATATCTGAACTTGGTCAGTTTGCACGTAAAAGTTATCTACTTCTTCCTACGTGCTTGGTGTTGGCACTTACGTTTGAAGAATTTGTAATGAATATTTTAGGTATTTTGTTTTGTTGTTTGGACGTGCCTCCGGTTGGCATGTAGAATATTTGGTTGTATGGTTTTGGATGGATTTCTTTTATGTACGAAACTGTTCTGGCCAAAATTTTAATTAAAGCGTTGCATTTGTTTTTTCCTAATGTTGAATTTTAAAAAAAATGGTGTTGCATTAGTAAATATACTGTTGCATTACATGACAATTACTGTTTAAAAAGCTACTGCAAAGCGTTGCATTACTGAAGGCATGTGGACCCCACTGCTGACGTGGCATGCAAGTGGGACCAGGTACTGACGTGGCCATTGAGTGGGCCCCATTGCTGACGTGGCATACAAAGTGGCCCTGTGTTTAAGGCAACACTCATTGGTGTTGCATTTCTTTGATTTTGGTGTTGCATTATACTTATAATGCAATACTTTCACGCCGTTGCAGTAGATGACCAAAAGTGTTGCATTATATATCAAAGGTCACGCCCGCGGATGCAACGCCCATTTCGTGTTGCATTTTTGAAAAAGAAGCTGAATGCAACGCTTTTTTGGTCTACAGCCACATTAAAAAAGCGTTGCATATGAGCACTTATGGCGTAGTGTCACTAGGACTAAGTCCCCTCAGACTTAATGACTCGAGTATTAAAGAGCTCACTCGTGGTTAATTTTGCATTTAACTTATTTACATGACTCTTTTTTTTTTTTTTCTTTCTTTTCTTCTTTTTTTTTTCAATGAATTTTTTTTTTCTACAATCTGGAATGAGAATTCTCAATTCCAACCCTAGACTACTCATATAAATATGAGCCGGCTACTAGCCATTTGACACCTAGCCATAAACACAAACAACTAGCATGAAAATCCTGTTTCCCCCCAAACTTATACTTAGTGCTCTTACGTTATCAAGAGAATAAAGAACATTCTTAATATAACCAAGTAATTAAACCTCAAAACCTCCAAACAAGCATGACCCCCAATCTAGCCCAAAAGCAAACAATGAGTTGTGTAATTGTTTTTGTCCCCACAACATGCATGTCAATTTCATAGAAACTCTAAATCAACCCTCTATTCATGATTACCACACTCAAATCAACATCTACCTGCCAAACAGAAATAGCTCGTCCTAAGGGATCATGAAAATGCATGCCATGCTTATGCAACTAAATGCACATAACTAACAAAATAACCGAATGTCCTATATGCTCTAAACTAACATGAAATTAACTAACATGCACAAATGCTCCTAATATGCAATACAACTAATATACAAATGCACCTTTCATCCCCACCCCCAAACTTAAAATTTTCAATGCCCACATTGAAGGTAAGAATAAAAAGAGTGCAAAGCATACCTACTCGTCTTCCGAACCACTCCCATTAGGAGTGTCCGGTGGCGGATAGACAGCGCCAGCTCCAAAGGACGGAAAAGTCACGTCCACTCCACTTGCACGCAGAGCCGTGCTCAATGCCTGTGCAAACTGACCAAAATCTGCTCTAAAACCTGCCTGCATATCGTGCACCGCATCGATACGCCTCGTCAATCTCCGATACTGCCTCTGACTAATAAGAGAACCTCCATCCTGAGGCTCTCCCCCCTGCTGCTGCTGCTGCTGCTGTTGCTGTTGCTGTTGCTGTTGTTGACCCTCAACTACATAACCGAGACCCCACCAATCTGGCTCTCCTCCATCCCACACATGCAGCCTCATTATACTCTGATGATCCAGTGTTGTCTGTGGCTGCTGCACAACCTCCTCAGCTGACCAAAGAGCACCACTATCCCTAGCCAATCGAGCAATAACTGAACCATAAGGTATCGCCGCAGTGGTACTCCCTTGCATAAAACGGAGAATCCCCTGGTGGATCAAATTACCAACATCCACAAACTCTCGGCTGCAAATAGCAAACAACAAAATAGCCCTCTCAACTGTCACCTCATTAGAATGCCTAGTAGGGATGAGGTTAGCACAAATGAACAAGTGCCAAGTCCGCGCATACTGATTCAGAGCCGTCGACAAAAACGAAGTAGGCTCAGTAGTGCCACGCCTCACGGTCCACTGTGTCCCTGGAACACACAACCGCTGAATAATATCCTGAAGGTCCACAGTTTCGCGAGTCCTCCCTGACCAATCCTCTTAATTCCTCCTACGAGCCGGAAGAACAAGAACACGACGAATAGCACGCGGCCGATAATCCACACGAAACCCACGAACTTGGCTAATTCCATTCCTATCCACACTAGCGTTCGCATAAAACTCGCGAACCACCGTCATCGGAACCGGCTCCGGAGCCTCACAAAATAGCTCCCAACCTCTCTCCGCAATATTCTCCAACATATACCCATCCGATGCCGTGGGCAAAAGACCTCTCTCACGGGCAATAGTACGCCCCAACAACTCGTTATACGCCTCACGAGCCTCATTGGAAACAAATTGAGGTCCACCATTGGCTCCCCCAGAATCAGATGAAGAAGAAGAACGAGGGTGCCTTCCACCAGCCCCACTACCACTAGCGCCCTCACTACCACCACCAACTACAACCCTTTGTCGCTTTGATGCCATTGAATTGAATGGAAGAAAGTGTTTAGAGTGTTTGAGAATTTGTGAGATTTGTAAGTAGTGTATGTATAGGTTGTATAGGTAGGGATAGGAGATGTGGTTTTATAAGGAGAATTTAGGGTTAGTGGGTATAGGTAGTGGGTTTAGATAATGGGCCACTAATACAACAACAATCTTCCTTTTTTTTTTTTTTTTTCAATTTTCTGTTTTTTTTCCTCCACTGCTCCATGCTGAAAAACTGTTTTAACTGAGAATGGACCTGACCAACGTGACTTCAACTTTCCAGGAAACAACCGAAGTCGAGAGTTGAACAACAACACCAATTTCCCGGGCACAACTGTCTTAAGAACCAACCGACGATCATGCCACCTTTTGACTTTCTCTTTATATAACTTGTTGTTCTCATAAGCTTGCAATCGAAACTCGTCCATTTCATTCAACTGAACCATACGCTTTTCACCTGCTGCTGTAAGATCAAAATTCAGCTTCTTCAACGCCCAATAAGCCTTGTGTTCTAACTCAGCTGGAAGATGACATGCTTTTCCATACACAAGCAGAAATGGTGACATTCCCAAAGGTGTTTTATAGGCCGTCCGATAAGCCCACACTGCTTCATCAAGCTTCAAAGCCCAATCCTTCCTAGAAGGACTTACCACCTTCTCAAGAATCCGTTTAATTTCACGATTAGACACTTCAGCTTGCCCATTGGTTTGAGGATGATAAGCTGTAGCAACTCGATGATTGATATTGTAGCGTGCCATAAGAGATGTAAACTTCCGATTGCAAAAGTGCGTACCTTCATCACTGATGATAACTCGTGGAGTGCCAAACCGAGTAAAAATATTCTTGTGAAGGAAATTAAGCACCACCTTAGCATCATTCGTCGGAAGTGCCTTTACCTCCACCCACTTAGACACATAATCCACAGCTAACAGAATATACTGATTACCACATGACGGAATGAACGGTCCCATGAAGTCAATTCCCCACACGTCAAAGATCTCTACCTCCAACATGACATTAAGAGGCATCTCGTCCCTACGAGAAATATTACCAACTCGTTGACATCGATCACATCTCAACACAAACTGATGAGCATCCTTGAATAGAGTCGGCCAATAGAAACCTGCTTGCAGAATACGTGTGGCTGTCTTTTCACCCGCATAATGGCCTCCATAAGCTGTAGCATGAAAATCACTAAGAATAGCCTCGGTCTCACTGTAAGGAACACAACGCCTAATAATCTGATCAACTCCTTGCTTGAACAAAAACGGCTCATCCCAAATATACTGCTTGACATCATGTAAGAATTTCTTCTTTTGAGCATAAGAGAGCTCAAGTGGTAAGATGTTACTTACTAGATAATTCACAATGTCGGCATACCATGGTTCAACATCTTCCACACTGAATAGTTGCTCATCCGGAAAAAACTCATTAATAACCGTATTATCTTTAGGTGACTTCCCATGATCTTCCAATCTAGAGAGATGGTCAGCTACCTGATTTTCCGTCCCCTTTCTGTCCTTGATTTCCACGTCAAATTCTTGCAACAGAAGAACCCAACGAATCAATCTTGGCTTAGCATCTTTCTTCGCCAAGAGATAGCGAATAGCAGCATGATCCGTAAAAACTGTCACCTTAGTACCAAGCAGATAAGAGCGAAACTTTTCAAACCCGTAGACAATAGCAAGTAGTTCCTTCTCAGTGGTGGTGTAATTCATCTGAGCATCATTAAGAGTTTTGCTTGCATAATAAATAACATGAAACACCTTTTCTTTCCTTTGGCCTAGAACGGCCCCTAGCGCAAAATCACTAGCATCGCACATCAAAGCAAATGGTTGGCTCCAATCAGGAGCTGTAATCACTGGAGCAGAAATTAATTTCTTCTTCAAGATCTCGAATGCATGGAAACAAGACTCATCAAACTTGAACGGTACGTCTTTTTCCAAGAGATTGCAAAGTGGCTTAGAAATTTTTGAGAAGTCCTTTATGAAACGCCTGTAGAACCCCGCATGACCGAGAAAGCTGCGAATACCCTTGACTGAAACAGGGGCAGGAAGGTTCTCAATAGTTGCCACCTTTGCCTTGTCAACTTCCAAACCTTTACACGAAACCTTGTGTCCCAGAATGACACCTTCTTGTACCATGAAATGGCACTTTTCCCAATTTAGAACAAGATTTGTCTCCACACAACGCTTTAGAACCAAACTCAAGTTTCCCAAGCACTCATCAAAAGAATCCCCAAAGACTGAGAAATCGTCCATGAATACTTCCACATTAATTCCAATCATGTCAGAAAAAATGGCCATCATGCATCGCTGAAAAGTAGCTGGTGCTCCACACAACCCGAAAGAAACACGTCTGAATGCAAATGTACCAAATGGACAAGTGAATGTAGTCTTCTCTTGATCCTCGGGCGCTATGCAAATCTGATTGTAACCAGAATACCCATCAATCAAGCAATAGTACTGATGTCCAGCCAATCTGTCGAGCATCTGATCAATGAACGGAAGTGGAAAATGATCTTTCCGAGTAGCCTTGTTCAACTTTCGATAATCCATGCAAATCCTCCAACCAGTAACTGTTCGAGTGGGAATGAGCTCGTTCTTTTCATTAGTCACCATTGTCATGCCTCCCTTCTTAGGCACACATTGCACCGGACTCACCCACGAACTATCAGAGATCGGATAGATAATGCCTGCATCAAGCCATTTAAGAATTTCCTTCTTCACAACTTCCTTCATAACGGGATTCAGCCTCCTTTGATTGTCAACTGTAGGTTTAGCTCCCTCTTCCAAAGGAATTTTGTGCATGCAGTAAGAAGGACTAATACCCTTTATGTCTGCTATAGTCCACCCAATGGCTGATTTGAAATCCCTCAAAATTCGCAATAGCTTTTCCTCTTCCATGCCTGAAAGCTTAGAGGATATAATAACAGGTAAGGTAGAAGAATCACCAAGAAAGGCATACCTTAGATGTTCAGGCAATGGCTTAAGTTCCAATTTAGGTGCTTCCTCGATAGATGGCTTAAGTCTAACATGAGACTTCTTCAGCTCTGACAATCCCAAAGATTCAAACGGAATCTCGAACTTCTTCCATGGAGATGCATTAAGATATTGCAATTGTTCTTCATCCTCTTCGTTCTCAATCTCCAAGTCATTAATAAGAACTCTTTCCAACACATCAGATTTGATCAAGTGTTGAGTTGCTGAGTTAACCACTTTGTCCACCATATCAATTTTAAAACACACTTCCTCGTCAGTGGGAAGCTTCATTGCATTGAAAACATTAAAGGTGACATTTTGATCGTTCACCCTCATAGTGAGTTCTCCCTTTTGGACATCAATAAGAGTCCGACCTGTAGCCAAGAATGGTCGTCCCAAGATGATAGGGATCTTCTTGTCTTCCTCAAAGTCAAGAATCACAAAGTCGGCTGGAAAGATAAGTTTGTCGACCTTCACCAAAACATCCTCAACTATTCCTCGAGGATAAGTAACTGAACGGTCCGCGAGTTGCAGCGTCATAGTAGTTGGCTTTGGTTCTGGGAGACCAAGTTGTATAAAAACTGATAAGGGCATGAGATTAATGCTTGCACCCAAATCACACAAACATTTGCTGAAGGAGAGATCTCCAATAGTACATGGAATAGTGAAGCTTCCAGGGTCCTTCAACTTAGGTGGCAACTTTTGTTGCAAGATGGCACTACATTCTTCCGTCAATGCAACTGTCTCTAGCTCCTCAAGTTTCAATTTCTTTGAAAGTATGCCCTTCATAAACTTCGCATAGCTCGGCATTTGCTCAAGAGCCTCTGCAAATGGTATGTTAATCTGAAGCTTCTTGAAGACATCCAAGAACTTAGCAAACTGCTTGTCAAACTTTTGCCTTTGAACTCGTTTTGGGAATGGAGGAGGTGGGAACACCTTTTCTTCTACTTCCTTCTGAGAATTATCAGTCCTAGCAGTTTTAGGATTCGAGGGAATAGCATTAGGTACCAAATCAGGAACGGATTCGACCCCAACGTCAAGATTATCATTCTTTTCCTCGGCTGAATTTTCTTCGTTCTGACCTTGTAGAATCTTCCCCGATCGTAAGGTCACTGCCTGAACCTGTTCCTTGTGATCTTTCTTGCCTGGATTCATCTCTGTGTCACTCGGAAGCGTTCCTGGTTGACGGTTCAACAATGCATTGGCTAGTTGCCCAATCTGATTCTCTAAAGTTTTCAAGGACACCGCCTGACTCTTGTACATCATTCGCAGCTCTTCCAGTTCAGACTTCTCAGACTGATTCAAAGAGTTCCCTTGAGATGGTTGAAATCCAGGTGGATTGAATGCTTGCCTTGGAGCATAAGGTGGTGGTTGATAGTTCTGACCATATGGCCTTGCATTGAACTGCTGATTTTGTGGTTGCTGAACACCACCCTGATTGTTGCTCCAACTTAAATTAGGATGATTCCGATTGTTGGGATGATAAGCATTAGGCACTGGCTGCTGAGCTCTTTGAAAATTACTAACAAACTGTGCTGATTCAGATGAGATAGCACACAGATTCGTGTCATGAGCTCCTGCACACAATTCACACACCATAGCAACCTGGTTAGTCCCATGATTAGAAAGGGAATCTACCTTCATTGTCAACGCCTTGAGTTGAGCAGCAATAGCAGTAGCTGCATCCAATTCAAGTACTCCAGCCACTTTAGCAGGTGGCAAGCGTTGAGTAGGATTCTGAAACTCATTGGCTGCCATCATCTCGATAAGATTATAGGCATCCTCATAGCTTTTTGCCCACAGTGCTCCTCCAGAAGCTGCATCAAGCATAGGCCTTGACTGAGCTCCCAATCCGTTATAGAAATTGCTGATTATCATCCAATCCAGCATTCCATGATGAGGACAACGTGCCAAAATCTCCTTGTACCTTTCCCAAGCTTCCCCCAAAGATTCCTGGGGTTGCTGAGCAAACTGAGAAATAGAATTCCTATAAGCTGCTGTCTTCGCCATGGAGAAATACTTCGTCAAGAACTTTTGAGCACAATCTGCCCATGTCCTAATAGATCCTGACGGCATAGAATGTAACCAACTCTTGGCTTTATCCCTAAGAGAGAAGGGAAATAGCCTCAATCTGATTGCGTCATCTGTAACTCCGTTGAATTTGAAGGTATCACAGATTTCCAGGAAGTCCCTAATATGAGCATTGGGATCTTCAGCAGGACTACCCCCAAACTGAACCGTATTCTGAATCATCTGAATGATGTTTGGCTTAAGCTCGAAGTTATTCGCCCCAATAGCTGGACGAACAATGCTGGTATGAATGTCCTCCACCTTTGGCTGAGAGAATTCACTCAAAGTCTTCGCTGGTTGTGCTTCATCTGCCATATCTTCTTCTGATTCAAGATTGTTTTCCACACTGATGTTCTCAAAGTCAAGTTTCCTTCGTGCTAGTTCTTCTCTTCTTGCTAATTCTTCTCTACGTGCTCGAGCTCGTGTACGCATACACTCTCAATAAGTACCTGAAATTCACCAACTAGAAAATTTGGTGAGAAACGTCCTAGTCACCGAACTTTAATGACCACTGATGGTAAATACTAAAACTAAACAAATAAAACCGCAGTCCCCGGCAGCGGCGCCAAAAACTTGTTACGACCAAACTAAACACGCAAGTGCACGTGATCTCAAGTAATACAGATAGCAAATAAGGTTCGTTCCAACAGGGACTCGTTGTTTGTCTAGTTAATTCACTCACCAATGTATGATTATTATGCGATGCTAAAACAATTAACAAGTGGTTTTTGTTTATCACTAAAAATTATCTAAGAATTATAACTAATTATCACTACTTAAACTGAGTTTTATACTGATTTACTTATGTGAATGAAACATGGGATTTCAACTTCATTAAACAATCCATCTAAAATCTTCAATTCTCTAGCCCTTTCATGTGATTTGTTAATACCTGATCGAACACACAAAACTGATAAAAGCCAACTTTCGTTGTACCAATACCATCCTAAATAATATCCACAATTAAGATAGAAATCACTTAGTCTTCCAATTATGCTTAGTCTTTATATGTCTATAAAGATTGAAAACATAATGGTTTAAGTACAAGCATTCAATTGATCACATAGTCGTCATAAAACGGTTAGAGTTACGACATTAATTACGAATGATATTCTCACGCATAAACCTATGCTAGCATGGCAAGTTCTAAACTCTTAGATCCACTTTCGCTTCAATAAGAATTAACACACAATTACAGGAGTTAGCTACTCTCCTATAACGAATTAAAACAACCATGATAGGATATCACATCAATCACACTATAGGCATCAAGAAAATTCAACTAATAGACTTCATGAATAACTACGCTAAAACCCCATGATAACGAATTAGTTCATAATCAAACTAATCGTCACCATGGGTTCTAATGAAAACATGATAGAAGAAAACGAATTATAACTATTATAAATATCAAGGGTTTTTAAGAGTACACCAAATCCAAGCATCCACAAACTAGGAAGATTACAAGAATAAAATTGAATTGATCTTCTTCCTTGCTTCTTCGTGCTTAAACTCCGTAGATATATGATATGTGTCTCTTCTCTCGATCTCTAGGGTTTGTTTCTTCTTTATAAAGGCCTCCAAGTGTCATATTTCGTAGGGAATTGATTTCTTTAAATTTCACTTGAAAAATCACAAATTAGGGCAAAACAGGAATTTTCCTCCAGACATTACGGCGCTGCCGCGCCAAGTTTGTATAGGCTCGCGGCGCTGCCGCGCCAACTTCACTGTTCAGCCTTTTCTCTGCGGCGCTGCCGCGCCACTCTCAAGTGTTATCACGGCGCTGCCGCGCCAGGATCTCTGTCCAGCAAACTGATTTTTCTCCTTTTCTTCATTATAACTCCGTTTCGCGCTCCAATTGCTTCGCTTCATTCCTAACACACCTGTGATCAATATACCTGCACAATACCCTTAAAAGAGATCAAAAATACCACAACTCGAGTACAAACATACGTTTTAAGCCACACGGAAACGTTCTAAGTGAATAAAATATCCACTTATCACACCCCCAAACTCAAACCGTTGCTCGTCCTCGAGCATAAACAAACTACCACTTCCGTAGGTGATCACGGTTGCATTTGGCATATGCAACAAGCCCTTTAAACCCCTAGGTAGCCCTAGTGGACGAGTAAGGTCTCGTGAGGGCCTATAGTGAATGTACCCCCAAAATCCATCTAACAATGCAACTACAAATGCAATTAACTACATGAATGCAACTATATAAAAATGCAAGGACCCCCTTAGACTAACGAAAACCATTCATTAGGCAAACATCTCAAATCATGCAACAACTTCCAAACAGAGCTCGACTGAATTCCCGTATACTAACAATACATGCATAGGAACGTGGTGTGTGCGATACTCATCAGATATACTCCCAACACTAGATCAAAAATCATACCACTTCTTAGTCAAGGCAATCACAAGTTTATAAAAAGAATGAACGGTAGACACATCATAACTTCGAGACACCTCCATACTCATTCAGGATAACCAGGAATTCATGCTTTATTACTACGACACATACTACTATTCGCAACACATATGCTTATTTAACCGTGCAATAAGTGAGACCCCAAAAGGCTTATACAATAATACCCATGTAGCGAGTGTTAGGTCAGTGGATCCCAGACTATAAAAGCCTTAGGTCACTAGGACTAAGTCCCCTCAGACTTAATGACTCGAGTATTAAAGAGCTCACTCGTGGTTAATTTTGCATTTAACTTATTTACATGACTCTTTTTTTTTTCTTTCTTTTCTTCTTTTTTTTTTCAATGAATTTTTTTTTTTTCTACAATCTGGAATGAGAATTCTCAATTCCAACCCTAGACTACTCATATAAATATGAGCCGGCTACTAGCCGTTTGACACCTAGCCATAAACACAAACAACTAGCATGAAAATCCTGTTTCCCCCCAAACTTATACTTTAGTGCTCTTACGTTATCAAGAGAATAAAGAACATTCTTAATATAACCAAGTAATTAAACCTCAAAACCTCCAAACAAGCATGACCCCCAATCTAGCCCAAAAGCAAACAATGAGTTGTGTAATTGTTTTTGTCCCCACAACATGCATGTTAGAGGCCCATTACTTTGTTGGGCCGGACCGAGCCCATTTTAGAAGCCCATCTCTTGGTGGGCCCGCCAGTCCATCCGAAGGCCTAGTGTCTCCACTCGAAACAGCTGCATCATTTATTCCACGGGGGACACGCTCCCGTCCGCCCCGCCTCCGCTTTCGCCTCCTTCGGTTACAAACAGGAAATAATATATAAACATGTTTGAGCTATCTTACCAAGGGACGACTATTACAAAAACACAGAGCTTTTACGTTCTCATAACCATATTCAAAGATTATATTGACTGTTTCTTACACCGGAGGTGAATCGGGGGCCAATCCCTCGCATTCTTCTTCTGCAGGTCCGAAGTAAGAGGTTGCAGGTCGAAATCAGGTCTTAACAGAAGTTATTGTGATGTTATTGAAATGCTAGATGCAAAATAAATGTAGTCATTGCTATAATATGACATCAAAAAATGATTTTTTATTCTAAAAAATAAAATGCACTGCAATGCTAGTTGCATTTTTGTTGTGGATTAAAAAACGTACTTGTATATTAATTGCTAGGATTTATGAGCTTTCGAGCTTTAATGGCTGCACTTGTGTTTCGAGACTAAATCGGTCCTCACAAGATGCCTACGTATCTCAATTAATGCTGAGAATCAAGCCAAAGACGTAGTTCTGATTGTAGGATCAGGGTCCTTATATAGGCGTTTGGAGCCTAGTATTTATGGTATGTTTGGGAGTCTTAGCGAATAAGTCTCCTTTTTGATATTGGATAAACATCGTATTTCTTGCTGGATAAGTCTTTTCTTTCTTGATAAAGGCTATGACTCTTTATTTATTTCGTAATTAATAAATAATCAGGGTTTTGGGCCTTAATTATGGGGCCTTTCCAATGAATCAGTAATTATATTTCTATAATTACTTTTATGACCATATCATTTGCCCCCCAACTTCTGGGAAAATCATTCAGGGGTTTTCGTAGAAGTTACAGCGTATTTCTTCCAATTTTGGCCGGGAAATAGGTCAATTTTGACCAAATAATAAGTCAAATTCGACCCCATTTTCGACCAGGATTTAATCCATTTTCGACCAGGAAATAGGTCAAATTCGACCAGGATTTCGACCAGGATTTTAGGTCAAATTCGACCTCATTTTCGACCTCGATCAGTGTGAGGTCGAAGACTTCGACCAGGATTCTCAATTCTTTTTCGACCAGGAATTAGGCCATTTTCGACCAGGATTTTCGACCTCATTTTGGTGTGAGGTCGAAGCTTTCGACCAGGATTTCCAAGTTTTCTTCGACCAGGATTTCCAAGTCTTTTTTGACCTCAACTGTTCGACCTCGATCCCGTATATTTTCGACCTCGATCAGTTGTGAGGTCAAAGCTTTAGACCTCAATTTCCAAGTCTTTTTCGACCTCAACTGTTCGACCTCGATCCCATATATTTTCAACCTCGATCTTTCGACCAGGATTTCTAGGTAAATTTCAACTTTATTTTGGTGTGATGTCGAAGGTTTCGACCTAGAAATCTAGGTCTTTTTCGACCTCGTGTCTTCGAACATGAAGTCGACCAAATTCGACCTCATTGTTTCGACCTCAAATCCTTCTTTTTTCGACCTCAATTTGGTGCGAGATCGAAGGATTCGAGCTCCATTCTTAGTGTATTTTCGACCTCAGGTCTACGACCTCGAACAATACATTTTCGACCCCAATTTGGTGTGAGGTCGAAGGGTTCGAGCTCAGTTTTCAGTGTATTTTCCATCTCAGGTCTATGACCTCGAACCAGGGTCTTTTCGACCTCGAATTTTTAATTTTTTAATTTAATTTTGGTGCGAAGTCGATGGATTCGACCTCGTTTCCTCGTATATTTTCGACTTCAAGTCTTCGAACAGGATTTAAGGTGTTTTCGACCTCGATCTCTTTTCTTTTTAGTTTTATTTGGGAGCGAGGTCGATGGATTCGACCTTGATTTCCCGTGTGTTTTCTATTTCGATTGTACGATTTCGATTTAAGGTCTTTTCGACCTCAAATCTATTTTTTTTTGTTTTTGCCTTGGCTATATTTCAAATTAGCCCGAATTTCTAATGGACTTTAAATTTCCATATTTGGGCCTCATTGGGCCTTAATTTGTTTGGGCTTTATACTTGCCTAAGCCTCAAGTCTTTTTGGTCTTTGATTTTTGTAGTCCAATATAGGATTTATGGGCCTTGACTGGCTATAGTCGGTTGCCCTCCCTTAACCGGTAGGGTAACCGGCTATCTTGATTATAAAAGAGTGGGATTTCCACTTCATTCTTCACTTCATACCTTCAAATTTCCAAAAAAATTCTCTCTAGCCTTCTTAGCTTTTCTCTCTTTTTATCCCGTAGTAAGGCGATTTATGGCGAGATTTCCGTAGTTGTATTCTTTGATTTTCTGGGTTCAATCTTCATCTTTTGAAGATTTTCTAGGTTCAATCTTCTTCCTTTGAAGATTTTCTGGGTTCAATCTTCTTCCCTTGAAGATTTTCTGGATTTCAGTTTGAAGATTTGAAGATTTCTTCTTGAAGATTTAAAGCTTTCCTGGGATTTACTTTGAAGATTTGAAGATGTCTGATCGTACTGCTCAACGTCTCCAGAAAATGAATCAAGCGTCTAAGAGAGGTATCACTATTCGTTCTTCTCATATGTCTCTTCAAGATATGATTTTAGAACGTAGTGATGAATACCCTTCTGTTTCGCACTTAGATTCATTTGATTGTAGCAATAAATTCCATGAAATCGACCTGATTAGGGACTATAATAAGATGTATAGAATTAAGTCTCCTTATAGGTTAGTCCCAGCTGGCCCAGGAGATCGTTCCTGCCATTGGCGTCCTGATGCTCTCTGCATTTACAAGGATGCCATTGTGGCAGGGCTTAGATTTCCCTTTCATGAATTTATTCCCAAACTTTTGGCAGATGTTAGGATTAACCCTTGTCAACTTCCGCCAAATGCATGGAGAATCATTATGTGTTTTATTGTTCTTTGTTTGAAGAACAAATTTCCCTTGTCTGTAGCTTTGTTTAGGAAAATTTTCCAATTTAAGAATAGCTCTGCCATTTCTTTGGGTTGGGTTTATATCAACCATCGCCCTTCTACTCCTCCCATTTTCCACCCCAAATCCATCCCTGATAATAATCCAAGGTGGAAGAATGAGTTTATCTATTTAGTTTGGTAAGGAGGGGATTGGGGTACCCTTTTTCGTAGATCTTTCAGTAGGGTCTCGGATGGTAGCCCCAATGACATTGTTTTGAACGATGAGGAGGCTCATGCCTATGCCGAGCTTACCAAGGATGATTATGCTACAACGGCTTGGGCGCTCCTGGATGAGTTTCAGCTTAAGTCCTTGGAACTGTCAAACGTTTCTGATAAGGGTAATTCTCATTTCATACTTTCCTTTATTTATCTAAGATTGTCTTATACCAACTGTTTCTTTCCTTGTGTTTTTTGCAGCTGCGGCCTTTATTAACAAGACCAACGAGCCCCAAGATGGAGAAACAACAAGAATGAAGAGGGCTCGCTTGGGAGTGAAGGATCCCCGTGCTACAAGTGTCCCAGCCTTTATAAGGCCTCATGTGGACCTTACTGAAGAGGTTGAGGGTCCTTCCTCGGCCAAGAGCTCAGTTTGGCGCCCCAACTGGGGTCTTAGGAAGAAAGACACCGTGGTGGGTGATGTGTAAAAATAATGTAAACTGCAAGCGCACAGTGTTTAGTTGTAACAATCACAGATCGATCCACATCGACTATGAATTTTCAAAATCCTAACAATTAACTCAGGCGAATTAGACAATATAAGATTTGAGATGAGATTTGTTTAACCTAATTAACAATTAAAATCAGATAAGGAAAACCTAGGAATCCGAATCCATTAATCAATCACAATTAATATCAACTCACCCTAAAATCAATTATCTTTCCTTCACAGATAAGATATATCAATTAACGAGACAAGCATATACTATGAAACTTGTTATCTAACAATAACCTATCAAAACTTCATGGAGCAAGCATAGGTTATGAAAAATAAATCCGGTAACAATAATATGTCAAAATCACTTTGTCAATTGAACAATTAAGCACTAAGAAAAATCATGAGAATCAATTAATAGGAACAAGAAGATATCAACAATAATCAAATTAACTTCATCTTCATCCTAGGAGAATTAACTTAGCTAGACATGGCATAAGAAACAAAACAATTAAATATAAAGAATGCAAGCAAAAGTGTTTGAATAAAATATAAAGAACTTGTATGAAAGACAATAATAAATCTATCTTACTCCTAATTATCAGATCTAGTCTAAATTCTAGGTGTCTCAAGTACAAGAGGGGAGATCTATATATATAGGAAAAATAATGGGCTTGGGCTCTTTGACTACAAATCGGATTATAAAAATATTTCCTCAATTCCTTTTTCTTCTCTGATAAGTTTTCCAATTTTTCTCCAATTTCCTTTTGACTTCAAGTATTTCCATCTCCTTGCCTTTTTCACCTTTTTCTGCTTGAAATATGATTTTATTTATTTTCCTACAAAACAAAAGAAAACAATTAATTAAATAATAAAATTACGAAAACAGACATAAAATAGGTATTAAAATTGTATTAAATTATGGACCTATCAAATGCCCCCATACCTATCTTTTTCTCGTCCTCGAGAAAAACTAATATAATATAAACTACTATATAATAGATAATAACACTTCCGTAGGTGATCACGATTGCATTTGGCATATGCAACAAGCCCTTTAAACCCCTAGGCAGCCCTAGTGGACGAGTGAGGTCTCGTGAGGGTTTATAGTGAATGTACTCACAAAATCCATCAAGCTCATGTAAAAGATCGTATGGCAATGCAACGCCACACATACAAGTCCTCTCATCCTACATCAACTTAAGAATCAAAAATGACTTTGCAATTTCTTGTCGTGGAAGATGCAAGGATTCACATAGTCTACTAAAAGAAATATGCTTAAGTGCTTAAAATTCCATGTCAAGTGTAAAAATAAGTTGGTAATAATGCTAAGCCAACAAGAGTAAACCTTTGAGTCAAAAATTGGGATCTCAAATGCAAAAAAACAAGCAATAACTCACCTTTCACTCACAAAAGAATATTCACTCAAGAACAAGGGTAAGTGTATCACTCTATTCCAGCAAAATCATAAGCATGCTTGACATTTGGTATCAATCTAACTTTAACACAACATACATCAATGATGATAATCAAAAGGTCTTTATTTGGGTTTTAATGGGGCTAGGGACAAGGTATGTCAAGTAAGGCCAAATAAGGTGAAGTGTCAGAAGCTAGTATGCACCATAATTAATCATACACATCACCAAACATCCTCCCCATAACTGAATTTTCTGATTTTCTTCCAACAAAAGTCTTGATTAGTCGAATGAAGAAGGATCACAAAAACATAAGTATGCTCTCATAATATTTTTTTTCTTTTTGTTTTTTTTTCTTTTTTGCTTTTTTTTCTCGAGAGCTAAGAGATAGATATAAGCAACCGCAATCCTCCTTCAAAAATTTCTTGAACAACGACTATTAAGTAAGCAATCAAACCAAATATTTCCTCAAAAGAAATGAACAAAAGTAAACCCATCACACACACCTTATTACTCCCTCAAGTTCCTACTAGCCATTGACAATTTGGGATCAAGTATAAGTAAATATACACAAGAAAAAGGTCTAGGCACATAATGTGGTGTGTCACCGAAAAAAAAAGGATTAAGCTCAAGAGGGTAACTAATTGATCATATATAAATGGTGTGGTAATTTGGAAAATATAGGAATTCCTAAATGCCTTTATCATCTTATCATCAAATAATGTCACGCATTCAAGAAAGGTCTCAAACAAGTGCTAGCAATGCAAACAACATGTGAACACTCACGCAAACGAATATAAAATGAAAAAGATATGCATATAGGCTCAAAAACTCACTTGGTGGTGAAAACATATTCAATCCCAAGTAAAAATCTCTTCAATACACCAACTTGTACTCAAAGCATGAAAACCAAATCATTTTGCACATATTCATGTCCTTCTAATTACTTGCAACATTCAGTAAGTCTACTAGTTTCAACTTGCTAGTGTATGTGTGTGGACAAGAACTTAGCAAATCACTTCTTAATCAAAAGTATCATCAACAAAAGATTACTATAGCATGTAAGGGTGCATCAAGCCACAAGAAATCATTTCACAAGGCTAGAATTCTACAATTTACAACTAAATTTCTTTTTGGGATTTTTTATTTTTCATTTTTTTGGATTTTTTCGTTTTGTAACTACTAAACCCCTCCCCTATACCTAAATCATGCATTGTCCTCAATGTATGCAAATGAGAGAAAAATGACAATGTAAAAGGACGAGAATACATGATAATGGCATGATGGAGAAACACAATACCTATAAAACACACAATAAACACAAAATACACAACACACTCACACACAATCCCCCATACCTACACTTCACTATGGGAGACACATACAAAAATGCTTACTAACCAATACCAGATCGAGGAAAAACTACCTTCTTAACAGAATCTTCAAACATGTGAAACTCACCCACAAATGAGCATTTTTGGAAATTTTCCACTAGAGAAAGATGATCTTGAACCAGAATAAAACTCATACCACTAACATCATCCATAGACCAATTAGATTCTTCTTTATGTTGTTTAAGCAGATTAATTACTTGAAATTCTTGGTTATGAACTATGTCACTAGAGATAACAACATGATGAGTTTCATTATTAACTACCAAAGACTGATCAAGAGTGGAAAAAGATATATTATAATCGAGTGGGGGTGGCTCACCAATAGAAGTCTTAACAACAGACTTAGGATTAAAAGAACTATCCTCAAATTGAGTTTCATGCTTAGAACAAATAGCATTTAATTCATCTAACATCTCATCAGAAGAAAAATTCTTATACAACTCATGAAGTTCTTTATTACTCTCAAACTCTAACAAAATATCGTTCTCAAGAAAAGACTCAATTGCAATATCCTCAAGATTCGACCATGAAATAACTTCATCAATCAAATTAACTCATGCGGGTTGTTCAAAAAGCTCGTTAGGTTGATTACCTACATTAAAGACATTAAGATCTATTGTCATATTTCCAAAAGTGAGTTTCATCGAACCATTCCTATATTTAATCAAAGCATTTGACGTGGCAAGAAAAGGTCTTCCTAGAATGATGGGAATTTGATTTTTGAGATTTTGGACAGGTTCGGTTTCTAGAACAATGAAATCGACGGGGAAGACAAAATCACCAACCTTAATCAACACATCTTCCACCATACCCTTAGGAATTTTGACAGAACAGTCAGCTAACTGAAGAGTGATACTAGTCTTTTTAAGTTCACCTAACCCCAAGTCTTGGTAGACATATAATGGAAGAATATTCACACTAGCTCCTAGATCGAGTGAAGCTTTATCAATGAAAGTATTACCAATGACACAAGAAATGGTAGGACAACCAGGATCCTTATACTTCAAAGGGATTTGATTTGACAAGATAGAGCTAACATTAGATGTTAGGAAAGCTTTCTTAGGAACATGAGTGGTTCTTTTATGAGCACACAAATCTTTTAGACACTTAGCATAAGAGGGAACTTGTTGAATTGCATCTAAAAGAGGAATGTTAATCTTGACTTGCTTGAAGACTTCCAAAATCTTATCTAATTGAGCATATTGTTTATTTGAAGTAAGTCTGTGAGGGAACGGGGCTTTCAGCTTAAAGACTTTTTCAATAGACACATCAGATTGGGGTTTTGAAGGTGGTTCATCGGAGGGTGATGACTCATTAGATACAACTTCTTCGGGACTCTTGGGATTGGAAGATTGTTTAAGACTAGGATTCAAGAGTAACGGATTTGGTTCAGATGTAAACTTATCTTCTGCTTGAGTATTGACACCAGCATGATTATTGAATTGATTACCAGACTTTAGAGAGATAACAGAATTCATATTTTCATGAGACTTTTGATTTGGATGAAATTTGGGATTAGGCTCGGGTTGACTAGGAAATCGATTTTTCTCTCTCTCACTGATGGTATTTGCCAATTGACTAACTTGGACCTCTAGCTTAGATATGGCTTGGCGTTAGAATTTAGCAATTGCCTATCTTGGGTCATCGTGTTCATGAAATTTTGTTGAGATTGAATTAAGTGGGCGTTTGGGGTATCAAGCAAAAGTTGACTTATAGCTTAAAATGAGTAAATGCTTTATAAGTGATAAGTAGAGCTGAGCTTATAAGTCCTAGAGTGTTTGGTAAATCAGAACTTATAAACAGTAGAGTGTTTGGGTAAATCAGAACTTATAAGTTAACTTTTTTTTATTATTTTTAAAATATTTATTTTTTAATATATATAAATGGATATCAATGGATAGATCTCGATGAGTAGAGAAATTTGATATATACATATCAATTTTTTAATGAACGGATCAAAAGATATATGGTTTTGAAGATTTGAAGGATATTATATATTGCGTGTATCGAGAATAAGTTATAAGTTATAAGTTGAATGTTAAGGATTCTTAACATTCAACTTATCCATTTTAAGTAGCCATAAGTTGGTTTCACTTATTTTGGCAAACACCTCCAATAAGCATTTTTGGGTTTATAAGCCATAAGCTGCAACTTTAAGTTGCAGCCAAACAGGCCCTAAATTAGCTTGAGATTTCAATAAAGCCTCAATACTCTTTTCTAAAGAATTAAATCTCTTATCAGATTTGGCAAAACCAGGAGGATTCAAAGGGACTGAGTTTTGATATTGACCGAGATTTTGTGGAGGATATGAGTTAGGATTTTGAGTTGGGTATGGACCAGGATTGGGCTTTTGAAAAGCAGGTTGAGAATTTTGGTTATACTGATTGTATTGACCTTGGTTCCATGAGAAATTTGGATGATTTTTCCAACCAGGATTGTATGTAGGTGAATATGGATCATTCCTAACTCTAGATTGAAACATGGCATTGGCTTGTTCAATTTCAGGACAATTTTCTATCAAATGAGTAGGAGAATTATAGTTTGCACACAGAAACACTTGTGAGGACACCTTTTTGGTTTCTAAGGCTTCTAGACGTCTAGTGAGTGTAGCTAACTTAGCTTCGGTTGCAATAGAATTACCAACTATGTGTACGCCCTTAGATTTTTCAGTTTCCTGACTGGGTTCCCTAGTTGACTCCCACAACATTGTTCTTTCAGCTAACTCTTCAAAAAATTGCCAAGCTTCTTCATCAGTTTTATCCATAAACCTACCATTACACATAGACTCTAACAAGGCAGTGGTTTGGCTATCTAAGGCTTCATAGAGCATTTTACAAAGTCTCCATTTTTCTATACCATGTTGAGGACACTTAGACAACAAATTTTGAAATCTATCAAAATATTTCCAAAAAGGCTCATTTCGATTTTGTTGAAATTGGTTGATTTCATTCCTAAGCCTGTTAGCCTTATGGTTGGGAAAATATTTTTTAAGAAATATAGCAACAAATCCCTCCCATGTGGAAATAGAATTAACGGGTAGACTATACAACCACTGTTTAACATCTTCTTTTAAAGCAAAGTTAATGAGTCTAAGCCTAATGGAATCCTCACTTAGTTGTTGAAGTTTTTGTAAAGCACATACTTCCTCAAATTCTTGAATGAAAAGATATGGATCCTCTCCCTCTACCCCAGCAAACCTAGGGAACATGCTAATGTTATGATGTTTGATTTCAAAATTGTTTGCGGTTACTGCTGGTAGCACTATGCATGAGGGTTGAGCGGTACGAGCGGTGTAACAACGTTCTTTAAGTGAAACAGCCATGACGGTTGTTGGAACTTTTACTTCTTTTGACTCAATTTTAGTGGGTGAAGGGAACTCGAGTTGTCTTACTACTCCAGGTAATGAAAGGTCGGATTGTCTCACTAATCTAGATGTATTATCTCGAACCCAAATACTTTGCATACAAGAGAAACAATCAACTAAGCACGTAGAAGACAAGAGCTATAAGTAAACACCCAAAAAATGGAAAATCAAAAGAAAAATCTATCTTATCCTAAAAAAATCTAGACCTTGCTCCTAACAATAAGATACTACTAAAAGTAACAGCTCAAAAAGCATTCGTCGTGACTGGCCAGGCAGGAGGAAGCATTGCCAAGAGGCTAACCACCATTCTAGGCACCAGTCTAAAGGCCAGGTAAGCTTTCGCTAGCCTAGACACCACCGAAAAATACTTAGTGATTTGTTCCTTCTAGATTCTCTTCCTAGTTGAGCGCGATATCCTAGGGGCTAACGTCTAATTAATTTTATTAAGGAAAAAGGAATGCAAGATGAACAAATTAGTGATTTGTGGGCCAAGGAAAGGGTGATGAAATCCCTCACCTTATCTTGAAATTGGGTGGCGCCCTTAAGATTGATTAGATGATGCAACACACAAATAACGAGAAATAAACACTTATGGATGCACTACACTATGTGTTATATTCTACATTGTACGTACCTCTTTCCTCCAGCAATCACCACAATTGTATAATATGGAAAGTGATAAAGACAATAAATAAATCTAGATAATGTGCTCCTATGTGAGAGAATGAATAATGCAACAAATTGGTTTTTAACAAATAACTAACTAATATTTTTGGATTTTTTCAAATATTTAATTTTTTTTTGGATTTTTCAATAATGAGTGGGAAAAAAACAGAGAGGTGATACGGAATACCGAAAAGTGCTTCCAAAAATTTCACAAGAGACGACGAGGCCTTCTAGCAATCTTCTTGTCCAAGCTTTCCTCCGCTAAACAATGCAGAACAAGAAAATAATCCGAAGAATTAAATATCAAGGAGTGAAAATACCAATAATCCCCGGCAGCGGCGCCAAAAACTTGATGTGTAAAAATAATGTAAACTGAAAGCGCACAGTGTTTAGTTGTAGCAATCACAGATCGATCCACATAGACTATGAATTTTCAAAACCCTAACAATTAACTCAGGCGAATTAGACAATAAGATTTGAGATGAGATTTGTTTAACCTAATTAACAATTAAAATCAGATAAGGAAAACCTAGGAATCCGAATCCATTAATCAATCACAATTAATATCAACTCACCCTAAAATCAATTATCTTTCCTTCACAAATAAGATATATCAATTAACGAGACAAACATATACTATGAAACTTGTTATCTAACAATAACCTATCAAAACTTCATGGAGCAAGCATAGGCTATGAAAAATAAATCTGGTAACAATAATATATCAAAATCACTTTGTCAATTGAACAATTAAGCACCAAGAAAAATCATGAGAATCAACTAATAGGAACAAGAAGATATCAACAATAATCAAATTAACTTCATCTTCATCCTAGGAGAATTAACTTAGCTAGACATGGCAGAAGAAACAAAACAATTAAATATAAAGAATGCAAGCAAAAGTGTTTGAATAAAATATAAAGAACTTGTATTGAAAGACAATAATAAATCTATCCTACTCCTAATTATCAGATCTAGTCTAAATTGATGTCTAAATTCTAGGTGTCTCAAGTACAAGAGGGGAGATCTATATATATAGGAAAAATAATGGGCTTGGGCTCTTTGACTACAAATCGGATTATAAAAATATTTCCTCAATTCCTTTTTCTTCTCTGATAAGTTTTCCAATTTTTCTCCAATTTCCTTTTGACTTCAAGTATTTCCATCTCCTTGCCTTTTTCACCTTTTTCTGCTTGAAATATGATTTTATTTATTTTCCTACAAAACAAAAGAAAACAATTTATTAAATAATAAAATTACGAAAACAGACATAAAATAGGTATTAAAATTGTATTAAATTATGGACCTATCAGTGGGGGTGTCTAAGCATGCTGTGGAATGGTCCTATCATTCCTTGACTCCTTGTGACTACAAGGATTTCATTTCTAACTCCACTTTGGAGGGAGTGGAGCATGCAGGCTCTCAGGCTATTGCCGCTGTAAGTTGTTTTCTTCCTTTTTTCTTTGTAGCTTTAACATGTTTCAAGTTTCTATCTTGTATTGACTTGTAACTTGTTTGTAGGCTAATGCCAACTTCCAAGGGGCTATCTTTCAAGCCAAAGCTTAACGCTCATCTTCCGAGGCCAACCAAGGCAAGTTTGAGAAGTCCCAAGAGGAGGTGGGCTCTCTGAAGGCCACACTGGCTAGGAGAGAGAAGGAGTTAGCCGACTCCCAGGTTGAGCTGGTTACACTGAGGAAGGGTCGGGATGACTTTATCGATGAGTACCTTGACTCCCAGGAGTACAAGGACTTAATCGGTCAGCATGATGAGCTTCTATTCCCAGTTCAGTTCACTAAGGGATGGGATGGCGCTCTTGCTGAGGTTTTGGAGAGGATGCCTGGATCCCTTAACCTTTCTGACTTTCCAAGTCCCTATGCCCCAACTCCTTTGGAGGTAGCTTTGGCTGGAGAGGACGATATGGATGAGGATGACAGGATCTTGGATCTAGGGCACTCTTCTTCCCCTGGTCAGATAGCCAGGGCTGATTCTGCTGGCACTCGCTCTGGTTCTGACTCAGACAAAGAGGAGGATGAGGAGGCCGTTAACAAGGAAGATTAGTTTGTAGTTTTATTTATGGCCATTCATGGCTTGTACTAGTTTTTTTGTACTTTCAGCCTACGGGCTTAACTTAACTTTTATTTAAGCCTTAGCTTTTGTTTTTTCTTCCATCTTTTTACATTCTTGATTTTGCATGTTTAGTTAACATGTCTATCATAATGCAATGCACACAAAATATAATGAAAACATAAGAATATGGAATTCATAACTGTGAAAATGGGTTCAACCCTTACATAATAGACTTGGATTGGTTTCGTCGACCTTATTTATACTTGTCTTAATAGTGAGTCCAATCAGGACTTAAACATAATATACTTTCAAGTTTGCAGCATGCCAAGTCCTTGGCACTTCCGTCCCTTCCAGGGTTTCCAATTTGTAGGAGCCTCGACCAAATACGTTCTTAACACGATATGGTCCTTCCCAATTTGGGGCTAACTTGCCTTTTTGTCCAACTCCGGATGCCTCAATCTTTCTGAGGACTAAATCTCCTTGTCAAAAGAACCTTTTTTTAACCCTTAGGTTGTAATATAAAGATGCTCGTTTCTGATGTTCAACTATCTTGGCATTTGCCTCATCTCTAACTTCATCAATTAGATCTAAAGCTAGCCTCAAGCCTTCTTCATTTGTCTCTGGCTCATAAGCTTCAATTCTTGGAGACGTGTGAGTAATCTCCACTGGAACCACTGTCTCTGCCCCATATGCCAACAGGAAGGGGGTAGCTTCAGTGGTGACTTTACAAGTAGTACGATATGCCCATAGTATGGGGAGCAATTCGTCCACCAAAGTGTTTCTTGAGCGTTCAACTCTTTTCTTTAGTCCATCTAGGATAATTCGATTTGTAATTTCAGCTTGCCCATTTGCTTGAGGATGGGCAACAGAAGTGAAGCGCAACTTGATATCATTCTCATCACAATACTTCTTGAATTCCTCATTGTTAAATTGAGTTCCGTTGTCCGTGACCAGGATTCGTGGAATCCCGTATCTGCATATCACATTTTCCCAAAAGAAATGCATCACTTGTTTGGTGGTTATCTTGGCTAAAGGTTTAGCCTCAATCCACTTGGTGAAGTAGTCGATTGCTACTATCAAGAACTTTCTTTGAGCACTGGCCATTGGAAATGGCCCAAGTATATCCATTCCCCACATGGAAAAGGGGATAGGCGAGTTAATGGATGTCATCATCTCTGGTGGTTGTCTAACCACTGGTGCATGCTTTTGGCACCGTTCACATTTCTTCACGTAGCTTTTAGCATCAGCAAGTATGCTTGGCCAATAGAAACCTAGACGAGTGACTTTATGGGCAAGGGCTCTGCCCCCCAAGTGCTGCCCACAAATTCCTTCGTGTACCTCCCTTAGGGCCAATTCTGCCTCTTGGGGTCTCAAACATTTCAGATAAGGTATGATGAAAGACTTCTTGTATAGGATTCCCTCAATCAGGGCATACCTTAGTGCTCTCACGTACAGCTTTCGTGCCTCTGAAGTGTCGTTGGGTAACCACCCAGTTTCCAGATGAGCTTTGATGGGATCCATCCAACAACTAGCAACATCAATTGGTGCTAGCAACTTTCCATTGATGCTTGGAATCTTCAAGACTTGGAAGTACACACTTCCAGCGTAGTTCTCAATTTCAGAAGAAGCAAACTTAGAAAAGGCATCGGCCTTCATGTTCTCTTCCCTTGGAATGTGTTCCACATAACATTCATCAAACTGAGTCATGATGGCCTTGACAAGTTTTAAGTACTTGGCCATGACTTCATCTTTGGCCTCAAACTCCCCATTTACTTGGGAAACCACTAGCCTCGAATCTCCACATACTTTCAGAGTTTTAACCCTCAAGGCTCCAGCCAGCCCTAAGGCAACTATCAGGGCTTCATACTCAGCCTCATTGTTTGTCGTTGGGAAGTCAAGTTTTAGTGCGTACTCTATGAAAAATACATCAGGACTTTGTAACACTAAACCTGCTCCACTTGATTTTGTTTTTGATGCTCCATCAAAATAGAGCACTCAATACTCTTTGAACTCCATGTCTTCATCTTTCTTGTCCTCCACTATTACTTCCTGCCCCCCCCCCCCCCCCCCCGACTTCTTGGTTGTCAATGGTGCATTCCACCATGAAGTCAGCAAGTGCCAGAGCTTTTATGGCCGTCCGAGGCTTATACTTGATGTCAAATTCGCCCAATTCAATAGCCCATTTGATCAACCTTCCACTAACTTGAGGGCTATACAAGATGTTTCTTAGAGGTTCATTAGTCAAGACCTCTATCTTGTGAGCCTGGAAGTACGGGCGTAGCTTTCTTGAGGCCATTACCAAGGCTAAGGCAAACTTCTCAATCGTTGAGTAGTTTATTTCCGCCCCATGTAGAATCTTACTCACGTAGTAGACGGGCTTCTGCACTTTCAATTCTTCCTTTATCAGAACAGCTCCAAGGGCTGTGTTAGAAATTGCCAAGTACAAGTAGAGAGTTTCTCCTGGCCTTGGTTTTGCCAACAGTGGTGCTTCAGCCATATATTTCTTCAGGGCCTCAAAGGCCTCTTGGCGTTCAGTTGTCCATTCAAAAAAATTCACATTCTTGAGTGCTTTGAAGAAAGGGTAAACACTTCTCTCCTGACTTGGAGATAAATCTTCCCAATGCTGCCACTCTTCCCGTTAGTTTTTGGACATCCTTGACAGTCTTTGGTGGTTCCATGTCTAGAATTGCTTTGATTTTGTCGGGATTAGCCTCGATTCCTCTCTTGGAAACCATCAGGCCTAAAAGCTTTCCCGAGCCTACACCAAAGGCACACTTAGTTGGATTCAACATCATCTTGTGGTGCCTTAGCACTTCGAATGCCTCTCGGAGGTGCTCTATGTGATCGGCCTTATCGAGGCTCTTGACTAGCATGTCATCTACGTAGACCTCCGTGGTTTTTCCAATTAGGTGTCCAAAAATTTTGCTCACCAAACTTTGGTAGGTTGCCCCTGCATTCTTAAGTCCAAATGCCATGACTAGATAACAGAAAACACCAAAGTCAGTGATGAATGATACCTTGGAGATGTCATCCTTGTGCATTTTAATTTGGTTGTATCCACTGAAGCCATCCATGAAGCTGAGCATCTCGTGTCCAGCTGTAGCATCTATTAATGCATCAATCCTTGGTAAGGGAAAACAATCCTTAGGACATGCATCATTCAAATCAGTGAAGTCCACACACATCCTCAATTTTCCATTGGCCTTTTTGACCATCACGGGGTTAGCCAACCATTCCGGGAATTGTATCTCTTCAATGAATCCGGCCTCCAGAAGCTTTTCTACTTCTTGTTTAATGGCCTCTTGTCTTTCTGGAGCAAACTTTCTCTTCTTTTGTTTCACTGTCTTTCTTTCAGGATCCACATTCAACTTGTGAGTTATTAATTGGGGATCAATCCCTGGCATGTCAGCCGCTTTCCAAGCAAAAACGTCATTATTCTCCTGAAGAAAAGATATGAGCTTGCTTTTCAATGGCTCAGGCAGTAGTGCTCCAACATAAGTCACCTTCTTCGATTCACCTGGGACTATGGGAATTGGGATCAAATCCTCAGCTGGTTTCCCTCTTCGGTCCTCATTGTCACTGATATCCATGTCTTCAATTGGGAGAACCTGCCCCCTGATTCCATCTGGCCTTAGCGCGGCTACATAACAGCTTCTAGCCATCTTTTGGTCTCCTCGTTCTTCACCAATACCATTCCTCGTTGGGAAATTGATTTTCAGATGATAGGATGAGGCAACGGCCTTGAATGCATGAAGACCAGTTCTTCCCAGGATTGCATTGTAGGTCGAAGTTGCATTTATAACTATGAAGTTCAATATTTGAGTAGACGTATTCGACCCTTGCCCCATTGTCATTGGGAGTTGGATAGTGCCTTCCACCTTTGACTCCACTCCATTGAATCCATATATGGGCATATTTGAGGGTGTCAACTGAGAGTTAGTATAGCCCATCTTGATAAAAGCATCGTGGAATAAGATGTCCACTGAGGCTCCATTATCGACCAAAACTCTCTTGGTTTCGGAATTTCCTATTATAGGAACGATGACTAAGGGATCATCGTGGGGAAATTTCACTCCCTCCAGGTCTGAATCATCAAAACCTATTGATACTTCTGTTCGGGCACGCTTCGGTGCTTCTCCAACCACGGTCATCACTTCTCGAGCATAAGCCTTTCTTGAGTTTCGGGAGGACCCAGCAGCAGTTGGCCCTCCGAATATCATGTTGATTACCGGCCCTCGGGGCTTGGGATTTCTATCTTGATCGTTGTCCCTTCTGTCATAATCCTTCCTTTCATAGTTTCCCCTTTGACTCCCTTGGTTTCCATCTTTGGTGAACTTACTGAGTTTTCCTCTTCGTATCAGAAATTCAATTTCATCTTTCAGTTGCCTACAATCGTCGGTGTCATGACCGACTTCTTTGTGGAACCTACAGAATTGGTTTTGGTTCCGTTTGGACATGTCAGCCCTCATTGGCTTTGGCCATTTAAGATCTCCTTCCTTAGCTATCTCCATCATAATTTGACTCCTGGGAGTGTTCAATCTTGCATACTCCGTGAATTTTGGCCCAAAATTGCTCCTCTTGGGTGGAGAATCAGAATCCTTTGACGTTCTAGGAAAATTTTCCTTGACATCATATTCCTGTGTTTCCTTTCTCTTCTTTGAATTTCCACTACCACCAGTAGTGGGCTCATACTTTCTCCTGCTTTCTTCAGCCTTGATGTATTTTCCGGCTCTATCTTGGAGTTTCAGCATGCTCTCGGGTGGATGTTTTGCTAACGATCTTTTGAAGTGATCATCAGTAGTTCCTTATTGCAGGGCTATCATAACCACTTTGTCCTCTAAATCTGGGACTTTCAAAGCCTCCCGAGTAAATCGGTTGATATAATCTCTCAAGGCTTCATTCTTTCCTTGTTGGATTGCCATGAGTGATGCAGAGCTTTTCTCATGCACTCTTCCACTAACGAATTGTGTAAAGCATAATGTAACATAAGATGTAAAAGAGATAACTACAACTCAACAAAGGACAAGACAGACAATAGTATTAACAGAAGCACAGGAATCCAGAATCAAAGAAGAAAAGGTAAACTCAAAAAATCAAAATACGTTATGTATTCTTGAAGTCCGTAAACAGGTCACGGAAAGAAGTTCATGAAAATGTTCAAGCCTCAGTGACAGCAAAAGAAATAAGACTTTCAGGACGACAGAAGTATGTGAATGATTTAGGGTTCAGTACCACGGGATTCCAGTGATGAAGCAACCAGAACGACAAGGGACTTATCAGCAGCATTGAATTGAAGACATAAAAGAAGAATTGATCAAGTGTTATTCATCTGTGAACCAGACCAGTTGCACTAGGTGACGACACTAAAAGATCAAGTTGTTTTATCGTCTCAGAAGAAATTGATACAGTCTAAAACTGAAACACCCTGGAGCTGAATGGATTTTCTAAAAAGTCAAGGACAAGGAAAAGAGTTCGATGGTTTTTCTTTTAAGAAAACCATCGAAGGTGACATAAAGAAAATCAAAAGAAAAGGATTCGATAGTTTTCTAAATTGGAAAACCATCGAATGAAATGCATAAATTAAATGAATACTTTAATAAAGTAAGTATTACATTCGATAGTTTTTATTTAAAAACTATCGAATTGAATAATTACTTTATTCATTCGATACTTTTCAAATTAGAAAGTGGGTGAAAAGTTTTCTTTGTTTGTCAGGTTGATGAGAATTGGACGGCCAAGATTGTTTTAACAATTAAGGTTCGATAGTTTTCTAAAAACTAAGTCTATAATTACACAGAGAGAGGAAGTGTCTTCCTTAGTCGAGGTTAGTTCATAGTAGCAACTACTGAGAGAGAAGTTTGAGCCGGAGAAGATCATAGAAATTTATAGTGCTCAGAATTCTTTCATTGTATTGATTATGAATAACCTAGAACTCATTGAAGCTAATCTACGGATTAGAAATTGTAGCACCCCTCGAGGTTTATATTTATAAAACGATATATTCCCCGACTCTTGGTTTGGTTTGGTGTGTTTGATTTCGTTATAGAACTGAATGAATTATCCGCGAACGAAATTGAATTATTTGTGAGTATCGTATTCAACCCCCCCTTCTACGATACTTCGGGACCTAACAATTGGTATCAGAGCTTGTTAATCGACATACAGATTAGATCCGGGTATTTCAGACCAGTCAGACAAGAATTCTGAGGAGGCCAACTTCTAAATAAATTTATTTTATGAATTTATATTTTAATAAGTTTATTTTATAAATTTAAGTTAAAATGAATTTATCTTATAAATTTAATTTAAATGAGTTCATTATTTAAACTTGAATAAGTTTATTTGATTAACTTAATTTAAATAAATTTATTTTATAAATTCAAGTTAAATAAATTTATATTTTAAACTTAAGTAAATTTAATTTATGTTATGAATTTATTTTAGAGGTGCGGCACAGAGCAATTTGTAGTGTGCTAAAGAGACCCCTTAGAATTTGTGAATTGTAGTCAATTTAGGTGGCCAATTTTGAGTAGTATGGTGACTTCGATAGTTTTTTTTAAAACTATCGAAGTGGTAATGCTATTAGTTTTTCAAAAATGGTCAGCCAAGTTTCTTCGATAGTTTTTGTTTTAAAAACAATCGAAGTGCTTGAATTGGCCAGCTTTACAAAAGCACCCCGAATTAATATATTTCTGAATTATTTATTTATTTCGAATTTTTTTTAAAAAAAAAAATTTCTTAAATTCTAATTTTTCTTAAATATTAATTTACATGATTTAATTTTTAAGAAAATTCGAAATTCTTGAAAATTAAATGTTTTGTAAATATTTATTTTTGATTAATTTATTTTTAAGGAAAATTAAAAATTCTGAATATTTAAATTTTTCTTAAGTATTAAATTGAGGGTGCTCAAGGGCTTGTAGAAGAAGATTCCTCCGGGTGTTAAACTGATTTTTATCTTTCGAAGAAAAAGATGACCATGAAGCTGATTTCAGGAAGAAGTTTCTACGGATATAATTTTTTTTCTAAGGAGATTTAATCAAAAGAGATTATGAAGGGAGGAATAAAGGGTGTTAGAGAATTGAACGGACAAACAAATATCTCAGTAACGTTTATTAATGTTGGAACCTCAGAACAGAATAGAAGAATTACTAGTAGCTGAATCAGAAGAAGCTCAGGTAGAAAACCTCGAGAGACTAGACTAAAGATCAGTGTTTCACTTGTCAAGGAAGTTTAGTCACATCAGATTCAGAAGGAGTACAAAAGCTATATCCAAGGATCAGGCCTATTTATTCCGAAGCAAAGACTCTTCAAGATTCAGTTCAAGAGGTAGTTACAGACTGAGATGGTAACAAAAACAAGAGTGATAGTTTCAACTATGATAAGAACTATGTAACGAGAAACTATCAGGGTGTGCTACACAATGAAGAAGCCTAACAAACAAAGAAGAATAGGGACTCAGTTAATAGCTGAAACAGAAGTGGAATGCTTTGTTGAAGAAGCATCAGCACAAAACTTATGTTGCTTAAGGAAAGAGTTGGGATGGATCAGATGACGAGAAGATCATGGATATCTTGCTTTTATAGCAATCTCTGAAGATGATTCACCTCACATATCTCAGGTATCTTTTCCTTGAACCAATGCAGTATTTAATTCTCAATATTCAAAGCATGTACATAGGAGATCTTATATATGTGTGTATGAATATTTGTAGAATAAGATTTGCAAGTGAGATAGAAGCTTTCTTAAGAAACAACTCTTAGTTTTAGGGGTTAAGTTTCTGGCACATAAGACCTTAGTAAAGCTAAGTTTCAGTATCCCTAGTAGAACAAGATTTGCTCATTTATTCTGAATTGTTTGTTAAGGGATAATCAGTTAGAAGGATGGAGGAATTACCTTTAGAGTCAGTAGAATTTGTAGAACACCAAGCTGTATCTAAAACTGACTTAGGTAATAGAGAAAGTTAGATGCCATACAACAACAGAATGGATTAGATAAAATTAGTGATTTAATTGTTAATTCTTTTACTCCATGTGTGCTTAGAAAATTACTGAATATCTGTAAATCTACTTGCTACCTGTTACACTTGTGTATAGTGGTTAAAGTAGAAAGTACTGAAATTTCTAAAATGCAGAACATGCCTAATTTGCACATCTCTTATCTGCAATGTCAAAATGTTCAATGTATGCCATTTATTCTTATTAACATGTTTGCTTATTTAAATATTATGAATGCATATCTTAGAACTTGCATTAATCATAGAAAAAGCATGTTTAAGAATTACATTAGAGCAACGACTGCAAGGTCAGTCAGAGATAAGAATAAGCATGTATAGGTTGAAGCTGTTGTTACCACTTTTAAAAGCAAAATCTCTAATCCATCTGGACCCAAGCAAATAAGTTGGGTACCAAGAACTGTCAATCCATTTGTGAGTGCAGGCAAATCAGGTTAATCGATTTATATGCTTTCTTGGTCTTTACTACTGAAGACATATGATCGAAGAAAGAACTTGCCATCAAATGTGATTGAGAAAGCTGTTCCGTCAATAATCTTTGGAGATGACAGCAAAGGTTTTCATCACGGGACATGGCTACGTTGGAAATGGAATGTCATCATGTTTACAATAATTGGTATCATTGATAACAACTAATAATTGGAGTCATGGATAACAATTAGAAGCAACTCTCTTGCTGAAGATTCAAAGCACAAATCTTTTTATTCAATGAAGGAGCAGTGTTTTATCTCAAGCATGAAGGTTGAGAAGCTCTCACCCTTGCATGACAATACAAGGAACTCTTTTCTAAAGATGGTATTGGTGAGAGGACTGCCTCATCTGGGATTCAAGCTAGATGAAATATATGAGGCATGTCATTAAGGGAAGTCAAAGAAACATCACAGAAAAGCTATAATGTGATAAGCATTACTGAGCCGCTTCAGATGATACGTATGGAACTCTACGGACTAGTTAATGTCTTGTCTACAACAAAGTAAAGATATACTTCAGTGATGGTTGATGACTACTCTTAATACAAACTGGTGTTGTTCATTCAATCTGAAGGACAGGACATCACAGATGAGATTAATCACATTTCCATGATCAGTAACAAATACAGGAAGACCCTGAATTGGCCAATAGAAGCAAACTCTGAATTTCTTTCAGGGGTTTGGAGGAAAATGTTTTACAAGTAAGCATCTTGGCAAGATTGGCAGCTAAGGCTCTTAAGGATATTTTCCTCGGCTAATCAGTGGAATCTAAAGCCTACGAGGTAAATTTGATTAATCAACAAGAGGTGATTGAAAGTCTGAATATGATGTTCAACAACTCCAATCTCTCAGCTGTTATGTGTGAAATTAATGGTAATGATGATTCAAATCCAAGCAGTGGTAATGGTAGTTTAACTACACAGCTCAGTACTTCAACAGAACCACTCAGCGAGGATGAGGATTCTCAGGAAATCCCAGCAACAGCTTAGGGGGAGCAAAAGAAGGATCAATTAGTCAGATCAACACCACAATGAATATCTAGAGGACACTTCAAGAACGTATATGTCAAGACAAAGGGTTTAGATTCAATATCATTCCTGATGTCTAGTTCTTAGTGATCCTAGTGGTGGAGTAAAGACTGGAGCTATAGAGTATGAATGATTATTTTCTTGGTTTTCTTTCTGAAGAAGAAACAAAGAAAGGTAAAGAAGCTCTGATGGATCCAGATTGGGTGATTGCAAAGCAAAATGAACTCAATCAATCTGAAAGGCAGAAAGTTTGGAAGCTGGTACCCAGGCCTAAGGGAAAATCTGTTATTGGAACAAGATGGGTATCCAGAATACTGGATGAAATTGGCATTGTTATGAGGGACAAGGCCAAACTGGATGCTAGGTTACTATTAGGAAGCAGTATCTAACGAGAAGCACCAGTGATGAGACTTGAGGATATCAGGATATATCTGTATGGTGAATATGATCAAGTGCACTCCTGATTGGTGAGATAGTAGAAGAAGTCAATGTACAACAGATCCTGGCATTTGCTGTTGCAGATCAATTGGACATTGTATAACTTCTCTTCACAAGATCACTACATATTGGTATGAACCGGTATCAATACTCAAGCAATCGTCAAAGACATGGTATGACTCTCTAACTGAACTTTTACAGAATATGAATTTATTAGAGTTGTCATAAGGCACAAACATAATGTCATATATGTGCAGTGATATCATGATTATATTATATGTTGGTCTACTAACGAAAACTTGAGCAAGAAATTTGCCAAGTCATTGCAGAGAATGTACAAGATGAGTATGTTGGGAAAGTTGCAATTCTTTTTGGATTTACTTTGAGCAAGCCAGAAGATTAATTCTTTTAGGAGCACAAGTAAGACAAAAGAGTGATGGCAATAAAAGTAAGTCAAGAATCTTTTGAATGTGCACAATTGAGAAGATTCTAGACATGCCAAGACTCCCTACCAACAGCAGCCACTAAAGCTTGATCAGGACAAATCAGGTAAAAGACAGAAATGACAAGCTAGAGAGGTATGCGTCTCATTAAGTTATTAGCTGCAAATTGACAACACATATTGTATTCTCAAGTTGCCAATGTGCAAGGTTCCAAGTGGATTTCAAAAATCTAGTCTTATAGTTATCAACATGATTTTGAGATATCTTAAGGGAATACCAAATCTCAGTATATGGTACCCTAAAGATACTTGTTAACATGTTTAGATATTTAGATATAAAATACGCAGGTTGTAAGAAAGACGGGAGAAGCATCTCTGAATGACAGGAGGAGCATCTCTAGAAGCTGTCAACTTCGTGGAGGAAGATTGATTTCTTGTTATTATTTCAGGAAATAACTTTATCTCCAACAACTCTGTGGAACAATCCACGACAATTCACCTTGACAACAGGTATCATTTCTTTCGAGAGCATGTCTTCAATTCATAGAGTAACTTGCAGACACGCACCTTATTTGAAAATCTCATCTGCAAGAAACTCTTGAATAAGTTCACAAGTATAAAATTGTTCATATTTTAAGGACTTGTGAATTTATTTAACATCCAGTCCTCATCTTAATAATTTAGTGCTAATATCTAACTCATAGATATTTAGTATTAATTTATTATTATTTATTTAATGAAATTTGAATTATGGAAAATGAAGTAGTTCAATATCTTATTTGCTCCATAATTTAAAATACATAAAATAAATATGCAGCATAATTTATTGGATTTTAATTGGTTAATATTATTCAATGATATTTAGTCGATTTTATTCTGAGAAAATTGTGAATTTTCTGTTGAAAATTGATTTTGGTAAATTTGAAAAGATTTATTAGAATTAAAACTTGACAGGAAATAAAACAGTCTAAATTTTAAAACAAGAACAGGTTTTAAAATGAAGACAGAAGCAAAAAATATCGAATTTAGGAAATTCGATAGTTTTTCAAGTACATAGATAAATCTATCGAAATAAATTTTCGATAGTTTTTGAAAAGGAAAAAGAAAAACTATTGAAAACATTTCTCGATACTTTTTTAGGAAAATTTGAAAAAGCATCGAATTGAATTTCATTATTCTTTATCTAAATTCTCGATGGTTTTTGAATTAAAATGAAAATCTATCTGAGAGAATTAATTTTTCCTTTATTTTAATTCTCGATAGTTTTTCCACAAAGGATCCCTCGATAGTTTTTCAAGCTTTAAAAGGTAACAAGTTCGATAGTTTTTCAGAAAAACTTTTTAAATTCTGATTTTCAAACTCTTCGTTATTTTTCAAAATTTATCGAAGTAAAGTTGACGGTTTTACCCCCAACTGAAAACCATCGAACATACTATTAAAAAACATCGAACACTGTAAAGACAATATTGCCCCTGTCAATTCAATAAGTATTTAACAACCCCTTACGTTTTTTTATTATCAGATCTAAGGGCTTTTGTTTATACTTACTAGAATACATATAACCAAGAACATCACTGCCTCAAGAACTTGTTTCTAAGAAAACTATTTTCACTATTGTTCTTTAGAAGTTAATTGTTTTCAATTGATTTCTTCAGATAATTCTGATTATTTGTGTTACCAAAAGTAGGGTTCTTGATAATAGTGATTCGAAGTTGTGTTTTTTTTAAGAAAAAGGGGTAATTTTGTTTTAAGGGTATTTTGTGTCAAGTTTGATTAATTAGTAATAATTAATTAAATTTAATTGGTTTTAGTTTTGGTTTAAAAGTAACCAAGACTAATCATGTCTCGTTTCAAAACTTGCAAGCCATTACGAATTTACAGTTTCGTGCATGGGCAGAGTTTTTGAACACACGTTCATTAGTGGCATATGCCTTGAGTACTCCCGTAGTCCTTTGCATCGATCAATTGATTGCGTTGTACACAACCGCCACGGATACAAGTGAGAATAACGTAAGATCCTTCAGTTTTGTTGTGCCAGGGGGCAGAACAATAAGGGTGACGGAACATGACTTTAACAGAATACTACATTTTTCTATAGAAAACCATGTTCCGGATCCCACAACTGAGGAGATACATGCTTTCTTCACTCTCATAAGAAGTCAACAACCTAACTTCTTTGTGGGAGAGTTCCTTAAGCATTACCTGACATGGGACCACTGGATGAAAGAACATGCATAGATGATGTGCTTTGTTTCTATCCTAGGTTCCTACAGCTAATTCTCAATGATATCTTAACAGATGATGAGCGTGAGACATTCGCCAAAGAGGAGACCATGGAGTGCATGAAGATGAAGAGCAATGCAATAACCGCTCTGATAAGAAAGAATATCTTCCAGGGGTACCCACTGTTCAAACTTGAATATCTAAGAACGGTGCCCCTACCACTTCTACCCCCAGGGGAACAGGTAAATGAAGGTAACATTCCTCAACCTGAACTGGCTCCTGAACCACAACAATGGATGTTGATCCAGAGCCCTCAGTGGCCATCCAGACCATGAGATTGCAACCCACAATCTCTAACCACGGTCGAAGAGCCTTTGGAAGAGCCAAATGAAACCACAAACGAACCTCCTTACCCTCCTATACCCAATATTCAGACATCCATGAGTGTAGAGGGAGATAGTGCCAAAGCAGCACCACATAAGGAGATACGCCATTCAACAACAGCTCTGCCTTACTCTAAAAGGAGAAGAACAGAAAACGAGGCAACTGTTAAAACTTCATTTCAATCATCCAAAGCGCCCTTTATTGATTTTTCTGATGCTGATTGGGCTACGCTAACGAAAGCAATATCTGAACCAATAGCTCAATCAAGTAAGGAAGAATTGACGGAAGCAACTGGTGTTCCGACCATATTACGGTCAGGTTCACGGGTGGAAGGTTCTAAGAACCAAGGGTCTTCACAGACGTCGAGAGAAGGCTTTGACCTAAATGCACAATCTAAAAGGTCATTGTCTACCTCCCCAGATGGAACATATCTGGATCCTGCGGGTAAAGGGTCTGACGTAGGTGTAGATCGGCAACTCGTTGACAGTGAATCAATTACTATTGAGGAGTCAACTGAGGTGAAGTCTTTACAGACTCACGGGGAAGATTCGGGATCTCTGCTGTTAAAAGAGCCTGTTTCTAACCCCCTAGAGATTCAAACTCTAGATCCTACAAAGGATATATCATCTAAGGATGATCAGCAACTTGGTTTAACCAAGGACGGGGACTTGCGAAGCCCCATTGCACCACCGGTGACCTCCTTAAGGACAGCTACAGTGTTTTCTTCTGCAGGTACAACTAGCACAAAGGGATTGAGTGAAACAAAAACACTTACACCTGGCCTGAGTGGGAAAGGAAAAATTAGTGAAACACTAACAGAAACGTTGAGTGTACACCCAGAGCCAAACGTGAGGAGTGACACCCTAACCCTTCCAAATATTGAAGATTTGCTATTACCTGGAGGTACATGTTCAATCCACCCTCAAGAAGATTATGGAATATGTTGAGGAACCAACAACCCGGACCTTCACAGCAACAACCTGATCCTTCTGCTACCTTTTACAATGAGGATAACTTCATCGAGGATTCCTCAACTAAGGGGGAGAAAGTTGGAGAAGGGGAAACAAATGAAGTGACTAATGAAGGTTGGTAAACAACTGGATGGGGAGTTTGGGAAACCAATGAAACTATTCCAGTTAGACAGTATTGGATTGAGGACATAGTACTAGAAGAAAGTGAAGAGGGATTTGAAGTCATGCAAGAGCAACCGATTCAGGAGGAGCATGAGCCATATCATCCAGAGCCAATAGAACATCCTATCTTGGATGATGATATGGAAGAAGAAGCAAATTCTCTATCACTAAGAGAGAAAGACACCACTGAAGGTGATTCTCATCAAGATCCAAAGAACTACAAAGCTAAATGAACTGCTCCGTGAGCATGTTAAGGAAATCTTGATGAAGGTCAGTCCAGAGATTACTGAAAACCCTCCTATGGTTAGATTCATGACGAATGACTTGTTCAGAATCTGCTACATGACGGAGGACAAACTGAGAGATTACCCAAACGAATATCTAATATCAGTTGAGAAGTATCTTAGATCCACTGGATTCACATCAACGGAGAAGGACAAAAGCAGCCGACACTCTAAGAAAATATCTTATGGAGAATGTTCCCTACTATAGGAAGAGAGTGGAGAAAGGATTAGAAGTGCTTCCCAGACTACCAAACATGCCAAAGCTAAACAAGAAAGATGTTAACATTGCATGGTTGTGGGCTGGAGTGGGTCAAGAGGTTGGATATATTGGAAGACACATCCTAGGAGCAATCCTTAAACCTGGAGAACCACTGCACTATCTATCAGTGATTGATTATCAAGCTGCTAACTCCGATCCAATGAGTGAAGAAGGTGAGATTGGAATGGACTGAAGAACAGAAGCAAAGAACAAAAGAACTATCAGCTCAATCAAGAGGAGCAACTTCAAAGTGAAAAGTTTAATTGTTTTTTGATTTATGAAATCTGGAAATGTATATATATCTGATCCAGAATGCAGTTAATATTATTACGCTGTCTTACTTTAAGTAGTTTCATGTTTCCTTAGTTAGTTGAGTTATCCTCGAAGTATTTGCTTGTCGAACTCTATCCAATCAAATAGGGGGAGATTGTAAAGTATAATGTAACATAAGATGTAAAAGAGATAACTACAACTCAACAAAGGACAAGACAGACAATAGTATTAACAGAAGCACAGGAATCCAGAATCAAAGAAGAAAAGGTAAACTCAAAAAATCAAAATATGTTATGTATTCTTGAAGTCCGTAAACAGGTCACGGAAAGAAGTTCATGAAAATGTTCAAGCCTCAGTGACAGCAAAAGAAACAAGACTTTCAGGACGACAGAAGTATATGAATGATTTAGGGTTCAGTACCACGGGATTCCAGTGATGAAGCAACCAGAACGACAAGGGACTTATCAGCAGCATTGAATTGAAGACATAAAAGAAGAATTGATCAAGTGTTATTCATCTGTGAACCAGACCAGTTGCACTAGGTGACGACACTAAAAGATCAAGTTGTTTTATCGTCTCAGAAGAAATTGATACAGTCTAAAACTGAAACACCCTGGAGCTGAATGGATTTTCCAAAAAGTCAAGGACAAGGAAAAGAGTTCGATGGTTTTTCTTTTAAGAAAACCATCGAATGTGACATAAAGAAAATCAAAAGAAAAGGATTCGATAGTTTTCTAAATTGGAAAACCATCGAATGAAATGCATAAAGTAAATGAATACTTTAATAAAGTAAGTATTACATTCGATAGTTTTTATTTAAAAACTATCGAATTGAATAATTACTTTATTCATTCGATACTTTTCAAATTAGAAAGTGGGTGAAAAGTTTTCTTTGTTTGTCAGGTTGATGAGAATTGGACGGCCAAGATTGTTTTAACAATTAAGGTTCGATAGTTTTCTAAAAACTAAGTCTATAATTACACAGAGAGAGGAAGTGTCTTCCTTAGTCGAGGTTAGTTCATAGTAGCAACTACTGAGAGAGAAGTTTGAGCCGGAGAAGATCATAGAAATTTATAGTGCTCAGAATTCTTTCATTGTATTGATTATGAATAACCTAGAACTCATTGAAGCTAATCTACGGATTAGAAATTGTAGCACCCCTCGAGGTTTATATTTATAAAACGATATATTCCCCGACTCTTGGTTTGGTTTGGTGTGTTTGATTTCGTTATAGAACTGAATGAATTATCCGCGAACGAAATTGAATTATTTGTGAGTATCGTATTCAACCCCCCCTTCTACGATACTTCGGGACCTAACAAATTGATTGATGAATGCTTTGCTTAGCTCCTTAAAAGACCCAATAGAGTTGGGAGGAAGACGGCTATACCAGCATTTGTTGGGTTTGACCGGTTGTTCAACCCAATATGGTAAGTAAGTCTTGTAAAACAAGTATGGCAAGTCTTGGTGGCTAAGTTTTGGGTGGCTATATAAACATAGTCATATTGTATTTGTTTGATGTATGCTTGAGCATTGTTTGGCTTGAGTATCGTGTGAGTGATACACCGTTGGTGAGATTGATTGTATTATTGATAACTGTTTTGGTTAATAATACAAGTTGGGACGTGGTTGTTTCCGCGTCATATATATTGTTTGTGTGCTTTGCTTTGTTTGTTTGTTTGAATCTCGTATTGGTGTGTAGCCCCTAAACCTAACAAGTGGTATCAAGAGCCAAGGTTCGTGATTCGAGATGGATAAGTTTGGGGGAAAGCTCGAGATTGAATTGTTTGATGGAAGAAACAATTTTGCCTTATGGCAGAGCACGATGAAAGATCTGTTAATTTAAAGAGGGTTATATGCAACTCTCGAAGAGAAAAAGCCTACTGATGTTGAGGCCACAAAGTGGGAAGACATGAAGTTACGTTCGGCATCGACGATCCGGTTGGCCCTTGCACCGGAAATCAAGTATGATGTTCTTGAGGAGAATAACCCTAAAAATTTATGGGAGAAGTTGACGAAGACGTATCACTCAAAGTCGTTAGCAAATAAGTTGTTCCTTAAGAAAGATTTGTTCGGGCTCAAGATGGAAGAAGAGGGAGATCTGAGAGATCATCTGAATCGTTTTAATGGCCTGATCAACCAGCTGAATAATTTGGATGAAAAATTGAAGGATGAGGACAAAGCTGTTCTTCTACTTGTGTCTCTACCAAAGAAGTATAGTACTGTGATTACTTCTCTGTTGGTTGGGAAAACGAAGTTAGCTTTGGATGAGACCATTGTCGTTCTTCTAGAGGCCGAAAGATTGATGAAGCAAGGATCGAGTGACGCATCGAATGGAAGTGCACTCGTGGTGGATGCGCGTGACAAGAAAAAGAAGTATGGTAAGAAACATAACCCAAATATCAAGTGCTTTTATTGTGAAGAATTGGGGCATATACAATCTATGTGTCCAAAGGCAAAAGAAGACTTGAAGGAGTTGAAGAAAACTCGAGGAGGGGGTAATGTTTCGCTTGTGGCAACTGATGATGATGCTCTTTTGGTTCAAGAAGATAAGGGATCGAAAGAAGAATGGGTGCTTGACTCGGGATGTTCTCATCACATATGTGCTAGGAGGGAGTGGTTCTCGTCCTACAAGAAGTGTGAGGGAAAGATGGTAGTTTTACCAAACGGTAAAAGGGTAAAGGTTGCTGGAATTGGTGAGGTAATGATGAAACTTCACAATGGTCATGTTCGGAAGTTAACTCAAGTAAGGTACGTGCCGGAGTTAAATCGAAATCTAATTTCATTGGGTAAATTAGTTGATTTGGGATATACTATTATGATGAAGAGCGGAATGTTGGAGGTCGCTAAAAGGGATTTAGAGATACTCAAAGGTTGGAAGGACAAGAGAAATCTTTTCGTGCTAGAAGGAGAGGTTCTTGTTCGAGGGGAGGCATGGCGGAGGGACGTCGATGTCGTTGATGGATATCGTTCAACTTGATATGGGTATTGGGTTGAAGGGGAGGATTGTTGGGTTTGACCGGTTGTTCAACCCAATATGGTAATATGAGTTTGGGTGATTAAGACTGTTTTGGTAATAATTGTATGGGTAGACAATTATTATATATGGTAATAATTGTATGGATAGACAATTATTATATATGGTATGTCTTGGTCATTATATTAGAGAATTAGGTACCAAGAATAAAAAGTCTTGTAAAACAAGTATGGTAAGTCTTGTAAAACAAGTATGGCAAGTCTTGGTGGCTAAGTTTTGGGTGGCTATATAAACATAGTCATATTGTATTTGTTTGATGTATGTTTGAGCATTGTTTGGCTTGAGTATCGTGTGAGTGATACACCGTTGGTGAGATTGATTGTATTATTGATAACTGTTTTGATTAATAATACAAGTTGGGACAAGTTGGGACGTGGTTGTTTCCGCGTCATATATATTGTTTGTGTGCTTTGGTTTGTTTGTTTGTTTGAATCTCGTATTGGTGTGTAGCCCCTAAACCTAACAGCATTGAGCCATACCTGCCAAGGTTTGTGGAAACGCCCTACACTTGACCGCATCATTGGATGGCTGCAACAGTAGTGCATTGGAGAAGGTTCTTACATGATTTGCGGGATCCCCCGTTCCATCATAAGCCTTAATCGTTGGCATCTTAAATTTTCTGGATATGGTGGCTTTCATGATGTCTTGAGTAAACGGTGGTGTAGGATCATCAGGATCTCCTAGGGGCAACAAAACACTAGGATCACCCCTTGGGGCTTCAGCCCTCTTAGTCCTTCTTGGTGTCGGGTCCAGGTTGATTATCGGGACCCTTCCAGTTGATCGGAGTTGAGATTGAGCGGCCTCCTCCTCAGCAAGGAGTTTCTTGAGTCTTGCAATTTCTGCCTCATGGGCTGCAATTTTCTCCTTAGTAGTTTGGGGTTGTTCCCGATTTGTTTGGGAAGAACACTTCCTCCTTGGGTCAACATCCCTTTCTTCTTCAGTTGAGTCATTCTCCTCCTCGGTATATGGTCCCGAATAATCTTGAATCAAAGGGGTCCGTCAAGTTTGTTGATTTTGAGGTCCCAGACCTTGTATATAAGGGGGGACATATGCTTCATGGTAAATGGGGTTAAGACCACTACCGCCCTCCATGGGTCGAAGGGGCATGTCATAGCTGGGCATCCCCAAAGTTTTAGCAGTGTATCGGGGGAGATCAGTAGTGTGGAGTTGAAGACCACTTGGTGCATTCATGAGCAGCAGGGAGGTCGTGAGTGGTTGCTGGTGAGTGGTCTCTTGTGGATTAGATCCATGAATGACCATCTGCAGGGGATTCGTCCCTTCAACCGAAATTAGGATCTCCGGTCCTTGAGTATTGGTGGGGATATTCCCCCATTCAATGCCAGTAGTTGGCGGTGGTTGATTTCCGTGAGTATCAGCCTCAGAGGTGATAGGAAGCTCCTCAGAAACTGGAGTATCTCGAGTTGTTCTTCGTGTGTTTGCCATGGTTGATGTTGTTTTCCCACAGACGGCGCCAAATGTTGTGGATTAAAAAACGTACTTGTATATTAATTGCTAGGATTTATGAGCTTTCGAGCTTTAATGGCTGCACTTGTGTTTCGAGACTAAATTGGTCCTCACAAGATGCCTACGTATCTCAATTAATGTTGAGAATCAAGCCAAAGACGTAGTTCTGATTGTAGGATCAGGGTCCTTATATAGGCGTCTGGAGCCTAGTATTTATGGTATGTTTGGGAGTCTTAGCGAATAAGTCTCCTTTTTGATATTGGATAAACATCGTATTTCTTGCTGGATAAGTCTTTTCTTTGTTGATAAAGGCTATGACTCTTTAATTGGGATTCTGGATCCTTTTTTGACTAATTTACCATATTTTGGATTCTTTTCATGAGCTATTTATTTCCCTTATTTATTAATAATCAGGGTTTTGGGCCTTAATTATGGGGCCTTTCCAATGAATCAATAACTATATTTCTATAATTACTTTTATGAGCATATCAATTTTGCAACTAAATATTTCTATATTTAACTATCTTTTTGTCAAACTCACCTAACTTTCATTTAAAGTAGAACAACTTGTATTACATTTATGATTGATTGATAATGTGGCTAGATGCATATATGCATCATTGGATGTAAATTTGGCATCAAGTATGCATTTATGTATATTTGCATCCAAATATGCAAATCTTTTGGAGTTGATATTTTTTGCATTTGGTACTAAATTATAGAAATGACATCAAATTTGATATTGCATTGGACTTGCTCTAAGTGATGTGGTATGTGGCACCAGGGGTACCAAAAGTTGTCATTCCATAAATTAGGATGTCAAATTCATTTATGAACCGAGTAGTAAATAAAATAATATTTTTGTAATACCTTTATATATTCATTGTTTTTTAGACATCTATAGGTGTCAATTATTGAAGTGTTTTTTAAAAAAATTAGTGTAAAAAATAATGAATAAAGAAGAGAATATAAAAAATAATATTTTTAATTATGTAGTAAAATTGACATCCTTTTAAGGATGCCAAGTGCCAACCAAGTAAAATAGGATGGCCTCTTGTATTGTTACGCCAGAGATCAGTATGATTTTTCAAAATCCTACTTTAAAATTTTCTGTTTAAAGCAATAGCTATATACGAAATACAGTAATTGTTGAGCTCGAAAGGGAATGTAACTTTTATTCTTCAATGATATGCATACAAATGATGTTTTTAATACATTCTCTTTCTTACTCTACAAAAAGGTTCCTTGCTTTCATCATTCTTCCAAAAAGTCCCCTTCACACTAAAGATTAGGTTGTTATTTATACACATTATATTCCCCCTATTGGGCTTTCTTTCTTATTATTAGTGGGCCTTCAACCTCTAGGCCCAACATTATGTCCCCCCTCGAGTTTAAAGATCTTTAGATCTTATTTCATTTCTTCACCAGAGTTGGGCTTCTGATTTGAGACGCCATCAAACATTGAGTTGTAATCTTGGGGTTCACTCTGGAGCACTCGACATTTAGGCTCGATCTCAAGATCTGGAGCACTCGAATTGTGTAGTATAAAAGGATACACATATTTCGTACATTACTCCGAAAAGTGTGAAGTATGTCTATGTCTGAGGTATCTACGTTGCTTCTTTTATTCGTGATGACCTCGTTTATGTTCTAGCAATATGGAATGATGCCTGAATATCTTGCCATCGGGAGATCGATCTTGACAGCATGAAGCTAAGTCCTCTGTGCTTGGCCCTTATGATTTGAGGCCTTAGTGTCTTGTAGTTAGAATTTGAATACTCGTAAGTTTTTCTTAAATATAATTTTTTTATTCTTTTTTTGTATATATTTTATATTTTTACAATAAAAATATAAAATATATGTCGGCTTGAATATCCTTCCCTCGAGTGGTCGTTCTTGACGACATGAGGCCTAAATATCTTGCCATCGAGGGGTCGATTTGGACGGCTTGAGCACGAGGCCTCCGTGCTTTGAACATCTTTCCGTGCTTTGAACATATTTTGTTGAAGTGATATTTGCACTTCTTCGTAAGCTTTTCGCCTTTCTCTTTTTTTGTTTGTTTACCCGTTCTCAACAAATTAATATTGGTTGATATTAATTTATCAAGAACGGTGCTTTCGCACGAGACAAATCTTGAACATCAAACACTTGACGTAGCATATTCGTATATATATTTTTTTCCCTCGAGGTGTTTGAGGCTTCGGGGTGCTTGTTGTGAGGAAGTAATATGAAAAGAAAATTTTGAAAAAATTATGAGATTTGTGACAAATAAAACAACTGACACATAAAAAGTCAATCTTTTCAAAAGTTAATGTTTAAAGTATGCATTTGTGATCATAACATGGATAAATGTGAAATAGAGTGTTTTTAATAATTGTGTTTGTAGGGAATTTTACGAAGTGTAAAATCACGCCTTGCCTTGCCTTGTGTTGGTGATGAGCTTGAGGTCCCGAGCCTTTGGCTTTGACCCTTTCGTCTCAATCTCTTTTTTCTTTTGTTTCTTTGTTTTTTTTTTGTTTTTTTGGAGGTGTAGAGACCTTGGCGTTGAACCCTTGGCTTCGAACCATTGGCATCTTTTTTCTTCTATTTTTCCTTTTTTTTAGGTGTCAAGGCCTTGGAGACGATCCCTTGGCCTCAACCCCTTTCTTTTGTTTTTTTCTTTGTTTTTCTTTGTGTTTTTTAGGTGTCGAGACCTTTGCGTTGACCCCTTGGCTTCTATTTCTTGATATATTTTTCCTCCTTTTTTTTGAGGTGTCTAGACCTTGGCGTCGAGCCCTTGGTTTTGACCCCTTGGTCTCGACCTCTTTTTTCTTTTGTTTGTTTCTTTGATTGTTTTTTTTGGAGGTGTTCAGACCATGGCGTTGAGCTCTTGGCTTCGATCCCTTAATATCTTTCACTTTTTTTTAGGTGTCTAGGCTTAGGCGTCGACCCCTTGGCTTCGAGCCCTTAGCCTCTACCTCTTGGCTTCGACCCCTTGATATCTTTTTCCTTCTATTTTTTTTTGAGGTATCGAGGCCTTAACTTTGACCCCTTGGTCTCGACCTCTTTTTTTCTTTGTTTCTTTCTTTGTATTTTTGGTTTGGTTTTGTTTGTTTGTTTTTTTTGGAGGTGTCAAAACCTTGGCGTTGAGCCCTTGGCTTCGATCCCTGAATATCTTTTTCCTCCTTCTTTTTTTTGAGGTGTCTAGGCCTTGAAATCGACCCCTTGGCTTCAAGTCCTTGGCGTCTACATCTTGGCTTCAACCCCTTCATATCTTTTTCCTTCTATTTTTCCTTTTTTTTGAGGTGTCGAGGCCTTCACTCTGACCCTTTGGTCTCAATCTTTTTTTTTCTTTTGTTTGTTTGTTTGTTTTTTTTTTTAGTTTTGTTTGTTTGTTTTTTTGGAGGTGTCGATATCTTGGCGTTGAGTCCTTGGCTTCAACCCCTTAATATATTTTTCCTCCATTTTTTTAGGTGTTTAGGCCTTGGCATCGACCCTTTGGCGTCTACCTCTTGACTTCGACCTCTTGATATCTTTTTCCTTCTATATTTCCTTTTTTTTGAGGTATCGAGACCTTCACTTTGACCCCCCTGGTCTCCACCTCTTTTTTGTTTTGTTTCTTTGTTTATTTTTTTGTTTGGTTTTGTTTGTATTTTTTTGGGAGGTGTCGAGACCTTGGCGTTGAGCCCTTGACTTCGGCCCCTTAATATCTTTTTCCTCCTTTTTTTTTGGAGGTGTTTAGGTCTTGGTGTCGACCCCTTGGCATCTACCTCTTGGCTTCGACCCCTTGATATCTTTTTTCTTCTATTTTTCTTTCTTTTTTAGGTGTCGAGGCCTTGAATTTGACCCCTTGGTCTCGACCTCTTTTCTCTTTTATTTTTTTTTGTTTGGTTTTTTTTTGAGGTGTCGAGACCATGACGTTCAACCCTTGGCTTCGACCGCTTGATATATGTTTCCTCCTTTTTTTGAGATGTCTAGGGTTTAGCGTCGACCCCTTGACTTCGAGGCCTTAGCCTCTACCCCTTGGATTAGACCCCTTGACATCTTTTACTTTTTCTTTTTTTTTGAGGTATCGAGGCCTTGATGTCGAGCTCTTGGCCTCGACCCCTTAGCTTTGACCCTTGGCCTCTACCTCTTGGCTTCGATCCATTGATATCTTTTTCCTTCTATTTTTTTGAGGTGTCCAGCCATTGGCTTTGACCCCATGGCCTCAATCCCTTGACTTCGATCCCTTGATATCTTTTTCCTTATATATTGTTTTTTGAGGTGTCGAGCCCTTAGCTTTGATCCCTTGGCTTCAAGCCCTTGGCCTCTACCTCTTGACTTCAATCCCTTGATATCTTTTTCCTTCTATTATTATTATTATTATTATTATTATTTATTTATTTTGAGGTGTCGAGCCCTTGGCTTTGACCCCTTGTTCTTCCAGGGGGAGCCATGTGGGGTCGCTCTCCTCCGTTTGGTATTCAGTAGTTTCATAGTCGGACCCCGATTGATGTAGCTCGAGCTGTAGGCGAAGGATTTCTCTTTTATGGGAGATATTATGTTCGAGGAGTTGCCTCTCCTGCTCTAGCCTCAGTAGCTCGTTGTTCGATGTTATGTTGAAGCCTCGAGCCTGAAGCTCTTTCGAAGCGGCATTCCTCTGAATTTTTTCCAAGTGGAGGCGCGCATTGCTTGACAAGATTAGCTTCCCGCTAGCGGTGGGAACCGTGGTTCTTTCTTCGCCTCGAGGTCGACGCTTCCTGTCCGAGGGTTCCGAGTTGGCGGGTCAACGTGTTGTGGGCGTTGTTGTTTCTTCATGGGGCAGGAACAAACAAATAGGTTGTAGATTTTGATCTTTTTTCTGCATTCCAGTCTTTTGTGTTGGAAGGGCCGAAACTCCTTCTTCACGCTGTGATTTTTGAATCGGTTGTTTCTCCACCTGAGATTGACCAATTTCTACCATTAATGTTGTTCTTTTTTTGAAAGAATGATCTAAAGCCCCTCCTTCTAGCGCCAAATATTGAGATCAAGAGCGAATATATATATATTTTATTATCAAATGATGAAGATACAAATGATTATTCAATGCATTCTCTTTCTTACTCTACAAAAAGGTTCCTTGCTTTCATCATTTTTCCAAAAAGTCCCCTTCACACTAAAGATTAGGTTGCTATTTATACACATTCTATTCCCCCTATTGGGCTTTCTTTCTTATTATTAGTGGGTCTTCAACCTCTATGCCCAACAGTAATATATTTTGTAACATTCATGGATTTGATAGATATCTTGTATAAAAATATATAAAATTGAATAGTGATATAAAAGCAATAAACGGAGATCATTATTGTTTTAATTATATGGCTCAACCTCGTATAAATCATCTGTCATGTCATGTTAATTATGGGTCTGTTTATGGGGGTGTTTGTCAACCCAATTTATGATCTCAACTTATAATTTATATGTTGATAAGTTGAATGTTAATAATGGGGTACATTTTCCTGAACTTATTGACTTATTATTTGATTTTTTTGTTTTTTAATACTTTATATTTTTACCTTTGTGTTTTTAAATATTTTTTTAATTTAAAATGCAAGTGTTGAAATCAATGTATTTAATAATTATTTTTTCAAATTTAATTTAACAAACTCTTAAGTAACTTATAAGTAAATTTATCCAAACACCCGTATAACTTATAAAAATTCATCAACTTGTCACTTAAATGACATTTAATCATTTTAAGCTATAAATCAACTTTTTTATAATATCCCAAATACGAACTATCTCCCATCCGTCTTGGTACTCTCCTTCTTTTTTTTTTGTTTCTAAAACTCACATTTTTTGTATATGTCAATGTTCTCTTGTTCAACCATTGCATATAAATTGACATTGAATCATTGATACGTAATTGGACTTTTAACATGAAAATTGAAAAGTCTACTTGTCGGTTGTTAGACGTTATTCTAAGAGCAAGTCCAATATATACATATAATTAGTTCTTATTACATGGATATGTATAAAATGATAATTGATCCTATATTTAAGATTAAAGATGATTATAATCATCCTTATATCATATCATAAATTAGTTACAAATGAAATGTATATAAGATCATTTTAATTGAAAGTTGTAAAAGATAGATTAAATGTTAGTTTAATATAAAATTAATTGGTTCAATATATTAAATGTATTTTAGCATCAAAATTTATTTTTTAATTTCAAATTAAAACAATAAATATAGTCATTTTAGTTTTAGCATTAGACTTGCTCTAACATATTTAGCCAGAAGCTAACCCTCAAGGTTGTTAACAATATTTGTAATTTTGGGGGTGTTTTATTCATGATCGATGAGTTCGGTTAATGTAAATCTGATCTTTAAATTCAAGTGACAATATTTAGATTAACAATTTAATTATGTGAAATGAGAACCCCTATTTTTAGTTCTTTCCCATTTTACTGATATCTATTTTCAATTTTTCATATCCTTCATTCTCAATCCCGATTTTAATTTGCATAATGCATCCAATCGCTTCTTTTAATCTAGACAAAAGTGTTGTCTAACTAAAGTCGTCAGGAGTATGGACGTGTGGTATATTTGATTCAGGAATCCCTCGATCCAATTTCAAATTGATAAGAGCACCAGAAAATAAAAGGTCGTTTGATTTAAATTTTAATACAAACTAGCTGATAGCTCATACGAAATACGAGTCGATATTAAAATATTAATCGAAATTAAGATAAAATCAAAAAAATAAAGCAAATCAATAAATTCTTGAATTATGTAATTATAAGGAATCAAAACCGGGATGAAATCAAATAAATTAAATCAAATAAATAAATTTTATTTAATCATATAATTGTAGACAATCAAATATAAATTTATTGATAATCAAATTTGATATTTTTAATACGTACCATTTATATATTATTTTACTCCTTAATAAAAAATATAGATTTAGATATAACGTGGACTAAGAATGTCCGAGGCCTTATGAATTTGAAGTTAGGGGAATGAGGGTAAAGGATAATTTTTTCTTTTTGATAACCAGAGTAAAGGATAATTTTATTTTTAGCGAATATAATTTTGGATACGTAAATCAAAATTTTGGATAAGATCTTGTACAACACACGACTTTTTTTAATATTTATAACTATATTAATTTGTATTTTTTTAATATTTATTTTCTAGACGTTGTTTATTATTCATTTTAGACGCTCAAATAAATATTTGTGATGTATCTTTAATTCTAAAAATCAGATTTGAACGTTTTACGATATACACGAAAATTACAAAATAATCTTTAATTTAGTGATGATTTAATAATCTTTATTTAGTTCTAGAGCATTTTTTTAAGAATCCTCATTGAACTTAGGGAAATTTAATATCTGGTTTAAATTATCAAAATACTCTTTTTAGAATTTGAATATAGTTTTGCTAACAACCAAATACACTTTTTAATATCACATCCAACAGTTTCATTTATCTATTTTAAGATCTAACAAAATAATTTTTAATTTAATGATCGTTTATTTTAAGATCTAACAAAATAATTTTTAATTTAATGATCGTTTAACATTTTTTTAAAATTAAAACTACACCAAAATTAAAGATAGAAGAAAGTGAAAAAAAATTACGTTGAGAATTATATTCGATTTTAGAAATTTTCATGTATTTGGTTAATTATCAAGATACATTTTTTAGTATTTTTAATATAATTCAACTAACAACCAAATACACTTTTTCATATTCGATCTAACGATTCGCATCTATCTATTTTAAAATCTAACAATTCTTATTAGTTTGATATTTAATAGGAATTTAATATCATTATTAATGGGATTAGTTTTTTTATTAAGTTTTAATTACTTATAATCTAATTTTAATATTAACACTTTCACTTTTGACTTATATTTTTTTTAGATAATAATTTCTATTTTTATATGATATAATTTTGATCATTTATTTTTAAAAATATTAAATCCAACGGTTGAGATTGTTTTGTCGGTACTGAGGACCAGACCAAAGTTTTGGATAAAATCTCTTTTACGCTTATTATATATAATAATAATAATAATATAATATTTGAGTCGTGTACGAAAATTAGGGAAATATTTAAAATAGTATAAAAGGGAAAAAAGTGAGAGAAATAATAAGATCAACTAATATTTGATGTAGAAGATGACTATGGTGAATAAAATGTTAGTTAAATTTGTATACACATAAAATTTAATTACTTTTGAAATGTAAATAATTAAGAAGAAAATTTACAAAAAAAAAAGTGGAAAAAAATGAATAGGAAAGGAAAGTAATCGATAATAATTGTACATAATTTCTAAATACAGTTCAAAATTAATGAATGCAGTTCACATAAATTACACAAATGACCCTCCTCTTTTTCTGTGTCAAACTGTGAATATTGAATTACTTTCTAGTTTTTTGTGCAATATTTTAAACATTAAACCAGTGCATGGTATTAGGCATGTTATGTATACATGTATATTCTCGTACTCTTTATATAGTTAACTTACATAATTTAAATACAATGGATAAATAACTTAATCATTCATATTCTATATTCCACACACATATATACAATTCATTCTTTTGTTACTGTATTTTATACACTAAGCACTACACGTACATAGCTCCATATCATGTTAACTTTACTATGACCTATGACCTAATAGCTCCATGACCTAATAGGTGATTATGTTAACTTTACTATGACCTATGACCTAATAGGTGATCATGTTAACTTTACTACATTTAATCAATCTGTTGGTATTAGTTTTGTTAACATATCATTTGGTCATGTTATCATAATGATTAATTTTCTCATACTTTCTATGCTAATAATGCAAATCTCAGTTACATGCATAGATTTTATATTTCATAATTTATCTTTATGTATAGTTTATAAATTCTTAAAATGTATTCTTCTTTTAGTCATGTATATTTTATGTTTGACAAATATAAAGATTATTTGTTTTTTGTTACATAATGTATTCTTCTTTTAGTTATGATGTTTTAAATTTAATGATTTTCTAAAATAATATGATTATTTTGAAAAGTTTAATATATTATAAAGAGTAATGCTAGAGGTACCGAATTTTGGAACCAAATGATGTGGCATCGGTGATGTGGAAGTTTGGGATGATTTTATTGGGGGACTTAATGTGAATGCAAGGGGGTCCACTATTATTAATTGAGTTGTAACCAACCAGAACATGACATGTGGCATTTGGGATTCATTTTTGGATCCAATTTGGTACCCCTAGCATTATTCTATTATTCATTATTTGTTGTTTATATAGTATTTTTTGTTTATTTTTTGTCACGTATAAATTAGTTCTTTTGTAAATATTTTATATAGTAATAAAATTATTAAAATTTAAAATATATTGGATTATGTTTGATCTTTATATTCTCATTTGTGAGTTAATTTGTTGTTCTTCTGTTGTGCTTTATTTATGACATATGATTGTGCACATTATGTTTGTCACATTATGCTTCATATTGGTGATCAGAAGCTTCCCTCGGTAACTAATATTACCACTCACATGTCCAGTTTAAAAATATGTAAATTCCTGGGTGTACCCACAGTCTTCTCTACCACCTCCTGTCATATCAGCGTTAGCTTTAGCTGGAACAGAAGGAGGTATGCTAATCTGTCTAGCCTAAAGTATTATGTTATAAATATTTATAAATATCTAACAATTTTTATATAACCTTATACTTAATTTTTATATTCAAGCTAATTAGTGAACATGGATAGGAAAGAAGAATCTCAGATGAGTTTTAGTAATTGTAAATTTTGGCCTCGTTTGTTTAGATGTAACCCAACTACGTAACTCAAAATTCCTTGGATTAAAAATTGATTATAGTGTTTGGTTCATTGTAATTTAAATTGGACAAAGTAACTCCAAGTTCCAAGGTTTTGGTAGTTATCACAAAACATGAGAATTTAGTTACCAAGGTCTACCATGGTCACTACAAGTTACATAGCTATCAAGTATATAATCATTAACTACTTACCAAAATTAATCATGTAATATGTAGTTACATAGTAATAAACCAAACATAAACATTTCAATTACCTTGGAACCTATAATTATAAATTAGTTACCGGGAAGTTCAAGTTCCTATTTAACTATAAAATTGACGAAACAAACGAGGCCTTTGTTACAAATTTTGTTATGTATTTTATTCCATTGAAATTGTGAAACTTATTTAAAAATTAATTGAAACTCTATTATTTAATCAATTTAATATTATTTTTTACTTACATTTTTATTTAAATATTTATAAATATCTAAAATTTTCTATATAACCTTATACTTGTATTTATGTCATTATTTAAACTTGCAGTATGTTTATTTTGATCTTAATTTAAGTGAATTAGTGAATGTTGGTCACTTATTTGAAACAGACAAGACTTTTTATAGTCGACGCGATTTAGAAACATTTGTCAGAGATGTTGAAAAAGATAATAATATAGTCATTGTCATTCTTTCTTTTAGAGGAGGGGAAGGTAATGGACTGTGCAACGCAGTTTTATATCTTGGATGTGAAAGATCCTCACTATAGTCTATTGACTCAATTGACTGGTAAAATTTCACATATGGCAGTTAAAAAAATTATTCAGGAATATAGTCGACATGGAGCAAACAATGACCCTGCAACTTGTGGTTGTTACTTGAGAACATCACATGGTCTTCCATGCGCGCATGAGATGAGGTTATTGGATGAGGAAGGAAAGGGCATCGAGTTGAATAATGTCCATATTTTTTGGAGAACTCTTCATATGGAAGGCAATACTTATTTTTCTGATGATCATCACACACAAATTCAAGATGATGATGAGATTTTACGGCATTACTTTAGTGTAATGATGAAACAATCACCGGAAGCAAATAAAATGTATATATCTTAGTCGGAGAAGATGATACATCCGGAAGCACTTACGTTGGAAGAGCCTTTTAGTGACCGAAAAAGTAAAGGTCGTCCGACAAGTAGAAGTTCCACGAAAAGAGATCCGTCCTACTTTGAGCATGTTGATAAAAAAACTTCCACGCTTAAATCAGGTAATAAGCGTAAAGCTCCGACAAAGGAAGAATCTATTCCTTCAGAAGTTCCACGATTTGTTGTTCCTTATATTCATGAATATAAAAATGTTTCTGTGGACGGTAATTGTGGGTATAGATCAGTAGCCCATCAAATTTATGGGTCAGAAGATCAATGGAGAAGGGTGCACACAGATTTACATGATTTCATAGAGAGTCATCTAGATTATTGGACGAAAATATGGCATAAAAGTATAGATGAAGCATGGACCACATTACGCATGGTCAACTATTGTGAAAGTCCATGTTCATATAAGTACCGGATGTCTATGGATGAAATGGGTCCAGTAATTGCAACTTTGTATTATGTGATTTTAGTTGCTTTGGATCCGATACAAATGGGCACTTTGACATATTTGCCACTGTATGTTCCAGAAGGCATCATTGGCCCGGAGAAACTCATTTGCATAACATTTCTAAGAAGCTATAATCATTTTGTTTCAGTACGTACATTTCTAAGAAAACATAATATTTGGATTATTAACACAAAACATACTCTATTAATATTATAATTATTTTTTTACAGGTCCCTATGATCGATAATTGTCCTATCCCATATCAATGGATTTTGATTCAAATTTCACGAAGATTATGTAAATTGATGGGATGCTCCTCTAAAAATTAGAATTGATGAATGAAAATCAATACGTGTCTAGATATTAATACGTAACTTTGTCACATATATGTAATTTTTTAAATAATTTTTGATAATTATTTATTGTTTTCATGTATTTAATATAGAAACATGATAATTATTATTTTTTATAAATTAATAAAAATAATGTTTCACTCATTAAAAAAATACTTTTTAAATATTAAAACATTATAACACATGTTTATCTTTATAAAATAAATTATATTAAAACAATTTTAACAATACATAATTTCATATTATATTATAAATTTAAACTATTAAAACTTTATAACACATATTTAATTTTATATGTATGTCATGCATGCATTTAAGTATTTAATGATACTGTAATCAATACACCGTAGTCAGCAAAACTACACCTAGCTGCATTTACTAGGCCACTAGGGTATTGCACAGAAGGATACAAAGATAATATACATGAACTGCATTCAGTAAAAGTGAACTGCATTTAGCACCACCTTGTTGTATGCTACATCGGAGGGCAAAACTGTACTTGTAGATCCTGACATGGAAATCATGAAAGACCAAAGTCAAGAAACAATAAAAACCCAAACCAATAGGAGTACATTTTAATAAAATAAAAAAGAAATAATTTGGTCAAGTAAGAAACAATCAAACAAAAGTAAAGAAAGTAAACAAGTTGATCCAATTTGACCAAAACAGCCGTAATACGACTTTGTATCATCTCCGTCGACCGACTGTTTGTAACAAACCCCAGAAAACACACCCCCCAAAAAAAGAGCGAGTCAAATAATCCTCTCATCTCATTCTCACACAGACACCGTGTTTGCCATTTGACGCGCTATCCCCAAACATTTCCATCTTTATTTCTCACCAATCCAAACAGCCCCCAATTAATTAGCCTGGGGTTCTGTTTTGATTCGATTCAAAATGGGAGGGGTTTGCACAGGCGGGACAATCAAACACACTACAACCAGTCCTGATTTTCAATTAAAAGCTAATTCTAATTCGAATACCGGTACACCTAATTCTGGTTTCTCCGGGAAGTTGAAATCGATCAAGAGCTTTGGAAAGCAGCACAAGAGGAGAAAGGATAGTGATGTTAGTGACGATGTTGATGTTGATTCGTCTTCCTTTGTTTCGAATGGCGAAAGGAAAAAAACTCACCATATTTTCGACTCCGGGGAGCTTCATTTCTCTATTTCCAGGGAATTTAAGTCTTCTACTCCTGTTCGCAATCACGGAACCAAGGTATTTACTTATTATTTGTTTCATTGTTGTGTTAATTGTGTTAGCTGTTAGATTGGCGGCTTGTTAGGTATTTTTGTTTACTTTGTTTCCGGGATCACCTGTGTCAGTAGTTTAGATCATTTGTTTTTGCTGGTTTCGAGTTGAATCGATCATTATTTTTTTATTGGAGTGCAAGGGAATCAAGAGATTTAAAAGGCGAGGGGGGGGGGGGTACTATTTCGTGGTTATTAAGTCAAACATTAGGAATTCGGTCAAGGTTTTGTGTGTGTGTGTGATTCTATAACCGGTTTGAGCTTTGGTTCGGGAATTTAGGCACAAATAATGTGTATATTCGGTTTGAGCTTTCGTAAAGCGGAGGGGGTATAACCTAACTATTGGTGTGGTACTGCCACTAAGTCATCAATGAGGTGTAATGTTTTTGTGTGTATTTTAATTTCTACACATTCGTAACATTGTTTTGTGCAACAACGGGTTGGCTTTAGTGGATATGTTAATGTAGTTGTTGACAAAGCTAGGCTTTAATGCAGGAATTTTGAGGATTTGATAGGACTAGAACAGTTTACGAATTTATATGCTTCATTAGAGAAGCCCCATTGTTAGTCTATGCATGTATCCGCTATATGAAGGTAAATTTATCTGGTGGTTGGTAGTTGGTACTAAAAAATCAACCAGTGTGAACAAATTTTGTAAATAATAGGAGCTTGCTCACAGATATGCTGAAGATATTATGTATTTCTATGCATAATTGCTTTTATTGACATGAAAATGTTGGAAGATTAAGAGCTGGTACTGTACAACTGTGTAAAACAAGGGATGTCATCTCTTATATTTAATGATTCAAGATCATAATCTTTAAAGCTTGATGTCCCCCTACTTGTAGGATTTATCACGTTCTAAAACAAGTGTACCTTTAGTCAGTATGTAATCTGAAATCCTCTGCAGGAAAGTTTCGAGACTCTTGAGCTCGGTCAACTACTAAAACTAAGAATTCTGAACTTAGATGTGACAAATTTGCTTCTGTGACAACTTTGGAAGACCTGTCCTGTGTTTTCTGATTCGGTGATTTCAGTTGTAGTTTTCTATGGTACACCAAAAGGGATATTAAAATTCTTGCTAGATTCAAGGAAGGGATTCCTGTCTATTCGAAGGAGAAACAATAATTTTGATGAGCGCTTAAAACTTCTGCAAGTCTGCAACTGACTCTTAGTACCCTCTATTTGGACTAATAACTCTTGTTGCACTTGGTGTAACAAGAAACTGTAGGTCTTTATGTATCCTTTCTAATATGAGTTAACTAATGTAGATACTGGAAGTACATGATATAATAGATAGCTAATTAATGGCCATTTTGCCAACACTAAATTATGTGTAAACTAGCTTGAGTGCTAGGTGGTGAAATATAAAATCCTCTAGTACAGTTGGAGTCTCGAGTCTGGGTATATGGACTTTCTAGTACATATTAGATCCTCCTCTCAAAGATGAGATTATTTTACGCATCTTGGCTTTTAATAGCAGGATTTAGTTATCAGTTTTTAGATTCTAACTTGGAATATAAAACTGGTTAAGGATTTGGAACAAATTGACTAAAAAGTGAGATTAGTACAAAATTTATAGTTATTATTATTTCATCGTGGAAGGCTATAGTTTGACTGAATCTTGTTATTGCATCAATGCAGGGACCTCATATGAGCTCATTTCTTGGTAAAGCTGGTACTGTGGGCTTGGAGAGGGCAGTGGATGTCCTGGATACACTAGGAAGCAGCATGACAAATTTAAATGCTGGAAGTGGTTTTGTATCAAATATGGCTTCAAGAGGGAATAAGATATCTATCCTGGCATTTGAAGTTGCTAATACCATCGCCAAAGGTTCAAATTTGTTACAGTCTATTTCAGGGGAAAATGTCCAATTTCTTAAAAAGGAAATCCTCCACTCTGAAGGAGTACAGCTTTTAGTTTCTACTGATATGACGGAGTTGCTTAGAATTGCTGCCGGTGACAAAAGGTTAGTCATACCTTTATGAAACTGAAACTTGTAGCTTTGAGCAGCTACATGTGGTTAAAATTAGTCTTTATATTCTACATAATTGTTTGCAGGGAGGAATTTGGTGTTTTTTCTAGAGAAGTAATTAGGTTTGGAGATTTATGTAAAGACCCACAATGGCACAATTTGGGACGTTATTTTTCAAGGTAACTTGGTTTTTAGTATAAAATACTCACTTAAGAGCTAATTGTCTGCTTCCTTATTGTATCAAACTTATAATTGGTTTGTATGGTTAGATTGGATACCGACCCGGTGACACAAAAACAACCTAGGGAAGAGGCAGAGAAGACAATGCAAGAATTGACCAATCTGGCTCAGCACACTTCCGTAAGCTACTTCTTTCCCAGTTACACTTTTGGCTTTCCATAAGGATTTTGAGGGCATGTGCACTTTCTGAATGTTGTACATTTGATTAGCTTGTTGGTTGCTGCATTGTATATTGATGCTTATGTTTTGTATCAGATTTGATGGTGAAGTCATGTGATCTGCAATATAAAATTGATAGCGGCATTGTGTTTATCAAGTACTGTTTATGTATCTGATTCATTATAGAATATGCCTGATATATACTTGCATTTTAAATATATTTTGCATTAATTTCTTTGGACCGTTTAGATGGATCATGGATGTGACTGCATAAGTTAATGTAATACATTGTCTCACCATTGCGGCATTACCATTGTAAATATTATATTGGCCACTTATTAGATCACGCACATATATTTGGCAACTCGATCACAAGGCCAACAGCCAAGTCATGGACTTATATCATGCAGGAATTATATCATGAGTTACATGCTTTAGATAGATTTGAACAAGATTACCGAAGAAAGCTTGAGGAGGTGGAGTCTTTACATCTTCCTCGAAAAGGTTAGACCCTTATATAATTGGATATCACACTTCTTTTGTTCTGAATCTCAGTTTTGAACCTCCAACCCCTCCTGTGTAAATAGCAAATACGGGTGATAGTTTACTTAATTACTTGTGTTTGGATGACTCTATTTCTGGATTTATGTGAATCATTGTTCAGAGCTTTGGTTGTGGGGATTAACTTAAAGTTTGTACTTGTATGGCAGACTTTGAATTTTATAAGTGTGAAGTTGTCACGAGTTTGACTAAAACTTGCCTATATGGCTAGTGCATTGTTCATGTGATGTTCATATTATTATCGTGCTGTCTGAAGAGGAAGTTTGCAGCAGTGTTGTCATTGTTGCTTATTGTCTGATTGCTTTCTTTGCATTAGTAACCATTAGCTGAATATCTCCCTGTCAACCAATTTGTTTTCTTATTGGCATAGGAGAGGGGCTGGTGATATTACATTCTGAGCTAAAGCATCAAAGAAAACTCGTGAAAAGCTTACAAAAAAAATCTCTGTGGTCCAGAAATTTGGAAGATGTATGTTGTCCAGAATTTATTTTTTTAATTCTGTCAAGCTTTTGCATTAGTTTATACTCCCTCCGTCCCATCCATTTGTTAACATTTGAAATGGAGGGGTCGGCACGCATTTTAAGGCTCCTATAAAATATAGTTCCATTATTTATTTTTAAATTTTTTCTTCTTTGAATAAAAATCCAAACATTTAATTTTTATTCAGAAGAAAAAAAAAATTAAAACAATTAATGGAACTATACTTTAAAGGAGCCTTAAAATGCGTGCCGAGCCTTCTCTTCCAAATGTTAACTTGTTGCTGGGACGGAGGGAGTAGTTTAAATTAAATCAGGTTTTTAGGTAAATTGATTCGCACAGTATTGTTGTAATGAATACACATAATTTTGTATACAATGAACAGTTGGTGTTAACAACCTTTGAAATTCTACAGCCTATTAATTTTTTCACATATTTCCTTCTGCTTTATATCACAGATTGTGGAGAAGCTCGTCGATATAGTAACATTCATACATCAAGACATCCTGGACGCATTTGGGGATAAAGGTACTATATAGCACCATTGGCATGGATATTCACTTTATTCCATGAGTAGTTTGCAGGTGCAAACTAAAATTATCTGCATCAATCATTGGATAAAATAATGTAGGAAAAATACAATGTGATGGAGGGAATCATCACTTTCAAGTGATTGCTGCTTAGGTTTTATGAGTTGTGAAATTTGAAGTTAATGCGCATAGTGGAGTAAATAATTATGTATCGACTTGGCTTTCAGTCTTTTTCCTTGATGTAGCAGGTGAGATACGTACTGAAAAGGCTTCTAAAAACCCTGAGAGACTAGGTGTTGCTGGTCTCGCTTTGCATTATGCTCATATAGTCACTCAAATAGATAACATTGTAAGTGCTATTCACTTTTCTTTTGAGTAAGCTGGTTGTGGTAGGTGTTGTGTAATTGATCTGATGTACTGTAACTTTTTCTATTAATATGAATATAGGCATGTCGACCTACATCCCTCCCTCCTAATACGAGAGATGGATTGTACAATGGGTTGCCGATCAGTGTCAAGACAGCATTGCGTTCTAGGTTACAGGCATTTGATGCAAAGGAAGAGGTGTCCACTCTCCTCAAGTCCCTTGTAGTTGTTTTCTTACTGAATTATTTTGGGCTCGTTTTAGTATTCTCCATGTCTTACGTTTGTACGTAACATTCTGATTTTCAGCTTACAGTTCCCCAAATCAAAACTGAAATGGAGAAGACTCTCCAGTGGCTTGTTCCAATTGCAGCAGACACTACCAAGTATGCTGCAATCAGTCTGATTATTCACTAACCAACTTCGTTTCGCTTTTGTTATGAAGCTACTTTTATGTTCTTGACTACTTGTTTTTTTAACTCTTGATTGTATCAAATATTTTATAATTTTTATTTTTTTGTTCTGATGGAATTCGAGCAGAGCGCATCAAGGGTTTGGTTGGGTTGGAGAGTGGGCAAATACTGGGTTTGTGAACAGTTCTCCTTTGCATGTCTTTACTTTTACCTCTCAAGTATTAATGCAAGTAGTAATATTGGTGTCTCTATTTCACAGCATGGATTTTGGCGGCAAGAAAACTGGTGCGAACAGCAGTGTGATTCGTCTACAAACATTGTATCATGCAGATAAGAAAAAGATGGATCAATACATACTTGAATTGGTGGTTTTCCTTCACCGTCTGATCAATCTAGTTGGGTACAGAGACAATGGATTCAGGGCCTTGCCAGTTCGATCATCGACTAATAAAGGAGTAATTCATCATATTGAGACACACGGACCATCATCATTAGACAACAAGTATGAAGTCCAGAAGAAACAACTTTCATCCGAGGACAGAAATTTATTAGAAGAGGTGGTGAAGCAGAGAAAAATGATTACTGGGAGAAGCAAAAGCCAAGAATTTGTTATGGGAAGGAGGGGATCAACAAAAGTTTGGGCATTAAGTAGGAGCACCGGAAGTTCTCCAAGAAGATTCTTGCAGGCGGGGCATCAAAAATCCAGCATTTTGGACATATTGGATGGTATGGACCAGCATGAGCTTTTCTCAAGCTAAGGATGTATATCATATATATTTAATTATATTTGTTCCTTAAATGACTTGCTTCATATCCGATTGTGTATATATATCGTTATCTGCAGTCAGGTATTACTGTATAATATAGTAGAAGAGTTGTTTCGAAATCTTGAAAATGATAAAATGGTAATATTGGCACAAAAAAAGATACATGTATCAATCTAATGTTTGTCATTTGTTAAGTAATATTACTCTTGGTATCAATCTAATGTTGGCCGTTCGATGACAAGTACTCTTACTCTTTCCATGGTGGTGTATTGTTTGTATAGGTATCCTGCTAGTTCCATAACTAACCATATAGGTTGTATCAAGTGGTGATAATTTATTTTGTTACATGCTTTCCAAGAATAGCAGCAGAAGGGGTCAGATCTTTGGGGAAATTAGCAACTTCGGATGATGTACTTCTAATACATCAAATAGATCAAATATTTATCAATATATAATAAAAATAATATTTTATTTGATAAAAATTCAAAAGACATGTCTTTTTGGTTTTTAAGGACTCAATAACAAAAATTCGTTCTTTTATACATGCATGGGCGAACTAAGGGGGCTAGGGGGGCTAAGCAGGGATGGAGTCATGACTTGAGTAGGAGGTGTCAATTTCAAACTTAAACGAAAATATTATAGTACATTGTCAAAAAAATAATATAATATTATTAATATAATATAAAAAATGTGTCATAATCGATTATTAGTTGGGTTTTTAGGCCGAGATAAGATACATATTTTCTTTTCGATCAAATTAAAATAGTAAAAATATGAATTTTTTAATAATTTATTGTTAATAAAAAATTATCTAATGATTTGTTAATACTATTCTTATTTATATACTAGCCTATAACCTGTGCAAGGCACAGGCCTTAAAAAATATTAAACTAAAAAAAATTAATGTGAACGGAAAATATTAAAATAAAAGTAAAAATTAATATGATAAATTATAAAATGAGAAACTTAAATATTAATTGGAACGTAAAAAATATATTAAAAAATATAGATGGGCTCATGAAGATAAATGAGGTATTATTAATATTATTTTATAATAAAATAATACTAATAATAAGGACAGATAGAAAATCTAACATGTTTTAATTAAAAAAAGTAATTGTCCGTGATATTTTTAGAAGTGTTTTAATTATATTAATTGTATTTATTAAAAAAATACGTTGACATGTTAAAATAAGTAAGTTTTTTTAATAAGGACAAATAGGAAAGCTAACATGTTTTAATTAAAAAAAAGTAACTACCTATAATATTTTTAGATGTGTTTTAATTATATTAATTGTATTTGTTAAAAAAATACATTCACTTGTTAAAATAGGTAAGTTTTTTTAAATAATTAAAAGTATTAAAATAAGTTTTAAAATATATAAGTAAGGGTTGCATTTGATATTTTTGAAAAAGAGAGATTTTAGTGATAATAAATATAAAAGGTAATATATTTTAATTTAAAGGTAATTGCCCGTGATATTTTTGGAAAAGAAGTAGATTTTGTTAGAAAAAAATGTTTTAATTATAAAATGCAATCAGCTAGTTAATATTTTTATATTATTTTATTATTTATTAAATAGAGTATTAAAATAGATTTTAAAATGAATAAGTAAGGATTGCACTTCATATTTTTGGAAAATAGAGATTTTAGCGATAACAAATATAAAAGATATTATGTTTTAATTTAAAGGTAATTGTCGTGATATTTTTGGAAAATGAGTAGATTTTGTTAGATTTTTTTTAATTATAAAAGGCAATCAGTTAGTTACTATTTTTATATTATTTTATTATTTATTAAATAGAGTATTAAAATAGGTTTTAAAATAAATAAGTAAGGATTGCATCTCATATTTTTGGAAAGCATAGATTTTAGTAATAACAAATATAAAAGGTAATGTGTTTTAATTTAAAGATAATTATAATGATATTTTTGGAAAAGGAGTAAATTTTGTTTGAAAAAAAATATTTTAATTATAAAAGTCAATAATCTAGTTACTATTTTGGTAACTTGACAATAATACAATTCCATAAAAGATTTGATTTGTAGTAGATTTCGTTATCCTAAAAACAAAGAAGTATATTTGTAGCAGTGTATCTAAATTTAAACAAATTAGATATCACATTTTCATTTTTTTGATTAGATTTCAATATTAATATTATTTATTTAATTTTTTTTGCTAAATAATATTATTTGGTTTTTATGTAGTAAAATATAGTTAAATATTAATGTAGAATAAAATTTTCCCGAATTTTGATTATATTATTAATTTATTAATTAGAAAAAGTACCGAAAACCGAAAAACAAAACTTTAAATGTTTCGGCTTTAATAATATAATATAGATCGGTGTTGGACTAACAAACACGAGGTGATGGTTTCTTATATTTATTTTGAAATCATGAGATGATGAATGATAATGTATTCTTTCTTCTCATTTTTTGCTTTTTGTTTCAACAGATCAAGATCAAAGCGTGAGTACGTTATTACTCCATTTTAACAGTCATTGTGTGCCCAATGGCATATGAGAAAAGATCAAAAAGGTGAACTAAGAAACTTAGTGAAGAAGATAGAAGCTGAGTGTGGTGGATGTTAGAAATTAAAATACAAAACAAAAGCATATATCAGTTCATCTACAAAAATTATTTATTTGATTTGTGGTGATAAAAAAAGGTAAGCAGAGTGCGTGAAATGTGACTGCGCCTATCTTATCCGATGCCAACGTTAAAGTCCAAATTCCTTACGACATTCTCCGTCATCACTTTTTACTGCCATATCCTCTCCCACGCCGTCGTTACTTTTCTGACCACACTCCGGTACTGTGCAGTATTTTTCGTGTTCAAAACTACACACATATTTTTATTTTGACTTGATTAATTTTTTTATAAAGACTAAATTCTAGCAATTTAAAAAATTATCACATTATTATTTTTATTCATCTTTATAAAGTTATGTTTAATTAATTAATTAATCTTACCACCTTTTCGTTTTCTCATGTATTTTTTTAATCGCGCTCTTTATTTTAAATGTAAATAATTGAATGAAACGGAGGAACATCGATCGTGATCAGAAATGATAAAATGCATGGTTTTGTCCCGCTTATATTAGTAAAATGGTTGCGATTCAGCTACATATACACATCACTTTAACTAACGTGGCATTTGTTGGTTCACAGAGAGGATATATGCACACATCTGAATCTGATGCATATATGTATACAAACAGGGAGAATCTGTAGTACAAAAAAAGGATAGGATTTTGTGCGATCTTTACACGACAGATTACATGTTCCATGCACGTTCTTAATTTTATTACTGTATTTGGTTGGTAGAAACGTCTAATTCAGATTGATTAACTACATTCATCTTTTGTTTTAAAAAAACAAGTTCCCTTTAATTTAGATAAGGGACCAGTAGCTTTCATTTCAGAACAGTTTTGCATTTCCATCAGCAGTGTTATCTTCTTTGCATTACAGAAAACGCTCAAACTTTGGTCTGTATATGTAGCAAAAATTGACCACTTGAGATTCGAAAACATTTAAATTATTAATCTCCCTGAAATTATTTCTTTTAACTCTATTAACTTGTTGTGACACACAACTACACAACTAATCTACATTGGTAAGTTTCGAACATTTGTCTCTCTAACACCTTAGAATTTTAAAAAGAATCGATAATCTGTCTTTATAATGTGCATCTGGAATCAGCTGAGGCAGAGAGAGTTTAATATGAGAAAAGAGATGAACATGCATGTACGTACGTGTAGTGTAGGATGGGCTCACATGAATGAGTAGGCTAGTAAGTTGCTTTGCTGCGTAGATAATGCTACTTTGCACGTCACAAATTTCTGGGCTTTCTATGTCTACATGGTCAACCATGCATGCCACCAACTTTACGTCTCTGCCGAGCAAATTTATTTGCTTTCTAATAATTTGATTTTAAATCATATCCCCAAACGAATTGTCTTTGTCTTTAAATCAACTTTAGGGTCTAAACACTAATACAATGACATTTTGTGATGTTTTCATGTTCGTTCTTGTCAGCAACAAATAATGTCTAAATGATCATCATGTACAATTAGAGCTGTAAATAAATTGAAGTTAAGATGAGTTAAAATATACTAGTCACATCCATTTATTAACGTTTGGGATAAAGGTTTGACACACATTTTAAGACTTTTATAAAATAAGTTTCATTATTTATTTTTATTTATTTTTGAATAAAAATTCAAACATTAAATTTTTATTCAGAAGAAAAAAAATTTAAAATAATTAATAGAACTATATACTTTGTAGGAGCATATATGTGTGCCGAGCCCATTTCAAAGGTTAACAAATGGATGGAATGGAGAGAGTAATAATTTGTGTTGTTAGGAGAATTTCGTACAACAGTGTGTTGGAGGTTTATGGAAAGTGGTGGCTGGACTTGTATGATGACTCCTCAGAAAATTGAATAGAGAATAGGTTTTTTCTCTTGCTCTTTGCCGAGTGTCAATTGTGTATCATACAAGGTGCCTACGTACCCCTTTATATAGGGATCAAGCCTTACGTAGTTCTTGGAAAACAAGTTATTGAATAAGCCCATTCAGTCCAAGCCCATAAAATAGTCAGGATTTATGTTCCCATAAATAACTCAAGGATTATCAATACACCTCATGTTCCCATAAATAGTTCCAAGGATCATCAATCCTCCTCAAGTTCCCATAAATAGTCTAAGGATCATCAATCCTCTTCAAGTTCCTATAAATAATCCGGTTTTCACACATTTTCCTACAATCTCGCGGCATCTCCGCATTTCTTCCCATGATTGTAGGTATGTCCCGTGTCACCCAAGAAACATTCCATAAACAGGAATTTCCATATTTTGGGCTTCACCCACGATGCGAGCTGGCCAGGCTCGCATCGCACAAGGCATATGAAAATTACTCTTTCGTAGTTCAAGTGGTGCGAGCTCACCTATGTTCAATTTATTCTTATTTCTGATAAGTAACATGAGCCCATTACTTCATAATGGTGAGAACCCATAAGCTTATAGCGAGGGTTGATAAATAAAGACGCGATCCCATCAAAGTGAACTCATAGCGAGACAAGTCCAATTATGATGCGACCCCTTGTCAAGGTGGGGACTCATAACGAAGCGAGCCCACCATACTTGGAAGGATTTTGGGCTCAACATAGCTTCATGATGCGAGCCCTAATTCCAGTCCACACCAATCTCCAAAATATAATTCATTCTCTAGGCCCAAATCACTTAGAGACCTGTATAGGGCCCATTACCGAAAATCCAGTATAACAACTACCCCCAAAATTCCTTAGTAATCTTAGATAAGGAATTTTTCATTTGCTTCAAATAGTGCGATGCGAACTCGATTTCCAGCTCGCATAACATCCAGCTCGCATAGCATCCAGTTTTGCTCACTACTGTCAGACGCGTGTTCACTCAACCGTTTGACAGCTGTTCATAAAACGGCGTGCCATCCATTCACATTTGGACACGTGTCTCTTGTTTTCTCTCTCCTATTCCCTATAAATACCTCAAATTTTCCTTTCATAAACTCATTCTATCAAAAACAATAAGGAAACTCTGCCCAATTTTGCTCAAGGATCAAACACGGCGAGAATTATCATAACTTCCCGGCGTTCGTCCGCATCCTCCTCAAATTCTTCAAGTTCATCCACCAGTTCTTCACAAAGTAAGTATTTTAATCTTCAGGATTACTTTCCTTTATGTTTTTTTGTGTTTGCATAATATATGTTTGTTCGAACCTATAAAGTTGCGAGCTGAATTCCCTTATCGAAGTGAACTCATAACCACGGTTCGAGCTGAACCTGATATCACTCGAAAACGAGCCATGTGTTCGCATCGAACAATAGTCCCAATTGTCCATGCGAGGCGAGAACACTTAGGATTCTTTTTTCTTTTATTTTTAGAGACACACAGTAATTTTCACCATCTTTTTCAGATGTCGAGTGCGACCCCATCTCCATCTGCCGGTTCGCTCAATAACACCCCGAGCCCGGCTCGCTCTTCTGCCACTCCTTCTCCCCTGAATCAGTATCCTCCTGAGCTTAGGGGTTCCAAGGAATTCCAGCGTGAATTAACATCCATCTCGGGTCGTTTAAGCCAGCCTATCTCTCCCAACTCAGCCATTACTCCTGAAGGGGCTGCCAACATCGCAAGGGTAGAGAGTGCGATGCGAGCTAGCGGTTCCAGCTCGTTGGGACTTCAACTCGATCCCAACTCCACTCCAGAAAATTATACCAGAGAGAAAAATCTATACTCATGGAGAAACAAGAAAACAGGACCAAGTGTCAACAGTTCGTTTGATTTGGAGGACCTCTTTAGTCGCCCGTTGCCACCCATGAGTGAAGAGGAGGCTAATGCTCGTATAAAGCAACTCCTTCAAGAAAGGGAAGCAAGGCTTCGCCCTGCACCAGATGCGGCTCATGTTCCTATCAAAATTTCAGGATCGTCCACTGACAGTTCCCTAGGAAGCGCTTTCTATGCTAGAAACAAAGATAAGGCTGTGGCTCGCATCGTATCTCCTCAGGATGAATTTGAAGACGATGAGGGCGAGGAAACTAGCTCACATTGGTCATATGACAGCCCTGCTAGCGAGGAAGTGGCAGATGTATCCAAAGAAGTGGATTTCTGTAATTACTCTTACGTTCCCGAACCGTCTCCTGTGCCATATGAACCTATCCCACAGCCCGAGCTTGAAGGAGTGGTTTTCCTTAAGAAACGAATAATCCCAGATGGCGATGAGAGCTCATCTTCCTTTCATGAGGATGGGAAGATTCTAGCTTGCCGAGACATGTCCACCTCGCTGACCGAGGACAATCTTCGTGACCTAGTGAATCAATTTAGGCCAGAGGGCCGTATAATTCTCCCCGCACCGCACATGAGGTGTTACCAATTCAATCATCAAGAAAATGGAGGTCGGGCTCCCCGAATGGTTCTTTCGTCCTTTCTGTTGAAGTTAGGCATTAGTGCACCCCTCCATCCTTTCATTCAAGAGGTTTTGGAGTATTATGGGCTCGCACCGTTACAGATCAACCCTAACGGCTATAGGTCTGCCATTGCTTTGTATATTCTCTACAAAAAACAAGGCTACCGTACTCTCACCGCCAGACAGCTGGGATATTTCTTAAATTTGAAGCACTCGGCCGAGTTTGGTTACTTCTACCTTTCAGTATGGCCCTATTACAACAAGAAAAAATTATTCTTTGGGGGCCCAAGCAACTCGGGAAAGTGGAAAGATCCCTTTTTCTATGGACATGAAGTTCCTCGAGTCCCGACTCATTTCTATTATGATCCTGGTAAGCATTTTATTTCGAACTCGCATCGTTTCCTTTCCACTTCGCATCGATTTTTTTTGAGCTCGCATCGTACTCACAGTTTATTTCCATTCATTCAGAACCTCCCGTGAGAACTTCTTTGCAAGGCCAAGAGAAGTTAAATGCTGATAATCTTTTAAGGATTCCCGTTTCAGAACGGAATATCAGAAAATTGATCACCACTGCCAATCTCGTCGAATACGGTTTTCTAAAAGAAGGGACTAGACTAACCCCTAGTAAAAAATCTAAGAAAAAAGGAAAAGGTAAGTGTTACTCGATGCGAGCCTTCAGCTCGCGTCGCTTTACTTTTTTCTGGCACCTTTATTTAATTGTATACTAACTCTTTTGTCCTCATTGTTTTTCAGGAATGGCAATTTCTCCTCCTCCCTTTCTAGATGACCCCGAGGTCCAAATTCGCACCGTTCCTTCCGGCAGCCAGGCCGGCTCGCACGCGGAGGGCTCTACTAAGGTTAAAACCAAAGAGATCCCTCCTCGATTTAAGACTACCCTTACTGAGCACCTGGCCACTGGGGGGGTCTCTCCACTCAAAAGGAAAGCAAAGCAAACCAAGGACAATGCTCCTGAAATTGATGCTGCGAAACGGGCTCGCAAGGATCTTCCCCCAAATCCTCAAGGAAACGTTGTGGCCAGTACTCTTGTTCGACTTGGAGCCCCACACATTTCTGAGAGTGACCTAAGGGCATGGACCTCGAGCTCGTTTGAGGCAAATAATGATGCCCTCTCCAAGGCTACAGCTGAGGTGTTCATAAGGCAAATCCACAGACATAGAGAGCTTCGCTCTATGGGTCAGGCTTCTGCTCGTCTAGATAAAGACAACAGGATTCTAAAGGCTAAGCTAGACGAGGCGAGGAAGGCTAATGTGGCCCTGGTGGAAGAGTCCAAACAAAGCATTCTCGATGCGACCACCAGTCTGGAAAAGGATCTTCGCGAATCCAAAGCACTTGTGGAAAAGATGAAAGAGGAACATTCCAACGTCCTATCTGATGCCACCTCTGAGATTAACTCTTTGAAAGCCCAAGTTGCTGAGGCCGAAGCTAAGATGGCTGCCCAAAATACTGAATTCGAAGCCAAACTTTCAATGCTGGAGGCGAGCCGGGCTGAAGAGGTCAGGGATGCAAAGGCCCTTGGGTCCAAGAACTTCATGAAGGGCTTTATGTCAAAGGTCCCTGAGTTCGATTGGAGTCCTTTGGGTGCAGCCACTGTCACCTATGTTGAAAAGCTGCGAAGAGAGATGGAGGAGGAGGCTATAGAGAGGGCTCGCATCGCAGACGAGGCCCAGCCCGAATCGGAAGCTCAACCTATCCAAGAAACCAATGAGGAGACTCCGCAAACTTAAGTTCATTTCAATTACTTTCTTTTGGGGATGCGGGCACCCCGTTTGCCTCGCAATCTTTAAACATTTAATAACCTCGGTCCCATAACACTTAACATTTTATCAAGTATTTTTGTGTTCGCTCCTGATTTTGCATATTTTCCTGTTTATCCTTGCTTTCCTTTACATTATAATTATATTCAACTCCCACCAGGTTTACTTTGCATGGGACTACTATGCCTTGTTCACGCGAGGTCCCTCTTCGCACCGTTTTTTGTCCCACTTCGCACCAAGGTCCACCTCGCACAGGTGTTCACCTCGCACATAGTTCCATCTTAGTTTTTTATTTTTCCAACTTTCTTGAGCTCGTTTTTAGAGAGGGCTCGCTTCGCACAAGCTAGTTTTGCATAATTGATGGGCCGAGGCCCAATCCAAAGTTCGAAAAAAGAAAGTAAAATTTACTTAATGCTCAATAAACTTCACCTTTATTTAGATAATAAAACTTCCATAATAGCAGACCTAGACTTATTACATTGTATACCAAAGGAAGGTGCCTATATGACACTACCCCCCAAGACTTAGGATAAATATCAATGCATGCTAAGTCTTAAATAGATAAAAACTACTGATAATATCTCCTCAAGTGCTCAGCATTCCAGGCCCTTGGTATAAGCTTTCCCCGTATGTCATTGAGATGATAGGTTCCTTCCCATAGAACTGATTTGATCTGATATGGTCCTTCCCAATTTGCACCAAACACTCCATGATTAACTACCTTGGTATTAGGCATGACTCGTCGGAGAACCAAGTCCCCTACCCAGAAAGGTCGGGCTCTCACCTTGCGGTTATAATGCCTTGCGGTTCTCTGGTGATATGCTAGCAGTCTTGCTTGGGAATCAACCCGTGTTTCTTCAATCATGTCCAAGTAAAGACGGTGATTCTTCTCACTATTCTCTGGGTCATAATGAGCTCTCCTAAAAGATCCAGCTCCTACTTCCACCGGGACCATAGCCTCACATCCATACACCAAGGAGAATGGGGTCTCGCCCGTTGTGGTTCGGGGAGTGGTGTTATAAGACCATAAGACTTGTGGAAGTTCTTCTGGCCAATTTCCTTTAGCATCCTCTAGCTTCGCCTTCAACGTGTGCTTCAAGATTTTGTTGATTGCCTCAGTCTGACCATTCGTTTGTGGATGGCTCACTGCACTGAAACTCTTCAGAATCCCTAACCGATCACAAAATTCTCTCATCTCTTTACTGTCAAACTGTTTACCATTATCTGAGATCAACTTGTAGGGTACTCCAAATCGACAAACAATAGCCCGATACACAAAATCAATGAGCTTCTTTGCAGTTATTGTGGCTAAGGGCTCGGCCTCTGCCCACTTAGTGAAATAATCCACCGCAACCACAACATACTTCACACTTCCTTTAGCCCTAGGCAGTTCTCCAATCAAATCTATTCCCCACATGGCAAAGGGCCAAGGGCTCATGAGTGAGGTTAAAGGTGCCACTGGGCTGTTATGAAAATTTGCATACCTTTGGCACTTGTCACAAGCTCTAGCAAACTCGAAAGCATCTTTCTTGAGAGACGGCCAGTAGTATCCTTGACGAAGTATCTTTTGTGCCAATGAGCTACCCCCCGAGTGATTACCACAGATGCCTTCATGAACTTCCCTTAGTATATAGTTGCATTCATCTCCATCGACACACTTGAGTAGGGGCACATTGAAGCCTCTCCTATACAAGTCTCCATCATATATTGCATACCTTGCAGCCATATATCGCATCCGCCGTGCTTCATTCTTGTCATCTGGTAAAATACCATCTTTGATATAGGCCAAGAGTGGGGACATCCATGTTGCTTCATCCTCTACCACCATAAGCTCTACCTCTGGCACGCTAGGCCTCCTTTGTATTTCCAAGGGTGTTGACCCTAATAGAGTGGTCTCACGACGTGACCCGAACTTAGCAAGCTCGTCTGCCGTCTCATTCTGGCCCCGAGGGATGAGCTCCAGGCTGACTTCATTAAATAACTTGATTAACCTTTCTGCACAAATACAACTCCGTTCTAGGCCCTCGTGCCTGATACCCCCCATTTATCTGGTATACTACAATCATGGAGTCACTGAAAGCGTTAAGGTTTTCCACCTTTAATTCCAATGCCAACTTAAATCCGTTGATCAAGGCCTCATACTCAGCATCATTGTTTGTTGCGTGGAAAGTGAAGTGAACAGCCCTCTTCACCCTACATCCTTTTGGGCTCACTAACTCGAATCCTGCTCCAGCTCCATCGCCATTAGATGCCCCATCAACATATAAGCTCCACCAAGGGGCGCTATTCTGATTTTCCTCTGTTGGCACCTCTGGGTAAATTTGCAAGGCCCTAGAGTCCTCTTCTACTTGAGATGAGAATTCCAACACAAAGTCTGCCAGAGCTTGTCCTTTAATTGCGACCCGAGGCTTGTACTCCACATCAAACTGCCCTAGCTCGACCGCCCATTTCAACATTCTTCCTGAGGTTTCTGGTTTGTGCAACACTTGCCTAAGAGGATAGGCAGTTCTCACCTCGATCTTATGAGCTTGGAAGTAGGGACGAAGCTTCCTTGAGGCGAGGATTAGAGCATACACCAGTTTTTCCATGTTCAAGTACCGAGTCTCTGCACCGACTAGCCTTTTGCTCATATAGTATATAAGGAGCTGAGCATCGCCTTCCTCTCGGACTAGCACCGCACTTACTGCATATTCAGACACAGCCAAGTAGAGCACCAGTACCTCCCCCTGTTGTGGATTAGACAATAAGGGTGGTGTGCTCAGATGCTTCTTGATATTCTGAAAGGCCTCTTCACATTCGTCTGTCCATTGAAAATTCTTGCCCACCTTTTTAATGGCTTTAAAGAACTCATGGCACTTGTCAGAAGATTTGGAGACAAATCTGTTCAATGCTGCGATCCTCCCTGTGAGGCTCTGCACATCTTTCACCTTTCGAGGTGACTTCATCTCTAATAAAGCCTTGATTTTGGCCGGGTTAGCCTCAATTCCCCGGTGGTTGACAATGAATCCAAGAAACTTCCCCGACTCTACCCCAAACACACATTTCTGGGGGTTGAGCTTCATTCTATAGACACGCAAAATGGTGAACATTTCTACCAAATGTCGGATGTGATCTTTGGCCTCATTCGATTTAACGAGCATGTCGTCAACATACACCTCCATTGTCTTCCCAATGTGATCTTTAAACATCTTGTTCACCAGTCTCTGATAAGTTGCTCCCGCATTCACTAGCCCGAAAGGCATCCCAATGTAACAGTATAGGCCTCGATCAGTGATGAACGAAGTGTGTTCTTGATCTGGCCCATACATAGGGATTTGATTATAGCCTCAGTAGGCATCCATGAAGCTTAACAATGCATGTCCTGCAGTGGCATCCACGAGCTGATCGATACGAGGAAGAGGGAAGCTATCTTTTGGACAAGCTTTGTTCAAGTCGGTGAAGTCCACGCAAGTTCTCCATTTTCCATTTGGCTTCTTCACCAATACAGGATTAGCCAACCAAGTCGGGTAGAATGACTCCTTGATGAGCCCGACTTCCATTAACCTGTCCACTTCTTCTCTAAGGGCCTCCGCCCTCTCTCCACTAACAGGTCTCCTCTTCTGCCTTATTCCCTTCTTGCTAGGATCCAGGTTTAGCCTATGGCACATTACTTCGGGGTTGATCCCTATCATGTCGGCGTGAGACCATGCAAACACATCCAAGTTCTCCTTAAGGAATGAGGCGAGACTGTTCCTTATGTTGGGGCCGAGATTTGCTCCAATTCTCAAAACTTTAGCCGAGTCATTTGGATCCACCAAGATAGGAATGATATCCTCGAATGTTCCAGCTCCGTCTGGTAGGGGATGCATTCTTGGGTCCAAATCTTCATCGAAACTTATATCCCTGCTAGGCTCTCCTATCTCAGTGATGCTAGGATGACCCCCATTGGTGATGGATTTCTTTGGTTCTTCTTGTGGGAGGTTCCCTTCTGTTGTGATAGTGACTTCTCGGGAGACTCCGGTTGGTAGGTTTATCAAGATTGAAGTTTCTTTCTTCACCCATTTGCCTTTATTCAACCTAGCAACCATCTGTTCTGGGCTCTCCTCATCATCACTAGCCTCCTCTACTATCCCTTCCTGCAGTGTCATTATGGGTTGAGAGGGTTCCATCGTTAAGACCCCGGGCCGAGGCTCCACTTCAATTCCCAAATCTTCAAAGTAGTTTTCCGGGAGCTCCTCTATAGATATCATGTTACAAACATCTGGCATGAGAGTGTCCACACGCTTCCTTTTCTTCTCCTCACCATCTTCTACGGGTTCTTGTTCCCTAAGGTCTACCACCTCTCGTCGAACATCTAACTTCTCTGCCCCTTTCATGGCTTGGTTGTAGCATACTCTTGAGTCATATTGGCATCCCTTCACTTGTCCGACGCCTGTAGGAGTTCGGAACTTCATGGTTAAATGATAGACATAGGTAACTACCCTCATTTCCTTAAGGAGTGGTCTCCCAATGATGGCGTTATAAGCACACGGCTGGTCTACCACAGTAAAAGTGACAATTTGTGTGGCCACGTGGGGGTTGTCTCCTAAACTGACCGGTAGCTGGATTGTTCCCCGAATTCCTACTGAAGCCCCGGTGAACCCATAGAGCTGGTTTCCGCTTGAGGCCAACTCTCTGTCCAAGAATCCAAGTCTTTTGTAAGTGTCGTAGGTTAGGACATTTACAGCGCTCCCATTGTCCACCAGCACCCGATATAGATTAGTAGACCCGATTTTTATCCTTACCACAAGAGCATCGGCATGAGGATGGTGTACCCATTTTGCGTCTTCTTCACTAAACATGATTTCATCCTTCTCTTTTGTGAACAGGTAAGGAGGCCTTTGTTCAAGACGATGAACATTGGTTAGAGGACGGTCCTTTGCCTCTCGAGCATATCTCTCCATGGCTTTCTTGCTATCTCCTCCCACATGAGGCCCTCCCATTATAACATGAATGCTACCTGCCCTGTCAGTCATCTCTTTGTCACCATCTTTTGCTATTGGGGGTGGATGAGGCACCTGATGGTACTCAGATTTATGTTTCCGTACTTCCTTCACGACCCATTCCGTCAACTTTCCCTGTCGAATCAGGCTCTCTATCTCATCCTTCAACTGTCGGCAATCGGCCGTGTGATGTCCTGTAGATTCATGGTAAGCACAGTATTTAGAGGTGTCCCTTTTACTATATTCCGTCAGAGGGGTGGCCTTCTTGAATACCCTCTTCCCAGCATAAGTGGCATATATATGATCAATGGAAGCCACCAAAGGGGTATGATTCTGCCATTTCGTTGTGTAAGGCCTTCCAGTCTCTTTATTTTCCTTGGTCTTGTTAAACTTCTTTGGGCTAGGGCTCCTTCTGAAAGTCTTTCTCCTTTCTTCTGGACTAGAAGACCTCCCTCTCTTCTCCATCCTTCGGCCACTGCTTCTTAGATCTCTCATAGATTTCTCTACCCTTTTGTGAGGCTCCGCTTGTTCATAAAATTCGGCCAAAGTTTCCGGTTCCCTAGCCTGTAGAGTCTTCCAGAATTTAGAGCCCTCCCTCAATCCAGCGATTAGGAAATTCTTCTGGGCTTCTTCAGTTGCTCCTCGGACTCTAGGAACTTCAGCATTAAATCTCATGAAATAATCCTGCAGGGACTCTGTCTCTCCCTGCTTAATGTTTGCAAGGGTGGCCACCGGTGGGGCATAATGGAGAGTGGACTGAAATTGCCTTAAGAATAGATCTCCCAACTGTCTCCACGTGCTAATGCTAGCTGGCCCTAACTTACTAAACCACTGTTGGGCACTCCCCCTTAATGAGGCGGCGAATAATCGACAACGAGTTAGGTCAGGCACCTGGTAGACCTCCATCTCGGTATTGAAACGGGCCAAGTATTCAGCAGGATCCGCATCTCCATTGAAGGCAAGCTCAAGGTTATTTGTAAACGCCGGGGGCAGAGGGGACATCCTTATGGCAGGAGTGAAAGGAGATGGGGCCGTTGCAGGGGGTGGGGCTCTCTTCTCATGTTCCATCTGCATCAGCAGGCGTCTCAAATCACCAACCCTTAGGTCTCCAATTCTCTCGTCAGACCTCTCTCCACTGGAATGGTGGGGGAAGCCCTTTCCCTTCGCTCCCTCCTATGAGTTCGAGGCGGGGTCCTCTCTCTTCTTTCTATTCTGGGCGGAGTCCTCTCCCTCCGTTCTGTTCTAGGCGGAGTCCTCTCCCTTCGTTCTGTTCTAGGCGGAGTCCTCTCCCTTCGTTCTGTTCTAGGCGGAGTCCTCTCTGGCGCCTCCTTCCGTGTTTTAGATTTTTCCAATCTAAGCCTCAGATCATGCTCAGTTAGCTTCTTCCCAATGCGATCCAAAATATTAGTGGATCTAGCCTCGGACGAAGCTGGCTCATGCCGCGGCTCGCTCGGAGCCTGGCTGCCTCGCTCCTCCTGGCTTGGAGATATCTCATCTGTCTCAAGAGACCCGGTTTTCTTTAGCCCATCAGCTACCTCGTCGAACTCGTGTAAGAGTTTTTTAGAGGTTTTATCCTTCTTGTCCCTAGTGCCCTTGAGCCTTCGAGCCTTCCTCTTCGCATTCTTGATTGAGTTCTGCTCGACCTTAGCTAGTCGGGCGTTCATAGCTTTGAATTGGAGCTCGATCCCCTCGAGGTAGCCTAAGATCTTCTGGCCATCTAGTGTAACTGGTGTGACTTGAGGCATGACAGGGGTGATTTTGCGAGGCGAGCCCTCTCCGTGGGGTGGTGGATCCGTCCTCGCTCCTTGTGGTGTGGCATCCTTCTTATGCTCAATCCCCTTGTCACCGTCCTTGTTGTTCTTCGACATCCTTCTCCTTAAGATGTAGTGCTCAATGAGTCCTCTCCTTCTAGCACCAATTGTTGTTAGGAGAATTTCGTACAACAGTGTGTTGGAGGTTTATGGAAAGTGGTGGCTGGACTTGTATGATGACTCCTCAGAAAATTGAATAGAGAATAGGTTTTTTCTCTTGCTCTTTGCCGAGTGTCAATTGTGTATCATACAAGGTGCCTACGTACCCCTTTATATAGGGATCAAGCCTCACGTAGTTCTTGGAAAACAAGTTATTGAATAAGCCCATTCAGTCCAAGCCCATAAAATAGTCAGGATTTATGTTCCCATAAATAACTCAAGGATTATCAATCCACCTCATGTTCCCATAAATAGTTTCAAGGATCATCAATCCTCCTCAAGTTCCCATAAATAGTCTAAGGATCATCAATCCTCTTCAAGTTCCTATAAATAATCCGGTTTTCACACGTTTTCCTACAATCTCGCGGCATCTCCGCATTTCTTCCCATGATTGTAGGTCTGTCCAGTGTCACCCAAGAAACATTCCATAAACAGGAATTTCCATATTTTGGGCTTCACCCACGATGCGAGCTGGCCAGGCTCGCATCGCACAAGGCATATGAAAATTACTCTTTCGTAGTTCAAGTGGTGCGAGCTCACCTATGTTCAATTTATTCTTATTTCTGATAAGTAACACGAGCCCATTACTTCATAATGGTGAGAACCCATAAGCTTATAGCGAGGGTTGATAAATAAAGACGCGATCCCATCAAAGTGAACTCATAGCGAGACAAGTCCAATTATGATGCGACCCCTTGTCAAGGTGGGGACTCATAACGAAGCGAGCCCACCATACTTGGAAGGATTTTGGGCTCAACATAGCTTCATGATGCGAGCCCTAATTCCAGTCCACACCAATCTCCAAAATATAATTCATTCTCTAGGCCCAAATCACTTAGAGACCTGTATAGGGCCCATTACCGAAAATCCAGTATAACAGTTTGTTATAATGTAAATCAAATTTTAAATTATATTGCTTTATCATGTTTGGAAATTATTTATAAAGTTCAAGTTCGAACCTTCCGGCGTTCAGCTCTACTGCAGACTGCAGTACTAAACTATTTATCTAATTTGCATGAACATCTGCATGCAAATAAACATATAAAAATGTTCTACACACGTAATATCTACTTTATAGTTTAAGCCATTTCTTGTGATTCATAATGAATCGAATCCGGTAGTTGTCGACAATTGATTAGTATATGGAAAGCGAGCCATGTTAAAGGGCTTCCAAGTGAAGTGAATCTTAAAAATGTTTCCGAATACAAAGTGTTGTTTTTTAATTTATGATGCATATATGAGTAGTGCTAGATGCATAAAATTTGATACAAAAAATTGTTACTAAATGATATGACATATGTGATGTGGCAATTTGAAATTTTTTGATTGGTGTTGGTGTGAATGCAGGGTCCACTTATTATTACAACGAATCAGGAATTGCCATGTGTATTTGGGAAGAATTTTGGGAATAAATTTTGTGTCTCTAACATTTTCCTGCGCATATATATGAATGTTAAATATTTTATTTTAAGATACACTTTCAATCAAATTTTATTAATTAAAAGTTTGCAAATCAATATACTTATATAAAGGAGAAGACGGGGGCGATGAGGTGGCGCTCTAGAATCGCTCCGTTCTATTTTTCTAATTTTCTCAATTTTTCACAATTTTTTAATATTAATAATTACAACTTCCTTAAATATTTTCAATTTTGTAAGAAGGAAAATAAAAAGGAAAATAAATTGAGAAATTTTTGAATTTGTAAATTGAGAAATTTTCGAATTTGGCAAGAAGGAAAATAAATTGAGAAATTTTCGAATTTGTAAATTGAGAAATTTGCATTTAAAATCTCTACTCATAGAGGAAAGTAATATAATATTGTTGCATTTAAAATCTCTACTAATAGAGAAAGTAAATACACAGTAGATCTGATGGAGGAAACTAAATATCACTAATGGAGGAAACTAAATATTCGATTATAATATTCTTATCTTCAAAATATCTAAATAATATAAAAAAATGTATTACCTTACATTATTTTAAACTTTCCTCTATTATTATATAAATATTCTCATAATATTTCTTCATCGGTGAGGCGGCGACGCCTCTCAAATCGCTTCGATCTATTTTTCTAATTTATCTCAAAATTTTAAATTAATGAGTATCAAAAATTAGAGAAAAAAATTATTTACCTTATATTCTTCTAAATTTTTTTCTCAAATCAAATTTACCATTTTTATATTCTCATATATCTTTTATCCTATTTTTAAGTCCTAATACTTAGAGAGGAAGTAGTTATACTTGGTAAATCTTGAAAAAGAAATCTGAAAAATTATGGTAATTAAATTAAGTTGATTATATAAACACTGAACTGGGAGCTAATTAGCTAATGTGTAAAGTTTTGATGGACATGAAGACGATTAGACGGAGTATTGTCTTTGTTGCTTTACATTGTTTCATGATGTTTTTATATTGTTTATGATCGGTGGTTGCTACTTTAGTTTTTCACCGTCTCAACCTCGCATAGTTCTTTTTTCTTGATAGATTCATAGATGAAACATGATAATGCGATTTTCTATACATGCACGTATGCATTAGTTTATTAATGATCCCCTTTTTTGTTTGTTTCAGTCCTATTCAAAAGGTTTCAATATGCTTCAGATTGGATTGCCCCCAAGAACATATTTGTTGGCTTTGATAAGGTAAACTGTGTTTTTTCGTATAATTCGTTGTCGTTACAATTTTTGTTAGCAACAATATATTAGAGGTAATTTTCTCTCAACTTTGAGTATTTAATTTGTTTTTCCACTTTTATGTGTACATTAAGTGTGTTTATGATTGAAGGCTTATAATCCGATTTATATTATATTAGGATGAAAGGCAGAAAAAGAAATTATCATGCAATTATTATTGATTTTTTCATATTACAGACAGAGAAACACGTCTTGGAATTCATTGAATGAGATGGTGCAAAGATGAGCCTCCACATAAGAAGACAAACTATGCTACATCCAACGCAGCTTAACGCTAGCCAACATAAACCCATTCTTCCAACTATATAATACAAGCAACTAAGATAACATACACATATACATATAACGATAGAATATAAAGAAAATGACGGTGAATTAGGATCGAAACAGGAGGAGTTAAGGAGAGGAAGAGGAGACTAAGATAGTGGATGATTTAATAGTTCAAAACTTGAAAGAGATGCTCGTGAGCTTTTACCAAAGAGGAGAGAGACATGTGTATGTATATGTTTTGTTTGATAGACGCTATTAGTCTAGGATGATGGAAAGTTTGATTAAACTTAAAATTATTGCTATGATAAGTAAAAAATAAAAAATTTAAGTTAATATTTGTTTGGATAATTTTATTTAATGGGTAGCTTATGAGTTATTAAAATTATAACAATTAAAATAAATTTGATAAATAATACATTTTAATGATGATATTAATTTTTATCAAATAAAATCACTAAAATAAAATAAATCGTTCAAAAAAATACCTCATACCAACTTTAATCTATTTTTTTTAACTTTAAATCATTTTTTGACTTATTATACAAATAAATATTTTTCTAACTTACAAACACCCTCTCAGTGTCCTAAAACAAACAAGAGCTAAACACTCAACATTTTCATTATTTTTCTCTAACGTTCTTTTGCCTTTTTTTAATGTGATTTTTCGTACTATTATTTTAGACATTTGGGTATCTATAGCGGCCATTTACTTTTTTCTTAATCCTTCTTAGTATACTTATTTAAAATAACTTTAAATCGTGCATGTGATGCTTCAAAAATAAATTAATATTTATGAGTCAGTTAATATTATATTAACTTATTTTTTAATTTTATTTGAGGAAAAATTACAATATTATATTCACATCTTTTGTAATTATGAATACAATTTAACAATTTTATATATTACTTAAAAATTAATTATTAATAGTATTTCTGAAATGACAAATGTATCCTTGATGACCAAACCATTTTAACCCCTTATGCTAATTATATATAAGATATAATTAATAGCTTTTTTTGACAATTACAAATATTTTTTTATGTTGCAAAAATATCTCTATATAACTTTACTAAAAAAAAATTAAAAAACTGACTTTGGGATTATACCAAATCAGATGCAACCAAAATTAATCTAATTGCAACCAAAAAATTAATAAATTTTGTTTTAAAAAAAGTATATTTGATTGTACTATTTTTTTGACAGTATAATATTTTTTTTAATAATTTCCATAATTTTCTCCACAAAAAGTACTATACTTTTAAAATGTTTATTAATGAAAAAACTAAATATACAATTTCAATATTCTTCTAAATAATTTTTTTAATTTTTACAAAATTTCAAAATAATAAACATTAACAAATATAATTACTTTAATATTCTTCTAATTTTCATATTCTAAGTCAAATTTTAACCAATGCATGTATGTCGAGTCTTACACGACAAATTTTCAAATTTATACGAATACAGTTAGGTGGTGATTTCTTTCGTACATTGATATTCGATGAATTACCTTTTTTTATCCTTTACAAATTTAAATTAACATTAGTCATCATGTTCATTTTTATTCAAAATTTTACAGTTAGGTAGAATCAGATTCACTAAATTCATTAACAAATTAGTAAAAATCACATTGACCCGGATAAAAATGGGTAATACCCATGTAACGTAAAAATTTGTTGTGGATCAATCAGTTACTCCTAATTTGAAATTCAATTTATCCATCATCTTATTTATGTACAATTTTCTTATCTTTAGAACTTTCTTTTACTATTTTCAAATTTGATAGAACTTTCTTTTATTATTTTCAAATTTGTAAGATTGGAGAAATTAGAAAATTACAACTTTCTTATTATTTTTAAATTTGTAAGATCTTATGTTAAGACTTCCTTATTATTTTCAAATTTGTAGGATCTTATGTTATTAATTACAATTTCTTTTTATCATTTTCAAATATGTAAAAATGGAATTGGAAAATTGCAAATTTGTAGGATTTAATGTTAATTTCTTTATTATTTTCGAATTTTTAGGATCTAATGCATTATTATTTACAACTTTCTTTCGTATTTTTAGAATTTGTAATAATTATTCATATACAGACCCTAACTCAAACAGTTTCTATCCAGCATATTCTTTAACGACTAAAGAGTATGTTTATAAGAAAAATTGTATAGTTTTTACAAATTAACTTAATATCTGAAAGGTAAATTACTATTTAATACTTTTTGACTTTTAAACATAATGAATTTCCATGTTATTCACCTTACAAACACCTATTTATTAAAGGTCATTCATAACAAAAAATATACACTGAAACTTTTTTACATAACTCCAAATCTTTACAATCATATTTACAATCAATATAACTATGGTCTACACCATGTTGGATGTTTTGAACGACAATAGCTATACCTGGATGATAAGAGTACGAATGTGTAGAATGTGAGAATCTTTCAATCCAAATACCGAAGAACTGATCAGTCGACATGATTTTGATCGATAAAAAGGTTAATAAATCAATATACTTATAACTTATTAGTTTGTCAAATTGTATGACAATTAACTTTTCTAAGATATGTTGTATGACAGGAAAATTTGATCCATGATACGATCCCAAAGATTCTGGTCTCTCGGTTCAAAGATCTTTTAGAGGAAGGCTCCGTGTACAACATCAAAAATCTGAAAGTTGTTTCAAGTACAGGGAAATATAGACTACTATCACATGAGTCTAAATTGCTCTTCATACGCATAACGTCGCCTAAGAGATTGGAAGAAGACATCGTCAACATATCAATACACAGATTTCAGTTCATATATCCGGATATGATTGATGCACGTATTAATGACACTAACATACTCGTATTTTGATACAGTAATATATTAGAGTAATATATAAGTAATACTACTATATAAGTTAAAATTCAAACTATAATGTTCTAATATTATCTTTTCTAATAATACTATATAAATATAAGTAAATAATATGTTTATATTGATTTTTTTAAATATAATTTTTTTCATATATATATGGCAATGGTATCGGTCCAATAAAATAAAAAATCAAACTATATAAACAAAAGGAATATGTAAATAATTTATAATATTACCTACCCAAATGCAAATTTTACAGAATATATTTTATTTGATAATTTATATAATTTTGTAGATATTTATTTCATAAATTTTGTTCTAATATTCTTTTTCTTTAACAAATATATTCTAACACCGCTGCGAAGCGCGGCTTAGTAACCTAGTATTTTTAAAAATTCTAGTATTTCTCATGAAAAATTAGGAGGTACGAGTATCATGTATTGTTATAACATAGAAAAGAGGGCTGATCGATGGAAACTCGACCATTTTTTACCACTGAAAGTGGCAGCATATGTAAACATATATAGTATAACCTTAAAAGTTGTCAAGAAGAAAAGATACATACAAAATATAATTAGTAGCAATTAATTATATACCATAGAAAGTTTTAACTTAGCAACAGAAAAAAAAAACACCAGTTTTAGTTAATTTGTGTATGAATTTGCACATAAATTCCTACCTTTCTTGCAATAAATTATTTTAATCCAGACACTCAGCAGTCACCATGACCATATAAAAACAACTTAGCAGTTGGCACTATATAAAAAGCTGGCTAGTTGTTGTTTTACAGGTAGTTTTGGGTGTACTATCCACCTCAATATATCTCACCAAGCTCTCGTTTTCTCCCACCAAACATCAAACCTCAGCAACTTCAATCTTTTTACCACCATTCTTCAGTTTCAAGAATAATATCAACAAACACTTATTTGCAATGGATCAAGTTTTGTCTAAGCCTTGTAGTACTAGTGTTCTTTATATCATCATTTTCATTTTTAACTTGTCGAATGTTGTATCAGCAGCTACATTTACATTAATAAATAAATGTAACTATGTTGTCTGGCCTGGAATATTAGCCAATGCAGGTACCACTAAGCTAGACAGTACCGGGTTTCAGCTCACACCAGGTGGTTCCCGAACATTCCAAGCTCCACCAGGCTGGTCTGGTCGGTTTTGGGGCAGAACTGACTGTACTTTTGACGCCAACACCGGTCAGGGAAGCTGCAAAACAGGTGATTGTGGGTCAAATCAGGTGGAATGTAATGGTGCTGGAGCGAACCCTCCAGCAACTCTAGCTGAATTTACAATCGGATCAGATTCTGGACCAAGTACGCAGGACTTTTACGATGTTAGCCTTGTAGATGGCTACAATTTGCCAATGATCATTGAAGCAAGTGGTGGATCGGGTGCTTGCGGTTCAACCGGTTGCATAACTGATTTAAACCGCATGTGTCCGACGGAGCTAAGGGACGGAGACGGACAAGCATGCAAAAGTGCATGCGAGGCATTTGGTAGCCCAGAGTATTGTTGCAGTGGCGCGTATGGTTCGCCAGACACTTGTAAGCCGTCCGTGTATTCGCAGATGTTCAAGTCGGCTTGTCCTCGATCTTATAGCTACGCTTACGATGATGCTACTAGTACTTTTACGTGTACTGGAGCTGATTATATCATTACATTCTGCCCTTCTTCACCAAGGTCCGTACATTTACGTTCGTTCAGTTACAATCTAATTTAAGCTGCAAATTCCTTATTCGTATTGTACTGAATTTTAGGTACCTAATATGCAGAGATTTGTTAAGAATACATAGCTGATAATGAAAACGTAAATGATATTGATTATTAAGATGCGTCTCGACTAATATTGATTGATTTCGAGAACATTTGCTGAAGCATGTTTTGTTTTGCAGTCGGAAATCTTCAAAAGATTCATCGACAATGCCAATGAATACAGGAACAACGTCAACCGGTTCAGGTTCAAATTCAGGGACCCAAGAGAATCCAGGCAGTTCATGGTTTCCTGATTTTTCCATCGGAGATTCATCAAGGATCAACTCAAATTTAGCCATGCAATTTACGTTGTTTACTTCCCTAATCAGCTTTTTCCTTGTTATAATCTCCATCTCTTAATTTATTTGTGCACAATATATATCAACGGTTCGCATGATTTTAAATGCTGATGTACACCGTATGATACCCAGTTTGTAAAGGTCGAGTCGATTTGTAAATTGTAGACATTTTTTTTTGATATAATCAAATGAATATTCGTGAATGTAAATCTATGGCAACACATCTAATCAACTCACAAAAACGACCTCTCGGTTCTTGACGTCAGGCTTTGTCACGGTATATAATTAGCTGGTAATGAAATGTAAAGCTCTGCTTTTATGAAAAGAACTAATGGGTGTCCTTCTGGAAATATTATACTGATTCGGTGGAAGTTCTTTAATTTTTTCTAAATTTTTTGTGGTTACTTTAACTGGAATTATGAATTTAAATAAGCTCGCACACTTAAATCTTTATCGACCTCATTTCGGCAGTGTGAATGTGCCCTGATTCCTCAGAAACTTTTGCTACTTGATACCAGTAAAATTACTCGAAACAGACCCATCCCGGCATGAGAATGAGTAACACCGGACAAATGTACACGACTCCATTCTTGATTTAGGAAATGAAAATGTTAAAATTTTACTTAACTACACCGGTCATAGTTATATGATTTTAGACCGATTAGATGATGTATTTGGTTATTTGCATCTCTTGTAGGTTGCGGGAACTTACTCCGGGTGAGAGCTGAGATTTGCGTAATGGACTCTCCTTTATTTTTATTTATATAAAATTAAAAATGATTAGCAAAAAAAATTATACCAATTTTATGATTTTAGACTCATAAATGAAACTCTGTAACGTAAGATATATATAAATGATCTCGTCTCAGAAGATGCATTCATGTGACTGACCAAACTTTACTTATGTAAAGGCACATGCAATGCATTATTAACTAACCAACCAACTTTACGTCTTTACCTATATTTTGTCTGTCTATCACAAGCATAATGATACGAGAATAGATTTCACTTATACAGAGAGAGCAACTTTTATAGAATCCACCATTAACTTGTATATGGGAAAGACTACAGTCACAGGCTACAAGAAATGCCTCCAAATGGCAACCTCAAATTGTAATAATGGTCGTTTTTTTGTTAACAGCAAGTAGTCAACCACACTCACTCGCACCGCAATTGAGCAGCAATGTCGGACGCCTAGCTAGTAGTACAATATCTAACACCTTGCTCCCGATTTTTAAAAAGGCTAGGAAACGATAAGGAAGTAAAATACTTTCATCCCACTTTTAGAGTGAAAGTATGACAAATTTGCATTTGTCATCACTTGTTTTCGTTCCTTTAAAAAACTAGAGAACACAAAGTGAAGCTAATTTACTTACCGTCAACTTGTTTTTCTCCCTTTTTTAAACTCTGGAGCAAGTTGTAAGTTCGTTATACAAAAGGTGATTTGCGCGGCGGTGCCTTAGCATTTCAGTTAAAGATGAACCCCCATGTTCTCTTAAAAAGATGAGAGATTAGTTTAGTAAGCTTTGTAGCTAGAGAATCAGATCTTTTCCTGTCTAAACAAGGTCTCCTGCATCCGCAGGCCCTCCATTTTAGAGGTTCTGTCTTTATATATTATAAGTATGTTTGCCTGGGCGTAATTTTTTTTTTTTTAATTTAACTATTAAATAAATAAAAAATGATAATTAATTGTTAGTTTTTCCTTTTTTGTTTTAAGTCTCTATCTAAGTGTCCCATTATTATTTTTTTGTTTTTATTTGTGTTCAATTTTCTTTTTGTTTAATTGGAGCATACATTTTGGAATTGCAGTACTTTTATATCATAGGCATTGTGTATGTGTCTCTATTTTAAAATTGGTAGTGTGTATTTGACTTTTTGATTAATGTATTGTCTTGTAACAGTAGTATTTTACTATTTTGTCTTCCCCTTTTGATTTGTTTGAGATGGAATTAATAACACTCCATTAATAATTTTAATAGAAAGGTAGTTTGGGGGATATGATCAAATATTTTTACAAATAAGAAAAGAGTACCCAAATTTTTAGAATACAATCGGTTGTTTCCTTCCGATTCAGGTCAATGCTATACTTCATCTTCTTTGTGTGTCTTTTATTTTAAATTGGATATATTCTGTCGGTGATATTGTTTTGACTTGCATGAACGATTACTCATACTAAATTGAAATGCATGTTTGTATTGTTAAAGTTTGATGATGTAAATTATATGTAATTGTAAATATTTTGTTCTGTTTGTTGTAGTCCGATGGGGGAGAAGTTTCCGATGTTCCCTCGTTTTTTCCGCATTACCACTGCTGCGAGTTCAGTTTCTAATAAAATGGTATGTTGTGTATTGTTTGAAATTTTGTTCGAAGCTCTGTTTGTTTGTATAATTTAGATTTGTTAGTAGAGCATAATTTAATAAAAACAACAATGCAGTTAAAATTTAATATAATTTAAGTATAACATATAATTTAATAAAAACAACAATGCAGTTAAAAAGAATATTCAAATTTTAAGTATAACATAAAATTTAATACAACAGTTTTTAAATAAAATAAAATTAGTACAACAGTTATTCATTCAAACTAAGACAATCTGCAAGAACATATGAATGTGATATCACACCTCTAATTTCATTCACATTGAAGATACTCTCCTGATGGATTGGACCACCAAATTCTGTGTACTTACATATAGCCAGGAAATTATTCTACAAAATTTAACCTAAAAAGTTGCATTATGATTAGTTAAAAGCCACATATATCCAATCTCGAGCTTAAGATAGATATGATATAAAAAATATGTATGAGACAATGAAGAATATATCCTTGTAGCTTAGCCCAGACGAAACCTTCATAGTGGAAACCATTGTAATTGTCTCTGCGATAATAACTAAGAAATATGATTCTGATTTCAAGACATATATAATCAGTGTATGCACTTCTTATCAATAAAGTTTTTTCTAGCAAGAAACATGTTCATGAATGAATGAAAATCACTTACATTGGGATCAGGATCAAGACATCTCATTGTTTGCAAATGATCAATAAACCACTATTAAGGCATATGGCTTAGGGTTAGACAATAAACGTTGCATTTCTATCTCTGTTTCATCATAGTCAAAATTAGTACAAAAAACTTAAAAATAGTTTAATAATTTTAAAAGTTCAATTTTCTTAGTAACCAATCTTAAAAAGCTCAACAACTAATATTGGGTTGTTTCATCTGAATGCATGTCTAACAACTATAGTTTCGTTTCTTGAAGTCCTAAGAAATCTCAAACTTACTATATAAAAAGCCATAAAATGAACTTTAATTAATACAACATGAAGTGACCAAATTTTATAACTTTGTGTAATGCCTTCTCGACAGGTCAAGTGATGTCTTGAAAATGTGAAGTTATCAAACAGTTTTAACTTTCGATGAAATGTAGAATTAAAGATTCAACCTTTTTTTTCTAGTAATATACTTTTTATAAAATTAGGTATCGTATAGAGAAATTAAAATATGAAGAAAAAAAAGATTTACCAAAGAAGCCAGACAGACAACGTGAGGTGAGACTGGCCTCCTAGTTGACGACATCAATTTAAAAAGTTAAAGTAGAAATGTCATTTACAAATATGGTGTTCCACCTAAACATGTTAGAAGTCATGTACAAATATGGTGTTCCACCATTACAATCAAATTAAACCAAATCTTTGAATTATAATATAAATTCAGGTCAATAGCTCTTAGGCGACATGAATTAAAGTATCATTGACAATAACAAAATAGATGAAAATAGTATAATAGATGCCTGCAAACAATATAAATGTCATAAAAACATACCAGTTATGTTTTGGTCTCTCAGAACGTAAATCACAATAACAGAACGTAAATCACAATAATAGGTCCTGTTGAGACACAAATTTAAAAAAATCTTAATACGCAAAAATATAAGTGAATTATACAATTCTCATTATAACAAAAATACATATATAACAATCATTATAAGTTATTTGAGGTCGAGAGTAGTATCATCAATTTTTTGATTAAAATTATAGTATTAAATCCTTTTCTTTGGTCACAACTTAATGTCAAACACTTATCTAACAGAACATGTGACCTCCAAGTTCATTAGAACATGTTTCCTTATAATGACAAACATCTATTCGACAATTGACATTATTAAACACTACTTGGAAAAAAATCTATATGTTCATCAAGAGAAATGTTAACATTGTATATCATGATGATATGAGTACAAAATTATATACCTTTTTCATTTTGTGCCTGGTACACCTTTTTTCTTTCTTGATCAGTATGGTGAGTACTCGTTGTCCAATTCTCTATAGTGTTTAATTACATCGTCCACGGTCTTCCCTGGGATCATGGCTTTCCCGTTGTACCATCGAACTGGCATATGCTCCATTTTGTGTCCTTGCTTAACTCACAGAAGCACATGAGTACACCTCGTTTTTACATAGTACCAATTTGACCTCTGTCTCTAATTATTCAAAAAATAACTCTAGTAAGTGCATGGAAACAAAGATATAGCCATATACATGAAATTGTAATTTATAATATATATGACTTAAATAAGCAAACAACTAACTTTAAAATTACAGAGACATTAATATAATATTTCGCATTGTTTAATCTTTGATGAATCACTTATTTACCACTGAATTTAACTACTGTTGGATCACCTCTAACAATGACACAGTACAAAAGCCTTTACTTTTCTTCATCACTAACTGATGTGGTAGTACCTAATATGCTAATTATAATCCGAGTTAACATTTTTGTACCTAACATATACATGAACCCAACAACTGTCCGAGGGGCAGCAGCAACAAACACATCCGTAATGGTACCTCACAATCTCTTTTCGATCTATAAAACAAACCTGTCAAAAAAAGAAGATAAATTAGAGTAGTAAAATTGAACAATTTCAGTTTGTAAAAGTAGAAGACATTTGTATTCAAAGTTTAGTAATTCTTTCAAGCATTCTATCAAACACTTGGTGAAACAAATTGAGCCAAAAATGAATTGCCCAACCTTACCTCTCTCAATAACAACAATTCTCAAAACATATCGAAATCACACCAATATCAATCTCAAAAAATAAGAAAGCAATATATTTTTGAGCAAATAAATCATAAAACGAAAAAGTCAAATTAACTGCAAGAGAAGAAACGAGATTAAAAACCTGAAAATTCACGGTATCATAGTTCACAAAGTTAATATTAAATCAACAAAGTTGAACCTGCAAAAAATTAAAAAGAAGAACACATAAGAAAACTAAAATAATGATAAGAAAATTGGAAGAAGGAGAATACCAAGAGAAGAAGAGAGTAAGAAACATAAAAAAGGAGAAAACATTCAAAATTTGAAATTTAGATCTGGCATAGTAAAAGAGAGAGTGAGAAGCATGTACAGAGAGAATTCAAAAATGGAGTATGAAAAATTGAATTTGAAATCGGATTGTGTACTTTGGGGAAGATACAAAAGCTTCTGATAGAAGCCTTAACCCCGCACGTGCAAATCTGTAGAAACAGTAATAACATAATGTATAATACAATAAAAGAATGACATTTTCGTGTAAATACGGAAAAAATAAAAGGGTAACTTAGTAATTTAAAAGCAAAAATGGCAACAGGCTTTATAATCTAAATAGATTACAATGGTCGGCTGCAATCAAAAGCCTCAGATGTGCGGTTGTTGTGCTCCAAATCTTTTAACTAGAATAACGAATGTCTCTACGAATCAAAAGTTGCAATGACACATAGATCACTCACCAACAGAAAAAAGATAAGAGTAAACTACACTCGAATATATTTTACACTAATTTTTAAAAAAGTCGCTAAATTTTCGAGTTTTCAAATTAATGGCCAAATTTTATTTTCGTCTTTTAAAAGAATGACTCACGCTAATTGTTAACGTGAAAAGGAGCCATTCTTTTAAAAATTCGAAATAAATATGACCATCCTTTTGAAAAAAAGTTAGCGGAAACCACTCTTTTAAAACGCAGAAACTAAAGCTGGCCATTAATTTGCGAACTTGAAAGTTAAGCCACATTTTTGAAATTCGGTGTTATTGAGAGTGTTGAGACAGAGAATTTGGCACAAGCTTCGAATGCTATTACGAGCTACAAGCCACAACATAAAGCAAACATTGAGCTAGAATTGACTTCACAAATAAACAATAGTTTGTTACATTCTATTTGGAGTTAGTTATAATGTTGACCAAGATAGTTGACTATTGTAACTAACTATAAATAGTCCTTGTGTCTTTGTATTGAAACTAAGTCTTTGATTAATACATTTTACTTTTACTGTTCTTCTTCTTCATCGATGTATACACACAGTTACAGAAATATACACAAATCTATTATGGTATCAGAGCTATCATGACTATTCAACATCATCGCCGTCTTTGTTGATATCTTCGTCGTGTTTCCGGTAACGATTTTCTGTTTCTTTTGTTAATCTTGAGGATATTGATTGAGATCAATTCCAAACCCTAGATTTTCGATTATTGTCAATTCATCGCACGATTTGTCTGTTTACTTTGTTTCTTGAATCTGTTGAGCCTGTCATTTCGTTGATTAAGATCAATTTGCTGAGTTTTTGAGTTGTGATTGTGAAGACGAAAGCTTAAGATACAGTATAGTCATGATGCGTAATAGTTTTGCAAATATTGTTCAAGGAATTGGTATTAGTGTTAATGATGACATTCATGTTAATGAAGATGATGAGAATGTTACGAAAGAGAGTCAGAACGGAATGAATCTGCAATTCAATGTTAATTTAGTTGATAACAATTCACATCCATTGTATTTGCATAATAACGATCATCCAGGCATTATTTTGATTGCTAAGAAGTTAGTGGGTCCTGATAATTTTGGTCCATGGAGTCGTTCGATGCAGATAGCTTTGAATGCTAGAAATAAGTTTGTTCTTGTGAATGGAGTGTTTGAGAAGCCTGATGAGAGATCTCCATTATTAGCACAATGGGAACGAGTTAATGATTTAGTGATTACCTGGATATTAAACTCTATTACTGATGAAATAAGTGATGGCTTAAACTATGTTACCACTGCACGGGAAGTTTGGCTTGAGTTGACAGAAAGATTTTCTGGTACGAGTGGACATAGAATTTATCAAGTAATGAAGGACATTCATAGTCTAGACTAAGGTACAAAGTCAGTAGAAGTTTATTTTCACAAACTTAAGGCGTTGTGGGATGAATATGTTGTATTGGAACCTACTGTGAGTTGTAATTGTGGAGCTCATAAGGTCTTGGTTGAAAGAGACCAGAAAAGAAAGTTATTGCAATTCTTGATGGGCTTACATGACAGGAATGCTAATGTTAGAGGACAAATATTGTTAATGAATCCTTTGCCAACTGTTTCTCAGGCTTATGCCTTTGTTAAGCAGGATGAGAAAGCTAGACTTGGATATCAGGCTAGTGGCACAATGCTCACTCCTTTTGCAAATGCGACTAGTATAGAGTCTACTGTTAATGTTGCAGATGCAGGGGTTAAGAGGTTTATCCCTAATAGAGGTAACTCACAGTCTAGGACTACTACTGGGCATGCTGGCAGATCAGTTCTCAAGTGTTCTTATTGTAATTTCAATGGTCATATAAAAGAGAACTGCTATAAATTGATTGGATATCCAGCAAATTGGAAGAAGAAAGAGAAACTTGGAGTCAATCCACAACAAGGAACAGGGCAGTTCAGGAATTTACCAAAAGCTAATTTGGTATCTAGTCCTAGTTTTTCTTCTAATTCTCATGTCTAGCAGTCAGATTCTCAGCTTTCTAAGATGCAACAACAAATCAATCAACTCAGTCAGATAGTGAATAATTTTGTGGGATTGGGAAAGAAAATGAATAATCCTGAAGAACACATAGCAGGTATGGCTGTTGCTTATACTAATTTGGTGCAGTCATCTATCAATGCATATATTTGGTTGATTGATACAGGGGCAACAGATCATATGTGTTGTTCCCTAACTTTGCTACATGATGTCATTTCATTGAGTAAGCCAATTCATGTGGTTTTGCCAAATGGTTCATACGTTCCAGTAATATATACTGGTTCCTTTTCTATTCATGACAAATTAACACTTTCCAATGTGTTATTTGTACATACCTTTCACTATAATTTGCTTTCAGTTCCAAAATGGTCGTATGATAATCATTGTACAGTGACTTTCTTTCCTGATCACTGTATTTTTCAGGTCCAGAACCAGAAGGGTACACTTGCACTTGGTAAACTGAAGTCAGGATTGTATCATCTGGACCTATCTTTTCCATCTTCTTCTAGTGTATTACATCCTACTTTTCCTCATTTGTTATCCAATTCTGTTCCTATAGTTTCTGTTGTAAATTCAGTTACTAAACACAGACTTAATGTTCTCTGGCATATGAGATTAGGCCATGTTTCATCTCCTGTAATAAGTAAATTCCAGCCATTGCTCATGAAATTGCAGCTGACTGTAATAAACTCTGTCCTATTTGTCCTTTATCAAAACAAACAAAATTAGATTTTCCTTTTAGTGTTTCTCATGCTACAAATCTTTTTGATCTTGTACATGTTGATTTGTGGGGTCCATATGCTCATGAGACATTCTGCTGGTTGTAAATACTTCCTCACTGTTGTTGATGACCATTCTAGGGCTCTTTGGACATTCCTTTTGCCTACCAAACAACATGTTTATCAACAGTTCGTGCATTTTTGCTCATATGTTACCAATCATTTCCATATCACTATCAAACAGTTTAGAAGTGATCATGGTACAGAATTCTTTAACCATGCTTTTCAGTCATTTTTACTTTCTCATGGCATTACTCATCAAGCTTCCTGTGTCAATACTCCATCTCAGAATGGTAGGGTTGAAAGAAGACATAGACAACTTTTGTCTATAGCCAGGGCTCTTAGATTTCAGTCAGGATTACCAATTAAATATTGGGGAGATTGTATCTTGACTGCTACACATTTAATCAATAGATTGCCTACTCATGTCCTAGCATATAAAACTCCTTTTGAGATTTTATACAACAAAATTCCCAGTTATGACAGTCTTAAAGTTTTTGGGTGTTTATGTTTTGCATCTATTTATGAGCTTGATAAATTCTCTCCTAGAGCTATTAGGTGTGTGTTCCTTGGTTATCCTCATGGTCATAAAGGATACAAACTACTTGATCTCAGTAATAAACAAACTTTTATTTCTAGACATGTGGTATTTCATGAAACTAGTTTTCCTTTTTTTTAAATAATACACATACTTCTACATCTTCTGATCATCATTTTCTTCATAATTGGATTGATGAACCTACTTCTTCAGCTATTTTAGCACATCCATATACACAACTTCCAGTTTCTTCTGGTCAAAATCTTTCAGTTTCCCCTGGTCAAAATCTTTCATTTTCTCCTGAGACATTTCCTGTTTCACCTTATGTACTTCCAGATTCCTCTTCTAGTCATGTTTCTGATCATATGCCTATCCTTGATTCTGGTTTACCTGATAATCAATCATCTTCTAGTTTTATTCCTTGGTCAGAATTACCTCATGATACTGACACATTAGTCAATCTACATCCAGAAGTTGAATCCTTTCCCCATAGACAGTCTGGTAGAGACAGGAAACGACCTAATTGGTGGTCTGATTATGATATTGGAGCCTCCAATGAAGTCAAGTATCCTATGGCAAATTTTGTGTCATGTCACTCTTTTACCCCATCACATACAGCAAAATCAGGAACCTAAAACTTTTAATCAAGCCATCAAAGATTCTAATTGGATTGCTGCCATGAACAAGGAGTTTGATGCTTTAGAAGCAAATAATACTTGGGTTTTAGTACCTTTGCCTCCTAATAAGAAGACAATTGGATGCAAATAGGTGTACAAAATCAAGTATCATGCCAATAGAGAAATAGAAAGGTATAAGGCTCGTTTAGTTGCTAAAGGGTATACCCAAGAAGAAGGTGTTGATTTTCATGACACGTTTGCTCCTGTTGCAAAAGGAGTAACTGTCAAATATGTTTTTGCTTTAGCAGCTTCTAAAAACTGGCCAGTTTTTCAGCTTGATATAAACAATGCTTTTTTGCATGGTTTTCTTCATGAGGAGGTTTATATGGATCTTCCACTGGGTTATAAAGTTTCTGATGCTACTGTTTCTTTGGTTTGCAAGTTAATAAAATCCATCTATGGTTTGCGTCAGGCTTCAAAAGAATGGAATGCTGAATTGACATCTTTCTTGCTTGATTTTGGGTTTACTCAATCAATGGCTGATTATGCCATGTTTGTTCATTCAAAAGAAACTTCTTTTACCATTGTTGTGGTCTACGTGGATGACATCTTAGTTACTGGTAATGATGTTGATTTCATTACTTTTCTTAAACTGCTCTCCATGACAAGTTTAGTATCAAGGATTTAGGAGAAGCTAAGTACTATTTGGGCCTTGAAGTTAGCAGATCAACTGCTGGTATTGTATTAAGCCAGAAAAAGTTCATTCTTGACATGTTAACATTAGCCAACTTGTTAGATGCTAAACCATTGTTTATTCCTTTGGATCAACATATTAAGTTGTTTGCTGATGAAAAATTTGGTTCTTTAATTTCCAATGCTTCTTTATATTGAAGTTTAGTTGGAAAGCTGCTTTATTTGACATTTACAAGGCCAGACATTAGTTTTTATGTTCATCTTCTTAGTCAATTCATGCAATTTCCAAGGGAAAAACATATGCAGACAGTTTTGAGAGTGTTGAGATATCTTAAGTGTACTGCTGGTTTGGGATTATTTTTCCCGGCATCTACTGATCTTGCATTACAAGGGTTTTGTGACAATGACTGGGGTGGTTGTACTACTACTGGTAGATCGGTTACTGGGTATTGTGTTCAGCTTGGCTTTTCTTTGATTTCTTGGTCAGCTAAGAAACAGACTGTTACATCTATGAGTACTGTAGAAGTCGAGTATCGTGCTCTAGCTTCGCTTACTACAGAATTGATGTGGATTAAGTATCTTTTGGCTGATCTTAAGGTTCCTTGCTCTAAGCCTATTCCTGTGTTTTGTGATAATCAAGCTGCGATTGATATTGCTTCTAATCCAGTTCAACATGCTCGCACTAAACATATTGAACTGGATTGCCATTTCATTCGTGAGAAAGTTCAAGCAGGGGTCATTTCTCTTCAGAAGATTTCTACTAAATTTCAGCTTGCTGATATCTTCACTAAGGCTCTTGGCAGTTCTGCGCATTGGTATATTTGTTCCAAGTTAGGATTACACAATCCTTGTGTAATGCCAACTTGTGGGGGGGAATATTTTGAGACTTAGAATTTGGCACAAGCTTCGAATGCTATTACGAGCTACAAGCCACAACATAAAGCAAACATTGAGCTAGCATTGACTTCACAAATAAACAATAGTTTGTTACATTCTATTTGGAGTTAGTTATAATGTTGACCAAGATAGTTGACTATTGTAACTAACTATAAATAGTCCTTGTGTCTTTGTATTGAAACTAAGTCTTTGATTAATACATTTTACTTTTACTGTTCTTCTTCTTCATCGATGTATACACACAGTTACAGAAATATACACAAATCTATTATTAGGTGTAAAGTAATGCCACTATTTGTAATTTAATCAAAAGATAATGTCGCGTTTAGTTTCCAGCTGCCCAAACAAAGTAGGAAATGATGTTGTGCTTTTCTCTTTGTTGAATTACGATGCATGTTTATTAAGGATCAATGCTAACACTACCGTAAAATTCCAAGCAACATTCCTTCAACATATCTGTCAAAGCAGCAGTGAACAGGCATAATAGACTACAAAACTAAATATTATATAGACTACAAACATGGCTTCAAAATATATGTAAATCTAAATATAACAAGTCAGATGATCTTCGATACAAAACATAACATAATTAACTAGAAGTTAAGAAACAATTTCTAAAAGCTCTCATCTAATAACTTAGTCTAAAAATTATCGATCTCTCAATAACCTCACAGCGAGTTAGCACAGACTGCAACTTTTCGGGGTAATCTCTATGAACTAGAGGGAAAGAAAACAAAAAACAGAATTCAAAATTAAGATATAGCAGTCTACAACTCATCCTTGACGTCTCTGTCATCCTCCTTGGCACTATCAGCTCCTTCTTGCACACTAGACTCGGCTTTGGTTTCCTCAACTTCATCCTCCTCCTCAGGTGTAGCATCAGGTCTGATATTAAGACTATTCTTCACAGAGCCATATATGCGGGATGCAAAATCCTTAGGGTCACTGAGTACAAAGCCACTCTCCATCAACGCTGTTTGGTACATGAGCTCCGCTGTTTGCTTTACGCTCTTATCCTGAAGTTAAAAGTTCAAAGCTTATTACAAACATATATCTTGCAAGTCAAAGTAAATAAAGGTAATGATTCAGGAACAAGTTTGCATTGTGACCATGGCAAGTAATATAGCAGAACCCTTTCCTTTGCAAACTTTAATTAGTCATCAAGAGAGAATCTAATCAGGTTACCCCTCACCCTTCTTAACAAGAGGTTGAGAGTTCAAGACAAAAGTGTGCATGAATATTTAAATTTCTTTTATTTGACCATAACTAAAAAACACACACAAAAAATGGGTTACCTCAGGTCCCTTCGCAACTCTTGCTTGAAGCTCCTTGATGATTGGGTGCCTCGGATTAATTTCAAGAACCCTTTTACCACGCATGTATGCGTGCTTTTTTGCATCTGCTAGAGTTTGAGACTGCATGATCCTTTCCATATTTGAACTCCAACCATATTTTGATGTTACAACTACACAAGGACTGTCAGCCAAACGGTTGCTTATTTTCACATCATCCACATTCTCGCCAGCAAGTATGCCCTTCCACCATTTGGTCAAATCCTTAAAGGCCTCCTTGAGTTCCTTGCCTTTAGAATCCTTTCCAATTTTTAAACCCTCCTTGGACACATTCTGGAACTTCTTGTCTTCATAATCCATTAGGTATTGCATAAGGTATTCATCCACAGGATCCGTAAAGAAAATAACCTGCAACATAAAAATTCAGACATTAGAAAAAGGCAAAAAGCACATACATACTGAGTGACAGACAGCGCTAAAGAGAGATGATTAACAAACATAACTCCAGAAGAAGATTAACATATTGTAACAAGATTTGAGCACAAACTGCACCTCATAATTTTTCTTAATCAGTCTTTCCAAGAATGGAGACTTCTCTAACTGTTCTTTGCTCACTCCTGTTAAGTAGAAGATATCCTTCTGGCCAGATCTCATTCGTTTAATGTACTGATCAAGTGAAGTTAGTTTTCCATTTGACTTTGTACTGCAAAGAGCATAAATTTGACAATTAGACACAATCCAAAATGAAACTGCTTTGCGGATTCATACAAACTACAACACAAATACCTCTCAAATCTAAGGAGTTTGGCCAGGCGGTTTCTGTTTGCTGCATCCTCAATTATTCCAAGTTTTATTGATTTGCCAAACTCATTCCAAAACTTTGTATATTGGCCTTTCTTCTCATCATTTTCATCGGTTGCCTCAACATCTGCACCATAATTAATACTTCATGAAAGAAAAAGGATAAAAAGAGAGTACGGAGGCAGTACCAATATTAAGTTACCAAACCTAAAACAAGAAAAAGGATACATTTAACACCCAACAAACATACAGAACTAAAGTTTGCAGCCTTGCAGGACTATCCTTATGTATTGACAGCTATCGATATTATGAAAAAGTCACTATGGACTTTTTTTAGTTTAAAAAATCATTTAAACTTCAATATTCCCATACCATTCTTCTCTTTGTCATTAGATTCATCAGGATCCTCATCAGCAATCTTACGAATCATATCAAGGGCCTTCCTAATGAGTTTCTTTTTTATCGTCTTCAAACTGCTGTGCTGCTGAAGCATTTCTCTCGAGACATTTAGTGGCAAGGTATCAGAATCAACAAGGCCCTAATCAGATAGAATTATATCAGTAACTCAATCAGTGGTCACATATTTCCAAGATACCAAGAATGATTGGACAAGTTGAGAGACCAAGGTTTTACCTTCAAGAAACTCAGATATTTAGGCAAAAGTTCATCAAATTCATCAGAGATGAAAACCCGTCTCACATAAAGCTTCAGGTTAGACTTATTGCCACTATAGTAACTCTCAAACAAATCATGAGGAGCTTTTGGAGGTACAAAAAGTACAGCCTTAAACTCAACATCTCCTTCAGCTTTGAAGTGACTCCAAGCTAAAGGCTTCTCATCACTAAAGTCCTGGAGACGAAAATATGTGTCAAACAAAGAAAAAGCTAAAAGAAAATTGTAAAATCCAAAAGGAGTTGACCTTTATACACACACACAAGCGGGGCTTACCTTTGCAAGGGATTTGTAGAATTTTACATACTCTTCATCTGTCACCTCCTTAGGGCTTCGTAACCATATAGCTTTCACATCATTCAAGAGTTCCCACTCATAAGTTTTTTCTTTGACTGTCTTGGTCTTCGATTTTTTTTCATCATCCCCTTTCTCAGTATCATCATCACTCCCATCTTCCTCCGAGGGGGTTTCAGCTGTACACAGGCAGAAAACAATATGATAACATTAAGAACAATAAGTAGACAAAATTAGAATATCTAACATGATGCATTAACACAAGGTGAATAAGTATAAACAGTGTGCACATACATTTCTCATCTTCTTTGTCGCTGGAATCATCTTCATTAGCAGGAACTTCTACGTCCACCTCTTTGCTGGCCCATAGGAAGATGGGGAAATTAATAAACTCGGAGTACTTCTTTACCAATTCCTGCAGTCAGACCAGTAACTTAAAACATCAAACTCTTTATACCAGTCAACTATCATCATACAGTGCCTTCCACAGTGTGCTTAGACTTTGCAATTTGTGTTTAATTATTATCAGCAAAATATTTAAAGCAACCTTTTCCCTAGATTTTTAGCATTTTGAGTTGAAACCCAAAGCACGTGTATGCTTGATATTGTTACGTACAGAGAAATACATACAATTAGATGTCCAACACAGCACCCCTAACATAATTAGCTATAATTATAATTAACCATATTATTCCATTATAATTAAGTCTTTTGTCATTGGCGGGTGGGTAAGTCTAACATATTATTCCACACATTGCCCTAGGTTTGTTTTTCAATTATATTCTTGTCAACAATCTAAGGAAACAGAAAATACAGCAGACTGCAATGGCTTCAAATGTGCATCTAGTGCGCTTGATTACATATGTATTCCTTTCTCCTGAATGGTTCAGATGAAATATACTCAAAGGAGAAGAAGAATGGCTAGTCTACAAATGGACAAAAACAAACAAGGACTTCGTGATTAGTTAACCAGTACTTTAACGTTTTGCAATCCAGCTTGCATATGTCGTGTGATGCTGTTTACATGTGTATCGAATCGCAAAACTCAAATTTGAAAACCATGAAACTTTGTAGCCACATAAAACTAGTACAAATCCTCTCTTACAAGTATGTATTCTCAACATATAGAACAAAGATAGAGAATAATACACACCTTTAATTTGGATTCTTCCGCGTACTCCCCAGCTTCCTCTCTCAGGTGCAATCTGATTTCAGTTCCACGCCCTAGTGGTTCATTCCATGTGTCCTCTGAAATTGCAAATGCACCATCAGCCTTCGACTCCCATACATACCTGCAGAAAAGAGGGTAGCACTAATAAGCATCCAAGGTAAAGACAAGTATGATGACTAGAATCTGTTACATGTCCAAAAATAATACTGTTTGTCATCATTGTGCTTGCTAATGACTTCAACATAGTCTGCGACAAGATATACTGAATAAAAGCCAACACCAAATTGCCCAATCAAATTAAGGTCACCACTTGTCTGCATTTTCTCCACAAAAGCTAAAACACATAAAAAAATTGAAAAAAGAAATCAATTAGTTTTTTAGTTCACCCTGAAAGCAACAAGAGTAGTAAACTAGGGATGTTTAATCTATGAGTGAGGCATTAACACTAGCTTTACCTGAAGTTCCGGATTTTGCTATGGTTCCCAAGTTCTTTATCAAATCCTCCTTTGTCATTCCTATACCTCTGTCACGAATTGAAAGTATTTTCCGATCTGTGTCCAACATAATCTGCAAAAACCATAACCATACGATAATAAGTTCTACGTCTTTACAGGTTATAACTTTAGAAACGACAATGTACAAATGCAATAATAAGAACCTACCTGGATGTCAAGCTTGGTAGTATCGCCTTCACCCAATACTTCTTTATCAGTGAGTGAAAGGAACCTAATCTTGTCCAGTGCCTGAAATTTTAATAATTGTTCGTCAAAACATAATTCCATCACATAATTTTTTACAATATAAAAATTACATAGCCAAGGGGAAAAAAAGCTTACATCAGAGGCATTGGAAATCAACTCCCTCAGGAAAATATCTTTGTTACTGTAAAGGGAATTGATAATAATGTCCATAAGCCGAGAAACCTCAGCCTGAAACTCAAACCTCTCCGCATTACTACGAAGGGTTTTTCTCGACATTGATTCAGCTTCCCTAAAACAACAGAAATCCTAGTGAGTCTGACGACCATATATATGCATGTAAACATCACCAAATTCCATCCATAGTCACACATATTTATATATATATACCTCTTGGCAACATCAGAATCAGTGGATAAACCATGAGGCACCGCACCAATTCTATCTTCAACCTTGGGCGGATCCACTAACTCTTCTGAATCATCTTCTGCGCTCGCATGTAACTTCCTCCCTACGTAACAACATTACCAAATTTCAACACCGACAAACAAAATCTCACTCTATACATTGCAACATTCAATCAAAACAGAAAGAATCATACATACATAATCTAAAACACTAATCACAAGGATATGAAATGGACAAATAAAAAACAATACATCAAACAGATCAATAAAAGCTAGATACGCGGAGGTGTAAAACATACGTAACAAAATAAAAAAAAAAAATTAAAATTAAAGATGTGTAATATGAAAATACCTTGATCTGGGAGAAGGAAGAGCAGGCACACAAGGAACAAAACGGACGGGACTGTACACTTCTTCATATTTACGAATTTGCCACCGGCGTGATCGAGTGAGTGAGAGTGATGATGAAATGAATGAGTGTGATATTATGGGGTTTTAGTTGTGGTAGTTATAGAGTGCAGGTGAGTATTGATTAAGCAAACATGCCCTTTTTAATTCAAGCCATCTGATTGGATTGGATCTGCTATCGTGGAATCATCAACACGTGGCATTTATTTATTGGGTTATATTTGTTTACAGTACGCGGAGTTACCATAATGGGTTTCTGGAAGCGTCTAGTGAAGGACTTGAGGAGGGTATGTTTGTTTGGGTGCAATGCGATACCTCCCATTGTTCCACTCCCATGCCAGAATACAATCCAGAATTTCTTCCCGACCAAAGAAAAAATAAAAAATTACCGATCCTCGCGTTTCGAAGCGGTCATATAATATATATTCTTAAATTTTTAAAAAAGAATTGATAAAAAAAACTTCAATTTTTATTATTTGAGCTTTGACATATTTATCCATATTTTTATACATTTCTTTTTATATTTTATGGAGAATGATGTAATTTATATGTCTAGAATATAAGAATCGGAGTTTAAACAATAAAGTGTGAAGTTTATTTATCAATTCCCTCTTTAAATATAAACTAGATTTATAACCCGAGACACGAGTTTATTCTAAAATATTTTATAATTTATCATTAATTATGGTATATTTGTTTGTGATATATTCGTGTTGTTGGTTTGATGACTAATATATTTGAAAATTTAAGTTAGTAATAGTTGTTGTAAAGTTAATATTCCTCCTTTTTATTGTATTTTATTCGTTTAATCGAAAGTTCGTGTGATACACGTTTATGATTTGAATTTGAATAGTTTGCTGTCGATTTTCGAGTAAGTAATTATTTGATGTTTTTTTACTGTATAATTTGTTCTTTAAAAAACTCAATATGATTTTACATACATATTCTTAATTAGTGTTGATGGTTTAATGACTGAGATATTTGAAAATTTAAGTTAGAAATAGTTGTTGTAAAGTTTATTTTCTCTTTCTAATTAATTGTGTTCGTTTAATTAGAAATTCGTGTGAAACATGTCTATGATTTGGATGTGAACATGTTAATATTGATTTTCGAATAAGTAAGTATTTGATGTGTTTAATTTAGCAAAAAAAAAGTATTTGATGTTTCTTTATTGCATAATTTATTTTTAAAAACTCGATATAGTTTTATATACATATTCTTAATTAGTTAACGATGAATAACTCTCTCGCAAATATCTTCGACCACAATCAAGACAACATGAAATCTTGTCACATTACTAACCATTCGATATCATAAATTCATGTTATGTATATATTTATTCCAATATCATTAATATATTTAAATTATATTATATTAATTTTTTTAATAAATATATATCATTTAAAATATCATGTATATAAACAATAATTATTAATTATAAAAAAATTAACATACTTTAATGAAGATTAGTAATTAATGTGCAGATATATTAATATATACTATTATATTAAAGGCGAAATATTGAAAGTTTTGTAGTCTGGTCCTCAAAATTTTTGTAGTCTGGTCACTCCATTCATAGCCTTTAGATATTTCTGATCAAATCGATGAAAACCGTTAATCGATGAAAACCGTTAGATAAAATATTAAAGTTATTATATAGAATGTCTTTTCTATTTTTCCTAACTATAACATCTCATTTTCCAAAAATATCGCAAGCAATTTTATTTAATAAAATAACATAATAAGGTTATAATTGCTAATAACTAACTTATTACCATTTTTAGCCAAAGTGTATATTTTTTTATATATTTTATAACTAAAATTTCTACTTTTCTATTTTTTCTAAATAAAACCTCTAATTTTTCAAAAATATCATGAACAGTTCTATTTAATAAAATAAAATAATAATATTATAATTATTAATGACTAACCGATTAACTCTCTTTTTTCAAAACGTATATTAATTTTTATATTTCCTAACTAATATTTTTCTTAACTAAAACTTCAAAAATATCACGGGTTATTTCATTTAGTAGCATAAAATACTAATATTATAAATCTATCTATCTATCTATACTATATTATTAAAGACGAAACATTGAAAGTTTTAGTACTTGCTTTTTGGTACCTGTTTTTTGGTACGGTACTTGCCTTATTTAATTGTTTATTTAATTATTATAAAAATTATTATAATCAGTTACCATTTCAGTTAAAATACGTTACCATTTTTTTCTAAAAAAATCACGGGCAATTTCCTTTTCAGCTAAAACATGTTACTTTTTCTATTTCCCTTACTAAAATCCCTCATTTCTCAAATATATCACGAGCAAACCCTTACTTATTTATTTTAAAACCTATTTTAATGTTTTTAATTGTCAATTACCTTTCCCCTCTTTTTCTAGAAAAATCATGGGCAATTACCTTTTTCAGCTAAAACATGTTATATTTTCTATTTTCCTTAATAAAATCCCTCCTTTTCCAATTATATCACGGGTAAACTCTTACTTATTTACTTTAAAATCTATTTTAATAATTTTAATTGACAATTACCTTTTTCAACTAAAACATATCACATTTTATATTTTTCTTACTAAAACCCCGTTTTTTTTCAAAAATATCACGTGCAAATCGTTACTTTTATATTTTAAAATTCAACGAAAACATGTTACTTTCTATTTTTCTTAATAAATCTCTCTTTTTCCAAAATATCACGGGCAAACCATTACTTATTTATTTTAAAATCTATTTAATACTTTTAATTATTTAAAAATGTTGTTTATTTAATTATTTTAGCTGATTGTCCTTGCAGAATCATCTCTATTGACCAGATGGAAATAGAATGCTTCCTTTTCTTCAGGGTTTTCCAAAAATGCTGGTTTTCATGCACTTTATGTTCCATCAACCCATGTGACTTGTCAAAACTATCCCTATCACACTTTCAACCGCTAATAATTGAATTAGCATCAGTTGAGGTTAAACTTCTAGCATCCGTTGAAAGCTGAATGACTATCCGTTGAAATACAATTTCAATTATGTAAAATTACAAGGCACTGAGTATTTAGAATTAGCCTCCATATTCTATATATATGTTGAAAGTCCACATGACTTATTCAGCCTACACTATTACACTTCAACTGCTAGTACTTAAACAGAAAGAATATGTTACATTTAGACTTATCAATCGATAAGCTAATTTTTAACGGATACTGAATACACATGTTATCCGTTGAAAGTTACATTTTGACTTATACAATTTTTCCAAGGCAATTTTGTTAACCATCATGTTAGGTCCTGATAAGTTTGTAGAATGGGGTTGAATACAAACTATACTGTTTTATCGAATTTGTTCTGTTTAGAATCAAACAATTTAAGAACAAATAATGGCGGAATTAAATGAAACAGAATTCAAGTTAAATATAACTTATATTAAACTTGAAAGGTGTTACAAATGAAGTACTGATTACAAGATTGAATCTCAAACTAATTAAAACAAATCTAGAATAAATTCGACATGAATTTATCTATTTTTGTAATAAAAAGATATAAAAATATTTGATAATTTGAGATACGTTCTAGGGATAAAAATCCGCTAGATAGTTAAAGCAGTACAAGTGAATGAATTCTATTGGTTTGGATTTAACAGAATAATTCTAGAATTAATTCACTGTAAAAGAAATGATTCGACAGTGGCTTTTTCTTTTCTTCACAGAAGCTGTTCTTGATGATATTTGTTGAGAGTCACTTGCTTCTGTCTTTCTAATTAGATTATATATCAAATCACTTTTGTAATCCACTTGACACAAAAGCCTGTACGTTTCTGCTTTTCATTCCACTAGGAATGACTATCAAAATAGTCTTGGAATGACTATCTTAAAAGCCTGGAATGACTATCAAAAGAACTGGAATGACTATGAGAATTTACATAAATTAAATCGGAATTTCTAGAAATGTACTGGGATGACTATCGGGATGACTATCCCTTGATAGTCATTCCAGTACATTTTTAATATAAATAAACTTGGAATGACTATCGGGATGACTATCCTGGATAGTCATTCCAGTTCATTTTAATTAAGAAATTCTAAATTAATTCTAATTCTAATTTAAATTAATTCTGATAATTAATTTATTTCATAAATTAAATTCTGATGAATTTAATTTATTCAATAAATTAATTACTTAATTTATTTGTTAAATTAATTCAGAAGAATTAATTTAATAAATTAATTAATAACTAATTTAAAAGAGAATGTAAATTCTTATAACATAGTAAAACCAATTCTTGAACTGCTGAAGAGTATCCATTGTATGAGGTTGTCATTTGATGCACGGTCTGGTTGATAAATGACTAACTTCAATGTCTGTTCTTCATCTTGACTTTAAGATGTGGTCCATTGTCTGCTTTTGACTGTTGATCAATCTTGGTAACCTGTACATTTGTTGTCACAAATCTGAAACCTCTGTCACTTTAAATAAATCCACTTCATTGAAGACTTCACTGAGGCTTGAACAAATAATTGAACTTCTTTCAATGTAGTATTTCTTCAAATCTGTAGGATGACTTTAATCTGTATTCTTCTGACAGATATGATCTTCTGAGATTCCTGTGACTGTGACAATTGAATTATTACTTACTCATTACAACCTTGTTTAAGTTGAGTTGAATCCTCGATGTAAACAAATAGGCTAAAACATATGCCTTTCACATCAAGTAACAACATATTTCCTAACAATAGCCCGGTTGTGGAAAGCTGCATCCCCGCGGGTGAATTCGTAATGGGTGTGAGCACCATCTATAGTGGTTCGTCCATTGAGGTTGGGGATTCGCTGCTTGGGAATTCGTACCCGTTGACAGAGATCTTGTGCCTTAAGTGCTCGTATATTTGGGGTTCGACCATTGATTAGTGAGGATGGGTTGAGTCTTCATCATAATTGTTAGGTCCTGATAAGTTTGTAGAAGGGGGGTTGAATACAAACTATACCGTTTTATCGAAATTTGTCCTTAAAATGATTTAACTGTTTAGAACAAATTAATGCGGAATAAAAACTGAAACAATATTCAAGTTAAATAAAACTCTATTAAACTTGAAGGGTGTTACAATTCTGATCACTGATTACAATGAACTTGATAAAACAAATCTAGAATAAATTCGACATGAATTTATCTATTTTTGTAATAAAAAGGATCGAATACTAAAAAGTAGTTCGATATAAAATCTAGGGATTATGATCCGCTAGAAAGTCAAAGCAGTACAAGTGAAATGATTCTTATGGATTAAATGTTAAGAACAAACAAGAATTAAGTTCACTGGTAGAAAATGAATGCTCGGACAGTTTACAATTGAAGAAGACAGAGAAATGTGATTTTGTTGGCTGCTGTGTCTTTTCTTCTTTTGTGTGTTGTAATGTAATGTAATGTCTTCGAATTGTGTTATATTATAACAACCTGCATTGCTTTTGCTTTTGTCCACTTGCCAATCCACTTGATAGAATCTAATTTTGTACTAGGAAGACAAGCAGAAAAACAATGTTTTTGCTCTTGGAAGACTCTCGGGAAGACAGTGCTTGTGAAGGGAAGACAACCGGGAAGACAACCCTTTGGCCTAGGAAGACTTTCGGGAAGACAAGGCTTTGCCTAGGAAGACTTTTGGGAAGACTCACTTGTGAGTCTTCCTAGTTCATTTTTCTAAGTCTTCCTAGTTCAAACCTAAGTCTTCCTAGTTCATTTTTATTCTAACTTAAATAATTAACTAAATAAATTATGTATTAAATTAATTCTTTACAGAATTAATTTAATAAATAATATACTTGATAGTATTAATTATTTATAAGAGAATAAATAGAATTAGTAGACTTCTCAATTAATTTCTTTTTATTCTAATTTAAATAATTAACTAAATAAATTATGTATTAAATTAATTATTTACAGAATTAATTTAATAAATAATTTACTCAATAGTATTAATTATTTATAAGAGAATAAATAGAATTAATTGACTTCCCAATAAATTCCAGAATCACTAAAAACTTAGATAAATAACAAACACAATAGTACGTTGACACTCGATGCACTGTCTGGTTCATGAGTGACTAACGACAATGTTTGTTCTTTATCTATTTGACTTTAAGCAGTGATTCACTTCCTTCTCATTCAAGAACTCCGTAATCAGTATCTTTTTCTGTCACCACTTGAAATCTCCGTCACTTTAATAAATCCACTGAGCTTGAATACTTCATTGAGGCTTGATCAATAAATTGAGCTTCTTTCAATGTAGAATAACTTCAAGTCTGTAGATGACTTTAATCTTCATTCTTTGACAGATATAATCTTCTGAGATTCCTGTGACATCTGATCTAATATTTACTTATTACATTCTTGTTTAAGTTGAGTAGAATCCTCGAATTACAAATAGGCTATAGCATATGCCTTTCAATCTCCCCCTATTTGTTTGTTAGAAAATAACAACCAAATACCTAGAGGATCACTCAACTAAAACCAAGAAAAAGATAGGACTCTTAAGCCTAAGTAAATACTAGAAAGTTCTGGATCAAATATGACATTTCCAGATTTCACCAGTAAAGATAAATGCAAGACAGGTGTTCCTCTAGACTGAACATATGATAACATTGAACCTGTCTTGATTTACCTAAGCTCTATACATAAAACATTTAAACAGAGCTAAATACCTTTACTCCCCTGAAACTCCTCCTTTACCTTTTATATCTTTTTCAGCTCCCCTTTTACTAGCTTCCCCTTAGAAGTAGATAGAAACTTCTCCCCAAACTTCTGTAGAAACTTGTCTAGAAACTTCTCCCCCTTAGTTGAGGAATTCTCTACAGATTTAAATTTATGAGTATCTGAAGCCAGTAGGAGTTGAGATAGTTGATGGAGTTGATCTTGGGTAGTAACATTGTCTTCAAGATTTCCTTGAGCAGTCCCAGCTGATTGTTGACAGAGGTGGAAGAAGAAGACCGTTCAACCACTTGTGATTGCAAAAATTCTTTATCAGCCTGGGTTTTGAATAGATGTTCCTGTAGATCAGCTATGTGAGCTAACTACATTGCAGTGTATGTGTCTGTGTGTGCACTCACTTGAATTTCTCTTGTAAGTGTATCACTCATCTCACGTGCATGTGTTTCACTCAGTGTTTGACTCTTATCACTCAACATTAACTGTCTGTGTTGCTCCTTTTTGATCAGTACCTGCATTGAAACTCACCCTAGCCTCTTCAAGAGAGGTCAGTGGTGGTGCAATGGGAGTTCGCAAATCCCGATCCTCAATCATGTCTATCAAATCACTTGGATTTGAAATCTGAATTGCTTCAGTGATAGACTGACCAAGTTGCCTTCCACTTTCTCCAGATAATTCTGCGAGTGGAAAATCCCTTAGGGAGCCAGAGGTGTTCACTCTGGGAGGGGAGAAAATGATTCTATTTAATTTGGCAAAGAATCAAATTTTCCCTCAGATGCCTATGAAGGCACTTCTACCGTAACAATGGTAGGCACTGTAACCAGTTGCAGGTGCTCTGCTTTCACTGTGTCCTGAGCTTCATCTAATGAAATTGTTTTCTCCCATTGTGAGTAATGAGAGTGTGCTTGACTCAGTACAAAGTGCCATGGCCCTATGGCGAATTTCAATAGATTCATCCTGTTGAGAGAATGTCTCTAGAAACAGTTCATTGGCCATTTCAAAGTCCATATCCTATTGAGAGGATACAGATGGGCTGACAGATGCCTCAGTATATATTGAATTTCTTTAGAGGAGGCAGAGCTGTGGGATCACTCACTGTATCAATCAAACTACTTCTTTGTTTAACATTTGATTTCTGTTTAGGCTGAGAGGTCAAGTAATGAAGTTGTAGACTCATTGTTTGGCTCTAAGACCTGGGATAGAGATTGTGGATCTACAATCCCTTGGTCAGCCCTAACAACCACTTGGGTTCAGCAACAGTAAAAGAAGTGGATTGAGAGATAGAAAGTAATACCTGAATTGGATTTGGCACTGAATTTCCAGCTAAGCAAGAGCTGATATCAATAATAATATATACAATATATTTACAAAAATATCTAAGACAAATAGAAAATAAAAGATAATAAGCAATAAAAATAAAATAATAAAAAATATTAATAATAAAAAATATTTACAGGAAACTATTTACATGCAATAACTATACAGAATATTATAGAAATGCATAAAAATAATATAAACTTGCAGAAATATTTAAACAACAATATTTACAATCTGAAACTAACTTAAATGATTCTTAAATAAATAAATTTTCAATAAAAATAAGTTTCTCCACTTAAAAAATATGAGAAAAGTATTTTTAAAGAAAATAAATTATTCAGAATATTTAAATTAACAAGCTTTATACTCTAAACAAGAATTGGCGAAATATATCATTCAATATCAGCAAGAGAAAATGATTTTGAAAGAACAAACATGACAGAGATATTGTTAATCACTAAGACTGTTTAACATACCCAATTTACCAACTAACTTGATAAATGTGGATTCGTCAACAGATTTAGTGAATATATCTACAGTCTGTTCTTCTGTGGGTACAAAGTGTAACTCCACAGTTCCATTCATGACATGCTCTCTGATAAAATGATACCTGATGTCAATGTGCTTTGTCTCTTGTGATTATGCCATCTTCATCTAGCTTGTTTATGTATACCCATCTTGTACCAACTACTTTCTTGTTCTTTGGCCTGGGTACCAGTTTCCAAACTTGTTGTTGTTCAATTTGATTGAGTTCATCTTGCATAGCAATCACCCAATCAGGATCACCCAGTGCTTCCTCAATCTTCTTTGGTTTCATTTCAGAAGGAAACCCTGAATAATGATATTCATTTTGAGTAGCACTTCTAGTTCTGACTCCAACACCTGGATCACCAATAATCAACTCAAAAGGATGAGCTCTAATCCAAACTGTTTATCTTGGAAGATTTGATCTTGATGATTCGCCTTGTTCTACATTATGGTGTTGTGAATGACTAGTTGACCCTTCATTTCCTCCCCCTGAGTTGTTGGCAGATTGTCTTGGTGATTCTTTTCCAGTGTTAGTGGTATCTCCATTGTAACCAATGTTTCCACCACCATCACTCTCACCATTATCATTGTTATCACCAGCAACAACCTCAGGTGGATTCTTATCATCTGATTCTGAATCTGACATGTCATCAAACTTCAATTTCTCAGATGAATCTTCTTTTTGGATATTAGGGAGTATGGTGTCATCAAATGTAACATTGATGTTCTTATTGACTGATAACATTTCTTGATTTCAAACAGGCCATATCCTCAGTTATACCCTTGCTATTATCTCCAAAGGTAAGCACTGGGCCAGCTATCTCAACCAAATCTGATAGCAGGGCTCTATCTCCGGTCATATGCCTTGAACAGCCACTGTCAAGAATCCATATAACACGGTTTACCTGTTTAACTCCCTGCAATATCAAATTGATTAGACCTTCTTCGGAGCCCAAAATTGATTGGGTCCGGCATACTTAAAGAACTGGCCTTTGTCAGGCAAAACAACATTTTTAACTATAACTACTTCAACCTCTTTCACATAAGAGCGTTTCCATTTATAGCCAGCCTTAACACATTTCTGAGTAGGCTTAGGGATAAATGAATCCACTCTAGTATGAGGAGGACTAGTAGTCTTTGTTTTAACATGCTTCTTATTATTAACATGTTGACGTGGAGCAGTCTTATCACTAGATACATGCTTTTTATTAAAGAAAGCATACATAACATTAAAAGCACAAGACATGCAATTACCCACACCACATGCTTTATGAGAAGAATTAACAGCAGGCATGTTAGTTCTACAGTTGTTTTGATCCAACTTATGGATATCTGATTTAGTCTTTTTAGTTGTAGCAACTTTGACTGGAATATCAGATATACACTTTTTGGACTGTTCAACTTCCAAAGCCATATCTTCTTCACGAATCTCTTCAGCAATGATTATAGAGTATTCATTCATAGGCTCTGCCTCAGACTCCCTACAGAAGGGTGTTTCAATACCCTTAAGTATATATGGAACAACCTTTCCTTCAGATTTGTATCTACAAGGGGAATTAATTCCAAGCAGTCCAATAGCCTCATTATAATCATACCCTATACTGACATGATTACCAACAGCTTGCTTATTGAGAATTTCTTTAGCAGTCTTACAAGAACTGAAATAAGCATTAGCTTTGGTCTTAAGCTCACTAATCTGATCTTTGAGAATGGTTTCCAGTTGAATATAACATTTAACCCTATTCTCAAGAAAAGCTACCTTATTAGTAAGTTCATCTTGATTGATATGCACTAGTTTTAAATCTTTTATTTCCTTTTCAAGATTTGTGTTTAAAAGATTTATTCTATCATTTTCAGTGCGTGCACAACTTATGGTGCCACCAAGATGATAAATCATTTCAGCGTCAGTAAGTTTTACCTCAGACATGTCTGGTGAAGATAACATGGAATCAAAGAGTTTGCCTCCTTTTGCCACAAGTGCAAGATTTCCAACTTCTTCATCTTCACTGTCTGTATCATCCCAGCTCTTCCCTTCAGCAACATAAGCCTTCTCAATCTTATTCTTCTTGCTAGAATCAAATGAGTTCCTTGTCACTTGCCTTGGCTTTTTACATTCAGTAGCAAAGTGACCCAACTCATTGCAATTGTAGCATCTGATTGAGCTCCTCTCCACAGTTCCAGTTTTGTAGCCACTTGAAGATGAGGAATCACCTCTCTGAAACCTGGGCCTGAACTTAAGATTGGGATTCCTCTTGAATCTAAACTTCCCAAACTTCCTGACTATCAAAGCCAAATCACCATCCTCCAGCTGATCAAGTTCTTCTAAAGAATAGAAGTCACCACCAGATTGATCAATGGATGTTAATCCATATTCAGCATCAATAACATTCATGTTAGAACTGGAAAGTTGAACAGCCTTCACTTCCAGTTTCTGTGGGACTTCAGCAGTCAATTCAGTAGAGGTACCAACAATCTTCCCAGTTCCATACAGCTCCCTCTGTTGAATCTGCTCCAGCTCATAGGTCTTCAGAACACCATACAATCTCTCCAAAGCAATCTCATTCATATCTCTTGCTTCTCTAATTGCAGATATTTTGTGCTCCAAATGAGGTGGAAGTGTAAGAAGGAACTTCTTGTTAATCTCCTTGTTGGTGTAGTGCTTCCCATTGAGATTCAGATCATTGATTAATTTGTTGTATCTCTCAAAAACCTGAGAGATACCCTCACCAGGGTTTGATCTGAAATGCTCATATTGTGAAGTGAGAATTTCCAGCATATTCTCTCTAACTTCCTCTGTCCCCTCATTGATTATCTCTATGGTTTCCCAAATGTGTTTGGCAGTATCACAGTTTAGGACATGATTATGCATGATAGGATCAAGACAATCAATAAGGATCAGCTGTAGACAGGAATCCAAGGTAACATCCTCTTTTTCACCAGGAGTGAAATCCTTGGGATCTTTAGGGTACATCCTAGCAGCCCTAGTAACAACATCATTCTCTATTAGCTCTTTCTCAACAAACATAGGAATTCTTGGTCCATTCTTCAGCACATCAAGATATTCAACATTAATCACTTGAAGAAACAGAAGCATCTTCTTCTTCCACATAGGATAGTGCTCCCTGCTGAACATGGGAATCTTTACTGTACCAACCTTCTGAGTTGTAGACATTTTTGAGATTTTTAAAGAATAATAAAAATTTCAGAGTTTAAGAAAAAAAATCTCAAAACAATTGGATCTTTGATTTGTATATCAATCAAAAGGCTCTGATACCAATTGTTAGGTCCTGATAAGTTTGTAGAAGGGGGGTTGAATACAAACTATACCGTTTTATCGAAATTTGTCCTTAAAATGATTTAACTGTTTAGAACAAATTAATGCGGAATAAAAACTGAAACAATATTCAAGTTAAATAAAACTCTATTAAACTTGAAGGGTGTTACAATTCTGATCACTGATTACAATGAACTTGATAAAACAAATCTAGAATAAATTCGACATGAATTTATCTATTTTTGTAATAAAAAGGATCGAATACTAAAAAGTAGTTCGATATAAAATCTAGGGATTATGATCCGCTAGAAAGTCAAAGCAGTACAAGTGAAATGATTCTTATGGATTAAATGTTAAGAACAAACAAGAATTAAGTTCATTGGTAGAAAATGAATGCTCGGACAGTTTACAATTGAAGAAGACAGAGAAATGTGATTTTGTTGGCTGCTGTGTCTTTTCTTCTTTTGTGTGTTGTAATGTAATGTAATGTCTTCGAATTGTGTTATATTATAACAACCTGCATTGCTTTTGCTTTTGTCCACTTGCCAATCCACTTGATAGAATCTAATTTTGTACTAGGAAGACAAGCAGAAAAACAATGTTTTTGCTCTTGGAAGACTCTCGGGAAGACAGTGCTTGTGAAGGGAAGACAACCGGGAAGACAACCCTTTGGCCTAGGAAGACTTTCGGGAAGACAAGGCTTTGCCTAGGAAGACTTTTGGGAAGACTCACTTGTGAGTCTTCCTAGTTCATTTTTCTAAGTCTTCCTAGTTCAAACCTAAGTCTTCCTAGTTCATTTTTATTCTAACTTAAATAATTAACTAAATAAATTATGTATTAAATTAATTCTTTACAGAATTAATTTAATAAATAATATACTTGATAGTATTAATTATTTATAAGAGAATAAATAGAATTAGTAGACTTCTCAATTAATTTCTTTTTATTCTAATTTAAATAATTAACTAAATAAATTATGTATTAAATTAATTATTTACAGAATTAATTTAATAAATAATTTACTCAATAGTATTAATTATTTATAAGAGAATAAATAGAATTAATTGACTTCCCAATAAATTCCAGAATCACTAAAAACTTAGATAAATAACAAACACAATAGTACGTTGACACTCGATGCATTGTCTGGTTCATGAGTGACTAACGACAATGTTTGTTCTTTATCTATTTGACTTTAAGCAGTGATTCACTTCCTTCTCATTCAAGAACTCCGTAATCAGTATCTTTTTCTGTCACCACTTGAAATCTCCGTCACTTTAATAAATCCACTGAGCTTGAATACTTCATTGAGGCTTGATCAATAAATTGAGCTTCTTTCAATGTAGAATAACTTCAAGTCTGTAGATGACTTTAATCTTCATTCTTTGACAGATATAATCTTCTGAGATTCCTGTGACATCTGATCTAATATTTACTTATTACATTCTTGTTTAAGTTGAGTAGAATCCTCGAATTACAAATAGGCTATAGCATATGCCTTTCAATAATTGATGGAGCTTTCGTAACTATAGGTGTGTTTACATTGATCATATCTTGATTTACCTAAGCTCTATACATTTAACATTTACAGACCAAAGCTTCTTTAGATTTCTTCATCCATCATCTCTCCTTCTTCAAGAGCTTCAAGCAAATCCTTGTCCAGAACACGATCAGATTCAGAAGTAATGCCACTTGGTCTGACAGGTTGAGTTGTAACTTTCTTCAGCCTATTCTTCATTTGATGATATCTCTTGATATTGGCAATGCAATAGTCTTGAATCAAATCAGCAACTTCTGTCTTTTCTTGTGTAGCAAACCCTGTTGTCCTCAACATGTTCTTCATATAGACAAGATGCTTGGCAGGATAATCTTTCAACTTGAGGACTAGCTTTCATGGCAAAATCTCTAAGCTGATCATGCAACAGCTCACATAGAGGTGAAGACCTTTTAATCTTTGTCATGAAAACCCAGAGCTCAGAGAGAGTTCTACCTTCCAGAAGATTAAGAGAAACTATGAAAGTTCCCTCATTATGAGTGTAGATGTAGATCTTCAACTCCTCTATGACTCTGTCATATCCAATAGTAATTCTTGAAATCTCCGCATGAAGAGCTTTCATATAGATTGTGTTGTCTAGATTGACCTTTCTGTACCTTTCCAACATGCTAAAGAACTTTCCATCATTGTCTGACCCTGTCGGATGTGAGAACATCTCTCTAGCTCTATCCCATTCTTCTTCAAGCTTCAGCCTCACATATAACTTCCTGTCCTTGACCTTTATATTATGAAGCCGTTGCTTTTCTTGATTTTCAGCTTTTTGGATAACTAGATGTTTTGAGATGATGTCAGACACTTTAGCATTCTCCTCCTCTCTTCTCTTCAGATCAGGTTTCTGTCTTAACAGCTCTGCTTCAAATGCAGGATCCACTTCAGGTTCATCTTCCCAGTCAGCAAAATCAGCCTCTCCTTCAACCTCCACTTCACCAAAGATATCTTCAGGGGTTTCTTCAGATTCAATATCATCAAAATCTCCCTGTTCATCTTGATAGTAGACATCATCAGCAAAAGTTAACTTTTGCTTCCCTTTGTCCTTTCCAGAACCAGAACCTTGAGCTTCACCTCCTTGATCTCTCACTCCTTCTCCTTATTCTCCCCCTTAGTTGAGGAATCCTCTATGGATTTAACTTTATCAGTTTTAGGATCCTCCTTCCTACTTCTTCCTTCTCCTTCTTCATCTCCTCCTTCATCCTTACCATCATTATCCTCATCATCATCATCACCATCAAAGAATTTCTTCTGTTCAGAATTGGGTTGATGTGAGTTCTTGATCATGTTGTACAGATGCTTCATGCCTTCATTCAGATGCTGCATCCCTCCTTCAATCCTTGCAAACCTTTCATCATTGAACCACTGATTTTCATCAACAGTCTCCTAAATGTAGTCCACCCGAGTTGAAATGGAAGCAATCTGCTTGACACTCTCTGTTATCTCAGTATTTGACGTTATAATCTCAGAGATGTCTGAAGCCAATAACACCTGGGACTCCTGAATGGCATTCATCATGGGGATAAAAGTAGTCTTCAATCCTTCAATTTCATCCTTGATAGTACCCAGCTGATTAGTTACAGAGGTGGAAGAAGAAGACCGTTCAACCACTTGTGCCTTGAGAATATCTTTTTCAGCCTGGGTTTGTTGAAGTTGTTTCTGTAGACCAGCTATTTGAGCCAATAAAGAAGCAGTGTATGTGTCATTGTGTGCACTCATCTCAATTTCTCTCGATGGTTTTTCACTCTGCTCACGTGCTTGTGTATCGCTCTGTGTTTGTCTCTCAGATCTAACCACTAGATGTCTATCCATATTAGGAGTTGATGTACCTGCAGGAAAAATCACCATAGCCCCTTCTTGAGAGGTCGGTGGTGGTGCAATGGGAGTTCGCGATTCCCAATCCCTAGAGAAATCCAATAGATCATCTGGAATTTGAAACTGAATTGCTTCAGTGTTGGATTCAATAGGTTGCCTTCCACTTTCTCCAGTAAAAACTGCGAGTGGAAAATCCCTTAAGGGAGCCAGAGATGTTCCCTCTGGGAGGGGAGAAAATGATTCTATTTGAGTTGGCAAAGAATCAAATTTTCCCTCAGATGCCTGTGAAGGCACTTCTACCGTTACAATGGTAGGCACTGTCTCATGTCCTAAGTGCTCTCCTAGAAAAGTGTCCTGAGTTGCATCTAAAATTATGTTTTCTCCCATTGTGAGTAACGTGAGTGTGCTTGACTCCGTACAAGATGCCATGGCCCTATGGCGAACTTCAATAGATTCACCCTGTTGAGAGGATGTCTCCAGAGACTGTGTATTGGCCATTTCAAAATCCATATCCTGTTGGGAGGATACAGACAGGTTACAGATATCTCCCTATATGTTCTTCTTTTCTTAGGAGGTGGAGATAGAGCTGCGGGATCACTCATTGTTTCTTCATCACTACTATTTCTGTTTCTGGTATAGAGATAAGGTTCAGGTTGATTTGGATATGACTCAGTGTTTGGCTCTATGACCGGGGATAGAGTTTGTGGTTTTATAAACTCTTGGTCAGCCCTATCAACCTCTTGGGTTTCAGAAACAGTACCAGAAGAACCAGGGATAGAAGTCCTTACCTGTGGTTGTATGACTTCTTCAGTTCCTGCTGATGTAACTTTCCTTTGCTCGGGAACTGGTGGTTCAAAAGATGGTAGGTTGATGAAGTTTGTCATGTAGTTGGATATGAGAACTGGAACATTGCTATACCTGAAGGATGTTTCCAATCTTTGAAAGAACTTTTTGTTAATGGTCGGAGAAATAAAAAAACGACCATTCCTGAACAGTTCTTGATGCTCATTAGAAAGTAAAGAATTAAGAACAAGTGATAGAAAACGAGGATAAAAACATTTAATCTTTCTACCATGGTCAAATTCCTTTCTAGCATTAAACACCCTCCTAACAACAATTTCCTATAGAAGGTGGCCAAAATTGAGTCTTTTGTTGAAGACAATTGCATAACCAATAACTTGTAAAAGATAAGGAATATTCTGAAAGTTATTTTTCGTGCAATTGCCAAAGACCTTAGCCAAGGTATCAAAGAATAAATCTCATTCACACACAAGATTCCCCTTAAGTAATTTAGTCATTTTTAGGGGACCTTGATAGTGAATACTGATAAAAAACCTAGTTAATTCTTCTTCAGAGGGGAGTCTGTCAAAATTATCCCGAGGAAACTGCAAGGCATTACAAAATGTTTCCTCAGTAATAATGTACTGTGTGTCCTGAATATTGAAAGAGATAGTTGAGAAATCATCAGAGACAACAGCAGTAGAACAAAATAAATATAAAGGATCAACTTTCAAGTCAACATTTGAACATATAGCATAATTAACACAAGAATGTTGATTAAGAAAGGAGATCCAAGGCCTAAAACGTTCAAGTGAACATTTCAGGGGATCAAAATAGCCATGGTAATTAGTGAGAACAATTTCAAATTGCTGGGCCATTTTTAACACAAATTAATAGAGTTAATTTTAGATTAATTTCAATTTCGGGAAAAAATTTCCAAAAATAAAAACTAGATCAGAAATTAATTAAATCAAAATATGTTGATCCAAATAAAAATAATGCGCACAGAAAAATTGACAGCACCTCTTTATCTTAGAGAATAAAGAAGCCAAACAAGAGAAATGTAAACTTTGTAAAAACAAGAGTTTGAAAAGAAGTAAAAAAAAATGAGAAGTACGGAATAGTATTTATAGACAAACCGGTTATGCCTGGGATGACTACAGGGATGACTACCGGGTAGTCATACCGGTAGTCATTCCAGTGTAAACTGAAATGAATAAGAATGCTAACAGGTTTTTAGGACAAAAAATAAAAGATTAATTAAAATACTATTGGAATGACTACCGGGATGACCATGGGATAGTCATACCGATAGTCATTCTAGTACAAAAATTAAAGTACTGAATTAACCGACAGAAAAAGTAATTAAAAAGAATTAAAACTAAACTAAACTACAATGACTACTGGAATGACTATGTAAGATAATCATTCCGATAGTCATGCTACTACAAAAACAAAATAAACAAACCTGATAACAAAAACTAGCAGAATTTAATTAAAATAAATACAGAAAAATGCATAAAACTAATAGAAATGCATGAAATATTTATAAAAGACTAGAAAAATTCACAGAAAATTCCATAAATCCTAGAAAAATATGCAGAATATTATAGAATTGCATAAAAATAATATAAACTTGCAGAAATATTTAAACAACTATATTTACAATCTGAAAATAACTTAAATGATTCTAAATAAATATATTTTCAATAAAAATACATTTCTCCACTTAAAAAATATGAGAAAAATATTTTTAAAGAAAATAAATTATTCAGAATATTTAAATTAACAAGCTATACACAATAAACATGGATTGGAAATATTTAACATCTAAAATCAACAAGAGAAAATGATTTAGATAAGAACAAACCTACCAGAGACATTGTCAATCACTAAGACTGTTCAACATACCCAATTTACCAACTAACCTGGTAAATGTGGATTCGTCAACAGATTTAGTGAATATATCCGCAGTCTGTTCTTTAGTGGGTACAAAGTGTAACTCCACAGTTTCATTCATAACATGCTCTCTAATAAAATGATATCTGATATCAATGTGCTTTGTTCTCGAGTACTGAACAGTGTTGTTGGAGATTGCTATGGCACTTGTATTATCACATAAGATAGGAATTTTGTCTAATGCAAAGCCATAGTCTTTCAATTGATTCCTTATCCATAGGAGCTGAGCACAACAGCTTCCAGCAGCAATATATTCAGCTTCTGCTGTTGAATTGGAAACTGTTTGTTGTTTCTTACTATATCAGGAAATCAATCTACCTCCTAGGAATTGACAACTCCCAGAGGTACTCTTTCTATCCACAACACTACCTGCATAATCAGAATCTGTATATCCAACAAGGTTAAAACCAGAATCTTTAGGGTACCAGATACCTAAATTAGGTGTACACTTAAGATATCTCAAGATTCTTTTAACAGCAACGAGATGTAAATCTCTAGGGTCCGCTTGGAACCTTGCACACAAGCATGTAGCATACATAATATCTGGTCTACTTGCAGTAAGATAGAGTAAGGAGCCAATCATACCTCTGTAGCTTGTAATATCTACCTTGATAGAATTGTCAGAAGCTCCAAGTTTGATTGCTGTTGAAGATGGAGTCCTTGCTGATGCTGAATCCTCCATGTGATATTTCTTGAGGAGTTCTTTGAGATACTTGGATTGACAAATAAATATACCATTTGACCTTTGACTTACTTGCAATCCAAGAAAGAACTTCAGCTCACCCATCATACTCATTTCAAACTTACTTTGCATTAGCTTAGCAAATCTATTACAGAGATCATCATTAGTAGACCCAAATATGATGTCATCCACATAGACTTGGACTAATATCATATCACTTTTGTGTTTCTTTGAAAAAAGAGTTTTGTCTATGATACCTCTAACAAAACCATTTTCTAAAAGAAAACCAGAGAGAGTGTCATACCATTTTCTTGGGGCTTGTTTGAGACCATAGATAGCCTTGAAGAGAAAGTACACAAAGTCCAGCCGTTCCTGATTTTCAAAGCCAGGGGGCTGTTCCACATAAAATTCTTCATCAAGCTCACCATTCAGGAATGCACTCTTAACATCCATTTGATAGACTTTAAAATTGGAGTAAGCTGCAAATGCTAAGAACATCCTGATGGCCTCAAGTCTAGCCACTAGTGCATAGGTTTCATCATAATCAATGCCTTCAGCTTGTGAATACCCTTGTGCAACCAGTCTTGCCTTGTTCCTTGTAACAATGCCATCCTCATCTAGCTTGTTCCTGTATACCCATCTAGTACCAACTACTTTCTTATTCTTTGGCCCGGGTACCAGCTTCCAGACTTGCTGTTGTTCAAACTGATTGAGTTCATCTTGCATAGCAATCACCCAATCTGGATCAGTCAGTGCTTCCTCAGTTTTCTTTGGCTCCATTTCAGATAGAAATGCTGAATAATGACATTCATTCTGAGTTGCACTTCTAGTTTTCACTCCAACATCTGGATCACCAATGATCAGCTCAAAAGGATGAGCTCTATTCCATACAGACTGTCTTGGGAGATTTGATCTTGATGATTCGCCTTGAAATTCACTTTGATGTTGTGAGTGACTAGATGATCCTACATTTTCTCCCCCTGAGTTGTTGCTTGATTGCCTTGATGATTCTTCTCCAGTTTTGGTGGTATCTCCATTGTTACCAGTGTTTCCACCACCACCACCATGATCATTATCATCATTGTTATTATCATTACCAGCAATAACTTCATGTGGGGCTGCATCATCTGATTCTGAGTCTGGCAAGTTATCAAACTTCAGCTTTTCAGATGAGTCTTCTTTTTGGATATTAGGGAGCTTAGTGTCATCAAAAGTAACATTGACACTTTCCTTTACTGTGTGACTGCCAACCAAGTAGACCCTGTAAGATCTTCTGAAATAACCAACAAAAATAGCTTATTGTGCCTTTTCCTCAAACTTGCCACGTTTAACATTGTCATCTATAAGCACAAAGCATTTTGCTCCAAATACATGAAAGTACTTGACAGTTGGTTTCTTGTTGTTCATGATCTCATAAGGAGTCTTCATTAAGTCCTTGTTGATTAAATTTCGATTCTGAGTATAATAAGCTGTACAGTATTTGCTATTTCAGCCCAAAAGTACGTTGGAAGTTTAGACTCACTTAACATAGTCCTGGCAGCTTCAATCAATGTACGATTCTTTCTTTCCACTACTCCATTTTGTTGAGGAGTTCTAGGGGTAGAATACTGTCTTGTTATTCCTTTATCAGCACAAAAGTCATTTAGGACTGCATTCTTGAATTCAGTTCCATTATCTGACCTTATGGCTCTAACAGGGAATCTAGAATCCAGCTCAATCAACTTTATATGGTCAATCACCAGGTGTGGGGTCTCATCCTTGGAATGTAGGAATAAAACCCATGTATATTTAGAAAAGTCATCAACAATCACAAGTGCATATTGTTTCTTTGACATGGACATCACATTAACTGGACCAAACAAATCCATGTGCAGTAGCTGAAGTGGTTCAGTTATTGATGATGTGTTAGTGCCCTTGTGAGAAGCTTTCTTTGACTTTCCTTTCTGACATGCCTCACACAGTCCTTCCTGTGTAAATTCCATCTGAGGCAAACCTCTAACCAATTCCCTCTTAACTAAAGAGTTCATGGTTTTGAAGTTAAGGTGAGACATCTTCTTGTGTCATAGCCAACTTTCATCTGATGAAGCTTTAGCATAAAAACAATTAACTTCATATTGGGATCTGGAGTGTAGATCAGCTATGAACAAGTCACCTTTCCTTACTCATTGAAGAGCAGGCTTTCCATTCTTCTTGTGAAGGATCTGACACTTCTCTCTTTCAAAGGAAACAACATATCCTCTGTCACAGAAATGACTGATGCTGAGAAGATTGAACATTAGACCTTCCACAAATGATACATCTTCAATGATAACATTTCCAAACTTCAAACAGCCATATCCTTTCGTAATACCCTTGCTGTTATCTCCAAAGGTAACTACTGGGCCAGCTCTCACAACCAAATCTGATAGCAGAGCTCTATCTCCGGTCATATGCCTTGAACATCCACTGTCAAGAATCCACATAACACGGTTTACCTGTTTAACTCCCTGCAATATCAAATTGATTAGTCCTTCCTCGGAACCCAAACTTGATTGGGTCCGGCATACTTAAAGAACTGGCCTTTGTCGGGCAAAACAACATCTTTAACCTTAACTACATAAACCTCTTTAACAAAAGAGTGTTTCCATGTATAGCCAGCCTTAACACATTTCTGAGCATGCTTAGGGATAAATGGATCCACTCTAGTCTTCAGAGGACTAGTAGTCTTAGCTCTAACATGCTTCTTATTATTAACATGTTGACGTGGAGCAGTCTTATTATCAGATACATGCTTACTATTAAAATAAGCATACATAACATTGAAAGCACAAGACATGCACTTAACCACACCACATGCTTTATGAGAAAGATTAATAGCAGGCATGTTGGTTCTACAGTTGTTTTGATCCAACTTATGGATATCTGATTTAGTCTCTGTTGTTGAAACAACTTTGACTAGTTTGTCAGATACACACTTGTTGGACTGTTCAACTTCAAAAGCAAGATCTTCTTCACGAATCTCCTTTGCAATGATAATAGAGTATTCATTTATAGGTCCTGCTTGAGATTCTCTAAAGAAGGGTTTATCAATACCCTTAAGCACATCTAGAATACCCCTTTCTTTAGCACTGACTCTATTAGGGGTATTTATGCTTAATTTACCAATAGACTCATTATAGTCATACCCTATTCCTACGGTCTGACTAATACTTTGTTTATTGATAATTTCTTTAGCAGTCTTACAAGAGTTGAAATAGGCATTAGCTTTGGTCTTAAGCTCACTAATCTGATCCTTAAAAATGGTTTCCAGTTGAATATAACATTTAACCCTATTCTCAAGAAATGCTATTTTCTCAGTAAGTTCATCCTGATTAACATGCACAAGTTTTAATTCTTTTATCTCCTTTTCAATAGCTGTGTTCAAAAGAATTATTCTATCATTTTCAGTGCGTGCACAAGAAATAGTACCACTAAGATGACGAATCATTTCTGTGTTAGTGACCTTTACCTCTGACATGTATGCAGATGAAGTGCTTGCCTCTTTAGCCACTAAAGCAAGGTTCCCAATCTCACCTGCTTCTTCATCACTGTCAGTGTCATCCCAACTCTTTTCTTCAGCAACATAGGCTCTCCCAGTATTGTTCTTCTTGCTAGAATCAAATGTGTTTCTTGTCACTTGCTTTAGCTTTCTGCATTCAGTAGCAAAGTGACCCAACTCATTGCAATTGTAGAATCTGATTGTGCTCCTATCCACAGTTCCAGTTTTGTAGCCACCCCTTGCGCTACTTGAAGAGGAAGATCCACCTTTCTGAAATCTGGGCATGAACTTAAGATTGGGATTCCTTTTGAATCTGAACTTCCCAAACTTCCTGACTATCAAAGCCAAATCACCATCCTCCAGCTGATCAAGTTCCTCTAAAGAATAGAAGTCACCACCAGATTGATCAATGGATGTTAATCCATATTCAGCATTAATAACATTCATGTTAGAACTGGAAGGTTGAACAGCCTTCACTTCCAGTTTCTGTGGGACTTCAGTAGCCAATGCATTAGAAGTACTAACTATCTTCCCAGTTCCATATAACTCATCCTGTTGAATCTGCTCCAGCTCATAGGTCTTCAGAACACCATACAGTCTTTCCAAAGCAATCTCTCCCAGATCTCTTGCTTCTCTAATGGCAGATATTATGTGCTCCAAATGACATGGAAGTGTAAGTAGGAACTTCTTGTTAATTTCCTTGATAGTGTAGCGCTTCCCATTGAGATTCAGATTATTGATTAATTTGTTGTATCTCTCAAAAACCTCAGAGATACCTTCACCAGGGTTTGATCTGAAATGCTCATATTGAGAGGTGAGAATTTCCAGCTTATCCTCTCTAACTTCCTCTGTCCCTTCATTGATTATCTCTATAGTGTCCCAAATGTGTTTGGCAGTATCACAGTTTAGGACATGATTATGCATGACAGGATCAAGACAATCAACCAGTATTAACTGTAGACAGGCATCCAAGGTAACATCCTCTTTTTCATCAGGAGTGTAGTCCTTGGGATCCTTAGGGTACATCCTAGCAGCCCTAGTAACAACATCATTCTCTATTAGCTCTCCCTCAATAATCATAGGGAGTCTTGGTCCATTCTTCAGCACATCAAAATATTTAACATTAGCAACTTTAAGAAATAGGAGCATTTTCTTCTTCCACATAGGATAATGCTCCTTGCTGAACATGGGGATTTTGACTGTACCCACTTTCTGTGTAGTAGACATCTTTTGAGATTTTTAGGAATAATAAAAATTTCAGAGTTTAAAAAAAATCTCAAAACAATTGGATCTTTGATTTGTATATCAATCAAAAGGCTCTGATGTCAATTGTTAGGTCCTGATAAGTTTGTAGAAGGGGGGTTGAATACAAACTATATCGTTTTATCGAATTTGTTCTGTTTAGAATCAAACAATTTAAGAACAAATTATGGCGTAATTAAATGAAACAGAATTCAAGTTAAATATAACTTATATTAAACTTGAAAGGTGTTACAAATGAAGTACTGATTACAAGATTGAATCTCAAACTAATTAAAACAAATCTAGAATAAATTCGACATGAATTTATCTATTTTTTAATAAAAAGATATAACAATATTTGATAATTTGAGATACGTTCTAGGGATAAAAATCCGCTAGATAGTTAAAGCAGTACAAGTGAATGAATTCTATTGGTTTGGATTTAACAGAATAATTCTAGAATTAATTCACTGTAAAAGAAATGATTCGGCAGTGGCTTTTTCTTTTCTTCACAGAAGTTGTTCTTGATGATATTATGTTGAGAGTCACTTGCTTCTGTCTTTCTAATTAGATTATATACCAAATCACTTTTGTAATCCACTTGACACAAAAGCCTGCACGTTTCTGCTTTTCATTCCACTAGGAATGACTATCAAAATAGTCTTGGAATGACTATCTTAAAAGCCTGGAATGACTATCAAAAGAACTGGAATGACTATGAGAATTTACATAAATTAAATCATAATTTCTAGAAATATACTAGGATGACTATCGGGATGACTATCCCTTGATAGTCATTCCAATACATTTTTAATATAAATAAACTTGGAATGACTATCGGGATGACTATCCTGGATAGTCATTCCAGTTCATTTTAATTAAGAAATTCTAAATTAATTCTAATTCTAATTTAAATTAATTCTGATAATTAATTTATTTCATAAATTAAATTCTGATGAATTTAATTTATTCAGTAAATTAATTACTTAATTTATTTGTTAAATTAATTCAGAAGAATTAATTTAATAAATAAATTAATAACTAATTTAAAAGAGAATGTAAATTCTTATAACATAGTAAAACCAATTCTTGAACCACTTGAACTGCTGAAGAGTATCCATTGTCTGAGGTTGTCATTTGATGCACGGTCTGGTTCATAAATGACTAACTTCAATGTATGTTCTTCATCTTGACTTTAAGATGTGGTCCATTGTCTGCTTTTGACTGTTGATCAATTTTGGTAACCTGTACATTTGATGTCACAAATCTGAAACCTCTGTCACTTTAAATAAATCCACTTCATTGAAGACTTCACTGAGGCTTGAACAAATAATTGAACTTCTTTCAATGTAGTATTTCTTCAAATATATAGGATGACTTTAATCTGTATTCTTCTGACAGATATGATCTTCTGAGATTCCTGTGACTGTGACAATTGAATTATTACTTACTTATTACAAACTTGTTTAAGTTGAGTTGAATCCTCGATGTAAACAAATAGGCTAAAACATATGCCTTTCACATCAAGAAACAACATATTTCCTAACAGTAGCCCGGTTGTGGAAAGCTGCATCCACGCGGGTGAATTCGTAATGGGTGTGAGCACCATCTATAGTGGTTCGTCCATTGAGGTTGGGGATTCGCTGCTTGGGAATTCGTACCCGTTGACAGAGATCTTGTGCCTTAAGTGCTCGTATATTTGGGGTTCGACCGTTGAGTCTTCATCATAATTGATAGAGCTTTCGTAACTATAGGTTGTTCATTAGTTTGATTGCTTCGTGTTCTTGCCATGATTAATGTTGTCTTCCCAAGACAGTGTCAAATATTGTGGAATGCAAATTTGGGTGTAGTTAATATTAGTTGAGTATAGTTAATACTAGGATTTATGATTCTATCCTCATAAGATGCCAACGTAACTCTAGCGTGTAGAGAATCAAGCCACCAAAAACTTAGTTCTGAAAATGAGGGGTCAGACCCTTTAGATAGACGTCGGGAGTCTAAGAATTAAAGTAGGTTTGTGAGACTTGGTGGACTAGTCACCTTCTTTATTTGGGATTCTATATCCTTCATTGTAGGAATCAGTTTTCTTGTAAGCTTGGATGGCTTAAAGGCCACAATTTTCAGTTATTAATTCTAATTAGAACACATTTAATGGGCTGTGTAATTAGTTCCTCTATTAATTACGAATTTAATAGATAATTAAGGTTTTAGGCGGTTAATAATTGACCACCCGTTTGGACCAATCTACATTAAATTTAATACGACATTAATTATGTGTTTAGATTATTTTCAAGCCTAAATAAGTATCCTCCCTTAGTACCACTTCCAAATAGGGCTGTCAATGGATCGGAGATCCGATCCGATCCGATCCGTAGCTAAATTAACGGGTATGGATCCTGTCAAAAAAAAATCCTACCCGTTAATGATCCGATCCGATAAGGGTCCGATCCGATAACAAGCGGATATGGATTTAGTATGATCCGATCCGATAAGGATCCTATCTGAATATATTATATTTATTTTATATTTTATATATTAATATTATATATTATTAAATGTAAAACATATATGTTAGGTCCTGATAAGTTTGTATTCAAACCCCCTTCTACAAACTTATCAGGACCTAATAATTGGTATCAGAGCCTTTTGATTGATATACAAATCAAAGATCCAATTGTTTGAGATTTTTTTAACTCTGAAATTTTTATTTTTCTAAAAATCTCAAAAATGTCTACAACTCAGAAAGTGGGTACAGTTAAAATCCCAATGTTCAACAAGGAGCATTATCCAATGTGGAAGAAGAAAATGCTTCTATTTCTGAAGGTTGCAAATCCTAAATACATTGATGTGCTGAAGAACGGTCCCAAACTCCCTATGATTATTGAGGGAGAATTAATTGTGGATGGTGTTGTGACTAGGGCTGCTAGAACGTACCCTAAAGATCCCAAAGAGTACACTCCTGATGAGAAAGAGGATGTTACCTTGGATTCCTGTCTTCAGTTGATCCTTATTGATTGTCTTGATCCTATCATGCATAATCATGTCCTAAATTGTGAAACTGCCAAACACATTTGGGGAACCATAGAGATAATCAATGAGGGGACAGAGGAAGTTAGGGAGAATATGCTGGAAATTCTCACTTCACAATATGAGCATTTCAGATCAAACCCTAGTGAATGTATCTCTCAGGTTTTTGAGAGATACAACAAATTAATCAATGATCTGAATCTCAATGGGAAGCACTACACCAACAAGGAGATTAACAAGAAGTTCCTTCTTACACTTCCACCTCATTTGGAGCACAAAATATCTGACATTAGAGAAGCAAGAGATATGAATGAGCTTGCTTTGGAAAGATTGTATGGTGTTCTGAAGACCTATGAGCTGGAGCAGATTCAACAAAGGGAGCTGTATGGAACAGGGAAGATTGTTGGTACCTCTACTGCATTGACTGCTGAAGTCCCACAGAAACTGGAAGTGAAGGTTGTTCAACCTTCCAGTTCTCACATGAATGTTATTGATGCTGAATATGGATTAACATCCATTGATCAATCTGGTGGTGACTTCTATTCTTTAGAAGAACTTGATCAGCTGGAGGATGGTGACTTGGCTTTGATAGTCAAGAAATTTGGGAAGTTCAGATTCAAGAGGAATCCCAATCTTAAGTTCAGACCCAGATTTCAGAGAGGTGGATCTTCATCTTCAAGTGGCACAAGGGGTGGCTACAAAACTGGAACTGTGGATAGGAGCATAATCAGATGCTACAATTGCAATGAGTTGGGTCACTTTGCTACTGAGTGCAGAAAGCCAAAGCAAGTGACTAGAAACACATTTGATTCTAGCAAGAAGAACAAGATTGGGAAAGCCTATGTTGCTGAGGGAAAGAGTTGGGATGACACTGACAGTGATGAAGAAGCAGGTGAGATTGGGAATCTTGCACTCATGGCAATAGGAGGCAAACTCTTTGATTCTATGTTATCTTCACCCAACATGTCTGAGGTAACCTTTACTGACGCTGAAATGATTTATCATCTTGGTGGCACCATAAGTTGTGCACGCACTGAAAATGATAGAATAAATCTTTTAAACATAAATCTTGAAAAGGAAATAAAAGATTTAAAACTAGTGCATATCAATCAAGATGAACTTACTAATAAGGTAGCTTTTCTTGAGAATAGGGTTAAATGTTATATTCAACTGGAAACCATTCTCAAAGATCAGATTAGTGAGCTTAAGACCAAAGCTAATGCTTATTTCATTTCTTGTAAGACTGCTAAAGAAATTCTCAATAAGCAAGCTGTTGGTAATCATGTCAGTATAGGGTATGATTATAATGAGGCTATTGGACTGCTTGGAATTAATTCCCCTTGTAGATACAAATCTGAAGGAAAGGTTGTTCCATATATACTTAAGGGTATTGAAACACCCTTCTGTAGGGAGTCTGAGGCAGAGCCTATGAATGAATACTCTATCATTATTGCTGAGGAGATTCATGAAGAAGATATTGCTTTGGAAGCTGAACAGTCCAAAAAGTGTATATCTGATATTCCAGTCAAAGTTGCTACAACTAAAAAGACTAAATCAGATATCCATAAGTTGGATCAAAACAACTGTAGAACTAACATGCCTGCTGTTAATTCTTCTCATAAAGCATGTGGTGTGTTTAATTGCATGTCTTGTGCTTTTAATGTTATGTATGCTTTCTTTAATAAAAAGCATGTATCTAGTGATAAGACTGCTCCACGTCAACATGTTAATAATAAGAAGCATGTTAAAACAAAGACTACTAGTCCTCCTCATACTAGAGTGGATTCATTTATCCCTAAGCCTACTCAGAAATGTGTTAAGGCTGGTTATAAATGGAAACGCTCTTATGTGAAAGAGGTTGAAGTAGTTTTAGCTAAAAATGTTGTTTTGCCTGACAAAGGCCAGTTCTTTAAGTATGCCGGACCCAATCAATTTTGGGCTCCGAAGAAGGTCTAATCAATTTGATATTGCAGGGAGTTAAACAGGTAAACCGTGTTATATGGATTCTTGACAGTGGCTGTTCAAGGCATATGACCGGAGATAGAGCCCTGCTATCAGATTTGGTTGAGAAAGCTGGCCCAGTAGTTACCTTTGGAGATAACAGCAAGGGTATTACGAAAGGATATGGTTGTTTGAAGTACGGAAATGTTATCATTGAAGATGTTTCATTTGTGGAAGGTCTGACGTTCAATCTTCTCAGCATCAGTCAGTTCTGTGACAGAGGATATGTTGTTTCCTTTGAAAGAGAGAAGTGTCAGATTATTCACAAGAAGAATGGAAAGCCTGCTCTTCAAGGAGTAAGGAAAGGTGACTTGTTCATAGCTGATCTGAACTCTGGATTCAAAGATGAAGTTAATTGTTTTTATGCTAAAGCTTCATCAGATGATAGTTGGCTATGGCACAAGAAGATGTCTCACCTTAACTTCAAAACCATGAACTCTTTAGTCAAGAGGGAATTGGTTAGAGGTTTGCCTCAGATGGAATTTACACAGGAAGGACTGTGTGAGGCTTGTCAAAAAGGAAAGTCAAAGAAAGCTTCTCACAAGGGCACTGACACATCATCAATAACTGAACCTCTTCAGCTACTGCACATGGATTTGTTTGGTCCAGTTAATGTGATGTCTATGTCAAAGAAGCAATATGCACTTGTGATTGTTGATGACTTTTCAAAATATACATGGGTTTTATTCCTACATTCCAAGGATGAGACCCCATACCTGGTGATTGGCCATATAAAGTTGATTGAGCTGGATTCTAGATTCCCTGTTAGAGCCATAAGGTCAGATAATGGTACTGAATTCAAGAATGCCATTCTAAATGACTTTTGTGCTGATAAAGGAATAACAAGACAGTATTCTGCCCCTAGAACTCCTCAACAAAATGGAGTAGTGGAAAGAAAGAATCGTACATTGATTGAAGCTGCACGGACTATGTTAAGTGAGTCCAAACTTCCAACGTACTTTTGGGCTGAAGCAGCGAATACAGCTTGTTATACTCAGAATCGAACTTTAATCAACAAGGACTTAATGAAGACTCCGTATGAGATCATGAACAACAAGAAACCAACTGTCAAATACTTTCATGTATTTGGAGCAAAATGCTTTGTGCTTTTAGATGACAATGTGAAACGTGGCAAGTTTGATGCAAAGGCACAAGAAGCTATTTTTGTTGGTTATTCTAGAAGATCTTACAGGGTCTACTTGATTGGCAGTCACACAGTAAAGGAAAATGTCAATGTTACTTTTGATGACACTATATTCCCTAATATCCAAACAGCAGATTCATCTGAGAAAATGAAGTTTGATAACTTGCCAGACTCAGATTCAGATGATGAAGCCCCACCTGAAGTTATTGCTGGTGATGATAATAACAATGATGATAATGATCATGGTGATGGTGGTGGAAACACTGGTAACAATGGAGATACCACCAACACTGGAGAAGAATCATCAAGGCAATCAAGCAACAACTCAGGGGGAGCAAATGAAGGATCAACTAGTCACTCACAACATCAAAGTGAAATTCAAGGCGAATCATCAAGATCAAATCTTCCAAGACAGACTGTATGGAATAGAGCTCATCCTTTTGAGCTGATCATTGGTGATCCAGATGTTGGAGTTAAAACTAGAAGTGCAACTCAGAATGAATGTCATTTTTCAGCATTTTTATCTAAAATGGAGCCAAAGAAAACTGAGGAAGCACTGACTGATCCAGATTGGGTGATTGCTATGCAAGATGAACTCAATCAGTTTGAACAATAGTAAGTCTGGAAGCTGGTACCCAGGCCAAAGAACAAGAAAGTAGTTGGTACAAGATGGGTATACAGGAACAAGCTAGATGAGGATGGCATTGTTACAAGGAACAAGGCAAGACTGGTTGCACAAGGGTATTCTCAAGCTGAAGGCATTGATTATGATGAAACCTATGCACCAGTGGCTAGACTTGAGGCCATCAGGATGTTCTTAGCATTTGCTGCTTACTCCAATTTTAAAGTCTATCAAATGGATGTTAAGAGTGCATTCCTGAATGGTGAGCTTGATGAAGAAGTGTATGTGGAACAGCCCCCTGGCTTTGAAAATCAGGAGCTGCTGGACTTTGTGTACTTTCTCTTCAAGGCTATCTATGGTCTCAAACAAGCCCCAAGAAAATGGTATGACACTCTCTCTGGTTTTCTTTTAGAAAATGGTTTTGTTAGAGGTATCATAGACAAAACTCTTTTTTCAAAGAAACACAAAAGTGATATGATATTAGTCCAAGTCTATGTGGATGACATCATATTTGGGTCTACTAATGATAATCTCTGTAAGAGATTTGCTGAGCTTATGCAGAGTAAGTTTGAAAGAGTATGATGGGTGAGCTGAAGTTCTTTCTTGGATTGCAAGTAAGTCAAAGGACAAATGGTATATTTATTTGTCAATCCAAGTATCTTAAAGAACTCCTCAAGAAGTATCACATGGAGGATTCAGCATCAGCAAGGACTCCATCTTCAACAGCCATCAAACTTGGAGCTTCTGACAAATCTATCAAGGTAGATGTTAAAAGCTACAGAGGTATGATTGGCTCCTTACTCTATCTTACTGCTAGTAGACCAGATATTATGTATGCTACATGCTTGTGTGCAAGGTTCCAAGCGGACCCTAGAGATGTACATCTCGTTGCTGTTAAAAGAATCTTGAGATATCTTAAGGGTACACCTAATCTAGGTATCTGGTACCCTAAAGATTCTGGTTTTAATCTTGTTGGATATACAGATTCTGATTATGCAGGTAGTGTTGTGGATAGAAAGAGTACCTCTGGGAGTTGTCAATTCCTAGGAGGTAGGTTGATTTCCTGGTATAGCAAGAAACAGCAAACAGTTTCCAATTCAACAGCAGAAGCTGAATATATTGCTGCTGGAAGCTGTTGTGCTCAGATCTTATGGATAAGGAATCAATTAAAGGACTATGGCTTTGCATTAGACAAAATTCCTATTTTGTGTGATAATACAAGTGCCATAGCAATCTCCAACAACCCTGTGCAGCACTCGAGAACGAAGCACATTGATATCAGGTATCATTTTATCAGAGAGCATGTCATGAATGGAACTGTGGAGTTACATTTTGTACCCACAGAAGAACAGACTGCAGATATATTCACTAAATCTGTTGACGAATCCACATTTATCAAGTTAGTTGGTAAATTGGGTATGTTAAACAGTCTTAGTGATTAACAATATCTCTGTCATGTTTGTTCTTTCAAAATCATTTTCTCTTGCTGATATTGAATGATATATTTTGCCAATTCTTGTTTTTGTATAAAGCTTGTTAATTTAAATATTCTGAATAATTTATTTTCTTTAAAAATACTTTTCTCATATTTTTTAAATAGAGAAACCTATTTTTATTGAAAATTTATTTATTCAAGAATCATTTAAGTTAGTTTCAGATTGTAAATATTGTTGTTTAAATATTTATGCAAGTTTATATTATTTTTATGCACCTCTATATTATTCTGTATAGTTATTGCATGTAAATAGTTTCCTGTAAATATTTTTTTATATATATATATTTTATTGTATTTTATTTTTATTGATTATTATTTATTATCTTTTATTTTCTATTTGACTTAGTCGATTGTGTAAATATAGTGTATATATTTTATATTATTTCTGATCTAGCTCTTGCTTAGCTGGAAATTCAGTGCCAAATCCAATTCAGGTATTACTTTCTATCTCTCAATCCACTTCTTTTACTGTTGCTGAACCCAAGTGGTTGTTAGAGCTGACCAAGGGATTGTAGATCCACAATCTTTATCCCAGGTCTTAGAGCCAAACAATGAGTCTACAACTTCATTACTTGACCTCTCAGCCTAAACAGAAATCAAATGTTAAACAAAGAAGTATTTTGATTGAAACAGTGAGTGATCCCACAGCTCTGCCTCCTCTAAAGAAATTCAATATATACTGAGGCATCTTGTTAGCCCATCTGTATCCTCTCAATAGGATATGGACTTTGAAATGGCCAATGAACTGTATCTAGAGACATTCTCTCAACAGGATGAATCTATTGAAATTCGCCATAGGGCCATGGCACTTTGTACTGAGTCAAGCACACTCTCATTACTCACAATGGGAGAAAACAATTTCATTAGATGAAGCTCAGGACACAGTGAAAGCAGAGCACCTGCAACTGGTTACAGTGCCTACCATTGTTACGGTAGAAGTGCCTTCGTAGGCATCTGAGGGAAAATTTGATTCTTTGCCAAATTAAATAGAATCATTTTCTCCCCTCCCAGAGTGAACACCTCTGGCTCCCTAAGGGATTTTCCACTCACAGATTTATCTGGAGAAAGTGGAAGGCAACTTGGTCAGTCTATCACTGAAGCAATTCAGATTTCAAATCCAAGTGATTTGATAGACATGATTGAGGATCGGGATTTGCGAACTCCCATTGCACCACCACTGACCTCTCTTGAAGAGGCTAAGGTGAGTTTCAATGCAGGTACTGATCAAAAAGGAGCAAACAGACAGCTAATGTTGAGTGATAAGAGTCAAACACTGAGTGAAACACATGCACGTGAGATGAGTGATACACTTACAAGAGAAATTCAAGTGAGTGCACACACAGACACATACACTGCAATGTAGTTAGCTCACATAGCTGATCTACAGGAACATCTATTCAAAACCCAGGCTGATAAAGAAATTTTTCAAGCACAAGTGGTTGAACGGTCTTCTTCTTCCACCCCTGTCAACAATCAGCTGAGACTGCTCAAGGAAATCTAGAAGACAAATTTACTTCCAAGATCAACTCCATCATCTATCTCAACTCCTACTGGCTTCAGATACTCTTAAAGTTAAATCTGTAGAGAATTCCTCAACTAAGGGGGAGAAGTTTCTAGAAGTTTCTAAGGGGGAGAAGTTTCTAGAGAATTCTGGTGAAGCTAGTATAAAGGGAGCTGAAAAAGATATAAAAGGTAAAGAGGGAGTTTCAGGGGAGTAAAGGTAAGTTAGCTCTGTTTTGTAACTGTTATATGTATAGAGCTTAGATAAATCAAGACAGGTTCAATGTTATCATATGTTCAGTCTAGAGGAACATCTGTCTTGTATTTATCTTTACTGGTGAAATCTGGAAATGTCATATTTGATCCAGAACTTTCTAGTATTTACTTAGGGTTAAGAGTCTTATCTTTTTCTTGGTTTTAGTTGAGTGATCCTCTAGGTATTTGGTTGTTATTCTCTAACAAACAAATAGGGGGAGATTGAAAGGCATATGATTTAGCCTTTTTGTAATTCGAGGATTCTACTCAACTTAAACAAGAATGTAATAAGTAAATATTAGATCAGATGTCACAGGAATCTCAGAAGATTATATCTGTCAAAGAATGAAGATTAAAGTCATCTACAGACTTGAAGTTATTCTACATTGAAAGAAGCTCAATTTATTGATCAAGCCTCAATGAAGTATTCAAGCTCAGTGGATTTATTAAGGTGACGGAGATTTCAAGTGGTGACAGAAAAAGATACTGATTACGGAGTTCTTGAATGAGAAGGAAGTGAATCACTGCTTAAAGTCAAATAGATAAAGAACAAACATTGTCGTTAGTCACTCATGAACCAGACAGTGCATCGAGTGTCAACGTACTATTGTGTTTGTTATTTATCTAAGTTTTAAGTGATTCTGGAATTTATTGAGAAGTCAATTAATTCTATTTATTCTCTTATAAATAATTAATACTATTGAGTAAATTATTTATTAAATTAATTCTGTAAAGAATTAATTTAATACATAATTTATTTAGTTAATTATTTAAATTAGAATAAAAAGAAATTAATTGAGAAGTCAACTAATTCTATTTATTCTATTATAAATAATTAATACTATCAAGTATATTATTTATTAAATTAATTATGTAAAGAATTAATTTAATACATAATTTATTTAGTTAATTATTTAATTTAGAATAAAAATGAACTAGGAAGACTTAGGTTTGAACTAGGAAGACTTAGAAAAATGAACTAGGAAGACTCACAAGTGAGTCTTCCCGAAAGTCTTCCTAGGCCAAACCATTGTCTTACCGATTGTCTTCCTAATGCATTTCCTTGTCTTCCCGATTGTCTTCCAAGGCAAAAAGGATTGTTTTTTTGATTGTCTTCCTAGTGCAATTTGTATTCTGTTAAATAATTGCACGTGGGTTACAATTTAGAAAAGCAATGTTATTAATACAAGGCAGATGACATTACTTTCAATGAATTGAGTTTAAAAACAAGACAGAACACACAGAAGCATATCATTCCTCAACTGTCTTAAATTCTCTCAACGGCAAAGCTTCAAATTTCATCAAGTGAATTTATTCTTGAATTGTTCTTAGCATTTAATCCATAAGAATCATTTCACTTGTACTACTTTAGCTTTCTAGCGGATCATAATCCCTAGATTTTATATCGAACTACTTTTTAGTATTCGATCCTTTTTATTACAAAAATAGATAAATTCATGTCGAATTTATTCTAGATTTGTTTTATCAAGTTCTTTGTAATCAGTGATCAGAATTGTAACACCCTTCAAGTTTAATAGAGTTTTATTTAACTTGAATATTGTTTCAGTTTTATTCCGCACTAATTTGTTCTAAACAGTTAAATCATTTAAAGGACAAATTCGATTAAACGATATCGTTTGTATTCAACCCCCCTTCTACAAACTTATCAGGATCTTTGATTTGTATATCAATCAAAAGGCTCTGATACCAATTGTTAGGTCCTGATAAGTTTGTGAGCAAGATAAGGTATTTGATGTTTTTTTTTTAATTTTTAAGTTTGCTTTTCTAGAAAATTGATGAAGTACTGATTAGTGCTTGGACTTGGAGTTCACCTGGAATACTTGTAATAGGTCTTGTCTGAGAAAATTAAATCATGAACTTTGATTTTATTTTTTTTAGTCAATTACAGAACTTGAAATTATCTTGTACACACACATGCCTTTGATTAGACCAGAACTTGAAATTGTCTGAAAGGATTATCTTGAACTTTGATTTTATATGTTGGAAAACTTGTTCGCTTCTGTTGGTATGTTTGCTGGCAGATATCAAGGCACTGATTTAAGTTGAAGTACAATGATTAGGTTTAGAGCATATTAACTGAGTTGTTGAGATTTAGTTGAGTCGTTTTTGGACTTTGGCTGTATTGGTTGCTGATAGGTCCATAATTTAATACATTTTTAATACCTATTTTATGTTTGTTTTCGTAATTTTATTATTTAATAAATTGTTTTCTTTTGTTTTGTAGGAAAATAAATAAAATCATATTTCAAGCAGAAAAAGGTGAAAAAGGCAAGGAGATGGAAATACTTGAAGTCAAAAGGAAATTGGAGAAAAATTGGAAAACTTATCGGAGAAGAAAAAGGAATTGAGGAAATATTTCCAGAATCCGATTTGTAGTCAAAGAGCCAAGCCCATTATTTTTCCTATAAATATAGATCTCCTCTCTTGTATTTGGGACACCTAGAATTTTATAGTTCTTTAATTTTCTGTTTTATACTCTGCGGTCGGTGATTATTATCCGCCATACTTGTGCTTCGTAGATTTAATATGTTATTAATTCTTGTTTTCTGTTTTGTGTTTATATCTTACATCTGCCGTAATTAGGTTAGCTTCTATTGTCAGTACATGCATGCCAAGTTGATTACCTAGTTTATTATTAGTTATTATAAACAAACATGTCTGCCATTCACGTTGGTTGTTAATTAGTTTAATTATTTTTGCTTGTTAATTCAATTCTGGCCACAACTCTGTTTTCTGAATTGTCCAGGTAATTATATTGCCGTAACTATCTATCATTAGTTTATTGTTATTAATCTATATAACTTTGTTTAATCATTCTTATTATGTGTTTTAGTTATTATTATCTCGTTAATTCTAAAATCATGAGTAGCTAAATCTCTTGCCCTAGGATGAAAATGAAGTTAATTTAATTATTTTTGATATCTTCTCGTTCCTATTAATTGGTTCTCATAATTTTTCTTGGTGCTTAATTGGTCAATTGACAAAGTGATTTTGATATATTATTGTTACCGGATTTATTTTTCATAGCCTATGCTTGCTCCATGAAGTTTTGATAGGTTATTGTTAGATAACAAGTTTCATAGTATATGCTTGTCTCGTTAATTGATATATCTTATTTGTGAAGGAAAGAGAATTGATTTTAGGGCGAGTTGGTATTAATTGTGATTGATTAATGGATTCGGATTCCTAGGTTTTTCTTTATCTGATTTTAATTGTTAATTAGGTTAAACAAATCTCATCTCAAATCTTATTTGTCTAGTTCGCCTGAGTTAATTGTTAGGGTTTCGAAAATTCATAGTCTCTGTGGATCGATCTGTGATTGCTACAACTGAACACTGTGCGCTTGCAGTTTACATTATTTTTACACATCAAGTTTTTGGCGCCGCTGCCGGGGATTATTGGTAATTTTCACTCCTTGATATTTAATTCTTCGGATTAGTTTCTTGTTCTGCATTGTTTGTCTTTTAGGATACATTGAAGCGGAGGAAAGCTTGGACAAGAAGATTGCTAGAAGGCCTCGTCGTCTCTTGTGAAATTTTTGAAAGCGCTTTTCGGTATTCCGTATCACCTCTCTCTGTTTTTTTTTCCATCATTATTGAAAAACACAAAAAAAAATTGAATATTTGAAAAATCCAAAAATATTAGTTAGTTATTTGTTAAAAACCAATTTGTTGCATCATTCATTCTCTCACATAGGAGCACATCATCTAGATTTCTTTATTGTCTTTATCGCTTTCCATATTATACAATTGTGGTGATTGCTGGAGAAAAGAGGTACGTACAATTTAGAATTGAACACGTAGTGTAGTGCATCCATAAGTGTTTATTTCTCGTTCTTTGTGTGTTGCATCATCTAATCAATCTTAAGGGCGCCACCCAATTTCAAGATAAGGTGAGGGATTTCATCACTCTTTCCTTGGCCCACAAATCACTAATTCGTTCATCTTGCATTCCTTTTTCCTTAATAAAATTAATTAGACGTTAGCCCCTAGGATATCGCGCTCAACTAGGAAGAGAATCTAGGAGGAACAAATCACTAAGTATTTTTCGGTGGTGTCTAGGACTAGCGAAAGCTTACCTGGCCTTTAGACTGGTGTCTAGAATGGTGGTTAGCCTCTTGGCAATGCTTCCTCCTGCCTGGCCAGTCACGACGAATGCTTTTTGAGCTGTTACTTTTAGTAGTATCTTATTGTTAGGAGCAAGGTCTAGATATTTTTTTAGGATAACATAGATTTTTCTTTTGATTTTGCGTATTCTTGGGTGTTTACTTATAGCTCTTGTCTGCTACGTGCTTAGTTGATTGTTTCTCTTGTATGCAAAGTACTTGGGTTCGAGATAATACATCTAGATTAGTGAGACAATCCAACCATTCACTACCTGGAATAGCAAGACAACTCGATTTCTCTTCACCCACTAAAATTGAGTCAAAAGAAGTAGAAGTTCCAACAACCGTCATGGCTGTTTCTCTTAAAGAACGTTGTTACCCCGCTCGTACCGCTCAACCCTCATGCATAGTGCTACCAGCAGTAACCGCAAACAATTTTGAAATCAAACATCATAACATTAGCATGTTACCTAGGTTTGCTGGGGTAGAGGGAGAGGATCCATATCTTTTCATTCGAGAATTTGAGGAAGTATGTGCTTTACAAAAACTTCAACAACTAAGTGAGGATTCCATTAGGCTTAGACTCATTAACTTTGCTTTAAAAGAAGATGCTAAACAGTGGTTGTATAGTCTACCCGTTAATTCTATTTCCACATGGGAGGGATTTGTTGCTATATTTCTTAAAAAATATTTTCCCAACCATAAGGCTAACAGGCTTAGAAATGAAATCAACCAATTTCAACAAAATCGAAATGAGCCTTTTTGGAAATATTTTGATAGATTTCAAAAGTTGTTGTCTAAGTGTCCTCAACATGGTATAGAAAAATGGAGACTTTGTAAAATTCTCTATGAAGCCTTAGATAGCCAAACCACTGCCTTGTTAGAGTCTATGTGTAATGGTAGGTTTATGGATAAAACTGATGAAGAAGCTTGGCAATTTTTTGAAGAGTTAGCTGAAAGAACAATGTTGTGGGAGTCAACTAGGGAACCCAGTCAGGAAACTGAAAAATCTAAGGGCGTACACGTAGTTGGTAATTCTATTGCAACTGAAGCTAAATTAGCTACACTCACTAGACGTCTAGAAGCCTTAGAAACCAACAAGGTGTCCTCACAAGTGTTTCTGTGTGCAAACTGTAATTCTCCCACTCATTTGATAGAAAATTGTCCTGAAATTGAACAAGCCAATGCCATGTTTCAATCTAGAGTTAGGAATGATCCCTATTCATCCACATACAATCCTGGTTGGAAAAATCATCCAAATTTCTCATGGAACCAAGGTCAATACAATCAGTATAACCAAAATTCTCAACCTGCTTTTCAAAAGCCCAATCCTGGTCCATACCCAACTCAAAATCCTAACTCATATCCTCCACAAAATCTCGGTCAATATCAGTTGCTAGGAGTATTGCATTGGTATGTTCACATTCGTTTCTGTTTATTCCAAGCAATTTGTCGAGTAATTGTGGCGTTTGAGCTGGTTGCAGAGTTTATCACTCATAAAATCTTTGTTATTTGGTTTGTTTGTGAGTTTTATTTCCCAGTCGAGTTTTATTTTTGTGTTTGCTTGTAGGCTGTGTATGAGTTTTAATTCGTATGGTGCGTTTGGTACTGGATTTCAGAGTATGTGTAATCACAGTTTCAGAGTATGGATTATTCCCCTATCCGATCTTAGTTGGCATTAAAATGATCTGAAATAGAATTGATAAAAGAATTTAGTACTGCCGTGTCTTTGTTCTGTGGAAGAACAAAACATTGGAGTGCATGACTTCAGTTACATTTCAAAGTCTTTTAGGCTTCACTTTGAAATGATATTTTGTTCTCAAGTCGAGTTTGACCTCTCGGAAGGTCTGAATTTCTATTTCTAAAGTTTACAAATATGAAGCGGATTGCAGATATTGTCTTCTTTTTCAAATTATAATGATACCAGAATTCAAAGTATAGAATTCTGAACTGGATTGTAGGTTGTCATTTTCTGAATCTTTATATTGTGCTCATTTCTTTTTCTAGGCTTAACACAAGAAAAGTCGTTATCACGACTAGCCATCATCTTTGCTTGTTGCAGAAGCAAATAAGCAATTAAGAAACCTTGGTTTATTTCTTTCCAGCAATTACAACAATCACTCTGGGCCTCAGTGGTTTGGGTCTTAAAAAGTTTAATGTCAGCCATAGAGTCACAGGCTCACAGTAGTAATTTAGTATCAACCCTGTCGTTTCTTGTGAAATAATCCTTGTACAATTTATTTTCACTAGCTATGTGCCTCATGAATCACTTTGTTATTAATTTGTTTCCTATAAACATTGTTGTTTTTAAATGCTATACAAACGGCCAGCTGGATACATTAGGTATGTTTGGTTTTGTATATAGTTTGTGTTTAAAATTTTTTAGGCTGCTCTCCTCTTATATTTTACATTTTTACGTGATCACAGCCTCAACCTCCTTTTAGATATAGTTTCTTAGATGCTTGCCCACCATGTTCTCTGCTTGCCGAATATCCATTGAGTGTTTGTATCTTCGTATGCAGTAGCAGCAGACCACTTAATTGTTTTGATATCTTGATTAAAAATCAAGGGAAATGATGGCACCAATACGTATGCTGATTTTGTCATATCTCTCTCTACCTGCCCGCAGAAGTAAATGTTTGCTATTTGTTGTGCAGGTCGACCAAGCAATAAAGATGTATGAGGATATTATGAAAGAGAAATTTATGTTTATACGTCACTGGAATGCACTGCGGTTTTCACCAAAATATCAATCTAATTTGGCCAAAAAAAACAAGCCAGCTAAGGACAAAGAAGCATCTTCACAATCTGTTGATAATCAGATTCCTATAAGCCTAGAATCCGATGAAATGATGGAACGTCCAATTGGAAGGAAAGCTGCAAAGAAATTGAAAAGAGCTGCAAATGAAGCAAAAGATGAGGAAGGCCTGGAAATTCTTAAAACAATGCAGAAAGATGCATTGGCCATTGCAGAATCAAGAAGTGAATCACTTCAAATAAGCTTGCAATTGCAGAAGGAAATGATGCAGTTACAAAAGGAGGAGTTGCAGCTCCGCTTACCTAAGGAGGAGCGGGAGAGACAAAAAGAGGAGCGAGAGAGACAGGTTTATGAAGCATCCATCATGGCAGTGGATACTAGTATAATGCTACCGGATCAAGCTAAATATTATGATTCTCTGAAAGCTAGGATCATGAAAAATATATCATAATTTGTGTTTACTTTATGTACTTGACTTTATTGTGCAGACATTGTGTATTAGACTTAATTTTGCTAATTTTATGAATCAATGCTTCTTATCATTCTAAAGCAAATTACATAACAAATAACTATTACGAAAGCAAAATACATAGAAAATTACATAACAAACAATTAATTCATGTCACCGCCATGATTCTGCCAAAGATGCTCCACAAGATCATTTTGCAACTGAACATGAGCTTGTTTGTCTCGAATCTGCTGGTGCACTTGTATGAATTCTCTAAGGGTACTTGGATGACGTGGTTCTCTTTCAACAGTTGATTCAGCATTTGTATCAAACTGTTCTTCTTCCGTATGTAATTCTCTTTCATCCTCAATGATCATATTATGTAATATAATGCAGGCTGTCATAATATATTTCATTGTGCCCACATCCCAAAATCGTGAAGGTCCACGAATCATTGCAAACCGAGATTGTAACACTCCAAATGCTCTCTCAACATCTTTTCTAACAGATTCTTGTGCATTTGCAAAATACTTTTTTTTGTTACCTTGAGGTTTTGAAATAGTTTTGACAAAAGTTGGCCATGAAGGATATATACCATCAGCAAGATAATATCCCATGTTATATTCATGCCCGTTGATGGTATACCTCACTTCAGGTCCACGACCTTCTGCCAATTCTTCAAACAAATGAGATCGATCTAATACATTAATATCATTTAACGATCCCGGTAACCCAAAAAAAGAATGCCAAATCCACAAGTCTTTTGAAGCTATTGCTTCTAATATAATAGTTGGTACATGAACATGACCTGTATACATACCTTGCCAACCAGTTGGACAATTCTTCCACTTCCAGTGCATACAGTCAATACTCCCCAACATTCCAGGAAAGCCTCGTTGTTCGTTTTCTGCTAACAATCTAGCCACATCTTCTTCATTTGGTCGTCTTAAATATTCAGCACCGAAGACTTCAACGATTGCTTTAACAAATCTTCTTAGACTCTCTATTGCTGTACTCTCACCAATTCGAACGTAATCATCAACAGCATCGGCTGCCGTTCCGTATGCAAGCATCCTAAGTGCAGCTGTCACTTTCTGGAGTGATGATAGTCCACGCATTCCCACAGCATCAGTTCGTTGAATAAAATAATTGTCGTGAGCTGTAACTGCTTCTTCAATTCTTAAGAACAACGATCTATGCATCCGAAATCTTCGACGAAACTGTGTATCTGTGTATGTCGGTGTATTAGAAAAATAATCACAATACAATCTAGCATGACCTTCTTCTCTATTCCGATCAATTACACGATGATTCATTGTAGAACCACCGTGATGTGATTCAGAATTCGCTCTTTGTCGCCGATGATGAAGGTAAGCAGCACTCATTCTCATTCTTGCTTCATGCTCCTCTTCTTCCGCTTGCATAATATCAAGAATCATTCGTGTGGTGTTTTCCATTACAAATGAGTATTTTAGAAGTGTGAATAAATTTAAGTTTGTCTGCAGTTTGTATTTAGTTCAGTTCTGAATTTCGTTATTTATAACCATAAAAATATGACTGTTGGAATATAGCCGTTGGAATATGACCGTTGGAATATAGCATTTGAAATATGACCGTTGGAATATAACAGTTGGAATTTGAAAAAAATAATAAAATAATGTTTTTGAAATATAGCTAACCATTATAGCTAACACCGTTGGAGTACAACACCTTACAGGTTCAGCAAATTTTACATAAGCATTACTTTATATTATTTTAGCTAACCATTTTAGCTATCCCCCTTGGAGATGCTCTAACACTGTTAGTTCAAAATTAACGAACTATACACACTTTACACCAAAATGTGAACATTATAATTATATACACACAATTAAATTTTTTGGATAGTACGTACACATTTCACACAAGAGGCAAATAGTAGCTGCACACAATAATATTTTTAATGTTATTACTTTATCATAATCAGTGTTGTAAAAATCGGCCGATTAACCGATTAATTGGTAGATGAACGGGTCCCGTTTCGATTAAGCTAAAATCGGGTTGAAGAACGATTTTTTAAAAATCGGTCAAAAGTCGAACGGGACGAAATTAATCGATCGAGATGGTCAAAAATCGATATTAGTTAGTCAAAAATGAAAAAAATTAAGTTTTTTTCAAAAAAAGTTTTAAAAAATAATAAACTATATTATATTGACTATTATATAAATATGAGTTATTTATTTATTGACGAAATTCTTTAGTAATAATATATCGATTATTCTCTTTAATTAAATTACTTTTTTCGTCCGTACCAAGTATGGACTAATGATATGTGAGTTTTTTTTTATAAATCTTAACATTTAAATATAAATATTGAACTAATGATATATGATTCTTTTTGTAATTTTTTGACATATTGATAGTATTAAAATAAAATTATATATTATTATTTATTAAATTAATTTGCCTCTGATTAATAGTCCGACTAATCACAGATTATTCGATTAATCACTATAAGGTACCTCCATCGAATAATATCGATTTTCGTCTTTTTGAACACCGATCATAATTCATTATTATTTTAAGAGAAATTATAAAAAATATTAATTTTTTTAATTCTTTTTGAAAAATATTTGCAAAAATACGATTTGCAACCAAAACAATCAAATGCAACTTACTTTTATGTTATTCTGAAAAAATAAAAATAATTGAAGTTGCTTTTGGGCTTGATTTTGGTTGCATTTAATAATGCACTTGATTTGACCGGTGCAACTTGTTAAGCAAACATATTATGCCCTCAAAGATGAATTTAATTACTAAAATTTTAAAGTTGTATTTATGATTGATTTTGGTTGATTACAGTCGTATATATGATTGTAAAGTTGCAAACCGTGCTCTTATAAATAATTTTAAAAAAATTGATTATATTACTGTACAAATGATTTTCTGATTTTAGATATTTGTGAAAAAGTCATACTAATATATTTTGGCTTTTTCAATAATAGTACGTTTCACAACGGTAGCACCAAGAGGGAGAATAACACGTCTTTATCTGTTCATACTTCATACTATGTAATGTGGTCACACCACGTATGCAAAGGTCATTGTGCTAGGAGCAACGTGTGGGCACCCAATTGGACTGTCACGCATAAGCCAGTCCTCAGATACTTACCAGCAGTGAGTCACCTATTACCGGTCACCCGTCACCACCTTAATTCTGCTTTCATCTACATTACCACCAAACTTTAATTAATCAAGAAACAAAAGAAGATAAGGACTCAAAATCGAAAGTCCCCCAACGTATTCAAATATCTTTTTTCCGTAATTTCAATTTTTAGCAATCTTACACAACATAGCAAACAATATTGTGGGATCAGAATCAGGATTCGGAAATTTGTCAATTTGTGTCCGGGCTCGTTCTACTTATGGCACTTTCTGACGTGGTAGCACGGAACTTGACTACGTTATACTTGATGGTAATAGCTGTTGTTAAAATTTCTGGTTTAACAAGTGGCCGGAGTTATGCTGGGGGGTTTGTGCTGGTGATATCCACGGTGGTCGTGTTGGCTATATTGATTGCCGCGCTGACGTGGGATGTTTCTCGTAAAGCCACGTATCTGCTTACACGGGACTATGAAGACAAGGACCATGATCATCATGTATGTCGAGGTGGCATCTGCTGGCACGGTGTTGCTGTCAGGTCGCCGGCATCTCAGCTCCGGTTTAGACTGTTGCAACGTGATCAAGCACACAACAATCCTCTTATATAAATAACGGAGTCAGGTTGTAAAGAAAAAAGAAAAGTTAAGTACGGCTAGAGAGATAGGATTGTTTTTTTTCTTATTAATTGTTTTAGGCCTCTTCTTTGTAATGACACAATTTTCCTCTTTTAAGAACTTTTGACTTCTTATCACTGGAATCACGTTTGTACACTACACTCTCTAACTCAATTTTAAAAATGATCGATTAGTAATAAATAAAAACGCTATGTATGAAAAAAAAATCGATTACTAAAAAGGGTTAATTATCTAGTTGGTCACTGAAGTGAACCTAAAATATCAAGTTGGTCACCAAACTGAAAATGGTCTCAAACAGGTCATTAAAGTTGACTACGGGTACATTCCGTTAAATAACTCACTTTTTTTAGACTAAAATTGATAATATATTAAAAAAAATTGATATGACATCAATATGGTAGGGTAACATATTCATTTCAGACCATAAAATCGAAGAAATCAGCATGAATATTAGTATTTTTCGTCCATAAAAAAGTAAGTTACATAACAGAATGTACTTGTAGCTGACTTAAATGATCTGCTTGAGACCGTTTTCAGTTTAGTGACCAACTTGATACTTTTAAGTCCACTTCAGTGACCAACTTGATAATTAACCCTTACTAAAAAACATTATATGAAAATAAAGAGAAGTTGTCAATAATATGCGTTTTTTTGCGTTCTTTTTGATAATTTTATCATCTTCTGAAAATAATTACAAAAATACGGTATGCAACCATAACAACCAAATATAACATGTTTCTACGTTTTTCTGAAAAATAATTAAAGTTGATTTTGGTTGTATTTGAGGTTGTTTTTGTTTTTGTTTTCATTTGAGGTTCCGTTTTGTTTAATCGCTTCAATTTGTTTAACAACCTACAGTTGAATCTCGATTAAGTAATAATCGATAAAGTAATAACCTCGTTAAAATAATATATTTTTTTTGGTCCCAACATAATGAAGACAGTGTATTTTTACTCTCGATAAAGTAATAAACTAGATAAAGTAATATTTTCTCCCGTTATTCCCCAGACTATTATTTTAAAGAGATTTAAATCTTTGCATATTCATTTAATTTTAATATGACAATGATTAATATGACACTAATTGATATGACAATGACTAAACGACTCGTTTTAACATGTTTTTACGTTTTTTTGAAAAAAAATTAAGATAGTTCGTGATTTAGTTGTCGAAAATAGTAATTGTATATACAAAAATGATTGTTTTCTTATTTTTTATTAAATTTTCTATCTTTTTTATTTTACTATTTTTATTAAGCCAATTTTTGATGACTTCACCAATTTTTTAGTAAATTTTACAAAACATAATTTTTATATAATCGAGTCGTTTAGTCACTGTCATATTAATCACCTTTTAGAACATAGTTTAGATGCATCTGAAATTCTCTTTTCTTTATAAAAATAATAATATTATTTAAATTAAAATTTAACTTGAATATTCATATCCGTGTTTTACTTATTTCAAAGAAAATGAATCTCTACTTTAACTTTCTTTGCTCACACACAATAAGCAATCAAAACACTGTTACGGAGGAGCGCAACCTTGACTCAACTTTATCATGGTAAAACGTGAGCCGTTAGATTAGACAAATCAGCAACTTGTCACACAATCGTACGGTCAAAAAATAAGCACCCACTAACCATAAAACCTTAAGACACCCTATCTATAATATTTTTCTTCCCTAGTTTTTCTCTCGTCCGTCCACTCTCTTCTCAACCCCTAGTCGGTTCTCACATTTCAATGGCCGAGTCACCGTCTCACCCACCGCCACCATCGCCGCCTCAACTCGCTCCTCCCACCGAGTCGGATCAGATCGTTGAGTATTGGTGCTATCAGTGTGATAAGCGAGTCAACGTTGAAGCACTCGTCGATCCTCCTCAAATCGTTTGTGTTGATTGTAAGTGTGGGTTTGTTGAGTCCATCGCTGCTGATCCTCCGTCCGATCCGTCGTTAGGGAACCAGTTTATGCAGGTTTTGAATTTACTTGCGCAGGTGGCGCGTGTAGATGACGCGCCCCCTTCTCCTCCTCCTGAGCGCGTGGATGATGATTATATGAGGATTGAGCTGGACGGGTGGGAAGAAGAAGATGATGAGGATGAGGATGAGGATGAGGATGAGGATGATAATGAGGATGAGAATAATGATGAGGATAATGAAGATGTTGCTGAGGTAGTTGATTCGAGTCACGAACAGCGATTCGATGATGATGAGGATCCTGAACGTGTTGAGAGCGATGAGGAGTTGCGTAGGGCACGGCGTGATAGGCTTCGCCAACGTCTCCGTGATTTCGCTACACTAGGGACTAGCCGTCGTGAGAGGATTCTGGATAATTGGGCGGATATTTTAATGGGATTCGAAGATCATTCAATTGAATTTCGATTTCATGGAGCTCCTGCTTATGTCGGTGATCCAGGGGACTATGTTGATGCAGCTGGATACGAAACTGTGTTGCGTAATTTAGCTGAGACTGATGGTGGTGGAAGAGGAGGGGCGCCACCTGCAGCTGAATCAGCAGTGGCAGCACTTAAAAATGTCGAGATTGAATTCGATAAAGAAGCTTTGCTTTGTGCTGTCTGCAAAGATATGGTGAATGTTGGAGAGATTGCTAAGGAATTGCCTTGTGGACATGGTTACCATGGAGATTGTATAGTGCCTTGGCTAGCTTCGAGGAATACGTGTCCGGTTTGTAGGTTTGAGTTGCCCACTAGTGATCCTGATTACGAAGAGGGGAAGAAGAAGAAGAGTTTATCAGGTGGTGCTGGTGGATCGTCTAGCTCACCCGATCATATTCCTGGGTTAGAGTAGTTTAATTAAGGATTATGCATTTCTTTTTTATCCATCACTTTACTTTCAAACTAGTAGTCAATAATGTTTTACATTATCTGTTTTCTTTCACAATGTATATAATGGGTTTTAATTAGTTGGAGTTTGTTTTGCTTTTGTTTCACTTTCTACATGTGATGCACTGCCAGCTTACATGGAGATTTTTATTATGTTGTCTTGAATATGCTTTGCACTATTAGCTCATTTATTTATTAATCAGTTTTTGTAATCTCATTGCAAACATTTGTGTACATTCTTGTATGGATTTGCTCTATAATAAACACAGCTCGGTTTATTCCATGGCCTTTTATTTTTTGCCTCTTTTCAAGGACTGAGGAGTCCGAAAGCATATGTTGCTGGTTGATCCTATTGATAGTAAAGTTAGCAATGTATGTGAATTGGTCCTGCATTTATATTGCAATGTATGTGAATTGGTCCTGCATTTATAGAAAAATGCACTCATATGGTTTACTTTCATATATATAGCAATTTGTGTGTGAATTGGTCCTGCATTTGTAGCATAAGGCATAAGTGTCGTAGATGAGCAATGAGCTTGAACTACTAAAGGGAAAGTATGTGTACCATCCATACTTTGAAATTACTTGAAAGAATTAGAAAGAACGATGCCTTAGGGTTAAACCAGAGATTATTCTTAACCAAGTAAACACTTAAAAGAAGTAGAAAGAATGATGGCTAGTTAGTAATTAGGGTTTTGCCAAGATTATTCCTAGTTAAGTTAGTTGTCTTTGTGTGCGAGTCATGCACTAAATTAGTTAGTGAACAGTGATGCTAACTGTGGCTGCTACTTCCGTTACTAAACTGATGCTGTCATTATTATTTTCAACAAAGGCTAGAGGGGAACAAATGGATGATATGTCCTTTAAAGTGTTGTATCAAAATCTATGGATGCTATGTGCAGATAGACTACTCTGACATGGTTTTTGAGTTCATTTCTCATCCTGATCTGTGCGGGAATCCTTCAGCAAAGTGATGCAGCAACAAGAGTTTACTTGGTGCATCTCAGTTGGATAAATTATAACAAGTCATATCTAAAGGCTTTTCTTTAGGCCAACTGGATGGTAATACCTAATCTATACTTTAGAAGGATAATGAATGTTCATTGCATCTCATTGTATCCTTGTGTAGAGATGTCAGTATCATCTTTCTCATAGAAAGTCCTCGACGGCTTGTACCCTTTCCTTGCCAAGGAGTAGTTGCAGACTTGCATCGGATGATTTTTGCAACATCAAATCGGAGATAATTAATATTGAAAGAGGATTATTTTTGGTTTCATGTGAGTTAGTTTTAAAATATTGTATTCTTAGCAACTGCAAAACATGGAATGATCGTTTCAGAGACCAAGCACTACACAAGAAATATTGTATTCTTAGCAACTGCAAAACATGGAATGATGGTTTCATGGACATTTTGCGACTTTTATCACATCAACATCCATATTAATCTGCAAGAAATGTGCTAATTATGACTTTCACCTTTCTGAGAAATATGGAGCACAGACAAATTGACTATCAAAATTTACTGCAATCAACCACCAACTAGAGGAGTCAATTACATTAAAATTATTTGAAAAAAAAAAAAATGTTTCTTACAAGATATTCAGTCATCTCTATCTTACTTAACGTCTTATTAAAAGAAAATAAGTAAATAAATAACTTTAAAGTTACCAACCTAATCTTTATATCTGTAGTAATCAACCTCATGCACTACATAACATCTATAATTTCTCCTGTATCTTTTATAAACTTTAACATTCCTTCCCGCTAAATTCATTCTGCTCACCTTCAGTCTGAGTCTGTGAGCCTGTGACTTCGGAAGCACCAGCTATTTCACCTGTTCCTAGACACTATGGGTGTGGGTTATGAAATCACAAATTACTTATTTCCACGGTGGCTGGTGATGCTTGTTAAATGGATGGGCGTCCCATCCACCATCTACTTCTTTGCGCTTTCCTCCAACACCAGAACCGGAAGTAGATTGTGAGTTGCCCCTCATTTGGTCATCCATTGATATTCCTTGACCAGAGTTGAACAGCTGCCTTGTATTTCCAGCATCTCTGCTTCCCCCCTCAAACATCAACCCAGAATTCAGATCAAAGCCATGCCTGGAAGGCACAAACCCGTTAAAGTCAGCAGGTGCAGCAGCCAATCTCTCGAAAAAAGATGGTTGTTGCGGGAAGGAAGAAGGAAGAGCTGGCACAGGACCTAAAACTTGGGCCAAAATCGGGGTTCCTCTTGAATCCACCATGTAAGGGATTTGACCACTAAGTCCGTGAATGGCCGAGGAATGCGGTGCAGTTGGTCCAGAAGGCGAGCCGTTGTACCCATACATGTACGAATGTGAATATAGCGAGGAGGATGCCAACCCCAAAACACTGCCATTTCTTGTCATGCTAGCAACCAGTGCAGGGTCCACAATCCTGCCGTTTAAGAAGGGAATTGTTTGAGGAACACTATCTTCTTGGCTGACCTCAACTCTGGCACCCATGAGGGAAATTACAGATTTATTTGTTTTAAACCCCCCAAAACCAGAATTATATCCATTTGGAGATGACTTGGCAGCCAAAGAAGGCTGAAAAAATTCAGTAAATGGAGACGGTTGATCATTTAAATCAATGTTTTTCAATGAAGGCTGCCTTGACGATGATGACGAGGAAGCAGATGGACTGAATTGACCACTACAATGTGGTAAAACTCGTTCCTCCTTCCTCCAGTATGATAATGGAGCATCACCACTATCACTAACACAGTTCAGATCCAGCTGCAATAAGTCAGATCTTTTTGGACAAGATTCTACGGAACACTCTCCAGAAGGCCCGGCAGTTGAATTTGGCGTTTCCTTGCTTGGTGGCAAGTCTAAAATAATATATTCTTCACTCTCAGCAACATTTAAATCAAAGTCAAGGTATTCCTGCCGCCGAAACAAGCTGCTACTACTCCCTGATGCAAAGGTAGAATTATCACCTTCAGAGACTTTGCCCATTGGAGCCGGACAAAAAGCACTAGATCCTTTCCGTCCATGAGTCCCATCAAATAGCAAAGGAGACGAAGGCAATCCAGAAGTTGCTGCAGGCCTTGAAGCAGAATCAAGCGAGATGGGAGCGGTGACTGGGTTGGTATGGTTATCCGCGTCGTCATCATACATCACATCTTCATTCAGATCAAAACTACTTATGAGTTTATCTTCATCAGGTTCTAATTTGTGGGCCACCTCAGTAACCTCTGTGTGCTCAATATCAACTACGCAATTTTCCCTTCCACTAGGCAGGTTTTTGGCTTTAACAACCCTGTCTCTGCTCATTTTTCCCTTTAGAGAATTTGGGCTTTCTGGAAGCCGGATTCCACCACCAGACGTTCTCTCAGAAGAACTACAACTTGGTTCTCTACAGTCCATTTCTCTCTCCACTTCTATGGCAACTTGTCGAGCAACCTCTAGAGGATCAAACATGTCATAATCAATTTGGAATTCAGACTTATTTTTAACAGAATGTTTTGAATCGGCTCCTGACATGTAATATTCAGGATTATTTCCACCAACAACCTCATCGTCGTCAGAAACATTTTGATTGTTTGCGTCTTTAATTGTCTCTGTGTCCTCTTTCCTTAATAAATTTGTAGTTAAATCCTCATTTTCCCAATCAAGCTTATCTTTGTCGGAAATTTTTTGACCATTTGATAGTTCGATCGCTTTAATCGCCCCTGTGTCCTCCTTCCTTGATAAATCTGCAGTTAAATCCACATTCGCCCCAACTACTTCTACTTCGTTGGAAACATTTTGATCATTTGATTCTTCAATCGCATATGTGTCATCTTTCCCTGATAAACTTGAAGTTACACCCTCATTCTTTCCCATATTGAGCTCACACAAAGAAGAACCTTGCAAAACATCAACTGGAGCTGCCAATATTTTGCTGCAAGGACTTGCAGATATGCTGTCATACATTTCATATGTCCCATTAGACACCTCCTTTCTAACATCACCAGATGAATTAGTTTTAAGAAAAGGGTCCCCTTTAACGACATCAACATCTTTCTCATTGTCAGAAACTACTTTAGACTCCACAGTTTTCGCATTTTCAGCACAAAAAGTTCCAGTTAAACCTAAGTTGTTACAGCTTCTAATCTGCAGCATCTGTTTTGCTTCATCATGCTCATTTGAGTTGGCAACATCTAATTGCCCTTCAAGCGTCCTTGACTCTGAAAATGCAGATCCAGAACTTTTGATTCCATTGGTTGCTTCTAATTGATGTTCTGAGAGGTTACCCAAGACAGAACTGTTTTCGCTGAGAACCTCTAACGTACAGGAATGGACAGGATCTGGGGATGCATAGTCTGTAGTTTTGTTGGATGGCCGGATAGTTAAATCTACAACTACTTCTGTTTGCATAGTTTCCGAGCATATTGCTGGCATTATTTCATCGGTAGCTGGTGCCAAAAAAATTTCTTCACTTTTAATGCCTCTGGAAGTAGAAATATCTACTGAAGAACGATTTGGCTGTTTATGGTTACTAATAGGATTTTCTTTTACATCAACGCATACTGCCATGTCCTCATCAACATCCTTTTGGACCACATTACTTTCATAATTTTGCTTCCAGCTATCAAACAATGCCCTGGCCCTATCTTGAACTTTGGAACTTTTGTTACTAAGAAGATCTTTAACCGTCATCATGATTCCCAAAATGACTGACTTCTGATCTTCTCTATGCTGCTCTTCTCTAAGCAGCTTTTCAATTGCTCCCAACAATACAATTATTGACTCTTCTATAAAGCTGTCTCCTGTTTCTTCGAAGCACTTCTGACTATGTTTAAGCCAAGTATCAAAGTAACAGAGTCCATCTAACTGGAGAAAAAGAGCAAGACAGTCCTTGTTCTCGGTAGATGCTATAGTGCTTGCAACAGCAGACCACTGTCTGGTTAAATCATTAATATTGTGTTTGTCTTTCTGCAATACATTAATTAGCTCCTTCACTCGAGCAGGAGCTGTCAGCCCATCTTTCATCTCGGACAAGGTAAAGAAGTCCTCGAGAGGCATCTTTAGTACAGCAGGCAGCTAGGATTTACAAGAATTTAATAGAATCCTTGTATCGCGGTAGCTTATTTTCTTTCATTCAAAGGATATGAACATCAACTGTTCTGAATGATCTGCACATTAAACTGCAAAGATCATAATGAATTAGTTTACAATATTGTTGTAGGAGGAGAACAGCAATTTAAACATTAAGCACAACTGCATTACCCTGACTCTTAGTTTCCCCTCGAGTACCGGTATTTAGGTACTCGATATTGCTACATTTACTCAGATAATTAATAATGGGTGTCAACTCTAACACTTGGACACGTATCCAGACTTCTACCGGAGTTTGGGTAATCGTGAAGGTAAATACTAATATACATACATCTGCATAAAAATATTTTTTATACCGATTTTATCTTGCATCTTTTCTCCTTTTGATGAAGGCCTGTTAAAGAAATTTTTAAAACTCACACACACGTGTCCAGTAAGGCTAGAACTCTCGGACTTTTTGTTACATGAAAGTAGGTATCTTTGAAAATCAATCATGTTGCTATACTGTGGGCTATACGTGATTGATCGGATTATACGATGCAGGTCAACTGAAGGATTTCCAAGACCAACCAAAGCAAGGAAGCCATTTTCGAATCATAATACCTTCGTTATTTTTTAGAGCCAAAGTACATGAACTATCCATAAGCTGAAGACAGAGTAAACACAAATTCAAGTCTATACCAAGTACGCAATACTATAAAGTTCAAAATTAATCATGCTTTAGCACCAAGAGACAGCTGCCACATTAGCAGTAGTAAGAGACTAAGACAATTAAAGGATGGCTCAACAAAACATTCATTTGCAGACATTAAACATAATATTTACATTAGCAGCGGATACTACTCCTAGAAAGTATGCTAATACTCAAGAAAATATTATAATGATTTAAGTAAAACACGCATCCACCTAGGTCTTTGTAAAAACATTCTATATATAGGACAAAACTAAAAAATTGTAATAGAAGATAAAAAGGATCCCATCACGTCGAGGGTTAAGATCTGAGAGTGCATTCCAAGATATAAATGGAAACAAAATGGCAAAGAATCACCAACACTTACAAGATTCACATATATTAGGGCCGAGGATATAAACATATAGAATCATATAAGTAGGGAATAAATAAATTAACCTGGCAAAGAATCACCAAAACTTACATATTTACATATATTAGGACCGAGTATATAAACGTATAGAATCATATAAGTAGGGACGTAGATAAATTAACCTTGACACGAACCAATCATGCAAAGAATTCAGATAAAAATTTCTGTGGAAGAGAACCAAAACAAACGCCGCCAAAAACACATTGATACACATCAAACACTCTACACTATCACAAAAGTTGTTTGTAATAGTGAATTACCAATTGTATGGCAACAGCGTCAAACATAAAAGGGTCAACCCTGAAAACACAGAGAAGAAAATTCTTAATTATCAACACAACCATAGCTATTAAAATTGCGAAACACTGAAACAGGTACCAAAATCAGAAAACATTAAAACTGGCACAGTCATACTCAGAACAAAAGCAGGAAAAGGATATTGATTGATATCATCAAAGGGGGTTATCACTTATCATCTAACATAATTCAACAACACAAACCAGGTAAAAATAAAAAAGAAGCAATAACATAACAAAAAATCAATAACCCTAAAACTCAAATTTGTATAAGAAATCAAGAATTCGAAACAAGGGCTTAACATACAAAGATAAGAATTGAGTGAGATACGATAAGTAAAGAACATGAAAAAGATCCAGAAAGATAATGACTTGAAAGGGTTTAAAAACACAGTAAATTTATTAGAATTAACAGAGAGTGGAATTACCTTGAGATAAACCTTAAAAGGGAAGATCAACGCCAAGAAGAAGAGAAAAGAGAGGGAGCTTTAAACCCCCCAACAGCTGTCTTGTTGTTGACAATCCTCTGGTCTGTCTTAATCTGTACTTATATTACTGCTCCCTCTTTACATGTACATCAACTTAATGTATGTCTCTTTCTCTCTCTCTCTATTTATGTATGTAAAACACATGAATCAACCCAACACAGCCCGGTTTAAGAGGACGAGAGGACAATTTTTTTTGCGAACTATTAAATTTTTTTTGTCATGTGCGAACTATTTAATTTTTTTATAATAAATAAATAAACGAAAATTCATTACACAAACCCGGCTTCATCTAGGAAAAAGTTTAGGCTTGTGTAGCTAAGAACATCTCCAATAAACTCTTAAAAAAGCTCTTAAGTTCAAAAATAAAAATTATAATAAAAAAATAAACTCTAATAGACTCTTAGTAGTTTTTAAAAAGCTTAGAGCATCTACAAGGATAGTAAATGATTAGGTAAAATAATGAAAAATAGTTCTTTAGTATTGTTTTTAAGATAAAACCAAATGATTAAAAACAAATAAGTAGCAAAAGTGATGAAACTTATGGCGGGATATGACTTGGATGCAGTTGGCTAATGAGGTGAGAATCAAAACTTGAGGGGTTTAGGTGGTATGGTATGGCGTGGTCGTCCTACATTTTAGGTTTAGGTTTATGTGGTACATTTTATAAACAACATAACTAAAAACAAAATAATTAAATATGTATATCAAAAAGTTAAAATCAATGAAACATCTTTTATATGTATAATTTATGACTTTTGACTTTAAGCAATTTAAGTTATAAGCAATAATTTTAAATTTACCCAAGCTCATACTACCACATAGAAAATTTAAAATAAGATTTAAATATAAAATAAAGGTTAGATATACTTAACATTATAATCACCATGCTCCAACAAATATTTAACATTTTGAAACAAAAAATCACTAAAACAAAGAATACAATTATAATTAATTATAATGAAGATCAAACAATGATCTTTAAAAACTAAAAAGTTATATAAATATCATCTATAATCAGAAAAGATAAATCTTGAAATTAATAATCAACAAATTATGGTCAATATTTAGCTAAAAACAATTAAAGATAAATTTTTAAATGATATATATATATATATATATTAGCATATGTATTACTTTAATGTAAATTAGTTTCATTTACAAATATGTCTCTTATTTTGAATTAAAAATAAAACAAAATCTCAATTTGTATAAAATTCAAATTATTAAATACAAAGATAACTAAAATGTCCTATTCTCATTATAAATGAACAAGAAATTAAAGATAAAACTTAAATCTAAAATATGAGTTAGATATGTTTAACCTTGTGATTACTAATATAATTACAACAAAAAATAAAATTAAAATAATAACTATAATATAAAAAAATAATATTGGTGTTTATTTTTTTCAAAAAAATTAAGAAAATGATAACTATAATACAAAAATAATTAATTGATGACATGGTATGATCGGTATATCTTTAGCAATGTAATATTTTAAGAAAAAAAATAAGTATATAAATAAAATAATTAAAATTAAATTATTAAAGTAAACAAATAACAAATTAAATTAAATAAAAAATGTCAACAGATAACTTGATATAAGACAAACAAATAGCAAACTAAAATTATCAAAGTTAAATTTAGGAAAATAATAAATGATTACAAACAAATAGTGATTTTAAAAATATAAAAATAAAAAACAAGTATCATTTCAAATATACGACATAAACTTAAATAAAATATATGTGAAATTTATATGTTTTCAAGTTTGGTTATCAATAAAAAATTATAAAGTTGAAATTAAATCAGAATAATACTTTTAGAAAAATTAAAAATAACAATTTAAACAAAATTAAAATATATACAAATGATATATAAAGCAAACAGGAGCCTCCACTTGGAGTGACATATCTATGTACTAACTTACTAAGAATCTATTCTTTATATTATATTTAGGAGTCAAATTAGAATATTAATGTAGATGCTCTAAGTATGCAAAAAATAGATCATCATTAAAGATCATAAGCCAAAACAAATACCAAGTCTAAAACGTAATATTTTAGAATCCAAAAATTTGTGCAAAACAATATGATCGGTTCATGCCATATTTTAATCCTTGAGCCAAATGTATACACGCGGGATCTCATATTTTATTAGAATTTAAGAGAGTACACGTAAGTATTTCATAGATTTTTTGGGACAACTTCTTGAATTTTTTTAGCATTTTTCTTTCTTTTTTCAGTGTTTCTTGCGTTTAAATTTTATTAATATTGTTTACGTGTTTTAATAATATATATGTATTTTTTTTATTTTTCGTAGATAATTCAATTTTACTTAAATTCGTGTAAAATGTATTATGAAATTGTTATTAATTTTAATTAACATTTTATTTCTTTATACAAAAAAGTATAGTCTTATTTCTAGATAACGTTTAATTAGTTATTATATGAAAATAAATTTTGAATGCATAATATCTATTTATAATTATGTAGGTCACATGTATGTACACATAAGAGCATCTCCGAGAGTCAGTTAGTTCATTCTTAAATATATTCTAAAAAATTAAGCTCTTATCAAGTTATTACATTGGTTTGTGTGAAAACTCCAACAATACTCTCTATAATTGTTTTTTATTTTTTATTGTATTCACATTTCAACTCCACTAGAACAAATAGCTCCTAAAATAGAGGAGAGAGAACAAACTTTTAACTGCTCTTAGAATAGAGGAGAGAGAAGAAACTTTTAATTTTTTAAAGAGTCTATTAGAGTTTCATTTTAATTCTTGCTCTTTATATTTTAATTTAAGAACTTAAACAAAAGTCTCTTGTTGATAGTAATTCTTTGATAGTTCGTTCGCAGGGAAGGACTGATATTAATATAAGTTCAAGTTGCTATTCCTTAGAAGTGAGAAGAATAGTGGGTGTTTGTTTACTAACTAATTTATACTAATGAGCAATTAAAATTTATGAATTGACAATGATAGAAAGCAATCCAGAATTCAGAGTTCTTCATTGGCATTAATGATCGTCAATAAATTTGTGATATTCAGGTCTCTTGCTCTTGCTAAAAACATTCTTTGAATGTGTATATTATTCTCTCCCAAGATTTAATATAATGCCTACAACCATATCTTGAAGTCACTCCCATGATCAGTCAATATATATATTGAAAGTTTTTAACCCAAGAAATTTTAGTTTCTTAACTCGGTTATTAATCTACCAAATAAATAAATAAATTACGTTTGTCATATCATAAACTAGAATTATAACTCATCTCCTGATTTGTTACAATTACTAAAGATACAATTAAGGGTTCACGACTCCCTCAACTGTGTTAACCACTCAACAACATATTAGCAAGGCAGAGAAATCACAATATAATCACACAATCATGTTTAACCAATTAATACGACCTAATTCCCGGATTAGGGAATTAGTTATGTTAAGTAACCAGTCACTCTAAAACCTTAAGGTATAAGAGGAAGGTCCCAACATGATCTTACACTCTTATACAATAATATTATTCAACACTCCCCTCAATCGTGTGATACCTTTCGTCACGATTGACCAGAGAGATAGCAGCAGCAGGTAGACAAACAAATATTTAAATTAAACAATAGGGGTGGGAAGGCTCGAATCTGATACCTCTCCCTAAACCGAGCTCTGATACCATGTTAAGTAATCAGTCGTTCTAAATTCTTAAGGTATTAGAGGAAGACCCAACGGGATCTTATACTCTTATACTATAATATTATTCAACAAGTTACTCATAATGAATGAAAAAATCAAACATATATTACTAGCCAAGCCATGATTACAAGATTATGGAGTTGAGAAAGATACAACTTGATGAAATCTCTTAGGTTTGGAGTGAATCCCTTCAATCCTTGCTCAAGTCCCCCCCCCCCCCCTCTCTCTCCCTCTCCCTCTCCCTCTCATTTTTTCTCTCTTTTCTTCTCTTCTCTCAATAATACACGATCCTCAATAATAATTCCAATAATCCATATATATCCTAATATAAAACTGTTTTTAATGGTTTTTAGAAAATAAAATCCGTATCCTAAAAAAAGTTGGATTTTGTTGTAGAAAATGATCGAGAAACGTCATCGGAAATCGCCTAACCATGAAGAAAACTAGAGAGAAATTTAGCAAGAGTAAGTTTAAGAAATGAGAAATGAGACTTCACTACACTCTTATTTAGAGAATATATCAGGTCGTGGGACTGGTTAAAAGGAAGGGCGACCGACAATAGCCAGTAAAACCCATAAAGCCCAAATAAAAAAGTCCAAAAGTCCTCGGGCTCAATAAAAAACAAGACCCAAAAAGGAAAAGGCCCATGTAAATAAAAATATTTTCCCTACGACTTCAATCCTGGTCGAGAGTGTTCGACCAGGACGTAAAAATGACATTTTCTTCGATCATAGACGAGATCGAAAGAAATTAAAAAATAAAGGAGAAAATAAAAATATTTTCCCTATGACTTCAATCTTGGTCGAGAGTGTTCGACCAGGACGCAAAAATAACATTTTCTTCGATCTCAGACGAGATCGATAGAAATTAAAAAAGAAAAGGAGAAAATAAAAATATTTTCCCTACGACTTCAATCCTGGTCGAGAGTGTTCGACCAGGACGCAAAAATGACATTGTCTTCGATCCCAGACGAGATCGAAAGAAATTAAAAAAGAAAAAGAGAAAATAATATTTTCCCTACGACTTCAATCCTAGTCGAGAGTGTTCGACCAGGACGCAAAAATGACATTTTCTTCGATCCCAGACGAGATCGAAAGAAATTAAAAAAGAAAAGGAGAAAATAAAAATATTTTCCCTACGACTTCAATCCAGGTCGAAACAGTCGACCTCAATCCTGGTCGACTGTGTTCGACCAGGAAGCCAAATGAAAAAAACGATCGACCTCAATCCTGGTCGACTGTGTTCGACCAGGAAGGATGTTCGATCACAATCCTGGTCGATTGTGTTCGACCAGGAAGCCAAATCAATAACTGTTCGACCTCAATTCAGGTCGAAACAGTCGACCTCAGTCGACCAGGAGGTTGAAATGAGAATGATTTCGACCTCAAATGAGGTCGAAATTAAATGATTTTTTATTTATTTTCAGAAAGAGGAATGTTTAGAGAAGACAATAAAAATTCTAAAAATTAGGAAAAAGTACGAGAAGAGCTATAAAAGGCCTAAAGTCTCAGAAAAGGCCAAAAATAACTTCTACGAAAATTTGAGGAATTTTCCTAGAAGTTGGGGGCAAATGATATGGACTGAAAAATAACTCTAAAGATATAATAAATAAAACATTAATTAGACCTGAAATGGTCCAAGAATTAAGCCCAATTAATGAGACTCGAAACCTAATTACTTATTAATTTCGTAATTAATAAAATGGGAAAATGTAAAGCTCATCAAAATAGTCCAAAGTGTGCCAACTCCATCAAGGAGTAGCCTCCAAGGTATACAAACCTAATAGGAGTCAGCCTCCTACAAAGTAGGATTCACAATCCTGATCTAAGAAGGTGACTTGGCTCCCAAGTCACCCAATTCTACCCTAAATGCAGGGCTCCTGACGCCTATATAAAGGACTTGATCATTCAACCAGAACTACGTTTTTTGGCTTGATTCTCAATTAAGAATTGAGATACATAGGCATCTTGTGAGCACCAATTCAGTCACGAAACAGGAGAACACCCATTAAAGTTCAAAAGCTCTCGAACCTTACTTATTAATTACAACCTATTTTTTAATCCACAATAGATCCCTTGACATACTATAGTACATTTTTATTATTCATTTTACTCTTATTATATAATAGGATATAATTTAATAAATCCATTTATATTTTATTTAAATTATTAATCTTTTTTTTATTTTGATGTAGTTCTAGTAAAAATCAAATACATATTCGAATATTGAATTCAAAAATTCTTATCTATTTATATTATATCAAGATTTAATGATCCAAATTATTTTGGGGTACACAACATAACTAACAAAGTTCTTAATAATTTTTTTATTCCACTTATTTTATAAAAAAATATAATGAATTATACTTTCTTTATAAAAAAACTAGTTTACTAAGCCGCGCTTATAAAAATTTCTCTAAAAATTTGAAAAAAAATCTACGAAATATTTTTTTAAATGAAATAAATAATAATATTTCTAACATCGGTTTTTTTTTTAGGAATTTTGGACCAGAAACTACATTCATTAATGATGAGATGTACTACATTGAAGAATCACAAAAAATTTCAAAAAAGACATCAAAAAGAGAGAATAAATACCAAAACTTTTATCAAAACAATAAAAAAAACTAAATTAGATGGCGTGAAATCTCCACCTTATAATCTAAAGTAGGGTCTGAGTAGATTTGTGTAAATTAGAATTGATATGCGCAAAATGTAATAATACATGCATCCATTTTCTTTCCTTGATAATACAACTAATGTCACGAAATTCATATTCGTTGTAGTATAATTGAAATTTGTCCTCGGTTCCTGTATCTTTACAAAAAAAAAATCAAAACCAAGAGTAGGTGAGGAAAAGTTCGGATATGAGAATATAAATATTCTAAAAGTAAACACAAATATGAGCTCGATAAAATAGAGAGCAAAAACTTTGAACTTTATGAATTTGTTTATATAATCATCTGAATTCGTAAAACAAAGTTGACATCTTCTTGATTTTTTATAAGTTATTTATATAGATTATAGAATTTAATAAGGTTTATAATTATAGGATTATAGATATAGTTAATTGATTGTAGAATTTGATTATATTCATAATTCTTGAAGAATCTATCTTGTATAAATTTCTCTTTTTATGAATTATGAGTAAAAAAGAAATTTTTAATTTTTAGTATTTCAATTTTTTTGAATTAATATACTTATATAAAGGAGAAGACGGGGGTTGTAAGGTGTCGGCTCTCATATCGCTTCGATCCATTTTTCTATTTTTCTCAAAATTTTGAATTAATAATATGAAAGATTAGAAAAAATCTCATTTGCCCTTTCAATCTTTACTAATGGATGAAACTAAATATACAATTTTAATATTATTGCCTTTAAAATCGTTAGAAATGGAGGAAAGAAATATACAATTTAAATATCCTACTAAATTTTTGATTAGAAAATATCTCAATTGTCTTTTAAAATCTTTCCTAATGGAGAAAACTAAATATACAATTTTAATACTATTGCCTTTAAAATTTTTACAAATGGAGAAAACTAAATATAAAATTAAAAGTTTAGTGAATATTAACATTGCATATTGAGCGACCTTCCCTGAAAGATGGTAAGAAAGAAATTAATAAATAAATTTGATTAGTAGAGAACGTTTATGAAAATATTAACATAGTATACCTAGTTTCCTACGTTAGAAAATAGTAAGAATGATATTGAAAATTTATCTAATATTTAATATTAATAATTCATAAATTCGAGTAAATTAAAAAAATAAATTGAGGCGATTTGAGAGCTTCACCCAACCGCCCTCATCTTCTCCGTAATATTTTTCAAATTTTTAAGTGTTGAATCAGAAGAATATTAAGATAATATTTACTTTCCTATGTTAGTAAATACAATCATAAATAAAAAAATTTAGGAGAATATTAAAATTGTGGATTTAGTTTCCTTCATTTGTAAAGATTTTAAAAGAAAAAGTATTAAAATTGTATATTTAGTTTCCTCCATCAGTAAAGATTTAAAAGGCAATTAAAATATTTTCTGATAAAAAATCTAGAAAAATATTACAATTGTATATTTAGTTTTTTTGCATTAGTAAAAATTTTAAAAGCTGTAAAGGTTTCTCCACCTATTAGGAGTGTTTCTTTATACGTGGAGAAAATCTCGAGTCCAAGGAGGAGGTCAAGGACTGGAGTAGGGGTGAGCCTATCCATTAGGGGTTGCGCCATCGCGAACCAGGATAAAATCTTGCGTGTCGTACTCTTTATTTTTCTCTCTTATACTTTCCGCACTTCTGGCTTATCTTATCCCGACTGTGGACCTATCAGTGTTCATAATTGTTCTTTATATAAAGTGTTCTTCCAAGAGTGCACCGAAAGCACAGTTTCAAATAATCTAAAATAGTTACAAAAACATATACTCCCTCAGTCCTCCTCAATTCTTTACATTGGGGGACGGGGCTCAGCACACATTTTAAGGCTCCTTTAATATATACTAGCCTATAACCCGTGCAAGGCACGGGCCTTAAAAAGTAATAAACTAAAAAATTTAATGTGGACGGAAATATTAAATAAAATAAAAATTAATATGATAAATTATAAAATAAAAAACTTAAATATTAATTGGAAAATAAAAAAATATAAAACAATACAGATGGGGCTGAAGAAGATAAATGAGGTATTTTTAATAATATTTTATAATAAAATAATATTAATATTAAGGACAGATAGAAAATCTAACATGTTTTAATTAAAAAAATAATTGCCCGTGATATTTTAGAAGTGTTTTAATTATATTAACTCTATTTATTAAAAAAATACGTTGACATGTTAAATTAAGTAAGTTTTTTTAATAAGGACAAATATAAAAGCTAATATGTTTTAATTAAAAAAAATAACTGTCCATAATATTTTTAGATGTGTTTTAATTATATTAATTGTATTTTTAAAAAAATACGTTCACTTGTTAAAATATGTAATTTTTTTAAATAATTAAAAGTATTAAAATAGGTTTTAAAATATATAAGTAAGGGTTTTTAATATTTTTGGAAAATGAGATTTTAGTTATAACAAATATAAAAGGTAATATATTTTAATTTAAAGGTAATTTCCCATGATATTTTTGGAAAATAAGTAAATTTTGTTAGAAAAAAATGTTTTAACTATAAAAGGCAATCAGCTTGTTACTATTTTTATATTATTTTATTATTTATTAAATAGGTTTTAAAATAAATAAGTAAATAGTGCACCTTATATTTTTGGAAAATAGAGATTTTAGTGATAACAAATATAAAGGATAATATGTTTTAATTTAAAGGTAATTGTCGTGATATTTTTGGAAAATGAGTATATTTTGTTAGAATTTTTTTTTAAAATTATAAAAGACAATCAGCTAGTTACTATTTTTATATTATTTTATTATTTATTAAATATAGTATTAAAATCAATTTTAAAATAAATAAGTAAGGATTGCACCTCATATTTTTGGAAAACAAATATTTTAGTGATAACAAATATAAAAGGTAATATGTTTTAATTTAAAGATAATTGCTATGATATTTTTGGAAAAAGAGAAGATTTTGTTAGAAAAAAAATATTTTAATTATAAAAGGCAATCATCTAGTTACTATTTTTATATTTTTATATTATTTATTAAATAGAATAAAAGACCGAAAACCAAAAATCGACCGAAAACCGAAACCAAAACTTTCAATGTTTCGGATTTAATAATATAGTATAGATTTCGATAAAATTTTTTAAATTTTTTTTTTATAAAAAAATATAATGAATTATACTTTCTTTATAAAAAATATTAACTTATATTATGTAGTAACAAATTATCTTTTTTGACTTTTTTCACACCTTATATTTGCAAGAAACATTTTTTCGTTAAAGTTGACATCAGTTATATAATCATGGCTTGGTCCGTTTGAAAATCATGGCTTGATCTAGGCCTCAGAAGAGTCGTTAAAGCTGTCTGTATAGTGTATACGCAATGCTAACAACCAAAACTTTTGTATTAACGAATTTTAAGTTCTAATACGCAAATTCATGCTAACAACGAATTTTAGGTTTTAATGTATTATTATTGAGTCTCAAATTGTAAACTTTTATTAATATTTTTAGAGTAACAAATATTAGATTTTAATATGTTATTGATAAGAGTCGAACTCTTGAACTACCGTGCTGCGCCCACTTCCAACTTCCACTTTCAGCTCAACTTGGCTACAAAGAATTCTTATTAATATCTTTACCATAAAAAAACTGTGTTTAACAAGAAGGCACATAACAACTGATTGTATAATGAGTTTACTGTTCGGGAGAGCTGAGCTAGAACCCAGACAAGCTCATAGCATGCCGTGCTGGAACCCAAGTTGGGGAATCATTTATATTTGAAACTTTGTCTCTAAAAAAATTGTTTGTTACAAGTTCAGTAATTGCTATTGTACAATGTAGTAACGTCCTCCTCGCAACAAGGAAAGAGAACAAGAAATAAATCACTCTATAGTTATAAACCTAATCTTTATATGTGTAGCAATTAACCTTGTGAGTACATATCTATAATTCCTCCTTATTCAGTTATCCGTTTCATCCTTCCGCGTAAATTCATTTTGCTCACCTTCAGTCTGTGGGAATGAGACTCCTGAAGTACTAGCATATTCATCTGTTCCTAAACTCTAGGAGGGAACTGAAAATAGATAAAACCTTATTTCCATGGGGGCTGATGATGTTTGTAGTTAAAGGGGTAGGGGTCCCATCCACCATCTGCTTCTTTGCGCTTTCCTCCAACACCAGAACTGGAAGCGGATTGCGAGTTGGCCCTCATTTGTTCATCTATTGATATTCCTTGACCAGGGCTAAACAGCGTCAAATTTCCAGCATTTCTGCTTCTCCCCTCGATCATCAACCCAGAATTCAGATCGAAACCGTGCCTGGGAGGCACAAAACCATTAGAGTCAGTGGGTGCAGCAGCCAAGCTCTCTAAAAAAGATGGTTGTTGCGGGAAGGAAGGAGGAAGAGGTTGCACAGGACCTAAAACTTGGGGTACAACATGTGTTCCTCTCGAATCCACCATGTAAGGGATTTGACCAAGTCCATAAATGGCTGAGGAATATGGTACAGTAGGTCCAGATGATGGGCCACTGTATCCATACATGTAAGAATGTGCATACAGCGAGGACGATGCCAACCCCATAACACCGTCGTTTCTTGTCATACTAGCATCCAGTCCAGGGTCCACAATCCTTCCGTTGAATAAGGGAACTGTTTGAGGAACATTATCTTTTTGTCCGACCTTAACTCTGGCACCCATGAGGGAAATTACAGATTCATCTGTTTTAAACCCTCCAGTACCAGAAGTAAATGAAGTCGTAGATGACTTAACAGTCAAATCAGGATGCAAAAATTCAGTAAAAGGAGATGGTTGATCATTCAAATCAATGGTTTTCAGTGAACGCTGCATTGACGATGATGAAGAGGAAGCAGATGGACTGAGTGGACCATTACAATGTGGTAAAACTCGTTCTTCCTTTCTCCAGTGAGATAATGGAGCATCACCACTATCACTAACACAGTTCAGATCCAGCCGCAACAAGTCAGATCTATGTTGACTAACTTCTAAGGAATAGTTTCTAGAAGTCCGGCCAGTTAAATTTGGGATCTCCTTACTCGGCAGTAAATTTGTAATATTATCTTCACCCTCAGCAACATTTAGATCAAAGTCAAGGTATTCCTTCCGCCTAAACAATTTTCTACTACTCCCTGATGCAAAGATAGAATTGTCACCTTCAGATATTTTGCATGTTGAAGCCGTACGAAAAGCACTAGCTTCAGCAGATCCTTTCCATCCAAGAGTCCCCTCAAACTGCAAAGGAGACAGATGCAAACCAGAAGTTGCTGCAGCCCTTGAAGCAGAAACAACTGAGATGGCAGCAGTTACTGGGTTAATTTGGTTATCAGTATCAAAATCCGACAATACATCTTCATTTAGATCAAAACCACAGACGTTATTATCTTCTTCAGGTTCTTTATTCAGAGCCACTTCATTAACCCCTGCAGGCTCAATATCAACAATGCAATTTCCCCTTTCATTGGCTAAGTTTTTGGCTTTGACAAAAACCTCGTCTCCTACAACAGCAGAAAGATTTCGTCCAGTTGATATGTCTTCAAATGGGCGATTGATTACTCTGCTGTTCTTTTCACTTATAAAATCTGGGCTTTCTAGCAGCCGTTTTCCATCACCAGACGTTCTCTCAGAAGAACTACAACTTGGTTCTCTAGAGTCCACTTCTCTTTCCACTTCTATGGCGACTTGTCGAGCAACCTCTAGCGGATCAAACATGTCATAATCAAGTTGAAAACCAGACTTCTTTGCAACAGAATGTTCCTCGTCCGCCTCTGACATGGAAATATCAATATCATTTCCCCAAACAACCTCATCGTCGTCATCGTCATCGGTAACAATTTGACTATTTGATTTTTCAATTTCTCCCGTGTTCTCTTTCCTTGATAAATTTGTAGTTAAAACATCATTTTCTTCGAAAACATTTTGACCGTTTGATTCTTCAATCAACTCTATGTCCTCTTTTCTCGATAAATTTGTAGTTAGATCCTTATTCCCGAGATCAACCTCGTCTTCTTCGTAAACATTTTGACCATTTGACTCTTCAATTGCCTCTGCACCCTTTTTCACTGATAAATTTTTAGTTAGATCCTCATTTCCCTTACGAACCTCAGCTTCGGAAACATTTTGACCATTTGATTTTTTAATCGCCCCTGTGTCCTCTTTCCTTGATAAATTTGTAGTTAGATTCTTATTCTCTCCCATAATGTGCTCATTCACATAAGAACCTTGCAAAACATCGGCAGGATCTGTACTTTCAAATGCCGATACGTTACTGCAAGGATTTGGAGATTTGCTATCACACATATCATCTTTCCCCTCAGACACCTCCTTTTTAACGTCACCACAGAAATTGTTATTGAGACAAGGGTCCTCTTTTTCGACATCAACATCTTTCCCATTGTTCTCACCTACTTTCGACTCCACAGTATTTGTAGTATTAAAAGAAAAAGAAGTGTCTGTTGTACCTAAGCTGTTACACCTTCTGATCTGCAGCATCTGCTTTGCTTCAACATGCTCATTTGAGTTGGCAACATCTAACTGCCCTTCAAGCATCCTTTGCCCTGTGGTTGCTTGTACTTGATCTGTTGGGGAATTTCGCAAAAAAGAACTGTTTTCACCGACATGCTTCAACGTATCAGAGTGGACAGGATTCGGGGATTGATCATGTATGGATGCATGGTCAAAAGTTATATCAGTTGTTGGGATAGCCAAGTCCACAACTACTTCAGTTTGCACAGTTTCAGGAGATATTGCTGGCATGATTTCATCCGTAGCCGGTCCTAATTTTTTTTCTTCACAATTAATACCCCTGGAAGTAGAAATATCTTCTGAAGAGCATTCTGGCCGTTCATGCTTACCAACGAGATTTCCATTTATGCCCACAAGATTATCACATACTCCCTCCGCTTTATCAACATCCTTGTGGACCACATTACTCTCATTATTTTGCTTCCAGATGTCAACCAAGGCTCTTGCCCTATCTTGAACCCTGGAACTTTTGTTACTAAGAAGATCTTTAACTGTCATCATGATCCCCGAAATGACTGACTTCTGCTTGTCTATAAGAAGCTTTTCAATTGCTCCCAACAATACAATTACGGCTTCTTCTATTAAGTTGTCACCTGTTTCTTGGAAACACTTCTGACCATTTTTAAGCCAAGTATCAAAATAACAGAGCCCATCTGACTCGAGAAAAAGAGCAAGACAGTTCTTGTTCTCAGTTGCTGCTATAGTGTGTGCAACAGTACACCACTGTCTGGCTGAATCACTAACATTCTTTGTGATATTGTGTTTGTCTTTCTGCAATACATTAATCAGTTCCTTTACACGACCAGGAGCTGTCAGCCCTTCTTTCATCTCAGTCAAGGTAAAGAAGTCCACGAGAGTCATATTTAGTGTAGCAACTAGTATTTACAGTATTTCATGAATCCATGAACACCGGTAGCTTAAGTTCTTTCTTCTAAAGATATAGACAACAGCTGATTAAATAATCTGCACATTGAACTGCAAAGATCACAGTAAATTAGTCTACAGTATTGTTGTAAAAGAAAAACCGCAGTTTAAACATTGAGCACAAGAAGAAAAAAAGTAGACTATGTTACCCTGACGTTTTGTTTCACCTTGAGTAACCGGGTTAGACACTCGAAACGGCTATGTACACTCAGATACTTCATTAGGGACAAAAGAATGCAACACTAAGTAAATTGTCAAGTCCGACACTTGGACACGCACCCACACTTCCCACAGAATTTGGATGGTATTTAAATTAGGAATGTTCATATTAACTCTAGGTTTTGTATTCTATTAGGTAATTAACTTAAACTCTTCCAGTTAACTACTTAAATCCAATCCAAAAATGGACAGAAACACAAAGAAGGTAATGTAGAAATTGCTGCATTAATATTCTTATAACAGCGATTTAATATCATGTGTTTTTTGGTCAAGGCAAATAACAGAAAATTTTAATACTCACACCGTCACACGCATGTGCCTCAACTGAGGCTTGAAACCTCCACCTTGTTACCAAAGGAAAAGAGGGTATCCGCTAATATCGATGTTATGTTATACTTGTTGATGCCAATGTTCTACTACAGATTTTACTTGAGATATATGTCTTACAATGAAAATAACTAGCAACCAAGTGGATTGTAGAGTAAAATATAATGGTTACATAACACATGATTCTAGGTTTAACATTAAAGCCGCAAAATATCCTGCACACTATTGTATACTCTATGGAATAGCAGCTTTTCTTCCCTCGACAAGTGTGTGTGGCAGAGAAGCAAACAGCTGAATTATTGCATAATCATATCAAGTCTCAAGAAAAAGATAGAAATTAACTGTATTGGTTGAAGAAAAGGTTTAAATTAGGAGCAAGGATCAAATTAGATATACTACTTGTCAACGATACCCATAATAAAAGAAAAGACATTCAAGTTAAAAATTTTGGTAATTCACAACCAAATTAAAATTAGATACTATAATTATAACGCATCATGATAGTGCAGTCTAATATCTTTTAGATCAGCAATCTTGACTTTATTGCTTGCCCTGCTTTCCTAATACACCAAATACTAGCAAATTGCAAAAGATATCCAAAACATGCAATGAGCTAGACCCCTATAACGTATGTCCAATACACTACTTAAATAGATCTGTACCACTTGCAATATATTTAACATCACAAGGATTGCCTAACATGTAAATGTGAGAATACGTCTAATCAGGTCATATAGACTTGGGTGTACCAAGTCTATGGCCTGATTAGATATGCCAAATATGCTAATGTGTCAGCTCGAAAGAAAAATCTTAGATATGTGACCTTGTGGTTCAACTTAAGGCTACTAAGCATTCTCATTTTATAACATGAAAGTAGGTATATTTGAAAATCTACCATTACGGCTACTACGGGCTTTACGCAATTGCTTGAATTATATAGACATTCCTTCAACAAAACATAAGTCACCGGTAGGATCTCCAAGACCCACCATAGCAAAGAAGCCAGTTTCGTATTAGAACTAGAGAATCTAGTTATTTAAAAAGTCAAAGTACGTTAACTATCTATACGCTTAAGACACAGTAAGCTCTGACAAATTTAGTTATAAGTGTACAATACCGGCTAGTTCAATATCTTTCATGCTTTGGCATCAAGAGAACACTGTCGTATTAGCAGTAGTAGGTAGACAAATAAAGGATGGTCCAAGTAAAACACCTGTCCAACTAGCTATTTGTGAAAAAAATTCATTCATAAGTGGAATATTAATAAATTGTAATCTAAGATGGACAAAGAATCCCAGCAAGTGAAGGATTAAAATCTGAGAGTATTTCAACAACATGAATAGAATAACAGTGGCAAAGAATAGCCAAAAGCCACAGATTTATATAGAATTATGGCCCCATTATATAAAATTTTAGAAGATTATAGAAGAATTTAAAAGATTATAGAAAGTTAGACAGATATAAATTAATTTTCAAATGAACCAAACATGCAAAGGATTCAATTACAAGCTTCAGTGGAGGAAAACAACTAAAACGAAAACCAACAAAAGCACATTGATACACAGCAAACACTATAAAGAAAGCTAATTGTAATAGTAAATTACCAATTGTCTCAATGCCCCGCTACAAGTATAATCTAAACTGTACTTTATCCGGGTGATTGTTAAACAAAAAAGGGTCACCCTGAAAACAATGGAAAAGGAAATCATAAATATAAAAAGAAGCAAAGCTCTTAAAAAACAGACAACTATAAAACCGAAACAGACATAATTTGAACAAAAGCCACAAAAAGGAGATTAATTAATCCAAGGCTTATCACCTAGAGGCTAAAGGTGATTCAACAATACAAACAAGGTTATAAGGGAATGAATGACATGTTAAAAAAAAAACAAAAACAACACCAGAACTGAAATTACTAAAATTCAAAAACAAGGGTTTAACGGAATGAATTAGAATGAACTGATTCAGATATGAAAATTAAAAAACATGAAAAAGATCCAGCAAGATGGTAACTTTATACTATAATTTTAAAGAGAGGGAGAGAGAGAGAGAGAGAGAGAGAGAGAGAGAGAGAGAGAGAGAGAGAGAGAGAGAGAGAGAGAGAGAGAGAGAGAGAGAGAGAGAGAGAGAGAGGGAGTGAGGGAGGGAGCGAGGGAGCGAGGGAGAGAGAGAGAGAGAGAGAGAGAGAGAGAGAGAGAGAGAGAGAGAGAGAGAGAGAGAGAGAGAGAGAGAGAGAGAGAGAGAGAGAGAGAGAGCGAGAGAGAGCGAGAGAGAGAGCGAGAGCGAGGGAGGGGGAGAGAGCGAGAGCGAGGGAGGGGGAGAGAGAGAGAGAGAGAGAGAGAGAGAGAGAGGAGGAGAGAGAGAGAGAGAGAGCAATACCAACCCCCTTTGTGATTCTCTCGACTCTTGTCTAAAACTTTGAATCTATACTTGCTCATTAGTTATTACTGCTCCCTCAATCTCTCTATGAATAACAAGAACATATCTGTCTCTGTACAAATGAATCTACCACTAAAATTTTGGTTAACCAAGCCTTCCTTACTCTTCTGTCTGTCCTTTTCCCAACCACGGAATACTACTTTCTTCGATGTTTTTTTTTTTTGCTAAATAACTTTCTTCAATGTTCCTCGCTTCTTTTTCCGTTTTAAATTTCGTTTATTATTATTTTAATTTTCTTGTAAACTAGGAAATTTTCGAAATATGTTATTTTTTGAACCGATCCAAGTCGAAATTATTAACTTAGAAAAATTATTAATTTACCGAATATTAATATGCCAAGGCTTTACTGTATATCCGGTAAGTCGTAACCAGGGATGCTCATGGCTCGGGTTCACCGGCCAAGCGGACCCAATTTTCAATTCTTTTTCTACCCAAAAACTTTGAACTATTATAAATTGAATTATAAATAAATTCACTTGCTTAATTCGAATGTAAAAAAATAAAATTCGAATTACTAATATTTTTACCGTAATCTCTAATCCAATTTGATGCATTGATATATCACTCTTAATTTGATAAAATCTTTAAATTTGATGTAAGTGTCCTTATCTTCTTAAATATACTATTTATTAAGTCGCGCTTCGCAGTGATTTTGTAATAATTTTTTAAATTTTTTTTAATTAAATTTTTAGATAAAATAATATTTCTAGCAAAAAATTAAGGTTTAATTTGAATTTTCCGTTTCGTCTTGGTCATTTACCGAAATTTTGAGTAAAAATAACAATGGTCAATTGTTTAACATTTTCCATTATTTTAATATAATATGAAATATTAGTATATTTATCACTATTTTTATTTTTCTCAAAATTCATATTTTAACTTCTAGTTTAAAATACATAATATAACATCAATATTAAATTCTAGCATATAATATGTTTTTTCTAATGAATCTCTCTCTCTCGTTAACATGTTTCCTTCCAATGATCCACTTTCTCGTTTTTACCAAATCTAAACAGATAACAAACCTATTTACTAAATAAATTACATCTTTTGTTAATCAATTTTATTTTATCATAAAATTTAATTTAAATATTTTAAAAAATTACAATTTTTATTGTTTAAAATATAGGTACTCGATAAGATAAAGGAAAAAAATAAGACTTTTATATTTTATTTTATTTTATAAAAACTTGCATTTTATGTATAAATTAACAGGTAAAACTTAAAAAATGATTTTTAATATATAGGTAAAACATATATGATAAATTAAACATGAGTTTTTTTACAAAAAAAAAATATGAGAACATAATTTTTGATAGCTTTTTTAGGAGAATATTAACATGATAATCTGATTTCAAGATAAATTTTAGAAATTCAAAAAAAAATATGTGAGAATATTAATATTGTAACTTGAGTTTAATAGAATATCAACATAGTAATTTGAATTGAACATAAATTTTAGGAGAATACTAAAATAGTAATTTGCTTTAAGATAGTAATTTAGTTAAAAAGAAAGTTTACGAGAATATAAGCTAATAAAGATTTTCATTACTAAAAATTTAAATGACAATTTAGATAGTTTCTAACATTTATTGTTATTAATTCAAAATTTTGATAAAATTAAAAAAATAGATCGAGAAAATTTGAGAGGCGTCGCATCGCCGTACTTATATAAAAGAGAAGACGGAAGACAAGGTGACGTCTCTCAAATCGTCTGACACCTCACAAATTGTCTTTTTTAATATTTTTCTCGATTATAAGATAATAAAATTTTTAGTAAATAAATTGGACTCGTAGGATAAGTTTAGGAAATATTAATATAGTTTACTTAGTTTCCTGCAAAAGAAGATAGTAAAATAATATATTTAGTTTTCTATGTTACTATATATATTCATAAATAAAAAATGGGAAATTATCAAAAATACTACTTTTTCTAAGTTTTTTTTTGCAATTTTACTATCTTCTGAAAATATTTGCAAAAATACCAAAATATTTGCAAAAATACGGTCTGCAACTACTTTCAACCATCTGCAACTGCAACCAAAATCAACCACAGATGCAACCAAAAATACGGTCAGCAACCAACGCAACCAGATGCAACCGAATGCAACCAGAAACAAACTTTTTAAAAAATGATTGAAAAATAGCTGAGAATTCAAAAAAAATTGTTAGTAAGATGTTTGGTAAGCTCGTGGTCTTGATTAATTCGTTCCTCTGGGGTTCAATAGTTAACTTTGGGGTTCAATGGTTGGGTTTTAGAAATATTAAGAATGAAGAATAATTCATATACGAACTTAGGGTTTAGGGTTTAGGATTTAGGGTAACCCTAAACCCTAGACTCTAAACCCTAACCTACCCTGATTTTAGGGTTGTTTACAACCCTAAAATCAGGACGCCGGAAAAAAAATCATTTTTATTAAAAAGTTGCATATGTGGTTGATTTTGGTTGCAGATGCAGATATGGTTGAAAGTAGTTGCAGACCGTATTTTTACAAATAGTTTGGTATTTTCGCAAAAAATTTAAAAAACAAATAGTATTTTTGCAAAAAAAAATTTTGGTTTGGGTATTTATGAAAAAAGCCCATAAAAAATTTAGGAGAATATTAAAACTGTATATTTAATTTCCTCCATTAGTAAATATTATAAAGTCAAGAGAATATTAAAATTGTATATTCAGTTTGCTCCCTTAATAAAGATTTAATAGACAATTCAGATATTTTTAAATAAAATTTAGGAGAATATTAAAATTGTATATTTAATTTCTTCAATTAGTAAACAATTTAAAAACAAGAATATTAAAATGGGCGATGACCCAATTTACCCACGTTTTAAACAAAAATACCCAAATTGCCTTCATCTGAAATTGTGGCCCAATATACCCCCTGAATACGGAGAATCGTCTTCCGTATCAACCGGATGCTGGAAATCATCACCCGTGTCATATTAATACGGTATCTCGTCTATCGTGTCCTTGAATGTAATACGTAATACCTTCAGCCGTATTCAGACGGACACGCCAACACATGTAACGTAAATCCTTGATATATGATTTGTCATATATTGTTATTAGTAGAATGGTAGTTAATGTAAGTGTATATACATGTAATTGATATGAACATATGAAGGTTAAGAATGTGTGGATGTATACAAGAAGCGACACGGGCAGCCTGAATGAGTTGTCGCCGGTGATTTTTCCGGCTAGTGCGATGATATAATGATGGTGCTTAAGGAGGCAGCCAGTATAGTACTCCTCCGTCCCACTCATTTTTATACAGTTTTTTTTCAATGCTTGACACGCATTTTAAGGTGTATATAAAGTATACTTCAACAACTTATTTTTAAATTATTTTTTCTCTGAATAAAAATTTCAACGTTAAATTTTAATTCAGAAGAAAAAAAATTTAAAAACAATTATGAAAGTATACTTTATAGGAGCTTTAAAATGCGTGCCGAGTCCCCGTGCCCCAATGTATACCATTGATTGGGACAGAGGGAGTATATAGGCCAGGACAGTAATGTGTTTATAAAATTTGGGGTGGGGTCACAACATCATTATTGGTAATGAGAGGCGAAAATAAGGTGTAAAGGGATTTGATTTGACTACTCGTGCTGGGTTGTCCATGTGTTTACATCTCCATAATAGTACTGCCGTACTGGTACTGTAAATGTTCAATCGTTGAATACGTAACGCGAGATATCGTATTAAGTGGGTAAATAGGTTCTCAAATTTGAGAAAGGGTATATTGGACCAACCATTGTCAAATGTGGGTAATTAGGGCATTTTTTCTATTTATTAAAATTATATATTTAGTTTTCATTAGTAAAAATTTTAAAGACAATTGAGACATTTTTGAATCTTTAATATTAATAATTCAAAATTTTGAGAAAATTAAAAAATTAGATCGAAGCGATTTGAGAGCCGCCACATCACCGCCCTCGTCTTCTCCTTTATATAAGTACTAGTCGACTAAGCCGCGCTTCGCAGCGGCCCTATAATATTTTTGTAAAATTTTAAATATTAACTATTTAAGAAAAAAATCAAGAAAAAAAATATAAATAGTGAATACAATATTTTACAAATTAACATACATAAATAATAAAATAAACTATTGACATATTTTTATACCGATTTTATATCATATTTTCTTGAGCCGACACCCGTTACACTAAATACATATAAAAAATAGTAAAAATATGAAGTAATATAAATTTAAGTATTAACCGCCACTTCAAACTTCAAAAATTTATATTATCACAAAAATTACAGATTTCTTAAATATCCCTAAACTTACATGCCGATTTTGTGTCATATTTTATGAGTCGACGCCTATTGCATAAACACATATAAATAAAAAAAATAAAAAATATGCAATAATAAAATTTAATTATTAACTGCCGCTTCAAACTTCAACCATTATTATGATAACAAAAATTACAAATTTTTTAAATATTCCTAGACTTTATATGCCAATTTTGTGCAATACTTTCTTCATTTCTTGAGCCGACGCCCATTACACTAAATACATATAAATTAAAAATAATAAAATTTACCAATAATAAAAATCTAAGTATTAACCACCGCTTTAAGTTTCAACTATTTGTATTATCACAAAAATTACAAATTTCTTACGGATTCTTTTATACTTATTTATTAACCGAATATTAATATAAATTCATTCATTAGCTTTATATTATTTTTGAACAAATAATATAAATATTAAAAAATACAAAATTAAATCTTTTTGGTGTTCTTAACCCTAATAATATAAGTATTAGATATTAACATGTCATTCATGGTATTTAAATTTTAATACAATATTAAATTTGTAGTAATAAATGTTAAAGTTTATACATTATTGATGTGATTCGAACCTTTAACTTATATTAAATTTTATTACTCTATTTAAAATTTATTTAAATATGTTGTTAATGGGTTTTGAATTCTCTTTTACTCGGTTATTATTATAGACTTTTAGTATAACTATAGATCTTCCTAGATAAATATTTTATTTAATATATCATATATGAGAATTCATCTCTTGATTTATGGTAGTACTTTCCTATCATCACTCACTCCCCATTTTCATTAATTTTTCTTAATTATTATCATTTAGTAAATCTATCTCTTTATTGCGTGTTTTTATACCCATTTTTTTAATTTCAACTACCCATACTTTTGGGTTAATTTTCTATCCTCATCGGAGTTTGTTTTGCTTTCATGATCATAGATTTACAGAATATTTGTGATATTAATTCAATCTTGAGTTATATGAGCTTGCAATAATGATCAATTTTTCAAATATTTTTTGATAAATTAATTTTACGTGTTTTTCACGATATATGGATCATTCAATTGTCTCTTTCAAAAGGCGGTATGTTCAAGCGATGAAAGTGAGAGATGTTTCACGAAAAAAAAAATTACTCAGTAATCATAATTTTGATGAAGAGATTATTCATTTGATATATTTTAGTATGTATTCATTACAATTTCATTATTTTTGTAAATACCTTATAATTTTTATCACAGAATTAATTTTAACTATAAAAAAATATTAAAAATAATATAAATATCATAATATATTTTTTGACTTCTTTTTTCATGGACTTTCCACACCCTAAGCACATAAACATATAGTACTTAAAACAGATCAAATGTACTTTCAAAAAAATAAACAGATCAAATGAAATTTTAACGAATCAGGGCCCGCGCCATCATGATGAAGGCCCTATGCAAAATTGTTAAATTAGGCCCCCGTATATTAAAAGCTCAAATTTTTTATCGTCGACAAACAGTAAATATTGTCAATATAGTCAAAATACAATCGAAAAATTCCTAAAATTATAGACAAAAAAAAATTCCTATATTTGTATAAAATTAATTGAAAAATAGAAACCTGCAAACTGCAATTACTTGCTTAGAAAATAAAATAATACACTTAAATACTTAATACAGTTAAACCTCGATTAAGTAATATCCGATAAAGTAATAACCTCGCTTAAGTAATAAATTTCGTCGGTCCCAACTTGGGCCAATGTTGTAAAGTAAAATTCTCGCTAAAAGCATAACATAATAAAAAATTAGAAAGTCATTAAGGGCCCAACTAATATGTAAAGTAATTATCCAAAATTATATATATATACATATATATATATATATATATACATATATATATATATATATGTATTGTATATGAGTTACAAAATTTAATTCTTTTTAAAATATGAATATATAGTAGTAGTTTGTTTCTTCTTTCCACCAAAGCCAAAATTAACCTCATCTTTGACTTTATGTAAATCATAAATAACTCCTGGTATGTTTTGCTCGTGTTGTAACAAGTAATTGTTCAAAGTGTTGATTGCTTGAAATGCTTCCTTTGATGACACGCTTGGGATGACATTGCTATCATCCGGTTCAGGATCAATTCCTTTATCAATGTTCATTACCGACTTAATGATTTCTTCATCCGTAGGTGATTCCATAACCGCATCATTCTCGCTTGGATAATTTAAGAGATGTTCAACATTCATCACATTTCTATATCGTAAATTAGAGATAGCTTCATTTAATCCTTCGATGCCTTCATTTATTTCACTAAATTCATGTTCATCATTTTCTTTTGAACGAATCTTGCAATGCCAAAAACAATTTGCAATTGTGGTTGTTTTCACATCAATATTCCAAGCCATGTTAGCAATACTAATAGCATTCAAAATACATTGCATGTGATTGATTCTTGTTTTTAAACATAATGTATTGTAATGCGTAAACATAAAAATTCGGTAAAGTAATAAAATATTACTTTATCAATAAAGTAATAAAATATTATTATATCGATAAAGTAATAAATTCGGTAAAGTAATTTTTTTTCCCGGTCCCAAGGGTATTACTTTAAAGAGGTTTAACTGTAATAGTTTGCTCTGTACCAGAGGCTCCAGAGCCCAGTAATACTACAGTTAAACCTCGAGAAAATAATACATGAGAAAGTAATAACCTCAATGAAATAATATATTTATCCGGTCCCGACTTAGGTTTATAAGATAAAGTAATATATTGCTAAAAGCATAAGATAATAATTTTTGGAAAAATTCTTAAAGTACTAAGTAATATATTTTATTAATATATCGATAAAGTAATGAACTTGATAAAGTAATATTTTTCTCCGGTTTTAAGTGTATTATTTTAAAGAGGTTCACCACGTCATAGATTCACTTACGCAACACGTTTTTTTAGTGTTGCATTGAAAAATGTTGTAGTGGCTATAAATTTTACATCTATTGCAACACATCTTTTTTGATGTTACCGTATATATAAAAATGGCGTTGTAGACTTGTAGTAGATAAGAAAGGTTACAGGTTGCAACACTAACGATAGAATGTTTATGTAATATACTATAACCAAAAATTATATTTTTAATAAATAATATTGAAATAAATAATTATTTTCCATGAAGATGAATTCATGATGAAAAATATATAATTACATTTTCCAAAATTAACCGTGTGTTATTAGATTCAATTATGACATTTTCATAAAAATGATATATATTTTTATAATTTGAAAAGGTCCAAACTATTAAAGGAAGTAATAAAGTTATTTAAAAAATTTAAAATAAATAATTATTTTGCATGAAAATGAATATTTTTTTCCTAATATCATTTTAAATTCCTAAAAATAACAATTTATTAATGGAGTTATTTATTATATAATTTATAAAGTAAATATTTTTGATAAATTTCTAAAATTATCAAATTATCATAAAAGTAATAACTTAAATTAAAAAAAGTACATGCGAAATGATGGCGGGCATCGAAAATGCTAGAAGCGGAAAAATTGCCGCCTTGTTTTTTGACAAAAAAATTAAACGAAAAGTTTACAATCTCTCTCTACCACTCTCTCTCCCTCCCTCCCTCCTTCTCTCTCTCTCTCTTAGTAGAGCGACTTTCTTTCTGACTATAAACATATTGGTTCTTCAACAAAAGGTTTTTTTTTTTCAAGATTTGGGGTTCGTTCAAGCTTCGTTTAGCTTACGGATCGAGGGGGCTAATTTAATCGAGGTTTTGATTTTGATTTCCATTTCAATTGAGTTTTACAAATCGAGTTAAATTAGGGCTTAGGTTTCTTACAAATAGATACTAGATTCTTTAGTCAGGGCTTCTTAAATTGGGTTTTTGCTTCAAGCTTCAATAATGTTATTCTCAATTGGGGCTTATTCAATTTGGGTTTCACTACTACTGGGTTGTTTCGGTATCGATTCAATTAGGTATTACACTTATAATTTGTTTTTTGATTTGTATTGTTAATGTGTGTATGTGTGCTTCAAATGTTCGATGTGTTTTATTTAATTCATCTCTGCTTTCACATTGAGCCTTCAATCGAGCATCGACCTATTAATCAACCATGGTGTTAATCTTCTCGATTTTCAATTGGGTTCTTACTAACTTTCTAGGTTTCTAATTTTAGGGTTTTCAATTGGGTTCTACCTAACTTTCTAGATTTCTAATATTAGGATTTTAATTTGGATTCTACAATTTTTTCTTCACTTGCTACTTGCCCTGTTTTGTGCTTCTTTTTTTTCACTTGGGTTCTTCCTATCTTTAATGTTTTATAACATATTCTGGAGTGTCTGGTTCAAGGAGGAGTTCCAATGGCTCTTCGGGGAGAGATACTTTGCAAATTTCTTTGGTTCCTTTTTGTATGTTATCTCATATATAAGAATAAGTTTGAGGTGTGTTGTACTTTTTACATTGCAGTTTTGGCAAACCTTTGTGGGTGTCAGAACACGTAGGGTTGAGAAATATTATCAAGATTTGCTAGCTCTGGACACTGGTTCTGGTGATGTAACTGAAGATCTTAGTTCAGAATTAGACACCAATGGTATTGGTTCAGCGTCCGAAGAACCCATTAATGTACCTGAGAAATGGAAAGGGCAGATTGAGAAGGTCCATTCATACATAAGATCAGAATCTGCCAAATTATATTTCAATTTTAACTGTAATTTAATTCATAAAATTCGAATATAAATAAAATTCATATGGTATATTATATGCAGGATTTACCTCGGACTTTTCCCAGTCATCGAGGATGGTAGAAATTCTTTGAGGCGTTTACTAATAGCATATTCTAGGCATAATCCTTCTGTTAGGTACTGTTATGCACTTGTTAGCTTTGAATAATATATGTTTGTTATTGGTTTAAATGAGTCTGTACCCTCTAATTATTGGTTAATTTGTATACACATGCCATAAATTTCTTTGCAGACTTATTATTGTTTTTGATGCCCAAGGAAAATGCATTTTGGTGGGTTTCATTTAATTTTTTTTGTATTATCTTCCAATTAAATACAGCTCAACTTATTGTGGAATAAAAGGTGTATGCCTTAAACCACTATGTTCTATCTAGTATGCCTTCTCCCTGTTTATGTACAAGTGCAATGCCTATCAATCTAAATTCATTCTCTGTATACTGTTTGAGGGAAAAATAAACTGGCTTTGGTTATAAAGACTAGATTTTAAGGTAATTTTATTTGTAACTTATGATAATTGAAATATTACGATAAATTTTTGTCTTGCTTTTGAGTGAAATATTTATTTGGTAAAAATATTAACTTTGTATAACACATGTCATGTCTTTTTGTATAACTTATCATAAAATAGTTTATTTCTGCTCCATGCAGAATCTTGCTTACATAGTAAATGGATTTCTAAACCTTCAATTCCTCCTTAACCAAAACTGCCCCAAGAGCAGTGTTTGAGACTGTCAAGTATAAGTAGAGTGTCTCTCCCAGTTTTGGTTTTGCCAACAATGGTGCCTCATCCATGTACTTCTTCAAGGCCTCAAAGGCTTCCTGACTCTCTGTTGTCCATTCAAAAATTTTCATATTTTTCAGAGCTTTGAAGAAAGGCAAGCACTTCTCTCCAGATTTGGAGATGAACCTTCCTAGTGCTGCCACTCTCCCGGTTAGTTTCTGAACGTCCTTGACAGATCGTGGTGGTTCCATGTCCATTATTGCTTTGATTTTGTCGGGATTAGCCTCAATTCCTCGTTTAGAGACCATCAGACCCAAGAACTTTCCTGAGCCTACGCTGAAGGCGCACTTAGCTGGATTTAACATCATCTTGTGGTGCCTCGGTACTTCAAATGCTTCCCGAAGATGATTTATATGGTCCGCCTTGTCGAGGCTCTTGACTAACATATCATCTACATAAACCTCCATGGTCTTTCCAATGAGGTGCTCAAAAATTTTGTTCACCAACCTTTGATATGTCGCTCCTGCATTCTTGAGCCCAAATGCCATAACCAGATAACAATAAACACCAAAGTCAGTGATGAAAGATACCTTGGGGGTGTCATCCTTGTGCATCTTGATCTGGTTGTACCCACTGAAGCCATCCATGAAGCTTAGTATCTCATGCCCATCAGTGGAATTTATTAGAGTATCGATTCTTGGTAGAGGAAAACAATCCTTAGGACATGCATCATTCAAGTCCGTGAAATCTACACACATTCTCCACTTTCCATTGGCTTTCTTAACCATTACCGGGTTAGCCAATTACTCTGGGAATTGGATTTCTTCAATGAATCCTGCTTCCAAGAGCTTATCCACCTCTTGCTTTATTGCTTATTGTCTTTCTGGATCAAAGTTCCTTTTCTTTTGCTTCACCATCTTTCTTTCTGGATCCACATTCAATTTATGAGTTATCAATTGGGGATCAATCCCTGGCATATCAGCTGTTGTCCAAGCAAAAAAATCTTCATTTTCTTGAAGAAAATATATGATTTTGCTCTTCAAAGGTTCAGGTAGTAATGCTCCAATGTAGGTGACTTTTTCTGGCTCACCTGGAACCAAGGGAATATGAATTAAATCCTCAGCTGGCTTTCCCCTTCTTTGTTCATTGTCTCTGGTATCCATGTCTTCAATTGGTAGAACTTGCCCCCCCCCCTGAACTCCATCATGCCTTAATGCGGCTACATAACAACTTCTAGCCATTTTCTGATCACCTCGCTCCTCACAAACTCCATTCCTTGTTGGAAACTTGATTTTCAGATGGTAAGTCGAGGCAATAGCCTTGAATGCATGAAGACCCGTCCTTCCAAGGATTGTATTATAAGTCGAGGTTGCCTTTATGACCAGAAAGTTCAGCATCTGAGTCGCTGTATTCGAGCCCTGCCCCATGGTCATAAGGAGTTGAATTGTGCCTTCCACCTTTGATTCTACTCCATTAAACCCATATATGGGCATATTTGAGGGTGTCAGCTGCGAATCAGCGTATCCCATCTTGATGAAAACATCATGGAACAAGATGTCCACGGAAGCTCCGTTATCAACCAGAACCCTCTTGGTTTCAGAATTGCCTATCACAGGTATGATGACCATGAAAGTGTTTGTCCTAAATCCAATCATGTATGATGAGTTAGGAAGAAATTTCTTGTATTCATATTTGATTTCATTAATGTTAATAAAAGACTTGTTTTGTTACGGGCTTTATCTATTTAAAGTGTTTTAAATAAGATGTTCCATGGTTTAGAGTAAAGCTTCTAGAATTATATTGAGATTATAATAGTGAGATCTAGAAGATGATAACTCTAGACTTAAACAGTTCCTGATCATATGATAACTAATCGGAAGTTGGTGAATCCGCAAAGATTGGTACATACTATGCTTGCTCCCGTTAGGAGGATGTCTGTTCTCATAGGCATTTGTGTGGTGACACTATAGCTAGTATGTATGTGCTTGTTAGGGAATAAGTTTACTGAACATGACTCGATAAGTTGAACAACTAATGGAGTTTACTCACGTGTCAATAATTATTCACTGAGTGATAGTTGTACAAGTGTCCTTAGACTTGAGATCGTTAGAGTTATCTTGTATATAATGAACTATGCTTTGGATTAGTCCTTAGTCTCACGGACATCCATTAGGTCTATTCTGGGCATAAGGATTTGTGTATGGAGATAGTTAACGTCAATAGAGGATCTACCCCTTCCAATATAGGAAGAGAATATCCTATGTTATTCTTAGTATGCGAGTTCTGGAATCTCTAGCCAGAGTGTATGAAATTAGAAAGGAGTTTCTAATTTGCATTAATATGAACTTAGCATTATGAATAAGAAATCATATGATTAAATTTGATAGGCCTGACACGAGATCCATGCCTTGTATTTAATCGGGATATTGTAGGGTAGAAGTAATTGATTTAATTGAAACTAGTCACTGACAGGTTCTTGGTATTCTAAGCAGTGAATTCATATTATCCGGATAGTCGCGATATGTTGAGAAGCATCACTCACGATGTAGAATAAATATAATTAATCAGTTAATTATATTTAAAGAATTATTAGAATTCATATAAATAATAAATAAAAGTTTATTATTATTTATTTCTACTACCGACTTAATATTGAACCTACAGGGTCACACCATAAAAGAATATTTTCTTTGATGAAAAGATTTAAATTATGAGAGAGGAAGAATTATTTTCTAAATAGTTTAGAAAAAGAAATAATGATTAAAATAGTTTTAATCATTATTAAAGAATTTTAGAAATGTGGGGTTAATATATATATATATATATATATATATATATATATATATATATATATATATATATATATATATATATATATATATATATATATATATATATATATATATCATTAAAACCCTAAGAAAACCTTATAAATAGAATGAGATAGTTCATTCTAAGGCATATCTTATTTTTGTGAAAAACCTAGAAAAGGAGCTAGCCTCCATCTCTCTCCCTCTCTCTCTTTTTTCTCTAAAAAGGTTTAGAGTTTTTTGAAGAATTCATCGAAGAAAAATTCTTGGTGGATACCAGTAGAGTGCTTCACACTCTGAGGAGCAAATGCATGCAACCATCAATTTTAAAGCTTCGATTCGCAAGGTATGGTTACGATTCCCCTTGCTCTAGATTTTATATGTTTTTCTATATGTGCGATATATGGTTTTTACGGAATAAATGTTATATCACGTTTCCGCTCATCCGTAAATTCCTTCATTAGTATCAGAGACAGGTTCTGCATATAGAGATTCATATAAAAAAAATTCAGATTTCTTTATGCATGTATGGATTTATTATGATTTTTGCAAGTATATTTAGATTTAATTATGAATTAATTCGAAATATTATTTGCATGAGATTTTGACCATTGATCTGGGTTCTACAAGTGTTGTGGATCATCTAGGTATTTTTTTCATAATTTTGTGATGTGTAGATTATTTGTTATGAATTTTTAAAAATTGTTTTAAATAAAATTCATAAAATAATTATGCATGTTGAAATATATGAATTAAAATTTACACAAGGACCCCATAGATACTTGGTAATTTTTGCTTTTGTTTGATTTCAGAAATCATATTATTTTGATTTTTTATTAATTTATTAATTAATTATTAATTAATTTATTAATATTAAAATAAAATAATAATAACAATAAAGGCAATTAATGGTAGGGCAGTTTTTTAAGTGTTACCAACAGTTACAAAAAAAAAAAAAAAAACTGCTGCTGCTGTCTGCGTGCGTGTGGCGCGCACCCGCTGGGAAGGGGAGTTGCGCATTCCGGAAATGCGTTACAGGTCCGGTAACACATGAGCGGCATGCGTTACACAATTAATAGCATTTAATTGTTGTAACGCACTCCAGTAATGCGTTATAGCCCTTATGTCCATATTAAATTTGATTTTTTTGGAGTTTGGTAACTCCGTTTTGGGCGTGCAATATACCGTTGGATTCGTTTTTCCGAGACGGATCTAATGGAGTGGTCAAATATTTTTTATATAAAAGTTTGGAACTGTTTATATTCCCGGAAGTGTTTTAAAGCATGTACTAATTGTTTTAATTGCTTTTAAATACTATAATAAATCCATACATCATTATATCATTGTATGACATGATATTACTTGCATGATTACTTGTTTATTTATTTTTATATATGAGATATATGCCAATATTTACCATGCGATGATATATTTAGGTGAACTTAAATCAAAATAAGGCGTGCTCTAGAAAATCTAGAATAAGAATCGTTTCTTGCCTTAACAATAATATTATGATTACAATCAAGAGATTCTTGTGTTTGTGAAACACGTAATTAAATATAAATTTTCAATATTGAGAGAAAGGATGATTCTGTCAAAAACAGATTTCGATCTGTAAGAAATGGGTATTAAGTGACGCCTCTTGACAATGCTCCCACCGATTTGGGAATCATCCAATTATCGATTATTGATTTGAAATATTTAATTTAAAAGGAAGAATCTATTTATAATATGATTATGATTGTAACATAATATAATCCCTCTAAAATTAAATAATATCAAGTAGTAATTGACCAATGACACAACGGGCTTGTGTCGGTCATAGCCTTCCAACATGGTAGAAAGTAGTTCTTATTTTTGAATCATTGTCGTTTCGTGCTACAGCCGAGGGATTTGATTTCGAAATAAGAAATACTTGTCTATTACATAGAGATGTGTACAATGAATTAGAATCTAATGGTCGTTACGTGCTACAGCCGTGGGCTGTTGGAGACTGATTCAATTGTATGAAATGTTGGGTTAGACTTGACTTAGAATATTGAGTTTGTCGTGCTACAGCCGTGACTCAATTATTCAAGACGCTAAAGTTTTATTAGGGAATAACATGAGATGTAATTGACAAGAGTTGTCTGCCTACTGAACATCACATGGCGTTTCGTGCTACAACCGAGGTTGTGTGATGGAATGTAGGATCCTTATTCCCACTAGCATTATGAATGCTTAATTTTCCCACTTAGGGGTTGTATAAATTAAATAAACTAGTGGGAGCGACTTATGAATAAAGACCCGATTCATATAGTGTTTTAAAATGAAATTGAATATTTGCTAAGTGTTGTTATGTGTTTATCATTTACAGATTTACTATATACATTATGTCTTCTGCACTATCACTCCGGAGCATACTGGATGCTCACAAATTGACTAGTCCTAATTTTGCTGACTGGCTTCGAAACCTGAAAATTGTTCTCAGGGTTGAGAAGCTGGAATATGTGCTTAACTCACCTAAGCCTGCTGAACCTGCTGACGATGCACATGATGATGAACATGTTATGTATCGTAAGTGGATATATGATGCAAATGTTGCTCAATGTATCATGCTAGCTTCCATGAACATTGAGCTACAGAAGTAGCATGAGCATATGGATGCTCACACTATCCTAACGCATCTACAAGAGTCGTATGATGTGGCGGGGAGGACAGCTCGATATGAGATATCGAAGGAGCTGTTCCGCTGTAGGATGTCTGAGGGATCGTCTGTAAATGACCATGTACTTAAAATGATCAATTTGATTGAACGTCTTGGACAACTTGGTTTCAACATGGATGGGGAGCTGAGTCAAGACTTGGTCTTGCAATCACTTCCGGGTTCATTTTCGCAGTTTGTTGTGAACTTTCACATGAATAAGTTGGACGTCAGCCTGGTTGAACTCCACAACATGTTGAAGACTGCTGAATCGAATTTTCCCTCTAAGAAGAGTTCTGTTCTTCTAATTGGTGAAGGTTCCAATCCTAAGAAAAGGAAGAAGAACCCTCCCAAGAAGAAGAAAGTAGGTGAAAAAAGGTCGGTTCCACCAAAAGCTGAAGACCCCAAAAGCAAAGCTGTTTGCTTCCACTGTAACAAGGTGGGGCACTGAAAGAGGAACTGCAAGGTTTACCTTGCAGAATTGAAGAAGAAGAAGGGTAGTGAGACTGCCGCTTCTGATTCAGGTATGTTCATGATTGAAGTGAATATGTCATTAAATCAAATTGCTAGTTGGGTATTAGATACCGCCTGTGGTTCTCACATTTGCAATTCGTTGCAGGGACTAAGGAGAAGTAGGACTCTTGAGGAAGAGGAGGTGATTCTACGGATAGGAAATGGAGCAAGAGTTGCTGCTGAAGCTGTAGGATCATTTGATTTACATATGCCTACGGGCAAGACTATTGTTTTAAATAATTGTTATTTTGTTCCCTCGATTGTGAGGAATATTATTTCTATTCCCATGTTAGACTTGGCTGGATTTTCGTTTGTTATTCAGAATAATAAATGTTCAATTCTTAGAGATAATGTTCTTTATGGAAGTGGTATTTTAAATAATGGTCTGTATGTATGTGACGTAGAGCATAATTTACTACAAATTGAACATACTAATAAAAGGAAAAGGGATGATGAAAATCTCACCTATTTGTGGCACTGCAGACTTGGTCATATTAGTGAAAATAGACTTCGTACATTGCGTAAGGAAGGGTTACTTGAACCCTTTGATTTTGAATCATATCCTACATGCGAGTCTTGTCGATTGGGTAAAATGACCAAATCTCCATTTAGTGGACATGGAGAGAGGGCTGCAGATTTGCTAGCATTGGTACACACAGATGTATGTGGACCGATGTCTACGCAAGCCATGGGTGGATTTTCGTACTTCATTACTTTCACAGATGATCGATCTAGATTCGGATATGTGTATTTGATGAAACACAAGTCTGAAGCCTTTGAAAAGTTCAAAGAATACAAGTATGAAGTGGAGAAACAAACCAAACATAGTATTAAAACCCTTCGATCAGATCGAGGTGGTGAATACTTGAATGGAGAGTTTCTAGATTATCTCAAAGAAAATGGTATAGTCTCTCAGTGGACTCCTCCATATACTCCACAGTTGAATGGGGTATCTGAAAGGAGAAATCGAACTTTGTTAGACATGGTTCGATCCATAATGAGCTATGCAGATCTTCCAGTATTCCTTTGGGGTTATGCATTGGAAACCTCAACATATTTACTGAATAAGGTACCTTCCAAATCTGTTCCTCAAACTCCATATGAGATATGGAAAGAAAGGAAACTGAGTCTTAAACACGTTAAGATTTGGGGATGTCCAGCTTATGTCAAGAAAGTTGACCTTGATAAGCTGGAATCTCGATCCGTAAAATGTAAGTTTGTGGGATATCCTAAAGAGACTTTAGGGTATTACTTTTACACCGATCATAGGGTATTTGTCTCCAGACATGCTACCTTCTTGGAAAAACAGTTTATCCTTGAAGGGAACAGTGGGAGCAAAATAGAACTTAATGAAGTTCAAGAAGCACAAACTACTACGGTTCAAGAGGAAACACTTGTTCAGACTGAACAACCTTCTGTGGAACAGCCCATTCGTAGGTCAGAGAGAGTGTCTCGCCAACCTGAGAGGTATTATGGCCTTGTCATTGAGAATGACAATGAGTTGTCAATCATTGATGATGACGACCCTATGACCTCTAATGAGGCTATGAGTAGTGTTGACTCAGAGAAATGGAAGAGTGCCATGAAATCCGAAATGGATTCTATGTATACCAACCAAGTATGGACTTTGGTTGAAGCACCCAAGGATGTGAAGCCTATTGGGTGCAAATGGGTATACAAGAGAAAGATTGGAGCAGATGGCCAGGTGGAGACCTATAAGGCCAGGCTCGTGGCAAAAGGATTCAGACAAAGGCAAGGGATTGACTTTGATGAAACTTTTTCGCCTGTAGCCCTGTTAAAATCAATTCGGATTTTGCTTGCGATTGCTGCTTACTACGACTATGAGATCTGGCAAATGGACGTGAAAACAGCCTTCCTCAATGGGAAACTTGAAGAGGAAGTGTATATGACACAGCCAGAGGGTTTTGTTTCCAAAGGGAATGAACACCTAGTGTGTAAGCTGCTACGAACCATATATGGATTAAGGCAAGCTTCTCGTAGATGGAATGTCCGTTTTGATGAGACAATCAAAGAGTTTGATTTTATCAAAAAATAGATGAACCATGTGTCTACAAGAAGGTTAGAGGGAGCGTGGTAACATTTCTTGTGTTGTATGTGGATGACATACTTCTTATAGGAAATGATATACCGATGCTACAATCAGTCAAAGTGTGGCTATCAAAGAACTTCACTATGAAGGACATGGGAGAAGCATCCTACATTCTCGGTATGAAGATCTATAGAGATAGATCTAGAAGAATGATAGGTCTTACCCAAGGTACATACATCGAGAAAGTGCTTAAAAGGTTCAGCATGGAAAACTCCAAGAGAGGTCTCATACCAATGAGCCATGGAGTATCCCTTTCCAAGAAGATATCTCCTAAGACACCTGAAGAAAGGGAGCGTATGAGTAAGATTCCGTATGCTTCGGAAATAGGATCTATCATGTACGCGATGTTATGTACTAGGCCTGATGTTGCTCATTCAATTAGTGTGACGAGCAGATAGCAGTCCAATCCAGGTGAAGACCACTGGAAAGCAGTGAAGAACATCCTTAAGTATTTGCGAAGGACTAAGGATATTTTTCTTGTTTTTGGTGGATCTGAGTTGAAAATAGAGGGTTATACTGACTCTAGTTTTCAATCAGAAAGCGATGATAGCATATCCATGTCAGGGTACGTGTTTACTCTGAATGGTGGTGCGATTAGTTGGAAGAGTTCCAAACAGTCTACAACGGCTGACTCCACAGCGGAAGCAGGGTATATAGCTGCAAGTGAGGCTGCAAAAGAAGCCGTTTGGATGAGGAAATTTGTTTCTGAGTTGGGAGTTGTTCCTAGCATTGAGGAGCCTATTGTGTTGTATTGTGATAACAACACAGCAATAGCACAAGCCAAGGAACCTGGGTCTCATAAAAATACCAAACATGTTTTGCGGCGCTTTCATTTGATTAGGGAGATCATTGAAAGAGGAGATGTCAAAATTGAGAGAGTTGACACACATAACAACGTAGCAGACCCACTCACAAAGACATTGTCTCAGATTCACTTTGATCGTCATAAAGAGAATATGGGTATTAGATACCAGTGTGATTGGCTTTAGTTCAAGTGGGAGATTGAAAGTGTTTGTCCTAAATCCAATCATGTATGATGAGTTAGGAAGAACTTTCTTGTATTCATATTTGATTTCATTAATGTTAATAAAAGACTTGTTTTGTTACGGGCTTTATCTATTTAAAGTGTTTTAAATAAGATGTTCCATGGTTTATAGTAAAGCTTCTAGAATTATAATGAGATTATAATAGTGAGATCTAGAAGACGATAACTCTAGACTTAAACAGTTCCTGATCATAGGATAACTAATCCGAAGTTGGTGAATCCGCAAAGATTGGTACATACTATGTTTGCTCCCGTTAGGAGGATGTCTGTTCTCATAGGCATTTATGTGGTGACACTATAACTAGTATGTAGGTGCTTGTTAGGGAATAAGTTTACTGAACATGACTCGATAAGTTGAACAGCTAATGGAGTTTACTCACGTGTCAATAGTTATTCACGTAGTGATAGTTGTACAAGTGTCCTTAGACTTGAGATCGTTAGAGTTATCTTGTATATAATGAGCTATGCTTTGGATCAGTCCTTAGTCTCAATGACATCCATTAGGTCTATTCTGGGCATAGGGATTTGTGTATGGAGATAGTTAACGTCAATAAATGATCTACCCCTTCCAGTATAGGAAGAGAATATCCTATGTTATTCTTAGTATGCGAGTTTTGGAATCTCTAGCCAAAGTGTATGAAATTAGAAAGGAGTTTCTAATTTGCATTAATATGAACTTAGCATTATGAATAAGAAATCATATGATTAAATTTGATAGGCCTGACACGAGATCCATGCCTTGTATTTAATCAGGATATTGTAGGGTAGAAGGAATTGATTGTACTGAAACTAGTCACTGACAGGTTCTTGGTATTCTAAGCAGTGAATTCATATTATCCGGATAGTCGCGATATGTTGAGAAGCATCACTCACGATGTAGAATAAATATAATTAATCAGTTAATTATATTTAATGAATTATTAGAATTCATATAAATAATAAATAAAAGTTTATTATTATTTATTTCTACTACCGGCTTAATATTGAACCTACAGGGTCACACCATAAAAGAATATTTTCTTTGATGAAAATATTTAAATTATGAGAGAGGAAGAATTATTTTCTAAATAGTTTAGAAAAAGAAATAATGATTGAAATGGTTTTAATCATTATTAAAGCATTTTAGAAATGTGGGGTTAATATATATCATTAAAACCCTAAGAAAGCCCTATAAATAGAATGAGATAGTTCATTCTAAGGCATATCTTATTTTTGTGAAAAACCTAGAAAAGGAGCTAGCCTCCATCTCTCTCTCCCTCTCTCTCTTTTTTCTCTAAAAAGGTATAGAGTTTTTTGAAGAATTCATCGAAGGAAAATTCTTGGTGGATACCGGTAGAGTGCTACACACTCTGAGGAGCAATTGCTTGCAACCATCAATTTTAAAGCTTCGATTCGCAAGGTATGGTTACGATTCCCCTCGCTCTAGATTTTATATGTTTTTCTATATGTGCGATATATGGTTTTTACGGAATAAATGTTATATCACGCTTCCGCTCATCCGTAAATTCTTTCAGACCAGAGGGTCGTCATGAGGAAATTTCACTCCCTCTAGGTCAGTATCATCAAAACTCATAGCTATTTCTGTCTTGGCACGTTTCGGTGCTTCTCCAACAATTGTCATTACTTCTCTAGCATAAGCCTTCCTTGAGTTTCTTGAAGAACCGGCTGCAGTTGGTCCTCCGAATATCATGTTAATGATTGGCCCTCGGGGTCTAGGATTATGATATTGATCATTATCCTTTCTGTCATAGTCTTTTTTCTCATAATTTTCTCTTTGATTTCTATGATTCCCATCTTTAGTGAATTTGTTGAGTTTTCCCCTTCGGATCAGGAATTCGATTTCATCTTTCAGATGTCTGCAATCGTCCGTGTCATGACCAACTTCTTTGTGGAATCGGCAAAATTGATTCTGATTTCTTTTTGACAAGTCAGTCCTTAGTGGTTTCGGTCATCGAAGATCTTCTTCCTTCTCAATTTCCATCAGAATTTGACTTCTTGGGGTGTTCAACCTTGCATACTCCGTGAACCTTGGTCCAAGACTGTACCAACGTTGACCCATGCCCGCAAGGGTTTGTGGAAACGCTCTGCACTTGACTGCACCATTAGTAGGCTACAATAGTAGTGCATTGAAGAAAGTCCTTACATGATTAGTGGGATCTCCCGTTCCATCATAAGCCTTGATGGTTGGCATCTTGAACTTCCTGGATATATGAACGTTCATAATATCCTCAGTGAAGGGGGTGTAGGATCATCAGGATCTCCTAAGTGTAATAACACAGTCGGATCACCCTTTGGGACTTCAGTCTTCTTAGTTTTTCTCGGGGCTGGATCTAAGTTGATCAGCGGGATTCTCCCAGTCCCAGTTGATTGGGTCCGTGATCTAGCTTCTTCTTCAGCCAATACCTTCTTGAGTCTTGTAGCCTCGGCTTCATATGCCGCAATTTTATCCTTGGTTGTCTGGAGTTGTACTCATTTCCTTGGGAGGAACGTCTTCTTCATGAGGCAACATCCCTTTCATCATCAGTTGTATAATTCTCATCCTCGGTATAGGGACCAGAGAAGTCTTGAATCAAAGAAATTTGTTGAGTTCGAGTTTAAGCGTGTGGGTTAGAGGGCCCCATGCCTTGAATGTAAGAAGGCACATATGCTTCGTGGTATGTTGGATTGCCACCACTACTCCCAACTATAGGTCGAGGTGACATACCATAAGTTGGCATCCCAAGAGTTTGATTCGTGTATTGGGGAAGATCTGTGGTATAGAGTTGAAGACCACGTGGTGCGTTCAAAAGCAGTGGAGAGGTTGTGATCGGTTGCTGGAGAGTAGGGCTGAGCATTCGGTCGGTTCGGTCCAGAACCGGACCGAACCGAAAGAACCGAGAACCGAATAATATATTTTTTTGGAACCGAACCGAACCGAAATTATGTGCTGGACCGAACCGGAACCGAACCGAAATAATTCGGTTAATTCGGTTCGGTTTTGAGAACCGAAATTCATAAAAAAAACCTTATATTTTTTGTTGTAAACTTGTAATTTAAATCCTCACTAATCTCTGATTCTTGATTAGAAATAGTAGCAGCAGCAATAAATTTTTAAATTAGAATCTCTGATTTTAGAATCGAATATAGCACGATAGAATCAGGTTCTTTAATCTTTGATTCTTAATTCTTTAATTGGAATATTTGATTCTTGATTATAGATTTACAATTTTAGCAGAGGCTAGGGTTTAGTGTTACTCGTGACTCGTTTACTCGTGACTTGTGTAAACTGATTGAACTACTGATAATACATGCATTAGACTATACATATAAAATTAATATATATAAAATATATAATAAAATATATAATAAAATATTCGGTCTATTCGGTTCTAACCGAATTTTTTTAAAAAGAACCGAACCGAACCGAAATTTATTTCGGTCTATTCGGTCCGAACCGAAAAAACCGAAATTTCAGAAAATGGGAACCGAACCGAACCGAAATTACACGGTTCGGTTCGGTTTTTCGGTTCTGGTTCGGTTCTGCTCAGCCCTACTGGAGAGTAGTCTCTTGAGTCTGATGATTAGATCCATAAACAACCATTTGTAGGGGATTCGTCCCTTCAACCGAGATTGGGATTTCTGGTCCTTGAGTAGTGGTGAGGGGGATACTCGCCCCTTGAGTGCCAGTAGTTGGCGGTGGTTGGCTTCCACGAGTCTCTGTTTCAGAGGTAAGAAGTAGTCCTTCAGAAGTTTGAGTTTCTCGACTTGTTCTCCGTGTATTCGCCATGGTTGATGTTCGTTTTCCACAGACGGCGCCAAATGTTGTGGAATGAAAACTTGGGTGTAATTAATGCTAGGGTTTGAGAGCTTTCGAGCTTTGATGGCTGTTCTTGTGTTCCGTGACTGAATTTGTCCTCATAAGATGCCTACATATCTAAATTCGAGATTGAGAATCAAGCCAAAAAAATTTGTTCTAGGTTGAGGGATCAGGTCCTTTATATAGGCGTCAGGAGCCTGGTATTTAGGGTAGAATTAGGTGACTTGGGGGCCAAATGACTCTCTTAGATCAGGATTGTGAATCCTGATTTGTAGGAGGATGACTCCTATTAGGTTTATGTATCCTGGAGGCTACTCATTGATGGAGTTTGAATTACCTTAACACGTTTAATGAGCTGTATATTTTCCCTTTTTATTAATTACAAATTTAATAATTAATTAGGGTTTCAGGCCTTATTTATTGGGCCTAATTTATGAACTAGCATATGTTTAATTAATATTTCATTAATTATGTTTCTAGGGTTTTATTCAAGCCCATGTCAATGACTTATCTTTTACAAATATTACTTTTTCTATATATTTGAAGTTATAAAAGGAAATTCAAATTTCTAGAATAATTTCTCGACGACTTATCTTTTATAAGTATTACTTTTTCTAAATATTATGAGTTAGAGCATCTCCAATGGAGTTGGCTATATTGATTAGCTAAAATAGTATAAAATACTAATTATGTAAAATTTGTTGAACCTGTAACGTACTGGACTCCTATGATATTAGCTATAACGGTTGGCTATATTTTAAAAATAGTATTTTATAATTATTTGATCTTGTTATAAATGCATAATATTATTCGGATATGGCAATAAGATGACGTGGAATTTGCTACAGAACCCTGGAGGTTCAGCATATATAGCCAACATAAGGAGGTTGGCTATAATTTTAGCTAAGGGGAATGCCCCATTGGAGTGGCTCATATTTTAGAGATTATGTATAATTCATAATTTTGGAATGCCACATAAACTTTTTAGCTAAGGGTTTTGAGCATTGGAGATGCTCTTATAAAAGAAAATTTAAATTTCTAGATGTTATAAAAGGTTTTGACTTTCTTTTCTAAAAAATAAGACTTAAAGAAGGAAGTTTAATTTTAAGTATTTAAAATTAAGGAGCTCTAGAAAATTAGAAAAATATGAATCGAGCGATTCTAGAGTTCCCGGGGGTTTTCCTTTATATATATAAATATATTGATTTGATGGACTTATTAGATTGATTTTCTTTTCCTCAACTGTTTCTTTCTAAATTTATTGTGATATTCTTGCAGTTTCATTGTTTTATTATCAAATAAGGGTCATGTTCCTTGAGAAACCTTAACCTAAGAACCCTTAGAACTCTTACATATATTTTAAAATAATATATATTTATTATATGTAGACCTGGGGCAAAGTTGTCCATAAACACAAGATACACAATTTTGAGCCAATAAATATTTAATTAACAATTATAAATATACACCGATATCGATCACAAAATTCTCCATCATCATCATAAAATTCCTCCATTAACTTTATCATATTTTGTGAGAATATTCAAGTTATGGTATAAACACAATATTACATAACAATATTCGGCAGCTGAACATTTAAATATAAGTAAGTTTAGTTGTAGAACTTTAAAATTAATGTGCTTGACTTCAAATTCGATTGCATGACTTTTAAGTTCAGCGGTAGAACACGAAATTTATAGTATAAAAATAATATGACTAACATTGTTCAACATCTGAACAGTATAAAAAAAATCAAGTTCACTTGTAGAACTTTGTGGAAAAAAGTAAGTTCGGTTGTAGAAATTTGAAGTTCATGTGCAACACTTTTAAAATTCAGTAGCAGAACACTGTATTTATACTACGAAACAAAATAGGTTCTGCAACACAATCCTTTTATCTTAGAAATTATTTTCTTGTATAAATTTTAATAAAATAAATTAATAATTTTTTTAGAAAAAAATTTAAAATTGAAAAAACAACCAAAAGACATGTGAGATAAAAAATTAAAATAAAAAAGAGAAGAATTTAAAAAATGAGTAATTTATTAAATTTTCTTATTTAAATTAATTGAACTAATAGTGTAGTTATTTTATTCCAACAATACCCTTATAAGGATTTTGTATATAAAAATAGTTTGATCTAGACAATTGATCTAGTACTAATCCAACGGCTTATAATAGTTTCGCGGTTCTTTTTTAGTAATTGGTTCTCTCTTGAGCCAAACCCATCAAATATACTATCTATCAATTTATATTTTCTTTTACATTTTTAATAATTCACAAGTTACCCATAACACAAAAGTATGCAAACAAATAATTTTTTCTTTTTATTTATCACTCTAAACAATTTTAAATTATAAATAATAATTGTACATTTGTCCAAACAAACTCTAAATTTGGCTCCATCATTATTTATAACAGATTTATAAATATTTTTTTGATATATTCTAGCTACTTTGGTAAATACTATATATGAAACTTGAAACTTACTTCCAAACCAGAAAGAAATGAATGTTTGCTAATTAATATTGTAGAATTTTGATTAATTTACAACTACATTTTTTCATATTATTCATTTTAAAACTGTTAACCAGTGTCAACCTAAATCCGAACCAATCTATCATGAACCAACTTGTATATAAAATTGGATTACGTCATTTTTGTTACCTTTTATTATGGGCAAAAATTGCCCACCGCGTTTCTCGGCCTCGCCCGCAATCAATGACGTCACTCACTAGAATCATCCTAGACTACATGTTGAAATCGACCTAGGTTAAATGTTACTTAAGGAAGAAGACTAGTAGGGCCAACATGCCCATATCATACATATAAAGAAAGAAAGTTCAAGATAGTACATCTATTGGGCCTAGCCCACGTTCATGGGAGGTGTCGCCCACGAACTAACTAGCAAGGAGACAGCTGCTACATCAAGAAATGAGACATATGACTCAGACTCAATATAGAATCGGCCACGCCCACTTATGAGAGACCTCGCCAACACCTGTCACTGCGCTGCCCACGATCTATTTGACAAGGAGGCAACTGCTACTATCGGGGAAGAAATGTATAACTCGAGCCCAATACATGGACAACCTCGCCCACCAGTGGGCATCACCCTCCCCAGGAGCATTATACAGGATAGGGAACCTCGTCATCTGGAAGCAACCTCGCCCACCGGTGGGGCATCACCCTCCATAGTAGAATTATACATAATAAAGAACCTCGTCCTCAGGAAGCAACCTCGCCCACCGGTGGGACATCACCCACCGCAGGAGCATTATACAGGATAGAGAATCTCGTCCACCGGAAGCAACCTCGCCCACCGGTGGGGCATCACCCTCCGCATGAGCATTATACAGGATATGGAACCTCGTCCTTCGGAAGCAACCTAGCCCACTGGTGGGGCATCACCCTCCGCAGAGGCATTATACAGGATAGGGAACCTTGTCCTCTGAAAGCAACCTCGCCCACTTGGAATTTAAGGATGGGGGAATCTCCCCAAACGAACATATGGAGTACATTGAACACTTGGGTCATACCCAAGCCATCTATTTTACATCAACTTTTACTACTTTGGAAGAGGATTAAACCCCATCCAGGCTAGTAGCCATCACTCTACTAGGGGGATCGAAGGGCATCGCCCCTTAGTGCTCTCAAGGCTTGTCTTTAATTAGTTATTCTTCTATGTGGTTCAAGGTGAGCGTTGACTCTGATAATCTCGGGTCAATGACTTGATCACCGCGCTTTGAGAAAATAGCTGGACTGTGAAGGCCCATGATGACGTACTAAAGGCGGTGGTCTCGGTCCTTTGGGCCTTTTAAAGAAGGAAACCTAACCCATATGTGTTACTTGCTCCCTAAGAACTACGTATGACTTGATCCCTATAAATAAGGGTACGTAGGCACATTGTATGACACGATGCGATCTAACGAAAAAGAGAGAATTCAATATTCGATATTAATTGCGATCAAATCTCACATACAATCTCAGTCATCTCAAATCGTAAACCCTTACCTTCTAACCTACGCTGCACACCGTCGTCAACTACCACCACAATTCCAGCAACTATCCTCGAATTTGTTTTCACCAAATTCTTCCGTTAACAATTGGCGCTAGAAGGAGGTATTTTTGACATCTCCAGAGGAAGGATGTTGCAACATACGAAAGAACTAGTTGATGAAGGTAATCACGTAGACGAGGTTGTGGTTGCCACACAGATCTACCTCCGCCACCACCAAGACAACTAAATCTGAGAGACCCTTAGTATCTGAGAGACAACCAGGTCCTCCTCCAAGGTTAGAGGACATCAGAGGCAGGGACCTATAATCCAGGAACAGGAGCCTACGCCTCAGCAACGGAAACCTACTCCACAACAACAGGGACCTATAATTCAGGAACGGGAGCCTATGCCTCGGCAATGAGAACCTACTCCACAGTAGCAGTGACCTATAATTCAGCAGCGGGAGCCTACGCCTCAGCAGAAGGGACCTATACCTCAGTCACAAGGGCTTGTTGGTGGAACTCTTACGCTCCCCGACTTCGGTGACATAAACATAGATGTTTTGCGGAGGATAATCGCCCAATCAATAGCAACACAAGGTTTTTGAACTAGATCGTCTATATTGATGACATGATGAAGAATATGGCTATTTGTGTGGAGACGGTTAAGAGGGAGATGTGAAGGGATCATTGTCAAAATTGGAGGGTTTGGTTGAAGATATATCGAAGGAAGCCATTTATCCATCAGAGAGAAGCCTCAGCTTGGTATCAGCAACAAGCGTCACCGGCTGGGAAATCAACAGTATCTTCAGCGTCTGCCTCTAAGTGAGACGCCTCTGTGTGAGATACTCCATTTAGGTTCTATCTGATCTTGTATTTATTTACATCATATATTCATTTGTAGCATTGCACATTCTTAGATTTGTGGTTGTATCTGCTCGAAATTTGGTTTTTCAAATGTATTATATCCATGAATTGTTCTAGAGGATGTGCTCCTTTTAGGAGGGTCTCCCTTGGACTACTTTGGAAGATGTCTTTCTCTCTTAGGCCTTGTTTTTTTATGAAGGCCTTTCGGGGTGATCTTGCTTCGAAGACCTAGGCCCTACGGGGTAATCATCTTCTGAAGGCCATGCGAGGTAATCTTGTTTTGAAGGCCCTTATGGGTAATTTTGCTTTGAAGACCTAGGCCTTTAGGGGTGATCTTATTATGAAGGCCCTTCGGGGTGATCTTAAATTTTGTGATTGTTTTCCCCCGGGATTTGGTTTTGAAGAAGACTATGTTTGGAAGACCCCTCGGGGTAGAGCTTATTTTCTAGGGATTGCTTTGAAAGACCCTTCGGGGTAATAGTTGGATTGTTTTGATAGATGTTCTCCTTGTTATGAGGGTCTGCCCCAGATCGCTTTTGGAAAATGTCCCCCGATGTGGAGTCCTTCTCCTGTGGAAGAAGATGCGTAGAAATATAACTTTCCCAGGAAGTGGAAGTCCACTAAACGCATGGAGCTGGAGTCCTTCTATAAAATCCCGCTATTTTTTTTATTTAGATATTTGATATTAAAGAGATTTTATTTAGATATTTATATTAATTAGTACATTCTACAAATTTTTTTGTGCAAGTTAATTCGAATAAGGATAAGATTTAGTATTAAGGGAAAGAAGCGTATAATATTTAAGAATATCGATATCTTTTTATTTAAGTAAATTACGTGTGATTAGAAATTATATTTTAGTAGTTACTTGGAGAAGTCTTAAAATTATTAGAAACAAGTTTTTCGATTACCTTGTTAATATTAGGGTTACGTGCCTACATAAGAATCCGCTGTAATAAAGAAAAAAATCGTACAGCCTAATTCATTTAAGAAGGTACGTTTCTTTGCTAATCGGTTATTTTCATTATGCCTCATGCGTGTACACTGTTAATCGATTGATTGTTATTTATTATTTATTCTATTCATTTTCTTCCTTTTCTGTTCGGTTGTGTATTAACATGAGTACTATTATTGTATAGTAGAAGGAGACCTGCACCTTAACTGTTTATATACTCTATTTGTGAATATTTCGGCATGATTAGGTGTATAGTGTTTTAATTTGATCTTATTAATTAAATTATAGTAAATGTTATTTGGAGGTCGTGTTCCATGCCCACTTCTATTTCTTTTACAGGATTAATTGATTATTTTAGTGTGTTATGTTAGTGTATTGCATGCTAGTTATTAATTGATGGTTAATTTTACGCTAATGCTCTGGATTATTAATTGTATTAATTAAACTTGAGTTGTAGTTATAAATGTGCACGGTTAGTGTTTTAGTTATAAATTACTGTATTCTCATGTCAATATGTCTACCTATATTTCAGTTGCTTTTTCTGCCTAATTGTTTAAATGGGCTAGATTAGTTAGTCTTTGTGCCCTGCATGCGTAGTAATTAGTATATTATAATTTGATTTTTATGTACAATTACTTGTTAAAGAAAGAGATAGAAAATGGGGTGTTTTCTTGACAAATGTAAATAATTGCATGCACTCTTGTTTATCTCTGTTGGTGCAAGTATTAGTTTATGTCTAATCTTAATATGATTAAGTGGCTGCCTGTTTATTACATGTGTGAATTTGTTACATAATAAATGATTAATTATGTTGTGTTTTGTTAAAATTATTTTAGGGTCTGTTGGTGTATAATTTTAGTTTTGGTCGCTTGCGAGGTAAGTATTTTTTTTGACTTATTTTTATTTTCTGAAAAGATATTGATATCATGTTTTTCTTATTTTCGTATAAGATATAAGAATTTTGTTTTGAACTGTATAAGATATAAGAAATAAGATACGAGAATCTTTGAATCCCTCAGTCTCTACGTTTCGAACCCGTTCGTAATTTACGCTATAGTTCTGTAACTAGCCTTAGATACCCTTAGTAGGTGCACAAGCGTGCAACTTTAGATACCTATTAAGGGCGCGTAATTATTGAACTTTAGAAGTCGGTCACTGGCAAAGTGTGGCGTATAAGAATAATAATAAGATCCCTGTTGGGAGTTGTCCCACATCGTTTGTGGGAGGGGCAGATTGTTAGTTAATAAGCAGCCAATTAACTCCGTTAGTATGAGACCTTTTGAGAGTGATCCAAAAACAAACCCGTGCGGGCTCAACCCACAGCGGACAATATCATACTAATGTGGAGTAAAGGCATGCTAGCGGCCCAACAAGTGGTATCAGAGCTATGGTTATAACGGTCCAAAACAATCTCAAGATGGGCTCCGAGATGAACCTATGAAGAGGCAGATGGGCTACCAGGTTGGGCTTAAGGGGGAGGCAAGTGTGCCTTCCAGTATGGGCCTAGGGGGAGCCAGATAGCCATGTGGACTTCCAGTATGAGTCAAGGGGAGCCGGATCACACAGAATGGTGGCAGAATCGGCAAGTGTCGAGCCCGATGTGTGAAGGGGGAGATTGTTGGGAGTTGTCCCACATCGTTTGTGGGAGGGGCAGATTGCTAGTTAATAAGCAGCCAGTTAACTCCATTAGTATGAGGCCTTTTGGGAGTGACCAAAAAACAAACCTGTGCGGGCTCAGCCCACATCGGACAATATCATACTAATGTGGAGTCAAGGCATGCTAGCAGCCCAACAATCCCGACTACTGGGAAAGTGTGGCCGTAGAGCAAGACTGTGGTATTTATAAGAATTTCGTTTCTGTTTTAAATTCTGTTTTTAAATCTATTCTGTTCAGAATTTTTGAAATTATAAAACTTTGGGTTGGATTGCTTTTCGAAATTTGTTTTAAAAATCGATATTATTGTTTTGAAGAATTTGTATTATTAAAACGCCCACTGATTTTTGTGAGAATATCTGTAAGTCAATCTGTTACTTGCTTAGCTTTTTAGCTCACTCTTTTCTAATATTTCAGGTTTGTACATTGTGGAAGCTTATTGAGAATATGGATGTGAAACTGTGAATTTCGTGCTACGTGATTTGATGTAATTTATTGAATAAGATTTATCGTGCTGTTAGAATATTTTTTTGTTAATTACAAGATATTGATTATTGGAACTGTGGAGCTACATCTCAAATTTTCTGTTTTTGAATTATTGAGTTTGACCGCTGCTTTGAATTTTGTGGAATTTTGGATTTAATGAATAAATTATGTATTTTATTTTTAGTTTTGTATTTAGATTAATAGTCCGAAAAGTCGGGCTGTTACACATTCCCCTATGGAAGAAGGTGTGTAGGAATACGACTTCCTCAGGAAGCGTAAGTCCACTAAACTCATGGAGCTGGAGTCCTTCCCATGTGGAAGAAGGTGCGTAGTAATACGACTTCCTCAGGAAGCGTAAGTCCAATAAATGCATGGAGCTGGAGCCCTTTCCCAGTGGAAGAAGTTGCGTAGGAATACGACTTACTCGAGAAGCGTAAGTCCACTAAACGCATAGAGCTTGAGTTCTTCCCTTTTGGAACACCTTGGTAAACCCGTACTTCCGGGGTGCTTATCCGTACTTCCGGAAAGCTCACCAAGAAGATGCGTAGGAATACGACTTCCCCAGGAAGCATAAGTCCACTAAACTCATGGAGCTGGAGGAGTCCTTCCCCTGTGGAAGAAGGTGCGTAGGAATACAACTTCCTCAGGAAGCGTAAGTCCATTAAATGCATGGAGCTGAAGTCTTTTCCTTATGGAAGAAGGAGCGTAGGAATACAACTTCCTCAAGAAGCATAAGCTTCCACTAAACACATGGAGCTGAAGTCCTCATTTGCAGAAGAAGGTGTGTATGAATACGACTTCCTCAAGAAGCGTAAGTCCACTAAACACATGGAGCTAAAGTCCTTCCCTTGTAGAAGAAGATGTGTAGGAATAACGATGTCCTTAGGAAGCGTAAGTCCACCAAATGCATATTGCTTAGAGTGCTCAGGAAAATTTTCAAATAGACAATAAATGAATTCTCTCTAGGAGGCGATTATCTATACATGTTAGCATAATGTGAAGCTCAGGAACATTATACAGGATAGGGAATCTCGTCATCTGGAAGCAATCTCGCCCACCGGTGGGGCATCACCCTCCGCATGAGCATTATACAAGATACGGAACCTTGTCATCCGGAAGAAACCTCGCCCACTGGTAGGGCATCACCCTCCGCAGAGGCATTATATATACAGGATAAAGAACCTCGTCCTCCGAAAGAAACCTCGCCCGCTTGGAATTTAAGGATGGGGGAATCTCCCAAAACGAACATAAGAAGTACATTGAACACTTGGGTCATACCCAAGCCATCTATTTTACATCAACTTTTACTGCTTTGGAAGAGGACTAGACCCCATCCAGCCTAGTAGCCATCACCCTACTAGGGGGTCGAAGGGCGTCACCCCTTAGTGCTCTCAAGGCTTGTCTTTAATTAGTTATTCTTCTATGTGGTTCAAGGTGAGCGTTGACTCCGATAATCTCGGGTCAATGACTTGATCGACACGCTTTGAGAAAATAGCTGGACTATGAAGGCCCATGATGACTGTTAGTATTTGTGCCCTATAGACAATACTATAATGTTCTTGGGAAAGACATTTTGATTATTAATAAATATGTTCTATTGGATTTTCTTTATTTCTTTATTATATCTTTATTAACTACGATATAAATATTAGAATAATAAATGTACTTGGAATATAAGCATGAATTCTATATCTCTAAGTATGTGACTTAGAAATGAGATTATATGAATAGTGTTTATAATCCTAAAGATCCCTAGTCGAGTATTATTATTTGAGGACAATAATAATGCATTAAGACTAGTATGTTTGTTGATAGATGACTACATCTCATTGGTCATTAGTACGGTGATACTAAAGTCAAAGACATAAGTGCATGTTAGAAAAACATGGCACTGGATAGACCCACCGTGTGAATTCTTCATGGTAAATGTTATCAAGTGTCATAAGTAATTCTCACAGTGATAATGGTGTAATGATCCTTAGACTTGAAATCATTATATTTCTATATGAGAATTAATATACTTTGATTCTACTCAAAGTTACCTTTGACTGGGCAATGATAAAGGTGGACATTGGGTATGTTATGAATCATATGAGAAATATGAGTGATAGATATAGGATTTAACCCTCCTATTTTAGGAGTGATATTATTGGCCTCTTGATTGAGTGAGACTAATAAATGCATGGTCAAGCTCAAATAGTGATTTGTTTAAATAGTTGGGTAGCAATGATGTATTACTAGATGCCGCTCATTGTTTATAATTTTATTATGAGATATTAAAATTATTGCCAACGTAATAATAACCTAAATGGTCACACACAAAGAATGTTTTAAACGGAGTTTTATTTAAATTTTGAATTTAAATGAATTATTATTATATTGAATTATTGGATTAATTAAGTAGGACTTGATTAATTATATAATAATTCGAATATAATAAAAATATTACTAATAATCAGATTGGGTTTTGGAAGCCCAATCAGATTAGGTATAGGCCCAAATCTTCTCTCCATATAGATACATTAAGATGTATTATTTTAGGGTGAATTATCTGAACTTTTTTTTTAGAAAAACCCTAGCTGCTCTACATCAAGGAGAGGTGAGAGAGAGAGAGAGAGAGAGAGAGAGAGAGAGAGAGAGATTTGAGGCTGCTTCTTGGCTAGTACCAATTTCCGTTGATTGTTGGACAATCGGACGTTCGTCTGGATACCTCTAGCGCGTAGATCGTTAAGGCAGGATACGTGGTGATCAAACAAACAAGGACCTCCATATGTTTTAATTAGTAAAGCTTCAAAAAGGTAAACTTATTCTTATCCACGAATTAAATATCGTTTTTCGCATGGATCCTGCAGAGGGTTTCGCTAATTTTCTATTTTACGCGTTTTTTTTCCGTTGCGTTTTCATGCCCGAAACCCTTCAATGGCATCAGAGCTACTTGTGAAAAGTTTTAATTCGTTTATATGTTTGCTTTTTTTGATTATAAAAGCATGTTTACAATCTGTCATGACTGATTAGTATGCGATTTTGTATGTTGTGCATGATGTTTAGTTTATATATGTATAAACTGATATGTTTAAAATCTGCCATGACTAATTATTATGCGATTTTGTATGTTATGCATGTTGTTCAGTTTATTTATGTATAAACTGATGGACAGATCGTGTATGGACACAATCTGGAGGTTGGGATACGATCTGTATGTATTAGATACATGATACAGAGATGATGAATCGATAAATTCTATGACATATGCCTTACATATGCCTTACATATTTATTGTTTATGATTGGATCATAAGGAGTAAATATATGATATGTCATGTATTATGTATTAATATGTTCTTAATTGTTAATTGAGCATGGTGTTTGGTTATGGCCTTAAGACCCATAAGTTAGAGGTTTAATGGTTTTGTTTTTAAATACGACTTGCATGTCGTTTATTCTTGTAATGATTAAATCTCGAATGTAACTTGAGTTCCACATGTAAGTTATTTAGTATAGATACGTTCATATTATGTAATGTAATTGATGATTTGAAGACATTGAGGCATTCCAAGAAGGCATTCAAAGTAGTCATTACACATGGAGGCATTCCAAGAAGGCATTCAAATGAGACATTACAAGGAAGCATGAAGAAATGTTTTAATTATTATGTTGTATTTAATACCACCATAGATTGACCTCGATTTTTCCTTTAGCTTGGAAAAATCACATAGGATTGGGTCATAACCAAGCATGTTTATTTTACGCACTTTACATATATGATGCATGCTTTAATTAGATTAAACATGTATGTATTAGATACGTCACCCATGCCATGTTTGCTAAACAAGATAAAATCTGTAACGATTCAAGATTTTAAAATTGAACAAAAACGAACATGAGATTCCTGTGTTTATGAAACACGGAAATAAGTATGAATTTCAAATTTTAATATGGGGCGATTTTGACAAAAATACAAGCAGCGCATGTAAGAAAGACGGGTTTTAAGTGAGACCAATGTGTCTCCTCCGACGGACTGGAAATCAAACCATTGATGAATTTTGATTTGAAGTACTTAGTTCAAGGAAAAATTGGGAATCTCTTGATGATGGGATCATGGTCGTTTTAATAATAAAAATCCCTAAAGTTAAAATATTAATTCAATTAGATGCCTTCCAATGGGCAACACTCGTCAAGACCTAGATCGAGAAAGAGTGGGTTCACCAAAGCGAAGCATTCCAATCTATCGTAGTAAGATGCGATGAAGTAAATGTGATACTTAACTGTTAGACCATTGGGTATGATTTATTGGATAAATGTGAACAAATGTTGTTCTACCAAACTTTCCAAGAGTTATATATGATATAATTGACAAGAGTTGTCTACCTAAATAAATCATGTTTTGGGAGTAAAGCCAAAGCTGACCTTAAGCATGACGAAATATGAATCTTGGCTCACTAGAAATATTTAGAGAAATACTTTCCGAATTAATAGTTAGGGCTATTGATTTGATAAAAATAGTGGGAGATATATATTTTGAATATATATATATATAACTTGAACATAATTTTAATAAATCTGCAACTAACTTATTTTATGCATTTTAACATTGTAGATATCTGAAATGGCAAACTCAAACAATTTCTCTGTGCGATCAGTCCCTGAGAAGGAAAAGCTGATAGGAACCAACTTCCTTGATTGGCAAAGGAATTTGAGGATTGTCCTCAGGCAGAAGCGAAAGCTTTATGTCCTTGATATTCCTCACCCTGGACCTCTTGCTGCTGAAGCAACCGAGGCTCAACAAAATGCTTATCAGAAGCATCTTGATGACTCTACGGATGTTTGTTGTTTGATGCTAGAGACTATGAGTCCTGAGCTTCAAAAACAACATGAGCGTATGGACGCTTATGACATGATTGAGCACCTCAAAAGGATGTTTGAGGGTCAAGCTCGTCAAGAGAGGTTTGATGTAAGCCAAGCGTTGTATGCATGCAAACAAGGAGATCGTGACCCGGTTGGACCGCATGTTCTAAAGATGATAGGGTATTTGGAAACCCTTGAGAATTTGGGTTACTCGGTTTTACCGAAACACCATGCAGATTTGATCTTGCAGTCTTTGAACAACAACTATACTCAATTTGTCATTAACTATACTATGAGTGAGATAGACAAAACACCTAATGAACTGTTGGCATTATTGAGAACTACTGAATCCAATATGTCAAAGGCTAACCCTGCTCCCATAATGATGGTGAACAAAGGGAATGCGAAAGGAAAGGGGAAGTGAAAAGGCAAGAAGAAGATTGGATCTAAATCTGCTAATCCAAAGCCTGCTTCCAAAAAGGCTTTAAAGCCTACATGAGGTGTTTCAAAAGGTGGTGCTGCAAAGGGTGATTATCACTTTTGCAAGAAGCCAGGTCATTAGAAGCGAAACTGTCAAGCTTATTTGGAGGATCTGAAACTGAAGAAAATGAAGTCTGTGAAGATTTCTGATTCAGGTATTTATGTTATAGAAGTCAATTTGTCTACTTCTACATCACGGGTATTAGATACTGGATGTGGTTCTCACATTTATAAAAATGTGCAGGAACTGCGAAGGAGTATGACTTTGGCGAAAGGAGAAGTCGACCTACGCGTTGGCAATGGAGCAAAGGTCACTGCTTTAGCTGTAGGGACTTATCATTTGTCGTTGTCCACTGGGCTTATTTTAGAACTTGAGAACTGTTTTTACGTGCCTGCGATTTGCAGAAACATTATTTATGTTTCTTGTTTGTACAAGAAAGGTTTTTCCTTTACAATTCAGAATAATAGTTATTCCTTTGGTTTGAATAATGTTACCTATGGGGTTGCACGTTTATTTAATGGTTTATATGTTCTTGATCTTGATATTCCTGTCTATAATGTAAATAATAAACGTATTAAAGTTAATGACTCAAATCAAACATACCTTTGGCATTGTCGTTTAGGCCATATAAATGAGAAACACATTTCCAAGTTACATAAGGATGGATACTTGGATAAGTTTGATTTTGAATCATACGATGAATGCGAACCTTGTCTCATTGGAAAAATGACAAAAGCTCCTTTTACCAGAATTGGTGAGAGGGCCACCGAACGATTAGAACTTATACATAGTGATGTATGTGGTCCAATGCGTACGATGGAAAGAGGTGGCTTTTACTACTTCATAACCTTTATTGACGATTTTAGTAGATACGGATATGTGTATCTTTTGAAGAACAAATCCGAATCATTTGGAAAATTCAAAGAGTAAAAGGCAGAAGTGGAAAAACAAATAGGCGGAAGTATTAAAACTCTACGATCTGATCGTGGATGTGAGTACCTAAGCTTAGAATTTAAGAATTTCTTAAAGGAGTGTGGTATTGTATCACAACTCACACCTCCTGGAACACCACAATGGAATGGTGTATCTGAAAGGAGAAATCGTACATTATTGGACATGGTGCGATCGATGATGAGTCTAGCGGATCTTCCAATTAGTTTCTGGGGTTATGCTCTAGAAACGGCTGCACACACACTTAACTGCGTTCCCACTAAATCGGTTCAAACTACACTATATGAGATATGGACTGAGAAACGTCATAGCATGTCCTTTTTGAAAGTATGGGGATGTGAAGCGTTTGTGAAACGTTTAGTCACTAACAAGCTAGGACCAAAATCAGACAAATGTAATTTTGTGGGATACCCAAAAGAAAGTAAATGGTATTATTTCTATAATCGTACCGAGAGCAAAGTGTTTGTTGCTCGAACTGCTGTGTTTCTTGAAAGAGAGCTACTTTCTAAGAAAAACAGTGGGAGTATGATAGATCTCGATGAAGTTCGAGAATCACAGAATGACATTAAACCAGAGTTGGAACATGAGCATAAGTACATGAAAATGTTACTGCTCAAGAAACACAGGTTGTTCGTAGATATGGTAGGATTCGCCACGAGCCTGAGAGATATTATGGATTTCTCTTAACTCAGACTGGCAATGTAATGCTTATGGATAATGATGAGCCTCTTACCTATCAGGATGCTATGAATAGTCCAGATTCTGAGAGATGGCTGGAAGCTATGAAATCTGAGATAGATTTCATGTATGAAAACAAAGTATGGACTTTGGTTGAACCACCTGAAGGGGTAAAACCTATTGGGTGCAAATGGGTTTTCAAGAAGAAAACAGACATGGATGGTAATGTAATGACCTACAAAGCAAGACTAGTGGCGAAAGGTTTCAAACAAATTCATGGTATTGACTATGATGAAACTTTCTCACTAGTAGTTATGGTCAAATCCATCAGGATTTTGCTTGCGATAACACCTTACTATGACTATGAAATCTAGCAAATGGATGTCAAAACCGCTTTCTTAAATGGGAGCTTAGAAGATGATGTGTATATGATACAACCAGAAGGTTTTGTAGATCCGAAATTTGCTAGAATGGTCTGTAAGCTACTACGATCTATTTATGGATTGAAGCAGGCCTCAAGGAGTTGGAACATTCGTTTTGATGTAACAGTCAAAGAGTTTGGCTTTATTCAAAATTAAGATGAGCCATGTGTTTATAAGAAGGTTAGTGGGAGTAAAGTGGCATTCCTAGTATTATATGTTGATGATATATTACTAATAGGGAATGACATACTTTCTCTTCAGGCTGTTAAGACTTGGTTGGGAAAAAGTTTCTCAATGAAAGACTTAGGCGATGCTACCTATATATTAGGGATCAAGATCTATAGCGATAGATCTAGAAGATTAATTGGCTTAAGTCATAGTACATACATTGACAAAGTATTGCATCGTTTTGGGATGCGAGATGCAAAGAGGGGATTTGTCCCTGTGTCTCTTGGGATAGTGATCTCAAAAGAAAACTGTCCTAAATCATTAGATGATAATGACCGTATGCAATGATATTTGAAGGGTTTCAGGCATGAAAACGTAACGGAAAAAAAAAACCCGCGTAAAATAGAAAGTTAACGAAACGCTCCGCATGATCCATGCGAAAAACGATATTTAATTCGTGGATAAGAATAAGTTTACCTTTATGAAGCTTTACTAATTAAAACAAATGGAGGTCCTTGTTTGTTTGATCACCACGTTTCCCTCCTTAACGATCTACGCGCTAGAGGTATCCACACGAACGTCCGATTGTCCAACAATCAAAACATTTATGAACGTCCGATTGTCCAACAATTTTCCATATATGTTATATTTGAAAAACATTACTACATATTTTACTTAATAGAACATGTTATGAACATATTTTACTTGCAGAACATATATGATCTCCAACTAAATAGTGGTTTCCGTATAACTTTTCTCTCTCTATATATATATACATTAAATATATTGGTAAAAATATATCTAAAATATTAATATTATCACTTCTGTATAATTACAGACATCACTAACAGAAAATTTTCTATTGTGACCATTAGAAACTTCGTACCCTTTGTGTTTATATTTTTTTAGTGTTACACAATAAATACACGACATAAAAGTACACGAATATAATAATACACGAATTTTAAATGAATCATATTTAAATTTAAAATTTCATATATAAATACAAAAATACACAAATTCTAAATAAATATATTTAATTTTTATTATAAATTACGAAAATATGCGGCACTACACTCCATCGATATACAAATGGAAACGTAATGGCAAATTGGCAAGAGCGATGGAAAACAAAAGCTAATATTAATATCATCGTTTTTATTTGTTTTTTTTTTTTTCGAATATCATGTGACAGAAACCTTTGATCTTTTCATAGTTTTTGCTCGATCTAATTTTTATTGCTAATCCAATTACTATTGATTTTGATGGCTAAACAAACTCTAGAATTCATCATTACTTCAACATCTTTGATATACTCCCTCTATCCCTCTCATTTTTTACACTTTTCTTTTTGATAAGTACCTCTCATTTTTTTACCTACCAAAAATAGTAACATTTTATAATATAAAATCCAATCACATTCAGTACTTTCCTCCACTATACCTATTTATACATTAAATATTGATTGGTCCCACCACTTTACTCATTTTTCTTACTTTTTCCTATTAATTTACACTTTTTCTTAAGTTCCATGTCGTCCCCTCAATGTAAAGAATTGAGGGGGACGGAGGGAGTAACAATTAAGTAGACCCGGAACTTTGGAATATTTTATCCACAAATACAATTTAATAACTTTAATTAGTTGATATTAAACGAACTTTGATGATTTTCTGATTTATTTATTTTTAATCCGTTTAGCGATAGAAACTATAAAAAAAATATATAACAAAAAAAGTATAGCAGGACTATAACATTAGAAACTATAAAAACATTAACTCCTTATATATAATAAGCGTAAGGGAGATCTTATCCAAAACTTTGGTCGGTTACCAAAAGTATATGATCCGTTGGATTATAAAACTATAAATATTCAAATAGATGAGAACCGTTAGATATAATATTAAAAATTGTATTTGATTAATAATATGATAGTATTTAAATACTAAAAGGTGTATTTTGATAATTTAAACCAAATTATAAATAGGTTTTCTATATTGAATAGAAATCTTTATGTAAAAAATCGTAATTATCTTTTCTATTTAGTTTATGGATAGTTCCAGTTAGATAATAATTATTAAACCATCATTAAATTAAAGATAATTTTGTTAGTTTCGTGTGAGCTGTAAAATTGTTAAAATCTGTTGTCTAAAACTCAAGATAGAGCCCAAACAGTAAAGTGATTATCTAAATTTTAATATATTTTTTTTAATTTAAACCAATTATAAATTGGTTTTCTATATTGAATAGAAATCTTTATGTAAAAAATCGTAATTATCTTTTCTCTTTAGTTTATTGATAGTTCCAGTTAGATAATAATTATTAAACCATCATTAAATTAAAGATAATTTTGTTAGCTTCGCGTGGGCTGTAAAATTGTTAAAATCTGTTGTCTAAAACTCAAGATAGAGCCTAAACAGTAAAGTGATTATATAAATTTTAATATTTTTTTTTATTATTGTAGTACCAATTTAATTTTTTTCCTAATTATTTTAAATTTATAAATTCTATGTTTATTTCAATAAAATATTAAAATCAATTTAAAAAAAAATTAAAATCGATCTGGTCCGTGTACGACCACTATAGGACCAAATTAATTATTATAGTTAGATCTTAAATAGATCGATGAGAATTGTTAGATCTAATATTAAAAAGTGTATCAGATTAATAATATAATTATATTTAAATACTAAAAAGTGTATTTTGATAATTTAAAATTTTTCTATGTAAAAATTCTTAAATATCTTTTCTCTTTAATTTATGTATAGTTCGAGTTAGATAATAATTGTTAAACCAAATATCAGATAACAATTCATATCGATTACAATATTAAAAATTATGAATATAATGCTCATGTATATCATATAACAATGATACATATGGATCCTGCGTTATAAGAGATTTAGGAGAACTCATGTACATGAATAAATTTAAACATTTTTTTTCTGAAGGAACATAACAATTTGATTAATCTAAATTATAATTATATTATTTTACATATAACAAACATAAAAGGATAATATCAAAATATTATTAAAATATTGAGGGTTTCATATTCATAAACAATAATTTTGAATTTAATACTTAACCATCTTTTGTTTTCGGTTTATGGGTAGGTCACTGGTCAAGTTAGATAATAATTATTAAATCATCATTAAATTAAAGATAATTTCGTTAGTTTCACGTGGGTTGTAAAATCGTCAAAATTCAATTTCTAAAACTCAGGATAGAACCCAAATAGTAAAGTGAGTATCTAAATTTTAATAAATATTTTTTTTATAATTGTAGCACCAATTTATTTATTTTTCCACTAATTCTTTTAAATATAAAATTTTTATCTTTCTTTCAATTAAGTCTTAAAATAAATTAAGAACAAATTCAAATCGACAAAGACTATAATAATATGAGAATAAAATTTTATATAATCATAACATAATTTTTATACTGTTTAATAATTTTAAAGTAATAATGTATTTTAAAATTTTATATACACTATAAATAAAACCGAAACATTAAAAGTAAAAGGAGTTATTAAGATACTTATATCAGTCGACTCAAAAAAAAAAAAAGATACTTATATCAGTATGTACTTGATATCCTTATTATATTAAACTCTTTTATATAATAAGCATAATATGGATTTATCCAAAATTTTGATCGTGACAACAAAATTAATAAGGAATATTAGATCTTAATTAGATAAATAAAAATCGTTTGATCAAATATTAAAAAAGTGTATTTTATTTATAATAGGATTATATTTAAATTCTAAAAAGTGTATTTTGATAATTTAAACCAAATATATCAAATATAAATAAGTTTTCTATATTGAATAGAATTCTCCATGTAAAAAAATCGTGACTTTCTTTTCTCTTTCATGGACAATTCCAGTTAGATAAAAATTGTTAAACCATCTTTTAATTAAAAATAATTTAATTATCTTCACGTGGGGTGTAAAATCGTCAAAATCTGATTTTTAAAACACAAGATAAAGCCAAAATCAGTAAAGTGAGTATTTAAATTCTAATAATGATTATTATGTCATCATTATTTTAACTCCAATTTAATTATTTTTTTCTAACTATTTTAAATTTAGAAATCTATGTTCAAAAATTAAAACCAATCTAAGAAAAATTCAAATCAACAAAGAATATAATAATACGAGGATAAAATTTTATAAAATTGTGCATATTTTTTATCCTATTTTATTAAGTTACAGATCATAACTAATCAAATATAATTTATTATTAAATAATAAATTATACGTAAATGATGATTTTGTTTTATAAGCACTCATAGAAACCTAATTTCATTGTTAGTAGGACTATATTTATATTAAAAAAACCGTATTTTGAAATTGTAGACTCAGCTACAGAACAGACATAACTTTTTTAACCTATATACATCGTAAATTATTAAATTCGAAACTTTAAAAGTTTGTTAATCAATTCGTATAGTACTTTTCTGAAAAATCGTACTTTACAAAAAATATTATCAAATAACCTATGTCTGAAAGAAAAAAAAATTCAAAAAAAAAATTTCAAAAAAAAACCTGTAAATTTTAATATGTTGTTGGTAGATTCAAATCTTAGATTATTCTACATGATAATTTTACTGTTATATGTAACGTTTCTCAACAATTTAATTTGAAAGATCCAACGATTATGGATTGAGTGATCAAACAAAGGGACCACACTTATAAAAGCTTTCACTATTTAGTTTTTAATATAATAACATAGATATTTACGGGATATACTATAAAAAAAATGAATTTTATACAGAATTTTGATCGTCACGGTGTACTACTTTAAAAGAAGAACTATTACAAAAAAAATATATTTTAATTGATAATTTATTTTCTCAAAAGTTCAAAGTTCCCGCATCATTAAAATATTACAAAAAAGAGTATATTATATTTTAGCAATAAATATTTAAAAAAATTATAAATTAAAAAAATTATAAATATTAAGAAAAAAATAATGATGTTATCTTGGTAATTTGGTCCTAAATACCGCCAAAACATTCTCAACCGTTAGATCCAATACTTTTAAAAATAGATGATCAAGATTATATCATATAAAAAGAAATTATTATCTAAAAATGATATAAGTTAAAAGATATTATATTAGGATTGGATTTTTCAAAAAGTTATAGTTGTAATTAAATAAGGAAACCCATTTATAACCAAAATAATAAAAATTGTTTAATCTTAAATAGATAGGTGAAAACCGTTAGATTTAACATTAAAACATGTATTTGGTTAATAAAGATTATTCTAATAATCTAAACTACATATAAGTTAAGTAGATTTCCTAAATCGAATAGAATTCTCAACATTAAATTTCGTCACTTTATTCTCTTTTTAGTTTTAGAATAGTTTTTAATTGAAAAAGAACTATTAAACTACAACTAAATTAAAGATTATTTTGTGAATTTCATGTGAACCGTAAAATTGGCCAAATCTAACTTTTATAACTCAATATAAACAAATATTAAATTGAGCGTGTAAAATATAATAAATATCAAATTTTTTAACCATAATTTTTTTTGGCTAAATCTTTTTTAACAATAATTTAATCATGTAAACTAATAACTTTTAAATATTAAAATATTCATAAATAAATATAATTATAAATATTAAAAAAACAACCGTGTGTTCATCGTAATAAAAATATAATTATAAAAAGAATAATTATAAATAAAATTTAAGTAACCGTGCATCGCACGAGCTATAAGCTAGTAATATAAAAAAAACGTATAACAGGACTATAATATTTTTATTTAAAGAACAAATTAGATTTTTGGGACTATAAACTGTATACAGAATGAAATAGAATTTTTGTACCCAAAAAAGAATATGAAATTGAATTTATAATAGACTAAATTGCATTTTGCATCCCTTTGGTTTTAATTTAAGCATCTCCAACAGCGTTATGTAAATTGGTTAGCTATATTCAAATAAATAGACAATCGCTTAAAATTTGTTGAACCTGTAAGACAATGTACTCTAATGTTATTGGCTATAATAGTTGGCTATATTCTAAAAATAGTATGTTATAATTATTTCAAGTTATTATAAATAGAATATATTATCTCAATAAGGTAACTGATAAGGTGGACTTATGTTACAGGTCCCTAGATGATCGACAAATATAGCCAACGAGAAGGGGTTGACTAAAATTATAGATAAGAGTTTTGTCCCATTGGAGTGCTCAATTTTTTACAAATTATGTAAAAAAATTATTTTTGGTATGCCAACTAGATTTTTAGCTAAGGGTTTTAACCTATTGGAAATGCTCTTACACTTTGGGTTAACTACTTTTTACGAAAACACTTTGCATCGACGTTTTTCCGTCAAATTGTACCGTTAACATCCATTCTATCAGGGGTAAAATTGTCTTTTTAGTGAAAATCTCAGATAATCCCCGGTTAAACACCCTATCTGTAATATCCGTGAATTTTATTATTTGATTAAATGATATATTTAATCTAAAATATTTATTTTGGAATATTGGAATATTATTATATGATATTTAGTGTGTAATTATATGCTAAATGGTGAGTCGGAAGCCCCTTTCAAAAATTTCGTCATTTGGAATTTTCTTCAAATTTGAGCCGTTTTGATAATTCAAGAGCCCGTTGAAATTTCGTACATTCATTTTTAATTCTTCGTCGTTCGTATTCGAATCGTTATCGAAAGGGTTATGGGATTCTATTTAACCCTACCTATTTGATTCTGCAAATTAATTTCAATTTTTGATCCGAAAAAGGAAAAATCGTTCCGAACCCTAATTGCTTAAGGGGACGGATTTATCGTTCTATATCAATATTGAAGTTGTTATAGCCCTAGTATTCTTGAGCATTAGTTATATAATGATATATATCAATTTGGATAATCATCAACCTTTTTAACCCCTTACTTTTCGTAAAACGTGTTTTTGACCTAATTAGGGTTTTTAAACGATCTAACGAATCAATATCGATCCAAAAATGTTATTTGGGGTATTATTTTTCCAAAAATATAAAATGATCAATCAGACTTCATAACCCTAGCAATTCTTCAGAAATTACTCAAGAAATCCGAAATTCCCAAATAATTATTTTGTGTTCTTGATCTTCAATCAATTCGTTCTAAGGGTTATTGAAGTCCAAATCTGAAGTTCTTATACTCAAATCAAAGCCCCAAAAATCTAGTTTCAGAATCTTCCAACCTCATCATCATCTGGTAAGTATTCGATTTTATATTGATTTTACAAGTTTCGAATTAAAATTAGGGTTCTTGATTCGATTTGGGGATTTTCATTCTGTTGATTCTCCGTTCAATTGGTTGCTTCTAACATGTTCCTAGGGTTCTAATTAGCAAGAATCCATGCTTTAATTTCATGTTTATGTTCGATTTAGTCGGGTTTGATTTTCGGGTTTTGACCCGATTTCTTCTTTCAATTCGTACGTTCTTGATATTGATCTGACATTGTTTTTGGTAAAGGGCTTTTATTGTATGAGTTATAAGCTTCATTTTGGTATATTAATCTTTGAGTTTCATGTAGGATTTAAGTAGATCGGGTTTCCGGCCGAGGTCGTCGCCGGCGAGTTCTTTAAATGAATTCTGGGCACGATTCCGGCATGGGACAGATGTGTGTGTATGTGGGTTGTGTTTGTCTTGCAAAAGCGAACAAAAGCCCTATAGTTTGGTTTTGTTTTGATCGGAAACGGCGAAGTCCGGCCACCGGACGCCGGCCGGATTCTGGAAAACCCAGATTCCGGCGGGTTGTTCTTGGTGACCCGGATTCGTTCTTCCCGACCCGTTTACCCGATTTTTCGACCCGGTTTCAATCTTCAAAACCCTAATTCATTTTCAGAAAACTGTTTTTGAATTTTATTTTTAAATTTAATTCGAAAATAGTTTAAAAACTTTAAAAATTCATATTTTTATTTTAAAAATATATTTTTATATCAGAAAAATTCTGATAAATTATATTTATTATTTTAAATCCGAAAATTGATTAAACTTAATTATTTTAATTATTTTTAATTAATAATTAATTTATTAATTAATTGGTTAATTCTTTTAATCAATTAATTCTTAAAAATTAATTATTAATTAGATTTAATTAATTAAAAATTCAGTTTAATTATTTTCAAGCCTATTTATTTATTTAAAAATAGTTTGAGTATTTAAAGAGTGTCAATTAATTTTATTAATTGATTTATTTTCATTTAAATGTTTATATTGGATTTAAAAATCCGATTTTTGATTTAAAAATTAGTAATGACTTATTAAAAATTCAAATGAGTTCCGTATGATGTTTTAAAAATGTTTATAAGTGCTATATGGTTCATATTAATTGTGTGTCGTGTTTTATAGTCTGTATATGCCCGTGCTAGGGCAAATATCTGAGTTTTAAATATCATAAATTATACCGGACGTCCGATACGTAACCGGTTACTTGTTTAAATGTGATTATTGATTGAATAAGTGTCGAGAGTAGAACGAACATAGTTAGACTTATTGTGATGAGTTGTTTAAATTATAGAATCGAGTTCCCGGAGCAAGGGAAAGGGGAAAGTAGAGTGAGCAGAGTCGATCCGACAGCAGCTTAGACCAGGCAAGTATCTGTGCCTTTACTTGTGATAAAATTATTATTGTCTTGATTACTTGAATACCATTATCCCCAGAACAATTCAAATTATCCATCTTTTAACCGCATTGGGACAACTGATTCCATTTCCTTAGAAATTCTTGATTCTTTGATTTGATCTGCATCGGAAACCCTTATTTCCAATTTACCTGATTATTGTTTACCACCTATTGTTGCTATTTATCATCCTTTGATTATCATTGACAACCTTTGATTGTTTGATTTCCATCTTGTAACTACTCCATGATCCTTTTTCGATCTTCGTTGATACTGAACAGTTGAAGCTCTTTTGCAATTACTATACATTCAGTTTATCTTATTGAGCATGTTATTGTTTATACCCTATTATAGAATTGGCATGTGTTTTTAAAAATGGACCAGTAATTGGTCGAAGTAACTTAAGGCCCAGATTGGCCTGGGATCCAGTAGAGGACTATGACATGAGCTAGTCCGGGGTTGATGCGTGGCTGGCCAGCAGCACAACCTTTGATTTGAATAAAATGTATAAGCCATATTCTAATTCTTTACTTCAATCATTATTGATACAAAGCATGTGTTAGCTAAATATTGTTGATTCTGATACCTTAAATTCATATCCTTACAACTGTGATAGAAATGATTCGTTGATGTTTGCTGAGCAATTTTGGCTCACTCTTGCTTGTTGTTTTCTAACCCTATTCCAGTGAAGCGAGAGTATGAGTTGGCATAGCGTGACCGATAGTTCACCAGCAGTCAGAAGAGCCCCTCGAGTCACTGTTATTGGCAGGGTAGTTGTTGTTTTGCTTTTCTAGATTTAATGTCTAGATTTGAACTTTAGTTGTGATGTAATAACTCTGATAAAACTGGTTTGTAATAATAAAAGATTGTAGTAGCTTGTGTTCACTGCCATAATCTGGATGCGGTCTTGGTCAAGGGGTAATTGTGACTTTATATATATTATGCATGTGTTAAATAGTGTTCCGTTGGTCGGATGACTCCTCAAATCTGTACCCCGGGTTTGGAGGGCGTCACAGTTGGTATCAGAGCAACAGGTTATGGCATTTGAAACAAGTTAGGACTTAGGGTCCAGGATAACATAGAGAGTTAGGAATTCACGTAAGGATATTAGGAGGTCAATTAGGGATATTACGCGTAGTAATTAAATGTGGTTATAATTGCAGCCCCCTAGTTCTAGTTCAGACTCAGACCCTTCCGAGGATACGATATCAGAGATACCTACACCCGTTGAGAGAGCAGGACCGTCTCGGCCAGTGCGATATCAGCCTAGGCATCAGGGCCCAGTAGTCAGGAGAGATCAGATACCTTGTCCTATTCCACTCCGGCAAGTAGCCCCAGCACCAGCGTCTCAGGCATCAGTTTGTGGGCCTTTGTATCAGTTAGGTGAGCCACCAGTTCCACACCATGTGTATCAGAGGGTGAGAAGAGAGAAGGATTTCCTTTATGGACAGGTTATGGAGATGGGTAGGATTCGTTCGATCGAGGCAGCCGCTGTCAGAGAGAGAGACAGACTTAGAGATCAGATGAGAGACATTCAGATGAGGTTTAGGGTTACGAGGACTTTGGTTGAGACTCGATTGCATGGATTAGCTTCTAGTCGAGAGGGAGAGACAGTAGCAGGGATGAGACAGATTTTGGATTATGCGATGAGTGAGATTGCAGAGGTTTCAGGACCCCCGTTATGGCCGGCAGGAGCAGGTGATCTGTGAGCAGGTATCGGTAGCAGACAGATGTGACATGGATGTATGGTTCTAGATAGTTAGTATATAGATGCATATAGTAGAATCAGCAGTGCACCGGGCTTATAGGAACGCCTCGGGTTGTTGTTGCATTTTTGTTGTTGTATTGCTGGTCGGCAGTTATGGTTCAGCCATGATATATTTTCTTTTGAAGCGTTCTACGCTTGTACTAACTCTATCTATATATATATGATAAACCTCTTTTATAGAACTGTATTTATTCCCCTGTCATTCATTTCCAGCATCATAACTGTTATTCTACTTATTGCAACGAGTGTATCCATACACCGTTGAGAAGATCTGTAAACCTTCGAGATATCAATTGTGATCCTTCCTTCTCTTATATGAACTGTTTGATTAAGCCAATTATTGTTTATTCATTAGCGATATGGCTCCTAGACGACAAACCCGTTCAACTGATACTTCTGACCAAGAAGGGCAACAAAATACACCTCCCACGGGCCGTGTGGACCCGATGGTAATCCAGTTGTTAAATACCCTTACTCAACAGACTGCCGCATTAGCACAGCAGCAACGTGCATTTCAGCAACAACTCTTAGAACAGCAGCAACAGCAACAGCAGCAACAGCATCAGCAACATCAGCATCAGCAGCATCAACAACAGCACCAGCAAGCAGCACCGGCAGTTACGTTCAAATCTTTCCAGGCAGCAAAACCTCCAGAATTTAAAGGATCAGCAGACCCTGTAGAGGCTAAGGCATGGTTGAAAGAGATGGAAAAGGCTTTTGCCTTGATAGAGGTGACGGAGGATAAGAAGACAGAGTATGCAAGCTATTTTCTGAAGAATGAGGCTAGTTATTGGTGGGAAACGAGTAGGGCTATGGAGCCCGAGGGATTGATTACGTGGGCAAGATTCACAGAGTTGTTTTTGGAAAGATATTTTCCGGACTATATGAGAGATCAGATGGAATTGAAGTTTTTGGAATTAAAGCAGGGGAGCATGACAGTGCCCCAATATGAAACAAGGTTTACGGAGTTGTCAAGGTTTGTTCCAACCTATGTGGATACGGAAAAGAAGAAGGCCAAGAGGTTCCAGCAGGGACTGAGGTCTTGGATTCGTAGTAAGTTAGCTGTATTGGAGTTGGACACCTATGCAGCGGTGGTCCAAAAGGCAATGATTGCGGAGGCAGAGAGTGATTCTTACATGAGAGAGAAGGAGAACAAGAAAAGGAAAGCAGGGATACCCGATAAGGGACAGCAGCAGGGAAGTTTTCAAGGGCAAGCAAATAAGAAGCTGGGATTTCAGCACGGAAGGAATACAAGTTTCAGGAAACCAGACACCGGAAACGTGGGACAAGATAACCGTCTACTAACCGGCGGTCAGCAGGGACTTTCTAGACCCCCACTGCCAGAATGCAAGACATGCGGGAAGCGACATCTAGGGATATGCCATCGATTGACTATCACATGCTTTAAATGCAATCAGAAGGGACATTATTCCCGGGATTGCAAGATGGGCATCGTGTGTCATCGGTGTAAGAAACCCGGTCACATGATTAAGGACTGCAGAGCACCAGCAACCGTGAACAATATGATTCGGGCAATTGAAGCACCCCCAGTTGTTAACGTCCAGCCGTTAGCCAGGACCTACAATATGTCAATGGGAGAAGCAGTGAGAGATTCCGACGTGGTGGCAGGTACACTTCTAGTAAATTCTATTCCTGCACAAGTGTTAATAGATTCGGGAGCGACGAAGTCTTTTATTTCTGAAACGTTTGCTCGTAGATTGAATTGCGTAATGAAACCTTTAAATGGAGTGTTGACTATAGAGATAGCTAATCAGGATCGTATCGCGGTCAGTTCATATTATCCCCGTTGTGAGATAGAGATTTTGGGAAATCGTTTTTATGTTGACTTGTTACCTTTTAAGTTAGGTGAATTTGATGTGATATTAGGGATGGATTGGTTGACTGAGCATGATGCAAGTATTGATTGTAAGAATAAGAGGGTTACTTTGATTACCCTAGAAAAGAAAGAGATAATATTTAGAGGAGAGAAACAAAGAAAGAGGTTCCTGACAATGATTCAGGCTAAGAGGTTATTAAGGCAAGGTTGTGAGGCGTATCTAGCTTATGTAATAGATATAGATAAGGAAGTTTCTAAGTTAGAAGATATTCCAGTCGTAAATGAGTTTCCAGATGTTTTTCCGGAAGAATTACCAGGTTTACCTCCAGATAGAGAAATTGAATTTGCGATAGACTTAGTACCGGGCGCGGAGCCAGTATCGAAGGCCCCTTACAGGATGGCACCAGTGGAGATGAAGGAATTGGCTGATCAACTGCAAGATTTGCTAGAAAAAGGAATTATTAGACCCAGCGTTTCACCGTGGGGAGCACCAGTACTGTTTGTCAAGAAAAAGGATGGAAGCATGAGATTGTGTATAGACTATCGGGAGTTGAACAAGCTGACCATTAAGAACAAGTATCCGTTACCTCGAATAGATGATCTGTTTGACCAGCTGAAGGGAGCGGTACATTTTTCGAAGATCGACCTACGGTCAGGATATCACCAATTGAAGATTAGACCAGACGACATACCGAAGACAGCCTTTCGAACAAGGTATGGGCACTATGAATTTTTAGTAATGGCGTTTGGACTAACGAATGCACCCGCAGCTTTTATGGATCTAATGAACAGGATTTTCAAGAGATATTTGGACAAGTTTGTAGTGGTATTCATCGACGACATCTTGATATACTCAAGGACAGAAGAAGAGCATGCAGACCAGTTGCGAATTGTGTTAGAAACGTTGAGACAAGAAGGACTATACGCGAAGTTTTCCAAGTGTGAATTCTGGTTGAAAGAAGTTCATTTCTTAGGACACGTGGTGAGCAGCGAAGGCATCAAAGTGGACCCAGCAAAGATAGAGGCAGTGAAAGATTGGGAGAGACCCAGGACACCGACTGAAGTCAGAAGTTTCTTGGGATTAGCCGGATACTACCGGAGATTTGTGCAAGATTTTGCGAAGATAGCTACTCCAATGACCAAGCTGACAAGGAAAAGCGAGCGATTCATATGGAACGATAAATGCGAAGAAGGCTTCCAAGAGTTAAAGAAAAGACTAACTACGGCACCGGTATTGATGTTACCAGACGATCAAGGTCATTTCGTAATCTATAGTGATGCGTCGTACAAAGGATTAGGATGCGTACTTATGCAACATGACAAGGTGATTGCCTATGCGTCAAGACAGTTGAGACCCCACGAACAGAAGTACCCTACACACGATTTGGAGTTAGCAGCTATTGTGTTTGCTTTGAAGATATGGAGACACTACTTGTATGGAGAGAGATGTGAAATTTACACCGATCACAAAAGTTTGAAGTATATCTTTACTCAGAAAGAGCTGAACATGAGGCAACGAAGATGGTTAGAACTAATCAAGGACTACGACGTTTCTATCAACTATCATCCCGGCAAGGCAAATGTGGTAGCAGATGCATTGAGCAGAAAAGAGAGATTAAATACACTAATGATGACCAAAGAATTATACAAGGAATTTGAGAAATTGGAAATCGAAGTAATTAATCCGAAGGACGCTACGGAAATAATTTATACCATGACGTTTCAACCTGAATTGTTGGAGAAGATACGAAAGTGCCAAGAGCAAGTTATGAACGACGATGTGAATAAAATGACAGGTGAGGAAATATGTAGCCAACCGGACGACAAAGGGATCTTGAGATTTGCTTCTCGGATATGGATACCTAACGTAACGGAACTGAAAAGTGAGATTCTGCACGAAGCACATAACTCGAAGTATTCAATTCATCCAGGGAGTACGAAGATGTATCGAGATCTAAAGACGAACTTTTGGTGGCCAGATATGAAGAGAGAGATTGCGGAATGGGTAAGTAAATGCTTTACGTGTCAAAGAGTTAAGGCGGAACATCAGAGACCAAGTGGATTACTTCAACCATTGGAGATTCCCGAATGGAAGTGGGAACACATTGCGATGGACTTTGTAGTAGGATTGCCTAGAACCAAAGCTAACCATGATGCCATCTGGGTTGTCGTGGATCGATTGACGAAATCTGCGCATTTTCTTCCGATTAACGAGAGATTCTCGCTGGATAAGTTAGTTCATATGTACATAAAAGAAATCGTAGTACGACATGGAGTTCCAGTATCGATAGTGTCTGATAGAGACCCTCGATTCAATTCAAGATTTTGGAGGAGTTTTCAGGAGTGTTTGGGCACCGAGTTGAGAATGAGTACGGCTTATCATCCGCAGACGGACGGTCAGAGCGAAAGGACAATTCAGACTATTGAAGATATGCTTAGGACGTGTGCACTTGATTTTGAAGGCAGTTGGGACGATCATCTACCCTTGGTGGAATTTTCATATAATAATAGTTTTCACGCGAGCATCGGAATGCCACCGTACGAAGCTTTGTATGGACGAAAGTGTCGATCTCCAGTATATTGGGAAGAAGTTGGTGAACGGAAAATGATAGGACCAGAACTAGTACAACGAACAAAAGAAGTGGTTCAATTGATTCAGAGAAGATTGATAACAGCTCAAGACCGACAGAAGAAGTATGCGGATCTAGCCAGAAAGGATGTGGGATTCGAAGAAGGAGAGCAAGTGTTACTAAAGGTTTCACCATGGAAAGGATTAGTTAGATTTGGAAAGAAAGGGAAGTTGAGTCCGAGATATGTTGGGCCGTTTGAGATTTTGAAGAAAGTGGGCGAAGTAGCTTACGAGTTGGCATTGCCACCGCATATGCAGCACGTTCATAATGTATTTCATGTATCTATGCTTAAGAGGTATCGACCAGATTCGAATCATGTAATAGAGTATGAACCAATAGAGGTCCAGGCAGATTTATCGTATGTAGAACGACCAATCCAGATAGTGGATCGTAAGGAGAAAGTACTAAGGAATAAGACAGTAGTGTTAGTGAGAGTTTTGTGGAGGAACCCTAAAGTAGAAGAGTCTACCTGGGAGTTAGAGAGTGAGATGTTAGAGAAGTATCCCCAGTTGTTTCCTTGATCTGATTCTGAGGACAGAATCCTATTAAGGGGGGAAGGATGTAATATCCGTGAATTTTATTATTTGATTAAATGATATATTTAATCTAAAATATTTATTTTGGAATATTGGAATATTATTATATGATATTTAGTGTGTAATTATATGCTAAATGGTGAGTCGGAAGCCCCTTTCAAAAATTTCGTCATTTGGAATTTTCTTCAAATTTGAGCCGTTTTGATAATTCAAGAGCCCGTTGAAATTTCGTACATTCATTTTTAATTCTTCGTCGTTCGTATTCGAATCGTTATCGAAAGGGTTATGGGATTCTATTTAACCCTACCTATTTGATTCTGCAAATTAATTTCAATTTTTGATCCGAAAAAGGAAAAATCGTTCCGAACCCTAATTGCTTAAGGGGACGGATTTATCGTTCTATATCAATATTGAAGTTGTTATAGCCCTAGTATTCTTGAGCATTAGTTATATAATGATATATATCAATTTGGATAATCATCAACCTTTTTAACCCCTTACTTTTCGTAAAACGTGTTTTTGACCTAATTAGGGTTTTTAAACGATCTAACGAATCAATATCGATCCAAAAATGTTATTTGGGGTATTATTTTTCCAAAAATATAAAATGATCAATCAGACTTCATAACCCTAGCAATTCTTCAGAAATTACTCAAGAAATCCGAAATTCCCAAATAATTATTTTGTGTTCTTGATCTTCAATCAATTCGTTCTAAGGGTTATTGAAGTCCAAATCTGAAGTTCTTATACTCAAATCAAAGCCCCAAAAATCTAGTTTCAGAATCTTCCAACCTCATCATCATCTGGTAAGTATTCGATTTTATATTGATTTTACAAGTTTCGAATTAAAATTAGGGTTCTTGATTCGATTTGGGGATTTTCATTCTGTTGATTCTCCGTTCAATTGGTTGCTTCTAACATGTTCCTAGGGTTCTAATTAGCAAGAATCCATGCTTTAATTTCATGTTTATGTTCGATTTAGTCGGGTTTGATTTTCGGGTTTTGACCCGATTTCTTCTTTCAATTCGTACGTTCTTGATATTGATCTGACATTGTTTTTGGTAAAGGGCTTTTATTGTATGAGTTATAAGCTTCATTTTGGTATATTAATCTTTGAGTTTCATGTAGGATTTAAGTAGATCGGGTTTCCGGCCGAGGTCGTCGCCGGCGAGTTCTTTAAATGAATTCTGGGCACGATTCCGGCATGGGACAGATGTGTGTGTATGTGGGTTGTGTTTGTCTTGCAAAAGCGAACAAAAGCCCTATAGTTTGGTTTTGTTTTGATCGGAAACGGCGAAGTCCGGCCACCGGACGCCGGCCGGATTCTGGAAAACCCAGATTCCGGCGGGTTGTTCTTGGTGACCCGGATTCGTTCTTCCCGACCCGTTTACCCGATTTTTCGACCCGGTTTCAATCTTCAAAACCCTAATTCATTTTCAGAAAACTGTTTTTGAATTTTATTTTTAAATTTAATTCGAAAATAGTTTAAAAACTTTAAAAATTCATATTTTTATTTTAAAAATATATTTTTATATCAGAAAAATTCTGATAAATTATATTTATTATTTTAAATCCGAAAATTGATTAAACTTAATTATTTTAATTATTTTTAATTAATAATTAATTTATTAATTAATTGGTTAATTCTTTTAATCAATTAATTCTTAAAAATTAATTATTAATTAGATTTAATTAATTAAAAATTCAGTTTAATTATTTTCAAGCCTATTTATTTATTTAAAAATAGTTTGAGTATTTAAAGAGTGTCAATTAATTTTATTAATTGATTTATTTTCATTTAAATGTTTATATTGGATTTAAAAATCCGATTTTTGATTTAAAAATTAGTAATGACTTATTAAAAATTCAAATGAGTTCCGTATGATGTTTTAAAAATGTTTATAAGTGCTATATGGTTCATATTAATTGTGTGTCGTGTTTTATAGTCTGTATATGCCCGTGCTAGGGCAAATATCTGAGTTTTAAATATCATAAATTATACCGGACGTCCGATACGTAACCGGTTACTTGTTTAAATGTGATTATTGATTGAATAAGTGTCGAGAGTAGAACGAACATAGTTAGACTTATTGTGATGAGTTGTTTAAATTATAGAATCGAGTTCCCGGAGCAAGGGAAAGGGGAAAGTAGAGTGAGCAGAGTCGATCCGACAGCAGCTTAGACCAGGCAAGTATCTGTGCCTTTACTTGTGATAAAATTATTATTGTCTTGATTACTTGAATACCATTATCCCCAGAACAATTCAAATTATCCATCTTTTAACCGCATTGGGACAACTGATTCCATTTCCTTAGAAATTCTTGATTCTTTGATTTGATCTGCATCGGAAACCCTTATTTCCAATTTACCTGATTATTGTTTACCACCTATTGTTGCTATTTATCATCCTTTGATTATCATTGACAACCTTTGATTGTTTGATTTCCATCTTGTAACTACTCCATGATCCTTTTTCGATATTCGTTGATACTGAACAGTTGAAGCTCTTTTGCAATTACTATACATTCAGTTTATCTTATTGAGCATGTTATTGTTTATACCCTATTATAGAATTGGCATGTGTTTTTAAAAATGGACCAGTAATTGGTCGAAGTAACTTAAGGCCCAGATTGGCCTGGGATCCAGTAGAGGACTATGACATGAGCTAGTCCGGGGTTGATGCGTGGCTGGCCAGCAGCACAACCTTTGATTTGAATAAAATGTATAAGCCATATTCTAATTCTTTACTTCAATCATTATTGATACAAAGCATGTGTTAGCTAAATATTGTTGATTCTGATACCTTAAATTCATATCCTTACAACTGTGATAGAAATGATTCGTTGATGTTTGCTGAGCAATTTTGGCTCACTCTTGCTTGTTGTTTTCTAACCCTATTCCAGTGAAGCGAGAGTATGAGTTGGCATAGCGTGACCGATAGTTCACCAGCAGTCAGAAGAGCCCCTCGAGTCACTGTTATTGGCAGGGTAGTTGTTGTTTTGCTTTTCTAGATTTAATGTCTAGATTTGAACTTTAGTTGTGATGTAATAACTCTGATAAAACTGGTTTGTAATAATAAAAGATTGTAGTAGCTTGTGTTCACTGCCATAATCTGGATGCGGTCTTGGTCAAGGGGTAATTGTGACTTTATATATATTATGCATGTGTTAAATAGTGTTCCGTTGGTCGGATGACTCCTCAAATCTGTACCCCGGGTTTGGAGGGCGTCACACTATCTCTCATCCTTCTTGGCTTCTTGCAAGTTTGTTGGTAAGATCGAAGATAACTAGAGCAATTTCTCAGAAACTTTTGAAATCATATGGTGTAGATACAACAATATATATGTATAAATGGTCATATAACCGTTTAAAAGTTTAAGGACAATTTTACCCCTGACAGAATGGATGTTAACGGTTCAATTTGATGAAAAAGCGTTAAAAGAGTGCAAAGTGTAGCGAGACCTAAAATAAAGGGATGCAAAGTGTTTTCGTACAAAATAGTTAATTCAAAGTACAATAACTTAAAATCAAAGGGATACAAAATGCAATTTAGTCTTTATAATAACTGCAATCGTTTGTAGAAAGGTGAACAAAGAAGTGACTCCTGAATCCTGATTCCTGCCTTCTGAATCACTGCTTGACAGTTGACAATAAGTGTGCGGTGAATTCAGAGTATACGAAACCAAAAAGAAGACTGAGCAACAGCCAACAAGTAGTCAGGGATTTTGGACCGTAGATTATTACTGTTCTAGTCACAATTTGGTACATGCTAAACAAGTACATATAGCTTCTCAGTTCTAGCCCTTGAACCATGTGAACAAAAACACAGCTGACTAAAAGCAAAGGTACCTTCGAGTTTGGACTACTTGTTCGCCTCCTTCAGTTTTCTAGAAGTGCACAATCTTTTTTGTGCAAAAATGATACAGCTGAAAATAACTGTGCAAAAATGGTATAGGACGTCGATCCCGTCAAAAATGTCTCATGAGGTGGTGATCCCTATGTATATATTTTTTTCCCTTTTTTCTTCTTTCTGTCAATTCTTTCGTTTTTGTTGCTTAGTAAAAAATGATTAGTGATTAGTAAAAAAATGTTTCCAACACTAGATTGTGGATGTTTAAAAAATGTAGTTGCAAAATTTAAAATTTCATTTTTTTTTCTATATTAAACTTGATATGCTACTTTGCTACTAACCAAAAATTCGGAAAAAAATATTATGCGTAATTATGTAAAATTTTGCTTCAAGAATAAGGTCTACACATAAATATAACTAGTACTTGTTTGCCCCGGTTTAGCCCGGATTTTGTAAATTTTTTTAAAAAAAAATGCAAAGTTAATTTTCTCTATAATAACTTTTTCTATATTTTTAATTAGTCTAATACTATATTATAATATATTAATTGAAAATTAAATGGTAAAAAATTTTAAAAAATAATTAGTACTTATTTTTTAATGAAACATTTTTAATTGGTGAAATATAATTTATTTTAATTTTAATAAATTAAAAAATTACACAAAATATCACAAAATTTGATAATTTATTTTTCGATTTTAGTTAAAATTTGTAAAAACTTATACAACTATTTTTAATTTAACGAAGAATTCAAAATTATAATTTGTATAAATTTTTACAAATTTTAACTAAAAATAAAAATAAACTATCAAATTCATGATATTCTATGTAATTTTTTTAAAAAATGTATAGTTTGATATAATTTACAAATAAGTTATAATTTCTAAATAAAGTTTTCTAAGCACTAAATCATATAAAGTTGATAGTGAGTTTTATAATTTTAAATAATATATTCTACGTTGACTATAGATCACGTTAGAGCAATTTAATAATTTATAATGTTAATTTTTGTTTTTATACGTAACCTAAATATTTTTTTCAAATTCAAAATAAATCATTACAATTAGCTACTTCCACATTAATAAAAAAATTAAATTTGTATACCACGTATTGATATCGTGAATTTTTTTCCTATTTTGACATGTATATATTTAATTAAAAATTTTACTTATAAATATTTTGTCTCACATTAAAAATAATAAAAATTATATTTTTTTATATTTAATTAATAAAATAATTCTTTATATTTTCACTCAAACAATAAATTATAATTACTAACAACTAAGAATTAATTCTTGTCAAATAGTAAAGAATAAAAAAACAAAAATAATGCTTTGACATTTCAAAATAAATATTAATAAACTATTCTAGTTATTTTTTAGAAATGACCAATGTATTTTTACTAAGTACAGGAAGAAGAAGAAGTAACGGCAGGAACAAACCAAAAAACAAAAAAATATATATAAAGAGGGAGTCATCACTTTTATGAGGTGGCGTCGTGTACCATTTTTGCATACAATGTTTCAGCTGTATCATTTTTGAACTAAAAAAGTTGTAGTAGACCAGAACATGCATTATTAAACCTCACTCAGCTAATCAGCTTGTCCATTATTTTTCATCAGTCCAAAATAACAGCAATTAAATTAAATCAACCAACCGTTGATTGATCAGAACTTTGAGACATTTTAAGTATACTTGGACAAGGACCAGCTAGGCTGCTTAAAGAGTTTTAAAGGCTTCAAGTGTGGAGCTGATCAAATCCAGTAGAAGGACGAAAATGGAGGAAATACATGACTACAGAATCTTAAGATGAAGTTCTCCACTGCATCTCAATTTGAACCGTACCATTCTTTGAATCGATAAGTTGGTACCTCTCATTGATCCTTTTGTTGCTAACCACATCTGCAAGGGAAATGTGCACATAGCCCAGCGGATCCTACCAACATAAAAATCTATTTATTAGCAAAAAAAACTATAGTTGGTAGCCCTGTAAAGATTTTGTTAGTAAAGATTTTCTCGAGAAATTTTTTCCGAAAACATTTTTTCGGGATTTGTTTTTCCAGAAAAATATCTTTCGAAGAAAATATTTTACAAGAAAAGTATTTTTCAAATTGGAATTATTTTTCGACAAACAAATGGAGCCTTGCTTACAAAATAACTGTGATAATGTTATGAATGTTGTTGTGTTTACCTTTGGATATAGAAGACCCATCCTTTTTGAAGTACTTACAACTTCTACATGAATCTTGTCGTCAGTAGGTGGCTCCTCCAGCATGAACTGAAATTCCTCATCCCACTTTGGATCTCTGTTTTTCTTCATAACCTGCATAAACAATGTGTAAACTATCTCAGAAAGGATGGAGCATCAACAGGTAGGCCAAAACATCAAATAATTTATACAAGGTCTACCTTGGTTCTTTTTTCTTCCCCTCTGAACAGTAAACGCACGGACGGATTTGTGTGGTGTTTCCCTTCAAGATCTTGACCTTCATGGACAATAACTACAAGCAACCCACCACCCTCAGGAGTTCCTTCAGGAGCCTTTTGAACCTCGGAATCTTCAGAATCAGCTGGTCTCTCTGTATCATTAAAAGGTTTGTACATTGCTTCAACTTCAAGCTGACCCCGTGATTTTTCATTTTGGGCATCGTCAGGGTCCATGTTTTTTAGCAAATCAAGAGTAAAAACTTTTGTCACTTCAGGTGTAAGGTCTTTCACATGTATCACATTCATACCCATCCTATCATGCTTCCCCACCTAAGTAGAAAAATATCCAGTCTTAGAAATAACAAGTAGGCGAGCGAGGTACATGTGTAACAAAACTGATATGATTTATATAGTAATATAATTTACTAATATCTGCCTGAGAATTATCCATTTATCAATTCCAAAAGCATAAAATAGAAGTACAGACCGGAAAACATTTCAATTGTATACTCCATCTTATGTCTGATTGTCTGTACCTGTTCCCAGTCATAGACAACAAGCTCCAAAGTCTGTGATTCTGGGTCCTTAACAACCACACTAAATTCTTCATTCCATTCAGGGTTTAAATTTTTGTGCTTCACAGTTGTTTTCTTAGATGGCAGTTTGTCCTCGGAAATTTTCAATTTTACATACGGGTCTGAAGCTCCTAAAAGATCTTTTTTCTTAAGCCTCATTGCCCTCACAACCTTTATGTTCAGGATCCCAACAGGTCTCTTCATGGCCCTGAAATGGGATTATGCTCAGGTAATTGGCTGAAAAAGCTACATATTGTTAATTAAACAAGGAAAAACATATGCACTTACTTTGCAGGATCCATGATTATTACTTCAAGTGTTTTGGGCCATAGATACATGTTTGCAACCTGCTCCTTAATAATACCCTACATAAACATTATATATTGAGCCAGACTAAGAATCTGAGGAGACTTCGTAAGTAAATAGAAATTCTAAATTACTATGAGCAAGTTAAATTTTAATGTTTTCAGCAACTACTTTAATGTACTTCAACGAAGATGTGGTTCTAAATTCTGTAAATGGAGCATAATAGAGAAGAGAATTACGACAACAAATGAAGTTCAGATTAAAGAGCATCAAAACAAAAGGGTGAGAAAGAATAAGAAATATAGAGAACTTCACGCCATGTGGAAAATTTCTTATATGGGTTTACTTCGATGTTAGGAATGAATTTCTACTGAAAATGTCCTAGAAGTAATAAAATGCACTCTCTCTAAAATAAACTGCAAGTAATCATTGCTTTAAAATCAGTTATACTATGCGAAAAGAGAAATGTTTCTGTCAAAAAAAATCTGAATAAGTTACAGTAGTTTGGGATTTGATACATAAGTGAATGAATTCTTGCTAATGGGCTATAAAGGGACTCCAGCTGAATGACCTTTAAGATGTGTACTCAGGTTAGCTGGATCACTCCATGCAACTTTTAAGTTCTAAGTGCTACTACGTTAAAATAGCGAGCAAGTAACAGAAGCATTAAGAAGCTATCCTTTTTATTGCTTCTATTTTTTTAAAAACTTGTTAATAAATAGTTCTAAGCGTAAGTAAGAAAACCAGTTGGGAAATTCTAAAGCTTACTAAGAATGATATCACTGTAAAGTAAAAACCAAATGAACTAGTTACCTGGACAAAGCTATACAGCCCAGGGATGGACATAGCATCTGCTCCAAGCAATTTCAGCCCAAAGTCAACATGAGGCTGCAGAATTAGAAATAAAGAATGGAGCAAGAGAAACATGATCGATAAGAAGCTTATTCCAATATGTTAAGGGACATATACGATGTCAAAGCAGAAGTAAGAAATACTGATCATGAAGCAATTTTTGCCACCATCTCTGAAATATTATAAATTTGGCAAGTATATCAGCTAATCTCAAATTGGCATAAGAAAGAACGGACATGAAAGCAAAAAGTATATATGATGTAATACTGTGTAACTTTTTGCAGGACAAAACATAATTTACAGAAAAGCATACAAGTACTTCTTCAACATTGACACACATAACAAGTCTTCTCTTCCTACAATTCACTTCTCACCTTCTGCATAAGAGACACTAATATTTTTGCAAAACAAGGAAAGGTTGGAACCAATGGCTTCAGGGTGATACGAGGAAAAGCAAATACTTGCAAGTCAACCACCTGAAACACTTTAGTGAGTTAGAACTGACAGCATTGTGGAAGAAAGAAATATATACTTATATAGATAGACAGAGAGAGATCATGCAATTGACATGGAAGTGTCCTTGTACATTTAGTTATTCTTATTTAGTCCCTGTTAGTGATTAGGTCCAGAGGAAATAGATTAAACCTGAATGGTGGCTCTCAGTCCGAATGCCTTGACTGCTACAAGAATGTTAGGATTTCCTGCCCACTTAAGCGTGGGTTCCATAATCAATTCCTTCTCGTCAGTAGTAAAAACTTTCATTCCTGGCATGAAATGGCTTTAATTAAATGAGCAGGACACACGTAAGATGAATGTAAGGTATCAAGGGAAAGGGGTGTAAATATGCTGCATATTTTGTATGAAGTACAGAGGGACTGCTTGTAGACATACTAGCAGCGACAAATACAGAATTTTACTTGCCTACATGGAAGCGCAGATGAGTACGTGGATGGAACTGAAATATTTCGTTTTTAATGTGGTTCTTAAAAATGTTTTAGGATAACTTCAATTATAATTACTTGGAAATAATTTATCGCACCATGAATATGAAGCAAGTTAAAACCTAGGAAGCACCGACACGCCGATTTGGGTGCCGTATGCGTGTCGGACACGGCCGACACGGCCCCGACACGGGGACACAGCTGAGGACGTGTCGGACACGCCTCGTGAATCAAACGCGGTCGACACGCGGGGGACACGCGTCCGACACGCGGGGGACACGGCCCACTGACGAGGCCCATAAAAAAAACCCCACAGTCCATAAAAAAAGAACCCAGCCCAGTTTTTTTTAAAAGAAGCCCACTTAATATCTTTTGATATTACCTAAATCACAGTCGTCTTCACTTTATATCCACCCACCGCCTATATACACACCTATACATACACAGCGTATATAATCTTTGTTTCTCATCTTCTTCTTCTTTCTCTGCATACGAGTGGGAGTATGAGTGGGTCAATGAGTTCAAGTGCGAATAGTAATACTGAGGCTAGTTCAGAAGAAATTGATGTGAATTATCCTTTGTGGAAGTATGTAACAGTTCTAGAGAAAGGGGGGAAGAAGAAGGGTGGAAATGTCACGTGGCAGTGCAACTATTGCCACAAGCTTTATATGGGATCTTACTCTCGTGTTCTTGCTCATCTATTGAAGATGAAAGGACATGGAGTGGCAGTTTGCAATACTGTGACAACTCAACATAAATTTGAGATGGAAAAGCTTAATCTAGAGGCTGAAAATTTGAAGAAATCAAAATCAGCTACTGTACCTCTTCCTCCAACAGGTAGTGGTATGACCACCGCAGGCTTTTCATTTGACTCAAGAAAGAGGAAGCCTGATGGTGGTTCTGCTTTGGAGAAAGCTTTTAATAATGAAGCCAGAGAACAATTGAATGCTGAGATTGCAAGAATGTTTTATTCTTCAGGATTGCCATTTAATTTAGCAAGGAATCCATACTATGTAAGTTCTTATACCTTCGCAGCAAACAATCCAATAGCTGGATACAAGCCACCTGGTTATAATGCTTTAAGGACTACACTTCTTCAAAAAGAGAGAGCCCATATTGAAAGATGTTTATTACCAATCAAACAGACTTGGAACGAAAAGGGGCTGAGCATTGTTTCGGATGGATGGGGTGATCCGCAAAAGAGGCCACTTATCAATATCATGGCAGTGACAGAGAGTGGTAATATGTTTTTAAGAGCTATAAATTGTGAGGGTGAGTTTAAGGACAAGTTTCACATTGCTGGTTTGCTGAAGGATGCAATCAACGAGGTTGGACCTTATAACGTGGTTCAGGTTGTTACTGATAATGCCCCGGTATGTAAAGCTGCAGGTATGATTATTGAGTCACAATTTCCTCATATTTTTTGGACACCATGTGTTGTGCACACTTTAAATCTGGCCTTGAAAAATATTTGTGCACCAAAAATATTTGTGCACCATGTGCTGTTTTTTTCACTTCAGATGATCATTTCAATGAAAATGCGGAATAGATGTCAGATTAGTTTACCACTTGTTTTGTAAGAAACTCAATTATTATTATGAATGAAGATGTTCAGTTTATGACATATACAAAATATATATATTTTATTAGTATTTTTTTTTGCCGTGTCCCGTATCCAGGACACTTCGGTAATTGGCGTATCCCCGTGTCCCGTGTCCCGTGTCGCCGCACCCGAGTCGGTGCTTCCTAGGTTAAAACAGGTTCTCAGTCTGAGAATCTTTAGCAATCTTCAAGTGCCTCCAAAGACAAACTATGGTTGCACAGTGAAGGGCATTAACAAGTTACTTCTTTATGGTGGATAACAACATGTCAGTTAGATATCTATATTGCAACCTTAGGGAGATGTTTTTAATTGAAACTAATGCAAACTTGGTAGGTACATAATGCAATGGATGTGCACCTACATGTGTGTGCATCCATAGAAAGAAAGAAAAGGACCAATCTGTAAAAACAGGTTAATGTGCATCTACATATGTTTATGTCCTTAGGTGGACAAAAAGAAAAGAACGGTCCAACCTGTAAAAGCAGGCGGTAAGCTTCCTAAAGAAAGAACCTCAAACTGAACTGAATCAATTTTGTATTTTGGAATCTCCTCAGCAATGATGGGCTCTGCTATGGTCTTCACTTGCTTGCATATTGCCTGAAGACATTGGGCCATAGATATCTGATCTAACAGAAAAGAAAGTATCGAAATATAAAGGGATCAGACACGAGGTAATAAGTACCTTGTTCAAATAAGGCCACATTGTCTCAATGAATTTATTTAGCCAATCAACCTGCACATTAAGTACAGTTAGAACAACTCATCGTTGAATGCAGCAAGATAAGCAAAAGATTCAGTCACACACACACATGACTATGAAGCTACAAGCTTCAACTCTCAAGTATATCACTATTTGGTAAATGTTCAAGGCTAGGAGCGTACACGGTCATGGTCTGGATTTTTCACCCATATGGGTATCTCTTGAAGCAAACTTTGCAGCTGTTCTGTTTCTTGCTCAGCCAAGGGGCGAATAACAGGATCCTGAACAAATTAAAATCCAAAAAACATGAAAATAATGCACACTGCACACAAGAACTAAAAGATATATGAGACATGTAGTCAGCATGAACACAAGCAAGTGAAGTGTTTTCCAGTTATAACAACAAAAAACTCTTGATTTGTAGACAGATTACGTTTGAGGTCTCTATGAATTGTGAAGTGTTATAATTTTGCCTCTGAAACTATAATTTGTTTACATGCATGATCACATAAGTCTAGTAACTGTGATGATTTTCGCTGTTTCTTGGTGCTAAAACTTGTGTTCCATGCATATTACTGACACAAAGACGATTTTGTTTGCAAATTATGCTAACAAATGCATAGAATAAACTTAGAAGAGTATGAAAATGACAACATTCATATATGCATTGTATGTAAAAGATTATTATAAAACACAGATGATATACAAACAAAATAGTAAAACAAGTGCACATAACTAAAGCATTACAAGAAAAGATAAATAAAATGCAAGCCAAAAGAAACCTTGACATCAGTTGGTAGGGTGTGGATAAAAAGGAAATAGCCAATGACAAGGCCAATTGAGATCCCCACTCCGAACCCAAAAAACCCAGCAATGCTACTTATTATACCCATTTTCGACCTTCTTACGGATCAGCACTATAATCCTCGTTTGCACAGCACGTAACCTAATTAACATATATGGATAGGTAATATAGAATCCTTAATTATGTGTCAACTTACTTAGCACAATCTTAACAACCCCAATTTCAGAAAAAACTAAATTTGCAGGAATAAATCACCCATCACATTTGTGTCACATTACATCACATCATGAGGTGGTCATTTTCGGATATGAAACGGCAAGAAGAGAGAGATTAAGAAGTGAGAGAACCCGAAGTTTCTTTTTTGGAAAATGACGGGAGTACTTAATTGTTTTCCAAAATATTTTCCAAATACATGTGCTAGATCCTGATTAAATTTAATAATAAACAAGCCTATAACCCGTGCGATGCACGGATAAATTTTAATATTTTTAATTTATTATTTTAGTATTTTTATATGATTTATTATTATTTTTTATCTTATTTTATTATCATTTATTTGTATTTTGATCTTAAAAATTTTTAATATGTTGTCGACGGAATAATATATTGAACTTTTGAATGTAGTTTAGAAAAATAGATGATATAAATATTTAATAATAATAATATGTTGTTGACGGGATTCGAATGTTGAACCCGTGAGAGTATTTTAGATACAAAGAAAATAATATTATTTTAATATTACATAAAACGATTGTCATTTATCTATATTTATATAGAGCAGTGCTAGATGTACCGAATTGGGGTACAAAATTTAGGTACCGAATGATGTGGCATTGCTGATGTGTCAATTTGGAATGTTTTAATTGGTGATATTGATGTGAATGCAGGGGGTCCGTTAATTTATAGCCAATTAAATAATGACACATGTCATTTTGTACCTATTTTTGTACCCAATTTGGTACCTCTAACATTATTCATTTATATATAACGGTTATTATTTAGAGAAGCAAACTATCAACCAACCAAATAGATGGTAGTTTGCTTATAATAGTATTTTTTAATCTGATTTTTTAATATTTTTTATCTTATTTTATTAGCATTTATTTGTATTTTGATCTTAAATTTTTTAATATGTTGTTGACGGGATTCGAACCTTAAACCCGTGAGAGCATCTTAGATATAAAAAAAAGAATATTCTTTTAATATTACATCCAACGGTTCTCATTTACCTATATTTACATCTAACGGTTATTATTTAGAGAACCAAACTAAATGATCAAACTAAATGACCAAACTAGCAACCAAATAGAGAGTGGTTTGCTTATAATATTATAGTATAGATGTGCTAGATCCAAATACAATCTAAAGGGTCATTACCTAACTCCCCAGATGGAACATATCTGGATCCTGCGGGTATAGGGTCTGACGTAAGTGCAGATTGACAACTCGGTAACAGTGAATCAATTTCATTTGAGGAGTTACCTGAGGTAATGTCTTCACAGACTATAGAGGGAGTTTCAGGGCCTCTGCTGTCAATAGAGCCTGATTCTAACCCCCCAGAGATTCAAACTCTGGATCCTGTTAAGGATAAATTATCGCAAGATGATCAGCAACTTGGTTTAACCAAGGACGGGGACTTGCGAAGCCCCATTGCACCACCGGTGACCTCCTTAATGACGGTTACTGTGATTTCTGTTGCAGGTACACAAAGAGCAAAAAGGATTGAGTGAAACAAAAACACTTACACCTGGCCTGAGTGGGAAAGGAAATATGAGTGAAACACCAACAAAAACGTTGAGTGAACACCCAGTGCCAAATGTGAGGAGTGACACCCAAACCCTGGTTAACATTGATGATCTGCTACCGCCAACAGAAAGAGAAATACAAGTTCAATCCACTCTGAAAGAGATGATTGTCCATGATAAAGAGGGAAATCCTTTATTCAAAGTCCCTCTCAGACCTTCTTTTGCCCAAGGGATCTCCTCCGGTCAAGTCGATAGTTCTTTAACTTCAATTCAAACGAAGATTGACTTGGCCGCAGCTGATTCCAGAAGAACATATAGAGCCTTGAGCAGTGCATCTGGCACAATAACGGGTACAAAGGAGGTTGTGGACTCAATGAAGAAAGATACAATGGAAGAACTCATAGAGTTAAGAACAGACGTCAAAGACCTAAAAGATGGATTTGTAAATGAAGTGCATGTTTTACAATAAGGTCAAGAATCCCTATCTGAGGACATTTTGGTGGTCCGGGATTCTCAAGCTAAGGTCAAGGATGCAATGAATACTTTGTCAAGCGTGTAGTCTCGCCACAATAAGAGATTGGACAGAATCGAGCAGACTACCAACTCAAGACTAAACGACATGGACAAAAAGCTTGCTTCAATGGAAGAGATGACCAAAGACATTGCTCTGTTTATGGAAAATTAAGGTGACGGTCTAGAGTCTATCTGGAATATGATCAAAAATCAACAAGCTGGCCCCTCAAACCACTATGCCGAGGATAACTTCACGAAGGATTACTCAACTAAGGGGGAGAAGGAAGCAGTAATGGAAACAACTATTCCAGTAAGACAATATTGGATTGAGGAACTTGTAGAACAAGAAGAAATTGGAGAGGTGTTTGAATTCATGCATGAGCCATTAATAGAAGAGTATGAACCATATTATCCGGAGCCGATTGAACATCTAATCTTTGATGATAGTATGGAAGAAGCAAACCCTCTGACAATTGAACAAGAAGCTGTCTTGGAAAGATTAAAAGGTGAAAGAGCTGAAAGAGAAGCAAGGCAGACTGAGAAAGAGAAGCATCAGACAATTCTAAGAAGTGAAAAACTGCAAAGGTTCAAGATGTACAATGAGATAAGGAAGAAGAAGTTATTAGATTTGACACATAAGCAAGGAAATGACTAGGAGATGACTTGCATAACATTTTGCGGAGTTGAAGACGGATTAGAAGTCAACGACAATGCTGATGTGGAAGTGATCATTCAGGACATCAGAAGTGCAAATCAGGACACTCAAACTTATTTCACTGTATTGAGACAATCTCTTATCTACCTGAAGGCTGGAGTTAAAGCAAATGGTGCCTGGAACATAATAATCAGTTTCATTGATAGAGGTACATTTGTAATCTCCACGAAGTTTTTCGAACAGAGAACATACACAGAATTGCAGGTGATACTCATTAAGATCCAGTGAAGCACAAAGATAAATGAACTGCTCCGTGAGCATGTTAAGGAGATCTTAATGAAAGTCAGTCCAGAGGTAACTGAAGACCCTCCAATGGTAAGATTCATGACAAATGACTTGTTCAGAATCTGCTATTTGGCTGTGGATAAATTGAAGGATTACCCAAATAACTATCTAATCTCAGTGGAAAAGTACTTGAGATCCACTGGATTCTGCACACAAGAGAAGACGAGAGCTGCAGACACTTTGAAGAGCTATCTCATGGAGAATATGCCTTACTACAAGAAGAGAGTGGAAAGAGGATTGGAAGTGCATCCCAGACTACCCAACATGCCAAAGCATAATCAGAAAGATGTTAGCATTGCATGGTTGTGGGGTGGAGTGGGTCAACAGGTTGAGTATATTGGAAGACACATCATAGGAGCAATCCTAAAACCTGGAGAACCACTGCATTATCCAACTGCGATTGATCATCAAGCAGCAATCTCTGATCATGTGGCTGAAGAAGGTGAGATCCTAGTGGACTGAAGATGAAGCAAAGAACTATCTGCACAGGCTAGAGGAGCAACTTCATTGTTAAACTTTTTATTGTTCTTTGTTCATTGTAATTTGGAAATCTGGAAATGTAAATATTTAATCCAGAATGCATTTAATATTATCAATCTGTCGTACTTTAATTAGTTTCGTGTTTTCATTGGTTAGTTGAGTTATCCTTTAGGTATTTGTTTGTCGAACTCTAACAATCAAATAGGGGGAGATTGTAAAGCATAATGTAACATAATATGTAACAGAGATAACTACAACTCAACAAAGGAACAAGACAGACTATAATCCAAAAGAAAAGAAGACATGGTAAACTCAAGAAATCAAAATATGGTATGTATTCTTGAAGTCCGTAAACAGGTCACAGAAAGAAGTTCATTAATATGTTCAGGCCTCAGTGACAAATAAAGAAACAAGACTTTCAAGACTACAGAAATATTAATATGATACAGAGTTAGTACAAGAGGATTTCAGTGATTTTATAATGAAGCAACCAAGACGACAAAGGACTTATCAATTGTATTGTATTGAAGACATAGAGGTTTTGATCAAGTGTTAGTCATCTGTGAACCAGACCAGTTGCACAAGGTGTCAGCAAAACTAAGAAGATCAACATGTTTATCGTCTCAGAAGAAAGTGATTTAAGCCAGACCTGAAACATCATGGAAGTTAAAAGAAATTGATAAGGTATGTTTAGGTTAAATTGAAGTGCAATATGCTTGCTGCAGAAAGATAGAATCTTCAAGGATCAAACTGCAATTAAAGACATTCGATAGTTTTCATTTTTGAAAAACTATCGAAAGAGAAAGGGATGTTTAATAAAAACTATTGATGGAAGGAAAAACCAATTCGACAGTTTCTTTATTAGAAACCATCGAAGTGGACAAAATGTTTTTGTTTGATAGTTTTATTTATAAAACTATCGAACTAGTTTCAAAGAAACAAAGTATTCTTTTCGATAGATTTTATTTAAATCTATCGAAAGAAATAAAAACTTTGTCTTCGATAGATTTCTTATTATGGAGCAGGTGAAATGCATTTATACTTGTCAGAGGTTGGTAAAGGAAATGGACGGCCAAGATCTCATCTAGGCCTTCGATAATTTTCCTAAAGCCTACAATTGAATGAATGAAGACAGTGTCTTCTTCAGTTGTTGAAGTTGCAGAATATCATTACGGAGGAATTTAAGAGCTTGAGAATTTTACATAAGAAAATAATAGTACCTTAAATTCCATCATTTGTATTGATTATTGTAACCTGAACTCATTGAAGCTAATCCTACGGATTAGAATTGTAGCACCCTTCGTGGTTTATATTTATAAAACGAGATATTCCCGACTCATGTTTTGATTTGGTTAATTTGATTTCGGACAAGAACACAAATAATTATCCGCAAACGAAATCGAATAATTTGTGAGTATCGTATTCAAACACCCCCCCCCCCCCATCCCATCCCACCCCACCCCACCCCACCCCACCCCAACGATACTTTGGACCTAACACTTGTTTTCTGTTTAGATTTGGTAACAACGAGAAAGCGGGTAATGGGGGAGAAAACATGTTTAACGAGATAGTGATTCATTAGGAGGAACATATTATATGCTAGAATTTAATATTGTTGTTATATTATGTATTTTAAAATAGAAGCTTGAATATGAATTTTGTGAAAAATTAAAATGATGATAAATATACTACTATTTGATATAATATTAAAAAATTGTCCTTTTCTATATTTATTCAAAATTTCGGTAAATGATCAAGACAAAATGGAGAATTCAAAAGAAACCTTAATTTTATGTTTGAAATATTATTTTATGTAAAAGCATTATTTGTAGAATATTTTTTAGAAAAATTTAGAAAAGTTATTATAAAGCCGCTGCGAAGCGTGACTTAGTAAACTAGTCTATATCTATATCTTATGATATATATTTATACTATTTAAGCAAACATATATAGTTTGGCTCAACCATACAAAACATATGGATATTTAAATTTTGAGTAAATGAATAAGAGTTTTTAGCTATTTATATTTAAATTACTCTAGTAAAGATCCAAAGTTCGAATGTGCACAACAATATATTAAAATTAACAATTTATATTATTATTTTTAGACAATACATGGCATTAATTAAACTACGATTATTATTACTAAATGATATCATAAAACAATTGATAAAAAAAATAATTATATAACAATTATAATAAAAAGAAATTATGATATTAAAAGAATACAGGTTATATGCTAGTATTCCTAAAGTTAATTTTAGGATATGTTCCCCGTACTCAGAATTTTGAGAAATCCCCGTACTCTTTGTGCGAAAGTTCTTAAAGAAAGTTATTTTAGCAGTGAAAATATTCTTGAAGTTAAATGTAGCTCTAGTGCATCTTTTGTGTGGAAATGTATTCTTTGGGTAGAGGAATTATTAGGAACTAGCATTTATGCCCGCTACGCATGGGTGTTAAATTTTTTATAAAATGTTATAAAAAGGTTTTATAAAATTATATTAAAAATTTTAAATTCCTATTTTATCCTTTTAAATTTAAAACATTACCCTTTTGCCATCTTCAATAGTGGCCTAAAATTCTAAATTTGGACCAAATTCGCTCAACCGTGCGCTAAATTTCTGTCCAAATTTAGATCGATGAACTATCCCACAGTAAATTTGGACGGACAATATTCGTTGATCCAAATTTATTTAATACTAAAATAATAGCATGTAAAATAGAATTTGAAATATATCGGTATTCACAAATTATTCTCGGTAATAAGTTACACAACATGTAAAAAATTCAAGAAAATATCCCACATGCTAAGTATTATATAAAGATATTTTTAATCTCAATAAGAAATTTCGAAAGTGACAAAACAATATTTCTGTTTAATGTGAACTTAGTGTAAGGATTTTCATTCAATGAGGGTTGAAAGTAGACTTGGAAACATGAAAAACTCTCTCAGAGGCCCTGCTTCCTTGCCTTATTTTATCAAACTGTTATTATTTGATGCCACTTAACCTGACACTAATGTTCAAAACTATGATGTTAGTTCCTTACAATCTCAGGAGCAGTAGAGCCAACAGTTCTGGAGCAATAGGTGCAGCATTAGCTTCTCCTCCAATCTCAGCATCAACTTTGAGAAAAGTATTGCTAAATGCTTTCCTCCACTGCTCTTGGCAATCATCATTAGTACTCCCGTCATTCAATTTTGTCATAAGAACGTCCAACTCCTTGGCCAAAGCAGAATGAAATCACTCCCGACAATAGTTTGCAACCTGAAAGTTCAAAAACAATATAATATCCAATTATCTGCAGTAAACAGCACAAATGAAAATGTAAAATTGATGAACATATTGAGGAAGAAGGATAAGAAGGAGAAAGTGGGAGAGCTACCTGAGAGCCACCATGACCATCATAGACTCCGAAAAAGTGAGCTGTTAAGTGACTTAAACATTTTGTTACTCCGTCAAGTGCTCGATCACCGATCAGCATTTGAGTAGGAATTTTCATAAACCTGGGTACAGTTGCGAGTGCATCCTCCATTTCTGGTCTCCGTCCACATAAAGATGTGAATCCCCAAAGTGGTACATAGTCGATCTCAAAAACACTTTGTGCGCCAGGCCCAACGGATCCTTGCTCAGGGGTAACTGGACAACTGCAATTGGTTTGTAATCAGGCCCATTTGCAAGATTATCCTCAATGCCCAAAGTGACAGCAAGTGAATCTTTCACATTCGCTGTAACGTTTGAGTCTATGAAACCTATGGACTTGGTTATAATTTCAGTACTGCCGACATTTTTATCGGCAACTACAGAACTTGGTCTTCCCATTTCGGACAGAGCTTCAAAAGCTAATATGCTGCTGGAATCACTTACTGCTAAAAAAGAAAAAGAGCTATCTAGGATCTGATCGCCTTCCACCGATAAAAAATCATCTTCCTCGCTTTCCTGGATTACAGCATCATTAGAAATCAAGTCATTTTCCTTTCCAGCCATCAAATCAGACACCGTAGGCCCAACACTACTTTCTCCAGGCATAGAAGCCCCTACACAATTAGAGTTCATCTCAGAATCATCACAAATAATATCCTCACTCTTACTCGAAGTATACTCATCAGGACTTTTAGCTACAGAGTCAGCCAATAAACTTGTATTGTCTGTCATCAACTTGAGCTTAGTAATATCCATATGAGTTCTTGTAGTTGTGTTATCGCGCATTAAATTACCTAATCTAAATGGCAAAGCAACGGCCGAGGCCATTTCCTCCATCAATATCACTAATCGGGTTGTAGAAAAAGTTACCTCCCAGCCCCTTAAAAGTTAAACAGCCTGCCATTATTCAACTAATTCATCACCTTCTACTATCAACCAGAACAATCTCGACACATGACAGTGGATGGTGAACAGAACATATTCAGCTCAACACAACTATAAGTAAACAAAGTTGTTGTCAGTCTCTCTACTAATCCTCGAAATGGAAATGATGAATCAGATCTGGTAAACAAATATGGATACCTACTTCCATTTGCGGAAAAATTTAACCAACCTTGGACAGGTCAAACTCCTCCAGACTCTTCCTAGCTTATCTACCACTATCAACTACAGTTAAACCAAGAACTATATAAATCCACAAATTTCAACAAAATTACACACAACACACCCTAAAAAGTGCATTAAAACCCAACCCTTTTTCTGTAAATGCAAGAAAGACACAAAAGTAAGTTTGTTCATGAGAAAGAACCTAGGAAAAGTAAACTAAAGTCCCAAGAATCACAAGAAAAACCAAGATTATCAACAACAATAAAGTTCACTTTTTTACAATATTTTCAAGTTCCCTAGATGTGACGCCCTCCAAACCCGGGGTACAGATTTGAGGAGTCATCCGACCAACGGAACACTATTTAACACATGCATAATATATATAAAGACACAATTACCCCTTGACCAAGACCGCATCCAGATTATGGCAATGAACACAAGCTACTACAATCTTTTATTATTACAAACCAGTTTTATCAGAGTTATTACATCACAACTAAAGTTCAAATCTAGACATTAAATCTAGAAAAGCAAAACAACAACTACCCTGCCAATAACAGTGACTCGAGGGGCTCTCCTGACTGCTGGTGAACTATCGGTCACGCTATGCCAACTCATACTCTCGCTTCACTGGAATAGGGTTAGAAAACAACAAGCAAGAGTGAGCCAAAATTTCTCAGCAAACATCAACGAATCATTTCTATCACGGTGGTAAGGATATGAATTTAAGATATCAGAATCAACAATATTTAGCTAACACATGCTTTGTATCAATAATGATTGAAGTAAAGAATTAGAATTTGGCTTATACATTTTATTCAAATCAAAGGTTGTGCTGCTGGCCAGCCACGCATCAACCCCGGACTAGCTCATGTCATAGTCCTCTACTGGATCCCAGGCCAATCTGGGCCTTAAGTTATTCCGACCAATTACTGGTCCATTTTAAAAAAAACACATGCCAATTCTATAATAGGGTATAAACAATAACATGCTCAATAAGATAAACTGAATGTATAGTAATTGCAAAAGAGTTTCAACTGTTCAGTATCAAGTGAAGGTCGAGAAATAATCATGGAGTAATTTCAATGGTACAGTGTGCTCATTCAATAAGGGAATCAATATTGGTAATCGTTAATCAATAACCGTAAATGAGTAGTCAAGATGGAAGTCCAATAATCAAAGGTTGTCAATGATAATCAAAGGATGATAATTAGCAACAATAGGTGGTAAACAATAATCAAGTAAATTGGAAATAAGGGTTTCCGATGCAGATCAAATCAAAGAATCAAGAATTTCTAAGGAAATGGAATCAGTTGTCCAAATGCGGTTAAAAGATGGATAATTTGAATTGTTCTGGGGATAACGGTATTCAAGTAATCAAGACAATAATAATTTTATCACAAGTAAAGGCACAGATACTTGCCTGGTCTAAGCTGCTGTCGGATCGACTCTGCTCACTCTACTTTCCCCTTTCCCTTGCTCCGGGAACTCGATTCTATAATTTAAACAACTCATCACAATAAGTCTAACTATTCTCGTTCTACTCTCGGCACTTATTCAATCAATAATCACATTTAAACAAGTAACCGGTTACGTATCGGACGTCCGGTATAATTTACGATATTTAAAACTCAGATATTTGCCCTAGCACGGGCATATACAGACTATAAAACACGACACACAATTAATATGAACCATATAGCACTTATAAACATTTTTAAAACATCATACGGAACTCATTTGAATTTTTAATAAGTCGTTACAAATTTTAAATCAAAAATCGGATTTTTAAATCCAATATAAACATTTAAATGAAAATAAATCAATTAATAAAATTAATTGACACTCTTTAAATACTCAAACTATTTTTTAAATAATTAAATAGGCTTGAAAATAATTAAACTGAATTTTTAATTAATTAAATCTAATTAATAATTAATTTTTAAGAATTTATTGATTAAAAGAATTAACCAATTAATTAATAAATTAATTACTAATTAAAAATAATTAAAATAATTAAGTTTAATCAATTTTCGGATTTAAAATAATAAATATAATTTATCAGAATTTTTCTGATATAAAAATATATTTTTAAAATAAAAATATGAATTTTTTTAGTTTTTAAACTATTTTCGAATTAAATTTAAAAAAATAAAATTCAAAAACAGTTTTCTGAAAATGAATTAGGGTTTTGAAGATTGAAACCGGGTCGAAAAATCGGGTAAACGGGTCGGGAAGAACGAATCCGGGTCACCAAGAACAACCCGCCGGAATCTGGGTTTTCCAGAATCCGGCCGGCGTCCGGTGGCCGGACTTCGCCGTTTCCGATCAAAACAAAACCAAACTATAGGGCTTTTGTTCGCTTTTGCAAGACAAACACAACCCACATACACACACATCTGTCCCATGCCGGAATCGTGCCCAGAATTCATTCAAAGAACTCGCCGGCGACGACCTCGGCCGGAAACCCGATCTACTTAAATCCTACATGAAACTCAAAGATTAATATACCAAAATGAAGCTTATAACTCATACAATAAAAGCCCTTTACCAAAAACAATGTCAGATCAATATCAAGAACGTACGAATTGAAAGAAGAAATCGGGTCAAAACCCGAAAATCAAACCCGACTAAATCGAACATAAACATGAAATTAAAGCATGGATTCTTGCTAATTAGAACCCTAGGAACATGTTAGAAGCAACCAATTGAACGGAGAATCAACAGAATGAAAATCCCCAAATCGAATCAAGAACCCTAATTTTAATTCGAAACTTGTAAAATCAATATAAAATCGAATACTTACCAGATGATGATGAGGTTGGAAGATTCTGAAACTAGATTTTTGGGGCTTTGATTTGAGTATAAGAACTTCAGATTTGGACTTCAATAACCCTTAGAACGAATTGATTGAAGATCAAGAACACAAAATAATTATTTGGGAATTTCGGATTTCTTGAGTAATTTCTGAAGAATTGCTAGGGTTATGAAGTCTGATTGGTCATTTTATATTTTTGGAAAAATAATACCCCAAATAACATTTTTGGATCGATATTGATTCGTTAGATCGTTTAAAAACCCTAATTAGGTCAAAAACACGTTTTACGAAAAGTAAGGGGTTAAAAAGGTTGATGATTATCCAAATTGATATATATCATTATATAACTAATGCTCAAGAATACTAGGGCTATAACAACTTCAATATTGATATAGAACGATAAATCCGTCCCCTTAAGCAATTAGGGTTCGGAACGATTTTTCCTTTTTCGGATCAAAAATTGAAATTAATTTGCAGAATCAAATAGGTAGGGTTAAATAGAATCCCATAACCCTTTCGATAACGATTCGAATACGAAAGACGAAGAATTAAAAATGAATGTACGAAATTTCAACGGGCTCTTGAATTATCAAAACGGCTCAAATTTGAAGAAAATTCCAAATGACGAAATTTTTGAAAGGGGCTTCCGACTCACCATTTAGCACATAATCATACACTAAATATCATATAATAATATTCCAATATTCCAAAATAAATATTTTAGATTAAATATATCATTTAATCAAATAATAAAATTCACGGATATTACACTAGATCTAAGGCAACTTAGATCAACCTCATGAATAAAGTACATCTACATCATATATCTATCTACAATCTATCCATCACTTCAATCTTGAAAAATAACTAAAATCACTTATAAACATTAAAGAAAGCATAAAAAAGTAAAGATTTCAACCTAATCTTGTTGGTCATCAACAGCAGAGTTCTTCACAGCTTCAAATCCAAATATAAAACTGACCCTTTAAAGAATCAAAGAATCAAGAAATGGGTAGCTTAGGAATGTAAAAATTGAGACACAACTCAATGTATGTGATCACTTCAAAGGATACCCTTTTCTTGAATTTTTTTTTTTAAAAAAAATAAGAAAAAAATCAGAGATATTTACACAACTCAATATGTAACATAACTCATTTACACAAAATACAATATAAAACATGCAATTCAAAATTTTTAAACACAAAAATCATAAAAAAAAACTCCCTCACAACTTTCATCAAACAGTTAGGGTGGAAAACAAAATTATCTTAAAAAGAATGATTCATTCTTCATCATACTACAAAATTATCTTAAAAAGAATGATTGGGTTTACGAACAGTTTGTAATATATATGTATCGAAATATAAAGTTCCACCATAGCTTCATTCGAACATAATATTCTCAATTTGATGCATAAACACTTACTGTAAAACACAATCAACATTTTGAACATTAAAAATTACAAAGAAAACACTCAATTGAACTACGCACCTTTTTTCATTGGATTACCTCTAAAGATAAATCTTGTACCTGCAAATCAAAGTGAAGAGGATCAGAATATATAAATGCAATCAAACAAAATATAAAAAGTGAAAGTGGATCTATGAAATCGGAGTTGGAAAAAGAGAGAAAAAGTATGAGAAATTTCTATGGTGATTTTGAATCTCATATAACGATAGAGGAATAAGAAAACACATATTCGAAATTTGAATTGAGTTGGGAGAATGGTATTTGAAATTTGAAATGGGGGAAGAATGGATAGTTGATGTGTGTATCTATACGTATATATTAAAATCATGTGTAGCTGTAGCTAATGGGACAAAAATATGTGAGTTGTAAGACTTTATGAGTTTTATCTTTTTATGTTTGAATGACATTTTTAATAATTAAATGTGAAGTTTGGGATGGCATTTTATGTAATTTTGTATGAAGTTTTGGGGTAGGGGGTGTAAAAAAACCATAAAAAGGGGTTCAGGATTTATTATTTAAGGGAAGTGTTTTGTTGAAGATTTGGCAATAGTAACAATGTTAAAATTATTTCTGACCCGTGGTTGCCTAGACCATGCACCTTTAAAGTGTTTGGAAATTCAGAGTTTCCTCCAGACCTTGCATGTTAGTGACCTAAAGTTGAGTGATGGAAGCCTGGAACATGAACTTAATAAAAGAATTATTTGCTAAAGAGGAAGCAAATCTGATTTTGAGTATTCCGTGTGGTGATTTGAGTTTAGGATAAGCTTATATGGCACTATTCAAAAAAAGAGTATACCAAAAATAAAACATTTTTTTATTTAAACTTAGCCATTCTGGACTTCCAACAAAAAGTGTTTTGGCTGGTAGGGGGCATTAACATATCAACAAGAGATGTCGCAGATGTTCTGGTAACAAAACAAAAGATTTTACTCACACGATGTGAAGTTGTCCAAAACTGAGTTTTAGTTGGAAATATTGTGGTCTTTGGCATAAGATAAAAAATTATTTGACATGGATTGTTTAGTTAAACTTCTGAAATATTATCATGTGACGAATTTGAGTTGTTCATAACTATTTCAGGGCAGATTTGGCAAGTCAGGAACAACTTGGTTCATGGAAAGGTGTTGCCAGTGGGATCTTCGCTAGTAGAATGATATTGCTCACTAATTACGAATTATAAAGAAGAAATTAATTCTTTGAGGAACCAGGCTATAAAAAGCCAAGAGAGATGGTTTCCTCCTGATAATGGGTGCATTCTAATTAATGTTGATGCTAGGAAGGTGCAACTCATTTAGGTGGAGTTGGTGTGATTGCTCGTGATCACAATGGGCAAGTTCGCATCTCACTTCCTCTTGTTTGTTCTTAATGTGTTGATAGCAGCTGCCATAAAAGAGGGAGTTATTGTTGCATATAATGTTTATATATATAGGTATATATATATATATGATTGAATATGAAACTGCAGAAACAAAGCTACAAGATTGATGTCAAAGACGTGCTTCTTTATTTAATCAGCAAATACAAGTTTAAATAAGGAAATGCATACAACTGAAATCCTAAAATCTAGGACCACTCTCCAGCTAAACTCTTAAACAAACTCCACATACATCTTATTAAGGAAACTCGTACAATGACTCAACAAATTAACACAACCAATGAATACAACGGACAAATCAAATGCAAACAATTATTATTCAGAAATTACATATTTTGAGATTTAAAAAACAACATTTCCTCCCTTAATCTCAAACTTCTTCACTAACTCCTTAACTCCCAACAGGTTGCGCATTTTCTCGAATTTTATGGTTGCCAGAGCTTTTGTTAGACCATCTGCACGTTGCTTATCACTACTGATATGTTTCACAATGATTTCCCCGCGTTCCACACATTCTCGAATGAAATGAAATCGAATATCGATGTGCTTGTTTCTTCCATGAAACACTGAGTTTTTTGCTAGATCAATCGTCGACTTGTTATCGATAAACAACGTTACTGGACCAATAGACTCACATGTGATTTGACTTAGCACATTTCGCACCCAAATACCTTGACAGACAGCAGTTGTAGGAGCCATAAATACGGCTTCACACAATGATAAAGCTACCACCCTTTGCTTCTGTGACACCCACGAGACCAAGCTTTCGTTCAGGTAGAAGACCATGCCACCAGTGATTCTCCTATCATCTATCATTCCTCCCAAATCGCTATCTGAAAATCCTGTAACCACATTGTTTCCACTATTCTACGTATAAATCAAACCATACTGCAACGTCCCCTTAATGTAACGCAAGATCCTTTTTACTGCACTCAAATGAAGTGTTGTGGGGCGTTCCATATATCGACTCACAATCCCAACAGAGAAAGCTATATCAGGACGCGTGTTAACCAAATACCGCAGGCCTCCAACCATACTTTTATACATTGTAGCATCGACTGTTCGCCCTCCTTCATCCTTTGAAATCTGCTCCTTAGGATCCATTGGGTACTTTGTGGGATTATATTCACTCATCCCTGCTCTTTCAAGCAATTTTGAAGCATACCCGGATTGCTTTAGCTCTATATAATCAACTTCCTGTTTCACCTCAATTCCCAGATAATAACTAAGCTTACCAAGATCCGTCATTTCGAACTTTTTCCCCATCTGATGCTTGAATTCTTCGCTCTTTTGCACATTTGCCCCAGTAATCAGAATGTCGTCTACATATACAAAAATGATCAAACAATCGCTTCCTTTTCCCCTTGTGTAGACAACATTCTCATAGGGACATCGTTTAAAACCCAAGCTCTCCAAACTTTGATTAAGTTTGGCATACCAAGCACGTGGTGCTTGACGTAAGCCATATAAAGCCTTCGCTAGTTTGTAAACTAAATGCTCATTTCCATGTTTTTCGAAGCCTTCTAGTTGAGCAACAAAAACATCTTCTGATATCTCTCCATTCAAGAAAGCCGTTTTGACGTCCAAATGGTGAACTTGCAAAGAGTTTTTCGCTGAAAGTGCTAACAAGAGTCGCACTGTCTCCAGACGCGTAACAGGTGAAAAGACCTCCTCATAATCAATTCTGTGCTCCTGTGCATAACCCTTTGCGACAAGTCGAGCCTTGTGTTTCACTATATTTCCAGCCGCATCCCTTTTTAATTTAAAAATCCACTTCAACCCAATCACCTTTTGGCCTGCTGGTAATTCTGTAAGTCTCCAAGTGCCATTTCTTTCGATTAAGTCTATTTCAGCTTTCATAGCCTTTTTCCAGTTTCTTTCTTTTGATGCTTCTTCGTAATTTGCAGGTTCTTCAGTTCCCATTAGGAATAACTCTTCATCCAGCACCATTTCTTCTGTATCATTATACACATCGTTGAGCGGTCAAATTTTCCTTGGCTCAGTGCTATCGTCGTAATCCTCTGCATTTAGCCTTGATGATGCTGAGATATGTGACAGTGGTGTGACTGGATCACGTTCCTTACTGTCATCTTGGAAGTGCTGTCTTCCAGTACTAGTTCCAGACACATTGCTTGCATCCTCCTCGACTTCTTTTCCTGATTCTACAGCAAAAGGAAATACTACATGTGTTAACTCGTTCCCATCTTTGTTTTCTCATGGCCATGATTTTTCTTCCTCAAACATGACATCTTTACTCACATAAACCCGTTTCTCTTTTGGATTGTACAAACGATAGCCTTTTGTGTCAGGTTCCCTTCCAAGGTTTATAACCGGCATACTTCGATCATCTAGTTTTTGTGTACCTGGACTGGGAATTCTCATGTGTCCAAGACAACCAAAAACTCGAATGTGTGCTACATCAGGTTTCAGTTGTGACCAGGCTTCATACGGTGTTACACCAGTCAAGGCTCGATTTGGAAGTCTGTTAAGTACATAAACTGCGTGTCTAACTGCTTCTCCCCGTAACATAGCTGACAATTCTCTCCCTTTCAGAAAACTCCTTGTCATTTCCATCACCGTCCTATTCCTCCGCTCAACCACGCCGTTCTGTTGTGGCATGTACGGAGTGGTGTAGTGTCTGATTATTCCTGCTTCCTAACAATGCCTTTTGAATTTGTTTGACATGAACTCACCTCCTCTGTCTGTCCTCAATACCTTAATCTTTCGATCAGCTCCGTCCTCAACCAATGCTCTGAAATTTTTGAATGCCCCGAATGCCGCACTCTTGCTTTTGAGTAAATAAACCCACATAACCCGACTAAAATCATCCACCAACAATAAGAAATACTTATTCCCAGAAGCTGTTTCTGGCGTTATTGGGCCACACAGATCTGCATGAACGAGCTCCAGTACCTTTTTTGCACTGAAATTTGATCGATTTGGCACATGCTTCCTTGCTGTTTTGCCATGAGACAGCCAATACACGCCTCCTTTGGTTGCACAACCTTAGGCAACCCTCTCACCATTCTTTCTTTGAACATCATAACCAGAGCTTGATAATTTACATGACCCATACGGGCATGCTATAGTTTTGATACATTATCTAACCTTGACAGCAGACATTCAGAGGTTTCGGATTCGATTATTAGTTTATACAATCGATTTTGTGATCTTTTGAATTTCATGAGCAATTTTTCTTCCTTATCAAACACCCACATAAATTCTCCTCTAATCATAACTTTATTTCCTTCTTCTGTCAATTGTCTAATGCTAATAATATTACTACGAAGATTAGGGATAAAGTATACCTCTTTAAGAACACGTTCATGTCCGTCTTTGCACTTCAGAACAATTGAGCCTCTTCCTTTGATTTCAATAGTTGAGCCATCCCCAAACTTCACTCGTCCAGTAATCCGTTCATCAAGTACATTAAACTTGGATTTTTGCCCAGTCATATGATTACTAGTGCCATTATCTAGATACCACAAGTTTGATTCTGATAACTTACCCTCGTTGGTTGAAACCATGTGTGGTCTCACGTTCCTTTCGTCCAAGAGCAGCAATTCTGACTCATTGCTTTCGAATTTTGCCAAGAGTAGTGCCGGTTCATCATCTTCTATCTGGGCTAGATTTGACTCTTGTTTTTGTTCTCTATTTCGTCTAGGTTTGCGACACTCTGCAACAAAATGCCCATACGAACTGCAGTTAAAACACCTAACTCGGCTCTTATCTCGACCTTTGATAAATGAGGGATGACCATCGTTCGTTTTGTTGCTGTGTCTCAGCCATTCTTCTCGTGTGAAGAGCAATTTTCCTTCGTTATTTTCTCTCTTCTTCCATTCTTCTTCTGTAAGCATCAGCTTTCCTTCGTTTGATTCGCTCCTTCCTTTGACTCTTTCTTCATGAGCTTTCAATGAACCCATGGCTTCCTCCACCGTCATCGTTTCAAGATTACTAAACTGTTCCATCGTGGACGTGATCTGTAAGAATCTCGTAGGCACAACACGCAGTAGCTTCTTCACGACATATGATTCCTGCATCTCCTCCCCTAGGGCTCGTATGTTTTTTACAAGTTCATTGAGTTTCATGCAGAACTCATCAAACTTATCTGAATCTTTTATACACAAAGCCTCGAAATCAGCCTTCAAAGTCTGAACTCGTGCCTTTTTCACCTTCTCTCCTTCCTGACAAAGGGTTTTAATTGCATCCCAAGCCCCATTTGCTGTCTTTTTCTCGGCGATAGAAAGCAGAACATCCTCATGAATACCCTGATACACCATTTCCAACGCAATTTTGTCTATTTTCTCATCGACTGCCGCTTTCGGATCACTAGGTTCAACAGCGCCCCATACTCCTTGGGCTTGCATGAAGACCTTCATTTTGAGGGACCAAGCAGTATAATTGCTTCTGGCCAACAGTGGGTAACTTAACCTAAACGACCCTCCTTTCACCTTGGTTAAATCCACAGCTGACATATCTGATAATTTTCATGTGCCCTGCAAGCTCTGATACCAAATGTTGCATATAATGTTTATATATATAGGTATATATATATATATATATATATATATATATATATATATATATATATGATTGAATATGAAACTGCAGAAACAAAGCTACAAGATTGTTGTCAAAGACGTGCTTCTTTATTTAATCAGCAAATACAAGTTTAAATAAGGAAATGCATACAACTAAAATCTTAAAAACTAGGACCACTCTCCAGCTAAACTCCTAAACAAACTCCACATAAGGAAACTCCTGTTAGAAAATTGATAGTTTAAGGATATAATTAAGTATATTCTTGATGTTAATTCAAATTTCTAATGATTGGAAGTTGTTCCTTGCTATGGGAACTTAAACTTTCATGTATGGGTTTAATAATTTTCTTGTTTAAATCCATAAGAGAAATTGAGATGAAGGTAGTAGCTTGAAAAAGCTTGTTATAATGATGTTTCATTTATCCCACATAGAAAAGAATAAGGGGACTTGGTGGCTTTATATAGCATTACACACATGAGTAGTATACAACTACTAAGGTGTGTGATGGTGCATGGTGTTGGTGTGTGCTTCACGCGCGCCGCCGCCCGCCTCGCCACGCCACGCACCGCACCGGACCGGGTCGGGTCGGGTCGAAGGGCGATTTGGGCGAATGTCTGTTTTTATTTATGTGATTTAATATTTTATTAGAATTATTTATCAAATTGGGCTGGGTTATCAGTTGTCAAATTGGGTTGGGTTATCAGTATTTAACTAGTAAACTCTGATGAAGTTGGTTTATCAGTATTTAACTAGTAAACTCTGATGGAGTTGGTTTATCAGTATTTAACTAGTAAACTCTGATGGAGTTGGTTTGTCAGTAAACTCTGATGGACAACTAGTTAAACTCTGATGGACAACAGAAACTAAACTCTGATGGACAACTAGTTAAACTCTGATGGACAACAGAAACTAAACTCTGATGGGCAACAGAAACTGATATGAACCTGGACATGATTTGATGGATATGTTTAAAATAAATATTAAATCTGTATATGTGGATAAACATGAAAAAGATGTAACAGCTCAGGTTATTAAATTTAAATCAAAAACGTTTATTCATTAAATGGTCAGTTTTGATTTTTTATTTAATATGATCAGCTGTTACGGAAAAATTAATGTGTGTGTTGCAGTTACGAAATTGAATTGTGCTTCAGTTACAGAAAGGAACCACTATAAATAGTGGCCCTTGTAGCTCAGTTGGGACAGACAGAAGTTTACAAAAACACACTTCTCTCAAAAACTCACTCTGCCCTCACTCTCCATATAGTATTCTCTGTAGTTTTCTGGTTCTCCGGCGACTGAGGTGCTGGTCGTAGTTGAGCGCTGCTGTTGCTGTGAACACCTTGCTCGGAGCTGTTTTATCCTGGAAGTAGTATCTCGCCGACAACCTGACACAATAAGTGGGGGCGAATAACTCTTCAAGAACAGTCAGGATTTCTCGAATTCCTGACGACTCAGCTGTTTGCTTGGTAATTTATGTTCTTATATACACTGTTAAGCTATGGCTACAGGTACTATTTCTGTCTCTCTGGTTATTTATCAGTTTCTGATATGTATGCTTTCGACCTTCATGATTTGTTTTGTTAACTTTGGTCTTGGCCTATCATTGTTATATCTATTATATAACTGCCTCCATGTTGCTGTAGTACTTGTTATTTCCAACAACTCTTACATTGACTTAACAAATTAACACGACCAAGTCATGCAGACAGTGAATACAACGGACAAATCAAATACAAATCAAATGCAAACATTTATTATTCAGAAATTACATAGTTTGAGATTTAAAAAACAACAATTATCTTGGCGAAGCACACAGAGGTTGAACAAAATTTTCAATAACTTCAGTTAGTCTCAGTGAGGTAATGGCGCTTAAAAAAATTTCAAAATACTGTTCTGATTTGGATCCTTTGCAATCTAACATATTAAAATTACTCCCAAACTCAGGTTTCAAAGGTTTTTTGTTTAAACCCAGAAGTAATCACAGGATAGCTCATACTGTAGTTTAACCAATATAGGTCATAGTAGGGTTCTTCCCCGGGTTGTCAATCGTGCTTTGCTATCAGATTGGCCTAATTCTTTGTAACTTGTTTAGTAAAAAAATTTCAGTTTAATGAAGTTCTTTCTTTCAAAAAGTAAATAAATTAATGAATAGATGAAGATGAAAATTACTTAGACGAGGAACAGAGAGAAGAAATCCATCCTACAAGATAAGTAACAAGTACTAGCTAATTTAACTTAGCAAAAAAGAAAGGTAGAGCTAATTATTTAATAGTTGAAAGTTGAAACATCAAGTCTAGCTTGCTAGCTCTCTCCTCAACAATATTTTCTTTGTCAAATTTTCCCTAATTACATATATATATAATTATTTTTCTATTTTTCTACAAATTGTTCCTCAAGCGACTTCTATAAAAATGAATTACAACAGATTTATTATATCGATCAGTTTTATATTTCCTGCAGTTAAAAGTGTAGAAAATATTTAAATCAAGCATTCCGTATGTGTGAGACACACAGATTATGCATCAGTTTTAAAGCACATACTGGGGATCCCATATATAGCATACAAGCATGGTTGTAAATTTCGAAAATCGGAATAAATCGGTTGAGGTATCGTATAGCGATTTATCAGCAAATCGGGGATTTATCGTAATGATAAATCGGAACAAAAATCGGATAAATTGTATATAATAAATCATTTAAAAATAATTTATATATAATATAATAAACCATTTAAAAATAATTTATAACGATATATCGGATTTCAAAAATTGAATCGGTCAAATATTTTTAAAAGATAAATCGATGATTTTTGAAAAATCGAACGATTTTTAAAACAATACATACACGAAGGATCCGGCAGAAGATCTGCATAAAAATGTGCATACATATTGTTTATCTATTCATCACCCATAACGTGTGCTTAAATAATTACTTAGCACTTACTTTCTTCATCCCATAGGGTGTATATTAAAGTCATGGACGGTGCACAACTAGTGGTCATAGCAACTTTCACGTCATTTCCCTAGATCTTTTCCACTTTTTCCGATCATGCAACACTTTCTTTTACTACTTTAACATTGTCCCAACCCCTTATCTTTAATTTCTCCCATAATTTTCATTTAATTGGGTTCATCTTATATATGAAGATACTCTCGATCTCTATCACTTTTCCTCCCTTGTTTTCTTTCCTAAGCAGCTGAGACTGGTGCAGACCACCTCCATTGTTCTTTTTATATACACTTAATTAATAGGCCGTATCTGCTCAAGAGAGCTACATAATTGGCAAGAAAAAATATAGAGTACGTTCAAGCTCTCTAATTACTTAAGTTCTTGTAGAGAGAACCAGAGAATCAGAGATAACAGTTGTTAATCACATAATCTTTTAAATAATTTAAAACTTTTATTTCACAAAATATATATTTCTCTAAAAGGAGTTCTCTCTAAAATGTTATCCTATTCCTACTTAAGTTTCTTTTAAAAAGACGAGCTGATCTATTTACATAATTAATTGTGTACAGATGGATGTATCTAGCATCTACTCAATATTAAAATTTTGCTGGCCGGGTATATGATTTTGTGATTACCTAATCACGTGAACTTGATAACACAGTTTAATTTATGTAATTTGTTAATTATACTGGTAAGTCAGCGAGGAAACTAGCAGGAATTTACAGGATTAGTAGTTATTTCAAATTTATGCATATATACATGCACGTTTTCATTACTTACTTTTTTTTTTTTTTTTTTTTTTGACTGAAAGTGAAAATTTTATTAATCGAATAAATCAGAAATCAAGATAGACTCTAACTCAATAGGAACAGACCTCCTATCGAAAAATCGACCTGGGAATGAATATGACGTTCTCGCTAAGCAGTGAGCCGCCATATTGGCAGATCGGTTAATAAAATACAACTCAGTGTTTAACTCCTCAACTAGATTCCGACACTCCGTAATAATGTTCCCAAACGGAGAAACCATATGCACCTTGCTTCGAATTGCTTGAACAACAGCTAAACAATCCGACTCGATGACCACCTCCTGCCACCCCATCACCTTCACCCAGCTGAGCGCCTCCTTTACTGCCATGGCCTCTGCAAACTCAGGCCTAACATCCCCGTCAAACAGATCGGATCTCCCCTGAACTACAGCACCATCAGCATCTCTTGCCAACAGCCCAACACCAAACTTCAAACAGTCAGAAAACAATGCAGCATCGACGGAAATCTTAACTTCATTCTGTTTTGGCCTTGCCCAAGACATTGCTCCATCCCTGATATTAACATCCCGGTATAGAGATCTAGTCGACATTACTTGAGCTCCCTTCCATTCTGTAAGAAATTGTTTCGTCGAAAATACCACATGGTGAACTGGTGTTTTAACTTGGTTCCACACTACCTTATTCCGAGCTTGCCATATACTCCAACAAAGAGTGACTATCTCCCCGTAATCATCCTTACTTGCTTGATTCAACATACTCTGGAGCCACCCATCAAAACTACCAGCATTTGTGTTGTTATACAATCTGTCTCTCGTCCTCCAACACAAGTCTGCAAAAGAACAGTTAACTAAGACGTGAAAAATTGTTTCCTCCGCCCCATTACATAGAGGACATTCAACACTCAATGGAACACGTCTCGATGCTAAAATAGAACGAGTAGGTAAGCTATTTGATAATGCCCGCCAGACCATATTCAGCACCTTTGGAGGGGCCTTTATACGCCATATTGATCCCCATAGACTGCTAGTGTCAGATGTACACCACAAGCCTTTTTGTCGTTGAAGCATCCGATACGCAGACTTTACAGTATACTCCCCAGTCATATCTTCCTCCCAATACAGTTCATCTTCCCCACCGTATGCACCAACTGTTGTATTAAAGATACATTGCTGATCTCGCAGGTTAAACAAGTCCATTATAATCTCCTTGTCCCATTGATTACCATCCGTATTTAACAGTTGTGACACTGTAACTTGCTCCAACCCCTGGGCCTCCGTTGTAACATATGCGTTGTTAGCATCATTTAGCCATGGCTGCCCCAACACCTTAATTTTATTGCCATTACCCACCTTCCAGCGTGCACCTGCTCTGATGACCATTTTGGCCTCCCATAAACTTCTCCAAACGAAACTGGGATTACTACCCAACTTCGAATCAAGAAAATCACAGTCCGGGTAGTACAAAGCTTTGAACACCCTACTTGCCAACCTATCTGACTTTGAAATTAATCTCCAGCCTTGTTTACCAAGCAGAGCTAAATTAAAGTCCCTGAAATTTCTAAATCTCATCCTCCCGTTCGTTTTATGACGACTTAACCTGTCCCAACTCATCCAGTGGATGCCAGAAGCTGCATTTTCCTTAACTCCCCACCAATATTTTGATAAGCTTCTTTCAAAATCCTTCATTATCTCAACTGGCAGCAAAAAAGAACTCATAGCATAAGTTGGAACAGCTTGAGCAACATGCTTAATCAAAACCTCTCTTCCCGCCTGTGAAACCCAAGACTCTTTCCATGAATGAACTTTATTAAACATCCTCTCCTTTAAAAAACCCAGAACTTTCGATTTATTTCTCCCTACCATATTTGGAAGGCCCAAATAAGTTACCTCCTCTCCAGCCTCCTGCATTTGCAAAACATCACAAATGGAGTCCCGACATTCTTTATTCACATTTGTACTAAAAATCACTGCTGACTTTGAAAGATTAATTTGTTGTCCTGAGGCTTCTTCAAAAACCTGTAACAACTCCACAATCTTCATCGCTGCTGTTTCCTCCGCCTGACAGAACAAATAACTATCATCTGCAAAGAGCAAATGATTGATTCGAGGAGCTCTTCGACACACCTTAATGCCCTGAATCATCTGCCTGTCTTCAAACTTTTTAAGCAACGCTGACAATCCCTCCGCACATAAAATGAATAGATACGGAGACAGTGGATCTCCTTGACGAAGACCACGAGTTGGAATAACCTCTCCTATATCTCTAGAACCATGAGTGAAATTGTATTTAACTGAAGTAACACATCTAATGATCAGCTGCACCCACCACTCGTGAAACCCCATTTTACACAATAATTCCCGCAAATAATCCCACTCTATGCGATCATACACTTTGCTCATATCAATCTTTAGCGCCATATTTCCCTTTCTTCCTCTTCGCTTTCTCTTCAAATAATGAACCATCTCAAACCCCACTAGAATGTTATCTGAGATTAACCGCCCAGGGATAAACGCACTTTGACATTCTGAAACTACATCATCGAGCATATTTTTCATTCGATTTGCCATGACCTTGGAAATTATTTTCATTATTACATTACACAACGATATGGGCCTAAGATCACTTACTGTACTTGGAGATTTTTTCTTAGGAATAAGGACTACATTTGTATCGTTAAGACCCTCCGGAATAAAGCCCCCTTGAAAAAACTCCTTCACCAGCTTGCACACATCCTGCCCAACTATAGACCAATGCTTTTGGTAAAATGCCGGAGTCATCCCATCCGGTCCTGGCGCCTTGTCAGGATCCATTTGAAAGATGGCTGTCTTCACTTCATTTTCTGTCACCTCACGCATCAATTCTATATTTTGATCTGCTGTAATTTTCTTATCCACGCAATCCACTACTTCCTGCCAATTAACTGTACTAGCTCGATATAAATGATTAAATTGCTCAATTATATGATCTTTAAGACCATCCTCCCACTCAACCCAATTCCCTTCCCCATTTTTCAACTTAAAAAACTGATTCGACCTCCTTCTGGTTGTTGCTGAAGCATGAAAGTACCTACTATTTTTGTCACCCGAATGCAACCAAAGTTGCTTAGACCTTTGCCTCCAAAATATTTCCTTCTGTTCCAGGATGAGCATCAAGGCTTTCTTCGCTTCCTTGTACTTCCCAACTGAGCCTGCATCTCGAAATTTCCTCAACCTTCGCATTTCAAGTCTACAGCTTTTGATACGACCATTAAACCTCCCCGTAATCTCCTTCCCCCACTGCTCTAGCTTCTCCCCACAAAGTTTAATTTTATCTTGTATATCTCCCCCAGCATTCGATTCCCAACTATCCCATACCAACTGTCTTCACATTGGATCCGTCAACCACGCATTCTCGAAACGAAATCTCTTTTTACCAGTGAACTTATTGTTAACCTCAGTCACTAATAATAAAGGACTATGATCTGATGCCGATGCCTCCAAATTGTATAATTTCGCCATTGGAAATAACCTTAACCAGTCCTCTGTCGTTAAAGCTCGATCCAACCTCACTTCCATCCCTTCTGCAGTTCCTCTTCCCCTCTCCCATGTAAACTGGTGTCCTATCAATTCTAAATTAGTTAAACCCGTATCATAAAGAGCTTCTCTAAACCCTTCAACCAACCAGTGTGGATATGAAGCTCCCCCCTGCTTTTCATCTTGAGATATCACATTATTAAGATCACCTATAGCACACCAGGGTAAATTAGAATCCCTTGCTAAATTTCGAAGCAAGTCCCATGTTTTCTAGAAGTCAATACTCGGTAATCGCAATATATGCCACTGTTAATGTAACACCCCAGTCCCATATCGAGAAGATTTGGGACTTCTGTTCAGTTTATAAGGCAAAGTACTACTACTAATTAGCACCAATAAAATCATGATATTTTGGGGGCCTGTGGTGGGCTTGTCGTTACCCAAGTTGGCTGCATTTGGGCCAGTAGGCTTCAGTTTATTCGGACTCGGAATCGGGACTTGACTCGATTTTCGAAAAAGACTCGGGATTTGACCCGGGTTGTCACATATGGTATCAGAGCCGACTCTCGAAAGCTTGATGATTCGTCAAGTTGCAGGAGGTGGGGACACGAAGGCTGGTGGTATTATCCCACAATGGACAGAGGTCTGGAGGTGGGGACACGAAGCCAGCCGGTATTATCCCACAATGGCTAGGGAGGAACGATCCGGACCTATGGGCTATCCGTTCAGGCTTGACGAGGACGTCAAGAGTTTAAGTGGCATGGGAGAGTTTGTAACACCCCAGTCCCATATCGAGGAGATTTGGGACTTCTGTTCAGTTTATAAGGCAAAGTACTACTACTAATTAGCACCAATAAAATCATGATATTTTGGGGGCCTGTGGTGGGCTTGTCGTTACCCAAGTTGGCTGCATTTGGGCCAGTAGGCTTCAGTTTATTCGGACTCGGAATCGAGACTTGACCCGATTTTCGAAAAAGACTCGGGATTTGACCCGGGTTGTCACAGTTAATTACTATTAAGCCAATTTTCTAGAAAATGAAAAAAGTTAAAATTCTAAGAGCTTATTTTTCAAGAAATAATATGTTCTTAGTTATAGTTTATGTATTTGATATATCAGCTTTTTTGTTTAAAAAATCTTTAATTATCTAAGAGTTCGATGATAACATAAATAATAAATTATTTAACTAGTTCAATGTAAAAGAATAGAAGATAAAATTAAGCCTTATAAAAATTTATTTTCAAAAATGTAATTTATATAATCCAACAAGTGTACACAACTTAAGTTAGCTTATTTGAGTTTGACCATAGAAAGTACTCGTAAGTCGTAAACAAACCAACCCCCAAATCCCAATCGCCTGTCTTATTTTTCATATCCTAACTACCAACTTGCTTGCATGGGAGAGATAGCGAGAGAAAGAGAGAGGTATTGATGAAAGAGATTTCGAAATATCAATTCAATGGCCAAGAATCGGTAGAGTAAATATTTAATTAACTTTGTAACCAAACTTGTTATAACAATTAATAAAACATTAAAAATACGGATACCTAATTGATGTCTCTAAAGTCCTAAATTAATTTCACATGCAATAAATAATACAGTCGCCAGCCATTTTTGAGATTCGTCTTCCTAAACATTTTCAAGGAACTTCTGGTTAAACATAATCGACGGTCACAATCGTCTCAAATTCTCTTTATTTTAATGTTCAATGATTAAATCCTACGGCTATCTTCCTCTAGGCGGTTGCCGCCCAAGAACAGGATCTTTTCCTATCACCCACCCTTCCCGACAAAGCCAACCGGACCACATTTTTATCGTCAAAATACCTATATTCTACTGTATATGCGTACTTCATTGAATAATACAAATTTTGAAGTCATGCCTCTTAATAAGGTAAGTTAAATTAAAAAAGGTGCACGTTGCAATCTTGAATCGGTCTATATAAACACCTTTCATAACTCAGTTTTTTGGACTTGATCACATTCGCCCCCTCCCTCCTCCCTCCCCTCTTTAATCTCCGGTTTTAGATATATAATAATATATCTGTCATACATGTATTAATCTATAACCTCTAGAGATCATTAGTTGAAGGAATTTGAGCTCTTCTTGGCTAAAAACGTTATCCTATTCCAAATTCGATCTGTTTTTTAGTTAAGATCGCACGTACCTGTAATCGTTTTCAAATCGTATTTTTGTATATTTATATATTTCAGTTAACAAATTTTATCAATATGGAAGCAGTTATGTTACACCACAATAGAAAACTCGATCGTCAGTTCACTTCACCTCCTTCGGAGTTTTTTTACCCTACTTTTCCTTTCTCTTCAAGCTTCAATGGAGGTGCTGTACCATACACGCCTCCATTTTCATTCCAGGGTCCTTCACCTCCTATAAATCCACGTGCACATCAGTACTATCACCATCAGCAGCCACCTCTGCTTCCTCTACCGAATATTCCTAATCCTTACCAGAATAATAACAGAAGAATCAATAACAAACTTACCAGGCACCAATCTCTCTCGGTAAAAAAGTCAAACTTCTCCGGTGCTGGTCCTAAGAGAGAGAAAACTAAACCTAATGTAACTTCTACTAAGGCTTTGCCGGATTCTGGTATTGTATTGTCGGGTACTAGGTTAGGACCTGAGCCCAAGGATGTTCCTAGGGTTTTGTTTTCAGGTAACTCTAACACTTTTAATCAAGAAACTAAAAATATTGTATCTCCTCCTCCGAGTAGCTTGCCGTTGCCGACTTTTTCAATCAGGCCTAAGCGCAGCTGCAACTCTAAGGCGGTTGCAGTGGTTGACACCGGAGCTACAGACAGTCTCCGCCGTTTTCTGCGTCTGCCTTGAATTATAAATACGCTGCGTACGTAAATTGCTACAGTGCTGTTTTTGTTGACACTGTATGCTTAATTGCCTAGGGGGTTATATTTTTAAAATCCTAAGGATTGCATTTTCTTCTAATGTTTACTTTGTATTTTTCATTTTTGTTTTAAGAATATTATGATCCACATCTGCCTTTATAAGATGAGCTAGGTTCATAATACGAACATGTATTTTGTTACTTTCAAATGTTCTCACTTAATTCCCAGGAAAGGTATGCGCATGAGTGACATGCACATGCTGTAATGTTTCTTTTTTTAATTTAATAAAAGTTTTTATTTGAAGGAAACCTCAAGGCTAGTATAATATTGCTCCGTCTAAAACTTTGGAAAAATCGTCCATATCAAATTATAAGCTCCTCTCGTTTGTAACTCATCATTTCGTAAAAAGTCGTTGTAAGAGTTTTTATATGCATCGCACAAGTTATAAGTTAGTATGATATGAAAATGATTTCATTAATTTATAATGTAAATGTTCAATTTCAGTATCTCCTTACGATCTGGAATTTCGACATATATATTTTTTTAACAAGCGTCGCACACAAAGTTGGAGAAATGATGAGGACGAAACTTGGAATCATTTGGGTAAGTAGATGAGAAACAATATAATTTAGCAAAATAATATGAAAAACAATAGCTTCTGATCCCACGACTTTCACGAAGGCAAATTAGAACAGATTCAGCAAGAGTTCTGCCAATTTTTGACTATATTGTCTATTAGCTTAACTTACCAAGAGTATGGTCGGCGAATGGCATCACAACGAAGCTGAGTGTTCGAAAAACAAATGATGTTAAAAGCTACTTGAACATGAAGCCCACAAGCAAAAGTGCAAAACCAAACCTGTCTAATTTGAGTAACAGATTAACCTTGTATAATTTCATCCATTTATCAACCTCCCACTGACATGGAAACAGAAATTTATATCAATGGTCCTTCACTGCAACGTCCGAAATCAGTTATATCAATATGGTCCTCCACTACATGATGGTCGCTGGCCTGTTATGTTTTATTATGAAGTAGACTGAGGAGATAAATGGTCCAGGTACCTGCATAGCTATATATATATATGCCTGTATATATATTAATGTGGTGAAACCAATCAAGTACGAGTAGTTGGTCATTCGTAAATCGTAATTGCTCAGTTTATATCTTTTTTGATAAAGACCGTGTATCTTCTCCTTCGTATTTCTTCCTTCCAATGTATATCAAAATTCAACAATAAAATTTAGGAAGATCTTATTCCATTTGTACAGATCAGTATTGTCCGTAAAAAACCTCCTCGCTCTGTTATATTTTTGGAGTAACGTGTATCTAGTACTAGACTACCACCGTACCATCACAATTCAACCACACAACAACAAAAATTACAAGTTGTAGTATCTCTATAATAAACACATAGAGAGCAAGCATTTAAAATATTAACTTAAAATTATTGTTAGAGGCCCGTTACTTTGTTGTACCGGACCGAGCCCATTTTAGAAGCCCATCTCTTGGTGGGCCCGCTTTCGCCTCCTTCGGTTACAAGCAGGAAGCAATATATAAACAGGTTTGGGCTCCCTTACCAAGGGGCGATTAGATCATTACAAAAAACACAGAGCTTTTACGTTTTCATAACCATATTCAAAGATCACATTGACTGTTTCTTACACCGGAGGTGAATCGGGGGCCAACACCCTCGCATTCTTCTTCTGCAGGTCCGAAGTAAGAGGTTGCAGGTCGAAATCAGGTCGTAACATTGGCGCCGTCTGTGGGAACGTAGAAGATCATTCTGTGAATTTGTTACAAAGAGCTATGACGAACGGAACTACTGGGAAAGATAATTCAACAGGTAGCGAAGGTATCGTTCCTCCCGGGTTCGGTATCAATCGAACTCCACCAATACAGCCCGGAATCTTTAGTCTTGATGAGGAGGAAGGCCCCACGCCCACTCCCGAAGAACAACGAGAACTAATCATGAGATGGAGGGAGGAGAAAATGGCAAAGGGGAAGGGCCCTGAGAATGAAAAAGACAAAGAAACCGAAAGATTGGCCAAGAGGAAGGAGGCCTATCGCCTAAGGCTACAAGCATTAAGGCTCCAAAGAGAGGAGTTGGAATCAGAGGAGAAGGCACTGGAATTAGAGGAGAAAGCACTTCGCGAAGCCCTGGAGACTGAGCCCCGAAGGGAGAAGCGGGTCAGGGATGCCATAGATGACGAAGACGAGTCCTGGGACTCCGAGTCGCACTCAAGAAGGCTCCGGTCAAAGATTGCTTACACCTCTGATTCAGAAGAGAATGAAGGACCAGACACACAGGATAGAATTCGGAGAATCGAAAAGGCCATGTTTGGCGAAAGAAAAGTCAGCCACGAGCCTGTGGTGACCGAAGAGGTTGAAGATTTCCGACCACCCCCAGGGAGGCAATTCCCGAAAATGAGCGAGTTCAATGGCAAAGGTGATCCGACAGACCATTGTGAAAAATACGAGGCCCTGATGACTGGAATGGGGCATTGCGACGTCATGCTGTGTAAGATGTTCAAGACCTACCTCAGGGGACCGGCGTCCATGTGGTATCGGTCGTTAAGGCCAAGGTCGATTGGGACCTATGAACAAGTGAAGCGGAAATTCTTGAGGCACTATTCCCATTTGTGCCGAAGAGAGAAAGACACCGAGGCCTTGATCCATTGTAGACAGAGGGCTAACGAAGAACTAGGTGATTACTTGGTTCGATTTAAGGAGGAGGCTGGGATGGTCACCAACTTAGACAAAGTCAAAGCGGCAGGCTTCCTTGCGGCAGGTCTTGACCCTATTAAAGGTAAGAAACTTCGTTCCTCGCTTTACGATATACCCCCCAAGTCTTTAAATGATATATATGTGAGGGGTGAGGCAATAAGGAGAAAGATAGAATCGATCGGGGGTTATAAGGAAAGAAAGAAGAACGATTCCAGGGAAGACAGGATGAACAACCCAAGGGACGACCGAAGGGGTCGTGGAGATATCAAGAGCAGGTTAACAGACAACAGGCCCGATAAAGGGGCCGACCGAAGAAGAGATAGAGATAACGCGGTGTTCACACCTTTAAACACGCCTATCTCGAAGATTCTCCATGAGATAAAAGGTAAACCGGGGTTCGTTCGACCGTCAAGATTGAGAACTCCTGAGAACCGAAGAAACGAGAACAAGTACTGTGACTATCACAGAGATAAAGGGCACAATACCGATGAATGTTTCCACTTGAAGAAATTGATCGAGAAAATGATAAAGGATGGGGAGCTGACCCAGTTTGTGGGAGATCTCAGGGACAAGTTAGAGTCCATGGAAAAACAAAAGACGATTGAAGGTGGAGAGAAATACAGGGGAGAAGTCAGGACCATCTCTGGAGGAACCATACTCGATCGGGATAGTAAAACTGCCCGAAAGAAGTACGCCCGACAAGTGTATAACCTTCATCAGACTAGTACAGCCAAGCAACCACTCCCTATCTCCTTTACTGAAGATGATTATGAAGATGTCTTATGGCCGCACGAAGACCCTCTGGTCATCAACCCGGTTATAGGGGAGAACAAGATCTGGCGAGTGTTGGTGGACGGAGGAAGCTCAGTAAATATTCTTTACCACAGTACTTACCTCAAAATGAATCTAGGAGGCGAACAATTGGATCCATGTCACGAAGCACCTCTTTATGGCTTCGGCAATTATCCTGTGCCGATTGAAGGCACCATTACTTTGTCCGTTCAATTGGGGAAAGCACCATATATGATAAAGAAGGAGGCAAAATTCTATGTCATTCGGGTGGAGAGCCCTTATAATGGGATCTTAGGGAGACCCGATTTATCTCTGTTTCAAGCAGTGGCTTCGGTTCCCCACTTGAAGCTGAAATTTCCGGTCGGAGACGGGATTGGCGAGATGAGAGGCGATCAGAAAGCTGCCCGAACTATAATGTTGGAGGATGTCGCAAAAAATACAGAGTTTGAAACCCCCGAAGGAGGGAAAAGAAAAAGGAAAGTAAACGAGGTTGGAGAAAGCCACCAACTGCTTAATATTGAGTTGGAAAAGTTTGGGGCCGATCTCTCTAGCCCAATAGCTGAACCGGCAGTGGAAACCGAAGAGGTAGAGCTATATGTAGGACAGAGGGGAAAAATGATCCAAATTGGAAAAGGTATGGAGCCCGAGTTGAAAGAAAAGGTCATCAAGGTGATCAGGGAATATCATGATGTGTTTGCATGGGGTCCTGAAGACATGCCGGGTCTAGACCCTTCGGTCGCTAAACATTGCCTTAACGTCCATAGTGATGCTAAACCGGTGAAACAGAAGAAGAGGAACTTCGCCATGGAGAGGCAGGAAGTCATACAAACCGAAGTTGAGAAGCTACTCGAAGCAAAGTTCATCGAGGATATTAGATATCCAGAGTGGTTAGCAAATGTGGTGGTGGTTAAAAAATCAAATAACAAATGGAGGATGTGTGTCGATTATACCGACCTCAACAAGAACTGCCCGAAAGACCACTACCCCTTACCGAACATTGATCAGTTGATAGATGCTACTTCGGGGCATCAAATACTCAGCTTTCTAGATGCTTTTTCGGGCTACCACCAAATTGCGATGAATGCCGAGGACATTCCGAAGACAGCATTCATCACACCAAATGGCACATACGCATACATTAAAATGCCTTTCGGACTGAAGAACGCGGGAGCCACTTTTCAGAAAATGATCAACAAAGTCTTCAAAGAGATGATTGGGAGGAACATGGAATGCTATGTAGACGACATGATAGTCAAATCCCTTCTACGGGATCATGCGAAAGATCTACGGGAATGTTTTCAAACCCTCCGACGGAATAACATGAGGATTAATCCGAATAAGTGTACGTTCGGGGTAAGCAGTGGGAAATTTCTGGGTTACATGATTAGCGCCCGAGGGATAGAAGCGAACCCAGAGAAAATCAAGGCAGTAGTTGATATGGAGGCTCCGAAGACAATTAGGGACATTCAAAAGCTTACAGGTCGGTTAGCGGCATTGAGGAGATTCATTTCCAGGTCGGCAGAGAAAGCACTACCATTCTTTGAAGTGCTTCGGGGGTCGAAGACATTCGAGTGGGGGCCCAACTGCCAGAAGGCCTTCGAAGAAATAAAAGAATATTTGGTAAACACCCCACTCTTAATGAGACCAGACCCGAAGGAAACATTGCAACTATATCTAGCAGTGAATGATCGAACGCTGGGAGCCGTTTTGGTCAAAGAGCATGAAGGGAATCAACACCCGGTCTATTACATCTCGCACATATTGAAGGATGCCGAGACCAGGTATCCGAATGCTGAAAAGTTCGCTTATGGACTCATAATGGCCTCCAGGAAGTTAAGGCATTATTTTCAAGGGCGAACTATCCAGGTCATAACCGATCAGCCCTTAAAGAAAATATTGCAAAGGCCAGAGGCGTCGGGAAGAATCGTGGCTTGGGCGATTGAACTAGGGGAGTATGAGCTGGAATATGTACCAAGAACTTCGATCAAAGCTCATGCCCTGGCAGATTTCATGATCGAGTGCACCTTTTCCGGCCCAAAAGACCTTGTCCCCAAAGAGCATCTGGTACAGTCTCCGGAAAAATGGAAACTGTTTGTGGATGGGTCGGTCGCCGGTAACAAATATGGGGCAGGTTTGATCCTAACTAGTCCCGAAGGGTTCGAAATATGCCAGGCAATCCGATTCAATTTCCAGGTAACGAACAATGAGGCCGAATACGAAGCTTTGCTGGCTGGCTTAGATTTGGCCCGAAGTTTAGAAGTTAAACACCTAAAGGCCTTCAGCGATTCAATGTTGGTGGTAAAACAGTACAGCGGGGAGTATGGGCAGAAAGACCCTCGCACGAAAGCTTACGCCCAAAAGGTACGCGAGAACACTCAGTTTTTCCTTTCTTTTGAGTTAAGGCAAGTGGTCCGGGAAAACAACAGTCGAGCGGATGCACTCTCAAGGCTAGCTTCGGCAGATACTCACAATTTAACAGGGTCCATCTATCTGACCGAAGCGAAGACACCTTCGATCGACAAAAAACAATGCCTGGAAATACACCAAGGAGTTAATTGGATGACTCCGGTCAGGGCATTCCTCGAAAAGGGTACTCTGCCATTAGATCGAAGAGAAGCTCAAAAGATTCGCCATCGGTCAGCAAACTACACCTTGGTAGGGGGCCGATTGTTTCGAAGATCAGCAACTCAGCCACTCCTTCGCTGCCTGGATCCGGACGAACAAAAGTTGGCACTAGAAACGGTTCACGAAGGGATTTGCGGAGAGCATTTGGCCGGGAAGTCCTTAGCCTTCAAAATTCTTAGGCAGGGCTTCTTTTGGCCGAAGATGAAAGAAGATGCAACAGAATACGCCAAAAAGTGCAAACAGTGCCAGCTATTTAGCACGATTCCGAAGCAACCGCCCGAGATAATGTCTTCGGTCCTTAGTCCCATCCCTTTTGCCATGTGGGCCGTGGATATTGTAGGAATTTTACCCACCAGCACCAAGCAAGCAAAGTATTGTATAGTGGCAATTGACTACATGACCAAATGGATAGAAGCAAGGCCACTCTCCGCCATCACCGAAGCAGCGGCAATGAAATTTATGTTGGAACAGGTGATATTAAGGTTTGGGATTCCCATGGTGTGTATATCTGACAATGGAGCGCAGTTCGTTGGGAGCAAGTTCAAGAAATTTCTGAGCCAATTTGGAGTTCAACAGAAGTTCAGCTCAGTCGGTCACCCCCAAGGTAACGGGGCGATAGAAGCAGCTAAGAAAATAATTTTTGACGGGATTAAGAAGAGGTTGGGCGAAGCCAAAGGTTTGTGGGCCGAAGAATTACCTTGGGTTTTGTGGGCATACCGAACGACAACCAGGTCTTCGACCGGAGAAACTCCTTTTAGGCTGGCATTCGGGACAGATGCCCTTCTACCAGTAGAAGTCGGACTAGAGTCATACCGAACCCAAGTGTTTAACATTGAGACGAATGAATTTGGTCTGAAGGCTAATGTGGATTTCTTAGAAGAAGAACGTGAGGTGGCACACCAGAGGAACGTAAGATACCAACTTCAGACAGCCCAATATTACGACTCGGGAATAAAAAAGAGATCCTTCCAGGTGGGCGACCTAGTACTAAGAGAGCTAGCCACTTCCATGCCAGCCAAACAAGGAAAACTCATGCCGAACTGGGAAGGTCCTTATACAGTCGTGGAAGTCGTTCGACCTGGGACATATAAACTCAACCGTTTGGACGGCAGCCCAATCAAAAACACCTGGCATGCTTCACATCTTCGCCGTTTTTATCAATAAGCCCATTAGCCTTATTATGTTTGTTCTTTTCAAAGTATTGGTTCATGCAATTTTGAAGATATTTACCTAAAAGCGGGCGACCGTATATGTCTGTCCGATGTACGAACATATGATTAAAATTATGAAATGCAAATCGACAACTTGTTCGCCTACATAATTTGTTTTTATATAGCTAAGTACACTTTTCATCAGTCGATTTAGTACGTTATATAGCTGAGTTCTTCTATTGGTTTTAGCATTTTACTTGCTTTAACATGACCAAGGCCGGGAGCACAAAATCTCACCGACCAATGAAGACCTTACTCATTTATAAAACCCCTCAAAATGCTAAGGGGCAGCTAGGTTACGACCGAAGACGCTGAAAAAACAAAGACAGCTAGGTTACGACCGAAGACGCTGAAAATAAAGAAAGCTAGGTTACGACCGAAGACGCTGAAAAAGAAATTTTTCAAATACAAAAATTATGCTAAGGCAAATGAAACGCCGAAGATGCATAATAAAGAAAGCTAGGTTACGACCGAAGACGCTGAAAAAGAAAATTTTCAAATACAAAAATTATGCTAAGGCAAATGAAACGCCGAAGATGCATAAAAGTAAAAAACAAAGCGAATTATGCTAAGGCTAACGAAATGCCAAAGATGCATAAAATTGGAGAGCATAAGAAGCGTAATATTGAAGAAAAGTAAACGAAGGCAAAATATTACAAAAGCCCGAAGGCATGTTTGAATAAAACCCAAAGGCAAGTTCAAATAAAATACAAGGATTAAATTAATCAGACAAATCTTCATCGGCTCCCGAAGAAACAGTGGGTGGCTCGTCGACTATAGCTCCTCGGGTCACAGGATCTGACATCCCAGCCTCCAGCAAAAGCTTATAGTCCAGACCGACCGAGTTAGCTTTCAAAACAGCTTCGTCGTAGCCCATTTGGAAGCATCTATCTTCGGTCACCTCCAAAAGTTTTTTGGCCCTACGAGCTTCACGACGAAGATCTTTCAGCTGTTCATTACGGCGGCCGACCCGAGCCGTCTTAGACTCAAGCTGCTCCCTCAGGAGACTGACTTCGGCTATCTGCTCCTCTTGGGACGTTAGTTGCTCACGAAGCAGATTCCGCTCCTCCGCCAAGGCTTTAGCCTGGCCGGTTACCCTCTCCAGCTCCAGCTCCGCCACCTTGAGTTTCCCCTCGGCCTTTACCGCCCTGACACGATCATCCTCAGTCTTGTCAACAGCAGAGGCGATAAGAGGGACAGCCTGAAAACAAAATAGAGGTTAGTCAAAAGGAAACGACACAAAGTATTGAAAGAGGAAGAGAAGGAAAGGACTTCACCATAGAGAGGAGGGCCATCGCCTCAGTAAGAGCCCTCGCCGCCGAGAGTTTCTCATATGTTGACCGGTTAGCCGGGAGAATCATCCCTCGGCAAAGATCCGGTCCCACCTCAAGAGCCGCCTGAGGAGCAGCCAGGGCGACTGAATCGGTAGCCAAGACACCCCACTGAGGAATATAAGTCTTGACCACCTCTTCGTTCGCCCGATTCCTTTTTCGGGTCTCTTTGAACGGCTCCCCCTCTGGCTCAGAATCCTTTTCCCGCTCTTTGCGAGGAGAAGTAGCAGGAGTCGTCTGCTTGGGAGATGGGGCAACCGGCCGCTCACTTGCTGAAGCCGTCTGGGCAGAAGCTTCAACCCTCTCCCGGGCATCCTTCGCCTCTTGGAGTTTCTTCAAACGGCGATCAATCACAGCCTGACGCGAAGACACTGCACAAAGAAAAATGCAAGTCAATAAAAGACAAATATCAGTCAAAATACCGAAGGAAAACCAGGAAAAAGAATTGTAAACTGGAAAACAAGACAATAAATAAACAGTTACCCCCATTACCCCAGAGGGCGAACAACCAGTCTTTGTCGCGACTAAGAGACATGGGAACCCTTCCCATGTCCAGATCGCACAATTTCCTATAATCCTCTGCATCCGCCCCCAAAATGGAAGGCATCACAAGGTCCTTTGGCTCTACATCCTTCCATATCGCAAATTGAGCGATTTTAGGGCCGGAGAAGAAGAACCACTTGGTGTGACTCTCCTTATTATTAGAATTGGTGGACGCCCAGGCGACCCTGTTGGTCTTTCGGGCAATGGTATAAAAGCCCTTACTCTTCCCGTTGCGTCGGAAATCGTAATGATGCCAGAAGAGTGAAGTTCGGGGATCCACGTTCGCCGCCATACACCGTGCTTGGAACACATTGATGTGTATAAAGCTGTTCGGATCCAATTGCCCTAAGGCTATCCCCATATCTTTGAATAAGTGTTTCAGGAGCTGTAGCGTCGGTACCCGATAGCCGCATTTAAGTGCTGCTTCGGAGAGACCTGTAGCTATTTTTCCGTGCATCTCCAAGACCGGAGGATTGTGCCATATTCGGTCCTTCCGAGTGGCCAAGTGAATGAACCAGAGGGACCTGGGGATTTGGTAGTCGTCATAAAAACCAACGACCGTCTCTTCGGCCAAGGTGGACCTATGGTTCGCCGCTGGATACAGTGCGGCGTCACCGAACGGAGATGGAGTCGACCGATCCATGTCCCTGCATCCGGTAATGAAGAGACAATTAGCCATGTACTCGGAATCAACATAAATAAACTAAAAATATGAAGGATAATAGCCGAGTACAGCGGGCCAGGATCGGTCGAAGATATTCTAAAATCTAAAGACGAAATGCAGCCCACATGCTAGGCCTAAAGGGAGTAAAAATCTAAGAATTCAAGACGACCGCAGTGTTATGATGGATTTAAAGACCCCAGAAGATTTTAAACCCAGAACAACCTAGAAGCCCAGAAAGTCAAAAGGATGTATCCCTAAACTACGCACATAGGGACACATGCTTATCTGCTATCCTACTACAGTCACGATGGTAAAAAAAACGCTATAAACAAAACAGAAAAACTGATGCAGAAATAAAAAGGTTACTTACTGTTTTGAAGATAAAGCGAGAGCGGAATAGGAGGGCTGGGAAATTCCGGAGTTGAGATAACGGCCCCAATGTTGAAATGAAGTGTCTGTTGTTTGGAATTTTGAAGAGGATGCAGAGTTTGTTTGCGTAAAAAACAGAAATGAAGTGGTATTTGAGGTTTTAAAGGAAAGGAAAAGACGTTTTGACAACCCATGGTCTTTTCGAATTCAACGGCCAGGATGCAAGTTCGTATCCCAAGACCTGACAGCCGTCAAATTAAAGAGGCACGGCTTCCCAAGTGACATCACGCCCCCCAACTGCCAATATCCTTACTTGAAGAAAAAACTAGAACATTGTTCCGAAGAAGGGGCCGGATTTTGGTCTTCGCCCAGAGGAAATACTCCGAACAAAGCCCAGGGACATGTTAGAGGCCCGTTACTTTGTTGTACCGGACCGAGCCCATTTTAGAAGCCCATCTCTTGGTGGGCCCGCCAGTCCATTCGAAGGCCCAGTGTCTCCACTCGAAACGGCTGCGTCATTTATTTAGCAGGGGACGCGCTCCCGTCCGCCCCGCCCCCGCTTTCACCTGCTTCGGTTACAAGCAGGAAACAATATATAAACAGGTTTGGGCTCACTTACCAATGGGCGATTAGATCATTACAAAAAACACAGAGCTTTTACGTTTTCATAACCATATTCAAAGATCACATTGACTGTTTCTTACACCGGAGGTGAATCGGGGGCCAACACCCTCGCATTCTTCTTCTGCAGGTCCGAAGTAAGAGGTTGCAGGTCGAAATCAGGTCGTAACAATTATTGTTTATGATTTAAAGTTGGTTAAAGGTTAAGTGAAATATAAAAATTATTTATTTGGGTAAATTTTAATTATTGGTAACTTATGAGTTATTAAAAATGTAAAAATAAAAATACATTTGATAAATATTACATTTGATAAAAATATAGAAAGTTTAGGAAAATATTAACATAACATATTTAACTTACTTACTTGAAAAATAGTACTAAAGAAATTAGTAAATAAATTGAATTAGTAGAGAACGTTCATGAGAGTGGCATAGTATGTTTAGTTTACTCTATTAGAAAATATTAAGAAGAAAATTGAGAATTTATCTAATATTATAAAGGCATGTTATTTTCACTAGTTTAGATTCAGTATGCTTCAAGATGATGAAGAACGAAATGAATGTGATGAACAACGAAGATCAATCTGTATTCTATCATTGCAAAGAGAACATTATATTTACAATTGTGTATTCAATCTTTCTAACTAACTCACTCTCTATACTATCCTATCTAGTTATATATACAGAACTAGTAACTAAATCTGTAAGTGCAGTACATTTTTCTGTTATGCCACGATGGCATGGTTGTTAAATAATAGCTCACTGCCAGCTGGAGAATCGATCACTGCCAGCTGGAGAATCATACTGTAGTGTTGGAGTGTGTTAACCAATACCCCCCCTCAAGATGGGAGATGGAGAAGTCGGAAGAATGCAAGACGGAACCAGACCCAGCTTGGACAGAAGTTCTTTAAACTGTGGAGATGGTATCACCTTAGTAAGAATGTCGGCCAATTGATGCTGAGTTGGTAAATAAGAAAGTTGTAATAAACCCTCCAAAACTTTGTCACGAGTGAAGTTCAATGTGTTTTGTCCGTTCGTGAAATACGGGATTTTTTGCAATATGTAGGGCGGACTGATTATCACAATGTAGTGTGATAGGTTTGAGATTCGCAACACCAAGTTCTTCAAGGAGTCGTACAATCCATGTAACCTCAGAGGCAGAAGAGGCCATTGCACGATATTCGGCCTCTGCAGAAGAACGAGAAACAGTGGACTGTTTCTTGGATTTCCACGAAACAGGTGACTTGCCAAAAAGCAGGATATAGCCTGTTATGGACTTCCTGGAATCGACACAAGCACCCCAATCCGAGTCCGAGAAAGCTTGTAAGGTAAGAGAATCTGTAGCCTGTAATAAAATGTCTTGAACAATGGTGTGAGCAACATATCGAATGGTATGACATAAAGCATCAAAATGAGGCACACGGGGTTTCTGCATAAACTGGCTCAAAGTTTGGACGACATAGGACAAGTCCGGACGAGTGTTTGTAAGATAGTTTAACTTTCCAACCAAAGAACGATAGTAATCAGGATGAGGGTAAAAATCACCACTGCCAGCTGATAATTTCAAATGTAGAGGTAAAGGGGTGACAGCTGGTCTAGAAAAATCAAAATGACACTCCTTCAAAATGTCATTCATGAACTTTCGCTGACTAAGTATAATGCCATATGTCACGTAACCAACCTCAATGCCCAAAAAATAGTGAAGAATTCCCAAGTCTTTAATGTTAAACACCTTATGTAAGTGAGACTTAAGACCCTCAATTTCTGCAGAATTATCCCCAGTGACGATAATATCGTCAACATAAACCGCAACGACAGTAATGGTATTGAGACTTTTCTTTAGGAACATGCTATAATCATTTTTGGATTGTGTATAACCAAGGGATAGTAATTCAGAGACAAGTTTCTCAAACCATTTCCGAGAAGCCTGTTTTAAGCCGTAAAGGGATTTGCGTAAACGACAAACTTGATTGGCTTTATGAGAAACACCTGGTGGGACTTTCATGTAAACTTCTTCACTAAGATCCCCGTGGAGGAAAGCGTTATTAACATCTAATTGAAAGATAGGACATTTTCGGCTTGCAGCTAGTGCTAGGAGACAACGAACATAACTCATTTTGATGACTGGAGAAAACGTTTCTCCATAATCGATGCCATATTGTTGAGTAAACCCTTTGGCAACTAAGCGAGCCTTGCAGCGTTCAAGAGACCCATCAGCATGAAGTTTTGTTTTAAACACCCATTTGCAACCAATTGGTTTTTTACCGGGAGGTAAATCGACTAAATCCCATGTGTTATTGGCATCTAAAGCACTGATTTCTTTGGCCATGGCTTCAATCCATAAAGGATGGGTCGAAGCTTCTGTGTAAGAAGTGGGTTCAGTAAGGGATTCATGGTGACTAAAAAAGCTTTATGAGGACTGGGCATGTGGTCATATGGAACCAAATTACACCAGTTTGGAGTATGGGATAAAGAAGCAAGATTACAATGATACGAATCAAGGTAAGAAGGTGGCTTTTTGACTCGAGTAGATTGACGAAGAATATGAGTAGAAGTAGATGAGACAGAACCAGCAGAAACATCATTACTAGTGTTATTAGAGGATGAAGAAGCGGCAGAAGTAAAATCGTCAATATTAGGTGAAGAAGAGGAGTCTGTAAACAATTGTGAAGATGTGATATCATCATACTGAGAGAGATGTGGATTTGTAGTTGCAGGAGTGGTATTGACAGGTAAAAACATAGAAGAAATATATTGAGGTTTAGAGATATGGGAAAGCATATGAAATGGGAAATGATGCTCGTGAAAAATAATGTCACGAGAAACAAAAAATTCAAGTGTAGTTAAATCTAACAATTTATACGCCTTTTTATGTGTCGGGTAACCTACAAAGACACAAGGTTTAGCACGAGCAGAAAATTTGGTTCGATGGTGTTTGAGTGTAGTAACAAAACATAAACAACCATAGACTCTGAGATTGTCAAGAATAGGAGATGTGTTATAGAGTTTGAAAAATGGAGTGAAATATCCAATGCTTTTAAGTGGCATTCTATTAATCAAGTATGTAGCACATAAAACGGACTCACCCCAGAAATGAGCAGGCAAATTGGACTGAAAATGAAGGGCTTTTGTTGTTTCTAGGAGATGTCGATGTTTTCGTTCAACCACGCCGTTCTGTTATGGAGTATAGCTACAGCTAGTCTGGTGGATAATGCCTTTAGAGATGAGAAACAATTTAAGAGATCCTTCAGTAAATTCCTTAGTGTTATCAGACCGAATGCTCAACACTTTGCGACTGAATTGTGTTTCAACATAGGCAATGAAAGATGAAATAACAGAAGCAACGTCAGATTTATATTGAATCAAATGCACCCAAGTGTAGCGGCTAAAATCATCAACTATAGTGACAAATTGAGTACAATTGTTATGATTCTTGATCTTATACGGGCCCCATACATCGATATGCAAAAGTTCCAAAATAGAACTTGTTTTTATACAACTGTGAGGAAAAGAACTTTTTGTTTGTTTAGCTTTTGGGCAAATCTGGCAAATCGATTCAGCAACAGCTTCTTGGACAGAACAAGTAGGGTTTACTAGCTTTAATTGAGAGAAAGGAATGTGGCCCATTCTAATATGCCACAGCTTTGAATCATGAGAAACACTAAAGTGAGCAGCAGGAGTTTTGAAAAATTGATTGTTAGAAACCTTAATTGGTTGAACTGTGTATAAACCAGTGTTGAGTTCACCAAGAAGCAGTGGTGTCTTCTTCTGAGAGAGGTCCTGGAGATGACAATTTGTGGCAGAAAAGATAATATTAGAATTCATATCAGTACAGAGTTTATGAACGGATAGCAGCCTATATTGAAAAGCTGGAACTAGCAGAACATTGGACAATATGATTTTGTCATTTAACACCACTTGTCCAATATGGGTTACTTTGACTTGGCTACCATCTGGTATGGTTATAAATTTGCAGGACTCAGTGACAGGATTAAGTATATCAAAATCATCAGAATAAGGGCTAATGTGATCGGTTGCCCCACTATCTAAGAACCAGTTCTTAGAAGAATGAGACATTAAGCACAATTTACCTGCAAGAAAGGCATGTCCAGTGTTACCATCTTGAGATTTGTCAGAAAACTTTTGATTCCCAAGTAATTCAATCAAGTGATTATATTGCTCTCTTGAAATAGAAGGTATATGTGAATTCTGAGACATAGAAGAACCATGAGAATGATCATCTTGTTGATCAGAAACTTGTTCTGAGACTGCTTCAGTGACTTGAGATAGAGCTGCAACCTTTCTATCCCTATTATTCTTAAAACCAGGGGAAAACCATGAATCTTGAAACAACGCTCAATACTATGACCATTTATTTTGCAGTGAGTACAGTAGTAATTATTGCCTGGCTTTCTGTTGAAAGTATACTGACTTTGAGTTCTCTAAAAAGGAGTAGAGTTTTGCTGAACCTTAGGATTGGACTGATCGTTAAATCTTCTTCTATCTGCAATAAAAGCAACTGTGTCAATTTGATTAGCTTATTGAGAAACCTCCATATGACTTTCTTCTTGAGCTACAAATCTGTAGGCCTGTGTAACATTCAGCAACGGTGTCATCATCAAAATATTTCCTCTTACAATTGAGAAATTATCATTCAACTTCATAAGAAATTGTAGAACTCTCTGTTCCTGTTGCATTTTCTGAATGTGTCCTATTAAATTGCAAGTACAACTTGCACAGGTACAATTTGGCAAGGGATAAGCAGCATCCAAACTATCCCAAATTGTTTTAAGTTTTGTGTAAAACTCAGAAACACTCATCCGTCCTTGATGCAAATCAGCCAATTTCTGTTCCAATGAAGAGATCTGAGGCATAGAAGCATAATCAAACCCATCTTCCAAATCTTGCCATATCTCCCTTGCTGTTTTCAAGAATAAAACACTTCGAGCAATGATCTCATCCAAGTTAAAGAGAATCCAGGATATTACTAAATCGTTACAACGCTGTCAAGCCTTATATTCATCAGAATTTGGAGCAGGGACAATTACAGTTCCATTTACAAATCCTAGCTTATTCTTTGCAGAAAGAATCAACATCATACGCCGTTTCCAGTTACTGAAACCTTCACCATTAAATTTGACCGAAACAAGTTGATTCGTACATGAATCTGAAGGATGAATATAGTATATACGAGTAGGATCTTGATTTGTTTGAATCGAAGTGGTAGAAGCCATGATTTAGTTCAAGAAATTTGCAGAATATGAAGAAATCGGAATCAAAGAAAGATTTCAACAGAATCAACAACAGAATCACAGAATCAAGAACTTTTCTTGAAGAAGAAACAATTTAGAAGACAATTTCAACACAATTAGAAACAGATCAACAATGTGTAAATAGATGCACAAGAAACAAGTAACAAGCAACAATTCGCACAAGAAGATTCAGAAACAACTAGTCAACAACGTTTATGAATGACAAAAGCTTGGATGAAATTCACCTTAACGAAGAAAAATTGATCGATGAAGCTCTGATACCATGTTATTTTCACTAGTTTAGATTCAGTATGCTTCAAGATGATGAAGAACGAAATGAATGTGATGAACAACGAAGATCAATCTGTATTCTATCATTGCAAAGAGAACCTTGTATTTACAATTGTGTATTCAATCTTTCTAACTAACTCACTCTCTATACTATCCTATCTAGTTATATATACAGAACTAGTAACTAAATCTGTAAGTGCAGTACATTTTTCTGTTATGCCACGATGGCATGGTTGTTAAATAACAGCTCACTGCCAGTTGGAGAATCGCTCACTGCCAGATGGAGAATCATACTGTAGTGTTGGAGTGTGTTAACCAATAAGGCAATAATATTAAAATTGTATATTTAGTTTTATCGATTAGTAAAGATTTAAAAGCCAATTGTAGTAAAAAAAAAAGAAATTAGTAAATGAATTGGACTGGTAGAGTAAGTTTAGGAGAATATTAATATAGTATACTTAGTTTCCGCTATTAAAAGATAGTACGAAGAAATTAGTAAATAAATTAGACTTGAAAAGAAAGTTTAGAGAAATATTAACATAACATATTTAACTTTCTTCCTTGAAAAATAGTATTAAAGAAATTAGTAAATAAATTGGATTAGTAGAGAACGTTCAGTAGAATATTAACATAATATAATTAGTTTTCTCCGTTAGAAAATAGTAAGAAGTAAATTGAGAATTTAACTAATATTCGAAAGACAAGAGTATTAAAATTATATATTGAATTTCCTTTATTAGTAAAGATTTAAAAGACAATTGAGATATTTTATAATAAAACATTTAGAATAATATTAAAATTATATATTTAGTTTCCTCCATTAATAAAGATTTTAAATGCACAAATATTAAAATTGTATATTTAGTTTTCTACATTAGTAAGATTTTAAAAACAAGAATATTAAATGTGTATCTTTAGTTTACTCCATTAGTAAATATTTTAAACTTAGTTGAGATATTTTCGAATCTTTAATATTAATAATTCAAAATTTTGAGAAAATTAAAAAAAATAGATCGAAACGATTTGAGAGACGACACCTCACTGAAAGGCATATGCACTAGCCTATTTGTAAACATCGAGGATTCGACTCAACTTAAACAAGAATGTAATAAGTAAATATTAGAGTAGAGGTCATAGGAATCTCATCTCAGAGGGTTTTATCAGTCAAGTGAATGAAGATTTAAAGTCATCTACTGACTTTGAGTAATTCTACCCTGGAAGAAGTTCAGTAATTTGATCAAACCTTAGTGAAGTATTCAAGAAAATTTATCTATTTAAAGTGACACAGATTTCAGAAGTGTGACATGAAGTGTACAGGTTACAGAGTTTGATAAAAGGATAAGAAAAAGGACCACAACTTAAAGTCAAGAAATGAAGAACAGTCATTGCAGTTAGTCACTCATGAACTAGACAGCACATCGAGTGTCAGCATCATACAATGAAGGTTCGTCATTATTCGAGTGGTTCAAAGGATGATTCTGCTATCAAGAAATTGTATTAATTCTCTTTTATTTAATTAAATTAGTTATTTAATTTACTTAATAAATTAATTCAATCAGAATTAATTTATTCCTTAAATTAATTAATAGATTAATTCAATTAGAATTAATATAATACTAAAAGGACTTAAGAAATTGTATTAATTCTCTTTTAATTAATTAAATCAGTTAGTTAATTTACTCAATAAATTAATTCAATCAAAAATAATTTATTCCTTAAATTAATTAGTAGATTAATTCAATTAGAATTAATATAATACTAAAAGAATTTCAAAATACACCGGTAGAACTATCCAGGGGAGATAGTCCTACCAGTTCACTACTCGTACTACCGATAGTCCTACCAATTCATTGCTAGTCTTGGAGATAGTCCTGCCAGTTCACTGCTAGTACTACTGATAGTCCTGTCAAGTCTATGGACAGTCCTACCGATGGTCCTTTCAATTAAAAAGCTGATGGCGTACATATCAATACAAAAGGCAGTTGACTTCTCTTATCAGAGGAGTGGTACACAAAATAAATACACAGATTAGTTGTACACAAAAAGGCAGAAGACATTAACATTTCATTCTCTCTCTGTCTTCAACAACCAACTGTCGAGCTTTCATTAATTCAAGCAATTAATTTCTAGATTTTATTGTAAAATCTAAACCACTAGAAGTTAGTTACTTGTTATTGTATGACTATCTAGCGGATCATTATCCCTAGAATTTATCTCGAGCTACTTTTTAGTATTTGATCTTTTTATTACAAAAATAGATAAATTCATGTCGAATTTATTCTAGATTTGTTTTAATTATTTTGAGATTTAGAGCAAGTCCAACAGCTTACTTATATCATGTCCTAAGCTCAAATATAAGTAATCTAGCAAAAAATGGTTCTCCAACAATGTCCTAGTGGTTACCTAAATCACTGGGACATCCATCTCATTACCTATTAATAGGTAACCACTAGCCATTACCTATTTAATTTCCATGAATAAAAAATTCACTTCCCTCCTTTTCTACATTTCTTTTCTCTCTCTTTCTTCCACTCTTTTTTTCTCTCTTTTCAAATATATTGTTATAATAATAATAGGAATGGAGATAAGTAATGTTGTTGGAGTTCATACAAGAAATCAAGTCCCTAACTCACTAGGACACATTATTATATAATATTTATAAGTAACCAACTAGGATATTGTTGGACTTGCTCTTAAACCTTGTAATCTGTATTATATTTGCAACACCCTTCAAGTTTAATATAAGTTATATTCAACTTGAATCTTGTATCATTTTATTCTGCATATATTTGTTCTTGAATTGTTATAACACGAATCGAACAAATTCGAGAAAATAGTATAGTTTGTATTCAACCCCCCTTTTACAAACATATCGTGACCTAACACTCACTGCACTCGTCTTCTCCTTTTTATGAGTATATTGATGATTTTTAAAATCAAGAATATTAAAATGATCTATTTAGTTTCCTTCATGAGTAAAGATTTAAAATGCAATTAAGATATTTTCGAATCTTTAATATTAATAATCCAAAAATTCAAGAAAATTAAAAAATAGATCAAGGAGATTTCAAAGGCAAGAATATTAAAATTTTATATTTAGTTTCCTCCATTAGTAAAGATTTAGAAGACAATTGAGATATTTTTTAATAAAAAATTTAGGAGAATATTATAATTATATATTTAGTTTACACCATTAGTAAAGATTTTAAAGGTAAGAATATTAAAATTGTATATTTAGTTTCCTCCATTAGTAAATATTTTAAAGGCAATTGAGATATTTTCGAATCTTTAATATTAATAATTCAAAATTTTGAGAAAATTAGAAAAATAGATCGAAACGATTTGAGAAACGACATATCACCGCCTCCGTCTTCTCCTTTATATAAGTATATTGATTACGTAATATAATTAGGTTTAGCAATATTCATAAATGTACTTAATTTATTTAAATTCATGTATCTATAATTTAATTAAATTCATGAATCTATTCAATTTACTTGAATACATAAACATTATTTACCCAAATTTATGATTTTTTTGAATATTTATAGATGAAATTACAATAAATATAAATTTATAAAAACTATTTCTGAGAATTGTATATGTTATAAAATTTTAAAATGATATATCTTGATAAATTAATAAATTATTAATATATCGATAACTTATTAAGTTATTAATTAATTAATATTTCGAATAATTTAATATATTTTTCTAATCTATTAATTTATCGAGATTTTATTGTATAACACGTTATAGAGATGCACAAAAAGCCCTTCGGATCGGGTTTTATCCGGGCTTTAAAAAGCCCGGGCTTTTTAACAATCGGGCCAGGCAGGGCTTTTTCAAAAATCGGGTTGGGCCGGGCCGGGCTTCCTCTAAAATATGAGGCCCATTTTAGGCCCTCGGGTCGGGCCGGGCTTTTATCCGATCTTTTTTTTTAATTTATATATAAATAATTTTTTTTCTTTTTTTTTTGCAAAATTAATATATTAAAATACAGAAAAAGCAAGGTTTTCCATAAAATGACCCTAAAAGAGCTACACTCCTGAACTATTGAAATTCAGAAAACATAACAAGAGACACCACGATACCTATTACTAAAAAACTATTAGCATAATGTTTTATCATAAAACATGAGTGTAACTCAAGAACATTCTACACATAATATGCGTTATTGAACTTAACCTGACCGTAAGCCATATAAATCTCCTCATACATGATCATTTCAAAAAGCACATACACTACACTCAATAAATCTTCTAGAAAAAAAAGTTTGTCTTGCACATTGTTGATTCTTCTTAACCTCATTATTCTTCATATTATCTCTATTACTAAGGCCTCGTTTGTTTAGATGTAACCCGACTACGTAACTCAAAATTCCTTGGATTAAAAATTGGTTACGGTGTTTGGTTCGTTGTAATTTAAATCGAACAAAGTAACTCCAAGTTCCAAGGTTTTGGTAGTTGTCACAAAAATATGAGAACTTAGTTACCAAGGTCTACCATGGTCACTACAAGTTACATAGCTATCAAGTATATAATCATTAACTACTTACCAAAATTAATCATGTAATATGTAGTTACATAGTAATAAACCAAACACAAACATTTCAATTACCTTGGAACCTATAATTATAAATTAGTTACCGGGAAGTTCAAGTTCCTATGTAACTATAAAATTGACGAAACAAACGAGGCCTAAGTTTAATATTCTTGAAATTTATTTAAAATATTATAAATTTTCAAATTTTATCTATAAAAAATCAGGTTTTTATCTGGATCTCTCAAAAAGCCCGGACTTTTATCTGGGCCGAACCGGGCTTTTATCCGGGTTTTTTGAAAGCCCGGGCTTTATCCGGGTTTTTCAAAAGCTCAGGCTTTTAACCGGGTTTTTCGAGTTTCGGGCTGGGCCGGACTTGACGAAAAATAGTAGATCTGTTTAAGGCCCTCGGACCGGGCCGAATCAGGCCAGACTTTTTTCGGACCGGACTTTTCATGTTTTTTTCCAGATTTCGGGCTTGATGCTTTTTGATCATCTCTGACACGTTAACACTTGTACAAAATGTATAGTCATAATAATAATATAATGAGAAAAAAGATCCTGAGGTTACCTCAGGAAAATTACCTGAGATAAACTTATTTTCAAGTACAAAAAAGTGATGGCAATTTTGTAAATATGTTAATTTTTCTGAAATTACAATAATACCAGCCTGTATTTGTATGGAAAATTTTTAATTGTCTCAGGTAACTCGCTGAGGTAACCTCAGCAACATGATACTCTAATATAATACGACACAATAAAGACATACAGTATTAAAATTACAGCAAGTTTAGCTGGCAATGTCTTGTCGTGGGGAGTGGGGGGTCAGCCGTTTTCATTTGGTCCTTCCTCGTCAACTCTCAATCTTTTCTTCTCTCCTGGCCTCTGGGTGTTTGTGATCACTTGTCTGCTCTGCTCTCCAATTTGTGCTTTGTACAGGATATATATATACATATATATATATGAGAAAGAATCATCTTGTGTTGTTGGCTTAAAGAAACAAAAAGAGGGAAGATCTGGAATAACAATATCATGAGTGCTTCAAGATTCATTAAGTGTGTCACTGTTGGTGATGGTGCTGTTGGTAAGACTTGTTTGCTCATTTCCTACACCAGCAACACTTTCCCTACGGTTAGTTTACTTTCAAAGCTTTCATCTTTTGATTCACTTTCTTCGTTCATATTTCATGATTTGCAACAAAGGATTTTTATAATGTAGGTTCAAATAGGTGAATTCCTTTTTTTCTTCTTTAATTGAATTTGTTCTTTTACATATTGTATTATATTTAAGGGGCTTTACTTCTACAAGCTATTGGTCATCGGTGGTAGTGGTTTCCATTGGGGCACTACAATTAGCTTTAGATGAGTTAATTCATCCTAGAAGATATAAGAGCATAAAATGATGTTTTGCTGGTGAATTTTTGTAAATTACAAGGGGAGAGTTTTACGAGTCTATAGTATCTCAACTACTGCACTTGGGTAATCAAATAAGCCAGGTATTAGAATACAATATAGATCCTGGAAAGCGCCTTCCTCTAACACCTTAAGGTTTTAGAGCAACCGGTTACTCAACACCAAGCTCTCAAGATAGTCGATAACTTAAATGTCGAAGATCTTTTGGTTTCATTACAAAAGTTTTTCAAATTCTTGTCAATTTGGTGGTTCTAAAGCTTCTTAAGAGACTGAAGTGTAGTTCTTTTAATGCTCATTAATGTATAATATGATTTTCATATCAAAATGTTGACTGTAAAGCGTAAAGCAGTGGCGTAATGTTGAAAGAAGTGTATATCTTGTGTCAACATATTTAATGGAAGGTTGCTAACAATCTTTTTTGCTGTCAACTTCTTCCTCCTCAGGATTATGTTCCAACTGTCTTTGACAATTTTAGTGCCAACGTGGTTGTGGATGGGAGCACCATCAACCTTGGTTTATGGGATACTGCTGGTAAATACGCTAGGATACATGTTTTAGAATTTAGGTTGACATGTTTTCTTAAAAAAGATTATTCCGCTTAATTTATTTGTAAAAATAGGTCAAGAAGATTACAACAGATTGAGACCATTGAGCTATCGTGGAGCAGATGTATTTCTCCTTGCATTTTCTCTGATTAGCAAAGCTAGCTATGAAAATGTTGCTAAGAAGGTCAGAGACAATTTGTAATCTATATGTTTCCCAAAATATATTTGTATTTGTTAAGTTCTAATTGCATCTACATTTGCTTACTTTCTATTATTTCCATTTTCAGTGGATTCCAGAACTTAGGCATTATGCTCCTGGAGTTCCAATCATTCTTGTTGGAACAAAGCTTGGTACAACCTCTCATCCTTACTTATCATTTTGTTGTACCACCACTATCTTTTACTTCTTGAATGAACATTGAATGTGAGGGAACGACAACTAGACATTGAATGGGAGGGAATTCCACCATTATCTTTTACTTTTTGGATAAATATTATATGGGAGGGAATGACAACTAGACATGGTCACGTCTAGCTTTTCTTTAACTGCCAGTCTGCCAAACAAGTCTATTGTTAAATGACATGGACCAATATATTAAGAACCAACTTGTAGTGTTGTTGTACATCCTCTCCCTTGAAGAGTTTTCTTAAACCTCTGTTATCATTGCCTGCAGATCTGAGGGAGGACAAGCAGTTCTTTGTAGACCATCCTGGTGCAGTGCCCATTACTTCAGCTCAAGTAAGGACTTTATGTTCCCTAATTTACATACTATTTACCTTTTGAGCCAAGTCAGGGTATAGTTTTTGACACTATAAATTATAATAGGGAGAGGATTTGAAGAAACTAATTGGAGCTCCTGCGTACATTGAGTGTAGTTCAAAAACACAGCAGGTTCGTCCTTAGTAATTTACTTAATTTATCTTCCTTTAGTAGGTGGCAGGGCGATTCTCTGTGTATTAACACATATATTGACTGATGCTGCAGAATGTGAAGGCAGTTTTTGATGCCGCTATTAAGGTAGTGCTGCAACCACCTAAGCAAAAGAAAAAGAAGAAGAAGGGCCAAAAGGCTTGTTCAATACTGTGATCAAGGACTTATTAGGGCTATCGAGTTGATCCACCATCCACTTCAGTTTATTATTTCCGTATGTAGAATTTCATGTTTTCCCCTTACGCCACCAAAACATTACAAGCAATGATGTATAGTCTCTAATGATTTCATAGATTAAAGTTTATGCATAAGGGGGTATGTTCTCTGTAATTTGTTGACCAACACATCGACAATTTGTAACTATTTTATGTTATGATTTTTGTAAAACAACCGTTGATTTGATGCATTTGTATTTTTTATGATTTCAGTTACATAAACATACTGTACACTGTATGTTTGTGCTTCACTACATTGTGATTCTAAACAGCTGGATCATGGGAAATGTTACAACCCCTTGCGAATTGTAATGGCATATTCAGATATTTGTTATTACTTCGGTTGTAAAAAAAACACATTTTTTATACATATTATCATATTATTTACTGCAGAATATTGCTGCTAGTCCTTGAGGGGAAAAGGTGATATCCCAGTAGTTATATATAAATTGTCCAATTTCGTTTGTATCAATCAGAGTGGCGCAGCGGAAGCGTGGTGGGCCCATAACCCACAGGTCCGAGGATCGAAACCTCGCTCTGATAATTGTTTTATTTCTTCTTTTGAAATATTTGCCTTCTTTTCTGTAACTACTTGAATTGTGTTTGTGACTTTGTGGTGGTCCTTTGTAAATACAGGATTTCAGAACCCTAAATCGTTCCCAAGTACATAAAATATACGAATCAAAATCAGTCTTGAATCTTTTGTCAAAAAAAAAAAAAAATCAGTCTTGAATCCATATTTTTTAACATTTAAAAACACTGAGCGGTATCGCTTGATCCATTTTTCTAATTTTCTCAAAATTTTGAATTAATAATATCAAAACTTAGAAAAAAAACTCATTTGCCTTTTAAATCAGGAAAATAAATATACAATTATAATATTATTGTCTTTAAAATCTTGACAAATGGAGGAAAGTAAATATACAATTTAAATATCCTACTAAATTTTTTATTAGAAAAAATCTCGTTTGCCTTTGAAATATTTACTAATGGAGTAAACTAAATATACAATTTTAATATTAGTATCTTTAAAATCTTTACAAATTGAGGAAAGTAAATATATAATTTAAATATCCTACTAAATTTTCGATTAGAAAATATCTCAATTGTTTTTTAAATCTTTCCGAAGGAGGAAAACTAAATATACAATTTTAATATTTCTGCCTTTAAATATTTAGTAATGTAGAAAATTAAATATACAATTTTAATATTTTTCATAATTTTTTTTATTTATTAATATACTTGCTAATCAATATCATTATCTTTATTATTATCTTATAATATTTATCTTTTATCTTTATATAAAAGAAAATCTCCTAACACTCTCAAATCGTCTGTATTCTATTTATCTATTTTTTAGAGCAATTCTATTTGAAATAATAAAAAAAAATCTTTTTTAACTCATAATTCAAAAAAAATTGAAATAATAAAAATTAAAATTTTCTTTTTTAACTTATAATTCATAAAAAGGGAAACTTAGACAAGATAAGTTTTTCAGAAATTATAAATCTAATCAAATTCTATAGTCAGTTGACTATATCTATAATTCTATAATGATAAACTTTATTAAATTTTATAATCTATATAAATAAATTATAAAAAAACAAAAACATGTCAACTATAAAGATACAAGAACTGAAGTCAAAGTTCTGTTATACTACGAATAATATAAATTTAATGACATTAGTTGTATTATCAAACAAAGAAAGTGAATGCATGTATTATGACATTTTGCACCTATCAATTCTAATTTACACAAATCTACTCAGACTCTACTATACAGTATCAGGCGGATATTTCTCACCATCAAATTTAGGTTTTATATTATTTTGATAAAAATTTTGGTATTTATTCTCTCTTTTTGTATGTTTTTTTTCAAATTTTCTGTAACTCTTCAATGTAGTACATCTTATCGTTATTGAATATAGTTTCTGGTCCAAAATTCCTCAAAAAACAAATTAAAACAAAATATCTTCAAAACTATAAATGTAAGTTTTTGTAACTATTTTATTATATATCATGAAAACAAAAAAAATTGAAAATCATGTCATTTATACATTAGAGTAATGTTAATTTGTTATCTATTAAATTTCTTAACAATGAGAGAGCGGCTCATTGGAAGAAAACATTTCTAAAGGTAAGCCGGTTCATTAAGAGAATCGTATTATATGCTATAATTAAATATTGATGTTATATTATATATTTAAAATTTAAATTTTGAAAAAAAAAATTAAAAACCAATCAATATAATAATATTCGATATAATATTAAAACAATGAAAATATTAAACAATTGCATTTTTTATATTTATTCAAAATTTTTGTCAATGATCAAGACGACATGGAAAATTCAAAAATTAAATCTTATGTTAAAAATATTATTTAAAAACATATTTCGTAAAATGTTTTTAAAAAATTTAGAGAAATTATTATAAGATCTGTTTAGTAAACTAGTATATTCCAAATGCATAAAACTTTCCGTCCAAAGAAAACTAGAGTAAAAAACCAGAAAAGGAGTGCATAAGGTAGAATACAAAATCTCGCCAAAAAATTGAGCGTCTATGATCTGGCCACGCCGCAGAGCTGCCATGAGAGAGACATTGAGTCATCAGTGATCTGACACTAGCTAGCTTTGCATATTTTCTCCAAATTCATGTCTGAATTATGTCCTGGAAAAAGCTATTCATCATCATCACTGGAAACTGAATTGCTCGGTCATCAGACCGAACTGCGGAACCGGGTTTGAAATAGAAACTTTGTGTACGAGTGAGATATGAGACCTGTCTGACTTCTGGAGCGGGTTTGGATAAGCTTAAAATTATTGTTTATGAGTTAAAGTTGAAGAAGGGAAATGTTGGGTATAATTACTAACTACACAGCAACAATAGGGCAGTTATATATATTTTGTATTAACAAAAACAGGCAAAAATACCAAATAACGAAACAAACACAAAGGTCGAAACAAAAGTATAATCACAGACTGAAAATAACAAGACAAGAAAGAACACTTATCTCTCAGGAGCTTTAGCAAATACTGATAGATAAATAAAACAGCTGAGTCGTCAAGCCTTCGAGATGTCTTGACTGTTCTTGAAGAGATTATTGCCCCACTTACGCTGTGTTGGGTTGCGGCAATATCACTCCCAGGATAAAACAGCACAGATCAATCCACTCACAGATATGGCAATGATCAACAGCGACCTGCACCTCACTTCGCCCAAGAACTATGTAATTAATCTGTATGTGTTGAGAGAGAACAGAGAAGATGATAGTTGCTAGGTTTTCAGAGTTACGTATATCCGTCCCTTATCTCAACGTTCTCATTTGTATATATATAAAAATATAATACAAAATAAAACGTAATAGACCAAATATTGTAACTGAAGATATGGCATTTAATACTAATTATTCTGATTTAATTACCATAACAGTAGTCATCAGGATTTAACAACTCAGTCAGGATTTCCTGGTCCATCAGGATTTGATCATCATCAGTACTCCAAGCCATCAGGACTTGTTGTCCGTCAGGAGTGGCATCAGTACTTGATCGTCCATCAGGATTTCGTCAGGACTGGACCATCATCAGGATTCAAATACTGACACAGCCATCAGGATCAGTAGTCATCAGGATTTCACTCCAAGTACTGACCAGGCCATCAGGATTTGATCCAAGAACTGGTCCATCAGGATTTAATATAAATCCTGACCCAGTTCGTATAGCTGTTACAAATAAATACTGATACTGTTAAATTAAATCAATAAATAATATTAAATAAACAGGTAATAAAATTTCTCGCCCAGGTCGCCTCGCGTACGCGAGACGCCGAGACATTCGCCCTTCGACCCGACCCGAGTCGAGTCGTGGCGGGGCGGGGCGAGGCGAGGCGCGCGGCGGCGGCGCGCGTGTGTGTGTGTGCGCGTGAGGCACATACTAACACCATGCACACACACATGCCTTAGTAGTTGTACACTACTCTTGCACATGTTTCTATATAAACCCATCAACCTCTCATTACCATTTCTATGTGGGATACAAGTTATTTTAATATAACCAACCCACATAACCCATTTCAAGCAACCTATTTCAACTCAATTTATTTATGGATTACACTAAGAAAATGTCTTAGATCCAAACATGAAAGTTTAAGTCCTCATTACAAGGAACAACCTCCAATTGCTAGTTCCCGGAAATTCCATCAAGAACATATATAAAATATGCCTCAAACTTTCCATTTTCTAACAGGAAATTTGTCTTGGGTAATTTTGTATGATGGATAACTTATTAATTATTAAAAATGTAAAAATAAAAATAAAAATAATAAATTATTAATTTGAATAATGATATTAACTTTTATCAAATAAAATCATGTAAATAAAATAAGTTATTCAAAAAAGCACATCATACCAATTTTTGGCTTTAAGCTATTTTTTTAACTTTAAATTATTTAATAATTTATTACACAAACCGACATTTTTCAATTTAAAATCAAAAATCACTTTAAATCGGGATTTTAAGCCCAACCAAACATGCTCTTACTCACTGCCTTCAAATCTCACACAAACAAGCAACTCAAATACAATTATGAGTCCAAATCAATTTTTTGCTTATCTTAGCTTCTCTTTGTAAAAGTCCCGACATGCAAAAGCCAGAAAAAAAACCCTGATTTTTCAATAATTAAGTCTCTGTTTGGGATTACTGTTAAAAATTGTTGTGCCGTTGAAAAAAGTGCTGTTAAAATAAGTGTTGTTGTGAAAATCAGATAACTGTTTGGTAATATTTTGATATGTGCATGTTTTGGTGTATAATATAAAAAATTAATGTTTTTGGTGAGTTTTGATGTTAAAACCAGTAGCTGCTTTCCGCAAAAGCCGAAAAACAGCTTTTTTCAAAAGCATGGGGACCTGCTTTCTCTAAAAAACATTTTTCAGCCAAAAACGCTTTTCAGAAAAGCAGCTTCTAAATTTTACCAAACACTTTTTTAGCTGTTTTTCAAAAAAAAAATCTGTTGTTGCTGTTTGCAACAGCAATAACAAACGTAGGCTAAGTCCCGATGAAATTGGAACAACTATACTTTTCAAAGTAGTTGGAAAAATTATTATTACTAGTACTTGTTTGCCCGGTTTCGCCTGAGTTTTGTAAATTTTAAAAAATGCAAAGTTAAGAATTTGTCATTTAATCTTTTATATAATACTACTTTACATTTTCAATATTTGTAACTAGTTTTATACTATATTATAATATTTTAGTTAAAAATTAAATAGTAAAAATAAAGATTAGTATTCATTTTTTTTGTTAAATATTTTTAATTGGTGAAATAAACATCATGTTTGTAAGTAAAAATAAAATTGGTTAGAAATAAGCACTCATTTAGTATTGGCAAATACGTAAATTTAGTTTTATTTAAATAATTTTGTTTGGATAAAACCTTCCACTTGGAACTTCGATCTCCCAATATTAAATTTTTTTCTTGATTTTTCTATAAACATATATAAACTTTGAAAATTATATCCATGATAAAAACATGAAATTTATTAGATTTACTAATATCATATATAAAATTATAATTGAGATTAGTAAATTAAAAGTTGTACGCTTAAAAGTGAAATGTTACATTTCAAAATATAACATTTATATTTTATTTTGCACTTTTTTGCAATAGTATTTTATTTCTTTTGATTACAAAAGATGATGCATAAAATCTACTTTAGTGCAAAAATATAATATAATTTACATTTTATTATATTATAATAGTAATATTAAGTTTAGCTGTACAGTAGTTTCGTTTTGGTTAATTCTTTTCGGGGATTTTTAAAAGTATAAAATTAATTTTTGTACACAAAATTGTTGTGTAATAGGTATTGCGGATGTTTGTAATTAGACTCTTCAAAATAAATAATGTAGTCATTTGATTAAAATATTTATACGTAAACTTCATAATAAAAAAAATTATAAATTTAAGGCCCAACAAACTATTAAATATTATACAATTTTGATCTATATTATGAACTTTTGTTCAAGGAATTACATAAAATCAATCTTTCAAAAAATACATTAGTATCTTTTGTTCCATTTGTCTTAAAAAAAATTAGTAGAATCTATTTAAAGTAGGAAGTTATTAAGTTTAAGATTTTAGTATATAAATTTTACAAAATATAAAGTTATAATCTTATAGTAGTAAAAATAAATTTTGTATTACTTAGGTTTAGTTTAAAACAAAATATTTTAAAAAATTAGTAGAATCTATTTAAAGTAGAAAGTTATTAAGTTTAAGATGTTATGATGTAAATTTTACAAAATATAAAGTTATAATCTTTTAGTAGTAAATGTAAATATTGCATTACTTAGGTTTAGTTCAAAAAAAACATTTAGTTAATATTAATTATAAAAAAACTCACATAATAATTCATATTAAAAAATTATAATTTATTAAGTGAGAAGGTGTTAAATAGTTGGTAGTTGTGTAAAGAACTTTACTAAAAAATGTTAAATACTTTATTGGCAAAATGTGGTAGGTTATGCCTGTTTATCTATTATATTCTTAATAATTCAGGATGAATTGGTTACGAAAAATATTCAACCTTTTGCATATGCATTTAAGTTTTATTCTTCAAATTTGTACACTTTTTTTAATCTTTCACAATTTCATATTTAAAATTGTAGATATTGTCAATTTTAATTTACAGAACATAAGTTTTATCTATGTTTTACTTTGATGAGAAAAAGATTTTGTATAATTTGTAACCAATTTACATGTGTGTGAAAAGAATATTTTAGTTATATTAAATATACCTTAATTTTATTTCATGTATCCAAAAATTATTATAAATTTTAGAAGTAAATCTATAAATATTATTATTAATTACTATTATTTGTTCATCTAAATACTATTTTTCTTCTTTATTATATAGCTTTTTGCAATACTTAATTTTTAGTTGGTCTATAATTATTATATAACTTTATACTCGATATATTTTCGTATTTTGGCAACAAGATAAAATACTTTAATTTTAAATATCAATTAACATTATCTAATGAAAATAAAAGACTTTATTAAAATATTAAATAATTCAAAATATTTCATCTATGTGCGTATCACGGGCTAATTCCCTAGTATTCTCAATAGCTGTTAGTGAAGGATTTGGATAATTCCACCAAGACCCTTAAAATTTTTACCTCTACATATAGTTTATTTCTATTTTGGTAAATTCTCAATTAGAAAATATTATGTCATCTTAAATCATCTATCCAATTCATACATTTTAAGGTTATTTTGGTAAATTCTCAATTCTAAAATATATTTTGTCAGCATGACATCATTCTCTTATTATAGTATAGTTATAATCTGTTAGATATAATTGCTGATGAGTGTTTATCAGTGTTTAAGCAACAGGTATTCATCAGAGTTTACTAGAAGCCAGTCAGAGTTTGATAAAGTCTGACGGGGTGAGAGTTTGCTAAAGCTGTCGGTGCTAACATTGAAGATTCTAGAAGCAATATATCTTGAAGATGGAAAGAAGCAAGATATATTGAGACAGACAAGGAAACGGAACAGAAGACAGAAGCAATCCTAATTTGATATAATTTGTATAGCTAATTTATAGGAATATCAATTAGAGATCGATTCTATGTAGCTGTGTACTATATAAACACAGATAGGTTAACCCTAAAAGGAATGCGTTTATTGAAAACATTATTCTTGTAACCTAGCAGCTCTCTGTGATATTTTACATCACAAAGAGAAGAGTTATTTATATAATTCAGTTGTTGATTCATAAACAGTGTTCTTTATTGTTATTATCATAATTATATTGATTATATATTGTGTAATCAGGCCTAACAATTGGTATCAGAGCCAAGGTTGTTTAATATATACAGTTTATCGATCTAAACACAAGTATAATCATGGCTGACAAATCTCAGGAAGGTTCTAATGCAGGTTCGAATGCTCAGAAGGTTCAACCAACTTCTGTTAGTCGATATGAGACTATAAGGGTTCCAATTCTAAGACCAGTTGAATATCCAATATGGAAAGTGAAGATGAACATGTTTCTGGAAGCCACAGATCCAGAATACCTTGATAGAATCAATGATGGTCCTCATATGCCAACTAAATTGACTCCCGTTATTACTGGTCAAGAACAAAAGACTGTTCCAAAAGAGAAGAAAGACTTGACTCCTGAAGACATCTCATCAATTGCAAAGGATGCAAAGGTTAGACATTTACTCCATAGTGCCTTAGATAATGTCATGTCTAACAGAGTTATTGGCTGCAAAACTGCCAAAGAAATCTGGGATGCTTTAGAAGTCAGGTGTCAAGGAACAAGTGCAATAAAGAAAAATAGGAAAACCATTCTAACACAGGAGTATGAACACTTTGACTCAAGATCTAATGAAACTTTGACAGATACTTATGACAGATTTTGTAAATTTTTGAATGATTTGTCCCTGGTTGATAAAGAATATGAACTTGAAGAGTCAAATCTCAAGTTTCTGTTATCTCTACCTGAAAGATGGGATTTGAAGGCAACAACAATTCGAGACAATTATGATCTTGCAGATACAGATCTTGATGAAATCTATGGGTTGCTCAAAACTCGTGAACTGGAGATAGAACAAAGAAACAAAAGATCTGGAAAGAAGACAAAATCTGTTGCTCTTAAAGTTGAAGAAAAGCCTGTCAAGAAGGAATCATCAAGAAAGAAAGCCAAAGGAAAGGCTTTAGTCATAAAATCTGACAGTGAGTCATCAAACTCTGATGATGGCTCAAACACTGATGATGAAGCTTCTGATTCTGAGGATGATGATGAAGAGATGATGAAAATGGCTGCTTTAATGGTAAAGACCTTCAAGAAAATGGGATTCAAGAACTTCAAGAAAGGAAAGAGATTTTCTAGGAGAGATTCAAACTCTGATAAGAGAAATTTCAGAAAGTCTGATGGAGGAAATACCAAGTCTGGAAAGAAAGACAAGTCTGAGATCCAGTGCTACAAGTGTAAAGAGATGGGTCATTATGCTCCAGAGTGCAAGAAAGGAAAATCTGAGAAAGCACTCATCACTAAAGGCAAGGACTGGGCAGACACTTCAGACTCAGATGAGGGAGCCAATTATGCCCTCATGGCAACTGTTAAAGATGAAGCTGAGTCATCTGAAAACAAGGTACCCCTAACTACTTATTCTTATGATACTGATAATATATATGAATTAAGAGTTTATCTAAAAAGCATACATGTTAGTTATAGGGATCAGACTTTAGAGAATGAAAGAATCAAATCTGAGAATCTAGGTCTTAAAGAAAGGAATAAATTTCTTGAAGAGAGACTTGTTAACATGCAACAAGTTCAAAAGGAGAGAGATGATGCTGTTTATGTTGAACAGGAATTGCTTAAAAGATATAGGCAAATAGAATCTGAGTTGGAAAAGGAGAGGAAAGTGATTAAAACTTGGACTAATTCTGGAAAAGACACGCATCAAGTTTTTCAGACAGACACTGTAGGTTTAGGTTACTGTGAGAAAGATGAACTTAGGTTTAATGATAAAGTGAAAGTGAAACCACAACTTAAACCTGTGAAATTTGTTTCTGAATCCAGTAAGCTAAAGTCTGTAGTAGTGAAAGAAGCTGTTATGGAACCAGCTGAAACCTGTGATAAACAGGTTAATGTTGGTTCAATAACAGAGAATAAGGTTAAATTAGAAGCTGTTAAAGAACCAGTAAAAATCTGTGATAAGCAGATTAATTTTGGTTCAATGACAGAAAAACAATTCAAACATAAGCTCAAAGAGGTAAAGTCTGTCAACAAACAGAAAGTGTCCAAGAAAAATAGGAATGGAAAAGTAGGCATTAATAAAAGAAATGATTATCTGCCTAATTCTGATGCTCCTAGGAAGACATGTCATAGTTGTGGTAACACTAACCATCTTGCAAGTTTCTGCACGAAAAACAAAAATATTAATTCTTTACCCTCCAAGTCTGGAGTAAAGAATGATTATGTTAGGGTTAGACCACAGACTTTATGCACACACTGTGGGAGTACTTGGCATTCCATTTATACTTGTAAGAGTTATCATGCTATTTATCACAACTTTTATGAGCTAAAACCCAACCTGAAATGGGTTAAAGCAAACTCTGCAAGTGTAAAGTCTGACACAGTTAGCTTAAACTCTGTTGAAAGTTATTCCGCTGCAAAAGCTAACAATGTTAAGAAAGCCAAAGGATCCAAGCAAGTCTGGATCCTTAAATCTAACTCTTTGTAATTGTTTGTGATTGCAGGGCATAAGGGAAAGTACCCTAGTCTTGGACAGTGGATGTTCAGGACACATGACTGGAAATAAAGCCCTGCTATCAGATTATGAGGAGAGAGCTGGCCCAAAAGTTTCCTATGGAGATGGCAACATAGGACGTACTATGGGATATGTCAATATTAATCTTGGAAGTGTCATCATCACAAATGTAGCTCTAGTCCCAGGACTCAAGCATGATCTGCTTTCTGTGAGTCAAATCTGTGACAGAGGATACCATGTAGATTTTCATACTGAACATTGTGAGGTTATCAACAAATCTACTGGGAAAGTTGTACTAGTTGGACACCGGCGCAATAACATTTATGAAGCAAGTTTGGTAACAAACTCTGAAGGAAAAGCTGTGTGTCTATCTGCAAAAATGTCAAATGAAGAGAGTTGGAAATGGCATAAGAAGCTCTCTCATCTAAACTTGAACAACATCAATGAGCTGATTCGAAAAGATCTTGTAAGGGGACTTCCAAAGTCAACACTCAGCTTAGATGGTCTATGTGATTCTTGTCAAAAGGCCAAGCAAAGGAAGTCATCTTTCAAGAGTAAATCTGAATCTTCAGTTGTGGAACCTTATCATCTTTTACATGTTGATCTCTTTGGTCCAGTGAATGTAATGTCAATGGGCAGAAAGAAATATGCTTTGGTAATTGTTGATGAATACACCAGATACACATGGGTGTATTTCTTAGCAAAGAAGGATGAAACTGTCTTAACTTTGATGGATCATGTGAAGCAATTGGACAAAGGATCACAGCACAAAGTGAAAATTATCAGGAGTGATAATGGTACTGAATTCAGAAATTCTGAAATGGAAGCTTTCTGCAAAGAAAGAGGAGTGAAGCAAGAATTCCCTGCACCTGGAATTCCACAGCAAAATGGTGTAGTTGAAAGAAAGAACAGAACCTTAATCGAAGCTGCCAGAACAATGCTTGATGAAGCCAATTACCAACAGCAAAAAGGTGGACACAAGCTCATACACCTGACTTGATAATTGGAGATCCAGAAGCTAGTGTAAGAACTAGAAGTGCTACAAATAATGAATGTCTGTTTCATGCATTCTTATCTCAAACAGAGCCCAAGAAAGTGGAAGAAGCTCTTCAAGATGCTAACTGGATAACAGCTATGCAAGAGGAGTTAAATGAATTTGAGAGGAATGAAGTCTGGACACTTGTACCAAGACCAAAGAACAGATCTATTGTTGGTACAAAGTGGGTTTTCAGAAACAAAACAGACAGTGATGGAGTGATTACGAGGAATAAGGCTAGACTTGTGGCTAAAGGCTATTCACAGCAGGAAGGAATTGACTATGATGAAACCTTTGCTCCAGTTGCAAGATTGGAGGCAATAAGGATTTTTCTGGCCTATGCTGCTCACAAGAAGTTTAAAGTCTTTCAGATGGATGTGAAAAGTGCTTTTCTCAATGGGAAACTTGAAGAAGAAGTGTTTGTTGAACAACCACCAGGTTTTGTAGATCCCAAACATCCAGATTATGTCTACAGGCTAGACAAGGCATTATATGGACTAAAGCAGGCACCTAGAGCATGGTATGAAACTCTAGCTCAATTTCTTTTAGAAAGTGGGTTCACTAGAGGTACAATTGACAAAACCTTGTTCTACTTTAATTCTGGTGATGATTTGCTGTTAGTTCAAATCTAAGTGGATGACATAATTTTTGGGTCTACTAATGACAAACTCTGTAAGAAATTTGTCAAGCTTATGCAGTCAAGGTATCAAATGAGCATGATGGGAGAGCTTAGTTATTTTCTAGGCCTACAAGTAAAGCAAACAGATGATGGGATTTTTATCAATCAAGCAAAATATACCAGAAATCTTCTCAAGAAATTTGGTATGCTTGATAGTTCATCTGCTACAACCCCCATGGCTACTGCAACAAAGCTAGACAAAGACACAGGAGTCTCAGTAGATATGACAAACTATAGATGAATGATAGGGTCTCTTCTTTATCTCACTGCAAGTAGACCAGATATCATGTATGCAACATGTCTTTGTGCGAGATTTCAAGCAGACCCCAGAGAGCCACATCTAATAGCTGTGAAGAGAATTTTCAAATATCTCAAAGGAACCATAACTCTTGGTTTGTGGTACCCTAGAGAATCAGAGTTTAAATTAATTGGTTACTCTGATGCAGATTTTGCAGGCTGTAAGATAGACAGAAAAAGTACAAGTGGAAGCTGTCAATTTCTTGGTGACAGAATAGTTTCTTGGTACAGCAAGAAACAGAAATCAATTTCCACATCAACAGCAGAAGCAGAGTATATAGCTGCTGGTAGCTGTTGTGCACAGATTTTATGGATGAAGAATCAATTGCTGGACTATGGATTAAGGTACTCTAAAATACCTATTTACTGTGATAATCAAAGTGTTATTGCTATGACAGGTAATCCAGTACAACATTCCATGACCAAGCACATCAGCATAAGGTATCATTTTATCAGGGAACATGTGGAAGAAGGAAATATTGAGCTTCATTTTGTGTCTACAGACCAACAGCTTGCAGATATCTTCACCAAACCTTTGAGTGAAGCTACCTTTACAAGACTGGTAAATGAACTTGGAATGGTCTCTGGTTTTGACTAGAGATACTGGTTAGATTCAAAATCTATACATGATTGATTTTATGCTCATGATTCTTTGCATGTGTTAACTGTTATTTGTATCAGTATGTTAAACTCTGATAGTAAACTCTGTTAGTCATAAAGTGTCAGTCATACTCTGTCGGTTAAAGTTTGAAGTTAATCTCTGATGTTATACTCTGATTGTGATATTGTCTGAAACATTTGGACCGATGAAGAAACCTGTATGAAGCATGATTCTCAGTAATTAATCATGAATCTTTCTGAATAATATATGATCTGATCTCAAAATGTGCAGTAAATTAACACAGCATGATACTGTCTCTATATTCATAGCATCTCTTAGTTTATTGATCATATACACTGAGTCTGTATCAGCTGTTTGCACTTTCTCTCATCAATTAATTGTATTAACTGATGAAAAGTCTAAACTCTGATAATTAGTTGCAAATATTTCACCCTCCAATCAAAAGATGCCAAAAAGTGCACAAATTCATTTGAGATCATGTTGTGCCTAGGAAGACCCAGGAACTTATTGTATGAAATAAGGGCTAAAATCTTTGATTTTTGGTGACTAGTGCCAACCACTGATTACTGGGGGAAAAAAAAAATTCGAAGGGGGTGAAAATAATAAATGTTAATAGTACAGAGTTTAGATGAAATCAGATTTTATTTTATACATGAGAGTTTGGACAACCAGTTTTTACTGATTTATTGTGTGGATTTTATGCACTTTAAGATGCTCTAAATATTTATATTCAGTAAACTCTGCTATTTCACACACAATTTTTCACAACTGTGCATTGAGAGAAAAGAGATTATGAATAAAGAAGGAGGATTGGTAAACACTGATGGACTGTGTACTCTACGCTGAGGTAATTTTATTTTAATCTCTGATGATTAAAATTAATTATTTGTTTCAAGTTAACAATTTTTGAAAAAAAAACATTCTTGAAACCAAAAGTGTATGATTGGTAACGGTTCTCATCAGTATTAAACAGAGAAAAGCTTGCTTGTCTAGGAAAGTGTAAAAGGCGGTAATTATTGCTGTTTTTACTGCGCATGCGCATTGGAAACTGTCAATTACTGCTATCAGTCATTGCATGTGTGCCACGTGTCCCACTCACACAGTTCACGGAGTAAGACAGTTGTGTATTAATGATTAAAAACTGTTCAGTTTTTAATTTCGAATTTCATATTTAAACAATACACACACATACGTCTAAACCTTTCACATCTTACTCCAATTCACATCTATTGTCACACACACATATTCACAAACACTTTTCTACTTTCAAACTCTTTCAAGCTTTCGCATCTGTTTCTTTGTTCCTCTTTCATATCTTACTAATGGCGACTACAGCGTTTGTTTCTTATGGGTTAGAGTATGTCCCTAATAACTATGCAGCACCACTAAACACTGCCAATGCACCAGAGGCGTTTCATATGATGCAGGAATTTCTTGCTCAATCAGCAATTGGGCGTGCTCTGGTAGAACCATCAACACTTTATGGTTCACAAATCAAGGCCTTCTGGGAGACATGTAGTTATGATGATGGTGGTGACTCTGGCAATCCGTCTATCATCTTTGAATTTCAAGAAGCAGAGTATGTAATTACTTCTAGTACCATTCGAACTGCTATGGGGTTTCCTGAGCATTCTTCATATACTATTGGAATGGGTGATATTGATCTACTACGGATGATGAGAGAGATTGGGTATTCTGGGCCCTTGAAGGACAATTGAAGCGACCGTTCTTGCGGAAGGAGTGAAGCTTCTTCTTTGACTGCATTACAAGAACGTTCGGGAAGAAATGCACCAACTGGGATGCTATTCCTACGGACAGTCTGCAAATCAGGTATTCTCTTTTATTTGATAATCATTTTGATTTTGCACGACTTGTCTTGAATAATTTAGGGGAGAAAATGACAGAGAATAGAGGGGTAGTGTACTTTTCTAGATTTTGTCAGATTTTATTCTCTGCTTGTGTTGAAGGGGTAGAACTAGTTGATGGAGATGTTATTTCTTGTTTTAAATTACACAAGAGGATATTCTCTGATCTCATCAACAAGGATGTTAAGAAAGGGGTTGTTGGAGAGTTGTTGCTACCTGCTTCTGTGCAACAGTTTGTAAATGATCAACTTAATCCACAAACACAAACTCATTCTCAATCAGAACCACAACCAGAACCTTTACAAACAGAACTTCCTCCATCTACATCTGTTCCACATAAATCCAGTGGTAGGACTAAGCATGTTGGCTCCAAACCTGCAAAGTCTGTTAGACCAGCTACTGAAGTAGGAGTGTCCAAGACATATGTGCCAAAGGGTGTTGGTCCTTCTAAGAAAAGAAGAGCCAATAGATCAAAAACTGATGATGAAACTGATGATGATGATGAACCTCTTCATCAGAGAAAAAGAAGATTAGTAGCCAATTATCTTTTTGATAATGTGGATGAATCTACACCAGCAACTGAAGCTGTCCAGGTTGAAGCTCCAGAAATTGTTATTCAGGAGTCTGCTGTAAATACTGATTATGAGGACAGGGTTTTTGTGGATACTGAAGCTCCTGAAGTTATTGTTCAGGAGGCTACTGAAGATAATGAAGCAGCCACTGTGCCTGATATGGCAAAAGCTGATACAAAGGCTGAAATTGTTGAGCAAGAAGCTTTATTTGATGATTTTGATATGGATGCAAATATTGAAGCACATCCTAGTATCAGTGTTTGTGATACTGAGGAAGTGGCAACTGATCAACCCACCCTGGTTATTGAAGAGTCCATTGCTACTCACACAGAGAATCTCTCTGTTACAAATCGAATTCTTGAAATGGGTGAGGAGGTTGATCAGGTAAATGAAGCTGCTATAGAGAAAATGGATGAAGCTATGGCAGAGACTTTGAAAGAGACTACTGTACAAACAGAAGAAATTGTTGCAGAGTCTGTTCCTGTTGAAACAGAGGTTTTTGTAACTGCAAACTCTGAGATTCCTGAAGCTGAAAAGATAAATGCTGAGGCTACTACAGACAATATTGCTGAAGAAATTGCAGAGCCGATAGCAGAAAATGTCAATGAAGCTAGAGTTGATTTTGATAATGCTGATCACACATCTGTAAACTCTGATCACGCAAACTCTGGGATCAATGCTGGACTTTCAAACTTTGATAGTCATGAGTCAGAACCTTTTCTAAGGGATCCTACAGCAGAGTCTATCAAAGAAAACCAAAATGTAACTGAAGCTCATTTCAGAGAAATGCATTATGCTAATTGGCCAGGAGCAGACTGTATCTTCTCTACACAAAGGGCTGCAGATTTTATACAGAAGTCAGCTGAAGAGATTTCTAATCCTGAGCTGTTAACTCATTTTAAGGCGACCATTGTTTAAGTCAAGTCATTGCACAATCGCTTTGATGAGACAAACAAAGTTGTTCTTGGATTGAGTAATGATATTGCTCTTAAGGATTTAGCAATGAAGCAAGATAGAGCTAGATTTTCTTCTCTGATCAAGGATCAAGAAGAAATCAAGAAGAGGCTAACCAATGTTGAAAGCAATCAAGCTGCAATATCTACTAAGACTGATTCGATTGCTACTTCACTAGAATTGCTGACATCAGTTTTTCTTCCTGATGATGTCAAAAAGGGGGAGAGAATACATAAAGACAAATGCAAAAGAACTCCAACCTTGAGACTGAGGGATGATTCTAATGATGGTGGAAGTAGGGGCGCTGAAAGAAGGTCAAAGTCTTCTCAAGAGCAAGGGAGACTTCGGTCAAACTCTGCTAGACAGACATACTCTGAAAGAGTAAACTCTGGTGGACAATCTTCTTCAAGACTTAAGAGTCTAGTGATTTCATCAAATCCAATTACCGATGAAGAGATTGCTGCTAAGCTTTTTATGGAAGAACATGGTGGTGAAGCCACAGTTGAAGATATAGATATTGAGATGAAGCTTTTTGCTGAAGAACACCAGAAAAAGATTGAAGCTGGTACATACAAGAAAAAGGCCAAGGCTCCTAGGAAAAAGGAAATGGGAATTTCTATTAAAGAGAATGTGAACTCTCAACAGAGTTTACAATATACAAGGAGGCCTATGATTACAAAGTCTGATAAAGGAAAAGGTATACTGGTAGAAGAAGGACAGTTACCAAAGAAGAATTATTCAACCTCTGACGTTGCTCAAGTTGAATCAAGGCCAAATAAATCAACCTCTGACGTTGCTCATGTTGATGTTTCTACTAAAGTTGTGATAACCTCTGACAATGCTCAAGTTGTACAAACTCAGCTAGCTCCACAACTCCAAGGTTTCTTAAGACCTGTACTTTCTGAAACTCTGAAGCTAGAAGCTGTGAACTTTTCTCAAACCAGAACAGTACATGGAAAGCAATCTTATGATAAATCTGGATTAGGTGCACACAAAGAAAAGAGAATAAATAACAGTCCTTTTGACCATTCATCACTGGCAGAACCTGGTATTGGGGTATCTCAAGAGAGCCTTGATAAACTAGAGTCTGTTCAGATGGTTTATCATAGAGGATTGAAGAAAGAGGTTATGTTATACTTTTTGTCTGATGGAAGAGTATACAGAGTAGGAGAAGCTGATGTTCAATTGAAACTATGGGAAGATCTTGAGTATGTTCTATATCTTCTCAAAATCAAAAATAGAAGTACTCATAATGTTGCTCTAGTTCTAAGAGAAAGGATGCTGAAAACAAAAGCTATGCTTGGAGGAGGTGTTTCTAGTGCATATATTCCTAAGTACAGAGATGCTTATGGAAAGATTGTTGAAATGAAGAGAAACAGTGCCAAGTTCAATACTGCACTGGGTATAAAGGTTTTAGAATTCAACCTAGAGTCAGACAAATCATACTATATTCGGCTAGGGAATGAAATGAGGAAGAACAGTATTTATTCTCTGAGAGCTACCATCTACCAGACTGGAGAAAGTGATCCAGAGCTTAAGGAGTTAAAAGAAATCATGGTGGATGAGCTAGCAAAAGCTGAAAGGAGGCTGCTTATTGACTATCTCAGGACAGTGCCTGATATTGAAGAGATTAAGTAAAGTCTGACTGTAAGTTTTTAAAGTTTTCTGTTCTAAGTAAAAGTTAAACTCTGATATGTTATAAACACTGCATTTGTTATATGTTTTGACATCATCAATTATCTTTTAAACTTGTACATTTTTATTATGCACAAGTTGGGGGAGATTGTTAGATATAATTGCTGATGAGTGTTTATCAGTGTTTAAGCAACATGTATTCATCAGAGTTTACTAGAAGCCAGTCAGAGTTTGATAAAGTCTGACGGGGTGAGAGTTTGCTAAAGCTGTCGGTGATAACATTGAAGATTCTAGAAGCAATATATCTTGAAGATGGAAAGAAGCAAGATATATTGAGACAGACAAGGAAACGGAACAGAAGACAGAAGCAATCCTAATTTGATATAATTTGTATAGCTAATTTATAGGAATATCAATTAGAGATTGATTCTATGTAGCTGTGTACTATATAAACACAGATAGGTTAACCCTAAAAGGAATGCGTTTATTGAAAACATTATTCTTGTAACCTAGCAGCTCTCTGTGATATTTTACATCACAAAGAGAAGAGTTATTTATATAATTCAGTTATTGATTCATAAACAGTGTTCTTTATTGTTATTATCATAATTATATTGATTATATATTGTGTAATCAGGCCTAACATAATCACGCTAAGGATGTAAAATTGACAATATATCAAATCAAGAAGTTAATATCTAATTGTTGGCTCAATTAGTGGAATCATTAAATAATCATATAAATAAATTTCATAATGAACAATATGTCATACACAAGTAGATATGAAAGTCAAATCAATGTATAAATCATAATAAATGTTGTAATTTATTTCAATTTTGAATATGCAGATTGTCAGTTATCCATAAACATAAATGAATATTATTCATTTTAAATTTGGTTTACCTAAAATCAAGTTAACAATATGATAATCTCATAATCAAAAAAATATAAGGTAATGAAAAGAAATAATTAATATCTACCTTAAATAGTGGATCATTCAACAACAATATCCATATAGTCACACATGCAATCAATACTTTCCATATCCTTTAAATCAATCAACAACTAATATCCATATTTTAGTTTCAAATTTTGAATCAGATATGATAAATACACATACAAATATATATATTTCTATCTGTGATTTTTGTCATCTATTTTCAAAATTCAAATTCATAATTGGTTACAAGTATTTCTTGACTATAAAACTCTGATCTTCACAATTCATAATGTTAATGTTAATATCTTCTTTCTCTCTATTTTCTCTCTCTCTATTTTTCCATTTTCTCTCTTCTTCTTTGTCTACTGTTTTTCCATTTTTTTCGTTAGTATTTGTGTTGATTATACATGTATATATATATATATATATATATATATATATATATATATATGTGTGTGTGTGTGTGTGTGTGTGTGTGTGTGTGTTTGTTGCTTACTTAAATATGTTACTAATATTTGTTTTAATTGTGCAGAATACAAAAGTTTGAATCATTTTTTCAAGGACAACAATCATGATAATTAAACATATATGTAAGCTACATTGCATTGTTACTTACGTTGATTTTGTTATATAATAATCGCAGGTGAATCCCAAATCTTATAGACTTGAGTTTTTGATCATAAGAGGTTGTGGTATCCATGAATTCAAAGTGCACAAAAAATAAAGGTTACGTTTTATATTTATGTAATGCATATATACACTTTTTGTTGAATATATTTGTTGTTTACTTAAATTTGCTAAATATTTATTTATTTTGTGTTGAACGTTAAACCAATTGCAGGTGAATCTCAAATCGTATATATTGAAATTCTTGGTTGGAAGAGATTGTGGTATCCATGAAACTCCTGATCGTAAGAGATCGTGGTATCCATGGACTCGAATTTCTCAACAGAATCAACTAATGTTAATATAATGTATTGTTAAATTGATGTATCTGTACACTTTTAGTTGAATGTTATTCGTTTGATATTGACATGATATTAGTTTGACGGATGTATATGTTGGGCCGTGCAACACCCGTTAACTCAACATTATTATGATATTGTCCGTTCTGGGCCGCGGCCAAGCCCGCACGGATTTGTTTTTGGGCTCCTCCCAAAAGGTCTCATACTAATAGAGTTGTTTTTGGCTGCTTATATTCAAGATAATTCTTCTTTATCTTATCGATGTGGGACTTGGGTTGACACCCACTCTACAATCTCCCCTCAATCCAAGAACCACCAATCTTGTAACTCTTATATCGCCGCCATTCATCTGTTACGCATCTTGCGGGACACGCCGCCCGACCACCTCAGTGTCAGGAAGACTTTCGACACAAGTTGTCCAGGATCTCCGACCGTAGTCCTGGAGAGCCTCCCCCACACCACGTAACTTGCAGCCCGCAACCCTAGGATCAATTCTTAGCCATCGGCTTTGATACCACTTGTTGGGTCGCGCAACACCCGTTAACTCCACATTAGTATGATATTGTCCGCTCTGGGCCGTGGCCAAGCCCGCACGGATTTGTTTTTGGGCTTCTCCCAAAAGGCCTCATACTAATGGAGTTATTTTTGGCTGCTTATATTCAAGATAATTCTTCTTTATCTTATCGATGTGGTACTTGGGTTGACACCCACTCTAGAGGTTAATCATACTTCTTTTTGTGTTTATGATATTTAGTATAGATGATATCTATGTTTTAAAAGAATTGTATGTGTGATTGCAACTTGAGATATCTGTATAATTGTAACTTACTTTGTTACTCATAATTACATTTATTTAGAATAATTTGTGATGTTTGTAATTTTAATTTTCTTTTAGTAGTTTGTGCCTCTTTCGGATGTTAAATGTTTTATACGTTTACGTGTATGGTACACTTATATTTATTCAAAATATTTTAAATATATAACATATGCAATATATAATAAATAAGTATAATATTTGATCATAAACAGAAATATGTACACATTTGGGTGGGTGACATTGGTACTACACTTAGTAATTTACATCATATGTTTCGTTACTTTATCTTTTTTTTAGTTGAGCTTTAAAATGTATATGGTTTAAATTGCGAGGGATCTCCGTTAGGCGACACCGAGAAGACTTTAACTGAAATTTTATGGCAACTTAATTACTATTTGATATATATTTCCAATATTTCCAAATCTAAATTTTATAATTTGTATCATCTCAACATTCAAATCATCCGATCTCAAAAATTTTGAAATTTGAAAAGATCATTCAATTTCTTTCCTCTTTTGTTTATTACTCAATCAGTACTTAAATCGAATGTTTTATTGATATATATGGTCATAAATTATAGTGATAATCATAATGAATGTCATATAAATAGGATATTTTAATTGATTTTGGAGAAATTTATGACTCATATTTCTCTATTATCATTCTATATGTGTGCATATATACACATATATAATATTTGGATAGTTGTAGTAGAGTTATATATATACAACAAATAAACATGTATAACAGAATTATACTTGCACACGAATGAAGAATATGAAGTTCTTTTGAAAGTAAGAATATAAAGTTAATAGTATATCAAATTAATAAAGTATCATATATTTTATTTGCATAATTAGTGGAAGTATGAACATACACAAGTAAATATGTCAATTAGATCAGTGTACAAAGTATAATCAATTTCTTCAATCAAATCTTTCCAAATTTTCTACAACCTTACATTTTCCAAATTTAAATTCAATACTCTTATGTCATGTTTCCTTATAAATAAAATAATCCATTAATTTGTCATGATCTAAAACATTTAATTTTTTCCCATTTTGACACCTACAATAGATATACGTGAATTCGGTTATATCCTTATATTATGGATAAATATAAAAACAATTTTTAAATTAAAGAAACTGTTTCAAATCAATTCTTAATTGGTGTTATCATTTTTTCAAATTCAAAATTTCGATTGTTTATATGTATGTAACTCATTATATTGGTGTGAAGGTTTATATTTGTGATTGTGTATAATGTATCATTATTTACATAATATATATTTGAACTTGCATAAGATGAAACATGGATGATCCTTAACAGAGTTTCTTTAATGATTGTTAATTCTGGAAAATACATTTATGTATGTGTCAATACATAAGCGCTCACGGAAGGTAAACCAAATATTGATAAATTATTGTAATTTTTTAAATCAAATTGTACCTAAGTATGTATAATTGAACAATGTATTGTTGTGTGTAATATTGATATATGTTTGATGTGTTTAGTTAATTTTTTTTGTATATGAAATTTCTTCTTTTTCGTTAGTCATGTTTTCTTTGTTTTACTACTCATGATGGATTTTTTCTGTTTGTACTTTCATGAATTTGTTTGTATATTTTTAAGGAACTGGATTGTTAATTGCAAACTAATTTGCATATGTATCCATGACAAGGTTTTTCAAAAATTGTATTTGTTTACCACTTAATTACAAACGTTCTTAGTATCCGTAGAATTCAATTCGTCAAAGAAATCAGGTTTTAATTCAATAAATTTTGTTTATACTTATATTTGTTTGGATTAACCTATGATATTTGTAATTTTAGTGTTTTTTTTCTCTTATTAGTTTGTGCTTATATAGTACACTTATATTTTAATATTTGAAATTTTAATATGTTCATTTCTATAGTACACTTATATTTGTTTAGTTTTTTTAATTATAGAAATATGCAAAATATGATTAAAAATAAATTAGTTGATCTTATATCAATACTATTATATAATAGACGAAACATTAAAAGTTTGGTTGGTCGGTATGGTACGTTGTGATTTTACTTAATTGCCCGTATTTTGGTTGGTCAGTATGGTACGTTGTGATTTTACTTAATTGCCCTTAATTAATTGTACTTCGGATTTTTACTTAATTAACCTTACTTATTTATAGAAATATATTATTAAATAATAATATTACCTATTTATAACCAATTACCTTTTTCACCTAAAATACATTATTTTTTTCTAACAAATTCTCCTACTTTTTCAAATATATCACGGACAATTACCTTTTTTAACTAAAACATGTTAATTTTTCTATTTTTCCTTACTAAACCCCCTCCTTTTCCAAAAATATCACGGACAAACCTTTAGTTATTTATTTTTAAACCTATTTTAATATTATAATTATTTTTTAAAAGTTTACCTATTTTAACATGTCTACTTATTTTTCTTAACAAATGCAATTACTAAAAATATTAAAATATAAATAATCAAATACCTATTTATATAACCAATTAACTTTTCAGATAAAACACATTATATATTTTTTTCTAACAAAGCCCCTTTTCTAAATATATCACGGGAAATTGTCTTTTACAATTTAATTTTTCTATTGCTCTCACTAAAATCCGTTCTTTTTCCAAAAATATCACAGGAAACCCTTTACTTATTTATTTTCAAACGTATTTAAATACTTTTAATTATTAAATTTTAAAATCTCATTTTTCAAAAATATCACGGGCATTTACCTTTTTAAACTAAATATATGTTACATTTTTAATTTTTTCTTACTAAAACCCCTCATTTTTCAAAAAATATAACGGACAAACCCATACTTATTTATTTTAAAATTTGTTTTAATGTTTTTAATTAATTAAAAGTGTTTAGCTATTTTAACATGCCAACTTATATTTTGCACAATTACAATTAATAAAATATTAAACAAAATAATAATAAAATAACAATTAACAATCCGTGCATCGCACGGGTTTTAAGCTAGTATATATATACACACACACACATACATTTTTAGTGGATGATACTATGTCGCATATAGTAATTTTACATCCTACGTATTTAGTTATTTTATTTTTTTTTTGAGTTTTTAATTGTATAGTGTTCGAATTGTGAGCTGTCGCCGTAAGGTGACGCTGAGAAACCTTTTACTGTAATTTTAATAATATTTTAAAAAAAATAAGTAAGGGTAATTAAGTAAATACCCGAAATACCAAAAAACTGTATCGACCAACCTTCCAACAAAACTTTAAATGTTTCGTATTTAATAATATAATATATATATGTGTGTGTGTGTGTGTGCGCGCGCGCTTCCAACACATACTATGTGTTTATTTAATACAAAAAATTCGAAAATAAATATTCAATCATTATATACGATTCTAACACATATTATGAGTCATTTAATCATTTAATACATAATCAATCAATATTAATTGATTTGTTTTATTTTTTATGATGAAGGTTAGAAAAGATCATAACGCTTAAAGTTCAATATTAACATATCAAATATTTTAATTATACTGATTGCATGCAAATTTTAGAGATTTTCTTAATTTATAATTTATTTTAGAAAAAATATCTTAATTCTACAAACACAAGTATGAGTAATACTATGAAAACATTTATTTGCACAAAATTATATATTTTTCAGCATTTTAATGGTCATATCATCTTAATTACATCAATTTAATCTAATTATTATCTATTTAAATTACTACTTTAGTTATTTTTAAATATTATTGTTGATATATTGTACATAACTAAGATTAGATTTTAGAATAATATTTTTTAAATTAAAATAATTATTCTTAGTAGAAAAATTATTATACATTACTTACTTTCAATCATATATAGCATATAATAAGAAAATATGTATAATATCTTAAAAATAAACTGAATATGTGGAAATTGTACTTATTTTTATAATTTGTTTGATGTACATATTACACTATATTACAAATATTGAATACATAGATTAAAAACATAGACTAGAGCATTTTGACACTAACCACGATGTCAGTTCAAAAATTTTATAATATTTGTTTCCTAAATTATTGGGGTGAATTGGATCGGAATCGGACGCATTGCGAAAAATATTCAACCTTTTACATATGCATTTAAGTTTTATTCTTCAAATTTTATTTTCTTTTTCATTCATAATTTTTTATTTTAAATTGTAGAGATGGTTAATAACACAAGTTTTATCTATGTTTTACTTTGATAATTTTTTTTTGTATAATTTGTAATCAATTTATGTAGAATTGAAAAATACATACAATAGAATTTTGAGACATTTTATTTGTTTGAAGATTAGAGATAGTATTAACAACTTACCTTTCTTTTATAATATTTTAGCTATATAAAATATACTTCAATTTTATTTCATGTATCTAAAATTATTATAAATTTCACAAGTGAATCTATATTATAATTAAATACTATTATTTGTTCATCTAAATACTATTTTTCTTCTTTATTATATAAATTTTTGTATAACTTAATTTTTAGTTGGTCTATGATTATTATAGAAATTTATATTCGAGATATTTTTGTATTTTGGCAACAAGATAAAACCTACATATTTTATATAAATATTAAATATCATTTAACACTATCTTATGTAAATAAAATAATTGATTAAGACCCTGTTTGACAATTAGCAGTTAGCTGTAGCGGATTGAATTAGCTGTTTTGACTAGCGGATTCGAGTTAGTTTATTCACATGAAAATGTTTGATAATTAGTTGTTTGAATAGTTTTTTGTCTTTTAACAAGACACATTTACAATCATTTAATTGAAAAAACCCCTCCAAACAGCTTTTTAGCTTTTTCGATCCAAACCGCTGTTTCAATCTGATAACTATCAAACACTCATATTAGAGATTTCATTTGTTCAAAACTCTAATTTTCCTCAAACCTCTAATTTTAGCTCAAACCTCTAACTTTCAAACATGACCTAAATAATATTTAATATAAATATTATATTATAAAATATTATATAAATTCATGAAATTTCATCTGTGTGCGTAGCACGACTAATTCATAAAATTTAATAGTCTGTGCTACGCACACGGATGAAATTTTATAAATTTGGTTAATATTTTATAATATATTATTTATATTTAATATTATTTAATCAAGTATTTTATTTTCATTAGATAGTGTTAAATGATATTTAAAAATTATACAAGATATGTAGGTTTTATCTTGTTGCCAAAATAGGAAAATATCTCGAATATAAAGTTATATAATAATTACTGAATGTTTTATTTCATTGTAAATTTTAGTTGTTTTAAATGTTCAATGACGTACTTCCTGGTCTTGTCATCTGACATGGTCTAGAAAGTCTCGTTAGTTTCGTTTGACAGTCATTTTCGTTATCGTTCTTTGATTATCACCAGCATGGCTAGTAATCTAGTTCAAGCAATGAATAACATCTCGCTAGAGGATGAGGAAGATGGAGGAATGGAGATTAATGAAGAAGTCCTGGGAGACAAAAATCAAAATTTTAACGCAAATCTTTGTGTTGTTGGGCGATTTATCACCGAGGGACGCGTTGATTTTGAAGCAATGCATCAGAATCTAGCACTACTATGGAAGCCAGGCAAAGGTGTCTACATGAGGGAACTGGATTCAAATCTATACTTATTTCAATTCTATCATGAGATTGATATTCACAGAGTTATGGAAGGTTGCCCTTGGTCATTCAACAGGAGAGCATTAGTGATGTCGAAACTAAAAGAAGGCCAGAATCCTCGTTGCGTAGACCTGAATATAATGGATCTCTGGATACAGATTCACGATTTGAAGGTTGGTTTTGCGTCAGAAACAATCCTTAAAGGAATTGGCAACTATATTGGTAGATATGTTCAAGCTTGTCCGTCAAATTTCATGGATGTTTGGAGAGAGTATATGAGGATCAGGGTCACAATCGATTTGTCCAAACCATTAAAGAGGCGTATGAAACTCAAAATGACAGGAGACACATGGTTTTGGATCAATTTCAAGTATGAAAATGTCCCGAGTTTTTGCTTCATTTGTGGCATTGTAGGTCATTCTGAACGCTTTTGCAGTCAGTTGTTTGAGAAAGCAGAAAATGATATAGCAAGACCTTATGGTGCATGGATGAGAGCCCCCCTTCGAAGGCAAGTAAAACCAGTAGGAGCCAAATGGTTACGAAACAGTGAAGGTGGTAGCAGTTGCACAGCAGATTCGCCAGCTTAGAGCAAGAGAAACGGAGACGATGAGAACAATCAGGATCCTATTATTACTCCTCAAAATATGGAAGTTGTTGAGAAAGGAGATAATCAGGTGGATACGATAATTCAAAATGTGGATGGAGGTGCGAAGTTTGGTCAGCACGTTTCTCAAACAAACCCAGCAAAATTCACGGAGGGATTAAATAAAAAAGATTTTGGGATAATTGAGACTAAAAAAAGACGGACAGATGATGGGCTGGACTCAGGAAATACGGGCTTGTGTAAAGAAGTTTTAATGGACTCAGACGACATCACTGTAACAGATTTGTCTGAGGAAAATTCAAGTAACAACTCAGTTTCAAAAAACGGATATGGGGCGGGTACTCATGGGAGTGCTCGCCTATCATCATGAGTTTAATAAGCTGGAATTGCCATGGGCTTGGGACCCCGTGGGCCTTTCAATTCCTAAAGGAGATTACTCTCCAAAAGAGACCCGACTTTATTTTCCTGTGCGAGATTATTAGTAAGACAGATACTGTGGAAAGATTTCAACGAGCAATTGGCTTTGAAGGAGTGTTAGTAGTTGAACCTCAAGGTCGTAGTGGAGGCCTTGCTTTGCTTTGGCGTCATAAAGATGAAGTTTTGCTTCGTTCATACAGTAAGAATCATATTGATGCTGTAGTTCACATGAAAGACAACAACATTTTTCGTTTGACAGGAATCTATGGTGAGCCTGATAGGAGTAAAAGGTATGAAACTTGGCAACTCATTCGCCATTTGTCCATAAATAATTCTCTTCCTTGGGTGCTTATAGGTGATATGAATAATGTGTGTTCACAAGAAGACAAAAGAGGTGGCTGCCCGTATCCTCAAGCTCTGATCAGAGGCTTTAATGAGGTGTTAGAAGACTGCAATCTTTCAGATATGAACTTGTTAGGATATCCATACACTTGGGAACGAGGTGCTGGTACTGATAAATGGATTGAAGTAAGGTTAGATCGTGCTTTGTCCTCAGCTGGTTTTTTGAACATGTTTAAGGATGCTACACTCACAAATCTGGAAGTCTCCACATCAGACCATACCCCACTATTTCTGGAGTTCTACAAAGTTAAACAGGTAGTCAAATCTCGTATCTTTCGTTTTGAAAATGCTTGGCTTCGTGAACCTATGTGCCAACAGTTGGTAGCGGATGTTTGGAATAGTAACCATGGAAGGTCTTTCTTCGATAAAATCTCTGAATGTACCAAAATTTTATCTGCCTGGGGGCAAGAAATCACAGGTAGTTTCAAACGCAGAATTCAAGCTTATAAGAGGGTGATTAAAGGTCTAAAAGGTCGAAGAGATGACAGATCAGTTCAAGTAGTTAAGGAGAATCAGGAAAAGCTTGCTGAGGTTTATGCCCAACAGGAAATTTTTTGGAAACAAAGGTCCAAGCAGCTGTGGTTAAAAGAGGGTGATCAGAACACAAAATTTTTTCACGCAGCAACCAAGAACAGAAGGGCTATAAATCAGATCAAAACTCTTAAAAATAAAGATGGCATCACAGTTGATTGGAGTTCAGGATTGGAGGATGTCATAGTAACTTATTTTACAGACTTGTTCAAAGCGTCAAACACTGAATGGAGCCTAGTTACTGATTGTGTTCAATCGAAAATTTCAGATGATCATAACAATATCCTGCTGCAAGAAGTGTCGAGTGTGGAAGTAAAGAAAGCTCTTTTTCACATGTATCCCGACAAATCTCCTGGCCCTGACGGGATGAGCCCGGGATTTTATCAAAAACACTGGCATATTGTTGAAGAAGACGTGGTGAACATAGTCAAAATGTTCTTTGATACAGGTCAAATTGATGCTCGACTTCATAGTACCAACATAGCTCTTATCCCTAAAAAGAAAAATCCCCAGCTCATGATGGAATTGAGACCGATTTCACTGTGTAATGTAGTATACAAAGTGCTGTCGAAAGTGTTAGCAAATCGATTAAAATCATTCATAGATTTAATCATTTCTGATACTCAAAGTGCTTTTATACCTGGGCGTCTCATCACAGATAATATAATGGTGGCTTATGAGGTAATGTATTTCATGAAACGGAAAACCAAGGGCAAGCAAGGTTGGATGGCTTTGAAAATTGATATGAGCAAAGCTTATGACCGAGTAGAATGGAGTTATTTGGAAGCGGTGTTGACCAAGATGGGATTTGAGGAGAAAGCAATTCGTTTATTCATGGCTTGTATGAGTTCTGTTAACTATCAAGTTAGTCATGCCGGAAGTTTGTTTGGTCGAATTGTTCCTACTCGTGGGCTTCGACAAGGGGACCCCCTTTCTTCATATTTGTTTCTAATTTGCATAGAGGGGTTTACTTCTTTGATCTCAGACTACGAGAAGAAAGGCCTGATTCAAGGTATCAAAGTTGCTCGTAATGCTTCTCCCATTTCCCATATGTTTTTCGTGGATGATTGTTATATCTTCTGCAAAGCAAACGTAGACAGTGCAAATCATGTTTTAAATATGTTGAAAGTGTTTGAAACGGCTTCTGGACAGCAGATCAACGTAGACAAGTCCTCAGTGTTCTACAGTCTCAATTGTAGTTCCCAGTTGAAATCAGAGATTTTTCAACAGTTGCAAATTAAAGAAGCAAGTGCTAACAGTTTTTACTTGGGTCTCCCAAACATGATTTCAGGCAAAAAATCAGAAGTCTTTGGATTTATAAAGGAAAGACTGCAAGATCGAATCCAGGGATGGGACAAAAGAAAGTTGTCAAAAGGAGGGAAAGAAATCTTGATAAAGTCAGTGGCTCAGACCCTCCCTAGCTACGCTATGAGCGTATTCCTCCTTCCTCACGAAGTGTGCAAAGATTTAGAGATGACTATGTCTAAATTCTGGTGGAGATCAGATCCTTCTAAAAATAACAACATTCACTGGATGTGCTGGAGCAGGCTGTGTTCGTCTAAGCTCGAAGGTGGTATGGGGTTCAGGTGCCTTCGAGATTTTAATATTGCTCTGCTGGGAAATCAGGCATGGAGGCTGGTAACTCAGCCCAATAAGTTGGTAAGCAAGATTTACAAGGCCCGATATTATCCTAATGGTACGTTCTTATCTGCTAAGCTCGGTTCTAACCCAAGCTATATTTGGCGTAGCATTCTAGAAACACAAAACTTGATTGCTCACGGTATCTCTTGTCGAGTAGGCAATGGCCAAGACATTGATATTTTAAACTCTCCTTGGCTTCCTTTTACGGAGGATCCTTATATTCACACTGTCAATGAATCGACTGTTAATCAAAAAGTGGCTTCCTTAATGCATACTGGAGAAACAGAGTGGGACGTTGATTTAATCAGAGACGTGTTTGAAGAGCGAGATGTGGAGTTAATCCTTTCTATTCCACTTCAAAGTAATGTCAAAGATACCTGGTATTGGAGATATGAAAAGATGGGCTTCTATTCAGTCAAAAGTGCGTATCTCAGTATTCAAAAGGCTAAGACAAGTTTCAGTATGACAGATAATTCTGGATTCTGGAGGAAACTGTGGCAACTGAAACTCCCCTCTAAGGTCAAAAATTTTCTGTGGCGTGCAGCTACTGGGTGTTTACCTACCAAAGATCTTCTGCGTGCTAGAAGGGTAAACGTTAATGCACTTTGCCCCCATTTGTAATGAAGGTCCAGAATCAGTAATGCATGCCTTAGTTTCATGTTCATTTGCAGATCATTGTCATAAGCTTGTAAGAAGCTCTTTTCCTCTCACGGCTCAGAGTACAGTTGCATCATTTGCAGACTGGTTACAGTCTTTGTTTGATTATCGACAAATGGAGGAGACTTATATTCATGCAACTCTATGATGGATAATATGGAAAAATCGGAGTGATTCAATATGGAAGCAGCGAAGCCAGGATTCGTTAGAAATAGTAAATTCGACACTTTCTTTTCTTAACCAGTGGAAATCTGTTCAAGACAAAAATTATGACTCCTTCTTAGGTTTTATGACCCCAGAAGATGGTCAGGAACAGTGGCACCTTCCAACAGAGAATAGTGTTAAGATTAACATCGATGTAGCTATCTTCGAAGACCCCAGGCGATACAGCTATGCTTTTATTATTCGTGATCATCATGGCACTTTAGTTGAAGCTATTTCGAAGTGTTCTCCAGGTCGAGTGACTCCAGAATTTGCAGAAGCTCTAGGCATCAGAGAAGCTCTCAGTTGGATGAAGCAAAAGCATCTCAGTAATGTAGTTCTGGAAACAGATTGTTTACAGGTCGTGCAGCTCATTCGTAGCTCTTTTTCTAGTCTATCGTACCTAGGAAAGATCATCGAAGAGTGCAGATCCTTTCTCTCTGACTTGTGTGTTCAAAACGTTGTGTTAAGGTTTGTGAGACGGTCTGCGAACAGAGTAGCTCACTATTTAGCGAGATATAGTTGTTCTATAGCTGATCGTAGTTGGAAGGTGGGAGATGTCCACCCGGATTTTGATTATGTTCTTTGTAAAGATTTAACGAGTTAATAAAATCTTTACTTTCCGTGGCAAAAAAAAAAAAATAGTGTACATAACTAAGATTAGATTTCAGAATAATATTTTTTAAATTACAATATTTATTATTATTTCATATGTATTTGAATATATGTTGCGAGATGTCGCCAACCGCGACGCCGATAAACCTTTCAATTTAAAATTAATAGAAAATTATTAAACATTACTTACTTTCAGTAATATATAACATATAATAAGAAAATATGTATAATATTTTAAAAATAAAACTGAATATGTAGAAATTGTACTTATTTTTATAATATATTTGACATACTGTAAAACCCAGTAAAAAAAATTTAGTTATTTTAATATTAGATATTAGATAAATGTTTATTTATTAGAAAATTCTAGAATTACGTGTACAAAATATTTAGGATTTGTTATTATCGGAAAGTAGTATGAAAAAGATTTTAGAATATCGGTAACATTTAATTTAGAAGATTTGTGTGAATTATAATATTATAATTTAGATATTATTTAGAGTGATTGAACAATTTTTAGGAGAAAATTTTAGTCTTACCTAATTTGTTTTAGGGTTTTAGGATGGCTATATAATTAACCCTTAAGACAAAAAGAAAACTCGTACAGACTTTCTACGCCGACAGGTACGAGACTTTGTTCTGCTTTCATTATGATAATTTAGTGATTTTTGATGCACTGTGTCTATTTTGAACTTGTGTGTTAATCACTAACCACTAAAATGATTCAACATGATTGAGTAGTATAATAAATTCTTTATGTGTTTTATGTTCGTGTGTCAGTCTTCTGCATTATTTCTCAACCCCTATTATTAATTATGATTTGATTTACATGTGTTCACATATCTATATGGCTGCTCCGTTATTTAATTTGTATGCATAACTGTTTATATGATTATCTCCTACAATATTGAGAGCCTCGTGTGTCATCTGGCTCTGGTGGTTAAATGTATTGATGGATGCCATTGATTTTGTCATAACTTTTTATTTGAGTATGATTTAACAAAATAATTTTGTACGATCTTATATTTTAAAACAAGCCAGTTTCACCTCAATTTGCTAGTCATCATGTTAGTTTGGTACACTCTGTATGAATAATTATTTAGTATTAATATATTAATAAAAAAATATGCTTAGCTTCGTATATGTATACTATATATGATATGTTTGTTTTAAGTGCTCCATGATTTTGTTTATTGGTTATTTATTTAAAAGTAGAGTTCTAAATTTAAAAGTATTAATTTTCATAAATATTAATTTAATAATATATATTGTATGCTAATGGCATGTACGTGCAATTGTTATTTCTTTTAATCTTTTTGGCCTATAGTTGGTGTAAGTAGTAGTTATTAAATAATTAGTTAATGTAATTATAATTTGTAACATGAGCTTAAATTTAATTTGATAATCAGTAATTTTTGAAATTGGATTAGTAATGCTTTAATCTGTTTTAATCTTAAGTTTTTCAAAACATGTTTACATATTAGCATTCGATTAATGTTAAGTATCATGTAAATGCTTGTGGTTGAATATGGTCACTTAATAAAATAATTTAGATAACTTAGTTTCATGGATTGACAATTGGCTTGCATACTGACATATTAATTATGATATATCATGTGTATATTTATATGAAAATAGGTCAAGTGTTTCAATGTATCTTTACTTTCTAACTGAACAAATAATTGTGGTGCCATGTTGAGCGGTAAGACCCATCTAGGGCTGTAAATGAGTCGATACACTCACGAACAGTTCGGTGTTCGGATTGAAAAAAGTTCGATTCGAGTTCGGTTCAATTTGTAAACGAGTCGAACATGAAGACAATTTTGAGGTTTGTCTCGTAAATGAGCTGAACTTGAGCATGACATAGTTCGACTCGAAAGCTCACGAACAAGTTCGCTTATACAATTCGTGAACATGTTCATTTATGTAGTTCGTGAATCAGGTTCGTGGACAAACTCGTGAATAAGGTTAATAAATAAATTCATGTCCAAATTCGATGAATATGCTCATGAACATATTTCATTAACATTTCAGAGAAGTTCCTAAATTCACGGTAACTAGTAAATAAGTGTAAAGACTAATGTATACGAAGTGTATGTTGTTAGAAATGAATACCACTAGAAACTAGACAGAGGGGGGGTGAATGGATAGTTTGATATATTTTTCGATCTTGAAAACTAAGCAAACAACTGTATGTGATTATGATATGTAATATGCAGAAAGTAAATAACACACACAATCACTTTAATCTACTTTGTATAAGCAAATTAAATACTACAGCTTTCCAGGAAATTCACAATCGAATTTCTGGCTTCTAAACAAGAACGGTTTGAACTTGCTTGCTTACAGAGAAAAGAGCTTAGCAAATAACTATGTGTATCTCTCTTACAGCTTACAGTTGTGTGTGCACGATATATATATTTTCCTATACAAACTAGGCACACACAATATTACACAGCTACCCCTTCTGAAAGTCCAACTTGTCCTGCCATAAGAAGTTCACTGTGTCAGGAAGGACCACCTGCTTTTCGGAGTCTTTCCCGTTTCTGTAGCTGCTTGTCTCTTATCTTTCTCTCCAAGTTTAGCTGTAGATTTGCCATCTGTTCTTTGGACCACCTTGCCAGAACAAATGCTTCAGTATTTGTCTCCTTTGATTCTTGGTTCTGTACCTTGATTTGTCTTGTTATAAACGGCTAAGTGTTGATATCGTGAACTCCACTTCATCCCTGACTATGCGATCTCCCTTGTGAGGACTACGCGATATAGCCTTTGAAGACTTTGCGACATAGGTCATTTGACGACTATGCGACATGGGTCATTTGATGACTATGCGACATAGGTCATTTGATGACTATGCGACATAGGGCTTCTGAGGACTTCACGATCTAGGCTCCTTTGACTTTGCTGACTTCAACACTTCACGACATGTGTCTTGAGGACTTCTCGACATAGTACAAAATGGACTATGCGATATAGTACTTCACGACATGGATATTGGTGACTTCACGACATAGCTTTCTTTTGACTTTGCTATATAATGCCTTAGACAAATTCCTGCAACTTATTTCTTCATGGCCTTATTCAACTCTATCCTGCTGCATGAACACTTCTGAACTTCTACCAGGATAATTATTCAATGGCCTATATACAATCTAGATGCAAGAAACTTTACTAAGCTCATTATAAGTCTGAGCATACATGATCAAGCTAATGTTCATGAGAACAAGACAAGTACATTTAGAGACCTATACTATATCCCAGTGATAGAAATCACTAGGTCATGCAATGTGACATAGTCACATAGTGTAGGCTTGTTAATAGTGGTATTCAGACATGTCTTGAGCCTAACAATCTCCCCCAAATTGTGAGTAAGATCCTTAGGCACAATTTCATGTCTGATAACAAGCCTAACTTACATAAAAGGAAATTTTAGTAACAGAAAGAACAATTCATGAACCTTGAGATCAGAAATTTGATTACATAGAAAAATTGAAAGCTTACAGATTACTTTTGTTGCTCAGCAGCTTCAGCTTCCAATTGCTTCTCTAGCAAATCATCATATATCTTCTTTTTCCTTATTTCTTCTTTTCTTTTTATGTCTATGATGGCTTCTTGAATTTCTTCTCTTGCAATCAGTTCTTCGATGAGAGGTGAGCCTTCCAAGTCATCAATTGCAGCTTTGAGTGCACTTTCTACATATGAGTCCAGAAACTCCATCCTTATTTTGCTTTGGCCTCCATGTGAGTTTTTGTACTCCACAATGTAAGGATTTTGTTTGACCCTGCACATCCCTTTCTGCCTTAGCTCCTTAGCCCTCTCTTCCATCTCAGCCATTTCTTTCTCTTTCTGTATGTTTTTCTTTTCATTCTCTTTCCTCATGTTTTCTTCATAATCAGCATGCATTTTCAAGTACCTGGCAATATCTATCTTCCATGTCCTTTCATCCTTTTCTTCAAAATTCAGTAAGGCATTTATCCTTTCAAGCTCATACTTATAGAAATATTGCCAGCTTCCTTGCTTCATTATTCTTTCTCTTCCATCAGTGTATTTGATATCTAGATGATCCAACCTCACTTTGACTTCAAAGATCCTTTGAGCCCTCAAAAATGCTAGGGCATCTTCATCATAGTCCTCATCTAGTGGAAGCACATTGATGCCAATAACATTTGTGAGTTTTCCAGTCTTCTTTGTTATCCTTATCCTTTTGGGTACACTCTTGATCTTCAAATGCTTCACAAGAGATACCTTTCTTGAACAAGGAGAATTAGTCTTCAGTGCCACATCACTTGGAAGTAGCTTCATTCCTTTCCCCTTCATCCACTGTAACACTCCACTAGCTGTGACTTTGCGGAAGTGTTTTCTTGAGATTATTTTAGTGGCTTCATCTTTCATCTGTGGCAATTCAGGTTCAGAAGTCATGGATAATGATTTTGGAGGATCATTGCTAACAGTACCCACCCTAGACTTAGAGTCTTGTGTTGTGGTTAAAGTACTACTAGCAATGTCCTTGACTTGCTGAATTCCACTCCTAGTTCTCTTCACTGTCTCCTTTGCCCCCTTTGTGTCATCACCATCATCTTTAGATTTCTTGGAAGATTTGCTCCTGCTGCTGTCACTTGGTCCATCCTTATTACTCCTTGAATGAGATCTCCTCCTGTAGGTTTTCTCCTCATCATCATCCTCCCCATCCTTCTTCATGTTCTTTTCTTTGATAGATTCAGGCAAAACACCATGAATCAGAAAAGATTGTAGAATGTTAATCATCTCTAATTCCTCTGCTGTCTTGACTCCTTTCTTTGCTCTCAGCATTTGCAGCACTTGATTGATCTTTGAGTTATTCTTCATTTGCAGATCTTTGGGAATGACTAGTTGGTCAATACTTCTGACTTTGGATAGACTTTGAAAAATTACTGTCCTTGGCTTGGGTATGACCTCAGGCAGTCTTTGATTTTGGTTCAACTCCAAGTCATTATAAAGACTTTCATTGTTAGCCCCACTCCTTTCAATCAACTCCAGAATTATTGACACTTCAGTAAACCTCAGTTTCTCTAGAGTTTGAAATGCTAAGTGCCACAAGCAGTTGTCCTTGCACACCATGATTATTTCTCTCAGATAAACATCCCTGATTTTCCTTACTGCAACTGTGAAGTACTTGATACCTTCCCTGAGCTTCTTTCTGTACACTTGTGCATCTCCTTGAGCATTCTTGTAGGTGGCTTTCAGAAACTCCAGGAATGCCTCATCATGATAGATGTTAGAGTTGGCAACTTCCTGTAGCTTGGCTTCAGTGATAAGTGTAGCTTGGGTAGGTTTAGCAATTGGAGTAGGTATAGCAGGTTGAGAGGTTAAGATGTCTTTAGGTATTGTGGATGGATAGAATGTTGTGGTTACTGTGCTTTTCTGACCTTGTGCATTGATGACCTCTACAGGGGGAAGATTGATTGGCTTTATTGTCTCTTCAATAAGCTTGCCCTTAAGTTTTGATTGCTTGGCAGGTGCTCCCCCTTTCTTTTTCACATTGACCTCCTTTCCTTTCTCCCCCTTAGGCTTGGGATCAGACAAGATGTCTTGAGCTTCCCCAGGAATAGGCAGGTTGAAAGATTTCATCATTGAGGTCATCATTTGTTGCTGCACCAGCAAGATGTTTGTTGTGTTGTTGCCTTGAGCATCTAGCTTGTCATTGAGTTGGCTTAGAGATGCAGATAGCATTCTGTTTTCATCTTTGAGAGAGGCCACTTCCTTTTCTAAGCCATCCACCTTGGAGAATAATTGTTGAGACTTGAAGGAGTTTAGAGATTGATCTTTGACCCTGGCAAAGTCATATTTGGAGATGTCTGACAGAGGGACTTCATCCACCAGCTTATCACCATACTGGTTTTTCCACATGACATTCAACATAGCATTGGTGGTGATGGTAGATTTTGCTTGATTTTCCAGTGTAGAAGCCAGTTTCTTGATGTTGTCTGTGACCATGGCAAGAGTCACATCCATCATGGACACATTGGAGGAGGTTTTCTGGACTTCTTTGAGGATACCATCCACCTTGGGAAAATCAGAGAGATAAGAGTTTCTTAGCTTGGTGAGGGATCTGTCTGTCTCCTCCTGAATAGAAGAAATCTCTGATTGAAGCCCTTTCCCAAGATAATGCAGAGCCTTCAACTGGTTCTTGTACACATCATTCACAGCTTCATATATGGCAACAGGAGAAAGATCCTTAGCATTTGAGCCCAGAGAGGTGAGGTATTCTTCTCTCACAAAAGCCAGGGCATCCTTGAGCTTGAGAGTCCTCTTAGCATCCAACCAGGCATCCACATTCCCCTCTGGTTCAGCTGTATCCACAATCTTCTCCTGTTGAGCTTCAACATCCTCCTTATGGCAGAGCAGGATAGCTTCATAATCAGCATTTGGAAGGTTGGAGGTGAGGAGATGTTGAGCTATCTTTGAGAACTCATCAATCTGTGCCACATGGAGATCCTGTATGGCTTCTTCTGTCATTTTGGAAGGCACAGATGATGATCCTGAAGGCCTGTCATGTTGCACAGGCTTCAGCCATTCTGACATTGTGGCCTGAGCCAAGTGAGAGCTAGTGTTAGGCACTTCATGAGATGTGTGAGTTTGAGTCTCCTCCAGCCTTGGAATGGCTGTAGGGTCTGATGTTGTCTCCATTGAAATGGGATGTGTTACAACATCAGCCCTATTTGTCTGTGAAGACATTTCCACATCCCTAAGGATGGGAGAATTAGGCACAGAGTCTCCAGTGAAAACTGGTGAATCCTCCATGTTTGTGTTGGTGTCATTAGGATATGCCTCAGCATGCATTCCCTGACCAACCAAATGTGGGTCCTGAGTGGTGAGCACAGTGTCAAGCACCATGTCACTTGAAGTTGGCTCAATCACAGGGCTGGATTGTGATTGATCAAGGGCAAGATTGTCATGAGAATGACTCTCTTGTTCAGAAGAAATTTTAGTGGAAGAATCTGAGAGAGAAGTGGGGTTCAGATTAGATTTTGGCAACTCCCCCTGAGAAATAGGAGGAGTTTCAACATTGATGTGCTCTCCACTTAGTGTTTGATCACCCTTATCACTCCTAGGATCAAGAGTGAGGTCTTGACCCTGTGCAGACTCTTTACAACTTGCAGTGGGGAGGCTGCTCTTTTCAATGCCCATGACCTGTTGAGAGGCCATAGACAGTAGCAGGTGTACCCCTTTTTCCACATCTGAATCCTGTTGGGAGGATTCAGTGGTAGCTTTAGATTTTGACTTCTTCTTTGGTCTGGTGAGAGGTGACTCAGGAATCTCACTTGCTAGCTCTACAGATTCATGGATAATAGCTAGGGTTCTCTTCTTCTTCTTTTTAGGAACATCAACCTTTTGAGAGATTGATGCACTTGGCTGACTAGACTCTACAGTGGTGTTTACAGTGGGGTTGCTGGATGGGATAGGGAGGCTTGGGTTAGACTGTGAAGCTCCTTCAGTCTCAGCCTCCCCTGTCCAGGAAAGAGCATGGTATATGGGCTTATCAAGTGGATAAGACTCGAATGTGTCCTGCATATGCTTGGTCACACTCAAGATCACATCCACTTGATTCCTTGTGTCCAATGAACCAAACAGAATCTTGGACATGGACTTGGAATAAGCCAACTTTGATTTATCAATACCCTCCAAGTCATGGACATTAGCATCAAGATAATTTAAAATAACTTGAAGAAAGCGAGGGTAAAAGATGTCATTACCTCTTCCACGGACTGTCCTCCCTAGCCTTTGAGCCAATTCCTTGAGGATTATTGCTCCAACATTGATTTCCTGATTGTGGGCTAGGGAATAGGCCAGCTTCACAGCAATGTGACTGATATGGTCCCATCCTGTCTTTCTGCAAAGGAACACCTTCTGGAGTGCATCAAATAGGAATGACCACTCCCTTCTTACAAATTTCTTGTTCAGCTTTCCGGTATCTATCTCATCTGCATACCGAATGAAGGTCATGAAGTCTACAATTTGAGCATCTGTAGCTTCTTGGTCATGACCCTCCACCTTGAACCCTAAAGCTTCATTTATCTCCTTCTCCCCAAACTGGAAGTGTTTGCCTCCAATTGAACAAGCTATCTCCTGGAACGAAGTTCCATCTTCCCTGGCCATTGTAGAAACCAACGCCGTTCGCCAAAATCCTTCCAATACATCAACATACAACGTGGGGTTCAAGGTTAGGGCTTGGCTGAGGTAGGAATCATTCAGGAACCGTACAAAACACTTGTACCTGGGTTTAGCCTCAGCCTCAGAGGGAATGGTGAGAAGATTTGTTTCTTTGGGGATGGTTAAAGGAATAGAGGATGATACTGTTTGAGATTTGGGTGCCATTTCAAGAGAGAGAGTAAGAAAGAGAGTAGAGAATTTGTGCTTAGGTTAGAAAGTTTGAGAGCAATAGACAAGATGAAAAGTTGCAAACGGTTAGAAAAGGGTATTTATATGATAGAGACACTGCGATATGGAGTTATGAATGTGTACAGTCTATCTGTATGTCGCGAAGTCAGAAATGGCCTGTACCGCAAAGTCTTGCAAAGTATATCGCATAGTCTCAAGAATGAACTAAGTCGCAAAGTCTTCAAAAATGAAAGGATTGGGGAGACTTTGCGATATAGTAGAAATACCCTGTCTAAAGCTCTCTTTTAGGAATTTGAAGCATTTTGTCAGACTTTTATCAAATTTTGAAATAAAATTAATTTAAGTCAAAATTCTGTCAACTATGGAGACTTGTCGATATAGTTATACTAAGTCGCGAGGTCATAGAATTAACTATGTCGCAAACTCATGAATTGAACTATGTCGCGAAGTCTCACAATCTCAACAGTTTGCGATATAAGTCTGTTTAATTTGAACTATGTCGTGAACTCTGAAAAACATCTATATCGAGATGTCTCAAAAGCTCACAACTCCACTCACAAATATGATTTTGAAAAAATATGCAGTAAAATACTGAAATATTTATAAATCATATCTCAGCTAATTTTCACTCCAAACAAATAGATCATTTAAATACAGTGAAAATTTACTGCTGCAACAATTAACCAGCATATTTACTTAGAACAACTGAATGAAGGATTGAGCATTCCAATTTCACTCACAAGTCTGTTGAAGACTGCTTCATTCAGAGGTTTAGTAAATATGTCAGCTAATTGTTTCTCAGTTGGAACATAAGAGACTTCTATGGTACCATTTGCAGCATGTTCCCTAATGAAATGGTACCTGATCTCAATGTGCTTTGTAGTAGAATGATTAACAGGATTGGCAACAATGGATATTGCACTAGTATTATCACACATCAGAGGAATGTGTTCTAACACTAGTCCATAATCCATGAGTTGATTTCTAATCCAAAGCAATTGAGCACAGCAACTTCCAGCAGCAATATATTCAGCCTCAGCTGTGGATGTTGCTGTGGATTGTTGTTTCTTACTAAACCAGGACACTAACCTTTGACCTAGGAATTGACAGCTTCCAGAGGTGCTCTTCCTGTCAATCCTGCATCCAGCATAATCAGAATCTGTGTAACCAACCAGGTTGAACCCAGTGCCCTTTGGATACCATAGCCCAAGATTAGGAGTCCCCTTCAGATATTTGAAAATTCTTTTGATGGCCATCATGTGAGATTCCTTGGGATCAGACTGGAACCTTGCACAAAGGCATGTGGCAAACATGATGTCTGGCCTGCTAGCTGTGAGATAGAGCAGGGATCCAACCATTCCTCTATAGACCTTGATATCAACTCTCTTGCCTTTCTTGTCTTCATCCAGCTTGATTGCAGTAGACATAGGAGTTTTAGCTGGGGATGACTCTTCTAAACCATATTTCTTTAAAAGATCCTTGACATACTTAGATTGGTTTATAAAGATGCCATCCTCCCTTTGATGTTCTTGCAGGCCTAGGAAGTAGGTTAACTCTCCCATCATGCTCATCTCATATTTACTTTGCATCAACTTAGAGAACCTTTCACAGAGTTTTTCATTTGAAGAGCCAAAGATGATATCATCCACATAGATTTGAACAAGAATGATATCATTTCCATGCTTCTTGAAGAATAGGGTTTTGTCTATTGTACCCCTAGTGAATTGATGCTCAAGAAGGAATTGAGATAGAGTTTCATACCAGGCTCTTGGTGCCTGTTTGAGTCCATAGAGTGCCTTGAGCAGTCTATACACAAAGTTTGGGAAGTCTTCACTTTCAAAGCCAGGTGGTTGAGACACATAAACTTCCTCAGCAAGATCACCATTGAGAAAAGCACTTTTCACATCCATTTGATACACCTTAAAATCTGAGTGAGCTGCAAAAGCCAGGAAGATTCTTATGGCTTCCAGTCTAGCTACAGGTACAAATGTCTCATCATAGTCAATGCCTTCTTGCTGACAATAACCTTTGGCAACCAGCCTTGCTTTGTTTCTAACTACCACTCCTTCTTCATCCATCTTGTTCCTGAACACCCATTTGGTGTCAATAACATTCTTTCCTTTTGGAGGTGGCACTAGTTCCCATACCTTGTTTTTCTCAAATTGATTCAACTCTTCTTGCATGGCAACAATCCAATCAGAAATCTTCAAAGCTTCTTCAATTAATTTAGGTTCCTCTTGTGACAGAAAGCAGCTATACAGACAAGTATTTAATGTTGCCCTTCTTGTTCTAACTCCCTCACTAGGATCTCCAATGATTTGATCCCTAGTGTGGGCTCTGTCCCATTTCCTTGTGTGCCCCTGTTCATTTCCTTGATCTGTTCCAATCTCATTTTGGTTGACAGTTGCATTCTCTTCTTCTCCCCCTGTGTTTGTGAATCCTTGCACAGGTGTTTGAAGAAGATTGTCAACTTCAAGAATTTCATTTTCTAGAACAGTTTGAACAGGGGGTTCATCTTCACTTTCAGAATCCTCAAGATAACCTTGATTCTCAAATCTCAATAGCACACTGTCTTGATCACTTGTTTTCAGTCCTGGAGTTTTCTTGTCATCAAAGGTAACATCCATGCTTTCCATGATTTTGTGTTGCTCAGGTACAAACACTCTGTATGCTGTCCTTTCCAGAGAGTATCCAATGAAGATACCTTCAAATGCTTTAGCATCAAACTTTCCAACATGCTCAGAGGTATCTTTCATCACAAAACACTTGCTTCCAAACACATGCAGGTGCTTGAAGGATGCTCTTTTTCCAGTCATTAATGAGTAAGGAGTTTTGCCAGACTTCTTATTGATTAATGTTCTATTTTGCACATAGCATGCTGTGTTAACAGCATCAGCCCAAAAGCTAGTGGGTAGCTTTGCATCCAGCAGCATTGTCCTTGCGGCTTCAATGAGAGTTCTATTCTTTCTCTCAACTACTCCATTTTGTTGAGGTGTCCTAGGAGCTGAGAATTGTTGAGAAATTCCTTTATCTTTGCAAAACTCATACAATGTTGAATTTCTGAACTCAGTCCCATTATCACTTCTCAAAGCAACTACAGAGGAACCAGTGCTTTGTGCTTCTTTATCAACTCTCTTGATATGCTCTATTATGACTTGTGGTGCTTCATCCTTGGAGAATAGGAATTCCACCCAAGTATATCTTGAATAGTCATCAACCATCACTAGAGCATATTTCTTTTTGGAAAGGGACATTACATTCACAGGGCCAAATAAGTCCATGTGAATTAGTTGCAGAGGTTTTGAGTTTGTATTGAGAAACTTGTTCTTGTGACTTGATCTTTTAATCTTCCCTTTCTGACAAGCTTCACATGCTCCATCTTGCACAAACTCCAAGGCAGGCAAATCCCTGATGAGTTCTCTCTTGGTTAGAGAGTTCATTTCCTGAACATTCAGGTGAGACAGTTTCTTGTGCCACAGCCAGAATTCCTCATTTGTGGCTTTTGTGTAGAAACAACAAATTTCTCCCTTATCTGCAGCCTTGAGATTAGCTACAAACAAGCTTCCTTTCTTCACACCAGTTAGAACAACTTCACCACTTTCCCTTTTTGAGATTGAACAAAGGTCTTCATCAAATTCCACTTTGAAGCCTCTGTTGGTAAACTGTCCAATACTCAAGAGATTATGCTTCAGTCCTTCAACAAATGCTACATCTTCAATAATGACATTTCCAGATTTAACACTGCCATATCCCATGGTATAACCAATGTTGTCATTTCCAAAGGTTACTGATGGGCCAGCCTTTTCCTCAAAATGTGATAGCAGGGCCATATCACCAGTCATGTGACTTGAGCATCCACTGTCCAAGATCCATATGACTCTTTTATTCCTGTTGCCCTGCATTCACAAAGTGACTAAGTTGCTTTTGGTACCCACACTTGGTAGGGTCCATATGGTTTAGAAACATTTTGATTAATAATTCTTCTGTCATAAATTGCATTTCTCATAGTAGGAGACTTCACTTTTTCTGTGGCTTTGGAGTTTACACTCTTAGGTTCACATGAAGTTTTCACCCTCTCAACCCTGATTGGGGACCCTGTCCTATGAGAATGTATGTGTGTGTGTGATTCACCAGATTGTGCAGAGTCAAGTTTATGTTTAAGAGATAAACAGTTAGCAATCACAGTCACATAACATGTCATGCAGTTTGGCTTACCACAGAAAGAATCATGACTAGAATTTATGCTTGCAGAAAGGTTACTTAGGTTATCAACTTCAACAATTTCAGGCTTACTACACTTATGAGTCAAATGATTAACAGATAGGCATTTTTGACATTGTTTTCTGGGAGCATTTGGCACATAAGCATAGTTGTTTCCTTTGTTAACACCAACTTTACCATTTCTGTTTTGTTTCCTTTTCTTAACAACTTCTTTCTTTGCTTTAGGACTCTTGACAAGATTGTCTTTGGTCTCTTTCTGATTGACAAGTTCAGGAAAGGAAGAAGTGTTCTTAGCAGCCTCATCTTCTTCAAGTAGTTGTTGCTTGATGATCAGTAGTTCCTCATCAAACTCAACAACACTCTTCTTGAAGATGGGCTGTTCAACACTTGACAGTATGGTTGGGGCATTTTTGTTTGTAAAAGTTTCCTTTCCTTTGCCCTTGACTTTCTTCCCTCCCTTGTCATTATCATAGTCAAAACCAACTCCAACCTTGCAATCTTCAGTGTGTTCCTTGTGGTAGGTTTGAATAAGTTCAGAGGAGTTTTTGAAGCTTCTTAGTTTCAGTTCAGTTTCAGCAATTTGTTCTCTAAGGGCATTCTCTATCTGCTCAGCACAAATCACTTTGTTTTTAAGATACTCAACCTCATTTTTCAAACCATCCAGGTTCACAACCATTAACTCAAGTTGCTCATTCTTTTCTGTAAGCTCAACATTTTTAGCAGTTAGTCTGTCAATTTCTTCATTAGCTACTAACATGCTAGTATGAATGTTAAACATTTCAGTGCTCATATCTTCAACAGTTTGCTTATATTGAAGGGGAGTCATATCAAGAGAAGTAAGAATAGGTACCTGACTTGAATCACCTTCATCAGAAAATGCCATCAAGGCATAGTTTGAGTACTCTTGTTCTTCTTCTTCATCAGAGTCATCCCAGCACTTTCCCTCAGCAATAAAGGCTTTGCCCTGTTGTTTCTTGAGTAGAGCCTCATACTTAGCTTCAAGCTCTAAGTATGCTTTGTCCTTCTTGACTTGTTTAGGCTTTTTGCACTCAGTGGCAAAATGCCCAAGTTCATTGCAGTTATAGCACCTTATTTTGGTCCTATCCACACTTCCTGTCTTGTATCCACCTTTAGCAGCACCAGCAATCCCTTTTCCTTTATTGAAGGTGTTTGAGCCACTAGATCCACCAGTGTTTCCATTGTTGAACTTAGACTTAAATGGCTGCTTTCTTTTAAACCTTATGTTAGGATACCTCCTAGCCATATAAGCAAAAGATTTGTTTTCCATTTTGTCCAGCTCATCTATACTGTAGAACTCATCCTCTTCAGGTAAATCATACACAACCTGAGTTTCATCACCAGTGTCTTCAACTTCCAGTTCCTCAATCTTGACCTGACTGATTTTAAGAGAGTCCATTCTTTGACTTAGGTTGTCAGCAATAAGTGCACAGGAAGTATTAGCCACTAATCCTTGCTTTGCTTGAATAGATCTCTTTTGAAACAGCTCTAACTCATATGTCTTTAAAACACCATACAACACATCAAAACCAATCTTTGTCAGATCTCTTTCTTTAAGGGAAGAAATTCTTGGTTCCAAGTGATCTGGCAGAGTTAGTAGAAACTTCATATTGAGCTCTTATGTTTCATAGTGTTTGTCATAGAGTTTGAGCTCGTTTATCAGCTTGTTGAATCTCTCAAACACTTCTGTGATTCCCTCTTTTGGCTGAGCCATAAAGGCTTCATATTGTGAAACAAGAATCTGCTTCTTGTTCTTTCTTACCTCAGTAGTTCCTTCACAGAGCACTTCTATAAGATCCCACATCTTCTTGGCACTAGTACAATGAGCAACAGTGCCATACATGTTGAAGTCCATAGATTCACAAATGATAAGTTGAAGATGTCCATCCAATGCCACTTTTTCCTTTTCAGGATCAGTGTATTTTAAGGGATCTTTGGGCACATGTTTTGCTGGTACAATCTCAGTGCCACTGGTTGTTTCACCAATCTCGATCATTGGAATGAAGGGACCATGCTTTAGAATATCTAAATACATGGGGTTAGAAGCTTTGATGAAAAGCAACATCTTCTTCTTCCATAAACTGTAGTGCTCCTTGTTAAAGGGAGGAATCTTGATACTGCTTAGTTTCTGTGAACTCACTCTTGATCTTTTCCTGTTTGTACGTTAACAGCCTACGCTCTGATACCACTTGTTAGAAATGAATACCACTAGAAACTAGACAGAGGGGGGGTGAATGGATAGTTTGATATATTTTTCGATCTTGAAAACTAAGCAAACAACTGTATGTGATTATGATATGTAATATGCAGAAAGTAAATAACACACACAATCACTTTAATCTACTTTGTATAAGCAAATTAAATACTACAGCTTTCCAGGAAATTCACAATCGAATTTCTGGCTTCTAAACAAGAACGGTTTGAACTTGCTTGCTTACAGAGAAAAGAGCTTAGCAAATAACTATGTGTATCTCTCTTACAGCTTACAGTTGTGTGTGCACGATATATATATTTTCCTATACAAACTAGGCACACACAATATTACACAGCTACCCCTTCTGAAAGTCCAACTTGTCCTGCCATAAGAAGTTCACTGTGTCAGGAAGGACCACCTGCTTTTCGGAGTCTTTCCCGTTTCTGTAGCTGCTTGTCTCTTATCTTTCTCTCCAAGTTTAGCTGTAGATTTGCCATCTGTTCTTTGGACCACCTTGCCAGAACAAATGCTTCAGTATTTGTCTCCTTTGATTCTTGGTTCTGTACCTTGATTTGTCTTGTTATAAACGGCTAAGTGTTGATATCGTGAACTCCACTTCATCCCTGACTATGCGATCTCCCTTGTGAGGACTACGCGATATAGCCTTTGAAGACTTTGCGACATAGGTCATTTGACGACTATGCGACATGGGTCATTTGATGACTATGCGACATAGGTCATTTGATGACTATGCGACATAGGGCTTCTGAGGACTTCACGATCTAGGCTCCTTTGACTTTGCTGACTTCAACACTTCACGACATGTGTCTTGAGGACTTCTCGACATAGTACAAAATGGACTATGCGATATAGTACTTCACGACATGGATATTGGTGACTTCACGACATAGCTTTCTTTTGACTTTGCTATATAATGCCTTAGACAAATTCCTGCAACTTATTTCTTCATGGCCTTATTCAACTCTATCCTGCTGCATGAACACTTCTGAACTTCTACCAGGATAATTATTCAATGGCCTATATACAATCTAGATGCAAGAAACTTTACTAAGCTCATTATAAGTCTGAGCATACATGATCAAGCTAATGTTCATGAGAACAAGACAAGTACATTTAGAGACCTATACTATATCCCAGTGATAGAAATCACTAGGTCATGCAATGTGACATAGTCACATAGTGTAGGCTTGTTAATAGTGGTATTCAGACATGTCTTGAGCCTAACATATGTTCTATTCATTATTTTTTTTGTTAAGTCTATACATTTTTTTTATTATAAATAGTAAAATTATAACATATGTTACATTGTAAATTATAACATTAATTGGTTATGTATTAACTAAACTGATCTAAATTCTATTCTTTGATAAGTCTAGATGAGAATCATGTCTCTAGATTTAGAGATTTTACCGCTCTTTTCTTTTTATTGTAATGCATTAAAAGTTTTCTTAAAAAATATGAGGTGTTCGTGAGTAATAGCTCGTGAGACATATTCGTGAATTGTTCGCGAACATGTTCGTGAATAATATTTTTCTTAATGAATTGATACACAAACAAAAATATTAGCTCGATAAAAGTTCGAGCTCGAGTTCGAGTTTGACGTATTTATAACGAGCTGATACATGAACAGTTAAGAGTTCGGCTCGGTTCGACTCATTTACAACCCTAGACCCATCGATGTCTCTTTTATGTCACTTGTTAGAACAGTCTTAGTACATAATCTTAATATAATAGAATTTGTCCAGTCTTGTGTGATTTACTGTGTTATAAGTTGTCTTCCATATTTCTTATATGACCTCACTTCGGTGACTGTTAGTTTGTAGTAGTTGTTTAGAATTCTGTAAAATTAATGAATAATGGTTTTGTCTTTTATTAATTAATTTATAGGATTATTGGTGCAATTATTTTCGGTGTGTTTAGTCGACTTTGAGGTAAGTACTTTTGACTTACTTTTCGTTTTTGAAAAATATATTTATATTGTGATCTTCAGATTTTCGTATAAGATATAAGAATTGTGTTTCAAATTTTATAAGATATAAGTATTTGAATTTTAGAACACAGTCTCTACGTTTCGAACCCGTTCGTAATTTACGTTATAGTTCCGGAACTAGCCTTAGATACCCTTAGTAGGCGCACAAGTGTGCAACTTTAGATACCTATTAAGGGCGCGTAATTATGGAACTTTAGATGCCGGTCATTGGCAAAGTGTGGCGAAAGAATAAGATCCCGACTACTGGGAAAGTGTGGCCGTAGAGCAAGACTGTGGGATTTTGATTTTCGTTCTGTTTCTGTTTTTGTATCTGCTTTAAATTCTGTATCTGTTTTAAATTCTGGATTTTTAAAATGTAAACTTTGGGTTGGGTCAATTTTGCAAAGGTTTTGCAACTTATTATATTTTGACCAAATCTGTTTTAATAAAACCACCCATTGATTTTAAAGAATATCTGGTTGTCAATTTGTACTTGTTGAGCTGTGTAGCTCATCCATTTCCCTATATTTCAGGATTCATTGTGGAAGCTTAGTAAGAATAAAGATGTGGACTTGTGGATTTCCTGCTTTTAGATTTTGCTTAAAGACTTATTGTTTTATTAAGAAATAAATTTGATTATTTGATATACATTGAATATTGGTTTATGGAGCTGCATCTCCGCTTTTGTGATTTTGGATTATTATTAAGTTTGACCGTTGCGTTTGACTTACGGAATATTTGAGTTATCGAATAAAAGAAATGTGTTTTATTTTACTTTTGATTTAGAATAATAGTCCGAAAAGTCGGGCTGTTACACATACATATTACAATATATTATTAATATTGAATACATAGATTAAAAATATAGATTGGAGTATGTCGACACTAACCACGATACCAATCGTAAAATTTTATAATAACTTTTTTCCCAAATTATTGGGGGTGAATTGGATTTGAATCGTAAGCGTTGCGGAAAATATTCAACCTTTTACATATGCATTTAAGTTTTATTCTTAAAATATTATATTCTTTTTAATCTTTCACAATTTTTTATTTTAAATTACAGAGATTGTCAATAACACAAATTTTATCTATGTTTTACTTTGATGCAAAAAAAATTGTATAAGTCGTAACCAATTTATGTAGAATTGAAAAATATATGAAATAAAATTTTGACACATTTTATTTGTTTGAGCATGAGAGATTAGGGCTGTCAAACGGATAATTCGGATACGGATCTGCCTGTATCCGAATCCGAAAATCTGAATTCGTATCCGGATCCGTATCCGAATTCAAAAATATTTAAATAAAAATATCCGAATCCGAATCCGCCGGATACTATCCGGATACGGATAATATCCGAATCCGAATTTCAGTTAGAATTTTTTAGTTTTTATATTAAATTTTAATTCAATAAAATTGAAAAAAATAATAAAAATTTTATTTTTTTAAAAAAAAGTAAACCTAACTAAAACTTAAATTTATTAAAGTCTATTTTATTTTTTTCAAAAATTTACTTTTTAGTATAATTTTGTTTATTTTAAAATATTAAATTTGTAATATATATATATATATATAAATATATATGTTTACAATTATCTACAACTTATATAAATATATTGTTTAATGATTAAATTATATATATATATTCTGTAAACTTAAAATATAATTTTTAAATAATATGTAACTATATATATAACTATATATATTATTTATTTATCATATTTATTTAATTTCGGATTCGGATATTACCGGATACGGATGCGCCTATATCCATATTCGTATCCGCAACTACCGAATTCGAATACGGATAATATCCGCTTTATTTCGGATTCGGATAAAATCCGCTTTATTCCGGATACGAATACAGATATTTCGGACGGATCTCGGATTTTTCGGATTTTTTTGACAGCCCTATGAGAGATAGTGTTAACAACTTAACTTACTTTTATAATAATTTAGCTATATAAAATATATTTCAATTTTATTTCATGTATCCAAAAATTATTATAAATTTCACAAGTGAATCTATATCATTATTAAATACTATTATTTTTTCATCTAACTATTTTTCTTCTTTATAATATAAATTTTTGTATTACTTAATTTTTAGTTGTCTATGATTATTATATAATTTTATATTCGAGATATTTTTCTATTTTGACAACAACATAAAACCTACATATTTTGTATAATTTTTAAATATCATTTAACACTATCTAATAAAAATAAAATACTTGATTAAATAATATTCAATATTAATAAAATATTATAAAATATTAAACAAATTTATAAAATTTCATCCGTGTGTTTGTGTGTTTGTAAGAGGTGTAAAATTGAAGGTGTTAAGTAGTGTGTCTATTTGGAGGGTTGTTTAGAATAATTGGTTGTGTGTCTGTTTGAAAAGTTATAATTTAGGTGTCATTTCATTTAGATTACACGAGAAGAGTCATAAAGTGATAATTTAGGTGTCATTTCATTTGGGTCACAGACTTGCTGCTTTTCAGATTTATGACGTGACTTCAAGATTAAGTATTCTTAAACATAAAAATATAATAATATTAATATGTCCCAACAATTTTCTAGAAATCCTCCCCTAACCGGATAATAATAATAATAATAATAAATAATAATAATAATAATAATAATAATAATTAAATAATAACAAAAAAAACTGGATTATTTGAAGTTCATATTAAGAGTTACGGTGTCCCAACTTTTATGCATTTTATAGTTGCGATCAATTTTGAATTTGAAACAATGATTGAACCGGAATTCTAAATAAATCGGAGATTGAAATAATTTAATACAAAATATAAATAATTGTTATGTCCGCAAATCGGTATGAATTTTTTTTCCGTCAAGACAAATCGATATGTGTTATGTATAATTATGGATGACCCTTCAAACCTCCAACCATGACCCTTCAAACCTCCAACCTTTGATCTTTCAACTCATGTAACTCATGACTTTACAAGTCCATGTAACCTCTATCTTATAAGCCTATAAATAGGCTCCAAACTTGAGCTTGTAGGATATACAAATATATAAATAAAAGGATAATCTCCCTTCTCTCTATTATCTAGCTCTCTCCATTGTTATATATATTATTATACAACACGTTATCAGCACGAGTAGCTCTTTAGCTCCGTCATTACGATGGTGGATCTTATATCGATGAAGTTGATTAACGTTTACAAACATGAAAGATTGTTTTGGTATCATAGTGGAACTTTAACTCCAAGCCGTATTATCTAGAGGAAGTGGTTGATTGTTTAAGGTGCGTTAAGAGATACGAGTTGTTTTTATGATTATCGACTAAAGGTTTTTTCTTACTCATTTCAAATTTTAAAGTGAGAAATCCAAAAAGGATTAGCCAATACTTATTTTAAGATTAAAAGGTACGCATCCCCTTTATCATTCTCTTCTTTTTCATTGCATCGTTCTAAATGTGTGTTTGTATGAGTTATACTAATTTACATTTTCCGTAAAAATCATATTGAATTTGTTTTACATCGGAATCTATATATTTTAGGTATTTCGGAAAATTTTGTAGCTAATTCATTATTTCTCGAAATGTTATGATTTTGGACTCGATGGGAAGATATTTCGATTATCTGCAACTTTCGTTCTTTGTGTTTTTCATAATTCTTCTTGTATACATGTTCAAGTCTGCTTTTTTTGTAATCTGGTGGATTAATTCGACTTAATGTGCTGTAGCTTTGAATATTCGTAGTAAATCAAGTTTTTATCCAATAATTACGAGTAATATCATTCTGGAAAGCTTGTTTCAATATCTGTGTTTTGTGTTCATATTCCATTGTCAAATTATGTGATTTCAGTATCTTAAACATCAAATTATCGTTGTGATCAGGGGCTGATTCTGTTCTGGCAGTCCATATTTTAATTGTTTCTGAATTCGTTACATCTTTGTTTGTGACATGCCTTACCATTCTGGAAAGGTCTCGGAATTTTCTACAAGTTTCGTCTTTTGCACTTTTTGATTTGAGTTCATCTTAATAGTGTAAATTGGCTTTATTTCTTTCGGACTAGTCGGTTCTGATTTTTATCTTCGATGGTTTATTTTGTTTGATATTTAGTTTTGTGACATGGGATCAATATGTTTTCAAATATAATCATTTAATTATTAAAAATCGTCTATCTTCATGACGGTCAAATCTGATTTTGTTCATGTACATAGTGTTATTTTTGGAGTAAGAAAATGTATAAAGTTTTAATCTTCTTCGTATATGCAATTATGTTGATATGTAAGTAGTGTTAAGATTTTCACGTTTATGTGTATTTTTAACATGATTATTAAATTATTTCGATGTGCACTTCTATTTGTGTGTATCTTATTATGCCTTTGTAGAACCCACACAAAATATTATAGCTATTGCGATATAATTGCAGTGATAATATATGGAGTGATGTTATTATACATTGATGCAAAGAAAATTGATGGTTATGATTTAAAACTGTGAAAAAGGGGTATTGAGTACTGGATAAGTATATAAAAATGAGACATCTTGTGACTGAACTATGCACATAATATTTTGATTCTACTATGCCGTGTTATCGACATATTTAAATGGTTTATGCTTGCTTCTAATAAATGAGAGTTTAATATTATAAATATTTTTTTTGTGAAGTCTTGCTTGTGATATATATAATACATGGTAGTGTTGTGTTATCATTATATGATTTATAAATTTGATTTTAATTGATATTACATGATAAATTTATTCAAAACTTGAGTTCAATGCTCTTTTATAATTACTTTATATTGATGGCAATCAGAAGTTGCGTAAATTACAACCAGAAGTTGTGTGCTAAATAATGACCGGAAGTTTTGCAAATGTGAACAAAAATTTTCTATATGACACTTTTTTTTTTTATGTTTTTGGTCTTATAGAATCCATGAAGAATTTTTTTTCCTTTTAATATGATATTTGTCATAAATACAACATTGAGATATATTTCATAAGGATGATAAAAAAAATTTAATTTTAATTTGACAATATCCCTGATAGATAAATCTATATAAATGTCAGTGACATTATGATTTATAAGTTGATATCTTGATCCTTGTGGTTGATTATTACAAAAATTTATTACTTCCCCGAGTAGTATCCAGGATCAGTACTATACATCATATATGAGTCATCCAAAGGGGGAGTATTGTATATATTGGATGTCCATTATATTTTTCTAAATAGAAGGCTCCAGAAGAGCATGTATTTAACCATAGCATTACAAGAAAAAAAAGAGGGGAACTCTAACATTATTAATGTGATTGTACTCTCTCAAGTGATAGAAAAATTTTAGTTGATGATTAATCGACCACATGGAGACACTAGAATGAAAAAAATATGTCTTCGAGTCTTGAGTTAACTCAAGGTACTAAAAGTAGTTCGGAGAAATGTTTTGAAATCATCCACTAATTTTATAACGCACAAAGTTTTATGAAAATATCTTATAGTAAACTAGAAGTTTGCTGAAAATTTATAATTACGGGCTAAGTCATTCCGATTTTATGCGAATGATAATTGAAATTTTATTTGGACGTTCGTTGAAAAACCGGTAAATTCTCCTCAGGTATATTTGTTTATAAGGAAAACTGATCACCAACAAAAATAGATTATGAATCTATCATCTTTCGGAATAAATTATAAAACTCCAAATGTGGGTCATTAAGATATTATATGATTGATACATGAACTATATGGTTATATGCATAGTTGTTATATATTCACAACCAGAAGTTTGTGAGTTTGATTGTTTAGTTAATCATATTATCAAGAATATGCATTTATATGATGTTGGTGAGTCTACTACTCAAATGTTCAATGAAAATTATTGTACACGAAATTTTTTGAATATCTTGTGGCATATATTGATTCATATCTAGCCATCTAGTTATCATAATATCTCCCTATATAAATAAATTAAATTTGGTCAGCTATAATTGTTCCACCACAATAATAAGATAGAGTTGGATATACATTATAAATAAGTGGTTATCAATCAATATATATTTGGAGCCATTTATATGTATTTGGCTATGACTCAATTTATTGAGTCTGTTTTCTCAAAATTAGGGGGAGAAAATGAATAGCTGGTGATATTCAGTATGAATGAATTATCATTGCCTCGTGTTGATCCTCATAGTAAAGAATCTGAACTAGAAGTTTAGAAGATAATTCATTCATATGTTTCAATTATTGTCAGACATATATGTTGACCTGAAAGAGTGCATATATCACATATACCAGCTACAAATGCTCCAAATAAATATGTCCTCGAAGGACAACCTCAAGATGTTATGTGTCTAAAGAACGCCTGAAGCGTGATAGACTAGTAGGTTCCATAACAAAATTATCCTTAAAGGTAAAAAGGAGCAGCAATTGATAATGGCTAAATCGAGGTGTGGGTAACTTTTGAATGATCTCCAGAAGAGATTGTAGACATGACAAAAGAAAGAAAAATGAAGGTACCTGAAAATTATGAGATCTCAATATATTATGTCATGTCTAGAATAAAATGGAACCATTTACTCAAATCAATGTCGACGATACTTCATATGAAAATTTAACACTTGAGGTTACGTATTATAATGAGGATCAGAAAATAAATTGGCCAAAGATATAAGTAAATGATTGAGGCAAAATCTCTTAAAAAAAGATAAATTATTTGGACTTGCAGTTCGCACACCAGAAGTTGTGAAGGAAGCGCGCTATAAAAATCATTATCTCTTTAAAATAGAGAAATATTTAAAACTGCAATTCACACATGTATAAAAAGTCAGTGGGGGTATGAATGAATATTTATGTGAAAGTGAAATCTACGAAATATAAATGTCACATAGTTATATAATGACCTTATATTGGTTATGAAGAGAAATAATATCTTGTGGTGGACATGATTACATAATTACCAAATAGTCTGGCAATATACGAAGGATATATGACCCACTTGACAACATTTAAGTTCAATTCCAGAAGGATTAAAACTGCTAGAAGCAGAAAATTAAGTTCTTGAGAACTAACCCTATCGAGTTGTAAAGGGTTCTGGACCAGTAGTCCAACATAAAATTATTGCGGAAATACTTCTTGTTATTTTTATAAAATTATACTTTGGCACATTCCTTTACTCATGGAGTACACATAAGGGTATGTACGGGTATAAGAAGATATACGTGAAATATGATGATTGTTTAATCTTCTACTAATTTTTGAAGATAATATGATTTATGATATGTGATAACTCATATAAATCTCTGGCCAGAGTGGATGAAAATTAGAATGTGTTTCTAATTGACATTCAAATGAGTTTCACCTCATAATCATAATATATTGGGATTATTGAGTTTGTTTTGTAAAGGGGTGAATTTTATTATTATTTTACAGTTTCCCCGAAACCATGCAAATTTTGAAAGGGAAAACTACTTTTGAGCGGAGACGAATATAATTTTTATGAGGATGCTTAAAACTTGAGACTTATGAAAGTCGATTGGATAAAGATCCCAGAAGGATTATAAATACATGATTATGTTTAATATATATGCAAGAGATGCTAATACAATCTGAAATACAACTTCTTCTCTGAAGGAAGATGATAGTCACCGCTGTAAACACTTAAAAAGACAATTCTTGGTCCTGAAGTACCACATATCATAATACGTAAGATATTCATTTATCTTGCTGATTATACATGTTCCGATTTATTAATTAATAAATTCACTAGCGGAGTTTAAAACAAGTCGAATATGAAGACATGAGAATCTTGATGAGATATTTTTATTTGATCTCCACTAACCTATTCGACAAAGGTTTATATTGATTTTTCAGGTGCAAAGTGTTTACATGATTATCATAATTTGCGTCTCAGAATTGAATATATATTCACATATGGTGGAGATGTTATTATGTTGGTTTGCTATGAAATTAACAATTGCAGGCACTTCTTATGATTGTATCGTGATTCTGGCAACCCATGAGGATGGTCATTTATGTATATGGTTAAGATTGGAGATCCGACATTAAAGGTGATAGGACGAAGCACATTGATCCAAAGTTTTTCTTCACTCATGAGCTTCAACAAAGGGGATATATTGATGTCTGTCAGATTCGCTCATGTGAGAATCTAGCAGATTTGTTCACAAAAGCACTGCATACATCATCCTTCAGGAAATTGGTAAATAAGATTGGAATGCGTAAGATTCAAGATATATTGAAATGAGGGGGATACATGATAGTTCTATTACATTACATTATGTGCAACACATGTACTCTTTTTCCTTCACTAGGGTTTTTCCTAGTAAAGTTTTAACGAGACATGTTGTTAGTACATGTCATCCAAGGGGGAGTGTTATGTATAATTATGGATGACCCTTCAAACCTCCAACCTTTGATCTTTCAACTGATGTAACTCATAACTTTACAAGTCCATGTAACCTCTATCTTATAAGCCTATAAATAGGCTCCAAACTTGAGTTTGTAGGATATACAAATATATGAATAAAATGATAATCTCTCTTCTCTCTATTATCAACCTCTCTCCATTGTTATATATATATATTATACAATAATATGAACTTTAATTTGGTGATTGTGATTTAATGATGGAGTTGGGCTGAGATCGGCCGAATGAGAAAGATAGTGTAGTTCGTAACTCTATGTTAACCGATACTTGATTAGGTGATGTCACAATTTATTTGAAAGTTAATAATTATTACGAGAAAAGAATCAACTTAACATGAAATAAATGAATTGGAAATCACCAAAGGAATTAGCCAATTAGGTGAGGAAAAAGACTTCTTATTACGCTTTTACAAGGTATGAACTATGAAGTACAAGGTGATTTTCTATTTTTGAGGAATAAGATAAATAAGTCACGAAAATATAGCAGAGTCAGCAGAATTATGAGCTTGGTCATCAAATTCAATAGACCAACTAAATTTTGGTCATTCAGATTAAAAAATTTGACCCATCTACCTAACTTATTTTTGAAAATAGAACCTGAATAAATGAATGTTTGATAAATGAATAATTCGTTAGATGAATAATTTTTTTTATCCTAACTTAGGATAATGATGTAAATGAATAATCTCGTTAAATGTATTAATGAATAAATTTTATTAAATTTTTAAAGGTCCTATGTAAATATAAATTAATATTGACTAAAATTAAAATAGTATATATTTTTATTATATATGTAATATATTCAAAAAAATCATAAATTCATATATAGTTTAGTAGACCCTAAGTATTTTACCCGTAGAGTCTTTTAAACAGTCCTCAAGCATGTTAAAATATTTCAAGTAAACTATATTTAATTTAAATGTATATTACATGTATGCATAATATTGAGTGTATAATATTGAGTGTGAAGAAAATATATGATAAATTTTTTAAATTTTCAACTATTATTTTCTAAATACATTCAAATATTAAATTTTAAAACATCGTTATCATAAAAATATAAAATAAAAATATGGTCTAAATGAATAAATATTCATTTATTGATAATTGAATAAAATATTTATTAATCGATAAATAAATTATCTCACTAAATTAATATATTTTTTTAATTTCAAGTGTATTCATTTATCGAGATTGTGCTTTAACTTGATTCTTATAAATAATGCAGGTAAGGACAAGTAAATGCTGGTTTAGAAAAAGGAGTGAAGTAATAAAGAATTGTTTACTTCAATAATTGGATCCCAAGTTAAATTTAGAGCTTGTTTCGGTTAATTTTAAATAATTATTTAAAAATTCAAATTATTTAAAGTAATAAATGAAAAATGAAAATTTTAAATCAACATCTATTTGGGTAGTTTTATGTTATGCATAATTTATGAGTCACTGAAAATGTTTAAAAAAATTGATTTGATAAATTGCTCATTAAAATGATGATATTATTTCTTATAAATAAAATCATTAAAATAAAATAAATTATACAAAAGAGTACATTTTAACAACTTCAAACTCTAAATTAATGTTACTTGAACTTTAAATCAATATCAGACTTATAACGTGTGACCAGGGAGTACCAGTATTTAATTAAAAATCCTAACTTCAAAAATAGAATACTAGTTGATAGGTTATGTATAGCCGGACTTATCTCTGAGTCAGGAGTTCCTGGAACCCCGATTATCATTACAGTCATGGCCCGTTTCCTTGTCCAGACTCATTTGGGAGTCATGACCTAGGTACCAGTCCGGACTCATTGCCAGGCTATGGCTCAAGCTTTAAGTTTAACTATCTCCTGGCGACAAAGGCAATATCCTGTGTGAGAAAATCTATACCTCGTTACGTGACATGTCTAGGTCATCATCGATTTCCACACCTGATAAAGACACGCAAGGGTACCTAATGATTGGGATAATTATTTCCTATTTAAATCACACGCCAGCAGGAGCCTGGCACACGATGTCACAATCCTTCACCTGGACACGTGCAATCCATCAACATCACCCAGGTGTCCTACCTACCTAGGATTCAACGCTCATGATTGCAGGTACAACCCCTAAACCCTAATCATGGGCCTATATATAGACCAAGGAGGAAAGGTTTAGGGGTTACATTCTCTTTTACACACTCAACCCATACACACACCCTCCATATTTAGATTTCTCTATAGTCCTGTCCTCCTTTCCAAAACCGTTACTTATTCTCACGCCGGAGGCGCCGTCAGGGTCCAAACCCCCCTCCGGTGTTGTTTTGCAGAGTCCCAACCGTAGCGACACCGCTTCCAGGCGTGGGATCGGCCGGGAAGGACTGGATCGGGACTTGGAGTTATCACTGGTAAATCTTTTGGTTCAATCAACCATTGATTATCCTCTTGGTTCTGCTGCCAACAATTTTTAAATGTTTATGAGAAAAACGTAAATCACATATATTATTAGAGAAGGGAAAATAGATTTTTTTATCACTCAACTATTGGCTCTTTTAGAAAGTAACCACTGAACTATCAAATAATTAATTATAACCATCAACGTTACATTCGTTTTTGTTTTTAGACATTCCGTTAATTGTGTCGTTAATGTGTCGTTAAAATAATATCAGTGTGCTTAATAGATCGATAATGTGTCAAAATTAATAGAAATTAGCCACTAAACATTGTACAACGTTAAAATATATCAGCATTATAATTTTTTCCGTAATTTTTATTATCTTTTCATAAATTAACTCATTATTATTATTGAAATCATTTACTATCTTGTTAACAATAGTTTTTTAAAATAAACAAATGATTAATGAAATTATATATTTTTAATAAAAACATATTATATATATATATAAATGTTTTAGATTCGCTTCGTTGATTTTTTAAATTTCATGAACCAAATTTAATCATAAAAATAAGATCAGATAAATATATTACTTTTTTTGGTTCAATATCTAGAATTTTGGATTAAAAAAATAGATTCTAATCAAAATTTAATATATTCAAAATTTTATAATATTAAATCGGGGAAAAAAAATTACTTTGAAGATATTGTTGAATTATTTCTTAAATAAAATGACCAGTTGCATGAAAAACAATGACAGTATTGTACTTAAAATATTTTTTATTTATCATGTTACGTTAGATGATTAAGTCCACATTAACAGTATTTTAACTGATATTTCATTTATACTTAACGGAATGATTAAAAACAAAAATTAATGTAATGTTAGTGACTATTTTTAATTATTTGAATGTTCAGTGACTATTTTCTAATAGAAACAAGAGTTAAGTAGCAAAAAAATCTATTTTCCCATATTATTTTAACGGCACATTAACGGCGTAATTAACGGAATGCCTAAAAGCAAAAACAAATGTAACGTTAATGATTATAACTAATTATTTAGTAGTTCAGTGGTTACTTTCTAAAAGATTCAATAATTGATTGATAAAAAAATTTATTTTCCCATTAGAGAATTACTATATGTATTGTCCGTAGTAAGAAGAAGCATTAGTTGGCTATTCTTCAGCATTTCCCAACGACCTACAAGCTGACAAGCTCATCTAAAAATGTGTTATATCGTCCCTCTCATTTTTTTATATTTTTTTATTAATGTTTTTTTCAATTTTTTACATTTCAAATTTTTTCAAAAATTGTAAAATTTTATTATATAAAAACTAACTATATTCACTACTCTACACTCCCTTTATACCTCACTTTATCTACTTTTTACTTTACTCTACTATTTTACATTTTTTCTTAAACTCCGCTCGAATCAGTTTGTAAATGAATAATGATATAGGCCCCAAAATATGTACAAAAAAAATTACAAAATACATGTGGCCGATTCTAATTTGTTGTAATAATAAATGGATCCCTGCATTAACACCAATAACACTAATCAAAAAGTACCATATTTTCACATCAATCATGCCAAGTCATTTTGTAACAATATTTTGTGCCTCTAGCCCTACTAAATGAGAGGAACTGAGGAGGAGGGAGTAGTGACTTTCTCTCCCTAGCTGGACTCTAAAACCTTATGGATAACAGTGTAAATAGTATGACCAGAAACGTCTTTCATGAAAATCTGCATTATTTGTACGTCTCTCTTCCTCTATCCCACACCATCATCTCATCTCCCTAATTAAAGCTTTTTTTGGCTAGGTTTGACAAAACTCAAGACAAGACAACCAAGCTTTTTCTCTACATCTTGTTCTCTATTTTCTATTTTTAGTTAAATTATGTTGGCAGAAATCTAACTTTTTCCATGCAGCAGCCATATCCTATCAACAACGGCTACTGCCACTATTTTATACTTATATACTTGAATTAAATTCATATTTATTAGGATTGTATACACGTATCCGCATGCAAACGCATATCAACCCCCCATCTCTATCTCCTTTTCGTCAGTTAAGCCACAAATGACAAACCCACCACCACCAAAAGGCTTTAAGTATCATAGGTTGTTCTGCATGCCTCCATCTCATTTAAGAGAGATCTAGTAAATTGGTAGATTGATGCAGAGAGAGAAAGAGAGTCAGAGAGATTTTAGAGGAAAGAACCAAAAGGTCATGCGTCTATTCTGATGTAAGATGAGCATGAGTCCTTCCAGCTTTTAACCTACCCCAGCCCCAGTAATTTTCTCTTTTTGGGGGTCTATGTGCAGCCTCTTTTGGGTTTACATATCTAGCCAGCTCTGCTCATAAAACAAATCAACATTATATATTAACATAGGCCTAGCTAGGTCCTCTCAGATTTTCTATGTTGACATTCAACTCTTAAGCTTTACTTTGCTTTGTTCTCTGATTACCAATCAAATATGGATATGGCTTTAAATCATCAAAATGATCTATTGTTTTCTGATCAATCTATGGGTTTGCCATCCTTGCCTCCTCCTGTCACTGCCTCACAGGATTGGTTGATGAGTTCTCAGCTTATGGGAATTAATGGTGGTGTCAATTTCTCAGAGGATCAACAGCTCTATATGACCAACCCGCAACAACTGCTTTATCCTTTAACAATCCCAAATAATCAGGCTCCACCACTTGCCCTCCCTTCCTCTTCTTCAACTGACCTCTCCATGGACTTCTCTCGGTTCTTATCTTTTGAACTTCAAAGGCAAACAACAGATTTGGATGCGTATCTTCACTTGCAGGTTTCAATTTCTTTGTCTCTAACTTAATTATGTCCTCTTTTTTAATAAAGTTAACAAAAATGGGCTTTATATTTTTAAATATATAAAGTTACATTTACTATATTGTGTTTTGCATGCACCACATTAACACTGCATGTCAATAATATTATTCACAAATAATCGGAACTAAAATGAAAAATGAGATTGTTAAATTGTGAGAAAGGAGATGACATGTGTTTGATGTAAATTATGTTTATATATGTCTGATTCAGTTCCATATTATGTTTATATAGAATCAAAGACTGAGTACAGTTCTGTGGGAGGAAACGAGGCAAAGATGTGTTCTACTAGAGAAGTATGCTTCAAATCTTGTGGGTTTAATCCAGAAAAAAGAGAACGAGTTGGCCCTGGCAAAACAAACCAGCATGGAGATTGAACAATGCATAGTGAGGACAGATGCACAAGTCAAATCCTGGAAGAAACTTGCTACAGAGAAAGAAGCCGTCGTGGCAGACCTTAGTTACAAGCTGAAAAAGGTTCAGAAAAAGATCCAAATGATGAACAGTGGGGCACCAGATGCAGATTCTACTTGTGGTGGTGGTGGTGGTGACACTTCCCAGGACAAAAAAAGCATTATGGAAGTGTATGGTAACTGCAAGTTGTGTCAGTCACAACGCTCCTGCGTTCTTCTTTTTCCCTGCAAGCATTTATGCTGTTGTAAATCCTGTGAAGCTTTTGTGAAGTTGTGTCCAGTATGTGAATCTTTAAAGAAGGGAAGTATGGAGATTTTCTTTGCCTGAGAAGAAAAGAAAGATATGACAGAAAGGTGGAATGGAAGGAAGGGAATTAAGTATAATACAGTACCAATCTTGATTCCCTCCCCCGGCCTGTTTAGTTCAGTACTAGCTAGTTGTACTATTCTTTTTTTCCTTTCTTTTTATGTAGTGTTTGGGCTTTTATGTTGTCTCTGTTACTAGCTAATAGTAGTAGGTTTTGCTGCAGAAACAGAGACGAAAATGTTGCAAGTGAATAGTTGTATCAGTATCACCTATTAATAGTTGTTAATTAAGGAGAATATTTTTGTGTTTTCTTATTGTGGGTGTACTTGGCCTGTCTACATGGATATTGATTTGATGGACTAGGCTGTTTGAGCTATTATACTACTACTATATCTAGACTCCATGCCTTGAAACTGACACAAACGATTTAGCAAGGACCATTAATATTTTTTGATTATGATAAAACCATTACAACACCTCCAGTAGTCTGTGTGACTTTGTGCAGCTGCCTCCAGTACTGTATTCTCGATATGTATTATCAAGTCACTGAGGTACTTTGATCAGAGGTGTCAATAATTAATGGAAGTGATCTTTGCAGAAAAAGGAAACATTTAAAGTGAGAAATCTGAGTTATAAATAAAGTTTGCAGACATGGAATTACTAATTTACTGGTATGGTAGTGCTTTAACTTGAAGAGTTAGAGTTAGAGACTAGTACACTCCTAGTCCTGTAATTCGAATGGGACTGCTCACGAGCAGCTCGAGTTCGAACTCATTTAATTAGGGTTGATTCGTCGATCTGAACTCGAATACCAATCTAAATTCTAAACTCATTTAGTTAAACGAGTCCAGTCGAATATGTTCTGTACTCGATTAAAATTTGACTTGTACTCGTAAATCCGGCTTGACTCGAGCTCGAACTCGTTTATGATTTGAAATAAATTATTATTAAAATTTACTTTTATTATTTAAATTTTTGAAAATTAACTAATTTTTTTTAATATATTTAATGTTTTTACTGTTGAGCTCGCGAGTGAACTCGTCTCGTTTATACTCGGCTCATTTGGCTCGCGAGTAAACTCGATTCGTTTATAAACATTCTATTTTCAAATTGGGCCTTTTTGACCTCATTTAACTCAAACGGGCGACTTGATTCGGCTCAATTATTAGATAACTCGAACTCGTTTAGCGAATACCCGACTTGGCTCGACTTGAATTACCGCCAATGCACTCCATAAGTCCATATACCAATGTAATGTAGTGGAAGAATGAAAGTAAATTTCGCAAATGACCCAAACTTTTTTGCTTTCATTTTTAAAGTTAATTATATTCAAACTCTGAAAGCAGAGAGAGAAGTAGGATTTTATAATAATCAATTTGGTCTTGACCACCCCTCTATTCTTTAGGGCCGTAATTTGAGCCGAGTTCGAGCTTTTCACAGTCGGGCTCAAGCTTTTTCTTTTTGGCGAGTCGAACCGAGCTTAAAAATAATCGAGTTTGAAAAGGGTGTTCTAGTTCGGCTCGTGAATTAACCGAGTCGAGTTCGAGCCGTTCACGAGTTTTCGAGTTTAACGAGCTTTTTGACGAGCTTAACGAGTTTTTGAGCTTATCGAGTCTATGAGGTTCTAATCGAGCTTGTCACTTAATGTCAATTATCAATAATATTGATAGTTAATTTTTCAAATCATCTAAATAAGTTGATGTCGTTTGTCCATACTTCTTTTGCGAAAAGCTGGTAACACTTGATATATATGTAAATGATATATCTTAAATATATAATAACAATAATAATACGTGAATCTTATTATTTTTATCTGGGGGTGGGGAATAATTTTATTTAATTACTTTTTCTAAAACAAATGTACATAATAAACACCATATCATTCATAATTATATAAATTATATATTTAATTAAATAAAAGTATATATATCATCCAAATCCTAAATTGTATACAAATCTAATATCAACCCATATCATCCAAATCCTAAATTGTATCCAAATCTAATATCAAACCGAACTGAATCCAAATCCAAAATCAAAATCAAATAGTATTCGATCTAAATTGTTATCAAATATAATCGACAAATTGTTTTCAAATCTAACCAATTAACCAATCAATAATTCTGAACCAACATAGGAAAAAAATGGAATACAAATGTGTCTAGAGTTACTCTCATCATAGCTCACGAGAAAGAAAGAAATAAATAAAGAAAAAAAGAATACAGATGTACCTAACGTTACTCCCATCATAGAGCACGAGAAAGAATGAGGAAAAAAATAAATAGGAAAACTGCAATTTATCAATCTCATCAACTGGCACAATTGAAAACGAAACGAACTTAAACTGAAATAATCAAAAGGAAGGCTAAATCTATAATCAAGATAAACAGAGATTCATCTTAACTGATTTGAGCAAAAAAAAAATAGCAATCACGGTCAAAAATCAAAATCATCCAAGAAAGAAAAACATATAAATTTGAAGAAGAAGACGAGAAGAAAATAATTTGAAACACATGTTTTAAACTCAACATATAGTAACCATCACGTTTCACTCTCCATTAACCTATCTGGCATCAAATCGAACTAGCTCTTCACACAATGATAGAATATAAAAAAAGAACTGATAAAAATTAGGATTTTTATGATAATAAACTTGTTTATGATTACAATAGAAGGGGGCCTTATATATATAGGGAGGTGCTCAAATGATAGTGGTGGTGGAAGCTTTCTTACGGACTTTTCTGGTCATGTTATTCCACCCAGAGGATGTTTTGATGGAGTTTCTTCGCACTCAGGCTCTGGTCCCTATCTCTTGTCAAATAATTCATGTGGCTTAACAAATTGATTTTTGAGTTTTTGATGTATATTAGTTATCTTTTACAACTAACTAAGTTATTTGTTCCAGTACTTGTATGTTTTAAGTTATGTTCAGTAGTTTGTTTTGGTGGATATTTTTGGATTATATGGTTGGTTTATCACTGGATGATGTTATCGGAATGATGTTGGATGATGTTATTGGTGACTGTAAACTGGAATCCAATTAGTTTTCTTTTATTTGCTGGAAAATGCAATATTTAAATGTTATATTTTTTATTTTGTAACACTCAATTTGTTAGAGTTGGTGAAAGATGGTGTTATAGTGGACTAAACAAAACACGTGGGCCCTATATATATGGGCTCCACTTGTGGCCCCCACACGTGGGACCCACTTTTTTTGCAAAATTATAATATCTTTTGTAACACAAAAAGTATGTTGCTGTAGAATGCTTAAGGTGTTGTTGTAGAGTTCTTCAGTAACATCATTTGCTATGTTACCGTAGAGCTCTTCAGTATGTTACTATAGAGTCCTATAGCAACTACTGAGAACCTAACACGGCTATGATGTTACCTTAGCCCTTTTTGAGGCTATAGCAACGCGAAACTAGATTTATAGCAACATAGTTTTCTGGTTGCAAAAGGCCATCTATGGCGTAGTGTCAGCTCTCAGCATGATTGATTATAAATTATTAAACAGTCTTTATTAACAAATGCCATGAGTGAATTTTGAATGAAAAAATATGTTGTGATAAAAGCTGCAACATATTGAAACTTGTAAACGCAAAATGGTGGGTTCAAACTTGTGATTCTTATATTGTAGCAATATTTTGAATCTAATAAAACAATGGATTTAAAGTGATATTGTATGTTATTTCATTCCGCATATATTCAGTATAAACACTTAAATCATTAAATTTTACTAATATCACTTAGCATAACATGGAATTGATTTATAAAATAAAAAGTAAGCAATGGACAAAAATTAGTACACTATTACCTTAAAATGTTTCCAATTTTCATTTTCACATCCTTCTGTTATTGGTGAAGGCTTATTAAGAAAATGGGCATGTAACTTCAAGTCAGCTAGAAGACAATGGTTAAATTGTCTACTCACAGTTTCCCCACTTCTTACAAAATAATTTCCCATTGATCGATTCTTGTTGTGATGAGCTAAAATGTACAAAAATATTGTAACGGTTTTGTCTAATTTTATCTTTTTAGTTTCCCTTAGACCTCCAATATCTCTGAGCATCTCACAAAGCACATTGAATGTGAACCTATCCATACGAAGTTCATTCTTACATCCAATATCACTATCTCGTATCAAGCTATTTAAATTAGCTAGTCGATGAATTACTCTATCTCTTTTTTTAGTTCGAAAATAAGACCAACTCAAAAGTGTTATACCCATCAAATACCAAGGAACAAAGAAAAGAAAAAATTTGATTAGCATCATATTCACTTGAAGCCTTAGCAATAATCTTTTCCTCCGTGCCACTCCCAAATGAGAAATCACTACAAAATGCATTTACAAAAAAAACAATTAGACAAAATGCATTTCTCATTCAAATCAATATATGCAAATTGCACAATCAGTAGATGATCTCAATGCCACTGCACCATAAATCCTATCATTCAGCTAAATCTTAACAGCTATCATTCAGGTGATAGAACATTATTAGTCTTTTGATATTGAACTACATTACAAGAAATGCCGGTAATAAGATTAAGAAAACGTCTCCAGTGTATGAGCCATCCATACACCAGTTTCAGACGAAAACGTCTCCAGATTAAGAAAGAAAGAATCTCCCAAAATGTACTCAACACGAACAACCATGTAGCTCACAACAACATTATCCTCATTAACCTTGCTAACAAGCCCCTCCCCATAAAACACCGGGTGACGAATCAAAGCATTCTGCCTCCCTCTCAGGAGACTAACCAACTACTAGTCACCTGATCACAAACATAATAAACCAACCTTCCCAACAAACAAAACGTAACCAATCCATTACTCACCGCCAACACCTTAAACTGATCAGACTGTTGCTCTTCCAAACTAGACAAAAAAAACATCGAAAACTCCTTCGAAACATACACATCAGGCCTCAGCCTCCTTAATACCTCTTTAAAGAACATAAATATACCTATAAAATAAAATAACCTAAATGACAAAGTAACATTCAACCTCATAGAAAAAAAAAATTGATGATAGAGTATATATTTATATATTTTTTATATGATTTTATTCCTCATATTTATTATATTTTCCATTTAATTGGATTTTTATTTAATAGATTTTAATGTTCAATTGTAGGAAGCATGAAAATCCTAAACTTGGAAGGATTGGAGAATAAAGAGCTTAATTTGGAGATTTATTAGAAGGAAATTCGGATTTGTTGGATTGTTTGCACATAATTCACTGTTTGGGTCATATATTGAGTTCTAGAAGTCAGAATTGGACGATTTAACAGCCCACACGAAGATAATGGAAATCTCTTTCATTCTAAAGTGGTCAAATTATCAAATTACTTCAGGAACGGCCCAGATTTACTGAAGAAAAGTCAGCTACGAATTTTCCTTGTAAAACAGAATCAGTTTAGGAAACGTACTTGTACTTTCCTCTCAAGGCATTAAAATATTTGAGGATATATATATATATATATATATATATATATATATCTATACTATATTATTAAAGACGAAACATTAAAAGTTTTGGTCGGTCGGTCGGTCGGTCGGTATTTGGGCCGATTCACGGGCCTATCTATAATCAATTTATTAATAACCAATTACCTTTTTTCACTATATTACCTATTTTATATTTTTTTTAAAACCAAACAACTCATCTTCTAAAAATAAAACGGACAACATATATATAATATGGTAATATTATAACCGATTACCTTTTTCAGCTAAAATACATTATTTTTATATTTTTTACCTAAAACAACCCATCTTATAAATAGGAAACATATATGGAAACCAAGTTATTGATAACCATTTACCTCTTTTATATTTTCTAACTTAAACAACTAATTTTCTAAAAGTAATGCAGACGTATATATAAAAAAATTAATATAATTTTATATAATTGTTAATAAGTAACTAATTGTCTTTTTAAGGATATTACCTGTTTATATTTTTTAACCGAAACAACTCATGTTCAAATTAAAAATAACACGGGCAAAAGATAGACATATTGGTAATATTATTATATTAAAATTATGAAATTCATGTTTATTATAATTTTTTTAACATTCAATTTAAACGAGATAATTAATTAAAATAAAAGTAAAAGTATATTTAAATAAACTCGGTATATTGAACAAGCACATATTTTGATATTTGCACTTGAGTCCTTTTTAGATTTTTAAGAGTAAAAAAATACGAATCATTAGATATGTTATTTTAAAATATTTTATATTTTAATATCTAAAATACTACTATTGATTACGTCAATAATATATTAAATTTAAATATTATATTGTTAGATTTATAAATTCAATATATATATATATATATATATATTAAAATTTTATCAAATTATATATAATAACTAAAATCTAAATAAAAAATAAAAAAATATTAAAGAAGACCGTGCATCACACGAGATATAAGCTAGTATATATACATGTATTATATTTAGAAGATAAGTTGTTTTAGTTAGAAAATATAAAACACATAATGTGTTTTAGTTGTCGGTTATAAATATATAATAATATTACCATTTTATATATATATTGCCCGTCTTATTTTTAGAAAATGATTTGTTTTAGTTAAATAGATATATGAAATAGGTAATATAATTTAGCTGAAAAAGGTAATTGGTTATCAATAACTTGGTTTCCATATATGTTTCCTATTTATAAGATGGGTTGTTTTAGGTAAAAAATATAAAAATAATGTGTTTTAGCTGAAAAAGGTAATCAGTTATAAATATATAATAATATTACCATATTATATATATGTTGCCCATTTTATTTTTAGAATATGAGTTGGTTTGGTTTAAAAATTAAATATAAAATAGGTAATGTAGTGAAAAAAGGTAATTGGTTATTAATAAATTGATTATAGATAGGCCCGTGAATCGGCCCCAAATACCGACCGACCGACCAAAACTTTTAATGTTTCGTCTTTAATAATACTAGCTTAAAACCCGTGCGATGCACGGATTGTTAATTGTTATTTTATTATTATTTTTTAAATTGTATTTGTTAAAAAATAAGTAGGCATGTTAAAATAGCTAAACACTTTTAATTAATTAAAAACATTAAAACAGATTTTAAAATAAATAAGTAAGGATTTTCTCATTATATTTTTGGAAAAGGTTAAAATTGAATAATTTAAATGATTTAAATACGTTTTAAAATAAATAAGTAAATGGTTTGTCCGTGATATTTTTACAAAAAGAAGGAATTTTAGTGAGAAAAATAGAAAAAGTAAACTGAAAAAGGCAATTTCCCGTAATATATTTAGAAAATGAGGGACTTTGTTAGAAAAAATATATAATGTGTTTTAGCTGAAAAGGTAATTGGTTATACATAGGTATTTGATTATTTATATTTTAATATTTTAGTAATTGCATTTGTTAAGAAAAATAAGTAGGCATGTTAAAATAGGTAAACTTTTAAAAAAATAATTATAATATTAGGTTTAAAAATAAATAACTAAAGGTTTGTCCGTGATATTTTTGGAAAATGAGGGGGTTCAGTAAGGAAAAATAGAAAAACTAACATGTTTTAGTGAAAAATGTAATTTCCCGTGATATATTTGAAAAAGTACGGGAATTTGTTAGAAAAAATAATAATAATGCATTTTAGGTGAAAAAGATAATTGGTTATAAATAGGTAATATTATTATTTAATAATATATTTCTATAAATAAGTAAGGTTAATTAAGTAAAAATACGAATTTAAAAAAGGGCAATTAAGTAAAATCACAACGTACCATACCGACCAACCAAACTTTTAAAAAATGGCAATTAAGTAAAATCACAACGTACCATACCGACCAACCAAACTTTTAATGTTTCGTCTATTATATAATAGTATTGATAGTATAGATATATATATATATATATTCTCTTGGAGTGGATCTTGTACTTTTATTCTTGGAGAAAGATTAAAGGTTTTTATTCTCTGTTCTTAATATTATTACTAGTTTAAAACCCGTGCGATGCACGGATTGTTAATTGTTATTTTATTATTATTTTTTTAATATTTTAGTAATTGTAATTGTGTAAAAAATAAGTAGACATGTTAAAATAGCTAAACATTTTTAATTAATTAAAAACATTAAAATAGATTTTAAAATAAATAAGTATGGGTTTGCCCGTTATATTTTTGGAAATAAGGGGTTTTAGTAAGAAAAAAATAAAAAATGTAACATATATTTAGTTTAAAAAGTTAAATGCCCGTGATATTTTTGAAAAATGAGGTTTTAAAATTTAATAATTAAAATTATTTAAATACGTTTTAAAATAAATAAGTAAATGGTTTCCTGTGATATTTTTGGAAAAATAATGGATTTTAGTGAGAAAAATAGAAAAAGTAAATTGTAAAAGGCAATTTCCCGTGACATATTTAGAAAAAGAAGGACTTTGTTAGAAAAAATATATAATGTGTTTTAGCTGAAAAGGTAATTGATTATAAATAAGTATTTGATTATTTATATTTTAATATTTTTAATAATTGCATTTGTTAATAAAAATAAGTACACATGTTAAAATAGGTAAACTTTTAAAAAATAATTATAATATTACAATAGGTTTAAAAATAAATAACTAAATGTTTGTCCATGATATTTTTGGAAAAGTAGGGGTTTTAGTAAAGAAAAATTGAAAAACTAACATGTTTTAGTTAAAAAAGGTAATTGTCCGTGATATATTTGAAAAAGTACGGGAATTTGTTAGAAAAAATAGAAAAAATAATGTATTTTAGGGGAAAAGGTAATTGATTATAAATAGGTAATATTATCATTTAATAATATATTTCTATAAATAATTAATGTTAATTAAGTAAAAACATGAAGTACAGTTAATTAAGGGCGATTAAGTAAAATCACAATGTACCATACCGACCAACCAAACTTTTAATGTTTCGTCTATTATATAATAGTATTGATAGCTTAAAACATGTGCGATGCACGAATTGTTTTTAATAATTGTTAATTTTATTATTTATAATTTATTAATTGCATTTATTAAAAAAATAAGTATGCACGCATTTTTAAATAATTAAAAGTATTAAAATGGATTTTAAAATAAATAAGTAACGGCTTGCCCGTGATATTTTGGAAAAAGAGGGGTTTTAGTAAGAAAATTAGAAATGTCTTTTCGTTGAATTTTAAAATATAAAAGTAACGATTTGTTTGTGATATTTTTGAAAAAAGAGAGGTTTTAATAAGAAAAATAGAAAATGTGACATGTTTTAGTGTTTTTTTTGTCAATTAAAAGTATTAAAATAGATTTTAAAGTAAATAAATATGGATTTGCCCATGATATATTTGGAAAATGATGGATTTTAGCAAGGAAAATTGAAAATATAACATGTTTCAGCTAAAAAAGGTAATTGCCCGTGATTTTTCTAGAAAAAGAGGGGAAAGGTAATTGCCAATTAAAAGTATTAAAATAGATTTTAAAATAAATAAGTAAGGGTTTGCTCGTGATATATTTGAAAAATGAAGGATTTTAGCAAGTGAAATAGAAAAAGTAACATGTTTTAGCTGAAAAGGAAATTGCCCGTGATTTTTTACAAAAAAATGGTAATGTATTTTAACTGAAAGGGTAACTGATTATAATAATTTTATAATAATTAAATAAACAATTAAATAAAGTAAGTACTGTATCAAAAAACAGGTACCAAAATTTTCAATGTTTCGTCTTTAATAATATAGTATAGATAGAGAGATAGATTTATAATATTAGTATTTTATGCTACTTAATAGAATAGCCCGTGATATTTTTGAGGTTTTAGTTAGGAGAAATATTAGTTAGAAAATATAAAAAAGAATATACGTTTTGGAAAAAAAACTAATCGGTTAGTCATTTATAATTATAATAATATTATTTTATTTTATTAAATAGAACTGTTCGTGATATTTTTGGAAAATTAGATGTTTTATTTAGGAAAAATAGAAAAGTAGAAATTTTATTTAGAAAATATAAAAAAGAATATACACTTTGGCTAAAAATGGTAATGGGTTAGTTATTAGCAATTATAACCTTATTATGTTATTTTATTAAATGAAACTACCTACGATATTTTTGGAAAATGAGATGTTTTTGTTAGGAAAAATAGAAAATATATTATATATAATAATTTTAATATTTTATCTAACGGTTCTCATCGCTTTGATCAGAAATATCTAACGGCTATGAATGGAGTGACCAGACTACAAAAACTTTCATGACCAGACTACAAAACTTTCAATATTTCGTCTTTAATATAATAGTATAGATATATTTAGTAATATATTTCTATAAATAAGTAAGGTTAATTAAGTAAAAATACGAAGTACAGTTAATTAAGGGCAATTAAGTAAAATCACAACGTACCATACCGACCAACCAAACTTTTAATGTGGGCAATTAAGTAAAATCACAATGTACCATACCGACCAACCAAACTTTTAATGTTTCGTCTATTATATAATAGTATTGATGTGTTCTTATTATATTATGTGTTTTGTTAGTTTAATTATGAGTAAGTAGATCTTTAATCTAGGGTTAATTTGAACCCTAGTTATGATTGATGTCTGATTTTCCACAAACCCCCAATTTAGTTATGTTGTATGCTCTTGCTTATTGAGTTGTGCTTAATTAACAATAACATGTCAGACGTGATTATGCGTATTGTTTGAACCTAATATCTATTTATCATCGAAAGTTGGACTTATATGGTTGTGATTTATCCAATAAGGACATGAACTTCTCCATGAAAATAGGTAGAATGGATTGTTAGGATGTTAGGATGATGTGTTTAATGTCTCTAAATTGCACGATACCATGAAAATAGGTTTGAGTGTATTTTAGAGAAGCCATTAATACTCGAGAGAGGTCATTGGTATTTATAGGGCGCATCTTTCCTCTTGAGTCGCATATGATTAATTGGGGTGGAAAATCATGATTGCATTGATTCATGCTAGTGGGGATACTTAATTCTAGATGTTTTTAGTTAATTCATAAATACCACATATTTGCTTTAGTATAATATTTAGATTAGTAATCTCTCAACAATTTATTGTGTTACTTGCTTAGTTGAATTGAATCAAGAATAACTAGTGATTGATACGTTTGTCTCTGTGGGATCGACTCTGACTTGCCCTACTACATAGTTAGAAGGATTTGTTAGATATTATTATTTGATAGGCACGCGACAACCTTGTCAATTGACAAGCATTGTTGTTGCGTAAAATACAAATGTGCAAGTGTACACAATCACAAACAAGTAATATAGTAATAATTACCAGATATCGTTCATCAAGGACTGTCTATTGAATAAATTGTAATTAATATCAAACAATTCGGTTATAGAACACAAGAATTGAGTTTCGTTTTTTATACTAACACTAATTATTTAACAACTAAATTAACTAACTAAACTAGCAAAGAGAGTTGGATGAGGTTTAGACACGAGAAGGTAAGTCAAGATAATTACTTCCCCCTAATATGTTCATGTTGGTAATAGAGCAGTGTAATACTAAGCAAATTCACAGTTCACTAACATGAAATTTAACAGTCATAGGTTTTTCTCAAAATCATTATGGTATAGATTCTATAAACTAAACCAACACATGTCTATGCTAATTTAATCTCAAGAATACGATTAAGCACCAATTTCACACGACTATGCAAGGTAACAATATATGTCTATACCGTCACAAAATTAATATCAACAGATATAATCATGCACTATTCAAGTATTGTGTTAGTTAACTATAACCCTCTCAGTATTATAATTAACTCAACTATCTACTACATTTGGCCAAACAATATCAAATATTGTCAAATATGAAAACCACTTGAACGAATAAACTACAAAATGCATATAATACTTCTTATCAAAACACCTACAATCTCATACTAGGGTTCCATAAAAATCCTAACTCATATAAGTTTAGTTCATAATCAAAGTTTCAAAAAAATCTCAAGATAACCAACACATGTTCACAAGAAGAGATAAATATAAAATAAGAGAAAATAAAGCCAATTGAATGTCTTCAATGGTTGAATTCTTCCTCTTTGATGACTTCTCATCCTCCCTTGTCTGGCTCCTTGTCTCTTATCTATTAGGTCTGATCTAAATCTAATAATATCTATAATAAAAGTATTTTTAATTATTTAATACAATTACAAGGAGATTTCCCAAAAAGAATTGAATTCCAGTAATAGAAATTCGTCGCTGACTGTTGGGCTCTGTTTCTGGACTGGTACAGCTGGGTTTTGATATCAAAACCACTTCTAAGATAAAGCCCTTCTCATAAGCTTTCTGTGGGCTATTGAATCGTATGAATCAGACTTATAGAACTCCGGTTATGGCCCAAACAGTGTGGACTGCGCAAGTGGGTCATAAAATCCGAATTTTAATCAAATTAATCTCCAATTCATGCTATTTAAGCTCCAAAACTTCCTTTATTAAAACTCCTTGATACCTACAATAAAACATTACAATTTATTAAATAAAAATCCAAATCAATACAAAATAACTTGAATATAAGGACAATATTAAGATAAATTACACTCTTATTAACTGTATATTCTAATTCATAAAATTTTAGAAACTCACATGTTAAAAACAACTTTAAATCATATAAGAGCTACAATTACATATTTTAAGCTAGTTCAATTACAGATTCTAAGAACAAAAATACGGTTCGATAAATTCTACAAATATTCGAACTCACAAGAACACACATAAAACTTTTGAAATGAATGATATATGGACATGTACTAATGTATATTTGTGCGGCTAAAGATTGTTAAGGAAGGAGGGAGGGGAGAAAGAGAGGAATTATTGGAGAGACACAAAAGAATTGGAGAGAGAGGGAAGGGGGAAGAAATGAAGAGATAGAGCTGAGTAAGAAAAGATCGAAGTTGGGACAAAGAAAGAGCGATAAGAAGAAAAAGAATTTGACCGATTGAATATAGGTCGGGAATGAATTTTGAAACCCGAGTAGAAGGTTGAGATTATATTAACAGGGCAAAAGTAAACAGATTCCCATTCCTATTCGTTTAAAATTCAACCCAAACATAATAGTTATGGAATAAAAAGTCCATTTCCATTTATCACGCCCATTAACTCCTACCCAAACACCCCCAAGTCAAATACAACATACATTTAATTTCTTTCTTATTCGTTTCATCTATTCCAAAACCTCCTATTATTCGGTTTCGGTTTCAAAAATCTCGGTTCGGTTGCATTCGGCTCGGTTTCGGTTGCAAAACCGAAAAAGATAAAAGTATTACAAATTGAATAAATAAAGCTAACTTGATTAATAAAAACAACTGAATCATCCAAGTTTACACAAATTAAAAGAAATCATCAAGGCCGATATATCTTCATTTTTTTGACACTTGGAGGCGGCAAAAAGGGCACTTAGTAACAGCAGATGAGCAGCGTCTACGTAGTCAAACACACCCAACACTGCCATGTTGCTTTGGCAGAGTCAGCTTCTTTAGCTGCCATATCAGATCTTTCCTGCAAGTATTATTTAAGATGTGTATGATGAGACTTCAATTTTAAATACATCAAACTTATTTTCTGAAGCCTGGCCATAGATTCTAATGTCAGAACTTCATCACATAGACTTCTAAATGAGTAACTTAGCAGACTTAAGCTAGAGTTCTGCAACTAAATGAGTCAAAAATAAAAGAATCTAAGCTCATACGTATGAAGCTTCAACTGAGCCAAAAAATAAGCATAAAGTCAGAAACATTCCCGTTAGTCATCGATGTCTAGCTTTTCCATCAAATTACCAACAGTTTTGAGCTCAGCTGTAGATTAAAAAAAATTCAAACAGTTGTAGTTTTGAGCAAAATTCAAACATGAACATTAATAAAAAAAAAATGAGAGACATGATTTACCATCTTCCAGTTTTTCAAATTGCAGATATTCTTCAGGTTCTCCTCTAAGATCAATAACATCTCCAGAACTCCTTAACCAGTCTTAAGATTATGAAATTTCTCATCTTTGGACAGTTTTTTCAAACTGTAATGTTTTCTGCAGTTTATCAAGGTTGTTGCGCAACGGTGATTTAGCACACACCATTTTCAGATGGTTCATCATACCAGATGTACCATTCCGTGTACTATTGCATCCAATCTCAACTTTACAAAATTTGCATTTTGCTCTCTCGAAACCTACTGGACAACCCTTTATTTCATCAAAAAATTCCCAAGCCGGTGAACTCTTTTTACCCTCATTCTTATCACATTTGTCCTCTTGTTTACCATCATCTTTCACTTCTTCATCTTCCACTAAGTTCACATGTTCCTACAGATGCAAAATATGCGACTTATATTAACATCAGAAACTGCCAATAACATCGGAAGCTAGAACATAAACTGTAAACGGGCCAATAACATGATATCAGTAGTAGGCTAATGCCAAAGATAATAATTTCTTGAAACAATAGTAAATAACAGTAGCAAATAAAAAAATATGCAGCAAAAAAAAACAAAAATAGGCAAGAATCAATATACTAGCATATTGCATACTAGCAAGCAAAAGAGGAAAAAACAGTATACTAGCAAGCATTAGTAGCATACCAATTATCAAGTAATAATTATAAAATCAACTTAACAGATTCAACATCTATATACTATAATTAACACTTAACAAATTCAACATGGACTACTTAAAGTCTCAAACTAAAATTCGAATATAATTATACAAGTCGCAAGATTGTAGTATCATACCACTTCATTAGCTGCTTCTTGTTGTGGAGGTTCTTCGGCAGACATGAGTTCTTGTTGTTGGTTAATTCTTGGATTTAAAATGTAGAGAGTAAAGTGAATGTAAAACCTAGATCTAAAATGTATTAAACAAACCGTGAATAATTTTAGGATAATTATGGGCTGAGCTTTACAAGTAGAGATGTAGAAGGTTGGTGAGTAAAGGCCCAATTATCAATTTTAAGACCCAAATTTTCTACATAAAGTACACTGAATTACATTTATAATATATATATATATATATATTTCATATTTTAAAACTTTATATAATATATATATATATATTTAAAATTATAATATATAATAAAAATCGGTTTGGTTTGGTTTTTTTCGGTTCGGTTTAAGTCGAAAACCGAAACCTAACCACTTGTAACGGTTCGGTTTTTCGGTTTTAATTCGGCTCGGTTTTTATCGGTACGGTTTTTATCGGTTTTAATCGGTTTCGGCTCGGTTTCGGTTTCATTTCGATTTTTTTGCTCACCCCTAGCTATAAGTGCGCCATTTTTCAAATGTGTGAGAACGGTTTAGAAAGGTCTAAATCGAAATTGGAGTTATCAAATATTGAAATAAAAATTTGACAAATTATTGTTGAAGAATCAAGAGGCTTAGAGCATTTCCGATCATACCGTCCCTTTAACTAAAAAGTTGATGTGTCATTTATTTTATATTAGCCTATAACCCGTGCAAGGCACGGGCCTTAAAAAATAATAAATTAAAAAATTTAATGTGAACGGAAAAATATTAAATAAAATAAAAATTAATATGATAAATTATAAAATAAAAAACATAAATATTAATTGGAACAAAAAAAAAATATAAAAAAATACAGATGGGCTGAGGAAGATAAATGAGGTATTATTAATAATATTTTATAATAAAATAATATTAATTATAAGGACAGATAGAAAATATAACATGTTTTAATTAAAAAAATTAATTGCCCGTGATATTTTTAAAAGTTTTTTAATTATATTAACTGTATTTATTAAAAAAATATGTTGACATGTTAAAATAAGTAAGTTTTTTTACTAAGGACAAATAGAAAAATTAACATATTTTAATTAAAAAAGTAATTGTCCATAATATTTTTAGATGTGTTTTAATTATATTAATTGTATTTTTTAAAAAAAATACGTCCACTTATTAAAATAAGTAAAATTTTTAAAATAATTAAAATTATTAAAATATGTTTTAAAATATATAAGTAAGGGTTGCATTTGATATTTTTGGAAAATAGAGATTTTAGTCATAACAAATATAAAAGGTAATATATTTTAATTTAAATGTAATTGTCCGTGATATTTTTGGAAAATAAGTAAATTTTGTTAGAAAAAAATGTTTTAACTATAAAAGGCAATCAGCTGGTTACTATTTTTATATTTTTTATTATTTATTAAATATAGTATTGAAATAAGTTTTAAAATAAATAAGTAAATATTGCACCTCATATTTTTGGAAAATAGAGATTTTAGTGATAACAAATATAAAGTATAATATGTTTTAATTTAAAGGTAATTGTCGTGATATTTTTGGAAAATGAGTAGATTTTGTTAGATTTTTTTTTTAAAATTATAAAAGACAATAAGCTAGTTATTATTTTTATATTATTTATTATTTATTAAATAGAGTATTAAAATCAGTTTTAAAATAAATAAGTAAGGATCGCACCTCATATTTTTGGAAAACAGATATTTTAGTGATAACAAATATAAAAGGTAATATGTTTTAATTTAAAGATAATTGCTATGATATTTTTGGAAAAAAAGTAGATTTTGTTAGAAAACAATATTTTAATTATAAAAGGCAATCATCTAGTTACTATTTTTATATTTTATTATTATTTATTAAATAGAATAAAAGATCAAAAACCAAAAATCAACCGAAAATCAAAACTTTAAATGTTTCGATTTTAATAATATAGTATAAATATGTATTTTTAGTATATACTCGGTTATTTTACCTAATATTTATTGGACGTCCAACAAATTTACATAACCAATATACATAACGGTTGAGACTCCCGATATCATTTCTTTAAACACAAGCCACGACATAAAATTGCAACACATAAATCCAATCTATTCTTCTTCATTTGGGCATCGGAAAAAATCGAACGCAACAAAGTCAATCAACCAAGTTTCATCTCCGATCTGAATCAATTTGATAACAATGCACCAAGGCGGCGATTACACATCCTTCTCAGCACCACAACAACCATCATCATATTATAATCAACAACAACACTATCCTCCTCAAAACCCTAACCCTAATTCAATCCCCAATCCCCCTCCTCCTCTCGCCGATACAAATACTCTTTACGGTGCTCCATACGCGTCGGCCCCACCTTTCTCCGGCAATTACCCTCCTTCTTCCGATAATTACGCTGCTTATTCCCCCAATTACCCTCCCTTTCCTCATAATACCGATCCTGCCCCCTCTCTTTCTCCCACTGCTCCTTCTTACTTACCAAACCCTAATTTACATTCGCAATACAATCCTCAATCTCCTGCTGCTTCTACACCTCCAATTCAACCTCAATCTTCTTTTCCGCAATTCGAAACTCATGTGCCGTACCAATCGCAGCAGTATTACCCCCCTTTTGATCAGCAGCAGTCGAATTTCGCTATTCCTCCGTCGAGTGCTAGCTCTGATTATAATTTGAAGTATAATTATGATAGTGGTGTGAGTTTGGAGCAAAGTGGTGGTGGAAATGTTGGATTAGGGAGATATGATTCGGGTGGATATGGTGGTAATGGTGGTGGGTATGGTGAGGGGGTTTATGCTTATCAGGGAAGTAAAGTGGAGCCTTATGGTGCTCGAGGGACGGGATCAAAGTCGTCGACTTGGTCTTCTTCGGGGACCCCAACTTTTGATGATTTTGGAAGGCCGATTAGTTTTCCATCAGGGAAAAGTCAATCACCTGTGAGTAGTGGCAAAATTGCTAGGGCTGTTCCTAAGGCTGATTCTGAACAAGATTCTAAGGGCGGAGTTCAGAAATTCAGAGTTAAGCTGCTTGCCGAGAGTGGCGGTCAGAATACCATGGACGTGCTATGTCAGGTTGAGATGTAAAATCCTTTTTTTTTGGTTTATTGTTGTATTTTTGTTGATTTGTTGTGAAATTCCTAAAGTGGTATTGTATGTGTTTATTTGTGTTTTTGCAAAGGTGAATCCATTAGTTTCGTTCTAATAATGGTAGACTAGAATAATTTGTTTGACTAGATGATGCTTTTTATGGTTGCATTGTATGAACTCTTAGTTCATATGAGTTTGTTGATGGTGATGAATTTGATGGTTAAGGCTATTACGTTAGATTTGGTTGGTGTAATATCTATCTGATTGGATGATTTTGTAGAACTTCAATGTGAATCATCCTACAAATTGAATTATGGGAAATAACCGAAATAGTGTGATATCATTGCGATTGACTAATATAATTTAACATTTGTATTGTACCCATTCTTAATTTTTTTTTTCTTGTCTGTTATACTTAAGTGGAGGTATTTTATAAATGCACTTGTGTAGAAGGTGGATCGCATGAGGCATTTCTTGTGACATGCTTTCCAATTTTTGAGTATAATTAGATCATGTTTCTATTCACGAATTCAATGTATTGTTTTGGTTATTATATAATAGTTTCTGCACTCTGTCTCAGATTGGCTTGGATGGGATTCGCATGCTTGATCCCAGCACTAGCAGGACTTTGAGAATCTATCCTCTTGACACTGTTACAAGATGTGATGTACGCTCTTTATATTGTGAATGTGTTTGTTTTTTTGTTAGTCTATTAAGTATAACTCAACTGCCGGTTCTAATTTTGTTTAGGTCACTGATTCCTCTACCTTCGCATTTTGGTCTAAAAGCTCTGTTGACATTGAGCCAAGACGCATAAGATTGCAGTCAAATCGTTACACGACTAACACCATATTGGATACAGTGACAGCTGCAACAGTGCAGGTTATTGCTACTTCAATTTTTATTGATTGTTATTATTATTTTGTAAAATAAGATATAAGAAAGCAAAGTTATTATATAGATTAGAAAATATTTTTATGTTTCTTCTAGATATAGAATAGATTTGTTTTTCGTTTGTTGCTATCTGTCTTGGCTGAAAGTTGGTCTGTTCAGTGACTTGTAAGGGTTCAAGTTTTTTTTCCTGGATATGCATTGGCTCCTTTTACATTTCAGAGGATTGTGTCATATATTAGTTACATTTTTATACATATCTCCACTAAATATAATTCATACAATTGTATATTTCATTAAATTTCTTGGGTTTAGAAAGTAGGTTGCAGTAGGATTCGTGGTCTGTTGGAATATGGATATCCCCTATATACCATTATAGGTATATTCCTTCTTTATTAAGGAGTTGTAGTTGTCCAGGAAGAATGGTATTCTTCTCGTCAAATATACATGTAGCTGTACAACTACATATTGTTTTTGATAGTTGCAAGTATATATGACCTGATGTGGGTTTACGACTATGACTCCTTGAGTAATTGAGTCAAGTGACCTAAACACATCTTGTGAGGTGACATTCTCTACTTCAATAAACAATAATCTCCTATCAATTGTGGGAATCTGGATATTTGAATTTGATTTAAAATTCATTTGTCAAACCCGAGAATCTGTCGCCCAAGTTCCATTGTGAAAAAAGTTATTGATTGCATAGATAGCAAGATAGTGAGTACTAAATTGGTATCATGAGATATCTGTTACATATTCCTTTTTTTAGGTCTTGTAGAATATATATATACAAGTGAAGGATGTAAAATGTATTGTTGATGTATTGCAGCTGAAGGAGATGGGTGGTGGAAGCAGGCCTTCTGACTCCTTGAAGGTGTCTGATCAGCCATCTGAGAAGAAGAAAGGTTTGGGTGACTGGATGAACCTGATGAAGCCCGTTAATGAGGAGAAAGATCATTGGGTATGTACTACACAATATTCTTTATGTTTTCTTAGTATTTGTAGTTTATTTTTAGGTTTATTAAATTCTAACATTCGGCACTACGGTATCTGTAGATTCCCATTATTGTTTGCTTCAAATTTAAATGTCTTTAAACAGTCTAATGGTGATTAATATGTGTTTCCTTGTCATGTTGGTGCTATTAATAGATCAGAAAGTCATCTTTAAATCCTTTATTAGAAACTTTTTATGGAGTCCTTTCCCCATTAGGAAGTGTTTCTGTAAATATTTTCCTCGATGTTCAGCTAATCAGAGCAGAATCAAATAAATACAGGAGCAGAATTTAATACCTGCTCAACTAGTATTTTTTAGGCTTAGAGCATGATACTGCATACTACCTCATTTAATATCTCACCTTCATTCCTTTTATGACAGTATTACCATTTTGTAGAAAGCATTAGGATCACTTTAGGATATTCTAATAAGCACAGGAGAGCAAGTGAACTAAAGCTCAGACATTTAGCAGGATTTTAAGGGATGGTTAAGCAGACATTTAAGATGTCAAATCTTATTGTTATACACTATAATAATAAGAAAAGGAGGTTTTGTTGGTGATTGTTGTCATTAGTATAAAATGGTTAAAATTCTAACTTTTCTACTACTAATAATGTATTTCTTAGCCAGTTAGAAAAACTACTAAATATATATGAAACTATAAGATTCTTACCAGGTTATATGAAAGATTTAGAATTAAATCATTGACAACTACTACTAATTATATAATGTATATGAACCTATCAAAAATGTTACCAGAATAAAAATTCAGTAAAAAAGTAGGCTAAATCTGAATCAACATCTGATGATGATGTCGTCATCCCATAGAGATAAAAAAGTCGATTGATATGTTTTAATCAAAGTTATTTGTATAAATTCAATATTTATACAAATGTATTATATTATTATTAAATAAAATTAATACATCGTAAATTTATTAATTGATAAGCTAGTTATACCAACTTTTGTAAATTTTGAATTGGGATTAATTAAATATGCATGTAAGATACGAAGAACGAGCGTGTGCATTTTCAAATATGATATTTTACCTTGTTAATTGTACATCACTTTATCCATATAAAATCTATCATTTGTCATTGTACAAGGTAAAAAATGGATAATCTATGTATAATCATTGCAAGAAAGTTTTTTAAAGTTATTATACTATTTTACTTGTATAAATATACAAACGGAAAATAGGACAAGGTTGTCTTGAAGTCGTTTAACTACCAACCCACTCAATGACTGACTAGGTAGCTTTGGTTTATTGAGATTTTCAGTTTCTTGGTAGCATAACTGGCTGTTGGCCTGTTGCCCTGATTTTAAGGGAGCTTTATAATTAGCACTCTTGATTCTGAATATTAATATATAGCATGGGATGCAGGCCTCACTCTATGGTATCTAATGTGTAATAGAAGAGCTAAAACTGTGTTAATATGCTGAATATTTTAGCACATCTGACTAGCATGAAAGGTTGTTGAAGACTAAGACTAACTAATTGGTTTTTACCTCAAAGAAGTCATAAATTGAATCTGAACTTTTTAATATGTTAAAGCTATTTTTCACCTAAAGTTGCTGCTGGGAGCATATTTTTGTTACACCTTTTTTCCTAAAAATGTACCAAAATGGAGTTTCAGTATGAAGATATATATATATATATATCTGTGTGTGTGTGTGTATATATATATTTAATCATCCCAGTACTTTGTTTTTTGACATCTCGCCTGTGTTACCCAGGTTCCTGATGAAGCAGTGACCAAGTGTACAGCCTGTGGCTCAGACTTTGGTGCGTTCGTAAGGAGGGTATGTCTCTTTTTTTCTAATGACATGAATGTTTTTATGGGGAAGAAAAAGAATAGTTTTTCTGTCGATTCAGCTGTCTAACTTTCCTATCTCTTTCCCCAAATTTCAGCACCACTGCAGAAATTGTGGTGACATCTTCTGCGACAAGTGTACCCATGGAAGAATTGCTCTCACTGCTGATGAGAATGCGCCCCAAGTTCGAGTTTGCGATCGCTGCATGGTATATATACATGTCTTTGGCGTTGCTTGTTCATGAATGTATTTCTAGTCATCCCCTCACATGCAGCATCAGGGTTTGACTGATAATACATGAAATTAATACCACCAATTTGACGGTGTCCAGTGAGACCAATCAGAACTCTTTCAATTATTTTAGTGTCCAGAAAGCCTATTGTACTACTGTTCAGTTCTGAAACGCTCCATTTTTGTCCTTAAACCCGTGTCCACCGGACATGACATGGGTGTGGGTATGGGATCTGAGTCGGATCCTTCTTATTAAAACCGGACACTTCAACTTGTAGTATCCCAGTTCCAGATGAAAATTAAGACCCCCTTGCTACTTGTTCATAGACAGCAACTCAGCAAGTTCCATGAATGACTTGTTTCCATGTTATATTTTTGATTTAATACTAAAATTTAACATACAAAATTAAGTGTATATGATTTATGCGAAGTAGACACTGTTTATAAGAATATACAATAAATCAGTCCATGCAAACTTTTACTTGTGTTAAGCTTAACTTGCCAAGTCTCCGCACCCGTGTCCAATTTAGGATCCATATCCAAGAATCCTATTTATATAAAAATTAAGAGTCTGACTCTTGGATCAGCACCCGTATCCGACACCTATACCCGAGTCCGGGTAACATAACTTTTGCCACAAATTCTCTGGATTTCTAACTTTTAAGCTGGTGCCTTTATATCATCTCACATTCCTTCATTTATACGTAAATTAGGTGTATCAAACAAAATTGACTTGTATTAGTCTTGTTGATGATTCTTCTTTTCTTGGTTTAAGTCCCTTGCTTGATTAGCTTGTGTACTCATATGCCAATGCTGTGGTCATTATTCAATCTATCATAGACTATGGATCCATGAATGTGCACTAAATTATTAATAGCAGGGCACATTTCAGTACATAGATCTGACTTGCTCAATAATTTTATTTAGGCTGAAGTTACGCACAGGTTGAGCAATGCCAAGGATGTAGCAACCAGATCATCTGCATCCGAAAGCCATCAGGATCTTGCAAAGAAGCTCCAGGTAATATACTGTTCCCGAATTTGCTTTGGTGGTTCTCAGTACTTGCAATATAATTATTATCTCCATATATACATAATCAAATGATAGATCCGTTCAGATCGCGTTTGCAGATGGTTCAGAAATACATCTAAAACTGAATGAAAACTAATATGGAAACCTATTTTGAAAATATTAAATGTTTTTAGCCTAAGATAAGTGTCCGGGTGTACATTTTTAGCCTAAAATAAGTGTCTGAGTGTCCGTACCCTTGTCGAGTGTTCGCCATGGGTACTCGAGGCCATATGAAGAGTCTGGGTAAGTGGTAACAGAGTTTGAAACAGTTGATTCTCTACGTTTTCGTGAAAGTAATTTTTTCATGTTATTAATGGGTTGGTCGAATATTTTGGATCTGCTTTTCTGACCATAATGTTTTCATTATCTGTTGCAGGAGGAAATGGAGAGAAACCGTAAGTTGTCATCAGGTATGGAAGCCAGAATTAATGCATTATTGGGGATGTGCACTCTGTTAACGCCATAAATTATTTATTTGAAGCACTTAGTTTTTATATACGGTGTTTATTTCATTAGGAGGCTCTAAGTCAGACGGCTCTGGTAGGCGTATGAAAGAAGTTGCTTGTCCTACTTGTACAGTCCATTTGCAGGTTCGAAATTATTTCCTACTTCCCGGGAACTTGATCTTTGACGAGTCCTTATCTTTCTGATTTTTTTTTTGGTATCAAAAGTTCAGAGTTGCATATATATTATTTTTTTACCAGCCTTTGTATTATACTCCCTCCATTCCATTTTACACGTCTTTAAAAAAAATATTATGCATGTTTAAAAAAAAAGTTAATTGGATAACTTTTTTTATATGTACCCTTGATTATTACATTGAAAACTGAGAATACAATTAAAATTCAAGATAGTCGAACCTTGGAATAATGAAGATAGGATATAGTTTTGAAAGATTACACTTTAATTTTTATGAAAGTAGAGATTGACAAGTATTAAGGGAGAAAAATTATTTTCAAAATAGACATGTAAAAGGGAATGGAGGGAGTATTATATAAGTACATATATATTTGATAACATCGAATAGCTGTCAGTAGTACGATTTATCCTGTTTTAACTACTTTTCAAAAAATTGAACTTGTTTCTTGTGGTAATAATATTTAATGAAAGTGGCAAATATGGTTGCAGGTACAAGTTCCCAGCTCTGGTTCAGAGACTATTGAATGCGGGGTTTGCCAGCATCCGTTTCTTGTTAGTGCTCACTGATTACATAACATTAAATCCATTTACTTTTTCTGTCTTCTTGTTTGATCTGTTTCAATAAGCTGTATGTTATTTGACAATTTGGTTTGGCATGTGATCATCCTTTTCCTTCTCCCAAGTCTTGCTGAAATTGTCAGCCAGTGTTGCGTGCTTTTATGTACAAATGTATGTGTTGAATTGGGTTTGTGTGGCTTTATCCACTCTTCGTTTGAAAAAGAAGTTTAGTATGTAAATTCTCTTTACTGTTAGTTGGAAAAATAGAGTTGTATATACATTTATAGACATTATATTAGTTACTTTCTGTAGATGGTGTAGAAAGTGGGCTTGGTTTCATTTGACAATTAATTTAAATTAATGCAATTTCACATGTATTTAGTTTCTCACCTACCATGAAAAAAGAGTGTAGCGATAATATTTGGAAAAAGCTTGTCAATTTTCTAGCATAAAGATATTTTTTTAGGGGCTAGCATAAATTTGAAAAAAATATTCTTTTATTTGTGTACTAGTATGTACGTACCAAGTACATGCCAACGTAATAATATGTTTAGAGAACTTTTAGTTTTCAAATGAATATCTTTTTCAACTTCTATGGCATTTTATTATATTTTTCATGTATCCGTACTTGATATAGAAAAGATCTAGAAATTCTTTCCAGTCATGTGAGAATTTTTTATATCAATGTCAATAAGTGATGTTATCTTCCTAAATTTTTGATCATTTTCTAAGAATTCCTTTTTTATTTCTTTTGTATCAACAATGAAACTTTGTACTCTTGCTTAAGTTTTGAGATGATAAGAGTACTTATAACGCAAGTTGTTTGATTGGTTGTTATGTGAGTTAGGGGCTGATTGCCGATTGTTTAAGCATTGGAACGTGGTTGCTAGACCCTCAATCTCTAACAATAAAAAGATGCCCAATGCCAGACAACAGTGCTTGTATAATAACTATCAGCGATATGCAATTTGTGTACGTAAAATTAGCAACATACCGGTTGAAGTATTTGAAATATAGCAAAAGGATGGCTAGTTTTATTAGTTTAAGTACAAAAATCGGACCAAGCCAATAGTACCACACAAGCTGCATTTAAAATAATATGAAGAGAAATGATATAATACTTGTAGATACATTAGTTTTAAAGAGATAAATACTTTTTCTATACAACATATATACGTGCAATAATATAAAATTTGGTGAAAAATTATTTATTTGAAATTATTAATAGTATCTGATGTAATATACTATCTCCATTTTCAGATAATAATCTTATTTGATGTAAATATACTATCTCCATTTTCAGATAATAATCTTATTTGATTTTTTTGTGATAAAATTGATTAATTTTTGACTAAAAAGCAAAAATACTTTAACCTATAATTTCTGCTTACAGACATTATTAGCAAACATAACGACATTGTCAGTTCACGATTTTCCTTTTTGAATCTGTACATACTTATACTACTACTACGAAATTTCAATTGACGTCCTAACGTGTAATGGATAAAGGCATTAATAATCTGGTGTTTCTTGAAATATTTATCACTAACTAAACTGAGTAATAAGAGCATCTTCAAGAGTGGTGCCAAATTTTATTTAGGTGCTTTTTTATTGGAGTTGCAAGGGTGTTCAAGGAGTATCAAGAGAAGTTGTCGATTTTTGGTAAATACTAGTACTAAAAGTACATATGCTCCATTCCTATTATATTATATCTACTATATAGTTTTAATATTATTTTTTTAGGGATCATTTAGGCACCTTACATGGGATATCAACTATTAGACTTGAAGGGTGCTAGATTTGATATAAATGAATGAAAAAATAAAAAAAAAATTATTTATGATAATCTGGCATGTTTGGCACCCTCAAGGTGCCTCTATTGGATTGTCAACGTTGACGTGACATGATACTCTTAGTTGCCTACCTATTGGAGTTGGTAGGTTGCCCAAAAGTTGCCAACTAATATTGCCAATTTTTGGCAACTTCTTAAAATGGTTCAAACACGTACTCCCTCTGTCCCATTTTTATTGTCCAGCATCAAATACCCACCTTTTATTCAATCATATGAAATAAACTGATAGTTACCAAAAAGTTGTATTGCTTTTTATAAAAATTAACATAATTAACACATAATTTACCATATAAACTAAAAGTGGACAACAATTTTGGGACGAACGAAAAAGAAAATTCTTGACAATAAAACTGGGACGGAGGGAGTATATAAGTACAAAAGTTATTTATCTTATCTTGAATACTTATTTTAATTTAAGAGTTATTTACACTACAATTATGAGACCATATAGACAATATTTAAAGATTGATAACTATTGAAGTGTTTTTTGAACAAATGTTGCTAAAATTGATAGGAAAGAAAGATAAAATAAAAAAATTAATTTATGTAATAATGTAAGGATTGACAACTTGACAACCCTGGTTGAAGATGTTCACAACAAGTACTTTGTGAAACATTTTATTCAACAACTTGAAATTACCCCCTCCAAAGTCAAATGTTATAAAAATGTAAGAAAATTTTCATCTTGATGGGAATCGAACCTAAGACACTTCAATACTAATTACTAAGAATTTCAAGTCACCAATTTAACCATTGAGCTACTTGGGTTTTTTTTGTTGTGGTATAAAACTCATTAGTATAGTAATGTCTTTCACAAATATTATTTTACACTTTAGTTTTTATTCAAGATTCTTTCATGATAATTTCATTTGTCTGATTATTAATAAAAGTGGTTATTGGTATAAAGTATATCCAATAGACATGTATCTCTTTAATTAAATTTAATTATGTTTCTTCCTTTGTATTCGCAATTTTAAGACAAAGTACAAATGCATTTTTAGTCAAATAATATCACTTTTTAGTCCAAGCATCCAATAATACAAAATAATACAAAATAGTAATCATTTTGTCTCAACTATGTTCATACATATCAGATAATATAAGTAATAATATAAGCACCTCTATAGTTGTTACCCTGAATAGAGAAGAACGTAATCCGGATTCAGGTCAGATTTTTCGATATCCGATAGGGCCGGGCTTTTTTAAATGGAGACAAATTTCTTTTAAAATATTTATACCTATGGATAGGGTCGGGTCAGGAGGGGCCAAATCAGATTTTTATAAATTATTTTAGATATTGATAACATTAACTTTAACTTTTTTTTATTTTTTCGGATTTAATTAAAAAAATTAACCTTTTATCCGAGATTTAATTGAAAATTCTAACTTTTTGGATTGGACTTTTATCCTGATCAAGACTACGTCCAAATCGAGATTAAATTTGGGTTTATTCGGCTCGAACCGGATCAGGGTTTTGTGAAAAATATGCGATCCGTTTAAGCCTGCGGGCTGGATCCAATTGAGCTGTACTTTTTTTTAATCAGATTTTTTCCGAATTTTTTAACCAGTTCGAACAGTTTTTTTCGAATACGAATTTGTGTGCATCTCAATCCCGCCACCTCATGCATTAAGGACAAGTATACTACTCCGGCCGCTTATAGAGAATTATGAAGACCGGAGAGTGTTGGTACTTTCGAAATGGAGCCTTTATTTGACACCTTTAACTAATTCCTATCTGATTATTAATTAGCTTATAAAACTAATCATCAAATACATTTAACTAAGAACAAAATCTTCTTCGGACTAATACCAAACCGATCTTCCTTGCATAAGTATATTCACAACTGTACAATTACTGCATTCATCGTGTCTCCAGGGAGACCCTTCTTAAAACGGGCAAAATGATATGCATTCGTTTAAATGGTATATCCACATATACTAATACAACTTATATTTCTACACTTTTACTCTATTATACACACCGATCAAATATTACAACATTCACTTAACGGCTACCCCATGAACTACAAACAGGTAAATGGAGTGCCAATGTTCCCCCAGTCGAGAGAGAGATCAAAATATAGATCCAAAACAAAAGTTGAGAAGAAAAAGTGGAGGAGACGGGGAAAAAGGAAAGAAAAGCCAAAGAGACAGTAAAAGAGGGATAAAAAGGATAAGAGAGGGGTCTCCAAAGAGTGACGCCGAAAATAGAAGGCAACCAACACCGTAGGAGGAGGCATGAGAGAGAGAGAGAGAGAGAGAGAGAGAGAGAGAGAGAGAGAGAGAGAGAGAGAAATAACATGAATAAATTAACCCCAAAAAAAAACACAAACTCGACAATATCGATAAAGAACAATTTGTCACTGCCAGCTCAAACAACAACCCATGACAAATATTTACTTTATGAGCATACCAACCCCAAGTGCATTTACCTGCACAAAGCCTACAAATTTGGTTCAAGCATTCCATCAAACACATAATACACACTCTAAATAAACACAAACTAAACAGTCAAAGAATGCATTTGAGTAAACAATTATGACGCACACTAAATAAACAAAGCATAACATGCATTTCAGTAAATGTGTTGTAATATATTACGTCTTCCTGAGAATCATCACATAAGAGAGGGGTCTCTAGAGAGTGACACCGAAAATAGAAGGCAGCCACCATTGGAGGGGGCATGAAAGGAGAGAGAGAGCGATCAAAATACAGATCCTAAACAAAAGTTGAGAAGAAAAAGTGGAGGAGACGGAGAGAAAGGAAATAAAAGCCAAAGAGACAGTAAAAGAGGGATAAGAAGGATAAGTGGGGGGTCTCCAAAGAGTGACGTCGAAAATAGAAGGCAGAGAGGGGGAGATTTCAGGATGGGATGGAGAATGCAATAATTTTTAAATGAACTAAGAATTTCAATGAGTCAATTTATTCAATGCGAAATGATAATTATACTCTCAAATTTCGAAATGACATTTTAATCTATATTATAATTATCTCATATCAATATATCTGTAACTCATAAAATACGTTGAAATTAATAAAACTTACGCAATATTCTAGAACATGCCCGTGCCTCGCACAGGCTAAAAAGCTAGTTTATAAATAATGAGAGGAAGATCGTTAGAGATTATTGTATAAATAATGAGAGGAAGATTGTTGGAGTACGTTTTATAACCAGTATTCCTTACATTAAGAGCACAGAAGCTATCTCCTGGAGATGCTCCTACAGTAGGTACTTTGCAGGAGCATTAGAACAGAGATAGAGAACATTTACACGTAGTAATTAAAACAAGAGTAATGATAGAGAATCATAATTTTTTTTCGTAAATGTCTTCATAATAATAAATGGAGTATTTTGATTGGAGAATATATATGAATGTATTTATTATTAATTATTATATTATTTAATTACAAAATACACATGATATTATAAATATTTTTATGAAAAGTTTTTTATTTGATTTCTTAGCATTTTTCTTAAAACAAACGTGGGTAAATGTATTATTGGTGGCAACTTGTCGGTCGTCAATGCATGCATGCACTCGCACCAGAATATCAATTTTACAACAGTGTATCTTTTCTTTTTTTCGGTTAAGCTAAATTATCGAACATATAGTAGTTACTATATTTAATTATCGAAAAAACAATTCAGTTGGGCCATCGAAAGACCGGTTGTCTCAGATATTATTATGGTAATAAGATTTGACCTGGTGCTGATTAGGTGTATAATGTATGAAAAATGCTACTCCCTCTGTCCCACTCATTTTTATACAGTTTTTTTTTCAATGCTTGGCATGCATTTTAAGGTGTATATAAAGTATACTTCAACAACTTATTTTTAAATTATTTTTTTTTTGAATAGAAATTTCAACGTTAAATTTTAATTCAGAAGAAAAAAAATTATGAAAGTATACTTTATAGGGGCCTTAAAATGCGTGCCGAGCCCCCGTCCCCCAATGTATACAATTGATTGGGACAAAGGGAGTATATACTTCAGAAAATTGTTTCAAAATACTGAGTAGTCGGTAATTTTTTTTAATAATAATAATTTACTTACAAATTAAAAAAAAACATCTCATATCATGTTATTTGAGAAAAATTGTGATTTTTTTTCTTTTTAAATATCTAGCACTAATCATAATGTATTTGTAATGTTTTGATAATAAATCTTCCATGGAATGAAGACGAAGCATAATACACACACTCTACACTTTGTATTATTCAGTTCAGTTTACCAAAATAAAGACAAGTAAATATTAAAAACTGTTACATACTAGTAGCGGGCAGTGATGACCATGGCAACGTCGGTAGAGATGTTCAAAAAATCTGAAGTCCGAAATTCAGCACGATTCGATTTGGGAAAAAGTTCGAAAAATCCGATCCGAAAAAAGTTCGGCCCGGTTCGGTCTGGCCTCAGGGTTTTAAACGGTCTAAAATTTTTAATAAGGCCCGGTCCGGTCCAAAACCCGAAAAGTCCGATTAAAAGCCTGGACTTTTGAAAAGCTCGTATAAAGTCCGGGCTTTCAAAAAGACCAGATAAGACCCGATTCGACCCAGATAAAAACCCGGGTGTTTTGAGAGATCCGGATAAAAACCCGATTTTTTATAGATAAAATCTGAAAATTTATAATATTTTAAATAAATTTCAAGAATATTAAACTTAGCAATGGAGGAAATGTGAAGAATCATAAGCCTAGAAGAATCAACAATATGTTAGACAAACTCTTCTTTTCAGAAGATTTATTGAGTGTAGTATATGTGCTTCTTGAAATGAGTATGTACGAGAAGATTTATATGGCTCACGGTCAGGTTAAGTTCAATAACCCACGTAATGAGTAAAAAAGTTGTTGAGTTAAACTGATGTTTAATGATAAAATATTAGGTTAATAATTTTTTAGTATTAGATAGAAACAAAAACAATGACATATTTACCAACTTTTCGCTTTTCCGTTACTGAAATAACAATTCTGAATATTCATGACCACTAATACCCCCATCTATTACGTTATATCAAAATGTGTATTTTAAAATTCACATGACCGGGTTTACAACTTATACACAATCTTCGAAACAAGAATCTGAATCCACTATAAAAGCATGCAAGATTCCAACATAAGAGACTAAAAATGAAGACCAATACTTACCTAAATATTGTTTCTATGAAATTAGTGGAGTACTGTACGTATAATAGTAATTAACTCCTTATATATAATAAGCGTAAGGGAGATCTTATCCAAAACTTTGGTCGGTCACTGTACTACCAAAAGTATACGATCCGTTGGATTATAAAACTATAAATATTCAAATCGATGAGGACCGTCAGATATAATATTAAAAATTGTATTTGATTAATAATAGGATAGTGTTTAAATACTAAAAGGTGTATTTTGATAATTTAAACCTATTATAAATGGGTTTTCTATATTGAATAGAAATCTTTATGTAAAAATTCGTAATTATCTTTTCTCTTTATTTTACGGATAGTTCCAGTTATATAATAATTATTAAACCATCATTAAATTAAAGATAATTTTGTAAGCTTCGCGTGGGCTGTAAAATCGTTAAAATCTGTTGTCTAAAACTCAAGATAGAGCCCAAGAGCCCAAACAGTAAAGTTATTATCTAAATTTTAATAAATATTTTTTTATTATTGTAGCACCAATTTAATTTTTTTCCCTAATTCTTTTAAATTTATAAATTCTTTTTTTATTTCAATAAAATATTAAAATCAATTTAAGAAAAAATTAAAATCGACCTGGTCCGTGTACGATCAGTATACGACCAAATTAATAATTATAGTTAGATCTTAAATAGATCGATGAGAATTGTTAGATCTAATATTAAAAAGTGTATCTGATTAATAATAGAATTATATTTAAATACTAAAAAGTGTATTTTGATAATTTAAATTTTTTCTATGTAAAAATTCTTAAATATCTTTTATCTTGAATTTATGTATAATAGTAGGATTATATTTAAATACTAAGAAGTGTGCTTTGATAATTTAAACCAATTGTAAATTGGTTTTCTATATTGAATTGAATTCTTTGTGTAAAACTTCTTAACCATATTTTCTTTTCAGTTTATTTTATGGGTAGGTCAACTGGTCAAGTTAGATAATAATTATTAAACTATCAATAAATTAAAGATAATTTCGTTAGTTTCGCATGAGTTATAAAATCGTCAAAATTCAATTTCTAAAACCCATGATAGAACCCAAATATTAAAGTGAGTATCTAAATTTTAATAAATAATTTTTTTTTTATTATTGTAGCACCAATTTATTTATTTTTCCACTAATTCTTTTAAAAATAGAAATTTTATGTTTTTTTCAATAAAGTATCAAAATTAATTAAGAAAAAATTCAAATCGATAAAGAATATAATAATATGAGAATAAAATTTTATATAATCATAACATAAATTTTATTCTATTTAATATTTTTTAAGTAATTATGTATTTTAAAATTTTATTTACACTGTAAATAAAACCGAAATATTAAAAATAAAAGCAGTTAGTAAGATACTTATTTTGTTTTATAAAAACTATATTCATATTAAAAAAAACCTTATTTTAAAATTTTAGACTCAGCTAGGCCAAACTTTTTAAACCTATATACATTGTAAATTATTAAATTCGAAACTTTAACAGTTTGCTAATCAATTAGTATAGTACTTTTCTGAAAAATCGTACTTTACAAAAAATATTATCAAATAACATGTCTGCAAGAAAAAATGAAAAAATTCTTATTTTTCAAAAAAACCAATAAATTTTAATATGTTGTTGGTAGTTTCAAACCTTAGATCATTCTACATGATAATTTTACTGTTACATCTAACGTTTTTCAACAATTTAATTTGAAAGATTCAACGATTATGGATTGAGTGATCAAACAAAGCGACCAAACTTATAAGGAATCTTTCATTATTTAGTCTTTAATATAATAACATAGATATTTACCGGATATACTATAAAAAAATGAAATTTATATAGAATTTTGATCACGGTGTACTAATTTAAAAGAAGAACTATTACAAAAAAATTATATTTTAATTGATAATTTATTTTCTCAAAAGTTCAAAGTTCCCGCATCTTTAACATATTACAAAAAAGAGTATATTATATTTTAGCAATAAATATTTAAAAAAATTATAAATTAAAAAAATTATAAAAATTAAGAAAAATTAATGATGTTATCATGGTAGTTTGGTCCTAAATACCGCCAAAACATTCTCAACCGTTAGATCCAATACTTTTAAAAATACATGATCAAGATTATATCATATAAAAAGAAGTTATTATCTAAAAATGATATAAGTTAAAAGATATTGTATTAGGATTGAATTTTCTAAAAAGTCAAAACATAAAAATAGTTGTAATTAAATAAGGAAACTCATTTAATACCAAAATAATAAAAATCGTTTAATGTTAAATAGATAGGTGAAAACCGTTAGATTTAACATTAAAAACTGTATTTGGTTAATAAAGGGTATTCTAATAATCTAAACTACATATAAGTAGATTTCCTAAATCGAATAGAATTCTCAACATTAAATTTCGTCACTTTATTCTCTTTTTAGTTTAGAATAGTTTTTAATTGAAAAAGAACTATTAAACCACAACTAAATTAAAGATTATTTTGTGAATTTCATGTGAACTATAAAATTGGCAAAATCTAATTTTTATAACTCAATATAAACAAATATTAAATTGAGCGTGTAAAATATAATAAATATCAAATTTTTAACTATAATTTTTTTGACTAAATCTTTTTTAACAATAATTTAATCATGTAAACTAATAACTTTTAAATATTAAAATATTCATAAATAAATATAATTATAAATATTAAAAAAACAATCGTGTGTTGCATGGGTAATAAAAATATAATTATAAACAAAATAATTATAAATAAAATTTAAATAACCGTGCATCGCACGGGCTATAAGCTAGTAAGTTATCAAATGTGTATTGCATATTACGCATTCAAGCTATGCGTATCAAAAAATAAATTAATAAGTTATCAAATGTGTATTGCATATTACGCATTCAAGCTATGCGTATCAAAAAATAAATTAATGTATTACCCAATTCCATAATGCGTAACACAAATTACTCAGAACCCAAATGCGTATCTATCTATAACATGATAAGCTGTTATCAAATGCGTAATAGATAATACCTTTTTGAAAAATGCGTAACACGTTGGTATATATGGTCACCCCACCTGCGCATCGGTATTCTTGCCAGCCTTTTTTAAAAGACGGGTACTTTTGTCCTTAACCCTATTAGGTATCGTGGTGTTTTTTATTATATATTCCGGATTCTAATAGTTGAGGGGTGTAGCTCTTTAGGGGTTTTTTTTTTTTTTAATTATAAAACTTTGCTTTTTCTATATATTAATATATTAACTTTGCAAAAAAAAAATATATAAATTTAAAAAAAATCGGATAAAAGTACGGCCTGGCCCGATTCGGCCCGGTCCAAGAGCCTAAAACGGATCTAATATTTTAGAGGAAGCCCAGCTTGGCCCGACCCGATTCTGAAAAATCCCGGCCCAACCCGATTTTTAAAAATTCGGATTTTTTAAAGGTCGAATAAAATTCAACCTAAAGGGATTTTTGTGCATCTCTGAACGCTCGCTATACATTGGGTATTAGAAAACCGGAGTATGATGTTCCTTCCAGATTCATAGGGTAGAAATTACTCATCATCTTTATTAATACGGTGAAGATTAAGGGCCTATTTGGTCGATCGATAATAAGCTAACTTATAGCTTATAAATCCGTAATAGCTTATGGAGATTGTTTGTCAATCCAATTTATAACTTATATGTTCATAAGTTGAATGTTATTAACAACGTATGTTACGCCATATTTTCGGTTGACTCAATTATCTCCTAATTTCCCAAGTTAGTAATATTCTCTCTCTGAAACGAGGAAATAATCAATCTAAATCAATCAATTACTAAAAAATATCTCCAAACGATTCTGTCAAATCAGGAAAGAATCACAATGCTAATATAACTTTAAAAAGATAAAATCAACTTATCTCAAGATATCCATTAACAATCACAGGGATTAAAAACATTATCCTATCACATAACTGCGTTGGTTTGATCCCTATATATAAACAGGGTACGCAGACATCTTGGAATAGGATCCGACACATGTAACAAGTCGAGACACCTTTCAAGTCCAGCCCAAAACATCCAAAAATCCTAAATCCCCCATTATTACAATTTCGTTATTCCTGCAATCTCCAAAATTTGTTATCACCAAATTCCTCCATTAACAATTGGCGCTAGAAGGAGATGATGCAATATTCGTAGCACATGATTTGATTTCTTCACTAGCTCGTGCATGAACAAAAATAAGTGTGGAAGGTCCTTATCTGATAAGGGTAATGTTTTCGAAAGATCTATTTTCCAAGGAGGATAATATTTTGGAAGATCCTATTTCGAGAAGGATAATATTTTTGAAGATCCTATTTCGAGTAGGATAATATTTTTGAAGACCCTCTTTCGAGGAGAATAATATTTTAGAAGAACCTCTTTTGAAGATGATAATCTTGTTTGAAGTCCCTACGAGTTAATCGTCTTCTGAAGGTATTTTAGGGTAATCTTGTTTTGAAGATCCTGCATCATGCATTCATTAATAATCATGTGCATCATTCGCATCATGCATTCATTCATATCATCATTGGACATTCTTAGATTCTGTGGTTGTCTCTGTGTGATATTTTTGAAGGCCCTTCTTTGATGAAAGTGTTTCTTGAAATTATTTTTTGAAGTCCATTCTTTGTGGAAGGTGTTGCTTGAAATTTATTTTTGAAGGCCCTTCTATGAGGAAGGTACTGCTTGGAATACCTTGGTAAACCCGTACTTCCAAGGTGCTTATCCGTACTTCCGGAAAGCTCACCAAGAAGAGAGTCCACCCTCTTATGGTGAAGAAAGTCCACCCTCTTATAGGTGAAGAGAGTCCTCCCTCTTACGGAGAAGAGAGTCATCCCTCTTAAGGGTGAAGAGAGTCCTCCCTCTTACGGAGAAGAGAGTCCACCCTCTTATAGGTGAAGAGAGTCCACCCTCTTAAGGTGAGAAGAGTCCTCCCTCTTATGGAGAGAAGAGTCCACCCTCTTAAGGTGAAGAGAGTCCTCCCTCTTAAGGAGAAGATCCTCCGGGAAAATGCTCATGTTGTCTCCCTCGGATCTACAGGCAAATCATGCTTCATATTATTCACTAATCTTCTACTCCTAGTTGTTTCATTGACTCAGGAAATTCGGAAAATCAAAGCACGCTTAGTTCTCCAGTCCATCAAGCTGCACTGAAAAACTGGGGGTAGTTGTTACGCCATATTTTCGGTTGACTCAATTATCTCCTAATTTCCCAAGTTAGTAATATTCTCTCTCTGAAACGAGGAAACAATCAATCTAAATCAATCAATTACTAAAAAATATCTCCAAACGATTCTTTCAAATCATGAAAGAATCACAACGCTAATATAACTCTAAAAAGATAAAATTAACTTATCTCATCTATCCCTTAACAATCACAGGGATTAAAAACATTATCCTATCACAGAACTGCGTTGACTTGATCCCTATATATAAACAGGGTACGCATGCATCTTGGAATAGGATCCGACACATGTAACAAGTCGAGACACCTTTCAAGTCGAGCTCCAAAACATCCAAAAATCCCAAATCCCCCATTATTACAATTTCGTTATTTCAGTCGTTATTCCAGCAATCCCTGAAATTTGTTATCATCAAATTCCCTCGTTAACAACGTACATTTTTCTTAACTTATTGACTTATTGCTTGATTTCTTTGTATTTTAATACTTCATATTTTTACATTTGTGTTTTTAAATATTTTTTTAATTTAAAATGTATGTATTTAACTCATTGTATTTAATAATTATTTTTAAAATGTAAATTAGCAAATTTGTTAAGTTAATTTATCCAAACACCTAAGAATTTATTCAATTATCATTTATATGACACTTATTCATTTTAAAGTTTAAGTCAACTTTTTTAAGATATCCCAAACATACATTAAATCAATTCCATTTTGCTTTCTTCGGGAAGTTCCACCGAAGACAACTTGCGAAATACATCTAATTTGTTTTTGCTTCGTTCTGGAATTGAGATTGTTGACGGAGTGGACACTGCTTGCAAAGTTGCAATACAACATTTCTCATATCATTCAATCTAATCTATCAAAATTTACCAACCTATTTGTGTAACTCGTCAACAACTTATAATTAATAGATTAACAAAACAAAGCAGTTCCTTGGCTGAGTAGCAAATAAGAGTAATTATATTTGTATTTTGGGATATATATGTTACTTGTTTTAGCATCAAAAAAGTTAAATATATAGGCAAATGTTGTTAGACCAAATTTGTAATATATTATTTTTTTGCTTATATACTGACACTGAAATTGCAGTACAAAAAATCTAAAAATTGCAGCTCAATGAATTTAAATTTATAAAATAAGTTCATTTCGATTATGATTTTTTTACTAAAATAAAGATGATAAGTTGCATAAAGATATAATTCGTAAAATGTATTAAAAAAATAAAATTTAATAATGCAATATAATATACTTAGTATATATATGATCTACGAGATCTAATATTTAAGTGATCTACCCCATCCACTTTCGTAACAAAATTATTATGTTTAGTTTTGTAAGGAAGCTATGTGCCTCGAGGCCCTCGACCAACCGACTGGGAAATCTCAAACTTATATTTTTGTTAATCTTTACCAATCACCAAACAGTAGTAATGCTAGCTGCTACATCATTTGTTTTAACCACAATCATATTTTATAAATAATTAGTAAAATGTTGTATGAAAAAATAGTTTTTTTTTAAACGAAAATTAATTCAATAATGAAAAGTAATACGGCATCTATAACAACAATCGAGTCAAACAAACATAGATCATATCGCTGATTAAAGTCTTCATGGAGTTCAAACGATTTGTTGAAGTTGAAATATATACAAATACCCGCTTCGCCACAACTAGTTTGAGCTATCGATCGTAATTGCAATTCCATAAAAATCTTCATCACTAAATCAAAATCTTGAGAATCTCGCAGACCTAACATCTCGGACATTAGATTATTCCAAAACAGATTAAAACACACCAAACTCTCACAAGGAGAGGATAAATAAAACTCAAATAAATTGGGGAAAAACTATCAATATGAGATTTAATTAAACAAAACAAACTAAAAAAATAGAAATTCTTATCAGGGAGAAAAATTATTGAAAAAACAATAATAAATCAAGAAAATTGATTGATTTGAGGTTTTTCACCGATGAAAACCGGGGCTACTATTATGAAAAAAAGAAAGAGAGAGGCGGAGAGAGAGAGGAAGTAAACTTGTAAAAAGGTGACAATTTGGCTAGATTTTTTGGCTAATAACTGTGCATACTTTATAGTTAGCCAACTAGTCGCCTAACGTGTGTTTATTGAGTTATGACTAATTAAGATTTAAGAGTATATATGGCTCTCACGGCTCTCCGATGTTACAGCATTACTTGCCCTCACTGCATTAATATTAACACTTTAAGTATCAAATCATACAGCCAGCTAGTTTGGTTCATTTCAACTCATACCAAATTATGTACAAAACGCATGCAGATTCATTATTGAATTAAAAACAACAAGAATGCATCCAGTGCTTCTAGTTCTAGCCATTACAAAAACACATCCAAGGTGTCCAAGTATGTTGTTGATAGTAATATCATTAGTACAAATCTGGTGCACCATAAGTAGGGGAGAAGCTCAAGTAGTGCAGCAGATACCACAAAATCAAAGCATTCCGGCACTTATAGCATTTGGAGACTCCATCGTGGATCAGGGTTGCAACAACAACTTGACTACCATCGTTAAGTGCAATTTCCCACCTTATGGTCAAGATTTCCCTTCCCATCAATCAACCGGAAGATTTAGCAATGCAAAAACTCCCCCGGATATTCTAGGTACACTGCATGCATACAGCATACATGCATTTTTAAACCCGTTTCAACTGTCGGAAATTACCTTGACTGATATTTTGTTCTTGTCGTGATATGGTTTAGCAACTAGCCCCATCTAAGCCTACTCCTTACTGTTACTAGCTAGTGATACTACTATAATGTACTTCCAAGTTGTTTTGGCCGTGGATGTTCAGGACTTCTTAATTTGTGTTCAAGATAATTTGTGTTCAAGAGGAAACGTGCATGACATCTACTTTTCTTCTTCTTCTTCTTCTTGCAATTGAACATTTTGGAAATCTTAACTTTTAATAAGAAGTCATTCGAATTTATTTATTTAGTGGTGTGCATGTTGAAATATAGCATAAGATTCATTTGGGGCCTTCTTATAACACCTTAAGGTTTTAGATGAGCTGATTACTCAATATGAATATGGTATCACTCAATATGAATATGGTATCAGAGCTTTGGTCGACGGGGGTCACGAGTTCGATTCCCTACCACCCCCAATATTCTCACAATTTATGAGGGACACGAAGGTAAATTAATGCCCCAAAGATGGGCGCCCGTGATCCACTCTTCAACCCAAAATTGGGATTTCGAGTGAGGGGAATGTCCCGTGATCCACTCTTCAACCCAAAATTGGGATTTCGAGTGAGGGGAAGTGTTGAAATATAGCATAAGATTCATTTGGGGTCTTCATCTAACATCTTAAGATTTTAGATGAGCTGGTTACTCAATAGTGTATGTATATAGAAGAATACGAATGAAAGTCACATACGTACTCCGTTAAAAAGGAAGTGTAACACTTCTGTGATTTTGTTATGGTAAATCAATTCGTGTAAGAACTTCTGACTTACTTCTGTTCATGTTCTTATAAACTTCTGGGAGAATTTGATAATATTCGTAACTATTATTCTTTTATAAATACTCATTGTACCCCAAGATAAGAGGATTCGGCATTCGACAGTGTAACCATGTAAAGTTTGCAATTTTAGTGTTTAATATTGTGTTATATACCTAACAATTAAACCACATATATATCAACTTGTTATTACAGCTGAAGCATTAGGAATTAAAGATCTTTTGCCAGCATATCTAGACCCTCGTACAGAAAGCGAAGATCTCCTGACAGGAGTAAGTTTTGCCTCAGGGGGCATGGGATATGATCCCGTAACATCGAAATTAGCGGTAAGCACAATATGTACCTGATGATTGATGAATACTCCCTCCGTCACATCCATTTGTTAACATTTAAAATGGAGGGGTCGACGAGTCTTAAAATGCGTGCCGAAACTTCTCTTTCAAATGTTAACTTCCTGATGGGACGGAGGGAGTAATAGTTAAGTTACTGATACCTGTAAAATTTAGTCAGGATATGTATGTTATTCTCGACACGAATTTAACTTGGATAAACTCTGTTGTAGTCAGCATTATCATTCTCCGATCAACTTAAGTTGTTCAAAGAATACATCAGTAAGCTAAAACGGTTAGTTGGAGAAGCAAGAACCAGAAGCATCTTAGCAAACAGTCTTTTCATAATAGTCGCAGGCAGCGATGACCTTGCCAATACTTATTTCACTTTTGGTGGGAGATTACGTTACGATGTTCATTCGTATGCAGATCTTATGGTTTCCTATGCTTCCGATTTTATTCAGGTATTTTAATTAGTTTTCGGATAGAATATAGACTAATATTTCTGGAGCAATGAATTTTTTTGTGGTTACTGAACTCAAGGAAATTAATGAGCTTGGAGCGCGAAGATTAGCAGTATTTGGTGTGCCACCAATCGGATGTGTACCTTCCCAAAGAACTTTAGCTGGAGGGCCTCTTAGGAATTGTTCAGAAAATCACAACCAAGCTACACAAGTATACAACACCAAACTTCAATCTAAGCTCAATCTTCTTAGCCAAAAATTTCAACTCTCCAAAATCGTATATGTTGATGTCTATAATTCTCTTCTACACATCATACAAAATCCTCAAGACTATGGTACTAAATCAATTCTAGATTTTACATTTTTTATTTAAAATTTCGGCTTTTTCCTTCTTGTTTCACCGTGAGTTCATATTTGCTCGTCGGGTGCAGGATTTGATGTTGTGGATAAAGGTTGCTGTGGTACAGGAGATATAGAGGTATCGGTGTTGTGCAACAAACTAAGCAAAACATGTCCGGATAGGTCCAAGTACTTGTTCTGGGATAGTTATCATCCAACACAGAAAGGATATGAAATCATCGTGAATCAGTTTATGACCAACTACATCAGCCGTTTGTTGTGAACATTAATTTGAGTCGATAAAATAAAGTATATATCATTGAGGCGTGTCCCAGAAAATGTTGAAATCTTTTGAATTCTGATTCATAAATAAGACACGAGAAATAGGCAACCAGTTCATTTATGATTGGTAGCTGCACATGGATCATTCATTCTACAGTTGTCTGCAATATGTATGAAGTCTATGTAATCTACAAAGTATGGTGCCATGCCATACTCATGAATAACCTGCAACTGCATACAGATATTATGATATGGGAATGGGAGCCGTGTACCCTACAACTAAAATCGCAGAAGACCTACTTAAATATTACAGAGGAAATAGTACTTTTTTCAAAAGGAATTTGCATAGCAATTTCATGACTGAATATTAGGTGAAAATGCAAATGCTGAAAACACGTGATGGTTGAGAGTTGAGAGTTGAGAGCAGTAAGTAACTCATGTCTGCAGAAAAAATCATAAATACAACATACAGACTGACTACAGATTACCCAACAGCACAGTATACATACTTTGCACTCTCATATTCTTTGTTACTTGCACTGAGTTCCACAAGGGGTGCATATATTTGTGCCCTGTTTGCTCAATATCCAAATGTTAACGTCGTGGTTTCGGGTCACCATTTTGATCCTTGTATGCAATGCAGCAGCAGCAGTCATAAAGCTTCCAGAAAACAAAACTATTCCGGCTGTTCTTATGTTTGGAGATTCCATAGTTGATACAGGAAATAATAACAATCTTGAAACCATATTTAAGGTCAACTATCCTCCTTACGGGAGGGATTTTATCGGAGGAATACCAACTGGAAGGTTTTGTAATGGAAAAGTTCCTTCTGATTTCTTAGGTAAGTAAGAATGCACTAGCACACATACACAACAATAACTGGTGCAAGTACTAATATAGTACTTGTATAAGTACCTAACAAGTGACTTTCTTCATACAGTTGAAGAATTGGGAATTAAAGAGCTATTGCCACCATATCTGGACCCGAGTCTCAGCACTGATGATCTCAAAACAGGAGTAAACTTTGCTTCAGGTGGTGCAGGATTTGATCCTTTAACATCCGAGCTTGCGGTGCACATTTCAACTCTGCATATAACATATTATTATTATTTTTGTACCCTCTTGAAAGAGAACATTCAGATATTTGTGATAACCATTTTTGTTTTCTCTTACTCTTATTTAAAAATTAGTCAGTTATATCGTTATCAGATCAGATAGATCTGTTTAACGAGTACATTGCAAAGCTGAAAGTGGCAGTGGGGGCTGAGACAACAAGCACAATATTGAGCAACAGCCTGTTTGTTGTAGTAGCAGGCAGCAATGACATTACCAACACTTATTTCAACAATCCTATCAGGAGACTGCATTATGACTACTCTTCATACACTGATCTTCTGATCTATTCAGCATCTGGCTTTGTGCAGGTACGCATACAGCACAAAACCACAAATTGTATTACATAAGAAACAGGCTATGCTATATATAGTTAACGCTAGAGATACATTGTCACACTCAAAATCTAATAAGAACTGTAGATCTACTTCCACATCTATATCTGATAGATTTTTTTGATTCTCTTAATATAAAGGAGTTGTACAAATTGGGTGCTCGTCGGATCGGTGTATTCGGAATACCACCTATTGGATGTCTTCCTTCACAGAGGACATTACAAGGAGGAGTGCAAAGACAGTGTGCAGAAAATTACAATGAAGTAGCACAGTTATTCAATGTTAAAATGTCAGATGAATTGAACTCTCTTAACAACCGTCTTCCTGACGCAAGGATGGTTTACCTGGATGTGTACAATTCTTTGATGGAAATCATCCACAACCCTAGGAAATATGGTACATGATCTATCCTTCTATATGTGTACTAGATATATTAAGAATGAACAATGTTAGAATACAATATATGATCCTGAAAAGTACCTTCCTCTAAAACTTTAACGTGTTAGAGGAAACAATATATGATCCTGGAAAGTGCCTTTCTCGAACAAACAAGTTTGCATCATTTTTTTCTCTCCGCACACCCTGTTCTACAAGCGGGGTACAACAAACATATTTGATTTGGTTATAAAAAAAAAAACAATGTTTCTTAGTTATTGAGTAATTTGCTTGGCAGGATTTAGGATAGCAAACAAAGGCTGCTGTGGCACAGGCACCATTGAAGTGGCTTTCTTATGTAAATGCCCTTGTCCAGATGTATACAATTACGTTTTCTGGGACAGTTTTCACCCTACAGAAACAACATACAGAATACTTGTCCATCAGGTTGTCAAGAAACAGATCACCAGCTTCCTTTAAGCGTCCAATAGCATAATTTTTTCAGATTTAGCAATCTCTTTATTTTAGTATCAACCAAAGAATTTTTCTCTACAGATTACAGCAAGAAATTCATATTGTCAAACTTACTTAATACATTATTAGTTGTCACAAAAACTTGTCTACTCATTCTAATTTCATACTCAGAAATCTCTTGCATGCACATAATGTTCATATCAATCTTATCAATTCGTATGATGCTTGAATTTTATTTTATTTTAGCTGCTCCATTCGTATGTAAAGGCTTATAATTTTCAAGGTTACCAAAATGAGCAGCCTTTTTCTTTTCAAGTGAGTAAAAGAGACGAGAACTCTTTTTTTTTTTTTCTCTTTTACTCACTTGAAAAGAAAAAGGGACGAGAACTAACTTAGCAAAAAAAAAAAAGAGAGACGAGAACTAGATTCTGTAGGAGAACAAGATTTGTTACATATTATTTTATCCTCGCTTTAAAAAAAACACTTCAACATCACAACTAAAATGTCATTTAATTTTTTTTTTTCTCTCTCTCTTTTTAAGAGTCGATTTCCAAAATTAGGGTTCGAGCCGCAACTTCTCCGTTTTTCAACCATCATCCCCTTCACTGATTAAACCCCCTTCACTCTCCCATCCTCTCTTCTATTTATCAGTTTTTTAATAAAATCGAGATCTAATCCTTTTTGAGTAAGTTCTTGTTGAGTACCTTGTTATCAAGGTTGTTGATCGTGCCCATCTTTTTGGGATGTTAGTGTGTTCTGTTTTGATGTTTTTGTGTGGTTTGTTATGGGTTTCTGAGAATGATTTACATGATAGTTTGGGTGATATGTAAGGCTTATATCAAATCTGGGATGGTGGTGAATACCGCAAGAGCTCACATTTCACAGCAAAAAATTGTTCATATTTTGGGGGCATTTGTTACTCCAAAATCAGTTGATTTAACTGATAGTTTTTAACATTGGGCTACAGATGTTTCTTACGTGAAGATCAATTGCGATGCTACTAGTTTCAGATGTAGGTTGGATTACTCGAGAGGTCATTATAATACTTTTTAGATTAAAGAATTTGATATTCTATGTGTTAAGCAATCCGAAAACAAAACGGCTTTTTGTTTCACAATCAGGTTGTAGTTGACAGTTCGGGGATTTGTCCTGGCTGGATTCAATGATTTGCTAAGTTAATAAAATCTACTTATTTCTCAAAAAAAAAAAGTCATTTAATTTCATGTCTCGGCGCCTCGAGATTGGAACATTAATATATATATATAAAGGAGGATACGCGGGAGGTGAGATGGACTCTCTATAATCGTCTCAATCTATTTTTCTAATTTTTTCTAGAGCTTTACAATTTTAAATACTAATAAATCAAAATTCTTTAGCACATTAGAAGTAGAATAGGTGTTCGAATTTATAGAGGAAAATAGTTCGAATTTATAAAGAAGACATATAAATAAAGTTTTATTTGAAGTAGAGTAGGTGTTCAAATTTATAAAGGAGAATGGTTCGAATTTATAAGTAAGTCGTAGAATTAAGAGTTCTACTGAAAGTAGAATATATGTTCGAATTTATAGAGAAGAAGGGGGTTAGGTGACGCCTCTAAGATCGTCTTGGTTTATTTTTTTAATTTTATTGAATTTTAGAATTTTAAATACTACTAAATAAAAAAATAGAAAAATATCTTCTAAATAAAATAAGTGTTTGAATTTATAAGGGAAAAGAGTTCGAATTCATTTGGAAGACAAATAACTAAAAGGTCTCCCGTTTGTTCATATATATATATATATTTTACTCATCTGAATAATAGTCCGGTACATTATATTTTCCAGGCCTTTCTCTCAGAATTTTAAGACCCTAGAATTTGATCTGTTGGTTGATTTTGTTCAAACATGTTATATACCTATAACTGGTTTTTAGATGAATATCGGTGGTGAGGTATATACATATTGAATATATACATAGTAAGGTTTTCAAAGGCTTTTTTATTTTTTTTATACGATCAGTAGTTAAGGTATATGATGATAAGACATAGTATATATCGTGACTATGTAATTATTACAAAAATTATAGAAATTATAGTAATGATTTTTTTTTTTTATGTCAAGCAGGCGCACGGGGAAGAGGGTGATCAGATGCATGCTTGCCAAAGGTGATCAAGAATCCACATACAACAAGTATGGAAAATAATACAGTAAGAAAGTAGAACAGAAGCGAGAAAAATTGATGTAACAAACCTATTACAATTTTGAATTTTTTATAGTAAACATAATTTTTGTGTTTCTAAATATTTATTTAAACTTTCAAATCTAAGATCTTTAATGTTGAATTTTAACTTTATAAAATCTTACAATATTTAGAAGTTCAAATTTATTGATAAAAATAGTCTGAACTTATAAAAAAGATATATAACTAAAAGTTAATTTGGAAATAGAATAGGTATTAGGTATTTGAATATATATAAGAGACATATAATAAAATGTTTTATTGAAAATAAAGTACGAGGATAGTGAAGACATATTTTGCGATCTTCTAAAACTATATATCTTTTTTATTAGAAATCTTTTATTTTAAATTTTTTATACAAGTTAATTAAATTTGCATTAGGATGAGGTGGCGTCTCTGCAATTATCTCAATCTATTTTTCTAAGAATAAATTTTCATACACATACATAAACACTATTAACACACTATCATGAATTTAGGAGTAATAATTTAGGAAATCAAGATAGAAAAATAAAGAAGTTAAAAAATAAAAGAACTGAAAATGATATGAAAATAAGTTATTAATTGATTCTAAATTAGTGGTAGTGTGTTAGTAGTGTATAAGTATGTGTGTGAAGATTTACTCATTTTCTAATTTTTCCAGAGGTTTACAATTTTAAATATTAATAAATCAAAAAATATTCTTTAGCATATTAGAAGTAGAATAGGTGTTCGAATTAATAGAGGAGAAAAGTTCGAATTTATAAAGAAGACATATGAATAAAGTTTTATTTGAAGTAAAGTAGATGTTCGAATTTATAACGAAAAATAGTTCGAATTTATATGTAAGTCATAGAATTAAAAGTTCTATTGAAAATATAATAGATGTTCGAATTTATAGAGGAGAAGAGTTCAAATTTATAAAAAATACATAAAATTTAAAGTTTTATTAAAATTAAAATAGGTGTTTGTAGACATAATTAAAAGTTCTATTCAAAGTAGAATAGGTGTGTGAATTTATAGAGGAGAAGAGTTCGATTTATAGAAAAGATGTATAATTAAAAGTTATATTAGAAGTATAATAGAATTAAGAATTTATATAGGCGTTTTTTCAACGAAAGAGTGGCTCATTAGAGAGGAGTATGTTAACATAAAAATTAATATATAAGATAAGTATATATTTAATATATTAAATTTGGGATTTTGATCTTAAAAAGAAAACGTGTTTCACGGGAGGACGAGTATTAGGGAGGAACGAGTAATTTTTGTAATTTAATTGATAGAGATATTTTTTCTAACGAGATAGCAGCTCATTAAAAAAATAGTATGTTAATATGAAAATTAAATATAACACAAGTATTCAATATATTAAATTTGATATTTTGATCTTAAAAAGGAAATAGTGTTTCACGGGAGGACGGCTTATTAGAGAAAACCGAGTAATTTTTGTAATTTAATTGATAGAGATTTTAAAAAAAAATTATAACACCGCAGCGAAGCGCGACTTTTTCAACTAGTAATTTGTAAAGACGGAAAAATATCAATATCCAGGCCAAAGACAAAGACAAAGTTTATATGTTTGAGTAATTTTATATTAGGGGTAACTTATAAGTTATTAAAAATGTAAAAATAAAAAATAAATTTGTTAAATAGTACATTTGAATGATAATATTAAATTTTACTAAATAAAATCACCAAAATAAAATAAAAAGGTTCTCAGTTGAGTACAAAATAATATATCATCAAATAAAATTACAATTTAATTGATTATATAATAATAGATTTGCGTGATTTCACACTGATATTATTAATTTTTTTTTTTTTGAAGAACAATGGAATTAATTCATTAATGAAAAGTCATACGGCATCTACAAAGGTAGTCGAGTCGAACAAACATAAAATAGAAACAATCGTATATCCTTCTGAAAAGATAGTCAAACGATATGCTGAAAATGATATATTTACATGTACCCGCTTCACCGCAACTTGTTTCACCGCAACCTGTTTGAGCTATCGACCATAATTGCAATTCCATACAAATTTTTATCACTAAATCAAAATCAGCACTCACAATAAATGAGAGAAAACAGCACCCTCTCACCATGCAGAGAAAAACAAACCGAAGTTGCAAACTAAAAAACCCAATTAAAATAACTTAGATCTGAAAAAACGAAACCACAATAGGGGATAATCGGTCCACTCTCGAATCCAAAATCCCGCTTGAACCGAAGAAGAACGAAATCGAAAGCTCCAAAACTTTAGATTTAAAAAAAAAAAACTAAATGGGTAGAAAACCTTACCTTTATTGAAGAAAATAGGAAATAAACTAAAAGAAAAAAAAAAGATTAGGGCTTTCCACGATGGAAGCTCCGTCAGCTATGTTAAAGAAGAAGAAAGAAGGGCGACGGCTCTTTTGAAAGAGAGAGGAGAGCGAGAGCTCCTTAGGGTTTTCTTCTGGTTTTGATAATATTAATTAAAATTTTTATAATGTCATATTACTTTTTGATACATCATAAATTGTACTTTTTTTGTCCCATCCATTTCTATACAGTTTCTATTTTGGGATGTCACTCTTATTTGTATATATTCCAAAAATAGTAACTTTTAATAATATAAAATACTATTACATCCACTATTTTTCTCCACTATCCATATTCTATAATATTATAAAACACTATTATACCAACTACTTTACTCCATTATCTCAAATTTATTATTGAATATTGATAAATCTCAATACTTTGTTCACGTTTCATCTCACTTTACTCATTTTTTATAAATTTTCTAGCCAAATCCGGTGTATATAACTCAATAAAAAGGAGAGAGCAACAAATAAAAAATGCGTTAAAAGACTTTTGTGGCCCAACATTAGACCGTAGGCACGCTAAGATCATCGGCAGCGCAAAAGTCCCAGTCCAACTTTTTTGGGCCCCATTCTAATGCCACACAGCAAAACTTGGGTTTTGTAAAAAAATTGTCCATGTTTCCCCCGATGCAGCTCGACTCAGTTAAATAGTAGGTCTCATTTACTTCTTTTATGTATTTTATATTTGAAAAATATTTAAAGCTTAAATATTATTTCTAATTAAATTATAATGACATAAATTAAATGGTAAACAGTGATTTTAAAATAAAATAAATTATTAAGAAAACTTAAAATTTTATTGAATTACATAATAAAAAACACATTACAGGAATACGATAAACATAAAATAAAAAACAATACATATGAAAAAAACACACTGCAAAAATACGAAAACATAAAATTTAGAACATTACATATGAAATTAATTAACGATTATTATAAAACTGGGAGATATGCTCAATTAAATCAGCTTGAAGTTGTCGATGCTTCTGTTTGTCACGAAGTCGAACATTATTTTGAATATATGTTTTATAAGAGGGGAAAAGGTTCTTCCTCAAGGTTCGGTTGCGATGAACCATTTGTTGCATCATCATAAGTTGGTAGCGGACCAAATGGAGTGACATATGTGTCTCAATCATCCTCGACAATCATATTATGTAATATGATACATACTTTCATTATCTTAGCGAGATCTCCTTTATCCCAAAATCGTGTTGGATCGCGTATAATTGTGAATCGTGACTATAGCACGCCAAATGCTCGTTCTACATCTTTACGTTGACCTTCTTGATATTTTGAAAATAATCTTATCTTATCACCTTGGGGACGTGAAATTGTTTTAACGAATGTTGCCCATTCAGGATATATTCCATCTCTTAAATAAAAGCACATATTATAGTCATTATCATTAACACTGTAATTTACTTCAGGAGCACGACCTTCTAACACTTCATCAAATACTGATGACCGATCTAACACATTTATATTGTTGTTAGAACCGGCAATTTCAAAGAATGCATGCCAAATCCATACATTTAACCATGCGCTAATCAAAAGTTTATCTTCACTCAATTTTCACTGAGTTATACCTTCTCCCACATTTTTAACTTCGTTAACATCATCATTAAGATCGATAATGTTAGTAGTATCGAAAGTAGAAGCTTGTGTGTATGGAGAATTGTCGTTACTAATAGCTATTTGTGGGGTTCCAAATTGTGGTGGTATATTTTGGAAATTTGGGACAAACGGAAATTGAGAATTTCGAGGATACGAAAAATAAGAATTTGGAAACGAATTTTGAGAATTTGGAATTTGGGGATTGTAGTTTGGACTTTGTGGGTTTAAAAATTGAGAATTTTCAGTATTTGGATTTTGGACATACGAAAAATACGGATTTGGAAATGAATATGGATATTGAGTATTCGAGAACTGAGAATTTTGTGGGTTTGAATTTGGGTGTTTGAAGCTAAATAATTGTTTGGATTCATTTTTTTATGAAAAAGAAAATGTAAATCTCGATTTCAAGAAGAGAATGCAGTGTGAAAAAATTTGATGAGTGAACTTAGTATTTATAGGAAATTTTTTTAGAACGTTAGATTTTTTAAAATTATTCAACGTATATATAACGTTAATATTAACGTTATTATTCAGATGATAGAGTCATTGCATTTCTCCTGTGCAAATAAAAGAAAAGAGATAGTAAGTGGGTGGAAATCTGGTCACGTTACAAAAAAAAAAGAGGAAAAGGCTGCTTCACTTGTCCCAGCCACCAACTCGGGCTCCAACCAGGTCCAAATTTTATTCCAACGCAGAAACATAAAATTGGATCCGTTTGACAGTCTCCCATGCAGCACTCGGGGTTGCATTGGAGAAGGTCTAAGTGTTGGAACATATAAATCATGGTGCTGTGTTTTATGATATAAATTAAAGAGTTCGAAAAGAAGATTAACCTTAATCGCTACAGCGCAAACGACTCAATTCCATGTCTTCTACTGAATTCCTTGATTCCCTTTGAGCGAAGTGTGGCATTCGATCTCCCAAAGTTTCGTCTCCTCAAAACCTCGAAATTCCAAAACCCTAGGTCTCAATTTCGATTTCTGTTGTGTATATTTTTTTCAGCTTTAAGGAGAATGAGAATATATATAGGCTTCAGTAGGGATCATGGACAATTAGGTCGGGCCTTCCAATGACATTCTGGGTCAAGCCCAATGTCATTAAATATTAATTCAATCCACTAAAAAATTAATATTTGCACTACCGTTCCTAATACCATAATTCTTTTATTATTTAATTCGGCTCTTATATTATTTGTTTATTAAATTCCCCACGTTTAAGATATCGCATTTCCATTAATTAAATTAATCACTGACAATTAATTTAATTAATATCTTATTTATCCTTGATCATCCACTCAACCTTATAATTATGTGAAAAATTAATCTGCCTGCAGGGCTTCACATAATTATCTTTATGAGCTTTCAAGAGGACATCATCAACCCGAATATTATCAGGACATGGATTCCTTCTGTAATTAATATCCCACTCTGCATGCAATGTCATTGCTCAACACATAATATTGTAATTAATAATTAATTACATCTTATATGAATCAAAGCATGTGCAGTGCATACAAGTGTCAATCACTACATCCGGATTAAGAACCTAAGCAATAATAATATCATAGAATCTTAGTTCTTCTTAACTATCAGAATAAAAGAACAATTCTAATATTTTGATCCTGTTCAATATACACAAAGTATACAAGTATTATTCAAGAATCAAGATAAACTATTCCCAAATAATACTTCAGTCATTCCAGTGGTTTGTCTAGTACCACTTAGACTGTGAACCTTTATTATATTATATATAGACACTGATAATCTAATCTTCTGTTATCCCATTTGATACTAGATTATCCATAATATATAATAAACAGACAATGTAATAATATGCAATCAAGATTCTCAATAAAATGGTCAATGTTTATATACTTCAAATGAATAGTTCAGTATAAAACCCAACAATCTCCCACTTATACTCAAGCTATTCTTTGAGTATATCAGTGTTTATTACAAGCAATCCACTACCAGTTTAAATAACTACTATGTGACCAGACATCTGATTCCTATATGTCTGAAAATCTGAATCGGTATATCCCACATGCAACAAGGCTGAGGCCTTGTAAAATTAACATATACTTCTTAGTCCTTCGCAGGTACTTAAATATTGTTTTTACTGCAATCCAATGTTCCTGACCTGTATTAGACTGATATCTACTGACCATGCCCATGGCAAAACAAATATCAGGCCTCGTACATAACATCGCATACATTAAGCTTCCACATGTTGAAGCATAAAGAACTGCTTTCATGTTCTCTATCTCTTTAGGTTTTGTAGGACACTGCTCCTTCGATAGAGAAACTCCATGTTTGAAAGGTAAATTACCCTTCTTACAGTCCTGCATGTTAAAAAGAGTCAATACCTCATCAATGTAAGGTTCTTGAGATAAAGCCAACATCCTTTTCTTGCGATCTCTTATTACTTTGATCCCAAGGATGTATGCGGCTTCACCTAAGTCCTTCATTTCAAATTGTTTGAACAACCATGCCTTAATTGATGACAACATCTCTACATTGTTTCCAATGAGTAAAATGTCATCTACATATAGCACTAGAAAAACCACTGCATTTCCCTCACTCTTCCTATACACACACGGTTTGCTTGTACTCTGATCATATCCATATGACTGGACTGCCTGATCAAAACGAATCTTCCAATACCTGGAAGCTTGTTTCAGTCCATAAATAGACTTCTTAAGCTTACACACTAGATGTTCTTGGCCTTCCTTAATGAATCCCTCTGGTTGCTGCATATAGATGGTTTCCTCAAGACATCCATTAAGGAAAGCTATCTTGACATCCATTTGCCAAATCTCATAATCGAGATGAGCTGCTATAGATAAAAGAATCCGGATTGACTTAAGCATAACTACCGGCGAAAAAGTTTCCTCATAATCGATCCCTTCTTTCTGAGTATAACCTTTCGCAACAAGTCTTGCCTTCCAGGCTTTCACCTTTTTATCAGATCCTCTTTTTCTCTTGTAGATCCACTTACATCCAATGGGTTTTACACCTTTGGGTGGTTCCACGAGCTCCCAGACTTGATTGGAATACATAGATTCCATCATAGATTGCATAGCCTTATGTCATAGATCTGCATCCTTATCTTGTAGTGTTTCTTCGTATGTCCTGGGATCCTCATCATGTTCACCAGAGACTAAGTCCGAAGACTCTCCCAAAAACATGAATCTCTCAGGTTGTTGAACAACCCTCCCACTACGATGAAACACCGGTGCGGTATTAGTGATAGGCTGTGCATTTACTTGTGGTTGTTCTACTTGTACTATCGGCACATTAGGATTATCTGTTCCTCCCACTAATTCCTCTAAAACAACAGTACTCATGGGTTTGTGGTTCATTATATAGTCTTCCTCTAAGAATCTAGCATTGGTGCTAACAATGACATCCTGATCCTTAGGACTATAAAACAAATAGCCTTTCGTTCCCATGGGATAGCCCACAAACAGCCTCACTTCTGTACGAGAATCTAACTTAGTCGCGTTCTTGTTAAGCACATGTGCTGGACAATCCCAAATCTGAATGTGTCTTGGACTTGGATTGTCACTAGTCCACAATTCTATCGGAGTCTTAGGAACCGACTTAGAAGGTACTAGGTTCAGAAGGTAATCCGCTTTTTCTAAAGCATGTCCCCAAAATGACTTGGGTAAATCTGAATAACTCATCATCGATCTAACACTCTCCAACAGAGTTTGGTTCCTTCTCTCTGCTACACTGTTCTGCTGGAGTGTGCCAGGTGCAAAAAACTGGGATGTGATCCCATGTTCTGATAAATATTTCCTAAATTCTCCAAGTAGATATTCGCCACCACGATCTGATCGTAATGACTTGATACTTTTACCAAGTCATTTCTCCATTTTAGATTTGTACTCCTTGAATTTATCAAAGCACTCAGACTTACGGCGCAACAAGTAAATGTACCCATATCTTGAATAATCGTCAATGAAAGTGACGAAATACTCATAACCACCTCTTGCTTGGATATTCATAGGTCCACATAAATCAGTATGAACCAACTCTAACACTTCTTTAGCTCTATTCCCCTTTGCCTTAAAAGGCCTGTTAGTCATTTTACCTTCCAAGCAGGATTCACATACTGGAAATGGCTCCACTGCCAATGAGCTTAAAGGCCCGTCTACTACCAGTCTTTGAATCCTCCTCAAGTTAATATGACCTAATCTTAAGTGCCAAAGAAGTGTTTGGTTCAAACTAGAAGGTTCCTTTCTTTTATTAGTGATAAAAGATGTGTTATTTAATACCCTATGTTGTAGTTGCAGTGCAGGTTGTCTAGGATTAATAATGTACAAATTGTCTTGCAATGTACCAGAACATATAACTTATTTATTCATCATAATAGAAACATTACGATCCAAACAAACATTATAACCATCCAAAGCAAGTTTAGAAACCGAAATCAAATTCCTTCTAAAAGAAGGTACATAAAGACAATTGTTCAAAACCAAAATCTTATTACAACCAAAAGATAAAGTAACGTCTCCCACTGCAACTACTGCTACTTTCGTAGCATCACCCATGAACACATATATCTCGCCATCTCTAAGCATTTTGGATTGCTGGAACCCCTACATAGAATTACAAACATGGCCAGTGGCTCCTGTATCTACACACCAAGTGCTCGTAGAAATAGCCGCTATATATGTTTCCGTAATTAGAGAAAGAGACATACCAGTTTTGTTCTTCTTAGAAAGAGGACAATCATGTTTCCAGTGACCCGACTGCTTGCACCTGAAGCACTTACCCTTAGGCTTCTTCACAGCATCCTGAACTCCCAATGGTTTCACAACTTTCTGTTCATGAGCCTTTTTCTTCTTCTTCTTACCTTTCGGTTTAGAAGAAGAACCTTTCTCAGCCACATTCACTTGGACATTCTGCTGAAACAATCCTTCAGCTGCCTGAAGCTCTGTCAGAAGTTCCGCAAGACTATACGACCTCTTGTTCATGTTGTAATCAAGTGGAACTGCTCAAAGCCTTTGGGCAAACTCATAAGGATGATATCGATTTGCGTTTCTGCATCAATCTCAGCACCAAGGACCTCCAGTTCATTTATATGAGACATCATTAAAAGAACATGGTCCCTTACAGGTGTTCCTTCAGCCATCTGAGTGTTCATTAGAGATTTCATTGCTACTTGCCTAGCAGCCCTATTCTGATCTCCGAAAAGTTCCTTGAGATTAAAAATCATATCCCCAACAGTGGCCATGGCCTGATGCTGATGCTGCAAAACACCCGACATTGCTGCCAGAATGTAACATCGCGACATCTCATCTGCCTTAATCCACTTCTTATAATACTCTTTATCCTCATCCGGAGCATCAGCAGCAGGCTGATCCGGTTTGGGTTTAATAGAACAAAATTTGTACTCCTCAGCAGTCAACACTATATCCAAATTACGTTTCCATTCAATATAGTTAGGTCCGGTAAGTTTGTTATCCTTAAGTATGGTGAAAAGTGGATTAAAGCCCATTCTATCCTGAGAATCATACATATAACACATAATTAGAATGTCGCACATAAAAACTTAATACTTATAGACTCATCTAACTATTAATTAAGATTAATGTACTAACACTTAAACACCATAAGTATCTGGTACGCCACGATGGGTGACATATATACCACCTATATTTGTTTAAATGTTACTTCGTTCCTATTACTAAATAGTATGCCACGTTAGGGTGGTCTCTTACTACCTTTCATAGCTAAGTGTATACCATTATTTAAATCTTAAATTGATCCCTTAAATCAGACCTTTCCATTTGATGTATCAATGGATAAATCCCAGATATTTTTGGAGAAGTCACATCGGTCTTGCTTAATGCCCAACAACCTAGTCAGAAATATCCATTATCAACATCAATCAAGGAGTGTCCAATTAGTATGTCACGTTGGGGTGATCTTACCTTTCAATATTCGTGATTAATTTAAGAAGTTTGTTCTAGTAATATCCTTAACACTACCGGACACCATAAATCATACGCCACGATGGGTGACATATATACAATTCATAATTGTCTTAGTGTTAAATTACATACAAACAATAATGGATGACCATGTGACTTAATATCAAATTAAACCCCTCTCCCACTTAGTATTTTACTTGTGAGGATTTTAATCTAGATGTATCGTCCTATGTTATTTCTTCGAATTCCACATGTATCACAAAGAACAATACAAACCACGTATAACATAGCAAGATACACATCATGATTAAGCATAATAAACATAACCCTATGTCCATGTCGTTCTAGAATACTAAGGTTAGTATCACATGACATGAAACACATATATAAGACACGTATAATAGCAATAATCAAAACAAGTGGATAATAAATATGTAAAACATATTAATAAACCATCCACTATTATGACCTCATCCAAATTTTAATCCAAAACACAGCAGTGCGGATCGAACTTGGATTTCTGAAAACAACAAATCGCTGTTTTCGGGCTGTAAACGACGTCAAACGCCTTATATCCGCGCGAGTGATAATATCAGTTTTGTTCAGACGCCCGTTTCCTTTTCCGAAAGGTATTTTCGGGAAAATTCGGACACAGTACGCAAAATCAGCGAAACTCCTCAGAAACCAGCAAGTAGTAGCGGAAGCACTTCTTCTCTTGCAGCTCCGTTGATAAATCAATTACATACAAACAAAACTGACCTATTCTTGTTGAGCCAATCTTATCAAGTGACACTTTACTTGATACAGTGCTCACCACCCAGGAACTACATCTTGATGGTCAGGGAGTGCATGCTGGGGCACATCCTAATGACACCATCACAAACACAGGGGTTCCAGAGGTTTCACTTCACCCCCTGTGGATGAGAGTGTAGTATCTCCCAGTCACATTATTACTAATGTGATTGGAGACATCTCTTCACAAAGGTTTGAGAGTGAAGAAGCAACTCATCCCATGCAAATGAAGGCTTCTTCCCCTCTCATAGAGATTCCATCTCTGAGTCATCAAACAGATATCCCATCTACTACTTCACATGTGGTAATTAAAGATGCATCTAAGAAGTTAGATGTTGAAATCGCCACAAGATCTAACTTTGTACCTTTACCAATCCATGAATGGCTACAGCCTGTGAACCCGGATACTCATGCAGAACCATCAATTGTTCCTCCCCTTGTCCAAAATTCTGAAGATCTAGATGACCTCTACATGGATCAGTTGCATGGAATTCAAACTATGGTTCAACAGTATGCCACAACCTCTCTTCCCAATGACCAATACAGAGCCATTCTCCTTGCTCATCATGAAGATGTTCAAGAGCAAAGAGAAAAGATTGTGGATGAAGCTAAAGAACATGAAAATATGGATGCTTGGCTCAGTGAGGATGCTCAAACAACATTGGCAGAAGCTCTCAGAGATATTAGACAGGAGTATCTCACATCAATTAGCTCTTCTGAAAAAGAAATCACTCCTGCTCAAATGTATGATATTCTAAATGAGCACCACAAATTCCACATCCGGTCAATGCATCAAATTGGCAGAATCTGTGGAGAAACATCTGGCTTTTGGCTTGGACATTTCTACAATGATCAAGGCTTTGTACAAGAATTCTTATGGTGACAGAATTCCCTCTACTGTCCCAGTAAGAGAAATGGTTGTATCTGATTATAACATTCTACTGCAGAAAGCCAAGGAAGCCTTTGATGAGAAATTCTATGGTCCCAAACCTTCTACTTCATCTACCTCATCTACATCTCAGAATCCAGAAATTGTTGCTCTTCAAAGAGAAATGATTTCTCTCAAGCAAGCGAATCAGGACCTTGCTACTTCTGTCATTCTCATGAGTGAGAAGGCTGATCAAAATTCTACGGATCTCAATCATTCTATTCAAGCCCTACAAGCCCAAATAGCACTCTTAGTGGCATCTCAATCTGAAATACCTGCTAACAAGCCTAAGGGGGAGAAAAATGTATCCAAGAACGAGGCAACTAAGAGAGAGACTAGAGCATCTTCATCTAGAGCTAAGAAGGCAAAGGCAACTGTGATTGAGAGTGAGGCTAAGAAGGTAGCAGAAGAAGAAAAAGAAGAAATAGACACCATCACGGAAAAAACTCCTCTCATCAGAAAGAAAAGACCAAATCTACCATCTCCTTCTGACAAAGGCAAAAATGTGGAAGTTGTAGTATAGGTTGAGAGTGTGCAAGCTAAAGATAAAAGTGTTCAGACATTGGATCATGAATTACTAGTGTCTTACAATGTGCCAAGTATCATCAAGGATACAAGACAAGAGGATGTTGTTAAGTTTAAGGGAGTTCTCACTATTGTAAAAACTCAAGAGATTGCAAATCTAGAAGAATTTCATGATTTTGCCTTCTTTGAATATCTAGAGACTCTCAAGACTCAAGTAAGAGGCTCCAACCACTTCTAGTATATCAAATCTCTCCAAGATGCAATTCTGTATGTCACAGTGATACTTAAGCAAATCTTTCAAGAAAATCCATTTGATGTTATCAACACTAACTACCTATTTCATCTTCACATTGAAACCATTCAGAGCCTAAACTCAAAGGAAATGGAAGTCATCCAGGACAAGATTGAGAAGTTTGGACCAGTTGAGAACAAAAATCTCTATGATACCATTGAAAAACAAAAGAGAGAAAAACTGCCTGAAGTGATCTCTAGTCCACTTTCAGTGCTATATCCATCAAAGAGTAGTATTGCTTCTCTGATAGATCTATTATCATTCATCTGATAGAGCAATTATCCAAAAGAGAAAATCTTACCAATGATGAAAGAGAGGTGATCTCACAAATGAGAAGTTTCATTGCAAGCCTAGTCAACTTGCCATCTCCAATTGCCTCTAAAAGAAATGATAAAGATGACAGGAGTGATAAAGATGGTCATGGCAAAGGGAGTGATAAGGGTGACAGTTCTTCAAAGAGTAACAAGGGAGATAAGGCAATAAGAAGAATGATGATGATGATGATGATGATAAGAGAGATGGTGATGGCGGAGCTGAAAATACAAGATCTATAAGACACTATGGAAGAAGGAGTGACAAACAGTAAACCAAGAAATGCACTAGTGATACTCTCACCACATCACAAGGCTCAATGTCTAGGGTGGATGTCACTCATGCAGTTTCTCAAAAGTCTATCACAATGGTTTCTGAAACTGTTATGTCACCTCCAACTCCAAGTAAATCAATTCCAACAGAAGTGAGCAAGAAGAAGTCTCCTTCTAGGTTCATAATGAAAGCAACAGCCAATGGGGTAATAAGGAAGAAAATCAGTAAGAAACTCAAAGAAGGGTTGAAGCTGTCAGAAAAAGGAATTGTGAACATTGTTACTTCAACAAGGATCAAGTCAGTTCCAACTCACAGAAGAGGTCTGAGCAAAGGCTTCACTACTAAACCAATTGAAGAACCACTGGATGTCAAACCTCTGGACAGTTACATAGAAAAGGATGACTTGAGAATAATTGAAGCCAACAAGATTTGGGGAGTAAAGATTGTGAAGAATGAACTTTTTGCTGAATTCATGGATGGTACATCAAAGAAGATCACTATTTCTAATAACAAAGGAACAAACATTCATGAGTTGATCAGGGTTATCAGTCTTCTAGATGATTCTGATTCAACTCACAAGCTTTGGAAAGTTGGTCTAGCTGAGATGATTCAATCAAAAGAGAAGAAGAAGATTGAGAAGACTGAAAAGAGACAAAGAGATTGGGAAATGAGAGAAAAGGAATTAGAAGAAATGGAGAAGAAGTCTGAAGAGTACAAAGCACAAGGTAAAGCTCAAATCTATAGTGATCCTCCAATGTTTGATCTAAAGGATGGAACTGGTAGAACTTCTAAAGTTAGAATTGAATATCTCAGTAGCTATCCAGTTGCCACCTTAAAAAGAGTTATCGAAGCTTTGAAGGATTCTCCACTGATTGAAGAAATGATCATTGTTCAAGACTACAAGAGCTACATTGTTGCTGCTGAAAGTAAGACTCATGCACCTCCTCCTCCCTGAGTCTACTTTAAATGATTATATGTATCTTTGTCCTTGTTCAGACTGTCTATTTATGACAAGTTGATTATTCTGCAATTTGAGTTGTCGTGTTTATTCTGTTAATTGTAGATAGACTTGTTATCAGGAGTGAATTTGTGATTAACTGTCTTACTCACAAATTGGGGGAGATTGTTAGTCATAGAGGCATTCCTGTAAAACATAAATAACAAGCTTATAGTATTGTGTCACTTTGTGTCACTTACTTGACCCTTTAACTAGGGGATCCCTTTGTTCCTAAAGGTTCTACATCTCTGTAAACTCAATATATGTAACCATGTAATAAATTCTAATTATGACTTGGAAGAAGATCACTAGATCATGCCTCAAGACATTTGAAGACAAGATGAAGAATAAATATGTTACAATATTGAAGAATAAAGTTTGTCTAAGTGATGATTCGAGAAGTGTCAAAATGTACTGATTCGAGAAGTCATACATTCGAGAAGTGCTAAATGTGAAGATTCGAGAAGTCAAGTATTACTGATTCGAGAAGTCAAGTATTACTAGTTCGATAAGTGAAGACAGCTGTCTTTATCAGTTTCAGTATGCACATGGAAAACCTACAAGGAAGCCTAGAAAGACAGTCAATGAAAACAGCTAAAGATATGGATCTGGCAGTATGCAAAACAAAGCAAAGTCACAAGTCGCCATGGTTTCACCAAAATTGTATAGATAGGGTTTGGCAAGCATTTTGTCTAGTACTACTTTTGTATTCGTGAACTGCGTACATGATATTAGTATACAAACTCATATCTTTAGTTGTAAGTTTTTCAAGTTCTTCAATCACGCTAAAAGTTGTATCTCTCTGAGAAAAACGTAGTTGAGAATTCAAGTTCGAATTCACAGTTTGTAGCACCTTTCGATCTAATACAATATTAGATTAAAAGTAAACTTGTGTGTTGTTTCCATTCCGCATTACCCAGTATACAACTAACAAGTTTAAGCTACAAAGAAGAAGATTCAAAAACGAAGATAATTAAAGAAAACACAGATAATATATTCACCCCCCCCCCTCTATATTATCTTCTAGTGAAACTCATATCCAACAAAACTAACAGCATGGATTAATCCCGTGAAATCTTTATTAGCAAACCAAGGAATCTGTAAAGTGAATTTGTAGTGATTGATGGACTCGACAAGATCCTGGCAGTCCGAGAAAATTATGACTCTCTCATGTATAAGTGGACTCTCAGCAATACATTTAAGTAGAAAAATCAACGCATTGTACTCACAAATTAAAGCACATGATGCAGTTGAAGGTCCTAAAAGAAAGATTAAATTATTTTTAACATCCTGTAAATACCCTCCAATGCCACTTTTGCAGTCTTGTATTGTTGTTTTCCTCCATGAGCCGTCGATAAAACCACACAAGCTACTGAGATTTTTGTAACTTTCTTTTTGAGGCACTTTATTGTTCCGTAATATGGCACCCATCGAATTTTTAAACCAAATGTTGTTATCCTTAGTGGAAATTAGACTTAAAGCCTCACACCAACTTTGAGTACGATACAGAATTGTGAACTCCACTTCATTCTTTGAGATTCTTTTCCCTTCGAAAACAAGAAGGTTTCTAAAAAGTCAGATGGTCCAAAAAGTTGCAGCAACGATCGTTCCCCAAGCAATTTTGATATTAGGACCCGTGAACATCTTGAAAGAATTCCAGATAGTGACTTTTGAAATATGAACTCCCCGCCACTTGTTAACAAACTCCCAAGACCAAGAGGCAATTTCGCACTCCCAAAATAGATACTCCACAGATTCTTCATGACTGGAACACCACTTACAATACGCAGAAATAAAATCAGTCCCAATCCTTTCTTTTAAGAACTGAGCAGTAGACAGGTATTTTGTCAAAATCTTTCACAAAAAATTTGGACTTTTGGTGGTATTTTTAGCTTCCAGATGAAACTGAATTCCCACCTTGGAGAATCCAAATTATCTTCCAAAGTGTTGTAATAGTCTTTCACAGAGAAAGGCTTACCACTATGAGTCCAAACTAACTGATCTGGAATGTTTTTGAGTTGCTCAGTGGAGAAGAATTCCCAGAGCTTACTAACTTCTCCTTTCTCCCATTCTCTTAATGATCTCTTCCATAACACAGTACTGAATAGTCCATGTTCTTTACACAATTCAATGTAGTTGCGCAAACTTGAATAATTCCAGAGAGATATGGCAAATAATCTAGGAAACAATTTGTTCAAAGGAGAAAAGGGCTTCCAAATATCAAACCAGATTAGGATTTGTGTGCCATTTCCTAGTGACCATTTAAAGTCAGAATGTCGTAGTTTGCCTCCCAGTTCATCACTAGTGGCCACACTAAAAATGTTTCTCAATCATATTAGATAAACTTTTCCCTTTAAGACCTTCCTCCAAGGTATCACCAATATGACATTGATATTTGGCTCGAATCTATATGTTTCATTTTGAAGATCTTTCGTTGTACCACCTCGGAATCCACTTACTGAGAAGAACAGTGTTTCTAGAATGTACATCTGAGATACCAAGGCCACCGTGTTCTTTACGGAGAATAATTTTCTTCCAACTAATATGATGCATTTTCTTTGAAATTTTACCTTTGGAATTTACTGTACCCCAGAAAAAATCCCTTCTTATCTTCTCTATATTTTGACAGACACTGGAGGGGATTTTGAAGAGGCTTAACCAGTACGTAGGAATATTGTCTAGAGAAGAGTTTAACAAAACTAATTTCCCTGCTTTATTCAAAGAATTCGATTTCCATTTCGCTAGCTGAGAGGACATTCTTTTTAAAAAAGGATCCCAGAATACCTTCCTTTTTATGAGAGATGCCAATGGGTGCTCCCAAATAGATGAGAGGCCAGGAGCCTACTTTGCAACCTAATAAACTTGCTCCTTATTGTACCAACTATGAATCTTTAGAGAGGGAGTAAAGGCTGCTTTTATTGAAGTTAATGTTCAAACCCGAGACTAATTGAAAACATTGCAGCATACTTTTGATTGCCTTCATTGAATTCAAATTCCTTTCCAAAAAGAGAATAGTATCATCTGCAAATTGCAGATGTGTAATTTGCTCTTCGGATTGAGGCAAAGAGACACCATTAAAGAGACCCAAAGATTTTGCTTTGATTAGCATCTGATTAAGTACTTCCACAAAAATGTTGTAAAGTAACGGGGAGAGAGGATCCCCTTGTCTGAGGCCTCGATCGGGGGAGAATTCCGTTATAGGTGATCCGTTAAAAAGAACTGAATTTTTTTATAAAATGAAGGAGCTTTTTGATCCAACTGATCCACTTACTACCAAATCCTAACTTTTCTAGCAATTCACACAAGAAATCCCAATTGACTGTGTCAAACACCTTCTCAAAATCTAATTTTAGAATGAAAACCCCTTTGTTTTTAGATTTCATGGCGTGGAATGCTTCATTTGGCAATAGGATGTTATCCGCTGCAAGTCTATCTTTTGTGAACACAAACTGAGTGTTATCAATCAATTTATTCATGACATTGCTCAATCTGATGGCAAGAACTTTAGTGAACAACTTTGAGGTAGAATTTATATTAGGGATCAATGTGATGAAAGAAGAGTTAAAACCTGACGGAAGAGGATTTTCACTGCAGAAATTTTTGAAACATTCAAACACTTTGTCTTTAATGTGAGGCCAAAACTCTTTGATAAACCAATATTGAAACTATCTGGCCCCGGTGCTTTTTCGTTCGCCATTTGCTTTAGGGGGCCATTCAATTTCTTCCAAAGAGAATTCATTCTCTAGCCAATTAGTTTCAGTGTCATCAAATTTCCCGTAGTCAAAATCCTTTGATTATCCTTTGTAGAGAAGAACTTATGAAAATACTCGAAAAAAGCATTTTTTTTTTATCAAATCTGGTGGGGACAACCATTCTTCATTCCACCAATGTTATTTTTATGTTTTCTTCTTCTTATTGTTTGGTGAAAAAACCTCGTGTTCCATTCACCTTTCAAGCTCCACCTCAAACGTGACTTTTGTCTTAAAATATCATCTCTAAGTGAATAAAGATTTTCTATAATTTAATTTGTTTACCAATGAGAAAATATATATTAAAATATGAACAATATGCTAAAAGTTATTAAAAATGATATATGCATCACCCAGTTTATAAGTTAATTTATTATAAATAAAATAACTCGTTTTTGATTGGTCGGTTGGTTGGTTATCGACTTAGTATAATAAATAGGTATCATTATAATGCAGAGGAGATACATGTATATGAATATCGTTAGATGCAATATTAAGAGTATATTTTTTATATTAATATATAAATTACTCTAAGAGATTTAAGGTTTGAATCATGTCAACAAAATGTTATAATTAAATATTTTAACCAATTATTTTAAAGATAATTTTAATTTCAATATCTAAACTACTTTCATAAATTTAAGATTTATATTCGGTCAATAACATATCATAATTAAATATTTATATTATATATTTTAAAAATACAAGCATATGATTAATTTTTTAAAAAAACATTATATTTTATTGTTTTATATAATTTGTTGTTCTATTAATATAAAAAATATATATTAATATAAATACTCAGATAAAACAATATAACAATTTATAACAATTTATAATGCTAGAGGTACTGAATTGGGATACAAAATTTAGGTACCGAATGATGTGGCATTGTTGAGGTGTCAATTTGGAATGTTTTAATTGGTGATATTGATGTAAATGCGGGAGTTCCATTAATTTATAGCCAATTAAATAATGACATGTGTCATTTTGTACCTATTTTTGTACCAAATTCCGTACCGTTAGCATTATTCAAAAAATAATTACTGCATCGCAAGCGTATATTTTTATTTTCTCGACTAAGCAGACCGCCCTCTTCCTTGAATTCGAAATCAGCGGTTTGTAGAAATGGAAACAGCCATATCTTCGGTGGTGGACAAGATCAAACACCTCGCTGCTTCTACCCAGGACTTCGCCGACGGAGTACTCCGCCGCCGCCACGCCTCTAATCGCCGCAATCCAGTAACTATTTCTATTTCGATTATTTTTCATTTCTACTCTTTTTTAGGAATGTTTAAATATAATTGAGTTTTATTACATTTGTAATTTACTTGTGGAGCATATTGTACAGTTTCAATTGAGTTGTTATAGGTTTCTGGTTTAGGTTTTTATGAGTTGTTGAAGCTTTATTTAGTCGTATATTTCGTAACTAATGCAACATTGTTCGACACTTTAAACAAACACTTTAGCTACGCATATTGGACAGGCAGGTCAATTGTATATAGGTTTTTATGTGGAAGCTTAGCTCTCTCTCGTAGACGATGGTTTTTTTAATCGTTCTGTTGCTCTTATGAAGCTCAAATTATTCACACATGTAATGTATGCATTGTTTAATTCATTTGTTCCTTGAGTCGTCTTTAGAATTGCTTACTGGTTTATACTAATACTATTATAAGAACCGTCACAAAGTCTTTCTAAAAGATTCTTATCGTCTTTTCTTGAAATATAAGATACTCTTTTGGTGATCAAAAAATAAATAAATTATAAGATACTCTTTTCACCTTCTGCGCAAGATTTATAAGAAGCTATACTGATATTATTGGTTTGACAGAAAGTGAATTTAATGTACTTATTCCTTTGCTACTAATTTATAGACCAAGGAGATTTCCCTTTAGACAATCGGCCAATCAAAAAGGTACTAGAAAAGTGAAAGCGTGTATGAATAGCCATATAATGAATGTAAGGAAGTTACATTTGCAAGTCATGCAGCAGAGACTATGTTATATATAGCAAAACTCTTTGTTGGCTTGTTCGTGCAAAATATTGTGGATCCTACTTTGTTGTCGACTATGAAACTTTACTTTCAATTTTGCACCACCCTATTCTCTGTTTCGCTGTTAATTTTACAGTCTGACAAGTTGTTGCATAAAAAAGATGACCATTGATTAATTTTTCATGGGGCTTTATATCTCTTCCATAAATGTTTTTCAGATTGAAATCTTGAAGCGGTTGCAAAGAGAAGCATTTTCAGATCTTATGAAAATAAGGGACAGACAAGACAAAGTGGAACGGCTGCTTTTGCTTAATAAGACTTCCAAGGGAAGCCCATTTCAAGAAGCCAGCACTACACTAAGGGGGAATATCGATGTATTGGCGGCCTTATTAATGTTTGATCATGTTGATGAACGGCATCAAGATGCATTCCAGAGAGCAGGAATAAGAACAGGTGTCAATTCACTGTTCACTTTTCAGACAACTCTTCGAGAAACAGATACTCTCACTGCAGAGTTTGCTACAAGAGGAAAAGACCAAGACGATGTCCTAGGCAGTCCACTTTCCCTGGAAAAAGTTCATTATAGAGCAAATATCAGTGATTGGTTCTCCATTGTTTCTACCCCTGTGGGAGCTCAATGTAAAGATTTCACAATCAAGAAAAGTTCTTTCCAGGTATCCCACTTGGTAATGTCTGGTGAATCATATTTTATTCCAGGGTTTTTATACCATAATATTGAAGTTTCTGTTGGTTCTTAGAATCTGATTGAACACTAATTGGTGTCACGAGTCAGAGAAGTTTTCATTGCGTAGATGTGCAATTATTAGTCACACTTAAGTTAAAAGTTCTGTAGCAACTAATCATGAGTGGACAATATTGATTAACATGTGAATGCTTAATGTCGACTTGTAGTAAGTGCTTTTTGATCGTTACACTTTTCAAGAGCAAACGGGAAGCTATGTCTATGAAGTCCTACATTAGATCAGCTAGACTGACCGTAAACTTTATCTTTGCAAGTAAACTTGTAAAAGTTGCAACCATATATAAACTTGTTAAGATAAAATTGCAACCTCATATATGGTTGTGATAAATTTACTGCATATGAATCACCTTTATTGCATATATGGTTGCAACTTTTTTTGCATATGAATCACTTGTAGAGATAAAGTTTGCAAATGTCGTGGGATTCCAGTTTCTTACCTCAGCCAAGTTTTTGTTGCGATAAATTATTTTTAGCCTTCTGATCTCTCTTTGTGTTTTGATAATGTTATTTTGCAGGAAAAGCAGCCAACCAATTGTTCATTTTCTGGGCCTCCTTTCTTGAATGAGCAGAGTGGCAGTGCTATTGGCCTGATGGTTAGAAAATCGAATGTAGTTGCTTCATTGGCACATTTTGTCTCTGAACTGGGAATGCAGTCTAATTCTGCCGGACTTGTCCATTGCTTCAGCACCTTTGGGCAAGTTATGTGTCAACTTTCAGGAAATACAAAACTGTCTCTTTTAGGCATACATCGAGTGCCTAGATTTTCAAAACAACAGGTCAAGCTTGGAGCTATGGTGATTCCTGTAGGAATCTTCAAACGTGACAAACATCCTGAAAGTTTCGTTGGAACATCTAGTTCATCATTTCTGACAAATGCTGAAGAAGATGTTCCTTCAGGATCAATAGCGCTCACATTAGAGACAGAGCTTGATGATAGTACTAAGATAGGAGGTTGGATTGAGATGCAAAAATCAAATCCAAGACATCTAGAGTGGGCTGTTACAATGGCTGATACACCTGATGATGACTTTGGATGGGGTTTAAGCCTGGGTGGATTGGTCCAAGGTCCAAAAACTTGGGACCACTTTCAGGTGGAAGCCTTTCTTAGAATGAATTTGGGTGATAGATTTAGCTTGCAACCGGGTCTTGCTTATGTTATGGACGGGACTACTCGATTTCCTGTCGCTACATTGCGTTCTACATGGTCAATGTAAAGTTTCGGGTTCGTGAATAGTAGACTCGAATATTGATATTTTTATAAAATATATCTTAGTCTCCGTGATTGATTAATGTATGTTATATATTTGTGCCCCTCAGACTTAAAACTAGGTTTTTTTATCAAAAAGAAAAGGGTAACCTTTGTCCTATCACTTGTAGTTGCATGCGTTGGTGGTTCTTTTGTAAATTTACTTGGTTATATCAAGATTTAAGTAGGCAAAATGAAGAGAAAATAGAAAACCAAAACAGTATCAAATAAAGTAGGCAATGTATGTTATGTTACATGTTTACCGAAGGCTGAAACACGTACTAAAATGAGTTGAGGGATCGTTTTGTTTAAAAGAGTTTGAAATCAGAAATCGATGATAAGAGTTGAGAATTTGAGGTATCATGTATTTGGTTCAGTCCTCAAATGAAATTGTTTAATTTAAAATATAATAGATAACTTAATTTTTGTTATTATATTGCATATAAGTATACACTATACATTTAAGTTAAATTATTATACAATTTACAAACAAAATATCTCTTCTATGTATAATAGGAGAACAATGAGATAATTTAAGGATATTTTGAGCCAATAAACCCCCTGTGAAGTTGTCATTTTACCCTTATATATTAAGAAATTACATGTCATGTCACTACTCTCTTATCTGGAGGAAAAAATTAAGTAAATAATGTTTTAGTCAATAATCAAACCCTTGACATTCGCTAAAAAAGTCATCCTTCTAACCATTGAGCTACATGATTCTTTTTTATTTTGAACTAAAAATCATGACATAAACCTCACATCTTTCTTATCCTATATTTATTATTATTTAAATTTTTGAGTAAAAATTAAGGTGATTTATAATATTTATAACTTTATTTTTTTAATACTTAAAATATCATACAGAATCATATATACTATCAGTCTTATAAAATATTAATATTAAGTTTTAAAAACAATATTATGTGTGGTGTTTTTTATCTTTCTTTTAACTAAACAGATATTTTGTATATGTATCGATAGCTATAATATATTCTATTTTCGTGCATCAGAATCGAACTTTTCTTGTACTACGCAATATATTTGAATTATTCAAATATTTAATATATAAAATGTATTATTAAACATTGATATAACATAAATAACATATTACAAGTAGTTTATTTATATATTTATGACTTATTTATTTTTAAATTAATTAAAATTAGTGTTAAAACATGTGTAAAAATTAGACAATAATTTAGGTATGGGCGATCGGTCACTTCGGGGTCGGGGAGACTCCGAACATGAACTCATTCGTCGAACCCGCCTCAATCCTCGAACGAGAATTACTTTATTTATCGCACAATAATAATTGTTAAATAGCACATATTGATAACATGTATACATGATATTTATAATTATTTGTTCTTATCTATACTACAAGTATAAAGTCAGTGTGATGCATACGACATTCATATTCTTCTTATTTTACATTTATATTTACTTTGTTTGAAGTTCATCTTAAATTTGAATAGTTTTATGTGATTGTTGAACTTAATGTTGAATTGACGTGTGTGTTTCTGTTTGAGAGTGATTAAATTGTGTTTTAAGAGTTTTGTGTTTAACAATATTTTAAAAATATATTTAATTAAAATTGTTGTTTTTAATAAATTAATGTCAAATTGCAAAAGAAAAGAGACTAAAGTGCAAATATCAGAATATGAATGTCGTATTGACCGGCCGACTACCAAACTATATTTTGAATAAAATTGTTGTTTTTAATAAATTAAATAAAGTAGTAAAAATAAAAGAATTAAATTACAAATATCAAAATATATATATATGTGTGTGTGTGTGTAAAATAACTAAAAACATAAATAAAACATATGAAAAACTATTTGTTTTGAGTAAAAATATTGTAAAATGCGAGATAATAAAAATAAATAGATAGTACAACAAAACAATTAAATGAATTATATATTCTAAAATTTTGATAATAATTTGTGTAAACAATAAACAGATTAAAATATATAGTTCATAACAAATTTAAAAAAACATGATATTGCATATTGTACATTATGATGAGATCAAATCACATTATACAGCCCGAGTTATTTAAAATTATAGTCCCCGATCAATCAAATTATCTATATAAATTAAAGTAAGTACATTGTAACAGATGAAAAAAATGTGCAACCATACCTAGAAAAAAAAAATTAACCGCAAAAAATAGAAATTTATGTTAATTGCTAAAAAAATGACCCGTGTTTTAATTATTAAAGATGTGTATTTTGAAAAAAAAAAATAAAGGATGAATTCATTGTCAAAACACGGACAGAACTCAGAAGACATATGAGCAATTTTAACTTACGATGATATAAGCAAAAAATATTTATCCATCCATAATTGATCAATTCTCAAGTTCAGAGTTAAAAAAAAGTCTATTTGTTTGAAAGAATTGAAACACATCGAAATGGTACCAAACGTACTTAATAATAGAATGATTTGGCATAAGGTAGTTCCCCTTAAGTCGGTTAGCTACATTGTCCTATGTTCTGAAAGTTAGGTAGACAGAGGAAGAGAAATAAAAATAAAAATAAAAAATGCTTAAAATCAAGAGGTCAGAAGAAAAGACATAAAAGAGTTACAAAAAAAGTTTTAAGAACTGAAAACGCAAGGCCTAAGTAGAGTATTAGAAGATTTAGGAAAGCTTTTAAGTAAAATCAGTACTAAAACCTACAATCTCATACTGCATCATCTTAAAGGCTATTTAGTTTCTAACTTGAATATTGTCGGAGATGAACTAAATGAATGCATCATTTTTGAAGAACTGGAAAAAATTTAGGATTATAATTTTAAAAATGTCTTTTTAATTAGAAAACATTCATATAACACTCTAATTCTATTCTATGATCCACAACAAAATTAAAAACAGACATGATTTATCAAAACTACTCGTATTAGTTTTCACATTATAAACTTCAAAATATTTAAGCAAGTACAGCATAGTCATCACATTAACAATAAAAACTGTATGAACATAAAAAATATACAATCATATATGTCAAATGACATTGATAATACGTAGTTTAGTTTAAAATCACAATTTAAGCTAGCGACCCGTGCCTTGCACGGGTTTTTATGCTAGTTTAATATAAAAAGAGAACAAGGATCCCGGTGTCATACTTGTCAAAAATAAAGTGATCGTGAGATCATAATGCTTTTCAAAAATAGCAAGTGATTTGAATGCAGAAAAAAAAATACTCATAAGTACGTATTTAGGGGATTTACCTAAGTTACTAAGTATGTAATGTATTTTAATGAAATATTCGTAATTATTTTATTATGTTATGCAATTACAAAAATGTCCCTCATGCATTAACATTAAAAACATTTTGTATATATATTTAGAGCATCAAGATATTTTAAGTTTTTATATTAACAATTTAATTATTCACCATCTAGTTAATAAACAAAGCAAATTAAGTAGGTAAGATGTTAGGAATATGTTGTTCTTGATGATAATTATAAAAACACTTAGTAGATTTTGTATTAAGTCATTTTGTAACTGTCAACGGAATGGCATGCTTTGCAGTGTTTCGTTGACAGGAAGCTCATCAACGGAATGAGTGTTGTAGCAATTGCACTGTACAATACTTCACAGTTTGATATGCATTTTGTTGTATGTACTAGATAGGTTTTCTAAGTCATGTTGACTAAGTAATAGATAGGCAAAATAGGTTGGTCAATTGTAAGTATATCATGCCTTGTAATTTTGCCTAAGTGAAGACATGTCAACGGTATGAAGATTACTCTATCAGCGAAACGAGGGATACACCATCAACGGAATGAAGTTTACTCATCAACGAAATGGAGTTTACTCATCAACGAAATGGAGAATAAAGCTATCAACGAAACACATCTCCCTGCTATCAACGAATCATTATTGCTTTTCTGAATAGTTGACAAAGTGATAGTGACAGTTTACTGAACAGATCTAAAGGTGATGTGGAAGTGTACTTTGTATTGAAAACCATTAAAATGGACATGGGGAATAAGGAAACATCCCAGTTTCCAATTGGGCTCTTGGGAGTGATCATAATAAGCATGAAGACAAAAGCAAGGATCTCCAAGGACCACTGGACAAAGGGATGAAAAGCAAACTATTGGCGGTTACCTTTAGTGTACTTTAGTGTAGCCAAAAATAGTATTGTAAACTTGGGGAATATATAACCAAGTGTAGCAGTTAAGATAGAGAAGGAGAAGAAAAACAAATATTAGCTATCTTTGAGAGCATTCTTCTCTACAACTCTGTAACTGAGCAGCTGTGTACTTTTGTATCACAGATTATTTCCGCAATAAAAAAAACACTTCAGTTGGATCATCAAACAATCCAACTGAATTATTTATATCTTGTGTTTTTTATTTATTCAGTTCAGTTTTATTTTATAAAGTGTTTTAAGTTTAAGAAAATATCAAGAATTGTATTCAACCCCCCCTTCTACAATTCTGTTAGGTCATTTGGGATTAACAATTGGTATCAGAGCAAGCTTCTAACATACAAGAAGTTTAAAGATCAAGACCAAAAACAGAAGCCATGGTGAAGAAGGATGCAGGTGTGAAGATACCAGTTCTTGATAAGGACAATTACTTTCACTGGAAAGTAAAAATGCATTTACATCTCATGTCTATGGATGAGAGATATGTAGACTGCATTGAGAAAGGTCCACACGTTCCCATGAAGTTTGCATCTAGAATTGGAGTGCCAGATGATGCTCCTGATGTAGAAATTCCAAAACTTGTCTCAGAATGGACTATTGAAGATCTTGCAGAAATCCATAAAGATAAGAGAACCATGAACATTCTGTTTAATGGTTTGGAGCAAGAGATGTTTGACAATGTCATCAACTGTACAACCTCCAAAGAAGTATGGGACACTGTTAGAACTCTCTGTGAAGGTACTGAGCAAGTTAGGGAAAACAAAATGCAGCTCCTTATACAACAATATGAGCATTTTCATTTTAAAGCTGGTGAAACCCTAAATGACACGTTTAGTAGGTTTCAAAAGCTTTTGAATGGATTAAAGTTGTATGGGAGGATCTATCAAACCAAGGATTCAAACCTTAAATTTCTTAGAGCTCTTCCAAAAGAATGGAAGCCTATGACTGTTTCTCTCAGAAACACTCAAGAGTACAAAGACTACACTCTTGAAAGGCTTTATGGAACCTTGAAGACTTATGAGCTGGAAATGGAGCAAGATGAGGAAATTGAAAAGGTACAGAAGAAGGGTGGATCTATTGCATTGATTGCATCTGTGAACCAACTGGAAGATGACACTAAAGAAGCTGCAAAGGCCACAACTAGTCGAGCTAGTTGTAGAAGTGATGTTAGCAAGGGTAAAGGTAAAATGACAGAAGAAGAAGAACCAGAACCAGCCAACTTGGATGACTTAGATGAGATTGATGAACACATTGCTTTTCTGTCAAGAAAATTCTCTAAGTTCAAGTTCAAGAGAAACTCAGAAGCAAGGCCACCAAGAAGAGACTTTCAACCTAACAAATCAAACTGGATTGAAAAGTCTAAGTCAAAATGTTTCAATTGTGGAATGCTTGGTCACTTTGCTGGAGACTGCAGAAAGCCCAAGGTTGAGAAGGGCAATAGGAAATTTGAGCCTGTTGATTATAAAAAGAAATACTTTGAACTTCTCAAGCAAAAAGAAAAGGCTTTCATGTCTCAGGAGTATGATTGGGCTGGTAATGGTGAAGATTCTGATGATGATGTTGAATATGTCAACTTGGCTCTTATGGCTAACAATCATGAGCAGGAAGCAAGCTCCTCAAGCAACCAGGTAACAATTACTAATCTTTCTGAGCTTTCTAAAGAGGAATGCGATAGTGCAGTAAATGAAATGTCTACTGTATTATATAATTTGCGTGTTACTCTTAAATCACTTACCAAAGAGAATTCAAGAATTAAAGAGACTAATTTGCTCTTAAGTGATAGGAATGCAATGTTAGAAGCACAGCTCATTGAATTTGAGAAAATGAGATGTGTTAGTAGGGATGCTAAGAAGGAACTTGAGAACGTATTACAAAGGGAAGAAATTCTTAAGACACAACTTGAAATAGAACAAAGTGTGATTGCTAAATGGAAAGATGCCAGGAATGTTGCTACCAACATCATTAATGTTCAAGGTATGGAATCTTTATGTGAACAATCATGGAAAAAGAACAAAGAGAAACTAGGGTATGTTTGTGAAACCTTAGAATCAGAAACAGAGTCAACAAACATCAATGATCATTTGTTGAAGGTTGATATGTCAACGGAATGCAATGTTCCGTTGACAGATGAACCATCAACCGATCAGGGAGTTTCGTTGACAGACAAAAGAAAAGATAAACTCACTAGACTTAATGACAAGTATGGTCCTGTCACCAAGAACTTTGTTCAAGGTGAGTCTAGTAAATCAAAGAAAGTTGAGAAGCCTGTTGAAAGAGCTAATGTAGGTCACTTATCCAACAAGCAATTGAAAGATAAGTTAGAGTATGTTCAAGTTGAGGCTAAGGGAAATAAAAGGAATAACAGGAATGGCAAAGTAGGAATTAACAAACACAACAATTACACACCTGATAAATATGCTCCTAGAAAAACATGTGTTAATTGTGGAAGTGTTAGTCATTTATCTACTAACTGCAAATCTATTAAGAAGACTGTTAAAGTGAAAATTCCCAAGCCTGCAATGAATAGTTATATGCCTACAATGCCTGTTATGCCTAACATGTTTGCTCCATATGCACAATTTCAAAATCCATATGCCAGCATGCCATTTTTGTCTAATCCATACATGAATATGTTTAATGTGCCACAAATGCCATGGAATATGAATAACATGTTTGTTCCTCCAATTATGCATGCTAAGAATGAAAATGTGAGCAATCCTCAGAAATCAACACCAAGGATGAAGATTGATTTAAATCAATCTGAGCCCAAGGTGAAAAATGATATAAAAGGAAAAGCAAAGGCTAACAAAACAGGACCCAAGGAAACTTGGGTACCAAAATCGACTTGATTTGGTCTTATTGTGTGCAGGGAGACAAAAGGAATCTTTGGTACTTGGATAGTGGTTGTTCAAGACACATGACTGGTGATTCTACCCTGCTCACAGAGTTTCAGGAAAGAGCTGGCCCTTGTATTGCTTTTGGAGATGACAGCAAAGGCTACACTAAGGGATATGGCTTGATTTCAAAAGAGAATGTCATCATAGATGAAGTTGCATTGGTGGATGGTCTTAAGCACAATTTGCTTAGTATCAGCCAACTTTGTGACAAAGGATTTTTAGTTACTTTTTCTAAAGAAGCATGTGTTGTTTCTAAAGGAGGAAACAACAATGTGGTAATGACTGGATTCAGAAGAGGGAATGTGTACATTGCTGACTTTAGTAGCACAAGTCCAGAAACCATCACTTGTCTTTTCAGCAAGGCAAGCAAGGATGAAAGTTGGCTATGGCACAAGAAATTATCTCATCTGAACTTTAAAGTCATGAATGATTTGGTGAGGAAAGATCTTGCTAGAGGAATTCCACAAGTGGAGTTTTCCAAGGATGGTTTGTGTGATGCCTGTCAAAAAGGGAAACAAAAGAAGGCATCATTCAAAAGCAAGACAGAGTCATCAATTGTCCATCAGCTTGAGTTGCTTCATATGGATTTGTTTGGCCCTGTAAATGTCATGTCTATTTCAAAGAAGAAATATTGTCTTGTGATTGTTGATGATTTTTCTAGATTTACATGGACTTTCTTTTTGCTCTCCAAGGATGAGGCAAGTGAAATCATTATCAATCACATCAAGATGGTAAACAATCATCCTGACTTGAAAGTAAGAAGGATTAGGAGTGACAATGGGACAGAATTCAAGAATTCAAGCATGAAGGTGTTCTGTGAAGAAAATGGTATTTTGCATGAGTTTTCAGCAGCAAGGACACCACAGCAAAATGGTGTAGTTGAAAGGAAAAACAGAACACTTATTGAAGCTGCAAGGACAATGCTAGATGAATCAAAGTTACCAACTTATTTTTGGGCTGAGGCAGTTAATACAGCTTGCTTCACTCAGAATATTTCTTTGATTAATCAGGCCAAAGGAATGACCCCTTATCAGCTACTCAAAAGAAAGAAGCCACTATTGGATTTTCTTCATGTCTTTGGATGCAAGTGCTTTGTTCTGAGAAATCAAGCTGAGCATTTGGGGAAATTTGAAGCAAAGGCAGATGAAGCAATATTTGTAGGTTATGCAGCAGGGAAAGCCTACAGAGTCTACAATCTCAGAACCAACATTGTTATGGAATCTGTACATATTGTCTTTGATGATCTCAAAATTCAGGGTCTCTGTGATGAAGGTTTCCATGAAAGTCTCTCTTTTGAGAATGAGGAAGGAGAACAAATGGATCATGATAAGACTATTGAGAAACAGTCCAAAGTTGTTGTATCTAGCACAGATGAAAGCAGCAGTGAAGATGAAATTGTTGCATTAAGATTGAAAAGAATAGCTGCTAGTAGGCCAAATGGTCATTCCGTTGACAGTCAGAATGGTCATTCCGTTGACAGTCACAGAAATGCTTCCAGGAGTGATCAATTAGGGACAACAAACTCAGGGGGAGTTTCTCAAGGACAAATATCTAATCTAGACAATCATGATCATGAAGCTACTTCTTCAAGAGCAAATCTACCTCCCTCAAGGAAATGGACTAAAGATCATCCCTTTGAACTTATTATAGGTGATGTGTCTTCAAAAGTCCAAACTAGAAGAGCAACTCAAGAAGAATGTCTATATAGCAGCTTTCTGTCTCAAGATGAGCCAAAGAAAGTTGAGGATGCACTTCTAGATCCAGATTGGGTCTTGGTTATGCAAGAAGAGCTAAACCAATTTGAAAGGAACAAAGTTTGGAAGCTGGTGCCCAAGCCTAAGGACAGGAGTGTCATAGGGACAAAATGGGTGTTCAGAAACAAGATGGATGAAAATGGCATAGTCACAAGGAACAAAGCTAGATTGGTTGCAAAAGGCTACTCACAGGAAGAAGGAATTGATTTTGATGAAACCTTTGCTCCTGTTGCAAGACTAGAAGCAATAAGGATTTTCCTAGCCTATGCAGCCCATGCCAATTTCAAGGTCTATCAAATGGATGTGAAGAGTGCTTTTCTAAATGGGGAATTGGAAGAGGAGGTGTATGTAAGTCAACCTCCTGGTTTTGAAGATGATGATTTTCCAGAATATGTATACTTCCTCCTCAAAGCACTCTATGGTTTGAAACAAGCACCTAGAGCCTGGTATGACACACTTTCACAGTTCCTCCTTGAGAATCACTTCACTAGAGGTACTGTAGATAAAACTCTTTTTCATAGGATTGTGAATGGCTCTACAATACTTGTTCAAATATATGTAGATGACATAATTTTTGGGTCTACAGATGAAAAACTTTGTCAAAAGTTTGCCAAGCTTATGCAAAGTAAGTATGAAATGAGCATGATGGGAGAGTTAACTTATTTTCTTGGTCTTCAAGTAAAGCAAGTTAATGAAGGCATTTTCATTAGTCAAACCAAGTACATTAATGATTTGTTAAAGAGGTTTAACTTAATGGAATGCTCTCCTGCCAAAACACCCATGCCTACTGCCACCAAACTTGAATTGAATACTAAGGAAAAATCTGTGGACATTTCAAGTTACAGAGGCATGGTTGGCTCACTTTTATATTTAACAGCTAGTAGACCTGACATTATGTTTGCTACATGTCTATGTGCTAGATTTCAGGCTGATCCTAGGGAATCCCATTTAGTTGCTATTAAAAGAATTTTCAGATATCTCAAAGGAACACCAAACCTTGGCATTTGGTATCCTAGAGAATCTGGTTTTGAACTAATTGGTTATTCAGATGCAGATTATGCAGGATGTAAAATTGACAGGAAAAGCACAACAGGAACCTGTCAATTTCTAGGAAACAAGCTTGTATCATGGTTCAGAAAGAAACAAAACTCAGTTTCCACCTCCACAGCTGAGGCTGAGTATATTACAGCTGGGAGTTGTTGTGCACAGATTTTATGGATGAAAAATCAACTACTTGATTATGGAATAAGAGTTGAGAAAATTCCTATTTTCTGTGACAACACTAGTGCCATTGCCATTACTGAGAATCCAGTGCAGCATTCAAGGACCAAGCACATTGACATCAAGTACCACTTTATTAGAGAACATGTTATGAATGGTACTGTGGAGTTACATTTTGTTCCAAGTGAACAACAACTTGCAGACATCTTTACCAAGCCACTTGATGAATCCACATTCTCAAGATTAGTAAGTGAGCTAGGTATGCTAAATTTCTCTTAATTATTTTGAGATTTTTGCAAGTTAAAATGCAGCCAGGAATCTGCTATGATTTTTCTGTGAATTGATTTTCTCAGGAAAAGGTGAAATTTTGTCTAAGTCAAAATTACTATGTCAACGAAACGCACAATTTCGTTGATAGTCTTAGCATTTTTCTGGGTGTTTCGTTGATAGCTCTTTTATATCAACGAAACACAGCTTTATCAACGAAATAAGACTGGACTTTAACCGCCCAATCCTGATTCGTTGATGTAGCGCTTTTTAATCTGAACCGTTGAAATTTCACGTTATTTATCACGATCTATACATACACCCCTGTAAGCATAAATCGTGGTAATATTTAAATCTAACGGTTACTTTTTAAGCCAATCAGGTAATTTAGATTAATTATTGGACTTAATTTCTGAGAATTTTTGGGGGAGTATTTAAGAAATTTTAATTTCTTTATTTCATTTCTACCTGTTCTCAAAAATTCCAAAAGTTTTTCTATCTTCTTCTCTCTAACAAGCAATACAGCTCGAAGCTTTTCCTCACTCAACAATGGCACCCATAGTCAAGCTTATGTCTGCTGGTGGGTTCATCTATGAGAAGAACAATTCCATTCCATTTGTTGTTAAGGAGAGTCCGAACAGCATCTTTTTCAAAATGATGGATTTCATGAGGAACTGTAAATTGAGCTATGCGATGTTTCACTCTACACCACTCTACAATGAAGTAATCGAGGAGATTTGGACCTCATGTGAGTATATTGGAACAAACGGCACACTGCAATTCACTCTTCAAGGTAATGAGTACCTAGTTAATTCTGATGTTTTGCAAGCATGTTTACATATTCCTGATAATAACTGTGATGCTTTGCCTTCTAACACTGAAATAACTACCATGCTAAATTCTATAAACTACTCTTTGCCTACTGATAATCTGGGTAGAATTATTAGGAGAGGTTTGGTTAGGGAATACAGTTATTTAGCTGATGCATTCATTAAGGTCTTTTCTGGAAAGATTAGTAATTTTGATGCATTAACTAACTCTATGTTAATTCTCCTAACCATGCTTCTAAATGATAGATATTACAACTTTAGCACCCAACTTATGTATGAAATTGGTGCTAAGTTGGGTGATAAGGCAAATAGGAAGAAAAATATCTATTATGCAAGGTTTCTGATGATGCTGGCTAATCATGTTAGTCCAGCACCATTAGTTATCTCTAACCCTACTGCCAGGTTTGAGTGCTTTGTGCAAGAGAAGAGAGTATTGACAGACATACTGAGGCTGAACCACAATGGTGATGTTCCAGTGGTGTATCTGCCAATCATTGAGGTAACTACTGCTATCCCTGTTAGTATAGCTGTTACTTCCATTGTTTCATCCAATCCAGTTGCTATGGAGTCTGCAGCTGTGACCCAACAGGCTCCTGCCCCAGCAACAAAACCAAAATCTAAGAAATCCTCCAAGCCAACCTCAGGTGCTTCTCAAAAGGCACCTGTTGTAAAAACTACCACACAACCTAAGGGGAGTGAGTCTGGAGTTGTGAGAGGTGAGGGAAGGGGTGAAAGTCAAAGAAACTCCAAGGATAAGGAAGGTGAGGTAAGTGTTTCCCAGCCTAGCCCCATTGTGTCTTCCCAACAAGGCACAATGAGTAAAACGGATTTAAGCACAAGTCTAATTGCATCCTCCCAAAAGGATGTAATTATTGAAACAAGCTCTCAACCTAGAGCACAGTCCAAAAGGGTAAGGGACACTTCAAGCCCACAGTCTACATTTTCCCAATACCAAAGGAGAGTGAAGCAAAAATCCCAGGTTTCACGGGGTGCACACACACTGGAAGCAACACTTCCAGTTTCTCAAATTCAGTTTGATGTAACCCCTATTATCACTCTGGGGTTACAGTCCCATTCTCTAAACATCAATCTTGAATTATCTCCATCAAATTCACCAACTCAATCTCTAGATGTGGACATGATCCATACATCTATTCCTGATTCTCCAACTCTAATCTTGGAGAAGCCCCACTCTGAAGCTGGTGGCCATCACTTGTTGAGTGGTTTGTTGGGCCATCAACCAATTTTTCCTGAAATTGCAAGGGGATCTGTGGACCAATCTCTCAAATCAATCACCACAGACTCTACTGTAATTTCTCATTCTCAAAGTGCTTTCTTGACTTCATCAACGAAACAGTCTATTTCGTTGATAAGTGTTTCTCCATCAACGGTATCCATACCGTTGACAGTTCAAACTACCATTCCGTTGATAGTTCACTCTGCACCTCTAATTGAAAATCAAGTTGTTTCCACAACTAGTGCAGATGATCTAGTGGTAGTTGAGACACTTCTAGGATTGAGAGGGAGTGAAACTGAGAGGCTGGCTTGCAGCCAGGCAAAAGGAGAGAATGAGAGTGAGAGGCTGGCTATTTCTTCCAGCCAGGCAAAAGGAGAGATTGAGAGTTCCACCTTAGTAGGTGAAGGTGAGGGTGTGAGAGGTGTGAGCCATGGGGAGCCCATGATGCAAGAATATAGAGGAGAGAGAGAAGGGACTACAGGAGTCATAAGGGAGGAAGCAGCCATTGCTAGTGAGTCAATGGAGGTCAATGAGGGAGAAAGGGAACTTACTTTCCAAGAGCATTATCAACAAACTCTGGATAGTATTTCTCTGGATCCTGAGACCTTTACTCATCCTGTGTCAGCCTATCAAGTTTTGGCTCAACAGGGCAATGTGGAGGCAGAGAGGTCACTCCAACTAATTCATACAACTGCATCAATGCAAAGAGCAAAGGATGCCTTGACCAATCTATCTCCAGGAGCTGCAGCAAGTGGTGAGTTTGATTTCTCTGATGATGAGGACAGCTTTGGTGACAATCAGGTGGCCACTACTTCACAGACTGGGACTTCTGTGGTGCCTCCTACACCAAACTGGCTTTCTCAAGATTTACAAGGAAGGATCTCCCTGGATGCTGCAATCACAAGGCAGTACAATGAGGCCTATCTGGCTCATGAGTCTGCAAATGCCAATGACAAGAAATTCTACAAGGCCATTATGGATTCACTGGAAATCCAAAGGCTACAGATGATGCAGACAAGGATTGAGGCTAGAGAAATCAAGGACTCAATTAGCAATCTCAAGGATGCTAATGAAAGGAGGCTAGATGAAAAGCTTCCTCTTCTCACTGTGTCCAAGATGAACAGGTTTTTCACTAAGGAACCTGAGGTGGCTACCTCCTTGAAGACTCTCTCTTCTAGAGTGGACAAGGTGGAAGCTACTTTATCTCAGATGCAAAAGGAACAAGAGAAGCAGACACAACTATTGGCCCAGCTAGTGGCAGCTCAAGGACTCCCAGTCATCTCTCTTGATGATAACAAAAAGGGGGAGAAATCTAAGGAGCTAGACATTCAAATCACAAAGGTTATGGTCCCAGCCATTTCCCTGCCAAAGGAGCCACTAGCTATGGGGGAGTCAGGCAAAGCTAAACAGGACAGCATTGACCTGATTCAGCAAGCATCTATGAAGCTACAGCTTGCTGAACAGATTAAAGACCACTGGTCCAGGATAGATGAAAGAATCAAGAAGTTAGCTGATCCTGAAAAGACTTCAAATCCATCAACGGATCAAGCTTCTTCTACAGAGCCATCAACGAATGCCATGGTTTTAGTGTCAACGGAATGGGAGCCACAGACCAATTCTTCATATAAGGTAGAGCCCCTTCTGCATGGAGTCACTCAAGGATCAAGGAAGGAGAAAGGACAAACTTCATGCATCAGGGATGTGGAACAAGCTACATTGCAAAGAAGCTTATCTCCCAAGTCTCCTGCTAAACCAAAGGGCAAAAACACAGAAAGGACTTTCTATCCTGCACCTTATCCAGATGAGCACAAGCTTCTTGGTCTTCTCATCACAAAAAGCAAGGAAAGCAATGATTATGAGGTAAGGAAGCAAAGGGCAATTGTCTACAGGAATGGACAACAAATCTGTGTTTGGGCTGGTCACCCAAACTTTGCTGAAGCTAAGGCTGAAGAGTCAGAAAGAGCAGCAATGCAAGCACTTGCAGTTGCTCAATCTCTTGATGAAGAAGAAAGACAGCAAGAAGAAAAAGCCAGAGAGGAAAGGAGTGCAAAGAAGAGCACAAGGCAACCAAAGGCAAGAGCTAGGAGAAATATAGCCTTTGAGAATGATGACTCTCAGAGTATTGCATCAGACTCTTCTGTACCAACTGCACCTCCAACAATTCCTGATCCAGCTCTAAGGGAAAAGTTAGCCTGTGATCCTAAACATCCTGTTAATTTCCATGATCAGCCAATTGAGCCAAAGGAAGAGCCAATTGAGTTTGATGAGGCCAACTTTCCAAAATTCCTCTTTGAGATGGATCCAAAGAAGAAATCTAAGCAAAAGGCTACCAAGGCTAAGCCAATTCTAGTAAGGAGACCACAAGCTGAAAAACCTCCTACCAACCCAGAAGACTTCATCTACATTGCTGATATCAGGGAGGAGTCTGACCTACATATCCATCTTGATGACCTAGTTGAAGTAAGAGGAATAGCAGCTTCTTACAAACTACCAGAGAGATTGGTGTTTGTCTACAAGGGTGGGAGAGAACAGGTTTGGCCTCTACATAGAATTCTAGGAGAAGACTATCAGACACTGCTATCTGTGTTCAAATGCCTAAAGAAAGATTTTGGCTTCACCAAAACAGCTAAGTCTGAAGTTGTTTCCAAAATTTGCCAAATCAAAGCTAGCTGGAACAAGCCTGGTGCACTTCCCATGTTAGATCAGAATTCAATGATCGTCAGAAGCTAGACTCAACTGATCAGGATTGCTGACGTCATCAGTATTGCATGGTCATCAGTATTTGATCAAGCGTCAGTATCTTATTGATCATCAGGATTCCTACTCAGACTATGATCAGGATTGATCATCAGAACTTGAAGCTGATCAGGATTCCTACTTCGAGTTATATTTGGAGTCTAGATAAACATGGAAGTTTATTCTATTTGTTCCTGGTTTGTAGAATGTAGCTATCGATTAAGGATAGGTTTCTATCTTTGTTATTGATTAGGACTTATCTTGTTATTGATAGAGAAGCTGTGTGCACTATATAAACACAGTCTTGGTTTCGATTTATGTATTCATTCGAGAGAGAACATAATCGAATAGAAGCTCTCGAGAACATAGAATTTCTTGAGAGAGTTTTTGTAAACTAGCAGCTCTCAAGAACATCAGAATTTCTTGAGAGAGTTTGTAACAGTTTTATATCAGATTTAATAAAGCTGTTATCTTTCTTTTCATATTTGTGATATATACATTAAGAAGTCGATTATCTTACTCTATTGTATTCAACCCCCCTTCTACAATAGATTATTACTGGGCAACAATTGGTATCAGAGCAAACTGATTTAATTCTGAATCAGATACGATCTAAAGATGTCGACAACCAAGTATGAAAGCATGAAGATTCCCATCTTAAAGATATCAGAATATCCTACATGGAGGGTAAAGATGCTGATGTACCTGGAGGCTATGGATCCTGACTACTTGGACAGGATTCGTGATGGACCATATATACCAACAAAGTTCGTAGAACGAACAGATACAGTACCAGAACATTATGTGGTCAAAGCTAAAGCTGAATGGACTCCAGAAGAAAAAGCTCATGTACTCAGGGAACCAAAGATAAAGAATATCTTGCATAATAGCCTTGATGCTGTCATGTCAAACAGAGTGATTGCATGCAAGTCTTCAAAAGAAATCTGGGATACTTTGGAAACTCAGTGCCAGGGATCTGCATTTGTTAAGAAAAACAGAAGGGCTCTTTTGATTCAAGAATATGAACAATTCGATGCAAGACCTGAAGAGAGCCTGACTGATCTATATGATAGATTTCTGACACTATTGAACAGCTTATCCTTAGTTGACAAAGTATATGAAACTGAAGATTCAAACACCAAATTTCTTAGAGCTTTACCTGAAGAATGGGATACTCAGACCTCAATCATTAGACACCAGTATGATTTGAACATTGTGTCTCTTGATGAGATCTATGGGATGCTAAGAACTCATGATCTTGAAGTTCAACAGAGGAAGAACAAGAAAAGCAGCAAGGCAAAGTCAATTGCTTTGAATGTAGAAGCAAAATCAAAAGGGAAAGCTATGGAGGTCTCTAGAAGGAAAGCAAGAGTAGCTGAATCAGATCCTGACGACTCTTCATCAGATACTGATGGCAATCCTGATGCCAATACTGGTGATGAATCTTCTGATTCAGACATGGAAGAGATGGTTGCTATGATTGTCAGAAACTTCAGAAGGATGAAGTTCAAGAAGAATAGAAGACAAGGCAACTTTCAGAAAAAGATCTTCAAAGCAGACAAAGACAAGTATATCAAAAAGGACAGCAAGGGTAGCAAATTTGACAAGTCAAAGGTTAGATGCTACAAGTGTAATGGTATGGGTCACTTTGCTTCTGAATGCAACAAGACAAAGGCACTCATCACATCAAGCAAGGATTGGATGGACTCTTCCTCAGAATCTGATACTGAGGTAGTCAACTATACGTTAATGGCCAATGCTGATGTAACTGCTGCTCCTGATGATAAGGTACTAAATACTATCTTTGATTTTGATACTGATAATGCTTCTGAGTTAAGACGTTTTCTAAAGTCATTACATATTAGCTTTAGAAGTCAAACTGCTGAGAATACTAGAATCTTATCTGAGATGTCTGACCTTAGAAAGAGGAATGAGATATTAGAAGCTGAATTTTCTCGTATGCAAGAAGTACAAAAAGAATGTGATAATGCTAAACACATGCACTTAGAGATGACATCTAAATGTACTTCCCTTGAAAAAGAACTTGAATATGCTAATGAGAAAATCAGAACCTGGACAGACTCTGGTAGGAAATTTCATGAGATTAATACCTCTAAGAATCGGAAAGAGTGTCTAGGATATAAGTCAGATGAAGATAAGAAATTAGCAGAGAAAATTGTCATTGATGAGACAGTCAGTCCAAAGACCTATAGACATGTTATAGACTCAACCAAATCTAAGATTACTCCTGTTAATTTTGTTTTTGGTAAGGATTCCAATTCTACTTTTGAAAAGGGATCTTCTTCTACTCAAGGAATTAAAATTATAAAGTCTAAACCTGTCATGAACAAAGTCACTAAGAATGTAGGTCTATTGTCTCAGAAGCAGCTTAAAGATAAAATCTGTGAGGTTACAGATAAGAAAAAGGGAGCTACTGTTAAGAGAAACAGGAATGGTAAAATTGGGATCAATAAAGAAAATGGTTATAAGTATATCCCAAATGCACCTAGAAAGAGTTGTTTTAATTGTGGTAACTCTAATCATCTTGCTATTGATTGTAAAAAGAGTAAGAAGAAAATTGCTGAAATTCCTAAGTCTGATGTTAGGAATAAATCAGTATTTTACAAACCACAAAATTCCTGTTTTCATTGTGGTAGTCTATGGCATTCTATTTATACATGTATAGAGTATCATGATTTGTACTATAACTTTTATGATCCATTGCCTAAGTTTGAAAGTAGTACAAAGTCTGATAGAACTGAAAATGTCATAGTGAAGCATGCTTTTGTTAATACTGATACTGACAAAGCAAATCCTGATGGAGTAAATCCTGTCAGGACTACTAAAGTCAAAAAGTCTTCTGCTGTTAAATTTAATAAAATGCATGAACAAGGAATCCAACAAGTGTGGGTTCCTAAACATTCTGACTAGTGTTTTACTATTCTGATGCAGGGTAAAAGGAAAAATGTGTTAGTCATGGATAGTGGATGTTCTGTGCACATGACTGGAAACAAAGCCCTGTTATCAGAATATGAGGAAAAAGCTGGCCCAACTGTGTCTTATGGAGATGGCAACATTGGACAAACCTTGGGATATGGCAATATAATCATTGGAAATGTCATCATTGAAAAAGTAGCTCTAGTGAAGGGACTAAAACACAACTTGTTGAGTATTAGTCAAATCACTGACAGAGGTTATCATGTCAATTTCTATTCCACACATTGTGAAGTAGTCAGTAAAGCAACAGGGAAGATATCACTAACTGGCTACAGGCATGGTAACATATATGAAGCCAACATTCTCTCAGATACTGATGGCTCCCCTACATGTTTCATCAGTAAAGCTTCGGTAGATGAAAGTTAGAATTGGCACAAGAAGCTTTCTCATCTCAACTTCAGCAACATCAATGAGTTGGTTAAGAAAGAGTTAGTAAGAGGATTACCTAATGTCTTATATACACCTGATGGACTCTGTGATGCATGCCAAAAAGCAAAACAAAGAAGGACATCATTCCAGAGTAAATCAGTATCCTCTATTGAAGAACCATATCACATGCTACATCTTGATCTGTTTGGTCCAGTCAACATCATGTCCATCAGTAAGAAAAGGTACACTCTTGTAATTGTTGATGAATATTCTAGATTCACTTGGGTGTATTTTCTGCACAGAAAAGATGAAACTCCTGAAGTTCTGTTGGATCATGTGAGAATGATTGAGACAACCACAAAGTACAAAGTCAAGATTCTGAGAAGTGATAATGGTACTGAATTTAAGAATTCAAAGATGGAAGAGTTCTGCAAATACAAAGGAATCATTCAACAATTCTCTGCTCCTGGCACACCTCAGCAAAATGGAGTAGTAGAAAGGAAGAATAGAACTCTTATTGAAGCTGGCAGAACTATGTTGGAAGAAGCTAAATTACCTACATATTTCTGGGCAGAAGCAGTCAACACAGCATGCTATACACAAAATCTCACATTGATAAACAGGCATGGTGTCACTCCTTATCAGTCACTCAAGGAGAAGAAACCAAGTCTGAAGCATTTGCATGTGTTTGGCTGTAAATGTTTTGTTCTCAGAACTCATCCTGAACAGCTAGGGAAATTTGAAACAAAGGCTGATGAAGGAATATTCATTGGTTATCCTACATCAAGAGCCTTCAGAGTTTTTAATTTGAGAACACGAACTGTCATGGAGTCAATTCATGTATCTTTTGATGATAAGAAGATAACTGGAATCATTGAAGACTCGCATGATAGATTGTTATTTGAAAATGAAGCTTCCAAGAAACCTGAAGAAAGTGAATCAGATCCTGTCAATTCATCAGATACTGATGGGTCACCAAATCCTGATGTCTCACCAGGTACTGATGGTGCTAATACTGATGATGCAAACAACAGTGATACAACTAGTAGTGCTAATGTTGAGGGGGAGCAACGGCATTCAACTACAAGTCCAGAGTCAACTCAATCATCAGGACAAAATTCTTCAGATACTGATTCAAGTGAAGATCCTGATAACACATCAGGAGGGCATAGCAATAATTCAGGGAGAGCTTCAAATCAATCAAATTCTTTCAATCAAGTTAATACCAATCCAGGGGGAGCATCTACTTCAAGAAACAATTTGACACCAGCAAGGAAATGGACAAAAGATCATTCTCCTGATTTGATAATTGGAGATCCTGATGCAGGTGTTCAAACAAGAAGTGCAACTCAGAATGAATGTTTATATAATAACTTTCTATCCAAGGAGGAGCCTAAGAAAGTTGAAGATGCACTTAAAGATGCTGATTGGGTTACTGCAATGCAAGAAGAACTGAATGAATTTGAAAGGAATGAAGTCTGGAAACTGGTACCAAGACCAAAGAATAGATCAATTGTTGGTACAAAGTGGATTTTCAAGAACAAGACTGATTCTGATGGAGTCATTATCAGAAATAAAGCTAGACTAGTTGCAAAGGGGTATTCCCAACAAGAGGGAATTGACTATGATGAAACTTTTGCTCCTGTTGCAAGACTAGAAGCCATCAGGATATTTCTTGCTTATGCAGCACATAAGAAATTCAAGGTTTTCCAGATGGATGTTAAAAGTGCTTTCTTAAATGGTGAACTGGAGGAAGAAGTTTATGTTGAACAACCTCCTGGTTTCATTGATCATACATATCCAGATCATGTCTACAGACTGGATAAGGCACTTTATGGACTAAAGCAAGCTCCAAGAGCATGGTATGAAACCTTAGCTCAATTCTTACTGGAAAGTGGATTCAAAAGAGGTGCAATTGATAAAACTCTATTTTATTTGAATCATGGTAAGGAGTTGCTGTTAGTTCAGATTTATGTTGATGATATCATTTTTGGGTCAACAAACAATAAGTTGTGTGAAAAGTTTTCCAAGCTTATGCAGTCAAGATATCAAATGAGCATGATGGGAGAAATGAGTTACTTTCTGGGTCTTCAAGTTAAACAGACTGATGAAGGGATTTTTATTAATCAGTCTAAATACACAAGGAATTTACTGACAAGGTTTAACATGCAAGACAGTACTCCTGCTTCAACTCCCATAGCTACAGCTACCAAACTTGATCCTGATCAAGGTGAAGAGGTAGATGTAACTCACTACAGAGGAATGATTGGCTCTTTATTGTATCTCACTGCCAGTAGACCAGATATCATGTTTGCAACCTGTCTATGTGCAAGATTTCAAGCAAAACCTAGAGAACCACATCTGATTGCAGTCAAAAGAATTTTCAGATATCTCAAAGGCACTTCTTCACTTGGCCTTTGGTACTCAAGGGAATCAGATTTTGGGTTGTGTGGTTATTCAGATGCTGATTTTGCAGGATGCAGAATAGACAGGAAAAGTACTTCAGGAAGTTGTCAGTTTTTGGGTGGAAGACTAGTTTCATGGTTCAGTAAAAAGCAGAAATCTATTTCCACTTCAACTGCAGAAGTTGAGTACATTGCTGCAGGAAGTTGTTGTGCTCAGATAATGTGGATGAGAAATCAGTTGTTAGATTATGGCCTGTCATACTCAAAAATCCCTATTTATTGTGATAACCAAAGTGCTATTGCAATGACAGGAAATCCAGTTCAGCATTCTCTTACTAAACACATAAGTATCAGATATCACTTTATAAGAGAACAGGTTCTGGAAGGAACAATTGAACTTCACTTTGTTCCTACTGATCAACAACTAGCTGATATATTCACCAAGCCACTGCCTGAAGCTACTTTCAATAAGTTGGTGAATGAACTTGGAATGATGAATTTTGAGAATTTCTGAGGAAAAGCTACAGAGAGGAAATCCTGATAACTGTCAAGTTCTGATGGTTATTCAGAAAGGTATGTATCTTTGATCAAATCCTGATAGGACTCAATCCTGACAGGAAGTCAACTGGTCAAATCCTGATGCTCAGATGATTGAAGCTGGTATGAAAACCAGAGGTTCTATACTTATTTGTCATCAACACTCCTGGTAAACTCTGGACAATTAGATTATTACTTAGTCTTTGATTAAGTTTTCAGTCTTAATTATCAATTTCAATTTCATTATTATCAGAGTTTATTATTTATCATCTCTATATCACTATGAGTGTTACTAACAAATTTTGCAGGCAAGTACAAGAAGAAAACAATTGAGAAAATGGACAAATTTCATTAATACTTGAAGATTCATTACACATGAAAAATGGAAATTACATATTTGTTTTCCTAGTCTATTTTCTACTCAGGAACTCGTGCTTTACAGATAAGCATGAACACGTGCCCTGCAAATTAGCATGAATGCTCCTGAGCAGCTTCACAGTCCATCAGGATTGGAAGATTTCTATGTCCATCCTTAAAGGACAAGAAGAGGAACTGATGCACTTGAAGGCGGATCGTCATCGTGATCACCGGGATGCTTCCTTGCCTCCACCGAGCATGAAGCACTTGCATCAAGCACTTTCTTTCTTCTCCTCTCTCGCTCTTCAACGAGGTCCTCATCCTCTTCATCATCCTCATCGTCTTCATCCTCTTCATAGATGAGATTCTCAAGAGGATTCCAGCCAGGATTGGCTTGCACAAAGTCGTGCCACACCACATCAACCATAGCGTTTATAAACGCTTCATATTCCTGAGGGTCAGGAACTGGTTGTGGCTCCATATCAGCAAGAGCTTCCTCCATCTCCTGCCAAATCAAGTCAAGCTCTTCATCAGGTATGTTGTTTTGATTATTGGCAGCCATTGAAAAATGAATAAGGTGGAAAGTTTTTGGTAAGTTTTTATTCTTTGGCGAGGGTTTTTGTTAGATAGATGCTGTTATGATTAACAGTTCTCTTTTATAGAGAATGTATTTTAAGAATGCAGGTCATTTTTACAATCTCAAGTAGACGGTTCGGTTTTCCATAAATATTTTTGCCTCGTTTGCTGGTAAGCGTGTTTTAATTCTATGACCATTAATTTGGTTATTTTTCTTAAACCAAAACGCTATTCAGGATTGTTAAAATAAATTTTGTTTTCTTAAATAAAATTTTATTTTAATCTTATTGAATATTTTTTTTCAATCCTGATATGGCAAAATATTTTGTGCGGAAATGCTTTTATTCCTGATGAGGTTAGGTTTTTCTTACATCAAAAAATGCCTACTTGTTATGGACTACTTTCTAATGCTATGGGGCAAGGCCCAACCCACCTTGTTCCTGACACAAGCATGCAACCTAAACAGTCTAAACAGTTAACAACCACCTCTACTGTCTCTCAAAAGACTTTCGTTGTAAAATCAAAGAAATCAGCTAGAACTGATGTGTCTGGAAGGCAATCAGGTTCAAAGGATTTTTCCTCTACACCACTCACTAAAAAGAAGATACAAGGGGGTGTACAAGGGGTCCTGGTGAAGAAAGCTGATAAGGTTGTTAAGAATGTTCCTGTGAAAAGGAAGTTAAGGTTGATTGATGAAAGTGATTCAGAGGATGACTTACCTATATCCTCTGTGATGAATGTGAACAAAGAAGTTGCTGATACTGCTACTAAAGCTGTGGTACCTTTATCAAAACCACAAAAGACAAGGAAATTATCAAAGAGCAGGTATCATATTCCTTTGCCAGTGCAAATGAAGGATACTGATATTCAGACATCAAATCCTGATGAGTCATCTACTCCTGATGCTCTAGCAAATCCTGATGTTAGTATTCCTGATGCAACAACAAAAGTTGTCTCTCTATCAGACTCTCCAGCCTCTCCATCTCAGATTAGAGAAATTTATTGGGAGAAGGTTTCTACAACTGCTTCCTTGGTTGGTCTTACACCTACATCAAAGAAAAAGAGGAATGCAGAAGAGTTAGTCTATCAGAGACAGAAGAAGCTGAAAGGATCAAGCCCACAAGAACCTGAATTTCAGAGTAATTCAGCAGCTACTGTTGATCCTGCCACACAAGAACCACTCAATCAAAGTTTGGGTGAAGGCTTAGCTAGTGGAATGGTCACACAAGAACCATTTTCTCAAAGGGAGAATGAAGACATCAACATTCCAGCTACACAAGAACCATCTTCTCAAAGTGAAGATGCAGGCAAAGCTACAGCTTCTGTTGAAAGATTGGTCGAGAACATTGTCAATGAGGGAAGCACACAAGAACCTTTAACTCAAAGTGTTGAAGAAGCTTCTGAACCTCAAGCTCCACAAGAACCATTGGTAGCAAATACTGATGCACGCATATCAAATCCTGACGATGTTCATCCTGACGCTAGTGGTGCTCCTGATAATGAACCTATTTTGATACAGCCACTTCGTTCAAGACCAATGGATCATCCTATCTCAGAACCACAGGATAAACTGAAAGGTATTGCTATTCCTGATCCTGATATTACTCATGATACTGCTGATGATACTTCTGATGATAGTGATGATGATAATGAGAATCGAAAAGAGAAGGAACAGCTTGCTACAGCACTCAAAATTAGTCTTGGAACTAATTTTGGTTCATCAAGTACATATATGGCTAGCAATGCTTCCACTGGGAAAGATCAGAGACAAGATTTTTCTACTCCTTCCTTTGATCCTGCAGAGGCATTTAGACAGAATGAATGGAACAATTCATGGCATCAATCTGATGAATCTATCAGTTTTTCTTCTGCTATTGAACATGCCTATAATGCAGTGAAATCTATTGAGAATCAAGACTTGAAGAATCATCTGAAGGCTACTACTCTGTTATCCAAAAGCCTGAAAAGTGAGATTGATTCTATCAAGGGTTCAACTGAAAAAGTGAGGACTGATATCTTTAATAATTTTACAAAGGTGCCTACTACTTTACAACTAAGGGTAGTGGAATCCCAAGTGAAATCTGTTGTTTCAGAACAAACCTCAATCAATCAAAGAATTGATTCTCTGGATACTAAGGTAACTGAAATTCAAGCCTCTCTTTCCTTAATTTTGCAATTATTGTCAAATCCTGATGTCAAAAAGGGGGAGAAGGTTATTCAGACAAAATGTACACCTGATCTAGTATTAAGAAATAATGATGATGATACTGGAGATGATGGTGGTGACAAAGTGATACAAGGAGAAACCTCTGATGCTGTTGTTATGAAGGCAATCCAAACTTCTCAAAGTCAAACAACGCAGTCAACTCATGTTTCTGATTCTGGTAAGAACATTGGTGCAATCTCAAATCCTGACGGAAGATCAAATCCTGACACCTGGTCATGGACACATTCTTGCTACAATTCCTGAAGGTGATGAAGATGTAATTATTGATAATCCTGAAGATGCATCAAATTTATTCCAGAAGTTTTCTACAAAAGATGGCAGAATTGTTACTCTATATCACACTGATAAAAGAGTTCAACAATTATATGCAAGAAAAGCACTCTCTACAGCAAGTGAAGAATATCCAGATCTCTCACATGAAGAATTCTTGAGACTACAAAGAGAGACAATGGAAAGCTATACTGCTCCTGCTAGAGGTAGAGGAAGCAGAGGTAGGAGAGGTGCTAGAAGAAGTAAAAGAGGTTCTTCAACTCAAACAGTACCTAGACAGACAAGGTCTAGAGGGTTAAGAATTGAAGAAATTCCTGAAGCTTCACAAAATCTAACAGATCCTGTTATCAAGGATATCATGGAGAAAGAAGACAAGGAATTTGTTGAAGAAGAACCTGAATTGAGAAGAAAAACAAGTAAATCAACTCTCAGCAATACAAATCAAATTGAAGATTCTAATCCTGACAATATTCAAGATCCTGACGAATCAGAAATTCTGCAAGAGGTTGATTTGATAATCTTATCTACTGTTGTTGATTGTCACAACAAAGAAGTAGATGAAGAAGAAGAAGCCAGAAGAAGAGATATTACAAAAAGAACATATGAAGATTTCAATCTCTATCTACAAAGGCTTAAAGTTTCAAATGAAAGACAATGGAGAAATACAAGCAGGCAAGAATCTTTACTTGAAAGAAGCTACACTCATGAAAAGGAGAAAGACAAGAAGTGGGAACACATAAGTACACTGAAGTGTGATACACCTATCAATTTTCAGACTGGTGGAATTATAACAAGTGCTTCAAGTGTTGTTGATTTGTCTGATATGGCTAGATCAAAAACACTCTGGTTAAAGATGTTTTCGAATCTGAAGCAAATGTCAAGTTACACAAGAGGAGGTATTGGACACAGGGATGCTGAATTTCTAAACCTGACTTATGTTGATCCTTACTCCTTAACTGAAATTGGAGGTACTTTAACTTCTGAAAATCTGAACAATTTATTAGCTGTTGATATAGTTATAGATTGTCATGATGGTTTTGAAAAGAAAGAAAAGCTTCTGTACTTCATGAAAGATGGTAGTGTGAAGATTCTATCTATTCAAGATCTGCTGATGAAAACTACACAGGAACTGAAATATGTTCACTATCTGTTAAGATGGAAGAACCAAGTGTACAAAGTATGGGCTGACATGATTTTGTCAACTATAAGAAGAAGACTGGATGGAAACAGTAATTTCGATGGTAATTATATTCCCATGTACTTAAATCAAAGAGGTCAGGATGTGGAAATGCAAAGAGGTACTGCTGTTAAAGAAGTAACTTTTGGTATGACCCAACTTACTCTCAATCCTGATGGGAAGGAAATTGCTTATCTTTTGCTTGAAGAGCACAGTCTACAGAAAAGCTCCATATAGAATCTCAGAGCAGCTATCTACCAGATTAATGAGGAAGATGAAGAACTCAGAAATCTTAAGGAAAGACTGATTCAAATTCTTGAAGAAAAAGAAGAAAGTTTATTATCCAACTTCTAGAAGATGAATCTGTTCTATCAAAAAGCTTAAACAGATAAGTTGTTTCTGAAGATACTCGTACATTTTGATACATGTTTTTGACATCATTGAATATTTGGAATCTATACTTTATTTCACAAAGTATGAGATTGGGGGAGATTGTTAGATCAGAATTCAATGATCGTCAGAAGCTAGACTCAACTGATCAGGATTGCTGACGTCATCAGTATTGCATGGTCATCAGTATTTGATCAAGCGTCAGTATCTTATTGATCATCAGGATTCCTACTCAGACTATGATCAGGATTGATCATCAGAACTTGAAGCTGATCAGGATTCCTACTTCGAGTTATATTTGGAGTCTAGATAAACATGGAAGTTTATTCTATTTGTTCCTGGTTTGTAGAATGTAGCTATCGATTAAGGATAGGTTTCTATCTTTGTTATTGATTAGGACTTATCTTGTTATTGATAGAGAAGTTGTGTGCACTATATAAACACAGTCTTGGTTTCGATTTATGTATTCATTCGAGAGAGAACATAATCGAATAGAAGCTCTCGAGAACATAGAATTTCTTGAGAGAGTTTTTGTAAACTAGCAGCTCTCAAGAACATCAGAATTTCTTGAGAGAGTTTGTAACAGTTTTATATCAGATTTAATAAAGCTGTTATCTTTCTTTTCATATTTGTGATATATACATTAAGAAGTCGATTATCTTACTCTATTGTATTCAACCCCCCTTCTACAATAGATTATTACTGGGCAACATCCCAGAGTATTGAAGGTTCCTCAAACAGGAAAGAAAATTCATCTCTAACCTTTTTGGATGATGGAATTCAGAGACAAGGACAACTGTAGAAGATTCTTCAGAATAGAAGACCAACTGGAGAAGGCATCCAATAAACTTTAAGATTAATGCAATCCAAGTTGGGGAATGAAGATGAAGAAGAGAAGATTTTCTACAGAAGACTTCAAGCTCAGATTGAGGAGAACAATGCAAGAAAAGGGAAGAAAACAAGACCACAGAGGCAAAGATGAAAAATCTGCTCAGTCTAGAGGAGCAACTCTGTGCACTTGTTTTGTAAGATTTTCTACTTTGAATTTTAATTAAATTCAATGAAGCTCAATGCAATTTCTACTTTTATCATGTGTAATTTGACTGAGTGTTTTTGTTATCATCAAGGCTCTTGATTTATGGCTGTTATTCTATCAGTCATAAATTGGGGGAGATTGTTAGGAATATGTTGTTCTTGATGATAATTATAAAAACACTTAGTAGATTTTGTATTAAGTCATTTTGTAACTATCAACGGAATGGCATGCTTTGCAGTGTTTCGTTGACAGGAAGCTCATCAACGGAATGAGTGTTGTAGCAATTGCACTGTACAATACTTCACAGTTTGATATGCATTTTGTTGTATGTACTAGATAGGTTTTCTAAGTCATGTTGACTAAGTAATAGATAGGCAAAATAGGTTGGTCAATTGTAAGTATATCATGCCTTGTAATTTTGCCTAAGTGAAGACATGTCAACGGTATGAAGATTACTCTATCAACGAAACGAGGGATACACCATCAACGGAATGAAGTTTACTCATCAACGAAATGGAGTTTACTCATCAACGAAATGGAGAATAAAGCTATCAACGAAACACATCTCCCTGCTATCAACGAATCATTATTGCTTTTCTGAATAGTTGACAAAGTGATAGTGACAGTTTACTGAACAGATCTAAAGGTGATGTGGAAGTGTACTTTGTATTGGAAACCATTAAAATGGACATGGGGAATAAGGAAACATCCCAGTTTCCAATTGGGCTCTTGGGAGTGATCATAATAAGCATGAAGACAAAAGCAAGGATCTCCAAGGACCACTGGACAAAGGGATGAAAAGCAAACTATTGGCGGTTACCTTTAGTGTACTTTAGTGTAGCCAAAAATAGTATTGTAAACTTGGGGAATATATAACCAAGTGTAGCAGTTAAGATAGAGAAGGAGAAGAAAAACAAATATTAGCTATCTTTGAGAGCATTCTTCTCTACAACTCTGTAACTGAGCAGCTGTGTACTTTTGTATCACAGATTATTTCCGCAATAAAAAAAACACTTCAGTTGGATCATCAAACAATCCAACTGAATTATTTATATCTTGTGTTTTTTATTTATTCAGTTCAGTTTTATTTTATAAAGTGTTTTAAGTTTAAGAAAATATCAAGAATTGTATTCAACCCCCCCTTCTACAATTCTGTTAGGTCATTTGGGATTAACATAAGATAAGATAACTCAAGTTTTAAGAATTATCTTTTGTCAGGTTCCAGGTACAATTTTCACTTACTCCAAGATATCGGAGAACAAATACGCACATAAGCTTAAACATTCGCACAAAAAACAAGAAATAAACTTACTCCAAGATATTACATACTCGTTTGTAAACATATAAGCTTAAATATTCACAAAAATTATCAACCAAACATCATGTACGGTAGGGGTGAGCAAAAAACCGAATTGAAACCGAAACTGAACCGAAACCGAACAAAACCGAACCGAAAAAACCGAAATCGAAACCGAACCGGCGGTTGCGGTTTTTGATTTTTAAAAACCGAGACTTTCGGTTCCGGTTCCGGTTATAGGTTAAAACCGAACCGGCTAAAACCGAACCGAACCGATTATTAAAATAAATAAATAAATATATAATTTATATGTATTCTTAAAATTAATAAATATATTATATCTTGAGTTATAATTAAGCTTCAAAACGATATCGGATGAGGAAAGGGAAGATGTCGAATGTGGATATATGTAATAAAATTCTTTATCTTAAATTCTTAATTATGTACTCCCTCCGTCCCAAAAAGGATCAACCACTTCTTTTTGCACGCATTTCAATGCGCTCGATTGAAGTACTTGTAAATAATATTTTTTCAATTTTTTTGATTTGTATAAAAGTATAAATCCTATATTTTTATACAAATCGAAAAAATTTTAAAAATATTATTTACAAGTACCTCAACCGAGCGCATTGAAATGCGTGAAAAAGTCAGAGGTTCAAACAATTTGGGACGGAGGGAGTATTGGAAAACAGATTCTTCATAGCGGGAGAGGTTGAGTGTCCGAGTTTTAGCAACCTAAACATTAGTTTTTTTTTTGAAAAAAAAACAGCAGCAGAAGAAGAACTTCATAAGAGCGTAAATACAAAAAAGTTTTTAGCTCACATTAAATAAATATCCGAGTAGATTACAAACGTATAAGATTTTAGTAGCACCCAAATCCAAAGGGAGTGTTGATTTCATCATAAAAAACAGAGATAGTAGACTTCTCCTTTACTTCGTAAACAAGAAATAATATTAATAATGTGTGGTTTTAAGAAAATAGAGTAGATTTGCTATGCAATTTCCTCAAATCTTGAATAACGTTCACAAAAGCTGACTATTTTATATACCCCTATAAGAAAATTTAGATAATTGTCAGACCGCCTGTATATAAATGCTACAATGCAATGTCATTAATCTGCACATCTAACATTAGCACTAACATATACACATAGTGTACTCACTCATTCAACAGCTCAGTCACTTTGTTTAAAAGTCGAGAACGTTTTAATTTATAAATTTAAAGTCTTGTAATATATTTATGATTTTTTCGTTCGGTTTTATAACCGAAACCGAACCGTTAAAAACCGAAACCGAGCTTTTTAAAACCGAAACCGAAACCGACGGTTCGGTTGCGGTTGCGGTTTTCAATTTTTAAAACCGAATACATGCGGTTTCGGGTTCGGTTTCGGGGCAAAACCGCCCCGAACCGAACCATGCTCTCCCCTAATGTACGGGTTTGGAGTGAACAAATGACATACCTAATACCAAATATCAAAATTAACTGAACCAAACGACCCTATAAACTAAATCTAAATGAAGCAATGAGAATAATACAGAGTTGATTAGCTTCCATTAAAAATAAAACAACTCAAAATGAAATTGTGCCTGCTAATTCACTCGGGCAATGCAAAACATAAGCAGCATCATATACTTTCATGTTCCAGGACATAAACATTGTCATAATTATATATACATGTTCCGGGATGTACAGCATATGACAATGAAATAGAAGAAATGATATCGGGAAAATTGGAAATGAGAACTCACAACCTGTTATCTCTGTCGCATACTGTTGTGCCAATCACAGGGGGATAGGAATTGTTCATCTAGGTGCATTGAAAGGAAAGGAAAAGTTTCAAAATATGAAAGCAACATGGATACGATTAAATAATTGAAATACTGCAACACTGTTATGATAAATTCAATAGTCTCTGTCCTTATGCTCAATCAATTGATTATTAGTTGAAAGTCAACATTTGGAAACAAAGTTTTAATCATGATATCATTCAGCTAAGAAAGTCAACATTTAGAAGCAAAGTATTAATCATGATATCATTCAGCTAGGACAAGATGATTCTATCCATGGAGAAGTAATTCTGTCTTTATGTTTTCTTGGCCTCAGCATCCTCTTCATTCATCTTCCTTTCCCACTTGCGCTTTTTGAAATCTGCCAACATTTGTGGCATTTTCTGCATCAATTCAGCAGTATTGGCTCGTTTCTCTGCAGATATCCTATCACACTTGTGTCCTTTCCTCTTTGTTCTCATTTCTTTCCTTTTTGGATCATACGGCCAGTCTTCTCCAGCAAGCAGAGCTTCTTTGCGGACTCGGGCTCGATGGCGGGCACTAATACTACTATGTTTCCAAGCCCCAAGGTGCCAATAACCCCAAACTCCCTTTGAAAGATCTTCCTGGTGTTTCAGCAGCTTCTCTCTCCAAGGATACTGGAAATCTCCCACTGATTTTGCTACAAACTTCATCGCTTTACCAGCCATTTTCACAATCCCTAACATCAAGAGATATTTTAAAATAGTTAAAGGTCAAGAGAGAGTGAAAATCATGAATTTTATTTCAACTAAAGAAAAACAAGAAGCTACAGTACTTTTTAAAGGCCATATTCTTAACATCACTTTCATTATCATTTATCTCATACACAAGAACTTTTAACGTGAAAGACTATCAAGTCTTTTGCTAAGCCCATGATGTAATATTGGAAGTCGATCTAAAACCATGAGAACAAATCACAATATAGACCATATAGAGCATTAGAAATCTTTGATAAGAATGTCTAAGTTTCCCCATTTTTAAGTTATCTACAGATTTTTAACCTTTTGGAATTTTGAAAAGTGAGATTTCTTATGTCTGAAGGTAAACCCCATAAAACATAAAATGTAGTTTTTTTATTTTAATTAAGATGTTTTTCTTATTGTGTAGGGTGAGAGCAATCACGAAGTCTTAATTCTCTTCCCGTTGCTTTCATTTTCTTAATTTAGTCTCAAAGTATCATACAAAATCAAAAAGACCAGCTTCTCATCTGAACATGTTTCAAGTTGCATCATACAATTCCATAAATACAAGGAAACAAATGTTAAACCAACCGAAATATTATACCAAATTAAGTCTATTCAAGACTCAAACTCTAACAGAATGCACAATGCAAATTACTACTATTTGACCTCACTAACAAGTTAAAACAGAACATGTACTAGTATCGCAAACATCATTCCTAACTTAAAAAAAATATTATCGCCTCAAGCTTCCAAACAAGGAGCCTTTGGAGCTAAATTGGTACACATATAATGATTTCACATGCAATAAAAAATAAGACAAATTAATAAAGAAACACACAAACAAGCAACCTTTGGAGCTAAATTGGTCCAACTGTATAATTTCAGAGGTGAGGTTACAAAAAACTCATAGTCTACACTAGCATCCTTAATTCTTATATTTACACCGGTTCTCCTCTGTATCCACTATTAACTTTCTTCACCTCCGTAGTTCCTCCAATCTATATTATGTAAACAATTTATTCATGTAGGATAAATATAGCATCGGAAAGCACTCCAATTATATTTTCACTGAAATTATATAACAAGGGAAACAAGACACTGTAACAGATACCTTGAGCCACGACATATTTTCACTGAAATGTGTGTTTCAGATAACAGCAGGATTTATATATACAGAATCGAGATCAAGGTGCGAAAGAACGTAAATCAATAGCAGAGCAGTCAATTAATCCTAAAATCACAAAACAAGACACGAATAACATTTTTCACATTTCCAATTAACAAGCCTACTGCCTTTTTATAGTTAGGGTTCGTAAAGAAACGTACAGAAAATAATAACCCAAAAGAGAACTTGAATTAAATTGATTTAGAAAATGAATAGGTTTTGAATGATGAGGCGAGCATACTAACAAACAACATAACTACAATTTCAATTTTGGGTTTGAACTGAGATTTGAGTCTGTGTAGATGAAGATGTGGAGAGTGAATACATACATACATACATACATACATACATACAAACAAATTAATTTATAAAATTTGGACTAACCTTTGTTTACTTGAGATTTGGTAGACGCTAGTTTTAGTGTTCAGAACCGGTCGGTGGTGCTTCTGTCTTTGAGGGTTTGGAGACTTGAGAGAACCCAAATACTAAAGCCTAAATGGATTATAAAAAGAAAGAAAAAAATAAATTCCGTTGCCGGGAATCGAACCCGGGTCTCCTGGGTGAAAGCCAGATATCCTAACCGCTGGACGACAACGGATGGTTGTTAGTGTTTCATATTTTATGGAGTAATACTTATTGTCTACCTGTACAATCTTCAACCCCATTCCGTGCGCCCTTTCTATTTTCATTTTTAATAACTACTGTTATGGGTACTTCATCTACCGTTTTCGAAGAGTAACTCCAACAACGTTCTTCGTTTATCACTTTATTTTTATTTTTTGAAAAATAAAGATCTTCTTTGCTAAATCAAATCATTCACCAATAAATAGATGAACTTCGAGGGAGCATCACTCACTCGGATAACGAGATCATAAATAAAATAAGTATATCACGCTAAGTAGTGTGTTACATTGTTTTCTGTTATAATATTTGCTCTTGTTTAAAAAGAAAAAAAAAATATAACCCGTGTTACGTACGTGATAAAAAAAACAAACCTGGTGCGCAGAAAATAGAGAAGAAGCAGGGGCCAAGTGATATTATAAAAATTATTTAACTTAAATAATAATATATATAATAGTAATGGTAGATAAAATATTTCAATGAGCAATGTGGCATGCACCCCTCTTTTCATATCCTTGTTTAATTATTAATTTAGATTTTATAATTAATTTTCATGAAAAGACAAATTATGTATGGAAAATTCACATATTTTAGTGATTAATTATCTGTTGAGCCAAACCATACAACACAATTAAGAAAGAAAATTTTAATAACACCATCTTTCTTCATATAATCACATGAACGGATTTGAAGTGGACTTGCATTGGTTATAGCGATCCATGGCCGGCCCTTTCAAATCATACCAGCTACTTTTTTCTCCTTTTTTAAGAATTATTTAACTAATATAAAGAACTTTAAGTGTAAGTAACATATTTCAAGCTAATCAAACAAGCTCCAACACACTCTTCGATATGGCCATATATGTGATAGGTCATGGTAAAAAAGGTCATTTCAAATTAACCAAAATCTATCTGGAAAACCTAACAAAGACAAGTATAAATATAAGATGTAAAGGTTTTCCAAAAGAATCATAACAAAGTAGAGAACTCCCAATCATTTTTCAACTTTAACCAAGCATAGGCTCTACATAATTATTATAATTCTCAAAATTCCATCTCTGAAGATGGCTGTTGTTTAGGTACATCCTTCACTGGATGTTTCAGCTACTCTCAGAGCCCCTTGGGCCAATTCTGCCTGAGTAATTGGTTCATCAGATGATGTACCTCCACGTGGTTTTGCATCCGAGTGTTCTACGGTCTTGTCCGTGCTAGCAACTTTGTTAGAAGTCACCTCGTCCAACTGGACTTCTTGAATGGAAGTTGCCAGCATGACATCACTTGACTGACTTTGAGATTGCAAGCCAATGTCTGGCGAAGTCTGACCAACTGAGGGAATCCATTTGCTCCAATTTTCACGTCTCCTAATCTTGTCCCCCTGCATCACAAGACAGATTGAGAACATACCCACTAAAGAATGCGTGTACGGCAATTATGATAATACATATTAATACCTAGTATGAAAGAGGTGTGTGTGTGTGTGTGTGTGTATATATGCTGCATCACCATACCAACTAATAACATCATATCTACAGTATCACGAAGACATCCTTCACCTTTAAACAACAATATACGTAGATCACCTCACCACATCACAATTGTGCATGCATGCACCATGCACATTTTTATTAATTCAACGGAGACGAGGGGAACAAGAAAAATGGATGACCCTATCCCAATTATATTCCAGCACGATCATAACTAACTAGTAGAAAAATTCAAAACTTATGACAGGGTAGTTAAAAAAGTAGATTGGGCCAAAGAAACCAAAATCAATGAAGTGTGGTCAGTGAACTGCGACAGTGGGTATTGAAACACAGGGCGTAACGAAAATTAAGAAAGGAACAAAAGGTTTTACTTTCTTTTACCTGCCTTGGAGTTCACTGACCACACATACAAAAGGTATGGGGTATCTTTCAGCACAACCTATCTTCGAACTCTTCCGTCGTTATTTGAAATTTTCAATTTGTTACTTGAGATCATAGTGGAGGTAGAGCATGCTAGGAATTGGATCTTTTATTTTTCTTGTTTTTTAAGGTTGTTTGTTGGTCAGTAATGTGGATATGATGGTGGTATTGGTTGGCATGTCGTGACAAATTTGAGAACAATGTAGAAGTAACTCAACACACATGGTAGAAATATCTCACCAGTCATAACATAAAACAAATTACTTAAGAACAGCCAACACTCACGAGCTTGTTAACACAACTTAATAATATTTACAAAAAATTATGAGCTATTCACACATTGTAAATAAAAAACAAAAAGTGTTCACTCTACACAAAGGAATCGCAGATTAAAAATATATTAGCACATCAGAATTCACAAGACTTAGGAATGTCAACGAGCACATTCAATCAGGTAATATTTTTTCTGAAACCTCATGTAAAACTTTACCTGTACTTCCACAACAGTTGATGCTCCCAAAGTATCTAGAATCAACTGAACATCGGTTGTCAATTTTGAAACCTGACATGCCAAAAAAAAAGTTAAATGACTTTAAAACCAAAAAGACAGACCATTGATGGCGAAGATAGCCCATTCTTGGTGAGTGATATAGTGAAGGACTCAACGTTCAAGTCGGATATAACTTTGTCACCATCATCTGATATCAAAGGAGTATAAACAACACGAATCTAGAATCACCATATCTTATGAAGCAAACTCTTAGTATGAAGGTAATATAAATAGAACACTACAACTTGCTAGCTGATCAACTGCCTGACCAAAATTTTATGTCCTTACAAGAGAAACTTGATTAAAATACACAAACTTTTGAATTATTTCAACTTTAAAAGAAGTCTGTCTAATATAATTTCAAGAAAGAGAAGGCTGAAGGTAACTTCTTATAGGCGATCAACCGTTCGGCTGTTCCTGATGTGCTTCGTCCATTCCTTTTCGTTTCAAATCATTATCTTAGTAAAAGCAAAGATCTTAATATTCTTGTCCTAAATGCAAATGATAACGGTTTAAAGCGTAATATTTTGAAACAAAATCTATAAATTACCTTGTATAATGCAAAACACTTAGGATCCACATAAAGATATTAAAATACAATGGCCTGCCACATTTTATACTTTTATTTTTTTATCAGAATTTATTCTCTTTTTCTATATTTACAAAAAAACCATTCAGAACACAAAAGTGTTGCAATATTAGCAAGTGCACAAATTTTTATAATGTCTTGCAATTTGTAAGATTAGTTGATAATGCTGTAAAATGAGTAGTGTTCTGTGCATGTAACATAATTCTCACTACACAGTATTTAAAAACAAAAATACTCATTGAAAAAATCATCCCGCATGCTCATCACCAATTTTTTTTACGGCATACCTAATCACAAACACACACATATATATACATCTTCTTTCAATTGACATAGCTGAATGTAGCTAAATAAGGTAAACACAGAATATAAAATCACACACCCAACTGTCCATGGCCATACTACTGATCTATGTCTATTTATACACTAGTCCTCCACACACGTATTTTCGTGGCATACATTTTTTTTTCAAATTTTTATCTATATCTCCTGAAAAAAGACAACCAATTAGGAATTAAAGACCTACACTAATTATTTATATATATATGAAAAGCAATCACTAGATATATCAAGGAGATTCTAATATCTAGTAAATTCATTAGTATTACATATCATATAACTAACATATAAATGAGAGCAAGACAAAATGCATATCGGAAAAATGGAAAGAACGTATCAATTGCTTCCACGTCTAGTTTACTTAGGTAACTGACAGCAGCTCTAAGCATCTATATATTTAAATCTAATATATGAAGGGTAGTGATATATGCACACCCCTAATTGATGGTTGCACACCCTAAATTTATCAGTTAACCAAAATATCCCTACTTCTTCATTCTTTTCCATCCTAACCCCTTGTCACCTTATTCCATTTTTCGCTTTCTTCCTGTTAAATAAATTTACTGTTGTAAATGTATCATATCCTATTATATAAGAGAGTGTGTAGATTAAGGATTAATTCAAATCTATTAAATAAAAAAAATTATATATAACTATACTAAAACGTACATAATAATAATAATGAAAAAGATATATAATTCAAAAGTATTATTAAAGTTTAAGAGTTCAAAACTTATTAGCAACATATTTAAATTTAATTTTAGTTTGTATATAAGATATTATCTTACTAAAGTGAAACTTTTTTTTGAAATGACTTATACAATTAGGTGATTAATTTTACCGTGAATAAAAAAATGTAATTACATAAATATATATAATATTTTGTGACTTAATACTTTTTACAAACACAAAATTAGAAAGAAATTAAAAATTAAAATTAAATAATTTAGTATAATAATCTTATGTATGATATTAGAATTTGTGTAAAAATATGTAAAAAGAATCCGATAGATATTAGTCGGCATATAACATGGCAGATGAAACTTGTAAGTAACAACTTGTAACCAGTTACTAAGGTTAGTTTTGTAATATAAAAGAATAGGGTGTGCAACCATCAATTGAGGGTGTGAATTTATCAGCGCTCTATTTGAAATGGAGAAGGTTAGTGAGTGGCTTTGCACCGTGTAAGGAACTTAAGATTCCAATTAAAAAAGATTAAACCCAAAAGTTTCGGATCTATATGCATTCTAAATTAAGTGCTAGATCTTTACTTTGTAAGATGCCAACTCGCCTCACAAATTGAAAACAAATTTACCTACCAAAAGCATACATTTGTGTGTGTTTTTTTTATGACCCTTCTAGAGACTGGCAAATCAACGAGAATGTTAAGCTTGAGATAAATTTACAAATAAACTTAGAGGAAATGATAACAAGAAAACATACAACTTTATAGGAAGGAACCTTCAAAATATATAAAAACAAATCAGCACAAAATTTGAACCATTACACCTAGTTTGTGTACTCATCTCCATGAAAGATAGAACACCCACAGTCTCTCTCACACACACACACATAAAATTTAACCAAAAATCCCTTGCTTCATAGGCTATCTGCTATCACATATACCTCTACCCCCTCTTAATATAAGAGGTTGAAAGTGTATGACTCAGTAAAGGCCTTCGCTCGGTGTGTGAGTATTTAAATTTCAACTGCATAAAAGATCAAATAAAGAAGAAAGTGCAAAGAAAAGGAGGCACTACATTTTCCTCAGTTGATTGCAACTGTTTACCTTGTTTATATAAGATAATAAGTATGAAAAAAATTAGAAGATATTAAATTACTTGGGCAGCCTAGTCTTACTTCTTTATTCAATACAGGTAAGATAATCATAGAATAGCAAACCCCCACCCCTCTACAAACAAACATATGTGGGAAGGCACACTTGTCTGGACTCAGACAAGTTCAGTCGATTCAATTAGAATAACGACATGTATAACAAATATTACTTACTCGAAGAAAGCTTGCTAATAAAGTGATAGATACCCACATTTGTCTTGACTCTGCCAAGTTCAATTGATTCAAGGAGAATAATGACATGTATAATAACAATACTTACTCGACGAAAGTTTGCTATTAAATTGATAGATACCCATCCCTGATCGTCCATATTTGACCTCAAGAAGTCATCTTTGACCAAATTAGCGTCACTGTATCAAACAGTACAAATATCATATAAACTTAATCACAATTTAACAGGATTATATATTATTTGTCATCTAGGGACTATACTACGACAACTTAATTTACCTGAAATAATAATCAATCTGATTGAGTAGCAAAATCCGCAGATTTGGATCAATAACAGGAAAATATAAATGAGGAGGTGGTGGGAGAACAAGCGGGACACCCCTGTAAGAGTCTGGAGGCATTGGTGGAACATATAAAAACGGAGGGACCATATCTACAAATGATAAACATTAGCTGATTAGCTCCAATTGAAAAAAAAAAAAAACTTGTGTAATATCAAACCCATTAAACTTACCAAAAGGCATAGGATTTCCAAACGGTCTCACATGCCGGGAAGGGATGTACGGCATAGGTCCTGGCAATGGTGGTCTTGTCAAACCCCGAGGAGGGGGAGGTGGTGGTGGTGGAACCATCGGATTTCTATGGATGTCTCTTCCAGAAGCATTCCATTCCCGTTCTTGGTCACGCCTGATTCCATACCCATTGTTAAATCCTCCATCTCCACGGGGCCGAGGACCAAAATTACCCCTTCTAGAAGGATGTCGTTGTGAAGAATGATCATTTGGATGATACCCAACACCGCCTCCACCTCCAATTGGTCTAGTATCCAGGTTACTGCCCGGGAATGGAGCAGGTTCTCTAATAGGCAACTCCATCCCGGGTGGTGGTAATAGATTCCCAAAAGGTATTGGAAATGGGGGTGGAGGGGGAGGAGGTGGTGGGCCTGGTGGGCGACTAAAGCTACTCTGCCCTGATCCGTGCCCTGATCCAGCCCCCGCATTACCATTCCCACCTTTCTTATTATTTTTTCGTCGATGATGCTGTTTGTGACTATGATTGGAACTATGGTGTCCATTAGCAGTAGCTTCTTTTTGAGGTGCATGAGATATTACTTGTTCCTGTATTAAAAATAATAAAACGAGGACAACCGAATTCAAGTAAAACATGTACACTTCTGCTATCACACCATCCAATAAAAAACAACCCAACATTCCTTACATTTTCTAGCAAGTCTCCACATAACAAACTTCAAAAACAATATGTATTCATAAACGGAGCAGACTTACTCTCGAAAAACACAAGTTTATTCCCATCAAAGATTAGACTATCACACCAAACATATCGAAAAAACATAATTAAACAATCTTTTAATCATCAAAATAACGCATCAACAAAAAAATAATACATAAAGTCTTAAAGAAATGAACCTGAGAAACAGAGATTGAGCCATCAGACGAAGGCTTCGAAAAATTCGGCGAAACTTTAGGGCAAGCCCGAGTTGACTCAGTGATAGTAGGCCAAGCAGCACCTCCCATAACAGTACCAGTCTCAACGACGCCGTTTACACTTTTCCACACAGACTTCTTCGCGACATTGTCTTTACTAAAATCAGAAGTGTCCTCAGACACGACGGCGGCGGCGGCGACGACCTCAGTCACCGCCGGCTGGTTCATCGAAGCGGTAATTAAGTCCGGCGAGAGAGACGTAGCTGGGTCGGGTTCGCCGCGAACGACCTGAGTCCAGGGAGACGGCAATATTTTCCGATGAAAATTAGGGCTTTTAGGAGATGAAGGAGTTGTTGTAGTTAAATCGGCGGCCATAAGAGGCGTGTAAAATTAGGGCTAAATATATATATGGGGGGGATGTGTTTTTATAAATTTTACTGAATCGGGGGGTACAAAATTAACTGAGGGGGTGGGTAATAGTTTATGTTCAGTGCGTGTAAAAAACACACAAGTAGGGTTTCAGGGAGTGTGATTAGACAAGGTGTGTGACATAATGAATGAAAGGGATGATAGAGATGTATAAACACAATACATACGCGCATCGATCATTCTCTCCTCTCTCCCCTCTCTCTCTCTCTCTCTCTCTCTCTGGCCGTTTTAAAAGAGTTTTGTATTCTTTGACTCACCTTGTGGCGTCGTTGCTACTCGGATAGGTAGGTTTTAAATGACCAAATTAGAAAATTACTTCGCTAAAAATATAACATCGGGTAAAATGTTCTACGAAAGTCACCTTAATAAAATTATAAATAATTTTTGATTGTATGAATATTGACATTTTATATACTTTTACTGTTACAAATACTAGCCTATACTTGCACCGGTCTTAAAAAATAATAAACTAAAAAATTTAATGTGAACGGAAAATATTAAAATAAAAGTAAAAATTAATATTATAAATTATAAAATGAGAAACTTAAATATTAATTGGAACCTAAAAAAAATATTAAAAAATACAGATGGGGCTAATGAAGATAAATGAGGTATTATTAATATTATTTTATAATAAAATAATATTAATATTAGTGATATATAGAAAATCTAACATGTTTTAATTAAAAAAAGTAATTGTCCGTGATATTTTTAGAAGTGTTTTAATTATATTACTTGTATTTATTAAAAAAATACGTTGACATGTTAAAATAAGTAAGTTTTTTTAATAGGGACAAATAGGAAAGCTAACATGTTTTAATTAAAAAAAGTAACTACCTATAATATTTTTAGATGTGTTTTAATTATATTAACTAGTTTATTAAGCCGCGCTTCGCAGCGGCTTTATAATAATATCTCTAAATTTTCTCAAAAAATATTCTACAAAATACATTTTTAAATAAAATAATATTTCTAATATAAAATTAAATTTTGTTTTGAATTATATATATATATATATATATATATATATATATATATATATATATATAACACCCCAGTCTCACATCGAGTAAATTTGGGACTTCTGTTCAGTTTATAAGGCAAAAGTACTATTACCAATAAGCACCAACAAATCATGATCTTTTGGGGGCCTGTGGTGGGCTAGTTGTTACCCAAGTTGGCTGCATTTGGGCCAGTAGGCTTCGGCTTATTTCGGACTCGGAATCGGGACTTGACCTGATTTTCGAAAAAGCTCGGGATTTGACCCGGGTTGTCACATATGGTATCAGAGCCGACTCTCGAAAGCTTGATGCGTCAAGTTGCCGGAGGTGGGGACACGAAGGCTGGTGGTATTATCCCACAATGGACAGAGGTCCGGAGGTGGGGACACGATATATATATATATATAAAGTTCTAGATCGTTCAATCAAAAACTACAATTATACCTTCAGGGCTATTAAAATCTTCACTACCTCCAAATCTACTCCCAGTAAGAAAAAATCAAAAAATATGAACAAACATCCTTTTTTGTTGTTGGGAGAATTTTTTATTAATAATGATCTCTTTTTGTCAAAACAAATAACAACAAAAACAACAACAACCTCTTCCTTTTAAAAAAAATTAATGACATTTCTCAATGTTTCTTATTCTTGTATGACTTTTGTTATAGATGCACCGACTTATTGAATTTTGTTAAAAATGCACACACTAAATAAATTCTTCAGTCGAATAAATCTTAACACGATATTTTCGAAATACATACACTATAAATTTCTTAATATACAATTTTTATCTTTGAATTTTCGTGTATGAATTACAGAAAATATTTTACTAAAAGATATAATCTTTTCTCATAAAAAATAGAGCAATAACTATCTAAACATTAAAAAACAATGATAAAATTTGTTTTTGGAGACATGATTGAATTCTCCACTTTCAAGTTACCTTGTATACAGGTGTATCAACTTTTAACTATAAATTCAAAACTAATAACGTACACACATAAACATATAAATTAATTCACAACTGAATGTACATGAAAATCACCTTGTTCGGCCTATTATTTTAACTGATTAACTGATGAATTCCCCTCCTTATTAATCCATGTCTTAACTCAATCAACACTAATAGCAAATAACTTGTCTTGTCAAAGATTTTAATATGATCATGCATTAGGATACAAACAAACGCAATAAGATAAATAACATAAAGGAAAAAGTCTCATACTCATGTACTCTAATATACACACTTTTAACATAAACAAACAAAAAAGTAAAGAAAAACAATGTTGACAATAAAAATTGCAGTAGACAATTCACAGAGTTTAGGTGTATATTTATACAATTAATTAGTTGTTTGTATGAAAGTATTAAAAGTAATTAATTATTTACCAAGTAATTACTTAATTTTTTATGCAAGACCGATATAATTTCTTAACTTCTTATTTACCAATATGTTCTTGTATTTTCTATCATATTACATTAAAAAGGAAAGTTTAGGAGAACAGGATGTTAAGATGATTGTAATTTCATTTGAAAAGAAATATTATGAGAATATCTAGATAATTATAAAGGGAAGTTCAAAATAATGTAAAGTAATACATTTTTTTTTAATTTAGATATTTGAAGGCAAGAATATTACAATTGAATATTTAGTTTTCTCCATTTGTAATATTTAGTTTCTCCATTAGTAAAGATCTATTGTATATTTAATTTCTCCATTAATAGAGATTTTAAATGCAAAAATATTATATTTACTTTCCTCTATTAGTAGAGATTTTAAATGCAAGAATATTGAAATTGTATATTTAGTTTCCTACATTAGTAAATATTTAAAAGGCAATTGAGATTTTTTCTAATCTTTGGTATTAATTACTTAATTTCTTATGCAAGACCGATCTAATTTCTTAACTTCTTATTTACCAAAACGTTCCTGTATTTTCTAGTATATTACATAAAAAAAGAATATTTAGGAGAGCAGTATGTTAAAATAGTAATTTCATTAAAAAAATATTATGAGAATATTTAGATAATAATAGAGGAAAGTTCAAAATAATGTAAGATAATACACTTTTTTTCTAATTTAGATATTTTGAAGTCAATAATATTATAATTGAATATTTAGTTTTTTCCATTAGTGATATTTACTTTCTCCATTAGTAGAGATTTTAAATGCAAAAATATTATATGTTTCCTCTATTAGTAAATATTTAAAAGGTAATTGAGATTTTTTCGAATTTTAAGTATTATTAATTCAAAAAATTGAGTATTATTAATTCAAAAAATTGAGAAAATTGGAAAAATAGAACGAAGCGATCTGAGAGCGCCATCTCACCGCCCCCGTCTTCTCCTTTATATAATAGTATTGATTTAGGTTTTTTCATTAGTGATATTTAGTTTCCTCCATTAGTAAAGATCTATTGTATATTTACTTTCTCCATTAGTAGGGATTTTAAATGCAAAAATATTATATGTTTCCTCTATTGGTAAATATTTAAAAGATAATTGAGATTTTTTCGAATTTTAAGTATTATTAATTCAAAAAATTGAGAAAATTAGAAAAATAGAACGAAGCGATCTGAGAGCGCCACCTCACCGCCCCCGTCTTCTCCTTTATATAATAGTATTGATTGTATTTGTTAAAAAAATTAGTTCACTTGTTAAAATAGGTAAGTTTTTTTAAATAATTAAAAGTTTTAAAATAAATTTCAAAATATATAAGTAGGGCTGCACTTGATATTTTTGGAAAATAGAAATTTTAGTGATAACAAATATAAAAGGTAATATATTTTTGATATGGACAGAAAAGTAATTATAGAAATATAATTGACAAATTAATGGAAAGACCGATATTTAAGGCCCGGCACCCTAATTATTCATTAATTTCGTAATTAATGAATAGGGAAAATATACAGCTCATGAAAAGGGTCCAAAATATGGTAAATTGGTCAAAGAAGGATCCAGAATCCCAATTAATGAGTCATAGCCTTTATCAACAAGGAAAAGACTTATCCTGCAAGAAATACATTGTTTATCCAATATCAAAAAGGAGACTTATTAGCTAAGACTCATAAACCTACATATACAATGCTCCAGACGCCTATATAAAGGACCTGATCCTACAATCAGAACTACGTCTTTGGCTTGATTCTCAATAACGATTTGATATACGTAGGCATCTTGTGAGGACCGATTCAGTCTCGAAACACAAGTGCAGCCATTAAAACTCGAAGCTCATTAATCCTAGCTATTAATATACAAGTACGTTTTTTAATCCACAACATTTGGCGTCGTTTGTGGGAAGACAACATCAACCATGGCAAACACACGAAGAACAACTCGGGATACTCAAACTCCTGAGGATCGCCCAATCACCTCTGGGGCTGATCAACCACCGCCGACTACTGGCACTCAAGGGACGAATATCCCCACCAACACACAAGGACCGGAAATCCCAATTTCGGTTGAAGGGACGAATCCCCTGCAGATGGTCATTCATGGATCTAATCCACAAGAGACCGTTCACCAGCAACCAATCTCGACTTCTCCACTCATCATGAATGCACCGAGAAGCCTTCAACTCCATACTATTGATCTCCCTCAATACGCGAATCAGACTTTGGGGATGCCAAGCTATGGCATGCCCCCTCGACCCATGGCGGGCGGTAGTGGAACTAATCCAATCTACCATGAGGCATATGTGCCCCCTTATATTCAAGGTCTGGGACCCCAAAATCAACAAACTCGCCAGACCCCTTTCGTTCAAGATTACTCGGGCCCATACACCGAGGATGAGGGTTATACAACTGGAGAGGATGTCGCCCCAAGAAGGAGACGTTCTTCCCAGACAAATCGGGATCAACCCCAAACTACTAAGGAGAAAATTGCAGCCCATGAGGCAGAAACTGCAAGACTCAAGAAACTCCTTGCTGAGGAGGAGGCCGCTCAATCTCAAGGCCGAACGACTGAAGGGATCCCGATAATCAACTTGGATCCACCGGCAAGAAGAACCAAGAGGGCCGAAGCCCCAAGGGGTGATCCTAGTATTTTGTTGCCCCTATGAGATCCTGATGATCCTACACCACCGTTTACTCAAGACATCATGAAAACGGCCATATCCAGAAAATTCAAGATGCTTTCGATCAAAGCCTATAATGGAACGGGAGATCCCGCAAATCATGTAAGGACCTTCTCCAATGCACTGCTGTTGCAGCCAACCAACGATGCGGTCAATTGTAGGGCGTTTCCACAAACCTTGGCAGGCATGGCCCAACGCTGGTATAGCCGTCTTCCTCCCAGCTCAATTGGGTCTTTCAAAGAACTAAGCAAAGCTTTTATCAATCAGTTCATTAGTGGAAGGGTGCATGAGAAAATCTCTGCGTCACTCATGGCAATCCAGCAAGGAAAGAATGAAGCCCTAAGGGACTACATCAATCGATTCACTCGGGAGGTTTTGAAAGTCCCGGACTTAGAGGACAGAGTGGCTATGATAGCCCTGCAACAAGGAACTATTGATGACCACTTCAAAAGGTCGTTAGCTAAACATCCACCCGAGAGCATGCTGAAGCTCCAAGATAGAGCCGGAAAGTATATCAAGGCTGAAGAAAGCATGAGAAAGTATGAACCCACTGCTAGCGGTAGTGGAAACTCAAAGAAAAGAAAAGAAACTCAGGAATACGACGTCAAGGAAAAGTTTCCCAGAACATCAAATGACTCTGATTCTCCACCCAAGAGAAACAATTTTGGGCCAAAGTTTACGGAGTATGCAAGATTGAACACTCCCAGGAGTCAAATTCTGATGGAGATAGCTAAGGAAGGAGATCTCAAATGGCCGAAGCCAATGAGGGCTGACGTGTCCAAACGGAACCAAAATCAGTTCTGTCGGTTCCACAAAGAAGTCGGTCACGACACCGACGATTGTAGGCAATTGAAAGATGAGATCGAATTTCTGATACGAAGAGGAAAACTCAGCAAATTCACTAAGGATGGAAATCAAGGGAGTCAAAGAGGAAACTATGAAAGGAAGGATTACGACAGAAGGGACAACAACCAAGATCGTAACCCTAAGCCCCGAGGGCCAGTCATCAACATGATATTCGGAGGGCCAACTGCTGCTGGGTCCTCCCGAAACTCAAGAAAAGCTTATGCTCGAGAGGTAATGATTGTGGTTGGAAAAGCACCGAAGCGTGCCAGAACAGAAGTGTCAATAGGTTTTGATGATTCAGACCTACAGGGAGTGAAGTTTCCCCACGATGATCCCTTAGTCATCATTCCTGTGATAGGAAATTCTGAAACCAAGAGAGTTCTAGTCGACAATGGAGCCTCAGTGGACATCTTGTTCCATGATGCTTTCATCAAAATGGGCTACACTGACTCTCAGTTGACACCCTCGAATATGCCCATATAAGGATTCAATGGGGTGGAGTCAAAAGTGGAAGGCACTATCCAACTCCCAATGACCATGGGGCAAAGAATGAATACGTCTACTCAAATGCTGAACTTCATAGTTATAAAGGCAACTTTGACCTACAATGCAATCCTGGGAAGGACTGGTCTTCATGTGTTTAAGGCCGTTGCCTCTTCTTATCATCTGAAAATCAAGTTCCCAACGAGGAATGTGATTGGTGAAGAACGAGGAGACCAAAAAATGGCTAGAAGTTGTTATGTAGCCGCGTTAAGGCCTGATGGAATCGGGGGCAAGTTCTCCCAATTGAAGACATGGATACTGGCGACAATGAGGACCGAAGAGGAAAACCAGCTGAGGATTTAATCCTCATTCCCTTAGTCCCTGGTGAACCAGAGAAGGTGACTTATGTCGGGGCACTACTACCCGAGCCATTGAAAATCAAGCTCATATCTTTTCTTCAAGAGAACAATGACGTTTTTGCTTGGACAGCAGCTGACATACCAGGGATTGATCCCCAATTGATAACTCACAAGTTGAATGTGGATCCTGAAAGAAAGACGGTGAAACAAAAGAAGAGAAATTTTGCTCCAGAAAGGCAAGAGGCCATTAAACAAGAAGTTGAAAAGCTTCTGGAGGCCGGGTTCATTGAAGAAATACAATTCCCAGAATGGTTGGCTAACCCCGTGATGGTCAAAAAGGCCAATGGAAAATGGAGGATGTGTGTGGACTTCACTGATTTGAATGATGCATGTCCTAAGGATTGTTTTCCCTTACCAAGGATTGATGCATTAATAGATGCTACAACTGGACACGAGATGCTCAGCTTCATGGATGACTTCAGTGGATACAACCAAATCAAAATGCACAAGGATGACATCTCCAAGGTATCATTCATCACTGATTTTGGTGTTTTCTGTTATCTAGTCATGACATTTGGACTTAAGAATGCAGGGGCAACATACCAAAGATTGGTGAACAAAATTTTTGGACACCTAATTGGAAAAACCATGGAGGTCTACGTAGATGACATGTTAGTCAAGAGCCTCGATAAGGCCGATCACATTGAGCACCTCCGAGAGGCATTTGAAGTGCTAAGGCACCACAAGATGATGTTGAATCCAGCTAAGTGTGCATTTGGTGTAGGCTCGGGAAAGTTTTTAGGCCTAATGGTTTCCAAGAGAGGAATTGAGGCCAATCCCGAAAAAATCAAAGCAATTCTAGACATGGAACCACTAAAGACTGTCAAGGATGTCCAAAAACTAACGGGAAGAGTGGCAGCATTGGGAAGATTTATCTCCAAGTCAGGAGAGAAGTGCTTATCTTTCTTCAAAGCACTCAAGAACGTGAAAAATTTTGAATGGACAACGGAGAGCCAAGAGGCCTTTGAGGCCCTGAAGAAATACATGGCTGAGGCTCCACTGTTGGCAAAGCCCAAGCCAGGGGAAATTCTCTACTTGTACTTGGCAGTTTCTAACACAGCCCTTGGAGCTGTACTGATAAAGGAAGAATTGAAAGTGCAAAAGCCCGTCTACTATGTGAGTAAGATTCTACGTGGGGCAGAAATAAACTACTCAACGATTGAGAAGTTTGCCTTAGCCTTGATAATGGCCTCAAGAAAGCTACGCCCGTACTTCCAGGCTCACAAGATAGAGGTCTTGACTGATCAACCTCTGAGAAACATCTTGCATAGCCCTCAAGTCAGTGGAAGATTGATCAAATGGGCCATTGAATTGGGCGAATTCGACATCAAGTATAAGCCTCGAACGGCCATAAAAGCTCAAGCACTCGCTGACTTCATGGTTGAATGTACCATTGACAACCAAGAAGTCGGGGGGCAGGAAGTAATAGTGGAGGATGAGAAAGATCAAGAGATGGATTTCAAAGAATATTGGGTGCTCTATTTTGATGGAGCATCAAAAACAAAATCAAGTGGAGCCGGTTTAGTGCTACAAAGTCCTGATGGATTCCTCATAGAGTATGCACTAAAACTTGACTTCCCAACGACAAACAATGAGGCCGAGTATGAAGCTCTGATAGCTGGCTTAGGGCTGGCTGGAGCCTTGAGAGTTAAAACTCTGAAAGTATGTGGAGATTCGAGGCTAGTGGTTTCCCAAGTAAATGGGGAATTTGAGGCCAGAGATGAAGTCATGGCCAAGTATTTGAAACTTGTCAAGGCCATCATGACTCAGTTCGACGAATGCTATGTAGAGCACATTCCAAGGGAAGAAAACATGAAGGCTGATGCCTTGTCTAAATTTGCTTCTTCCGAAATTGAAAACTATGCAGAGAGTGTATACTTCCAAGTCCTGAGGACCCAAGCATCAACGGAAAGTTGGTAGCACCCATTGATGTTGCTAGTTGTTGGATAGATTCCATCAAGGCTCATCTGGAAACTGGGTGGTTACCCAACGACACTTCAGAAGCACGAAAGTTGTATGTGAGAGCACTAAGGTATACCCTGATTAAGGGAATCCTATACAAGAAGTCTTTCATCATTCCATATCTGAAATGTTTGAGACCTCAAGAGGCAGAATTGGCCCTGAAGGAAGTACATGAAGGAATTTGTGGGCAGCACTTGGGGGGCAGAACCCTTGCCCATAAAATCACTCGTCTAGGTTTCTACTGGCCAATCATACTAGCAGATGCTAAAAGCTACGTAAAGAAATGTGAAAGGTGCCAGAAGCATGCCCCAGTGGTTAGGCAACCACCAGAGATGTTGACATCCATAAACTCACCAATCCCCTTTGCCATGTGGGGAATGGATATACTCGGGCCATTTCCAATGGCAAGTGCTCAACGAAAGTTCTTGATAGTAGCAACCGACTACTTCACCAAGTGGATTGAGGCTAAGCCATTAGCCAAGATAACCACCAAGCAAGTGATGCATTTCTTCTGGGAAAATGTGATATGCAGATACGGGATTCCACGTATCTTGGTCACAAACAATGGAACTCAGTTAAACAACGATGAGTTTAAGAAATATTGTGATGAGAACGATATCAAGTTGCGCTTCACTTTTGTCGCCCATCCTCAAGCAAATGGGCAAACTGAGGTTGCAAATCGAATTATCCTAGATGGACTGAAGAAAAGAGTTGAACGCTTCAGAAACACTTGGATAGACGAATCGCTCCCCATACTATGGGCATATCGTACTACCTACAAAGTCACCACTGGAGCTACCCCCTTTCTGTTGGCATATGGGGCAGAGGCAGTGGTTCCAGTGGAGATTACTCACACGTCTCCAAGAGTTGAGGCTTATGAGCCAGAAACAAATGAGGAAGACTTGAGGCTGGCCTTAGATTTGATTGATGAAGTTAGAGATGAGGCAAATGCCAAGATAGTTCAGCATCAGAAACGAGCATCTTTCTATTACAACCTAAGGGTTAAAGAGAGATTCTTTCGACAAGGAGATTTAGTCCTCCGAAAGATTGAGGCATCCGGAGTTGGACAAAAAGGCAAGTTGGCCCCAAATTGGGAAGGACCATATCGTGTCAAGAACGTATTTGGTCGAGGCTCGTACAAGCTAAAAACCCTTGAAGGGCATGAGGTGCCAAGGACTTGGCATGCCTCCAATTTGAAAGTTTATTATGTTAAAGGTGTTTCCTAAGTGGACTCACTACTAGAAATAAGGTTTGATAAAACCAAACCAAGTTTTTAAACTTGAGTATTATGTAAGGGTTGAACCCATTCTCAAAGTTATGAATTCCATATTCTTATGTTTTCATTATATGTGAATTGCATTCTGATAGACATGTTGACTAAGCATGCAAAGTCAAGAATCAAGAAAACAATACAAGCCATGAATGGCCACAAAATACAAATAAAAACTAAACTTACAAAGAGTTTAAGTTAAGCCCGAAGGCTGGAAATACATATAAAGGAAATACAAGCCATGAATGGCCACAAACAAACTACAGACTAGGCTTCACCCTCCTTGACACCAGCATCTGTCTCCTCCCCTGAGCTAGAGCCAGAAGAATGCTCATCAGCATCATCAGCAGAAGTGTCACCAAGGGGTGATGAATGCCCTGGATCTAAAATCCTAGCATCCTCCTCCATGTCATCAACTCCAGCCAAGATACGCTCCAATGGAGTAGGAGGGTGAGGAGCTGGAAAGTCAGCAGCGACAAAAACCCCGGGATGCTTGGCCAAGATAGCCTGAACAACATCCTCCCATCCTGATGTATGCTGGACTGGGAAAAGAATCTCGTCATGCTTCTCGATCAAGTCCTTGTACTCCTGAGAGTCAAGGTACTCGTCGATGCAATCATCCTTGCTCTTCCTCAGCTCAACAATATCAGCCTGAGCGTCAGCAAGCTCCTTCTTCCTTCTAGCAAGAGTCTCCTTAAGAGACTTCACCTCCTCCTCGGACCTCTCCAACTTGGCCTTGTTGGCCTCAGAAGAGGTACGCCAAGCCTTGGCTTGGAAGAATGCCCCATGGAAGTTGGCATTGGTCTGCCAAAGAATAAAAGTTAGAAAAATAAAGCAAATACTTCAAAGAAAAAGATAGCTAAGGTAAAGAAAATTACCGCAATAATAGCTTGAGCTCCTAAGTGCTCAGCACCCTCGAGGGTGGAATCTGCAACAAAATCCTTGTAGTCACAAGGAGTAAGGGAATGGTATGACCAATCCACAACATGTTTAGACACACCAGTAATGGTGTCCTTCTTCCTAATACCCCAATTGGGGCGCCACACTGAAGACTTGGAAGACACATGAATGTCAGCCTCGTCTCCAGGGATCAGAAAGCTAGGGACACTAGGCTTCCCCTTTGGATCATCTCCAAGCCTAGCCCTCTTCATCCTAGATGTCTCCACATCCTTGGGCTCATTGGTCTTATTAATAAAGGTCGCAGCTGCAAGAAAAACCAAAAAAAATGGTTAGCAGAAAATCACAAAGGAAAGAAAAATAGACATAAAGAAAAGGGATAAGTAAAATACCCTTATCATGAACAGTGGAGAGCCCGACAGACTTGAGGAGAAACTCGTCCAATAGCTCCCAAGCCACGGTAGTCCCATTATCCTTGATAAGCTCTGAGTAGGCATGAGATTCCTCCTCAGTCAAGACAATGTTGTTGGGACTACCATCTGAAACTCTCCCAAATGATCTACGAAAAAGGGTTCCCCAGTCCCCTCCTTCCCATACACGATACATGAACTCATTTTTCCATTTGGGGTTATTATCTGGGATTGACTTTGGGTGAAAAATGAAAGGAAAGCTGTTAGGTCCTGATAAGTTTGTAGAAGGGGGGTTGAATACAAACTATACCGTTTTATCGAATTTGTCCTTTGAATAATTTAACAATTAGAACAAATTAATGCGGAATAAAAACTGAAACAATATTCAAGTTAAATAGAAACTCTATTAAACTTGAGGGGTGTTACAATTTTGATCACTGATTACAAAGAACTTGATGAAACAAATCTAGAATAAATTCGACATGAATTTATCTATTTTTGTAATAAAAAGGATCGAATACTAAAAAGTAGTTCGATATAAAATCTAGGGATTATGATCCGCTAGAAAGTCAAAGCAGTACAAGAGATACAATTCTTATGAATTAAATGTTGAAGAACAATCAAGAATTAATACTCCTGCAGAATTTGAATTGCTCGGACAGTTGAGATAGTTAAGACAGTGAAGGAGTGTAATGCTTTGTTCTTCTGTGTCTTTTTGTAATGTCTTGTGTGTCAATTGTCAACTGACCATATTTTGATTAAATACAACTTCCTTGTCATGAATTCCACGCGCCAATGCATTTCCTTTATTTTGTATATGGAAAACTCTCGGGAAGACTGAGATAAGGCTTGGGAAGACTTGAGGGAAGACTAGAGTTTACTCTAGGAAGACAATCGGGAAGACTAACTTGTGAGTCTTCCTAGTTCATTTTTCTAAGTCTTCCTAGTTCAAACCTAAGTCTTCCTAGTTCATTTTTATTCTAATTTAAATAATTAACTAAATAAATTATGTATTAAATTAATTCTTTACATAATTAATTTAATAAATAATATACTTGATAGTATTAATTATTTATATGAGAATAAATAGAATTAGGTGACTTCTCAATTAATTTCTTTTTATTCTAATTTAAATAATTAACTAAATAAATTATGTATTAAATTAATTCTTTACAGAATTAATTTAATAAATAATTTACTCAATAGTATTAATTATTTATAAGAGAATAAATAGAATTAATTGACTACCCAATTAATTCCAGAATCACTAAAAACTTAGATAAATAACAAACACAATAGTACGTTGACACTCGATGCACTGTCTGGTTCATGAGTGACTAACGACAATGTTTGTTCTTTATCTATTTGACTTTAAGCAGTGATTCACTTCCTTCTCATTCAAGAACTCCGTAATCAGTATCTTTTGCTGTCACCACTTGAAATCTCCGTCACTTTAATAAATCCACTGAGCTTGAATACTTCATTGAGGCTTGATCAATAAATTGAGCTTCTTTCAATGTAGACTAACTTCAAGTCTGTAGATGACTTTAATCTTCATTCTTTGACAGATATAATCTTCTGAGATTCCTGTGACATCTGATCTAATATTTACTTATTACATTCTTGTTTAAGTTGAGTAGAATCCTCGAATTACAAATAGGCTAATTCATATGCCTTTCAATCTCCCCCTATTTGTTTGTTAGAGAATAACAACCAAATACCTAGAGGATCACTCAACTAAAACCAATAAAAAGATAGGACTCTTAAGCCTAAGTAAATACTAGAAAGTTCTGGATCAAATATGACATTTCCAGATTTCACCAGTAAAGATAAATGCGAGACATGTGTTCCTCTAGACTGAACAAATGATAACATTTAACCTATCTTGATTTATCTAAGCTCTATACATATACCATTTACAAAACAGAGCTAATTACCTTTACTCCCCTGAAACTCCTCATTTACCTTTTATATCTTTTTCAGCTCCCTCTTCCTAGCTTCTCCAAATTTCTCTATAAACTTCTCTAGAAACTTCTCTAGAAACTTCTCCCCCTTAGTTGAGGAATTCTCTACAGTTTTAACTTTATGAGTATCTGAAGCCAGTAGGAGTTGAGATAGTTGATGGAGTTGATCTTGGAAGTAAATTTGTCTTCAATATTTCCTTGAGCAGTCCCAGCTGATTGTTGACAGAGGTGGAAGAAGAAGACCGTTCAACCACTTGTGCTTGCAAAAGTTCTTTATCAGCTTGGGTTTTGAATAGATGTTCCTGTAGATCAGCTATGTGAGCTAACTACATTGCAGTGTATGTGTCTGTGTGTGCACTCACTTGAATTTCTCTTGTAAGTGTATCACTCATCTCACGTGCATGTGTTTCACTCAGTGTTTGACTCTTATCACTCAACATTAGCTGTCTGTTTGCTCCTTTTCGATCAGTACCTGCATTGAAACTCACCCTAGCCTCTTCAAGAGAGGTCAGTGGTGGTGCAATGGGAGTTCGCAAATCCCGATCCTCAATCATGTCTATCAAATCACTTGGATTTGAAATCTGAATTGCTTCAGTGATAGACTGACCAAGTTGCCTTCCACTTTCTCCAGATAAATCTGCGAGTGGAAAATCCCTTTGGGAGCCAGAGATGTTCACTCTGGGAGGGGAGAAAATGATTCTATTAAATTTGGCAAAGAATCAAATTTTCCCTCAGATGCCTATGAAGACACTTCTACCGTAACAATGGTAGGCACTGTAACTAGTTGCAGGTGCTCTGCTTTCACTGTGTCCTGAGTTTCATCTAATGAAATTGTCTTCTCCCATTGTGAGTAATGAGAGTGTGCTTGACTCAGTACAAAGTGCCATGGCCCTATGGCAAATTTCAATAAATTCATCCTGTTGAGAGAATGTCTCTAGAAACAGTTCATTGGCCATTTCAAAGTCCATATCCTATTGAGAGGATACAGATGGGCTGACAGATGCCTCAGTATATGTTGAATTTCTTTAGAGGAGGCAGAGCTGTGGGATCACTCACTGTTTCAATCAAAATACTTCTTTGTTTAACATTTGATTTCTGTTTAGGCTGAGAGGTCAAGTAATTAAGTTGTAGACTCATTGTTTGGCTCTAAGACCTGGGATAGAGATTGTGGATCTACAATCCCTTGGTCAGCCCTAACAACCACTTGGGTTCAGCAACAGTAAAAGAAGTGGATTGAGAGATAGAAAGTAATACCTGAATTGGATTTGACACTGAATTTCCAGCAAAGCAAGAGCTAGATCAAAAATAATATATACAATATATTTACAAAAACAACTAAGAAAAATAGAAAATAAATAAAAATAATAAAAATAAAATACAATAATATATATATATACATATAAAAACTATTAGAGGAAAACTAAAGAAAGAAAAGAAAAATGTTAGGCCGAATACACAATATATAATCAAGTATGTATGAGAATAACAATCAAGAACACAGGTTTGTAAATCAACAAACTGAATTATATTAAATAATTCTCTCTTAGTGATGTTAATGAATCACAAAGAGCTACTAGGTTACAAGAATAATATATTCAATGTTCGCGTCCCTTCTAGGGATAACCTATCTGTGTTTATATAGTACACAGTTACAATCAATCTCTAATTGATACTCCTACAAATTAGCTATACAATTTGTGATCAATTAGAATTGCTTCAGTCTTCTATTTCGTTTCCTTAGTTGTATCAATATATTCTGCTTCTCTCCATCTTCAGAATATATTGCTTCTAGAATCTTTATCTTTGCACCGACAGCTAAGTCAACTATTACCACGTCAGTCTTTAACAAACTCTGACTGGCTTCAATGTGAACTCTTCACCCAGTCAGACTTTATCAAACTCTGACTGGCTTCTATATAAACTCTGATATGTACTTGTTACTTAAACACTGATGAACAAACGTCAGCAATTATATCTAACAATCTCCCCCAACTTGTTCATACCAAAATGTACAAGTTAAAAAGATAATTGATGATGTCAAAACATATAACAAATGCAGTGTTTAAAATATAACAGAGTTTAATTTTAAAACAGAGTTTAAATTTAACTTAGAATAGAAAACATAAAAACTTACAGTCAGACTTTACTTGACTTCTTCAATATCAGGTACCGTTCTGAGATAATCAATCGGCAGTCTTCTTTCAGCCTTCTCTAGCTCATTTATCATAATCTCTTTTAGCTCTTTAAGTTCTGAATCACTCTCCCCCATTTGGTAGATAGCAGCTCTTAGAGAATATATGCTGTTTCTTCTCATATCATTTCCTAGCCGAATGTAATGAGCTTTGTCTGACTCTAGATTGAATTCGAAAACTTTTGTTCTAAGTGTTGTTCTAAATCTAGCACTGTTTCTCTTCATCTCCACTAACTTTCCAGTATGATTCCTATACTTTGGAATATAAACACTTGAGACTCCTCCTCCAAGCATAGCTTTAGATCTCAGCATCTTTTCTCTCAAAACTTGAGCAACATTATGAGTATGTCTGTTTTTGACTTTTAGAAGATAAAGTACATATTCCAGTTCTTCCCATGATTTGAGATTAACATCAGATTCTCCAACTTTATAAACTCTTCCATCACTCATGAAGTATAAAAAAAACTGTTTCTTCAATACTTTGTGAAAAATCAACTGAACAGATTCTAACTTATCAAGGTTTTCTTGTGTAACCCCAATACCAGATTCTGCCAGTGAAATGTTGTCTTGAGATCTGTTATTTATTCTTCTCTCTCTGTGTGATCCCAGTCCAGATTTATCAAAAGCTTCTTTTCCCAATACAGTTCTGGTTTCTGAGAATTTCACAGCTTCAAGCTTTAATTCTTCAAGAATTTTAGGTTTGCTGAATCCTGGAAGTTGTGTAGATTTCTGTACAACTTGAGCAACGTCAGAGGTTGTCATAACTTTAGTAGAAACATCAACTTGAGCAGCGTCAGAGGTTGATTTAGCTAATCTTGTTTCAACTTGAGCAATGTCAGAGGTTGAATAAATCTTCTTAGGTAACTGTTCTTCTTCTACCAGTTTACCTTTTCCTTTGTCAGCATTTTTAATCACAGGCCTCCTTGAGTACTGTAAACTCTGATCAGAGTTTACATTCTCTTTGATAACAATTCCTTTTTCTTTCTTTCTAGGAGCCTTGATTTCCTTCTTTTTGTAGATTCCAGTTTCAAGATTCTTCCTGTGTTCCTCAGCAAGCTTTTGCTCTTCAGCTTGGATATCTTCAATTGTAATACCTTTTCCATGTTCTGCCATAAACACCTTAGCAGCAATTTCCTCATCAGTAGATGGCTTATCAGAGATTATCAAACTTTTGTATCTTGAACCACTGGCAGAGTTTGCAATTCCCTTTCCAGAGATTGATCTTTTATCAGAGTTTGATCTTCTTGAAAGTAGTCTTCTATCAGCATTTAATCTTAAGCTCTTTTCATCTCCCTTGTTTCCACCATCATTACCATCATCCCTCCGTCTCAGAGTTGGAGTGTCTTTGCATTTGTCACTTGGTACACTCTCCCCCTTTTTGACATCATCAGAAAGTAGTACTGATGTCAACAACTCAATTGCATTAGAAATCGAAGTCAGTTGGGCAGACATAGCAGTCTGGTTATCCTCAACTTTCCCAAGCCTCTTCTGAATGTCATCAGAGTCCTTAGCTTGCTTCTTGAACATGGAATTGTAATAAGTTCTATCATTCTTCAGAGTGAGATCTCGCAGACCAACTTCATTCCTCAAAGCAGTGACTTCCTTATGAGACTCATCAAATCTGTTGTGGAGAGATTTAATTTGAATCACAGTAGCCTTCAGACTTGTAAGAATATCAGGAGTTGAAATCGTCTTCACAGAATTACCAAGAAAATCAGCAGCCCTCTGTGCTGAAAAGATACAATCTGCAGCAGCCCATCTATTGTAGTACATATCTTGAAAATGCTCAGTCGTAGCTCGATTGACCTCTCTTAGCTCATCAGAGTTTACTTGACTACCAAATAACTCCTCTTGGGAATGATCAGAACTATCATTATCATTATCATTATCATTCTCTGCTGTATTCTCTGCAGGAATATTCTCAGCATCAGGTTCTGGAATCTCAGAGTTTGTAACAAACTCTGCTTCTATGTGAACATTTTCTGTTGCATCCTTGTCAGCAACATCAGAATTTGCAGCAACAGCTTCTTTAGTAGGAGCAATATTCTCAGGAGCATCAGTATTTAAGGTCTGATCAACTTCCTCACCCTTTTCAATTACCTGGTGAGTAACAGAGAGAATCTCTGTATGAGTAGCCATAGATTCTTCAAGAACAACCGTGGCATGATCAGCTTCCACACCCTCTGTTTCATCAAAATCTTCAAGATGGTCAGAGTTTACAGAGTTGTGTGCTTCAACATCCATATCAAATCCTTGTGACTCAAAAATCTCAGCCTCTGCTTCAGCATTTTCTGTAGCCTCCTGAACAAGAATTTCAGGAGCTTCATCTGCAGCTTCATTTGCAGCTTCCTCAACTACATCATCAGCATTTGATGTAGGAGCTTCTTCTTCAGCATTTACATTTTCCTCAAAAACTCTGTCCAAATTGATAGCTTCAGCATTTACATTTGATGCACCAAAAAGATGTGCAGCCACCAATCTTCTTTTTCTCTGATGAAGAGTTTCTTCATCAGTTTCACACTCTTCATCTGCAGCATCAGACTTTGCCATGTTGGCCCTTCTTTTCTTTATCCGTTTCTTCTGAGGCATATCATCAGTATGTGATGCCCCAGCTTCAGTAGCTGGATGCATAGACTTTGAAGATTTGAAAGCCCTGTGTTTGATCCTACCACCAGTCTTTGGTTGTTGAGATGCAGATTGAATAGGTTCAGAGTTTACAAATTGAGGTTGAGTTGGAGATGGAGAGACCTCAGGATTTACTGGTTCTTGTTGTTGCTGAGGTTCATGATTTAAAAACTGAAGAACTCTCTCAGGTAACAACAACTCACCAACATTTACCTTCTTTAAATCCCTATTCGTAAGATCAGAGAATACCCTCTTGTGCAATTTGAATGAGGGAATTACATCCTCCTCATTAATCTCAACATTATTAACACATGCAGAGAATAACATTTGACAAAATCTAGAAAAATAGACTACATGCTTATTCTCTGTTAATTTCTCTCCTATGTTCATTAAGACAAGTCTAGCAAAATCATAAGTACTGTTAAAAAGAAGTGAATACCCGATTTGCAGACTGTCGATTGGAATAGCATCCCAATTTGTACATTTCTTCCCGAACGCTCTAGTTATGCAATCGAAAAAGAAACTCCATTCTTTTCGTAAGAGCGGTCGCTTCAATTGGCCAATCTTTGCCAAAGACCCAGTATATCCAATAGCTTGCATCATTCTCTGAAGATCAGTATCACCAACAGCAATGGTGTACGCATCAGAATTTGCAAAGCCCATTGCTTCACGAACAGTTCCTGGAGTTATGACAAACTCTGTCTCCTGGAACTCAAAAACAATGGATGGGGTACCAGAATCACCACCATCATCATAGACACCAGTTTCCCAGAAAGCTTTGATCTGAGATCCATAAAGCTTTGCAGGCTCCACTAAAGCACGCCCAATTTCTGACTGAGCAAGAAAGTTTTGTATGATATGAAACGCCTCTGGTGTAATGACAGTGTTTAATGGGGCTGAATAGTTATTAGGGACAAACTCAAGTCCAGAAGCAGTGAAAGCAGTTGAAGCCATTAGTAATGTCAAGAAATAAGCAGAAAATAGCTTCAAAAACACGAGAGAGTTTAAGAAAAGAAAGTGTTTGTGAATATGTGTGAGTGAAACTAGAATACAATTGGAGTAAGTCGTGAAAAACTGTAACGGTTGTGTGTATAATGTATAAATTTAAAATTTAAAATTAAAAACTGAACAGTTTTTAATCATTAAAACACAACTGTCTTATCCCGTATTCTGTGTAAATGAGACACGTGTCACACATACAATGACTGACAACAGTAATTGGCAATTTCTAATGCGCATGCGCAGTAAAAACAACAATAATTACCACCGATTACACTTTCCTATGTATGCAGTCTCTCTCCACTCTTTAACACTTTTCTAGACCAATGCCCAAACATACTCTTTTGAAATATCAAAACAAATGTTTTTCCTCAAAATTATAAAGTGTCTGAAACAAAGAAATTATTTTAACCATCAGAGATTAAAACAAAGTTACCTCGGCGTATTTCACACAATACATCAGTGTTTATCATTTGTCCTTCTTTGTTAATAAACTCTTTTCGCAAACTGTACAGGTGTGCATAATTGTGTGTGCAATGGCAGAGTTTACCGAAATCAATATTTAAATCATCTCAAAGTGCATAAAATCCACAAACTAAAGTAGTAAAAACTGGTTGCCTAAACTCTCATGTAAAACATAAAATCTGATTTTTATATCTAAACTCTGTAATACTGATATCCTTTCATTTGGATATATCTTTTATTTTTCACCCCCTTTATAGATATAGTTTTATTTTTTTTTATTTATTTTTTATTTTATTTTTCCAGTAATCAATGGTTGGCACTATTCACCAAAAATCAAAGATTTTAGCCCTTATTTTATACAATAAGTTCCTGGATCTTCCTAGGCACAACATGATCTCAAAGGAATTTGTGCTCTGTTTGGCATCTTTTGATTTGAGGGTGAATTATTTGCAATTAATGATCAGAGTTTAGACTTGTCATCAGTTAATACAATTAATTTATGAGAGAAAATGCAAACAGCTAATACAGACTCAGTGTATAGGATCAATAAACTAAGAGATGCTATAAATACAGAGACAGTATCATGCTGTGTTAACTTACTGCACATATTTGAGATCAGAATCTATATAACTCTTAAGGATTCATAATTACTTACTGAGAATTATGCTTCATACAAATTTCTTCATTGGTCCTTGTGTTTTAGACAAAATTACAATCAGAGTATAACATCAGACTTTAACCATCAGAGTATGACCAATACTTTTATGACTATCAGAGTTTAGCATCAGAGTTTACTTTCAGAGTTTATGACACTGGTACTCATATCAGTTAATACATGCAAGGAATCATGAGCATAAAAAAAATCACACATGTATAGAATTTGAGTCTAACCCGTATCTCTAGTCAGAACCAGAGATCATTCCAAGTTCATTTACCAATCTTGTAAAAGTAGCTTCACTCAAAGGTTTGGTGAAGATATCTGCAAGTTGTTGGTCTGTCATAGCAATAGCACTTTGGTTATCACAGAAAATAGGTATTTTAGAGTACTTCAAACCATAATCCAGCAACTGATTCTTCATCCATAGAATCTGTGCACAACAGCTACCAGCTGCTATATACTCTGCTTCTGCTGTGGATGTGGAAATTGACTTTTGTTTCTTGCTATACCAAGAAACCAATCTGTCACCTAAAAATTGACAGCTTCCACTTGTACTTTTCCTGTCTATCTTACAGCCTGCAAAATCTGCATCAGAGTAACCAATTAGCTTAAACTCTGATTCTCTAGGATACCACAAACCCAAGGTTATGGTTCCTTTGAGATATTTGAAAATCCTTTTTACAGCTGTTAGATGAGGCTCTCTGGGATCTGCTTGAAATCTTGCACAAAGACATGTTGCATACATGATATCAGGTCTACTTGCAGTAAGATACAGTAAAGACCCTATCATTCCTCTGTAGTTTGTCATATCTACTGAGGCTCCTGTGTCTTTGTCTAGCTTTGTTGTTGTAGCCATGGGAGTTGTAGCAGATGAACTATCAAGCATACCAAATTTCTTGAGAAGATTTCTGGTATATTTTGCTTGATTGATAAAAATACCATCATCTGTTTGCTTGACCTGTAAGCCTAGAAAATAACTAAGCTCTCCCATCATGCTCATTTGATACCTGGATTGCATAAGCTTTGCAAACTTCTTACAAAGTTTGTCATTAGTAGATCCAAAGATAATATCATCTACATAAATTTGAACTAAAAGCAAATCATCACCATAATTGAAATAAAACAAGGTTTTATCAATTGTACCTCTTGTGAACCCACTTTCTAAAAGAAATTGAGCAAGAGTTTCATACCATGCTCTTGGTGCTTGCTTTAGTCCATATAATGCCTTGTCAAGCCTGTAGACATAATCTGGATGTTTAGGATCTACAAATCCTGGTGGTTGTTCAACAAATACTTCTTCTTCAAGCTTCCCATTGAGAAAAGCACTTTTCACATCCATCTGAAAGACTTTAAACTTCTTGTGTGCAGCATAGGCCAGAAAAATTCTTATGGCCTCCAATCTTGCAACTGGAGCAAAGGTTTCATCATAGTCAATTCCTTCCTGTTGTGAATAACCTTTAGCCACAAGTCTAGCCTTGTTTCTTGTAATCACACCTTCACTGTCAGTCTTGTTTCTGAAAACCCACTTTGTACCTACAATTGATCTATTCTTTGGTCTAGGTACAAGTGTCCAGACTTTATTTCTTTCAAATTCATTTAACTCTTCTTGCATTGCTGTAATCCAATTAGCATCTTGAAGAGCTTCCTCCACTTTTTTGGTTCTGTTTGAGACAAGAAAGCATGATACAGACACTCATTATTTGTTGCACTTCTAGTTCTCACACTAGCATCAGGATCTCCAATTATGAGATCAGGTGTGTGTGCCTGTGTCCACCTTCTTGCTGTTGGTAAGTGGTTTCTTGCATCATTATTGGATCCTCCCCCTTGATCCATGCTCTCCTGATTCATATGTTGACTTTCTGCAGCATCTGAGGCTCCCCTTGAATTGGATGGCTCAGAGTTTGAACTGTCAGAGTTTGAATCAGTTTCCTCAACTGACTCACTTGCTGAGTCTTGTTGAGCTTCTTCACGCTCCCCCTCAACTGGTTCTCTATTTTGTTCAATTTGAGAATTTCCAGTTTCTCCAGTATTTACCAGTAGAGGTTCAGAGTATGCTTCATCAGAGTTTGTCAGAACCACTTCATCAGATTTTGTCGGTACTGCTTCATCAGAGTTTGCATCATCAGAGAATAAACTTTCATTTTCAAAGAGCAGTTGATCATATCCATCTAAGTTATCAAGTCCTATTATTTTCTTGTCATCAAATGACACATGTATGGATTCCATGATCACTTTAGTTCTCAGATTGTAGACTCTGAATGCTTTTGTTGACAATGGATAACCAACAAAGATTCCTTCATCAACTTTTAACTCGAACTTTGTCAACTGTTCAGGATGAGTCTTCAACACAAAGCATTTGCATCCAAATATATGAAAATATTTCAAATTTGGCTTCTTATTTTTCACCATCTCATATGGTGTTTTCCCATGCTTGTTGATCAATGTTGCATTTTGAGTACAACAAGCAGTTTGAACAGCTTCTGCCCAGAAATAAGTTGGTAATTTTGCTTCATCAAGCATAGTTCTAGCAGCTTCGATTAGAGTTCTGTTCTTTCTTTCAACTACACCATTTTGCTGTGGAGTTCCAGGTGCAGAAAATTCTTGTTTCACTCCTCTTTCTTTGCAGAAAGCTTCCATGATTGAGTTTCTGAATTCAGTTCCATTATCACTTCTTATAATTTTCACTTTGTGCTGTGATCCTTTGTCCAGTAGGTTTACATGATCCATCAGAGTTTGAGCAGTTTCATCCTTATTTGATAAGAAATACACCTATGTATATCTAGTATATTCATCAACAATTACTAGAGCATATTTCTTTCTGCCCATAGACATCACATTCACTGGTCCAAAGAGATCAACATGTAGAAGATGATAAGGTTCCACTACTGAAGATTCAGATTTGCTCTTGAAAGATGACTTCTTTTGCTTGGCCTTTTGACAAGAATCACATAGGCCATCTAGACTGAGTATTGATTTTGGGAGTCCCCTTACAAGATCCTTTCTTATTAGCTCATTGATGTTGTTCAAATTGAGATGAGAGAGCTTCTTATGCCAATTCCAACTCTCTTCATTTGACATTCTTGCAGTCAGACACACTGTTTTTCCATCAGAGGTTGTTACCAAACTTGCTTCATAAATGTTGTTGCGCCTGTGTCCAACTAGAACAACTTTTCCAGTAGATTTACTGATAACTTCACAGTGTTCAGTATGAAAATCTACATGGTTTCCTCTGTCACAGATTTGACTCACAGATAGCAGATTATGCTTGAGTCCTGAGACTAGAGCTACATTTGTGATGATGACACTTCCAAGATTGATATTGCCATATCCCATAGTACGTCCTATGTTGCCATCTCCATAGGAAACTTTTGGGCCAGCCTTCTCCTCAAAATCTGATAGCAGGGCTTTATTTCCAGTAATGTGTCCTGAGCATCCACTGTCCAAGATAAGGGTGCTCTCTTTTATGCCCTGCAATCACAAACAAACACTAAGTGTTAGTTTTAAGGACCCAGACTTGCTTGGATCCTTTGGCTTTCTTAACATTGTTAGCTTTTGCAGCGGAATTACTATCAACAGAGTTTAAACTAACATTGTCAGACTTTACACTTGCAGAGTTTGCTCTAACCCACTTCAGATTGGGTTTTAGCTCATAGTAATTGTGATAAATAGCATGATAACTCCTACAAGTATAAATAGAATGCCAAGTGCTCCCACAATGTGTACACAAAGTCTGTGGTTTAACCCTTACATAATCATTCTTTTCTCCTGATGTAGAGGGTAAAGAATTGATATTTTTATTCTTTGTGCAGTAATTAGCAAGATGATTAGAACTACCACAATTATAACATGTTTTCCTTGGAGCACCAGTAGTAGGCAAGTGATTATTTCTATTATTTATGCCTATCTTTCCATTCCTATTCTTCTTGGACCCTTTTGGTTTCATGGCAGATTTTACCTCTTTCAGCTTATGATTGAACTGTTTTCCTGTCATTAAACCAACATTAACCTGTTTTTCACAGACTTTTACTGGTTTTCTAACAGCTTCTCTTTCCATAAGTTTTTCTGTTATAATATTTTCCTGTCTTTCACAGGCTTCATCTGATTCCATATCAGCTTCTCTTACTACAACAGATTTTAACTTAGTGGACTCTGGAACAAATATCACAGGTTTAAGTTGTGGTTTAACCTTAATCTTGTCTTTAAACCTTAGTTCATCATTTTCACAATAGCCTAAACCTACAGAATCTGTCTGAAACACTTGATGAGTGTCTCTTCCAGAGTCTGTCCAAGTCTTGATTATTTTTCTTTCTTTTTCTAGATCAGATTCTAGCTGCTTATTTATTTTAATCAACTCCTGTTCAACATAAACAGCATCATCTCTTTCTTTTTGAATCTGCTTCATATTTTCAAGTTCTCCTTCAAGAAACTTGTTTTTATCTTTAAGGCTAAGATTCTCAGATTTAATTCTCTCATTCTCTAAAGTTTGATCCCTATAACTAACATGTACGCTTTTCAGATATACTCTTAACTCAGATATATTATCAGTATCATAAGCATAAGTAGTTAGGGGTACCTTATTTTCAGATGATTCAGTCTCATCTTTGACAGTTGCCATAAGAGCATAATTTACTCCATCATCAGAGTCTGAAGTATCTGCCCAGTCTTTGCCTTTAGAGATGAGTGCTTTCTCAGATTTTCCTTTCTTGCACTCTGAGGCATAGTGACCCATCTCCTTACACTTGTAGCACTGGATTTCAGATTTATCCTTCTTGCCAGACTTGGTATCCCTTCCATCAGACTTTCTAAAACTTTTCCTTTCAGAGTTTGAATCTTTCCTTGAGAATCTCTTTCCTTTCTTGAAGTTCTTGAATCCCATCTTCTTGAAGGTCTTCACCATCAGTGCAGCCATTTGCATCATCTGTTCTTCATCATCCTCAGAGTCAGAAGCTTCATCAGAGTTTGAGTCATCATCAGAGTTTGATGACTCACTTTCAGATTTAATGACTAAAGCCTTTCCCTTGGCTTTCTTCCTTGATGATTCCTTCTTAATGGGCTTCTCCTCAACTTTGAGAGCAACAGATTTTGTCTTCTTGCCTAATCTTCTATTCCTTTGTTCTATCTCCAGTTCATGAGTTTTCAACAACCCATAGATTTCATCAAGATCTGTATCAGCAAGCTCATAATTATCTCTTATTGTGGTTGTCTTTAAATCCCACTTTTCAGGTAGAGATAACAGAAACTTGAGATTAGACTCTTCAAGCTCATATTCTTTATCAACCAGAGACAAATCATTCAATAGTTTGCAAAATCTGTCATAAGTCTCAGTCAAGGTTTCATTAGGTCTTGAATCAAAGTGCTCATACTCCTGAGTTAGTATGGTCCTCCTATTCTTCTTGATAGCACCTGTTCCTTGGCATCTGACTTCTAGAGCATCCCATATCTCTTTGGCAGTCTTGCAGCCAATTACTCTGTTAGACATAACATTATCTAAAGCACTGTGGAGAAGATGTCTAACCTTTGCATCTTTTGCAATTGATGAGATGTCCTCAGGAGTCATATCTTTCTTTTCCTTTGGAACAGTCTTTTGTTCTTGACCATCAACAACAGGGGCTAGTTTGGTTGGATTATGAGGACCATCATAAATTCTGTCAAGATATTCTGGATCTGTAGCCTCCAGAAACATGGTCATCTTCACCTTCCAAATTGGATACTCTACTGGCCTGAGAATTGGAACCCTGATTGTTTCATATCGACTCACAGAATTAGGCTTAACCTGTTCAGCCTTGGGAGCAGTTTGATTTTCTTCAGACATGATTATTACTGTGTTTGAATCGTAAAACTGTATATATTAAACAGCCTTGGCTCTGATACCAATTGTTAGGCCGAATACACAATATATAATCAAGTACAGTATGTATGAGAATAACAATCAAGAACACAGGTTTGTAAATCAACAAACTGAATTATATTAAATAATTCTCTCTTAGTGATGTTAATGAATCACAAAGAGCTACTAGGTTACAAGAATAATATATTCAATGTTCGCGTCCCTTCTAGGGATAACCTATCTGTGTTTATATAGTACACAGTTACAATCAATCTCTAATTGATACTCCTACAAATTAGCTATACAATTTGTGATCAATTAGAATTGCTTCAGTCTTCTATTCCGTTTCCTTAGCAGTATCAATATATTCTGCTTCTTTCCATCTTCAGAATATATTGCTTCTAGAATCTTTATCTTTGCACCGACAGCTAAGTCAACTATTACCACGTCAGTCTTTAACAAACTCTGACTGGCTTCAATGTGAACTCTTCACCCAGTCAGACTTTATCAAACTCTGACTGGCTTCTATATAAACTCTGATATGTACCTGTTACTTAAACACTGATGAACAAACGTCAGCAATTATATCTAACAAAAAATAAAATAAAATGCAGAAAATATTTACATGAAACTATTTACATGAAACTAGAAAAATTCACAGAAAATTCCATAAATCCTAGAAAAATATGCAGAATAATATAGAAGTGCATAAAAATAATATAAACTTGCAGAAATATTCAAACAACAATATTTACAATCTGAAAAATACCTAAATAATTCTAAATAAATATATTTTCAATAAAAATACATTTCTCCACTTAAAAAATATGAGAAAAATATTTTTAAAGAAAATAAAATATTCAGAGCTATTTAAATTTACAAGCATGTAATATTAAATGAGAATTGGCAGTAAATATCAGTTAAATGACAAGAGAAAATGAATTTATTGAAAGAACAAACATGACAGAGATAATGTTAATCACTAAGACTGTTTAACATACCCAATTTATCAACTAACTTGATAAATGTGGATTCGTCAACAGATTTAGTGAATATATCTGCAGTCTGTTCTTCTGTGGGTACAAAGTGTAACTCCACAGTTCCATTCATAACATGCTCTCTGATAAAATGATACCTGATATCAATGTGCTTCGTTCTAGAGTGCTGCACAGGGTTGTTGGAGATTGCTATGGCACTTGTATTATCACAAAAAATGGGAATTTTGTCTAATGCAAAGCCATAGTCCTTTAACTGATTCCTTATCCATAATATCTGAGCACAACAGCTTCCAGCAGCAATATATTCAGCTTCTGCTGTTGAATTTGAAACTGTTTGCTGTTTCTTGCTATACCAGGAAATCAACCTACCTCCTAGAAATTGACAACTCCCGGAGGTGCTCTTTCTATCAACAACACTACCTGCATAGTCAGAATCTGTATATCCAATAAGATTAAAATCAGAATCTTTAGGGTACCAGATACCTAGATTAGGTGTATCCTTAAGATATCTCAAGATTCTTTTCACAGCAACGAGATGTACATCTCTAGGGTCCGCTTGGAACCTTGCACACAAGCATGTAGCATACATAATATCTGGTCTACTAGCAGTTAGATAGAGTAAGGAGCCAATCATACCTCTGTAGCTTGTAACATCTACCTTGATAGACTTGTTAGAAGCTCCAAGTTTGATTGCTGTTGAAGATGGAGTCCTTGCTGATGCTGAATCCTCCATGTGATATTTCTTGAGGAGTTCTTTGAGATACTTGGATTGACAAATAAATATACCATTTGACCTTTGACTTACTTGCAATCCAAGAAAGAACTTCAGCTCACCCATCATACTCATTTCAAACTTACTCTACATAAGCTCAGCAAATCTCTTACAGAGATTATCATTAGTAGACCCAAATATGATGTCATCCACATAGACTTGGACTAATATCATATCACTTTTGTGTTTCTTTGAAAAAAGAGTTTTGTCTATGTTACCTCTAACAAAACCATTTTCTAAAAGAAAACCAGAGAGAGTGTCATACCATTTTCTTGGGGCTTGTTTGAGACCATAGATAGCCTTGAAGAGAAAGTACACAAAGTCCAGCATCTCCTGATTTTCAAAGCCAGGGGGCTGTTCCACATAAACTTCTTCATCAAGCTCACCATTCAGGAATGCACTCTTAACATCCATTTGATAGACTTTAAAATTGGAATAAGCCGCAAATGCTAAGAACATCCTGATGGCCTCAAGTCTAGCCACTGGTGCATAAGTTTCATCATAATCAATGCCTTCAGCTTGTGAATACCCTTGTGCAACCAGTCTTGCCTTGTTCCTTGTAACAATGCCATCCTCATCTAGCTTGTTCCTGTATACCCATCTTATACCAACTACTTTCTTGTTCTTTGGCTTGGGTACCAGTTTCCAGACTTGCTGTTGTTCAAACTGATTGAGTTCATCTTGCATAGCAATCACCCAATATGGATCAGTCAGTGCTTCCTCAGTTTTCTTTGGCTCCATTTTAGATAAAAATGCCGAAAAATGACATTCATTCTGAGTTGCACTTCTAGTTTTAACTCCAACATCTGGATCACCAATGATCAGCTCAAAAGGATGAGCTTTATTCCATACAGTCTGTCTTGGAAGATTTGATCTTGATGATTCGCCTTGAATTTCACTTTGATGTTGTGAGTGACTAGTTGATCCTTCATTTGCTCCCCCTGAGTTATTGCTTGATTGCCTTGATGATTCTTCTCCAGTGTTGGTGGTATCTCCATTGTTACCAGTGTTTCCACCACCACCACCATGATCATTATCATCATTGTTATTATCATTACCAGCAATAACTTTAGGTGGGGCTTCATCATCTGATTCTGAGTCTGGCAAGTTATCAAACTTCAGATTCTCAGATGAATCTTCTTTTTGGATATTAGGGAACTTAGTGTCATCAAAAGTAACATTGACACTTTCCTTTACTATGTGACTACCAACCAAGTAGACCCTGTAAGATCTTCTGGAATAACCAACAAAAATAGCTTCTTGTGCCTTGGCCTCAAACTTGCCACGTTTAACATTGTCATCTAAAAGCACAAAGCATTTTGCTCCAAATACATGAAAGTACTTGACAATTGGTTTCTTGTTGTTCATGATCTCATACGGAGTCTTCATTAAGTCCTTGTTGATTAAAGTTCGATTCTGAGTATAACAAGCTGTATTCGCTGCTTCAGCCCAAAAGTACGTTGGAAGTTTGGACTCACTTAACATAGTCCTTGCAGCTTCAATCAATGTATGATTCTTTCTTTCCACTACTCCATTTTGTTGAGGAGTTCTAGGGGCAGAATACTGTCTTGTTATTCCTTTATCAGCACAAAAGTCATTTAGAATTGCATTCTTGAATTCAGTACCATTATCTGACCTTATGGCTCTAACAGGGAATCTAGAATCCAGCTCAATCAACTTTATATGGCCAATCACCAGGTATGGGGTCTCATCCTTGGAATGTAGGAATAAAACCCATGTATATTTTGAATAGTCATCAACAATCACAAGTGTATATTGTTTCTTTGACATGGACATCACATTAACTGGACCAAACAAATCCATGTGCAGTAGCTGAAGTGGTTCAGTTATTGATGATGTGTCAGTGCCCTGTGAGAAGCTTTCTTTGACTTTCTTTTCTGACATGCCTCACACAGTCCTTCCTGTGTAAATTCCATCTGAGGCAAACCTCTAACCAATTCCCTCTTGACTAAAGAGTTCATGGTTTTGAAGTTAAGGTGAGACATCTTCTTGTGCCATAGCCAACTATCATATGATGAAGCTTTAGCATAAAAACAATTAACTTCATCTTTGAATCCCGAGTTCAGATCAGCTATGAACAAGTCACCTTTCCTTACTCCTTGAAGAGCAGGCTTTCCATTCTTCTTGTGAAGGATCTGACACTTCTCTCTTTCAAAGGAAACATCATATCCTCTGTCACAGAAATGACTGATGCTAAGAAGATTGAACTTCAGACCTTCCACAAATGAAACATCTTCAATGATAACATTTTCGTACTTCAAACAGCCATATCCTTTCGTAATACCCTTGCTGTTATCTCCAAAGGTAACTACTGGGCCATCTTTTTCAACCAAATCTGATAGCAGGGCTCTATCTCCGGTCATATGCCTTGAACAGCCACTGTCAAGAATCCATATAACACGGTTTACCTGTTTAACTCCCTGCAATATCAAATTGATTAGACCTTCTTCGGAGCCCAAAATTGATTGGGTCCGGCATACTTAAAGAACTGGCCTTTGTCAGGCAAAACAACCTTTTTAGCTACAACTACTTCATCCTTTTTCACAAAAGAGCGTTTCCATCTATAGTCAACCTTAACACATTTCTGAGTAGGCTTAGGGATAAATGAATCCACTCTAGTCTTAGGAGGACTAGTAGTCTTAGCTATAACATGCTTCTTATTATTAACATGTTGGCGTGGAGCAGTCTTATCTTTAGATACATGCTTTTTATTAAAGTAAGCATACATAACATTAAAAGCACAAGACATGCAATTAATCACACCACATGCTTTATGAGAAGAATTAACAGCAGGCATGTTAGTACTACAGTTGTTTTGATCCAACTTATGGACATCTGATTTAGTCTTTTTAGTTGCAACAACTTTGACTGGTTTATCAGATATACACTTGTTGGACTGTTCAACTTCCAAAGCAAGATCTTCTTCACGAATCTCCTCTGCAATGATGATAGAGTCTTCATTCAGAGGTTCTACCTTGGACTCCTTACAGAAGGGTGTTTCAATACCCTTAAGCACATATGGAACACCCCTTCCTTCAGTTCTGACTCTACAAGGGGAATTAATGCCAAGCAATCCAATAGCCTCATTATAATCATAACCTATAATGACATGATTACCAATAGCTTGTTTATTGAGAATCTCTTTAGCCGTCTTACAAGAGCTGAAATAGGCATTAGCTTTAGTCTTCAGCTCACTAATCTCTTTCTTAAGAATGGTTTCCAGTTGAATATAACATTTAACCCTATTCTCAAGAAAAGCTATTTTCTCAATAAGTTCATCCTGATTAACATGCACTAGTTTTAATTCTTTTATTTCCTTTTCAAGATTTGTGTTTAAAAGAATTATTCTATCATTTTCAGTGCGTGCACAACTTAAGGTATCACCAAGATTACGAATAATTTCAGTGTCAGTGAACTTTACCTCAGACATGTTGGGTGAAGATAACATGGAATCAAAGAGTTTGTCTCCTATTGCCATGAGTGCAAGATTTCCAACTTCTTCATCTTCACTGTCTGTATCATCCCAGCTCTTTTCTTTAGACTTGTTCTTCTCAACCATCCCTGTTTTATAGCCACCCCTTGTGCTATTTGAGGATGAAGAACCACCTGTTTGGTATTCGTCAGCATATGTCTTGAACTTGAAACTAGGATTTCTCCTGAACCTGAAGTTTCCAAACTTCTTCACTACCCAGGCCATAGACTCATCTTCCAACTGTTCAAGCTCCTCCATAGAATAAAAATCACCACCAGATTGACTTGTAGATGTAACACCATATTCAGCTACAATTACATCCTTGTTAGGACTGGAAGGTAGAACAACCTTCGCTTCCTTTTTCTGTGGGACTCCAGCTACCAGTGAAGTAGACATACTAACCACTCTTCCTTCCCTTGGATTTGATCTGAAGTGCTCATATGAAGAGGTGAGAATTTCCATCTTATTCTCTCTGACTTCCTTTGTCCCTTCATTGATTATTTCAATCGTATCCCATATGTGTTTGGCAGAAACACATTTTAAAATATGATTACGCATGATTGGATCAAGACAATCAACCAGTATCAACTGTAGACAGACATCCAAGGAAACATCTTCTTTTTCTTCAGGAGTGTAGTCCTTGGGATCCTTAGGGTATATCCTAGCAGCCCTAGTAACAACATCATTCTCTATTAGCTCTTTCTCAACAAACATAGGAATTCTTGGTCCATTCTTCAGCACATCAAGATATTCAACATTAACCACTTGAAGAAACAGGAGCATCTTTTTCTTCCACATATGATAGTGCTCCTTGCTGAACATTGGGATTTTGACTGTACCCACTTTCTGAGTTGTAGACATTTTTGAGATTTTTAAAGAATAATAAAAATTTCAGAGTTTAAGAAAAAATCTCAAAACAATTGGATCTTTGATTTGTATATCAATCAAAAGGCTCTGATACCAATTGTTAGGTCCTGATAAGTTTGTAGAAGGGGGGTTGAATACAAACTATACCGTTTTATCGAATTTGTCCTTTGAATAATTTAACAATTAGAACAAATTAATGCGGAATAAAAACCGAAACAATATTCAAGTTAAATAGAAACTCTATTAAACTTGAGGGGTGTTACAATTTTGATCACTGATTACAAAGAACTTGATGAAACAAATCTAGAATAAATTCGACATGAATTTATCTATTTTTGTAATAAAAAGGATCGAATACTAAAAAGTAGTTCGATATAAAATCTAGGGATTATGATCCGCTAGAAAGTCAAAGCAGTACAAGAGATACAATTCTTATGAATTAAATGTTGAAGAACAATCAAGAATTAATACTCCTGCAGAATTTAAATTGCTCGGACAGTTGAGATAGTTAAGACAGTGAAGGAGTGTAATGTTTTGTTCTTCTGTGTCTTTTTGTAATGTCTTGTGTGTCAATTGTCAACTGACCATATTTTGATTAAATACAACTTCCTTGTCATGAATTCCATGCGCCAATGCATTTCCTTTATTTTGTATATGGAAAACTCTCGGGAAGACTGAGATAAGGCTTGGGAAGACTTGAGGGAAGACTAGAGTTTACTCTAGGAAGACAATCGGGAAGACTCACTTGTGAGTCTTCCTAGTTCATTTTTCTAAGTCTTCCTAGTTCAAACCTAAGTCTTCCTAGTTCATTTTTATTCTAATTTAAATAATTAACTAAATAAATTATGTATTAAATTAATTCTTTACAGAATTAATTTAATAAATAATATACTTGATAGTATTAATTATTTATATGAGAATAAATAGAATTAGGTGACTTCTCAATTAATTTCTTTTTATTCTAATTTAAATAATTAACTAAATAAATTATGTATTAAATTAATTCTTTACAGAATTAATTTAATAAATAATTTACTCAATAGTATTAATTATTTATAAGAGAATAAATAGAATTAATGGACTACCCAATTAATTCCAGAATCACTAAAAACTTAGATAAATAACAAACACAATAGTACGTTGACACTCGATGCACTGTCTGGTTCATGAGTGACTAACGACAATGTTTGTTCTTTATCTATTTGACTTTAAGCAGTGATTCACTTCCTTCTCATTCAAGAACTCCGTAATCAGTATCTTTTGCTGTCACCACTTGAAATCTCCGTCACTTTAATAAATCCACTGAGCTTGAATACTTCATTGAGGCTTGATCAATAAATTGAGCTTCTTTCAATGTAGACTAACTTCAAGTCTATAGATGACTTTAATCTTCATTCTTTGACAGATATAATCTTCTGAGATTCCTGTGACATCTGATCTAATATTTACTTATTACATTCTTGTTTAAGTTGAGTAGAATCCTCGAATTACAAATAGGCTAATTCATATGCCTTTCAGAAGCCTACCCTATGGCTTATATATACCCAACCCAAGTTGTTGGCAGAGCTATTTTTAAACTGGAAAATCCTTCTAAACAAGGGTACAGAAAGAGGGAGGTTTTTACGAAGACATAAAACCATAAAACAGTGGATTATCCTCCAAGCATTTGGGTGTAATTGGCTAGGGTTTATTTGAACATCGGTCAAAAGCCTAGGTATAAACTCATGAAAAGGGAACCTAAGGCCGGCAACTATAGAGTCTTTGTAAATACACAAAGCATTTGACCTCCAGTGACATGAACGGTCACCGGGGCCAGCAGGAACTAGTCTTAAAGGGGCTTTTACCCTATACATCTTATTATAATCTTTAATCAGATCTACTTCGTGAAATTTATTACTACAATCATACGAATCTAAAGCAGATACTGACGGATATTCATCCCTACGTTCATTAATCATATCATGCAAAGACATGTATTTTGAACGAATAGGAATGAGGGTACCTCTTTTCGATGCGGAGTTCAGCTTTTGAAGACGTTGAGAAGCTCGATCAGCCATTTCTAAACCCAGAAATCTTCAAATCTTCAACGAATACCCATAAAATTCTTCAAATCTTCAAAGAAAAACCCAGAATCTTCAAAGAATACCCAGAAAATTCTTCAAATCTTCAAAGCAAAACCCAGAATCTTCAAAGAAAGCCCAGAATCTTCAAAGAATTCTTCAAATATTCAAGCGAAAAACCCAGAAAACAGTGAGATTCAACAGAAAATCTCGCTGGGAATCGCCTTGTGACAGAACCCTAGCAGAGCTACTTAGAGAGAATTTTAGAAGAAATTTAGCAGAATATCTTTGAGGAATGGAAAGTGAGAAATGAATGGAAACAACTGAGGTTTCACCCTTTTATAGGGATAAGCAGCCGGTCACTGGGCCGGTTGAAGGAAAGGCAACCGCCATTAGCCGGTACGACCCATAAAAGGCTACAGGCCCAATTAACAAACTTGAACAGTGAAAGTCTTGGGCCCAACTAAGCCCACGACAAAAATGAACCAAACATTCGACCATAAACCTGGTCGAAAGAATTCGAATAAGGCCCAAAATGGCTCTCATGTTCGATCAGAATCCTGATCGAAGGTGTTCGACCAAGGCCCGAAATGAGGAATATATTCGACCAGATCCCTGGTCGAAATAGTTCCTGTTGTTGGAGGAATTTCGTAACAACTCAAATCGGAGGTTTTATGGAAAGTTATGGTTGGACTTGTATGATGACTCCTCAGAAATTGAATAGAGAATGGGTTTTTTCTCTTGCACTTGCCGAGTGTCAATTGTCGTGTACCACTGTACCACTATTGTACCATACAAGGTGCCTACGTACCCATTTATATAGGGATCAAGCCTCACGTAGTTCTTGGAAAACAAGTCATTGGATAAGTTCATTCAGTCCAATCCCATAAGATAGTCAAGATTTATGTTCCCATAAACAGCTCAAGGATTATCAATACACCTCAAGTTCCCATAAATAGTCCAAGGATTATCAATCCTCTTCAAGTTCCCATAAATAGTTCAAGGATTATCAATCCTCTTCAAGTTCCCATAAATAGTTCAAGGATTATCAATCCTCTTCAAGTTCCCATAAATAGTCCGGTCTTCACACGTTTTCCTATAATCTCGCGGCATCTCCGCATTTCTTTCCATGATTTTAAGAATATCGTTTGTAGATATTTTCCGTTATTCGTCGATTGAGATTGATTCTTTCCTCGTTTCAGAGAGAGGATATTGCTTATTGGTTAAGCAATTAATTATTAATCTGAATTAATAATTATTAAACGGAGAAATTTGGACTATGCCAAAATATGGCATAACAACAAGCCCCCAGTTCTTCAGTGTAGCTTGCTGCAGTGGAGAACTAAAAATCTTCGAGCTTCCAAATTTCTTTGGTCGACGTTTTTCAAGTGTCATTGTCTACGAGCCCCCGAGCTGAAGCTTTAATAAGATACCCAATTTCAAATGTCAGGTTTTCAGCCCATATCACGTCCAGTCCCACATGTTTTCCTACAATCTCGCGGCATCTCCGCATTTCTTCCCGTGATTGTAGGAATGTTTTGTGACAACCAAGAAATATCCATCTACCAATGGACCTTCAATAATGTAATTTTATTTATGGACTCTCCTCTGAGAGTAGGGTCTTCAATATTAATCCTCCTTGGAAAAGAGAGTTTTCGAAAACATTACCCTTATCAGATAAGGACCTTCCACACTTATTTTTGTCCATGCACGAGCTATTGAAGTAATCAAATCACGCGCTACGAATATTGCATCACAATTCTTTAACATCTCCATGATTCAGATTCTGTCCAGATCTGTTTTTCACCTTTTTGTCCCTGTAAACGATGTTTTCTTGCAAAACACAAAACATGAAAGATGTAGAAAACGAAAAGATCTTTCCGATGATATATGGCTCGTCAGAAACGGACTTATAACGAATCAGGAATCAAATAAAACGTCTGCTGATTAACTTCTCAATACTGAAAAACGGGATCAAATTATGTTTTGTGATTTCAAAAATAGACCTGAACATAATCTCAGAAAACACCAAGAACGAAAGTTATAGGAAATCACGAAAGATTTCCGGATCATAAAAAATCATCAAAATCTGGCATGTATTAAATTTACTACGAATTTAATAAGATCATAAGAAAACTTATCTTAATTTTGAATGGAACGATGAACCACCGTTTCCACCATTCTGCTCCTCCATTAAAGCCGCTCCAAATACGATAAAACCCCCTTTGTGCATGATGTAAATGATTTGATTGTCCTCCACAATCAAAAAATAATCCCCTCCTTCTAGCGCCAATTGTTGTTGGAGGAATTTCGTAACAACTCAAATCGGAGGTTTTATGGAAAGTTGTGGCTGGACTTGTATGATGACTCCTCAGAAATTGAATAGAGAATGGGTTTTTTCTCTTGCACTTGCCGAGTGTCAATTGTCGTGTACCACTGTACCACTGTTGTACCATACAAGGTGCCTATGTACCCATTTATATAGGGATCAAGCCTCACGTAGTTCTTGGAAAACAAGTCATTGGATAAGTTCATTCAGTCCAATCCCATAAGATAGTCAAGATTTATGTTCCCATAAACAGCTCAAGGATTATCAATACACCTCAAGTTCCCATAAATAGTCCAAGGATTATCAATCCTCTTCAAGTTCCCATAAATAGTTCAAGGATTATCAATCCTCTTCAAGTTCCCATAAATAGTTCAAGGATTATCAATCCTCTTCAAGTTCCCATAAATAGTCCGGTCTTCACACGTTTTCCTATAATCTCGCGGCATCTCCGCATTTCTTTCCATGATTTTAAGAATATCGTTTGTAGATATTGTCCGTTATTCGTCGATTGAGATTGATTCTTTCCTCGTTTCAGAGAGAGGATATTGCTTATTGGTTAAGCAATTAATTATTAATCTGAATTAATAATTATTAAACGGAGAAATTTGGACTATGCCAAAATATGGCATAACAACAAGCCCCCAGTTCTTCAGTGTAGCTTGCTGCAGTGGAGAACTAAAAATCTTCGAGCTTCCAAATTTCTTTGGTCGACGTTTTTCAAGTGTCATTGTCTACGAGCCCCCGAGCTGAAGCTTTAATAAGATACCCAATTTCAAATGTCAGGTTTTCAGCCCATATCACGTCCAGTCCCACATGTTTTCCTACAATCTCGCGGCATCTCCGCATTTCTTCCCGTGATTGTAGGAATGTTTTGTGACAACCAAGAAATATCCATCTACCAATGGACCTTCAATAATGTAATTTTATTTATGGACTCTCCTCTGAGAGTAGGGTCTTCAATATTAATCCTCCTTGGAAAAGAGAGTTTTCGAAAACATTACCCTTATCAGATAAGGACCTTCCACACTTATTTTTGTCCATGCACGAGCTATTGAAGTAATCAAATCACGCGCTACGAATATTGCATCACAATTCTTTAACATCTCCATGATTCAGATTCTGTCCAGATCTGTTTTTCACCTTTTTGTCCCTGTAAACGATGTTTTCTTGCAAAACACAAAACATGAAAGATGTAGAAAACGAAAAGATCTTTCCGATGATATATGGCTCGTCAGAAACGGACTTATAACGAATCAGGAATCAAATAAAACGTCTGCTGATTAACTTCTCAATACTGAAAAACGGGATCAAATTATGTTTTGTGATTTCAAAAATAGACCTGAACATAATCTCAGAAAACACCAAGAACGAAAGTTATAGGAAATCACGAAAGATTTCCGGATCATAAAAAATCATCAAAATCTGGCATGTATTAAATTTACTACGAATTTAATAAGATCATAAGAAAACTTATCTTAATTTTGAATGGAACGATGAACCACCGTTTCCACCATTCTGCTCCTCCATTAAAGCCGCTCCAAATACGATAAAACCCCCTTTGTGCATGATGTAAATGATTTGATTGTCCTCCACAATCAAAAAATAATCCCCTCCTTCTAGCGCCAATTGTTGTTGGAGGAATTTCGTAACAACTCAAATCGGAGGTTTTATGGAAAGTTGTGGCTGGACTTGTATGATGACTCCTCAGAAATTGAATAGAGAATGGGTTTTTTCTCTTGCACTTGCCGAGTGTCAATTGTCGTGTACCACTGTACCACTGTTGTACCATACAAGGTGCCTATGTACCCATTTATATAGGGATCAAGCCTCACGTAGTTCTTGGAAAACAAGTCATTGGATAAGTTCATTCAGTCCAATCCCATAAGATAGTCAAGATTTATGTTCCCATAAACAGCTCAAGGATTATCAATACACCTCAAGTTCCCATAAATAGTCCAAGGATTATCAATCCTCTTCAAGTTCCCATAAATAGTTCAAGGATTATCAATCCTCTTCAAGTTCCCATAAATAGTTCAAGGATTATCAATCCTCTTCAAGTTCCCATAAATAGTCCGGTCTTCACACGTTTTCCTATAATCTCGCGGCATCTCCGCATTTCTTTCCATGATTTTAAGAATATCGTTTGTAGATATTTTCCGTTATTCGTCGATTGAGATTGATTCTTTCCTCGTTTCAGAGAGAGGATATTGCTTATTGGTTAAGCAATTAATTATTAATCTGAATTAATAATTATTAAACGGAGAAATTTGGACTATGCCAAAATATGGCATAACAGTTCCAATAAAGGCTAAAGGCCCAATAAAAAAGGCTAAAGGCCCAATTGTTAAATAAAGGCCTTAGGCCCAATTGTTAAATAAAGGCCTTAGGCCCAAATTGAGCCCAATATATGTGGGCTTTAAAAGTCTGAAACGAACCATGTATTCGACCAGAATCCTGGTCAACTGAGTTCGAGCAAAGCCCGAAATGAACCAAGTATTCGACCAGAATCCTGGTCGAATGAGTTCGAGCTAGGCCCGAAATTATTCGACCAGGAAGAGAAATGAGACATTACTTCGACTAGAAACCTGGTCGAAAGCATTCGACCAGGAGGCAAACTGACAATAAGCTTCGATCAGAAACCTGGTCGAAATCATTCGACCAGGAGGCAAAAGTAAAGCAAATTTCGACCAGAATCATGGTCGAAGGAGTTCGACCAGGAGCTAAAACTGAGGTCGAATTCGACCAGGATCCTGGTCGAAAATGAACTGAAAAATTCAAAAATTGATTTATCTTCCAGGGAATTGATGAAAAATCCCGATTCCTGTTTTGGGAAATTACAAAATTGGTTTAGAACTATATGTTCGTCGAACCAAGCCACAATATGGAAGAAAATTTCGTAACTCCCGAATAAAACAACTTATACGATAATCCAAGAGAGATTTTCCTAGAAGTTGGGGGGCAAATGATATGGACAGAAAAGTAATTATAGAAATATAATTGACAAATTAATGGAAAGGCCGATATTTAAGGCCCGACACCCTAATTATTCATTAATTTCGTAATTAATGAATAGGGAAAATATACAGCTTATGAAAATGGTCCAAAATATGGTAAATTGGTCAAAGAAGGATCCAGAATCCCAATTAATGAGTCATAGCCTTTATCAACAAGGAAAAGACTTATCCTGCAAGAAATACAATGTTTATCCAATATCAAAAAGGAGACTTATTAGCTAAGACTCCTAAACCTACCATAAATACAAAGCTCCAGCCGCCTATATAAAGGACCCGATCCTACAATCAGAACTACGTCTTTGGCTTGATTCTCAATAACGATTTGAGATACGTAGGCATCTTGTGAGGACCGATTCAGTCTCGAAACACAAGTGCAGCCATTAAAGCTCGAAGCTCATTAATCCTAGCTATTAATATACAAGTACGTTTTTTAATCCACAACAATTTTAATTTAAAGGTAATTGCCTGTGATATTTTTGGAAAAGAAGTAGATTTTGTTAGAAAAAAAATGTTTTAATTATAAAAGCCAATCAGCTAGTTAATATTTTTATATTATTTTATTATTTATTAAATAGAGTATTAAAATAGATTTTAAAATAAATAAGTAAGGATTGCACCTCATATTTTTGGAAAATAGAGATTTTAGTGATAACAAATATAAAAGATATTATGTTTTAATTTAAAGGTAATTGTCGTGATATTTTTGGAAAAGGAGTATATTTTGTTAGATTTTTTTTTAATTATAAAAGACAATCAGTTAGTTAATATTTTTATATTATTTTATTATTTATTAAATAGAGTATTAAAAAGATTTTATTTGTAGTAGTTTTCGTTATCCTAAAAAAAAAAAGTATATTTGTAGCAGTGTATCCTAAATTTAAACAAATTAGATCACACATTTCCATTTTTTTGATTAGATTTCAATATTATTTGATTTTTATGTAGTAAAATATAGTGAAATATTAATGTAGAATAAAACTTTCCCGAATTTTGATTATATTATTAATTTATTAATTAGAAAAAGTACGAAAAACCAAAAACTAACCGAAAACTGAAAACCAAAACTTTCAATGTTTCGGCTTTAATAATATAGTATAGATAGATAGGGTTTGGACTTTCTTTTCTTTATTTATCTTCTCTTGTTTTTTAAAAGTATTAGCTTAAATTCCGTGCGATGAACGTATTATATTTAATAATCGTTATTAAATTGTTTATATTTTAATATTATATTAATTATATTTGTTAAAAAAATAAGTAGGCATGTTAAAATAGGTAAAAAAATGTAATAATTAAAAGTATTAAAATTTGATTTAAATTAAATAAGTAAGCCTTTGTCCGTGATTAGAGATATTTTTCGGTCTTTTACAATGATATAACATTTGAGTGATGTTCAAATGCCTTTTTTTTAAAACTAATTATGATATCTTTTTGTTAGTGAATAATCAAAAATCAAATTAAAATTTTAAGATGTTTGAAAAATGTGATACGAACATTAGTAAATCTTTAACTTAATCTGAATTAAAGGCATGGTTTTTAGAACTTAGCACATGACTTTTTTAACAATGTCTTTATTCAGATTACGTTAAAGATTACGCTAAAATCTAAGAAAACTAGAGATACTCAGATGAAAAAACCAAATAAAAAAACATATATAGAAATTATTAGAGATATTCAAATTAGAAGCGTGACTCGAGAATTTGCTTTTACATTTTTCATTTTATCTTGTTCTTACAGTACTAGCGTCTAAAATCGTCTACAATAGTTTTATGATAAAAAATCTTAAAGTCATTTGGGCATTCTAAAAGTATAATTTAGTTACATTATTTTTAAATAATAATTTAGTTAAAAAACGTCAATATATATAAAAAGTCATTTTTGTGCAAAAAAATAATAATTGAGCCATCAAAATACAATAATAAAAATGAAAAAGTGAATTCATTAACGCCCGTTAAAAAAAATTGACGGAATGCAATCATGTGTTAAAAAATAATAGTTTAGTCATTAAAATGACAACAATTATAAAAGAGTAATTTTTGTGCAAAACAATAATAATGGAGAGATCAAACTGCAATTAAGTCATATTTTTTCTCCATAGAACACACACTTGAGTGCGTTTTTTCACGAAAGCAACGTGTATTTTGAAACTTCAGTTGTAGTTAACAACTTTCATTTCCTTCTCACATTCGACTACAAACTCCAAATAACAAACCAATCTCAAATATACACACACATCTACGCACACATAATTTTCTAGGGTTTAGAAATGTTCACTCCACACAAGACCAATTGGTCAAAAACAATGTCACATACAAACCCTAGGTCTTCTAGTAAAGGCAAGGCGGTGGAGTTTGTTGATGATCCGGCGCCGCCGCGGTCACTTTTGGCCGGAGATTACGTGGCGGTGGTGGATACAGGTGACGTGGAGGATTGGAGACGGTTTAGTGAGGCTGGATTGTTGGATGAAGCTGCTATGGAGCGGAGAGATCGGGAAGTTGTTGTCGAAAAGGTTGCGAAACTTGAGAAAGAGGTATATGTGTGTGGATTGGATTTAGTTATTGGTGTTGATTGTGTAATGTGATTGGATTATGTGTTTGATTGTTTTCGTAAAATGTATGTGCATTTCTATGTGAATTGTGTTGTATGTGTAAATTGAATTTAGGAATTGATGTAATTGGATGATGTAGTTGTTTTTTTAGATGTGTGTGTGTGTGTATTGCTACTCAGTGTGTAGGAATTGTACTATGTGAAGAGAAGGATCAGGAAGTAGTTTTGAGAAGATTGCGGAATATGAAAGGGAGGTTGTGTGAATAAACTGAATTAGCTAATTGATGTGAACTGTTGGTTGTATTGGTATTTTTTTTAAGTGTGTATATGTGATGCTACTTTGTGTTTATTTTGAGAAGATTGTGTTTCCTTCTATTCGTGTATGTATGTGCATTGCTACTGTCTGTGCGTGTATTCAGTTTACTAATGTGTAATTGTATGCTACATCTGCTTATTTATATATACATATATGAATTGTGAATTGTGCTACGGAAAGGAAGGATCAGGGAGCAGTGCTTGAGAAATTTGTGAAACTCGAAAGAGGTCATAAATCAATACTATTATATAATAGACGAAACATCAATACTAACAAATTCCCCTTCTTTTTCAAACATATCACGGACAATTACTTTTTTTAACTAAAACATGTTAGTTTTTCTATTTTTCCTTACTAAAACTCCCTCATTCTCCAAAAATATCACGAACAAACCTTTAGTTATTTATTTTTAAACTTATTTTAATATTATAATTATTTTTTAAAAATTTACCTAATTTAACGTGCCTACTTATTTTTCTTAACAAATGCAATTATTAAACTATTAAAATATAAATAATCAAATACCTATTTATAACCAATTACCTTTTTAGCAAAAACACATTATAGATTTTTTCTAACAAAGTCCCTCCTTTTCTAAATATATCACAGGAAATTACCTTTTGTAACTTACTTTTTCTATTTTTCTCAGTAAAATTCATTCTTTTTCTAAAAATTTCACTGTTAAACCCTTTACTTATTTATTTTAAAATGTATTTAAATACTTTTAATTATTAAATTTTAAAACCTCATTTTCCAAAAATATCACAGGTATTTACCTTTTTTAAACTAAATATATATGTTACATTTTTTTATTTTTGCTTACTAAAACCCCCCTTTTCCAAAAATATAACGCACAAACCCTTACTTATTTATTTAAAAATTTGTTTTAATGTTTTCAATTAATTAAAAGTGTTTAGCTATTTTAACATGCCTACTTATTTTTTTAACAAATAAAATTAATAAAATATTAAAAGAATAATAATAAAATAACAATTAACAATCCGTGCATCGCACGGGTTTAAAGCTAGTTTATATGTATAGATGTATATACGTATTTAGTTTGTTAATTTGTTGATTTGTGTGATGTAATTGTACGACATTTGGATTGTTGTTACATTGTAAAAAGTCAATTAATCAATACTTGATTGGTTAATAAACTAGATTAGTTTAATACATTTTGTTGGTCCTGATAAATACGATTATATGATCAACCTCGAATAATTAATAATCTTTTCTAATTTACAAATTTCTTGTGTACTGAATGTATTGATTGAGAGAGTTTCTACTGTGTATGTATATGTATAGCTACTGTGTATTGTTTTGTGCTGCATGTCGGGAAATATGTGTGCTTTTTTGCTCATGAAAATAGGTGAAAGTATTTATGTGTATGTATAGTGTTATTAACTTGTAACATTTTAGCTGCATTTTTAGGTGTTTATTCAATTTTCGACGGTTTTAGTTAGCTGCATTTTTTTTAATGTAGTGCGTGTAATATCTAATTAACATGTTTGTTTTGTGCAGCTTTTTGATTATCAGTATAATATGGGACTTCTACTGATGGAAAAGAAAGAGTGGACACTGAAATACGAAGAAATGAGAGAGGCATTAGCACAATTGAAGGTAGTGCTTAAACAAGAACAAACAACGCATCTTAATTCACTGTCCGAATTTGAGAAGCGAGAGCAGAATTTGAAGAAAGCTTTGGACATGGAAAAGAAATGTGTTACTGATGTAAGATACTTTCTGCTTTTAAATAATATTTTCTCATCCTTTAAGAAATATTTTGACAGTCTAGGTTGTGCTTATATGTAGTAAGGATGTCAATGAATTGTGCTGGATGCCACATTGTTTTGACATTTGCCTCATTACATCTTAAGGCTCATTTTTTTGGCTTTTTGTTAAATATGTATATATACTTTTCTTGATTCTACATGATTAGATGTTGTAATATGTGGATTTATGTAATAAGAAGAACTTAGTTTTCTTGTTGCCAAATCTTGAATCCTCAGAAAAAAAAATTACATGAATATTCAAGACTCAAGAGTGATAGCCCGGGATCTTTTAAAAAATCAATTTAAAGATCTATTTACTTAGTTATCTATTTTTCCTGCGCATTAAAATTTTATATGAAATTTGGTCAGTTCTAGTTGCTGCATTAGGTATCTTTTTCTGGAGCAGTTATTAGTTGTATTAAATGTTTGCAGAGGATCCATATTTATATGGTTGTATGACTGTCCAAAATTCCTTTTTGCAGCTTGAGAAGGCTTTGCGTGATTCTTGTGCAGAACATGCACAAGTGAAGCAATCATCTGAGGCCAAAATGGTCAAAGCAAATGCTTTATTATCTGGATTCAAGGAGAAGTCTATGGATGTGGAGAATAAGTTGCATGTTGCTGATGCGAAGCTTGAAGAGGTAAATAGAAAGAGCTTGGATTTGGAGAGGAAACTGCAAGAAGTTGAGACTCGTGACAGTTTGCTTCGAAGGGAGCGCATGTCCTTTATTGCAGAGTATGATATGTGGAACAACTTCTCTACAACTTGCTTTTTTAACAAACTGTAGTTTATATTAATAGCTCTATAATCTCAGGCGTGAAGCACATGAAGCCACCTTTTCTATACAGAAAAACGATCTGCAAGAGTGGGAGAGAAAATTGCAAGAAGCGGAAGAAAGACTATGTGAGGGCAGAAGAATCACTAGTGAGAGGGAGGTAAAGGTAAATGAGACTGAGATGGATTTAAAGCTGAAAGATCAGGAACTTAAGAAAGCACAAATGGAAATTGATTTGAGCACCTCAGTTTTGACAAAGAAAGAGGCTGATATAAATCATAGACTAGCAAATTTAACAGCGCAAGAGCAAGTGAGTTCTTATTCTTCTTAATTTTACTGCCATTGTTGTTTGTCAAGTATGTTTTTTTGTGTTATACAGTCTTTCTATTTGATTTCAGAAAGCCGAGTCTCTTAGGAGTGACCTGGAGATGAGGGACAAGGAGTTGCTGGCTTTGGAAGAAAAGCTAACTGCTAGAGAAAGAGTGAGTATCTATATTTGAGGTCTTGTGAATGGTTATTAACTCAATTTATGTTGATCTTGGTAGCTCCATTGATGTGTCTCTTTTTTCGTCTTTCTAATTTATGTCTTACATCTTATGGTACAACTTATTATCGTTGATCAATCTTGCTGTACTTCTTGCAGTTTGAGATTCAAATGCTACTTGATGAACAACGTGCCGTCATTGATGCAAAAATGCAGGAGTTTGAGGTGGAAATGGATGGGAAAAGGAAGTCTCTTAATGAGGAGATGAAAAGCAGGCTAGATGCCTTGCAATACAAAGAAGATGAGATCACCCATAGAGAGGAAAAACTGGGTAGGCTTGAGCTATCATTGGAAAACAAGTCTGAAAGAATTAAAGAGAAAGGGAAAGACCTGGAAGCAAAGTTGAGAACTTTGAAAGATAAAGAGAACCTACTCGAGTCAGATGAGAAAAAGCTGGATTTAGAAAAGAGGCAAATGCTTGTCGATAAGGATTCTCTTCAAATCCTTAAAGACGAGATTGAGAAGACAAGGGCTGATATTAGTCAGCAGGAGAGTAAGATTCAAGAAGAAATTGAGAAACTCAAGATTTCTGAAGAAGAAAGGGCAGAATATTACCGTTTACAGTTGGAACTGAAAGAAGAGATTGAGAAGTGTAGGTTTGAGAAGGAGTTGCTTCTGAAGGAGCACGAGAATCTAAAGGACGACAGGAAGAACTTTGAAGAAAAATGGGAAGCGCTTGATGAAAGAAGTACTGCTTTAAGCAGAGAGATAAAGTTAATTGGTGAAGAAAAAGAAAAGTTTGAGAAATTCCGACTGTCTGTGGAGGATCGATTAAAGAAGGATAGGCTTGCAACAGAAGATTTTATTAAAAGGGAGTTGGAAACTCTTGAAACAGAAAAAAAAACCTTTGCCATTGGAATGGAGCACGAGCAGTCCCTTATATCAGAAAAATTTCAACATGAACATAGTCAAATGCTCCATGAGTTTGAGCTACGCAGAAAGGATCTTGAGGTCGACATACAGAAGAAACGAGAGGAATTGGAGGCACATATGAGTGAAAGGGAGAGGGCATTTGAGGAGGAGAAGGAGAAAGAAAAGAACAATATTAATTACTTGAAGGAAGTTGCCCAAAAGGATACGGAAGAATTGAGGTCCGAAAGGCTTAGAATTGAGAAGGACAGACAAGAGATTGCCTTGAACAAGAAGCATCTGGAAGAGCACCAAGTTGAAATGCACAAGGACATCACTGAGCTTGAAGTTCTCAACAGGAAGGTTAAGGTTCAGCGAGAACAATTTATCAAGGAAAGAGACCAATTTCTCCTATTTGTTGACAGGCTAAAGAGTTGCAACCATTGTGGAGGATGCACCCGGGAATATGAGCTCTCTGATCTCCATCTGCTTGAAAAAGAGAACGATATCTCTCCTATATCGGAGCTGGGACATGGTGTCTCTTCCAAGTCCCAGGCTAGAACTAATCCAAGATCATCAAATTCTGGAGGTCATATATCGTGGCTACAAAAATGCACCTCAAAGATCTTTAAGCACTCTCCTGGTAAGCCTGCTCAGTATTCAGATTCTCAAGCTGAGATGCTGCCGCATGTAATAGAGGAGGAAGAAAGACCAAGTGCTGGTTACTTGGAGGCAAGGGGCCAAAGTGTTGCTGAAGATGGTCCAGAACCATCCTTTGGTATTGCAAATGAGTCTTGTGATGTTCGCTTACTCGCTTCGAATGACAACGATAGGGAGGTGGATCAGAGACATGATATCTGCACTGATGAGTTTAGCAACATAGACAGCAAGGCACCAGAAGCTCCAGAAGATTCTCAGCAATCGGAGCTCAGTAATGGTCGTCGCCGACTTGGAAGAAAGCCCAGAGGTGGAATTGTTGCCTTTGGTACCACTAAAAGGAAGCGACAACCTGCACAGACCTCGAGAGTTATGGAGAGTGCAGTGGCGGCTGATTACAGTGAAGGACATTCAGAAAGTGTCTCAGAAGTTGGACGAAGGAAAAGGCAACAAAGTGTAACTTCATCTGTTCAAACTCCAGGTGAAAAGCGATATAATCTCAGGCGAAACAAGATGTAAGTTCTTAGCTAATCTGTGTGAATGATGATATAGGAGATGTCTCTTGGTACTTTTAGCTATTGCATAAAAATTATTAAGAGTATATGACTTGGAAATAGTATGTTAATTGATATCCTTGGTAAGTTTTAAGAAGTATTTCCTATCTGTTCCTGAATCCTGATTATGTCTTTTCAAATTTAAATGAGGTTACTGAAATTTGTTCTTGTTCTTCATCAATTCTGTACTTTTCGATGCATTTGATTAATTTTTTAGTTGAAAGTTGAATTGTATCTTTGGTAGAGACTGTTAAGTGATCTCTCTGTCAATGAATATCAAGCAAACACGCTGATACCATTGGAAGTTGTACAAGATAATCTGATGTGAAAAAGTAACGCTATTGTGAAAAAATACGGGGACACATAATTACATAATTGAATATTTTTTTGATCAAGTTAACAAATCTGAAGATATTTCCATTCAGAATGATGCTGTAATTAGTATTGAAGGTGCAACAGAAAATAAGACGGGATTCCCTTCTTATCTCTTCTTAGTGTGAAGTTATAGAAGCTTAAAGAGTCATCCTTTATTTGTCTTCTTTTTTCCCTTTATATGATAAAGAAATTTCATTTAGAAGTTGCGCTATGTTGGATTGTGCGTGGGTCTTTGATAAGGGTAATGCAGTCTCTTAATTTCATTAAACATCATTGTTGCCAATAAACACGTGGGATGTGGTTCACGAAGTATGTTTCCAGATTGGCCAAATCTCGGTCGTTAGTTTGAACTGGGAAGTTGTATTTTTCTTGTGTATGTATTGCATATAAGCAATAAGGAATTTCTGTTTGGCTCGTAAGAAGGAAGAAGATTATGTCAATCCCTGTATGCTAATAAGGTAAGAATCATTTAAGGACAATGCTAGATCTAAAAATAATCTTGTAATAACCATAAGAGAGGTTGTTTACAGTTGCTAGTTTGTTTAAGATCAGTCTGTAGCAAAATTCGGTTATGGTGTGTATGTGACTGTTATCTAAGAGATTCTATTTTTGATTGGTCAGTGTGGAGACATCTGGGTCAGCAAAAGGTTTGCTTAATACTGAGAAGATGGAAAGCAGAATCGATGTTGATAAGGCAGAAACAGTGCAAAACCATGCTCTTGTTTCATCACAGGTTGTAGCTTCTGAGAAAGACAATTCAACACTGCTAGTAGAGGTTACAGCATGTAGAAGTCTTGAAATTCAAGATCATTCAACAGAAGGGAATGTTAAGGTACTGCCTTCTTGAGTTTTGTCACTTCGGTAGGAAATTATGGACTTCATCAATATGTTATGTCATCTACTCTACAATATAGCCTTTTTGTGGAATGTCGTGTGCATGTTTTGTGAAATCTTTTGCTTTAATGCACAGCTCAAAACATCCAAAACTGGTGATAAGAGCATTGACCCAGCGAGAACAGAAAATATAGAGTTTACTGAGGAGGTAAATAGTACGATACCTGATTGCAGTAATGAAAATGGAAGGGGAAGCATTTTACATGAAGATGGAGATAATCAATTTAATGGAGACGATGAATTTAAAGTACTCAACGAGGACGAGGATCTGGATGATGAATCAGAGGGCGAAGTGTCGATACATAAGAAGCTCTGGACTTTCTTTACCACATGATAATAGAATTTTTCAAGTTGTTCTTCAGCGTCTCTTCCTCACGGTATCATCCAATTAAAGAGTGACCAGTCATATAATTTTCACAAATTTCGTGATTCCTCCTAGTACTAAAGTTTAGGTTATAGAATAATCAGATTCCTTTCAATATTTGACCAAGGTTGATAGAGCTTCTTGCAGCTATAGTAGCCACTGAGCTGAAGACAATGCACACATGTTAAGTATTTGATTCTATTAAATTTGTGTATAACTCTTTTCACTTTTGATAGTTGTAAGTATCAGTCAGGGATAAGTAAAAGTTTTTGAACTCTTTACATTCTGTTTTATCTTTTGAACAATTTCTCTTCGCCACAATGATGTTATAACAGGATCTTGTAATCCAAACATGAATGTGCAATGAGTGCAGCTGTTATTCATGTGTAGAAGTGCACTCATTCATCTTCTACTGTCTGTGATTGAAGTTGAATCATTTTTTTTTCTTTTGCGAAGTAGGTTAAAGTTAAATCATTGATGCTACAGATGTTGTTTATCTATTTTGGCGAATTCCATAGTTATAAACAATAGCTGGATGATTATACAGGAGTAAGAATCAGTGTCTTCAGTTCAGCCCAGCGTGACGTGGTTCAAAATTTAAAACGTCTAAGGTCTTAAATTTTTGACTTAATTGCAGTTTGATGATTTGAACTATTATCTTTTTGCACAAAAGTGACTCTTTTATAATTGTTGTCATTTTATAGATTAAATTATTTTTTTTAGCAGATGATTTGCATTCTATTAAATTTTTTTAAGACTTAATTACAGTTTAATGGTCTCAACTATTATCTTTTTGCACAAAAATGACTCTTTTATAATTATTGTCATTTTAATGACTAAACTATTATTTTTTTTAACAGATGATTGCATTCTGTCAATTTTTTTTAACGGACGTTAATGAATTCACTTTTTCATTTTTATTATTGTACTTTGATGGCTCAATTATAATTTTTTTTTGCACAAAAATGACTCTTTTATATATATTGACGTCTTTTTAAGTAAATTATTATTTAAAAATAATTTAACTGAATTATACTTTTAGAATGCCCAAATGACTTTAAGATTTTTTATCATAAAACTATTGTAGACGATTTTAGACGCTAATACTGTAAGAACAAGATAAAATGAAAAATCTTCCAAATCAGTCGAACTCGAACCCATTAATATGCATAAAACACTAACCTATGTTGGTAATCTTCCATTGCATATGACAATCGCAGGATAAGACGCCCAAAAACGATCCAATCGCTGAAATCGCACCGTTAATCGCACCTAAATTCGCACACAGTAATTAGGGTTTCAATATTATTTGCTATCTGGGTCGAATAACGGGTTAAACTGAGAGTAATAAAATTTGTAGAAGCTTCGCGCTTAATTTACGTGGAGAGAATTAAGGGCATTTTTGTAATTTCTCGTTCCGCGGAAAATAAGCTCGGATTGACTGCGTTCCACGATAAAAAAGCGTGGAGTCGGGTGAATTTTTTTTTTTAATCCTGATCGTTGGAATGTTGATCCAACAGTTACGAAACAGATTGTTAAATAATTAGTCCGACAATTAATTATCAGGACCATGAATCAAATAATAATACCTATCAGCTACTACATGAAAAAACCGTTGAACTATATAAATTTGTGAGAGCTATGAATTTTATTGGACCTGCCAACTGCACATATTAAGGAACACACCTTCTACACCTCCCCTATTAAATTCGTCTACCACCCAATTACAGTCAGTAATTATAATCGTTCACATTTTTAGGCACCAAGTTTTCTAAATTATATCCTATATATAATTAACATGAGAGGTTTTTATGATTTGATTAGTAGGGGTATAATAGTCCTTTCATAAATAATATTATTTATTAATGAATGATTCCTCACGAGTACAAACATTTCTAAAAATTAAAAAATTAGTATAGAATTTATATTGCTAAGGGTTTTTTATGGTTTGATCGTCAGAGATATAATAGTCATTTTAGAAGTAGTGTTATTAAATAATGGGTTCAAGGTTCAATTACTCACGAGACATTTTTAAAAGTTAAAAAATTAGTAAACGATTTATATTTACTTAATAATGTTTTAAAAAGAATTAAAAATATGAGAAAAAGGAACCTAAGATTGACCTTAGGAAATTTTATAAGGTAACATAGTTTTTTAGTATAAATTCTTAATGACAATTTTGTAATTACACGTAATATTCTGAAAGTACAATAGTACCCTCATGTTTTAATATGAGATTTGAGTATAATTTTAGAAAACTTAGGCGAGGTCGATGTTAGATCCTCAAACTCTAAAAATATTAATAAATAAATAAAATTTGAAAATTATATTTATATAAATAATTTATAAAGCTTCTCGTGCATTGCATGAATATAAAACTAGTATTTTTATAAGCACAGCAATTCAAAATATAGTGATAAATAGGAAATTTTGGGACGTGAATTTAAAACAATATGCTATTGGCTTTTATCTGTTTCTGTCTTAGATATAAATCCATTAATTACGAAGAGGAGATAGTTGATAAGTTCCTAGTCTACTGACTAAAGTTAAATTATAAATTAAATATTTGATTTTATGTTTTACGGTTTTGACGACTTTTTTGAATTGAAAAATATCAAGTGAATATTATATTGGAAAATAAATAAAATTATTGGAGTACATACTTCTACACCAACCCATTTAAGAAGTGTATTTGATCAAGATACTAAAGATTTCAAATTCAAGTAATATTCTTACAAATCTAAAAATTCATGTGATTTGATAATATTAACTACATTATCCTTAAAAAAACATATTTGACAGTAATATTATTTCATAAATATTTTTGGGGGTGTTTGGATTTCAGAGTTTTGAGAAACAATTAGAGGAATTAGAGGTTTGAGCGGTTTGACGGGATGAAACATGTAACATTAATATTTGATAGTTAACGGATTGAAATAATAATTTTTGGACCAAAAATCTAATTTTTAAAAAAAAATTCAATCAGAGGATTGTGATGTGTATATAAAAAGTTAACTCAAACAGTTCATATAAAACAACTAATTAAATCGGTTATCAAAACAACTAATGGATTGAAGATTGATCAAAACAATTAACTCAATTAGCTAACCGCGGGTCCTTTCGAAATTTAAATTTATGAAGAGGCTGAGCCACACACAGCTCCCGGTGTATAAATACAAGTCAAAGCTAGGTGCTTAGGCAGTGGTACTGGTACACATACACCCCCTTGTCTGAAAAATTAATCTGCAAATTAAGTAGATAATAATGACGCAAACAACTCCGAATCACACACAGACAGTAGCTGGGTGGGCAGCTCATGATCCATCAGGCACAATCACTCCTTACGTCTTCAAACGCAGGTACCTAGCTTCATCCATCGATCCAACTACATTTCGTACATTTTGTAGTTATTGCATGTAAATCCGACACTATAAGCTAATAATTATGATTATATTTCAGAGAAAATGGGAAGAATGATGTAACCATTGAGATCTTGTACTGTGGAGTATGTCACACAGATATTCACCATGTCAAGAATGATTGGGGTATCACCAGGTACCCTGTTGTTCCCGGGTACGTACTCTAGTCCATAAAATGTCGTATAATTAACCAGGCTGTCTCTGTTTGATCGACAATTCTCAGGAATTAAATGCTTGTTTTTTTATTTATTTTTGTGTCTACATACATAGGCATGAAATTACTGGGCTGATAACAAAGGTGGGAAGCAAGGTGAGCAAGTTTAAGATAGGGGATAGAGTTGGAGTAGGGTGTTTAGCAGCGGCGTGCTTGCAGTGCGATTTCTGTAAACAAGAGGAGGAGAATTACTGTGACGAGATTCAGTTGACATACAATGGCATTTTCTGGGATGGTAGCATCACCTACGGTGGCTACTCCAAGATGCTTGTTGCTGATCACCGGTAATCTACAATTCATTGATTATGACCTCGTGTTTGTTTAATTTGTATATGCCACATTGCCAACCTATCAGTGATCTTTCAAATGCGTTAATTAATTGAGATTAGTGTAAAAGATATTATCACAAGGACCAAAGTCGGTAGACTAGTTTGCTTAATTATACAATAAGCCTGCTGAAGTATGTCCCTGTCTATTTGTTTATATGTTCTCCCCAATAATACTAATGGTCACATTCAGTAAGACAAAAGATAATAGCTACAGAAATTATCGATCCCGAATCAGACAATATTGTTCAAGATTCTTCTCACCCTTCAAGTTTACTGTAGAATTCAAAACAAGATGAATTATCAACGACCACTAGATTGAGACTTGCCTCGCTACATTAATAATATTTGTAAAACTAGTATACTACCGTCCATGGTTATGATTATCAACGACCACTAGAGTGATATTTAAACAATTTCAAATGGTATAGATCCAGAAAAAAGAGTGTATGAGAGTGTTCTTTGTTCTTTAGATTTCCTCTTATATGTCATGCACTTTTAGTAGTAGCTTGAGAATTGTATTTTTAAAATTGAAACTCTATGTGATTCACAAATTTGGCTTATTCTATTTGAGTATTGCACGCGCTATGTAGATTTGTGGTGAAGGTGCCAGAAAGCCTACCAATGGATGCAGCAGCACCTCTCTTATGTGCAGGAATTACAGTATATAGCCCCTTCAAGGACCATAACTTGCTTGACTCACCGGGAAAGAAAATCGGCATCGTTGGATTGGGAGGGCTAGGTCACGTTGCTATCAAATTTGGGAAGGCATTTGGTCACCATGTCACTGTTATCAGCACATCTCCTTCGAAAGAAAAGGAGGCTAAAGAGCGTTTGGGTGCTGATGATTTTATCATCAGCACTGATCCTCAACAGATGAAGGTTTGTGCCTTTAATCCAAGCCATGCCTAATGCAAAATTTGCAAAAGATTTAGCAGTGTAGCTAATTAAAGTTTGTAATATGTTTGTGACACAGTCCAAGTTCAGGACACTAGATTTCATATTGGATACAGTCTCAGCTCATCACTCACTTGGACCAATTTTAGAGCTGCTGAAAGTAAAAGGAACTTTAATGCTTGTGGGTGCTCCTGATAAGCCTTTGGACCTTCCTGCTTTCCCAATGATATTTGGTAAGCACCCGCCGACTAAAACATTATGTACAGTATTACGCTCTCCTCGTATAATCTTATGGTAAAATTAATTACGTCGTATACTGAAAATGGTAGGGAAAAGAGCAGTGAAGGGTAGCATGACCGGAAGCATGAAAGAGACGCAGGAAATGCTGGATGTTTGTGCGGAGCACAACATCAGGTGCGATATCGAAGTTGTTAAATCGGATCAAATTAACGAAGCTCTTGACCGTCTTGCCAGGAACGATGTCAAGTATCGCTTTGTCATTGACATTGCTGGAAACCCATAGCTCTCATCAGGCTCTAGCACCAATGTTAAAAGCAAGGCATTCAGGGGTTCTCTGCTTAATATCGATTTCGTAATAATCAAATAAATCATATATGTGCATTTGATCTTGTTATATGTTGTGATTCTATGCTTCAGCCTTGAGAAACAGAGGCCGTGAGCAAATGTGATTTTCTATCCATTTTTCAACAAGCAACATTATTAGCCTACGTTACATAAAAGCCATATAGTTTGGTTCTGCACACAAAGTAAGTATTACTAAAAGTGTATTTGTAAACAATTAAGATGATGGGCTTAAGGTTGTGTGGAAGCATTACTTTTTAAAACAATTTAATTATTAAAATATTAAGTGAACAATGATGATCAACGATGATTGGTTTGAAAAATTTATAGATTAGTTCTGCAAACTTCATAATACACAAAAACCTGTTACGTGCTGTAGATGACTTGTATTCTGCTTACATGTTACAGTATACATACTAAATTAAATAATTAATACATAAACTTGCTCAACATCAATGTTTCGTATATTTAACGCATGAATGCGGTCTGATGTGATACTGGTTGAGATTTTCGGAAAATACACCGTATACTAGCATTTTCCAAAATTTTATGTTGACGTCACAAATCCAAAATGTGAATTTACTGATGTGATATACTAGCATGGGTTTTAGTATTGGTAATCTGTAAATATATCCTAGTTCCCGGTGATTGAAATTTTCAAACGGAGTCGTATAAGAGTTGCATTAAACTGTAGTAAAGAAGTCGGGAACGCGTGATGTCAAGAAAGCCATTTCAAAACCAATTTAAGCTGCTGCTTGTTGCCAACGTGTCTTCCCCAAGTATATCTCCTAAATCATACTGAAACATGGACACGTACCACATTCCACATCTGTGTATATATATCAACAGATCCTAAAGGATGTTAGCTTTTCAACGATAATCTTGTTAACAATTGCATGAGTTTCAGAAATATGGTCTGCTCCAAGTTCAAATCGCCTCTTCGGATACTAGGTTCGTTCTTCGTATCTAAATTGCAGTCGCAACCATATTTCTGATTTCAATTCATCATCTATTTTTACATGTTTACTAATCTTCCGTCAAATTTTCAGGTAGATATGAAGAAGGACAAAAAGATTGCGAGGACATCTTGGTGAACAAGGTAGATGTGAATGAAGAGTACAAGGAAGCCTTCAGAACAACGTCATTCACAGAAATATGCAGCAAAGTACAGGATCACCTGGCAAGTAAGAGCATGCAAATACCATCTAATTCAGTTCCTCTATACCTTCACCTTTTCGGGCCCTTCTTAGAACCAGGGCAAGGTACGCTAGCTCACAGAATGAATGAAGGCTTTAGTGTTCATCCCCTCCTCATTGATTATTTTAAGATTACCATAGAAGCATGTAATCTCTGCGAGATACTTCTTCAGAGTATCCATCAAATCCGGGTCAATAACAGTATAATCAAAGCTATACTCAACCTTAGACAAAAGGCGCTTGATAGTACTTTCTCTAATATTGAGCAATGTCATGCTATGTTTCAAGACCTTGCCCTGTTTGCCAATATCAAGAACCCCATCTCAGCTATGAGCCTAGTTGAATTCCACCGCATGCACATTAGCCACACTGCTTTTCTTCATCGATTAACAATACGATGCACGGAAATTCAGAGGAGAATAAAAATAAAAAGATGCTTGAAGAAAATGGTCGGATGCACAAACATAATGGCCTATGCAAGACTCACATTTACTTTGATAGCCCTTACTTTTCATTCAATTGTTAAGTTTGTAGCAGCTCCAGCTTGGTTTACTTGTTCGTTTGGATTTCCAAAGAAACAAAACAAGCTGGTGATGATCAAGGCAAGTTCTGGGGAAAGAATTGCAGCACAGCTTGATGTTGCAGCAAAAGGGCTTTACATACTGATCAACGATTTTAATACCATGAGCCGACTTGTGATGAGGTTAGATGATGAGATTGAACACAACAAAGCCATGGCATATCTGTGTTCTAGAAATGGGAATATTGAGGTTTTGAAAGCGGTGGTGAGGGAGTTTCGGATTGAGGAGTCTTGCTTTAATGAGCGATTGGACGAGCTTGAAGAACATATATACTTGTGTTTTCTTACCATAAACAGATCAAAAGGCTTAGTTATGCACGAGCTAATGCATGGTGCTACTAGAACCAACATGTGATTGGTTGTTAAATGATGATTTTAGACTAGTTGCTAGAGTTGATGGCTCTTTTGGCATTGGCAATAGTGCTTCAGTTCAAACTTCAAAAGACACGGTATCCCCTTGCAATGCAACAAAAAAAGCCACACAATGCTATTATGAAAGGTATATGTACATGTCTATTTGTAAACATCGAGGATTTGACTCAACTTAAATAGAAATGTAATAAGTGTTAAACTTTAATGAATGGAGAAGAACAACAACTTGAAAGAAAAGACTTTCATTCATTGAGTAACAAACTTTACAGAATGGAAATTGTAGAAGACGACCCTAACTATATAAAGCTAACTGATTATATACTAAAGTAGTCTATATGATTCTGTTACACATCTCTAACTAACTATTGCTTAGCTGTTACTTAGCTGGATGTTTAGTTGTTGCTTAGCTGGAATATAAATATATTTAAGTAATTCCAACACCCCCCGTCAAGTTGGAGGGTAATGAAGTTACACCCAGCTTGGAAAGTATCGTATTGTTCTGAAGGCCAGTTAAAGGTTTAGTAAGAGCATCAACAAGTTGGAGTGTCGTAGGAATGTAGGATAAGGAAATTAACCCAGACTGCAATTTCTCACGAATAAAATGGCAGTCAAGTTCAATGTGTTTGGTACGTTCGTGATAAACTGGATTCTTAGCAATGTAAATGACAGCTTGATTATCACACTTAACAGGAATAGGAGTGATATCTGGAACAGTAAGGTCACTTAATAATCTAGATAGCCAAGCTAGTTCAGCTGTAAGTCTCCGTAAGGACCTGTATTCTGCTTCAGCAGAAGAGAGTGAGACTGTATGTTGTTTCTTCGATTTCCAGGAAATAAGGCTTCCACCCAACATAATCACAAAACCACTGACAGACTTCCGAGTTTGAGGGCAAGCAACCCAATCTGCGTCACAGTAGGCTTGAAGATCAAAAGTAGAAGTAGAATTGAAGTATAAACCCTGAGCAGGATTGACTTTCAGATACCGTAAAACATGTAATGCAGCATCCCAGTGGGGTTGCCTAGGACTGGCCATGAATTGACTGAGATGTTGAACACTAAAAGATATATCAGGCCGAGTATGGGTAAGAAAGTTGAGTTTTCCAACCAATTTTATGTATTGAGAAGGATCAGAAAGTAATTCACCTTGATCATAAAATAACTTCTGATTCACATCTAGAGGACTAACCACAGGAGAACAATGTGAACAGTCAAATTCTTTGAGGAGATCTAGAGTAAATTTCCTTTGGCAAACAGCCATGCCAGAAGAAGATCTCTGAAATTCAAGACCCAAGAAGTAATGCAGAGGCCCCAAATCCTTTATCTTGAAAGTAGAATCAAGGAAATGCTTAATGGATTGAATCTCATCAATGTTATCACCTGTGACAACTATGTCATCGACATACACAGCTAAGAAAACCACTGAACCACCAGACTTCTTGTAGAACAAACAACAGTCATTTTTCGAAGTCTTATAGCCCTTAGAATACAAGGCAACACTCAACTTGGAATGCCACTGCCTGGATGCCTGTTTCAAGCCATATAAAGATTTCTCTAATTTACAAACAAAACCAGGAGGCACTTGAAGACCAGGTGGTGGTTTCATATACACATCCTCATGCAAATCTCCGTGAAGAAACGCATTATTAACATCTAATTGTGTTAAATCCCAACCTTTCTTAACAACAACTGCTACTAAACTTCTAATAGTAGTCATTTTAACTACTGGAGAAAAAGTTTCTGTATAGTCTATTCCCTCTTTTTGGGTGAATCCTTTGACTACTAACCGGGCTTTGTGTCTTTCAATTGAACCATCAGCATGATGTTTAGTTTTAAAAACCCATTTACAGGAGATAGCCTTTTTTCCAGGAGGCAGAGGTACCAGGGACCAAGTATTGTTGCTTTCAAGGGCAGAAAATTCTTTAGCAATGGCATCTTGCCACTCTGGATGAAGAATTGCTTCAGCATAAGAGTTTGGTTCTAAAGGTGGGTTAAAGGAAGATGATGAAGCTGGACTATCAACATGACAACAAAGAGAAAGATCCACAGTAGAAGGTATATCAGGCTGACACAATGAAGTTAAAGTACAGCCACAAAAAGAATTATGACTGCAATTTGCATTAGATGGTAAAGAATGAACATACTGATTCAAATATTGAGGAACCTTAGACACTCTTGAGGATTTTCTGATATCTGGTAAGTGAGATGGAGAAGATTGAGTAGAATTGTGTATAAGTGGAGAATGAGAAGAATTATCAGATTCAGTAGAATGAGGAGAAATAGTAAGATCAGTGGAATCTGGGACAGATAGAGGAAAGAATTGAGATGATGAGACTTGAACAAAAGGAAATATGTGTTCATGGAATATGGCATCTCTAGAATGGCAAATCTGTCTAGTATGAAGATCAAGGAATTTATAGGCTTTCTTTCCATATGGATAGCCTATGAAAACACATGGAATGGCTCTAGGAGAAAATTTATCTCTATGGGATTTAGGTGTAGAAATGTAACTAAGACAACCAAATGCTTTCAAATGTGAATATGAGGGTTTGTGACCAAATAACAATTCATAAGGTGATTTGTAGTGGAGAAGTTTGGAAGGATATCTGTTGATAAGGTAAGTGGCAGTAAGCACACATTCACCCCAGAATCTTTTAGGAAGATTAGATTGAAATAGCAATGCTCTAGACGTTTCTAACAAATGTTTGTGTTTCCTCTCCACAACACCATTCTGTTGTGGAGTATATGCACAAGATGTCTTCTGTAAAATTCCTTTGGATAGAAAGAAAGAAGAAGCATCATGGCTAAGACCTAGTTCAAGAGCATTATCTGTCCTAATTATCTTGACAGTGCTATTGAATTGATTCTCAACCATAGTAATGAATGATTGAAGAAAACTGAATGCATTGCTTTTGTGAGTCAAAAGATGTGTCCAAGTAACTCTAGTGAAATCATCCACTATAGTTAAAAAATATTTGTATTTATTGTAGGTAGGGATAGAATAGGGACCCCATATATCAACATGTAAAAGCTGAAATTTGTGAGTACTATGAATTTTGTTGTGGGGAAATGGCAATCTATGTTGCCTAGATTTAGCACAAATGAAACAAGGGGAAATATTCTCAGAATCAAAATCAGTGCAAAGATTCAAAGTTTTCAACTTGTAGAAAGGTAAATGTCCTAGTCTAGTATGCCAAGACAGAACAGAATTGTTACAAAAAGAACTGTTACAAGTAAGAAGATTACAAGAAGGAACTAAAGCATCAGAAGAAGTCACTAAAGAGGAAGAATCAGGTTGAACAGTTGTGATGTAAAGACCTCTGAAGGCTTTACCAAGAACCAATGGCTTCTTCAGAGAAGAGCCCTGCATATAGCAAGTATCATGAGTGAAATATAGAAAGCAACTGAGTTGTTGAGCTAGCTTACTAACAGACAGTAGATTATAAGTGAAAGTAGGAACATAGAGAACATTATTGAGAACAATATGCTCAGAGATAGAAACTGTGCCTACTGTGGTTATAGGAATAGTATTACCATTTGGCAGAGATATGTACAAAAGACTAGACAAGGTAGTGAAAGAGGTGAATAAAGACTTGTTAAAGCACATGTGATCATTAGCTCCACTATCAATTATCCACACAGTTGTGTCATTATTTGATAAACATGTCACATAATGAGCCATAATAGTAGAAGAGACATCAGAAAGAGTACCAGCAAAATTAGCTGAGGAAGGAGATGTTTCTGTTTGATTAGCACTCTTGAGCAGGTTCACCAGCTGATTATACATTTCTGGAGTCAGGATATTTGGAGCAGAAGCAGATGAGGACCCTGTAACATGTGAATTAGAATTCTGTGAAGCAATTGAAAGAGAAGAACTATCTTGTGATGTCTCTACATTAGCAGCAATTTTCTTGTTATTCTTTGTGAACTTAAAGTCACTTGGAAAACCATGAATCCTGTAACACTTATCTATGACATGCCCATGCCTTTTACAGTAACTGCATTGAAGAGTTGATTTCTGCCTGTTGTCAGAAAATTGCTTAGGCTTATAAGGATTTTGAGAAGCATACATAGGCTTATTGACATTGACATGAAGAGAAGCAGCATCATTCATGAAAATAGTAGGAGAAGATCGAATCTCTCTCTGAGTTTCTTCTTGAAGAAGGAGATTATATACTTGACCTATTGAAGGTAAAGTTGAATTCATGAGAATTGAGCCTCTGATAACTCCATAAGAATCATTTAAACCCATGAGAAACTGTAAAACACATTGATTCTGTTGCAGATTCGATAACTTTTTAGCTGTACCATAAGAGCAATCACAGGAACAAACTGGAATCAAACACAATGAATCTATATCATCCCAAAGCATCTTCAACTTAGTAAAATAATCTGCAACATTATTATTTCCTTGATTGATCTCACTAAGTTCCTTATGAAGACCAAATAGTTGAGCACTATTTGATGTGCCATAGCGTTCTTCGAATTCTTTCCACATCTGACGTGCAGAGTTAGAGTAAATCACACTACGACCGATTTGCTTGGAGAGAGCACCAAGAATCCATGATATGACCATGTCATTACATCTTGACCAACTTTTAAACGATGATGAACTGATATCAGGTTTGGGAATTGATCCATCAATGAATCCGAGTTTATTACGAGCTGAAAGTGCTATTGACATTGAACGTTTCCAGTTACTAAAACCGGTGCCATCAAAACACTCATTAACTAATTTCATGCCAGGACTATCTGAGTTTTGAAGGTGTAAAGGATTATCTTGATCAAATCGCACATTTTGCGCCATTTGATCTTGATCTTGTGTTGTACTAGTTGACATCTGATAATCAGTAATTCGATCCAGGAAAATGTAATGAAATTACGAGATAAACTGATTGAGACAATCTATCAAACAAGATGTAGGCGCAAACAAAACTTTGACAAGAAACTAAGATATGATCTTGGATAGACTAACAGATGATAGAGAAGAAATGAAGATTAAGATATCACCAGAAATAAGCTCAAATTCCGGCGAAACTTGATGAGAATGACAATCGAAAACCACCGTAAGTATGTAAGAAAAACTTCTCCGGCGAGTGCGGAAGAATATAAACTTGCAACTGATCTAAGAAACTTGCTCTGATACCATGTTAAACTTTAATGAATGGAGAAGAACAACAACTTGAAAGAAAAGACTTTCATTCATTGAGTAACAAACTTTACAGAATGGAAATTGTAGAAGACGACCCTAACTATATAAAGCTAACTGATTATATACTAAAGTAGTCTATATGATTCTGTTACACATCTCTAACTAACTATTGCTTAGCTGTTGCTTAGCTGGATGCTTAGCTGGAATATAAATATATTTAAGTAATTCCAACAATAAGTAAATAATAATTCAAACAGTCACAGGAATCTCAAAAGATTATATCAGTCAAAAGAATGAAGATTAAAGTCAATTTGTAGACTTGAAGTAATTCTACATTGAAAGAAGTTCATTTATTTGATCAAGCCTCAATGAAGTATTCAAGAAGGTGGAACTATTTAAAAGTGACAGAGATTTCAGAATTGTGACAGGAAGCGTACATGTTACAATATTTGTTAAAGGGAAAGAAAAAGGACCTCAGCTTAAAGTCAAAAGATGAAGAACAGTCATTGAAGTTAGTCACTCATGAACCAGTACATGGAGTGTCAATGTCATTCAATGGAAGTTCGTCATTAGTTTCAATGGTTCTCAGATTTAGTTTTAATTCTCTTTTAATTTATTCTATAAGTTAATTAATTTAAACTATAAATTAATTCCATCAGAATTAATTTATTCCTTAAATTAATTAAACTATAAATTAATTAATTTAATCTATAAATTAATTCACTCAAAATTAATTTATTTGTTAAATTATTTAATTCAATAAATTAAATTAGAATTAGTTATAACTAGTAGTATTTTCAGAGAGTACTGCCAGTTGAATTGGTAAGTACTACCGATAGTACTACCAAGTCAATTGGTCAGTACTACCGATAGTACTGCCAATTGTTTTATGAGTACTACCGAGAGTACTTGTAATAGAAATGTGTGGTGCGTACAAGAAGAAGAAAGAGAAGAAAAGACAGAGTGTACAAAAACAACAAATCAAGACAGAAGAACATTATCAACATAATATTCATCTTTCTACCTTAAACACCAACCAACTGCCGGAGCTTTAAAGATTGACAGTGAAATTAATTCTAGTACTTATTGTAATATTCAAGCCACTAGAATTATTTTACTTGTACCACTTTGGCAATCTAGCGGATCATAATCCCTAAAATTTATATTGAACTACTTTTTAGTATTCGATCCTTTTATTACAAAATAGATAAATTCATGTCGAATTTATTCTAGATTTGTTTTAACAAGAACCTTGAAATATGTACTCAAAATTGTAACACCCTTCAAGTTTAATATAAATTATATTTAACTTGAATCTTGTTTCATTTAATTCCGCAATAATTTGTTATTGGATTGTTAAATCACGAACAATACAAATTCGATAAAACGGTATAGTTTGTATTCAACCCCCCCTTCTACAAATATATCAGGACCTAACATATTACGTATGTACGACATCATTTTAAAGGAAGGAAGGGCAAAATAGTAAACTCAGTCGAGGAAGGGAAAAAAAGTAATTTCAGCGTGACGAGTTAGAGATAAGATGGAGAATTGGTGAAAAAGGTTTATTTTTATGTGATTTGTCAATTGTAAACCCTAAGGGGGAATTGGGAGTTAGCCAAACAACTCGAAAGCTTGTGCGAGTGTCTTGCGAAATTGTAATTCAACTATTTGCCTTAATTATATTAAGTACTTTGTTTAATCAAATCTTAGTTTCCTTTTTAGATATAGTTCTTCAGTTCAAACTTCAAAAGGCACTGTATCCCGTCTTGCTCTGTAGTTTTTTCCTTTTTCAGAGTCTCTAGTTGTTCGAAGTTTTGACCAGTTTGCATTCATGATTTCAATAATTATGTGACAATTTAAATTTCTATCGTTTTTTTTTCATAATTAATTTTGTTCATGACATCTCCCATGCCGACTTGGACAACTACTGTAATTTGGACCCGCTCTACATCTTCTGGTGGGGAGGACGGCGGTCAGAAGCAGTTCAGTGAAGGCGTTGGTTCGGGGTTTGGAGGTCGAAATGGGTTTCAAGGTGGTACTGATGAAAGTCGGGGGGGGGGGGGGGGACGTGATAAGGAGGTTAGAGACGAAGAAAGATGGGGAGTGGGAGAAGGTGAAACGCAGCGGAGCGGAGCAATTGGAAATACCGGAAGTTGGACCTCCCTCAGTTCGACGGTACGAACCCAGGCAGGTGGATCTTGAGGGCATAGCGATATTTCATGTTCTATCGGTTAACAAATGATGAAAAGCTAGAGGCTGTAGTGGTGGGTTTTGAAGGAGATGCTCTGGTTTGGTACTAATGGGAAAACCGATGTCGACCCATTAGACGGTGGGAAGATATGAGAAGTTTGATATTGCAACAGTTTCGACCATTACACTCAGGATCGCTTTGTGAATAATGGTTGGCGGTCCGTCAAACTGGGAGTGTGGCTGAGTTTAGGCGTGAATTCATTGAATGAGCAAATACCGGAGAACTTGTTGATGGGACACTTTGTGAATGGGCTGAAAGATGAAATCAAGGCAGATGTGCGTATGTTAGGGTTGTATACTCTTGAGCAGGCAATGGAGGTGGCTCTCAAGGTTGAAGAGAAACAAAAGGTGCAGAGGTGTAGTGAGAACAGAGCATCGTCGTGTAATCCTTACCGATCTAAAGCTCATAGTACTATTCAAAGTGGAGTTTCGTTCTCGACAGGGTGGAAATCATCAGGCGGGGGATCGAAATCCGAATGGGTTCTATATCTCTGGGGTCATGGTCGACACAAACTCATAGCTATAGCCCATCTGTAAAGTCCAACCCAAAGGCTCCAATCTTCGTTATTCCATCAACCAAACCTATTGGCGAGATTAAACGATTGTCCCCAAAAGAGCTACAACTAAAGAGGGAGAAGGGGTTATGTTTTCGTTGCAACGAAAAGTGGGTGACAAGTCACCATTGAAAACAGAGGGAATTGAGTGTGTTGCTCACCCAAGATGACGAAGAGGAACCAGGTCTCATAGAAGAGGAGTGTGAGGAGCCAACGAATGAGGGGCACATGGATACATCTGTTTATCTCAACTCGGTAATTGGGTTGTCGTCCCCAAAAACCATGAAACTTAGGGGGTTAATAGATGGAAGGGAAGTGATCGTCATGATTGATCCGGGGGCAACCCACAATTTTATATCTACATCCACGGTAAAGAAATTGGAAATTTCTGTGGCACCAACGAAAGAGTTTGGGGTGTCACTTGGCAATGGAGAATCGGTGAAAGGAGCTGAAGAGTGTGAATGAGTGTTGTTACAATTTCAAGGGGTTGATGTGATTGAGTATTTTCTACCGTTTGCTTTGGGAAACTCAGATATCATCCTCGGAATCTTGTGGTTGGAGAAGCTTGTGGCAGTGACAACGAATTGAAAATCACAAGTGATGAAGTTCAACATAGGCAAGCACCAAGTGGTGTTGAAGGGAGACCCCTCGTTGACTCATTCTCGGGTATCATTGAAATCGATATTGAAGACAATAAGAAAAGGTGGAGGGGGACTGTTTGTGGAAGTTAGCCAGGTGGAAAAAGAAGGTCAAGGGTAGACAGTGGAGCATGTAGCTCAGTTCTTACAACCAGTGATACAAAGCCACAGTCAAGTGTTTGAGACTCCTACTGAGCTCCCACCATATCGGGGAAAGGAGCACGCGATCATCATGAAGGAAGGTAGTAATCTAGTCAGCGTCTGTCCCTACAGATACCCCCAATTTCAAAAAGATGAGATCGAGAGGCTAGTGAGAGAGATGCTCGCGGCTAAGAGAATACAACCTTCCACTAGTCCATATTCGAGCCCCGTCCTATTAGTTAAAAAAAGACGGATAATGGCAATTTTGTTTCGATTATCGGGCTTTGAACAAAGAACTGGTGGCTGATAAATACCCAATACCCGTAATCGATGAGTTATTGGATGAATTGCACGGCTCCAATTTTTTTAGCAAATTGGATCTTAAGGCGGGATATCACCAAATACGAGTCAAGGATGAAGATGTGCATAAAATGGCCTTTCGTACACATGAAGGCCACTATGAATTCCTAGTCTTGCCTTTCGAATTATCCAATGTCCCATCGACGTTTCAAGCTCTCATGAATGAAGTCTTTCAACCCTACCTTTGAAAGTTTGTTCTCGTCTTTTTTGATGATATATTAGTGTACAACCCCACTCAAGAAGCTCACATCACTCAAGTCGCTACAGTGCTGCAAACATTACAAGACAATATCTTGGTTCCGAATTTTAAAAAATGTGAATTCGAAAAAAACAAGATAGCCTACTTGGGTCACGTGATATCACAACAAGGGGTGGCAGCAGATTGTAGCAAAATCCAGGCAATGATAGAATGGGTTGAGCCCAAAAACCTCCGGGAGCTACGGAGTTTTCTGGGATTAACGGGCTATTACCGTAAATTTGTGGCTAATTACGTGCAACTAGCCCAGCCCTTAACTGATCAATTGAAGAAAGATCAATTCGACTAGTCCCCAAAGGCTACCCAAGCTTTTGAACATCTGAAGCAAGCCATGGTGACTTCTACGATTCTTGCAATACCGGATTTCACAATACCCTTCATCGTTGAGACCGATGCTTCGGGATTTGGGGTGGGTGTTGTCCTAATGCAGTAGGGCAGGCCGATGGCTTATTTTAGCAGAATTCTGGGCCCGAGAGCGATGCAAAAGTCAATTTATGAAAAGGAACTCATCGCGATTTGTTTGGCAGTGTTGAGGTGGAAACATTATTTGTTGGGAAGGAGGTTTTGTGTGCACACGAACCAGCAGAGTTTGAGGTGTGTAATGCAGCAACACGAGGTGGGTGCCAACTACCAAAAATAGGTTAGCAAACTGATGGCATTTGATTTCGATATTGTGTATAAGCCAGGGGCATCAAACAGGGTTGCAAATGCACTGTCCCGGAAGGAACATGGGGAAGTAATATTGAATACAATGTGGTCGACATGTGCAGTTGACTGGGATGAGTTGTTTAGAGAAGTGAAGGCCGACCCGTTCATCAAAAAAATGAAGCAGGAGGTACTGGACAAGACAGGGCAGTATGGGGAATTTTCAGTAGTTGAAGGGAAATTAATGTATAAACAAAGGATGGTCATTCCTAAGGGATCCAGTTATGTCCAAAAATTACTCCGGGAGTACCACGACTCTCCGTCAGGCGGTCACTCAGGAGAGGTGAAAACATACCTTAGAATGGCAGGGGCATGGTTCTGGCAGGGCAGGGAATGAGGAAGGATATCGCGAAATATGTGCGGGAGTGCACCATTTGCCAACAAAACAAGAATTCAAATCAAAGCCCTGCTGGACTCCTTCAGCCATTACCTCCACCCACTCAGGTATAGGACGAAATCACGATGGATTTTGTCGAGGGGTTACCCCGCTCACATAGGTTTGATATAGTTTTGGTGGTCGTGGACCGGTTATCAAAATACGCGCACTTTATAAGACTCAAACACCCATTTTCAGCGTTGACAGTGGCCAATGCTTTCATTGGAGAAATAGTCAGGTTGCACAGTTTTCCCACATCCATAATTTCCGATCGAGATAAGATCTTCATGAGTTTGTTTTGGAGAGAGCTATTCCGATTGCAGGGCACAACTCTCCAATGGGCAGAGTTTCCGATCGAGATAAGATCTTCATGAGTTCCTTGGGTAGAGTTTTGGTATAACACAACTCCTCACATGTCCATTAAAACCACACCCTTCAAAGCATTATATGGACGCGATCCGCCCCACTTGCTGCGTATGGGAACAAGTCATACCCCAGTTGACAGTTTGGAAGAAATCTTTTTACTTCGAGATGCCTTCTTGGATGAGTTGAAATTTCACTTGTTACGGGCCCAACAAATTATGAAGACAATACCAAACAAACATAGGCGTGAACTGCAGTACCAGGTGGGAGACAATGTCTACCTAAAACTCCAATCCTAGCGACAGCAATCTCTAGCACGTCGACCATTTGAAAAACTTGCAGCTCGGTATTACGGTCCTTTTCCAATTATTGGATGGGTTGGAGCAGTAGCATATCGCCTCAAACTCCCTGATGAAATTAAATTGCATCCTGTGTTTCACATTTCCCAACTATAGTTGGCAGTGGGATCTTCTCAAACTATTTCAAACCTGCCACAACAACTGACTCCAGATTTGGAATTAATGGTAACACCTGAAACCCTCATGGATGTGCGCAATACAATAACAGACCAGAATGTGGACACTGAGGTACTCATACAATGGAAAAACTTGCCCACATTCGAGGCCACTTGGGAAAAAGTTGTAGTTATAGAAAAGCAGTTTCCTCTATTCAACCTTGAGGACAAGGTTATAGTTTTGGAGGGGGTATTGCAATGCAACAGAACAAGCCACACAATGCTATTACGTACGTACGACAACGTTTTAATGGAAGAAAGGGCAAAACAGTAAACTCAGCCGAGAAAGGACAAAAAAGTAATTTCAACGTGACGAGTTAGAGATAAGATGGATAATTGGGGAAAATGATTTATTTTTATGTGATTTGTCAATTGTAAACCCTAAGGGGGAATTGGGAGTTAGCCAAGCAACTCGAAAGCTTGTGCGAGTATCTCGCGAAATTGTAATTCAACTATTTGCCTTAATTATATTCACTTGTATCCCCTCTTGCTCTGTAGTTTTTTCCTTTTTTAGAGTCTCTAGTTATTCGAAGTTTTGACCAGTTTGCATTCATAATTTCAATAAATATGTGACAGTTTAAATTTCTATGGGTTTTTTTCATAATTAATTTTGTTCACGACATCTCCTTTGTCGACTTGGACAACTACTGTAATTTGGACCCGCTCCCAAGCGACAAGCCCAGACTCCTTACACATCCCAAAATATGCAGAATTTCGTCGCTTCCATGAAAGACATGTTGCCTGTTGTTATACCTGAAATTTGACTAAGGAAAGAATAATAATAGAAGATGAACTTGGAGCTCCAGAAGAAGGGTGGATAGGTGTTGGAGAGACAATGTTGGGCGTGCCAAGGTTGGAGCCCCAACGTTGGGCGTGCCAAGGTTGGAGCCCCAACGTTGGGCGTGCCAAGGTTGGACCGTTAACGTTGGGCGTGCCAAGAAATATATGAAGGAAACAGGAGGTGAACTTGGAGCTCCAAAACAGGAGTGGGGATGCGTAGGAGCGCCAACCATGAGCATGACCAAGGTTGGAGCGCCAACCATGAGCAGGACCAAGGTTGGAGCGCCAACCTTGGGCGAACCACAAGCTGACGGGACAACATGCTGTAGAAGACCAAGTTGGGGCGCCAACTTGGGGGTACCATGAAGAAGAGATAGAGTATTATTTAATTGATGATATGTATTGAAGATTTTTTGAAGACTACAAGATGAAGGCCTGACTCTATATTCTAATAAGTTATCCTTATTGGGGAATTAAGGTATGATTAAGCTTGTCTATGCATTCAAAGGGTCTATTCCTGTATTCTAGCAAGTTATCCTTGTTGGGGGAGTAAGATACACCTGGTGCGACGATAACTTTGGAGAACTTGCCCTGTAGTCTGGTGGGTTATCCTCATCGGGGGGTAAGGACCAGCTTGTGCATTTGGAGTAAGTCGTGACTTTTCCCTGCAACTAATGACTGATGTGGTAGTTGGTAGCGGTTGATGTTAGCTCAAATAGTTAGGGCTAATGTTGTATCCGTGAAGGCACGGTCGTAGTTGAGCCTTGGGGTCATCGGCTAGGCTTCATCGTATGGGCTCTCCTTAGTGGGCTTGGATATGCATTTCATGATAAGTTAAGAGTTCTAGTCCGACATGGACTATGCTTGACACTTATCTTAAAGGAGACCTATCTCTAGTAGACTTAGGACCCTTGTAGTCCGGCCAAGGAGTTCTATCTCTAGTGGACTTAGTATCCTTGTTCTATTAGAACTACGTGAAGCTTGATCCCTATAAATATAGGGTACGTAGGCACATTAAAGGGGTTGGACGTTGAAAGCTCAGAGAGACCACCACCACTCCTTTGATCTCAGCTTCTTATAAACTCACTCACCACCATTCTCCGGCGATCTTCCGGCGAAGAACCACCGTCATAGATCTTGATTCCGGCGACGAACCTCAAACTTTGTTAATATCAAATTCCTCCGTTAACAAATTGGCGCTAGAAGGAGGGGAATATCAAGATCTACATCTAGGAGGAAGGATGTTCAATTACGGTGGAGTTCTTACGACGAAGGCACAATTCTACCCCAGCAGCAAGGTGTTGGGCAAGGTTTCAAGGTAGCAACACGGCGTCGGGCATGGTTTCAAGGCAACAGCAAGGTGTTGGACATGGCTTCAAGGTAACAACAAAGTTTTCTGGTGATAACATGAAGCAGGCGAGATCCTAAAAACAAGGAAGTCAACAAGATCCTAAAAACAAGGAGGAAGAAGGTTGTATAGTTGGAAAGTCCTGAAGTTTCAGGTTACGTCTGTGAGGCTGACGTAGCAGCTACAACCGCCTTTAACATAGTTGGCGCACCAACATGATCAAGTCATATTGGGGCGCACCAGGTAAGAAACCAACCTTCTTGTTATTTATTAGTGGTATTTGTTGTCTATGTTTTGTAGGAAGAAAGCTTGGAGAATGAATAGAGGGCATAGACGTGCCTTCAGGATGCTTCTCAACCAAGTTGTCAAGTCAATCTCTTACCCTCAAGTTGGCGCGCCAACTTCTCTATGGATATGCTCTCTAGACTATTCCACAAGCATCTGCTCAGCTTTAACCAAGTTGGAACACCAACTTATCTAGGGGTAGCCCACATGAAGTGAAGTTGAAGAAGTTCTCAAAAGTATTGCTAGAAGCTATCTCAGGACTCCTTTCAAATAATTTGTATCCTTTCTAGTGGTGATTTATCTTTCATAGGGTACGAAGGCCTCCAAGAGTTTGTTTGGTCGAAGGCCTCCAGGAGTTTGCCTGGATAAATTGTGACTTTGTCACTCTTAAATATAATCCTCTACGTGAGATGCCCCTATAAGGGAAGACAATAATTTGTGACATCGTCACTTATAAATTTAATCCTCTTCGTGAGATGCCCCTGTAAGGGAAGATTATATGAAACACTTTTATACTCGGGGGATAGTATGCGTACACCCTCCTAAACGTTCTGAACTCATTGAGCCAAAAGACTTGGAACTGATACACCGGAAATGATTTACTTGAATTGTTTGAAAGAATAATGAGTTAAGAAATAAGTAGTGTCGGGCTACGGCCACCTACTTAAATGGGTGGAAAATATTATAAGTAGTGCGGGGCTACGACCACCTACTTGGAGAAGATGAGAAATAATGCTACAAGTGGCATCTCCAAGGATGTTGGCGCGCCAAATACCTTGGAACGCCTGGTTGAGTTAGTTGGTGATATCATTTTCATTCGTTTGCTCTTTTCCAACTCAGTTCGCTTGAGAGCAATAGCTTCAGCCTCATCTTTGTTAGGCATTCCAACTTGTCTGTCAAGCTTCGAGTTCTTATGGACACACCAAGTTACTTTCAAGCTTCACGTTAAAGGCCATCGACTCAGTTAAAACCTGCTTCTCCAACTTCGTCTTCTCCAACTATGTTACAACATGACGTTTTTTGGTGACGCACCGGCTCCTAATTATTCTATCAATAGTTGATTGAAGTATTGCATTATAAACTAGACTACAAGGTTGAGCCCAACAAGCATTTCCTAGGAGAAAATAAGGACGCACCTTTTTGTTACGATCGCAACATGGAGTGAGGATGCGCCCTGCGATGAGAAAAGGAAATGTTGTTGGAGTCCACGTACTAGCATGAGTCATAAATTAGGTATGGGTTATGGAGTTGTATAACAGCATATACAGAACTTCGAGTGAATAAAATCAAAAATTGGTCAAGGAAGAATGCTTGGCACATGACGAGAACATAGTAGGATACACATAAAAATGTAATTTGGAGCCTTGTCGTATGTTGGAAAGAAAATATGTTATGGTTGTGGTTTATTTTAAATTAACACGTCACTATACAAGGACAACCATTCTGAGCTTGAAATAAATTTTGGTGATTAAAAAAATGAGTGAAGTTTTGTGGCGCGCCTAATATGAAAAAGATGAAGAATGGTCGCGTGCACGCGTGCGGGGATGTTGTGTAATTTTATTTTTAATGGAAAGGAGAAGGTTGAAGAGTGATGTTGCTGGATTTATAAAGATCGATAGAGGGCATTAAGTAATTAAGAAGACCAAGTGGGGTAGCATTGCTAGATAGAATGAGAAGTAATTATAGAAAGCATGCACTTGAAGTGGGATGTGATCAATAAATATAAGAGTAATAAAGGAAGATGACAAGTAACAGGGTCTATAAATTACAAATAAATTTTGTGCATCAAATCATATACGGGCAAATGAAATGGAGGATGACGCATTGATGATTTATATTAAAAGAAGGATCAATTATTAGTAGAGGCATACCAAGTAAATGGGACTTACAAGATGAGCTTGTAATGTATACATGGAACCCACGGAGCTCTATACAAGCCAAAGAATATTGTTGGAGCGGCAATTCTTTTATGTTTAAGAAGTTTATTTCGTAAAAGCAAGTGGATGGCTAGTGTGCAGGACAGAGGCTGCATGGTGTTAAAAGAAAGAGATTTCTTTAGCAAGGGCGCGTCTAAACAGATAAAAATAAGATTTGCAGGTGCAGGTGCAATAAAATGTATGCAGGTGCTGTTGAATGGGACTAAATAAAGGTGCAAGACTTACCAAGGGCGCGCCCACTAAATTTTTCGGCTACGTACGTGCGTTGAGGGAGAAATAACATAGCAAAATGTGATAATGTGACATGGCGTAGTTAGTATGATTGCAAGGTTTAAGATTCAACTTGGTAAGTTGAGTAGCTCTGTTGGAGTACACAAGGATGGCATTTTCTTTTTTACAAGTATGGACATGAATTGGTTACCAAGTGTTGGTTTTGGCGTGCCAAAATGGTATGCATGAATCGGAAGTTATACAAACAAGAAGTGCCTTATCTGGTTTTCAGATTGACAAATAATATTGGATACCCAGGTCATCACTTTTGGCGCGCCAAGTGTAGCATCACCTCGTCATAAAATATGATTGTTGTTCTAGTTAGTTTGTTGGGGTTGTAAGGATCACCTCTCATTATAGAGATGAATCCTTATAAGATTTTTCAAGCTGAAAGCATATGTGAATAATAAAAATTTATAAGTAAATTTTAAAGCCTGTTTAGGGCATGGCATCTGGCTATGTTTGAGTTGATCTCAGTTAAATACTTACTACAAATCCTATTTAGGTAACATGTTATTGACACGCCAAAAGCGAAATATAAACGAAATGATTTTGTACATCCCACTGGCCAGCTTTGTTGTAAGTTATCGGTGATTTGAAAGGAACTTGAAACCTTTAGTTGGGTGAATAATTCTACTGAATATCATTGACAAAACAAAGAATAGAATTATCATACCATATCCCCAAGCTGGAGCTCAAAAAATGCAGCAAACGAAGTACAAAAGATAATGAAAGCAAAGTTAACACGAAACAGGAAGTCTGGAGGCTGCAGAATGCTAAAATTTGAAGAATAAACTGCTTTCACTGGAAATGTTCTGGGCAGTGGACTATATACCGTTAGAAAGATCTCGGAATCTAGTTTTTTAGGCAAAAAACGGTTTGTTAAAAAGAATTTCCTACAGAAAGTTATAGCAGTTTTACTCAAGGGGTGTGAACCTGTCCAGAATTGCTGCAACTCGTAAAGTTCATGAAAAAATTTCAGATTTATAGTCAGAAAGACTATATAGTCAAAACACAAGGAAGTGTGTTCTTTGGGTTATCTTTTGTGACGAAGACTTTGCTATGAAGTTATTTCATATAGCTATCTAACCTTGAGAATTAGATTCATGGGAATGATTTTAGTATCCGCATAAAAAATTAAATCAAGTCATTTTGATACATCCATGTATATAAGTTGAGAACTATACAGGGGTTATGGATATGTACTAATAATATATGCAATCAACATAACAGAATAAGAATGACAAGTTGCAGCATCTAGATTGATACTTGAACATGGACAGTCATGACAACATTCCTATTTGGCGCGCCAGTGAAATAAAGAGTAAGAGTAAAACAAATATATTTTGCTAATATCATAGCAATTGGAGGGATACAAAATATAATACACCTATATGGTGAAAATTACTTGGACGTGACAGACCGACGGTGATGGTATTTATTAAATGATTGAAAATTAGTTAATATTCATGGATGTGCGAGTATATTGGTACGCCAACAACGACGACATCTAAAAGAAAAAATAATAATAGTACTTTTTGACGGGTTTACTAGTATCAAGGCACATCTACGAAGAATATTTTGTTGGAACTGTAATGTGCTCAATGGATTATTTTCTAAACAATATTTGGGTCAAGATATTTCAAACACCAAATTTTCAGTCTCAAATATCAAGATGATGCAGTCTCAACTAATCTTTCCCAGTCTCGGGGTAGTAGCTCTACCTCACCAAGCCAAGGATCAAATTTTATTTACAGGAACAAGCTTGAATTATCAACTCAATTGTCGCGTCAACTACATGGTCTTGCCCAATCGAGTTACTTTTTTCTTAGCCAAATGGCTTGCATAAAAATATTCAGGAACTGAGATGATGAAAATCAAGATTTAGCATTGTCTTCACCAACTTGATTTTATGGAGGATTGGCCGCCTCATCTTCTTGGCGCGCCAAATCGGCACTCTCTGTAGCAATCATCTGCTCCTACGTTGGAAAAACTGGCAAACTAGTTGGTCCGCTCGTGGCTCTTTCTTCTCAAAATTACAAGGTTATTTTTCTTGGCAACTTCTAGGATTATGCTCTTACTCTCAAGGGACTTCTCCTAGCATGCCAAATATTTGCAAAGTTTCAGGTTCATTTTTTCACCTCACCTTCGCAATGTGATGTTGGAGCGCCTACAAGCGCAATTTTCAGTATGTTTACATCTGGGCACTTGGCACGACAACATGAGATTTCTTGAAGACAACATAGGTTACGCCCTGTGAGAAGAATACACTTTATTTGAAGGTGATTTTTGAAGACACAAAGAGGATTGGAATTATGGATTCTCACTTGGAAGACACATTCTGGAAACGGGAGACGATGTCAAATTCCGCTCTTTATATAAGTCTCTGTAACATCCTTGATATTACAAGGACTTGGGGGGTAGTTGTTATACCTGAAATTTGACTAAGGAAAGAATAATAATAGAAGATGAACTTGGAGCTCCAGAAGAAGGGTGGATAGGTGTTGGAGAGACAATGTTGGGCGTGCCAAGGTTGGAGCCCCAACGTTGGGCGTGCCAAGGTTGGAGCCCCAACGTTGGGCGTGCCAAGGTTGGACCGTTAACGTTGGGCGTGCCAAGAAATATATGAAGGAAACAGGAGGTGAACTTGGAGCTCCAAAACAGGAGTGGGGATGCGTAGGAGCGCCAACCATGAGCATGACCAAGGTTGGAGCGCCAACCATGAGCAGGACCAAGGTTGGAGCGCCAACCTTGGGCGAACCACAAGCTGACGGGACAACATGCTGTAGAAGACCAAGTTGGGGCGCCAACTTGGGGGTACCATGAAGAAGAGATAGAGTATTATTTAATTGATGATATGTATTGAAGATTTTTTGAAGACTACAAGATGAAGGCCTGACTCTATATTCTAATAAGTTATCCTTATTGGGGAATTAAGGTATGATTAAGCTTGTCTATGCATTCAAAGGGTCTATTCCTGTATTCTAGCAAGTTATCCTTGTTGGGGGAGTAAGATACACCTGGTGCGACGATAACTTTGGAGAACTTGCCCTGTAGTCTGGTGGGTTATCCTCATCGGGGGGTAAGGACCAGCTTGTGCATTTGGAGTAAGTCGTGACTTTTCCCTGCAACTAATGACTGATGTGGTAGTTGGTAGCGGTTGATGTTAGCTCCAATAGTTAGGGCTAATGTTGTATCCGTGAAGGCACGGTCGTAGTTGAGCCTTGGGGTCATCGGCTAGGCTTCATCGTATGGGCTCTCCTTAGTGGGCTTGGATATGCATTTCATGATAAGTTAAGAGTTCTAGTCCGACATGGACTATGCTTGACACTTATCTTAAAGGAGACCTATCTCTAGTAGACTTAGGACCCTTGTAGTCCGGCCAAGGAGTTCTATCTCTAGTGGACTTAGTATCCTTGTTCTATTAGAACTACGTGAAGCTTGATCCCTATAAATATAGGGTACGTAGGCACATTAAAGGGGTTGGACGTTGAAAGCTCAGAGAGACCACCACCACTCCTTTGATCTCAGCTTCTTATAAACTCACTCACCACCATTCTCCGGCGATCTTCCGGCGAAGAACCACCGTCATAGATCTTGATTCCGGCGACGAACCTCAAACTTTGTTAATATCAAATTCCTCCGTTAACACCTGTCTAGATTCTGAAGTGATATACATTAATATATAGAACAATTTCAATAACATATATTCTTATACGACAAGTAGTAAATCTGCCTATAGATCTACGGCAGGTTGTTTAAACTAAAATAATCTTCAGTAGTCGAGCAATTAAAATAGTGCTGCCTGCCCCTTCTATAAGGTGACAAACTGATGTTTGAGTGGCATGGCATCTTGTTAATAACTTTACTGCTTATGGAACAAAGTTTACTCCTCTATCTTAAGTTAAGATTTTCTGTTTAAAAAAGCATATCGCCCGAGTGCAGAGCCTACATAGGAATTAGCACTTGCAACTTTACTAAGTAACATGGTCTCTCTTTGAACAGAGCATATAGAATTTATGGATATTCTCAATGATACCATCGTGATATTGACTTTTTCCGGTGGTACCATATCGCAAGAGTGCAGAGCCTACATAGGAATTAGCACTTGCAACTTTACTAAGTAACATGGTCTCTGTTTGAATAGAGCATACAGAATTTGTTAAATGAAAGGAGAATAGGGGAATAAAGAAAACAAAAAGAAAAAGGAACCAATGATCCAATTTTACTTTTTCAATAAGGTATAGCGTATGAGATTCATATAAAAGTTACAGGAAAAAGGTAAGAAAAAGTATCATCTTATTGAAGAGTGTATATAGATGAAAGGTACACAAAGGAAATGGTAACAGTAGTGGTGGATTAGGAACTAGGTCATCGTAGTCCTTCCGAAATGCAAACATGGTTCCATATCAGGTTTGCCTTCATGCACGATAGCCATCAACATATAAACCTATTTTGTAGCTTCGCAAGAACAGAATAATAACTCCGGAGGGCTGCTTAGATAATATACTGAGCACGCCGCTGCCTATGAAATCCCGAACAGATGACCTTACATCCAATTCCCTGGATTAGAATGTTACAGAACTTGAGAATGTCTGACCAAACTGCCAACCGGATGAGACAACATTGTTAAAAATCCGAGTGACTCCATCTGTAGTAGTGACCTTGAAAGATAAAGATTGACCGTTAAGATATCCATTTGACTGCCAGTTTGCTCCCCAGTTTCTTGACATTGCCATCCAGTTAGTTCGTGTGCCCTTGACTTGCACAGATTGAATTGAGCCAGCTCCTCCAACATTGCTTATCAGGACAAGCTCAAAGTAGTTCCTCCCATTAATTGTGAATCTAACTCCACCACTTTTGACGCAGGGGACCCTGAATCCGAGATTTACACGACATCAAAATCAATAAGGCACATTAACAACGCACAAGATGAAAGACGCTGATGGAAAATTATACCTCTGAAACATAACGGGAACAATTCCACCTCTGTAGATACCAATCTTTTCCCAAGCTGGTTGAGCCATATCAAAATGCTGTAGTGGAGGGTTGCACCAACCTCCAGCATTGCTAGGCTGATCAAAGTTTGGAGGGCAAAAATTTGTCGCGGTAATGGTCACAGAGGTTCCCTTTCTGCACCATTTCGGGTCTGCTTGATAATCACATATAATCCTGTAACATTGTCCACATGATGCTCCATCATTGAAAAGTGCAGTACTTAGAGCAGCAGTGTTGGTTCCATATCCAGCAGAGTACAAGTTCCCATATCCACATGCACCGCCTGTGTTCAAGAAAATCATATGCCTTGCTCCAATTCATTTACATTCAACATAAATAAGAAAAGAGAGCACAGATTTACACAAGTAGAATAGTGGTTAACTTTACATACCCATTGTTCCTGAGGCGTCGCTACCTCCGTAAAAAGTAGCATGAGCTTTTGTCCATCCAGAAGCTCTAAATGCATTAACTTTGACAACAAGACATAAACTACTAACTAGAAGGGCCACAGCAACAACACCAAGATTTGTCATTTCTTAACCAGGGAAGCGAGGAAGAAGAATAAAAAGATTTTAAGCTATAGGAAGAGATGAACTGTATACAATTGTTGTACAAAACAAATAAGGTTCTTAATCTTAAGAAGACCAAACTTCTTAAATGCAACCACCTCCCAGGTTCCCATGTGACTTCTGCAAGAGGAGAGAAATTAATCAATTTTTAATCGAAATATGCCTGGAAGGATGAATAAGTGTATCTCATACAATAATTCTCACGTTCTTACACATATGAAGCAAACAAGACCCACATGGGTTTCCCAAGACAAGAGCTGTGAATAAATCAAACGCTGAACTAAAATATTCGATTTTTTTTAAAAAAAAATTATCTGTTGTTTGTTGCTACATGAAAGCAAAACTAGTATATCTATGGACTACCAAGATTGAAATTCTATTTAAATAATCTAACACGAAGCTCCTATGATTCTCAGTTAATCTTATGTGGTTAACATGCCATCAAATTATTTATTTTTGTGCCATGCACATGCCTTCTCACTGTGTAATATACATTTGTATGTAACTATGTAAGTGCAAGTTTAATTATTAGATATAGAACTAAATACATAGATACATAAGCTGGACCATATCCATGCCAGTGGTCACACCTTCATTTACTTGTAATAATATGCAAATGGTAAAACACCAGAAAGCAGCCAAAAGCTAAATTCAGTGCTTCCACAATCAATGGTTCAACCCTGCCCCGCTGCCAGAGCTCAGCAGGTCTATTTATCAGCACATGGTTACCCGGTGCCATCTGCCTGTTACCCACATTCTGTTGGCTGCTATAATATTTGTATTAACATTATTCCCAACAATATAAATAAAAATGATAACTAAATTATATCTCCGACACAGGTAAACGGTATCCATACATTAAGCTGTAGACTAAGACATATAGTTAATTAATTAATCTATTTATAAGTGCAAGCTAATAAGGTTTATTGGCTGGCAGTTTTTCACCATGAGTAATCTAATGATATATACAAGGCGAAAAAAAGAAATGAAAACAAAGACGTGTTTAAATTACATCACCGTCGACTACTTGCCCAGACTTGGGTGCAGGACACTATCCAAGATATGATCAATACTTAAAAAAAAAATTAATTAAATACTAGGGTACCGACATGTATTCTCGACACTGCAAATTAAATTTTTACATTTTAGGTGTGCACCAAGCACATTTTGTGCAAGTATTATCCTACTTCGTATTTCCAGACTATCTTCTGTGGCAAATCTTACCGGGGAACTGTAATCATCGGCAGCAACATAGACAATTAGTAGTAATAGGTTGTTCATTGCAACAGTCACTCTATCAGAACAACTACAATGCCAAAATTTTGTAACATGAAGGACTAATGAAAAATCTATATACCACTAACAAAGTGGTAATAGGTACTTCATACTTGTATACATATGTGTAAGTAGTATAAGGAGCAAGGACCGGACTATAATAAGCATTCTGGAGCTCCAGGTGAACTGGCTCTTGATGGTTGAATCGGGTTAGGCATGAAAAGAAATCCCAATAAATTTTTTGGAACATTCTGCTTCTCCACCAGAAATGTATCTTGGCCATAAAGAAAACTAACCCCGCTCTTGCTGCAGCCTTATATCTTTATACTTGTAGAGATTCTATAAAGGTAAACAAGTTCTTTCTGCTTACGAAACCTATTTCTAGTTGCTCTGAAACAATTTGTAATGATGTCTCATTGAGCCCAAAGAGTCTCATTTGTATATTGAAAAGAAAAGAAAGAAAAAGGGTAAATTTCTTTTTGTCCCGGTACAGAATTTGAACATCGCTCCCTCATCATTTCGGTACCACGTTATCAATCCACAAACTTCTCTGTACTTTCCAGTACAGAAAGTTTTAGTGCCAGAAATGGATGGCATTCATCCTTAAAAGTGTGCAAAACCGATAAGAAGTGTAAGATTGTATAACACAAGTAACTTGAATTCCACATGGAGAGACATACCTGGATAGTGGCAGCAGATAGACTGGTACTGCCAACGAATCTAAATGTTATTTTCTCAATTTTCAATCTTGATCATTTTGGAAGGAGTGTGGCCTGGGAAGTGAAGCTGGCAGGAGTTTAAGGTTGCATCATGGTACCGTGGCAAAGAGAACTGGAATTTTAGTCTTCATGAGCTAAAGGGACATAAAGTAGTAATAGCACCAGTAAATTTGGCTGCGGCAAGCCACTTGGGAGATTGATGACCATGTTTACGTAACAAAACTTCTTGCTACAACAGACACATCAGTGACCAAGAAAAACCTAATGTATGGTTGTGCTCTATCACCTTAAAAAAAAAACAATGATAGCAGGTTCACGATGCCCACTCACATCCAAAGCATGCTTTTATCAAACTTCCAATTTCAGTAGACAGCAAACTGAAGATACATACTTTTAGATATGATGAAATCACCAATAGTCACCACATGAACAAACTCCATCTTTAAAGTGATGAAAGCGTTTTGTATCTCTGACAAATATCTCTCTGGCCTCATTGCTGGATATGAATTTAATAACAGCATGGCAATCTCCACAGATTCGAAGATTCTTCATAACTTGAATTAGAGTCCCCGGGGGAGTGTTCAGAAGGCCAAATACAACAGCCAGCTTCTCACTGTGGCCACAGAGAATAAGCTCTTTTTCCTGGTCTTCCACATCTTGCAGCACCAAATCTGTAATCGGTGAATAACCTGATTTCTTCATTTCCCTGCTTAATCTATCCAGTTTATCTGCAATTTGGTCCATCTGAGGAATTGAGTTGTCTCCTGCTAGAAGCATGTAAACTTTGTTCTTAATTTCAATCCAACTGCATCCAGGGTTCTTCCTTAAACCGATACACTTCATTTTATCCCTCAACTTAGCCACTTCATGCCATTTGCTTTTAGAAGCATATATATTAGAAAGAAGAATGTAATTCCCAGGATTATTCGGTTCTAACTGAAATAATTCATTAGCAGCAATCTCAGCCAAACTTGTCTTTTGATGTACCCTACAAGAACTTAACAAAGCTCCCCAAACACAAGCATCGGGCTTGAAAGGCATTTTTCTGATAATAGAATAGGCCTCGTCTAGTTTTCCTGCACGCCCAAGCAGTGTCACCATGCAAGCATAATGCTCCACTCTAGCTTCAATCCCATACTCTCTCGACATGCTTCCAAAATAGAATTTTCCTTCTTCTGTTAGGCCACTGTGGCTACATGCAGATAATAAAGAAGTGAAGCTAATGAAGTCAGGCTTCTGCCCATTTTTCTGCATCAGATGAAAGATATCTATAACTTCCTTCGCCTTTCCATGCATAGCATATCCACCCATCATAGCATTCCAACAAACCAAATTAGGCTTGGGCATCCCATCAAAACATCGCCTTGCTGCTTGAATCCTTCCACAGTTAGCATACATGTCAATAAGTGCACTACACACATAAACATTACAAGAAATGCCTATTCGGAGTGAGAACCCATGTGCGGCTTTACCATGCCTTAATGCTGCAATATTTCCACAAGCAGGAAGCAAGCAGGGAATAGTTACAGCATTTGGTTTTACTCCAACAGTCTGCATCTCTCTGAAAAGCTCTAAAGCCTCAGTATCTTTACCATGTTGTGAACAACTAGCTATCATCGAAGTCCAAGTCACAACGTTCAACTCCATCCCCTGTCCTTTAAATTTATTAAACACACTCAATGCTTCGTCAACGAAACCATTTCGTGAGAACCCTGCTATCAGGGCATTACAAGCACCTAAATCTACATTACCCATTTCATCAAAAACTCTCGACATCTCAAATGGGCACGAACACTTACCATACATATCTATCAATGCACTGAGAACCCATTTATCTGATCCAAGACCCTGTTTGATCACATAATCATGAATCTGAGTTCCCATTACTACATTCTCCAAGTCCCCTACAGCTGACAAACCACTCGAAACACTAGTACCATCAGGCTCAAAACCCCGTGAATGCATATCTCGTAACGCATAAACAGCCTCCAAATGATGCCCACTCTGATTCAACCCCGCAATCAAACCATTCCACGTAACACAATTAAATTCAATCCCCGCCTTGACCATCTTATCAAAAACCACCTTAGTTTCACTCACATTCCCTTTTCGAGCATAACCCGCAAGCAAAGCACTCCAAGAAGAAACATCCGGTTCACGCATCATATCAAGCAGCTTATGTGCATTACTCAATTGCCCACACTTGACATAAAAATGAACCAACGATGAAACAACAAACGAATCCCAAACAAGCCCAAAAACCAAAGCTAACCCATGAACCTGCTGTCCAATTCTAACCGCTAACAAACCAGAACAAGCCTTGATAACACAAGGAACAACACGCGCATCAGGCACAAGGCCTGTCGAAACCATATTCGAAAACAAATATAAAGCTTGACCAAAACGACTAAACTTCGAATAAGCATAAATGAGAGTGGAGAATGAGGCAATGTCAGGCTGAGGGAGTGAGTTAAGTAGGAGATGTGCATCGTCGAAGCGGAGATGATTGGCGTAGAGTGAGAGGAGCTTGGTAGTAGCTTGAGGCTCGAAGAGAAGGCCTGTTTTGAGAATGTGAGCATGAGCTTGTTGTGTTTGAAACAGAGATGATGCTGGTGAGTTTAAGTAGCCAAGAATTGTTTTGGGAAATTTATCAAACATGTGATGGACTTGTTTTGACATTGCGGCTTGGAGTTCTTTTTCATATATGCTGCCGCCCGAAGTTGAGAATTTGAATTCTTTGTTCTAATTGCAGATACTCGTGGAGTCGTTGTCTTGATTTTTTGAAAAACAATTCTTCAACAAAAACCACGGCGCCATAATACTGTGATCCAACAATCGGACGTAAATGTTCTGGAACGCTTATTTTTAATTTAAAAATATAAGAATTAACAATTAAATTCTTATAAAGTAAATATTTTTCAGAAAAGAAACAAAATGTCTAGATTAATATAGAGAAATTATCAAAAATACTACTTTTTTTAGTTTTTTTTACAATTTTACCGTTTTCTGAAAATATTTGCAAATATACGGTCTGCAACCAACGCAACCAAATGTAACCGGATGCAAATGCAACTTTTTAAAAAATAATTGAAAAACATCTGATAATTCAAAAAAATTGTTAGTAAGAGGGGTAAGCTTGTAGTCTTGGTTTACCTTGGAGTTCAATAGTTAACCTTTGGGATTCAATGTTTCTATTTTGGGTTTTAGAAATATTAAAAATGAGGAATAATTCGTATACGGAAGACTCTAAACTCTAACCTACCCTTGATGCCGGAAAAATACCATTATTAACAAGTTGCATTTGTGGTTGATTTTGGTTGCAGTTGTAGATATGGTTGCATCTAGTTACAGACCGTATTTTTGCAAATATTTTCAAAAAGTTAGTATTTTTGAAAATATTTTGATATTTTTGCAAAAAATTTAAAAAACACATAGTATTTTTGCAAAAAAAATTTTGGGTTGGATATTTATGAAAAAAAGACCATTAATATAATACTACCATAAATTTAGTTAGCTATTAATGAAAAATCAATAACTTGAATTTTTGTCTGATGCACATATTAATTTTAATTTTTGTTGTTCTTTGATTTTCAAATATATATCTATAATAAAATAATGATATGTATTTTAATTAGTATTATGTTAAAGTAGAATTTTAATAAGTTACCTCGTTAAAATAATCTTTTAATAAGGAATTAAATTACATATCACATATGTAAACGGTCTATCGGATATCATAGTATCTATCCTACCTCGCTTCCCCAAATCTCTTTAACCGAATATTGGTTGATTGATTATTTAAATACTCTCTCCGTCCCTCTGATTTGATTTATGTAATCAAATTGATTCAACTTTAAATGTAAATTATAAATTATTTTTTATTATTTTGAAAAACAAAAATATACATATTAAAGTAGATTAGATATATTTTTTAATGATATAATTTTTATAATTGTAAAGACCCTAATGAATATTAAAAATACGTTTGAGCAAAAACTTTTTACACCACACTATATACGTGTTGAAAAACTGAAGTTCCGAAGCTGTGTTATTGTTATACAGTGCAAATGAGTGAATGTAAATCACGTCAGATTTTGAAAATTCAGAACTCGGGAAATATTTCGTAGAGGTCTGAATCCGTATTATTGATGTACGATATATTTAAGTAAATGTGAATCCTATTTATATTTCAAGATTCACGCTTAGACCATTTTAGTTAAAATTCGCTCGTTAGGATGAATAGTGAATACTTACTACCCACGGCCATGGCCAGAATCACATTCAGTTTTCTTCGCTCTTTTGGGAAAATATTTTGAATTGTTTTCGAGAGAACAAAAACAAGGATGAATATTAACCATGATGAATAGTATCCTAAGATGAATAGTAAATTTTTTAAGTCTTTGATTGATCCCATATTTCAGTGGAAGTTTCGAAATATTAAACAGTTGCTAATCGCGTAGTCGGAAATCGTAAACGAAAATAAGGATTCAAGAATCAATTCATAGAGCATGTAGAAGCACTTTTGTATTAAAAGAAGAGTAAACTTCACTTTGCATCCTATTATTTTCGTTTGAAAACAGACAAGGTTCAATATTTCTAACCTCCACACTTTACATCCCACAAGAATGTTTTCGGATGCAGTTTGCACCACTTCAGTTAAATCACCTAGATCAGATATGTAACAATTGAGAAATTGAAGGATAATATGGGAAACATAATTAAAGGGCTATCTAAGTGTATCATGTTTATATATAGCAAAGTCAACACTGATTACATTTATGGCATTCATTAATATAACAAAACAAAATTTTAAACTAAAATCTTTAAATATTAAAATATTACAAAATATTGCATAAACAATTTAATTTCAAATTATAATGGAGTTCATTATACAAAAAAATAAAATTTTAAACCGTTAGACAATTTTTTAAGATACTAAAAATCACTTCTAAAATTTTTGATACGATCTATTAAATTCAAATGTTTATTTTAATGATTCAAAAATTAAATTAAAATATGATGAACAAATTTTAGATATCTTATGTTAATATTGGAGTGATAAAATAGAAAATGGATAATTTGACAAGACAAAAGGTATAATGCAAGACTAATCTCTTATTTACAAGTAATAATAATTTATTGTTTAGGTGAAAATTTTAAAAAATATATTTTTATTAGTTTGATGAATACTTAATGTAATTAAATCTAATTTCTAGTATTTTTAGTATGAGATTTAAATAATTTACAAGTAAAAAATGTAAATGAATACGAGATATATACATGTGAAAGTAAAGAAAAAAATTGAGATATAAATATATTGTATGCAAATTCTAAAGAAAATTTTAAAATGCGGGACTAATTATATTGTATTAACTACTTCTGAATTTAAAGAAGATGTATATGTTATGTATACAAATAGAAAATTAAAATATTTAAAAAATTACAATATTTGAGTATTAATAATTATAAGAGGCTATTTTTTTTAACTGTAATGAAGCTAAATAAAATTAACATTATAGTATAATCTTTTAATTTACCTAACCCAGCTATAGTCCTCACTAACTCTATCCGGCCCGATTTTTGTTATTGTGCATACATAATTGTTCAATTACTTAAATAACCACATAATTTAAAAGTAAATGAGGTATTCAAGGTGATTTGATGGAACTGATGCAAATTGTATTAGAAAACATTCTCGTGGGATGTAAAGTGAGTCTGTTATAAGTGCTGGACCCAATCTATTTTCAATCAAAAATAATAGGATGCAAAGTGAAATTTACTCTTAAAAGAAAGAAGAAAAGATGTATTAAAAGAAGATATTTATGGTGGAAGAAGTGTGTTGAAAAAGCTTGTAATCTTAACCAAACTTGAGGGACTAACTTGCACTGAGAGAGCTTGATTCCATGGCTTGAATCTTGATCTTGGTTGCTTTAAAATCAAATCTAATCCATACAAAACATAACCCATAATCTCTACCGCACTTTCATCCATTCAAATCATCAAACACAACAAACTTCTCCATGGATTCTTAAAGGTTTATAAACTGATTCTTGGATCTTAAATCAAGGGATGGAGTTCACGAAGATTGATCAAGTGATAGATCGTTAGTTAAGAAGCGTTAGAGGTAGAAATCACTAACTGAATACTTTTCCGATTATTTTATTATCGTTATAAATTTATCATCAAACTTGTTTTGACTATGGTTTGTGAAGTAAATAGCTTGGCTGAGATGTTAAGTATGATATGATGATGATTGGGTTGGATTGTATTTGGACATAGTTAAAAATTGGAAATCATTAAGTTTAAGCGGTCGTAATGCCCGTGTTTACTTAGCCCTGTTTTGTGCAAAGAACCCAATAGGATAATCCATTTCCTGTGTCACCACTACCCATGGTTACGTAGAGGTCAGTTTCTAGTTTCTTTTGGCAAAATAATCATGTCATTATGATTTACGGTTTAGGAGTTATTAACGTTTTAATGAAAGTTGTGCGACACCAAAAGTTTCTGCACCTCTACTGCCTTAAACTGCCATTTCGGGATTTTCATTCCCTGGACCAGAAAAATATTTTTAAACAATCTTGTTCTAGACATTCTCTAGATCATACACGCGAAAACGGTGAGTCGATTGAGTTAACAGTTTAAGAGAAATTGAGGTTTTAGTGGAAGCAATGCAAATAGTTGCTTTCCGTAGGACATCCAACTTTGAAAATGCCTTTCGACCAAGTAAACTTATTATTTCAAACAAAAACTTTTTAATAAAATCCTTCGAGGATTAAAAATGATTTTAGAAGTAGTTTTGTATTTAAATATGAATTTTTGGATTTATTAAAATTGCTAGAGTGTGAGTCGCGAAATAGTAATTTTATGAAAAGTCAACTTTAGAGGTACTAATTTGACCATCCATGTTGGCTAAGTTAAAAGAGAAATTTTGAGTCGATTAAAACATAAAATTTGTTGAGCAATATCATGACTACATGTTGGAGAAAAGAACTAGATTATAGACCATCGACAAGATAGTTTTATGAATAGCTAAAGTAGCCCCGAGGAGGTGAAATACTAGGCAAAATAAGTGTTAATAAAATGACCAAGTACATAGGGTGATTATCATAGTTAGACTCGATATAAGTTTGTGGATTAGTATCGAGGTCCTAGCATGGCATAGTGGAAATGGAATAATCAAGTGTAAGTGGAATGAGTACGGGTACACTCGATATAAGTTTGAGGATTAACATCGAAGTGTTAGAGTAAGGAATTTGTAAAGTCTGAAGGTGTTAGCAATCTCGTAACTAGGTAATGAATTGGGTTACACTTATTTATAGTATGAATAGTTGTTAAGATAAAGAGGGCTAATCTAGATTATCATATCTATTGATAGAACTATCTGGAACGAGTGGAACTTGGAGAACATATCTTGGACTCTAGGCAATTTTTCTAATCATATGTTTTACTTATAAAAATATCTTTGGAGCATGTTTATGCAAGTCTCAGTTTCTTAAAACTTAATTATAATATTTTATATCCTGTCATGTTTACTGTTTGGTATATAAAATATATACTCGTTCACTATATGTTACGAACTCTATGCGTTAAGGTTTAAAAAAGTATATCTTGTACATAAATGATATCTTAAGTTTGACTTCAAACATCGACTATAAAAAATATAGTGCGTCGGACCAAAATAGATTTGACTGGGGAGCGATATATTCTTTTGATGAAATATGATTATAAAAACCCGAAAGGTTCTTCGGGAAAAAATTCTACGTACTTACGAATATTTAATGAGTATTATTTATTAACAATATTCTAAAAATATTATCTTGGATTAGATATAATATTTAATATATATTTTAACTTTTCCAAAAATATTTTAAATATTATTTTGAAATTATCCAAGATTCTCCAACTTTTATATTCGTGCATTTTCACACTCAAAGTTCTTTATAAATCCCTCGGTCATGGTTTGCTCATGTAGCGTTGTTTTCAAGTAAGAAATGGTCGATTGAGGTCGTACCTCAACTACTCGCTTTTCTTTTCAAAACGATTCTAAAAAAGAAAACAAAAAGGGGACTCTGGCGTAAGCAAGACCGTTGACGAACGATCATCAGTTTAGTGTAAGAGGTCGTGAGCCAGGCGGTCCATCAATTATTGGTCGTATGCGCCATGATGATTACAGATGAAGTTCTCATCCAAGATGATTACATATGGAGTTTTCGTCCGGGGTAATTACAGATGGAGTTTTTGCCCTTCTACTAGTAGAAAAGACCCGCGGTGGATATGGATGTGGCGACTGATCATCGTCAATTCATGTCATGTTTTGTTTTTATCTAAGTCCCATTCCTTCCAATTTGGAAATTGATATTAACACTGTAACGAAAGTCAAGGTGCTGAGTTACCGATAATGTTGATAAGAACTAAAGATTGTTCTTTTACAAATGATTCTGGATATTTATTGATAAAGACAAAAAATATTTTTAAAACTTGTGAACTAATGTTGTTCATCTTGCAGTATTTAAAACTGTGTACTTGTTGATTTCTAAAAATTGTGCTAAGTCACTGATAGTGTCTTTCTAAAGTATGAACTAAATTCGTTCATATGGTATTATTCTAAACTTCATATTAAGTATGAATACTTTCAATAGAAAACTATGTACTACTTTTATATTGTTGGAAGAACTTTATATTAGTGACTAGTTAACTTGCTGAGCATTCTTTCGCTCATTCTTGCTTTGTTAAAAATTATATTTTCAGTAAAAAGAAGACCTTAGTCGATCGTCCCGTACTGCGAGGAAAAGGATTGTGGAAGATACTCCTTTGAGATAGTTTAGTTCAAGAAGGATACTGCATGAGTAAGTTGGATAGGTTCAGCTATCATTAGTAAGTTTATTTACAAATATGGGTTGTAATAACTCCGTGTAGAGGTTGTAATTAATAATGTGAGATCCTGGATAGTACATTTGGTTTGTAATAACTAATGTTACTATATATCGTTTCTAAGGCCATAACTTGTGTGAGTAAGAGATTGGGGTCTATAATGTTGTTTTGATTGGATCATTGAGTTAATACAGGTATTATATGATTGGATGGTGTCGTAGCGACCTGGATTCCTGACCCCGAATCTTGGGGTGTTACAAAGAAAACCCATGCCATCACAGAAGAGTTAACAGACGTTAAATACTCATTAGCACTGCTTAATTTCCATAAATATATTCAGTATTAGGATAGACAAAACACTTGGAAGCAATGCAAAACTATTCAAAACTTTCACTCATATTATTATCAACACACAAAGATTTGCATCTACGAAAAAAGCTCTACACCAAGTGTGTGATGGATACTTCATCAAATCAATAGATGCTTCCTTACTAACCGTTAACAACTCTTTCAGGTTATCTTGAAACTCATCTTCATACGTTGACCAAGAAGAAATCCAGAATTTTTTGCATAACTTATCTCCCCTACATTTTTTCGACCAGTTATCTTAGATGTTTCTGGCACACCATCTATGCTCAGTTGCTGGTTGAATATCAATAATTGCTTGCACCAGACCCTAGAAAAAGTGTTTATTCTCTCTTTCAGCAAAATGTCAAATCCCCGTAAATAAGAGGCCTACGTACCCTTTTGTTGGGGGTCAAGCCACACGTAGTTCTTGGAGTACAAGTTACCTAGACGAGCTAGGGTTTGGTTCGGTCCATTAGGGCCAAGTCTGCAGGATGTTGGTGCCTTGGTGGGCCGCTGTATAAAAGCCAGTAACTAGCCATGGCCCAAGCCCGTGGGGCTGTATTCGACTGTCATGGAGTTGAGAACAAAGAGACCTCGTGAAGAGGTGTAGAGATATGACCCTAGCGATCCCAAGTTAGTGCATGCGTCCCTTGAGGGTCTGGTCATACAGAGTAATTCACCCATGTGTCCCATGAGGGTCTGGCCATGGGTCTTCTTGCCTTTATAGTATGAGATATCTTGTAAAGATGTCTTCATGTGATCTGATCCCAAGTATATGTAAGTGATGCTGACCTCGAAAGGTCCTTCCAAGCGTAATACAATCACGCAGAGACCTTGAGAAATGACCCGATAGGGCCTTGTAGTCAAAAGTCGTTAGATTTATATCTTCTATCCAGCTGACATGTGAACTCATGTTCCCACTTGTCTCTTCAAGTCTCCTTAAAGTATGATGAGAGGAGTCCTCTCTGCGAATATGATGGGAGGAGTCCTCTCTGCGAATATGAGGGGATGAGTCATCTCTGCTGATACGAGGGGAGGAGTCCTCTCTATTAATATGAGGGGAGGAGTCCTCTCCTCCTTCCTGACTCCTTGTCAATATGATGAGAGGAGTCCTCTCACTACCATATTATTTATTTATCTTCATAGAAGTTAAGTGTCTTCTTCATAATGTTGTCACGTGTCACCCTATAAGGTCTTGGTCAACATCGTGTTACATAGTGCTTGTCTACGTAGCGGTACGAAAGCTGCACAATATTTCTGGACCATTAATCATAAGTCCAATATTTTCATCGATTCTCGTAATTGGTCTGTTTAGAGCCCATGAACATATTTGGGCATAACACAAATAATCTCGAAGACAAACTGCAGAAAAGTTGCAGCAGAAACATCGAGAATTTGGTACAGAGAATTGCAGAAAATGGATTTAGAAAAATAGAAAATCTACTGCAGAAGAATGCAAAAAAAATTGATGCAGAAAACTGAGAAATTTGGTGCAGAAATATGTAGATAAATCCTGTTGTAATCTGCAGAAAAAAATACAAAATCTGCTGCTGATATATGCAGAAAACTGCTACAAAATCTTCTAAAAAAACTGCTGAAATCTGCTTTAAAAAATGCTGCTGAAATCTGCAGAAAATGCTGCTGCAAATGCAAAAATATTGATGCAGAAATCTGCTAAAAAAGCTGCTGAAATCTGCTTGAAAAATGCTGCTGAAATCTGCAGAAAATGCTGCTGAAAATGCAAAAAAAATTGATGCAAAAAGATGCAAAAATTGCTGCAAAAATGTGCAGGAACCTGCTGCAGAAAATTAAAGAAATCTGCTTTAGAACATGCTTCAGAATTCTATAGAAAATTAGCAAAAATTATATAAATATGATAATATATCGTGCATAAATACAACCATGATATAACATGCATAAATACATATAAATGTAAATAATTTTAACATAATCTCACAATTTTCAATCAGGATTTTGGATATAATACACATAAATTTAAAACATTGCAGCACTACAAGGCACTTGAATACTTTTTCAGAACTCCAGATGGATTCCACATATACTTTTCCTTTTTATTTAAGCTTTAAGCATAAGTAGTTGAGTAACTTGTAGAATAAAGTGTCAATTCCCTTCATGCTTTGTTTTTTCCCACCAGTGGATCAATGATGCTTCTCCATTTCTTGTAGTCGATAGGCGAGCCACCGTCGGGTATCGGAAATCCGTTAACGAAGAAAAATGGTGTTCCATATACCCCTCTCGAACAACCATACTGTCAAAACAAAATGGAAAAAATATATCTAGTTAACACTATCACAAGGAAGCTATATACTTGTTCCAAATCTAGGGGGTTAAGACCAGACTTGTAGTTGGAACTTGTTTTAACAGATACCTTGAAAGAACTCCTTGTTGCATAATCAGTTTTACTGTCAAGAAAGCCAGATCGGATAGCAGAAAGGTTTTTCTTTCCTACTACCTTGGCTGCAACTTGTATGACCTGATTAACAACTGATGCCCTTGAAGTGTTGAATGTTTGGTCACCGTAGAACCTCTCCTGTCCAAAGCAAAATTTTCACGTAATTTAGCATTCGCCAATTCATAAAATTACAGTTCTACCTAAATAATTAGTACAGTACTACATGCCACACAGAAGGTTACTATTAGTTGTAGAAATAGTTCTAGTAAATAGCAAAACTATGTAGTTATGCAGATTTGAGTTTAGCTCTAGATTCTTTTCACTTGACGATTTCCATGAACTAGCGTGTACAAATACAAGTTGGAGCAGCAGCAGAGATTTTCTTTATTTTTTTCCTGAACCATGGTTATGCGATTTATGAAAACTCACATACTTGCGTCTTTACCAATGATCGAACCATCAAGTTTTCGTTTGGTTACCAAAGAGTATTCACTCGGCTATAATGCTGTGATGAAAACAAGGCTATTACTTTAAAGAGGATTAACGGTAAGTACTCAAGGTTACCAAAAAAGAAGCGAGTACTCCACAGAACGATGAAGGCATATAGTTTTACATCAGCACTCAACATTGATAATGCAAAATTTGTGAGAAAGTAATGAAACACGACAAAAATAATGTAGGTAGTACAACAAATGAATGGCCTTACTTGGTCGTTAAAGAAGATCTCCAATAAATTGAATGTAGCAGAGCTGTTAATTTTATTCACAATGTGCAGAGCTCGGGAAGTCACAAATGCATTATCATGGTAACTGCATACACACAGAAAATTGAGTAATAAAACATTCTTCTCCAGTACAATTACTGACACCTCGGTAAAATATATGAAATCCTTTATATCAAACATTCAAACTCAACTCCAAAGTCCAACCACTAATTTTGTAGCTAAATAATACATCTTTATGTTGGGTTTGCGGAGTCTAACAGGTTTCAGAATTGGTTTCTGATTTGAGTTCAAATTTTCAGATCTGAATTCTAATTAAAGTTAGTAATTTCGAAATTTCAGAATTAGACTCTGATTAGTTTAGACTCATTTCTTATATTATAAATAGTCTCATGTAATTGTAAAACACCAACACAACAGAACACAACGCAACGCAACATAGAGATCAAAACAAAATTAGTGCGGCTTGTGAAGTAGGAATTTCCGAATCATGTAAATCTTTGTCTTGTGTGATTGTCGTTTATTTTCTTGTTCTTGTTTATTCGCTTTGGATTTTGTTATTGTATACTCAACACTTTATTCTTTTAAATAAATATTTTTAAACTTAAATTAATGTTTAATTTTATTCTTTGTACTAATTTAAAATTTTGGACCCACCCATACTAATTTAGTAATCTCTGTCTACCACTCAGACTCCTACAAATCTTACACCTAATTAACCTCTTCTCCGACCACTTAAAAGCTCAACTCAATAAACTAGTAACACCATAATAAAAAATAACACACACAAGAAATAAAGGGAGGACAAAGTAAAAATAGAAATCAGGGAGAACAAGGAATACTGACGGTAAAGGAAAGGTATGAACAATAAGCGAAATAGAAGCGTCAGGGTAGTGATGAATAGCTGTTTTAAGAGGTGGCCATGCGTCCCTGCTGTCGGGGCAAACAGGATCAAAAAACGCTTCGATGATGATGGTATCTGTGCTTGCTGGTCTTTTTTTGTAGACGAACCCATCGTACTTGGCCGGAACCACCAACTGAGCTTCAACGATCAGAGGAACGATAAAGATTAAAAGTAGTACAGGTAAAAGTGGTAGTGGTGATTTTGATGTTGGTGTGCGGCTGCCTTGCTTAATTGGTATACCCATGATCGTTTTTCCCAAAGAACTAAAGAAAGTGACAATGATATGGAATATTAAGCTGTTTAGTCACACATATATATATATATATATAACTTGCTGGACTTGTTCAGTGTTCACAATGCAAATATGTACGTAGACTTTTCTGTGTACCCGGTTCATCACTTTATCTAATTCTTTAATTCATAATTATGAAATGTTTCTATATTTGTAAAACGAGAATCATATATTTCCTCTTACAATATTTCACATATAATAAGTTTTGTAGACTTTTCTGCTAAGAAGCAAGTACACGGCTGCGTAGTGCGGGTGCGTAATATTGGGACACGCAAATTCAAATTTATGGGGATACAAGTGCGGAGGAACACGTCATATATAAATATAAATTTTCACATATATTTCATGTTACGCATATTAAAATCAATTGACAGAACCAAAATATGTATGCAACAAACTAAAGAAATGCATAATTTGTTCATTCAAAATACTAAAGTATGAGTTTAATCTTTTCATTTATGCAAAAATGAAAATGATCAACAATCTTTTGTATTTGTTTAGATACTTGATTTTGTGAAAATAGTTAGTTAAAACAACTTTTGACTACAATTTTTGAAATTAAAAATCGGAAATAGGATTGTGGAAGAATTCTCGTATCCAATACGGGAACATGCGTGTCTAAGAATCCGACACGAGTACTCGACACCCTACCCAAGTGTCCATGCTTCCTATAAATAAGTGTCCATGCTTCCTATAAAATCAGCGGCATTAGAATATATTTGTTAAGAAAAATAATATTAGAACAAAAATTGTGAAATAAATATCTACAAAATTATTTAAATTATCAAATAAAATATATTCTATAAAATTTGCATTTGAGTAGGTAATATTATAAAGTATTTACATATTCCTTTTGCTTATATAGTTTGATTTTTTATTTTCTTGGACCGATACCATTTCCATATATATATATATATATATATATATATAGGAAGGTTCAACGAGGAACCCTCTTATCCTAGTAACTGGTAACTCACCGACAAACCATTGGATTACATGTAAAGTTGAGTACCCACACGTGACTATCTAGACCTAACATAAACTTAATCACTTAAAAAGAAAAAAAGAATCCTTATAAACACGTAAGTATCTTTTATTAAACATTGAATTATTTGCACATAATAATATTTTTCTAATATAATAAATTTGATTAAATATTTTTGTATAAAAAATATTATTCATAACAACATTACGTAAAACATAATACTATTTTTCATTTATTTACAGAACATATTAACATGAATTATTTTTATAGAAATAATTTGTTATAGTTTAAAGAACACGAATTATTTTTATTGAACATATATAATTTATTTACAGAATATACTATATTTTTACAGAATATAAATAATTTATTTACAAAATGCATTGCATTTTTACTGAACATAAGTAATTTATTTACAAGGCACATTACATTTTTACAGAACACAAATAATTGATTTATAGAACATGATATGTTTTTACAGAACATGAGAATTCAAATAATTGATTTACTCAACACTGTATGTTTTTACAGAACATGATAGTGTTTTTACAGAACATATTATAATTATTTTTTATAGAACATAATACTTATTAACTTTTATTGAATTCCTATAATTTTTGCAAAATATTTTGTTTTATTAAATTTATATTGTTTTCATACATAAATTTTATTTTGATATTTAAAAATCATATAAAAGAAAAATTGTGAGAAGGACGTGGTTGTTGTGTTATCAAGAACTGCTTGTATAGACTACAGTTCCTAGGTTACTCCTCTAACTAGTTCCTCACAGAGCCTTCCCCTATAATATATATATATTGTTAGATCAGAATTCAATGATCGTCAGAAGCTAGACTCAACTGATCAGGATTGCTGACGTCATCAGTATTGCATGGTCATCAGTATTTGATCAAGCGTCAGTATCTTATTGATCATCAGGATTCCTACTCAGACTATGATCAGGTTTGATCATCAGGACTTGAAGCTGATCAGGATTCCTACTTCGAGTTATATTTGGAGTCTAGATAAACATGGAAGTTTATTCCTGGTTTGTAGAATGTAGCTATCGATTAAAGATATGTTTCTATCTTTGTTATGATTAGGACTTATCTTGTTATTGATAGAGAAGCTGTGTGCACTATATAAACACAGTTTTGGTTTCGATTTATGTACCGATTAGAGAGAGAACATAATCGGAGAGAAGCTCTTAAGAACAGAATTTCTTGAGAGAGTTTTTGTAAGCTAGCAGCTCTTAAGAACATCAGAATTTCTTAAGAGAGTTTGTAACAGTTTTATATCAAAGTTAATAAAGCTGTTATTGTTATTATTATTGATCTTTCATATTTGTGTTATATAAAGTCGAGAATCTTATACAATTGTATTCAACCCCCTTCTACAATTGTTATTTACTGGGCAACAATTGGTATCAGAGCAAACTGATTTAATTCTGAATCAGATACGATCTAAAGATGTCGACAACCAAGTATGAAAGCATGAAGATTCCCATCTTGAAGATATCAGAATATCCTACATGGAGGGTAAAGATGTTGATGTACCTGGAGGCTATGGATCCTGACTACTTGGACAGGATTCGTGATGGACCATATATACCAACAAAGTTCGTAGAACGAACAGATACAGTACCAGAACATTATGTGGTCAAAGCTAAAGCTGAATGGACTCCAGAAGAAAAAGCTCATGTACTCAGGGAACCAAAGATAAAGAATATCTTGCATAATAGCCTTGATGCTGTTATGTCAAACAGAGTGATTGCATGCAAGTCTTCAAAAGAAATCTGGGATACTTTGGAAACTCAGTGCCAGGGATCTGCATCTGTTAAGAAAAACAGAAGGGCTCTATTGATTCAAGAATATGAACAATTCGATGCAAGACCTGAAGAGAGCCTGACTGATCTATATGATAGATTCCTGACACTATTGAACAGCTTATCCTTAGTTGACAAAGTATATGAAACTGAAGATTCAAACACCAAATTTCTTAGAGCTTTACCTGAAGAATGGGATACTCAGACCTCAATCATTAGACACCAGTATGATCTGAACATTGTGTCTCTTGATGAGATCTATGGGATGCTAAGAACTCATGATCTTGAAGTTCAACAGAGAAAGAACAAGAAAAGCAGCAAGGCAAAGTCAATTGCTTTGAATGTAGAAGCAAAATCAAAAGAGAAAGCTATGGAGGTCTCTAGAAGGAAAGCAAGAGTAGCTGAGTCAGATCCTGACGACTCTTCATCAGATACTGATGGCAATCCTGATGCCAATACTGGTGATGACTCTTCTGACTCAGACATGGAAGAGATGGTTGCTATGATTGTCAGAAACTTCAGAAGGATGAAGTTCAGGAAGAATAGAAGACAAGGCAACTTTCAGAAAAAGACCTTCAAAGCAGACAAAGACAAGTATATCAAAAAGGACAGCAAGGGTAGCAAATTTGACAAGTCAAAGGTTAGATGCTACAAGTGTAATGGTATGGGTCACTTTGCTTCTGAATGCAACAAGACAAAGGCACTCATCACATCAAGCAAGGATTGGATGGACTCTTCCTCAGAATCTGATACTGAGGTAGTCAACTATGCGTTAATGGCCAATGCTGATGTAACTGCTGCTCCTGATGATAAGGTACTAAATACTATCTTTGATTTTGATACTGATAATGCTTCTGAGTTAAGACGTTTTCTAAAGTCATTACATATTAGCTTTAGAAGTCAAACTGCTGAGAATACTAGAATCTTATCTGAGATGTCTGACCTTAGAAAAAGGAATGAGATATTAGAAGCTGAATTTTCTCGTATGCAAGAAGTACAAAAAGAATGTGATAATGCTAAACACATGCACTTAGAGATGACATCTAAATGTACTTCCCTTGAAAAAGAACTTGAATATGCTAATGAGAAAATCAGAACCTGGACAGACTCTGGTAGGAAATTTCATGAGATTAATACCTCTAAGAATTGGAAAGAGTGTCTAGGATATAAGTCAGATGAGGATAAGAAATTGAAAGAGAAAATTGTCATTGATGAGACAGTCAGTCCAAAGACCTATAGACATGTTATAGACTCAACCAAATCTAAGATTACACCTGTTAATTTTGTTTTTGGTAAGGATTCCAATTCTACTTTTGAAAAGGGATCTTCTTCTACTCAAGGAATTAAAATCGTTAAGTCTAAACCTGTCTTGAATAAAGTCACTAAGAATCTAGGTCTATTGTCTCAGAAACAGCTTAAAGATAAAATCTGTGAGGTTACAGATAAGAAAAAGGAAGCTACTGTTAAGAGAAACAGGAATGGTAAAGTTGGGATCAATAAAGAAAATGGTTATAAGTATATCCCAAATGCACCTAGAAAATGTTGTTTTAACTGTGGTAACTCTAATCATCTTGCTATTGATTGTAAGAAGAGTAAGAAGAAGATTACTGATATTCCTAAGTCTGATGTTAGGAATAGATCAGTACTCTATAAACCGCAGAAGTCCTGTTTTCATTGTGGTAGTCTATGGCATTCTATTTATACATGTAAAGAGTATCATGATTTGTACTATAACTTTTATGATCCATTGCCTAAGTTTGAAAGTAGTACAAAGTCTGATAGAACTGAAAATGTCATAATGAAGCATGCTTTTGTTAATACTGATACTGACAAAGCAAATCCTGATGGAGTAAATCCTGTCAGGACTGCTAAAGTCAAAAAGTCTTCTGCTGTTAAATTTAATAAAATGCATGAACAAGGAATCCAACAAGTGTGGGTTCCTAAACATTCTGACTAGTGTTTTACTATTCTGATGCAGGGTAAAAGGAAAAATGTGTTAGTCATGGATAGTGGATGTTCTGTGCACATGACTGGAAACAAAGCCCTGTTATCAGAATATGAGGAAAAAGCTGGCCCAACTGTGTCTTATGGAGATGGCAACATTGGACAAACCTTGGGATATGGCAATATAATCATTGGAAATGTCATCATTGAAAAAGTAGCTCTAGTGAAGGGACTAAAACACAACTTGTTGAGTATTAGTCAAATCACTGACAGAGGTTATCATGTCAAATTCTATTCCACACATTGTGAAGTAGTCAGTAAAGCAACAGGGAAGATAGCACTAACTGGCTACAGGCATGGTAACATATATGAAGCCAACATTCTCTCAGATACTGATGGCTCCCCTACATGTTTCATCAGTAAAGCTTCAGTAGATGAAAGTTGGAATTGGCACAAGAAGCTTTCTCATCTCAACTTCAGCAACATCAATGAGTTGGTTAAGAAAGAGTTAGTAAGAGGATTACCTAATGTCTTATATACACCTGATGGACTCTGTGATGCATGCCAAAAAGCAAAACAAAGAAGGACATCATTCCAGAGTAAATCAGAATCCTCTATTGAAGAACCATATCACATGCTACATCTTGATCTGTTTGGTCCAGTCAACATCATGTCCATCAGTAAGAAAAGGTACACTCTTGTAATTGTTGATGAATATTCTAGATTCACCTGGGTGTATTTTCTGCACAGAAAAGATGAAACTCCTGAAGTTCTGTTGGATCATGTGAGAATGATTGAGACAACCACAAAGTACAAAGTCAAGATTCTGAGAAGTGATAATGGTACTGAATTTAAGAATTCAAAGATGGAAGAGTTCTGCAAATACAAAGGAATCATTCAACAATTCTCTGCTCCTGGCACACCTCAGCAAAATGGAGTAGTAGAAAGGAAGAATAGAACTCTTATTGAAGCTGGCAGAACTATGTTGGAAGAAGCTAAATTACCTACATATTTCTGGGCAGAAGCAGTCAACACAGCATGCTATACACAAAATCTTACATTGATAAACAGGCATGGTGTCACTCCTTATCAGTCACTCAAAGAGAAGAAACCAAGTCTGAAGCATTTGCATGTGTTTGGCTGTAAATGTTTTGTTCTCAGAACTCATCCTGAACAACTAGGGAAATTTGAAACAAAGGCTGATAAAGGAATATTCATAGGTTATCCTACATCAAGAGCCTTCAGAGTTTTTAATTTGAGAACAAGAACTGTCATGGAGTCAATTCATGTATCTTTTGATGATAAGAAGATAACTGGAATCATTGAAGACTCGCATGATAGATTGTCATTTGAAAATGAAGCTTCCAAGGAACCTGAAGAAAGTGAATCAGATCTTGTCAATACATCAGATCCTGATGGGTCACCAAATCCTGATGACACACCAGATACTGATGGTGCTAATACTGATGATACAAACAACAGTGATACAACTAGTAGTGCTAATATTGAGGGGGAGCAACGACATTCAACTACAAGTTCAGAGTCAACTCAATCATCAGGACAGAATTCTTCAGATATTGATTCAAGTGAAGATCCTGATAACACATCAGGAGGGCATAGCAATAATTCAGGGAGAGCTTCAAATCAATCAAATTCTTTCAATCAAGATAACACCAATCCAGGGGGAGCATCTACTTCAAGAAACAATTTGACACCAGCAAGGAAATGGACTAAAGATCATACTCCTGATTTGATAATTGGAGATCCTGATGCAGGTGTTCAAACAAGAAGTGCAACTCAGAATGAATGTTTATATAATAACTTTCTATCCAAGGAGGAGCCTAAGAAAGTTGAAGATGCACTTAAAGATGCTGATTGGGTTACTGCAATGCAAGAAGAACTGAATGAATTTGAAAGGAATGAAGTCTGGAAACTGGTACCAAGACCAAAGAATAGATCAATAGTTGGTACAAAGTGGATTTTCAAGAACAAGACTGATTCTGATGGAGTCATTATCAGAAATAAAGCAAGGCTAGTTGCAAAGGGGTATTCTCAACAAGAAGGAATTGACTATGATGAAACTTTTGCTCCTGTTGCAAGACTAGAAGCCATCAGGATATTTCTTGCTTATGCAGCACATAAGAAATTCAAGGTTTTCCAGATGGATGTTAAAAGTGCTTTCTTAAATGGTGAACTGGAGGAAGAAGTTTATGTTGAACAACCTCCTGGTTTCATTGATCCTAAATATCCAGATCATGTCTACAGACTGGATAAGGCACTTTATGGACTAAAGCAAGCTCCAAGAGCATGGTATGAAACCTTAGCTCAATTCTTACTGGAAAGTGGATTCAAAAGAGGTGCAATTGATAAAACTCTATTTTATTTGAATCATGGTAAGGAGTTGCTGTTAGTTCAGATTTATGTTGATGATATCATTTTTGGGTCAACAAACAATAAGCTGTGTGAAAAGTTTTCCAAGCTTATGCAGTCAAGATATCAAATGAGCATGATGGGAGAAATGAGTTACTTTCTGGGTCTTCAAGTTAAACAGACTGATGAAGGGATTTTTATTAATCAGTCTAAATACACAAGGAATTTACTGACAAGGTTTAACATGCAAGACAGTACTCCTGCTTCAACTCCCATAGCTACATCTACCAAACTTGATCCTGATCAAGGTGAAGAGGTAGATGTAACTCACTACAGAGGAATGATTGGCTCTTTATTGTATCTCACTGCCAGTAGACCAGATATCATGTTTGCAACCTGTCTATGTGCAAGATTTCAAGCAAAACCTAGAGAACCACATCTGATTGCAGTCAAAAGAATTTTCAGATATCTCAAAGGCACTCCTTCACTTGGCCTTTGGTATGCAAGGGAATCAGATTTTGGGTTGTGTGGTTATTCAGATGCTGATTTTGCAGGATGCAAAATAGACAGGAAAAGTACTTCAGGAAGTTGTCAGTTTTTGGGTGGAAGACTAGTTTCATGGTTCAGTAAAAAGCAGAAATCTATTTCCACTTCAACTGCAGAAGCTGAGTACATTGCTGCAGGAAGTTGTTGTGCTCAGATAATGTGGATGAGAAATCAGTTGTTAGATTATGGCCTGTCATACTCAAAAATCCCTATTTATTGTGATAACCAAAGTGCTATTGCAATGACAGGAAATCCAGTTCAGCATTCTCTTACTAAACACATAAGTATCAGATATCACTTTATAAGAGAACAGGTTCTGGAAGGAACAATTGAACTTCACTTTGTTCCTACTGATCAACAACTAGCTGATATATTCACCAAGCCACTACCTGAAGCTACTTTCAATAAGTTGGTGAATGAACTTGGAATGATGAATTTTGAGAATTTCTGAGGAAAAGCTACAGAGAAGAAATCCTGATAACTGTCAAATCCTGATGGTTATTCAGAAAGGTATGTTTTCTTTGATCAAATCCTGATAGGATGGAATCCTGACAGGAAGTCAACTGGTCAATCCTGATGTACAGGTCAGTATTTTCATTGCTAAATTTGTGCCTAATTTTTCGTCCGTATCTGCTAATGGACGATTGAGTTTTAGTAGGACAACTGTATACGCGCGTGTGTTGCTCTATTATAGATATATCTATACATACACATAAAAAGCGGTGCAGTTTTATTTAATGACACACGTAATCTGTCCACTAATTAGTTATGCACAAATCATATTTTGCCACCTGTCATTGAGAGTAATATTTTGTTTTAACAAAATATTTTTCATTGTTTCACATCTTTCATTACTCTCTCATCATCAGTTTTTCGTTTTTATCTCTCTCTGTGCTTTCATACCCTAATTGCTTCAAATCTTAATTCTCGAGTTTTCAAAAGCATTACAATGGCGTCTTCATCTTTCATAAACAAACAAACAGTAATTCGTGATATTACTTTTGCCACTAATAACTTTGTAGCCATACTAGACCATCAAGAATTGCCTACTGAGTTCCATATAATTCAAGATTTTCTTACTTCAAGCCCATTGAAGTATGCTTTAACAGAGCCTGCAAGTGTTTCTTTTAAGTCTGTAATGCAGGTTTGGAACACAGTTGTTTTTGGACAAAGTTCTACAGGAACCATTCTGATGCAGTTCGAATCAAATGGGGTCACTCATCATGTCACCCCTGCTGTTATAGAAGAGGCACTGCATTTGCCTATTCTGGGTGAAAAAGTTCCTAGGGTGATTTCAGACTCTGCTCTATTTGAGTTTGTCAAGAAACTGGGCTACAATGGAGAAGTAAAGAGATATGGAAATCTCTTTAGGACAAAGCTTAAGAAGGAATGGAATTTCTTCTTTGATACAATCAGCCGCTGTTTCCTGAACAAGACATCAAATTTTGATGCTCTTCCATCAGGATCTCTTAAAATTGGGTACTCTCTTATCCGTTCTACAGTGTTTGATTATGGGTCTTTTATCTTAAAAGCTTTAAGTGATAGGAAATCAGATAAGTTGGGTTCTGTCTGTTTTCTTAGATTTTTACAGTTGATATTTAATCACTTATGTCCTAATGTTGTTTTTGAGGATGATGTAGTTCTACCAATCTGTAGAATTACTGAGAATAATATTAAGTCCTTAGTCAACAGTGATAAGGCAAATGGTTTTATAGGAAATGCTTTTATTCCTGATGAGGTTAGGTTTTTCTTACATCAGAAAATGCCTACTCATTATGGACTACTTTCTAATGCTATGGTACAAGGACCAACCCACCTTGTTCCTGACACAAGCATGCAACCTAAACAGTCTAAACAGTTAACAACCACCTCTACTGTCTCTCAAAAGACTTTAGTTGTAAAATCAAAGAAATCAGCTAGAACTGATGTGTCTGGAAGGCAATCAGGTTCAAAGGATTTTTCCTCTACACCACTCACTAAAAAGAAGATACAAGGGGGTGTACAAGGGGTCCTGGTCAAGAAAGCTGATAAGGTTGTTAAGGATGTTCCTGTGAAAAGGAAGTTAAGGTTGATTGATGAAAGTGATTCAGAGGATGACTTACCTATATCCTCTGTGATGAATGTGAACAAGGAAGTTGTTGATAATGCTACTAAAGCTGTGGTACCTTCATCAAAACCACAAAAGAAAAGGAAATTATCAAAGAGCAGGTATCATATTCCTTTGACAGTGCAAATGAAGGATACTGATATTCAGACATCAAATCCTGATGTTAGTATTCCTGATGCAACAACAAAAGTTGTCTCTATATCAGACTCTCCAGCCTCTCCATCTCAGATTCGAGGACATTCTTGGGAGAAGGTTTCTACAACTGCTTCCTTGGTTGGTCTTACACCTACATCAAAGAAAAAGAGGAATGCAGAAGAGTTAGTCTATCAGAGACAGAAGAAGCTGAAAGGATCAAGCCCACAAGAACCTGAATTTCAGAGTAATTCAGCAGCTACTGTTGATCCTGCCACACAAGAACCACTCAATCAAAGTTTGGGTGAAGGCTTAGCTAGTGGAATGGTCACACAAGAACCATTTTCTCAAAGGGAGAATGAAGACATCAACATTCCAGCTACACAAGAACCATCTTCTCAAAGTGAAGATGCAGGCAAAGCTACAGCTTCTGTTGAAAGATTGGTCGAGAACATTGTCAATGAGGGAAGCACACAAGAACCTTTAGCTCAAAGTGTTGAAGCAGCTTCTGAACCTCAAGCTCCACAAGAACCATTGGTAGCAAATACTGATGCAAGCATATCAAATCCTGACGATGTTCATCCTGACGCTAGTGGTGCTCCTGATAATGAACCTATTTTGATACAGCCACTTCGTTCAAGACCAATAGATCATCCTATCTCAGAACCACAGGATAAACTGAAAGGTATTGCTATTCCTGATCCTGATATTACTCCTGATACTGATGATGATAGTTCTGATGATGATAGTGATGATGATAATGAGAATAGAAAAGAGAAGGAACAGCTTGCTATAGCACTCAAGATTAGTCTTGGAACTAATTTTGGTTCATCAAGTACGTATATGGCTGGCAAAGCTTCCACTGGGAAAGATCAGAGACAAGATTTTTCTACTCCTTCCTTTGATCCTGCAGAGGCATTTAGACAGAATGAATGGAACAATTCATGGCACCAATCTGATGAATCTATCAGTTTTTCTTCTGCTATTGAACATGCCTATAATGCAGTGAAGTCTATAGAGAATCAAGACTTGAAGAATCATCTGAAGGCTACAACTCTGTTATCCAAAAGCCTGAAAAGTGAGATTGATTCTATCAAGGGTTCAACTGAAAAAGTGAGGACTGATATCTTTAATAATTTTACAAAGGTGCCTACTACTTTTCAACTAAGGGTAGTGGAATCCCAAGTGAAATCTGTTGTTTCAGAACAAACCTCAATCAAACAACGAATTGATTCTCTGGATACTAAGGTAACTGAAATTCAAACCTCTCTTTCCTTAATTTTGCAATTATTGTCAAATCCTGATGTCAAAAAGGGGGAGAAGGTTATTCAGACAAAATGTACACCTGATCTAGTATTAAGAAATAATGATGATGATACTGGAGATGATGGTGGTGACAAAGCGATACAAGGAGAAACCTCTGATGCTGTTGTTATGAAGACAATCCAAACTTCTCAAAGTCAAACAACGCAGTCAACTCATGTTTCTGATTCTGGAGTTAAGACAGTAAGAACATTGGTGCAATCTCAGATCCTGACGGAAGATCAAATCCTGACACCTGGTCATGAACAAATTCTTGCTACAATTCCTGAAGGTGATGAAGATGTGATTATTGATAATCCTGAAGATGCATCAAATTTATTCCAGAAGTTTTCTACAAAAGACGGCAGAATTGTTACTCTATATCACACTGATAAAAGAGTTCAACAATTATATGCAAGAAAAGCACTCTCTACAGCAAGTGAAGAATATCCAGATCTCTCACATGAAGAATTCTTGAGACTACAAAGAGAGACAATGGAAAGCTATACTGCTCCTGCTAGAGGTAGAGGAAGCAGAGGTAGGAGAGGTGCTAGAAGAAGTAGAAGAGGTTCTTCAACTCAAACAGTACCTAGACAGACAAGGTCTAGAGGGTTAAGAATTGAAGAAATTCCTGAACCTATTCAAACTCTAGTAGTTCCTGACAGATCTACTTTTGGTGATGATGGAATTGTTGAAGAAGAACCTGAATTGAGAAGAAAATCAAGAAAATCAACTCTCAGCAATACAAATCAAATTGAAGATTCTAATCCTGACAATATTCAAGATCCTGACGAATCTGAAATTCTGCAAGAGGTTGATTTGATAATCTTATCTACTGTTGTTGATTGTCACAACAAAGAAGTAGATGAAGAAGAAGAAGCCATAAGAAGAGATATTACAAAGAGAACATATGAAGATTTTAATCTCTATCTACAAAGGCTTAAAGTTTCAAATGAAAGAAAATGGAGAAATTCAAGCAGACAAGAATCTTTACTTGAAAGAAGCTACGCTCATGAAAAGGAGAAATACAAGAAGTGGAAACATATTAGCACATTAAGTTGTGATACACCTATCAATTTTCAGTCTGGTGGAATTATTACAAGCGGTTCAAGAGTTATTGATTTGTCTGATATGGCTAGATCAAAAGCACTCTGGTTAAAGATGTTTTCAAATCTGAAGCAATTATCAAGTAATTCAAGAGGAGGTATTGGACACAGAGATGGTGAATATCTGAATATGTCATATGTTGATCCTTACTCCTTGACAGAAATTGGAGGTACTTTAACTTCTGAAAACCTGAACAATTTATTAGCTGTTGATATAGTTATAGATTGTCATGATGGTTTTGAAAAGAAAGAAAAGCTTCTGTACTTCATGAAAGATGGTAGTGTGAAGATTCTATCTATTCAAGATCTGCTGATGAAAACTACACAGGAACTGAAATATGTTCACTATCTGTTAAGATGGAAGAACCAAGTGTACAAAGAATGGAGTGACATGATTTTGTCAAATATAAGAAGAAGACTGGATGGAAACAGTAATTTCAATGGTAATTATACTCCCATGTACTTAAATCAAAGAGGTCAGGATGTGGAAATGCAAAGGGGTACTGCTGTTAAAGAAGTAAATTTTGGCATGACTCATGTTTCTCTCAATCCTGATGGGAAGGAAATTGCTTATCTTTTGCTTGAAGAGCACGGTCTACAGAGAAACTCCATACAGAATCTCAGAGCAGCTATCTACCAGATTAATGAGGAAGATGAAGAACTCAGAAATCTTAAGGAAAGACTGATTCAAATTCTTGAAGAAAAAGAAGAAAGTTTATTATCCAACTTCTTGAAGATGAATCTGTTCTATCACAAAGCTTAAACAGATAAGTTGTTTCTGAAGATACTCGTACATTTTGATACATGTTTTTGACATCATTGAATATTTGGAATCTATACTTTATTTCACAAAGTATGAGATTGGGGGAGATTGTTAGATCAGAATTCAATGATCGTCAGAAGCTAGACTCAACTGATCAGGATTGCTGACGTCATCAGTATTGCATGGTCATCAGTATTTGATCAAGCGTCAGTATCTTATTGATCATCAGGATTCCTACTCAGACTATGATCAGGTTTGATCATCAGGATTTGAAGCTGATCAGGATTCCTACTTCGAGTTATATTTGGAGTCTAGATAAACATGGAAGTTTATTCCTGGTTTGTAGAATGTAGCTATCGATTAAAGATATGTTTCTATCTTTGTTATGATTAGGACTTATCTTGTTATTGATAGAGAAGCTGTGTGCACTATATAAACACAGTTTTGGTTTCAATTTATGTACCGATTAGAGAGAGAACATAATCGGAGAGAAGCTCTTAAGAACAGAATTTCTTGAGAGAGTTTTTGTAAGCTAGCAGCTCTTAAGAACATCAGAATTTCTTAAGAGAGTTTGTAACAGTTTTATATCAAAGTTAATAAAGCTGTTATTGTTATTATTATTGATCTTTCATATTTGTGTTATATAAAGTCGAGAATCTTATACAATTGTATTCAACCCCCTTCTACAATTGTTATTTACTGGGCAACATATATAATGAAATTTATATTGATAAAAAAATACTAATAATAAAAATTTAAATACTTAAATATAATTTTTTTAGTCATTTTATCTTTAATATGAAGATTTATTATGTATGTTAAAATAATATGTTTAAACCCATAATTTTGGATTTTGAAAATAAATTTGTTGGGGCTTAAAGTAATTTTTTAATTTTTTTTTGTTTGTGTAATAACTTAGAAAATGACTTAAAGTTAAAAAAACAGTTTAAAATCAGAAGTTGGTAGGATGTACTTTTTTGAATGACTTATTTTATTTTAATGTATTTATTTGATAAAAGTTAATATCATCATTCAAATGCATTATTTATCAAATTTAATTTAATTGTTACAATTTTAATAACTCATTAGTTTATTATAATACAAAATTACCCAAACAGATATATTAACTTAAAATTTTACTTTTTACTTATAACTTTAAGTAACTTTAAATCATAAGCAATAATTTTAAGTTTAGCCAAAAGGCTAGGGTTCATAATTATATAAAAAAAATTGATCGCTTCAAAAAATTATACAAAATAATATTGAGAATGAAAATAAAAATTAACATGTTTTGATTATATAAAAATTAGTTGAATTTTTTTTTTTTGTTAATAGATTTTTTTCAATAATAAAGAAGCCATAGATATCACTGAATAACCAAACAAAATGGATAAAATACAACACCTAAATTAAGGTAAAAATCAAGTAATATCAATAAATATTATAAATATTTAATATCTAAAATATTATAAATATTTAAAATCTAGTAATATCTAGTAAATTAATATCAATGAAAAAAATATTTGTAAAATATCTAATGATATTCGTTCAATCGAGATAAGATAGATTTATATATGTGTAATTTCTAAAACTATATATCGTAAAAACATTAATAAAGATAATTACTTTTAAATTTTTTAATCTGGGTAGATGTGACAATTATTATATAGGGTCCACCATCCTCCTTGTATAAATTTGTATCAACCATCTCGACCAACTTTTCCCACAAAGTTATGGTACTGGTGATGGAGCTGTTTAAGAAAAAAATTAGAATAAATTAAATAAGTAAAACAAATAAATTGGGGTAACCAAAGAAGTAATATAAAATAACAAGAACAATAAAAAACAATTAACAGTTATATTAAAATTAATATAATGCATAACTTACTAATTTGGGACAATTTTGAGATTTCTTTTTTTTTTCAACCGCCTTTGACAACTTCAATGTCACCCAAGTAGGTCAAGCAGCCCACAATATCTAAATCAACATAGAAAAAATAATATTAGAACATGATAGTTTGAATTATAACTTATATAATAGTATTACTTATATATTACTATAATATATTACTACATGAAAAACCTGAGAGTATGTTGGTGTCATTAATACGTGCATCAATCATATCCGGACATATGAACTGAAATCCATGCAGTGATATGTTGACGATGCCTTCTTTCAATCTCTTAGGCAACGTTATGCGTATGAAGAACAATTTAGACCCATGTGATAGTGGTCTATTTCCCTGTACTTGAAACAACTTTCAGATTTTTGATGATGTACACAGAGCCTTCCTCTAAAAGATTTTTGAACCGAGAGACCAGAATCTTCGGGATCGTAGCATGGATCAAATTTTCCTGTCATACAACATATCTTAGAAAAGTTAATAACATCATACAATTTGACAAACTGATAAGTTATAAGTATATTGATTTATTAACCTTTTCATCGATCAAAATCATGTCAAGACTGATCAGTTATTCAGTATTTGGATTGACAGATCCCCACATTCTACACACTCGTACTCTTATCATCCAGGTATAGTTGATGTCGTTCAAAGCATCCAACATGGTGTAGACCATAGTTGTATTGATTGTAAATATTGTTGTAAAAATTTGAAGCTATGTAAAAAAGTTTCGGTGTAGATTTTTTTGTTATGAATGGCCTTTAATTTATAGGTGTTTGTAAGGTGAATAACATGGAAATCCATAATGTTTAAAAGTCAAGAAGTATTATAAAAGAAAAGTTCTATCAAGTTTGAAAATAATAAAAGAAAGTTCTATCAAGTTTAAAAATAATAAAAGAAAGTTTTATCAAGTTTGAAAATAATAAAAGAAAGTTCTATCAAGATTGAAAATAATAAAAGAGAAAATTGCAATTATTAACATAAGATCCTAAAAATTCGAAAATAATAAGGAAGTTGTAATTTTCTAAATCAAAGAAAGTTCTATAGTTTGAAAATAATAAAAGAAAGTTCTATCAAGATTTGAAATAATAAAAAAGAAAATTGCAATTATTAACATAAGGGCCTACAAATTCGAAAATAATAAGGAAGTTGTAATTTTCTAAATCAAAGAAAGTTCTATCAAGTCCTACGAATTCGAAAATAATAAGGAAGTTGTAATTTTCTAAATCAAAGAAAGTTCTATCACGTTTGAAAATAATAAAAGAAAGTTCTATCAAGCCTACAAATTCGAAAATAATAAGAAAGTTGTAATTTTCTAAATCAAAGAAAGTTCTATCAAGTACTACAAATTCGAAAATAATAAGGAAATTGTAATTTTCTAAATCAAAGAAAGTTCTATCAAGTGCTACAAATTCGAAAATAATAAGGAAGTTGTAATTTTCTAAATCAAAGAAAGTTCTATCAAGTTTAAAAATAATAAAAGAAAGTTTTGTCAAGCCTACAAATTTGAAAATAATAAGGAAGTTGTAATTTTCTAAATCAAAGAAAGTTCTATCAAGTCCTACAAATTCGAAAATAATAAGGAAGTTGTAATTTTCTAAATCAAAGAAAGTTCTATCAAGTTTGAAAATAATAAAAGAAAGTTTTATCAAGTTTGAAAATAATAAAAGTGTAATTTTCAATTTCCGTCCTACAAAATCAAAAATATTAAAGGAAGTTGTAATTATTTTTTCTAAATCAAAGAAAGTTCTATCAAGTCCTACAAATTCGAAAATAATAAGGAAGTTGTAATTTTCTAAATCAAAGAAAGTTCTATCAAGTTTGAAAATAACAAAAGAAAGTTCTATCAAGTTTGAAAATAATAAAAGTGTAATTTTCAATTTCCGTCCTACAAAATCGAAAATAATAAAGGAAGTTGTAATTATTAAAATTAAAAATTGTGAAAAATTGAGAAAATTAGAAAAATAGAATGGAGCGATTCTAGAGGTGCCACATCAACGCCCCCGTCTTCTTCTTTATATAAGTATACTAGTCGACTAAGCCGCACTTCGCAGCGGCCTGTAATATTTTTGTAAAAATTTTAAATATGAACTTTTTAAGAAAAAAAATTAAAGAGGAAAATATATAAAATATCTATCGATACTATTATATAATATACGAAATATTAATTTTGATATTACTTTTTTCTATTTTTCTTTACTAAAACTACTCCTTTTCCAAAAATATCACGGACAAACCATTATTTATTTTAAAATTTATTTTGATATTTTTAATTATTTAATTTTTTCGTAAAAAGATATTACCTTTTTTTAGCCAAAAGACAAAACTTTTTCTATTTTTTTCTAACAAAATTCCCCCCATTTTCCAAAAATATCACGGATATTTAACTTTTCAATTAAAATACGTTATCTTTATTTTCTTACTACAAACCTCTCTTGCCCAAAAATATCACGGGTAAACCCTTACTTAATGTGTTTAATTATTTAAAATTTTTTACTTATTTTAATATGACTACTTATTTTTTTTAACAAATACAATTAATAAAATATTAAACATAATTAAAAATTTATATAATTCAATCAAAAATCACATATATTACATAAATACAAATATATAATTATATATAATATATAATTAAATATTAAAAATATATCATTCTCGTAGCACCCCCTTACCAATCGAAAATCGAGAGAGGCACTCTTTTCTCTATGCATATATAATTCCTAAATTTTTTTTTGAAACCAAGTCGGACTACTGTTCTTCATTGTTCTCAACAAATTTCATAACAATTATTATATTCTCCCTACAAATCACAATCACCATTAATGAAAAACAATTATATATTTGAGAAAAAAAACGTAAATATCTTTCTCTAGTAAAATAATAAATGATTAATGTTAGCATGAAGTATGATAATACAATTGTAATATTTGTATACGTGAAAATCAAACTTTTGTAATATTAAAATATTGGACCAGCATGCATGAACAACATCAACCTACAATCACTTGTAAAAAAACAAATCAACCTACAAACCAAACTGCACAAAAAACATTCATATACCATAAAATAACTTGATTTAATATACTTGCATGTGCATGTGTATGGATATGATTTCAGTAATAGATAATAATATTCATCACGTTAACATGGAATGAATTAGATGAGTACATATATAAATTAAATAAAAGATGTGAAACTGTGAAAAAAGTCATGACCTGTTGATCTTAACGCCACGCCATGTAACCCTAAAAGAAAAAAAAATTAAGGTTAGCAATTAAAAAACCAAATAGTATAAAAAGACATAAAAAGAGATCGAAAGCAAAAAAGTAATCACAATTATATAAATATGAAATTAGAGAAAAAGATCCTATTTATATAACCGTTTACAAAAGAGAAAGTGAGAAAAAAAGACAATAATACAATATATGATAAATAAAAAAATTTATCTTGCAGCAAAAGTTTTGGACAATATTATGAAATTTTAATATATATATATATATTGTTGTGGATTAAAAAACGTACTTGTATATTAATTGCTAGGATTAATGAGCTTTCGAGCTTTAATGGCTGCACTCGTGTTTCCGGACTAAATTGGTCCTCACAAGATGCCTACGTATCTCAATTCGTTATTGAGAATCAAGCCAAGACGTAGTTCTGATTGTAGGATCAGGGACCTTATATAGGCGTCTGGAGCCTAGTATTTATGGTATGTTTAGGAGACTTAACGGATAAGTCTTCTTATTGATAGCTGATAAGGATTGTATTTCTTGCTGAAGAATTCGTTTCCTTGTTGATAAAGGTTATGACTCATTGATTGCCTTTAATTGGTATTCCATATCCTTCTTTGACTAATTTTCCATAATCAAAGCTCTTTTCATGAGCTGTATATTTTCCCTACTCATTAATTACGAAATTAATGAATAATTAGGGTGTCGGGCCTTAAATATCGACCTTTTGTCTGACCAGTCAATTATATTTCTATAATTACTTTTCTGACCATATCATTTGCCCCCCAACTTCTGGGAAAATATCCTTGGGGTTTTCGTAGAAGTTACAGCGTGTTTTTCCCAAAATTTTCCATTTTTTAGGTCATTTTCGACCAGGAATTCGACCAGGAATTCAGTGTAAAATCGACCAGGAATTCGAGCTCAAACAGGTGTGAGGTCGAAGCTCTCGACCTGGATTTCTAGGTCTTTTTCGACCTCACCTGCTCGACCTCGACTCAGTATTTTTTCGAACAGGAACAGCTGTGAGGTCGAAGTTCTCGACCTGGATTTCCAAGTCATTTTCGACCTCAAGTTTTCGACCAGGAAGCCAGTGTAACTTCGACCTGGAATTGTTGATTTCAATTCCTAGGCTATTATCGACCTCATTTGACGACCTCGTCTCTAATATACCTTCGACCTCGATTGGTTGCGAGGTCGAGGCTCTCGACCTGGATTCAAAGGCTATTTTCGACCTCGATTGGTCGACCAGGAATTACGTGTGTTTTCGACCAGGAATTCCAGAATTAATTTCTGGGCCATTCTCGACCTCGTTTCAGTATGAGATCGAGTGATACGAACTCGATTAATAGTATATTTTCGATCTCATTCGTTCGATCTCGACCCAGGGTCTTTTCGACCTCATTTTGCCAATTTTTTGACTTGTTTTTGGTGCGAAGTCGATGGACACGACCTCAGTTTCGTGTGTATTTTCGACTAGGGTCATACGACCTCATTTTAGGGTCTTTTCGACCTCAAAACCTTTAATTGTTTCATTTTATTTGGAAGTGGGGTCGTTTGATACGACCTCGTTTTCTCGTATACTTTCGACCAGGGTCGTGCGATCTCGAATTATAGTCTTTTCGACCTTGGTTTTTTCATTTTTTGCCTTGGTTTTATTCCAGGCTTTATTATTTTTGGGCTTTTAAATAGTCCAATTTTAATTTTGGGACTTAATTCTTTCCAGCCTTGGGCCTTAATGGGCCTTTTTGACTTGGGCTTCGATTTTGCCTGAGACTCACTTTACTTGGGCCTTTGCCTTTGTAATCCAAAAATGGATTTATGGGCCATACTGGCTATAGACGGTTGCCATCCCTCAACCGGTTGATCTTCCAGTCATTCTCACTATAAGAGAGTGAGATTTCTCATTTCACTCTCACTTCTCACTTTTCACTTTCCAAAATTTCTCTCTAGTTTTCTCTCAGTTTTTATTCCGTGGTAAGGCGATTCCCGGCGAGCTTTTTACGGTGGTGTTCTTGTTTTTCTGGGATTGATCTTCATCCCTTGAAGATTTCTGGGCTTTAATCTTCATCATTTGAAGATTTCTGGGTTCCCTTGAAGTTTTTCTGGAAATTTCCTTTGAAGATTTGAAGATTTGAAGATGTCTGACAAGGCTGCCCAACGACTTCAAAGAATGAACAAAGCTTCAAAGAGAGGTATCAACATTCGCTCCCCTCATATGTCTCTTCAGGATATGATCTTAGAGCGTAGTGATGAATATCCTCATGTATCACACTTAGATTCATTTGATTGTAGTAATAAGTTCCATGAAATTGACTTAATTAGGGACTATAACAAAATGTATAGGGTTAAGTCCCCCTATAGATTAGTTCCAGCAGGCCCAGGGGACCGTTCTTGCCATTGGCGTCCTGATGCACTTTGCATATATAAGGATGCCATTGTTGCAGGACTTAGGTTTCCCATGCATGAGTTCATTCCCAGGCTTTTGGCTGATGTGGGGATTAACCCTTGCCAACTCCCTCCAAACGCCTGGAGAATAATTATGTGTTTCATTGTTCTTTGTTTGAAGAACAAATTTCCTTTATCTGTAGCCTTGTTTAGGAAAATCTTTCAATTTAAGAATAGTTCAGCCATTACCTTGGGTTGGGTTTATATCAACCACCGTCCTTCCACTCCCCCCATATTTCACCCCAAATCCATTCCGGATAATAACCCAAAATGGAAAGAGGAATTTATGTATTTAGTTTGGGAAGGAGGGGATTGGGGCACCCTTTTTCGTAGTTCTTTTAGTAGAGTTTCGGATGGTAGCCCTAGTGATATTATCCTGAGTGATGAGGAAGCCCATGCATATGCTGAACTTACAAAGGATAACTATGCCACCATGGCTTGGGTGCTCCTAGACGAGTTCCAGCTTAAGTCCTTGGGACTTTCCAACGTTTCTGATAAGGGTAATTCTCACCTCATATCTTTCTTTATTTATTTAAGATTGACTTATACCAATTGTTTCTTTCCTTGTATCTTTTGCAGTTGCGACCTTTATCAATAAGTCCAACGAGCCTGAAGACGGGGAAACAGCCCGGATGAAGAGGGCACGTTTAGGGGGGAAGGACCCTCGTGCTTCTAATGTTCCAGCTTTCATAAGGCCACATGTGGACCTTTCTGAGGATGCTGAAGGCCCTCCCTCGGGCAAGAGTGCAGTTTGGCGCCCCAACTGGGGTCTTAGGAAGAAGGACACTGTGGTAGGAGTGTCCAAACATGCTGTGGAGTGGTCTTATCACTCTCTGACTCCTTGTGACTACAAGGATTTTGTTTCTAACTCCACCATCGAGGGGGTGGAGCATGCTGGATCCCAGGCTATGGCTGCTGTAAGTATTTCTCTCCTTCTTTTCTTTGTAGTCTTTGATTTATTTCAAGTTTAAGTATTTAACCTATAACTTGCTTGCAGATGAATGCCAACTACCAAGGGGCTCTCTTTCAAGCTAAGTCTTGGCGCTCATCTTCTGAGGCCAACCAAGGCAAGTTTGAGAAGTCCCAGGAGGAAATGGCTTCAGTGAAGGCCACCCTGGCTAGGAAGGAGAAGGAGTTGGCTGACTCCCAGGCTGAACTGGTATCTTTGAGGAAGGCCAAGGATGATTTTATTGATGAGTACCTTGACTCTGAGGAGTACGGGGACTTGATTGATAAGCATGATGGGCTCCTCTTCCCTGTTCAGTACACTAAGGGATGGGATGACGCTCTTGCTACTGTCTTGGAGAGGATGCCTGGATCCCTCTCTATCTCCGATTTTCCAAGCCCTCACCTTCCTACTTCTTTGGAGATGGCTTTGGCTGGAGAGGACGAGATGGAGGAGGATGATAGGATCTTAGACCTGGATCACACTTCCCCACCTGGTCAGACTGCTGGAGCCGATGATGCTGTCTTTTCCTCTAGAGAGGAAGAGGAGGAGGACGTAGACAAGGAAGATTAGGTGTATCTTCACTTTTGGCCATCATGGCTTGTACTTTTGTTTATGTACTTTCGGCCTACGGGCTTAAATTAACTCTTGTTTAAGTTTTTATTTATGCATGGTGGCCATTCATGGCTTGTGTTGCTTTTCTTGCTTTTTGAATGTTTATGAAGACTCATTATAGATAAGCTTTAAAACATGAAAATGCTGAATTCATTTATAACTTGAAGATGGGATCAACCCTTACATAATATCCCAGTTTAAAACTTGGGTTGGTTTCATCGAACCTTATTTATAGTAGTGAGTCCACTTGGGAGACACTTTAAACATAATAAACCTTCAAATTGGAGGCATGCCAAGTCCTTGGCACCTCATGCCCTTCAAGGGTTTCTAGCTTGTATGAGCCTCGGCCAAATACGTTCTTGACGCGATATGGTCCTTCCCAATTTGGGGCTAACTTCCCTTTTTGTCCAACTCCAGATGCTTCAATCTTTCTGAGAACCAAGTCTCCTTGACGAAAGAACCTTTCTTTGACCCTTAGGTTGTAGTAGAAGGATGCTTTCTTTTGATGTTCAACTATCTTGGCGTTTGCTTCATCTCTAACTTCGTCAATTAGATCCAAAGCTAGCCTCAAGCCTTCTTCATTTTCTTCTGGTTCATAAGCCTCAACTCTTGGGGAGGTGTGAGTAATCTCCACCGGGACTACTGCCTCTGCTCCATAAGCCAATAGAAATGGAGTTGCCCCGGTGGTGACTTTGCAAGTAGTACGATATGCCCAAAGTATAGTGAGTAATTCGTCTACCCAAGTGTTTCTGGAGCGTTCAACTCTTTTCTTTAGTCCATCAAGGATGATTCGATTTGCAACCTCAGCTTGCCCATTGGCTTGAGGATGGGCGACAGAAGTGAAGCGCAACTTGATATCGTTTTCATCACAATACTTTTTGAACTCATCGTTGTTAAACTGAGTTCCATTGTCCGTGACCAGGACTCGTGGAATTCCATATCTGCATATCACATTTTCCCAGAAGAATTGCATCACTTGCTTGGTGGTTATCTTGGCTAATGGCTTAGCCTCAATCCACTTGGTGAAATAATCAATTGCTACTATCAAGAACTTTCTTTGAGCACTTGCCATAGGAAATGGCCCGAGTATATCCATTCCCCACATAGCAAAGGGGATAGGTGAGTTAATGGATGTCATCATCTCTGGTGGTTGCCTAACCACTGGTGCATGTTTCTGGCACCGTTCACATTTCTTGACGTAGCTTTTAGCATCAGCAAGTATGCTTGGCCAATAGAAACCTAGACGAGTGACTTTATGAGCTAGGGCTCTGCCCCCCAAGTGTTGCCCACAAATCCCTTCATGCACTTCCTTTAGGGCCAATTCTGCCTCTTGAGGTCTCAAGCACTTTAAGTATGGAATAACAAAAGATTTCTTGTATAGGATTCCCTCAATTAGGGCATACCTTAGTGCTCTGACGTATAACTTTCGTGCTTCTGAAGTGTCGTTGGGCAGCCACCCAGTTTCCAGATGAGCTTTGATGGGATCAATCCAACAACTGGTGATACCAATGGGGGCTACCAACTTTCCATTGATGCTTGGGGTCTTCAAGACTTGGAAGTATACACTCCCGGCATAGTTTTCAATTTCAGAAGAGGCAAACTTAGACAAGGCATCAGCCTTCACATTTTCCTCCCTTGGAATGTGCTCCACATAGCATTCATCAAACTGAGTCATAATGGCCTTGACAAGCTTTAAGTACTTGGCCATGACTTCATCTCTGGCCTCAAACTCCCCATTTACTTGGGAAACCACTAGCCTCGAGTCTCCACATACTTTCAGAGTTTTGACCCTCATGGCTCCATCCAGCCCTAAGCCAGCTATCAGAGCTTCATACTCAGCCTCATTGTTTGTCGTCGGGAAGTCAAGCTTTAGTGCATACTCTATTAGGAATCCATCAAGACTTTGTAGCACCAAACCAGCTCCACTCGATTTTGTTTTTGATGCTCCATCAAAATAGAGCACCCAACATTCTTTGAAGGTCATTTCCTCGTCTTTCTTATCTTCCATAGTCACTTCCTGCCCCCCGACTTCTTGGTTGTCAATGGTGCATTCGACCATGAAGTCAGCAAGTGCTTGAGCTTTTATGGCCGTCCGAGGCTTATACTTGATATCAAATTCTCCCAATTCAATGGCCCATTTGATCAATCTTCCGCTAACTTGAGGGCTATGCAAGATGTTTCTTAGAGGTTGATCAGTCAAGACCTCTATCTTGTGAGCCTGGAAGTAGGGGCGTAGCTTTCTTGATGCCATTATCAAGGCTAAGGCAAACTTCTCAACCATTGAGTAGTTTATTTCTGCCCCATGTAGAATCTTGCTCACATAGTAGATGGGTTTCTGAACCTTCAATTCTTCCTTTACCAAAACAGCTCCAAGGGCTGTGTTAGAAACTGCCAAGTATAAATAGAGAATTTCTCCTGGCTTGGGTTTTGCCAACAGTGGTGCTTCAGCCATATATTTCTTCAGGGCCTCAAAGGCCTCTTGACTTTCAGTTGTCCATTCAAAATTCTTCACTTTTTTGAGTGCTTTGAAGAAAGGTAAACACTTCTCTCCAGACTTGGAGATGAATCTTCCCAAAGCAGCCACTCTTCCCGTTAGTTTCTGGACATCCTTGACAGTCTTTGGTGGTTCCATGTCTAGAATCGCTTTGATTTTGTCGGGATTAGCCTCGATTCCTCTCTTGGAAACCATCAGGCCTAAAAACTTTCCCGAGCCTACACCAAAGGCACACTTAGCTGGATTCAGCATCATTTTGTGGTGTCTTAGCACTTTAAAAGCCTCTCGGAGGTGCTCAATGTGATCGGCCTTATCAAGGCTCTTGACTAACATGTCATCTACGTAGACCTCCATGGTTTTTCCAATCAGGTGCTCAAAGATTTTGTTCACCAATCTTTGATAGGTTGCTCCAGCATTCTTAAGCCCAAAAGCCATGACTAAGAAACAGAAGACACCAAAGTCAGTGATGAACGACACTTTGGCGATGTCATCTTTGTGCATCTTGATTTGATTATATCCGCTGAAGCCATCCATGAAACTTAGCATCTCGTGCCCAGCAGTGGCATCTATCAGAGCATCAATCCTTGGTAAGGGAAAACAATCCTTAGGACATGCATCATTCAAGTCGGTGAAGTCGACGCACATTCTCCACTTCCCGTTAGCTTTCTTGACCATCACAGGGTTAGCTAACCATTCCGGGAATTGGATTTCTTCAATAAACCCAGCTTCTAAAAGCTTATTCACTTCTTGCTTAATGGCTTCAAGCCTCTCTGGAGCAAAGCTTCTTTTCTTTTGTTTCACTGCCTTCCTTTCTGGATCCACATTCAATCTGTGAGATATTAGTTGGGGATCAATCCCTGGCATGTCAGCCGCTGTCCAAGCAAAAACGTCATTGTTTTCTTGAAGAAAAGATGCGAGTTTGCCTTTCAATGGCTCGGGTAGTAGTGCCCCAACATAAGTCACCTTCTCTGGTTCATCCGGGACTAAGGGAATTGGGATCAAATCCTCAGCTGGTTTCCCTCTTCGGTCCTCATTATCTCTAGTGTCCATGTCTTCAATGGGGAGAACCTGCCCCCCAATTCCATCAGGCCTCAACGCGGCTACATAACAACTTCTAGCCATCTTTTGGTCTCCTCGTTCTTCACCAATCCCATTCCGAGTGGGGAATTTGAGTTTCAGGTGGTAAGATGAGGCAACAGCCTTAAACGCGTGAAGACCCGTCCTTCCAATGATCGCATTGTAGGTTGAGGTTGCCTTTATAACTATGAAGTTCAGCATCTGAGTGGATGTATTTGTTCCTTGCCCCATGGTCATTGGGAGTTGGATAGTGCCTTCCACCTTTGATTCCACTCCGTTGAACCCATATATGGGCATATTAGAGGGTGTTAACTGAGAATCAGTGTAACCCATCTTGATAAAGGCATCGTGGAACAAGATGTCCACTGAGGCTCCATTGTCGACTAGGACTCTCTTTGTTTCGGAGTTGCCTATCACAGGTACTATGACAAGAGGATCATCGTGGGGGAACTTCACCCCTTCCAAGTCTGAATCATCAAAACCTATTGACACTTCTGTTCGTGCACGCTTCGGTGCTTCTCCAATGACGGTCAGTACCTCTCGGGCATAAGCTTTTCTTGAGTTTCGGGAGGACCCAGCAGCAGTTGGCCCTCCGAATATCATGTTGATCACTGGCCCTCGGGGCTTGGGATTCCGATCTTGATCGTTGTCCCTTCTATCATAATCCTTTCTTTCATAGTTCCCCCTTTGGCTACCTTGGCTTCCATCCTTAGTAAACTTGCTGAGTTTTCCTCTTCGTATCAGAAATTCAATCTCATCTTTCAATTGCCTACAATCGTCGGTGTCATGACCGACTTCTTTGTGGAACCGACAAAACTGATTTTGGTTCCGTTTGGACAAATCAGCCCTCATTGGCTTTGGCCATTTGATATCTTCTTCCTTGGCTATCTCCATCAGAATTTGACTCCTGGGAGTATTCAATCTTGCATACTCCGTGAACTTTGGCCCAAAGTTATTTCTCTTGGGTGGAGAGTCAGAATTCTTTGATGTCCGGGGAAACTTTTCCTTGACGTCGTACTCCTGAGTTTCTTTTCTTTTCTTTGAGTTTCCACCGTCGCCAGCGGTGGGTTCATACTTTCTCATGCTTTCCTCAGCCTTGATGTACTTTCCGGCTCTATCTTGGAGCTTCAACATGCTCTCTGGTGGATGTTTAGCCAACGACCTCCTGAAGTGGTCATCAGTGGTTCCTTGTTGCAGGGCTATCATAGCCACTTTGTCGTCTAAATCCGGGACTTTCAAAGCCTCTCGTGTGAATCGATTAATGTAGTCCCTTAGGGCTTCATTCTTTCCTTGACGTATTGCCATGAGTGATGCAGAACTTTTCTCATGCACCCTTCCACTAATGAACTGGTTGATGAAAGCCTTGCTTAGCTCCTTAAAGGACCCAATAGAGTTGGGAGGTAGACGGCTGTACCAACGTTGAGCCATACCCGCAAGAGTTTGGGGAAACGCCCTACACTTGACCGCATCGTTGGCTGGCTGCAACAGTAGTGCATTGGAGAATGTCCTTACATGATTTGCGGGATCTCCCGTTCCATCATAGGCTTTGATCGAAGGCATCTTAAACTTTCTGGATATAGCCGTTTTCATGATGTCTTGAGTAAACGGTGGTGTAGGATCATCAGGATCTCCTAGGGGCAACAGATTACTAGGATCACCCCTTGGGGCTTCAGCCCTCTTGGTCCTTCTTGGTGGATCCAAGTTGATTATCGGGATTCCTTCAGTTGTTCGGCCCCGAGTTTGAGCGGCCTCTTCTTCAGCAAGGAGTTTTTTGAGCCTTGCAGTCTCTGCCTCATGGGCTGCAAGCTTCTCCCTAGTAGTTTGGGGTGGCTCCCGATTTGTCTGTGAAGAACGTCTCCTCCTTGGGGCAACATCCTCCCCAGTTGTATAACCCTCATCCTCAGTGTATGGACAGAGTAATCTTGAATGAGAGGGGTCTGACGAGTCTGTTGATTTTGGGGTCCCAGACCTTGAATATAAGGGGGCACATACGCCTCATGGTAGATTGGATTAGTTCCACTACCGCCTGCCATAGGTCGAGGGGGCATGCCATAGCTTGGCATCCCCAAAGTCTGATTCGCGTATTGAGGGAGATCAGTAGTGTGGAGTTGTAGACTGCGAGGTGCGTTTATAAGCAGCGCAGAGGTTGTAATTGGTTGCTGGTGAACGGTTTCTTGTGGATTAGATCCATGAATAACCATTTGTAGGGGATTCGTCCCTTCAGTAGTAATCGGGACTTCTTGTCCTTGAGTGTTGGTGGGGATACTCGCCCCTTGAGTGCCAGTAGTTGGCGGTGGTTGGCTCCCATGAGTATCAGCCCCGGAGGTGATAGGGAGGCCTTCAGAAGTATCAGAATCTCTGGTTGTTCTTCGCGTGTTTGCCATGGTTGATGTTGTTTTCCCACAGACGGCGCCAAATGTTGTGGATTAAAAAACGTACTTGTATATTAATTGCTAGGATTAATGAGCTTTCGAGCTTTAATGGCTGCACTCGTGTTTCCGGACTAAATTGGTCCTCACAAGATGCCTACGTATCTCAATTCGTTATTGAGAATCAAGCCAAGACGTAGTTCTGATTGTAGGATCAGGGACCTTATATAGGCGTCTGGAGCCTAGTATTTATGGTATGTTTAGGAGACTTAACGGATAAGTCTTCTTATTGATAACTGATAAGGATTGTATTTCTTGCTGAAGAATTCGTTTCCTTGTTGATAAAGGTTATGACTCATTGATTGCCTTTAATTGGTATTCCATATCCTTCTTTGACTAATTTTCCATAATCAAAGCTCTTTTCATGAGCTGTATATTTTCCCTACTCATTAATTACGAAATTAATGAATAATTAGGGTGTCGGGCCTTAAATATCGACCTTTTGTCTGACCAGTCAATTATATTTCTATAATTACTTTTCTGACCATATCATATATATATATATGTGTGTGTGTGTGTGTGTGTCTGTGTGTGTGTCTGTGTAATAAATTGGATTTATATATCTAATAATATAAATATTTTAATTTAATACATTTTTGACGTAATCTTTAGCTCAATTTTAATTCAATAAAATTAAATTTTCTTATTTACATTCTAATTTATAGAACAAACAAAGTCAATCCTATTTCAATAAATTGGATTTCCTTATTTACATTCAAATTTATAGAACAAACAATAATTATACAAAAATATATCATATTTCTAATTTAATTTCCTTCTAACTATCTTCTAACTAAAAAATACAGAAAATCTTAATTTCCTTAGGAAACTAAATACATTACAAAAATCTAAATAAAAAAATAAAAAAATATTAAATAAAATCGTGCATCGCACGGGATATAAGCTAGTATATATATATATATATATATATATAATATGTTTTTTGCTATAAATTCGAAATTTTCTTTTCTATTTTTTAAATATTTTTTTATTTTGAATATGTAATTTGATTTGAAGAGAAATTAAGATGATATTTTGACCAAAGGAGAAAATTTATGAGAATATAAGATGATTAAATTGTTTATATTTTATGTTACTTAAAATTAGAAAGCAACACAATGTGTATTGTACAAATTAAATATGCGTATACAGTAAAATAAATCATTCACATATTTATTTCCTTTACACTGATTTATATAGTATCATGTTTTATTGGATTAATACCCGTTGTAATAATAAAAATTTAATTTTTAAATTTTAAATTTTTCTTTCATCTTCTCGATGATATATTTTGGATTTCAAAATAATCCGCCGATACCCAACCCATATTGATTGAATTTGACACATAAATTATCATTAAATTTATTTTTTGAATAACGGGCATAATTATTTTAAATCTTTAAAATTTTAAAAAATAACTTCAAAACAAAATCGAATATGAGCAAATATTACACTATTAAAAATGTATAATTGTATAATTGAAGAGAAATATTTAAAATGTACAAATAAAAAATTAATGAGATTAAAGAACTTAAAAAAAAAACTTTATATCAGGAAACACCTACAGTATAATCAAATTATTTAACGAAGTTATTTGACCACTTTACTCTTTAGCAGCCGTAAAACTGGTAAGCCCCTTCTCATGCAATAATAAAACCTATAATAAGAGCAGTCACGACATTATTACAGGATAAATTTGTCAAAGTTTCTATGTTCCACCGTCCTCCTGGTATAAATTTGTATCAACCATCTCGGTCAACTTTTCCCACAAAGTTATAGTACTGGTGATGGAGCTATTTAAGAAAAAAATTAGAACAAATTAAATAAGTAAAACAAATAAATTGAGGTAACCAAATAAGTAATATAAAATTACAAGAACAATAAAAAACAATTAACATTTATATTAAAATTAATATAATGCATAACTTACTAATTTGTGACAATTTTGACATCTCTTTTTTTTCAACCGCCTTTGACAACTTCAATGTCACCCAAGTAGGTCAAGCAACCCACAACATCTAAATCAACATAGAAAAAATAATATCAAAACATGATAGTTTGAATTATAACTTATATAATAGTATTACTTATATATTACTCTAATATATTACTGCATCAAAAACCTGAGAGTATGTTGGTGTCATTAATACGTGCATCAATCATATCCGGACATATGGACTAAAATCCATGCAGTGATATTTTGACGATGCCTTCTTCCAATCTCTTAGACAACGTTATGCGTATAAAGAGCAATTTAGACCCATGTGATAGTGGTCTATATTTCCCTGTACTTGAAACAACTTTCAGATTTTTGATGTTGTACATGGAGCCTTCCTCTAAAAGATTTTTGAACCAAGAGACCAGAATCTTCGGGATCGTAGCATGGATCAACTTTTCTTGTCATACAACATATCTTAGAAAAGTTAATAACATCATACAATTTGAAAAACTAATAAGTTATAAGTATATTGATTTATTAACCTTTTCATCGATCAAAATCATGTCAAGACTGATCAGTTCTTCTTCAGTATTTGGATTGACAGATTCCCACATTCTACACACTCGTACTCTTATCATCCAGGTATAGCTGCTGTCGTTCAAAGCATCCAACATGGTGTAGGCCATAGTTGTATTGATTGTAAAAATTTGAAGCTATGTAAAAAAGTTTTGGTGTAGATTTTTTGTTATGAATGACCTTTAATTTATAGGTGTTTGTAAGGTGAATAACATGAAAATCCATTATGTTTAAAAGTCAAGAAGTATTATAAAAAAAAAGTTCTATAAAGTTTGAAAATAATAAAAGAAATTTCTATCAAGTTTGAAAAATAATAAAAGAAAGTTCTATCAAGTTTGAAAATAATAAAAGAAAGTTCTATCAAGATTGAAAATAATAAAAGAGAAAATTACAATTATTAACATAAGAGCCTACAAATTCAAAAAGAATAAGGAAGTTGTAATTTTCTAAATCAAAGAAAGTTCTATCAAGTCCTACAAATTCGAAAATAATAAAGAAGTCGTAATTTTCTAAATTCGAAAATAATAAGGAAGTTGTAATTTTCTAAATCAAAGAAAGTTCTATCAACTTTGAAAATAATAAAAGAAAGTTCTATCAAGTTTGAAAATAATAAAAGTGTAATTTTCAATTTCTTTCCTACAAAATCGAAAATAATAAAGGAAGTTGTAATTATTAAAATTAAAAATTGTGAAAAATTGAGAAAATTAGAAAAATAGAACGGAGCGATTTTAGAGGCGCCACCTCACCGCCCCCGTCTTCTCCTTTATATAAGTACTAGTCGACTAAGCCGCGCTTCGCAGCGGCCCAATAATATTTTTATAAAATTTTAAATATTAACTATTTAAGGAAAATAATATATAAAATCAATCAATCTATACTATCTATCTATCTATACTGTAAAAGACGAATCATTAAAAGTTTTGGTACCGTACCGTACCAAAAACAGGTACCAAAACTTTTAATGTTTCGTCTTTTATAGTATAGATAGATAGATGGATATATAAAAAAAAATTCTAAATGAACTTATTTTTTCTTAACAAAATTCGGTTAATACCATATACTTGGTTCGAGTAACAGAACTACTTATTTTTAAACCTATTTTCATGTCCTAATTATTTTAAAAAGTTATAATAATTAAAATAAGTTTAACTATTCTTTATTTTAAAACTAATTTTTATTCTTTTAATTATTTAGAAAAGTTAACCTATTTTAAGATGTCAACTTATTTTATATCAAATACAAATAATAAAATCTAAGTATTAATCACCACTTCAAACTTCAACCATTCGAATTATCACAAAAATTACAAATTTCTTAAATATCTCTGGACTTTATATGCCAATTTTGTGTCATGTTTTTTGAGCCGACGCCCGTTGCATATGTACATACAAATAAAAAAATACTAAAAAATGCAACAATAAAATTTAAGTATTAACTACTGCTTCAAATTTCAACTATTAGTATCATAACAAAAATTACAAATTTCTTAAATATCCCTAGAGTTTATAAGATGATTTTGTGTCATACTTTTTTCAGCCGACGCCCATTGCACTAAATACATATAAATTAAAAATAATAAAATTAAGCAATAATAAAAATTTAATTATTAACCACCGCTTCAAACTTTAACTATTTGTAGTATCACAAAAATTACAAATTTCTTAAATATTCTTAGACGTCATAATAAAAAATTTTAGTACGTACATGTTATAATATAAAAGGTTAATCATGGAAACATAATCGATTTTTATATAATAATTGTCTTTCTTGTGAATTTGAATGTAAGCAAGGGATTTCAATTTTAGTTTAGTTAAGAAAAAAAACTTAACATTTGTTTAATTGATTTTTATATATTTATTGTTTTTACTATGAATTTGAATGTAAATAAAGAAATTCAATTCTCTAAATATGATTAATTAAAAAAATTATGAGATAATAGTATTGAATAACTAATTAATTTCCAAAATCACAAAAAGAATATATCAAAAACTACATAAAAAGATAGCATTCAATATAATTATTATTAAATATAGAAATCAACTAAAACAAATTAGAAAAAATTTTATCCACAAACTTTTCTTGTGCAGCCTATTACAATATACAATAGGTTTCTATTTGTGTTCCAACATATTCAACGGTAGAAAAATTCTCTACCTAAGTGTTTTCAAATTCATATTTTCAATAGTTTTTTTCAAAAATCAAACCATACGGATTAAAAGATTACGCAAAAATTAGTAGGTATAAAAATTTACATACAAATTGATTTTGTATATGATGCAATTTTAAATCAAAAAATGATACAAAATCTGAGCCATTACATTCATACTGTAAACAATATATAAAATACCATGTTAAATTAAATGTATTCTTAAAGGTTAAAATTTATAAAATTTTGCACACCTCCTTATTTTTGCATAAATTTTTCATCGGTATGGTTAGATTTACGTAAAAATTGATAAATACATTATTTTAAGCCGCTTAGGTAGAAAATTTTTCTACCGTGCCAGGTAGATTCTCTTTACACAAATCAAAAAACTGATTAACAATAGTTGTTAAGTATGCACATATATAACCTGCAAAACCTCAAGTTACATATATAAGAAAGGAGAAAATAAATTAAAATATACAAACAATTATCATCAATATGGAATATTATTAATGCACACGAATTATCATAAAATCCTCAAATTTTTGACATGAGGAAAACTAATTAGTATGCCATACTTTTATAGGCAATTTAAGATGTAATATAAAGATTAAATTCTAAATAGGATTATAATATAAAGATTTATAAAGAGTAAATCCCAAATAGGATTGTAATATAACGTTAAAATAAAGATTTAATTCTAAAAAATATTGATTTTTATATATTTATTGTCTTCCCTATAAATTCGAATCTAAGTAAGATAATTTAATTTTCATTAAATAAAAATAGAGAAACTCTAGAAAAATATATTAAAGTTAAATATGATTTAATTTAGTTGAGAAAAGAAGTTATTTTTGTTTAATTAAATTTTAAATAGGATTGACTTTTATATATTTATTATCTTCCCTAAAAATTCGAATTGAATTAAAATAGTGAAACTCAAGAAAAATAGATTAAAACTTAAATAGGATTTAAGTTAGTTGAGAAAAAAAGGTAATATTTGTTTAATTAAATTTTAAATAGGATTGACTTTTATATATTTATTGTTTTTCCTGAAAATTCGAGTGTAAATAAGGAATGTTTTCCCTAAAAATTTGAATATAAATAAAGAAATTTAATTTTATTAAATTAAAATTGAGGAACTCTAGAAAATTAGATAAATATGAATCGAGCGATTCTAGAGCTCATGGGGTTTTCCTTTATATATATAAAGAAATAATAAAATAAAAGATAAAATAAAGATATATAAAGATAAAATAAAGATAAGGATATAAAGAAGAAGGTAAAGATTGATAAGATAAAAAGATAAAATAAGGAAATTTAATTTTTTTGAATTAAAATTCAGAAGCTCTAGAAAAATAGATAAATAGCTTTCGGACGATCTGAGAGCTCCCGGGGGTTTTCCTTTATATATATAGTCGACTAAGCCGCGCTTCGCGGCGGCCCTATAATATTTTTTTGTAAAATTTTAAATATCAACTATTTAAGAAAAAAATATATAGAATATCATATAAATAGTGAACACAATATTTTACAAAGGAAACATATATAAACAATAAAATAAATTATTTATATACTTTTATCTCGATTTTGTGTCATATTTTCTTGAGATGACACCCATTGCACTAAATTATATAATTTTATATTCTTATCCAAAACTTTGGTACATGTACCGCTAAACCGTTAGATCTAAAATTAAAAAATGTATCTAATTATTAGTAGAATTATATACAAATACTGAAAAGTGTATTTTAATAATATAAATCAAATATGAGTAGGTTTTATAAGTTGAATAGAATTATCAATGTAAAAATTCAAAATTTTATTTTCTATTCAGTTTTAGAGTAATTTTAGTTTTAAAAATTCATAGAATTATATTCAAATACTAAAAAGACTGTTGACCTTAAAATAGATGAATGAGAACCGTTAGATATAAGATTAATAAGTGTATTTGATTGTTAGTAAGTTTTCTAAGTTGAGTAGAATTATTGATGTAATAAATTCACAGCCGTTTGATCAAAGATTGAAAAGTGTATTTGATTGTGAGTAGAATGTTATTTCTCCTTTATATAACATAAAAATTTAAATTTAAATTATAAAAAAATTTAGTTAGTTGAGAGAAAAGATAATAGATAGGCCGCACCAAAATATTTCTGAGTTCACTATTTGTTTTAATTATATTCTTACATTAAAATAGAATATTAATAAATTAATTTTTTAATATTCTATTTTAAATTAAAATTATATTTTAAAAAAAATAAAAAATAATAATATCTAAAAAAAATTATACAACTGTAAATTCTCTAAGTTTTTATTATTGTGTAGTCCGACTTATGTTTTATAAGTTAATAAAGTTTCTTTGCTAATTCTGAACACTATTTTAACTTATTCGATGATAAGTTTAAATTTATTCGATGATAAGTTGGAAGTCGTTAATTATGGAGTTTTATTCCTAACTTATTTCTTAATCACCTTTTAATAATTTATATTTTCACATTTTTGCTTTAAAATGTGATTTTAATTTAAAATATAATTTTAATTTAAAATGCATGTATTGAGATAACTGTATTAAATCATTATTTTTTATATATTTTTTAACAAAACTTCACTAAAACTTATATAAACACCTTTATATTTATAACTATTTATGTACTTATAACAATACTTATTGATTTTAAGTTAAAAATTATATTTTTCTAAAAATATCCCAAACACTTATTTGGGTTTTTATCAAATTTAAAAGTTAGGTTCTTTAACATATTTCATCAACATTTTACATGACATGTTTTTTTTGATAGGTTTTAAAGTCTACAAAATATTGGTAAGAAAAGCATGCACAAATCAAGCAATCACTTGGTTTTTTTGCTATAGATTTCATGTACATAAGCAACATCACACAAGTGAAAATAATAGGGCATGCCCTATTAGAGAGTGAGACAGCCCCTCACCTCTTTAGAAATGAAGGAACAACACTGCAAGTCTTCAGATACATCATACATTTGCCAAAAAAAACAAAGCTACAATACCAAACAATTAAACAGCCAGCAAATTTTATAAAAGGGATAAAAAGGAAATTACCGAGTATATCAGGGGTAGGAGGCCACATAACCCCATCAATCTACAACTTATACAGGAAAGTTTATGATAGAGATGGTGGCAGGCTTAAAACATGCTTGTAAAATTTTGATCACTAAATTGTATTGCCGAATTCCTTTTTGTTGTTGCCTACGCTTTTACGGCCTAGCCTCAATTCTTTATTCTACCAGATAAGGCAGATGATGAATTTGTGCTGCTGCTAATACTTACAGTGCAGTCCATAAATTCAACCAAGAAGATATTGGAACCTTATAGATTAGATTTGTGTATAACTTGTTTTTATATATCCTATTCACACACAGAATTTTTCTAAAAGATAAAATTGTACTAATAGATTACATGCACAATATTAAACCAGTATTATTAGCAACTTTTGTCTGAGCATGTTTTATCAGAGAAACCTAGTCCAGGAATAAATTAAAATTACAAATTGCACCAATAATCAGATACTGGCAAGTGGCAAAATAAAGTAGAAGAAAATTCAAGTACCTAGAGATAATAGACGATATTGATTGTTTGAGCCACCATACTAAAGTATTTTGTAACCTGCATTATGTGAATTATTGAATTCTCACATTACTTGTTAGTATGAAAGAAGACGATTTACTATCAATACAATAGCTGTAAATAGAATAAACAACCCCAAATATTAAGTAAACATATATTCGAATTTGAAGGTGGCAGGCTTAAAACATCCTTGTAAAATTTTGATCTCTAAATTGTATTGCCGGACAATTTCCCTTCCTTTCAGCTGTTGCCTACGCTTTTCTGGCCTAGCCGCAATTCTTTATTCTACCAAATAGGAGATGTAATGAATTTGTGATGCTGCTAATACTTACAGTGCAGTTCATAAATTCAACCAAGAAGATTTTGGAAACTTATAGATTAGATTTGTGTATAACTTGTTTTTATATATCCTATTCACACACAGAATTTTTCTAAAAGATAAAATTGTACAAATAGATTACATGCACAATATTAAACCAGTATTATCAGCAACTTTTGTCTGAGCATGTTTTGATCAGAAAAACCTAGTCCAGGAGTAAATTAAAATTACAAATTGTACCAATAATCAGATACTGGCAAGTGGCAAATAAAGTAGAAGAAAATTCAAGTACCTAAAGATAATAGACGATATTGATTGTTTGAGCCGGCATACTAAATTATTTTGTAACATGCATTATGTGAATTATTGAATTCTCACATTACTTGTTAGTATGAAAGAAGACGATTTACTATCAATAAAATAGCTGTAAATAGAATAAACAACACCAAATATTAAGTAAACATATATTCGAATTTGAACTATTGTTCATTCATCTTTTTTTCAAAACCTCTATTTGCCCACCACATCCTACAAATTATGAAATATAGGAAAATATTAAGATAGTATGATCAGTTTGAGAAAAAATTGAGGAAGGAATCATGCTGGTGGTTGCTTTCGATCCACCATGGACTGAATTCAAGAACAGAAGTGTCATTCCCTTCATCAGGAGCAGACAAATTAAGATCAAGAAAGTTGAGACTTTCAAAAACTGGTTTCTGATCTTTTATAGTGCTAGTACTTGTAGTTTGATTGATTTCCTACAAACATAGATTCATGGGAACCGATGCCTTTTCCTCTTGCCAAGTCTGGTCAGTTTAGCCAATTATTAGGCGTTTAATTGCCTTTGTAAGATAGTATGTGCTGCTGCAATGATGTATGCAAGTAAAGTAATGTGCTCAGACAATCAGGTTGTGTTTTTCTCATCAGAGAATCTCATTTGCATACATTCATATATCACTTAGAAACATTCATACAGAAACATTTAAAAATAATTTAAACCATAGTATATGATTCAAAAAAGTTTTTAAACATAAAATCATGTACCTAAAGGAACCAACTGACAATAGTCGGTTTGGTTAGTGATTTTCATCCTTTGCAAGAAAAAAAAACCATCGAGATAATACTTGTCCTCTATCAGTCTGCCTGTTGTTGAGGTTCCACGGTTGTATTTTCCTGTAAAATATTTTAATCAGAAAATGGAAGGAATTATTTTCATAAAATGTATTATTTCACAAAATTTTTAAAGATGGCAGAAATACATACCTTGTTTTGGTTAGACGGCAAGATAATATTTTGAAATATTTCTTCATAAACGATGTTCTTTATCAAAGTTCGATCTTGAGCTTCGTTATCTACATTTAGTACTACCAATCCTTCTCTTGATGTTACCCTGGACATAGCAACATACAGGTGGCCGTGAGAAAATACTTGTTGAGGAAGATATAAGCCTACATGTTTTAGCGATTGGCCTTGACTTTTATTGATCGTCATTGCGAAACATGGTGCCACTGGAAGTTGTCTTCTATTGAGCTTGAATGGCCATCTTGATTCATTAGGTGACATTATAATCCTCGGTATTGTGACATTTTCACCGATATTATTCCCAGATATTATGTCAGCTCGAATAGACCATTTACCCATACGTGTTATGAGCAATCTTGTACCATTGCATAAACCTTCTGTTTGATTCAAATTTCTGAGCAGCATTACAGGTGTGCCTTCCTTCAGTTTTATGTCATGATTTGGCACACCGTTAAATTTTAAACTATGCAGGAACTCAGCAGGATATAAAAGCTCATTGTCATCTGTTCCAACACTTGCTTTGCAGACGGTGTCTGAGCTCAAGTACGTTCTGCTATCACCTGGGATCATGTTCATTATCATATCATTCAACTCGTGTACCATTTCATTTTTTGGCGTTAATATTGCTCGCTCTTTCAAATATGTGGCATTGTTGTAGTTTTGTAAGAGTGAAGGATAAATAGCTTCGACCATTGCTTTCATTGGATCTCCATCCGTGTTCATGCATATATCAGGTGGCATTTGAATGAGTTCTTTATCAGCGTCATCATATAATGTACCATCTCCTATTTTCAACAGCCACTTGTCGAAAGAATCAATTTTATTGATCTCCGTCTCGCTCATTTTCTGATTATACAGCCTCATATTTTGTGTGAGTTCAAAAACCTTAAAAAAAGGCCACAGGTAAGATGACTTGAGAGATGCATCAACAATCTGAGCTCTCGTGCCCTTTGGAATAACCGGTAGTATTTGACGGAAATCACCCCCACATACCATTGTAAGTCCGCCAAAAGGTTTGGTTGTGCTACTCTCGTCCCTTACTCTTAGGATATCTTTTAACGTCCTGTCCAAAGCTTCGAAGCAGTGCTTATGCGCCATGGGTGCCTCATCCCAGATGATTAAAGAAGTTTTTAAGAGAAGTTTAGCTAATTGGGTGCCATGTCGTATTTCACAAGTTGATTCCATTGTTATATCCAGTGGAATGTGGAATCGCGAGTGAGCTGTCCTACCATTAGGTAATAAAAGAGCGGCAATTCCTGAAGTGGCAACTGCTAATACTATTTTTGAATTTGATCTTAGCTTTGCAATAATTGTATTCCATAAAAATGTTTTACCTGTACCTCCACCTCCAATGATAAAAAATAAGGTACCATCTTCCTTTTCAACAGATTGAATAATGGCGTCATAAGCTATTTTTTGAGAAGGATTTAGAGCAGCATGTGATTGTTCGTGTAGTACCTTCAGTTGTGTTGTATCATAATTAAGCTCCTCGTACAGCAACCTATTACCAGAGTCCCTTAGCAATGATGGGTCAGGTTGAGGCATTCCATCAATGTCTTTCAGACTCTTGCCTAACTTTTGCATGATAGTTTCTATCTCGAATAATGTGTACGATTCAATTTGTTGCTGGTTTAGCCGCATGTCCTTATTTCGAAATCTCTTCCTCTGCAAATGCTCTATATCTTCTGACAATTTTGTATAGTTAGAATTCCAAAGTTGTGATACATCTGAAACTTGACAATGAATAAGTATCGTGACAAAAAGATTACGCAATTCATTTCCAGTTGCCCAAATTGAAGCTTCGACCAAACAGTCATTCCATTCTTTATCATCGTCCAGTAATCCCAAAGCATAACATGCCTTTTTAAAAGTTGGATATGTTACCCCATTTACTGTTCTGATACATTCGAAGGAGGTGCAACCTTTTACGAAATTGAGAAGCATCCGCATGTAGAAACACTCACCTGATGAAGGATGTGCGAAGTAAATTCTACCAACTGATATTCCTTTTTTCCTCCTGGTCCATATTTTTTCTTTGGCATTCCAAACCCAAGAAGTGGGGAAGTTGGAATAAGTTAATTGTCACGCGTCTTCGTTATACTTGTTGGTTTCCAGCCATTCTGTGAATTTGGTTTTATCCACTCCGGGCATAGAAAGTACGTTTTCAACACACTGACCTTCCTCAAAAAGTACAGTATGTTCTCCTGGTAAATGGAAGGGTAATCTTTCAACTGATGGATATCTATAGTGTATGTTAAACTGAAAGATTCTCCAGCAAGCCTCGGTTGCTGAAATGTACCTGCAATCCAAATATCTTTTTATCTCATCCACTTCTTCATCATTGTCAACAGGTTCCACTACCACAGTTGCTCTATCAGGTCCCTTATTGACGTACTTGAAAAGATATTTTATAGCTTTCGAATAATTGCAGATTTCTATATTAACATGTGCATCAAATTTGACAATCAAATTCCTGTTATAAGGGACCACGAAACTATTATCTAAATGCACGCCATTCTTTTCCACCTGAATACCCGTATTTCTCCTCATGTACACTGTATAACCATCTGAATCAATTGCGGTTTGATCATTGTACTTCTTGGGAAAATATTTTGTGCACTTATCATCCATCATACATGGAGAATCTTTGTTCAGGTTGCCACATGGTCCATGAATCATAAATTTGTTGACCGCATTGTAACAATCGGGATCAACATTTTTGTCTGGAATTTCTGCACTAATTATTTGATCAACATATTGAGCCGAAGGATTTTTCATTGCCGAGTCGAGAAAAAGTAGTATGTGGGCATGGGGCAAACCTCTTTTCTGGAACTCAATTGTGTAGACACCTGTAATATTAAAATTCATGATTACAACTATGAAATATCATGCAACAATTACAAACTATTGCCTAGACTGATTGATTTGTATAAGTTTTTTTTGTTTTTAACTGAATAAGATGAAGGTTACTTACATGCAGTTACTTTTCCAAAAGGTTGTTCTTTTCTGAGATCTTGCATTAGCTGATATAACTTTATTTCAAATACTCTGCAAATGATATCCACCCGATTGATATCATTTTTTTGTCCAATCAATTGTTGCATGCCATTTATTTCCGGCCACTTTGGGTTGCAAGTGAAAGTTATGAACAAATCTGGATATCCAGCCCATTTACAAATGGCCATTGCATCTTGATAGTTCTGCACTCTATACCGCGGTCCTCCGGTGTGTGATGATGGTAAGATAATTGATTTACCCACTTTGGAGGAATCTGAGTAACCTCGATGAATAGCATCCATTAATCCTGAGAAAAGCTCGGATCTCAATTCTTTTTGATGCTTTCGAATCCATCTAAATCTTTCTTCTTCTATTGCCATGTAACAGTCGATCATATATTGTTGCAAGAGCCTTCCACTTCGAAGAAGTGTGTGCCCCTCATTTAATCTTTGTTGAAATCTGAAGCAATAAAATTCACACATTGAAACTTCCTGCCTCTTTAAACCCGCAGAATGACCATCTCGTAATGGTATTCCAATTCTATATCCATCTTCGCCATAAGGATGTATCAGTGGATATGCCATTGCCATGAAACTTGGATGTAAGTCACTGATTTTTTTAACTCCTTTTTTCCGGTCATGTACAATAACATCGCGTTTATATTTTTTCTCATCGATATCGCCAACTATTAAGCCAGCTATTTCCGAAACTGTTGGAATGTTGTATTGGCGACCGTCTTTAGTCCTTTGATGTTGGATTCTCAAACGGAAGGTAACCTCTGGTTGTGCCCTGTAAGCGTCTCTAGCCATTCTGAAAGATTCTACCAAAACATTGTGTCGTTCCAACATCTCAGATAACTGAATGACAACTTCATGGTCAACATCTGATTTATTACCTTTTTTCTTTACTGTGCTGATTCTGTTACCAATTTCATTATCAGTATCATATATGTATAGTTGTGCAAATTTTGGGGTTTTCCCGTCTTCTGGTATTAAAGAACCAATGTTGTGATGGTTTGTTCCGCTGATTCGGTAGACAGGAGGCCCTTTTGATTTAGTGACTGTTGTATCCATTCGTCCTCCAGTTGATGCCATTGCAAACATCGAATTATAGAGTCTTATTTTCACCATAAATTTATTTCCTTTTTGTCCAGATTCTGGTGACTGTAGGTAGTTGAGCAGAGGTGGAGGTTCTTTCAAAAGGGGTAACTTTACGCGGCCTTGCATACAACAAAATGAGAATTTAGGTTGTGAACATTTTTTAGACTTGTTTGCTCTTTCTTCAGACCATAAAATGGCGCCACAGTATATGCAAACATGTGTTGGGGGTCCAAAATTCCATGGCATTGTATTAAAACCTGCAAATTGTATGAGCAGGAGTTATTGTTATATGTATAGTATGATATATATTATAAATCAATTCAATATCAGTATTTAATGTATAAGATGTATCGATAAAAAATTGTACCTGTATTTTTATGTGAAATAGTATTGTTTGCTGACACTGTACCATGTTTTGGAACATTACTTGAGATGTGTACACTTCGGGTGGTTGTGACCTTATGTGAAACAGTACTATTTATTGGCGTTGGTTCATGTGATGGAACATCAGTTGAGATTTGTTCATTTTCAGTCGATTGCGTAGATGTTGTCTTCGATTCTGTTCCTACACCCGAATATATTCATGTTCTCAAAAAACATGCAATAACTTACCCAAACAATAAAAGTAGAATAGTTGGAATATTTGTGTTCCAATATATACCTGTGTTTTGCTGACGTTTTCTCTTAAATTGTTTTCTTTGTGGAGATAATTGCATATGTGTAGTAGTATTATAGGTTTCCGTATCCTCATCTTGTTTGCAGATGGTATCTGGGGAGACATTTAAGAAACATAAATGTATGTTAATTTGGAATGATTTAAAAATAAATGTAGATAATACTATAATATCACAATATGTGCACATAAGAAGTACGTAAATCGTGTGAACATTGATGATTATACCATTCAACTGGAGTCTGGCACTTCGACTTCGAAGATCGTCATGCTTCATATTTTTGGGGAAGACATTCAGAAATTTTATTATGGAACCGATACTTTGATTAAGTCGATTTCCGTGTCTGTTGTGGATGACTGCAATTTTCCTTTTCAATCTTGCTTGTTTGCATATTCCTTTTTTGATTGCATTTAGGCAAGTATTAGTGTTATGGATCTGTACGCTTGAAGAATGCTTCTTTAGTCGCATTTTATGAATTCTTTCCTGTCGAGCTATAGCTGATAGGCGAGTTCTCAAGTAGAGAACTTGTTGGGTGACATCCCTTGAATCACTGTATTCTTCCACAGCTGAATTAAGCCAATCCATCTTACCTATGTGCCAATACATAAGTGAATATATATACAGATATGTAATTTTATAAAATTTTGTAGAAACCAATGCAAAAGCAGTTTATGTCTCAAATAATATTTAATAGCTGTTTAGTGATGAGAATTATATCTAAATTATTTACAGTTTTGTGAAGAAGAACAGGATAAATGTGTTTGTCGTCTCAGTATTTTTGGGATACAATTAGTGTCTCATCTTCAGTATCACAAGCTTCAGTATCACAAGCTTCAGTATCACAAGCTTCAGTATCGCAAGTTGACTTGTTTGTTAGTTAAAATCGTCTTATTCTCTCACTCCTAGAATTAGTTGCATTGTATTTTATCAGTCCTATCTCAGTTTGATAAATTAGTTGTATGCAATTTATCTATTAGCATTGATAAATTACATATCTTCCAAATTCTTAGTGTTGTTAATAGAAGCTATATCATATATGGTAGTAAGGTAGGAAGGATCAGATGTTTAGTTATGAGGAGATAATAGTGTTTAATCTATCAATTTGTCTATAGATAAATGTACATACATGAATGAGAGAAAGTAAAACAGTCAATGAAATATCTTAATTGGAACTTGCTGAATGAAGAGAGACATAGAAACAACCTACAACAATGAAGATGCACATATAAACAGATCAGATTGATAAAGATTAGGAGTGGAACAATTACAACAATGAATATGCACATATAAACAAATCAGATTGATAAAGATTAGGAACAAAACCTTTAATCAGGCAATTGTGTATATATAAAATCTTCATACAAAAACAGGGTAAACTAAATTATTCAGAAAAATATTGTAATTGAAACTTGCTCAAGAGACAGAGAAAAAACTTACAGATAAAAACAGCTGATCCGTTTGAGGTGTGTCGCGTGTGAATATTCATAGTTAGGTACTTGTATTGAAGTGAGAAATTACTTATTCAAATCAATTAGGGATTTACTCTTCAGAGATAAAGTACTCAACCGGGTGAATGTTAAAATTATAAAATTGATAAGTATTATTTTTTGAAATTTGTTACTCCTATGTGTGATAATAATTAAGTATTAACATAAATTATGAAATTATGAAATTATTAGTTAAATTATGGTTGTTTTCCAAATAGTGATGAATGGTAAAGAATGTTATTTTGTTAAAATCTATTTATTTAAATGAGAGGCCAAATTTAAGTATTTTAGTCCAATTTTTATTTTTAATTTTTGCTATACTAAAATTATAAGAGTTTAGGAGTATTTTTCTTTTATTTAAAATAATTTAAGAATAAATTATATAAATAAAAGTTTTAATTATTTTTGTAAGATTTGTCTAAATTTAATAATGTACAATTAATATTGAGTTTTTGGAATAAAAAAATACTCATTCCATAATATTGTAGTTTAATTAAAAAAGTGAATATAACACATATCCATATATAAAGTCAAGTTAAATAACAAAGTGAACCTGAGAAATAATATTTTTAATTTAATAGTGGAGTATTCTTTATTTAATTATAAGAGTTTAGTATTTAGTTGTATAAAGTTAAAGATCTTAACAATTACTTTTAAATAAAAATAAATTTAGATTAAAAGTTTATAGAAAAATTTAAGGATTTTAAATAGTGATTATTGAAAATATTTAATTAAAAAAAAGAAATTACTCTTTCATATATTTATTATTTTTATAAGTTTAGTTAATCCATAATATATATATATATATATATATATATATATATATATATCACTCCTATGTGTGATAATTATTAAGTATTAACATAAATTATGAAATTATTAGTTAAATTATGGCTGTTTTTCAAATAGTAATGAATGGTAAAGATTGTTATTTTGTTAAAATATATTTCATTAAATGATAGGCCAAATTTAAGTATTTTAGTCTAATCCTTATTTTTAATTTTTGCTATACTGAAATTATAAGAGTTTAGGAGTATTATCTTTTATTTAAAATAATTTTAGAAGAAATTATATAAATAAAAGTTTTAATTATTTTTGTAAGATTTGTCTAAATTTAATAATGTACAATCAATATTGAGTTTTTGCCAGAAAAATTTAAGGATTTTAAATAGTGATTACTGAAAATATTTAATCCATATATATTTAAATTTGAAAGTAATACCAAAACATTGCTAAATTATTCATAAATATTACCAAAGAAAAATTGGTCTGTAATTTTTTTTAATTAAATATGATAGGACATAATATTTTTACTTTCATATTTGAAAAGGGAAAAAAATGAAATATAAGTGTATGTAGTAAAAGTTTAATTTACAAAATTAATAGATTAAAATATAAATATTTTATTAGAAATTAATTGAGGTAATGAATCATGACAGTAAAATCATTCATTTGAACATCTATGCATTTTCTTTTGTATATATTATAATATTTAGTGAATCACTTAAATTCCTAATACTGTATTTAAGAAATGATACATTATTCTTTATTGGTTTGCTCCAATCAGATGAACATCAATTTTAAGTGACAATAATATTTCAGGATTACCCCTACATCCCTTGTTAATGTTAGACTCTGGCTTTTTCTTTGCAATCTCCGGTGCTTATGGACACTTCCCACCAACTTACACATCTGATGGCCCTATTTTCTTTTATCAGTTTATATTTTCTCAATATATTGGTGTTGTAATTATCAAAGTTTGTGAAATAAGTAGCATGAGAATAAATAACACATGTAGATTTTTAAGTAGCGTGGTAATGTAGACTTAATAAAGCTGGGAGATCCCATACCCTTCGGGGTAAACTACAGTGATCCAGATGGAGGGTTGTTAAATTAGGCAAAGAGAAAGATATTTCTGATAAATCTGAAGAGTCAAGACACAGTGTTCTTAATGCAAGCAAGAAGGTGAACAATGATTCAGGTACATTGCGGTTATACCTATATGGTTTCTTCAAGTGGAGAGTTGTCAACTAAGCTGATCATACATCCATTTTCTTTAGATGAATCACTCATTTTTAAGCAAGGGGTGCATTTTTTTTCCTTGGTGACATTCAATACATACATCTCTTCAAACTTGTTCTGAAGATTGGTAGTTGTCAAACCTATGCAGCACAATGAGCCTCTTGTTAAGCAGTCATAGAAGTTGTTCTTACAGGGAAATAGGTTTAGTTAGTTTAATTATGATTGATCAACTGATGCCTCTAAATACCTACACCTAGTTGAAATTCTCAAAAGAGGTTCATATTTTCCAGTAGACTATGTCAAGACTGCTATTATTTACTAAGAGGTTGATGGATACATTCAAAGTTGTTAATTTGCTATCAGGTCTTCCAGGCATCTAACACTCCCCTTTTATGAGACATTTGAAACTTTCTTACATTAGTCAGGACCAAAGTTAAACATTATATGAGATGAAATAACCCAAACAGGCAACACAATTTAAAAGTATAAAATCTGAGATCCATTACTTTTCTTGGACCTATAGCCAACAACTTTGCAACAATACTAATAATCAATTAACATAAACAATAAAATTAAAATTGTCAATACTAACCAATAGTAATAATATACGTGTGGGATCATAACTCTTAAGTAATCCATCAAGCAAAAACATAAGCTATAACCGATAACCTGGATAAGAAATAGATACAATATGAAAACCACAATTTTATTATATATGCAAGTAAAGAAATGTGCTCAGTCAATATCTTCCATAACCGATATGTTTCGAGCAGGTTCATCCTCATCGTCATCATCCACGATCCATGCTTTCCTTTTTTTGTTGTTACAGTCATGTGCGTCAGCAAGATTCTTTTCAGGAGACTCTTCTAAATTGTCATTCTACAAATATATCAAGAATCAGTACACATGCATGGTAATCTAAAAATTATAAAAAGTGCAGTTAATAAAATTTTAAGCTATTGTGTGTTGGACTTTACCTTTGCTAAATTCTTTGATTTGTACGCTTTTTCCAATTTCTCATCAGGGTGAAAAACTTCAGATACAGTAAAGTTAGAATAACCTTCTTTCAGATTGTAGGCATTCAATCTTAACTTGAAGACTAAATCTTTTCCAAGGAGAGTTTTAATCTCTTGAGGAACATCACTCTCATTTGATGATAGCTTATTAAATAACTTCTTTGCCGACATATCTAGTAATCGCTCAGCTACTACGTTGAATAGAACAACAGTGGTATCCCCGGTTTCATCCTTTACTATGACATGTATTTTAAACCTACAACAGAAGAAAGATTAGATAAATGATAAAAGACATAGGCTGAGAAATTACCATAGGCTAAACATAAATCTTAACTTACATCACAAGAGGATAGTCTATTGTTTTCTTGCAAAAGTCACATCTGTAAGCCCCATCTATACTTGTGACCTTTTTTAAGCATATTTTGCAACTTATATAATTCCATCCAAAGGTGTTGTCTATTCCAGCAATTCGGGCCCTCACAGTAACAATGTATTCCTGTTTTTTAGTATATGAAGATATTCAAAATTTGAGATACCATACTAAACATGAAAAGTTAAATATATGTGCATCAAAGAGAAGGAATGCAAAAGGTTTAAAATTACCTGGAGATTAGAATCCCATTCAGTTTCAACCAATTCTTTGGTACTCATTCTATTAATAAACATCTCTTCTTCAGGTAGGCGTTTTTTGACATGAGAACTTTGAATGACTTCCAAAGTACCACAGATGGTGGCGAATCTTTCTCTCAAGGAGCGGACGAATGGCATGTCTAAGTTTATATAAATTTTGCTAGCACTTGTAGTACCAAAAGAAAGCTCACCTTCACAAACCAGTTGTCAATGTTAATATCCATAAAATCCAACATAGTAAGCTAGTAATAACAATTGCTTGGGGTATACATATAAAACACACATAAGACAATAACTTATATTAAGTAATTAAAAATTGAAGGTACCTTGGAATTTCTTAATTGTTGTGGAAGTAACAATTATAACGTATGGGCCACCATCTTTGTTATATAAATTTGGATCAAACAATTCACCTAGCTTTCCCCACAAAGTGATGTTGCAATTTTTTGAACTAATAATCAAATAAAAGGAATTGTTACACAACCAAACCAAATAATTATAAGGTTTGAGAAATTTGGCAGGAACTTACTAATTTGTTAAGATTTTAAGATCTCTTTTTTTCCAGCCTTGACCAACGACATCAATGGTGTCACAACCCCCACGTAAACAACCAACAACATCTGAAATATGATTGCAAATCATTAATCAAAGTGAATTCAGAACTGAAAATTTGTTAGAATTTGGAGTTTTTAAAATAATAATTATATTACCTGTGAGAATAGTGGTGTCATTGATACGTGATTCAATTGTTTCTGGACATACAAATTGAAACCCTTGAAGCGGTATTGACAAAACATTTTCTTCTAGAGACTGAATTGCAGTAGTTGCCAAAAAAAGAATCTTATAGCGACATGATAGTGGTCTATACACGCCTGTACTTTCAACAACTTTTAAATTTTGAATGCTGTATAAAGAACCTTCCCTTATTGTTTGTTCAAACCGGGAAGTAAGATGCTTGCGGATTATTGCATGAATCAAATTTTCCTAGTATCAGAATTACATGTCAGGTGCAATCAGAATCACACATGGTAGATAATAATTCATTAGTAAATATTAAAAAACATCGAGTAACAATAGATCATTATGCTTTTTAACAAACCTAAATAAGTATGTACCTTTTCATCCAGTAAAATCATGTCGGTGCTGATTAGCTCATTGTTTTTCTTTGGATTTGTTGATTGCCAGATTCGGCAAACTCTAACCTTTATCATCCAAGTATCTTGCTCAGTGTTCAAGGCATCCAAAAAAGAATAATCCATGATCAACAAAATATATATTCAGCAATAATGTATCTAAACCTGCAAAAAGAAAGCAAAAAGAAAGCCAGAGTTAAAATATTGAAATAGTCAGGGTAAGAGATGAATATAAGATGCGATGAAAAAACATACTCTGTTCACAGGATGTTGCATCGCCGGGTATTCGATATATATAGGTGTTGTGCATCAGTGTAAAAAAAGGAATGTTCTTCTTTCCCCTATTTGATTTTGATTTTTTCCGGTTGGACATGCGGACGATTGAATTTGGGAGAGGTAGAAAAGGGATTGGGAAAGGGGATAAAGAAGGTAATATCATAATAATAAAAATAGTAATTTAGTAGATAAAAGAAGGTTATGATTTGTTTAGTCAAATTATTAATAGGATAAACTTTTAAATAAATATTGTCTTGCCTAAAAATTTGAATGTAAATAAGGAGTTTTAATTTTATTGTATCTTTTAGTTATATAATTTGATTAGGGTTATAATTTTAAGAAAAGTTGTCTTTTATAAATAGGAGTTAAATAAGAAATATTAAAAGTCAATATAAATTAGTTTTTCTCCATTAGTAAAGATTTAAAATTTTATTGAATTAAAATTGAGAAAGGAAATAATATTAAAATTGTATATTTAGTTTCATCCATTAGTAAATATTTAAAAGGCAAATGCTATTTTTTCAATCCTATAAATTCGAATTTAAATAAGGAAATTTAATTTTATTGAATTAAAATTCAGGAGCTCTAGAAAAATAGATAAATAGCTTTCGGACGATCTGAGAGCTCCTGGGGGTTTTCCTTTATATATATAAAAGATATTGATTAGGCTATTAGATAATTTTTATATATTTTTTTCTTAATAATTTTTTATTTATATATGATTTATATTTATTCTTTAGATAGTAAATAACATCGTTTCGTTTATTTGCTTAGACTAATTATATGTTCTGTTCAATTTTTATCTTATTTTCAGTGTTCTTGGTACTTTATCTTATTTTCAGCGTGGTTGGTATGTTCGACATAGTAAAGGAGCAACCTAGTATAGAGCAAAAAAAAAAAAAAGACAAGGGATGGAATGAAGATCTCGGGTACAAGTCAATTTAGTTACAAGTACTCATGGCAGCAGGGAATTACTAAAGTCGTCAGAAGTTACTAGTCTTTATTTTAGTTTTTTGTAAACGATGTAGGGCACTATTTTTCCTCCTTGAGTTTTTTCCCATAAGATTTTACTCTTGCGGAGTTTTAACGAGACCTTTTTTTGGTGGGTTATCTTTTCGGTCATTAAAGGCGATATTGTCTAAACTTCCGAGAGTACTTGCTTACTTTTCGGTTAGATGATATACTTTTTTTTAATGAAGAAAACTATGTTCTTCCGGACATTATATCTTCGATATTTTATTAATGAAAATCGTTTCCTCTTGTCAAAAAAAATTAGGCTAGTTATGATATGATACAAAAATTATTTGAATTTTATTTTAATATATCTAACATTTTTCTATATATACAATATACTTGAACTTTTTGAAATTTTTACTAGTTTTAAACTTTTTAATAAATTAGTGCTTATTTATGGATTTAGCACTGAACTTCCATTAAATTTTACAATATTTTTTTTAGAAACTTGTTGTAATGCACAAACACATAAAGTTTTTTCTCTCAGGTGGTTACAAATTCTAGTGTGCAATGTTTCTACTGCTTATCTCCTCTTGTACCAATCATCCTTGAATCCTTTCATGTTGTTCATTACCTTACCTCATATCAAACATTATGTGATTTCGGTTTCTAATGCGGAACAGTCGTTGCAAACATACTGTGCATCACAAATACATATTTCTGTGATAAATTCATGCACACCCACATCCTGCATGCTTGTATATCTATATAATCTTAATTCCTGAACACAAAGAAACTGGGAAATGACATTTTATGCCCTTTTCATTTTTAAAACTTAAGCTTCTGTCTTGGGTGTTATTGTCTTTTTACATGTTTTTTGGGTCACCTATTTCTATATGGATCAGATCTTTCTACTTTTTCTTCACAAATTGACTAGATCCGAATGTAAATGGGTATTACCCATTACCCATGTTTACAATCGACTTTTTTTCAAAACAAAACAACGTGTCCCATGATTTTAGCCTTGACATCTTATGTATACTAACAAAACCCATATGTTTTTGCCTATACTTACGATAACTATGCCAGTAATGGTGCTATACTATAACAAATCGTATCACAGGGATCGTTACTTGTCTTTCAAATTCAAATCCATTATCATATCAATTAGGTTACGATCTCTTTTTAGGGTAAATCATCTTGATTTGTATCTTGATTTTTTTTTTTTTGAAATCTATCCATTTTTCTTTATTTTATTCCCCTCAATTCATGTTTTAATTTTTCGCAGGATGAGAATTTGAGGAAGAAGAAATAACAAAAGAGTACAAGCTGATATATGTAAAGTTGTATATATAGATATGATTTTGGTAAGTACGCAAAGCTGTATATATATATATATATACATATGTGATTTTGGTATGTATATCGTTTGTCTATATATTCATAATTCATTCCATCATCGATTGCATCCCCCTGAGTTGAGAATGGTGATATGTTTTTCAATTTCAATTAATCTATTTTAGTTCATTCTTTAATCTTATTGATTACAATTTTTTAATTTCTTTTATAGGTTTTGGCCATTTGAAATCTGAATTCGGAAGCAGATCTTTTGTCGAGTTTCATACTTAATTTTGGTTATTCGTGGTATTCTACTGACTTGATTTTTTATGTGTATATTATTTTTTTACTAATTGATGCACTTTGGTTATTCATTATTTTTAGATATGTATTATGATTATGCAAGTGGGATTGGATATTTAAGTTTTTGTTTATAATGATTTTGTGCTATATTGATTCAATAACCTTATTACTATTTATTTCATTTTCATTCTTAGTTTTAACCACAATTTATAGTTTTCAATCTTATTACAATTTGTTCTGACATTTGATGTAGTATGTTCTGGCATTTGCAGCAAGTTCTTTACCAGACCACTCGACTCCACAAGCACTCTGTAGCCATGTTTGGTATGGTATATTAAGTTATGGAGCACAAAATTAGTCGCATTCTTAACCATGTCAATGTCAAGCAATATGTATATATGTATGAAAGTCTTTTAGTTCAAGGTTTCTTTATTTATCAAAAGTTTATCACCTAATTATCTATGATTGATTTTTTTTTTTTTTTGTGGAAGCGATCCTTCTAGAAAGTTTCTTCTCACTTTGGCTTTAGTCAAATAATACATCTCATTAATTTAAATTGAGTATTTAAGATCATATATTAGCTACACTATTACATTTGTTGTTTTTCCTTTGGCTTCACTTTGATATTGACCAATATTTATTATTTTCCTACATGCAGGGTTTACTTCTTTATAATTGTATTTTCAGGCTTCATAAATTGCGGAGTTTTCGACTCAAGAGTCAAGTGGTAAGTCAATCTGTAGCTTTTATATGATTATTAGTATTTTTGTGTAATTTTAATATATTGTTTTAATTCTTTCATATTTAGTGGTTAGGACAAATGATATAGGATCAACGTATCTTAATTTCAATAATTTACCATCAGAAAATTGGGTTACTACACCATCCAAGTCTGGCCTAAACTATCTTGATTTCCTACACGATAGTTTTAGAATTTTGATTGTCACCAATCTAATATGAGTAGCTTGAATATTAAGAAACAAATAATTACCCCAAATATTTGTTAAAAGACCAATGACTACTCTTAGGTGTTGGTACATGTTTACCGAACAATCTTTTGTCTTTGATGGATGTTGTACGAACATTGGTACCAAAACTTTAGTTGCAGATCTTCTGACAAAGATACATCGGCACCAAGACTTTAGTTGCAGAACTTCCTACAAAGAAGATTTGCCTCTTAAGTCGTGAGATTATGATTTTCTTCATCCCACCCTTGAGAAGATGGGAAATTTCAGAGGAAAACTCTTTGAGTGATATGATCTTGGGATTAGCCCTAGAAAATTCCAAAGACAAAGTCATTTGAAAATATAATAGGGGAAGATACAGTACCAAAGAAGGTTATTCAGTCATCAGAGGTTTCAATTCAGTTTCAGAAGGAAATTGGATGAGAATTTGGAAACTGAAAATTCCTCGAAAAATCCAATTTTTTCTCTGGAAAGTTGAAAAGCAAATACTACCTACTGGTGTATTTCTTAGATCACGGATAGGAGAGATAGATGATACATGCAAATGGTGCCTTTCAACTCCTGAAAATATTCCTCATCTTTTTTGGGAATGTACCCTAGCTAAGATGGTATGGGAAGAAATAGGCTTGTGGTGGAGTTTAAATATAAATCAAATTGCTTAACTTAAAAATTCAATTTGGGAAATGGCCTCGGTTTTTTCTGGATAGAAATTGAGATTAAGTTGGATCTCTACTTTAGCTGCATGTCTTTGGTCGATTTGGATAACCAGGAACAACCTTATCTTTAACAAAGTCAAGGATACCAAAGAGCAAATGATTTACTGTATTAAAATCAGGTAAGCGATTGGTAGCTGTAGGGGCTCTTAAGGAGGAACTGGAACCTTTGTGGATGGTCAATCCAATGGGAGCCCTGTTACACTTTAACAAGAAACTTTGCAATGAGGAACACATTTGGTGGAACATTGATCTGATAGGTTTTGTAGATGAAGCTTGGTTGAAGCTCAATAATGGGGCAATTTGTGGTGGAATTGGGGGCTATCTAAAAGATGCTCAAGACAACACATGGTTTACATTCTCAGGGCCTTGTCAAGTTTGGTGCCCCTTGAAGCGGAAAGGTATGCAGTGTTGTTTCTATACAATACTATTGTAAAGGATATTGAATTTAAGGGATCATGTACTATCTGTACAGATAGTATGATTCTAGTTAAGCAGCTCATGAGAGCAACAACTGGTTTTAAAGATTTTTCAGAAAGTGACATGCCTTCTGTTTGGTGGGAATTAATAGATAATCCATATTTTAAGATTTTCTACATGCCTAGAGAAAATTTTGAAGGAGCAGATGAACTTGTAAAAAAAGGTAAAGAACGTAGTGGGATTAATTGTTCGTAATTTGGGTTGGGCTCTAGTTACGCTTTAGTGGGATTAATTGTTAAAATAAATCCAGAAGTTTCTTAGTGGGATGTTATGGGGAAATATCAAAATACTCTCATTGGTGCAGAATTTGAAAGGATGAGTCGTGGTACAGTTCTCGGGGTATTTGGGAAGGACGATACTTTTAATGCATGCAAAATAAATACCTATCTAGATCTAAACCCCTCCCATAGTATCAGATTTTTTACTATCAGTCAATTTTAGTCATGGAGAGGAGATGGGTTTTTCCTAAGAAAAACTTTGTCAAAATCAACACCCATGCAGTAACTCTCCCTCATCGACTTCCCAATGGTAATAATATGGGTTTAGGAGTGGTGATTAGAGATCATCGAGGCTCTATAGTTCTAATGGTTTTTGGTACCATTAGAGGTATTACGGAGAGAACCAATGAGTTGTGGTCATTTCTGATAGGGCTCAGATGTGTGTTTTATGAAGGAGAGGACAAAGTTCAGTTAGAATCAAATAATGAAGAAGGACTCAAGGAATGGGATGTCTGGCGTTGGAGAATGGGACATAATGCAAATCACAGAGGGCTGATTGATCAACTAGAGCAAATGAAGTCTGATCCTAATCATTGGAGGTTAATGCTATAAGAGCAAGCCAGAATCGACTTGCTAGGTTTTTGGCAATTGATGGGGCTCAGAATAGGACTGTTTGGTTGTTTTTTGTAGAGGATTTGGGAGAGTTCGGGAGCTATGGAGGTTGGACATGGGCTTAGGTCCGGTGGATGAAAGGTTTCAAGTAGTTGAAGAAGATGAAGCAGAGGCTCATGATGCAGAAGAAGAAGAAGTGGAAGGAATGGGAGAATGGTTGGTTCAAGACTTGGGTTCCCAGAGCATAGGGCATCAAAACTAAGGTTCCAAAGAGAATGGTCTCCCTAATTGTGGTTGTGGTGCTTGGATCTATTTGCATGGTAGTGTCCTGGATGGTTTCTGCTTTGTTATTGTCTTTTTAGTTTAATTTCTTTTCAATGGCTGTGCCAACCCCATTCTTCTTTTTTGGAAAATGGTTATATGTCCCTGGTTTGTTTCAAATTTAAGTTTTAGGGAAAAAAACAACGAGTAAGCGGGTAATTGGAAGGAAACATGTTTAATGAGATAACGATTATATTATTGCTAGAATTTAATTTAGGATGTTATATTATGTATTTTAAAATAGAAGCTGGAATATGAATTTTGAGAAAAATAAAAATGATGATAAATATACTAATATTTGATATAATATAAAAATAATAAAAAATATTAAAAAATTGCCCATTTATGTATTTATTCAATTTAGGTAAATTATCTAGACGAAACGAATAATTCAAAAGAAACATTAATTTTATGTTAAAAATATTATTTATCAAAAATATTTTTTTGAAATTTTTTAAAAATTTTATTATAAAGCCGCTGCGAATCGCGACTTAGTAAACTAGTTTTTTTTTTAAAGTATTAGTAAACTAGTTATAAATATACTCCATCCGTCCCCCTTAATTTTTTACATTGAGATTGGGCACGGATGTTAAGAAAAAGTGTAGTTTAATGAAGAAAAGTAAGAAAAATGCGTAAAGTGGTGGGATCAATTAATATTTTTAATGTATAAAGTGAAGATAGTGGGGGAAAGTAATGGATATAGTTAATTTTTATATTATAAAACTTTATTATTTTAGAAAACTTTTGTAACCTAAAGGTTTGAGAGAAAAATTCCAAAAAAAAAAGGTAAAGAAGTAAGAGGAATAACAAATTAGAAAAATTAGAGTGCACATTTATGTGTTGCAAAAACAAAGGAAGCAGAAATTATAAAAGTCAAACCCACGGAAAAAGATCGGGTGGATAATATAAAATTATTAATATATTGCATATATAAAATAGTGAAATAATTAGAGAATAAATAAAGTAAAAGTAAGAGAAGCGAGAGAAATCATTAGAGAATACCGGAAAAGTTAAAGTGGAAGCCATGGAAGTAGCAGCAACAGCTTTCACATCATCGTCATCATCTGCAACAACTGCTATTGTTTCTTCTCCCTCTTACCTTAACATCTTCTCTCCCAAATCTCCAGATCCTTCTTCACCTTCTTCTTCCAGAAGATTCCTTCGCTTCTCCACCTCTCCCAAGAGTACGTCTCTCTCTCTCTCTCTCTCTCTCTCTCTCTCTCTCTCTCTCTCTCTCTCTCTCTCTCTCTCTATCTATCTCTCTTTCTCTCTCTCTCTCTCTACATCTGTTTCATTTCTATTTTTTAATTTTATTTTATCTTCCGATTTAGATAATGGACACGAATCAGAGTTTCGATCAGACTCTACTGATTCAAGCCTCGTTCCCATTCTCAGAAATCAGACTATGTCTCAGGTATATATTAATATTTGTAATTTGTGAATTCGATTATTAGGTTTTTGATTTGGATACGACAAATTAGGGTTTTGAATATTTGGGAATTATTTAATTAGGATGCAGCCATGGGATTGGTTCTGAGTGCAGCTAATATCGGAGGTTGGACTACGGGTTCAGGCATGGAAGGCCCTCCTGTGCCTGCCGGTTCCGACTCGGAATCTAAAATTGATAAAATCAATACCTTTCCGTGGTCCCTCTTCACTAAATCGCCACGACGTCGTATGCGTGTTGCCTTCACTTGCAATGTCTGTGGTCAACGCACTACTCGGGCCATCAATCCTCATGCTTACACTGACGGTACCGTCTTTGTTCAGGTATTTATTATCCATCTTTCGTCTGTGGTATATATGCTTTCATAGCTGAATCGCTCCTGCACTTTCTGTTTTTGAATTATTATCATTTTCCCAGCACCACATTGTTACAACATAGTGCATTAACATTATGCACTAATATCTCTGTTGTTCACCGAATGATTGTTCTGTGTAATTGCTTCAGTTTGAGGTTTGAGAATGCGCTAGTTTTACGATCATCCAATATAATAATTAAAATGACATACTTTGTGTCTCATTTTTATACTGGAAAACAGAAATGTTTTCTTTTTAGTTTCTTTACTAGAACACACTACAATCTTGATAAATCAATATGAATCTGATTGATAACTTCAATTGAATATTACATTTTGTATGTTATTTTTAGCCATATCAGTTAATAAAAATATGTGGTCCCAATCAATTTATAGAGGTTATATGTATATGGGGACTAGGTAATGTAATACATTTTTGTATTACTTTAATGTTGTAATGAAGGTTAGTTATGTTTTTGCAATGTTTGCAGTGTTGTGGATGCAATGTGTTCCATAAGCTGGTGGATAACTTGAACTTGTTTCATGAGATGAAATGCTATGTCAACCCAAGCTTTAATTATAGAGATCCTAATGGCGATGTGAGCTTCAAGTTCTTAGACATGGATGATAACGATGATATCTTTCCTCTTGCATAAGCCATTGAGATGTGAACATGTGCATATACTTTTCACTCATACTGGTTAAAGTAATCTACTTGTATATAAATTTGATAAGTTATGTATAATAAATAAAGTTATTTGGTAGATTTATATATAGTTTTGCCAATTTAATAATGTTTACCTGTTAGTGTCTGTTTGGATCTTGCATCTTGCTGATCAGTGAATTTCTGGTTTCATTGCAATGGCTTGTAAACTACTTCTGTGGAATCCTGTCTCTAGTAGATTTTACCTGCATAATGAATCACAAAGTAACTTCTCACGACCCTCTGTGGCCTTCACTACTCTCATATTCTGTTGAGTGTAGCTAGTAGTGATATGTGGTTGTTTGTTAAAGCATATTATCAATATGAGCTATATATTGGTTTTTCCCACTTGCATTGCCCTAGTCAGTTGTACATGAATATCTTTACAAGTCTAGTTTAAACTTTAAACATGAAGATTTTTTAATTTTTTCCGGAAACAGTCATATCCAGATATTATACCCCCACACATGCCTACTAAGCCTCCATTGAGGCTGAACCCTAGACCTATTACAAATAAGAGAGGGGTCCTCCAGGCGATATGGCTATGTATCGAAATTTAAGACTGTTTCCTATTTTCCATGTTAAATTAGATATCTCTATGGCTCTACCATCGGCATGAACAAGCCTATATGGCGTGGGCTAAATGTTAGTATTGTTATAAGATAATAGACAGATATGTTAAACCTTAAACGTTATATTATTATGAGAAACAATAGACTCAATGACCTGGGTCACACTCACACATCTTGCAGAAACATTTGATTGTTGATTATTAACCGTTCCCTTAAATAGGTCCCATATGCAATCACCCAACCTGGTCTAAATCAGCTCTAGTATTCTCCCCCATTTCATGACATTTTTTGATTTTAATCCCTTGATTGTTTTATCCTTGACCATTGTCTGATGTTACTCGTTAGATGCTTTTGATCTTCTTGTAGCTATTTTTCCTTTTAGCTTTTGATCTTAAATTGGATGTAATATACTCCCCCAATTTGAGACGTTGGATGTTTTTTTTCTTTTGTAATCTACACCCCATGTTTTCTGACATTATATGCTTCTGATATTCTTTTCAATATTTCTTCTTTTTGCTAGTTTAATGGTTTCGAAAGCCTCTCTGTAGTAGTTATATCAATTATGTTTTTTTGCTAAAAGTTATACTATCAAATTATGTTGAGTGCTATTTGGTCTAGCTCAACTCATTAAGATGCTTTTAATTTATTTTCTTGATGTTTTTATACACTCCCCCAATTTTATGGTGTTAAAGCTTTTGATTTTTTTTTTTAAATTTGTTAGACCAATTGTTATTTGTTTACCTGATACAGTTGGAGATATTTCAATTCAATTAGATATTTATATACTACTGTATTGGGTGTTATCGAATTCTTCTTTGTATAAAAATTTAGTACAGGGAAGTTGTTTTCTCCTCTTCCTAATGATTTAAAATATATATTTTCTCTAACCCTCTCATTTATTTACACTTTTCTTTTTGATACGTTTCACTCATTTTTTTACATACCAAAAATAGTAACATTTTATAATATAAAATTCAATCACATTCACTACTTTCCTCAACTATACCTATTTTATACTCACTTTGTACATAAAATATTAATTTGTCCCACTACTTTACTTATTTTTCTTACTTTTTTTAATTAATTTATATTTTTTCTTAAACTCCGTACCGTCTTCTCAATGTAAAAAATTGAGGGGGATGGATGGAGTAGTACATAACAAGTCCCATCTCATTTCTTTTCTCTGGGCCAAGTAGAAGTTAAACACTCATTTCTATTCTCTGGGCCAAGTAGAAGTTAAACACTCCCCTTCCCTCAATTTCAAAAAATGATTACTATATTACCATTTCCATTTTCTATCCCATTCTCATTGTCATAAATTTGTGTATGTCTTTTCTTTTCTTTTTCGAAATCTTACTTCCGTCCAACTCTTTTTTATTTTCTCTTTTCATAATATTCTATTGGATTCGCTCCAATATTAGCGTTCTAAGAATTACAACTATTTCAGGTCCACGGCAAATTTGAGTGACAATATCATACTTTTTAGGGAAAATAAATTCTTTCGTCCTTAAACTATATGCCATTTTTGGTTTAAGTCCTTGAACTATACGGAAAAATATTACGGTACCTAAACTTTCAAATTTTTTGATTCTCGTCCTTCCGTTCAAAAACGCTGACGTGGCAATTACGTGAAAATCAAATATTCTTGGAATGTAGTGAAATTTTGATATGTTAATTTAATACTGCTTACAAGAACCCGTGTGGTGAAAAATTTCAATTTCGAGTTCACTGACGTATAGAAATCTGCACTTTAATTTCAAGAACACAAATTTTTTTTACTAAAATCTGCAGATTTTCATATGTTAGTGAACTCGAAATCGAAAACTTTCATCACCGATGTTCTTGTAATCATTCGTAGATCAACATGCCAAAATTTCACTCCATTCCAAGAATTTTCGATTTTCACGTAATTGCCACGTCAGCGTTTTTGAACGGAAGAACGAGTATCAGAAAATTTAAAAGTTTAGGTACCGTAATATTTTTTCGTATAGTTCAAGGACCTAAACCAAAAACAACATATAGTTTAAGGATGAAAGAATTTATTTTCCCTACTTTTTAATACTTGTTAACCAGCACCGGTGGCGCACCGCCGTCCCCTTCTCGCAACTGACATGGCATAATTCAACATAATTAACAAGTTTAAAAATGGGAAAGAAAAATAGACAGAGCCTTGAATCGCCTTAGAAGTGTTTATTTGTATTGGTTTTCATCTTTCATATATATATATGGGGGGAAAAAGGACCCTTCCATATCTCTAGCGTAAATTTGTTTAGCGTTTTCTGTTTTTTTTACTTGGTAACTTGAAGCCTTTTTACTTTGTCTAACAAGGATATATACTGAAACATGCATGGAACCTCGTCCTATCCTAACCAATCAAATACTAAAAGATAACCAAAATCCATAGCCATCTCTTGTTGCCATGAATGCATTATCCGATATCTGACCTTTGTTACCACACAAATTTCCAACTCACAATTCAGCCTCTCCCTTCATATCCTATCCTATATCCCACCTTGTATTATTAATATCCGTCCACCCTTCTTCTCATTTTCTGATTTCCTATCAACACTCACAGAAAACATCCACCATTTTACCATATGGCAACCATCACCTCAGCAGCTGTTTCCATCCCATCTTTCACTGGCCTCAAGTCGGTCGGTGCCACTGCCTCAAGAGTCAGCGCCACCACCAAGGTTTCCGCCCCCTTGTTATCGATCAAGGCTTCATTGAAAGATGTCGGTGTTGCCGCGGTCACCACAGCAAGTGCATTGCTACTTGCAAGCAGTGCCTTGGCAGCCGAAGTCAAGCTTGGCGGTGATGACGGTGGACTTGTTTTCTCTCCAAATTCTTTTACAGTAGCTGCTGGTGAAAAAATTACATTCAAGAACAATGCTGGATTTCCACACAACATTGTCTTTGACGAGGATGAGGTTCCTGCAGGTGTTAATGCAGAAAAGATCTCACAGCCAGAATATCTCAATGCACCAGGAGAGACTTTCGAGGTTACCTTGACTGAGAAAGGTACTTACAAGTTCTACTGTGAGCCTCACGCAGGAGCTGGCATGAAAGGCGAGGTCACCGTTAACTAATTGCGCTCAATATCTAATAATTATCTTCTCATCCTTTCAGTTTGTTTCAACATTTTGGTAATTGAAGAATGTGATATATTGTTGATTTCAACTTGTCTAGAATGTATGAGGTGAACCTAAACGTGTGCTACTCTTAATTTATATTTGTACAAGTAGATTTCACATGAATGTCTCACTATAGCGAAATATATTTGATAAGAACATGAGTAAACCACTTGCACAAAATAATAAACCAAGGATCCAGAATCCAATATAATTTCTAAATGACACGTAAATTAGATGCAGTAATTTAGGTTTTCAAGACTAGTAGAAATCAAGGAGAAACTCACAAGTCTAGGAGGGGGAAAATCAATCTCTCGTGTTCTGATTCATATCAAAATTTCACTCAGGCTCGAATAATTAATGTTGGTAATGCCTCTGCTGTACTGACTTCTCAGTAGTATGATACAATTCTACGAACTGTACAACACAATCGCGGAATAACCATTTTATCAGTCATTCTACTAATTGGTCTTTAGATTCGTAATTTAGCCAGTAGGTGCGTGAATATAATTAAGTTGCTCAAAGTGTGGCTCCAAAATTTGTTGAGGGGAGTTTATGTGGTTAAAGCGTTAGGGAGGGTGGTTGGAGCACCGAGCACCTTACCGCCACAGTCTGGAAAAGTTTCATGTCCAGGCAAGGAACTTACCTTACCATTGCTATCTACTTGGATTGGGTATTTAAGGAGATGACCTTGCAAGGGCATAAACTCTTCAGCTGTAAACTTTTCCCAATTATCTGTAGAAATTCTGTTTACAGTCTTTACGCAGATTAAGCTTTCAGGCTCCTTGAAGCAGTCGTCTATATTACCCAAGTGCTCTGCCCACAAAGACATTCTATATCCATACACCTGCAAAAACATATCACTGAGTTTCAGCTTCTAAATTCCTGAGAATTATATCTTACCAAACATTTTCCATTCACATCAAATTATCATTAGATATTGTCATCCTCGTATCTGCAAGAATATGCATGGGTCTACATTTAAACTGCATATGGTCCGTGTATGAACCTGTCCCGTCTATATGTTGGCAACACGATCAAACATGAAAGCACTAACTATACCAACCTCGCCACGTGGATGTCTTCTCTTTTCAGCCCAAGTGTGATGGTTCTGATATGCGCCCATGGCAATCTCAGTGTCTCGTGAACCAGCCATTGATCGCTGGTTGATATTGGCAGACCCTAACATCACATATTCATCATCCACTATCATTCCCTTCGCATGAACATAAATCATAAATCTTCCGTATTTTTGTGAATCCGAAACCTGAAATAATAATTAGAAGCAATTCCTTACCGACAACAATAGTAACAAAATTAAAATATTATAACACATGTCTCTCTACCAAATTCACTGCTATCTATAAATTCTACAAACGATATATTTACACCACTTGCAACACAATAATTTTGAGTTATTTGCATGTAGCATGCCCAAGAGATTCAAGATTTTGACATTAGTATACTTAGTCCCGAATGGTGTTCCTTAGTCGAATAAGTTTTAAATATTCTGCACGCAACCCCTTTTACTAATTCCGTTAAATTGCACAATCAACATTTTTTTTTATTAAGGGGCTTTGTGGGAATAAGCATTTCTCAAAGGTCTTGCACTTTGAGACTCTCAATTAATAATATCACCAGAAACATCCTTTAACTGAACTAGAATTTCCGACTTCCTAGAGTTCAATGTTTTGCTCGCCTTAAGTATAAAGGGCACAACTGAAGAAATATTAATAAAAAAATCACTCAAGTGATTCCTGGTGATATTTTTTGTTACTTAACGTTTGTTTTCCTAGCGGCTTAATGACACTAAATCATCTCATAAAATGAACTTTATCAGTTATGTTTTCCTTTTTATAATTCAATAAAATACTTGTAAACTGTTGTACTTCAAACTTGTGCCATGCCAAAACTTGAATTTGCCGCGGTAATTAAATGTAAAAATTTAAGTTGTGGCAAATTCAAACTTGTGCCCTTCATACTTAAAGCTGGTAAAGCATTGAACTCCAGATGGGCCGAAATTTGTTCAAAGATGTTCCTGATGATATTATAAATTTAGAGTCACAAGGTGCAGGACCTATGAAGAATGCTTATTCGCACTTTGTCCCTTATAGAAATAATGTCTTATGTACAATTTAACGGAATTGGTGTTTGAGGGGTTGCAAAGTGCAGAATCTTCGAAATTTATTTGACTAAAGTGCACCATTTGAAACTAAATATAAGAATGTCAACATCTTGAATCTCTGGGGGAATGAAACATGCAAATAACTCCAATATTTTTTTGAGGCTTTACATCACAGATTGAAAGTCAGTTATACAAAAAATAACAAGTATGAAAGACTTGGGCAGAAACTACTTTAAAAATACAGAGCCTTGCATGAAACTTACTATATCTACATCTCACAGTGAAAGACTTCTGAGGGCATGATCACAAAGCGTGATTTCTTGTTGTTTTTGTGCATCTTAAAGCCTAATCAATGATTTTAAGATATAATTTTTTTTATGGTTGCACTTCAAGTTAAATCTGTAGTAGTCATGGCATTATCCTAGTAAATCTGTCAGGGACTACTATTTTTTATATTCAGATTGAACAAAAGAAATCAAAAGCTTCAAAGGAATTTTTTTTTGAAGACCCAGCTTTCAAGGATTTCGGTTAACAAAATCTTGCTTGATTTACCTGACAGACCATACATAGTAATATAGTATTGGACGAGTCAGACGTAGAACCCCATTTCATCAATGACAAGTCAAGTTTTGGAATATTTACATATAAAGAACATTATAGAACCAAGCTAGCAGATTATAGAAGCATAAATACCAAGGTTGTGCCATTGCTGGAAGGTTGAGCGACTGCATCTGGCTCATTATTATTGTTATTTTCGCGATTTCCAAGACAATAGAAATTCAGGTAGTCTTGTGGATGCGAGTTCTCAACATTTGCATAGTGTAGCTCTTGAGCAATCAATTCATACATCATTTTCATAGTCTCTCCCTGAAATTGCAAAGATACGAAAACGAGCTAAAAAAGTGAAAAATCTAGAGTAAGGCAAGTTTTCCTTTTCCCTGCTAGCTGATTCAGGGCATTACAACTTAGCCTCCAGAGAGGATGGAAAGCCTGTAATCCTCGAGAAATGAAACATCTAGGCGAGAGCCTTTTCCTCGATGTAAGTGATCTAATGACACTCATTATAAGATTATTATTTAATGTATGACTAAAGAGTGTATGACTAAGTGATCTTATTTGAAGGGCCGTTTTGACCTTGGTGTAATATGTAATTATAATGAAAATAAACTAACCTTACCAGCAGTGGCGAATAAGGGCTAAAATTGTGTGTTGTTTATTTTTTGGAAGTCAGCCGGGACTTGATACATATTTTCTTCTGTTAATTTAATTTCAAATTCGAGGTCTGGATAAAATAATTTCAATTATTTTTGAAGTTCAGTCGGGGCTGTAGAGCCTAGGCTACCCCCCCTCTAGTTCCGCCACAGCTCACCAGCAAGAACAAATAGACATCCTATGATTCTTCAACCCTATACTCTTTAATTTCTCTGCATTCTACGATCCAGAAGACTTTATTTAATATTATAATAATTTCAGAATTCACTATGCCAAATTATTTACCTGCCAAAACAGAATTTCCTGGACAGAGGCAGATGATGGATTTCCTTCGGGCCACATTGGGATGACAATATACACTGAAAATCTTTCTTTAGCTCTTATCTTACTAGCAATCTTCAACGCCAATTCCATTGGGATAAGATTATCGGCTCCTGATTATCCAAACAAGAAAGAGATTACAAAAATATAAATTAAAATTGACCAAGCATAATCTGTCAAGTATTGAGCATATATGAGCAGATAAGATGTTGCTTTCATAAACTAGTTATAGCTCGGAAACACAGCAGCAGTTAAGTTTTTAAAGTGGCAGCTACAAAATCTGCAATGCTTAGCCTACTAGATAACCCTCCATCTCTCCTTGGTAATAGAAGGTAAAGTTTTAAGCCTCGGTGGAGGCATGTGTGCGCGAGTTTACAAATTTCTGCTAATGAACGTAACGAAAACAAATGGTGCCACACAATGATCATTAATGTTATGTTCATAATAATTATGTTTAAAATAAGCACTTCATTGTATAACTAGGTTTGTGATTATTCACAATAGAAGTAAGGCATACACAACCTATAAATGGAAAGATACTTTTATATGTATACTAAACATTTAAAATGTAGAACTAAGGACATATTTACCGCACAACCCTGCATCTCCAGGCTACATAAAAGTTATATTTTTGTGTATGCAGTATGCTTCATAAAAATGACAGCATAATCTAGTAATGAAGGTTCTCTAACCTGCATTTTTATGGGAAGGCCACGCATAAGATGAACCAAGAAAATACTGGTTCTCGATATATATAAAGTGTTGCGCACATCTTATAGCTTGAATATACGCTTTTTGAATACTCTTATCAATCACCAGGTTTTTGGCGAATTCTAGGTTCTGCAATATATAACAAAGCCAAAACAAAATACAAAGTCAAACTCTGAAAGGCTGAATACATATAGAAGTTGGCTAAAATGACAGCTTTCCAACAAATTCATTGCACTACTATTAAATTATAATGTAAAAATTGAGAAAACCTGTGCCACAACTAGTTTATTATCTTTTGGAAATCCTTTCACAGACCCTGAATCTATTGATCGGAAAACCTGTCAGTTTCAGAATAACAAAAATAAAAGGATTTAGTACGGAAAATCCAGTAATACAAGATAGACGTTTTATGTAATCAAGAAGTGATGCATCCTATAAACCTGAACATGCCAATTTTCTGGATCGTCTTCCTGTGAAACCCTTAAAATAGGGTGATCATTTGGAATTGAATCAGAAGGACTGAGTATCCAAGAAATTCGCTCTATCTTTATCAAGGCATCGTCATGCCAACGAGATATTTTTTTAAACCGCCGTCCAAACTCGGACCATTTTGTGGCTTTTTTCCATCTCTGCTCAAAGTTTTTTAACACATCATATGCAGCAGGACCTTCAATTTTGCAATGTAAATCATGCCAGGGCTGTCTAGGGCCCAAAACTCCAGCCTACAATGAGAAAGTGATATATGAGATATACATTTTCCGTGGATGGTTGGTGCCACTGACGGGATTATCAATTAATCATTATACACCTGAAGTAGACAAGTTTTTTTAACTCTCTTATGTGTTAACTATAAGCTCCGCCATCTCCAATATAGTCGAATCGTTTTTAATTTTCTAAAGTGCATATTGCAAATATTTAAGGGATGTTTTCAATGGTACCCTTTTGGTTTTGACTTTTCCAAATGGTACCATTCCTTCTTTTTGACTTACGAGTGGTACCCTTGTATTTAAGTTCCACATTTATGGTACCAATCTGTTATCCAACGTTAGTCAAACTTTAAAATATAAGTAAATGACCTAAATACCCATTTAAATCTTAAATCTTTCACACTTTTAACAACCTTAAGAATCTATTACATATAGAAACATCATCCATCAAAAAACTCGAACAAAAATAGTCCAAAACTTCAGAAAATATGTTTATGGATATTCTCAATGAAAACATTGTTCTATTGACTTTTATAGCTGATGTCATTATATTTTTGACTTATAAGTATGGTACCCTTATATATTAAGGTTTAATTAACGATTGGCTAACTGAATGGTACCATATATGTGAAATCTAAAATACAGGATTACCACTCGTAAGTCAAAAAGAAGGAATGGTACCATTTGAAAAAGCCAAAACCAAAAGGGTACCATTGAGAATATCCCAATATTTAATCACAAAATAAGGAGAGAAGAACAGAATCCTCAATTGTATTATACCCTTCTTACACATTAAGTTCAACTTCTTATGCTTTAAATCACCGATAAGAGATCTGTCTACATTTTTTACTCGATAGCGATATCAAAAGATTCAAAACAATGCTTTCTTTTCTCTGTTTTATCCTATTATTGTATTACATCCACATCATTTGGATTCAATAATGCCCACAGAATAGCTACAATTGTAGAAACATTAGGCATCTCTTATCGGAGTTCAATTATAGACACTGTTTCAAGCTGAAAAGGTGAAGCATAGCTATCCTAAAGTAGAAAACCGGCGGTGTCTACTTTGGTACAGGATGCTATACTATTTCTACATGTCATATATCAAAAAACTTCTATAAATTTTAATTTATAATCATTCAATTTGATCAAATGGTAAAGTTGACATGTCATGCATTGCATGAATTTGAACTTGTTTAGATCGACCCACTGTATCATAGATAAAACTTAAGAAAGAAACAGATGCTTACAGGAAATGTTGGATTATGATAGTCATTCTGATATACAGTGTCAAGGTCACGTAATAAACGATGCTCTGGTGTATCATAACGTCCATCGCAGAGATCAAGACCTCCAATAAATGCACTCAGTCTACGGTTATTTCCATGGGCCTGACTATCCACGATCACACATTTCTGATGGTGTGTATAAAGGGTTCCAACAACCTGATAGATGTAAAAGCTAATTTACTTAGCTGCTTTTTTGTAAAATAACAACATCAAGTACCTGTTATTCAATTTTATGGCCGTAGTCAACAATTATAAAGATATGTACTACACGACTAATTACAGAAAAATGACAAAGGACTCATTACTAATTCAAAGAAAATAATAAGTCAATATTTAATTGCATAAATAAAGGACATCTTGATCATGACTTAAGTGCAAAGGTGTATACAGAAAACAATCTTGTATCATGTGTTCCTTAAAGCTACCTGGTTAATATCTCCATATCTAATGCGTCACTCTGTTGCAGCAAAAGTAATTATATATTTCGACATGCAAATGGATTGGTTTTACTACCACTGTTATTATTCTAGTCAATCGGCTTTACAAGCCACAACATGACAATATGAAATACCTATAAACTTATGAATACTCTATGACACATTGTGTTTTTCGAATAAATAATTAAAACGAATTGTTTTAATGCAGAAAATCATTCTATCACATCTGAAATATCAAACAGAGACAAAACTATGTCAAGTAGTCATGGATCATTTCAAGTTGGCTTTATTATCAATCTGATCCAAGTCTTGCAGATAGAATCTTCCAGTCTAGTTCAGTAACGCAAGATATATGAATACAAAAATGTTGTTGCCCTAAAAAATTTCAATCATAAGGACTGAAGCATAGTATAAGGCACACCTGCTGCTTGAAAATGCTAAGCTTATTGCTTGCATAGCGTGGTGACAACACACAATTTACAGACGAGTGTTTGAAAAACTTGCGAGTCTCTTCATCGTGTGTTTGCATTACGCCTTCCTGCACAAAAGAACTCAATCCCAAAGTCAAGATATTCGACTCCTCCGATATAAAATGCTCATACATTGGTTTCTTATGCTGACAATGTTGTTATCTTAACACAAGAATGATGCATCCAGGTCTATACAATGGCATCTAGCTAGTAACATACAACTATAACGGATTCATAGTAACCAGTTCAATCAAATACTAGTGTCATGAGATACAATCAGCACAACAAAAACAGAAACTTCTAGCTTCCAAAATTAATATACAGAACAAAATTGAATACCGTATGAATGAAGAACTTGCTATGAGAAGTCTTATCATCCCAAACCAACAACAAAACCCGAACGCCCTCTTGCGACTTATACTTGAGCAAATCCCCTAAAGTCAAATCTCCGCCTCTAGGCAAAGGCTTGCTAGGCTCTCTCACCAATTTCACCTTATGATAAATAGACCAACCAGTTATATAAACCAAATGATGTGCTTCCACAATAGCATGACAAATATCCTCCCAACATTGCTCATGCCTAAACACCTTACCCCCTTCCAATTCAATTTCAGGCAACATTCCATCAGGCGTATGCGCATCCTGGTACAATGTCACATGTCCACCACGGCGCATCGGAAAATAAGAACTTTGTAACCTAAATTTGGCATTAGTGTATTCCAAATTCTGTTCGCATCCGAGAAACCTCATTCTCAACCTAATAGCTGCATGCTGCTTAGCCGGTTTACCAAACAATCCCATAATCGGGAACCACTCATCAATCAAGTCACCTGTCTTTACTCGTTGCGCCGACACGGAGGCGATTCCAATAAAATCGGCGCCAAACGTGTCATTATCCTTAACAACAAAATCAACTTGTGACACAGGATGAGCTACGGGGATTTGGAAATGTTCGTTCCATGTCGGATTCTGATTGTTAGAAATGACACGCGTACGAGCCACCGTGGCTCCGCCGAGACAAACGGTGACGTAGGGATCGCTAGTTATGATCTTGCGGTGTGGCTTTATACCGGTGCAGGTAGGGTTACGACAAACATCGAAAGCTGTGAAACAACGACGGAGATGCTCCGTCAACAAGTCCATGTTGGGTAAGCAACGAGCTTCGACGATTCGGAGATCGAGATCGCCGTGAAGATAAAACACGGCGTCGGAAACGTCGGAGATATCGTCGGCATTTCCCATTGGTATAAAATATTAATATCGAGAGCTAGTAGAGTTTTTTAAAAAATAGGAAATGTAAAATGTGATAATATGTATGGAAGTGAGATGATGACGTCGGCGGAGGAACCGAAGGCGGCGGTTACTCCGCCGGGGGGGGGTAACAAATAGTGGTGGTATGGGGAAGCGCGCCGGTGAGAAATTATAATTGGAGGGGGTGGTTAGATTCGAAGTTACGTGGAGGGGCGGATTCGTGTGCAAGAGTTAGGACTACACGTGTACTAACGTTCTGACAAATCTTTTATGTTTTGGGGAGTAGTTATGTCGAGAGGCGGTCAAAATGTGAAGCTGTAACTGTAAAATTGGTTAAATACAGATAAGAGCGACAAAATATAGAATAGAATGTCGTCTTCTGAAATTAAAATTTTCTTTTTCCAACCCGACTAGTCCAGTACTGAGCACCTTCAATTTTTTTACTTTTCCCCTGTATCAAAATTTTTAAAATGGCTAAACCAATTTTTTTTTATTTCGATTCAAGTGGCTTGTTTAGTTGGTTTATCTTTTCATGATTCAAATCTCAACTAAATATTAGTTTGTTTGTAATCTGATCCTAACTCAATTCACAATCGTTAAATATTTTTGATCAAATCAATTATAATCGTTGGATAAAATTCTAAAAATTATTATATAGGCTACATTTTCTATTTTTTCAAACTAAAATAACTTATTTTTCAAAAATATCACCGTCAGTTTTATTTAATAAAATAAAATAATAATATTATAATTGTTAATAACTAATCAATTACCTTTTTTTTAGCCAAAGTGTATATTCCTTTTTATATTTTTTAAACTAAAATTTCTACTTTTCTATTTTTCCTAAATAAAACCTATCATTTCCCAAAAATATCACGGACAGTTCCATTTAATAAAATAAAAGTATGATATTACAATTACTAATAAGTAACCGACTAGCTTTTTTAGAAAAAGCTTAATTTTTTTATATTTTCTAAACTAAAATTTCTCGTAAGTAAAAGCTCCAATTTTCCAAAAATATTACGGGCAATTCTATTTAATAAAATATAATATTTATTAATAAGTTAAATATAGAGTAGCCTTTCTATTTTTCCAAACTTATATATCTCATTTTTGGTCAATAATCAATACTCTCACGAACTCAGCTACATGCCCGGATGCAATATTGTTAGTATTTGTGCCCTAAAGACAATATTATAATGTTCTTAGGAAAGATATTTTTGATTATTAATGATTATGTTCTATGGATTTTCTTTATTCATTTATTATGTCTTTATTTACCGCGATATAAATGTTAGAATAATAAATGTCCTTGGAATATAAACATGAATTTTATATCTCTAAGTATGTGACTTCGAAATAAGATTATATGAATAGTGTTTATAATCCTAAATATCCCTAGTCGAGTATTATTATCTAAGGGCAATAATAATGCATAAAGACTATTATGTTTGTTGACTGATGACCACATCTCATTGGTCATAGGTATCGCGATACTAAAGTCAAAGACATAAGTGCATGTTAGAAATATATGGCACTAGATAGACCCACTGTGGGAATTCTTCACGGTAAATGTTATCAAGTGTCATAAGTGATTCTCACAGTGATAATGGTGTAATGATCCTTAGACTTGAAATCATTATATTTCTATATGAGAATTAATATACTTTGATTATACTCAAAGTTACCTTTGACCGGGTAATGATAAAGCTGGACATTGGGTATATTATGAATCATACGAGAAATATGAATAATAGACATAGGATTTAACCCTCCTGTTTTAGGAGTGATATTATTGACCTCTTGATTGTGTGAGACTATCAAATGCATGGTCATGCTCAAATAGTGATTTGTTTAATAGTATACTCATTGATCAAGTAAACCATGATTAAATGATGAACATGGTGACACAAACCATGCCTCGAGTTTAATCTATAATATAAGATTAAAATGATTATATTACATAGAACATTATTCACCAAATGTTTAATTGAATCACCAATTATTATTACTACTTGGGTAGCAATGATGCATTACTAGATGCCGCTCATTGTTTATAATTTTATTATTATATATTAAAATTATTGTCAACGTAATAATAACCTAAATGGTCACACACATATAATGTTTTAAATGGAGCTTTATTTAAATTACGAATTTAAATAAAATATTATTATTACTTTGAATTATTAGATTAATTAAGTAAGACTTGATTAATTTAATAATATATAACTCAGAAGAGAGAGAGAGAGAGAGAGAGAGAGAGAGAGAGAGAGAGAGAGAGAGAGAGAGAGAGAGAGAGAGAGAGAGAGAGAGAGAGAGAGAGAGAACCGTGAGCAGTTTTCGTGGTTAGTACCATCTCCGTGGATCGTTGGACGATCGAACATTCGTGTAGACTGATTTAGAGACAATGGAAAGGATTCCTTCATGACTGAAAATAATAGAAGTTGCATATGTTAAGCATGGCGACAGAAACAAGTTTTCGTATCCTTGATCGGGTCTTCCCTCACTCCTGTTCGAGCTCGGATTGGCTCGTAGATTTGATGAATTCTTCTTTATTATGTCATTTGATATTGTAGATCTTGGCTTAAGGAATACGTGGTGATCAAAGCAAGGGCCTCCATCTGTCAACCAATCGTAAAACTTCTTAAAATGTAAACAATTCTATTCACGAATTAAATATCGATTTTTCGCATGGATCATGCAGATGGTTTCTGTTTTTATTGTTTTTCGCGATGTTTCCGCTGCGTTTTCATGCCCGAAACCCTTCAAATATAACATGAAATTTCATTTAATAAAATAAAATAATAACATTATAACTGCTAATAACTATCCAATTATCCTTTTTTAGCCAAATTGTATATTCTTTCTTATATTTTCTAACTAAAATTTCTACTTTTCTATTTTTTCTAACTAAAATCTCTCACTTTCTTAATTACCCTTACTTACCAATAAAAAATATTATTAAATAGTAATATTACCTATTTATAATTAATTACCCTTTTCAGCTAAAATACGTTATTTTTTTCTATCTTTTCTAACAAAATACCCTCTTTTTCCAAGAATATCACGACAATTACTTTTTTTCAGCTAAAATTATTTTTCTATTTTTTCTTACTAAACCCCGTCCTTTTTCAAAAATATCACGGGTATGCCATTACTATTTATTTTAAAACCTATTTTAATACTTTTAATTATTTAAAAGAGTTTAACTATTTTAATATGCATACTTATTTGTTTAACAAACCCCTCATTTTCCAAAAATGCTAGCAATTATCTTTTTAAAATAAAACATGTATTTTTTCTATTTTTCATTACTAAAGCCCCTACTTTTCCAAAAATATCACGAGTTTGCTGTTACAATTTATTTTAAAACTTATTTTAATGTGTTTAACTATTTGACATAGTTTACATATTTTAACATGTCTACTTATTTTAAAAAAAACATGTCTACTTATTTTCTAACAAATACAATTAATAAAATAGTAAAATATAAATAATAAAATAACAACTATTAAAAACAATCCGTGCATCGCACGTGCAATTAAGATATTATCTATACTATTATATTAAATACGAAACATTAAAAGTTTGGTTTGTAATCCGTTTGTAGTCTGGTTCTCCATATTTTGGTCACTCAATTTTCCACCGTTGGATCTTCCATATCAATATAATAAGATTCGTTGAATAAAATACTAAAAATTATTATATATAGTACCTTTTATATTTTCTCTAACTAAAAATCCTCTTTTTCTAAAAACACTATAGTTAAATTAAAATAATAATATTATAATTACAAATAACTAACTAATTACCTTTTCTAGCTAAAATACATTACCAGTCTTATATTTCCTAATTAAAACAACCCATTTTCTAAAAATAACACGAACACATTATCTGTATTATATTTTCTAACTTAAACAATTTATCTTCTAAAAATAACACGGGCAACGTATTTAAAAAAATAACATAATTTAATATAATTATTAATAAATAAATAACTACTTCTTTCAGCACATTGTTGTTTTATATATTTTAACTAAAATTCCTCATATTCTAAAAAAATACATACAACATATATATAACGGTGATATTATTATATATTTATAACCAAATATATTTTCCATTGAAAACACATTATCTTCTTTATATTTTATAACTAAAACAACTCATCTTTTAAAAATAACACGGGTGATGTACATATAAAATAAGGGTTAATTATCAAGTTGGTCACTGAAGTGGACTTAAAAGTATCAAGTTGGTCACTAAACTGAAAACGGTCTCAAGCATATCATTAAAGTCAACTACAGATACATTCTATTAGGGTTAAATATCAAATTGGTCACTGTAGTGGAGGTCATATATCAATTTCTTCATCAATTTTAACGGGGTCTCAATTAAATCACTTAAGTCATAATAAATATCAAACAGATGCCTCTAAATATGTGATCAAGAAGTAAAATAATATTTTATTGAGTTCTATACAGTTTTCTTCAATGCCACCATAACCAAATGAAAAGTTATGTATTCTAGTATTTTAGATAATATATTCAGATTTTTAAAATTTTATTAAAATTTTATTTTTGATTTTATAGTTATTTTCTTTGATTTAATTATAAATAAATTTTAAATAAATTTTAAAAAATCTAAATATATTATCTAAAATACTAGAGTTCATGACTTTTCATTTGGTTATAATGGCATTGAAGAAAAATATAAAGAACTCAACAAAAATTTAGTTTACTTCTCGATCACACATTTAGAGGTATATGTTTGATATTTATTATGACTTAAGTGATTGAAATGAGACCCCGTTAAAATTAATGAAAAAATTGATATATGACCTTCACTTCAGTGACCAATTTGATATTTAACCCCATTCTATTATGTAACTTACTTTTTTCTGGACGAAAAATGCTAATATTCATATTGATTTCTTCGATTTTATGGTCTGAAATGAATATGTTACCCTACCATATTAATGTCATATCATTGTTTTTAATATATTATCATTTTTAGTCTAAAAAAAGTGAGTTATTTAACGGAATGTACCCGTAGCCAACTTTAATGACGACCCTTTTCAGTTTGGTGACCAACTTGATACTTTAGGTTCACTTCAGTGACCAACTAGATAATTAACCCTATAAAATAATAATATATTATATATAATTATAATAAATAATTAGTTGCCTTTTTTAGCTAAAACGCATTACCTATTTTATATTTTTTAACTTAAACAACTAATCTTCTAAATATAACACATGCAACACATATATAAAAAAGTAATATAATTTTATATAATTATTAATAAATAACTAATTTCCTTTTTAGCACATCACCTATTTTATATTTTCTAACTAAATCAAATTATCATCTAAATATAACACGGGAGACATATATATAAAATGATAATATTATTATTTTAAACTTATAAAATCCATGTTTATCATAATTTTTTATAACTTTCGATTCAAATAAAATAATTAATTAAAGATAAAAGTAATAGAATATTGAGATAAACAAAAAATATCACGAGCAATTACCTTTTTCAACTTACTTTTTTTATTTTTCTTACTAAAATTCTTCTTTTTTCTAAAAATATCACGGGGCAAACCCTTCACTTATTTATTTTAAAACCTATTTAATGCTTTTAATTATTAAAAAAAAATTAACATGTCTACTTATTTTTTTCAACAAATGCAATTAATAAAATATCAAAATGTAAATTTGTATCTACTCTTAATTAATAATACTAAACTATATATAAAAAGCAAAATTTGTAGTTTGATTAACAGCTTCCAAATTTGGTTAAACAACTTCCTTATTTTATTTATCCTTTTATTTTAACTAATATTAAATAAATAAAAAATAATAAACAACTATTAGAAACAACGATATAGGCGTGCATAACTTTTTACGGAATTGCAATAACTCATCACCTTTCTTTTTGTTTTACGCCTTCTCTTTTATATATACTTTAATATTAATTGACTTAAAAAAATTTAATAAATTAATAATAAAATAAATTTCAATAAATATGTTTTTAATATACAAAATTTTTGGTTCGAATTCCGCCAACTACTTATTAAAATTAATAATTAATTTAAGCATAGTAAAATTTACATATATATATATATTACATTTGTTATGAAAATATTAATAAAATTAAAATTACATCAAACATATTTTAAAATATTATATTTTATTATAAAATTTTAAAATTTGGAACGTTCAAAACCAACCTGTGGTTTGCACGGGTTATAAGCTAGTAATATATTATAAGGTTTTGCTCCAATCAATCGTGATTGTGGAAGTCTCTCATTATTTTTTTACATTTTTTTGTCTTTTTCAATTTTTAACATTTCAAAAGTTTTTAAATATTGTAAAATTTAATTATACAAAAATTAACTCCATCCACTATTTTCCTCCATTATACTCATTTTATACATTAAATATTGAGTGATTTCACCATTTAATTTCCTTTTTTACTTTTGACCACTAATTTATATTTTTCCATAACCTCGGTGTCGAACCCCAATGTAAAAAAATGGGTGGGATGGAGAAAATATAATTTTAAGTCATAATTTATATCACTAAAAAATAAATTAAATCTACTTTTTTTAAACACATTTTTCAACTTTTTAAAACTACAAACAAGAATCTAAATATTCACACATATTTAAGTCAATTTAACCACAAAAAATTTTACAATCATTTAAAACTTAATAGGGATGGGGTTAGTACAGTGCATACAAATTTTGTTGTTCACATTGTATTGCATGTTACTCGCTCTCAAGTAACCAAGAGCATCTTCAACGGAATAGATATAATGATTGAATAAAATAATGTAAAATAATGATTGGCTAAAATTTATTGAATTTGTAAGGTAATGTGCTTCAATATGATTGACTATAACAATTAAATTTACATATACAGTTCTTGAGAGGTTCGACAAATTTGACTAACGGAAAGAGGAGGTTGACTTTAATTTTAGTTAAGAGTTTTGCATGATTGAAACTTCACTATTTATACAAATTATATATAAAATGTGTTTTTTTGCTAAGGGCTCCTCCCATTGGAGATGTTCTAATGATTCTAAAACATTAAAATTATTTACAGGCTATCAATGTTTAGGTGACGGAAAATTCTGGTTCGGTTTTTTGTCGTACTTAATATTCTCACTATTTATTATGAATGTGAAAGTAAATTAATATTTCAAAGATAGATATTTTTTATTCATATTTTGACCCAAAAATTAATTTTCAGTGAAAAAAAAACTAAAATATACTATATAATCTATAAAAAATTTCTCTAATACATTAAGATTTTATAGCTAAATGGATCACGTAACAATCAATACATAATGTACAGGAACACAGACCTTACATTATTGTGTACATGATGTGATTTTTATAATTAGTTACGATATTTCGCAAAGATAATTAAACTGAAATGTCTTGCGTCTTTGTCAGGACAGCGTGATTGAATTGTTTTTTTCTGTTTATGTTAATTGATTTGGTTGTTGTGGTGATTAGAGGGCAATGACGTTTGTTTAAAATTAGACCAAGCCAAGTTGGGAATTTGTAGCAGTGACTCAGTGAGGACTAAATAAATTTTTTTATTATTATTTTGACAATTAAACTAAATAAGTTTTTAAAGACAAGAAAGTTAAACGGACAAGAATAATCATGATCAGGATTTTGTTTTTTTGGTGGTGATTATTAGGACCTTGTATATATACTCCCCGTCCCTCTCATTTCTTTACAGTTTTTTTACACGTATTTTAACGTTCCTATAAAGTATAGTTCTACAACTTATTTTTAAAACTTTCTTTTTCTAAATAAAAATTTAAACATTATATTTTTATTCAGAAGAAAAAGAAATTTAAAATAATTTATCGAAGTATATATTAAAGGAGCCTTAAAATACGTGCCGTCCGTCAATGTAAAGAATTGAGGGGGAGTCCTTTAAAAAGTCTTTAGTGATGTTCATCACGTGTTTCCTTACCTGGACTGAGTGTGCTATTTTGTTTGTGTTGGATGTTTAAAAAGTCTTTAGTTATGTTCATCACGTATCTTCAATGGTGACTTTGGCCTATTACAACCAAAAAAGGATGGTTACAGGAGCATATTAGAAGCCGCATGAATCAAATCAAGAACATTTCAGGCATTCAGCAGTCACACTTATCAACAACTAACTGCACTAATGCAATCTTCCAAGCTTTACATGCACCAATACATTTTGTATTATTGTATATAGTTCTAATTTACAGGACAAGTGTGGAACGGATGATATCAAGATACTGACATGTTTCAAACCGAATGATCCATTGGGTCGGCTGAGACACTCGGAGCAAGAGGAGCTTCCCTAATCATAATGCTTAGTATAAATGCTATCATCTGCACAGTTATACACCACCACAATTAAACCAGGTTAAATGAGTTGTAACATGTTTTCCAAGGAGTACAGATTTTTATAAAATTCACAGGGCTCTGAAGTCTTACCACAAGTAAACTAGCACACATAAGACTGAAACCAGGGAAATAAAATGGTGCACTCTCAGAGAGGAATAAAGCTGGAAAATGGAAACGTATATTAGTTTAAAGTTTTAATTGTCTTCTTGCTTACAGGAGCATGCGAAATCACATACCTGTTAATGGACTGAAAGCCAGGGGAGCAATAACATTGGCAATTGAACATATGCCTATCAGGCACCCTTGAGCCTTTCCCTGGAAACGGGTGAGAGTAACAATATGTTCAGGAAAGTAAAAGATTAACCAAGCAAATAGGGCACAAGCGCACAAGTGATCAAGAAGCCAGGAGATAATGATTTTACAAAGCTGAACATGTGATAAGATCATTTTTTCCTTTATAAGTAGCTTTTAGCGGGCTTTTCCACATTAACAGATTGTCTGATCATGTTACTTTTAGTCTTGTCTTTTCACATGCTACCAGTTCTATCTAATCTATCCAAAGAAATTATTATTTCCAGAAAGTTTCTTTGTACCAATTTCCTGTTCGGTATATGAACAAGTGAATTAGTGAGGTAATGCTCTCATTGCATTCCTCAACATGCCATGAAAATCAAGAAAACTAGCCATTCTTTAAGGAAATAACCTGCTCACTTGGCCCAACTTGCTTGGATGCAATGCTCCTTACCTGTGAATATGATATCTCAATCATAAAGTGCTACTTAAGCTACTAGCAGAAAGGTACAAATTCAAGAGATATGAACTCACGCATGGTGATCCGACAGCAGACAAAACAGAGACCATAGCAGCAGCATAATTAACCTATTGATTTAGTCAATGTTAGCAAAATTTTCTATATAAGACAGCACACAGCAGTAAAGCATGACAAATTTCAAAATAGAAAAAAACCAGTTAAGAAATCTAAGTATGTACCCAGGAAGACCACGCAATGCTGTAAAGCAAAATCTGCATAGAAAACATCGAAAGCTTCAGATGCATCACTCAATAAGCATCTTGTATCAAAATTTTGTGCACCATAGAGTAAGTAAGTTCATTTAGAATTTTCTCATTACGCAAGGTCAAGCCTAGAAGGTAGAAATTTAATAAAGGTAATAACCAAGAACTTACATGTACACAGCCAAAAAATAGCCCTATTGCAAGTAATTTTTCTTCTTTAATAACAGGAGCAATTAGGGGCATGAAAACCATCTGCAAGATTTCATGTACATTCCAAAATGATAGGTAAAAAAAGATTTCAGAAAAGAAAAGAAATCTGGACCAAAAGATGATGTGTGATTGACAACTGGCTGAAGAATTTTAGTCAAAATGGATGTATTACTAATGTATATTTATAGCGAATATATTATTCAAGGTCACCTGTGATATTGTCCCAGCAATCCCATTAATCACTATCAGATCAGCGAACTGATTCTTGCTGTAATGGAATTGAGCCTTCAAATAGTACTGAATATCATAATTCAATACAGGTTAGCTATATTCAGTTCAAGTGTGCGATAAAAATCAAGAATACATGAAAAATTTGAATCACAAGTATCATTTCCTTTCTTTTTGTTGTTCATTATTCTTTTGTTTTTAAGTTGCATCCCTATACCGTTAGGTGTATCGGTCACTCAGAAATATTAATTGAACACTCCAAATAGGGAATTTTCTGATAAGAAAATGGAAAACAATAATCTCTGACTTGGACTGTTGATTTGTGTGTGCGGAAATATTATACATGCCTCAATCTATCTGTTGCATTGTGTTGGAATGTTGAACTAAAGTGTTAATATGTACATAGAAACTGAGAATGTCTAGAGAAATGTCTTTTGTTCTGGTGTTTTTTGCAAGTATACATCACAGCAAAGCTTCAAGCTAACGCGGCATCAAATATGTGCCAGAAACCTAGATCTTTGTTACACAGGGAGAGGACAAATAGGTATTACTCAGCATAATTTAAGTACTTATCTGTGTTATGACTACAGTATATACATTTACCACAATGAAAACAGGACAAGGAAACAGGGTCAAAGTATGCAGGGAAACACACATATATACATTATTATTATCTATTGGTACACAAAAAGAAAATGCAAGTTTGTGAGCTTCTTGTTTAAGTAAGTATTATGTTCGTGAGCACTTCAGTTTTCTATTTACAAGCTTGCTCACGAGCAACTTGATTAATTATTAACGAGTTTTATTCGCGAATAATATACTAAGAGTAATGATGATCAATGAACTACCAAATTAAATAAAACAAGTCAACTAACAGTTCAGTAGATCACAGTATAGATGTGAAAATACAAAATTACCAACACTGACGCATTTAGGCCAACATCCCCAAGAGTGTTAAAGAATGCAATAGCAGCAGCTTGCGAAAAGGTAGACCTACGAAATTGTTAAAATGTAATTCATAATCGAAGTGATACAACCACAAAAGAGGGATCACAAGTAACCAGACGGTAATCGAACATCGGAAAATGCTTAAATTTCTTTAAAACTACCTACTGTCCCAGGAAAGGCAACATAATATGTAATTTTGTTTAGGACAATACCAAAACTGAGAAAAGTGCCAATGTTATTCAGGGAGACTATTATTAATGCTATGTGGCTTCTGGAAACTAGATACTATTCTGACTGTAGTTTCGCTAGTCGCTACTTATCATATTATTTCAGTGAAGATATAAGAAATGCTGCATTTCATGATGCAATGGGTACTATCAACACTCATTATGTTTTTTAACATAGTAAAATAGGTTCTCGTTGGATATCCATCCCACTTGTCTTGCCCTAAAATATCCAGAAAATGCATAGTTTCAAGTGTTTATTTGTCTTTGTTCTGCTCTTACTCTCATATAGAAAGCAAAGTCCACAAGTAAATGAAAAAAATCACCTAGTCCTCAATAAAGAGACGGTATCATGAAGAGAAGACATCTTTCTGAAGACTTGTAGATTCTCTGGGGGATCTCTTTTCAAAAGAGATTCATTCTCCATCTTATTACCAGTACAAGCAATGCCTACACCAGCAACCGATTCTGGTAAGAAGATCCTCATATATACTACTGCAATCACTGTCCCTGCCGCAGAAACCTAAATCGATTCATTCAGAACACACGTCAAACATTTACGAATCAAATTCTATTACAAACTCAACGCACCTTCTAAGTTCTAAATTCTTTATTTTAAACATACGATCATTATATTATAAAGCTAAATAAATACTTAAACATAAAAGTTCATGAATAATACAAACTTTAAACAAAAGAGTAATTATATGCAGGGTTAACGGAGGAATTTGGTATTAACAAAGTTCGAGATCTATCGCCGGAAACAAGATCTACAACGATGATACTTGAGTTATGAATTCACCGGAGTATGGTGGTCGTGTTTAATCGGTGGTTGAGATTGCTTAGAGTTTATGTTGGCTGTCTCAAAACTCTCAACTTTCAACTCTTAAAATGTGCTTACGTTCTCTTATAGGGAATCAAACCAACGTAGTTCTTGGGAGGAAGTTACATCCATGAGTTTGGTCTCTAATCTTCGAAGTCCAGTCGAAGTCTTCCACCGCCTTCCATACTTAGACGTAAGACTCTTCCACCGCCTTCCATACTTAGAATCTAACTCACTTTAGGAATGTCTAATGATAATGCCTAGTCACAAAGGTCCAATACTCGCCTATGATTTCGGGACTTCATGGTTAAGGAAACTTCCCCCGTCGAGGACTAGTCCTTTCAATTACCAACTATTTCCTTATATCATGGATGCAGGCATGACTTACCTTAAATGTTAGACGCATCCTTTTCCCCCAAATGAGAAGCACCCACCAGATAGCAGGACAAGTGATCCCAAGCGTTTGGGTGCAAAGTACAGGATTACTCCAAAATTTCCCAATGAGGACGCGCCCATTGAGTACAGGAACAGAGCTCCCAAAACACACACCAAGATTCACCCCACATCCCCAACGAGGACGCGCTCATTGAATACAAGAGGAGGCCTTCAATCATTAGGCAAACCCCTGGAGGCCTTCAACCATGGACATCCCCCTCCTAGGGCACATCCTAGAAGGGAATTCTTCAATAACCTGCCAAAACTAAGCCAATAGAACTATCCTTCATTGTAGAATTGTCACTTTTATGCCAAGAGAACGCGTCCTCAAAGGGTAGACAACCAAGAGGGTGAGCCCTTACCCTGATGAGGACAAGCCCTAAGTCTTTCCTATACAAATCCCTCATCAATGTAGCTGTTGTCCTTTGTCAAGCCACCCGTTCATGCCAAGTTCTGTCATTATCATGAGGGTGCGCCCTCAAAGGATGAACAGCCTGAAGGGTGTGCCCTTATCCCCATGAGGGCAAGCCCTAACCACTTCTTGTGTTCTTTCTAACCCTAATTACACCTTGGATATCCCCAATTGATTATTACTTGACCCGAATCTAACCTAAAAACCCGATATCAAATTTTGGCTATGACAACTACCTCCCAATTCAGCGTGAAGTTAAAAACGATACATTGAATTTCTTAAAACCTTTCCCAATTTTTTTTTTAAATAGGGCGCGCCTTCACAAGAGACGCATCCTTCCTTCATCATTATACCGCACGTGCATGACAGTTGTCTTCCACTAGGTGGGACTTCACCTATAAATACCCCCAAAATTACTTTCACTTTTTACTTTACTCTTTTCTCATAAAAATAATAACTATTGCCGCACTTCGTCTTTCTGAGCAGAAATCTGGTCAAATCATCCTGTTTTTAGCGTTTTTCTTCACAGATCTTGTTCAAGAACTCACAAGGTACATTTTCATGATTTTATTTCGTGTTTTCACCGCATATTTTATTCAAATCGAGGATATGACCGTTGAGTTTGTTCATGTTCTTGATGAATGTATACCTGTATCTATCTGCATTTGATCTTCGTTTTACTATTGTTTGATTCTGAATTATGTTTCTGCCGCTTCAATGTTAAATGTAGACTTAGGGCGCGCCTTTAATTTAAAGCGTACGTCTTTTACTCACAGCCTTAATGCGTAGATTACATTCAATCGCCTGTTGATACCCTTAAGGCGCATCCTTGTTAACCCACTACTATTAACCCATGCCACTATTTCTATTGTTCCTCCGTTCTTTAATTTTGTTTTCCTTTCAGGGCGCGTCCTTACCATTTTTTCTTTCTTTTTTCAGCTGGAGGGTAAGGGCGCGTCTTCTGCTTTTCATCCATTAGAGGATTTCAATAGACGTATCGGAATCTATTCCTTTACTCCTTTGTCTTTTCCAGCGCAAAGCTCATCGTCTATTCTCTCTTTTCATACTCAAGCCATATAACATCTTCAGGGAGTTTCTCCTTTCAAAGGTACTACTGAAACCATGTCTTCGGCTACCAAATCCAACTCATCTCTCCCTCACGTTGACGACATCAACCTTGAAGTAACCAGCCAACATAGTAGGGTGCGCCTTCACGAATTATACCAGTTATAGATGAGGAAAAAGATATCATGGAAGAGGTAGAGGCCAGTATCTCTCGAAAAAGAAGGGGAAAACAAATACAATCCTCAGAATCTGAGGGCGCGTCTAATTCTAATGATGAAGATTCTGATCCAGAGGACGCGTCCTTAGATAGTCCTTATCCTTGTATTGAGGAAGATGATCACCGACCTCCTCCTAATGCTTCCCCCAACCTATACACCCATCCTGAAGTTACTCAAGAGGAAATGGACTTTAATTGGGGAGAATATGAGGATACACTCAATGAAACCGACAAAAGAAGAATGAGAAAACAAAACAATAAATTTTTTTGCGTGGGAATGTCCTCCACAGTATCTATAGCTGAGATTACATGGAGCATGATGTACTATGGAATGGAGGGTCAATGGGTGCGCCCTCCGTCTCTTATGAGGCCTCATATTTTCAACTGGCCTGGATTCACAATCCCTCGAATGGTGACATCTCCTAAATTATTATCATTAGGTGTGGGCGCGCCCCTTCATTCTTATCTCAGAGGCATGCTTGAATGGTATGATGTCGCTCCAATGCAGCTGTCTCCTAACTCCTTTAAGTTAGCACTTGCCCTCTTCATCCTTTATCATGACGAGAACTCAACTCAACCGACTATGGAAGAGTTTAGTTATTTCTTTGCCATTAGAAAAAAGCCATAAAGGATATTTCTTCTTAACAACACAACACAAACACAATAAGTTGGGATTTTCCAGTGGAAAGGTGAGCCACGAGAAGAATTGGAAGCAACCCTTCTTCGATCTTTGGAGCGATGAAAGAATAAGGGTGGTCTTCAACTGCAACTACAGTAAGGACGGATCTCTCTTTCTTGATTAAATATTTTTTGAGGGCGCACCCCTTTAGGGCCCGCTGAGAAAATTTATACCTTATATCTTTATTTTCCTTAGATAACAGAAACACCAAAAAACTTTTTGGTGAGGCCAAGAAAAGAGTTGACAAAATTACTTCTCTTCCTCCATCTCGATTTCATTTAAAAACTCTAGTCACAGAGGAAAATCTTAAAAGAGTCGGGATTCTTAGAAAGAAAGTGGGAACTATCATCCATTTTCAACGTTTTAGAAAAGGAGTTCCCATCAAGGGTTCCAAATACGACGACTCTGAAGATGAAGATGAAGACGTTAAAGCTGGGGAGGGTGCCTATATGGGTGAGGGCGCGCCCTCACAGCCTGGTAACCATATTCGATTTAACTGTCACTTTTCATATATGTTTCTCTGTTTACATAAGTACCTTATATCCATTTACAAATTATAATTACTCATGTTAATGATAAGGATGCGTCCTAACATTTTCCTTTATTGTATTCAGGTATGGACGATCTTCCAACAGGCCGGGGTCTCGAAATGGGCGTTGCCCCTACAGTAAAGACTGGAAAACATACAAGGGCGCGTCTTCATAAAAAGGACACGAAGAAAACTCAAACTGAGGAAAAAAGACCTCAAATTTTAATTAACTTGGAGAAGAATAAAGATAAGAAGAGGAGAGAAATTCCTGATGCCATCACTACCTTAGAGGACGCGTCCTCTAAAAAGACAAAATCTTCTTCATTCTCCTTGGTTTCAGCTGCCTTAAGTCCAATGGTCATCCCATATGTCTCTGACGAGGACATAGTGAAATGGAGAAACAGAGACCCTACAAAAGAAAATGAGGCTATCATCAAAGCCTCTTCTGAAATTTTGATTTCTGCACTTCATAGGCAGTCAGCTCTACAAAAAGAGGGGACTCACCTTGAAGCCCTAGAAAAAGATAGGGGAAGGCTGTCCAAGAAAGTTGAAGATCGTGACAGAGTGATCACTAAACTGCAAAATGATCTCTCTCAGCAGAAAAGCTATTATGAGAGTAATCTCAAAACTCAAGAAGAGGTGTCTAATGGACTAAGCACCACCATTGACACCTTGAAAGATGAAAACCGTAAGCTGTTAGAGCAAGTGGCTGAGCTTGTGGAGGACCAACAAAATGGTTGGGCTAAAGAGAAGAAGAAAATTGAGAGCGCGTCCTTCAAAAAGGGATTCAGGAATTATGCTTCAGGATTCTTAGCCCAAGACCCCGACTATGACTTCTCCAAATTCGGTGAGGAAACCACTCGGTGGATTACAAAGTTCAAAATTGATAAGGCTGCTGAAATCAAGGCAAAAAGAGTTTTTCTTGGACTTGAAGTAGCTTCTCTAGTGAGTGAAGAGGAGGAGGGCGCGTCCTCTGATGGCACGCCTCCTGAGAATGAGAATGATGTTACTTCCCCTCCCACTGAATAAATACATGAGGTTGCTAATATTCCCGTGAACCCTGAAAAAGATAAGGCAGATGAACATGAGCAGGACGCGCCTTAAAGCTTTTCTAAAGTTAAACATTCTGAGGTGCATGCCCTCTTTTAATGCCTTGCAAGTTGTATTTTAACTTAAAGCTTCTTTTGATAACTCGACAAGGGTCTATTCCCTTGATAACTTGCTGCTTATCTTTTATCGTATTTATGCTTGTTTCACTTAATCAAGTATTTCCTTACTTTTTATTGCCAAGTATTGTTTCTCTATATATTGAGGGCGCGCATTTCCCTTAAAGGTATATGGAGGCGCGTTCTTCAAGTCAAGTATTACACTTCCGTTTCCTCGTGTATGCATGTTATCCATATAGGGCGCGCCTTTAAAAGATTTATTAAGGACGCGTCCTTACTCTTTCATCTTGAAACTTTTAATACATTCTTCATAAACAATCACATACTTGGTAAATCTTAAAAAAACTTGAATAATTGAATAATCTTTATAAATAATGCGCTCCGGTGTGAAAATCACACTGGTCTCAAGGCTAATGCTCTTTGGGGAAATAAAGAAGCGAACATCTCAACTACTCTACAGGAGGGTGTACATGCACTACCCCCTTAGACTAGGAGGAATTTTATTGATATTAGTCTACTTAGATAATATAGGGGGTACACAACCACTCCCTATTGATAATATTTCTTCAAATGTTCCACATTCCAAGCTCTTGGGATAGGATTGCCACCTAAGTCTTCCAAGTGAAACGTTCCTTCCCAAAGCACATACTTGATTTTGTAAGGCCCTTCCTAGTTAGCTCCAAAGACCCCATGGCTGGCAATTATGGTATGAGGCATCACCCTTCGTAACACAAGATCTCCTACTTTGAGAGGACGTACCCTTACTCTTCGATCATAAAACCTGGCTACTCTTTTCTGATATGCAGCTAGCCTCAAAGATGATATTGTACGTGTTTCCTCCAGAAAATCAAGATGAAGCCTTTGGTTGACTTCATTAGACTCCTTGTCATAATGATATCTTCTGAATGATCCAGACCCAACCTCCACAGCAACCATTGCTTCAAAGCCATAAGACGACATAAATGGTGATTCCCCCATAGTAGACCTTGGTGTGGTATTATAGGACCACAACACCATAGGAAGCTCCTCGGGCCAGTTTCCTTTATTTTCCTCCAATTTTGTCTTCAGAGTATGCTTGATTATCTTATTGACAGCCTCAGTTTGCCCATTGCTCTGAGGGTGGTAGACTGCTGCAAAATCCTTCTTAATTCTCAAATCTGCACATAGTTTCCTCACTTCCTTGCTATCAAACTGCTTCCCATTATCCGACACAAGCTTGTATGGTATTCCAAACCTACATACAATGGAGTTAAACACAAGGTCTCTTATTTTCTTTGCCGTGTTCTTTTCCAAGGGCATTGCCTCTGCCCATTTCGTAAAATAATCCACAGCAACCACAGTGTATTTAACACCACCCTTGGCCGTGGGAAGTTCTCCAATAAGATCAATTCCCCACATAGCAAAAGGCCAAGGACTCATCATTGAGGTTAATGACGTAGCAGGAATGGATGAGTAGTTTGCAAATCTCTAGCACTGATCACATGCTCTTGTGAACTTCATAGCATCGTCCTTCAAGGTTGGCCAGTAGTATCCCTGCCTTAACACCTTCATGGCAAGAGAGCTACCCCCCAAGTGATTGCCACATATTCCTTCATGAACCTCCCTTAGAATATAATTGCATTCATCTATATCAATACATCTCAACAGGGGTTGGTTAAAACCTCTTCAGTACAAAATGCCATCATACTCCGCATACCGTGCAACATGATACTTTAGCTTCCTGGCTAACCCTTTATCCTGTGGGAGAACGTCTTTCTTTATGTATTCATGAATTGGAGTTATCCAAGTAATCACGGATGCCTGGTCCACACTCATGATCTCAACCTCAGATATGCTTGGAACCTCTTGAATATCCAAAGGGATTGCTCCTAGCAACACCACATCCCTCTGTGAGCCCAACTTGGCCAATGCATCAGTCCTGCTATTATTTTCTCATGGAACCCCTTCAAGCCTGACTCTGTTAAACTTTTGAATTAGCCTACGAGTACACCACATATAGGCTTTCGTTTTAGGTCCTCTAGCCTGGAATCCTCCTTCCACTTGCTGGATGACCAACTTGGAGTCACTATACACCACCAAATTCTTTATTTGCATTTCCAAATCTAACTTCATGCCATTAATCAACGCTTCGTACTCAGCTTCATTGTTGGTAGCCTGAAACTTAAAGTGAATAACACTCAGTAAACTATGACCCTCGGGGCTTATTAAGATAATCCCAGCTCCTGCACCATCACTGTTGACCGCTCCATCCACGTACATCATCCACCAAGGAAATGGATACTCTTCCTTCGGGGGACCTGCCTCCTCATCACAAGGGTTAGGATTCAACAAGATGATCTCCTGGCCAGTATCTTCCCCTTCGAATTCCAATATAAAATCACCTAAGGCATGTCCTTTGATTGATGTCCGGGGAGTATACTCCAAATCAAACTGACCTAACTCAATCGCCCATTTTAATATTCTACCCGACGCTTCGGGTTTGTGGAGAATATGCCTCATAGGATAAGCAATACGAACTTCAATTTTGTGATCTTGAAAGTAAGGATGTAGATTCCGCGTAGCCAATATCAAAGCATAAACTAGCTTCTCCATACTCGTGTATCGAGTCTCCGCATCTAGCAATCTTTTGCTTACATAGTAAATCGGGGATTGAAAGTCCTCTTCCTCCCGTACTAGAACGGCACTGATAGAATAATCCGAGACTGCTAGATATAAGATTAAAGTTTCACCTTCCAAAGGCTTGGCCAAGAGTGGTGGTTTCCCTAATTGTTCCTTTATCCTCTGAAAGGCCTCTTCACACTCCATCGTCCAAACAAAATTTTGCCAACTCCCTTGATTGCCTTGAAAAATTCTTTACAATGATTTGAGGATTTAGAAACAAAGCGATTTAAGTTTGCAATCTTCCCATAAAGACTCTGCACCTGCTTCACATTTGCAGGGGACTTCATCTCAAGAAGTGCCTTGATTTTTTCTGGATTAGCCTCGATTCCTCTATGATTCACAATAAAACCCAAGAATTTTCCAGACTCCACACCAAAGACACACTTTTGTGGGTTCAACTTCATCCGGTATCATCGTAGTATACGAAACATTTCATCCAAGTGCTCCACATGATCGTTTGCTTCCTTGGACTTGACCAGCATGTCATCCACATAGACCTCCATGGTTTTTCCTATCTGATTTTTGAACATCATGTTCACCAACCTTTGATATGTTGCTCTAGCATTGATGAGACCAAAGGGCATCCCAATATAGCAGTAAAGTCCCCTATCAGTGATGAAGGAAGTATGCTCTTGGTCTGGCCCATACATAGGAATCTGATTGTAACCGGAATAAGCGTCCATAAAATTTTAGAGAGCATGCCCAGCCGTTGCATCTACCAGCTGATTGATCCTTGGAAGAGGAAAGCTATCCTTTGGACATGCTTTGTTTAAATCCATAAAGTCTACACAAGTCCTCCATTTTCCATTAGGCTTCTTGACCAGTACTGGATTTGCCAACCATTCAAGATAGAAGGATTCTTTGATCAATCCAACATCTAAGAGCCTGTCGACCTTTTCCTTTAAAGCTACTGCTCTCTCTCCACTGATAGCACGCCGCTTTTGGCTCATTCCCTTTCTATTTGGGTAGATATTCAAATGGTGACACATAACCTTTGGGTCTATTCCAACCATATTAGCATGACTCCAGGCAAACACGTCCAAATTCGTCATAAGGAACTCAGTAAGGATCCTTCTCATCTCGTCTCCTAATTGTGACTCGATCTTCAAAAACTTGTTTGGATCATTTGCATCTACTAAAATCGAGATCGTGTCCTCAGCAGGGCCTGTCTTTTAATTAGGCACATGAATTCTTGGATCAAGATCAAGATCAAACAGCCGCGGGTCTTCAACGGGCACCTCCTCCATAGAGGGCGCACCCTCATGAGTACGACCTCCACCCATGACTTGCTCATCCTGACTTCCCAGGATAACATCCCCAAGACCTTCTTCTGTCACATCCTCGACCATACCTTCATTGAACCCATCACTCAAAGGAAGTCCCTCCAACAACAAAACATGAGGGCACGCTCTTAGTGGAGGGTCGTCATCTTCTGGTTCCTGGACTACGTAGTGAGCATCGACCTCTCCCTTGACATTATTAAGCACTCCCTGAGAATCTTCCTTGAGAAGGGCGCGTCTTCCATCTCTACTACGGCGAAATCTTTTAATAGCCCTATGGTAGCACTCCCTCGAGTCATATTGTGACCCGCGAACAGATCCAGTCCCATTAGGAGTTGGGAATTTCATTGTCAAGTGATAAATAGAAGTTACCACCTTCAACTCCTTCAACAAGGGCCTTCCTACCAAGGCATTATGAGCAGAGACCATAAATTCCACCATCTGAGTGACGGTGAGTGTTCCTTCCCCAAGAGTGACTGGAAGTTTGATTGCTCCCATGAATTTGACAGCTTCTCCCATGAATCCGTAGATCCATGTATTTTCTCTAATGATATCCCTGTCAGGCAACCCCAACTTCTTATAGGTGTTGTAGTAAAGGATATTTACCGAGCTTTCATTATCCACAAAGACCCGATGTACATTCATAGGACCTATCTGCATGGCCACCACCAGTGCATTGTTATGTGGATGATGTACCCATCTGGCTTCTTCTTCCGTAAAAGTGATATCCATTGAATCTCCCTTGAACAACTTGGGAGGTTTGAGTTCTAAGCTATTCACATTAGTTAATGGCTTATGGCGTGCTTCCCATGCATATCTTTCCAAGGCATTATTATTATCTCCGCCAAGATGGTGTCCTCCAAAGATTGTATGGATGCTTCCAGCCCTAGTGAAGCGCACGTCCTCGGGCTTGTCTCCATCATCCCTATCAGGTGATTGTTCTCTTTCCTTTCTCCTATCAGGATTGTCCTTATGCTTCTTTACCTCCCTGACAATCCATTCGGTCAGAAATCCTTCCTTGATTAAGTCTTCTATCTCTTCCTTCAACTGTCGACACTCATAAGTGTTATGCCCAGAAGACTCATGATACGCACAGTACTTCTTCTTATCTCTACTCTGCCACGAGGATAAATGAGTTGGTTTCCTAAATAAGCCCTTTTCCTTGTTTACTTCAAAAATATGTTCAATATAGGCTGCTAGAGTATAACTCCATGTTTGATACCTATTCAATCTTTCATAGTCTGGTGGAGTCCAACCTCTCCTAGCATTAGTGACATTCACTCTATTTGGGCTATATCATCTCCTCCTGTAGTCTGGACTAGGAGACCTATCCTTCCTTTTGGCACCTTTTCCCTTCCCTTGGGGGTCGAACTTCTTGTTATCCGCCAGAGATTGTTCCACAATCTTGAAGTACTCGGCCTGAGCAAAGAGGTCTGCCAGAGTTGTCGGGTCCTTCCATTGGAGGTGTTTCCAGAAGTCGGTTCCGACTTGAAGCCCGGCAATCAAGAAACTTTTAAGCGACTCGTCTGTTGCTCCTCTGACCAGGGTGGACTCAACATTGAACCTTTTGAAGTAGGATTGCAAACTTTCTCCTTCCTTCTGCCTGATGTTGGCCAATGTAGTTACCGGTGGAGCATACTTCACAGTGGCTTGAAACTTTGTTAGGAAAAGAGTTTTCATCTGTTCCCATGAAGTGATCACGCCCGGTCCAAGCTTCTGAAACCATTGCTGAGCACTTTCCCTGAAAGTTTCTGCTAGAAGGCGACATCTAGCCAGGTCAGGTACTTGATACACATCCATCTCTATATTGAACCTTCCCAAGAACTCAACAGGGTCCGCATTCCCATGGAAGCGCGGGTCGTTGGTTGTATTCCTGTACCCTGCTGGAAGCTGCGCCTCCCTTACCGCTGTCGAAAAGGGGGAAGGGGTTTGGGCCGTTGTAGTAACTCTTCCTCCCTCAAGATGTGTGAGGAGTCTTTTCAGGTCATCCACATTGAAATTTCCAACACCTCCGGCAGGTGGAGGTTGTGTACTCCCTATCGGTGGAGGTTGATTGGTTTAAGGTGGAGGTTGATTGGTTTGAGGTGGAGGTTGATTGGTTTGAGCTACGTCCCGATTTTGATCTTGCCCTTGGGTCTCCCCTTGAGCCGCATAATTTGAAACCTTGGATTGGGACTTGGAGGGCGCACCCTCTCCTCGGAAGTAACAGGACGCGTCCTTGGCTCCTCATGTCTCACTCCTGATCTACTTTGGGATGAGACATGTGGTATATGCGGGGCTCTTCCTCCAGAGGGTCCACTGTGGTAGGGAACATTGTACCTGTCCCATCGATCATTACCCCTGTAGCTACCTCTATAGTCCAATTCTCTATCTTGTCTCCTTCCTGAATTTTCATATTGGGGGGCTCGCTCGTGTTCACGGGGCCTCAACCTGAGATCAGGGGGCGCTCTCTGCGAATCACGGGGCCTCGCACCTTGATCACTTCCCGAGTTATCTCGTGGGTGTGCTCGCTCATGTCCATGGGGCCTCGACCTGTTAACAGGGGGCTCTCGCTGTGGATCATGAGGATGTACTTCCAGATAACGCCTTGAGTCATCACGAGGACGAGCCTGCTCATGTCCATGGGGCCTCGACCTGTCAACAGGGGGCTCACGCTGTGGATCATGAGGTTGTTCTCCTCGGACCTCTCTGTCTCTTTGCCACTCGACCAATAACAATCATAGATCATCATTATTAAGCCTTATGCCAAGGCGATCCTTCAACCTATTCTAGCGTTGCTCTTGATCTCGGAGGATCTCGTCAACCCTTCGAACCTCACTCTCAGATCGCCCTGACCTATGAGGGTGTGGGGATGAACGTCGTTGCTCCCTTGGTCGTCTCTGATCATCCTTCTCGTCATCAGGGAGTTCAACAACAGGCACTCCATCATCGAGATACTCCAACCTCCTTGGGGTTACATTCTGAAACCTCTCATCATGGGATCTGTCACCCCCCTGTCATGTGGTACCTCTTCCTGTTCGATGGAGATTGTGGGGTTGTCACCTGACTCAACCCCTTCCTTCACTTCTTTCAACTGTACCCAACCTTGATTCAAAGCTGTTCAAGGCATCTCCCATGCGATATAGCTGTTCCATCAAATCTGAGTTACTAATGAGCACCGGTGGGTGTCCCCTGACAATAGGTGTCCCATAGGCATGGTTTGGAACACTCCGAGCAACGTACTCTTCATGGCGGGCGTGATCATGCCCTTCACTGCCATCCGAATCGACCTCATCATTAGGACATTCGTTGCGATTGTGTGGCATCTTTTCCTCCAAAGATTATGATCTTAATTAGCACCCCTCCTTCTAGCGCCAATTTGTTAACGGAGGAATTTGATATTAACAAAGTTCGAGGTCTGTCGCCGGAATCAAGATCTACAACGGTGGTCCTTGAATGATGAATTCACTGGAGTATGGTGGTTGTGTTTAATTGGTGGCTGAGATTGCTTAGGGTTTATGTTGGCTGCCTCAGAGCTCTCAACTTTCGACCCCTTACAATGTGCCTACGTATCCCTTATAGGGAATCAAGCCAACGTAGTTCTTGGGAGGAAGTTACCTCAATGGGCTTGGTCTCTAATCTTTGAAGCCCAGTCGAAGTCTTCCACCGCCTTCCATACTTAGACGTAAGACTCTTCCACCGTCTTCCATACTTAGAATCTAACTCAATTTAGGAATGTCTAACGAGAATGCCTAGTCACAAAGGCCCAATACTCGCCTATGATTTCGGGACTTCATGGATAATGAAACTTCCCCCGTCGAGGACTAGTCCTTTCCATTACCAACTATTTCCTTATATCATGGACGCAGGTATAGCCATGACTTACCTTAAATGCTAGACGCATCATTGTCCCCCGAATGAGAAACACCTACTAGATAGCAGGACAAGTGATCCCAAACGTTTGGGTGCAAAATGCAGGATTACTCCGAAATTCCCCAATGAGGACGCGCCCATTGAGTACAGGAACCGAGCTCCCAAAGCACACATCAAGGTTCACCCCCACATCCCTAATGAGGACGCGCCCATTGAATACAAAAGGAGGCCTTCAATCATGAGACAAACCCCTGGAGGCCTTCAACCACGAACATCCCCCTCCTAGAGCACATCCTAGAAGGGAATTCTTCAATAACCTGCCAACACTAAGCCAATAAAAATATCCTTCGTTATAGAATTGTCACTTTTATGTCAAGAGGACGCGTCCTCAAAGGGTAGACAACCAAGAGGGAGAGCCCTTACCCTGAGGACAATCCCTAAGTCTTTCCTATACAAATCCCTCGTCAATGTAGTTGTTGTCCTTTGTCAAGCCACCCGTTCATACCAAGGGATGGACAGCCTGAAGGGCGCGCCCTTATCCCCATGAGAGGAAGCCCTAACCACATCTTGTGTTAGTTCTAACCCTAATTACACCTTGGATATCCCCAATTGATTATTACTTGACCCGAATCTAACCTAAAAACCCGATATCAAATTTTGGCTAAAATATGCGGAATTTGTTATTACTAGATTTTGTAGGCTGAACTTGTTTGTATCTGAACACAAAGCTATTGTCATATATAATAGAGAGCAATAGAGTGAAACTAAAGATACCTGGAAAGTAGAGGAAGTAGAGATGAAGCGAGTCAATAGATTTCCGCATACAAAAGCACATGACGCAATGCCTGATAATATCCCAAACGCTGATGCCCTTTGCCTTTCCGATACATTGTCAGCCTGTATGTGAACCCCAAGAGTAATTGAATTAATGATCATCGGAATCAGGCCATCAGGGTATGCAGGGTATGCAGAATTAGACAGATTTTACCACGTAAGCCAGGGCGATGCAGAACACGCTTCCATCGCAGATCATGGAAGTCACAGTTTTTGTAAGCAAGTAGGCGTACACATAATAGGCACTCCTACTGTACGCCAGTATCACTGCAACAATTGCATGTTTTAGCATCCCTTGTACAATCTTAGATTCTTTCATTAGTAAATATTAGCATGACTGTTAATGATAGGGAAATGCAGTTGTTGTAAAAAAGAAATATAATTGGTGCTTGTTTGATTAATAATACGAAGTTATTACTTTATATTTCCCATAGAAAATGTGATACCTAAAGAATTAAAAAAATTGCTTGGTTGATTATAGAAATTAACTTTGAACAGAAAAATGCAAGTTATTATGGAGACTGGATTGGGTTTGGTGGACATTAAAATTTCCCAGGAAAATACTTCTCGATGTTAACCAAACAATTTGGGATAGTTCCAGTACACATGAATTTCTGAGTATTCTAAATGTCTAGCTACCAGCACAGTTACAAAGTTGTTTGATGAAATTATAACATAAGACAAACATGCACCAGTCCGGTGAGCTTTTCGGTCGTTCCTTGTGGCCACAAGTAATATTGATAAAACAATATTTAGGTTGACGACATCAGAGTGCCAGTAACTGAAGAATTGAGCATTCTACTGATCATCAAGTGTTGATTCTTACTCATATTCAGGTTTTCTTCTCTTTTAGTGCATTGTCAAGGTATTTATATTAAAAATGGTAGAGATCGATAATCGATTTACAATACACAATAATATGTGTATATAGAAGAAAAACTTACCAGAGGGGAGAATTACTAGTACCATGGGAGCTGTAAGAATGACTTTCCTTCCGTAGGTGTCTGAGAGATTTCCTATCAGAGGCAACATCACTAGTGTTCCCAGTCCTACAATCTACATGCATGTTATTTATGTCATCAGGCCTTGTTTTTTTAATGATCAGTGTAGATTATCTGACATGTTAAGCGTTATTTATATTTGCAACACATTTTTTGAGATATATTTTTGAAACATATTGCAAGGTGATATTCACTTAATTTTACCACACTCTGTAAGCTTTTTTTGGGTAAGATTTCATACCACTTGTTGAAGACCGGTGAGGTAAATGGCTATGGAACACTCGTCTTTTCCAGGACAAACAGCAGACATAATGACATCTGTCATTGCCGGAACCACCATGAAGACGGAGAAGCTGTATAAAAACACTGTCACGAAGAGGTGGCTCAACGGCGTTGTAAGCATTTCCATCAATTATGTCCTCCTACTTCAGTTAAAAAGAATATGTGACTGAACGAAAAGAAACACTGATCGAGCCCAGTTTATGTGCTCCTTCAATCAGCTAATGCGCTTGCACATGTGCACTATTAAAGAGGCTTGTTTTTGTGTGTGGATGGACCACGTACAAATTTAGAGTTAGACTTGGACATAAAGATTCGAATTCCAACTAAGACCATATCCGACCACACTAAAATAGTGTCACTATAACACTATTCTGGTGTCAAAAATACACCATCCATAAAATGTACTTTAATCCATTGACATTATAATTTGACACTAAAAGGAATATTTCACATTAAAATTGGAATATTCTAACTTTTTCTTTTATTTTTATATTGTCAATAAAATCTAAAGTTGAAAAGTACAAAATAATAAGTTCAATAGAACAATAAAAAAACTTGTTTTATTAACAAATATAAGGGTATAGTGGAAATTATGAAAGTCACCAAATTTGGTGTCAAAAGATCACAAAATGTACTTTTGTCACCAAATTTGGTGACCCAAAACTCATTTGGTATCCTTGGGTCACTATTTTAGTGTTGCATGAGAGTTGTTTTGACACTATATTCATCACTATTATGGCGATTTAGTGTTGGGTTGGAGTTGCTCTAAGTACATCCATTTTAAAACGTATATTAATCACTTTTCCATAATGTTATAATGTAGTATATGTTAGAAAATAGAAAGTTTGAGACATATTTTAATATGTTTTTGATGAAATTTCCGGAAACTAACAATTGAAGGTTGTTCCTTGTTATGACGACTTAAACTTTCATGTTTGGATCTAAGACATTTTCTTAGTTAAATCCATAAATAAATTGAGTTGAAATAGGTTGCTTGAAATGAGTTATGTAGGTTGTTTAAGTTGAAAGAACTTTTGTCCCACGTAGAATTGTTAATGAGAGGTTGGTGGCTTTATATAGAAACATGTGCAAGAGTAGTGTACAACTACTAAGGCATGTGAGTGTGCATGGTATTATTGTGTGCCTCACACGCGCCGCCGTTGCCCGCATCGCCCGCCTCGCCTCTCCACGACTCAGGTCGCAGGGCGAATTTGGGTGAATGTCTCGGCATCAAAGTAAGAGCGATATGAGCGATAAACGTAACTCAGAAAATCCTAGCCAACTATCTTCTTCTATGTTCTCTCTCAATACATACAGATTAAATACTGTTGGGGGCCCAACAGTTCTTGGGCCGAATGATGCATGGGCCGAACTATAATCGAGCCGAACGGTTTGGTTGAACAGTCAAAGCCCACTCCTTTGGAACAGTCCGTTGCATCTGACCGTTGCATGACCGAGTCTCCCGACTTTCTAGGCGGAAGAACAGGACAACGTAGGTGGACGAGTGCCCCCGAGGGATCCGGGCGAGCCGGTACCAAAAGTGCCTATAAAAGCACACAACAGGTTTCATTATGAGGTTAATACTTATTTTAGAGTTACAAGCACTTACACGTTCAATTAAACCTTACCGGAACCTCCAACTTATTCTCACACCGGAGGTAAATCGGGGGCCACACCCCTCGCATTCTTCTCTTTTGACAGGTTAACCCGAAGAATCACTCGGAGTCCGACCCGACAGAAAACTGGTTCCAACATTTGGTGCCGTCTGTGGGAACGTGTAAGCAAGTTGTGACAGTAGCTGAGAACGATGGCAATCGATAGTTCTGATGATAGGGCATTGGGTTTCACTGAGACTCATCGCCAAGGCACCTCTATGACTACGCCTCCAATCAATCGAATCCTTAACTTCGATGACGAGTTGGAGGAGGGACCAATTCTGACAACCCGGGTCAAATCCCGAGCCTTTTTCGAGAATCGGGTCAAGTCCCGATTTCGAGTCCGAATAAGCTGAAAGCCTACTGGCCCAAACGCAGCCAACTTGGGTAACGACTAGCCCACCACAGGCCCCCGAAAAGATCATGATTTGTTGGTGCTAGTTAGTAGTAGTACTTTGCCTTATAAACTGACTACACCATATTTGACCTATTGCAAGCCCAAAAAAGCGCACATAAAATTCTCTCTCTTGTTTGTTTTCACTTAATTTCACAGGAAATACTGATCATATCTCCTAGCTACTTATATTACTATCTGGACCCTTGTTTAAGACCTTCATGCACAGCTAGCAAATAAAATAGCCACTTGTATAATGTTCTGGATCCATGGAACATGAATAAGTGCATTAAGTTTCAGTTAATAAAGGAAGATAGCCATGAACAAAAAGACTCAAAAGAATTTACATTGAAAAATTATAGGTGATGCATCTTTTAAACTATAATGCTTACCAGAGTTTCTAATAAAAACACAACATCCATGTTCTTATTTTGTTATTCACAAAATGCAAAGTTTAGACGAGAGCTGAGTTTCAAGAAGACAATTTAGTTGTGGATATACCTCATAACACTTGCACCTGGCTTAATGACTATTTCCATGAACAAAACAAAAGATCAAGATTTAAAACCATCTTTTTATTCTCTACCAACATTAAAATAAGTTCAAAAAATAACTCAATATATTAATTTAATAATAAAACTCCAATCATAATACAAGCTAAAATTCCTATTCATACAAACCTAAACAACTTTCCTACCAGCAATCAGCTGGGCTTGATCCTAACGAAAGTAATTTCAATTTTTTCAACAGGTTGACCGATAGATATATATACACATATTTGTTCGGAAAATTATGTACAATCCAATATAAATGAAAAAAAAGATGAATACGTTACCTCTAAGTGAAACTTTAATTGAATCTGTACTCTAACTGAAGGTCCAATCAGTTTTGGGGTTTTTAGTTCTCTAATCGATTTTAGGATTTAAGAGAGGTGTGAGAGATGAGAGAGAAGGAGAGAGAGGTGGTCTCGAGAGAGAGGGAGAGAAACTTCACATCGAAAAGAATCATGAACACATATACACACACATGTACAATTCAATATAAATGAAAAAAATGAGTACCTTGCCTCTAATTGAAGCTTTAATTGAATTTTTACTCTAATTGAAGCTCGAATCAGTTTTGGGATTTTTGGTTCTCGAATCGGTTTTAGGGATTTAGGTGTGAGAGATGAGAAAGAAAGAGCGAGAGAGAGATAGAGAGAGGGGAGATGAGAGAGAGAGAGAGATGGGTCGATGAAGAGAGGTGTGGTCGAGGGAGAGAGGCGAGGTTGAGAGGGAGAGGGAGAGGCGTTGGAGGGATAGTATTTTAGCGTAATAAAATTTATTTTGTGAGGGAATGTGTATTTGGGTTCTGGTACCAATTATTTTGGTGCCAATCTTTAGCCCGCCCAACCAAAAATTTCAATTCCCACCTTTAAATTATGGTTAATTTGACTAAAAATGTAACATGTATTGTAACACTTTTTCAAAAGTATTGCAATTGTCGAAATGATACTTCCGCTTGTAACACTTTTCTATTTTATACAACAGTTTTCAAAAGTATTACAATTGATGAACAAGTTTTGTGTTTATAGCAACACTTTATGCAACATAAACCTAGTTTGGGTTTGCAATAGATCAAATATGGTGTAGTGAGAAGTCCCAAATTTCCTCGATGTGGGACTGGGGTGTTACAAACTCCTCCACTTAATCTCTTGACGTCCTCATCAAGCCTGAACGGATAGCCCATAGGTTCGGATTGTTCCTCCCTAGCCATTGTGGGATAATACCGGCTGGCTTCGTGTTCCCACCTCTGGATCTTTGTCCATTGTGGGATAATACCACCAGCCTTCGTGTCCCCACCTCCGGCAACTTGACGCATCAAGCTTTCGAGAGTCGACTCTAATACCATATGTGACAACCCAGGTCAAATCCCGAGTATTTTTCGAGAATCGGGTCAAGTCCCAATTCTGAGTCCGAATAAGCCGAAAGCCTACTGGCCCAAACGCAGCCAACTTGGGTAACGACTAGCCCACCACAGGCCCCCAAAAGATCATGATTTGTTGGTGCTAATTAGTAGTAGTACTTTGCCTTATAAACTGAACAGAAGTCCCAAATTTCCTCGATGTGGGACTGGGGTGTTACAAACTCCCCCACTTAAACTCTTGACGTCCTCGTCAAGCCTGAACCGGATAGCCCATAGGTCCGGATCGTTCCTCCCTAGCCATTGTGGGATAATATATCGACTGGCTTCGTGTCCCCACCTCCAGACCTCTGTCCATTGTGGGATAATAATATCACCAGCCTTCGTGTCCTCACCTCTGGCAACTTGACGAATCAAGCTTTCGAGAGTCGGCTCTGATACCATATGTGACAACCCGGGTCAAATCCCGAGCCTTTTTTGAGAATCGGGTCAAGTCCCGATTCCGAGTCTGAATAAGCCGAAAGCCTACTGGTCCAAACGCAGCCAACTTGGATAACGACTAGCCCACCACAGGCCCCCAAAAAGATCATGATTTGTTGGTGCTAGTTAGTAGTAGTACTTTGCCTTATAAACTGAACAGAAGTCCCAAATTTCCTCGATGTGGGACTGGGGTGTTACACCAATGCCTACTCCCGAAGAGCAGAAGGCCATGATTCTCAAATGGCGTGAGGAAACTGCTGCCAAAAGTGGAAAGCAGAGGGAAAAAGAAAGGCTAGAAGCAGAAGCCCAAGCTAGGGCGAAGAAAAGGGAGGAGGATCTCGCTAAGCTGGAAGCGATTAAGAGGCGAAGAGCCGAGCTAGACGCAAAGGAGAAGGCTCTCCAAGGCGCTGTGGAGACCGGAGAGCAGATACTGGTACAAACCAGTCATAAGAGGGAAAAAGGGGTGCATAATGATGAAGATGGGTCTTCGGACTCTGAATCACACCCCCGAAGGATCCGTTCAAAAGTTACAGTCCGTTCGGACACTGACGAGGAGGGGGATCCTCGCATGAAAGACATGCTAAGCCGAATGGAGAAGGCGATGTTTGGCGACCGTAGAATTAGTCATGAGCCGGTCGTGTCGGAAGAAATCGAGCAGTATAGACCCCCTCCGGAGGACAATTCCCGAAGATGAACGAGTTCAATGGGAAAGGCGATCCTGAGGACCATTGTGAGAAGTATGAGTCCCTTATGACGGGAATGGGACACTGCGACATCATGCTTTGTAAAATGTTCAAGACGTATCTGAAGGGTCCAGAAACCATGTGGTACAGGTCAATGAAACCAAGGTCAATATGCTCTTATAACCAACTAAAAAGGAAATTCTTGAGGCACTATTCGCACTTGTGTCGAAGAGAGAAGGATACGGAAGCTTTGATCCACTGTCGGCAAAGGCCGAACGAAGAGTTGGGAGACTGTTTGGCCAGGTTTAAAGAAGAGGCTAGAATGGTGACAAATTTGGACAAAGTGAAGGCCGCTGGGTTCTTATCGGCAAGACTGGACCCTATCAAAGGTAAAAAAACTCTGATCTTCTCTTTATGATATTCCTCCTAAATCTCTGAATGATATATACTTGAGGGGTGAAAGCATCCGAAGGAAGATCGAATCGATCGGGGGATACAGGGAAAACAAGAAAGAAGATCAGGGAAGAAAAGGGCATGACATGTATGATTCTGGAAAAAGATACGAGGACAGGCGAGACGAGGCTAAAGGGCGAGATAAGGGAGCCGAACGAAGAAGAGATAGAGATAGCACAGCGTTCACCCCTTTGAATGCGCCAATCTCAAAAATTCTCCATGAAATAAAGGGAAAGCCTGGCTTCATTCACCCAGCCCGAATGAAGATGCCCGACTATAAGAAAAATGGCAACACGTACTGCGATTATCATCAGGACAAGGGCCACAATACTGATGAGTGTTACCATTTGAAGAAGCTGATAGAGAAGATGATAAAGGAAGGAGAGCTAAATAAATTTGTCAAAGACCGTAGGGATAAACTGGCCCCGAAGGAAGACAAGCGGAAAGAGCCCAAGGAGGTTGAAAGGTACAAGGGCGAAGTAAAGACTATCTCCGGAGGAAGCACCCTGGGGCGAGATAGCAAAACAGCAAAGAAAAGGTACACGAATCAGGTTTATAATTTATACCAGTTTCAATCGGCCAAACAGGCGATGTCGATCATGTTCACCGATGATGATTACGAGGATGTGATTTGGCCTCACGAAGACCCTTTGCTCATCAACCCGGTGATTGGGGAAAACAAAATATGGAAAGCTTTGATGGACGGTGGAAGTTCGGTGAACATTCTGTATCATCGGACTTATAGCAAAATGAACTTGGGAGGCGAACAGCTGGAGCCTTGCCATGAAGCTCCCTTGTACGGCTTTGGAAATCAGCCAGTCCCTATTGAAGGTACTATCACTCTATCTGTTATTTTGGGTAAAGCTCCATATACTATGGAAAAACATGTCAAATTCTATGTGGTTCGGGTGGAAAGCCCTTACAATGCCATTCTCGGAAGGCCAACCCTCACATCCTTCCAGGCGGTGGCGTCAATCCCTTATCTCAAATTGAAGTTCCCGACTGAGCATGGCATCGGAGAGATGAGAGGCGACCAAAAAACTGCCCGAATCATCATGCTGGATGATCTAGACAAGGATCAGGATTTTGAGCTGACCGAAGGAGGTAAGAGAAAAAGGTCTGAAGGCGAAGCTAGCGGAGGTCGCCAAACCATGAACATCGAGTTAGAAAAGTTTGGAGTAGACCTGTCCAGCCCAATTGCCGAACCAGCAGCAGAAACCGAAGAAGTGGAGCTATATGCAGGCTGTTCAGGAAAGATGGTTCGAATCAGGAAAAATATGGAGCCCGATCTAAAGAAGAAAGTAATTGAAGTGGTCAGACAATACCACGACGTCTTTCCATGGGGGCCTGAGGACATGCCAGGTTTGGATCCAAAGACGGCGAAGCATTGCCTCAATGTTAAGCCCGAGGCAAAACCAGTAAAGCAAAGAAAGAGAACTTTCGCCATGGAAAGACAGAAAATCGTCGAAGCCGAAGTGGAAAAGTTGCTGGAGGCAAAATTTATCAAGGAAATTGAGTATCCAGACTGGCTAGCCAACGTAGTGGTGGTGAAGAAAGCTAACAACAAATGGCGAATGTGTGTCGATTACACCGACTTGAACAAAGCTTGTCCGAAAGACCACTACCCGCTACCTAGCATTGACCAGCTGACGGATGCAACAGCAGGATACCAGGTACTTAGTTTCTTAGATGCTTTTTCAGGATACCACCAGATAACAATGAATGCCGAGGACATTCCAAAGACAGCATTCATCACCCCGAAAGGAACGTACGCATACATCAAAATGCCTTTCGGCCTGAAAAATGCACGGGCCACATTCCAAAGAGTGGTCAACAGGATCTTCCACAAACAAATTGGAAGAAATATGGAGTGCTATGTAGACGACATGATTGTTAAGTCTCAGTTCGAAGACCACACGAAGGACCTCAAAGAGTGTTTCGAAACACTGATGAAGCACAACATGAAGATTAATCCGAACAAGTGTACATTCGGAGTGTCCAGTGTAAAGTTCTTGGGGTATATGGTTAGCGCCCGAGGGATTGAGGCGAACCCGGAGAAAATACAAGCGGTAATCAACATAGAACAGCCGAAGACCGTCCGGGATGTTCAGAAATTGATCGGACGAATGGCCGCCCTACGAAGATTTATTTCCCGATCAGCCGAAAAAGCCCTTCCTTTCTTTGAAGCGTTCCGGGGATCGAAGAATTTTGAATGGGGGCCGAAGTGCCAGAAAGCATTGGAAGAGGTGAAGGAATATCTCACCAAGGCGCCTCTCTTGATGAGGCCAGATCCGAAGGAAACATTACAGCTGTACCTAGCGGTGAGCGACCGAACACTTGGAGCAGTACTAGTGAAAGAGCATAAAGGCTCTCAACACCCAGTATTCTACGTGTCCCACATGTTAAAAGATGCGGAAACAAGGTATCCAAATGCAGAAAAGTTCGCATACGGCCTTGTAATGGCGACTCGAAAGCTACGTCATTACTTCCAAGGGTGAACGGTGCAAATCATAACCGATCAACCTCTGAGGAAGATTTTGACAAGGTCGGAGGCGTCCGGAAGAGTGGTGGCATGATCCATCGAGTTGGGAGAATATGATTTGGAATACGTCCCCAGAACATCTATCAAGGCACAAGCATTGGCTGACTTCATGGTCGAATGCTACTTTTCAGGACCAAAAAATCTGGCTCCCGAAGAACAGTTGATTCAATCACTAGGCAAGTGGAAGTTTTTCGTAGATGGGTCGGTCGCCGGATCAAAATGTGGGGCCGGTCTAATTCTTTCTAGCCCGGATGGTTTCGAGATTTGTCAGGCGATAAGATTTACTTTCCCGTTAACCAACAACGAGGACGAATACGAAGCGTTGCTAGCTGGATTAAACCTAGCTAAGAACCTCGAGGTAAAAAATTTAAGAGCATTCAGCGATTCCATGTTAGTAGTGAAACATTTTTCAGGAGAATACGAGAAAAGGGAACCCCGAATCAAAGCTTATGACACCAAGGTGAAGGACTCATCGACCTCATTCAAGGAGTTGAGCCAAGTGGGAAGAGAAGACAATAGCCGGGCCGATGCATTGTTCAGGTTGGCTTCGGCAGAAACTCACAATCTCACAGGATCCATCTATTTGACTGAAATAAAGAGCCCGTCAATTGACAAGCAACAATGCATGGAAATCCATCAAGGCATCAACTGGATGACCCCGATCAGGGCCTACCTGGAAAAAGGTACTATGCCCCTAGACCGGAAGGAAGCCCAAAAGGTGAAGTACAGAACAGCAAGCTACACCATAGTCGGGAACAAGCTGTACCGAAGATCGGCAACGGAACCACTCCTGAAATGCTTGGATCCCGAAGAGCAGAAATTGGCCTTAGAAACAGTTCACGAAGGAATATGTGGGGAACATCTGGTCGGTCGGTCACTTGCTTTCAAAATCCTCAGGAAAGGGTTTTACTGGTCGACTCTGCGAGCAGATGCAGCCGATTATGCGAAAAAGTGTCGATAATGCCAGCTATTCAGCACCATCCCGAAGCAACCACCAGAAGAAATGGCATCAGTCCTAAGTCCAATTCCTTTCGCCATGTGGGCTGTGGACATCGTGGGAATCCTACCCAAGAGCACCAAACAAGCCAAATACTGCATCGTGGCGATCGACTATATGACCAAGTGGGTTGAAGCAAGGCCTTTGGCGACCATAACCGAGGATGCAACAAAGAAGTTTATGTTGGAGCAGGTCATACTCAGGTTCGGGATCCCGAAAGTGTGTGTATCCGACAATGGGACCCAATTCATCGGAAACAAATTCCGAAAGTTCTTGACACATTTCGGAATACAACAGAAATTCAGCTCGGTCGGTCATCCTCAAGGAAACAGAGCAATTGAAGCTGCAAACAAAATCATCTTTGACGGGATAAAAAAACGACTAGGGGATGCCAAGGAGCTTTGGGCAGAAGAGTTAAACTGGGTGCTGTGGGCGTACCGAACGACCCCACGTTCATCAACGGGCGAAATGCCCTTCAAGTTGGCATTTGGGACGGACGCCCTAGTTCCTGTAGAGGTCGTCCTGGACTCCTACCGAACAGAGGTGTTCAATGTCGAGACAAACGAGTTCGGCCTTCGAGCCAATGTGGATTTGTTGGAGGAAGAAAGAGAAGCGGCTCACCAAAGGAACTTGAAATATCAGCTTCAGGCAGCCCGATACTACGACGCCGGGATAAAGAAAAGGACCTTCATGGTAGGAGACTTGGTGTTGCGAGAATTGGCGACTTCTATGCCAACAAAGCAGGGAAAACTAATGCCTAACTGGGAAGGCCCGTATAAAGTAGCTGAAGTGATTCGACCCGGAACTTACAAATTAACAACCTTGTCTGGCGACCCGATCAAGAACACCTGGCACGCTTCCCGGTTACGAAGGTACTACCAGTAACTTTCGCCGAGCCTAAAGGAACACCGCCAAACAAAAGGTGCTCGCCACTCAAGCTGTTATTTTAATTTTGTACTTAGTTTTTCAAGCAAAAGCATGTATATGAACAAGTCTATCAATAAAATATGTGCTTCTCTTTTCTATTTATTCTATCAGTTTCATTTTATAATGTTACAAGTCAGACATTTATCTGGGGGCGATCAAAAACGATAAATGTCACAAGACTTCCCCCATAATAGTTCATAAATTTGGCGATTAGCTAGGCAAATAGCCAAACTTTGGGGGAATCCAGACTATGTTAAGGCAATATGAAGCCGAAGATACATAAACTTGTTTAAAATTATGTTAAGGCAATATGAAGCCGAAGATACATAAACTTGTTTAAAATTATGTTAAGGCAATATGAAGCCGAAGATACATAAACTTGTTTAAAATTATGTTAAGGCAAAATGAAGCCGAAGATACATAAATTTGTTTAAAATTATGTTAAGGCAGAATGAAGCCGAAGATACATAAATTTTGTTCAATTATGCCAAGGCAAAATAAAGCCGAAGATTCATAAATTTGTTAAGACGATGATTAAAAGCCGAAGATACATAAATTTTGTTCAATCAGGTCAAGGCAAAATGAAGCCGAAGAAACATAAACAGCAAAATTGGATGAAGAGAATAAACAGAAGATTCATTAAGGCGCACGAGTACATTAACGCCCGAAGGCTACAAAAGTTCAATGCCTGAAGGCCTAATAACGTACAAAATAAATAGAAAAGAAAATCCCTAATCCGACAACTCTTCGTCCTCGCCGGAAGAAACGACCGGAGGCTCGTCATCATCTGGGCGACCAACAGGATCGGAGAAGCCAGGCTCTATAAAGGCTTGGTACTCCAAGCCCATAGCAGCAGCCCTCCTCACGACCTCGTCGTGACCCATTTGATAACACCGCTCCTCGGCGTTCAACCTTAGCTTCGTCTCCTTGCGGGCCATTTTCCTCGAAGCTTTGAGGGACAAGTTCCGCTTCGTTAGTCGGGCCTGAAGAGCATGATTCTGCCGCTGTAGAGCCTCCCGGTCAGCCCTTAGCGCTGCAGATTGGCCTTCCAGCCTCTCCACATCACCAACAGCCTGCTGAAGGGCGGTCTCCGACCTCACTGCTCGAACCTCCAGCTCCTGAATCTGACCAAAGCTGCTCTGCATATCCTTCACCTTGTCAGTGATGATGGGAGCCATCGGCGTCGCCTGTAATAAGAAAATGAAGCGTGGTTAAAAAATTGAAAGGACAAAGGAAATTAAAAGACAAATTAACTATACTTACCTTGGAGAGGAAAACCATCAGATCGGCACAAGCATCGACAACGCCCAACTGATCATAGGAAGGGCGATCAGCCGGAAGCACCAAAACTCGGCACAAGTCCGGAGCTATCTCCTTGATCGCCTTGGAGTCGGCCGTGGCGATGGTATCGGTCTCCAGGACCGCCCACTGAGGGACGTAAGTTTTTATGGCCTCCCCTCTACGGGCTCTCTTTCTGGCCAAAGGAGAACTAGTCGCATTCTCCGCTTGGTTAGCCGGTGGAGGAGATGTAGGGGCCGACTCATTCGGAGCCCGTTTCTCGCTCTCTTGGCGATCACCATGGGATGCATCGCCTGCCTCAGACGTCCTGGCCGCTAGAGCCGCTTGTTCGGCCTCGAACTTGGCCCTCTTCCTCTCAATGATGGCTTGGCGAGAAGACACTGTAAGAGGAAGGAAAAGGAGTTAACATTATCATTGGTAATATAAGCATGAAGTCGGAAGTACAGTAAAAGAAAAATAATAATGATGCAGGGGATAAGAATGTTACCATTACCCCATAGGGCGAAAAGCCACTGTCGGTCCCGAAGATCATCAAGAGGAATCTGGCCCATATCAAACTAGCATAGCAGTTCGTACTCGTGCAATTCCGCACCCGACATCGTAGGTTTCACCACCTTCACAGATGGATCAACCACGCGCCATTGGGACGCGTCAGCGATCTTCGGGCCCGAGATGAAACACCACTTGTCATGGTTGCCCTTATTATTAGAGTTGGTTTCCACCCACTCAGCCCTTTGGTGCGACGGGCGATGGAATAAAAGCCTTTGCTCTTGCCGTTTTTCCGGAAATCGTGGTGGTGCCAGAACAAGGCCGGAGTCGGATCGACGTGGGCCGCAAGGCATCGACATTGAAAGCCGTTCATATGCAGGAATCCGTTTGGATCCATCTGGCCTAGGGCGATTCCCATCTGGGCGAACAGTTGTTTCACCAACGGGAGCATCGGGACCCAAAAACCGCATTTTAAGGCAGCTTCAGAGATCCCTGTAGCTACATTCCCGTAGCCCTTCGGGACGGGCGGGTTATGCCATATTCGGTCAGCAGCCCTTGGCAAGTACGTATGCCAGGCGCCCGTCGGGATCTCGTATTCTTTCGGTAGCTTAGCTACGCGATCCTCAGATAGCCGAGTGGAGTGATTCGCCGCGGGAAATTCATCGGCGTTATAAAATGGAGATCTCTCCGGGGATACAGATCTGGGTGACCGTCCCGATCCGGAAGCCGACCGATCCATAATTCCTGCATTAGTGTGAAGAGATTAGTCGTGTACTCGGACATAATCAAGAAAATAAGAAAAGAAAAATAGAATTGTCGAGTACAGAGGGCTTGGACCGGTCGGGGAATCACTAACCTCTAAGTCAAAGAACAGGAGGGATCCCTAAGGCACATGTTATCCTAAAGATTGTTCTAAAGACAACCTTATCCCGAAAATTGTTCTAAGGACAAACTCATCCCGAAGATAGTTCTAGGGACAAATTTGTCCCGATAATTGTTCTAAGGGTAAACCTATCTACCCGGTTGTCTACAAGCCTAACTACGGGCACATTTTCGTAAGCAAAAATACTCCCAAACATAATACTTTTATGCATAAACATTAAGGAAGGCATGCACGCTAATTAAGAGATGATAAATTGCGCAAAAAGGGAATCCAGAAGACTTACTTGTGATAAAAACGAGAAGAAGTTCTGAACTTGAAGCAAGGAAAGATACTGGTAACTGCAAGTGGTAGGGCTGGAGAGAAACTGTCAGAATATCCTTGCTTTTGAATGTATAAGTGACGATGTTTGGGGGGGAACTTTGGTATTTATAAAGAAATAGATGTGACGTTTGGACAGTAGAAACGCGAACGTTCATTTTCGACCGTACGATCAAGATCGTTTGGGATTCAACGACTATGATTCAGCACTGATCTCAAGAAATTACGGCTGTCATTATTAATTACAACACGATTCTCTAGGTGACGTGTCATAATGGATATACACGAGACCTTTGGAAGTTATCCCGAAGAGGAATGAAAAACTAGGACTCCGAACGCATTAGACATCCGACCGAAGTCCAGGGACATGTTGGGGGCCCAACAGTTCTTGGGGCGAACTATAATCGAGCCGAACGGTTTGGTTGAACAGTCAAAGCCCACTCCTTTGGAACGGTCCGTTGCATCTGACCGTTGCATGACCGAGTCTCCCGACTTTCTAGGTGGAAGAACAGGACAACATAGGTGGACGAGTGTCCCCGAGGGATCCGGGCGAGCCGGTACCAAAAGTGCCTATAAAAGCACACAACAGGTTTCATTATGAGGTTAATACTTATTTTAGAGTTACAAGCACTTACACGTTCAATTAAACCTTACCGGAACCTCTAACTTATTCTCACACCGGAGGTGAATCGGGGGTCACACCCCTCGCATTCTTCTCTTTTGACAGGTTAACCCGAAGAATCACTCGGGATCCGACCCGGCAGAAAACTGGTTCCAACAAATACATAGTTATTAGGCGAACTGAGGTGCGGGTCGCTGTTGGTCGTTATTGATCATTTATTACTATGAGTTTGTTCGTGTTATAACTGCCCTACGTGTTAAAACTGAATTCTTAGATTATCAGCTTTTATATATTAAGGTGGTAGATGAATTGAGTCCCACTTCATTTTGGCCTTCTTTCCAGAGGAACAATCGAAAATATCTCACATATTTAATAATGACTACCGACTATATTTATATCTTCTCCAGGAACGTTTACAGGGTAATTACAAGATATATATTACAGGGCGCCATGCATCAAACACAGAGACCAATTCAGTAGTCTTACTTCCACCTAACTAATTGCAGTATTCCGAGCTTCGTATGCGCCGGATGACCGGAACAGATGTTCTATTAACAAGACTAGGAGCATAAGATACTGAATAGTTGAAAACCTGAGAGAACAGGGGCATGTTTTTGCTTTAGACCTATACTGTGCATTCATTGAAATCTAAACTACAGGCAGAATTGTCATCTGTGGAAGTCACAGCTAGAGGAGCTTCCTTGATCATAATGCTTAATATAAATGCTATCATCTGCACAAGATGAATTTTCTCCTGAATTAGTAATTAGATTTAGTAGTTTACAACCAAATAATCAAATTTAGTACTAGAAAATCAAATAATATGGAAGAGTAAATTGCATATAGACATGTCCATTTCGGTAAACCATTATGAAACAGGGCACATTAGTAGTATAAACACTTTAGAAAGTGCTGCTCTTTGCATCCCTGACCAATTTTCTGTACTGCATTTCTTATTTTCGTATGTGCATTATAACTATTACAAAACCATGGATTCATATTTATGTTTCATTGTATTAGACAAGTAAGGATTACGAGGGATTTTTACCCCTCGTGCATATCCTTTTCACCCTTATTTTCCACATACGGAAAAATCATTGCTTGATCAGTTAGACCGTTACTACAGGGTTAAGCAAGGCATTTCAACCTTTTCCATCATAACATATCAGTAAAATTTTAGGTGCTTTATAAGTAAAAGTATCTTTCTTTTTTGTCAGGAAGTAAAAGTATCTTCTAAATCACAACAATCCCTGAAATGGATGGTAAGAGAAGATGAAGACGAGCAAAGAGAAGCTTTAAGATAGGAAATAGCTCTTACCACAAGAAAACTAGCACACATAAGACTGAAACCAGGGAAATGAAATGGTGCACTCTCAGAGAGGAATAAAGCTGGACAAGGAAAAGACATTTAGTTTCAAAATCTCAAACATTGTCAATACAGTTCATATTAAAATCTCATACCTGTTAAAGGGCTGAAGGCCAGGGGAGAAACAACATTGGCAATAGAACATATGCCTGTCAGGCACCCTTGAGCCTTTCCCTGCAAAAGGGAATTGAACAATCAGGTTAGGAAAATCAAAGATTGGCATGGTTAATGGGGCACAACCACACCAGTCAAGAAGCTAGGATATAATGATGCTATAAGGCTGAATCTCCGATGAGATCATTTTTTTCTGTCCTTGGCTTTTAGTGAGCTTCATCCACATTGTCTGGTCATATTACTTTAAGTCACGTCTTTTCAGATGCTACAAGTTCCCGATGATATGAACTAAGAGGAGATCATTATTCCAGTAAGTTCTTTTATCCAAGTTTGCTTCCATTAATGGAGAAGTGAATTAGTGAGGCAATGTTCTCACAGCATTCCTTCTTTAAACATGCCACAAAATTCAAGTAAACTAGCCATTATTCAAGGTCATTACCTGCTCACTTGGCCCAACTTGCTTGGATGCAATGCTCCGTACCTGTAAAAATTAGATCTCAATTATAATTTGCAGCTTAAAGATTAAGCTACTAGTAACAAGGTACATAGTTAGGAGCTATAAACTCACACATGGTGACCCAATTGCAGCCAAAAGAGTGACCATAGCGGCCATGTAAGGAACCTATTGTTTTGTCAACGTTAGCAAAAGATGACTTAATGCAAGACAGCATATCAAATTGAAGCATAAAAATTGAAACATAAAAAAAACACCAGTTAAGCAAAGCAAGTACCCAGGAAGACCATGCAATGCTGTACAGCAACATCTGCAAAAACATCAATAGCTTCATATAAAGTCCTTCAATGAAGTTTTTAGCTTCAAAAGAAATTCTTCATTGTGCATTTTGCATCAAAAGTGTAGTCGAAATCAAATATGTCATTTTCAACTTTTAATGTATCTAGTTGCATTAACTCAAGTCTAGTATAAAAGAATTTAAACAGAGGTACGGATTAAGCCACTTACATGTACACAGCTGAAAAATAGCCCTATTGCAAGTATTTTCTCTTCTTTTATATAAGGAGCAACTAGGGGCATGAGAACCATCTGTCATATCACATATACATTCCCAAATGACGTGTTAAAATAATTAATAGGTACTAAAAGAAAGATGGATCAAAAGCTGATGCGCGATTCACAAGCAGCTGAAGATTTAATATCAAAATGGAAATGTGAAATTTGTAGCAACAACATGAACTCTGCAAGGTCACCTGTGATATTGTCCCAGCAATCCCATTAATCACCATGAGATCAGCAAACTGGTCCTTGCTGTAGTGAAATTGAGCCTTCAAAAAGTACTGAATAGCATAATCATACAGAGGTCAGGAACAGAGAGTTTCAATTGTGCAGTTGCAGAGCAACATATGATAACTATGACTCTCAAGTACTCAGTCATTTTCTTCTGTCAAGGATTCGCGTCCTAATATCTCGTTAGAACTTAGATCCAAAGGTCACCCAGAAATCTCTAGTAAACACTTTAAATACGGATAATTATAAAGAGGAATCGGATTACAAGGAAAATGAATAACTTCTAGAACTTAGCATCATTAAGTAATTTTTAAAGTCATTACTAAACATTTTGCCACAATGGAACTGCTAAAACAAGGTGGAAACAACCTTAATTTTAATTTAATAACACATAAGCTAAGTCCAATTTTAATTTAATAAGAAGTGAAAGGAAAAAAAGGAGTATACACCACTAATTGTGGTTCCTAAGATGAAAACAACCTTTTAGCCATTTTGTTTACAAGTGTCCTAGAGAAGAAACAGTTCAACTCAGTCATGGTAGATAGTAAATGCAAAAATATAGGTGGGGGGAATTATTTACCAACATCGATGTATAAAGGCCAACATCCCCGAGTGTTGTAAAAAATGCAACAGCAGCAGCTTGTGAATAGGTAGAGCTACAGAATTATTCAAATGTCAGTTCATGATACAACTGACAGGCAAAGCTGAAATGTAATGAAAGACAATCCGCACCTCGCCCTTAATAAAGAGATTGTATCACGAAAAGAAGGCTTGTTCTCTGATGAATCTTTTACCAACAGAGATTCATCCTCCGTCTTGTTACCAGTGCCAGCAATGCCTACACCAGCGACTGATTCTGGTAGGAAGATCCTCATATATACTACTGCAATCACTGTCCCTGCCGCAGAAACCTAAATCAAATAATGCAGAACACACATCAAACATATAATAAACGAATACCGTATACATATAGGGCTCAACTTCTACTACAAACTCTACCTCAAAAGTGGAAGAAGTAGAGATGAAGCGAGTAAAGAGATTTCCGCATACAAAAGCACCTGATGTAACACCTGATAATATCCCAAAAGCCGATGCCCTTCGCTTTTCTGAGACATTGTCAGCCTGTTATACATGTCCACCCCCGAAAACTTGTAAGTCAGCTCATGATCATGTTTGAACACAGTTAAGATTAGAAATGCAGGAGAGTTTACCACATAAGCCAGGGCAATGCAGAACACACTTCCTTCACATAACATGGAAGTCACAGTTTTTATCAGCAGGTACGCATACACAAAGTACGGACTCCTACTGTACGCCAGTATCGCTGCAATCAATCCATATGTTCGCATCACTGACTTTAGTCATGCTATGCTTTCTTTTTCTTAAGTACTGCCTCTAATCCGTGGAAATAAGGCTGTAATTCGAGTCGGCCGGCTCGCGAGCCCGACCCGACTCGGCAAGTTTAATAAGGCTCGGCTCGACTCGAACTCGTTAACGAGCCGAGCTCGAACATAAGACCGGGCTCGTTTAACTAAACGAGCCGGCTCGACTCGACTCGTGAAATTAAACGAGCTGAGTTCGGGCAAAAGATTAGGCTCGTTTAAGTATAATTTTACACGAGCCGGGTAAATAGGCTCGTTTAACTAAACGAGCCGGCTCGGCTCGACTCGTGAAATTAAACGAGCCGAGTTCGGACAGAAGATTAGGCTCGTTTAATTAAACGAGCCGGCTCGGCTCGTGAAAAAAAGCTCAGCTCGAATTAATACCCGACTCGAACTCGCTCGACTCGGCTCGAATTACAGCACTACGTGGAAATGTAGTATGAGTGTTTGTAGTATGGTTTTTTCTTTAACATAATTATATTTGAATTCCAGCCCACACCTTTCTTCGACAAGTTTATTAACCATTTCTTTTAGGCCAAACCATACATGAACCTATTTAGAGCTCATATCAAAAATTTAGTATAACAACCGCATTAGTTTTGTTTTTTTATACACTTTATGTATTATATCTCCGGACAACTTTCAATTTTTATTTTTTTTTTAAAAAACATAATTGAAATGAACTTATTTTGTAAATCAAAATTTATTGTACAACAATTTTTAGATATATTGTACTGCAATTATATAAGTAAAAAATACATTATATTGTAAATTTGGTCAAGTTGGAAAATAGAGTAATGATCGGAGATGATCTAAATAATATTTATTTGCTTATAAATTATATCTATGCATTTAAAATTTCGTAATAGTTAGTTAATAAATAGCGTCCGAAAATGACGTGTACCATATACATGTGGTCAGCATATACAGTGCATATGTAAAGAAAGTAAAACTCGATGGGCTAGGCCTCACGCCCACCCCCACCCCCACCCAGTTCCAAACACAAGACAAGATACTGAGATAGTGATAGATTTCCACCAGCCTATTGTACGTAAACAGACTGCATGTACACTCCACACCCACTTTAAAGTTTAAACCATCATACAAATCTATGTTTTTTTAAAAAAAAAACATAATTTAAAAAAAAACAATTAAAAGAAAAACTTACCGGATGGGAAAATTGCGAGAACCATAGGAACAGTAAGCATGACTTTCCTTCCATAGGTGTCTGAGAGATTTCCTATCAGAGGCATCATCACTAGCGTTCCTAATCCTACAACCTGCAGTACCATGTAATTATTAATACTAATATAATTACAACCTAAACATTTTTATGTCACTAATTTGAAGCTAAAGTTTATTTGATACCGCATGCAGAACTCCGGTGAGGTAAATGGCTATGGAACACTCGTCTTTACCGGGACAAACAGCGGACATGATGACATCTGTCATGGCCGGAATCACCATAAAGGTCGAGAAGCTGTACAAAAACACCGTCATGAAGAGGTGGCTTAACGGCGTCAGCTTTTCCATCTCTATGTCCTCCCACCTCCCACACTTTAATTTCCACTCCTTTGAATTAAAGGTAAATAGATATATGTGTGTACTTACTCAGCACAACAAAAAAGAAGAAAAATGTGACTACTGAAGAAAAGAAAACTTGTCTGCTATATTTACTCCTTTAATCAACTTATAAAGCATTTTTTGCAAGAACTTAAAACCCATACATGTATAAATAGCTTGTATTGAGTGAGACTGTTCACTAAGTATAGAATTGTACATAAAGATTCTAATTAAATGACCTTGGTTTGAAGCAACATACAACATAATTGTGTGATATGGGTCCCTGTTTTTAACATTATAACATTATTGTAGTATACTCTGATTATTTATATTTGTCAAATTTTAAGATGCTAGTAAATTATATATATAATAGTTCATAAAATTTTGTCGATGAGTTACTTGGAAAAAGCGGTGAGAAAACCAAATATATATTCTTTATTAATAAGTAAAATAATGCGTAAATGATGCCTCAAGGTATCAAAGTACACTAAATTTCGTTATCATAAAATTCAGAGATTCGATTTTCTACAACTACATGATTTAAACAAGATTTATTTATTTGATTTAATTTTTTTGATTTCACCCCGAATTCGATTTACTATTATTACATAATTCAAAAATTTATGGATGAAAGCCCAAAATACTTATTTTTCAGCAAAACATACTCAAAATATCAATATTCAGGACACATATTGCCTTAAATATCTACCAGATACTCCACTGATACTCGAGTATTAGAATAATACGCTACTGTCAAAGGAGTATCATGAATATACTCCACTAGTGACAGAGTATCAAGTCGGTCGGATAGTGAAGTATCTTCGCTAACAACGTCGGATACTCCACTAACAGTGGAGTATGAGATCGGATATTCCATCGATAATGGAGTATCTGAACATTGGATACTCCACTATGTGAGGAGTATCACATTTGATACACATTCCACTAAAAATGAAGTATTTGTCCAACGTGAATATTTTGGTCAGTGTTTCAGAAAATGATTATTTTGGGCAAATAAACATAAAAATGAGATATTTTGATCATTTTTTCAAAATTGATTTGATTTATTTTCTGATTTCATCCAAATTTTGATTAATATTTTAATCGGGCCCGTATTTTGCACAAATTATCAACTAATAACAATAATTGTGATTCTAAAATAAAACTCAAGGGGAAAAGTTAAAAGTATGTTACCGGAAACTGTATGGAGGAGGGACTAGAAGGGCTTTATTTTGTAACTGGACATGTACCGGTATAAAAGCAGGGGGTGTACGCAAGTCAAAAGAGTAAAGAAAGTGCGACGTTGAAAGAGAGAGAGGCGTAGCTTGCAAGTTCATGCAAGGTATATATCAGTGTAACTTCACTATTTGTGCGATTTTAAATTTATGTAATTTAACATTCACCGATTAATTGGGTTTGGCTTGCTCCTTTAGGTTACACTTTGAGGCGTACAAGTTTATTTTTGTGAGGCCCCCACTTTATTTGTTTTCATCACTACAAACCTAGCTAATAGATAATCCATTTAAATTATATAATTAATCAACATTTATTTTTTTAATTTCAAGTTCTTTGTTTTTATCAAGAATTCGATTCTCTATAACTACATAATTAAATAATATATTATTATAAATTTTTATCCCAATTTCAGGTTCAATTCTTTATAACTTCATGTTTAAATAATATTATGAATTATTTTTGTTTTCAATAATTTATTAAATTTAATATTTTAATTTCGAATTTATTCTTAAATAAATTTAAATAAATTTCGAATTTAATATTAAATAATAATTTAATAAATTTAATAAATTTAACTTCATATTTTACACGAATTATCAACTAATATTTATATATTTATAAATAGCATTTATTATTAAATAAAATTTTAGACAAGTGAAAATGGATCTAAAGAAAAATCAATATATACTATAAGTTTCTTTCAATTTAAATATGTCATTATGCTCACTTAATTATGTACTTAATTGTACATAGACATAAGTCTCTTTCGACTTAACTATGTGCGTGTTTGGGGTATCACAAAAAAAGTTGATTTATACTTTAAAATGAGTAAGTGCTTTATAAGTGATAAGTTGATGGATTCTTATAAGTTAGACGGGTGTTTGGATAAATTTACTTATAAGTTAGTTAAGAGTTTGCTAAATTAAATTTGAAAAAATAATTATTAAATACAATAATTTCAACACTTGCATTTTAAATTAAAAAAATATTTAAAAACACAAAGGTAAAAATATAAAGTATTAAAAAAATAAAAAAATCAAAGAATAAGTTGATAAGTTAAGTAAAATGTTAGTGATTTCTAACATTCAACTTATCAATTTATAAATTATCAAATAAGCTGAGTACACAAACACCCCTCATAAGCTATTATCAACTTATAATACATAAGCCGGCTTATAAAGAAGAAGCCAAACATGCCCATATATCTCATATATCTCATGATGCTCATTTTAATTATGTACTCGACTAACTAACTGTAATCCATCATAAGATATTTTGTTACAAGGCCGGGTTGTTTGGTGACTGATGTTTTTTATGTGCTTATATTTATGTCGTACTTCCGAATTTTTAAAAAAGTGAAAGTAAATAAATGTAAAAGAAAGTAATTGAAAAAAGAAGTACTATACTTCACTTACTTATTCCGGAGTTTAAAAAATTATAAAATAAAATTAATTTCATTAAGAACATCTTGAATTGGGAGAAAAGTATATAAATCACTACTAAAAAAAGTACATATAACATCGGTGCTTTAACATCAGTTGAAAATGCCACCGATGTTAAAAAATATTTTAACATTGATATTTTTTAAAACGATGTTAAAACTGTTTTTAGACATCAGTTTATAAAATAGCCGTTGTTAATTCTCATTTAAAAAATTTTAAAAATCCCGGGTCACTCTCACCCCTTTATTATACCAAATAACTTCCCCCTTATTTCCACAAAAACCCCCCCCCCCCACCCCCACCCCACCCCACCCCACCCCACCCCACCCCACCCCAACGAAATTTGTATCCCCCAATTTTCCCCTTTTCGCACAATCAACACACTCCGACTCTCTCATTCTCTCTCACGTCCCTCCCTCCCGTCTCTCTCTCCCGTCCCTCTCTGCGTTCTCTCTCTCCCGTCTCACCATCTCTATAACTAAAACCCTAAATTCACCATCTCACCATCTCACCATCTCTGTAGTTGAAACCCTAATTTCACCATCTTTGTACAAATTTAAACCCTAATTGAACGAAACCCAACCGTGGTAAAAAGGAATCGACCTAATTGGGTTTCTTTTTCTTTCGTTTGTTCTTCAATTTGTAAGTTAGTAACAAATTCAATTTCAATTTTGACTTTTGACTCTATTTTTTTCTAACAGATCTGGAGCTTAGAGTTGGTTTTGGCTTTCGATGTAAGCTTACATCTCTGTTATTTGCATTGTAAGCTTATATTTGTTTTCCCCTTTCACTTGTATTTGATTTGTATTTGTTTTTTTTTGTTTTATAAGTATATAGAGATTTACTTTTTATGTTTGTATATATATATATATACTTGTATGTATTGCAAATGATCGATAAAATCTGAATTTTTTGTGTTATAAAATGTTAGTTTTTGATTAATTGGATTATTATTTGCAAACGTAAATTTGTAGCAAGTAACTGTACATTATGTGTCAAACTCAGATTTCATTATTGATCTTGCAGCTTCTTTACGATTACCTCAGGCAAGCTCACCAACTTTTTTGTAAACAATCTACTTTATATTCATTTGGTCTCATTCCAAATATTTCTTGAAAATTAGTTTGCATAGCGTTTTAACTAGGAAAAAGAAATACAATTGCATGCCCTGAAAAATGTGAAGAACGGTATAAGGGTGTTGGGATTAGAGTTTAAAATATGAACTGATGCAAATATTTTTTGATAAATTTGCAAAAACATGTGGTAGAAGAAAGGAATGATCGTGCATTTTTTGTAATTGGAAGCTATAACACGTTCTATATTTGATTCAAGTTTTGTTCAATTCTCACCCCCATTCCGTTCTATCCAAGTAAGAACCGCATTAATTCTTTTTACTGCTATATATTTGTGTTGATAACCTGAAAAAACATGCTAAGCGAGATGTCGTTAAACCATTCTTTGAAGTTGTTGTGCCTAATTGTCATAACTTATTTGGAATGACTAAGACACGTTAGATCCACCAGCTTCTTAATGAGTACTTTCACGCCAAAACAAACTGCTAAAGATGTGGTTACAGGTCATCACTGATTGCAGAAATGCAGCTCAGGAAAATATCTGTTCTATTATGTCTGAGGTCATATTAATATGAGTGGAGCATTTTATTGAAAGTTCATTATAATTTCTACACACATCTGGAGTTGTTTTCTTCTTCAGACCTTGAATTAAAATTATATTTTTCATTCCCTTGCAGATTCTCAATTGGTATGTTGTTCCAGCAATGAAAAACAACAGTGTTGATCATGTTCACAACACCCTGGTTCTTATTCTTTTGATTCAATATGTTCCAAGATTGTTTGTCATGTTTCCTCTAAATCAGAGGATAATTAAAACTACAGGAGTCATTGCTAATACTGCTTGGGCTAGAGCTGCATATAATCTTGTGCTATACATGCTAGCAAGTTATGTAAGATCCTATATTTGCTCTTCCATTAGTAATTGTACTTGAACATTTAGCATTCATACACGAGGAAAACTATGATTGTTTACTATTAATTGCTGGTGCAGGTACTAGGAGCAGCCTGGTATCTAATGTCTATAGGAAGGCAGCATTCATGTTGGAGAGACGAGTGTTATGCGGAGCTACACAGAGTTCCACCTTGCAATTTTACTTTTCTGGATTGTCACAGTTTAGGAGAAATTCAGCGGGCTTACTAGCTGAATTTTACCAAAGTGCTTGATAAATGTGATGCTACTAACCAAGAATCAACATTTAAATTTGGAATGTTTTCGGATGCTTTTACTAGTCAAGTTGCTACGTCCCCGATGTACCAAAAGTATCTGTATAGCCTTTGGTGGGGCTTGAGAAATTTAAGGTGCACCATCTGCCTTCTATTTTTCATACATATATCTTCTTCTCCATAAAGATCCAAGATTAAACTTCTTTCTCTTACTCTTCTATCCAAAATTCCCCCGTCTTTTTTATATTTTTTGTTTATGGTAACTTATATAGACAACGATCGACTACACATGTTAAAGTGTACAATTTCTACTTTGTGCTGCTCCAGATTTCTTAAAAAAATGATCATAAAACTGGTTTAAATGCTGCTAGAAAAAGGCACTCATGACTAATGCAAATTCACATATGACTATCTGAAATACATTACACACTTCTTGGATCAGAGAGTATATCAACATACTAGCTGCCATTCTGGTTAAGTTGTCTGTGTTCTGATGTGTAACCTTTCCGGATGCATTAAAGTTTCTGTTCGTATGCTGATCTATAGATCACAATGAGAACAGTTGTTAATTTTTTTATGCTTATTGCTACCCTATCCAAATTTCTTTCTGAATAGTTACTGTAGTACAAGTCTGATACCCTTTGAATGTGTATAATTTTCCATCCTTCCTTTTGCAGTTCGTATGGACAAAATTTGCAGACTAGTACTTACATTGGCGAGACTTTATTTTGCATCCTCCTATCAGTTGCGGGTTTGGTTCTGTTCGCGCAGTTAATAGGAAACATGCAGGTAACATCTTTTTTTTATCTAGGAGTATTTTCCTTGTCCTAGTATAGTCGATGTTTGAACTAAGGTATGCGACCCTATTATTTGATCGTTGAAATAGTATGACCGATGAATTTTGAGCTAATTTTTATTTTGTGTATTACTTTTTAGTGGGCAACCAAGACTCGACAGAGTTACAAAATGCACGAGCTGTATGAGGTGCGTTTAGATACTATCAAGTTTATTCAAGACAAAATATAAAGCGCTTGGTTGTTTGGTTCCTATGGAAGGATTGAGGCTACAGAAATCAAGGACTCCATTAGCAATCTCAGGGATGCTAACTACAGGATGATGGATGAAAAGCTCCCTCTTCTCACTGTGTCCAAGATGACCAGGTTTTTCTCTAAGGAACCTGAGGTGGCTACATCCTTGAAAACTCTCTCTACAAGAGTGGACAAGGTGGAAGCTACACTTTCTCAAATGCAGAAGGAACAGGAGAAGCAAACTCAGCTACTCACTCAGCTAGTGGCAGCTCAAGGACTCCCAGTCATCTCTCTTGATGCTAACAAAAAGGGGGAGAAATCTAAGGAGCTAAACATTCAAATCACAAAGGTGTTGGTCCCAGCCATTTCACTGGCACAGGAGCCACTAGCAATGGGGGAGTTTGGAAAGAAGAAAAAGGATAGTATTGACCTGATCCAGGAAGCTTCTATGAGGATGAAACTTGCAGAACAAATCAAAGATCACTGGTCCAACATAGAAGCAAGGTTCAAGAACATTACTGAATCTTCAAAGACAGATCAGCCATCAACAAATGTAATGGTGACTGTACAAATGGAGCCACAGTTCAAGAGCTCTTATGCTATAGAGCCCCTTCAGCATGGAATCCTTCAAGATTCAAGAAATGAGAAGGGTCAATCTTCATGCTTTAAGAATGTGGATGCAAGAGGGATGTCTCCAATATCACCTACCAAACCCAAAGGCAAGAACATTGAAAGGATATTTTATCCTGCTCCAAAGCCAGATGAGTTCAAAGTCCTAGGGAAGCTGATCATTGAGAGCAAGGAAAGCAATCATCCAAGCATAAGGAATCAAAGGGCCATCATCTACAGGGACAGCAAGGAAATCTGCATTTGGGTTGGTCACCCAAATTTTACAAAGGCCAAGGCTGAAGAATCTGAAAGGGCAGCAATGCAAGCATTGGCAGTTGATCAAGCACTTGAAGATGAAGAGACCTTTCAGGAAGAAAAAGCCAAGGATGGAGCTAATGAAGCTGAACCAGCAAGGAAAAGTGTAAGGCCACCAAAGGCTAGAGCTAAGAGGAATCTGAACTTTGAAAAAGAGGACTCTCTGGACACTGCTCAAGCCCCTTCCACAACAAGTGCACATCAAATTCCTATTGATCTACCTATTGGAGGAAAGTTGGCCTGTGACCCTGCACACCCTGTCAACTTTCATGATCAACCAATCATGCCAAAGGAGGAGCCTATTGAATTTGATGAAGCCTATTTTCCAAAGTTCCTATTTGAAAAGGATCAACCAATGAAGACAAAGAAAAGGGCTGTCAAGGCAAAGCCAGTATTTGTGAGAAAGCCACAATCTCAGAAACCCCCTACAAATCCAGAGGACTGCATGTACATTGCTGACATCAGGGAAGAATCCAGCTTACATCTTGATTTAGACAACCTGGTGGAAGTAAGGGGCATTGCAGCTTCTCAAAAGTTACCTGAAAGATTGGTTTTCACATACAAGGGTGGTAGAGAACAAATATGGCCTCTCTACAGAATTTTAGGAGAAGACTACCAAACACTACTCACAGTGTTTAGATGCTTGAAGAAAGACTTTGGCTTCACCAAAACAGCCAAGTCTGAGGTGGTCTCCAAGATATGTCAAATAAAGGCTAGCTGGAACAAGCCTGAGGCTCTTCCCAGGATGCTAAGAGTGCCCTCAACAGGAAAGAAGATCCATCTTCAACCTTACTGGATGATGGAATTTAAGGACAAGGACAACTGCAGAAGGTTCTTCAGGATGGAAGACCAGCTGGATAAGGCATCTAATCAAACTCTAAGGTTCATGCAATCCATGCTTGGTGATCAAGATGAAGAAGAGAAGATCTTTTACAGAAGGCTACAGGTCCAGATTGAGGAGAACAACTCTAGGAGAGGGAAGAAGACTATGCCTCAAAGAAGACCAAGATGAATCATTTGCTCAGTCTAGAGGAGCACATTTGGGCATTAGTCTTGTAAGTCTTGTTTTATGTCTAAAACTTTATGAAGCTCAATGCAATTTTTACTTTTATCATGGGTAATATGTCTGAGTGTTTTTGTTATCATCAAGGCTCTTGATTTATGGCTGTTATTCTATCAGTCATAAATTGGGGGAGATTGTTAGGAATATGTTGTTCTTGATGATAATTGTAAAAACACTTAGTAGATTTTGTATTAAGTTATTTTGTAACTGTCAACGAAATGGCATGCTTTGCAGTGTTTCGTTGACAGGAAGCTCATCAACGGAATGAGTGTTGTAGCAATTGCACTGTACAATACTTCACAGTTTGATATGCATTTGATGTGTGTATTAGATAGGTTTCCTAAGTCATGTTGACTAAGTACTAGATAGGCAAAATAGGTTGGTTAATTGTAAGTATATCATGCCTTGTAATTTTGCCTAAGTGAAGACATGTCAACGGTATGAGTTTTACTCTATCAACGAAACAAGAGAAACACCATCAACGAAATGAAGAATAAAGCTATCAACGAAACACATCTCCCTGCTATCAACGAATCATTATTGCTTTTCTGAATAGTTGACAAAGTGATAGTGACAGGTTTCTGAACAGATCTAAAGGTGATGTGGAAGTGTACTTTGCATTGGAAACCATTAAAATGGACATGGGGAATAAGGAAACATCCCAGTTTCCAATTGGGCTCTTGGGAGTGATCATAATAAGCATGAAGACAAAAGCAAGGATCTCCAAGGACCACTGGACAAAGGGATGAAAAGCAAACTATTGGCGGTTATCTTTAGTGTACTTTAGAGTAGCCAAAAATAGTATTGTAAACTTGGGAATATATAACCAAGTGTAGCAGTTAGAAAGAAGTAAGAGAAGAAAAACAAATAGTTTGTATTAGCTATCTTTGAGAGCATTCTTCTCTACAACTCTGTAACTGAGCAGCTGTGTACTTTTGTATCACAGATTATTTCCGCAATAAAAACACTTCAGTTGGATCATCAAACAATCCAACTGAATTATTTATATCTTGTGTTTTTGTTTATTCAGTTCAGTTTCATTTTATCAGTGTTTTAAGTTTAAGAAAATATCAAGAATTGTATTCAACCCCCCCTTCTACAATTCTGTTAGGTCATTTGGGAATAACAATTGGTATCAGAGCGAGCTTCTAACATACAAGAAGTTTAAAGATCAAGACCAAAACAGAAACCATGGTGAAGAAGGATGCATGTGTGAAGATACCAGTTCTTGATAAGGACAATTACTTTCACTGGAAAGTAAAGATGCACTTACATCTCATGTCTATGGATGAGAGATATGTAGACTGCATTGAGAAAGGTCCACACGTTCCCATGAAGGTTGCATCTAGAGTTGGAGTGCCAGATGATGCTCCTGATGTGGAAATTCCAAAACTTGTCTCAGAATGGACTATTGAAGATGTTGCAGAAGTCCATAAAGATAAAAGAACCATGAACATTCTGTTTAATGGTTTGGAGCAAGAGATGTTTGACAATGTCATAAACTGTACGACCTCCAAAGAAGTATGGGACACTATCAGAACACTATGTGAAGGAACTGAGCAAGTAAGGGAGAACAAAATGCAACTCCTTATACAACAATATGAGCACTTTCACTTTAAAGCTGGTGAAACCCTAAATGACACGTTTAGTAGGTTTCAAAAGCTTCTGAATGGATTAAAGTTGTATGGGAGAATCTACCAAACTAAGGACTCAAACCTTAAATTTCTAAGAGCTCTTCCAAAAGAATGGAAGCCTATGACTGTTTCTCTAAGAAACACTCAAGAGTACAAAGATTACAGTCTTGAAAGGCTGTATGGAACATTGAAGACTTATGAGCTGGAAATGGAGCAAGATGAGGAAATTGAAAAGGTACAGAAGAAGGGTGGATCCATTGCATTGATTGCATCTGTGAACCAACTGGAAGATGACACTGAAGAAGCTGCAAAGGCCACAACTAGTCGAGCTAGTTGTAGAAGTGATGTCAGCAAGGGTAAAGGTAAGATGACAGAAGAAGAAGAACCAGAACCAGCCAACTTGGATGACTTAGATGAGATTGATGAACACATTGCTTTTCTATCTAGAAAATTCTCTAAGTTCAAGTTCAAAAGAAACTCAGAAGCAAGGCCACCAAGAAGAGACTTTCAACCTAGCAAAACAAACTGGATTGAAAAGTCTAAATCTAAATGTTTCAATTGTGGAATGCTTGGTCACTTTGCTGGAGACTGCAGAAAGCCCAAGATTGAGAAGAGCAACAGGAAATTTGAGCCTGTTGATTATAAAAAGAAATACTTTGAACTTCTCAAGCAAAAGGAAAAAGCTTTCATGACTCAGGAGTATGATTGGGCTGGTAATGGTGAAGATTCTGATGATGATGTTGAATATGTCAACTTGGCTCTTATGGCTAACAATCATGAGCAGGAAGCAAGCTCCTCAAGCAACCAGGTAACAATTACTAATCTTTCTGAGCTTTCTAAAGAGGAATGCGATAGTGCAGTAAATGAAATGTCTACTGTATTATATAATTTGCGTGTTACTCTTAAATCACTTACCAAAGAGAATTCAAGAATTAAAGAGACTAATTTGCTCTTAAGTGATAGGAATGCAATGTTAGAAACACAGCTCATTGAATTTGAGAAAATGAGATGTGTTAGTAGGGATGCTAAGAAGGAACTTGAGAACGTGTTACAAAGGGAAGAAATTCTTAAGACACAACTAGAAATAGAACAGAGTGTGATTGCTAAATGGAAAGATGCCAGGAATGTGGCTACCAACATCATTAATGTTCAAGGTATGGAATCTTTCTGTGAACAATCATGGAAAAAGAACAAAGAGAAACTAGGGTATGTTTGTGAAACCTTAGAATCAGAAACAGAGTCAACAAACAACAATGATCATGTGTTGGAGGTTGATATGTCAACGAAATGCAATGTTTCGTTGACACATGAACCATCAACCGATCAGGCTGTTTCGTTGACAGACAAAAGAAAAGAGGAACTCACTAGACTTAATAATAAGTATGGTCCTGTCACCAAGAACTTTGTTCAAGGTGAGTCTAGTAAATCAAAGAAAGTTGAGAAGCCTGTTGAGAGAGCTAATGTAGGTCACTTGTCCAACAAGCAATTGAAAGATAAGTTAGAGAATGTTCAAATTGAGGCTAAGGGAAATAAAAGGAATAACAGGAATGGCAAAGTAGGAATTAACAAACACAACAATTACACACCTGATAAATATGCTCCTAGAAAGACATGTGTCAATTGTGGAAGTGTTAGTCATTTATCTACTAACTGCAAATCTGTTAAGAAGACTGTTAATATGAAAATTCCCAAGCCTGCAATGAATAATCTTATGCCTACAATGCCTGTTATGCCTAACATGTTTGCTCCATGTGCACAATTTCAGAATCCATATGCTAACATATCATTTGTACCTAATCCATACATGAATATGTTTAGTATGCCACAAATGCCATGGAATATGAATAATATGTGTGTTCCTTCAAATATGCATGCTGTAAATGAAAATGTGAGCAACAATCAGAAATCAACACCAAGAGTAAAAGTTGATTTAAATCAATCTGAGCCCAAGGTGAAAAATGATATAAAAGGAAAAGCAAAGGCTAACAAAACAGGACCCAAGGAAACTTGGGTACCAAAATCAACTTGATTTGGTTTCATTGTGTGCAGGGAGACAAAAGGAATCTTTGGTACTTGGATAGTGGTTGTTCAAGACACATGACTGGTGATTCTACCCTGCTCACAGAGTTTCAGGAAAGAGCTGGCCCTTGTATTGCTTTTGGAGATGACAGCAAAGGCTACACAAAGGGATATGGCTTGATTTCAAAAGAGAATGTCATCATAGATGAGGTTGCATTGGTGGATGGTCTTAAGCACAATTTGCTTAGTATCAGTCAACTTTGTGACAAAGGTTTTTTTGTTACTTTTTCTAAAGAAGCCTGTGTTGTTTCTAAAGGAGGAAACAACAATGTGGTAATGACTGGATTCAGAAGAGGGAATGTGTACATTGCTGACTTTAGTAGCACAAGTCCAGACACCATCACTTGCCTTTTCAGCAAAGCAAGCAAGGATGAAAGTTGGCTATGGCACAAGAAATTATCTCATCTGAATTTCAAGGTTATGAATGATTTGGTAAGGAAGGATCTTGCTAGAGGAATTCCACAGGTGGAGTTTTCCAAGGATGGTTTGTGTGATGCCTGTCAAAAAGGGAAACAAAAGAAGGCATCATTCAAAAGCAAGACAGAGTCATCAATTGTCCATCAGCTTGAGTTACTTCATATGGATCTGTTTGGCCCTGTAAATGTCATGTCTATTTCAAAGAAGAAATATTGTCTTGTGATTGTTGATGATTTTTCTAGATTTACTTGGACCTTCTTTTTACATTCTAAAGATGAGGCAAGTGAAATCATTATCAATCACATCAAGATGGTAAACAATCATCCTGACTTGAAAGTAAGAAGGATCAGGAGTGACAATGGGACAGAATTCAAGAATTCAAGCATGAAGATGTTCTGTGAAGAAAATGGTATTATGCATGAGTTTTCAGCAGCAAGGACACCACAGCAAAATGGTGTAGTTGAAAGGAAAAACAGAACACTTATTGAAGCTGCCAGGACAATGCTAGATGAATCAAAGTTACCAACTTATTTTTGGGCTGAGGCAGTTAACACAGCTTGCTTCACTCAGAATATTTCTTTGATTAATCAGGCCAAGGGAATGACCCCTTATCAACTACTCAAAAGAAAGAAGCCACTATTGGATTTTCTTCATGTCTTTGGATGCAAGTGCTTTGTTCTGAGAAATCAAGCTGAACATTTGGGGAAATTTGAAGCAAAGGCAGATGAAGCAATATTTGTGGGATATGCAGCAGGGAAAGCTTACAGAGTCTATAATCTCAGAACCAACATTGTTATGGAATCTGTACATGTTGTTTTTGATGATCTCAAAATTCAAGGTCTCTGTGATGAAGGTTTCCATGAAAGTCTCTCTTTTGAGAATGAGGAAGGAGATCGAATGAATCATGTTAAGACTACTGAGAAACAGCCTAAAGTTGTTGTATCTAGCACAGATGAGAGCAGCAGTGAAGATGAAATTGCTGCATTAAGATTGAAAAGAATAGCTGCTAGTAGACCAAATGGTCATTTCGTTGACAGTCAAGATGGTGGTTTCGTTGACAGTCAAAATGAGCGTTTCGTTGACAGCCAAAACAGTCATACCGTTGAAGGTCATAGAAATGTCTCAAGAAGTGATCATTTAGGGACAACAAACTCAGGGGGAGTTTCTCAAGGACAAATATCCAATCAAGGCAATCATGATCATGAAGCTACCTCGTCTAGAGCAAATCTACCTCCCTCAAGAAAATGGACTAAAGATCATCCCTTTGAACTTATTATAGGTGATGTTTCTTCAAAAGTCCAAACTAGAAGAGCAACTCAAGAAGAATGTCTATATAGCAGCTTTCTGTCTCAAGATGAGCCAAAGAAAGTTGAGGATGCACTTCTAGATCCAGATTGGGTTTTGGCTATGCAAGAAGAGCTAAACCAATTTGAAAGGAACAATGTTTGGAAGCTGGTGCCCAAGCCTAAGGACAGGAGTGTAATAGGCACAAAATGGGTGTTCAGAAACAAGATGGATGAAAATGGCATAGTCACAAGGAACAAAGCAAGACTAGTTGCAAAAGGCTACTCACAGGAAGAAGGAATTGATTTTGATGAAACATTTGCTCCTGTTGCAAGACTAGAAGCAATAAGGATTTTCCTAGCCTATGCAGCCCATGCCAATTTCAAAGTCTATCAAATGGATGTGAAAAGTGCTTTTCTGAATGGGGAATTGGAAGAGGAGGTCTATGTAAATCAACCTCCTGGTTTTGAAGATGATGATTTTCCAGAATATGTTACTTCCTCCTCAAAGCACTCTATGGTTTGAAACAAGCACCGAGAGCCTGGTATGACACACTCTCACGGTTTCTTCTTGAGAATCACTTCACTAGAGGTACTGTAGATAAAACTCTTTTTCACAGGATTGTGAATGGCTCTACTATACTTGTTCAAATTTATGTAGATGACATAATCTTTGGGTCTACAGATGTGAAACTTTGTCAAAAGTTTGCCAAGCTTATGCAAAGTAAATATGAAATGAGCATGATGGGAGAATTAACTTACTTTCTTGGTCTTCAAGTGAAGCAAGTTAATGAAGGCATTTTCATTAGTCAAACAAAATATATTCATGATTTATTAAAGAAATTTAACTTAATGGAATGCTCTCCTGCCAAAACTCCCATGCCCACAGCCACCAAACTTGAATTGAATACTAAGGAAAAATCTGTGGGCATTTCAAGTTACAGAGGCATGGTAGGCTCACTTTTGTATTTAACAGCTAGTAGACCTGATATTATGTTTGCTACATGTCTATGTGCTAGATTTCAGGCTGATCCTAGGGAATCCCATTTAGTTGCTATTAAAAGGATTTTCAGATATCTCAAGGGAACACCAAACCTTGGCATTTGGTATCCTAGAGAATCTGGTTTTGAACTAATTGGTTATTCAGATGCAGATTATGCAGGATGTAAAATTGACAGGAAAAGCACAACAGGCACCTGTCAATTCTTAGGAAACAAGCTTGTGTCATGGTTCAGCAAGAAACAAAACTCAGTTTCCACCTCCACAGCTGAGGCTGAGTATATTGCAGCTGGAAGTTGTTGTGCACAGATTTTATGGATAAAAAATCAATTACTTGATTATGGATTAAGAGTTGAGAAAATTCCTATTTTCTGTGACAACACTAGTGCCATTGCCATTACTGAGAATCCAGTGCAGCATTCAAGAACCAAGCACATTGACATCAAGTACCATTTCATTAGAGAACATGTTATGAATGGTACTGTGGAGTTACATTTTGTTCCAAGTGAACAACAACTTGCAGACATCTTTACCAAGCCACTTGATGAATCTACATTCTCAAGATTAGTAAGTGAGCTAGGTATGCTAAATTTCTCTTAATTATTTTTTGAGATATTTGCAAGTCATAATGCAGCCAGAAATTTGCTATGATTTTCTGTGATTTAATTTTCTCAGGAAAAAGTAAAATTTTGTCTAAGTCAAAATAACTATGCCAACGAAACAAACCATTTCGTTGACAATCTTAGCATTTTTCTGGGTGTTTCGTTGATAGCTCTTTTATGTCAACGAAACACAGCTGTATCAACGAAACAGACGGGACTTTAAACGCCCAATTCTGATTCGTTGATTTAGCGCTCTTAATCTGAACCGTTGAAAACTGACACGTCTTTTACCACGATCTATGCATACATCCATGTAAGTATAAATCATGGTAATACTTTAAGAGTAACGGTTATATTTTTTTTAAGCCAATCCAGTAATTTACTTTTATTATTGGACTCATTTTCTGAGAATTTTTGGGGGAGTATTTAAGAAATTCTATTTTCTTTAATTCTTTTTTACCTGCTCTCAAAAAATTCCAAAGGTTTTTCTCTCTCTTTCTCTCTAACAAGCAACTCAGTTCGAAGTTTTATCTCACTCAACAATGGCACCCATAGTCAAGCTTATGTCTGCTGGAGGGTTCATCTATGAGAAGAACAACTCCATCCCTTTTGTTGCAAAGGAAAACCCGAACAGACTTTTCTTCAAAATGATGGATTTCATGAAGAATTGCAAGTTGAGCTATGCAATGTTCCACTCTACACCAATCTACAATGAAATAATTGAGGAAATTTGGACCTCATGTGAATATAATGGAACAAATTGCACTCTGCAATTCACTCTCCAAGGTAATGAGTACATAGTTAATTCTGATGTTTTGCAAGCATGTTTACATATTCCTGATAATAACTGTGATGCTTTGCCTACTAACACTGAAATAACTACCATGCTAAATTCTATAAACTACTCTTTGCCTACTGATAACTTAGGTAAGATTATTAGGAGAGGTTTGGTTAGGGAATACAGTTATTTAGCTGATGCATTCATTAAGGTCTTTTCTGGAAAGATTAGTAATTTTGATGCATTAACTAACTCTATGTTAATTCTCCTAACCATGCTTCTAAATGATAGATATTACAACTTTAGCACCCAACTTATGTATGAAATTGGTGCTAAGTTGGGTGATAAGGCAAATAGGAAGAAAAATATCTATTATGCAAGGTTTCTGATGATGCTGGCTAATCATGTTAGTCCAGCACCATTAGTTATCTCTAACCCTAATGCCAGGTTTGAGTGCTTTGTACAAGAAAAGAGAGTATTGACAGACATACTGAGGCTGAACTACAATGGTGATGTTCCAGTGGTGTATCTGCCAATCATTGAGGTAACTACTATTATCCCTGTTAGTATAGCTGTTACTTCTATTGTCTCCTCCAACCTTGTTGCTATGGAGTCTGTAGCTGTGACCCAACAGGCTCCTGCCTCTGCAACTAAATCAAAATCAAAGAAATCCTCCAAGCCAACCTCAGGTGCTTCTCAAAAGGCACCTGTTGTAAAAACTACCACACAACCTAAGGGGAGTGAGTCTGGAGTTGTGAGAGGTGAGGGAAGGGGTGAAAATCAAAGAAACCCCAAGAATAAGGAAGGTGAGGTAAGTGTTTCCCAGCCTAGCCCCATTGTGTCTTCCCAACAAGGCACAATGAGTAAAATGGATTTAAACACAAGTCTAATTGCATCCTCCCAAAAGGATGTGATTATTGAAACAAGCTCTTCACCTAGAGCACAGTCCAAAAGGGTAAGGGACACTTCAAGCCCACAGTCTACATTTTCCCAATACCAAAGGAGAGTGAAGCAAAAGACCAAGGGTTCACAGGGTGCACACACACTGGAAGCAACACTTCCAGTTTCTCAAATTCAGTTTGATGTAACCCCTATTATTACTCTGGGGTTACAGTCCCACTCTCTAAACATTAATCTTGATTTATCTCCATCCAATTCACCAACTCAATCTTTAGATGTGGACATGATCCATACATCTTTTCCTGATTCTCCAACTCTAATCTTGGAGAAGCCCCACTCTGAAGCTGATGGTCATCACTTATTAAGTGATTTGTTGGGCCATCAACCAAGTTTTTCTGAAACTGCAAGAGAATCTGTGGACCCCAATCTCAAATCAATCACCACAGATTCTACTGTAATTTCACTTTCTCAAAATGCTTTATTGACTTCATCAACGAAACAGCCTCTTTCGTTGACAAGTGTTTCTCCATCAACGGTACCTATACCGTTGACAGTTCAAACTACCATTTCGTTGATAGGTCATTCTACACCTTTTACTGAAAATCAAGTTGTTTCCACAACTAGTGTAGATGACCTGGTGGTAGTTGAGACACTTTTAGGTTTGAAAGGGAGTGAAATTGAGAGGCTGGCTTGCAGCCAGGCAAAAGGAGAGAATGAGAGTGAGAGGCTGGCTATTTCTTCCAGCCAGGCAAAAGGAGAGATTGAGAGTACCACCTTAGTAGGTGAAGGTGAGGGTGTGAGAGGTGTGAGCCATGGGGAGCCCATGATGCAAGAAAAGAGTGGAGAGAGAGAAGGGACTACAGGAGCAATAAGGGTGGAAGCAGCCATTGCTACTCACTCAGCTAGTGGCAGCTCAAGGACTCCCAGTCATCTCTCTTGATGCTAACAAAAAGGGGGAGAAATCTAAGGAGCTAAACATTCAAATCACAAAGGTGTTGGTCCCAGCCATTTCACTGGCACAGGAGCCACTAGCAATGGGGGAGTTCCACCTTGCAATTTTACTTTTCTGGATTGTCACAGTTTAGGAGAAATTCAGCGGGCTTACTAGCTGAATTTTACCAAAGTGCTTGATAAATGTGATGCTACTAACCAAGAATCAACATTTAAATTTGGAATGTTTTCGGATGCTTTTACTAGTCAAGTTGCTACGTCCCCGATGTACCAAAAGTATCTGTATAGCCTTTGGTGGGGCTTGAGAAATTTAAGGTGCACCATCTGCCTTCTATTTTTCATACATATATCTTCTTCTCCATAAAGATCCAAGATTAAACTTCTTTCTCTTACTCTTCTATCCAAAATTCCCCCGTCTTTTTTATATTTTTTGTTTATGGTAACTTATATAGACAACGATCGACTACACATGTTAAAGTGTACAATTTCTACTTTGTGCTGCTCCAGATTTCTTAAAAAAATGATCATAAAACTGGTTTAAATGCTGCTAGAAAAAGGCACTCATGACTAATGCAAATTCACATATGACTATCTGAAATACATTACACACTTCTTGGATCAGAGAGTATATCAACATACTAGCTGCCATTCTGGTTAAGTTGTCTGTGTTCTGATGTGTAACCTTTCTGGATGCATTAAAGTTTATGTTCGTATGCTGATCTATAGATCACAATGAGAACAGTTGTTAATTTTTTTATGCTTATTGCTACCCTATCCAAATTTCTTTCTGAATAGTTACTGTAGTACAAGTCTGATACCCTTTGAATGTGTATAATTTTCCATCCTTCCTTTTGCAGTTCGTATGGACAAAATTTGCAGACTAGTACTTACATTGGCGAGACTTTATTTTGCATCCTCCTATCAGTTGCGGGTTTGGTTCTGTTCGCGCAGTTAATAGGAAACATGCAGGTAACATCTTTTTTTTATTTAGGAGTATTTTCCTTGTCCTAGTATAGTCGATGTTTGAACTAAGGTATGCGGCCCTATTATTTGATCGTTGAAATAGTATGACCGATGAATTTTGAGCTAATTTTTATTTTGTGTATTACTTTTTAGTGGGCAACCAAGACTCGACAGAGTTACAAAATGCACGAGCTGTATGAGGTGCGTTTAGATACTATCAAGTTTATTCAAGACAAAATATAAAGCGCTTGGTTGTTTGGTTCCTATGGAAGGATTGAGGCTACAGAAATCAAGGACTCCATTAGCAATCTCAGGGATGCTAACTACAGGATGATGGATGAAAAGCTCCCTCTTCTCACTGTCTCCAAGATGACCAGGTTTTTCTCTAAGGAACCTGAGGTGGCTACATCCTTGAAAACTCTCTCTACAAGAGTGGACAAGGTGGAAGCTACACTTTCTCAAATGCAGAAGGAACAGGAGAAGCAAACTCAGCTACTCACTCAGCTAGTGGCAGCTCAAGGACTCCCAGTCATCTCTCTTGATGCTAACAAAAAGGGGGAGAAATCTAAGGAGCTAAACATTCAAATCACAAAGGTGTTGGTCCCAGCCATTTCACTGGCACAGGAGCCACTAGCAATGGGGGAGTTTGGAAAGAAGAAAAAGGATAGTATTGACCTGATCCAGGAAGCTTCTATGAGGATGAAACTTGCAGAACAAATCAAAGATCACTGGTCCAACATAGAAGCAAGGTTCAAGAACATTACTGAATCTTCAAAGACAGATCAGCCATCAACAAATGTAATGGTGACTGTACAAATGGAGCCACAGTTCAAGAGCTCTTATGCTATAGAGCCCCTTCAGCATGGAATCCTTCAAGATTCAAGAAATGAGAAGGGTCAATCTTCATGCTTTAAGAATGTGGATGCAAGAGGGATGTCTCCAATATCACCTACCAAACCCAAAGGCAAGAACATTGAAAGGATATTTTATCCTGCTCCAAAGCCAGATGAGTTCAAAGTCCTAGGGAAGCTGATCATTGAGAGCAAGGAAAGCAATCATCCAAGCATAAGGAATCAAAGGGCCATCATCTACAGGGACAGCAAGGAAATCTGCATTTGGGTTGGTCACCCAAATTTTACAAAGGCCAAGGCTGAAGAATCTGAAAGGGCAGCAATGCAAGCATTGGCAGTTGCTCAAGCACTTGAAGATGAAGAGACCTTTCAGGAAGAAAAAGCCAAGGATGGAGCTAATGAAGCTGAACCAGCAAGGAAAAGTGTAAGGCAACCAAAGGCTAGAGCTAAGAGGAATCTGAACTTTGAAAAAGAGGACTCTCTGGACACTGCTCAAGCCCCTTCCACAACAAGTGCACATCAAATTCCTATTGATCTACCTATTGGAGGAAAGTTGGCCTGTGACCCTGCACACCCTGTCAACTTTCATGATCAACCAATCATGCCAAAGGAGGAGCCTATTGAATTTGATGAAGCCTATTTTCCAAAGTTCCTATTTGAAAAGGATCAACCAATGAAGACAAAGAAAAGGGCTGTCAAGGCAAAGCCAGTATTTGTGAGAAAGCCACAATCTCAGAAACCCCCTACAAATCCAGAGGACTGCATGTACATTGCTGACATCAGGGAAGAATCCAGCTTACATCTTGATTTAGACAACCTGGTGGAAGTAAGGGGCATTGCAGCTTCTCAAAAGTTACCTGAAAGATTGGTTTTCACATACAAGGGTGGTAGAGAACAAATATGGCCTCTCTACAGAATTTTAGGAGAAGCCTACCAAACACTACTCACAGTGTTTAGATGCTTGAAGAAAGACTTTGGCTTCACCAAAACAGCCAAGTCTGAGGTGGTCTCCAAGATATGTCACATAAAGGCTAGCTGGAACAAGCCTGAGGCTCTTCCCAGGATGCTAAGAGTGCCCTCAACAGGAAAGAAGATCCATCTTCAACCTTACTGGATGATGGAATTTAAGGACAAGGACAACTGCAGAAGGTTCTTCAGGATGGAAGACCAGCTGGATAAGGCATCTAATCAAACTCTAAGGTTCATGCAATCCATGCTTGGTGATCAAGATGAAGAAGAGAAGATCTTTTACAGAAGGCTACAGGTCCAGATTGAGGAGAACAACTCTAGGAGAGGGAAGAAGACTATGCCTCAAAGAAGACCAAGATGAATCATTTGCTCAGTCTAGAGGAGCACATTTGGGCATTAGTCTTGTAAGTCTTGTTTTATGTCTAAAACTTTATGAAGCTCAATGCAATTTTTACTTTTATCATGGGTAATATGTCTGAGTGTTTTTGTTATCATCAAGGCTCTTGATTTATGGCTGTTATTCTATCAGTCATAAATTGGGGGAGATTGTTAGGAATATGTTGTTCTTGATGATAATTGTAAAAACACTTAGTAGATTTTGTATTAAGTTATTTTGTAACTGTCAACGAAATGGCATGCTTTGCAGTGTTTCGTTGACAGGAAGCTCATCAACGGAATGAGTGTTGTAGCAATTGCACTGTACAATACTTCACAGTTTGATATGCATTTGATGTGTGTATTAGATAGGTTTCCTAAGTCATGTTGACTAAGTACTAGATAGGCAAAATAGGTTGGTTAATTGTAAGTATATCATGCCTTGTAATTTTGCCTAAGTGAAGACATGTCAACGGTATGAGTTTTACTCTATCAACGAAACAAGAGAAACACCATCAACGAAATGAAGAATAAAGCTATCAACGAAACACATCTACCTGCTATCAACGAATCATTATTGCTTTTCTGAATAGTTGACAAAGTGATAGTGACAGGTTTCTGAACAGATCTAAAGGTGATGTGGAAGTGTACTTTGCATTGGAAACCATTAAAATGGACATGGGGAATAAGGAAACATCCCAGTTTCCAATTGGGCTCTTGGGAGTGATCATAATAAGCATGAAGACAAAAGCAAGGATCTCCAAGGACCACTGGACAAAGGGATGAAAAGCAAACTATTGGCGGTTATCTTTAGTGTACTTTAGAGTAGCCAAAAATAGTATTGTAAACTTGGGAATATATAACCAAGTGTAGCAGTTAGAAAGAAGTAAGAGAAGAAAAACAAATAGTTTGTATTAGCTATCTTTGAGAGCATTCTTCTCTACAACTCTGTAACTGAGCAGCTGTGTACTTTTGTATCACAGATTATTTCCGCAATAAAAACACTTCAGTTGGATCATCAAACAATCCAACTGAATTATTTATATCTTGTGTTTTTGTTTATTCAGTTCAGTTTCATTTTATCAGTGTTTTAAGTTTAAGAAAATATCAAGAATTGTATTCAACCCCCCCTTCTACAATTCTGTTAGGTCATTTGGGAATAACAGAATTTGATAATTAGCTTTGCGATGCAAGTTTTGTTGAATTGGTAATTAGCTTTGCCATACAAGTTTTGTTGTATTGGTAATTAGTTTGCGATGCAAATTTTGTTGAATTGGTATTGAATTGGTAATCAGGGGACAATGTAAATTAACATCACAGGCATAATTTTGTACTTTTAAACCCGATGTGGAAACCAAACTTAACCAATTTCTAAAGTAACAAAGACATCAGTGTACACTTAAAAATCGATGTTAAATGAACTGTGTACTTAAAACTCAAACCAGAAAACCGAAGTTAAACGGGACATATAACATTGCAACAAATTCAAAAACGGATGTCTAAACATTGAAGTGTTAATAATATACATTTGTGATGAATTTGTGTCAATGACATCAGAATTTGTTATGTAAACGATGTGGTTTTATATAATAGACATCACTGAAAAACCGATGTCTAAACACTCTGACATTTAATAACACCCACGTAGACATCGGTTGGTTGTTTAGAAAGATATCGGGTAATAGCCGATGTTATATCTACTTTTTATAGTAGTGAATGATTGCATTAGATCTAAAATGTTATAATTGGTACTAAAAATATATTTGTAATATTATGTGTTTCTTAATTAGCCACTCTTTTCTGTCACTTGCATTTTATTTTTGGAGTGAAAGTTTTGAAAAAAAAATTAAAAAAATTTCACTAGCATTTACTTACTTAATTCCTTAAAAAATATTCAGGAGCAGTTAACATTATTTGCTTTCTACTACACATATTTTTTTATTTATTTTTTTAAAATTCGGGAGTAAGATATTAGTATTTAAGTGAAAACCATGGCTTATTAACTAGGGTCCCGGTCCCCAGCAGTCGTTTGCTGGGGACGTTTTTTTTAACATACGGTTTCTGCACCGTTGGATGGACCATCCAACGGCTGGGGTTTAAAAAAAAATCGCACCGTACCGCGGAAAGTTTCTGCGGTACGGGCTTATTACGTTTTTGCCCCTCCCCCCGTACCGCGGAAAGTTTCCGCGGTACGTCTCCTGTTCCCATATCTCCCGCAGCCATGTGTACTTGTTTGCTCAAACCTAAACACACATAAACAACAAAAAACTGAGCTTCTCTGTCGATTTTGATCTACATTTAAGGTATCATTTTCACCATTTTTAAGGTATCATTTCTCTCTACATTTGTTGTTTGTTTTATTATGGCTGATAAAATATTTGCTCGTATGTTTGGTTCAAAATATAAAAATGAAAAAGGAAAGAAAAAAGAAAAAAATGAGCATGTTTTACATCTTGATGATTTAAGCATGAATGAAGATTTAGATGAGCCTACAACCCCTCAATTTGTGTATAATGATGAGTTTTTAGAAAATTTTGGAAAAAATGAGGAGTTTATTAATATTGATGAAGATGAGGAATTTGTTGATGTTAAGGAAGATGATGATAATGTAAATGGTGAAAATGAAGATGCTGATATAGGCGATGATGTATATGAAAATGTAGATGGTAATGGGGTTCCTTATATGAATCAATTGTTTCATACTTTGGAGGATGCATGTAATTTTTTTAGGGCTTATGCTTTAAAAAATGGATTTCCCATTAAGATCCAATCTACCCAAAGACGTACCAAAAGTAATGAAATTTATGCCCGTCTCTATGTTTGTAGACTTTCGGGAAAAATTGATGTTGGGGAAAGTAGTAATCCTACTAAACGACGTAGAGAAATTTTTCCTAAAAGTGATTGCAAAGTAAGGATGTATGTGAATTATCGAAAGAAGTTGAGTCTTTGGGAGATAACTACTCTTGAGTTAAACCACAATCACGGTGTAGTGACTCCTAGCAAGATGAACTTGTTGCAACGTGAAAAACGTGTGAATACCGCCACAAAGAGTTTGATTAAAACTCTTTATGGTTCGGGAATTCGTAACTGTCAAGTAATGAATGTCATTGGTAATATTCACGGAGGTAATGATAAAGTTGGATTCGGAAGTCAACATGTTAGAAATGTTATACGAGATGAGAGAAAGAAAAGGTTTGAACATAGTGATGTTCATGGCGCGTTAGACTTGTTACATAGGTTTCATGAAGAAAGTGGGTCAAATTTTTTTATTAGGACACAAGTTGATGAAGAGCAACGGTTGAAATGTCTTGTTTGGGTTGATCCTAGATGTTTAATGGCGTATGAAAATTTTGGTGATGTTGTTGCATTTGACACCACATATCGGACAAATAGATATGCCATGCCCTTTGTTCCTTTTACCGGGGTTAACCATCATTATCAATCAGTGATATTTGGTTTTGCATTGATGAGGGATGAACTTGCAACAACTTTTCAGTGGATTTTGAGTACTTGGCTCGAAGCTGTGGGGAATAAGCATCCAATGACTATAATTACAGACCAAGATCAAGCCATGGCAAGTGCTATTGCACATGTACTCCCCAAATCCACCCATTTGTTGTGCTCATGGCACATAAGCAACAAATTCCCTGAAAAACTATCCCACTATTATTCAACTTTTCCAGACTTCAAAGTGGACTTTAACAATTGTATTTACAACTCCATGATTGAAGATGATTTTGAGGCTAGATGGGAAACGTTGATCGAAAAGTATGATTTGCAAGAACATACATGGTTAAAGGGGTTGTATGAGTTGAAAGAGAAGTGGATCATTGCATACACCAGAAACACCTTTTCAGCGGGTCAGAATACTACTTCAAGGAGTGAGAGTATGAATTCTTTCTTTGATAGTTATGTGAGTTCTGCCACAGGGTTGAAAGAATTTGTTTAAAATGCTCAAAAAGCATTGGCAAGACAATTTGTACGGGAGAAAGAAGAAGATTATGTCACATGTACTTTAAAGCGTCCTATGAAATTATATAGTGGCTTGGAGTATGATGGTGCCAAAATTTATACCAAGGAGATGTTTAGAAAATTTCAAGATGAATTGGTTCAAGCTTCTTTGTACTATGTGATGAAAGATATTAAATCTTGTGAAGAAGGGGAGAAAAAAGGTGACTTAGATACCTATTATTGTTGTTATAGGCAAGAATTAGGGCCATCTTCAAAATTAAATTATGTTGCATTCAACAAAGAAGCTTTGACTGGGATGTGTATGTGTAGAATGGTTGAACATTTGGGGATACCGTGTCGTCACATATTGGCCGTATTGAATAAAAAACGAATCCCCCAAATTCCCCAATCTTTCATAATTCGTCGTTGGACTATGCATGCTAATCGAGTAGACGGTGTGTTGCCTTACGAATTGAACATCGGAGAAACACATGATATGACCTCAACCGATAGATTTAATAGCATGACAATGCTCACGATGAGTTTTTGTCATAGTAGCATTGCATCACAAGAACGATATGACTATGCCGTTGAGGTCATGAATCGAGAAATACCAATTTTGGAACGTATGAGTGTTGATGGAGTTCCTTCACATGAAAGCAAAGAAAATCCTCATGATGGAAGTGGTGATAACTACAAAGAACCACTTCTTGACCCTATTGTGTCCCAAACCAAAGGGAGGAAAAAAGTCGTTCGTTTCAAAAGTCCAACGGAAGTTCTTGGTAAAAAGAAGGCCCCAAGAAAGTGCAACAAATGTAACATGCAAGGACATGATAAAAGAAATTGTCCTGACCTCGTTTTCCCTAAAAAAACTCAATATGAGTAGTTCAATTTGTAACGATTTCTTGTAATTTTTAATGTATGATTTTTATTCTAATTTGTAGTGATGATGATATTTGTTTCAATTTATAATTGCTTTATTCATATTTTGTATTGTAGTTGAATACATGGCTAGCGAGAATGATGGAGATAACATTTCCGATCATAGTTGTGACTCTCGTTGTAGTTGCGATTGGGATTGGTTTAACCTTACGGAGGACCAACAAACACAAGTTGACGAGTGCTATAGACTAGCCGATGCTTATTGTGGAGATAGCCTTCCCAATGACTCTCCTCCAATCACTCAAATTCCACAACCTCCCCTAATTGGCACTTCTAATCCTCAACCAATCACTCAAATTCCACAACCTCCCCTAATTGGCACTTCCAATCCTCAACCAATCACTCAAATACCACAACCTCCCAAAATTGATTACAAAAGTAAGGAGTGGAAGGATTGTAAAATGTTCATATCTAGTGGTGGTAAGATTTTTTCCATTTTTTGTTCATTCAAATTTTGTCAATAAATTTGATAATTATTAATCCATTTATTTTGTAGATGCAGATTATTTTGCTGAAAAGCACCCTAATCCAATGATGATAGAATGTAGAATTGATGATTCCGTTAAAATGAAGACTCTTAAAGGAATATCAAAATATGCCTTTGACGAGTATGATGACTTTGTAGGCATTGACACCATCCGGGTTGATTTTGCGAAAGAATGGATTGTAAGTATCCGTGACTCGGAGTTATTTGGTAAAAGAATCATCGTAATAGATGACGGAACATGTCAAGTTCAATGTTACCTTCGATTGGACAAGGATAAGTACCCACTCATACGTAAACCGGTTGAAGTCGGACGTGTAATGCTCCTTTACAAAATATGTTGTCAATTTGAGGTCACATTTATGAAGGATGTTATAGATTACGAAAATTTCACATTTCATGGTGGCTATTCAAATATACTAGGCGTATTTTAGAAGTTCAAGACTCCTTTATTGCTATGTATTTTAGAAGTTCAAGACTCCTTCATTGCTATGTATTTTAGAAGTTCAAGACTCCTTCATTGCTTTGTATTTTTTCGGTTTTTATGAATTTTTTATTTTTTTTTAATTTAATTGAATTTCAATTATTTTTCTTTCAAATCTCAATTGTTATTAAGTTTTAAGATTTTAGGTGTAGTTTTATAATTTTTTAGAATAATCTAAGACCAACTTTGAAAATTTAAGGAAAAGAGGCAGTGAAAATTTCAGGAAAAGAGGGAGTTGCTCTGTTTTTGCTCTGTTTTAGACTGCGCAGTATGTAGTTTCCAGACCGTACCGCGGAAAGTTTCCGCGGTACGTCCTGGAACCTGCAGACTGTGCAGTCTGAAAACAGAGCAACTCCCTGTAAACTTACAACCAAGCCAAACCAAGCCAAGCCAAGCCAAGCGAAGCAAGCAAAAATTTAAACTTAAGAAAAACAGCATTTTCAAACTACAATTATGCTACAAACCAACCAAGCCAACCAAGAAAGCAAAACTACAAACTTAGCAAATAGTATGTCGGAATCATTTAAAATTAAAACTACAATTTCAAAGAAAAACTACAAACTACAATTTCAAAGAAAAACTACAAACTACAATTCATGATGCTTGCGCATACGAATACCAGATATGCCTCTTGCCTTTCCTTTTTGAAGCTCAGTTGCTATTCTATATCGGAACGTGTCAACTAATTCTTGTGACCAAGCTTGGATCGAAGTTAGATCATAACCTTGCAACATCAAATCCATGTATTTCATGACAAAAATACCGCAATCGTTGCAATTCTTTTGCTTCGGTCTAGAAGGTAGAGCCATTATCTCAACCAAAGAAGGATCACGTTTCTTTTGAGGATTTAGCTTAAGTAATAACCTCGGCAATAACCATGACTGCAATATATTTTAACAAAAAAACATTAAAACAATACATAAGAGTTAAAAACTACCATAAAATAAAAAAGAAGTTAGGATTCATACCACAACTTGTATATCCTCTTGATAATCAGGTTCATCATTCAATGAATCGAGAATGACAGCGTTAAAGTTTTTGGTTGAAAACATGAAAAGGACCCAATGAGCATTTCCAACACAACACGGGGTGAAAATGTAGTCCGCCTCGATGACAGAGGGCCCAATGGTTGCACAAGCAAAACCATTAAAAAACCGTAAAGCTGAATGCCATGCCTTTGTCTCCTCATCCTCACCCTTCCTAGCTGCTTGTCTTAATTTCTTCATTTGTTCCTTCCCAAGCACAATGAAATAAGGATCCATGAAGTAGTAAACTGGCTTCCTCTCCTATATGTTTCCATTGTGGATGTCCTCCTCCCGGTCTCGTAGCAATCCCTGAAAATATATGGTAAGGCAAGTGTACAAATATGTACGGAACATATAAATGCAACAAAATATATACATGTCGAAAAATATACCATGTAAGAGTAAATAATCCTGTCATCAACCCATGAACCGGGAGCCAGGCTCTGCATCGCAGCCTCTGATATATGATGCCCACAGACGTCAAATCCTCCTTGTAACTGGGGCTTCTTCCCAAAGGCCCATCCCCAATCATCATATATATTTTTCTGCTTTCGCATATCTAAAGTCTTCGTTATGATCCACTTTTCCCCCTTCATTCTACGGGATGGTAACTTCGAAGGCCTGCTAGACGAAGTTGCAGCACTATTAAGGGGAACCTGAGACTCATATTGGGATGGTTGTGTCATCTCAATAACATCGTGGTTAGGAATTGAGGCAACAGTAGGCTCGGGAGGCTGAGAATCTTGTGCAGAGTCGTCTAATGACAGTGGCTTAATATTCTCGAACTTTGGATGTTTATAAGCGGGCCCTTTGATTTTCTTCATCAATCTTGTGAAAGGGCTTAGGAAGGTATCTGAAAGCTTTCCAAGCTCCTCCACAAATTCAGCTGGAACCCTAGAATCCAACTTCTTAAGCATATCAAGACCAGCTATCATCTACAAAACAATCAGAATTTAGTAATACAGTGTGTGCAATATATATATTTTTATGAAAGTAGTAAGTAATTCAAACTTAAGAAGGATGGAATACTTACAACTCGGTATCCCTCAAGGGTATCATACAACTCCCTCGTAGTGTACTGAGACTGGGGGACAGGTTCTGGCTTCCCTACACGGGTACGACTAATATCTGAATACCAAGTCATGTACTCAGCCTCAGATACAACGTTAACATTTTCATCAACCACCCCTTCTAACTCCGAACAAAATCTAGCCCACCTACAAATATCTACAAACCACCGAATCATCCAATCCTCACCGACAAATGTGGCTGCCTTAGGCTGCCTATACGCTAGCATGTTAACAGGAACCTGGGGAATCTGTGGGCTAGAACCAAACTGCCTAATCACTCTTTCCGGGTGTTGCCACTCAACCACATCAAAACATACCAAGGACACTCGAGCATTTACAGCTATCTGCGCCTGTAACATCTCCCAGTCTAAACTCTCGTCAAATCTAGCATATGGTCTCCACACAATATCATCGCCAGCAACTCCATCAAACTCACCTCTATAAAATGGTAGACTATGGTGTGGACCTGACTGTCGTCTCTTTTTATTAACACCCTGAAGAGAAGAATATGCCCAACCCTCTGCAACCGGATAATCCTCATGATTGGGGTCCCGTTGAGGAACACCAACGCGAGGAAATCTCTCATATGACCACACCTCCAACAACCAAACACAAGCAGCAACAGTCTTACTATTCTTCCTTGCAGCAATCTCCAAACCTCTATACAAATGAGCTAACACGGCTGCACCCCAAGCATAGTTAGGAATCTCCCGAATGTTAAGTAGAGGCTGAATGTTTCTGACATGCACTGTAGCTTTGTCCTTCAAAGGAAACAGAACTGCACCAATGACAAAAAGGAGGTATGCCTGTGTATGTATGACAGTCGCTTCATCATTATGTTTTTCCGGCTTCTGTCTCCCATATCTATCAAACAACCAAGTCAGCTTAATATGTCCTCTATACAAAGTATTCTCCACTTCTTCATCTGTTAAATGACCAAACCAATTGCGCCTAAAAAACTCTTTCTGGTTATCTATAAGCCCGCATGTCACAGCCTCCCCAAAAACCGGCAAACCTAAAATGTAACCAACATCCTCCAAAGTAACTGTCATCTCCCCTTGTCTCATAAAAAACGTGTTAGTCTCCGGTCTCCACCGCTCTATCAAAGCAGAAACCAGCCTAGCATCAGTACCCAACACAACATGAGTGTTGGCAAATATCCCAAACCCAAGCATATGTAACAACTCCCTCTGTGGTCTTCTTAATTTCCAGTCCCGCATAGCCCTATTACCACAAATGCTCTCCAACTCATCTCTACCCGTGCCATCCCATACATCCTCGCTAATATGATAGCGGTTATCCCAAATAATTGTACTACTACTCGGACCCGGCACATATTACTAAAATCACTAAAGTTGTCCATTCCTGAAAAATACGCAATTCAACAAGTCAAAAATCAAAACTAATTAATCTAAATTTCAAAGGCCAAAGTTCAATTAACATAGGAATAACCTTAAAAATCGAATAAAACTAATTTAATATTCAAAACTCGAATTAACATGAATTTAACATATTCACAACTAAAAATCCCAAAAAAAAAAAATTATGGTACCCTAATTGCAAACATTCGAATTGCTAACTATCAAATATATTATGTTAAAACAATGATTATACATACATCATATTCGAACAAAATATACACATACACATACAAATACAATCACGGAGACATACACATACATATACAAATCATACATACATATGTACACTAAAATGAAATTGAAATAATGGAGTTGGAATTAAATATACCTATAACTGAAGATTATGGCTTTAGTGAATGAATTAGCCCTACAATCTCCCTAAATCGCCTCTTTAATCGCCTCTGTAATCGCCCTCAATCTCCAGAAATCGCCCAAAATCGTTTTGGTCGACCCTGTGTACGCGGCTGAGTAAAATTGGACAGGAGACGTACCGCGGAAACTTTCCGCGGTACGGGGGGAGGGGCAAAAACGTAATAAGCCCGTACCGCAGAAACTTTCCGCGGTACGGTGCGATTTTTTTTTAAACCCCAGCCGTTGGATGGTCCATCCAACGGTGCAGAAACCGTATGTTAAAAAAAACGTCCCCAGCAAACGACTGTTGGGGACCGGGACCCTATTAACTATTGACAAGTCCTTCGTACTTGCATTGAAGTGATTTTTTAGGCTCCGTTTGTATTTGGCGAGTGACATTAATTATTTTTTATTAATTAATCTGCAGATACATAAACATCTTGCGCTATAATTATTGTGTATTGCGAAACAAAATTGAAGATTACGGGGCTCAAATAGTTAACATGATATGATAAAAGTTTACAAAATTTAAATTTACACAACTAACCATTGATTGTCGATGTTTAATTGCTTTTATGTAAACTAGGTTATAGCATGTGCGATGCACGGTTACTTAAATTTTATTTATAATATTCTTTTTATAATTATATTTTTATTACGATGCAACACACGATTGTTTTTTTAATATTTATAATTATATTTATTTATGAATATTTTAATATTTAAAAGTTATTAGTTTACATGATTAAATTATTGTTAAAAAAGATTTAGCAAAAAAAAAAATTATAGTTAAAAATTTGATATTTATTACATTTTACATGCTCAATTTAATATTTGTTTATATTGAGTTATAAAAGTTAGATTTTGCCAATTTTACGGTTCACATGAAATTCACAAAATAATCTTTAATTTAGTTGTGGTTTAATAGTTTTTTTTTCAATTAAAAACTATTCTAAAACTAAAAAGAGAATAAAGTGACGAAATTTAATGTTGAGAATTTTATTCGATTTAGGAAATCTACTTAACTTATATGTAGTTTAGCTTATTAGAATAACCTTTATTAACCAAATACAGGTTTTAATGTTAAATCTAATGGTTTTCATCTATATATTTAAGATTAAACGTTTTATTATTTTGGTTATAAATGGGTTTACTTATTTAATTACAACTATTTTTATGTTTTAACTTTTTGGAAAATCCAATCCTAATATAATATCTTTTAACTTATATCATTTTTAGATAATAATTTCTTTTTATATGATATAATCTTTATCATCTATTTCTAAAAGTATTGGATCTAACAGTTGAGAATGTTTTTGCGGTATTTAGGACCAAACTACCAGGATAACATCATTAATTTTTCTTAACATTTATAATTTTTTTAATTTTTAAAATTTTAAAATATTTATTGCTAAAATATAATATACTCTTTTTTGTAATATGTTAATGATCCGGGAACTTTGAACTTTTGAGAAAATAAACTATCAATTAAAATATATATTTTTTTGTAATAGTTCTTCTTTTAAAGTAGTACACCGTGATGATCAAAATTCTGTATAAAATTCATTTTTTTTATAGTATATCCCGTAAATATCTATGTTATTATATTAAAGACTAAATAATGAAAGCTTTCTTATAAGTGTGGTCGCTTTGTTTGATCACTCAATTCATAATCGTTGGATCTTTCAAATTAAATTGTTGAGAAACATTACATATAATAGTAAAATTATCATGTAGAATGATCTAAGATTTGAATCTACCAACAACATATTAAAATTTACAGGTTTTTTGTTGAAAAAAAAAATTCATTTTTTTTCTTTCAGACATAGGTTATTTTATAATATTTTTTGTAAAGTACGATTTTTCAGAAAAGTACTATACTAATTACTTAACAAACTTTTAAAGTTTCAAATTTAATAATTTACAATGTATGTATATGTTAAAAAAGTTAGGTCTGTTCTTTAGCTGAGTCTACAATTTCAAAATACGGTTTTTTTTTTAATATGAATATAGTGCCGCTAACAATGAATTAGGCCTCTATGAGTGCTTATAAAACAAAATCACCATTAATTTGCGTATAATTTATTATTTAATAATAAATTATATTTGATTAGCTATGATCTATAACTTAATAAAATAGGATAAAAAATATGCATAGTTTTATAAAATTTTATCCTCATATTATTATATTCTTTGTTGATTTGAATTTTTCTTAGATTGATTTTAATTTTTAAACATAGATTTCTAAATTTAAAATAGTTAGAAAAAAGTAATTAAATTGACGTTAAAATAATGATGACATAATAATTATTATTAGAATTTAAATACTCACTTTACTGATTTGGGCTTTATCTTGTGTTTTCAAAATCAGATTTTGACGATTTTAGACCCCACGTGAAGATAATTAAATTATTTTTAATTAAAAGATGGTTGAACAATTTTTATCTAACTGAAATTGTCCATGGAAGAAAGTCACGAATTTTTTACATGGAGAATTCTATTCAATATAGAAAACTTATTTATATTTGGTATATTTGGTTTAAATTATCAAAATACACTTTTTAGAATTTAAATATAATCCTATTATAAATAAAATACACTTTTTTAATATTTGATCAAACGATTTTCATTTATCTAGTTAAGATCTAATAGTTCTTATTAATTTGGTTGTCACGATCAAAATTTTGGATAAATCGCTATAATGTTATTATATAAAACAGTTTAATATAATAAAGATATCAAGTACATACTGATATAAGTATTTTACTAACTGCTTTTACTTTTAATGTTTTGGTTTTATTTATAGTGTATACAAAATTTTAAAATACATTATTACTTTAAAATTATTAAATAGAATAAAAATTATGTTATGATTATATAAAATTTTATCCTCATATTATTATAGTCTTTATCGATTTGAATTTGTTCTTAATTTATTTTAATACTTTATTGAAAGAAAGATAAATTTTTTATATTTAAAAGAATTAGTGGAAAAATAAATAAATTGATGCTACAATTATAAAAAAATATTTATTAAAATTTAGATACTCACTTTGCTATTTGGGTTCTATCCTGAGTTTTAGAAATTGAATTTTGACGATTTTACAACCCATGTGAAACTAACGAAATTATCTTTAATTTAATGATGATTTAATAATTATTATCTAACTTGACCAGTTGACCTACCCATAAACCGAAAAGAAAAGATGGTTAAGTATTATATTCAAAATTATTGTTTATGAATATGAAACCCTCAATATTTTAATAATATTTTGATATTATCCTTTTATGTTTGTTATATGTAAAATAATATAATTATAATTTGGAATAATCAAATTGTTATGTTCCTTAGAAAAAAATGTTTAAATTTATTCATGTACATGAGTTCTCCTAGGTCTCTTAGGATCCACATGTATCATTGTTATATGATATACATGAGCATTATATTGATAATTTTTAATATTGTAATCGATATGAATTGTTATATGATATTTGGTTAGCAATTATTATCTAACTCGAACTATACATAAATTAAAAAGAAAAGATATTTAAGAATTTTTACATAGAAAAATTTTAAATTATCAAAATACACTTTTTAGTACTTAAATATAATTCTATTATTAATCAGATACACTTTTTAATATTAGATCTAACAATTCTCATCGATGTATTTAAGATCTAATTGTAATAATTAATTTGGTCGTATAGTGGTGGTACACGGATCATATCAATTTTAATTTTTTCTTAAATTTATTTTAATATTTTATTGAAATAAACATAGAATTTATAAATTTAAAAGAATTAGAAAAAAAATTAAATTGGTGATACAATAATAAAAAAAAATTATTAAAATTTAGATAATCACTTTACTGTTTGGGCTCTATCTTGAGTTTTAGACAACAGATTTTAACAATTTTACAGCCCACGCGAAGTTAACAAAATTATCTTTAATTTAATGATGGTTTAATAATTATTATCTAACCGGAACTATCCATAAACTAAAGAGAAAAGATAATTACGATTTTTTACATAAAGATTTCTATTCAATATAGAAAACCTATTTATAATTGGTTTAAATTAAAAAAAAAATATTAAAATTTAGATAATCACTTTAGTGTTTGAGCTCTATCTTGAGTTTTAGACAACAGATTTTAACAATTTTACGGCCCACACGAAGCTAACAAAATTATCTTTAATTTAATGATGGTTTAATAATTATTATCTAACTGGAACTATCCATAAACTAAAGAGAAAAGATAATTACGATTTTTTACATAAAGATTTCTATTCAATATAGAAAACCTATTTATAATTGGTTTAAATTATCAAAATACACCTTTTAGTATTTAAATACTATCCTATTATAAATCAAATACAATTTTTAATATTATATCTAACGGTCCTCATCTATTTGAATATTTATAGTTTTATAATCCAACGGATCATATACTTTTGGTAGTACAGTGACCGACCAAAGTTTTGGATAAGATGTCCTTACGCTTATTATATATAAGGAGTTAATAAGTAATGAATGAAAACTGAATTATACGATTTTTACAATTTTCTCTCATTTAATAAATGTATTTTCCAAAATGATTTCATCTTAATTTTTTAATTTTTTTTGATAAGATGCTGAGAACAAAGAATTTTTGTCTCGTGTTTTTCTAGTTTTGTAACGGGAAATAGAAATGATGTTCACACTAATTTCTTTGTGTAAATTTCAGAATTTCTACTTACAAACTAACAGAATTTCATATTTAATTTTTACTAGCCTATAACCATGCACGGATGAATTTTAGAATTTTTTATCTTACTATATGTATTTTGATTATATGATTTTATCAGAAAAAAATAAAATTTTAAAAATTAACAATGTATGTATGATGTTATTGTAAGCATTTGTTTGTATTTTGATGATAATTTTTTTTAATGTATTGTCAACGAGAATAATATCTTGAACGTCTGAATGTAGCTTAGAAAAATAGGTAATATAAATATTTAATAATAATATGGTGTTGACGGGAGTAATAATATGTTTTTTTTAAAGAGGGAGTAATAATATGTTGTTGACGGGATTCGAACCTTGAATCCGTGAGAGCATTTTGAATATCAAAAAAGAAATATATTCTTTTAACATTACATCCAATGGTTCTCCTTTTATCTATCTTTCAATGTAACGATTGTTATTTAAAGTACCAACGACCAACGAGACCAACCAAATAGAGGCTACTTTGCTTATAATAATATACTAGCCTATAACCCGTGCGATGCACGGATGAATTTTAGTATTTTTTATTTATTATTTTAGTATTTTTTATATGATTTTTTAGTATTTTTTATCTTATTTTATTAGCATTTATTTGTATTTTGTTCTTAAAAATTCTTAATATGTTGTCGACGGAATAATATCTTGAACTTTTGAATGTAGCTTAGAAAAATAGATGATATAAATATTTAATAATAATATGTTGTTGATGGGATTCGAACCTTAAACCCGTGGGAGCATTTTAGATATCAAGAAAAGAATATTCTTTTAATACTACATCCATTAGTTCTCATTTATCTATCTTTACATCTAACGGTTATTATTTAGAGGACCAAACTATCAACCAACCAAATAAAGGGTAGTTTGATTATAATATTATAGTATAGATAGATAGATAGATAGATAAATTATAGATAGATGGGAGGCCTTGTGAATTATTTTTTTTAGTAAAACACCCACACACTCATATTATATTTAACAAAGTTCGAAGTAAAAAGAGCACTAAATACCACTATACCAAGATTTGTTGAGTGCCTTGTAAAATTATCAAATTCGTATTTGTTATACTGGATTTTCGATAATGGCCCTGAACAGGTCCATAAGTGATTTGGACCTAGGAAATGAGTTATGCTTTGGAAAGATTGGTGTGAACTAGGTTTTGGGCTCGCACGAGGGGTTGTGTAGAGCTTAAGTATGGGGAGCTCGCACCGCTAATGAATGATGGGCTCGTCAATAAATGAGCTCTCACCTTGATGAGCCCGCATCCTTATAATTTGGGCTCTCATCATAATCTTTCGGGCTCTCACCATAACTTTTTGGGCTCTCACCATTATGAAATAATGGGCTCGTACTACTTATTAGAAATGAGAATGATTGAACATATGTGAGCTTGCACCACTTAAACTATGGAAATATAACATCTAATTTTTACATACTAATTTGTGTGGTGCGAGCCTGGCCAGCTCACACCATGGGTGAAGCCCAAAATATGGAAATTCCTATTTATGGAATGGATGTTTCTTGGTTGACACGGGACAGACCTGCAATCATGGAAAGAAATGCGGAGATGCCGCGAGATTGTAGGAAATCGTGTGAAGACCGGACTATTTATGGGAATGTGAGGTGGATTGATAATCCTTGAACTATTTATGGGAATGAGAGGTGGATTGATAATCCTTGGACTATTTATGGGAACGTTGGATGGATAAACGTTGACTATTTATGGGCATGGACTGAATGGGCTTATCTAGTAATGTGTTCTCCAAGAACTACGTGAGGCTTGATCCCTATATAAGGGGTACGTAGGCACCTTGTATGATACACAATTGACACTCGGCAAAGAGCAAGAGAAAGAATACATTCTCTATTCAATTTTCTGAGGAGTCATCATACAAGTCCAGCCACCACTTTCCATAAACCTCCAACACACTGTTGTACAAAATTCTCCTTACAACAATTGGCGCTAGAAGGAGGGGGCTCATTGAGTACTACATCTTAAGGAGAAGGATGTCGAAGAACAACAAACATAGTGATAAGGAGATTGAGCACAAGAAGGATGCCACACCACAAGGAGCGAAAACGGATCCACCACCCCACGGAGAGGGAGGACCCAACAAAACCACCCATGTTATGCCTCAAGTCACACCAGTTACACTGGATGGCAAGAAGATCCTAGGTTACCTCGAGGGGATCGAGCTCCAATTCAAAACTATGAACGCCCGGCTGGCTAAGGTCGAACAGAATTCAATCAAGAATGCGAAGAGGAAGGCTCGAAGGCTCAAGAGCACTAGGGACAAGAAGGATCAACCCTCTAAGAAACTCATACACGAGTTTGACGAGGTAGCTGATGGGCTAAAGAACACTGGATCTCTCGAGACAGATGAGAAATCTCCAAGCTAGGAGGAGCGAGGCAGGCATGCTCCGAGCGAGCTGCGGCATGAGCCAGCTTCGTCCGAGGCTAGATCCACTAGTGTTTTAGATCGAATTGGGAAAAAACTAACTAAACACTATCTAAGAATTAGATTGGAAAAATCTAAGGCACGGAAGGAGGCACTAGAAAGGACTCCACCTCGAACAGAACGAAGGGAGAGGACTCCACCTAGAACAGAACGAAGGGAGAGGACTCCACCTAGAACAGAACGAAGGGAGAAGACTCCACCTCGAACAGAACGAAGGGAGAGGACTCCACCTAGAACAGAACGAAGGGAGATGACTCCACCTAGAACTCATAGAAGGGAGCGAAGGGAGAGAACTTCCTCTCACCATTCAAATGAAGAAAGGTTTGATGAAAGGATTGGAGACTTGAGGGTTGGTGATTTAAGGAGCCTACTGGTGCAGATGGAAAATGAAAAGAGAGCACCACCCCCTGTTATGGCCCCATCTCCCTTTACTCTTGCGATAAGGATGTCTCCCCTGCCACCGGCATTCAGGAGCAACCTTGAACTTGCCTTCAATGGAGATGCAGATCCTGCTGAATACCTGGCCCGTTTCAATACCGAGATGGAGGTCTACCAGGTTCCTGATCTAACTCGTTGTCGGTTATTTGCTGCCTCGTTGAGGGGAAGTGCCCAACAGTGGTTTACTAAGCTAGGACCAGCTAGCATTAGCACGTGGAGGCAGTTGGGAGATCTATTCTTGAGACAGTTTCAGTCCACCCTTCATTATGCCCCCCCCCCCAGTGGCTACCCTTGCCAATATTAAACAGGGAGAAGTAGAGTCCTTGCAGGATTATTTTATGCGATTCAATGCTGAAGTTCCCAGAGTTCGAGGGGCAACAGAAGAAGCCTATAAGAATTTTCTAATTGCTGGGTTGAGAGAGGGCTCTAAATTCTGGAAGACCTTACAGGCTAGGGAGCCAGAAACTCTGGCTGAGTTTTATGAACAGGCGGAACCTCACAAGCGGGTAGAGAAATCTATGAGAGACCTAAGAAGCAGTGGCCGAAGGATGAAGAAAAGAGGAAGATCCTCTAGCCCTGAAGAAAGATGAAAGACTTTTAAAAGGAGCCCCAGCCCAAAGAAGTATAATAGGGCTAGGGAAACTGCCAATAAAGAAACTGGAAGGCCTTACACAAACAAATGGCAGAATCATACCCCCTTAGTCGCCTCCATCGATCATATATACACCACTTATGCTGGGAAGGGGAAGTTCAAGAAAGCCACTCCTCTGACGGAATATAATAAAAGGGACACCTCTAAATACTGCGCTTACCATGAATCCACAGGACATCACACGACCGATTGCCGACAGTTGAAGGATGAGATTGAGACTTTGATTCGACAGGGAAAGCTAACGGAATGGGTTGTGAAGGAAGTACGGAAACATAAGGCTGAGTACCGCCAGGTGCCCCCTCCACCCCCAATAGCGAAGGAAGGCGACAAGGAGAGGATTGCTAGGGCTGATAGCATTCATGTTATTATTGGAGGACCTCATGTGGGAGGAGATAGTAAGAAAGCCATGGAGAGATATGCTCGAGAGGCAAAGGACCGTCCTCTAACCAATGTTCATCATCTTGAACAAAGGCCTCCTTATCTGTTCACGAAAGAGAGAGAGAGATGAAATCATGTTTAATGAAGAAGATGCCAAATGGGTACACCATCCTCATGATGATGCTCTTGTGGTAAGGATAAAAATCGGGTCTACTAATGTATATCGGGTGCTGGTGGACAATGGGAGCGCTGTAAATATCTTGACCTACGACACTTACAAAAGGCTTGGATTCCTAGACAGAGAGTTGGTCTCAAGCGGAAACCAGCTCTACGGGTTCACTGGGGCTTCAGTAGGAATCCGAGGAACAGTCCAGCTACCAGTCAGTTTAGGAGACAACCCCCATGTGGCCACACAAATTGTCACTTTTACTGTGGTGGATCAGCCGTGTGCTTATAACGCCATCATTGGGAGACCAATCCTTAAGGAGATGAAGGTAGTCACCTCTATCTATCACTTAACCATGAAATTTCCAACTCCCACAGGTGTCGGACAAGTGAAGGGATGCCAATATGACTCAAGGGTATGCTACAACCAAGCCATGAAAGGGGCAGAGAAGTTAGATGTTCTACGAGAAGTGGCAGATCTTAGAGAACAAGAGCGCGTGGAAGATGGTGAAGAGAAGAAAAGGAAGCGTGTGGACACTCTCATGACAGATGTCTGTAACATGATATCTATAGAGGAACTCCTGGAAGACTACTTCGAAAGTTTAGGAATTGAGGTGGAACCTAGGCCCGGGGCCTTAATGATGGAACCCTCTCAACCCATAATGACATTGCATGAAGGCATAGTAGAGGAGGCTAGCGATGATGAGGATAGTCCAGAACAGATGGTCTCCAGGTTGAATAAAGGCAAATGGGTGAGGAAAGAGACTTCGGTTCTGATAAACCTACCAACCGGAATCTCCCGAGAAGTCACTATAACAACAGAAGGGAACCTCCCGCAAGAAGCACCAGAGAAATCCATCAAAAAAGACGACCATCTTAGTGTCATCGAGATATGGGATCCCAACAATGATAGAAGTTTCGACGTTGATTTGGACCCAAGAATGCCTCCCCTGCCTGATGGAGCGGGAACAGTCGAAGATATTATTTTCTATCTTGGTGGATCCAAACGACCTAGCTAAAGTCTTGAAGATTGGGTCAAATCTCACCCCCGATACAAGGAACAATCTCGTCTCATTCCTTAAGGAGAACCTGGGTGTGTTTGCATGGTCTCACGCCGACATGATAGGGATCGATCCAGAGGTGATGTGCCACGGGTTGAACTTAGATACCAGCAAGAAGGGAATAAGGCAGAAGAGAAGACCTGTTAGTGGAGAGAGGGCAGAAGCCCTTAGAGAAGAGGTGGACAGGTTGATGGAAGTCGGGCTCATTAATGAATCATTTTATCCGACTTGGTTGGCTAATCCTGTGTTGGTAAAAAAGCCAAATGGGAAGTGCAGGACTTGCGTCGACTTCACCGACTTGAACAAGGCGTGCCCAAAGGATAGCTTCCCTCTTCCCCGTATTGATCAGCTGGTGGATGCCACTGCAGGGCACGCGTTATTGAGTTTCATGGATGCCTACTCAGGCTATAATCAAATTCCTATGTATGGACCAGATCAAGAACACACTTCGTTCATCACTGATCGAGGCTTATACTGTTATATTGGGATACCTTTCGGGCTACTTAACGCAGGAGCAACTTATCAGAGATTGGTGAATAAGATGTTTAAAGATCACATCGGGAAGACAATGGAGGTATATTTTGATGACATGCTCGTTAAATCAAAGGATGCCAAGGACCACATCCAGCATTTGGCAAAAATGTTCACTATCTTAAGTATCTATAGAATGAAGCTCAATCCCCGAAAATGTGTGTTTGGGGTGGAGTCGGGAAAGTTTCTAGGGTTCATTGTCAACCACCGGGGAATTGAGGCTAACCCGGCCAAAATTAAGGCTCTATTGGAGATGAAATCACCTCGGAAGGTGAAAGATGTGCAAAGTCTTACAGGGAGAATTGCGGTATTGAACAGATTTGTCTCCAAATCTTCTGACAAGTGCCAAGAGTTCTTTAAGGCTATTAAAAAGGTGGGCAAGAATTTTTAATGGACAGAGGAATGCGAAGAGGCCTTTCAAAATATCAAGCAACATTTGAGCACGCCACCTCTATTGTCTAATCCACGGCAAGGGGAGGTACTGGTGCTTTATTTGGCTGTATCTGAGTATGCGGTGAGTGCAGTGTTAGTTCGTGAGGAAGGAGATGCTCAGCTTCCGATATACTATATGAGCAAAAGGCTGGTGGGTGCAGAAACTCGGTACTTGAACATGGAAAAACTGGTATATGCTCTAATCCTTGCTTCTAGGAAGCTCCGTCCTTACTTCCAGGCTCATAAGATTGAGGTGAGTACAACTTATCCACTCAGACAAGTGTTGCATAAACCAGAAACTTCAGGAAGAATGTTGAAGTGGGTTGTAGAGCTGGGACAGTTCGATGTGGAGTATAAGCCTCGGGTTGCGATTAAAGGACAAGCACTAGCAGACTTTATGTTGGAGTTCTCACCGCAAACAGAAGAGGACTATAGGGCGTTGCAAATTTTTTCAGAAATACCAGCAGAGGAAAGTCAGAATAGTGCCCCGTGGTGGAGCTTGTATGTGGATGGGGCGTCCAATGGAGATGGAGCTGGAGCCGGATTCGAGTTAGTAAGCCCAGAAGGATGTAGGGTGAAGAGGGTTGTTCACTTCACCTTTCACGCAACAAATAATGATGCTGAATATGAGGCTTTGATTAATGGATTCAAGCTGGCATTGGAACTAAAGGTGGAAAACCTTAACGCTTTTAGTGATTCCATGATTGTGGTATACCATATAAATTGGGGGTATCAAGCACGGGGGCCTAGAACGGAGTTGTAGTTGCGCTGTGCGGAAAGGTTGATCAAGTTATTTAATGAGGTTAACCTGGAGCTCATCCCTCGGGGCCAGAACGAGACGGCAGACGAACTTGCCAAGTTCGGTTCACGTCGTGAGACCACTCTGTTAGGGTCAACACCCTTGGAAATACATAGGAGGCCTAGCGTGCCAGAGGTAGAGCTTATGGTGATGGAAGATGGGGAGACATGGATGTCTCCACTCTTGGCTTATATCAAAAATGGTGCCTTACAAGATGATAAGAATGAAGCACGACGGGTACGGTATATGGCTGCTAGGTATGCAATATATGATGGAGACTTATATAGGAGAGGCTTCAATGTGCCCATACTCAAGTGTGTTGATGGAGACGAGTGCAACTATATACTAAGGGTAGTCCATGAAGGTATATGTGGTAATCACTCGGGGGGTAGTTCATTGGCACAAAAGATACTTCGTCAAGGATATTATTGGCCGATTCTCAAAAAAGATTCTTTCAAGTTTGCTAGAGCTTGTGACAAGTGCCAAAGGTATGCAAATTTTCACAACAGCCCGGTGGCACCATTAACTTCACTTATGAGCCCTTGGCCCTTTTGCCATGTGGGGGATAGATTTGATTGGAGAACTGCCTAAGGCTAAAGGCAGTGTGAAGTACGCTGTGGTCGCGGTGGATTATTTCACTAAGTGGGCAGAGGCTGAGCCCTTAGCCACAATAACTGCAAAGAAGCTCATTGATTTCGTGTATCGGGCTATTGTTTGTCGATTTGGTATACCCTACAAGTTGATCTCGGATAATGGTAAACAGTTTGACAGTAAGGAGATAAGAGAATTCTGTGATCGGTTGGGGATTCTAAAGAGTTTCAGTGCAGTGAGCCATCCACAGACGAACGGCCAGACTGAGGTAATCAACAAAATACTCAAGCACACACTGAAGGCAAAGCTAGAGGATGCTAAGGGAAATTGGCCAGAGGAACTTCCACAAGTCTTATGGTCTTACAATACCACTCCCTGAACCATAACGGGTGAGACACCCTTCTCCTTGGTGTATGGATGTGAGGCTATGGTCCCAGTGGAGGTGGGAGCTGGATCTTTTAGGAGAGCTCATTATGATTCAGAGAATAGTGAGAAGAATCATCGTCTTTACTTAGATATGATTGAAGAAATATGGGTTGACTCACAAGCAAGGTTGCTAGCATATCACCAAAGAACCGCCAGGCATTATAACCGCAAGGTGAGAGCCCGACCTTTTCGGGTAGGGGACTTGGTTCTTCGTCGAGTGATGCCTAACACCAAGGTGGTTAATCATGGGGTGTTTGGTGCAAATTGGGAAGGCCCGTATCAGATTAAATCAGTCTTATGGGAAGGAACCTATCATCTCAATGATATACTGGGGAAGCTTATACCAAGGGCTTGGAATGCTGAACACTTGAGGAGATACTATCAGTAGTTTATATCTATTTAAGACTTAGCATGCATTGATATTTATCCTAAGTCTCGGGGGGTAGTGTCATATAGGCACCTCCCCTTGGCATACGATGTAATAAGTCTAAGTCTGTTATATCCTATTATCTAAGAATGTTAGAGTTTTATTATCTAAATAAAGTTAAGGTTTATTATATGTTTTCATGCATTTGGTAAATTTTATTGCTCTAAGGCAGATATACTCTTTTATGATTGTAAATGAAGTACACTTGGATGGGCCTCGGCCCATCAATTAGGAAAGAAGAGCTTGTGCGAGGCGAGCCCTCTCTAGAAACGAGCTCATGCAAGTTGGGAAACAAAACAAAAATTTGAACTCAAACTCTGTGCGAGGTGAAACTTTGTGCGAGGTGGAACTTTGTACGAGGTAGAACTCTGTGCGAGGTGAAACTCTGTGCGAGGTGGAACTCTGTGCGAGGTGGAACTCTATGCGAGGTGGAACTGTGTGCGAGGTGGAACTCTGTGCGAGGTGGAACTCAGCGCGAGGTGGAACCTGGTGCGAGCAGGAACCATGGGCAGAATAGTCCCATGCGAGGTGAACCTGGTGGAAGTTGTTCATTTAAAACAATAACTATAAAAAGAAATGTAAAGACATGAATAGGAAAACATTCAGAAAGAAGGACGAACACAAAGAACTTGATAAAAAAAAAAAAAAATTGCAAGTGTTACTGGTTCGAAGACCATCAAATGTTTACAAATTGCGAGGCAAACGGGGTGCCCGCATCCCCAAAGAAAGTAGTAAAATAAAGTTAAGCCTAAGGAGTCTCCTCATTAGCTCCATGAGCGAGCTGGGATTCCGGTTCGGGCTGGGCTTCTTCAGCGATTCGAGCCCTCTCTGCAGCCACAGCCTCCTCCTCCATCTAGATACGAAGCTTCTCAGCATAGCTCACTATGGCAGCACCTAAAGGACTCCAATCGAACTCAGGAACCTTGGCCATAAAGCCCTTCATAAATTTCTTGGATCCTAGGGCCTTTGCATCTTTGACCTCCGCGTCCCAGCTCGCCTCCAATGCTGAGAATTTGGCCTCGAACTCGGTATCTTGGGCCGCCACCTTGGCTTCGAGCTCGGCAACTTGGGCTTTTAAGGATTTTTTCTCTCAAGTAACATCAACCAGAACAGTTGTATGCTCCTCTTTCATCTTCACCACAGGTGCTCTAGACTCGCGCAAGTCCTTTTCAAGACTTGAGGTCGCATCAAGAATGCTTTGCTTGGACTCTTCCACCAAGGCCACATTGGCCCTCCTCGCTTCATCCAGCTTATTTTTTAGAATCCTGTTATCCTTATCAAGACGGACAGAGGCCTGACCCATTGAACGAAGCTCCATGTGTCTGCTGATTTGTCTTATAAACACCTCGGTTGTGGCCTTGGTGAGGGCATCATTGTTCGCCTCGAACGAGCCCGAAGTCCATGCCCTTAACTCACTCTCAAAAATATGTGGGGCTCCGAGTCGAACCAAAGTACTGGCCACAACATTCCCTTGAGGGTTTGGGGGCAACGCATTGCGAGCTCGTTTCGATACATCGGCCTCAGGGAGGATGTCCTTGGATTGTCTGGTTTTCCTTTTTTGCGGAGAGGCCCCCCAGTTGCCAAATACTCAGTGAGAGTAGTCTTAAACTGAGAAGGAATCTCCTTGGTTTGAGGGATAACCTTGTTCGATCCCCCGACGTGCGAGCAGGTTTGACTAGCAGAAGGAACAGTTCGAACCAGAACATCTTGTTCGGCTAAGAATGGAGGAGGGGAGATTGCCATTTCTGCAATAAAACGAAGACAAAAGAGTTAGTCAATACACATGTTAAATAAAAGTGCCAGAGTAAAATGACATACAAGATAATGATGCGAGTTGAAAGCTCGCATCGAATAAAACCTACCTTTTTTTTTAAGAAGCCGTACTCGACGAGGTTGGCAGTTGTGATCAACTTTCTAATGTTTCGTTCTGAGACGAGGATGTTTAGAAGATTATCGGCGTTAATCTTTTCTTGACCTTGCAAAGATGTTCTCACAGGAGGTTCTGAATAAATAAAGACAAAACATAAGAAACGGTGCGAAGCGAGAAAGTGTGGTGCGAAGTGAAAGAAACGATGCGAACTCAAGTAAATTGCTTACCAGGGTCGTAATAAAAGTGAGATTGAACTCGGGGAACTTCATCAACGTAGAAGAAAGGGTCTTTCCATCTACCCGAGTTGCTTGGCCCCCCGAAAATCAGTTTCTTCTTATTGTAATAGGGCTAGACAGAGAGATAGAAGTAGCCAAATTCGGCTGAGTGCTTCAAGTTCAAGAAATACACGAGTTGCCTGGCGGTGAGGGTAGGATAGCCTTGCTTTTTGTAGAGAATATAAAGAGCTATGGCAGACCTATAGCCGTTTGGGTTGATTTGCAGCGGTGCGAGCCCATAATACTCTAGTATCTCCTGAATGAAGGGATGGAGGGGCGCAGTAATACCCAGCTTTAACAAGAACGATGAGAGAACCATGCGAGGAGCCCGTCCTCCATTTTCCAGGTGATTAAATCGATAGCATCTCATGTGCGGTGCGGGGAGGATTATGCGACTCTCTGGCCTGAATTGATCCACGAGGTCGCGTAATGCATCTTCAGTTAACGAGGTGGACATGTCTCGACAAGCCAAGATTTTTCCACTTTCATGAATGGAAGATGAGCTCTCATCGCCATCTGGGATTACACGTTTTTTAATAAAAACCTCTCCTTCGAGCTCGGGTTGTTTGAGTGGTTCATAAGGAACAGGAGATGGCTCGGGGATGTATGTATAGTTGCAGAAATCTACTTCTTTTGACACATCTGTTATCTCCTCGCTAGCAGGACTGTCGTATGACCAGTGCGAGCTGGTGTCAGCATCTTCATCGTTCTGTTCGAACTCGTCCTGGGGAGATGGGGTGCGAGCCACTGCTTTCCCTTTGCATTTGTCATAAAAAGTACTCCCTAGGGAACTGTCTGTGGATGACTCTGATATATTGATTGGATGATTTGCGGAAGACGGTGCGAGGTGAAGCCTCGCTTCTCTCTCTCGAAGCAATTGATTTACACGGACATTAGCATCCTCGTCGCTTATGGGTTGTACTGAACGATTAAATAAATCTTCAAGGCCAAGCGATCTGGAAATACGTGGCCCTGTCTTCTTGTCCCTCCATGAATATAGGTCATTCTCCCTGGTATAGTTTTCTGGGGAGGAGTTTGGATCAAGTTGGAGTCCAAGTGAGCTGGATCCACTGGCTCGCATCGCGTTCTCTATCATGGCTATGTTAGCTGCCCTTTCAGGAGTAATGGCCGAACTTGGAGAAATGGGTTGGCTTAGACGACCCGAAATGGATGTCAATTCCCGTTGGAATTCCTTAGAACGTTTAAGTTCAGGAGGGTATTGATTCAATGGAGACGGAGTAGCAGAAGAGCGAGCCGGGCTCGGTGTTTTATCAAGCGAACTAGCAGACATGGATGGGGTCGCACTCGACATCTGAAAAGGATGGTGAAAATTAGTGTGTGCCCCTAAAAATAAGAAAAAGAAGTGAAGAATGCTAAGTGTCCTCGCCTCGCACGAACAATTAAGACTACTATGTTCGATACGAACATAGGTCTTATTCTTGTAACAAAGCCCAAGTTCAGCTCGAACCGTGGGATGAGTTCGTTTTAAAACAAAAGAGAACTCAGTTCGCAACTTATTCAGTTCGACAGATAATATGCATATAGAAACATAAAAAACATGTAAAAAAAGGATTTTTGAGATTGAAATGCTTACTTTGTGAAGAACTAGAGGATGAACTTGAAGAACTTGGTGAAGTTGTGGATGATTGCCGGGAAGATGATGATTCTCGCCGTGTTTGATCCTTGAGCAAAATTGGGCAGAGTTTTGTTACTGTTCTTGATAAAATGATTTTATGAAATGAAATGTTGGAGTATTTATAGAGGGGAAGAGAGAGAATATGGGGACATGTGTCTGTGTATGAATGGACGACACGTCTTTTCATGAACAGCGGTAAACGATTGAATGAACACACGCCTAACAGTAATGTGCGAACTGGATGTTATGCGAGCTGAGAATTGAGCTCGCACCGTAATGTTGGAAGAGAATGAAAATTCCTTATCTAAAATTACTAAGGAATTTTGGGGGGTAGTTGTTATACTGGATTTTCGATAATGGGCCCTGAACAGGTCCATAAGTGATTTGGGCCTAGGTTTTGGGCTCGCACGAGGGGTTGTGTAGAGCTTAAGTATGGGGAGCTCGCACCGCTAATGAATGATGGGCTCGTCAATAAATGAGCTCTCACCTTGATGAGCCCGCATCCTTATAATTTGGGCTCTCATCATAATCTTTCGGGCTCTCACAATAACTTTTTGGGCTCTCACCATTATGAAATAATGGGCTCGTACTACTTATTAGAAATGAGAATGATTGAACATAGGTGAGCTTGCACCACTTAAACTATGGAAATATAACATCTAATTTTTACATACTAATTTGTGCGATGCGAGCCTGACCAGCTCACGCCATGGGTGAAACCCAAAATATGGAAATTCCTATTTATGGAATGGATGTTTCTTGGTTGACACGGGACAGACCTGCAATCATGGAAAGAAATGCGGAGATGCCGCGAGATTGTAGGAAAATGTGTGAAGACCAGACTATTTATGGGAATGTGAGGTGGATTGATAATCCTTGAACTATTTATGGGAATGAGAGGTGGATTGATAATCCTTGGATTATTTATGGGAACGTTGGATGGATAAACGTTATCTAATAACTTGTTCTCCAAGAACTACGTGAGGCTTGATCCCTATATAAGGGGTACATAGGCACCTTGTATGATACACAATTGACACTCGGCAAAGAGCAAGAGAAAGAATACATTCTCTATTAAATTTTCTGAGGAGTCATCATACAAGTCCAACCACCACTTTTCATAAACCTCCAACACACTGTTGTACGAAATTCTCCTTACAACAGTATTATAAAAATGTGTAGTAAAATGGATCTTAATAATTAATAGTAGTAATAAAATTCATAAATTCAGTGAACAAAACTTGTTTGTTGAAACTTGAAGGATCGTTTTTACTACCAGACGGATGGTTAACAAACCATAGGCCCCCTTCTGATACGAGCATACATGGAAACAACAATTTCTTTTCAGCCCAACCTAATAGTTTCAGCCCAACTTCGTAAATTCCCGCAATATTCAGCCCTTTGCTCCTCAAATTAATAATACAAAAAAACTCAGTTACGTTTGAAGAATATAAAACACAATTTATCCTCAACAAAACATGGATGGTGTTTTGTTAAAAATACAAATTGTTTGCAAAAAAAATCAAAATAAACATTTTTTATAATTTTTTTAAATATTGCTACAATTTATCTTTTAAATTTGTTTTCAAAAGTAAGGTTTGTAACTTTTGTAACCTAAAATGTAATTTTGATTTAACCTTTTTCCCAGAATTGATTCGGGTCGCAACCATAAAGACAATCGATTGAATATAAATCAACTTAAAAATCAACGTCTTCAAAAATTGAAATAAATTTGCATTTTAGATTGCACAAGTTATAAATCGCATTTTTGAAAATAAAACTTAAATACCAATATATTCGAAAAGTTGATAGATAATCTCTTGTCGGGAGGGTTTTCAAAAATATCTAAGCCAAAAAGCTTTTTTGATTATCATCTTTTTTGAAGTATTTTGCATTTTAAAAAATTTCTTTACAAAAGTAACGATTTTTGAAAAATATTTGCAAAAATCGTTTTGCAATCGTATTTGTAACTGAGATCAACCACAAATTCAATTTTGGAATTTAGTAATTAAAATTATATTTGGATGGATAATTGGTTGTGTAACAAATTGCACCGATTAAATCAATTGAAACCAAAAGCAATTTTCAATTATTTTTTGGATTAATAGAAAAAGAAGTTGCATTTGTTGCAAACGGTATTTTTGCAAATACTTCGATGATAACATTGCAAAAAAAAAAACTTTCAAAAAAATAACATTTGTAATAATTTTTTTTTAACTATTAAAATTAAGAATACACATTAATACATATTCAATATATATTAATACTAGCCTATAACCCGTGCAACGCACGGGCCTTAAAAATAATAAACTAAAAAATTTAATGTGAACGGAAAATATTAAAATAAAAGTAAAAATTATTATGATAAATTATAAAATGAGAAACTTAAATATTCATTGGAACATAAAAAAATATAAAAAAAAATACAAATGAGGCCGAGGAAGATAAATGAGGTATTATTAATATTATTTTATAATAAAATAATATTAATAATAAGGAAAGATAGAAAATCTAATATGTTTTAATTAAAAAAAGTAATTGATCGTGATATTTTTAGAAGTGTTTTAATTATATTAATTGTATTTATTAAAAAAATATGTTGACATGTTAAAATAAGTAAGTTTTTTTAATAAGGACAAATAGAAAAGTTAACATGTTTTAATTAAAAAAAAGTAACTGCACGTAATATTTTTAGATGTGTTTTAATTATATTAATTTTAGATGTTAAAAAAATACGTTTACTTGTTAAAATAGGTAAATTTTTTTAAATAATTAAAATTATTAAAATAGGTTTTAAAATATATAAGTTGCACTTGGTATTTTTGGAAAATAGAGATTTTAATGATAACAAATATAAAAGGTAATATATTTTAATTTAAAGGTAATTGTCCGTGATATTTTTGGAAACGAAGTAGATTTGAAAAAAATGTTTTAACTATAAAAGGCAATCAGCTAGTTACTATTTTTATATTATTTTATTATTTATTAAATAGAGTATTAAAATAGGTTTTAAAATAAATAAGGAAGGATTGCACCTCATATTTTTGGAAAATAGGGATTTTAGTGATGATGTGTTTTAATTATATTAATTGTATTTTTTTTTTAAAAAAAATACGTTCACATGTTAAAATAGGTAAGTTTTTTTTAAATAATTAAAAGTATTAAAATAAGTTTTAAAATATATAAGTAAGAGTTGCACTTGATAGTTTTGGAAAATAGAGATTTTAGTGATAACAAATATAAAATGTAATATATTTTGATTTAAAAGTAATTGCCCGTGATATTTTTGGAAAAGAAATAGATTTTGTTAGAAAAAAATGTTTTAATTATAAAAGGCAATCAGCTAGTTAATATTTTTATATTATTTTATTATTTATTAAATAGATTATTAAAATAGATTTTAAAATAAATAAGTAAGGATTGCACCTCATATTTTTGGAAAATAGAGATTTTAGTGGTAACAAATATAAAAGATATTATGTTTTAATTTAAAGGTAATTGTCGTGATATTTTTGGAAAAGGAGTAGAATTTGTTAGATTTTTTTTTAATTATAAAAGGCAATTAGTTAGTTACTATTTTTATATTATTTTATTATATATTAAATAGAGTATTAAAATAGGTTTTAAAATAAATAAGTAAGGATTGCACCTCATATTTTTGGAAAAAATAGATTTTAGTAATAACAAATATAAAAGGTAATATGTTTTAATTTAAAGATAATTGTAATGATATTTTTGGAAAAGAAGTAGATTTTGTTAGAAAAAAAATATTTTAATTATAAAAGCCAATCATCTAATTACTATTTTGGTAACTTGACAATAATACAATTCCATTAAAGATTTGATTTGTAGTAGTTTTCGTTATCCTAAAAAGAAAAAAGTATATTTTTAGCAGTATATCCTAAATTTAAACAAATTAGATCCCACATTTCCATTTTTTTGATTAGATTTCAATATTATTTTATTTTTATGTAGTAAAATATAGTGAAATATTAATGTAGAATAAAACTTTCCCGAATTTTGATTATATTATGAATTTATTAATTAGAAAAAGTACCGAAAACCAAAAACCGACCGTTAACCGAAAACCAAAACTTTCAATGTTTCGGCTTTAATAATATAGTATAGATAGAGAAAAATTGAATCCATTACCTCGTGGATGATAAATGGTTAACTGCACGTCTGCACTGTCTAGTGTCTACCCAATAATCTACATTTTAAAAAATAAGTTAAGAAATATAGCTATTTTGGGTAACTAATAAATTATCAAAATACTATTTTTTTTTAAGGTTTTTTCAATTTAACTATTTTTTGAAAATAGTTGCAAAAAAACGTTTTGTAACCAAAAGCAGCTTATTTTTACGGAATAGAAGTTTTTTTTTTTGATTGCATTTGATTGTAAAATCGTATTTTTGTAAAAAAAAAATTCAAAAAATCGAATTTTTGCAAAAAAAAAAAAAGAGATTTAGAAACGTATTTTGATGAAAATAAATTTGAAAAGTCGTATTTGCAAAATATTATTGTTATTTGCTTAATTTCTGCGGAAACTGGGAAGGACAGAAAGCGAGGCAGGCCGCACGTGAATGGACAGATGAAATGAGTGAAGTCCAACATCCAATGAGCATCTTCTCCACCCAAGCCCACGAAATCAAAGAGACAACCCCCGTGGGCACCATTACAATTACGTGCCGGATGTCACCACCACCTGCTTTCCCCGTAACAAACCTTATCAATTCGCATCCATTCCATTCTTACTCCACCAAATGACGCAATTGACCCTCCCTGCTTTCATAGACCTTGGCTACCTAAATTAGGGCTGAGCAGAAAAAAACCAAACCGACCGAATCGGACCGGGTCGAACCGACCAAACCGCATTTTACGGTTTTTTTGGCGGTTCGGTTTGGTTTAGGTTTGATATAAATAAAAACCGTTATTTAATGGTTCGATTCGGTTTTCATATTCAAACCGGACCGTTAAGACCGAACCAGACCGTTCCATTTTATTATATTATAAAATAATATATTTATTCATTTTATTGATATCTCACATCTTACACTTTATTAAATGTATTTCTATCTTAAAATCCTAAGTAAAAAATACATATTTTTTATACCTCATATCTTGCACTTTGCAATTTTATTCGGAAAGGATGTTATTTATGCTTTAATTATTAATATCAATATATTTTTGTGTAGCAACTACCTATCAAATTTTAGTAATATCATTAATTTTTTAGTTCATTTATCTTCGAATGTCTAGTTAGGTTTAAAACCGAACCGCCCAAACCAAACCGTTTAATTCAGGTCTGGTTCGGTATGGTCTCAATTTTTAAATGGTCCGGTCCGGTCTAGTAATTTACGAAACCGCCAGATACGGTCCGATCGTTAAAAACCGACCGAACCGACCGTTGCTCAGCCCTAACCTAAATCGATAAAGTAAAGAACAATTTCCCTCTGTTTTAACATAATCACATTTTTAATCATTTTTGTTTCATTTCATATATGAAGTAAATAATGTATTAAATCAATAAAAGATAGTAAAATTCTATTTCACAACAATGTAAAATATGAAAAGTATATTGAAGATTGATTTTACTTGAGTAAAGTTTAATTATAATAAGTTCTATTCCATTATATAGTAATCTATTATCTATTATATTTAACTAGCTTGAAACCCGTACGATGTACGGATTATTTTTCATAATTGTTATTTTTATTATTTATGTTTTAAAATTTTATTAATTGCATTTGCTTAAAAAAATAAGTAAGTATGTTAAACTTTGTTAAATGATTAAAAGTATTAAAATAGATTTTAAAATAAGAAAGTAACGGTTTGCACGTAATATTTTTGGAAAATGAGGGGTTTTATTAAGTAAAAATAGAAAAAGTAACATGTTTTAGTTGAAAAAGGTAATTGTCCGTAATTAAAAGTATTAAAGGATTTTTGAAAAGAAAAATAGAAAAAGTAACATGTTTTAGTTGAAAAAGGTAATTGGTCGTGATATTTTTTTCAAAAAGAGGAGTTTTTTTAGAAAAAATGGAAAAAGTAAAATAATATAAATAAGGCAAGTACCGTACCAAAAACAGGTACCAAAACTTTTAATGTTTCGTCTTTAATAATATAGTATAGTTGAAAAGGTTATTGCCCGTGATATTTTTTCAAAAGTAGGAGATTTTTTAGAAAAAATAGAAAAAGTAAAATAATATAAATAAGGCAAGTACCGTACCAAAAAACCGGTACCAAAACTTTTAATGTTTCGTCATTAATAAAACTAGCTTAAAACCCGTGCGATGCACGGATTGTTAATTGTTATTTTATTATTATTTTTTATTATTTTATTAATTGTAATTGTGCAAAAAAATAAGTAGACATGTTAAAATAGCTAAATACTTTTAATTAATTAAAAATATTAAAACAGATTTTGAAATAAATAAGTATGGGTTTGCCCGTTATATTTTTGGAAATGAGGGGTTTTAGTAAGAAAAAATAAAAAATGTGACATATATTTAGTTTAGAAAGGTAAATACCCGTGATATTTTTGAAAAATGAGGTTTTAAAATTAATAATTAAAAATATTTAAATACGTTTTAAAATAAATAAGTAAAGAGTTTCGTGTGATATTTTTGGAAAATGAATGGATTTTAGTGAGAAAAATAGAAAAAGTAAATTGTAAAAGACAATTTCCCGTGATATATTTAGAAAAGAAGGGACTTTATTAGAAAAAAATATATAATGTGTTTTAGCAGAAAAGATAATTGGTTATAAATAAGTATTTGATTATTTATATTTTAATATTTTTAGTAATTTCATTTGTTAAGAAAAATAAGTAGACATGTTAAAATAGGTAAACTTTTAAAAAATAATTATAATATTAAAATAGTTTTAAAAATAAATAACTAAATGTTTGTCCGTGATATTTTTGGAAAAGGAGGGGTTTTAGTAATGAAAAATAGAAAAACTAACATGTTTTAGTTAAAAAAAGGTAATTGCCCATGATATATTTGAAAAAATAGGGGAATTTGTTAGAAAAAATAATGTATTTTAGGGAAAAAAAGGTAATTGGTTATAAATAGATAATATTATTATTTAATAATATATTTCTATAAATAAGTATGGTTAATTAAGTAAAAACACGAAATACAGTTAAGGGCAATTAAGTAAAATCACAACGTACCATACCGACCAACCAAACTTTTAATGTTTCGTCTATTATATAATAGTATTGATAGTATAGAAGTATAGATAGATAGCACAACAAGTCACATTTTGTTCCACATAATTTTACAAAAACACCCCTTTAAGTCAAGTGAAATATAAAAATATAATGACACAGTGGAGAATCAAATCTTTGACATATCGATTATAATCCTTGTGAATTCTAATTCACTTCTATGACCATTGAGTTACAAGCCTTTTTGATTAAGTTTAACACTTCATTAGATGCATGCATCAATACATGTAAGTCCTCTATTATTTACCTATTAATCATATCTCTTTTGATCATTATTTGACAACTTTACATATTATTATTTATATACATGTATATATATCTTTTTGTCTACTTCATTAGTTTCATTAGTAAAACTTGTGATATTTTATTTCCTGCAGAATCTTTGAAGGGTAATTTGTGCTACGAAAAAAATATCCTCATTATTTGAGTCACTTTTCTAAAACATATATGTAGTATGCAATACAAAAATTATTAATATTTAGAATGACAGGGTTATGAAAGTGGGGTAAAAAGTATTAAAAATATTATATAATTGTATTATTTATAATATCCTAAAAAAATGGGATAATAAAAATTTTGTGCTCCTTGAACTTCCGGATGATCTTCATCTTTATTAATTGTTTGTCTTCTTATAAAATATATTTTACTACGTTCTCAAATCTCAAATCGAGCCTTTTAGAAGATTTAGATATTAAATAGATACATGATTCTCACTAGGGGAAAGTATAGGCCGATTCGGCTCGATTTTTGGATAAAACTAGAACACGAATTATGTTTTTTGTATTTCAATTTCAAAAATTTTGATTTGATTTAGTTCGGCTCGATTTCGGTTAGAAAACCGAATGGAATAAAAATGAAACAAAAATACAATTACAACTTGATTAAATAAAGCTTAATTAATTAAAATTTTAATTATACCATCTAATTTTATGCAGGAACATAAATTATTACAGACTTATCTTTCATCTGAGTATGCACTTGTATTCGAATAAATTTATATATTTGGAAAAGATAGTGATCAAGTAAAAAATAAGATATGAATTTTTAAAATTCAATTTATAGGTATTTTAAAACTCAAAATCCTCATAACATTATAATTTAAATTTACAGTCGAATATGAAGAATTAGTTGTATTTGAGTCACATTTTTAAAACATATACATAGTATACATTACCAAAATTATGAATATTTAGAATGGCAGGATTATGATAGTGGGGTAAAAAGTATTAAAAATATTATATTATCATATTTTATAATATCCTGAAAAGGAATGTGATAATAAAATTTTTGTACTCCTTGAATTTTGGGATGATCTTCATCTTTATTAATTTTTGTCTTTTTTTAAAATATATTTTACAACATTCCCAAATTCCAAATTTAGCCTTTTACGAGATTCAGATGTTATATAGATACATGATTCTCGCTAGGGAAAAGTATAGGCCGGTTCAACTCGATTTTTGCATAAATTGAAATCCGAACTATGTTTCTTTGATTTGAAAAATCATAAATCAAAAATCGCAAAAGCAACCGAATCATTTATTCGATTTCAATTTCAAAAAAAGTTATATCATAATAAATTGGAAATATACAAACAATAGAAATAAACAAAGTTCTAAATCACCATGTTGACATAATAATGTATTCGAATAATTTGAACTCAAATTCAATATATTTATGTGAGTGTAAATATTTTACAAATTAAACTCAAATAATTTAAAAACAATTTGAAAGAACAAGAAAGAATTCATCATAGTCCAATTGTTTTTGTTTTGGGTAACCATTTAATTTATAGATAAAATGAAGAAATTCATTACGAAGACCCTAACTCCCAAAGGAACAAGTTTAAGCAATCCATGTTAAGCATAGGTGCAACAAGTTGAACCAAAACCAATACAGTACAGTATTACAATCATCAAATTAAACCAAAAGAACTAAACACTGAATATTATTCTAGACTTCATGGTTAGCAACATCATGGCTTAATCCAAGGTGATCTTCACTAGCAGTTTTCTTGCCATTCTCCTTCGTTTGTCTGCTCCGTTTGTTAGAAGTGCCCAAGGTTCCCACATCATGGTGTATCCTCCAATCTTCATCATTAATTTTAGAGGCAACCTTCAAGCCAAAATCCTCTAGTTCGAGAACTACACAGTCACCATAAGCACATGTCTTGTTCCCGCAGCTGGCACCCACTTTACCCATTTCGCATTATACATTCACAGAAGGCCCAACATGAGAGAAACTCAGTTACCTCGAATTCCTGCAATACCTGCAATCTTAATTTTTCCAATATGATCCAGATTATCCACACTGTTAACCACATTGCTCACCACAACGCCTTCCATATTGTGACAAACCCTTTTTCTTAAGGGGAATTCCAAACCCTCTAACCCCTCAATAACTTCAACAAGGAGCATATCCTCCAGAAACTCTGTAGAACCAGTACCTACATCATCTGCATCATCAACATTTTCCAAATCTTCAAAGTCTGTTTCTGCATCCTCTTCAGCATTCAAGAACCTAAGGGCTTTCTATATCCTCATCATCCTTAGAAATATTATCACAATAGTGATTGGAGTCACAACTGTAGTGATTCCTACAAGGCAAATCCCTAGCAATGTCTTCAGCAACATCTTCCACCGAGTTCAAGTCTATCTGTCAACTACAATTTCCCATGTTCTTGAGTGATAAACAGCCAGCACAACACTGAAATTTCTCAAATGAAACTAAAATCTTATATTTGTTTCTAACAACATGATTTGCCATCTTAATAAAAGATGGTACAGGATCCATGCTACCCATTTCAACCAATACACGCGCTTCACCAATTGAATCATTGCTAAGCGCTACATCATAAGTTTCACTCGAGAAAGTTATCGATAACCTAACAGCCCTAGTCACAAGAATCCATACTTAAACATTCAACAGACCCACCGACTTAAACATGTTAAGTACTAAAAGTTTGATTTCATCAAAGTTAAAACATAGAATCCGTACGAGGCAAGGCTAAACAATAATTAACCCATTTAAAAGCAGAGAAATGAAGGAACTCAACCGAAGGGTTCACACACAAAAAACCCCATTTTCTTCTTTTAGAACATTCTCCGAACAAGCAGAATAGATGTCTAAATCACTAAAGCCAGAAAGGGGAAGAGATGAAATCTGGTTGAGAGTTGGTTGTAATTCTTTAATGGCCCGGTTTCCAGAAGCTGAGAGCCCCATCCAAAATTCATTGTTGTCCAAATTTAAAGCATCAGTAGCAGTAGCCTCACATAAATCATTTGCTGGGATTTATGGGTGATAGCATAGAAACAACTTAACCTTGTATGTACTTAATTTTTAATTAAGTAGAACATATTGTCACAGCCAAAGTATGTTCTTGTAATCAGTAGGAAATGTCATTTTAGTTGTGTAATTTGGAAGAAGTTCACTTGTTGTGTTCAAGCCTCAAATAATGCATATTAGATGACAGCATGAATAAAGGTTACTGTCATAAGCATTGACAGTAAGATTACAAGAAGAACAGAATGTTGAAAGTCACGACAGCATATTCACTCTGACAGCAACATTGGCGGAAGACTACGCGACAGCAACTTTAGCCCTCGACAGCAAGGTTGGAAACCTCGACAGCACTCTATGCGGGGAACTCATACTGTCACCAAAAGAACATTCCTGTGACAGCAAGCTTTGCGGCAAAAGTAACTGTCTCGAGAAAGATCCTTGTTCTAGGTATCTTCTCAGTCAAATCCCGTGACAGTCTCAATGTTCAAGAAACAGGCGTGTTGCAGTATCCCTAAGCTGCACCAAGTCTGCAAGACTATGACAGAAGCTTCAAGCACTACAAAACAAAAGCGAATCAATTCAAATAGCAAGGTCAAGTCTCTATATGCTGAATTGTTTTAGCTGGAAATAGAATGAATCTAGGTTGCTTTCTTTGTATTGTATATCTGACATGTTAGCAATTTAGGAAAGTCACATGGGTAGACAATCTGTAAGAAGCTGCCACTTGATAATGACAGCAGCTTCACAAACCCGTGTTGACAGTGATAGGATTAGTTTATACTTAGACTATCAATTCATTCTAGAAAAGTAACGAAGGCAAGTAAGTGTCTTGAAGAAAACCGAAGCTCAAGAATTCACTCTTGAGGTTGTAGCAACACTTTGCAAAATAAATAAAACATTTATTTTGTGAAACTTGTCTTTAGATCATACTGTTTGTGAATGCATACATAAATACTGATAACATTAAATCTTAGTTTTGGTTGTTGAAATTGAGATTGAATTTTATCAGTATTGCATTCATCCCCCCCCCCCCTTCTGCAATACACGAGGACCAACAACTGGTATCAGAGTATTCAGATTAACATACATATCTGAGATCACGACGACAATGCAGAAATCAAACAGTATCAAGATCCCAGCTTTTGATAAAGAGAACTACAGCATTTGGAAAAGAAAGATCTTGTTATTTATCAAAGCTGCGAATCCACTTTACCTAGGTATCCTCGAGAATGGTCCTTTCATTCCAAGGAAGGAAATTGAAGCCACAACAGTAAATGGTGAAATCATTCCTGCACATTGGGTTCCTAAAGATCCCTCGGAAATTTTGGAACCTGAGAAGGAGAAGATGGTGCTAGATGATCACTTGCAACTCATCTTGCTCGATTCTCTCACGTTGGATAAAGCCATGTGTGGAAGTGTGATAAGCTGCACATCTGCCAAGGAGATGTGGATCAGGTTAGCTTTACTATGTGAAGGAAGTGAAGAAGTTAAGGGCAACCAAAGGCAAATACTGATATCACAATATGAGGCATTCATGGCCAAGCCTGGTGAAGACTTAACTTCCATGTTTGAAAGGTTCAGTAAGCTCTTAACTGAACTACAGATACATGGCAAGTACTATGATAGAAAAGAATTAAATGTCAAGTTCCTGCTTACACTACCTGATCACCTTGAACACAAGACAACAGCCATACGAGAAGGAAGAGATCTCAACAATATAACCTTTGAGACACTTTATGGCATTCTGAAATCCTATGAACTTGAACTCTTTCAAAAGAGAGCCATACAGAGTGGAACAAGGAACAAGATGGCTAATATGTCAAGTGCCCTAGTAGCACAAGTGTCAAGGATCACACAACCAAGTGAAGTACTACAAATCACACAACCAACCCCCGCACAATCCTTGAAGATAGAAGAGGTTGTTGAAGATGATGAGAAAGTAGTACTACAGCTCAAGGATGTGGAAGATGAAGACTTCTATACAATGGAGGAACTGGAAAGCATGGACAATCCTACTATGGCTTACATGGCCAAAAAGTTCAAGAACTTTAGGTTCAAGAAGGATAGGTCATACAAGCCCCAAGGCCAAGCATCCAAGTTCAACAGGGGAAGTTCATCAAAGGCTAATGTGGGAAGTTCAACCAAAGGAGGATACAAGACTGGATTTGTGGATAGGTCAAAATTCAAGTGTTATAACTGTGGTGAACCTTGTCATTTTGCTACTGAATGCAAAAGACCCAAACAGGTTCAGAGGTTTGAGAAAGGAATTGGTGGATACTCTAAGAAGAATCAAGGTAGAGCCTATGTGGCTGAAGGAAAGTGCTGGGATGAGTCTGATGATGAAGAAGAAGAAGAATATGTCAACCTAGCTCTCATGGCTAGCACTGATGAAGTAGCATCAACATCTTCAAGTCAGGGCAAGAAGAAAGATCAAGTCATGTGGATTATTGACAGTGGTTGCTCAAGACACATGACAGGTGATAAAGCCCTGCTATCACACTATGTAGAGAAAGCTGGCCCAATCATAACCTTTGGAGACAACAGCAAAGGTTACACAGTGGGATATGGCTGTCTGGAAATTGGAAATGTTGTCATTGAAGACATTGCTCTTGTGGATGGATTGAAGCACAATCTACTCAGTGTCAGCCAATTTAGTGACAGGGGATTCAAGGTTGATTTTGATATGATGATGTGTAACATCTATCACAAGAAGGATGGGAGCCTCTCTCTAAAAGGGGTTAGAAAAGGAAGCTTGTTTGTTGCTGACTTAAACTCAACAAAGAAGGATAAAGTTTACTGTTTCTACAGTAAAGCAACTGTTGGTGACAGTATGCTTTGGCACAGGAAGCTCTCACATCTCAACTTCAAGACAATGAATATTTTGATGAAGAAGGAGTTAGTGAGAGGTTTGCCCCAACAGGAATTCTGTCAAGAAGGACTGTGTGAAGATTGTCAAATGGGCAAATTAAGGAGAGTTGTGCACAAGTCCAAGCAAATGAACACCAACATAGAAGCACTCAAGTTGATTCACATGGATCTCTTTGGACCAGTCAATGTACCATCTATGGCCAAAAAGAGATATGCCTTAGTAATGGTGGATGATTACTCAAGTTACACTTGGGTGAAATTTCTTGAATCCAAAGATGAAGCTGCTCAAGTGATTATTGATCAAGTCAGAGTTCTTGATAGAACTCCAAACTCAAAAGTCCAAATCTTGAGGAGTGACAATGGTACAGAATTCAGAAATGCCACACTTGGAAATTTCTGTAAAGATGAAGGAATTGTACAACAATTCTCTGTTGCAAGAACTCCACAGCAGAATGGAGTTGTAGAAAGAAAGAACATGACTCTCATTGAAGCAGCTAGAACTATGTTGCATGATGCTAAACTGCCAACATATTTCTGGGCTGAAGCTATCAACACAGCTTGTTATACTCAAAACAGAACCATGATTAACAAAACTCATGCAAGTACACCTTACTGTCTGCTAACTGGGAAGAAACCTACTGTCAAATACTTTCATGTGTTTGGGAGCAAGTGCTTTATGATGAAGGATAACCATGAGAAGAAAGGAAAATTTGACACCAAGGCATTTGAAGGACTATTCATGGGTTACAGCACAGAAAGGACTGCCTACAGAGTTTATGTTATGGAACACAGGATTATTGAAGAGAGTGTTAATGTCACATTTGATGAAACCAAGTTTCCAGGACTGCATGAAGAAGGAAAGACGCAGACATTCAGATTTGAGAATCAAGGATACTTGGAAGCTGAGGAAATTGTTGATGAAGAACCCAGCTTCACTCAAATTGTTGAAGTTGACAAAGATACTGTCAATACCATTACTGTCAACCAAACTCCAGCTCAGTCACAGACCATAACTTCTAACATTCATAACAGTGATAATTCTGGAGACAATGAAGAACATGGTGAAGACAATGGAATTGGTGAGCATTCAACTCAACAAACTGAAGCAACTGTTCCTGTACAATCAAGTAGCTTGCCCAGAATCACCAAGTGGAACAAGGATCACACAAATGACCTTATCATTGGTGACCCTACTTCTGGAGTGAGGACAAGGAACAAAGTCTCTGCTGACAGCATGTTTTCATGCTTCCTGTCTCAAATGGAACCCAAGACAACTGATGAAGCATTGTTGGATTCTGACTGGGTGATAGCCATGCAAGAAGAGCTAAATCAGTTTGAAAGAAACAATGTATGGAAGTTGGTTCCAAGACCTAAGGGAAAGTCAGTCATTGAGACCAAATGGGTTTTCAGAAACAAGCTTGATGAAAATGGATCAGTGACAAGAAACAAAGCAAGACTAGTGGCTAAAGGTTACTGTCAACAGGAAGAAATAGATTATGATGAGACATTTGCACCTGTTGCAAGAATTGAAGCTATAAGAATCTTTCTAGCCTATGATGCACACTGCAACTTCAAAGTATTTCAAATGGATGTCAAAAGTGCCTTTCTAAATGGAGAATTGGAAGAAGAAGTGTATGTTGAACAGCCACCAGGGTTTGAGGATGCTGAAATGTATGATTTTGTGTACAAACTCTTCAAGGCTTTGTATGGACTAAAGCAAGCACCCAGGGCTTGGTATGACACACTTTCCACTTTTCTTTTGGAAAATCAGTTTACTAGAGGAGTTGTGGACAAGACACTTTTCTACAAACATCATGGCAAGGACATCATTCTGGTACAAATCTATGTGGATGACATCATTTTTGGTTCTACAAATGAGAAGCTGTGTGAGAAGTTTTCCTCTCTCATGAGTAACAAATATGAGATGAGTATGATGGGAGAATTGTCATTCTTTCTAGGATTACAAATTCTTCAACAACCTGATGGAATCTTCATTTGTCAAGCTAAATACATCAAGGAACTTCTCAAAAAGTTCAACTTGGAAGATTCATCACCTGCAAAGACACCAATGTCCACATCAACTAGTCTGGATCTTGACCCTAAAGGAAAGAAAGTTGCCTCAGGCAATTATAGAGGCATGGTAGGATCTCTCCTATACCTAACTGCTAGCAGACCTGACATCATGTTTGCTACATGTCTCTGTGCAAGGTTTCAAAGTGATCCAAAGGAGTCACACTTAGTAGCCATCAAGAGAATCTTTAGATAACTTAAAAGGCACTCCTAACCTAGGCCTTTAGTATCCTAAGAACACTGAATTTGATCTAATTGGTTACTCAGACTCAGACTATGCTGGATGCAAGATTGACAGAAAGAGTACTACTGGTAGCTGTCAATTTCTTGGTGGAAGATTGGTCTCATGGTTTAGCAAGAAGCAGCATTCAGTTTCTACCTCAACTGCAGAAGCTGAATATATTGCTGCAGGCAGTTGCTGTGCACAAATTCTATGGATGAAGAATCAACTTCTGGATTATGGTCTAGTGCTAAGAGACATTCCTATTTACTGTGACAACACTAGTGCCATAGCCATTTCAGACAATCCAGTTCAACACTGTAGGACAAAGCATATTGATATAAGACATCACTTTATTAGAGAGCATGTTGAACAAGGAACTGTGAAGCTGATCTATGTCCCAACTGACAAGCAACTTGCTGACATCTTCACTAAGCCATTGGATGAAGCAACCTTCAATAGGTTGGTAAGTGAATTGGGAATGCTGAATCTGGTATGTTGATTTACTAAGTTTTCTGAATTTCCAATTTTCTATTGAAGCTCATGACAGCACCTTCAAACCTGCTGTCAAGAGAAGTTACTGTCTACTTGGTCTATGTCTGTTATGTGACAGCATGTGTTGACTTGACTATACATGCCTGTATTCTGTGCCAGTCTCATACTTTTAGACCCTGTATGACATTAATGTGGTTATTTGCTTAGTTTGAGAGATAAATATCTGTTCCATTGGACTTTCACACTTTTTGAATTAATCTGTAGGATTAAAGGAGGACACGACCATTAATTACTTTTGTGGTAGTTGTATGGGTACTCTAACTGTTGACCATTAGACTTTAATCCTTAGACGGTTTTGCCTATAAATTAACCTTAGGTTTCACCAGTCTGCTCTCAGTTTTAAAGTAAATCATGGAAAACAAAGTAGGAATAGAGTACAGGCCAAAAGTCTCGTGTGAATCTCACATCAGAGATGAAGTGGAAGTCCTGTTTGATGAACTTGAAGACTTGCTTCATGAGGAAGATGGACAGTCTCAAGCCATTCAAGCACAGGAAGAGGAAAAATGGAAGATTCAAGAGGAAGAACTTCAGGCACTTCTCAAGGAAGAAGGTCGCACTGAAGAGGAGATTAAGAAAGAAGTTTTAGAATTAGTTAATAAAATCAAAGATTGATGTACTCAATGCTATATTCAAATGATTTTATTAATAAAATAAAGCTTCTTGATGTTGTGTTTATTGAGTTTTTTTTTGTCTGTGTTAACTGCATAGTATCTGTGTTCAAAAGATTAAATTGCTAAATCCATACTCTGTTAATTTTAGGTTAAGTGTGTGAATAAAGCATTCTGGAAAGTTCATGACATAAACAATTCCCCAACTAAGTTACTGTCATTAAGAAGGATATTGTCCTGTGTCTCTTGACAGCAAACTTCTTGACAGCAGGGAAAGACTTTCTGTCAAGACTTTTAAAGGATACTGTCATTCAAATGCTTAACGGTGACAGCATGTTTTTGCGCAATAGTTGATGTCGCGCATAACCTACTGTCACCACCGCTTATTACTGACAGATTGTTTCTAGCGCACAGGTTACTGTCAACAATAGTGGACCGTTGAAATTGGATATTCATCCCACGTTTGACAGTAAATAACAGGCAGTAACTCACGTGCTATATGACTGGGTTCAGACACATTCTTTAAACCCACTTTTTGTGCACAAACGTTTGAGATACCCCTTTTTATTCCCCAGTTACTCAGACATATCATTCTTATCAAACTCAAGGCAAAATACTTTTCTTCAAACAAAAAGCTACTTTCTTATTTTCTTCTTTTCTTGAATCTCCATGGCCCCCAAACAGACTCTCTCTCAAACAAACTTTGCTGGTATCTTTTCCCCAAATGATGCTGGTGAAGGTTTCAAAGGACTAGTGTTTTTCTTGAACAAGTCCTATCTTGGTTCTGCCATTACCTCAACACCCATTCTCGACTTAGACAGAATTGAGGCATTTTGGAAAACTGTTGTTGCTCAAACAGAGGATGAAAATCCATCTATTCGATTCACACTCAATGGGCAACACTACATTCTTACAGCTGAGGTCATCAACACTGCTCTTGGAATTACACTTCAAGAAGGCAGAAATTTTGCTGAACTTGCTAATAATGACTCTCTCAAGAAGCTCTTCTTGAAGATTGGGTATGCAGGCCCTATTCTCGAAGAGGGAACAACCAAATGGTATCCGTCTGGTGAAATGGATAGGAAGCATCTGAGAAAGGAGTGGAGTATGATTTTTGATGTCATGGTCAAGGTGTTCTCTACCAAGTCCACAGGCTGGAATGGAATACCCTCCTACATCAAGAAACTGACACATTCTCTTGTCCATGGATACAAGGTGAATGTTGGAGCTCTCCTCATGGCACACCTCAGGGCTGTCATAGGTAAGAAGGTATCAATCTACCCTCGCTTTCTTATGATGTGCATCAACTCATTCTGTGATTTTAATAATGATGCCCCTCGTTTAGAGGCTTGCTCTGTTTTGAAAAAGAACACACACACACACACACACTGTTATCTTCACAGAATCTCAATGCACATATTCCACTTTGTTTCACTCAGCACATGGTTGATCAAGTGTCCAACCTTGATTTTCCATTACCCTCTGGTTATGACTCTTTCACTCTTGAGAATGAAACTGAATTAGACCCAAATTCAGTTAACCCACATTCAACACCATACACTCAGCCTAGGCTCTCTAGACTTCCCAAAGCCCAAAGAGAAGCCTTGCAAAAATCCAGAAAACGACCCTTAGAAGCTGTAGTTTCTCAACAAACTGTGGTTACTGAAAGGGATTCAAACACCTCCCTAGATGTGCCTTCTCAACAAGGTGCATCTATTGAAATTGGCCTGTCTCCCAAGGCACCCTGTACAGAGTCTGCACAAACTCATGGTTCATAACCTGAGGAACCCCCACTTGAAGAAACACACAGTGAGTTAGGGCACAGTGAGGATTTATATATTCCTATTGATGGTTCACATGTTTCTCTTGTGAATCAGCCCCCACTCTCTGCTACACTTTCACCTTCTTCATTCCCTATACATTCTTTTGTTTCTTCTCCACAACCTAGAGAAGGGTACAGTCCCAACCCTTCAGGTTTTGATCATCCATCTCCAATCATGGATGAGCCCCCATCTAGTGGTCCACAAGAACCCATTTCTCAAAGTGAAATGGATACCACTCCTCCAAACACTGAGCAAGGGCAAAGTGTTACTTTGTCAGAAAATGAAACAGCCAACACTTTGTCTGAACTCCAAGGAGCATCTTACCTTCAGGAAGATGCTGTCACAGCCTCTGTTGTTGTCAAAGACACTGGAAATGTTGCTGTCTTGGACACAGATGCTGTCATGGGTGGAGAAAAAGCTACTGTCAACACAGAACCTACTGTCACTCCACATCCCAAAGATGCTGCCATGACGGAACCTGCTGTCCACGCTCAAGCTGACAGTAACATTCCTACCAAAGATGCTGTCCAGTCCTCTCAGCCAGATTTTGATGTTGTAATCATTGAGGATGCTTCTGATGATGACCTACCTCTTGCCAAACTCTTGAAGGTACATTCTAAATCTTCTCCTTCTATGCATGTTAGTACTGCTCATACCCATGCATTTAGGTTGAGTGAGGGTGTGCAAAAGAAAAGAGAGATAAAAGAAAAGAGAGGTGAGCATAAAAATGAGAGGCAGCCAAATGAGCTGGCAAAAGGAGAGGGACTTGAGCATGTCCGGAGAGATCTTGAGGGAGCCCACACTATTCAGGCATTAGGCCTTGAGAGTCAAACAGCGAGGAGTGATGAGATCACTCAAAAACACCCTGAGAGTGTGAGAACCCCCTTAGCCTCCAAGCCCATTTCTTTTCCTTCCCCTCCAAGAAGGTTAAGGAATGGTGGCCCCTCTGCAATTTTTGGTAACAGGATTGAAGCTCTGGAAGGACAGTGTGCTACTTTGAACTCCAAACTGGACTCTCTCTCTCTCAACTGGTGGTTGATGGTTTTGCTGCTACTCAGCTCTCTATCCAGTTCCTTACTGACCTAGTAGCTGCCAACTCAACTAAGGGGGAGAAGGTAGCAAGATCAGAATCAATATCTATTCAGGAATCAGGTGGAACTCAGGGGGAGCCAGTAATTGTGAAGACCAAAGGGGGAGCAAAACAAGTTTCTGGAGTCAAAAGTAAAGCAATGACAAAGGGGGAGCAAGTCAAACCAAGCAGTGAACAATCAAAGGATAAAGCTGAAGATCTTGTTGAAGTTGACTTGGATGGTGAAAAGGTGTTAATGTCTAAGGCAACTCAAGATGCAATGCAAAGAAGACCTGCATCTAGACACCCAATTCTACCTCCTGTGACAATTAGAGAACCAACTTCAGCAACTCAAGAAACTGCTCTACAGAAAAGATGAAGAGAAATGGATGAACAAAATAAGCCTGGGAAAAGTAAAGGGAAACTGTCTGAATCCATCCAGAAAGGAAATACTTGGTCCAATGGTACTGAGTTTGATCAATAAGAAGCCAATACTATAATGGTGGATTACAGGGAGAGCACATTACAGAATCATGACATTGAATTTAGTAGTCTGGTGGAAGAAGCAATGAATGCACTAAGCAACAGTCCAACCAACACCACAAAACTGCTAAAGGATCAAATCACCAGTGTCAGTGTAATGGTGAATGATGAGAAAAGATGGGCTATAAGTATCTATTTCAATTCTGGCATATCTTATTTCATCACAATGGAGTTATTGCAGAGTCTGCCAGCAAAGGTGTTGTGTGCAATGAAGGGAAAGATCAAGGCAACTCAAACACCATTCAATGAAATATTGAATATTCAAATCCAGAACATGATCACACAGAAGCTACCTGAAGTCTACACAAATCCACCAAGTGTTTTCTACAGATCTACTACAAAGGATGGCACAAGAAGGAACAGCTTCATGAATTTGATCAGTCCATCCAGGATGCAAACTGAGTCAATTCTGAAAGTGTTACATGGAATACTCAGCTCAAATGCCAATCCAGGAAGAGTCTATGTTGTTCAAGAGATCTACAAAATGCTGGTGTTAAGAGACAAGGCACTGAGAGCTAGAGTGAAGGAGCTAATCTCTAGAGCCAATGCCAAAAGAGTTGATCAAGGTGGAAGCTGCCTCTATGATATCCCTTTTCAAGATGATGATGATGATGATGAGATTGGAGGTGGTGAAGCTTCTGGAAATGCAGGTAATGCTGGTGGAAGTAATTCTGGGAATACTGGTATTCAATCTCAGAATGAAGGCAATGAAGAAACTCCTAGTCAAGAAAAGAAAGATGCTGGTGCAACAGATGAAGAGGAGCCAAGAATACTGGAAGCTTTGGAGGCAAGCATTCTTAGATGTGCTGTTGACTGCATAAATGCTGAAAAGGATGCTGTCACCAAAGATACTGTCGACAAGGAAACTGTCATAGAAGATGCTGTCATGGAAGACACTGTCGACAAAGGTACTGTCAAGGAAGGTTCTGTCAAGAATGAAGCCAAAGCTACTGTCAAGCCCAAAAGACTGAAAGCTAAAGCAAAAGCATGGTTTTCTAGACAGAAACCTGAAGGAAAGCACAAGTACTCAGGAAAGGAAAAGGCCACTGGATTAGGCAGAAATCTTAGGATTCCAATTCAATCAATACCTCCCAACAGTCTTAAGATACAACATATGCAATCTAGAGAAATCAAGAGTGTTGAGGTTAAGATGGATGCAAATCAAGAGGTCACTGAGTACATTCTGTGGTGGGAAGAATCAAGATCTACCAAGGTTGATAAGGATTTCAATCTGGTATCCACATCAACCAGTGGTAGGATATCAACCTTAGATAAAAGGAGAATTGACTTCTTCTACCTGGAAAGAATGGTAGAGTTGCTGGAAAGCTATGATAATGTTCCAGAGTCTGTCATGGAACATATTCTGAAATATCAGGCTGATAGGGATGCTGAATTCTATCAGAAATTTGGCTACAATTTTACAGATTTTGATGATGCTGATATTTCAACTGATCTACCAGCTTCTCCTATACCATATCACTGGTACTATGAGTTTGATGATTTACCCACAGAAGAAGGGCAAACCCAACCCACATAGGAAGGGCAACCCAAGCCAAGCAAAAGATCTGAATCTTCTCAATATTCTCAATATCAGTCAGAACTTGATAAGAAGGAAGCTGAACTCCTGGAAAGATGCAAGACTGTTAACAAGGCAGAAAGTGAAGCTCCAAATTATCAAACATGTATGCTGGAAAATCCCCTAAGAATGAAGTACCTAAAAGAAGAAATCTATGTTTGCAGCTTGCACAAGCTAAAAACAACTATTCTAAAGGATTTACAGTATATGGTAGCTGGATCAATTCATCCCTTGGAGCAGATTTGTTCTGATGAGATAAAGGAAATATTAGAAAGGAGAAAAGGAGAATGTTCAAAGCTGGACAAGCAAAGGAGGATGTCTCTCAATGCTTATCCTGGAAGTAGGTTCAAGCTCATTCATGAAGAACTCCACTTCAGAAGCTATCCATTTGATCAAGAGCAATGACTGAATCTCAGGGATGCTAGTTCTCTTATCTCTCCTACTATCAAGAAGATAATTGAAGAAATAGAAGATGCTGCAGTCACTCCTGCTGAAATCTCTCTTGTAGAAGGTCTAAGAGGCTGCTTGGTAGAAGCTCTCAAAAGAGAGGATGTAACAAGACAGAAGAGGAAATCTCAAGCTAAGTGAAAATTCTTAATCCATTCTGATCTTGTTAGTTAAGTTGTCATCATATATTGTAAATTTGTTGTTATTATCCATAAAAACAAATTGGGGGAGATTGTTGGGATTTATGGGTGATAGCATAGAAACAACTTAACCTTGTATGTACTTAATTTTTAATTAAGTAGAACATACTGTCACAACCAAAGTATGTTCTTGTAATCAGTAGGAAATGTCATTTTAGTTGTGTAATTTGGAAGAAGTTCACTTGTTGTGTTCAAGCCTCAAAGAATGCATATTAGATGACAGCATGAATAAATGTTACTGTCATAAGCATTGACAGTAAGATTACAAGAAGAACAGAATGTTGCAAGTCACGACAGCATATTCACTCTGACAGCAACATTGGCGGAAGACTACGCGACAGCAACTTTAGCCCTCAACAGCAAGGTTGGAAACCTCGACAGCACTCTATGCGGGGAACTCATACTGTCACCAAAAGAACATTCCTGTGACAGCAAGCTTTGCGGCAAAAGTAACTGTCTCGAGAAAGATCCTTGTTCTAGGTATCTTCTCAGTCAAATCCCGTGACAGTCTCAATGTTCAAGAAACAGGCGTGTTGCAGTATCCCTAAGTTGCACCAAGTCTGCAAGACTACGACAGAAGCTTCAAGCACTACAAAACAAAAGCGAATCAATTCAAAGAGCAAGGTCAAGTCTCTATTTGTTGAATTGTTTTAGCTGGAAATAGAATGAATCTAGGTTGCTTTCTTTGTATTGTATATCTGACATGTTAGCAATTTAGGAAAGTCACATGGGTAGACAATCTGTAAGAAGCTGCCACTTGATAATGACAGCAGCTTCACAAACCCGTGTTGACAGTGATAGGATTAGTTTATACTTAGACTATGAATTCATTCTAGAAAAGTAACGAAGGCAAGTAAGTGTCTTGAAGAAAACCGAAGCTCAAGAATTCACTCTTGAGGTTGTAGCAACACTTTGCAAAATAAATAAAACATTTATTTTGTGAAACTTGTCTTTAGATCATACTGTTTGTGAATGCATACATAAATACTGATAACATTAAATCTTAGTTTTGGTTGTTGAAATTGAGATTGAATTTTATCAGTATTGCATTCACCCCCCCCCCCCCCTTCTGCAATACACGAGGACCAACATCATTTTTCTTGTCTACCCCATCGAAACCCTCAAAAACGATATAATCGTACTGTTTTCTTGTTGTAAGAGAGTGTTCTGATTCCCTTGGATCCTAAAGGATCTAGTAAATCCATTTCTATTCAACAAGATTCAGAGGTATTGAATACATAAGAGTTGCAAGTGATTTTCTATGCGAAATTGCCAAGAAAAATTGTGAAAGAGGTGCAAAGTAGAAAAAAGTGAAAGGAAGAGTATATGAGTGGAAAAAAGATCCATGAAAGCGTGCAGAGAGAAGATGAAGCGAGTTGAGAGAAAAATGAATAGACGTGTGGGCGCGTTGATCGACTCTTATCCAAGTATTATGTTTTATCATAATCCATTTATTAAATATATGATATCGTAAGCCCGCTTCTTACTACAATCATATCATATATTTAACACCAACGAGTAATCAGGGAAAATGGCAAGAGAGCTGTTGGTAAGGGCGAAAAAAACACCAAAATCATGCCCATACTATACACTTAGAGAAATGGTTAAATCTCAAAGTGCTCACTAAAGTGGGGGGGCTAGTATCAAATCACTCACTATAGTTATCGGCGTCTCATGTGTACCATTATAGTAACAAGTAATGACAACAACGTTAACTTTGAATAGTTGACCTAACGGAACCGTCTTGACTTTAACGTCAAAATTACGTGGACACACGTGGAGCCACGTGGAAGATTACATGGCGTACAACTCAGCTCGTTTGTAATATATTAGACTGAAATAAAGATTAACCCATTTATTTACAATCGAAACTACTCTAATTTGGGGGAAATAAACCCTAAATGGCGAATTAAGGTAAATCTTTCAATCGACTTCGAGTTTGAGCATTAATTGGCAATAGGAGTTCAAATATCTTCAGACAGCATCAAGGTATGTAGAACCCTAACTCTATATTGTTAATGCTTGTATTCATATATTGTTTGTTTGTCTATTTGATTGAAATGATATGTTTGTAGTGATATTGTTTATTGTTTGTGTTTTCAATTCACAGTATGTCTACTACTACTTTATATCTTCACCACCATGGTGATTTTAGTCCCCCTCCTGATGTTAAGTATTTGGGTGGTAAAGTTGAAGTAATTACTGATTTTGACTGTGATTTGTTGAGTTTTCGAGATTTAGAAGAATTTGCTAGTAAATACTCGTATGATGTTAATGCCCTGGTGTATTTTAAATGTGATGGACATACTTTTAGTAAGGTTACTAGGTTGGTTTATGATGATATTTCAATGAGGGAATTGGTTGAATTATGGAAGCCATATGATAAAATTGAGTTATATGTTGACCATTTCTATCTCGATGAACGTATTGATGTTCCCCACTCACCAAAACAAAATACTAATAACCTCATTACCGAGACACAAAACCTTGGGGATGATATAGAATTTGTGGAGGCTGGGGATGGTAATGATGTGGAGGGTAGTGAAGATACAGACGACCCTGATGATCCTGAGTACAATATGGATACAGATAGCGACGATGACTCTGAAACTGTTAGCTTAGATCCTGATAACTATGTGAGTGATGATGAATATGAAAGTATCGGGCAGAAAGCTAAAAAATTTAAAGGAGATATGTATAATTCTATGAATGGTCCTAACAAGTGTGGTATTGAGGAGTCAGATTATGAGTCTGAAACACTTAGGTCATTATCATCATCCAGTGAAGATGAAAATTCAAAAATTGGTTATATTGGTCCACAAATTCCAAAAAAAAAAAGTTAGTAAGAATGGTAGTAGTTCTGGTGTTGTAAAGTGGGAGGTAGGTCAAAAGTTTGTTAGCATGGCTGAGTTTAGGGATGCAGTTAGAAAATATGGTGTGTCTGATAGGAGGGGGATACAATTTGTCACAAATGATGGAAAGAGATGTCATGTTTGCTATAAGGCAGGGTGTCCATTCTACATGTGGTGTAGTAAGGATAAGAATAGTGATACATGCACTATCAAAACACTGGTAGATAGTTATTTGTGCACTAAACCAATTTCCAACAAAATGGCCTCTGTCAAGTATTTATGTGATGTATTTGGTGAAAGAATTAGAAAAAATCCCAAGTTGAGGGTAAAGGAAATGGCTGAAACTATTAAAAATGAACTTGAGATTGTGGTTTCAAGAATAAAAATTATGAGGTTAAGGAAAGATGCATTAGAAGGTGTTGCTGAATCACTTAGAGTACACTATTCTAGAGTTAGAGATTTTGGACATGAATTGCTCTTAAGTAATCCCCAAAATACTTTGAAGATAGCTACTACCAGGTTGAATGAAACTGATCCATGCCAATTTAAGAGATTTTATATATGTTATCATGCATTAAAGGCAGGATGGAAAGTAGGCTGTAGACCTTTCATAGGTTTAGATGGGTGTTTTCTAAAAACAATTTGTGCATGTCAGTTGTTATCAGTTGTTGGGAGGGATGGGAACAACCAAATGTTCCCAATTTGCTATGTTGTAGTAGAATCAGAAAATACTGAAAGCTGGAGTTGGTTCATTACTCTACTGATTGATGACCTTGAGCTAAATGATAAAACTGGATTCACAATTATAAGTGATCAACAAAAAGGTCTGGAGAGGGATGTTAAGGATTTGATGCCTGGTGTGGAGCACAGGTTTTGCACTAGACATATTTGTAGCAATTTCAAGAAAAGGTAATAATTTATTTAAGAATTTACATTAATCTATACTTTTTTATATACTTATGTGATTTTACTATGTTAAAGGTTCTCTAGCAAATTGTTACAATAGCTCTTTTGGAAGATTGCTTCTGCTACACACAAGGTTGCACATACTAGAGCCATGAAAGAAATGACGAGGCATTCTAAGACTGCACGTGATCAGTTGAGCAAGATAAACCCCACATCATGGTGTAAATCCTTTTTTAACACATATTTTATGGTTGAGAACACTGACAATAACATGTCAAAAAGTTTCAACAATTGGATCATTAATGAAAGGTATTTTATAGGTTTATGATATTAAATGTAATATTACATGTTTGTAGGTTTATGCCCCTTCTCACAATACTCCAAGAAATGCATGTGAAGTTGTTGACTAGAATTAAGAGTACAAGGGATGCTGTAGAAGGGAGTGACATGCAGATCTGTCCAAGAATAAAGAGACAATTAGACTTACTTGTAACATAATCAAGAAACTAGCAAGCATCTTGGGATAGAAATACAAGATTCCAAGTGAAACAAGGGACCAGACTTGTAACTGTTGACTTTGAGAAGAAAAATTGTGACTGCAAGGTGTTTGACTTGATAGGCATTCCATGCCAACATGTCATTGCTGCCATACACTCAAGGAGGCAGAATCCAATAGACTATGTGAGTGACTACTTCAAAAGAGACAAGTACTTGGCAAGTTACAGTTACCCCTCTAGAGGCCATGAAGGGTGAGGACTATTGGGATTTCCATTCTGCAGAGGAGTTACTACCTCCACCAATTCCTAAAAAACTAAGGAGGAGACCAAAGAAAATGAGGAGGAGAGAAGAGTGGGAGGGGGTACTAGGAGCCAAGCATAACCTGCTCCTGGTGTTCTACTGCAAAGGTTTAGCAACAGGAGAGTTATGCATTGCAGTAATTGCAGGCAAGAAGGTCATAGGGTTTCAAAATGCCCAACTAAGGATAGTGAAGGAGGAAATGCTCAAGAAAAAAGACAAGGTCATAGAAGTCAATCAAAACAGAAGAACACTGCACCTGTGAAGACAAAGGATAATGCAACAACTTCAAAAAAAACTCCATCAAGGGAGCTTAAGAGGCAAAAACTTAGTGTCAGAAGGCCTCAAAAAGGTGTTGTTATCAAAGAGGTGGTACATGAGCAAAGAAAGGTACTTACTCAAGCTTCACAGACTACATGTTCAAGAGACAAAGGTAAGGGTAAGCTTTTCCAAGAAGAAAATGAAGAATTCGCTGAGATGAATACTCAAAAAGAAGCAGAAAAAGAATTTGCTGAAGATGAGGATGTAGAGGTGGAGAGTGAAGAAAAAGAAGATAAGGAGGATGGGGACAATGAAGAAAAAGATTATGAAGACAACATGTCTTTTCTCTCAAGGGTCCCATGAAAAAATATGCCTTTTGTCAGAGGTGAAAATGCAGATGAGTGGATGGCTAGTGGTAAATATTATGTTGATTTTACTGAAAACCTAAGGGGTTCAGCTGGATACAAGGCAATATTCATGCTTACCCCTGGCCTAGTACCCTTTGCACCTCCAAGATCGACACCACCACCCAATGTTCCTAAAAAAAACTTCTCAACAGAGAACCAGTTCTGGAGTCACAAGGAGGACCACAAGATTGAGTTCTCAAAACAAAAAGTTGAACAAGTTCAAAAACACTCATGATGATCCAGTTGACCTTGCTTAATTTTATGTGACTGTTTGTTAATTTAAATTATGGTATTGGCTTTTGCATAAGACAAGATTTAAGACATGGTATTTGATTTTGTTTATCAGCTTTTGTGTATTTGCTATGGGCAAGATAATGTTATTAATCTATTACTATGGTATTCTGGAATGATATCCTTAATTTATCCATATGTTTTTTTTGGTATTTGCTATGGGCAAGACAATTTTAGTATTTTTGCAATCTCTAATATTAAGCCACATACAACCAGAGAAAGCTTACATATACAAATATTAAGCCACATTTACTTCCTACCATTGATTACATCAATCACTGCATATTCACCTCGGCTAACAACCATACTGCAACTACATTTAGTTCGATACAACTACTTAGAAAATATCACCACTGCAATCAATAACACATCAACACACAAACACAACCTCAACTGCTTTTTTAAGTTTTTTTTTCTCAGCTTCCAACTTCATTCTTCCTTCAATCAACACCTTCCTCTCAGCCTTCAAAACAATCTTCTTTTCAATACTTTTAGCAAGATTCTCTTCCACAAGTTTCAACTTCTTTTCAAGATAAATTCTCCTGTGATTTAGGTGAGTTATTACATCCAAGGATCGTCCACAAAACTCTTCTTCGAACCACTGAAAAAAATGGCATCCATTGCTTTCCTAAAATTTCACTTGTATTAAAAACTTAAAATAACATCAAACTAATAATTCAAATATATGTGTAATTTACCTTTGGAGTAGCACAACTGAAGAATCGTCTTCCTGGATTTTTCAATGTCCATGAAGTACAAAGTCGAGCTCGTCTTCCACAAAAGCAATTTGTATGTTCTTCATTTCTCACTGATTCAATAGATGAAGAGCTAGCAGTTTTACTTATGGGGTTCTGATATGCCATCTTATGAACATGAAATAGATGCAAGAAATTTGATTATTATTTGGGAGAAACTGATTTCTATTGATTTATACTAAGAACATCTCAATGATATATATATATATAGGCTTGTGCTCATATGAGAACCCCTCACTATTGTGAGAACTGAGATCTAATCTCATCCACTCATTTCTAAAATTACTTTTAATCATAACCATACATTTATTTTATTAAAATATCACATTTAGATAAACTTATATTTTCAAATATGTTGCATCTCATTATTTACTCATCAGTATTCAAATCCATCGCCGAAATCAATCATCATCTCCGCCTCCGATCTTCAGCCACCGTCATCTCTGATCTTCTTTGCCGCCATGTTCTTCCTTCAACCGCCGTCGTGCTTACATTACGACCACGACGTTTATTCTACTCCAACTGAAAATCGATGAATTTGTGATGGGGATTTGGTGTGGTGCCTGAAGTTGTGGTGTAGATACGAGATTGTGGTGATTTATTGTGGTGGTAGTGTTATGATGGAGATGTGGTGATAGTGTCGGTGATTTTTGGTGCGGTTGACCGGAGGTTTTTGAATATGGTGGTGGTTGGTGATTAGTGTTGACGTTGTGGTGATTATGTTGATACTGGTGGTGACAATGCTGATTATTGGTGGTGACAGTGGTGATTATGGTGACAACGGTGGTGATTTTTGATAACAGATGGTGATTTGTGATAACAACAGTTGGTGATTTTGTCTTTTCCGGTGGTGATTTTTTGTTTTCCGATGGTGGTCGGAGGTGACAACATTGTGGTGATTTTTTGTTTTCCGGTGGTGATTTTTTGGATTGGCCGGAATTGATCACCGGAGATGGAGGTTCCCGGTGGCCAGAGGTGGTGGATGGATGGGGATGGTGAAAAATTAAAAAATTAATAAATTTAATGAGTGGTGGGAGATTAATATAGTGTATTTAAATGAATGACTATGATTAGATCTCATATCTCACAATAGTGAGAGTTCTCATTTGAGCGCGACCCTATATATATATATACACACACTACATTTGAGCCGTTGCAATTGTCCACATTAGTGAGAGAGTAACGTTACATTCCATGTTGTCCAAGTCGATCAATCCACGTGTGTACTCCCGTTAGGTCAACATAGAAAGTTAACGTTGCTGTCATTACTTGTTACTATAATGGTACACATGAAACGCCGATAACTACGGTGAGTGATTTGATACTAGCTCCCCACTTTAGTGAGCATTTTGAGATTTAACCCCTTGGAGAAAACATATATATGTTCCCTTTCTACACCCAGTGCACTTCGATGTCACCCTTTTGGTCCACCACTTATGTAACCCCATTCATAATATTTCTTTTATCCATTCCATTTCAACAGCACCTTAAATAAATCTTCATATCCCTTTCTAGTTGGAGTCGCACACACATAAATATATACATATTAAGTAGTCAATATGGTCATATACATCATCATATGCATCATTAGCTCCCTTACAATACATATAAAACATGAGCAAGTAGATATAAAATACACATGTTGTGGAGTATAATAATACGGAGCAGGTTCGAAAGTTTGTGGTGGAATATGAGGGGGGAGAAGAAAAAGGTTAACTGGAATATTCTAGTCCTATTTCAATAAATGGACTACATTACATTTTATAGGAACTTGAGATTGATTTATGCATCTCGAAGAATCTACACACTTTCTTTTATTTATGTCTAATAATAACATAATATTATTTAAATGATGAATGAATAAAAAAAGGTGGTGATACAAGCAAAGGAAGCAGCAGGCCAGGCCTTGTGTGAATCCACGTCGATACGCAGCTGACTGACTATGGGGTGCGCATTACACTCTCCCAATCGTCACCCTCAGCCTATCCGATTATCGGGTAATATTATTATTACTACTATTTCTCTTTCATGCAACCTCTTTCATTTTATTAATATAATAATTTATTAATTTATTACATATGCTTACTTATTTAATTTATGTTAATGTATTCATAAACCTCTTTGCTCACCTCGCTCAGCTTTGTCTGTATGCTCTTGGTAATTTACGATTCACGTGAAATTCAAGTGATCATGTTTTGTTGCTTCCTTGGTTCGATCCTTTTCGCTTTCGTAACTAAGTTGCATCAGATTCTGATATTGTCTTCTTCTTTCTTATAACTTGCCTATGCTTCTTTCAACATAACTTAATCTTCTTCATTTCACCTTCCTCTCTGAGATGTAAATTTCGACTTTGAATTGCCTATGGATGACACTGAGAGTTGCAGTAGCAGAGCTTTGGATTCGGTGCCTCAGCAGGCTCGAAAACGGAAGCACAAGTTTGAGGTTTATCATGAAGTTCTTCGTCGTTTAAAGGAGTCTCAGAATGAAGAGGCTAGCCACCCAGGTTTTGATGATGAGCTCTGGGCTCATTTTAATCGCCTGCCGTCTAGGTAATATGTTTTTATTATTTTTTGGTTTTTGTAAATTTGTACTCAACTTTATGACATGGACTACTTAGCTACTTTGCTAGTGTGTTGTTTGAGTAGTCATTTTAGTTGTTTGAGTAGCTTCACTTTGACTTTTTGGTCTTCAATATTATGCTACAGTTTTCCCTTAGTAATTTAGAACAGTACTAGTTCATGCGGAAGTGCAAGGATTTTGGAAAGCTGGATTAGCTTAGGTTGTAATAGTATTGTGTAAACTGTGATGAATTTGTTGTGGATTCCAGGTATGCTCTGGATGTGAATGTTGAGAGAGCAGAAGATGTTCTTGTCCACAAGAAGCTATTGCATGTGGCGCATGACCCTGCTACTAGAATTGCTTTGGCTGTTCGACTTGTGCAGGTGAATCATATAAGCTCTTCTTTTCGAGAATCACTGACAAGACAGTAGACCCTTCATTTGTTGGTTGCTCATTGTTGACTATAATGGTGCTATTTTTGCTTTGCTGCTGGTAGCTAGCATGGTCGAAACAAATTCATACTAGTCTAAATGCGTTGGCATAACTGCTATTGACTTGTGTTATTTGTTAGTTCATGGCATTTTAAATTTTTAAATTTTTTTCAAGAAAATATATTGTTTCCTCTTTAATGCAGTTCATTAATAAACTGTTGAAACACTTTCACATAGAAGATATAAATTCCTGAATTTACCAAAACAGATACGTAGTGAGTATCGTAAATTGCATATATCAGGGGTATCTAGTCAACCAGAGGAAAGATGCAGGAACGACCCCGTGGAGGGGTTCAGCAATGTTCAAGATCATTATTCATTTATTTTTAATATAATTCAAGGACTAAACTTGAGATTGTTAAGATTTGGTCAACTTGAAAGGAACTATCTAGCCCTATTTCAGTTACTTCCTCCGCTCGGAACTAACCAACTGAGCAGTTCGATTTATGGTTTTGGAACTTAACTTGTAATATCTAGAAGCTGGACAATAATCTCAATAATAAGAAAAATATTTTTTGGTACTGATTTTATTTAGCTCTGGTTATGCTACCCATAATCCTCCAGACTTTGTCCATATAAGGCTAATTCTATTACTTCATTTCCATATTTATCACAGATAGAGATTAAGTTTATAAATTTACCCTGATGTTCCTATTCATAGCTATAAAGAATTAAAGATACTCTCTCTGGGAGAGCTTTCACTGTGAAGTTGGTTGAAGTGTTGTACTGAGGTCTGTTCTAACCTTTGAATATGAGTGCTATAAGTGTCAAACACGTACAATTCACATGAGAGGAGAAGCACTGGTTCGATATGGATGACTACCATTTCTTTTAGTAAACCTTGCCCTCATCGAACATTAATGAAACACCTCCAGTCTGCTGTTTTCTGGTCGAAATCATAGTTGTGAAAGAATCAGCTGTGGTGTTGCGTTTTTAGTTTACAACGTATGATTTTAATCTAGCAGTTGCCTCCTAAAGCCCTACATAAGTGACCTGGTCTGAGACTCTGAGGTATGTGAGATTAGCATGATCTAGCTTTAGATCTATTAAAACTTATTTTTCAAACTACATCTAACGATATTTGTTTGAATTGGTTTAAAACACTGATATGTATGTCAGTCAATGTAGCAGTGGTTATTCAGACTTTTGCATTTGGTTTGGTAAGTCGAGGTTTACTGTCCAAAATTATCAACATCTTAAGCGGATATTAAATTAATCGAGTACCAGTATTAGAGTACATGCCATGAGATTATTTTCTGTACTTATCATGTCAGAAGTTGCTGCTGCTGCTTTAAATGCAGCGTGTTAAGATTTGTAATCAACTAAACTGTATACAGTTTAAATTTATGGCTTGTTGATCTTGATATAAATTTTTATATATTGCAAGTGTCAGTCATCTATCTTGCTGTAGTTATATTTTTCCAACGTCCTTATAGGGCTTTTACTTCAACTGTTGAGTTATATCTGATAGGAAGAGGATAGATAATTCTGAAGTGTTAGAACGTTCAGAAACTACTGTTTTTAAGCACGGTAGGGTTCCACCCTGGTGAAATCTTTAATGCGCATAGAACAACCTATTTTAATGCATATAGAACAACCATAGGATGCTTAATTCAGTGTAGATGAACAAACACTTGAGGAAGTATTCTTTCTGTCTAACTGTTAATTTCGTACTCATTCCGGTTGACTGTGTGTGCTTGCTATTGGATGATGTCTGAACTCTGAATGATTTACCTTTCTGAAGGTCTCGTTGGGTGAAGAAAATTCTGTTGAATCCTTGCATCCAACCTTTACGGAGAAGGGGGATCCTCAAAGCTCCTATTACCCAGTCAGGCAGAGGCATGCCCTACACACCGAATTCCTACCTTTTCCTAGCAGAGTCAAAGACATCGTGATAACTTCATATAACTTATATACATTTTTTGTTTGCCTTCATGATTTTCAGTGTTCATCCACCTCCTGCATTTGGTTCATCGCCAAGTCTTGAACTTGCACTTGAAGCCAGGATATCTCTAGTTCCAGATGGGAGCAGCACTATGAGTGCCAATCTGCAGTTATTTCGGTAAATTCTTGTGAAAGGTTTGCGACAAATTGAACTTATTTTAGTTACTTTTCACGCAATGTTAGCCATTTCTTAAAGTTCTCTTTTCCGTCAAACCAATATATGTTGTCCAAGTATGTCTACTATATATTATCAACCTTAGACCCTTACCTTATTATTATCAGAAACTACCTACCAAAAAAACCATCTTGATTCTTAAGTGACATGGAATACTGTTCTATGAAGAGGAGATAAAACTACAGGTGCAAATGCAAGCACGCAGTGCCTCCCACTGCCTCTGTACATGCTATATTAAAAACTTAAAATTCGATAGGTAGCATGAATGTATAGGTATACATTAGTAAAAGTGCGTGCATATGTTTTCTTCTGCATGTTTTTTTTACAAAAGGTTATTTAACAGTGGTTTTGTTGTTACTTAAGTTTTTTCATTGGTACTCTGTTGGTTAATAATATATTAAAAATTTGACTGACAAAATACTGCTAAAGCTTTGCCATTCAACATTCCGTTGTTTTCTATCTTGTAGGCCTCGGCACGAAATAACTATTTCAACATCTGACAAGCCAAAGCTCCTCAGCCAGGTAGCAAATTTCTTCAAATACATGATTTTACATCTCATTTGAATTAGTACTGTGAATTAAATATGGTATCTCAAGGTGATAACCGTGTAAGTGTGACAAATTCTGTATAACTGTGAAGTATCTGGCTTCTTGTCTAATTTTCTTGTCTGTTAGTAATTTAAGAGGATTAGCATCTGTGGTCTCTCAAGGTTTTAAGCTTGTACTGAAACTGCTCACAAATAATTTATGATGCTCTTTTGCGGTTGTTTACAATGTGTCTTATGTACCTCACTTCAATCTGCCAATGATATTTTACTTAAGAAGTAATTTCTAGTTATTATAGAAGTCCTGGTTGTTCTGTACTCCAGGACCTGGTGAATAACTCTTATTCAGACTGTTAAGGATTTCCATGAGTCATGGATGTCAAAGGGTTCTAATTGTAGTGTAGATACTTTGAGCAAGATTCTGACAGATATAGATCAATATGAAGTACTGAGCACTTTCCAAATGAGTTAGTTTTACTTCTTAGGGATTCTTTGTAATCTCGCTTCTTGCAAAATTTCAGCTGACATCCTTACTTTCTGAGATTGGGCTAGATATTAAAGAAGCTCACGCTTTTTCAACAACAGATGGTTACTCCTTGGATGTTTTCGTGGTTGATGGTTGGGAATTTGAGGTACTCTTCTCTTCCTTTATGCACTACTGCAAGCCACAAATACTACTTTTTAGTCTGGATGAAGTATTTTATTGGTGGAAAATATGAATGCTGCACTATGTCATAACACCAATTTAATTAGGGGACTTACCAACTGTATTATTATTTTGTGTGTACTCTTGTGTGTGATAAGATTTAAGCAGGCACCTGAGCTGGGTTTTTACTGTTGATATTTATCTTGTAGAATTATCTGAATGTAAGGCAACATTTTTGACAATGTTAACAAAGGAGTGGCCTCCTTTCTTAAATTCTGCTTTGTGGTATCAATCAAACTCCAAGCATTAGACTTTTACATTTTAGGAGACATTAAAGCTTGCTAACGTATAAAAATAGGCAAAACTTGGAAAAGCACCACAAAAACTCTGAGTGATTGAGTGAACAAATTGTGAGTAGCGCAGAGTGGATGAAAATTGTTATATGTTAAAATGCAGTTATATTACATGAAACTGTTTTACATCTATATTACATTATTATCCTCATCTCTATCTGCCCTTTGTTACTCTGCACAATACTATGCTGATTTTTCTTGAGTTGAAGTTTTAAATTTTACCGACTTTTGTGGGAAAATCAGTATATCATTATGTGCTAATGTAGGCCTAGGGGACAAGTAATTTTTGAATTTTCTCGCTACTTTGCTTTATTTACATTCATGAATGAATAATTAATCTGATGACTTAAATGACTATAAATGTGTATGTGTATATCTTCTGTAGCAGCTACCTAGATCAAATATGTTGATTCTCTTTCGAGTCCGCCTTAGGTTTGTTTACTTGTATCATTCGTCAGTTGCATTGTTTTCTTAAATGTATATTCATGAATGTAGTGAAAATCTATGATTCTCTCTTCATGCATTCCATTGTTTGTCTCATCTTTCACCCCAAATCTCTAGGAAAGTGAGCATCTTAAGAGTGTACTGGAAAAGGAGATTCCAAAGATTGAGGTACCTCAGTCTGATGATCGTTGTAATGTGTGTATCCGCACACAGGCACACATGTTAATTGTTTCTTGTATTTGCTGTAGATGAAGTCATGGTCCAATAAAGATGCATCTCCTACTGAGTTGGGGAATTCTGGTGACATGCTAATGCAAGACCAAGTAAACATACCAATTGATGGTATTGACGTGTGGGAAATTGATTCCAAGATATTAAAATTTGAACAAAAAATTGCAGCTGGATCATTTGGAGAGTTGTAAGCTTCCTTACATTGTTTTCTTAATTTTTCAGTATCTGATCTTATAATTATTCTTTTCTCATATATAAGACTATAATAGTATCTCGCTGACTGGTACAGATATAAAGGTACATTACATGGTCAGGACGTGGCTATTAAATGCATCAAGGCTGAGTATATAAGTGCAGGTGTTCAGAAAGAGTTTGCTCAGGAAGTATTTATATTGAGGTTAGTTGCATGACATGCCTGCATTCCATTTCCGAGTATGATTTACACCTGGTCTACACCTCATTCAAATTCATGTCTTTGAGAAATCAGTCACGTGATTTGCATTCCCCTTCAAAATACGACTATTAATAACTTTCAAAAATCCTATGCAGACATCACTGTTGGAGTTTCATTGCACTAAAACGAGTGACTACATTTAAACACTGGTTTTTTTCTTGTTAGTTAATTTCACTGATATTATTACGATTTATGCCTAGTGGTGGAGGATGTATATCTTTAAAATATCCACGACAAAGAACACATCTTATGTTAAGGAAGAACCGTGTAAACTAGCTGTGACTGTACAAATGTCATAACAGTCTGATTCAACGTAGATGTAATTAGTAGACGTGTTTGTTTTGTAATGATATCTAATAAAGTTAGTCAAGATGGTCACAATTTTGATGTCGTTGGTACTATGTATATCTCTAGCTTCCTCCTTACTTTGATCGTTTTGTTCATCATAATGTTCTTGATTCTTAAATTTGAGAGAGAGAGAGAGAGAGCTGATACTGCATGTGCTTTTGCTTGCTAGTAAACATACATTTACATATGATGATATTAATATTAAATTATTATTAATTTTGATACAAAATATTATTGTTGACAATTGACATGCCAAAATGATCCAACAGAGCAGTAGAGTCATGTGTTCTTGATTATTTTGTACTTTTGCCCTATTTGTCCATAATAAATTTGAAATGTGTAGAAAGGTTCGACACAAGAATGTTGTGCAATTTATTGGTGCATGTACAAGATCCCCAAGACTCTGTATAGTAACTGGTAATTCTCAAACCACTTTATTGTTACAGGAAGTCCCTATGCACTGTGATTTACAGATTTTTTATTTCACTATCTTTTGACTTGTAATGTACATGAGTTGCTTCTTCGTTCATTTTACTTCCTGTAAACCACTCTAGAATTCATGTCTGGTGGAAGTGTGTACGACTTTCTGCACAAGCAAAAGGGATTCTTCAAACTTCCAGCCATACTCAAAGTAGCGATTGATGTTTCAAAAGGGATGAGCTATTTGCATCAAAATAATATTATACACCGGGACCTTAAGGCTGCCAATCTTCTATTGGATGAAAATGAAGTAAGAAGTTTTAGCTATTGTGGTGTACCCATTGTTATGTTCATCATTTATTGTTTATTATTTCTGATAATTGATGTTTTCACTATGCTTCTCCAAAAATCTTATTTATGTCTGTGTTCTTAATGCTGCATCAGCCAATTCTTGTAATCTAAACACCCAGTACGGCAAATCTGGAGTATATAGTGTGTCCTCTGATGCAGGTTATGGAATCTGATGTATGTTAACATTATCTGTATGCACATCCAGATTGATTTGATTAATACTTAAGAAGTTGGGTAGAAAAGTTCCGACGTGGAGTAATGTGAACACAGAAGACTGTCACATTCGGAAAACCAGTTGGACGAATTAATTGTAGCAAGGGCTTATAATTAATTGTTAGCATTTTGGTCATAAAAGCTGTGACATATATAACTAGAATGGACCTGTAACTTGTAGTCCCTCCACTCCAGATTTATTGTCATGCTTTCCTTTCTTTGTCTATCTTGAGTATTCTAGAACTAATTTAGTTGAGGTATTTAGAGTTGAGGCCAAATTTAATAGTAGAAGGGTTGGTATGTATCAGGTTTCTCTCTGATCTTTCCACACAGGCCTAAGTATTTCTGCAGTTTCCACGATCTTAATATTGGTATGAGATTTTCATATCAATCGTAGTTTAAAGTTTTAAGATGAATCAGATTCGATAATTAACTCCCTGATGCTTGCATTCTGAGTAGAACTTTGGCACTGTGCACTTTAATTTAACCAGTACTTAGCAGATTCATGGTCCTTTGTCTTTCCAGCAGATTACTGGTCCTTTGTCTTTCCATGTTCTTAGACATAGTTTGTTATGAGTGATTCAATGGTAATATTTGATATACATCTGATATCTGAAGTTTAAATCCTACAGGTTGTTAAGGTTGCTGACTTTGGTGTTGCTAGAGTGCAATCTCAGTCCGGAGTGATGACTGCAGAGACAGGAACATACCGCTGGATGGCTCCAGAGGTCCGTACCTTTTGTCCTTCTTATACATCCCAAATTTAACCAATTTGGTTTCTTTTTTAATATTTTCAATAAGGAGAGTACTTTATTTACAAGTAACAGATTGATATGTTGGTTATATTTAGACCCGGTAATTTTCGACACGACACGAAACGACGTGAAAATTTAGTGTTTGGGTTTGCATTTACTAAAGTTACACTTCATGTAACGTTACCAACCGGGGTATAATATGCAATAGAAAATTTTAAACCTAATTTAATAATTGTAATTTTGCATCTGACTCCTTCTGTTGTCATGCTGGGAAGGTTATTGAACATAAGCAATATGATCACAAGGCTGACATTTTTAGTTTTGGGATTGTGCTATGGGAGCTGCTGACAGGAAAGGTTGGATATATTTTTGAAAAAATTGTATTTTTATTCGGCTACCCTGCAGTAGTTCAGTATCTTATACAAAACTATAGACTTCTGCCTGCTAATCCTCTTCTAATCTGACCAATCATTTAGGTTCCTTATGAGAATTTGACGCCGCTTCAGGCAGCAGTTGGAGTAGTGCAGAAGGTCATCTGTCTATATCCCGTTTAAAATTAAAAATTTACCATAGGTAACACCCATGATCTAATTAATGTTTTGGCACTTATTGTAGGGTATAAGGCCTATCATACCAGAGAGAACTCATCCATTAATTGTTGAATTGCTCCAGAAATGCTGGCAGCAAGAACCTTCTTTGCGGCCAGAATTTTCAGATATTATAATTATCTTGCAGCATATAGCAAAGATGGTAAGATGAACAAGACCTTCATTCCAGTCTGTAGCTAAATGCCTGCATGCAATTGATACGAGCATATTGGTTCTTGAAATAGGTTGGAGAAGAAGAGAAGCCTGGCAAAAGAAGAAATCGTGGAGGAGAGTTGTCTCTGCTCACACAAGGTTGCTCAGTGAAGAACGAAGAGAACTAGTGCAATGTTCGATGTCTGTGCATTGGTACCATGACATGTAAAAGTGTACAATGTATAAATAGTTGGATGTGTTCATGTCTGAGAAGCCAATGGGATCTGTGGAACAGAAAATGTTACAGATGCTCCAAGTTTGATCTCTAGAATCTTAAGGTTGGGCAGAGCACTACCCATCATTGGCGACCATTTGAATGGGAGATCAAGAAAAAAAAAAAAATTTGTGTTACTCAGATAAGATTTAGTGTTTCCATGTGACATTTAGGGCATGTTTGGCCGCTCCGGCTTATACATTATAAGTTAATAAGAGTCGGTGTTTGTCAATCTAACTTATGATCTCAACTTATCATCTCAACTTGTAACTTATATGTTGATAAGTTGAATTTTAATAATGGGGTACATTTTCTTGAATTTATTAACTTATTACTTGATTTTTTTTGTTTTTTAATACTTTATATTTTTACCTTTGTGTTTTTAAATATTTTTTTTAATTTAAAATGCAAGTGTTGAAATCATTGTATTTAAAAATTATTTTTTCAAATGTAATTTAGCAAAGTCTTAACTAACTTATAAGTAAATTTATTCAAACACTCGTCTAACTTATAAAAATTCATCAACTTATCACACACTTACTAATTTTAAACTATAAATCAACTTTTTTGTGATATTCCAACCATTCGTATACTTAGATGTTACCTGCCCTTTCAAATTTACCATATGTTTCGCCTTCTCGGAAGGCTCGGGCTGATATTAGAAATCCAATAAAAAGGTGACTGAAAAACAAAGCTTCTCTCTCATGCCACAGCTATGACCCCGAGAGAAAGAGGGCAAGTTGGTTTTTGTACTCCCCTCGGTGCCTCCTGCATATATAGCATTGGCTAGAATATAGAGACCGAGTGATGGTAAAATTATGAACAACCCTATTTGCCGGACCATTTAAAATACCATGAGTGGTGTTATGATCTCAAATTAGTTATCAGAAAAAGATTTTCAAATGATGTACTCCCTCTCTCCGTCCCAAAAATATGAGTCACTTCTTTTTGCACTGAAGTACTTATAAATAATATTTTTTCAATTTTTTTGATTTAAATAAAAGTATAAATCCTATATTTTTATACAAATAAAAAAAATTAAAAAATTTTATTTACAAATATCTCAATCGAGCGTATTAAAATACGTGAAAAAAATCAAACGTTCAATTTTTTTGGGATGAAGTATCACAGTTAACGTGACAAAGACCGAGTGATGGTAAAATTATGATTTTTAAAGATTTTCAATAATGGGCTTGCAGGATGTCTTGTGTTTATTTTATAGTGGGTGGTCCGTTTGTAATAGTAGGCTTGCAGAATGTCCCCTGCTTTTTTATAGCTGATGGTCAGTTTGTCATGTCTCCTGTCTTGCGCAATAAAATTTTAATACAATCTTCACATTTTCACAGTAAGAAAAAATAAAATAAAGATGCAGCTATCGAAAATTAAAAAAATGTCAAAAATATACATTTAACCCAATAATTCATTTGAATTTAACCAATCTATCAGTAATTTATCAATGGTCTCTTGGTCCGAGTCCAACTTCATCATTTTTATTTAAAATAATTGGTTGACACTTTCATATAATAATAACTAGTTCTTTAGCAGGTGCAAAGCACGGACATGTCCTAAATTCGATTACTTTATTTTTTTATTAAAGTATATGATGTATTTAAGTGATAAGTATTTTAAATATGAGTAAATTACTAATTTTTTGGAAATTTTTTTGTACATTTATGTAGTAGCGTAGTAATTTATGAATTATACAATAATTAATGTCAATACAAGTATGTACTATACTTATCTAACGAAATGTTTTTTTTTCTTATCTTTATGTTGATATACTTATCTGACGAAAGGTTTTTTTTTCTTATCTTTATGTTGATTTAAACGTATTTGTGCCGTATAAATATAATACTTAAAAATGTCAGAAAATATCTATAATTTGATTTATTAGAGATAAATATATAATATATAAATTATATATAATATATAAATATATAATTTGATTTATCAGAGATAATTGTAATGCACATGCATGCATAATATATAAATTATACTTAAATAAAAAAATTAATTTTTAATTGGCAAATATTTACAGTAAATTTAAATAATAGTATAATTAGATATGTTATATGTTAGCGAATAAGTTCATATACTATCATACATGTACATAAATGTGTATATATATATGGGTCCCCTTCCAGGGAGACCATATTAGATAGAGAATAGGAGAGAACAAATCTAACCCGTCCATTTTTAGATGGCCAGGATTTTAGTGGGCAATTTTGTAATTAAAACAAAATTAAACTAATTTAACACAAAAGGCAAATACGCATCACACCCCCTCTAACGATCGTACGACATATACACACAGCTATACATACAACGTAACTTAGGGAGAGGGAGCGAGAGAGAGAGAGAGAGAGAGAGAGAGAGAGAGAGAGAGAGAGAGAGAGAGAGAGAGAGAGAGAGAGAGAGAGAGAGTTATAAATTGTTGATTAGAGCTTCATATTCGAAGATTTAATCACAAAAAGGTTAATAATCGTTGCTATTATAGAAAATTTGATGTTATTATTGTTTAATCCGTGTATTCAGGTTTTGACCTTTAGATTTTATACATAGTAATAAGATTTTGATGCGTTTTTAATCTTGAATTCGTTTTTTCAGGTTAATTTTAGCTTAAAATTGAAAGTTCACATTGTTCCCCCGAATTAGTAAGCAATATTTTTTTGTATTTTATAGTATATTTTAAGATTCTATAGTTGATTGTAAATTTTATACTCGGTAGATCTCGTTTGTGCTTAATTATAGCTTCTACGGTAGAATTATGTAAAATATTTACCTAATCTTACATACATGTGCATTCGATTGTATTTTTGTATGCAGAGATATTGATTCTACGGTAGAATAGAAGTGTATTTGTATTTTGTGTGTCTTTCGATTCTAATGTAAAATCATAGTGGTTGTGTGTTATAGTTTTTGATTGTATTATAAAAGAATATTTGTTTTTTTAATTATATATAGCTTCTACAGTAGAATCATATTTATGTTTTTTTAAGGATTATATGTTGTACTGTAGAAGCATAATTTATGAGTTATTTTTTTGGAATTGTTGTGTTATATGGTATAAGCATACTTGATTAATTAGTTATTATGTTGTATAAGTGCTTTATTATCCAATTCATGCTTAGAATTTTAGATTGTCCACAGCAGAATTAGAGCATGAATTTGACAAGTATGAAACTGATTGTACACTAGGATGTGTGATTCTCTACTATAGAAGCATGCTATTATAGAATCTTATTCTAGATTCTGGATTCTATTATAGAAACATATGTGTATTTGTATTTGTTTGTATGATTCCACTTTAAAAGTCTAATTACTATAGAAGCATATGTGTATCTGTATTTGTTTATTTGATTCCACTTTAGAAGCTTAATTACTATAGAAGCATATGTGTATTTGTGTATTTTTATAAATCTATTTTGGTGGTTCTCATCAATCTTATCAATGTGCATTTTTATGTGAAGTTATGGTTCTGTTGTAGAATTATATATGAGTTTTATATATGTACTTAGTAGATTTGATTAACTAATATGGTTTCCACAATAGAATCATTATAGAATAATTAGTAATATAATTGTTATATTACTTTAGTAATAAAGAATGACTAGTAATATAATCATTATATTACTTTCTGAAATCATGTCATTACTTGCAATTTTGTTGTCACTTTGTGCCATGTTCTACTTTGGTTTAATAGCTTTTTATAATAACACAGTAGCCTTTTTCTTGTTTTCTTCAGTCAAGCTTTAACTAGATAACTAGGTTTTGTTTGTTCCCTTTTGCTTGGTCTCTCGTTGATAATAAGATACTCAAATAATATCGTCCAAATCATTTGCTTCTTCTAACTTGTCAAATGGCAATTTAGAGTACTTCGAAATCTCTGATATATTAGGAGTTAGAGTTGACATTTCATTTGAAATTTGTATGTTCATTTTAAAGTTCTATAGTTGAATCATGTATTTGTATTTTTTAGCATTTTTAATACATTTACGACTCTAGAGAATCATTTATAGTTCTATAATAGAATCATATAATTTTATGTATGTAGTCTTTGTTTCTACAATAAAAGCACTAGTTGTATTTTTTATTGTTGTGTGTACATTGTGATTCTATTATAGAAGCATAATTTCATGTGTGTAGTTTTAGATTCTACTGTAAAAGCATATTTGTATTCATCTTGTTGTGTGTAGAATTTGATTTTACTTTTTTTATTCCACTGTAGAAAACGCCGAGTTATGTCATTCTCCAGTGTTGCAAAGCTACCTGAATGGTCAAGTGGTGGAGTTTCACATCACGAAGTTGCATAAGCACCTTTAATTTTTTCTGAATTTCAAGAAATAACGATGTTTGACTAGAGATTGATAGATTGAATCTTCACTATGGAGATATAAAGTATAATGTAAATGAATTGCTGCATTTTAACGTAAGTAGCATTGATCATGGTATGTTTGTTGCAGGTTCCGTGATTGACTTTGATCTACTGAGTCATATACAAGTTCGAACATTGAGTTTTATCAGATGTATATGGGTTTAGCCACGCAAGTCTCATTTAACAACTTTTCTAGCTATTTGTTGTAACTTGAGAGATATGCTATGAATTCCAAAAGTAGCAGCTGAATTTTATTTTGTTATAGATTAATTTGTGTTTGATAGGTCATTGTGTTGGGTTATACTCTGTTCTTGTTTTATTGGGTTTTATGGTAAGTCGAAGACCTTTGTTTAAATATATATTGTGTTATTACGACCTTACTTGAACAAGAATATATACAGTGTAATTTTCTTGTACCTTTTCTCGTAAAAGCTTGTTCCACGATATTTATTTTTTTCCGATTCTCACCGTCAATATGTTAAGAATTTTCTTTTTAATATATTTTAACGGGGTACCTTACCCATTTACCCCAAAAATAAATAAATCATAACATGAGTTCTGTGAGCTGTTCTGAGCTCAAAAACATCAAGTATCCATGCAAACAAAAAAATGTGTTTAAAGTCTTAAGATTTTTGTTATAGTCTCCCCATTTAAAATAATTTTATTCATACCATCATTTTGTATATGCATTTTATTATGTTAAATAGATAGAATTCGTAAATAACTTTGTATTGTTCATATTTATCAATGATAGGTAAAATAAATAATCGGTAATTTAGGACAGTCTTGATAAGACCAAAAAATTTAAAACACATATCACTAATTTATAACTAGCAACAACCATAATAAACTATGTTAAGAAAACCAACATTTTGAGTTTTAGCCAATAAGCTCATCGGCATACAAGTAGTGTCTTAAAGACACCTACTAGATTGACAAGACCAAAACCTACTATTTCTTACAAGCAACGTCATCATCCCGACATATCCTAGTACAACCACCTCATAGTTCTTCTCTAATGCAACCTTGACCTCTGTACCTCTGAGAACTCTCCTTCTTCACTTATACCCTCACCAACATAATAATGCAGAAACACCCTCTTCGCTCACATCAAATTAAGATTGTGATTGATCATGTTCAGCCACATTATTGAGTTTTGCGATCAGGAAAAAGCTCTTTAAGCCGTAGGCAAGCCTATATTAGGAGAAACAATAGTCAGAGCCTGATAATTTTAATTCTGTTGTAGAATCAAAATTTCTGTAGTAGAATTAACAAAATTAAATAAATACTACTTTGGTTCTATAGTAAAATCAAAGGCCAACTTCAAAAGAAATTATTACCATTCCAATATTGTCAAGATCAAACCACCCAATAGGCCAACCACAACACACCCAAGATCACAAACAGGATAAACAAAATACTGGTGTTACAACTAGAATGCAAAAAACTATACCAGATTTCCAAAACTTAAAACAAGATCAAAATCACCTAGTACAAATGCACATAATCTGACAACTTTCACATTAGAATTAATATTAGATTTATAGTAGAATTAAATCTATATTTGATTCACTAGATTTAATAATAGATTCTATAGTAAAATCAAAAATTCCACCTAAAATTTTTAGCACGAGAATCGATAGTTATAAATTATTTATCATATTCCTTAGTAGAATTAAAATTTTATACAAAAGAATTTACAATGACAATAGTAAAAAAATTTAAGAACCCAACACTAATACGATCTAACAGACGATCACACATAATCCAATAAAAAAATATCTAAACATAGATTGGAAAGAAACAAAGATTGAGAGTATAATAAACTAAATATTAAGAAAATTCATATCGGCACAATTAAATTTACAGTTTCATTGGTATAATTAAAATTAGTTAACAATTGGTAGTTAGTAGGTAAATGTTATTTTGTAGTGTTAAAGCAATACGTTGGACTAGTTTTAAATTAAAATTTCTCCGTGATATCAAAATTGGATCACTCCAGAAAACCAAAAATTCACTTCATAACCAGCCTCACTTTGTATGGAAATACAAATTATCTACCATAAATGTTATTTTGCAGTGTTAAAGCAATACGTTGGACTAGTTTTAAATTAAAATTTCTCCGTGATATCAAAATATGATCACTCTAGAAAACCAAAAGTTCACTTCATAACCAGCCTCATTTTGTATGGAAATACAAATTATCTACCATAACAAGATTAAATTCTTACAAAAGATCCAAACTAGGGAATTGTTAACACAATAGCGGAGAAGGCAAAAATATAGTATAAACTAAATATTTTTGTATGTCATCGAAATATAATTATGCAAAGAAACACGATTTTAAAATTTTTAAGAAGCCCGATGAAATAGTGTAAATTTAGAGGATATATAATTCTTTAGTAACTTGATCCTACGGAAGAATCAAAACTTGTAACAAAATATTTATGTCTTTAATTTGCCGCTTTAGTTAGAGATTAACAAAGTATTGAATAGAATGAATAGACTAGATGAGACCAGATCTATCACTCAAAAGCAACACTTTGTGCTAGCAAACTTCCTATAACGATAACATGAAACTAAATTAAATGATCCTATAAAGAATGATTGCTACGAAAGTCTAAAGAATCACAACAAAATGTTCTAAATTCAGTTGATTATATAAAATTTATTAGTAATTTGATTCTACAACAAAACCAAATTTTGTAACAAAATACTTAAGTATATAATTTGTTGTTTTACTAAGATATTGAATGATTTCACATTAGAATCAACTTTTTTGCTAGCAAACCTACAATAACAACAATGTGAAGCAAAATCGAACGATTCGACGAACAATCATCGTTACGAAATTCTAAAGAAACACAACAAAATAGTCTAAATTCAACTAGTTATATGATTTTGTTAATAATTTGATTCTACCGCAGAATCAAATTTTGTAATAAAAGATAAAAGAATGTAATTTATTGCAGATATTTGATTCTACAATAAAATGACGAAAACGTGTAATTAAAATATTTTCGACACAAAAAACACGGATTTGAACAAATGTTACTAGCACAATATCAATCGATTCAAAAATATACCTGATGAAGATTTAAAAATAGGTATAATGAAACAGTTAAGCTTGATTCGACGAAGATGTCATGTTGGCCAGGAGAGATCTCAGTCTCAGTCGGGGAAAGAAAGAGAGAGATTGAGGGGGGAAGAGAGTCTCGGCGAGGAGAGATCGCAGTTGAGAGAGAGGAAACAGATCCAGCGAATTGACTGTATGTACAAATTACCTATAGATACAATTGTCTTCGTATGTCATGATAATTTTTTCTTTTTTTATGTTTTATTTTTGACGGTTGGATGACCATCTGATCCAAAGGTCAGGATTGACGGAAACGGTTTTCTGCGGGACTCTATATAACATGGTTCTCCCTAGAATAATGGCCTATATATGTATACACATGTATTTTTAACTAAGTATACAATCAAATGTATTAAAATTGTTAAATAAAATATTATCTTATACTAACACAAATATATATGCATCTATGTATATGTATAAGTATTTATATTAATTTTGCAACAATTAATAATATGTAATTAATATAGTAATACTATAATTCCAAAATAATCCCAACATGATGTAAAAGAATGGAAGGTAAAATGGATAACTTGATTTAAATTGTTTATCAAATCCCTCTGTTAACGTATTATATATACTAGCTTAAAACCCGTGCGATGCACGGATTGTTAATTGTTATTTTATTATTTTATTATTATATTTTTAATATTTTATTAATTGTATTTGTTAAAAAAATAAGTAGACATGTTAAAATAGCTAAATACTTTTAATTTATTAAAAATATTGAAACATATTTTAAAATAAATAAGTAAGGGTTTGCTCGTTATATTTTTGGAAAATGAGGGGTTTTAGTAAGAAAAAATAAAAAATGTTACATATATTCAGTTTAAAAAGGTAAATGACCGTGATATTTTTGGAAAATGAGGTTTTAAAATTTAATAATTAAGAGTATTTAAATTTGTTTTAAAATAAATAAGTAAAGAGTTTTTTATGATATTTTTGAAAAAAAAAATGAATTTTAGTGAGAAAAATAGAAAAAGTAAATTGAGAAATACAATTTCCCGTGATATATTTAGAAAAGAAGGGACTTTGTTAGAAAAAATCTATAATGTAATTTAGAGTAATTGGTTATAAATATGTATTTGATGAATTGTATTTTAATATTCTTAGTGATTGCATTTGTTAAGAAAAATAAGTAGAAATGTTAAAATAGGTAAACTTTTAAAAAATAATTATAATATTATAGGTTTAAAAATAAATAACTAAAGGTTTGTCCGTGATATTTTTGGAAAATGAGGGTTTTAGTAAGGAAAAATAGAAAAACTAACATGTTTTAGTTAAAAAATGTAATTGGCATGTTTGAAAAAACAGGAGAATTTGTTAGAAAAAATAATGTATTTTAGGAAAAAAAGGTAATTGGTTATAAATAGGTAATATTATTATTTAATAATATATTTCTATAAATAAGTAAGGTTAATTAAGTAAAAACACAAAATACAGTTAAGGACAATTAAGTAAAATCATAATGTACCATACCGACCAACCAAACTTTTAATGTTTCGTCTATTATATAATAGTATTGATGTAGATATAGATAGATAATAGATTCAGATATAACAAAATTGATTATATGAAAATGAAATTTAATTTTAATGTAACAATAAAAAGATGTTATGTTGAACATCGACGCAAAAAAAAAAAGCAGTGGCGCCAACTCCTTGACGCAAGTGTCACCAACTTCCGCTAAAAAACAATTTGTACAATATGGATATGATGATTAATTACCGAATATGGTAATAATTTGACGTGTACGTTTTTGTATGGTCGGGTAGTCGCATTTTGCTTGATATGATTGATAGCCTATATGTTAGGCTAGCTAAATAGGTCTTTATTGACAGGAACCGTTGGATGGGTAAGTTATCTTACCAAGATGATGCGTTTAGCCAACGCTGTAGGTATTCAGTATTCACAGTGCTTCCGTGCCAACTTTTTTCATTGCTTTTGGACTCAACTGTCTCTATTTAATAGTATTTTTCTCCGCCTGCCCTTTCGGATCGCATATTTTTTTGAATTAACTTGTTAGGTAAGATTAAAATTTAGAAAATTCATCAACAATATTATTTTTTTAAATAGTTTTGTAATTTTATTATTTTTTAAATATATATATATATATATATATATATACGGTTTTTATCAAATGCAACTTATTTTTACATTTTAGTAAGAAACAATTAAAGTTGTTTTTTTGTTGTATCTTGTTGGTTGCAAAATCATACTTTAATTAAAAAATTCAAAAAAAACATATTTTTATAACAAAATTGAAAAAATGTATTTTACAGAATAAATTAAAAAAACATATATTTTTTTTAAAAAAATCTGTAAAATTTATTGTTCGGTTTCATTTGAGTACCATCCCGTTAAAAGTCGGAAAAAAATGTAGGTTGCACGCGTTATAGATAATGGGGGCGTTTGGGATATTAAGCAAAAGTTGACTTAGAGCAAGTCCAACAATGTCCTAGTTGGTTACTTATAAATATTATATAATAATGTGTCCTAGTGATTTAGGGACTTGATTTCTTGTAGGAACTCCAACAATATTACTTATATTCATTCCCTATTATTATTATAATAATATATTTGAAAGAGAGAGAAAAAGAGTGGAAGAAAGAGAGAGAAAAGAAATGTAAAAAAAGGATAGAAGTGAATTTTTTATTCATAGAAATTAAATAGGTAATGGCTAGTGGTTACCTATTAATAGGTAATGAGATGGATGTCCTAGTGATTTAGGTAACCACTAGGACATTGTTGGAGCATCATTTTTTGCTAGATTACTTATATTTTTTGCTAGCTTAAAATGAGTAAGTGCTTTATAAGTGATAAGTTGATGGATTGTTATAAGTGTTTGGGAGAACTAAAAAAAGTGAACTTATGTATTATAATGAGTAAGTGCTTTATAAGTGATAAGTTGATGCAAACTTATAAGTTACGTAAGTGTTTGGATAAATTTACTTATAAGTTAATAATTTTTTTGTTAAATTAAATTGAAAAAATAAATAATTAATATAATTATCTCGATAAATACATTTTAGATTAAAAAACATTTAAAAGTATAAATATAAAAATATAAACAACTAAATTGGAAAAATAATTAATTAATATAATGATCTTGATAAATACATTTTAGATTAAAAACATTTAAAAGTATAAATATAAAAATATAAACTATTAAATAGATAAAGAAATCATGAAAAATGAAATAAGTTGAGCAAAATGTTAGTATTTTCTAACATTCAACTTATCAATTTATAAGTTATAAGTTAAATTATAAGTTGGGTAGACAAACACCCCCCATAAGTCATAAGCTAAAAAAATAAGTTATAATTTATAAGTTGATGAAATAAGCTGAGTACACAAACAACCCTTATAAGCTGAAATGGGTTTATAAGCTATAAGTTAACTTATAAATATGCAGCCAAACAGGCCCAATATGTAAAACTTGTAGCAATCCAACCCACAATTCTTCTTAGTAAAAAAAATTGATAATTATCTTTCGTTAGACAAAAAATTTCGAATCAATATTCTCCTTGGGTATAATTTTACTAACTAACATATTAATTAATACTATTAAAGCATCTCCAATTGTAATATGTAAAATGATTGACTAAAATATGATAAAACAATGATAATGTTAAATTTTAGTTAAACTAAGTGGTCAGTACTCCAATGGTGTTATGTGTAATTATGATAATGTAAATTATATATAACTCCAATGGTGTTATGTGTAATTATGATAATGTAAATTATATATAAGGGTTTTGCTGGTTCGACAAATATAGTCAACCAAACATTGTTATCAAGCCAACTATTGTAAATCTTGAGTTGTCAATCTCGAATTAAATAATCATTGATATAAATATAAAGTATTGCATAATCTTAATAAAAGAATTATATGTAGAGAGAATAAAAATTGTATAGAGAAAGTTATAGATTTTATGTATTTCCATTTGTACCAACGAAATGTCCTAATCATAGGAGTTGGTTTACAAAGTTTCCTTAGGAAGTTAAACAAGTCTTCTTTATCATGTATCCAAATCTTCTTTGATAAGTGTCACAAGTCTTTCTCGGTGAGTATTGTAAGTCTTATTTAGTAAGCTATTGCAAGCAGTGTTCTAAAAGTCGGTAATTAATCGGGATTAATCGTCGATTAATCGCTAGACGGCGGGCCATCGAACTGATTAAGCGAAAATCGGTCAATTAATCGTTTTTTCAGAAAAACGGTCAAAAATCGGCTGAATCGGTCAAAAATCGGATTAATCGGTCAAAAATCGGGCTAATTATTAAAAAATAGTAAAAATTAGTTAAAATTAAAAAAATAATTAAAATTTAAAAGGTAGAAACTTGATTAAACACTAGGAAAAAACATTATTTTTTTACATATAATTATAATTTTAGATGCCTAAATCGTAAATTCTCTTAATTTTTTCTCTGAAATTGATCTCTAATTGAAAAATTAAATATTCAAAATTTTATTTATTACAATTATATAATATTTTTAACATATTTGCATAAATATATGATAATAACATATGTTTAGTTGAAATAACGAAACAATTATATATATGAATATAAATGTATATAAAAAATATTATTAAATTTATTCCGATTAATGATCCGATTAATCATTCTGATTAATCCCCGATTACCCGATTAATCCCTGAACGGTGCCTTCACCGATTAACTCCGATTCCCGGTTTTTACAACACTGATTGCAAGTCTTCCTTTGTAATTATCGCGTGTCTTCCTTAATAAACTTTGACAATCACTTTGTTATATATTAATATTATAACACTCACCTTTGATTGTCAAATGTGAGTTATTGCAGGGAGTAACTGCCTCGTTAAAACCTTGCAAGAAAAAACTCAGTGGGATAAAAATCTTGACGAAGGAAAAAGAGTACAGTCTCCCCCTACAATTATATATATGAATATAAATGTATATAAAAAATATTATTAAATTTATTCCGATTAATGATCCGATTAATCATTCCGATTAATCCCCGATTACCCGATTAATCCCTGAACGGTGCCTTCACCGATTAACTCTGATTCCCGGTTTTTACAACACTGATTGCAAGTCTTCCTTTGTAATTATCGCGTGTCTTCCTTAATAAACTTTGACAATCACTTTGTTATATATTAATATTATAACACTCACCTTTGATTGTCAAATGTGAGTTATTGCAGGGAGTAACTGCCTCGTTAAAACCTTGCAAGAAAAAACTCAGTGGGATAAAAATCTTGACGAAGGAAAAAGAGTACAGTCTCCCCCTACATAAAATGTCTCACACTTTGACATCTTGATGTATAAAGTTCCTCGGTCTTCTTTTTCCAATACAATTTGCAGTTTCTCAAACGTTGAACTTGTCGCCGTCTTTGCTATGAACTTCCAAGAAATAACAGTTCCACGATATGTGTATACATAACCCGTTTGAGATCATCCAAAATGAGGATCTAGCATATATTCGGTCTCATCCGCGTATCCAATCAGATGATGGAGTTCTTTGGTATGAATATCCCAATTTTTGTTGTCCCACGAAATAATCTTAATCTGCACATGATTTTATCCCTGTAATTTAAGTTGTCTGAATCTTGCCAATAGGTTCCCAGCAAATACAATAGCAGGTTGTCTGTTGCTTGCGAGATACATAAGTGTTTCACCTGTTACCTACACAAAATCTTGTCTTCGCAAGATCTTTCATCTCAAACTCATTTTTTCAGATAATTAGTATATAAGTAATATCTTCAACAATGATATTCAAACTTATCCACATATACAGTAATAATAACAAAATCAGTTGGTGATGATTTAATAAACATACATGGATACACTTGATGATTAACATACCCATTATCTAATATGCACTCGCTAAGCCACATACGATCAGAATTCTTTAAGACATAAATGATCGTTATAGTATAACTAAATATAAACTATATGGCTTAGTTTCTGTTATTCTCAGACAATTAATCAAGATTGTAGAGGGGGGGGGGGGGGGGGTTGAATACAATCTTTAAAATTTCTTTAGTTCTTGACAATAAAGATATGAAAGTAAAATCAAGAACATAAATACAAACAAGATAAAATAACACAAGAATTAAAAATTCAGGTGGATTGTTTTGTCCACTTGAGAGATTTTTATTTGAAGAAATCTCTGTGATGTTTATGAATAAACATACAGCTGCATACACACTATTCTAGCTTCATCAATTTACAAAGGATATTGCTTTGAGCTCTCTAAATTGCCTAACTGATTTCTTACTCTAGAATAATGCTTCACTTGGTTATATATCCCAAGTTTTCAAGATATTTTGAACAGTCAATAATACAAAAAGTAAATCTGTTCAAGATCCTTGTTTCTCCATTCTGAGTAGTGGTCCATGTGTTGGTAGCTTGCCCTTCTTGGCTGATAGTCTTTTATATAAATGCTACTTTTTAACCGGACAACAGAATGCTTCTTCTTCTCATGAGTTTCCAGAATTACTGGTTTCCATGCTCTGTGAAGTCTGTCAACCCATGTGCACTGTCTGAAATGTCCCTTTCACAAGTACAGTGTGTATCCGTAGAAGCCATTTGAGTTGTATCCGTTGAGAGTATCTTGATCACATCCGTAGAAAGCTAGTACTGTTATCCATAGATAGTACATTGTCCACATCCGTAGAAGGCTATTGTGGCTATCCGTAGACAGTCAATTTCACTTATGTAAAATTACAAGGCATAGACTATTTACAATTAGCCTCCATATTCTACATATCCATCAATAGTCAACAGACTTATTCAGCCTAAAAACTAATACCTCAACTTCAACATCAGGATTACAAATCAGGAATACACATCAGGATTGTACATCAGGATTGCATATCAGGATTGCACACAGGATTTCATCAGGATTGTTCCTCAGGATTGCATCTCAGGATTGTACATCAGGATTATACAGGTATGTTACACTAAGTCTTATCCGTAGATAAGCTACCCTTCTACGGATACTGCAAAAGCATGCTATCCGTTGAAGGCTACATTTACTTATACAATTTTAACTAAGTTAATCTAGTTATCATCAAGAAACAACATAGTTCCTAACAGTTTCATCTAACTTTAGTCCTTCAGGGATTTATATATGTAAATTTCACTATCAAGTGATCCATATGGGCATGTTATTTCAATGTCCATGAGAGGTGTTTCCTATATTTCTCTACAAAATATACTCATCATAATAACCAAAACTAACTCAATCCTTTATAAGATAGTATATTTTCTAGAAATCTAATCCATGCATTTGAGAGAATCCATGGGCTACCATCCAGGCCTTATATCTCATAATTTTATGCATGTGGGTGAATATCTGGCTACCAATCAGGCCTTATATCTCACAAATTCATTTCCTATAAATACCCATCTAATATGAACCACACCATCTGGTGTTTGGACTACAGGTCCAAATAAGTTTCTCTTGCGCAAGGAGTGCAATTATTTCTAGATTACAACTTTTCATTTGGCCAATAATCTATTTGTCGACATTCGACCACACTTTATGGTTCAGGATCGGAATTTCCAATAATATCACATGCCACGAAAAAAGCATATACTTCAACAACCTTAGTACTCCCACGTTTCATTAACTTTCCATTATGTACATAACTTACTAAGATCTTATAACTTTCAGGTACCTTTTCTTCTATAAAGCATGTGCCACTTCTGAGGCAAATATCCTCTTTTAGAGGTAATATCATATTGCTTCAATGTAAGCATGTGCCACTCCTAGGCACAAATATCCTCTTTCAGAGGTAGTCTCATTTTGCTTCTATGGAAGCATAAGCCACTTTAAGGGCAACATCCTCTTCTAGAGATAGTTCTAAATTGCTTCAAATGAAAGCATGTTCCACTCCAGGGGAAACATCCTCTTATAAAGGTAATCCCAATTTTCATCAAATAGAAGCATGTGCCACTTCAGGGGCAACATCCACTCATAGAGGTAATCCCAATTTACTTCAGATGAAAACATGTGCAACTTATATGCACAAATATCCTCTTCCGGAGGTAATATTACTTTGCTTTTGTGGAATCACATGCCACTTCAGGGGCAACATTCTCTTCTAAAGGTAATTCTGCAGCCACTTCAGGGGCTCGAACCTCTTCAGGAGGTATTACCACCTATTGAGCATTTATTATAGCATTTTATGGGCTTCAACCTTTTCAGGAGGTAATACCACTTCGGGGTATTTGTTATAGCCACTTCAGGGATTTTAACCTCATCTGGAGGTAACACCACTTCTGAGGTATTTGTTATAGCAACTTCAGGGGCTTGAGCCTCTTCAGGAGGTGATACCGCTTTCACGGTATTTTCAAATAAATGATTGCCAGTCCTTGGACAAATCTAACTAATTTCCATTTTCGTGATACAATAATCCCTTCAAAAAATAATACTGCTTCTAGGGTATTTTATAAAAAGCTTGCCACTTCTGGGGCAAGTGTAATCAATTTTTGTTTCTATGGTACAACATCTTTTGCACCAATAGGTCCATCACGCTTCTCGCATGATTTTATTTTATTTTTATAACCAATTCTTCAGGAATTGATGTATGAATAAGAATTTCAATCCTCTCTAGAGCATTAACAACATGTTTAAGTACTTTATAATAAGACTAGGATCAATGAAATTATCTAGCATTTGATAAGGATGATTTTGCATATACGTAATTTTTTCAATCTCGTTATCACATCGATTAGTATATAAAACTTTAAACTTCAATCATGGTGTATTACGAGATATATTTCAAATTTTAATTTATGCAAAGTAGTTTGCTTTTAATCTTTATTATGCCTCTCGTGAACTACTTCTTCTGGAGTCTTCCTTAACATAGACATAATTGTTTTCGTAGACGTCGGAGGCGGAGGTTCTGGCTTTGCAAATTCATAAAGAGTTACCGCTCTATTTCTTTTTGCGTAAGTCCCGGAACTTAGAACAAACACCGAGGCACCAGTAGACTATGTATTTTGCCTCGATATCTCTTGAACGTCATCATCATCATCATCATCATCACCAAGATCATCTAATGTGACAGGTGTTTTTTCTCTTCTTGTTAATCAACGCGTCGCGCATCTCTTTCATAATTTCAGTAACTGTCTTAGGACACTTTCTTACATCCACAAAATTACCTGCCAAGTGTTGCTTGAGTCTGTTGATTCCTTATTTTACTTGTTTAACGCAAAGTAAAAATTCAATGCATTCTTTACGGTACGAATTAGGCCAATATCAATACTTCCACCCGGGATAAGGTGAGTTAGCCTTGCGTTTCGGATCAGTCTTTGGATCAGTCACTTCGTTGCTCTTTCCAGATTCAGCCATCACATACACTTCTAAATAGCACAATGATACCACTGAAATATTGTGTACAAATTACAAGTACACATCTATTATATCTATCTATTATATATATAATAGAGCAACTAGGGGGTTGCTTGAGACAATTTATTCAGTCTGAAATTACTAAAATACCCATACTTATTATATAATAATAATTTTGTAATGAATGCATATATTAATTACATCTAATTCATTAATCATCATTAACACGTCTATATCTATTAATTCATCATTATTAAATATAATAATTTATAATTATATTTATCTATCTACAAATACTTAAATGATTAGATAATTAATATATATAATTATATCTAACTCATTATTATGCAAGTATTGAGTACAAAATAATTAGTATAGTTAATGAAGATTAGTTATTAATGATTAGAGACATTAAAATGTATTAATAACGAAGATATTAATATGAAGTAAATAGAGTAAAGGGTTGAAAAGTCATTTTACACTTTGAAGGGTATAATTATCTTTTAACGGTGAACGAATTGGCTCAATGTAGAGTCAAAGAGACAGTACAATAGGGATAAGAAGAATAAGAGAGGGGTCTCTAGAGAGTGACGCCGAAAATATAAGGCAGCCATCGTAGGAGGGGGCATGAGAGAGAGAGAGAGAGAGAGAGAGAGAGAGAGAGAGAGAGAGATATCAAAATACAGATCCAAAACAAAAGTTGAGAAGAAAAAGTGGAGGAGACGGGGAAAAGGGAAAGAAAAGCCAAAAAGACAGTAAAAGAGGGATAAGAATGATAAGAGAGGGGTCTCCAAAGAGTGACGCCGAAAATAGAAGGCAACCACCACCGTAGGAGGAGGCATGAGAGAAAGAGGCAAATAACATAAATAAATTAACCCAAAAAAAAAAACACAAACTTGATAATATTGATAAAGAACAATTGTCACTGCCAGCTCAAACAACAACCCATGACAAATATTTACTTTAATGAGCAGACCAACCCCAAGTGCATTTACATGCACAAAGCCTACAAATTTAGTTCAAGCATTCCATCAAACACATAATACACACTCTAAATATTGGATTCATTTTGCCAAGATGCATACGTACAAATTTATTTTGGATCAAGCCAACACAATTCTATGAATTTGTATTTATCCCTGAGAAGCTTTAGGGATAAATTTCGTTAATGCAATTACAATTACAGATTTTCTATTGTATTATTTTGTTAAATTTAAAGGAATTGTTTAAAAATATTTTTCATTATTGATTGAGATAGATTTTTTTCTGGTTTCAAAGTGAAGATATTACTTAGTGGTTATGAAATTAATAATTCTAAATTAATAATTAATAAATATTAGAAATTTGAGAGTTATTAGACCCTGCCAAATAATGTCATAACAATCGCAATGTTTGATCGAATAAAACATTAGATTGAATTGTACTTCTGTGTTTGTGTTATTTCTTATTCCACCTTTTTACATACATACAAGAATTACAACTTTTATGAGAAACAGATTCAGGGCCTGTTTGGCTGCAACTTTAAGTTGCAGCTTATGACTTATAAACTCAAAAATGCTTATTGGGGGTGTTTGCCAAAATAAGTGAAACCAACTTATGGCTACTTAAAATGGATAAGTTGAATGTTAATCCTTAACATTCAACTTATAACTTATAACTTATTCTCGATACACGCAATATATAATATCCTTCAAATCTTCAAAACCATATATCTTTTGATCCGTTCATTAAAAAATTGATATGTATATATCAAATTTCTCTACTCATCGAGATCTATCCATTGATATCCATTTATATATATTAAAAAATAAATATTTTAAAAATAATAAAAAAAAGTTAACTTATAAGTTCTGATTTACCCAAACACTCTACTGCTTATAAGTTCTGATTTACCAAACACTCTAGGACTTATAAGTTCAGCTCTACTTATCACTTATAAAGCACTTACTCATTTTAAGCTATAAATCAACTTTTGCTTGATACCCCAAACGTCCACTCAATAAAGAGTAGAAGTTCAAAAAATAACCGAGCAGGTGAACAATGCAAAATAGTCAAAGAAAAACAATCCAGTAGTGGCTGGCCCGGGACCACACTGAAACAAGTTAAAACTAAAGAGAATAGGAAGAGCATGCATAAATAAACACCTGTCAGCGACCTTCGCCTAAACTAAGCAACAACATTATTCTCCTTCCAGTACTTTCTACCATCTTTGTCTGAATATTAAAAAAGGAAAAACACATCCTCCATCGGCGTTAATGGCGGTGCCCCATTTGCGAATACCAATGCCATCTGCCAGCTCACCCCCCCTCTAGTTCCTTTTTCACCCGCTCCCCAACATAAACTAATTTTAATCTCCTGCTGATTCACCTTCTTAAATCTTAATCTATCCCCCCCCCCCCCCAACACTTAAAATAAATACAAAATAATTACACAGATATATAAGTTGTGTTTGATGGAGATGTTAAGAAAATCATTTAAATCAACTAGTGATTCACAGCCTCAATCTGGAGAAGAACGTCAAATCTTGTTACACCAGCAAGAAAACACAATGGCAGCGACACAAGCTGTTGGTAATAATAATAAAGATGTTATTGTTAAAATCAGCGGCCAAAACAGCCCCGGCGCCAGTGGAGAAACTGAGCTAACTTCAACAAACTCCGGCCAGTCACCGGCTAACAAGATGTGGAGAGACAGTAGCTACGATTTCACAAACGATGCGTCTAATGATTTCGACTTTCACACTGACTCTCCTGCTTCTCAACCCTCACCATTATCGAGAATTGTTGAAAGTCCTACTCATCAGCAGGCTAGAGCTCCGTTTAATGAGAATCTTCGAAGGCGGTCTGGTGTTGGTAATGGTAATGGTAATGGTTCTGATGAGGTGGTTACTTGTAGTTCGAATTCTTCGTTTCGTCGAAAATCGAGTTTGTTGAGGATGAAGACCAAGTCTAGGTTGATGGACCCTCCAGAGATGGATGGGAGGTCTCAGAGAATGGTGAAGTCTGGTGTTATTGGCAGAGGAAGTGAGTTGGATGAGGATGATCCTTTTTTGGAAGATGATTTGCCTGAGGAGTATAAGAAGATGAAGTTTAGTAAGTGGAGTTTTCTTCAGTTTTTTAGCTTGATTTTGATTATTGCTGCTTTAGTTTGTAGTCTTACTATTAATTTCTTTAAGAGGAAGCATTTGTTTGGACTTGAATTGTGGAAATGGTATTTGATGGTTTTGGTTTTGATATGTGGGAGATTGGTTTCGGGGTGGGGGATTAGGGTGGTTGTGTTTTTTGTGGAGAGGAATTTTATGTTGCGGAAACGGGTTTTGTATTTTGTTTATGGGTTGAGGAATGCTGTTCAGAATTGTATTTGGTTGGCTATGGTTTTGATTGCTTGGCAATTGATTTTTGATAAGAGGGTTGAGAAGGCGACGGATAGGAAGGTTTTGCCTTATGTGACTAGAGTTTGGGTGTGTTTGTTGGTGGGTACTTTGATATGGCTTGTCAAGACGCTTCTTGTTAAAGTTCTTGCTTCGTCGTTTCATGTGAGCACGTTTTTTGATCGGATTCAGGAGTCTTTGTTTAATCAGTATGTGATTCAGACGCTGTCGGGGCAACCATTGGTTGAGATTCAGCAAGAGAAGGAAGAAGAGGAGAGAGTCATGGTTGAGGTTCAGAAGTTTCAGAGTGCTGGGGCTTCTATACCTGCTGAGCTTAAGGCAACTATTTTTCCAAAGAGTGGGAAAGTGATTGGGAGTGCTACTAACACACCCCGGAAGAGCTCTGTGGCTGGAAAGAGTCGTGGGTTTTCGACTAATTTCACAAAGAAGGAAGATGAGGCTATTACTATTGATCACTTGCATAGGCTGAATCAGAAAAATATATCAGCTTGGAACATGAAAAGATTGATGAATATTATTCGCAAAGGGACACTGTCAACTTTAGATGAGCAATTACAGGCCTCGACCGGTGAGGATGAATCTGAAGTGCAGATCACAAGCGAGTGTCAGGCAAAAGTTGCAGCTAAGAAAATATTTTCCAATGTGGCCAAACCGGGCTCCAAGTAAATTCTTAATTCCTTTGTTTATGACCATAGCATGGTATCTGTATAACACTAACACCATCCACCTATAGGCTTTATACAGATGAAACCTCATATTGTTTGCACCCAGTTAAAATTCCTTCTTTGTCCTGTAGCCATGGCAATCAAATTGCTCGAAATGGTGCACCGCTTGTCTAACTGATTTTTAATTTCTGGGTTATGTATTTCACGAGTTCAAGCAATAACTTACTTGTCTCCACCTGGAAATCTGACACTGAAGTTAAAAGTAAGGTTACTTAATGCATCGAATATAACATAAGTTTGCCTGCTTGTTTTCAGATACATTCATGAGGAAGATTTGATGCGATTTCTGCAAGAAGATGAAGCATTAAGAACTATTCATCTATTTGAAGGAGCAAGTGAAGGCAAAGGAATATGCAGGAGAGCATTAAAGAATTGGGTGGTAAATATTTATCTCATAATTTCCCATATTTATGGTCACATATTAGTATGTTTACATTTGAATATGTATTTGGATAGAAGTTTGTTTAGTATCTAGATGGTGAATCATTTGATAAAGTAATTTAAGATATGAGAGGCATCCGGCACCCCTACTAGGAGCTCGTGTATGTTTAAAAAAATTGCATTGCATGGGGTGGCGGGGGCTAGCAATTCTAACAACATCAGAAATATCATTACTAGAAGTGAGTTCCAAACATCTTGACATGAGTGATGGTTATCTGCTGTTCAACTTTAATCGACAGAGAATTGTGCCGAGTTGAACAATCTCCTTTTTAAACCCAGTAGCATGACACTGATTAGAAATTGATCCGTCTTTATGTTTTAAATCTTTACAGGTTAATGCGTTCAGGGAACGAAGAGCTCTTGCGTTGTCTCTCAATGATACTAAAACAGCAGTAAACAAACTCCATCAAATGTTGAATGTCTTTGTAGGAATTATGGTGGTAGTTATTTGGCTTCTCATACTTAAAGTTGCAACGACGCATTTCTTCGTGTTTATAAGCTCGCAGCTTCTTTTGGTTGTCTTTGTGTTTGGAAACACATGCAAAACAACATTTGAGGCAATCATCTTCTTGTTTGTGATGCACCCATTCGATGTCGGTGATCGTTGTGAAGTGGATGGTGTTCAGGTATGAAGATAAATAGTATCTAATTGTATGACATAACATGGCTTAGATGCTTGAGGTCATAACTCAATTTCTTATCTGATTTTGTTTAGATGGTTGTCGAAGAGATGAATATATTGACTACAATATTTTTAAGGTACGATAACCAGAAGATCATATATCCAAACAGTGTCTTAGCTACCAAATTCATAAGTAATTATTACCGAAGTCCAGATATGGGAGATGCTATTGATTTTTGTGTCCATATTTCAACTCCAGTAGAAAAGGTTGCTACGATGAAAGAAAGGATCACGAGGTATTATGATCTTTGAAATTTGTCACATCAAATATATTTCTGCATCTAAATACACCGCATCTAACTATTTTTGTCCTGTTATGGCATCTTCAAATGCAGGTTTATTGAGAACAAGAGCGAGCACTGGTATCCAGCTCCAATGATTGTTCTTCGCGATTTGGATGACATGAATAGGCTGAAGATATCGATCTGGCTGTCACACCGAATGAATTTTCAGGACATGGGTGAACGGTGGGTAAGGAGAGCCTTTCTGGTTGAAGAGATTATCAGAGTCTGCAGAGAGCTTGATATTGAATATCGTATGCTACCTGTTGATGTGAATGTACGCAACATGCCAGCTATGACCACCACCAGAGTTCCTTCCAACTGGGTTGCTTGTGCCAATTGAAGGAGAAGATACTTGCAGACTAAAACTTAAAACAACATATGAACCTCTTTCCATGCGCAGCCTGAGAGTCGTATAGAGTAAGAAAGGAGGCCTTCCAGATGTGCAAATAAGGAAACACCGCTTAATTGACAAGTTAAGTTTGTACTGTTTTAAACTGAGAAAAGATGGTGAAATGTTTTACCTAAGTAAATACAAGGTAGCTGGTAGTAGACATGACATTTTATTAGTTGTTGCCTGTATCAAATCACCTATTCTAGTGTGGCTAGTATGTAATGGCTACCGGTTTCTTATGATTTCGTCGCCATGGCCGAAGCCTGCGTCAACAGTTAGAAGTTCTACAGCAAATATGAGAGTGTTGTGCATTTATCAACCAACTCTAAAACCGTCATTTCGTGTGACAGAGCAAGAAGACATAAGTTTCAAAAACATTCTGAGTTGATGTCGCACGAATTGATTAAGTTGGTAGATATTTATGCCATTGAAGATAAAAGTGCATTTATAAAGTTACTTGGAGAAATTTCAAAAAGGAAAAAAAATATTAGTCCGTAAAGTTAAAATTTTAAGTTAACATCTGTTTAGTTAATTTTGTATTAGATTTAACTTTTGAGTTATTAAAAATATAAAAATAAAAATTAATTTGATAAAGGACCAATTCTGACTGTAAATCAAAAATTAATTTAAGTTCGAGCGAGTGAAACAGGCTCTTTGGAGATGCAAAACAAAGAAATGCAGAATATTAGAATGTATAATCCGCGTTCTAAAAAGCGTAAAGCGGTCTGAGCGGTGAGAGAACCTTCCGGCGCTTAAGCGGTTAAGTGGGTACTTAAGCGGAATTTTAAGCGGCTCACTAATCGGATTAATAATATATATATTTAAATTTTTAAATATGATATTATTACATGTAAAATTAAAATTATGTAATAATTAAGTAAAAAGAATTTAAAGATAAAACGTTATTAACCAGAAACTGTAATTTTAAAATTTTACGATAACTATAGTAATATTATAATAAATATTATTATTTTAACATTAAAAATTAGCAAGTCAACATCATTTTGACCACTTAAATCTGTTTAATGGCCGCTTACTCCGCTTACTAGACCTCTTAATCTTAAAAACGCATAATTACCCACTTAATATAAAATCGAAATGTTTAGATTCCGATTCCACTTAAGCGTCCGCATAGACGGCCGCATAATGCGTTTTTTAAACCATGTGTATAATATAGGTGGAGGAATACCTTTTAAATAAAATTAGAAGTACATAATAAATAGCTGTGGTAGTTGATTATTTAAATTTAAACAATAATTATTTCATTAAACGCAAATATTCTTTCAATTTAAAACATTTCACCGATTTGTTTTTTAAAATAAACAAAAATATTAATATTAATTTCAGTACAAAAAGACTCCTGTAGTCAGGTCGGTTTTGTAAAAGAGGAGCAGGAGAAGTAGCGGGGCGGCGTCAGAGTGTATACATAGATAGCTTGGCAACGATGGAACCAATCAACGGACACGATAAGTCTGAAGTCGACGGCGGCGGCAACGAAATGAAGGTCGTAATTGACGGCGTCCGCAGCTTGCCTCACCACGCTCTCAAACATCTTCTATCGCTCGGGGTTGGTACTTTCACACAAATTTAGGAATTGATTGCTATAACACTGTAACAGATTTGCTATCTTGTAATTAGGATTGTTGTATTATCTGATTTACGGTATCTATTTTGCAGCCATATTTCATCAACTATAGTACTGTTTACCTGCGTATTTCTCACACTTAATTAATCGGTTTCATTAAACAATGTGTGCTATTCCATGCTGTATATGATCATGTTGAGATTCAAATTTCATCAGCTTTAGTCTAAGAAGTAAGGACACGGATGCGGGAGTGCGGTATTTGAGTGTGTTGAGTTTGAAATCCAGTTAGTTATATATCTGTTAAGAGTCCAATTTTCAGTTACTACCACGGTGGACGTAATTGTTTATGTTTTATTTTTATTGTTGTAATGAAGGTTTGCGTTAGGTGCATCTTCCGCATATTTGGTGTGCATGAGTGTCTATATTCTTCTGTTACGCTCTCAACGTCCCTCCTGTGTTCTAATATTGGAAAAGAATTGGAGTCAGAAGGGGAACAGAATATCAATGGCTCTCAAGCAGATAAAGATCCAAGTAATATGGACACTTATCAGGAGTTATTAAGTGGGGATCATGTCTGTAGGATTTGCTTAGGCATATTGCAGTTTGTTTATTATGACCAACAAAATATGTGGGTTAAAAGGGATTCTGCTAGCGCCTTTGCTTTGACAATTGCTGATTTTGTAAAGCAAGATGGGCATGTCGCTGATAGCTTTTCTCTCGAAGTCTCCCTCCCTCCACTTTTCTTGGAAAATGAAGAATCAGTTTTGTAAGTGGTCTTTTCAGTTTTCCTTGCACTTTTGATTTTTTGTACCCAGGATAGCAACTCTGGAAGTTCTTAGTGTCAGAGGAGTAGTTTGAACATGTTCGATAGTTATAGTTAATCTGAGTGTGCATGACATATGGACTATAAAACTTAGTCATGCCTTTCTTTTCTTCACATTTGACACTCTTAAGGGAAGTTTATTTTGGCCTTGGTAGTCGGAGTTCACTCTTTAACAATATTTGATTCTCTTTATTATTTATGATTTTCTATTTTTTCGTCAGAGGAGTGTAATTGGTGAAGAATTCTTGCATTTAGCCATTGTCTCCACATTATTTCAGGTCCGTTATTAAAAAGAAGTACCACTCTGAAGAATGGTATCAAAAAATTGTTAAATCTGAACTCGTATCAACAAAAGATGTCTTGAAACTGTCTTTGACAAGTCCTCTTGAATCGCTGATGGTAATATGGATCATGCACTTTGTTTATATCTTTGATTTTCTTTTTGTCTCAAGAAAAATAGTTGTCTGAGAAGCATATGTAAATTGTTTTCTATTCTGAAATGATAGATTGCTGTTTCGACAGATTGATTCTTAATGAATTCTTAGTGTTGTGCAGGGTGTTAAATCTGGTCTAAGCTCTTTACGAATTCGTTTGACATACACTAATATTGATGCTTTGAAGGATGGAAAGAGTGCTGTTAAAAATATTCAATGCAATAAGAGAAGGAAAACAGGCACGTCTATTCTGGTTCTATCTTTCTTATACATGAAATTTGTTAACTTTATGCTCTTGAGTACAAATGTATTTGTCTTTTAGGTGCTGTAAATGAATCTTCTGAAAATATATCTTGAGAGATCCACACTGTTTTTCATTTAATGAACCCTAATTCATTTTAAATACCTAAATGGTTAAACCATATCGTCCATGCTGTTATTTGTAGAATGATAGGGATGTATTTTGCATTCACGGTACTTGTTTGCTATGTAATCGAGTTAATTTTTTTTTGATAATATAATCTGAAGAAAAGTAGCATACGGAAAAAATATGTGAGGCTGATGGCTAATACAGTAAAGTAAAGAAATTAAGATTTGATGTATAGATGCACTAAGTTATGTAAAAGCTGTATGAAGAGCATTAAGATGTGAAACTTCTAATGATTCTCGTTTTCTTCTGAGTTATTCTGTGACATTACCTTGTTTATCGACAATTTATGATGTTTAATCAACTATTCATGATTGCGAGGTGCAGATGATGGAACGGATTCTAATTGTGTAGTGCCTTCTGCCGACATTGAAAATTCAAATGTAGGCTCCAGTGAAGAACATGGTTCCCTTAAAAGTTTTCCTACAAAAGGGTTGCAAAATCATGAAATTACTGATTTCCATCTGGAGGAGGTATTATTACATCTATAATCAAAAGTTCTGCTTTTGACACCAGTATACCCTTGATATAGTACTTTTGTAGTGTGATTATATTAATTGTTGGATTTAGTGCATCTCAAGCCTTCTACTTTGTCATGTCTTATACATTTAACAAGGTATATCAATGCGATGGTTCTTTTATCCTGTTGATGTTTTTCGTTTTAGGTTAAACAACCTTGTCACCTGACATTTGCTTGCTTGAGGGCGGCTCCTATATACATTGGAGGGAGATACTTGAAGGTACGCTGACCTGTTCAGAATTCTAATCTGGAATGGCAATTACTAGAATAACTTTCAACGTCATTGGATAGCAAGCATCTGTCTAATGCTGTTAAATAGCAAGCATCTGTCTAATGCTGTTAAATTTGGCTTCTATTAAGAGAATGGTTTGACGAGAATGAATTTGGACACGACAATAATTTTTTTTATTTAATAAGATACTTTTTATAAATATATACCTATCATTTAATTTATTTGGTATAATAATTATTATAAAATAGATACCTGTCATTTAATTAATGAAAATATACAGTCTTTTGAAAAAAAGAAGGTAAATTAGTATTTATTATATAAATAAATTTTGAAAAAAGTAATTTTTTTAAAAATAAGGAGTCTAATTTAATAAATAACCGTGTTAACTTAAAAAAGGGCAAGTTAGTATAAGACTGTACAGTTTTATAGGATAATTTGTTATAATTATAATTCAAAAAATGAGAACATTTGTATAGTTGTATGTATATCCTGTAGTAGTGGGATTTGGGAACCTAATTATATTGTATAGCAAATAGTTGCACAAATCGAGGCATAAGTTGTGGCTTTTTCTTTCTTCTCTTCTCTATCTATATCAATTTCATTGCTCTTTCTTGTATTTTCTTCTTCACTTTCTCTTAGAGATAGGTTGTCGGAGATGGAGAGTCCATTTTCTTGATGATGGATCCAATCTGAGTCCGGTGTTCATATCAGGGTCGTGTCGACACAAGTATGGATTAGTTTTCCGGTGAGTCCAAGGATCCCACCACATTGCTAGTAGTATATAATAGAACTTACATAATGGGCAGTGTTAAGTTGAGTGATAAACAATGATACGATTATTTGGATGTTTACTAAACAATGCACAAGTCTTATACGTCTGGTTATAGTAAACTGTAAAAGACAAATAACCCTCTACAAGTGATATAATATTGATTAATTGATAATTATTTTGGTACATCTATTAGAAATTATGTAATTTAAGTTGACATAATATGAAGGATTAGGGGTTTCAAAGGGTGTAACAATGACAGGAAACGGAGCAAAACAATTTTTTTCCCCTCCAATGTTACCTTGTCGTTACCCCCTTTTGCGGTGGTACCGTGATCGCTAGAAGGAAATATCTGCGACTTTGTGTTCGGCATTGACACAGACATCAGGAGTTTCAAAAGGGGAGCTTGTAATGACACTGTCCTACGTCGCAACATGTGGATGTTAGGATATGCCATAAGACAGCAGTATCATTACAATATTAATAGTATTAATAGGATAATTGAGTCATTAGATCAGTTGATTACTAAAGTATTTTAGTTATTTCGCTTTCGTTTTAGTGTTGTTCAATAGTTACTTACAAGTTATATTGAGAAAACTATCAAAATTTTGGATCAATTAGTGGTGCTTCGTTCCTTTTTGGGTCCTACCACTAGGTGGCTTGTCCAATTTTGGGGTCCACCATAGTGCACAATTTAATTAATGAGAATATTGGGGGTAGGATGGAATCGAACTTCAGACCTCTCCCTTGCTAAAGCTTTGATTCCTTATTAAGTAACACTCCTAAAACCTCAATGTGCTAGGAGTTTATCTTATTATATCTTCAACATAGTTTCAAGGGTGAAAAGAAGCAAGCTACTGTGGACAAAGTAACTTTAATGTTCCTTACCAACATGAGAGATATTGTTGATGCTTTTCCTTTCGATGTAACTACTTCTTTTCTTTGATCACGGTGGTCTAGTGCAAAACAAGCAATCAACATTTGTTGATAAAAGTTCAAAGAAATATTCAAAAGTAAAGTAGAACTAGATGAAGTTGCACCGTGAATCTTAGTTGGTAGTTGACTTGGGCATTTTTTTTAAGAGATACTAGTTTAAAGTTTCTGGAAATAGACAAGGAGTATCTAAGGAAGGTGTTTATGTTTGAGATTGTAAATTCCGTTAGAATACAAAGCCAAAATATCCAAAAAGTTAGTAATGTTATTGATGAATTTGTTAGTCAAATTAATGAACACTACGTTGATTCCGTGAGAGGTCGGATGATGGTTATAGACCACCGGTACACTATGCTGAGACAAGGTAGCCAAGGGAAGGTAATGAGACTTAAAGTCATGGATGCCTGGAGAAAAAAGTATGACCATCTTTGATGGAGGAGGTGATTTAAGCGTATCCATGATGCTCAACTTGGTGATGAGTAACTATATGCTGAACAATTGTTGCAAGATGCTTTCAAGAAAAAAGAGTTGCCATTATCAGATGTCTGAGTGGAGGGATGTTCGGACAAGATCAAACAAGAGGACATGGCTAAGATTATCTCAAGGAAGGAGGGATGTCATGATAGGCCTTAAGATAGTGGTACCATTGCCATATTAGTAGTAATAATCTATGTAAAGATAAGGATAAGATTGAGATAGTAGTCATACTTTGTAGTTTGGAATTATGCATTATGAATATCAGCAAATGGAACTAATTTCCACCAATCTCTGGGTTCTATGGAGACCGTATTTCATTGGAGACCTTGGAGACCGACCATATATGTTTTGTAAGAAAAATCTTGCAAAATGTAATATTTTGTCAATTATGTTATATGTAAATCATTATTTCATTGAAAATTTTAAAAATAATGTATGTTTTGCAACAAGAACATTGCAAAACATATTGTTCTACAAAACATATTGAGTTTGCAAAACATGCAAATTTAGTTTGCAAAACATACATGATTTTCAAGATTTTCAATGAAATAATGATTTTTATAAAACATTCTTTGCAAAATTATATGTTCTGCAATTTTTTAATTACAAATTATAATCTATATTGCAATATTTTGATTGCAGAACATATATGGTCTCCAAGTCTCCAATGAAATTGTGGTCTCCATAGAACTTTTTCTCATATATATATATATATATATATATACACACATATATATATATATATACACACACATATATATATATGAATCGTTGTTTCTTAATTGATACTTGTAATACTTATCACATAACCACAAAAAATACCAAATACATATATACAATTTCAACACCCAGGTCATTAAATTGGCCCTAGCACAAGACTAGAAGCCATGTGCACAAAAAAGTCCCTCGCACTTAATTAGCAAAAACAAAGTAGGGTAAATTTGCATTGGCTTGGGGTTTTTTAAAAATTATTTTGAGGAATGTCAAAAAGAGGTCATTTTTACATGTACCAAGCATGGACTGTTTAAAGTGGGCAGATACTACCTTGTATGCGTTGATGTCTCTATTCAGTACTGTAGACTAGAAGCCATGTGCACAAAAACGTCTCTCACACTTAATTAGCAAAAACAAAGTAGGGCAATTTGCATTGGCTTGGGGTTTTTTTAAAAATTATTTTGAGGAATGTCAAAAAGAGGTCATTTTTAAATGTACCGGGCATGGACTGTTTAAAGTGGGCAAATACTACCTTGTATGCGTTGATGTCTATGTTCAGTACTGCAGACTAGAAGCCAGTACTGCAGACTAGAAGCCATGTGCACAAAAAAGTCCCTCACACTTAATTAGCAAAAACAAAGTAGGGCAATTTGCATTGGCTTGGGGTTTTTTAAAAATTATTTTGAGGAATATCAAAAAGAGGTGATTTTTACATGCACCAGGCGGACTGTTTAAAGTGGGCAGATACTACCTTGTATGCGTTGATGTCTCTGTTCAGTACTGCAGACTAGAAGCCATGTGCACAAAAAAGTCCCTCACACTTAATTAGCAAAAAAAAAGTAGGGCAATTTGCATTGGCTTGGGGGTTTTTTAAAAATTATTTTGAGGAATGTCAAAAAGAGGTCATTTTTACATGTACCGGGCATGGACTGTTTAAAGTGGGCAGATACTACCTTGTATGCGTTGATGTCTATGTTCAGTACTGCCCATGTGCACAAAAAAGTCCCTCACACTTAATTAGCAAAAACAAAGTAGGGCAATTTGCATTGACTTGGGGGTTTTTTTAAAATTTTTTTGAGGAATGTCAAAAAGAGGTCATTTTTACATGTACCAGGCATGGACTGTGTAAAGTGGGCAGATACTACCTTGTATGCGTTGATGTCTCTGTTCAGTACTGCAGACTAGAAGCCATGTGTACGAAAAAGTCCCTCACACTTAATTAGCAAAAACAAAGTAGGGCAATTTGCATTGGCTTGGGGTTTTTTAAAAATTATTTTGAGGAATGTAAAAAAGAGGTCATTTTTACATGTACCAGGCATGGACTGTTTAAAGTGGGCAGATACTACCTTGTATGCGTTGATGTCTCTGTTCAGTACTGCATCTATTGTATGCGTTGATGTCTCTGTTCAGTACTGCATCTAGAGGCCCAATGATATTGATTGATAAAAGTTGATATCTGTTGTTTTTTAGGTGTTGCCTTGGGAATACAATTACAAAATAATGAGTTATGTGTGTTGAAATTATGCTTCAATATTCATTGGAGGCTGATTTGGTGGCAAGAATCAATCAAGGAATAATTCTCAATTATGTTTTCATTTATGTCTGTATTTCAGTTTTTATTTTGTAAGTCTATATAAAGGACTTGATCCTTAGACAAGAAGATGTATCAAACATATATAAAACATATATCAATATATTGCATCTTCATACTCATGTCTTCTCCTACCATGCCTCCCCGTTTTCTTATCTATAAAGTATAAACCTTAAAAATCCAACAATTTAACTTAAAATAATATGTTTTATAATCTTTTTTTTTAGTCTGGCCACTTGTAGTTGTATCTAAAGCTGACTCATTAAACATTGGTGGGTAAATCGTATCAAATCACATTTTTTTGGGCTAAGTATCAATTCATGTCTTTGCTTGATGAAATTAAAAAAAATTGTTTTTCCCCAAATATATCACGATATCGGTATGTACTGAGTGTGAGAGGAAAAGAGCTTCAGGAATTATCTAATATATATCAATTTTTTGACCGTATACTATATTCTGACATTACAATTAACTAGTACCTAGTGCTTTAACTTGGCAGTCCTGCGGATAGTACCTAATGTCACTATTTAGGTTACTCTTTTAGTTGATATAATGAATAATTATTTTCTAATGCAGTACTCTCGAAATGTAAGCCAGAGTCGATGGATTATTGATGATGAGAGAATGGGAGAAGCATCTGTTGAAGTACAGTTTTTTTTAACTTAATATTTTTGTTTTATTTATCAAGTAGTTACTGGGAATTTAAATAATTCAACTTCTATTCTTTCTAGGAAATTATAGGTGGCAACACCCTTCCAATGTTCCAGGGCGACAGTTACAAATTTCATGCAGCTGGCAGAGAGGATATTGATGTATAATGTTGGCTTCTATATGCATGTTACTGCTAAATGATTACATCTGACCAATGATCTACTTGTTCAGGTCCGGATGTTGGGTTCGGGTAGGCCTTTCCTGATCGAGATACAAAATGCACGGCTTTCCCCTTCTAATACATCTATATGTGAAATTGAAAGGAGAATAAATTGTCTGGAGAGTAGACATGTGAGTTGTGTTGCACATTCACTTCCTTTTTTGCTTTTAGGCCTCGTTATTTGTTAAAGCCCTTAACACATTGCTGCACTCAGGTTATGGTAAAAAATCTCAAGGTCTTAGGTAGTGAAGCATGGAACTTGATGCGCGAAGGAGAAGCAGAAAAGCAGGTGAGATGCATTTTTTCCTATTTAGTAGTTCGGCTGCACATTTCTGTTGGCATTTTACTTAAGCATTCTGTCCTGTGCGTTTCATGTAGAAACAATATGTGGCTTTGGTATGGATTTCTCGCTTTCTCAAGGATGGCGATTTGGAGACTATATCTTCACTCAAAGACATAGTTAGTTATTTCTCATTCTTAACACCTTTTATACATTGGTTTTTGATTCTGTTTAGACCTTTCCTTTGATGTGCTGCATTAATTTACAGTTTAATGACTGGCAGCCATCAATCTTTATGCACACACAAGTGGTTGTACTCAGGAATTTTCTCCCGAGGGAATTCATTAAGTTTTATATGTGATAGTCTATATTCAAATCTTCATTTTTGTTTTCCTGATATTTTCTGTTGCCAGAATGAGAAGTTTCGAGGGGTTTGCATGTTCTTTCACTAGCTCTTCATTTATTTTAAAGATATTTGTCCACATGTTTTCCTCTTTTTTGCTCCAGAAATTGCTGCAGAAGACACCGGTAAGGGTTCTCCACCGTCGAAGTCCACTAGAGCGTGAAAAGATTATACATTGGTATTATGGTTTACACCTTTGCAGTCCAGTTAGTTACTTAGATATATCAATTATTAATAATACATTCCTATTGGGAACATTTTTTGAAACCAGGATGAAAATTGAGAGGATCGCTTCAAGTTCTCAGTATTTCCTCTTGCATCTTTGTACCCAGGTTCAATCTATATCTTTTCTTCCACTTAACATCCAGTTGACAGTAATGCATGACTATTACTTAACCAGGCTGCAAGAATTGTTTCCCTTGGTATCATGTTGGCTGCAAGAATTGTTTCCCTTGGTATCATGTTATCATCTTTAGTATAGCATATCAGGCTATAATGGCAATTTTGACTGCTTCCGTCTCTTGTTTCCTATGATTGCCCCCCGATGCCCCACCATAAATAACTTGATTAGTATTTTAGGAAGTTCAGTATGGAGATCCAGAAGTGACCATTTTTATGGACTCTAACAAAGAAAAACTAAAATATGGTCTTCACTGAAAATATTCTCAACGCTAACAAAAGTACTTCGTCGCAGGCTGGGACATATATCAAAGAATTTGTTCACGGAGATCTTGGACGCACTTATCCTAGGTATGGACCGGTGTCAAAGTACTTCTGTTATTTCCTTCAATTAAGTATAGAAGACGTGTCTCACAATGCTTATAGCTTTATAAATTTTATTCTCATGGATCCAGTTTGGAATTAGGAAGTATAATGATTCCGGTTTTCTTCATTCATAATAGATGTGCTTTTAATATTTTTAAAATTTTTTAGCAAGTTTTCCAGCATACTTTTCTTGTTTATATAATTGAGAGCAACATTTTCCTTGTAATTGTTGCAGTATCGGTTCAATTCTAGGGTGCAGAGCTGAGATACTTCAACTTGATGTCACAGATGTAAAAATGGATTGCTTTCTCTCGGAGAAAATCCAGTAGTCTCCAGCTGGCATTGCCATTTATAGCCAAATCTAACTTGCAAGTTGCGATAATCAGAGAAGAAGGGTATTAACTATGCTACGATGACCATTATTTGATTATTCGAATGTGGCAATTAGGCGCAACGCATCACAAACGAAAGTTAGATGATATGACAAGTGGGGCATTTCAGATATTTGCTTCGTCGTTTATTACACACAGATTACACATATGAGTTGCAGGACAAGTGTCTAGCTGTGCATTTGGACCTCATTCAGACAAGCTACTTAAATACCCCTCTGCATTGTATGAACAAGTCCACCTTTCTATATACTGCAACTCCCCCTTTTCTTTTCAACTCATGATTAGCTTTGAAATCGATTCTGGGAAACTGACCTGTGTGGCCGTGTATACATTTTTAAAGTGTGTTTCTCTTTTAGAGGAAGTATCTTCACCGTAGGGTATTCTTTAATTCGCATGTCAGACGCAAAACAATAATTTTATATTTTAAATTTGAAGATTCGACCCTCGGATTTTTCTTGTAACTTACTATTTGAGTTTTGAGCTGCCTGTATTGGTTATCTATAGACTACAGTTGTAATGACAAAAATAATAAATGAGTAATGTTAGGGAATTATAAAATTTTTCTATAAAAATTATTATAATGATGTGTTATTGGTAACATGGTAAAATGAAATTTTTTTATTGTTGTGAATGTAGGTGGGGTCCTTTCATTTAATATTTATACAGCCAATCAAACGATGACACGTGGATTATGGGAATTTTAAGGACACATTTTTATGATCTTTTAGCATTTTTCATAATTAATACTCCCCCGTCCCACTCAAACTGGCTTGTTTGACTTTTTTTGGTCAACTTTAATAAACTTTGACTAATTTTTAAAAGAAATTGACATACTGTTTTATAAATCTAAAATTTGTATGCTATAATAGATTATCTATATTTTCTAATGATATAATTTTCACTTATCATATTTAACATACGATATAAGTAATTTAATTTACAAAATTGATCAAATTGATTAAAAAAAATCAAACAAGTCAGTTTGAACGAGAGTATATAATATAGACCTGGTGTCCAAACAAATTTAACTAGATTTGTACGATAAAAAGTAAATCTAAATAATAAATTAAAAAGTGTCATGTGAATGGGGTCCTAAAGAACGACACTAATCGTGTGCCACAAAAGGGTCAGATAATTGTTATTTATCAAAAATTGATCTAATTGGTGAAAGAATTGTTATTTACATATTTTATTGTTTTTTTTAATCTTACATATTTTATTGTTAATGTTAAATTATACAATCAGTGATCCGATAATTATTCTAATTAATTGACGATTCACTGATTAATTGTTAAATTATCCCTCGACAACCAGCAGGTAATGTTAGAGAAACAATTTTTTTCCCCAAAAAATTGTTCCAAAATGAAATTTTTTAATTGGCGGGATTAATGTAAAGAGAATAATGATCCTCCTGAGATAGACCTGGGATCTTTTTCCTGAGATGCTTATTCACTCACTGAGGTATAATATGAGTTACACAGATAATGTAACCTGAGAAAAAGTATTCTGAGATCTACCTCAGGATCCTTATTCTCTAATGTAAACACACTTGTCTTCTTATATTATTATTACAACTAATAACATGAAATACATTACATTTAGGAAAGTTTTTGAGAACATTTTTTAGATTCTCTAACATTTTTAGAACACCAGTGTACAGTAGGTTAGCCAGACCATATCCAAATGACATTAACACTCAAAATATTTACTGCTACTAGCTACTAACTGGTGGAGAGTGTGGAGACAAGAGAGCTATCAGGTCGATCGATAATGCCATTGCCAAAACACAATCATATATAGGAGCAATTGAGCAAACTGCATATATACAAACAACAAAACGGGTAAATTAGTGTATGATATGAGTCAATAATTCAATATATCATACATAGATGAATGTATCCTGGATGGCATGGCCGTATAAGTTTAAAACGGGGATGGCAAATACATGACGTAAAATCAATTTTAAATCAATTTTAGAAATGAAAAGCCTATATTACCATCTTCTTGTAGCAAAAAGTCTATTGACATTTCTTGGAGAATTCCGGAATAGAATGGGAGTGGCGACTAGCTAGCCCTCGAAAAGAAATATGAAGAAGAGTAGAGAAGACATTTCTCAATCTCAAATCTATATATACGCGTGCCGGTATAATATTAATATGTAGGCAACATTTTTAAGTGAACACCTTGACCGATCTTTGAGGCTTTTAACTTTGCTGTAGGCTATTAACTCTGCAAAAAAAAAAAAAAAAGTAGATAGTTGTAGTGTAACACCTGATGATATGATGTTTACAAGAGTTGTAAAATAACAAAATCCTCAACTCGTCTGCATCTGCATACACACACAGAGAGAGAGAGAGAGAGAGAGAGAGAGAGATCCAACATATATACTTTGATTGTGAATATATTGTAACTGAATTTGGATCACCAAGGGGGGTTTTGCAAAGAGAGACTAACAGAGGTCTGTTGGCAGCATGTCCACCTCCATCCCTAAAAACCTACCTGATCTTGTTTATAGTATATATTATATATAGGATAATAAAAAGGAGGTGGACAGAATGCCAAAAAAACTCATGTAAGAAGCCCTTTGTTAAACCACCAGGTGACCTTGTATATATGCATGTATTTTTGTATCATTTCATCCTACTTTCTACTCATCTAATTCATCTCAGGCACACATCACACTGGAACAACATTCTTGTAACTATCACCACTCGATGAGAATTAGAGAGAGGAATGAGAGTAGTGCTAGCGAACTTGTATAAATACAACAAGAGGAAAACTAGCTCCCCCCCCGCCCCACCTATAAAAATAGATTTTTGCAAGGGAATTATATAATTACACTTCATGTTCCTAATTAGTTTCTTTTTAAAACAAAATATGGATAAACAAGAACACTACATTTAGATACACAAAGATCAAAGTGTAATGCTAGAGATATTTGAGTACCAAAATTAGTTAAAAAATAAGCGTGGTAATGCTGATGGAGCAGTAGGTAATGTTTTTATTGGTCCAATCGGTGTGAATACACACGGACTTATAATTATATATCCCATCAAAATCTAACACGTGTTATTTAATTAATTTGTTGTACTCATCAATTTGGCCCTCTAACATTTTTCCTAGGTCAAATTGAACTATCTAGTTTTTCCTTAATTTTTTTATGAATCTTGAAAATCTAAAGTTATATAGATATTGAATTTTATTGCGTACATAAAAGTTTGTGAAATATGAATTTGGCAAATAAAATTAGGCCAAAATTTGGGGACCATAAATACTTGTTCGAAAAGAGCATGATTTAAGTAAAAAACACTGGAAGTACAAGAACATTTGGAAGAGAAGGCTCGATACATATTTTAAGGTTATTTTAAATTATAGTTTCATTAATTGTTTTTAAAAAAAAAATCTGAATAAAAATTAAATATTTGGGTTTTTATTTAAAAAAGAAATTTTTTAAAAATAAATAATGAAAATATAGGAGTCTTGAAATACGTGCCGATCCTTTCATTTCAAATATTAACACATGAATGAGACGCACGGAGTATATATTTTCTACTAAAGTTTGTCATTTGTGCGTCTTTACTCACAACCGATCTCTTCTTTATTAATTACTGTAATAGCTCTAGGTATGAAAATTGGAGAGCGGAGAGAGAAGATGCTTGGTCTAGAAATGAAGGGAGCTAGAGTGCAGCTAGGTAGGGTTTAAGTCAATTTGGCAATTGATGATGATCCTGAAAACTACCTCCATCACTTGGAAGCATAACAGCAGTAGCTGGAGGGGTACTGAACCTCTGTCTATATATTTGTTTGTATCTATGTATTGGCCCTATACGACAGAAACTAGCTAGTTCTTTAAGCTTTTAGTCCTTGTAGTGTAGTAGTAACTAGGGCAAAATCAATGATTATGCTAAAATATATAGACTGAGTTTTTATTGTATTTTTACAATAAAAATGATTTCTGACAGCAATATATAGTCGTTGCATAACTCTAAATTTAGGTATATTTATTTCAAATTTAACACAATATTTAGCACATCACTGAACGCATCTAATCAAATAAAAAGGAGTGTTGGACACACATATATATATACAGTTGGTTTTGCTTGTTTTGGAGTATCTGACCTGCGCTGCCGCCAGTGGAGATTTACTACAGTCTACGGTATTTGTTAGTTAGATTCATTTAAATAATTTCATCAACTGTTGTTGGTATGCATGTATTTTCATACTAATTATGAAAGCATGTAAAAAGATTAGCTCAGACCTTTGATATATATACTTATAAAGGCACATAATTAATAATGAAGAAGATTGGGTGGTACGTAGCTAGCTAGGTGAAGTCGTAAGAATGATGGCAATAGCAGTGATGCCTCATGTCTGTCGCCTTTTCCAAGAAAAATAAACTCCCCCAACCAACCTCTGATTCAGGAAAAAACAACAAAGATGTGAACCCCTTGACCGAGGAGAGGTCGCCAAATAATTATAATACTCGTATGAGTATAATATTTACTGTATCAAGGAGAGAGACGATTGATTCTGAATAGCAGAAGTAGTAGTAGCAGCAACAATTAATAAGTTGCTTATTTCCATCTTTTGTGTCGCCTGTAACGTCGCATTCATCCACGCCCAGCCCACAATCCCTCCCTCCAGCACTCTATAGCTAGCCAACCCCTAGGCTAGCTACTTGAGAGCAAACCATTTATTGCTTCAAATCTACCATTCCCCCATTTGTATTCAATTCATTCTCCCTCGGTCAACCCGTTGGTTGCTCCAAATCTATTCCTGTTTATGTCTTAGCTTGCCCCACTCAGTTATAATATCAACTTGGATCTACATTAATATGCACTGACTGACTGCTAATTGTCATTTGTTTACCTATGGCTATGAAAGAACAACAGAAAAGGAGGCACAAGCATTTGAACACACTTGAGCTTATTTACAGCAGATGTATGACAAGGTAATTAAACTACCACTCAAGAAAACAGTACAAGTTCGAGTCTCGCTCGATCAATCCACTTGCGCGAGTAATTAAATTAAGTGCAAAAGCTGAGGGCTAAAATGGAGTGATACAGTGGTTGAAAATTTTATTAAAAAAATGGGGTCAGTTTGTGAGGATCACTTATTATTATTATTTTTTAAAACGTTGCACACTTGGACCCAAGGGACTCGTAAAGCGTAATACTAGTAGTATCATTGTGCATGCAATGTATTAATGATTCATATAATGAATATATGTGTTCCTCTTTTTTATAAAGGGAGTAATCAAATCATAAAACAACCAAATTATATATATCCCCAAAGACACTGAAGAAATAATTGATAGGTTGCATGAGAGGGACATGGACAAGATAGAGAAACCTAAAGATCACCCAAAAGTTTAGGACATGAAAGCAATTATGTGGTTTGTGAATGATGGATGATGCATGGAACATTACTGTTTGTCACGTGAGAGACAGAGAGAGATACAAAAGATGTGGGGAAAATAAAAGAGATGCTTTGAGTTTCAAGACGTGAATCATTAAGCTGAGGACGACGATGCCGCCGCTCATTGTTGTAACTGTATGGAACCGATATTATATATGTCGGAACCAAATTTTTGTTGGTTCGGACTCCCAGAAGTTTCGTTGAATTAACTTACAAAGAGAAGAATGTGCAAGAAAATGTTAATGACAGTATTGCTCAAGAAACACAGGTTGTTCGTAGGTCTGGTAGGATTCACCATGAGTCTGAGAGATATTATGAATTTCTCTTGACTCAGGATGGTGATGTAATGCTTGTGAATAATGATAATGAGCCTCTTACCTACCAAGACGCTATGAAAATTTCAAGATTTAAAAGTTGGCACGAGGCCATGAAATCTAAGATGGATTCCATGTATGAAAAGCCTAGTATGGACTTTGGTTGATCCACCTAAAGGGGTAAAACCTATAAGGTGCAAGTACGTTTTCAAGAAGAAAACTGACATGGATAGTAATACAGACCTATAAGGCACGACTGGTGGCAAAAGGTTTCAAGTAAATTCATGATTTTGACTATGATGAAACTTTCTCACCAGTGACAATGGCCAAGTCCATCGGGATTTTGCTTGCTTACTATGACTACGAAATCTGGCAAATGAATGTCAAGACTACTTTCTTAAATGAGAGCGTAAAAGAGGTTGCGTACATGACACAACCTGAAGGTTTTGTAGATCCAAGTTTTGCTAGAATGGTTTATAAGATAAGTCGATACATTTATGGATTAAAGTAAGCCTCGAGGAGATGGAATATACGTTTTGATGAAACAATCAAATAGTTTGGCTCTATTCAAAATGAAGATGAACCGTGTGTTTACAAGAAGGTTAGTGGGAGCCATGTGACATTCCTAGTATCATATGTATATGATATATTACAAATAAGGAATGACATACTTTCTCAACAGACTGTTAAGACTTGGTAGAGAAATAGTTTCTTGATGAAAGACTTAGGAGATGTGTCCTAGGGATCAGGATCTATAGAGATAGATCACGAAGATTTTTCGGCTTAAGTCAGAGTTCATACATTGACAATGTATTGCACCAATTAGGGATGCAAAGAGGCTAAAAGGAAAATGTTCCCATGTCTATGAGATAGTGATCTCAAAATAAATGGTCTAAAATCATTGGATGATATGGACCATATTAGTATAGTTCTATATGCTTCGAAAATTGGTTTCATAATGTATGTGATGATATGTACTCGTCATGATGTCTCATATGCTTTAAGCATGACGAACAGGTACCAGTCTAATCTAAGTGATGGTCACTTGATTGGAATCAAGAATATTCTTAAGTGCTTGAAGAGGACTAAAGACTCATTCTTGGTATATGGAGGAGATAGGAAGCTGGATGTAAAATGTTACACGGATGTTAGTTTCTAGATAGACAAGACGGTTTTGTGCCTTAGTCTGGATTTGTGTTTTTGTCTAAAAAGATGTGTTGTAAGCTAGAATAGTTCACAACAAGAACTGTAAATGATTCTACAATCGAGGCTTAGTATATTGATACTAGCGAAGTAGCCAAAAAGGATGTTTTGGGAATTTACTAAGGCGATATCACCTTATTAATGAGATTAATGATCAAGGAGATATACTTATATGTAAAGTGCATACTATTGATAATATTGCAGAACCACTGACTAAAGCTTTGTCGCAGCAGAAGCATGTAAGTCACACTAGTTCCAAATGTATTGGATACATGGGATATTGGCTCTAGTGCAAGTGGGAGATTGTTAGTATTAGTACTCTAGAGACAATACTTTTATGTTTTAAAGAAAACATTTTATTATTATAAATTATGTTTTATTGATTATTATTATTATTTTATTATGTCTTTATTTACTGCGTTATAAATGTTAGCATAATAAATGTCCTTGGAATTATGATACGTATTCGATATCTTTAAGTATATGACTTAAAAATGAGATTATATGAATAGTATCTTTATTCCTAAATATCCCTAGTCGAGTGTTATTATTTAAGGACAATAATAATGCACATAGACTAGTATGTTTGTTGACTGATGACCACATCTCATTGGTCATAGGTATGGTGATACTAAAGTCAAAACATAGGTGCATGAGAGTACATGACATTGGATTGACCCGCCGTGAGATTACACATGTTAATAGTGTCATAAGTAATTCTCACTGTGATAATGGTGTAATGATCCTTAGACCTGAAATCATTATATTTTTATACGAGAATTAATATACTTTGATTACATTAAAAGTTACCTTTGATCGGGTGATGATGAAAGTGGACATTGAGTATATTATGAATCGTATGAGAAATATGAATGATCTAGATGGGATTTAACCCTCCTAATTTTAGGAGCGATATTATTGGTCTCTTGTTTGAGTGAGACTAAGAAATGCACGACCATGCTCAAATGTTGATTTGATTTATTAGTCTACTCATCGATTAAGAAAACTAAGATTAAATTATGAAGATGATGACACATTACATGCCTCGAGTTTAATCTATAATATTAAGGTTAAAGAGATTATATTACATGGAACATTATTCACGAAAAGCTTAATCGAATCACCGATTTAATTATTATTACTTGGGTGACAATGATGTATTACTAGATGCCGCTCATTGTTTACAATTTTAATTAGTTATTGAAATTGTTACCACCGTAATAATAACCTACAGGGTCACACACAAAGAACGCTTGAAGGAGAACTAATTTAAATTATGAATTTAAATTTAAATAAGTAATTTATTCTATTTATAATATTAATTAAGTATGACCTGATTAATTATTTAAATAGAAAATGGAATTACTTAAACTAATTCTGAAATTAGTTATTACTTAATTAAGTGCGACTTAATTAAATAATAAATTGGAATTTCAGATTAGTATTTTATTATAATTGGATTATAATTAGAAAACTTATTTTCCTCTCTATATAAACTCTCAAAGAGGGATGATTTTAATGATGAAAAATGTTTTTATATTAAAACCCTAGCCACTTATGAGAGCAAGAAAAGAGAGAGAGAAAGAAGCAGTTTTCGGGTGCTAGTACACATCAATCCTTCAAGAAAAGCGTTCGTGTGGATACCGTAGAGCGTAGATCGCGAGAGCGGGATACGTGGTGATTGAACAAGCTTTGGATCTCCATTAATCTTCAATTAATGAACTGTTAAAGCTTCTTAAGGTATTCGTTCTTAATCTCCGAATTAAATCTTTGGTTTTCGCATGGATCCTGCGGAGGGGTTTCTAATTTTGATTTATTTTCACGTTTTCCGTTGCGTATATGTGCTCGAAACCCTTCAAACACAACAAATCATATAAATAAATTGGATATAATCATGAAAAACGAAACCCACTTTTCGATTAATGGTATTCACTTCATAAAGCTAAAAAACTTTATAGAGAAAATAACTTATCAAATACCAACAAAATTATAAATATAAGTTAAACACATAAAACAGAGAATAATACCAAAATATCTATCAAAATGCAATTCTTAATGAATTTAGGATATAATGGTACGATCCCGAGTGTGAAAGAACCTGCTAGTGATTCACCGCTCTGGAAATAGAAAAAATTACTCGCAATGGCTTAAAATCAAACATTTCGTCATTGTGAATAAAAATAAAGCCATAAGATGATCCTGAATCTTTTCCCGTTTGTCAAAAACCTACACTTTCACAGTTTATTCAAATGATTATTAAAAATGGATTATAGAAAGAAAGCTTGAGAGATAAAGTTCAATTTAAATAAGTATTAAAAAATCAGCTTATAATGAGCATAATGGAATTTCCCACCAGTTTATATATCTTGAGGATACTTTTTAAGTACAAAACATTTGTAAGAAAAATATTATAATTTCAAGCAATAACATTCTTTTTAGTATTATTTTAGTTATAGATATATTTTTAATAATTAGAAATTAATTTTTCATATACTTTCCACACTATATTTTAATACTTCAAATTTCAAAACTCAAGGTGACCTATATTCTTTTCAAATTTAAATTTGTACAGTAAGCAAGAAAATGACATAACAAAAATTGAGTGTTTTTGTTGGTCCTTGAATATTGCAGAACGGGGGGTTGAATGCAATACTGATAAATCTCAATCTACGCTTCAACAACTAAAACTAAGATTATGGTTTATCAGTTTAAGAATTGCAAACACAAGTAGACACGAGAGTTTTTCTCACAAAATAAATGTTTTATTTTTGCAAATCCGTTCCCAAAATATTTCTCAATTGATATGTGTCAATTTAATTTATTGATCATTTTCTCACAAATGAGATGAACCCCGCACATTAATATGCATCCCACCTAGAGATGCGCAAAAAGTATGCCACACAAGGCTTTAAAAAGCTCGGGTTTTTGGTCAAAGTGTGGATCATGCTTCAACTTTGACCGGACCGGACTTGTCAAACGTAAATAAGACTTGTTAAGACCCGGCACGGACCGCAATGGGCTAAAACTGGGCTTTCCTATAGTAATATTATTATTGAAATCTAAAATGTTTACAACAATATTGCACATATAATACAATGTACATATTATATAAATGATCAGTTACTTTAGCCACAAAAATCGGCTTATATTTCATAATTCTTTTTCATAGGCTAAATATTCTAAACTCTAGTACTCTACTGTCTAGTGTCTACATGACCATCGGTATTGACAAATGATAAATCATTTCACTGCATCAGGCCCTCACTGCATAGTTAAATAATGTGTACATTTTTGAAATTTGGATACAAAACCAAATTCACTACACACTACCACATCAAAGAACAACAATAAAACGACAAGTACTGTACACTACATATAACTCTGCAATTTGCAATCAGTGTCCGGCTGTCTGCCGCTCTTTCTTCAAGTTACCTTGCTGCAACCATACCTCTATTTAAACTCCAACCTTTATTTATTTGAAAAACAATCTTCAAATTTGAGCCAGTTAAGGGCCCTAAGCTCGGCCCGGAGCGGACCAGGCTGGGCCCGGGATTTGATCAGATCGGACCGTACCAGATTTCCGGGTCCAAGTTTTTTGTATATCTTTAATCCCACTAATAAAATAGTATCATGTTTTATTTGAGAACATTTTAGAAACTATTTTTATACCTCTAGCATTTCTCATATAACAATAAGTTGGTGAATTAAACGTTTAAACATAAAATCGGATCAAATAAGGGAAAAATGTGGTCAAAATCGGGAAAAAAAACAGGAAAAATCGGGTTATGTAACATAAAGTAATTTTGGGCCTTTTTTCACCACAAGAACACAGGAACTGAGAAACGTGATAAACATTGCTACATCGGATAGAAAGTTACAGAGCAAAACTATAATGTACGTATAAACCTTTAATTTTAATTGAATGAATATATCTATCTCGTTGAGTTATGTACGTATAAATTATAGATGTATAACTGCATAAGACTATACAAAATCTTGAGATATTAATGGTCCTTTTAGTGGTTCTTTAATTTATCTTGTTCTTAATTTGTTTGTGTATCCAAATCTACTCACCAAAGTTGGACTCTTGTTAACCAAATCTGTTTGCTTCAGTAAACAACTTAGTGTAAACTGTAATTTTCTATGATGCATGAATTGTAAGTTTCATACTATAATATAATAGGTTCCTATTCATTACAAGGCGATCGATACATTCATGTAGCGAATTAATTTGACCTTCACTTACAGTTCTATGATTTGCCTTGTTATGTATTAGTCTATATGTTTTATTTTTCAAGTAGATTAAATCTTCCAATAAATGCTGGCTACATTTTGTCCGTGTAAGTTATTGTTTTAAAGCAATTTTGGTTGTTTATTTTATGTTTGGACAGAATGGAAAATTTTGCACCTGCTGATTCCTCGGATGATACATTAAAAAGTAAATCGGATAACGTAGGATGGGATGGTGATTTGGTGGATCCAGGTAGATCACAGAAGGTGAAACGTAAATTGTGCAAGAGAGTACTTACTGGAGGTGTTTTTAGGTTAAAGCAATATATGGGTTGAATCAAAGGAAATGTGGTTTCTTGTGACAAATCTACTCCGATAGACCAAGTGAAGTGTAAAAACGAGCACTGGAGGGAGGTAAAAGACATGAAAGAAAACAAACAAAAAGCCCTCGAAGAAAGTAGGGCAGAGGTTAATATTACTGAAAACAACAGCGTGATGGATGATTGTGTAGAGATCGACAGTGTTGGCAAGAAACGCCGCACACTTCGTCCAATTGATCAATTTACAAGACCAAAATCTTCATCTGAAAAAGAAAGAGGCAACAAAATATCAATGAAACATTGTTAAAGCAGGTTGTTGAAAATACTAAAGCATCAATGAAGGAACAAGATGATGAGTGGTGGATGCTCAATTATGACTGATTGTCAAAACATTACAGTTTACAGAAAGAGGAAAAGTAATCAAGAAGATGAAGACACATTGTATCAATGAAGCATATTCACGTAGTTCTAACTAACTCTGATCTCTATCCCCAATCTATATTTATACAGAAAATGCTACTATGCTACTAACTAACTTTGTAACAGAATTTGCCAGATAGACTTTACATCGAGATGATACAGCAATGTCACAGCTGTCAGTTTGTTTGTATACAATCTGATGATGAATTCTGAATGGGCTTGGGCTTTGTACTTGTTGTTGGACTGCGTTGGCTTGTATATTAGTAACATCCCCCCTCAAGGAAGGAGTGGAGAAGAAATTGGAAACTCCTAACTTGCGTAACAGACAGTGCAAATGAGCAGCACCTAAGGCCTTTGTAAATAAATCTGCAGGTTGCTCATTGTTTGGAAGATAAGATGTACGAATCACTCCTTTTTGTAACTTCTCACGCACTAAATGACAATCAATTTCTATATGCTTGGTGCGTTCATGATACACAGGATTAGCAGCAATGTAGATAGCAGAAACATTATCACAGTATAACGGAGTTGGGTCTGTCTGAGGAACATACAAATCAGCTAAAATGGAGCGTAACCAGACAACCTCACAGGTCGTATTAGCCATCGACCTATATTCAGACTCAGACGAAGACCGAGACACAGTAGGTTGCTTTTTACTTTTCCAGGAAATCAACGAACCACCAAGAGTAATACAAAATCCAGTCACAGAACGATGAGTGATTTTGCAGCTTCCCCAATCAGCATCACAGTAAGCTGTTAATTAAAGAGAAGACGTAGAAGACAAGAACAAGCCTTGTCCACAAGTGCCTTTGATATATTTCAACAGTTTAAAAACAGCATGTAAATGAGTAGACTTGGGAGCAGCCATAAATTGAGCTAAAACATGAACAGCATAGGCGATATCGGGTCGTGAAATAGTAAGGTAAATTAGACGACCAACAATACGCCTATACATAGAAACGTCTGCAATGACCAAAGAATCATCCGTAACAAGAAGCTGATGATTCTGCTCCATGAGGACGACTGAAGGTGTAGAAGATAGTAAACCAACATCCTTAATGAGATCTAGAGAGTACTTGCGCTGATTCAAGTAAATACCTGAAGATGAACGAGCTAACTCCAAACCCAAGAAGTACTTCAAAGTACCTAGATCTTTAATTTTGAATTGAGAGCTGAGAAACTGTTTCACTTTAGTCATTAAAGCAGTACTGTTACATGCTAAAACCATATCGTCAACATATACTAGTAAAGTGGCAAAAGCAGAACCATCACTAAAAGTGAACAAGGTGTGATCACACACAGACTGTTTAAAGCCAAACAATAAGAGAGCAGTGTATAGCTTTAGAAACCACTGTCGAGGGGCTTGTTTAAGCCCATATAATGACTTCTTGAGATTACAAACGAGTTTTTGACCAGGAAATTTGGCAAGAACATCAGGAGAAGGTAGATAGCCTGGGGGACAATGCCATATAGACATCTTCATCAAGGTCGCCATGTAAAAAGGCGTTTGTAACATCTAACTGATCAGTCACCCAGTTTTCAGCAGCCACTGAAAGTAGAGTACGAAAGGAAGTCATTTTGGCAACCGGGGCGTATGTTTCAAAATATTCGACCCCCTCAGTTTGTGTCAAGCCTTTAGCGACCAGGCGTGCCTTATATCGCTCTACTTCACCATTAGGGAGATATTTTACTTTGTAAATCCACTTAGAACCAACCAACTTTTGATTAGAAGGAAGAGGAACAATATCCCATGTATCATTTGCCTCCAACGCTGCTAACTCCGCAGCCATTGCAGTGCACCATTCAGAATGAGTCGTAGCTTGTTTATAAGAAGTAGGTTCAGGAATTTTCGTAACGTTAGCCAGGAAATGAGTATAGTTTGATGAGAAAGAGTCATAGTGTAAGTAGTCAGGTAATGGAAAAGATACACTATTGGCCTTGGAAATAAACTGATTAGGTAGACCAGTATAATCAGTATATTAAGATGGAACACTCTTGTGGAGAACATGTCTCGACGTAGTAGATAAGAGTGGCTGAGTTGACTGTGAAGTAGGACAATCAGATTGAGACACATGCAAAGTACTGGTAGGAAGAACTTCAGTGAGGATCTCGGAAGGAATAGAATCAGCATAGTGATGAGAGACAAGAGTCACAGTATCAGCAACTTGTAAAGGATCATCAGGAGTGGATGAAGGAGACGTAAACAGAGAAGAAGAGACTGTAGACTGAATGTCTCTGAACGGGAAAACATGCTCAATAAATTGTACATTACGAGACACAAACACCTTCTTGGTATCTAGATTTAGCAATCGATACCCCTTTTGACCATAGGGATATCCCAGAAGAACACATTTCACTGCACGAGGAACAAATTTATCCGAAGATTTTGGTGCAGTAGAAGCATAACATAACGATCCAAATACCCTAAGACGACTATAGTCAGGTGTTTGGTTAAACAATACTTGATACGGTGATTGCCCATGAAGAACCGAAGTAGGTAATCGATTAATAAGATAGGTTGCCGTGAGTAAGCAATCCCTCCAAAAATGAAGAGGTAAATTGGCATGAAAACGTAGGGCTCGAGCAGTGTTTAACAAATGTCTATGTTTACGCTCAACCTTCCCATTCTGTTGTGGTGTGTAAACACAACTCTTTTGATGAATAATACCTAACTTGGCTAAGATCGTACACAGTTCTTTGTTTAAAAATTCAGTGTCATTGTCCGTGCGAAGAACCTTGATAGTCTTATCAAATTGAGTTTTAACATAGGACAAAAACGCTTGAATAATAGAGGGCACCTGAGACTTATGAGACAGAAGAAAGACCCAAGTTGTACGGGATTTATCCTCAAGGATAGTCAAAAACTGATTACACTTATCATGTGTAGACCTAGAATACGGTCCCCACAAATCCGCATGAATTAAATCAAACAAATCATTGGAGAGAGTAACACTAGTAGAGTAAGGTAAAATAGTTTGTTTGGCAAAATGACAAGAATAACACGCATTAAAACCTTGAGTACAGGTTACAGACAATTGTTTTAAATTTGAAACAGGAGCATGGCCCAATCTGGCATGCCAGATATCAGAAGAAACAGAATCCATACTAATGTGATTACAATAGGACAATGAAGATACAAGATTACTAGGAGATGACTCCAATGATGAGTTCAACACATATAAACCATCCTTGACTTTACCAATCTCTAGCCCCCTCTTCCAAGTAGGGCCCTGAAGGAGACACGATGAATTAGTGAAAACAACACGAAGATTAGTGTTATGAAGAAGTTTAGGAATAGATAAAAGATTGTGTGTAAAACTCGGGACACACAATACATGATGTAAAACGAGACCAGAATGGAATTTAACACTACCAACATGTGTAACACTGATTTTATGACCATTAGGAAAATGTAACAAAGCAACACAAGAAACAGGATTTATTAGCAAATCAAAGTGTGATGTGATATGATCAGTAGCACATGAGTCGATTAACCATTGACTGGCCATAGTAGGCATGTTGTTAGATAGCAAATTACCTGCAAGATGTACAGTATTAGCAGAAGGCCAGGTGACTGAGGAAATCTCAGAGTCATGAGTTTTCATATTGGATTGCAAGAGCTGCACCAAATGCTGAAACTGAGAATCAGACAGACCATGTGCAGGATGAGTTGTACTTTCTGACCCACTCTGTGAGGTAAAAGAATCATTAGATCTGACTGCATTTTGATCTACAGAAGACCTCTGAGAATTACCAAATTTTGGTTTTGGTTTACCAAACAGTTTGTGCCAAGACGGATACCCAACCACACAAAAACACTTATCTCTAGAATGTCCTTGCATATGACAAAAATCACAGACCAAAGAAGAAGAATCTGAGTTGTTTTTCCTCATAAAACCACCATTATTCTGACCAGTGATAGAAGCATTTTTAACAGAGAATTTTCCTGGAACATGACTACGCACATTCATAGCTGCATTACTGGAATTGATACCAATCACAGATTGCACATCTCTTTGATTCTCATCTTGAAGCAACATAGCATAACACTGACTCAAACTAGGCATTGGTATCATCAACAAGATTTGGCCTCGAATAGACGTAAACATATCATTTAAACCCATGAGGAAGTGCATCAATTGAATGTTCATATCATATACAGTAAGTTTAGCATTCACATTACAAGTACACTTGTGACAATCACATTTAGGACGAGAAGTGAGACTCTCCAATTCATCAATCAACGTCTTAAATTTTGTGTAATATGCAGTAATACTCATTTAACCTTGAGAGAGTTGAGAAATCTCTTTTCGCAGATTAAACAATTTAGGCAAATTGCTTTGAGCATATCGAATAGCTAATTCAGTCCAGATAGAGTGTGTAGAATCCATGTAAACAATGCTATTACGAATATTAGCTGAAACCGAATTAAGAAGCCAAGAGATTACCATATGATTACAGCGATTCCAGTTATTGATTAGAGGTGAATTAGCATCAGGTTTGAGATTGGATCCATCAACGAAACCAAGCTTCATCTTTGAAGAGAGCGCAATTTCCATAGATCTACTCCATTGGGAGTAGTTTTGCTCATTCAGAACTATTGTTGTAAGACTCATTCCTGGATTGTCTGATGATGACAGGAAATAAGGATGATTGACATCAATAAGAGATGATGAAGAACCAGTAACAGCAGCAGAATATGACGATTGAGTCGCCATTGTTGTACGAACACCAGAGATATAGTTCAACAAACTGCAACTTATGCGGAAGAATCAAGAAGAATCGAGCTATCGCTCTGATACCATGTCAAAACATTACAGTTTACAAAAAGAGGAAAAGTAATCAAGAAGATGAAGACACATTGTATCAATGAAGCATATTCACATAGTTCTAATTAACTCTGATCTCTATCCCCAATCTATATTTATACAGAAAATGCTACTATGCTACTAACTAACTTTGTAACAGAATTTTCCAGCTAGACTTTACATCGAGATGATACAGCAATGTCACAGCTGTCAGTTTGTTTGTATACAATTTGATGATGAATGCTGAATGGGCTTGGGCTTTGTACTTGTTGTTGGACTGTGTTGGCTTGTATATTAGTAACACTGATGCATGGTCAGATTGAAAACGACGAAGTATTATGAATTTATGTTTCAACTGTAAAACTGGAACTAGTTTTTTCTCTTCTATTGAATGTTCTTTGGAGGCACACACGGGTAGATATATATTTGACTACGTGGACAAGTGGATTGATATAGTTGCAAGTAAAAATGTGATACAAGTAGTGACTGACAATGCAACTAACAATTTTACTGCGGCGAGCCCATACACTAAACCTTGTTTTGGAAGCAATCGAATCTAAGTCAATTAAATTTTTACTTGTTTGCTTTTACTTAATTTCTTGTTAGTTTCCACTAATTATTTTACCTGGTTCAACTTTATGCAGGTAAAACTCCGAGATTTAAGTTGGTGATTGACAACGCAAAGTCTTTAACGGTGTATATCTATGCACGTCATAAAACTTTGGCATTGATGAGAAAAGTAAGCAAGGTGTAAGTATAGGTGCTTGTTATCTATTGAGAAATGGTAGTGCACTGCTGTTTTTGAAGTATATTTTTTTGAAAGTCAAATAATTCATTGATAAAAGTCATCAGACATCTAAAAAATAATTAAATTCAACGAACACATACTAAAATAAATCAAATTCATAATTTCTTCCTCGAAACTATGATCGTTGAGTAGATCTTTCACTATAGAGCATCCCTCGCTTCCATCGCTGAAACATGCCGCCTTTTTGAAGGGACAATCTAACGATACATTGTAGTAGTGGAAAAGACGTAAATCAGATTCATCTAAACGTATCCGAAAAATCAACCATAATTGCAAGCCCATAAAACTCATCAACGAACCAAAAATACGAAAATCCCGCAGATCATAGATCTCGGACATGAAAACAAACCAAACTCTCACGAGGAGAGAGAAAAGACCCAAAAATTGGGTAGAAAAGCTCCCAATAAAGAGAAAGATTTATTTAACAGAAACAAAACTAAGAGAAAACAATGAAAATGGGGCTTATCAAGTTTGATGATAGCCCCTAAATCGAAAGAAAATAAGTAGGGTGTTTTTGGAAGAGAAAGAGGAGGAGGAGGAGGCCGCTGTTGAAGTATATTAGTACATGCAAGGGCTGTGATTATGTATTTGCAGATGCTTAAGTTAATGGATTTCTTCTGTGCACTGCAGAATTTGGGAGAAAAACTAGTATATGATGGATAGTCTGTTGGAACTTGGATATTTTATATATTTATAAATTTAAAAAGTAATATTAATTTATTCCTAATTAGTCATCTGATTAATTATTCCGACTAATTAATCCATGATACCGACTAATCAATCTCCATAAGGCCCCCTCACCAATTATATTCGATTAACAATTTTTAGAACATTGCTACTAGGTGATAATCCTTGCATCGCAAAGACTGGAATCGAAATATTAATATTAAATTTATTAAATTATTGAGAATAAATATAATTAATAAATATAATTTAAATATATACTTGTAGAAATTTGAACCCGAAATTAAGATGAAAGTATCTATACACTTTATTAATAAGCAAAACCACGTTCCGGTGGAACATATAATACCAAAGTAACAAACTATCAACTTTGGTTGTCAGTAAACTCGGTTTCGATTCCTTACAAATACATAATTAAATATGATTTATTTATATGATTAAAATTTTTTGATTTTACCCCAAATTTGATGACCTATAACTACATAATTAAATAATATTATTAATATTATTAATAATACTTTACAAATTCATATTTAGATAATACTTATGAAGTTATTAAATTTAATATTTTAATCTCGGCCAATTCTTCGCACAGGTTATCAGCTAGCATATAATAAAAATTAAATTAAATATATGTAGTTGAGAAAAAATCAACTTGAATTTAGTAATAACCAAAATTTAGTGCTTTGATATTATTGTTCCTGTTAATAAAAAGTATATATTGTTTTAAAATCAAGTCACAAAAAATTACAATTTGTGGACTTCATCCTTTTGTACTGTAGTTGGTAAGAAACATTAAATCCCATGCACAAAAATATAGGAGTCAGCTCTAGTTGTTTGAGCTTTAAATTTTGAGTAACAAACTTCAACTATGCTTACACATCGTTTTCAACTGAACAACTATTTTTTCTGTTTGCATGGAATGGAATGACATTGTTTATGCCTGCTTGCAAATTTACTGGAGTGCAAATTCAACACATCGTAATTCGGATGTATTTCCAGAACCAGTGAAATTTGATCCATCAAGATTTGAGGGATCCGGACCTGCACCGTACACGTTTGTGCCATTTGGAGGAGGTCCTAGGATGTGTCCTGGAAAAGAATAAGCAAGATTGGAAATTCTAGTTTTCATGCACAATCTGGTGAAGAGGTACAGGTGGGAGAAAGTCATTCCTAACGAGAATATTGTTGTTAATCCTATGCCTATTCCAGCTAAGGCACTTCCGGTTCGTCTATTTCCTCATCGAAGCCAAGCCTAATCAAACCTTGTTTCATTTGTAAACTATCTGTGTTGGCAATAATACTTAGTAGTTGTATAAATTCACTAATTGTATGCTAAATTGCTAATATTGTACAGTTTCACTAAATTAAGTTTGATACTTGTAAAGGATAATCATGATTGAAAGTTTAAGGTTTTAGATGAGCTGGTTACTCAACATGGTATCTGAGCTCTAGTCGGCTCTCGGAGCCTGCCTAAGACCATATATTGCTTTCTTTAGCTTACACACATAGTTTAGAAATTTAACATCCGGATCAATGGTACCATCGGATTTATACTTTATACGAAAAACCCATTTGCACTTAATAAGATTTTGACTTGATTTTGGGGGTACAAGATCCCATGTAGCGAGCTTATGAAGAGCACCTAGCTCATCCATCATTGCTTGACGCCATAATGGGTCCTTGCGAGCTTGTGCTACAATAGTAGGCTCACGTAGTTTAGGTTGGACTGTGGTTGAGTGAGCATATTCCGGGTTTGGTTTAAAAATGTTGTTGCGGGAATGGGTGGTGATTGTTGTAGTTGGTAGTAAGGGGGGCTAATTAGTTTCATCAGCATGGTCTGATGTGGATGGTGTATAGATTAGCTCTAGAGGTGAATGAGAAAGCAAAGTATTTTTATTGAATGGGAGTTTGTGGCTCTTATTACATTGACAAAAATTACAATTAAAGGAGAAATCATTAGTAATACCAAGCTTAAAAGATGAAACAAGATTTTTAAGAATATGAATGGATGGATGGCCAAGGTGATGATGCTAGTCGATAGCAGAAACTTTCATGCTTAAAAAGGCTACGATGAGAGAGGAAGATGGCCATTCATAAATTCCATTCCTAGTTGGTCCCGAAAGAATAGGTGCCCCTGTAAGACGATCCTTCACGTGAAAAGAATTAGATGAGAACTCAATAAGAAAATTATTGTCTTTACAAAATTGTGAAATAGAAATGATGTTTCATTGCATATTAGGCACACATAAAACATTAGATAGAGATAAATTATGAGAAGAGGTTGAAAGAAAAGTTGAACCAATGTGCGTTATAGGAAGCCCAGAACCATCGCCAATCACTATCTTCTCAGTTCCGTCATATGGGTTATGGAGTGATAGATTGTTAAGGTCTTGTGTGACATGGTGGGAAGCACCAGAGTCGAGCAACCATTGTGGATGACATAGTTATTACGGGTCCCAAATCACAAATTTTGGAAGACTTCATCAAACACCTGGCTGAAAAATTTGCTCTCAAGGATCTTGGTAAACTTTCCTATATTTTAGGTGTCGAGGTAATTCCATGCAAACAGGGACTCTTTCTTAATCAGAAGCGTTACATACTTGATTTACTTGAAAGGACCTGAATAACACACACAAAACCAATCTCAACTCCTATGGTTGTCGACTCTACTCTCACTTTACACTCTGGTGATTTAATTGATCACCCCACTGTTACGCCATATTTTTGGTTGCCTCAATTATCTTCTAATTTCCCAATATCAATCAATAAATATCTCCTAACAATTCTTTCAAATTAGGAAAGAATCACAACTCTAATATAACTCTAAAAAGATAAAATCAACTTATCTCAAGATATCCCTTAACAATCACAAGGATTAAAAACATTATCCTATCACAGAACTGCGTTGGCTTGATCCCTATATATAAACAGGGTACGCAAGCATCTTGGAATAGGATCCGACACATCTAACAAGTCGAGACACCTTTCAAGTCCAGCCCCAAACATCCAAAAACCCAAAATCCTCCATCATCACAATTTCGTTATTCCAGCAATCCCCGAAATTTGTTATCACCAAATTCCTCTGTTAACAATTGGCGCTAGAAGAAGGGGATTATTTTTTGATTGTGGAGGACAATCAAATCATCTACATCATAAGCAATGGGGGTTATTATGGATCTGGTGCTGCTTTAATTGAGGAGTAGAACGGTGGAAGCGTTTGTTCGTGGTTCTATTCAAAATTAAGATAAGTTTTCTTATGATTTTGTCCGTACAAATAAGTTATCTTATAAAATTCGTAGTAAATTTATTACACGTCAGATTTTGATGATTTTTTATGATCCGGAAAGCTTTTACGATTTCCTACAACTTTCATTTTTGGTGTTTTCTGAGATTATGCTTCTATCTATTCTCAAAATCACAAAACATAATCAGATCCCGTTTTTCAGTATTGAGAAGTTAATCAGCAGACATTTTATTTGATTCCCGATTCGTTATAAGTCCGTTTCTGACAGTCCATATATCATCGGAAAGCTCTTTTCGTTTCCAACAACTTTCATGTTTTGTGTTTTCCAAGAAAATATCGTTTACAGGGCCAAAAAAGTAAAAAACAGATCTGAGCAGAATCTGAATCACGGAGATGTTAAAAAATTGTGATGCAATATTCGTAGCACATGATTTGATTACTTCACTAGCTCTTGCGTGGACAAAAATAAGTGTGGAAGGTCCTTACCTGATAAGGGTGGTGTTTTCGAAATCTCTCTCTTTTTCAAGGAGGATAATATTTTTGAAGACTCTATTTCGAGTAGGATAATATTTTTGAAGACTCTATTTCGAGTAGGATAATATTTTTGAAGAACCTCTTCCAAGAAAGATAATATTTTTGAAGACCCTGTTTCGAAGAGGATAATATTTTTGAAGACCCTCTTTCAAGGAGAATAATATTTTAGAAGACCCTCTTTTGAAGATGATAATCTTGTTTGAAGTCCCTACGGGGTGATCGTCTTGTGAAGACCTTTCAGGGTAATCTTGTTTTGAAGGCTATGCATCATTCGCATCATGCATTCATTAATCATCATGTGCATCATTTGCATCATGCATTCATTCATATCATCATGTGCATCATACATTTACTCATAAATATTGGACATTCTTATATTCTGTGGTTGTCCCTGTGTGATATTTTTGAAGGCCTTTCTTTGATGAAGGTGTTGCTTTGAATTATTTTTGAAGGCCCTTCTTTATGAAGGTGTTGCTTGGATTTTTTTTTTAAAGCCCTTCTTTGTAGAAGGTGTTGCTTGAAATTTATTTTTGAAGGCCCTTCTATGAGGAGGGTACTGCTTGGAATACCTTGGTAAACCCGTACTTCCGGGGTGCTTATCCGTACTTCCGGAAAGTTCACCAAGAAGAGAGTCCATCCTCTTATGGTGAAGAGAGTCCACACTCTTATAGGTGAAGAGAGTCCACCCTCTTATGGTGAAGAGAGTCCACCCTATTATAGGTGAAGAGAGTCCACCCTCTTATAAGGTGAGGAGAGTCTACCATCTTATGATGAAGAGAGTCCACCCTCTTATAGGTGAGAAGAGTCCACCCTCTTAAGGTGAAGAGAGTCCACCCTCTTATAGGTGAAGAGAGGTCTCCCTCTTATGTAGAAAAAACAGTCCACCCTTTTAAGGTGAAGAGAGTCCACCCTCTTAAGGTGAGAAGAGCCCTCCCTCTTATGGAGAGAAGAGTCCTCCCTCTTAAGGAGAAGATCCTCCGGGATAATGCTCATGTTGTCTCCCTCGCATCTACAGGCAAATCACGGGTACCTATGTGCTTCATATTATTTGCTAATCTTCTACTCCTAGTTGTTTCAGTGACTCAGGAAATTCGGAAGATCAAAGCACGCTTAGTTCTCCAGTCCATCAAGCTGCACTGAAGAACTGGGGGTAATTGTTACGCCATATTTTTGGTTGCCTCAATTATCTCCTAATCTCCCAATATTAATCAATAAATATCTCCTAACGATTCTTTCAAATCAGGAAAGAATCACAACTCTAATATAACTCTAAAAAGATAAAATCAACTTATCTCAAAATATCCCTTAACAATCACAGGGATTAAAAACATTATCCTATCACAGAACTGCGTTGGCTTGATCCCTATATATAAACAGGGTACGCATGAATCTTGGAATAGGATCCGACACATCTAATAAGTCGAGACACCTTTTAAGTCCAACCCCAAACATCCAAAAACCCAAAATCCCCCATCATCACAATTTCGTTATTCCAGGAATCCCCGAAATTTGTTATCACCAAATTCCTCCGTTAACACCCACTAATATAGAGCAGTGGTTGGAAGTCTTCAGTATCTTACACTCACCTGTCCGGATGTGGCCTTCGCTGTAAACAAACTCTCGGAATTTATGCATCAGCCCCGGAGTTCTCATTGGGCGGCTCTCAAGCGTCTACTTCGATCGTTATCTTGCAGGCTCGTTAGACAAAGGCATTACTATTCACTACACCAAAAACGACCTATTGCAACCCCACAAAAGTGTATTGTTTGACCCAAAAAATGTTACAGTAGATGTTTATGTAACGTTTTGGCAAAAATTCAGCGTTACATTTACTGGCGTTGCCTATGACCTCTATTGCAACATTGTGTGTACTTATTGCAACACATTTTGTAGTATTACAATAGCACTTTTTTGTAACACTTTTGTCTATTTTAGTAACTTTTTTAAGGTGTTACAATAGACTAATGCATCACTTTTTTGCAACATTTATTAAGTTAAAATGTTACAAAGTTAGTTTATTGCAACATCTCTATGCAACATTTTGATACCTTTTGCAATACTTTTTGGTTTTTTTTGCAACAATTATCTGCAACATTTTGATGCCTGTTGTAATGCTTTTTGGGTTTTTAGCAACATTAATCTGCAACTTTTATATCCCTATTGTAATACTTTTAGATTTTATTGACAAAACTTATTTGCAACACTTTTTATTAGTTCAGATTGCAGTGTCCTATTTGAAATTTGAAAATACCATTCACAAAAGCATACCAAACCAGAAATCACATTTCAAATGACAAATTCAACAAAACATATGACAATAAAGCCCAAAGTCGGGTTGTAGCACAAAATCATCTTACATCTAGTACTTAAGTCGAAACACATGTCGACTTATCCCACAATTCTACATTAAACTTAATCTTTCATGTCAAAATATCAACCTACTACGAAAAGTACGCACATACAAAGTAAAAGAACTGATCATCAATCATCACTTTTGTCGTCCTCATGATTGTCTTCGTGATCGTTGTCCTTACTTTGTCTGATTTTTAAAAGGACTTTGCTGGATACAAGAAGGACTAACGACCTTTCCAATTTCATTTCAATGTGCTCCTCAATGACCAAAAAGAATTCTGTTGTATGTGCTATATACGCAAGCTACATTAAAACTTTCCCAAAAGAACCTAAGGTGTAGAAAGCTTTACTGTTCATGAATAGAAAACTGTCAAAAAAGTGTAACAAAATAAACTTGTCCATATACACAAGGACTAACCCCTGCATTATATAAAAGCCTATAGAATATTACTACAAGAGGAAAAAAAGGGTGAACACTCCAGTTAGGAATGAATCATAACACAGTTAACTACAACATCTCAGCATAGGTATAAATGCTTACAAAATTGTAAATATTACATAGAAAGCAAGTTGAGCCAAAACCATAATAAAAAAGTGACTCCAACTTTAAAGCAGGAGGAAGACTGATATTAGAATGTAAAACAATTAAACCTTTTAAAATTGTGGCTGCATCTAAACTTCTAGTGATGTTAAAAAATTTCAGGATAGGAAGAAGCTATTGAGATATGTGACTTTATCAGGTCATACTGAATATGTATAAATTTAAACTAAATTGATTACAAAAAATTATTAAGTTACAAATAAAAATATGGAGAAAATGTAGTAAAAAATTATAACCACGTGGAAACTTATATAGTTATATATTAAAGACAATATACTAGTCAAGTTATAGTGACAGGAGAAAGTCCCATTGTTAACATATCCACATATATGCGTAGGTCCACCTGAACTACAGCAAAAACAGCTATGGTAAGAATTATCCTTCTATAGCAAATTTATTTTCTAATTAGAGTGTTTTAGCTCCAGTTCTAAAGGAATTTTTAATTTTCTTTCTAGATTATCTTGAGCTTTAGCATGACCGTTGATATTTAAGGTTCACAATATACAACACTATAATTAAACTCGCAAACAAGTCTATAATTAGAAATCAAGCAGCTTCAACATTTATGGATACAATGAATCTTCTTATATGTTTTGATATATTTACTATACCCGCTTATTTTAAAAGTTTTTAGAACCAGAGCTTTATCTAAAAACAAAAAATTATAAACAAAAGTGTACTTTTATTAGTCCAATCTATCGATTGACTTGCCTTCTTAGCATGTATAATTATATGAATGACCGTATATCGTATTTTTTGTCAATATTTTTACAGTAACCATATATATTAAGTGATGATGGTGAGGATGAAATTCTCAGTAGTTACCCGATAAGTTCATCTGGAGATATAAGATCAAGCTCTTGCAGTATACGACATACAAGACTTGTATGCGGACCACGACCATCATGAGACCTAATCACTGCAGTTAATGCCTGTGCGGCAATGCCATATCCACTACAAGTAAAAACGGCGACCATTTAGCATTGACAATAGTGTCACATCTACTGATCCTATTTCAGTATGCCAATATTAATTACATCCATCAAATGTTATTACCACATCAGAATGCTCAGAGTTGAGATAAATAAACATATAAAATCCTTTCAATTAACAATATTAGCATCAGAAAGATAACCATAGACATGCACAGCAGAAGTTAGTATGTATACCTTCCCCAGTCACCTAATATAGGCCCTGCACCAGAAGCCCGAGCATCTCTTCTAACAAATATATTAAAAAAATATAGTTATATATTAAAGACAATATACTAGTCAAGTTATAGTGACATGAGAAAGTCCCATTGTTAACATATCCACATATACGAGTATATGTGTTACCATATAGGAGAAAGTCCCATTGTTAACCAATTTGTCCATGTCTGGAGGGTAAAAATTTGCAGAAATATTAAATTTACACAGCAGGAGATGATAAATATTAATAGCACTAAGACAAAGTCCTTCGTTGACCGTTCACACAAATTAACATATCAGAACTGAACTACTAAAAATCAGTAGAAATCTAATCAAACAAGCTATTAACAATTTAATATATCTGCAATAATGATAAAGAAAATGCAAGACAGAATGTATACATATTCAATACATGTGATGTGAAAAGTAAAATTTTGCAAGAAGAACTCCTACATTCAACATATTGTGTCAAAAGTAAAATTTTCATAAACAAAAGTCGCAGATCTAAGATGTGAATGAACGATGCAATTAGTTGATGTAAATACCTCATCTGATTTGGAGTAATTTCTGTACTCAAGTTGCACTTGAATGTCCCCCCTTGCCTTTTATTTCCAATGTGATTCACATTCATTGAAACCTCTTGACTCTCAGAGTTTGAATAACTGAAAGAAACTGCAGGCAAGGAAGTTGGAAATTATTAAAGTGTCACTAGTTGAATTCAACTTTTTTTAGCAAACACAAGAATATATATACAGATAGACTACTAGATTTGGTTCAACAACATTTATGTCCAGAAATTATTGACTATAAGTTAACATGCAAGGTAACAGAAAGCACATGAAAAATAGTTATTCCAGCTCTACAGAACTCTTTATTTGCTTCTTGACACACCCAATCACTAAAATGATAAATATACAATACTTCCACTACATTGATGGTGAAGTTTACTTACAGGCATATTCCTCAATCATAGGACCTTCTACTGTTTCGCACACACAGAACAGAAGTGTTTTCAGGTATTTCTTCTGTAGTGCATCATAGACACCTAAACAAGTAGAGAAGAATAAGAGAAATCATGAGAAACAAAACAGGATAAGACGTTTCTTGATTGTAAACCTCAACAGTAATGATTAACTTGCCTTTCTCCATCCATCCAATAAATCATTCTTCTTGACTCTACATCCATCGGCATAAGCTTATTAATCTTCATCTCTGTTTAGGATACCAGCACCAAAATAAACAGATCAGAACTAAGATGTAAAAATCTCACATCACTAATTTTTGCTTGTTGTAGCAAGATGGTGTACCTAGAGCTGGAACCGACTTGTCATTGAAATAGTTTTCAGGAAAAAGTCCCCTGATATAGCTAATATTAAATATCGCAATGCGTAGCAGGTTCCATATATAAGCTGTTGATAGCATATTGATACCGTAAATAAATTTAAAACACAAAATCTATGTAGTAGTGCAGAACACTATAAAGACTCGATATTAAACACAAAACCTCTGGTTGCAACATTTGAACATCACTCCAAAAAATAAAAACCACAGCTCAAACTGCACAATAGTATCCACATTGTCAAGAAATTTGGTAAAAACTGAAATTAAACCCGAGAGTAGATAAATTGATTTATTATACAAACCTCAATTTACCAAGAAATTAAGAAAATGGAAGACCTTTTGAGTAGTCCATCCAAAATATGACACTCATAATCGTATCTGAACCATTTGTACCTAAAACATCAACATAAACTAACTGCTTATGACCAAAAAAGCTGGCTACAATCAAAACCCATATCAATTGTAGTACATTTACACATCAGCCAATAAACAGTAAGCAAATCAATACATACACACACACATATATATAATAACCTTAAAAAGGTCGATACACAGACACACATACATATTCATATACCTGAAGTAGGGATTTTGAGGAGAGTAGCCAATTGAATTTGAAGAGCGGAGTGTGCGAGTCCAATTCGAAATGAACCAGCATTCTTTAATCCACTAATCGTATGAATATTACAATTAGGGGACGATCAATTTTGGGGGTTTTGGGTTTTGAAGTCGGGTTTAGGGGTTGGGTTTTGAAATCGAATTAGGGGTTTGAGAGAGGTGATGTGAGATGTGAGATGTGAGAGAGAGAGGTGAGGTCGGGAGAAAGGTCAGGTCTAGGCCGGGAGAGATCTGAGAGAGGGGTGAGAGAGATGTCTGAGAGAGTGTGAGAGATGGGTGAGTAATAAGTTTTGTGTAATAAAACTTAATTTTGTGTAATAAAAATGCCCGCCCAGTGAAAAAATTAAACTCCCGCCTATATATTTGGTACTAAATTGATCAAAAGTGTATCATGTTGTTGTAACACTTTTCTGAAGCATTGCTATTGTTCTAAAACTGTGAAAATGATTCTTAGGCTTGCAACACTTTCCCATTTAAAGTAATATTTTGGAAAGTATTACAATAGATATGCAGGTTTCTTTTCTATAGAAACATTTTATGCAACACAATCATATGATGGGGTTGCAATAGGTCATTTTTGGTGTAGTGATTTATCGTGACTCGCCTCTTAGTCTACATGCCTTCTCTAACACTGACTGGGCAGGAAACAAAGATGATTATACGTTAACAATGGGTTACATTGTCTTTCTGGGTCGCAATCCTCTTACATGGAGTTCTAAGAAACAACGTTTCTTAGCTCAATCCTCAATGGAAGTTGAATACAAAGTTGTAGCTTCAACAGCAAATGAGTTACTCTGGTTGCGTAACTTACTACATGAAATGGGTGTCACAATATCTCACGTCCCAGTTATTTACTGTGATAATCTTGGAGCAACCCATTTGAGTGCCAACCCAGTTTTTCACTCGCGTATGAAACATCTGGCTTTAGCTTTCCACTTCATTCGAGAGCAGGTGCAAAATGGCTACTTACGCGTTACTCATGTTCCTACTAGAGACCAGCTTGCTGATCCTCTCTCTAAACCATTAGCTAGGCCTAAGTTTGATATGCATATCTCATGTTCCAAGATTGGCCTCACAGTTCGGTCGCCCATCTCGCGGGGGGCATGTAAAGGATAATCATATGATTGACACAATTAAAGATTGATTGAGTCAATCACTTGCTGCTGCCTTATTGTAAATATATCTTTGTATCTGTAATTTCTCAACAATTATTTTGTGTGATTATTTTGCCTCCTTGCTCTATTTTGAAAAACAGAGGTACAATTTATTCCAAAACAATTATATAGCCAATAACTAAATAATAATAAACGAAATTGTCCTAACAAAAGAAACTATTACAATAATAGAACTATTCAATAATAATAATATTATATACGTTAACAATCTAGACATATTTGTTGCGGAAGTAAACAGAAATATGTCCGTGGAACTCTTACACATATTACATACAACCATACATAGAGAAATAATAAAAATTTCCCTAGCTCAAAATATTCAGTTCGACAACCATACATGTTTGCGGTATTCTGCAAGTGCCCATAATGGATATATGTTTCTGTACTCTGCATAGTGCAGCATACAATTCTTCATGTAGACTCCAGTGATTTCCTGTAATTATGCATCCGATGTTGGGATTGAAACTACCAAAAATGAGAAGAAAAGGGAAGGCGAGAGAAAACTTGGTCTACCTGCTGAGGAAAGTCTCCATTTTCCATTTGTGCATTGATCAACAACTTTGCTGCTCTATGTAATGGGGTTGGATCTCTCTTAGCCTGGTTGTTTGATAAAAGGGAAGAAAGGTATAATTAATCATCAGTCAAGTCTGTATTCTACAAGTAAAATAGAAGAATTGAATGGCCCTGTTTAGATTGGCGCAAGTGTTTACATACAGATACAGCTATTTGGACTTGTGAGCCAAAACACTTAGTTGGACTACATAGTAATGTAAGTTAATCCAAATGAACTATAACTAACACCCTAACATGATAAGTAGATTTTGCGAAGGAACCACTCATATGTAAATATGTAATACTTTCCTGTCCCCCACGTATGAGGCCAAGCATAGCCCAAGATGTTTGAACTAAATTTGTCCGATCATCCGCCAATGGAACAAATTTCTGTTAAAGAAAGCATCAAGATGAGCAAGGAGAATAAGAAAGAACAACTTTTTCATTGTGTGTGTGTAGGCGCGAGTAGTTACAATATTTCATCATCTTTTCTTTAATGGTTGTTACTTGTGATTTGTAGAATTGGCCTTCTTCGTTTATATGCAACGCTTTAGAACCAGTTTTTATATGCGAGTAGTTTTCGTTAATGATCTTTTCTTTAATGGTTGTTACTTGTGATTTGTAGGCCAGTTTTGCACTCTGAGCAAGTACCTCGCTTGGACATGAATCAAGACTCTCTCCCCAGCCACCCTCTTCATTCTGTGTCGATACCAAAAATTGAACACCTTTGCGTACTGCTTCACTGTTGTTATACGTGTTCCCAACTGAGGCTAACCCTGATAGCGCGAAATATGTGCCATACAAAAAGCAAATTCCCCAGTAACCATACCTGTCGAAGTTTGTTTTACTTTCTTCTTGTTGTGCTCTGCAACAATATATATATAATAAATATTTACTTGGTTATTCTGAGACTGAGAGCAGTACTCACCACGAACCATTTGGATGTTGCTTTGCTTCAAGATACTGTACAGCTTTTGCCACAGAAACATCTATATCTTTTTCTTTATAACCTTGGTGCAAATTTCTAAATGCTACAAGAGCTTGGATTATAGATGCAGTGCATTCGACATGCCTAAATTACCACAGCATCACATTTGTCAGTTGTTTCTAAGGGAAGAAAATTATAAAATTAGAATAATGATCTTACTCTTTTTCTACAACAATGTCCGCAAATATCTCTGAAGGATTCAGCATCTGATTGTAGATAAAATTTTCAAGGTGTTAATCTTTAGAGTAAGAGATCAAGTACTTTATGAAGTTGGAAATGCAGGTCACTTCAGAAGTTACCACAAAGATTACCTGCAAGTATGGTTTTGGAACTGGTGGCTCCCAAACAGCAAAACCTCCACTGTCAGGACTCTGCAATAAAGGAGAAGGATTGATGATTAATCTAAACCAAATAAACTTGAGTAGTATTTCCTAATTCATTTGAAATTAACAAGAATAGATAATTCTGTTCGTACTTGTAGGTAGAGAAGGACATCTATGGCATCATGTAATCTTTCTACATCAGCCTTATGTCCTGCAATTTCCTCTGGCATTTGGGAAAGTAACAGTAGACACTGCAGGATAACAAGAACATATATTTTTTTTCCAGAATTTAATAGTAACCATCACTATAATCTTATAAGCAATGTACCTTCAGTCCTTCAGCAGTACAGTCAGAGACGACCCAACCCTGATCTTGATCCGAGAAAGTCCACGCTCCTTTAGTGAATTTACGACACATACTTTCAAAATTTCCAGATGGATTTTCTTTTACCTAAAAATTTAGTTACACGGTATGAATATATTAGTTACATACTTACTGGGAAAAAATTTACAGGACATGAAATTTAAAGTAAGAGAAAAACCTGGGATTCTTTAATATAGAAATGTGCCTTTTTAAGAGAATCTCCATATTCTTCAACCATACCAGTTGCCATGATTGCTTGTGTTGCAAGAACACAGTCCCACAGTTGACTACCAAAGCTCTGCATTTTCATACCATCCTCAGCTACCCACAAGTAGTCAGGAACTCTGGCAAGGTGATGTTTGAACTCATGGCCATTAGGATTCTCAGCCCACCAGCACATCATTTGTAAACTCTGCATCAAGAAAAGAAAAGGGCACACAGTTTACGGTGCTAAATTTCAATTTCAAGACTTCCATGATATATGACCTGACCTTTTCTACGCATCCAATGGTCATATATCTGCTCTCTTCTGCTCCATAGCGCATTAGTTCAACCGCTTTTTTTAGACCTCTCTTTCGAATTTTGTTAAAAGGCCAACAATTGATGATTGGTTCACTAAGGTAGTGAAGTCCATCCCATAGCAGATCTTGTACAAAGGTATGAGGGTAGTACAGATCCTGCTTGCAGCAATTATGCCTCTGCTTGTTCCAATTTATATCTTCATAAGTAATTGGGTAAATTTCTTGTCTTAAATTTAACACAAGGTCAGTGATTGGTCCATGGTATTTTGTCCCATACAAATAGGACATAGGCATGTAAGTTGTACGGCAGTAGCACCACATGTTGGCTGCATTTCAACCACAAAACTGAACTTCATTCAATAACACATTCAGGGCCAAAAACGGGAAAAATGAAACATTACCTGGATGAAAAGGAAAAGCTGTAGGAAACAGCCAGAACTCTGGGGGTAACGGGTTACACCCTTCCCACTCGTAAACTCCAAGAACCTTCCAAACAAAATTACCCCAAATACCACAAGTTTAAAAATGATGGACCAAACCACTTAAATATTTTTAGAGTTGCAGTGATACAAAAGTCCACTAGCCTATCAAATGTGATAATTTGGAATAATCTTTTCTAATTGTGCCAATATGATCACAGAAACATAATTATGCTTTCTAATTTACCGAAAGATAAGTCTTTCCCCAAGAGGGTATAGAAGATGCACCGCCATTATCTAGGATCCACCTTCGTGCTCTATCAACTGCACCATTACCATCGTTTGGGCCCTCTCCGAGCAACCTTATTGTGACATAGCTGAGAGCTGTGCCAATCATAGTGCTGTGACCCTCAATATAGAAACCCCATCCGCCATCGTTGTTCTGTAAAGGACCTCACTTGTTTAAAGACCTTTATCCGCTGCATGTAACTCTTGAAAATAGCTTTTAACTCTTACCTGGTGATTGTATATATAACGAATTATCTCCTTCCTGTGTTCTTGAGTTAGAACTACATTTATTGATCCACTGATGTACAAGGCAATAATCTGAAAATTGTGTGATCTAATAATTAGTAAGATACATGTTTGTGGCCAGCATAAAAAAAAAGTGAAACACTTACAACTAATTAAATACTAGCTAACAAATTTCAAGATTTAATATGCTTGCAAAGATCTAATAACTTGAAATTTTCAAATGCTTAATCACTGCAAGCACTATTATGAAAGACGGCACTTACAAGGGGTGGTGTAAAAAACATGGGACCTGCATTTTCAGCTGGCCAGTGTCCGTCGTGTGCTTGGATAGCACGATTTAGGCGAATAGCTTTCTTCACAGCCGTGGTTGCTGCTTCATAGTTCACTTCTTCGTTTTCTCCTAGTCTCGCTGGTTGTAGGCTCAATAGATCAATCCCATTCTCCTTGATAAGCTAAGTGTGAGATATGAAATAATAAAAGCTCAGCTCTTTATTTTAACAACTTAAAAGCTTATATACGTACAAGGCATGAAGAGTTAACGAGAAGTGATCAAGCAACTAGTCTTGGCATTTCTTTTCCATTGTCTTGGCATGCATACTCGTAGTTAAGTTTATTAATAAATTACCTGCATCCTCATAAGCAGATCGCTACAGGGGTGAATTCCTTTCTTGGAGTTACTTTGGAAGAAATCACGAGCTTTTTCAACCTCTTCTAGCTCTTCTGGTGTTCCAGCATTGGGTTGGAATTCCCATATTTGTCTTCCAACAAAGTTGTTGGTGCTATACAAATATGGTTTGCCTGATCCCTCTGCAATCTTGAGCTTCCACATCTTTTGTTTGGTATTGAGTAATAGTGTGATACTACACTTTATGGAATGGAATACACTATATATAGACCGGCATCAGGAGGCAGGGGTCAGAGGGGGCCTGCACCCCTGTGGAATATAATCGATGTACGTAGTACACATATTTCTTACATTGACCTAGGTTTGAAAGATTTTAAAATTTTGTCAAAAGTAAGAAAACAAGTTATTGCCTAACGGAACTATTTGGCTAGATTATTTTGTTAGAAAATGGATAGTTTGAGACATATTTTATATATGTTTCTGATGGAATTTCTGGAAACTAACAAGTGGAGGTTGTTCCTTGTAATGAGGACTTAAACTTTCATGTTTGGATCTAAGACATTTTCTTAGTGTAATCCATAAATAAATTGAGTTGAAATAGGTTGCTTGAAATGGGTTATGTGGGTTGGTTATATTGAAATAACTTGTATCCCACATAGAATTGGTAATGAGGTTGGTGGGTTTATATAGAAACATGTGCAAGAGTAGTGTACAACTACTAAGGCATGTGGGTGTGCATGGTGTTAGTATGTGCCTCACGCGCACACACACACGCGCGCGCCGCCGCCGCGCGCCTCGCCCCGCCACGTCACGACTCGACTCGGGTCGAAGGGCGATTTGGGCGAATGTCTCGGCGTCTCGCGTACGCGAGGCGACCTGGGCGAGGAATTTTATTACCTGTTTATTTAATATTATTTATTGATTTAATTTAACAGTATCAGTATTTATTTGTAACAGCTATATGAACTGGGTCAGGATTTATATTAAATCCTGATGGACCAGTTCTTGGATCAAATCCTGATGGTCTGCGTCAGTATTTGGATCCTGACGGAGTTAAATCCTGATGATGGTCCAGTCCTGACGAAATCCTGATGGACCAGTTCTTGGATCAAATCCTGATGGCCTGGTCAGTACTTGGAGTGAAATCCTGATGACTACTGATCCTGATGGCTGTGTCAGTATTTGAATCCTGATGATGGTCAAGTCCTGACGAAATCCTGATGGTCGATCAAGTACTGATGCCACTCCTGACGGACAGCAAGTCCTGATGGCTTGGAGTACTGATGATGATCAAATCCTGATGGACCAGGAAATCCTGACTGAGCTGTTAAATCCTGATGACTAATGTTATGGTAATTAAATCAGAATAATTAGTATTAAATGTCATATCTTCAGTTACAATATTTTGTCTGTTTACGTTTTATTTTTGTATTTTATATAGATACAAAACATAACGTTTGACAGAAGTGAGACTGATACGTAACTCTGAAAACCCTAGCAACTATCATCTTCTCTGTTATCTCTCAACACATACAGAATACATAGTTCTTGGGCGAAGTGAGGTGCAGGTCGCTGTTGATCATTGCCATATCTGTGAGTGGATTGATCTGTGCTATTTTATCCTGGGAGTGATATTGCTGCAACCCAACACAGCGTAAGTGGGGCAATAATCTCTTCAAGAACAGTCAAGACTTCTCGAAGGCTTGGCGACTCAGCTGTTTTATTTATCTATCAGTATTTGCTAAAGCTCCTGAGAGATAAGTGTTCTTTCTTGTCTTGTTATTTTCAGTCTCTGATTATACTTTTGTTTCGACCTTTGTGTTTGTTTCGTTATTTGGTATTTTTGCCTGTTCTTGTTAATTCGAAATATATATAACTGCCCTATTGTTGCTGTGTAGTTAGTAATTATACCCAACAATCTTGAAGAGATTATTGATTTCTGTGTTATATATTGTTAATTAACAAGATGGTTAACGGAACTGTAACTCCTGATGTTGCTATTGCTTCTGGTTCTGGTGTTACTGTACCCACAATTGATTGGACCACGTACCGTTTCCCACAGCCTATTGATTTGTCAGGAATGCCTGATAAATTCGGTGGGGGTGTTGGTTTTTCTCGTTGGCAGAAAAAGATGAAACTGTGGCTTACGGTAAAGGGTCTATGGCCGGTGGTGCAGTATGAGAAACCAGTTATTGATCAGGAAAAGGCTAAAACTCTTAAGGCTTATGCCATGTGGGAGGAAAAAGATGGGGTGGCTAGGGCTGCTATACTGGCAGCTTTGGCGAACACTCTATTTGATGTTTATTCATCTGACTCTTTCACTGCTAAGCTTTTATGGGAGAAGCTGGACCAGACACATAATACTGACTCGCAAGGGTTGGAGAAGTATTTTGTGGCTAGGTTTCTTGATTTTAAACTGGTGGATACAAAATCCATGACCGAGCAGGCACATGAATTTGAGATGTTGGTTCATGCTTTGAAGGAGTCCAGAATGGACCTTCCTGAAAAGTTTCAGGTTATGGCTGTGATTGAAAAGCTCCCTAAGTCTTGGGAAGAGTTTGCTCTCTCCCTGAAAAGACAGAAAGGAGAGATCACTTGGACAAACCTGATGTTGGACATCTCTGTGCAGGAACAACACAAGTCAAAACAGGGACATGTGATGCCTGCTGAACATGGGGGTTCAAAGGTTAATGTAGTGACTGTTGGACAGAAAAGAAAGGCTGTCACTAAGAAGGATAACACTAAAACCAAAAATGACAAGAACAAGGCTAAGAAACCAAAGACAAACAAACCATGTTGGTCTTGTGGACAGGTTGGTCATTGGAGCAAGGACTGTCCTACAAAGAAAGCAAAGAAAGCTGTTGTGGTAGCACAAGGTAATACTGTGCTTGCAACCACTGATGGGCCTAAGGTTAACATGGTTGTTGGTGAGGCTGTTGCCTCTGGAACCAATGACGGGTATGTTACCTATGACCCTGTACTTCTTTCCACTTATCTGTCACATGAATGGTTGATTGATACTGGAGCTAATGTACATATTTGTACTGATATTAGTTTATTTGTATCTTATCAACAGAGTCATGGAGTGACAGTGACGATGGGGAATGCTAGTGCTGCTCAAGTTCTTGGAATAGGAAACGTGGACCTAAAGTTTACTTCTGGGCGTGTTCTATCCCTCACTAGAGTGCACCATGTTCCTGATATTCGTAGAAATATTATAAGTGGAAGTTGTTTAGTTAAAAATGGTTTTGAACTTTCTTTGAAATGTAATAAAGTAGTTATTACACATACTGGTACATTCTTTGGCAAAGGTTATTTGTCTGATGGTTTATTTTTAATAAATGTTGAACCTGTTTTGGGCAGTTTTATTAATGACAGTGTTGCACCTTCTGTTAATTGTGTTGAATCATCTGATTTATGGCATGCTAGACTTGGTCATTTAAATTTTGGTGCTCTAAAGAATATGATGAACTTAGAGTTGATTCCAAAATATGCTATTGAAAAGAAATCTAAATGTCAAGTATGTGTGACTGCTAAACAAACTAGGAAACCCTTTCATAATGTTGTTAGGGATTCAGGAGTATTGGATTTAGTACACACTGACATATGTGAATTTGGTGGCATGTTGACTAAGGATAATAAACGATATTTTATTACCTTTATAGATGATTGTAGTAGATATTGTTATGTTTATTTACTTAGACATAAGGATGAAGCACTAGAAAAATTCATTATGTTCAAAACTGAAGCTGAAACACAAACTGGTAAAGTACTTAAACGTTTGAGAACATTAGATCTTTTTGATCAAATCGATGAGAACCGTTGGATCAAATCCTAAAAATTATTATATAGAGTGCCTTTTTTATTTTCCAAATTAAAACATCTTATTTTCCAAAAATATCACGGGTACTTCCATTTAATAATATAAAATAATAATATCATAATTGCTAATAACTAACCAGTTACCTTTTTTTAGCCAAAGTGTATATTCTTTTTTGTATTTTCTAACTAAAATTTCTACTTTTCTATTTTTTCTTAACTAAAACCTCTAATATTCCAAAAATATCACGGACAGTTCTATTTAATAAAATAAAATAATAATATTACAATTACTAATAAGTAGTCGATTAGCTTTTTTAGCAAAAGCTTATTTATTTTATATTTTCTAAAGTGAAATTTCGCCTAAATAAAAGCTCCCATTTTCCAAAAATATCACAGGTATTTTTCTATTTTTCATAACTAAAATCTTTCATTTTCCAAAAATATCACGGATAGTTCCATTTAATAAAAGAATATAATTACTAATAACTAACCGATTAACTTTTTCAGCCAAATCATATATTATTTTTTATAATTTCTAACTAAAATTTCTCCTAACTATAATATCTCATTTTCCAAAAATATAACGGGCAATTTCATGTAATAAAATAAAATCCATACTATCATATAATATACTAGACGAAACATTAAACGTTTGGTCGGTCGGTACAATTTTTTGGTAATTCGTGTTTTACTTAATTAACTTTACTTATCAATAAAAAATATTATTAAATAGTAATATTACCTATTTATAATTAACTACCCTTTTCAGTTAAAATCCATTACTTTTTCTATTTTTTCTAACAAAAATTCCTATTTTTCCAAAAATATCACGTGCAATTACCTTTTTCAACTAAAACATGTATCTTTCTATTTTTTTCTTACTAAACTTCCTCTTTTTTTCAAAAATATCGTTTTTTGTAGTCTGATCCTCCAAAAGTTTGGTCGCTCAATTCATAGACGTTAGATATTTCTAATGAAATCGATGAGAACTGTTACATAAAATATTAAAATTATTATAATGAATATCTTTTCTATTTTTCCTAACTAAAACATCTCATTTTCCAAAAATATCGTAGGCAGTTTAATTTAATAAAATAACATAATAAAGTTATAATTGCTAAAAACTAACCCATTACCTTTTTTAGCCAAAATGTATATTCTTTTTTATATTTTCTAACTAAAATTTCTACTTTTCTATTTTTCCTAACTAAAATCTCTAATTTTCCAAAAATATCACGGGCAGTTCTATGTAATAAAATAAAATAATAATATTATAATTACTAATAACTAACACATTACCTTTTTTAGCCAAAATGTGTATTCTTTTTTATATTTTCTAACTAAAAATTCCACTTTTCTATTTTCCTAACTAAAACCTCTCATTTTCCAAAAATATCACGGACAGTTCTATTTAATAAATTAAAATAATAATATTATAATTACTAATGACTAACTGATTAGCTTTTTTCCCAAAACGTATATTTTTTTATATTTTCAAACTAAAATTTCTCATAACTAAAACTTCAAAGATATCACTGGTAATTTTATTTAGTTACATAAAATACTAATAATTAATCAATTACATTTATTAACCAAAACATATATTCTTTTTTATAACTAACATTTCTACATTTTTATTTTTCCTAACTAAAACCTCTCATTTTCCAAAGATATCACGGGCAGTTCTATTTAATAAAATAAAATATTAATATTATAATTACTAATAACTAACTGATTATCTTTTTTTTGTCAAAGTGTATATTATTTTTTATATTTTCTAACTAATATTTCTCCTAACTAAAATCTCAAAAATATCACGGACTGTTTCATTTAGTAACATAAAATACTAATAATTAATCGATTATCTTTATTAGCCAAAAGCGTATATATTTGTAAATATTTTATGGAATACGCATGTCATGTGTATACTGTTTTTGAAAAAACAAAGAATACGCATCTCAGACATGCGCATTCTTTGTAAAAACTAAATACGCATGTCTGACCTGCGTATTCTATGGGTATTTTGGACGGAACATCCTGCCGGTGGGTATTTTTGACAGTTCACCCCCTTTTGGTAGGTATTTTGGGCATTTTCTCTAAAAATATTATACACAAACACAAATAATAAGTTAACAACTATTAAACAATTCATGCATCACACGAATTATAGGCTAGTGCATAGTAATATATAATACATACTAGCGTATAACCTGTGCGATGCACAGATGAATTTTAGTATTTTTGATTTATTGTTTTAGTATTTTTTATATGATTTTTTAGTATTTTTTATCTTATTTTATTAGCATTTATTTGTATTTTGATGTTAAAAATTCTTAATATGTTATCGACGGAATAATATTTTGAACTTTTGAATGTAGCTTAGAAAAATAGATGATATAAATATTTAATAATAATATGTTGTTTACGGGATTCGAACCTTGAACCCGTGGGAGCATTTTAGATATCAAGAAACAAATATTTTTTTAATATTAGATCCAACAATTCTCATTTATTTATCTTTAAATCTAAAAATTATTATTTAGAGGACCAAACTATCAACCAAATTAAAGATAATTTACTTATAATAATATAGTATAATAGTATAGTATAGATATATAAATAGATAGTATACATATCATCTAAAAGGTCGGTCTACAAGACTACAACTCCTTATTTCAATAATTCATGTTATTATAAAATTATAGTAGCCGGACTGTTGTTGGCCAATAAAATTTATGATGGTAGCTGCAACGGCCGAATAAATTGCATTTTAAAATTCTTTTTAGGTACTGAACTTGAATGACAGATTTTAAGTTTCCTTATTTTTTCAATGCTGTATTTTCTTTTCAGTTTCCAAGTACTAAAAGAATTCTTCTGTTACCGTTTTAAATGTCAGTATTTACTTTATAGTTTATTCTATTAGTTTTAATAAAATCTTTTGATTTCTAGTTAAAACTTTCAAATGGTACCCTGATTTTTTAATTAACACTTTTTAAGTACTTATAAAATAGATTTTAATCGAAAGGATCCCTTTAGTTAGATATTTGCCCTAATATTTAATATTGTATTATTTTAAATAATCTATAACAAAAAATTTGAGACTCATTTTCTTTTATATATTTGTGATTTCCGGTATTTTTGATGAATTCGAGAATTCTTAATCCAGTTTACTCCGGTATTATATTTCGATACAATTTATATACAAAATCGGGATTTTTTTTTAGCAAATCGGTAAAGTGTACTATAAATAATCGTGTAATAATACTTCCGCTTTTCTTATCCTCGATACTTTTTGCATGCATTTAAGGTGCACGTAAAACATAATTACATAAGTTATTTTTTAAGAAAACTTGACTAAAAATTTAAATATTAAACTTTTATTCAAAAAATGAAAAATTATAACATAATATATAAAGTTATAATTAATATAAATAGTAAAATACGTGTAAATATTATTTTTTATATTTTTTCTCTTCTGGGCACCTTCTTTCCAAAAATATTTTAGTGATAGGTATCCCTATACGGCAACTTCACAAAAAAATGCATATGATATATGTTAAAACATTAATATTCAATTAATTATTTAGTCCACAAATAAAGTTTGAATCAAATTTTATAATAGAATATATTAATCACTTCCCGTATAATCATATCTCAATTTTTTTAATAAAATGCAAATAATAATTTATTAGCTTAAAACCAATGCGATACACAGATTATTTTAATAATTGTTATTTTTATTATTTACGTTTTAGAATTTTAATAATTGCATTTGTTTAAAAACATAAGTAGGTGTGTTAAACTTTGTTAAATGATTAAAAGTATTAAAATAGATATTAAAATAAGTAAGTAACGGTTTGCACGTTATAATTTTGGAAAATGAGGGGTTTTATTAAGTAAAATTTAAAAAAAGTAACATGTTTTAGTTGAAAAATGTAATTGTCCGTAATTAAAAGTATTAAAGAACTTTATTAAGTAAAAATAGAAAATGTAACATGTTTTAGTTGAAAAAAGGTAATTATTCGTAATTAAAAGTATTAAAGAATTTTAGTATGAAAAAATTGAAAAAGTAAAATGTTTTAGTTGAAAAATGTAATTGTCCGTGATATTTTTGTAACAGGAGGATATTTTTTTAGAAAAAATAGAAAAAGTAAAATAATATAAATAAGGCAAGTACCGTATCAAAAAATAGTACCAAAACTTTTAATGTTTCGTCTTTAATAATAGTAGCTTAAAACTCGTGCGATGAATGAATTGTTTTTAATAATTGTTAATTTTACTATTTACGTTTCGAAATTTTATGGATTGCATTTATTAAAAAAAATAAGTAGGTGTGTTAAATTTTGTTAAATGATTAAAAGTATAAAAATAGATTTTAAAATAAGTAAGTAACGGTTTACCCGTGATATTTTTGAAAGGAAAGGTTTTATTAAATAAAAATAGAAAAAGTAACATGTTTTAGTTGAAAAAGATAATTGTCCGTAATTAAAAGTATTAAAAGATTTTAGTAAGGAAAAATATAAAAAAATAACATGTTTTAGTTGAAAAAGATAATTGCCCGTGATATTTTTGCAAAAGGATGAGATTGTTTTAGAAAAAATAGAAAAAGTAAAATAATATAAATAAGGTAAGTAACGTACCAAAAAACAGGTACAAAAAAATATGTATTAAAACTTTTAATGTTTCGGTTTTAATAATAGATACTATGGGTGGTATGGGTGGCCTTCTATAGCACACCATCTTATATAGAGTCCTGTAGCACACCATTATCAAAAATACATATAATATATACTAGCTTATATTTAATATTTTATTATTTTTATTTAAATTTTAGTAATTATATCTTTTTTGATAAAATTTTAATGTATATTTATACGTGTATATAATAAATTGGATTTATATATCTAACAATATAAATATTTTAATTTAGTAAATTGTTGACGTAATCTTTAGTAGTATTTTAGATATTAAAATATAAAAATATTTTTAAATAATAGATCTAACGGTTCGTATTTATTTGCTCTTACAAAATCTAAGAGTGGTTAAAGTTCAAATAACAAAATATGTGTCCGGTAATGTGCTGAGTTTCTTTTAACATATGATATTACTTTTATTTTTTATTAATTATCTTATTTAAATTGAATATTATAAAAAATTATATTAAACATGGTTTTTATAAGTTTAATATAATAATATTTTCATTATTTCTATATTTTGCCCGTGTTTTTTTTAATTCAAATATGAGTTGTTTCAATTAAAAAATATAAAAAAGGCAATGTCCTTAAAAAGATAGTTAGTTACTTATTAATAATTATATAAAATTATATTATATATATATATATATATATACATGTTACTTTTAAAAAATTAATTGTTTAAATTAGAAAATAAAAAATTATATTACTTTTTTATATATATGTTGCTCGTGTTAATTTTAGAAAAAATAGTTGTTTAAGTTATAAAAAATAAAAAGGTTATGTATTTAGCTGAAAAGGATAAGTTGTTATTTATTAATAATTATATATAACAATATTATCATTACATATTTATTTTGCATATGTTATGTTTAGAACATGAGTTGTTTTAGTTAGAAAATGTGAAACATGTAATGTGTTTTAGCTGAAAAAGGTAATTAGTTATAAATATGTAATAATATTACCATTTTATATATATATTACCTATTTTATTTTTATAAGATAAGTTGTTTTTGTTAGAAAAATAGATAAAATAGGTAATGTATTTTAGCTGAAAAAAACAATTGATTATAAATAAATTGGTTATATATAGGCCTCACCCAAATTATAGATAGGCCCGACCCAAATACCGATCGACCGACCAAAACTTTTAATGTTTCGTCTTTAATAATATATTATAGATTTATCATATTTTTAATTAAATATAATTACAAACTTTAATTTAGTAAATTAAAAACGAAATCCTACAACTTTTTTCTTTTAAAAATTATTGAAAATTATGAATTTTTTTGCATTATGATTTTTTTTGCATTATTCTACAATAGAATCAAACTTATCCAAAATGGTTCTACTGTAAAACCAAATTTAAAATCAAAATTTTTGCTTAAGTTCTAAGTGATATATTTTTATTAAAATATATATAACATAGTATTTTATATGAGAATCAAAATTTATATTTTATGAACCAATAATAATAATATACCATAATAGAATCGTGTGCTATAAAATTCTATATAATATGGTTCAATCCACCAGAATGACATAGATAGTAGATACTATAGATGTCATATAAAGTTGCTCTTGCATGCAAATGTAAGAAACAAAAAGCCGTTGGGAACTTAAGGGTAGTGTCCTTTCCTATTAATAGTTTGATGCGGGTCTTATAAATTTGATGGGCATCTTGAACTGCATCAAAAAATTTAATAAAATGCAAAGAGGAATGTATGTCATACGTTCTCTTCGTCTCATTTTACATGTTTTTTCGTAAAAATTACACATTGTAAAAAAAAGGTTTGTTGGATAAAATTTTTCAACTAATATCCTTAATTAATACATTAAAAAATGATAGTTGTGTTAAATTTGAAAAAGTTAAATCTTATAAAGATAGTTTTGTAAAACTATCCTTAAATTTGTATTTAAAAAAACATGTAAAATGAGACAAATATTTTTTTTAAAAAGAAAAAAAGAACATATAAAATGGAACAAATATTTTTTTTTAAAAGACATAGATAATTACAGACGGAGAGAGTAACGTTTACACAGATGCAGTTGATTGAAGTTACTCTTGCATGCAAATGTAAGAAAGAAAAAGTCGTTGGGAGCTTAAGGGTAGTGTCCTTTTCTTTTGATGCGGGTCTTATAAATTTGATGCGCATCTTGAACTGTATTTAATAAGTTGGGTGAAAACGATACAAACCAGAATTGTTGGGTTTCAATTAATTATCATCCGTCGGGAATGTTTTATAAGTTAAGTCGGTTAGAGACGTTTTCATAACTTCAATTAATTTAATTTATTTCAAAACTCTTTAACGGTTAGGAATCATATTTGTTTTCGCGATACTCCTAATAACTAACGGAGAAATTTGGTTATTTCCAAAAAAACGGAAAATTTTGATGATTACGAATTTTAGAATAATGAAATCATGATAACGAGAGATTTGAGTTTTTGAATGTTTGGTGATGGACTTAAGAGTTTTCTCGACTTATTAGATGTGTTGTATAATGTTTAAAGATATTTGTGTATCCTATATACGCACCTTATATTTATAAGCATCAAGTCAATGCAGTTTTGTTTAAAATTCAGTTTTTAATCCTTATAATTATTCAGAGATGTATTCGGAATTAATAGATTTTATCTTTTTTAAATTTAGACTAATTTACTAAGTCGCGCTTCGCAACGGCTTTCTAATAATTTTTCTAATTTTTTCTAAAAATAATTCTACAAAATATGTTTTTGATAAGATAATATTTTAACATAAAATTAAGGTTTCTTTTGAATTCTTCGTTCCGTCTTGGTTATTTACCGAAATTTTGAATAAATATAGAAACAGACAATTTTTTAATATTTTTCATTATTTTAATATTATATCAAATATCAGTATATTTATCACCATTTTATTTTTCTTAAAATTCATATTACAACTTCTATTTTAAAAATACATAATATAACATCAATATTAAATTCTAGAATATAATATGCTCCTCTTATGAATCGCTCTCTTGTTAAACATGTTTCAATCCAATGACCATCTTTCTCATTATTAACAAATCTTAACAGATAACGAACTAATTTACTGAATAAATTATAAATTATATCATCTATCAATCAATTTTATTATATCATAAAATTTAATTTAAATATTTTCAAAAGTTCTAATATTTATTGTTGAAAATATAGGTACTCGAGAAAATAAATGTAAAGAAAATAAAACTTCTATATTTTATTTTATTGTATAGAAACTTTCATTTTTCGTAATTATTATCTTTTATATAAATTAGAATGTAAAACTTAAAAATGTTTTTTTAATAACTTTTTTAGGAGAATATTAAGATGATAATCCGATTTCCGGATAAATTTTAGAACTTAAAAAAAAAAAGAATATTAAGATGGTAACTTTGAGTTTAAGAGAATATGAACATGATAATTTGACTTGAGGATAAATTTTAGGAGAATATTAAAATAGTAATTTGACTTAAGAAGAAAGTTTAAGAGAATATAAGGTAATTAAGATTTCCTGATAATGCACACCTAGAGGGGGTGAATAGGTGTAAATAGGGCTGAGCATTCGGTCGGTTCGGTCCAGAACCGGACCGAATCGAATAGATCGAGAACCGAATTATCATTTTTTTTCGGACCGAACCGAACCGAAATTGTATTTTGGACCGGAACCGAACCGAACCGAAATAATGCTATTCGGTTCGGTTCTTTCATAAAAGAACCGATTTTTTTTCAAATAAAAAAAATTTATTTCAAAAAAAGCCAAAAAATATGATTTTTCTAAAAATAAAAATATTAGCTAATGAAATACAAGTATGAAATGTAAATATAATAGTTCAAATTTCAAATCTCAAACCAAAAATAAGCCATGCAAAATTTTGAATATATACATACATATAAAATTAATATATTATATCTATAAAAATTATATAAATATATATAAAAAAAATTCGGTCTATTCGGTTCGGACCGAATTTTTTTTGAAAGAACCGAACCGAACCGATATTTATTTCGGTCTATTCGGTCCAGACCGAAAAGACCGAATTTTCAGAAAATTAGAACCGAACCGAAATTATACTATTCGGTTCGGTTTTTCGGTTCTGGTTCGGTTCTGCTCAGCCCTAGGTGTAAATGACTAAATATGTTGAATTTTAAAATTTACCCGAAAATAGCTTACTGATTTCAATTTATTTAGTCACAAATGGTAAGCTGAATGTACTAAATGCAGTGTAGAAAGTAATATGCTGAAATGTAAAGAACACACAGATCTTTTAGACAGGTTCGACCCCTAATCCCCTATGATCTACGTCCTGGTCCCTTACCAACCTGGTAAGAGAATATATTATTGATCACAATAAAAATGATTGCAAGATACAATAATATACCACCATTTACCCAGCTGCTGACAAATGGCTTGCTGAATAACCCGTTTCTGAACCTGCCCTCTAAGTTATACTACCCCGAGTATACTTCTCTAGCACAATTCACCAAATCTTATGTTCCCTTGCCAATTTATCCAGCAACTACAGATTACACCTTGAACAATACAATTGATAAAGGTATTACAACTCAAAATATAGACCCTATAATATATCTCACATATATAATATAATAGAGCTTGAGAGAATCAATAAAGATTTAGCAAAGAAAGTTATGAGTTGTTTGTGTTCTTGTTGGACTGGTGAATGCACGAAAATGTGAACAAGAACTAGTATTTAAAAGCTTTACAGATAACGTTCAAAAGTAAGCTAACAACTTGCAACGTTCGAATCCAATTCAACGTTAAAATTAGTTAGAATTGTTTGTAACATTAATGTAAACGTTTGACAGAAGAAAGATGAAGAATAGAACGTTTGAAAAACATCTCTTCTAAAAATATGGAGATAAAAACCGAATAGGAGAGTTTTGCATAAAGATAGAGTTTTAAATAAAATCAACTCCTATATTTTAGGAAAATAATTTACTAAGTCAAAAAAACAAATTGTTTGGGAGCTCTAATATATTTAACATACGTATTATATATCATAGAGTCCTTACAAAACGTCTAACAGCTGTTCCTGAAAAATCTCTACGTTTATAGCTCTTTCGCTTATCTTCTGGTAATTTTGGATAGACAACTTTGGCTTGCTGTTTGTGAAATTCCTGAAAGCAATTAGCTTGCCAACATGATCCAGTACCATCAAAGTGTCCTACAATTTAGTTCCTGTTTTCTAGCCATCACCTGTGTGTGTGTTTACTGGCTTATATTAGTTCATGTAATAGTTAAGTTTTAATATCAAGCATTTTTTCTTTTCTCAGTTTCATATGTATACACAGTTCATTTGATTAAGTCTGTATAACTTTTGATTGTTGCCTATAACCTCAAGAAAATTTCATTTTTCTTGAGCTTCAATTTCTCGAGTGATACATGGAATGAATTGAGAGATAGTCTAAGTAAACTAATCATATCTCTATCATCACAGGTTTGTGAAGCTGCTATCGTTTTCATGTGGCAGCTTCTTACAAATTGTCTACTCGCGAGTCTTACCTAAATTGTTATACAAACAAGTTTATCATTACTGGAAAAAGCAATCTAGATACATTCTATATTTAGCTAACACAATTCAGTAGATGTTGATTTGTCATACTCTTGAATTGGTGAGCTTTGTCATGTGATCTCTCAAGCTTCTGTCGTAGTCTTGCAGACCTGATGCAGTGTTGGGATACTGCAGCACGCCTGTTTCTTGAACATCCAAACTGTCACATGTTTGACTGGGTAGATCCCCAATACAAAGATTATCCCTTTGAGACAATATCCTGATCTTCAAGCTTGCTGTCACAAGAATGTGCTTTTGGTGACAGTAAGAAATCCCCGCAATAGAGATGTCAGGAGTTCCAAGCTTACTGTCAGACTGAGGTAAAGTTGATGTCTCAGGGCTTCCGCCAATGTTGTTGTCATAGTGGATATACTGTCGTGACTTGCAACATGCTGTCTTCTTGTAACCTTACTGTCAATGCCATGACAGTAACATTTATTCTTGCTGTCTTCTTAGAGCACTTCTTGAGGCTTGAACAAAAAAATGAACTTATACCAAGATGTACTAAGACTTTATTTAACAGTAAGCAAAATGGTTACAAGAACATACTCTGGATGTGACAGTATGTTCATAAAAATTAAGTAATACAAAATACAAAGTTAAATTGTCCTCTAAGCTATCACCCATAAATCCTAATAATCTCCCCCAATTTGTTTTTATGGATAATAACAACAAATTTACAATTAATGAATGCTGACAACTTAACTAACAAGATCAGAATAGATAAAATTTTCACTTAGCTTCAGATTTCCTTTTCTGTCTTGCTTCATCCTCTCTGTTGAGAGCTTCTTTCAGAATCTCCTTGAGTCCTTCCACCAGTGATATTTCATCAGGAGAGATGGCATCATCTTCAATCTCATCAATGTACTTTTGGACTGCTTTGGAGAGACATACTTTAGCATCCTGGAGATCTGTCCACAGTTCTTGACCAAAGGCATAGGTTATGAACTTCAACTTGCCTTCAACAAGCTTAAATCTTCTTCCAGGATATGCATTCAGGGTTTTTCTTCTTGATTTGTCCAGCTTTGAGTTCTCACCCTTTCTTCTTTGAAGAATGCCTTCAATCTCAAAAGAACACAATTGTTCTAATGAATGAGTTGATCCAATTACCATGAAGAGTAAGTCTTTCAATGCACTTGTTCTGAGCTTATGAAAGCTTCTCACAGGGATCTCTTCCCTTATGAACTTGATCCTCAGAGGATTTTCTAGCACATAGGGTTGGTAATTTGGTCTTTCACTCTCCACCCTGTTTGCTTCTTTACACTTGTTCAGGAATGGAGCTTCCATATCTTTAGTAGCCTCTCTTCCTGTTGGATTTGAGGGTCCTTCTTGACTTGGTTGGGCTTGTACCTCTTCTTCATGAAGATTATCTTCTGTTGCCCAGTAAATAACAATTGTAGAAGGGGGTTGAATACAATTGTATAAGATTCTCAACTTTATATAACACAAATATGAAAGATCAATAATAATAACAATAACAGCTTTATTAACTTTGATATAAAACTGTTACAAACTCTCTTAAGAAATTCTGATGTTCTTAAGAGCTGCTAGCTTACAAAAACTCTCTCAAGAAATTCTGTTCTTAAGAGCTTCTCTCCGATTATGTTCTCTCTTGAATGAATACATAAATCGAAACCAAAACTGTGTTTATATAGTGCACACAGCTTCTCTATCAATAACAAGATAAGTCCTAATCATAACAAAGATAGAAACATATCTTTAATCGATAGCTGCATTCTACAAACCAGGAACAAATAGAATAAACTTCCATGTTTATCTAGACTCCAAATATAACTCGAAGTAGGAATCCTGATCAGCTTCAAGTTCTGATGATCAATCCTGATCATAGTCTGAGTAGGAATCCTGATGATCAATAAGATACTGACGCTTGATCAAATACTGATGACCATGCAATACTGATGACGTCAGCAATCCTGATCAGTTGAGTCTAGCTTCTGACGATCATTGAATTCTGATCTAACAATCTCCCCCAATCTCATACTTTGTGAAATAAAGTATAGATTCCAAATATTCAATGATGTCAAAAACATGTATCAAAATGTACAAGTATCTTCAGAAACAACTTATCTGTTTTAAGCTTTTTGATAGAACAGATTCATCTTCAAGAAATTGGATAATAAACTTTCTTCTTTTTCTTCAAGAATTTGAATCAGTCTTTCCTTAAGATTTCTGAGTTCTTCATCTTCCTCATTAATCTGGTAGATAGCTGCTCTGAGATTCTGTATGGAGTTTCTCTGTAGGTTGTGCTCTTCAAGCAAAAGATAAGCAATTTCCTTCCCATCAGGATTGAGAGAAAGATGAGTCATGCCAAAATTTACTTCTTTAACAGCAGTACCCCTTTGCATTTCCACATCCTGACCTCTTTGATTTAAGTACATGGGAGTATAATTACCATCGAAATTACTGTTTCCATCCAGTCTTCTTCTTATAGTTGACAAAATCATGTCACTCCATTCTTTGTACACTTGGTTCTTCCATCTTAACAGATAGTGAACATATTTCAGTTCCTGTGTAGTTTTCATCAGCAGATCTTGAATAGATAGAATCTTCACACTACCATCTTTCATGAAGTACAGAAGCTTTTCTTTCTTTTCAAAACCATCATGACAATCTATAACTATATCAACAGCTAATAAATTGTTCAGGTTTTCAGAAGTTAAAGTACCTCCAATTTCTGTCAAGGAGTAAGGATCAACATATGACATATTCAGATATTCACCATCTCTGTGTCCAATACCTCCTCTTGAATTACTTGACAATTGCTTCAGATTCGAAAACATCTTTAACCAGAGTGTTTTTGATCTAGCCATATCAGACAAATCAACAACACTTGAAGCACTTGTAATAATTCCACCAGACTGAAAATTGATAGGTGTATCACAACTTAATGTGCTAATATGTTTCCACTTCTTGTATTTCTCCTTTTCATGAGCGTAGCTTCTTTCAAGTAAATATTCTTGTCTGCTTGAATTTCTCCATTTTCTTTCATTTGAAACTTTAAGCCTTTGTAGATAGAGATTGAAATCTTCATTTGTTCTTTTTGTAATATCTCTTCTTCTGGCTTCTTCTTCTTCATCTACTTCTTTGTTGTGACAATCAACAACAGTAGATAAGATTATCAAATCAACCTCTTGCAGAATTTCAGATTCATCAGGATCTTGAATATTGTCAGGATTAGAATCTTCAATTTGATTTGTATTGCTGAGAGTTGATTTACTTGATTTTCTTCTCAATTCAGGTTCTTCTTCAACAAATTCCTTGTCTTCTTTCTCCATGATATCCTTGATAACAGGATCTATTAGATTTTGTGAAGCTTCAGGAATTTCTTCAATTCTTAACCCTCTAGACCTTGTCTGTCTAGGTACTGTTTGAGTTGAAGAACCTCTTTTACTTCTTCTAGCACCTCTTCTACCTCTGCTTCCTCTACCTCTAGCAGGAGCAGTATAGCTTTCCATTGTCTCTCTCTGTAATCTCAAGAATTCTTCATGTGAGAGATCTGGATATTCTTCACTTGCTGTAGAGAGTGCTTTTCTTGCATATAATTGTTGAACTCTTTTATCAGTGTGATATAGAGTAACAATTCTGCCATCTTTTGTAGAAAACTTCTGGAATAAATTTGATGCATCTTCAGGATTATCAATAATCACATCTTCATCACCTTCAGGAATTGTAGCAAGAATGTGTCCATGACCAGGTGTCAGGATTTGATCTTCCGTCAGGATCTGAGATTGCACCAATGTTCTTACTGTCTTAACTCCAGAATCAGAAACATGAGTTGACTGCGTAGTCTGACTTTGAGAAGTTTGAATTGTAGACTTCAAAACCGCAGCATCAGAGGTTTCTCCTTGTATCACTTTGTTACCACCATCATCTCCAGTATCATCATTATTTCTTAATACTAGATCAGGTGTACATTTTGTCTGAATAACCTTCTCCCCCTTTTTGACATCAGGATTTGACAATAATTGCAAAATTAAGGAAAGAGAGGCTTGAATTTCAGTTACCTTAGTATCCAGAGAATCAATTCTTTGATTGATTGAGGTTTGTTCTGAAACAACAGATTTCACTTGGGATTCCACTACCCTTAGTTGTAAAGTAGTAGGCACCTTTGTAAAATTATTAAAGATATCAGTCCTCACTTTTTCAGTTGAACCCTTGATAGAATCAATCTCACTTTTCAGGCTTTTGGATAACAGAGTAGTAGCCTTCAGATGATTCTTCAAGTCTTGATTCTCTATAGACTTCACTGCATTATAGGCATGTTCAATAGCAGAAGAAAAACTGATAGATTCATCAGATTGGTGCCATGAATTGTTCCATTCATTCTGTCTAAATGCCTCTGCAGGATCAAAGGAAGGAATAGAAAAATCTTGTCTCTGATCTTTCCCAGTGGAAGCATTGCTAGCCATATATGTACTGGATGAACCAAAATTAGTTCCAAGACTAATTTTGAGTGCTGTAGCAAGCTGTTCCTTCTCTTTTTGATTCTCATTATCATCATCACTATCATCAGCAGTACCATGAGTAATATCAGGATCAGGAATTGCAATACCTTTCAGTTTATCCTGTGGTTCTGAGATAGGATGATCCATTGGTCTTGAACGAAGTGGCTGTATCAAAATAGGTTCATTATCAGGAGCACCACTAGCGTCAGGATGAACATCGTCAGGATTTGATATGCTTGCATCAGTATTTGCTACCAATGGTTCTTGTGGAGCTTGAGGTTCAGAAGCTGCTTCAACACTTTGAGCTAAAGGTTCTTGTGTGCTTCCCTCATTGACAATGTTCTCGACCAATCTTTCAACAGAAGCTGTAGCTTTGCCTGCATCTTCACTTTGAGAAGATGGTTCTTGTGTAGCTGGAATGTTGATGTCTTCATTCTCCCTTTGAGAAAATGGTTCTTGTGTGACTATTCCACTAGCTAAGCCTTCACCCAAACTTTGATTGAGTGGTTCTTGTGTGGCAGGATCAACAGTAGCTGCTGAATTACTCTGAAATTCAGGTTCTTGTGGGCTTGATCCTTTCAGCTTCTTCTGTCTCTGATAGACTAACTCATCTGCATTCCTCTTTTTCTTTGATGTAGGTGTAAGACCAACCAAGGAAGCAGTTGTAGAAACCTTCTCCCAAGAATATCTTCGAATCTGAGATGGAGAGGCTGGAGAGTCTGATATAGAGACAACTTTTGTTGCTGCATCAGGAATACTAACATCAGGATTTGATGTCTGAATATCAGTATCCTTCATTTGCACTGTCAAAGGAATATGATACCTGCTCTTTGATAATTTCCTTGTCTTTTGTGGTTTTGATGAAGGTACCACAGCTTTAGTAGCAGTATCAGCAACTTCCTTGTTCACATTCATCACAGAGGATATAGGTAAGTCATCCTCTGAATCACTTTCATTAATCAACCTTAACTTCCTTTTCACAGGAACATCCTTAACAACCTTATCAGCTTTCTTGACCAGGACCCCTTGTACACCCCCTTGTATCTTCTTTTTAGTGAGTGGTGTAGAGGAAAAATCCTTTGAACCTGATTGCCTTCCAGACACATCAGTTCTAGCTGATTTCTTTGATTTTACAACTAAAGTCTTTTGAGAGACAGTAGAGGTGGTTGTTAACTGTTTAGACTGTTTAGGTTGCATGTTTGTGTCAGGAACAAGGTGGGTTGGGCCTTGCCCCATAGCATTAGAAAGTAGTTCATAATGAGTAGGCATTTTCTGATGTAAGAAAAACCTAACCTCATCAGGAATAAAAGCATTTCCTATGAAACCATTTGCCTTATCACTGTTGACTAAGGACTTAATATTATTCTCAGTAATTCTACAGATTGGTAGAACTACATCATCCTCAAAAACAACATTAGGACATAAGTGATTAAATATCAACTGTAAAAATCTAAGAAAACAGACAGAACCCAATTTATCTGATTTCCTATCACTTAAAGCTTTTAAGATAAACGACCCATAATCAAACACTGTAGAATGGATAAGAGAGTACCCAATTTTAAGAGATCCTGATGGAAGAGCATCAAAATTTGATGTCTTGTTCAGGAAACAGCGGCTGATTGTATCAAAGAAAAAATTCCATTCCTTCTTAAGCTTTGTCCTGAAGAGATTTCCATATCTCTTTACTTCACCATTGTAGCCCAACTTTGTAACAAACTCAAAAAGAGTAGAGTCCGAAACATTAGCAGGAATAGCATCACCAAGAACGGGTAAATGCAGGGCTGCCTCCACAATTGTAGGAGTCACATAGTGAGTAGTTCCATTATATTCAAAACTCATCAAGATTGTATCAGAATGCCCTTTATCAAAAGTAACTGAGTTCCACACCTGCAGCAATGTACTCAGCTTCTGCAGTTGAAGTGGAAATAGATTTCTGCTTTTTACTGAACCATGAAACTAGTCTTCCACCCAAAAACTGACAACTTCCTGAAGTACTTTTCCTGTCTATTTTGCATCCTGCAAAATCAGCATCTGAATAACCACACAACCCAAAATCTGATTCCCTTGCATACCAAAGGCCAAGTGAAGGAGTGCCTTTGAGATATCTGAAAATTCTTTTGACTGCAATCAGATGTGGTTCTCTAGGTTTTGCTTGAAATCTTGCACATAGACAGGTTGCAAACATGATATCTGGTCTACTGGCAGTGAGATACAATAAAGAGCCAATCATTCCTCTGTAGTGAGTTACATCTACCTCTTCACCTTGATCAGGATCAAGTTTGGTAGCTGTAGCTATGGGAGTTGAAGCAGGAGTACTGTCTTGCATGTTAAACCTTGTCAGTAAATTCCTTGTGTATTTAGACTGATTAATAAAAATCCCTTCATCAGTCTGTTTAACTTGGAGACCCAGAAAGTAACTCATTTCTCCCATCATGCTCATTTGATATCTTGACTGCATAAGCTTGGAAAACTTTTCACACAGCTTATTGTTTGTTGACCCAAAAATGATATCATCAACATAAATCTGAACTAACAGCAACTCCTTACCATGATTCAAATAAAATAGAGTTTTATCAATTGCACCTCTTTTGAATCCACTTTCCAGTAAGAATTGAGCTAAGGTTTCATACCATGCTCTTGGAGCTTGCTTTAGTCCATAAAGTGCCTTATCCAGTCTGTAGACATAATCTGGATATTTAGGATCAATGAAACCAGGAGGTTGTTCAACATAAACTTCTTCCTCCAGTTCACCATTTAAAAAAGCACTTTTAACATCCATCTGGAAAACCTTGAATTTCTTATGTGCTGCATAAGCAAGAAATATCCTGATGGCTTCTAGTCTTGCAACAGGAGCAAAAGTTTCATCATAGTCAATTCCTTCTTGTTGGGAATACCCCTTTGCAACTAGTCTAGCTTTATTTCTGATAATGACTCCATCAGAATCAGTCTTGTTCTTGAAAATCCACTTTGTACCAACAATTGATCTATTCTTTGGTCTTGGTACCAGTTTCCAGACTTCATTCCTTTCAAATTCATTCAGTTCTTCTTGCATTGCAGTAACCCAATCAGCATCTTTAAGTGCATCTTCAACTTTCTTAGGCTCCTCCTTGGATAGAAAGTTATTATATAAACATTCATTCTGAGTTGCACTTCTTGTTTGAACACCTGCATCAGGATCTCCAATTATCAAATCAGGAGTATGATCTTTTGTCCATTTCCTTGCTGGTGTCAAATTGTTTCTCGAAGTAGATGCTCCCCCTGGATTGGTGTTATCTTGATTGAAAGAATTTGATTGATTTGAAGCTCTCCCTGAATTATTGCTATGCCCTCCTGATGTGTTATCAGGATCTTCACTTGAATCAGTATCTGAAGAATTCTGTCCTGATGATTGAGTTGTCTCTGAACTTGTAGTTGAATGCCGTTGCTCCCCCTCAACATTAGCACTACTAGTTGTATCACTGTTGTTTGCATCATCAGTATTAGCACCATCAGTACCTGGTGAGTCATCAGGATTTGGTGACCCGTCAATACTGGATGAATGGACAGCTTCTGATTCACTTTCTTCAGGTTCCTTGGAAGCTTCATTTTCAAATAACAATCTATCATGCGAGTCTTCAATGATTCCAGTTATCTTCTTATCATCAAAAGATACATGTATTGACTCCATGACAGTTCTTGTTCTCAAATTAAAAACTCTGAAGGCTCTTGATGTAGGATAACCTATGAATATTCCTTCATCAGCCTTTGTTTCAAATTTCCCTAGCTGTTCAGGATGAGTTCTGAGAACAAAACATTTACAGCCAAACACATGCAAATGCTTCAGACTTGGTTTCTTCTCTTTGAGTGACTGATAAGGAGTGACACCATGCCTGTTTATCAATGTGAGATTTTGTGTATAGCATGCTGTGTTGACTGCTTCTGCCCAGAAATATGTAGGTAATTTAGCTTCTTCCAACATAGTTCTGCCAGCTTCAATAAGAGTTCTATTCTTCCTTTCTACTACTCCATTTTGCTGAGGTGTGCCAGGAGCAGAGAATTGTTGAATGATTCCTTTGTATTTACAGAACTCTTCCATCTTTGAATTCTTAAATTCAGTACCATTATCACTTCTCAGAATCTTGACTTTGTACTTTGTGGTTGTCTCAATCATCCTCACATGATCCAACAGAACTTCAGGAGTTTCATCTTTTCTATGCAGAAAATACACCCAGGTGAATCTAGAATATTCATCAACAATTACAAGAGTGTACCTTTTCTTACTGATGGACATGATGTTGACTGGACCAAACAGATCAAGATGTAGCATGTGATATGGTTCTTCAATAGAGGATTCTGATTTACTCTGGAATGATGTCCTTCTTTGTTTTGCTTTTTGGCATGCATCACAGAGTCCATCAGGTGTATATAAGACATTAGGTAATCCTCTTACTAACTCTTTCTTAACCAACTCATTGATGTTGCTGAAGTTGAGATGAGAAAGCTTCTTGTGCCAATTCCAACTTTCATCTACTGAAGCTTTACTGATGAAACATGTAGGGGAGCCATCAGTATTTGAGAGAATGTTGGCTTCATATATGTTACCATGCCTGTAGCCAGTTAGTGCTATCTTCCCTGTTGCTTTACTGACTACTTCACAATGTGTGGAATAGAAATTGACATGATAACCTCTGTCAGTGATTTGACTAATACTCAACAAGTTGTGTTTTAGTCCCTTCACTAGAGCTACTTTTTCAATGATGACATTTCCAATGATTATATTGCCATATCCCAAGGTTTGTCCAATGTTGCCATCTCCATAAGACACAGTTGGGCCAGCTTTTTCCTCATATTCTGATAACAGGGCTTTGTTTCCAGTCATGTGCACAGAACATCCACTATCCATGACTAACACATTTTTCTTTTTACCCTGCATCAGAATAGTAAAACACTAGTCAGAATGTTTAGGAACCCACACTTGTTGGATTCCTTGTTCATGCATTTTATTAAATTTAACAGCAGAAGACTTTTTGACTTTAGCAGTCCTGACAGGATTTACTCCATCAGGATTTTCTTTGTCAGTATCAGTATTAACAAAAGCATGCTTCACTATGACATTTTCAGTTCTATCAGACTTTGTACTACTTTCAAACTTAGGCAATGGATCATAAAAGTTATAGTACAAATCATGATACTCTTTACATGTATAAATAGAATGCCATAGACTACCACAATGAAAACAGGACTTCTGCGGTTTATAGAGTACTGATCTATTCCTCACATCAGATTTAGGAATTTCAGCAATTTTCTTCTTACTCTTTTTACAATCAATAGCAAGATGATTAGAGTTACCACAGTTAAAACAACACTTTCTAGGTGCATTTGGGATATATTTATAACCATTCTCTTTATTGATCCCAACTTTACCATTCCTGTTTCTCTTAACAGTAGCTTCCTTTTTCTTATCTGTAACCTCACAGATTTTATCCTTAAGCTGTTTCTGAGACAATAGACCTACATTCTTAGTGACTTTGTTCATGACAGGTTTAGACTTTATAATTTTAATTCCTTGAGTAGAAGAAGATCCCTTTTCAAAAGTAGAATTGGAATCCTTACCAAAAACAAAATTAACAGGAGTAATCTTAGATTTGGTTGAGTCTATAACATGTCTATAGGTCTTTGGACTGACTGTCTCATCAATGACAATTTTCTCTGCTAATTTCTTATCTTCATCTGACTTATATCCTAGACACTCTTTCCAATTCTTAGAGGTATTAATCTCATGAAATTTCCTACCAGAGTCTGTCCAGGTTCTGATTTTCTCATTAGCATATTCAAGTTCTTTTTCAAGGGAAGTACATTTAGATGTCATCTCTAAGTGCATGTGTTTAGCATTATCACATTCTTTTTGTACTTCTTGCATACGAGAAAATTCAGCTTCTAATATCTCATTCCTCTTTCTAAGGTCAGACATCTCAGATAAGATTCTAGTATTCTCAGCAGTTTGACTTCTAAAGCTAATATGTAATGACTTTAGAAAACGTCTTAACTCAGAAGCATTATCAGTATCAAAATCAAAGATAGTATTTAGTACCTTATCATCAGGAGCAGCAGTTACATCAGCATTGGCCATTAACGCATAGTTGACTACCTCAGTATCAGATTCTGAGGAAGAGTCCATCCAATCCTTGCTTGATGTGATGAGTGCCTTTGTCTTGTTGCATTCAGAAGCAAAGTGACCCATACCATTACACTTGTAGCATCTAACCTTGGACTTGTCAAATTTGCTACCCTTGCTGTCCTTTTTGATATACTTGTCTTTGTCTGCTTTGAAGGTCTTTTTCTGAAAGTTGCCTTGTCTTCTATTCTTCCTGAACTTCATCCTTCTGAAGTTTCTGACAATCATAGCAACCATCTCTTCCATGTCTGAATCAGAAGATTCATCACCAGTATTGGCATCAGGATTGCCATCAGTATCTGATGAAGAGTCGTCAGGATCTGACTCAGCTTCTCTTGCTTTCCTTCTAGAGACCTCCATAGCTTTCCCTTTTGATTTTGCTTCTACATTCAAAGCAATCGACTTTGCCTTGCTGCTTTTCTTGTTCTTTCTCTGTTGAACTTCAAGATCATGAGTTCTTAGCATCCCATAGATCTCATCAAGAGACACAATGTTCAGATCATACTGGTGTCTAATGATTGAGGTCTGAGTATCCCATTCTTCAGGTAAAGCTCTAAGAAATTTGGTGTTTGAATCTTCAGTTTCATATACTTTGTCAACTAAGGATAAGCTGTTCAATAGTGTCAGAAATCTATCATATAGATCAGTCAGGCTCTCTTCAGGTCTTGCATCGAATTGCTCATATTCTTGAATCAATAGAGCCCTTCTGTTTTTCTTAACAGATGCAGATCCCTGGCACTGAGTTTCCAAAGTATCCCAGATTTCTTTTGAAGACTTGCATGCAATCACTCTGTTTGACATAACAGCATCAAGGCTATTATGCAAGATATTCTTTATCTTTGGTTCCCTGAGTACATGAGCTTTTTCTTCTGGAGTCCATTCAGCTTTAGCTTTGACCACATAATGTTCTGGTACTGTATCTGTTCGTTCTACGAACTTTGTTGGTATATATGGTCCATCACGAATCCTGTCTAAGTAGTCAGGATCCATAGCCTCCAGGTACATCAGCATCTTTACCCTCCATGTAGGATATTCTGATATCTTCAAGATGGGAATCTTCATGCTTTCATACTTGGTTGTCGACATCTTTAGATCGTATCTGATTCAGAATTAAATCAGTTGGCTCTGATACCAATTGTTGCCCAGTAAATAACAATTGTAGAAGGGGGTTGAATACAATTGTATAAGATTCTCGACTTTATATAACACAAATATGAAAGATCAATAATAATAACAATAACAGCTTTATTAACTTTGATATAAAACTGTTACAAACTCTCTTAAGAAATTCTGATGTTCTTAAGAGCTGCTAGCTTACAAAAACTCTCTCAAGAAATTCTGTTCTTAAGAGCTTCTCTCCGATTATGTTCTCTCTTGAATGAATACATAAATCGAAACCAAAACTGTGTTTATATAGTGCACACAGCTTCTCTATCAATAACAAGATAAGTCCTAATCATAACAAAGATAGAAACATATCTTTAATCGATAGCTGCATTCTACAAACCAGGAACAAATAGAATAAACTTCCATGTTTATCTAGACTCCAAATATAACTCGAAGTAGGAATCCTGATCAGCTTCAAGTTCTGATGATCAATCCTGATCATAGTCTGAGTAGGAATCCTGATGATCAATAAGATACTGACGCTTGATCAAATACTGATGACCATGCAATACTGATGACGTCAGCAATCCTGATCAGTTGAGTCTAGCTTCTGACGATCATTGAATTCTGATCTAACATCTTCATAATCAGCTATTTCTTCATCAGACTCCTCCAACAAGTGAGCAATGTCAGCATCATCATGATCTTCAAACATACCAAACTTCTGATAGAATTCCATATCTCTTTCATCCTTGTACTTCAGAACATGTTCCATGACACTGTTAGGTACATTGTCATAGCTTTGCAGAAGCTCCACCATTCTGTCTAAGAAGAAGTAATCAATTCTTCATCTGACTTTTGTTCATACAAGACTAGGAATATCATTCACAGAGAGTGACTCAGCTTCAATGATGAAGTCTTTATAAACCTTCATTGACCTTGATGAATCCCACCAGAGAGTGTACATGCGTGCCTCCTGATTGGCATCTAACTCCACTTCAACATTCCTGATTTCTTTAGATTTGGCATGTAATAGTTCAAGAGAGTTTTGGTGTTTGATTTGAATTGGTTTCCTCAAATTTCTGCCAAGTCCAGTGGCCTTTTCCTTTCCTGAGTACTTTGTCTTTCCTTTCCTTGCTTTAATAGTCTCATCAGGTTCAGGTTCCTGTCTAGAAAACCAAGCTCTTGCTAAGGATTTTGTCCTCTTAGGTTTGACAGTTAGCTTGATCTCATCCTTGACAGCATCTTCTTCGACAGTGTCCTTCATGACAGCATCTTCCATGATAGTGTCTTCTTTGACAACTTCTTTTATGACAGTGTCTTCCATGACAGCTTCTTTGGTGACAATATCTTTTTCAGCATTTATACTGTCCATAGCACATCTCAGGATATTTGCCACCAAAGCTTCACGTAATTCAGACTCCTCTTCTTCTGTAACTCCAGCATCTTTCTTTTCTTGCACATGAGCTTCTTCTTTGTTTTCCTCCTGGGTTTTAGTTCCAACATTCCCAGAAGTGCTTCCACTAGCATTTCCTGCTGCTCCAGTTCCTCCACTTCCATCCAACTCATCATCATCATCAAAAGAGATATCATAAGAACAACTTTCACCTTGATCAGCTCTTTTGGAGTTTGCTTTGGAGATCATCTTCTTTACTGTAGAGCTCAGTTCCTTGTCTCTCTTCACCAACAATTGGTGAATTGCTTTGACAGCTAGAGCTCTCTCTTTGTTGACCTTTGAGTTGAGAATCATGCCTAGCACCTTCAGAATTGCTCTTGACTCCATTGTGGAAGTGCCTCCTAGACTCATGTATGCGCATCTTCTGCTACCATTTCTTATGGTAGTTTTATAGTAGACACAGAATGGATTGATGTAGACCTCTGGAAGTTTTCTGAGATTAGGTTCAGCATTTGCAAATGCAGAATCTCATTGAAGGATGTATGGTTTGCCTTGACTTTGGATTTCATGTCAACACCTTTGTTGGAAAGTTCTGCAACAGCTGCATAGTGATGAACATAGATATGCCATTGTCCAAATACACATCAATGGCCCACCTCTTTTCTTCATTTATCTTCACATAGACACTTATGATCTTATTCTTTAGTAAATTTGAGCATTACTCAATTTTCTGCTAGGTTCCAACATTGCCTCCTCAACTATTCTACTGAAGTCATCATCATGATTGTGCAGTGTGCTTTCCCTGTAGTCAACCATCAAAGCATTAGCCTCTTCCTGACTAAACTCCGTTCCTTCACTCCATATGTTTCCTGACAAGATGTATTCAGGTAACTTGTCTTTTCCTTTTCCCAGCCTATTTTGTTCCTCCTGCTCTTTCCACTTCTTTTCAAGTGCACTCTCTTTTGGTTCTGAAGTTGGCTCTCTTATTATCACAGGAGGTAGTACTGGTCTTTTGGATGTAGCTTTTCCTTGTATTGCCTCCAGTGCTTCTTTAGACATCAGCACTGTTTCTCAAGCAATCTCATACTCAAAAAGATTTTCAGCTTCTTGCCCCCCCTTACTCCCTGAAACTCCTTTTGCTCCCCTTTCTTCTTTGCTCCCCCTTTCTTCTTTGCAGATACTGACTCCCCCTTAGTTGCAGACTCCCCCTTACTCCTTGATTCCTCCTTAGAAACAGGCTCCCCCTGAGATGCAATATCTTGTCGTGGGACATATTCTGATCTTGCCCTTTTATCCCCCTTAGGTAAGTTGGCAGCACCAATATTGGCAGATAGAACCTGAATAGCTTCCTGAATACTAGAGAAACCAGAGGCCACCATGGTAGACAGGCTATCAAGCTTAGTTTCCATGGAGAGACATATGTGCTCTAGGGCTTCCAACCTGAGTGCAGTAGAGGGGCCACCAGTTCTCAACCTTCTTGGAGGGGAAGGGAAAAAATGGGGCATGGAGGTTGTTGGGGTTCTCACACTCTCAGTGTTTTTTTGAGTGATATCATCACTCCTCACAGAAGAACTCTCATGGCCTAGTGCCTGAACATTTAGGGCTCCCTCAAATTCACTCTGGACATGCTCAAGTCCTTCACCTTTTGCCAGCTCATTTGGTTGCCTCTCATTTTTATGCTCACCTCTCTTTTCTTTTATCTCTCTTTTCTTTTGCACACCCTCACTCAACCTAGATGCATGGGTATGAGCAGTACTTACATGCATTGAAAGAGATGGCTTAGAATGTACCTTTAAGAACTGAGAAAGTGGCACATCATCATCAGAGACATCCTCAACAGTTACAACATCAAAATCAGGCTATGCAGAGGTGACAACAGCTTTGCCAGAAATGTTACTGTCAGCTGAAAGATTGACAGTAGGTTCCTTTGCAGTTTGGACATCAGGATTGGTTGTGACAGCAACTTTGACTGAGTACTTGACTGCAAGTTCACCTGTGACAACAACATTTCCAGAGTCCTTGACAGCAGCTGAGGCTGTGACAACATCTTCCCTAAGGTAAGATGCTCCTTGGAGATTGAACAAGGTACTGGCTGTTTTATTTTCTAGCAGAGTTGCACCTTGTTCTTTCTCAGTGTTTGAAGGAGTGGTGTCCATCTCACTTTGAGAAATGGGTTCTTGTGGACCACTAGATGGGGGCTCATCTATAACTGGAGATGGATGATCAAAACCTGAAGGATTGGGACTGTCCCCCTCTCTAGATTATGGAGAAGAAACAAGTGAATGAGTAGGGAAGGAAGAAGGTGAAAGTGGAGAAGAGACTAATGGCTGCTCCACAGATGGAACTTGTGAAACATCAACTTGGGAAGTGAAATCCTCACTGTGTCCTGACTCCATGTGTGTTTCTGCAAGTGGAGGTTCCTCATGAGTTGGAACATGAGGTTGTGCAGACTCTGTACAAGGTGCCTTGGGAGACAGGCCAATTTCAATAGATGTCCCTTGTTGAGAAAGAACATCTAGGGAGGTGTTTACTACCCTGTTATCCTCTACAGTCTTTTGAGAGACTGCAGGGTGGCTAACAGTGGTTTTGTCCCTCTTAGCTCTCTTCTTCTTAGGCTCAAGAGGAACCACTATGAGTTCTGTTTGACTACCTTCCTTATTTGCTGCACTAGGTGCAGGAACTCCCTCTTGACTCTCAGCACTACCACCAACATCAGTTTCTAGGTGTCTTTTTCTGGATTCTTGTAAAGCTTGTCTCTGTACTTTGGGAAGTCTAGAGAACCTAGGCTGGGTGTATGGTGTAGAATGGGGGTTAGCTGAATTTGGGTCTAATCCAGCTTCATCCTCAAGAGTGAAGGTGTCATATCCATAAGGCAATGGAAAATCAAGGTTAGGCACTTGATCAACCATGTGTTTGGTGAAGCAGAGTGGAATATGTGCATTTAAGTTCTGTGAAGTGAGAGTTGTGTGTGTATTTCTTTTCAAAACACTGCACACCTCTAAACGAGGGGCATTTTCATCAAAATCACATAAGGAATTAATGCACAACATGAGAAAGTGAAGGTCGAGGGTTACCTTCTTACCTATGGCAACCTTGAAGTGTGCCATGAGTAGCTTTCCAACATCCACCTTGTACCCATGAACAAGAGAGTGAGTGAGCTTCCTGATGTAAGTGGGGATTCCATTCCAACCAGTAGTCTTTGTGGAAAACACCTTCACCATGACATCAAAAATCAAGCTCCATTCGTTTCTCAAGTACTTCCTGTCCATCTCACCAGAAGGGTACCATTTTGTTGTTCCCTCTTCAAGAATGGGTCCTGAATACCCAATTTTCAAGAAAAGCTTCTTCAAGGTCTCATCACTGGCTAGCTCTGTGTAGGTCTTTCCTGGTTCAAGTCCAATTCCTAGAGCTGCATTGATGCCTTGAATAGTGAGAGTGTAGTTGTGCTCTTTGATTTTGAACTGGATGGTGGTATGATTTCCATCTCCTTGAGCAACAGCAGACTCCCAGAAGTTCTCAATCCTGTCTAGGTCAAGAACAAGAGTTGAGGTGATAGCATACCCGATATAGGACTTATTCAGGAAAGAGATAAGCCCTTTGAATTCTTCACCAGCATCACTTGGAGAGTAGATGCCAGAAAAGTTAGTCTGAGAAATTGATTGTTTGTGTGCCATTGTTGGTATGAGAGATAAAATGAGTGTGTTGAGTGAGTAGAGAGAGAAATTCAGCAGAAAGTTGTTTTGCTTTTGGTTGTACTGTGTCAGGTTTGGTCTTGTCTGATTAACTGATGTATAAAGGGCAGTTCAAGTGTTATGCTGAAAAAGGGGATATTTGGAATCGTGCTAATACCCAATAACACCACCACGCGGGTTACTCCCTTTTATTTCTGTCAACGTGGAGGTTGAATTAGCAATTTTAACGGTCCACTAGTGTTGACAGTAACATGTGCGCTAAAACAAATTGTCAGTGACATTTGGGTGATGACAGTAGATTTGTCTTGACAGTAACATTGTCACGAAGAACTTACTGTCATCGTGAAGTACTTCAATGATAGTATCCTTTAAAACTCTTGACAGTATGTTATTTACTGCTGTCAAGAAACTAACTGTCATGAGATTCCGTGACAGTTCTTTTCTTGATGACAGTAACGTTTGAGGAAAAACAGTAATTGTCATGAATTTTAATGTATGTTGTCATTAATGTACTTAACTCAATAAACACCATTCACAAGTATGCAATTAGATTACAGATTCATTATTCAGGCACATTAGTTCAATCATTTAAGCAACACAGACACACAACAAGTAATAAGGAACTACAGAAGGAAAACTTCTACAATTGACAGATACAATTATTCATTACAGTTTTTCTTAATCAATTATAGAATGTTTGCCCTAGCCTGTTCTTCTGTGGTTCCTTCTTCCTTGAGGAGTGCTTGATACTCCTTTTCTTGTTCTTGCCACTTAGCCTCTTCAGCGGCTTTGGCAGCAAGTTCTTTTTCCTTTTCCTCATCGAGAAGGTCCTCCATCTCATCAAACAAAGCTTCAACTACTTCTTTGTGTGGAGACTCAGTGCTAAATCTTAGGCCTGTATTCGATTCCTACTTTGTTTTCCATTTTACCTTTTTCTGAATGGTTCACTAATATGACCTAAGGTTCATTTTATAGGCATACTAGGTTAAAGGGAGGTAAATGGTCAACAGTTCAGAGTACCCATACAACTACCACAGATTGCAATTAAGATACATGTTCTCCACTAATCCAACAATTAACACACAACAGCCAATTAATGCAAAGTCTTTGACCAAAGATTTCAGACTTTGAGGTTATCCAAGTTAATGACACAAAATTTTATTACTAACAGTATGACTAACACAAAAATCAATTTAGAAAAGTCATAGCAAACATGCTGTCAAAAAGATTAAGAACTTATGTGACAGTAACTTCTCATGACAGTACCTTTTAGGTTACTGTCACAAGTTGCATGCATAAATGAAAATGTAAAAACTAGTAAGTTAACATACCAGATTTAGCATTCCTAATTCACTTACCAACCTGTTAAAGGTGGCTTCATCCAATGGTTTTGTGAAGATGTCTGTAAGTTGCTTTTCTGTTGGGACATAATTCAACTTCACAGTTCCTCTTTCATCATGCTCTCTTATGAAATGATGTCTAATGTCAATGTGCTTTGTCCTAGAGTGTTGAACATGATTGTCTGAGATGGCTATGGCACTAGTGTTGTCACAGTAGATAGGGATATTATTTAACACTATACCATAATCCAGAAGTTGATTCTTCATCCATAGAATTTGTGCACAGCAACTTCCAGCTGCAATGTATTTAGCTTCTGCAGTAGATGTGGAAACTGAATGCTGCTTCTTACTAAACCATGACACCAATCTTCCACCAAGAAATTGACAGCTACCTGTTGTACTTTTTCTGTCAATTCTACACCCACCATTGTCTGAATCAGAGTACCCCACTAGCTCAAATCCAGTATTTTTAGGATACCAAAGGCCTAGATTAGGAGTGCCCTTTAGATATCTAAAAATTCTCTTGATAGCTACCAAGTGTGACTCCTTTGGATCAGCTTGAAACCTTGCACAAAGACATGTAGCAAACATTATGTCAGGTCTGCTAGCAGTTAGGTAGAGAAGAGATCCAACCATGCCTCTGTAAACACTAGAGTCCACTTTCTTCCCTTTGGAGTCTAGATCCAAACTGGTTGATGTAGAGATGGGTGTTTTGGTAGGTTATGAATCTTCTAGGTTAAACTTCTTGAGAAGTTCCTTGACATACTTTGCTTGACAAATGAAGATTCCATCATCTTTCTGAATAACTTATAATCCAAGGAAGAATGACAGTTCTCCCATCATGCTCATCTCATACTTGTTTCTCATTAGAGATGAAAACTTCTCACACAGCTTCTCATTTGATGATCCAAAGATGATATCATCAACATAAATTTGAACCAAAATGATGTCTTTACCATGATGCTTGTAGAATAGAGTTTTGTCTACTACACCTCTTGTAAACTGGTTTTCCAATAGAAAGGCAGAGAGGGTATCATACCATGCTCTTGGAGCTTGTTTCAATCCATAAAGTGCTTTGAACAACTTGTACACAAAATCATACAATTCAGCATCTTCAAAACCTGGTGGTTGTTCAACATACACTTCTTCCTCCAACTCTCCATTTAGAAAAGCACTTTTGACATCCATTTGGAACACCTTGAAATTACAGTGTGCAACAAAGGCTAGAAAAATCCTTATAGCCTCAAGTCTGGCAACAGGTGCAAATGTTTCATCATAATCTATTCCTTCCTGTTGACAGTAACCTTTAGCTACTAGCCTTGCCTTGTTTCTTGTCATATTTCCACTTTCGTCCAATTTGTTTCTGAATACCCACTTTGTCTCAATAATTGATTTTCCCTTTGGTCTTGGAACCAGTTTCCATACATTGTTCCTTTCAAACTGGTTGAGTTCCTCTTGCATAGAAATCACCCAATCAGAATCCAACAATGCTTCATCAATTGCATTTGGCTCCACTTGAGACAGGAAGCAGGAAAACATGATGTCAGCAGAAACATTGTTCCTGGTTCTTACCACAGAAGAAGGATCTCCAATAATTAGGTCATTTGTGTGATCCTTATTCCACCTTATGGTTCTAGGCAAGCTTCTTTTTTGATCTGAAACAGTAGCTTCAGTTTGAGGGACTGAATTTTCACCAGGACAGTTGTCTTCACCATGCTCTTCAACATCTCCAGAGTCATCATCATTTTGAGGATTCCCTGAAATAGTCTGTGACTGAGCTGGAGTTTGATTAACATCATTTTCAATGACATCATATTTTTCAAGATCAACAGTTTGAGTAAAGGTGGGTTCTTCATCAACAATTTATTCTTCCTCCAAGTATCCTTGATTCTCAAATCTAAGAATTTGCATTTGACCATCCTCATGCATCCTTGGGAACTTGGTTTCATCAAATGTGACATTTACACTTTCATCAATAATCTTGTGTTCCAAGAGGTAGACTCTGTAGGTAGTCCTTTCTATGGCATAACCCATGGAAATACCTTCATAAGCTTTGGTGTCAAATTTTCCTTTCTTTTCATAGTTGTCTGTCATCATGAAGCACTTGCTACCAAACACATGAAAATACTTGACAGTGGGTTTCTTCTCAGTTAGCAGATAGTAAGGAGTGTTCCCATGAGTCTTGTTAATCAAGGTTCTGTTCTGTGTATAATAGGCTGTGTTAATAGCTTCTACCCAGAAGTATGTAGGTAACTTTGCATCATGTAGCATAGTCCTGGCAGCTTCAATGAGAGTTCCGTTCTTCCTCTCTACAACTTCATTCTGCTGTGGTGTCCTTGCAGCAGAAAATTGTTGCACAATTCTTTCATCTTGCAGAAATTACCAAGAGTGGCATTTCTGAACTCAGTACCATTGTCACTTCTTAGAATTTGAACCTTGGCATTTGGAGTTCTGTCAAGAACTCTTAAGTGATCAATGATGACTTGAGCAGCTTCATCTTTTGATTCTAGATACTTCACCCAAGTATACCTAGAATAATCATCCACCATAACTAATGCATATCTCTTCTTGGCTAAGGATGAAACATTTACTAGGCCAAAGAGATCCATATGAATTAGCTTGAGTGGTTCTGTGTTGGTGTTGACTTGTTTTGACCTATGCACAGATCTTCTCAATTTTCCCATTTGACAGTCCTCACACAGTCCTTCTTGACATAATTCCTGTTGAGGTAGTCTTCTTACCAGTTCCTTCTTCATCAGCATATTCATTGTTTTGAAGTTTAGGTGAGAGAGTTTCATGTGCCAAAGCATGTTGTCACCAACAGTAGCTTTACTGTAAAAACAGTAAATCTTGTCCTTCTTTGTTGAGCTTAGGTCAGCAACAAATAGGCTTCATTTCCTTACCCCTTTCAAAGAGAGGCTTCCATCCTTCTTGTGATAGATATTGCACACCATCATGTCAAAATCAACCTTGAATCCTCTGTCACTGAATTGACTGACACTGAGTAAGTTGTGCTTCAATCCATCAACAAGTGCAATATCATTAATGACAACATTCCCAATTTCCAAACAGTCATATTCCACTGTGTAACCTTTGCTGTTGTCTCCAAAGGTTATGATTGGGCCAGCTTTCTCCACAAAATGTGATAGCAGGGCTTTATCACCAGTCATGTGCCTTGAGCAGCCACTGTCAATAATCCACATGACCTGCTTCTTATTCCTGCCCTGCAAAACAAATTGTATTTAAGAGGCATATGGTACCCAAACCTTGTTGGGTCCTGCTACTTCAGTATCACAAGAATATTCAACATTTTCAACTTTAACAACCACATCAGGAATCTTCTGTTGGACTTCTTTCTTCACCCACTCAGCTTTAGAATTAGACTTAGTCTTCTTCTTAGTGGATGTAGCCTTCTTACTGTTTCCAGTAGGCTCAGAAGTCTCAGCAGTTTGCATATAGAGACATTGTTCAGTAGATGAAATAGGCAGGTTGAAACATGTACTCATGGCAGTTATTTTACAAGGCATGCAATCAGTGTTGTTGCAAACTACCATAGATCTATGCAATGGGGGTTCTATGTAAGTTACCATCTATCTTGGTCACATTGTTCTTGACCTTTTTTGGTTTCTTACAAACATGAGTTAAATGATGTGAAGAGCCACAATTATTGCATAGTTTTCTAGGAGCACTACCAACATTAACATTGTCATTTCCTAACTTATCATTCCTGTTTTTAGACTTGTAGGTAACTGTGTCAACAGGATGTTCTGAAGTTGCTGTCGAGCTCTTCTTGACAGTACCTTTTACACCTTATGTCTTGACAGTAGGTTTAGAGGCTACTGTCTTCGAAGTTCTCTTGACAGTATCTTTGGAAGTTTCTGTCTTGCCATTTCTGACAGCATCTTTAGAACATTCTGTCTGATTGTCTGGGAAAGTTACTGTCTTGGGGATTTTGACAGTATCTTTTCCATCAATTGTTGAACTGTCAACACCCTCATCCTCATCATCAAGTTGTTGCTTGATGAGCATGGCTTCCTCATCAAACTCAAGTTCAGAAAGTTTAAAAATGGGTTTGTTGATCTTTTTGAGAACATGACGTTTGACAGAACCATCAGTTGAACAATCCTGATTCACAATCTCTTTACCAGGTCTCCTACCATACTCAAAACTTATCCCTACTTTTTGATCCTCTGTGTGCTTCTCATGATAATCCTGAAGTTGTTTGGATGAGTTTCTATAGGCCTTAATCTTGAATTCATTTTCACTAATTTCATTCCTTAGAAACTTTTCTATTTCTTTAGCACAGGCTAATTCATTTTTCAGTTTAGCATTTTCATGTGCTAGAGACTCTAATCGACTGGTCTTTAACAAAAGAATGTCATTCTCAGAAGTGAGTGTTTCATTTAGTTTAGCTAATCTAGCAATCTCTTCATTAGCTGCAGTTAAACTAGTATGAACATTAAACATTTCAGTACTCAACTCCTCAACAGTTTGTTTGTATTCTTCTTTAGACATTTCAAGTGAGACAAGTGAGGGTACCTGACTTGGAGAGCTAGAGGAGACCTCATCAGACTTAGCCATGAGGTCTACATTCATATATTCCTCTTCCTCTTCATCATCAGAATCATCCCAACATTTCATAGGCTTTTCCATGTCCTTTCTTGAAGTGTCCACTTGACCCTTTGTCCATTCTTTGAGTCTGTTTTGGCCTTCTGCATTCAGTAGCAAAATGACCAAGCTCATTGCAGTTGTAACACCTAAACTTGGATCTGTTCACCATCCCTGTTTTGTAACCACCTCTTGTAGCACCACCTTCAACTTTGGAGGAATTCCCTCTGTTGAACCTTGATGTTTGTCCTTGAGACTTATATGGCTGGTTTCTCTTGAATCTTATGTTTTTGAACTTCTTAGCCATGTAAGCCATAGTTGGATTATCCATCTTTTCCATTTCTTCTAGTGAATAGAAGTCTTCATCTTCAACATCAGTTAGTTGCAACACTACCTTCTCATCATCATCCACAGCCTCTTCAATCTTTAGTGAAGGTACTTGAGCAGGTTGGGTGATTTGGATTCCTTCACTAGGTTGAGTGATTCTTGGCACATGAGCTACAAGAGCACCAGACATATTTGCCATATTTCCTCTTGTTCCGGCTTGTATAGCTCTTTTCTGGAAAAATTCAAGCTCATATGATTTAAGCACACCATATAATGTTTCAAGGGAAACATTGTTTAGATTTCTTCCTTCTCTTATGGCTGTGATTCTGTGTTCTAGATGCTCAGGAAGTGTTAGTAAGAACTTAACATTTAACTCTTTCCTATCATAGTACTTGCCATGAATCTGTAGCTCAGTCAGCAGTTTACTGAACCTCTCAAACATTGTTGTTAGATCTTCTCCTGACTTTGCCATAAAGGCTTCATACTGTGAGATAAGAATCTGTCTTTGATTGTCCTTTACCTCTTCACTTTCTTCACATAGTAACTCAATCTTAATCCACATTTCCTTGGCTGATGAGCATCCAATGATGTTCCCACACATGGCTTTGTCCAAAGTGAGAGCATTAAGTATGATGAGTTGCAAGTAATCATCCAAGGCCACCTTCTCTTTTTCTGGCTCCAGACTCTGAAGGTGATTTAGCAATCCAGTGAGCTGGAATAAGAACACCAATAGGGATGGCAAAAAAATCCGATCCGACGGATACCCGATCCGAAACCCGAAATTTTGGATATCCGAAATCCGGTTTTTTGGATTTGGATTTGGATTTAATTTTCAGACCCGAAAATTTTTGGGTTTGGATTTGGATTTTATGATACCCGATCCGATACCCGATCCGAAATCCGAAATCTGATCTGAACCCGATCCAAACCCGAAAAATACCCGTATAATATATATATATATATATATATATATATATATATATATATATATATATATATATGCCATTACTCCATGAAGAACACTCTTATATAAAAAACAATAAAGAACACTATAGAATCTTACATAAATTGCATGTTGATTCTAATTTTCTCACCAAAAAAGGTTTATTACGAATAAAAATAGAATCAAATAAAACATGATTACATGTAATTTCATTGTGATAAATATACAAGATTATGTATTGGATTCTATACTGGATTATATGTAATGTTTAATTTTAAATTTAGATGAGATTCTACGTTAAATTCGATATGTTAAGCTTAATTGTTGTTCAATTTTATGATTCTAATTTTAAAAAATCAATTTTTATGAAAAATAAAGTGTTTATGATGGTGTTCTTTATTGTTCTTTATATAAGGTGTTCTTCCTAGAGTGCAACTATATATATATATATATATATATATATATATATATATATATATATATATATATATATATAGAGAGAGAGAGAGAGAGAGAGAGAGAGAGATAGAATTAAATTCTATGGAGACCACCTTTTTTTGTGGAGACCTGGAGACCACATACGTTCTTCAATCTAAATTTGGCAAAATAGATCATATATAATTTTAAAGGTGGTCTCCATATATATGGGTAGCATAATAACATTCTAGAGTACACCCTTTTACATAAAGTCTCGTAACACATCATTTTAAAAATATTTATAACATATATATATAAAAATATCATTTTAAAAATATTTAAATAGAATTTCTATCTGGATTCTGGACTTTGGAGTAAATGACTAAATGAGTAATAGTGTAATACTGCGAGTCTGCGACTGCAATACCCTATATATATTAATATTAAACATTCACATTGTTATTCTTGAAAGTTGAATGATTCAATGTATTGCCGAATTTAATCTGAATTTTTTGATTTAAAATTCGGGTTTCGGGTATCCAAATCCAGTCCAAATTAAATTTTCGGGTTTCGGGTATCCAAATCCAAATCCTATCCGAAATATTTCCGGATTTCGGATATACCCGAATCCGATCCGAAATCCATTGGATCGGATTTGGATTTCAGTTTTCGGGTATTTTTCGGGTTCGGATCGGGTTCGGGTACGGTAAAAATTTTCGGGTTTGGATTTGGATTTTGCCAAATCCGACCCGATCCGACCCGATTGCCATCCCTAAACACCATCCACAGTCGAGGCTTCAATCTCCTTCTGTGGAACAAAGGGACCATTTTGGAGGATACCCAAGTATAATGGATTCGCAGCTTTGATAAACAACAAGATTTTTCTTTTCCACACATTGTAATTCATTTTATCAAAAGCTAGGATCTTAATGTTACTTGACTTCTGAAAACTTGTCATGATCTCAGATTAGTAGAACAATCTGTCTGCTCTGATACTAGTTGTTGGTCCTTGAATATTGCAGAAGGGGGGGGGGGTTGAATGCAATACTGATAAATCTCAATCTACGCTTCCACAACTAAAACTAAGATTATGGTTTATCAGTTTAAGAATTGCAAACACAAGTAGACACGAGAGTTTTTCTCACAAAATAAATGTTTTATTTATTTTGCAAAGTATTGCTACAACCTCAAGAAAATGTCAGTTTTCTTGAGCTCCAATTTCTCGAGTGATACATGGAATGAATTGAGAGATAGTCTTAGTAAACTAATCATATCTCTATCATCACGGGTTTGTGAAGCTGCTGTCATTTTCATGTGGCAGCTTCTTACAAATTGTCTACCCGTGAGTCTTACCTAAATTGTTATACAAACAAGTTTATCATTACTGGAAAAAGCAATCTAGATAAATTCTATATTTAGCTAACACAATTCAGTAGATGTTGATTTGTCATACTCTTGAATTGGTGAGATTTGTCATGTGATCTCTCAAGCTTCTGTCGTAGTCTTGCAGACCTGATGCAGTGTTGGGATACTGCAGCACGCCTGTTTCTTGAACATCCAAACTGTCACATGTTTGACTGGGTAGATCCCCAATACAAAGATTATCCCTTTGAGACAGTATCATAATCTTCAAGCTTGCTGTCACAAGAATGTGCTTTTGGTGACAGTAAGAAATCCCTGCAATAGATGTTGTCAGGAGTTCCAAGCTTGCTGTCAGACTAAGGTAAAGTTGCTGTCTCAGGGCTTCCGCCAATGTTGATGTCAGAGTGGATATACTGTCGTGACTTGCAACATGTTGTCTTCTTGTAACCTTACTGTCAATGTCATGACAGTAACATTTATTCTTGTTGTCTTCTTAGAGCACTTCTTGAGGCTTGAACAAACAAATGAACTTCTACCAAGATGTACTAAGACTTTATTTAACAGTAAGCAAAATGGTTACAAGAACATACTCTGGCTGTGACAGTATGTTCATAAAAATTAAGTAATACAAAATACAAAGTTAAATTGTCCTCTAAGCTATCACACATAGATCCTAACAATTTTTTAAATATGATATATTTTCTATGTGCGGTATAAAATTGCTAAATTTGACAAACAAACACTTAATTATAGAGGATGCGACTTTTTAGTAAAAAAGTTTAGAAATATATTTACACAAAGTAATCCGTTTAGTTAAATATAAGAAATTAGAAGTTATATAGTTTAAATACTTGTAAGGGTATTAAAAAAATGTGAAAATCAATTAACATATGCAAAAATATATCTAACACCGACACATATCATTTTATCGAAAAGATTAAAATTTTATCTTATAATAATTATTAGAAAACGTAAAGTAAGTAAACCAACCCTTTTGGACTGCTACGAAAAACACCATCGGATTTCAAAGTAGCACGATCTAATTCAAAAATTTCACCCAATTGAAGCTTAGGAATGACTTCACCTTCCTGTAGAAATAAAACTTAATGAGTCTATCAAAATCACCTTCCACTTAGAAACTACATAGTAATAAGTTCTAAGGCATATAGATTAAATTTAACTACATATATACTGGATTAGGATGGACAGAGAAAAGTATAGATCTTGTTCTAGACTCCGACGCAACATAAGTAGCAAATTGAAAAACCTCATTACAATTCATCTTTATGCACAAATATGAGCCACGATACAGAAAAACCGTATTTTTAAACCATCCTCGACCAATTTGCTATTCATATGCCTGCAAAAGTTGTTGAAGTTGCGAGACTGATTTGCAATTTGAGCAAATGACTATATGCCTTTGAAAGTAAGGAGACAAACCTCTGACTGCAAGTCAAAACCAAATAAACCATCATCCTCGGTATCACAAACCTGCGAAGCATTTATAATATCAGTATAAATGCAAGCAACCTGGAATTTAGTAATTGATTAGCACACAAAAGATGACTTGTAATAAACCTACCCATTAGCATTAAAGAATCTATGAAGATGGTGATGTAATGCATATGCTATCAAAGGAGCTTTCGAAGAGCAACTCTCAGATTGAATCATTCACTGTTCTGCAGCAATATTTAAGAATATTTAAGACTTCACCAATGCAGCATTTAAGACTTCACCAAGAGATAGACACTGTATACTCTAGATCTCTGCATGGCAGACTACACTTTCAACCTTCTTAAAGTCATATACACAACAGACCTTCTCAACTTGCTCAAAATTTGATACATATTGAAAATTTTCACATAAATCTAAAAAGACTACGCGTGCAAGTACCATATACAATATACATTTGTATCCTTCCTGAACATTTCTATGGATCTTCTCACACAGACCCCTTCACGACTCCAGCCTTAAAGCAGAATGAACTAATCCAAAACATAAAAATACATGTTTTTTAACAGGATTAGGGTAACGACTTACACCAGCTATAACTTGTTTAAGAGCTTTAAAAAAATGAAAAGTTGCTTTTTCATCGAATATCTCTATATAAGACTGAAAATTAAACACATAAATAATATATTTAGATCAGGTATTATCGATGTTGAGAAATGTCAATAACTCTCATATTTACATCAATAAAAAAAGTAATCATATAAAAGCAATCATTTTAAGAAACTCTTACTTAAAATGAGATGTTGAAGATCCCGATAATACTAAGCTATTCATAGTTTTTTACTTTGGAATCCACCTATCTTGCTCATGTCTATCTTGCTCGTGTCGGTAGATTTGTGTCCTCTCTTGATAATAAATAATATCTCCTAGAACACTAATTTATTTGTCAATATCTACACGCAATTATGGATATTACATAGAGTATTGAAATTCTTAAAGTAGCAATTTGAATTTAACATTCCCAAAGATTCATATTACCCTTAAGAAGTCTCTGAATGAGTCTACCAATGTCCGATATTAAAAATTTCAGGATAAGTAGAAAGTTTCTTATCTAAATGGTGTAATTCAAACACTTTAGAAACTTTATATTGATCCTTGATAGAGTTTTCAAGTATACAAATTAATGAGTTTCAGAGGTAATTTTCAACAAAAACTAATCATTTTCCTCTCGACAGTTTTAACACATGGCTCTCATCCAACATGTAAACTTAATTTATGAAAAATAATATAAACTATACTCTCTTAACACACAAAACTCATTTTTTAATCATCTTTTATAGATCTTAGAAATATTTTTGAAATAACAACACAGGAACACACATGACCAAAAGAACGTACCTAATTTCATCGACATAACGTTGACACTCAAGATAACTATTAAGGCCTAACGTGGAACAATTATAGTTATAAAAGGTTATGTCAAACACTTGGCCAAACAAACTGAGAACAAAGTTGATACACAGCCTCATCTTTCTGAATAACCACAAACTTAAACATACATCCAAATCATACCAAACACCCATCTCAAAGAATCAAAAAACATTATATTCTTGATCAAATTGAGCAAAACCAACAACAGCTCTTAATAATTAGGAAAGAAATTACCTCTATTTGTTTCTTTATCACCACCACATACAATCTTTCGAATTTCAATTTGATAAACAAATTCGGTCCCATCAAACTTCAAAATTATTAACATCTGTAAGAAATTTAAAAGAATTCAAAAAATGATCAGAAACATGACAACAGATGTAAAACATAATCGACATTCATTAGAGAGTATTAAGATAAAATTAAACTTACACAAACTTTACAGCAATCAAATGAAAAAGGATAAAAAGTTAGATGGAATACAAACTTAATTCGAAATTGGGTATATAAAAAAAAGAAGAGCAGATAACCGGGTAGTTCAGTTTTGAGATTTGAATTTCAAAATTCAAATTGATAGGTTAGATGGATAATAGTAGCTTTTTGGAGAAGGTTCAACAGCACCCACGTGCAAATGAATTAAAAAAGCAGTACAAAACGTCATTGTTGGTATGATACGATATATAATACATATAAAAATAGTATAAGTCAAAGGTCAAGTGACATTTTAACGTGAATACAATAAATATAGAAGGACAATTTGGTCATTTAATACTTAAAAACATAACAGGCTTTATAATATAGATAGATGTATTATGTGCACCCACAGGCCTTGGGAATACAAGTTTCATGTATACGAATTAACAACGGTTTTAAAGGAATCCTTGCAAGTTCAAACACTACTGAATGCATCTGGGTACATAGATACGCCAAACAGCAAGGCCCATTATGAAAATAATAACGCAAGTAGCAAGCAAGCTCTCAAAGGCCGAAGCATCATGTTAGTCAGACCCCTCTAGCAGGCTACTTGCTAGAGAACAACTTTACAACATTTGGGTACATAGATATAGACTTGGCAAGAACCTTGGACAACTTCTGGGCTGTTCATGCATGAAACAATATAGTGGATTCATTACTATTACTTTCTATAATTAATTAAAAAAAATTGAATGATTAAGTAATTAAGCTTACAAGGACTAGTTTGAGGATTATTACCACTGCACTGCATTGCAAAACAAAATGAGAAACGTCTTACTACTAGGGAAGAACATTAATGTGATTGCATATAGTTCTCTACTTCATTATTTAAATTTTTTGAAATTGACAACAAAAATTGAAAGTAAAAAAGGTCAGTACTTCCGGCAAAACCTTGCATAAAGTACTTCATTAGCTCAACCAAAAACAATATGCAACTTCTCCAAATATTCATAGAATACAATTGAACTGTACTTATTTATGCAATCTTACAAAAATATGTTTATCAAGTATACAAAAAAGGACAGGCTCCATATTAGTGTTGTGGTGGTACAAATTTTTATTTCAAAGTATGCAGTACAGATTTTTATACACAGATCATTCTACACAATCAAGGCAACACCCTTCAAGACCTTTTACTCAGATAGTATGCAACATAAAGTTTACAAAGTTGAAGCTGGACGGTTGAGATCCACAACACCAGACAGGACTGTCTTACTTCGTTCTTTCACCTTCACTTGATACATAACGCTGCAGATTCAAATTATTTACTAGTCCTCGAATAAAGCCTAGAAAGAAATCATAACATTTGATTTAACATGATACAATACCTCAAGCCTTCCAGCCACATTTCTGTTATTAGTGTTTCGCCAGGGTATACATGCAGAAGTAATCGACCTGATATGCTTTTGACAATGTCCGGGTCTCCTCCGCATATACATCTAATGATAGCTCTGACCGCAAAACCAAGAGTGCACAGTCCATGCAATATAGGCCGAGAAAATCTTGACAGTAAAAAGTAGTAATAAAGTTAGGGGGGGAGAAGCCAATTCAAAAAGTTTGATCATGGTAATATAAGGATCTAATTTGCTAGTACTATGACCCATAACAAAAAACAAAAAGAGATCAATATTACTATAAAGAGATTATTGCTCCTAAGTACATACTCACCCAAGTTAGGTGAGATACAAAGGACTTTAAATTTAGATACTAGACATTTTTGTAATTACAGGAATTTGATCACATATTTACAACCATGCCATTAAAATGTACTACGTACTTAGGTAAGTCCCCTAAGTACGTGCTTAGGAGCATTTTTCCCAACTATATAAATTGAAATAAGGATTAATATCTTATTTCTGAAAGTTTTGTTAGAGTTTCTGCCCAACAAGAGGATGCACAAACTTTAAAAGGCAATACTTGTGACTTGTCAGCTATAAACAAAGAATAAAATATTTTCTAAAACTGGAAAAACAATTTGGAAACAGGAGGGGACAAAATATTCTGTGATTGGGTAATGTACTGACCCTGCCATTCCTGCAAATGTTGGATCAGAGTGCAAAGGATTATAGTCACCAGAGAGCCTGTATACCAACGCCTGCACAACAGCAGAACAAGAACTCATGATTGGTAAAGAAACTCGAACAAGAAGCAAAAACCTTCATATTTAGCTGTAAAAATCATTGATGTATAGCAGGATACACCTAAATAGTTGGAATTAGTTTTAATTTCGAATATTAAGAATCCAGATATATGGCAATAGTTAAAAATTAGATATACGGTAATAGTTATCCATTAAAAATCACCAAGCCTTTACCTAGCTTTGTCCCGCATCATTTCATCAAGTGGGTATCAAAGAGCCAAAGTTCTGGAACGTGTTTGATTTTCCTATTTTTCATTCTATCCCATTTCCTCACTCATTTTACAAAGTTCAATAAAGAATCGACACTCAACCAAAGACGAAGATACAATCAGCAGAAACGTAACATTATATCTTCAGACTTCAAGGTGTGAGGAGTTGGGGTTAACTGGACCTTATTATATCTTCAACATCCCCCTCACTTGAAAGCCCATTTATTTGGGTTTAAAGAGTGGATACTAGGTGGTTCGTCTCTTTTTGGTCCGTCCAATTTTTTAAGTGGATCATTAGGTGGTTCATCCCTTTTTAGGTCCTATTGTCCAGTCCGATTTCTTTTAATCACTAGGTGGCTTGTCCTATTAAACCAAAAACAAAAATACTATATGTAGCAGGAATCGTCATTGCCTAGTCTGTCTTTCTCATAAAGATTATATATTATGTAGAATCCTACTCTATTCAAGGTTCAAAATTTTCAACTCCACAATCTTTAACGCCTTCTTCAAACATCAAATCCACATGATTTTAACTATTATGCAGTCACTGATAAATATGAAGTTAAAACATACTCCCCTTGCTTGAATATTTGATGTTTAAGGTTGTTGCACACATACCAATATCTCATTTATAATCACAAATGTTGATATAGTTAATTTTCCATTTTTCCAAGATTACCCATACTAATACCATATTAGCCAAATAAAAACATTATTTACCTAGGGATATAAGTGGAATTCTAGCACTAATTGCACTTTGAAAATGAGAGAAAAACAAATATTTTGAAACAAGACTAAAACTCTAGAAAAGCAAATATTTAAGAACAGAGAGAGTATACAATTGTACTAGTACGGGATATATAAGAAGAATCAGGAGAAGTTATTTGATAATGCATGCATATTTATTTGATCAATCGGGAGAATTTATTTGATAATTCATGCATATTTATTTGATCAATCGGGAGAAGTTACTTGATTTAACATTGATTTGTGGTTAGAAATAGAAACTTCTCCAAGTTTCACCTAGGATTTGTGCTCATTCTCCAAGTTTTAGGATTTATATATCAGTAATTGTAAACTTGGTTATTTGACATAACTGAAAACTATGAATCAATGAATACTATATATCAGTATTCTTAGCGGAGATGGGTTCAATTCCTATTTTTCTTAACTATGTCCTGTGTAAATTATGTACATTACATTTTTCAAGATTCAAGCGTGAAGCTCTCAAAATTTTTGGGGTTTCTCATGTTCAAATCCCTAGCTAGTCGGAGTTAGTTGTCAAATCCGTTGTTGCTAATACTCCCTCTTCTTAAAGAAGTGAGTCTCAAGCTTGTGTACTTTTTTAAACAGTTCTTGACAGCCTTATTCTGCAAGGTAAGCCTGATATGACAAATCTGCCCCTCTGCTACTGCTACTAAAGTAAAGAAAGTGAAGCAGTGTGATATCACTCGTTTTCAGAAGTATCTTTCTGAGAGATTGATTTTAGTCTATCGCTCTTCCTCACGCTCACTGAGAAATCTAAGCTTAAGGTGACCAAACCATCTTACCCCGCTCGATATTTACATCAATCAGTATTTAGTGGTACCTCGATTTCCCTAAGAATGTCCTCGTTTCATGTTTTATACTTCTTTATTTTTGCCGCACCATATCACGAAGTGAGCATACATTAATAAGCTACACATGGCAGGAAAAACAAACTGTCCAGGTCTTACATTTACTCTGATAATCTACATGCAGCTGATAATCTACATGCAGTAAAAGTCACTGATTGAATTTTCTTTTCCCTTTTTTTCCTAGCTTTGTTCCTCTTCTTTCATTATATTTCTTAAATTGAAGTGTAAAATTTACTTCTGTCCTAAAAATTAAACTACAGGGAGTTGCTAAATGAGACTAACTTACTGACAGGTTTTCTCAAAACAGTACAGTGATCCCAGTATTTATAGCATGAAATATGAAGCAAGTCAAACAACAGTCAGCATTTCTCGTCAAATTCATCTACTAATTGTCAACAATCTTGAATACGGCAGGTTTGCAATCAAGAATAAACCCGTAAATAAAGAGAAATGAAACATTTCAGAATTAGCGAAGAGGCAAAAATCGTTTAGATATGTGAGATACCTGGGAGGGCTGCGTACATTCCTCATAAACTGCAAATGGGTGAGTTTTAGGATGTTTAAAAGCCAAGTTCCGATTTGATCGATAGTTAGTGTATGAATATGGGCGAGGTGATTTTGAGAAGCCACCCGCGCCCCGTAAATATAGAGTCAACCTGCATAAAAAAGATATTTTGGTAATTAAAGTGCATATAAGTCATATATACATCACTCATTTGCTTAGTAACTTGCCGATTCATGCAGATTGGTTCATCAGACGACTCCCCATAACTTACAACTTCAAGTTCTAAAATTGCAGCTTTACCTAAAAATCAAAAGGCATACGCCAATAAGAACAAAAGCAAGTTTATTTAGTGGTAACACCAATCAGGTAACATATATGTCTAGAGGAATAATAACTTAATAAACTGATTGCGCATGTAGGTAATGATAATATCGCTATCAAAGTACTTGTAACATACACAGATTCTACACTCTGAAAAAAACATCATAAAATTAAGATTTTCAGTGCAATTGATATCGATTCACTCACAAACCTTTATCATGCAATCCCACAACAGTTGTTTTATTCCGTATCTGCATCAACAACAAATTCCAAAATTTGTAATAATAGAAGTTTGAATTCAGGATAGATAATGTAAGTTGATTCTTATTTATTATTTATAATATTGAACACGGAACCCCGCCCCACCAATAAAACTCTCACGCAGATTATTATTAATATCTGTGTACAAGAAAGTAAAATTTCAAATTCGCACGCTAATGTACAAAAGAAGTCATGCATATCCATGGAAATTACAAACTGTTAGTTAAATAGAACTTGAGGTTGAAAACCTTACACAGCCATGAGTAGGCAATGGCTTGTAGATTTCTATAAACTGTTGTCCATGCAATAATAGGCGCGGATCAAATCTGGCAACAATAAGTATTGTTGTGCTCAGTCGAGAAAAAGTACAGTACAGATAAGACTGAATAGAATACAAAATAGATATACTTACGACATTCCAGGTATTTCATCAATATTTATTGATCCAAGTGAGTAAATAGTTGCAAAAGTTGGCAAGACCTACAAGCAGGAAGTTGATACAAGATACTTAAAACTAAGAAATTTCAATAATACGTGTAGAAACATTAAATTAGAAACATTAAATTAGAACTCGGAATTCTACAAACTTCCGTAGACTAAGATAGTGATAGATTGTTATCTACTTAAATTTCCAATCACTTAACAAAGTTGTAGTACCTTAATGAATTTCTGACCATCCTCATGGTAAACATACTTGAGCTCTTTATCATCTAAAGCATTAGTTGCACACGCTCCAATACCGAGAGCATACAAGGTAACATCTCTATTCAAAGAAATTACTCCTCTAAGAAAACATCGAAATATTCGAACTACAATAATACATACAAGAAAAAAAATAATGAAAAGTAGTCCAAGGATTTACCTCTCATCATAAGTGAATAATCTCTGCAATTGATCACATACACGCAGCAAAAAAATCATATAATAAATCAAATTGCGATAAAATCGAATTGTAAGTAATTGATAATAACAAATAAACAAACTGAATCAGTAACTTCCCCAAATTGATTAACAATTCATGATCAGTACAGTAGAAAAGAAACACACACACGTGTATGTATATATAAAAAGAAAAGGAAGAGGATGAACCTGTTGAGATTTGTGGTTAACTACGAGCTCAGGATTGATGAGAGAGGTGTTCTCCATAGGCTGAAAATGTTCGCAAATTTGTACCAAAAATGAATAGTAAGGATTATATTATTATTCTAATATAATGAGGAGGGCTGCAATGAACACAAGTGAGATTGTTGAACACGCAAGGGCCTGTTTGGCCATCGTATAATAAACACTTACAACTTATAAACCCGTAATAATTTATAGACTTAATTGCACTTTAGTGACTCGAATTATAATTTTTTGGCAGAAAAATGGTCGAATTATTAATTTAGCCACTTTAGTGGCCGAACAATTTATTTTTTAACACTTTATTGCATTCCGTCATGTCAGTTGGACGACGTTACAGTGTGAAAGGGGTATTTTCGTCACTTTACTTGCTCACTTGCTCTTCATGTTAACAAGTACTCAGGAGCCAACTACCCCATTGTTCCTGCAGCCACAATAGCGTCCGATGACTTATCATGCTTTGTTTGCCGTGCTAAACCAAAATCACCTAATTTAGCATTGAACGCTTCATCCAACATTATGTTGCTAGTCTTCACATCCCTATGAATCACTTGATTCTCACATTCTTGATGCAAATACGCCAATGCAGATGCCACCCCTAGCAATATCTTTTGCATGTGAGCCCATTGCAATAAAAACTCCAACTAAAGCCCCAGCACTTTCCTTACACAACTTGTTATGAAATTTTTTACTACTCTTGTCCGAGTTATGTGCCACACTGATTTTGGACTTCCGGTGCCGGCCATTATTCCGATATAACCTCCGGCGTCTCCGATGGAATCATCATCCGGCCAAATAACAAAAGCTAGACCACCACCAATAGAATCTGGGTTGAGATTAGACACCGAGAATGTGAAATAAGTAGTGAAGCTCGCCGGAATATGAGTTTCTTGAGACCGGAATCTAATTGGTTTAGAATACACGACTTTTCCGGCACCAGAATTGGGGACTCCGAGATCGCGAGTGAGCCACACGCTCCCATTGGTTCAATGGGCATCACCCAGAAGCTTTAAGCTAGAAAGAGTCACTGTTCCAAAGTCAAACTCAGTAGCCTTCAGTTGCAACATTGCCGGAAAAACAAAGGACTCAGTAGCCTTATCAGGCGGACTCGACAATCTTCTTGGATGCCCCTGCTGCAGCACCAGGTCCTGCACCTGAGCTGCCTGTGGATGCCAAGACACAGATGACACGATTCATCGAGGCCACCATGGTAATTGCCAGCCAAAAATCTGAAGAATACCTCCAGACCATTGATAAGCATGTAAAAGATCCAGCTACCTCTGGAGCTACCCGTGAATGCCTCCAAGAATGCAAAAATTAACCGTTGAAAAGTAAACTGACGAAAATACCCCTTTCACACTGTAACTCCGTCCAACTGACATGACGGAATGCAATAAAGTGTTAAAAAATAAATTGTTCGGCCACTAAAGTGGCTAAATTAATAATTCGGCCATTTTTCTGCCAAAAAATTATAGTTCGAGCCACTAAAGTGCAATTAAGTCTAATTTATAAACACATAATAACTTATAAATCAACTTATAACTTATACGAACAACAATGTACATTAACAACAAATATATTTACATAATAAATGTAATACAAAATATAGTATTTTTTATTGTATTGTTGATATAAAAATCATTATCAAATTAAGCATACATAATGGGAGGTTGGCTTGCCAATACAGTTGCGAATTGCGACTACAAGAATCATATGGTGGTGTGTCGATTTTGTATTTGCATTGTTTAATATCCAGTCTCCTCATTCCATCCAGCACTCCAAGTCAAATAAGTTTTGAAACTTGTCGTGGGATAAAAGATCGATTCTCAACGACGTATATTTTAAATTTCGTAACTTAAGATTTCTGAGTGGTATTTAAAACGATGGTATTCATCTCTAGTTTTCATTAGCAATCAGCACACTCTCAATGCACCATAAAAATAATATCATTACAACATGGTCTATCTGAGAGAAGACAATACCACAGTGGTGCCATCAGAAGTATTTTTTACTCATTTTCGAAAACAAGCCACAGTTGCACTAAATATTACTGCAACACATTCAACCTTAAAAAGACTACTATCAGAACTCAACCCTTATGGACAAAACACAACAGTGATGTAGCACCAATATGGTATATATGGCATGGACCAGATCAACCGCAAAACCAGAATGTACAAGATTCTTTTAACTAAAAGCAAAAACACCTAATCCATCAACATTGTACCAGGCCACCAGTTTGGCTATGTACTAGATTACAAATGTTTTTAACGGAAGAATCACGACTCCTCTGCAGCAGAATCTGTTTCATTTTGAACTCGCTGAGAAAGATCGCGGAGTAGCATTTCCATGAACTCCTGAAAAAGTCCAAACAAATATAGTTTATTTCATGTTTACGATTATCAGAGAAATGTAAAGTCCCGCCCTTTTACTTCTATACTAATTAAAATTCATCTATATTTAATGACAAGAATCACATAGTAACAAAAGGCAAGATACATACACTTGCAAGACCATCTTCAGCACACAATTCGTTCACAAGATCTTCAGCACCACTGCCATAGTCATTACAACTGAGAACACTTTCAGCTACAGAACGAAGAATTTCTTCAGGTGGATTCTCATGTTCGAGTCCCTGAACCACTTCCTGAAGGTCAATCTAAATACAAGCAACAACACGAAAGTCCAACAATCAAAAACAGTAAACACTTATTCACTCAAAGCTTTTAATAAAGCTCTACGAAGGAGAGTATATCACAACAAGAAAAATAATGAACTATGCTAAGAGAGGTGGAGACGGTCATAACACCAGAAACTGGACTTCCAAGATTCTCCACAAGGATCAAAAGACAATTATATGCAGGCAACCAAGACACAACTAGATACACAACAAGAAGACTGACAAATTTTTTATGCTTATTCTTGTCATCTCTCAACAATTAACTTGATTTAAAAGTGAGAGCTTACATGCTAATATTTCATTAAGCCCAATTCCAAGACACAACTAGATACACAACAAGAAGACTGCCAAATTTTTTATGCTTATTCTTGTCATCTCTCAACAATTAACTTGATTTAAAAGTGAGAGCTTACATGCTAATATTTCATTAAGCCCAATTCCAAGACACAACTAGATACACAACAAGAAGACTGACAAATTTTTTATGCTTATTCTTGTCATCTCTCAAAAATTAACTTGATTTAAAAGTGAGAGCTTACATGCTAATATTTCATTAAGCCCAATTCCAAGACACAACTAGATACACGACAAGAAGACTGACAAATTTTTTATGCTTATTCTTGTCATCTCTCAACAATTAACTTGATTTAAAAGTGAGAGCTTACATGCTAATATTTCATTAAGCCCAATTCCTATGCCATCTAATCAGTACAAACCTGAGAGCTTTGGTCTCTGTGTTTCTCATCTCTGCTAAGCCTTGTAACGCTGTTTGTTGGTTGAACCTCACGCTCTAAGGCAGGTGCTGGTTGGGGAAATGGTGCTGGTTGGGGGAATGCTGAACCACTCCCAAGAGCTTGAGAAACAATGGGCATCATCTGTTGGAACATTCTTGATAGATCAATGCCACCACTTTGGCTACTACCTAGACCTCCAAACATGCCTCCAAAATCTTGGCCTTCCATCTGTTGAGCAATCTGATTAACTGTATTCATCATTGCCGGGTTCTGAGTAAGTTGTCCCAACATAGTTCTTAAGACATCAGGAGAACCTACTCCTGTTTGCCGTGAAACACCAGCTAAAAGTCCATCCATAGCAGGACTGCTAAGAACCTGAGACATGACATTTGCAGTATCATCTTGGTCGCCAGCACTGAGCCCTTCCACCGCTATACTTGGTATGACTGTCCCACCAGCCCCTTCCGGCAGCCCACCCGAAAGCATTTCAGATCTATTGTGTTGAGTGTGATCATTAGGCATATTAGATGTCGCACCAGCACCCGCAACGCCTTGTGAATTTGATACCCTACTTCTCCTCTGCACGAAGAATTCCACAAAGGTTTAAAATAACATAAGTCCAGAAAAGCTACAATAGCATTATATATACAGCATTAAAATGACAAGCTACAAATATGAAATTTGGGATGTAGTAAGCCAAAAAGTATGTTTATTAATCAGAAACGTGTATCTCTACTTTTCTTTTCATGTCACTTGGTGCCTTAGTCGGAGGAAATATAAGCAACGATGTATGTGAAGATTCCCAATTACAGTATACCAGTTTCATAATTTGATAGTTCAAAAACCTATTTGATATCAACATAAAGTATAAGTATGCTCCAGCTATTATTATTTTAAGAAATGCTCCGCCTACTATAACTTTGATAAATTATGCACAAACAAGGGCAAGTAAAATTACTTCATCTTAGGAGAAAAAGAAAAAAATTCTACGACAAACTTTAATAGCTCACCCTGGGTTGTAAGCCTCCCAATCCCAGCCCAAGAGGAACATTAACCCCTGGATTGGATATTGGAGTAGAATTGGTACTATCTGATGAGTTAACCTGGTTACCAACCCCTTTCACCGAGCTACTGGAAGACTCTTCTGCTGTGATCGCACTTCCAGTATCCTCTTTGTTACATTTTTTTTGGCCCTCACCTTGTGCCTGTAAGTTGAAGGTAAGTAGTACCTCTTTCAGATTTTCATAACTGGAAGAACAAACTTTGCAAAATTTAAAACAAGGGTCAACACATACCATATGGCTGTTAGTATCAGACGAATGACCTGGTAAAGGTAACTCCCTGCCGGTGTCAAGTGGGCTTGTAACGTTATTACCCCTCTCATTGTTTCCAGCACCAGAAGCAACAGATTGATCTTGATTGCCTGAACTCTCTTGATGGGCTATATGTCAATGGAAAGTAGCATATAAGCACAAAAAAAGAAACAAACCGCTATTCAGAACACCATATTGTGCACAAAATACAATTAGACACCTGATGAACTGAGGTCTTGGCTTTGCATGTTACCCAAATAATTTCTGATTTGTGACCCAACTCCAGCTATAATGGTAGATAATGGAACAGAACTAGCTGACTGCTGTGAAAGATTACCACCACCCTGTGCTGCATTAGTAACAGAAACAACACTGGGTTGCGACGGGACAGCTGCTGTAACAATGTTCCTCACAGGAAGTACACGTGGTTGACCAGGATCAGCAGAACTAATTCCACTTCCGAGATCTCCCTGCATTCCTTCACCATTAGTTGTCCTAGGACCAACTGCTGAAAGAATAAATAGAATTGAAGCCTCAATGATAAAATGCACGACTACCCAACAATTATGAATGTTATTTGGCGCAAAGAGGCAAAAAAGGGATTTTTTTCTGTACCAGTATGTATATGTATGTTTACATGTCTTGAAGCAGGTCCAACACTCCCAGGTACAAAAACACCAGGATTCAAGGGGGGAGCAACAGGACCACCAAATAGAGAGCCAATTTGAAGAGATGAAGGCTGCAACAGCAAGTAAAAAGAACATCATAAATAGCTGTGAAACATAGACTACACAACTATAGCATCAGCAGAAAACCATGTCAATGGTGTTAAATCTCGTTGTTCAAGTAATGTAAATACTGTAGGAAATGATTCCTACCTCAGTAATGACTAGAAAGAGATTACCGAAATATCTTATACACCACTTAGCATTTTCTGGAATTAATTTGCCTAGTAAATCTATATGAATCCAAGAAAGTAGCAACTTCATATTTTCAAGAAAGTTACCACAAAATCATGAATCATATTGTTTGAATTTCAGATGTGAATTTTAATCAAATCTTTCAGTCAACAAAGTAGCTCGCCAAACAATTAGCAGTGTAACAACTGATTTGCAAATTAAAACAACTTTCAACAAACATATGGCCAACATGTCATCTTCGGCAAAACTTAATAGCAACTTTCTGAACACAAACCACAAATGACAGATATTACCAAAACAGATCGACTTTAGCAATGTTAACTATGGAAGCAAACAGAGGTATACTTGTAAAAACAGACAAGTTGTTCTACCAAGACATTTGACTGGATAATCATTAACAAACCTGAACCATTATAGGGTTTGGTCCTGAGGGAGATATGTAAACTGCTGGCCCGGAATTTACAGAAGATTCAGACTGCAAAATGCATTCAAAGTATAATTATGCACAGAAACCCAAAGAAGAAGAATTACAAGGTTCAAGGAAAAAGATATACCGACGACTGTCCCATACGAAGTGTTAACATTGTTCGACCTAGTTCTAGGAGAAGAGCACCTAAATGCTGCATCACAAGGCCTACTCGCATTGATTCTGATTGAATCTGGACCCGAATTGTAGGATCAGCAGAACCTCCTTCTTGCTCCAATCTACCTGCAATACGCTACACAGTTGCAGCAAATTACAAATAACATTATCAATTCTTATTTACTTTTTGAAGAAAAACACAAAAAAACATACTACTTGACAGGACATGCAAATATAAATTGCAACATAACTACATCCCTCTATTTAGCAAGCATTTATTTTACTGCCTCGAGATAGAAAAATTCATATTTAGTTCCCCTCCTAAAAGACTATACGATATTACTACTTAAACTTATTTAGAAGGCACTTTATGCTAACCCCGAAAATAAACACTTTCCTTTTGAGCACAGAATAAATTTTACACTCCTTTTGGCCATAATAAAAGCCTTAAAATGCTAATGTTCCATACTGCCTGTATAGAAAACAGAAATCCCTGTTAAACTATGTCATATTTGGTAAGATGCATTTACTAAACGTATGGAAGCATGAACATTAAAACAATCAAAACTCCAAACGGAAAGGTAAAATTCCTCACAATCACATAACAATAACATATACAGCTGTGACCATATAAACAGGTCAACCATCTATGCATAAAAGATACAGGATACAATGGAATTTAATTGCAGATGTGACATGTTGATGCGTCACCACTAGCCACCCGGCACTCCACACAAGGAATGTAAATGTAAAATCAAATAATAAGTGTACGACTAACTGAAATGTAAAATCAAAACATAAGCTAAGAGCTACGATTGTAGTACATACAGATAGGGCGCTAATAGCATGACCGCTGAAAAGACGTTCGGCAAGTCTCAGAACAGCAACCAATGCTTCAGGAGTAGGCACACCCTGTGTATTAGCAGGCAAATTTACAGGTGGCTGAACCCCTGCATCGTTCAATGGTTGATCTGACTGACTGCCTGCATCAGACATTGAGAATGGGTCGGGTGTCGGTCTCTAGATGTTGTTTTCCCCAATGTGCAAATAAGGTTGAAGCAAATTATATATCTATTATGACAACGAAAATTAATTATGTATTGTTACCAATTTGTGACAGTGTCAGTTCCATGCGGTTCATAAACTCAGAAAGAGTGTGCAAAGAATCGGGAATTGGCTGTTCAAAGCAAAGATAAGCAGTAAAATTAGAAGGTAGTCCGCATCTTAGACTAGAACCCGATGCAATAAGTCTAACCTGATTAATGGAAGGGAAAGGTATTGCTGCTCCTAGGGGTATTTGCATTACTTGAGGCATAGATTGACTGGAAGGTACCTGTCCCCGAAGCAACTGATTTATTTCCCGAATCTGATCAGCTGCGGTGCCTTGTCTCCCTTCTGTTTCGGTTCCTTGAGGAGCCTACACAGCCAGAATCAAAGAACCAACAGAAATGGGAAATTTAGACAAATGCACAACTTTTTACAGACATGGCAAATATACATAAGAGCTATTTTAAACAACATGGGCCACGAATAGAACAAGATAATATATTATGTAGATGAATAAACACAAAAAAACGGCACGAGACAACATTTTGTTAGTAGTTGCTGCTCCTAGGGGTATTTGCATTACTTGAGGCATAGATTGACTGGAAGGTACCTGTCCCCGAAGCAACTGATTTATTTCCCGAATCTGATCAGCTGTGGTGCCTTGTCTCCCTTCTGTTTCGGTTCCTTGAGGAGCCTACACACCAGAATCAAAGAACCAACAGAAATGGGAAATTTAGACAAATGCACAACTTTTTACAGACAATGGCAAATATACATAAGAGCTATTTTAAACAACATGGGCCACGAATAGAACCAGATAATATATTATGTAGATGAATAAACACAAAAAAACGGCACGAGACAACATTTTGTTAGTAGTTGCAACAAAATGTCACCCTTCACTAAATATTACTAGTATATTGGCAATGCATATGTTCATGTACTGGAAGTACAAATTTATAGGTATAAATACTATCATAGCAAGCATAGGGATAAAATATACAAGGATTCTAATGAGTAGAGCAAGACCCACCATTGTTGTGGGGAGCATGCCACTAGAACCATTAACAGCAGTTTGGCTTCCAACTCCAATTGAATTCAAAACCGCACCAATGACCTAGGTTAATAGGACAAGACAATATATTTTGGTTCACGCTACAAGTACACAAAATCATATAATTAACAGAAGTAGACATATGTATTAAGAACTGTGAAAGTTTACCCGACTTAGATCAGGTACGGAGTTATCTAGTTGATCCCCAACATTGAAGGACCCAAGTAACACACTGTGTGAAACTTGCCCAACACGACTACGTGGAACCCCAGCATTTGTTTCCTGTCCTGCTGAAAATATTTACGAACAAAAAGTATTTACTTAGTGAATTTCAGGATTCAGATCTAACACTACATGCAAGAGTTAGCATCAACTTGCTTATCCCCCTTTTCCCTTGATCTCAACATTACTTGAGCATAAAACCAAGAACTTCATATGAACTGAAAACTGTTACCTCTATTACCACCATCTGTAGTTGTTTCCCCACTGCTAGTACCAGATGAGGATTGTGGTTGAGAAGGCTGCCTTGCTACCAAATGCAGTGTGTGCCCATTATCCACTTCTACATACTGTCAAGGCTCTTTAATGCAAATCAATGAACAGATAGGCACGCAACTATATCCCTTTGCAAAGAAGAGCCTATGTTTAAATTTGAAGAACCTATATAATCTCTAATATTTTAGTTCTTCAATAATTGTACCTATCCGAAAAATTTGTTCAGGATATTAACTCTTGGTCTACATTTGTTTCCATAAGCATGGGACAGCATTGCATTAAATTACAGAAGAAGTGGCTATTTCATTATACTTAATCCTCTGCTAGTTCTTTCTCATAACTTTTTGGTTCATTAAAAGTGAGTTAATTAATTCCATACTACTCATAAGATTAATTGTCCCCCACGGGCCATGAAATATACTAAAAAGTGACAACATCCAGGCCAATTTAATAAGTTTCTAAGTTTTGAATTAATAGTTTTTATTTTGATATTTAAGCATTTAGTAGTATTACAACGTTCCCTAAATACATGGAATTGTAAAGATACAAGGGTTATAACAAAGATTTCTACAAATGTGATGTATTTTTCTCTTATTACCATCAGCTAAATCAGGGAAACAAGTAAAAAAATTACTACAGAGTATAATCAATAAATAAAATAATAAATTAGGAAAGACTTGAACTGATGAACTAAATTTGCCACTGCGCTGACTCTATTTTAAGCAAAAGTAATATGCAGGATACGATACTCAGAAAGAAGGTGATTATCCTTCAAGACTTTGCCCCTGAAGATCAGCCGTTGCTGTTCAACTGGAACTCCAGTTTTGCTAGCTACATTCTCCTTAAATACTGAAACTGGAATCTGTTTTTAAAAGGAAGATACAAATCACAATACAACAAAGATATCTCAAGTTCACGGAAAAATCCAAATTGAAGTTGTCGCACATGGAAAAGTCTCCTTATTGACAAAATTTCATATTCTTTTAATATAATCAGTTAATCCCTGGTCAGATAAATTCTTTGGGCAGTGGAAAACAGCAAAAAAATTATTTCGCCTGGCGTTTTCTTGTCAGAAAGATTTTCTCATAAAAAAAACTTCAATGAAAGGACAGTTTAAGTAACCTCGCATAGAATACCATGAAGCAACTCAACACCAAAGTTATACCTAATCTGTAGATACTCGTAAAACAAGAAGTCGGGGTACTAATACAATTTACAGCATTACTGGGATAAGAAATTTACATTTTTGTCCACTTGAAAGCTGTACATTTGTGAATCAAGTGTCTTGATATTGAGCTCAACAATGGAATCAGAACTTCCAGCAGAAGCACCGCCGGAGCTTGAGCCTTCAGAAGGTTGAGGTTCCGCCATGTAGTACGGTTGGCTATGAATCAACAAACCGATCAGAAACAGACAAGCACCTAAACAAGTAAAAAAAACAAACTAGATTGACATCCGACTGATACAAGGTTGCTACAAGACTCTTGATTAACAACCTAAAGTCAGCAAAACTTAAACATACGAAAATGTGCATACTTAAAACACAATATATACACACAATCAACTTTAATTCTACTTGCTTCAACATAATACTATTAGCAGCTTTTCTAGAAATTTAACGACATCGATAATCGTGATCGTATATTGCAAGTAAAGTTCAACATAAATGTGTAGCAACCTCAAGAAATAATAAAAGAATAAAGAAATGATCTCATTGTGTGTGCCCTAATAAGCTAATTAAGACAGAGACAGTAGCAATAATTCAATCATTACAGTCAAATAAACAAGCAATGCTGGATAAAACATAATAATTCTTGCAAAAAAGGTACAATCTTGAAACCAAGAATAAAAAATGGACAGGTATTTAAGATTCAATTGATCGCAGAAACTAAAAGTGGAACTAAAAATGGGCGAAAGGGAGTCAAAGGAAGACAAGATTGGTAAGAAAAAGAAGACAGGAAACTTACGAGGAATCGAGAAAAGAGGAAGATAGAGGAAGGAGGAGAGAAGGGGTTTTGTAGATTCCGATGAAACCAAATGAAGGGGGAAAGAGGAGGGGATGCTAACGTTGTTGTTGTTTTGGTTTGGGTGGTTTGAGGTTTTTCTATTACCTACGCGCGTGCGGATCCATCCGTTCCAGAAGGATCTAACGGAGCAGGAGTTCTATACTACCCCTTGACTTGTTGACCTGTCCTCTCTCTCTTCTTTTTCTTCCCTTTTTCTTTTCTCGTTATCTTTCTTTTTTAGTTAGGTAATCGTGATTTTAAATTTATTGTGTACAATTATACTAATTAAGTGATATATGTCTAAATTTTATTTTGGACGTTATTTGTTTGACAATAATTTTTTGAAAGTTATTTTTAGGAGTGGCGTTAAGAGGGTAGGGTGAGCGATCGCACAAAGTTTCGAAAATATAGGACGTTCAAATTTATACTTCCCTATATTATCACTTCTTTTATATCAGGATATGTTGTTATTTATTCGATTTTCCAAATATTTATTATTATTACAAAATGTTTATTTATTTTTCTTTTAAAAATGCAATTAATGATAGAATTCAAAACAAAATATTAGGTGATCAATGATGTTTTTAAATTTATTTACCAATTTTGTTTCATTATACGGGATTATACAGTGAAAAACAATTAATTATGTGAGATTATAGATGAAATTTTGATATACGCGTGACAACGGTATTAAAAAAATGTACTTAGAAAAAAGAAAGTGAACTTTTTTCAGAAATACCTAATCCCATAAAAAAAATTGCAAAAATATTATGTTTTTCTAAATATTTTGTAAAAATACCAACATATTTGGGAAAATATCATTTTTTTGAAAATATTTGCAAAAATACGGTTTACAACTTTTACAACCATAATTGCAACTACATCAACCAAAATCAACCACAAATGCAACTTATAAAAATTTAATAAATAAATCATATTTGTTTGCATAATAGGTTGCATAAGTAACTAATAAAAAATTACCCTTATGGGGCCAAGTTAAACAACCATCGTCGATTTCTCTAATTTTGTCCTGATAGAATTCTCATCATCATCAATCTTAATCGACTTCTTCTTCGACTTACCATCCCCATAAGGTGCATCTTCCTCACTTTTGATAGGCTTTTTTCGACGCATTTATCCTAATTCCTCACTTCTGATATATGCGTATAAAGTTGTTTATTTTTTAGGTTGAATCTGGTTACATACCGTATTTTTATAAATATTTTCAAAAAATAGTAAAATCGCAAAAAAAAATTAAAAAATAATAATTTTTAATAATTTCTCAAAAAAGAATATATATACAAGAACATGTGTAACAAGTTACTACAATATTCAATTAATTTAATAATAGTATTGATATGGTCAGAAAAGTAATTATAGAAATATAATTGACTAGTCAAACAAAAGGCCGATATTTAAGGTCCGATACCCTAATTATTCATTAATTTCGTAAAAAAGAGTCCGAATTATGGCAAATTTGTCAAAGAAGGATCCAGAATCCCAATTAAAGGCAATTAATGAGTCATAGCCTTTATCAACAAGGAAAATACTTATTCTGCAAGCAATACAATGCTTATCCAATATCAAAAAGGAGACTTATTCACTAAGACTCCTAAACATACCATAAATACTATGCTCCAGACGCCTATATAAAGTCCCTGATCCTACAATCAGAACTACGTCTTTGGCTTGATTCTCAATAACAATTTGAGATACGTAGGCATCTTGTGAGGACCAATTTAGTCCGGAAACACGAGTGCAGCCATTAAAGCTCGAAACTCATTAATCCTAGCATTAAATTCACAAAGCACGTTTTTTAATCCATAACATTTGGCGTTGTCTGTGGGAAGACAACATCAACCATGGCAAACACACGAAGAACAGCTCGAGATACTCAAACTCTTGAGGATCGCCCTGTCACCTCTGAGGCTGATACTCACGGAAATCAACAACCGCCAACTACTGGCACTCAAGGGACGAATATCCCCACCAACACTCAAGGACCGGAAATCCCAATTTCGGTTGAAGGGACGAATCCCCTGCAGATGGTCATTCATGGATCTAATCCACATGAGACCGTTCACCAGCAACCAATCTCGACTTCTCCACTCATCATGAATGCACCGAGAAGCCTTCAACTCCATACTACTGATCTCCCTCAATACGTGAATCAGACTTTGGGGATGCCAAGCTATGGCATGCCCCCTCGACCCATGGCAGGCGGTAGTGGAACTAATCCAATCTACCATGAGGCATATGTGCCCCATTATATTCAAGGTCTGGGACCCCAAAATCAACAAACTCGCCAGACCCCTTTCGTTCAAGATTACTCGGGCCCATACACCGAGGATGAGGGTTATACAACTAGAGAGGATGTCGCCCCAAGAAGGAGACGTTCTTCCCAGACAAATCGGGATCAACCCCAAACTACTAAGGAGAAAATTGCAGCCCATGAGGCAGAGACTGCAAGACTCAAGAAACTCCTTGCTGAGGAGGAGGCCGCTCAATCTCAAGGCCGAACGACTGAAGGGATCCCGATAATCAACTTACATCACCGGTAAGAAGAACCAAGAGGGTCGAAGCCCCAAGGGGTGATCCTAGTATTCTGTTGCCCCTAGGAGATCCTGATGATCCTACACCACCATTTACTCAAGACATCATGAAAATGGCTATATCCAGAAAATTGAAGATGCCTTCGATCAAAGCCTATGATGGAACGGGAGATCCCGCAAATCATGTAAGGACCTTCTCCATTGCACTGCTGTTGCAGTCAACCAACGATGCGGTCAAGTGTAGGGCGTTTCCATAAACCTTGGCAGACATGGCCCAACGCTGGTATAGCCGTCTTCCTCCCAACTCAATTGGGTCTTTCAAGGAACTAAGCAAAGTTTTTATCAATCAGTTCATTAGTGGAAGGGTGCATGAGAAAATCTCTGCATCACTCATGGCAATTCAACAAGGAAAGAATGAAGCCCTAAGGGACTACATCAATCGATTCACTCGAGAGGCTTTGAAAGTCCCGGACTTAGAGGACTGAGTGGCTATGATAGCCCTGCAACAAGGAACTACTGATGACCACTTCAAAAGGTCGTTAGCTAAACATCCACCCGAGAGCATGCTGAAGCTCCAAGATAGAGCCGGAAAGTATATCAAGGCTGAAGAAAGCATGAGAAAGTATGAACCCACTGCTAGCGGTAGTGGAAACTCAGAGAAAAGAAAAGAAACTCAGGAGTACGACGTCAAGGAAAAGTTTCCCAGAACGTCAAAGGACTCTGATTCTCCACCCAAGAGAAACAATTTTGGGCCAAAGTTTACGGAGTATGCAAGATTGAACACTTCCAGGAGTCAAATTCTAATGGAGATAGCTAAGGAAGGAGATCTCAAATGGCTGAAGCCAATGAGGGCTGACATGTCCAAACGGAACCAAAATCAGTTCTGTCGGTTCCACAAAGAAGTCGGTCACGACACCGACGATTGTAGGCAATTGAAAGATGAGATCGAATTTCTGATACGAAGAGGAAAACTCAGTAAATTCACCAAGGATGAAAATCAAAGGAGTCAAATAGGAAACTATGAAAGGAAGGATTACGACAGAAGGGACAACGACCAAGATCGTAACCCTAAGCCCCGAGGGCCAGTCATCAACATGATATTCGGAGGGCCAACTGCTGTTGGGTCCTCCCGAAACTCAAGAAAAGCTTATGCTCGAGAGGTAATGACTGTGGTTGGAGAAGCACCGAAGCGTGCCAGAACAGAAGTGTCAATAGGTTTTGATGATTCAGACCTGGAAGGGGTGAAGTTCCCCCACGATGGCCCTCTAGTCATCATACCTGTGATTGGCAATTCCGAAACAAAGAGAGTCCTAGTCGACAATGGAGCTTCAGTGGATATCTTGTTCCACGATGTTTTTATCAAGATGGGTTACACTGATTCTCAGTTAACACCCTCAAATATGCCCATATACGGATGCAATGGGGTGGAATCAAAAGTGGAAGGCACTATCCAACTCCCAATGACCATGGGGCAAGGGATGAATACGTCTACTCAAATGCTGAACTTCATAGTTATAAAGGCAACTTCAACCTATAATGCAATCCTGGGAAGGACTGGTCTTTATGCGTTCAAGGTCGGTGCCTCATCTTATCATCTGAAAATCAAGTTCCCAACGAGGAATGGGATTGGTGAAGAATGAGGAGACCAAAAGATGGCTAGAAGTTGTTATGTAGCCGCGTTAAGGCCTGATAGAATCGGGGGGCAAGTTCTCCCAATTGAAGACATGGATACTGACGACAATGAGGACCGAAGAGGGAAACCAGCTGAGGATTTAATCCCAATTCCCTTAGTCCCTGGTGAACCGGAGAAGGTGACTTATGTCGGGGCACTACTACCTGAGCCATTGAAAAGCAAGCTCATATCTTTTCTTCAAGAGAACAATGACGTTTTTGCTTGGACAGCGGCTGACATGCCAGGGATTGATCCCCAATTGATAACTCACAAGTTGAATGTGGATCCTGAAAGAAAGACGGTGAAACAAAAGAAGAGAAATTTTGCTCCGGAAAGGCAAGAGGCCATTAAACAAGAAGTTGAAAAACTTCTAGAGGCCGGATTCATTGAAGAGATACAATTCCCGGAATGGTTGGCTAACCCCGTAATGGTCAAAAAGGCCAATTGAAAATGGAGGATGTGTGTAGACTTCACTGACTTGAATGATGCATGTCCTAAGGATTGTTTTCCCTTACCAAGGAATGATGCATTAATAGATGCTACAGCTGGACACGAGATGCTCAGCTTCATGGATGGCTTCAGTGGATACAACCAAATCAAAATGCACAAGGATGACATCTCCAAGGTATCATTCATCACTGACTTTGGTGTTTTCTGTTATCTATTCATGGCATTTGGACTTAAGAATGCAGGGGCAACCTACCAAAGATTGGTGAACAAAATTTTTGGACACCTAATTGGAAAAACCATGGAGGTCTACGTAGATGACATGTTAGTCAAGAGCCTCGATAAGGCCGATCACATTGAGCACCTCCGAGAGGCATTTGAAGTGCTAAGGCACCACAAGATGATGTTGAATCCAACTAAGTGTGCCTTTGGTGTAGGCTCGGGAAAGTTTTTAGGCCTAATGGTTTCCAAGAGAGGAATCGAGGCCAATCCCGACAAAATCAAAGCAATTCTAGACATGGAACCACCAAAGACTGTCAAGGATGTCCAAAAACTAACGGGAAGAGTGGCAGCATTGGGAAGATTTATCTCCAAGTCAGGAGAGAAGTGCTTATCTTTCTTCAAAGCACTCAAGAACGTGAAAAATTTTGAATGGACAGCGGAGAGCCAAGAGGCCTTTGAGGCCCTGAAGAAATACATGGCTGAGGCACCACTGTTGGCAAAGCCCAAGCCAGGGGAAATTCTCTATTTGTACTTGGCGGTTTCTAGCACAGCCCTTGGAGCCGTTTTGGTAAAAGAAGAATTGAAGGTTCAGAAACTCATCTACTATGTGAGTAAGATTCTACATGGGGCAGAAATAAACTACTCAACGATTGAGAAGTTTGTTTTAGCCTTGGTAATGGCCTCAAGAAAGCTACGCCCGTACTTCCAGGCTCACAAAATAGAGGACTTGACTGATCAACCTCTAAGAAACATCTTGCATAGCCCTCAAGTTAGTGGAAGGTTGATCAAATGGGCCATTGAATTGGGCGAATTTGACATCAAGTATAAGCCTCGAACGGCCATAAAAGCTTAAGCAATTGCCGACTTCATGGTTGAATGTACCATTGACAACCAAGAAGTCGGGGGGCAGGAAGTAATAGTGGAGGGTGAGAAAGATCAAGAGATGAATTTCAAAGAATATTGGGTGCTCTATTTAGATGGAGCATCAAAAACAAAATCAATTGGAGCCGGTTTAGTGCTACAAAGTCCTGATGGATTCCTCATAGAGTATGCACTAAAACTTGACTTCCCAACGACAAACAATGAGGCTGAGTATGAAGCTCTGATAGCTGGCTTAGGGCTGGCTGGAGCCTTGAGAGTTAAAACTCTGAAAGTATGTGGAGATTCGAGCCTAGTGGTTTCCCAAGTAAATGGGGAATATGAGACCAGAGATGAAGTCATGGCCAAGTTTTTGAAACTTGTCAAGGCCATCATGACTCAGTTCGACGAATGCTATGTAGAGCACATTCCAAGGGAAGAAAACATGAAGCCTGATGCCTTGTCTAAATTTGCTTCTTCCGAAATTGAAAACTATGCAGGGAGTGTATACTTCCAAGTCCTGAGGACCCCAAGCATCAACGGAAAGTTGGTAGCACCCATTGATGTTGCTAGTTGTTGGATAGATCCCATCAAGGCTCATCTGGAAACTGGGTGGTTACCCAACGACACTTCAGAAGCACGAAAGTTGTATGTGAGAGCACTAAGGTATACCCTGATTGAGGGAATCCTATACAAGAAGTCTTTCATCGTTCCATATCTGAAATGTTTGAGACCTCAAGAGGCAGAATTGGCCCTGAAGGAAGTACATGAAGGAATTTGTGGGCAGCACTTGGGGGGCAGAGCCCTTGCCCATAAGATCACTCGTCTAGGTTTCTACTGGCCAAGCATGCTAGCAGATGCTAAAAGTTACGTGAAGAAATGTGAAAGGTGCCAGAAGCATGCACCAGTGGTTAGGCAACCACTAGAGATGTTGACATCCATAAACTCACCAATTCCATTTGCCATGTGGGGAATGGATATACTTGGACCTTTTCCAATGGCAAGTGCACAACGAAAGTTCTTGATAGTAGCAATCGACTACTTCACCAAGTGGATTGAGGCTAAGCCATTAGTCAAGATAACCACCAAGCAAGTGATGCATTTCTTCTGGGAAAATGTGATATGCAGATACGTGATTCCACGTATCTTGGTCACATACAATGGAACTCAGTTTAACAACGATGAGTTTAAGAAATATTGTGATGAGAACGATATCAAGTTGCGCTTCACTTCTGTCGCCCATGCTCAAGCAAATGGGCAAGCTGAGGTTGCAAATCGAATTATCCTAGATGGACTGAAGAAAAGAGTTGAACTCTCCAGAAACACTTGGGTGGACGAATTGATCCCCATACTATGGGCATATCGTACTACCTGCAAAGTCACCACTGGATCTACCCCCTTTCTGTTGGCATATGGGGCAGAGGCAGTGGTTCCAGTGGAGATTACTCACACGTCTCCAAGAATTGAGGCTTATGAGCCAGAAACAAATGAGGAAGGCTTGAGGCTGGCCTTAGATTTGATTGATGAAGTTAGAGATGAGGCAAATGCCAAGATAGTTCAGCATCAGAAACGAGCATCTTTCTATTACAACCTAAGGGTTAAAGAGAGATTCTTTCGACAAGGAGATTTAGTCCTCCGAAAGATTGAGGCATCCGGAGTTGGACAAAAAGGCAAGTTGGCCCCAAATTGGGAAGGACCATATCGCGTCAAGAACGTATTTGGTCGAGACTCGTACAAGCTAGAAACCCTCGAAGGGCATGAGGTGCCAAGGACTTGGCATGCCTCAAATTTGAAAGTCTATTATGTTTAAAGTGTGTCCTGATTGGACTCACTACTAGGACAAATAGAAATAAGGTTCGATGAAATCATGAGCTTCCTAGAAAGCAAATGAAGGGTTGAAACCCCAGAAACCTAAGACATTCAGTCCAAACCCCATCATTCGATATGCTCAATGAAAGGCTTGAAGCCAAAACAAGATGGTATAAGACATAAAAGGCTTATTCAAATGTCAAGTTAGCCTCGAATAAGGCAAAATCGTCGTAAATGTGTAGGTCGCTCCACACTTTACACCAAGACGATACTCGTGAAACACTAGTGTATATTAAAATCCCCAAAAAAGGGTAGTAAGTCCCAGGTAAGGGATAAAAAGACCCCAAGTCTCGAAAAAGACCGGTATAACTTCTATGAAATCCCAGTGCATTATCATAGACGTTGGGAAGTGCGATCAGCCATTTTAAACCCAGAATATTCAAAGAAAGCCCATAATCTTCAAAGAATTCTTCAAAACTTCAAGTAAGAAACCCATAAAATGATGAGATTCAACAGAAAATCTTGCCAGGAATCGCCTAGTGACTGGAAACCCAACCGATTAAGGAAGGGCAACCGTCTATAGCCAGTTAAGGCCCACAAATCCATTTATGGATTATAGAGATTAAAACCCAAATAATTTGGGTCTCAGGCAAATTCGAAGCCCAAACAATAAAGGCCCAATAAGGCCCAAGACTGGAATAATTTAAGTCCAATTAAAAATTGGGCTAGTTAAGGTCCAAGAAAAGAATGAAATTTGAAATATAGCCAAGGCAAAATTAAAGATTTAAGGTCGAAAAGACCCTAAATCAAGGTCGAACGACCCAAGTCGAAAAGACACACGAAACTGAGGTCGTATCCATCGACTTCGCACCAAAAGCAAGTCAAAAAATTGAAAAAATGAGGTCGAAAAGACCCTAGATCGAAGTCGATTGACTGAGATCGAAAATACACGATAAATCGAGTTCATATCCCCCGACCTCACACTAAAACGAGGTCGAAAAGCATAAGGAAACGAGGTCGAAAATGACTCAGAGAATAAAGTCTATTTTGACCTAGGAAAATCCTGGTCGAAAACACATAGAAATGAAGTCGACAGGTCAAGGTCGAAAATAGCCTACGAAGTGAAGTTGTCAACTTCGACCTCACAATCAATCGAGGTCGAAGATATACTAGAATCGAGGTCGAAATTGACCTATGATTCGAGGTCGAAACAAAAGACCTGGAACTAAAATCAAGGTCGAAGATATATGGCAAACGAGGTCGAACAGTTGAGGTCAAAAAAGACTTGGAAATCCTGGTCGATAGCTTCGACCTCACAACTGTTTGAAGTCGAAATCGAGGTCGAATGATCCTAGTCGAAAATGGCTGGGAAAATGAGGTCGAGCCCCTCGACCTGGGACCAGAATGGAGGTCGAAAAAAGGATGCTTGAGGTCGAACGATCTTGGTCGAAAATGACCGAGAATCTGAGCTCGAATCCTTCGACCTGGGACCAATCCTGGTCGAAATCTTGGTCGAAAATGACCTAATTTGAGGTCAAAAATGCCCTAAAAATGGAAAATTTTGGGGAAAAACACGCTATAACTTCTACAAAAACCCCAAGGAGATTTTCCCAGAAGTTGGGGGGCAAATGATATGGTCAGAAAAGTAATTATAGAAAAATAATTGACTAGTCAAACAAAAGGCCGATATTTAAGGCCCGACACCCTAATTATTCATTAATTTCGTAATTAATGAATAGGGAAAATATACAGCTCATAAAAAGAGTCCGAATTATGGCAAATTGGTCGAAGAAGGATCCAGAATCCCAATTAAAGGCAATTAATGAGTCATAGCCTTTATCAACAAGGAAAAGACTTATCCTGCAAGCAATACAATGTTTATCCAATATCAAAAAGGAGACTTATTCACTAAGACTCATAAACATACCATAAATACTAGGCTCCAGACGCCTATATAAGGTCCCTGATCCTACAATCAGAACTACATCTTTGGCTTGATTCTCAATAACAATTTGAGATACGTAGGCATCTTGTGAGGACCAATTTAGTCCGGAAACACGAGTGCAGCCATTAAAGCTCGAAGCTCATTAATCCTAGCATTAAATTCACAAAGCACGTTTTTTAATCCATAACAAGTATGAATATGCCTTTTATATAATAAAATCTATTTATTCTATATATAATATTGCAAAGTCACTGTCGGATCCGTTATAACGCCGTTAAATCCGTACTAGCTCATGTGTGTGTGTGTGTCATTGATGCAAGCTGCAACTAGAGCTGGCCAAACGGGGGGTTCCGGACGGCTAAACCGAAACCGGCCCGCTTAACTAACCCACCTAACTCGGCTCGTAACGGTTTGGACCGGCCCGACACAATTCGTATAAATAAAACGGGGCGTTTACGGGTTTGTAGTTTAAGAACCGGGGCACGGCACGGACCGGCCCGTGGAACCGTACGAACCGGCCACCACTGAACCGGCACGCGGCACGGCCCGCCAACGCATCACTCTTCTTCAACGTTAACCTGCCATTTGCTTTGCTGCATGCCCAACGTTAACCTACTAGGCTGCTAGCTACTGCTACTGCTAGTCTGCTACTAACTACTGCACTTCGACAGTTCTCCAACGGTCCTCCACCACCACTCTATAAATACCTTTCTTCTTCTTCCTTATCTCCCACACCACTTCGCTCTTTTTCTCTCATAAGTCATAATTATGTACTCTATTTTTGCTTTGCTGTTTTTGCTCTCTTAGTCTCTTCAATTGCAACCGCAAGTACTCACAGTCACTGCAACTCAAGCTTCTAAAATTCCAGCAAGCTTTAAAAAAATTCCGGCAAGCTTCTAAAAAGAAAAATGGAAGAAGGGAGGGGCACTATATCATCTCAAGATTCGACCCAAGCTACCTCGATGAGACCACCTCGATCCATAGAAGCCGGTATTAATCTCGTATTTAATTTTTATTTTATTTTATTAGGTACTTTTAAATATTTGATTTTTAAAAATATTTGTTTTGATGTTTTTAAAAATATTCAGTTTTTATATTACTTTAAAAACATTCGATTTTCTGTTTTAAAAAACATTCAGTTTTTATATTTTGAAAAACATTCGTTTTTTTTGTTTAAAAATTTTCAGTTTTTAAATAGCGGATATGATTTGTTTTGTGTTTGTATTGTATTTTTAAAATTTGTGTTTGAATTTAATATTTGTTTTAATATGTTAATGCGGTTTGTTCCCTTTTTTTAGAGATGAGTCCTCTCAAATTAATTGTAATTTTTTTTAATTTATAAAATTTGCAGAGGTACCGTCCTCTTTTATTCCAAAAAAATATTCGTATAATTTTAAATAATATTAAATCGAATTAAAAGTATATAAAAAAAATTGAACCGCAACCCGCACAACTCGCCCGCCAACTCGGTGAGCTGTGCACGAGTTACCCTCCCCGCGAACCGGCCCGTCACGGACCGGCCCGTCTCCCTGTTGCGTGTCGTTCACGTCCATTGGTTCCAGTGACACAAACCGTCTAAAGCCCAGCACGGCACGCCCGTGCGGCCAGCTCTAGCTGCAACCTTCCCACTTCTAGCCTCTTCGCCTGTCTCTTGCGATGATCACCTCATCAATTGTCGAATCCATTTGTTAAGAAGGACAGAAAGAAGATAGCGAGATTGTTCTTGGTACCATCCACATGCCCCAACTCTGCAGCCCAATACAGAAGAATCATCAAATATGGAGTGGTACGACTTGTTTGATAATTTGTCCAAATGAATTGAATCTTTATAGTTCTCTTTGGTTTTTAAGAACTATTATGCATATATTTCATTATTTTGCTGATATAACAATGGTTTTGGTAGGATTTAGAGCTTTCATGTTCTACCCAAATGGAGCTTTGGTCTCCGAGTTCGTTTCTTGATTTTTTGTTGTCTTTTTTATACGTTTCTTTGTTTGTGCTTGTGTAACGCGTGTCTATACCTTTCTTTTTGCCTGCACATTGGTTGGTTTACTAACATCTTCTACTTTATTTTTTATTTCAGCCTTCTCTGGAACGTTACAATTAAGAGAGGATTTTCTGTTGTAAAATTTCATTGCCTTTCCCAGAACTAAAATGTCAGCAACCACGGTTGTGCCTAAAAATCGACTCGGATATTGGGGAGGAATGACAGACAAAATTATGCATGGATACCAGCAATAACACGGTACAAGTTACTTTACTTTGATATAATTGTATTGTTTTCACATGTTCTATTTATCTATTATCATCACGTATACTACACAGTATAAACTGCAGGATCACCATTTTACTTGACAAATTTCTGTTCCAAGAAGTATCATAATTTATCCACTGTCAACTTCTTGCCTCGGACGAGGCACACATGAACATAATAGATTTTATTAACTTAATTACAGAGTTGCGCACTGCCAAACTTATATAAAATGGAATACCCGCTAGTGATCTGGACTTTCAAGCGATAGTATAAACTGAGAAACATCTGTACGATGATAATATTGTTCTTCTTCTTTGAAAGTGTAAAGCCTTAATCTGCCTTTGACTATTATTATAAATTAAAGATATTACAAACCAATTAATTGTGGTCTCCCTCAACATTATGCTCCTGCAGTGGTTTCCCCAATTATCTATCATTTTCGTCTTGACAATCACTCTTTAGTATCCCTTATTCAATTGTAGAGTGTACAATTCTTAACATTTCACAGTATGACATCGTCGAACTTGCAGGCAGACATATAAATACGGGTTCACTGATTAAAAGATCTTACATAACTATTTTTTTATCTCCCCTTTGTTTGTATGATGTCAACTCCTAACAATGCTTAGGAACATATATTGATTACTTTAAGGATATTATTAAGTTTTAATAAAAGTAGAGTTGACTGCATAGAGATGAATGTTAAATACCGTCACATTTAGATTTGATTTTAAATATGGATGTGCAAAAAATTAAATTATTTGTTTTGAAAACATATATAGTTATTAAAACAGATGGTGTGCGTGAGTGTTTTGAGCACGAGCTTTGTTATTTCAGACCTTGTTTATTAATGCAGCCACTTATAGAATTCCTCATTCATGAATACTTTAACTTTGCGGCACATATGTCATAGCTTAATAATTCCCTCTGCTATCTATACACAACAGATACCTACAACGACTCTTCATATCTGTCTCCTGCACAATCTTACATAACTACTACTCGACCTCCCTCAAACTTTTGTTACTACTGATTAAAGCTTCTTGATCATGTAAGAATGTTATATTAATTTATTAAAGCTCTAGGCAGCTAATTGTCTCGAATAAAGATGTTTGAATTGGTTGAAAAGATGTCTGTTTGAGGGGTAGAAAACGTGGCATTCTACTTAAAGCTCCGTTTAGATTTGTGCAGCCTGTGTTGATTAATTTTTAGGCCCGGCTCTTGATAAATATAGGTTGAAAGTGTGAGACATATTATTCATGCCATTGGTGTCTAACTGTATTTCTAAATAGACAAATTTTTATCAATGAGTAAAACTTCAGTTTCAATTGAAAATCAGATGATCTTTGACAAAACAAATTTGAAATTTAGGTGTCCAATGGAGCAGCTACAGTGATCCCTTGATTATTTGGCAACTTTTTGAAATTCTAAACTTATCAAAATTTAATCTTTGCAAATTCTGCCAAAAAAATTGGCATCTTGCAAGACCAGTATTTTAAAGAGCCGCGAGCATTTTGGCTTAAGAGACAACAAAAAAAGAAGTACTATATAACACACAAATATGTAGTCATTTGTTTCTTAGACAATTGATATGCTCTCTTTGCATATTGGAAGCTTGTATTTTAAGACACGACTCAAAATTCGATGCAAATGTTTCTATATACATTGCATCTGCTACCAATTTATAGCCCCTAAACAAAATTTTTAAGAATTAATTAATACCCATCATGAAGTTCAAGGCTGATAAAGAGCCATTGAAGGTTTTTCATTTTTATTTTATTTGGAACCAATTCTATTATCTCGATTACTTTGCTGCATTCTTTCTTGATATAAAGAATTGGTCTTCGGGGTCTGGTGTTCTCAATACACTTTTCTGGTTTACCTTTGAATCTAAATGTCGGATCAAAAATGAGTTTGGAGGTGTGCAAACATACTATGGACCTGCTGTCAAGCTATGTGTGAATTGGGCATCTACAATAGCTATTAGTGGTAACATCGTCCTAGGTGGCCTTGTACGAACAGACTCAACTCAGCAACTTAATCAAACGAAAAGTTAGAACTATAAAGTAAATTCTTCAAATAAACAGTAAAACTGATAATATATGGTTAAATGGATAAACTGAACTCTCGAGAAATTCAGTGTTATTCCTACTTAGGAAAATGAAGAAGAGTTATTAAATACTCAGATAATTCTAGACGAAACCCTCGTGCTCTTTTATGATCTCTCATACTTCCTCAAAGTCTAACTCATTAATTCTTTTAACCCCTTTCTTTTAACTATTTACCACTGCTGTTTTAGCCCTAGACTACTCTTGTTTACTCAAATTAAATCTGGTTGGTTGTAGTTGGTATGTCCATCTTTCCTATATCTCTGAACATTTTATGCGGGTTCATTAAATTCTTTAGAGAAGCATTATGTAGCCTGAAAGTTGGAGTAGATGCTAAGTTATATTTATTTAATCAACTGATTAGGATACGAGTTTATTGCTTACTTTAAAATGTTAACTCCTTGTTTTTGGAATATGCAAGTCTCTTGCATTTGGTGGTGTTGTCCCATATAGACCCGTCGAACACTTAACATTTGTGGTGGCATGCTTTTATCAGCAAGGTTCCACTTTTAAAAATTGTAACATGGTGTTATAATCAGTAGGCTTTCTGTGCAAATTCTTCATGCTCATTACAACCTTGGGCTGACAAATAATGAGTTGTTTAGTTTTCTTCGAATAGTATATGTAATTAATTTACTCGCTAACAAACAACTCATTTGTGCTAGCTAAAAACTTAATTATTTTGAGGCATTCAAGGAAAATGAAAGCACTCCTTGGAAATGATACTTAAGCATAACATCAATATCGCATGCCTTCAGCAGGATGACAAGCATTTACTTGGATGTAATAAATCTGAACATATTAGAATTAGTTATTTATAACCAGTGCTCATTCTTATTGGAAGTTGGCTAATTTATTATGAATGGCATTTCTGGCCTATGACAGTTAGGAAGATTGTGCTAATGATTTTTCCTTCGTATGAGTTAGTGATCTAATTAGCACGCTTGACCATATACCACAAACTTGGCAGAATCAGTCAACTTTATTAGCATCCTACTTCCACCTGATTTTTTATTTTAACAAAGAAGCTCTTTATTTCGGTCAGAAAGCTCTTATCTTAATTTACATATTAATTTTGCAGAGTGTCCAGAGAAGCTCTTATCCTGTGTGGCTTTTACTGATGCAGAGAAGGTCTGGCAAAGGCGCATATGAGTAGGCCCGGAATAAAGTTATTGACAACGCCTTTGGTAAGTATTCTGGATTGTTCATACTGATATTTGCGCTTAAACTCTTGTTTTTCGGCTTATCTGCGTTTAGGTTCAGCAAGAAATTGACATTTTCTACTCTTGCCAACCCATTGGCAAAAACCTTCAGCCACCATTGACAACTAGAAGATCATGCATGCAACAATCAGTGAAGAATTCATCGTCGCTCTAAACTCATTGGTAATTCAATTTCTCATACTAGGCATGCTTGTTTCCTTGTATTTTTGATATAAACTAACTTACAAGAAACTTTGGGAGTTAATTATGCAGTTCTCAGTTAAAAGTGAAGATTTTACCTGTTTAACATGACGTGTAGGTGTTTGGGGTTAAGATTCAGTTTGTATATTATCATAATGATGGGCAGCTTCTCCTCAAAGAGCACGAAACATACATCTGATTAACTGATATTGCATCCAAACCATCTTGTGAGTAATCTTGTCATAACAACTGGAGTGGGATTAAAGCCCTATGCCAGTTCTCTCCTTGCTATAGGTATGTTCTTTTGCGATTTTGACTGAGCTAATTGCTTGAGATTCTTGGATTTACATTTGAGTTCGGTGGCATTCAAGTGCCCGCTTTTAGTTTTCATTACTTTTATTATATTTATCAATGTGAAGCTTTTTTATCGGACCTCGTCACTTATCACTAAAAAACTTTGGCAGTTTGTGCATAAGTAGCTCGTGAATAGGCATTCAGAAAGTTGCTTGAATTGAATGTGAAATGAGTAAATGTTGCAGTTCTCGTATTACTTAAAGGCACTAGAACAATTGAGAACTGATATTTAACTTATTTTTTTACACAGACAAATAGGCATTCAGAAAGTATGTAAGGTTTTTTAACGCCTATTTTGTGGAAGTGATGCCGAAAGTTTAACACGGGTTGCTGAACTTTAGGTATGTTTATTTACTCCACTCGGATTTTATTGATCAAGCTTATAGACCATTCTGTGCGATAGGCTTCTGTTGAAAGCATTAAAAAATTCTTTAATGAATTGGACATGCATATAATAGCAATTTAATGGCGGAAGTATGTAGCGAATCACTCGTAATAGAAAAATCGCATATTTCATTGTCGTAGTACCACAACAAGTGTTTTCATATGATAAATTCCTAGCCCCTCTTGATAAAAGCTAAATTTGTAGCAAATTATGACCTGACTTTTGAGAAACTAGGGAACTCATGGGCAACCTCGCACTTAATATTCCTATTGTTATTTGTTTCTGTAGGCGTTCGCCTTTACCATGTTTTTTGATTTTTATATGCTCTTTTGCCTTTATAATATATGTTGTATGTACGAACGTATGTATTTGATTTATAATGTTTTTTCTAAATACCTTACCACATTTTTCTCTCAAAAAAATTCTAAAAATTAGCCGTTCACATTCGATATTAATTGTAACGTGGATACATTGGCTTTTCCCTTCATCTTTAACGTTTTGTTGTGTGTTTTTTCGGTTCTGCCACAATCAGATGTAAGAACTGCACAAGGGAGTTCCTCGTACAAGTATACATATGGAATATCGATTGTGGGGGGGGGGGGAGTAAAATTTTAAGGTAAAGTTGTATGTTTAATGCCCCATACTTCTTCGCAGCAATAATCCTCATTAACGTCAATACAAATAGATCTCATATTTTCAAGGGAAGGCAAAAAAGGACCACTGAATCAGACTGCAGCAAAATAAATCTTGTTTCTAATACTATACCATGTTTTTTATTACTAAATGTTTACCATTAACTTTATGTATATTTAATACATTAAATATAGGCATGTCCACTTGATTTGTCTATGAGGTAATTAAGTATCAATATTTGATGTTCGAGTTTTAAAGTTTTTGCCCAGTGACTATCTTTTAAAAATCTTGAGCCTCCATTATGTTGTCAGTGTTTATATAAATCTTGATCCTCCAATATGATGTCTGTGTGCTATTATGCCACCTATAAATTAATATGTTAGGCCGAATACACAATATATAATCAAGTATGTATGAGAATAACAATTAAGAACACAGGTTTGTAAATCAACAAACTGAATTATATTAAATAATTCTCTCTTAGTGATGTTAATGAATCACAAAGAGCTACTAGGTTACAAGAATAATGTATTCAATGTTCGCATCCCTTCTAGGGATAACCTATCTGTGTTTATATAGTACACAGTTACATACAATCCTTATCTAATTGATACTCCTAAAAATTAGCTATACAATTGATATCAATTAAGGATTGCTTCAGTCTTCTGTCCAGTCTCCTTAGCTGTATCAATATATTCTGCTTCTTTCCATCTTCAGAATATATTGCTTCTAGAATCTTTATCTTTGCACCGACAGCTAAGTCAACTTTCATCCTGTCAGACTTTACCAAACTCTGACCGGCTTCCTTTAAACTCTTCACCCTGTCAGACTTTAAATAAACTCTGACCGGTTTCCGATAAACTCTTATCAGTACCTGTTGCTTAAACACTGATAAACAAACGTCAACAATTATATCTAACAATCTCCCCCAACTTGTTCATAATAAAATGTACAAGTTAAAAATATAATTGATGATGTCAAAACATATAACAAATGCAGTGTTTAACATATGTCAGAGTTTAATTTAAAACAGAGTTTAAATTTAACTTAGAACAGAAAACATAAAAACTTACAGTCAGACTTTACTTAATCTCTTGAATATCAGGCACTGTCCTGATATAATCTGACAGTAGTTTCTTTTCAGCTCTATTCAGTTCAGCAATCATAATCTTCTTCAGCTCCTTCATTTCTGGTTCATCTTCACCAATTTGATAAATGGCAGCCCTCAAAGAATATATGCTGTTTTTGTCCATTTCATTGTCAAGTCTGATATAAAAAGGTTTATCAGACTCTAGATTGAACTCAAGAACCTTTTTATTTAGTGCAGTTCTGAACCTAGCACTATTTCTTTTCATTTCTACCAACTTTCCATGTGCATCTCTGTATTTAGGAATGTATGCACTTGATACTCCAGCTCCACTCAAAACTTTGGATTTCATCATCTTTTCCTTCAAAACTCGAGCAGCATCATAAGTACTTCTATTCTTTACTTCAAGTAGATATAGAACATACTCTAGCTCTTCCCAAAGTTTTAACTGGATATCAAATTCACCAAATCTATACACTCTGCCATCAGCCATAAAATATAACAAGAATTCCTTTTTGATTCCTTTGTGAAAAATCATCTGTACAGATTCTAGTTTGTCAAGGCTTTCTTGAGTAATTCCAACTCCAAATTCTGCCAATGAAAACTTGTCTTGAGATCTGTTATTAGTTCTTCTCTCTCTGTGTGAACGCAGTCCAGATTTATCAAAGGCTTCTTTTCCCAATACTGTTCTGGTTTCTGAGAAATTCACAGCTTCAAGCTTTAAGTCTTCAAGAATTTTTGGTTTGCTGAATCCTGAAAGTTGTGTAGATTTTTGTACAACTTGAGCAACGTCAGAGGTTGTCATAACTTTAGTAGTATCATCAACTTGAGCAGCGTCAGAGGTTGATTTTGCTAATCTTGTTTCAACTTGAGCAATGTCAGAGGTTGAATTATCTTTCTTTTTCAGATTAGGCTCTTCAATCATTATGCCTTTACCCTTATCAGTGTTTCCAATCACAGGTCTCCTTGTATATTGTATACTCTGTTGTGTATTCTCTTTGATAGAAATACCAACTTCTTTCTTTCTAGGAGCCTTGATTTCCTTTTTCTTGTAGATTCCAGCTTCAAGATTTTTCTTGTGTTCCTCAGCAAGCATTTGCTCTTCAGCCTGGATATTTTCCATAGTAACATTCTTTCCATGCTCTTTAATGAATATTTTAGCAGCAATCTCTTCATCAGTAGATGGATTAGTTGAAACAACTAAACTCTTGAGTTTTGAAGTAGATTGGCCACCAGAGTTTATCTTGTTAGAGTTTAAGTTTATTCTTTTCCTGCTTTGCCTTTGAGCAAGAATCTTTCTTTTATTTTCTTTGCTTCCCCCATCAGTAGAATCATCCCTCCGTCTCAGAGCTTGAGTGTCTTTGCATTTGTCTTTAGGTACACTCTCCCTCTTTTTGACATCATCAGAAAGTAATACTGATGTCAGCAATTCTAGAGCATTAGAAATAGAATTCAATTGAGTAGACATTTCAGCCTGATTCTCCTCAACTTTTCCAAGCCTCGTCTTGATTTCCTCAGAATCCTTGGCTTGCTGTTTGAATTGTGTAGAGTAAAATGATCTGTCAAGCTTCAAAGTTGTATCCCTGATAGAAAATTCATTTCTAAGATTTGTAAACATCTGTTGATTCTCATCAAATCTATTATGAAGAGATTTGACTTGAACAACAGTTGCATGTAAGCTTGTAAGTACATCAGTATTTGAGATCTTCTTGACAGAATCAGATAGCAAATCTGCAGCCCTTTGTGCTGAGAAGACACAATCTGCATCAGCCCAATTGTTGTAGTACATATTCTGGAAATGCTCATTGGTCTGTCTATTTACTTCCCTTGCTTCATCACTATTAACATCATCAGCCAATGAAACTTGAATACTAGGGTGTGAATGAGAACCCTCAGCATCATTTCCAGCTTCTTCATTATTGTCTGCTTCATTTTCAACAAGAATATTTTCAGCAGTAAACTGTGCAACTTCATCAATTTTCTCTGCTTCTACAGCTTCAGGATTATCAGAGTGAACCTGAGCAAAAACCTCTGCTTCTCTTTGAATCTGATTTACCTCCTCACCTTTGTCAAGATCACAAGAAATAATTTCAGTGTGAGTGGCCAGAGATTCTTCTATCTGATCAGTTACTTGATCAGCTTCCACACCCTCTGTATAATGATCAGAATGTATAGAGGTGTGTGCTTCAAAATCAAAAACTCTGTTATCAGAATGAGTAGCAGCTTCCTCAACTACAGCATTAGCCATTGATGTAGGAGTTTCTATATCCAAATCCATCATCTTATTATCAGTATTTATCCTGTCTAGATTGACAGCTTCAGAGTTTGCAGCATCCTCCTGAACAAACACTTCAGGAGCTTCAGTGTTTACAAACACTCTGTCCTCATCAGCATTTAGAATATCCTCCTCAACAACAATTGCAGGAGTAGCTTGAGGAACAGCTGCAGTCACAATCTCCTCATTCTCTGATGCAGGAGCTTCAGTTTCCTTAGAGACTCTGTCCATATTGACATTTATAGCACCAAAAAGATGTGCAGCCACTAGTCTTCTTTTTCTCTGATGAAGAGTTTCTTCATCAGTTTCAGTCTCTGAGGCTTCAACAACAGACTTTGCCCTATTGGCTCTTCTTTTCTTTAGCCTTGTCTTCTGAGGCATCTCTTCAGGTCTAGATACCCCAGCTTCAGTAGATGATCTCCTTGCAGATGATGAGGCTGTGGAGATCTGTATGATGCTCTTCTATCAGAGCTACTTGAAGGGTTCGAAAAAGAATTTCTTCTTGGAATCCTGCAAGCTGCAAACCAGAAAGAGAAGTCGAGAGGATGATGATGATGATTCAACATCAGGGGGTTGTCAAGCCTTGGAAATCCCAGATGGGATAATGATCAGATAACCGAACAAGTAGCTAGATAAGATTATGAAATTTTCTGAATGTAACCAAAGTTTGAATCAATAAAAAAAGAATCATTGTTTTGCTTTACATATCAGTATCTCATAGTAATTGTAAAGTGAAAGAAATGATATCACTTTAAACAGTAAACTAACATACTCATCAGCGCTACTAATCACCAAACACACTCTTTCTTTTCTCTGTTTAATGCAAAATAGATCCTTTACCAATCATACTTTTTCGAAAAACAAATGTCTAATCTCAAAATTATAAAATGTCTGAAACAAAGAAATTATTTTAACCATCAGAGATTAAAACAAAGTTACCTCGGCATATGTCACACAATACATCAGTGTTTACCATTTGTCCTTCTTTGTCAATAAACTCTTTTCTCAAACTGTACAGGTGTGAAAATATGTGTGTGTAATAGCAGAGTTTACCGAAATCAATATTTAGATCATCTCAAAGTGCATAAAATCCACAAACTAAAGTAGTAAAAACTGGTTGCCTAAACTCTCATGTATAACGTAAAATCTGAATTTAGATCTAAACTCTATATACTGATATCCTTTCATTTGGATATGTCTTTTATTTTTCACCCCCTTTCTTTATTATTATTTTTTTTTTCCAGTAATCAGTGGTTGGCACTAGTCACCAAAAATCAAAGATTTTAGCCCTTATTTCATACAATAAGTTCCTGGATCTTCCTAGGCACAACATGATCTCAAAGGAATTTGTGCTCTGTTTGGCATCTTTTGATTTGAGGGTGAATTTTTTTTTTAATTAAGAATCAGAGTTTAGACTTTTCATCAGTAGATATAATTAACTTATGAGAGAAAATGCAAACAGCTAATACAGACTCAGTGTATAGGATCAATAAACTAAGAGATGGTATAAATACAGAGACAGTATCATGCTGTGTTAACTTACTGCACATGTTTGAGATCAGAATCTATACAACTCTTAAGGATTCATAATTACTTACTGAGAATTATGCTTCATACAAATTTCTTCATTGGTCCATATGTTTCAGACAAAATTACAATCAGAGTATAGCATTAAACTGTAACAATCAGAGTATGACCAACATTTTATGACTAACAGAGTTTAGCATCAGAGTTTAACCGACAGAGTTTATGACACTGGTACTCGTAACAGTTAATACATGCAAGGAATCATGAGCATTAAAAATCAAACATGTATAGATTTTGAGTCTAACCCGTATCTCTAGTCAGAACCAGAGATCATCCCAAGTTCATTTACCAATCTTGTAAAAGTAGCTTCACTCAAAGGTTTGGTGAAGATATCTGCAAGTTGTTGGTCTGTAGACACAAAATGAAGCTCAATGTCCCCTTCTTCCACATGTTCTCTGATAAAATGATACCTTATGCTGATGTGCTTGGTCATGGAGTGCTGTACTGGATTTCCTGTCATAGCAATAGCACTTTGGTTATCACAGAAAATAGGTATTTTAGAGTAACTTAACCCATAATCCAGCAATTGATTCTTCATCCATAAAATCTGTGCACAACAGCTACCAGCTGCTATATACTCTGCTTCAGCTGTGGATGTGGAAATCGACTTCTGTTTCTTGCTGTACCAAGAAACTAATCTGTCACCTAAAAATTGACAGCTTCCACTTGTACTTTTTCTGTCTATCTTACAGCCTGCAAAATCTGCATCAGAGTAACCAATTAGCTTAAACTCTGATTCTCTAGGACAAACCCAAGGTTATGGTTCCTTTGAGATATTTGAAGATCCTTTTTACAGCTGTTAGATGAGGCTCTCTTGGATCTGCTTGAAATCTTGCACAAAGACAGGTTGCATACATGATATCAGGTCTACTTGCAGTAAGATACAGTAATGACCCTATCATGCCTCTGTAGTTTGTCATATCTACTGACGCTCCTGTGTCTTTGTCTAGCTTTATTGCTGTAGCCATGGGAGTTGTAGCAGATGAACTATCAAGCATACCAAATTTCTTGAGAAGATTTCTGGTATATTTTGCTTGATTGATAAAAATACCATCATCTGTTTGCTTGACCTGTAAGCCTAGAAAATAACTAAGCTCTCCCATCATGCTCATTTGATACCTGGATTGCATAAGCTTTGCAAACTTCTTACAGAGTTTGTCATTAGTAGATCCAAAAATAATATCATCTACATAAATTTGAACTAAAAGCAAATCATCACCAGAATTGAAATAAAACAAAGTTTTATCAATTGTACCTCTTGTGAACCCACTTTCTAAAAGAAATTGAGCAAGAGTTTCATACCATGCTCTTGGTGCTTGCTTTAGTCCATATAATGCCTTGTCAAGCCTGTAGACATAATCTGGATGCTTGGGATCTACAAATCCTGGTGGTTGTTCAACAAATACTTCTTCTTCAAGCTTCCCATTGAGAAAAGCACTTTTTACATCCATCTGAAAGACTTTAAACTTCTTGTGTGCAGCATAGGCCAGAAAGATTCTTATGGCTTCCAATCTTGCAACTGGAGCAAAGGTTTCATCATAGTCAATTCCTTCCTGTTGTGAATATCCTTTTGCCACAAGTCTAGCCTTGTTTCTTGTAATCACACCTTCACTGTCAGTCTTGTTTCTGAAAACCCACTTCGTACCTACAATTGATCTATTCTTTGGTCTAGGTACAAGTGTCCAGACTTCATTTCTCTCAAATTCATTTAACTCTTCTTGCATTGCTGTTATCCAGTTTGCATCTTGAAGAGCTTCCTCCACTTTCTTTGGTTCTGTTTGAGACAAGAAAGCATGATACAGACACTCATTATTTGTTGCACTTCTAGTTCTCACACTAGCATCAGGATCTCCAATTATGAGATCAGGTGTGTGTGCCTGTGTCCACCTTCTTGCTGTTGGTAAGTGGTTTCTTGCATCATTATTGGATCCTCCCCCTTGATCCATGCTCTCCTGATTCATATGTTGACTTTCTGCAGCATCTGAGGCTCCCCCTGAATTGGATGGCTCAGAGTTTGAACTGTCAGAGTTTGAATCAGTTTCCTCAACTGACTCACTTGTTGTGTCTTGTTGAGCTTCTTCACGCTCCCCCTCAACTGGTTCTCTATTTTGTTCAATTTGAGAATTTCCAGTTTCTCCAGTATTTACCAGTAGAGGTTCAGAGTATGCTTCGTCAGAGTTTGTCAACCCTGCTTCATCAGAGTTTATATCACCAGAGAATAGATCTTCATTTTCAAAACGCAGTTGATCATATCCATCCTTGTCTTCAAGTCCAATTATTTTCTTGTCATCAAATGACACATGTATAGATTCCATGATCACCTTAGTTCTTAGATTATAAACTCTGAATGCTTTTGTTGACAATGGATAGCCAACAAAGATTCCTTCATCAGCTTTTAACTCGAACTTTGTCAACTGTTCAGGATGAGTCTTCAACACAAAGCATTTGCATCCAAATATATGAAAATATTTCAAATTTGGCTTCTTATTTTTCACCATCTCATATGGTGTTTTCCCATGCTTGTTGATCAATGTTGCATTTTGAGTAAAACAAGCAGTTTGAACAGCTTCTGCCCAGAAGTATGTTGGTAATTTTGCTTCATCAAGCATAGTTCTGGCTGCTTCAATTAAAGTTCTGTTCTTCCTTTCAACTACACCATTTTGCTGTGGAGTTCCAGGTGCAGAAAATTCTTGTTTCACTCCTCTTTCTTTGCAGAAAGCTTCCACAATTGAGTTTCTGAATTCAGTTCCATTATCACTCCTTATAATTTTGACTTTGTGCTGTGATCCTTTGTCCAGTAGATTTACATGATCCATCAGAGTTTGAGCAGTTTCATCCTTCTTTGATTACTAGAGCATATTTCTTTCTGCCCATGGACATCACATTCACTGGTCCAAAGAGATCAACATGTAGAAGATGATAAGGTTCCACTACTGAAGATTCAGATTTGCTCTTGAAAGATGACTTCTTTTGCTTGGCTTTTTGACAAGAATCACACAAGCCATCTAGACTGAGTATAGATTTTGGAAGTCCCCTTACAAGATCCTTTCTTATTAGCTCATTGATGTTGTTCAAATTGAGATGAGAGAGCTTCTTGTGCCAATTCCAACTCTCTTCATTTGACATTTTTGCAGTCAGACACACTGTTCTTCCATCAGAGTTTGTTACCAAACTTGCTTCATAAATGTTGTTGTGCCTGTGTCCAACTAGAACAACTTTTCCAGTAGATTTACTGATAACTTCACAGTATTCACTATGAAAATCTACATGGTTTCCTCTGTCACAGATTTGACTCACAGATAACAGATTATGCTTGAGTCCTGAGACTAGAGCTACATTAGTAATGATGACACTTCCAAGATTGATATTGCCATATCCCAGAGTGTGTCCTATGTTGCCATCTCCATAGGAAACTTTTGGGCCAGCCTTCTCCTCAAAGTCTGATAGCAGGGCTTTTTTTCCAGTCATATGTCCTGAGCATCCACTGTCCAAGATAAGTGTGCTCTCTATTATACCCTGCAATCACAAACAAATACTAAGTATTAGTTTTAAGGACCCAGACTTGCTTGGATCCTTTGTCTTTCTTAACAGTGTTAGCTTTTGCAGCGGAATTACTATCAACAGAGTTTAAGCTAACATTGTCAGACTTTACACTTGCAGAGTTTGCTTTAACCCACTTCAGATTTGGTTTTAGCTCATAATAGTTATGATAAATAGCATGATAACTCTTGCAAGTATAAATGGAATGCCAAGTGCTCCCACAGTGTGTGCATAAAGTTTGTGGTTTAACCCTCACATAATCATTCTTTACTCCTGATGTAGAAGATAAAGAATTAATATGTTTGTTCTTAGTGCAAAATCTAGCAAGATGATTAGAACTACCACAATTATAACATGTTTTCCTTGGAGCAGCACCAGTAGGCAAATGATTATTTCTATTATTTATGCCTATCTTTCCATTCCTATTCTTCTTGGACCCTTTTGGTTTCATGGCAGATTTTATCTCTTTCAGCTTATGATTAAACTGTTTCCCTGTCATCAAACCAACATTAACCTGTTTTTCACAAGTTTTTACTGGCTTTCTAACAGTTTCTCTTTCCATAAGTTTTTCTGTTATAATATTTTCCTTTCTTTCACAGGCTTCATCTGATTCCATATCAGCTTCTCTTATTACAACAGATTTTAACTTATTGGCTTCTGGAACAAATTTCACAGGTTTAAGTTGTGGTTTTACCTTAACCTTGTCTTTAAACCTAAGTTCATCATTTTCATAATAACCTAAACCTACAGAATCAGTCTGAAACACTTGATGAGTGTCTCTTCCAGAATCTGTCCAAGTCTTGATTATTTTTCTTTCTTTTTCTAAATCAGATTCTAGTTGCCTATACCTTTTAAGCAACTCCTGTTCAACATAAACAGCATCATCTCTTTCTTTTTGAATCTGCTTCATACTTTCAAGTTCTCCTTCAAGAAACTTGTTTCTATCTTTAAGACTAAGATTCTCAGATTTAATTCTTTCATTTTCTAAAGTCTGATCCCTATAGCTAACATGAACACTTTTCAGATATACTCTTAACTCAGATATATTATCAGTATCATAAGCATAAGTAGTTAGGGGTACCTTATTTTCAGATGACTCAGTCTCATCTCTGACAGTTGCCATAAGAGCATAATTTTCTCCATCATCAGAGTCTGAAGTATCTGCCCAGTCTTTGCCTTTAGAGATGAGTGCTTTCTCAGATTTGCCTTTCTTGCATTCTGGGGCATAATGACCCATCTCTTTGCACTTGTAGCACTGGATCTCAGATTTGTCCTTCTTTCCAGACTTGGTATCCCTTCCATCAGACTTTCTGAAATTCTTCTTCTCAGAATTTGAATCTCTCCTTGAGAATCTCTTTCCCTTCTTGAAGTTCTTGAACCCCATCTTCTTGAAGGTCTTCACCATCAATGCAGCCATTTGCATCATCTGTTCTTCATCATCATCAGAGTCAGAAGCTTCACCAGAGTTTGAGTCATCATCAGAATTTGATGACTCACTTTCAGATTTAATGACTAAAGCCTTTTCCTTGGCTTTCTTCCTTGATGATTCCGTCTTAATGGGCTTCTCCTCGACTTTGAGAGCAACAGATCTTGTCTTTTTACTCAATCTTCTATTCCTTTGTTCTATCTCCAGTTCATGAGTTTTCAATAACCCATAGATTTCATCAAGATCTGTATCAGCAAGCTCATAATTATCTCTTATTGTGGTTGTCTTTAAATCCCACTTTTCAGGTAGAGATAACAGAAACTTGAGATTAGACTCTTCAAGCTCATATTCTTTATTAACCAGAGACAGATCATTCAACAGTTTACAAAATCTGTCATAAGTCTCAGTCAAGGTTTCATTAGGTCTTGAATCAAAGTGCTCATACTCCTGTGTGAGTATTGTCTTTCTGTTCTTCTTGATAGCACCTGTTCCCTGACATCTGACTTCTAAAGCATCCCATATCTCTTTGGCAGTCTTGCAGCCAATTACTCTGTTAGACATAACATTATCTAAAGCACTGTGGAGAAGATGTCTAACCTTTGCATCTTTTGCAATTGATGAGATGTCCTCAGGAGTCATATCTTTCTTTTCCTTTGGAACAATCTTTTGTTCTTGTCCATCAACAACAGGGGACAATTTAGTTGGCATATGAGGACCATCATAAATTCTGTCAAGGTATTCTGGATCTGTAGCCTCCAGAAACATGGTCATCTTAACCTTCCAAATCGGATACTCTACTGGCCTGAGAATTGGAACCCTAATTGTTTCATATCGACTCACAGAATTGGGCTTAACCTGTTCAGCCTTAGGAGCAGTTTGATTTTCTTCAGACATGATTAATACTGTGTTTGAATCGTAAAACTGTATATATTAAACAGCCTTGGCTCTGATACCAATTGTTAGGCCGAATACACAATATATAATCAAGTATGTATGAGAATAACAATTAAGAACACAGGTTTGTAAATCAACAAACTGAATTATATTAAATAATTCTCTCTTAGTGATGTTAATGAATCACAAAGAGCTACTAGGTTACAAGAATAATGTATTCAATATTCGCATCCCTTCTAGGGATAACCTATCTGTGTTTATATAGTACACAGTTACATACAATCCTTATCTAATTGATACTCCTAAAAATTATCTATACAATTGATATCAATTAAGGATTGCTTCAGTCTTCTGTCCAGTCTCCTTAGCTGTATCAATATATTCTGCTTCTTTCCATCTTTAGAATATATTGCTTCTAGAATCTTTATCTTTGCACCGACAACTAAGTCAACTTTCATCCTGTCAGACTTTACCAAACTCTGACCGGCTTCCTTTAAACTCTTCACCCTGTCAGACTTTAAATAAACTCTGACCGGTTTCCGATAAACTCTTATCAGTACCTGTTGCTTAAACACTGATAAACAAACGTCAGCAATTATATCTAACATAATATAAAGAGGCATGTTCATGAAGTGTATATTGTTTGTGACAATAATTATCAGCTTCGGCAAGAAGTTTTTTGGTCATTCTCTCTACTTTAGAACCGCTGTAATTATGTTTGTGTCATTCAAACTGCAGACAAAAGTGAGATTTTTAGCAGAATTGTTTATCAGCTGATGATTGATCTCAAAGTGTAGTTCATTTGAAATTTTCTAAGACAAGCGATTTCTCTGGTGCATGATGAGGAAATCAGAGGCTCTTTAATCCGAGATACAAGTATACAAACTTGGTCAGTTGAATGACTAACTATGTGATAAAAGCTGGCCCAGTATTCTGCAATAACTACACTTGGTGCTCTGCATGATCACTCAAAGTGACATGGTGGAGTTCGGGAGATGTAGGGTGACATGTTGCATTGTTTATTTTTGTCCTACTAAAATTTTGAAATCCCCCGTTCTTGTCTGTCATAAAAGACTTTAGTATCGTAATTCAACGCAACTTTTATTTCCTTTTACAATGCATAAGCCTTACTCTAATCTAATATGGCATAATACAGAAGTAGTTATACTAGCACATATTGCCAATACAACATAAGGATTATTAATATTTTAACCTTCAAAATTTCTCTCAAAATACATATCAGCCCTTGAAGTAAAAAAATATACTTCCACACCCTTAAAGTTTGGTAGTTGTACATCTTAACCCTTGACATTATCTTTCAGAATATTTTTTTCCTATTTTGCCTCTAAGTCTTGTGTATATGATGAGCACTTTGATTCAATTTTGTTTTATCTCTACTTGCGCCAACAATGGCAGATCAGTGTCTAGGATCCTTCCATTATCAAGGATACGATTATGAAGTGTCTAGGATCCTTTCATTATCTAGGATAAGATTACGAAGTGGTTACAGTAGTGAAAAATGCATAACGAGCTTTGAAAACATCTTTATTAACTTCAATGATTGTTGCGTGTGTGCTCCTAGCTATTATGTTATATTTACTATGCATTCCACTCATGGCTACCTTTCTGGTAATAACTACCTAATATTTATTCAAAAGATCAGCAAACCGAATGTTGGAAGGACTACGAAAACAACTCGATATAAGGGTCAGAATGTACAAGTACACCATATTTTGAGGGTTGATAAGTATTTTCATGCAAACTTTGAGGGTCAAAATTGAAATTACAAGGGTAAAAGTGGAAGAAAAAAGTGAAAAAAAATGAAAAAGGGTTGGAATGTACAAGTGTCAAACTTTAGGGGTGTGTAAGTACGTTTTTTAACTTTGAGGGCGGGTGTGTATGTTTGGGGAAACTTTGAGGGTAAAAATAGTAATAACCCAAAACATAACCTCATGTACTTCTAATTGCATTACTGTCTTGATAGTGCACTTTTTTAAGTCATTTCTCTATATTAGTAGTATACTAGCTTATAGCCCGTGCGATGCACGGTTACTTAAATTTTATTTATAATTATTTTGTTTATAATTATATTTTTATTATCCATGCATAGATGTTCTGGGCCGCACGCGCGCTACACTGATGTATGCAACACACGATTGTTTTTTAAATATTTATAATTATATTTATTTATGAATATTTTAATATTTAAAAGTTATTAGTTTACATTATTAAATTATTGTTAAAAAGATTTAGCCAAAAAAATTATAGTTAAAAATTTGATATTTATTATATTTTACACGCTAAACTATTCTAAAACTAAAAACTAAAAAGAGAATAAAGTGACGAAATTTAATGTTGAGAATTCTATTCGATTTAGGAAATCTACTTATATGTAGTTTAGATTATTATAATACCCTTTATTAACCGAATACAGTTTTTAATGTTAAATCTAACGGTTTTCACCTATCTATTTAACATTAAACGATTTTGATTATTTTGGTATTAAATGAGTTTCCTTATTTAATTACAACTATTTTTATGTTTTGACTTTTTCGAAAATCCAATCCTAATATAATATCTTTTAACTTATATCATTTTTAGACAATAACTTCTTTTTATATGATATATTCTTGATCATCTATTTTTAAAAGTATTGGATCTAACGGTTGAGAATATTTTGGCGGTATTTAGAAACAAACTATCATGATAACATCATTAATTTTTCTTAATATTTATAATTTTTTTAATTTATAATTTTTTTAATTTATAATTTTTTTAATTATTTATTGCTAAAATATAATATGCTCTTTTTTGTAATATGTTAAAGATGCGGGAACTTTGAACTTTTGAGAAAATAAATTATCAATTAAAATATAATTTTTTTTGTAATAATTCTTCTTTTAAAGTAGTACACCGTGACGATCAAAATTCTGTATAAAATTCATTTTTTTAGTATATCCTATAAATATCTATGTTATCATATTAAAAACTAAATAATGAAAGCTTACTTATAAGTTTGGTCGCTTTGTTTGATCACTCAATATATAACAGTAAAATTATCATGTAGAATGATCTAAGGTTTGAATCTACCAACAACATATTAAAATTTATAGATTTTTTTTAAATAAAGAATTTTTTCATTTTTTTCTTGCAGACATAGGTTATTTGATAATATTTTTTGTAAAGTACGATTTTTCAGAAAAGTACTATACTAATTGATTAAGAAACTTTTAAAGTTTCGAATTTAATAATTTACAATGTATATATGTTAAAAAAGTTTGGCCTCGAGTCTAAAATTTCAAAATACGGTTTTTTTAATATGAATATAGTCCTGTTAACAATGAAATTAGGTATCTATGAGTTCTTATAAAACAAAATCACCATTTACGTATAATTTATTATTTAATAATAAATAATATTTGATTAGTTATGATCTAAAAGTTAATAAAATAGGATTAAAAATATGCACAATTTTACAAAATTTTATCCTCGTATTATTATATTCTTTGTTGATTTGAATTTTTCTTAGATTGATTTTAATTTTTGAACATAGATTTCTAAATTTAAAATAGTTAGAAAAAAGTAATTAAATTGGTATTAAAATAATGATGACATAAAAATTATTATTAGAATTTAAATATTCACTTTACTAATTTGGGCTTTATCTTGTGTTTTAAAAATCAGATTTTGACAATTTTATACTCCACATGAAGATAACTAAATTATATTTAATTAAAAGATGGTTTAACAATTTTTATCTAACTGGAATTATCCATGGAAGAGAAAAGAAAGTTACGAATTTTTTACATGGAGAATTCTATTCAATATAGAAAACTTATTTACATTTGGTATATTTGGTTTAAATTATCAAAATACACCTTTTAGAATTTAAATATAATCTTATTATTAATAAAATACACTTTTTAAAAATTTGATCTAACGATTTTCATTTATCTAGTTAAGATCTAATGGTCCTTATTAATTTGGTTATCTACGACCAAATTTTTGGATAAGATCCCTATTATGATTATTATATATAAGGATTTAATATAATAAGGATATCAAGTATATACTGATATAAGTATCTTACTAACTGCTTTTGCTTTTAATGTTTCGGTTTTATTTACAGTGTATATAAAATTTTAAAATACATTATTACTTAAAAATTATTAAACAGAATAAAAATTATGTTATGATTATATAAAATTTTATTCTCATATTATTATATTCTTTATCGATTTGAATTTGTTCTTAATTAATTTTGATACTTTTTTGAAAGAAACATAAAATTTCTCTATAGTTAAAAGAATTAGTGGAAAAATAAATAAATTGGTGCCACAATAATAAAAAAATATTTATTAAAATTTAGATACACACTTTACTATTTGGGTTCTATCCTAAGTTTTAGAAATTGAATTTTGACGATTTTACAACACATGCGAAACTAACGAAATTATCTTTAATTTAATGATGGTTTAATAATTATTATCTAACTTGACCAGTTGACCTACTCATAAAATAAACTGAAAAGAAAAGATGGTTAAGAAGTTTTACATAAAGAATTCAATTCAATATAGAAAATCAATTCATAATTGGTTTAAATTATCAAAGCACACTTCTTAGTATTTAAATATAATCCTACATTTAATCAAATACACATTTTAATATAAGTATTATATTCAAAATTATCGTTTATGAATATGAAACTCTCAATAATTTAATAATATTTTGATATTATCCTTTTATGTTTGTTATATGTAAAATAATATAATTATAATTTGGATTAATCAAATTTTTATGTTCCTCCACGAAAAAAGTGTTTAAATTTTATTCATGTACATTAGTTCTCCACGTAGGGTCCACGTATATCATTGTAATCGATATGAATTGTTATCTTGATATTTGGTTTAATAATTATTATCTAACTGGAACTATACATAAATTCAAGAGAAAATATATTTAAGAATTTTTACATAAAAAAATTTTAAATTATCAAAATACACTTTTTAGTATTTAAATATAATTCTATTATTAATCAGATACACTTTTTAATATTAGATCTAACAATTCTCATCGATCTATTTAAGATCTAACTATAATTATTAATTTGGTCGTAATCGTACACGGACGATCGATTTTAATTTTTTCTTAAATTGGTTTTAATATTTTATTGAAATAAACATAGAATTTATAAATTTAAAAGAATTAGGAAAAAAAATTAAATTGGTGCTACAATAATAAAAATATATTTATTAAAATTTAGATAATAACTTTACTGTTTGGGCTCTATGTTTTTAGACAACAGATTTTAACGATTTTACAGTCCACGCGAAGCTTGCAAAATTATCTTTAATTTAATGATGGTTTAATAATTATTATCTAACTGGAACTATCAATAAACTAAATAGAAAAGATAATTATGAATTTTTACATAAAATTTTCTATTCAATATAGAAAACCTATTTATAATTGGTTTAAATTATCGAAATACATCTTTTATTTATTAAAATTTAGATAATAACTTTACTGTTTGGGCTCTATCTTGAGTTTTAGACAACAGATTTTAACGATTTTACAGTCCACGCGAAGCTTACAAAATTATCTATAATTTAATGATGGTTTAATAATTATTATCTAACTGGAACTATCCATAAACTAAAGAGAAAAGATAATTACGAATTTTTACATAAAGATTTCTATTCAATATAGAAAACCTATTTATAATTGGTTTAAATTATCAAAATACATCTTTTAGTATTTAAATACTATCCTATTAATAATCAAATACAATTTTTAATATTATATCTGACAGTCCTCATTGATCGGATCGTATACCAACCAAAATTTTAGATAAGATACGGTTATTATATACAAGGAGTTAATTAGTATGATGTATGCACATATATTTTCTAACTTTGTTCTCTCGGATATATAGCTTTTCCCTATACTGTATTAGTTAGTGTCGGTCTCTATGCTATAACTTACAGTAACTTATTACTTGAAAAAGGTATATTTGCTAAGCTTTTTTTAGCTGATTAGCAAAGCTTTTACAAGCCAAAAAATAAGGCAATTTTTTAGTTGGTACTCTTAGCCACCTGATTCTTAAAGGCCATTGTCTCCGATCTCAAAACTATAACAATAACAATCATGGCAAAGACAAACACCAAAAATATTTTGTGCTATCTAAAACTTGTCCGAGCCTTGCACGGGCTACGAAGCTAGTTGAACAAACGACTTAACTTTCATTTTCTGATAAAACTTTTGTAGCATGTTATTTCTTTTTGAAAAAACAATATCAAGACTTCCATGATTAAATGATGAACAAATCCATATGAAAAAACCCCAAGTCCTGTATATGATACTGCCAGATATAGATAATTAAAATTGAAGCAGCGCAGTCTAAATTCTAATCATTGTTTCTTGACTTCAAAAATAGTATGCACTAGGTACAAAATCTTGCATTTGTAAATTGCAATGTCAATGATTTATATCACCGGTGATGAAAGGAAGCTCGTCAAATATCTGCCGACAATGGCTATGCTTTGCCTTTTAAATTACTCTCTCCGTCCTATAATGTATGAGCTAGTCAAATTTACATGTTTTTTAATGTATTAACCTTGACTTTAATATTTAACCACAAGATATGAGATAGTGGGTGATAAATAAGTATAATATATAAGTGTGTGGTTAAGATAATCTTACATGAATGCTATAAAATGTAAGTTCATTTTTTTTGGGACATCGCAAAAAAAGAAAAGTGGCTCAAACAAAATGGGACGGAGGGAGTAATATACAATACATTGCAGTACATCTTAGCTCAAATCAACTCATTAAAATATCACAAATTCGAGGCCTGTTTATTTGATATACATCAGATCACCAACACTAGTAATTATTACTAATTTAGGACTTGGTTCTCCAGGTAGAAATACAATCAGAGTGGAGAAAGAACTAATCAAATATGTAATAGTTTTTGCTAGAGTTTGGAAGTTGCCAGCCTTATCAAGTCTTTTCTCAGAATCTTTCCTGAAGGAGTCTTGGGAACAGATGCCACAAATGCCACCTTTCTTATTTTCTTGTACGGAGCCACCTGTATGAAATATGTGTGTTTCGTTAATGTATTAACGCACATTTTCAGTAATTAGTGAAACCGAGAGATATTACAACGAGTTAATCATATATGCAGACTTAATTATGTCTTCTGTATGGTACCTGACGAGTAATGAAATCCATGACTCCACTCTGTGAAATATGACTTCCAGCTTTCCGAACAACATATGCCATTGGGAGCTGCCCGACATCTCTATCAGGGAATCTGAAACTTGTTAAGAAATCATTTAGCTAAGGAAATTGGTTTGAATAATTGCATTGTCTTGTACGAGCAAGAATCTTTGCAATTCATTTATATTCCAATAGGTGAAGATATCTTACGGAATGACAGCAGCATCACTGATTTCTGGGTGTGCTAATAGTAGAGCCTCTAGCTCTGCAGGAGCAACCTAACATATTCAAATTAATACTAGCTTAAATTATGTTTAAATTTCACTAGACTCTCCCAATGAAGGAGTTCATTATCTGATTCTGATACAGGAAACATTATACAGAATAACAGAAGACGGAAAATAATGTCTTAGATGGGGAGCAATGGAGCACAACATTCTGTATATACATTATTACAGACGCATACAATATGAACCTACCTGATAGCCCTTGTACTTGATAAGCTCTTTCAACCTGTCTACCACAAAAATGAAACCATCGCCATCAATGTAGCAAAGGTCTCCGGTTCTTAACCAACCTTCCGAATCTAGAGTATCTGCAGTTGCCTCTGCATTACTGAAATAACCTGCCAAATGAAGCTGTACTAATTACTAACTAAAGATCGAATCTGCAGAACTTGAAATGTACTCGGTTCTTGTTCGAGTTCGTAAGCTCGTTTTTAGTTTGATTTTATTCATCAATTATACGAGATACTCGAATTGTTTCAGAACTCGAATTTGACAAATTAAGTGTCATTTAATTTACATATCATGACATAATAAAAGGGATTAAGAGTAATCATTGTGATAATTGATTTTTTGTATCCAACCTTAAGATGTATATGTAAACCCACTTGTCACTAATTTTTCAACATAATAAAAAAAAATTAAATTGAATGAAGATGGAATCTCATCTATATACACGGAACTACTCGTAATTAATATAATCGAATATGTATATCAAATACTTGTATTATAACCGAGGCAATAAAAACTTTATTTGACCGAGTAATTTTATGATAAAGATCAAATCATAAAAAAATCTGAACAAATGCATTTAGTCGAATTGGGATCAAAGTTCTACAAATACGAGTCTCGGTCATATTTTTTCGAACAGATCACAACTCGAATTTCAGCCTGCTAACGAAACAAACATGTCCTTAGACGTGCTAACTACAACACTGTACAAACAACATTACAGTCTACAAGTCTGCAAAATGATTAATCATGAAGCAGAGTTTTTTAAAAGCATATACAAAAACACAAGACAAACAATTGTTGGCCTGGGGTACATTTGTTTATTACTAAAGCAGTAAAGCCAAGTCAGTTTTCAACCAAGTTTGGTAGCAAAATGTCTGGTGCCCCTTCAATAATTAGGTGTTCTTAAAAACAAATTAGCAACAGTAATTACCACCCTGCCACTACGTAAATTAACTAATGTATGCTTTACCTGCTACAATATAAGATAAAATTAATAGGAGTACAATATAAAATACTAAAATGCATGTAAAGGGTACCTTTCATGATGGAAGGGCCTCTAAGCCAAAGCTCCCCGCTCCGATTAACCGGCAAACACTCTCCGGTCTCCGGATCAACAATCCTAGCCTCCATGCTTGACGCCAACAACCCTGCCGATCCGTACCTTCTACTTTCCTCCAACGAATAAGTCGAAGAACCTATCCCCGCTGATTCAGTCAAACCATACCCCTGCAATATCTTCATCATCGGAAACTTCTCTACGAACCCTTCCACCACCTCCTTACTTAGCGGCGCTCCTCCACTCAACACCGCCGTCAAACTACTCAAATCATACTTCATTTTTATCTCATCGGCACTGTTTATTAACGCTACGACAATCGGTGGCACTAAAGGCAAGTGCGTCACCTTGTACTTCTCCACTGCCTTCAACATTTCATGCATGTCGAATTTAGGTAGTATCACCGCAGTTGTACCGCATGCTAACAGCGTCGCTACGAACCAAGCGACGCCGTAGATATGAAACATCGGGACAGTGCAGATAAATGTTTGGTTACCTAACCCTAGCTCACCTTCAGCTAACTTTAACAAGCCTGTGATTGTTTGTATTACGGCTATAAAATTGCCGTGAGATGATACCACTCCTTTGCTCGTCCCCGTAGTGCCCGAGGAGTATAAAAGTGACGCAGTGTCGTTCTGCGTGACTCGCTCGTAAACTCGGGTTTGATTTGGTCTAGTTTTTATCATTGTGTCCAAAGTGCTAACGATTTTTGAGCGAGGTGCCGATAATTTTGTGCGGCCGATTAGGACTATAGGAAGGTTTGTGTCTGCGAGATTCGGGACGAGTTCGTGTGTGGTAAAGGCCAGCACGGGTTTCGAATCGGCGATTTGCTTAGCAATCTCCGATTTAGTGTTGAGTGGGTTACAAGTTGTGATGATAGCGCCTAGTGACATAATGGAGAGACTAATAATCGGAAAATAGATGGAGTTTGGAGAGAGGATAAGGATGACGTGACCTTTACGTATACCAAGATCGACAGAGAGTGAGGTGGAGATGGCTTCAACGGAAGTCCAGAAATCCGAGAAGGAAAGGTGGTGGCCGGTTGCAGCATCGACGAGTGCGGTGGTTCCATGGTGGGATTGGGAGGAGATGAAGGTGGTGATGTTGATGGTTTCATTGACCGGCAGGGAAATTGGAGTCCGTTTACTATAGAAAGTGGAGTTTGTTTCGCAATATCCACTGTTTGGGTTAATGGTAAGCTTAGTTTCCATTTGTGCTATACTTTTCTTGCAAGTAAAATTTAAGAAATTATAGTATCTACTTCAAATATCATTTCATTGGCTCTGTGTGACGATTAAAATTTAAAAATTGAAACAAGTGTCCACGTTTGAGACGTGGGCCTGTAAAAAATATATTTGTAATGTTTCTTATGTCTTGATATAATAATCTATGTATATTATATTATATTCAAGGGCATCTACCACATCAAGACAACAAGGACTTGCTCTTGAGAAATGGTCAATCTAGGATAAACATTGTTATCTTTTTGCGGTATGCACATGGGGTGTTGGGTATGGCACAATTTTAAAAATTAATGTCCTAAATATCATAATTTGAAAAAATGACTCTTAATATGGCTGTTTATGAACATGGTTCTTCGTGAACAAACTCGAGCTCGTTAAAGGCTCGACTCGGTTCGATTCGCTTAAAATTCGAGCTCGAACTCGAACACAAAAAAATGTTTTTTAAGAAAACGAGCTCGAGCCAAGCTATTAGTGAGCTCGACTCAAGCTCGACTCGAGTTCGTTAGGCTCGAGATCGGCTTGATAAAGCTCAAAAAAATGAAATATATTCGGTATATTTTTATAATATTTGTTATATTTTCTAACATTTTAAATTAAAATTGCAATTTATAGTACGTGTATTTTAGGTTTAATGAGAATTGATTGGAAAATTGGGTTGTACTTGTACAAAAAATGTTTTAGTTCGTTAGACGAAGAAAAATTGGATTTTTTTATCTATAAAAATTGTAAGTTTTAATGAGCTCGACTCGGCTCAGCTCAGCTCGTTTTTGTTCGATAAAAACTCGTGTTCGGCTCGTTAGTTAACGAGCTCGAGCTCAAACACGAATTTTGTGCGATAAGAAAGCTCGGCTCGGCTTGGTTCGCCATAAAAAAACGTAAAAATCGGCTCGTTTATATCAAAACTCGGTTCAGCTCGTGAACAGCCCTAATAGCACACTATAACGCAAAATCGTCTTGCGTTTTCATTTTACCAAGAAATTGAAATAAAAAACGTACTATAAATTAGCGTTTTCTTTGATGTAAACGTCACACAAATATGCGTGTATGTATAACGTTGTTTTTACTGAAAAATCAAATAGCAGTAAAGTGATTTTAATCAGGTTCACACACACACAGGGGTGGATAGAGATGGGTCAGGTGGGGTCAGGTGACTCCACTTGATTTTTTTTTTTAAAATTACCTATATTTTTATATGTAATAAAGTCGGGATATTTTTAGTTGAAGTTATAGGGGGTCAGCAGAAAGTGAAAATTAAAATTAAAACATTTAATCGACAAAAGCAAACCAGTTCAATTGCAAAAGTTAATCGAAAGAAGAGACCTTCCACATCTGCTCGCATCATCAGTCTCAGAAGAATTGCTTCAAATCAATTACATTCAAGCTGCCAATCTGCCATATCCCTTCACATCAAGCCATCAATTTTAGGTATGTTTTCCCCAATTTTTCTTATTTATGTTTTCCCCAATTTTTCTTATTTGTGTTTTCCCCCTTTTTGGTGCTCTGAAAATTGCATATGGCTAGATTTATACTTTTACTTCTTAGTTTTTGGGACAAATCTTAAATATTGGGAATTCTTCTTGATTATTTGTATGCATAAATCCTATATATTGATTGTGGTGTTATTGATGTTGTGTTTTAGGTTTAAACTATAATGAGTATATGAGTATTGATAAGTTTGTAATAAGAACTAAACGTGTTCGAACCGACAATCAACAAATTCAAGAAACTAATCAAGCTCGGTCTAAATTTATTCAAAATGAACAAAGGACAGCAACAAGTGCACCTGTACAAGAACAAATATCAGTAGACAATAATGCTATATTTGAACAAGTTATAGCTGATCCGGGTAAACGGTCGTGCATCTCTACAATTGGTTTTGATTCTGCAGAGCGTGAAAAAATTAAAAGAGCTTATCTAACTAAAGGGCCATGTCAACCCTTACTTGTAAATTTTCCTCAATCTGATTTTTCGGGCTCATTGCGCAGGTTCAATTCTATGTGGTATAAATAATTCAAATGCTGGTTGGAATATTCTGAAGAAAAAGATGCTGCATTTTGTCTGTGTTGTTATCTTTTTAACATTGAACTAGCTTTATAGCCCGTGCGAGGCACGGGCATGTTCTAGAATATTACGTAAGTTTCTTTAATTTTAATGTATTTTATGAGTTACAGATATATTGATATGAGATAATTACAATATAGATTAAAATGTCATTTTGAAATTTGAGAGTATAATTATCATTTCGCATTGAATAAATTGACTCATTGAAATTCTTTGTTCATTGAAAAATTATTGCATTCTCTACCCCATCCTGAAATCCCCCCCCCCTCTCTCTCATGCCCCCTCCTACGGTGGTGGCTGCCTTCTATTTTCGACGTCACTCTTTGGAGACCCCTCACTTATTCTTATCCCTCTTTTACTGTCTCTTTGGCTTTTATTTCCTTTCTATCCGTCTTCTCCACTTTTTTTTCTCAACTTTTGTTTAGGATCTGTATTTTGATCGCTCTCTCTCCCCTTTCATGCCCCCTCCAATGGTGGCTGCCTTCTATTTTCGGTGTCACTCTCTAGAGACACCTCTCTTATGTGATGATCCTCGGGAAGACGTAATATATTACAACACATTTACTGAAATACATGTTATGCTTTGTTTATTTAGGGTGCGTCATAATTGTTTACTCAAATGCATTCTTTGACTGTTTAGTTTGTGTTTATTTAGAGTGTGTATTATGTGTTTGACAGAATGCTTGAACCAAATTTGTAGGCTTTGTGCATGTAAATGCACTTGGGGTTGGTCTGCTCATTAAAGTAAATATTTGTCATGGGTTGTTGTTTGAGCTGGTAGTGACAAATTATTCTTTATCGATATTGTCGAGTTTGTGCTCTTTTAGGGATTAATTTATTTATGTTATTTGCCTCTCTCTCCCTCATGTCTCCTCCTACGGTGGTGGTTGCCTTCTATTTTTGGCGTCACTCTTTGGAGACCCCTCTCTTATCATTCTTATCACTCTTTTACTATCTCTTTGGCTTTTCTTTCCCTTTTCTCCGTCTCCTCCACTTTTTCTTCTCAACTTTTGTTTTGGATCTGTTTTTTTTCTCTTTCTCTCTCTCTCTCTCTCTCTCTCTCTCTCTCTCTCTCTCTCTCTCTCTCTCTCTCTCTCTCTCTCTCTCTCTCTCTCTCTCTCTCTCTCTCTCTCTCTCTCTCTCTCTCTCTCTCTCTCCCTCCCCCTTTCATGCCCCCTCTTACGACGGTTGCCTTCTATTTTCGACGTCACTCTCTGGAGACCCCTCTCTTATCCTTCTTATCCCTCTTTTACTATCTCTTTGGATGTACATTGAGCCAATTTGTTTACCGTTAAAAGATGATTATACCCTCAAAGTATAAAATGACTTTTCAACCCTTTACTCTATTTACTTCATATTAATAGCTTCGTTATTAATACATTTTAATGTCTCTAATCATTAATAACTAATCTTCAATCATTTAAGTATTAGTAGATAGATAAATATAATTATAATTATAAATTATAATATTTAATAATGATGGATTAATAAATATAGACGTGTTAATGATGATTAATGAATTAGATGTAATTAATACATGCATTCATTACAAAATTATTATTATATAATAAATAGGGGTATTTTAGTAATTTCAGATTGAATAAATTGTCTCAAGCAAACCCTAGTTGCTCTATTATATATATAATAATAGATTTGGTGATCATCGATTTAAGCATGATTCATTTGTTGGTAAAGGTTTCAAAAACTGGAAAAAGAAAGACAGATTGCCTAGTAACTTATATCGAAAGAGATATTTTTGAGATAATAAGCAATGAAGAAATCATGGAGCGATTTCAAAAAATGAAAAAGAGAATAATGCTTCTATAACAAGTAAAATTTATGATATTAGACTTCTTTTCTTATTTTATTGCTTCATATAATTTTTTTTTGATCCCAATCAACTCGAAATCTGGCTCCGCTACCGCACACACGTGGGTTGTCCTCCATCCATAAAAGCAACGCATGGTACTTGCATGATGGGCTCCACTGGACTTACCCTTTAATAATTTAATGAAATTCCACGACAGAAAGTAGTGCTGGCGTAAAAGCAAAAAATTATATAGGACTTATTGTGTTATTTGGGGCATTTCAAGTTCAAATAGTGATAATAGGGGCCATTTCTCGTGCATTTGTTTACTTTTTTAATTAATGCTTACATTTTTAATTTACATAATCGAGAAAAATAATTAAATACTATAGTTTTTGGTAATCTTTGGTTTATAAATATATAAAGGCAAACGGCTGCTCCGTTTACTTATTCAAGCAACCAGCTGCACTTGAATATATCGTTTGGCATCTTCTCAAAAAAAGAAAAGAATATATATTTTGGTAATTGCCTAATTGGTAATGATTATACGTCCAAATTTAGGGACAATTGTTCGGTTGCCGGACAAATTTGTGCTATAGAGTATAACTTTTTTTTTTTAAAGATTTTACAACCTACGGTATATTCTAACCAGACACACTGCTAATTGATAACAAAATATAAATTATAATTCATTCATTCTTTCTTTTCCTTCGACAATCGTCACTTTCACATCTTTCATCACTTTCACTTCTTTTTTTGACACTAGGCGTTGGGTATAATTTTAAACTACACAATAATAATAGACAGTTATATATATTTATATCAACAAGAACATGCAGATAAAATCAATTAATAAAACAAATACGAAGGTCGAAACAAAAATATAATTAGAGACTGTAAATAACAAGATAAGAAAGAACGCTTATTTCTGTCTCTTTAACAAATACTGTAAAAAACAGAATAGTTGAGTCACCAAGCCTGTCGAGAAGTCTTGAATGTTCTTGAAGAGATTATTGTTCCACTTATGATGTGTTGAGTTGCAGCAATATCACTTACAGGATAAAACAGCTCATATCAATCCACTCATAGTAATGACAATGATCAACAACGACACGCACCTCAGTTCGCCTGAGAACTATGTATATAATCTGTATGTATTGAGAGAGAGCAGAGAATAAGATAGTTGCTAGGGTTTTCTGAGTTACGTATATCTCCCTTTGTGTCAAACGTTTAGTTTTGTATATATAATACAAAATAAAACGTAACAGACCAAAATAAAATCGTAACTGCAAATATGACATTTAATACTAAATATTCTGATTTAATATCATTAACAACTGTCATCAGGATTTAATATCAGTTACAGTTGCCATCAGGATTTAATCCTATCAGGACTTGGAGCCATCAGGATTTAAACCTATCAGGACTTAGAGTAATCAGGATTTGACGCACTTTGACCCATCAGGATTTAGTCCAAGTACTGACCCATCAGGATTTACATCCCATCAGTAGTTAACTCAGGCCATCAGGACTTAACCCACGTACTGGTCCATCAGCATTTATATAGTAATCATGACCCATTTCGTTCAGCTGTTACAAATAAATTCTGACACTGTTAAATTAAATCAATAAATAATATTAAGTAAACATGTAATAAAATTCCTCGCCCAGGTCGCCTCGCGTACGCGAGACGCCGAGACATTCGCCCAAATCACCCTTCGACCCGACCCGACCCGAGTCGAGTCGTGGTGAGGCGGGCGGCGGCGGCGCGAGTATGTGCGTGCGCGCGTGAGACACACAATAACACCCTGCATACTCACATGCCTTAGTAGTTGTACACTACTCTTGCACATGTTTCTATATAAAGCCACCAACCTCTCATTACCAATTCTATGTGGGACTAAAGTTCTTTCAACTTAAACAACCCACATAATCCATTTCAAGCAACCTATTTCAACTCAATTTATTTATGGATTCCACTAAGAAAATGTCTTAGATCCAAACATGAAAGTTTAAGTCCTCATAAAAAGGAACAACCTCTAATTGTTAGTTTCTGGAAATTCCATCAAGAACATATATAAAATATGCCTCAAACTTTCCATTTTCTAACAATCCCCCACAAATCCATACAGAAATGCATATCGGTCCTTATCATGACTTGTTTTTCAGAGTCGGTACCCTTTCGGGTTTGAACCCTCCTAAGTCCTCTACTTCGATGGCTACCGGATCTAGATGGAATATTTCACCTTGAATCTTTATCCATTTGGTGTAACCACACTCCATAGACGATGACAAATCAAAGGCTATGGTGATGATCTACGACTTTGAGAAGTTAATTGTGACAACCCGGGTCAAATCCCGAGCCTTTTTCGAAAATCGGGTCAAATCCCGATTCCGAGTCCGAATAAGCCGAAGCCCACTAGCCCAAACGCAGCCAACTTGGGTAACGACTAGCCCACCACAGGCCCCCAAAATATCATGATTTTGTTGGTGCTAATTAGTAGTAGTGCTTTGCCTTATAAACTGAACAGAAGTCCCAAATTTTCTCGATGTGGGACTGGGGTGTTACAAACTCCCCCACTTAAACTCTTGACGTCCTCGTCAAGCCTGAACGGATAGCCCATAGGTTCTAAGATCGTTCCTCCCTAGCCATTGTGGGATAATACCGGCTGGCTTCGTGTCCCCACCTCCGGATCTCTGTCCATTGTGGGATAATACCACCAGCCTTCGTGTCCCCACCTCCGGCAACTTGACGAATCAAGCTTTCGAGAACCTGGCTCTGATACCATATGTGACAACCCGGGTCAAATCCCGAGCCTTTTTCGAAAATCGGGTCAAATCCCGATTCCGAGTCCGAATAAGCCGAAGCCCACTAGCCCAAACGCAGCCAACTTGGGTAACGACTAGCCCACCACAGGCCCCCAAAATATCATGATTTTGTTGGTGCTAATTAGTAGTAGTGCTTTGCCTTATAAACTGAACAGAAGTCCCAAATTTTCTCGATGTGGGACTGGGGTGTTACATTAATGGTCCTGTCTCGATTCTGTTCATCGAATGCTTCAAGGAATAACCCTTTCCTCTAATTGCGACCACACAATTACATTCGCTTAGCTGGACATCTCCAGAGATGTACTACTATCATCTCGTCAAATGACTTGACCCCATTCAGAGTTCAAATAACTCTTGATATACTGGCAGTATCAGTACCTTTTAGGTTTACAGGGGATAGACTCAGATACGTGAGTATCAAAGTAAATGGTAAAGGTACTACCAACTCACCCTCACAGCTTGTTATTACCACATTGAATACACTTCAAGGGATCTCCTCTCAGGTGTATTGGGTTCCCGCTGTAGATGTATCATGATGGGCTAGCTATCAGTCCCATCCCCAACCTCGACTTAAGGACAACTGCATGCTCAAGTCCTTTAGTCAAAGGATCAGCTATATTATCCTGAGTTCCAATGAACTCTATAACAATGATCCTTTCAGACACTAGACCCCTTATAGACTTAAGTCTAACTTGGATGCGTCTCTTTGTCTTAGCATTATACTTTTCACTACTGATCTTGTCGATAGTTGTACGACTATCACAATGAACATCAATTGCTGGAAGCGGTCTGCTTACTACAGGTAACACTGACATAAGTCCATGTAACCATTTAGCCTCCGTCCCTGTGGCATCTAGTGCACACAACTCAGCCTCAAAAGTAGACCGAGTAATCAAAGTCTGTCTAGTAGACTTCCAGGATATTGCTCCGCCTACTAGGGTAAACAAATATCCAGTCACTCAATTGGTACCGGATTTCTTAGCTATCCAACTTGAATCACTATATCCCTCGAGTACACCAGGGAATCTCCGATAATGTAAACCAAGGGAAATAATTCCCATCAGATATCTAAGAACTCTATCCAGTGCCTCTCAATGAGTCTTGTTCGGACAGCTTGTATATCTAGGTAGCTTAGACACAGAATAAGAAATGTCCGGTCTAGTCACGTTAGCAAGATATTGCAAACTCCCAATAATCTGAGAATACCTTAACTGAGACACAGGAACTTTAAAACTATTCTTGACAAGGGCAACTTTAGGATTGTACGGTGTGCTAGCGATTCTACAATTTGAATAACCATACTTCTCAAGTATAGATTTCTCTATATAATGAGATTGTGACAAGGTTATTCCATCAGTTAACTGTGTCAACTTGACCCCAAGAATCACTCTAGCCTCACCCATATCCTTCATTTCAAAGTGCCTTTTCAAGAAACTTTTTGTCTCATTAATAATCTCAATATTGGTTCCAAACAACAATATGTCATCCACATATAGGTAAACAATAATACATTCATTTCCTTTAACCATGTAGTAGACACACTTGTCACTTTCATTAAATACAAACTCTGATTCTAAAACAGTTTCATCAAACTTTTTATGCCAGTCTCTAGGAGCTTGTTTTTAAGCCATATATAGACTTGATCAACTTACATACATTCCTCTCGTTACCAGAAACAACAAATCCCTCAGGCTGATCCATATAAATCTCTTCTTCAAGATCACCATGAAGAAAGGCTATTGTTATGGAATGAAAAGTAGATTTAGATGTTGACGGCTATATTCAATGAATGATGGTGGACAATCGTGTCTTTATGGCTGCTCTCGTGGTTCGTGACTAAACAGGTCCTCACAAGATGCCTACGTATCTCTGTTATGTAGAGAATCAAGCCAAAAAACGTAGTTCTTGGTGTTGCCCTCGGGGCTATGGCGGCAAGGGCACACCAAGGACGTAGTGACTTGTATGTCCTTATTCGAGGATGAAGTCTAAAACGTAGTTCTGATTGTAGGATCAGGGTCCTTATATAGGCGTCAGGAGCCTTGCATTTAGAATAGAATTAGGTGACTTGGGGGCCAAGTCGCCTTCTTAGATCAGGATTGTGAATCCTATTTTGTAGGAGACTGACTCCTAGTTGGTTTGTGTGTCTTGATTGCTGATTCTTGAAGAGTTTAATATGCCTTGGACTCATTTAATGAGCTGGTAATTTCCCTTATTTATTAATTACGAAATTAATAAATGATTAGGGTTTCGGGCCTTTTTATCGGGCCTAATTCTTGGACCGAACTAGGTCTAATTAATATATCATTAATTACATATCTAGGGTTATTTTTAGCCCATATCATTTGCCCCCCAATTTCTAGGAAAACTTTTCAAGTTTTCGTAGAAATTATATTGACCTTTTTCGAGATTCGGGGTCTTTTTATCCTTTACCTAGGACTTTATTTACACCAGTGTTTCACAAGTATCGCCTTATTGCAAAGTGTGGAGCGACCTACACATTTACGACGATTGTTGCCTTATTCGAGGCTAATTTGACATTTATATGAAATATTCCTAATATGTAAGGAATTTCCATGTACCCACAGGTATTTTTAACATTTATTCCTAATATTTTAGGAATTTTCGTGTACCCACAGGTATTTTTGACATTTATTCCTAATATTTTAGGAATTTTCGTGTACCCACAGGTATTTTTAATAATTATTCCTAATATTTTAGGAATTTGCATGTACCCACAGGTATTTTTAATAATTATTCCTAATATTTTAGGAATTTGCATGTACCCACAGGTATTTTTAATAATTATTCCTAATATTTTAGGAATTTTCATGTACCCACAGGTATTTTTAATAATTATTCCTAATATTTTAGGAATTTGCATGTACCCACAAGTATTTTTAATAATTATTCCTAATATTTTAGGAATTTTCATGTACCCACAGGTATTTTTAATAATTATTCCTAATATTTTAGGAATTTTCAGAGTATTTTCGATCAGAAATTAAGCCAATTTCGACCAGGAAGTCAAGTCAATTTCGACCAGGAAGTCAAGTCAATTTCGACCAGGAAGTCAAGTCAATTTCGACCAGGAAGTCAAGTCAATTTCGACCTGAACTGGAATGAGGTCGATCAGTTCGACCAGGAAATTTAGGTCTTTTTCGACCTCAAATTTTCGACCTCATCTCTTTGCATTTTCGAGCAGGAATTTTCGACCTCGTTTCTTTGCATTTTCGAGCAGGAATTTTCGACCTCGTTTCTTTGCATTTTCGAGCAGGAATTTTCGACCAGAATCCTAGGTCATTTTCGACCAGGATTTTTCGACCAGGACTGGGGTGAGGTCGAATGGTTCGACCAGGAATTTTAGTATAAATTCGACCAGGAATTTTCGACCAGGAATCCAGGCTATTTCGACCTGGATTTTTCGACCAGGAATCCTAGGTCATTTTCGACCAGGATTCTCCAGGCTATTTTCGACCAGGAAGGGGGACAAGGTCGAACATGTCGATCAGGAATTACAGTGTATTTTCGAGCTCAAAGTTTCGACCTCAACCTCGTGTAATTTCGACCAGAAACTTTATTTAGTTTTTCGACCTCAAACTGTCTTCAGATCGAACATGTCGAACTCATTTTTTAGTTCGTTTTCGAACAGGTTTGTTCGACCAGGATGCTGTGTAAATTCGACCTGGAATTTGGGTCGTGTGTATACTGATACATGATTTTGCTTGTATTCTGATACATGATTTTGCAAAATTTTCCGCCATCGGGGGGCGCGCTTTAATTTGTGCTTGTGACATATGCTTTGTTTATTTATTATTCACGATTGGATCATGAAAATTAATAAACACATTGAGGGGTCTTCATGAACGAAGATAGACATAACATTTCACTCGTTTCTTTAATTTTGAGCTTCCAGTATATCGAATCGAAGCTCGTTCTGAGCTATACTTCCTCGAATTTTCAGGGGTTTCAACCCTTCGGGGTTCGTTGTATTCAACTCTATTTGTGTAGTTGACATGCATATTTTGTATGTTTTCCTTTGCAATAATTTGTAGTTTGTCTTGACAAAGCTTTTGAGGATGTTTCTACCCATCAAAACGGGCTCAATCCTTCATCTGCTTTCTAGGAAGATCATGATTTCAAGTTTGAGGCATGCCAAGTTTTTGGCACCTCATGCCCTTCGAGGGTTTCTAGCTTTTACGAGCCTCGTTCAAACACGTTCTTAACGTGATATGGTCCTTCCCAATTTGGGGCCAACTTGCCTTTTTGTCCAACTCCGGATGCCTCAATCTTTCGGAGGACTAAGTCTCCTTGACGGAAGAATCTCTCTTTAACCCTTAGGTTGTAATAGAAAGATGCTCGTTTCTGATGCTGAACTATCTTGGCATTTGCCTTGTCTCTAACTTCATCAATTAGATCTAAAGCTAACCTCAAGCCTTCTCCATTTGTCTCTGGTTCGTAATCCTCAACTCTTGGAGACGTGTGGGTAATCTCTACTGGAACCATTGCTTCTGCCCTATATACCAGCAGAAATGGGGTTGCTCCAGTGGTGACTTTACAGGTATTACGATATGCCCAAAGTATGGGGAGTAATTCGTCTGCCCAAGTGTTTCTGGAGTGTTAAACTCTCTTCTTTAGTCCATCTAGGATAATTCGATTTGCAAACTCAGCTTGCCCATTTGTTTGAGGATGAGCAACAGGAGTGAAGCGTAATTGGATATTATTCTCTTCATAATACTTCTTGAACTCATCATTGTTAAAATGAGTTCCCTTGTCCGTAACCAGGATTCGTGGGATTCCATATATCACATTACACTTTCCCAGAAGAAGTGCCTCACTTGTTTGGTGGTTTATCTTGGCTAAAGGTTTAGCCTCAATCCACTTAGTGAAGTAGTCGATTGCCACTATCAAGAACTTTCTTCGAGCACTCGCCATTGGAAATGGCCCAAGTATATCCATTCCCCACATAGCAAAAGGGATAGGAGAGTTAATGGACGTCATCATCTCAGGTGGTTGTCTAACCACGGGTGCATGTTTCTGGCATCGTTCACATTTTCTCACATAGCTCTTAGCATCAGCAAGCATGCTTGGCCAATAGAAGCCTAGACGGGTGACTTTATGTGCAAGGGCTCTGCCCCCCAAGTGTTGCCCACAGATGCCTTCATGTACTTCTTTTAGGGCCAACTCCGCCTCTTGGGGTCTCAAACACTTCAGATAAGGAATGATGAAAGATTTTTTGTATAGGATTCCCTCAATTAGGGCATACCTTAATGCTCTGACGTACAGCTTTCGTGCTTCTGAAGTGTCGTCGGGCAGCCACCCAGTTTCCAAATGTGCTTTGATGGGATCTATCCAACAGCTGGTAATACCAATGGGTGCTACCAACTTTCCGTTGATGCTCGGGGTCTTCAAGACCTGAAAGTATACACTCCCTGCATAATTTTCAATTTCAGATGAGGCAAACTTGGACAAGGCATCAGCCTTCACGTTTTCCTCCCTCGGAACGTGCTCGACATAACATTCATCAAACTGAGTCATGATAGCCTTAACAAGTTTCAAGTACTTGGCCATGACTTCATCTCTTGCTTCAAACTCTCCATTTACTTGGGAAACCACCAGCCTTGAGTCTCCACATACTTTCAGAGTTTTGGCCCTTAGGGCTCCAACCAGTCCTAAGCCAGCAATCAAAGCTTCATACTCCGCCTCATTGTTTGTCGTTGGGAAATCAAGTTTCAGTGCGTACTCTATTATAAATCCATCAGGACTTTGTAGCACTAAACCAGCTCCACTCGATTTTGTTTTTGATGCTCCATCAAAATAGAGCACCCAGCATTCTTTGGATACTATGTCCTCATCTTTGCTATCTTCCACCAATACTTCCTGCCCCCCGACTTCTTGGTTGTCAATGGTACATTCAACCATGAAGTCAGCGAGTGCCTGAGCTTTTATGGCCGTTCGAGGCTTATACTTGATGTCGAATTCGCCCAATTCAATAGCCCATTTGATCAGCCTTCCACTAACTTGAGGACTATGCAAGATGTTTCTCAGAGGTTGATCAGTCATGACCTCTATCTTGTGAGCCTGAAAATAGGGGCGCAGTTTTCTTGAAGCCATTATCAAGGCTAAGGCAAACTTTTCAATCACTGAGTAGTTTATTTCCGCCCCATGCAAAATCTTACTCACATAGTAGATGGGTTTCTGAATTTTCAGTTCCTCCTTTACCAAAACAGCTCCCAGGGCAGTGTCGGAGACCGCCAAATATAGATAGAGAATTTCTCCTGACTTGGGTTTTGCCAACAGTGGCGCTTCTGCCATGTATTTCTTCAAGGCCTCAAAGGCTTCTTGGCTTTCAGATGTCCATTCGAAATTTTTCACATTTTTGAGTGCTTTAAAGAAAGGTAAGCACTTTTCTCCTGACTTGGAGATGAACCTTCCCAATGCTGCAACTCTTCCTGTCAATTTCTGTACATCCTTAACGGACTTGGGTGGTTCCATGTCTAGGATTGCCTTGATCTTGTCAGGGTTAGCTTCGATTCCTCTTTTGGAGACCATCAGGCCTAAAAACTTCCCTGAGCCTACTCCGAAGGCACACTTAGCTGGATTTAACATCATTTTGTGGTGCCTCAGCACTTCAAACGCTTCCTTGAGATGTTTTATATGGTCTGCCTTATCGAGGCTCTTGACTAGCATGTCATCCACATAAACTTCCATTGTTTTGCCAATCAGTGGTTCAAAAATCTTGTTTACCAACCTTTGGTATGTTGCCCCTGCATTCTTAAGTCCAAAAGCCATGACTAAATAACAGAAAACACCAAAGTCGGTTATAAATGATACCTTGGGAATGTCGTCCTTGTGCATCTTGATTTGGTTGTACCCACTGAAGCCATCCATAAAACTTAGCATCTCGTGCCCATCAGTGGCATCTATCAACACGTCAATCCTTGGTAAGGGAAAGCAATCCTTAGGACATGCATCGTTCAAGTCTGTGAAGTCCACACACATTCTCCATTTTCCATTAGCCTTCTTGACCATAACGGGGTTAGCCAGCCATTCAGGAAACTGAATTTCTTCAATAAAGCCTGCTTCCAAAAGTTTTTCTACCTCCTGCTTAATGGCTTCTTGTCTTTCTGGGGCGAAATTTCTTTTCTTTTGTTTTACTGTCTTCCTTTCAGGATCCACATTCAATTTGTGGGTCATCAATTGGGGATCAATCCCTGGCATATCAGCTGCTGTCCAGGCAAATACATCACTATTTTCTTGAAGAAAGGATGTCAACTTGCTTTTCATAGATTCAGGTAGTAGAGCTCCGATATAAGTGACTTTGTCTAGTTCTCCAGGAATGAGGGGAATGGGAACAAGATCCTCAGCTGGTTTTCTTCTCCTTTCTTCTTCGTTTCTAATGTCCAAGTCTTCAATTGGGAGAACCTGCCCCCCGACTCCGTCTGGCCTTAACGCGGCTACATAACAGCTCCTGGCTGTCTTTTGATCACCTCTTTCTTCTCCTACACCATTCCTGGTTGGGAACTTGATTTTTAGGTGGTAAGTTGAGGCCACAGCCTTAAAAGCGTGAAGGCCAGTCCTTCCAAGGATGGCGTTGTAGGTCGAAGATGCCTTAATTACCACAAAATTCAACATCTGAGTTACCTCCTTTGGTTCCTTACCAATAGTTACAGGCAACAGAATTGTGCCTTCTACTTTAGACTCCACCCCATTGAACCCGTAAATGGGCATGTTCGTGGGGATTAGTTGGGAATCATTATACCCCATCTTCAAGAATGTGTCATGAAAAAGGACATCAACAGAAGCCCCATTGTCTACCAAGACTCGCTTTACCTCATTGTTTCCGATTACTGGGGCTATCACTAGAGGATCATCATGGGGGAACTTCACCCCTTCAAGATCAGAATCATCAAACCCAATGGTCATCTCGGTTTTTGCACGCTTGGGTGCTTCTCCAACAATATGCATTACCTCTCGGGCATAAGCCTTCCGAGAGTTCCTTGTAGTTCCAGCTGCGGTTGGTCCTCCTGAGATCATGTTGATCACTGGCCCTCGGGTTGGAGGGTTACGACCTTGATCTCGGTCCCCATCCCTTCGATCATAGTCCCTCCTTGGGGGGTTCCTGTCTTCATCCTTGGTAAATTTATTCAACTTCCCTTTTCGAATCAGAAATTCGATCTCATCTTTGAGTTGCCTGCAATCATCTGTATCATGGCCTGAATCTTTATGGTACCTACAGTACTTGTTCTTATCTCTCTTTTCTGGATCTCCCCTTAGTGGCTTCGACCATCGAAAGTCCCTATCCTTCTCAATGTCATAAAGAATTTGACTCCTTGGGGCATTCAATCTTGCATATTCAGTAAATTTTGTGCTTGGAACGCTCTTCCTTGGAGCTGAATCAGAGTCTCTAGTCGTACGAGGATATTTGTCCTTGACATCATACTCTTGCTCCGTCTTTCGCTTATTCGAGCCACCATTATTTTCACCACCTGTGTCAATTTTCTTCATGCTTTCCTCAGCTTTGATGTACTTTCCAACCCTTTGTTGGAGCTCAGTCATGCTCTCAGGGGGGTGTTTAGCCAATGACATCTTGAAAAAGACATCCGTGGTTCCTTGTTGAAGGGCTATCATAGCTACCTTGTTATCTAGATCAGGTATGTTTAATGTCTCCTTGGTGAAGCGCTTGAGATAATCTCTCAACGTCTCATTCTTTCCTTGAGTTAAGTTCATGAGTGAAGCAGAGCTTTTCTCATGTACCCGTCCACTTATGAACTGACTGATGAAGGTCGTGCTCAACTCTCTGAAACAACTGATAGAGTTGGGTGGCAAGCGGCTATACCACCTTTGGGCCATGCCGGCCAAGGTTTGTGGAAACGCTCTACATTTAAGAGCATCAGTGACTGGTTGCAGCAACAGTGCATTCGAAAAAGTCCTCACATGGGTTGCGGGATCACCCGTTCCGTCATATGCCTTGATAGTAGGCATCTTAAATTTCCTTGATACATGAGCGTCCATTACTTCTTCAGTGAAGGGTGGAATAGGATCGTCTGGGTCACCCAGTTGTGTTAAAACACGGGGATCTGACTTGGGAATCTCCGTCCTTGGAGCCCTAGCTCCTTCTTGCCTCCTTGAAGGTGTTCCTAAATCAATTATGGGGACATCTCCTGCCCCTTGGTTCGAAGGCTGAGTCTGCCTCCTTTGTTGCTCTATCTCTATGTTTTTCTTTAGTTTCTGGATCTCAGCCTCATGAGCCCTTATCCTTTCCATGGCAGTCATAGGTGCCCTTGTAGTTGCCCCCCGATTCCTCCTGTCAAGGGGCTCTTTGCTAGCTCTTCTTTTTCTGGGTGCTCGATCTCGTCCTTCATCAGACGAGTTGTCTTCAGAGTAGGGCCCAGAATAATCCAAGTATCTTCCTTCAGGGATGGGTCCCAATCCTCGAATGTATGGTCCCTGATTTGCATGGCCACTCCCTCCGGTTTCAGGGGGATAGTTGGGCAATCCGTAAGCCGGATTTGTGCTCATATGAAGCACGGTTGTGGAGATCTGTGCTCCATGGGGAAGGTTATGGTCGAGGGGCGAGACAACCATCTGAAGAGGGTTAGTCTCGTTCTGAGGTATGGAAGCTTGGGGATTCGTCCCTTGTGGTTGAGAAACCACCTCTGTGGTGATGGGCAACGACCCTGGTTCCGTGGTGATCGGAACAGTGGTGGTGACAGTTGATCCAGTAGCGGTTGCTGTTCTTCGTGTTATAGCCATGGTTGTTGTAAGCTTCCCACAGACGGCGCCAAATGTTATGGAATGAAAAGTAGATTTAGATGTTGACGGCTATATTCAATGAATGATGGTGGACAATCGTGTCTTTATGGCTGCTCTCGTGGTTCGTGACTAAACAGGTCCTCACAAGATGCCTACGTATCTCTGTTATGTAGAGAATCAAGCCAAAAAACGTAGTTCTTGGTGTTGCCCTCGGGGCTATGGCGGCAAGGGCACACCAAGGACGTAGTGACTTGTATGTCCTTATTCGAGGATGAAGTCTAAAACGTAGTTCTGATTGTAGGATCAGGGTCCTTATATAGGCGTCAGGAGCCTTGCATTTAGAATAGAATTAGGTGACTTGGGGGCCAAGTCGCCTTCTTAGATCAGGATTGTGAATCCTATTTTGTAGGAGACTGACTCCTAGTTGGTTTGTGTGTCTTGATTGCTGATTCTTGAAGAGTTTAATATGCCTTGGACTCATTTAATGAGCTGGTAATTTCCCTTATTTATTAATTACGAAATTAATAAATGATTAGGGTTTCGGGCCTTTTTATCGGGCCTAATTCTTGGACCGAACTAGGTCTAATTAATATATCATTAATTACATATCTAGGGTTATTTTTAGCCCATATCAGCTATCTTTACATCCATTTGATGGATGATGAGACCATGTACGGAAGCCAATGCTATAAGCATTCAGATTGTAGTCATTCTTGCAACAAGAGAGTATGTGTCAAAGTAATCAATGCCTTTCTTTTGCCTAAAACCCTTAGCTACCAGCTTAGCCTTATACTTATCTACTGAGCCATCCGGGTTCATCTTCCTTTTGAAGATCCACTTACATCCACTACTAGAAAAACTGCAATAGACATCGGCTAAAAACCGATGTCTATTGAAAAAGAGAAGCGATGTCTTTGAATGTGTAGAGAAAGGTAGGGGTATTAGACATCAGTTTTTAGCCGATGTCTATATAAATCTTTAACATCGGGTTTTTAATAAGAAACAGATGTCTATGTTCCTTTTTAACATTGGTTTCTTAATAAAGAACTGATGTTTATGTTTCTCTTTTACATCGGTTTCTATTCTTTAGACATTAGTGTTCTGATGTTACTTGTGATATTTAACATCGGTTTTTTGCAAAAGTGATGTAAGTCATGTATTTTTTTAATACATGGATGCCCTATTTGACATGGCCAAAAACCAAAACCAAATGACCAAAATCAAAAAGCCAAACCAAAACTAAATATCGAAATCAAAAGGCCAATATATACTAAAACCAAATATAAAATTCAATAGGCCAACTACATTATCCAATTCATATCAAAACTAACTACATAATCCAAACTGTTATTCCCAGAACAATGCAACCTAGATTGTAGAAGGGGGGTTGAATACAATCTAGTTAATTTTCAAAACTTTTTTAAACCTTTTAGAGTATGAACATATGAGTTTGTAAATTAACTAAAATTCAGTCAAGCTTGGAACAAAAATGAATTCTTCAAGTTAAAAAGAAATACAGGAGACAAACACACTTTTTAAACTTTTCAGGTGGGTTTATCGGAAAAAGCCCACCTGAGATATATATTGAAGAATTCTCTGGGTTTGTATAAACAAACTCAGATGCTTACACAGATGATGAAAGAGAGCCTAAGTGTTTTTCTTTTAGCTCGGTGCTCTCTTCACACTTTTCTATGCTACACCGTACAGTCTTATATACATCGACTGTATGTTACAATCAAAACCTACAACATAATAAAATATTACATTTTTGGTTCTTCTTGTTCACATGCTCGACTCTGAAGCTCTTCTATTCGGGAAATGCCTTGGCTGGCATCACATATAAACTTGTATAGTCCCAAAGAATGCTTTCTGGTTGAGTGTATTTTTTTCTTCAAGAATTACTAAGTTCATGTAAATTGACTTAGCTTCCAAGCCCACGTGACATCTGCATGAAAAAGACTTTTCCTTGGATACACGACTGTCAGGTCACTATCAGCTGAGATAAGTGAACATGTAGTTTTGCATATAGGTCCTCATGCTTGTCAAGCTTTTCCTTTGCGTCCAGTTAAAAGATAAACTTCTAGGTAGCTGATGTAACTCTTATCCTTCGAGACATAGAAGATAATGGATGACTTCACATTTCATTTGTAGGAATTTGAGCCTTCGAATATTTACAGTTTGACTCCCTATTCCATACATCTTTTATGTCGTTATCCACAATCTTTTAGTCACTGGTGTGTAATGGTGATCTCTGAGACTGTCCTCCATTCAACCTGTTAAATAAAGAAAACTCCAAAAGATTTCTTTACATAGATTTGTTTTTCTTGTTGAATGAGATGAATATCAGTAGGCGTATTAATTCTTTATTCGTAGACTACTATTCTACTTCATTTATCCGTAGAATAGTAATCTCAGAATATCAGTAGAAGTAATATCCTAAGTTGTATCCATAGATGGAACATGACATCCTTAGTTGCATCCATAGATAGAACATGACATCATTAGCTGTATCTGTAGATCAACTATCTTCAGCTTTATCCGTAGATGGATATGATGTCCTCAGCTTTTATCCGTAGATGAGATAAGATCTTCTCAGCCTTTATCCGTAGATGAGATAAGATGTTTTCAACTTTTATCCGTAGATGAGATAAGACTTCCATAGATTTATCCGTAGAACAGATATATTTAGCTTCATCCTCAGATAAAACATCTCTCATCCTTATTGACTCACCACTACTGAGTTGTTTTGGCAGACTTACCACTGAAACACTTGTTGCTTGATTAGACGTCTGTTGGCTTGCTACTGAATTGTTTCCTAACTTGATGACATAATATCTTCCATACATTTGATGTGGCTTTTAGTCCTTGGATAGATAAAGTGCCTTCTAGTTAACTTCCTGATTATCAGCTGCTGTTATTTAGCTTTCTGACTCTCAGCTTCGACATCATGATCAAATTCTTATCTTGAGTATTTTGTTATCATCATTCCAAACGTATCAACCCTAACACAAACCATCCAAATATCAAAACTACATTCATATAGGCACATTTCCTAGTTTTTCAGGCACATTTCCTAGTTTTTCAAAACCTTGGTAATTCTTTCCTTGTGCTGCTTGCCTTAGAGCCTTTTTTAGATCTTCACAATAGGTCCCCAAGTGCTGCAACTTCTGTTTTAGCTCGCCAAATGAAGATCCCATTTCAGAAACTTCTATTAATGCTGCATCTCTAGTTGTGGTGTGGCTTTCCTTACGCTAGCAATGTGCCAAGACAAAGCCATCTTCCCTCATTCTTCTTCCCTTTGATTTCACTTTTAACTACTTGGAACAACAATAACCCTGCAATAAAGAGAGATAGGAAGACAGATCCAGTACCGTTTACATTTGCTAAACTCAATAACACTGCAATACAAGAAAACAAAGGGATCCTACCCAATTAAGCTATTCTACACTTCTAACATGCCAATCATTCTTCAGTTTGCACTTGTGTCCAACCTTTATTTCATCTCTCAGTTGCTGTACAGGAAGTACAATGGCAATTTCTTGGTTAATCTGTTGGGAAAGTGGCAAGAATCTGAATATTCAGGTCAATCTGTCCCAGTTGACGGTCTTGCTTTACTATGTGATTGCACCATCAAGCTTAGTGGATATGGCAACCAATCCTTTCCACGCTCTCGTCTACATTGTGTTCATTCTGTCAATCCTTTCAACCGGTACATTCCCACAGCAGTTGCCTTTGGAGGTATCTGTATTGGTACTGCTTTTGTTATTATATTAACTTAAAAAGTCATAATGAGGCAAGTGATGTAACCTTTAATGATAACTCCACCAGGCACTTGTCCACTGCTTCTCCAAAACTTCTGTTCCATTTAAGGACATTGGCATCTGAACCTTTGTAATGACAGTGAGTGAATTGGTGACCTTGACAATATCAAGCTGCATATCAGGTTGTTTTTGTACATTCTTATTATCAAGATGCTTTACCAATATCGTAATAATAAGGTGTGTATAGTGCCCTGAAATCATGTGTTAAAAGAAGTATAAGGATCCATCCAGTAACTGCAAAAGATTTCTAAGATTATCCATGATAAGAAAGGTTTAGGATTCCAAAACTATAAAACAATAGATGAAAAAGGTAACATAAATACCAGAATCATCCATCAGAGACTGCAGGTCTTTAAGGACTGGTAAAGCAAGCCCATCTGCATGTGTGTATTGTGCCCTGTAATGAAAATAATTATTTTAACGATACAAACAACACAAAAGATTCCAAACGTAACATTTTGTATGGTTGAGATAAAAGGGAATATAATCACTCAGGAACTTTGTGGCAACAAATTACTCTGTAACATTTAGTTCGCCTTTATCATCCACAATCATTCCCCAAGATGGAACCTTCGTCAAGATCTCTGGTGATCCAGAAGCATGGTCTTCAACTTTACCAACTTTACTTGGTCTTTCATAATTCTCCAAGACTACTATCAGAGCTCTTTAGTGCTCACAATTTACAGAACACAGTCAACGGTTCCACCAACAGGCCAGATATCAACACGATTTTTATAAACAAACAAAAAACGAAGAGAAAAAAAAAAGAGAAATGCAGTCATTAATTATTTTGACAACGCGGAGTTAACTAATTAATGTACATATTACAACACTGTGTAAATTAAGCGGCAAGTCAAAAAATCACGTTTAGCAAGATGAGGTATGAACGAGTTCTTAAAACAATACCACAATATAAAGGGGGTTCTTAGTTTTGGTGGTACGACGTCACCAAAAAAGGCAGCTTCTTCAGCCATCCTGCACAGGACTCTGCACACAATCTCTCCCAGATACATGCCAGAAATGATTTTTTCAAATATCTGCAGTAAAAAGACATAAAAGTAATATTAGACTGACATCAATTAGAACAAAATTTTGAGTAAGGCATTTATCAAATAGGTGGTGAGCAGACCTTTTTGGAAGCAACAGACAAGCAACAACGTACGGTTCCAAGCTCCGAGCTCCAGATCTGTTAAATTAATTGAACAATTACGTTATTTCAAATTAAAAAATGACGTAATATTGAAAGGGGGTTTATAAAATCATTTTAATACTGAAAGGGGTTGATAAAATTGAACTAATAATGAAAGAGGTTTGATAAAACTGAACTAATACTGAATAAATTGAAAGAAAATTAGAGAATCGAACAATTTCAGAGGCTAATTGAAGAAGGGAGCAGATTAGGGTTCTTGAAGAAAAGCGGGGGTGTTTGATTTTTATGTTTTTGTTTTTTGGGGGTGGGTTTATGTTTTTTTATTTTTATGTTTTTAGTTTATGGGGGAAAAGAGGGATAAACATGAGCTAAATTTGGTTAAGGGGGGAATATTTTGTTAAGGGGGAAAAGAAAAAGGGGGAAAGCGCGGGTTTATTTTTTTTTAATGAGGTTTAGAAATCGTTTATTCAAATAAGCGATGTGTAGATTCCTGTTAGACATCACTTTTTGTTTTTCCGATGTAAAAGACACTTTTAACATCAGTGGCTTTTCTAACCGATGTCTAAAGTGTGATGTCTAATCTGGTTTTTCTAGTAGTGATCCTATAGTAGTACACCCAGGAGGAAGATCAACCAACTCCCAAGTTCCGTTAGAAACAATAGAGTCGATCTCACTCTTTACAACACCTTTCCAGTGCCTTGACTCCGAAGAATCCATGGCATGTCGGAAAGTTAAAGGTTCATCCTCGACATTGTAAGTGACAAAATCACTTCCAAAGTCCTTGACTACCTTTGCACACTTACTCCTTCTAGGTTCCTCTACTTCATCAGGAGTAGAACTACTATCAGGATCTGCCCCCACATTTGTCATCCTTTCCACATGATTAGGAATAGAACTCGATGTGTGAGTGGGATCATCATTAGAAATACCGTCTATACTTAAAGAATATGGCAGTTATATATATTTATATTAACAAGAACATGCAGATAAAACCAATTAATAAAACAAACACGAAGGTCGAAACAAGAATATAATTAGAGACTGTAAATAACAAGATAAGAAAGAACACTTATCTATGTCAGTCTATAGTGGTTCGAGAAGTCAAACCAGTAATAGACAAAAAGACAAAACTAGTAATAGACAAAAAGATTGTCAAACTCTGTCTATACTATTTTGGTGAAAGTTGGCATCTTGTGATCTTCTCTTGTTTTGCATACTGCCATATCCATATCTTTAGTTCACTTTGACTATCTCTCTAAGCTTCTGTGTAGGCTTTCCAGGTGCATACTGCAACGATTGAGACCATTGCATATGCCTTGGTTTAATTTGATTCTTTGTCTCCAAAACTTTTTCTGTTGTTGATTAGATATTCTTCTAAGTCCCCCATTCGATATCTCTGGAATACTTGATTCAATATCTTGACTTCTCGAATTGACTATCTTCACTTCTCGAATCAACATCCTTAATACTTCTTGAATCAATATATTGACTTATCGAATCCTTGACATATCGAATTAGTTATAATGACTTCTCTAATCCTTGACATCTCGAATCAGTATAAAATGGATTTCTAATTCAAGACATCTCAAATTAGTGTATTTTGACTCCACTAATTGAGACATCTCGAACCAGTTATATTATTACTTCTCGAATCAGTATACTTGACTTCTCTAATCTTCAATGCAGCACTTCTCGAATTGGTGACTTCTCGAATTAGTTCATTTTGGACTTCTCTAATCATGACTTAGCCAAATTTCAATCTCCATTTTTACAACACTTTTATTCTTCAAGTTGTCTTCAAATATCTTGAGGCATGATCGAGTAATCTTCTTTCAAGTAATATTTTAGGACTTATTTTAATGGTTATAGTAGAGAGGTTACAATTGAACTAAGTACAAGTATAGAACCTTTGGAAACAAAGGGATCCCCTAGTTAAAGGGTCATGTAAGTAACACAAGGTGTTACAATACTATATAGGCTTGTTATTAGATGTTTACAGAAATGTCTCTATGACTAACATACATGTTTTAATTATATTCATTAATTTTAACGTAGTATTTACTTTTCAATATCGTAAAAATTAAAATGACGACATTTATTTATTTATTTTATTAGTTTTAATTAAATAATTATATTTATCATTTATATTCTTAAATTTGAAATTGATTTTTCTAATTTAAGGTTTAAATTTTGAAATTCGAATTTTCTTGGAATAGATTTTTTAAAATGCCAACATTTATTGTTTATGTCTTAAATTAAATTTTTAAATAATTAGTTTTCAAATATGAAAATTGTTTCTTTGTATTTGAACTTTAAAAATTTTAAATTGAATTGTTCTATTATATGTTAATTATTCATATATTATATATTTATTTAATTTATGAAGTTAGTGTCATATATGATGATATTTTGTGCTTATGCGTGATAGTGTCATATGTGATGATATTTTGACAATTTATAATGAAATTTTGACTATATATAATGGTTGTTTTGTGTCGTTAATGGCGATTTGTGTTATTTTTGGATGACTATTACTTTATCTTAAAATTAAAAATTCTATATAAGGGATAATTTTTGGTTTATAATGTATGTTGAGTATGAGTTTCACTAGAAGATAATATAGAGAGGGGGCGGGGGGGGGGGGGGGGGGGGGGCTGAATATATTATCTGTTAATTCTTTGATTATCTTCGTTTTGGATCTTTAAAACTTGTAGCTTAAATATGTATGTTGTAAACAAAATATTGCGGAATAAAACAACACACAAATTTACTTTTAAATCTAAGATTGTATTAGATTAAAAGATGCTACAAACTGTGAACTCAAGAATGAATTCTCAGCTTCGTTTTTCTCAGAGAGATACAACTTGTGTGTGTATATGAAAAATTTAACAACTAAAGCTATGAGTTTGTATACTTATAACATGTACACAACTCACGAATACAAAAGTAGTACTGGACAAAAAGCTTGTCAAACCATGTCTATACTATTTTGGTGAAACCAAGGCGTCATGTGACTTTTCTTTGTTTTGTATACTGCCAGATCCACTTCTTTAGTTGTTCCTCCTTACTGTCTCTCTGAGCTTCTGTGTAGACTTTTCCATGTGCACTCTACATCAATTGCAGGTGCCTTGGCTTATCTGTAGATTTTTCTATCATTCGTATCTTTGTTGAATTTTGTCTTTGGCGTACTTGAGAATTGACTAAGTGATTGATTCAAGAACTACTCTTTAAATTGCTTGACATCTCTGAGTTCTCGATCAAGTCTATTTGAGATATCGAACCATACTTCTCGAATGAGCCTTTATTTCTAGAATCCTTGAGATGTCGAGTAAGCTTTTGACTTGAGAGGATCTTGACATATCGAATGAGACAATGCACTTCTCAATTCATTGACATGTCGAATGGTACACTTTACTTCTGAAACCTTTGAGAACTCGAGCAAGTAAAATGTATCTGACATCTCGAATAGAGCAAAATACTTCTCGATTCCTTGACATCTCGAATCCTTGACTTCTCGACCAATACAATCATACTTCTCGAACTTGTACTTAGTGAGAATTTCAGTCTTCAAACACCAACTTCTTTATTTTGTAGTCTTCATCTTTAAACTTGAGGCATGATTAAACAATCTTCTTTCAAGGGTTATTGCATGACTAATTTTGTACATTGCAGTGATTTTGATATCTAGACCTAAGTGCAGTTCTACTGACAGATAAATCTACAAGATGTTCATAAAGTAATACACAGTATTACTAGATAGGTAGGCTTGTTATTTATAGGTACAGACATGCCTCTATGACTAACAATGTATATCAATTAGTATCAATAATTGTCAATTAATTCTTTTCTTAGATTGACTTATGTTAATTGCTTTTTTAAAATTTTGTTTATTACATAACATTCATAATATACTCATCTTCTTTATCATGTCTTATCAATTATGTGTACTTAAATTGGTATCTTTCCAAAAAAATCCATTTTGTTTTAATCTTTTACTCTTTTATAGCAATTTGTTTTTGTAATACGTATCTTAATATTGAATTTATATGATTTTTTGGATCTCTTTACTCTTGCTTTCATATTTGAAGATTTTTTTTCTAAATTTTTGGAAACCTGTTTACATGTCTTTTAATTAGATGATAAATATTTTTTGATAAAAGAAGCCCTTTACGGCTATTGTGTTTCGATACAATTGATCTACGTGACAAAAAAGTAAATATCGGTGAGTAAGTTAAAAATTCAAAATAATACATATTTTAGAGCATCTCCAGTGGCATAAAGTCCTTAACTAAAAATTTATGTGGCATACTATAAATAAAATTATAGAGAATATGAAAAAAAAATTGCACTCCAATGGGATATTACCTGTTGTGACACCCTTGTACCTTATCATATTTTAAAATTATTCATGTATAACTTGAAAATCAATTCTCAAAGTAGCGTATTATATATCCTCTATATAACATGAATTGTATCCTTAAATATTTTACTTACGGAAGCTTACAAAACTTAATTAAATTATTTAATGCAAATGCTGAGGTAAAAGAACTCTGGAACACTAACTGACCGACCACAACTTATCCTCGGAGGCTCTAGGGCTCAAAGGCTCTTTTCCAATATTTTTACCCCTAAGACTCATTTATTAGATATTCAACATATATTTACATATTCATGTCTGCTTGCATTTACCTTATAGATATTATGCATGTACTTTTCATTAACAGACTACACTTAAACACTTCACACCAAAAAATATACACATAAAATTTAATTAATATACGAAACTAAAATGCATATAAATTTAAATATCTGTTGAAAATGCATATTTGTGTGCACTTTTGGAACATATATGTGACATTACCCTTATATAAAATTTTAGACAACCTCCTTACATCGGCCATAATTGCTGAACCTTTGAAGATCTATATCAAAACTTCACATGTTCTGTTACCATATTAAAATAATGTATTATATTTATAACAACTAGAAATAACGATATCATACCATTTTTAATAACCAACTATTATAGTCAACTACCGAATAAAATAAGAAAAAGTTGGCTGCAACAAAGTTAACAAATTAAAGTGCTTTTATTTTCGTACAACAATATATTCTCAAGTAAAATTTCCATTACAACAGTTGAAATTCACTTTTCAATTAAAAAAGGCCCAAAGACCGAAATCTACTCACCTTGTTACAAGCCAAGTAACCATACACACAAAACTAAATATTAACTTTACCAAAACTCATCCATCACAAGCTAGAAACTCATTTATATATGGTGAAAATTGAAAAATGCGATGATACTCAAAATTCGGGTTCCAATGTAAGCTCGCTAAATATTATTCAACTGCTTTGATATATATGCAGATATCTTTCTTGGTTTTATTTTATATTTGTCTTAAGAGTTGATGCTTATTATTTTATTAATCAAAATTTAAAAGTTAAATCTCTTTGATATGATATTGAAATATTTATAAAATTTACACGGTTGAAGCAATCAATAATATGTTAAATTGTATGCTTAGTGTATATAATTCAATCCTTGATAGACACAGATGTAAAGCTATGCCTAGTGCATATAATTCAATCCTTGTAAACACACACCATTCACACATTCTAAACATACTTACACATAGCTCATACACACATGTTATTCCATGCATATTTGCATAATCAATTTGATGGATGCATTTTTAAGTATTATAAAAAATCTGTGTCCAGTAGCCGACGGCACCCCCTCCGATCTCCCGTTCCTCGTCGGCGACGTTCGTTGTATATCACTATCAAATGTGTCTATTATGAGGTTCTCTCTCTCTCTCTCTCTCTCTCTCTCTCTCTCTCTCTCTCTCTCTCTCTCTCTCTCTCTCTCTCTCTCTCTCTCTCTCTCTCAGGTCAGTATTTCTTAAATCTCCTTTCAATAATATAAATATAATATATATGTATATGTATATATATATATATATATTGGTTTGTGAATATATATCATATGTATATTCTTGATCATAGAATTGAATTAGTTTATGTTGATAATTGTTTGATGATTATTAATATGATTTGTTTACTTAGTTTTGTGAGTTTTGTTATAATTATGCAAATTCATGATATGTATTTCATTGTTTTGATCTGGTAGATTTTAACGAAGATCAAGTGTGTGTCAATTATCTTGTTCAAAAAGTGTTTGTCCCGATTCTTCATCTTTAGTCTCAAGATTCTTTTGATTGTCATGCTTAGTTACAATTGACGTGGTTCATCTGTTAAAATGTTTAAAATGTATTATTATTCTCTGATACATGAATTATGCGATGCATTAGATGTTTACTTAAGCCAAATGTTTATATGATTCATGCCTATTAGCTGTTATTTTGCTAATCTATTCTATATCTAATACTGGAACATGATATTTTTGGGGAGTGATTTTATTCGCGTGAGATTACATTCTTACCCTTCTAACCCTTTAGTTAAGTCTAAAAATATTATGACATAGCAAAGAATCGAACCAATGACCTTCTACACAATTGAACTCATGTCATTGCCAATTGTGCTACACCTTGTTTTGAGATAACTTTCAAACCTCTTATTATATAAACCACATTTTCTCCCATTTTTTCTGATTTTTATTTTTGAGTAAATAAATATTGGTTTATATCATTTCTAGAATATTGAATAGTATATAGTTACTCTAATACTCCAACATACACTTTTTGGGGAAATATTTTATTCTACGGTTCAGCCACATTAGTATATTTATACATTGTACTCATGTCCTACACGAAAATTTTGAACACTTCTTTAAGCGCATAGCTGACTTCAATTTGAGTTTTCACTTATGCTCAAAATATTTTGGTGTTCTTCCTTTGCAAGCGAGTTAGAGGTTTGTTAGCATTATACATGTGTCGAAATTATAATAAACCTTGATAAACATATAATAACAACTGTTTTATAATTTTTCTTCCATTATAAACAACTAGTGTTTTCTTGCCCGCGTTCCGCGCACGGGCTTCCAATTTTATTTATTTATTAACTATATCACATCCTTTTGATTTATTTAATGATAAAACCTATAATTATAATTTATAGGTAGAAATTTGTTTTGTAATTGTTTTTTTTTTTACGATAAATTAATCTTTTTGCTTGCAACATTTGACCTTGAGTTTACTTGCTGTTAGGAGAAGGTGGATTTGATGTTGATAAAAGTATTAAAATATTTATAATGTTTTTTTATAAAATATATTTAAGATTTTGAATTTGGATTTGAAGGTGTCTTTCGAGATATGGTGGTAGCTCATAAGGAGCTATGAAGATATAAGACGTGTTTGAAAGATATTTGAGAAATTTTTAACTTTGTAAATCTTGATTCAAATTGTCTGACTCAATTAAGTCAATGATTATTTTTATTTTAGAGAAAACAAAAGTGATTTATTAGTAGATGTATAGGACCGTTAATATAAAATTTGATTTGATAAATTATGTACATTTTATTTTTTATTTTAGAGAAAACAAGTTATACTTATAAGTAAATATAATTATTTTCAAAACTCACCATTTAAGTTTCAAAAAATCTTGGTCAATCTGATAAATTATTCAAAATTTAAATTTAAATTTAAATTTTTTTATCAAAAAAAGATCCAAGATGATTTATTTTCTTTTTTAACATAATTTTGCACGGGCTTCCAATTTTATTTATTTATTAACTATATCACATCCTTTTGATTTATTTAATGATAAAACCTATAATTATAATTTATAGGTAGAAATTCGTTTTGTAATTGTTTTTTTTACGATAAATTAATATTTTTGGTTGCAACATTTGACCTTGAGTTTACTTGCTGTTAGGAGAAGGTGGGTTTGATGTTGATAAAAGTATTAAAATATTTAAAAAAAAAATTATAAAATATATTTAAGATTTTGAATTTGGATTTGAAGGTGTCTTTCGAGATATGGTGGTAGCTCATAAGGAGCTATGAAGATATAAGACGTGTTTGAAAGATATTTGAGAAATTTTTAACTTTGTAAATCTTGATTCAAATTGTTTGACTCAATTAAGTCAATGATTATCTTTATTTTAGAGAAAACAAAAGTGATTTATTAGTAGATGTATATGACCGTTAATATAAAATTTGATTTGATAAATTATGTACATTTTATTTTATATTTTAGAGAAAACAAGTTATACTTATAAGTAAATATAATTATTTTCAAAACTCACCATTTAAGTTTCAAAAAATCTTGATCAATCTGATAAATTATTCAAAATTTAAATTTAAATTTTTTTATCAAAAAAAGATCCAAGATGATTTATTTTCTTTTTTAACATAATTTTGTGATGATTAGATAACTTAAGTGATAAATATTTATATCATGTCGTCTGATTGATGTACCAATTAAATAATAAGAAATACTACATGATTAAGCATTAAGAAATTAAAACTAAGAAATTTTCATCGTATAGTAGAATCTTACACATGCATATATCATTGATTTATAGGGAAAAAAACGTATATTGAGATTAAAAAAATTAAATTAAGTTAATTAATTTTGAATTATATTAAAATCAAAATTGAATATTGATTTGATAGTGTTCAAGGAAAAGAAAATAAATTGAGAGGATCAAAGAAAGGAATAGAATTTTTTTGAAGATCTAATTTTTGGATATACCAAATGTAAAGATGCTAATGTGCATAACTTAATTTATTTGTGGTAATCTAAAATTTGATTTCAAAACTTACCATAATTAGTGAAAAAAACAATAAAATGCATGATTGATTGTGATAACCATATTTAATTAATAACATTAATATTAAATTTATAACAATGCTGACGTGGCTATTTTTAAAATTATTTTTGAAAGTGAAATTACCTTCTTACCCCTTTAAAATTGTTCGGAAATTATTATATACATAGATTACAATCAAGGAAGCAAAATACCACAAATAATATACCAATGAAACCTATTATTTAAAGCAAACCCGTGTCTTGCACGGGTTAGGGAGCTAGTTGTATTTAATTCATTAAATATTGATTTGTAACCTCCCTAGTGATTTATGCATGGTTAGTTCGTAACTGATATCTTAACCGATAATTAACTACGAGTCATGCTAGAAAACCAAACAAATTTTCCAAAAATGTCTCCAAATGATGTGACAAATTTGAGTTGGCAAAATGGAGAGTTTTAATTGGTGGGGCTCATATGAATGCACGCGGGGTCCATATTACTAATTATTTTATTAACCAATTACAAGGAGACATGTGGCATTTGAAGACTTTTTCGGTGAATTTGTTTAGTTCCCTGGCATTTCTCATTGACTATTAACATTTGTCTTTATCCTGTTGTTTGAACAATAGTTATTCAAATTTGTATTTAATTTATTTTCTATGTTAATTATTCAGTTACTTTTGATGATAACATTTATTTTATTCATTAGTTTTAAATGAATTTTTTTGATTATCAACCATATTTATAACTATTTTGTTCTTTAAAAATATATAATTTTAGAAGCTTATTTTTTTTACCTTTAAGAGATAATTAAGTTTTCGTACTATTTATGGATGGCCATAATTGATGTATTATTTTTTGTACGGTAATCGGGTGTCATATTGATGGCTTGTCTATTTCTTATATGATTTTTGGACTTAAGTATTCAATTGCATTTTTATGTTTTATGTTTTTAAATGGTTTTATATAATGAGGTATCTAATCCAAGGGACTCCCTTTGGTTAGATTTATATTTTGGTTACTATAAATTATGTAAAGAATAATATAATTACTATTTTAAGATTAATTTTATTTATTTCTGTTGATGATTTCAGGTGCGTTGACACACTAGATATTTTTTTTAGAACATTAAAGTGTTATTGTCTAAATGTTCGGCACAATATGCGTGTCTTTCGGTTAAATGATAAACTTTCTTGAATAATAAAATTCATTTTTAAGGATATTGTGTCTTTATACAATTTATGTACCCCTTACAAAAGAGGTGCTCAACAAATCTATACTATTATCTAATAGACGAAATATTAAAAGTTTGGTTTGTCGTACCAGTTTTTTGGTACATCATATTTTTACTTTATTATCCTTACTTATTTATAAAAAAAATATTAAATAATAACATTACCTCTTTATAACCAATTACATTTTCAGCTAAAACACATTATAGATTTTTTCTAACAAAACCCCTCCTTTTTAAAAAATATCACGGGCAATTACCGTTTTCAACTTATTTTTTCTATTTGTCTTACTAAAATGAAAATCCCTCTTTTTTTTCTAAAATTATCACACGTAAGCCCTTTACTTATTTATTTTAAACCTATTTTAATACTTTTAATTATTAATTTTTTTTACATATTTTAAAATGCTTACTTATTTTTTTAACAAATGCAAATAATAGAATATTAAAACATAAATAATGTAATAACAATTATTAAAAATAATCCATGCCGCAGTTTTATATAATAATAGTATTTTATATTATTTTAATTACTCATTTTAGTCGTCAGTGATCCTCTTGGAATTTATAAGTTGATTATTGATATTGCCGAACATGCCCCTGACCATCGGTTGAACCGATATATAATTGAAAGTCTAAAACCGGTGGGGAGAGAGAGAGAGAGAAAGAGAGAGAGAGAGAGAGAGAGATTAGGGCTGGACAATTGAAGATCGTAATCGAGCTGAAATGGGAGGTGGAGGACATGGTGGCATTACATACAAAGGTGTGACTATTCATCAACCTAAGCGATGGCATTCTGTTACCGGCAAGGGCATGTGCGCCATGATGTGGTTACTACCCTTTTCTTAACCTCACCTCATTTCTTCATTTTTTCTGTTATTTCTCTGATTCTCTTGATTTTATCCGATCCGCGATGCAGCTCTGTGTTATAATCTTATTGCGATTCCTATGATATTGATTCATGATTGCATCTTTAGTTTACTTTTATACCAACATCTAATTATGACTATCTATTTCTATAGAAAGATTGTGTTGCTAATGAATGAGTAAATGAAAATTACATTATTTTTCTTACTTTAAAATTTTGTTGCTTCATATTCATAAACGCAGCTGGTATCGATTGTAAGCTTCCAGTTTTGATTTGTGTTTCTTTTTGAAAGAAGTGACTTTTTGATTATTGGGCGGCCTACTGTTATGTTCCTAATAATTAGATGACATATGGAAAAACGAGTGGCGGATACAGAAATTTAAGAATGGTGTGTCACCTATATATTATCTATACATTGTTGGCTTAATTTTTGTAGGTTCGGGAATCTGGATATTAGGCATATTTGATATTTTCATTATGTTATGTCAATAACAAAGCAAATACATATTTACCCCCAAATTTGCAAGTTAGCACACAATTGGCAATCTCTATAATTCACCAATGACACTCGTACTGAAATTTACACTTCATTTTCAAACTAAGCATTTGGATGACCTAGAAATGAATTTAAATAATCCGAAGAATGAAGATGGAGTTTGGATCATATGGAGGATTGGTATGTAGAATAGAGAGTTAAAAATATAAAATGAAGGAGTCGGGACAATAAGTTGATCAGAAGGAGAGGCTCGAGAGCACAGAATATAATATTCAGTCTATAGATAGGGCTGGAGAAAAAGTTGGAAAAAATATATAATGCGTATAGATACGTCCGCCACTGGGGAAGAACAACGATGTAGTTTGGTGCTTGATATTAATAGAATTTGTTTCTTACCAGTCAGCCATGTGTAGTATGACTACTACCTTTTCATTTATTAGAAATGGCCATCTGGTTTTGTGCTAGTTTCATTTTAGTACTGCATCTTGCTGATGTAACTGAATAGTTGCAGTAACATTCTGTGCAACTGTGATCTAGTGCAACTGTTTTTCTTCACAGATTACTATAGGTAGATAACTTATAGATTATTAAACATTTCTTTTCGCCAACTGACTTGCATAGCACACATAATGTTTTTCTGTATATGCTTTTTTGGATGATTTGAGTAATATAACTCTTCATAGAAGAAATATAAAGTCAGTTGCTAAAATAGGTATAAGATTTGTAGTGCATTCGTGTTTCAGGTTTTGGATTTTGTACAGGGCTAAGCAAGACGGTCCTGTAGTATTGGTGAGTAGAAGTGTTTTGTTTCTTCCAGCTGTGATTATGTAGCTTTTAGTTATTAGTCTCTCTGACTTTATTGGCATTTCCTATAGGGCTGGAGACATCCTTGGGAAGGCCATGATGATCATTCCAGTGGCCATGGGCATTAGCTTCGGGTATGTTTTGTTGGATTCCTGTCACAAATTTTTTATTCTGAAGTACATTTGATTTTTTGATCTTCAGCGGGATCATTTGTTAGCTTAAAAGTCGATCATTTGACCAATCAGCTGCCTTATGGCATATATAGGTTAAAAGATAATAGAGTGCAGTCTGTGTATGCAAAAGTTGCAATCTGTATACAGTTTTGATGTTCATGTATGTGTTTTAGGGGATTTGATTAGGAGAACTTCATTATCTTTGATAAGCATGATTGTTTACTTGAACATGAAACCACCATAGTGAAGGTGTCTAAGCTAAGAACAATCTGATATTGTAGAATGATTCTTCTCTTTAAGTCACTGGAAGCTTCCTCAGCTGTGGATTTGAATGGCTAGTTTTGTCAGTTACCTGGACAGATACAAACATTTGGCCATCTCTATCTCGTAAACCCGTGATAATTGAGTTCACAATAAGCTTCAAATTTTTGTTCATTACTTAAATAAAGTAGTTAAATCATTCTAAATATCTTTAAGTTTTACACTTCGACTGAGGAGTGAGGAACTCCACCTCCATTATTACGAAGGTAGTTTTCTAAAGAGATGGTTCAAGGATGGGATTCAGATTTTTGTGTTCACGGATGTAGTGGTGTCTTGCTAATTGAAATAGGCCTATGCTACCCAAATACTAACTTGGAGTGGAATGAACCATGACGTAAACTTTGTTGGATGATTCCTTTTCAAAATGGAACAATATGTCGTATCCAGATGAGCTGTTTATATTTTCTTTTACATTTGAAGTAAAAAGAATGAGATCGTAGTATCATATATTGTGTTCTTACACTGGTTTCAGGTATCCTTTTGAATTGCTGAAGGATAAAGCACACAACGCCCTGCTGGGAAACTTGGGACAGATGGTATCTGGACTTGTAGTTGTATGTTGAATAAATTTACTGCTGTATTACACAATGTTGGACCCTTGTTGATCTTAATATGGTTAATCTATTTAAAGTGATACAACTTTACAATATCTGCCGATGCTATTCCTTATGTTGCTATATAAATTTGTTATTGTGTGTCCTCGCAATACCGACTTTTGAACTAGAGAATTAAAACGTAAAAGAAGTCTTTGATAACCTTGTTAATTGTTATGGAATCTGTTTAAGAAACATCTAATTGCAGGATCCTGAAAATATTGTTCAGAAACCTGTTAACTTTTCACTTTTTAGATGTGGACAATGGTTATACTCCCTCTCTTCCAGAAAAGAAGTTGATTTGAATCATCAAAACTTCAAAATCATACCTATAAACTTTATAATCATACCTATATTTATTAATTGAAAGGGAACATTTTGTAATTCGATAACCGAACTCTATGTTGACAGTAAAGTAAGAACTATATCCCTTGAATAAGAAGTCGTTTGTGCAATAGGAAACTGATGACACTTGTTTTGTCAAAATACATTCCAATTCAACTTAAACCCTGGTGAATAAACCCTGGTTCGAATTGTCAAAAGAATAAAAAAGTTTCCGTTGCCGGGACTTGAACCCGGGTCTCTCGGGTGAGAGCCGAGTATCCTGACCAACTAGACTACAACGGATGTGTGTTTTGTTTTCATAATTCATTTTAATAGTCAATATAATATTGATGAGCGTGTAGTTTAAACACAATTTCTATTTTAAGGTTGGCAAGGGACGCAGCGGCAGCTTGGAAAGAAATAAATTTAATTTAATTTTCTTAGAAAATTCACATGAACTTTTCATATATTTTAGTTCCAAGTTCGAAATTATGTGGTTTAATCCGAAAAATCTACGAGTATGTAATGAGTTTGGAAAATCTGCACAAAAGTGTTGCTAGAAGATATATAACGAGTCTGGATATGATATTGAACTTTATCCCATGATATATATTCAATGAAAGTTTACTCATTTATGTACAATGAAAGATCCATTCTATAATTATACAATGCAATGCATTGGATTTGGACCTAATCATTGAGTTCACTGGAAACTAATGGTTGAGTGCATTGAGAATAGAGACTCTAGTCTTGATCAAAGATCTAAAAATACTGTCTAAATCTTTCTCACATTGTTGCAAGTTCATGTCCAGTGCCATCAAACCCTTCTGCGTTTCTTGAATCATCAAATGATCAGACTGCATGTCGATTTTCTGCTTGTAAATTGCTTTTATATCCATTTGCATTTTTTGAGCTTCATTCGTATTGTCTTCACCGACTCCATGTACACGTTTGGATTGCGTTGAGTTGAAAAGTAATGACCAACGGTTTTGCTTTATTGGACAGGCTGATGAAAACAGGGACTGAAACATAGTTGCACTGACTTCTTCTACTTGTCTCAGGAGGCTCACAACAGCAGAAGTCTGATTTCTTTTCTTATTTTGTGCATTCGTAAAACTATCCAGGCATTTAGAAACCATTTTGTTGACCTTTTTCATACATATTAAGTAGCTTCCAAGTTTTCTTGACATATCAGCTTCTCTTCTTCGAAGAGATGACTCAAGATCTTGCACAGAAGCTCTCATTTGTGAAAATGCATCTTTCATCGTGTTGCACAAATCCAATAGCCTAATAGATGCACCAAGAACTTCCTCAGAATCGCTAGAATGCATAATTGGCGATTGAAGCAAATCATCAAGACATTCATACAAGTCTTTATGGCCATTTACTTTATTGCATAGTGATGAAGTGGATGTGGCATCTGACGACCTTAGTCTGCACAGAAGCTCCTCTATGTTTGCGGCCGAAGGGTGTGGTATTGACGGTAATCTGATAGAACGAGAATGGCCATTGTTTCTAGTGGTTGCAGTATAGGCTTCCATGTTATACAGCAGATAAAGAGAAGAACTCAATGAAATCTTAAGTCCAAATGTTGGTTTCATCTAACCTTTGCCATTGGCACCTTTTATATAAAGACAAGGAGACAAGAAGAATCGTATTGGCCTTTCATCTGCTGTACCCATTCCTTGCTATATAATTCAGGATCGTTTCAACTTTGTTTGCATTATTATCTAATAAGAAACTTTTATATAATCATGCACGATTGGATTGAAGTCTTCCAGACACCACGATTTTAATCATGGAGTGGTTTCTGTTTTCAACCACGAGTGGATTACTGAAGTGAAGTCTTCTAGACATGACAAAACCATCACGGCTCTTGAAAATTGAATTGCTGATGTAGAAAATGTGCATATTTGAATGATGGTATAGCTTTTGCAGACAAAAGGAACCTTATTAGCCTGTCACTGATTAACAATGACCGTGATCCATATATGAAGATCATGCTCATCAGCAATTGGTTAGAACATTTTTTTCAATTAAAATAGTAATGTCCACGGTTAGAATACAATATAAGATCCTGGAAAGTGCCTTCCTCTTAAGGTTTTAGAGTGACTAGTTACTCAACATGGTATCAGAGTTCAGGCTTGCGTTACTCAACACCCACGAGTACCATGCTTCTTAACCACGGGCATAGGGAGGACACTATCTCATCTACTATCCTTGTAATTATGATATAATATATATCTTGATGAAGAAATCAGAAACCTACTGATAGGACATTAAGAATCTTTTCAGCGGTTCTGCGCCGCTCATAATCAGAGTTGTTTAGGCTAACCAGCTAAGTTGACCTGGTTAAGCATATCATAAACATCCACATGGAAGCACTCTGTTATGGATTCATCATATGATTTTTTTACCCATGTAGCAGAATAATATTACCAAAGAATTTCTTATTTTTTCTTCTTTTGTTACATGTTTCTTACTTTTACTTTAAATCATAAGAAAACAGCAATGTAAAGAATATAACAAATCTCGATATGACGTTGAACTCTTTTTATCAGACTGGGCATTTCTTTTCAGCTTGTATAGAGCTTCCAAATTCAATTGTATTTTCTGAACGTCATTGCTATTGTCTTTACTAGCTTCTTACACGCTTCGATTGTGTTGACATGAAAACCATTGACCACCTATTTTGCAAGGAAGACTGATGATAAGAGGGACTCGAATACCGTAATACTGACTCAAGATCAGGTAGTTTGATGATCACGTTTGAAGATCAGGTAGTTCTTCAACTTCTCTTAGCATGCTAACTGTAGATGGAGTCTCAGAGCTTTTGTTGCTGCCTGATTTCTTAGTACTTGTAAAGCACTTGGAAATCATTTTGTTTACCTTATTTATGCAGATCAAATTGCTTCTGATTTTGCTTGATACATTTGTATCTCTTCTTCTAAGAGAAGATTCAAGATCTCGACCTGAGGCTCTCATTTGTAAGAATGCATCTTTGGTGGTGCTGCACAAATCCAACAGTCTAATAGATGAACCAAGAACATCATCGGAACAACTACCTAGTTTTTGTTGCACAAGTGGCAAATTTAGCAAATCATCTATGCATTCATACAACTCTTTCAGGCCACTTAGTTTGTTGCATAGTAATGAAGAGGGCGCGGACTCTGATGACCTTAGTCTGAACAAATGCTCCTCCACATTTGCGGTCGAAGGATGAGGTATGGATGGTAAGCTAATTGAACGAGAATGGCCATTGTTTCTTGTGTTTGCAGTAAAGGATTCCATGTTATATATCAGAAAAAAAGGGAAAGGCCTCAAAGAATTGCCAAGTCCGAAGATTGTTTGGTCTAACCTTTGCCTTTGGCGCCTTATATGTAAAGAAGAGGGGACATATGGAATCAAATTGTGGAAACTTAATATTTTTAAGGTGCTGGACGCCCAGAACTTGCTAAATTACAGATATACATATCTTGATTATAGTAGTGTCTGTAGGAAGAGGAACAATTGCTATCTTATGCTAAAAGAATTATATAGGGAATTTGTAGATTGATATCAAACTGTTGTTTCTCATAACGTATTCACTTTGATTCTAATATACTATGTTATACTGGATTTTCGGTAATGGGCCCTAGACAGGTCCCTCAAGTGATTTGGGTCTAAAGAATGAATTATATTTTAGAGATTGGTGTGGACTGGAATTAGGGCTCGCATCATGAAGCTATGTTGAGCCCAAAATCCTTCCAAGTATGGTGGGCTCGCTTCGTTATGAGTCCCCACCTTGACAAAGGGGTCGCGTTATAATCGGGCTCGCTTCGCTATGAGTTCACTTTGATGGGCTCGCGTCCTTATTTATGAACCCTCGCCCTAAGCTTATGGGCTCTCACCATTATGAAGTAATGGGCTCGTGTTACTTATCAGAAATAAGAATAATTGAACAAAGGTGAGCTCGCACCACTTAAACTACGAAAGGGTAATTTTCATATGTTTTGTGCGATGCGAGCCTGGCCAGCTCGCATCGTGGGTGAAGCCCAAAATATGGAAATTCCTGTTTATGGAATGTTTCTTGGTTGACACGGGACAGACCTACAATCATGGGAAGAAATGCGGAGATGCCGCGAGATTGTAGGAAAACGTGTGAAAACCGGATTATTTATGGGAACTTGAGAAGGATTGATGATCCTTAGACTATTTATGGGAACTTGAGAAGGATTGATGATCCTTGGAACTATTTATGGGAACATGAGGTGGATTGATAATCCTTATGTTATTTATGGGAACATAAATCCTGACTATTTTATGGGCTTGGACTGAATGGGCTTATTCAATGACTTGTTCTCCAAGAACTACGTGAGGCTTGATCCCTATATAAAGGGGTACGTAGGCACCTTGTATGATACACAATTGACACTCGGCAAGTGCAAGAGAAAAAACCCATTCTCTATTCAATTTCTGAGGAGTCATCATACAAGTCTAGCCACAACTTTCCATAAAACCTCCAACACACTGTTGTACGAAATTCTCCTAACAACAATTGGTGCTAGAAGGAGGGGGCTCATTGAGCACTACATCTTAAGGAGAAGGATGTCGAAGAACAACAAGGACGGTGACAAGGGGATGGAGCATAAGAAGGATACCACACCACAAGGAGCGAGGACGGATCCACCACCCCACGGAGAGGGCTCGCCTCGCAAAACCGCCCCTGTCATGCCTCAAGTCGCACCAGTTACACTAGATGGCCAGAAGATCTTAGGCTACCTCGAGGGGATCGAGCTCCAATTCAAAGCTATGAACGCCCGGCTAGCTAAGGTCGAGCAGAACTCAATCAAGAATGCGAAGAGGAAGGCTCGAAGGCTCAAGGGCACTAGGGACAAAAAGGATAAAACCTCTAAAAAACTCATACACGAGTTCGACGAGGTAGCTGATGGACTAAAGAAAGCCGGGTCTCTTGAGGCAGATGAGATATCTCCAAGCCAGGAGGAGCGAGGCAGCCAGGCTCCGAGCGAGCCGCGGCATGAGCCAGCTTCGTCCGAGGCTAGATCTACTAGTGTTTTGGATCGAATTGGGAAGAAGCTAACCGAGCACGATCTAAGGCTTAGATTGGAAAAATCTAAATCTCGGAAGGAGGCGCCAGAGAGGACTCCGCCTAGAATAGAGCGAAGGGAGAGGACTCCGCCTAGAACAGAGCGAAGGGAGAGGACTCCGCCTAGAACAGAGCGAAGGGAGAGGACTCCGCCTAGAACAGAGCGAAGGGAGAGGACTCCGCCTAGAACAGAGCGAAGGACTCCGCCTAGAACAGAGATAAGGGAGAGGACTCCGCCTCGAACTCATAGAACAGAGCGAAGGGAGAGGACTCCGCCTCGAACTCATAGAAGGGAGCGAAGGGAGAGGGCTTCCCCCCACCATTCTAGCGGGGAGGGGTCTAACGAGAGGATTGGAGACCTAAGGGTTGGTGATTTGAGACGCCTTCTGACGCAGATGGAACATGAGAAGAGAGCCCCACCCCCTGCAACGGCCCCATCTCCTTTCACTACTGCAATAAGGATGTCCCCTCTGCCCCCGTTATTTAGAAGCAACCTCGAGCTTGCCTTCAATGGAGATGCGGATCCTGCTGAATACTTGGCCCGTTTCAATACCGAGATGGAGGTCTATCAGGTTCCTGACCTAACTCGTTGTCGATTATTCGCTGCCTCGTTAAGGGGGAGTGCCCAACAGTGGTTTACTAAGCTAGGTCCAGCTAGCATTAGCACGTGGAGACAGTTGGGAGATCTATTCTTAAGGCAGTTTCAGTCCACTCTTCATTATGCCCCCCCGGTGGCTACCCTGGCAAACATTAAGCAGGGGGAAGCAGAGTCCCTGCAGGATTATTTCATGCGATTTAATGCTGAGGTTCCCCGAGTCCGAGGAGCAACAGAAGAAGCCCAGAAGAATTTCCTAATTGCTGGATTGAGGGAGGGCTCTAAATTCTGGAAGACTTTACAGGCTAGGGAACCGGAAACTTTGGCCGAATTTTATGAACAAGCGGAGCCTCACAAAAGGGTTGAGAAATCTATGAGAGACCTAAGAAGCAGTGGCCGAAGGATGGAGAAGAGAGGGAGGTCTTCTAGTCCAGAAGAAAGGAGAAAGACTTTCAGGAGGAGCCCTAGCCCAAAGAAGTTTAACAAGACCAAGGAAAGTAAAGAGACTGGAAGGCCTTACACAACCAAATGGCAGAATCATACCCCTTTGGTGGCTTCCATTGATCATATATATGCCACTTATGCTGGGAAGGGGGTATTCAAGAAAGCCACCCCTCTGACGGAATATAGTAAAAGGGACACCTCTAAATACTGTGCTTACCATGAGTCCACGGGACATCATACGGCAGATTGCCGACAGCTAAAGGATGAGATTGAGAATCTGATTCAACAGGGAAAGCTAACGGAATGGGTCGTGAAGGAAGTACGGAAGCATAAGTCTGAGTACCATCAGGTGCCTCCTCCACCCCCAATAGCAAAAGATGGTGACAAGGAGAGGACTGACAGGGCAGATAGCATTCATGTTATAATTGGAGGACCTCATGTGGGAGGAGATAGTAAGAAAGCTATGGAGAGATATGCTCGAGAAGCAAAGGACCGCCCTTTAACCAATGTTCATCGTCTTATCTGTTCACAAAAGAGAAAGATGAAATCATGTTTAGTGAAGAAGATGCCAAATGGGTACACCATCCTCATGCTGATGCTCTAGTGGTAAGGATAAAAATCGGGTCTACTAATGTATATCGGGTGCTGGTGGACAATGGGAGCGCTGTAAATGTCTTGACCTACGACACTTACAAAAGACTTGGATTCCTGGACAGAGAGTTGGCCTCAAGCGGAAACCAGCTCTACGGGTTCACCGGGGCTTCAGTAGGAATTCGGGGAACAATCCAACTACCGGTCAGTTTGGGAGACAACCCCTACGTGGCCACACAAATTGTCACTTTTACTGTGGTGGACCAGCCGTTTGCTTATAACGCCATCATTGGGAGACCACTCCTTAAGGAGATGAGGGTAGTTACCTCTGTCTATCACTTAACCATGAAGTTCCCAACTCCTACAGGTGTCGGACAAGTAAAGGGATGCCAATATGACTCAAGAGTATGCTACAACCAAGCCGTGAAAGGGGCAGAGAAGTTAGATGTTCGACGAGAAGTGGTAGACCTTAGAGAACCGGAGCCTGTGGAAGATAGTGAGGAAAAGAAAAGGAAGCGTGTGGACACCCTCATGATGGATGTCTGTAACATGATATCTATAGAGGAACTCCCGGAAGACTACTTCGAGAGCCTGGGAATTGAAGTGGAGCCTAGGCCCGGAGCCTTAATGATGGAGCCCTCCCAACCCATAATGACATTGCAGGAAGGCATAGTGGAGGAGGCCAGCGATGATGAAGAGAGCCCGGAACAGATAGCCTCCAGATTGAATAAAGTAAAATGGATGAAGAAAGAGACCTCAATTCTGATAAACTTGCCAACGGGAGTCTCTCGAGAGATCACCATTACAACAGAAGGGAACATCCAACAAGAAACACCGGAGCTGTCTATCAATAATGGAGACCATCTTAGCATTACTGAAGTAGGAGAGCCTAGCATGGATAAAACCATTGATGTTGATTTGGACCCAAGAATGCCTCCCCTACCAGACGGAGCTGGAACATTCGAAGATATCATTCCTATCTTGGTGGACCCAAATGACTCGACTAAAGTTTTGAGGATTGGAGCAAATCTCGGCCCCGAAATGAGAAACAACCTCGTCTCATTCCTCAAGGAGAACCTGGATGTATTTGCATGGTCTCACGCTGACATGGCAGGAATCAACCCAGAAGTAATGTGCCACAGGTTGAACTTAGACCCCAGCAAGAAGGGAATAAGGCAGAAGAGAAGACCTATTAGCGGAGAGAGAGCTGAGGCCCTTAGAGAAGAGGTGGACAGCTTAATGGAAGTCGGGCTCATCAAGGAGTCATTCTACCCGACTTGGTTGGCTAATCCTGTGCTGGTGAAGAAGCCAAATGGGAAGTGGAGAACCTGCGTTGACTTCACCGATTTGAACAAGGCTTGTCCAAAGGATAGCTTCCCACTTCCTCGTATCGATCAGCTTGTAGATGCCACTGCAGGGCACACACTGTTAAGCTTCATGGACACTTACTCGGGCTATAATCAAATTCCTATGTATGGGCCAGATCAAGAACACACTTCGTTCATCACTGATCGAGGCCTCTACTGTTATATCGGGATGCCTTTCGGGTTGGTTAATGCGGGAGCAACTTATCAGCGATTGGTGAATAAGATGTTTAAAGACCACATCGGGAAGACAATGGAGGTATATGTTGATGACATGCTTGTAAAATCGAAGGAGGCCAAGGACCACATTCAGCACTTGGCAGAAATGTTTACTATCTTGCGTATCTACAGAATGAAGCTCAACCCCCAAAAATGTGTGTTTGGGGTAGAGTCGGGGAAATTCCTGGGGTTTATTGTCAACTATCGAGGAATTGAAGCTAACCCAGCCAAGATCAAGGCTCTAATGGAGATGAGATCACCTCGTAGGGTGAGGGATGTGCAAAGCCTCACAGGGAGAATTGCGGCGTTGAACAGATTTGTCTCAAAATCTTCTGACAAGTGCCAAGAGTTCTTTAAGGCTATTAAGAAGGTGGGCAAGAATTTTCAATGGACAGAGGAATGTGAAGAGGCCTTTCAAAATATCAAAAGACATTTGAGCACACCACCTCTATTGTCTAACCCGCAGCAAGGGGAGATACTGGTGCTTTATCTGGCTGTGTCGGAATATGCAGTAAGTGCGGTGCTAATTCGAGAGGAAGATGGAGTTCAGCTCCCGGTTTATTATGTGAGCAAAAGGCTGGTGGGCGCAGAAACTCGATACTTGAACATGGAAAAGCTGGTGTATGCTCTAATTCCCGCCTCACGGAAACTCCGTCCCTACTTCCAAGCTCATAAGATCGAGGTGAGAACAGCGTATCCTCTTAGGCAAGTGTTGCATAAACCAGAAACTTCAGGAAGGATGTTGAAATGGGCTGTCGAGCTAGGGCAGTTTGATGTGGAGTATAAGCCTCGGGTCGCGATTAAAGGACAAGCTCTGGCAGACTTTGTGTTGGAATTCCCACCTCAAGTAGAGGAGGACCCTGGGGCCTTGCAAATTTATCCAGAGGTGCCAATGGAGGAAAATCAGAATAGTGCCCCTTGGTGGAGCTTATATGTTGATGGGGCATCTAATGGAGATGGAGCCGGTGCTGGATTTATGTTAGTGAGCCCAGAAGGATGTAGAGTGAAGAGGGCTGTTCACTTCACTTTCCATGCAACAAACAATGATGCTGAGTATGAGGCCTTGATCAACGGATTCAAGTTGGCATTAGAGCTTAAGGTGGAAAACCTTAACGCTTTTAGTGACTCCATGATTGTAGTATACCAGATAAACGGGGGGTATCAGGCACGAGGGCCTAGAACGGAGTTGTATTTGCGTTGTGCAGAAAGATTAATCAAGTTATTTAATGAAGTTAGCCTGGAGCTCATCCCCCGGGGCCAGAATGAGACGGCGGACGAGCTTGCCAAGTTCGGCTCACGTCGCGAGACCACTCTGTTAGGGTCAACACCCTTGGAAATACAGAGGAGGCCTAGCGTGCCAGAGGAAGAGCTCATGGTTGTGGCAGAACAGGCTACATGGATGTCTCCACTCTTATCTTATATCAAAAATGGTGTGTTACCAGATGACAAGAATGAAGCACGGCGGATGCGATATATGGCTGCAAGATATGCAATATATGATGGAGACTTGTATAGGAGAGGCTTTAATGTGCCCCTACTTAAGTGTGTTGATGGAGATGAGTGCAATTATATACTGAGGGAAGTTCATGAAGGTATTTGTGGTAATCACTCGGGGGGTAGCTCCTTGGCACAAAAGATACTTCGTCAAGGATATTACTGGCCGACTCTCAAGAAAGATGCTTTTGAGTTTGCTAGAGCTTGTGACAAGTGCCAAAGGTATGCAAATTTTCATAACAGCCCTGTGGCACCTTTAACCTCACTCATGAGCCCTTGGCCCTTTGCCATGTGGGGGATAGATTTGATTGGAGAACTGCCTAAGGCTAAAGGAAGTGTGAAGTATGCTGTGGTTGCGGTGGATTATTTCACTAAGTGGGCAGAGGCTGAGCCCTTGGCCACAATAACTGCAAAAAAGCTCATTGATTTTGTGTATCGGGCTATTGTTTGTCGATTTGGAATACCCTACAAGTTGATCTCAGATAATGGTAAACAGTTTGACAGTAAGGAGATGAGAGAATTTTGTGACCGGTTGGGAATGCTGAAGAGTTTCAGTGCAGTGAGCCATCCACAGACAAATGGTCAGACTGAGGCAATCAACAAAATTTTGAAGCACACATTGAAAGCAAAGCTTGAGGATGCTAAGGGAAATTGGCCAGAGGAACTTCCACAAGTTCTATGGTCTTATAACACCACTCCCCGAACCACAACGGGTGAGACCCCCTTCTCCTTGGTGTATGGATGTGAGGCTATGGTCCCGGTGGAAGTGGGAGCTGGATCTTTTAGGAGAGCTCATTATGACCCAGAGAATAGTGAGAAGAATCATCGTCTTTACTTGGACATGATTGAAGAAACAAGGGTTGATTCCCAAGCAAGGCTGCTAGCATACCACCAGAGAACTGCAAGGCATTATAACCGCAAGGTGAGAGCCCGACCTTTCCGGGTAGGGGACTTGGTTCTCCGTCGAGTAATGCCTAACACCAAGGTAGTTAATCATGGAGTGTTTGGTGCAAATTGGGAAGGCCCATATCAGATCAAATCAGTTCTATGGGAAGGAACTTATCATCTCAATGACATACGGGGAAAGCTCATACCAAGGGCCTGGAATGCTGAGCACTTGAGGAGATATTATCAGTAGTTTCTATCTATTTAAGACTTAGCATACATTGATATTTATCCTAAGTCTCGGGGGGTAGTGTCATATAGGCACCTTCCCTTGACATACAATGTAATAAGTCTAGGTCTGTTATTATGTAAGAAGATGGAAGTTTTATTATCTAAATAAAGTTGAAGTTTATTGTGCATTAAGTAAATTTTACTTTCTTTTTAGAAGTACATTAGATTGGGCCTCGGCCCATCAGATTCGTAAAAAAGCTCGTGCGAGGCGAGCCCTCTTTAAAAACGAGCTCAAGAAAGTTGGGAAAATAAAAAGCTGAGATGGAACTCTGTGCGAGGTGAACACCTGTGCGAGGTGGACCATGGAGCGAAGTGGAGCTAAAAACGATGCGAAGAGGGACCTCGCGTGAACAAGGCATAGTAGTCCCATGCGAATTAAACCTGGTGGGAGTTGAATAATAGTTATAATGCCAAGAAAAACAAAGACATAAACAGGAAAATATGCAAAATTATGGGCGAGCACAAAAATACTTGATAAAATGATTAAGTGTTATGGGACCACGATTATCAAATGTTTACAGACTGCGAGGCAAACGGGGTGCCCGCATCCCCAAAAGAAAGTAATTGAATTGAACTCAAGTTTGAGGAGTCTCCTCATTGGTTTCTTGGACAGGTTGAGCTTCCGGTTCGGGCTGGGCCTCATCTGCGATGCGAGCCCTCTCTGCAGCCTCTTCCTCCATCTCTTTTCGAAGCTTGTCAGCATAGTTGACGGTGGCCACCCCCAAAGGACTCCAATCGAAGTCAGGAACCTTCGCCATGAAGCCCTTCATGAAATTCTTGGATCCTAAGGCCTTTGCGTCCCTGACCTCTTCAGCCCGGCTCGCCTCCAATGCTGATAATTTGGCATCGAACTCAGCATCCTGAGCTGCCATCTTAGCCTCAAGCTCAGTAACTTGGGCTTTTAAAGAATTGTTTTGGAGAGTGGCCTCGGCTAGAATGTTAGAATGCTCCCCTTTCATCTTTTCCATAAGTGCTCTGGACTCGCGCAAATCCTTCTCAAGGCTTGTGGTCGCATCGAGGATGCTTTGCTTGGACTCCTCAACCAATGCCACATTGGCCTTCCTCGCTTCGTCGAGCTTGCTCTTCAGGATTCTGTTATCTTTGTCAAGACGAGCAGAGGCCTGACCCATAGAGCGAAGCTCCCGGTGTCTATTGATTTGCCTTATGAAAACCTCAGCTGTGGCCCTGGAGAGGGCATCGTTATTGGCTTCAAACGAGCCCGAGGTCCACGCCCTTAAGTCACTCTCGGAAACATGTGGGGCTCCGAGTTTCACCAGAGTACTGGCCACAACGTTTCCTTGAGGATTTGGGGGGAGATCCTTGCGAGCTCGTTTCGCAGCATCAATTTCAGGAGCATTGTCCTTGGTTTGCTTTGCTTTCCTTTTGAGTGGAGAGACCCCCCCAGTGGCCAGGTGCTCAGTAAGGGTAGTCTTAAATCGAGAAGGGATCTCTTTGGTTTTAACCTTAGTGGAGCCCTCCGCATGCGAACCGGCCTGGCTTCCAGAAGGAACGGTGCGAATCTGAACCTCTGGGTCATCCAAAAAGGGAGGAGGAGAAATTGCCATTCCTGAAATAAAACGAGGATAAAAGAGTTAGTACAATAAATAAAAGTGCTAGAAATAAAGTAACGATGCGAGCTGAGGGCTCGCGTCGACGGGAACTTACCTTTTCTTTTTTTAGACTTTTTGCTAGGGGTCAACCTAGTCCCTTCTTTTAAAAAGCCATACTCGATAAGGTTAGCAGTTGTAATCAATTTTCTAATGTTGCGTTCGGAAACGGGGATCTTTAGAAGGTTATCAGCATTAACCTTCTCCTGACCTTGCAAAGACGTTCTCACGGGGGGTTCTGTGAATAGAAATAAACTATAAGAACGATGCGAGCTCAAAAGAACGATGCTAGACGACGAAGAAACGATGCGAGCTCAAATAAAGTACTTACCAGGGTCGTAGTAAAAATGAGTTTGAAGTCGGGGAACTTCGTGAACATAGAAGAAAGGGTCCTTCCATTTGCCTGAGTTGATTGGGCCCCCGTAGATTAACTTTTTCTTGTTGTAGTAAGGCCATACTGAAAGGTAGAAGTAGCCAAACTCGGCCGAGTGCTTCAAATTTAAGAAATATCCCAGCTGCCTTGCGGTGAGAGTAGGGTAGCCTTGTTTTTTGTAGAGAATGTACAAAGCAATAGCAGACCTGTACCCGTTAGGGTTAATTTGTAGCGGTGCGAGCCCGTAGTACTCTAAAATTTCTTGAATAAAAGGATGAAGAGGTGCAGAAATGCCCAGCTTCAACAGGAAAGCTGAAAGAACCATGCGAGGTGCCCGTCCTCCATTTTCTGGATGATTAAAATGATAGCACCTCATATGCGGAGCGGGCAGGATAATACGACCCTCTGGCCTAAACTGCTCTACGAGGTCGCGTAGAGAGTCCTCAGTCATCGAGGTAGACATGTCCCGGCAAGCTAAAATCTTACCGTCCTCGTGGAAAGCAGACGAGCTCTCATCGCCATCAGGAATTATTCGCTTCTTAAGAAAAACCACCCCTTCGAGCCCGGGTTGTTTAACAGGTTCGTATGGAACAGGGGACGGTTCGGGGACGTAGGTGTAGTTACAAAAATCAATCTCTTTTGATACATCTGCTACCTCCTCGCTAGCAGGGCTGTCATAGGACCAGTGTGAACTGGTGACCTCGTCTTCGTCATCTTGATCAAACTCATCTTGGGGAGATGCGATGCGAGCCACAGCTTTGCCCTTACGTTTGGCATAAAAAGCACTCCCTAGAGAGTTATCTGTGGACGACTCTGAAATCTCAATAGGAACATGAGCAGAATCTTGACCGAGGCGAAGTTTTGCCTTTCTTTCCTGAAGCAATTGATTGATGCGAGCGTTAGCCTCCTCTTCGCTCATAGGCGGTAATGGACGATTGAAAAGATCATCAAGATCAAACGAGCTGGGGATACTTGGCCCTGTCTTCTTGTTTCTCCATGAGTATAGGTTTTTCTCCCTATTATAATCTTCTGGTGTGGAGTTGGGATCGAGCTGAAGTCCCAACGAACTGGAGCCGCTAGCTCGCATCGCACTTTCTACCCGTGCGATGTTGGCAGCCCCTTCAGGAGTGATGGCTGAATTAGGAGAGATGGGCTGACTTAAACGACCTGAGATGGATGTCAGTTCGCGCTGGAACTCCTTGGAGCCCCTAAGCTCAGGAGGATACTGATTCAAGGGAGATGGAGTGGCTGAAGAACGAGCTGGGCTCGGGGTGTTTTTGAGCGAACCAGCAGACGAAGATGGGGTCGCACTCGACATCTGAAAAAGATGGTGAAAATTAGTGTGTGCCCCTAAAAATAAGAAGAAAAAAGGTATTAATGAATCCTAAGTGTTCTCGCCTCGCATGGATAATTGGGGCTACTGTTCGATGCGAACAGAGGTCTCGTTTTAATATGGTACCAGGTTCAGCTCGAACCGTGGTGTGAGTTCGCTTCTATAAGGGAACTCAGTTCGCAACTTGCCAAGTTCGAACAATTACGCATTATAGAAACATAAAAAATACATATGAAAGAAGGTTTTTGAGATTAAAAACTCACTTTGGGAAGGATTAGAGGATGAACTTGAGGAACTTGATGAAGTTGCAGACGAACGCCGGGAAGTTATGATAATTCTCGCCGTGTTTGATCCTTTAGCAAATTGGACAGAGTTTCTTTGCTGTTTCTGATAAAATGAACTTATGAAATGAAATTTTGAGGTATTTATAGAGGATATGAGAGAGAATACAAAAGACACGTGTCCAAATTTCAATGGATGGCACGTCTTTTTATGAACAGCTGTCAAACGGTTGGGTGAACACGCGTCTGACAGTAGTGAGCAAAACTGGATGTTATGCGAGCTGGATGTTATGCGAGCCGGAAATCGAGTTCGCATCGTGTTATTTGAAGCAGATGAAAAATTCCTTATCTAAGATTACTAAGGAATTTTGGGGGGTAGTTGTTATACTGGATTTTCGGTAATGGGCCCTAGACAGGTCCCCCAAGTGATTTGGGCCTAAAGAATGAATTATATTTTAGAGATTGGTGTGGACTGGAATTAGGGCTCGCATCATGAAGCTATGTTGAGCCCAAAATCCTTCCAAGTATGGTGGGCTCGCTTCGTTATGAGTCCCCACCTTGACAAAGGGGTCGCGTCATAATCGGGCTCGCTTCGCTATGAGTTCACTTTGATGGGCTCGCGTCCTTATTTATGAACCCTCGCCCTAAGCTTATGGGCTCTCACCATTATGAAGTAATGGGCTCGTGTTACTTATCAGAAATAAGAATAATTGAACAAAGGTGAGCTCGCACCACTTAAACTACGAAAGGGTAATTTTCATATGTTTTGTGCGATGCGAGCCTGGCCAGCTCGCATCGTGGGTGAAGCCCAAAATATGGAAATTCCTGTTTATGGAATGTTTCTTGGTTGACACGGGACAGACCTACAATCATGGGAAGAAATGCGGAGATGCCGCGAGATTGTAGGAAAACGTGTGAAAACCGGATTATTTATGGGAACTTGAGAAGGATTGATGATCCTTAGACTATTTATGGGAACTTGAGAAGGATTGATGATCCTTGGAACTATTTATGGGAACATGAGGTGGATTGATAATCCTTATGTTATTTATGGGAACATAAATCCTGACTATTTTATGAGCTTGGACTGAATGGGCTTATTCAATGACTTGTTCTCCAAGAACTACGTGAGGCTTGATCCCTATATAAAGGGGTACGTAGGCACCTTGTATGATACACAATTGACACTCGGCAAGTGCAAGAGAAAAAACCCATTCTCTATTCAATTTCTGAGGAGTCATCATACAAGTTCAGCCACAACTTTCCATAAAACCTCCAACACACTGTTGTACGAAATTCTCCTAACAACATACTATATATACAATTTCTGTTCATTCATATACAAAAACTCATCCCTCATTAAAAATCGGAGATGCAGTATTAGTCTATCTAATTCATGGTTCTTTTAAAAAGAACTAGTGGTTGAGCACATTGAGAAGTGATAATCGAGTCTTGATCAATAATCGAACAAGACAGTCTAATTCTTCTTGACATTCTTGCATGTTCATGTCCAATGCCATCAGACATTTCTGGACTCTAGAGGTGCTGCACAAATCCAATAACCTATCCTCTTGGTATGCGGATTAGATGCCAATGAAATGCTAGTTTAGTTTGATAAACCAATCCTCTCGGTATCATATATATACAGGGCGAGGGAGGCAAAAGGAATCAGTAATTTACTTACTTTCATGTGCTGGACACTGGAACTTGCTAAAATCCAGGAAATGCAGATGTCAATAATAGTAGATTGTCTGTGGACAAAAGGAACCTTTGCAGCTTGTAAATTAATGTAAAATTCAATGGGTATAGCTGGTGTAATCATCTGTTAAGTTTAATAACTTATTTAATAAAAGAAAAGTAGACCGGAAGATGATAATTATAATTTCTGCCTCCTACAATGCAACTTGCTGTTAATACAGACAAATAACAAAAAAATACAAATACACCAATGGCTTGCCACCATATTTTGTAGACAAGTAGAAGGTGGCCATTATTGCCTAATTTATCTTTCAGAATTTAGTGATGCAGTAAATATATTGTCTCTCATGAGGAGGAATTCACCAGCCTGCAATTACTTGATCAGAGATAATCTAGTCGTTAGGCATAAGGTGCCGCAAAAAAACAGGTTAAGATATAGAAACAAATCAACAATGCATCACAGGGTACACATATAGAATATATTATGATAACAGGTTCCCAGCAGCAGACAGTTGCTAGTTTCTTACATCCATATCATATTTCAGCATATATAGATGTGAAGGCTATCGTGCATGTCAATTGCAATTTTGAAGCAGGTGGATGCGGTGGGTTTAATCCGGGTGCATTGAAACATCAACGAAGGAACTGCAGGATGAGAACTCTAATTTAAGAGAGTTGTACCAGGAAGAGAAAAATGAGAGGGTAGCTCTTATAGAGAAGCGTGAAATCTTAATAAGCTTTTGAAATTTATTAAAATTGTAATAAAAGTCTATTAAAGTTTTTAAAAATCATTTTATTAGGAGTCATCAAAAGTATTTTAGAATTTTGAGAAGTCAAGAGTCCCGTGAAATCCATTAAAGTCATTCTCTCATGATACAATATCACCTGACAATTACCTTTTTTCACATTTTCTATTTTTTTATTAAAACCTTTTTTAAAAAAAATATGGCAAATATATTTTCAAATTCAAGGAAAACATGTTACTTTCTATTTTTCTTACTAAAATCCCTTTTTCCAAAATATCACGAGCAAACCATTACTTATTTATTTTAAAATACATTTTAATACTTTTAATTATTTAAAAATGTTTAACGCAATTAATAAATATAAAATAAATGCAATTAATAAAATATAAATAATAAAATTAACAATTATTAAAAACAATTCGTGCATCGCACCCGTTTTAAGCTATCTATACTATATTATTAAAACCGAAACATTGAAAGTTTTGGTTTTGGATCTTTTATTCTATTTAATAAATAATAAAAATATATATAAATAGTAACTAGATGATTACCTTTTATAATTAAAATATTTTTTTTTCTAACAAAATCTACTCTTTTTCCAAAAATATCATGAGAATTATCTTTAAATTAAAATATATTACATTTTATATTTGTTATCACTAAAATCTCTGTTTTCCAAAAATATGAGGTGCAACCTTACTTAATTATTTTAAAACCTATTTTAATACACTATTTAATAAATAATATAATAATATAAAAACAGTAACTAGTTGATTGCCTTTTATAATTAAAAAAAAATCTAACAAAATCTACTCTTTTTCCAAAAATATCACGACAATTACCTTTAAATTAAAATATATTATATTTTATATTTGTTATCATTAAAATCTTTATTTTCCAAAAATATGAGGTGCAATCCTTACTTATTTATTTTAAAACCTATTTTAATACTCTATTTAATAAATAATAAAATAATATAAAAATAGTAACTGGTTGATTGTTTTTTATAGTTAAAACATTTTTTCTAACAAAATCTACTTATTTTCCAAAAATATCACGGGCAATTACCTTTAAATTAAAATATATTACCTTTTATATTTGTTATCACTAAAATCTCATTTTTTCCAAAAATATCAAGTGCAACCCATATTTATATATTTTAAAACCTATTTTAATACTTTTAATTATTTAAAAAAAACTTACCTATTTTAACAAGTGAACGTATTTTTTTAACAAATGCAATTAATATAATTAAAACACATCTAAAAATATTACGGGCATTTAATTTTTTTAATTAAAACATGTTAGTTTTTCTATTTGTCCTTATTAAAAAAATTTACTTATTTTAACATGTCAACGATTTTTTTTTAATAAATACAATTAATATAATTAAAACACTTCTAAAAATATTACGGGCAATTACTTTTTTTAATTAAAACATGTTAGATTTTCTATCTGTCCTTATTATTAATATTATTTTATTATAAAATAATATTAAAAATACCTCATTTATCTTCCTCGGTCCCATATGTATTTTTTTTTATATTTTTTTATGTTCCAATTAATATTTAAGTTTCTCATTTTATAATCTATCATATTAATTTTTACTTTTATTTTAATATTTTCTGTTCATATTAAATTTTTTAGTTTAATATTTTTTAAGGTCCGTGCCTTGCACGGGTTATAGGCTCGTATTATTAAAGACGATACATTAAAAGTTTGGTAGTTGGACGGACGGACGGTACTTAGTGATTTTACTTAATTACCCTTACTTATTTTTTTAAAAAACTATCACTAAATAATAACATTACTTATAACCAATTATCTTTTCAGCTAAAATACATTACCTTTTTTTTATTTTTTTCTAACAAAATCCTCTCTTTTTTCTAAAAAAAACACGGGCGGTTATCTTTTTTAACAAAACATGTTACTCTTTCTATTTTTACTTACTAAAACCCCTCATTTTCCAAAAATATCACTGACAAACCCTTACTTATTTATTTTAAAATATATTTTAAAACTTTTAATTATGAGCACTTTTTCAGCTGAAACGTGTTACTTTTTTTATTTTTTTCATTTTCTAAAGAAATTATTATTAAATAATAATATTTTTATAACCAACTATCTTTTCAGTTAAAATACATTACCTTTTCTATTTTTTCTAACAAAATCCTCTCTTTTTCTAAAAAAATCACGGGCAATTACCTTTTTCAACTAAAACATTTCTCTTTCTATTTTTCCTTACTAAAACTCCTCATTTTCCAAAAATATCTCGGACAAATCCGTACTTATTTATTTTGAAACTTATTTAAATACTTTTATTTACGGACACTTACCTTTTCAGCTAAAACATGTTATTTTTTCTATTTTTCACCTCTTCTTTTTCAAAAATATCATGAGCAAACAATTATTAATTTATTTTAAAATTTATTTTAATACTTTTAATCATTTAAAAAAGTTTAACACGTATACTTATTTTTTTTAGCAAATGCAAATTAATAGAATATTAAAACATAAATAATAAAAATAATAATTATTAATAACAATTCGTGCATCTTAAGCTAGTATATTAAATTTGATGAACAACAAAAATTTATTATTGAAATCTTACCCGCCACATATTCAAATTTTATTTTAATATATTGACTCCAAAACCATTAGAAACTTTTCAAAATTCGAATTAAATCAGCAAATATCAAAACTAATATTTATATTTTTAAAGTTTAAAATACCAACAAAAGTCCAGGATTAATATAGTTATAAGTACTAAATATCGTATTTACTATTTTTTTTAAAGAAAAAACGTATTTATTGTTAAGAAAATATTTATTAAAATTTGAATATATGTACATTCAGATTAAAAAAAAATAAAACTTTTATACCTAACATTTTAATATAAATATTAATAAAATAAAATAAAAATAACCGTGCAATGGGCTATAAGCTAGTGCCTAGTTGTGCAGAAACCAAACAAGGCCTTAACAGATCTCAACTCCACCCACACCTGCCTAGTATTGGACTGGTAGTGACAAATAATCGTAGCCAAAAGATGCAAGGAGGATCAACAGGCATCGGCTATGGTCTGAAATACCAGGTAAACACACAACGAACCAACAGAGTTTAATTTGGATCAGTCTTTTAATATTTTTGTTTTCAGGCGAGATGCATTGCGGATGTGAAAGCTGATACAGATCATACCAGCTTCATTACTGGCACTCTTTCTCTCAAAGAAGAAAATGAGGTTATTTCTCGCCCATTTCACTCTTCTCATCAATTCAATTTGGCTTAATTTGATCCACGTTTTGTATAGGTGCATTTGATTAGGCTTTCATCCAGCGCTACGGAGCTTGTTTGCGAGGGTTTGTTTTCGCATCCTAACGAGATTTGGGATCTCGCTTCCTGTCCTTTCGATCAACGTATCTTCTCCACTGTCTTCTCTTCTGGTAATCATGTTTCTGTTTTTCGCTTATTAGATATAATTTTATGCCACTTTTGATGTTTTAAATTTAATGTTTTTGTTTGTGATTAAGCTCTTTAAGTGTAATTTAGCTTTATTTCAATCTTAGTTTTACCATGTATTTGCTTACTAAACATATGTGTTTTAGTGTTAATTTGTTGCTATTTAAATTAAGCCTCCCCCTCCCCCCTAATAGACTTGCAGTTAAGATTCTCTCGGATTAAAAAGTTGCATTATGTATTAACTTTAATCTTAGTGACTTAACTGTTGTCAATCAAAATCAATTGATTATCATTACTAAGGTTTATTAAAAATGTTAGATTCAGAATGCTGAATCTTTTATATGTCTTGTTATTGAAGGCGAGTCACATGGAGCAGCAATCTGGCAAATTCCTGAACTTTATGGTGAACTAAATTCTCCTCAGTTGGAAAAAATCGCTTCTTTGGATGCACACAAGTCAAAGCCAAAGTGGTAAGTCATAAGTTCATTCTTCTGGCATCTGGCTGCATTGTAGTCTTTGCACTTGTGACCTGCTTTAGCTCATTGGTTTTTTTTCCCAACTGCATCTGAGATTGTATTGAATCAAATTGGTTTTTAAAGAAGAATGTGAATGTTGCCAAGGGCTAACAGCTTAACACCAAGGAAGAGGGTGATCAATTTTCTTTTAGTAACTTGCCAATGACTACCAACTGCAATGTCTACTACATAGATGGCTTCTCTCTATATACTTTTGACTTGGACATTTATATTCCTCTGGAAGTGTTATATCACCAAAAGTTGGAGCAAGGCAGGAATATAACAGTTAGAAAGAGGGATAACAATGTAAAAATGAATCTTGAAAATTTAGTGTTCTTATCTGCCTAGACTCTGAAGACTCAAACATAGCCAAAATCACTGAACTACCAAAGTAGAGAAACACCTTATTCTTCCACATGAAAAAAAACCGGCAAAAAGTAACACCATTGCTTCCACTTCCTAATTGACCCACACCTCAAATGATGACAAAATGCATTACGACACTGGGAAAAGGAGAATCGAGTGGGGATTTGTCTCATTAGTCCATTGAAACAAGTTTACAGGATAACTTCTTCGCATGCTAATTATAATGTTAGCATAATTACAGAGATAAATTATTATATTTCATTATGAAAGTTACCATTAGTATTTAAATGCAGTTTTTGCTTGCTTAGAGTTGTGCATCTTACTTAATGGTACTTACAGGGCACTTTAATCACAATTACGTCCATCTCAGAGCTAACTCTTTTTAACTAGTCACAACTGGTAGAAGAATTTTAAACAGATTTTTGTTCCTTCACGTTTTCTGACTTTAGCTGTTGGACCTACATGACAGCATACTATGGTGGCCGTCTGGGAAACATGACAAGTTGGTTAGTATAGATGAGCAGAATCTCTATCTTTGGAGTTTGGATACTTCAAGAAAGACTGCACAGGTATTTCTGCAGCTGGTACACACAATTCAGTAATTCATCCTTGTACATTTTATTTTTCCGAGCTTGTCAGTATTTGCTGTGCTCAGTTATATACTTATGTGCTCATGTTGCACAGTTTGGTCTTGATTTTGATCATGGTTGTCACGTCGGTAAGTCGAGTCGAGTCAACCAGGATGCCCGGCAAGTCGAGTCGTGACTAGTCGACACAAGTCGACATGATATAAAATTATCTATCCATATATATATATATATAGGCTTTTGTTCAACTAGAAACCTTTTCCTAAATAAAAACTAGAAACTAAATCTCAGCCTTTAATTGTTTTGGATCTCAACCGTTTGTTCAAATCATATGCATAAAACAATATGTAATTATATTTATCCACCTTCATCCCCCGCTTTTGACCATCTACTCATCTCCATGACTGTTGTGTCTCTTCCTTCTCCGGTCATGCCGCCCCCATCACCCAAAACAATCACTCCCACGTCTCTTTCTTCCCCAGTGACGCCGCTCCCATCACCCATGACATATCCAAACACGATCCTCTTTTCCGGCAACTTAGTTGTTAATGAACGTCGTCGATGAATCACCATTTTTAGTTATCAAATTTTTTTTAAAAAATTGTTGATTTTGCTATACAAATTGGTGATTTTCTGGTACGATTTAGTGATCTACGTAGTATAAACTAGTGATTTTTGTAGTATAATTTAGTGATTTCTACTACAAAATTTGGTAATTCTCATATCTGCAATAATTGTAATGGTTGGTGTGATAGGAGAACTAATACAGTGATGAGATGTTGGTGTTGATCGAACGTGATTGTAATATTGAGGTATGATATAGTAGTACAGTGATGAGATGTTGGTGTAAGATCGATAATACAGTGATGAGATGTTGGTGTTGATCGAATGTGATTGTAATATTGAGGTATGATATAGTAATTTAGTAGTAGGATGGTGTTGGTTGTTATCGAAGTAGATCGGAGCCAGAGATGGTGAAAGTAGTCGGAGATGGCGGTCATGAAAGGTAACAGGGATGGTTGTAAATGTAATCGATGATGATGAAATGATATATACAATCCATGTATATCAGGGGTAGGGAAAGTGTCACGGATGTGAGATGGAGGTGGGTATTTACAATTATGTCCCTAGTTTCTAGTTTTTAGTTTAAGATAGTTTCTAGTAGAGTAGGACCCTATATATATATTAACTCCTTATATATAATAAGCGTAAGAGAGATCTTATCCAAAACTTTGGTTGGTCACTGTACTACCAAAAACATACGATCCGTTGGATTATAAAACTATAAATCTTCAAATCGATGAGGACCGTCAGAAATAATATTAAAAATTGTATTTGATTATTAATAGGATAGTATTTAAATACTAAAAGATGTATTTTGATAATTTAAACCAATTATAAATAGGTTTTCTATATTGAATAGAAATATTTATGTAAAAATTCGTAATTATCTTTTCTCTTTAGTTTATGGATAGTTCCAGTTAGATAATAATTATTAAACCATCATTAAATTAAAGATAATTTTGTAAGCTTCGCGTGGGCTGTAAAATCGTTAAAATATGTTGTCTAAAACTCAAGATATAGCCCAAACAGTAAAGTTATTATCTAAATTTTAATAAATATATTTTTATTATTGTAGCACCAATTTAATTTTTTTTCCTAATTTTTTTAAAATTTTAAATTCTATGTTTATTTCAATAAAATATTAAAACCAATTTAAGAAAAAATTAAAACCAATTTAACAAATTAATAATTATAGTTATATCTTAAATAGATAGATGAGAATTGTTAGATCTAATATTAAAAAGTATATCTGATTAATAATAGAATTATATTTAAATACTAAAAAGTGTATTTTGATAATTTAAAATTTTTCTATGTAAAAATTCTTAAATATCTTTTCTCTTGAATTTATGTATAGTTCCAGTTAGATAATAATTGTTAAACCAAATATCAAGATAACAACTCATATCGATTACAATGATACACGTGGACCCTACGTTATAGCACACTTAGGAGAAGTCATGTACACGAATAAATTTAAACACTTTTTTGTCTGAAGGAACATAACAATTTGATTAATCCAAATTATAATTATATTATTTTACATATAACAAACATAAAAGGATAATATCAAAATAATTGAGGGTTTCATATTCATAAACGATAATTTTGAATATAATACTTATATTAAAATGTGTATTTGATTAAATGTAGGATTATATTTAAATACTAAGAAGTGTGCTTTGATAATTTAAACCAATTATGAATTGATTTTCTATATTGAACTGAATTCTTTATGTAAAACTTCTTAACCATCTTTTCTTTCCAGTTTATTTTATGAATAGGTCAACTGGTCAAGTTAGATAATAATTATTAAACCATCATTAAATTAAAGATAATTTCGTTAGTTTCACATAAGTTGTAAAATCGTCAAAATTCAATTTCTAAAACTCAGGATAACCCAAATAGTAAAGTGCGTATCTAAATTTTAATAAATATTTTTTTATTATTGTAGCACCAATTTATTTATTTTTCCACTAATTCTTTTAAATATAGAGAAATTTTATGTTTCTTTCAAAAAAGTATCAAAATTAATTAAGAACAAATTCAAATTGATAAAGAATATAATAATATGAGAATAAAATTTTATATAATCATAACATAATTTTTATTCTGTTTAATAATTTTTAAGTAATAATGTATTTTAAAATTTTATATACACTGTAAATAAAACCGAAACATTAAAAGTAAAAACAGTTAGTAAGATACTTATATTAGTATATACTTGATATTCTTATATATAATAATCATAATAGGGATTTTATCCAAAATTTTGGTCGTAAACAACCAAATTAATAAGGACCATTAGATCTTAACTAGATAAATGAAAATCGTTAGATCAAATATTTTAAAAGTGTATTTTATTAATAATAGGATTATATTTAAATTCTAAAAGGTGTATTTTGATAATTTAAACCAAATATAAATAAGTTTTCTATATTGAATAGAATTCTCCATGTAAAAAATTCGTGACTTTCTTTTCTCTTTCATGGACAATTCCGGTTAGATAAAAATTGTTAAACCATCATTTAATTAAATATAATTTAGTTATCTTCATGTGGGGTATAAAATCGTCAAAATCTGATTTTTAGAACACAAGATAAAGCCCAAATTAGTAAAGTGAATATTTAAATTCTAATAATAATTATTATGTCATCATTATTTTAATACCAATTTAATTACTTTTTTCTAACTATTTTAAATTTAGAAATCTGTGTTCAAAAATTAAAATCAATCTAAGAAAAATTCAAATCAACAAAGAATATAATAATACGAGGATAAAATTTTATAAAATTGTGCATATTTTTAATCCTATTTTATTAAGTTTTAGATAATAACTAATCAAATATTATTTATTATTAAATAATAAATTATACGTAAATGGTGATTTTGTTTTATAAAAACTCATGGATACCTAATTTCATTGTTAGCAGGACTATATTCATATTAAAAAAAAAACCGTATTTTGAAATTTTAGACTCAGCTGCAGAGGCCAAACTTTTTTAACATATATACATTGTAAATTATTAAATTCGAAACTTTAAAAGTTTCTTAATCAATTAGTATAGTACTTTTTTGAAAAATCGTACTTTACAAAAAATATTATCAAATAACCTATGTCTACAAGAAAAAAAATGAAAAAATTCTTTATTTTAAAAAAAACCTATAAATTTTAATATGTTGTTGGTAGATTCAAACCTTAGATCATTCTACATGATAATTTTACTGTTATATTTAACGTTTTTCAACAATTTAATTTGAAAGATCCAACGATTATGGATTGAGTGATCAAACAAAGCGATCAAAATTATAAGGAAGCTTTCATTATTTAGTCTTTAATATAATAACATAAATATTTATAGGATATACTATAAAAAAATGAATTTTATACAGAATTTTGATCGTCACGGTGTACTACTTTCAGTGTTGTAAAAAGCAGGAATCGGAGTTAATCGATGAATGCACCGTCCAGCGATTAATCGGGTAATCGGGGATTAATCGGAATGATTAATCAGATCATTAATCGGAATAAATTTAATAATATTTTTTATATACAATTATATTCATATATATAATTGTTTCGTTATTTCAACTAAACATATGTTATTATCATATATTTATGCAAATATGTTAAAAATATTATATAATTGTAATAAATAAAATTTTGAAGGTTTAACTTTTCAATTAGAGATCAATTTAAGAGGAAAAATAAAGATAATTTATGATTTATGCATCTAAAATTATAATTATATGTACACAAATAATATTTTTTCCTATTGTTTAATCAAGTTTCTACCTTTTAAATTTTTAATTATTATTTTTTAATTTTAACTATTTTTTACTTTTTTTAAATAATTAGCCCGATTTTGACCGATGAATTCGATTTTTGACCGATTCAGTCGATTTTTGATCTTTTTTCTGAAAAAATGATTAATTGACCTATTTTCGCTTAATCAGTTCGGTGGTCCGCCGTCTAGCGATTAATCGGCGATTAATCGCCGACTTTTAGAACACTGACTACTTTAAAAGAAGAACTATTACAAAAAAAAATTATATTTTAATTGATAATTTATTTTCTCAAAAGTTCAAAGTTCCCGCATCTTTAACATATTACAAAAAAGAGTATATTATATTTTAGCAATAAATATTTAAAAAATTTAAAAATTAAAAAAAATTATAAATATTAAGAAAAATTAATGATGTTATAATGGTAGTTTATTTCTAAATACCGCCAAAACATTCTCAACTGTTAGATCCAATACTTTTAAAAATAGATGATCAAGATTATATCATATAAAAAGAAGTTATTATCTAAAAATGATATAAGTTAAATTGGATTTTCTAAAAAGTCAAAACATAAAAATAGTTGTAATTAAATAAGGAAACTCATTTAATACCAAAATAATAAAAATCGTTTAATGTTAAATAGATAGGTGAAAACCGTTAGATTTAACATTAAAAACTGTATTTGGTTAATAAAGGTTATTCTAATAATCTAAACAACATATAAGTAGATTTCCTAAATCGAATAGAATTCTCAACATTAAATTTCGTCACTTTATTCTCTTTTTAGTTTTAGAATAGTTTAGCGTGTAAAATATAATAAATATCAAATTTTTAACTATAATTTTTTTGGCTAAATCTTTTTTAACAATAATTTAATCATGTAAACTAATAACTTTTAAATATTCATAAATAAATATAATTATAAATATTTTAAAAACAATCGTGTGTTGCATGGATAATAAAAATATAATTATAAACAGAATAATTATAAATAAAATTTATGTAACCGTGGATCGCACGGGCTATAAGCTAGTATATATAATATGTGTAATTGTGTATTCTAAATTTCTAATTCTACCTCTAAGTTCTAAGTTGTAACATTAATATAGTCTGCAGTTAATAAATACATATAATCAGAAGTAATGAGCATAATATAGTCTGCAGTTAAAAAACAAAATACTGGGAAGTGGAAAAAGACATCAGAAACTTAGAAAGTCAGAATACTAAAACTGCAGAAAACAGGGCAGATTGCAACAGAAAAACATTTAAATTTTGGACTTTAGACTTTAGAGATCATCATCGTATTGGTCCAAAATATTATCTCGCGCACGGGCTTCGTCATTTCTCTCACTGTTATTGGTTGGTGGTCTTTCTCCGTAATCATCATCAACATCCTCATCATCATTCAATATAATCGGCTCATGCTCTCCCATCATCTCAATATCGGATGATGAATATCGGATGATGCATCTACTTGAGAAGAAGAGGCATTACCCCGCCTTTGACTACGCTGACCTTCGAGGTTTGCTGATGCTCCCAAGGCTTCATCTACAGCCTCCCATAAATCCTCATCCACGGGATCAATAACTTCCCCATTCACCCATTCATTGTCCCACTGAAAATCCTCTAAAACCAATGGATTATAATTTGTTCCCTCTTCACGCCTCTTTTGGAACCTTGTTGCAATCGAATATATACCAAATCATTTAGACGTTGATGCTCCAATCTATTCCTCTTTTTGGTGTGAATCTAGATAGTAAACAAATATGTATCTTTAGTACTCTAATTACTTGCCTGGTCCAGTGGTACCTACTTACGAAAAACAGAAATTTACTTAAAAATTCGAAAGTGCTCCAATTGCGTTCGCAACCGGATGAAGAACAGCAAAGCCCAATGATCCTTTTTGCAAACATTGCAAGTTCAAGCGTAAGACCACCAAAAGCTCCCCACCAATCAACTACACAAAGCATTTCTTAAATTAAAAATAAAGAGGGATAAGAGGTACAAAAATAGGTAACTGTTAATAACTAAGTATACTTACGTGGATTCTTAGATTTTCTTTGGCGAATTGAAAGTTGTTTTCCAAAAGCATTTCTTGAATTTTCATATTGATCGGCTTGGTTACTGATTTTTTCCACCAAGCTTGTATCAACCACCAACTTCTCAAGTACATCATTAAACTTCATCCGCAATTGACTTGAATATTCATAGTCATTTTCTTTTATATCAAAGAACTTTCCCGGGTTAAGAAATAAGGCAGCTCCATACAAATCTACTTCCATTTGACATTCCCAGCGCCTCTCTACAATTCTTAAGACTTTTTTCAAAAGTCTTTGCTTGTTTTCCAGTCCTTTCATTTTTTTTTGGCAAAGTCCATTGCTGCACAAAGTTCCGCCATAGCCGGCTTTTCATCTCCATCAACTACCCTCAGTACTTGCAGAAGTGGAAGTGATGCTAGAAGGCAGTCCTCAATGGTTTTCCAAAACTTTGTCGAGAGGACAACATCATGCACTTTCTGTCCTGCCACCGTTTTAGACAACTTGGAGTTGAACCAATCTGGACTGCCAAACAATTTTCTCAGGGCAACTTGGTTTCTATTTATGCTTTGTAATGTAAGAAATGCCTTAGCAAATCTTGTTGCTCCTGGCCTTACAATGTCCCTCCCTTGTGTTAACTCCCTCATGGCAGCTAGAAGACGACCATGCCTATACACAAATGTGGTTAATCCCCTGCCATGTGTTATAGTAGACGCAAATTCCTTTAGCTTGCAAATATCTTCCAACATCAAGTCTAAGCAATGTGCAGCGCAAGGAGTCCAATAAAGTGTAGGAATTCGGCGAGACAATAAACCTCCAGCAGCCTTAAAATTAGCACCATTGTCTGTCACAACCTAGAATTGATACAAATAGTACATTAGCAAAATTTAAATAATGTGAGAACTGAGAAGACAATAAAAGTAATAGCATAAGTATGATAAATTAGGATATAGGCTACCTGAATAACATTCTCTCTCCCGATTAAATTAATCTGCTCCTCAAACAGATCAGCCAGCATTCTCGCATCTTGAACTGTATCTGAAACATCAGCTGAACTCAAGAAGAAGGTCCCCTCTGGACTCTTAACAAGGAAATTTATCAAGTGTCTACCCCTTCTATCAGTCCATCCATTGGACATAAGTGTACAGCCATACTGTTTCCAAGCTTTCTCCTGTTTTTCTTTCAATTTGTCAGTCTCTTTTTTTGCTTTTTCGAGCAATGGCACTCTTAACTCATGATAACTTGGTGGTTTTAAACCTGGCCCAAATTGTCCAATAGACTCGATCATTATTTCGTAACTTCTAGAATGTGCAGCATTGAATGGTATCCCATTTTCATAGAAAAAGTTAGCTATGTGCATCTTCACCCTTTCTTTTTCTTCTTCACTCTTTGTACAATTTTCAAGACTACTTTGAGATGGACCTTTACTATGTCTTTCTTCGATCACTTCTTCGGGAGTTTTCCAGATCATGGAAGCAATTGTCTTTGATGATTTTGATTGGGGCACCACAAACTGTAAAGTGTTCTTTCTCTTTGATGTAGTTCCCTGACCCTGACTCTGACTTTGCAAAGTATTAGAAGCAGCCATTGATGATTCATTTGGTTGGACTTGAATTTCATCATCATCGACACCATCATCGATATCATCATCTAGTAGCACACTAGACTTCTTTGAACGCTTATTTATGTAGTCTTTCATCTCCTGCCTTACTTCTGGTGTAGTTTTTGTGCACATAGCTATATCCGAAAAGCCACCAGCAAGATGTTGTTTCAACCTTCGAACTCCTGAATGCATTTGCTTGCCACAAAAAATGCACTGGACAATACCCTTGGCATTTAAATTCGGCCAAAAACCATACTTCCATGCCGGATCAGGAGACTTTGCTTTCCGACTTGGATCCTTAGATGGATCATACTCTTCAGAGTTTCCTGCCATAAGCCTAAAAAATTGAAACAAACAAAAAATCAGGCCACTAAAAGCCTTAAAGAGTTGAAGTAAATCAAATCATAATTCAGAATATGCATCAGTACATGCATATACATACATATACATACATATATATATGCAATTATGCATAAATGAAATCATATTAAACACATATATATACATCACTTATGTATATATATGTAGTTAGATAGAGAAGAAGAGAAGAAGAAAATAAGAAAAAGAAGAGATCTTTACGAGAAGTCGCGAAGTCGTCGAAGTTGTCTTTGCTGTTATTGAAGTTAGAGGCTGCTGTCTTTAGGACTTTAGGGTTTTATTTAGGATTTTATTTAGGATTTTCTTTTTTTTATTCACCATTGACCGGGTTTTGACCGGGTTATAAAGTAGTCGGTGACCCGAACAGACTAAGCGGTTCGACTAGTCGACCCGTCGACCGCCTAGTCGACTAGGCGACCGAAATATTAACAAACAGCTAGTCGAAATATTGTGTCGAAGTCCCTTCATCGCTTAATCGACTAGTCGTCGACGACTAGTCGTCGACGACATGACTACCATGATTTTGATTCGATACATTTGTATCAGTTCCCGATTCACCTAGGCATGATCAATGTCTTTTATTGGATGCACTTACTGGTTATTTACATCAAATGAGATATCCCAAGTGATAGGTACTTCCACCTGAATATTGCGCTTACCCTTATTCAGGTCTTACTGTAAAATCCAGGTATTATCCCAAGAATCATCTGGAATACTACATTACTTATCTGGTGGAGCATGGGATCCACATGATGTAAATGTGGTTGCATCAACATGCGAATCCTCGATACAGTTTTGGGATCTCCGAACAATGAAGTAAGTTCTTTTTCACCACATTCAGTTGTCACTTGTGTATATGGTACTCACCTAATTAAGGCGATAAATATTACCTTGATTTTGAATTTCTTCTTAAGTTGCTATAGTAAGTTGACCATGTACAGTTGGATACTAATTTCTCATGTTTGTCTGGTTTACAGGAAAACGAATTCTATTGAGCATGGTCATTTTCGTAGTCTAGATTATGACAGCAAAAAGAAGCATATGCTAGTGAGTATCTTCTTTGTTAAATAAAGTCGAACACTTGTTTAATTTTGAGAAATTTCCATCACTTCAGAACATAGATAAGACAACTTTGACATGTCCGCTCTACTAGTTCAGTAATCAGTAATTCAGTATAAAATCGGTTCCTATATTACAAAATAGCTGAATGACAAACTTGTATGTTGAAATGGTCAACCATTGTAAGCTAGTTTTATAATGTCTAGACCTTGAAGGAAAGATCTTTAAGGCTCTGAAACAGTTAAGATTTTCGTTTTTGCTCTTACATATTGGCAATCAACTAGATACGCCTTGTCCTCTTATTGTTAATTAATTTATTTAATATATTTTGGTGTGCTTTAACTACTATGGCAAAGAATATGAAATTATTATACAATGCTTAGATCCAGTTAACATTTTGCTTCACCTTCATTTTGTAGTTCAGAGAAGATGCAGACTTTTGTACCCATCTTTTCTGAATTTTCTAATAAATTAGTTCCTGCACTTTCGCTGTCCGTTATTTCTCCATTATAATGTTCTGACACTTACTAGTTCTAAGTTATTTGTACTTTCTTACTTAAATATTTCCAGCATTCTGTTAAAACAATAAAAAATTTGGCAGCGATGGTGATTTTTATTAAGAAGGCTGACTAATATGAAATCTTTATGCCCCTCTCCCGAGTTCTTTAAGAGCGGTAAGCAAAAGAATGCAAGAGGGAGTAAATGAAAATTGAAATGTCTCCTTTTATTTAAGAGTTAAGTCAACATATAAGTAATAAGGGGCATATTGTAATATCAACAATTTTCTTAAATTTACCTCCCTCGTTTATTTTCCCTTTCATCCCACTTTTGGAGTGAAAGTTTTGGAAGGAAAGAATATAAAATTTGCATCTCTTTTCACTTGCTTTCCTTCCTAAACAAAACTCGGGAGCACCAATATGAATGCAAATTATTTTATTTTCTTTCCTTTTCATCTGCTTTCCTCCAGGTAACTTATCTAGAAAATTGAAGATGTAGTACATATATATATGAATTTACTTGATTTCAGTGTGAGGCACAGAGTACTTTGACTAACTACCTCGTAGTGGAGATCTAAAGAACAAAAACCTTAATGTGTAGTATTTTATGTCATCAAACCTGTCAAGTTTATATTATACTGTAAAATATGACAGGTAACTGCTGAAGATGAATCTGGAATACATATATGGGATCTTAGAAAGCCAAAGATTCCTGTTTTGGAGCTCCCTGGACATGCACACTGGTACGCTTTGCAAATTGCAGATGATGCCTATACGTTTTGTACCAAAAAATTGTGCTCCCTGTCCAAAGAAGAGAATAAAATTGTGGAAGGAAAAGAAAAGATGGAGTACTCTTTTCAGGACAGAATGATATTAAATAATAGCATTAACACTTATCCTAAATGACTGGTTCAGCATTAGCATGTTTACTTTCTTTACTAAATATTCATTGTTAATCACCACTTCCTTACTATATTTTGACAGGACATGGGCAGTAAGATGTAATCCCGAGTATGACGGGCTTATTGCGGTCTGTCTTTCGCACTCCCTCTCCGTCCATAATTATGCAAGCACACACATCCCAGTTTACACACTTGAGTTTTTATGGGCAGCTTTCGGCAGCTCACATGAAATTCTAATGGCACCTCTCTCTTTCTCTTCTCTAAATATGCATACACACAATCTTAAAACATATTATATCTAATAAAATACTATATAAGATATCAAAATGATGATATGAATAATACATATCGATTCATACTTAATATCTATTTACAAATATATATTGTAATAGAAGTATAGAACTCTATCATGATTACAATTTATTATTTACAATAAATCTCATTCAAGTTATAATACCATTACGTTAATATCCACACTAAAATTCTGTGATATTTTGAATGGTATATAATTTCAACAATTATAAAATATTTAACAATAATTTATAATATAAAATACTTTTGTTTTTGCAATATTTAAGCTTGTGCCTTCCACGGGCTTTACACGCGAACATAGGATTCATGAGCCATTTTATTCCATTTCAAATTACTACATTACCCTCTCATTATATCATGCAACAATTTTATATGGAAATATTATTTGTAAATTTATTTGTTATATAAACATTATACATTGATAATATATTTATTGTATCGTAAATACTGTATTATTTATATATTTTATTTTCTAGAATATATGATAAATCTTACAACTATTTTCAGTAGTGCATCATGTGTAATTGGCGAATCACTGAAGTTCGTAGAGTTTGTACGTAAGAGGTCTGTAGTGGTTGATCAAATTAGTAGACGGTCCTACGAATATATTATATTAATTACAAAAAAGAATATATAAATATAATAACTATAGATACAGTATAAGAAAATAACAAAAAAAAACAATTGTGTCATCTGACGCATGCACACATTTTTAAATAATTGATACATTCTGAATTATCATTTGTGTAAACACATAATAATATCCACTTGCGTAAGAAAGCATGCCTGTGTCTACTATATGATACTTTACAATTTTATAATTAGAAACAAACACAAATACAATTTATTAGATATTAATTTTAAAGTAGGGTTTTAACTACTAGCAGTTGGATAAAATTCATAATTATACGTAAGTAGCTTTTGTATTTTATTAATTATTTTGAATTTTTGACCACACCAACTATTTTTTCTCGCTACGCACACTTGTCTAAAGGACACGCGTACACTTATATATGCCCTACTTGTTGAGCACAAAATCTTACATCCTAGGGAGATTGTTAAAAATGTAATTTTTGTTTTTCACTTGCTTGATCATTGATTTCATGACCCCATTTTCTTTACTCCATCAGTGTCTCTACTTGTTCTTATCTTGCCATCTTTTGAATCCCTAATGTTACTTATGTAATGACCATATGTATTTTCGTTAGCTATTACATTTTGCCAACATAAACAACTTTGCAGAGTGCTGGAACAGATTCGACTGTCAACTTGTGGTTTGCTTCTCCTCCTAGCAGCGACGATTTATCGTCTAAGAGGTCGTCCAAATAAAATCTCGATTTTTAGCATATAGTGCATCCAAATCAAGTGTTGATTTTCATTTTAAGGTTTTGCAGCTTTACAGAGTCACCTTTGAAGAGGGTCGATCCATTGCTACATTCGTACAGTGACTATGAAGACAGTGTGTATGGTAATTGAGACAAAATCTCTCTTTTTTTGTTAGGCAAAATACTCCCTTGGCATAACTATTGCGCATGTTTCTGCAGGCCTGGCTTGGAGTTTCCGAGAGCCTTCGTTATTTGCTTCTTTGTCTCATGATGGCAGGGTTAGTACTCTAGTATCATACACCAGTTTGAAAAGCAACACATGGAAATAAAATAATCTCATGTCTGTTTTGAATAGAAGCTTTTTCTTTAATATTGTACATCTTATGTCTATATGTGCTTTGCTGGGAACTAAATTCTAATACATTTGTTGCTATGATTTCACTACCTGTTAAAATTTTTTATTCAAATATATGCTGTCCGTAATTTTAGTGTGTGGGTGCTGTTAAACATAGAGATTTTGACAAACCATTAGGTGTAGCAGGACCCGCCTGTTCAAGTTGACATTTAATTACTGCCCCTGGACTGACTCGAACTGGGGGTTGTACTGAAAATCTGAAACTGCTGTACACAAGTTACATCTGATAATATTATTTCAATACAAATTTCAATAAATGAATCAGTTTAGAGTTTGTGGAAACCACATCCAGGCAGGGTTATACAATTGCTCGTCATAGTTGATTAATTGGCCACTAGTGGTACCTGCCTGATAAAGGTTGTTAGGTGAGTAGGCAAATTTGTAGTAGACAAGTTGGGCTTGGTTTGTAAATCCAATTACTATCTTCTATACCCAAATTCAAACTAGTAAAACCCAAGAGTGGGCATTTGGACCTATATTGCTTTTTGACAAATTTCATGCTTTAATAACGCTGATTGGTATTGTATGAGTGTTTTTTAATGTTCACTTTGGATATACAACAGGTGGTTGTGGAATCTATCAAGCCCTATCTCACCAGAAAATGAACATAAGTGGTATATTGGATGTAAGTTTGAACTACCAATCATTTGTTATTTAGTCCTAGTATATTCAGTTCTTTTTTTGCTTTAATCTGAATCACCTTTGCATCTGTTTTTCAGGTTATTGGTTGAAATTTTAAATTGGAAAATAGTAATTCTACCTTGATATGATGCAACGCACCTTCACCTTATGAATTCCTCGTTTGGTCGTGTTGTTTATCCGCATTCTGCTTAATTGTATGAGGGGGTCTTTCATTCTCTTTTGTAAACATGACGAAAATTAGATTACTTTGAGAAACTGTAGACTTTTTTTTTTTTTTGTGTTATGGTTCTCTTGTGATGTACATTTTATAACTACAAATATTTCTTTTAGTCTGTACAACAAAGTAGAATGGTTTCTGTAGTACACACACTCCAGTCTGTGGCGGATTGGGATACTCAACTGAATCTGTATGACCCCTGCTTGATGAAAAAGTTTGCTTTGGTCATTTCTTTCACCACCTACAATGTACAATGCTTCGAGTTTTGTGATTGAAATGTTATGTAGGATCAGAACGAGGACAACAAAGAACCAGAACAATTAGTTGTGCAAGAGGAAAATGATGATAAAGAAATTACGAGAACGAGGTTTATAAATATTAGGGGGTGTTTGGTTCATGGTTAATGAGACCGGGAATCGGAACCTTAAATTCAAGTGATAGTGTTTAGATTAGCAATTTTGTTGTGTAGAATGGAACCCCAATCCCTCAAGAAGGGTAAATGAAATCTATCATACCCCTTGGATTTCCATTTCATTCCCATTCCCATTCTCATTAACCTCCATTCCTGTATTCTTCATTTCCATTCCCGATCCCAAGTTTTAAGATGCATCCAAACGTCCCCTTAGAGGTAACAAGGTTTACAAAATGGATTTGGAATTGCAATAAGAAATACTAGAAAATTTCAAGGAGTTAGTATGTAGTTAACAGTGGCATGCAATACTTGTCGAAAAAAAAACAGTGGCATGCAATAGATATGGTACTTTAAATCTTGAATGTATTTTGGAATCAAGTTGTAAGCAAAAATAATGAAAGATGATAAATGGCGTGTGATTCAATTTGATGATGAACAATCATGATTTTGAATCCAAGTAAAGCGTAGGAGTATTGTTTTCGAAGCAAATAGAGAATTGACAAATCATGCAAATAAAAGTATTAACTTATAATAGAGCAATACATGTCTAGTAATCCTCAAAAATGCTACAATTACAGATCAACGGAGTGGAATGCAAGATAATAGGCTATAAGAGACCGGGCTCAGGACTCACTCAGACTCCGGGATACAGCTTGTTTGGTGGTACCAAAGCCCTGACTCCTAAGCAGCCCTGACTCACTCCCCACCCAAATCTTGACTTAAGCAAACAAAGTTCTACAGATATTCAAGGGAGGATAAGCTCAAATGACGAATGATAAGATCGTCAACTATGACGTGGAAAATACAAGACCGTGTCAGAAACCACACCTGGACACAATAGGGAATATCCAATGATTGACACAATTATGTCCTATCTGAACCACACGCCAGCAGGAGCCTGACACATGTCACCACAATTCTCACCTGGACACATGTGACCCATCAACATCATCCAGGTGTCCCACCTACCTAGGATCCAACGCTCATGATTGCAGGTACCCCCTGTACCCTAATTCTGGGCCTATAAATAGCCCAAGAAGGAAAGGTTTAGGGTTACACTCTCTCTCTCTACACAATCTATACACACACCCTCCATATTTAGATATCTCTATAGTCTTATCTTCCCTTCCAAAGCCATCACTTACTCTCACGCCGGAGGCGCCGCCAGGGTCCAAACCCCCCTCCGGTGTTGTTTTGCAGACACCCACCAGCAGCAACACCGCATCCAGGCGTGGGAACGGCAGGAAGGACTAGATCGGGACCTGGAGTTATCATTTGGCGCTAGAAGGAGGGGAACCCTGTCTCGTGGTCACGGTGCCATAAGACTCACCATCATCAACAAGCACCTTCATCTTTGAAGGAGTCCTAGTTAAATCCAGTAAGATCTAAGCAAACTCCTTTGTTTTAACCACCAAACATGAACTCTTTAGCCCATTTCTCCAATGTATGCATGTTTTTTAACCTTGTTTAGCCCAGATCTTGTTTAGCCTTATTTGTATGCTTTGATTATTGTTTAGATATATATTGCTCCTGCTTAGATCTATTTAAAAAACCCAGCTTTCTTGATTATTGAGATTGTGAACCCAGAAATACGTGCATACATTTGGACCCCTTCACATACACACTGAGATCTAGTTGTAAAACCCAGGATACTTTGCTGTTGAATTTGCTTCAAATTTTGTTTTAGAATACCATATACATCTGTTTGTGTGAAACATGGCTCGTGGAAGTAAGAGCACGGACAGACACACCCCAAGTAACCCAACCCAGGATCCCATTGTCCCGAACCCAGGTCATGCTGGTAACCAGATACCCCAAGTCCTGACTCTGGCCTCACAGGTAATCCGGACAGGAGATGCCCGGGTAAACATAGAGGTGAACAAATACAAGTATACTGACCTTGCTCTTGAGCCCGGACATATGGAGAACCTGACTGGCGAACAGGTTGCTGAAGCAATCCGGTTATACAACCAAACCCGGAACAAAGAGCAAGACCAGTGTGAGAACTCTCATCACCCTGAAGGATCCCACCGCTCTAGGTCTGTTTTTGACCGAATTGGCGACAAAGACAAAGACACCGAAAGGAGGCCTCACCAGACTCGCAGCCGAAACAATGATGAAGAGGCCGAAAAGCTTAAAAGGCTAGACGGGATGCGAGAAAAGATTCAAGCGGAAGAGCAAGCCAGACTCGATCTAAGGGTCCAGAAACGAATCCAGGAGGAGGCCCGGATTCTGGGTAAAACCTCTGAAAAGAGGAGAACCCGGGCTCCAAGTCCGGAAATAATCTCAGATGAGGATGAACCTAGGGAGGGCCTTATGAACATGATACATGAATTGCAAAGAAAAGTTGGCCAAGACTCTGGGCTCGACATTGGGGACACCCTTACACCATTCAGCTACTCCTTGGAGGCAACACCAAGGCAGAGAAACATTAAGCATTATAATTTTGATTCTTTCAATGGTTTGGATGATCCCGAAGAAGATGTGAATTATTTTGAACAAATAGCCATGATTTATTATTACAATGATCTAACAAAGTGCAGGTTCTTTGCTTCCACACTCAAATCCAGAGCTCAGAGGTGGTTCAGCCGGATACCATCTCGCAGCATCTACAGCTGGAAGCAGTTCCGTGATGCATTTCTCAAACGCTTCCGGGCAAACAGGACTCATGAGATGCACATGTGCCATCTTGAAACAGTCAGGCAAGACCGGGGTGAAGCCCTCTCTACTTACATGAAAAGATTTCAAGAAGCTATTAACAACATAACCAACCTGGATGAGCGGAAGGCTCTGACAATTTTTCGAAGAAACCTAGATCCTGATAACAATGAGAGGTATGTCCTGGACCTCATCCATAAAGAGCCTCAGAGCCTGGCGGCAGCCTATGCAATGGCCGCCAGGTTCATTAAAGAAACCGATGTCCTCCAAGCAATGAGGATGACTAGGCAGGGCATATCTCCAACCCGGATTCAAGATCCACCCAAAAACAACTACAATCATCAAGACAAAAAATTCAAACCCAATAGACAAAGCAACTACATTCAGAGCTCTCAGCTCGCTCTGCCAACCTCAACCCCGAACTCCAATCAAAGTGTGGAGCCCGGACAACCTAAACAAAAACTTGAGCCCAGGCCTGAACCAAACTGGACTCCTCTCAACCGGGCTTGAGCTGATATTTTGAAAGAAGTACGAGACAAGCCTTTCTACTACCCTCCCAAACCCATGGCGACCGGACCAGAAAATCGGTCTGTCCATAAACACTGTGACTATCATGAAACACATGGACACACAACTGAGAATTGCTTGTCTCTAAAGTTTTTTGTGGAAGAACAGATCAAGAAAGGTAACATGGGACAATACATAGCCCAGAAAACTGATGACAGGGGAACAGGATCCGGGAAGGGTAAAAATGTTGTGAATGTCGTATTGGGTGGGTCTAACTCGCCACCCCGAAGTCCGGACTCGGGAGATGAGATAATGATGGTTCAAACCTGTTCAGAACAAATAATCAGTTTCAACAAAGATGATTTTGAAGGACTCGACCCAAATCATAATGAAGCTCTAGTTGTTAGTCTAGACATAGCTGACAATGAAGTTAAAAGAATAATGATTGACAACGGTTCTTCTGTCAATATCATATTCAAACATACTTTGGATCGAATGTAGCTGGGGAGTGTGAAGATGAACGATTGCAGAGAAGATCCTCTCTACGGTTTTGGGAACAACTTGGTCCCAATTCAAGGAACCCTGTATCTACCAGTACTATTTGGGACTTATCCGAACCAAGTCACCAACATTGTTAAATTCTATGTCATCAACACTCCTTCTTCTTACAATGTGATCCTGGGAAGACCAGCCCTGACTAAGCTCCAAGCTATAACCTCAACCCCACACCTAAAGTTCAAGTTTCCCACACCCTCTGGCATTGGAGAAGTCCGGGGAGATTATGAAATGGCTAGTAGATGCTATGGGCAAGGGTTAGTCATGGCTGAAACAGACCCGAAAAACAAAAAGGAAAGACAATTCTTACCAGAAAAATAGGAGCCAAAAGAAACATAAATTCAACCCAAGGAAAGAGCCCGGCCAAAAAATTGGTGACTAGAAGATTTCAAAACCCGATCCAGAAATAAAGATCAATTTGTATTGAAGAATAGAAAATTTGTACTCGTGATCAATTTATGAATAAAAATAGGGCACGATGTTATTTCTCACAAAATTGTATTTCACATTATCTGTATTTCATTTTTCTTGTATCAACCCTGGCTCAAAGCCATAGGCATGCAGAGGAGCCATGGTCCCCAGCAATATGCAGATCAAGAGTCCGGCTCAGAATCAAGCCATGAGACCAGACTCACGAGCAATATGCAATCAAATCGAAATCTTAGATTCTATTCTAAGTACAAAAGAAAGAGCCCGGCTCAGAATCAAGCCATGAGACCGGACTCACGAGCAATATGCAACTCTATAACCCTGGCTCAGAGCCATAGGCATGCAGAGGAGCCAGGGTCCACAGCAATATGCAGATCAAGAGTCCGGCTCAGAATCAAGCCATGAGACCGGACTCACGAGCAATATGCAATCAAATCGAAATCTTAGATTCTATTCTAAGTACAAAAGAAAGAGTCCGGCTCAGAATCAAGCCATGAGACCGGACTCACGAGCAATATGCAACTCTATAACCCTGGCTCAGAGCCATAGGCATGCAGAGGAGCCAGGGTCCCCAGCAATATGCAGATCAAGAGTCCGGCTCAGAATCAAGCCATGAGACCGGACTCACGAGCAATATGCAATCAAATCGAAATCTTAGATTCTATTCTAAGTACAAAAGAAAGAGTCTGGCTCAGAATTAAGCCATGAGACCGGACTCACGAGCAATATGCAATCAAACCAAAATCTTAGATTTTATTCCAAGAACAAAAGAAAGAGTTTGGATCAGTACTAAGCTATGAGACCGGACTCATGAGTAATATGCAAACACGAAAAATCACATTCTATTCTAAGAACAAGGTCATAAGCCCGGACCAAAATCAAGCTATGAGGTCGGACTCTCGAAGAATACGCGACAACAGAAGAAACTACGCATTCAAAATATTCAAAAATGAAGTCAGCAAAGGAAAGATGCATTAAAAATAAACGAGTACGGGAGCCCGGATTGGCCGTTCAACCCGGAAACACTCCAAAATGTTTGGGACAAGTCAAAAATAGTCAAAGATTACAAGAGAAACACAATTGCAGGTCTATTCTACAGTCTTGTTTACAGCATCGAGGAAAGGAGTATCACTCGGAAATATAAGAGGATTTGGGCCCTGGAAGAACTCGGGCTCGCCTTCACCACGCTCAATAGCCTCCTTAGCAGCTAAGAAAGCGTCAACAAAGGTTTCCCAGTTAGCTTCAGGGTTGGTCTTGATAAGGGTCTCAGCCACCTTCCAAGATCTCAAAATTTCAGGGGCATCGACATCAGCAACTGCCTGTAGATAAGTATCGGTCTCCTGGAATTCCTTGATAATATCAGCTTCAGGTTTCATGGCAGCAAGCTTCTCCTCAGCCTCCTTCAGTTTCTTCTCAAGATCAGCATTCCGGTCTCTTTCCTTAGTCAAATCAACTTGGAGCCCGGAGACCTCGCCATCATAAAGAATTTTCATTTCGCCAAGTTTCTTTCCCAACTCAAGAATTTGCTCATCCTTTTTCAACATAACCCCGGTTAACTTGTCATCTTTTGCCTTAAACATGGCTGAGACCCCGGCAGCCTTCACAGCAACCTACAAGCCAAAAGAAGAGAGATTAAAACGATATTCAACAATAAAAGCAAGGAAGTAAGGAAAGAGAATACCTGACCAATACCACTAATTAGATCTACCAAGAGTCCCCTCATCCCGGTCTCTCCCATCTCTTTCCAGTCATCTTCAGAAGGGAGATGTCCAACATATTCGGCAAACTGCTCACGACTCAGCTTCCCAACTCGGGGTTCAGACACCCCGGTCTCCACGTTGACCTCCTCAGCTACTTGGTCCACCAAATCCTCCCGATTCACTAAATTATCCAAACCCGGAGTTCTCGGACCTGTCTTCCTCTTCTGCTTCTGGGGCCTCTTGGTAAGTTCAGTATCAGGGAGCCCGGTAATAATCTCAATGGCTGGATCAGGAGTGGGTTGGAGGAGAGCAACAGATTCCGCACCACCTTCGTGGTGGGCACTGGATCCAGACTCACCATCTGCCCGAGGTCGAGGAGTGTGGACTCCAGACAGATTATTCAAAGAAAGAGAGTAATTCCTGGTAGCCATTACCTCTTCAAATTCGGGTTTATAGAAAGGGCGACCTGGAAAATGAAGAAAAACCGGATTAGAGAATGTGAAAGGAAGCAAGACTTGCAAACAGTTTGACAATTACTTACATCCAAATTCATATAATTTTGTATGGTCCATAAAGGTATCCCGGGTTAATTGGTGACCAAGCCATTCACAGAAGGCACGAATCTTAGCCTGGGCTTGTCCCTCGAGTTTGTAGTAAGGAAATTTCTTAGGATTCTCTCCGGCCACAAAGTGTGGCATGTAAAGTAAATCTAAACCCTTCAGCATAATCACCTCCCCATTCCAACCCTTGAGGGAAATGTTCTGCATCACTAGCTTCGCGCTACCGGACGGATACCCACACTCATCAGCCCGGAATCTTAACTCATAAAATGGTCTTTTATTCGATCTCAACAGGTAGAAGAGCTGGTGAAAGAGGCTAAAGGTAGGATGGAGACCAGATTTCTCACAACATGCAAGGAACCAGGTTATCCACTTCACACCATTCAGAGTTATTTGAGTAATGGGAATTTCATACACGTACTTACAAAGATGTTTAATAAAGATATGGCACTCCGGGTTCCATCCTGAGCGCAAGTGTTCTAACCACACCCCAACAAACCCATCATCTGTTCTATAATATACCCTTTCCCTGGGCTCCGGCCATCTCCACTGTATCCGGGGTCCAAGATGGAAAGTAGCCCGAACTATCTCATCCATCTCGGAGATCGATAGATTTTTAAAACTTTCTTTCAGTGGGGGGAGGGGTTCGCCAATAATGGTCTTAGCAAACTAAGCATCCATAACAGCCTTGTCATATGGCCCGGGATCTCCGTGTTCATGCCTATGCTTGTACGAGAAACTAAATGAATTATAAAGTCGAGACATGTCTTCGTCAGGATCCTTCCTAACAAACATGAACTCGATATCAACCCAATACCCATCAGGGGTAATGAGGCTACCCCGGTCAGCAAGAACTTTGGTATTAATTTGGGTAACCACAGCAATTTTCTTCTTCTTCGCCATCACACCCTAATGTAAGTCTACTATGTCTACTACTTCTAAATCTGAATTAGAACTTGTGGATGGCTCGGAATCCGGAATCAAAACTCTATTAGCCCTCCTTTTCGTCCGAACCATAAACCTAGAAATAAACCAATTCAACCTTCAATTAGTCAAAATAACAAGGAACCCGGGCAATACATATGCCAAAAATCTATAGCAAATCAAATCTAACCCGGTCTCAACCTCTGTCTAAAATCCAATATCACTCTTCACCTATTATCAAACCAAACCGGGCTCCAATTTCTACAGTTAGTCCGAGCCTAATAATTGCTACAGTCTTTTTCTAAGGTTTAGCTTTTTCCCTGGAAACCCGGTCTCGAAGCTTATCGGGTACAATTACCCAAGTCAAACACAAAACAAGTATTCTACACAACAAACACCTACATTATACAGACAGGAAGCCCGGACAATGAACAACCCGGGCTCTTTTCAGAAACTGAAACGCCAGAAACACAATCAACACAAAAATTAAACACCAAACAAAGATCAAAAGCAGTTACATACAATTGCATACACATCCCTCATCCCAGAAATAACAAGAACAACACTACAAAACCCAGAATTCAAAAGCCCCAAACTCGAAGGTAGTGTCACATGCAAAGCCGATTCGTGAACAAAACAGCAATACAAACACAAAGCAAACAACAAAATTTAGTCCAACAAACAAACACATATTTTCCAGAAAAACCCGTATTCGAATATGAACAGTTATGGAAGTCGAAGCAAAAATAAAGAGATAATACATCGAAGGAAAGAGAAATGCAAAAGAATGGAGTGGAATCTTACAGATAGAAGGAGAAAGTAGTGACTTCGAAACGAAAACGCTGCAGAAGCTCAGAAGTACAGACGCCCAGAAAGCAAACTCAGAGAAATTGAAGAAGAAAGGAAAAATTCTGTAAAAGTAAAAAAATGAAGTAAAAAGGGGGGTTTTATATGGAAAAGCAAGAAACTACTCCCCCATCAGACACGTGGCTGAAGAAGAGTGGGCGAAAAAAGAAAAAAGAAAAATACAAATCAGTTGAAAAGACAAGGATAATTATGACTGACAGTACTGGCGTGCGGGTTTTCGAGGAGAACTGGGGTAATGCAAATTCAAACGATTTAGGGGGGAAGGCTATGAAATCGATTGGAATTCCAAATGGGAACGAATTTGATCCGAGAATCTGGGTTCGTATCAATCTTGTTTGCGGTACAATCGGTTCACTTTGAGACCGGATTGGGGGCAACCATCAACCAAAATTTCTTCTAAGTCACCCAAAGTTTCACAACTTTGGACTTGAGAAGGAACCCTGTCATACTCTCAAATCCGGACTCATGTCATTGACAGCCATCCGGATTGGGGGGCAACCATAAACCAAAATTTCTTCTAAGTCACCCAAAGTTTCACAACTTTGGACTTGAGAAGGAACCCTGTCATACTCCCAAATCCGGACTCATGTCATCGACACCCATTCGTATTGGGGGGCAACCATAAACCAAAATTTCTTCCAAGTCACCCAAAGTTTCACAATTTTGGACTTGAGAAGGAACCCTGTCATACTCTCAAATCCGGACTCATGTCATTGACAGCCATCCGGATTGGGGGGCAACCATAAACCAAAACTTCTTCTAAGTCACCCAAAGTTTCAAAACTTTGGACTTGAGAAGGAACCCTGTCATACTCTCAAATCCGGACTCATGTCATCGACACCCATCCGGATTGGGGGCAACCATAAACCAAAATTTCTTCCAAGTCAACCAAAGATTCACAATTTTGAACTTGAGAAGGAACCCTGTCATACACTCAAATCCGGACTTATGTCATTGACAGCCATCCGGATTGGGGGGCAACCATAAACCAAAATTTCTTCTAAGTTACCCAAAGTTCCACAACTTTGGACTTGAGAAAGAACTCTAAGCTACACTTTAATCTGGACTCTTGCATTCTTCTACTCCCCCATCCAGAAAATCTGAATAAGGGAGTGGGGGGCAAATGATAGGCTATAAGAGCCCGGGCTCAGGACTCACTCAGACTCCGGGATACAGTTTGTTCGGTGGTACCAGAGCCCTGACTCCTAAGCAGCCCTGACTCACTCCCCAAATCTTGACTTAAGCAAACAAAGTTCTACAGATATTCAAGGGAGGATAAGCTCAAATGACGAATGATAAGATCGTCAACTATGACGTGGAAAATACAAGACCGTGTCAGAAACCACACCTGGCCACAATAGGGAATATCCAATGATTGGCACAATTATGTCCTATCTGAACCACACGCCAGCAGGAGCCTGACACATGTCACCACAATTCTCACCTGGACACATGTGACCCATCAACATCATCCAGGTGTCCCACCTACCTAGGATCCAACGCTCATGATTGCAGGTACCCCCTGGACCCTAATTCTGGGCCTATAAATACCCCAAGAAGAAAAGGTTTAGGGTTACACTCTCTCTCTCTACACAACCTTTACACACACCCTCCATATTTAGATATCTCTATAGTCTTATCTTCCCTTCCAAAGCCATCACTTACTCTCACGCCGGAGGCGCCGCCAGGGTCCAAACCCCCCTCCTGTGTTGTTTTGCAGACACCCACCAGCAGCAACACCGCATCCAGGCGTGGGAACGGCAGAAAGGCCTAGATCGGGACCTGGAGTTATCACAAGATGCAACTTGAATTATTTTTTTCTCTAAAGCATTATCATCCTTGATATTTATTGCATACTATAAAAAGAAATTCTAAAAAATTGAAAAAACATAAGGAATATGAATTAATGTTTCATCTCGAAAACATTGTCTATAATTTCATCATCATTCATACTTTAAATCCGGATGAAATGACATGGTACCAAATTACATTTTAAAAATCTCAACTGTAGCTGGAATATGTCCTAGATAAAAAGAAAGGCGAGAATTCAGAGCTTGACAAGAATAGAAGAACTTCTCTTGATTTTATTTCGGGGAGAAGATTCAGAATGAAGAGAGGAAATGTGGAATTTAGATCAATCACTTCATTGAGTATATTTTGGCTGAGAGCAGGAGATGCTAAAACCTGAGTTTCTAGAAAATAAAGAAGCTCATTGAAAAAATTGAATATGATGCATGGAGCTTGAATGAGAAGGTTACAGTTGAAAATTTGAGAACCATCTACAAGAAGGTTCTGGAAAAGTAAGTAGAGGCAAGAAAAAAAACCCAAGTAAATTTTCAACATCAAATTTGCTCGGTCTACAAGAGTTCTTAGTTCAATGAAGCTGAAATACTTGTTCATGTATTTGTCAATCTTTCAAAAGTATTCTCAGAAATAACATTTTTCAAAAATAAAAGTTCTAATTGTTCTGGTCATAAAAATAAATTGAGAAAAATTGTTAAGATTTATGGATGATTGTCGTGAGACAAAAGATGTTAGTCTCGAAAAAATTAAGTGAAATATAGTATCACATCCATAGTATATTTCTTGTAATCATCAAAAAGAACTATCAAATAAATAGATAATAAAAGGTATAACTTAAAAGAAATTCATGTTCATGACTAGGTCTCAGGAAATATCCTAAGTGACAGTACATAATAACAAAATGTCAAGCTACATATCTAACAGTAAGATTATAGTTACATCAACAAACTGTCAAGGCAACACAGTCTCTGACAGCAGCTTGGAACATCATCACTGCACTATATTCACAGCATAATCTGCAAAGTCATGACAACAGAATTTCCCCGACAACATCTATTGTGGCTCACTCTCAACATTGAAACATTCCTTAACAAACTTGACGTAAAAATAATTTAAATTGGGGTTATTGAGTCAAATGTGTTACATGCGTTTCCGTAATAGATGGTGCAGAGTTCACATGATTCTATAACAGACCTGCAAAGACTACGACATGATCTTGAGAGAGAATGAGACAAAATTTACAAATTCAAAAATATGAAAAATCAACATCAACTAAGATTATGTAAACTACAGAAATAACGTATCTAGATCAATTTATGAAAGATATTTAGTCTGTTTAGTTAATGAAAGATCACACGTGAGCTATTTTGTAAGGAGCTATCACTTGAATATATAAACAATTCTATATCTCACTTGTGAAATACAAAACATTACATCTCACTTATATTCTCTCTCGAGAACATTGAAGCTGAATTTTTTTTCCCAAGGTTGTTGTAGCATCCTTGACAAGATAAATAAAATATTTATTTTGTGAGAACATTATCTTCATACTATTATTGTTTATTTACATATTTATACTGATAAGATTAATTTTTTGTTTAAATTATTAAGAAAAGAATTTAATTATACTTAACAAAATAATTATAACTATGTTATTAAAATACAGGGTGAAAGGCCTATATCTCGTTTTCAGGTGTAGGATCGTCCAAAATTCTGACCCACGTAAAATGTGCCCAAAATCACACTTTATATACGCTTTTTTCGGAAGCGCAAGTTCCTATACGCATGATCAAAATACGAAACTCTATCCATGTAAATGAAAGTAGGAGGTTATACGCATCCTCCAAACACGAAACTCTATCCAGGTAAATGAAAGTAGGAGGTTATACGCATCCTCCAAATGCGGGATACCATCTTATACGCATATTAAATAAGTGAGGCTCTTATATACGCAAGCATAAAATGTGAATGTATTTCTTTTTTATAGGTATCCAGCAGCACCAACTACTTATTTAGATTGTATCATCTGATTTCTTTCATCAATTTATTCTCAAGTACCCACTTTCAATGTCATCCCACCTTTCCAAACACCCATCCTCCCGCCGTCTTTCTTTATCAAAATACACGGCCCCCACTTACTCGCTTCACGATGCTAGAGCTTCTAGTGAGTTTTGTTTTATTCTAGATTTTAGTGAGCCCATTTGATTGTGCTCAAATTAAGTGTTTGATATAAATCTTAGTAAAACACTTAGTTGCTTCTTTGGCAGAATTAAAGATCCAAAAAATTGCTCTTCACCTGTTTGATATAATGTCAAAGTGAAATTATTGTTACATATGTGTGTTTTCTCAATTTGTGATATAATGGCCATTTTCTCAAAATACAACATGTACTGAAGTAAGATTTTGAATATATGATAAAGAATAATTGTTAATTCTAAAATTTTATGTATTAAAAAAGAATGGGGAGCACAAGATTGATCAATTTCTAATTCATCAAGTTTAAAATATTCAAATAAGTGATAATAATTTATTTCTTATCATCGGATTGGAATTTGATCCTCATTCAAAATTTCTTAAAACAAATACTTATTTATAGAATATATACATTTAAGGAAAAATGATTTTTTTTGTCACCCGATTATTCATGTTTTTAGAAATCTATCACTCAACTATAAACTGAAACGTTATATGATAATTTAAATGTAAGCATTCTGTTAAGTTTCACTTGGTTCCGTTAAAACAACTCACCAAGGTAGACAAAATCGCTGATGTGTTAAGCTAGCGTGGTGTTTTTATAAATATTTATATTTAACCCGATTGTTATATCTTACTAACGAGGCTATTCTTCTTCATTTGAAACTAGTTGACAAAGCCGCGCTTCGCGGCGGCGTTATAATTTTTTAAAAAACTTTATCAATATAATTACAATAATTATTCATTCTTTCCTAATAAATCGTCCTCCCGTTAAACACGTTTTTCTTCCTAGCTTTCCTTGTTAAGATCGAAATCCCAAATTTCATAGGTTAAATACTCTTATATATTAATTTTCATGTTAACATACTTCTTTTAAATATGTTAACATACTTCTTTTAAATTAGCCATTTTCTCGTTGAGAAAGCCCCTGTATAAATTCGTACTCCTGTTTTACTTCCAATATAAATTTTAATTATGTCTCCCAAACAACTATTTTACTTTCGATAGAACTTTTAATTATATGTATTTGTTATAAATTTGAATTCTTCTACTCCATAAATTCGGAAACCTATTCTAATTCCGATAGAACTTTAACTATTCTTCTTTATAAATTCCAATACCTATTATACTTCAAATATAAATTTTATTTATGTGTCTTCCCGAACTGTTCTGCTCTATAAATTTGAACACCTTTTCTAATTTTTAATACCTTTAAGGATATTTTTAAAAAAAAATTGAATAATTACTTATTTCACCCTGATAGCCGTCATCCCGTTAAACATGTTTCCCTCTTTAAGATTGAAATCCCAATTTTAACCTATTAAATACTTGTCTTATATATTAATTTTCATGTTAACGTACTCCTTTGTAATGAACCGCTCTCTCGTTGAAAAAAAACTTATATAAATCCAAACTCATCTTTTACTTCCAATAAAACTTTTAACTATATCTTACAAACGTCTATCTACTTATTCTACTTCCAATAGAACTTTTAGTTATAGATATTTCTTAAATTTGAACTCTTCTATTCCATAAATTCGAAAACATATTCTACTTTCCGACTGGACTTTTAATTATATGTCTAACCTATAAATTTGAACTATTCCCCCTTATAAATTCCAACACATATCATACTTGAAATATAACTTTTATTTATATATCTTTCTTATCAATTCGAACTCTTCTACTCTGTAAATTCAAACACCTATTTTACCTCTAACATGTCAAAATATATTTTTTAATTTAGTATAGTATTTAAAGATCTAAAATTCTAAAAAATTAGAAAAATACACTGAGACGAATTTAGAGGCGTCACCTGATATTTTAAATTAATTTTAATTTAGTAATATTTTATGAAAAAATAAAATTAGAAAAATTAGAAAAATAAATATATTATTTCCGCGTTTTTTAAATGATACAATATGCATCTACTGGAGTCTACGAAGATAAAGCTAGCTGTAAATCATTCACCTGAAAAAAAATCAAATAACATGACAACAATGACACTTAAATATAAATAAGTATGTTAATATTTAAAATTTGTAAATTTTATTAACGAAAAAGAAATTGAATAATAATATTAAAGCAAGGAGTAAAACTACAACATGTAGGTATTAGAATAGAAGTGAATCCTAATCATTTTATGTTCTCAGATACTACCGTCAGTAAAAAAGTTTAAGAATCTGATTAATGAGGTTAATAATTCTATCAAGAAATATGTTTGTGGCCGTGTAATATCCGGAGTAGGTGTTATATTTGAATGAAACAATAGATTTCTGGTATTGCATGAAAAAAATTAAATAATTCAATTTTTGTCCAAAATCTTCAAAAAGTCGTAAAATTAGTTAAGAAGATTATGAGAGTCGTCATTTTATCTCTCGCGTATGCTCTCATTTTATTTTTAATAGAACTTTCAATTATATATTTTACTTATAAATTCTCGCATCCTCCTATTCTAATTTTAATAAAACTTTCCATTTATATGTTTTATTTATAAATCCGAACTATTCATGTTTATAAATTCGATCACATATTCTACTTCATATAAAACTTTTATTATTCCCTATAAATTCAAATTTTTCCCTTTATAAATTCGAACACCCTTCTATTATATTAAAGAATATATTTTTTTTAAAATTCTAAAGTTAGAAAAAATAATATGATCACATGTTAATTTGGACAAACCTCTACAAATGCAGTTAAGAACTTCCGGTTAAGTAGTCAGCCGCCATGAGTGCTACAAATTCAAATTCTTCTCCTCAATAAATTCGAACACCTTTTTAATTTGTTAAAGATTTTTCTTTATAATTCAAAAAAATTGGAAAAAAATAATACATGTTAATTTGGAGAAACCTCTACAAATGGAATCAAGAAGTTTCGGTTAAATAGCCAGCTGCAGTGAGTGTTACAGATTCAAGAATGAAGCTTTTCCTGCACATCAATTACCAATATAACAGGGGATCATGCACATAAAGAATATTGTACAAACATTAGTTGACAACTGATATTAAATTAAAAACCATAATTTTTGTATGCATAATATATAAACCGTGATTGTGGAGGATCGAAGTTTGAAGCATTATATAATACCCGAGCATGTTTTTACTGTCAATATGAATTTAACTATTCTATAAATTCGATCTACAAATACCTATTTTACTTCTAATAAAATTTTTAATTATATGTATTTTTATAAATTCGAACTCTCTTTATAAATTCGAACATCTATTCTATTTTTAGTAGAACTCTTAATTCTATGACTTACCTATAAATTCGAACTATTCTCCTTTGTAAATTCGAACACATACTCTAATTCAAATAAAACGTTATTTATATGTTTTCTCTATAAATTTGAACTCTTCTCCTCTATAAATTCGAACACCTGTTCTATTTCTAATATGCTAAAAAATATTTTTTGATTTATTAGTATTAAAAATTATAAAGCTCTAGAAAAATTAGAAAAATAGATTGAGACAATTATGATGCGACACCTCACCTCTCGCGTATCCTCCTTTATATATATATATATATATATATATATTGATGATTGATTGGGGAAGTATATACAAACAAGGGTTAAAGTTATTCATTGAATTCTGTGACTTTTATGGTTTCCTCATCTTCAATTGATTCTCAAGCTCAACAAGCTAAAGTCATGCGTTACTATTATGGGGTTGAAACTCCAATTTTGATATCCTCTACACAAAGAATAAATGGGTTGGAATTTTATGAACGCCCATTTTACAAAGACAAGAATAAATATTGTAAGTTTTTTTTGGTGGTATAATAAGGTTGTATTGGAGATAAAGTATGAAGAGAAGAAGTACGTTCAAAACTTTGAGATTGATAATTCTATATTTCAAAGAAAAATCAAATTTTGGAGGCTAAGCTAGAGTGGATTTCTTGGTTGTGAACTTGTTAATCTAAGAATGAATGTTAAAGAATGAATGTTAAAGAAGTAAAGATGACTTTTTGTTTTCGATTGTATTAGAGAGGGATTTGTACATATTTTAATTTTTTAATAACTCATGTATTACTAGTCATTGATAGGCTATAAGAGCCCAAACTCCCATTGACAGGCTACAAGAGCCCTGGCTCCCGAACCTAGTACCCGAGCCCGGACTCAGGACCCCTGGTGGTATATTCAACGGTACCTGAGCCTTGACTGACAGTCTACAAGAGCCCTGACTCCCGAACCTAGTACCCGAGCCCGGACTCAGGACTCCTGGTGGTGACACGTAAGGACACCTAATGATTGGCATCATTGTGTCCTAATCAAGCCACGCGCCAGCAGGAGCCTGGCTCATGTCACCACAATTCTCAGCCGGGCACGTGTGACTCATCAACATCATCCAGGTGTCCCACCTACCTAGGATCCAACGCTCATGATTGCAGGTACCCCCTGAACCCTAATTCTGGGCCTATAAATAGCCCAAGAAGGAAAGGTTCAAGGACAATCTCTCTCTCTCTACACAAACTATACATACACCCTCCACATTTAGATTTCTCTATAGTCCTGTCTTCCTTTCCAAAGCCATTACTTATTCTCACGCCGGAGGCGCCGCCAGGGTCCAAACCCCCCTCCGGTGTTGTTTTGCAGAGTCCCAACCGCAGCGACACCGCTTCCAGGCGTGGGATCGGCCGGGAAGGACCTAGATCGGGATCTGGAGTTATCATTTGGCGCTAGAAGGAGGGGCAACCCTGTCTTGTGGTCACGGTGCCATAAGACTCACCACCATCAACAAGCTCCTTCATATTTGAAGGAGTCCTAGTTAAATCCAGTAAGATCTAAGCAAACCTTCTTATTTTAACCGTGAAAATGAACTCCTTTGCCTAATTATTCAATGTGTGCAAGTTACCTAGCCTTGTTTAGCCCAGATCTGTTGGTATTTTTGATTAATTTGCAATCTACTAGTTTAAATACTCCATTTTGTGTCTAGATCTATATTGCTCTTTGCTAGATCTACTCTAAAGACAAACCCAGAAAGTGCATGCATACATTGTCTCGTTCTCATTGATAAACCCAGGTCTAGTTGGAATTTACTTTGATTTTGGAAAATTGTATTACCCCAAAAAATTGTGTACATTGGTTGTTCTTGAATCATGGCTCGAGGAAGTAAATCTGTGGTAGAAATTGAAGTTAACAAATATAAGTACACGGATGTCAACCTGGAACCCGGGCTCATGGAAGACTTGACCGGAAACCAGCTTGTTGATGCAATCCGGATGTATAAGGAAGCCCGGTTAAATGAAGTTGATCAAAATGAGAACTCTCATGGCTCTGGCGAATCCCACCGCTCTAGGTCTGTTTTTGACCGAATTGGCGACAAAGACACAGAAAGGAGACCTCACCGGACTCATGAGCAATATGCAACTCTATTAGCCCTGGCTCAGAGCAATAAGCATATAATGTAGCCAGGGCCCCCAGCAATATGCAATCTGAAAACCAAGAGTCCGGTTCAAATTTATACCCGAGCTATATGCAAACAATTAGCCCTGGCTCAGAGCAATAAGCATATAATGTAGCCAGGGCCCCCAGCAATATGCAATCTGAAAACCAAGAGTCCGGTTCAAATTTATACCCGAGCTATATGCAAACAATTAGCCCTGGCTCAGAGCAATAAGCATATAATGTAGCCAGGGCCCCCAGCAATATGCAATCTGAAAACCAAGAGTCCGGTTCAAAATTATACCCGAGCTATATGCAAACAATTAGCCCTGGCTCAGAGCAATAAGCATATAATGTAGCCAGGGCCCCCAGCAATATGCAATCTGAAAACCAAGAGTCCGGTTCAAAATTATACCATGATTCCGGACTCCCGAGCTATATGCAAACAATTAGCCCTGGCTCAGAGCAATAAGCATATAATGTAGCCAGGGCCCCCAGTAATATGCAATCTAAAAATCAAGACCCCGGCTCAGAATTAAACCATGAGCCCGGACTCCCGAGCTATAGGCAAACAATTAACCCTGGCTCAGAGCCATAGGCATACAATGGAGCCAGGGTTCTCAGCAATATGCAATCTAAAAATCAAGAATCCGGACTCACAACCTTATGCAAACAGCAGTCAAAGAAGGTCAGGAGCCCGGTCCAGAATCAACATAAGAATTTTTAAAGCGACAACATAAGGAAATACCCATTCAAAAAATTCGAGGATTAAAATCACCAAAGGGAAGAAGCATTAAATAAAGTACGGGAGCCCGAGTTGGCCATTCAACCCGGAAACACTCCAAAACGTCTGAGAAGCCAAAAATAGTAAAAAGTTACAAGACAAGCATAATGGAAAATCTATTATAAAGTCTTGTTTACAGCATCAAGGAAATGAGTATCACTCGGAAAGATAAGAGGGTTTGGGCCCTGGAAGAACTCGGGCTCACCTTCACCACGCTCGATGGCCGCCTTAGCAGCCAAGAAAGCTTCAACAAAGATCTCCCAGTTGGCGTCCGGGTTGGTCTTAATCAGGGTCTCAGCCACCTTCCAGGATCTCAGTACTTCAGGAGCACCGGCATCAGCAACTGCTTGTAGATAAGTATCGGTCTCCTGGAATTCCTTGATAACATCAGCTTCCGGTTTCATGGAAGCAAGTTTCTCCTCAGCCGCCTTCAATTTCTTCTCAAGCTCAGCATTCCGGTCTCTCTCTGCAGATAAATCAATTCGAAGCCCGGACACTTCACCATCTCGAAGAAGCTTCATTTCACCAAGTTGCTTCCCGAGGTCGAGAATTTGTTCATCCTTCTTCAACATAACTCCGGTTAACTTGTCATCCTTCGCCTTAAACATGGCTGAGACTCCGGCAGCCTTCACAGCAACCTACAAGCCAAAGGAATAGAAAGATTGAAACGATATTCAAAAATAAGAGCAAGAAAGTACGGAAAAAGCATACCTGACCGATACCGGTAATCAGATCTACTAAGAGTCCCCTCATCCCGGTATCTCCCATCTCTTTCCAGTCATCTTCAGAAGGGAGATGTCCAACATATTCGGCAAACTGCTCACGGCTAAGCTTCCCAACTCGGGGTTCAGCCACCCCGGTGTCCACGTTCAAATCTTCAGGCACTTGCTCCAAATCCTCCTGATTCTCCAAATTACCATAACCCGGAGTTCTGGGACCTGTCTTCCGTTTCTGCTTTCGGGGCCTCTTTACAAGTTCGGTATCAGGGACCCCGGTGTCAACTACAACAGCTGGACAGGGAGTGGTTTGGAAGGGAGCCACAGATTCCGCACCACCTTCGTGGTGGGCACTAGATCCAGATTCACCATCTGCCCGGGGTCGAGGAGTGTGGACTCCAGATAGATTCTTCAAAGATAGACTGTAATTCCTGGTAGCCATTATCTCGTCAAATTCGGGTTTATAGAAAGGGCGACCTGAAAAAGGAAGGAAACCCGGATTAGAGAACGCCAAAGGAAACAAGATTTACAGACAGTTTAACAATTACTTACATCCAAGTTCATATAATTTTCTATGGTCCATGAAAGTATCCCGGGTTAATTGGTAACCAAGACATTCACAAAAAGCATGGATTTTAGCCCGGGCTTGTCCCTCGAGTTTATAACATGGAAATTTTTTGGGATTCTCCCCGGCAACGAAGTGCGGCATGTAAAGCAAATCTAAGCCCTTCAACATAATCACTTCGGCATTCCAACCCTTAAGGGAAATATTCTGCATCACTGGCTTCGCACTACCGGATGGGTACCCACACTCCTCAGCCCGGAATCTCAACTCATAGAATGGTCTCTTGTTAGATCTCAGCATATAGAAAAGTTGGTGGAAGAGTTTAAAGGTGGGAAGAAGCCCGGACTTTTCACAACAAGCAAGGAACCAGGTTATCCATTTCACACCATTTGGAGTTATTTGAGTAATAGGAATTTCATATACATACTTGAAAAGATGCTTAACGAATATATGGCACTCCGGATTCCATCCTGACCGCAAGTGCTCTAACCACACCCCAACAAAACCATTATCTGTTCTATCGTACACCCTTTCCCCGGGCTCCGGCCATCTCCACTGTATCCGGGGTCCAAGATGAAAAGTAGCCCGGACTATTTCATCCATCTCTGAAAATGAAAGATTTTTGAAACTTTCCTTTAAAGGGGGGAGAGGCTCTCCGATAATGGTCTTAGCGAACTGCGCATCCATAGCAATCTTGTCATATGGCCCGGGATCCCCACGTTCGTGCCTATGCCTGTACGAGAAACTAAGTGAACTATATAGTCGAATCATATTTTCTTCAGGATTCTTCCTAACAAACATGAATTCGGTGTCAACCCAATACCCATCAGGAGTGATGAGGCTACCCTGGTCAGCAAGCACTTTGGTGTTAATTTGGGTCACAACAGGTATTTTCTTCTTTTTGGCCATCAAACCCCAATGTAAGTCTACTATGTCTACTACTTCTGACTCTGAATTAGAACTAGTAGATGGCTTGGAATCCGGAATCAAAACTCTATTAGCCCTCCTTTTTGTCCGAACCATAAACCTAGAAATAAACCGAGTCAATCTTAAGTTAGTCAAAACAACAGAGAGCCCGGGAAATACATATGCCAATGGTCATTCTCTATCTAAAACACAAATCACCTATTCTGATACCAACCCGGTCTCCAGTATCTACAGTTAGTCCGGGCCTAATAATGTCTATGGTCATTCTCTAAGGGTCAGCCATTATACTGTCAACCCGGTCGCGAAGCTTTGTTGGATACAACCACTCAGGTCAAACACAAAACAAAATACACAACAAATACTAAAACTATAAAGATGAGGAACCCGGACTCACTTCAGAAAACGAATCGCCAGAAACACAATCCACACAAATTTGAACACCAAACAAGGATCAAAAGCAGTTACATACAGTTATATACACTTTCCTCAACCCAGAAACACCAAGAACAGCACAACAAAATCCAGAATTCAAAACCCCAAACTCAAAAGTAGAGTCACATGCAAAGAAAATTCATGACCAAATCGACAATACAAAACAAAGGCAAACAACAAAATTCAGTCCAACAAACAAAACATACTTTTCCATAAAAACCCGTGTTTGACTATGCACAGCTATGGATATCGAGGCAGAAATAAATAGATGATGCATCGAATGAAAAAGAAACGGAATAGGATACACTTACAGAAACCAGGAGATCAAGATGGATTCAAAAAGACACACGAATGCTTGGAACGCCGGTGGTCGGAAAACAGAAATCGGAGATGCGGCAGTGAAAGAGAAGTAAAATTTGGGGACAATAAAAAGAAGAAGTAAAGAAATGGGTTTAGTAGAGAAAACAACCTCTTGGAGGACACGTGGCTGCAGAAGAGTGGGTGGAAAAAGAAAAAGCAAAGTGGAAAAATAACTGAAAAGACAAGGGTATTTATTGTTGACAGTACTGGTGCGCAAGTTCCCGAGGAATGTTGAAATAATGCCAATTCAAATGTTTGAGGGGGAAAGTTATGAAATCGATTGAAATTCCAAATGGAGTCGAGTTTAAACTAGGAATCCGGATTCTAATTAACCCTGGCTGCAGAATAATCTTATCAACCTAGAAATTTATTTACCCTTTTAATCCGGTCTCATGTCAATAGAAAACAACCCGGATTGGGGGGCAACTACCAACCAAAATTTCTTCCAAGTTACCCAAGGCTCACAACCTTGGACTGGAGAAAGAACTCTATCAACTCTCAAATCCGGGCTCATGTCACTGACACCTATCCGGATTGGGGGGCAACTACCAACCAAAATTTCTTCTAAGTCACCCAAAGTTTCACGACTTTGGACTTGCGAAGGAACCCTGTCATACTCTCAAATCCGGACTCATGTCTTTGACAATACTCCGGATTGGGGGGCAACTATCAACCAAAATTTCTTCCAAGTCACCCAAAGTTTCACGACTTTGGACTTGAGAAGGAACCCTGTCATACTCTCAAATCCGGACTCATGTCTTTGACAAATACTCCGGATTGGGGGGCAACTATCAACCAAAATTTCTTCTAAGTCACCCAAAGTTTCACAACTTTGGACTTGAGAAGGAACCCTGTCATACTCTCAAATCCGGACTCATGTCTTTGACAATACTCCGGATTGGCGGGCAACTACCAACCAAAATTTCTTCTAAGTCACCCAAAGTTTCACGACTTTGGACTTGAGAAGGAACCCTGTCATACTCTCCAATCCGGACTCATGTCTTTGACAAATACTCCGGATTGGGGGGCAACTATCAACCAAAATTTCTTCTAAGTTACCCAAGGCTCAACATTGGACTTGAGAAAGAACTCTATGACACCTATCCGGATTGGGGGGCAACTACCAACCAAAATTTCTTCCAAGTCATCAAAGTTCTTATGTGGAAAATTCTACTCCCCCATCCAGAAAATCTGCATAAGGGAGTGGGGGGCAAATGATAGGCTATAAGAGCCCAAACTCCCATTGACAGGCTACAAGAGCCCTGGCTCCCGAACCTAGTACCCGAGCCCGGACTCAGGACCCCTGGTGGTATATTCAACGGTACCTGAGCCCTGACTGACAGTCTACAAGAGCCCTGACTCCCGAACCTAGTGTTGGGTATAATTACTAACTACACAGCAACAATAGGGCAGTTATATATATTTCGAATTAACAAGAACAGGCAAAAATACCAGATAACGAAACAAACACAAAGGTCGAAACAAAAGTATAATCAGAGACTGAAAATAACAAGACAAGAAAGAACACTTATCTCTCAGGAGCTTTAGCAAATACTGATAGATAAATAAAACAGCTGAGTCGCCAAGCCTTCGACAAGTCTTGACTGTTCTTGAAGAGATTATTGCCCCACTTACGCTGTGTTGGGTTGCAGCAATATCACTCCCAGGATAAAACAGCACAGATCAATCCACTCACAGTAGTCGGAATGATCAACAACGACCAGCACCTCACTTCGCCCAAGAACTATGTATTCTGTATGTGTTGAGAGAAAACAGAGAAGATGATCGTTGCTAGGGTTTTCAGAGTTACGTATCAGTCTGCCCCTTCAAACGTTATCTTTTGTATCTATATAAAATACAAAATAAAACGTAACAGAAAAACATTGTAACTGAAGATATGTCATTTAATACTAAATATTCTGATTTAATTACCATAACAGTAGTCATCAGGATTTAATAACAGTTACAGCTCAGTCAGAATTTCCTGGTCCATCAGGATTTGATCATCATCAGTACTGAAGTAAAGCCATCAGGATTTGATGTCCGTTAGGAGTGGCATCAGTACTTGACCGACCATCAGGATTTCGTCAGGACTGGACCATCATCAGGATTCAAATACTGACACAGCCATCAGGATCAGTAGTCATCAGGATTTCACTCCAAGTACTGACCAGGCCATCAGGATTTGATCCAAGAACTGGTCCATCAGGATTTAATATAAATCCTGACCCAGTTCATATAGCTGTTACAAATAAATACTGATACTGTTAAATTAAATCAATAAATAATATTAAATAAACGGGTAATAAAATTTCTTGCCCAGGTCGCCTCGCGTACGCGAGACGCCGAGACATTCGCCCAAATCGCCCTTCGACCCGACCCGACCCGAGTCGTGACGTGACGTGGCGGGGCGAGGCGAGGCGGGCGGCGGCGGCGCGCGTGTGTGTGTGTGTGCGCGTGAGGCACATACTAACACCATGCACACCCACATGCCTTAGTAGTTGTACACTACTCTTGCACATGTTTATATATAAACCCACCAACCTCTCATTACCAATTCTATGTGGGATACAAGTTATTTCAATATAACCAACCCACATAACCCATTTCAAGCAACCTATTTCAACTCAATTTATTTATGGATTACACTAAGAAAATGTCTTAGATCCAAACATGAAAGTTTAAGTCCTCATTACAAGGAACAACCTCCAAGTGTTAGTTTCCGGAAATTCCATCAAGAACATATATAAAATATGCCTCAAACTTTCCATTTTCTAACAATCCCCCACAAATCCATACAGAAATGCTTACATATCGGTCCTTATCATGACTTGTTTTTCAGAGTCGGTACCCTTCCGGGTTTGAACCCTCCTAAGTCCTCTACTTCGATGGCTACCGGATCTAGATGGAATGTTTCACCTTGAATCTTTATCCGTTTGGTGTAACCACACTCCATAGACGACGACAAATCAAAGGCTATGGTGCTGATCTACGGCTTTGAGACGTTAATGGTCCTGTCTCGATCCTGTTCGTCGAATGCTTCAAGGAATAACCCTTTCCTCTAATTGCGACCACACAATTACATTCGCTTAGCTGGGCATCTCCAGAGATGTACTGCGATCATCTCGTCAAATGACTTGACCCCATTCAGAGTTTAAATAACTCTTGCTATACTGGCAGTAACAGTACCTTTTAGGTTTACAGGGGATAGACTCAGATACGTGCGTATCAAGGTATATAGTAAAGGTACTACCAACTCACCCTCACAGCTTGTTATTACCACATTGAATACACTTCAAGGGATCTCCTCTCAGGTGTATTGGGTTCCCGCTGCTGATGAATCACGATGGGCTATCAGTCCCATCCCCAACCTAGACTTAAGGACTACTGCATGCTCAAGTCCTTTAGTCAAAGGATCAGCTATATTATCCTGAGTTCCAATGAACTCTACAGCAATAATCCTCTCAGACACTAGACCCCTTATAGACTTAAGTCTAACTTGGATGTGTCTCTTTGTTTTAGCATTATACTTTTCACTGCTGATCTTGTCGATAGTTGTACGGCTATCACAATGAACAGCAATGGCTGGAAGCGGTCTGCTTACTACAGGTAACACTGACATAAGTCCATGCAACCATTCAGCCTCCGTCCCCGTGGCATCTAGTGCACACAACTCAGCCTCAAAAGTAGACCGAGTTATCAAAGTCTGTCTAGTAGACTTCCAGGATATTGCTCCACCTGCTAGGGTAAACAAATATCCAGTCACTCCATTGGTACCAGATTTCTTAGCTATCCAACTTGCATCACTATATCCCTCGAGTACTCCAGGGAATCTTCGATAATGCAAACCAAGGGAAATAGTTCCCTTAAGATATCTAAGAACTCTATCTAGTGCCTCCCAATGAGTTTTGTTCGGACAGCTTGTATATCTAGCTAATTTAGACACAGAATAAGAAATATCTGGTCTAGTCACATTAGCAAGATATTGCAAACTCCCAATAATCTGAGAATACCTTAACTGAGACACAGGTATACCTGAACTATTCTTGACTAGGGCAACTTTAGGATCGTACGGTGTACTAGCGATTCTACAATTTGAATAACCATACTTCTCAAGTATAGATTTCTCTATATAATGAGATTGTGACAATGTTATTCCATCAGTTGACTGTGTCAACTTGACCCCAAGAATCACACTAGCCTCACCCATATCCTTCATTTCAAAGTGCCTTTTCAAGAAACTTTTTGTCTCGTTAATAATCTCAATATTGGTTCCAAACAATAAAATGTCATCCACATATAGGCACACGATAATACATTCATTTCCTTTAACCATATAGTAGACACACTTGTCACTTTCATTAACTACAAATTCTGATTCTAAAACTGTGTCATCAAACTTTTTATGCCAGTCTCTAGGAGCTTGTTTTAAGCCATATATAGACTTGATTAACTTACATACTTTTCTCTCGTTACCCGATGCAACAAATCCCTCAGGCTGATCCATATAAATCTCTTCTTCAAGATCACCATGAAGAAAAGCTGTCTTTACATCCATTTGATGGATGATAAGACCATGTACAGAAGCCAATGCTATAAGCATTCGGATTGTTGTCATCCTTGCAACAGGAGAGTATGTGTCAAAGTAATCAATGCCTTCCTTTTGCCTAAAGCCCTTAGCTACCAGCCGAGCTTTATACTTATCTATTGAGCCATCAGGATTCATCTTCCTTTTGAAGATCCATTTACATCCTATAGTAGTACACCCAGGAGGAAGGTCAACCAACTCCCATGTTCCGTTAGAAACAATAGAGTCAATCTCACTTTTTACAGCACCTTTCCAGTGCCTTGACTCCGAAGAATCCATGGCCTGTCTGAAAGTTAAAGGTTCATCCTCGACATTGTAAGTGACAAAATCACTTCCAAAGTCCTTGACTACCTTTGCACGCTTACTCCTTCTAGGTTCATCTACTTCGTCAGGAGTAGAACTACTGTCAGGATCTGCCCCCACATTTGTCATCTTTTCCACATGATCAGGAATAGAACTCGATGTGTGAGTAGGATCATCATTAGAAATATCTTGAGGTATGCCAGTCTTCATAGGGAACACATCCTCAAAGAATGTTGCATCACGAAACTCAACTATAGTGTTTGACACTATACCGTCTATGTCAGATTTTAATACTAAAAATCTCATAGCCGTAGTGGTTTCAATATAGCCCAGAAAGATGCAATCAACAGTTTTCGGACCTAGTTTCTTTCTCTTGTGTTCAGGGACAAGCACCTTTGCAAGGCACCCCCACACACGAAGATACTTTAAACTTGTCTTTCTACTTTTCCATAATTCATAAGGTGTCTTGTCCATATGTTTCAGAGGAACTCTATTCAGAATATGGCAAGCCGTATTCAAAGCTTCTCCCCACATGTACTTAGGCAACCCAGAATTAATAAGCATGCTGTTAATCATATCTTTAAAGGTTCTGTTCTTTCGTTCAGCCACCCCATTAGACTCAGGTGTGTATGGTGGAGTCACCTCATGAACTATACCATTGCTTGCGCAAAATTCATTAAACAAGGTACTAGTATACTCACCACCTCTATCAGATCTCAAACGTTTAAGTACTTTACCAGTTTGTGTTTCAGCTTCAGTTTTGAACATAATGAATTTTTCTAGTGCTTCATCCTTATGTCTAAGTAAATAAACATAACAGTATCTACTACAATCATCTATAAAGGTAATAAAATATCGTTTATTATCCTTAGTCAACATGCCACCAAATTCACATATGTCAGTGTGTACTAAATCCAATACTCCTGAATCCCTAACAACATTATGAAAGGGTTTCCTAGTTTGTTTAGCAGTCACACATACTTGACATTTAGATTTCTTTTCAATAGCATATTTTGGAATCAACTCTAAATTCATCATATTCTTTAGAGCACCAAAATTTAAATGACCAAGTCTAGCATGCCATAAATCAGATGATTCAACACAATTAACAGAAGGTGCAACACTATCATTAATAAAACTGCCCAAAACAGGTTCAACATTTATTAAAAATAAACCATCAGACAAATAACCTTTGCCAAAGAATGTACCAGTATGTGTAATAACTACTTTATTACATTTCAAAGAAAGTTCAAAACCATTTTTAACTAAACAACTTCCACTTATAATATTTCTACGAATATCAGGAACATGGTGCACTCTAGTGAGGGATAGAACACGCCCAGAAGTAAACTTCAGGTCCACGTTTCCTATTCCAAGAACTTGAGCCGCACTAGCATTCCCCATCGTCACTGTCACTCCATGACTCTGTTGATAAGATACAAATAAACTAATATCAGTACAAATATGTACATTAGCTCCAGTATCAATCAACCATTCATGTGACAGATAAGTGGAAAGAAGTATAGGGTCATAGGTAACATACCCGTCATTGGTTCCAGAGGTAACAACCTCACCAACAACCATGTTAACCTTAGGCCCATCAGTGGTTACAAGCACAGTATTAGCTTGTGCTCCCACAACAGCTTTTTTTGCTTTCTTTGTAGGACAGTCCTTGCTCCAATGACCAACCTGTCCACAAGACCAACATGGTTTGTTTGTCTTTGGTTTCTTAGCCTTGTTCTTGTCATTTTTAGGTTTAGTGTTATCCTTCTTAGTGACAGCCTTTCTTTTCTGTCCAACAGTCACTACATTAACCTTTGAACCCCCATGTTCAGCAGGCATCACATGTCCCTGTTTTGACTTGTGTTGTTCCTGCACAGAGATGTCCAACATCAGGTTTGTCCAAGTGATCTCTCCTTTCTGTCTTTTCAGGGAGAGAGCAAACTCTTCCCAAGACTTAGGGAGCTTTTCAATCACAGCCATAACCTGAAACTTTTCAGGAAGGTCCATTCCGGACTCCTTCAAAGCATGAACCAACATCTCAAATTCATGTGCCTGCTCGGTCATGGACTTTGTATCCACCAGTTTAAAATCAAGAAACCTAGCCACAGAATACTTTTCCAACCCTTGCGAGTCAGTATTGTGTGTCTGGTCCAGCTTCTCCCATAAGAGCTTAGCAGTGAAAGAATCAGATGAATAAACATCAAATAGAGTGTTCGCCAAAGCTGCCAGTATAGCAGCCCTAGCCACCCCATCTTTTTCCTCCCACATAGCATAAGCCTTAAGAGTTTCAGCCTTCTCTTGATCAATAACCGGTTTCTCATACTGCACCACCGGCCATAGACCCTTTACCGTAAGCCACAGTTTCATCTTTTTCTGCCAACGAGAAAAACCAACACCCCCTCCGAATTTATCAGGCATTCCTGACATATCAATAGGCTGTGGGAAACGGTACGTGGTCCAATCAATGGTGGGTACAGTAACACCAGAACCAGAAGCATTAACACCAACATCAGGAATTACAGTTCCGTTAACCATCTTGTTAATTAACAATATATAACACAGAAATAATCTCTTCAAGATTGTTGGGTATAATTACTAACTACACAGCAACAATAGGGCAGTTATATATATTTCGAATTAACAAGAACAGGCAAAAATACCAGATAACGAAACAAACACAAAGGTCGAAACAAAAGTATAATCAGAGACTGAAAATAACAAGACAAGAAAGAACACTTATCTCTCAGGAGCTTTAGCAAATACTGATAGATAAATAAAACAGCTGAGTCGCCAAGCCTTCGACAAGTCTTGACTGTTCTTGAAGAGATTATTGCCCCACTTACGCTGTGTTGGGTTGCAGCAATATCACTCCCAGGATAAAACAGCACAGATCAATCCACTCACAGTAGTCGGAATGATCAACAGCGACCAGCACCTCACTTCGCCCAAGAACTATGTATTCTGTATGTGTTGAGAGAAAACAGAGAAGATGATCGTTGCTAGGGTTTTCAGAGTTACGTATCAGTCTGCCCCTTCAAACGTTATCTTTTGTATCTATATAAAATACAAAATAAAACGTAACAGAAAAACATTGTAACTGAAGATATGTCATTTAATACTAAATATTCTGATTTAATTACCATAACAGTAGTCATCAGGATTTAATAACAGTTACAGCTCAGTCAGAATTTCCTGGTCCATCAGGATTTGATCATCATCAGTACTGAAGTAAAGCCATCAGGATTTGATGTCCGTTAGGAGTGGCATCAGTACTTGACCGACCATCAGGATTTCGTCAGGACTGGACCATCATCAGGATTCAAATACTGACACAGCCATCAGGATCAGTAGTCATCAGGATTTCACTCCAAGTACTGACCAGGCCATCAGGATTTGATCCAAGAACTGGTCCATCAGGATTTAATATAAATCCTGACCCAGTTCATATAGCTGTTACAAATAAATACTGATACTGTTAAATTAAATCAATAAATAATATTAAATAAACAGGTAATAAAATTTCTTGCCCAGGTCGCCTCGCGTACGCGAGACGCCGAGACATTCGCCCAAATCGCCCTTCGACCCGACCCGACCCGAGTCGTGACGTGACGTGGCGGGGCGAGGCGAGGCGGGCGGCGGCGGCGCGCGTGTGTGTGTGTGTGCGCGTGAGGCACATACTAACACCATGCACACCCACATGCCTTAGTAGTTGTACACTACTCTTGCACATGTTTATATATAAACTCACCAACCTCTCATTACCAATTCTATGTGGGATACAAGTTATTTCAATATAACCAACCCACATAACCCATTTCAAGCAACCTATTTCAACTCAATTTATTTATGGATTACACTAAGAAAATGTCTTAGATCCAAACATGAAAGTTTAAGTCCTCATTACAAGGAACAACCTCCAAGTGTTAGTTTCCGGAAATTCCATCAAGAACATATATAAAATATGCCTCAAACTTTCCATTTTCTAACACCTAGTACCCGAGCCCGGACTCAGGACTCCTGGTGGTGACACGTAAGGACACCTAATGATTGGCATCATTGTGTCCTAATCAAGCCACGCGCCAGCAGGAGCCTGGCTCATGTCACCACAATTCTCAGCCGGGCACGTGTGACTCATCAACATCATCCAAGTGTCCCACCTACCTAGGATCCAACGCTCATGATTGCAGGTACCCCCTGAACCCTAATTCTGGGCCTATAAATAGCCCAAGAAGGAAAGGTTCAAGGACAATCTCTCTCTCTCTACACATACTATACATACACCCTCCACATTTAGATTTCTCTATAGTCCTGTCTTCCTTTCCAAAGCCATTACTTATTCTCACGCCGGAGGCGCCGCCAGGGTCCAAACCCCCCTCCGGTGTTGTTTTGCAGAGTCCCAACCGCAGCGACACCGCTTCCAGGCGTGGGATCGGCCGGGAAGGACCTAGATCGGGATCTGGAGTTATCAGTCATTAGCCGCGTATGCTCAATTTGACATGCTGGAACAAAATTTAACGTCTGTTAACTTTTCTTCAACGAAGTGATTAGCTACTAATAGTAAAATTAGTATTAATCTAATTTTTAGAGTTTTTTTTTGTTGAGTGGTAGATTTCTAAATACATAAATAGTTAGGTGACAAAAACAATTCATTTTTCATAAATTTAATAATTCAAACAAAAATCAAATTAGATAATGTCATTTGATGTAACTGTAAATCTTAATCCTAACCAAATAAAAACCACATGTCTTTATGAATATCTATTAAAAAAGTAAATGTTACGATTACCAAATTTGATGTCAAAAATTATTAGAAATGATGTATCGTTGATGATGTGATAATATGAATATATTTATTAATGCATGTGTATCAATTATATTTATAATATAGATCTGTATTATTAATGCACCATTCATTATATTTAATTGAATTATAATTAATCAGAGCACAATATATTGATAAAAAAAATAAAATTATAATTACTTTGGTATTTCTAACATTTTTCATACCAAAATCAAGTCATTTGTCCAACTAGGTTATAGCCCGTGCTACGCACACGGGATTTTAAAAATTATTTTGCAAATATTATAAAAATAAGAATTAGACTAAATTAAATAAATTGAATAATTGTAAAATTTTGATCAAACAATACAATGATAAAAGAAATCATTTTAATACAATGAAACATTGTTTTTATCTGTAATAAATACATAATATATATGATAATATACATTAATTAACTAACCAAAATTAAAAGATTGATTCAATTATTTGTTAATGAGGTTACTATATATATTATAAATGATATTAATGATTTATAGATATGTATAAACTTTCTATAATTAATAGTGGATAATGGGTCAAATAATGAATGTGGATCATATCCAAATATAAATATGAATACCAAACCAAAAAATAGACTATCCAATAGATCAAAATAAAGTTAAAAACTCCTCCTAAACCTAAATATGGATACCCAAACCTAAGTATGGATACCAAACCTAAGGAATGGGTTATCCACAAATTTATAATATATAGATTCCATTAACAAGTGCAAACTAATTCGGATTTATGATCAGGGAATCTTATGAGTTTTCGGAAGATTATAATTTCTTTTCAACTTTGAAGTTGAATCATTTGGTATCATACTATGTTACGTAAAGATCGTTGTATATAAATATTTCTCGTCTAGAAAAGTCAAATAGTTTATTCTGGGAAAGTTCTTAGATCATAAACTTTTAATAGCTAACTTTGTTTGATTAAACTTGGTCATCATCATTTTCTAGAGAGACTGAAAAAGAAGTGACTGTGATCGCTGGAAATATGATTCGAAAATCGCATGAATTATTAAATCTGAATGAAACTTTCGTGTGCGATTGCAGTGTAAGTTATTTGAATACCGCACAAACAAGTGCAGTTTATGATTTTTTTTTTTTTTGATAATTTATTTTAATTTAAATTAAACTGCATCATATTTTTTTAAAAATATAAGTTTTTGCTGTTTTGATATAGATATATGACATGCTAATTTTTTATAAAAAAATCTTTTTTTGTATACGTGATGTTATTGTGATTTGGAATACATTGAACCGAATACATTTTTGGATCGAACAAAACTCAAATTTAAGAAATGAGATAATTGGACATAAACTCTTAATACTGACTTAAAATTCAGCAAAATCTGAATTAATAAATTTAGATATAAATTTAAAATTATTTTAAGAATCTCACTTTTTAAGAGATTCTTAAATATTTAAATTATCTAGGTGTTATTTAAATGTAATGTAATATCCCATAATTTTTAGATTAATAATAATAAAATGATAATTAAAAAAAGGATTAAAATTTGAAAAATAATAGGATTTAAAATTGAATTAGATTAATGGGCCTAAAATATGGATGAGATTTGAATACGGATAATTAGTAGGTTTGGAATTAGGGTTTCGAGTCGTTATATACATTATGTTACCCTTCTTCATCTTTGTTTCAAAAATTAGTAGGTCTTTTATCTCTCGTAAATTACAAGTCTTGTAAAATTCGTTGAAAATTCATCGTAAGTCGAAATTTGTTGATTCTGGACTTTTCCGAAAACTCTTTCAATTTCTTACAACTTTTGTTTCACACTGTTTTTCCAGATTATGCTTTAAACTGTTCTTAAAATCACAAAACAAGTTCAGATCTTGTTTTTCAATTTTTGTTCAAATTCAACGGTCGTTTTATTTAATTCCCGATTCGTTATAAGTATGTTTCTGATAAGCCATATCTTGTCAAAAATATCTTTTCGTTCTCTACAATTTTCGTGATTGAAGTTTTTCAAAAAACATCGTTTTGATGGTCAAAAAGACAAAAAATTGTTTTGGTCAGATTTGAAATCACGAAGATGTTCAAGGTTTTAGATGTGCCGTGTTTGATGGGTTATCAAGGATTAAATATGTGATTATGTGAATTATCTAATTACGTAATTGAGGTAAGTAAGTATTCGTTGCTCCGTACTATTGTGTAGCGTACCTTTTATTGTTTGATTATATGTTCTCAGTTATTTGATTGATTTAAATCTGAAAATTGTGACATCGAAAATAGAGTTTAGCAAAAGGCTTTATTTTGATTTTTCAGTTTTAGTTGCGTATCGAATCATAGAATCTGGTCACTGGAACTAGTTTACGCACGTTCCGGAACACATAGATACCTCGTTGAGTTTGTCTTATCGAGGGACGTAAACTAGCCCCATCGAACCAGCAAATATAGAATTGTGTCACTGGTTTAGTGTGACCGTAATTTAGAACTGTGGGAATTAAATTAAGAATTTGATGTTAAGCTTAATGTATTGATTAAGATATTTGATTACGTGAATTATAGATAATCTTGTGTGCACCGCATTGATAATTGTTATTGTGTATATTGTGTGCATATATGTCATAATTGTTATCGAATATAGTGTGTGAACTATGTGATAGATGTCATATGTTACATGTTAAAGTTGTGCTTTTGAAAAAGATAAAATATTATTTTGAGCCGTCGGACGGTAGTTGTTTGCTGGGCGTCGCAGCTCATTCTTTTAATATTTCAGGTTCAGTGTAAGATCGAGTGAGATAGCGTTGGGATTCGAGAATCTTAGGTTCGGAATAGATTGGTTTTTGGATCATTGTTAGTTGCACTTCTGGAATAGATATTTGTGTAAGTGAACTTTGGTCACGCTTCTGTTTGTCATTGTCATTGAATAATTGTCATTGTATAGTTTATTTTTTATATTTATTGTAAAATTAATAATCCGAAAAAGTGCGAAATGTTACATGTAACGGATTACATTTATTATTCCACCCTCATGTATATATAAATACTAGCTTATAACCCGTGCAAAACACATGTTACTTTTGAACGTTCCAAATTTTAAAATTTTATAATAAAATGTAATATTTTAAAATATATTTGATGTCATTTCAATTTTATTAATATTTTCAGAACAGAGGTAATATATATGTAAATTTTACTATGCTTGAATTAATTATTAATTTTAATAAGTAGTTGGCGGAAATCGAACCTTAAATCTTTGTATATTAGAAACATATTTATTGTAATTTATTTTATTATTAAATTATTAATTTTTATTTAAATCAAGTAATATTAAATAATATGTAAAAGAGAAGGTGTAGAACAAAAAGAAAGATGATGAGTTATTGGAATTCTGTAAAAAGCTATGGACTTGTTTATTATTTATTTAATATTAGTTCAAATAAAAGGATAAATAAAATAACAAGGTTGTTTAACCAAATTTGGAAGGTACTAACCAAACTACAAATTTTGCTTATTATAGTTTTGTATTATTATTTAAGAGTAAATTAAAAATCGTGCGATACACAGATTATTTTTGATAATTTTTATTATATTATTTACGTTTTGATATTTTATTAATTGCATTTGTTAAAAAAATAAGTAGACATGTTAATATTTTTTAATAATTAAAAGAATTAAATAGGTTTTAAAATAAATAAGTAAAGGGTTTGCCCGTGATATTTTTAGAAAATAGAGGAATTTAATAAGAAATGTAAAAAAAATAAGTTGAAAAAGGTAATTGTCCGTGATATTTTTTATTTCTTTCAATATTCTAGTACTTTTATCATTATTTAATTATTTTATTTGAATCGAAAGTTATTAAAATTTATGATAAACATGGATTTTATAATTTTAATATAATAATATTTTCATTATATATATATATATGTCTCCCGTGTTATTTTTAGATAATGATTTATTTTAGTTATAAAATATAAAATAGGCGATGTGCTGAAAAATAAAATTAGTTTTTTTTGCTAAGTAAAAATTAGTTATTTATTAGCTTATATCTCGTGAGATGCACGATTTTCTTTAATATTTTATTATTTTTATTTAGAATTTTGTAAGTATATCTTTTTTGATGAAATTTTAATATATATTTATATGTGTATATAATAAATTGGATTTATATATCTAACAATATAAGTATTTTAATTTAATAAATTGTTGACGTAATTTTTAGTAGTATTTTAGATATTAAAATAGAAAAATATTTTTAAATTATAAATATAACGGTTCGTATTTATTTGCTCGCAAAAAATCTAAGAGTAACTAAAGTGCAAATAACAAAATATGTGACCCGTAATGTGCCGAGTTTCTTTTAAAATAGGCTATTACTTTTATTTTTTTATTAATTATCTTATTTAAATTGAATATTATAAAAAAATTATATTAAACATAGATTTTATAAGTTTAATATAATAATATTTTCATTATTTCTATATTTTGCCCGTGTTTTTTTTTAATTCGAATATGAGTTGTTTCAATTAAAAAATATAAAACAGACAATTATATAAAATTAGTTAGTTGTTTATTAATAATTATATAAAATTAGTTGATAGTTAGTTGCTTATTAATAATTATATAAAATTATATATATATATATATATATATATATATATGTTGTCCGTGTTACTTTTAGAAAATTAGTTGTTTAAATTAGAAAATAGAAAGTTATATTACCTTTCTATATATATGTTGCTCGTGTTACTTTTAGAAAAATTAGTTGTTTAAGTTAGAAAAAATAAAAAATGTTATGTGTTTAGCTGAAAAGGGTAAGTGGTTATTTATTAATAATTATATATAATAATATTACCATTACATATTTATTTTGCATGTGTTATGTTTAGAACATGAGTTGTTTTAGTTAGAAAATGTAAAATATATAATGTGTTTTTGCTGAAAAAGGTAATCAGTTATAAATATGTAATAATATTATCATTTTATATATATATATATATATATATATATATGTTACCTATTTTATTTTTATAAGATGAATTGTTTTAGTTAGAAAAATAGATAAAATAGGTAATGTATTTTAGTTGAAAAAAACAATTGGTTATATATAGATCCAACCCAAATTATAGATAGGCCCGGCTCAAATACCGACCGACCAAAACTTTTAATGTTTCGTCTTTAATAATACTAGCTTAAAACTCGTGCGATGCACGGATTGTTAATTGCTATTTTATTATTATTATTTTAATTGTATTTGTTAAAAAAATAAGTAGGCACGTTAAAATAACTAAACACTTTTAATTAATTAAAATCATTAAAACAAATTTTAAAATAAATAAGTAAGGGTTTTCGCGTTATATTTTTGAAAAATGAGGAGTTTTAGTTTGAAAAAATAAAAAATGTAACATATATTTAGTTTAAAAAGGTAAATTCCCGTGAGATTTTTGGAAAATGAGGTTCTAAAATTTAATAATTTAAATTATTTAAATACGTTTTAAAATAAATAAGTAAAGGGTTTGCCCATGATATTTTTAGAAAAATAATGGATTTTAGTGAGAAAAATAGAAAAAGACAATTGAAAAAGGCAATTTCCCGTGATATATTTAGAAATTGAGGGACTTTGTTAGAAAAAATCTATAATGTGTTTTAGCTGAAAAGGTAATTGGTTATAAATAGGTATTTGATTATTTATATTTTAATATTTTTAGTAATTGCAATTGCTAAGAAAAATAAGTAGACATGTTAAAATAGGTAAACTTTTAAAAAAATAATTATAAAATTAGGTTTAAAAATAAATAACTAAAGGTTTGTCCGTGATATTTTTGGAAAATGAGGGATTTTAGTAAGGAAAAATAGAAAAACTAACATGTTTTAGTTAAAAAAGGTAATTGCCCGTGATATATTTGAAAAAGTGGGGGAATTTGTTAGAAAAAATAAAAAAAATAATGTATTTTAGGTGAAAAAGGTAATTGGTTATAAATAGGTAATATTATTATTTAATAATATATTTATATAAATAAATAAGGTTAATTAACTAAAAACACGAATTTAAGAAAGGGCAATTAAGTAAAATCACAACGTACCATACCGACCGACCAAACTTTTAATGTTTCGTCTATTATATAATAGTATTGATAGTATAGATTGATAATTATATAAAATCATATTATTTTTTATATATGTGTTGTATGTGTTATATTTAGAAAATTAGTTGTTTAAGTTAGAAAATATAAAATAAGTAATGTGTTTTAACTGAAAAAGGCAACTGATTTTTTTTTATTATTATTATATACAATATATTATTATTTTATAGAGTAAATTACAAAATGGTGGTTGTACTTTACCCGTTTTAGCACTTTGGTGGCCAGATTATCAAATTTGCAATTTAGTGGCCAGATATTGCTTTTAGTCTTCAAAAAGGTGGCTAAGATCAATTTTTTTAAGAACTTTTTTTTTTCAAAAAAGTGGCCCTTATCCACCTTTTTGAAAAATAAAGGTAATGTCCAGCCACTATATTGTAAATATGAAATTTCGGTCACCAAAATGCAAAATGAAGTTATGTATGACCACAAATTTGCAATTTACTCTATTTTATATATACATCGCTCATGTTATTTTTAGGAGATTAGCTGTTTTAGTTCTAAAATATAAAGTAGATAATGTGTTTCACTGGAAAAGATATTTGGTTATAAATATATTATAATATCACCATTATATATATGTTGTATGTGTTATTTTTAGAATATGAGGTGTTTTAGTTATAAAATATAAAACAACAATGTGCTGAAAAAGACAGTTAGTTATTTATTAATAATTATATTAAATTATGTTATTTTTTTATATACGTTGCTCGTGTTATATTTAGAAGATGAATTGTTTAAGTTAGAAAATATAATACAAATGATGTGTTGTTTCGTCTGGTCTATTATAAGATAGTATAGATTTTATTTTATTAAATGGAATTGCCCGTTATATTTAAAATGAGAGATTTTAGTTAGGAGAAATTTTAGTTACAAAATATAAAAAAGAATATATGATTTGGCTAAAAAGAGGATTAATTATCTAGTTGGTCACTGAAGTGAACCTATCAATTTTATTTTATTAAATGGAACTGCCCGTGATATTTTTGAAAAATGAGAGATTTTAGTTAGGAAAAATAGAAAAATAGAAATTTTAGTTAGAAAATATAAGAAAAAATATACAATTTGGCTAAAAAAAGGTAATTAGTTATTAGCAGTTATAATATTATTATTTTATTTTATTAAATGGAACTACCCGTTATATATTTGAAAAATGTGATATTTTAGTTTGGAAAAATAGAAAGACTACTATATATTTAACTTATTAATAAATTATATATTTTATTAAATGGAATTGTCGGTGATATTTTTGGAAAATCGGACCTTTTAGTTAGGAGAAATTTTAGTTTAGAAAATATATATAAAAAAAGCTTTTGCTAAAAAGCTAATCGGGTACTTATTAGTAATTGTAATATTATTCTTTTATTTTATTAAATGGAACTGTCCGTGATATATTTGGAAAATTAGAGGTTTTAGTTAGTAAAAATAGAAAAATAGAAATTTTAGTTAGAAAATATAAAAATGATGATACACTTCGACTAAAAAAAAGTAACTGGTTAGTTATTAGCAATTATAATATTATTAATTAATTTTATTAAATAGAACTACCGGTGATATTTTTGAAAAATAAGATGTTTTAGTTTGAAAAAATATAAAAGGTTAGTTATTAGCAATTACAATATTATTATTTTATTTTATTAAATAGAATTTGCAGTGATATTTTTGGAAAATAAGATGTTTTAATTTGGAAATATATTAAAGGTACCCTATATAATAATTTTTAGGATTTTATCCAACGACTTTCATTGATTTGATCAAAAAGATCTAACGACTGTGAATTGAGTGACCTTTGACCAGATTACCAATCGACTACAAAATTTTTAATTTTTAATATAATAATATAGATTTTGGTCATGAGAATTCTTGCATGTGTCTTGTCAAACTTTACGTCAACTCACGTGCTTGACTCTTATTTCCCCATGTTAGATCTCAGATTTCCGTAATACTTGCCTGAATAACCTACCGCTACCTACTGGGGAGGAAGTATCATAGAATTACAACTTTATATAGTCGTACGTTACATGTATATATAAATATAATTAGTCGAAAATGTCGCGGTTAGCAACGGTGTAATAATTTTTTTTAAAAATTATATTAATTAAATTATGAAAATCACTCGCTTCTCGCTAATAAGCCGTCCTTCCGTGAAACACGCTTTACTTTATAATATCAAAATCTTAAATTTAATATATTGAATATATAATTGTCTTATATATTAATTTTTATGTTATCATGCTTTTTTCTAATGAGACACTTTTTCGTTGAAAAAACACTTATATAACTTTACATATATTCCACTTCAAATATAAATTTTAGTTATGTATTACAAACGCTTATTCTACTTCCAATAGAAATTTTAATTGCACGTACTTCTTTTATATCCGAACTCTTCTCGTCTATAAATTGAAACACTTATTCTACTTCAAATAGAACTTTGCAAGTACTTTTTTATATTTGAACTCTTCCCCTCTGCAAATTCAAACACCTATTCTACTTCAAATAGAACTTCGAACTTCGCTATAAATTCGAACTAATCTTCTCAATAAATTCGAACACCTATTCTACTTCTAATATGTTACATGATATTTTTTGATTTATTAGTATCTAAAATTCAAAAATTCCAGAAAATTAGAAAAATTGATTGAGACAATCTTAGGGGCGCCACCTAAGCTCCTGCGTATTCTCCTTTGTATATATATATTGATGATGCTGGTTGTTTGTATGATTTTAGATATTATTTTTTTTGAAAATACGATTTTAAAACCAAAAAATTATGAGACGAAAGGACTAATATTTTATTTTATTTTGTAAAATGAAAGGACTAATATTAAATTGTAGAATTATTTCATGACCAAGAATTAAAATACATAATTCCAAATTAGTTGATTGTCATAACAATACTTTATTTGAAAAGAGAAAATGTTAGAGTCCTCAAAATAAAACCCGAATGATGAGTTTTCAATATATTATTGACTTTTTATTCATAGATGAGATGAACTCATCGTACATCTATACTATATTATTAAAGCCGAAACATTGAAAGTTTTGGTTTTCGGTTAACGCTCGGTTTTTGGTTTTCGGTACTTTTTCTAATTAATAAATTAATAATATAATCAAAATTCGGGAAAATTTTATTCTACATTAATATTTCACTATATTTTACTACATAAAAATCAAATAATATTGAAATCTAATCAAAAAAATGGAAATGTGGGATCTAATTTGTTTAAATTTAGGATACATTGCTACAAATATACTTCTTTCTTAGGATAACGAAAGCTACTACAAATCAAATCTTTAATGGAATTGTATTATTGTCAAGTTACCAAAATAGTAACTAGATGGTTGGCTTTTATAATTAAAATATTTTTTTTCTAACAAAATCTACTCATTTTCCAAAAATATCATTAGAATTATCTTTAAATTAAAACATTTTACCTTTTATATTTGTTATTACTAAAATCTATGTTTTCCAAAAATATGAGGTGCAATCCTTACTTATTTATTTTAAAACCTATTTTAATACTTTATTTAATATATAATAAAATAATATAAAAATAGTAACTAACTGATTGCCTTTTATAATTTAAAAAAAAAATCTAACAAAATCTACTCCTTTTCCAAAAATATCACGACAATTACCTTTAAATTAAAACATAATATCTTTTATATTTGTTATCACTAAAATCTATATTTTCCAAAAATATGAGGTGCAATCATTACTTATTTTTTTAAAAATCTATTTTAATACTCTATTTAATAAATAATAAAACAATATAAAAATATTAAATTGCCTTTTATAATTAAAAAAAAAAATTCTAACAAAATCTACTTCTTTTCCAAAAATATCACGGGCAATTACCTTTAAATTAAAATATATTACCTTTTATATTTGTTATCACTAAAATCTCTATTTTTCAAAAATATCAAGTGCAACTCTTACTTATATATTTTAAAACTTATTTTAATACTTTTAATTATTTAAAAAAAACTTACCTATTTTAACAAGTGAACGTATTTTTTTTAACAAATACAATTAATATAATTAAAACACATCATCACTAAAATCCCTATTTCCCAAAAATATGAGGTGCAATCCTTACTTATTTATTTTAAAACCTATTTTAATATTGTATTTAATAAAATAATATAAAAATAGTAACTAACTAATTGCCTTTTATAGTTAAAACATTTTTTTCTAACAAAATCTACTTTTTTTCCAAAAATATCACGGGCAATTACCTTTAAATTAAAATATATTACCTTTTATATTTGTTATCAGTAAAATCTCTCTTTTCCAAAAATATCAAGTGCAACTTATATATTTTAAAACCTATTTTAATACTTTTAATTATTTAAAAAAACTTACCTATTTTAACAAGTGGACGTATTTTTTTAACACATAAAATTAATATAATTACAACAAATCTAAAAATATTACGTGCAGTTACATTTTTTTAATTAAAACATGTTAACTTTTTTATTTGTCCTTATTAAAAAAACTTACTTATTTTAACATGTCAACATATTTTTTTAATAAATACAATTAATATAATTAAAACACTTCTAAAAATATCACGGTCAATTACTTTTTTTAATTAAAACATGTTAGATTTTCTATATATCCTTATTATTAATATTATTTTATTATAAAATAATATTAATAATACCTCATTTATCTTCCTCAGCCTCATTTGTATTTTTTTTATATTTTTTTATGTTCCAATGAATATTTAAGTTTCTCATTTTATAATTTATCATATTAATTTTTACTTTTATTTTAATATTTTCCGTTCACATTAAATTTTTTAATTTATTATTTGAAGGGCCCGTGCCTTGCACGGGTTATAGGCTAGTATATATGAATTCTTCGGATAAAAACACGTCATGTGTCATACGGTAACATATTCGACATCTAATTAAGGGTATATAACATTGCTCTTTAAAAATCCACTACTTTTCTAATAATATACTAATTATTTTCTAATTATAATTTATACCTGCGCACAGCATTAAAACGACACTATTATTACTTCCTCCGTCCCAGTCATTTCTATACACTTTCCATTTTGGGACGTCCAATTCATTTCTATACATTCCAAAATAGTAACTTTTAATAATATAAAACACTATTACACCTACTACTTTCTCCACTATCTGTATTCTATAACAATATAAATCACTATTACACCCACTACTTCCTAAACTATCTCAAATATATTATTAAATATTGATAGGTCCCACCACTTTACTCACTTTTTATCTAATTTTACTTATTTTTTATATCTTTTCTTAGTGTACGTGCCAAGTCCCGGTATATAAAATTCACTGGGGAGGGACTATCAGTGTTAACCCGTACTCTTTCTATTTTGTTGAAAAATTTGAAAGAACGGTTTTCTAAGTTGCCTTAACAATAATAATGACTATTCAAGTGTTCTGGAAGAGCTTTGCTAAAAATATTCAAATTTTAGCTAATTATACGAGATTCGTGTGAAAATTAATCATCTTTGCTAAAAAAATCCAAATCTTAAGCTAATTATTCAGATATGTATGAGAATTAAAACGATGAATTGCTAATAAAAGTCAAACTCAAACTCTTATTAATGGGAAAAATGCTAAAAGACACTTAAAGTATCTTCTCTTTTTAAACCTATAATAATAAAAAAAATTAAAAAAAATCTAAAAAAAGTTACTACATAGTTGTATAAAACTCTGATTAGCGGGTGATTACCGCGGTTAAAGCAAGCTAATTAAGCTCTCCTTCTTCTTCCTATATTCAATTTTCAAACGCCTCTCAATCTTCTTCAAAATCTCTCATTCATCCTCCCGAAACCTATACACACAACCACATGATAATCACAGTTGAATAACGGTGATGATGATGTTTAAAAATCCGCAGAAACTAGTGGTGCAGATAGCGAGAAAAATCATCGATCTCGAATGGCGTATCCTCCTGCTAATTCTCCTTCCTCTCTCTCTCATCGTCTTTCTCTCTCTCTCTACAACTTCCTCACTCTCATCTCTCTCGTTCTTCACCAACTCAACCACAACTCGTAACAACTCGTCGTGGACTCATCCCTACGTGAATTACGTGGAGACGTTGAAAAACAACCGCGACGAGAGGCTCAAAGCCGAGTTGGACCGGTCGAGAATCGCGGTTTGTTTAGTTGGAGGTGCCAGGCGGTTCGAGCTGACCGGTGAGTCGATCATTGAGAAGGTATTAAAGGCTTATCCGAGTTCAGATCTTTTTCTGCACAGTCCAGTGGATCACAACTCGTATAAGTTATCGATTTTGAAAGACGCGCCGAGAATTGCCGCTGTTAAGATTTTTAAACAGGAGAAGGTTCCAGAGACTGAGTCGCAGGTCCGAGTTTTAACTGCCGCTAACTCGCCTAATGGTATTCAGGTATAATTATTTCGGTTTTTCAAGTTTCTGGATGTTTAATGTCAGTTACTTAAATTGTGTTTGGAATTAATATTAGCTGGATATTTATTTGAGTTTATTTATTATTTGTTTGGTGCAGAAGAAATGAAACGTAATAATGAAAAGAAGATGAGGTTTATCTTATCTATATATCTGTGTTTTTTGTCGATATATTGTAAGGATGAAGTTTTCGTTTTGAGGAGGTCTTGTGATCATACACATTCGCACCAATTAGAATCTACAATTTCTTACCCTTTTCATTTCGTTTGTTGTTAAAATCTGCGATATTTTTTAAAATTAGTGAAAAACATATAGCCGAAAGAAGGAAAATGAGAAGAATACTAGTGAAAGTAGCTATGATGTGGATGAGAGGGTAGATAGTGGTTGCTTTGCTTGCACTTGATTTTGGTAAGAGTTAGTTGGCCTTTTAATTGATTTTGATTACGACATTTTATCCAAATTGGTGGCCAGATGAAGCTTTTCCATTAATTTATGTAAATTACAGAGAAGATGTTGTCAGAATCATAGTAAATGTAGGAAGAAAGGGCTTGATAAGTAGAAAGCACGTTTAAAGATTTTACTTTATGCAAATGCAACCCATACATTATTTACTCACGAAGAATGTAAGTGTAGAGATGTAGGTCCAGTGTGGTTAGGACTGATAATGGTGGCAGGTGTTTGTGGCATGCTTGCCTATGGCAGGTACTCACTGCTCATGGGATACATATGATTCTTCTGGATTTGTTCAAAATGCAACTCATTGCTATCTTGTTTTTCAACTAATATGTTTTGAATTTGAATACCAATATAGTACCATTTAAAGAATGTTACAGAATCAGGAATATTTACGGTCTCCTGTTCTTTAGTAAGAAATCTCTCGATTTTGTTTTAGCAGCATTTTTTTACTGGTGTATAGATAGCGATAGAGGTTGTTATGATTTGGCGGCCTAATAACCTAACTTATCTGTTTGGCTTAGATGTTAAATCTAAGGGAGAAGGATTGATTATTTTATCATTATAGGGGTTTAATGTTATCTATGTTTTTGAATTTTGGTGACATAATTGTCAATTTAATGAGGGACCAGAGAGAATCTTAGTAGTAAGGGACGATCCTGTGTTGAAATGAACTCAACTTGGATCATCATTCCGTTATTTAGACAAAATGTCAGTTAACAATTCATTCTTTCTTCTCAGGGACTGCTGCAGTACTTTAATCTGGTAGAAGGATGCCTCACCATGATCAATTCTTATCAGGCTCAATACAACTTCACTTACGACTGGATAGTCCGAACCCGAGTTGATGGCTACTGGTCCGCTCCATTGAGTCCTGATAATTTCATTAAGGGCCGATATGTGATTCCACCAGGCTCCTCATACGGTGGCCTTAATGACCGTTTCGGAGTTGGCGATTTTAAATCGTCCGTCATCGCTCTCTCTCGCCTTTCTCTAATCCCTCAACTCAACTCCTCTGGCTATTACCAACTCAACTCAGAAGGATCGTTCAAGGCTCAGCTCACCACCAATAACATCCCCTTCTCCTTCAAACGCCTCCCTTTCTGCATTGTCACTGACCGCCGTTATGATTTTCCACCATCGCGTTTCGGAGTTCCGGTTGCGGCGTTATCGAGCCATGGACCCCTCAGTGGTGCAAAGTGCAGGCCATGCACAGCAGTTTGTTCTGGACCGTGCGTGGGTAATGTGATGAGTGGTCTTTACAAGGGTTGGAGCTGGACAGAGTGGGCTAATAACACAATGGATCTCTGTGATGCTAGTGGGGAGTGGGAAATTGGATGGCAGAGATTGTTCGACAACACTGCCGGAAAGAAGTTGGCAGCGGTGAGGAAGAGAGTTGAGGTCTTAAAAGTGAAGGACTGTGTTGCTAACTTTGAAAATATGAAGCGGCGGGCAGCAATCTGGGAAGCTCCACCGCCGTCAAAAATTTGCGAGTTGGGGCTGACAATGAAGTCATGATATACTACTTTATTACAGAGTTACTTGGGTAACTAACCATACATTGATTTAGGCTTAGCTTATTAAGGGCTGTGGATAGGAAGGTATATTTGAGATGGAGGCAAATTCAGTATAGCAGTGAAAGATTCATCTTTACTTGTGGAATATAGGAAATCAGCTATGTTATACTTGTTACAAAAAGTTGCTATAATATCATTTGGGGCAGGGGTGATCGTTTTGAATAAAAAAAAAATGTATTGAAGACTTGCTCATTAGATTTCGATCCTCATGTCCTTACTAGTCTTGTGTGCACGACCTTGTAGGCTTAAATGCTGCATTTAGCGAAGGACTTCCGATTGGCTTAAATCCTGTATGCGGTCCTGTCCTGTCCAAATCCTTAAAAAATCGGGACTGGACCGGAATGCATATGCATGTATAGAGTTGGTTTTTAATGTAAACTGCAAGCGCATAGTGTTTAGTTGTAGCAATGTGATCGATCCACAGAGACTATGTATTTTCAAAACCCTAACAATTAACTCAGGCGAACTAGACAATAAGATTTAAGTTGAGATTTGTTTAACCTAATTAACAATTAAAATCAGATAAGGAAAAACCTAGGAATCCGAATCCATTAATCAATCACAATTAATATCAACTCACCCTAAAATCAATTCTCTTTCCTTCACAAATAAGATATATCAATTAACGAGACAAGCATATACTATGAAACTTGTTATCTAACAATAACCTATCAAAACTTCATGGAGCAAGCATAGGCTATGAAAAATAAATCTGGTAACAATAATATATCAAAATCACTTTGTCAATTGAACAATTAAGCACCAAGGAAAATTATGAGAACCAAATAATAGGAACAAGAAGATATCAAAAATAATTAAATTAACTTCATCTTCATCCTAGGGCAAGAAATTTAGCTAGACATGATTATAGATTTAACAAAACAATTAATATGAAAGTTAATAATTTTAAACATAAAATCAAGACAATTTAATGAAACATGCGTATGATTTAATGAACTAACAAAACTATTAATTAGGATGACAATTAAAGGAGGCAACGTGAGGTTTATATAATTAATATAAAACACAAAAAAGAAACATGCGATAGAACACAAATAATGGCGAATGACTTACTGTAATAAAAGATGAGAAAAAGAAGTGTACGGATAAAATTATAAAAACAAAGGATTGATATTATACTAAAAAAACGAAGATTTGCCGGATAATAACCACCGGCCAAAGTATAAAACCAGAAAGACAATTAGCTATCAAATTCTAGGTGTCTCAAATACAAGAGAGGAGATCTATATTTATAGGAAAAATAATGGGCTTGGGCTCTTTGACTACAAATCGGATTCTGGAAATATTTCCTCAATTCCTTTTTCTTCTCCGATAAGTTTTCCAATTTTTCTCCAATTTCCTTTTGACTTCAAGTATTTCCATCTCCTTGCCTTTTTCACCTTTTTCTGCTTGAAATATGATTTTATTTATTTTCCTACAAAACAAAAGAAAACAATTTATTAAATAATAAAATTACGAAAACAAACATAAAATAGGTATTAAAAATGTATTAAATTATGGACCTATCAAATGCCCCCATACCTATCTTTTGCTCGTCCTCGAGAAAAACTAACATATTATAAACTACTAACTAATAGATAATACCACTTCCGTAGGTGATCACGGCTGCATTTGGCATATGCAACAAGCCCTTTAAACCCCTAGGCAGCCCTAGTGGACGAGTAAGGTCTCGTGAGGGCCTATAGTGAATGTACCCACAAAATCCATCTAGCTCATGTAAAAGATCGCATGGCAATGCAACGCCACACATACAAGTCCTCTCATGCTTCATCAACTTAAGAATCAAAAATGATTTTGCAATGTCTTGTCGTGGAAAGATGCAAAGATTCACATAGTCTACTCAAAGAAATATGCATAAGTGCTCAAAAGTCCATGTCAAGTGTAAGAATAAGTTGGTAACCATGCTAAGCCCACAAGAGTACACTTTTGAGTCAAAACTCGGGATCTCAAATGTAGAAACAAGCAATAACTCACCTTTCACTCACAAAAGAATATTCACTCAAGAACAAGGGTAAGTGTATCACTCTATTCCAGCAAAATCATAAGCATACTTGACATTTGGTATCAATCTAACTTTAACACAACATACATCAATGATGATAATCAAAAGGTCTTTATTTGGGTTGTAATGGGGCTAGGGACAAGGTATGTCAAGTAAGGCCAAATAAGGTGAAGTGTCAAAAGCTAGTAGGCACCATAATTAATCGTACACATCACCAAACATCCTCCCCACAACTGAATTTTCTGATTTTTTTTCCAACAAAAGGCTTGATTAGTCGAATGAAGAAGGATCACACAAACATAAGTATGCTCTCATGATTATTTTATTTTTTTTTTTTTTTTCATATATATATATATATATATATATATATATATATATATTTTCCTTCTTTTTTTTTTCTTCGAGAGCTAAGAGATAGATATAAGCAACCACAATCCTCCTTCAAAAATTTATTGAACAGCGACTATCAAGTAAGCAATCAAACCAAATATTTCCTCAAAATAATGAACAAAAGTAAACCCATCTTACACACCTTATTACTCCATCAAGTTCCTACTAACCATTGACAATTTGGGATCAATCATAAGTAAGGCTAAACAAGAAAAAGGTCTAGGCACGTAATGTGGTGTGTCACCGAAAAAATAGGATTTAAGCTCAAGAGGGTAACTAATTGATCATATAAAAATGGTGTGGTAATTTGGAAAATATAGGTTATTCCTAAATGCCTTTATCATCTTATCATCAAATAATGTCATGCATTCAAGAAAGGTCTCAAACAAACGCTAGCAATGCAAACAACATGTGGACACTCAAGCAAACGAATATAAAATGCAAAAGATATGCATATAGGCTCAAAATCTCACATGGTGGTAAAAACATAATCAATCCCAAGCAAAAGATCTCTTCAGTGCATCAACTTGTACTCAAAGCATGGAAACCAAATCATTTTGCACATATTCATGTCCTTCTAATTACTTACAACATTCAGTAAGTCTACTAGTTTCAACTTGCTAGTGTATGTGTGTGAACAAGAACTTAGCAAATCACTTCTTAATCAAAAGTATCAGAAACACAAGATTACTATAGCATGTAAGGGTGCATAAAGACACAAGCAATCATTTCACAAGGCTAGAATTCTACAATTTACAACACTAAAATTCTTTTTGGGATTTTTTTCATTTTTCAATTTTTTTGGATTTTTGTTTTTTTGTTTTAATAATACTACTAAACCCCTCCCCCAGACCTAAATCATGCATTGTCCTCAATGTATGCAAATGAGATAAAATGACAAAGTAAAAGGACGAGAATACCTGATAAGACATGACAGAGGAGTATGACTATCTACTATATACAACAAGGGAACTTACTTGGATCACGAATCAAGGAGGTGGATCACCTCCTCCTCAGAATCAACTGGCAGTTCTAAAAATGGTTTAAGCCTTTGACCATTAACCTTAAATGTTTCACCAGTTGTAGGATTTTCAATTTCAATAGCACCATGAGGAAAAACAACTTTAACAACAAATGGTCCCTCCCACCGAGATCTCAATTTTCCAGGAAACAAATGCAGCCTAGAGTTGTATAAAAGAACTTTTTGACCAGGAGAAAAAGATTTTCTCAAAATAGATTTATCATGCAAAAGTTTAGTTCTTTCCTTATAAATCTTAGCATTTTCATAGGCATCATTCCTAAGTTCTTCTAACTCAGACAGTTGTAACTTCCTATGGCTACCAGCAGTGGTTAAATCAAAATTCAATTCTTTAATAGCCCAAAAGGCTCTATGTTCAAGTTCAACAGGGAGATGACATGCCTTACCAAACACAAGCCTATAAGGAGACATACCCAAAACAGTTTTAAAAGCAGTGCGATAAGCCCAGAGTGCATCTATCAACTTAACAGACCAATCTTTCCTATTTGAATTGACAGTTTTCTCTAGAATTTGTTTAATCTGCCTATTAGAGACCTCAACTTGACCACTAGTTTGAGGATGATAAGGTGTAGCTAACTTGTGAGTGATAGAATACTTCTTCAGAAGAGACTCAAACTGATGGTTTTTGAAATGCTTACCCTGGTCACTAATTATAGCTCTAGGCGTACCAAATCTAGAAAAGATATTCTCCTTTAAGAACTTAAGAACTACCTTGTTATCATTAGACTTAGTTGGTATGGCTTCGACCCATTTAGACACGTAATCGACCGCTAAGAGAATGTAGAGGTTACCAAAAGAATTAGGAAAGGGACCCATAAAATCTATACCCCAAACATCAAAAATCTCAATAACTAAGATTGGATTCATTGGCATCATGTTTCTTCTAGTGATCTTTCCTAAATGTTGACACCTACTACAAGCGGCACAAAATTCTGCAGAATCTTTAAACAAATTGGGCCAATAGAAACCAGATTGAAGTATTTTCGCAGCAGTCTTTTTAGCACTAAAGTGACCTCCACAAGCCTGATCATGACAAAAGGAAAGTACACTTCTAAACTCATGGTTTGAAACACACCTCCTAATGATTTGGTCTGGACAATACTTAAAAAGATAGGGATCATCCCAAAAGAAGTACTTGACTTGTGAGAGAAATTTGGATTTTTCTTGCTTCGACCAATGAGAAGGAATTTCACCAGTGACAAGGTAGTTAACAATATCAGCAAACCAAGGAGTGGTAGAGATGGAAAGAAGGTGTTCATCAGGAAAAGACTCATTCAAAGGAATATCCATGGAGGACTCCACTACTAATCGGGAAAGATGATCAGCAACAACATTTTCAGAACCCTTCTTATCCCTAATTTCTAAGTCAAACTCTTGGAGCAACAAGACCCACCTAATCAATCGGGCCTTTGAGTCTTTCTTAGAGAAAAGATATCTAAGAGCAGAGTGGTCTGTGTAAATAATGATTTTAGAACCTATAAGATATGACCGAAACTTTTCAAGAGCAAAGACTACAGCTAGAAGTTCTTTTTCTGTGGTGGAGTAGTTAAGTTGAGCATCATTTAGAGTCTTACTAGCATAGTATATGACATGAGGTATCTTATTGATTCTTTGTCCTAAGACTGCACCTACGGCATAATCAGATGCATCGCACATTAGCTCAAAAGGTTGATTCCAATCAGGGGATTGAATGATAGGGGCCGATGTCAACTCTTTCTTAAGATGTTCAAAAGATTGGAGACATTCACTAGAAAAATCAAATTTTATGTCCTTAGAAAGAAGATTAGTCAATGGTCTTGCCTTTTTGCTAAAATCTTTAATGAAACGCCTATAAAAACCAGCATGTCCTAAAAAGGAACGAATTTCTTTGACAGACTTTGGTGGAGATAAATTAGCAATGAGATCAATTTTAGCTTTATCAACTTCAATGCCCTTTGACGATATTTTATGACCAAGAACAATTCCTTCTTTAACCATGAAATGACATTTTTCCCAATTAAGAACAAGATTTGTTTCTTTACATCGTTTTAAAACTAAGTCAAGATGGTGAAGACACTGATGAAAAGAAGAACCAAAGATGGAAAAGTCATCTATAAAGATTTCTAGGAAGTCTCCTACCATATCAGAAAAAATGCTCATCATGCATCTTTGAAAGGTGGCAGGAGCAGTGGTTAGACCAAAAGCTAAACGACGATAAGCAAAGGTTCCAAAAGGACATGTGAAGGTGGTCTTTTCTTGATCCTCGGGAGCAATGGGAATTTGGAAATAGCCAGAAAAACCATCTAGAAAACAATAGTATGAGTGACCTGCTAACCTTTCTAACATTTGATCAATGAAGGGTAGAGGAAAATGGTCTTTCCTAGTGGCAGCATTTAGTTTCCTATAATCAATACACATTCTCCAACCAGACTGAACACGAGTGGGAACTAATTCATCATCCTCATTAACAACTACAGTGATCCCTGACTTTTTAGGCACTACTTGAACAGGACTGACCCAAGAGCTATCAGATATAGGATAGATGATCCCATTATCTAGACATTTAAGGATTTCTTTCCTAACAACTTCCTTAAGAGTCGGGTTCAACCTCCTTTGCGGTTCTCTAACTGGTTTAGCATCATCAACTAAGTGAATCCTATGTTGGACAATGGCAGGGCTAATTCCCTTGATATCAGATATGCTCCACCCTATGGATTCCTTATTCTTTCTAAGTACAATTAAGAGTTCTTCCTCTTGAGAAGGTGTCAAATCAGATGCAATGATGACTGGAAAAGACTCAGAAGGACCTAGAAACATATACTTGAGAGTTTCGGGAAGAGGTTTAAGTTCTAATTCTGGTGGACTTGTCTCAACTGATTTATTAGCTTCATAAAGTGGCAAAGGAAAATGTCCTAACTCTCGATTGGAACTAGGAATGGTGGACTCTAACATTTCATTAACCTCATTTTTATGACCAGTATCATCCCAATCTTGACCAAAGTAGTTTTGACAAAAGTTAAGAACATCATCAACATTCATGGTTTCATTATCAACTAACTCATCAATCATGTTAATTTCCATGGGTTGGTCAAAAAGCTCATTGGGTTGATTTCCTACATTGAAAATGTTGAGATCAATTTGCATGTTTCCAAATGTGAGTTTCATTAATCCATTTCTACAGTTAATCAAAGCATTAGAGGTGGCAAGAAAAGGTCTTCCTAGAATGATGGGAATTTGATTTTTGAGATTTTGGACAGGTTCGGTTTCTAGAACAATGAAATCGACGGGGAAGACAAAATCACCAACCTTAATCAACACATCTTCCACCATACCCTTAGGAATTTTGACAGAACGGTCAGCTAACTGAAGAGTGATACTAGTCTCTTTAAGTTCACCTAAACCCAGGTCTTGATAGACAGATAATGGAAGAAGATTCACACTAGCTCCTAGATCAAGTAAAGCTTTATCAATGAGAGTATTACCAATGACACAAGAAATGGTAGGACAACCAGGATCCTTATACTTCAAAGGAATTTGATTTGACAAGATAGAGCTAACATTAGATGTTAGGAAAGCTTTCTTAGGAACATGAGTGGTTCTTTTATGAGTACACAAATCTTTTAGACACTTAGCATAAGAGGGAACTTGTTGAATTACATCTAAAAGAGGAATGTTAATCTTGACTTGCTTGAAGACTTCCAAAATCTTATCTAATTGAGCAGATTGTTTGTTTGAAGTAAGTCTGTGAGGAAATGGAGCTTTTGGCTTAAAGACTTCTTCAATAGACACATCAGATTGGGGTTTTGAAGGTGGTTCATCGGAGGGTGATGACTCATTAGATTCAACTTCTTCAGGACTCTTGGGATTGGAAGATTGTTTAAGACTAGGATTCAAGAGTAACGGATTTGGTTCAGTTGTAAGCTTATCTTCTGTTTGAGTATTGACACCAGCATGATTATTGAATTGATTACCAGACCTTAGAGAGATAACAGAATTCACATTTTCATGAGACTTTTGATTTGGATGAAATTTGGGATTAATCTCGGGTTGACTAGGAAATCGATTTTTCTCTCTCTCACTGATGGTGTTTGCCAACTGACTAACTTGGACCTCTAGCTTAGATATGGCTTGAGCATTGGAATTTAGCAATTGCCTATCTTGGGTCATAGTGTTCATGAAATTTTGTTGAGATTTGAGCAATGCCTCTAAACTCTTTTCAATGGAAGTAAATCTTTTGTCAGATTCTGCAAAACCAGGAGGATTCAAGGGGACTGAATTTTGATATTGACCGAGATTTTGTGGAGGATATGAGTTAGGATTTTGAGTTGGGTATGGACCAGGATTGGGCTTTTGAAAAGTAGGTTGAGAATTTTGGTTATACTGATTGTATTGACCTTGGTTCCATGAGAAATTTGGATGATTTTTCCAACCAGGATTGTATGTGGATGAATAAGGATCATTCCTAACTCTAGATTGAAACATGGCATTGGCTTGTTCAATTTCAGGACAATTTTCTATCAAATGAGTGGGAGAATTACAGTTTGCACACAGAAACACTTGTGAGGACACCTTGTTGGTTTCTAAGGCTTCTAGACGTCTAGTGAGTGTAGCTAACTTAGCTTCGGTTGCAATAGAATTACCAACTACGTGTACGCCCTTAGATTTTTCAGTTTCCTGACTGGGTTCCCTAGTTGACTCCCACAACATTGTTCTTTCAGCTAACTCTTCAAAAAATTGCCAAGCTTCTTCATCAGTTTTATCCATAAACCTACCATTACACATAGACTCTAACAAGGCAGTGGTTTGGCTATCTAAGGCTTCATAGAGAATTTTACAAAGTCTCCATTTTTCTATACCATGTTGAGGACACTTAGACAACAACTTTTGAAATCTATCAAAATATTTCCAAAAAGGCTCATTTGGATTTTGTTGAAATTGGTTGATTTCATTCCTAAGCCTGTTAGCCTTATGGTTGGGAAAATATTTTTTAAGAAATATAGCAACAAATCCCTCCCATGTGGAAATAGAATTAACGGGTAGACTATACAACCACTGTTTAGCATCTTCTTTTAAAGCAAAGTTAATGAGTCTAAGCCTAATGGAATCCTCACTTAGTTGTTGAAGTTTTTGTAAGGCACACACTTCCTCAAATTCTCGAATGAAAAGATATGGATCCTCTCCCTCTACCCCAGCAAACCTAGGTAACAAGCTAATGTTATGATGTTTGATTTCAAAATTGTTTGCGGTTACTGCTGGTAGCACTATGCATGAGGGTTGAGCGGTACGAGCGGGGTAACAACGTTCTTTAAGAGAAACAGCCATGACGGGTGTTGGAACTTCTACTTCTTTTGACTCAATTTTAGTGGGTGAAGAGAAATCAAGTTGTCTTGCTACTCTCCGGCAGCGGCGCCAAAAACTTGATGTGTAAAAATAATGTAAACTGCAAGCGCACAGTGTTTAGTTGTAGCAATCACAGATCGATCCACAGAGACTATGTATTTTCAAAACCCTAACAATTAACTCAGGCGAACTAGACAATAAGATTTAAGTTGAGATTTGTTTAACCTAATTAACAATTAAAATCAGATAAGGAAAAACCTAGGAATCCGAATCCATTAATCAATCACAATTAATATCAACTCACCCTAAAATCAATTCTCTTTCCTTCACAAATAAGATATATCAATTAACGAGACAAGCATATACTATGAAACTTGTTATCTAACAATAACCTATCAAAACTTCATGGAGCAAGCATAGGCTATGAAAAATAAATCTGGTAACAATAATATATCAAAATCACTTTGTCAATTGAACAATTAAGCACCAAGGAAAATTATGAGAACCAAATAATAGGAACAAGAAGATATCAAAAATAATTAAATTAACTTCATCTTCATCCTAGGGCAAGAAATTTAGCTAGACATGATTATAGATTTAACAAAACAATTAATATGAAAGTTAATAATTTTAAACATAAAATCAAGACAATTTAATGAAACATGCGTATGATTTAATGAACTAACAAAACTATTAATTAGGATGACAATTAAAGGAGGCAACGTGAGGTTTATATAATTAATATAAAACACAAAAAAGAAACATGCGATAGAACACAAATAATGGCGAATGACTTACTGTAATAAAAGACAAGAAAAAGAAGTGTACGGATAAAATTATAAAAACAAAGGATTGATATTATACTAAAAAAACGAAGATTTGCCGGATAATAACCACCGGCCAAAGTATAAAACCAGAAAGACAATTAGCTATCAAATTCTAGGTGTCTCAAATACAAGAGAGGAGATCTATATTTATAGGAAAAATAATGGGCTTGGGCTCTTTGACTACAAATCGGATTCTGGAAATATTTCCTCAATTCCTTTTTCTTCTCCGATAAGTTTTCCAATTTTTCTCCAATTTCCTTTTGACTTCAAGTATTTCCATCTCCTTGCCTTTTTCACCTTTTTCTGCTTGAAATATGATTTTATTTATTTTCCTACAAAACAAAAGAAAACAATTTATTAAATAATAAAATTACGAAAACAAACATAAAATAGGTATTAAAAATGTATTAAATTATGGACCTATCAGTTTTACTTTACACATATGGTATATTAATAAGAAACGCGCTCCATTGAGAACCCCAATTATCATGAGATATAAGATCTAATCCTAACCATTCATTTATATATCTTATATTCATCTCCTATCACTCATTATTTTTTTTAATATTTTAATATTCCATCATCCCCCACCCACCCACCAACTCCGGCCACCGGCGACCATCACCTCCGGCTCCGGCGACCACCTCCGACCATCACTTCCGGTGACCACCTAAAAATCACCATCGTCGATAAAAAAATCACCATCGTCAATAGTAAATCACCAAACCACAACCACTTTTATCCACTCTCCGACCACCACCATCGACCTCCACCACTGGCCATCACCTAAAAATCACCATATATAATATAGAAATCACCACTAAATTTACGTAAAGATCACCATAATTAAGCTAAAATTGCCACAACCATCATAGCTTCCCGTCAGATATTCAGTCACAACCTCCGATCACCACCTCCAAATCACTAACATCGCACCAAAATTCTCAGATTTGAACATAAATTCATCACAATCATACAAAAATCACCATAATTTATCATCGCCACCACCACATCCTCCGCCATACTACCACCACAACAACCATCAATATTTACATACCACCGCTATCGATTGAATCACAAGTCAAAATAACCAACAAATCAACATAAAATCGTAAAAGTTCAAAAAAATCACCAGAAATTCAATAAAATCACCAACGACGGGATTTTTAGATTCAGGTGCACAATCTAGATAGATTGTAGTTCTGATGTACATCTTCTGAGACCAAAATGAAAGATCGAAATTTAAAATTAACGAGTGTGTGGGGGTGCGGGGGGAGAGAGAGTGAGTCGCCAAAATTAACGATGTTTGGTGGTTACGGGCGGAGGTTGGTAGTTGGTGGTGTCGTGGTGATCGGAGGTCAGTGGTGGGTGGTTGAAGTTTCTGTTCAGAGGTTGCAGGGGAAAGGAGGTAAAGATGTAAATGAATTTAATGAATGGTTTGGATTAAAAGTACTTTAAAAAAATATGTGGCTAGGATTAGATCTCATATCTCATTTTAATTGGGGTTCTCACATGAGCACTTGCCATATTAATAATTCAAATTAATAGAAAATAATTTGATGAAACAATAGAGATCAAAATTACAAGCTAAATAATAAAACATATACTTCTTTTAAAATTTTGAGTAGTGCTAAGCTCCTAAAATGGATCCCAAATTTGATCACAAATGTCAAGTGTCGTTTTTAATTCATGGAGTGCATCAATACTATTATATAATAAACAAAATATTAAAAGTTTGGTTGGTTGGTATGGTACGTTGTGATTTTACTTAATTACCCTTAACTGTATTTCGTATTTTTACTTAATTAACCTTACTTATTTATAGAAATATATTATTACATAATAATATTAGCTATTTATAACCAATTACCTTTTTCCCTAAAATACATTATTTTTTCTAATAAATTCCCCTACTTTTTCAAACATGGCAATTACCTTTTTTAACTAAAACATGTTAGTTTTTCTATTTTTCTTTACTAAAACCCCTCATTTTCCAAAAATATCATAGACAAATCTTTAGTTATTTATTTTTAAACCTATAATATTATAATTATTTTTAAAATTTTATCTATTTTAACATGTCTACTTATTTTTTTTAACAAATGCAATCACTGAGAATATTAAAATATAAATAATCAAATTCTTATTCATAACCAATTACTCTAAAACACATTATAGATTTTTTTTTAGCAAAATCCTTTCTTTTCTAAATATATCACAGGAAACCCTTTACTTATTTATTTTAAAACGAATTTAAATACTTTTAATTATTAAATTTTAAAACCTAATTTTCCAAAAATATCACGGGCATTTACCTTTTTAAACTAAATATATGTTACATTTTTTTTATTTATTTTAAAATCTGTTTTAATGTTTTTAATTAATTAAAAGTATTTAGCAATTTTAACATGCATACTTAATTTTTTAACAAATACAATTAATAAAATATTAAAAATATAATAATAAAATAATAATTAACAATCCGTGCATCGCACGGGTTTTAAGCTAGTATATATATACACATTGATACTCTTTATATTTAAAATACACAGTCAATAAGATCATACTCTTGTATTATAAAATGTTACTATTTTTGGTATGTAAAGAAATGAGAGGGACATGCCAAAAAGGAAAGTGTAAAGAAATGAGAGGGACATAAAGAGTACTAATTAAATATTTGGGAATGCTTTTGGGAACTTTAGCTCTTATCTTAAACTTTTATTCCGTATAAATCAAATAATATGTTTATGTATTTAAATTTAAATGAAAAACAAAAATTAATTAATTAAAATTAAAATCTTATACAAATATTAATCAAACCGGTCCGGGTCCTGTCCGGGTTTTTCTGGTCGGGTCCGGTCCTAAGACCGGATACATACCGGTCCGGTCTCCGGTCCATGAATTTCAAAAATTTCGATCTTCGATCCGGTCCGGGTCCGTCCGATCCGGTCCAGTTTTGGACCGTTGTGCAGGTAGGGGTTTCTGGTTTCCCATAGGATCCTGATTAGTTTGCCATTGGGGCTAAAACCTTGGAATTCATTCTGTTTTCACTGCGGTGATGCAGATATATAGGAATTTATAACTTAAGATCTATGCTATACTACTTCTATTAGTTCTATATAGTTTTTCATCACAGAAGAGATGTTTTCAACTTCTCTTTTTTTTTTTTGAAATCTTTTAATTACAAAAGTGAAACAAATACTGTCCTAAGCATGTGACATATTTAGTGCGTGGTTATCACCAAAAAGTTAGCTTATAGCTTTTAAAATGAGTAAATGTTGATAAGTTGATAAATTATACTAGCTTGTAACCGGTGGCCTTAAAAAATAATAAACTAAAAAAATTAATGTGAACAAAAAATATTAAAATAAAAGTAAAAATTAATATGATAAATTATAAAATGAGAAACTTAAATATTAATTGAAACATAAAAAAAATATAAAAAAATACAGATGGGGCTGAGAAAGATAAATGAGGTATTATAAAATAATATTAATAATAAGGACAGATAGAAAATTTAACATGTTTTAATTAAAAAAATTAATTGTGCGTGATAGTTTTAGAAGTGTTTTAATTATATTAATTGTATTTATTAAAAAAATATGTTGACATGTTAAAATAAGTAAGTTTTTTTAATAAGGACAGATAGTGAAGCTAACATATTTTAATTAAAAAAAAAAAGTAACTGCCCGTAATATTTTTAGATGAGTTTTAATTATATTAATTGTATTTGTTAAAAAAATACGTTCATTTGTTAAAATAGGTAAGTTTTTTTTAAATAATTAAAAGTATTAAAATAGGTTTTAAAATATATAAGTAAGGATGCACTTGATATTTTTGGAAAATAGAGATTTTAGTGATAACAAATATAAAAGATAATATATTTTAATTTAAAGATAATTGTCCGTGATATATTTGGAAAAGAAGTAAATTTTGTTAGAAAAAAATGTTTTATCTATAAAAGGCAATCAACTTGTTACTATTTTAATGTTTTATATAATAATATTTATAATTACTAATAACTAATCGATTAGTTTTTTTTTCCCAAAGTGTATTTTTTTTTATATTTTCTAACTAAATTTTTTCTTAAGTAAAATCTCACATTTTTCAAAACTATCACATGCAATTTCATTTAGTAACATAAAATAGTAATATTATAAATACTAAAAATTAAGCGATTATCTTTGTTAGTCAAATCATATATTCTTCTTTATATTTTTTAACTAAAACTTCTTCGTTTATAAAATTATCGCAGACTATATCTATCTATATAATTCTCACATTAAAAGTTTTGATTTCAATTTTCGATAATTTATTCTATTTAATCTATATATCTGTATTATTATATAATAGCCGAAACATTGAAAGTTTTGATTTTTGATTTTCTCACATATATAACATAACTACAAACTCTTTTAATTATAATTTACTTAAAATTCAAAAACACAACCTTTTTTGAGAAAATATTTATATTTATATATATTACAACAAAATATATTGATAATTTTGACGGTTATCTTTGTTGACATGTTTACTAAGCTAATAAATTATTATAAAATCTATATTTTTTTTAATTTAAAGTATTAAAGTAGTACTTTTAATTCTTTTTAAAAAGATAGCATTTTCAGAAGTATTAAAATCTCAAAAAAAATAAAAATAAATTTCAAAATTAATATTAAAGTCATCAGTGCATTACACGGGTTATAAGTTTGCATAAGTTATAAGTTGAGATCATAAGTTGGGTTGACAAACAGCTCTTATTAACTTATAATGTATAAACTTATAATGTATAAGTGGGAGCGGCCAAACATGCCCTTACTTGTGTTAAATTGTTGAGATCATAAGTTGGGTTGACAAACAGCTCTTATTAACTTATAATGTATAAGTGGGAGCGGCCAAACATGCCCTTACTTGTGTTAAATTGTTAGCCGGGAGTATTAGGCTATCTTTGTGATTCAAAAATTTAAATTTAGAACATCAATTAATTCAAATTTTTGACCAACACATATTATATTACATAAATATTATATCAAACTATTTAATCTTAAATTTAATGTTTAAACATTATTAATTATTTATATTATATTTAATGATTTAATTAAATCAAAGATATAATTTTTTTAATATACATTAAAATTGTATACGTAAATTATATTATAAGTTTTGTACCAAAAATTAATATTTATTAATGATTAATTACATACTATTATTAATTACTCCCTCCGTCCCACTCATTTCTTTACAGTTTTTTTTATACTACTTTACGTATTTTAAGTCTCCTATAAAATATAGCTCTACAATTTATTTTTAAAACTTTTTTTTTTATAAATAAAAATTTAATCATTATATTTTTATTTAGAAGAAGAAAAAATTTAAAATAATTTATCGAAATATATATTAAATAAGCCTTAAAATGTGTGCCGAGCCTACGTCCCTCAATGTAAAGAATTGAGAGGGACGGATAGAGTAAATAATTTAAAGAACCATAAATCAATTTTGAATTTAAAAAATTAAAAATAAACAAATAACAAAATCATTATTTTAATATTAAATGAAGTGATCCATATTTGAATAAAGAATAGTAATGTGATCCAAATTTGGATCACCATTGGGATCGGAGGAGAAATTTGAGGTAATTTGCATCAAATTTAGATTTTTGGATTACTACTAGGTTTGCCCTAAGAAAATAGCACACACTCTTTAAGAGTCGTGTAGTAAAAATGATTTTTTTATTAAAATTTCTTTATATATAATAAAATATATAATTTATATCCTTTTTACAAAAACAATTTAAAAAAATATTATTCTAATTATGTGATCAAATTTCTTTAAAATATGTATAAGAAAATCAAACAGTTAATTATTTCCCATCAGGTCCCACGCCGATATACACGACCCGAAGATAAATTATTGAGAGCAAATAAAATGTTTCTAGGACCCCCTAGCAAGCAAATAAGGAGATATTACATGATACACTTAGACACATGGTCATGCTTTTGGGCCAAATGAAGTTCAGCCATTTTGTCGTGCCATTGTGGGCCGAATGTACGTGTTTAATGCAACCCATCAGAATATCAGATGACAAGATACAAAGCCCATTGTTTCTTCACTTTTCCAGTTTTCCTTAATCGTAAATTAGTAGTATTTTTAATTGATGGATGGATCTCATGGATTAATTAAATAGAGAAAACTATTCACATAAATATGAGGGTTGAGCTTTAGTGCATATATGCTAAATAATTTATTTTTTTGATATGAGCTAAAAGAGTCAAAATCCAAAATTAAATGTCTATAAAAATTTCAGATGATAAAAATTAGAGTAACAAATATTTCTCCACAAAACAAACTTAAGTGAAATAATATATTTTTTCGGATTATCTATGTAAAATAATGTCTTTTTTTTTTTGGGATTGCTCTGTAGATAAAATAGATAAATTTTTAAGTATTGCATTTGCTGCTGGGGTGCAATAGGTTTTTTTCTAGGTTGGATATATATATATACTATTATATTAAAGACAAAATATTGAAAGTTTTGTAATATGGTTCCGAAAGTTTTTGAAGTCTGGTCAGAATTTTAAAGACAATAATATTAAAATTGTATATTTAGTTTCTTCTATTAAGAAAGATTTAACAATGGAATTGAGATATTTTCTAATCAAAAAATTAGTATTATATTTAAATTATTTATTTACTTTTCTCCATTAGTAAAAATTTAAAAGGCAAGAATATTAAAATTGTATATTTAGTTTCCTCCATTATCAAGGATTTAAAAGGCAAATGAATTTTTTTTTCTAATGTTTACTTTCCTCCGTTAGTATAGATTTTAAAAACAAGAATATTAAAATTATATATTTAGTTTCCTCCATTAGAAAGAATTTAAAAGGTAAATGAGACTTTTTCTAATGTTTTATTTTATTAATTCAAAATTTTAAGAAAATTAGAAAAATTAATATTAAAGTCGTCAGCACGGGTTATAAGTTTATATTAAAGACGAAATATTGAAAGTTTTGTAGTAGATTTGTAGTCTGGTCCTCATAGTTCGGTCACTCAATTCATAGCCTTTAGATCTTTTTGATCAAGTCGATGAGAACCGTTAAATAAAATCCTAAAAATTATTATATATAGTACTTTTTTTATTTTTTCAAATTAAAATATCTTATTTTTCAAAAATATCACGGACAGTTCCATTTAATAAAATAAAATTATAATATTATATTTGGTAATAACTAACCAGTTACCTTTCTTTAGCCAAAATGTACATTCTTTTATATATTTTCTAACTAAAATTTCTACTTTTCTATTTTTTTTCTAACTAAAACCTCTCATTTTCCAAAAATATCACGAGCAGTTCCATTTAATAAAATAAAATAATAATATTACAATTACTAATAAGTAATCGATTAGTTTTTTTAGCAAAATCTTAATTTTTTTTTATATTTTCTAAACTAAAATTTCTACTAACTAAAACTTCTCATTTTTCAAAAATATTACGGATAGTTCCATTTAATAAAATATAATATTTACTAATAAGTTATATATAGTAGCCTTTGTATTTTTCCAAACTAAAATATCTCATTTTCCAAATATATAATGGGCAATTCCATTTAATAACATAAAATAATAATATTATAACTGCTAATAAGTAACCAATTTCCTTTTCTTAGCCAAATTATGTTGGAATATTTTGAATAAAAATGTTATTGTCTTTTATTATTTTGATTTGTAACTTATAAATTGATTTTGTAACTCATTAATAATGACATAATATTGATTAATTCATTATTGTAGCTCATTATTACATAGGTTACAATTTTGATTTTGTGTGTAAGTTACATTTCTTATACTCCTATATAAGGAGGCCTTTTCTTTTTTGGTGAAAAACTACAAAATCCCACAAACATTTCTTGAGTATTCCTCTTAGAGCTCTAGGTTCTATTCAGTGAGATAGTAGCGGTGTTTGTTCAGTTCGTAGGAGGCGGATCTCTAGTGCTTAAGATCACCTCGATTCGTTGTATCCTGGGAGACGGAAGCCACAACACACCTTCGAGCACCATACGGAAGGGGCTTATCTGTTTTAAGGATAGCGTGGTTATCACGTGCCTCGAATCATTTTCGGTATATTCTTTTTGTAATCTTGTTTTCAGGTATAATCTTTCTCTATACTTCCTACAAGCTTAAAACAGATAACATAATTCATATAAGTTGGTTCACTCCACAAACCGATTTGTGTGGTTTTTTTTTTTTTTCCTCGGGAGTATAGTGATTTTTTTTTATTATATTGTGATCGAGATTGTGTAACACTTGCAGATTTTATTATATATGCATGTACTATTTTTGTCACACGAGTGTTACTCTGTATTGTCAAATGTTTGTCCAGGGTCATCCAATTATCCGCTTCTTGCATGCCCTGTACAAGTTTATTATATTAAATTTGTAGCAAGCATGTGTTGCCATGTTTTAAACTCTCTACTATCTTATTTGTAGTCTAATCTAGTTAGTATGTGAGAATATTTATGTTGCCTTTCTTGCTACTTTTCTACATGTACATTCAACATTGATATGTGGTGTTGGGTTTTTACATGTATCATGTAAATTCCGTGTTGTTTATTTACTTGATTATCATGTTATTAGGAGCATGTTTTTTTTTGTTTTTTTTTTGTTTTTTAAAATATAACATGGGTTGCATGACTACTTGATAGCTTTTTTTTTTTTAAAAGGTTAGACCCACTTATGCATGTTTAAAATGGATTTGTTTGTCTCTGGGGATTAAAAAAAAAAAGAAAAAAAAAGGGTTAAATCAATTGCTCTGCCTTATGTGGATTGGCCGGTTGTTTAGTCTCCCATGATTAAGTTTTGGTGCTAGTATTTAGAAGCAATTTTGTATGTGTATCTAGAATTTAGATTTGAATTTTTTGCTTTCTTCCGTGATAATTTTAATACCCGGTAAATTATATTACTGCCTCAGGTATAATTCATTTATGCTTTTACATGCTTAATTCTGTAAGGTATTTAACTTGAATATGGTCGGTGTTCAAGTTGTTTGTGTACAAAATTGGTGTTTGCAAGGTTTTGTTCTAGTTGACTATTCTTCTTTAATATGTTTGAGTTCTACAAGCATATGGTGCATATCAGTGACCTGTTTTTTTTTAAATCTGGTTCTTTATTGTTGCTTCTGCTCATTGTGCTAGCTGTAATCCTTTTATTTTTATGTAACGGATTGGCATCTAGAACTTTTATTATGTGCCTGGACCGGTCAGTAGTAATATTTGCATGTGTGTCCATAAAATGTTATAATGTGACGCATGTCATATATATATATTTTTAATTTATTACATGGTTTTTTTTTTTTTTTTTTTTACCATGTGAATTATTTTGTTTCTTTAAAAAAAAAAAAAAAAAAATGTTGCTTCTTTGTTTCGTCCAGGTTATGTGTTTTCTCTTTAATGCATAGATAATTGCCTGTTGTCATAGTATGCCTCTGTTTAAGGCGAGAATTGCACGGGATGACTTAATATGACTATAATGGTAGTCTTGTGTACATACCTGTTATCTTGCTTAATACAATTATTATGCATTAGTAATGTTCTTATGAGTTTTGTACTAGTTAGACATGTATAAAATAATCACTTGTTAATCATTATATATTAACTTGTGAAAATAATCTTAATTTCAGAAATGTCGGGAGTTGACGGAGCTAGCTTGTCTGGTGATGGGCGTGTAACTGCTGAGGCAGTGCCTAAAATGGCGACCCTTGTGGTGCCTAATACGGCTGTACCGGTAACCGCTCACGCGGAAAAACCGGAGAAATTCAATGGGCTGAATTTCAAAAGGTGGCAACAAAAGATGTTGTTTTACTTGACCACCTTAAACCTTGTGAGGTTCTTGAACGAGGATGCACCTAAGCTCAAAGACGATGAGTCTGATGTTGAGCTTGTTAGTGCAGTTCAAGCTTGGAACCACTCTGATTTCTTGTGCAGAAATTATATAATGAACTGTTTGAGTGATTCACTATACAATGTGTATAGTGTGCTAAAAACGTCCAAAGCTTTGTGGGACTCACTCGACAGAAAGTATAGAACCGAGGATGCGGGTACTAAGAAATTTATAGTGGCCCGACTCCTTGAGTTTATGATGGTGGATTCCAAGAAGGTGGTTGGTCAAGTTCAGGACCTTCAGATGATAATGCATGACATGGAATCTGAGGGAATGCCCATGAATGAAGCCTTCCAAGTAGCCGTTATTATTGAGAAATTGCCCCCTGGTTGGAAGGACTTCAAGAATTATTTAAAGCATAAGCGAAAGGAGATGACAGTGCAAGACCTTGTCTTGAGACTCCGAATTGAGGAGGATAACAAAAATCGGTCTGTCTCTTCCTCTAGTGCTAATGTTGTGGAGGCCAAGAAGAACTCCAAGTTCAAAAAGGGGAAACCAGACAAGAGGCCCAACTTGGGACCTAAAGGTGGAGTTTCTAAGAAGAAATTTCAAGGAAAGTGTTTCAACTGTGACAAGATTGGTCACAAGTCAACTGAGTGCAGACTACCGAAGAGGAAGAAGCACGAGGCCCACATGGTAAATGATGTGGCTCAAGATATATCTGAAATCAGTCTCTCTGCTATGGTTTCTGAAGTGAACCTGATCGGCTCCAACCCGAAAGAATGGTGGATTGACACTGGTGCTACTAGGCACATATGCTCGAGCAAGGAGTTGTTCCACACCTTCTCGCCAACTGAGAATGGAGAGAAGCTTTTCATGGGAAACTCTGCAACATCTGAAGTCCTTGGAAAAGGCAAGGTTGTCTTGAAGATGACATCTGGCAAGGAGCTGACTCTGAATGATGTACTCTATGTGCCAGAGATTCGAAGGAACTTGGTTTCTGGCTCGTTGTTGAACAAGCATGGATTCCGCATGGTGTTTGAGTCTGATAAGCTAATTTTGTCCAAAAGTGGAATGTTTGTGGGAAAAGGTTATGTAACCGATGGGCTTTTTAAGCTAAATGTAATGACTGTGAAGAGTATTAATAAGAATAATTCTTCTGCTTACTTGCTTGAGTCCTCCAATTTGTGGCATGGTAGACTAGGTCATGTTAATTATGAAACAATGCGTAGATTAATTAACTTGAACCATATACCCACATTCCAAATTAGTTCGAAACACAAATGTGAAATTTGTGTGGAGGCAAAATTAACAAGATCATCGTTTCAAATAATTGAAAGACATACAAAACCCTTGGATTTGATTCACAGTGATGTGTGTGATTTAAAATCAAATCAAACAAGGGATGGGTATAAGTACTTTGTCACTTTTGTGGATGATAGTACAAGATTTTGTTATGTCTATTTGCTTAAAAGCAAAGATGAAGCTATAGAGAAGTTTGAGCTCTATAAAACTGAAGTTGAAACTCAACTAAAGGAAAAAATAAAAGTTATAAGAAGTGACCGAGGTGGTGAATATGTATCACCTTTTGGTGAATTCTGTGCGAGACATGGAATTATTCACGAAGTCACTGCACCGTATTCGCCTCAATCCAATGGGATTGCTGAGCGTAAAAATAGGACCTTGAAAGAAATGAGCAATGCAATGTTGCTAAGTTCAGGGTTGCCTACAAGTATGTGGGGAGATGCTGTTTTGTCAGCAAACTATCTTTTGAATAGGATACCCCGAAAAAATCAAGAGTTGACTCCCTATGAATTATGGAAAAGGAAGAAACCTTCCTATAAATTCTTACGAGTGTGGGGGTGCCTTGCAAAGGTTCTTGTACCAGAACCAAAGAGGGTGAAAATCGGTCCAAAAACAGTGGATTGTATTTTTATTGGTTATGTGTCTAATAGTACGGCATATAGATTTCTTGTGCATGAGTCAAAAATCCCTGACATACACAAGAATACAATAATGGAATCGAGAAATGCTTCATTTTTTGAACATGTATTTCCACGCAAGTCCATAGAAAGTTCAAGTTCATCGAAACGGACACGTGAAACTTATTCTGAAAATGAATATAGTGATGACGAGGAACAAGAAAATACGGATGAACTTGAAACAGAGGATGCACCTCGTCGAAGCAAAAGAGCTAGAGTTGAAAAATCCTTCGGGCCGGATTTTCTAACATACTTGCTCGAAAATGAACCACAGTCTTATTCAGAAGCTGTGCATTGTCCGGATGGTCCTTTTTGGAAAGAGGCCATTAAAAGTGAAGTTGATTCGATTATGCAGAATCATACTTGGGAATTAGTGGATCTTCCTCCGGGTTGTAAACCACTAGGATCTAAATGGATTTTCACTAGGAAAATGAAAACAGATGGATCCATTGATAAGTATAAAGCCCGACTTGTTATTCAAGGTTTTCGCCAAAAGAAAGGCATCGATTATTTCGATACGTATTCTCCGGTAACGAGAATGGCATCTATAAGGATGATCATTGCTATTGCAGCATTGCGAAATCTTGAAGTACATCAAATGGATGTAAAAACGGCCTTTCTTAATGGAGATTTACATGAAGAAATCTACATTAGACAACCTGAGGGTTTTGTGGTTCCCGGATTGGAACATAAAGTTTGTAAATTAGTTAAGTCAATTTATGGCTTAAAACAAGCGCCTCGAGACTGGCATCAGAAATTTGACAGTGTGATATTGTCGAATGGATTTAAAATCAACGAATGTGACAAATGTGTATATGTCAAAGATACAATAGATGGATACGTGATCCTGTGTCTTTATGTTGATGATATGCTCATCGTTGGTAGCAATGACAAGATGGTGAAATCTACCAAAGACATATTACATTCAAGGTTCCACATGAAAGATATGGGCTTAGCTGACGTGATTCTAGGGATAAAGATCCAAAGAACACCAAGTGGACTTATACTAAACCAGTCACATTATGTTGATAAGATCCTTGAGAAATTTAGTAAAGATGATTCTAGTGTGTCAAGAACCCCTTTTGATACGACTTTACATCTATCTAAAAATAAAGGTGAAGGTGTTTCTCAAGGAGAATATGCTAAAGTAATAGGAAGTCTGATGTACTTAATGAATTGTACACGACCAGACATTGCCTTTACAGTGAGTAAGCTAAGCCGATACACGAGTAATCCAGGTGTGGATCATTGGAAAGCGATAACTAAAGTGCTTAGGTACTTAAGGTATACGCGTGATTATGGGTTGCATTACTCGAGATATCCTGCTGTACTAGAAGGGTATAGCGATTCAAACTGGATTAATGGTGTAAAAGGATCAAAGTCCACAAGCGGATATGTATTTACGCTAGCAGGTGGAGCGATCTCGTGGAAATCTTCAAAACAAACGGTAGTGACCAAATCTACCATGGAGGCTGAGTTTGTTGCTTTGGATAAAGCAGGTGAACAAGCTGAATGGTTACGCCAATTTTTAGAGGATATTCCTAAATGGGAGATGCTAGTGCCGCCACTTTGTATACACTGTGACAGTACTGCAGCAATAGGTACAGCTGAGCGTGTACTATATAATGGAATGTCGAGGCATATTCGTCGACGACACAATTCTGTTAGACAACTACTCTCAACTGGAGTTATCACCATTGACTATATCAGGTCAAAAGATAACATTGCGGATCCGCTAACCAAAGGGTTAACAAGAGAGTTAGTTGAGAAATCATCGAAAGGAATGGGACTGAAGCCCATAATAAAAGTCGGTACAAAGGAAACCCAACCTTGTTGACTGGAGATCCCAAGATCTTGGTTCAATGGGGCAACCTAATTGTAAAGACTTAGTGAGATCACTGTGGGGGTTTTATTCCCGGGTCCATTCCTATGATGAAAAACAGTGATAAAAATAGGATAAAGGCTAAGATATGCTTTTAATGATCTTTATGTGTCGATATGTCGAACAAATAATACTTTCGTATTGTTCAAGAGATCACCTATGTGAGTGAAGTGGGGTCGCTTCAAGAAGGAATTATGGGGGCTAATTCTGGGAAAAACTCACAGAACCAGGCTAAAGCTCAGGACCAAAACGGGCTTAACAGTGAGAACTGAACAAATATAGGGAAAGACTCCAGTGGGGGATGTATCATCATTTCACTATACAGAAGGGCAGTTCAAGGTCAACGCGACTACTGAAATTCTAGAAATGTAAATATGTTCTTACAAGGGAAGGTTCAAGGGGTAACGCCTACCTATCCTATGTTGGTTTCTACCGTGCGCTCTATCTCCGTGTCAAAGAGTCGTTTTGCAATGTCAATTTTTATTCATGTGGGGGATTGTTGGAATATTTTGAATAAAAATGTTATTGTCTTTTATTATTTTGATTTGTAACTTATAAATTGATTTTGTAACTCATTAATAATGACATAATATTGATTAATTCATTATTGTAGCTCATTATTACATAGGTTACAATTTTGATTTTGTGTGTAAGTTACATTTCTTATACTCCTATATAAGGAGGCCTTTTCTTTTTTGGTGAAAAACTACAAAATCCCACAAACATTTCTTGAGTATTCCTCTTAGAGCTCTAGGTTCTATTCAGTGAGATAGTAGCGGTGTTTGTTCAGTTCGTAGGAGGCGGATCTCTAGTGCTTAAGATCACCTCGATTCGTTGTATCCTGGGAGACGGAAGCCACAACACACCTTCGAGCACCATACGGAAGGGGCTTATCTGTTTTAAGGATAGCGTGGTTATCACGTGCCTCGAATCATTTTCGGTATATTCTTTTTGTAATCTTGTTTTCAGGTATAATCTTTCTCTATACTTCCTACAAATTATATATTCTAACTAAAATTTTGTTGGTCCTTGAGTATTGCAGAAGGGGGGGTTGAATGCAATACTGATAAATTTCAATCTCTGTTTCGACAACTTAAAACTAAGATTAATGTTTATCAGTAGAAGAAATGCAAACACAAGTAGTTTTCTCACAAAATAAATGTTTTATTTATTTTGCAAAGAGTTGCTACAACCTTGAGAAAAAGTGGGTTTTTCTCAAGCTTCAATTCCTCAAAAGATACACAATATAGAATGAGAGAGATAGTCTTAGTAAACTAATCATATCTCTATCATCACGGGTTTGTGGAGCTGCTGTCATTTTCATGTGGCAGCTCCTTACAATTTGCCTACCCGCGTGTCTTACCCAAATTGCTATACAAACATATTTATCATTACAGAAAAAGCAATCTATATACATTCTATATTTAGCTAACACAATTCCAGTAGATGTTGATTTGTCATACTCTTGAATTGGTGAACTTTGTCTTGTAATCCCTTAAGCTTCTGTCGTAGTCTTTGCAGACCTGATGCAGTGTTGGGATACTACATCACGCATGTTTCTTGAACATCCAAACTGTCACATGTTTGACTGGGTAGATCCTCAAATCAAAGTTTATCCCTCTGAGACAGTATCCTGTACTCCAAGCTTGTTGTCACAAGAATGCTCTTTTGGTGACAATATGAAATCCCCGCAATAGATGCTGTCAGGAGTTCCAAGCTTGCTGTCAGGAGAATAGAGAGTTGTTGTCTCAAGACTTCCGCCAATGTTGTTGTCAGAGTGAATATGCTGTCATGACTTGCAACATGTTGTCTTCTTGTAACCTTACTGTCAGAGCTGTGACAGTAATAAGTATTCTTGATGTCACCCTGATATATTCCTTGAGGCTTGAACAAGTGAATGAACTTCTTTCAAGAATTACAAACAATGTTATTACAACACATTAAAAATGGATACAAGAACATACTATGACTGTGACAGTATGTTCTACTTAATAAAATTAAGTATTACAAAACACAAAGTTAAGTTGTCTTCTAAGCTATCACCCATAAATCCTAACAAATTTCTACTTTTATATTTTTCCTAACTAAAATCTCTCATTTTCAAAAAATATCACAGGCAGTTCTATTTAATAAAATAAAATAATAATCTTATAATTACTAATAACAAACCGATTAGCTTTTTTAGGCAAATCATATATTCTTTTTGTACCATCTAACTAAAAAAATTCTTAACTAAAAGCTCTCATTTTCCAAAAAAAAACGGGTAATTCCATTCAATAAAATAAAATCTATACTTTCTTATAATACACTAAACGAAGCATTAAAAGTTTAGTCGGCCGATACAAATTTTTGTAATTCATGTTTTACTTAATTACCCTTATTTATCAATCAAAAAAATATAATTAAATAGTAATATGACCTATTTATAACTAATTAAAATACATTACTTTTTGTAATTTTTCTAACAAAATTCTCGCTTTTTCCAAAAATATCAGGGACAATTACCTTTTCAACTAAAACATGTATCTTTTTCTATTTTCTATTACTAAACCCCCTACTTTTTCCAAAAATGTTTTTCGTTCCAATTTATTTTAAAACATATTTTAACGTGTTTAATTATTTAACAGAATTTGCCTATTTTAACGTGTCTGTTTATTTTAAAAAAACATGTCTACTTATTTTTAAACAAATACAATTAATAAAATATTAAAATATAAATAATAAAATAACAACTATTGAAAACAATCTGTGTATCGCACGGGTTTGAAGCTAGTATATATATATAGTCAAGTTCTATGGAGACCATGATTTAGTTGGAGACTTGGAGACCATTTACGTTCTGCAACTTAAATAACGTGTAAAACAAACTTCACATAACAAAAATCATTATCAAATTAGATATCTTGCTGTATAAAATCATCAACAATTGAATATTTTTGTAAATCATGTATGTTATACTTGCAGAACATTGTCATGCATATTACTCAATTATAAATATTCTGCAAATAAGATATGTGCATAATATCTTTGTAGAATTAAAATTATCATCAACTTGGATGTTTTATAGACCACATTTGTTATGTTTACAAAATATTACTCAATATATTATTTTATAAAGAATTTTATGAATGTATTTTACTTGCAGAACATATATGATCTCCAAGTCTTCAACTAAATAGTGGTCTTCATATAACTTTACTATATATATATATATATATATATATATATATCAATACTATTATATAATAGACGAAACATTAAAAGTTTGGTTGGTCGGTATGGTACGTTGTGATTTTACTTAATTGTCCTTAATTAACTGTACTTCGGATTTTTACTTAATTAACCTTACTTATTTATAGAAATATATTATTAAATAATAATATTACCTATTTATAACCAATTACCTTTTTCACCTAAAATACATTATTTTTTCTAACAAATTCCCATATTTTTTCAAATATATCACTGGCAATTACCTTTTTTAACTAAAACATGTTTGTTTTACATAAATTATATATATATAATTTTACATAAATATTAATAAATAATTAATTACCTTTTTCAACACATTAACTATTTTATATTTTTTAACGAAAACAACTCATCTTCCTAAAATAATACGGGTAACTTCTATATAAAACGGTAATATTATTATAAATTTTATGTTTTGTTATAATATTTTCTATAACTTTCAATTAATATAAAATAATTAATAAAAAATAAACTTAATATTATAATTATTAATAATTACCTAAACTATTAAACACATCTCTATTATATTATTATAAACAAAACTCTTAAAATACAAACTAATCACGAACAAACACAAACACTTACGTCAATTCAAACTCGAATTCAATAACCACATATGAGTAGAACTATTCAAATTTAAAAATCATATTCATGAAAAGTAAATATAAATATAAAGAATGGAATATTAAACTATAAAAAAGATAATAAATTTAATTTTCAACCGTGCATCGCACGGGTTTTAAGCTAGTATATATATATACGGATATTTATACTATATTATTATAAGCAAACTAGCCTCTATTTGGTTTGTCGTTGGTACTTTAAATAACAACTGTTAGATTGAAATATAGATAAAAGGAGAACCGTTGGATGTAATGTTAAAATAATATTTCTCTTTTGATATTCAAAATTAATGCTCCCACGGATTTAAGGTTCGGATCCCGTCAACAACATATTATTATTAAATATTTATATTACCTATTTTTCTAAGATACATTCCGAAGTTAAAGATATTATTCTCGTTGACAATATATTAAAAAAACAATTATCATCAAAATACAAACAAATGCTTACAATTATATCATACATATATTATTAATTTTTAAAAAATTATTTTCTTCTGATAAAACTATATAATCAAAATACAGATAGTAAGATAAAAAATTCTAAAATTCATCCGTGCATCGTACGGGTTACATGCTAGTACATATATATATATATATATACGTATCAGCTCGTTTTTTCTAACTTTTATATAAGTTGGATATTTACAAAAAAAAATTCTAAGTTCATCGATATGTTATAAATTGAAAAAACTTGAAATTTGTTTTTGGAGGGAGCATTCTGAATCTGATTCATAAAATTGTATGATAGGATTGATAGCTACACCATCCACAGGCAAAACGCAATGCTGCCAGAATTCAATTTTCATTTCCCATAAAAAGATCGGTTTCATGTGTTAGGCCGCGCAACACTCGTTAACTCCATATTAGTATGATATTGTCCGCTCTGGGCGGTGGCCAAGCCCGCACGGATTTGTTTTTGGGCTCCTCCCAAAAGGACTCATACTAATGGAGTTGTTTTTGACTGCTTATATTCAAAATAATTCTTCTTTATCTTATCGATGTGGGACTTGGGTTGACACTCACTCTAAAATCTCCCCTCAATACAAGAACCATCAATCTTGTAACTCTTATACCGCCGCCATTCATCTTTTACGCATCTTGCGGGACACGCCGCCCGACCACCTCAGTGTCAGGAAGACTTTCGACACAAGTTGTCCAAGATCTCCGACCGTAGTTCTGGAGAGCCTCCCCCACACCACGCAACTTGCAGCCTGCAACCCCAGGATCAATTCTTAACCATCGGCTCTGATATCACTTGTTGGGCCGCGCAACACCCGTTAACTCCACATTAATATGATATTGTCCGCTCTGGGCCGTGGCCAAGCCCGCACGGATTTGTTTTTGGGCTCCTCCCAAAAGGTCTCATACTAATGGAGTTGTTTTTGGCTGCTTATATTCAAGATAATTCTTTTTTATCTTATCAATGTGGGACTTGGGTTGACACCCACTCCACATCATGACGGGAGATCTCTTTGCTAATGGGCCACACCAATTATTTCTACCTCAACTTCCATTGGCGACTACCATTTCTTGTACATCTTTACTCATCATAGGTCACTGGATCATTCAGTGGTGCAGCATAATTTTCTATGAGATACACCGATAATTTTTTGTGTTTTTAAATTTGCGAAGAAAATGAGCGAGAAATTGTACAAAAAATTCCAATGCGATAATGAATAACAATATGCACATAGGTACACAAAAGTGATTCAGATTTTACTCTGTTCTCACCCTGCAAACGTTTAATAGAGGATTGGAGGTGCCTGACTTTTCGTATTAGTATAATTGAAATGGAGATGGTCATAGAAATTAAAAAAAACTTGCTAGTAACTGCAATAAGTATAGGGGTGATAATGATAAGAGTTAGCTTATGTTCAGACTCTATCATTTTAGTTAGTTAGCTTTTGTAAATATGATAGATGTTTAGTCTCTTGTATAGTTATCCTATCTATTAACATTATAAAGCCTGTTGCCATTTTTGCTGTTTAATTACTAAGCTATCCCTCTATTTTCTCCGTATTTACAAGATAATGCCATTTGACCCGCGCTCAATTTACTACAGCCTTACATTTCATTTCAATCAATACTGCTGCTGCCGTGAAGCTTCCATCAGAAGCTTACTTTTCCCCAAAATACTACTATTTTTACTCTTTCTATGGGATTCAAAATTTGAAATTCAAAAACCACATCTCATTCCTATACTTGCTTTTATACATATCTCATCTATCATTTTATTCAAATATTTTGTTTTCTCATACCCGCATATATAGCTTTATGTGTGTATATATAAGCACCCACATATTTGTTTCCAAATTTTATTTTGTTCATGTACGGTGATGAAGTGATTGTTCGATTATAGATAGAACATATGTATTGTGGTGATAACACAAGTGAATTTACTTCATGAATGTTTTGTTATATAATTTGAAAAACATGATTTGTTGTTTGTATTTGCACTCCACGTGTTTGTTAAAAGTTCCAAACGAAACTTTATTTGGTTTTATTCTAAAAATTTATGATTCGGATGAGTAATCAATTGTTACGACACTTCTAATGAGTTGCTATGATTGTATACTGAAGCTATGATTGTATATTGTTTGTATGGTTCTATTTTGCTTGATGTACTCAAATTTGGTTGATTTTAATCATTTAATAACATTTACTCTTTCTCTGTGCAGATTGTGGTTGAGATTTGTTTTTACCTATTGAGATCGTGCAGTTTATAAGGTAAAAAGTTTATATATATCGGATTTTATTTGTTCTTATATTGCAGGTTTCACAATTAATTGATAGATTAAATTACTTTTTTCATTATTTTATAGATACTATTATATTTGTTATTTGTGGCACGTGAAGTATTTGAATGAATACTGTATGCTTTCGAAGTGTTTGATGGAAGTTCTTACATAAGTACTTTGTTCTTTTTTCAGATTTCGTGTTCTAAGCAAGAGGTTCTTGGATATTGTGATCATGATTTATAGCTTGAATGCCTCCATATTCGACTTGTGAGGTGATTTAAAATCCTGTTTTGTTGCAATTGTTTTCATTTTTAAAGACTAGGGTTTTTTATCAAATCGTTTATTGTTACAATCAATTGTGGACAAATGTAAAAATTTGCTTAGTCTGGCTTCACATTTTACTAATCTTTTTGGTATGGATGTTACATAAAACACTTTGCACTTGAATGCTTTAATTTTTTTTATTTGTTAATGTTTATGTGATTGATTAAATTAGAATTAAGAAGCATGATAGGTTCATGTTTACTAAAACTTTGAATCTTAATATATCATGTTTTTACAACTACAATTGTAAACTTAATTGCAGATTGTTTGTTATACACCATGTGGATGAAATTAGGGATGTTATTTTGGTCATGTGTTTATATTTTTAACATATTCCTAAAATTTGTATTGCTTTGTAAATGTTTTATAAAAGTTTTGAGATGAGTTTATGGACATAATTACTTATCCTTACTGAGTTTTATTACTTTGGTTAGTAAGTGTTCGATAAAAGTCCCAAGATTTATTTTATTTGTGTGAATTTTCTTTTTTATTTGACATTAATACTTATAAGAAGATGGCATCGGGAAGGTTGACACGGGACTTTTACTTAGTAATACTTATAAGAAGATCATATCATCTAAAATGGCACGTCCCATGTTACTGTTATCCTTTCACTTTAGTTCTTCCTATGAATTATTTACTGTTATATGTAGCAGTTTGTCCATTTTCATCAACGATGATCAATACGGGTATGAGATTAGGAAAGTAAATAAGATTGAGCTATATAAAGCTACGTAGGTGTTCCATCACACGTCCTTTTGCATTTATAACATGTAAAATATTATACTTTCATGAAGTGATTTAAGGACCTCAAGTTTATATTGAGAAATTGTAAAACACAAGTCGTACACAAAATTATAGGATTAATTTTCCGCGATTAGTGTAGTACTGTTGGAACTACTCATTACTTCAGACATGTTTCTACTGCTTTGATAATTAAATATTATTAACAAGTTCTGATTTTTCACTAATTTAAAGCAATTTTGTTAGTAAAATTGATTCATTGAGGTCATTATCTGCAGTTTATATTCTCTGTTGCCTCTTTTGAATGAGAACTTGGTTTGTCAATTGCAGCACTTTGAGAACTTGGTTTAGTTCTTAGTTTTACACTCCAACTGAATCTCTTTCCAGACTTATGGGTCGTCTAGAACAATTGTTATGGTGTTATGTTCAGTTTGTTTCAGAGGTTCCACCTTATTCTTTTATTGTTTTTAAATATGTTTATCTGGAAGGTTGCATATGTTTCTATAATGCGTCTTTTACATTGTAAGTTGGCGCTTTTACAACTATATATGTTGGCTTCACTGAGTTAATTCTAAGGCGGCAATATTATTCACTATTATGCAGGTTTCTTATTTACTGTAAGGCATATATATTTTGATTGTTCTTTAATAAAACCCCTTTGGTCAAGTGTTCTCTTTATATATCTTATCTACTTTCTCATGCCGGTTTTAGAGCTGGTGAAATACCTATATAATCTTAAAATGCATATCTCCACATTGCACCTCATAGCTATATATTACTGCAGTTAATCTTTACTTATTATGTTTTTTTTGCAGAACTCTAATACATTGTTGATTTCATGCTCATGTTGACCTACTGCTCAAGTGTGATATACATGTGTATTTTGTCAAATCAAAGAACAAAGTCCTGTACAAGAGATTCATGTAAATGTAGATAAATTTTCTTAAAAAATGAAAGAGATATGATTTTGACTGGAAATAAGTGTATTATGATTTTGAAGATACTAGGGTCTAGGAGATTAGGTTGTGTTTTATATTAAACTTGGGAACTGAAACAAGAAAAGTTACACCTGTATATACATGTTTTTCAATTAAATTTGTTCAGATCTGAAATTTAAATAATTTGCCTCTCTCTTTTGAGCTGCTGATTTTTGGAATAAAAGTGTATATGCACCCTGTTTGAACAATGGAAAATAAAGGGTGTGTACACTTGAACTCTTTGCAATGTTGAGCTTCTTTAAAGAAAATAGTTCGACCATGTATTTAATATCATAGTACGCTGCAAAAAGGTACTAGGAGCTTACCAAAAGATGCATACCAACTTGCTAAGATTCAAAGACAACTTAAACACTATTGTAATAAGATAAACAAAGATTTGGAATTTGTCTTGGGATAAGTATTTATAAATTTTAGCTATGACAAAAATTTGTTCATTAATTGTAAATTGATTTTATAAGTTTAAATATTATATGTATTAAATTAAAGTCAAAGTATCACCGAAGGCGACCATCATCATTAAAATATAATATAATTTTTATTTGACTAATATATTTTTTTGGAAAATAATACATTAAAATCGTTCTTAATAAAAATTTATAATCAAGACTATAAATTGAAAATTATTAAAACTTGCAATTATTCAAAAGACAATAAAAAAGAAAACACTGATTAAATGTATCCTTCTATTCAAATTTTACCGATGGGTATTCAAACTCTTACATTTATGTGTCTACCACATTTTAACAAATCTTCTATGAATTATTGTTCCAATTAACATTTAACCATTTATTTTCCTTCTATGAATACCATCTTGTAAATACTAACTTAAAATCCGTGCGATATATAAATTATTTTTAATAATTTTTATTTTATTATTTTTATTTAATATTTTATTGATTGTATTTGTTTAATAAAAGTAGACATGTTAAAATAGGTAATTTTTTTAAACTAATTAAAAGCATAAAAATATATTTTGAAATAAATAAGTAAGGGTTTACCCGTAATATTTCTGAAAAAAGAGGGATTTAGAATGAATTTCTAAATAAAAGAAGTTGTATGAACTTAAATTATTATAAGAATTTTCAAAATGATTAAAATAAAATAATTACTTTACATATGGACAAAAATTATATATGTTGACACTTTTATATTGAAAAATTACTTATAGAAGTCTTTTTAAACAACTCTTAAATAAAAAAACAGCAATAAAAAAATTGGAGTTTCAAGATATATTACATACTATTTGAAAAATTAGAAATAATCATATTTTCTCTATTTTAAAAGCATCTACATGACTTTACTTTTATTTCTTAATAAAAAAAATTATCCGATTCAGTTTTTTTAATACCTTTACCTGAAAAAATGAAGAAGAATGAAAAATAAAAAGATGGCCAGCGAGTTGACATTGAATATAAGAAAAATTATTTACTTTATACTTTAAAGTGAATTAAAGTCTTTTCGAGATGCATTAAATTTAAAAACATTCTTTAGTTCTATAAACACTTTTCATAAATACAATAAACGATTAAATTATAAGTAGGGACTCAAAAAACATTCAAAGCGAATTTAATATATTTTTCCAATGAAAAAGGCTTTGGAATCATAAAATTTCCTTTTACCACGAAGATTTTTTTTTTTTTTTTGTGTGTGAAGAAAATGGAATTTTAGTACCCATGCTGTAGGCATACTATTTCGTAAATTTCTGTTTTTTTATAAGAATTCGTTAGATTGAGCTTTTTTCAAGAAGCAATCTACTGGTACAAAATATCTAAGTCACTTTAGAGCATCTCCAATAGGCCTGTCAAGAGGTTTATGGCATAACAATCTTGGTTGCCCACATATAATTGCCAACAAATTGTCAATCAAAATGTCAAAAGTTGGCAATTTCCTTATATAGTAAAATACTAAAATCACATACATTTTCTGAAAAGTATTTATCTCTGTCTATTTTTCTATTTTTCTATCTTTCATATTATTATAATTTATAAATGGGATCACATTGGCAATTTTTAAAGTTACCAATTATTGGAGTAAATTTTTAACAAAAGTTACTAATAGCGAGATGGATAAAAGAGAAAATAAAAAATTAATATATGAAATGATGTGATATAGATTGAGAACTAATTTGACAACCTTTATTGAAAATGCTCTTAAGAACTTGAGTCTATAGATCAAAGACAGAATTTACAACAAAACTAAAGGTATACAGGAAAACTATAATGTGTCATCTAATAAAGAAGACAAAAAAGTTGTCACTCAACAAATATAATTATTAAATTACAATTAAATATCAAAAAAATATAAATTTTAATGCCCTTGCGAAGCGGGCACACATACTAGTCTTAATATTTCCTGTAAGTTGTAAATATCCTTTACCTAGTCAGTGTAATATAAATACATGATAAATGATCAATGATAAATAACATTTTCCTGAACATGTTATAAGGGGGACGATCTACGGTAAATGTTTTTTTACAGCAAATCATATCGTGAAAAGTAAAAAATTATACCACGAAAACTTTTCACTATACCGAAATTTTCCCTGATATAATTTGTTTTAACAAATGTTTGTTGTGGACCATCTGTCGTAAGTATCTACTACTAAGTTTTAACATTAAAGCGTATAATATAAACAGATAATCAGCTGGGGAAGATGAGGATGGTTGTGTCCAAAGAGCATATGGGCGATTCTCCAGCTCTAAAGTAAGATTATGTAGGTTGTCATCTTTGTACGTACTGCATCTTGCAGTCACTTCTCTGTGTCCATGAAAAGACTTTATGAAAATAAGCTATCCTATCCTTCCCTTTCGTTCTTTTTTTTCTAGACTTTTTAGATTAATTCAGTATCCTATTCTTTTTCCTCCTTGTATGCTTCTTAGGATAGCCTATTTTTTTGTTTTGTACAACTCAGAAAAACATCAACACTTTATATTACTTTTGGGTATTCTATTTCGAAGACCTTTTCTCAATTATTAGATTTTAATTAAGTATTTTCACACTCATATTCGTTAATGGAATTGTTAATTGAATTAAATCCTACTAAAGATGTTTGCTTGACTAGGTTTTGAATTTTATACAAAAACAAATTAAATTAATTTGTTAATATATTCACTTTAATATTATTTCTCATGGGATTGATATTTTGAGTAAAAGTAAGGGAAAATGAATTTTTTTATCACTGAACTTTATATATTTTTAGAAATCAACCTCTGAACTATAAACTTTTAGAAACCAACCACTGAACTATAAATTTATTTGTTTATATCACTAACGTTACTCTCGAATTTCAAAATTACCACTGAACTATAAACCAACCACTTAACGGAATGCTAATTTTGAAATTCGAGAGTAACGTTAGTGATATAAACAAATAAGTTTATAGTTTAGTGGTTGGTTTCTAACAATTTATAGTTCATTGATTGGTTTCAAAAAATATATAAAGTTCAGTGATAAAAAAATTTATTTTCCCTAAAATTAATTCATGTACTAAAAATCCGTTTTCTCCTGAGATCAAAACAAAAACGCTAAATATATACACTAATCCGGTTCCAAAATTTCACTTTGCTAGAAAATATCGAATTCAAAACATCTAATACGAATTTGAAATAATATATTTTTTTTGAAACATGAATTAATTTAATAATGAAAAGTCATACTGCATTTACAAAAACAATCGAGTCAAACAAATATAAAACGGATCATATCGTTGATTAAAGTCTTCATGAAAAGATAATCAAACAATTTGTTGAAGTTGATACATATACATGTACCCGCTTTGTCAAAACCAGTTTGAGCTATCGACCGTAATCGTAATCTCATAGAAATCTTCATCACTAAATCAAAATCTTGAAAATACCGCAGGTTTAACATACTGGACAATAGATTATTCCAAAACACATCAATACACACAAAGCTCTCACGAGTAGAGGATAAACAAAACCCAAATAAATTGGGAACAAAACTCATCAAGATGAAATTTAATTAAACAAATAAAACAAACTAATAAGGGAGAAATCCTTATCCAAGGAGGAAGATTATTGAAAAAAATAAAAACATAACAATGAAATTAATTAATTAATTAATTAATTAATTCCTGAATGAGCGAGACTGGGATCTCGGACACAAAATAACCCTATTATTTGGAATTTTCATTCGCGTTCTCCCACTTATTCTTTTAAAATTTAGAAATACGTCTAAAACTTTGGACATTTAAGCTACCATGCACCTTAGTTACGGCTCAGAAGTGAGATTTGGATAGGCGTTGCATGTATGTAGCAGAATTCCAATAAATCAATATTCGATAAATGAATAATTTTATTAAATAAATAATTTTTTTAATTTCAACATTTAAAATTAAAATTTTCGATCTAAAAATAATTCATTTATCGAAATTGAAACTATACATGAAGATATAAAACTATGAATTGATTAAGAATATGAACGGAGTTGGTGTAACGTGTTATGCGCACACGAATGCAACAACGGGGAGTACGTAGGCAGCCGCATTCTTCATAATTAGCGTATCATTATTGTTCGAGGTAATTATTTACTACCTATAATTATACTATGAGATCTCTAAAGACCGTAATCTTTATAGTCGCAAGACAAAACGTCGGCAAGATAGGGAGAGATTAATTCTTAATTAAAATATCACAAATTCTAATTACTGTTCTCTATCTACACTTGTATGAAAGCTAGCTCCATCAGATCGCCGCATTTCATATATTGTCTCTCTCACTACCCACCATATACGCTGGCTCCCAAGTTTGAATTTTCGAAGCTTGCTGCTGCTGCTGCTAGTGGATGGTCGGACCACTAACATGTATCTTTATTTTGTTTCCATTTCTGTAAATTATGTATGTCGTCGTGTTCATGTTTACGAGCTTTATTACAAAATTTTGGTATCCTAGTTTATTCAGTAAATTTCAGATATCACATCTTCTTTTGGAGTATATATGTTTTGAGAAAAAGAACTTTAAGTTAGACCTTAGGAAATATTCGAGGTGATTATTGATTTGATTGTGTTATTTTAAATACCTTATTACTCATATTTTTAATTTATAAATAATCAAAATATATGGCAAATAAATATTTAATAATAAAAGATCATATTTCGTTTTTTACTTGAATTTGTTTTAATCTTAGGAAAGTATGTTAAGAATAATCTTAGATCCTTACTCTCATATAGTCATATGTTTTTCAGACTGCAAATGAACCGAGATAAATAGCAAATTCATGGAGATTTTATGAATGATTTTTATGTGTACCGAAGCGATGCCCTCAAAGAAAATAATAAACATGTAAAACTGTAGTAGATTTTTTTTTTATAACTTACCGTAGTTGTATTAATTAACATGATTTTGTATTCTAATATATTTTTCTCTGTGCATGTTGTCAACTCCATGTAAAGTCAATGAAATTGTTAAGTCAAAATGCCTCTCTCCACCACTCTAGTCAGGGGGAGCGCGAGTCAGATCAGTTTGGTTTTAGGTTAAAACCGAAACCGCATATCCTCGGTTTTTAAAATCGAAAACCGAAACCGCAACCGATAATTCGGTTTTAAAATGATCGGATCGGTTATAATCGGTTCGGTTTCGGTTATAAAACCGCCTCAAATAAACATTACAAAATAAATATAATCACTTAGAATTTTTAAGCATACAAAGTTACAAATCATTTGTGCGTCAAAAATAAACATACAAAATTTTCATAATAAATTACTTAAGTCCAACATAATCCGAGAATAATGGAAATTTAACATGATCTTCGAAAATATTTTCTTTGGAATGTATACAAGACAATGTAAAAAAATCAATAATCTCGAGCCTATCTGAAGTCTTTGCATAAATAAAGAGTTTTTCCAAAAAAGCCAAGAAGAATATTCACATCCAAAAACTAAGCAAACATATAAAACACATGAATAAAGAAGTTTAGTAAACTACATTTGGTCAAATTAACATGAAGGGTGATGATTTATGCAATACACCCTAAAGTAATAGTTGCACACCCTACATCATTTGTGTTACAAGAACAAAATAGTGTAATGGATCTTTATTAATATACTCCCAGTACTCATAAAAATTGATCAAATGGAACATATAATATATTTATTTATTTATTTTTATTAATCAGATCGGTTTTTTTCGGTACGGTTTGGACCTAAAACCGAAACCGAAACCTCAAGAACGGTTCGGTTTCTTAATTTTCGGTTTCGGTTCGGTTTCAACACGGTTTCGGTTTTCTACGGTTTAGTTTTTATCGATTTCGGTTCGGTTTCGATTTTAATCCGGTTTTTTGCTCACCCCTAACTCTAGCTACTCATGTCTCTATCTAGTATTTCTTCTGTTCAGTTCAATTATTAAAATTTGGATGGGCACGGAAATTAAAAATGGTAGAAAAAAGAAAAAAAAAAGATAAGATAAGTTAGTGAGATTTACTGTAATTAGTAAAAAAAATATTATATTTCAGAAAATGTTAACAATTGTCAATTGGATGAGACATTTAAAAAAAAGTGTTAACAGTATGTTGGGATAGAGGAAGTATCCAGGATCGGGGCCAAAATCTTGAAGCCGTGTGAGAAATTTTGAATTGGATCCAGAATTTGTAATCCTGTATAAATTTAAATATGTTTTTCTAAATAAGATAAATTATTGAGAAATATTGTAGATAATAAATATGCTCCGGTAAATTTACTTAAAAAATTTTGTTTTTCTCAAATATTTTGTAACAAAATCATGTACAACATTTCACTATCTACTTTATTCAAAACGACACTTTTACCGAAACGAGTCTTTTTAGCCTTTCTTGTGACATACATTTGTTCATAAAAATTACCAAATTTTGTTTTCCATACAAACAATCTTCTTTCATCCGTGCGATGCAGGGGATTATTATTATTTAAAAAAATTATTGTTATATATATTTTATGAAATTATATTATCAAATTTAGTATTAACATGTAAATGTTTAATTTAATTTTGAGAGTATTTTTTAAAAAAAATATTGTTATATCTATTTTATGGAATTATATTATTAAATTTAGTATTAAACATGTAAATTTTTAATTTAATTTTTTGAAAGTATTTCATTGGACAATTATAATTATTAATCATATTTTGTTAATTTCATAACTTTTTCTCCCAGACTATTCTAATAATTGTATCGTATTTCCAATATTTTTACATAACTTCCTCATTTGTGTTTATATTTTTAAATCGAAATTTTATCAATTTTCACTTTTTGTTTATATTTAATGAAGAATCCATCATATTCAAACTTATAATCTAATCGGAGTATATGTAATCTTTTATTTATTCGAGTGTTTATACATAACATAGAAATAGTTTTTGTTTTAGTAATCTTGCATCAATTTATTATCTTATCAGATTTAGTATTAAACATGTAAATATTTAATTTTAATATTTTGAAAATATGTTACTGGACAATTATAACTTATTGATCATATTTTCTAAATTTCATAACTTTTGTTCCCACACAGTTCTAATAAAATTTTCATATTTCCAACATTTTTACATCACTTCCTCATTTGTGTTTATATTTTTAAACCATAATTTCATCGAAAAATAATTTTCACATTTTGTTTATTATTTAATAAAGAAACGATCGTATTCAAACTTAGAAATCTCCTCAAAAATAATTTTAATTTGAGGTGGAAGACATATTTGTAATTGAAATATTTTGGCATATATTCATTATCTTATTAGATTTAGTATCAAACATGTAAATATTTAATTTTAATTTTTTGAAAATCTTTTATTGGACAATTAAATTTGTTGATAATATTTTGCAAATTTCATAAATTTTGCTCACAATCAACTCTAATAATTTTTTTTATTTTCAATATTTTTACATTACTTCCTCATTTGTGTTTATATTTTTAAAATGAAATTTTATCGGAAAATAATTTTTACATTTTGCTTACATTTAATGAAGAAACTATCAAATACAAAATTACAAATCTCTTCCAAACATGTTGTTATTTGTAATATTTTATTTTTCATGAGTATTGTGTTTATAACATAAACATAATATATAAATATTTTTTTAATAAGGAATCGTGGTCTAAGTAATACTAATCTTAAAATTATAGTTTAATTATAAAGAATCGTGGTTTAAGTAATAATAATTTTGAAATTACAGTTTTAATTATATATAGAATTTATTTTTTGTTGAACTATATTTAAATTTATTTAATTATAAATTTAGATCTAATTTTTATAAAATACTTTGTGTTATTTGTAATGAGAATGAAGTATTTAAGTTATTTTTTTATTTCATGATTTGAATTTTATATATAGCTATATTATGTTTTTTTTAATTTGAGGTGGAAGACAATTTTATAAATGAAATATTCTGGCACCTATTCATAATAAAATCTTAATCTAACGTTATTTATAATCTTATTTAGGTAAATATATACCTGAAAGGCATATGTATAGGCCTATTTGTAAATATCGAGGATACGACTCAACTTAAACAAGAATGTAATAAGTAAATTCAATTGTCACGGGAATCTCAAAAGGTTATACCAGTCAAAAAAATGAAGATTAAAGTCAACCTACAGACTTGAAATAATTCTACATTGAAAGAAGTTCAATCATTTGATCAAGCCTCAATGAAGTATTCAAGAAAGTGGATTTATTAAATTGACAGAGATTTCTACAGCGTGACAGCAGATGTATAAATTATAATGTTTGTTAAAGTCAAAAGAAAAAGGACCACCACTTAAAGTCAAAAGATGAAGAACCGTCATTGTAGTTAGTCACTCATGAACCAGACATGACATCGAGTGTCAACACCAAACAGTGAAAGTTCGTCATTATTTTCAGTGGTTCTAGGATTGATTATGATATAAAGAAATAATATTAATTCTCTTAATTAATTATATCAGTTAATTAATTTATCCAGTAAATTTATTCTTCAAGACTTAATTTATTCTTTAAATTAATTATGAGATTAATTAAGTATTTTAGAATATATATATATATATGTGTGTGTGCGCGCGCGCGCGCGTGTGTGAATTAATAATTACACTTGCATGACTGTTGGAGGACAGTCATACAAGCTTAAATGACTGTCATACCGACAGTCATACAAGCTTGTATAACTGTCATACCGACAGTCATACATGGCTTGTATGACTGTTGGAAGACAGTCATACAAGGCTTAAACCAAGTCATGCAAGTGTTATTTCTTAAGTCATACAAATCATTCCATTTATAGAAAGGCGACTGAGGCAGTGCATTCATGATCAACATAAAAAGAAAATATCAAGACATAAAAGTAGACACAGAACATTACATCTTCAACTACTGTCTTAAACACCTCAACTGCCGGAATCATTTCTTGATCAAGTGAATTAATTTCTTGTATTGATTGTTATATCCAAATCACTAGAAATCAATTACTTGTACTACTTTGACTATCTAGCGGATCTTTATCCCTAGAAGTTATCTCAAACTATCATTTATCGTTCTATCTTTTTATTACAAAAATAGATAAGTTCATGTCGAATTTATTCTAAATTTGTTTTAATTAGTTTGAAATTCAGTCATTGTAATCCGTATTGTATTTGTAACACCTTTCAAGTTTAATATAAATTATATTTAACTTGAATTTTGTTTCATTTGATTCCGCAATAATTTGTTATTGGATTGTAAAATCATAAGTCAAACAAATTCGATAAAACAGTACTGTTTGTATTCAACCCCCATTCTACAAACTTATCAGGACCTAACACTACCGTAATTTGTTATTTTGAATATTATTTTTAACATTCATCTTTCTTTATTCTAAATAAATCATTTCAATACATATATTTAGGATATTTTGAAGACAACTGATGTACCTTCATTATAAATAACATATGTAGGTAAATTTATTATTATATTACTTTTTTGAATAACGTTGTTATGTGTTGTATATTAAGTAATAAATTTAGGTGTAACTTGAGAAGTTATAATTTATTGATCATATTTTGTAAATTTTATAACTTTTGCTCATATACAATTCTAATTATTTTTTTTTTATAGTTTTCATCATTTTTACATAACTTCCTCAGTTGTGTTTATAATTTTTAAAATAAAATTTTATCGAAAAATAAATTTTACATTTTGTTTACATTTAATGAAGAAACTATAATGTTCAAAATTAGAAATCTCCTCAAAACATGTGGTTATCCGTAATCTTCTATTTTATTTTAATTTTAGTAAGGAATCGTGGTTTATTAATAATAATCTTGAAATTATAGTTTAATTATATATAGAATGTAATTTTTGTTGCATAATATTAAATCTATCTAATTATAAATTTAGATCTAATTTTTATAAAATGCTTTGTGTTATTTGTAATGAGAATGAAATATTTTAGTTATTTTATATTTCATGATTTGAATTTTATAAATAGCTCAATTATGTTTTTTTAAATTGAGGTGGAAGGCATTATTATAAATGAAATATTCTGGCACCTATTCATAATAAAATCTTAATCTACCGTAATTTAAAATCTTATTTAGTTAAATATCTACAATAATTTGTTATTTTGAATATAATTACTTTTAACATTCATCTTTCTTTATTCTAAATAAATCATTAAAATTTTTAAGATATTTTGAGAACCATTGTTGTACCTTCATTATAAATAATAACATATGTTGGTAAATTAGTTATTATATTATTTTTTTGAAACAATTTGTTATGTGTTGTATATTAATTAATAAATTTAGGCAGTAAATTTTTGTTATAATTTTACTCTTTGTGTTAAAGTGTTACGTATACTGGTAGTAAATTAAATTAATAGTTTTTTGTTGAAAATTATTTATAATTTGTTTTAAGGGAATTTCACCATACCTACCACAATAACTACCTTACACTAATTATATAATTTTTCATTTCATGATCTAAATTTTATAAATAGATAAATTATGATTTTTTTTTAATTTGAGGTAGAAGACATTTTAATAAATGAAATATTCTGGCACCTATTCATAATAAATACATTAATATAAATTTTAATTTAAAATCTTATTTAGCTAAATATTTACTCTAATTTGTTATTTTAAATATTATTTTTAACAATCATCTTTCTTTATTGTAAATAAATTATTTGAATTCATATTTTTTAGGAAATTTTGAAGACCGTTGTTGGACCTTCATTATAAACTAGTTTAGTAAGTCGCGCTTCACAGCGGCCTTATAATAATTTCTCAATTCGTCTCATTTATTATTTTTCTCGATTGAAAGATAGTAAAAAAAAAGAAATTAATATACAAATTGGACTCATAGAGTAAATTTAGGAGTAATGTTAATAAGATATATTTAATTTCCACCATTAAAATATAGTAGGAATGAATTAGTAAATTAATTAGACTTGAAGAGAAACTTTAGGGTAATATTAACATCGCATATTTAGCTTCCATCCTTGAAAAACAGTAAGAAAGATAAATAGATTGAGTTAGTGGAGAACATTTTTTAGTTTCCACCGTTGGGAAATAGTAAGAAAAAAATTGAGAATTATATAATATTTAATTTTTATTAATTCAGAAATTAAAAAAAAAATTAAACGATTTGAGAGGCGACGCCTCACCGCTATCGTCTTCTCCTTTTTATAGTATAATATATATATATATATATATATATATATATATATATATATATATATATATATATATTACTATAAAAAAGATTTATTATATATATAAAGATTTTTTAATGCAAGAATATTAGAATTGTATATTTAGTTTATTCCATTAGTAAAGATTTTAAAGGCAAATGAGATATTTCGAATTTTTAATATTAATAATCCAAAAAAATTAGAAAATTAGAAAAATAGAACGAATCGATTTGAGAGGCACCACCTCACCGCCCCCGTCTTCTCATTTATATAAGTATATTGATAACATATAGTGGTAAATGAATGATTATATTACTTTTTAAAAAACAATTGTTATGTGTTGTATATTAAGTAATAAATTTAGGTAGTATCTTCTTGTTATAATTTTATTCTTTTTCTTAAAGTGTCACATAATAAATTAAATTAATAATTTTTTGTTAAATATTATTTATAATTTGTTTTATTCTGAATAAGATAAACTATGAGAAGACATTGTAAATAATAAATATACTATGACAAATTCACTTAAAACAAGTTCTGATAGTATGTTTTGTACCAAAATCATATACAACACTTTCATTGTCTACTTCATCCAAAATGTCACTTTTAACGGCCATCTAAGCAAGTATTTTTAGCTTTTCTTGAAAATATACAATTATTCATAAACTTAGTCATTTTTTTTTGTTTTTGACTAACTAATCATTTTTTTTGTTAAATTTCAGTATTTATATATAAAAAGAGATATGAATTTGGGCGCCCTATATTTTTGGGGATCTTGAATAATTGATCACCCCGCGCTACCCAACATCGTCCCTATATATAAGAAAATAATTTTTTTGGAGCGGGTTCTGTACGGTCGTTCACCCTGCGTACCTAGCGCACCAAGCATCACCCCTGACGAGAACTATTAAAATTCTTGAAATATTTTGTATTATTGTATATTTAATAAATACTTAATTTTATGTTCAAATTATCAATGTACTGTAATATCCTGTAATTTTTAGAATAATATTAATAGATTAATAGAAAACAAATGATTAAAATTTTGAAAAAGAATAGGATTTAAAATTAAATTAGACTAGTGGGCCTAAAATATGGATCAGATTTAAGTTCGGATAAGTGGTAGGTTTGGATTTAGGGTTTTATAAGGCTATATAAACTTCATATTCTTGTTTCTCGTTTTTATTATCAAAATCCGTAGGTCTCTTCCATACAGAAATCAGTTGTCTTGTAAAATTCGTACAAAATTCATCGTAAGTCAGAATTCGTTGATTCTAGACTTTTCAGAAATCTCTTTCAATTTCCTACAACCTCTATTTCATAGTGGTTTTCCAGATTATGCTCCGAACTATTCTTAAAATCACAAAACACAACCAGATCTTGTTTTTCAGTTTTTGTTCAAATTCAGCGGACGTTTTATTCAATTCCCGATTCGTTATAAGTCCGATTTTGATGAGTCCTATCTTTTCAGAAAGGTCTTTTCGTTCTCAACAACTTTCGTCCTTTGAGTTTTTCATGAAAACATCGTTTAGAGAGTCAAAAAGAGTAAACACTGTTCTGGTCAGAGGTGGAACATGAAGTCGTTCAAGATTTTAGATGTCAAGGTAAGTTTCCGATTGATTTATCTAGTGTTTTCAAAATTATGTGTTGTGTGTGTATATTTGATTATATAAACATGGGCGAAGTGATTATATTTTGAAGTGATATGTATTATTTGATATTTGTTATGTGTAAGCAATAATAGTCTTGAGATTCAGATTTGTGCCATGGTTTGTGAAAATATCGAATAAGAATAAGGACCGAGTCACCGGGTTGTAGTGACAGTTTTCTGAAAATTTAGGACCGTTATCACCGGGTTGTAGTGGTCGTGGCATGAATTTTGGGTTTCGAGTTATTGTTGTTATGTGGTATCGTATCTATCGAATAAGAATAAGAATATGTGAATCAAAAGTTATGTATTGTGTATCGTTATTGTATCGTATTGAATATCGTATTATCTTTTATGTATACTTGTTATTTGCCCGACTAGTTGGATCGATTGGTTTCTTGTTGGGCTGTATAGCTCATTCCTTACAAATTTCAGGTTCCGTATAAGATCAAGTAGATAGCATTGGAGTTCGATGAGCTTAGGTTCGGAGTAGTTTGACTTTCGGATCATCGTTAGCTGCACTAATGTAATAGTTATCTTTGTAATTGACTTTTAGATTAATAAATTGTATTGTGTTTTAGTTTTGTATTTAGATTTAATAGTCCGAAAAGTCGGGCTGTTACAGTTGGTATCAGAGCAGGCTGTCCTTCGGAGTTTGTTAGGTATGAGACTAATACATTCCCTAGGATGCGATCCTTTAGAGTCGTTTAGAACTTGAATTTTGGAATATATGTGTCACGAGTTTTTGGAGTATAGGATTGTTGTGAATTTGGGGACCAAATTCTTTTTAAGGAGGGTAGTATGTAATATCCTGTAATTTTTAGAATAATATTAATAGATTAATAGAAAACAAATGATTAAAATTTTGAAAAAGAATAGGATTTAAAATTAAATTAGACTAGTGGGCCTAAAATATGGATCAGATTTAAGTTCGGATAAGTGGTAGGTTTGGATTTAGGGTTTTATAAGGCTATATAAACTTCATATTCTTGTTTCTCGTTTTTATTATCAAAATCCGTAGGTCTCTTCCATACAGAAATCAGTTGTCTTGTAAAATTCGTACAAAATTCATAGTAAGTCAGAATTCGTTGATTCTAGACTTTTCAGAAATCTCTTTCAATTTCCTACAACCTCTATTTCATAGTGGTTTTCCAGATTATGCTCCGAACTATTCTTAAAATCACAAAACACAACCAGATCTTGTTTTTCAGTTTTTGTTCAAATTCAGAGGACGTTTTATTCAATTCCCGATTCGTTATAAGTCCGATTTTGATGAGTCCTATCTTTTCAGAAAGGTCTTTTCGTTCTCAACAACTTTCGTCCTTTGAGTTTTTCATGAAAACATCGTTTAGAGAGTCAAAAAGAGTAAACACTGTTCTGGTCAGAGGTGGAACATGGAGTCGTTCAAGATTTTAGATGTCAAGGTAAGTTTCCGATTGATTTATCTAGTGTTTTCAAAATTATGTGTTGTGTGTGTATATTTGATTATATAAACATGGGCGAAGTGATTATATTTTGAAGTGATATGTATTATTTGATATTTGTTATGTGTAAGCAATAATAGTCTTGAGATTCAGATTTGTGCCATGGTTTGTGAAAATATCGAATAAGAATAAGGACCGAGTCACCGGGTTGTAGTGACAGTTTTCTGAAAATTTAGGACCGTTATCACCGGGTTGTAGTGGTCGTGGCATGAATTTTGGGTTTCGAGTTATTGTTGTTATGTGGTATCGTATCTATCGAATAAGAATAAGAATATGTGAATCAAAAGTTATGTATTGTGTATCGTTATTGTATCGTATTGAATATCGTATTATCTTTTATGTATACTTGTTATTTGCCCGACTAGTTGGATCGATTGGTTTCTTGCTGGGCTGTATAGCTCATTCCTTACAAATTTCAGGTTCCGTATAAGATCAAGTAGATAGCATTGGAGTTCAAGGATCTTAGGTTCGGAGTAGATCGTCATCGTTAGCTGCGTTTTGTAGTAAGTACCTTTGTAGTTGATTTTTGGTTTAAAAGAATTCTATTTTTTTTAGTTTTCGATTTAGAATTAATAGTCCGAAAAGTCGGACTGTTACATGTACAAATTTAGTGGAGGGGATAAAAGAAATTTAGAACTTTAACCTATTTATTGTCATTTAACTAAACCGAAAGTGTAGACCCAAACCTGACTAACCATAACATTTGAGTGCATAAACGTAGAATTTTAAATAATGAATATTTAATAGTTGAATAATTTTTTCTGATAAATAAGTTTTTCAATTTCAACATAATAATAAATACTTTCAATTTTGATAAATAAGTAAAATTTCTAATACTAATTATCAAGATTTGAGTAAATATGGTACATGAAACAGGAGGGGCTCACGTTTTACTTTGTTAAAAGACGGAAATCGGCATTAGTCGATAGAGGTATCTTGTAATAATTAATCGGATACTCGGTGATTAATTAGACTATTAATTAGAGGCAATTTAATTTAATAAATAATGATATATTATTTTATTTTAATATCATCAAACTATCACATAGCATTAATCCAATTTGAGAGAATAATTAATATATTAGAAATGCAGTAAATAATTTCGTCAATAAATCAATAACTCATACCCTTATAATAGTTGATATATTGTTTATTACTTTTTTTTTTTTTTTTTTTAAATTCAGCTTTGACAGATTAATTTCGATTTTTGACCGTCTCGATCGATTAATCATGTCTCGCCCGATTTTTAACTAATTTTTTTGAAAAATCAATTTTTGTTTAATCGAGACGAGACTCATCGGTTTATCAATTAATCGGCCGACTTTTAGAACACTGTTACAAGATACAGACCCATAATATATACAAAACTTTAGGTATATATTTTTATCTACTAATATATAGAGTTAGATCTATGTTGGACATAACTTAAGTATAACACCTTATTTTTGGATTCTAAGAAAAGAGGAAAAAGAGAAAAGAGAAAACAAAATAATGAAATTTGCATTTATAGCCATGCTTTCGAATATTTTTTAGTAAGAAAAGTAAGTGCAAGTTAATGTAAATTTTATATATTTTTCTTTGAAAATTTTACTTCAAAAACAGGAGGAATATTTATTGTTCATAATGGTTAGCAATCAATATACTTATATAAAGGAGAAGACGAGGGCGTTGAGGTGGCGCCTCTAGAATCGCTTCGTTCTATTTTTCTATTTTTCTCAATTTTTCACAATTTTTAATTTTAATAATTACAACTTCCTTTATTATTTTTGATTTTGTAGGAAGGAAATTGAAAATTACACTTTTATTATTTTTAAACTTGATAAAACTTTCTTTTATTATTTTCAAACTTGATAGAACTTTCTTTGATTTAGAAAATTACAACTTCCTTATTATTTTCGAATTTGTAGGACTTGATAAAACTTTCTTTGATTTAGAAAATTACAACTTCCTTATTATTTTCGAATTTGTATGCTTGATAGAACTTTCTTTTATTATTTTCAAACTTGATAGAACTTTCTTTGATTTAGAAAATTAAAACTTCCTTATTATTTTCGAATTTTTAGGATCTTATGTTAATAATTGCAATTTTATCTTTTATTATTTTCAATTTTGATAGAACTTTCTTTTATTATTTTCAAACTTGATAAAACTTTCTTTTATTATTTTCAAACTTGATAGAACTTTCTATTATTATTTTCAAACTTTATAGAACTTTTCTTTTATAATACTTCTTGACTTTTAAACATAATGGATTTCAATGTTATTCACCTTACAAACACCTATAAATTAAAGGCCATTCATAACAAAAAAATCTACACCAAAACTTTTTTACATAGCTTCAAATTTTTACAACCATATTTACAATCAATACAACTATGCCCTACACTATGTTGGATGCTTTGAACGACAACAACTATACCTGGATGATAAGAGTACGAGTGTGTAGAATGTGGGAATCTGTCAATCCAAATACTGAAGAACTGATCAGTCTTGACATGATTTTGATCGATGAAAAGGTTAATAAATCAGTATACTTATAACTTATTAGTTTGTCAAATTGTATGATGTTATTACCTTTTCTAAGATATGTTGTATGACAGGAAAATTTGATCAATGCTACGATCCCGAAGATTCTGGTCTCTCAGTTCAAAAATCTTTTAGAGGAAGGCTCCGTGTACAGCATCAAAAATCTGAAAGTTGTTTCAAGTACAGGGAAATATAGACCACTATCACATGGGTCTAAATTGCTCTTCATACGCATAACGTTGCCTAAGAGATTGGAAGAAGGCATCGTCAACATATCACTGCATGGATTTCAGTTCATATGTCCGGATATGATTGATGTACGTATTAATGACACCAACATACTCTCAGGTTTTTGATGCAGTAATATATTAGAGTAATATATAAGTAATACTATTATATAAGTTATAATTCAAACTATCATGTTCTAATATTATTTTTTCTATGTTAATTTAGATGTTGTGGGCTGCTTGACCTACTTGGGTGGCATTGAAGTTGTCAAAGGCGGTTGGAAAAAAAGAGATCTCAAAATTGTCACAAATTAGTAAGTTATGCATTATATTAATTTTAGTATAACTATTAATTATTTTTTATTGTTATTGTAATTTTATATTACTTATTTGGTTACCCCAATTTATTTGTTTTACTTATTTAATTTGTTCTAATTTTTTTCTTAAACAACTCCATCACCAGTACCATAACTTTGTGGTAAAAGTAGGCCTAGATGGTTGATACAAATTTATACAAGGAGGATGGTGACCCTATATAATAATTGTCACACCTACCCAGATTAAAAAATTTAAAAGTAATTATCTTTATTAATGTTTTTATAATATATAGTTTTAGAAATTGCACATATATAAATCTATCTTATCTCGATTGAACGAATATCATTAGATATTATACAAATATTTGTTTCATTGATATTATTGATTTAATTCTTATATTAGTTTTTAACCATTTATTTACTCTTATATGCAGATACAATTAGCTTTTCTACCACAAAAATTATGTAAAATTTATACAAATCTGGATACACCGTATGTGTCATCCCTGAGAGAGAGATGTGCTCACCTCTCTACTAAATTGCAAATCAGTGGAGACTCTCTCCCCATAATGTCGCCTGAGGAAAAAATGTTTATTAATAGGATGAACATCGAGGAATTGCTGGAAGCAGAGTGGGGTGAAGACCTAAAGGTTAATTTTGCACATTTTTTGTTTAGCTAATTTATTTTACGTACCTTGCACTTGACCTCAATTATTATCAATGTTATTTTTGTTATCATATTTATACTCTAATCATATTACTATAGGAACAAATTGTTACGGTAAGAGCTGAGATTTTTGGGATTGATAATACCCATAACTGGTACTACACTGGTTGTAAAACATGCTCCACAAAGTTGGACTTTTGTGAGGGACATTATAGATGCAAGTCTTGCAACGAAATTATTGACCATCCTCTTATCATGTAAGAAATTAATTTAATAACTTTATTTTATATTTTGTTTATACCTATATTAATCTTACTATGCTTTGTGTGTTTATACAGGTTTAGAATACAAATAAAAGTTAAGGATAAGACGGCAGATACAACTTTTGTACTATTCAATAATATAGCACAACCATTGCTAGACACATCAGCAAATAAGATAGTGAATAAATTATCTTTAGACAACAATGATGTTCCAAAAGAACTTGAAGGATTATTTGAAAAAGATATAGTGTTTAAGTTACGATTGAATGCTTATAATCTCAAAGAAGGATTACACAGTTTTATTGTTGCTGAAATATTTGAGTCAAAAGAAATTTTGGAACAAGAGTACAAATTGAAGAAATCAGTCAAGGTACATTCTAATTTATTATATCTTATGTGTAATTAATTAATTAGTTTAAAAGTCTAATATCATATGCACTATATAATGTAACAAATAAGTTGTACATGATTTTTCTTCTTCATGCAACTATTTTTAAACACTCATTATATTGCAGGATTCTAAAGATTCTGCTACATCCGAGACTGGTGCTGTGTTTGTGCATGGCAATGGAGCTGGTGATGCATGCAATGGAGCTAAAGAAAATTCGAAACAAGAGCACAAGTTGAAGAAATCAGTTAAGACATATTCTAATTTATTACTATAATTTATGTATAGTCAACTTCATTAGTTTAAAACTCTAATATCATGCACTATTATCTATATAAAAATATTGCACATGAATATTTTTCTAAAAACTCACTGTATTGCAGGATTCTAAAAGTTCTCCTACGCCCGAGACTGTACATGACAAAAAGAAAAGGAAAGTATCAATTGAGGACAATGAAAAGGACAACGGAGTTGGTGATGGATACAATGGAGCTGGTGACGGAGGCAATGGAACATGTATTTAGCATTATGCTACCGCCTAATTACACATGTGTTTCCAATCTTACTTTTTAGTATTAAATAATATGCACTAATGGTTTCACATTATACTTTTAAACTACATTGATAACTTGTCCGATTTTAATATATTTTGAATATGCACTAAAGGTCTATTGAGATTGATAATTACTATCATTTTTTTAGCTATTTTTAATTATTATGTTTGTTTCAATAAGGATGGAATTTTGCTAAGATTTGAAATATTACAAACTATAAGATTTATAATATATAATATAAATTATATATTATCTTTTCTAAAAATACTATATAAATATAAGTAATATTATATGTTTATATTGATTTTTGTCGATAATATATATATATATATATATATATATATATATATATATATATATATATATTGCAATGATATCGGTCCAACAAAATAAAAAATCAAACTATATAAACAAACAAAATATGTAAATATTTTATTATAGTACCTACCCAAATGCAAATTTTACAGAATATATTTTATTTGATAATTTAAATAATTTTGTAGATATTAATTTCATAATTTTTATTCTAATATTCTTTTTCTAAACAAATATATTCTAATGCCGCTGCGAAACGCGGCTTAGTAACCTAGTTTTTATTCATAATGTAAAGATTAAATTGTAACTTAACAATTATTTATCTGATTTTCTCTAAACGGGAGAGCGCGTTAATAAAATTACTTTTACTCAACATTATTTAATGTTGTGTTCCAGAAATATTTTTTGGAGAGAAAAAAAGAAAGAAAAGAATTAATTTCTTCAGCTTATTCCTGAATATTTTTTTTGAAAGAAAGGAAAAGAAATTTAAAGACCTGGAAAGAAATTTTCTTTATTTTTATCTCCAAAATTTTCTCTTCATTTTTGGAAAAATTAGAAAAGAAAGGAAAATAAGTTATTTTCTGTTCTTTTCTTCTCTATCCTACATTCGGGAACACAACGTAAGCAAATTAGCGAAAGCTATAACATTTTTATTTCAATTATTTTCATTTACATTCGTATTATGTCCAGACATATACTTCTACCGCAAAATGTTAACCATAAATGTACATGGTCCAAGTGGTTTTGCTAGTAGAATTACATTCAAGAGGACCAAATTTAGGGGCTCCTTCACATTTATGGTACATGCAGAAATGGTACACCCACGTTTAGCTGTTCAAAAATGGCACAGGGCGCCACATGAGATGGCAACCCCTGCCAAAATTCGCCACCTCAGGTGGCGACCCTCTTTTTTAATTTTTTTTTTCATTTTTCTCTTCTTCCTCCTATTGACACTTAGTAAAGACATGTTTATTTACTTAGTAAAATTAATTTTTAACCATCAATTTTGAAGGTTTAAAAAATTTGTTGTAAATTTGAATATTTCATTTTTTTGTTCTGTATTAAAGTTGAACCGTTCAACTTTGTTACAAGTAAAAAATAATAAGCGTAACTATGATTATTTTAAAGCCGAACATGAGACCGTGAATACACATGAACACGCAAATTTCAAGTTTCTGTTAACTTGTCCCATGAATACACATGAAAAGGCAATAAAAGTGTGTATGCAGTTCTGAATTTTTCTGTATTATTGGAACTGTGAATACATAGGAAAATTGTTACAGAACACAACAGTTACTGAAAATGGAAATGAAAATGAAAAATGGAAATGCACACAGTTACAAAAAATGGAAATGTAAACAGTAGGCTTAACAGGAATTAAAAAAGTTATTCCAACCGGAAAAGATTAATTATGATCTTGGGCATATTCAGATTCCTCAAGATCCTCAAGCTCTTTCACTCTAACTAGGTACTCTAGATTATTCTTTTCCTTTTCATCTCGATACTCCTTCTCTGAGATCTTTCTACTCACAAAAGCATCACGTATCTTTTTATCCTTCTCACAAGCGGCGTTAAGCTCCGCCATGTTTATTCCATAAACATCATAGTATTCCTCCTTAGTTGGGACCCAATTTTTACCCTTTCTATCCTCTTTGTTCTTCCTCCTACGCATCTTGCCACAAAAGATCTTGTTCTCATATTCTTTTTGAATCTCTCGTTCCTCAACAACAGATTTTTTTTTTGGAAGCCTCTTATCAATTTCTGCAAGCCCACCACCTGTTATCAGAAGAAATTTTTGATGATCATACTTGGCCCTATCGTTATTTTCCGAAACCGAACTGACTGGCCTCTTTCCCTTATCCATTTGATGCAAACTGACTTAAAGAAAATAGAGAAGAGCTATGATTATGCATAAGAGAGAAGAACTATTTATAGGGAAAATGTTTTGAATACTATTACACTACAATAATACAAGTGCATTATTTTTTCCTGCAAATTGTAAGATGTGAGGTGACAACTCAACTTTGTAACTTTATTTTAAAGTTGATGTGATCATTCGTCTTTACTGTTTTGCAGACAGTAAAGAAATGTCTATAATTTTTTAAAAAGCACTGAAAATATCTGAAAAAGAAAAAGATGAGTAGTCTTGTAGTCACGAGATCAATTCAACAATATGTACAAACTTACATGTGAAGCCTATATAAATACTCGTCTCTATCATTACTTCTTCACCCAACTACTTCAAATATATCTACCACTTGTTTGTTAGAATTAAGATGTCTAATGTTTCTGATCCGGATATTTGCTTTTGCAATAAGTTGATGGTTGAAAGGATGTGCTGGTACGGATCCAATGCTGGAAGAAGGTCCGTCAACTATCCAGATGGATCCAATGAATGTGGATACATTCGTTGGATTGAAGAACCACTGGAGGAGAGTGCAACAATTATCATTGAAGATCTTAAAAAGTAGTTAACAAGGTAACTCGATCATCATGAGTATGATGAGATGGAAAAACTTATGCAAAGTTTCAACATACAACAAATAACTGACTCTGGGGATGAAGTTCAAAATGAGGATGTGGATGACGATAAGGATGATGATGATGATGATGAGAATCAGAACGAGTACGAGTATTACGATGATGATGAGGATGAGGAAACATATGAGGATGATCATGAAGATTAAGTTGTTCATGATGTATGTGTTTTTAAAGTTTTTGTTATTTCTTTTTCAAAAATGTACGTTCTTTCTCGTAAAGAATGTTGGTTATGTTGTTTTCATGTATTGTCATGTTCTTCTTATTTATGCATTTATTGTGATGTGCATGTTCTTATTATAGTGAATCCGTCATCAAACTACTAAAAAAAGTAATAATAAATACCAAATTCATACATTAATCGGGTACTCAGAATACAACAATACAAAATAAGAACATTTGGTCATAATTAAAAGACAACAATATAAAAATACATAATACGCAAATCACTCTTCTTTCGTTTCGTCGGATATGGCTCTATCAGAGACATAATTGGGATTATGTTGAAGATGATAGTGATCGAGTTCTGTGAGCTCTCTACCCATAGCACGAACGAAATCTGTGGCAAGTTGATACATATATTGACGACCTCTACGCACCAACATCAGATTATTTTCAAATCGTATCTGAGTCACGTCAACAGTAACATAAAACTTGCATTATTTTCATGCTTCCAGCTATTCAGTGGTGAATTCACAATATTAAAATGTGTAGTCATTGTTAAGATTCAGTTTCATGGCTAGTCAAGAGAGTGGATATGACATTTCCGATCATAGTTGTAACTCCCGTTGTAGTTGTAATTGGGATTGGAATAACCTTACATTTTCCCAGCAAGATGCGCTTGATGAGTTAGAAAGAGAAGCCGCTGCTTATAATGAAGCACGCCCTGATAGTCCCCCAAACCTTCCCGAACTCTCCCCTGCAAGAGAAGTTGGAACCACTTCTAATCCTCAACCAGTCACTGAAACTACTCCTCAACCAAATACTCTATTTCCGCAAGTTATAATTAGCTACAAAAGTAAGGAGTGGAAGGATTGTAAATTGTTCATTGACAGTGGTGGTAAGGTCTTTTGCACTTAATTCTTCTTCTTTGTACTTAATTCATGTTCGTTTATATTGCTGATAACATGTTATTTTTGTAGCTGCAGATGATGTAGCTAACGCGCACCCTAATCCAATGATGATAGAATACAGAATTGATGATTCCGTCCAAATAAAGACACTTAAAAGAATTTCAAAATATGTTTTTGAAGAGTACGATGACTTTGTGGGCATTGACACCATACGAGTTGATTATGCAAAAGGATGGATTATAAGCATACGTGACTTAGATTCATTTGGTAAACGAATCATCCTAATAGACTACGAATTTGTACAAGATATAAGCATACGTGACTTAGTACAAGATATGTTGTGAATTTGTGGTCTCCGGTAACCGAAGAATTGTAGACTACGAAAACTTCACTTTCTATGGAGGCTATTCCAATATACTAGCCATATTTTAGAAGTCGAAGCCATTGTAGTCTTTTATGCTTATTTTTAGAGTTATGTTTGCATTTATACTAAGTGTGTTTGTTATTTTGGCTACTAGCGAAATAGGACAATTCAACTTTAATATAGAAAAGAAAAAATGAAAATTTTAAATTTGCAACTACATTTTTTAAACCTTCAAAATTGATTGTTGAAAACAAACTTTTACTAGTGACCAACCCATTTTTACTAAGTGAACCACTGGAGGAAGAAAGGAAGAACGTAAAAAAATTAAAAAGGGGATCGCCACCTGAGGTGACGAATTTTGGCAAGGGTCAGCCCTCATGTGACACCCTGTACCATTTTGGATCGCCCCCTCATGTGACGTCCTGTACCATTTTTGAATATCTGAATGTGGGTGTAACATTTCTTCATTTTTGATACATAAATGTAACACAAATTCAAGAGGATCGGTGCACCCACATCAGGTTATGTTTAACAGATTACTTTAAAAAAATGGAAACTAATGTTCAGTTGCTATAATAACGCTGGAACATACAAAAGGCCTGTTTGGCAATTGATTTATAAGTCAACTTATGGCTTATAAATCAATTTTGACTTATGGAGGGTGTTTGTGTACTCAACTTATTTCATTAACTTATAAATTATAACTTATTTTTTTAGCTTATGACTTATGGGGGGTGTTTGTGTATCCAACTTATAATCTAACTTATAACTTATAAATTGATAAGTTGAATGTTAGAAAATACTAACATTTTGCTCAAATGATTTCATTTTTCATGATTTCTTTATCTATTTAGTAGTTTATATTTTTATATTTATACTTTTAAATGTTTTTTAATCTAAAATGTATTTATCGAGATCATTATATTAATTTAATTATTTTTTTCAATTTAGTTGTTTATATTTTTATATTTATACTTTTAAATGTTTTTTAATCTAAAATGTATTTATTGAGATCATTATATTAATTAATTATTTTTTCAATTTAATTTAATAAAAAAATTATTAACTTATAAGTAAATTTATCCAAACACTTACTTAACTTATAAGTTTGCATCAACTTATCACTTATAAAGCACTTACTGATTATAATGCATAAGTTCACTTTTTTTAGTTCTTCCAAACACTTATAACAATCCATCAATTTATCACTTATAAAGCACTTACTTATTTTAAGCTATAAGTCAACTTTTGCTTGATACCCCAAACGCCCACAAAGTTGGCACTCATTTGCCTAGGAGAGAATCATTGCAAAAGTGAAAGAAAAAAGGGTGTTTCTGAAATGAAAATATAAAAACAGGCAAAAGTAAAAAAAAGGAGGAAAAAATAGAAACACGGGAAAGATACACAAGACACACACGCATGACTTGTGAATGCGACTGCAGAAGAAGAAGAAGAAGAAAAGACGACCAAGACAGTTGTTTCATTTCACCATATTGCCCCTCCCCATCATTTTGACATGACTCCACACCCCCCGTACTTGTACTACTACTAAAAAAACTGCAACCAAACAGTTGTTTCTACCCGTCATTTATTTACTCAAAATCATTTCTGTTTAAACACCGCAGATGTGGTCGTCTATATTCGAAAATCTGAATTCGTACAAATTTTTCGAATTCGAATTTAGATTAAATTCGAACTATTTCGAACACTGGAATATGATTATATTCGATATTTATTTAACTGTAATTAGTAAAAATCTAATTAAAAAATAAAAAAGATATGAGATATCCAACTCGACTCGACTCATTTACGATCCCGATACATCCGTATGCAGACAAAGCATATATAGATAGCATAACGCGTAAACTGATTGTTTTATTTCCTCCTTTTTTTTCTCCACCTATTTGCAATAATAAGTTTGTAAAAGTTGCGGTATCCATCTAGTTGTATATTGTAGGCGTTGTTTGGTTATGTTTTTTAATTGACAAATCGTGTTAGCACCGAGTCAACTCACTGAGTCATGGGTTGCTGTGAGTCATCTTGCTGGAAGAAACCAGCTCTCCGCCGAAAAGATCATCACCACCAAGTCCAAACACAGCCTTATGCCTCCAACGGCGCCACCACCACAACCGCCGGAATAACCACCGTCGCCGTCGACGGAGGAGTTCCGGCGTTCTCTGAGTTCTCACTCTCCGACTTAAAGGCAGCTACAAATAACTTCAGTTCCGAGTTTATCGTGTCCGAAAGCGGTGAAAAGGCCCCGAATGTTGTGTACAAAGGGCGGTTACAGAATCGGAGATGGATTGCTATTAAGAAGTTTAGTAAGATGGCCTGGCCTGATCCTAAGCAGTTTGCGGTATCGAATTTGGCTTTTGTTTTATATTTATCGAAAATTTGGAGTGTTTTCGGGTTTCGAATTGAATTAGGGTTTTATGTTTTTTGTAGGATGAAGCATGGGGAGTTGGAAAGCTGAGATATAAGAGACTAGCTAATTTGATTGGGTATTGTTGTGATGGAGATGAGAGGCTACTTGTTGCTGAGTACATGCCTAATGATACACTTGCTAAACATTTATTTCACTGTATGTTTATTTATTTATTTATTGTCTTTTTTTCAAGTTTGTTTCGGCTAATATGCTAATTTTGTTAACTAATTTAGATTATGTTATTGACCCCTCCAAAAATAATTAGTTACGTAATTATGTTGTAAGTTTGGTTAAACTTTAGATGGTTTGGATTTCTATTTTAGGTAGACCATGTCTTTGTGTGTTGTGTTTTGAAATTACTAGTGTTCCCCGAGATTGGAATAGAGAGGGCCTTTGCACTAAAGAAAATTACGCTTAGGGTTGTTTGGCAGTGGTTGGCATTGGATGAAGTGATGAACTTACAATGTGCGTGGCGGCTAACAAAATTTGTCATTTGAAAAGGTGTTTCAAATGTGTGATAATGTTTTGTAATGAAAGACTTAGGTTGTGGTGTAAAGTAGTGTTCGGCTAAATCAAGAGTTATAGTGCTAACTCGGTGAGCTTCCCTTTTCTTTGTCTCGAAAGTATGCCCTTCAGATAACAATTTAACCCATTGTAATTTCTCGTACCTTTATTAGGCTCGGTCACTCCGTACAACATGTTAATGATCTAACTTAATGAGTATATATGTTTGCAAATAAGAAACAAAAGGCTTGTTTTCTTTAATTGTATATGTTCCTCGGGGAACTTTTTCTCTGTTACAATTTGTGTACCAAATGTATGTTTACGTTCCAGCTTTTAGTTCATCTCTATAGAGCTTGATCTGAGTAATCATACCACTAGGTCAATCGGAAGTACAACATTTTGTTTATCTTTCAAGTTAATACTTGACCTCTTGAAAGGTTTCTCTAGAATAGGTTTCATAAATGTTGTACTTATTTCGTTCTTCTTTTGCAGGGGAAAATCAAACAATCGAGTGGGCTATGCGGTTAAGAGTTGCTTTTTATATTGCTGATGCTTTAAATTATTGTAGTGCTGAAGGACGTCCACTCTACCATGACTTAAATGCATACAGGGTTCTGTTTGACGAGGTTTCTTTTCTATTCTCCTGTTTCCAAACGTCTAAAAATTTAACACACATGTTTTCATATGCATGTGTAAATGTTTTTTTATTAGACATGGTAATGGCAATTAGACCGTATTAATTTGATTACCTAGTGCATGGTTTTTACAGAATGGTGATCCAAGGCTATCATGTTTTGGCTTTATGAAAAATAGCAGAGATGGCAAAAGCTACAGCACAAACCTTGCTTATACACCTCCGGAGTATTTAAGAAACGGTAAAGTTTCTCCTTACTTTCATGTCATGTTATAGTGATACTTTCGGTAGTTGTTGTGTTCTTATAGTATATACGTTGTTGATATTGCTAATAGTGTATGTGATGAATGCGTTCTTTTTTTTTTCTTTTTTCCAAAAGTTATTATAGACTAAATGAGATATGGCCAGATATTTAATCTTGACGGAAGTAGCAGGTCAATGTGTAAAATAAATGACATGTCAAACTGTTAGAGATGTCTTATGAAGCATTTTGTTAGTGTAGTTTATTACCAAAACAAGTATTATGTAGTGCTGTATTTGAGATGAAGAATGAGGTTGTGCCGTAATTATGGAAAAAGTGATTGATCGTTTTAGAATATGTGGATTTATCTGGGACTGTGGTGGTAACTGGTAAGTGCTAACTTTTTACTATTATGCTGTAATAACTATTCGCTACCCCTTTTAGGGAGGGTCACTCCAGAGAGTGTTATCTTTAGCTTCGGAACTGTTCTTTTGGATCTTCTGAGCGGAAAGCATATCCCGCCTAGCCATGTAAGTTTTATTGTGCTGTTGCTGTTTTTTACTCCTGAAGTAGAACTTACATTTCGGGCAACCAATTGTTTTTTTTGGATTAGTAAATATGAACCGACATGCAGATTAGTGGCCTAACTACATGGTCTAATGATTGTATGGTGATAATCAATGTTTCTATATTCTTCTATTTTAAAACTATGTAAGTACGTGATTCTGTTATTTTATTCGAGGAAGAAAGAGAATTTGGCCTCCCTTTCATTTGTTTGTCTTTGTCTAGAAGAGGTAACAAACAGAGTGTTTGTTGGCTGATAGTAAAAAACTTTCTCGTCAGAAAAAGGGCAAGGGTGTTTGAGAGTGGCGCAGAAAGGCAAACAAGGACCTTTTCTTTTGTTTGGTTTTTTGTTTTTGGGGTAGAGGGGGTGGGGTGCTTAACCAAGAAGTATTTCAGTGATATTAACAACTTGTAAGTGCTGGTTCCTGTTTCCTTTTTCTCCTCCAGTTAAGGCCAATGGACATGGTTTGAGGATGAGGAAGCCTTCTCTTCTTGTATTATCTGTTTTATATTCATGAAACGAAGAGAGTTTTGGTTCCTTGTCTTTTATGTCCTGTTTTCCAAATTCCAAACCCTTGTATACCAAGTTAAACTTCATTTTCATGGAGCCAAGTCTGTTCAATTGCACATTTAAAACAAAGAATTCAGTGCTGGTTCCCCTTTCCTTTTTTTGTCCACTCAAGGCCAATGGACATAGTTTGAGGATGAGGAAGTCTTCTTTTCTTGTATTATGTGTTTTATATACATTTTATGTCGTGTTTTCCAAATTCCAAACCCTTGTATACCAAGTTAAACTTCATTTTGATGGAGCCAAGTCTGTTCAATCGCACATTTAAAACAAAGAATTCAGTGCTGGTTCCCCTTTCCCTTTTCTCCTCCACTTAAGGCCAATGGACATGGTTTGAGGATGAGGAAGTCTTCTTTTCTTGTTTTATCTGTTTTATATACATGAAACGAAGAGAGTTTTGATTCCTCGTCTTTTATGTCGTGTTTTCCAAATTCCAAACCCTTGTATACCAAGTTAAACTTCATTTTCATGGAGCCAAGTCTGTTCAATTGCACATTTAAAACAAAAGACTTGGTTTACAAAATGGAAGAAAAGAGGCATGCATTCTCCTTTTCCTGGAGCCAAGTCTGTTCAATTGCACATTTTAAAAAAAAAAGAGTTGGTTTACAAAATGGAAGAAACGAGGCATGCTATTTTCTTTGTACATGGCCTTGTGTATCTTGGTGTTTACAAAGGTATAGTACACTACTAAAGATGGATAGTTTGTACACTCAAGATGAGTTAATATGCATGCATTTTAATTTTACTAAACACCCTATATTGTAGTCTCCCCTGCTGCTATTGCATTAATCCAGTTACACGTTGATCAGGTGAATATGTTGCCTTTTCTACGTATGATGTGTGAATTATGAACTGTTGATTTTGGCTGGTTTCCCGTACTCTAGAAGTACACTTCATATATGTTAATTGATAACCCTAATGTTAAACTACAGAATCACCCGTGTAATCAAACCTAATCTAGCATTCAGCGAATTAGCTACTTTAAGTCCTGGTTCCCCGTTCCTTTTTCTCTTCCACTCTAGGCCACTGCACATGGTTTGAGGACGAGGTCTTCTTTTCCTGTATTATCTGTTTCATATACATGAACCCTGGCGAGTTTTGGTTCCTCGTACTTTATGCCGTGTTTGGAAAATCAGTTTCAAACCCTTGCATACCAACTTAATCTTCATTTTCATGGAGCTCCATCTGTTCTTTTAATTGGACATTAGAAACAATAGTGTTAGTTTACAAGTGGAAGAAATGATGCATGCTATCTCCTTTTTACATGGCCTTGTGTATAATGGTATAAAGTATAAACATACGTATCTCTACATTCACTACTTAAGATGGATTCAATTATGCGTGCACTCAAGATGAGTTATATATGCATGCATTGATACTTAACGGAACGCCCTATCTTCTAGTCTTCCCAAATCCCAACTGCTATTTCGTGGAAGCCAGTTACACATTAATCAGGTCTGTGTTGCCTTTTCAAACAATATTATAGAGAAATTCTCAGTGTTCGAATAATTACTTGGGCAAAGGAGATAAAAGTAAAAATTTGAAATTCTGTTGCATATTTATATTTAAATAACTGACATCAATTTGCTGCCCTTTTTTTTTGGTTATTTTTTCTTAGGAAAAAGGAGATAATTGTAAATCATGACTTCCCTGACTACTGCCTTTTTAATTAATTATAGGAAATAATCTGGATGGTTGGTTAGAATCTAATTCAAGGTTTGTTGTCAGTTCTCTTGTTCCTCAAATAAATTAGTTCTCATTGGAATTTTGGGAGGGAGGGAGAGAAGGAGAGGGAAAGGAGAGACTTTCTGCATGTTCAATAGAATTTTGAAATACATTTCGTTATGAGGATAATTAGTTATTTGTTATTACATTTACCTTAAGACATCCTCTTTCGAAGACTGTATAGTGGATAAGTGTTTATATGTCACAAAAATGGATTAGTAAACTTCTGTAAAGCACATCATTTTGGTTTCAGTGAGTTTTAGTGCATCTGTACTACCTCATTTAGTTTGTTTAGCCGTCGTACTTATTGTTTATGTTCATGCAGGCACTTGATATGATTCGTGGGAAAAACATTCTCTTGTTGATGGACTCGCATTTGGAGGGGAACTTTTCAACTGAAGAAGCAACTGTAGTTTTTGATCTTGCATCAAGATGCTTACAATATGAACCAAGGGAACGGCCAAATACCAAGGATCTCTTTGAAACACTCGAACCACTGCAAAATAAATCTGATGTCAGTACTCATCCTTTACCTTTACCTAAACTTTCCACGTTTTAAATTATATAGTTGACAGTAGAGTGTAAACTGGCTTTTTTTCAATAGAAATTGTTAATGCTCCATCTGCTGCGTGTCTACATTGTTAGCTTGATTTTAGCCAGCATTTATTAGCATGTTTTCTGCCTCTTTTCAACTACCAATATCTTCAGTTTTTGGGTTATCTTATTCTATTTTGTGAGGATCTCTTTCCTGGATCTTGACCTGCAGTTGTATCTTCTAATTATATCTCTTGTATTCATATCACATTTTTTACTACAATGCTGTCAAAGATTTCATAGTTGCTTTAATATTAGTTGGCGACGAATAAACAAAATTAGAATTAGTACCTGAAGACAACAAATATCATTTTTTCCCGCAGGTGTCATCTTATGTTATGTTGGGCATTCCAAAACACGAGGAAGCACCTCCTACCCCGCAGCACCCGCTATCTCCTATGGGTGATGCCTGTTCACGGATGGACCTCACTGCAATACATCAGATTTTGGTGATGACACACTATAAAGACGATGAAGGAACAAACGAGGTATTAAAATCGAGGTTGCTCACAACTCAAAAGTTTCTGTCCTATTTGTGCTGAAGTATGCTATACATTGCTTTTTAGTTATCTTTCCAAGAGTGGACCCAGCAGATGAGGGATATGCTAGAGGCAAGGAAGCGTGGAGACTTGGCATTTAGAGACAAAGATTTTAGAACTGCCATAGATTGTTATTCTCAGGTATGAAATGCAGGTTGTATGCACTTACTTATTCCCGTAATGATATAAGCTATCAACAGAATCTGTGAAATCCCCATAGCTCCGTGGCTTCACTGAAAGCCCCACCATCACTTAAGTGGTAAAATTTCCCCACCATCATGTATGGACTTGCCAACTTATTCTCTCCTGTGGGATTGGATGGGTAGAATATGAGGAAATGGGATATGTTTATGAATCCTCAATGCTTGGCTGATATGATTTTAATTGTTTTCTCAGTTCATTGATGTGGGAACCATGGTTTCACCAACTGTCTTTGCCCGGAGGAGCCTCTGCTACCTACTTTGTGATCAACCTGATGCTGCACTTCGTGATGGAATGCAAGCACAATGTGTATACCCAGATTGGTCTACTGCCTTTTATGTGCAGGCAGTTGCACTTGCCAAGCTCAACATGCAGAAAGATGCAGCTGATATGTTGAATGAAGCTGCTACACTAGAAGAAAAAAGGCAACAACGAAGATGATTTCAAAGAGATCTACTGGGCTTCATTGATATCTTTATACACAGCTGAATTAATTATGTTGGCAAGAAATGCACCAGTAGTGTTTTATCCATATTAATAAACAATGTAGAAGTAAATGTATAATAATACCAAGAGCTGAGTAGTTTGGTGGAAATTCATAGTTGTACCATAAGAAAAGTGAAGTTTTTTCTGTTGCCATTAAAATTACTTCATTCTTTTACTAAATTTGTTCAGTAACCGTTTACTTTTCAAGATGACACGCATTCTTGCACTTATTTTTGAGTAATGCTTACATACCCTAAAAGCGTTTTCAAAGAAAGTTGTTGAATGATGTGGCATGACTGATGTGACATTTTGAAATGTTTTAATTGGTAAAATTTATGTAAATGCGGGGGTTCATCATAATTAATTGAATTAGTACCAATCAACATCTGATACATGGCATTTGGGAACGAATTTAGGGACATCTATTAAGTGTACCTGCATCAACATGTGTACACAATATTTCTTTTTCTTTCTGAAGCAATGTAAACAAGATTTGATTATTTGCATTTGTTATGTCTGACGATTAACTGTCATATCATGTATGGATCTGTATCAACATATGTATACAAAATTTACTTAATTGCATGTGTTAATGCACAAGGCGTAGTTATGCAACATATAGCTCAGCCTTGCCATCAATGAAGAGGCTCATAAACTCTTCACCATCAACACTTTCCTTCTCTATAAGAAGTTGGGCGAGCTTGTGTAGTATATCAATGTGCGTATTGATGATCTCTGTGGCCCTTGCGTAGGCCTTCTCTACCAGTTCTCTTACTTCTGAATCCACCACATCAGCAGTTGCCATAGAGTAATCTTTCTGGGAAGACATCTGCATTACGTTAATGCAAAACAAGTCATCAACACACAGGAATAATTCAAGTTCACTATGTAAATGTGAGGCAATTTCGATGAAATATTAAAAGAACAACCATGTGACGATTTACCTGCTGACCTAGGAAGGGATCTCCTCCAGATCCACCTACAGCCACTTGTCCAATCTTTTTGCTGAACCCAAATCTCTCAACCATCTGACGTGCAACTCGTGATACTTGCATAAAGTCATTTGATGCTCCTGTTGTTACATTCTCTTTGCCAAAAATGACCTCTTCTGCGACTCTGCCATCATATTAAGGTCAGGAACACTACCTTTTTTGGCTAAATACATTCACTAGAACTATTTTAGGAATCCATGGTGGTGTTCAGATAAAATGCAGTACCAACGTCCATGCACATAATATGTACTACAAGTGTTCTTACCAACTAAAAAATGTGAACAAGTGGTTTACTATGTTAATATTAGCAGGTGGAACTAACCTTCCACCAAGGGCGACAGCCATCTGATTCTCAAGGTAACTTCTGCTGTACAAGCCAGATTCAAGCCTCTCCTCGCTTGGGGCGAAAAAGGTAAGCCCACCAGCTTGACCTCGAGGAATAATAGAGATTTTGGCTACTGGATCATATTCAGGCATGAGTGCTCCAACCAAAGCATGCCCAGCCTCTGCACGTGCACACAAATATGCATTGTTACAAATATGAAGATACTAAAACAGCATAAGACTAAAGGAAAAATTGTGCTAGTTTCATTAGAACAGACCATGGTAAGCAACCAATTTTTTCTTCTCTTCTGAGACAACAGCATTTTTCTTCTCTGGACCAGCAATTATCCTCTCAAGAGCATCAGCAATCTCATCTTTGCTGATTTCTTTAAGATCGCGTCTGGCAGCGAGAATGGCTGCTTCATTCATCAAGTTTTGCAAATCAGCTCCGGTAAAACCTGGCGTTCTCCTTGCAACCTTATCAAAATCCACATCCTTTGCTAAAGCCTTTCCTCTGGAGTGCACCTACGGGTTACAAGAATGGAATCATAAGGACAATATTGAAGTAATCACAATGGCTCTTGGTTATTACATGACTGTTAATATTACATACTAACTACCCGAGTCAATACATGATATGCAAGGCCCCAACTGGTGATGTTTCTTATTACAATTGTCCGCTCGTGGTCTCATACAGATAAGCATAGCAACCCCCCTCAACATTATTGACGAGAAATGCCATGAATTTTCTATTAGTTTCCAGTCAAGCAACTCACTTTTAACATTCAAATAAACACCGATGATAATAGGAATTATATTATATTATGCAATAGATATCTATGTAATATTATAGCCAAAATGCAATTCATCAGAATTCTCATATGATGTCATTTAATGGAAAATTTCTAAAACTGACAAATGAATTTAGCACCCTAATTTTCTTTATAGTAGTTATTAATTCCATAAGGTAATCAGGCTGCAGACAACTAGAGAACACAAAGCAACTTAGGGACAGTATAAAATAACAACTAAACAAAAAGTTTTAGCTGTGTATAATAACCTGAAGAATCTTGATTCTACCAGCAACATCAGGCCTGTCCACTGTAACCTGTCTATCGAACCTTCCAGGCCTTAGCAATGCTGAATCAAGAACATCAGGTCTGTTGGTAGCAGCCAAGACTATAACCCCAGAATTACCAGAGAACCCATCCATCTCTGTCAATAGCTGGTTAATAGTCTGCTCTCTCTCATCATTTCCACCTCCCATTCCTGCTCCTCTCTGCCTCCCCACAGCATCAATCTCATCGATAAACACAATGCAAGGAGCTTTTGACTTTGCCTTCTCAAACAAATCCCTCACTCTTGACGCACCAACACCAACAAACAATTCCACAAACTCAGAAGCAGCACACGAAAAGAAAGGCGTGCCAGCCTCACCTGCTACCGCCCTAGCCAAAAGTGTCTTCCCCGTACCCGGAGGTCCAACCAAAAGACACCCTTTAGGAATTTTAGCTCCCAAGGCAGTGTACTTATCCGGGTTTTTCAAGAAATCAACCACCTCCTGTAATTCCAATTTAGCCTGATCAGCCCCAGCAACATCAGCAAATGTGACACCAGTCTCAGGAACCTCCTGAAATTTCGATTTCGACCTACCGAAATCCATAGGCCCACCTAACCCTCCAGGCCCTCCAGAACCTCCCTGAGCTCTCTGAAAAAGAAAAAACAACCCCGCAAAAGCAAGAAACGGAAACAACAAATTCCCAATAAAACCTAACAACCCATTACCCGATTCACCCTCCGAAACCGAAATATCAACACCATTCATTGCTAAAATATCAATAAGATCAGGATCATTAGGCACCACAACACTAGCTCTACGACCATCAATAGCAGTAAGTTGAAGAACACCACCATCTTTATTAAACCTAACCCTCTCAACTTTACCCTTTTTAACAGCATTCAAGAACTCACTATATCTCCATTGACTCCCCTCAGGAAGATCAGAAACAGCCTGTGTTTTAGGAGCATCCAATGAAAGACTCTGAGAAAAAGGTGAAGACTTTGAAGCAGCCTCTGCTTGAATCACCTCAGGAGGGCTTGGCGGAGGAACAGCATCATCTAAAGCAAAAGCTTGTGGTGAAACTGAAGAAAAAAGCAAGGCAGCTAAAGCAGCCTTCCTGGGGGGGTTGTTGTTTTTGTGATTAAGAAGTGAATGGGGTATCAAGAACTTTCTTTTAAAGAGAGATGGTAAAGAAGATGATGATCTAGTTGTTTTGGGAGTTGGGGGTGAGATTAATACTAATTGAGAACCAAAGAATTGCTTAGAAGCCATGGGGTTTGATATGTAAAACCCAGGATTCAAATGGAGAAATGAGATTGGTGTTGTATATATATGTGAGTTACATGCTTCAACCAAGTCCATTACTTGAGGATAGCATCTACACATGTCCCTCATCCACACGTTAATAAAACTAATGATGCATTTATATAAAAAATAAAACGTTATATTATCGTTCTATTTAATAAGCACGGTAAGTATGTTGCAACAATCATCTGTCAAGGATCCAAACCAAACCCCTTAACTTGTTTAAGAAAGTCAATTCTAATCATCTTCGGGGTAAAATACATTATGATCGTTGAAATACAATATAATTTGCCTTACATTTCTCTTTGAAAATCAATGATATTTTTTTAACTAGTCACTGATTTTGTAGTTAAAACTGTTCTTAGTTTTGTAACTATTACTGGTGTTCTGGTATTTGATATTAAAACTAAAATAAATACTCGTATATAGCAAGTAACTACAATTTGTAATATCAGGTGCATGATCCAATCCATGAGATTTTGCTAAATATCATCGTAGCCTTGTGATACTGATTAAAGTACTGTCCAGTCATTCTCTTCCTAAACTACACTAGTACCATCTGGTTTTTGTTTCTCTGTGTATTTCTCTAGCTGGTACACAGACCACAGTACACTGCTAATCGTCTGCATAGATCCTCTAGTACACCCCTTAGTACGTCGATTAGGACAGAAACTGTGTCCAATCTGATGTAGGCACGCGTAAATACCACAAAATGGGGACATCATTTGGTGATCTACATATTTAGTTAATCAAGGTATATATATACACATATTTAATTTAATTTTTACTTATAGTAAATATAAGTTTTTTTTTGGTACAATAACTATGCCAACGCTTTATCATGTCTACGCTAACACATGGAATGGATGTTGTAATAGGCAGGATTCAATACAGCTATTACAACACTTGTAGATGGCAACACCTTGCAAAAGCGTTGTAGGAAGTCATTTATGGCGTAGTGATAACTAACCGTCTTTATTAATTTAATCAATATTGTGTTAGTACTTAGCAGCGTGATCTACATTAGTAGTTTAATACGGTGGTTCATATGATATATTCAACTTTGGTCGAATCTTGCTTCTTGGTATAGTGACAATAAGGCAATGCAAGTTTTTTAAAAAAAAAATCCAGCAAAATGGTGAAGCACTTGAGGTGGATGAGATTCCTTATGTTTGATTCACTTCTGTATATATACACTCTTGGTTTGCTATGAGATAGTCTCAACATCTTCACAAGATTTAAACTGCAGTAATACATGGTAAGACCCAATATCAGCCTACCACACTTAAATGAAGACAGTGACCTTGTGGCCATTGTAGACATGGTAAGAGAAGTACAATCTGTCAATTTTTCGGTTTTCAAGTCAGTGTTGTCTCATGTGTCCGGAACAAAAGCAACTTCAAACCAGAGTGGATGGTTGAAAGTTTCCAAATTCATGCAACCAACACGTGTTTCTTTCGGCAAAAAAGAAACTGAAGGTGACGAACTCAAGAAAATTGATGAAGCTTTGAATGCCTTAACTACCCAGAAATCCTGCAAAGACATCAACACTGTAAAAAATGTGCTAAAGCAATTGCAGACAGTAGAATGTAGTATTCAGGAGGTTGAAGAGGGATTAGAGCCCATCTTTAGGTGCTTATTAAACACTCGAGTTTCTGTTCTAAATGTACTCGATCATTGAATATTTATGACAGTGCTCTTCATAGCACATGAGTTCATTTGATTTTTGTTTCATTTATATTGTTGTAAATGATGGACATTATCAAACAGTGATAAATCTACTAAAGTTTGAAGTTGAAAGTCTTGTATAAAGATTAAAACAAGTTGTCATTTGTGCTTTGAAGTGGATTAACAAAAATTAGAATCTGATATAGCTGTTAAAATTCCACTAGTTTGCAAACAACAGAGTATACCTTTTGAGATTTGAGAAATGTTAGTAACGACTTGTAGGATCAGGTTCATGCTGTGGTAGTGTACTCGTGTGCATTACAATATCCTCACTCCTCAAATCTTGAGCTACCAAAGGAAGTTGCTTGATATCGTTTCATTTTATCTACCAACGGAAGTTGTGCACCGAAATCAAGAATTTTATCTACCAAAGGAAGTTGCTTGATATCATTTCATTTTCTAAAGCAGCTAACCAGGACTTGAAGATAGTGCATTTGGGTGGTAGATGTTTCCCAATGTCATCATCTTGGTGTTCAGTTAAAGACAGTGCTTGTATTTCTCCTTTTTAAAAACTTCAGTAAACAGCAGATTGATAAAGTAATCTCAATTCACATGATTCCAATCTGTAGCCGGAGATAAGACAGAAAATTCATAGCGTAATTTTAGTTGGAGCACAAGTGTGCATTCTTTTTTAGAATTGATTGTAAGACATGCATGGTATGTAGAGTGGGTGTCAACCCAAGTCCCATGTCGATAAGATAAAGAAGAATTATCTTAAATATATAAGCAGCCAAAAACAACTCCATTAGTATGAGGCCTTTTGGGAGGAGCCCAAAAACAAATTCGTGCGGGCACTAATTTGGAGTTAACGGGTGTTGCGCGACCCGACAACGTATACGTACACAACACACACCTGTACGTACTACGGATTGATTTAATCTCTCAATCTACATGCTAGGTAGCATGATCCACATTATTAGTTACAGATAGTGGTTCATTCAACTTTGGTCGAATCTTGTTTCTTGGAATAGTGACAACAACCTTATGGAAGTTTTTTTAATTTCCACCAAAATTGTGAGACATTTGACGTAAATGAGATTCCTTATGTTTCCTTTCCTTCTGTATATATACTCATGGTTCGTTATGAGATAGTCTCAACATCTTCACAACATACAAACTTTGATTATACCTTGTCAACACTTTTTCTTTACCAAAAGAAAGATGGCTAGTTCTATTGAAGTTTCCAAACCAACTTTCCACTCAAGATCAAGCAGCTTCCCATCTAAATCTCATCCTCTGACCACCAGCGTTGAGGAACAGCTGAGCAGATTAAGAGCCTCTGAAGCTGAAGCTGCCTCCACCTCAACATCTACAATATGTGACAACTTAAATTGCCTTCAAGGTTTGCATCAACGCATCAATGAGTTGATTCATCTGCCATCATTCCAGAGAGCCTTCTCCAAGAAAAGGTCCGCATTGGATGAGATTCTAGAAGGTTCCCTCAGGTTACTAGAATTTTCCTCAATTGCGAAAGAAGCGTTGTTGAGTACAAAGGACTCTATCCAGGTGCTACAATCATCTCTTCGGAGAAAAACTAGAGAAACTGGCTTGACACAGGAAGTTATGGGCTACACTGTCTCAAGAAAGAATATCAAACAGCTAGTTTGCAAGAGCATAAAAAGTTTGATCGATTTCGAAAAAAGTATTAGCCTACCACTCTCGAATGAAGACGATGATCTTGTAGTCATTGTCAACATGGCAAGAGAAGTACATGCTCTCAGTTTTTCGGTCTTGAAGTCAGTGTTTTCTCATGTGTCCGAGACTAAAGCGACTTCAAAGCAGAGTGGATGGTTAAAAGTTTCCAAATTCATGCAACTAAAACGTCTTTCATTAGACACAAAAGAAACTCAAGGCCATGAAATGAAGAAGATTGATGAAGCTTTGAATGCCTTAACTACCCAGAAATCCTGCAAAGACATCAACACTGTACAAAATGTGCTAAAGCAATTGCAGACTGTAGAATGTAGCATTCAGGAGCTTGAAGAGGGATTAGAACCCATCTTTAGGTGCTTATTAAACACTCGAGTTTCTCTTCTAAATGTACTCAATCATTGAGTTTTTGCTACATATATTCTTGTAAATGATGGAAAATATTATATAGTGATAAATCTATTGTTCTATACCTATCTCTCTCGATCGATTTCATGGTTTCTCCCTTTGCATAGGAAGAAATTTCTCAATTTAAAGTAGCTTCTAATTTGATTGATATTATAGGATGCAATTAATTCATACTTGATTAAGACATTTAACAAACTTCATATCTTACTCGCGGCCCTAAAAGTTTCCTCCCAAGTGAACGTGGTTAATGATCATGCAGGCTGCATACCGATGTCTCTTTCCCTGATATGCTTTCTACACAGGCACTCTCTCTTAAATTTAATTCTTATACTTAACAATTGTGTTTATTTATTGATCACTGTAAGAACTAATAATCCCATTAAACCACTAGACTTTTAATTAGAATACTAGTTTAAATTTTAAATCAAGCTGGTGTTCATGCTTTGACGTGGACTAAAATAATTAGAACTGCATAGCTGTTAAGATTCCACTTGTTTGCAAATATCAGATCATACCTATTGAGATTTGAGAGATATTAGTAATGCCTTGTAGGATCAGGAACATGTGATGGTAGTCGGAAGAGTACTCGTGTGCATTCAAATATCTTTACTCCTCACATCTTGAGCTTGCTGCAATGTGCAAATACATTATTTAGCAAAGCAACGAGAACTCCCTGTAATACATGTTACAGACTACAACATGTGAACAATTTGATCAAAAAAATGTAATACATGTCTGAATCTTGTTTCACAGGATAGTGACAGAAAACCCATGCAAGTATTTTTTTTTTTTTAATTCCAGCAAAATGGCGAAGCACTTGAGGTGGATGAGATTCCTTATGTTTCCTTTACTTCTGTATATATACTCATTGTTTGCTATGAGCCAGTCTCAACATTTTCACAAGATTCAAACTTTCATAATACATTCTTAAAAAAAAAAAAAAAATCGTTCCACAAGAAACATGGCTGGTTCTACTGCAGTTTCTAAAACAACTTTCCACTCTAGATCAAGCAGTTTCCCATCTAAATCTCATCCTCTGACCACCAGTGTTGAGGATCAGTTGCACAGATTAAGGGGTTCAGAAGCTGCCTCCACCTCAGCATCAACAATATTAAACAACTTGGATAGCCTTCAAGATTTGCATCAGAGAGTCACCGAGTTGATTCAATTGCCATCATTTCAAAAAGCCCTCTCCCACAAAAGATCTGCATCAGATGAGATACTAGAAGGTTTTCTTAGGTTGCTAGATTTTTGCTCAATTGTTAGGGAAGCTTTGTTGAGTGCAAAGGAATCTGTCCAAGTACTTCAATCATCTTTTCGGAGAAAAACTATAGGAACCGTCTTCACACAAGAAGTAATGAGCTATATGGTATCAAGGAAGAAGATGAACAAGCTAGTTACCAAAAGCATGAAAAGTTTGGAGAAGAATAATAGCCTACCACTCTTGGATGAAGGCAGTGATCTTATGGCCATCGTAAACATGGTAATAGAAGTACAAGATATCAGTTTTTCAGTCTTGAAGTCAGTGTTGTCTCATGTGTCTGAGATGAAGGCGACTGAAAAGCAGAGTGGATGGTCAAAACTTTCCAAATTCATGCAACCAAAACGTGTTTCGTCTGATATAAAAGAAACAGAAGGCCATGAAGTCAAGAAAATTGACGAGGCTTTGAATGCCTTGACCGTTCATAAATCCTGCAAAGACATCAACACTGTACAAAATGTGCTTAAGCGATTGCAGACAGTAGAATGTAGTATTCAGGAGGTTGAAGAGGGATTAGAACCCATCTTTAGGTGCTTATTAAACACTCGTGTTTCTCTTCTAAATGTACTCAATTATTGAGTTTACTCTTGGCTCCAATCTTTTCTGTCCATGTGGTTATCTATCAGGCAAACATGCCTGCCTTCCCGGAGAGCAGCTAAAATGCTTTTTACTATCGGCTCCAATCTTTTCTATTCATGTGGTTAGCTAGCTATGATTGTTAAAGTTTAGTATTGGACTTCACATATTTTATTCACAGTAGGAAATTAATCTTAATTAGAAAATTTCTGCATAGCTGTGAAGATTCTACTTGTTAGGAAATGACAGACCACCCTATTTAAGATTCGAGAATTATTAATAATGCCTTGTAGGATCCGGAACACGTTAACATGCAGTTCATTGGAATATAATCCACATACAGAGAAAATGGCTCCTACTATTGCAACCACAAAAGTTAACTTCCATTCGCATTCCATCAGCTTACCATCTAGATCTCATCCTTTCACCAGTGTTGAGGAGCACTTGTGCAAATTAAGGACTCCAGAAGGGATATTGGGTCCTCAAATGAGAAACAACCCTTGACGCAGCGGAATAACACTCGAAGAGAACCAAGTTCTACCACCACAAGTATAAGCTATAATACAAGACAATAATTAAAAGACAATAATTAAGGTCCCGTTTGGCATTGCTGTTGCAGACAGCAACAACAGTTTTTTTCTGAAAAGCAGCTAAAATACTGTTTGGTAAATATCAAAATCAACTTTTTCGAAAAGTGTTTTTGGCTGAAAAACTGATTTTAGAGAAAGCATGTCTCTTATGTTTTTGAAAAAAGCTGCATTTCAGGGAAACATCTACTGATTTTAATCTCAAATCTCACTAACAACATTAATTTTTTATATTATACCTCAAAACATGCACATATCAAAAGTATTACCAAACAATTATCTGATTTTCGTAACAACACTTATTTTAACAACACTTTTTTCAAAAGCACAACAATTTTTAACAGTAATCCCAAACAGAGCCTAAAGTAAACACAATACACAAAGAAGAAAGATTTTGTTGGCCAAGTGAAAGAGTCTTTTTTCTTGTATATATTGATACGTATGTTTTGTATGTATACAATATCACAATCATTAAAACGTAGCTAATTCACTACCTTTTACATATCTTATTAACCATGTGCCAAGTTTAAGAATTAACCCAAAAACACTTTTGGGCCAAAAAAAACCCGCTCCAACTCGCCTCACCACGTGGAGCCTAATCCTCACCGTGGTGCAAAAAGTTTCTGTCAAGACCTCATAAATAGATTTTCTGGACCTCTAAATTCGATCTCCACCATTCAGAATTTAGATATATGAGTAAGGAAAGTGCTTTCCAAAATTCAGGGCGATCCGACCGTTGAAACTCCGGAAAACACAAAAACAAAACAGCTAACTCAACCAGAAAAATTTCTACGAATTTTTCCACATTAACACCAAAAACTAGCCCATACTTTTAACCTCACAATTCTCCACCTCCTCGTACATCATTTGATAGACCTCAAGTTATGGACGAACACCAAAAAACCTATGAACACCTTGATATGTAAACGCCAACCGACTACGCCATATTTACCATAGCTGCCTACGTACCCATTACCGGGATCAAGCCACCGTAGTTCACACCATAGGGTGAAATCTCCACCTCACCCCAACACCCCCCGAAGGGCAATCAACACCGGTTGATATTGAGCAAGTCCAAACAATGTTGAACCTTGCTCCCTGTAGGCAATGGGACTAAATCCCAAGTTTGGTTCTTTTCCAGAGACTCCGTCTCTTTCTCCTTTGCTGCCAACCTCTCACTATTACTATTACTACACTCTGTATAGCTTCTTTGAAGGAAATAGGCTCACCATCCTCCACCGAGAGTGCATACTCTACGACATTAACCTGCCAGAAGTGTTTCAAAGGTTTATCTGACCCAAGTTTTTGAACTTGTTTGTATGCTCGTTTTGGCCTAGAATAAGCCAAACTTTCCTCGAAGCATATTCTCTTACTCAAGAGTCTCATGTTCAAACTCATCATCCTCATTATCATCATGAGTGTCTCCGTGATGTTCCTGTTGAATACGACTAGAACCTGGATGACTTGCAGATTCTATCTCAACCACCCGAGACTTAGAAGTCTCAATGTCACCACCATCAATAATCTTAGCTTTGGGAGAAGCTACCATATTGTCCTCATCAAACGTAACAGACGATAACATCCATGCTGATAACTTTTATTTATCTTTTTTAACTAAAACAACTTATCTTCTAAAAATAACACGGGAAACATATATATAATTGTAATGCTATAATATTAAACTTATAAAATCTATGTTTATTATAAATTTTTTATAACTTTCAGTTCAAATAAAATAATTAATAACAAATAAAAGTAATAGAATATTAAGAGAAACTCGACACATTGCACATGCACGTATTTAATATTTGCACTTTAGACCTTTTTTTTTTGCAAATTTTCTTATTATTTTAAAAATTACAACTTTAATCAAATCATACCTTTAAAATATTATTTAACACAAAACTCTTGAAATAAAAACTAATTACGATTAAACACAAACGAGTGAAACACCTACATCAATTTAACATTGAGTTCAATAACCACACATAACTATTCAAATTTAAAAATTATATTCATAAAAACAAACTAAAATATAAAAATATAAAAAAGATAACAAATTTAAATTTCAACATGCAATCGCACATGTTATATGTGACAACATCTATTTCAAATTATTTAAATAAATCTGTTTCAAATTTGTTACTTAAAGTGAATTATAAACTTACCTTTTTTGTAAGATAATGATTTATTACGTTTACCATAATTAGTCGACATTAGTTAATTTTCGGAAAAAAGAAATGTCCAAGAGTGATTCTGATTGGTTGATTCAAAATTTGAACATACAAAATATTTATTATCAAAAGTGATTCTGATTGCTTGGTTTAAAATTTGAAAATATAAAATTTGAACGATGAAATTTTTGAACTTACAAAAAGAAAATCTTTACTATTATTATAATTATAATTATAATTATTATCATTATTATCATTATCATTGTTATTATTATAAAAAATTTGAACATACAAAATCTTTATATCAAAATTGATTCTTATTGATTAGTTCAAAATTTGAACATCTAAAAATGAAATCTTTATTATTATTATTATTATTATTATTTAAAAATTTAAAAGTACGCAATCTATCTTTGTAGCAACCCTTATAATTTTGTGTAATTAAATTTTTATATACGAAATCTTCCCATATGAAATATTGAAGTTATTTGAAGCTTTCTAAATAAAATTTTATTATTAATTATTATTATTGTTATTAAGTTATTATGTAAAATTCCACACAACTAACAAAAATAAGAAATTTAATCAAATAATTAATGTATATTTATTAAAATATTTGAGAAATTAAAATTTTAATATTTCTTTGATTTTGAATTTGAACACTACATTTGTTTTTAATTAATGTGCATATGAAAAACTAATCAATTGTTTGATAGCTAGTTATTAAGATTGCATAAATTATGCATATGATTAAGTGATAATAATTGTCGGTGCAATCAATCAACAATCTTTTTCTTTGATAAATATATTAATTATCATATGTAAATAATAATAGTTAATGGTCAACTTACCTTAATTTACATCCTAGTTAAAAATATATATATAAAAAATGTTTTAGTAAATTCTGATTGATTGAATTTGAAATACTAGATTCTGAATGACTAAAAATTATGAGAAGAATTTGTTAACCACATGGTATGGTAAACTCAACTTTTATAAAAAAAGATATATAATTTGTAGAAGGTAATTATTTAATGTAATTTGTTATCAAATATTTGTGCATTTCAATAGACCTTGTAAAATGGGTACAGATCCGAATAACAGAACCGAAATTCATAGAACCGAATTCGATTTTGTATCCGAATTAGTTAATTCGATAATGATCCGAAAAGCGATTTGAACCAATCTGAAAATCATCCAAACCGAAAATTATTCGATCCGATTATGATATGAACGTATAATAACCGAATAATAAATTATCCGAAACGAATATGATTCGAAATACGAGATCCGATTTGAATCTGAACTAAAAAAATGGTGAATTTCAATTTTAGTTGAGTTATAATTTTTACAGATCATAATTCACATATATTAAGCCACTTTTAATTCAATAAATTAATCTATTTATATGCAAAATTCATAATTAGAGTAATTTCATGTCAAAAACAACATAGATATTTAATCAATACTTTTGAAAAAGTACTTTATTTTATATTAAAAATAATATATTTAATTATAAGATATTTTCAAAAGTCTTACAAATTTAAAAAAAATTGAATGAGTAATGATCGAAAAGATCCGAACCGAATTTGATCCGAACCAAATTCATCTGATTTTAATTCAAATTTCATCTGATTTTAATCGGAATTAGACCCGAACCGAATCAGATCCAATCCGATCCGAACTATACCAAAAATATATCATAACCGAAAATTGATCTGATCCGAGATTGATCCGATCCGAAACCGAATCGATTATCCGAATGACCAGGTCTACATTTCACTTGTTTATAGCTAATTATATCCTATATATAATTAGCCTAAAAGAGTTACTATAATTTGATCGTCAGGGCTAAAACATTCATCTTCGTCGATTCCTGCCGAGTACAAATCCTAGAAGTAAAAATTAAATCGTGCACATATCCTAAAAGCGTGCACATATCCTAAAAATTAGTAACGACTTTAATTATAATTATAATTTATAAATTAAAATTATATTTAATTAACATTTTAGAAATCAAAATCAAAATTGTAATAAATAAATAAAATTGGAAAAAAAGTTATATAAATTATATCATTTTATATAATAAGCGTAATATGGATCTTATCCAAAACTTTGGTCCTTGTACTGCCAACCCAATAAGGATCGTTGATCTTAAAATAGATGAAATATAACTGTTAGATCTAATATTAAAAAGTGTATTTGATTATTATTAGAATTATATTTAAATACTAAAAAGTATATTTTAATAATATAAACCAAATATGAGTAGGCTTTCTAAGTTGAATAGAATTCTAAATGTAAAATTTCATGATTTCTAAGTTAAATAGAATTGTCAATGTAAAAATTCATAACTTTATTTTCTCTTTAGTTTCAGAGTAGATTTAGTTGAATAATAATTTTTAAACCATCGCTAAAATAAAAATTAGTTTGTGAACTTCGTGTGGGCTGTGAAATCATCCAAATCTAACTTTCAGAACTCAAGCAAAAGTCAAAATAGTAAAGTGGTTGTCCAATAATAATAAAATTTATTATTACTTTTAACTCAAAATTTGGTTATTTCTTTTTCTATGTTTTTCAAATTTAGATTTTTTTATTTTATTTTAACGATACCAAAAATTTGACCGTTGATCTTGAAATAGATGAATGATAACCGTTAGATCTAATATTAAAAAGTATATTTGATTATTATTAGAATTATATTCAAATACTAAAAAGTATATTTTAATAATATAAACCAAATATGCGTAGGTTTTCTAGGTTGAATAAAATACTAAATGTAAAATTTCGTGATCTTTTAGTTTGAATAGAATCGTCAATTTAAAAATTCATAACTTTATTTTCTCTTTAGTTTCAGAGTAGATTCAGTTGGATAATAATTTTTAAACCATCACTAAAATAAAAGTTACTTTGTGTGCTTTGTGTGGGCTGTGAAATCATCCAAATCAAATCTGACTTTTAGAACTCGAGACAAAGTCAAAATAGTAAAATGATTGTCCAAATCTAATAATAAAATTTATTATTACTTTTAACTCAAAATTTGGTTATTTCTTTTTCTATGTTTTTCAAATTTAGATTTTTTTATTTTATTTTAACGATACCAACAATTTGAATAATATCTATTTTACACGTAGTACATATAAGAATATAATGACTGTAGTAGGGATTTTATCCAGAATTTTGTTCATGTAACATCAGAGAAGGACCATTAGATTTTATGATAGATAGATGAGAACCGTTGAATTTAATTATTAAAAAGTGTAACAATTTTAATTAAATATAAATTTAAATTGAGAAGAATTTTTAATGTAAAAATTCCCAAACTTCTCTTTTATTCAATTTCGTGTTTTAGATAGTTTCGTATAGATAATAATTGTTAACCCACCACTAACTTATTTTATTTTATTTTGTATATTTCGCGTTGGCTATAAATAATTTTAGATATAATTTTGTATTTTGTTCAAATATGATATTTAGAACACAAGAGAAAGCGCAAAGAGTAAAACAACATTTAAAATCTAATAAATATCAATTTTTATTTATTTATTTCTGCTCCAATATAATTATTTTGTTAACATAAAAGAATGTTATATTTAATTTGAAAAGATCTTCTTTAAAAATTCAAATTTTATGAATAATATATAATAAATATTTATATTATTTAGAATTAAAAAAATTATCAATATTTCAAGGTTTAAAAGTTTATAGATATTATGAAAATTCGTTGATTAATATAATTATAAAATTTTAAATAAAGTTCGTGCATCACACGAGATATAAGCTAGTAATTTATAAAGCACCCTATGCATTGCACTGATATAAATAAATATAATATTTATTTATACTAAACTATAATAAGTAAATATTAGTATAATTTTTGGTAGTTTGGTTCAACCAAAACAAATTGATCGTTAGATTTTAAATAAATAAACGAGAGTCGTTAGATCTATTCTATATTTAAGTTACTCTATTAAAGGTCTAAGGTTTGAATACTCACAACAACAAAGAATTTATATTATCAGTTCTAAACGCTATTAAAGATCTAATGTTTGAATCCTCACAACAACAAAGAATTTATATTATTAGTTTTAAAAAATACAAGTCATTAATTAAATAACTATGATTATTATGGGTGAGCTCCCAAAATACCCACCAAATCAGTTTTTTTGCCCAAAATACCCACCGGCGGGATGCTCCGTCCTAAATACCCACGGAATACGCATTACAGACATGCGTATACTGTTTTTACAAAGGATGCGCATCTCAGACATGCGTATTCTTTGTAAATGCTTTACGGAATACGCATGTGAGACATGCGTATATTGTTTTTGAAAAAACAAAGAATACGGATCTCAGACATGCACATCCTTTGTAAAAGTTGAATACGCATGTCTGATGTGCGTATTCAGCGGGTATTTTGGGCGGAACATTCCGCTGGAGGGTATTTTGGGCAGTACACCCCGTTTTGGTAGGTATTTTGGGCATTTTCTCGATTATTATTACTAATATCATATCTTAAAACAATTATTAAAAAAACAATTATTTAAAGATTATAATAAGAAAAAAATATGATTTTAAAATAAACCCGTGCATGTTATAAGTTAGTAATATTAAATTATTAATACCCAGGGGACAGACAGTGGGGCATAATAAACTTGAGTTGCTCGAGTTGCAAAGTTCTATTTTATGACACGCATTCATCATCTAATTGTTAGAAAATGGAAAGTTTAAGGCATATTTTAAATATGTTCTTGATGGAATTTCCGGAAACTAACAATTGGAGGTTATTCCTTGTTATGAGGACTTAAACTTTCATGTTTGGATCTAAGACATTTTCTTAGTGAAATCCATAAATAAATTGAGTTGAAATAGGTTGCTTAAAATGGGTTATGTGGGTTGTTTAAGTTGATATAACTTATATCCCACATAAAAATGGTAATGAGAGGTTGGTGGGTTTATATAGAACCATGTGCAATAGTTAGGGGTGAGCACGGGTCGGATCGGTTCGGTTTAGGTTAAAACCGAAACCGAAACCGCATATCCTCGGTTTTTAAAATCCAAAACCAAAACCGCAAACGAAACCGTCGATTCGGTTTCGGTTTTAAAATGATCGGATCGGTTACAATCGGTTCGGTTTCGGTTTTAAAACCGCCTCAAATAAACATAACAAAATAAATAAAATGACTTTGAATTTTTAAGCTTGCAAAGTTACAAATTATTTTTTCGTCTAAAATAAACATACAAAGTTTTCTTAATAAATTATTTAAGTCCAACATGATCCGAGAATAATGAAAATTTAACATGATCTTCAAAAATATTTTCTTTAAAATGTATATAAGACAATGTTAAAAATTCAACATTCTCGAGTCTATCTGAAGTCTTTGTATAAGTAAAGAGTTTTTCCAGGAAAGTCAAGGAAAATCGTCACATCCAAAAATAAAGCAACATATAAAACACCTAGATATAGAAGTTTATTAAACTACGTTTATTAATCAACTATTACAAATTAAAACTTCAAAAACAAGAACAAAATAGTATAATAATTATAAGGAATGTCAGGATCTTTATTAATCTACTCCAATTACTCATAAAAATTGGTCTAGTAGAATATATAATATATTTATTTCTTTATTTTTATTAATCGGATCGGTTCGGTTTTTTTCGATTCGGTTTGGACCTAAAACCGAAACCAAAACCTCAAGAACGGTTCGGTTTTTTAATTTTCGGTTTCGGTTCGGTTTCAACTCGGTTTCGGTTTTTTGCGGTTCGGTTTATATCGGTTTCGGTTCGGTTTCGGTTTTAATTCGGTTTTTTGCTCACCCCTAGCAATAGTAGTGTACAACTACTAAGGCATGCCTCGCTCGCGCACACGCGCGCGCCGCCGTCGCCCGCCGCGCCACGGCTCGGGTCGAAGGGCGATTTAGGCGAATATCTCGGCGTCTCGCGTACGTGAGGCGACCTGGGTGAGGAATTTTATTACCTGTTTATTTAATATTATTTATTGATTTTATTTAACAGTATCAGTATTTATTTGTAACAGCTCAACGAACTGGGTCAGGATTTATATTAAATCCTGATGGACCAGTACTTGGAGTTAAATCCTGATGGTCTAGGTCAGTACTTGATATTTAGTATTAAATGTCATATCTGCAGTTACAATATTTGGGCTATTACGTTTTTTTTTTGTATATTATAAATACAAAACAAAATGTTCGACAAAGAGATAACTCAGAAAACCCTAGCATCATATTCTTCTATGCTCTCTCTCTCTCTCAACACATACCGAATATACATAGGTTTTTGGGCGAACTGAGGTGCAAGTCGTTGTTGATCATTCATATTACTGTGAGTGGATTGATCTGTGTTGTTTTATCCTGGAAGTGATATTGCTGCAACCCAACACAGCGTAAGTGGGGCAATAATCTCTTCAAAAACAGTCAAGACTTCTCTAAGGCTTGGCGACTCAGCTGTTCATTATCTATCAGTACTTGTTAAAAGCTATAGAGAGATAAGTGTTCTTTCTTATTTTGTTATTTACAGTCTCTAATTATTGTCTTGTTTCGACCTTCGTATTTGTTTTGTTACTTGGTGTATTTGCTTGTTCTTGTTAATATAAATATATATATAACTGCCCTATTGTTACCGTCAGTGTTCTAAAAATCGACGATTAATCGGGATTAATCGCTAGACGGCGGGCCACCGAACTGATTAAGCGAAAATCGGTCAATTAATCGTTTTTTCATAAAAACGGTCAAAAATCAGTTGAATCAGTCAAAAATCGGATTAATCGGTCAAAAATCGGGCTAATTATTAAAAAATAGTTAAAAATAGTTAAAATTAAAAATAATAATAAAAAATTTAAAAGGTAGAAACTTGATTAAACAATAGGAAAAAACATTATTTTTGTACATATAATTATAATTTTAGATGCCTAAATCGTAAATTCTCTTAAGTTTTCCTCTTAAATTGATCTCTAATTGAAAAGTTAAACATTCAAAATTTCATTTATTACAATTATATAACATTTTTAGTATATTTGCATAAATATATGATAATAACATATGTTTAGTTAAAATAACGAAACAATTTTATAATTGTATATAAAAAATATTATTAAATTTATTCCGATTAATGATCCGATTAATCATTCCGATTAATCCCTGATTATCCGATTAATCCCTGAACGGTGCCTTCACCGATTAATTCTGATTCCTGCTTTTTACAACACTGGTCACCGTGTAGTTAATGAATTATACCCAACATTAATTATGTATGATAATTGCTGTGAGTTTCCACACAAAGTAAATTTAGCTGGAAAGCAAATTAATGGAAATAGGCTTGTGAAATATTCAGTTTATAACCGATACAATCTGTCATGAAATACCTTGCAACAAACACCTAGCAATCCATCGGAAATTGACTTCTGTGACGAAATTTATCCTGACGACTGGGTTTTCACTATGGCACGCGGACTAACTCCAGTCTGAGAGCTCACCCAATTGCGGTTGATCTCCGTAGATGACTACTTCAATGGATATTAAATGGAAACGAAAAGGAGTACGGTACTTGAGGCTTCAATTAATAAAGAAAACGTAGTGAAAAACTAAGAATAATATCTTTCCTCGGCGATAATAGATGTAAAAGAAGTCTTGATCTAATATAACTCATTGAATAAAGGCAACTTTCCTATTCACAGCTCCTATGTTACAATTTTCCTATTCACATTACCTCAGTTACAATGGAACATCGACCATGTGCATATGTGATAGTTCATTGGTCTGTTTTTTGCTTGTTTACGGGAAGTCCAGTATCATACCCGCACTGCTAAAATATTCACCGGTTTACTTTGGTTATGGTCTGTCTCTATCTTGGCACACTTCATCCTGGAACTTGAGTTGCATCTACATCCCAATGACAGGATAATATACCTAGCACAAACCACCAATCGATATAATACATCCGACTAGGAAAGAAACCAGTTGGTGTAGAATATGGGTGATGGTGATCAGGAATATGACGCCATAGTTTTATTTTTTCCAAGTGCAATCTAACCAGATTACAGCAACATTAACCTAAGAATCTAGGAATGGTGTTCAATGAGCTTCAACTTGCAGTCAAGCTACTAATATCTATTGCTGGTAATACAGTAAACTGACCTCACCACAACCATCGTCTCCTGAGGATGCACAATATTTTAATCTGCAGGTTGGCTCCGCCAATTACAAGAAAATCTTTCCCGTACAACTCCTGCTGCCAGCTATGATCTCAGTGTCTGTTTCATGTATCTAAGAGCAGACCGTAACATTGCTCTAGCTTTCCTGTCTGGGCTGCACCCGGACAAAATCATTTCTTCATATACAGCTGGAACCTGAATTTTAAACTAGTCAGCATACCTAAATACATATAATAGTACTCAGAGTCCAAGAGAACATTTACACTAATGAAACATCTTACACTTCAATTGTAAACTTGAAATGATATGCCATTATTATCTTAACTGAATATTTAAAAGATGAATTATAATTTCGATAGTGGAAAGGTGTAAGGAACCTATCAGATGTACCAAATTACACTTACATGCATGTTGCCTTCACAAATTATAACACCATGTACTGGTTTAGTTACATCGTTTAAAAAAAAACATTTTTAAGGAATTAGATCCTACTTCTTAGCTGTCTCAACACTGTAAGTGCCTCATGCAATCGTATGACACTGTACTACACACATTCTGTCTCCATATGTATAAATACATTACCAGAACAAACCCCAGGTCAATAATCATTAGAGAAAACGATGAAACGAAACAGTTCAAGGTTTTTGAATAAGAAGCATCAAGTTCGCAGAGTCCAGCTCATGAAGTTATAAAACAGTCGAGGGTGGACAGCTCTTTCTAAAGTATAGGAACCCCTAGTGGACACGAGGTTTGCTAAAAAAATAAACAAATTCTGATTGATCGGTGGAGGCTCATTTGGACTGGATATCTTACAACTTACAAGAATAGATGTATGAGGTCCACTTAAATAGGCTTTTTTTTAAGGGCAGGAAGCAGGTATTGTCTTTCGTCAGTGCTACTGGCCCCGTAAAACTATGGTGATCCAATGTGAGAAACTATACAAGTAGCTAAAGTCCTAATTGTCTTATGTTGTGTAGAATAACACTAAACATACTAATACCTCATTAAATTTTTCCACGCGTATTAGAGCTTTCATCAGTGTAGTGTAGGTGACTACATCAGGCTTCATGCCCTGCAATTAAAAACAGTCACTTGACCGTTTGTATTACAAATTAAAAAGAGGTTGTGTCTTTTTGTGATTGTGATATTGTGTGCTATATGTGTGTGTGTGTGTGTGTGAGAGAGAGAGAGAGAGAGAGGGGGGGGGGGGGGGTAAAATTAGTAGAGCGACTTGCATTTTCCTTCATGTATTGCAAGACAGAAAATGCTTCAGCATCCCTTCTATCCTCACCAAAAGCGTTGATTAATGAATTGAGAGCTAGATTACTGGGATTTAGACCATCTGCTCTCATGACCCTAAATGCATTCACTGCTTGCTCAGATAAACCCTGTCAAGAAATGGAGTCAAAACAGTAGTGTTCATACAAGTCTTGATCGAAAATCAAACAGTCCCTTAAATAAAACAGGCAACACAAACACAGCTCAGGGTAAACATACTATATGAATCCCATATTGTCATGCTAGGATATATCATTAAGATTGTAAAGGGGAAACTACACATTGGGCACTTAGGTTGTGATTAATCTGCACAGGAGTAGGATGCCAAATCTTCTTGGTAGTATTAATTTTAAACATGATTCATATACTAAACTCAGATTATGAGGTAAATTGCAATCGGTGATAAAGTAACATATTATGGAGCTTAATAAGTAATGATCTGCAGTGGATTGAGTTCTGAGTTACCAACATACCCTTTGTGCGTAGGCATTAATCAATGCGTTATACATGGTTGGGGATGGTTTCAGGCCTGCAGATTTCATGACCTCTAAGCACTCAATTGCATCATTAAATCTCCCAGACTTCCCATATATATCAACCAGTGTGGTATAAGTAACAACATTAGGCAGTAGACCCTGACTTTGCATCTTCCCCAACAAGTTTTTCACACCATCCCATCTCTCCTGCTCCCCGAAAGAGTTAATCATTATGTTATACGTTGTGGTACAAGGCAAGCACCCCATTTCCTGCATTGCATCAAATAGCTCCTCTGCCTTGTTATGATGCCCAGACTTACAATGGCAGTCTATTAGTGTATTCCACGTAACAGTATCAGGCTCAATCCCTTCCTCCTTCATCCGCTCCAGTGTGGCCATCGCGTGATCAAGACAATTATACTTCCCAAAACTATCAATCATCACATTATAAAATTGCCTATCAGGCTGCACTCCACAATCCTTCATTTCTTTAAGAACTTGAAATGATCTTTGCCACTCCCCTCTATCACGATAGCTAGCTAAAATCCTACTAAACACAAACGAATTAGGCTGCACATCATTAGCTTCCATTTCTTTCAACACGATTCTTGCACTTTCCCACCTTCCCGCATTCCCATAAGCATCAATAAGTAAACTATACGTATGCTCATCTGGCAAAACCCCACTACTCTCCATCTCCGAAACAACCCATTCAGCATCCTTCAACGCTCCCGTCTTCACATACCCTTTCAAAAGTGCATTATAAGCCCTTGTCCTCGGCTTCAATCCACCTTCTTTTAACTCCTCAAAAACCGCTTCCGCCTCCTCAGTCCTCCCCGAATTCCCCAACACCGAAATCACATCAACTAAAGTCGCCGTCTTAGGACTCAACCCAATCCCCTGAATCATCCCCAAAAAAACCATAGCCCTATTCACATCACCAGCTCTCGCAAAACCAACAGTTATATCATTCAACAACTGACCGTCAAGCTCAATCTTATCCATCTCAATTTCGTCATACAATTTCAACAACATTGTCGAATCAATCTTATTACTCCTCGTAAGCGACTGAATAACCAAACTATAATTCACAAAATCAGGCTGGTACCCATCTCTTCGCATTTTCGCCATTAAATTTAGGGCTTTTTCGAGATCATCATTTCTCGCACACGCACCAATTAACGCATTATAAGTTAAAGGCGTCAATGTCTGACGCTGCGACAACAAAAACGCTTCGTAAAGCTTTTCAGAACGGCCTAAAGCATGAATTAAAATAGAATAAAGCAATTCATACGAAAAACAAAGATTGTGCTTCTCAAGCCACGTCACCAATGCATACGCCTTCGAAATCGACGTCGTTTCGGAGGAGAGTGATTTCAGCAGTGTGTGCCAGAGTGGAGCTGGAACAGCTCGGTACGACTCAGCGAGTTCGAGTTCGATAGGTTCTAACTCGGTTGGGGAATTAGAACAAGGTGAGTCGAACTCGGTGGACTCGTGAGTGGAAATGAATTGGAGTAAGGGAGTGAAGTCGTAGCGGCGGTTTGAGAGCGAAGCGACGTCGTTTTGGTCGACGCGGTCGTGGGATAAGGAAGCGGCGGTAGCGAGAGGTGGAGAAGGGAGAGAGTGGTGGTGGCGAGTGAGGGAGAGAGAGGGGAAGTGAGTTGAATGGGAGCGAGTTGGAATCGGTGGGTAGAGAGGGAGCGAGTTCATCTTCTTCTTCTGCGAGATTTTTGGTTGGAGGGAAACCAATGATGATGGTGGTTTTATCCGCTAGATTTTTCTCTTCTCTACTTCAAATCATTAATTTGGGGGCACTGTTGCGACTCGTCAAAGTATTTAATTTGTTAAACAAATTACAAACTACCCTAAAAACCCGTGCGAAGCACGGACCTGCTTATTTACTGAAATAATTTTTCGCACGAAAATGTATATATATCGAAACAATTTTGTAATTAAAATTAATTTTGAATTTATCTTATATTTGTATAAATTTTTTTTAATTTTTTTTAATATTTAATAAGATTTCACAAAATTTGGAAAAAAAATCTATAAAATAAAGATCAAATTATTATTTTCATTTGACAAAATATTAATTTAGTTTTAAATGTCGTGAAATGCATTTTATCAAATTCAACAATTAAATATAATCTAAATGATTATTTTAGTATAGTTGTTCATATATGATATGGATGTATCTAAACTAATGTGTTTTTAACGAAATGACAATATACTTGTAAATAAAATATAAAGTTGGTCAGGTACGTAAGACTACACACCGTGATCACATCTTAAAATCTTTTAGTCTAAAGTCCGTATATAACATTAGTGTATGTAAATTAATATGATAACGTAACTGTGCCAAACCCAAGGCTTTGGGACTTGTTCATAGTGAGTATTATTGATATTAAGAACAAATAGAAACAATGTAAAATTTGAAACACGGTCGAACTATTGTTCTTGTTGCAATTATAATCAGGTTTACCGGAGTTTTCTATGTTGGAGAAAGTATAATTTGTAAATAGGTATTTTGCCTTAGTAGTTGTTGTTTGTTTTTCAGCGATCAATTGATTTGGTTTTTTTTATTTTTTTGCAGTCTAGAATATAAATCGTTAAATGCACACAATGTTGTTGTAATATAATCGAACACATGTGAATGAGATAGAGGATTTTAAAAAGAAGCTGAAGGTTGGTGCATCTTTGCACACTCTCACAAGACAAATACTTTGGGAGATGAGCACCTATTGTAATATGGAGTATTCATATCACGTGTTTATTTTTTTAACTTGGGAACTGATTTCGCACTTCTCTCTTGTGTCCATCACTGTATTAAATTATATGAACACACTTAGTACTTTAATAATATGTTTGGAATGTCGTTTTACAGTTACAAATTTTAATCCAATTTTTTTTATAAATGATCATCGTGTACTAATAATAATGTATTTTAACTTGACTATATATATGTATTTTATGTAATTAATTAAGCGTTAATAATATCGAATTCAAAATTCAAATCTCATTTCGATTAATTTAATATATATACATATATATTGGCGACCGGAACGCCCTTAAATTCATATATATATATATATATTGAAATCGTAGATCCAACCATATATTTGAAAAAAGATTACATAATTGTTTTTGAGTATATTAACTTATGTACAAATTGGCATGGTTAATGATGCAATTTATAATTTATAGGATATAAAATTTGAGTCTTTGTCTACTTGATACAAATAAATATTATTTACAATATAAAAGTAATTCTATTATTTTTGGGTCAATTTTAGAACAAGTTGTTTTCGTGCTTATTTATTTATGTTTTTTTATATGTTATTATTTAAGAGATAATTGAAATAGAGTCCAAAATTTAAATCTCATATATATTAATTTGATTAAATATTTTTCGATCCAAACTCCTTTAAATTCACATTGTGTTTTTTTTTTAAATCGTAAATGCAATCATACAAACGAAACAGTAGTTACGTAAAAATTGTTAAATGTATTAATTAAGTTACTTACAAATTACAAATTAGTGCATAGATGATGCAAATTGTAATTTATATATAAAATATATGAACCACTATCTATGTATAGTTGCATGGTTACATTTGCAAAAAACAAAATATGTTATAGATGAAAACATTCGTCTACTATTTTTAAAAACATTTAAAAGAAATTAAAACATTCGGCTATATATGTATTATTTCGACCGAAACGTTCTTAAATTCAAATTATTTTTCTTAAAAAAATTGTAAGTTCAATCATATAGATGAAAAGATGACGTAATAATTATCGAGTATATTAATTTATGAAAAAATTTATATGATAGACGACGCAATTTGTAATCTAATACGATATAAAGTTCAAACCGTTATATATTTAATGCAAATAAATAAAATTTATAATATTAAAATAATCTTATTTTCTACGGGTGAAATTTATAATATTTTGTGTAATTTGTTATTTTTGTACGATCTTTTCTTTTAGTACCGTTAGATTTACAAAAAAAATATGAAAAATATTTATGTAAATCATTTGTGTAGATAGATTCCCTATCTTGCGAAGTAAATTACAAAATTGTCGGTATATAACATAGGCGATGCAGTCTTAACATTGTCAGATATAAACGTAGGGCTGAGACTTATTACAAAATCTATTAATATTATTTAAAAGTCATCCATGCGGCGTCTCACTCAATTTTTTTACTTTTAAAATTTTATAAAAAATTTATACTCTAATCTTATATGTTATCTATAATCTTATTATTATGTAGAAATTATACGTTATCTATAATCTTATACTCTTTTAAAATTTTATTTTTTATATCAATCATTTAAAATAAAAGAAAGAGAATCGTAGAGTATGCTCAATCCATTAAAATATTTTTGGTAATTATATACAATGCAATATTTTATAAATAATATAAACCAACATTTTATTTATTTAAAAATAAAAAATTATAAAAAAGAAGATGAGAGAAGAAGAGAAATTAACATTAATAAGATTTTAAAGAAAACTTAAAACAAAATGTACTATGCTACTTATGCATGAGCTTGATTAGAGAAGATTAATGGTTCAATTTACTACACTAACATAATCTTATCTACTATTTGCATAAATATAAAAGAGTTGACGTTTTTGTAATTTTTTAGCATGTAGGGGCAAAATCATAAATTCAAGGTATTAAAATGACATATATCAATAATTTAAATTGATAAAAGAGAATTGTAGATTATGTTCAATTGCTAAAAATATTTATTATAACTATGTATTGTGCAATATTCTAAAAATAATATAAATCAATGTTTATTAACTCAAAAAATAAAAAAATTGGAAGAAGAGGTGGTTTATCTAATAAGAGTTTGAATATAAACTCAAAACAAAGTGTAGCACAGTTGGTTATGACATGAGTTTGACATGGATATGTTAAGGGTTCGATTCCCATCATTAACATAATTTCACAATTTTTACATTTTTATTAAAGAATGGTATTTTTGTAATTTTAGAAAATATAAGGGTAAAATCGTAACTTCACAGCCATTAAAATGGCAAACTTTGCCCTTTGTTGGCTTTTAATATATAGAGAAAGATTTATGTCGAGTCGGTAAATTTGTGGAAATGAAAACAAAAATTTTCTATTACGTAAAATTAAATGTTTATCATTTCAATTTTTTGATCTATCTTGAATTCTTGATTTAAGTGGATTGATAAAAAAATACTCACTCAGTCCCCCGCTCGGCACGCATTTTAAGCCTTCTATAAAATATATTTTCATAAATTATTTTAAATATTTTTTTCTTCTAAATAAAAGTATAATGTTTAAATTTTTATTTAGAAAAAGAAAATTTTGAAAATAAGTTGTAGAATTATATTTTATAGGAGTCTTAAAATATGTGTCAAACAATGTAAAAAAAACTGTAAAAAAATGAAAGGGACAGAGGGAGTATCAAACTGTTACTATCTTCGTCTTACTCATTTTTATACAATTTTTTCTCAATGATTGACACGTATTTTAAGGTATATATAAATTATATTTGTACAACTTATATTTAACGTATACAATTGAGTGGGACGAAAAAAGTATGTTTTTTTTGAACGTTTTTACAATTTCATTATCTTCTAAAAATATTTAAGATTTGAAACCAAAAGCAGTCGGATGTAACTTTGATTTTCACATTTTCTTTGAAACGAAATTGAAGTTTTAGTTGTACTAGCGTTTTGTCTGTGCTTCAAACCGAGCTTTATTTTTATTTATTTAATATTTTTGTATCATTTGTTTATCTTATATTTTCATTATTTTGGAATATTAATAATATTAATATTACCTAAGAAGATTAGAAATATTAATAATAATAATAATTAATATTTTTATTATTATTATTATAATATCATGTTAGCTCCCTCAATGTTTCTTACATTTTTTGATGTTACTTACGTATCTCATGGTCAAATAATACAATATGAATGTTGAATGATTTCGATCGAGTCACAAGTGAAACTCGAAGTGGTACTTATATAAATACTAGGATTATTGCCCGCTTCGCATGGTTGAGTCAAAATTTTTGTTTTAAAATTTAATTTTATTTGCATGTTGGTTAATATATTTTCTTATTAATTTATGTAATTATTTTTTTGCCTGAAGGACCTACTTTTATTTGAAAAAATCCAAACCTCGTGATTAATTTTTTTTTTTTTTTGAAATGAATAATTGTAAAAAAAATTCGTTATTAATATCACTGTATATAAGATGCAATTTTCAATAAAGCCTTTAATATCACTGTATCTAGTTTGACTTTTTTTGAATTTTTTTTTGTTATTGGTCGTACATTTTCCTATGTCTTAGGCAGTTATTTTTTCTGACCGGTTTTAATGTATGAGTTACTTTATGTCGTTAAATAAGTCCACCTAATTTCTTCCTATATGTAACTGTCCTCATTTTGTTTACTTGAACACTTTTTTTCACTCATTTTGTTTTTGTCTTCTGAAGCCATGAAACCTACCATCAAATTTCATATAATTGGTATGGTTAATTTAAAAGTGTAAATTTAGTTAAGCGTGCATATTTTTTAATTAACTTAAAAAATTTGTATTATTATTAGAAAATCAAGACTTCTCGGCATCGTCTTTGGCCATACCTCGATCTATATATTTAAAATATTAAGACCATGGTTATCAGTATTTGTCACAAAGTAGTATAGTAATAGTTGAAGCTTAATGTGGACTTAATTAGAGAATATGGTTATCAATCTTTCTCACATGTACCATTATAAGTATGATACTTAAATTTGAAAACATAATTAAATTTGATGTATGAAAGAGAGTAGAGAGTTGTATTTGAATTTCAAAATTCAAATTGAATATGGATGGCGGAGCGTTTCGGTGAAATTTGTAGAATAATTTGAATTCTTGATAGTTGTGTATGATCTCTGTCTCCGTATGCAGCCGGTTTGCCAACCTGCAATAGCCAGTTATCCGTATAAGTCATAGTGGTCAAGTGGCAATTATAAATAAATACAGAGGTTGTAGGAGGGTATAATGATAAAAGGCAATGTAATTGACCTTCAGACTTTATAATTTAAATAGATTTATATAAACATTGATTCTCAGTTAAAAAAATTATAGAAAAAATAAATTCTCAATACATCATGACTAATTAAGCAAATGTGAATTTTGGGTCTCTATCTCAATGTACAAACCTTAAGATGAGATGAGACATTCATTACCTGTATCTTGCTCTATTAATAGACAGCTCTAATAATAAAAAGACTAATAAAAAGACTGAATCATTACATTGTAACCTCCACATAGGACATAATAAAACTAAACAAAGAACATACACCCATGATAATACTAAACAAAAAACTTAAAATCAGAAAACTACAGCATCAAACTAACAACCTCAACAATAGAGCAAAACTTAATAAACCATGACATGTAACAACATTTGTGAAAGTTAAAGGTGAATACCTTTTTAAGGTGAAATGCAGAAATAAAGCAAGACTTCTCTGCATAAACATTAAAATTACTGTTAGTTTACATCAACAATATTGCCGCATAAATCCTTAAACCAATTATATCAACAATAAACCAATTAAAGTCTCTTGAAACTAATATCAAGCAGTTGTTATGCAATCCTCCAAATCATATTACAAAAGCAATTCAAAATATGCTAGGACCATTAATCAAACACGTAGTCTCCAAATACTATATCGCTTATTCAATGACGAAAAATTATACACACATAAGATAAAAAATTAAGACGATAAAGTTCAAATTGTAAAAAGTAGTTACCTGATTAAGTATGATTATCACCAACTTCATCTCTCACTATCTTGGTATTATCATCACATCAATTTGAACAATGTAAAGGAAAATTATAAATACAAACATATGTAAGAATTATATTACAGTTGAGAGAGACAGAGACAGAGAGATTGCAAAACCTTATAATAATATTGAAACGAAATACAAAAAAAAAAAAATACAATTCCTCCAAATTGTATAGGATAGATGATATTGTCCGAAAAACTCCCAAATAATCTGCAAAAAATAAATAAATATAAGATGTTTTTCAAATAAAAATTAACAACAACGAAATGAAAGATATTACAGAAAGATAACAAAAAAGCATTCATATAAATTGTATATATATACATATACATGAGAGAGAGAGAGAGAGAGAGAGAGAGAGAGAGAGAGAGAGAGAGAGAGAGAGAGAGAGAGAGAGAGAGAGAGAGAGAGAGAGAGAGAGAGAGAGAGAGAGAGAGAGAGAATATAAAAAATTAAGACATAAGACATGAGAGAGAACTTAGTTTCAGATTAATATTCAAATTTCAAATTTGAAATTTAACATCGCCTATCTCGAAATCTGGGATTAAGGTATGATACATCGGTCTGAAGAAACGGTAAGTCTGTGTATCAGTAGTTTCAAACCTGATAGCAAGTACTCACATTTCGAAAAAGTTACTAAGAACACAACATTAGTAAAATTTTATATAAACTACCTGATTCGTGTCTCTTATCTTCGTTCTCATACCTCTTTTCATTTTTATCATCATATCCATCTGAAACAAAGAAAAAAGATATATAAACATGTTAGTAACCATCAAACACCTACAAAGAATAATAATTAAAAACTCTCTTAAACTTCATTCAAGAATTTGGTTTAGAAAATTCTCACAGAACATGGTTGAAGTTAAAATTTTTAATATATTTCAAGTTTCTTTAATATTAGAATATATTCTCACAGAAATTATCACCAAATTATCAACAAATGTTTCTTTAATATTAGAATTTTTTTCATCAAAAGTGTTAAGGGGGATCCTCTTATTAGTTTTCTCATGATATTAGAAGTCTCTACACATCAGAATCAATACATTTTGATGGTATAATCAAGCAAGAAAGTTATCCCAATTCTCTTAGAATTCACTATCAAGCTTAGATTAATAACACTAATTTGGAGGGATGGACAATTTTAATCATACACTTGAGAGCTCTCTCACAACTTTAATCCTACACTTGCATTATAAAAAACTCAAACAGGATCCTATTGATAAATTATAAACAAAACACTATGCACAATTTTTAAAAGCTACATACTAACACAACATTATAATCGAAAGGAAAGCTATTTCAAATCATTAGAAATTACAACATTAACAAACATTTGAATCATATCATCATCATCATATATGTACGTGTATATCAATTGTTAAAAAGCACAATATAATCAAATATAACTTTAATCAAACACCTTACATGTAGTCATTCAAACGCCTTACATGCCTTTGATTACCTTTAATATTAGTGAGAATCATCACCTCTTTTGCAAGTAAATCCTCATACACTTGATCTCCGGCTACCAAGCTGACAAATTCATCATTTAAAATTCATTAGTTCAAAATTTTTGAATCATATACAGTACAATTAAGTCACACCAAGATCAAGAATAATTAAAAGGAAAAAGAATGAAACAAATTAAGAAGTAACATAGAATTCAAGAAAATGAGGTACATAAAAGAGGGAGAGAAGAATGAATTCAAAATTTGAGATACAAAGAGAACATAATTCAAATTTCAAAATGAAAGGTGTGAGAGAAGTTTAACCATTTGTCTTTTTGAAGTATGTGCAAGCGTGTGTATCTGTATATTGAACAGTGAGGCTCACCGTAGAAATCAAAATGTCAGATGGCAAATGTTGTAAATACGGTTAATTATAGGAGGATAGAATAGTAAAAATGCAGTCAAATAGCCTTCAGGCTTTATAATTTAAATAGATTAGAAATTAAATACATTAACACAGTAACCCTAATCCGCAAGCTAGATATTTCAAAACGATACACACATATATGTATAGGTTCCGCATCTTACTCGTTACAAAATTGATATAAAACACTAGTCGACTAAGCCGCTGCGGCCTTATAAAATATTTTGTTAAACCTTAAAATAGATATTACTTAACAAAAAAATTGAGAATAAAAAATCTATATATTATACGGAAAGAATGGGAAGCGGAGATAAATCAGATTGTGAGTAAAACAATTTCATATCAATAAAAGATTGTGCTATCAAAATAATACTTAAAAAGATTGTAAGTATCTAAAAATTGTATATATCAAAAACACAGTAATTTTATTCACATTTAGGGAAGTTACTTTAGATGTATCTCGGGTTCCGTTTTCTTTTATGTAAATTGGTGAATACAACATGCACGGTAAAAATTAAATATACGTAGATAATAAACAAATTATTTCATAATTTTTTTTATTTACATCGATTTGTGCCATGTTGTTCGGCCTATAACTGCTGCACTAAATATGCAAATATTTTTGACCGAAAATATATATTCAGCAAACTATGATCATTCTTTAAGAACTCAAGCCTAAAAGTTAAATTTTAAACTCCTTTCTAAAAACTAATTAAACTTCATGAATGGTAAATTAATTTGAAAAACATGAAAATCTTACATTCAGAATGTCACATAATGGATATAGGATGCAAGGCACCGACTCCACAAAACTATTTAACCTTCACATATTGGTTTTTAGTCTCACAAAATAGTGACGCATGCATATTGCTTCTTTATTTTACCTTTCCAACTAATAAAATTAAACATTGAACCAATTTGAAATATACTTTGGGGTATCACAAAAAAGTTGACTTATAACTTAAAATGAGTAAGTGTCATATAAGTGATAAGTTGATGAATTTTTATAAGTTATACGGGTGTTTGGATAAATTTACTTATAAGTTAGTTAAGAGTTTGCTAAATTAAATTTGAAAAAATAATTATTAAATACAATGATTTCAACACTTGCATTTTAAATTAAAAAAATATTAAAATATACTTGACTCAAGTATATTAACTTAAGCAACACTGCCAACCAAAAGGATTTGTACAAACGTATTTGAACACATAGATAAAAACAATAAAAAAGAAAATTTTGGCAGTAGACACGTAAATCCTGTACCAATGACCAAACATATACATTAAGGAAGATGATGATTAAGAAGTTAAACTCGAACCCAAACATTAATGAAATCAGAAGATATTTGAGTTAGAAATCATGATAATCATCATTAAGAACGTAGATAAGTAGAACCTAGAAGTGACTACTTTAAGTTAGAAATCAACATAAAACACATTTGTGTGATTCATCCTACACCGTCTAAGACCCATCCACAAATGGTTCATCAAACACCATCTAATTTTTAGAGTGAAGCGTTCATATAGAGTTCCCAGTCTGTTTGTCCACAATTATTAATTCAGTATGTCTTTAATGCACATTCACCCGATATACTCTGCTTATTGTAATGGACATTAAGATTGATGGAATTAGAGGCTTCATGTTGTAGTCTATCTTGCACCTGGGATAGCAGTGGCCTAATGCTTGAATATAAGTGAATGATTCCGATACTTTTTTCTCAATAATCGAGAAGAGATGCAATTTAAGTAAGATTAAGATCTTTGTAACATGTTGAGAAGTTGATCTTAACGTTTTACAAATAATAAAGTGTCAACTCATCAACGTCAATCTGGCACCAAATAACTTTACGGGTTCTAACAATTTAACGGTTTAAGATAATAACATAAAAAGCTATATAGTGCAATTCGTAGGACTGAATACATGTTCACTTCATAAACCACGTTTCAAGGTTTTTCTTCTTCTTTTATCAACATGTTTATAGGGCAAAAAGTGCAAAAAAGAAACACATCACATAAAAAAATACTTACACCGTGAAGAAAAAATAGACACCGTGAAGAAAAACAGACAGAGACGACAATTAAAATAATGGAAACAATAGATCGAATGATCGATGATGAAATTTGCGATAGTCTCTATAAATCAAACATAAGTTGATTGTGGATGCATGTATTACTTGAAACTGCCTCAACGAAACTAAAAAGGGCCTGCAAAAATAACATAAGGCCAACTAAGCTTCACATCGAAAAGTTGATAATTAGGAAGGTTTAGATATTATACCAATATTCTGCTAAACATGCTTCAACCCAAACAAAAACAAAAAAAATCACAAACCGAGAACAAATTCTTACACAATCTATTTATGGCTAATACTATTATAGAAACCTAAATTATTAACCTGATCATGGCAAAACATGAATAACAGCTGCAACACAATTCCTGCACAATTTATTTGTGGCTAATACTACCATAAATATATGAACTACTCACCTCAACGGTAGAACATGAAGAACAACTGCAGAGCAATTACAATCTCAAAAAAAAAATTAAGATAAACAAATCAAAATAGAGTAATAAGTGCCTAGAGATTTAAATGTTAGTACTGTATGAACCCTGAAAAAGAAACTTACGGTTGTGCTCTTGTTGGGTTATATTGATCGGCTTTATTGAAAACTTGAGTGCAAATAAGGAATATGTTCCCTAAAAATTAGAATGTAAATAAGTAAATTTAATTTTATTAAATAGATAAATATTTTTCGGATGATGGGAGAGCTACTGGAGTTTTCCTTTATATATATAAAGAAGAAGATAAAGATAAAGATAAAGAAGATAAAGATAGAGATATAATAAAAATGGTATATAATAATAAAATTTGATTAAATTAAAATTTTATGTCAACTTGTCTCTAATAAATATTACCTTTTCTACAATTTAGGAGCTAAAAAAGAAAAAAATTATTTTTATTATTTAAAATAGAGGAAAGATTGTATATATAATAATAAAATTTGATTAGGTTTATAATTTTATGTCAACTTGTCTCCAATAATTGTTACCTTTTATACAATTTAAAAGACAAAAAAAGGAAATTTCCATTTTTAATATTTAAAATAGAAGAAAGATTGTTCATATAGTAATAATAAATGTTAATTAGATTTATAATTTTATGTCAACTTGCCTCATATAAGTATTACCTTTTTTACAAATTAGGAGCTAAAAAGGAATTTTCAAATTTTCATATTTAAAATAGATGATATGGTTAGAAAAGTAATTATAGAAATATAATTGACTATTCAACGGAAAGGCTGGTATTTAAGGCCCGACACCCTAATTATTCATTAATTTCGTAATTAATGAATAGGGAAAACATACAGCTCATGAAAAGAGCCCAAATTATGGAAAATTAGTCAAAGAAGGATCTGGAATCTCAAGTAAAGGCAATCAATGAGTCATAACCTTTATCAACAAGGAAACAAATTCTTCAGCAAGAAATACAATACTTATCCAATATCAAAAAGAAGACTTATCTGTTAAGTCTCCTAAACGTACCATAAATACAAGGCTCCAAACGCCTATATAAGGACTCTGATCCTACAATCAGAACTACGTCTTTGGCTTGATTCTCAATAACGATTTGAGATACGTAGGCATCTTGTGAGGACCGGTTTAGTCCGGATACACGAGTGCAGCCATAAAAGCTCGAAGCTCATTAAACCTTAGCATTAATTACACAAGCACGTTTTTTAACCCATAACATTTGGCGCCGACTGTGGGGAGACAACATCAACCATGGAAAACACACGAAGAACAGCTCGGGATACTCAAACTCCCGATGATCGCCCCATCACCTCTGAGGCTGATCAGCCACCGCCGACTACCGGCACACAAGGGGCGAATATCCCCACCAACACTCAAGGACCGGAAATCCCGATTTCGGTTGAAGGGACGAATCCCCTGCAGATGGTCATTCATGGATCTAATCCACAAGAGACCGTTCACCAGCAACCAATCACGACCTCTCCGCTGCTCATGAGTGCACCAAGGAGCCTTCAACTCCATACTACTGATCTCCCTCAATACGCGAATCAGACTTTGGGGATGCCAAGCTATGGCATGCCCCCTCGACCCATGGCGGGCGGTAGTGGAACTAATCCAATCTACCATGAGGCATATGTGCCCCCTTATATTCAAGGTCTGGGACCCCAAAATCAACAAACTCGTCAGACCCCTCTCATTCAAGATTACTCTGGCCCATACACTGAGGATGAGGGTTATACAACTGGGGAGGATGTCGCCCCAAGAAGGAGACGTTCTTCACAGACAAATCGGAAGCAACCCCAGCAGCCAATGAGGCAGAGACTGCAAGGCTCAAAAAACTCCTTGCTGAAGAAGAGGCCGCCCAATCTCGGGGCCGAACGACTGAAGGAATCCCGATAATCAACTTGGATCCACCAAGAAGGACCAAGAGGGCTGAAGCCCCAAGGGGTGATCCTAGTATTCTGTTGCCCCTAGGAGATCCTGATGATCCTACACCACCGTTTACTCAAGACATCATGAAAACGGCTATATCCAGAAAGTTTAAGATGCCTTCGATCAAAACCTATGATGGAACGGGAGATCCCGCAAATCATGTAAGGACCTTCTCCAATGCACTGCTGTTGCAGCCAGCCAACGATGCGGTCAAGTGTAGGGCGTTTCCACAAACCTTGGCAGGCATGGCCCAACGTTGGTATAGCCGTCTACCTCCCAACTCTATTGGGTCCTTTAAGGAACTAAGCAAGGCTTTCATCAATCAGTTCATTAGTGGAAGGGTGCATGAGAAAAGTTCTGCATCACTCATGGCAATACGTCAAGGAAAGAATGAAGCCCTAAGGGACTACATCAATCGATTCACTCGGGAGGCTTTGAAAGTCCCGGACTTATATGACAAAGTGGCTATGATAGCCCTGCAACAAGGAACCACTGATGACCACTTCAGGAGGTCGTTGGCTAAACATCCACCAGAGAGCATGTTGAAGCTCCAAGATAGAGCCGGAAAGTACATCAAGGCTGAGGAAAGCATGAGAAAGTATGAACCCACCGCTGGCGACAGTGGAAACTCAAAGAAAAGAAAAGAAACTCAAGAGTACGACGTTAAGGAAAAGTTCCCCAGAACATCAAAGAACTCCGATTCTCCCCCCAAGAGAAACAATTTTGGGCCAAAATTCATAGAATATGCAAGATTGAATACTCCCAGGAGTCAAATTCTGATGGAGATAGCCAAGGAAGAAGATATCAAATGGCCAAAGCCAATGAGGGCTGATTTGTCCAAACGGAACCAAAATCAATTTTGTCGGTTCCACAAAGAAGTCGGTCATGACACCGACGATTGTAGGCAATTGAAAGATGAGATTGATTTTATGATACGAAGAGGAAAACTCAGCAAGTTCACTAAGGATGGAAGCCAAGGGAGCCAAAGGGGGAACTATGAAAGGAAGGATTATGATAGAAGGGACAACGATCAAGATCGGAATCCCAAGCCCCGAGGGCCAGTGATCAACATGATATTCGGAGGGCCAACTGCTGCTGGGTCCTCCCGAAACTCAAGAATGGCTTATGCCCGAGAGGTAATGACTGTGGTTGGAGAAGCACCGAAACGTGCCAGAACAGAAGTGTCAATAGGTTTTGACGATTCAGACTTAGAAGGGGTGAAGTTCCCCCATGATGATCCTCTTGTCATAATACCTGTGATAGGCAACTCCGAAACAAAAAGAGTCTTGGTTGATAATGGAGCTTCAGTGGATATCTTGTTCCACGATGCCTTTATCAAGATGGGTTACACAGACTCTCAGTTAACACCCTCAAATATGCCTATATACGGATTCAACGGGGTGGAATCAAAAGTGGAAGACACTATCCAACTCCCAATGACTATGGGGCAAGGGATGAATACGTCTACTAAGATGTTGAACTTCATAGTTATAAAAGCGACTTCAACCTACAATGCAATCCTGGGAAGGACTGGTCTTCACGCGTTCAAGGCTGTTGCCTCATCTTATCATCTAAAAATCAAGTTCCCAACGAGGAATGGGATTGGTGAAGAACGAGGAGACCAAAAGATGGCTAGAAGTTGTTATGTAGCCGCGTTAAGGCCTGATGGAACCGGGGGGCAGGTTTTCCCTATTGAAGACATGAACACTAGTGACAATGAGGACCGAAGAGGGAAACCAGCTGAGGATTTAATCCCAATTCCCTTAGTCCCGGGTGAACCAGAGAAGGTGACTTATATTGGGGCACTACTGCCCGAACCATTGAAGAGCAAACTCACGTCTTTTCTTCAAGAAAACAATGACGTTTTTGCTTGGACAGCGTCCGACATGCCAGGGATTGATCCCCAATTGATATCTCACAAATTGAATGTGGATCCAGAAAGGAAGACAGTAAAACAAAAGAAAAGAAATTTTGCTCCAGAGAGGCTTGAAGCCATTAAACAAGAAGTGAATAAGCTTTTGGAAGCTGGATTCATTGAGGAAATCCAATTCCCAGAATGGTTAGCTAACCCCGTGATGGTTAAAAAGGCTAACGGAAAATGGAGGATGTGTGTCGACTTCACTGACTTGAATGACGCATGTCCTAAGGATTGTTTTCCCTTACCAAGAATTGATGCATTAATAGATGCTACAGCTGGGCACGAGATGCTTAGCTTCATGGATGGCTTCAGTGGATACAATCAAATCAAGATGCATGAGGATGACATCGCCAAAGTATCGTTCATTACTGAATTTGGTGTTTTCTGCTTCTTAGTCATGGCATTTGGACTTAAGAATGCAGGGGCAACATATCAAAGGTTGGTAAACAAAATCTTTGAGCACCTAATTGGAAAAACCATGGAGGTCTACGTGGATGACATGTTAGTCAAAAGCCTCGATAAGGCTGAACACATTAAGCACCTCCGAGAGGCATTTGAAGTGCTAAGGCACCACAAGATGATGTTGAATCCAGCTAAGTGTGCCTTTGGTGTAGGCTCGGGAAAGTTCTTAGGCCTGATGGTTTCCAAGAGAGGAATCGAGGCTAATCCCTACAAAATCAAAGCGATCCTAGACATGGAACCGCCAAGGACTGTCAAAGATGTCCAGAAATTAACGGGAAGAGTGGCAGCATTGGGGAGATTCATCTCCAAGTCAGGAGAGAAGTATTTACCCTTCTTCAAAGCACTCAAAAAAGTGAAATTTTTTGAATGGACAACTGAAAGCCAAGAGGCCTTTGAGGCCCTGAAGAAATACATGGCTGAGGCACCACTATTGGCAAAACCCAAGCCAGGGGAAACTCTCTACTTGTACTTGGCAGTTTCTAACACAGCCCTTTGAGCTGTACTGATAAAGGAAGAATTGAAAGTGCAGAAGCCTGTCTACTATGTGAGTAAGATTCTTCATGGGGCAGAAATAAACTACTCAACGATTGAGAAGTTTGCCTTAGGCTTGATAATGGCCTCAAGAAAGCTACGCCCGTACTTCCAGGCTCACAAGATAGAGGTCTTGACTGATCAACCTCTAAGAAACATCTTGCATAGCCCTCAAGTTAGTGGAAGATTGATCAAATGGGCTATTGAATTGGGCGAATTTGACATCAAGTATAAGCCTCGAACGGCCGTAAAAGCTCAGGCACTTGCTGACTTCATGGTTGAATGCACCATTAACAACCAAGAAGTCGGGGGGCAGGAAGTAATAGTGGAAGATAAGAAAGATCAAGAAATGGACTTCAAAGAATATTGGGTGCTCTATTTTGATGGAGCATCAAAAACAAAATCAAGTGGAGTTGGTTTAGTGCTACAAAGTCCTGATGGATTCCTCATTGAGTATGCACTAAAACTTGACTTCCCAACGACAAACAATGAGGCTGAATATGAAGCTCTGATAGCTGGCTTAGGGCTGGCTGGAGCCTTGAGGGTCAAAACTCTAAAAGTATGTGGAGACTCGAGGCTAGTGGTTTCCCAAGTAAATGGGGAATTTGAGGCCAGAGATGAAGTCATGGCCAAGTACTTGAAACTTGTTAAGGCCATCATGACTCAATTTGACGAATGCTATGTGGAGCACATTCCAAGGGAAGAAAACATAAAGGCTGATGCCCTGTCTAAGTTTGATTCTTCTGAAATTGAAAACTATGCAGGGAGTGTATACTTCCAAGTCTTGAAAACCCCAAGCATCAACGGAAAGTTGGTAGCACCCATTGATGTTGGCAACTGTTGGATGGATCCCATCAAAACTCATCTGGAAACTGGGTGGCTACCCAACGATACTTCAGAAGCACGAAAGCTATACATCAGAGCACTAAGGTATACCTTGATTGAGGGACTCCTATACAAGAAGTCTTTCATCATTCCATATCTGAAATGTTTGAGACCTCAAGAGGCAGAATTGGCCCTAAAGGAAGTACATGAAGGAATCTGTGGGCAACACTTGGGGGGCAGAGCCCTTGCTCATAAAGTCACCCGTCTAGGTTTCTATTGGCCAAGCATACTTGCTGATGTTAAAAGCTATGCGAAGAAGTGTGAACGGTGCCAGAAACATGCACCAGTGGTTAGACAACCACCAGAGATGATGACATCCATTAACTCACCTATCCCCTTTGCTATGTGGGGAATGGATATACTCGGGCCATTTCCAATGGCAAGTGCTCAAAGAAAGTTCTTGATAGTAGCAATCGACTACTTCACCAAGTGGATTGAGGCTAAACCCTTAGCCAAGATAACCACCAAGCAAGTAATGCAATTCTTCTGGGAAAATGTGATATGCCGATATGGAATTCCACGAATCCTGGTCACGGACAATGGAACTCAGTTTAACAACGATGAGTTCAAGAAGTATTGTGATGAGAATGATATCAAGTTGCGCTTCACTTCTGTTGCCCATCCTCAAGCGAATGGGCAAGCTGAGGTTGCAAATCGAATTATCCTGGATCGACTAAAGAAAAGAGTTGAACGCTCCAGAAACACTTGGGTAGACAAATTACTCCCCATACTTTGGGCATATCGTACTACTTGTAAAGTCACCACCGGGGCAACTCCATTTCTATTGGCTTATGGAGCAGAGGCAGTGGTCCCGGTGGAGATTACTCACACCTCCCCAAGAGTTGAGGCTTATGAACCAGAAGAAAATGAAGAAGGCTTGAGGCTAGCTTTGGATCTAATTGACGAAGTTAGAGATGAAGCAAACGCCAAGATAGTTGAACATCAAAAGAAAGCCTCTTTCTACTACAACCTAAGGGTTAAAGAAAGGTTCTTTCGTCAAGGAGACTTGGTTCTCAGAAAGATTGAAGCATCCGGAGTTGGACAAAAAGGCAAGTTGGCCCCAAATTGGGAAGGACCATATCGCGTGAAGAACGTATTTGGTCGAGGCTCATATAAGCTAGAAACCCTTGAAGGGCATGAGGTGCCAAGGACTTGGTATGCCTCCAATTTGAAAGTTTATTATGTTTAAGGTGTTTCCTAGGAGGACTCACTACTATGAATAAGGTTTGATAAAACCAACCCGAGTTCTTAAACTTGGGTACTATGTAAGGGTTGATCCCATTTTCAAGTTATGAATAAATTCAGTATTTTCATGTTTTAAAGCTTATATACTATGAGTGTTGACAAACATTCAAGAAGCAAGAAAACAACACAAGCCATGAATGGCCACAAGAAATAAATAAGGCTGGATAAAAACTTAAATAGAAAAGTTAAGTTAAGCCCGTAGGCTGAAAGTACATAAACAAAAGTACAAGCCATGATGGCCAAAAGTGAAACTACACCTAATCTTCCTTGTCCACATCCTCCTCCTCCTCCTCTTCCTCTCTGGAGCGAAGGGCAGCATCGTCAGCCCCGGCAGTCTGACCAGGTGAGGAAATGTGATCCAGGTCGAAGATCCTGTCATCCTCCTCCATGTCGTCCTCCCCAGCCAAAGCCAACTCCGTAGGAGTAGGAGGGTAAGGGCTTGGAAAATCAGAAACGGTGAGAGATCCAGGCATCTTTGTTGACTCGTAAACACGCAAGTATACGCGATCACAAATAGCAAGTGATAAATAGAGTTCGTTCCGCAGAGACAATGTGTAAATGCCAATTTAATACCTATGCAACAGTGTATGGTTACTTCTTAATGCTTGACCAATTATCAAATTGAGTTGTTGATTATTACTTAACTAATAAAACAATTATCAACTAAGAATGAATTAACAAACGAGATTACTTATGTAAGAGAAAACATGGGGTTCCAATTTCATTAATCACTTCATCTAGAATCTTATGCCTTTTCAACCTAGCATGTGCAAGCGATGATAACTGATTAGACGCACTAAACTGACACACGCCAACTTTCGTTGTACATATATCATCCTACTGATCATCCACAATTGATAGAAGTCAAGTAGTCACCAAGTATGCTTAGTCCCTATATGTCTATAGAGATTGAAAACATAATGGTTTACAATCAAGCATCCAAATAATCACATAGTCGGTGCAAGACGGTTAGAATTACACCACAAATTAATACATGCTCTTCACATGCAAAAACCTACGCTAGCATGGTATGTTCTAAACCCTAGATCCACTTTCGCATTCACTAGGCTTCAACAAACAATTACGGATGTTCGCAACGCACCCATAACGAATAAGCACCCCCATACTAGGTTAACAATATATCAAACACACACCAAGGCATAAAACATTTAATAACTAGAATCCATGGAAAACTCCATTAAAACCCCATGATAACGATTAGCCCATAATCGGACTTCTCATCATCATGGGTTCAAATGATAACATGAATCTATAAACAATTAATAATGAATAATAGAAAAGAAATTGAGAGCAAAATAAAGCCCAGAAATTGTAGAGAAGAAATACAAAAGATGGAATCAATAGGCCTCCTTGCTTGTCACTAGCTTGAAGAACCCTCGAATTTGATCTCTTGTTCTTAGAATAATAATGTTTTTGATAGATAGTTAGCTACCAAATTAACCTAATGAATAATGTTTTTAAAGTATAAGATATTACATAATAAACCCAAGATACGAGCCCTAACAAATTAGGCCCAACACAAATTAACCCGGTTTGGAGTGAAATACATACTGACTCGATGCATTCCAGGAGGACACAGGCGCTCTTGCGCCTCTAAATGGCGCTCTTGCGCCTTCAACTCCCTGGAATTTTACTTTGCAAACCCACCAAGCGCTCTTGCTCAAGATTTTTGAGCTCTTGCGCCTCCTAAGGCGCTCTTGCGCAGGAAACTGGCGCTGCAGCGCCTCCAGCTCCCTGGAATTTTTTGCCCAGCAATGTAGAGCATTTCCGTGGCTTCGCGTGGGCTGTTGAATCGTCAGAATCGGACTTGTAGAACTCCAGATATGGCCAAAACCGTGAGAGCTTCGCAACCTACCCGGAAAATCCGACTTTTGATCTCATTAACCTCCAACTCTTGGTTCTGCAAAACTTAATGAAAACACATTAAACACACCACATACTTGAGTTCAAGTCATCATTTTAAGCCGATATGAAGCATTCCAAGTGGATTAAAATCCACTTATCACACCCCCAAACTTAAACCGATGCTTGTCCTCAAGCATAAACAAACATAACTATATACAACTAACTAGTACCACTTCCGTAGGTGATCACGGTTGCATTTGGCATATGCAACAAGCCCTTTAAACCCCTAGGCAGCCCTAGTGGACGAGTAAGGTCTCGTGAGGGCCTTTAGCGAATGTACCCACAAAATCCATCTAACAATGCAACTAACAATGCAAACTATATGAATGCAACTAATATGAAAATGCAAACGATCCCCTCAAACTAACCATAACCAATCAACAAGCCAACATCTCAAGGAATGCAATCTTTCAAACAGAGTTCGACCAAATTCCCGTATACTAACAATACAAACACAGAAACGTGCGTGTGTGCAATGCTCATCAATATACTCTCAAACTAAATCAAGACCATATCCTATTCTTCACCAAAACAACCACAAGCTTATAAACAAAATGAACTCTAGACACAAGAAACCACTTAAAGACACCTCAATATCCACTCGAGTTAGACAGGAATTCATGCTTTTATTACAAAACAACATACTATACACAATACGCATGCTTATTTGACCGTGCAATGGCTGAGACCCCTAAAGGCTTATACAATAATACCCATGTAGCGAGCGTTAGGTTAGTGGATCCCAGACCGGAAAAGTCTTAGGTCACTAGGCACAAAGTCCCCAAGAACTTAATTACTCGAGTATTAAAGAGCTCAACCTGATCAATTTTTGCATAACAACTAACAAAACATTTTTTTTTTTTTTTTTTTCTATTTTTCGGAATGAGTGCGCTTTGCCTTTTTTCTCATCCCACCCTAGACTACTCATCTTTCCAATGAGCCGGCTACTAGCCATTTGACGCCTAGCCTTTATTGACAACTAGCATGAAATCCCTGTTTTCCCCCAAACTTAGACTTAAGTGCTTCTTTGAATTTCAAGAGAATAGAAAACATTCTAAATATAAGCAAGTGGTTAAATTCTAACTTCCAAACAAACATGGTCTGATCAAATTCAAAAGCAACCAATGAGACTTGTGAATTTACAATTGTTTCTGGCATCCAAGTCAATTCATAGGAACTTAATCAACCCTCTATTCATCACTACCACACTCCAATCAACATCGACTCACCAACGGAAATAGTCAAATCCTAAGGGATCATGAAAAATGCATGTTATGCAAATGTAACTAAATGGACTCACATATAATAAAAACATAAACAAAATGTCCTACATGAAACAAACATGCAAAATACGAATCAAAACATGAATGAATTACCACAAACATGCAAAATATGATTTCCTACATGACACATAACACCACAACACTACTTATCCCCAAATCACCCCCAAACTTAAAATATTCAATGCCCTCATTGAAGGTGATAAGAAATATAGTAGAAACATACCTAACACATGGGTTGCCTCCCACGAAGCGCTGTCGTTAACGTCATTTAGCCGGACTCGACTAACCAGAATCACATTATACTGCCACCTTGAGTGGTTGGTGGCCCAAACGGAGGATCCTGATGGTGCTCTCCAAATTCACTTCCTGACAAATTGTTAGCAACAATAACAGGAAAAATAGATGACTGTCCAAAATATGCATACCTCAGATGATTTGATGAAGATTTAAGAACGAGATTAGTAGTTTTTTTAAATGACGGCTTAAGCCGCACCTGAGAGTTCAAGAGCTCTGTCAAACCAAGCGACTCGTTTGACATATCAAATTTCCTCTTCCAAGGAACTGCATTTAACATCTGAACATGCTCTGCTTTTACCTCCTCAGTACGAGGCTTGCTTAATACACAAATATCGAATGTATCCGACTTCAACAACTGATCAAACGGTTTATTCTGACCAGTATCAACCCCTTCCACTCTAAAACACTTTTCATTGTCTTCCGGAACATTGATGGCCTTAAACACATTAAAGGAGACAGTCTGATCTTGCACTCTCATTGTGAGCTCTCCTTTTTGGACATCGATCATCGTTTTGCCCGTGGCTAAAAATGGTCTTCCCAAGATGATTGGGATGTTCTTATCTTCCTCAAAATCCAAGATGACGAAGTCGGCGGGAAAAATGAGTTTATCCACTTTGACTAAGACGTCTTCCACTATTCCACGAGGATATGTGACCGATCTGTCAGCTAGCTGCAAGGAGATATTGGTAGGTTTTGGGTCGGGGAGTCCAAGTGTCATGAAGACGGAGAGAGGCATCAGATTGATGCTTGCACCAAGATCACACAAGCATTTGTTGAATGACACTTTGCCAATAGTGCAGGGAATAGCGAAGCTCCCTGGATCTTTAAGCTTTGGAGGTAGTTTTTGTTGCAAGATCGCACTACATTCCTCCGTCAATGCAACCGTCTCAAAATCAGCTAGCTTTAACTTCTTTGATAGAATTCCCTTCATAAATTTGGCGTAACTAGGCATTTGTTCCAAAGCTTCAGCAAATGGGATGTTAATGTGCAACTTTTTAAATACCTCCAGAAATTTGGCAAATTTCTGATCCAGTTTCTGTTTCTGCATCCTTTGAGGAAACGGTGGAGGTGGATAGACTGGAGGATTGGCCTCTGAAGGAACCATATGCTTGGCTGGTTGTTGGAGTGGCTGCCTTTCCTTTTCTGCAACTTCCTCTTGCTCTGCCTGTTTTGAATTCTGTTCAGATTCTGTTCCCCCTGTGACTTTTCCTGACCGCAGAGTAATAGCTTGTACCTGTTCCTTACCATCATTCTTCCCTGGATTAGGCTCTGTGTTGCTAGGCAGACTTCCTTGTTGCCTATGAAGTAGGGCACTGGCAAGCTGTCCCACCTGGTTTTCCAAGTTCTTTTGAGAAACTGTTAGGGTTTTTATCATTAACCTCATCTCCTCCATTTCAGATTTCTCATTGGATGTCTGACCAGAATTCCCATAAGATTGTTGAAATCCTGGTGGCTGATATTGCTGCCTCGGAGCATACTGCTGCTGCATTCCTGAAGGGTTGGGTTGTCTACCCCCAAACTGCTGATTAGGAGGAGGATAAGATGTTTGCTGCATGTTGTTCTGACTGTTCCCCCAGCTAAAGTTAGGATGATTCCTGTTGTTTGGATGATACGCGTTAGGAATTGGGACTTGTGGCCTTTGAAAGTTGCTGACGAACTGCGCTGACTCATTAGATATGGCACATTGACGAGTGTCATGCCCACCTGCACATAGCTCACAGATGCTAGCTACCTGTTGCATCCCAAGATTAGCCAAAGAGTCCACCTTCATGCTTAGAGCTTCTAACTGAGCCGACAGAGCAGTAGCGGTATCAACTTGAAGAACTCCTGCTATTTTGTTTTGCTGCAATCTTTGCGAAGGATTTTGATACTCATTTGCAGCCATCATTTCAATTAGATTATAAGCTTCCTCGTAGCTTTTAGCCCACAATGCTCCGCCAGAAGCAGCATCTACCATAGGCCTAGATTGACCTCCCAGTCCATTATAGAAACAGTTTATGACCATCCAATCAGGCATACCGTGATGGGGGCATTTTCTGAGCATCTCCTTATAACGTTCCCAAGCCTCACACAACGACTCACCCTGTGCCTGAGTAAACTGAGTAATAGCATTCCTAATGGCAGCTGTTTTTGCCATAGGAAAGAATTTGGAGAGAAATTTTTGCGCAAGCTCTTCCCAAGTAGTGATTGATCCGGCTGGTAGAGAATGTAGCCAGCCTTTAGCTTTGTCCCTCAAAGAAAAGGGAAAGAGTCTCAGCTTCACAGCATCATCTGAAACACCATTGAATTTGAAGGTGTCACAGATTTCAATAAAATTCCGGATGTGCATATTAGGGTCTTCAGTTGCACCACCCCCAAACTGCACTGTGTTCTGCACCATCTGGATAGTACCCGGCTTGATCTCAAATGTATTCGCAGCAATTGCAGGCCTGATGATACTTGACTGAATGTCATTTATCCTTGGCTGCGAATAGTCCATGAGTGCTTTAGGCACTTCCGGTGGGTTAAGCTCATCCATTGTAACAACTGGTTTAACTTCTTCTTCTTCAATTACAACTTCTTCTGCTAGTGACACTACCTCTTCTTTCCTTTCCAATTCTGCTTTGGTTTGAGATCGTGTTCGCATACACGGTTAACACGGTTAAGTACCTGAAACAAGAAAAGGGCAAGGCGACACGAGATTGATGAGTAACAAAAAATCAAGTCAGTAATCTATAACGACCACTGTTGACAAGCACATAAACTACAATTAACACCGTGTCCCCGGCAGCGGCGCCAAAAACTTGTTGACTCGTAAACACGCAAGTATACGCGATCACAAATAGCAAGTGATAAATAGAGTTCGTTCCGCAGAGACAATGTGTAAATGCCAATTTAATACCTATGCAACAGTGTATGGTTACTTCTTAATGCTTGACCAATTATCAAATTGAGTTGTTGATTATTACTTAACTAATAAAACAATTATCAACTAAGAATGAATTAACAAACGAGATTACTTATGTAAGAGAAAACATGGGGTTCCAATTTCATTAATCACTTCATCTAGAATCTTATGCCTTTTCAACCTAGCATGTGCAAGCGATGATAACTGATTAGACGCACTAAACTGACACACGCCAACTTTCGTTGTACATATATCATCCTACTGATCATCCACAATTGATAGAAGTCAAGTAGTCACCAAGTATGCTTAGTCCCTATATGTCTATAGAGATTGAAAACATAATGGTTTACAATCAAGCATCCAAATAATCACATAGTCGGTGCAAGACGGTTAGAATTACACCACAAATTAATACATGCTCTTCACATGCAAAAACCTACGCTAGCATGGTATGTTCTAAACCCTAGATCCACTTTCGCATTCACTAGGCTTCAACAAACAATTACGGATGTTCGCAACGCACCCATAACGAATAAGCACCCCCATACTAGGTTAACAATATATCAAACACACACCAAGGCATAAAACATTTAATAACTAGAATCCATGGAAAACTCCATTAAAACCCCATGATAACGATTAGCCCATAATCGGACTTCTCATCATCATGGGTTCAAATGATAACATGAATCTATAAACAATTAATAATGAATAATAGAAAAGAAATTGAGAGCAAAATAAAGCCCAGAAATTGTAGAGAAGAAATACAAAAGATGGAATCAATAGGCCTCCTTGCTTGTCACTAGCTTGAAGAACCCTCGAATTTGATCTCTTGTTCTTAGAATAATAATGTTTTTGATAGATAGTTAGCTACCAAATTAACCTAATGAATAATGTTTTTAAAGTATAAGATATTACATAATAAACCCAAGATACGAGCCCTAACAAATTAGGCCCAACACAAATTAACCCGGTTTGGAGTGAAATACATACTGACTCGATGCATTCCAGGAGGACACAGGCGCTCTTGCGCCTCTAAATGGCGCTCTTGCGCCTTCAACTCCCTGGAATTTTACTTTGCAAACCCACCAAGCGCTCTTGCTCAAGATTTTTGAGCTCTTGCGCCTCCTAAGGCGCTCTTGCGCAGGAAACTGGCGCTGCAGCGCCTCCAGCTCCCTGGAATTTTTTGCCCAGCAATGTAGAGCATTTCCGTGGCTTCGCGTGGGCTGTTGAATCGTCAGAATCGGACTTGTAGAACTCCAGATATGGCCAAAACCGTGAGAGCTTCGCAACCTACCCGGAAAATCCGACTTTTGATCTCATTAACCTCCAACTCTTGGTTCTGCAAAACTTAATGAAAACACATTAAACACACCACATACTTGAGTTCAAGTCATCATTTTAAGCCGATATGAAGCATTCCAAGTGGATTAAAATCCACTTATCAATCTTCTCCAACACAGCAGCAAGAGCGCCATCCCATCCCTTAGTATACTGAACTGGGAAGAGGAGCTCGTCATGCTTATCAATCAAGTCCTCGTACTCCTGGGAGTCAAGGTACTCGTCGATAAAGTCATCCTTGCCCTTTCTTAAAGACACCAGCTCAGCCTGGGAGTCGGCTAACTCCTTCTCCTTCCTAGCCAGAGTGGCCCTAAGAGAACCCACCTCCTCTTGGGATTTCTCAAACTTGCCTTGGTTGGCCTCAGAAGATGAGCGCCAAGCCTTGGCTTGAAAGAGAGCCCCTTGGTAGTTGGCATTAACCTACAAGCAAGTTACAAGTCAAATACTTAAACTTGAAATACATTATTAACTACAAAGAAAAAAGAAGAGAAATACTTACAGCAGCCATAGCTTGAGATCCAGCATGCTCCACCCCCTCAATGGTGGAGTTGGAGACAAAGTCCTTGTAGTCACAAGGAGTCAAAGAATGGTAGGACCACTCCACTGCATGCTTGGACACTCCCACCACAGTGTCCTTCTTCCTAAGACCCCAGTTGGGGCGCCAAACTGCACTCTTGGCCGAGGAAGGCCCCTCCACCTCATCAATAAGGTCCACATGGGGCCTTATAAAAGCAGGAACACTAGAAGCGCGAGGGTCCTTCCCCCCTAAACGAGCCCTCTTCATTCTGGCCGTTTCACCGTCCTGAGGCTCGTTGGCCTTATTGATAAAGGCCGCAGCTACAAAAACAACAAAGAAAGAAACAATGGGTATAAGACAATCTTAGATAAATAAAGAAAGATTGGAATGAAGATTACCCTTGTCATGAACATTTGAAAGTCCCAAGGACTTAAGCAAAAACTCATCCAGGAGCGTCCAAGCTGTGGTAGCATAATCATCCTTGGTAAGCTCATCATAGGCATGAGCCTCCTCATCGTTCAAAACAATGTCACTTGGGCTACCATCTGAGACCCTAGCGAAAGAGCTACGGAAAAGGGTACCCCAGTCCCCTCCTTCCCAAACTAAATACATGAACTCATTCTTCCACTTTGGATTATTATCAGGGATGGATTTTGGGTGAAAAATGGGAGGAGTAGAGGGGCGATGGTTAATATAAACCCAACCCAGAGTAATGGCTGAACTATTCTTAAACTGGAAAATTCTCCTAAATAAAGCTACGGATAAAGGAAATTTGTTCTTCAAACAAAGAACAATAAAACACATAATGATTCTCCAAGCGTTTGGCGGGAGTTGGCAAGGATTAATCCCAACATCAGCCAAAAGCCTGGGAATAAACTCATGAAAAGGGAACCTGAGTCCCGCGACAATGGCATCCTTGTAAATGCAGAGTGCATCAGGACGCCAATGGCAAGAACGGTCCCCAGGGCTAGCTGGGACTAACCTATAAGGGGACCTAATCCTATACATTTTGTTATAGTCCCTAATTAAGTCGATTTCGTGGAATTTATTACTACAATCGAATGAATCTAAATGCAAAACAGAAGGGTATTCATCACTACGTTCTAAAATCATATCCTGAAGTGACATGTGAGAAGAACGAATGGTGATACCTTTCTTAGACGCTTGATTCATTTTCTGGAAACGTTGAGCAGTACGGTCAGCCATTTTCAAATCTTCAAGAGAAATCCCAGAAAAAGAACCCAGAAAAATCTTCAAATCTTCAAATCTTCAAAGAAATTCTCAGAAAATCTTCAAAGAATCCCAGAAATCTTCAAGGGATGAAGGTTGAGCCCAGAAAATCTTCAACGGAAGAAGATTGAACCCAGAGAACCACCACAAAAACTCGCCGGGAATCGCCTTACCACGGAATAAAAGAGAGAGAAAACTATGAAGACTAGAGAGAAATTTTCGGAAAGAAAGAAGTATGAAGTGAGAGTAAAATGAGAAATCTCACTCTTTTATAGTGAAAATGACTGGAAGCTCAACCGGTTAAGGTATGGCAACCGTCTATAGCCTGTAAGGCCCATAAAATCCATTTATGGATTACAAAGGCGAAAGCCCAAATAAATTAAGTTTCAGGCAAAATCGAAGCCTAAACTATTACGGCCCATTAGGGCCCAAGGCTGGAAAAGTTTAAAGCCCGAATAAAAGATAAATCTTGGAATAAAAACCAAGGCAAAAAATCAAAATCGAAAAGACCTTTGATCGACATCGAAGGCTCCAGATCGAAAGTATATGAGAAATTGAGGTCGTATCACTCGACCTCACTCCCAAATAAACTCAAAAAATCAATGAATCAAGGTCGAAAAGACCTTAATTCTAGGTCGCACGACCCAAGTCGAAAATACACGCGAAATCGAGGTCGTGTCAATCGACTTCGCACCAAAAGCAAGTCAAAAAAAAGTTGAAGAAATGAGGTCGAAAAGACCCTAGATCGAAGTCGATTGAACGAGATCGAAAATACACTATAAATCGAACTCGTACCCTTCGACCTCACTCCAAAATGAGGTCGAAAGGCAGAAAAACGAGGTCGAAAATGACCCAAAAACTTAAGTCTATGTTGACCTAGAAGAACGAGGTCGAAGAAACATGAGGATGAGATCGAACAAACGAGATCGAAAATGCATAAGAAATCGAGGTCGTACTGTACGACCTCGTACCAAAATAAAGCCAGGAAATCATAAATCCTGGTCGAAAACACATGGAAACGAAGTCGACAAATCCAGGTCGAAATTGGCCTATGAGTCGAGGTCGAAACCAACGATCTCACGACCAATCGAGGTCGAAGGAATACTAGAAACAAAATCGGCAAAACGAGGTCGAAAATGACCTACGAGTCGAAGTCGACAGCTCCAGGTCGAAAACATACTAAGTCGAGGTCGAAATCATGAGGTCGAAAAAGACCTATGATTCGAGGTCGAACCCATCGACCTGGGAACAAGATCAAGGTCGAACGAAGAAAGATCAAGGTCGAACGATCCTGGTCGAAAAAGACTAGGAAACTGAGGTCGAAATCTTCGACCTGGGATCGATTCTGGTCGAATTCCTGGTCGAATTTGCACTGCTTCCAGGTCGAATTCCTGGTCGAATTTGTACTGTTTTCAGGTCGAATTCATGGTCGAAAAAATGACCTAATTTGAGGTCAAAAATGCCCTTAAAAATGGAAAATTTTGGGAAATACGCGCTATAACTTCTACGAAAACCCCGAGGATATTTTCCCAGAAGTTGGGGGTCAAATGATATGGTTAGAAAAGTAATTATCGAAATATAATTGACTATTCAACGGAAAGGCTGGTATTTAAGGCCCGACACCCTAATTATTCATTAATTTCGTAATTAATGAATAGGGAAAACATACAGCTCATGAAAAGAGCCCAAATTATGGAAAATTAGTCAAAGAAGGATCTGGAATCCCAATTAAAGGCAATCAATGAGTCATAACCTTTATCAACAAGGAAACGAATTCTTCAGCAAGAAATACAATACTTATCCAATATAAAAAAGAAGACTTATCTGTTAAGTCTCCTAAACGTACCATAAATACAAGGCTCCAGACGCCTATATAAGGACTCTGATCCTACAATCAGAACTACGTCTTTGGCTTGATTCTCAATAACGATTTGAGATACGTAGGCATCTTGTGAGGACCGATTTAGTCCGGATACACGAGTGCAGCCATAAAAGCTCGAAGCTCATTAAACCTTAGCATTAATTACACAAGCACGTTTTTTAACCCATAACAATAGAGGAGCTCTAAGAGCTCCTGGGTTTTTCTTTATATATATAAAAGATAAAGATATATCGATGATTAGCCCAAATGATGTCGGACAAATATATTATTTCATTGCTAAATTAAAAGTTCCCGTCCTCAATTATTTCAATAAAATATTGTTGTAACAAAAAGTTAGTGTACGAGAGACTAGACCTGGCAATTCGTTCGTATCGTGTACTTTCGTGTACCTAAATGTTAAATCCAAAACCACCCATTTAGGATTCGTGTTATTTCGTGTTCATATACCTTCATATCGTGTAATTTTCGTTTAATCTTAATTAATAAAAAGAATAAAAATAAATAAGTAAATATATTGAAATATTAAAATTTTCGATAATATTTTTACAAATATATATTAAAAATATAATAGCTTATATCCCGTGCGATGCACAATTTTCTTTAATATTTTATTATTTTTATTTAGATTTTTGTAATTATATCTTTTTTGATGAAATTTAAATATATATTTATATGTGTATATAATAAATTGGATTTATATATCTAACAATATAAGTATTTTAATTTAATAAATTGTTGACGTAATCTTTAGTAGTATTTTAGATATTAAAATAGAAAAATATTTTTAAATAATAGATCTAACGGTTCGTATTTATTTGCTCTTAAAAAATCTAAGAGTGACTAAAGTGCAAATAACAAAATATGTGCCCTGTAATGTGCCGAGTTTCTTTTAACATATGTTATTACTTTTAGTTTTTTATTAATTATCTTATTTAATAAGTTTAATATAATAATATTTTCATTATTTCTATATTTTGCCCGTGTTTTTTTTAATTCGAATATGAGTTGTTTCAATTAAAAAATATAAAACAGATAATGTCCTTAAAAAGACAGTTAGTTACTTATTAATAATTATATAAAATTATATTACATTTATATATATATGTTGCATGTGTTACTTTTAGGAAATTAGTTGTTTAAATTAGAAAATAGAAAATTATATTACCTTTCTATATATATGTTGCTCGTGTTACTTTTAGAAAAACTAGTTGTTTAAGTTAGAAAAAATAAAAAAAGGTTATGTGTTTGGCTGAAAAGGGTAAGTGATTATTTATTAATAATTATATATAACAATATTACCATTACATATTTATTTTGCATGTGTTATGTTTAGAACATGAGTCATTTTAGTTAGAAAATATAATACATATAATGTGTTTTAGCTAAAAAAGGTAATCAGTTATAAATATGTAATAATATTATCATTTTATATATATGTTACCAATTTTATTTTTATAAAATGTGTTGTTTTAGTTAGAAAAATAGATAAAATAGGTAATGTATTTTAGTTGAAAAAACAATTGGTTACATATATGCCCGATCCAAATTATAGATAGGCCCAGTCCAAATACCGACCGACCGACCGACCAAAACTTTTACTGTTTCGTCTTTAATAATACTAGTCTATAACCCGTGCGATGCACGGATGAATTTTAGAATTTTTTTATTTTACTATATGTATTTTGATTATATAATTTTATCAGAAGAAAATAAATTTTTAAAAATTAATAATGTATGTATGATGTTATTGTAAGCATTTGTTTATATTTTGAATTTTTTTTTAATATATTGTCAACGAAAATAATATCTTGAACTTCTGAATGTAGCTTAACAAAATAGGTAATATAAATATTTAATAATAATATGTTGTTGACGGAATTCGAACCTTGAACCCGTGGGAGCATTTTGAATATCAAGAAAGAAATATTCTTTTAACATTACATCCAAAAGTTCTCCTTTTATCTATCTTTCAATCTAACAGTTGTTATTTAAAGTATCAACGACCAACGACCAACCAAATAGAGGCTAGTTTGTTTATAATAATATAGTATAGATATCTACATAATATTTACAAATAATATTTTAAATTTATGTATAATCACATAAATAAATGTTAAATATCTAATAAAAACATTAATATATCTAATATAAATATTAATTTATAAATATTAATTTATTTATTTCTTGTACTTCGTGTCGTGTCGTGTACTTGAAGGGTAAACAAAAAACCGACACTAAATCTGGATCGTTTAATTTCGTGTTCGTGTATTTTCGTTTCGTGTACTAAAAATGCAAAACCAAACACTAAATATTTTTGGGGTGATGACCATCTCTATCACAAAATTGAGACAAAATGCCCCAAATATCACAACTCAAAATAATGGCCCCAACTGTCACTCTAAAACACCGGATAAAAGGGTGTTTGCAAGGTTAAAACCTGAACGCTAGATCGCCTAACGTTAGACGATTTTTTTTTAATTTAAGCTGAAAACGTTACTTAAGCCTGTGTTTGCAGAAGCAAAACACCGGTTGAGATGGTGTTTTAAGCAGTAAAATAAGTTGAAGCTGAAAACACTATAAGTTGAAGCTGAAAACACTATATAAACTGGTGTTTTCATCAAAACACTATATAAACTAGTGTTTTTATCAAAACACTAATCCATCTGGTGTTAAACCGTAAAACACAGTTTTATCATGTGTTTTAAATTGGTATTCATTTTTCTTTTAAATTCAAGCTCAAAACGCTACACTAACTTGTGTTAAATTTCTGAAAACACTAATTAATCTTTTGTTTAACGAGAAAAACACAAGATGATCATGTGTTTGGATCAAAACGCTAGATTATCTTTTATTTGCAGACAACTCAAAACAAAACTTAAACTTGTGCTCGTGTCAAAACACTGTTTAATCATGTGTTTGAAGAAAGGAAACAACATTTCATCTGGTGTTTCGGTCCAAAACACCATTTGGACTTGTGTTTTCTTACAAAGTCCGATGACCTGATTTTAGGGTTGTAAACAACTCTAAAATCAGGATAGGTTAGGGTTTAGAGTCTAGGGTTTAGGGTAAGTCCATATATGTTTTATTCGTCATTCTGAATATTTCTAAAATCCAAAATGGAAATATAGAACCCCAAAAGTTAATTGTTGAACCTCGACTAATTTAAATTTAAGCTCAAAACGCTACTTAATCAGGTATTTGATGCTGAAAACACAAGTTTATTTGGTGTTTGTAGCAAAACACGAGATAAACTTGTGTTTTGTAAAGTGCAAAACATTTTTTTTTTTAAATTTAAGTTCAAAACGCTACTTAATCATGTGTTTGAAGCAAAACACCGGATGAACGAGTGTTTGCACAAAACACCACATGAACTAGTGTTTAAACAGCACTTTAGTCTTTTGTTAATGAAATATATTTATGACCATTATTATAAGATTGTGATATTTGAGTCTATTTAGCATAGGTGATATTTGCGACCTTTTCTCATTTTTTGTGGGATCGAAAATTGCGGGGTCCATGCTAGACTATGACAATGAGATGCCAGTCGAGAACATAGACAATACTTTACTAGTTACTACCTGCTCAGTTCAGCTGCTCCCTCCCTTTCTCTCCCCTGTTTAGAAAAATAACTTCAATTAGATAACTAATTACTATCGGTACACTACTGTATCTATAATTATACATACAGCTGCTCGCCATTCTCCGCCGTAGCATGGCTCTTCAACGGCGGCGACGGAGCTATCACACTCGATTCCGTTTATTGATTCCGGCAATTGCTCTAATCTCCGGCGTTATCCTCCTCTCCGTCTTGCTCTTCTTCTCTTTTCTCGCTCCTTCTCCCTCACACAATCGCCATCTTCACCGCTCATTGGTACTCACACATATATATAAGTTTATATATACAGATATATGTATGTATTGTTGCTCCACTTACTCCACTGTTTGATTTGATTAGATAGATACAGGCGATGCGGATGCTCCTAAACTGCTCCGGTTTCGTGTTCCGGTTAGGGCTCTGTGTACTCTGTGTGTGTGTGCGTGTTTATTTAAGTGTTTTGATTCAATAGTGTTCTCATTTTGCCTCTGTTTGTTTATTGAGATCAGGATTATGTCAATGTGTCTAGTCGCAATATTTGGAGATCGGAGATGTCTGAATTCTATTACGGTTGCAGTACTGCGAGCGATAAGTTTGCGAGTGAGTGTTTGTTATATTTGTTAGTTGTGATTGATTTGTTTTTTAGGTAACATTGCTGATATTTATTGGTTTATTTCAATTACAGAGGCTGATGTTGTCACGAGAACTAATAGGTACTTGTTGATTGCAACTAGTGGTGGTTTAAATCAACAAAGAACAGGGGTATTTTCGCTCACATTGATTTTTACACTCCAATAATTTTATTTGACTAGCTAATGGAGACATGTATAATATGTTTGTTTGTAGCTGGTTAAGATTGAAAAGTAATTGAGTTTGTGCAAGATTCATCCGAGTTTGATGTAATCATCGAATATTGTTTGCTAGAAAATTATTTGATTCCGAGGCTGGCTTGGTTAGTATATGTTTTCATAAATATAACTTGCATTTCTTGTCAAAGTCTAGTTGGTGTGCTGAATCTCGATTTTTAATGCATGTCATGTAATTGTTAAAAGGTACTCATCGAATTATGCTTGTAGTTTACTCTTTTCCATTAAGTTATATTACTTGTAACATCTCCAATTACTTCATTATGTGGATAATTCAATCTTAAGAGTTGAGTCTTTGATGTTCTAAATCTTCCGTGCCTGCTAGCAAATCGCTTATAAGATAATTAAAATTCGTTATGAGTAATACAAAGTGCACCTCCCTCCTAATTATGTGCCTACTCAATACTCTCTCCGTCCTGTTCATATCCGTAACACTTTCTATTTTGGGATGTCGGTGTCCCATCCATTTCTTAACATTTCTTCAATAATAATAATTTTTACTAATAATAATAGGTCCCACTAACTTTCACCTACTTTCTTCACCTTTCTTTATTTCTCTTAAACTCAGTGCCCAAAAACAATGTTAAGAACCTATTGGGACGGAGGAAGTAGTTATTTTATATGGTGACCCTAAGTTGTTTGAAGATGTAAAACAATGAATCCCTTGGATTCTGGAGTTCACAGACAGATAAATTGTCGAATCTTGAATTTCATACATAACTCCTATGTGGATTTAAAATCATAATGATGAGTAATGCAGCTTAAAAATAAATCTAGCAGTTAGAACAAAAGGATGATGCTTTGTTAAGACTTTTAAATCCATATGGTTCCAATGTATACACTATATTCTTTACATTTTGCTTTTGTAACTTGATTAGTTATCATCTTCAAAAAAATTTGAATATGTTGTCGAGCTAGACATATATTATCTGTTAAACTCATGATCCTTCTTTTGCCAGATTACAGATGCTGTTGTTGCTGCTCGCATATTAAATGCTACTCTTGTTGTTCCAACACTGGACCAGAAGTCATTCTGGAAGGATTCAAGGTTAGTTCGGAATATTCCTTGCACTTGCTTTCACGATAGTTTTTTTTTTTGCTCTAGTTACAATAAAGAAAAGTTTATTCAAGTGTATGAGTGTTGGATAATAAAAAAGATTCTCTTTCATGTGCAGTAATTTTTCGCAGATTTTCAATGTAGATCGGTTTATTTCGCATCTAGCTAAAGATGTTAAAATCATCAGAGAACTTCCAAAAAGGCGAGGCAGGACGTGGGCTCCATATACCATGCGTGTCCCAAGAAAGTGTAGTGATAGATGCTACATAAGTCGTGTCCTACCTAATATTTTAAAAAAGCGGGTAAGATATTAGATTCCTGAAATTCATTATAAAAGCTTGGTTATGTTGATTACTTCTAACTAAGGCTTAAGCCTTTAGTTTCAGTTAGCATCAAAAGTACTCCAGGTTTTACAAATCATTATTTGCCATCTGAATTTCTGCGGTGTCAAACTGAACAACATTTCAGTTCTATGCGCCTTGTATGTCTGAGATATTTATAAGTAAAAGTTCAAAAATACTAAACAAATTTAATTCTGTTAGGTTCAGCTGTGCATAATTCCACTTTACCAGTGTTCTGTTGATCTAATTTTTTCATTCTTATGTAATATTATTGTCGTTCTTGTGACAGGCTGTCCGGCTCACCAAGTTTGACTACAGACTAGCAAATAAGTTGGACAATGATCTACAGAAGCTTAGATGCAGAGTAAACTATCATGCCTTATACTTTACAGATCCTATCATCGAAATGGGTAAAAAGTTGGTTAACCGAATGAGGATGAAGGGCAAGCTTTACATTGCCCTACACCTGAGGTACTTTAAATAATATATCTAGCTACAACTTTCAGACCCGTGAGATTAAATTTAATTCCCATCTTCTTTTCCTTTTAATTTCGACTACTGCAATCATGCCTTAGTGTGAACTTGCAGATGTAGGAACAAATTGCATGTTCTTTTTAAGGGTTTTTTTGGTATTGCTGTTGAAACCTGATTTGTTGTGTGAAAAAGTCTTGTTGAGAAAAACCGATGCTTGTTTGGTAAAATTAATGATAAATCTATTGTTGAAGTAAAAGCACATAAATGAGTGTGTGATAAGATAATTAACAGTTTTTTTTTTGATAAATCCTATCTGAATTTAAATATCCACGTTTTTTATTTGTTGAGAAGCAATATACAGATTAATAAATTGCTTATTTATAAATAAAGATATTTTATCCGATAATTATCGTAAAACTTCTGGTGTAAAAAGTACAAACTAAGAAAACAGTTTTTGACCAGCTTTTGTGTAGAAGGTCCAGTAAACAATAAGCGATGTTCCAAAACACTGTTTTTACTTTTTATATTAATCGGACACTTTGAAAGTTGTTTTTGAGAGTCAACAGTTGTTGCCGTCCATTGTACTGCATATATATTACACTTGTACGGTTGTACCTGCACCTATGTTGCTGGATTATTAGATTTAAGGTATTTAATAAAACATGCAAGGAAGTCACATCGGTGAACTGACTAAAACATGAATATGGATGAGAATTTAAGTTTCGTTCGTAGTACTGGTAGACGAGTATGAGTTTGTTCTAAAAGAGTTATTAGTGTCTTGTTCTACCGTTCCTGCTTTGCTACACATTCTTTCCTATTCTATATTGAAGTTGCTTAAAGCACTATGTTTTCATGCACGTGGTTAATTTGTGAGTAGTCATCTTCACTTAACAATATGTTTTCTTATATCAGGTTTGAACCTGATATGCTTGCATTCTCAGGATGTTATTATGGTGGAGGAGATAAGGAGAGAAAAGAACTGGGTAAAATAAGGAGGAGGTGGAAAACTTTACATGTAAGGCTCCTTGTGTCTTGGCTAGATTAATCTGATATTTAGTTACTACAGTGCAGAAACTCCATAGAACCTAAATCACTAATATGTCAAAGAAGTTTGCATGGTTTATTTTTTCTTTTTGATATATCCAAACAATATGGTACAGCAAGTTGTTTCTCTGCATGCCTTTTCCAATACTATTGGTTGACCATTCAAGATACAACATCCATATGATATGATTTTCATAACCCGGCATCTAAAAACCATTGCATTATAGCAATAACAATTTGTTAGTCTTGAAGTGATAACTGACCTGCTTTAGTTTGTTATATGGACCAAAATCAGGGGACCACTATATAATGCATGAATATTGAATAATATATTTTTATTGCCATTAATTTACAGAATATCAATCCAGATAAGGGAAGACGGCAAGGAAAATGCCCACTGACACCTGAAGAAGTAGGTTTGATGTTGAGAGCACTGGGATATGATAAAGATGTTCACATTTACGTGGCTTCTGGTGAAGTTTATCGAGGTGAAGAGTCCTTGGCTCCCCTGAAGGCACTCTTCCCAAACTGTTATTCAAAAGACACTATGGCCAGCGGGAAAGAGTTGGAACCATTTTCTGGATTTTCATCACGCATGGCTGCACTGGATTATATAGTTTGTGAAGAAAGTAATGTCTTCGTTACAAACAATAATGGTAACATGGCAAAAATGTTAGCCGGGCGGAGGTATGCTCGTTTTAAATCAGTTTTTTTATGTTCCTTATATTGCAAGTGACTTTTGAAAGTGTTGACTTATGCTGGTATTACAGGCGATATTTTGGTCATAAGCCTACCATTCGCCCAAATGCTAAGAAACTGTCTAAACTGTTTTTGAACCGTGATAACATGACTTGGGATGAATTTTCCTTTGAAGTTCGTAAGCACCAGAAAGGCTTTATGGGGGAACCAAAAGAGGTAAGGCCTGGCAGGGGTCAGTTTCATGAGAATCCATCTGCCTGCATATGTGAAGATTCTGCAGTTAAAGCAGAAGCGGAATTGAAACTCGGTAAATTTGGGAATGGTAAGAGCATACCAAACGCACATGTGCCTGGTTCAGTTGATGTTCAAAATAACTCTAGCGAGCAAGAGCAAGAGTGGTCTGATCAGGAAGAAGAAGATGATGACATGAGTGACTTTCAGACTGTAAGTCAGTTAAATGGAACAAGTAATGATTATGATGGTAGCTCGTCTGAGGAACCTGAGCTGGAAGAACTGTTATCAGATTGAGCATCAAATCCTTTGGTTGTCAATATTTTTTGTTACACAAACCTACAATCTGTAAGATCCATTGTAGTTATTACTTCTGCTCCCTTGCGCATGTTGTACGAGTAAGCCGTGACAATATAGCGCTCTTTACTGGATGGGGTTTATACCAGAGTATATTTTTCAATCTGAAGAAATTCATCCCCCATTTTTAGCTTCACGTTGATGGGTGGATTTCATACATACATTAGCCTAAGCCTGTTTACAATTTTGGTACCAATCTTTTGCTGGAGGATCACTTGAAGAGTTGAAGTTTGTAAAATGAGGATAGTGTCCTTCAAAAACATGTCTTCAAGGGCAGCGAGCATGTATCTCTGCCAGTCATCCGACTGTTGTATCTGTTCTCTCCTATACAAGTACAATTTTCTAGATTCTTTTCCTGGATATAAAATATTTCGTCAATTTGATATTTAACCTTTTGTAATGTCTAGACCTTGAGTGAAAGACCTCAAAGGCTCCAAGAACATATACGGTTTACGCTTTTGCTGTCATATATTGGCAAGCAACTAGATATGTCGTGTCCTCTTAAATTTAATTAATGCATCTGATATTAGTTTGTGTTTTAGACGGGATTAATGACCCTTCAGCCCTTAAAGTTTACTAGCGTGTACCCATCAACCCTCGATGTTTTGACTTGTCCTTTTTAGCCCCTAAGATACGAAAAATCTAACTTTTAACCATTTTTCCTATTTTTCTTCCAATAATATCCTTGCACAATATATACTTTTTAGCCCTTAGAAGTATTAAGTTTGATTCTTTAACCAGTTAAGCACCACTACATGCATTACATGAGTATACGAGAGACATAGGGGAAGGCCACTACAGGCATTACATGAGTATACGAGAGACATAGGGGAAGGGGGCTGTAAAAATACCTAATCTATCATGTTTGCATCAATTTCCTTGACTATATCATGTTTCCGACTCACAAAATTCATCGATTATCTCTGCTTGAGAAATTTGACAACTCGCTCATAATTATTGCCCCCTCCCCCCTCCATGTCCTTGTCCTTGTTCATGTCCATCTAATGATCAAATTTTATATTTCAGGGGCTAAAAGGTACATATTGTGCAGGGTATTATTGGAATAAAAATAGAAAAAAGGGTTAAAAGGTATAATTTTGGTACCTTAGAGTCTAAAAAGTACAAGTTAAAATATCAAGGATTGATGGATACACTGTTGTAAACTTTAAGGGCTGAAAGGTCATTAAGCCTTTTAGCCGATGTAGTTATGAAAAGATGCAGACTTTCATATCCTATCAACATATTCTTAATGCATGCTAATGCCCATATAGATTTACCCATGGGTAAAAAAAATTATCCAACTCCTTCATTTTGTACTATATTTAAGTCATTTTGCTATTGACCGTGGATGCTCCATATTCTAACCCATTTTAAACCATTGAAAGTAAATTTACACCTATTTACACCCATCACTTCCTAAATTATAGTTTTTTTTTTGAAATTTGAATTTGTAGATGCATATCAGTTCAAACAAATCAAACAATTATGGAAATATAACCAAATTGCCAGATAATTCAACCTATAATCAGTTGTATGCTATCTACGTTAACAAATTTGTATTCAAGATTTCAGTAAAAACCCTTACACATGTAATACTGCTCTTCGATTAATCTCTGCATTTTGATCAGTAAATCTATCAAATGGATTTATCGTCGTCGAAAACGAACAGAGATAGACCATCAGGTATTAGCTGGAAAGCAGGGATACTGCAGTTGGGTGGTGAGCCGCGAACGGGGTGCGCCGCCGGTGCGGGGGTGTGCCGCGGTGCGCCGTGGTGCGTACGCGGTGCGCCAGGTGGCGTGGCGGCGAATTTCTTGGGGGGGGTATTCGTGGGGGTGCGGGAAGGGGGGTGCGGGAGGGGTATAAAAGGTAATTTCACACCCCTTTAAAAAAAATACAAAATAAAACAGTCGTGTATTACAGACTTACAGTATTAGTATTACGTTTCCCCCAAATCAACCCTAATTGAAGACTAACGGCAACGGTGACGGCCGACTTTCATCAAGACAACCATCGACCCCGACTTTTGGTGAGTAATTTCTTGTTTCTCTCCTCGTTTCTCTCCTGTCTCCTCGATTCAGTTGAAGACTTGAAGTAATATGCTTGTCTGATGTGTGTATATGCGTGTATATGTGTGTATATGCTTATATATATGCCGAAATTGAATACTTGTAGTTGTCTGATGCTTTGCTGAAGTTTCTCTCCTCAATCCTCAATTCCTCATGTATTGATGCTTTGCTGAAAAAAATATATGAAGGCATGCTTTGAACTTTATTTATTTATTTATTTGCTGAACATGCTTTTATTTTTTTATTTGCTGAAGGCAGGCTTCTGTTACTTGAAAGAGTGGTTTATGTGCACACCAACCTTCGCCTCCTTTCTAGAAAGAGTGATCTTTACTTGAAAGGAGAGACAAAGTTGTGGGATGTTGGTGGTGATAACTTCGATCCACTTGATGGTGCCGAAGAGCTTGAGATAACGACCCTTTCTCTTGATGAGCCCGAGATGGAAGCCATGATTTATCAAGATGATGATGTTTAGACTTTAGTTTTATTTGCTAACACTTGGATGTTTAGTTTTATTTGCAAGACTTAAGTGTGACAACTTATGTATTTGATGCTTTTTATTTGATATAATTAGAATGCTACTACTTCCTTTTGCTAAATCATTGTTAATTATATATAATATATATTTTTAATATTTAAATATTTGTCGTATCCCCTTGCACCCGTATCCCCATTTTTTTGAATTTGCCGAATTCCCGAATCCCCGCACAGCGCACCGCCGCACCCGCACCCATGCTTCCCAGGGTATTAGTAATACTTTTTTTTTACTTTGATTAAAGCTTAAAATGCAGTTGATAGTAATATTTTCTATAAAGGATCCAAATGTAGACATCATACACGAGGTATAAATATAGATGTTGGAGGGAGTAATGTAACTTCAGCCTTAGACACGAGTAATCGAGGAAGACGACATGATATTGAGAATAGTAATCCCAATAGAACAAAACAATCACGACCGGATATTACATCTCAATCTCCCTCTTATATAAGTTCAATAAGTTGTATTTAATTGTTTCATTTTGTTATTGTTTAAACGATTGTGTAATATGTCCTTTTTGTTTTTTTATTTGTTGCATTTGATTTCACAACACCGATCAAAACTATTGGTACAGTTGATGGCAATGTTTGTAGTGCAAAATCAGGTATTGTTAATTCAATAATATGAATGCACAGATTGTTCACTTTTTTATTTTAACAATTTAATTTTTTTTCAGTTACGAAACGTAGAGTTCGTGGACCAAATATTGATAAGATGCATTGTGAGTATGAATTTTATACATGTGCTTTATAATTGCATCTAATTATATAAGATTAGATCAGGTATTGTGTTTTCAGATTGTGGAATAACTGTTTACGTTTGATTGTAGTTACTTCACCACATCCTATGCCTATAGTTTCTTCAAATGTCAATAGTTGTATCCTTACTGATTCATCATGTATATTATTTAAATATTTGATTTTGATTATAGATGGCAATCATGTATTTTTTTTTACTTAATTATTTTCTTTTTATAATTTATAGAACGGAAGCAGAGAGTACGTGGATTGAACGTCGATAAGATGCAAGGTTCGGTTTAACAACCATTATTGTGATTCCTCAATTTAAATAATCAATCATTTTTCTCCGTGTTAATTTTATTTTGTAGTTGATTGTCGAACTCCTCTCCGAGTTTTGGATACAAATACTATTGGTATGTATTATTCTTTTGTTTGATTAATTCATATCTTTGTAATATTTGTAATTTTTCACCTGATATTGAAGTATTACACATTTATGGCCAGTTTCTAAGCGCAGAGTACGAGGACCTAACGTCGACAAGAAATTTAGTGCCAATAAAACACAAGTTTTGCCCACCAATCCTCCCATGTCTTCTGTTTTAACTCATCAACATCATGTATATATTTCATCCGCCAGGAACCAGTCCAGTGGATTCAATATTAATGATTCTTTGAGCGGAGTGAAGAATTTACAACATGATTTTGATGATGTAGGTACATACATTTTATATTTCAATGTTAATTCCCACATATGTGAAGGGTTTCGAGCACATAAACGCAACGAAAAACGTGAAAATAAACCAAAATTCGAAACCCTTCCGCAGGATCCATGCGAAAACAAAAGATTTAATTCGGAGATTAAGAACAAATACCTTAAGAAGCTTTAACAATTCATTAATGGAGGATTAATGGAGATCCAAAACTTCTTCGATCACCACGTATCCCGCTCTCGCGATCTACGCTCTACGTTATCCACACGAACGCTTTACTTGAAGGATTGATTTGTACTAGCACCCAAAAACTGCTTCTTTCTTTTATAAGGTGATATCGCCTTTGTAAATTCCCAAACAACCTCTTTGGATACTTCGCTAGTATCAATATACTAAGCCTCGATTGTAGAATCATTTACGGTTCTTGCTGTGAACTATTCTAGCTTACAACACATCTATTTAGACAAAACACAAATCCAGACTAAGACACAAAACTGTCATGTCTGTCTAGAAACTAGCATCCATGTAATATTTTACATCCAGCTTCCTATCTACTCCATATACCGGCACTTAAGAATATTCTTGATTCCAATCCAATGACCATCACTTGGATTAAACTGGTACCTGCTCGTCATGCTTAAAGCATATGAGACATCATGACGAGTACATATCATCACATACATTATGAAACCAATTTCCGAAGCATATAGAGCTATACTAATGTGGTCCATATCATCCAATGATTTCAGACCATTTATTTTGAGATCACTATCTCATGAGACATGGGAACATTTCCTTTTTAGCCTCTTTGTATCCCTAATTGGTGAAATACATTGTCAATGTATGTACTCCGACTTGAGCCAAAAAATCTTCGTGATCTATCTCTATAGATCCTGATCCCTAAGATATAGGTCACGTCTCCTAAGTCTTTCGTCAAGAAACTATTTCTCTACCAAGTCTTAACAGTCTGTTGAGAAATAATGTCATTCCTTATTTGTAATATATCATCTATATATGATACTAGGAATGCCACATGGCTCCCACTAACTTTCTTGTAAACACACGATTCATCTTCATTTTGAATAGAGCCAAACTATTTGACCATTTTCTCAAAACGTATATTCCATCTCCTCGAAGCTTACTTTTATCCATAAATGGATCGACGTAACTAATAAACCATTCTAGCAAAACTTGGATCTACAAAACCTTTAGGTTGTGTCATGTACACACCCTCTTCAACACTCCCATTTAAGAAAGTAGTCTTGACATCCATTTGTCAGATTTCATAGTCATAGTAAACAAGCAAAATCCTGATGGACTTGACCATTGCCACTGGTGAGAAAGTTTCATCATAATCAATACCATGAATTTACTTGAAACCTTTTGCCACCATTCGTGCCTGAACTAAGTAGTTCTCGCTCATTCCTATTCCACAACAGAGAGCAGACTTGTGACCCTGTGTCAACAGAATTTAAACAAACACCGGTATTGGTGCTCCAAAACTTGATGCATCTATCACTTAAACCTCCTCCGGAGGCAAACAAATTTTCTTGAAATGGACACCAGGCTAGAGCTTTGACAGCATCAATATGGTCTTGGAGCCTGTGAAGCCACTGAGTTTGGGAATTTGAAGAAGCCATAGACCTATCCCATATGTGTAGCAGATTATCACTTCCTTCACTAGCTAACTTGCGGCCAGAGGGCGACCATCTTAGTCCACAAACCATTTGAGAGTGTCCTCGATATATCTCGACAATGTGATATCTCATTCTTATATCATTGTTAACAATATTACCATCCATCCCTCCAGTAGTCAAAATATCATTATTGTTCCAATCAAGCGCTCCAACATACGAGCTATGGCACCCTCTCAAAGTGTTGAGTAGTTTATTTGTTGTTGAATCCCAAAGTTGAACATCCGAGTTATTCAAACCAATAGTTATACGACAGCCATCAAGAGCCCACTTAATGCTCGTCACCGGACCATTTTCCTCATCAACTGTTACTAGAGCATAAGGATCATCACTAGAAGCATCCCGTAGGTGTACCGTATCTTCAAGAGCAATGGCAAGAACATTCTTACTGCCCCAGTCCAATGAATTAAAGTAGTAATCGTCTTCAATACCAGGAATTGACAATGAGTTGTTGGATTTCTGTGGAATATAGCGACGCCTCCTTGGATTAGCTTCATGAAGATGATGATCAATTTGAAGAGGAATTGATGGGTTGTTCCTGAAAAACAAAATGAGAGTTCGATTCATATTAAGAGCTTAAGCTAGCTGCTTCCGGTAAGCTTCACTAGACGGGGAGGAGCTCACAACTTGATTTTCCTTACCTTCCCCCCTCGTCTTCATGAGCATGTACTGATCAAAGTCAAAGTCCATGGCATTGCGATTATGAATAAACCTATCTAATTCATCTCAAGAATTTAGAGATGATCGTCTTGTATATCGAGTTGCCTGGATATACGATGAATTAGCTAATCCTGCATCCATAGAGTTAGCAATAACACAAATAACAGATAGATATAAGATACAAATATCAAACAGAAAAAAAAGAAAAAAAACTATTAAAATGTCCCTGAAAAAACAAAGTGTTAGAATTACGACTCGAACAAAATGAATTAAGATCAGACGGGGGAGAAGCAAACAACAAGATGTATAATGGATAATCTAACACATAAAACACACAGTGAATACATATAAAACAAAGCCAAGATATAAAAATCAAAACCTAAAACAAATTGTAAACTTATAAACTGCAATTGAAAACAAACCCCTAAAACAAAATTATGATGAGTATGGTGATACCTGGTAACAAGTAGTGAGGGGGGAGCGAGAGGATACCGAGATGATGAATCTAAGCCCCAAATTGAATAATACCATGTAAACGAATTAGAGAGAGAGAGATTGAGCAAGAAAGAGATGTATTTCTACAATTGAATTGATTAAAAAAGATAGGGGATAGAGTCTTTGCGTTATTGAGTACTAAGAGAGTATATTGAGTATAGAGTGAGAAAGAGACGTGTTAAGCTTGTGGGGCGAGAGTATTAAGCTTGGAGGGAGAGAGAGATGAATTAAGCTTGTCGAGAGAGACTCTTATTTCGAGCGTATTTTTCACGCTAAACTTGCCGCGTCCTTTTTTTTAAACACTTGCTGCATCCTTAAATTAACGATCACATAAGTTGTACTATTAACATACTTGTTTCAAATAAATTTTGATCCTATTTTTCTCTCCTGTATCTTACAGTAATTTTATATTACTTTTTGCTAATTTTTTTTACTTCAAAGTAATTGTTCAAGTTAATTTTTTTATCAGTTTAAAAAAAAAAGATAAATTTTTTATCCGTTTTTATATTAAAAACTGGAAACATTTATTTATATTAAATCATTGTTAATCAAAGAACACATTAATTTATCTATTTTGAACTATAACAAAAAAACAAATATAAAATAAATAAAAATTACATATCATATTTTATTATTTATAACTAAAATTCATATTTTTTATGTTATTACATAAAATTATATAATACCAAAAAATTATATGTAAAAATCACAAGTAGCGGGTGACCAATACATGTTAAAATAAAATTAGAGTAAAGTGCACTTTGATCACTTGCATTTTGGGTATCGGGTCACTTAAGATATTATAGTTCTAAAATTAACACTTGTTATACAAAGAATTCCAGCCTTTTTACAATGTATGTATTTTCGTTATAACGGGTCTAACACGACTAGTTTAGTCCATCACATTTCTGTTTAAATACAATCATGTTACACACAATCACTACACACATACAAAGAAATTATATTACACTTAATCACAAGATCAAACATAAATACAATGATAACATCAAACAACCAATATAAAAAATGATATTAAAAACCTAGACATCCACATATAATTTGTGGGTTTTAAAATATAATTTTGTTTCATTAGACTTGTAATGGGCCACGTTGCTAGGTTGGGTTAGTGAGCAACGACTGTTTCACGCCATTTTATACTCCGTTCATGACCATATCATCCTTCCTCAATTTTCCTCTTGATTGCTCTTGCAGTTGTTTAGAAGGAAAATTTGAATTTATATTCTTAATTTGCCTCTTGATTCTGCAAGAGGTTTAAGTACTTATTTCTATGCTAGTGTTGAATGATAATGCAGACCTAGGGTGGTGAATAGGTGTAAATGGCTAACTATGTTCAATTTTAAATTTTACCGATAAACAGCTTACTGAGTTCAATTTATGCAGTCACAAAATGGTAAGCTAAATGTACTAAATGCAGTGCAGAAAGTAATGTGCAGAAATATAAAGAACACACAGATCTTTTAGCCAGGTTCGACCCCTAATCCCCTATGATCTATGTCCTGGTCCCTTACTAACCTGCTAAAAGAATATATTATTGATCACTATAAACAACGATTACAAGATACAATAATATATCGCCCTTTACCCAGCTGCTGACAAATGGTTTGCTGAACAACTCGTTTCCGAACCTGCCATCTAAGCTATACTACCTTGAGTATACTTCTCTGGCACAAATCACCAAACCCTATGTTCCCTTGCCAATTTATCCATCAACTACAGATTACACCTTGAATAATACAATTGATTAAGGTAAATACAACTCAACATATAGACCCTATAATATCTCACGTATATAATATAATAGAGCTCAAGAGAATCGTATAAAGAATTTAGCAATGAAAGCTCTGAGTTGTTTGTGTTCTTGTTGCATTGATTGATACACGAAAATATGAACAAGAACCAGTTTAAATACTCTTACATCTAACATTTAGAAACTAACCATCAATTTGCAACGTTCGAATCCAATTCAACGTTCAAATCTGTTAGGATGATTTCTACCGTTAATGTAAATGTTAAACAGAAGAGTGATGAAGATAGAAACGATCAAAAACCATTCCCTTCTGAAAATATGGAGATAAAACTGAATATGAGAGTTTGAATTAAAAAGATAGAATTTTGAATAAACCAACTCCTATATTTTAGGAAAACAATTTACCAAGTCAAAAGTGTTTTTTAGAGCTCTAATATATGTAGTATACGTATTATATATTATAGAGTCCTTACAAAACATCTAATAGCTGTTCCTGAAAAATCTCCACATTTTTAGCACTTTCGCTTATCTTCTGGTAATTCTGGACAAACGACTTTGGCTTGCTGTTTGTGTAAACCCTGAATGTAATCAGCTTGCCAAACGGACTTAGCTCAGTACCAATGGCTTGCTGTTTGAATATACTGATAATCATATCAGTAAGCTTTTTACCCTGCAAAACCAAATTAGTAGAATATAGAATAACAAGTTGTTTTACACCTGTAAACACTAACAACTTATCAATATTGTGATCATCAAAATTCATAGAGTTTAAATCTCCCCCTTTTTGATGATTACAAACCAATATGAGATTGAGCTAAGAGCTCCCGCTCAAACAAAGAGTCCTGCAAAATCAAGTTGTATAACAAGTACAAAATAACATACTAATTTATTCACTAACAAGCAATCAACTTGTTGCTATATATCATCATCAAAAGGTGAATCCCAATGAAGTTGAAACTCACAGCTGAATACCATTCAACCTGCAACTAGCAGGTGAATACCAATGAAGCTGCAACTCACAGCTGAATACTAATCAACCTGCAACCAGCAGGCGAATACCAATGAAGCTGCAACCCACAGCTGCATACCAATCAACCTGCAACCAGTAGGTGCATACCAATCAACCTGCAACCAGCAGGTGCATACCAATCAACCTGCAACCAGCAGGTGCATACCAATCAACCAGCAACTGAATACAAATCAACCTGCAACCAGTATGTGAATGCCAATCCGCAGCTGAATTCCAATCAACATGCAACCAGCAGGTGAATACCAATGAAGCCGCAACCCGCAGCTGAATACAAATCAAACTGCAACCAGTAGGTGAATGCCAATGAAGCTGCACCCGTAACTGAATTCCAATCAACCTGCAACCAACAGGTGAATACCAATGAAGCTGCAACCCGCTGCTGAATATAAATCAACCTACAACCATCAGGTGAATACCAATGAAGCTGCAACCCGCAGCTGAATTCCAGTGAAGCTGCAACCCGCAACTAAATCCATTGATCCTGCAAAAGATCCAATCCAATCCATGTCGTAGCTCCACATCCATATCCATGAGAACCTCAAGAACCAAATCTCGTTAGAGGTTCACACATTTTAACCTCAGAAGGCTCGCAAACTTAAGTATGGTGTGAACTAGAGTTTTACTCCATAATTTTTAACAAAGGAATATTGATAGACCTTAACCTCCAACTGGTTGAACCTCTCTAAATGTACCTCCATAAGTAGGTGAACGTTCAGCACCTCGCCTGCTTCATCCAATATATCAGTGCTCCTGATGTGAGAAGCTCCTGGGTTCTCGAACCTGCCCACACATGAACCTTTGTTCCAGTTCCTCTTCATCACACTAGAGACTCGTATCCTCATGTTTTTCCAGGTTCAATCGTACCTCCTCGTTGAAGAGGTTCACATCTAACTCCATCTGTAACTCCTCAATTAAGATGTTCGCATCTAGCTCAACTTGTACCTCCTCAATTAGGAGGTTCGCATCTAGCTCCATCTGTACCTCTAAACTGAGATTTGGCATTTTATAACTAAATAACCTCTCTATTAGTTTTAAAAATGAAGTATTTCGAGGTACATCCGGTTATAGGGACTTTCTTCCGTAGGTGCCACCTCCAAATTGAGGTTTCCCTTGTCTTTGTCACTTGAACCTCTCAACTGAGCCTCTCCAGATGGACTGTACCTCCATTAGCAGGTGGATGTTCAGCTTCACCTGTCCTGCCAAACATATCAGCGCTCCAGATGCGAGAAGTTCTGGGGTCCTTCGAAGCTGCTCACACCTGAACCTGCTCCTTGTTCACTTACATGAACCTGACGCGTATATGAACATATTTTCCAGCACTTCCAAATCAGAATTAACACATGAAATTCCTCTTTCCGGCCATACTTTCCAGGGCTCTTCTGTAAATATCGAAATCCAGGCATCTCAGAGTTGCATATCCTCGTTTGTGCAATTTAGACATCTTTCCTCTCAAAAGATCTGTTAATCCCCTTCTTCTAGGACCAAAAATGTTGTGAGAGGAATTTTTTATAGCACTTCGAGAGAATATCGTTGGAATAATCAGGTTTGCCCTTAGTTTTCGGACAACAGCTACAGGTACGCACGTGCACAACTTCAGCTTCAGCTGTTGGAGCTTCAGCTGCGACTGTCGGAGCATGTGGTGAAATGTGGCGTTTTTGGGACTGGGTTTGCAAGATTTCCGGGCAACAAGGTCGGAATAATCCATCCTTGACCGGTCCCCGCTGCCGGAATTGTGTGTTGCTCAAATGCTTCTACATAATTCTTGCAGAATGAAGTGAGATTCCAACTCTTGCAGAATGAAGTGAGATTCCAACCCTTGTAAAGTGCCTATATATCCTATATTTATAGAAATCAAGTCCAATGTAGTTCTTAAGTTTTGGGCTCTGTAACTTGATGATATTAAGCCACATTTTAATAAGTATTTGATGTGTTTCATCCTTCCTCCAATGTTGATCTTGTAGTGTTTGTGTGGAGGTATGAGTCCTACTCTAGGTATGCCACTAGAAGCTGATTATCCATGTGTTTTCATGTAATTATCCAAGTATATACCTGTATAATATATATACAATTGTTATCACGTTTATGGTGATAGAAACCAGATAAAAGTCCATCTATCGGTGATAACACATGCATAGTGGGTCAATAACACACGTGAGCCTTAAATTAAGCTCATGACAGATTTTGGGCACAACAACTTACAAGGAAACTATTTTTTTATTAATCTTGAAATGATATACAAACTCACTCCCAAAAGTTATAATTTAAACGTATCAAGTTATCAACATTAAATCCTTGACGTTTTGGACTTGCAAAATAAGTTTCCAGAGTTTCTAAGATGAGAAGTTTTAAAATAATACAACGCCGCATTTAATCAAAAATTGAGAAACATATAAAATGAAATTGAGAAAACAAGAGAGGTAGTGAAATCCACGTTATTCTGTTCAGATTTCTAAGAAACCTAGCAGAAAGACTAGTTATTTGCTAAATGACCCACACTAAGTCTAAGTCCATGTTATTTCATCAAGCTTTTATGCTCGACACACATGAATTATTACACAATCATGAAAGGTGCTTTTATTTAGCTGCCATTCGACAGTCACAAATTCTTCTTTATTGTTAAATCCACAAGCAGGTAACTTTCATGAAGGAACTTATAATTTGCTGGTACTGATCTTCGGAAGACTTCCCATAGCTTTGGCCTTTTGCCTGAGTATGAACTTTTGTGTCTTTCCTGTCGAAGTCTTGGGCAGATCTTCAAAAACCACAGTGCATGGAGCCATGTAATGAGGCAAGCGACTCCGACAATAACTGATAATCTCATGACCAGTAACATTACACCCGTCCTTGAGCTTTACGAATGCACAAGGGGTTTCTCCCCTGTGATCATCAGGTCTTCCCACAATAGCTGCTTCCAGAATTGCTGGATGACTAAAAAGCACAGCTTCCACCTCTACTGTGCTTATGTTCTGTCCTCCTGAAATAATAATGTCTTGGGAGCGATCCTTCAATACAATGTAACTATCTTCGTGTTTCACACCCAAGTCCCCACTTCGAAACCACCCACCTTTGAAGGCATCTTCTGTTGCTTGTCGATTTTTAAAGTATCCATTCATTACAGTGTTGCCTCTATACATAATCTCGCCTATAGTTCTTCCATCTGGAGGTACACTCTTCATAGTAGTAGGATCTTTGACATCAACTTCTTCCATGCCAATATGTTGGACTCCTTGACGAGACTTCATCTTTGCTTGTGCTTCAGGAGGCAGGGTATTCCACTCTGGCTTCCAAAAGCAAACGGTCCCAGGACCATATGTTTCAGTTTGACCATATGAATGAGTGACAATAAATCCTAGCTCCTCCATCTTAAAAATGACCTGAGGAGGCGGAGGTGCGCCACCGGTCATCACCATCACCTTTCCTGGAATTGCTTTTTTGACTTCATGTGGCGCATTTGCTATCATATTTAAAACTGCAGGCGCACCACCCATATGTGTAACACGGTGCAACGCAATGCTATTAAAAACAGTCTTTGCAGTCACATTTCGTAGACAAATATTTGTGCCACCAAGAGCAGCAATAGCCCAAGTAAAGCACCAGCCATTACAATGAAAGAATGGAACCGACCACAAGTAGACAGGCATAGACGACATTTCACAAAGAAAGGCAGCGGCCAAAGAGTTAAGATAGGCACCTCTATGACTATAAACCACTGCTTTTGGAGTTGATGTCGTTCCTGAAGTATAACTAATTGAAATGGGATCACATTCATCCCGCGGATGTCTTATCTCAAAGTCCAGACTTCCAGTTGCTAAAAGAGACTCGTATTCCGAGTATACTGGGAAACTTACTTGACTGTTAGAGTATGATGGTCTATCAGAGTCAGAGATGACTACAAGATGAGGCAGCCGAGCGAGTGTCTTGGATAGAATTTGCAGTGCTCCTTTTGCAACATCAAGGAATTGGTAATCTACAAATATGATTTTGGCACCTGATTGTTTCAGTAATTCTGAAACCATAGCAGAATCATAAAGTGTATTCATTGTAGAAAGAACTGCTCCTGCCACAGGAACTCCAAAATGTAGCTCATACACCGCGGGAACGTTCGGGGCCAAAGCAGCAACCTAGCCAAAACGACAGTTATACAAACATCTTAGTGAGAGAATCACAAACAACTTGAGAGTCTTATATCAGTCTTGTGCAACATGCATTTCAGAATAAGAACAAATGTTGGCTTTCAAATATTGAGCATGTAAAACAACAATTAATTTACAAAGAGTGCTAAGCGGGTAATAGATTCAATGAGGTCCAGCCTGTAGTTTAGTCTTTAGAAGGTCATAGTGGCCTTCGAAAGAGGGAGAAATCCCGCTTGCTTATTAACTTAGCAAAAAATTAAATAATAAAAACAGCATCTAAGAGAAAAAAAAATACTAACAACATCACCGGGTGAAACTCCAAGTAGAGTGAGAGCAGAAGCGAGTCTAGTGCACCTCTCAAGAGTCTGTTTCCATGTAAATTTCACATTTTCACCATAAATAATAGAGAGTCTGTCTGGATATACAATGGCAGCTCTTTTCAAGAAGCTTATTGGTGTTAATGGAACATAATTTGCAGAGCATCTTTTAGTCCCTTCCATTTTATTGTTAACCTTGTCTAGGATTCAAGTAATTGCTGTTGTTTATACAAATGAAATGTGTTCAGTTTTATAGCAAATTCCAGACGGGTTCCAGAATCAAACGTATTCCGTTTTCTGCTAAAACAAACTCAAAGTCTTTTTTCGTTACTAGAATGAAATGTTTTTGGCTCAAACGCATTGTCTTTCTCATTTAAGATTTTACAGGGATCGGCTTATATGATTATTAAATAAACTACATCCTACCGAATTCTTATATTTGTACATTTCACCGGTGAAAAATATGTAAATGTTTTCTTTACAAAAACGGATTTCTTAAGAGATTTAAAATAAAACGTCTTAAATTTTCTTCGTTTCTGCTAAAACAAAATGAAACGTCTTTTTTTCCCGTTTTCTTTGTTAGGATAGATATTTTTCCCGTTTTTTTGCTTGAAGGGTGGCTTTTTTTTATTTTTTATTAAAGATATCAGATGGGTTTATCCGTTTTCTACTATAACAAATTCAAAGTCTTTTTTTCATTACTAAAATGAAATGTCTTGTCTCGGTTCTTGGCTTTAGACGCAATGTCTTTTACATTTAAGATTTTATAAGGGATCCAAATGGATTACAAAGACCACATGATAACTGATTATTGGATCCCATCGAATTCATACATATGTACATTTGATCCGAAATAGGTGAATGCCCTTCTATTCCCGGCTTGTAGAATGTGAAATTTAGAGTTGGCTAAATTGACAAGCAGTGAATTATGGAAGTTGAAATCCATGCTATTTCAGCAACCTTTAATCCTCCACAGACACACATTATTATACAATCAAGAATATTGCTGTTTAACAGCAGAAAGCATATGGATACTATACATTCAGCTGCATGTGACAGTTGCATATTCTTCTGAATTCTTGAATCCACAAGAAGGTAAATTTCAGGTACAAATTTATAATTTGCTGGTACTGCTCTTTGAAAGGCTTCCCATAGCTTTGGCCTTTTGCCTGAGTATGAACTTCTGTGTCTTTCCTGTAGAAGTTTTGGGAAGATCCTCAAAAACCACAGTTCGAGGAGCCATGTAATGAGGCAACCGACTCCGACAATAACTGATAATCTCATTACCAGTAACATCGCACCCATCCTTCAGCTTTACAAATGCACAAGGGGTTTCTCCCCAATGATTATCAGGTCTTCCCACAATAGCTGCTTCAAGAATTGCTGGATGACTAAAAAGCACAGCTTCTACCTCTATCGTGCTAATATTCTCTCCTCCAGATATAATAATGTCCTTGGACCGATCCTTCAGTTCAATGTAACCATCTTCATGTTTCACACCCAAGTCCCCACTTCGAAACCACCCACCCTTGAAGGCATCTTCTGTTGCTTTACGATCTTTCAAGTACCCATTCATAACAGTGTTGCCTCTGAACATAACCTCGCCTATTGTTTTTGCATCTGGAGGTACACTCTTCATAGTAGTAGGATCTTTGATGTCAACTTCTTCCAAGCCAATATGATGCACTCCTTGGCGAGATTTAATCTTTGCTTGTGCATCAGGAGGCAGGGTATTCCACTCCGGCTTCCAAGAGCAAACAGTTCCAGGACCATATGTTTCTGTTAGACCATATGAATGAGTGACACCAAATCCTAGCTCCTCCATCTTAAAAATGACCTGAGGAGGTGGTGGCGCGCCACCAGTCATCACCTTCACCTTTCCTGGAATTGCTTTTTTGACTTCAGGTGGCGCATTTGCTATCATATTTAAAACTGTAGGTGCACCACTCATATGTGTCACATGGTTCAAGGTAATACTATCAAATATACTCTTTGCAGTGACATTTCTTAAACAAACATTTGTTCCTCCTAGAGCAGCGATAGCCCAAGTAAGGCACCAGCCATTACAATGAAACATTGGAACTGACCATAAGTAGACAGGCATAGAAGACATTTCATTAAGAAGGGCAGCGGCCAAAGAGTTCAGATAGGCGCCTCTATGACTATATACCACTCCTTTTGGGCTTGATGTTGTGCCTGAAGTATAATTAAGTGAAATGGGATCACATTCATCAAGCGGATGTCTTATCTCAAAATCCAGGCTTCCTGTTGCTAAAAGAGACTCGTACTCCGAGGTTACCGAGGAATAAATTTCGCTATTAGAGTGTGATTGTTTATCAGACTCAGAGATGACTACAAGATGAGGCAGCTGAGCGACGGTCTTTGATAGAATTTCCAGTGCTCCTTTTGCAGTATCAAGGAATTGGTAATCTACAATTATGATTTTGGCACCAGAATGTTTCAGTAACACTGAAACCATAGCTGAATCATGACGCATATTAAGTGTACAAAGAACTGCTCCTGCCATAGGAACTCCAAAATGTAGCTCATACATAGCGGGAATATTTGGGGCCAAAGCAGCAATCTAGCCAAAAGAAATACATTTAGAAAGCTTAATAATGCTAACTACAAATAACGTCAAGGTCTAATAGTACATACTTCTCTTTTAGCTTGTTCTCTTATTTGCGGAAAAAACACAACTACATAGATTGTTCAGCCAAAGACAACTGGAAAAAAGGCTTATACTAGAATCTACACAAAATCTGTACTAATCAATGACCAATGTCTTTTAGAACCTTTTTTTTTAAGTTTTAAACTTAAACAACTAGGAGCACAAATAACTCAAGTCAAAGTGGATGGACTGCTTATGTGTTTCAGAGTCGAGACTACTTAAAACACCAAAACACCTTAAGGCTTTAAAGTAACATGATCAAACTAATATCAAGAATCGAAATATCATCATAAACTAATTTCGAAACTAATCTCGAATTCTGCCCCAATCCCAAATCACTCTAAACTTGAATCAAAAAGCGGATTACATATTCTATAACTTAACAAAACTAATACTACACACACACAAAATTAATACACTGAATAAAATTAAAAACCCAACAAAAATAAATGAAAAAGAGTAATTAATTAAGTGAAAATACTGACAACATCACCGGGCGAAACCCCAAGAAGGGAGAGAGCAGAAGCGAGTCTAGTGCACCTCTGAAGAGTCTGTTTCCATGTAAATTTCACATTTTCACCATAAATAATAGAGAGCCTGTCTCTATACACAAGAGCAGATCTTTTCAAGAAGCTTATCGGTGTTAATGGCACGTAATTTGCAGAGCTTTTGAACGTGCCATCCATTTTTGTTTTTGCTAATCTTGGAGATTAATTCAGCGCTTCAAAATGATTGTAAATTGTTGTTGGTCAGCTGTCACTTGTTTGCGTTTATTTTTCATAATTTCTAAATGCAGTTTAGTAGATTTACAACTTTAACCCTGTCTTGCTTATCGCGCAAATCAGACATTTAACGCTATTTTCATTTTTCAAAGATGTATTACATTAATGCAATCCATTTACAATTTATTTCTAATTTTTTTTGTTCCACGTGTTTCGTAAAATTTCTTCAATTTTTTGTTCCTATATTACTTTTTTGTTTTTCCTAATTTGTGTATTACTTCGTAGCATTGTTTAAAGAAGATATTTCTTAATACGTTATATTTTATGAAAGAACTTTTTAACTTTTTGTTAGATTATTTTCAACATTAATTGAAATAGAAATTGACAATCTTTTTTCCTTTCAAAATTTTTAAATTTATTTTCTAATGATCATACTTAGACTCGATCTATTTTTTTAAAATTGATATTAGACTATAACCGGTGATATATACACATATATTTTAAAAATATTTGTGAATAGTCATAAATTAAATAATTTATATTTAACATTGGATAATGTTAATTCAGGAAGAATTAATATTAATAGAATAAAGTGCATTGTATATATATTTTAAAATTAATTTAATTATATATGTTATGCGATAATTTGCATCAATAAGTTATCAAAAATAATATAAATTGGTATTTACAATTGAAATTTAAAGTCTATATAATTGAGGATGAGTTAAAATAAGTGTATGAATCTTTTACAAATTTAAATATAGATACAAAATAATAAGGGACAAATTAAAGTTAAAATTTTATCCGAGCCTAAATATGGATATCATAATTTATTCATTTATTAATTAAATTTTTTATTCAATTTAGTTAAAAAAATATCTTAAAACAAAATTGATAACTAATAAAATTAAGTTACCAAACAATTTATTGAACTTATAAATAAATTATATAAATACAAAATTACTTATGAATAAAAAATAACTTTTTAATTACATGTTATTTATCTTATATAAGTAAAATTAATTTATCTTAAAATGATTCAAACTTACGCTTTGTTTTACCAATATATTTAGTTAATGAGACGAGCCTAACATAAAAATTTATGATTGTAAACATATTAAGTTTTAATTGATAGATTAAAATGTATTTTAGAATAAAATAGATTAAATTAATAAATCTAATACTAATTATATTTTTTTTACATAAAAACAATTCTCTTCAAATTAATTTTGACATACATTTTTATATTCTCTTTTATATTTAACATTTGCAAATTTGTAATTGCAAAAGTACGTGGAGCCCACCTAAGTATGTTGTTTGATTACTTTGATTAGCCGTCTACGCTCATTTAACAGACATTTTAAAGGTAGAAGGATATAAAAGTAATTGAAATGAACTGCATATAGTAAATTTGAATTGCATTTAGTAGTACCCTTATTTTTTAGAAATACTAGAGGGCCCAAAACTATTCACAAAAATTATTACCAAATGAGTTTAGAATATTAAGTTTCCTAATAATAATATGAACTCCGCGTACATTAATATGGGTCCACAAATTAAAAAAAACTATGTATCGTCCATATCATTTTATAAATATTTTAAGAATAATTTTTGGAATGCCTAGCCATACTCTTATTTTTTTTATTGACACCAAAAACAAAAAGCATCGCATTGCAGAGTGATGGATAGGATATGATTGTGTCTAAGCTTTCGCTGTCACCACCTCATGCTTTGTATTTGGTACAAAATACGTGCTCTAGGGTATTTTATTGGTCTGAGGAAAATGGGAAACCCAAGAAGTAAAAGATGTCTACGGAAAAAACAAAAAAAACATGTGCCTATGCTACCGTAAACTTTACGAGTCGAACAGTTCGTGATCAATTCAAGCTCGACTCGTAAAATATTTAAATTTGACTCAATAATAATTGAGTCAAACTCGATCTCGAGCTATTCGAATATCCTACCGAGCCGAACTTGAGCTTCAAATTACTCGGCTCGTAAGGTTCGCGAGCCTAATCAAGTCATTATTATTTTTAATTTTTATATATTATAAATACTAGCCTATACTCGTGTGATGCACAGATTGTTTAATAATTATTAATTTATTATTTATGTTTGTGTATAATATTTTTATTAATTGGATATTAAATGAATTTGTTAAAAAACTAAGTAGGTCTCTAAATATATTTTTATTAAAATTTATAATTATAATAATAAGACATGTTAAAAATAATAAATAACCTTTCAAAATAAACAGGACTATTTAATAAAATTTTCAAATAATTAGGCCTAATTTTAAAATAATTAGAGTAATTTGTGATAATTAATTATAATATATTATACTAATTAAAAATAATATACTTTATTAATATATTATTTTAATTGATGTGTAATAATTATTCTTAAATAAATATCTTTAAAGATGTACAAAAATATTTTTAAATAAATAAGTCCGTAAATTGGTCCAAGTATATTGACTTATAAAGTATAAGCTCATCACATGACCCAAATAAATAGGTTTAAGATATGCGTTCTAATTAGAATAGTTAATTTTTTTTATATAAATATGTTTACTATTGAAGGAACAAATGAAAAAATGACTAACTAAACTACTAATAAAACTTTCTTTTTCAAGTGTTACTTTGAAATATTTTCTTACTTAATTTTTAATTTTTTAATTTTAGTTTTTGTTAGTTATATATAGGATATAGTTGATCTATTATGGGCCTGTTTGGCTGACGCAACTTATGCATTATAAGTTGATAAGAGCTTATGGGGGGTGTTTGTGTACCTAACTTATTTGATAACCTATAACTTATAAATTGATAAGTTGAATGTTAGAAATCACTAACATTTTACTTAACTTATCAACTTATTCTTTGATTTCTTTATTTTTCTAATATTTTATATTTTACCATTTATGTTTTTAAATATTTTTTTAATTTAAAATACAAGTGTTGAAATTATTGTATTTAAAAATTATTTTTTCAAATTTAATTTAGCAAATTATTCACTAACTTATAAGTAAATTTATCCAAACACCTGTATAACTTATAAGAATTCATCAACTTATCACTTATATGACACTTACTCATTTTAAGCTATAAATCAACTTTTTTGTGATAACCCAAACACGCACTATATATTAAAGAAAAAAAAGTATAATATTACAAATTTGACGAAATTTAATTTTTATTTATATTTTTAAAATTAATATTATAAATAATAATTCTAATATGTTGTCTTGTTTGCTTTTATATTTTGATGATTAATTTATGCATTCATTTGCTATATTAAATTGTTAAAAAAAATTATAATAAATTTTTATTTGACTCAACATGATTTAATAATTTATAGGATTGTCCTTGTCTAATTTTGTCGCATTCGGGGTAACTGATAGTTATATATATACTAGCTTATAACTCATGCGAAGCACGGGTTTCTTTTAATATTATCTAATATTTCTTTTATATTAAAAAGATTTTTTATATTATATTTGGTATTAATAATTAAAAAATATATAATCAATACTATTATATAATAGACGAAACATTAAAAATTTGGTCGGTCGGTATGGTACGTTGTGATTTTACTTAATTGTCTTTTCTTAAATTCGTGTTTTTACTTAATTAACTTTACTTATTTATAGAAATATATTATTAAATAATAATATTACATATTTATAACAAATTACCTTTTTCACCTAAAATACATTATTTTTTCTAATAAATTCCCCTACTTTTTCAAATATATCACGGACAATTACCTTTTTTAACTAAAACATATTAGTTTTTCTATTTTTCCTTACTAAAACCCCTCATTTTCCAAAAATATCACGGACAAACCTTTAGTTATTTATTTTTAAACCTAATATTATAATTATTTTTTTAAAAGTTTACCTATTTTAACATGTCTACTTATTTTTCTTAACAAATGCAATTACTAAAAATATTAAAATATAAATAATCAAATACCAATTTATAACCAACTACTTTTTCAGCTAAAACACGTAATAGATTTTTTTTCTAACAAAATTCCTCATTTTCTAAATATATCACGGGAAATTGCATTTTTCAATTTACTTTTTCTATTTTTTCTCACTAAAATCCATTCTTTTTCTAAAAATATCACGGACAAACCCTTTACTTATTTATTTTAAAACGTATTTAAATAATTTTAATTATTAAATTTTAAAACCTCATTTTCCAAAAATATCAAGGGAATTTACCTTTTTAAACTAGATATATGATTTTTTTCCCATACTAAAATCTCTCATTTTTCAAAAATATAACGAGCAAACCCTTACTTATTTATTTTAAAATTTGTTTTAATGTTTTTAATTAATTAAAAGTGTTTAGTTATTTTAACATGCCTACTTATTTTTTTTTAACAAATACAATTAAAAAAATAATAATAAAATAACAATTAACAATCCGTGCATCGCACGGGTTTTAAGCTAGTATAGTATAATAGACATTTTATTAAGAATACATAGTGTTTGATATTTTTTTGAAATGTATTATTAATTGAAAATGTATAATTTAAAAAAAGGAATGTTAATGATTGAAATATATAGTATACTAAATTTTTATTTTTAGGCGTGTTTTATATTTTTACTTTATATTATTTTATTAAATAGAATAAATAACCAAAAACTTGAAAACCAAAGTTTTCAATGTTTCAGCTATTATATAATTATTATATAGATTTATGTTTTAATATTTTATTATTGTATTTGTTAAAAAAAATAAGTAGGCATGTTAAATTTTTTTAAATAACTAAAAGTATTAATATAGATTTTAAAACAAATAAATAACGGTTTGCTCGTAATATTTTTGGAAAAGGAGCGGTTTTAGTAAGGAAAAATAAAAAAAGAAACATGTATTAGTTGAAAAAGGAAATTACCCGTAATTAAAAGTAATAAAATAGGTTTTAAAATAAATAAGTAAAGGTTTATCTGTGATATTTTTGGAAAAGAAGGGATTTTAGTAAGGAAAATTAGAAACAATAACATGTTTTAGTTGAAAAAGATAATTGCCCGTGATTTTCTTAGAAAAAAGAGGGGAATTGTTAGAAAAAATAGAAAAAGTAATGAATTTTAGCTGAAAAGATAATTGGTATAAATTATATTATTATTTAATAATATTTTTTTAAAATAAGTAAGGATAATTAAGTATAATATTTAATGTTTTGTCTATTATAAGATAGTTTAAACATTTTTAAATAGTTAAAAGTATTAGAATAGGTTTTAAAATAGAAAAGTAATTGTTTGTCTTTGACATTTTTGGAAAAATGAGAAATTTTTGTAAGGAAAAATAGAAAAAAATAACATGTTTTAGTTGAAAAGGGTAATTACCCGTAATTACAAATATTAGAATAGGTTTTAAAATAAATAAATAAGGGTTGCCCGTGATATTTTTGGAAAAAAGGGGTTTTAGTAAGAAAAATAGAAAAAATAACATATTTTAGTTGAATAAGTAAGGGTTGCCGTGATATTTTTCGGAAATGAGGGGTTTTAGTAAGAAATAATAGAAAAAGTAGCATGTTTTAGTTGAAAATGGTAATTGCCCGTGATTTTTAAGAAAAAGAGGGGATTTATTAGAAAAAATAGTTGAAAGGTAATTGGTTTTAAATAGTTAAGAAAAAGAGGGGATTTATAAGAGTAATTAGGTAAAATCATATGGACCGACCAACCAACCAAACTTTTAATATTTCGTCTATTATAATATAGTATAAATGTCGTATGTGATAATTTTAGAAAAGGAGAAATTTTAGCTAGAAAATATATATAAAAAATATAAATTATTTGGCTAATAAAGGTAATCGATTAATTATTAGTATTTATAATATTAGTATTTTATGCTACTAAATGAAATAACCCGTGATATTTTTGAGGTTTTAGTTAGGAGACGTATTTGTTAAAAAATATAAAAAGAATATACACTTTGGCAAAAAAAAGATAATCGGTTAATTTTTAGTAATTATAATATTATTATTTTATTTTATTAAATAAAACTTACCGTGATATTTTTAGAAAATAAGAGGTTTTAGTTAGGAAAAATAAAAAAGTAGAAATTTTAGTTATAAAAAAGAATATATGTTTTGGCTAATAAAGGTAATTGGTTAATTATTAGTATTTTATGTTATTAAATGAAATTGCCCCTGATATCTTTGAGGTTTTAGTTAAGAGAAATTTTAGTTAGAAAATATAAAAAAGAATATACGTTTTGGAAAAAAAAGCTAATCGCATTCGAGATAACTAATAATTATATATCTGTCATTTGTGATAATTTTATAAAAGGAGAAATTTTAGTAAAAAAATATAAAAAAAATATACAATTTAGCTAATAAAGGTAATAGGTTAATTATTAGCATTTACAATATTAGTATTTTATACTACTAAATGGAATATCTCGTGTATATTTTTCGATGTTTTAGTTAGAAGACATATTAGTTAGAAAATATAAAAAGAATATACACTTCTTGTCACAAAAAAAATACACGTTGGCAAAAAATCTAATCGGTTAGTTATTAGTAATTATATTATTATTATTTTATTTTATTAAATAGAACTGTCTGTGATATTTTTAGAAAATAAGAGGTTTTAGTTAGAAAAAATAAAAAAATTAGAAATTTTGATTATAAAAAAGAATATATGTTTTGGCTAATAAAGGTAATTGGTTAATTATTAGTATTTTATGTTACTAAATGAAATTGCCTCTAATATTTTTGAGATTTTAGTTAGGAGAAATTTTAGTTAAAAAATATAAAAAGAAATATACGTTTTGAAAAAAAAACTAATAGGTTAGTCATTAGTAATTATAATTGTTGGTCCTTGTATATTGCCAGAGGGGGAGGGGGGGGGATGAATGCAATATTGATAAAATTCAATCTCAGTTTCAACAACTAATACTAAGATTTAATGTTATCAATAATATGTATGCATTCACAAACAGTAAAATAGAGAAGACAGGATTCACAAAATAAATGTTTTATTTATTTTGCAAAGTGTTGCTACAACCTCAAGAGAGAATTCTTGAGCTTCGATTTTCTTCTAGGCACTTACTAGTCTTCGTTTCGTATCTAGAATGAATTGACAGTAGGTATAAAACTAATCCTATCACTATCAGTCACAGGTTTGTGAAGCTGCTGTCATTGTCAAGTGGCAGCTTCTTACAGATTGTCTTACCCATGTGACTTTCCTAAATTGCTAATATGTCAGATATACATCATAACAAAAGCAACCTAGATTCATTCTATTTCCAGCTTAAGCAATTCAGCAAATAAGGACTTGACCTTGCTCTTGAATTGATTCGCTTTTGTTTTGCAGTGCTTGAAGCTTCTGTCGTAGTCTTGCAGACTTGGTGCAGCTTAGGGATACTGCAACACGCCTGTTTCTTGAACATTGAAACTGTCACGGGATTTGACTGAGAAAGATACTTAGAACAAGGGTCTTTCTCGAGACAGTTACTTTTGCCACAAAGCTTGTTGTCACAGGAATGTGCTTTTGGTGACAGTACGAGTTCCCCGCATAGTGTGCTGTCGAGGTTCCCAAGCTTGCTGTCGAGGGCTAAAGTTGCTGTCGCGTAGTCTTCCGCCAATGTTGCTGTCAGAGTGAATATGCTGTCTTGACTTGCAACATTCTGTCTTCTTGTAATCTTACTGTCGAAGCTTTAGGACAGTAACCTTTATTCATGTTGTCATCTAATTATGTACCCTTTGAGGCTTGAACACAGTAATTGAACTTCTTTCAAATTATACAACTAGAATAACATTACATACTGATTACAAGAACATATTTTGGCTGTGACAGTATGTTCTACTTAATTAAAAGTTAAGTACAATCAAAGTTAAGTTGTTTCTATGTTATCACCCATAAATCCCAACAATAATATTATTATTTTATTAAATAGAACTGTCCGTGATATTTTTAGAAAATGAAAGGTTTTAGTTAGGAAAAATAGAAAAGTAGAAATTTTAGTTAGAAAATATAAAAAAGAATATACACATTGGCTAAAAAAGGTAATGGATTAGTTATTAGCAATTATAACTTTATTATGTTATTTTATTAAATGAAACTGTCTGCGATATTTTTGGAAAATGAGATGTTTTAGTTAGAAAAAATAGAAAAAATATTTTATATAATAATTTTAATATTTTATCTAACGGTTCTCGTCGATTTGATCAGAAATATCTAACGGCTCTAAATTGAGTTACCAAACTTTGGAGGACCAGACTACAAAACTTTTGATGTTTCGTCTTTAATATAATAGTATAGATATATTTATTAAATATTTAGTATTTAAATATAATCGAGTCGAACCTATCATATTCGAGCTTTTGTCAATATTTGGTGAAATCGATTCGAGCTTTCGAGCCGAACACGAACATATCTAAATTTTTACGAGCCGAGTTTCGAGTTTGAAGTTAAAGGCTCGATCGAATGCAAATGCAATTACTTTTCGAGTTTGAAGTTTGAAGTTAACATGCCTACTTATTTTTCTTAACAAATGCAATTACTAAAAATATTAAAATATAAATAATCAAATACCTATTTATAACCAATTACCTTTTCAGCTAAAACATATTATATATTTTTTCTAACAAAGTCCCTCATTTTCTAAATATATCACGGAAAATTGTCTTATACAATTTACTTTTTCTATTTTTCTCACTAAAATCCATTCTTCTTCCAAAAATATAAGAGGAAACCCTTTACTTATTTATTTTAAAACATATTTAAATACTTTTAATTATTAAATTTTAAAACCTCATTTTCCAAAAATATCACAGACATTTACCTTTTTAAACTAAATATATGTTATATTTTTTATTTTTTCTTACTAAAACCCCTCATTTTCAAAAAATATAACGGGCAAACCCATACTTATTTATTTTAAAATCTGTTTTAATGTTTTTAATTAATTAAAAGTGTTTATCTATTTTAACATGTCTACTTATTTTTTGCACAATTACAATTAATAAAATATTAAAAAAATAATAATAAAATAACAATTAACAATCCGTGCATCGCACGGGTTTTAAGCTAGTATAGAATATTTCTACTTTTGAATAAATTTGAAAATTTATAAAAAATATTAGTTTTTTTGTGATTTTATCATATTCTGAAAATATTTGCAAAAATATGATCCGTAACCTGTTTTTATATTTTTCTAACAAATAATTAAAGTTGATTTTGTTTGCATTTGAGATTGTTTTTAGTTGCATCATTTGGTTTAATCAGTTCAAAACCTATTATTCAAACACAGATGATTCCCATTATTAGATTTTTAAAGTTACATTTATGCTTGATTTTGATTTATATAGTTGCAAAAGTTGAGGACCGTCATTTTGCATATATTTTCTGAAAATTGGTATTTACATGTTTAATTCAAAACAAATTAATTTGTTGCACAATAAAATTTATCTAGTTTTATTTCAATTCCAATAAAAGTTATGCATCTATAAATTATGATGGACACTTATCAACTTACCAATTGTTAGCCTCATAAAAAAATAAAACAAAATTATATGTAGATCATTCTTGCCATTTAAATTTGCATGAATCTCAAGGTTATAATTAACATGTGAAACTTTCTCTTCAAAATATTGAAATAATTAAAAAAAATTGCTAAATGTTGAAATAACTTTATTTTTTTGATGAATGTCAAACAACTGCAAACATGCAACTAAAGCAACTCAATAACATCTTGACAGTCCTAACTCCTAACCTAACTTCAAGACATCACACATACACACACATCACATGCTCAATTTATCCATAATATATACAAATGTGCAGCAAAGGCCTAGTAATGTGAAGCATTACTATTTCTTTATAACAAGGGATAATCAGTAAACATTTACGACCAACTTCCTCTTATAAGCCTTTCAACAAAGTTGGACCTCCATCATCATCTTCTTCGACAACAGTACTTGTTTCTTCAATTTCCACCGCATTTGTGTTATCTTTCTCAATGGCATCCACAGACACCACTCTGTTGCTGTCTTCTATGCTTTTATCTGAGCTTTCTTCAACTCTATAATATACCTTAACAAAGATTAGTAAAAGACAATATTTAGAAAAGCTTCATTTTGCAACTTTGAAGAGACCATATATAGCTAACTTTAAATCCAAACACTCAATGCATTGATGATTAACTGCTACAAGACCACTAAATTAACACCAGAGAGTAACCAATAGAGGTCACATGCATAGGAAGCATACCACACATGTGCGAGCTGGGGAGAGTACTTGGAATGAGTTGGGCCGGTTATTGAAGTTTGTTTCAGGGACTCCAGGGATTCCTTCCGGAGATGTGAAATGGTCCACATTATGAGCCACCTGTAATAAAAATTATTACCACCTGTAATAAACTTTAAAAATAGATCCAATAATTGTGCACACATTGAAGACAACGGGAGAGTTAGAATGATTCTGTGACATTGTAGGAAGAAGCAATATTAATTGCCAATTTGCCATAAAAGATCGATAACATTCTTGGGATTTCATAAATTAATGGCTGCAGGTTGCTCAAAGAGCTGTCAGAAGCAGCAAGCAGATACACTTGACAGAAGCAGAACAGAAAGTATAACCACTGGACTCAAGATTTCTTGGTCTCTGGGATCAGCATGAAGAAAAATCTTCTGAGTTGCATGGAAAACTCAAGATATATACAAGACTAAGCAAGTTCCATGGCAAAATATCAAACCAACTAATTACAAAAGCAAGACTTATAATCAAGACTCATAATTTGTTATTTTAAACAAGAAAAAAGTAATTATGATTTGTAAAACGGTTTTCTTACTCTTCCATGCCCGCCAAATTCCAAAGCATCAGTATCCAGTGCAACCCTATATATCCCAGGCATGTCACACCCAACTTTATACCTGCATTGAATGTTTGCAATACAGGATTTGAGAGGATTTAAGGGGCTAATATGTTTTATCTCCATTATGGAACGTTTCTGGCTTTAGGGGATCCTTTTAATCAGAAAACAAAAACCCGAAAGGAAATAAGAAAGTGCTCATAACCATTTCTAGCTGGCGGCAGGCCAGTTCTATTGGTCATTATACACATTAATACAATTTAAAGTAAATGTACCCGTAGTAAGTACTCTCTGGATGAAAGTTGAAAACAAAAATTAGATCTCCACGTTCAAACACAATAACCTGAGAAAATCAAAATTCCAAGCACATATATAGTGTTGATATATCAATACAACTAAACTTCTTGAAAGAATACTTTCAAGAATAGTAAAATTCATATATTCAGTAGTATAAGGCTCGGGAGCATATACCTGATCCTCATTATTTGCACAGCTCACCATCTGTTTACGCGATGCAATGAATGCGAATTTTTCATCAAGCATATTCATAGCTCTATCAAAAGCATACATGAACTACATTTACAACATGAAGACCAAGTAAGAACTCAGTTGCATTGCCCTGGAAGCGGAAGCAACCATGCAAAGTTGAAATTATTGTAGAACGAAAATTAGCTACTACTCTCCCGATAAGGACATCATGTTAACACAAGAAAAAAATACACCACTAAAACTACCTGATATCTCATGTGATCTTCATCAACCAGATTCCACTGGCGTCTGCACTTCTCGTAACTCCAATTATTGCCTTCTCTAGGGAAGTCTATCCACTCTGGATGGCCAAACTATGAGAGAAAGATGCAGGCGCAAGTAGTTATAACATTGTAAGATATAAACCTAATAAATTACAGGTCATCTATGCATCTATTCCCATAGATCACTGTAGCAGTGCCCTACAGTTTCACTAACAAAAAAATTAAGAGCAACAGGAAACTGACCCTTCCTTAAAAATGAGGATTTGCCAGTTTTAACATATAATGGATGCCTATGTATCTAGTTCCTGATCTATGCTGAGAGCTAACCATGGTTGCATTCTGTTTCTTACCTCATTTCCCATAAAATTAAGATAGCCCTCCCCTCCTAAAGCCATTGTGATAAAGTGAATCATCTGCATAGTCAAATAACAAAGTGAGAACTACAAGGAGCGAAAACTAATAGATAGAGACACCCAGTTTCCAGTCTCCTGCCCCTCAAAATAAAATACAAGTTAAAGTGAAGGAAACCAGACAAAAATCTGTACAACGTCTAACATATGAGAAAGCTTAGCAGATGCCGTGATAATGAATTTAGGATCCGTAAAAAATTAAGCGACTGATGTAGTGAACTAGTGCAAGTTAAGATGGATTTCAAATGTACTAATAAATCAGTCTGCCTGAGGCAATAATGAACAAGAACAAGCTAACACACGCCTTGTGAAGCGCAATGCCGCGATCAATTGTCGGAGAAGCAGCTACTAATGCTGACATTCCTGAATACATTTCTTGGTCCATAAGTAAAAATGCAATAGTCTTGTCACCCACAATAGCCTGCACATAATATGATAAACACCACAAAATCAAAATATAAACATAAGGTCGCTTCAGAATGACCAACCTCTGCATGTTACCTCACATAAAGCTGAAAAATTCAAATCATTAAGTTCCGGGGATGGAAAAGATAGCTTACAGCAGAACAGAAAAAAAATATTGTGAATGGATGAAGGCGTTACATAACCATTGGATACATGTATTCAGTATTCTTTCCTAAATTCAGCCATCAAGTTTGCGATGTTTCACAATGTACCAAATGAGAGGCTAACATTCGAATACAAACTGTATCTGAAATAAAAGGGGGCATGAATACCTGATCATGACTTTCTGCATAAGCTATACACTTCTCGGTGTATCTCCTATTGGTCAAACTCCAGGATATCTCCTCCATAGACCACTCTTCGTCTTTCTTGTTTTTTAAGTAATCAATCCACCTATCAGGTATAGCCATCGCCAAGCGATAATCAAAACCAATTCCTCCCTCAAATACAGGCCGGCCTAGACCAGGTACACCAGAAACATCTTCCGCAACCACAGTTGCATCAAGTAGGAGACTGTGTATCAGATTGTTAGCCAGCATCAGATAAACCACTGCATCAACATCAGTTGACTCGCTGAAATACTCATTATAATCCCCTGTGAATTCCATGTTGATTCCATGGTGATGGTACACCATTGACGTTACTCCATCAAATCGAAACCCATCAAATTTGTACTCCTCCAGCCACCATCTCAAGTTAGATAGTAGAAAACGGAGAACCTCCCAGTTGGCATAGTTAAAAAGCCTGCTATCCCACAACTGGTGGTAACCACGATGTCCAGTGTGGAAGTATGAATCTTGTGAACTTTGTCCAACATCGAAGCCATTAAGGCCATCAGTAACGTTGTTACTTACATGGCTGTGAACAATATCCATCAGTACCCTTAAACCTAAGCTATGTGCTTTATCTATTAAATACTTCAGGTCTTCAGGGGTTCCCGACCTACTGCTCACAGCAAAAAAGTTCGTGACGTGATATCCAAAGGAACCATAGTATGAATGCTCCATCACAGCCATCAACTGGACTGTGTTATAATTGTTTGCCTTAATACGAGGCAAGATATTATCTGCAAATTCTCTGTATGAACTTACACGGGGTTCTGAACCACTCATCCCAACATGAGCCTCATAAATCCGTGGTGCTGCAGATTTTGGAGGACGTGGATATTTGAACTTATACCTGCAAGGACAAAGAGACAACTGTTAGTAAAGAGAACAATGTAAAATTGCAGACAGCAAAGGTACTTGAAAATGTCTAGCATTCCATAAGATAACAAGTGGGTATAATGGGATTCTATAAACCTAAGACATACATCTCTGAACGTGGCGGGTCCCAGTACACACCGTCATAAGGCGCAGCAAACCTTGCCGCGTCCACAGTAGCATATTTTATCCAAGCTGGGATCCTGTCAACCCAAACTCCATCACCATGCTTAAATCGAAATTTGACTTTGGAATTATGAGGAATGGCTGCCTTCCCACCAGAGTCAGGAATTGTAATACTCCAAACACCAAACTGATCTTTTTCCATGTTGTGATTAGAGCCATCCCATCCATTGAAGTCACCAATAATTTGCGCTTCTCTGCAACATAGGAAAATCATCTCCAAAGTGAGTCTGTAACTCAGACAGGATAGCCATTCTCTAGGACACTAAACTTACTGAGCAGCAGGAGCCCATTCACGGTACACAATGCCACCTTTTTCTCTGTTAAAACCGAATTTCAAATAACCTAGGATACAAGAGCAAGGATGCTTATAATTCATAATTCAGAAGTGGCCTATTTGAGTATAAATAGAAATGCATTTAGTTTCAACATATGTGATGAAAAGTAAACAGAAGCTAGTTTGAAAAATCACAAAGGTATATGTGAGTGGAAGAAAAATTCACTCAGCTTCCCAGGTTTACAAGGAAAAAAAATGTTGCCTTGTGTGTGTTGATTTGCCAACAATACCTTGTGCAAAATCTTCCAGGCTTCCTTCATATTTTTCAATTTGCTTTTTCTGCGATATATATCTTCTCATTCTATATCCAAAGTGATCTTTATAAGGTCGCAGTCCTGGGTCAAGATCCAAAACAGCAACTGTCTCAGTGTCTTCCTCAATGTGCATCATATCAGAGTTTTCATCAGTTAAAACTGCTGAGATGCAAGACCTCTGTTCTACCTGCCAACGAAAATATGTAGGTATGTATGTAATATCCAAGTATAAATTAGGCAGAAAATGTTTCAGAGATGGAGAATGCACCCAAATAAAGCAAAGCAATTTCATGACAAGTCAAGTTTTTTGATAAGTCAATCAGTTCTTGAAATTGTTATTATACAAATAACAGACAGACAGAACCGCGGAGCGTATGAATTTCTTGGAATGTAGTTCGCTACAATCCACCTCTATTCCTTTTGCATTATTTCGTAGAGTTGTTGTTAAATTCTAAACATGTGCACTACGCAATCTAGTTCAGAAATAAAGGTATTGAGCAGATTGTTCAGTGTAGATTATACCCTCTGAAATATTGAGAATCCTGATGAGTGAAGAAATTGCTGATACTCAAGTGATTTTCCACGTCCGTAAATTAGTCCACGTGGCTGTTGATTTGCAACAGACCAGTTATTCCTGAATCCCTGTTGAAGAATGATGTAATATATACTTTGTTAAGTAGTTGTGAGTTATACATAGTGTAGAATTAGGAAGTGAAAAGGGATGTTATGCCTAATTGCCTATGCAGTAGAAACAATAGCTGGATTCAGTTTATAATTACAAAAATCAGAACCATAAAACTAGGTAAATGTTTCAGTGGCTTTAAAAAGTCTTGGCATCAAATTAGATGAGTGTATGAAGTAAAGCATTCCACAATAGATTGGTATGGACAAGAACAGGATCGATATTGATCTCAACTGGCCAAACACTTGACATCGAGTTAATTTGATAAAACCGACATGTGATCATGGAAACGCGTCATGTGGACTCTATTCTTTCTACCAAAAGACGGATTACCAAGACTTTGTAAATGCTTAACGAATGACACACACTTGAATAGTTGCATACTTGCATCTAGCTAGTCATTCCTAACAAATTACAAAACCATGAAGAGAACAACAAACTTATGTTAAAATTACAGAACCCTCCAAATAGCAAATACAGCAAATGTAGAATGAGTAGAGTGGATACAGCTAATGCCATGTCCATGAACAAATCAGAGTACATAAACAAAATTGAATGAACGATACCTTTGAAGAATGTAGTTGAGTTGAGGAGGGTATTAAAGACCCAAATGCAGGTTTAGAAAGAATAGCCCGCGATCCGTACATTTTCAGGGAAGTAATCTCTGTGTGTCTCCTTCTACATCATCTCCTGTGATTGTCACCTTGTAAGTACTTAGTTTTCTGTCAGGGCAGGAATGAATAAAGTAAACAAGCTACATTTCCTTTTGAGGGAATTAAATAAGCTACTACTATGTTTCCATTAATTAATAATCTCGATAAATTAATCAAATCGGATGTGTGTGGTTTGGTGCAAAACAGAATTAGTATGAGTCAAAAAGGGTCAGGGACAAGGAGAATATGATTTCATACCTTTCGTGCTCTCTGATTTATTACTGTTGCCAGAAGCAAAGAATAATAAAACCTTTTAATCCTTTTTAACAGATTAAAAATATGAATAATGTTAGAGGTACTGAATTTGGTACCGAATGTCATGTATTATATTCTGATTGACTAATAATAATGGACCCCTGCATTCACATTAATTTCACCAATAAAATCATTCTAAATTATTACGTCATTAATGCCACATCATTCGATATCAGATTTCAGTACCTTTAGCATTCTTCTAAAAATATACTAATGCCAGATTTAATTTAATTTAATTAATTTCTCCGAATATCCAAACGGCCCAAACCCGAGTATGGGCTTCTTCGCATCGGGCGCTCTCGCCTATATAAAATAAATCAAACCGACCAGATTTTATTTACTAGGGTTTTAGAGAGAGGAGATCATGAGCGTTGGAATACCAGTGAAGCTATTACACGAAGCAGTGGAGCACGTTGTGACCGTAGAACTAAAAACCGGAGAGCTTTACAGAGGCACCATGATTGATTCTCAACACAATTGGAATTGCGTTCTCGAAAACGTTACTTTCACTGCCACGGTAACAATTGTTCTCCGTGACTTCTAAATACGATATATAATCGACGTTAAAACAATTATTGTCACGTGTTCTCGCGCAATCGTATTATTCTTTTAGTGTATAAAACTTGAGTAATTATGTTTTTATGTTTACAGTTTCCTTATGTTTTTTCGTTCGATGTTTGTTTTCAGCTTTTATTAAATCCTGGCTAAATAAGGTACACCTTTTATATCTTAATAATTATAATGTATTCTCTCACACGCTTATGCATAATTAATGTATTAACTCAAGTAATCAGCTTCGTTTAACGGTAATTATATCTGTACATCTCTTTGATTTTGCTAATTTACTTGTTCTGGTCCAAAATTGCAGGGCGGGCAGGTATCGAAACTTGAACATATATTTATCAGAGGTAGTAAAATCCGGTAAGTGAAGTATTTCAAATTGTTTCTTCTCTTTCAGTAAAATAGTTGTTATATAGTATAAAATTTTGACAGTGAGGTGAAATCTTGTCAGGTTAATGGTGCTCCCCGACATGTTTAAGTATTCTCCGGTGTTCAAGATATTAAAGGCTAAAATCAAGGTATCTTTGTCTGGTTCGGTTTAATTTTTTTAATTTTTGTCGCTTACAATTTTTAATTTATATTCTCTTTCATTTTATAACAGGGTAAGGGATCATCCATTGGAGTTAGTCGTGGTCGCGCTGTTGGAATGCAAGCTAAAGTAAGTGGCGTTTTTGGTTGTATTCTTTACCTGTACGAAGATTAGGGTTTTTGTTGTTGTTCGGGGGGTGAGAGTCTGAATAATGTATCTTTTTTACAGGGCGAGGCAGATGGCAGTGGAGCTCGTCCTGGAAGGGGCCGCGCACACCGTCAATGGAGATAAGTACTCTGTGACTTAACTGAAGGTCTATACACTACTCACTCGAAAGAAGCTTCACTCAGCTATTTGAATAATTGCATTGCTCTAAATTCCTAATTTTGTGATGTGAGAATTGGTGTAACAGTGTGTAATAAGCATGATATATTTACTCCTTATGTGCTGTTTGTTGCATTGATTCAAATATTCATACACTGCCCTTTGAACCGATTGACATGCCCGAAGAATTTGTCTCTTTGGGTTTTGAAATGCTACAATTTGGCATTGATTTGGTCACTGAATCCTTTTGGTTCCCTTTTTGCTGATACTATGATGCCTGCTACGTATAGCAATTTCGGGATATGGGTTCGGGTTTGCGACAACATTAACCACAACAATTCTAATGTAGAAGGCTACACCTTGTTTTCTTAACCAATTCTCTCATAGACTCATACTGCATTTTACAAAAACAAGCAAGCAGTCAAACCAAGCAGCCAACACAATCTTTGATTACATCTGTTTATGTAACATCAAAATACACTACGACAAACCATGAAGAACTGAAAGGTAAGTAGCTAAGCTAAGAAGACGAATAGTAATGCAACTAAAAGCAGCTAATCAAAAAATTAATACACACAATCAGCGAAAATAGCCATAGAGTTCCAAAAAGCAAGTGCAAAGTGACCACTGGTTGTTTTCATCACTTGTGGGTGCTGTTAAACAAACTCTGAAAAATCTGAATGGAAGGAGGGAATTGGAGCCAGTAACAGGCCACGAAGCGAACTGACCAGGCTTGCAGACAGTTTGGTCATTCTCGTGCACTCTCAAGTTTGTCCAGTTCTTTCCATCAACAGATCCCTGATACAAGTTTCAACATTTTAGCTGTTTATTGCTCATGGAGACTGTCAGTAGTATATCCAACTCCAGTGTGTAAATTATGTGCTTTACCTGAAAATTCCAGCTCCTTATGAAGGCCCTCGACCCATCCTGTCTTAAAGTGTAATAGTTGCAGATGAGCTGCATCAACAGACAAACATATCTCAATTAGGGACAAAAGGGAAACAGTTACTGAAAAAATATTTCACTTTTTCTCACTTTCTAGATTAGACTCGCATCTAACCAAAGTGAGAAAAAATTAATAAACAAAAAATGATAACAGCACTAATTTTATACGTATTTGTGGTAGGCAAGACCTCTAAAAAAACAGACTAGTACTTCAAAAACAAAAAATGAGAATTAGAATTTTTCAATAATTGAGGAAGAAAGCATAATTCGTTTGTAAAGACCCTACACAATCTTGGGAAGTCACACTCAATAAGTTTTCATCCACTCAATTAAAATTTGTACCTGGTGGTCAGTTCCAATGTCAACCATCCACCACGAACTTACTTTTCCATCCTCAATCAAAGGCCCAGTAAAAGATGTTCCCTGATGCATAAGAGTGCATATAATATGATCCCGAAAAGTTCAGAGACAGAAATCTTAGCCTCACAATTTAATCCATTATATGTTTTACCTGGTAAGTCCTTGATGCCAAAACCTTTGGATCAGTATATCTTGAAACAGGAGTGCTAGCGGCCACTGTAATTCTCTGAATGTGCAATTTGAATTGAAAAAAATTGACCAAACTATTAAATGATTTTATAATGGAATATTAAGAGAGCAGAAGAGTGGGTTGAGGACCCTACCTTCGCTAGAACAGGATTTACCCACTGATGTGCCCCGTAAGACGTGCCAGCAAAGTACAGAACTCCATTGCTGTCCCCATCACATATATACTGGAGCTCTCTAAAACTAGATCTTCTATGTTGAAACCTTAACATATAAGAAAAGATTCCAATTATTCTTTACAAAATGATCATATATTCTACATGACCCCAAATCAGATTTGAATTTCAATCCGATACTAAACAGAGATTGCAAGTGTTCCTAGGCAGAGCTAGCAATAAAATACTGTAATCATAAAGACACAACATCTGACTCAAACGCATCAAATATCAGTAAATCCATGTGGAAGATTGAATGATACATAAGTTTCACTCTAGTATTTTGCTCACTTGGATGGAACGGAATAAAGGTAAGAATTAAATAAAATTGGTCCAGGAAATTTATACAAGATAAAGGATGTAAGAGTTAATTAAAATATGAGAGGGGTGCAAATTTCTTATGATAATCTGTGAATGACATGGTGGAAGAAAGAATGACCATTAACTTTAAAATCGCAAGGATTAGACCTTAATATAAACTTGTAGAATCCCTTGGCGTATAGTCTAGTGGATATCTCTTCTCTTGGTAATACGAGGTTGAGGGTCCGAGTCTGTGTACAGGCATGGGTGTTAGGTGGTTAAATTCCCGCAAATGACCAATTTCATATACAAACAGTGTACATGTGGATAGGGAATGAATGAAGGCAAAAATCGCATGTGCATACAAATAGTTTAAAGTTCACTCCATTTTCCCTCATTCTGTCTCATCCAAGTGAACAGTCTGCATCAAAGAACCAAGAAAATTAACAAAACTAAGTGCGAGTTACACTTAGGAGGTTTCCGTCAACACGGGCATCTAGAACCTTTGATGCATATAGTACAGATGTAATACTTAGGGACTTATTTGTGAAATCATCACTCTCCTAAGATAATTAAGTTGGACTCTAGTAGTAATCGGGTGGACACATGTGCCCCAAAACTAGAGATCAAACATTGTTGTAATATGCTACAATGACAAAGAAGTGAGCTGCAACATTCTGGGCCTTTTTACTACACCACTTATCATTATGAAATCTAAAGTTGGACAACAATTAATAAGTCAACATGGAAGGATCAAATTATTCGAATTTACAGTTTTAGTTGATACTCTAATGCACAACTACACTTGCCAATTTTCATGTTATGTAAAATTTAATACATGCCTATGTAGTACATATGAAATAAGTATTACGTAAAACAAGAAATTAATACCAGAGTGAGAATACACGATAGGTCAGCACTATTACTATGTACTTACTTTTGATCTTGGCCTGGGTTGACCAGCCCCAGTTCTAAGAAGTCGATGGCCTCTTTCACCTGTTTCATCATCCAAGGAAGTATAAATCAACAAATCAAATGAGAGACACGTCACAAAATTGAACTTAACACGGATTATGCTTACTAGATAATTTAAAGCAGTAATTTGTTTGCTAAGCATACTCCACTCGAGCTACAATACCAGGACACAAAATTGTTATCGACTGTAAGAGCAGGAATTTTAGAAAACAAGCTGAAAAATCATCATAGATAATCCCTACCTTTTTAAGCAAGGCATGTGGAAGTAATGGGAAGCGCACCAGAGATAAGAAGTTATTAAAAGACTGAAGTCTGTCCTCAAAAAGAATTTCAGGTGAAGAAGTGAATATCTTTTTCTCTACTAACTCCCAGCCGTGCAATTCCTCTGCCCTTAAACACCACAATAGAATTGCATTGAGAACTCTCTCTTCTGATGTAACTGTCAAATCTTTATGCTGCAAAACCAATGCTTAATTACAAGACATTCCTTGATATGCACCTCAGAGGAGTAAGTGTTCCAATTAGTAGGGGGGATACATCATATATCTACAGACCTGCCTATTGTAGGTGCTTAATACTATTAAAATAAATACATTAGAAAGGTGTAGTCATTGGCCTACACCTTTAATATACTACAAACAAACTCTACTAGCACTAGGTAGCCACCCTAGAAAGACCAAATATGTACTATATCATATCGAAATTTCTTGGTTTGTGATATTAGTTTTAAGAGTTTCAAAAATCTTTTTTTACTGTGAAACTTAATATCCACATCAGCTATCGTGCACTATGTTCTCTAAGAGGGTTGATGATGTAATGAAGCAACAGTCAGAGTAGGGTCTCCTACAAAATTGGGAAAAAATAACCCACCTGAAGAATATTGGTAAAGGTTTGCTCGTCTAGCAAGACGAAGTCAGTGCTTGCAGTTGTACAGTAGTCAAAATTCATTGCGAATTTCCTCTCACATGTTTCTTCAATTAGTTTACATGATGGAATGGATGAAATCACCTGAAGGATTGGGCAGACCAAATCCTGCAACAAAGTTCAGCAGTTAGCTACAGGATCTTACTTTTCCATAAGTGTTTGGTTCGTCTTCCATTTAAACTTGTGCATATTACAAAAACTCGGTGATTGACCTTCTTCCATAAGGAGACTTCATCCCTGCATTTGATATGTAGATAAGAGGTGTCAATATCTAATGTTTCATCGGTTTTAAATGATTTTTCTTCTTTGTTCACACAAACCAGTAACCCAGTAGGTCTCCGTCCTTTTATATCTTCTCAACAAGGAGCGATTCAGAACAATGAAGTACACAAAAAAGAGATGGAATAAAAAAAAGCACTCCAACATCAATTTATGTAAATTAAACCATAAGACAACAAAAGAATTACTACACTACCTCCGATAAGCATTCCAATAGCATTTTGCAGCACTCCTGATGCAGGGCAGAAACCCCAAACTGATCTGCCAATAGAAGTAGCTGGAGTAGCAACATACCGATATCCATAATGTTTTCCTTATTGAATTCCCCACTGTACATATATTCAAGCATAATCTTGAATGCTTCAAGTGAGACATCTTTCAAGCAAACCTCTGTCGACATGCTTTCACTCATTCCATTGGTAAACATCTGCCAAATCATTATTGTGATAAATATTCCTACCATCATAAACATGTTTAAAAATTATAATTGTCACAATTCAAGTAATATACAAAATCTTCTACGGGGAACCCCACCAAACCCAAAATTCATGGACTTGAGCAAATTGATTAACTATACGACTTTTATGACTGTGTTTGTTATAATTCCACAAGAGAGTACATTAATTCCATTCAACAGACCCAAGGCATATTCCGGTTCTTCCAACCTAATAGTTTTCATGCAAACCATTAAAAGTTGGTTCATCTCACTAAATAATTAATAAACCATGTGTACTAACTGATTTCTAATTTCAAAGGAAAAAATAAGTTACGATGATGACAATGCAACAAACATGTTCAACAAAGGAGCTGTTCCAACAGATTCTAAGTCTGTGCACTTCTGTGTGCCCCCAGTAAACAAACAGATTTTAAAACAGTCAAACTTCTTAGGATGTTGAAATGTCTAGTACTTTACATTAAGGAATATAACAATTGTGTTCTCAAACTTGCAGATGGATGTAAATAGGTAGGACACAATTGAGAAAAAGAAGCATCAATCTGGCTCACCTTTGTGAACGGAACACTCCATAAACTGAGTAGCACTTTATGTGACCGGAAAAAGGTATCATAACCTTCAATATGGATCTCCACATCGCTGTATTCACCAGTTACATAGAATCTTTTAAGCTTATTAATATCTACAGGTACTCCAGAAGGAAAGGACTCCCCGTAGTGGGGACGAGAGCTTGGATATAATATTTCTATGCTCTTAGCTGAGTCAAACAGCTTTTTATTGAGTTTGAAACGCTCAATGAATTCTTCACACTTCTTTGCCAATGAATTCACTTCAAAATGCAAGCTTAGGGTCCTTAAAGAGCTCAGTTGTGACACTGGAACCTACATTAGCATAGACACAAAGGATAGTAAATTTTGAGTTAATAGAAGCTCTTAATGCTTTGTTAATGATATAGAATAATACTTATCCAAAAGAATAAAAAAATAGTATTCTAAGGAGAAATGAGAATCTCATCTTCCCCTTGGGTAATCTCTACAACATGTAGTGTTCGAACCTACTTATTCTTTATCTGTTATCCTCTCTTACAGGAAGATGATTGTTTTCCCTTTTGACAACATAGGTACATAGTTCTCTTTTAATATAGCTAAAGCAAGAATTATCTAAAATATCAGAGACCTGAGTGTATCCAAACCAACATACATAACAAAAGTAAGATGCAACCAAGTAGACTGGAGGAGAATATTTACCCATGTTCTGCCTGTGTAGATGAATTGAAGAAAGGAATGCAGCACTGGATACGTTAAATCCTTAAGCTGAATAATATCTTTGGCAGACATACTTAAACCAAAATTACCAGATGCTGCCAATATAACCTTATGAGCAGGAATTGCTCTTTCCTCTTTGCCAACAACGAAGAACATATCAGATAGCTCCCAACTCTCAAGGAAATTTTCTAGGCCCCAAGTTTCATGACACCGCCTTTTATCTTCTGTTCCATCTTCGCCTTCACTTTCATACTCTCCTTCATATATACCACAGTTTACATGCTTCCACAAGGATATGTGGTTTTGTGTTAGTGGCATGACATTAACGTTTCGATATCCAACATGTTTATCCCAGCTACTAAGCCCAACATACTGCACAGTACAATTGGGGTTTGTGTCAAGCCACTGGAAAGCAAGATTCTGAAAGGGGTACCTTCCCTTGCCAACGCTGATCAACCCATCGTAGAAACTAATCCAGTAACTCTGAAATGCTGTTGAGCAACATAGTCCACCCCCTGCTTCATCAACAACTGTTTTTCCATCAGCTTCAATTTTCAGTCTACGGTTCTTATGACTACCAATAATCACAGTATAGTGTGGACTATTGTCTCTTTTATAATGGTATTGCTGGCTGCCAACATGCTCACGAAAAACAACTGTGACATCATTGAGGGCAAAAGCTTCAAACGACACACATCCCCTTCCAGCTTCCCTAAACCTCAAATCATCCCGCCAGGCACATTCAAAGGGTGCAACAATTAGAAACGACTGTTGCTGCTTCTTTATCATCTTTTCCTTATAGCAAGACTTTGCTCGACTCACTTGGCCTTTATTCTGGAATGACAACTATGGTAAGAAAATGTCAACCCACTTCTATTAGTAGACTGAACAACTTGCTCAATTTATAGAAAATTTGTCACTCTCCCTCACACATACATCCAAACATAGTCTGTTTCACATGCATAAATATCAAATGCTGGTACCTCCTTCCTAGCCTCAATCCACCACACAAGAAACGAAATGGAAAAAAATCTCGCAACACTATAATGCATCACTATCGAAAAATATACTTTAAAAAATACGAAAAATCACATATCCAACATGTCTAAGAAAGAGTCCAAACCCCACCACAAACAACTATTGATATGTAATTCAGCAACTTGATCTGCATGTCCTACACAACATCCTTATCCAACTTCATCACCAAATTAACATATATCCTCAAAATGACATTTTATATTTATAATATTCCAATGTAATGACAGCTAATGAATACAAATACCCAATAAAAATGGCAACCAAGAAAACATAATAGATCAAATTTTTATCAAAAAAAAAAAAAAAACACCCACCTCAGAGTATATCAATACTTGTAAAACACAATCACAGGAGATTCAACTTACCTTAGTCTGTCTTTACATGATCAAACTTTGCAGAAAATTAAACACAGGCTCAATCTACCAGAGGCTCAGGCCCCCTTTAACTCTTGAGGAAAAACATGCTCCAGTTAGGAAAAAAGAGAAAGGAAGATTGAAGGTGGGGTGGCGTGGGGTGGGGTGGGGTGGGAGGGGGGTTGTAGTTGTTGAAAGAACCTTAAAATGACAGACTAATAAATTATTATTACATTACAAGACTAATAAGAGAAAGAGTTGGGGGTTGAGATCTATAAAATCAGAGTCGGAGATGACACGGAGTCTAGTCAGCCTTGAATTTGATATTATTGGCTACGTGTCCTTTTGTGAGTGTTTCACAACAAACTGACCTCTCGTATTTGACTGTCCCCCCCGCATCTTTCTTGAACTGCGTGATACAAAGTTTATCCATATGAAACATGGGTGGTGTTAGGTAAACAAAAAATTCATTTATTTATGAGTTAAGTACACTTTTGTTTGTCAGATCACTTGTAATATTAACATTCAAAATCTCCCGCTTGATATACTAGACTTCAAATTTTTTTACACAATGCATATTTCTGTTAAATCTGCCTAACTCCGTCTATCTGGATAAGGGTAAAATAGTCTTTCAATTAATTTTTTAGCTAAAGAAAAATAAAAAAACAGATATGAATTAAAAACAATAGATACAAAATACATACAACTTATGTATCCATATATCAACCATGGATTAATCCACTAAGCTGTAATTTATCGACCTTTGTTCACCATTACTCACCGGCACATCATTTTTCGTTACTCGGAAACCATCTTTTCATCCACATTCCGGCTAATTTTGCAAATACCAGAACATTAAGCGGAGTTGCTAGCCATATCCCATCATAAACTCATTCGAATTAGAATTAGCATGTTGATGCCCCTCATTAGCGGGGTGTCATTGAATATTAAAAACTCAAATGTATCATCACTCAACATCCTTCAAATACCTGCCAATCTATCATGCCTACCAATTGTCCGATAAAATGCTATCAGTTTCAAATGGCAGCACAAATATAATCGTGTGTATATATTTTTTTCTCCTATTATTCTCTTAAACACACATCCCTCTTCTTTGTACTAGTGCTATGCAAAGTCTCAAACTACCCATCGTTACACACATCCCTCTTTTCTGTTCTCCGTCGATTTTTGATCAAAATCAAAACTAAACCTATCACTGAGATCGTCTGAGTGTCTAATTCAACATATTTTTAAATCAGTGTGTTTGGTTACATCTTCGAGAAGTGAGTTTTGATATTGTTGGAGCGTAAACCTCGATTTTTCTTAAGTTTGAATGCACAAAATCGGTGTCTAAATTGCAAGTACTGTTCAATTTTATGTGTAGATGAACATATATTGATCTCAATTTATATAGTTAAGATTTTAGATTGAGGGTTTTGTGAGGGACTAAGGGTTAAGTTGTTGAATGTGGAGCGTAAATAGAATTGAATTTAGGAAAGTTACATGTACGATACTTATGTAAGAAAAGACTGAAATACCCTTCTTGAAACAAACGGAGTTAGATAGATTTAACGAAAACTCGCATTCTATAAGTATGTTGAATTTCCGGTATAGCAAGTGAGAGATTTTGAATATCAGTATTGCAAGCGATTTGACAGTCAAAGTGTAAGTACACGATGTGCACTTTACTCTTTATTTATACTAGCTTATATCTCGTGCGATGCACGGTCTTCTTTAATATTTTGTTATTTTTGTATTTAAAATTTTGTAATTATATATAATTTGATAAAATTCTAATATAGATATCTACTTATATATAATTAATTGGATTTATCTATCTAACAATATAAATATTTAAATTTAATATATTGTTGACGTGATCTTTAGTAATATTTTAGATATTAAAATAGAAAATGTTTTGAAATAATAGATGTAACAGTTTGTATTTATTTTCAAAGTTTTAAAAAATTATAATAAACATGAATTTTATAAGTTTAATATAATAATATTACCAACATGTATATGTCAACCGTGATATTTTTAGTTAGAAGGTGAGTTTTTTAGTTAAAAAATATAAAAAGGTAATTTGCTTAAAAAAACAATTAGTTATTTATTTATAATTATATAAAAATATATTACCTTCTTATATATATGTTGCACATGTCATTTTTAGAATATTAGAGAATTAAGCTAAAAAAATGTAAAACATGTAATATGTTTTAAACAAAAAGGGAAACTTGTTATTTATTAATAATTATATAAAATAATATTACCATTTTCTATATATGTTACCCGTGTTATTTTTAGAAGATGGATTGTTTTAGTTAAAAAATATAAAATAGATAATGTGTTTTGGGTGAAAAAAGTTAATTGATTTTAAATATATAATAATATTACCATTTTATATATATGTTTCCCGTGTTATTTTTTGAAGATGAGTTGTTTTAGTTAGATAAAAATATATATATATATAACAGGTAATGTGTTTTAGGTGAAATGGTAGATGGTTTTAAATTTATAATAATATTATCATTTTATTTATATATTGCCCGTGTTATTTTTAGGAGATGAGTTATTTTAGTTAGAAAATATAAAACATGTAATGTATTTTAGCAAAAAGATAATTGGTTATAAATAAATTGGTTATAGATAGGCCCGTAAATCGGATCAAATACCGATCGACCGACCGACTGACCAAAACTTTTAATGTTTCGTCTTTAATAATACTAGCCTGTAACCCGTGAAAGGCACGGGACTTAGAAAATAATAAACTAAAACATTTAATGTGAATGGAAAATATTAAAATAAAAGTAAAAATTAATATGATAAATTATAAAATGAGAAACTTAAATATTAATTGTAACGTAAAAAATATATTAAAAAATACAGATGGGGCTGATAAAGATAAATGAGGTATTATTAATATTAATTTATAATAAAATAATATTAATAATAAGGAAATATAGAAAATCTAACATGTTTTAATTAAAAAAAGTTATTGCCCGTGATATTTGTAGAAGTGTTTTAATTATATTACTTGTATTTATTAAAAAAATACGTTGACATGTTAAAATAAGTAAGTTTTTTTAATAAGGACAAATAGGAAGTCTAACATGTTTTAATTAAAATAAAGTAACTACCTATAATATTTTAGATGTGTTTTAATTATATTAATTTTATTTGTTAAAAAAATACGTTCACTTGTTAAAATAGGTAAGTTTTTTTTAAATAATTAAAAGTATTAAAATAAGTTTTAAAATATATAAGTAAGGGTTGCACTTGATATTTTTGGAAAAGAGAGATTTTAGTGATAACAAATATAAAAGGTAATATATTTTAATTTAAAGGTAATTGTCCGTGATATTTTTGGAAAAGAAGTAGACTTTGTTAGAAAAAATTGTTTTAATTATAAAAAGCAATCATCTAGTTAATATTTTTATATTATTTTATTATTTATTAAATAGAGTATTAAAATAGATTTTAAAATAAATAAGTAAGGATTGCACCTCATATTTTTGGAAAATTATTATGTTTTAATTTAAAGGTAATTGTCGTCATATTTTTGGAAAAGGAGTAGATTTTGTTAGATTTGTTTTTAATTATAAAAGGCAATCAGTTGGTTACTATTTTTATATTATTTTATATTTATTAAATATAGTATTAAAATAGGTTTTAAAATAAATAAGTAAGGATTGCAACTCATATTTTTGGAAAACATAGATTTTAGTAATAACAAATATAAAAGGTAATATGTTTTAATTTAAAGATAATTGTAAGGATATTTTTGGAAAAGGAGTAGATTTTGTTAAAAAAATATTTTAATTATAAAAGTCAATCATCTAGTTACTATTTTGGTAACTTGACAATAATACAATTCCATAAAAATTTGATTTGTAGTAGTTTTCGTTATCCTAAAAAGAAACAAGTATATTTGTAGCACTGTATCCTAAATTTAAACAAATTAGATCCCACATTTCCATTTTTTTGATTAGATTTCAATATTATTTGATTTTTATATAGTAAAATATAGTGAAATATTAATGTAGAATAAAACTTTCCCGAATTTTGATTATATTATTCATTTATTAATTAGAAAAAGTACCGAAAACCAAAACTTTCAATGTTTCGGCTTTAATAATATAGTATAAATAAGTAAGGGTTGCACTTGATATTTTTGGAAAATAGAGATTTTAGTGATAACAAATATAAAATGTTAGTAATGAATGCCACTTAGAAACTAGACAGAGGGGGGGGGGGTGAATGGATAGTTTGATATATTTTTGCTTTATTGAAACTAAATTGCTGTAACATATTGTGTAGTAAGAAAATGCGGAATGAAATAAACAGTACACACACAATCACTTTAATCTACTTTGTATTAAGCAAATTAAATACTACAGCTTCCAAAATCTCACAAGAGAAATTCTGGCTTCTAATCAAGAACAGTGTTTTCTTGCTTTTCTTACAGAGAAAGAAGTGTTTCAATATAATTCTATGATATGCTCACTTACTGCTAATAGTAGGGTGTGCACAATATATATATTGTCCTATACAAAACTAGTGCACACACCTAATTACACAGCTACCTTTCCTGCAACTCCATTTTGTCGTTCTATAAAAGGTTGGCTGTGTCAGGGAGAACCACTTGCTTTCTGTGGTCCTCTCCCTTATCTGTAGCTGCATGTCTTCCTTCTTCCTCTCCAAGTTTAGCTATAGATTTGCCATCTGTATTTTGGACCACCTGACCAATACAGATGTTTCAGTATTTGTCTCCATTGACTTTGATCTTGTACCTTCATTTGTCTTGTTGTAAACGGCTAAGTGTTGATATCGTGAACTCCACTTCATTCATGACTTCGCGATGTCCCTTGTGAAGACTATGCGACATAGCCTTTGAGGACTTTGCGACATAAGCCATTTGAGGACTTCGCGATCTAGCCTTTTTGAGGACTTCGCGATATAGCCTTTTTGAGGACTATGCGACATAGGCTATTTGAGGACTATGCGACATAGGCTATTTGAGGACTTCGCGGAATAGGCTATTTGAGGACTTCACGATCTAGTACATTTTGACTTTGCTGATTTCAATACTTCACGATATGAGTCTTGAGGACTTCACGACATAGTACAAATTGGACTATGCGATAAAGCACTTCTCGACATGGATATTGGTGACTTCACGACATAGCTTTATTCTGACTTTGCTATATAATGCCTTAGACAAATTTCTGCAACTTATTTCTTTAGGGCCTTATTCATCTCCATCCTGCTGCATGAACAATTCTGAACTTCTACCAGGATAATTATTCAATGGCCTATGTACATTCTAGATGCAAGAAACTTACTAAGCTCATTATAATTTTGAGCATACATGATCAAGCTAATGTTCATGAGAACAAGACAAGTACAGAGAGACCTATACTATATCCCAGTGATAGAATTCACTAGGTCATGTAGTGTGACATAGTCACATAGTGTAGGCTTGTTAATGGTGGTATTCAGACATGTCTTGAGCCTAACAATCTCCCCCAAATTGTGAGTAAGACCCTTAGGCACAAGCCTAACTAACATAAAAAGAAACAAATATAAAGAAGATAAAAAGATGAACAGAATTTGATAACAACTTGGAAATTTAGGCTTACAGAATTTCTCCTTGAGCTACATAGCTTCAGTTTCCAATTTTTTCTCTAAGAAATCATCATAAACCTTCTTCTTCCTTATTTCTTCATTCTTCTTTATTTCAGAAATGGCCAGTAGAATTTCATCTCTTGCAATCAAATCTTCTATGAGAGGAGAGCCTTCTAAATCTTCAGCTGCTGCTCTTAGGGCACTTTCCACATATGATTCAATGAACTCCATCCTTATCTTGCTTTTTCCTCCATGTAGATTTTTGTACTCCACAACATAAGGATTTTGTTTTACCCTGCACAACCCTTTCTCCCTCAGCTCCTTTTCTCTTTCCTCCATTTCAGCCATCTCCTTTTCTTTCAAACACCTCTTTTCTTCATTTAGCTTCCTTAGACTTTCTTCATAATCAGAGTGCATCTTCATGAATCTGGCTATCTCTATTTTTCAAATCCTTTCTTCCTTTTCTTCAAAGTTCAAAAGAGCATTTATTCTTTCAAGTTCATATGTAGGAAAATATTGCCAGCTGCCTTGCTTCATTTCTTTCTCCCTTCCATCAGTGTATTTGATTTCAAGATGATTGTTCTTCACTTTGACTTCAAAGATCCTTTGAGCTCTCATAAATGCTAGGGCATATTCATCATAGTCTTCATCAAGGGGAAGAACATTGATCCCTACTACATTTGTGATTACTCCAGTCTTCTTTGTTATCCTTGTCCTTTTGGCTACACTCTTGATCTTCAAATGCTTCACTTGAGGTAGATTTCTGGAGCAGGGAGATTTAGTCTTCAGTGCCACATCATTTGGAAGTAGCTTCAACCCTTTCCCTTTCATCCGCTGTAACACTCCACTAGCTGTGACTTTGTGAAAGTGTCTTTTAGATTTTGTTGTAGTGGCTTCAATCTTTTTCTGTGGCAAATCAGGTTCAGAAGTCTTAGGTATTGATTTTGGAGGATCACTACCAACAGTACCCACCCTAGACTTAGAGTCTTGTGTTGTGGTTAAGGTATTGCTAGCAATGTCCTTGACTTGCTGATTTCCACTCCTCTTCTTGACAGTTTCTTTGTTTCCCTTGGAGTCCTTCTTGTCTTCATCAACATCTTTAGATTTCTTGGAGGATTTGCCCTTGCTGCTGTCACTTGCTCCATCCTTATTGCTCCTTGATTGACTTCTCTTTCTATAGGTTTCTCCTCATCATCCCCCTCATCATCTTTCTTCTTTCTTTGAGTGACTCAGGAATAGTTCCATGAATCAAGAAAGATTGGAGAATTTGGATTATCTCTAGCTCCTCTGCTGTTCTAACCCCTCTCTTGGCTCTTAGCATTTGCAACACTTGATTTATTTTGACATTATTCTTCATTTTCAAATCTGCAGGAATCACCAGTTGATCAATACATTCAGCTTGGCTTAGACTTTGAAAGATTATTGTCCTTGGGTTAGAGATAACTTCAGGTAATCTTTGAGATTGGTCTATCCTCAAATCTTCATATAGCCTCTTGTTATTCTCCCCATGCTTCTCAATCAACTCTAGAATTATGGTTAGCTCAGTAAACCTCAGTTTCTCTAGAGTTTGAAAGGATAGATGCCACAAGCAATTATCCTTGGATACCATGATAACTTCTCTTAGATGAACATCCTTGCTTTTCCTGACTGCCACAGTGAAGTACTTGATACTATCTTTGAGCCTTTCTCTGTAGATCTTGGCATCCTCTTGAGCACTGATGTAGATGGCTTTCAGAAACTTCAGGAAGGCCTCATCATGATAGATGTGAGAGTTGGCAACTTCCTGTAGCTTGGCCTCAGTGATAATGTTAGCTTTGACAGGTTTGGCACTTGATGTTGTTGTAGGAGCTGAGGTAGCCTTTGATATTGTAGAGGGATAGTATGTGGTAGTGATTGTGCTTCTTTGGCCTTGTGCATTGATGACATCCACAGAGGGAAGAGTGATTGCTTTAAAGTTTCTTCAGTGATTTTGCCCTTAATCTTTTGTTGCTTGGCAGGTACTCCCCCTCTCTTTTTCACAATGACCTCCTCATTTCCTTTCTCCCCCTTAGGCTTGGGATCAGACAAGATGTCTTGAGCTTCTCCAGGAACAGGAAGGTTCATGCTTCTGAGCAGGGTTGTCGTCATTTGCTGTTGGACTAGCAAAATATTAGATGTGGCATTGCTTTGGTCATCCAACTTTTCATTGAGCTGCTCCAAGGATTGAGATAGCACTCTGTTTTCAGCCGTAAGATCAGCAACCTCCTTTTCCAAGCTATCCACCTTTGAGAATAGTTGTTGAGATTTGAAAGAGTTGAGGGACTGGTCCTTGATTTTGGAGAAGTCAAATTTTGAGATGTCAGAAATAGGAACTTCATCTACAAGCTTGTTCCCATATTGATTCTTCCACAGCACTGTGAGCAAGGAGTTGGAGTTGATATTTGCCTGCACCTGATTATCTAGCTTGGTAGAGAGCTTCTTCATATTATCTGAGACCAAAGCTAAGGTGCAGTACATCATTGAGACATTTGAAGCTGTTTTCTGAACCTCCTTTAGAATGCCATCTACCTTGGGAAAGTCATAGAGATAACAGTTCTTTAACTGAGCTATTGAATGACCTGTCTCTTCCTGAAATGTGGAGATTTCTGACTGGAGACCTTTCCCAAGGAAATGCATAGCTTTTAGCTGGCTCTTGTAGACTTCATTTACAGCATCATAGATTTCTGCAGGAGAGAGACCTTTAGCATTTGATCCCAAAGCAGTAAGATAGTCATCCCTGAGAAAAGCTAGAGCCTCCTTCAGCTTCACAGTTCTCTTGCCATCTAGCCAAGCATCCACATTACCATCTTGCTGGGCTTCATCCACAATCTTATCTTGTTGTGCTTCAACATCCTCCTTATGAGTGAGAAGAATAGCCTCATAATCAGAGTTTGGGAGATTTGCAGTGAGGAGATGTTGAGCAATTCTAGAGATCTCATCAATCTGTGCCACATGAAGATTTTGAAGTTCTTCTTCCGTCAATTATGGTGGCACAGAGGATGATCCTGAAGCCCTGTCATGTTGCACAGCTTTCAGCCATTCTGACATGGTGGCCTAGGCCAAGTGAGAGCTAGTGATAAACACTTCATGGGGAATAGGTGAATGAGTTTCCTCCAGTCTTGGAATGACTGTAGAGTCTGATGTTGTCTCCATTGAAATGGGATGTGTTACAACATCATCTCTATGTGCCTGTGAAGGCAAATCCAAGTCCATAAGGAATGGAGAGTTTGACACAGAGTCTCCAGTAAAAACTGGTGAATCCTCTATGTTTTTGTTGGTGTCATTAGGATATGCCCCAGCATGCATTCCCTGACCAACTGAATGTGGTTCCTGGGTGGTGAGCACAGTGTCATGCACCATGTCACTTGAAATTGGCTCAATCACAGATGTAGATTGTGATTGATCAATAGCAAGATTGTCATGAGAATGACTCTCTTGTTCAGAAGAAATTTTTGATGGAGAATATAAGAGAGAAGTGGGGTTTAGGATAGATTTTGGCAACTCCCCCTGAGAAATAGGAGGAGTTTCAATATTGATGTGCTCTCCACTCAGTTTAAGACCACCCTTATTTCCACTTGGGTCAAGAGTGAGTTCTTGACACTGTGCTGACTCTATACAAGATGTAGTGGGGAAACTACTCTTTTCAATACCAATGCCCTGTTGAGAGGCCATTGATTAGCAGGTGTACCCCTTTTTCCACTTCTGAATCCTGTTGGGAGGATTCAGTGGTAGGCAAAGATTTGGATTTCTTACTTTGTCTGGTGAGAGGTGACTCAGGATCCTCACTACCTAACTCTACTGATTCATTGATGATTGCCATAGCTCTCTTATTTGTCTTCTTTTTAGTAACACCAACCTTTTAGGAGGTTGGTGCACTTGGCTCCCTAATCACTATTGTACTGTTTGCAGGGGGGTCATTGGATGGGTTAGGAAGGCTTGGGTTAGACTCTGTAGCTTCATCAGTCTTAGCCTTTCCTTTCCAAGAAAGTTCATGATATATAGGCTGATCAAGTGTGTAAGTTTTGAATGTGTTTTGTATATGCTCTGTCACATTCAAAATTACATCAACCTGATTCCTAGTGTCCAATGTACCAAATAGAACTTTGGACATGGACTTAGGATAAGCCAACTTTGATGTGTCTACTCCTTCTAATTCATGCAAATGAGAATCTAAATGATTTAATATGCATTGAATTAAACGAGGGTAGAAAATTTCAGTACCTCTGTTGCGCGGAGTCTTACCTAACCTCTGAGCCAACTCCCTTACAATGATTGCTCCTACATTGATTTCCCGGTTGTAGGCCAGGGAATGAGCAAGCCTCACTGCAATGTGGCTGATTTGATCCCACCCAGTCTTTCTGTATAGAAACACCTTCTGCAGAGCATCAAACAAGAACGACCACTCCCTCCTTACATGCTTCTTGGTCAGCTTTCCCATATCTATCTCATCAGCATACTTCATCAGTGTCAAGAAATCCACCATTTCCTGGTCACTGGCTTCAACATCATGCCCTTCCGTCTTAAATTCAAATGTTTCATTGACTTCTTTCTCCCCGAATAGCAACTCATTTCCTCCAATACTGCAGGTTACCTCATAGAATGAAGTGCCATCCTCCCTTACCATTAAAGTGCAATTGGCAGTCCTCCAAAATGCCTCAAGAATATCAACATACATGGGAGGATTCATCGTCAACGCCTGACGAAGATATGAGGTGTTCAGAAAGCGTACAAAGCACTTGTACCTTGGGTTAGCCTCAGTTTCAGATGGAATGGTGAGAAGATTGGTTTCTTTGGGAATGGTTAGAGGTTTAGAAGAAGAAGCTGTTTGAGATTTGGGTGCCATTTGAATTTGAGATTGAAGAAGATAGAAGAGAGTTTTAGTTTAGGTTAGAGAGATTGAGAGTTTGAGAGAAATAGACAGGATGAAAAGTTATGAACCGTTGGCCAAAAAGTATTTAAATGATAGAGACACTGCGATATGGAGTTATGAATATGTACATGCTATTTTTATGTCGCGAAGTCTCAAAATAGCCTGTATCGCAAAGTCTTGAAAAAGATATCGCAGAGTCTTAAAATGAACTATGTCACAAAGTCCTAAAGGTAGAAAGTATGAGGTGACTTTGCGATATAGTATAAATACCTTGTCTATAACTCTTTATTTGGAATTTCAAGCATTTTGTCAGACTTATACCAGAATTTGAATTAAAATTAATTTAAAACAAAATTCTGTTAAATGTGGAGACTTGTCGATATAGTTATTCTAGGTCGCGAAGTCATAAAATGAACTATGTCACGAACTCAAGAAATGAACTATGTCGCGAAGTCTCACAATTTTGATAGTTTGCGATATAAGTCTATTTCATTTGAACAAAGTCGTGAACTCTCAAAATCACCTATGTAGAGATGTTTTAAGAGATCACGATCACTCCCACACAAACATGATTTTAAAAATTTGCAGTAAAATACTGAAATATTTATAAATCATATCTCAGCTATTTTTTACTCCAATTAAATAGAACACCTAAAAACAGTGAAAATTTACTGCTGCAACAAATAACTGTCATACTTACTTAGAACTACTAAATGAAGGATTGAGCATTCCAATTTCACTCACAAGTCTGTTGAAGACAGCTTCATTTAGAGGTTTAGTAAATATGTCAGCTAATTGTTTCTCAGTTGGAACATAAGAGACTTCTATGGTACCATTTGCAGCATGTTCCCTAATGAAATGGTACCTGATCTCAATGTGCTTTGTAATAGAATGATTAACAGGATTGGCAACTATGGATATTGCACTAGTATTGTCACACATCAGGGGAATGTGTTCCAACACCAATCCATAATCCATAAGTTGATTTCTAATCCAAAGCAATTGAGCACAGCAACTTCCAACAACAATATATTCAGCCTCAGCTGTAGATGTTGCTGTGGATTGTTGTTTCTTATTGAACCATGACACTAACCTTTGACCTAAGAATTGGCAGCTTCCTGAAGTGCTCTTTCTGTCAATTTTGCATCCTGCATAGTCTGAATCTGTATAACCAACCAGGTTGAACCCGGTACCTTTTGGATACCATAAGCCAAGGTTAGGAGTCCCTTTCAGATACTCGAGGATTCTTTTGATGGCCACCATGTGAGATTCCCTTGGATCAGATTGGAACCTTGCACATAGGCATGTGGCAAACATGATATCAGGCCTGCTAGCTGTGAGATAGAGTAATGATCCAACCATGCCTCTGTAAACCTTGATGTCAACTCTCTTGCCTTTCTTGTCTTCATCAAGCTTGATAGCAGTGGACATGGGAGTTTTTGCAGGGGATGAGTCTTCCAAACCATATTTCTTCAAAAGATCTTTGACATAATTTGATTGATATATGAAGATGCCATCCTCTCTTTGATGTACTTGCAGACCTAGGAAGTAGGTCAACTCTCCCATCATACTCATCTCATATTTTCTTTGCATCAACTTAGAGAACCTTTGACAAAGCTTTTCATTTGAAGAGCCAAAGATGATATCATCCACATAGATTTGAACTAGAATGATATCATTTCCATGCTTCTTGAAGAATAGGGTTTTATCAATTGTGCCTCTGGTGAATTGATGTTCAAGAAGAAATTGAGATAGAGTTTCATACCAAGCTCTAGGTGCTTGTTTGAGTCCATAGAGTGCTTTGAGCAATCTATACACAAAGTCTGAGAAGTCTTCATTCTCAAAGCCAGGAGGTTGGGACACATAAACTTCTTCAGCTAGATCACCATTGAGAAAAGCACTTTTCACATCCATTTGATACACCTTGAAGTCTGAGTGTGCTGCAAAGGCCAAGAAAATCCTTATGGCCTCCAGTCTAGCTACAGGTGCAAATGTCTCATCATAGTCAATGCCTTCTTGCTGACAGTATCCTTTGGCAACCAATCTTGCTTTGTTTCTTACCACTACACCTTCCTCATCCATCTTGTTCCTGAATACCCATTTGGTGCCAATAACATTCTTTCATTCAGGAGGTGGTACTAATTCCCAAACCTTGTGTTTCTCAAATTTATTTAACTCTTCTTGCATGGCAACAATCCAGTCAGAATTCTTCAAAGCTTCTTCAATTACTTTTGGTTCTTCTTGTGACAAAAAACAGCTATACATACATGTATTTATAGTTGCCCTCCTTGTTCTGACTCCATCACTAGGATCACCTATGATTTGATCCCTAGTGTGGGCTCTGTCCCATTTTCTTGTGTGACCATGTTCTTCTTCTTGACTTGCCTCAGGGTCATTTTGATTTGTAGTTGAATTCTCTTCTTCTCCCCCTGTGTTGGTGTTCCCTTGCACATGTGTTTGAAGAAGATCATCAACTTCAGGTGTTTCAGCATGTGGAACAGTTAGAACATGTGGTTCATCCTCACCTTCAGAATCCTCAAGATATCCTTGATTCTCAAATCTTAATGGCACACTGTCTTTTTCACTTGATACAAGTCCAGGATATTTCTTGTCATCGAAGGTGACATCTATGCTTTCCATCACTTTGTGTTACTCAGGTATAAACACTCTGTATGCTGTCCTTTCCAGAGAGTATCCAATGAAGATACCTTCAAATGCCTTAGCATCAATTTTTCCAACATGCTCAGAAGTATCTTTCATCATAAAACACTTGCTTCCAAAGACATGAAGATGCTTGAGGGATGCTCTTTTTCCAGTCATCAATGTGTAAGAAGTTTTTCCAGACTTCTTATTAATCAATGTTCTATTTTGCACATAGCATGTTGTGTTAACAGCATCAGCCCAAAAGCTAGTAGGTAGCTTTGCATCCAACAACATTGTCCTTGCAGCTTCAATGAGGGTTCTATTCTTTCTCTCAACTACTCCATTTTGTTGAGGAGTTCTTGGAGCTGAAAATTGTTGAGAAATCCCTTTGTCTTTACAGAACTCATACAGTGTTGAATTTCTGAACTCAGTTCCATTATCACTTCTCAAAGCAACTACAGATGAACCAATGCTTTGTGCTTCTCTATCAACTCTCTTGATATGCTCTATAATTACTTGAGGTGCTTCATCCTTGGAGAACAGGAATTCCACCCAAGTGTATCTTGAATAGTCATCAACCATGACTAGAGCATATTTATTTTTGGAAAGGGACATTATATTCACAGGGCCAAATAAATCCATGTGAATTAGCTGCAGAGGCTTTGAGTTTGAGTTGAGCAGCTTGTTCTTGTGGCTTGACCTTTTTATTTTTCCTTTTTGACAAGCTTCACATGCTCCATCTTGCACAAACTCCAAGACATGCATGTCTCTGATGAGCTCTCTTTTAGCCAAAGAGTTCATTGCCTGAACATTCAAGTGAGACAGTTTCTTGTGCCATAGCCAAAAATTCTTCATTTGTGGCCCTTGTGTAGAAACAACATATTTCACCCTTGTCTACAGCCTTTAGGTTAGCTACAAACAAGCTTCCTTTCTTCACACCAGTCAAAACAACTTCACCACTACCTCTTTTGGAGATTAGACACCGATCTTCATCAAATTCCACCTTGAAACCCCTGTTGGTGAATTGTCCAATGCTTAGAAGGTTGTGCTTCAGTCCCTCAACAAATGCTACATCTTCAATAATGAAATTCCCAGATTTTACACTGCCATATCCCATTGTATAACCAATGTTGTCATTTCCAAAGGTTACTGATGGGCCAGCCTTTTCCTCAAAATGTGATAGCAGGGCTATATCACCTGTCATGTGACTTGAGCATCCACTGTCCAAGATCCATATGACTCTTTTATTCATGTTGCCTTGCATTCACAAAATGACTAAGTTGTTTTTGGTACCCACACATGTGAGGGTCCAGTTGATTTAGAAGCATTGTTGAAATTGATCATTCTGTTGTAACCATCATTTTTCACAGTAGAAGATAATAGGAATTGATGAAGACTCACATGATAGGTTGATTTTTGAAAATGAAGCTAACAAGGAACCTGAAAAATGGAATCAGATACTAATACACCATCAGATACTGATGGGTTAACAAACAATAAGCCGTGTGAAAAGTTTTCTAAGCTAATGTAGTCAAGATATCAAATGAGCATGATGGGAGAAATGAGTTACTTTCTTGGTCTTCAAGTTAAACAGACTGATGATGGTATTTTTATCAATCAGTCAAAGTATACAAGGAATTTATTGAAAAGGTTTAACATGCAAGATTGTGCTACTGCAAGTACTCCTATTGCTACAGCTACCAAACTTGATCCTGATCATGGTGATGAGGTAGATGTAACTCACTACAGAGGAATGATTGGATCTTTATTGTATATCACTGCAAGTAGACCAGATATCATGTTTGCAACCTGTTTGTGTGCAAGATTTCAAGCAAAACCTAGGAAACCTCATTTGATTGCAGTCAAAAGAATCTTTAGATATCTCAAAGGCACTCCTTCACTTGGCCTTTGGTATGCAAGGGAATCAGATTTTGGGTTGTGTGGTTATTCAGATGCTGATTTTGCAGGATGCAAGATAGACAGAAAAAGTACTTCAGGAAGTTGTCAGTTTTTGGGTGGTATACTAGTTTCATGGTTTAGTAAAAAACAAAAGTCTATCTCTACTTCAACTGCAGAAGCTGAGTACATTGCTGTAGGAAGTTGTTGTGCTTAGATATTGTGGATGAGAAATCAGTTGTTAGATTACGGTCTGTCATATTCAAAAATCCCTATTTATTGTGATAACCAAAGTGCTATTGCAATGACAGGAAATCCAGTTCAACATTCTCTTACTAAACACATCAGTATTAGATATCACTTCATAAGAGAACAGGTTCTGGAAGCAACAATTGAACTTCATTTTGTTCATACTGATCAACAACTAGCTGATATATTCACCAAGCCACTGCATGAAGCTACTTTCAACAAGTTGGTGAATGAGCTTGGAATGATGAACTTTGAGAATTTCTGAGGAAAGCTACAGAGAGGAAATCCTGATGACTATGAAATCCTGATGGTCATTCTGCAAGGTATGTAATTTTGATCAAATCCTGATAGGACACAATCCTGACAGGAAGTCAACTGGTCAATCCTGATGTACAGGTCAGTATTTCATTGGTTAATTTGTGCCTGATTTTTCGTCAGTTACTGATGAGAAACGTTTGAGTTTTAGTTGGACAACTGTATGGGCGCGTGTGTCACACTGATAGATATATACATATAAATACACATAAAAAGTGGTGCAGTTATGTTTAATTACGCACGTAATTTGTCCACTAATCATTTATGCACTAAACACAGCATGCCACCTGTCACTGAGAGTAATATTTTGTTTTAACAAAATACATTTGATTTTCCAAATTACCGTTTACTCTCTTATCATCAGTTTTTCATCTTCTTTCTCTCTGTGTGTGCTCAAGAACCCTAATTTCTAAATCTCAATTATCAAGTTTTCTATACTGTTTTAATGGTGTCTTCATCATTCATGAACAAACAGACAATAATTAGTGGTGTTACTTTTGCCACTAATAATTTTGTAGCCGTTTTATCTCATCAGGATTTGCCCAATGAGTTTCACATTATTCAGGATTTTCTAGCTTCAAGTCCATTAAAGTTTGCTCTAACAGAACCTGCTAGTGTATCGTTTAAGTCTGTGATGCAGGTATGGAACTCAGTTGTGTTTGGAAAAGGGCCATCAAGAACATTGTTGATGACATTTGAAGTCAATGGTGTTACTTACAATGTCACACCTGCTGTTATTGAAGAGGAGTTGCATTTTCCAATTCTGGGTGATAGTGTTCCTGATGTGGTTACAGACTCTACTCTTTTTGACTCAACTGATCAGGATTGCTGACGTCATCAGTATTTGCTCAAGCGTCAATATCAGGATTACTATCAGGATTTCTATCAGGGCTGTGATCAGGATTGATCATCAGGACTGGAAGCTGATCAGGATTACAACTTCGAGTTATTTATGGAGTCTAGTTAAAGAAGGAAAGGTTATTTTGTCGGTTCCTAGTCTATAGGAATGAAGTTGTCAATTAAGGATATGTTTCAATCTAGTTTGTAATTGGTTAGGACTTATCTTGTAATTGATAGAGAAGCTGTGTAGTATATAAACACAGTTTAGGTTTCGATTTATATCGATCAAATACACGAGTATTTTTGTAACCTAGAAGCTCTCAAGAACATCAGAATTTCTTCAGAGAGTTTGTAACAGTTTTATATCAGATTTAATAAAGCTGTTATTATTCTTTCATATTTGTGATACATAATTTATAAAGTCGAGAATCTTATAAAATTATATTCAACCCCCCTTCTACAATTGTTATTTACTGGGCAACATTCTCTTCAAGGCTATCTATGGTCTCAAATAAGCCCCAAGAAAATGGTATGACACTCTATCTGGTTTTCTTATAGAAAATGGTTTTGTTAGAGGTATCATAGACAACACTTTTTTCTAAGAAACACAAAAATGATATGATATTAGTCCAAGTCTATGTGGATGACATCAAATTTGGGTCTACTAATGATGATCTCTGTAAGAGATTTGCTAAGCTAATACATAGTAAGTTTGAAATGAGTATGATGGGTGAGCTGAAGTTCTTTCTTGGATTACAAGTAAGTCAAAGGTCAAATGGTAGATTTATTTGTCAATCCAAGTATCTCAAAGAACTCCTCAAGAAGTATCACATGGAGGATTCAGCATCAACAAGGACTCCATCGTCAACATCTGTCAAACTTGGAGCTTGTGATAACTCTATCAAGGTAGATGTTACAAGCTACAGAGGTATGATTGGCTCCTTACTCTATCTTACTGCAAGTGGACCTGATATTATGCATGCTACATGCTTATGTGCAAGGTTCCAAGCGGATCCTAGAGATTTACATCTCATTGCTGTTAAAAGAATCTTGAGATATCTTAAGGGTACACCTAATTTAGGTATTTGGTACCCTAAAGATTCTGGTTTTAATCTTGTTGGATATACAGATTCTGATTATGTAGGAAGTGTTGTAGATAGGAAAAGTACCTCTGGGAGTTGTCAATTCCTAGGAGGTAGATTGATTTCCTAGTATAGCAAGAAACAACAAACAGTTTCAAATTCAACAGCAGAAGCTGAATATATTGCTGCTGGAAGCTGCTGTGCTCAGATCTTATGGATAAGGAATCAATTAAAGGACTATGGCTTCGTATTAGACAAAATTCCAATTTTATGTGACAATACAAGTGCCATAGCAATCTCCAACAATCCTGTTTAGCACTCGAGAACAAAGCACATTGACATAATGTATCATTTTATCAGAGAGCATGTCATGAATGATACTGTGGAGTTACATTTTGTACCCACAGAAGAACAAACTGCAGATATATTCACTAAATCTCTTGATGAATCCACATTTACCAGGTTAGTTGGTAAATTGGGTATGTTGAACAGTCTTAGTGATTAACTGTATCTCTATTATGTTTGTTTTTATCAAATATCATTTTCTCTTGCTGATATTAAATGTTAAATATTGCATTCTTGTTTAAATGTGTAAAGCTTGTTAATTTAAATACTTTTGAATATTTTATTTCTTTAAAAATATTTTTCTCATATCTTTTAAGTAGAGAAATTTATTTTTATTGAAAATTTAATTATTTAGAATCATTTAAGTTAGTTTCAGATTGTATAAATTGTTGTTTGAACTTTTCTGCAGGTTTATATTATTTTACTGCACTTCTATAATTTTCTGCATATTTTTCTGGTATTTATGCATTTTTCTGTGAATTTTCTGAACTTGTACATATTTTTTCTGCAGTTTTAGACAATTTCTGTAAGTTTTTATTAATTTTCTGCATTTTCTGTTAATTAAAATCTGCTTTTTCTATTTTATTTCCTATTTTTCGTTAGTATTACTAGTTTTATACTACTAGTACTATCGGTAGTACTATCTAAGTACTACTGACGGTATTTCTATTTTTATATATTTATTATATACTTACTATAATTTTTTTTGTATTACTTGCCGTTTATACTAGTAGTACTATCAGTAGTACTATCCAATAGTACTACCTGATAGTATTACCAGAGTATTTTTTTTTTTTTTTGAAAAAAAGGAATCAATTCATTAATCAAAAACCATACGACATCTACAAATACAATCGAAATTGGACAGACACTTAAAGATATCACTGTTGAATTCTTTCTTCTTAGAGAGGCAACCAAGTGATGTGACGATGATTTGAAAGTATGTACTTATTTTCACCCGACTGTTCTGTGCAATCGACCATAGATGCGATCCCATAATAACCTTCATCCCTGAATCAAGCCCATGAAAAATCTGTTGATCTATAACCTCGGCAATGGAGAACACCAAAACATAACAAAACAAAAAACCAAACTCTCACAAGGAGAGACTAACAAAACCCAAATAAATTGGGAACTTATTGAAGGAAAACAAGAAAACAAAAAATACAGGGATTGGGGTTTTCCACCGGTGAAAAACCGATGTAAGCCCCCTCAAAAATCTTTAACGGAGGCTAGGGTTTGTATTACCAGAGTATTTCTTTTTTATTTCTTTTTCTTTTCATTTTCTAAGTACTGTTAGTGTTTTTAACCTGTAGTACTTTCGGTAGCACTATCCTTTGATAGTACTACTAGCTATTTTTATTTGTTTATTTGTTTTTTTCCTTTTTTATTTTGTCAGTACTACTAGCTATTTTTGTTTTTTTTTCTTTTTATTTTGTTAGTACTACAGAGTTTTTTATTTGTTTATAAAACATAGTACTACCGTGTTTTTACCTTATATATACAATTTGTTTTTACCTTGGTACTACCAGGTGTCTTATATATATATACTGGTTATTTTTTTTTACTTTTACCATAGTACTATCAGTTCATGTTTTAACATAACTGCTCAAATTCTCTTTTTTTATTCCTCATAATAACGAACTGTTGCCCACTTTTCTTCAATTTTTGAATTCGTTTCTTGATTGTTTTAAAATCTAAGACCATCACTGGATTCATCTTCTCAAGCCCATTAATTCGAGTACTTAAAATCCGAGTTTCGTCAAGTTTTTGTGTTTTCGATTTTTTGAAGTTCAAAGGTTTTAGTATTCGTTTTAGTGTTTTAAAAGTGATTTTTTGATTCTAAAAATTGCAGGGTGTGTGGTTTGTCATAACGAATAACATATTAAAATTTGGTAATTTCTGGAGAACTTTGAAATTTTGGATTTTTAATTAATTTTAAAATCCTTAAATTCGAATTATTCAAAATTATTTGAATTTTTGTTTATTTGTGTTAATTTTTGTTTAGTGAATTATGGATCAGAATTTTGAGGTCGTTAAGAACAATTATAATGGGTATTTTGATCCTTTGAAATGCCCTGTTGATCGTTTTCGACCTTGGATTCAGTTTTTAAATACGCAATATTGTGTCAGTCGTGCTATTTGTCTATCTGCTGATTTAAAAATTGAACCATTGAGGTTACTATGTGCTAGTGCTGTGATTACTGATAATTCTAGGTCTATAACTTTCACAATTGAGCACACACAGTACACTATTACTGAGGATCTATTTTGTGAAGTTTTTCAACTTCCCAGGGACAACTTTGATATGACTCCCTCTGATATTGAATTAATTCAGTTTTTCAACAGTATTCATTATCAAGGTCCTTTGGAGTTGCCCAAACTCAGTAAAGCTAATTTGGTATGTGAATGGGATGTTTTCTTTGATACATTAGCTAAGGTTTTCAGCAACTGTACTTAAAGCAATTTTCAAAATATTTCATCTTTGTTACAATATATTGCTTATGCTGCTGTGTTTAATGTTAGACTTAACATTGGTTATCTTATTTGGAGTCTTATAGTTAGAAGAGTAACAAATGCCAGGATTGATCATGATAGTGATAGGAAATTCAGATGTTTCTATCCTCGATTTCTCACTATCTTAATCAATCATGTGTTATTTGATGCTCATAAGGAGATGTTTAGAAATGCTTTATATGTTCCTTCTCCTACTCCTGATCGTAAGTTCTATCAAAGACTCCACACTTCTCTTAAATCGAACATCACTCCAGTGGTAGTCACCCCATTCATGGCACAGTTCATTCAACTTCCTGCTTTTCAACCTTTTATTCCTGAGCAACAGTTAGTCATTGCAGCTGGAACTTCAGAGGCACTGCCACTACAGGTAATTCATCCTATCCCTGGATCATCTGGCACCTCTGCTGAAACCCAAGTGGTTGATAGGGCTGACCAAGAGGTTTTAGAACCACAATCTCTAACCCAGGTCATAGAGCCAAACACAGTATCAAATCCTTTAACCCTTCAACCTGAAACTGCTTCTCTTGTCAGACAAAGGTCAAGTAGTGAACAAACACTGAGTGCACCCACAGCTCTGTCTCCTCCTCCAAAGAAAAGAAAAACCTACAGGGAGTCATCTGTTAGCCCATCTATATCCTCCCAACAGGATATGGACTTTGAAATGGCCACTGAACAGTCTCTGGAGACATCCTCTCAACAGGATGAATCTATTGAAATTCGCCATCGGGCCCTAGCAACCTGTAATGAGTCAAGCACACTCCCATTACTCACAATGGGAGAAGACATTCAAATAGAAGAAACTCAAGACACGTTGTTAGGAGATCACTTAGGATCTGACACAGTGCCTACCATAGTTATGGTAGAAGTGCCTTCACAGGCATCAGAGGGAAAATTTGATTCTTTGCCCCTCTTAATAGAATCATTTTCTCCCCTCCCAGAGGGAACATCTCTGGCTCCCTTAAGGGATTTTTCAATCGCAGTTTACACTGGAGAAAGTGAAAGGCAACCAGGTGAGTCTGTCACTGAAGCAATTCAGTTTACAATGTCAAATGTTTTGACATACTCAACCAGGGATGGGGAATTGCGAACTCCCATTGCACCACCACTGACCTCTCTTGAAGGGGCTAGGGTGATTTCTTATGCAGGTACATCATCTCCAAATATGGATAGATAGCTAGTGATTAGAAATGAGAATCAAACACAGAGTGATACACAAGCACGTGAGTTGAGTGAAACACCACTGAGAGAAATTGAGGTGAGTGCACACACTAACACAAACACTGCTTCGTTGTTAGCTCAGATAGCTGCTCTACAGAAACAACTTTTGGAAACCCGGGCTGAAAAAGATCTTCTCAAAGCACAAGTGGTTGAACGGTATTCTTCTTCCACCTCTGTAACTAATCAGCTGGGTACTATAAAGGATGATATTGAAGGTCTGAAGATTACTCTCCTACCCAAGATCAATGCAATCCAGCAATCTCAAGTACTTGTGGCTTCAGACGTCTCTGATCTTACAACTTCAAATGCTTAGCAGATTGCTTCCATTTCTACTCAAGTGGACTACATTCAGCAAACGGTTGATGAAAATCAATGGTTTAATGAACAAAGGTTTGCAAAGATTGAAGGTGGAATAGAGCATCTCAATGAAGGTATGAAACTTCTGTACTATATGATCAAGAATTCACATCAACCCACTGCTGAACATAAAACATTATTTGAGGGTGATGATGAAGATGATGTTGATCAAGGAGAAGATATAGGAGATATAAGGGGAACAAGTGAGGTCAATCCTGAAGCTGTCAAATTTACATCTGTAGAGGATTCCTCAACTAAGGGGGAAAAGAAAGGAGGTGAAGGAGAAGCTGGAGGAGCTTCTAGAAATGATAAGGGTAAGGGTAAGCAGAAACAATCAATGAAGGAGTCTACTTTTGATGATGCTTTCTACTACCATGGTGAACAGGGTGATTTTCAATATGATATGTCTGGTGATATGGAGGAGACTATCCCTGAAGAAACTATTGGTGTAAAGGAGGTTGAAGAAGTGGCCAACTTTGATGACTAGGAAGATGAAGATGAGCCGTACACTCCTGATCCCTTATTTTAGAAAGAATTGAAGAAACATCAAGCAGATCTGAAAAGAAAGGAAGATGAAAATGTCAAGGTCTCGGACATTATATCTCAAAAGCTTAAAATTCAAAAAGTTGAACATGAAGACAAACAACGTCTTCATAGTATTTATGTGAAGGAAAAGAGATTAGATGTCGGGATGAAGATGGGAAGCAAGTGGGATAGAGCAAGGGAGATGTTTGATATCTCTCAGAGAGGCACAAACAATGATCTTACTTTTCTTAAATTGCTTGAGAAGATCAGAACAGTTAATCCAGATAATTCATTATACATGAAGGATTTGAAGGAAGATATCTTAAGGATTACATCTGCATTTGATCAAGTCAGACAGGAATTGTATATCTATGTTTCAAGTATTCTTGAAGGGTCATTCACAGTTTTTCTTGACCTTATTGAAAGAAGATCTTTGTCAGAGCTTTGGATTCTGATGAGCAAAGTGAAAAGATCTTCCTGCTTGAATGAACTTCTTTATGACCGGCTTAGAGATTCTGCTATGAAGGCCAGCCCTCAAGTTGTACATTTTCCGTATGAAGTTAAAATCTATAGAGGTACAACTTTGGAGACAGTTAGGCTGGATCCTGATTCTTTGAAGTTACAAACTGCTATGCAGCTGGTGAAGTTGGAGAATCTTCTGAGAACTTCTGGGTTTACTACTGAAGCAAAGTCTAAAGTTGCTGATATGATTTCAGACTACTACACTGAAAATGTTCCAAGGTATTCTCAATTGAAGAACAGATTAAAGAAAGTCACTTCTCAACCAGTCAAGCCAAGTAGTGTTGTTTCAGAAAGTGACTGTGTCCTTGATAAAGATCTTCTAAACACCTTGCAAGATGCCGAAGAAGGTGAGATTAGAGATTAAGGCATGAGGAATAGAGCTCAGTTTTTATTGTAATATGTTTAGAGCATAGGTGAATCATGCAAGATAGGAAATGTAATCACATGTTCAATCTAGATGAACATCTATCTTGTATTTATCTTTATTGTTTGAATCTGGAAATTGTTAAATATAATCCAGAACTTTTTATTATTTACTTGGCTCTTAAAAGTCTTATCTTTTCTTGTTTTAGTTGAGTTATCCTTTAGAGGTATTTGATTGTTATTGTCTAACAAACAAATAGGGGGAGATTGAAAGGCATATGTATAGGCCTATTTGTAAACACCGAGGATTCTACTCAATATAAACAAAGATGTAATAAGTAAATAGTATATTCATATGTCACAGGAATCTCAGAAGATAATATCTGTCAAGAGAATGAAGATTAATGTCATCTAGAGTCTTGAAGTAATTCTACATTGAAAGAAGTTTAATTTATTGATCAAGCCTCTGTGAAGTATTCAAGGAAGTTGAACTATTTAAAAGTGACAGAGATTTCAGAAGTGTGACAGGAAACGTACAGGTTACAGTTCTTTGTTAAGTAGAAGGAAAAAGAACCACAGCTTAAAGTCAAAAGATGGAGAACCGTCATTGAAGTTAGTCACTCATGAACCAGACAGTACATTGAGTGTCAACGTCATTCAGTAGAAGTTCACCATCAGTTACAGTGGTTCTTCCATTTAGTACTAGTTATCCTTTAATTTGTTCTATGAGTTAATTAATTTAAACTATAAATTAATTCTATTAGAATTAATTTATTGCTTAAATTAATTAAGTTAGAATTTAATTAATTTAATCTATAAATTAATTCACTTAGAATTAATTTATTTGTTAAATTAATTCAATTTATTCGAATGAATTAAGTTTGATAATACTAATAGTACTAACATTTACTCTAGTAGTACTATATGTTATTAGTACTACCGATAGTACTACCAAGTCAATTGGTTAGTACTACCGATAGTACTACCAACTGATTTGGTAGTACTGCTAGTAGTATTTGTATTGAAAAGAATTTGGCGCGTGAAATGCAAAAGGAGTTGACTTATAAAAGGAATGAAAGTGTGATCAGTACAACCAATCAAGACAGAAGCAAAAACAAAACATTCTATCTTTCATTTACTTCTGCCATTAACATTGATCAACTGTCCGAGCTAATCTTCACAGTGGAATTAATTCTTGAGCTCTTTGTAACATTTAATCCTTTGAAATTAGTTAACTTGTATTGCTTTGACAATCTAGCGGATCATAATCCCTAGAAATTATATCGAACTACTTTTTAGTATTCGATCCTTTTATTACAAAAATAGATAAATTCATGTCGAATTTATTCTAGATTTGTTTTAACAAAAACTCTGTAATCTGTACACTGAATTGTAACACCCTTCAAGTTTAATATAAGTAATTTGTATTAAAATTACCGCAGTAATTTGTTATTGAAATTGTTAAATCAAGAACAATACAAATTCGATTAAATGGTACTGTTTGTATTCAACCTCCCCTTCTACAAACATATCGGGACCTAACAGTAAATTTCACTTTTACATAAATATTCATTCATACCCCCACTGACTATTTATATATGTGTGAATTGCAGTTCTAAATATTTCTCTATTTTAAAGATATAATGATTTTTATAGCGCTTCCTTCACAACTTCTAGTGTGCGAACTGCAAGTCCAAATAATTGATCTCTTTGCAAGAGATTTTGCCTCAATCATTTACTTATATCTTTGATCAATTTATTTTCTGATCCTCATTTTTATTCTAGACATGACATAATATATTGATTTGAGTAAATGGTTCCATTTTATTCTAAACATGACATAATATATTGATATCTCATAATTTCCAGGTACCTTCATTTTTTTTTCTTTTGTCATGTCTACAATCTCTCCTGGTGATCATTCAAAAGTTATCCACTCCTCGATTTAGCCATCATCAATTGCTGCTCCTTTTTACTTTTAAGGATAATTTTTTTATGGAACCTACTGGTCTATTATGCTTCAGGTGTTCTTTAGACACATAGCATCTTGAGGTTGTCCTTCCAGTACATATTTAATTGGAGCATTTATAGCTAGTATTTGTGATATAGCCACTTTTTCAGGCCAACATATATGTCTGACAATAATTGAAACATATGAATGAATTATATTATGAACTTCTAGTTCATATTCTTTACTATGAGGATCAACACGATGCAATGATAATTCATTCCTACCGAATATCACTAGCTATTCATTTTCTCCCCCTAATATTAAGAAAATAGACTCAATAAATTGAGTCATATCCAAATACATATGTCATTGCTATAATTTGACACCAAATGCTAAAATATTAATTCCAAAGAAGTTGCATATTTGGATGCAAATATGCATAAATACATACTTGGTGCCAAATTTACATATACGAATGCATATATGCATCTAGCCATATCATCAATCAACTATAAATGAACTATAAATGTAATACAAGTTATTTTAGTTTAAATGAAATTTAGGTGAGTTGACAAAAAGTTGGTTAAATATGTATATATAAATATTTAATTGCAAAAAACAACTAACATTGAAGTGCATCTTAATTTTTAACACCAAAATTAACTTTTTAATGTCATATTATAGCAATGACTATCGTCATTTTGCATATAGCATCGAACTTCTTCAATTACCTTTTTGCTTTTATACATATAGATTAGACTTGTAGGCGGCTTCCTAAATTATTTAAATATCATCGAAATCAAATGCATTGAAGTACACATCATCAAATGCAATTTAGTTCGTACAACATCAAACAGATATGGTACGCGAATTGTCGTGTTGGGGGAGGTAGTTAAGGCCCTAATTCCGATAATGGGTATTTAGGTCCGTTGAGTCTCAAAATAGAGGCATTTTGAGCATTTACATTATTTTTAATTTAACCCGGTTACATTTTACAGTAGAATCTCGATAAATTAAGATTCGATAAATTAATAATCTCAATAAATTAAAAATTAATTTTAGTTCCGATATAATAGAGGTAATGCATATTTTACCTTGATAAATTAATAAAATTTACCGGTTCCAAGGCTATTAATTTATCGAGGTTTTACTATATATACATACCTAAAAAATATTGAAAATCATTAAATAAGCTTTCTATCGTCTCTATTTAAATTAAATAACTAAATAAATAATAGTAATTAATAACAATTAACCCATTAATTTTTTTGATTAAAGCACAATATTTTTTAAAGTGAAACGAATTAATTTCGTAACTAATACACATTATCTTTTATCACGTACTCTCCAAAAATATTTGTTATATTAACATTAACTAGCATGATAGCCCGTGCAAAACACGAGCATCATTTAAATTCATAAAATGTTGTTGTTTTGATTTTATTATATAGACGATTTATAATTTTTGAAATACTATACGTCGTTAATGTGGTATTTTTTATGGACATTGACAATAACTCAAATTTCTTACTTGAATTTCATATATGATCGTAACAATAGAATCATATCTAGCCATTTAAAAAAATAAATTGGAATGATTAAAAAACATGTAATTTAAAAGTCTAATCATGAGTCAGTAGACTCACGTGTTTATATATAACGAAGTGCTAAATAAGATAATTTACATAAATAAGAAGCGAAAACTAATTATGATCACACATTCAAATCTAATTTACATCTCAACCATCACCCATATTCACTTCATATGCCCCTTCCATTATCGGCGACCTTACACACCATCACTTACTTTACACCGCTGTTATCACCATCTCATTCCATTTGTCATCATCATTCATGATACACACACACACACACACACACACACACACATATATATATATATATATGTATATTAATACCTTATATATAATAAGCGTAAGGGAGATCTTATCCAAAACTTTGGTCGGTCACTGTACTACCAAAAGTATATGATCCGTTGGATTATAAAACTATAAATATTCAAATAGATGAGGACCGTTAGATATAATATTAAAAATTGTATTTGATTAATAATAGGATAGTATTTAAATACTAAAAGATGTATTTTGATAATTTAAACCAACTATAAATGGGTTTTCTATATTGAATAGAAATCTTTATGTAAAAATTCGTAATTATCTTTTTTATTTAGTTTATGGATAGTTCCAGTTAGATAAAAATTAATGAACCATCATTAAATTAAAGATAATTTTGTTAGCTTCGCATGGGCTGTAAAATCGTTAAAATCTGTTGTCTAAAACTCAAGATATAGCCCAAACAGTAAAGTGATTATCTAAATTTTAATAAATATTTTTTAATTGTAGATTTAATTTTTTTCCTAATTCTTTTAAATTTATAAATTCTATTTTTATTTCAATAAAATATTAAAATCAATTTAAGAAAAAATTAAAATCGATATGGTCCGTGTACGATCACTATACGACCAAATTAATAATTACAGTTAGATCTTAAATAGATCGATTAGAATTGTTAGATCTAATATTAAAAAGTGTATTTGATTAATAATATAATTATATTTAAATACTAAAAAGTGTATTTTGATAATTTAAAAGTTTTCTATGTAAAAATTCTTAAATATCTTTTCTCTTGAATTTATGTATACTTCCAATTAGATAATAATTGTTAAACCAAATATCAACATAACAATTCATATTGATTATAATATTAAAAATTATCAATATAATGATGATGTATATCATACTAACAATGATACACGTGAACCTAAAGAGACTTACGAGAACTCCTGTACATAAATAAATTTAAACACTTTTTTTTCTGAAGGAACATAACAATTTGAATAATCCAAATTATAATTATATTATTTTACATATAACAAACATAAAAGGATAATATCAAAATATTATTAAAATATTGAGGGTTTCATATTCATAAACGATAATTTTGAATATAATACTTATATTAAAATGTGTATTTGATTAAAGGTAGGATTATATTTATATACTAAGAAGTGTGTTTTGATAATTTAAACCAATTATAAATTGGTTTTCTATATTGAATTGAATTTTTTTATGTAAAAATTCTTAACCATCTTTTGTTTTCGGTTTATGTGTAGGTCAACAGGTCAAGTTAGATAATAATTATTAAACCATCATTAAATTAAAGAAAATTTCGTTAGTTTCGCATGGGTTGTAAAATCGTCAAAATTCAATTTCTAAAACTCAGGATATAACCCAAATAGTAAAGTGAGTATCTAAATTTTAATAAATTTTTTTTTTATTTTTGTAGCACCAGTTTATTTATTTTTCCACTAATTGTTTTAAATATAAAAATTTTATGTTTCTTTCAATAAAGTATTAAAATTAATTAAGAACAAGTTCAAATCGATAAAGAATATAATAATATGAGAATAAAATTTTATATAATCATAACATAATTTTTATTCTATTTAATAATTTTTAAGTAATAATGTATTTTAAAATTTTATATACACTGTAAATAAAACCGAAACATTAAAAGTAAAAGCAGTTAGTAAGATATTTATATCAGTATATACTTGATATCCTTATTATATTAAATCCTTATATATAATAAGTATAATATGGATCTTATCCAAAATTTTGATGGTACGGTCTTGGACAACCAAACTAATAAGTACCATTAGATCTTAACTAGATAAATGAAAATCGTTAGATCAAATATTAAAAAAGTGTATTTTATTAATAATAAGATTATATTTAAATTTTAAAAAGTGTATTTTGATAATTTAAACCAAATATAAATAAGTTTTCTATATTGAATAGAATTCTCCATGTAAAAAATTCGTGACTTTCTTTTCTCTTTCATGGACAATTCCGGTTAGATAAAAATTGTTAAGCCATCTTTTAATTAAAGATAATTTAGTTATCTGGGTGTAAAATCGTCAAAATCTAATTTTTAAAATACAAGATAAAGCCCAAATTAGTAAAGTGGGTATTTAAATTCTAATAATAATTATTACGTCATCATTATTTTAATGTCAATTTAATTACTTTTTTCTAACTATTTTAAATTTAGAAATCTATATTCAAAAATTGAAATCAATCTAAGAAAAATTCAAATCAACAAAGAATATAATAATACGAGGATAAAATTTTATAAAATTGTGCATATTTTTTATCTTATTTTATTAAATTTTTTATCATAACTAATTAAATATTATTTATTATTAAATAATAAATTATACGCAAATGGTGATTTTATTTTATAAGAACTCATAGAGACCTAATTTCATTATTAGCAGGACTATATTCATATTTAAAAAAACCGTATTTTGAAATTTTAGACTCAGCTACAGAAGAGACCTAACTTTTTTAACCTATATACATTGTAAATTATTAAATTCGAAACTTTAAAAGTTTTTTAATCAATTAGTATAGTACTTTTTTGAAAAACCGTACTTTATAAAAAATATTATCAAATAACCCATGTCTACAAGAAAAAAAAATGAAAAAATTCTTATTTTTCAAAAAAATCCTGTAAATTTTAATATGTTGTTGGTAGATTCAAACCTTAGATCATTGCACGTGATAAATTTTACTCTTATATCTAACGTTTCTCAACAATTTAATTTGAAAGATCCAACGATTATGAATTGAGTGATCAAGCGACCATACTTATAAGAAAGCTTTCATTATTTAGTCTTTAATATAATAACATAGATTTTTACGGGATATACTATAAAAAAATGAATTTTTTACAGAATTTTGATCGTCACGATGTACTACTTTAAAAGACGAACTAATACAAAAAAAAATTATATTTTAATTGATAATGTATTTTCTCAAAAGTTCAAAGTTCCCGCATCATTAACATATTACAAAAGAGAGTATATTATATTTTAGCAATAAATATTTAAAAAAAAATATATTAAAAAAATATTTAAAAAATTAATGATGTTATCGTGGTAGTTTGGTCCTAAATACCGCCAAAACATTCTCAACCGTTAGATCCAATACTTTGAAAAATAGAAGATCAAGATTATATCATATAAAAAGAAGTTATTATCTAAAAATGATATAAGTTAAAAGATATTATATTAGGATTGGATTTTCCAAAAAGTTAAAACATAAAAAAAGTTGTAATTAAATAAGGAAACCCATTTAATATCAAAATAATAAAAATCGTTTAATCTTAAATAGATAGGTGAAAACCGTTAGATTTAACATTAAAAACTTTATTTGGTTAATAAAAAGTATTCTAATAATCTAAACTACATATAAGTAGATTTCCTAAATCGAATAGAATTCTCAATATTAAATTTTATCACTTTATTCTCTTTTTAGTTTTAGAATAGAATTTCATGTGGACCGTAAAATTCGCCAAATCTAACTTTTATAACTCAATATAAACAAATATTAAATTGAGCGTGTAAAATATAATAAATATCAAAATTTTAACTATAATTCTTTTTGGCTAAATCTTTTTTAACAATAATTTAATCATGTAAACTAATAACTTTTAAATATTAAAATATTCATAAATAAATATAATTATAAATATTAAAAAAACAATCGTGTGTTCCATGGGTAATTAAAATATAATTATGAACAAAATAATTATAAATAAAATTTAAGTAACCGTGCATCGCACGGGCTATAAGCTAGTATATATAATGTGTGTGAGTGGGCGAGAGAGAGAAATTGTGTGTATAATAAACCATAATCACTCTACAATCTTTTGTTGTCACTAAATCGACCACCACTCCGAAAGTAACTTATGAACATGTTTGTCGCAAATTCCAGTCTCATTCCTGACCACACCTCCAGTAATTCATTCATCCTTCTATCAACATATCTAAGTTTACCGATCGATGTCATTTTCACTCACTCTACTACCGTCAACACTATTACCAACAACTTCGAACATTTACACAATTCCAAATTTGGAATATTCTTATTATTTGCGTTCAAATTTTTTAGTGATTTAAGTTTAAATTTTGATAATTTTAGTTGAATTTCTAGTGACTTGCTTTGATGATGGTAATTTTGGTTGTGTAAGTGGTGGTGTTCACGGGGTTAGTGGTGGTGGCGTGGTAGTGGTCATGTAACAGTGATTTAATATTCTTCTAGTTCATATTAAAATTAGCTAAAATTTTGGTTTGTATTCATGTTCATTGTGATATATCATCTACTAAGTAGCATACTTGAATAATACAGTGAGACGTTTTAAATTATTTTTAATATAGTATCCATATTCTATTTTTTAATAAATATTTTTGAACTAATTATGTGTTTTATCTAAATATTCATCTAATAACTAATATGAATTCCAAATCTCATCTACAATAATTTTTTGCCCCTTAAATTATCTTTTTATAGACTATAAAAATATTTTTCCTAATAACAGTGAGAGTGGGGGTGTAATCGAATCGAACACTGCCGGACTCGAGTTCAAACTCGATAAAAAAATTATGTCAAGCTTGAACTCGAGCTCAAGTTTAATTGGTCCTCCAATTTTTACATTGAATATAATTCATTTTTTTAATATTAATATGATGGAAGTGTGAATTAGTAAATTACTAAATAGTCTGGAAAGAACTTGTTGGCCTATAATATATATATATATATATATGTAATATATATGAAAATAAAAATGTAAAACATTGTAACAATGAGTTATTGGTGTATGTAGTTAAGAGCATCTCCGACCTTACTTATCACTTAGGTTAAAAGTACAACTGACAACTAAACAGTGTGATTTATAGCCAACCTCTGTGAATATGGTCACTCCAACCACTAATTGTTGTTGTTCAAAATTATATCCATCAAGATATGGTTGGCCATATTTGGCCAAGTCTTACAGATATGTAGAGACTTTCCCTACCTACTTTTTCTCTCTCTTGCTTTTTTCTTTCTTTTTCTTTTCAGCTGCAGCTTTGATTTGCATCGACCGAAATTTTCAATATCCTTTTTAATATATTTTTTTGTGAAATTAAAAATTATGGAGGCAACACAAAAAATTAGCTAGTGTTAGTATTAAAAATAATGCTAGAGGTATTAAATTGAATATAAAAATAGATATAAAATGACATGTTTCATTATTTGATTATTTATAAATAAATGTATAATGTCATTTACATCATTTTCACAAATTAAAATATTTCAAATTGACATATTAGCAACTCCACATTATCTTGTACCCAATTTCGGCACCTCTAGCATTGATATTAATATATATAAATTATTTTTCAATGAAAAAGTATTGTTTAAAATTATAAATATACTATTTTCAAAATATATCCAACCATTATAATCAACTCATTGGAGTACAATGCCTTACAGATTCAGTAAATTTTACCCAAATATTACTTTATATTATTTTAGCCAACCATTTTAGCTAATTCCATTGGAGATGCTCCAATGATTTATAAAATGGTTCTCAAAATTTCTTTGGTGTAGGAGATGTGAATATAATTCATTTTTTTAATATTAATATGATGAAAGAGCAAATTAGTACATTACTAAATAGTCTTAAAAGGGCTTGCTGGCCTTTAATATATGTAATATAATATAATATATACCGGATGGATGGATGTGTTTTAAAATAAAGTTTAAATAACATACACATATTAAGAGTTATTTAAGTATAGGGTAAATGAGCTTCAAAATTTTATCAAATGGGCTTCTAGCATGATGGTTGAGATGTTAACATAAAATACCTTTGCATCCAAAGGTCATGGATTCAAGTCTTGCTAGTAACAATATTTTTAATATATTTATACATTATAGGGGTATATAAGTAATTTAATAAATGACATAGAAAGCCATGTTGGCCCATAATATAGATAATAGATTTCAGTCATAAATTAAAATATTTGAAAAAGTTGTGCACTGTTCGACATTCAAGATAGTATTATTTATTTTCCTAGAGTATAATATAAATGAATTAAAGATAAATTACAGTGATGTAATGTATTGGGCTAAAGAACATCAACGCAATTAGACTTCGGTTGGGCCCAAATAAGGGTGGGATTGAATTTGTTCGTAAACCTAGTCTACCCACAGCCTCTGCCGCTGCTCTTTGCAAGCTCAAATTTGTTGAATCTCTATCGCTTTTTTCAGGTAAAGCTCTTGTATTCTTTTCTTGCGTGTATGTATATATCTTTTGTGAAGATTATTATTATGTGATGGCTCTCTACCATGTGTGTATTATTAGTGACTTTGAAATGTTTGATGAAAGGCTCCTGTGAATTTATTAGTGTGTAATCTGCAACCTTACACTATCAACAATGTTAATGTCCAATTGCAACATTATTAGTAGTAATAGACGTAAGCTGTAATGTGTGGTGCAACCAAAAAAAATGGTTTCAGATTTTTCAGCATAGTGATTGAGTTTTAATTTATGAAATTAGGAAAATTATCAAGGAGATAAGAAAAAATGTCGAGGCCAGAACTTCAAGCACCACCAGAGATCTTCTATGATGATACTGAAGCTCGTAAATACACGTCCTCCTCTCGTATTATGGAAATCCAGGTTTGTGTTTTCTAGATTAATAGATGTCGTATTTACACGTACATATATCTTTGTCATTGTTCATCATTCTGATATGTCTGTATTATAATGGAAATAAAATAAACTTAGGCACAACTTTCAGAGAGAGCACTTGAACTTCTTGCGCTGCCTGATGATGATGTGCCGAGATTACTCCTTGATATTGGTAAGTTATATCTCAACCTCACCACCTTCCTTCCATTATATGTTAGGATCATATTATTACATTTATGTGACCGTACTTGATAGAACCCCATCCTAGACTTGTATGATTGATACTGGGGAAGTATACTTATTGATAGTCGCCATATGGACAATATGGTGTATAAGCAAACTCGAATGGTGTAGTGTTGATGTTGATATAATGTTTATTCAGATAGTGGACGCCCACAAACGTCAGTGTGGTAGGCAGAAACTACCGGAAGGAAAAGAGTATAATAAGAGTGACTCATTTACAACACTCATTTTTCATTGGCTAACGTATGAAAGTGGCTGACAAAATCAGTTGAGGCATCAAAAGTAATTCATTGTATTTTGAGATTAATGCTTTTAAGCCTGAAATTTATGTGCCATTAGGGAAGTTGCTCGTGTCAGCATCTGTTTGTATATTTTTGACAGTCTCAGTTAGGACTTCTAGCTTTCATTAGCATGACTTCTTTCATCCTTTCCTCAGTTTATATATAATGAAGTATGTTGCTAAGAAGAAGAGGACATGTATTTGCATTTCTAGGAAATTAAATGAGTCAATCAAAAGCACCCCATGTTGTAAAAATCTAACAACTTAGTACTGAATGCTTGACTAGTTTATATTGGCTAATTCAGTAACGTTCTAGAAAAATAAAATGAAGTTGTAACGAGGGTGGTAGCATCTAGCTTCTTGTGAAAACATTTATGCTCGGCGTGAAATCTAGTGGGAGTTTTGTTAATGCAGTTAACTTGCGCTATTGGCACTCTCGTGTTTGCAAAAAGTTGCAAAGCTAAATGCTGTTATTTTGTTCCTTTGTAGGTTGTGGATCTGGGCTTAGCGGGGAGACATTGTCAGAGAATGGACACCAGTGGATTGGGTTAGATATATCAGAATCAATGCTTAGTATGTAAAGATTTTGTGCTGTTATTAATTTAAGTTGTTACAGTTTGGTTTTGAGTGGTATCTTTCCTCTTGGTTGCATAGTTCTGTTCAATAACATCAGTCTTCAATATCAGATATAGCGAGGGAGCGTGAAGTTGAGGGGGATCTTATACTAGGTGACATGGGTCAGGTAACTTAGTTTTCCACACAATGTATTGTTAAATTCTTTTTGAAGGTGGCTATGTACATGGCAGAAAATCCCTCTTAAGGTGATGCTCAACCATCAAGGCCAACTTCCTGTTATGCGTCGCAATATCTGAACAGATATTACAGTACGCAGCAGAGAGGATTGACCTATTACAGATGTATTCCCAGTAATTATCATGTCAAAAGGCTAGGGGTTTTAATCAGATGAAAATTTGTGAAAAGTAAGTAGAGTGCAAATTTTCTATGATGAAGTTTGTAAGAATATTGAGTAAAAAGGAGAGTAGCATTTCTTCTCAAATTGGTAGGTTCGAGCTCTAATCAGTAATTTGGAATGTAAGGAACTTAAAAACATTTACCATGAAATACTACAAGAATCATGCCACCCTCTTCCAATATCATTCTCCCCAATCAAACACAACATTAGGGTTTTGAATTGGGTTCTAAATAACATTTTCTTGCACCTTCTGAGGCTCGCTAGACTCTGAACAGATACTAGAATATGCAGCAGACTGAACTGTCCTATTAAGAATGTTTGTCCCCTAATCTTAATGACATATGGCTAAGGTATTTTATTGAGGTCTTATATATAGGAATCTAGTTAATTATTCTTTTGCAACTCAGGACCAGCAGCACTACATCAGCAACTCAAGTAAGGGGGCTTAAATAACATTTAAATTAACTTGGAAATACATTTGATAAGCCTGTTTATAGACCTAGCACACAAATTGCTAATACAGTTTTATGTAAAGACACAATAACCCTCACTCACACCAATACTACTCATAACAGCATTTCCTAGTCATATAACAGAGTCTCAGTCTATCAGTAGCATTGTTAGTCTATGACTGGGTAATTCTTAACACCATACTATGTGCTGCACCTTTAGTTTGTGGTTGTACTTCTAGAAGCAAAAAAGAAAGATTGTCTATACTTGAGCAGCTCAATTTTTACTCAAGATCAATTGAGTTGCGAAGCTGGGATAAGCTCTGCTCGCTTAACAAGGATTCCATGATTGTTTGGGCTCGATTCAACTCATGGAAAGAGCTGGATCTTGATATTTGATAAGCACAGCTTGACGTAGACCGAACTACAACCTTCTTTGGGCTTTTCGAGACCTGAATTTTTCTTTTGGCTCCTTATGTGTGTTGTTGTTTCTAGCAAAGTAATGCACTAATGCTTGCTCTTATTTTTCCCCTTGCAACACTTAAACAGGTCTTTTGTTGGTTTCTCATCTCATCACTTATAAACATTACAGTGTTCCTTCAGTTGCGATTAAGTTAATCCTATATTGGACTCGGATCTATACTGATGGGTCTCTACTCTGAAATTTTTTTGGACATGTTTACAAGATAATGGATTATGTCAGTTTTGCCCATTTTTTTTAAACGAGGTCCAATAATTATGTTGTACTGTACTGTGTAATGGAATCACTTACGTAGTTACGTTCTTCTTAGCAAAAAAAAAATTGAAAAATATCACTTACATTTTGTATGTCTATTTGTACGAAATAAACAATAGCAGTTCTTATCATTCTTAAAGTAATCATAATTCATATCATAGTTCTGATACGTTATTTCATTTGTTATGTTCTAGGGCTTAGGACTTCGACCTGGTGTTATTGATGGCGCCATCAGTATATCGGCTGTCCAGGTCTGTTTCTGTGTTCATGTGATATGATTTATTCCCAGCAGTTCTTTATTATCAACTATCGAGTGCGATGTTATACTAAACTCTGTCTAAACCTGCTTACTTATTCACACATGTATGCTTGGATGAAATTATTGTATTTTTTCTCTTCCAACTTAACCTGATAATCTATATTTTGATCTAATGCTATCTGATGGGACCCTGTTTTCCTTTTATTGTGGAATCTTAATTATAAGCCTGTATCTTCAAATAAGATTCAATTGTTTTTGCATACCTAGTTTTTGATTTTGATGGCTCTGGTAATTAGCCAGGTGTTTTAAATATTAGTTTGCTTGGCATTGAACTCTTGTCACAATGCTAATGCTTTGATGGCTGATGATGTGACTATGCAGTGGCTTTGTAATGCGGACAAATCCTCTCATGAACCTCGGTTAAGACTAAAGTATGTTTTCTTTCTCCCGACTTCTAGTTGTGCTTCCTAATCTGATGCAATAATGTGCTTCACATAATTGGATCATAATTACTTCGATTTAAACTCTTACATGTTTTCAACCAAATCATATTTCAGGGCTTTCTTTGGATCATTATATCGATGTTTAGCTAGGGGAGCAAGGGCAGTACTGCAAGTATATCCTGAAAATGATGCACAACGCGAATTGATACTTAGTTTTGCTATGCGTGCTGGATTTGCTGGTGGCGTTGTTGTTGACTACCCCCACAGGTATTCATCATAAATGCATGTAATGGCATATGCTATTTATATATCGTAAACAAGTGTAGAGAATACATTTATACAAATGTTTTATCTATATATCATATAATTTTATTCATGTGCAAGTTGTAGAGAATTTTTTTTATTAAATGAAATGTGACCTTAGAGCTGGATGCTCCTCAGTCTATTATCTTGTCTTTAAAAAACTTAATGATAATTTGAGCTGCCTGTTGATTGGACTCTAAAGGCAAATGGTGGTTTAACTTTGATCAACATTGGAAGGTCTTCTCTATTAGTTGTAGTTGCTGATTGTATTTCGGCTCTTCTTCCTCATGCAGTCTGCTTTTTGGGATTGCAAATTTTCTATATTGAAACTAGTCAGGGGAGCTCTTAGTTAAATGGTCTTATAGTATTGGCATTTGTGATTTGTGTAGCTTTTGATCTGTTTTGTTTCTGTCGTATTGTAAGAGCAATTAGAGCAAGCCACCATGTTTTGAATTTACATGTAAAAGCATTTTTTTTGTTCATTGTAATGATTTGATACTTATATTTATGTAACAGTTCAAAGAGCAGAAAGGAATACCTTGTGCTTACTTGTGGCCCCCCCTCTCTCAGTAGTGCTACACCAAAAGCAAAAGGTGAAGACGGCGAGAGCTGTTCTGAAGATGACAGCAGTGAAGATGAAGAAAATCCAACTGTGAGTATCATATACCATAATTTAGAGGGATTTTACATACCAGGGCCCTCTTTTGGAAGTCAACAGAAACCTGCTGTAACCTAGTATCATTTGCCTCTCACCTTTGGTATTGCATTTTATTTTGACTTGCAGCCAACTTTTCTCTTGTAGGTTTGCACATTGGACAGGCACAGACCAAGAAAGAAGCAAAAGGTTAACAAGAAAGGGAAGGGGAGAAATTGGGTGCTAAAGAAAAAGGAACAGATGAGGAAAAAAGGAAATGTAGTACCTCCTGATACAAAGTACACGGCGCGGAAGAGGAAAGCTCGTTTCTGAAGGACTGATTGAGGAAGTTTTGGTTGCATCCTCTAGTTTTTTTTAAATTTTTTTAAAAACACGTCACCAGGTGACATGTCTGAAATTTTTGTTGATACTAATCAGGACAACTAGTTCATCTCATCATCATAAAGAATGCAGGTATCAAAAGATGAGAAAAATACTCCCAAATATGTACGGAGGGAGATTATGGTTGTTTCGTAACGTTTGAAAAATCTTATGTATTTGAATGTATGATCCTATTTTTGTGCATTAAATATGTACAGACAATTTAGATTTGGACAGGAGAAGATAGGCAGTTTTTAAGTTTTTTTTCTACCCTTCTATAATTAGGTTAATATTATATGTAAGAATATATAAATAATCAGATGTTAGATATAAAAAAAGTAAATGTTGGTTTTTAAAGGAGTTATTAGCTCAAAAACCCAACTAATTTTATAATATTTTGCCATTTAACCATTAAACTTATTATTTTTCATAATAACCCAACGAACTTTGTTAAATTATAAAAAAAAAGTTAATCATGATTAATTATTATTTATGTGTATGAAGTATTGTTTTCTCACAGGCATTTTGTTTTAAATAAGTGGTGCCTTTTTTAGTCAAAAAGTCATTAAAATTATTATTTTGCTCCAATTAATATTATTATCTTACAACTAAAATATCATTTCATTAAATTTTAAATTAATTAAAATTATAATACAATATTCTATTAATGGTTTTAATTACAAGATAAATTCAATAATCTTATCGTTTTTCACATTTTCAATTTTATTTAATTTTTACTCTTTAATTATTTACAATTATTCTATTTTTGTAGTGGAAAGATAAGGTGAAATATTTTATCATACACAAATTTGTACGCCCACAACATTTTCTAACATCGTTAAAAAAATTAATTTTATGATCAATAGCGGCAATGGATTTTCCTAATTTTATTATAATACTTTATTAATTACATTAATAAATAGTTAATAATATTATCACATTTTAGTAAAGTTTGTTGGGCTTGTTTGTGAAAAAAAAGTTTATTGATTAAATTATAAAAAACCTTAAAATTTGTTGGGTTTTTTGGTTAATAGCTCGTTTTAAAAGTTGAATTTAAAAATTAAAACATGTAAGTGAAATAAATACTTATTTTTTACTTTTCAAAATTCAGTTAATAAGTTGGATTTAAGGTAATTTTAATGTGATAATAAAATATTTTTCGAGTTGTCAATTCTGTCCATAAAATATTTCCAAAATAATACATTCAATTGTTTTTAAAAATAAGGATTCATCTTTTCAAAAAAAAAAGAGGAAAGAAAATGAGGATTCATGAAAATCTTAATAAAGTTTTTTAATCCAATTTGTTTAATTAAAAGAAGTAATAAAATAAAATAAATTAAAGAAAAATATGCGTAATTATATTCTTATACGTAATAAACGTAGATCTTATCCAAAATTTTGGTAGTATGGTTCTCTCAAAACAATATTAACCGCCGAATCTAATATTTTTAAAAAAAATTGAAGTTCAAGATTATAATATATATAGATAAGAAATTATTATCTAAAAAGAAGATGAATTAAAAGAGATTGTAGTAGAATTGAATTTTTCAAAAGTTTAAACTAAAAAATAATTATAACTTAATGAGGAAATTACTAATTGAATTAATACGTAAATTATATTTGATTTCTATTAAATATCAAGCTAAGCAGGACACATCCTGAATATATATGTTTCTTTTCTTTTAATATTCAAGATAAAAGGTAGATAAATCATGTGAAAAGTTAACGTTGTTGACACACAAGTAATGAAACATATGAATATGTTTCCCATATGTATATTTCTCAATGAAATAAGGTTGCACTAGTACCTCTACCTCCTTATGTGCAATTGCTGAAGCACATAGTGATGTTCGCCACTGCTGAATTGCTTCTTCCTGGTTTATTTCTAACAACACCTTCTCATAATCAGCTTGAAATGCAAGTCTTAGTCCCATGGACAAAGCATATAACTGGTTGCATCTTTTATCTCTTTTCAATAGTCATCTGCATAACAATTTCAATATCTTCCCTTTATCATTTCTAATAACTACACCAACTTCTGTGATGTTTCCATTGTCCAGTGAAATATTGGAGAAGCATCCATGAACGTTTATCTTGACAAAACCTGCAGCTGATAGACTCCAATGATTATTGATAATTACTTAAGATTAACCTCAAAAACATGAATTCAAAATGGGCCAACTAATTTCATTATCAACAATGCAAAAATATATGATCCAAACCAAATTCGTCTAACCCGAAACTTTTGATGGGCCAAATAAATTGATAAACAAATTTACTTAACTCGAAACATTCAACCAATTGAACTACTGCAACCACTCGAAACTATCAAGTAAATGAACTGATGCACTAATTGAACCACTAAAATTGGAAAAAAAAAATCAATTAATGAACATGTTCACGGTGATAACAACACTTAGATTAGAATTTTATTTACGCTTTAGTAACTAGTCAACTGATAGCATTCTTGTGGCTTAATAATTGATTAGGAAACCTTTCACAACGAAGGTTCTAATTAATGAATCTCTCTATGTCTCTTATGTCTAATTGAATAGAACTAGAATTGTAGTTAGAATTTTTGTAACAAGATGTATGATCCAACATATGTTATTTGTCGAGTTATTATAATTTATCAATTGATAAAAAGTGAAGGCTCAATGGATGTCAAATGTACGAGTTAACAGATATCTGATGTGGTCTGTTAACGGATGTGAATCAAGGGAGTCATAATTGTAAATATATGAAGACTTTTATTTTTCACAAGTGAAATGAAGATTCAACTAATATCAGGATGACAAGAATAAAGCCTCAATTGCTAATCAGAATTTTGGTATCGACATATGTAATAGCAGCTGACAACAACTTATCACTTAGAGTAAGACAAAGTTATGATCAATTGTTAAAAAGATCATGTTAGTCTCTGAGAGTATTGCAAAAAAGGGGGTTGAATGCAATACTGATAACTTAAATCTCTTTCCTATTCAATTGACAACTTCTTACAATTGGCTCACATGTGACTTTCCTAAAATGTATACTAGACAGACTAATCATAAAACATAAATCAATCTAGATACATTTCATTTGTAGCATACCCAATCTCAGTTGATGTAGATCTTTGCATACCCTTGAATTGATAAGTCTTGTCTTACTCTCTCTCAAGCTCCAATCATAGTCTTTCAGGATTGTAGCAAAGTCATGTGAATTCTGCAACACCTACTACAGAAACGTCTGTCACACTTTTGACTTTGAATACCCAAATCAAAAGATCATCTTTTAAGATAGTGCACGATGCTCGCCAAGTTCTGTTGTCATAGAATGTTCCCAAGTTGACAATAAGATTATCCTAGGACAGGGGTGTCACAAGGAAGCTACTGTATTGACCTTGCAGATTGTGCTGACAGTATAGTACAATGTTGCTATCTCAAGGCTTCTGCCAATGTTGCTGTCAAGACTGAAAGTTGCTGTAATGAAGTGTGTTGTCTTGACTGCAAGTTTGATGATCCTGTAATATTGCTGTCGAGCTAGTTGATTGACAATATGTTTATTCTGTACTTTGTCACATGTAGAATATTTCTTCGGGGCTTGAACATAATGAACTTCTTTCAGATTATTTTCTTTATTTTCATGCATTTATGACAGTACATTTTGAACACTACAGGAAACATACTCTGGCTGTGACAGTATGTTTCACTTAGTCTAAACAAAACTAATTACATAGTTAAGTTTTCTTCTTGCAATTACCCATAAATCCTAACTGATCACATGCAACTTGATAGATAAGTAAATTATCATTAAATTTAGTAGTTTTTCTTGAAGACATAAGCACATACAGTCTAAAGACACTTTGGAAGAGATCAAAAATAAAACATGCAGTCATGTTACGTTTCCTAAAGTGCCCAAGCAAATAAGATGACTGTGTTTACAAAAAGTGACTACTTATAACATGTTCTATCTATCAAGTTAGGATATTTTTGTAATTTCTCTTATGGTAAATAAACAAGAGAAAGTAGTAATGTATAATAAGGTTTTTAGTTTTTCTCAACAATTTGTATCTTGCATTTCCTGAGAGAAAAACTCTACATTGTAAAAGTAGCTCAGTTAACACTCAGATTTTAAAAAAAAATACAAAACCTTCTCAGTTGGATGCTTTAACATCCGACTGTACCTTTAAATTGTATTTCTGAAATTTAAAGTCAATTATCATAATCTTTATTTAAGTTAACTTAGTTCAATCAAGTTTTAAAAATATGAAAATAGTTTAAGGGTTGTATTCAACCCTCCGTTTTACAATCTATTACTGATATTTGGGTTTTACAACATTTGCATACCTCAGCCACAGAGATGTAGGAAATTAGTAAAATGAAAATCTCCACTTGAACACTGAAAAAAGAGTTATAATCATAAGATCAACACAAAAATTGTTCCATCACATCCTCATCTTCACCCTAATTGTTTTTAATAAATAGAATCAAAACATAATTTCAATATCAGTTATTAGAAACAACTCCAAGATGGATGATGAAGATCGAGATGCAAACACCTTGATGGTCTGTTTAAACTTGATTTTGTTCATATATACATATGTATGTATACTTTATGTATGTATGTTGAATGAAATTAGGGTATGTAGCAAAGGGACTCAATTGAAAGATAGATTATGGAAAGAGAGAGGGAGAGAGAGAGAGACGATGACGACGGTAGCGGGATATGACATATAGATTGCGCAAAGACGAGAGATGGACTAGAGAGAGACAAGATCAAATGTGATTAACACCCTACTTTAAATCCCCAAAATAAGAGAGTTCACGCCACTTTTTGATTTTTTCCGATCATATTCTATTTCATGGCCATATTATATATTATTTCAAACGGTTGTAGCTAGAGGTGGCCAAACGGGTGGTTTCGTAACGAGCCGGTTCAGAATCGGCACAAACCGATGTACGAAACGGGACGTATACGAGTTCAAGAATATTGAATCGGGATCGGCACGGATCGGCACGCAACCCGTCAACCCTCATGGCACGCAACCCGCCCGACATGCAACCCGCCCAACACGCCAAGCCTCGCAAACTCGCCACTTGAATTTACACAAGTCATGCATCTCAGGAGTATATAAATCTGAGTATATAAATCTTGAATCGGTCCAGTGGAGTAGTATAATATCAGCTACCAACCAAGTTGTGGCGTAGAGGTGGCCCCGCCTGTATTTTTATTTAATATGTTAATGTGTTTTGTTCCATTTTTTAGTCCTTTCAAATTGTTTGTAAAATATTTTTTTAATTAATAAAATTTGTACAGGCACCGTCTTCTTTTATTCCAAAATAATTCGTATAATTATAAATAAATATTTAATCAAATAAAAAGTTAAAAAACAATAATTTTTGAACCGCCTGCTCGCCAAACCGTCCGCCAACCCGCCTATACGTTCACGAGTTAAGCTTTTCGGAGCACGACACGGTCTGACACGTTTTTTACACGGGTTTGTTTCTAAGAATTAGAATCTTAGAAACAAACCTGTGTAACAATTTGAGAGCAGATGACAATTTTAATAAGTTAATCTTCACTTATAATTTCGATATCGTGGTCTCCAAAATGAACAGCTATAGTGTACTGTGTATGCGCGCGTATGATGTTTTCCGCTCTTTTAATTTGATAGCAAAATATATACTATGACTAATTTGATTATTTTATTTTTATGTTTTATTCTAAATTTGTAATTTTGTGCTTTAGTAAATTAGGTGACTTATTAGAGTTGGGTCTAATTTTCTGAATACGTTCTTTTAGTATATTTTAAAATTAAAGTTGATATTTAGTTGTATAAAATTGTCTTCAATATTTAAATTAAATGGGTGCCTCAAATACATTTTATATTAGTGTATTTCAAATTGAACTTATATCTTAAATATAAAAAATTACACCTACATGAAAATATATTATAGAAATTTTTTATTCAAGGGCAGGCCCTGCAAGTAGCAAATTGAAACAAACAAAATATTCCAAAGCCCCATGCCACTTCAGGTGGTGAGATTCAAAGCACAAAAAAGAAAAAAAAATCTTTGTTTATCAACACTCAATTTTATACACCAAAATGAGATAGACCCTGGAGAAAGGTGGTTATATTATCTTGACTAATCCTGTTTGATAGAGATTTGTTCAGGGGTTATATTGTGTTAAATAAAGCACATTATGCTTGTGTAAGGATATTTATGTTATTTTTGGAATTAATGGAGTGTGATCTTTATCAGGTAATGGGGGTAAATGATGATCTTACACATGAGATTACCTTTCCACAATCTCAAAATCTACAAATTGAACAACTTCAATTTCCGCAGAAATTCAGCTAGAAAAAAATAAAATCTACAGAAAAAATAAGTAAAAAACTGTTGGAAAATAATCTAAACTATTTGAAAATAAACATTAACGTTGGGCTTCCATGTTACTAGCAGTAAGAATGGGTGTCGATGTAGTTGAGTAATATTAGGAGTAGTTAAGAATAAGTGGAGTTTTGGAGACTTTGTAGGAGTTTGGTGCAATTTTTTAGCTAGTCTATTTTTCTTCCTTTTATTCAATATGTAATCAGTTCTTTCAGTTGGGAATACAAGTATGTGTTTATTTTCTCTCTTGTGTTATACATACAATCATAGTATTACTCTATTGTGTGTTAAGTAAACCCAGTGTTAAATGGTATCAGAGCTCGAGATCCGGTGGATGCCAAAGTATATGCCAAGACCACAAACGATGGAAGCAACCAAAGGGAAGGAATGATCATTAGGATTGAGTTACCCGATGCTGACAAAGATTAACTACAATGCATGATCATTAAAGATGAAATTTTTTATGCAAGCTCATGGAATTTGGGAGGCTGTTGAACCCACAGACCCAAATGCTGCAATCGAAGAAAAGGTTGATAAAGTAGCAATGGCTGCAATATTCCAAGCCATTCCTGAGGATATGTTGTTGTCGTTGGCAGAGAAAAAAACAGCAAAGGAGGCATGGGCAACGTTGAAAACAATGTGCTTAGGAGCAGATCAGGTTAAAAAGGCGAGAGTACAGACATTAAAGGCAGAATTCGAAAACCTCAATATGAAGGACAATGAGCTCATAGATGACTTCTCCATGAAACTTAATGGTTTGGTGACTAACATCCGTACTCATGAAACAATGTGCTATCAAGGCGCACGAGGAGGACGTGACAGAAGTAAGGTGAAGTGCTTCAACTGCAATGCCTATGGACATTACGCAGCTGAGTGTCGAAAGCCTTAACGTGATAAAGAGCAAAAACCTGAAGTGAACTTGGCACAACTACAAGATGATGAACCTGCACTCCTCTTGACAGAATGCAAAAAGAAAGAAGACAATGCATTATAACTTAACGAAGGAGAAATGATGCCAAAACTGAACAAAATTGATGGTGCAAAGGTGGAGTCAAACGTGTGGTACTTAGACAACGGTGCAAGCAATCATATGACGGGACAACGCTCAAAGTTTAAAGAGTTGGATGAAGGGGTGACGGGTCAAGTAAGGTTTGGTGATGGGTCTACAGTTGATATCAAAGGAAAGGGCTCCGTGATGTTCAAATGCAAGAATGGGGAGGATATTCTTTTCCGTGAGGTATATTATATCCCTACTCTTTGTAATAACATTATAAGTCTTGGTCAATTGTCAGAAAGTGGAAATAGGGTCATCCTTAATGGCGAATACCTGTGGGTGTATGATGTGAAAAGACGTCTATTTATGAAGGTTAAGAAGTCAGCCAATAGACTATATAAGATAGTGATTGAGACAAGCAAACCTACATGCTTACTCTCAAAACAGGAGGAATCATCATGGCTTTGGCATTCTCGTTTTGGACACGTAAATTTCCAAGCTATGGTACTGATATCAAAGAATAAGATGGTGTATGGGCTGCCCGACTTTGTTCAACCAAAAGCTATGTGTAATGGCTGTTTGTTGTCAAAACAGTCAAGAAAACCATTTCCATGTCAGACAAACTACCACGCTAAAAGAGTCCTGGAGCTGATACATGCAGACTTGTGCGGGCCAATAACACCAGCAACGATGGCTGGAAACAAGTACTTTCTCCTGTTGGTTGATGATTTCAACAGAGTTATGTGGATATACATGCTAAGAAATAAAGATGAGGCATTTGAAGCATTTAAAAGGTTTCAAAGAATGGTGGAAAAGGAATCCGAAGAAAAGATCAAAATTCTGAGAACAGACAGAGGTGGAGAGTTCCTCTCAAAACAGTTCACTTCTTACTGTGAAGACACGGGCATTGGGAGACATTTCACCGCTCCATACTCCCCACAGCAGAACGGAGTAGTTGAGCACAGAAACAGAACGGTGCTGGCCATGATACAGAGTTTTTTGAAAGAAAAACAACTACCATCCGCTCTTTGGGGAGAAGCTACTCGCCATACTGTTTATATACTCAACTGGTTGCCCACTCGAGCATTATCAGGTAAAACACCATATGAGGCATGGACGGGGAAAAAACCTGATGTGGGACACATTCGAATCTTCGGTTCTGTTGCTCACATGAAAGTGCCCAGTATACATGTGAAGAAGTTGGATGATCGAAGTAAGATGGTTATCTATCTTGGGAGAGAGCCTGGCACAAAGGTGTGTCGTCTTTATGACCCAGACATTAAGAAGATTTGTATAAGCAGAGACGTTGTCATTGAAGAAAATAGGGCTTGGGAATGGAAAAATCAAAGTGATGGAAAGTCAGACTCGTGAGAGATCCTCACAGTGGTTGGTGAATATCTAGAAAGAGTGACAGAAAGTACAATGGACGGAGAACCAACTACACCAAGAATTGATAGCGGGGAGAATACAGTGGGAAACACTACACCACTAACAGACGACGGGGAGCAAAGTGCACAATCTGTTGGTGCACAATATGTTCAGTCAAGTGGTAGCAGTGCACAACCCAGACATTTTCGTCTGCTTAGTGATGTTTACAATGAGACAGATGAAATCGAGTTGGAATAGGAGTTGCTACTGCCGGGTGGTGTTGATGAACCCAACAATTATGGTCAAGCTGTTGGTGAACACGCATGGGAAGATGCTATGAAGAATGAGATTAATGCCATTGAACGAAACAACACTTGGAAATTGGTGGAACTACCACCTGGGCAAAAGGCAATCAAATTAAAATGGGTATACAAGCTGAAAAGAGATACAAACGGTCAAATTATAAAACACAAAGCGAGACTTGTCGCGAAAGGTTATGTGCAAAGGCAGGGGATTGATTATGAGGAAGTATTTGCTCCGGTTACCAGGTTAGAGACAGTAAGGTTGCTGTTGGCTCTTGCAGCGAAGAACGAATGAGAAGTGCATCACTTAGACGTTAAGTCAGCATTTCTGAATGGAGACTTACAAGAAACTGTCTATGTATATCAACTAGAGGGGTTTGTAAAGACATAAAAATAACATATGGTATACCAGTTAGTGAAGGATTTGTATGGACTTCGACAGGCACAACGAGCTTGGTACACGAAGTTGAGCAAGTGTTTGGAGGACTTGTGTTTCACTAAATGTCCCTATGAACACGCAGTTTACACAAAACGGGAAGGTAATGAAGTTCTCATTATAGGCGTATATGTTGATGACTTACTAATCACAGGTACAAATGTTGCAAACATTACCAAGTTCAAAAGGCAAATGAATGAAGAATTTGAAATGAGCGATCTCGGGAGGCTATCTTATTATTTAGGTATCGAAGTTTGTCAAGAAAAAGGGTTATATCGAGCTCAAACAAACAGCCTATGCAAAGAAGTTACTCGACAAGGCAGGCCTAACAAATTGTAATCCTGTTAAATACCCAATGGAGCCTAAGTTGCAGATTGATAAGGATGAAAACGGGAAGACTGTAAATCCTACAACGTTTAAAGGTTTAGTAGGAGGGCTGAGATACTTGGTTCATACTCGACCAGACATTGCTTTTTCTATTGCCATTGTTAGCAGGTATATGGAGCGACCCACTGTCTTACATATGAATGCAGTGAAACGAATTTTGCGCTACATGAAAGGAACTGTTGCTTATGGACTTGTATACTCGAAGGGCACTGGGACCTATCTACTTTCTGGGTACTCTGACAGCGATTTGGCAGGTAACATTGAGGATATGAAGAGCACAGGTGGTATGACCTTCTACCTAGACGAGAGTCTAATCACTTGGGTGTCACAAAAACAGAGATGTGTAGCTCTATCTTCGTGTGAAGCTGAATTCATGGCCGCTACAGCTGCTGCATGTCAAGGTGTATGGCTGGGAAACCTACTTAGTCCAATTACTTATAAGAAGCATTGTCCAGTGGTGATTTATATAGACAACAAATCTGCAATTGACTTGGCGAAGAATCCAGTTTTTCATGGGAGAAGCAAACACATTGATATACGTTATCATTTCATCCATAAGTGTGTTGAGAGGGGTGAAATCATTCTTAAGCATGTAAGCACTGGAGAGCAGCGTGCAGATGTTTTAACAAAGGCAATGTCAACTTTGAAGTTCGAAAAGATGCGTGCATTAATGGGAATCAAGAACCTGCATAATGGAGTTTAGATTATGGGGGAGTATGTTGGAAAATAATCTAAACTATTTGAAAATAAACATTAACGTTGGGCTTCCACGTTACTAGCAGTAAGAATGGGTCTCGATGAGTAATATTAGGAGTAGGTGGAGACTTTGTAGGAGTCTGGTGCAATTTTTAAGCTAGTCTATTTTTCTTCCTTTTATTCAATATGTAATCAGTTCTTTCAGTTTTCAGGGAATACAAGTACGTGTTTATTTTCTCTCTTGTGTTATACATACAATCATAGTATTACTCTATTGTGTGTTAAGTAAACCCAGTGTTAAACGCAACAAAAACTACAAGAAAATTCTGCAGAATAATTGCACTATTATCCATCACCATCATGAAGTAATGAAAGATTTACGTGTAATAGAAGCAGGGAATACTAATATGATTCACTTTTTATTTGATATCAATGATACACTTTTTCATGAGTAACGTGATTGCGTACCTGTTAAAAAAAAACGTGATTGTGTAGATTGAGCAATTAAGATGGGTTTGGAAGCTATATATTATATATGGAGCCAACTTAAGAGTTCTTGATCAACAAGGTTGTTGAGCCGGTGGTGGTGGACTGGTGGGTAGGCCGGAAAGCAGTCTTGCCCAGACGAATATGCAAATTTGTGTGTGGGAATCCTGTTGCTGTTGTGTAATCGACAAAAGCCAAAAGAAAGTAGTAAAGCGTTAGTTGACAAAATTAGAGATAATGATTTTTAGTTAATACATAACAAAACTTCGCTGTCTCCTTATAAGTTTAGGAGTTAAATTTCAATGAAAGTAGTATACATTCTTTTTTTGAAACTTGAAAAGTACATAGATATTTGTATATGTGAGAAAATATGTCTAAAACTTATCTTAAATAATTACATAAAAAATATATAGAAATTATCAAAAATACAACTTTTTCTAAGTTTTTTTTTGCAATTTTACTATTTTCTGGAAATATTTACAAAAATACTAACTTTTTGAAAATATTTGCAAAAATACGGTCTGCAACTACTTTCAACCATCTGCAACTGCAACCAAAATCAACCACAGATGCAACCAAAGATACGGTCTATAACCAACGCAACCAGATGCAACCATGTTAGGCTCAAGACATGTCTGAATACCACTATTAACAAGCCTACACTATGTGACTATGTCACATTACATGACCTAATGAGTTCTATCATTGGATATAGTATAGGTCTCTATATGTACTTGTCTTGTTCTCATGAACATTAGCTTGATCATGTATGCTCAAAGTTATAATGAGCTTAGCAAAAGTGTCTTGCATCTAGATTGTATATAGGCCATTGAATAATTGTCTTGGTAGAAGTTCAGAAGTGTTCATGCAGCAGGATAGAAATGAATAAGGCCATGAAGAAATAAGTTGCAGAAATTTGTCTAAGGCATTATATAGCAAAGTCAGAAGAAAGCTATGTCGTGAAGTCACCAATATCTATGTCGTGAAGTGCTACATCGCATAGTCCATTTTATACTATGTCGAGAAGTCCTCAAGACACATGTCGTGAAGTGTTGAAGTCAGCAAAGTCAAAGAAGCCTAGATCGTGAAGTCCTCAGAAGCCTTATGTCGCATAGTCATCAAATGATCTATGTCGCATAGTCGTCAAATGACCTATGTCGCATAGTCGTCAAATGACCTATGTCGCATAGTCGTCAAATGACCTATGTCGCATAGTCGTCAAATGACCCATGTCGCATAGTCATCTTATGGCCTATGTCGCAAAGTCTTCAAAGGCTATATCGCGTAGTCCTCACAAGGGAGATCGCGAAGTCAGGAATGAAGTGGAGTTCACGATATCAACACTTAGCCGTTTATAACAAGACAAATCAAGGTACAGAACCAAGAATTAAAAGAGACAAATACTGAAGCATTTGTTCTGGCAAGGTGGTCCAAAGAACAGATGGCAAATCTACAGCTAAACTTGGAGAGAAAGATAAGAGACAAGCAGCTACAGAAACGGGAAAGATTCCGAAAAGCAGGTGGTCCTTCCTGACACAGTGAACTTCTTATGGCAGGACAAGTTGGACTTTCAGAAGGGGTAACTGTGTAATATTGTGTGTACCTAGTTTGTATAGAAAAATATATATTGTGCACACACAACTGTAAGCTGTAAGAGACACACACATAGTTTTTAATCTCAAGCTCTTTTCTCTGTAAGCAAGCAAGTACAGACTGTTCAGGTTTAGAAGCCAGAAATTCGATTGTGAATTTCTTGGAAAGCTGTAGTATTTAATTTGCTTATACAAAGTAGATTAAAGTGATTGTGTGTGTTGTTTACTTTCTGCATATTACTTAGCATAATCATATACAGTTTACATTTAGTTTCAAGAAAGCAAAAATTCATCAAACTATCCATTCACCCCCCCCCCCTCTGTCTAGTTTCTAGGTGATATTCATTCCTAACAAGTGGTATCAGAGCGAAGGCTGTTAACGTACAAACAAGAAAAGATCAAGAATGAGTTCACAGAAACTTAGCAGTATCAAGATTCCTCCCTTTAACAAGGAGCACTACAGTTTATGGAAAAAGAAGATGTTGCTCTTCATCAAAGCTTCTAACCCCATGTATTTAGATATTCTAAAGCATGGTCCCTTTATTCCAATGATCGAGATTGGTGAAACAACCAATGGCACTGAGATAGTACCAGCAAAACATGTGCCCAAAGACCCCTCAAAATACACTGATCCTGAAAAGGAGAAAGTAGCACTGGATGGACTTCTTCAACTTATCATTTGTGAATCTATGGATTTCAACATGTATGGTACTGTTGCTCACTGTACTAGTGCCAAGAAGATGTGGGATCTTATAGAAGTGCTCTGTGAAGGAACTACTGAAGTAAGAAAGAACAAGAAGCAGATTCTTGTCTCACAATATGAAGCCTTCATGGCTCAGCCAAAAGAGGGAATCACAGAAGTGTTTGAGAGATTTAATAAGCTGATAAACGAGCTCAAACTCTATGACAAACACTATGAGACAGAAGAGCTCAATATGAAGTTCTTACTAACTCTTCCAGATCACTTGGAACCAAGAATCTCTTCCCTTAAAGAAAGAGATCTAACAAAGATTGGTTTTGATGTGTTGTATGGTGTTTTGAAGACATATGAGTTAGAGCTGTTTCAAAAGAGATCTATTCAATCAAAACAAGGATTAGTGGCCAACACCTCTTGTGCCCTTATTGCTGACAATCTAGGTCAAAGAATGGATTCTCTAAAAATCAGTCAAGTCAAGATTGAGGAACTGGAAAGTGATGACACTGGTGATGAAACTCAGGTTGTGTATGATTTACCTGAAGAGGATGAGTTCTACAGCATAGATGAACTGGACAAGATGGAAAACAAATCTTTTGCTTATATGGCTAGGAGATACCCTAACATCAGGTTTAAGAGGAAGCAGCCATTCAAGTCTAGATTCAATAATGGAAATGCTGGTGGTTCAGGTAGCTCAAACTCTTTCAACAATGGAAAATGGATTGATGGTGCAGTTAAAGGAGGATACAAATCTGGGAGTGTGGATAGGTCCAAAATAAGATGCTATAACTGCAATGAACTTGGGAATTTTGCCATTGAGTGCAAAAAGCCTAAACAGGTCAAGAAGGACAAAGCATACTTAGAGCTTGAAGCTAAGTATGAGGCTCTACTCAAGAAACAACAGGGTAAAGCTTTTATTACTGAGGGAAAATGCTGGGATGACTCTGATGAAGAAGAAGAACAAGAGTACTCAAATTATGCCTTGATGGCATTTTCTGATGATGGTAATTCTAGTCAGGTACCTATTCTTACTTCTCTTGATATGACTCCCCTTCAATATAAGCAAACTGTTGAAGATATGAGTACTGAGATGTTTAATATTCATACTAGCATGTTAGTAGCAAATGAAGAAATTGATAGACTAACTGCTAGAAATCTTGAGCTTACAGAAAAGAATGAGGAACTTGAGTTAATGGTTGTGAACCTTGATGGTTTGAAAAAGGAGGTTGAGTATCTTAAAAACAAAGTGATCTGTGCTGAACAAATAGAGAAAGCTCTTAGGAAACAAATTACTGAAATTGAATTGAAACTAAGAAGCTTTAAGAACTCCTCTGAACTTATTCAAACCTATCACAAGGAACACACTGAAGATAACAAGGTTGGAGTTGGTTTTGACTATGAGAATGATAAAGGAAGGAAGAAGGCAAAGGGCAAAGGAAAAGAATCTTTTACAAACAAAAATGCCCCAACCATTCTATCTAGTGTTGAACAACCCATCTTCAAAAAGAGCGTTGTTGAGTTTGATGAAGAACTATTGATCATCAAACAACAACTTCTTGAAGAAGATGAGGCTGCTAAAGACACTTCTTCCTCTCCTAAATCTGTCAGTCAGAAAGAGACCAAAGACAATCTTGTCAAGAGTCCTAAAGCAAAGAAAGAAGTTGTTAAGAAAAAGAAACAAAACAGAAATGGTAAGGTAGGTGTCAACAAGGGTAACAACTATGCTTATGTGCCAAATGCTCCCAGGAAACAATGTCAGAAATGTCTATCTGTTAATCATTTGACTCATAAGTGTAGCAAACAAGTGAATGTTGAAGTTGATAACCTAAGTAATCATTCTGCTAGCATAAACTCTAGTCATGATTCCTTCTGTGGTAAGCCTAATTGTATGACATGCTATGTGACTGTGATTGCTAACTGTTTATCTCTAAAGCATAAACTTGATTCTGCACAATCTAGTGAATCACACACACACATGCACACTCACAGGACAGGATCCCCAATCAGGATTGAGAGGGTGAACACTTCATGTGAGCCTAAGAGTGGGAACTCCAAAGCCACAAACAATATGAAGTATCCTACTGTGATGAATGCAACTTATGACAGAAGAATTGGTAACAAAAATGTTTCTAAATCAACTGGATCCTACCATGTGTGGGTACCAAAAACAACTTAGTTACCTTGTGAATGCAGGGCAACAGGAATAAAAGAGTCATATGGATCTTGGACAGTGGATGCTCAAGTCAGATGACTGGTGATATAGCCATGCTATCACATTTTGAGGAAAAGGCTGGCCCATCAGTAACCTTTGGAAATGACAACATCGGTTATACAATGGGATATGGCAGTATAAAATCTGGAAATGTCATTATTGAAGATGTAGCATTTGTTGAAGGACTGAAGCATAATCTCTTAAGCATTGGACAATTTACAAACATGGGTTTCAAAGTGGAATTTAATGAAGATCATTGTTCAATCTCAAAAAGAGAAAGTGGTGAAGTTGTTCTAATTGGTGTGAAGAAAGGAAGCCTGTTTATAGCTGATCTCAAGGCTGCAGACAAGGGAGAAATTTGTTGTCTCTACACTAAAGACACAAATGAGGAATTCTGGATATGGCACAAGAAACTGTCTCACTTGAATGTTCAGGCAATGAACTCTTTAATCAAGAGAGAACTCATCAGGGATTTGCCTGCCTTGGAGTTTGTGCAAGATGGAGCATGTGAAGCTTGTCAGAAAGGAAAGATTAAAAGATCTAGTCACAAGATCAAGTTGCTCAATACAAACTCAAAACCTCTGCAGCTAATTCACATGGATTTATTTGGTCCTGTGAATGTAATGTCCCTTTTCAAAAAGAAATATGCTCTAGTGATGGTTGATGATTATTCAAGATACACTTGGGTGGAATTCCTATTCTCCAAAGATGAAGCACCTCAAGTCATAATAGAGCATATTAAGAGAGTTGATAGAGAAGCACAAAACACTGGTTCCTCTGTAGTTGCTTTGAGAAGTGATAATGGAACTGAGTTCAGAAATTCAACATTGTATGAGTTTTGCAAAGATAAAGGAATTTCTCAACAATTCTCAGCTCCTTGAACACCTCAACAAAATGGAGTAGTTGAGAGAAAGAATAGAACTCTCATTGAAGCTGCAAGGACAATGTTATTGGATGCAAAGCTACCTACTAGCTTTTGGGCTGATGCTGTTAACACAACATGCTTTGTGCAAAATAGAACATTGATCAATAAGAAGTCTGGCAAAACTTCTTACTCATTAATGACTGGAAAAAGAGCATCCTTCAAGCATCTGCATGTTTTTGGAAGCAAGTGTTTTGTGATGAAAGATACCTCTGAGCATGTTGGAAAATTTGATGCAAAGGCATTTGAAGGTATCTTTATTGGATACTCTCTGGAAAGGAAAGCATACAGAGTGTTTGTACCTGAGCAACACAAAGTCATGGAAAGCATGGATGTTACCTTTGATGACAAGAAAACTCCTGGACTTAAAACAAGTGATCAAGACAGTGTGCCATTAAGATTTGAGAATCAAGGTTATCTTGAGGATTCTGAAAGTGAAGATGAACCATCTGTTCAAACTGTTCTAGAAAATGAAGTTCTTGAAGTTGACAATCTTCTTCAAACACCTGTGCAAGGGTTCATAAACACAGGGGGAGAAGAAGAGAATGCAACTGTCAACCAAAATGAGCTTGGAACAGATCAAGGAAATGAACAGGGGCACACAAGGAAATGGGATAGAGCCCACACTAGGGATCAAATCATTGGAGATCCTGGTGAGGGAGTTAGAACAAGAAGGGCGACTATGAATACATGTCTGTATAGCTGCTTTCTATCACAAGAGGAACCTAAAGTAGTTGAAGAAGCTTTGAAGATTTCTGATTGGATTGTTGCCATGCAAGAAGAATTGAATCAATTTGAGAAAAACAAAGTATGGGAGCTAGTGCCACCTCCTGAAGGAAAGAATGTTATTGACACCAAATGGGTGTTCAGAAACAAGATGGATGAAGAAGGAGTAGTAATAAGAAACAAAGCAAGGCTGGTTGCCAAAGGATACTGTCAGCAAGAAGGCATTGATTATGATGAGACATTTACACCTGTAGCTAGACTGGAAGCCATCAGAATCTTCCTGGCTTTTGCAGCTCACTCAAATTTCAAGGTGTATCAAACGGATGTGAAAAGTGCATTTCTCAATGGTGATCTTGCTGAAGAAGTTTATGTATCTCAACCACCTGGCTTTGAAAATGAAAACTTCCCAGACTTTGTGTACAGACTGCTTAAGGCACTCTATGGACTCAAACAGGCACCAAGAGCCTGGTATGAGACTCTATCTCAATTCCTTCTTGAGCATCAATTTACCAGGGGTACAATTGACAAAACCCTATTCTTCAAGAAGCATGGAAATGATATCATTCTTGTTCAAATCTATGTGGATGATATCATCTTTGGCTTTTCAAATGAAAAACTCTGTGAAAGGTTCTCTAAGTTGATGCAAAGCAAATATGAGATGAGTATGATGGGAGAATTAACCTACTTTCTAGGTTTGCAAGTACATCAAAGGGAGGATGGCATCTTCATAAACCAATCAAAGTATGTTGTTACGACCAAACTAAACACGCAAGTGCACGTGATCTCAAGTAATACAGATAGCAAATAAGGTTCGTTCCAACAGGGACTCGTTGTTTGTCTAGTTAATTCACTCACCAATGTATGATTATTATTCGATGCTAAACAATTAACAAAGTGGTTTTGATTATCACTAAATTTATCTAAGAATTATAACTAATTATCACTACTGAAACTGAGATTTATATTGATTTACTTATGTGAATGAAACATGGGATTTCAACTTCATTAAACAATCCATCTAAAGTCTTCAATTCTCTAGCCCTTTCATATGATTTATTAATACCTGATCGAACACACAGAACTGATAAAAGCCAACTTTCGTTGTACTAATACCATCCTAAGTAATATCCACAATTAAGATAGAAATCACTTAGTCTCCCAATTATGCTTAGTCCTTATATGTCTATAAAGATTGAAAACATAATGGGTTAAGTACAAGCATTCAATTGATCACATAGTCGTCATAAAACGGTTAGAGTTACGACACTAATTACGAATGATACTCTCACGCATAAACCTATGCTAGCATGGCAAGTTCTAAACTCTTAAATCCACTTTCGCTTCAATAAGAATTAACACACAATTACAGGAGTTAGCTACTCTCCTATAACGAATTATAACAACCATGATAGGATATCACATCAATCACAATATAGGCATCGAGAAAATTCAACTAATAGACTTCATGAATAACTACGTTAAAACCCCATGATAACGAGTTAGTTCATGATCAAACTAATCGTCACCATGGGTTCTATTGAAAACATGATAGAAGAAAACAAATTATAACTATTATAAATATTAGGGTTTTTAAGAGTACACCAATCCAAGCATCCACAAACTAGAAAGATTACAAGAATAAAATTGAATCGATCTTCTTCCTTCTTCGTGCTTGAACTCCGTAGATATAAGTGATATATATTTCTCCTCCCCTTGCTCTAGGGTTTGTTTTCTTCTTTTTATAAGCCTCCAGGTGTAACAACTCGAATAGAATTGGAATTATTTTTCCTTTTCCTCAAAAAAATCGGAAATTAATTAAAACAGGAAATTCCCCCAGAGATCGCGGCGCTGCCGCGCCAAGTTTATATAGTCTTGCGGCGCTGCCGCGCCATATCCACTGTCAGCATTTCTCTGCGGCGCTGCCGCGCCATCTCAAAGCGCTAGCACGGCGCTGCCGCGCCATACTCCCTGGCCAACAAACTGATTTTTCTTCTTTTCTTCATTTAAGCTCCAATTTACATTCCAATTGCTTCACTTCATTCCTAACACACCTGAGATAACTATACCTGCACAAAACCCTTAAAAGAGATCAAAAATACCACAACTCGAGTACAAACACACGTTTTAAGCCAAACGGAAACGTTCTAAGTGAATAAAATACCCACTTATCACACCCCCAAACTTAAACCGTTGCTCGTCCTCGAGCATAAACAAACTACCACTTCCGTAGGTGATCACGGTTGCATTTGGCATATGCAACAAGCCCTTTAAACCCCTAGGCAGCCCTAGTGGACGAGTAAGGTCTCGTGAGGGCCTATAGCGGATGTACCCCCAAAATCCATCTAACAATGCAACTACAAATGCAACTAACTACATGAATACACTATATGAAAATGCAAGAACCCCCTTAGACTAACCAAAACCATTCCTTAGGTAAACATCTCAAATCATGCAACAACTTCCAAACAGAGCTCGACTAAATTCCCGTATACCAACAATACATGCATAGGAACGTGGTGTGTGCTATACTCATCAGATATACTCCTAATACTAGATCAAAAATCATACTGACTCTTAGTCAAGGCAATCACAAGTTTATAAAAAAAAATGAACGGTAGACACATCATAACTTCGAGACACCTCCATACTCATTCAGGTTAACCAGGAATTCATGCTTTATTACCACGACACATACTACTATTCACAACACAATGCTTATTTAACCGTGCAATGAGTGAGACCCCAAAAGGCTTATACAATAATACCCATGTAGCGAGTGTTAGGTCAGTGGATCCCAGACTATAAAAGCCTTAGGTCACTAGGACTAAGTCCCCTCAGACTTAATTACTCGAGTATTAAAGAGCTCACTCGTGGTTAATTTTGCATTTAACTTATTTACATGACTCTTTTTTTTTTTTTTCTCAAATTTTTTCTATACAATCTGGAATGAGAATTCTCAATTCCAACCCTAGACTACTCATATAAATATGAGCCGGCTACTAGCCATTTGACACCTAGCCATAAACACAAACAATTAGCATGAAAATCCTGTTCCCCCCAAACTTGTACTTTAGTGCTCTTACGTTATCAAGGGAATAACGAACATTCTTAATATAACCAAGTAATTAAACCTCAAAACCTCCAAACAAGCATGACCCTCAATCTAGACCAAAAGCAAACAATGAGTTGTGAATTTGTTTTTGTCCCCAAAACATGCATGTCAATTTCATAGAAACTCTCAATCAACCCTCTATTCATGATTGCCACACTCAAATCAACATCTACCTGCCAAACAGCAATAGCTTGTCCTAAGGGATCATGAAAATGCATGCCATGCTTATGCAACTATATGCACATAAATAACAAAATAACAGAATGTCCTATATGCTCTAAACTAACATGCAACAAAATGCTCTAAACTAACATGAAATTAACTATCATGCACAAATGCTCCTAATATGCAATACAACTAATATACAAATGCACTTTTCATCCCCACCCCCAAACTTAAAATTTTCAATGCCCACATTGAAGGTAAGAATAAAAAGAGTGCAAGGCATACCTACTCGTCGTCCGAACCACTCCCATCAGGAGTGTCCGGTGGCGGATAGACAGCGCCAGCTCCAAAGGACGGAAAAGTCACGTCCACTCCACTTGCACGCAGAGCCGTGCTCAATGCCTGTGCAAACTGCCCAAAATCTGCTCGAAAACCTGCCTGTATATCGTGCACCGCATCGATACGCCTCTCCAATCTCCTATAATGCCTCTGACTCATAAGAGAACCTCCATCCTGAGGCTCTCCCCCCTGCCGCTGCTGTTGTTGCTGCTGTTGACCCTCAACTACATAACCGAGACCCCACCAATCCGGCTCACCTCCATCCCACACATTCAGCCTCATAATACTCTGATGATCCAAGGCTGACTGTGGCTGCTGCACCACCTCCGCTTCTGACCACATAGCACCACCATCCCTAGCCAACCTAGCAATCACCGAACCATAAGGGATCGCTGCCGTGGTACTTCCTTGCATGAAACGGAGAATCCCCTGGTGGATCAAATTACCCACATCCACCAACTCTCTGCTGCAGATAGCAAACAACAAGATAGCCCTATCCACTGTCACCTCATTAGAATGCCTGGTAGGGATGAGGTTAGCACAAATGAACAAATGCCAAGTACGCGCATACTGATTAAGAGCCGTCGACAAAAACGAAGTAGGCTCAGTAGTGCCACGCCTCAAGGTCCACTGTGTACCTGGAACACATAACCTCTGAATTAAATCCTGAAGGTCCACAGCATCGCGGGTCCTTCCCGACCAATCCTCTTGATTCATCCTTGGAGTCGGAAGACCAAGAACACGCCGAATAGCACGCGGCCGATAATCCACTCGAAACCCACGAACTTGGCTGATCCCATTCCTGTCAACACCAGCATTCGCATAAAATTCGTGAACCACAGTCATCGGAACCGGCTCCGGAGTCTCACAAAACTGCTCCCAACCTCTCTCCTCGATATTCTCCAACATATACCCATCCGATGCCGTAGGCAAAAGACCTCTCTCACGGGCAACAGGACGCCCCAACAACTCATTATACGCCTCACGAGCCTCATTCGAAAGAAATTGAGGTCCACCATTACCTCCACCAGAATCAGATGAAGAAGAGGAAAGAGGGTTCCGTCTTCCACCAGCCCCACTACCACTAGCGCCCTCACTACCACCACCAATTACAACCCTTTGTCTCTTGGATGCCATTGAAGTGAATGAAGAAAGTGTTTAGGATGTTTGTGAAATTGGGAGATTTGTAAGTAGTGTATGTATAGGTTGTAAGGTAGGGATAGGAGATGTGTTTTTATAAGAAGAATTTAGGGTTAGTGGGTTTAGGTAATGGGTTTAGGTAATGGGCCACTAATACAACAACAATATTTCTGTTTTTTGTAATTTTTTTTTCAGTTTTTCAGTTTTTTTTTTTTTTTTTTTTTTTTCTCAGCAGGCGCCACGGCGCTGCCGCGCTAGGAATACACTACAGCACGGCGCTGCCGCGCCAGAACTTCTGCTGAAAAAAAAATTTTCTATTTTTTTTTTTTTTAAACAATCACACAATCACGTGGGTTGCCTCCCACGAAGCGCTCTTTTTAAGTCATGAGCTTGACGTAGCTTCATTTCCTTACGTTGTGCAAATTAGAACCGCGGTCTCAACTTCGCGATTCAACTTCTCTCCAAAATACGGCTTCAACCGCTGACCATTGACCTTAAATGACTGAGCCGGTGACTTGTCAAAGATCTCCACTGCTCCATGTTGAAAAACTGTTTTAACTGAGAATGGACCTGACCAACGTGACTTCAACTTTCCAGGAAACAACCGAAGTCGAGAGTTGAACAACAACACCAATTGCCCGGGCACAAATGTCTTAAGAACCAACCGACGATCATGCCACCTTTTGACTTTCTCTTTATATAGCTTGTTGTTCTCGTACGCTTGCAATCGAAACTCGTCCATTTCATTCAACTGAACCATACGCTTTTCACCTGCTGTTGTAAGATCAAAATTCAGCTTCTTCAACGCCCAATAAGCCTTGTGTTCCAGCTCGACTGGAAGATGACATGCTTTTCCATACACAAGCTGAAATGGTGACATTCCCAAAGGCGTTTTATAGGTTGTCCGATAAGCCCACACTGCTTCATCAAGCTTCAAAGCCCAATCCTTCCTAGAAGGACTTACCACCTTCTCAAGAATCCTTTTAATTTCACGATTAGACACTTCAGCTTGCCCATTGGTTTGAGGATGATAAGCTGTAGCAACTCGATGATTGATATTGTAGCGTGCCATAAGAGATGTAAACTTCCGATTGCAAAAGTGCGTACCTTCATCACTGATGATAACTCGCGGAGTGCCAAACCGAGTAAATATATTCTTGTGAAGGAAATTAAGCACCACCTTAGCATCATTTGTTGGAAGTGCCTTTACCTCCACCCACTTAGACACATAATCCACAGCTAACAGAATATACTGATTACCACAAGACGGGATGAACGGTCCCATGAAGTCAATTCCCCACACGTCAAAGATCTCTACCTCCAACATGACATTAAGAGGCATCTCGTCCCTACGAGATATATTACCAACTCGTTGACATCGATCACATCTCAACACAAACTGATGAGCATCTTTGAATAGAGTCGGCCAATAGAAACCTGCTTGAAGTATACGTGTGGCTGTCTTTTCACTCGCATAATGACCTCCATAAGCTGTAGCATGAAAATCACTAAGAATAGCCTCGGTCTCACTGTAAGGAACACAACGCCTAATAATCTGATCAGCTCCTTGCTTGAATAAAAACGGCTCATCCCAAATATACTGCTTGACATCATGTAAGAATTTCTTCTTTTGAGCATAAGAGAGCTCAGGTGGTATGATGTTACTTACTAGATAATTCACAATGTCGGCATACCATGGTTCCACATCTTCCACACTGAATAGTTGCTCATCCGGAAAAAACTCATTAATAACCGTATGATCTTTAGGTGACTTCCCGTAATCTTCCAATCTAGAGAGATGGTCAGCTACCTGATTCTCCGTCCCCTTCCTATCCTTGATTTCCACATCAAATTCTTGCAACAGAAGAACCCAACGAATCAACCTTGGTTTAGCATCTTTCTTCGCCAAGAGATAGCGAATAGCAGCATGATCCGTATAAACTGTCACCTTAGTACCAAGCAGATAAGAGCGAAACTTCTCAAAACCGTAGACAATAGCAAGTAGTTCCTTCTCAGTGGTGGTATAATTCATCTGAGCATCATTAAGAGTTTTGCTTGCGTAATAAATAACATGAAACACCTTTTCTTTCCTTTGGCCTAGAACGGCCCCAAGTGCAAAATCACTAGCATCGCACATCAAAGCAAATGGTTGGCTCCAATCAGGAGCTGTAATAACTGGAGCAGAAATCAATTTCTTCTTCAAAATCTCGAATGCATGCAAACAAGACTCATCAAACTTGAACGGTACATCTTTTTCCAAGAGATTGCAAAGTGGCTTAGAAATTTTTGAGAAATCCTTTATGAAACGCCTGTAAAACCCCGCATGACCAAGAAAGCTGCGGATACCCTTGACTGAAACAGGGGCAGGAAGGTTCTCAATAGTTTCCACCTTTGCCTTGTCAACTTCCAAGCCTTTACACGAAACCTTGTGTCCCAGAATGACACCTTCTTGCACCATGAAATGGCACTTCTCCCAATTTAGAACAAGATTTGTCTCCACACAACGCCTTAGAACCAAACTTAAGTTTCCCAAGCACTCATCAAAAGAATCCCCAAAGACTGAGAAATCGTCCATGAATACTTCCACATTAATTCCAATCATGTCAGAAAAAATGGCCATCATGCATCGCTGAAAAGTAGCTGGTGCTCCACACAACCCGAAAGAAACACGTCTGAATGCAAATGTACCAAATGGACAAGTGAATGTAGTCTTTTCTTGATCCTCCGGCGCTATGCAAATCTGATTGTAACCAGAATACCCATCAAGCAAGCAATAGTACTGATGCCCAGCCAATCTGTCGAGCATCTGATCAATGAACGGAAGTGGAAAATGATCTTTCCGAGTAGCCTTGTTCAACCTTCGATAATCCATGCAAATCCTCCAACCAGTAACTGTTCGAGTGGGAATGAGCTCGTTCTTCTCATTAGTCACCACTGTCATGCCCCCCTTCTTGGGCACACATTGCACCGGACTCACCCAAGAACTATCAGAGATCGGATAAATAATGCCTGCATCAAGCCATTTGAGAATTTCCTTCTTCACAACTTCCTTCATAACAGGATTTAGCCTCCTTTGATTATCAACTGTAGGTTTAGCTCCCTCTTCCACAGGAATTTTGTGCATGCAATAAGAAGGACTGATACCCTTGATGTCTGCTATAGTCCACCCAATGGCTGATTTGAAATCCCTTAAAATTCGCAATAGCTTTTCCTCTTCCATGCCTGAAAGCTTAGATGATACAATAACAGGTAAGGTAGAAGAGTCACCAAGATAGGCATACCTTAGATGTTCAGGCAATGGCTTAAGTTCCAATGTAGGCGCTTCCTCGATAGATGGCTTAAGTCTAACATGAGACTTTTTCAGCTCTGACAACCCCAAAGATTCGAACGGACTCTCGAACTTCTTCCATGGAGATGCATTAAGATATTGCAATTGTTCTTCATCCTCTTCATTCTCAATCTCAAAGTCATTAGCAAGAACTCTTTCCAACACATCAGATTTGATCAAGTGTTGAGTTGCGGAGTTTACCACCTTGTCCACCATATCAATTTTAAAACACACTTCATCATCAGTTGGAAGCTTCATTGCATTGAACACATTAAAGGTGACATTTTGATCGTGCACCCTCATAGTGAGTTCTCCCTTTTGGACATCAATCAGAGTCCGACCTGTAGCCAAGAATGGTCGTCCCAAGATGATAGGGATCTTCTTGTCTTCCTCAAAGTCAAGAATCACAAAGTCGGCTGGAAAGATAAGCTTGTCGACCTTCACCAAAACATCCTCAACTATTCCTCGAGGATAAGTAACTGAACGGTCCGCAAGTTGCAGCGTCATAGTAGTTGGCCTTGGTTCTGGAAGACCAAGTTGCATGAAAACTGATAAGGGCATGAGATTAATGCTTGCCCCCAAATCACACAAACATTTGCTGAAGGAGAGATTTCCAATAGTACATGGAATGGTGAAGCTTCCCGGGTCCTTCAACTTAGGTGGCAACTTTTGTTGCAAGATGGCACTACATTCTTTCGTCAATGCAACTGTCTCTAGTTCCTCAAGTTTCAATTTCCTTGAAAGAATGCCCTTCATAAACTTCGCGTAGCTCGGCATTTGCTCAAGAGCCTCTGCAAATGGTATGTTAATCTGAAGCTTCTTGAAGACATCCAAGAACTTAGCAAACTGCTTGTCAAACTTTTGCCTTTGAACTCGTTTTGGGAATGGAGGAGGTGGAAACACCTTTTCTTCTACTTCCTTCTGAGAATTATCAGTCCTAGCAGTTTTAGGAGTCGAGGGAGTAGCATTAGGTACCAAATCAGGAACGGATTCGACCCCAACGTCAAGATTGTCATTCTTTTCCTCGGCTGAATTTTCTTCGTTCTGACCTTGTAGAATCTTCCCCGATCGTAAGGTTACTGCCTGGACCTGTTCCTTGTGATCTTTCTTGCCTGGATTCACCTCTGTGTCACTCGGAAGCGTTCCTGGTTGACGGTTCAGCAATGCATTGGCTAGTTGGCCAATCTGATTTTCCAAAGTTTTCAATGACACCGCCTGACTCTTGTACATCATTCGCAGCTCTTCCAATTCTGACTTCTCAGACTGATTCAATGAAGTCCCTTGAGGTGGTTGAAATCCAGGTGGATTGAATGCTTGCCTTGGAGCATAAGGTGGTTGTTGATAGTTCTGATTATATGGCCTTGCATTGAACTGCTGATTCTGTGGTTGCTGAACACCACCCTGATTGTTGCTCCAACTGAAATTCGGATGATTCCGATTGTTGGGATGATAAGCATTCGGTACTGGCTGCTGAGCTCTTTGAAAATTACTAACAAACTGTGCTGATTCAGATGAGATAGCACACATATTCGTGTCATGAGCTCCTGCACACAACTCACACACCATAGCAACCTGGTTAGTCCCATGATTAGAAAGGGAATCTACCTTCATTGTCAACGCTTTAAGTTGAGCAGCAATAGCAGTAGCTGCATCCAATTCAAGTACTCCGGCCACTTTAGCAGGTGGCAAGCGTTGAGTAGGATTCTGAAACTCATTGGCCGCCATCATCTCTATAAGATTGTAGGCATCCTCATAGCTTTTTGCCCATAGCGCCCCTCCAGATGCTGCATCGAGCATAGGCCTTGACTGACCTCCCAATCCGTTATAAAAATTGCTGATTATCATCCAATCCGGCATTCCATGATGAGGACATCGTGCCAAAATCTCCTTGTACCTTTCCCAAGATTCCCCCAAAGATTCCTGGGGTTGCTGAGCAAACTGAGAAATAGAATTCCTGTAAGCTGCTGTCTTTGCCATGGAGAAATACTTCGTCAAGAACTTTTGAGCACAGTCTGCCCAAGTTCTAATAGATCCTGCTGGCATAGAATGTAACCAACTCTTGGCTTTATCCCTTAGAGAGAAGGGAAATAGCCTCAATCTGATCGCGTCATCTGTAACTCCGTTGAATTTGAAGGTATCACAGATCTCTAGGAAGTCCCTAATATGAGCATTGGGATCTTCAGCTGGACTACCCCCAAACTGCACTGTATTCTGAATCATCTGAATGATGTTTGGCTTAAGCTCGAAATTATTCGCCCCAATAGCTGGACGAACAATGCTGGTATGAATGTCCTCCACCTTTGGCTGAGAGAATTCACTCAAAGCCTTCGCTGGTTGTGCTTGATCTTCCATCTCTTCTTCTGATTCACAATTGTTTTCAACACTGACGTTCTCAAAGTCAAGTTTCCTTCTTGCTAGTTCTTCTCTTCTTGCAAACTCTTCTCTACGTGCTCGAGCTCGTGTACGCATACACTCTCAATAAGTACCTGAAATTCACCAACTAGAAAATTTGGTGAGAAACGTCTTAGTCACCGAACTTTAATGACCACTGATGGTAAATAGTTAAACTAAACAAATAAAACCGCAATCCCCGGCAGCGGCGCCAAAAACTTGTTACGACCAAACTAAACACGCAAGTGCACGTGATCTCAAGTAATACAGATAGCAAATAAGGTTCGTTCCAACAGGGACTCGTTGTTTGTCTAGTTAATTCACTCACCAATGTATGATTATTATTCGATGCTAAACAATTAACAAAGTGGTTTTGATTATCACTAAATTTATCTAAGAATTATAACTAATTATCACTACTGAAACTGAGATTTATATTGATTTACTTATGTGAATGAAACATGGGATTTCAACTTCATTAAACAATCCATCTAAAGTCTTCAATTCTCTAGCCCTTTCATATGATTTATTAATACCTGATCGAACACACAAAACTGATAAAAGCCAACTTTCGTTGTACTAATACCATCCTAAGTAATATCCACAATTAAGATAGAAATCACTTAGTCTCCCAATTATGCTTAGTCCTTATATGTCTATAAAGATTGAAAACATAATGGGTTAAGTACAAGCATTCAATTGATCACATAGTCGTCATAAAACGGTTAGAGTTACGACACTAATTACGAATGATACTCTCACGCATAAACCTATGCTAGCATGGCAAGTTCTAAACTCTTAAATCCACTTTCGCTTCAATAAGAATTAACACACAATTACAGGAGTTAGCTACTCTCCTATAACGAATTATAACAACCATGATAGGATATCACATCAATCACAATATAGGCATCGAGAAAATTCAACTAATAGACTTCATGAATAACTACGTTAAAACCCCATGATAACGAGTTAGTTCATGATCAAACTAATCGTCACCATGGGTTCTATTGAAAACATGATAGAAGAAAACAAATTATAACTATTATAAATATTAGGGTTTTTAAGAGTACACCAATCCAAGCATCCACAAACTAGAAAGATTACAAGAATAAAATTGAATCGATCTTCTTCCTTCTTCGTGCTTGAACTCCGTAGATATAAGTGATATATATTTCTCCTCCCCTTGCTCTAGGGTTTGTTTTCTTCTTTTTATAAGCCTCCAGGTGTAACAACTCGAATAGAATTGGAATTATTTTTCCTTTTCCTCAAAAAAATCGGAAATTAATTAAAACAGGAAATTCCCCCAGAGATCGCGGCGCTGCCGCGCCAAGTTTATATAGTCTTGCGGCGCTGCCGCGCCATATCCACTGTCAGCATTTCTCTGCGGCGCTGCCGCGCCATCTCAAAGCGCTAGCACGGCGCTGCCGCGCCATACTCCCTGGCCAACAAACTGATTTTTCTTCTTTTCTTCATTTAAGCTCCAATTTACATTCCAATTGCTTCACTTCATTCCTAACACACCTGAGATAACTATACCTGCACAAAACCCTTAAAAGAGATCAAAAATACCACAACTCGAGTACAAACACACGTTTTAAGCCAAACGGAAATGTTCTAAGTGAATAAAATACCCACTTATCATATGTCAAAGATCTTTTGAAGAAATATGGTTTAGAAGACTCATCCCCTGCCAAAACTCCCATGTCCACTGCAATCAAGCTTGATGAAGACAAGAAAGGCAAAAGAGTAGACATCAAGGTTTACAGAGGCATGGTTGGATCACTACTCTATCTCACTACTAGCAGGCCTGATATCATGTTTGCCACATGCCTTTTTGCAAGGTTCCAGTCTGATCCCAAGGAATATCACATGATGGCTATCAAAAGGATTTTCAAATATCTGAAAGGGACTCCTAATCTTGGGCTATGGTATCCAAAGGGAACTGGGTTCAACCTGGTTGGTTACACAGATTCTGATTATGCTGGATGCAGAATTGACAGGAAGAGCACCTCTGGAAGCTGCCAATTCTTAGGTCAAAGGTTAGTGTCATGGTTCAGTAAGAAACAATAGTCCACAACAACATCCACAGCTGAGGCTGAATATATTGCTGCTGGAAGTTGCTGTGCTCAATTGCTTTGGATTAGAAATCAACTCATGGATTATGGACTAGTGTTAGAACACATTCCTCTAATGTGTGATAATACTAGTGCAATATCCATAGTTGCCAATCCTGTTAATCATTCTACTACAAAGCACATTGAGATCAGGTACCATTTCATTAGGGAACATGCTGCAAATGGTACCATAGAAGTCTCTTATGTTCCAACTGAGAAACAATTAGCTGACATATTTACTAAACCTCTGAATGAAGCTGTCTTCAACAGACTTGTGAGTGAAATTGGAATGCTCAATCCTTCATTTAGTTGATCTCAGTAAGTATGCTAGTTAATTATTGCAGCAGTAAATTTTCACTGTATATAAATGCTCTATTTATTTGGAGTGAAAATTAGCTGAGATATGATCTATAAATATTTCGGTATTTTACTGCATATTTTTCAAAATCATATTTGGTTGTGGAGTTACTTTTTGTCGACCGTTCACAACTTTTCATCTTGTCTATTGCTCTCAATTTCTAAAACCTAAACTCTTCTCTCTCTTCTTCAATCTCAATCTCAATTTCAATGGCACCCAAATCTCAAACAGCTTCCTCTTCAAACCCTTTAACCATTCCCAAAGAAACAAATCTTCTCACCATTCCCTCTGAGGCTGAGGCTAACCCAAGGTACAAGTGTTTTGTACGGTTCTTGAACACTTCCTACCTACGCCAAGCCCTAACCCTGAACCCTACCTTGTATGTCGATGTGTTGGAAGGATTCTGGAGAACGGCGTTGGTATCAACAATGGCTAGGGAAGATGGAACCTCATTCCAGGAGGTTAATTGTTCAATTGGAGGCAAACACTTCCAGTTTGGTGAAAAGGAAATCAATGAAGCTTTGGGGTTCAAGGTGGAGGGTCATGACCAAGAAGCTACAGATGCTCAAATCGTAGACTTCATGACCTTCATTCTGTATGCTGATGAGATAGATACTGGAAAACTCAATAAGAAGTTTGTGAGAAGGGAGTGGTCATTTCTGTTTGACGCACTCCAGAAGGTGTTTCTATGCAGGAAGACGGGATGGGACCATATCAGTCACATTTCTGTGAAGCTAGCCTACTCCCTGGCCAACAACCAGGAGATCAATGTGGGAGCCATAATTCTCAAGGAATTGGCTCAGAGGCTAGGCAGGACCGTTCGTGGTAGAGGTAATGACATCTTTTACCCTCGTTTCCTTCAAGTTATTTTAAATTATCTTGATGCAAATATCCATGAATTGGAGGGTATAGATAAAACTAAAATGGCTTATTCCAAGTCCATGTCCAAAGTTCTATTTGGCTCATTGGACACAAGGAATCAAGTGGATGTGATTTTAAGTGTGACCAAGCATATGCAGGACACATTTGAGTCTTATCCACTTGATAAGCCCATATACCATGCACTTTCCTGGACAGGGGAGGCTGAGACTGAAGGAGCTACACAGTCTAACCCCAGCCTTCCCATCCCATCCAGTAACCCCATTGCAAACACCACTGTAGAAGCTAGGCAGCCAAGTGCATCAATCTCTCAAAAGGTTGGTGTTACTAAAAAGAAGACCAAGAAGAGAGCCCTAGAAGTGATAAATGAATCTGAAGAAATAGGAAGTGAGACTCCTGAGTCACCTCTCACCAAACAAAAGAAGTCGAAACCAATACCTACCACTGAATCCTCCCAACATGATTCAGATGTGGAAAAAGGGGTACACCTGCTACTGTCTATGGCCTCTCAAAAGGTCATTGGCATTGAAAAGAGCAGCCTCCCCACTGAAACCTGTACAGAGTCTGCACAGGGTCAAGAACTCACTCTTGACCCTAGGAGAAATAAGGATGATCATACACAGAGTGGAGAGCACATCACTTTTGAAACTCCTCCTATTTCTCAGGGGGAGTTGCCACAATCCAATCTACACCACACTTCTCTTCCAGAATCTACATCTAATATTTCTTCTCAACAGATTAGTCATTCACATGACTTTTCTGAAATTGATCAATCACAATCCAATACTGTGATTGAGCCAAACTCAAGTGACATGGTGCATGACACTGTGCTCACCACCCAGGAACCACATCCAGTTGGTCAGGGAATGCATGCTGGGGCATATCCTAATGACACCAACACAAACATGGAGGATTCACCAGTTTTTACTGGAGACTCTATGCCAATTTCTCCCATCCTCAGGGATGTGGAATTGTCTTCACAGACAAATAGGGCTGATGTTGTAACACATCCCATTTCAATGGAGACAACATCAGAATCTACAGCCATTCCAAGGCTGGAGGAAACTCAAAAACTCACATATCATGAAGTGCCTAGCACTAGCTCTCACTTCGCTCAGGCCACTCTGTCAGAATGGCTGAAGCCTGTGCAACATGACATGCCTTCAGGATCATCAACTGTGCCTTCCCAAACGCCAGAAGAAGCTATTCAAGATCTCCATGTGGAACAGATTGATGAGTTCTCAAAAATAGCTCAACACCTCCTCACCTCCAACTTGCCAAATGCTGATTATGAAGCTATTCTACTTTGCCACAAGGAGGATGTTGCAGCTCAGCAGGAGAAGATAGTGGATGCAGCTGAACCAGAGGGAAATGTGGATGCCTGGTTGGATGCTAAGAGATCTATCAAACTCAAGGAGGCCCTAGCTTTTCTGAGAGAGAATTATCTCACCTCTCTGGGCTCCAATGCAAAGGATCTCTCTCCTGCTGCAGTTTATGATGCTATAAATGATGTCTACAAGAATCAGCTAAAGGCTCTGCACTATCTTGGGAAAGGGCTTCAATCAGAGATTTATTCTATCCAGGAGGAGACAGAAAGATCCCTCACTCAGCTAAGAAACTCATATCTCTCTGATTTTCCCAAGGTGGATGGCATCCTCAAAGAAATCCAGAAAACAAATTCTAATGTCAACAAGATGGATATCTCTCTAGCCATGGTCACTGACAACATCAAGAAACTGGCTACTACATTGGAAAATCAAGTCAAGGCCAACATCAACTCTAATGCCATGCTGAATGTTATTTGGAAGAATCAATATGGTGACAAATTGGTAGATGAGATTCCTATGTCAAACATCTCCAAATTTGATTTTGCCAAGCTCAAAGATCAATCTCTCAATTCTTTCAAGTCTCAACAGCTATTCTCCAAGGTGGATGGTCTAGAAAGAGAAGTGGCCTCTCTGAAAGATGAAAACAAGATGCTTGCTCACTCCTTAAACCAACTCAATGACAAGCTGGATGACCAAGGCAACAACACCTCCAATATCCTGCTGGTGCAACAACAAATGCTGACTTCTATGATGAGACAAATGAACCTGCCTATCCCTGGGGAAGCTCAAGACATCTTGTCTGATTCCAAGCCTAAGGGGGAGAAACAAAAGGAGGTCATTCTGAAAAAGAAAGGGGGAGTACCTGCCAAGCAACAGAAGCTTAAGGGCAAAATTTCTGAAGAAACAATCAAACGAATAATCCTACCCCCTGTAGAGGTCATAAGTGCACAAGGTCAGAAAAGCACAGTCACAACCACCTACTATCCATCCACGATGCCCAAAGACACTTCAGCTACTCAACCTGCTCAACCTGTCAAAGCTACAGTTATCATAGAGGCCAAGCTACAGGAAGTTGCCAGTTCTCACATCTATCATGATGAGGCCTTCCTGGAGTTTCTGAAAGCCATCTACAGAAATGCTCATGAAGATGTAAGAGACTACAGAGAGAAGCTCAAGGAAAGCATCAAGTACTTCACAGTTGCAGTAAAGAAAATCAGGGATGTTCATCTAAGAGAGGTTATCATGGTGTGCAAGGACAATTGCTTGTGGCATCTATCATTTCAAACTCTAGAGAGACTGAGATTTACTGAGCTGTCAATCATTCTGGAGTTGATTGAAAAGCATGGAGTGAACAATGAAAGTCTATACAATGACTTGAAGATAGATCAAAATCAAAGATTGCCTGAGGTTATCTCCAAGCCAAGGACAATTATCTACCAAAGTCTATCTCAAGATAACAGCATTGACCAACTTGTCATTCCCTCAGACCTGAAAATGAAAAACAATGCAAAGATCAAACAGGTGCTGCAGATGCTGAGATCGAAGAAAGGAGTTAGGACAGTTGAGGAACTAGAAATGATTCACACTCTACAATCTTTTCTGATTCATGGAGTCATTCCTGAATCTGTCAAAGAAAAGAGCAAGAAGAAGGATGGTGATGATGATGATGAGGAGAAAACCTACAGAAGGAGATCTCATTCTAGGAGTGATAAGGATGGACCAAGTGAAAGTAGCAGGAGAAAATCCTCAAAGAAGACAAAAGGTGCTGATGATGACAAGAGGGATTCTAAGGGGACAAAGGAAACAACCAAGAGAACAAGAAGTGGAATTCAGCAAGTCAAGGACATTGCTAGCAGTACTTTAACCACAACACAAGACTCTAAGTCTAGGGTGGGTACTGTTAGTAATGATCCTCCAAAATCATTATCTAAGACTTCTGAACCTGAATTGCCACAGAAGAAAGAAGGAGCCACAAAAGAAACATCAAAAAGACATTTCCACAAAGTCACAGCTAGTGGAGTGTTACAGTGGATGAAGGGAAAATGAATGAAGCTACTTTCAAGTGATGTGGCACTGAAGACTGATTCTCCTTGTTCCAGAAAGGTATCTCTTGTGAAGCATTTGAAGATCAAGAGTGTACCCAGAAGGATAAGGATAACAAAGAAGACTGGAAAACTCACAAATGTTACTGGCATCAATGTGCTTCCACTAGATGAGGACTATGATGAAGATGCCCTAGCATTTTTGAGGGCTCAAAGGATCTTTGAAGTCAAAGTGAAGTTGGATCATCTAGAGATCAAGTACACTGATGGAAGAGAAAGGATAATGAAGCAAGGAGGCTGGCAATATTTCTATATGTATGAGCTTGAAAGGATAAATGCCTTACTGAATTTTGAAGAAAAAGAAGAAAGGACATGGAAGATAGATATTGCCAGGTTCTTGAAAATGCATGCTGATTATGAAGAAAACCTGAGAAAGGAAAGTGAAGAGAAGATAATTCAGAAAGAGAAAGAAATGGCTGAAATGGAGGAAAGAGCAAAGGAGCTGAGAAAGAAAGGGCTTTGCAGGGTAAAACAAAATCCTTATGTTGTGGAATACAAAAATTCTTATTAAGGCATAAGCAAGATAAGGATGGAGTTTCTGGATTCATATGTGGAAAGTGCTCTTAAAGCTGCAATTGATGATCTAAAAGACTCCCCTCTCATTGAAGAACTGATTGCAAGAGAAGAACTTCAAGAAGCCATCATAGACATGAAAAGAAGAGAAGAGATAAGGAAAAAGAAGATTTATGATGATTTACAAGAGAAGCAATTGGAAGCTGAAGCTGCTGAGCAACAAAGATAGTCTGTAAGCTTTCAATTTTTCTATGTAATCAAATTTCTGATCTCAATGTTCATAAATTGTCCTCTCTGTTACTTAATTTCCTTCTATGTAAGTTAGGCTTGTTATCAGACATGAAATTGTGCCTAAGGATCTTACTCACAATTTGGGGGAGATTGTTAGGCTCAAGACATGTCTGAATACCACTATTAACAAGCCTACACTATGTGACTATGTCACATTACATGACCTAGTGAGTTCTATCACTGGGATATAGTATAGGTCTCTATATGTACTTGTCTTGTTCTCATGAACATTAGCTTGATCATGTATGCTCAAAGTTATAATGAGCTTAGCAAAAGTGTCTTGCATCTAGATTGTATATAGGCCATTGCATAATTGTCCTGGTAGAAGTTCAGAAGTGTTCATGCAACAGGATAGAAATGAATAAGGCCATGAAGAAATAAGTTGTAGAAATTTGTCTAAGGCATTATATAGCAAAGTCAGAAGAAAGCTATGTCGTGAAGTCACCAATATCTATGTCGTGAAGTGCTACATCGCATAGTCCATTTTATATTATGTCGAGAAGTCCTCAAGACACATGTCGTGAAGTGTTGAAGTCAGCAAAGTCAAAGAAGCCTAGATCGTGAAGTCCTCAGAAGCCTTATGTCGCATAGTCATCAAATGATCTATGTCGCATAGTCGTCAAATGACTTATGTCGCATAGTCGTCAAATGACCTATGTCGCATAGTCGTCAAATGACCTATGTCGCATAGTCATCAAATGACCCATGTCGCATAGTCCTCTTATGGCCTATGTCGCAAAGTCTTCAAAGGCTATATCGCGTAGTCCTCACAAGGGAGATCGCGAAGTCAGGAATGAAGTGGAGTTCACGATATCAACACTTAGCCGTTTATAACAAGACAAATCAAGGTACAAAACCAAGAATTAAAAGAGACAAATACTGAAGCATTTGTTCTGGAAAGGTGGTCCAAAGAACAGATGGCAAATCTACAGCTAAACTTGGAGAGAAAGATAAGAGACAAGCAGCTACAGAAACGGGAAAGATTCCGAAAAGCAGGTGGTCCTTCCTGACACAGTGAACTTCTTATGGCAGGACAAGTTGGACTTTCAGAAGGGGTAGCTGTGTAATATTGTGTGTACCTAGTTTGTATAGAAAAATATATATTGTGCACACACAACTGTAAGCTGTAAGAGAGACACACATAGTTTTTAATCTCAAGCTCTTTTCTCTGTAAGCAAGCAAGTACAGACTGTTCTTGTTTAGAAGCCAGAAATTCGATTGTGAATTTCTTGGAAAGCTGTAGTATTTAATTTTCTTATACAAAGTAGATTAAAGTGATTGTGCGTGTTGTTTAATTTCTGCATATTACTTAGCATAATCATATACAGTTTACATTTAGTTTCAAGAAAGCAAAAATTCATCAAACTATCCATTCACCCCCCCTCTGTCTAGTTTCTAGGTGATATTCATTCCTAATAAGTGGTATCAGAGCGAAGGCTCTCAACGTACAAACAGGAAAAGATCAAGAATGAGTTCATAGAAACTTAGCAGTATCAAGATTCCTCCCTTTAACCATGAGCACTACAGTTTATGGAAAAAGAAGATGTTGCTCTTCATCAAAGCTTCTAACCCCATGTATTTAGATATTCTAAAGCATGGTCCCTTTATTCCAATGATCGAGATTGGTGAAACAACCAATGGCACTGAGATAGTACCAGCAAAACATGTGCCCAAAGACCCCTCAAAATACACTGATCCTGAAAAGGAGAAAGTAGCACTGGATGGACTTCTTCAACTTATCATTTGTGAATCTAAGGATTTCAACATGTATGGCACTGTTGCTCACTGTACTAGTGCCAAGAAGATGTGGGATCTTATAGAAGTGCTCTGTGAAGGAACTACTGAAGTAAGAAAGAACAAGAAGCAGATTCTTGTCTCACAATATGAAGCCTTCATGGCTCAGCCAAAAGAGGGAATCACAGAAGTGTTTGAGAGATTTAATAAGCTGATAAACGAGCTCAAACTCTATGAAAAACACTATGAGATAGAAGAGCTCAATATGAAGTTCTTACTAACTCTTCCAGATCACTTGGAACCAAGAATCTCTTCCCTTAAAGAAAGAGATCTAACAAAGATTGGTTTTGATGTGTTGTATGGTGTTTTGAAGACATATGAGTTAGAGCTGTTTCAAAAGAGATCTATTCAAGCAAAGCAAGGATTAGTGGCCAACACCTCTTGTGCCCTTATTGCTGACAATCTAGGTCAAAGAATGGATTCTCTAAAAATCAGTCAAGTCAAGATTGGGAACTGGAAAGTGATGACACTGGTGATGAAACTCAGGTTGTGTATGATTTACCTGAAGAGGATGAGTTCTACAGCATAGATGAACTGGACAAGATGGAAAACAAATCTTTTGCTTATATGGCTAGGAGATACCCTAACATCAGGTTTAAGAGGAAGCAACCATTCAAGTATAGATTCAATAATGGAAATGCTGGTGGTTCAGGTAGCTCAAACTCTTTCAACAAAGGAAAATGGATTGCTGGTGTAGTTAAAGGAGGATACAAATCTGGGAGTGTTGATAGGTCCAAAATAAGATGCTATAACTGCAATGAACTTGGGCATTTTGCCACTGAGTGCAAAAAGCCTAAACAGGTCAAGAAGGACAAAGCATACTTAGAGCTTGAAGCTAAGTATGAGGCTCTACGCAAGAAACAACAGGGTAAAACTTTTATTGCTGAGGGAAAATGCTGGGATGACTCTGATGAAGAAGAAGAACAAGAGTACTCAAATTATGCCTTGATGGCATTTTCTGATGATGGTAATTCTAGTCAGGTACCTATTCTTACTTCTCTTGATATGACTCCCCTTCAATATAAGCAAACTGTTGAAGATATGAGTATTGAGATGTTTAATATTCATACTAGCATGTTAGTAGCAAATGAAGAAATTGATAGACTAACTGCTAGAAATCTTGAGCTTACAGAAAAGAATGAGGAACTTGAGTTAATGGTTGTGAACCTTGATGGTTTGAAAAAGGAGGTTGAGTATCTTAAAAACAAAGTGATCTGTGCTGAACAAATAGAGAAAGCTCTTAGGGAACAAATTGCTGAAACTGAATTGAAACTAAGAAGCTTTAAGAACTCCTCTGAACTTATTTAAACCTATCACAAGGAACACACTGAAGATAGCAAGGTTGGAGTTGGTTTTGACTATGAGAATGATAAAGGAAGGAAGAAGGCAAAGGGCAAAGGAAAAGAATCTTTTACAAACAAAAATGCCCCAACCATTCTATCTAGTGTTGAACAGCCCATCTTCAAAAAGAGCGTTGTTGAGTTTGATGAAGAACTATTGATCATCAAACAACAACTTCTTGAAGAAGATGAGGCTGCTAAAGACACTTCTTCCTCTCCTAAATTTGTTAGTCAGAAAGAGACCAAAGACAATCTTGTCAAGAGTCCTAAAGCAAAGAAAGAAGTTGTTAAGAAAAAGAAACAAAACAGAAATGGTAAGGTAGGTGTCAACAAGGGTAACAACTATGCTTATGTGCCAAATGCTCCCAGGAAACAATGTCAGAAATGTCTATCTGTTAATCATTTGACTCATAAGTGTAGCAAACAAGTGAATGTTGAAGTTGATAACCTAAGTAATCATTCTGCTAGCATAAACTCTAGTCATGATTCCTTCTGTGGTAAGCCTAATTGTATGACATGCTATGTGACTGTGATTGCTAACTGTTTATCTCTAAAGCATAAACTTGATTCTGCACAATCTAGTGAATCACACACACACATGCACACTCACAGGACAGGATCCCCAATCAGGATTGAGAGGGTGAACACTTCATGTGAGCCTAAGAGTGGGAACTCCAAAGCCACAAACAATATGAAGTATCCTACTGTGATGAATGCAACTTATGACAGAAGAATTGGTAACAAAAATGTTTCTAAATCAACTGGACCCTACCATGTGTGGGTACCAAAAACAACTTAGTTACCTTGTGAATGCAGGGCAACAGGAATAAAAGAGTCATATGGATCTTGGACAGTGGATTCTCAAGTCACATGACTGGTGATATAGCCCTGCTATCACATTTTGAGGAAAAGGCTGGCCCATCAGTAACCTTTGGAAATGACAACATCGGTTATACAATGGGATATGGCAGTATAAAATCTGGAAATGTCATTATTGAAGATGTAGCATTTGTTGAAGGACTGAAGCATAATCTCTTAAGCATTGGACAATTTACAAACAGGGGTTTCAAAGTGGAATTTAATGAAGATCATTGTTCAATCTCAAAAAGAGAAAGTGGTGAAGTTGTTCTAACTGGTGTGAAGAAAGGAAGCCTGTTTATAGCTGATCTCAAGGCTGCAGACAAGGGAGAAATTTGTTGTCTCTACACTAAAGACACAAATGAGGAATTCTGGATATGGCACAAGAAACTGTCTCACTTGAATGTTCAGGCAATGAACTCTTTAATCAAGAGAGAACTCATCAGGGATTTGCCTGCCTTGGAGTTTGTGCAAGATGGAGCATGTGAAGCTTGTCAGAAAGGAAAGATTAAAAGATCTAGTCACAAGAACAAGTTGCTCAATACAAACTCAAAACATCTGCAGCTAATTCACATGGATTTATTTGGTCCTGTGAATGTAATGTCCCTTTCCAAAAAGAAATATGCTCTAGTGATGGTTGATGATTATTCAAGATACACTTGGGTGGAATTCCTATTCTCCAACCAGAAGTAACTTTTTAAAAAATGATTGAAAAAGAGCTGAGAATTCAAAAAAATTGTTAGTAAGATGTTTGGTAAGCTTGTGGTCTTGATTAAGCTAGTCGTTCCCCAGTAGTTAACCTTTGAAGTTCAATGTTGGATTTTAGAAATATTAAGAATGAAGAATAATTCGTATACGGACTTAGGATTTAGGGTTTAGGGTTGTTTACAACCCTAAATCCTAGACTCTAAACCCTAACCTACCTGGGTTGTTTACACCCTAAAATCAGGATGCCGGAAAAAAACCATTTTTGATTAAAAAGTTGCTTGATTTTGTTTGCAGTTGCAGATATGGTTGAAATTAGTTGCAGACCGTATTTTTGCAAATATTTTCAAAAAGTTGGTATTTTTGTAAATATTTTGGTATTTTCGCAAAAAAATTAAAAAACACATAGTATTTTTGCAAAAAGGTTTTTTGAGTTGGGTATTTATGAAAAAAGCCCAAAAATATATGGCTAGAGTATCTTAGAATTGATAAATAATTACATATATAACCTCTCATGTATTCTCAAAAATGGAACTAATATAATATATTAGGTTTTAATATATTTATTGTTAAAACTTGTAGAAAAAATTATGTTAATATATCTAAAATTATAAAATATTAAATTTCAATATTTAGCTTATGAGAAAACTATATGTAGGATTGGACAGGGGAGATACCAAGGATAGCAAATATATGCAAGTATAAAATAAGTCTATCTGCAAGTATTATAGATAAATTCTACAGTCTACAGTTATCACTTACCACTTACCACCATAAACTCTACGGTCTGCATCACTTGAAGTACTAATCTAGTAAAGACCTTAGGTTCAAATCATTTCAACCAATTTATCCAACTTTAGAAAGCAACCAAATGTAGGAAATTCGGTATAGATCAAGGCTTCGTTTGTTTATCAAAAAATAATTTAATTTTGAAAAATATTTTTTTAAAAAAATATTTTTCAGAAAAATAACTTATTTTCCTGCATTTGGCAATATCTTATTTTCCTGCATTTGGCAATATCACCAGAAAATATTTTTCTGTGTTTGTTTGGTACTTTGGAACATTATTTTCCAAAATTATAAATTAGACTTTGTTTTAAAAGAACTCATTCATTTTTTAAATTTGCAATACAATTTCCAAAAACCTCCAATATCACAAAATGCATTTCTAATCAAATTATATTTATTTCAAAATAAAGTATATTTTTATTTCAAGACTAATCAATGTTTTTGACAAAGACAAATCAAATGATGTACAAATAATGGATAATTAAAATGTGCAAAATGTTGTTTGAAGTGCTTAAATTGCAAATGATTGTGTTAATCCCGCTTTACCATAAAAGAACAAAAAACATTATACAAATACCCCTAGGTACGTAGGAGAGTTATATGAGTACACAATATATTTTAATGGCAAATTTATAAATATTTGATCAAGTTTTGTAATAATAATGTAATTACAATAATACTACTCGTGCATTTATATTAGCGATCTCTTTATACTCACCTAAGTTAGGTGGTTAGGTGAGTATGTACTTATGAGCATTAAGCCCTTTATAAATTAATGACAAAGATTCTTGGCAACACCTTAATATTACATCAAACCATTGCCAAAAAGAAATAAAAGTAAACTAGTTCATGTTAATATAGTCATTCCACGTATAAGATGCTATCATATCTCTCTTAGAACTCCATTCTTTATTTTCTTCTTGTTCTTCTCTTTGACTTAAAATGGCCCATGACCTAGAAGGGATACACACACTTTCGCTAATAAAATCTCTAGGCGCAACTCCCATGATAAAATTATGAAGAATACAACTTGAAGATAGTGTAGAGATCGACTGTGATAGAGTAGAGAAAAAGAGGGAGAGAGAGATGGTAATCGTGGAGAGAGGAGAGTGAGAGGGGGGGGGGGGGGAGATAGAGAGACGACAGCGAAGGAGCGCGAGAGAGCGATGGAGACGTATAGAGTGGAGCAACAGATGATGGATTGAATAGAACAGAAAGAAAAGGAAAATGTTTTCCCGTCTTGGAAAACGGTAAGTTGTTTTCCACAGAAAATATAACATTTTCTATTACTTATTTTTCTAGGAAAAATATTTTCTTTTCCAATTAACAAACCAAACGCAGGAAAATTGAGAAAAATATTTTCCTAAAAAATATTTTTCGCGAAACAAACGGAGCCTAGACCTCCGATGTCCCAGTAATTCTTAAAAGTTATTAGGATCTTGATGTCTTATTTCTAAGAAACCAAAAATCATTTTTTATCCCAGTAATCAAGAAAGTGCAAAGGAATGATGATTGAAGAAAGTGAGCCCTCTAACTAGGAAGAAATGGATGAGCTAGATGAACATTTAGCTTTTCTGTCAAGAAAATTCTCAAAGCTCAAGTTCAAGAGAAACCCTGAGGTGTCCAAGCCATTCAGAAAGGACTTTCAATCAAACAAGAACTATTTTGAAAGATCCAAGTTTAAATGTTTCAATTGTGGAATGGGAGGTCACTTTGCTAATGAATGCAGAAAACCAAAAGCTAAGAAGAGTGACAGGAAGTTTGAGCCTGTTGACTACAAGAAGAAATACTTTGATCTTCTCAAGCAAAATGGAAGAGCATTCATAACTCAGGACTATGACTGGGCTAAAGATGGGAATGATTCTGTGGGGGACACTGAATTTGTGAACCTTGCACTGATGGCTGATTCAAGTGAGCAGGAGGCCAGTTCATCATCCAATCAGGTAATCACCACCAACCTCTTTGAGCTTTCTACTGAGGAATGTAATAGTGCAATAAATGATATATCTACTGAATTGTATCATATGCGTATTTCTCTTAAATCACTTACAAAGGAAAACACCATGATTAAAGATGCTAATCAGTTTTTAAGTGATTGGAATGCTGCTCTTGAAACTCAATTTATTGAGTTTGAGAAAATGAGGTTAGAGTGTCAAGTTGCCAAGGATGATTTGTTGGTTGTGCTAAAAAGAGAAGAAATTCTTAGAGCACAGTTAGCTAAAGAACATGAAACAATTGCTAGATGGACTGATTCCAGGAATGTTGCCACAAACATAATTAAGGCTCAAGGTGTGGATATATTCTACAAGGAATCAGTAGGAAAAGATAAAGGGAAACTGGATGTTGAGAATCTAGGAGATGACACCTCTACGGATAGTGATCATCCATTGATGGGTAACACCTCTACGGATGAGACTTTACCAAAGAAGTGTACATCTAGTGTTAGTATAGAAAAACTTGAGAAGCTGAACAAAAAATATGGTCCAACCAGCAAAAATTTTGTTCAGGGAGAATGCAGCAAAACCAAAGCTAAGGATGTCCAACAAGCAATTGAAGGGCAAGTTAGAAAAAATAGAGGTCAAGGTTGAGGTAAAAAAGAAAAAGAACAGAAATGGTAAGGTAGGGATTAATAAGCATAACAACTACACACATGACAAGTATGCTCCTAGGAAAACTTGTGTAAAGTGTGGTAGTGTTAATTATTTATCTACCAATTGCAAGACTGTTATGTTAGATATAATTGCTGACGTTTGTTCATCAGTGTTTAAGTACCAGGTACATATCAGAGTTTATATAGAAGCCAGTCAGAGTTTGATAAAGTCTGACTGGGTGAAGAGTTTACATAGAAGCCGGTCAGAGTTTGATAAAGTCTGACAGGGTGATAGTTGACTTAGCTGTCGGTGCAAAGATAAAGATTCTAGAAGCAATATATTCTGAAGATGGAAAGAAGCAGAATATATTGATACAGCTAAGGAGACTGGACAGAAGACTGAAGCAATCCTTAATTGATAATAATTGTATAGCTAATTTATAGGAGTATCAATTAGATAAGGATTGTATGTAGCTGTGTACTATATAAACACAAATAGGTTATCCCTAGAAGGGACGCGAACATTGAATATATTATTCTTGTAACCTAGTAGCTCTTTGTGATTCATTAACATCACTAAGAGAGAAACTGTTAATATAATTACAGTTTGTTGATTTATAAAGTGTTCTTGATTGTTATTCTCATACATACTTGATTATATATTGTGTATTCGGCCTAACAATTGGTATCAGAGCCAAGGCTGTTTAATATATACAGTTTTACGATTCAATCACAGTAATAATCATGTCTGAAGAAAATCAAACTGCTCCCAAGGCTGAACAGATTAAGCCTAATTCTGTGAGTCGATATGAAACAATCAGGGTTCCAATACTCAGGCCAGTAGAGTATCCGATTTGGAAGGTGAAGATGACCATGTTTCTGGAGGCTACAGATCCAGAATACCTTGACAGAATCTATGATGGTCCTCATATGCCGACTAAATTGTCCCCTGTTGTTGATGGACAAGAACAAAAGACTGTTCCAAAGGAAAAGAAAGATATGACTCCTGAGGACATCTCATCAATTGCAAAAGATGCAAAGGTTAGACATCTTCTCCACAGTGCTTTAGATAATGTTATGTCTAACAGAGTAATTGGCTGCAAAACTGCCAAAGAAATATGGGATGCTTTAGAAGTCAGATGCCAGGGAACAGGTGCTATCAAGAAGAACAGAAAGACAATACTCACACAGGAGTATGAGCACTTTGATTCAAGAACTAATGAAACCTTGACTGAGACTTATGACAGATTTTGCAAACTGTTGAATGATCTGTCTCTGGTTGATAAAGAATATGAGCTTGAAGAGTCTAATCTCAAGTTTCTGTTATCTCTACCTGAAAAGTGGGATTTAAAGACAACCACAATAAGAGATAATTATGAGCTTGTTGATACAGATCTTGATGAAATCTATGGGTTGTTGAAAACTCATGAACTGGAGATAGAACAAAGGAATAGAAGATTGAGTAAAAAGACAAAATCTGTTGCTCTCAAAGTTGAGGAGAAGCCCATTAAGAAGGAATCATCAAGGAAGAAAGCCAAGGGAAAGGCTTTAGTCATTAAATCTGAAAGTGAGTCATCAAACTCTGATGATGACTCAAACACTGATGAAGCTTCTGACTCTGAGGATGATGAAGAACAGATGATGCAAATGGCTGCACTGATGGTGAAGACCTTCAAGAAGATGGGATTCAAGAACTTCAAGAAAGAAAAGAGATTCTCAAGGAAAGACTCAAACTCTGAAAAGAAAAGTTTTAGAAAGTCTGATGGAAGAGAGACCAAGTCTGGCAAGAAGGATAAATCTGAAATCCAGTGCTACAGGTGTAAGGAGATGGGTCACTATGCTCCAGAGTGCAAGAAAGGCAAATCTGAGAAAGCTCTCATCTCTAAAGGCAAAGACTGGGCAGATACTTCAGACTCTGATGATGGAGAAAATTATGCTCTTATGGCAACTGTCAGAGATGAGACTGAATCATCTAAAAATAAGGTACCCCTAACTACTTATGTTTATGATACTGATAATATATCTGAGTTAAGAGTATATCTGAAAAGCGTACATGTTAGCTATAGGGATCAGACTTTAGAGAATGAGAGAATTAAATCTGAGAATCTTAGTCTTAAAGATAGAAACAAGTTTCTTGAAGGAGAACTTGAAAATATGAAACAGATTCAAAAAGAAAGAGATGATGCTGTTTATGTAGAACAGGAATTGCTCAAAAGATATAAGCAATTAGAATCTGATCTAGAAAAAGAAAGAAAAATAATCAAGACTTGGACAGACTCTGGGAGAGACACTCATCAAGTGTTTCAGACAGACTCTGTAGGTTTAGGCTATTGTGAAAATGATGAACTTAGGTTTAAAGACAAGGTTAAGGTTAAACCACAACTTAAACCTGTGATATTTGTTCCAGAAGCCAATAAGTTAAAATCTGTTGTAATAAGAGAAGCTGATATGGAATCAGATGAAGCCTGTGAAAGACAGGAAAATATTATAACAGAAAAACTTATGGAAAGAGAAGCTGTTAGAAAGCCAGTAAAAACTTGTGAAAAACAGGTTAATGTTGGTTTAATGACAGGAAAACAGTTCAATCATAAGCTCAAAGAGGTAAAATCTGCCTTGAAACCAAAAGGATCCAAGAAGAATAGGAATGGAAAGATAGGCATAAATAAAAGAAATAATCATTTGCCTAATGCTGCTGCTCCAAGGAAAACATGTTATAATTGTGGTAGTTCTAATCATCTTGCTAATTACTGCACAAAGAATAAAAATATCAATTCTTTACCTTCTACATCAGGAGTAAAGAATGATAATGTTAGGGTTAGACCACAGACTTTATGCACACACTGTGGGAGCACTTGGCATTCCATTTATACTTGCAAGAGTTATCATGCTATTTATCACAACTATTATGAGCTAAAACCCAATCTGAAATGGGTTAGAGCAAACTCTGCAAGTGTAAAGTCTGACAATGTTAGCTTAAACTCTGTTGATAGTAATTCCGCTGCAAAAGCTAACACTGTTAAGAAAGACAAAGGATCCAAGCAAGTCTGGGTCCTTAAAACTAACACTTAGTGTTTGTTTGTGATTGCAGGGTATAAAAGAGAGCACACTTATCTTGGACAGTGGATGCTCAGGACATATGACTGGAAATAAAGCCCTGCTATCAGACTTTAAGGAGAAGGCTGGCCCAAAGGTTTCTTATGGAGATGGCAACATAGGACACACTCTGGGATATGGCAATATTAATCTTGGAAGTGTCATCATCACTAATGTAGCTCTAGTCTCAGGACTCAAGCATAATCTGCTATCTGTGAGTCAAATCTGTGACAGAGGAAACCATGTAGATTTTCATACTGAATACTGTGAAGTTATCAGTAAATCTACTGGAAAAGTTGTTCTAGTTGGACACAGGCACAACAACATTTATGAAGCAAGTTTGGTAACAAACTCTGATGGAAAAACAGTGTGTCTGACTGCAAGAATGTCAAATGAAGAGAGTTGGAATTGGCATAAAAAGCTCTTTCATCTCAATTTGAACAACATCAATGAGCTAATAAGAAAGGATCTTGTAAGGGGACTCCCAAAATCAATACTCAGTCTAGATGGCCTATGTGATTCTTGTCAAAAGGCTAAGCAAAGGAAGTCATCTTTCAAGAGCAAATCTGAATCTTCAGTAGTGGAACCTTATCATCTTCTTCATGTTGATCACTTTGGACCAGTGAATGTGATGTCTATGGGCAGAAAGAAATATGCTCTAGTAATTGTTGATGAATATACTAGATATACATGGGTATATTTCTTATCAAAGAAGGATGAAACTGCTCAAACTCTGTTGGATCATGTAAATCTACTGGACAAAGGATCACAACACAAAGTCAAAATTATAAGGAGTGATAATGGAACTGAATTCAGAAACTCAATTATGGAAGCTTTCTGCAAGGAAAGAGGAGTGAAACAAGAATTTTCTGCACCTGGAACTCCACAGCAAAATGGTGTAGTTGAAAGAAAGAACAGAACTTTAATTGAAGCAGCCAAAACTATGCTTGAAGAAGCAAAACTACCAACTTATTTCTGGGCAGAAGCTGTTCAAACTGCTTGTTTTACTCAAAATGCTACACTGATTAACAAGCATGGTAAAACACCATATGAGATGGTGAAAGATAAGAAGCCAAATTTGAAATATTTTCATATATTTGGATGCAAATGCTTTGTGTTGAAGACTCATCCTGAACAGTTGACCAAGTTCGAGTTAAAAGCTGATGAAGGAATTTTTGTTGGTTATCCATTGTCAACAAAAGCATTTAGAGTCTACAATCTGAGAACTAAAGTGATCATGGAATCCATACATGTGTCGTTTGATGACAAGAAAATAACTGGACTTGATGACTTAGATGGATATGATCAACTGCGTTTTGAAAATGAAGGGTTATTCTCTGATGGTGTAAACTCTGATGAAGCAGTACCGACAAACTTTGATGAAGCGGTTCTGACAAACTCTGATGAAGCATACTCTGAACCTCTACTGGTAAATACTGGAGAAACTGAAAATTCTCGAGTTGAACAAAATAGAGAACCAGTTGAGGGGGAGCGTGAAGAAGCTCAACAAGACACAGCAAGTGAGTCAGTTGAGGAAACTGATTCAAACTCTGACAGTTCAAACTCTGAGCCATCCAATTCAGGGGGAGCCTCAGATGCTACAGAGAGTCAACATATGAATCAGGAGAGCATGGATCAAGGGGGAGGATCCAATAATGATGCAAGAAACCACTTACCAACAGCAAGAAAGTGGACACAGGCACACACACCTGATCTCATAATTGGAGATCCTGATGCTAGTGTGAGAACTAGAAGTGCAACAAATAATGATTGTCTATATCATGCTTTCTTGTCTCAAACAGAACCAAAGAAAGTGGAGGAAGCTCTTCAAGATGCTAATTGGATTACAGCAATGCAAGAAGAGTTAAATGAATTTGAAAGAAATGAAGTCTGGACACTTGTACCTAGACCAAAGAATAGATCAATAGTAGGTACAAAGTGGGTTTTCAGAAACAAGACTGACAGTGAAGGTGTGATTACAAGAAACAAGGCTAGACTTGTGGCTAAAGGTTATTCACAACAAGAAGGAATTGACTATGATGAAACCTTTGCTCCAGTTGCAAGATTGGAGGCCATAAGAATTTTTCTGGCCTTTGCTGCACACAAGAAGTTTAAAGTCTTTCAGATGGATGTAAAAAGTGCTTTTCTCAATGGGAAGCTTGAAGAAGAAGTGTTTGTTGAACAACCACCAGGATTTGTAGATCCCAAGCATCCAGATTATGTCTACAGGCTTGACAAGGCATTATATGGACTAAAGCAAGCACCAAGAGCATGGTATGAAACTCTTGCTCAATTTCTTTTAGAAAGTGGGTTCACAAGAGGTACAATTGATAAAACCTTGTTTTATTTCAATTCTGGTGATGATTTGCTTTTAGTTCAAATTTATGTAGATGATATTATCTTTGGATCTACTAATGACAAACTTTGTAAGAAGTTTGCAAAGCTTATGCAATCCAGGTACCAAATGAGCATGATGGGAGAGCTTAGTTACTTTCTAGGCTTACAGGTCAAGCAAACAGATGATGGTATTTTTATCAATCAAGCAAAATATACCAGAAATCTTCTCAAGAAATTTGGTATGCTTGATAGTTCATCTGCTTCAACTCCCATGGCTACAGCAACAAAGCTAGACAAAGACACAGGAGCCTCAGTAGATATGACAAACTACAGAGGAATGATAGGGTCTTTACTGTATCTTACTGCAAGTAGACCTGATATCATGTATGCAACATGTCTTTGTGCAAGATTTCAAGCAGATCCCAGAGAGCCTCATCTAACAGCTGTAAAAAGGATTTTCAAATATCTCAAAGAAACCATAACCTTGGGTTTGTGGTATCCTAGAGAATCAGAGTTCAAGCTAATTGGTTACTCTGATGCAGATTTTGCAGGTTGTAAGATAGACAGAAAAAGTACAAGTGGAAGCTGTCAATTTTTAGGTGACAGATTGGTTTCTTGGTATAGCAAGAAACAGAAATCAATTTCTACATCCACTGCAGAAGCAGAGTATATAGCTGTTGGTAGCTGCTGTGCACAGATTCTATGGATGAAGAATCAGTTGCTGGATTATGGTTTGAAGTACTCTAAAATACCTATTTTCTGTGATAACCAGAGTGCTATTGCTATGACAGGAAATCCAGTACAGCACTCCATGACCAAGCACATCAGCATAAGGTATCATTTTATCCGAGAACATGTGGAAGAAGGAAACATTGAGCTCCATTTTGTGTCTACAGACCAACAACTTGCAGATATCTTCACCAAACCTTTGAGTGAAGCTACTTTTACAAGATTGGTAAATGAACTTGGAATGATCTCTGGTTCTGACTAGAGATACGGGTTAGACTCAAAAACTATACTTGTTTGATTTTTATGCTCATGATTCCTTGCATGTATTAACTGTTATTTGTACCAGCATGTTATACTCTGATAAGTAAACTCTGTTAGTCATACTCTGACAGTCATACTCTGATAGTTACAGTCTAATGTTATACTCTGATTGTAATTTTGTCTGAACCACATGGACCGATGAAGAAAAATGTATGAAGCATGATTTTCAGTAAGTAATCATGAATCCTTCTAAGTATTATAAACTCTGATTACAAAATGTGCAGAAATTTTACACAGCATGATACTGTCTCTATATTTATAGCATCTCTTAGTTTATTGATCCTAAACACTGAGATTGTATTAGCTGCTTGCATTTTCTCTCATAAATTAATTGTATTAACTGATGAAAAGTCTAAACTCTGATTATTAATTGCAAATAATTCACCCTCAAATCAAAAGATGCCAAACAGAGCACAAATTCCTTTGAGATCATGTTGTGCCTAGGAAGATCCAGGAACTTATTGTATGAAATAAGGGCTAAATTCTTTGATTTTTGGTGACTAGTGCCAACCACTGATTACTGGAAAAATATAATTAAAAAAAAAAAAAAATTTAAAAAATATATATGAAAGCATATATAGAAAGGGGGTGAAAAATAAAAGATATATCCAAATGAAAGGATATCAGTATACAGAGTTTAGACATAAGAATCAGATTTTATTTTATACATGAGAGTTTAGGCAACCAGTTATTACTGCTTTAGTTTGTGGATTTTATGCACTTTGAGATGGTCTAAATATTTATATTCAGTAAACTCTGCTAATTCACGCACAAATACACACACCTGTACAGTTTGTGAAAAGAGTTTATGTATAAAGGAGGAGAATTGATAAACACTGATGATTTGTGTACTCTACGCCGAGGTAATTTAATTTTAATCTCTGATGGTTAAAATAAATTTTGTTGGTTTCAGACATATTATAATTTTGAGAAAAAGACATTTGTTTTGAAAATTTAAAAAGAGTATGATTGGACAGTTGTTCAAGGATGTTTTTGAACAGAGGAGAGAGGTTAATGCCTAGAAAAGTGTAACAGACGGTAATTATTGCTGTTTTTACTACGCATGCGCATTGAAAACTGTCAATTATTTGCTGTCAGTCATTGCATGTATGCCACGTGTCCCACTAACACAGTTAACGGAGTAAGACAGTTGTGTATTAATGATTAAAAACTGTTCAGTTTTTAATTTTGAATTTTACATTTATACAATACACACACCGTCGTCAAAACTTTTCACATCTTACTCCAACACACATCAATTGTCACACAAGCATATTCACAAACACTTTTCTACACACAAACTCTTTTGAATCAGGTTCTTTGATTTTTCTTCTCGATTCGTACTAATGGCTACTACAGTTTTTGTTGCTTCTGGGTTAGAGTTTGTTCCTAATAATTATTCAGCCCCATTAAACACTGTCAATGCCCCAGAGGTGTTTCATATCATACAAAACTTTCTCGCTCAGTCAGCGATTGGGCATGCTTTGGTGGAACCTGAAAAACTTTCTAGTTCACAGATAAAGGCGTTCTGGGAAACAGGATTGTATGATGATGGTGGTGAAACAGGTAACCCATCGATTATTTTTGAATATGAAGATACAGAGTATGTAATAACTGCTGGAACCATTCGCGCTGCAATGGGGTTTCCTGAATTTTCTTTGTATACAATTGGAATGGGTGATGAGGACTTGATACGAATGATGCGGGAAATTGGGTATTCTGGACCCTTGTCGAAGATTGGACAGCTAAAACGACCATTCTTAAGGAAGGAGTGGAGCTTTTTCTTTGATTGCATCACTAGGACTTTTAGCAAGAAATGCACCAACTGGGATGCTATTCCCACAGACAGTCTGCAAATCGGGTATTCTCTTTTATTCGATAATCATTTTGATTTTGCACGACTTGTTTTGAATAATCTAGGAGAGAAAATGACAGAGAATAGAGGAGTAGTCTATTTCTCTAGATTCTGTCAGACTTTGTTTTCTTACTGTGTTGAAGGAGTGGAAGTTGGTGAAGAAGATGTTTCTTGTTTTAAATTACATAAGAGAATATTTTCTGATCTTATTAATAAAGATGTTAAGAAAGGGGTTGTTGGAGACTTGTTGCTACCTCAATCTGTGCAACAGTTTTTAAATGCTCAAGTCAATTCACCACCACATGCTTCTTCTCAACCTGAGCCTCTACAACAAGAACTGCCTTCGTCAACTTCTGTTACATCTAAAAGGGGTGGTAGGACTAAGCATGTTGGTACTAAACCTGCCAGGGTTGCTAAGTCAAATGCTGAAGCTGGGGCATCAAAAACTGATGGTATGCCTCAGGAGAAAAGGCTAAAGAAAAGAAGAGCCAACAGAGCAAAGTCTGATGCTGCTGTTGAGGATAGTGAAACTGATGAAGAAACTCTTCATCAGAGAAAAAGAAGATTAGTAGCAGCACATCTATTTGGTGCTGAGAAATTTTTTTCCAAAGCTGTAGAAAATCTTGAAGTTCAGATTTAAGAGGATGAAGCTGTCTTTGAGGACAGAGTTTCTATGGAGAATGTACCTTCTGAAGTACAAGAGGAGATTTTTGATACTACTGTGCCTACTAAGGACAGAGTAAATACTGCAACAGAAGCTCCTACATCAAATGCTGATGATGTAGTTGAGGAAGCTGCTGATCACTCTGATAGCAGGATTTTTGAGCCTCAAGAATTTCATATGGATGTTGAAGCAAACACCTCTTTAAACTCTGAACATTTTACAGAGGGTTTGGAAGCTGATCTAGATACTGTGAGAATTGAAGAATCTATGGCTTCTCACACAGAAATACTTACTTTTGAAGTTGAGAAAGGTGAGGAAGTAAATCAGACTTTTGCTGCTAATACTACAGAAACTGTTGCTGCAAGTCCTGATGTTGTTGAAAAGGATGCAACAGAAAATGTTCCTTTTGAAGCAGAGTTTGTTGCAAACTCTGAGGATGCTCTTGTTCTTGAAGCTCTACAACAATCTGTTGTTGAGATTGTTCAAAGAGAAGCAGAGTATAGTAATAATACACACTCTGATGATCCTGAAAAAGTGGCAGAGAATGTTATTACATAGAATGAAGCAGAGGATGACAATGCTGAAGCTAGTCCTACTCATTCCAATCCTGATATTCAAGTAGAGTTATCTGATATTCAAGCTAACTCTGATGAAGCAAGAGAAGTCAATCGTGCTACTGCAGAACATTTTCAGAATATGTACTTCTCAAATTGGTCAAGCAAGGATACTATCTTTTCCAATGAACGAGCTGCAGATTTTGTGACAAAGTCTTCCAAAGAGATTAAAAATCCAGAACTTCTCAGTCATCTCAAAGCAACTATTGTACAAATCAAATCATTAAACAATCGTTTTGATGCTTCTGACAAGGTGATTGAAAGTTTGAGGAATGATATAGCTACAAGAGAGCTTACACAACAGAAGGATAAATCATTGTATATTTCTTTGTGTAAAGATCAGAAGAATTTTGATTCCAGGTTGTCCAAAGTTGAAGAAAATCAAGTAAAAATGTCAACTCAGTTGGATGAAATTGCAAATTCCATTAATTTGCTCACATCAGTTTTGCTGTCTGATGATGTCAAAAAGGGGGAGAGAGTATCTAAGGACAAATGCAAGAGCTCTCAAACTCTGACTCAGAAGGATGATACTGCTGATGGTGGTGCAAGAGACAAACATCATCCAAGATCAAAGAATGTTCAAAGGCAAGGGAGGAGGTCAAACTCTGATGCTCAGACAAATGCTGATGGAAAAAGATTATACACTGGAGGGCAGTCTTCTTCAAGGGTTAGAAGTTTACTTCTTTCCTCTAAATCTCCAGTTACTGATGAAGAAGTTGCTACACAGTTATTCTTAGCAGAGCATGGTAAAGATGTTACTATTGAAGATATCCAGGCAGAAGAGCAATTGCTTGCTGAAAAACACAGGAAAGATGTTGAAGCTGGAATTTACAAACAGAAGGTTATCAAGGCTCCGAGGAGAAAAGAAAAAGGAATTGTTATCAAAGAGAATGTAAACTCTGATCAGAGTTTACAGTACTCAAGGAGGCCTATTTGTTCAAATGCTGATAAAGGTAAAGGCGTGATGATTGAAGAGCCTAACCTGAATAAGAAGTTTAAATCAACCTCTGACATTGCTCAAGTTGAAACAAGATTAGCTAAATCAACCTCTGACGCTGCTCAAGTTGATGTTATTACCAAAGTTTTGACAACCTCTGACGTTGCTCAAGTTGTACAGAAATCTACACTACTTCCAGGATTCAGCAAACCAAAAATTCTTGAAGACTTAAAGCTTGAAGCTGTGAATTTCTCAGAAACCAGAACAGTGTTGGGAAAAGAAGCCTTTGATAAATCTGGACTGGGTTCACACAGAGAGAGAAGAACAAATAACAGATCTCAAGACAACATTTCACTGGCAGAATCTGGTATTGGGGTTACACAAGAAAACCTTGATAAGTTAGAGTCTGTTCAGTTGATTTTTCACAGAGTATTGAAGAAGCAATTTTTGTTATACTTCATGAGTGATGGAAGAGTTTATAAGGTTGGAGAATCTGATGTCAATCTCAAATCATGGGAAGAACTTGAATATGTACTTTATCTTTTGAAAGTCAAGAACAGACACACTCATGATGTTGCTCAAGTGTTGAGAGAAAAGATGCTGAGATCTAAAGCTATGCTTGGAGGAGGAGTGTCAAGTGTTTATATTCCAAAGTATAGGAATCATGCTGGAAAAATAGTGGAAATGAAAAGAAACAGTGCTAGATTTAAAACTGCACTTGGAGTAAAGGTTTTAGAATTTAACCTAGAGTCAGACAAAGCTCATTACATTCGACTAGGGAATGACATGAAGAAAAACAGTATCTATTCTCTGAGGGCTGCCATATATCAAACTGGTGAAGGAGATCCAGAGTATAAGGAGCTGAAAGAGATTATGATAGCTGAACTTGAGAATGCTGAAAGAAGACTGTTGATTGATTATCTCAGGACAGTACCTGATGTTCAAGAAGTCAAGTAAAGTCTGACTGTAAGTTTTTGTTGTTTTCTGTTCTAAGTTAAATTTAAACTCTGTTTTAAAGTTAAACTCTGACATATTTTAAACACTGCATTTGTGATATGTTTTGACATCATCAATTATCTATTTAACTTGTACATTTTGGTATGAACAAGTTGGGGGAGATTGTTAGATATAATTGCTGACGTTTGTTCATCAGTGTTTAAGTACCAGGTACATATCAGAGTTTATATAGAAGCCAGTCAGAGTTTGATAAAGTCTGACCGGGTGAAGAGTTTACATAGAAGCCGGTCAGAGTTTGATAAAGTCTGACAGGGTGATAGTTGACTTAGCTGTCGGTGCAAAGATAAAGATTCTAGAAGCAATATATTCTGAAGATGGAAAGAAGCAGAATATATTGATACAGCTAAGGAGACTGGACAGAAGACTGAAGCAATCCTTAATTGATAATAATTGTATAGCTAATTTATAGGAGTATCAATTAGATAAGGATTGTATGTAGCTGTGTACTATATAAACACAGATAGGTTATCCCTAGAAGGGACGCGAACATTGAATATATTATTCTTGTAACCTAGTAGCTCTTTGTGATTCATTAACATCACTAAGAGAGAAACTGTTAATATAATTACAGTTTGTTGATTTATAAAGTGTTCTTGATTGTTATTCTCATACATACTTGATTATATATTGTGTATTCGGCCTAACATGTTAAGAATTCATCTGTTCAAATGCCAATGCATGTACCCAATATGCCTATGCCTGCTATGCACAACATGTTTGCACATATTGATCATGCATCAAATTTGTATGCCAATATGTCATTTGTTTCAAATCCATATATGAATGCATTCACAATGCCACAAATGACATGGAGCATGCCACACATGAACACTATGTATGCACACCATCCTCAAATACCTGCATCAAACATGTATGCATATGAACATCCTCAAAATGTTGTCTTTCAGAGGTCAACACCCAGGGTCAAGGTTGATTTAACTCAACCTGAGATTAAGGTGCAAAATGACAAGAAAGGCAAAGTTAGAGCTAACAGGAAAGGACCCAAGGAAACTTGGGTACCAAAATCAACTTGATTTGGTTTTGTTGTGTGCAGGGAAACAGAAAGAATCTATGGTACCTAGACAGTGGCTGCTCTAGGCACATGACTGGAGATTCTACCCTGCTCACAAAGTTTGTGGAAAAAGCCGGCCCTAGCATTACCTTTGGAGATGACATCAAAGGTTACACTAAGGGATATGGCTTGATTTCAAAGGAAAATGTCATCATTGATCAAGTAGCACTATGTTAGGAATATGTTGTTCTTGATGATAAGCATAAAACACTTAGTAGAATTTGTGTAAAGTCATTTTTGTAACTGTCAACGAAATGGCATGCTTTGCAGCATTCCGTTGACAGGAAGCTCATCAACGAAATGAGTGTTGTAGCAATTGCATTGTACAATACTTCACAGTATGATAGGCATTCTATTATATGTTTTAGATAGGTTTTCTAAGTCATGTTGACTATGTACTAGATAGGCAAAATAGGTTGGTTAATTGTAAATATGTTATGCCTTGTAATTCTGCCTAAGTGAAGACATGTCAACGGTATGAAGATTACTCTGTCAACGGTATGGAGTTTACCCATCAACGAAACGAGGGAAACACCATCAACGGAATGAAGAATGAAGCTATCAACGAAACACATCTCCTTGCTATCAACGAATCAATGTTGCTTTTTGAGCAGTTGACAAAGTGATAGTGATAGTTTACTGAACAGATCTAAAAGGAGATATGGAAGTGTACTTTGCATTGGAAACCATCAAAGTGGATACTGGAAATAAGGAAACATTCCAATTTCCAATAAGGCTCTTGGAAATGATTATAATGAGCATGAAGACAAAAGCAAAGATCTCCAAGGACCATTGGACAAAAGGAATGAAAAGCAAGCTACTGATGGTTACTACATTTATTCTTTAGTTTAACCAAACGTAGAATTGTAAACTTGGGATATATAACCAAGTGTAGCAGTTACTTTAGAATTAAGAGAAGAAACACAAATAGATTGTATTAGCTATTCTTGAGAGCAATTCTTCTCTACAACCTTGTAACTGAGCAGCTGTGTACTTTTGTATCACAGATTATTTCCGCAATAAAAACACTTCAGTTGGATCATCAAACAATCCAACTGAATTATTTATATCTTGTGTTTTTATTTATTCAGTTCAGTTTTATTTTATAAAGTGTTTTAGTTTCAAGAAAATATCAAGAATTGTATTCAACCCCCCCCCCCTTCTACAATTCTGTTAGGTCATTTGGGAATAACAATTGGTATCAGAGCGAGCTTCTAACATACAAGAAGTTTAAAGATCAAGACCAAAAACAGAACCCATGGTGAAGAAGGATGCAGGTGTGAAGATACCAGTTCTTGATAAAGACAATTACTTTCACTGGAAAGTAAAGATGCATTTACATCTCATGTCTATGGATGAGAGGTATGTAGACTGCATTGAGAAAGGTCCACACGTTCCCATGAAGCTTGATTCTAGAGTTGGACTGCCAGATGATGCACCTGATGTAGAGATTCCAAAAACTGTCTCAGAATGGACTGTTGAAGATATTGCAGAAGTCCATAAAGACAAAAGGACCATGAACATTCTGTTTAATGGTTTGGAGCAAGAGATGTTTGACAATGTTATCAACTGTACAACCTCTAAGGAAGTATGGGATACTGTTAGAACTCTCTGTGAAGGAACTGAGCAAGTCAGGGAAAACAAAATGCAGCTCCTTATACAACAATATGAGCACTTTCACTTTAAAGCTGGTGAAACCCTAAATGACACGTTTAGTAGGTTTCAAAAGCTTTTGAATGGATTAAAGTTGTATGGGAGGATCTATCAAACCAAGGATTCAAACCTTAAATTTCTTAGAGCTCTTCCAAAAGAATGGAAGCCTATGACTGTTTCTCTCAGAAACACTCAAGAGTACAAAGACTACACTCTTGAAAGGCTTTATGGAACCTTGAAGACATATGAGCTGGAAATGGAGCAAGATGAGGAAATTGAAAAGGTACAAAAGAAGGGTGGATCTATTGCATTGATTGCATCTGTGAATCAACTTGAAGATGACAATAAAGAAGCTGCAAAGGCCACAACTAGTCGATCTAGTTGTAGGAGTGATGTTAGCAAGGGTAAAGACAAGATGACAGAAGAAGAAGAATCAGAACCAGCCAACTTGGATGACTTAGATGAGATTGATGAACACATTGCTTTTCTGTCTAGAAAATTTTCTAAGTTCAAGTTCAAAAGAAACTCAGAAGCAAGGCCACCAAGAAGAGACTTTCAACCTAGCAAAACAAACTGGATTGAAAAGTCTAAGTCAAAATGTTTCAATTGTGGAATGCTTGGTCACTTTGCTGGAGACTGCAGAAAGCCCAAGGTTGAGAAGGGCAACAGGAAATTTGAGCCTGTTGATTATAAAAAGAAATACTTTGAACTTCTCAAACAAAAAGAAAAGGCTTTCATGTCTCAGGAGTATGATTGGGCTGGTAATGGTGAAGATTCTGATGATGATGTTGAGTATGTCAACTTGGCTCTTATGGCTGACAATCATGAGCAGGAAGCAAGTTCCTCAAGCAACCAGGTAACAATTACTAATCTTTCTGAGCTTTCTAAAGAGGAATGCGATAGTGCAGTAAATGAAATGTCTATTGTATTATATAATTTGCGTGTTACTCTTAAATCACTTACTAAAGAGAATTCTAGAATAAAAGAGACCAATCTGCTCTTAAGTGATAGGAATGCAATGTTAGAAGCACAGCTCATTGAATTTGAGAAAATGAGATGTGTTAGTAGGGATGCTAAGAAGGAACTTGAGAACGTGTTACAAAGGGAAGAAATTCTTAAAACACAACTTGAGATAGAACAAGGTGTGATTGCAAAATGGAAGGATGCCAGGAATGTTGCTGCCAACATTATTAATGTTCAAGGCGTGGAATCCTTCTGTGAGCAATCATGGAAAAGGAACAAAGAGAAGCTAGGGTATGTTGGTGAAACCTTAGAATCAGAAACTGAGTCAACAAACAACAAGGATCATTTGTTGAAGGTTGATATGTCAACGGAATGCAATGTTTCGTTGACAGATGAACCATCAACCGATCAGGCTGTTTCGTTGACAGAGAAAAGAAAGGATGAACTCACTAGACTTAATAACAAGTATGGTCCTGTCACCAAGAACTTTGTTCAAGGTGAGTCTAGTAAATCAAAGAAAGTTGAGAAGCCTGTTGAGAGAGCTAATGTAGGTAACTTGTCTAACAAGCAATTGAAAGACAAGTTAGAGAAAGTTCAGGTTGAGGCTAAGGGAAATAAAAAGAATAACAGAAATGGCAAGGTAGGGATTAACAAACACAACAATTACACACCTGATAAATATGCACCTAGAAAGACATGTGTCAATTGTGGAAGTGTTAATCATCTATCTACTAACTGCAAATCTGTTAAGAAATCTGTTAATGTGAAAATGCCCAAGCCTGCAATGAACAGTTCCATGCCTAAAATGCCTGTTATGCCTAACATGTTTGCTCCATATGCACAATTTCAGAATCCATATGCTAGCATGCCATTTGTGCCTAATCCTTACATGAATATGTTTAACATGCCACAAATGCCATGGAACATGAATAACGTGATTGTTCCTCCAACTATGCATGCTATGAATGAAAATATGAGCAACCCTCAGAAATCAACACCAAGGGTAAAGATTGATTTGAATCAATCTGAACCCAAAGTGAAAAATGGTACAAAAGGGAATGCAAAGGCTAACAAGACAGGACCCAAGGAAACTTGGGTACCAAAATCGACTTGATTTGGTTTTATTGTGTGCAGGGAGACAAAAGGAATCTTTGGTACTTGGATAGTGGTTGTTCAAGACACATGACTGGTGATTCTACCCTGCTCACAGAGTTTCAGGAAAGAGCTGGCCCTTGTATTGCTTTTGGAGATGACAGCAAAGGCTACACAAAGGGATATGGCTTGATTTCAAAAGAGAATGTCATCATAGATGAGGTTGCATTGGTGGATGGTCTTAAGCACAACTTGCTTAGTATCAGCCAACTTTGTGACAAAGGATTTTTAGTTACTTTTTCTAGAGAAGCCTGTGTTGTTTCTAAAGGAGGAAACAACAATGTGGTAATGACTGGATTCAGAAGGGGGAATGTGTACATTGCTGACTTTAGTAGCACAAGTTCAGACACCATCACTTGTCTTTTCAGCAAGGCAATCAAGGATGAAAGTTGGTTATGGCACAAGAAGTTATCCCATCTGAATTTCAAAGTTATGAATGATTTGGTGAGGAAAGATCTTGCTAGAGGAATTCCACAGGTGGAGTTCTCCAAGGATGGTTTGTGTGATGCCTGTCAAAAGGGAAAACAGAAGAATGCATCATTCAAAAGCAAGACAGAGTCATCAATTGTCCAGCAGCTTGAATTGCTTCATATGGACCTATCAAAGAAGAAATACTGTCTTGTGATTGTTGATGATTTTTCTAGATTTACATGGACTTTCTTTTTGCACTCTAAAGATGAGGCAAGTGAAATCATTATCAATCACATCAAGATGGTAAGCAATCATCCTGATTTCAAAGTAAGAAGGATTAGGAGTGACAATGGGACAGAATTCAAGAATTCAAGCATGAAGGTGTTCTGTGAAGAAAATGGCATTTTGCATGAGTTTTCAGCAGCAAGAACACCACAGCAAAATGGTGTAGTTGAAAGGAAAAACAGAACACTTATTGAAGCTGCAAGGACAATGCTAGATGAATCAAAGTTACCTACATATTTTTGGGCTGAGGCAGTTAACACAGCTTGCTTTACTCAAAATATTTCTTTGATTAATCAGGCCAAAGGAATGACCCCTTATCAGTTACTCAAAAGAAAGAAGCCACTATTGGATTTTCTTCATGTCTTTGGATGCAAGTGCTTTGTTCTGAGAAATCAAGCTGAGCATTTGGGGAAATTTGAAGCAAAGGCAGATGAAGCAATATTTGTGGGATATGCAGCAGGGAAAGCTTACAGAGTCTATAATCTCAGAATCAACATTGTTATGGAATCTGTACATGTTGTTTTTGATGATCTCAAAATCCAAGGTCTCTGTGATGAAGGTTTCCATGAAAGTCTTTCTTTTGAAAATGAGGAAGGAGATCAAGTGAATCATGATAAGGCTACTGAGAAACAGCCTAAAGTTGTTGTATCTAGCACAGATGAAAGCAGCAGTGAGGATGAAATTGCTGCATTGAGATTAAAAAGGATAGCTGCTAGCAGACCAACTGGTCATTTCGTTGACAGTCATGATGGTGGATTCGTTGACAGTCAGAATGAGCGTTTCGTTGACAGCCAAAATGGTCATACCGTTGACAGTCACAGGAATGCTTCTAGAAGTGATCAATTAGGGACAACAAACTCAGGGGGAGTTTCTCAAGGACAAATATCCAATCAAGGCAATCATGATCATGAAGCTACGTCTTCAAGAGCAAATCTACCTCCCTCAAGGAAATGGACTAAAGATCATCCCTTTGAACTTATTATAGGTGATGTTTCTTCAAAAGTCCAAACTAGAAGAGCAACTCAAGAAGAATGTCTATATAGTAGCTTTCTGTCTCAAGATGAGCCAAAGAAAGTTGAGGATGCACTTCTAGATCCAGATTGGGTTTTAGCCATGCAAGAAGAGCTAAACCAATTTGAGAGAAACAATGTTTGGAAGCTGGTGCCCAGGCCTAATGACAGGAGTGTTATAGGCACAAAGTGGGTGTTCAGAAACAAGATGGATGAAAATGGCATAGTCACAAGGAACAAAGCTAGACTGGTTGCAAAAGGCTACTCACAGGAAGAGGGAATTGATTTTGATGAAACCTTTGCTCCTGTTGCAAGACTAGAAGCAATAAGGATTTTCCTAGCCTATGCAGCCCATGCCAATTTCAAAGTCTATCAAATGGATGTGAAGAGTGCTTTTCTGAATGGGGAATTGGAAGAGGAGGTGTATGTAAGTCAACCTCCTGGTTTTGAAGATGATGATTTTCCAGACTATGTGTACTTCCTTCTCAAAGCACTCTATGGTTTGAAACAAGCACCTAGAGCCTGGTATGACACTCTCTCACAGTTCCTCCTTGAGAATCATTTCACTAGAGGTACTGTAGATAAAACTCTTTTTCACAGGGTTGTAAATGGCTCTACTTTACTTGTTCAAATTTATGTAGATGATATAATCTTTGGGTCTACAGATGTGAAACTTTGTCAAAAGTTTGCCAAGCTTATGCAAAGTAAGTATGAAATGAGCATGATGGGAGAATTAACTTACTTTCTTGGTCTTCAAGTAAAGCAAGTTAATGAAGGCATTTTCATTAGTCAAACAAAATACATTCATGATTTATTAAAGAAATTTAACCTAATGGAATGCTCTCCTGCCAAAACTCCCATGCCTACTGCCACCAAACTTGAATTGAATACTAAGGAAAAATCTGTGGACATTTCAAGTTACAGAGGCATGGTAGGCTCACTTTTATATTTAACAGCTAGTAGACCTGATATTATGTTTGCTACATGTCTATGTGCTAGATTTCAGGCTGATCCTAGAGAATCTGGTTTTGAACTAATTGGTTATTCAGATGCAGATTTTGCAGGATGTAAAATTGACAGGAAAAGTACTACTGGAACCTGTCAATTCCTAGGAAACAAGCTTGTGTCATGGTTCAGCAAGAAACAAAACTCAGTTTCTACCTCCACAGCTGAGGCTGAGTATATTGCAGCTGGAAGTTGTTGTGCACAGATTTTATGGATGAAAAACCAACTACTTGATTATGGATTAAGAGTTGAGAAAATTCCTATTTTCTGTGACAACACTAGTGCCATTGCCATTACTGAGAATCCAGTGCAGCATTCAAGAACCAAGCACATTGACATCAAGTACCATTTCATTAGAGAACATGTTATGAATGGTACTGTGGAGTTACATTTTGTTCCAAGTGAACAACAACTTGCAGACATCTTTACCAAGCCACTTGATGAATCAACATTCTCAAAATTAGTAAGTGAGCTAGGTATGCTAAATTTCTCTTAATTATTTTTGAGATATTTGCAAGTTAAAAAGCAGCCAGAAATTTGCTATGTTTTTCTGTGGATTATTTTTCTCAGGAAAAAGTAAAATTTTGTCTAAGTCAAAATTACTATGTCAACGAAACGAACCATTTCGTTGACAGTCTTAGCAGTTTTCTGGGTGTTTCGTTGATAGCTCTTGTATATCAACGAAACGCAGCTTTATCAACGAAATAAGACGGGACTTTAACCGCCCAATCCTGATTCGTTGATTTAGCGCTTTTAATCTGAACCGTTGGAATTTTGACACGTCTTTTACCACGATCTGTGCATACACCCCTGTAAGTATAAATCATGGTAATACTTTAAGAGTAACGGTTATATTTTTAAGCCAATCCAGTAATTTACATTTATTATTGGATTCATTTTCTGAGAATTTTTGGGGGAGTATTTAAGAAATTTTATTTTCACTATTTCTTTTTACCTGTTCTCAAAAATTCCAAAGGTTTTTTCTCTCTTCTTCTCTCTAACAAGCAATTCAGTTCGAAGCTTTCCTTTAATCAACAATGGCACCTATAGTCAAGCTTATGTCTGCTGGAGGGTTCATCTATGAGAAGAACAACTCCATCCCTTTTGTTGTCAAGGAAAACCCGAACAGACTGTTCTTCAAAATGATGGATTTCATGAAGAATTGCAAGTTGAGCTATGCAATGTTTCACTCTACACCACTCTACAATGAGATAATCGAGGAAATTTGGACCTCATGTGAGTATAGTGGAACAAACTGCACACTACAATTCACTCTTCAAGGTAATGAGTACATAGTTAATTCTGATGTTTTGCAAGCATGTTTACATATTCCTGATAATAACTGTGATGCTTTGCCTACTAACACTGAAATAACTACCATGCTAAATTCTATAAACTACTCTTTGCCTACTGATAATCTGGGTAGAATAATTAGGAGAGGTTTGGTTAGGGAATACAGTTATTTAGCTGATGCATTCATTAAGGTCTTTTCTGGAAAGATTAGTAATTTTGATGCATTAACTAACTCTATGTTAATTCTCCTAACCATGCTTCTAAATGATAGATATCATAACTTTAGCACCCAACTTATGTATGAAATTGGTGCTAAGTTGGGTGATAAAGCAAATAGGAAGAAAAATATCTATTATGCTAGGTTTCTGATGATGTTGGCTAACCATGTTAGTCCAGCACCATTAGTTATCTCTAACCCTAATGCCAGGTTTGAGTGCTTTGTGCAAGAAAAGAGAGTATTGACAGACATACTGAGGCTGAACCACAATGGTGATGTTCCAGTGGTGTATCTGCCAATCATTGAGGTAACTACTACTATCCCTGTTAGTGTAGCTAACACCTCTACTGTTTTACCTTCCAATGTTGCTATGGAGTCTGTAGCTGTGACCCAACAGGCTCCTACCCTAGCAACACAACCAAAATCAAAGAAAACCTCCAAGCCAACCTCAGGTGCTTCTCAAAAGGCACCTGTTGTAAAAACTACCACACAACCTAAGGAGAGCGAGTCTGGAGTTGTAAGAGGTGAGGGAAGGGGTGAACATCAAAGAAACCCCAAGGATAAGGAAGGACAGGTTAGTGTGTACCAGCCAAGCCCCATTGTGTCTTCCCAACAAGGCACAATGAGTAACATGGATTTAAACACAAGTCTAATTGCATCCTCCCAAAAGGATGTGATTATTGAAACAAGCTCTCCTCCTAGAGCACAGTCCAAAAGGGTAAGGGACACTTCAAGCCCACAGTCTACATTTTCCCAATACCAAAGGAGAGTGAAGCAAAAGTCCAAGGGTACACAGGGTGCACACACACTGGAAGCAACACTTCCAGTTTCTCAAATTCAGTTTGATGTAACCCCTATCATTTCTCTGGGGTTACAGTCCCATTCTCTAAACATCAATCTTGAATTATCTCCATCAAATTCACCAACTCAATCTTTAGATGTGGACATGATCCATACATCTATTCCTGATTCTCCAACTCTAATCTTGGAGAAGCCCCACTCTGAAGCTGGTGGCCATCACTTGTTAAGTGATTTGTTGGGCCATCAACCAATTTTTCCTGAAGTTGCAAGGGGATCTGTGGACCAATCTTTAAAATCAATCACCACAGACTCTACTGTAATTTCTCATTCTCAAAGTGCTTTCTTGACTTCATCAACGAAACAGTCTATTTCGTTGACAAGTGTTTCTCCATCAACGGTATCCATACCGTTGACAGTTCAAACTACCATTCCGTTGATAGTTCACTCTGCACCTTTAATTGAAAATCAAGTTGTTCCCACAACTAGTGCAGATGATCTAGTGGTAGTTGAGACACTTCTAGGACTGAGAGGGAGTGAAACTGAGAGGCTGGCTTGCAGCCAGGCAAAAGGAGAGAATGTGAGTGAGAGGCTGGCTATTTCTTCCAGCCAGGCAAAAGGAGAGATTGAGAGTACCACCTTAGAAGGTGAAGGTGAGGGTGTGAGAGGTGTGAGCCATGGGGAGCCCATGATGCAAGAACAGAGTGGAGAGAGAGAAGGGACTACAGGAGAAATAAGGATGGAAGCAGCCATTGCTAATGAGTTAATGGAGGTCAGTGAGGGAGAAAGGGAACTTACTTTCCAAGAGGTTTATCAGCAAACTCTGGATAGTATTTCCCTGGATCCTGAGACCTTTACTCATCCTGTGTCAGCCTATCAAATTTTGGCTCAACAGGGCAATGTGGAGGCAGAGAGGTCACTACAACTAATTCACACAACTGCATCAATGCAAAGAGCAAAGGATGCCTTGACCAATCTACCTCCAGGAGCTGAAGCAAGTGGAGAATTTGATTTTTCTGATGATGAGGACAGCTATGGTGATAATCTACAGGTGGCCACTACTGCACAGACTGGGACTTCTGTGGTGCCTCCTACACCAAACTGGCTTTCTCAAGATATGCATGGTAGAAGCAATTTGGATGCTGCTATCACAAGGCAGTACAAAGAAGCATATCTAGCTCATGAGTCTGCAGGAGCAAGGGACAAGAAATTCTACAAAGCCATAATGGATTCTCTGGAAATTCAAAGGCTACAAATGTTGCAGACAAGGATTGAGGCTACAGAGATCAAGGATTCAATCAGCAACCTTAGGGATGCTAATGATAGGAGGCTAGATGAAAAGCTTCCTCTTCTCACTGTGTCCAGGATGAACAGGTTTTTCTCTAAAGAACCTGAAGTGGATTCCTCCTTGAAGACTCTCTCTTCTAGAGTGGACAAGGTGGAAGCTACTCTATCACAGATGCAAAAGGAACAGGAGAAACAAACTCAACTATTGGCCCAGCTAGTGGCAGCTCAAGGACTCCCAGCCATCTCTTTTGATGATAACAAAAAGGGGGAGAAATCTAAGGAGCTAGACATTCAGATTACCAAGGTTATGGTCCCAGCCATTTCCCTACCAAAGGAGCCATTAGCAATGGGGGAGCTTGGAAAGCAGCAAAAGGATGGTATTGACCTTATACAAGAAGCTTCTATGAGGATGAGACTTGCAGAACAAATCAAAGAACATTGGTCCAACATAGAAACAAAGTTCAAGAAGATTACTGAAAATAAGGACTCAAATCCATCAACGGAACAACCATCAACGAATGCCATGGTACTAGCATCAACGGAATGGGAGCCACAGACAAATTCTTTCTATCACCAAGAGCCCCTTCTACATGGAGTCACTCAAGGACCAAAGAAGGAAAAAGGACAAACTTCATGCATTAGGGATGTGGAACAAGCTACAATTCAAAGAAGCCTATCTCCCAAGTCCCCTGCTAAACCAAAGGGCAAAAACATAGCAATGACTTTCTATCCTGCACCTTATCCAGATGAGCACAAGCTTCTTGGTCTACTCATCACAAAAAGCAAGGAAAGTAATGATTATGAGATAAGGAAGCAAAGGGCAATTGTCTACAGGAATGGACAACAAATCTGTGTTTGGGCTGGTCATCCAAACTTTGCTGAAGCCAAGGCTGAGGAATCAGAAAGAGCAGCTATGCAAGCTCTTGCAGTAGCTCAAGCTCTAGATGAAGAAGAAAGGAAGCAAGAGGAAAGCACTAGAGAGGAAAGGAGTTCAAAGAAGAGCACAAGGCAACCCAAAGAGAGAGCTAGGAGAAACATAGACTTTGAGAGTGCTGATTCTCAGAGTACTGCATCAGACTCTTCTATACCTATTGCACCTCCAACAATTGCTAATCCAGTTTTTGAGGGAAAGTTGGCCTGTGATCCTGCACATCCTGTCAATTTTCATGATCAACCAATCATGCCAAAAGAGGAACCAATTGATTTTGATGAGGCATACTTTCCAAAGTTCCTGTTAGAAAAGGACCAACCAATGAAGACAAAGAAGAGGTCTGTCAAAGCAAAGCCTGTTTTTGTGAGAAAGCCACAATCTCAAAAACCCCCTGCAAACCCAGAGGACTGCATGTACATTGCTGACATCAGGGAAGAATCCAGTCTACATCTTGACTTAGACAACCTGGTGGAAGTAAGGGGAATTGCAGCTTCTCAAAAGTTGCCTGAAAGACTAGTGTTCACATTCAAGGGTGGTAGAGAACAAGTGTGGCCTCTCTACAGAATTTTAGGAGAAGACTATCAAACACTACTCTCAGTGTTTAGATGCTTGAAAAAGGACTTTGGTTTCACCAAAACAGCCAAGTCTGAGGTGGTCTCCAAAATCTGTCAGTTAAAGGCTAGCTGGAACAAGCCTGAGGCTCTTCCCAGGATACTTAGAGTTCCCTCAACAGGAAAGAAAATCCATCTTCAACCTTATTGGATGATGGAGTTTAAGGACAAGGACAATTGCAGAAGATTCTTCAGAATGGAAGACCAGCTGGAGAAGGCATCTAATCAAACTCTAAAGCTGATGCAATCCAAGCTTGGTGATCAAGATGAAGAGGAGAAAATCTTCTACAGAAGGCTACAGGTCCAGATTGAGGAAAACAACTCCAAGAGAGGGAAGAAGACTATGCCACAAAGAAGTCACAGATGAAACATTTGCTCAGACTAGAGGAGCACTTGTGGGCATTAGTCTTGTAAGTCTTATATTTTGTCTATAAAGTTTTGAAGCTTAATACATTTTCTACTTTTGTAATTTATGATGTATCTGAGTGTTTTTGTTATCATCAAGTCTCTTGATTTATGGCTGTTATTCTATCAGTCATAAATTGGGGGAGATTGTTAGGAATATGTTGTTCTTGATGATAAGCATAAAACACTTAGTAGAATTTGTGTAAAGTCATTTTTGTAACTGTCAACGAAATGGCATGCTTTGCAGCATTCCGTTGACAGGAAGCTCATCAACGAAATGAGTGTTGTAGCAATTGCATTGTACAATACTTCACAGTATGATAGGCATTCTATTATATGTTTTAGATAGGTTTTCTAAGTCATGTTGACTATGTACTAGATAGGCAAAATAGGTTGGTTAATTGTAAATATGTTATGCCTTGTAATTCTGCCTAAGTGAAGACATGTCAACGGTATGAAGATTACTCTGTCAACGGTATGGAGTTTACCCATCAACGAAACGAGGGAAACACCATCAACGGAATGAAGAATGAAGCTATCAACGAAACACATCTCCTTGCTATCAACGAATCAATGTTGCTTTTTGAGCAGTTGACAAAGTGATAGTGACAGTTTACTGAACAGATCTAAAAGGAGATATGGAAGTGTACTTTGCATTGGAAACCATCAAAGTGGATACTGGAAATAAGGAAACATTCCAATTTCCAATAAGGCTCTTGGAAATGATTATAATGAGCATGAAGACAAAAGCAAAGATCTCCAAGGACCATTGGACAAAAGGAATGAAAAGCAAGCTACTGATGGTTACTACATTTATTCTTTAGTTTAACCAAACGTAGAATTGTAAACTTGGGATATATAACCAAGTGTAGCAGTTACTTTAGAATTAAGAGAAGAAACACAAATAGATTGTATTAGCTATTCTTGAGAGCAATTCTTCTCTACAACCTTGTAACTGAGCAGCTGTGTACTTTTGTATCACAGATTATTTCCGCAATAAAAACACTTCAGTTGGATCATCAAACAATCCAACTGAATTATTTATATCTTGTGTTTTTATTTATTCAGTTCAGTTTTATTTTATAAAGTGTTTTAGTTTCAAGAAAATATCAAGAATTGTATTCAACCCCCCCCCCCCTTCTACAATTCTGTTAGGTCATTTGGGAATAACACACTAGTTGATGGACTCAAGCACAACTTGTTGAGTATCATTCAACTATGTGATAAAGGTTTTTCAGTATCATTCAACCAAGGAGCCTGTGTTGTTTCAAACAAAAAAACAACAATGTGGAGTTGACAGGCCATAAAAGAGGAAATGTGTACATAGCTGATTTCAACTCAACAAGTTCAGATTCAATCACTTGTCTTCTGAGTAAAGCAAGTAAAGATGAGAGTTGGCTATGACACAAAAGGCTGTCACATTTGAACTTCAAATCAAAGAATGATCTGGTAAGAAGAGACCTAGTAAGAGGAATTCCACAGTTGGAATTCTCTAAGGATGGACTTTGTGATGCTTGTCAAAAAGGGAAGCAAATGAAGATCTCTTTCTTAAGCAAGCTAGATTCATCAATTGAGAAACCTCTACAGCTGCTACACATGGATTTATTTGGACCAGTAAATGTCATGTCAATTTCAAAGAAAATATATTGTCTTGTGATTGTGGATGATTTCTCAAAGTTTACATGGACATACTTCCTGCATTCTAAAGATGAGGCAAGTGGAATCATAATCAATCACATCAAGGATGCTAACAATTATCCTGATCTCAAAGTGAGAAGAATCAGGAGTGACAATGGCACTGAGTTCAAGAATTCAACAATGAGGCTGTTTTGTGAGGAGAATGAAATCATTCATGAGTTTTATGCAGAAAGAACACCACAACAAAATGGAGTGGTGGAAATGAAAAATAGAACTCTAATTGAGGCTGCAAGGACAATGCTAGGAGAATCAAAGTTACCCACATATTTTTGGGCTGAAGCAGTTAACACTGCATGTTTCACTCAAAATATCTCTTTGATCAGTCAAGCTAAATGGATGACTCCATATCATTTGCTCAAAGGAAGGAAAACATCCTTGAATTTTCTACATGTCTTTGGATACAAATGTTTTGTACTAAGAAATCAAGGTGAAAATCTTGGAAAATTTGAGTCAAAGGCTGATGAAGCCACTTTTATGGGATGTGCAGCTGGAAAATCCTACAGGGTTTACAATCATAGAATCAACATTGTTATGGAATCTGTACATGTTGTTTTTCATGATGCCATAATTCAAGGTCTCACTGATGAGTGTTTTCATGAAACTCTCAAGTTTGAGAATGAGGTGGAAGGTCTATATTATGATGATGAAGATGATGATTATGAGGATGAATCAGTCCCTCCAAGAATGATTATTTCAAATATGGATAACTCAAGTTCAACTGAGACATCCATAGAAGGGACAAATGGAGCATCCGTAGAAAGCCAAATTGGAGCATCCGTAGGAAGCCAAATTGGAGCATCCGTAGGAAGTCATTTTGAGGCATCCGTAGGTGGATCACATCACAGGATAACCACCCCAGTAAACTCAGGGGGAGTTTCTCTGAGTCAAGGATCAACCTCAATTCCACATGATCATGCTTATGACAATGATGCTACATCTTCAAGACCTACACCTACAACAAGAAGAAAATGGACAAGGGATCACCCATTTGAACTTATTATTGGTGATGCATCCTCAAATGTCCAAACTAGAAGAGCTACTCAAGATGAATGTCTATACAATAGCTTTCTTTCAAAAAATGAACCAAAGAAATTTGAGGATGCTCTTCTAGATCCAGATTGGGTGTTAGATATGCAGGAAGAGCTAAACCAATTTGAGAGAAACAAAGTGTGGAAGCTGGTACCCAAACCTAAAGACAGAAGTGTTCTAGGTACAAAGTGGGTATTAAGAAACAAGATGGATGAAAATGGCATTGTCGTAAGGAACAAAGCTAGATTGGTTGCTAACGGCTATTCTCAAGAAGAAGGAATATATTATAATGAAACATTTGCCCCTGTTGTTAGATTGGAAGCAATATGGATATTCCTAGCCTATGCAGCCCATGCCAATTTCAAAGTCTATCAAATGGATGTCAAAAGTGCCTTCCTGAATGGGGAATTAGAAGAGGAGGTGTATGTCAGTCAACCTCCTGATTTTGAAGATCCAAATTATCCAGAATTTGTATACTTCCTACTCAAGACACTTTATGGACTCAAACAAGTACCTAGAGCCTGGTATGACACTCTGTCACAGTTTCTTTTAGAGAATCACTTCACTAGAGGTACTGGTGATAAAACTCTTTTCTTTAGAAATTTTAATGGCTCTAGTATACTTGTTCAAATTTATGTAGATGACATAATTTTTGGGTCTACAGATGAGAAGCTTTACAAAAGGTTTGCCAAACTTATGCAAAGTAAATATGAAATGAGCATGATGGGTGAACTTACCTACTTCCTTGGCTTACAAGTTAAGCAAGTGAAAGAAGGAATCTTTATTAGAACTAAATACATCTTTGATCTATTAAAGAAGTTTGATCTAATAGAGTGTTCTCCTGCTAAAACACCCATGCCAACTTCCACTAAGCTTGAATTGAATACTAAGGAAAAATCTGTGAACATTTCAAGCTATAGAGGCATGGTAGGCTCACTTTTGTATTTAACAACTAGTAGACTTGATATTATGTTTGCTACATGTCTATGTGCTAGATTTTAGGCTGATCCTAGAGAGTCTCACTTAATTGCTATCAAAAGGATTTTTAGATATCTCAAGGGAACACCAAACCTTGGTATTTGGTACCATAGAGAATCTAGTTTTGATCTAATTGGTTATTCAGATGCAGACTATGCAGGTTGCAAAATTGACAGAAAAAGTACAACATGCACCTGTCAATTTCTAGGAAATAAGCTTGTTTCATTGTTCAGTAAAAAGCAAAATTCTGTCTCTACTTCTACAGCTGAGGCATAATATATTGCAGCCGGAAGTTGTTGTGCACAGATTCTTTGGACAAAAAATCAACTAATAGACTATGGTCTAACAGTTAATAAGATTCCAATTTTCTGTGACAACACTAGTGCAATTGCCATAACTGAGAATCCAGTGCATCACTTAAGGACCAAGCACATTGACATAAAGTATCACTTCATCAGGGAACATGTGATGAATGGTACTGTGGAACTTCATTTTGTTCCAAGTGAACAGCAAATTGCAGACATTTTTACCAAGGCACTTGATGAATCAACATTCTCAAGGTTGGTAAGTGAGCTAGGTATGCTTAACTTCTCTTAATTTAGTTAAATGTCTGATAATTTGGAATGCAGCCAGTGTCAAAATGATTTTCATGAGAATTAAAACTCTCAGAAAAAGTAAAATTTTGTCTAAGTCAAAATTACTCCCTCTACGGATATCCTTATCCATTGATGGTCATTTTTGACACTGGATTTTCTCTACGTCTACGGATACTGCTTTTTACTCCTTTACAGATGTCAAATCTCAAAAGGTAAAATCATATCCGTAGATAGTATAGTTCTAATCGAAACCGTTAAAAGCCACAATCCTATCCGTAGTTACATGCGTATAGTGTATGTATGTAATTGCAGTAAATTCGTGGCTTTACTTTTTAAACTCATTACTTTTAAACGGTTATTTTTTTGCCCAATCAGATAATTTCTTTCAATTATTCTGATTTTCTTAGTGAATTATTTTGGGGGAGTATAAATTGATTTTTACTCTCAGTTAATCATTTTCTATCAATTTTCAAAATTCACTAAGGCAAAAGCTCATCTTCTCTCTCAAAGCAAAAATCTCTCTCTGCAATTCCAAGCTCTATATCAATGGCACCAACCAACAAAACTATGTCTCTCACTGGTTTCACATACGAGAAGAACAACTTTACTGCACTGGTGGACTCTGATGAGAAGAACACATCATATCACACTATGATGAGGTTTTTCCAGAACCGCAAGCTATCAAAAGCAATGTTCGAAGCCCCCAAACTATACTTTGAGGTAATTGAAGCCATCTGGGAATCAGCTGTGTTCGATTTTGTCAATGCTACAATCACCTTCGTTCTTCAAGGTAATGAGTATGTGATAAATAGTGATGTCATTACACCTTGCTTAAATTTTCCTGAAAACAATAGGTTAGAAAAGCATAATGATACTGATATTGTTAACATGCTAAATTCTATTAATTATGCTTTGCCTACGGCTAATTTAAGTAAGATTCAGAGAAGAGGTATGGTAAAGGAATGGAACTTTTTCTTTGATGTCATCTTTAAGGTTTTCTCTGGTAAAATTAGCAATTATGATGCAGTTACTTTTTTTATGCTAGACATTGCTTACATGCTTTTGACTGATAGCTATTATAACCTTGGGTCCTTGATTTTATTTGAACTTGGTGCTAAACTAGGGAATAAAGCATCTAGAAGTAAGAATGTATACTATGCTAGATTCTTCATGTTGCTAGCTAACCATGTAGAGAGTAACCTGGTGGTTCAATTCCCTGCCAACTCCAAAGATTGTTGGGTTAAAAATAAGAGAGTCCTTGAGGACTTGAATAGGCTGAACCATAACAAGGAGGATCAATTGGTATATCCACCAATTTTCAATGCAGCTCAGGTAATTTCCCAAACTGTACCTTCCTCCACTGTTATTTCTTTGATTTCAACTGCCACTATGGAGGCTAGGACTGTACAACAGCCTCCTACCCAAGTGGCCACCTCTAAACTTCCAAAATCCAAATCTAAAAATCCAGCCTCAGGTGCCTCTCAAAAGGCACCTGTTGTAAAAACTACCAAAACCCTTGATGGGAGTGTGAAGGTGGTAGTGAGAGGTGAGGGAATGGGTAAACATCAAAGAAACCCCAAGGACAAGGAGGGTGAGATTAGTGTATTCCAGCCTAGCCACCCTGCATCTTCTCAAAATGATGTAGTGGTTGAAAATAAATCAAACTTATCCCTAGTGACATCCTCCCAAAAGGATGTTGCTATTGAAAATAGTCCCCAACCAGGGACACAACACAAGGGGATATGGACACCAGAAGCCCTACAGATACAACTAAGTCATATGAAAGGAGAAAGAGGTCTAAGACAACCGGGGTTGCACAGGGATCACACACAGTGCAAATGGCACCATCACAAATTCAGTTTGATGTGGTTATAGTAAATGTGGAGTCACAACCCCACTCTTTACACATTCAAACTGAAACAGAAATTCCAAACTCACCTACTCTCTCTTTGGATGTGGACATGATTCACACATCCATTCCTGATTCTCCATCGTTAACCTTCTTGGAGAAGCCCACTCTGAAATTGGTGGTCATCATCTTCTTGATGATTTGTTGGACCACCAATCTATCATTTCTAAGACTTTGGCTTCATCCGTGGCACAAAACTTAAAATCAATCTCCACATATTCAGCCATAGTCTAAATTTCAAAAGCTACTTCTTTTTCTTCATCTACAGATATCTCTCATCCGTTGATGAGTGTTTGTCCGTCTACAGATATGCCTCAAAGCAGCTATCCGTTGACATATACTTCTACTACCTCTACGAATACTCCTTCCACACTTGCACTTCAAACTTCAAATATTACAACTTCAAGTGTGGATGAGTTAGTAGTAGTTCAAACAGTCTTAGGATTGAGGGAAGGGAGTGAAGGTACTGAGAGTGAGGGGCTGGTTTGCAACCAGGAAAAAAGAGAGGGAGAGAAAGAGGGATAGACTATTTCTTCTAGTCTGGTAAAAGTGAGTAATGAGAGTTCCACCTTAGTAGGTGAAGGTGAGGGTGTGAGGGGTGTGAGCCAGGGGAGCCCCTAATGCAAGAAAAGAGAGAAAATGAGAGAAAGGCAGGTACATGAGAGATAAGGATGGAAGACACAACCATTGCAAGTGAGTTAATGGATGTCAGTGATGCAGACATGGAGAGGCTGTTCCAACTTGAATATCAAAATGAGTTGGATCAAGTCAATCTGAATGCTGAGACATTTACTCATCCTGATCCAGCCTATCAAGTATTGGCTGGATAGGGCAATGTGGAGGCAGAACAAATGTTGAATTTGGTACACACCACTGAATCAATGTCTAGAGCAAAAGAAGCAATCCAAAATCTGCCTTCAGGAGCTGGTGAAGATTTTGAATATGATGAAGACAGTGATGATTCTGAGAGTGGTGAAGGAGGAGAAGAAGGCCCTTCCACTCTACAAGAGATGCCTCCTTGGTTGTTTTCAAACTCCTATGTTCACAATGACACCAAGGCATTCATTCTCAAGAATTATCAAAGGGCACATGGTGATGCACAAACATCCAATCCTTTGCATGCCACTACAGTTCAAAATTTTGTGGCATCCCTTCAGCTTCATCAGGCCCACATTCTTCAACAGGGAGCCAACACAAATGACATTAAAGGCCATCTTGATGGGGGTAAAGGATGCTATTGAAAGGAGAGTTGATGTTTTTTCTCCTTCCACCCCTTAAAGATTCAAGAAAGACAAGCTGGTGAAGGATGTGGCTTCCCTTACTGTGAGGATGGAGAAGATGGAGAAGCAAATGGACACCTTCTTGGTCAACCAAAACTTGCAGACTCAGCTTCTGCAACAGTTGCTGCAGGCTACTGGTGTTACTCAAACCTTTTGATGATAACAAAAAGGGGGAGAGTGCACTAGTGGTCTGTGAAACAGTAACCACTTCAACCAAGGGTGTGCCATCAAGTCAGGGGGAGTGGGAGACACCTCAAATCATTGTAAATCCAAGTGAGTTTCAACTCACAAAGATGGTCTCTCTTCCAACCAAAGATGCTCCTGCCAAAGATGATCAAACCTTCCTCAATTCCGAGAGGCTAATCAAGGAGTCTATCTTCAAGGCTGTGACTTCATCATCATCCAAGTCAGTACCTGTCCACACAACCATCCTGAAAGTTCTCACTCCTAACACTATCATTCTTCAAAAAGAGTATGATGCTGAACATTCAAGTGTCAATGAGTTTGAACTAATCTTCAGTGCAGGACTAGCTCTCCACCAAGACATCATGGCAAGAACAAATTAGAAGTGGACTATCCATTCCCCAAGCTTGATGATTCTAAGGTGTTAGCAGCTCTAATCAGGAATCTCAAAACTACTACAGACATAAGGCTCAGACAAAGGTTGGCTGTTATCTACAGAAATGGTAAAGAAATTCACATCACAAGCAGCCATCCCAGGTTCAATGAAGCCAAAGGAGAAGAGATTTCCAGATTAAGGAGAGAAGCCAATCCCCAGGGTTATGAATTTACACCTGAGAAACAGGCTAGATTGGCCCAAGAACTTATGAGGGAGATGGAAGAAGAAAGTAGTGAGGCTGTAGAGGAAGAGGCCCCTACTAAAAGAAAGTTGATGAAAAGGAAGACAGTGCCAAAGGCCAATCCCACCAGAAGGAAGCAAAGATCAAATAGGCATGTCTCTCCTGAGAAAGTGGAAGAGAGGAATACATGGAGAAGAATTGTCTTTAAAGACCCCATTCCAGCTTCAACTCAATTTCAAACCACATACCATGAGACTCCTGTAGAGCCCAAAGAAGAGCCTATTGAGTTTGAAAACTTGGTTTTCCCTAAGTTCATCATTGAAGCTGAAAAGAAGTCAAGGAAAAGGGAACCAGTTAAAAGAGCTCAACAAGGACCAATCAAGTTGAATGTTGCACCAAAAGTTGCCAAACCAGTTGAGAACAAGGCATGCTTTATGTACATTGCAGAAATACAGGAGTACTCAACAATGGATCTCTTCCTTGATGAAGTTAGTGAGATAAGAGGCACAGACAAATTCAGAGATCTGCCTGAAAGACTAACCTTTATCTACAAAGGAGGGAAGGTTAGAGCATGGCCCTTGCAACAAGTGCTGAATGAAGGATATTCCACCTTGGTGAAAGTTTTCTCAGGCTTCAAGAACACAAGGGGATTTTCTGAGGCTGCAAGAAGTGCCATTTTGAAGAAGATTGAAGAAATCAGGAACATCTAGAATTCTCCTGATAGTTTGCCAAGAAAGATGAAGATCCCTTACAATGGAAAAAAAATCCATCTCCAACCTTACTGGATGATGGAATTCAAGGATGACAAGGGATGTAGAAGATTCTTCAGGATTGAAGATCAATTGTCTAAGGCTAGCACCAAGTACCTTAGATGGTTGCAAGGCAAGCTGGATCCAAAAATTGCTGAAGAAGATGCATTCTACAGAAAGCTTCAAGATCAAATCAAGGCCAACTATGCTAAGGAAGGGAGACAAAAGATTCTACCTCCAAGAGAGAAGAAATGAATTAAATATGCTCAGGCTAGAGGAGCACTCTCTATGTAAACCTCTCAACTCTTTAGTATTTCAATAATGTAGCTTAATACAATTTTTACTGTTTACTGTTTATTTGTTAGAAGTGGTTTGTTATCATCAAGACTCTTAATTTATGTCTGATTCTCAACCAGACATAAATTGGGGGAGATTGTTAGGAACTATGTTGTTTCTTGATGATAACTAGACTAACTTAGTGAAAATTGTATAAGTAAAAATGTAGCCTTCAATGGATATCATGCTTTTGCAGTATTTGTAGAAGGGTAGTTTATCTACGGATAAGACTCAATGTAACATGCTTGTGGAATCCTGATGTATAATCCTGAGATGCAATCATGACATGCAATCCTGATGTGCATTCTTGATATGCAATCCTGATGAACAATCATGATGTGTAGTCCTGATGTGTAATCCTGTTTTGTAATCCTGATGTAGAAGTTGGAGTATTAGTTTTTAGGCTGAATAAGTCATGTTAACTATTAATGGATATGTAGAATAGGGAGGCTAATTGTAAATAGCCTATGCCTTGTAATTTTACATAAGTGAAATTGACTATCTACGGATAGCAATATTAGCCTTCTACGGATGTGGACAATGTACTGTCTACGGATAGCATTACAAGTCGTCAACAGATGTGATCAAGATACTCTCAACGGATTCAACTCAAATAGCTTCTACAGATACACTCTGTAGTTTGTGAAAGGGACAGTTCAGACAAAGCACATGGGTTGACAGTTTTCACAGAGCATGGAAACCAGCATTTCTGGTAAACTCACGAGAAGAAGAAGCATTCTGTTTTGTCTGGTCAAAAGTAGCATTTCTATAAAAGACAATCAGCCAAGAAGGGCAAGCTACCAACACATGGACCACTACTCAGAATGAAGAAACACGGATTTTGGACATAGTTACTTTTTGTATTATTAGCTGTTCGAAATATCTTGTAAACTTGGGATATATAACCAAGTGTAGCATTATTCTAGAACTCAAGAAATCAGTTAGGCAATTTAGAGAGCTCAAAGCAATATCCTTTGTAAATTGCTGAAGCTAGAATAGTGTGTATGCAGCTGTGTGTTTATTCATAAACATCACATAGATTTCTTCTAATAAAAATCTCTCAGGTGGATAAATCAATCCACCTGAATTTTTAATTCTTGTGTTAGTTTTATTTGTTTATTTTTCTGTTCTTGAATTTACTTTCATATCTCTTCTGTCAAGAACTAAAGAATTTTTCAAAGATTGTATTCAATTCCCCCCCCCCCCTTCTAAAATCTTGGTTCATTGTCTGGGAATAACAAAATTCCTCCGTTAACAATTGGCGCTAGAAGGAGGGGGTTTTGACATCTCTGGAGGAAGGATGTCACAACATACCAAAGAACTAGTTGATAATGGTAGTCACGTAGACGAGGTTGTGGTTCCCACACGGATCTACCTCCGCCACCACCAAGACAACTAGATCTGAGAGACACTTGGAATCTGAGAGATAACCAGGTCCTCCCCCAGAGATGGAGGACACCAGCAGCGGGAGCCTACGCCTCAGCAACAGGAACCTACTCCGTAGAACCAGGGACCTACACTTCAACAGCTGGAGCCTATGCCTCCGCAACAGGGACCTATACCTCAGCCACAAGGACTGGTTGGTGGAAATTTTATGCTCCCCGGCTTCGATTACGTGAATATGGATGCTTTGCGGAGGCTAATCGCCCAATTAAGCGCAACATAAGGTTTTTGAACTAGATCTTCTATATTGAAGACATGATGCAGAACATGGCTATTTGTGTGGAGACGGTTAAGAGGGAGAAGTTAAGGGAACATTGTCAAAATTGGAGAGATTGCTTGAAGATCGAAGAACGTAATCTACCCATCAGAAAGAAGCCTCAGCTTGGTGTCGGCAACCAGCGTCACCCGCTGGGAGATCAACAGCAACTTCGGCATCTGCTTCTAAGTGAGACGCCTCTGTTTGAGATACTCCATCCAGGTTCCATCTGATCTTGTATTTATTTACACTTATTTGCATCATATATTCATTCGTAGCATTGCACATTCTTAGATTTGTGGTTGTATCTGTTCGAAATTCGTTCTTTAAATATATTATATTCATGGTTTGCTCTAGAGGATGTCCTCCTTTTAGGAGGATCTCCCTTAGTCTACTCCCTTAGTCTACTTTGGAAGATGTCTACCTCCCTTAGGCCTTAGTCTGTTGTGAATTCTTTCGGGGTAATCTTGCTTTGAAGGCCCTTAGGGGTAATTTTGCTCTGAAAACCTAGGCTTTTAGGATTGATCTTGTTGTGAAGGCCCTTCAAGGTGATCCTAGATTTTGTGGTTGTCTCCCCCGAGATTTGGTTATCAAGAAGACTATCTTTGGAAGACCCCTCAGCAGAAGGTGCGTAGGAATACGACTTCCTCAGGAAACGTAAGTCCACTAAAGGCATGGATCTTGGAATCTATCTCTTACAATACCTTGGTAAACCCGTACTTCCGGGGTGCTTATCCGTACTTCCGGGAAGCTCACCAAGAAGAGAGTCCACCCTCTTGTGGTGAAGAGAGTCCACCCTCTTGTGGTGAAGAGAGTCCTTCCTCTTATGGAGAAGCGAGTCCACCCTCTTATGGTGAAGAGATTCCTCCCTCTTAAGGAGAAGGTGCGTAGGAATACGACTTCCTCAGGAAGCGTAAGTCCACTAAACGCATGTAACAGCTTGGAGTCCTTCTCTTAATTTTGTCAAGTATTGACATGGGCGAGATTATCAGTTTTCTGCTTCAAATCTTAATTCTGTCAAGTATTGACATGGACGAGATTATCAGTTTTCTGCTTCAAACCTTAATTCTGCCAAATATCGATAAAAATCGAAGTTATGATTATTGATGGGCGAGATTCATCAGTGTTTTGTTTCAAGCTTAAATTTTGATAAGTATCGTTAAAGGGCGAGGTTATGATTATTGATCAGTGAGATTCAATTTTAAGATAAAATACAGATGATAACACATGAAAGATAAGTTTTACAAAGGCGACACCATTCACTTGCGACCTTTGAGTCGATTGTGAGTTTGTCAAAATTGGCTTGAATTTTCCCAACCTCGTCTTTCCTTGCCTTGGACTCATCATCAAGCTTTTTCTGGGTTCCAAGCAATTGAGACTTGAGGGAGGAAGCCTCGCCTTTCCACTTCTTAATAGCTTTGTCTTGATCATGGATGATTGTGTTCTTTTCAGAAAGAACGTTTAGACAATGGCAGAAAGCCTCGCCAAGACCCATTTAAAAGCAAACTCGGCGTCAGAGCTATCTCTTTTCATGAAGAATTTGGCGTCATCATCAGAATAATAGTTTGCTACCAAGGAACCAAAGATAGCCGACACCAGTTGTAAAGGAGGCTTGCCCTCTATTACTCCAGGCTTATTTTTCTTGTTAAGACCCTTGGGAGCCTCGTCTCCTTCCCGTTTCTTTCCCATATCATTCTTTTCTGTTCTTGGAGGAGGAGGTGGGGCGGTTGAGCTAGTGGGAAGGATAGTGAGAGGGCGAGATGTCTCCACCGCCGAGGTTGAAGAAACTGGGACACGTTTGCTGAAGGGGTTTTTACCAAATGGAAGTTGTGCCATCTTACCTGAAAGGAAACATTGAAGGTTAAATAACAAGCTAACACTTTTAAATTGAAGGTGACATTATAAAGATACAGAGGCAAACAAGGTAATAGGGAGGGGCGACGTTTCTAAGAGAAGAAACGAGGTTACCTTTTCCAGTTAGATGTTTTGTTAATTTTCTTAGAATCTTTTTAAAAGAGTTTCTAACGAACTTCACGGGGACGATTTGCCCAAATCCTTTGTTGTAAAAACCGTGAGCACGCAAAGTCTCAAGGGTGACGAGCCTATCTAAGTCTTTCTCGGCAGGAGAAAGTTTTAATATTTCTTTAGCTCTATCCAAAGCCTCACCCTTCAGCTCTGATTGCGTAGACTGGTCTATGTACAAGGAGACACGATAAGTATAAATTATAATTTAAATTAAACGAAGATCAACAGGAGGGCGACACTATGATTTAACTTACATGCTTCCAAGTTGAATTGAGTTCTGATCCCGGTAACGTCGTACAAATAGAAGTGATCTTTCTTCCATATTTTCATGTTGCTTGGATTCCCAGAATAGAAGCCTTTCTTGTTGTGACTCGCGAAGAATGCGAGATAATAAAAGCCCAAGTCTTTCCCACTTTTCCTTAGGGAAAGAAAATAACTAATCTCTTTCATCGTGGGAGCCTCATAGCCTTTGTTTTTATACATCATAAACAATCTGATAGCACCCTATAGCTGTTGGGCGATAATTGGATGGGGGTGATCTTATACAAATCGATAATGGAATGAAGAAAGTCGTGCATAGGATATCCAAATCCTAGCTCGGCTAGTTTATTGGTTAACACCATCCTTGGTATTGGAAGTTCCTCAATGTCGAACCAATGCATCCTCATAGGGAGGCGAGGTCTCAGCCATTTCCCCTTTAAATTAAAATACTCCATTATGTACATTATTTCTTCTGAACTTACTTCAGAGGCAAGGTCAGCACACGAAACCATGCCTTTAGCTTTCCTATAATTAACTTTAGCCTCTTCAGAAAAGTCTTCTGGAAAATCGAAATCAACCTCGTAATCGAAGACTTCAGGATTGTATGATCTATTTACTGGAGAAGGAAGCTCAAATGCATAACGAATGGGTGAGACAGATAAAACCTCTTCCTTCTCCTCCTCTTCTTCGCTTTTGGAAAAATGAACCCCACCTTCATGAATGACAGCCTCGTCTTCGTTGTTGTACTTTTCTTGATTTTCTGCTTCAGAATCATTTTCATTTACCTCAGAAAAAGGGTTCCTATCATCTTGGAATACCCTAGCGCATTGAACCAAATCTTTACCTCGCCCTCTACCAAACCTAGAAGTACTAGGTTGTTCATCGTCTAGAGGAGCAAAGAAATCATAAAGATCTCCCTCATCCTCACTTATGTCCTCGGCGTGAAAAGAACTGATTTGATCATCAATTTTATTGGGACAATGAGGAGTATCCTTTTCAGAGAAAGAACTCACTGATAGGGCGACAATAACATTGGGGTTAGAAGAAATCTTATGAGAATTGATAGTTCTTTTGTGCGCCCGCAGCCATCCTGAACTCATGATAGTATCAAGATCGCCTTCTACTCGAATCCGAGGAGGTGAAAGTTTAGAAGAAGATGAAGCCTCGTCTTCATTCGCCACAGAACTGTGAGACATCTGAAAAAGGAGGCGAGGACAATGTTAGTGTGTGAATTGAAAAGAGTAAAATTGTAAGTGTGATTAGCAAAGAGAACGTAAAGTCCTCGCCCTCGAAGAGGTGCACCTAATTCTAAGGAGGAATGTTTCTAACTTATCCAATTTATTATTAAACGTCGCCCAAATATTTGAGAAATAATATAACATAGGTTGCGTTAAATAAGGATTTGGAAATAGAAAGATACCTTGAACATATGGTGGTTGGACAGTGTCGCCTGAAGAAAAAGGAGCTTCGCATCCTCAAAGAACAACCTCGTTCACTGAATTTGGTAACTTCGCCTTGCAATCACAGAGAAGATTGGACAGCACTTTGATAAATTTTTTGGAAAGTTGGAAAAAATGAGAAAATTTTTGAGGGTTTATATAGGCAGTGGAAAATTGCCACGTGGCTGTCCTTAATTGGTTTCTGGGAACATCAATCGAGGCACGACAGTTGAAAAAGCTATTAAAATTCTTGAAACCTCGCATATGAGAATAACTTCGCCTAAGGGGTTTGGAGGTAACTTTGCCCAAGGGGTTTGGAGGTAACTTCACCCAAGAGGTTTGAAGGTAACCTCGCCCAAGGGGTTTGGAGGTAACCTCGCCCAAGAGGTTTGAAGGTAACCTCGCCTAAAGAGTATAGATATTATTTTATTTGCAGAAGACTAGACTCCATCCAAGCTAGTAAGCTTCGCCTTACTAGGGGGGTCGAAGGGTGTGGCCCATTGATGCTCACGGGGCTAGTTTTTCGCTATTCTTCTCTGTGGTTTAAGATAAGCATTGACTCCGATAATTTCGGGTCAATAACTTATCCACCACGATCCGGGAAAATAGCAAGACCATGATAGCTCATGATGACGTATCAAAGGCGGTGATCCCGGCCTTTTCGGCTTCCTAGAAAAAAGAAAGCTCGGCCCATATGGGTTACTTGCTCTCCAAGAACTACGTTTGGCTTGATCCCTATAAATAAGGGTACGTAGGCACATTGTATGGCACGATGCGATCTAGCGAACAAGAGTGAATTCGATATTCAACCTTAATCGCGGCCTAATCTCACATACAATTTCAGCCATCCCCAAATCATAAACCCTAACCCTCTCAATCTACGCTACACACCGTCGTTAATTTTTACCGAGAATTTTTTGAAGTTGACACATCGTGCACAAAGACAGGGAATATGCTTAGGATCACGAGAATTTTCCTTGGCATATATCAAGAACTGTTCAACCTCAATTTCATAAACTAATGAATCCCTATCTTTCAAAATCCATGACTTGTCCATGTTATCGCGAAACTACCTGATTATCATTTAAAATATCAAATAACAGAGTATATAATAGCCTATATTATTATGGTGACAACTTTGATATTCAAATTACTAAATCTTTGTTAATATGATACTATGAAACTAATATAATTTTTTAATTGGTTTTTATTCCATACACGCTAAAATTACTAACTTAGATCTTCTGTACATTGTTTAAAATCATTAGTTTTCAACCTATGTTCAATGTCTACCAGAAAAAAACTATACGAAAGGAAGAAACATCATTTCCGTTGTCGAATAAGTAGTACCCAATCAGGAACTTCTTGCGTTAGCATATGATATCATTTCAATGTTCCAAATATGATTTAGACCATCAACGTATTTTGCTTGTACTTAAAAACATATTATATATATATACTTAAAAACATACATTAGGCAAAGAACTACACATACATATACATGTAGTTGTAAATATGTTATACACAAACACAAATACATCAAAAAAAGTTGTAAATATACTATACACATGCTATATATAAACTTATAAACGAGTATTCCAAGCAGAACATACATGCAGTTGAGCAAATATAATCAAAAAAGCAAATACAATCAAAAAAGCAAATACAATAAAAAAAAAGCAAATAAAATCAAAAAGAAAAGAAAAGGGGGTACCAAATCGAGGTAATTATGAACTGTTAAGCAAATACAAACTGCAAGCTCCAAGCTCCAGATCTGTTCAACAAATCGAACAATTAGGTTAATCCAAATCAAAAAATCGAAAGGGGGTTTATAAAATCGAACTAATATTGAAAGGGGATTTATAAAATCAAACTAATATTGAAGGGTGTTGATAAAATTGAACTTATATTGAAAGGGGTTTGATAAAATTGAATTAATTTTGAAAGGAAAGGAGAGAATTGAACTTACTAATTGAACTAATTAGGGGTTTGTTGAAAGGAGCGGGTTAGGGTTCTTGAAGAAAAGGGGATGTATATAGCGGGGGGGGGTTGATTTTTATGTTTTTGTTTTTTGGGGGGGGGGGGGGGAGGTTGTGGGTGGGTTTATGTGTTTTATGTTTTTTTTTATGTTTTTAGTTTAAGGGGGAAAGAGAGACAAACGGGAGCTGAAATTTGGTTAATGGGGAAACAAAAGGGGGAAAAACGCGGGTTTGTTTTTAAAAAAATGAGGTTTAGACATCGTTTGTTCAAGTAAGTGATGTGTAAAATACTATTAGACATCAGTTTTAGAATTTCCGATGTAAGAGACACTTTTAACATCGATGGCTTTTCTGACCGATGTCTAAAGTGTGATGTCTAAATCTATTTTTTCTAATAGTGTTGGTGGGATCTTGAGTTTTTATGATTTTGTATTTTTTTTGTTTCATACATGAATACACAGGGGGAATGATATAAGCAAGCAAAACTAATATCACATACAACAAATAAAAGATGTAAACAAGAAGAAGTTACATCACATTATTATTGTAAACGGATGTCTATAAAAATAAATGACAACAATTTGTAATAAAAAAACTTATGTGTTAAAGCACTAAAGACAATAAAGAAACATGATGTGCTAAAGAACTGATGTCTAATAGCCCCTGAGACATCGTTAAGAACCGTTATCTAAGACCCTGACCATTCTCTGCTCTGCACATGCGAAGATAACATTCCAAATCTTTTAACACATTGATTTTTAGCCGATGTCTATTGCAGTTTTTTTTAGTAGTAATTGGTACTTGTGAATGACTTATTTTTCAGTCTTTTTTATCTTGGTTCCGTAGGAGCCGGAGTTCATTATCCAGGAAACTCTGATTAAGTTATTCCGCTGAATTTTTTCCGATCTACTTCTTGTATGATCTCATTGAAATCATGTAATTAAAGACATTTTTTATTTGGAATGAGAGGGAGGTTTTCATTTCTTGTCAAACCAGGTCTTTGCTCCCATCGGAGTTTTGCTTCTTTCATATTTCATCTGAAATCCTAATGATTCTTAAAATTTTAGGATTTTCATATTTTATTTGTAAGTAACAAAAATCACATTTTTATCTTGTTTATAAAAATAAACTATTCATTTCTCTTTTCTTTCTATGTTTCATATACACAACTAAAGTTTAAATGTAATAATATAAAAAAAATACTTTAAAAAATGTTGTGGGAGGTGACATACAATAAAATATCTTAAACTACTAGGATTCATTAATTTAATAATAATTTTAAAGAATAATTTTAAGAAATATGTTAAGCCTCTGTCGAAATTTCTCTTACACATTAGACATTCAAAATAGTTGCACCCAAGTAAATCGTATGAAGAAAATAAACACACAAGACAATTACAAGTATGTTGTTTGCTTGTTAACTAACAATTTGTTCCTTCCATAAACAATAAACAATGTGGGACAACTCCCAACAATCTCCCTCTTTACACACATCCGGGCTCGACATCTACCGAACACTTGCCTCCCCTTAAGCCCAACTTGTGGTAGCCCACTTGCCCCTTTCTAAGTCCATCTAGACCCTGATACCACTTGTTGGGTCGCGAGCGAGCCATAACTCCACATTAGTATGATATTTTTCCGCTTTAGGCAAGCCTATATGATTTTGTTTTTGGGTCACTTTCAAAATACCTCATACTAATATTGAAGTTAACAGACTGCTTAGTAACTAGAAATATGTCCCACCAGCAAATGATGTGGGACAACTCCAACATATACAACTAACAATGTAGAGTAGATTGTATTAATGATGGTCACAATCAAACTGTGATAGAGAATGCATGTGGCGAAGTAGTGTTAAGGATAATCTCACAACCAAACGGTGATAGAGATTTAGAGAATGCATGTAGAAATGCGACAAAATATGGATTTGAATTTTATTGATTTAAACTAAAGATTTATCTATAGCTCAGTTTCATTTTGACTATGGCAATTCCCAATTTCCCATGTCTCCATAACATACATGATTATCTATCACTGCTCTTTTATATAATTTTTGGAAAATGTTTATAATATTTAAACTGAATCATTGTATAAAACCACGCAAAGCGGCTGCTCAACCTAGCTAGTTGGTTTGTATAATCCCGTAGGATATTGATTCCAAAACCGAACAAGTAAAGCAAATCAAGTAAAATTTGAGAATACCTCAAATTATAGAAACATCACGGACAACAGATCAATATCTTGTAAGGCAGCTAGACCGTTGGCTCTGCAAATTAAAACCATGCAATCCAATCAAATTGAGTCCCTATTTAGAATCAAGAATCTAGCAGAAAATGGGCAGGTTCTGTTTTTGCAACATATCCATATTTAGCTGTGTTGTACTTCCTGTAAATTACGGTTAGTTTCCCTGTGACCGCGTTGTGATGAAATTCAACCTTCAGCTTCGAGCATTTCCTGTAGAGTAGGAAACAAAAAAAATTACTTAGTCTTGAACTCTAAATACAAAGGAAGAGTAATAATAATAAACCTACTTCCATTATTTCCTCATCCTTGTAGTTAGTTTGTCTTTCCATCTTCTTGCTCCATTGAGCTGCCTTCCCAAGGGTACACTGAGCAGTGAAAACAGCTGCAACGGTTAACGTCGAAGGTGGAACCGAGAGGTCATATCGAAGCTTGTTGATCATCAAATTTTCGTGCTGGATAAAAGTTAGAATATCAAAGCCGATTAGTAATTACACTCGGTTCACAGCAGAAATTATATAATGGCAAAGGAAAACATGATTTAGATATTACCATTTGAAGAACCTCATTTCTGGTATATAAGCACTGTCAGATATCAAGATGAGATCTTCGACAAAGGGTGCTAAGAGTTCTTCATATTTGCTTGCAAGAAGCAAGGCTCCTTAACAGACAATTACCTCTACATTAATGGACATGGAATTCCTTTCTTCTATGTAGCATGGTTAACACAAATGGGAACTCCGGTGATTTATATATTCTGTGTCTAGTTTTCTGGTGATGTAGTGTGAGATGATTTTGGTATCCATTTAAATATGTAAAGCTATTGATAAAGTATTTTTTTAGATATTAAAAGATTCAATGTGCAACTGTTATACAGGGTTCAAGGATATTGAAGACTTTCTGCTAGGGGGTGTCAACAGTCTTGCATCTTATGGGAAGGTTAAGAAGTTTCCAGGCCTGTCAAGAAGAATGATAAGGTGTTGACTAGAACCCGTTCTTGTAGAGTTGAATTCTTCTGTACTATGTAGGTTCTATATAGAGGGCTACTATAGTGAGACCCCTCTTATAATGAGAACTGAGTCCAAATCACCAAATCACTAAAAAAAAAATCATCATTCATATACATACATCAATATTTATATATACTAGTCTATAACCCGTGCGAAGCACGGATCAAGAATAAAAATTAAATTATTAAAATAAAATTTGAATATTGAGTTTAAAAATAATTAATAAATATTAATTTAAATATGTTGATTTATAGAATTCAATGTGAAATTTAAATGAAAGTCTATAATAAATAAAGACTATTGAATTAAATAGTTATGATAATCCCGGTGAAATCAAAGAAGTTAAATTTAATAAATAAATAACTTGTATAATTATGTAATAGCAACAACAAATCCAACCTGAGTTTTAGTACTATTGCGTTTCAATGAAAAGAATTTTCCAAATTATATCTATATATCTGGCCATTCCCGCTCGAACCCGAACAATTTCCCAAATTTCCGACTCGATTGGGGTGGTGAATATATTGAGATCGAGCAGATGAAATACACATCCGTAATAGTAATAGAGATAGTAATTACTCCCTCCGTCCCACAATAAATGTCCTAATTTTTTTAGAGTTCGTTTCACGCATTTCCACGCATATAAAAAATATAGTTGTACATATTATTTTTTCAAATTTTTTGTTTTGTATAAAAGTTTAAACATCCTATTTTAATACAAAACAAAAAAATAAGAAAATAATTTCTACAAATATATTTTTTACGTGCGTGGAAATGCGTGAAACAAACTTGAAAAAAATTATGACGTTTATTATGGGACGCAGGGGTATATTAATACAGAGTTTTTGTATAACTTATAGTATAAAAGGTAATAGTTATAAATATAGAGTATATATTAATTGCATTATTATGCAATTTTATATTAATTGTATTAATCAATTTTTTTATTAATTGTATTATAAATTTTTATTATGCAATTTTTTACAAATTTGAAAATATAAATAAATTATTCTTATTAAAATAATTATTATTTTACTAATAAAGAAATGCTTCTTGTGTGCTGGTGGGTGCTCAGGCAAGAGCTCTTGTGTCTAGTGTAAATGTAATGTTAATGGATGATGTTTTTATTTACTCACGTAAAATATTTCTTAAATTTATGAGTTACCAACTTACCATTATACGTATTAAAACTTTTTAGTAGCAAAAAAACATTTTATGAGAACAATGTAATATTTGTGATGAGTTTAATTTTAGTACATAATATTTTAAGTGTTTAACTATGATATTTATCCTCCCTCATATCAGTTCAAACAATCCTCCCGATATCAGTTCAAACACCAAATTGTTAGTAGATTTCTAGTATACAACTTGGCTATTGTTGGCAATTAATTTAATCTTATAGTGATAATTATATTTATTTTGAATTGAACTAATTACGCATTACACTAATTAAACTAATAATTATATGTGTATACCGCGGTATACATAACATATCATACCTTTAAGAGGTGTTAAGAGGGGGTTATGTTTTAAAAAAGTATAGATTAGTTTATATTTTAATAATAATAATTAAATAAATTTGGAATTAAGCTAACAATATTTTTAAAACTTATTAAGTTAATACTTATGTGTATATCGCGGTATATATGACACAATTTCCCAAATTTCCGACTCGATTGGGGTGGTGAATATATTGAGATCGAGCAGATGAAATACACATCCGTAATAGTAATAGAGATAGTAATTACTCCCTCCGTCCCATAATAAATGTCCTAATTTTTTCAGAGTTCGTTTCACGCATTTCCACGCATATAAAAAATATAGTTGTATATATTATTTTTTCGAATTTTTTGTTTTGTATAAAAGTTTAAACATCCTATTTTAATACAAAACAAAAAAAATAAGAAAATAATTTCTACAAATATATTTTTTACGTGCGTGGAAATGCGTGAAACAAGAAAAAAATTATGACGTTTATTATGGGACGCAGGGGGTATATTAATACAGAGTTTTTGTATAACTTATAGTATAAAAGGTAATAGTTATAAATATAGAGTATATATTAATTGCATTATTATGCAATTTTATATTAATTGTATTAATCAATTTTTTTATTAATTGTATTATAAATTTTTATTATGCAATTTTTTACAAATTTGAAAATATAAATAAATTATTCTTATTAAAATAATTATTATTTTACTAATAAAGAAATGCTTCTTGTGTGCTGGTGGGTGCTCAGGCAAGAGCTCCTGTGTCTAGTGTAAATGTAATGTTAATGGATGATGTTTTTATTTACTCACGTAAAATATTTCTTAAATTTATGAGTTACCAACTTACCATTATACGTATTAAAACTTTTTAGTAGCAAAAAAACATTTTATGAGAACAATGTAATATTTGTGATGAGTTTAATTTTAGTACATAATATTTTAAGTGTTTAACTATGATATTTATCCTCCCTCATATCAGTTCAAACAATCCTCCCGATATCAGTCAAACACCAAATTGTTAGTAGATTTCTAGTATACAACTTGGCTATTGTTGGCAATTAATTTAATCTTATAGTGATAATTATATTTATTTTGAATTGAACTAATTACGCATTACACTAATTAAACTAATAATTATATGTGTATACCGCGGTATACATAACATATCATACCTTCAAGAGGTGTTAAGAGGGGGTTATGTTTTAAAAAAGTATAGATTAGTTTATATTTTAATAATAATAATTAAATAAATTTGGAATTAAGCTAACAATATTTTTAAAACTTATTAAGTTAATACTTATGTGTATATCGCGGTATATATGACATACCATACTATTAAGAGGGGGTGTCTGCTTTAAATTCAGAGATTAATTTTTAATTAAATAATAGTTAATATGAAATTAAATCAACTATATTAAGCTAATTAAACTAATAATTATATGTACATTGCGGTATACATGGCATACCATACCATTAAAAGATGGTTTCTGCTTTTAATATAGAAAATATAGATTTCTTATGTTTATCAGTTACCAACTTACCATTATGCGTATTAAAAAATTTTAGGAGCAAAAATGCATTGTATGGAAACAATGTAGTATTTTTGATGGAGTTTACTTTTAGTACTATGATACTTCAGGATTTACCATCCCGATATCAATTCAAACACGTTACTCGTAGATTTCTAGTATGTAACCTGACTATTGTTGGCAATTAATTTAATTTAATAGTAATAATTATATTAATTTCGAATTAAACTAATTACATATTAAACTAATAATTATATGTGTATACATGACATGTCATACCTTTAAGAAAGAGTTATGCTTTTAAAAGGTATAGATTAGTTTTTATATTAGCAATATTTTTAAAACTAATTAAGCTAATAATTATATGTATATGTATATCTACATGACATACCACACAATTAATAAGGGATTTCTAGTTTTAGTAAAGAGATTAATTTTTAATTTAATAATAGTTAATTTGAAATTAAATCAATTATATTAAACTAATTAAATTAATAATTATATGTATACCGCGGTATACATGGCATACCATCAAGAAGGGGTTTCTGCTTTTAGTATAGAGTATAGATATCATCTTCCTATTACTCTACCACCAATGTCCCTTTCATCTGTTTTACCACTACCGCCATTATTTCTCCTACTCCACAACCACCATCTCCACTACACCATTATATTAGCAAAATCAACATCATCATCCCATCTGATGCACCTAGCACCACCACCTTAACTATCGTTTTCACTATTTATGTCTCATGTAAAATCACCACCATATCACAATCACCACCATATCAAAATCACCAAATTTAAGCTAGAATCAACAGAAAATTCAACACAAATCACCGAATTTCAATCAAAATCACTGATTTTTTTGAAACAAATCATTAACAATTTTAAAACAAATTACCAAAAATCGCTGCTTATACCATGTATACCACCACCAGTATACTAAATTATAAACCACCACCAGTATACTGCCATTAAAACTACAAAATCACCAAAAATTTAATACAAATCATCAAAATTTCAACACAAATCACTAATTTTCAACGCAAATCACCAAAATTCAGAATGTAAATCATCTTCTTTCAAAAGTAAATCACTAATTTAAGCGATTGTGTGCGGACCCCTCTTCGATTGAGATTCATCTTCTTTCGCATTCGCAACCAAATACGATTGCAATCGAGACCAGAAACCACCTCCTCCAGCTCCTCCGCCACCACCTCCACCGTCGGAACCACCAAAATCGCCGCCGGAGTTGCCGAAACCGCCGTCTCCGGTGGCCAGGAGGTGGATGAGGAAGCCGGAGCCGACGGAGAGAGCAGTGAACACAATTAATACAACTAATACAACAAATCGAAAACATACCAGCTCGCATGGGGAGTAGTAACGTACACACCCAAAGAAATGAATTTGCAAACTACATACAACAAATTCTCCCCACAAAACAACTAGCGACACAATTTGAGATCTTACATAAGGTATTGAACACTGCTCAGTATTAATTGAACACAATTAATACAACTACAGACAACTTGACTGAAAGATCTCAGTATAGCTACTTGCTTGACACTTTTGAGGATTACTATTGGTAGCATCGTCGACGCCATTTTAATTGGAGAGAGAGAGAGAGAGAGAGAGAGAGAGAGAGAGAGAGAGAGAGAGAGAGAGAGAGAGAGAGAGAGAGAGAGAGAGAGAGAGAGAGAGAGAGAGAGAGAGAGAGAGAGAGAGAGAGAGAGAGAGAGAGAGAGAGAGAGAGAGAGAGAGAGAGAGAGAGAATGGATAGATCGGGAAGTGGGTGGATGAGTGATGCGAGGAGAGAGAAATAATTATTTTAATTTAAAGATATGTGTGTTTATTTGTGGTCCAGATTAAAAGTAATTTTAAAATTGAATGGCTGAGATTTAGTCTCAGTTCTCATTTTAACATAGGGTCTCATTTGATCACTTGCCTATATATATATATAGGCAAGTGATCAAATAGAAACTAAACTTAAATTTGCTACGATAAAAGAGGAATGTAATTTAACGCAACTTCACATCTTCAAAATTCAGAAGAATTAATGTTGATTCTATCGATGACTATTTCTTGCAGGGGCAAAATATGAATTGCGAGAAGTTAGGGCTTCGGTGATTGGATTATTGGAATCCTTATGTGTTATCATTGTCTCGCTAACGAGCAAACCTCAACAATTACTGAGATCCGTTAATTTTGAACTGCTCAACAAAGGCTTCAATTACGTCTTCGGTTGAGAATAGTTTCATGTTTGGTGGTTGATCCTCATAATGTAGTTTAGCTACATAGAACTGATGTCTGAGACATCGTTACGAACCGATGTCTAAGACCCTGACCCTTCTCTTCACATGCGAAGACAACATTCCAAATCCTTTTATACATGAATTTGTGGCCGAGATGTCGATTGCACCTTTTCTAGTATTGTTGGTTGTGAATGACTTGTTTTCAATCTTTTTGATCTTGGTTCCGTAGAAGCTGGACTTCATTTTCCGGGAAACTCCGTTTAAATTATTTCGCGAAATTGTTTTCAATATTATTCTTTTATGATCTCATTAAAAATCGTATAATTAAAGACAATTTTTTATTTGGAATGGGAGGGAGGTTTTCACTCCTTGTCTACTTTTTTCCTTTCACGATTTTTCGGGAAACAGTACTTACCCTCCATCCAGCTCGAATACACAAACCAAGGACAGACCCGGCCTTTGCTGCCCCATTCATGTTTTGCTTCTTCCACCTGAGATATTTATTTTGAAATCCTAGCGATTCTTAAATTTTAGAATTTTCATATTTTATTTATAAGTAATCAAAAATCATCTCTTTATTTTATTTACAAAAATAAACTATTCATTCTCTTTTCTTTCTCGGTTCCATATACACAACTAAAATTTAAATGTAATAATATAAGAATACTATGATGCAAATTTAAAGAATGTTGTGAGAGGTGACGTACAATAAAATATCTTAAATTACTAGAATTCATTATTTTAATAATAATTTTGAAGAACAATTTTTAAGAAATATGTTGAGCCTATATCGAATATCACTGCTCTTTTATATGATTTTTGAAAAATGTTTATAATGTTTAAACTGAATCATTACATAAACCCGTTCAAAGCCGCTGCTCAACCTAGCTATTTGAATGATCCCGTAAAATTTGAGAATGCCTCAAATTATAGAAACATCACGGACAACAGATCAGTATCTTGCAAGGCAGCTAGACCGCTGGCTCTGCAAATTAAAACCATGCAATCTCAATCAAATTGAGTCCCTATTTAGAATCAGGAGTCCAGCAGAAAATAGGCAGGTTCTGTTCTTGCAGCATATCCATATTTAGCTGTGTTGTACTTCCTGTAAACAGCGGTTAGCTTCCCTGTGGCCGCATTCTGATGAAATTCAACCATCAGCTTCGAGCATTTCCTATAAAGTACGAAATAAAAACAACTACTTAGTCTTCAACTCTAAATACAAAGGAAAGAGTAATTATAATGTTAAACCTTCTTACATTATTTCCTCATCCTTGTAGTTAGTTTGTCTTTCCCTCTTCTTGCTCCATTGAGCTGCCTTCCCAAGGGTACACTGAGCAGTGAAAACAGCTGCAGCTGCTAACATCGATGGTGAAAACTTGACCATCTCATACTCCACCAAGCAAAGATCGATTATGTAAAATGCAAGAAGCTCCATCTGGTTCAAGACCAAGGATTCAGGGAAAATATTAAATATGTTTTGTATTCTATGATAAGCAACTAAAATACTTAACCTGACTACATCAAGCTTTGATTATAAACTTATTAGGATATGTATGTTTACATCAATTCTGCAATAATATGTTGTACGAATATCAACAGACAAATCTTATTGTCAAGTTGAGCAGCTTTCAGGAACTTCAATTCATGAACACATGCAGTTGAAATATAAAGTTTGTCTTCTATTCTATGATAAGCAAGTAAAATTTATGCTCAACCTAACTCGAGTAAGCATTGCTTGTAAATTTAATCAGGGAATGCCGTAATCATATGGCATACGTTGATCATTCTATGATGTGTCGCGGGAAAATTAAGAACAAACCTTATCGTCAGATTGATCAGCTTTCAGAAACCTCTTCACAAACATATACACAGTTGGAACCGAGAGGTCATACTGAAGCATGTTGATCATCAAGTTTTCCTGCTGGTTGGAAGTTAGAATATCTAAAGTCGATTAATAATTATACTCGGATCACAACAGAAATTATATAATGGCAAAGGAAAACATGGTTTGGATATTACCATTTGAAGAACCTCATTTCTGGTGTAAGCACTGTCAGATATCAGGATGAGATCTTCGACAAGGGGTGCCAAGATTTCTTCATATTTGCTTGCAAGAAGCATGGCTGTGACTCCAACAAGCTGAAGTTTTTTCCTTGTCATGGGTTCGATAGCTAAGAACCTATCGAACAGATTGACAGTCAAATATAGGGTCTCCGGCCTCAACTTGAATTTGTAATGGACCTGCTCATTCCGTCAAAGTGTTAGTAATGTTTTCTGCATATTACTTAACATTGTAAAATTTCACTTTAGTACTGACCTCAATTAACCAGTCAATGAGAATGCCTCTCATTTTTCCATTGAGATTGGGTCGACTTGCCATGTAGTTTGGTGGCACACAGAAAGAACTCTGCATTAATAATACAACTGAACAGTTTAAGCATATTACAGAATTTAGCTTGCATACGCTCCAACTTATTAAATTGGACAGTCACATTAGAGAGCATTTATAATCATCTTAACAGATAACACATACTCAAATAGACATTTGGTAAGTCACGTAGAGAGTGGAATGTAGAGAACTATTATGTACAGGACTTATAAATTTTTTAAACTCTGGTAACTTTAAAGAACAACAATACGGCCACATGTTAAGACAGGAGATTACCTCTACATTTCTGTAGAATTCATAAAGATCATCCATGTACTCGACAACATCATCTGAATCTTTCTTCTCACCCGCATCTATGTCCAGATCATCTGCATCTATCATTTCTATTTCGTCGTCCTATAGACAAAAGTTAACATGAAGTCTTTTCCAACACCAAATAGACGATTAAGGTAACAAGTCAAGGTAAAATCATCATACTGTTAGGTCATGTTGCACAAACATAGGCTCACGAAAACTGTTTCTGACCTTGTTTACATCCATGTCAGTTACAGAACATTCTGTTCCGATGACTGGTTGCTTAATTTCCTAGATCAAAATAATCAAACATTAAAATTACATACAACTAACTTCCTTTTCTAAGATGACGAAGATTATAACTTAAATAAGTAAACAAATACCTCATCTAAAACTTGATGCTGCTTAGCGGCTGCTTGTGCAGCAAGCATCCTAATTCACCAAAATAATTTTAAATAAATACAAGTCATCACAGCATCAAGATTAACAGAGCACAACATAAAACTATCTTTATATAATCAGATGCCTTAAATGCCAGTTAGAAACCTAGTCATGGGTCGACGCAACACAGGAATCTGCGCCTCATTCTTACCACAAATGGCCTTCTTTCGGAATTAAAAATACAATACAGATGATCAAAGGTCAGACTAGGTAATCAAACAAGAATATCAGAAGAATTAAAAAAGAATCAGTTTTTAGAAGTTACTCTCGCAAGGGGCCTCTTTTGCTAACTGCAGAGGGGTACGGTGCGGCTCGTACATGATTTTCCTTAATTGAACTTGGAGCCTTCCTGGTTCCCCTGATTTCAGCAGTGGATTTCCGAGCTCCAGCTAGAGTTTAGGACACATATAAACAAGTATCTTATCTGGACAGCTATAATTATAAATACAACGGCAAACATTTATAAATCAAAGATAATCTTACCTTGAAAATTTGAAGGCCTAGCACCACCAACACAATTTTCATCTGATCGAGCCATTGCTATGATCTACAAAATCCAAACAACAGCTAATTAAGAAAATTCATTCACAACGGCTAAAAAGAAATAAAATGAAGGCCATGCAAAATTTATAAACATCTCCAATCAATCATATGGAATTTAAAAACCAGGAACTGTAACATACGGAAACAAAGCAAACATATTTTTTAATATAAGTAAATCTTCACGCACATACTTCTACTAACACACTATCACTAATTTATGATCAATTAATAACGTATTTTTATATCATTTTGAGTAAATAGCAGTTTGCACCCCTTTACTTTGGGCGTTTTTTCGATTTGGTCCTGAATAATGTTCTGTAGCAGAATGCACCCTTATGTTTAATTGTCGCTTCGATTTGCACCCCTTTGACCAAAATCCGTTAATTTTGACTGTCACCGTTAATTACAGCAGGGGTAAAATTGGAAACAAATAATAAAAGACCTAATTAATCTCCTAGACATTTAATCAAACACTTTCAGGACAACATCTAGACATCTTCAATAATATATTCAAATCAACTTGAAACACATCTTTTCTAGTAAGAAGTCTCGCAGATTAACCTAAAAAATAACCCTCTCTTTTTTATTATAACTTGCCGCAGGCCCATCCGTTTATAAGTGACATGGAAAGGAAGAAAGTGTGCAGTGTGATGGACTGCCAGAAATTATCTCGTGAGGCCTGTGCTCATGCTGCTCAGAGTGACAGGCTTCCTGTTCAAACTGTTGTACAAGTCCTTTACTATGAGCAGCAGCGCCTTCGGGAGGTTATGGATGGTAGTCTTTCAAGTGGAGAATCCCCAACTCCTGCATCTAAAGTGAATGTATTCTCCAAAGATGTTCATCCTGTACCTGATGAGCTCTCTAAATTACAACAAGAAAATCAGGATTTGAAACTCGAGCTGGCCAAAATGAAAATGCAGTTGGAAGACATCAAGAGGAAGACAGTTAAATCATCACCTAACGCTCCCTTGGTAATCACTTATCCATCCGCTAATAAACCTCCTCTGCCGCCGAAATCAATCATGAACTCCATGTCTAAAAAACTAGGGCGACTTGATCTATTTGTTCGTTCTGATGGAACCACTCCCAGTAAAGCCCGGAATAAACCTAGCAAAAGTCGGAGACATTCTATGTCTTATGTCTTGAGATTGAATTTTCTATCACTACTGAAATTGTAACTATATTTGCAATACCATAGATATTTGCTTGTGGAGAGAATACCAAATGAAGGAAGTGGCCGAGTTGTTTGATGAAATGTCTAGATGTTGTCCTGAAAGTGTTTGATTAAATGTCTAGGAGATTAATTAGGTCTTTTGTTATCTGTTTCCAATTTTACCCCTGTTGTAATTAACGGTGACAGTCAAAATTAACGGAATTTGGTCAAAAGGGTGCAAATCGAAGCGACAATTAAACATAAGGGTGCATTCTGCTACAGAACATTATTCAAGACCAAATCGAAAAAACGCCCAAAGTAAAGGGGTGCAAACTGCTATTTACTCTATCATTTTCAGTTCTTTTATTTTCCAACTTCTTTATTTTTCTATCTTGATTTCCTAAATTATTACTCCTAAATTCATGATGGTGTGTTAGTAGTGTTTATGTATGTGTACGAAGATTTATTCTATTAATATAAACAAAACTCAGATAATAAGATATAAAGAATTCCAATTGATCAGAATTAAAAACACACACACATATAAGTGTAAAATTTATAGAAACAACATAAATCAACTAGTAAGAAATCAGTTACCTTTTCTGTAAACGGGAAGGAAATACGAGAGAGACGGTAAAACAAATCCAATTAACTAATCAATCAAAAGATATGAATAATTTTCGATCTCTCAGTCTCTCTCTCTCTCTCTCTACGTCTCTCTCTCTGTCTCTCTCGCTCTCAGCACAATCTCAACACAACTCTCTCTCAACACAAGCCTTAACCTGCTGTGTATAATGTATTTATAGGTTGAAAAGCTGCATGAGAGGTAAACGGCGGATACGTGTCCCTCTTCACATTTTGAAAGAAACGGCTAGCTCAACAAATTACAACCGTTGGATCATCAGATTGTGTGGCTGTAGGTGGGCTTGAAGGTAAAAGTTAAGTTTATAGTATAAAGAATATTTTAAGGAATCCCAAAATTATGACAGATATTATAAAATTTCTGTAAAGAAATTGTGAATCCTGATACAGTATACACTTTTAAAAAATATTTAATGAATCTAAAAATTTTATATATAGTATAAACAATCCCAAGATTATAAGGTGTAGATATTATTTTGGAAAATTTAAAAAAGTTTAAGACGTTGTACTCATCAACTCTAAAGGTTTCAAGTCGTATCTTTTAACATCTGAAATATTCATAAAAATTCATTAATCTTTTTTTCTATTTTTCTTCTGATAATATCCATGTATGATATATATCTCTTAATCTTTAAAATATGCAAAAAGACTTAAACGAGGGAGTTTTATAAGATTCTTTGCAATACAGTTTCACTCCTTAAGGAACTAATCTCCAAAATAATCACACCTTTTATCTTTGCAGTTCTTGCGACAATAAAATTCTTACATATGATTGTAGGTAATTGTAATTAATTAACGATTGTACAATTCCCAGTTAGATGTATTAATCATATTCTAATTTCATTATGAAGATTCATTATTTGTGCCTCTACTTCATGCTTTTAAGCCAGACAAGCGTTCTGATAATTGTATATTTTTATTTTCCCACTCGGGCAGGTCGAGTTCTAATTCACGTCTGTAGTTTTCGAGTTCCATCACTTTATTTTCAAGATTTTTTTGCGAAAATATGGTAATTAGTACTGTTTTGACTACCACTATATCATTCTATAACATATTTGAAAATTCAGAAGTCATGCTATTAGGTGATATCCTTCAAGAGAGTTGCTTCTATCTCTGCAAATATAATCAACAAAATTTTATATCAGCATAGGACTAATATACATTACATATAAACACAAAAGGTTAAATTGTACAAATTGATTCTTTAAGGGTTAAGATGTATATATCATATAGGGGTATTGTCGGAAGAAAAATAGAAAAAATGATTAATTGGACTTTTATGGGTACTTCATGGATAAAATAAAATATAGACTTGATACTTTAGGTCGATGGTACAACGTCTTAAACTTTAAGGGTTAAAAGATCATTAAAACTTTACAAATTAGAGTAAATCCTAAAAAATATCCAAAAAATATGAACATCTAAAATATATCAATATTTATCATCTTATTAAACTCAAAAATATAGTGACCCAAAAAATCATTTAAATAATATCATATTTTATTTAGAGAAAACGGAACTGCAACTATCCTGATATGTGGAGGCCTATTCGGAGTGGTGGAGATCTATTGGGAGTGGAGGCATACTTCTCAGGTGGGTGCTCCAGCCGTCCAGCGTATCAAGCCTCAATAGTTCAGCAGATTAATTAGAGGCGTACTGATAAGAACTACAAGAAGGAAGTGCGTTTGGCGGACCCAGAAGACAATGCACTAGCGGCTTATGTGGCTGAATATGGAGCTAGGCACTGGAAGCAAATGGTCATAATAGAGGAACCGTTTGGAAGGATTGAGGAGTTGTGGCATTTGGACATGGAACTTGGTTTCATTGATCCTAGATATTCATGGCAGTTTGTATGGAGGATGTCAACATGAATGCAGTGGTGGAAGGGGTGATCAATCCGCGATTGGAAGAGGGCCTGAATAATGAAGAAGCTCCAAGGCTGGAGGAGCTAGCTATAACAGCAGCCATTTGAAGTTTTTGAGGCGACAAGAAGTCGAAACGTTTTGAAGCATGCATGTTTCGTCTTCTTTAATCTTGCTGTATTCTCTGTGTTCTTCTGTTGTTTGTTGTTATCGTTTGTTTAGTGGGTGGATGGGCTGGTCAAGTTATGTGCTTGGGCTTAGCCCATTCTAAAGTTGTTCCAGTTTGTCTTGCTATTAATATTAGGTTTCTTGGCATTTCAAAAAAAAAAAAAAATTCTGAGATGTATTTAACGTTTCTCATTCTCTTTTATTTATCTTTTAAAATTAATATTGAACGATGCCAGTTTTAAGTTATTTTATAAAATTAAATTCAATAGAACTGGGTTTTAAAATATTTATAAATTTTATTAAATATCATCAAATGTAAAAATTTTAAATCGAAATTTAATATACCTGAATTTCAAATCCATTAATATCTGAAGCAAGTTTTCGTATATGATAAAAAAGATGCATAAAATATTCGTATTTGTTCTTGTGATTGAATGCAGTACTATAAATTCTAATACATTTTTATAAACAACAAAAAGATTAAGAAAAGATTTTTTTAAATAATATCTTAGAAATTTGCCGTAGCTACAAAAAAATATAAATTCATAAGGAGATCATTTCTACAACTTAGTAAATTAATTCATGTTATAGATTTCTTAAAATAATACAAGATAAACCTTTTTAAATATATTATTGTATGTATTTTAAGAAATTATTTATCCATTGAATTAAAAACTTTTAAACTCAAATGATATACACAAGCTTCCTAAACTGTTGCATGTTAAGAGATAAGATAATACTAGTGCAACAGCTGTGCATGGCACATGCCTCTATTTTAACTCGTAATTTTCACAATTTTTATATATTTATAAACCTGTTACGTAAGCGAAGTCAAAAAAATTTGAAATTTGCAATCAAAATAGAAATTTTCAGAAAGTTAAAAGCTATTCCAAGTCCGAACTTCCATAATACAAGCCGTCTAATGGAACTATGCATGATACATACTAAACTTTCAACACCATATCCACCGGTTACTCTTATCTCCACCGATTATTGGTAGCCTCCTTTTAAAAAGAGCGAAAAAAAATCTATATTATTATATTAAAGACAAAATATTTTTTGAAGAAAGAGTATTTCATTAATTAGAAAACTCAGAAGGTAACATATCCACTAACATGTCTGGAGGAGACATAAAACAATTGAAGCTATCTAACAAACATGGGACTCTAGCCATCAAATGTGCAGCCCTGTTTGCTTGCTTTTTCACATGAAAAACGGATAAATCAGCTCGGTTCTTGAACTTCACTTTACACTCATCAAGGATATGACCCACTTCAAGTTGATACGGCTCCGTAATTTTTAAAGCCTGCACCACCACCTGAGAATCGCTCTCGATAACAACATTATTAACTCCGATAGTTTCAATCAACTGGATTGCTTCCAGCACGCCTCTGGCTTCTGCTTCCATAACTTAGACCTCGCCTGCAACTTTCATATTCTTACCCATAACAAAAACACCTGCATCATTGCGAAGAACCATTCCCAGAGTAAACATTTCGTCTCCTCTGTACAACGACGCGTCCACGTTTAACTTAAACTGCCCTTTCAGAGGAGGCTGCCACACTTCTTGACTCTCCTTAGGTAGATCAGCTGGATGAGCAATACCTGGATGTCTCCATTTGTTCGCTTATTGCCAGTCCTGCACTTGCTTATTACTCAAATCAATCGTGACTGCAGGAGATATGATTTTCCCCTCCCAGACTTTTTTATTTCTCGAAAACCAAATACCTGACAGCACAATGGCCATCTTCTGAATAGTATATGCATTTTCGTTACTAATCATATACAGCAACCAGCTCGAAGTATACTCTACATCATGCATTTCAAAGCTTAATCCTACTTTCTGCCAGCATTCTGCATCAAATAAGCACTCAAAGAACAAATGACGAACATGCTCAATGTCAACCCCACACATGGGGCACATAATAGTAGTCGCAACTCATTTTCCCCTAAGTAAATTCCGAACAGGGATATTATTCCTGCAAAATCGCCACATAAACACCCTAAATTTGTGAGGAACCTGCATATTCCACAACTTGTTCCAGCCTTGAGACTCAATGTTGTTGTCGATACTAATATTCTGAGATGCCCAGTACATGTATCCTGATTTAACAGTGTAAATACCTTTATTCGATCCAGTCCAAGCTAACCTATCCTTGACAATATCATTCTATGGAATCCTTGTTTGGAGAATTAATTTGCAGTCATCACTATGAAAATCATGCTCCACCTTATGCACATCCCAGACTTTGCTATTAGGATGGAAGTAACAGCATACATTTTCATTTCTAATAACATTCAAATGATTATCCTCCACTCGAAAGTCCACATTCTCTTGCAACCATGGATCTTTGAAGATTTTGATCTCTTTGCCATCCCCCAACACCCATCTAAAACCCCATTTCAATTTTTCTTTTGCTTCCCAAATTCCTGCCCAGATAAAGCTTGGCTCATTCCCTTTACTTGCTTTCAGAATGTGACTATCTGGGAAGTAACGAGACTTGAATATACGGGTAACCAACGAATCTGGATTGCGGCTGAAATTCCATACATGTTTACCAAGCATAGCAAGATTAAATCCATGAAGATCACAGAAGCCTAATCCACCTTTGCTCTTAGCTACTGCTATTCTGTTCCAAGCCAACCATCTTACACCTCGACTATTATTGTCATTCGAACTCCACCAATACCCGTTCATCAACCTTTCAATTTCAAAGCATAAAGATTTTGGAATGAGGAAACAAGACATGCAGTAAGAGGGGATCGTTAGTGCAACATTTTTAACCATAACAGTTTTACCAGCCTTGGATAGCACTTTGTTGCTCCAATCTTGAACCTTCTTCCGGACTCTCTCTTTGACAAACATAAAAACTGATTTTTTTGACCTCCCAATAAGAGAAGGAAGCCCTAGATACTTGCTATCTCCCAGGTCGTTCTGCACCTCTAGAATATCTCTGATCTCCTGTTGCTTATCTCTTCTGACATTGGCACTAAAAAATATGCCCGACTTTTGATAATTAACCAACTGACCTGATTTGCTTCCATACTCGTTCAAGAGAGCTTTGATGACTGTAGCTTCATCTCTAGTAGCTTTGAAAAATAAAAACGAGTCATCTGCAAAGAGCAGATGAGTTACTGGAGGAGCAGTCGGACAAATTCTGCAACCATTTATAAAACCATCCTCATCCGCCTTTGTAAGGGATTGAGAGAGACCATCAACACAGAATAAAAAAAAGAAAAGGAGAAAGCGGATCTCCTTGTCTTAATCCACGCTTAGGAGTGATTGGCCCTATCGTACTACCATTGAAAGCTATTTTATAGCTAATTGTCGTAACACAAAGCATAATCCATTTAATCCAAGTACTACTAAATCCCATGGATTGCATTTTTCTTTTTAAATAAAGCCAGTCCACACGATCATAAGCTTTAGATATGTCCAACTTTAATGCCACTTCTCCCTCCTGGCCTCGATTTTTCTTCTTCATGAAATGCAAAATTTCAAATGCTACAAGCACATTATCAGAAATATTCCTACCAGGCACAAACGCTGATTGATTCTCCGTAATTACACCAGGAAGAATAGTTTTAAGCCTGTTAGCAAGAACTTTCGCTAAAATCTTGTACAACATATTACACAAAGCTATGGGTTGAAGCTCTGACATTTTCTCTGTTTTCTCCTTTTTTGGTATAAGAACCAGTATCGTATCATTCACATCTGATAGAAAAGTGCCTTCAGTCAGCCACTCCTTGCAACACTTGTAAACTTCTATCCCAAGAAGGTCCCGGAAATGCTGAAAAAATGCTGGACTAAAACCATCAGGGCCAGCACTTTAATCCGGGTGCATTTGTTTGACAGCTAGGGTGAACTCTGCAAAAATAATTTCAACTGTGAGATTAGCATTTTGAGAGTCGCTTATGACTCGAACATCTTCTACTAGGAGCTGATCATTGGTGCTGACTTCCCCTGTAAAAACATTCCTGAAATAATCCACCACTACATTGCACATTTCGTCATGGTTATCGATCACTACATTCTCATTAGTAACAAGATGAGAAATATGATTGATTTTCTTTCTCTTTGAGGCTACAGCATGAAAAAATTTAGAATTAGTGTCCCCTTTAGTCAACCAGAAAGCTTTAGCTCTCTGTTTCCAATACAGTTCCTCGTGTAATAGTAATTCCTCCAATTTCCTCTTCTCCTTAAAGTAGCTTTTAACCCCTGCTTCATCACTTCGATCAACCAGAGCATTAAGAATAGCTTTTTGTTTTTTGATTTTATCTCTAAATTTATGGAAAAACTTTCTACCCCATTTTACCATAAAGGAAGAAATAGATAACAACTTTGGAAGCAAATGAACTTTTAGGAATATCATTCCAGTAATTAGCAACCTCCACTTTAAAACTCTGTTCATGTAACCAAGTATTTTCAAATTTAAATCTAAACTGCTTCCTAGAGAACTCAACATGCATAGGCTCAAGCATAATAGGGTCGTGATCAGATTTAATAGAATGAAAAACAGATAGCTTACAAAGAGGAAATTTTCTCCAGCATAAAGCATAAGCAAAAGCTCTATCCAACCGTTCTCGCACCCAATTTTTTGTTCCCTTACTCTTCTCCCAAGTATAATCGCCCCCCATCAAGTCTAACTCCACGAGCCCACAATCTTCAATAGCGGCTTTAAATCCATCTAATAACGATTGAGGATGCACATGAGGACCAGATTTATCATTAGCAAACAACATGTCATTAAAATCACCATATATGCACTAGGGAATGTTATCTTGCTTCACCAGACTTCTGATAAAGTTCCACGACTCCTGACGCCGGCTCCGTTCTGGAAATCCATAAAAGCAGGTCAACCTCCATGTTACAACCGATCTCTCCATCACATGAACATCAATATGGTTATTCGAATGATCAACAACTTTACAGCCAACAGACCGTTTCCACATTTTCTCCAAACCACCCCCTCTCCCTACTCTGTCTACTACAAAAAAAATCAAAGAAGCCAAACTTTTCCACTAACTCTTTTATTACTTTCGACTCAACTAAAGTCTCTGATAAAAACACAAAGTCGGGGTTATGAGATTTCAAAACATCTCCAAAAATTCGAACTGCACGGAGGCTCCCCATACCTCTGCAGTTCCAACTTAAGAAATTCATAATGGACGGCTAGCTTGAATTGCAAGCGTAACCATATCAGATTTGTTGGATACTGTATAATCAACATCAGAAAATGCAGTTTCCTTATTTTGCTCCATACTGTAACTAGTCTCCAGTCCTGGCAATCAATCGTCTGTGTCCATACTAGCTTTAGACTCTGGCCCAGTACGTTTTCTTTTCCTTTCTTCAATATCCAGCCCATCATCCTCCTCTAAACCCACCCCATAGTTCCCCTTTTCTATTAAACTAGGCCCATGTAAATAGTTCCTGCATTGTGTTATCATTAGAGATTTATTTTTTAAAATTTCCCCCCTATTACTCCTACTATCGCGCCTCCTTTCTGCATCCTTATCATTATCTCCTGATTTATCTCCCTGAAAAATAGGCCAGTTATTTTCCCGACCAACTCTCTCCGTCCATCCAACGTCGTCCTCCTCCCTTAACCATTTACTACCTTCCTGACCACCTCTACGGGATTGTGCGCGTAACCACGTCCCCCACTCCTGAATGCCACCTTCATTCCTTGCATCTATGAACTTCCGGCAAAATCTTTCTATATGTGTAACCAAACCACAAGCAAAGCAAAAGTCACCTAATCTCTCATATTTGCATGAAATTACAAACTCCGTTCCATTCTTCCTTTTGATTTTATTCTTCCGTTTTAACGCCTTTCGAACATCCAACCTTATTTTGATTCTCATACATTCCCTCTATATACTACTGTTATTCTTAGGATCATATGCAATGAATTCGCCAAAAAAAATCTCCCAACTGGTGCCCTACAGCCTCAGACATGAACCCACTCGGCAAATCATGAATCTGGATCCATATATTTAACCACCACAAAGGGACCTTTAATGGGTCTTCTCCTGCAGGTATCGGTTCCAATAAGAGTATTGCGTTGTCAAAATTCCACGGTCCTCCGTTCATCACCCACGACCTATCTTCTTTATGATAAAACTGGAACATATAGATGCCTGACTCCAGTTCTTTTATATTGATTCCCATCGTAGGTTTCCATATGTCGGCAATTTTCGTCTTCATGGCTCTCGTATTGATGTTCTTCTCCGTTAAAAACCTACCAACCAAGCGTAAATCATACTTATTGACTTCCTCCTCAACATCACCTTCAAAGATCAGGTCTTCGTTCTCCTCGTACTCCACACTAAGATCTGCTAACTGCTCATTGAGATTCTGATAGCGTGCCATTGAATAGAGAAACTCGCACTAATCTGATAATCAGATAAGGAGAGAAAAACCAACTCTCACATGAATGAATGGATAGAAGAAAAAAAATCTTAAAGACGAATTATTAAAAAAATTTGTAGTCGGTTTGTAGTCTGGTCCTCCATAGTTTGGTCATCCAATCTCTAACCGTTAGATCTTTTAAATTAAATTAATGAGAGCAATTTGATATAATACTAAATATTTTTTGGTATGTTGTGATTTTAATTAATTGTCCTTACTTAATTGTACTTCGTGTTTTTACTTAATTACCCTTACTTATTTATAAAAAATATTATTAAATTATAATATTACTTATTAATAACCAATTTCCTTTTACGCCTAAAATATATTACTTTTTTTTATTTTTTCTGAAAAATTCCCTTACTTTTTCAAAAATATCACGGGCAATTACCATTTTTAACTAAAACAGATAAGCTTTTTATTTTTGCTTACTAAGACCTCTCATTTTCCAAAAATATCACAGATAGTTTCATTTATTAAAATAAAATAATAAAATAATAATTGTTAATAACTAACCAATTACATATTTTAGCCAAAGTGTATATTTTTTTATATTTTCTAACTAAAATTTTTACTTTTCTGTTTTTTCTAACTAAAACCTCTCATTTTCCAAAAATATCACGGGCAGTTCTTTTTAATGAAATAAAATAATAATATTTATAATTACAAATAACTAACCGATTAGCTTTTTTTTCCCAAAGCGTATATTCTTTTTTATATTTTCTAACTAAAATTTTTCCTAAGTAAAATCTCACATTTTTCAAAAATATCACATGCAATTTCATTTAGTAACATAAAATAGTAATATTATAAATACTAATAATTAACCGATTACCTTTGTTAGCCAAAGCGTATATTCTTTTTTATGTTTTTTAACTAAAATTTCTCCTTTTCTAAAATTATCGCAGACGATATCTATCTATACTATACTATTATATAATAGACGAAACATTGAAAGTGTTGATTTCAATTTTCGATAATTTATTCTATTTAATCTATTTATCTGTACTATTATATAATAGCCGAAACATTGAAAGTTTTGATTTTCGATTTTCTCACATATATAAGATAACTACAAACTCTTTTAATTATACTTTACTTAGAATTAAAAAACACGACCTTTTTTTAGAAATTATTTATATTTATATATATTACAACAAAATATATTGATAATTTTGACAGTTATCTTTAGTGACATGCTTACTAAGCTAATAAACTATTATAAAATCTATAAACAAATTTAGATTTAAAGTATTAAAGTAGTACTTTTAATTCTTTTTAAAAAGGTAGCATTTTGAGAAGTATTAAAATCTCAAAAAATTTAAAAATAAATTTAAAAATTAATATTAAAGTCGTATGTGCGTTGCACGGGTTATAGGCTTGTAATTATATTTATATATACCGCATATATGGGAGGCTAGAATGCCAATTGTAAATCCCACATATATGGGATACGTATTTAGTACCCAAATGAGGACTGTTAGGTCCTGATAAGTTTGTAGAAGGGGGGTTAAATACAAACTATACTGTTTTCTCGAATTTGTTCGGTTCGTGAAATAATAATCCAAGAACAACACTAGTACAGATTTAGCTTTTAGCGTCGGTCAAATACACATTTAGCGTCGGTTTTCTGGCGTAGTATATGTAGGGAACGCTATAGGTATATATTTTAAGCGTCGGTTGAATAGGCGACGTAAAAAATTGGCTATAGCGTCGGTTATTTAAAAAACCAACGCATATTATCCGACTATGGCGTCAGTTGTGTGAAAAAACCGACGCATAAAGTGTGTTATAACGTAGACTTGGCAAAATGGGTCTGGATCCGAAGAACCGAACCGAAATTCATAGAACTGAATCCAATTTTGTATCCGAATTAGTTAAACCGATAATTATCTGAAAACCAATTTGAACCGATCCGAAAATTATCCGAACCGAAAATTTAACCCAAAATTATCCGATCCGATTATAATCCGATCCGATCATAACCAAATAATAAATTATCCGAACCGAATATGATTCGAAATACGAGATCCGATTTAAATCCGAACTAAAAAAATGGTGAATTCAGTTTTAGTTGAGTTATGATATTTACAGATCATAATCCACATATATTAGGCCACTTTTAATTCAATAAATTAATCTATTTATAAGCAAAATTCTTAATTAGAATAATTTCATGTCAAAAATATCATAGATATTTAATCAATATTTTTGAAAAAGTACTTTATTTTATATAAATAAATAATATATTTAATAATAAGATATTTTTAAAGTATTACAAATTAAAAAAAATGAATGAGTAATGATCCGAAAAGATCCGAACCGAATTTGATCTGAACCATATTCATCCGATTTTAATCCAAATTTCATCCGATTTTAATCCGAATTAGACCCGAACCGAATCAAATCCGATCTGATCCGAACTATACCAAAAATATATCATAACCGAACGTTAATCCGATCCGAGATTTATCCGATCCGAAACCGAACCGATTATCCGATTTGCCAGGTCTAGTTATAAGCGTCGGTCATGTTCAATAACCGACACCTAAAGGCATGCTTCAGGCGTCGGATTTCTCCAGAACCGACGCCTAAAGTCCAATTTTTTTTTAAAAAAAAATCTTTAAAATTTCAGTCCATGCCAACAAACACCTTGTTATACACAATAATATACAATAAAATTCACAATATATGATACAAGCATCACCAGTAGCCAGCCGAGACCACAAAAGGTAATAATATTCATACTAACATGCTTGGTAACATAGACAAATTACTACTACTACAACTTGCATTTACATAACTTCCTTCTACAACTTTCTGCTTTATCCAATCTTCAGCTTCACTGGAGAGATGCCTCCACACACACCACATTCTGCTCCTCGAACTTCAAGTTCACGAGAAGCCTTATGCTCACCTGATCTGCCAGTTAAATGGAAAATATAGATTTCAATAAACGGGTAGTATTGTGGTAACCATTAAAAATAAAAAAATGAGTAGCAATCACTAAAGAGATAAGCCAAACAGGATATAGAGAAGTCCGAAAAGTACCAAAATTTTAGAGGCAAAAACAAGACGTGCATGATGCAACTTAAATAAAAGACAACCATATGCACAATATATTTCTTCAACACATCCACCCTAAAATTAGATGATAAGTTAGGTTTACATGCGTCTATTTACTAAAGCATATGCCCAATGAGAGTTTCATTTACATGTAGCATCATTCAAACTACAGCATAAAGAAATATATAGGTAATTTATAGATGTTTTATTCAAGTTAAAAGACAATACATGTCTAAATAGAAAACTATAATACATATCTAAAAAGAAAACTATGACCAATTACATTCCTAAACTATATCTCCCTTCATTCCTGCTGGTGTTCAATCCGCAGAAACACATGGTGTACGTATGTGAACAAGAAAAGCAAATTTAAGGCAAAAAAGAATCATGAAGAAAGTGGCAAAAAGAAAGAAGACTGGACTCTATTAAGGAACAAATTGACAGAAGCACAAAAAGTATTTACAAAACAAAAGGGCGCAACATACATAACATAGCCGGGCGATGAAAGCAACTGAATAACATAACATAAAATTTCTCCAACACATTATCAGATCAAGCCCCAACAACTCTCATCCTTAAACATATATGTATAATATATAGACACAAATAGTAGACTCTTTGTGAAAAAATCAATAAATCCCACTTCAAGAAATAGATAAAGACTTTAAGTTGATCTAACCAAAACTCACGCAACTATAACAAAAAGGTTAACAAGGGCTTTACCTGTCAATTTGAAGCCAGAGATATCACTCAAATTAGGGTATGTTGAACCAATCAATTAGGACATGTGGAAACAGATTAATTAGAGAAATTCAAAAGTCCCCGTGGGAGAGATGCAGAGTTTTGTGATAGACAAGAGTGGCTGGCAGTGCGTCCAGAGAAGTGTAGAGATGGAGGCAGAGAGAGATGATTTATATTCCATGTTATCTGAATAGCTTTAAATTCTAAGTCGTAAGTACCCAACAAATATAAATAAATAAATGAAATTGATTATGAAAATAATAATAATAATAATAATAATAAATATTACTGATTACCAATTCATTCAAAATAAATAGTTGAAAATTATTTAATTGATTTTAGTTGCAAATCGTATTTTCATAAATATTTTTGAAAAATTGTAAAATCATAAAAAGTTTCAACGAAAATTATACTTTTTGATAATTAAATCTATTATAAAAATATTAATTGAATCACTAAAAATAAATAAAAATTCGAAACTAGTGTAGCATTTTTGGAAAAATATAAATTATTTTTTAAAATTTATCATTTGGAATTTTTAAAAAACTTCTTTATTATTATTTTACAATTTTTACTTAATTAAAATACGAAACGTTTAAATTAAATTTTATCAAAATTAAAAAGTTCAATATATTTATACATAACATACTTAATATTTGGTATTAATTAAAATACAAATAGAATATAATTATCCAAATAAAAATGTCAGTTTGTTGCCTTGTTGGACTAATATTTTATTAATATTGTATAATATTCTAAAATTTTGAAAATTTAAATAGTTAATTTTTAAATATTCATAATATATATTTTTATCATATTTTTTTCAAAATAAAATTAATAAATTTCAAATATTAAACTAAAAAATGAAATTAAAATATTAAATTTTTAATAAAGTTTGTAAATGATAATATTGTACATATTTCAGATTCTATAATTTGTGAAAAAAATTAAATTTAATTATGAGATTGTATATTATGATTTTCTGGATTCTCTGAATTAGAGAATTTTACCATAAATAATGTCTCAAGATATCAATGTTTGGGATTGTATTTAAAATTTACAGAGTTGTTAGGAAAAAGCATTGTTTCAAACATCATATTACTGTTTGCTATTTTTTTAACTTGTAAATGTTTTTATGTAGAATATAAAAAAATAATGATTTCGGTGAAGTTTGATGGTAAAACTAACAGCTAATTCCCACAAAAGCTGAAAATTAGCTTTTTTCAAAATAATAGGAGGCCTGCTTTTTCTAAAATTAAGTAACTTTTAAGCCAAAATAATTTTCAGAAAATAAAATATATAATAAAGAATATACAAATAAAAATACATTAAATTTGTCTTACTAATAAAATTAAAGAAAAAGAATTATTATACAAAGACAAGTTGAATATAATAACTTATTATCAATGGTACGGAGAAGCTCCAAAAGAATTATGAAATTTGTGTTTTTAAATTATTAAGCATCATTACTGATCTTTACTAAATAATAAATTTAGTCCATAGTACAACATCAAAACAACTCTAGCATAGTTGGTTAGGAGATTCTAATAGAAATCTTTAAACATGCATTTAATTTTTTATATATAAAAATAATTACACAATTAAAAAAAAAACTTCAGTTACTAATATACATGTAAAAAAATGCTGAGATGCTATTAAAATAAAAGGCTGACACTAAAACTCAATACAGGAGTCGGTTCTATGTGACCGACGCATAAGAGCACTTTTAACAGTGTCGGTTCCACCAATGACCGACACTATAAGTCATTATAGGCGTCGGCATTCAAAAGACCGACGCCAAAGGTCATGTACTAGCGTCGGCATTCAAAAGACCGACACCAAAAGTCATGTATTAGCGTCGGTTAAGTAAAAGACCGACGCTAAAGGTCATGTATTAGCGTCGGTTAAGTAAAAGACCGACGCCAAAAGTCTTTCACAAACACCTACAGCGTCGGTTAAGTTGGAAACCGACGCCAAAAACATGAAAAAGCGACGGTTCTCTAAAGAACCGACGCTATAGGTGCGACGTTGTAGGTTCATTATGTACTAGTGCAAATTAATGCGGAATAAAATGAAACAAAATTCAAGTTTAATATAACTAATATTAAACTTGAAAGGTGTTAAAATTACAGTACAAATTACAAGGAATGATTATCAAACTAATTAAAACAAATTAGAATAAATTCAACATGAATTTATCTAAATTTGTAATAAAAAGATCGAATACTAAAAGTAGTTCGAGATATATTCTAGGGATTATGATCCGCAAGATAGTCACACAACAACAAGTAACTAACTTCTAGTTGTTTAGATTTAACAATACACTCTAGAAATTAATTTCCAGCTTTTAATTCAAGATCGAGTAGTTGTAGTAATGGCAGAGAGTGAACAGATGTTAAATTGTTTTTTTTTCTTTTTGTCTTGAACTTCTATTTGATCTACTACCTTTAATAGAATGACTTTCTAATTTTGGCCTTGTATGACAATCAGTATGACTACTGTTGAACTTGCATGACTTTCGAAAATCCTTCCACTTGTACTAGAATGACATTCGGTATGACTATCACTTAAACCCTTATGACTTTCGGTATGACTTAAAAAAAGAACTACCATGACTTTCGGTATGATGACTATCAAGGATAGTCATACCGGTTCATTTGACAAAGTCATATGAGTGTTTTGAAAGTCATAACAGTATAATATCAATTCTGAATTAATTAATCTTATAATTAATTTAAGGAATAATTTATTCTTGCTGAATTAATTTATTGGATAAATTAATTAACTAATTTATTTAATTAAAAGAGAATTAATACAATTTCTTTGATAGCATAATCATCCTTTGAACCACTGAAAATAATGACGAACTTCCACTGAATGATGTTGACAATCTATGTACTATCTCGTTCATGAGTGACTAACTACAACGATTGTTCTTCATCTTTTGAATTTAAGGTGTGGTTCTTTTTATTTTCCCTTTATCAAACACTGTAACATGTACAATTCCTGTCACACTGTTGAAATCCCTATCATTAAAATAGATCCACTTTCTTGAATACTTCACTGAGTCTTGATCAAATAAATGAACTTATTTCAATATAGAATTACTTCAAGTCTGTAGATTGACTTTAATCTTCATTCTCTTGACTGATATTATCTTCTGAGATTCTTGTGACAGTTTAATTATTATTTACTTATTACATTCTTGTTTAAGTTGAGTCGAATCATCGGTGTTTACCCAGTGCATATGTCTTTCAATCTCCCCTATTTGTTTGTTAGACAATAACAACCAAATACCTAGAGGGTAACTCAACTAATAAACAAAAAAAAAATAAAACTTTAAGAGCTAAGTAAATAATAGAAAGTTTTGGTTTATATTTAACATTGTCAGATTCAAACATTAAAGATAAAATACAAGATAGATGTTCCTATAGACTGAACATATGATTACAATATTGATCCTATCTTGATTTACCTAAACTCTAGACATATTACAATAAAGCTTGAGCTTGAGATCACATGTCTTCATCTCTAATCTCACCTTCTTCAGACTCTGGTAAGGTGCTTATCAAATCTTTGTCAAATACACGATCACTTTCTGATATGAGGACATCTGGTCTGACTAGTTGAGTTGTGACTTTCTTCGGCCTATTCTTCAACTGATGATACCTTTTGATGTTGGCTATGCAATAGTCTTAAATCATATCAGCAACTTAAGTCTTTTCCTGAGTAGCAAACCCAGAAGTCCTTAACATATTTTCCAGATTCACAAGATGCATGGAAGAATACTTCTTCAGTGATTCAGGATCCACACTGCAGGTCTGAATTGCTTTTCCTGTGTAGAATTTGACTTCAAAGGGAGAATGTATGACCTGAGGACTGGCCTTCTTAGCAAATTCCTTGAGTTGATCATGTAGCAATTCATTCAAGTGAGATGTCCTTTTAACTTTGTTCATAAGAACCCAAAGTTCTGACAGTGTTCGGCTTTCAAGAAGGTATACTGCATCCGCCACTGCCTCTATTAACTCATTCGAGGAAGGTGGATGACCGGAAATGGGAAGAATGCTATATTCATATATAGAATTTCTTGAAAAATATGTGACGATGAGTCTGTTTGCAGGGATCATGTTCAGAGTGAGTTATTATATCTATTATTGTTACTAGTTGACTAGATATGTGCCAAGCAGTAGTTTTTACAATTTTACAAGTGTTCTCTCTTTTTTATCGTCTTATTATGATCTTAGCAGAGCTTCGTCATCTTTTTGCGGTTGAACTTGGCGTATATGTAGTTGAATTGGAGAGAAGGGCAATCCAGTTAGCAGTAGAGGAAGGTATATATTGTTTAGGCTAAATTTGGGATACAACAGTAGTTAGCAATGTGAAAGTGTAAACTTTCTTTAAGTAAAGATTATAAATACGACAACTTATTTTATTTAATAGAGGCAGGCGATGCAGAAAGGAAGTGAAGTAATCAAGTAACAAATAACTTGGATTCTGCAAACTAAGCCCTTGATTCGACTAGGAAGACACATTTGGAATCCACCAGAGAATAAACAACCCAAATTTAAATTTTTACATTGAAGTTACTTACTTTATCAAATATGAAAGCATTGTCATAAAAAGGCGTGTTATCTAAAATTCTCATGCCTAAATTGAAATGTTATAGTAAAAAATGGGTTATTTGGGTTGAACGCATGCTTGTTGAAATTATCTGCTACGTGATTTTCCTAGCAAAATAAGTTGAATTTGGAGGAAACAGTTGCATCTCGTATTTTCAGCAGACAAAATTTGAGAATGAATTTCATTTTGATTGCCTAATAGATTATTAAGGTCATTACTCAAATCTGTTTAGTTTTTTAAGGTATTGATACTATTAGGTCAAATACACTATTTTTCTTTTGAATAATCTTTTCAGGTTTCCCCATAATTCAGCTAAGTGATGACAGATGCTATTATGAACATAACTTGGCACGACAAACCAACAAAAGCATGCTAAAATCATTCTTTATTGCAGGAAAAGAGTTGCAAAGAATGAAAGCACTAAAAATCTTGGAGAAATCCGCCCCCACTGTCAATCATTTGCAACAGAATCAACCATCCCAATCCAAGAAACAAAAACTGGGTAATAGTTTCTTACCTAGTTCTGGTTTCTAGTACCATAACTTTCTGTTTTTTGAATACCTAGTTATCTTTCATGTATTGTCATGTTTTTTTGCACACAGCCCTTTAAAAGGAAATTACCTTATTTTGTTATTGTCAAAGTTCTTATTACATGATTTGTATATTAAGTGTAAATTAAGTAAATGATATAATGGTAAATTTAGTTTTTACGAAAATTTCATTTAATTAGAGTGTCCAAGCTGCCCCAGTGGTAAGGGGCCTATGTGTTGATCCAAAGCAGGGCCGGCCTTAGGGTAAGGTCACCAAGGTGAACGCCTAGAGCACCACACTCATGAGGGGCACCAAAATTTTATAAATATATATATAGTATAATTAAAAAAATTATGAATACATAAGAAAAAATATTAAGGAGTTCGAGGGGCACCAAAAAGTTCATACATTTTTTAGCTTTCTAAGTTGAAATATCATGAAAATTAGCAATGATCATCATATTATGAGTATTGGCTTGAGTCAGAAGTGCATATGGAGAATATTGAAAGAATTGTTAAGATTGAACAAAATTGCATCAAATAAGAGATAGAATGTATGGACTGGTCCTAATCTTGATAATTATAACAATGAAAACTATTGCGCAATAATTTAGCATTTCGTGGAGACAAAAAGAAGATCAATAAAATAAACATAAGAACGGATTATTTTGTAAATATAAAATGATGCATGCTTGCATAATTTGATCCAATAATGGAAAAGAATGTTAGATTGGTCAAGGTAGATATATTGCATAAACATTATTTGAGGCATAAAATTGAAAATAAGTTAGTTAAGTACTAGCAAATGATATCTTAAAGAAAATCTTAAAAGCGAGATACTTTGTTCTTATTTTAAATTGTACACTTGATAAAATTCGTGTAGAACAAATGACTCTCGTGATTTGGGACTTCTATTTTTATGTGACTCCAAAAAATGTTGTAGAGTTCTTCCTACAAATTGTAATAGTTGAGATATAAAAGGGTTTAAACTCTTTAGCAAGTTTGAAGAGATTTTTAGTGATCTTGAATTCGATAAAATAAAAGTATAATCGAGTCCGAGCTCGAGCCGAGCCGAGTTTGAGTTCGAGCTTATCGAGCTCGGCTCGAGTTTTAATTGAGCCTAAAATTCGGTTTGAGCTCGAGCTAGAAAAAGGGTTCGAGTCGATTCGAGCTAATCGAGCTCCCGAGCTTAGAAAAGCTCAAATCAAATTACAGCCTTATGTATAAGGGGAACCATTTTCTAAGTTGGTCTAGGGCATCCAAATTTCTAGGGCCTGTCCTGATCCAAAGGATCACGAATTCGACTTACATCTCCAACTAGCAAAAAAATTTCATTTATTTTGAACTTGTCGGGAATCAGGCTATGTTATCGGTTTAGAAACTGATTCCAGATTTCCATTTTTGGGCACCAAAAAAACTAGTTTATCTATTATAGAGAACCAGGGGAAAGTAGGCATAGTAAGTAACTAGTTTTTCTATTATACTCATTAATGAGTATACTACCTGTTATCTTTATCCTCCTATTTCTTGTCAAATGGATGAGAAGAAGATGAGATCATAACTTGCATGGCTTATCTTGATAAGCTCGGGCAACTATGTTACCAACAATGAGTAACCAGCAGGCCAGCACAAAGACTTCATAATACTTTACATCCTTCAACTTTCAATATGTCCCACTTAACTTATAGTTTCAAAAATACATTTTGTATCACTAAACTTTTAATAAGTAACACTTTTTTGATCAACTGGTCAGATTTTCTAGCAATTTTTTCATAGTTACATTTCACTTTTGTCATCTTCAGTCGTTATAAATGAATAAATATACAATTGCATTTCACTACAACAAATCTGGCCAATTATGACGGAAAACTTATGACGGAACCGCTGGGCGCCAAACTTATGACAGAATTACAAATCTGTCGTAAATGTGACCATTTACGACGAAAAACTTATGACGAAATTGTTGGGCGCGCCGAACTTATGACGGAATTACAAATCCGTCGTTTATCTGACCATAATTTGTTTACCATAATTTTTCAACGGCCTCTCGTTCTTAATTTATAAAGTCTGAAAAGGGTATACTTTGGGTTGGGTCGGTTTGGGTTATGAATTATGATGAGAATCAATAGAGATGCTCTATTTCCATATTTGAAAAGGAGTTGCAGAATTGCAAAGTTTAGTAGAATCTGCAAATGTATGCTTAATTTCACATATTTGAAAGATTCATATAGAACACTAAAGGTGAGTGCAATAAAAAGCTGAGTATTAGGTAAATATTTTTTAGGACATGTAGCAAAAGCCAGATCATGTTTCAAATAGAAATGGAAGGTAAATTATAATAAGATGAATAAATATTACACTACAGTTAAACCTCGATAAATGAATATTATTGGGATGAAAAAAAAATATTCATTTATCAAGATTAAAAATGCATTGTTTATATTTTGTTGAGATCGAAAAAAGTATTCATTTAACGAGATTATTCGTTTATCGAAGTTCTACTGTATTTGACACATATAAAATGTAAGTAGAAGAACAGGTAAATAATAATAATAATAACATAAATAAATAGATAAATAAATAAATTTTACACTATTTAACGCATATAAAATGAAAGCAGAAGAACAAAATTACCGAACTAAGGGTTGCTCATATCCTCTTACAAATTTCTATACAACCACTCTAATTGTGGGATACAGTCCCCAAGCACTAGGCTGCCTGCAAATATTACAGATACAAAAATTACCTCAAAGAATCAGAAATTAATATCAGTTACTTTCGAGCCATTATCTTAAGAATCATAAGACATAGTATATGTGTATTAACTAAACTATTTGCTGGTTTGGTTGGGATATCTCGAAATAATCAAAACCCAAACTCAACCTATTAAAATCGAGCTATATAACCTTCGGACGTATAACTAAGTTGGTGAGAGCAATGATTATTGATCAAAACATTCAAGATTCGATTCGTAGAGGTGTGGGGAATTTTCCCACACTCTAGGTTGAAGGACCACCATTATAGTCTTATCGCTAGTCCAATTTACCTGTCACGTGTTGACTCTGAAACGTTTTTGGTTTGGGTTAGCTGAAGAAAGGGTTAAGTTGGTTGGTTTGATCGATCTATGTACACCCTAGGGTATAATTTTATAGAGACAAATTTTCTCATCATAAATAAATAAAGGTGTAAAATTTGAATTTCATCGAATTTAATTTATATCGGGGATTCAATTGATTATAATTCAGTAAATATGATTTTTATTTATTTCTCCGCACATATACGGAGTTTTAAAAAATGTTGAAACTTAGAGCCCGTTTGGCTGGGACTTATAATGCTCAGCTTAAAATTATTTTTGACTTTAAGTTAAAAAATATATATTTATGTAATAAGTCAGAAAATAACTTACGTTAAAAAAAATAGCTTAAAGTCAGAATTTGGTATGAGATACTTTTTTGAACAAATTTTATTTTTTTGATGATTTTCTTTAATAAAAATTAATATTATCATTCAAATGAACACTTCATTTAATTTATTTTAAATTTTACATTTTTAATAATTTATAAGTTATATATATTGCAAAATTACCTAAAAAACTTTTAATTTAAAATTTTCACTTTTCACTTTTCACTTATCACATTAAACAAATTTAAGTTATAAATGATTATTTTAAGTTAAGCAAACAGGCTATCTACAAGGGTTATTTCACAATATACAATATTAGATATAAATAACTTTTGCGAAATCAGGATTCGAGAAATGAAAATTTTATCATTTCTGTGGGGGTGTTCAGCATAAAAAACCATGTCAAAGTTTTTCAAATTTGATGTCCTAAAATAATTGATGGCAAGATATACAAGCCGTCCGTCGCGTCACGACAAAGTGTACAACTTGGGTATTGTAAGAGTACGACATTAGCATATCCATTATGCCAAAATAATCAACGCGTGCTTGACATATTTGCATATCTGATGTATGACCTTCTATTATAAAAAGATGAAGAATATTCATATGTTCACGATAAATATTGAGCATAATATTTTATAATTTAATTTAAATAATAAACGTTGTGCAAAACAAATTTTGTCTTTCAATTTAGACTCCAAGCGTAAAAAACTAAAAATTAATCGATGAGACATTTGTTTAATAAAAGTCAATTGTATTGATGATATTATAAATATATAATTTGTAATTCGTTATTTATTATTTTATAATTTTGATTTCACTTTTTTCTCTATTTCGAATTATTATACACGTAATTTTGTGTTAGTATATGTTAGTTAGATAAAAACAATAATGTTCTCTATAATTACTCTTTAATTATTTTAAAAATAATAAGAGACATGTCAATTTTGTCTTTTCCCTTCTTTTTGTTACATTTTTTTTTTGAAACGTAAATAATTTATTAATCAAAGTTCATACGGCATCTACAAAAATAATTAAAATTGAATAAACACGTAGTAAAATAGATTAAATCAGGGTTTCCTTTCATCCAATCTATGATTGTTGATCATATCTTCAATTATAGGTATTGCTCAAATATGCATCCTTTTAATCAATCGATCTATTGTAATTGTGAGGAACATATATATCTGATTTGACAATACGTATTCGAACAACTAACATGAACCAAAATAGTACGAAAACAAATATAAACGAACACTTCGAGAAAACAAAACCCAATATATGTAGGGGTCTAAATGAGTCGAGCCGAATCGAACTCTCAAGTGATCGTGTATTATTTGTCAAAAGATTACCGAACTCGAGCTCGAACTTTAATCGAGCCAAAAATTATGTTGGGAGTTTAGTTCGTTAAGGATAAATGTTGTTCACTAACGATTCACGAACATCTCGTGAACATAGCTCACGAGCTTTCTCACGAGTTTGTGCTCGTGAACAAATCATGAACATTAGTCACAAAAAAAATCGTATCACATGTACTACTCAGTCTATTATTATTTTATATACTATTTTCACTTAGTAATAAAAATTATCCATTAATATTATATAATATATAATTAAATTATCTACTATAACATATATACAATCCAAAAAATGGAGTCCAATTATTTAAAAAAGTTTAACATGCCTACTTATTTTTTCTTTAGCAAATGCAATTAATCTATACTATCTATACTATAACCAAAACATTGAAATTTTTTATTTTCGATTTTTGATCATTTATTCTATTTAATAAATAATACTATAATACAATATAATTTTCAATTATACTATATAGTTCTATTATTAATACAAAAGAAAATAATATAAAAATAATAATTTTACTATGAAAGAAATATTATATTATATTAAAAGATGTCCGTGATTCGCACGGGTTATAAGCTAGTATATATTAATAATCAAACGCCTGTATGACTCGGGCAATCGAATATGTTTACGAGTTATTAGTGGACTTATATATCGAGTATTTTCATTACTTACTTATTGGACTTTTCACGAACACATAACGAACATGTTCACGAACTAATGAGTCAAACTTCATAAAGATCAAGTTCCGCTCGTTTATCAATCGATCCTTAAAATCGTGTTCAGGATCAACTCGTTTATGAATCGAAACGAATCTGAACCAAGTTTTTTTCGAATCTAACACTGAGTCATTCACGAGTGCATCGACTCATTTACAATCCTAAATATATGGGTTGAAAATACCCACCAATAGGCTATTATAACTCTCAATAAAGAGAGAGATTTATTAGAACACAAATTGAAATTGAGAGAAAACAATAAAGATAATAAGCCCCATAAAGGTTTTTGTTACATAAATATACTCTACGAACATTTTAGTTAGACATTATGATTTTTTTTTTTTGACAAATGATATAATTTTTTATTCCTTAAGAATCAATAAATACCCACGTACAAATTATGTGAAAAAAATATTCAAAAACTTATGATGGCGTTTTTAGGGCATGAGCTCTCAGTCTCAAAATAATAGTGAATCTCATTTGTTTTACAACGTAATTTGAAATCATGAATATTAAAATTGCTTTGATATATATTATTCAATTATTTTTCTTTCAATAATTATATAAATGTCATCTAGTAATCTGAAACTGATATTTTCATTTTCCTTTAACTTACGTACACGCAAAAGGAGTAAGATTATAAAATATGATCACAAATCATCAATATTTATACTATCAATACTATTATATAATAGACGAAACATTAAAAGTTTGGTTGATCGGTATGGTATATTGTGATTTTACTTAATTGCTCGCATTTTGGTTGGTCAGTATGGTACGTTGTGATTTTACTTAATTGCCCTTAATTAATTGTACTTCGTATTTTTACTTAATTAACCTTACTTATTTATAGAAATATATTACTAAATAATAATATTACCTATTTATAACCAATTACCTTTTTCACCTAAAATACATTATTTTTTTCTATTTTTTTCTAACAAATTCTCATACTTTTTCAAATATATCAGGGGTAATTACCTTTTTTAACTAAAACATGTTAATTTTTCTATTTTTCCTTACTAAACCCCCTCCTTTTCCAAAAATATCACGAATAAACCTTTAGTTATTTATTTTTAAACCTATTTTAATATTATAATTATTTTTTAAAAGTTTACCTATTTTAACATGTCTACTTATTTTTCTTAACAAATGCAATTACTAAAAATATTAAAATATAAATAATCAAATACCTATTTATAACCAATTAACTTTTCAGCTAAAACACATTATATATTTTTTTCTAACAAAGCCCCTTTTCTAAATATATCACGGGAAATTGTCTTTTACAATTTAATTTTTCTATTGCTCTCACTAAAATCCGTTCTTTTTCCAAAAATATCACAGGAAACCTTTTACTTATTTATTTTAAAACGTATTTAAATACTTTTAATTATTAAATTTTAAAATCTCATTTTCCAAAAATATCACGGGCATTTACCTTTTTAAACTAAATATATGTTACATTTTTTATTTTTTCTTACTAAAACCCCTCATTTTTCAAAAAATATAACGGGCAAACCCATACTTATTTATTTTAAAATTTGTTTTAATGTTTTTAATTAATTAAAAGTGTTTAGCTATTTTAACATGGCTACTTATTTTTTGCACAATTATAATTAATAAAATATTAAACAAAATAATAATAAAATAACAATTAACAATCCCTGCATCGCACGGGTTTTAACCTAGTATTATTAAAGTCGAAACATTGAAAATTTTGGTTTTTGGTTTTCGGTCTTTTATTCTATTTAATAAATAATAATATATATATAAATAGTAGCTAGATGATTGCCTTTTATAATTAAAATATTGTTTTTCTAACAAAATCTACTCTTTTTCCAAAAAATATCATGGCAATTATTTTTAAAACATATTATCTTTTATATTTTTTATCACTAAAATATCTGTTTTCCAAAAATACGAGGTGCAATCCTTACTTAATTATTTTAAAACCTATTTTAATACTCTATTTAATAAATAATAAAATAATATAAAAATAGTAACTATCTGATTGCCTTTTTAAAATAAAAAAAAAATAAAAAAAAATCTAATCTTTTTCCAAAAATATCACGACAATTATCTTTAAATTAAAATATATTATCTTTTATATTTGTTATCACTAAAATCTTTATTTTCCAAAAATATGAGGTGCAATACTTACTTATTTATTTTAAAATCTATTTTAATATTCTATTTAATAAATAATAAAATAATATAAAAATAGTAACTAGTTGATTGTCTTTTATAGTTAAAACATTTTTTTCTAACAAAATATACTTCTTTTCCAAAAATATAACGGGCAATTACCTTTAAATTAAAACATATTATCTTTTATATTTGTTCTCACTGAATCTTTGTTTTCCAAAAATATCACGGGCAGTTATTTTTTTAATTAAAATATGTTAGTTTTTCTATTTGTCTTTATTACTTTTATATTTTTTCTCACTAAAATCTCTATTTTCCAAAAATATCACGGGCATTTACTTTTTTTTAATTAAAATATGTTAGCTTTTTTATTTGTCCTTATTATTGATATTATTTTATTAAATAATAAAATAATATTAGTAATGCCCCATTTATATTCATCAGCCTCATTTCTATTCTTGTTTATTTTTTCTATGTTCCAATTAATATTTAATTTCTCATTTTATAATTTATCATATTAATTTTTATTATTTATTTAATATTTTCCGTTCCCATTAATTTTTTTAGTTTTTCATATTTTAATTTCCTTTGATGGCCCGTACCTTGCACAGGTTATAAGCTAGTCAATATACTTATATAAAGTAAAGGAGAAGACGGGGGCGTTGAGGCGGCGGCTCTCAGATCGCTTCGTTGTATTTTTCTAATTTTCTCAAATTTTTGAATTTTTAATATTAATAATTACAACTTCCTTTATTATTTTTGATTTTGTAGGAAGAAATTGAAACATTACAACTTCCTTTATTATTTTCGATTTTGTAGGAAGGGATTTGTAGGATCTTTTGATTTTGTAAAAAGGGATTTGTAGGATCTTGTGTTAATAATTACAATTTTATTTTATTATTTGATAGAACTTTCTTTTATTATTTTCAAACTTGTAAGAATAGAGAAATTTGAAAATTACAACTTTATTTATTAATTTCGATATTGTACTCAAATTTGTAAGATCTAATGTTGATTTATTTATTACTTTCGAACTTTTAGGATCTAATGCATTAGTATTTAGAAGTTTCTTTAATTATTTTCAATCTTGATAGAACTTTATTTTATTATTTTCAAATTCGTAAGAATGGAGGAATTGGAAAATTGCAACTTCCTTAGTATTTTCGAATTGGTAGGATAGTATGTTATTTAGAATTTTCTTTTATTATTTTCAATCTTGATAGAACTTTCTTTTATTATTTTCAAATTTGTAAGAACGGAGGAATTGGAAAATTAAAACTTTCTTATTATTTTCGGATTTGTAGGGTCTTATGTTAATAATTACAACTTTTTTCATTATTATTATTTTCAATCTTGATAGAACTTTATTTTATTATTTTCATATTTGTAATAATGGAGGAATTGGAAAATTATAACTTGCTTATTATTTTCGAATTTGTAGGATCTTATGTTAATAATTACAACTTTTTGCATTATTATTTAGAAATTTCTTTTATTATTTTCAATCTTGAAATCTAGATAGAATTTTCTTTTATTATTTTCAAATTTGTAATAATAGAGGAATTGGAAAATTACAACTTCCTTATTATTCTCGAATTTGTAGGATTTTATGTTAATAATTACAACTTTCTGCATTATTATTTAGAAATTTCTTTTATTATTTTCAATCTTGATAGAACTTTCTACTTTTAACTTTTGAACATAATGGATTTCCATGTTATTCATCTTACAACCACCTATAAATTAAAGGTCATTCATAACAAAAAATCTACACCGAAACTTTTTTACCTAGCTCCAAATTTTTACAATCATCTTTATAATCAATATAACTACGGACTACATCATGTTGGATGTTTTGAACGACAGCAGCTATATCTGGATGGTAGAGTATGAGTGTGTAGAACATGGGAGTCTATTAATTCAAAAACTAATGAACAAATCAGTCTTGACATGATTTTGATCGATGAAAAGGTTAATAAATCAATATATTTGTAACTTATTAGTTTGTCAAATTGTATGATATTATAAACTTTTCTATGATATGTTGTATGACAGGAAAATTTGATCTATGCTACGATCTGAAGCTTTTGATCTCTTGGTTCAAAGATCTTTTAGAGGAAGGCTTTGTGTATAGCATCAAAAATCTAAAAGTTGTTGCAGCTACTAGTGGATATAGACCACTATCACATGGGTCTAAATTACTCTTCATACGCATAACGCCCCCTAATAAATTGGAAGAAGACATCGTCAACATATCACCGCATGGATTTCAGTTCATATGTCCAGATCTGATTGTTGCACGTACTAATAACATCGACATACTTTCATGTATTTTGATGCAGTAATATATTAGATTAATATATAAGTAATAGTAATATAAATGCAAGTTAAACTTCAAACTACATGTTCTAATATAATCTTTTCTATATTGATTTAGATGTTGTGGGTTGCTTGACTTACGTTGGTGGGATTGAGGTTGTTAAAAGTTGATGGAAAAAAGAGATCTCAAAGGTGACAAATTAGTAAGTTTTGAATTAATTTTAATTTTGATATCATTGTTAATTAACTTTTATTGTTCTTCTAATTTTATATTACTACATTGCTTAATGATATTTATCTGATTTGTTTTCTTGAACAACTCCATCACCAGTACCATAACTTTGTGGGAAAAGTTGGCTGAGATGATTGATACAAATTTATACAAGGAGACTCTATATAGTATTTGTCAAATCCGCTGAGATTAAAAATTTTAAGATTAATTATCTTTACTAATTTTTTTTATAATATACAGTTTTAGAATGTTTTATTAGAAATTACACATATATAAATTACACATATATGAATCTTATCGATATAAATTTTCTTTTATATATATGTGGAAATGATATCGGTCCAAAAAAAAAATCAAACTATATAAATAAAAGGAATTTGTAAATAATTTATAATATTACCTACCCAAATGCAAATTTTACAAAATAGATTTTATTTGATAGTTTAAATAATTTTTATTTAATTTACATTTTTTATTCTAATATTCTTTTTCTTAACAAATATATTCTAATGCCGCCGTGACTTAGTAACCTAGTACTTATATAAAGGAGAAGGCGGGGGCGGTGATGTGACGCCTCTCAAATTGTTTTGATTTATTTTTTTAATTTTTTCAATTGACTTTAAAATCTTTACTAATGGAGGAAACTAAATATACAATTATAATATTTTTGCCTTCAAAATCTTTATTAATGGAGTAAACTAAATTTACAATTCTAGTATTATTGCCTTTAAAATCTTTACTAATGGAATAAACTAAATTTACAATTTTAATAGTCTCCTAAATTATTTTATTAGAAAGTATCTTAATTGCCTTTTAAATTTTTAGTATTGGAGGAATGTAAATACGAAACTAAATATACAATTCTAATATTCTTGCCTTTAAAATCTTTACTAATGGAAGAAACTAAATTTACAATTTTAATAGTCTCCTAAATTATTTTATTAGAAAATATCTTAATTATCTTTTAAATTTTTACTAATGTAGTAAAGTAAATATACAACTTTAATATTCTTGCCCTTATAATATTAGATAAATTCTCAATTTTCTTCCTACTATTTTTCTAACGGAGAAAACTAAATATAGTATGTTAATATTCTCCTAAACGCCCCATGATCCAATCAATATACTTGTATAAAGAAGAAGATCTATTTTTCTAATTTTTTCAAATTTTTGAAAAATTAATGTAAAAGATTCAAAAATATCTCAATTAACTTTAAAATCTTTACTAATGAAGGAAACTAAATATACAATTATGATATTCTTGACTTCAGAATCTTTATTAATGAAGGAAACTAAATATATAATTATAATATACTTGCCTTCAGAATCTTTATTAATGAAATAAACTAAATATACAATTATAATATTCTTGTCTTTAAAATCTTTACTAATGAAAGAAACTAAATTTACAATTTTAATAGTCTCCTAAATTATTTTATTAAAAAATATCTTAATTGCCTTTTAAATTTTTACTATAGGATGAAAGTAAATAGAAACTAAATATACAATTCTAATAACTTTTGTAACTATTGTACTATATGGCAAAAATACAAAAGAAATTTGAAAATCATGTAATTTATATATTAGATTAATGTGTTATATATTAAATTTGTTAATAACGAGAAATCGACATTGTGAGGAAAAATCTTTAAATACCGTATTATATACTAGAATTAAATATTAATATTGTATTATGTATTTTAAAATATAAATTGGAATTTAGATTTTAAAAAAAAATCTAAATAGTAATCAATAAAAAAATATTCAACATAAAATTTAAATAATTATTAAATAATTATCTTTTTCTATATTTATTCATAATTTTTGTAAATACTCAATACGATACGAAAAATCCAAAAGAAACCTTATATTATAAATATAATTATTTTTTTCATTTGAAAAGAATTTTTGTATAATATTTTTAAATTATTTTACAGAAATTATTATAAGACTGCTCTGAAGGCGCGAATTAGTAAATAATATAGTGAAAATGTTTAAATATCCTGCACAGCTTATGTACCTTCAGTTAAATGATTAAGTTCTATCCAAGAAAATATTGTTTTTTATGAATGTAGATTAATATATTAAATTTTATATATCTATACTATATTATTAAAGACGAAACATTAAAAGTTTTGTAGTGGTCATGAAAGTTTTTGTAGTGTGGTCACTCAATTCATAGCCGTTAGATATTTTTGATCAAATCGATGGAAACCGTTAAATAAAATATTAAATTTATTAGATAGAATATCTTTTCTATTTTTCCTAACTAGAATATCTCATTTTCCAAAAATATTGCAAACAATTTTATTTACTAAAATAACATAATAAAATTATAATTGCTAATAACTAACTCATTACCTTTTTTAGCCAAAGTGTATATTCTTTTTTATATTTTCTAACTAAAATTTATACTTTTCTATTTTTCCTAACTAAAACCTCTCATTTTCCAAAAATATCACGAACAGATCTATTTAATAAAATAAAATAATAATATTATAATTATTAATGACTAACCGATTAGTTTTTTTCCCCAAAACGTATATTCATTTTTATATTTCATAACTAATATTTCTCTTAACTAAAACCTCAAAAATATCACGGACTATTCCATTTAGTAGCATAAAATACTAATATTATAAATCTATCTGTCTATCTATACTATCAATACTATTATATAATAAACATTAAAAGTTTGGTTGGTCGGTATGATACGTTGTGATTTTACTTAATTATTTCGTGTTTTTACTTAATTAACCTTACTTATTTATAGAAATATATTATTAAATAATAATATTACCTATTTATAACCAATTACCTTTTTTCCCTAAAATACATTATTTTTTCTAACATATTCCCCTACTTTTTCAAACATGGCAATTAATGTTAGTTTTTCTATTTTTCCTTACTAAAATCCATCATTTTCCAAAATTATCACAGACAAACCTTTAGTTATTTATTTTTAAACCTATAATATTATAATTATTTTTTAAAAGTTTAACTATTTTAGTAAGTCGATCTACTTATTTTTTCTTAACAAATGCAATCACTTAGAATATTAAAATATAAATAATCAAACACCTATTTATAACCAATTACTCTAAAACACATTATAGATTTTTTCTAACAAAGTCCCTTCTTTTCTAAATATATCACGGGAAATTATCTTTTTAAATTTACTTTTTTTTATTTTTCTCACTAAAATTCATTTTTTTCCAAAAACATCATAGGAAACTCTTTACTTATTTATTTTAAAACGAATTTAAATACTTTTAATTATTAAATTTAAAACCTCATTTTCCAAAAATATCACGGGTATTTACCTTTTAAAACTAAATATGTTACATTTTTTTATTTTTTGTTACTAAAACCCCTCATTTTTCAAAAATATAATGGGCAAACCCTTACTTATTTATTTTAAAATCTGTTTTAATGTTCTTAATTAATTAAAAGTATTTAGCTATTTTAACATGCCTACTTATTTTTTTAACAAATACAATTAATAAAATATTAAAAATATAATAATAAAATAACAAATAACAATCCGTGCATCAAACGGGTTTTAAACTAGTATATATATATATATATATATATATATATATATATATATATATCCTATATATAATTAGTTTAAGGAGGTTAATGTGGTTTGGTCGTCGGGGCTAAAAAAGTCATTTCAGAAGTAGTATTATTGAGGGAAGGGATCAGGTTCGATTCCTCATGACTACAAACTTTAACTTAATATAAATATTAAAGAAGTTAATATAATTCAGTCATAAAAAATTCTATGATTCGATCATCAAAAATTTTTATAAAAAAAATTAACTTAGATTAAAATATTTGTATAATTTTTTTTTTAATATGGTGTAAGGGAGTTTAGATGATTTGGTCGTCATGGTTAAAATAGTAAATTTTTAAGTGGGGCTAAAATAATAAATTTAGCTATTACTAAGAATTGAATAATAAGTTTAACTATTACTTAGAAGGAAAAACAAACTTAATATAAAATGTATATACGAGGATTAACAACAACATAAACTATAAACCCCACTACTTCAATAAATAATTTAATAAAGAACATCACATTTTCTCGGATAGAGACATGAAATGAAAGAATTAGAAAATTATAGTATTTAAATAAACAGAGTGAGAAGTATAAAATTTTAATAACTTAATAATTTAAAAATTGGAAAACATAAATTTGATAAATTAAATTATTAAAAATCAATACTACTACAAAAAGTATTATAAATTTCATTAATCACATTTTATCGGACACAGACATGAAATGAAAGAATTAGGAAAATATAGTGTTTAAATAAACAGAGTGAGAAGTATAAAATTTTAATAACTTAATAATTTAAAAATTGGAAAACATAAATGTGATAAATTAAATTATTAAAAATCAATACTACTAGAAAAAGTATTATAAATTTCATTAATTATTATTAGAAGTTACCATATCATCCATTATTATCTTAACTATATAATTATAAATTACACATAAAAAATTATTATTAAAAGTAAATAAAACAAAATTTCATATTAGGATAAACAAATAAGGTTCATTAAGAACGTTAGTGCTTTACAATGGGATGAATGATGATGAGATGTACACCATTATTCATATTTTATCGGCCATTATTATTTACTCTTACATTTTCTTCATATTTTTATATGGTTGTACATTTACAGTATTTCATGCTGATTATAGGTTTTTTTATTAATAATTATTATATATTTTTAATAAATGAAAAATAATATCATCGCATCTTATTTATAATTTAATTTTCATTTTATTTTGTTTTAAAATTATTGTATTGAAATATAGGTTACAAAAATTTATTACACATCATTATACTAAGTAAAATATAACATAATACAAATAATTTTTTTTAAAGTTAATACAAATATGTTTGGATATATAATTATGTATCAATACATATATTTTTATAATAATAGAATTATAATTGGAAATTTAGTTTGTATTAAAGATATATATACTATTTCTTTACAACTAAATTGAAAATATTTGTAAACTTTTTTTTTTTACCATGTTTCATAGCAAACTTTTAGTTACCAAATTTATCGTTAAATTTTATAGTCTTATTACAAGTTTTCTATTTGAATATGTTTTTTGATTAATTGATTGTATTAACTTGTTTTAAAATTGTTGTGATAATATATGCATCTTATTTGTATAATGAAAACCAAATTTACTTGATTTACTTTTTCTTTTTATATTAATTATAGCTCTAAATTTTATTTAATTAACTTATTATTAAGACAATAATTTAGTTTAATAAATATTTCAATAAAGATTAATATTCCAATATCAAATAAATTTATAGCTTTTGTCTTTGCCATTTAGTAATTAATATGAAATTTATATCTAAATGTCTTGTTATTTAGAATCTTTTCTAAAAATCCATGAATATTTATTCAAACATATTTATATGATGTTATATTTACTTAGTATAGCGATGTTGACTAAATTTTTGTAACCTATATTATAATACTAACTTTATAACAAAACAAAATAAAAGTAGGAAGTAAATATAAAAAGTAGTGGCTTAGAGGATTTTAATGATGGTGTACAGTGTACACTGTCTTCCTCCGGCCATATTGTGTTTGTGAACATAACATTACTTTTTTTTTAATTAATAGTTCTAAATTTTGTAATAACATACGAGAGCGGGAGTGTGATTAATGAAAATATTAACTAGATAAGATTCTTACAAAGTTAAGGATGAAAAGGGCAAGACCTTGAATACCGGACAAATGTGGGTTGAAGATAAGGAACCAAATCTGAAAAATCTAGAACCAGGTCCCCCCAACCAGGTCCCCGGGGGCGGGAGGTCGTCGATAATAATTCACCTTGTGAAGTGGGCTCCTCCTTCCACTAGACAATCAATAGTTCGTCCTCCAAAGTTCCCAGATAAGTTTTTAATTTTATGTGCGTTTTCTCAGTATCACAAAAAAGTTGATTTATAAGTTAAAATGAGTAATTGCCGTGATAAGTTGATGAATTCTTATAAGTTATGCGGGTGTTTGGATAAGTTTACTTATAAGTTAGTTACGAGTTTCTTAAATTAAATTTGAAAAAATAATTATTAAATGCAATCATTTCAACACTTACATTTTAAATTAAAAAAATATTTAAAAACACAAAGGTAAAAATATAAAGTATTAAAAAATAAAGAAATCAAGTAATAAGTCAATAAGTTCAGAAAAATGTACCTCATTATTAACATTCAACTTATCAACATATAAGTTATAAGTTGAGGTCATAAGTTGGGTTAACAAACACTCCTCATAAACTTTTACGGGTTTATAAGCCAAACATGTAATAGTTTTGTTTGTTTTTACTACTTTTTAGTTTTTCCTAATCTGACACCTCTCAATAATTCATTTCACAATAATTGAATTTTTGGTGAACATATCCTCTTGTTTCTTTGTTGGGACCATTTTTATAAAAATCCTTGATTTATTAAAGAATTTTTTATTAATATTCGATTAGTTTTTTAAAATATTTTATCAATTATATAAAAATTCTCAATTAATTTAAAAAGTACACTATTTAAAAAAAATCTCTAATTTATTCTTGATTAATCCTAAATCAATAAATCAATCAATCTATTTCAATTTTCGATTTCTATAACCATGGTTAAGACCAGCACTAATGTATTTCCTATAACAAAACATCGCACCTTACTTGTGCAACTTGTAACAATGGTGGTGGTAGAACCTCAAAACCACTACACGTTTACATCGTAGTAGCACGGCAAACTGGACCAAGCTATAACAGGGACTCCTGCGTTTCACCCCATTGATAACTTTGTCTATTTTCTTTTCTTTCAAGTTTTAGTGTTTTGCGTAGCCATCCATTTTCTTTTCTATTATTTTCTGAATCGCCAAATATTTTTTAAATATTCTGATCCTGTGATTAAGTTTCCAGCGTCGACTCTCGACTAATGGTACAATTCCTGTACATCATTTACACCGAGAAACGAAAATCCCCAACGTCTATTCTTGGTTTAGAGGAGGGGTTCAGGGCCTCCGCAAGTGACAACAGGTAGTCAGTGAGCGGAACTGAGTCGAGTTTTTTATTATTTACTAGTAATTGGTGCTTTGTAACGGTCTTTTTAATATTATTTTAAGAATATTTCATAAAAACATATTTTTAAATAAAAAATAATAATATTTTTAACATAATTTTAAGGTTTCTTTTGGATTGTCCATTTTGTCTTTATCATTCACAAAATTCTGAATAAATTTCAAAAAGAGCAATAGTTTAATATTTTCATAATTATATAATATGCTTCTCTTAATGAACCACACTTTTATTAAACATGTTTCCTTCTAATGAGCCGTTCTCTCGTTCTAATAGTTAAAATGTTTTTTTGAGGCATTCTCTCGTTTAATGCAAATTATTATTACTTGAACAAAAAATTTAGAAAAATATTGAAAAAAAATTAGAACATGAAGAGAATATTAGGAGAATTATAAGGCGGTAATTTAAGTTGAAGAGAAAGTTAAAAAAAATATTACTAAGGTAATTTGACTTGTAAAAAATATTTAGGAGATTTTTAAGATAGTAATTTGGGTTAAGGAGAAAGTTTAGAAAAATATAAGATAATTAAGATTTTTTTCTATTCATTAAATCAAAATTTTAAGAAAATTTAGATAGATAGATTGAAAGGCGCACGCCCTTTGACTTGAAGACAAATATAAACTTGCATTTTATATAAGTAAATGAAAATGCAGGAGAATAGTAAGATGGTAATATGACCTTAAGATAAATTTTAGAATATATATAGAAAATTTAGAAAAATAAGAAGATGATAACTTTAAGTTGAAAAGAAAGTTCAAAGAATATTGATACGGTAAAATGACTTGTAGAGAAACTATAGGAGAATATAAAAATGTTAATTTGGGGTAAAAAGAAAGTTTATGAGAATATTATGTGAATATTAAGATGGTAATGTTATTTTAAGAGAATTTTAGAATATGAAGAGAAAAATAGGAAAAATAAGAAGATGATAACTGATATGAGCTAGAAAATAACCCTAAAAACATAGTAAATGACACATTAATCAGACCTAAGGTGGTCCAAGATTTAGGCCCATTAAGTGAGGCCCGAAAGCATAATTATTTATTAATTTCGTAATTAATAAATGGGGAAAATCTACAGCTCATAAAAGGAGTCCAAAATTGAGCCAACTCCAACTAGGAGTAGCCTCCAAGACATAAAAATCTAACAGGAGTCAGCCTCCTACAAACAAGGATTCACAATCCTGCTCTAAGAAGGTGACTTGACCCTCAAGTCACCTAATTCTACTATAATTCTAAGGCACCAACTGCCTATATAAGGGACCCTGATCCTTCCATCAGAACTACGCTTTTTGGATTGATTCTCAACAATAGTTGAGATACATAGACATCTTGTGAGGGCAGATTTAGTCACGAAACATGAGACCATCCATTATTAAAGCTCGAAAACTCTCAAACCCTAGCATTAAATTCGAAAGTATAGATTTTATTCCACAATATTTGGCGCCGTCTATGGGAAAACAACATCAACCATGACAAATACACGAAGAACAAGTCGAGAAACTCAGACTTCTGAAGGACTTTCTCTTACCTCTGAAACAGAGACTCATGGAACCCAACCGTCGTCAGCTACTGGCACTCAAGGATCGAGTCTCCCCCTCACCACTACTCAAGGACCAGAAATCCCAATTTTGGTTGAAGGGACGAATCCCCTGCAAATGGTTGTTCATGGATCTAATCCTCAAGAGACTATTCTCCAGCAACCAATCACGACATCTCCACTACTTTTGAATGCACCACGCGGCCTTCAACTTCACACCACGGATCTTCCCCAATATACGACTCAAACTCTCGGGATGCCAACCTATGGCATGCCACCTCGACCTACAGTGGGGAGTAGTGGTATTAATCCAACATACCACGAAGCTTATGTGCCCCCTTTCAAGGTTTGGGACCCCTAAATCAACAAACTCAAACTCGACAGACCCCCTTGATTCAAGACTACTCAGGTCCTTATACTGAAGACGAAGATTATAATTCTGATGATGAAAGAGACGTACCCCCAAGAAGGAGGCGTTCATCTCAAACAAATCAGGAACAACCCCAAACCACTAAGGAAAAGATTGTAGTCTATGAGGCAGAGGCTACAAGGCTCAAGAAAGTATTGGCTGAAGAGGAGGCTGCAAAAGCACAAAACCAAGTAACCGGGAGAGTCCCGATGATCAATTTAGATCCTGCACCAAGAAGAACCAAGAGGGCTGAAGCTCCAAAGGGTGATCCTACTGTCTTATTACCCTTAGGAGATCCTTATGATACTACACCACCTTTTACTCATGATATTATGAAAGCTAATATATCCATAAAATTCAAGATGCCAACCATCAAAACTTATGATGGAACAGGAGATCCCGCGAATCATGTGAGAACTTTCTCTAATGCATTGTTGTTAATGATGCAGTCAAATGCAGAGCGTTTCCACAAAACCTGGCGGGCATGGCTCAGCGTTGATATAGTCGTCTCCCCCCCCCCCAATTCTATTGGATCTTTTAAGGAACCGAGAAAGGCGTTTATCAGTCAGTTTATTAGTAGAAGGGTGCATGAGAAGAGTTCTGCATCTCTTATGGGAATCCAGCAGGGTAAGAATGAAGCCTTGAGGGACTACATAAATCGATTCACTAGGGAGGCTTTGAAGGTCCCGGATCTGGAAAACAAAGTAGCAATGATAGCCCTACAGCAAGGAACCACTGATGACCATTTTAAAAGGTCTTTGGCTAAGCATCCACCTGAAAGCATGTTAAATTTATAAGACCGGGCTGGAAAATATATCAAAGCTGAAGAAAACATGAGGAAATATGAACTTGCTGCTGGCGGAAGCGGGAACGCAAAGAAAAGAAAGGAGACTCAAGAATATGATGTTAAGGAAAAGTATCTTAGGACATCAAAGGATTCTGACTCTCCACCTAAAAAGAACAATTTTGGACCAAGGTTCAGGGAGTATGCGAGATTGAACACCCCTAGAAGCCAAATTCTGATGGAAATTGCAAAGGAGGAAGATCTCCGATGGCCGAAGCCACTGAGGACTGACTTGTCTAAAAGGAATCAGAATCAATTCTGTCGATTCCACAAAGAAGTTGGTCATGATACAGATGATTGCAGAAAATTGAAAGATGAGATCGAGTTCTTAATCTGAAGAGGAAAACTCGATAAGTTCACTAAGGATAGGAATCGAGGAAATCAACGAGGAAACTATTAAAGGAAAGACTATGACAAAAGGGACAACGATCAAGATTGTAATCCCAGACCCCGAGGGTCTGTCATCAACATGATATTTGGAGGACCAACTACTGCTGGGTCCTCTCGAAATTCAAGGAAAACTTATGCCCGAGAGGTAATGACTGTTGTAGGAGAAGCACCGAAACGTGCCAATACGGAAATAGCCATAAGTTTTGATGATTCTGACTTGGAGGGTGAAATTTCCCCATGACGACCCCCTGGTCATCATACCTGTGATAGGCAATTCCGAGAAAAAAGAGGGTTTTGGTTGATAATGGAGCTTCCGTAGGCATCTTGTTCCATAATGCTTTCATCAAGATGGGTTACACTGATTCTCAGCTGACACCCTCGAATATGCCCATATATGGATTCAATGGAGTGGAATCAAAGGTGGAAGGTACAATCCAACTCCCTATGACAATGGGTCAAGGTTCGAAGACAACTACCAACTACTCAAATGTTGAACTTTATAGCCATAAAGGCAACTTCAACTTATAATGCAATCCTGGGAAGGACGGGTCTTCATGCATTCAAGGCTGTTGCCTCGAATTACCATATGAAAATCAAGTTTCCAACAAGGAATGAAATTGGTGAGGAGCGAGGAGATCAAAAAATGGCTAGAAGTTGTTATGTGGCTGCATTAAGGCCTGACGGAGTCGGAGGGGGGGGGGGGAAGATTCTCCCTATTGAAGACATGGATACCAGAGATAATGAAGAAAGAAGAGGGAAGCCAGTTGAGGATTTAATTCTAATTCCTTTAGTTCCTGGTGAACCAGAGAAGGTTACTTACATTGAAGCATTGTTACATGAACCCTTGAAGGGCAAGATCATATCCTTTCTTCAAGAAAACAATGATGTTTTTGCTTGGATGACAGCCGATATGCCAGGGATTTATCCCCAATTAATAACTCACAAGTTGAATGTGGATCCCGAAAGGAAGACGGTGAAACAAAAGAAAAGGAACTGTGCACCAGAAAGACAAGAAGCAATAAAGCAGAAGGTGGATAAGCTCTTGGAAGCAGGATTCATTGAAGAGATCCAATTTCCTGAATGGTTGGCTAACCCGGTAATGGTTTAGAAAGACAATGGAAAGTGGAGAATGTGTGTAGACTTCACGAACTTGAATGACGCATGCCCTAAGGATTGTTTTCCCTTACCAAGGATCGATCCTCTAATAGATGCCACGGCTGGGCACGAGATACTGAGCTTCATGGATGGCTTCAGTGGATATAACCAGATCAAAATGCACAAGGATGACATCTTCAAGGTATCTTTCATCACTGACTTTGGTGTTTACTGTTATTTGGTTATGGCATTTGGGCTCAAGAATGTAGGTGCAACATATTAAAGGTTGGTGAACAAAATTTTTGAGCACCTAATTGGAAAGACTATGGAAGTCTATGTAGACGACATGTTGGTTAAAAGCCTCGATAAGACGGATCATATAAATCATCTTCGGAAAGCATTTGAAGTGCTGAGGCACCATAAGATGATGTTGAATCCAGCTAAGTGTGCCTTCGACGTAGGGCATGAAAGTTTTTAGGCCTGATGGTCTCTAAACGAGGAATTGAGGCTAACCCTGATAAAATCAAAACAATTTTGGACATGGAACCGCCACGATCCATCAAGGATGTTCAGAAACTAACGGGGAGAGTAGCAGCATTAGGAAGATTCATCTCCAAATCAGGGGAGAAGTGCTTGCCTTTCTTCAAAGCTCTGAAAAACATGAAAATTTTTGAATGGACGGCAGAAAGCCAGGAAGATTTTGAGGCCTTGAAAAAGTACATGGCCGAGGCACCATTTTTGGCAAAACCAAAACCGGGAGAGATTCTCTACTTATACTTGGCAGTCTCGAACACTGCCATTGGAGCTGTTTTGGTTAAGGAAGAATTGAAAGTTCAGAAACTCATCTACTACGTGAGCATGATTTTGCATGGAGCCGAGATAAACTACTCTATGATAGAGAAGTTTGCATTAGCCCTGATCATGGCCTCGAGAAAGCTACGCCCGTACTTCCAGGTGCACAAGATAGAATTCTTGACTAATCAGCCTTTAAGAAACATTTTGCATAGCCCTAAGGTGAGCAGGAGATTGATCAAGTGGGCGATTGAGTTGGGAGAATTTGACATCAAGTATAAGCCTCGTATGACAATAAAAGCTCAAGCACTTGCTGACTTCATGGTTGGATGTACTATTGACAACCAAGAAGTCGGGGGCAGGAAGCAATATAGGAAGGAAAAGAAGCTCAAGCACTTGCTGACTTCATGGTTGAATGTACTATTGACAACCAATCGCCCACTTGCTTCTCAGCTTCTTTTTCTTCCTCTACTACTTCCTGCCCCCCGACTTCCTGGTTGTTAATGGTGCATTCAACCATGAAGTCAGCGAGTGCCTGAGCTTTTATTGCCGTTCGAGGCTTATACTTGATGTCGAATTCTCCCAACTCTACAACCCACTTAATTAATCTTCCGCTAGCTTGAGGGCTGTGCAAGATGTTTCTTAGAGGTTGATTGGTTAAGACCTCTATCTTGTGTACTTGGAAGTATGGGCTTAGCTTTCTTAAGGCCATGATCAGAGCTAAGGCAAACTTTTCTATCGTAGAGTAGTTTATTTATGGTCCATGTAGAATCTTGCTCACGTAATAGATAGGCTTCTGGATTTTCAATTCTTCCTTTACCAAAACTGCTCTAAGGGCAGTGTTAGAAACTTCCAAGTATAAAGAAAGAGTTTCTCCTGGTTTTGGTTTTGCCAACAATGGTGCCTCAGCCATATATTTCTTCAGAGCTTCAAAGGCCTCTTGGCTCTCTGATGTCCATTCAAAATTTTTCACATTCTTTAGTGCTTTAAAGAAAGGTAAGCACTTCTCTCCAGACTTGGAGATGAATCTCCCCAATGCTGCTACTCTTCCTGTTAGCTTCTGAACATCCTTGACAGACCGTGGTGGCTCCATGTCTAGGATTGCTTTGATTTTATCGGGGTTAGCCTCAATTCCCCGTTTAGAAACCATTAGGCCTAGAAACTTTCCTGACCCAACACCGAAGGCGCACTTAGCCGGGTTCAACATCATCTTATGGTGCCTCAGCACTTCAAATGCTTCCCGTAGATGGTCTACATGTTCTGCCTTATCGAGGCTTTTAACCAGCATGTCATCCACATAGACCTCCATGGTTTTTCCAATAAGGTGTTCAAAGATTTTGTTCACCAACCTTTGGTAAGTTGCTCCTGCATTCTTGAGTCCAAATGCCATAACCAAATAGCAGTAAACACCAAAGTCAGTTATGAATGATACCTTGGAGATGTCATCTTTGTGCATTTTGATTTGGTTGTATCCACTGAAGCCATCCATGAAGCTCAACATCTCGTGCCCAGCTGTGGCATCTATTAGAGTATCAATTCTTGGCAAGGGAAAACAATCACTGGGACATGCGTCATTCAAGTCAGTGAAGTCCACACACATCCTTCATTTTCCATTGGCCTTTTTGACCATCACTGGGTTAGCCAACCATTCTGGAAATTGAATTTCTTCAATAAACCCGGCCTCTAAGAGCTTATCTACTTCCTTCTTGATGGCCTCTTGTCTTTCTGGTGCAAAATTTCTCTTCTTTTGTTTCACAGTCTTCCTTTCGGGATCTACATTCAATTTGTGTGTTATCAACTGGGGATCAATCCCTGGCATGTCGGCTGCTGTCCATGCGAAAACATCATTATTCTCTTGAAGAAAATATATGATCTTGCTCTTCAACGGTTCAGGTAACAATGCTCCAACGTAGGTCACCTTCTCCGGTTCACCAGGAACTAAGGGAATTAGGATTAAATCCTCAGCTGGTTTCCCTCTTCTATCCTCATTATCTCTAGCATCCATGTCCTCAATGGGGAGAACCTGCCCCCCCCCCCCCCCCGATTCCATCAGGCCTTAATGCGGCTACGTAACAACTTCTAGCCATCTTTTGGTCTCCCCGCTCTTCACCAATCCCATTTCTTGTTGGGAACTTGATTTTTAGATGATAAGACGAGGCAACTGCCTTGAATGCATGAAGACCTGTCCTTCCTAGGATCACATTGTAGGTTGAGGTTGCCTTTATAACTATGAAATTCAACATTTGAGTAGACTTTTTCGAACCTTGCCCCATGGTCATAGGGAGTTGAATTGGGCCTTCTACCTTTGATTCCACTCCATTGAACCCATATATGGGCATATTCGAGGGTGTCAACTGAGATTCAGTATAGCCCATCTTGATAAAAGCATCGTGGAACAAGATGTCCACTAAAGCTCCATTGTCAACCAAAACTCTCTTTGTTTCAGAATTGCCTATCACAGGTACGATGACCAAGGGATCATCGTGGGGGAATTTCACCCCTTCCAAGTCTGAATCATCAAAACCTATTGTTATTTCCGTTCTAGCACGCTTCGGCGCTTCTCCTACAACAGTCAATACTTCTCGGGCATAAGCTTTCCTTGAGTTTCGGGAGAACCCAGCAGCAGTCGGTCCTCCGAATATCATGTTGATGACAAGCCCTCGGAGTTTGGGATTAAGATCGTGATCGTTGTCCCTTTTATCATAATCTTTCCTTTCGTAATTTCCATTTTGACCTCCTTGATTTCCATCCTTAGTGAATTTGTTGAGTTTCCCTCTCCGAATCAGAAACTCAATTTCATCTTTCAGCTGTCTGCAATCATCCGTGTCATGACCAACTTCTTTGTGGAACCGACAGAATTGATTCTGATTCCTTTTAGATAAGTCAGTCCTCAGTGGCTGCGGCCATCGGAGATCTTCTTCCTTTGCTATTTCCATCAAGATTTGGCTCCTGGGAGTATTCAATCTTGCATGCTCCTGGGAGTATTCAATCTTGCATACTCCGTGAACCTTGGTCCGAAATTGTTCTTCTTAGGTGGAGAATCAGACTCCTTTGATGTTCTAGGAAACTTTTCCCAATATCATATTCTTGGGTTTCTTTTCTTTTCTTTGAATTTCCACTTCCATCAGTAGTGTGTTCATACTTCTTCATGCTTTCTTCAGCCTTGATGTATTTTTCGGCTCTATCTTGGAACTTCAACATGCTTTCAGGTTGATGCTTTGCCAAGGACCTCTTGAAGTGATCATCAGTGGTTCCTTGTTGCAAGGCTATCATATCTACCTTATCTTCCAAGTCCGGGACTTTCAGAGCCTCCCTAGTGAATCGGTTTTTATAATCTCTCAAAGCTTCATTATTTCCTTGTTTGATTCCCATGAGCGATGCAGACCTCTTCTCATGCACCCTTCCACTAACAAATTGGTTGATAAACGCCTTACTCAGTTCTTTAAAGGATCCAATAGAATTGGGAGGTAAACGTCTGTACCAACGTTGAGCCATGCCCGCTTGGGTTTGTGGAAACGCTCTGCACTTAACCACATCATTGGTTGGCTGCAAAAGCAGTGCATTAAAGAACGTTCTCACGTGATTCGCTGGATCTCCTGTTCCATCATAAGCTTTGACCGTTGGCATCTTGAATTTCCTGGATATGTTAGCTTTCATGATGTCCTGGGTAAATGGTGGTGTAGGATCATCAGGATCTCCTAGGGGCAACAAAATACTAGGATCACCCCTTGGGGCTTCAGCCCTCTTGTTTCTTCTTGGTGCCGGATCTAAATTAATCACCGGGACCCTTCCAGTTGCCTGGCTTTGTGCTTTGGCAGCCTCCTCTTCAGCCAGTTATAACTTCTTGAGTCTTGCGGCCTCTGCCTCATGGGCTACAATTTTTTCCTTAGTAGTTTGCTCCCGATTTGTTTGGGAAGAGCATCTTCTCTTCGGGGCAAGATCCTTCTCTTCTCCAGTTGAATCATTCTCATCCTCAGTGTAGGGTCCCGAATAATCTTGAATCAAAGGGGTCTGTCGAGTTTGAGTTTGTTGGTTTTGGGGTCCCAGACCTTGTATGTAAGGGGAAACGTATGCTTCATGGTAAGTGGGATTGAGACCACTGCTTCCCACCGTGGGTCGAGGGGGCATGCCATAATTTCACATCCCAAGAGTCTGAGTTGCGTATTGGGGGAGATCCGTGGTATGAAGTTGAAGGCCACGTGGTGCATTCACGAGTAGTGGGGAGGTTGTGATTGGTTGCTGGAGGGTGGTCTCTTGTGGATTTGGTCCATGAACGACCATTTGCAGGGGATTCGTCCCTTCAACCTAAATCGGGATTTCCGGTACTTGAGTGTCAGTGGTTGGAGGTGGCTGGCTTCCTTGAGCACCTGCCTCAGAGGTGAGAGGAAGCTCTTCAGAAGTTTGAGTATCTCGAGTCATTCTTCATGTGTTTGCCATGGTTGATGTTGTCTTCCCACATACGGCACCAAATGTTGTGGAATAAAAAACGTACTTGTAAATTAACGACTAGGGTTTAAGAGCTTTCGAGCTTTTAATGGCGGTTCTCGTGTTTCGTGACTAAATCTGTCCTCACAAGATGCCTACGTATCTCAATTCGTAATTGAGAATCAAGCCAAAAAACGTAGTTTTGATTAAAGGATCAGGGTCCTTATATAGGCGTCGGGAGCCTCGTATTTTGGGTATGTTTGGGAGACTTAGCGAATAAGTCTCCTTCTTGGCAGTGGATAAGTATTGTATTCCTTGATGGACAAGTCTTTTCCTTATCGTAGGATAATGATTGTGACTAGTTATTTCCTTTAATTGGGATTCTGGATCCTTCTTTGAAGTATTTATCATATTTTGGACTCCATTTATGAGCTGTACATTTTCCCTATTTATTAATTTTGTAATTAATAAATAATCAGGGTTTCAGGCCTTATTCTTGTGCCGTATTCTTGGACCAATCTATGTCTAATTAATACATCTTTAATTACATTTCTAGGATTACTTTTCTGTCCATATCAGATATGATACAATTTTTTCATTTCAAAAATTATTTAAAATGATGAAATATTCAAACATAATTTTACAGTAGAATCAAAGTTATTCAAAATGATTTTAATATAGAACCAAATTTAAAATCAAATTTGTTTGTTCAAGTTTTAAGTGCTAATTTTTTATTAAAAAGATAATATATATATATATATATTGTAGTCTTTTATATAAGAATCAAATTTTATATTTTATATTGTCCCCAATCAGATTTTCACTTTTTATTCAATCACATTAAACAAATTAATAATTACCAAAAAATTATATTACTTTTTAAATAAATTAACATAATTAGCAGTTAATTTATCACATTAATTGAATGTTGACAAATTTTTTGGAACAAACATAGTAGGAAATGTGGTCAAAATTAATGGAACGGAGGGCGTATTTTATAATGAAATGTGTACTATGAGACTCCATATAAAATAAAGAGTTCTCTCTAAAATAATGACCTATATACGTACGTATGATTTCATTTTAGAACAAACACATTTTATCTCGTGAACAATTCTTTACACTTTTAAAAACTGTCGAATAACTATATTACATAAAAAATTATTTTCAATGTTATATTATTCAACTCATTTATAATATCCTAAAATAAAAGAATTCATTATGAAAGATTGTAATATACATGAATTTTAAATATTTTAGATGATTTAGATAATAATAATAATAATAATAATAATAATAATAATAATAATAATAATAATAATAATAATAATAATAATAAGTGAAGAATTTGATTTATATTAGAATAAAAAAAAAAGTTTTTAGTTTTAAAAAAAAAAATATGAAAAAGAATGTGTGGATGAGTTAGTAATTAAATTAGAAAAAAGAAGTCATTACAAGATATATAATTGGCTTTACCTCTAACAAATAAAATTTTTATTAAAATTAAAACCCTAAGACCAGAGGCTGCTAAGAGAGATGGAGATAGAGAGCCGAGAAAGACAGAAGCAGGGCAAAACAGAGGTGCTGATCTGATTTATTAATTCAAAGTTTTGGCTTCCAGACCTTTAAATCAAATAGGTAACCATATATATGTTAATTTATAATGTTGCCACCGTGGGTTTGATCACGTGTTAACGTATCTTTATACTGTTATGTATGGATATTCAGGTTGTATAATTCTCTATATTAGTATCACTATTACAAGCAATTAGTTGGTATATTGGTGACTACCAGTTAGTTTGTTTGTGTAAGTTACTGGATTAAAAGATAAATTGGCCTTAGATTTTTAATATGTAGAGTACTAAATTAAATGGGTGCCATGTCTGTGTGTTGTTTATGCACGAGTCAAAACAAATTTTTTTATATTTAAGTGCTCATCTTTTGTTTAGTTAGCTATTAAGCAGTGATGTAATTTTAATATTAAAATAGTCATAAAAGGAATCAACAGGAGCTATAAGAATTTGGTCCAGGGGACTGTAATGGTCAATTAATTCATGGGCATGTTAATAGAAATGGTAGGTAATTAATATATTAATAGTAAAAATGAACTTAATGATTAAATGTAAAGAGAATGCATGTTAATTAATAATTATATTTTCGTATTTAGATCGGGAGTCGAGAGTTTAATGGATCATTTGCAGATTTCATTAGTTTTTAGTTGCTATATTCGAGGTACGGATTCTCTACTCTTTTATTCAGCGCTACTCCTCTTAGAAATATTTAAATTAAATTCGTTTTGACTTCAAATCTGTTCGTTTGGTTTTTAATCATTTTGAATATGAAAATTTGTTGTGACCCTGAAAAATATTTTTTAAATCTGCTTTGAAATATTTAAATATTCGTTTATGCGATTTTCTGATATTGCGTACATTTTATATCTGTTGGAAATATTGAAAATATCTGTTCTGTGATTTTAAAAGTTTTGCGAAATATTATATTTGAAACCTTAGTGATATAGGGTATACCGAGTTAACCAGCTGTAGGGGTACTACAGCCATGTCATTGCGGCACCAGTGACATGACACTTCCATGGCAGTGTGATTGGTCATGGCGTATCCTTCTGTTCTGATAGCTCAGGAGGCGAGCTTTTGCGCATTTGATATTTGTTTCAGGATACGTGGGTGCACCCAGAGTTTATGATTTGTGATTTGTAATTTGATTTGACGGTGACGTTGTATATGCCGTACACGTTATCCGGTTTGTTGCACACATTAGGTACCCTATGATGTGTGTATTTGTATCCGTTCTGTTCTGATCTCGGTATGATATATCCTAACCCCTCGTTGCTTCAGCCATACTTATTTTTCAATAAATGTTTTGTTATAAACTATCAAATATGAATATATGTTTCCTGTTTTATAAACTATATTCCAAATCCGTACTGGGCAATTGGCTCATGCCGTATTCTTTTTCTGGCAGGTGCTTAGGGGGATCTGGGACTGTGTGATGGAGAGCCACCCCTTTATATCATTGATTAGGATTTGCAGACTTCTATCGCTATTTAGACTTGATTATTATTTTAGAGATTTTGGGTTTCCATATTTATTATTTTGAACCGTTTTGGAGGTTTAATATTATCTTGGAGATTATTAGACTGTTTAATTATTATTTAGAAATTATTTTGGTGCTCTGTTTGCAGGTTTAAGGTTTAATAAGTAGCTCCTCATTTAATTATAGATGGGGGTGTTACAAAGATGGTATCAGAGCTATAGGTTCTTTCTTGTAGAAAACCTAATTAGGTTGACCTGTGAGAGTGGGTAGGCGTTAGGATGGGTATTCTGCTTTAGAATTTCATTTAGTTCTGTTTATTTGACACCTATTGTGCTTTTATGGCAAAAAAAAAAAAAAAACTACTTTGGCTGATTTCTTTTTTGTGAAATTCATTCGTACATGAATCTAATACCGTGGATCGGTTTTTGAGACGTGAAGCTGTGGTCTTAATTGATTCTTCTTTGCCCAAACTGTCATTCTTGTCATCTGTTCAGAATTATGGATTTCTATCTTCGTGATCAGATTCTTTTTGTGTGTCTTCCAACTCATAATGAAAATCATGTTATATGTTTGTGTAGTATCGAGAGTGCTTAGATATTTAAGGAATTATATAGCATAAGACAACTTGAATTCGATATTGATGCATTCCCTTAACATTATCACCTGCATGGATTAGTTAAGTTAACCTTGTACAAGAGTAAAGTTAATATTGTGATGGGTTATTCGACAAGAAAAGTTAGTGAGTTTTAAAGATAGGAATATATATAAGAATATTTTTAATAAGATCAACAACTTAATGAATCTTGAAACTTTTATTAGCTTCATAAGAGAGAAAAAAAATTTAGATAAGGATTGCGTTAACTTTAGATTTTACCCGCAGATAACATGGCATGAGCTTAGATTATGATTTTGTAGACCGTTTATAGGCCTGGGAATTGTGAGTTTACTTCGTATATGTACTTTTAAGATTCTGATTTAAAATTTTAATATTGTATTCAATAATTCTAATACAAATTTGATAATAAATTATCTCTTAAGAACTGACGTTATTTTCTTATTTATCTTTGTATATTATTTTAAATTTTGAATGACATTTTTACTTGTTTCGTGTCTATTGGCAATTAATGCATTTTGAAATACATAATAGAAAAAGGTCTATTATGCACCTCTATCTGCTTATTCGAATTAAGTAAATTTCATGTTGTTTGGAATACAATCCCCCCTCCTTTATTATTATTAAATTAATTTGTAATTATTCCATACCTATATATGTTTCATTAGTTTACTCGTAAGATTATTAGATATTCACATTGTTTCGATACTAATTGTCTCAATTTGTTGTAATATATTAATAATAGAATATGTTTTTTTTCCCTCTCAATTTTGTGCAAATTATGCTAAAGCCTCATGCTCCAAAATTTTATAATTTAATTATTCTATTTTGGGGACGCTCAAAATAAATAATTAAATGAAATGATATTATTAATTTTTGGGACGCCTGAAATTAATAATTCATTAAAGGAATATAAGTGTTGTGTATTCTAAGAAACTTTTTGTTAAGTTTCAAGGTATTTGAAATTATTTGTATATTATTTAATGTAATGTACACTATCTAACGACCATCATTTGGTGTCCGAAATAGGTTCTTGATATCATAAATATTAGTTTTATATATTTTAATTTTTTTCGACAAGTATCAAAAATTTATTATCAAAGACCAACAATCTAGCTTAATGTACCCCAAAAAAAAAATGAATTATTTCCTTGCAATTGGACAATTGTTTTCTTTAGTGTTTTAATTGTGTGTATCTAATAAAATGTTCAACTGTTAGAATTTTACAAGTTTAATGGAACTTGGATGGCTAAATACTTTACATAATATATGTTATATGCATGTTAGTTAGTATTCAATTTTATATTTTAGAATATAATTTTGTTTGGGACTATTACTCTGCATTTTTCATGTATATTTGTTTCATGTCAGACACTTGTGCATATCGTGACCCATATAATTTACACGTGAAAATGTGGTGGCAAAAATAAATAAATATGAAACTACATTTTGATTCTTGATTTTTAATTTCTTTAAAACAACTTATGCATGGTTACACAATCTTAATTGTCAAATTGCTATCATAGGAGTTGTTGAGAAACAATGTGAAGAATCAATGAATCTGTTTGTTAAGTTATCGGTATATCATCAAATATTTAATTTCGAAAACAAAATCTTTATTAGTGAGATAGAATGTATTATCAATTTTAGTTAATTCTACCTTAGTTATCTTACAATTGTAAACACATGTTGATTGTCTTATGTTGAGTTAAATATTATCTTATATTTTGATTACAATATATGATAATTAGGTTTGGTTCAGTTTCGATATATATGATGCATATATTTCGTTAGGGTAGGGTCTGCTAATTTGTACTCATGGCTGGTGAACATCTATAGGCTCCAATGTTATTAATCTTCATAATTAGAATAAATCAAATAAAGCTTTATAAAAATGGCTATATTATCATTAGTGAACCTTATAATTATTAGGAGTTGTATTGTATATTTAGGGACACTAGGAGGCAATCAGTAGAAAAACAATCGAGCGGAAGAAGACTACAGATGTTCAGTAAGTTAGTTAAGCACAAAAAAAAAATTATATTTCATAATTATATGTTATTTATATTTGACGCACTTAATTTTTTTTCTAGTCATTATCTTTTAGCTGTTATGCATGTATATTAAGTTCATGGTTCTGTCTTTTTAGGGTGAGTCAAGTTATTTGATGTTTCCCAGAGTATTATAAGAAAATTTATATCACTAATGTGTGCAATGTGTGTTGATTAATCTGAATCATATAAGACTAAATTGTGGCTAATTTTATCTAACTACTTTACCTGTAGCATGGGATTATTTTGTAAAACTATTTGATTTGTTATTAGATGTCTAATTTCTAATATTAAAGACGTTAATCTAAATAATTTCTTAATTCTTTATGGTTAGTGTGAAGGCATGCATAAATTTATATATTAGAGTACCGAACAATAGTGAATTTAGGAAAAAAATATGAATACTAGTTGATCAACGATAAATATGTTCATGGTGAACACATCGTTTTTGTATTACAAACTAGGTTACAACACATGTTATTAAATTATATATAAATTGAATAGACTTTAGTTATTTAGATTTTATTATTAGTTTTTCCATCTATTTATATGAGTGCGGGAGGTTACAGCCTAATTGGAGAAATTATTCATTTATGTTATAGGGTTGTATGTTATGTATGTTATATATGTTGATTTATTTGTACTAATTATTTTGGTGTTATTAATCATATTAAAAGAATATGTTATTTTCCTATTTAGTATGATGGGAAATGATTAATGAAGGGTTTTATAGAGAAAAAAAAAGACTTTAAGGCATTTAATAAAAAAAAAAAGTGACTATTAAAGAAGGAAAATTAATATGTGTATATTTTTTGTTATTTGTGTTAATTGTGGTGTTTAATTCTATGTGCACTTGTCGGTACATATTTCTCGGTTACTAATAGCAAATGAATAAAAAAAATTGATAAGGTATCTTGAAGACATGACTCCTATAAAATTATTTTTGCTAGTTGTGTACTTGAATTTACAAGTAATGATAGTCTTGCATGCTAAAAATAAATATGAATTATAAATTATATAATTCATATTTGTAGAGATTTTAAGTGAAATTTCTTATAAATTACAAAAATTATGATCAAAGTTATTTGAGATGCATATAGGTCTTTATTTCTGTTTTAAGGAATTATAATTGTTATTCTTATTTGTTAGACATTTTTCAATGTTTATTATATAAATTTATAAAGAAATTTACGACGAGATAATAGAAGTCAACTTAATTTGAAAGGATCGAGTTACTGGAAACGAAATAATTATTTTTGTCAAGTTTTGTGGAAGAATCATTAAGCGAGAGGTTATATGAAATATGGTCGAAAGAAAAAAAAACTTATATTCGGAATTGCAGGAATCTAATCGTGAGAAATAGTTGTACTTATTTGAACAAGATATGAATTTTAGTTTCGTTTGATTCCGGGGACGGAATCCTTTTTAAGGGGGTATATATGTAATATACATGAATTTTAAATATTTTAGATGATTTAGATAATAATAATAATAATAATAATAATAATAATAATAATAATAATAATAATAATAATAATAATAATAATAATAAGTGAAGAATTTGATTTATATTAGAATAAAAAAAAAAGTTTTTAGTTTTAAAAAAAAAAATATGAAAAAGAATGTGTGGATGAGTTAGTAATTAAATTAGAAAAAAGAAGTCATTACAAGATATATAATTGGCTTTACCTCTAACAAATAAAATTTTTATTAAAATTAAAACCCTAAGACCAGAGGCTGCTAAGAGAGATGGAGATAGAGAGCCGAGAAAGACAGAAGCAGGGCAAAACAGAGGTGCTGATCTGATTTATTAATTCAAAGTTTTGGCTTCCAGACCTTTAAATCAAATAGGTAACCATATATATGTTAATTTATAATGTTGCCACCGTGGGTTTGATCACGTGTTAACGTATCTTTATACTGTTATGTATGGATATTCAGGTTGTATAATTCTCTATATTAGTATCACTATTACAAGCAATTAGTTGGTATATTGGTGACTACCAGTTAGTTTGTTTGTGTAAGTTACTGGATTAAAAGATAAATTGGCCTTAGATTTTTAATATGTAGAGTACTAAATTAAATGGGTGCCATGTCTGTGTGTTGTTTATGCACGAGTCAAAACAAATTTTTTTATATTTAAGTGCTCATCTTTTGTTTAGTTAGCTATTAAGCAGTGATGTAATTTTAATATTAAAATAGTCATAAAAGGAATCAACAGGAGCTATAAGAATTTGGTCCAGGGGACTGTAATGGTCAATTAATTCATGGGCATGTTAATAGAAATGGTAGGTAATTAATATATTAATAGTAAAAATGAACTTAATGATTAAATGTAAAGAGAATGCATGTTAATTAATAATTATATTTTCGTATTTAGATCGGGAGTCGAGAGTTTAATGGATCATTTGCAGATTTCATTAGTTTTTAGTTGCTATATTCGAGGTACGGATTCTCTACTCTTTTATTCAGCGCTACTCCTCTTAGAAATATTTAAATTAAATTCGTTTTGACTTCAAATCTGTTCGTTTGGTTTTTAATCATTTTGAATATGAAAATTTGTTGTGACCCTGAAAAATATTTTTTAAATCTGCTTTGAAATATTTAAATATTCGTTTATGCGATTTTCTGATATTGCGTACATTTTATATCTGTTGGAAATATTGAAAATATCTGTTCTGTGATTTTAAAAGTTTTGCGAAATATTATATTTGAAACCTTAGTGATATAGGGTATACCGAGTTAACCAGCTGTAGGGGTACTACAGCCATGTCATTGCGGCACCAGTGACATGACACTTCCATGGCAGTGTGATTGGTCATGGCGTATCCTTCTGTTCTGATAGCTCAGGAGGCGAGCTTTTGCGCATTTGATATTTGTTTCAGGATACGTGGGTGCACCCAGAGTTTATGATTTGTGATTTGTAATTTGATTTGACGGTGACGTTGTATATGCCGTACACGTTATCCGGTTTGTTGCACACATTAGGTACCCTATGATGTGTGTATTTGTATCCGTTCTGTTCTGATCTCGGTATGATATATCCTAACCCCTCGTTGCTTCAGCCATACTTATTTTTCAATAAATGTTTTGTTATAAACTATCAAATATGAATATATGTTTCCTGTTTTATAAACTATATTCCAAATCCGTACTGGGCAATTGGCTCATGCCGTATTCTTTTTCTGGCAGGTGCTTAGGGGGATCTGGGACTGTGTGATGGAGAGCCACCCCTTTATATCATTGATTAGGATTTGCAGACTTCTATCGCTATTTAGACTTGATTATTATTTTAGAGATTTTGGGTTTCCATATTTATTATTTTGAACCGTTTTGGAGGTTTAATATTATCTTGGAGATTATTAGACTGTTTAATTATTATTTAGAAATTATTTTGGTGCTCTGTTTGCAGGTTTAAGGTTTAATAAGTAGCTCCTCATTTAATTATAGATGGGGGTGTTACAAAGATAATCTCAGATAAATTACTACATATAAATAATATAATGTATCATTAAACCTAGGAAAACTATTATCATGCACTTTTGAAACATATTATTTTCCAAATTACTAAAATTTTAGAACAATTTTGGTCATGTTTATTAAGCTAAAAAAAATTTCTCTTGTAAAAATTAAAAATATATATATATATATATATATATATATATATATATATATATATATTATAGCCGAGAATGTAATTGATTATAAATAATATATATATATATATATATATTATAAGTAATGGTGATTAAGTAAAATCACGAAGTACCAACTGACCGATGATACTTTTAATGTTTCGTCTTAGTTGAATAAGGTAATTGCCCGTAATTAAAATTATTAAAATAGGTTTTAAGATAAATAATTAAGGGTTTCCCGTGATATTTTTGGAAAAAATAGGGGTTTTAGTAAGAAAAAATAGAAACAGTAGCATGAAAAAGGTAACTGCCCATGATTTTTTTTAAGAAAAAGAGAGGATTTGTTAGAAAAAATAGAAAAGTGATGTATTTTAACCGAAAAGATAATTGGTTAAAAATAATGTTATTAATTAATAATATCTTTTTAAAAATAATTAAGGGTAATTAAGTAAAATCACTTAGCGATTGACCAAAATTTTAATGTTTCGTCTATTATATAATAGTATATTTTAAAAATAAGTAAGGGTAATTAAGTAAAATCACTTTGGTACCGATCAAACTTTTAATGTTTCGTCTATTATATAATAGTATAGACTAGCTTAAAACCCATGCTATGCACGAATTATTTTTAATAATTGTTATTTTTATTATTAATGTTTTAACATTTTAGTAATTTTATTTGTTAAAAAAAAAATTAAGTAGGTGTCTTCTACATGTTGGGTAAAAACATGTTTTCTTTTTCTAATTTTTCTAGTTGATTATGTCTTTTTCTTGGGTAATATTGATTTTGGTTTCTTATCATTTTTCCCTCGTGTTTTTAATATCAATATTAAATATAAACAAATGAGATCAACTTATTTGGATGATTTGAAAATTTAAATTTAAATATCAATATTATTGATAATTGATATTAAGTGACAAAGTACAAGTGTACAACCAAATTATATTTGATTATTTGAATATAAAAGAGTTATTTGACATACATGAGTGTGTTATCTTAAAAGTTTATAGTGTAGACTAAAAATTGTTTATAGATTATTTAAATATTAATATAATGTTGTTTTTAAAGTTTATTTGTCATTTTTAATAGGGAAAAAAAATAATTATTGGATAATTTTTCTGAAAATCAACTAAAAAGCTTGATAGGTTTAGTAGGCTCGATAAGAACCCGATAGGCTCGATAAGTTGAAAACTCGTTAAAACATTCGTTAAGTTCGAAAACTCGTTAAACTCGAAAACTCACGAATAACTCGAGCTTGACTCGGTTAATTTACGAGCCGAACTCGAACACCCTTTCCAGACATGATTAAATTTAGACTCGGCTCGACTCGATAAAAAAAAATTGAGCTCAACTACGAAACACTTGAATTGGGCTCCGCTCAAATCAGAGCCCTAACCATATCACTTCGTGAATTAGCGGCCATTGGGTGAGATGATGGTGATGGATTTAGCTTGTTACATTAGTACTAATTTAATTTTTATCGGATAAAAAACGAATATACTCAGACACTCAGTTGCCTATAGCTCAGAACTAGCTCACATTCACTCGTATTATCTTGGGAAAATAAATTATTTGGTCCTTAAACTATATGCTGTTTTTGGTTTAGATCCTTGAACTATATGAAAAAATATTACGGTATCTAAACTTTCAAATTTTCTGATTCTCGTCCTTCCGCCCAGCATTGACTAACGGACGTTAGTCAATGCTGACGTGACAATTACATGAAAATAAAAAATTCTCAGAATGGAGTGAAATTTTGGCAAGTTAATCTACGAATGATTACAAGAACATCGGTGGTGAAAGTTTTCGATTTCAAGTTCACTAACATATGAAAATCTGCAGATTTTAGTAAAAAAATTCATGTTCTTGAAATTAAAGTGCAGATTTCTATACGTTAGTGAACTCGAAATTGAAAATTTTCACCACTCGGGTTCTTGTAAGCAGTAGTAAATTAACATATAAAAATTTAACTCCATTCCGAGAATTTTTGATTTTCACGTAATTGCCACATCAGCGTTGACTAACGTCCGTTAGTCAAATTTGGACGGAAGGACGAGAATCAGAAAATTTGAAAGTTTAAGTACCGTAATATTTGTTCGTATAGTTCAAGGACCTAAACCAAAAACGACATATAGTTTAAGGACGAAATAATTTATTTTCCCTATTATCTTTCTATAAATTTCTGATTTAATCGATTATTTCTTGATTAATTTTTTACAAGGCACGTTGATAGGCTATAAGAGCCCCGACTCTCACCTATAGATTATGAGAACCCTAATTCTCGGAGCTGGTATCTAAAACTGCTCGAGAGCCCTGACTCGACTCAACTCGGACTCACGAAGGCGCCTGAGCCCTGACTCTCAAACAACCCTGATTCGCTCCCAAATCCTGACTTAGGCAAATCAAGTTTCATAACACTCAAGAAATGATAAGCTCAAATGACGTGAGATAAGATCATACGTAGGGAATATTGGTCATGGTCAGGAATCACACCTGACCACGACACCTCTGGACAACCAATGATTGACACAATTATGCCTACCTAAAACACGTGCCAGCAGGAGCATGACACACGACACCACAATTCCCATCTGGACACGTGTAACCCATCAATATCACCCAGGTGTGCTACCTACCTAGGATTCAACGCTCGTGATTGCAGGTACACCCCCTAAGCCCTAATTCTTGGCAGATAAATAGTCCAAGAAGAAAAGGTTTAGGGGTTAATCATTCTCTCATTCTATATACACACACCCTTCACATTTATATTTCTCTATATTCTTATCTACTCTTCCAAAACCCAGATTTATTCTCACGCTGGAGGCGCCGCCAGGATCCAAACCCCCCTCCGAAGTTGTTTTGCAAACACCCACCAGTAACTACACCACTTCCGAACGTGGGAACAACGAGAAAGGATGGGATCGGATTCTGGAGTTATCACACATTGCTGATAGGATCTTTAAGATCATATTAATTGTTATGACTTCTGTTTAAATAGAGTATTTATAATGAATTACTAAAATCAAAATAATAAATCAACTAAATAGGATTAATTATAAAATTTATGATAGGATAAATATCTATTAGTGTTGTGGATTAAAAAACGTGCTTGTGTAATTAATGCTAAGGTTTAATGAGCTTCGAGCTTTAATGGCTGCACTCGTGTATCCGGACTAAATTGGTCCTCACAAGATGCCTACGTATCTCAAATCGTTATTGAGAATCAAGCCAAAGACGTAGTTCTGATTGTAGGATCAGGGACCTTATATAGGCGTCTGGAGCCTAGTATTTATGGTATGTTTAGGAGTCTTGGCGAATAAGTCTCCTTTTTGATATTGGATAAGCATTGTATTGCTTGTAGGATAAGTCTTTTCCTTATTGATAAAGGCTATGACTCATTAATTGCCTTTAATTGGGATTCTGGATCCTTCTTTGACCAATTTGCCATAATTCGGACTCTTTTTATGAGCTGTATATTTTCCCTATTCATTAATTACAAAATTAATGAATAATTTGTGTGTCGGGCCTTAAATATCGGCCGTTTGTTTGACTAGTCAATTATATTTCTATAATTACTTTTCTGACCATATCATTTGCCCCCCAAATTCTGGGAAAATACCCTTGGGATTTTTGTAGAAGTTATCGCATTTTTTCCTGAATTTTTCCATTTTTTTCAGAGCATTTTCGACCAGGAATCCATGTCATTTTCGACCAGAATTCTAGGTCATTTTCGACCAGAAATTCGACCAGGACTGGGGTGAGGTCAAACGTTTCGACCAAGAATTTTAGTATAAATTCGACTAGGATTTTTCGACCTCACTCAGTATATTTTCGACCTCATTTTTGTAGTCGTTTTCGACTAGGAAGTGGGGTGAGGTCGAACACGTTGACCTCAATTTCCAGTGCAAATTCGACCTCGATTCTTCGAGCTCGTTTTAACTGCTTTTCGACCTCATTTCTGGTTTGGGATTTCGACCTCAAGTGGGATGAGGTCGAACCCTTCGACCAGGATTTTTAGTTCAATTTCGACTTCGTTTTTTCGAGCTCAACCCTATTCTTTTTCGACCAGGATTTTCGAACATGACTCACATCATTTTCGAACAGGACCTCAACTGTGTTGAAATCGAAGTTGTCGACCAGAAATTTCCGTTCAATTTCGAACAGGTTTTATCGATTATGACTTAGCACAATTTCGACCTCAAATTTGTAGTTGTTTTTCGACCTCAAATAGGTTTCAGGTCGTTTAGTTCGATTTGGATTTTTAAGGTAATTTCGAACTCAATTTTTCGAACTTGCTTAGAGTTTATTTCCAACTTAATTATAAGTTGGAATTTTTCCAGCCTTATTGTTGGGCCTTCAATTTCTTGGGCCCTAATTCCATATTGGGCCTTGTACCTTTCTTAGGACCAATCCCAGGGCCTTGACCCTTATTTGGGCCTTGGTTTTTTCATGGACTTCATTTATATTAGGCCTTGGGCCTTGAATTTCTCTGGATTCAATAGATGGGCCTTGATCTTTATTGGGCCTAACTTTTTGGGCCTTAATTCCAGCAGCCCAAAGAATAATTATGGGCCTTGACCGGCTGTAACCGGTTAGACTTCCTTGACTGGTTGAATTCCAGTCACTTTGCCTATAAAAGAGTGAGATTTCATTTCTTACTCTTCACTCAGATCTTTCCAAAAAATTATTTTCCTTAAATGTCTCTGTCTTTCTCTCTTTTTCTCCGTGGTAAGGCGATTTTCGGCGAGTCTTTTAAGGTTGTGTTCTTATTTTTATGGAATTTTTCTTCCTTTGTTGAAGATTTTCTGGAATTATCACCCTTTTCTGGGTTCAAATATTCTTCCCAAGAAGGTTTCTGGGTTTTGATCTTCATTGGTTGAAGATTTTCTGGAATTTCTTTGAATTTCTGGGATTTCACCTTCATCCTTTGAAGGTTTTCTGAGTTTTTGGTGAAGATTTTCTGCATATTCTTTGAAGATTTGAAGATGGCTGATCGTTCTGCTCAACGTTCGCAGAAAATGAATCAAGCGTCAAAAAGAGGTATCATCATTCGTTCTCCCACTATGTCTTTACAAGATATGATATTAGAGCGTAGTGATGAATACCCTTCTGTATCTCATTTGGATTCCTTTAACCATAGCAATAGGTTTCATGATGCTGATAAAATTGCTGATTATAAGAATATGTATAGAATTAGGCCACCCTATAGGTTAGTCCCAGCTGGTCCCGGGGATCGATCTTGCCATTGGCGCCCCGACGCTCTTTGCGTTTATAGGGGTACCCTTGTTGCAGGGGTTCGATTCCCTTTTCACCCTTTTATTCCTCAACTTCTAGCAGACGTAGGAATCAATCCCTGTCAGCTTCCTCCAAATGCTTGGAGATTAATCATGTGTTTTATTGTTTTGTGTTTAAAAAACAAATTCCCTCTTTCTGTTGCTCTTTTTAGAAAGATCTTTCAATTTAAGAATAGTTCTTCCAACACCTTGGGTTGGGTGTACATTAGTCACCGTTCTTCGACACCCCCCATTTTTCACCCCAAATCCATCCCTGATAACAATCCCAAGTGGAAGAGTGAATTATGTACCTAGTTTGGGATGGAGGGGACTGGGGCACCTTATTCCAAAGCTCATTCAGTAGAGTTTCGGATGGTAGCCCTGATGACATAGTTTTGACTGATGAGGAGGCCCATGCTTATGCTGAACTCATCAAGGATGATTATGCCACCATGGCTTGGGAGCTCCTGGACGAGTTTGTACTTAAGTCTCTGAAACTTTCAAAAGATTCTGATCAGGGTAATTCCCTTTCTTCTATTTTCTTTTATTTGCATTAAGATTGCCTTATACCGATTTTTGCATTTCTTGATTTTTTGTTTGCAGCTGCTGTTTTTATAAACAAGTCGAATGAGCCGGCAGACGGGGAGACAGCCAGAATCAAGAGGGCTTGTTTGAAGGACCCCAGGCTGGCCGCTAAAGGCCCTTCTATTCTGAGGCCTCATGTAGCCGAGGTTGAAGAAGTCGAGGGCTCTTCCTCAGTTAAGAGCTCAGTTTGGCGCCCCAACTGGGGGATTAGGAAGAAGGACACCATAGTAGGGGTGGCCAAGCACGCTGTTGAGTGGTCACATCATTCCTTAACTCCTTGTGACTACAAGGATTTTGTGGCCAACTCCACCATTGAGGGGGCAGAAAGTGCGGGCTCTCAAGCCTTTGCTGCTGTAAGTCATTATTCTCTTTTTCTTCTTTGTAGTCCTTAGTATATTTTAAGTTATCATTCTAACTTGTGATCTGTTTGTAGGCTAATGCCAGCTTTCAAGGAGCTTTATTCCAAGCCAAAGCCTGGTGCGCATCTTCGGAGGCCAACAAGGCTAAATTTGATAAGGCTCAGTTGGAGATGGGTTCCCTTAGAGCCTCCTTGGATAGAAGGGAGAAGGAGCTGTCTGATGCCCAGGCGGAGCTGGTGGAGCTCAGGAAGGAGAAGGAGAGCTATATTGATGAGTACATTGACTCTAACGAGTACAAGGACTTAATCAGTCAGCACGATGACCTCCTCTTCCCTGTCCAGTATACAAAAGGATGGGACGAGGCATTGGCTGAGGTTTCGAGGAGACTTCCTGGATCCCTCACTATATCTGACTTTCCCAGCCCCCACGCTCCCACTCGTTTGGAGATGGCTTTGGCTGAGGAGGATGATATGGATGAGGATGACAGGATTCTTGATCCCGAACATTCCTCTCATCCTGGCGAAGAGTCTGAGGAATCCAGCTCCAATGAGGAAGAAGAGTCTGCGAAAGGAGAGGATTCTGGAGAGGATTCTGGAGAGGAGTCTGGCTCTGAGGAAGAGCAAGGAGGGGATGATGCTTAGTTGTAGCTTTTTATGGCCAACTGTGGCTTTTATTTATTTATTGATGTACTTTTGGCCTACGGGCTTAACTTAAATCTTATTTAAGTTTTTATTTATATCTTGTGGCCATTCATGGCTTGTGTTGTTTTTCTTGCTTCTTGAATGTTTATGAACACTCATGGTAGATAAGCTTTAAAACATGAAAATGCTGAATTTATTCATAGCTTAAAAATGGGGTCAACCCTTACATAGTATCCAAGTTTAAGAACTTGGGTTGGTTTTATCAAACCTTATTTCTAGTAGTGAGTCCACTTAGGAAACACTTTAAACATAATAAACTTTCAAATTGGAGGCATGCCAAGTCCTTGGCACCTCATGCCCTTCAAGGGTTTCTAGCTTGTACGAGCCTCGACCAAATACGTTCTTGACGCGATATGGTCCTTCCCAGTTTGGGGCTAACTTTCCCTTTTGTCCAACTCCAGATGCTTCAATCTTTCTAAGGACCAAGTCCCCTTGACGAAAGAATCTCTCTTTAACCCTTAGGTTGTAGTAGAAAGATGCTCGTTTCTGATGTTCAACTATCTTGGCGTTTGCCTCATCTCTAATCTCATCAATTAGATCTAAAGCTAGCCTCAAGCCTTCTTCATTTTCTTCTGGTTCATAAGCCTCAACTCTTGGAGATGTATGTGTAATCTCCACTGGAACCACTGCCTCAGCCCCATATGCCAGCAAGAAGGGGGTAGCTCCAGTGGTGACTTTACAAGTAGTATGATATGCCCATAGTATGGGGAGCAATTCATCTACCCAAGTATTTCTGGAGCGTTCAACTCTTTTCTTCAGTCCATCTAGGATAATTCGATTTGCAACCTCAGCTTGCCCATTTGCTTGAGGATGGGCAACATAAGTGAAGCGCAACTTGATATCATTCTCATCACAATATTTCTTGAACTCATCATTGTTGAATTGAGTTCCATTGTCCGTAACCAGGACTCGTGGAATTCCATACCTGCATATCACATTTTCCCAGAAGAATTGCATCACTTGCTTGGTGGTTATCTTGGCTAATGGCTTAGCCTCAATCCACTTGGTGAAGTAGTCAATTGCCACTATCAAGAACTTTCTTTGAGCACTCGCCATTGGAAATGGCCCAAGTATATCCATTCCCCACATAGCAAAAGGGATAGGAGAGTTAATGGATGTCATCATCTTAGGTGGTTGTCTAACCACTGGTGCATGTTTCTGGCACCGTTCACATTTTCTCACATAGCTTTTAGCATCAACAAGCATGCTTGGCCAATAGAAACCTAGACGGGTGACTTTATGTGCAAGGGCTCTGCCCCCCAAGTGTTGCCCACAAATTCCTTCATGCACTTCCTTTAGGGCCAATTCAGCCTCTTGGGGTCTCAAACACTTCAGATAAGGAATGATGAAAGACTTCTTGTATAGGATTCCCTCAATTAGGGCATACCTTAGTGCTCTGACGTATAGCTTTCGTGCTTCTGAAGTGTCGTTGGGCAGCCACCCGGTTTCCAGATGAGCTTTGATGGGATCAATCCAACAACTGGTAATACCAATGGGTGCTACCAACTTTCCGTTGATGCTTGGGGTCTTCAAGACTTGGAAGTATACACTCCCCGCATAGTTTTCAATTTCAGAAGAGGCAAACTTAGACAAGGCATCAGCCTTCACGTTTTCCTCCCTCGGAACGTGCTCCACATAGCATTCATCAAACTGAGTCATGATGGCCTTAACAAGTTTCAAGTACTTGGCCATGACTTCATCTCTGGCTTCAAACTCCCCATTTACTTGGGAAACCACTAGCCTCGAGTCTCCACATACTTTCAAAGTTTTGACCCTCAGGGCTCCAGCCAGCCCTAAGCCAGCAATCAAAGCTTCATACTCAGCCTCATTGTTTGTCGTTGGGAAGTCAAGTTTTAGTGCATACTCTATTATGAATCCATCAGGACTTTGTAGCACTAAACCAGCTCCACTTGATTTTGTTTTTGATGCTCCATCAAAATAGAGCACCCAACATTCCTTGGACACCGTGTCTTCATCTTTGTTGTCTTCCATTACTATTTCCTGCCCCCCGACTTCTTGGTTGTCAATGGTACATTCAACCATGAAGTCAGCAAGTGCCTGAGCTTTTATGGCCGTTCGAGGCTTATACTTGATATCAAATTCCCCCAACTCAATAGCCCATTTGATCAATCTTCCACTAACTTGAGGGTTGTGCAGAATGTTCCTTAGAGGTTGATCAGTCAAGACCTCTATTTTGTGAGCCTGGAAGTACGGGCGTAGCTTTCTTGAGGCCATTATCAAGGCTAAGGCAAACTTCTCAATCGTTGAGTAGTTTATTTCTGCCCCATGAAGAATCTTACTCACATAGTAGACGGGCTTCTGCACTTTCAATTCTTCCTTTATCAATACAGCTCCAAGGGCTGTGTTAGAAACTGCCAAGTACAGGTAGAGAGTTTCCCCTGGCTTGGGGTTTGCCAATAGTGGTGCCTCAGCCATGTATTTCTTCAGGGCCTCAAAGGCCTCTTGGCTTCCAGTTGTCCATTCAAAATTTTTCACTTTTTTGAGTGCCTTGAAGAAAGGTAAGCACTTTTCTCCTGACTTGGAGATGAACCTTCCCAATGCTGCAACTATTCCTGTCAATTTCTGCACATCCTTAACAGACTTGGGTGGTTCCATGTCTAGGATTGCCTTGATCTTGTCGGGGTTAGCTTCGATTCCTCTCTTGGAGACCATCAGGCCTAGAAACTTTCCCGAGCCTACACCAAAGGCACACTTAGCTGGATTCAACATCATCTTGTGGTGCCTTAGCACTTCGAATGCCTCTCGGAGGTGCTTAATGTGATCGGCCATATCAAGGCTCTTAACTAGCATGTCATCTACGTAGACCTCCATGGTTTTTCCAATTAGGTACTCAAAGATTTTGTTTACCAACCTTTGATAGGTCGCTCCTGCATTCTTAAGCCCAAAAGCCATGACTAAGAAACAGAAGACACCAAAGTATGTGATGAATGATACCTTGGCGATGTCATCTTTGTGCATCTTGATTTGATTATATCCACTGAAGCCATCCATGAAACTTAGCATCTCATGCCCAGCAGTGGCATCTATTAGAGCATCAATCCTTGGTAAGGGAAAACAATCCTTAGGACATGCATCATTCAAGTCGGTGAAGTCGACGCACATCCTCCACTTCCCGTTAGCTTTTTTGACCATCACGGGGTTAGCTAACCATTCTGGGAATTGAATTTCCTCAATGAACCCGGCTTCCAAAAGCTTATTCACTTCTTGCTTAATGGCTTCAAGCCTCTCTGGAGCAAAATTTCTTTTCTTTTGTTTCACTGTCTTCATTTCTGGATCCACATTCAATTTGTGAGATATCAATTGGGGATCAATCCCTGGCATGTCGGCCGCTATCCAAGCAAAAACGTCATTGTTTTCTTGAAGAAAAGACGTGAGTTTGCTCTTCAATGGTTCGGGCAGTAGTGCCCCAATATAAGTCACCTTCTCTGGTTCTCCTGGGACTAGGGGAATTGGGACCAAGTCCTCAGCCGGTTTCCCCCTTCTGTCCTCGTTGTCGCTGATATTCATGTCTTCAATTGGGAGAACTTGCCCCCCGGTTCCATCAGGTCTTAATGCGGCTACATAACAACTTCTGACCATCTTTTGGTCTCCTCGTTCTTCACCAATCCCATTCCTCGTTGGGAACTTGATTTTTAGATGATAAGATGAGGTAACAGCCTTGAACGCATGAAGACCAGTCCTTCCCAGGATTGCATTGTAGGTTGAAATCGCTTTTATAACTATGAAGTTCAACATCTGAGTAGACGTATTCATCCTTTGCCCCATGGTCATTGGGAGTTGGATAGTGCCTTCCACTTTTGATTCCACCCCGTTGAATCCGTATATAGGCATATTTGAGGGTGTTAGCTGAGAATCAGTGTAACCCATCTTGATAAAAGCATCGTGGAACAAGATATCCACTGAAGCTCCATTGTCAACCAGGACTCTCTTTGTTTCGGAGTTTCCTATCACAGGTACTATGACAAGAGGATCATCATGGGGGAACTTCACCCCTTCCAAGTCTGAATCGTCAAAACCTATTGACACTTCTGTTCTGGCACGCTTCGGTGCTTCTTCAACCACAGTCATTACCTCTCGGGCATAAGCTTTTCTTGAGTTTCGGGAGGACCCAGCAGCAGTTGGTCCTCCGAATATCATGTTGATAACTGGCCCTCGGGGCTTAGGGTTACGATCTTGGTCGTTGTCCCTTCTGTCGTAATCCTTCCTTTCATAGTTTCCTCTTTGACTCCCTTGATTTCCATCCTTGGTGAATTTGCTGAGTTTTCCTCTTCGTATCAGAAACTCAATCTCATCTTTCAATTGCCTACAATCATCGGTGTCATGACCGACTTCTTTGTGGAACCGACAAAACTAATTTTGGTTCCGTTTGGACAAATCAGCCCTCATTAGCTTTGGCCATTTGATATCTTCTTCCTTGGCTATTTCCATCAGAATTTGACTCCTGGGAGTATTCAATCTTGCATATTCTGTGAATTTTGGCCCAAAATTGCTTCTCTTGGGGGGAGAATCGGAGTTCTTTGATGTTCGGGGAAACTTTTCCTTGACGTCGTACTCCTGAGTTTCTTTTCTTTTCTTTGAGTTTCCACTACCGCCAGTAGTGGGTTCATATTTTCTCATACTTTCTTCAGCCTTGATATACTTTCCGGCCCTATCTTGGAGCTTCAGCATGCTCTCGGGGGGGATGTTTAGCTAACGACCATTTGAAGTGGTCATCAGTGGTTCCTTGTTGCAGGGCTATCATAGCCACTCTGTCCTCTAAGTCCGGGACTTTTAAAGCCTCTCGAGTGAATCGGTTGATGTAGTCCCTTAGGGCCTCATTCTGTCCTTGCCGGATTACCATGAGTGATGCAGAACTTTTCTCATGCACCCTTCCACTAATGAACTGATTGATGAAAGCCTTGCTTAGTTCCTTGAATGACCCAATTGAGTTGGGAGGAAGACGGTTATACCAGCGTTGGGCCATGCCTGCCAAGGTTTGTGGAAACGCCCTACACTTGACCGCGTCGTTGGTTGGCTGCAACAACAGTGCATTGGAGAAGGTCCTTACATGATTTGCGGGATCTCCCGTTCCATCATAGGCTTTGATCGAAGGCATCTTAAACTTTCTGGATATAGCCGTTTTCATGATGTCTTGAGTAAACGGTGGTGTAGGATCATCAGGATCTCCTAGGGGCAACAGAATATTAGGATCACCCCTTGGGGCTTCAGCCCTCTTGGTCCTTCTTGGTGGATCCAAGTTGATTATCGGAATTCCTTCAGTCGTTCGGCCCCGAGATTGAGCGGCCTCTTCTTCAGCAAGGAGTTTTTTGAGCCTTGCAGTCTCTGCCTCGTGGGTTGCAAGTTTCTCCCTAGTAGTTTGGGGTGGCTCCCGATTTGTCTGGGATGAACGTCTCCTTCTTGGGGCGACATCCTCCCCAGTTGTATAACCTTCATCCTCGGTGTATGGGCCAGAGTAATCTTGAATGAGAGGGGTCTGACGAGTTTGTTGATTTTGGGGTCCCAGACCTTGAATATAAGGGGGCACATATGCCTCATGGTAGATTGGATTAATTCCACTACCGCCCGCCATGGGTCGAGGGGGCATGCCATAGCTTGGCATCCCCAAAGTCTGATTCGCGTATTGAGGGAGATCAGTAGTATGGAGTTGAAGGCTCCTTGGTGCACTCATGAGCATCGGGGAGGTCGTGATTGGTTGCTGGTGGACGGTCTCTTGTGGATTAGACCCATGAATGACCATCTGCAGGGGATTCGTCCCTTCAACCGAAATCGGGATTTCCGGTCCTTGAGTGTTGGTGGGGATATTCGCCCCTTCAGCGCCAGTAGTCGGCGGTGGCTGATCAGCCTCAGAGGTGATAGGGCGATCCTCAGGAGTTTGATTATCCTGAGCTGTTCTTCGCGTGTTTGCCATGGTTGATGTTGTCTTCCCACAGACGGCGCCAAATGTCGTGGATTAAAAAACGTGTTTGTGTAATTAATGCTAAGGTTTAATGAGCTTCGAGCTTTAATGGCTGCACTCGTGTATCCCAACTAAATTGGTCCTCACAAGATGCTAGTATTTATGGTATGTTTAGGAGTCTTGGCGAATAAGTCTCCTTTTTGATATTGGATAAGCATTGTATTGCTTGTAGGATAAGTCTTTTCCTTATTGATAAAGGCTATGACTCATTAATTGCCTTTAATTGGAATTCTGGATCCTTCTTTGACCAATTTGCCATAATTCGGACTCTTTTTATGAGCTGTATATTTTCCCTATTCATTAATTACGAAATTAATGAATAATTAGGGTGTCGGGCCTTAAATATCGGACTTTTATTTGACTAGTCAATTATATTTCTATGGGAAAATGAATTTTTTTATCACCGAACTTTATATACTTTTTGAAACCAATCACTGAACTATAAACTTTTAAAAACCAACCACTGAACTATAAATTTATTTGTTTATATCACTAACGTTACTCTCGAATTTCAAAATTAGCATTCTGTTAAAAAATCAGTGACAGAATGCTTAATTGATTCTAGATTGGTGCTTGAACCCTAGTTTGTATTAATCCTCAATCTGAACATCCGTTGGCTAATCATTTAACGAAATGCTAATTTTGAAATTTGAGAGTAACGTTAGTGATATAAACAAATAAGTTTATAGTCAAGTGGTTGGTTTCTAAAAGTTTATAATTCAGTGGTTGGTTTCTAAAAGTATCTAAAGTTCAATAATAAAAAAATTCATTTTCCCTATTTCTATAATTACTTTTCTGAACATATCAATTAGTAAATAAATAATTAATCAAATCATAATTCTGTATTAAACAAGATCTTAATATTAAAGCACGTCCAATTTTGAATCCGATTAATTCTTTTGTAATCCCCAATTTTTGATTAATTTAAATTGATATCTTAAAATTAGATTTAATTCCCGATTTTTACAAAACTGACCCACACTAACGAACAAGGTTGTATCTTAAAAAACGTTATTTTACCATATATCGAAAAACCTATAATAAAATAATAATAGTATACATAGCCGACAGCTTGAAATATCCAACCAAGAGCATCAGCCATGCATGTTAATATGTCATGATAAACTATACACCCATCGGCCATCGCCATCTCCATTATTACAACAGATACAGGTCCATCCATTATGTTCAACTTTTTCCTTCTAATCTTCACAACTCTATTATTTCTATCTACTATCCTCTCTTCCTCTTTGACATGTACAAGTCCTAGAGCCTGCTTGGCTACTTAAAAGTGATTTTTGATTTTAAATTAAAAAAAATTTATTTGTGTATTAGAAAATGACTTAAATTTTAAAAATAATTTAAAGTTAAAAGTTGATATGAGATATTTTTTTGGATAATTTTATTTTTTTGATTTTATTTAATAAAAAATAATATTATCATAGAAATGTACTATTTATTAAATTTATTTTTATTTTAATATTTTTAATAACTCATAAGTTATCCATAATACCAAATTAATTAAACAGATAATTTTCACTTCTCATTTATTACTTTAAGCAACTTTAAATCACAAATAAAATTTTTAAATTTATTCAAACACTCTCCAAATACCATAATTGATATTTAAGCTAACTATGGCTATTTTATTAAAATCAAATCAAATGTTATGTCATATACAGTAACTACAATTGAGCTGTCACTATGGCCTACCTAAAACTTATCAACATTTTTTGTTGAATTAGGTATGCCATCACCACTAACGCAAAAAATAAAAATAAAATGAATGGCTATTTCACACCATGATATCCTCAATTGTACGACCTGATCATGTTTATAAAATTTATGCACCTCTTAAAGTATGTTTAAGGAAGTTTGGGATTTAAATATAAATCTTACTACTCCCTAAGATCATGCAGCAGAACATTTTTCAATTTAGTGACTTCTATTAAATTAATGAGATAATATGGGTTAGCAGTTTCTAGATGTTTTGGATATTTTCTTTTTTAAGCTAATTATTTAAAGGGTTTGGATTGCCCTATAATTACGCGAGCTTAAAAGAGTTTTTTATATTGATATTTATGCATAGTTAAATATCAAATTAGTCACTGAAATGAATACTATATATCACATTTATCACTGATCTTAACAGGATATCACTTTAATCACTAAAGTTATCATAAATATCAAACAGATACATCTAAATATGTATTCGAAAAATAAAAATAATTTATATCGAGTTCTACACATTTTTTTTGAATGCTAACGCAATCAAATAAAAAGTTGTGAACTTTATTATTTAAGATATTATATTTAGATTTAGAAAAAATTATTTACTATTTACTATTTTTAATTTTATATTTATTTACTTTGATTTAATTAAAAATAAATAGTAAATGAATTTTTTTAAATCTAAATATATTATCAGAAATACTAGAATTCATAACTTTTCATTTGATTGCAGTAGCATTGAAGAAATATGGTTATAACTTGAGAAAAAATATTTTTACTTTCCGAACACATATTTAGAGTTATCTGTTTGATAGTTATGATGACTTTAGTGATTGAAACGATACTCCGTTGAGATCAGTGATAAAAGTGATATCTGATTTTAATTTTAGTGACCAATTTAATATTTAACCCTATTGATGCACGATAATGTAATCGTAAATATAAAATGATACAAAATTGTGATTAATTTTTGCATTCAAATTTATTACAATAATTTTAGATAGCTTTTCGAGAATGATTTCAGGAATAATTTTCTCTTATCTTAATATTTATTTTAGTATGCAAAAAATATGATGTAGATGTAAAGGTGAAGCAGTGAAGGGATGGAGCATGTGCTATTGTCTCGATTAAAATAACGAAAAAAAAGAAAGAAAGCAAAATCATGGGTAAAAATCAAACTGACATGATATTTCAAACATGTAAGGTGCAATTAGATAAGCTATAATACTAGTCTACTGCGTTACGGCATAGAAAAGGGGGCACCTTTTATTATTTTATAGAAATAAATTATGATTAAGAAACTGAGTTGCATTATTTTTGATTGTGGGATGGGAATTAGCTGACAATTTTGTCCCGTCCCACGAAAATCTGATACTACTGAGTCAAATTCGGATATATATGAAAAGAAAATCAGAAACGTTACTCTATCCTCGGCTAAATTTCAATGAAACACTATTTATTGAATATGCATGCATGATCGATTGATCGTGATCCATTTAAAAATTATAATAGGCGACTTTACGAAGTCGTATTTTCTCGAAAGCCTTCAAATCTTACAAAGTATTATGAGAGGATTTGAACAATCATTTTCATTGTTGCATGATAATGCACTATTAGGGAATGTAATGTTTGGAACAAAGTTTATAATTACGTAACGAAATTTTCAGCAGCTGTAGTTATGGGAGAGAGGGGGTATAGGTGCCGGAGGTGCTAGAGCCGGAGGATAAAGCAGCTCAGTGCTTGGTTATATGGTGAGCTGCGGTACATTAAGAACAAGAGTGTGAGTAAGTGCAATCGCAATGAAAAATGCAGGAAAGCGAAGAAACTATGAAATCAGGTGATTAGGGAACGAGAAGCCAGATGTATTAAGGGTCATCTTAGTGGAGAATATTGTATTAAAATTCAGGCAATGAAAACAAACTGATACTAAGAAGAATAGTTTAGTTTTAGATATTTTCTTAATTTTCATCTGAGTGACTGTTGAATTCTGTTCAGGTTTGGAGTTTGTTCTCACCCAGAACTTGAGCTCAAACTTCGGAATAAATGGTTAATAACGTAGATGGTTAATAATGTAGATCAAAACATAAAAACAACGTGATGGTGTGTGAATAACAAATAAAGTGTGTGAATAACAAATAAAGTGTGTATACTCTCTCTAAATGAGAGTCGACTAACGTAGCCGTCGTCGCCCCCTACCTCTTCTCCGACCCTCCCTCACCACCCATCTCCTTCCCCGCCATCAATCCCTCTCTTTCTTTCAATAAAATCGAGTTTTATTCTCGAATTTGTTTCTTGTTTCAATAATAAAAGCCCTAGATCTAACCATCAGAGCTTCCGTTGTCCTTCTTCTCAGATTCAAGCGGGTGGATTTTCGGTTCCTCTTATTTTTGTGGTTTCGCTCCGGATCTATGGATTGCTTGTTTTAGTTGATCTAAAGCTAATTCGGATCTAAGGTTCTAAGCCTTTTCCGATTGTAAGATCGATTTTGTTTTGTTGATTTTGTCTCACCGCTTGTTTGTGTGAGTTTGTTTTTGTCTCACCGTTTGTGTGAGTTTTGGTGCTGGATTATATTATCTTGAAGGCTTGTACGGATAATATGGATAAACACTTTGATGAAGTGTTAGTGTGTTACACACATAGGTCTGCGAATATTGTAGCTTATTGTTTAGCAAGGGCGACATATTCTATGTCAGGTCTTTCAGAGTGGAATGTTTCTGCTCGAGATTGTATCATCTGTTACTTTGAGATATTTTAATGCAAGTACGATTTTATCAAAAAAAAAAAAACAAATAAAGTGTATATAAAACAGTAAGGGTATTAGCCCTAAACAGTAAACAAATAATAAGAATAACGTAAGGAGACAAGTAATAAAACCGAATCCAGTGCGTAACAATCTTAAAACGTATTATTTATATTATAATTTATGACTGATACATCTGCTTATGTTTGATTTTGAGTAACAGATCTATGGAGAATATTGAAACTGTAAACAATGGAAGCTCGGTTAATCCCAACGCACAGGTTACACCTGATGGGGATCAAATATCGAGTGGACATGTGTCTTCGAGACATACTGTTATTGGACAGTTTAATGTTCCGTTTGGACAGACTATAGGAGGTTTTGGTTCTATTGGTGTGCAGACATCGGTAATACAGACGCCTATTATACCTATAATGGCTACTGCACCTGTTGTGCCGACAGTTCCTACTGTGCCTGCTGCACATGCTGAGAAACCTGAGAAGTTCAATGGTACGAACTTCAAACGCTCGCAGCAAAAGATGTTGTTTTATCTTACCACGTTGAATTTTGATCGCTATCTGAAAGAGGATGCACCGTTGCTCACTGCTGAGAGTAACGCACAGGCTGTGTATGCAGTTGATGCCTGGAAGCACGCCGATTATATATGTCAGAACTACGTGTTTAATGGTTTGGCTGACTCGTTTTATAGCGTGTATAGCTCAAAGCCAACAACTAAGGCCTTATGGGAATCTCTTGACCATAAGTATAAAACCGAGGACGTTGGGGCTAAGAAGTGGATTGTTGGCCGCTTTCTTGATTATAAGATGGTGGATTCAAAGACTGTGGTTAGTCAGGTGCAAGAACTGCAAATGATCATCCATGATATTCATGTTGAAGGGATGGTCATAAGTGAGTCTTTCCAAGTTGCTGCTGTGATTAAAAAGCTTCCACCTGGTTGGAAAGATTTCAAGAACTACCTTAAGCACAAGCGAAAGGAGATGTCTATGGAGGATCTGATCGTTAGACTTCGTATTGAAGAAGACAACAGGGGATCCGAGAAGAAGACATATGTTGCCACTGAAAAGGCAAACATGGTGGAACATAAGCCCAAGAAGAACAATTATGGTAAAGGATACGAAGTGATCGTGGAGGTGAATATGTTGAACCATTTGGGGAATTTTGTACACAACATGGTATAATCCATGAGGTCACTGCACCATACTCCCCTCAGTCAAATGGAGTGGCTGAGAGGAAGAATCGCACTCTCAAAGAGATGATGAATGCGATGTTGTTAAGCTCTGGTCTTCCGCAGTCGATGCGGGGGGAAGCCATCTTAAGTGTGAACCATCTTTTAAATATGATGATTCGTAAGAATAAGGATATGAGTCCTTATGAGATGTTTAAGGAAAAGAAACCAAGTTACCAAACTCTGAAAGTGTTGGGGTGCCTTGCGAAGGTACTAATCCCTGCACCTAAGAAGGTGAAGATTGGTCCAAAGACTGTGGATTGTATCTTCATCGGATATCCACCACATAGTACTGCATATCGGTTTCTTGTGTATGAATCTAAGATTCCTGATATTCAAAAGAATACGATCATGGAGTCAAGGAATGCCTCATTCTTTGAGAATGTATTTCCTTGTAATACTGAACGCCCTACAACGTCTAAACGTACTCATGAGTCTATAGAAGACGGTAATGAGAATGATGAGAGTGAAGACGAAGATGTGGGGGTAGTGAGAAGGAGCAAAAGACAAAGAAAGGAAAAATTCTATGGGTCAGAATTTCTGACATATTTGCTTGAAGAAGGTTATCCGAAAACCTATAAGGAAGCAGTAACATCACCTGATGGGCCTATGTGGAAAGAGGCCATCAAAAGTGAAGTTGATTCTATTTTACAGAATCATACTTGGGAATTAGTGGACTTACCAAATGGTATTAAACCATTAGGTAGCAAGTGGGTTTTCAAGAAGAAGTTGAAAACTGACGAAACGATCGATAAGTACAAGGCTAGACTTGTAATCAAAGTGTTAGTCCTTGTGTATTGCAGAAGGGGGGGGGGGGATGAATGCAATACTGATAAAATTCAATCTAAATTTCAACAACTAAAATCAAGATTAAACGTTATCAGCAATATATGCAATCACGAACAGTATTTAGTAAGAACAAGATTCACAAAATAAATGTTTTATTTATTTTGCAAAGTGTTGCTACAACCTCAAGAAAAAGATCTCGAGCTTCGGGTTTTTCTTCTTAGACACTTCCTTCTGTTCGTTCCTTTTCTAGAATGAGTTGATAGTAGGTATATGACTAACCCTATCACTATCAGTCACGGGTTTGTAAAGCTGCTGTCACTGTCAAGTGGCAGCTTCTTACAGATTGTCTTACCCATGTGACTTTCCTAAATTGTTAACATGTCAGATATACATTACAAAGAAAGCAACCTAGATCCATTCTATTTCCAGCTAAACCAATTTAGCAGATAAAGACTTGACCTTGCTCTTGAATTGATTCGCTTTTGATTTGTAGTGCCTTGAAGCTTCTGTCGTAGTCTTGCAGACTTGGTGCAGCTTAGGGATGCTGCATCACGCCTGTTTCTTGAACATTTAAACTGTCACGGGATTTGACTGAGAAAGATACCTAGCATAAGGATCTTTATTGAGACAGTTACTTTTGCCGCAAAGCTTGCTGTCACAGGAATGATCTTTTGGTGACAGTATGAGTTCCCCGCATAGAGTGCTGTCGAGGATCCCAAACTTGCTGTCGAGGGCAATAGTTGCTGTCGCGTAGTCTTCCGCCAATGTTGCTGTCAGAGTGAATATGCTGTCGTGACTTGCAACATTCTGTCTTCTTGTAATCTTACTGTCACAGCTTTAGGACAGTAACCTTTATTCATGTTGTCATCCAAAAAGCATTCTTTGAGGCTTGAACACACAAGTGAACTTCTTTCAAATAATACAACTAGAATAACATTACATACTGATTACAAGAACATACTTTGGCTATGACAGTATGTTCTACTTAATTTAAAAAATTAAGTACAATCAAAGTTAAGTTGTTTCTATGCTATCACCCATAAATCCCAACAATCTCCCCCAATTTGTTTTTATGGAAAATAACAGCAAATTTACAATATGTGCTGACAACTTAACTAACAAGATCAGAATTCAAGAATTTTCACTTAGCTTGAGATTTCCTCTTCTGCCTTGCTGCATCCTCTCTTTTGAGAGCTTCTGCCAAGCAGCTTCTTAGACTTTCTACAAGAGAAATTTCAGCAGCAGACACTGCATCATCCTCTACTTCATCAATGATCTTCTTTATGGAAGGAGATATGAGAAAGCTAACATCCCTGAGATTCAGCCATTGCTCTATATCATATGGATAAGTTCTGAAATGAAGTTCTTCATTAATGAGCTTGAATCTTCTTCCAGGATAAGCATTGAGAGACTTTCTTCTTTGCTTGTCCAGCTTTGAGTCTTCTCCTTTTCTCCCTTCCAATAACTTCTCTATCTCATAAGAACAAATCTGTTCCAAGGGGTGAATTGAACCAGCTACCATATACTGTAAATCCTTCAGAGTGGATGTTTTAAGCTTATGCAAGCTGCAAACATAGATTTCTTCTTTTAGGAACTTGACTCTTAGGGGATTTTCCAGCATATATGGTTGATAATTTGGAGCTTCACTTTCTGCCTTGTTAGAGGCCTTGTGAATTTCTAGCAATTCAGCTTCCTTCTTATCAAGTTCTGTCTGAGCTTGAGAATATGCAGAAGATTCAGGTCCTTTGCTTGGCTTGGGTTGCCCTTCCTGGGTTGGTTGGGCTTGCCCTTCTTCTGTGGGTAAGTCATCAAACACATAGTACCAGTGGTATGGTATAGGAGAGGCTGGGAGATCAGTAAGAATATCAGCATCATCAAAATCTGCAAAGTTATAGCCAAATTTCTGATAAAATTCAGCATCCCTATCTGCCTGATATTTTAGAACATGTTCCATGACAGCCTCTGAAACATTATCATAGCTCTCCAGCAACTCTATCATTCTTTCCAGGTAGAAGAAATCAATTCTTCTTTTATCTATGGTTGATGTGCTGTTCTTGGTTGATGTGGCTACCAGATTGAAGTCCTTGTCAATCTTGGCAGACCTTGATTCTTCCCACCACAGAATATACTCAGAGGCCTCTTGATTTGCATCCAGCTTAACCTCAACACTCTTAATTTCTTTTGATTTCATTTGTTGAATCTTAAGACTGTTGGGAGGAATTGATTGAATTGGCTTCCTTAGTTTTCTGCCAAATCCAGTGGCCTTTTCCTTTCCTGAGTATTTGTGCTTTCCTGCAGGTTTCTGTCTAGACAACCATGCCTTAGCATTAGCTTTCAGTCTCTTGGGCTTGACAGCAGCTTTGGTTTCATCCTTGACAGAACCTTTCTTGACAGTACCTCTGTTGACAGCATCTTTCAAGACAGCATCTTCTATGACAGTATCCTTGTCGACAGTACCTTTGATGACAGCATCTTTTTCAGCATTTATGCAGTCAATAGCACATCTAAGAATGCTTGCCTCCAAAGCTTCCAGTATTCTTGACTCCTCTTCATCTGTTGCACCAGCATCTTTCTTTTCCTGGCTAGGAGTTTCTTCATTGCCTTCATTCTGAGATTGAATACCAGTATTCCCAGAATTACTTCCACCAGCATTTCCAGCATTTCCAGAAGCTTCACCACCTCCATCCTCACCATCTTCATCATCATCATCATCATTATCATCATGGGGAGGAATGTTATAGAAGCAGCTTCCACCTTGATCATTTCTTTTGGCATTGGCTCTAGTGATTAGCTCCTTTATTCTAGCTCCCAGTGCCTTGTCTCTCAACACCAGCATTTTGTAGATTTCTTGAACAGCATGAACTCTTCCTGGATTGGCATTTGAACTGAGTATTCCATCTAGTACCTTCAGAATTGACTTGGTTTCCATTTTGGATGGGCTACCAATATTCATGTAGTTGTTCCTTCTAATGCCATCCTTAGATTTAGATCTGTAGAAAACACATGATGGATTTGAGTAGACTTCAGGTAGCTTCTGTATGATCAGGTTCTGGATTTGCATATCCAATATTTCATTGAATGGTGTTTGAGTTGCCCTGATCTTTCCCTTCAAAGCACACAACACCTTTGCTGGCAGACTCTGCAATAGCTGCATTGTGATGAAATAAGATATGCCAGAAGTTAGATAAATACTTACAGCCCATCTTTTCTCATCATTCACCATTACACTGACACTGGTAATTTGTTCTTTAACAGTTTTGTGGTGTTGGATGGACGGTTGCTAGGAGCATTCATTGCTTCTTCCACCAAACTGCTAAACTCATTGTCATGGTTGTGTAATGTGCTCTCTCTGTAATCCACCATCAAGACATTGGCTTCCTCTTGATCATACTCAGTACCATTTGACCAAGTAGTTCCTTTATAGATGGATTCAGGCAGTTTCCCTTTACCTTTCCCAAGTTTGTTTTGTTCCTCCATTTCTCTCCATTTCTTGTGCAGAGCATTTTCTTGAGTTTCTTGAATAGGTTCTCTAATCACCACAGGAGGCAAGATTGGATGTCTAGATGCAGGTCTTCTTTGCAATGCATCTTGAGTTTCCTTTGACATTAACACCCTTTCTCCATCCATTTCCACTTCAATAGTCCTTTCAGCTTTATCCTGTGGTTTTGCACTGCTTGGTTTGACTTGCTCCCCCTGAGACAATGCTTTCCTTTTAGCTCCCCCTCTGGTCTTCACAGCTACAGGCTCCCCCTGAGTTCCACCTGATTCTTGAATAGGCATTGATTCTGATCTTGCTACCTTCTCCCCCTTAGTTGAGTTGGCAGCTACCAGGTCAGTAAGGAACTGAATGGAAAGTTGAGTAGTAGCAAATCCATCAACCACCAGTTGAGAGAGAGAGTCCAGCTTGGAGTCCAAAGTAGCACACTGTCCTTCAAGAGCTGCAATCCTGTTACCAAAAGTAGCAGAGGGGCCACCAGACCTTAACCTTCTAGGAGGGGAAGGAAAAGACAGGGGCTTGGAGGCTATGGAGGTTCTCACACTCTCAGGGTGTTTTTGAGTGATCTCATCACCCCTCACAGTTTGACTCTCAAGGCCTAGTGCCTGAATAGTGTGGGCTCCCTCAATATCTCTCTGGACATGCTCAAGTCCCTCTCCTTTTGCCAGCTCATTTGGCTGCCTCTCATTTTTATGCTCACCTCTCTGTTCTTTTATCTCTCTTTTCTTTTGCACACCCTCACTCAACCTAGATGCATGGGTATGAGCAGTACTAACATGCATGGAAGGAGAAGATGTAGAATGTACCTTTAGGAGTTTGGCAAGAGGTAGGTCATCATCAGAGGCATCCTCAACAAGTACAGCATCAAAATTAGGCTGGGAGGACTTGACAGCATCTTTGGGAGGAATGTTACTGTCAGTTGTAGTCTGGACAGCAGGTTCTGGCATGACAGCATCTTTGGGAGGTGGAGTGACAGTATGTTCGGTAGTGACAACATCTTTCTCTCCACCTTTGACAGTAGCTGTGCCCAGGACAGTAGCATCCCCAGTGTCTTTGACAGCAACAGAGGCTGTGACAGCATCTTCCTGAAGGTAAGATGCTCCTTGGAGGTCAGACAAAGTGTTGGCTGTTTCAGTTTCTGACAAAATACCACTTTGCCCTAGCTCAGTGTTTGGAGGAGTGGTGTCCATCTCACTTTGAGAAATGGGTTCTTGTGGACCACTAGAGGGGGGCTCATCCATGATTGGAGATGGATGATCAAAACCTGAAGGGTTGGGACTGTCCCCTTCTCTAGGTTGTGGAGAAGAAACAAAAGAATGTGTAGGGAAGGAAGAAGGTGAAAGTGGAGTAGAGAGTGGGGGCTGATTCACAGATGAAACATGTGAACCATCAATAGGAGTAGAGAAATCCTCACTGTGCCCTAACTCACTGTGTGTTTCTTCAAGTGGGGGTATCTCAGGTTGGGAACCATGAGTTTGTGCAGACTCCGTACAGGGTGCCTTGGGAGACAGGCCAATTTCAATAGAAGCACCTTGTTGAGAAGGCACATCTAGGGAGGAGTTTATTTCCCTGGTTTCCTCCACAGTCTTTTGGGAGACTGCAGGGTGGCTGACAGTGGTTTTGGTCCTCCTAGCTCTCTTCTTCTTAGGCTCAGGGGGAACCACTGTGGGTTCTGCTTGACTACCTTCCTTATTTGCTGCACTAGGTGCAGTGTCTCCCTCTTGACTAACAGAGCTACCACCAACATCAGCTTCTAAGGATCTTTTTCTGGATTCTTGCAAGGCTTCTCTTTGGGCTTTGGGAAGTCTAGAGGGCCTAGGCTGAGTGTATGGTGTTGAATGGGGGTTAACTGAATTTGGGTCTAATCCAGCTTCATCCTCAAGAGAAAAAGAATCATAACCAGTAGGTAATGGATAATCAAGGTTGGTCACTTGATCGACCATGTGCTGAGTGAAGCAAAGTGGAATATGTGTATTTAGATCCTGTGAAGATAACAGTGTGTGTGTGTTCTTTTTCAAGACAGAACAAACCTCTAGACGAGGGGCATCATTATTAAAGTCACAGAAAGTATTGATACACATCATAAGAAAGCGAGGGTAGTGTGATACCTTCTTACCTATGGCAGCTTTGAGTTGTGCCATGAGGAGAGCTCCAACATTCACCTTGTATCCATGGACAAGAGAATGTGTCAGTTTCTTGATGTAGGAGGGTATCCCATTCCAGCCTGTGGACTTGGTAGAGAACACCTTGACCATTGCATCAAATATCATGCTCCACTCCTTCCTTAGATACTTCCTGTCCATTTCACCAGACGGGTACCACTTGGTTGTTCCCTCTTCGAGAATAGGGCCTGCATACCCAATCTTCAAGAAGAGCTTCTTCAGAGTGTCATCATTAGCAAGTGGAGCAAAGTTTTGGCCTGCTTCCAGTGTAATTCCAAGAGCAGTATTGATGACCTCAGCTGTGAGAATGTATTGTTGCCCATTAATCGTGAATTGAATAGCTGGGTTTTCACCCTCAGTTTGAGCAACAGCAGTACGCCAAAATTCCTCAAGTTTGTCTAGGTCGAGAATTGGAGTTGAGGTAATGGCTGAACGAAGATAGGACTCGTTCAAGAAAAACACCAGTCCTTTGAAATCCTCACCAGCATCATTTGGGGAAAAGATGCCAGCAAAGTTTGTTTGAGAGAGAGTCTGTTTGGGGGCCATGGAGATTTCAAGAAAAGAAGAAAGTGAGAAAGTAGCTTTTTGCTTGAAGAAAAGTATTTTGCCTTGAGTTTTGTGAGAGTGATATATCTGAGTAACTGGAGAATAAATATGGGTTTCTCAAACGTTTGCTCAAAAAGTGGAGTTAAAGGACGTGTCTTAATCCACTCTCTTAACACGTGAGTTACTGCCCGTTATTCACTGTCAATTGTGGGGTGAATGTCCAATTACAACGGTCCACTATTGTTGACAGTAACCTGTGCGCTAGAAACAATCTGTCAGTAAGAGGAGGTGGTGACAGTAGGTTTTGCGCGACAGCAACTATTGCGCAAAAACTTGCTGTCACCGTTAAGCATATGAATGACAGTATCCTTTACAAGTCTTGACAGAAAGTCTTTTCCTACTGTCAAGAAGGTTGCTGTCAAGAAACACATGACAGTATCCTTCTTAACGACAGTAACTTCGATTAGGAAATGGTTCTGTCATGAACTTATTAGAATGCTTGATTCATACACTGAACTTAATATTGACAAATTATGGATTTAGCAATGTAATCTTTTGAACACAGATATTAAGCAATTAACACAGACAAATCATAAACTCAGTAACCACAAAAACAGGAACTTTTATTAATATTAATAAAATCATTAAAATTGAACATTTAGTACATTATTCTATGATTTTATTAACTAGTTCTAAGACTTCTTCCTTAATCTCTTCTTCAGAGCGGCCTTCTTTTTCAAGAAGGGCCTGAAGCTCCTTCTCTTCTTCCACAGCCTTGGCTTCTTCTTCCTTGGCCTTGGCCTCCTTTTCCTCATCGATCTCATCCATGGCGTCCAACAACATTTCAAAGAGCTCGTCGATCTCTTCATTGTCGGGTTCACTATCACACTTCTTTAGACCAACTTCAATTCCTACTTTGTTTTCCATTATTTACTTTAAAACTGTGAGCAGACTGGTGAAACCTAAGGTTAATTTATAGGCAAAACCGTCTAAGGATTAAAGTCTAATGGTCAACAGTTAGAGTACCCATACAACTACCACAAAAGTAATTAATGGTCGTGTCCTCCTTTAATCCTACAGATTAATGCAAAAGAGTGTGAAAGTCCAATGGAACAGATTTTTAACTCTCAAACTTAACAGATAACCACATTAAAGTCATACACGGTTTAAAAATATGAGACTGGCACAAAAATACTGACATGAGTAGTCAAATCAACACATGCTGTCACATAACAGACATAAACCAAGTAGACAGTAACTTCTCTTGACAGCAGGTTTGACATTGCTGTCATGAGCTTCAAAAAAAAAATTGAAAATTTAGAAACCTTAGTAAATTAACATACCAGATTCAGCATTCCCAATTCACTTACCAACCTGTTGAAGGTTGCTTCATCCAATGGCTTAGTGAAGATGTCAGCAAGTTGCTTGTCAGTTGGGACATAAATCGGCTTCACAGTTCCTTGTTCAACATGCTCTCTGATAAAGTGATGTCTTATATCAATGTGCTTTGTCCTAGAGTGTTGAACTGGATTGTCTGAGATGGCTATGGCACTAGTGTTGTCACAGTAAATAGGAATATCTCTTAACACTAGACCATAATCTAGAAGTTGACTTTTCATCCATAGAATTTGTGCACAGCAACTGCCTGCAGCAATGTACTCAGCTTCTGCAGTTGAGGTAGAGACTGAATGCTGCTTCTTGCTAAACCATGATACCAATCTTCCACCAAGAAATTGACAGCTACCAGTAGTACTTTTTCTGTCAATCTTGCATCCAGCATAGTCTGAGTCTGAGTAACCAATTAGATCAAATCCAGTATTCTTAGGATACCAAAGGCCTAGGTTAGGAGTGCCTTTTAAGTATCTAAAGATTCTCTTGATGGCTACCAAGTGTGACTCCTTTGGATCACTTTGAAACCTTGCACAAAGACATGTAGCAAACATGATGTCAGGTCTGCTAGCTGTTAGGTATAGGAGGGATCCTACCATGCCTCTATAAGTGCTTGAGTCAACTTTCTTTCCTTTAGGATCAAGATCCAGACTAGTTGCTGTGGACATTGGTGTCCTTGCAGGAGATGAATCTTCCAAGTTGAACTTTTTGAGAAGTTCCTTGATATACTTAGCTTGACTTATGAAGATTCCATCAGTTTGTTGAAGAATTTGTAACCCTAGAAAGAATGACAATTCTCCCATCATGTTCATCTCATATTTGTTACTCATGAGATGGGAAAACTTCTCACACAGCTTCTCATTTGTAGAACCAAAAATGATATCATCCACATAGATTTGTACCAGAATGATGTCCTTGCCATGATGCTTGTAGAAAAGTGTCTTGTCCACAACTCCTCTGGTAAACTGGTTTTCCAGAAGAAAGGTGGAAAGTGTGTCATACCATGCCCTGGGTGCTTGCTTTAGTCCATACAAAGCTTTGAAGAGTTTGTACACAAAGTTATGCATGTCAGCATCCTCAAACCCTGGTGGCTGTTCCACATACACTTCTTCTTCCAGCTCTCCATTTAGAAAGGCACTTTTGACATCCATCTGAAATACTTTGAAGTTGCAGTGTGCAGCATAAGCTAGAAAGATTCTTATAGCTTCAAGTCTGGCAACAGGAGCAAATGTCTCATCATAATCTATTCCCTCCTGTTGACAGTAACCTTTAGCCACTAGCCTTGCTTTGTTCCTTGTCACCAATCCATTTTCATCAAGTTTGTTTCTGAAAACCCACTTGGTCTCAATTACTGACTTTCCCTTAGGTCTTGGAACCAATCTTCATACATTGTTTCTTTCAAACTGATTTAGCTCTTCTTGCATGGCTATCACCCAGTCAGAATCCAACAATGCTTCATCAATTGTCTTGGGTTCCATTTGTGACAGGAAGCATGAGAACATGCTGTCAGCAGAGACTTTGTTCCTTGTCCTCACACCAGAATTGGGATCACCAATTATAAGGTCATTTGTGTGGTCCTTGGTCCACCTGGTGATTCTGGGCAGGCTACTTGATTGAACATGAACATTTGCTTCAGCTTGTTGATTTGAATGCTCATCAATTTCATTGTCTCCACCATGTTCTTCATTGTCTCCAGAGTCAACACTGTTCTGAATGTTAGATGTTATGGTGTGTGATTGAGCTGGAGTTTGAATGACAGTAGTGGTGTTGACAGCATCTTTGTCAACTTCAACAATTTGAGTGAAGCTAGGTTCTTCATCTACAATCTCCTCAGCTTCCAGGTATCCTTGATTCTCAAATCTGAATGTCTGCATCTTTCCTTCTTCATGCAGTCCTGGGAACTTGGTTTCATCAAATGTGACATTAACACTTTCTTCAATAATCCTGTGTTCCATGACATAAACTCTGTAGGCAGTCCTTTCTGTGCTGTAACCCATGAATAATCCTTCAAAAGCCTTGGTGTCAAATTTTCCTTTCTTCTCATGGTTGTCTTTCATCATAAAGCATTTGCTCCCAAACACATGAAAATATTTGACAGTAGGTTTCTTTCCAGTTAGCAGACAGTAAGGAGTACTTGCATGAGTTTTGTTGATCATGGTTCTGTTCTGAGTATAACAGGCTGTGTTGATAGCTTCAGCCCAGAAATATGTTGGCAACTTAGCATCATGCAACATAGTTCTAGCTGCTTCAATGAGAGTCCTGTTCTTTCTTTCTACAACTCCATTCTGCTGTGGAGTTCTTGCAGCAGAGAATTGTTGTACAATTCCTTCATCTTTACAGAAATTTCCAAGAGTGGCATTTCTGAATTCTGTACCATTGTCACTCCTCAAGATTTGAACTTTTGAGTTTGGGGTTCTATCAAGAACTCTGACTTGATCAATAATCACTTGAGCAGCTTCATCTTTGGATTCAAGAAATTTCACCCAAGTGTACCTTGAGTAATCATCCACCATTACCAAGGCATACCTCTTTCTGGCCATAGATGGTACATTGACTGGTCCAAAGAGGTCCATGTGAATTAACTTGAGTGCTTCTGTGTTGGTGTTTACTTGTTTGGACTTGTGCACAGCTCTTCTCAGTTTGCCCATTTGACAATCTTCACACAGTCCTTCTTGACAGAATTCCTGTTGGGGCAAACCTCTCACTAACTCCTTCTTCATCAGAATATTCATTGTCTTGAAGTTGAGATGTGAGAGCTTCCTGTGCCAAAGCATACTGTCACCAACAGTAGCTTTACTGTAAAAACAGTAAACTTTATCCTTCTTTGTTGAGCTTAGATCAGCAACAAACAAGCTTCCTTTTCTGACCCCTTTTAGAGAGAGGCTTCCATCCTTCTTGTGATAGATGTTGCAAACCATCATGTCAAAGTCAACCTTAAATCCTCTGTCACTGAATTGGCTGACACTGAGTAGGTTGTGCTTCAATCCATCCACAAGAGCAATATCTTCAATGACAACATTTCCAATTTCCAGACAGCCATATCCCACTGTGTAACCCTTGCTGTTGTCTCCAAAGGTTATGATTGGGCCAGCTTTCTCTACATAATGTGATAGCAGGGCTTTATCACCTGTCATGTGTCTTGAGCAACCACTGTCAATTATCCACATGACCTGATTTTTCTTCTTACCCTGCAAAACAGAATGTTTCTAAGTTGCATATGGTACCCAATCTTTGTTGGGTCCTGCAGTTTCAGTGTTCCCTGAGTTTCTTCCAGTCACAACATCACAAGCATTATCAAAGACTTCCTGTTTGACTTCTCTTTTCACCCACTTAGGTTTAGAATTGGACTTGGTCCTTTTCTTAGTGGATGAAGCCTTTTTGCTGTTGCCAGCAGGCTCAGAAGTCTCAACAGTGTTTAGGTATGAGCATTTTTCAGTAGAGAGAACAGGTAAGTTAAAGCATGTACTCATGGCAGTGATTTTGCATGGCATACAATCAATGTTATTACAGACACTCATAGTTCTATGCATAAGGGGGGTTCTGTGTAAGTTACCATTGAGTTCAGTTGCATTGATCTTATCCTCAATTGGTTTCTTACAAACATGTGTTAACTGATGTGTAGATCCACAGTTATTGCATAGTTTCCTAGAAGCACCTCCAACATTAGTGTATCCATTTCCTTTGTTGACACCTACCTTACCATTCCTGTTCCTAGACTTGGGAGTCACTGGATTGACAGTATGTTCAGAAGTTGCTGTCGAACTATCCTTGACAGTATCTTTTAATCCTACTGTCTTGACAGAAGGTTTGAGAGTTACTGTCTTGGACTCATTCTTGACAGTATCTTTGAAAGATTCTGTCTTGCCAATCGTGACAACATCCTTTGAACTTACTGTCTGATTGCTTGGTAAGTTTACTGTCTTGGGGATTGTGACAGTATCCTTTCCTTCCTTGAATGTGCTGTCAACACCTTCATCCTCATCAAGAATTTCTTGTTTGATGAGCATGGCTTCTTCATCAAACTCAATTTCAGCAGCTTTGAAAATAGGAGTTTTAACTTTCTTGAGAATGGTGGGTTTGACAGCAGCTATTCCAGGACAATCTTGAATCACAGTTTCCTTTCCAGGTCTTCTACCATAAGAAAAACCTATACCAACAGACTGATTTTCTGTATGCTTATCATTGTAATCCTGAAGTATCTTTGATGAGTTTCTATAGGCCTTAATCTTAAATTCATTTTCAGCAATCTCATTCCTCAGGAATTCCTCAACCTCCTTAGCACATTTTAATTCATTTTTAAGTTTGGCATTCTCTTGAGCTAAAGAGCCTAGAGAACTGGTTTTGAGAAAAAGAGAATCATTTTCAGACTGAAGTGTTTCATTTAGCTTACTTAGTCTAGAGATTTCCTCATTAGCAGCAGATAAGCTAGTATAGACATTGAACATTTCAGCACTTAAGTCTTTAATGGTTTTCTTATACTCATCAGTAGACATATCAAGTAAGACAAGTGAAGGTACCTGACTTGAAGGAGTTGATGCTACCTCATCAGTGCTAGCCATGAGAGCTAGGTTAACATACTCTTCCTCTTCTTCATCATCAGAATCATCCCAACACTTTCCTTCAGCCACATAGGCTCTACCTTGATTTTTCTTAGAGTATCCACCAGTTCCTTTCTCATATCTTTGAACCTGTTTGGGTCTTTTGCATTCAGTAGCAAAATGACCAGGTTCTCCACAGTTGTAACATTTGAACTTTGATCTATCCACAAATCCAGTTTTGTATCCTCCTTTGGTTGAACTTCCCACAGCAGCCTTTGATGAGCTTCCTTTGCTGAACTTGGATGCTTGGCCTTGAGGCTTGTATGACCTATCCTTCTTGAACCTAAAGTTCTTGAACTTCTTGGCCATGTAAGCCATAGTAGGGTTGTCCATGCTTTCCAGTTCCTCCATTGTGTAGAAGTCTTCATCTTCCACATCTTTAATCTGTAGTACCACTTTCTCATCATCTTCAACCACCTCTTCTATCTTCAAGGTCTGTGTTGGGGTTGATTGTGTGATCTGTGGTACTTCACTTGGCTGTGTGATCCTTGGCACATGTGCTACTAGGGCACTTGACATATTAGCCATCTTGTTCCTTGTTCCACTTTGTATGGCTCTCTTTTGAAAGAGTTCGAGTTCATAGGATTTCAGAATACCATAAAGTGTCTCAAAGGTTATAGTGTTGAGATCTCTTCCTTCTCGTATGGCTGTTGTCTTGTGTTCAAGGTGATCAGGCAGTGTGAGCAGGAACTTGACGTTTAATTCTTTTCTGTCATAGTACTTGCCATGTATCTGTAATTCAGTTAAGAGCTTACTGAACCTTTCGAACATGGAGGTTAAGTCTTCACCAGGCTTGGCCATGAATGCCTCATATTGAGATATTAGAATTTGCCTTTGGTTGCCCTTAACCTCTTCACTTCCTTCACAGAGTAAGGCTAACCTGATCCACATCTCCTTGGCTGATGTGCAGCTTATTACACTTCCACACATGGCTTTATCCAGCGTGAGAGAATCGAGCAAGATAAGTTGCAAATGATCATCTAGCACCATTTTCTCCTTTTCAGGTTCCAAGATTTCTGAGGGATCTTTGGGAACCCAATGTGCAGGAATAATCTCACCATTCACTGTTGTGGCTTCAATTTCCTTTCTTGGAATGAAAGGACCATTCTCGAGTATACCTGGGTATAGTGGATTTGCAGCTTTGATAAACAACAAGATTTTTCTTTTCCAAATGCTGTAGTTCTCTTTATCAAAAGCTGGGATCTTGATACTGTTTGATTTCTGCATTTTCTCCGGGATCTCAGATATGTATGTTAATCTGAACGCTCTGATACCAGTTGTTAGTCCTTGTGTATTGCAGAAGGGGGGGGGGGATGAATGCAATACTGATAAAATTCAATCTAAATTTCAACAACTAAAATCAAGATTAAACGTTATCAGCAATATATGCAATCACGAACAGTATTTAGTAAGAACAAGATTCACAAAATAAATGTTTTATTTATTTTGCAAAGTGTTGCTACAACCTCAAGAAAAAGATCTCGAGCTTCGGGTTTTTCTTCTTAGACACTTCCTTCTGTTCGTTCCTTTTCTAGAATGAGTTGATAGTAGGTATATGACTAACCCTATCACTATCAGTCACGGGTTTGTAAAGCTACTGTCACTGTCAAGTGGCAGCTTCTTACAGATTGTCTTACCCATGTGACTTTCCTAAATTGTTAACATGTCAGATATACATTACAAAGAAAGCAACCTAGATCCATTCTATTTCCAGCTAAACCAATTTAGCAGATAAAGACTTGACCTTGCTCTTGAATTGATTCGCTTTTGATTTGTAGTGCCTTGAAGCTTCTGTCGTAGTCTTGCAGACTTGGTGCAGCTTAGGGATGCTGCATCACGCCTGTTTCTTGAACATTTAAACTGTCACGGGATTTGACTGAGAAAGATACCTAGCATAAGGATCTTTATTGAGACAGTTACTTTTGCCGCAAAGCTTGCTGTCACAGGAATGATCTTTTGGTGATAGTATGAGTTCCCCGCATAGAGTGCTGTCGAGGATCCCAAACTTGCTGTCGAGGGCAATAGTTGCTGTCGCGTAGTCTTCCGCCAATGTTGCTGTCAGAGTGAATATGCTGTCGTGACTTGCAACATTCTGTCTTCTTGTAATCTTACTGTCACAGCTTTAGGACAGTAACCTTTATTCATGTTGTCATCCAAAAAGCATTCTTTGAGGCTTGAACACACAAGTGAACTTCTTTCAAATAATACAACTAGAATAACATTACATACTGATTACAAGAACATACTTTGGCTATGACAGTATGTTCTACTTAATTTAAAAAATTAAGTACAATCAAAGTTAAGTTGTTTCTATGCTATCACCCATAAATCCCAACACAAAGGATACAAGCAACAATATGGCCTTGATTACTTTGATACATATTCTCCGGTATCAAGAATAACATCCATAAGGATGATGTTTGCTATCGCTTCTATGCGAAATCTAACAATACATCAAATGGATGTGAAAACAGCTTTTCTAAATGGAGATATAGACGAAGAAATCTATATGGAATAACCTAAAGGGTTTGTGGTCCCTGGACAAGAAATAAAAGTCTGTAGATTGGTGAAATCTTTATATGGCTTGAAGCAAGCGCCAATGAAATGGCATGAAAAATTTGATGAAGTCGTGTTGGCTAATGGCTTCAAGATCAATGAATGCGATGGTTATGCGTATTACAGGGATAACGAAAATGGATATGTCATGATGACATTGTATGTAGATGATCTAGTTATTGCTGGAAGCAATGATTAAGTGATCAAATCTACCAAGGACATGTTAAAAACAAGATTTGACATGAAAGACATGGGATTGGCAAATGTGATTCTAGGGATTCAAATTTCTAGAACATTTGAGGGTCTCGCACTAAGTCAATCGCATTATGTTGACAAGATTCTTGATAAGTTTCTCAAGGATGATTTTGAGAAAGCTAGAACACCTGTGGATCTGACTTTGCATCTATCCAAGAATAAAGGTGTAGCAAATTAGCAAATTGAGTAGATTTACGAGTAATCTGGGAGCTGATCACTGAAAAGCGATCATTCAAGTACTAAGGTACTTGAGAGGAACTAGAGACTATGGATTGCATTATGGTAGTTATCCAGCAGTATTAGAAGGATATACTGATGCAAACTGGATATCTAGTAAGAAAGCACTAAAGTCTACGAGTGGCTATATGTTTACACTAGCTAGAGCGGCAATATCATGGAAATCCTCGAAACAAACGGTGATAACTCATTCCACGATGGAAGCTGAGTTTGTGGCGTTAGATAAATGCGCTGAAGAGGCTGAATACTTACGCCAATTTCTCTAGGATATTCCGAGATGGCCAAAGCCTGTGACAACAATAGGACTACACTGTGATAGTCAGTCTGCTATTGGCAGAGCACAGAGCACGATGTACAATAGAAAGTCCCGTCACATACGACGACGACGACATAGTTCCATTAGACAGTTAATGTCAACCGGAATTATCACTATTGACTTTATACCGTCAAAGGATAATATCGCGGATCCGCTAACCAAAGGGTTATCAAGAAAACTGGTTGACAAATCATCTAGAGGGATGGGCCTTAAGCCTATTGCTTAACGGCGTCATGGTGGACACCCTACCATTGCTGACTGGAGGTCCCAAGAACATGGTTTAATGGGCCAACTAAATCATGATGACCAAATCACTATGGGGGTAACCCCTGGCCTATTCCTATGATGCAGAAACAGTGAGACCCGTACGGTACAAGGGTAAGCTTTCGAGTTTTTAATGATCTTTCGTGGAATACATGGAGTTCAAGGTTTTGAATGCATGGAATTCAGTTGAGTAAACGCGGGTTACTCTATAAGATAAAGATCACCTATATGTGGGAGAGAAGTGGGGCCGCTTCAAAGGAGAATTGCGAGGCACAATTCTTTAGAAACTCCTGCAGAACCAGGACGATGTTCCATGGCCAAAATGGACATAATCATGAGAGCTGAACGAATCAGAAAGGATATAGTGATAAGTATATCATCGTTTACACAAACGGTCGAACAGTTCAAAGACACTCTCGTCTAATGTCTACCAGTAAAGTCGGTATGCTTACTCGAGCGAAGGTTCAATGAGCATTCTCTACCTATCGTATGCTATATCTGATCGAAGAAACTATCACCAAGCCAAACTCCGTGTCAGTCTGACTTGTGCATGCTACCGAAACATCAATCTCATCCATGTGGGGGATTGTTGGAAAATGTGGGTTTTAGCCCCACATTATCGAGTCATTTTGAGCTCCGATTTGAGTAAGCCTTGAATGCGTGTTCGCAACAAGTTATGCTTGGATTGTGTTCTCATCCGCGAGAGCTTTCCAATGCATGTTTAAACACTCAAAACGATTAAGGGATGGATGAGTTATGATTATCCAAAGTTGTTCCCTTGAAAGTGGAAATTGAAGTTGTAACCTTAAATCCCACATTGAAATGGAAAAGGTGTTTCCATTGTGTAATTCACTTGTGTAATGTTCAAGTGTGTTAGTAATGTGTTGCTCCATCACCTACGTGCGCGCAGGGGGGTGCAAATCATGGGATTTCGAGGGGAAATTGGTGACTTCACAAGCCTTCGGGTTTTCCGCGTGTGCGACCTGCGGACACGAATGGAGCAGAAATTGGGTCCGAGTAAAATCAGACCAGTTTTGCTAAAATATTATTTCCACTGGGCTTGAGCTTAAAAAAAATATGACTTGATTATCTAGTAAAATCAATTCCGTTTTTAACTTCGGATTTTTTGCAGATATGATTTTATCTGATAAAATCAATTCCGTTGTTAACTTCGGATTTTTTGCCACCGCCACAATTAATACAAGTTTTCCTAGCATATATAAACTCGTGTATAACCTTAGGATTATTCATTCGAAATCACATCCTCTCTTATGCACATCTCTCTTCTCTTCCTCCGGTGATAGTTCTCTTGTTCGTCTCAAGCTCGCCGAGAGTGACGCTTTTCGACAGCCTCACTGCAATCCGTTTTATCCCGAGAAGCAATTCGCTCGCACATACGGTGAGGGCTAATACGCTTTAAGGAGACAATCACGCACTTGACTCGATTTTATTCCTTGTCTCCTTACGTTATTCTTATTATTTGTTTACTGTTTAGGGCTAATACGTTATCCTTACTGTTTTATATACACTTTATCTGTTATTCACACACCATCACGGTATTTTTATGTATTAATATAACAGATTGTCTAACAGTTCAGCGGCTTGCATCGTTGACGAACATTAAGAACAAGAGTGTGAGCAAGTGCAATCATGAATAATGTAGATGGTGCAGTCATGAATAATGATACCAATGTAAGCCTAAACTTATTGTACTCAAAATCTGTAAATGTAATACGATAATCAAGATATTTACTTACGTACATTAATACATCTCGCAAAAATGTAACAAAGTTGCAGTATTGGTTGCAGTTTATATTCTTCCTATTTTGTCACTTTTTTTTGTTTTCTTGCTAAAAATTGACATAACAGGTCGAATTCAAACACAAGCGATGTCATATCAGGTCATATACATGTGAGTTGTTACGTAAATAATTGTACAATTCATAATACTATCAAACTGTTTTCGCGTCCTTGATTATTGGTAAGAGAGTCGATAAACTTATTAGAAAATAAAAAAAGTCTGAAAATTATGCAAATATCATAAATATAAATCAATATTTTTTCATTGGTGATAATAACTATAACAATGAATTATTAAAAAGAAGCTGACAAAATAGTGATCACTGTTGCAAGTCTGGAGTAGTATAAAGAGGAGCAGAGACTAGTGTGTTGGGCACACTCATTTCACTCTATCCCTCTCTGATCTACTACTAGAATTTAGATCACTCTCTTCTCTTCTCCTCCCTGCTGCCATGGATCCGTACAAGGTATATCACTTCACCTCTACTCGTATTTCTTGTTAAGTTACCGATTCTCGTAACATTTCTCGTTGAGTTATTACGATCATATATTATATTCTAACATTAATTTATGTGATTATCACTTTTATGTTGCGCAAAGTCGTAATTATTGTCGTAGAAGTTAAGCCTGCAGATATAGAGATAATGGTTTCATAAGTCTGCAGATATGCATGATGTGATGCCGCTTAGCATGATCCGTTGCTGGATCAGGAAATCTGTCATATATAGTTTAGTTGCCATCTTGATAACTTTGTTACACGGGGCCAGTTAACTTATTAGTGTACAGTACCCTTTTATGGAAACAGTGTCAGCATTTTTGTTGTTTTCTTTTAAAAAATCGATGCTATTTTTTTAGCTATGTTAAAATTAATTACTGTTATTTTGATTTTTCAAGTTTTAAACATTTAACTCTGTTTTATTTTGTTATTTTTTCTCTCAAATAAGATATCAAAGTATAAAAGGTAACTGTAATTATAAAGTATGTAAGATCCACACACCAGATCTGATTAAAATTAATAGTTTGCATGTATAATTTGTGTCTTAGATACGAGCACGTGAGTGATTTAATTACAAAACAAGTTGATTAGATACGCTTTAGCGTGATCACAGATAGTTCATTTTAACTTATAAACCAGAAAGTATCATTACTATAGTTTCATAGTATGAACTTAGTACTATAATTTAATCGGTGGTACTTACGAGTGGATCACGGATATCCATTTTGGAGGCATTAATTTGTTTTCGCATCGTTCCTCATAAATTTTGTGAGAATATTGAGGTGATAGGGAGTCGAACTCGTGAAACCCGCGGATCAGAGCTCTGATATCATGTTGAGTAACCAACTTATCTAAAATTTTAAGGTGTTAGAGGAAGACTACAATTGGATCATATATTATATTTTAACAATTAATCGATTAATTTAAGACAATAACCCAGATGAAATTGACTCCACCTCATTAACGTGGATTATTTTTTTAGAAAAGTGTTACTTATGATCGTCTATAGGGCTTTCAACACTCTATTCAGGAAAACTAATTTGTTGAATCTTAATTTTGTGATATGTGTATAGCACCGGCCATCAAGTGCTTTCAACACTCCATTCTGGACAACAAACTCTGGCGCTCCAGTTTGGAACGATGATTCTGCTTTGACTGTCGGAACTAGAGGTACTTCCCATCTTTCTTTCGCTCTTTGCTCTTTCATGACCTTTTATGCTCCTTATATACTTGGTAATGTTTACGTGATCAGTGAACTGTAAACAGATAATCTGCGTAAATGAGACTCATATGTGTAGTACTTGTAGAGTGGGTGTCAACCCAAGTCCCACATCGATAACAAATCCGTGCAGGCTTAGCCATGGCCTAGAGCGGACAATATCATACGGGTGTTACGCGACCCAACAGTACTATGAGTCAGTGATGAATGATGATTTGTGCTCCGTGGTTTGCAGTTGATCTGTATAGGTTGTAGGCTAAAATGGTTTGTGTTAAAACATTTTGCTTAGTATAGATTTTTCTATATATCATGAATTAAGAAGATCCGGTCAGATTATCAAAACTTGGTGTTTTACTTTTTCTATATGTTTACCGAAGATCTATAGATTTCTTAATTTTGCTAAGTTTTCTTTAGTAGCACAATTGTTGATTTGTTTGATCTTGATATTGACTTGAAATATTGTCGGTCTTGGTTAAAATTTTGTAATACATATTACGAAACTCGACAAAACTCATAAATACTGATTTTGGGTGATTTAGTTGTGCATATAATTACTACTCCAGTAATGTTGGAGCCACAGAGTTATATTGCTAGTTTGCTACTCGCCATAGAAAAGAGAAGTGATGTGTTGTATTTGGTCATATTAGTATATGAGGTTAAAACTGATCATTATACATATATTACAATTTCCGACAGGCCCAATTTTGCTGGAGGACTATCCCTTGGTTGAGAAAATTGCTGGGTTTACGAGGGAAAGGATCCCTGAAAGAATTGTCCATGCAAGGGGTGCCAGTGCCAAGGGTTTCTTTGAGGTCACCCATGATATTACTCATCTTACCTGTGCTGATTTTCTTCGAGCCCCAGGTGTCCAGACTCCTGTTATTGTTCGCTTCTCAACTGTTATCCATGAGCGTGGGAGTCCTGAAACCATCCGTGACCCTCGAGGCTTTGCAGTCAAGTTCTACACCAGAGAGGTATTTAGTTATCCAGTCGTGGTTAGTTATTCATGTTTTCTCTATTCGAATATTAGGCAAGTATGAACCTAAATTTTTACATATCTTTTATCAGGGTAACTTTGATCTTGTGGGGAACAACTTTCCTGTTTTCTTTGTGCGTGACGCAATGAAGTTCCCTGATGTGATCCATGCATTTAAGCCTAATCCCAAGTCTCACATTCAAGAAAACTGGAGAATCATGGACTTCTTGTCCCACCACCCAGAGAGTCTGCACACATTTGCTTTCTTCTATGATGACATTGGTGTTCCACAAGATTATAGGCACATGGATGGCTCTGGGGTTCACACTTTCACTCTTCTGAACAAGGCTGGCCAAGCCCGCTATGTTAAGTTTCACTGGAGGCCTACTTGTGGAGTCAAGAACTTGTTGGAGGAAGAAGCCATCAGAGTAGGAGGCACTAATCACAGCCATGCCACTCAAGATCTTTACGACTCGATTGCGGCAGGAAACTATCCTGAGTGGAAGCTTTTCATTCAGACCATGGAACCGGATCATGAAGATAAGCTCGATTTTGATCCACTTGATGTCACAAAGACCTGGCCTGAGGACATCTTTCCTCTGCAGCCAGTGGGGCGCTTGGTGTTGAATAAGAACATCGATAACTTCTTTGCTGAAAATGAAATGCTTGCCTTTAATCCTGCTTTTGTTGTTCCTGGTGTGTACTATTCCGACGATAAGTTTCTCCAGGGTCGTATATTTGCCTACGGTGACACCCAGAGGCATCGTCTGGGACCAAACTATTTGCTGCTTCCAGCTAATGCTCCCAAGTGCCCTCACCACAACAATCACATTGACGGTGCAATGAACTTCTTGCACAGGGATGAGGAGGTACCACTTACATAGCATAATTATGGTTCAATAATTGGAAGTTGATATTTATTTTCAAATCTTAAAATGCTATTTTGTAGTCTCATACCTTCCCTTAGGAAGTAAAACTCACAACCACATTCTTTGAACATTATTCACTCTTCAGATTCGAAAGTCCTATTAGTCGCTAATTCTAACAACTTAATTATCTTGGTTTTCCGAATCAATAACATACTTTTCTATTTTTCAGATTGATTACTTCCCTTCAAGGTTTGATCCTGTTCGCCATGCTGAGAAGCACCCCCTCCCTCCACGTATATTGACTGGAAGACGCACTAGGGTGAGTTTATAATGTTAGTCGTTCCTTAATTTTTGACCTTAATTTCTAAAGAAGTTGAGTTGAGCCTAACTGTAACCTCTTATCTGATAACGCAGATCAAGATTGAGAAAGAGGACAACTTTAAGCAAGCAGGAGACCGATATCGGACTTTCGCTCCAGACAGGTAACCTTCGCTAGTGCTTGCGTACTAAATTGTTCTTCATTGTAGCACAATATATAACCTGGTTTTTGAACAGACAAGAACGATTTTTGTGTCGCATTGTTGATGGTTTATCTGATCCAAGGATTACTCATGAGATACGTAGCATATGGATCTCATACTGGAGCCAGGTAATTTGATTAGTACCTTTTTTAACAAATGCTAATTTTTTGAACAATGTTGACTAGGATACTTATGTAATGAATAGCTACATAAGTAATGTTATGTCATGTTATGTGTGCAGGCTGACAGGTCTCTTGGTCAGAAGATAGCTTCTCGCCTGAACGTGAGGCCAAGCTACTAGTAAATATGCTCGTCGAGAGTCGAGAATGTTGTTTGCTCAGTAGAGTACCCTGGAAGAAGATGAAGTTGTGTTCTGTATCAGAGTTTGGAAGTATGATAATATCAAATAACACTACTATGATAAAGTGTGATAATGTTATTTTTATACTTGTACAGCCAAACTGTATGCAGCTTGTCATGTAATTTTCTGCACTTTGAATGTTTTCGTACAATCAATAAGCACAGTTAACTCTGTGCAACTTGTTTTCACTTTTGAGCCAACACCGGATGTTTTAGCTTTTTTAGTTCACGAAGTATAAATCTGTGAAAGTAGCTCTGTATATATTATCACATATATAAATCTGTGAAGGCTTTTATGCCGTTAAAAGTCGTAAATGCCCTCCTACTTTTTCACATATTACAGTATCTTGTCATTACTTTTTACTTTTATACACGTTATACCGTATATATACATGTTTTTTGTAATTGCTTACGTACACATATAGATTGGGTTATACAAAAAATACAAAAAGTACCTCCACGTGCGCCGATCCTTCGATCCTTCAGACATACGTGCACTTGCGGGATTATCAAGGTCACCAGCTCTTACTTCCATTCTTTTTACAATTTCGACCGACTGTATCTGTATCTTAACTGTTATTCTCTCTCAATGAACTTATGTGTCGGTTATAATTTTGTTAAAGTTTGATTTGTTCCGGTAATTTTAGCTTTATTGTTTCTAATCTACCCATCAATGACACTTTCAAATTTCAATTTCTAATCAAGGAGAAGAGGTAAAGCTAATCAAATTTCAAATTCAAAACAAAGATCCACACCATTATTTGTTTTGTTATTTTAATATGTGTTTATAATTCTTGATCAAATTATGGAAAATAAAAAGGATCAATCGAAAAGGAGGACGACAATTTACATTGATGAGAATAGAGGAAGAGCAGACTCTTTGTTGCACAACATTTGTGAGTATTTTCATCACTTTATGTTTGTATTCCTCTTTTGAAGATGAAGATTATGTTTGTTCAATTAAATTTTTATGTTTACATACAGTTAATTATGATTTGTCTATGATGAAAGAAAATTGTCAACCACGACATAATTTTGTTGATCATGAAGTAAGCAAAACAAATGTCAAGAACATCCTCCCACGGGAAAACACAGGAAAAAGAAGATCACAGAACATTAAGAAAGGGTTTACAAACAAGTCTAAAACAATCCCAATCTCTCAGAATAGTACAACATTTTCACCCAAGTCTCAATTGTTGACAGAATCACATCTCTGTAAGTCATGTTTTACAATTAATGTGCTAATCTGTATCCATGTTATACAAATCTACTTTACAGTTATGGGTAAAAGGAATAAGACATCATCGTCGTCTTTATTTACAGATACAGAACATACCACAAATCTGTCATACTCTCCATAAACACATTTTTCTTCTAATGTGCCATTCCCTGAACAACCCAAAAAAACAACCACTTCTAGGAGGAATGGAAATGATAAAGTAAAGAAGCTTGACAATTGTTGTAAGTGAGATAAGTTCAAATTTTTGGTTGTAATTGCAATCTATATGTTATTTTGGCCCTGTTAAACTTACGTTGTCTGAACAATGTATTTTCACAGCTTGGAGTGCATCCGTGAAGAACAATTTCAAACTTAAGTCTAAAGTTTTAGAGCCCCCCAATCAGATGCCAACACGAGTATTGGATTTCAATGAAAACCAGAAAACAAAAGGGAAAAATGATAACTATTATGATCTAGGTATGCATCTTTTAAATGCATTATAGATATGACCAGTGAAGAAGTTTGTTACTGATTGCTGAAACATTTTAATTCCCTATATTTCAGAAAATTCAAAAACTTTTGGTTTCGAAGATGATTACAGCGATCTTGACTATGACGAGGAAGAGGTAGAAGAATATATGGACTATGATGCTTATGATACTAAAAAAAGGACTCCCAAAGGTTTTACTGAGTTATTCAGACAATGGTATCATAATTTTAAAGAAATATAATTCAAAATTTGACCTATTCCTATTCGTTTTTAGTTGTAGCTGAATATGCCAGTTTGGGTCCTCCAAATGTACTTGGATGTGGAAAGAGGAGCGCGTAAATTAAAGCATAACACGTGGACCACCTATTTCTCAATATGTTGTGCAAAGGGTCAGATACAACTGCCAAATGAACCTCCCACGCCTTCTTTCATTTGGCAATTACATCATGACAACGAGAAAACAAAACGCTGCACAGAGGGATTCGTTTGTATAACAGTATATTTGATTTCACTTCAACTGGCGGTAAAGTTGACCATTCAATTAATTGTGGATGAGCACCATACGTTTATCTTCTAAATGGTCAAAACCATCATTTATTTGGTTCTCTTATACCTGATGAAGGTCAAGATCCCAAGTTCTGCCAGTTGTATATTTATGACACCCAAAATGAAATGCAAAATCATTTGAAATGGGTAAATGTTATTGATGGTCATCAATTAGATGCAGAAATTGTCGAAGGTCTTTCCAAAATGTTGGATGAAACCAATGAATTGGTCAAAGAATTTCGTACTGCACGTGATCGCTTTGAGGAAAATGGTGTCACAGATTTGCAAATTGTGTTAAAAGTTTCTCGATCTGAGAGTGGAATTGTTAATGTATTATGCATACATTCAGTTAGATTCAAACACTTTTTAATCTGCATTAACCTTTACACTTAATATTTTAAAAAATGAAGTAGATAAAGGGTCAACTATTAACAATTTTCAGTTTTAAAACATAGTTAATGTAAAACGGGTAGACACAACTACCATATTAAGTGTCAAACCAAACTATTGGAAGACGGGGGCAACATTTATGAAGAACTATGTATTAAATACATTGAGCAATCACAAACTGAAGAAACTTACTACAAACAAAGCAAAATACATCAGATATGTCAAATACTATGTATGACACTCTCAGAAATGTGAAGAAAGGTAGAACCGATTGGAGAGTTAAGGTGAGAATTATAAGGGAATTGAGAGGTTATAATATAACAGGTGAACCATTTAAAGGATACAATTTGTTGCTACTGGATTTAAAGGTAAGCTTAACGTTTTAGTTTTTGGTCTACAAATTTCATTCGATATGTAAATATTAAAGATAATTTTTATGTTATTAAAGAACTGTAGGATGCAAGCTTTTGTTCCATCAACAATGGAAGACAGATTGGGAAATGTGATACAACTGGGGAAACTGTACAAAATCAAAACATTTCATGTCAAAGAATACGGTCAACAAGATAAGTACAGACCGGTTCAAATTGACAGACAAATAATATTCACAATAGATACGAAAGTGAAGGAAATTGATGAAAATGAGATCTTTATCCCAAAAAACATGTTCGATCTATTCAAATTTGCTGATCTGAAAAACATGGCTACACAACAGGTCTACTTAGCAGGTACTTCAATCACAAACTCCTAAAAAATATTCTTTCTATATTAGTGGTTTCATCTATTGTGTACTATTTTGTTTCATAGATGTTATCGGGATAATACCTAAAAAAGAAAAACTGAATAACTTCACCAATAGTGTCGGAAAGCAACAAGTCAAAAACAAGTTTAAACTATCGGACGACAAGTAAGTTACTAATTTCTAAATAATGTAACATAACTATATTCAGCATTATGCCATGACTAATAATAATTTGTTTCCTCGATATATGAAGAAGTAGGATTAATGTTACATTCTGGGATGCGTTTGCTAAAAACTTTCTAAATGCTATGTCGGAGGACTTGGAGGAACCCCTAATACTGATTATTGCAAGTGCGAAAATCAGTTCATGGAGAGGTAAAATTTAAAAATTGTATAACATTGAAATAATGAAAAGAAATAAACCTAATAATTGATGTCTTATGTTCTTAGACCAGATTGATGTATGCAATTACTCACCTACAAAGTTCTATTTAAACTATGATCATCATAGTGTGCAAAAACTCCGAAAAATGTAAGATAACATTATATATTTCAAAAACTAAGGCATAATGCATTGTAACTAATGTAACGTAAAGATTAGTTTTTGACATTTACTCATAATGATATATTATATTTACTGTAGGAGGAGGTAATATGTAAAGCAAATATCAAGTATGTTGACGAAAAAAGTAATTGGAATTACGGAGTATGCACATCATGCTACAATGTCGTGGAAATTGAAGAAGGGAACAAAATTTGCAAAAAAATGTCCAAGAACTGTTCCCCACCCAAATAGGAAGTACGTCCAAACAAGTTTTATTAATTCTAAATTATATTCAATTACTTTATCTTACTGTCTTCAAACTACAGGTTTAACATATCAGTGGTTGCATCTAATGCCAGTGGTGAAATTCAAGTTTTGATAAAGGACAAGGAAATACGATCATTGTTGGGAACAGACTTTGAGTCAATTGAAGAAAAGGTAGAATGATTCAATTACGCATACATCTATTGTAGTTTTCATATATTTTACTTGCTAATGTTTGTTATAGGACAAAACTTTCTAAAAATTACTAAAAACAATCCAAGGGAAGGATTACACATTTAAGCTCCGGATCAAAGAGGACAACATCAATTGGAAAGACAAAGTTTATGATGCAATAGACATTTTTCTTGACTTTGAGTTGGATGAGGAAATGGTACAAGAACAAGAAACATTCACAGATAAAGAACCTATGACTGGAGAGGTAAAAATCTATGCCAAATATTTTTAAATTGTTCTTATTATTACAAATTCTCATATAAGTGATACAAAACAGCCATCAGGATCTTCTTACCACATTGATCAGATTTCCCAGTTCAGCAACATGTAGAACAAAGAAGAATGGGTGTGGTCACTTCTGGTAATGTTATAAACACTTAATCTTAAACTAAATATATTTAGGTGATATTTTCCTAACAAATTGAAAGGCATATGTTTAGGCCTATTTGTTAACATCGAGGATACAACTCAACTTAAACAAGTTTGTAATAAGTAAGTAATAATTCAATTGTCACAGTATCACAAGAATCTCAGAAGATCATATCAGTCAAAAGAATATAGATTAAAGTCATCCTACAGACTTGAAGAAATACTGCATTGAAAGAAGTTCAATTATTTGATCAAGTCTCAGTGAAGTATTCAAGGAAGTGGATTTATTAAAGTGACAGAGATTTCAGATGTGTGACAGCAAATGTACAGGTTACAAAGGTTGAAAAAAAGTTAAAAGGAGCTAATGGACCACATCTTAAAGTCAAGATGAAGAACATACATTGGAGTTAGTCATTTATGAACCAGACAGTACATCAAGTGTCAATTTCGGACAGTGAATATTCTTCATCAAATTCCAGTGGTTCAAGGATTGGTTATGATATCTTATAAGAATTTAAATTCTCTTTTAAATTAGTTATTAATTTATTTATTAAATTAATTCTTCAGAATTAATTTAACAAATAAATTAAGTAATTAATTTATTGAATAAATTAATTCTTCAGATTAATTTATGAAATAAATTAATTATTAGAATTAATTTAAAATAGAATTAAAATTAAAATAGAATTACTTAAAAAAAATGATCTGGAATGACTATCCAGGATAGTGATCCTGGTAGTCATTCCAAGTCATTTTGATTAAAAATGAACTGGAATGACTATTAAGGGATAGTCATCCCGGTAGTCATCCTAGTTCATTTTTAGTTTATTCTAAATTAATTCTTCTAAATTCTGATAGTCATTCCAGTACTTTCCATAGTCATTCCAGGCTATTTGATTAGTCATTCATGACTATTTGGATAGTCATTCCAATGACAATTGCACGTGCAGGATTTTTGATCAAGTGGATTACTATTAATCTAAAAGATCAAGACAGAATGGACAACAACTTAACATAATATCTTTTGAAGAACTTTCTGTGAAAACTCTCAAGAACTGCCGGAGCATTTTGATCAGTGAATAAATTTCTAGTAATCAAAGTGTTAAATCTAAACCACTAGAATTCATTCACTTGTACTGCTTTAACTATCTAGCGGATTTTTATCCCTAGAACGTATCTCGAACTATCGTTCATTGTTATATCTTTTTATTACAAAAATAGATAAATTCATGTCGAATTTATTCTAGATTTGTTTTAATTAGTTTGAGATTGTTAGGAACTATGTTGTTTCTTGATGATAACCAAATTAACTTAGTAAAAAATTGTACAAGTAAACGTAGCCATCAACGGATAGTTTGCCATTGCAGTATCCGTAGATGGGTAGCTTATCTACAGATAAGACTAAATGTAACATGCTTGTGTATTTCTGATGTTGAAGTTGAAGTAGTCTTGATAGGTTAAATGAGTCATGTTGACTATCAATAGATATGTAGAATAGGGAGGCGAATTGTATATAGTTGATGCCTTGTAATTCTGCATACATGAAATTGACTGTCTGCGGATAACTTGATTAGCCTTCTACGGATATGGACATTGTACTGTCTACGGATAACAATACTGGTTGATCAAGAAACTGTCAACAGATACAACTCAGGTAGCTTCTACGGATACTCTCTGTACTTGTGAAAAGGACAGCGATGTCAGAGCACATGGGTTGACAGACTACACAGAGCATGGAAGCCAGTATTTATGGAAAGGTGACAAGAAGAAAGCAGCATTATGTTTGCATGGTCAAATGTAGCATTTCCTTAAAAGACAACCAGCCAAGAAGGGCAAGCTACAAACACGGACCACTTCTCGGGATGAAGAAACAAGGATTCTGAACACATGTACTTTTTGTATTATTAGCTGTTCAAGTATCTTTGTAAACTTGGGGTTATATAACCAAGTAGTAGCATAACTCTAGAAATCAAGAAATCAGGTTTTAGCAATTTAAAGAGCACAAAGCCTCCTTGTAAATTGCTGAAGCTAGAGTTGTGTATTTGCAGCTGTGTGTTTATTCATAAACATCACAGAGATTTCTTCAATAAAAATCTCTCTGGTGGACAAAAATAATCCACCTGAATTTTTAATTCTTGTATCATCTTATTTGTGTTTCTGTTTTTCATATTTTCACTGTCAAGAACGAAAAGTTTTCAAAGATTGTATTCAACCCCTTTTAGAGAGAGGCTTCCATCCTTCTTGTGATAGATATTGCACACCATCATGTCAAAATCAACCTTGAATCCTCTGTCACTGAATTGGCTGACACTGAGCAGGTTGTGCTTCAATCCATCAACAAGTGCAATATCATTAATGACAACATTCCCAATTTCCAAACATCCATATCCCACTGTGTAACCTTTGTCGTTGTCTCCAAAGGTTATGATTGGGCCAACTTTCTCTACAAATTGTTATAGCAGGGCTTTATCACCAGTCACGTGTCTTGAGCAGCCACTGTCAATGATCCATATGACCTGCTCCTTATTCTTGCCCTGCAAAACAAATTGTATTTAAGAGGCATATGGTACCCAATCCTTGTTGTGTCCTGTTACTTCAGTATCACAAGAATAATCAACATTTTCAACTTTAATCATCACATCAGGAATCTTCTGTTGGACTCCTTTCTTCACCCACTTTTCTTTAGAATTAGACTTGGTCTTCTTATTAGTGGATGTAGCCTTCTTACTGTTTCCAGTAGGCTCAGAAGTCTCAACAGTTTGCATATAGAGACATTGTTCAGTAGATGAAATAGGAAAATTGAAACATGTACTCATGGCAGTTATTTTACAAGGCATACAGTCAATGTTATTGCAAACTACCATAGATCTATGCATAATGGGGTCCTGTGTAAGTTACCATCTATCATGGTCACATTGTCCTTGACCTCTTTTGGTTTCTTACAAACATGAGTTAAGTGATGTGAAGAGCCACAGTTATTGCATAGTTTTTTAGGAGCATTACCAGCATTAGCATTGCCATTTCCTAACTTACCATTTCTGTTTCTAGACTTGTAGGTAACTGTGTCAACAGGATGTTCTGAAGTTGCTGTCGAGCTTTCCTTGACAGTACCTTTCACACCTTCTGTCTTGACAATAGGTCTGGAAGTTACTGTCTTTGAAGCTCTCTTGACAGTATCTTTGGAAGTTTCTGTCTTGCCATTTCTGACAGCATCTTTAGAACATTCTGTCAGATTGTTTGGGAAAGTTGCTGTCTTGGGGATTTTGACAGTATCTTTTCCTCCAACTGTTGTGTTGTCAATGCACTCATCCTCATCATCAAGTTGTTGTTTGATGAGCATGGCTTCCTCATCAAACTCAAGTTCAGAAAGTTTGAAAATTGGTTTGTTGATCTTCTTGAGGACACGAGGTTTGACAGAAGCATCAGTTGAGCAATCCTGACTCATAATTTCCTTACCAGGTCTTTTACCATACTCAAAACCTATCCCTACTTTTTGATCCTCTGTGTGTTTCTCATGATAATCCTGAAGTTGTTTGGATGAGTTTCTATAGGCTTTAATCTTGAATTCATTTTCACTTATTTCTTTCCTTAGAAACTTCTCAATCTCTTTAGCACAGTCTAACTCATTTTTAATTTTGGCATTCTCTTGTGTTAGAGATTCTAATCGACTGGTCTTTAACAAGAGCATGTCATTCTCAGAAGTGAGTGTTTCATTAAGTTTAGTTAACCTAGCAATTTCTTCATTTGCTGCAGTTAAACTAGTATGAACATTAAACATTTCAACACTCAATTCCTCGACAGTTTGTTTGTAGTCTTCTTTAGACATTTCAAGTAAGACAAGTGAAGGTACCTGACTTGGAGAGCTAGAGGAGACCTCATCAGTCTTAGCCATGAGGGCTAGATTCACATATTCCTCTTCCTCTTCATCATCAAAATCATCCCAACATTTTCCCTCAGCCACATAGGCTTTTCCTTGTCCTTTCTTGAAGTGTCCACTTGACCTTTTTCCATTCTTTGATTCTACTTTGGTCTTCTGCACTCAGTAGCAAAATGACCAAGTTCATTGCAGTTGTAACACCTAAACTTGGATCTGTCCACCATCCCTGTTTTGTAACCACCTCTTGTGGCACCACCTTCAACCTTGGAAGAATTCCCTCTGTTGAACCTTGATGTTTGACCTTGAGGCTTAAATGGCTTGTTTCTCTTGAATCTTATGTTTTTGAACTTTTTAGCCATGTAAGCCATAGTTGGATTATCCATCTTCTCCCTTTCTTCTAAGGAGTAAAAGTCTTCATCTTCAACATCAGTTATCTACATTACAACTTTCTCCTCATCATCCACAACCTCTTTAATCTTAAGAGTAGGTACTGGAGCAGGTTGTGTGATTTGAATTCCTTCAATAGGTTGTGTGATTCTTAGCACATGAGCCACAAGAGCACCAGACATATTAGCCATCTTTCCTCTGGATCCAGCTTGTATAGCTCTTTTCTGGAAAAATTTAAGCTCATATGACTTAAGCACACCATATAATGTTTCAAAAGAAACATTGTTTAGATTTCTTCCTTCTCTTATGGTAGTGATTCTGTTCTCTAGATGCTCAGGAAGTGTGAGTAAGAATTTAACATTTAGCTCCTTCCTATCATAGTACTTGCCATGAATCTGTAGCTCATTCAGTAGCTTGCTAAACCTCTCAAACATTGTTGTTAGGTCTTCTCCTGACTTTGCCATGAAAGCTTCATACTGAGAGATAAGAATTTGTCTTTGATTGTCTTTCACTTCTTCACTTCCTTCACATAGCAGCTCGATCTTATTCCACATATCCTTGGCTGATGAGCACCCAATGACATTCCTACACATGGCTTTGTCCAAAGTGAGAGCATCCAGTAAGATGAGTTGCAAGTAATCATCCAAGGCCACCTTCTCTTTTTCTGGCTCCAGAAACTCTGAAGGTAATTTGTTGACCCAATAGGCTGGAACAAGAACACCATCCACAGTTGAGGCTTCAATCTCTTTTCGTGGAACAAAGGGACCATTTTGGAGGATACCCAAGTATAAAGGATTTGCAGCTTTGATAAACAGTAAGATTTTTCTTTTCCATACATTGTAATTCTCTTTATCAAAAGCTGGAATCTTTATGCTACTTGACTTCTGCATACTTGTCATGATCTTAGATTAGTAGAACAATCTGTCTGCTCTAATACCAGTTGTTGGTCCTTGACTATTGTAGAAGGGGAGTTGAATGCAATACTGATAAATCTCAATCTACGTTTCAACAACAAAAACTAAGATTAACGTTTATCAGTTTATGGAATGCAAACACAAGTAAACACACGAGTATTTCTCACAAAATAAATGTTTTATTTATTTTGCAATGGGTTGCTACAACCTCAAGAAAATGTTTGTTTTCTTGAGCTTCAGTTTCTCGAGTGATTACAAAGAATGGATTGAGAGATAGTCTTTGTAGACTAATCCTATCACTATCAACACGGGTCTTGTGAAGCTACTGTCATTTTCATGTGGCAGCTTCTTACAAATTGTCTACCCGTGAATCTTTCCTAAATTGCTATACAAACAGCTTATCAGTACAGAACAAAGCAATCTAGAAACATTCTATATTAAGCTAACACAATTCAGTAGATGTAGATTTGTCATACTCTGGAATTGGTGAGCTTTGACATGTGATCTCTCAAGTTTCGGTCGTAGTCTTGAAGACGTGTTGCAGTGTTGGGATGCTGCAACACGCCTGTTTCTTGAACATCCAAACTGTCACAAGTTTGACTGGGTTGTTCCCCAATACAAATGTTATCCCTTCATGATAGTATCCTGATGGCTAAGCTTGTTGTCACAATAATGCGCTTTTGGTGACAGTAAGAAATCTCCGCAGAAGGTGCTGTCAGGATTTCCAAGCTTGATGTCAGGCTAAAGTAAAGTTGTTGTCCGAGGGCTTCCACCAATATTGCTGTCAGAGTGAATGTACTTTCGTGACTTACAACATGCTGTCTTCTTGTAACCTTACTGTCAATGCTGTGAAAGTAATCTTTATTCTTGCTGTCCATCTTGAATACTTCTTGAGGCTTGAACAAATAAATGAACTTCTACCAAGATGTACTAGAATCTTATTTACAATAAACAAAAATAGTTACAAAGACATACTCTGGCTGTGACAGTATGTTCATACTTAATAAAATTAAGTATTTAAGATATCTAGTTAAGTTGTCTCATAGCTATCACCCATAAATCCTAACACAAATTAACTTAGTAAAAGATTTTACAAGTAAACGTAGCCATCAACGGATAGTTTGCCATTGCAGTATCCGTAGATGGGTAGCTTATCTACGGATAAGACTAAATGTAACATGCTTGTGTATTTCTGATGTTGAAGTTGAAGTAGTCTTGATAGTTTAAATGAGTCATGTTGACTATCAATAGATATGTAGAAGAGGGAGGCGAATTGTATATAGTCGATGCCTTGTAATTCTGCTTACATGAAATTGATTGTCTACGGATAGCTTGATTAGCCTTCTACGGATATGGACACTGTAGTGTCTATGGATAGCAGTACTGGTTGATCAAGAAACTGTCAACGGATACAACTCAGGTAGCTTCTACGGATACTCTCTGTACTTGTGAAAAGGACAACGATGTTGAGTAACCAACTTATCTAAAATTTTAAGGTGTTAGAGGAAGACACAATTGGATCATATATTATATTTTAAGAATTAATCAATTAATTTAAGACAATAACCCAGATGAAATTGACTCCACCTCATTAACGTGGATTATTTTTTTAGAAAAGTGTTACTTATGATCGTCTATAGGGCTTTCAACACTCTATTCAGGAAAACTAATTTGTTGAATCTTAATTTTGTGATATGTGTATAGCACCGGCCATCAAGTGCTTTCAACACTCCATTCTGGACAACAAACTCTGGCGCTCCAGTTTGGAACGATGATTCTGCTTTGACTGTCGGAACTAGAGGTACTTCCCATCTTTCTTTCGCTCTTTGCTCTTTCATGACCTTTTATGCTCCTTATATACTTGGTAATGTTTACGTGATCAGTGAACTGTAAACAGATAATCTGCGTAAATGAGACTCATATGTGTAGTACTTGTAGAGTGGGTGTCAACCCAAGTCCCACATCGATAACAAATCCGTGCAGGCTTAGCCATGGCCTAGAGCGGACAATATCATACGGGTGTTACGCGACCCAACAGTACTATGAGTCAGTGATGAATGATGATTTGTGCTCCGTGGTTTGCAGTTGATCTGTATAGGTTGTAGGCTAAAATGGTTTGTGTTAAAACATTTTGCTTAGTATAGATTTTTCTATATATCATGAATTAAGAAGATCCGGTCAGATTATCAAAACTTGGTGTTTTACTTTTTCTATATGTTTACCGAAGATCTATAGATTTCTTAATTTTGCTAAGTTTTCTTTAGTAGCACAATTGTTGATTTGTTTGATCTTGATATTGACTTGAAATATTGTCGGTCTTGGTTAAAATTTTGTAATACATATTACGAAACTCGACAAAACTCATAAATACTGATTTTGGGTGATTTAGTTGTGCATATAATTACTACTCCAGTAATGTTGGAGCCACAGAGTTATATTGCTAGTTTGCTACTCGCCATAGAAAAGAGAAGTGATGTGTTGTATTTGGTCATATTAGTATATGAGGTTAAAACTGATCATTATACATATATTACAATTTCCGACAGGCCCAATTTTGCTGGAGGACTATCCCTTGGTTGAGAAAATTGCTGGGTTTACCAGGGAAAGGATCCCTGAAAGAATTGTCCATGCAAGGGGTGCCAGTGCCAAGGGTTTCTTTGAGGTCACCCATGATATTACTCATCTTACCTGTGCTGATTTTCTTCGAGCCCCAGGTGTCCAGACTCCTGTTATTGTTCGCTTCTCAACTGTTATCCATGAGCGTGGGAGTCCTGAAACCATCCGTGACCCTCGAGGCTTTGCAGTCAAGTTCTACACCAGAGAGGTATTTAGTTATCCAGTCGTGGTTAGTTATTCATGTTTTCTCTATTCGAATATTAGGCAAGTATGAACCTAAATTTTTACATATCTTTTATCAGGGTAACTTTGATCTTGTGGGGAACAACTTTCCTGTTTTCTTTGTGCGTGACGCAATGAAGTTCCCTGATGTGATCCATGCATTTAAGCCTAATCCCAAGTCTCACATTCAAGAAAACTGGAGAATCATGGACTTCTTGTCCCACCACCCAGAGAGTCTGCACACATTTGCTTTCTTCTATGATGACATTGGTGTTCCACAAGATTATAGGCACATGGATGGCTCTGGGGTTCACACTTTCACTCTTCTGAACAAGGCTGGCCAAGCCCGCTATGTTAAGTTTCACTGGAGGCCTACTTGTGGAGTCAAGAACTTGTTGGAGGAAGAAGCCATCAGAGTAGGAGGCACTAATCACAGCCATGCCACTCAAGATCTTTACGACTCGATTGCGGCAGGAAACTATCCTGAGTGGAAGCTTTTCATTCAGACCATGGAACCGGATCATGAAGATAAGCTCGATTTTGATCCACTTGATGTCACAAAGACCTGGCCTGAGGACATCTTTCCTCTGCAGCCAGTGGGGCGCTTGGTGTTGAATAAGAACATCGATAACTTCTTTGCTGAAAATGAAATGCTTGCCTTTAATCCTGCTTTTGTTGTTCCTGGTGTGTACTATTCCGACGATAAGTTTCTCCAGGGTCGTATATTTGCCTACGGTGACACCCAGAGGCATCGTCTGGGACCAAACTATTTGCTGCTTCCAGCTAATGCTCCCAAGTGCCCTCACCACAACAATCACATTGACGGTGCAATGAACTTCTTGCACAGGGATGAGGAGGTACCACTTACATAGCATAATTATGGTTCAATAATTGGAAGTTGATATTTATTTTCAAATCTTAAAATGCTATTTTGTAGTCTCATACCTTCCCTTAGGAAGTAAAACTCACAACCACATTCTTTGAACATTATTCACTCTTCAGATTCGAAAGTCCTATTAGTCGCTAATTCTAACAACTTAATTATCTTGGTTTTCCGAATCAATAACATACTTTTCTATTTTTCAGATTGATTACTTCCCTTCAAGGTTTGATCCTGTTCGCCATGCTGAGAAGCACCCCCTCCCTCCACGTATATTGACTGGAAGACGCACTAGGGTGAGTTTATAATGTTAGTCGTTCCTTAATTTTTGACCTTAATTTCTAAAGAAGTTGAGTTGAGCCTAACTGTAACCTCTTATCTGATAACGCAGATCAAGATTGAGAAAGAGGACAACTTTAAGCAAGCAGGAGACCGATATCGGACTTTCGCTCCAGACAGGTAACCTTCGCTAGTGCTTGCGTACTAAATTGTTCTTCATTGTAGCACAATATATAACCTGGTTTTTGAACAGACAAGAACGATTTTTGTGTCGCATTGTTGATGGTTTATCTGATCCAAGGATTACTCATGAGATACGTAGCATATGGATCTCATACTGGAGCCAGGTAATTTGATTAGTACCTTTTTTAACAAATGCTAATTTTTTGAACAATGTTGACTAGGATACTTATGTAATGAATAGCTACATAAGTAATGTTATGTCATGTTATGTGTGCAGGCTGACAGGTCTCTTGGTCAGAAGATAGCTTCTCGCCTGAACGTGAGGCCAAGCTACTAGTAAATATGCTCGTCGAGAGTCGAGAATGTTGTTTGCTCAGTAGAGTACCCTGGAAGAAGATGAAGTTGTGTTCTGTATCAGAGTTTGGAAGTATGATAATATCAAATAACACTACTATGATAAAGTGTGATAATGTTATTTTTATACTTGTACAGCCAAACTGTATGCAGCTTGTCATGTAATTTTCTGCACTTTGAATGTTTTCGTACAATCAATAAGCACAGTTAACTCTGTGCAACTTGTTTTCACTTTTGAGCCAACACCGGATGTTTTAGCTTTTTTAGTTCACGAAGTATAAATCTGTGAAAGTAGCTCTGTATATATTATCACATATATAAATCTGTGAAGGCTTTTATGCCGTTAAAAGTCGTAAATGCCCTCCTACTTTTTCACATATTACAGTATCTTGTCATTACTTTTTACTTTTATACACGTTATACCGTATATATACATGTTTTTTGTAATTGCTTACGTACACATATAGATTGGGTTATACAAAAAATACAAAAAGTACCTCCACGTGCGCCGATCCTTCGATCCTTCAGACATACGTGCACTTGCGGGATTATCAAGGTCACCAGCTCTTACTTCCATTCTTTTTACAATTTCGACCGACTGTATCTGTATCTTAACTGTTATTCTCTCTCAATGAACTTATGTGTCGGTTATAATTTTGTTAAAGTTTGATTTGTTCCGGTAATTTTAGCTTTATTGTTTCTAATCTACCCATCAATGACACTTTCAAATTTCAATTTCTAATCAAGGAGAAGAGGTAAAGCTAATCAAATTTCAAATTCAAAACAAAGATCCACACCATTATTTGTTTTGTTATTTTAATATGTGTTTATAATTCTTGATCAAATTATGGAAAATAAAAAGGATCAATCGAAAAGGAGGACGACAATTTACATTGATGAGAATAGAGGAAGAGCAGACTCTTTGTTGCACAACATTTGTGAGTATTTTCATCACTTTATGTTTGTATTCCTCTTTTGAAGATGAAGATTATGTTTGTTCAATTAAATTTTTATGTTTACATACAGTTAATTATGATTTGTCTATGATGAAAGAAAATTGTCAACCACGACATAATTTTGTTGATCATGAAGTAAGCAAAACAAATGTCAAGAACATCCTCCCACGGGAAAACACAGGAAAAAGAAGATCACAGAACATTAAGAAAGGGTTTACAAACAAGTCTAAAACAATCCCAATCTCTCAGAATAGTACAACATTTTCACCCAAGTCTCAATTGTTGACAGAATCACATCTCTGTAAGTCATGTTTTACAATTAATGTGCTAATCTGTATCCATGTTATACAAATCTACTTTACAGTTATGGGTAAAAGGAATAAGACATCATCGTCGTCTTTATTTACAGATACAGAACATACCACAAATCTGTCATACTCTCCATAAACACATTTTTCTTCTAATGTGCCATTCCCTGAACAACCCAAAAAAACAACCACTTCTAGGAGGAATGGAAATGATAAAGTAAAGAAGCTTGACAATTGTTGTAAGTGAGATAAGTTCAAATTTTTGGTTGTAATTGCAATCTATATGTTATTTTGGCCCTGTTAAACTTACGTTGTCTGAACAATGTATTTTCACAGCTTGGAGTGCATCCGTGAAGAACAATTTCAAACTTAAGTCTAAAGTTTTAGAGCCCCCCAATCAGATGCCAACACGAGTATTGGATTTCAATGAAAACCAGAAAACAAAAGGGAAAAATGATAACTATTATGATCTAGGTATGCATCTTTTAAATGCATTATAGATATGACCAGTGAAGAAGTTTGTTACTGATTGCTGAAACATTTTAATTCCCTATATTTCAGAAAATTCAAAAACTTTTGGTTTCGAAGATGATTACAGCGATCTTGACTATGACGAGGAAGAGGTAGAAGAATATATGGACTATGATGCTTATGATACTAAAAAAAGGACTCCCAAAGGTTTTACTGAGTTATTCAGACAATGGTATCATAATTTTAAAGAAATATAATTCAAAATTTGACCTATTCCTATTCGTTTTTAGTTGTAGCTGAATATGCCAGTTTGGGTCCTCCAAATGTACTTGGATGTGGAAAGAGGAGCGCGTAAATTAAAGCATAACACGTGGACCACCTATTTCTCAATATGTTGTGCAAAGGGTCAGATACAACTGCCAAATGAACCTCCCACGCCTTCTTTCATTTGGCAATTACATCATGACAACGAGAAAACAAAACGCTGCACAGAGGGATTCGTTTGTATAACAGTATATTTGATTTCACTTCAACTGGCGGTAAAGTTGACCATTCAATTAATTGTGGATGAGCACCATACGTTTATCTTCTAAATGGTCAAAACCATCATTTATTTGGTTCTCTTATACCTGATGAAGGTCAAGATCCCAAGTTCTGCCAGTTGTATATTTATGACACCCAAAATGAAATGCAAAATCATTTGAAATGGGTAAATGTTATTGATGGTCATCAATTAGATGCAGAAATTGTCGAAGGTCTTTCCAAAATGTTGGATGAAACCAATGAATTGGTCAAAGAATTTCGTACTGCACGTGATCGCTTTGAGGAAAATGGTGTCACAGATTTGCAAATTGTGTTAAAAGTTTCTCGATCTGAGAGTGGAATTGTTAATGTATTATGCATACATTCAGTTAGATTCAAACACTTTTTAATCTGCATTAACCTTTACACTTAATATTTTAAAAAATGAAGTAGATAAAGGGTCAACTATTAACAATTTTCAGTTTTAAAACATAGTTAATGTAAAACGGGTAGACACAACTACCATATTAAGTGTCAAACCAAACTATTGGAAGACGGGGGCAACATTTATGAAGAACTATGTATTAAATACATTGAGCAATCACAAACTGAAGAAACTTACTACAAACAAAGCAAAATACATCAGATATGTCAAATACTATGTATGACACTCTCAGAAATGTGAAGAAAGGTAGAACCGATTGGAGAGTTAAGGTGAGAATTATAAGGGAATTGAGAGGTTATAATATAACAGGTGAACCATTTAAAGGATACAATTTGTTGCTACTGGATTTAAAGGTAAGCTTAACGTTTTAGTTTTTGGTCTACAAATTTCATTCGATATGTAAATATTAAAGATAATTTTTATGTTATTAAAGAACTGTAGGATGCAAGCTTTTGTTCCATCAACAATGGAAGACAGATTGGGAAATGTGATACAACTGGGGAAACTGTACAAAATCAAAACATTTCATGTCAAAGAATACGGTCAACAAGATAAGTACAGACCGGTTCAAATTGACAGACAAATAATATTCACAATAGATACGAAAGTGAAGGAAATTGATGAAAATGAGATCTTTATCCCAAAAAACATGTTCGATCTATTCAAATTTGCTGATCTGAAAAACATGGCTACACAACAGGTCTACTTAGCAGGTACTTCAATCACAAACTCCTAAAAAATATTCTTTCTATATTAGTGGTTTCATCTATTGTGTACTATTTTGTTTCATAGATGTTATCGGGATAATACCTAAAAAAGAAAAACTGAATAACTTCACCAATAGTGTCGGAAAGCAACAAGTCAAAAACAAGTTTAAACTATCGGACGACAAGTAAGTTACTAATTTCTAAATAATGTAACATAACTATATTCAGCATTATGCCATGACTAATAATAATTTGTTTCCTCGATATATGAAGAAGTAGGATTAATGTTACATTCTGGGATGCGTTTGCTAAAAACTTTCTAAATGCTATGTCGGAGGACTTGGAGGAACCCCTAATACTGATTATTGCAAGTGCGAAAATCAGTTCATGGAGAGGTAAAATTTAAAAATTGTATAACATTGAAATAATGAAAAGAAATAAACCTAATAATTGATGTCTTATGTTCTTAGACCAGATTGATGTATGCAATTACTCACCTACAAAGTTCTATCTAAACTATGATCATCATAGTGTGCAAAAACTCCGAAAAATGTAAGATAACATTATATATTTCAAAAACTAAGGCATAATGCATTGTAACTAATGTAACGTAAAGATTAGTTTTTGACATTTACTCATAATGATATATTATATTTACTGTAGGAGGAGGTAATATGTAAAGCAAATATCAAGTATGTTGACGAAAAAAGTAATTGGAATTACGGAGTATGCACATCATGCTACAATGTCGTGGAAATTGAAGAAGGGAACAAAATTTGCAAAAAAATGTCCAAGAACTGTTCCCCACCCAAATAGGAAGTACGTCCAAACAAGTTTTATTAATTCTAAATTATATTCAATTACTTTATCTTACTGTCTTCAAACTACAGGTTTAACATATCAGTGGTTGCATCTAATGCCAGTGGTGAAATTCAAGTTTTGATAAAGGACAAGGAAATACGATCATTGTTGGGAACAGACTTTGAGTCAATTGAAGAAAAGGTAGAATGATTCAATTACGCATACATCTATTGTAGTTTTCATATATTTTACTTGCTAATGTTTGTTATAGGACAAAACTTTCTAAAAATTACTAAAAACAATCCAAGGGAAGGATTACACATTTAAGCTCCGGATCAAAGAGGACAACATCAATTGGAAAGACAAAGTTTATGATGCAATAGACATTTTTCTTGACTTTGAGTTGGATGAGGAAATGGTACAAGAACAAGAAACATTCACAGATAAAGAACCTATGACTGGAGAGGTAAAAATCTATGCCAAATATTTTTAAATTGTTCTTATTATTACAAATTCTCATATAAGTGATACAAAACAGCCATCAGGATCTTCTTACCACATTGATCAGATTTCCCAGTTCAGCAACATGTAGAACAAAGAAGAATGGGTGTGGTCACTTCTGGTAATGTTATAAACACTTAATCTTAAACTAAATATATTTAGGTGATATTTTCCTAACAAATTGAAAGGCATATGTTTAGGCCTATTTGTTAACATCGAGGATACAACTCAACTTAAACAAGTTTGTAATAAGTAAGTAATAATTCAATTGTCACAGTATCACAAGAATCTCAGAAGATCATATCAGTCAAAAGAATATAGATTAAAGTCATCCTACAGACTTGAAGAAATACTGCATTGAAAGAAGTTCAATTATTTGATCAAGTCTCAGTGAAGTATTCAAGGAAGTGGATTTATTAAAGTGACAGAGATTTCAGATGTGTGACAGCAAATGTACAGGTTACAAAGGTTGAAAAAAAGTTAAAAGGAGCTAATGGACCACATCTTAAAGTCAAGATGAAGAACATACATTGGAGTTAGTCATTTATGAACCAGACAGTACATCAAGTGTCAATTTCGGACAGTGAATATTCTTCATCAAATTCCAGTGGTTCAAGGATTGGTTATGATATCTTATAAGAATTTAAATTCTCTTTTAAATTAGTTATTAATTAATTTATTAAATTAATTCTTCAGAATTAATTTAACAAATAAATTAAGTAATTAATTTATTGAATAAATTAATTCTTCAGATTAATTTATGAAATAAATTAATTATTAGAATTAATTTAAAATAGAATTAAAATTAAAATAGAATTACTTAAAAAAAATGATCTGGAATGACTATCCAGGATAGTCATCCTGGTAGTCATTCCAAGTCATTTTGATTAAAAATGAACTGGAATGACTATTAAGGGATAGTCATCCCGGTAGTCATCCTAGTTCATTTTTAGTTTATTCTAAATTAATTCTTCTAAATTCTGATAGTCATTCCAGTACTTTCCATAGTCATTCCAGGCTATTTGATTAGTCATTCATGACTATTTGGATAGTCATTCCAATGACAATTGCACGTGCAGGATTTTTGATCAAGTGGATTACTATTAATCTAAAAGATCAAGACAGAATGGACAACAACTTAACATAATATCTTTTGAAGAACTTTCTGTGAAAACTCTCAAGAACTGCCGGAGCATTTTGATCAGTGAATAAATTTCTAGTAATCAAAGTGTTAAATCTAAACCACTAGAATTCATTCACTTGTACTGCTTTAACTATCTAGCGGATTTTTATCCCTAGAACGTATCTCGAACTATCGTTCATTGTTATATCTTTTTATTACAAAAATAGATAAATTCATGTCGAATTTATTCTAGATTTGTTTTAATTAGTTTGAGATTGTTAGGAACTATGTTGTTTCTTGATGATAACCAAATTAACTTAGTAAAAAATTGTACAAGTAAACGTAGCCATCAACGGATAGTTTGCCATTGCAGTATCCGTAGATGGGTAGCTTATCTACAGATAAGACTAAATGTAACATGCTTGTGTATTTCTGATGTTGAAGTTGAAGTAGTCTTGATAGGTTAAATGAGTCATGTTGACTATCAATAGATATGTAGAATAGGGAGGCGAATTGTATATAGTTGATGCCTTGTAATTCTGCATACATGAAATTGACTGTCTGCGGATAACTTGATTAGCCTTCTACGGATATGGACATTGTACTGTCTACGGATAACAATACTGGTTGATCAAGAAACTGTCAACAGATACAACTCAGGTAGCTTCTACGGATACTCTCTGTACTTGTGAAAAGGACAGCGATGTCAGAGCACATGGGTTGACAGACTACACAGAGCATGGAAGCCAGTATTTATGGAAAAGTGACAAGAAGAAAGCAGCATTATGTTTGCATGGTCAAATGTAGCATTTCCTTAAAAGACAACCAGCCAAGAAGGGCAAGCTACAAACACGGACCACTTCTCGGGATGAAGAAACAAGGATTCTGAACACATGTACTTTTTGTATTATTAGCTGTTCAAGTATCTTTGTAAACTTGGGGTTATATAACCAAGTAGTAGCATAACTCTAGAAATCAAGAAATCAGGTTTTAGCAATTTAAAGAGCACAAAGCCTCCTTGTAAATTGCTGAAGCTAGAGTTGTGTATTTGCAGCTGTGTGTTTATTCATAAACATCACAGAGATTTCTTCAATAAAAATCTCTCTGGTGGACAAAAATAATCCACCTGAATTTTTAATTCTTGTATCATCTTATTTGTGTTTCTGTTTTTCATATTTTCACTGTCAAGAACGAAAAGTTTTCAAAGATTGTATTCAACCCCTTTTAGAGAGAGGCTTCCATCCTTCTTGTGATAGATATTGCACACCATCATGTCAAAATCAACCTTGAATCCTCTGTCACTGAATTGGCTGACACTGAGCAGGTTGTGCTTCAATCCATCAACAAGTGCAATATCATTAATGACAACATTCCCAATTTCCAAACATCCATATCCCACTGTGTAACCTTTGTCGTTGTCTCCAAAGGTTATGATTGGGCCAACTTTCTCTACAAATTGTTATAGCAGGGCTTTATCACCAGTCACGTGTCTTGAGCAGCCACTGTCAATGATCCATATGACCTGCTCCTTATTCTTGCCCTGCAAAACAAATTGTATTTAAGAGGCATATGGTACCCAATCCTTGTTGTGTCCTGTTACTTCAGTATCACAAGAATAATCAACATTTTCAACTTTAATCATCACATCAGGAATCTTCTGTTGGACTCCTTTCTTCACCCACTTTTCTTTAGAATTAGACTTGGTCTTCTTATTAGTGGATGTAGCCTTCTTACTGTTTCCAGTAGGCTCAGAAGTCTCAACAGTTTGCATATAGAGACATTGTTCAGTAGATGAAATAGGAAAATTGAAACATGTACTCATGGCAGTTATTTTACAAGGCATACAGTCAATGTTATTGCAAACTACCATAGATCTATGCATAATGGGGTCCTGTGTAAGTTACCATCTATCATGGTCACATTGTCCTTGACCTCTTTTGGTTTCTTACAAACATGAGTTAAGTGATGTGAAGAGCCACAGTTATTGCATAGTTTTTTAGGAGCATTACCAGCATTAGCATTGCCATTTCCTAACTTACCATTTCTGTTTCTAGACTTGTAGGTAACTGTGTCAACAGGATGTTCTGAAGTTGCTGTCGAGCTTTCCTTGACAGTACCTTTCACACCTTCTGTCTTGACAATAGGTCTGGAAGTTACTGTCTTTGAAGCTCTCTTGACAGTATCTTTGGAAGTTTCTGTCTTGCCATTTCTGACAGCATCTTTAGAACATTCTGTCAGATTGTTTGGGAAAGTTGCTGTCTTGGGGATTTTGACAGTATCTTTTCCTCCAACTGTTGTGTTGTCAATGCACTCATCCTCATCATCAAGTTGTTGTTTGATGAGCATGGCTTCCTCATCAAACTCAAGTTCAGAAAGTTTGAAAATTGGTTTGTTGATCTTCTTGAGGACACGAGGTTTGACAGAAGCATCAGTTGAGCAATCCTGACTCATAATTTCCTTACCAGGTCTTTTACCATACTCAAAACCTATCCCTACTTTTTGATCCTCTGTGTGTTTCTCATGATAATCCTGAAGTTGTTTGGATGAGTTTCTATAGGCTTTAATCTTGAATTCATTTTCACTTATTTCTTTCCTTAGAAACTTCTCAATCTCTTTAGCACAGTCTAACTCATTTTTAATTTTGGCATTCTCTTGTGTTAGAGATTCTAATCGACTGGTCTTTAACAAGAGCATGTCATTCTCAGAAGTGAGTGTTTCATTAAGTTTAGTTAACCTAGCAATTTCTTCATTTGCTGCAGTTAAACTAGTATGAACATTAAACATTTCAACACTCAATTCCTCGACAGTTTGTTTGTAGTCTTCTTTAGACATTTCAAGTAAGACAAGTGAAGGTACCTGACTTGGAGAGCTAGAGGAGACCTCATCAGTCTTAGCCATGAGGGCTAGATTCACATATTCCTCTTCCTCTTCATCATCAAAATCATCCCAACATTTTCCCTCAGCCACATAGGCTTTTCCTTGTCCTTTCTTGAAGTGTCCACTTGACCTTTTTCCATTCTTTGATTCTACTTTGGTCTTCTGCACTCAGTAGCAAAATGACCAAGTTCATTGCAGTTGTAACACCTAAACTTGGATCTGTCCACCATCCCTGTTTTGTAACCACCTCTTGTGGCACCACCTTCAACCTTGGAAGAATTCCCTCTGTTGAACCTTGATGTTTGACCTTGAGGCTTAAATGGCTTGTTTCTCTTGAATCTTATGTTTTTGAACTTTTTAGCCATGTAAGCCATAGTTGGATTATCCATCTTCTCCCTTTCTTCTAAGGAGTAAAAGTCTTCATCTTCAACATCAGTTATCTACATTACAACTTTCTCCTCATCATCCACAACCTCTTTAATCTTAAGAGTAGGTACTGGAGCAGGTTGTGTGATTTGAATTCCTTCAATAGGTTGTGTGATTCTTAGCACATGAGCCACAAGAGCACCAGACATATTAGCCATCTTTCCTCTGGATCCAGCTTGTATAGCTCTTTTCTGGAAAAATTTAAGCTCATATGACTTAAGCACACCATATAATGTTTCAAAAGAAACATTGTTTAGATTTCTTCCTTCTCTTATGGTAGTGATTCTGTTCTCTAGATGCTCAGGAAGTGTGAGTAAGAATTTAACATTTAGCTCCTTCCTATCATAGTACTTGCCATGAATCTGTAGCTCATTCAGTAGCTTGCTAAACCTCTCAAACATTGTTGTTAGGTCTTCTCCTGACTTTGCCATGAAAGCTTCATACTGAGAGATAAGAATTTGTCTTTGATTGTCTTTCACTTCTTCACTTCCTTCACATAGCAGCTCGATCTTATTCCACATATCCTTGGCTGATGAGCACCCAATGACATTCCTACACATGGCTTTGTCCAAAGTGAGAGCATCCAGTAAGATGAGTTGCAAGTAATCATCCAAGGCCACCTTCTCTTTTTCTGGCTCCAGAAACTCTGAAGGTAATTTGTTGACCCAATAGGCTGGAACAAGAACATCATCCACAGTTGAGGCTTCAATCTCTTTTCGTGGAACAAAGGGACCATTTTGGAGGATACCCAAGTATAAAGGATTTGCAGCTTTGATAAACAGTAAGATTTTTCTTTTCCATACATTGTAATTCTCTTTATCAAAAGTTGGAATCTTTATGCTACTTGACTTCTGCATACTTGTCATGATCTTAGATTAGTAGAACAATCTGTCTGCTCTAATACCAGTTGTTGGTCCTTGACTATTGTAGAAGGGGAGTTGAATGCAATACTGATAAATCTCAATCTACGTTTCAACAACAAAAACTAAGATTAACGTTTATCAGTTTATGGAATGCAAACACAAGTAAACACACGAGTATTTCTCACAAAATAAATGTTTTATTTATTTTGCAATGGGTTGCTACAACCTCAAGAAAATTTTTGTTTTCTTGAGCTTCAGTTTCTCGAGTGATTACAAAGAATGGATTGAGAGATAGTCTTTGTAGACTAATCCTATCACTATCAACACGGGTCTTGTGAAGCTACTGTCATTTTCATGTGGCAGCTTCTTACAAATTGTCTACCCGTGAATCTTTCCTAAATTGCTATACAAACAGCTTATCAGTACAGAACAAAGCAATCTAGAAACATTCTATATTAAGCTAACACAATTCAGTAGATGTAGATTTGTCATACTCTGGAATTGGTGAGCTTTGACATGTGATCTCTCAAGTTTCGGTCGTAGTCTTGAAGACGTGTTGCAGTGTTGGGATGCTGCAACACGCCTGTTTCTTGAACATCCAAACTGTCACAAGTTTGACTGGGTTGTTCCCCAATACAAATGTTATCCCTTCATGATAGTATCCTGATGGCTAAGCTTGTTGTCACAATAATGCGCTTTTGGTGACAGTAAGAAATCTCCGCAGAAGGTGCTGTCAGGATTTCCAAGCTTGATGTCAGGCTAAAGTAAAGTTGTTGTCCGAGGGCTTCCACCAATATTGCTGTCAGAGTGAATGTACTTTCGTGACTTACAACATGCTGTCTTCTTGTAACCTTACTGTCAATGCTGTGAAAGTAATCTTTATTCTTGCTGTCCATCTTGAATACTTCTTGAGGCTTGAACAAATAAATGAACTTCTACCAAGATGTACTAGAATCTTATTTACAATAAACAAAAATAGTTACAAAGACATACTCTGGCTGTGACAGTATGTTCATACTTAATAAAATTAAGTATTTAAGATATCTAGTTAAGTTGTCTCATAGCTATCACCCATAAATCCTAACACAAATTAACTTAGTAAAAGATTTTACAAGTAAACGTAGCCATCAACGGATAGTTTGCCATTGCAGTATCCGTAGATGGGTAGCTTATCTACGGATAAGACTAAATGTAACATGCTTGTGTATTTCTGATGTTGAAGTTGAAGTAGTCTTGATAGTTTAAATGAGTCATGTTGACTATCAATAGATATGTAGAAGAGGGAGGCGAATTGTATATAGTCGATGCCTTGTAATTCTGCTTACATGAAATTGATTGTCTACGGATAGCTTGATTAGCCTTCTACGGATATGGACACTGTACTGTCTATGGATAGCAGTACTGGTTGATCAAGAAACTGTCAACGGATACAACTCAGGTAGCTTCTACGGATACTCTCTGTACTTGTGAAAAGGACAACGATGTTAGAGCACATGGGTTGATAGACTACACAGAGCATGGAAGCCAGTATTTCTGGAAAGGTGACAAGAAGAAAGCAGCATTCTGTTTGCAAGGTCAAAGGTAGCATTTCCTTATAAGACAATCAGCCAAGAAGGGCAAGCTACAAACACGGACCACTGCTCGGGATGAAGAAACAAGGATTCTGAACACATGTACTTTTTGTATTATTAGTTGTTCAAGTATCTTTGTAAACTTGGGGTTATATAACCAAGTAGTAGCATAACTCTAGAAATCAAGAAATCAGGTTTTAGCAATTTAAAGAGCACAAAGCAGTATCCTTGTAAATTGCTGAAGCTAGAGTTGTGTATTTGCAGCTGTGTGTTTATTCATAAACATCACAGAGATTTCTTCAATAAAAATCTCTCAGGTGGATAAAAACAATTCACCTGAATTTTTAATTCTTGTATCATCTTATTTGTGTTTCTGTTCTTGTTTTTGCTTTTCATATTTTCACTGTCAAGAACAAAAAGTTTTCAAAGATTGTATTCAACACCCCCCCCCCTTCTACAATCTTGGTTCAGTGTCTGGGAATAACAGAGATTCAATCTTGTATTCAGTACCATATTTGTAACACTTTTCAAGTTTAATATAAGTTATATTTAACTTAAATTTTGTTTCATTTAATTCCGCTATAATTTGTTCTTAAATTGTTTTATTCTAAAACGAACAAATTCGATAAAATGGTATAGTTTATATTCAAACCCCCCCCCCCCTTCTACAAACTTATCAGGACCTAACAATTGGTATCAGAGCCTTTTGATTGATATACAAATCAAAGATCCATTTTTTGTGATTTTTTCTTAACTGTGAAATTTTTATTCTTCATCAAAAATCTCATGTTTCTTCAAGTGGCTCATTATAAATATCTTGGAGTGCTGAAAAATGGACCAAAACTTCCCATGATTGTTGAGGAAGAGCAGATAGAGAACAATGTTATTACTAGAGCTGCTAGGATGTACCCCAAGGATCCCAAGGACTACACAGCTGATGAGAAAGAGGATGCTTCCCTGGATGCCTGTTTACAGTTGATTCTGGTTGATTGTCTTGATCTATTATTGAGAAATAATGATGATGATAATACTGGAAATGATGGTGGTGACAAAATTCTACAAGGAGAAACCTCTGATGCTGCTGTTATGAAGACAATTCAAACTTCTCAAAGTCAAACAACGCAGTCAACTCATGTTTCTGATTCTGGAGTAAGGACAGTAAGAACATTGGTGCAATCTCAGATCCTGACGGAAGAACAAATCCTGACAGGTGATCAAATCCTGATGCCTGGTCATGAACAGACTTTTGCTACAATTCCTGAAGGTGATGAAGATGTGATTATTGATAATCCTGAAGATGCATCAGATCTATTCCAGAAGTTCTCTACAAAAGATGGCAGAATTGTTACTCTATATCACACTGATAAAAGAGTTCAACAATTATTTGCAAGAAAAGCACTCTCTATAGCAAGTGAAGAATATCCTGATCTCTCACATGAAGAATTCTTAAGACAATAGAGAGAAATGATGGAAAGCTTTAATAACCCTGCTCATGCTAGAGGTAGAGGAGGCAGAGGTAGGAGAGGAGCTAGAAGAGGTAGAAGAGGTTCTTCAACTCAAACAATGCCTAGACAGACAAGGTCTAGAGGTTTATTAATAGAAGAAATTCTTGAACCTACTCAAACTCTAGTAGTTCCTGACAGGTCTACTTTTGGTGATGATGGAAATGTTGAAGAAGAACCTGAATTGAGAAGAAAGCCAAGACAATTAATTCTCTGCAATACAAATCAAATTGAAGATTCTAATCCTGATATTATTCTTGACAATGTTCAAGATCCTGATGAATCTGAAATTCTGCAAGAGATTGATTTGTTAATCTTATCTACTGTGGTTGATTCTCACAACAAGGAAGTGGATGAAGAAGAAGAAGCCAGAAGAAGAGAAATCACAAGATCAACAAATAGAGATTTCAATCTCTATGTACAAAGGCTTAAACTCTCAAACAGAAGATTGTGGAGAAATACAAGCAGACAAGAATCTTTACTAGAAAGAAGCTATGCTTTTGAAAAAGAAAAAGATAAGAAGTGGAAACACATAAGTACACTGAGGTGTAACACACCTATCAATTTTCAGAATGGAGGAATTATAACAAGTGCTTCAAGTGTTGTTGATTTATCTGATATGATTAGATCAAAAACACTCTGGCTACGAATGTTTTCAAATCTGAAGCAATTGACAAGTAATTCAAGAGGAGGTATTGGACACAGAGATGCTGAATATCTGAATATGTCATATGTTGATCCTTACTCCTTGACTGAAATTGGAGGTACTTTAACTTCTGAAAACCTGAACAATTTATAAGCTGTTGATATAGTTATAGATTGTCATGATGGTATTGAAAAGAAAGAAAAGCTTCTGTACTTCATGAAAGATGGTAGTGTGAAGATTCCGCGCATTCAAAATCTGCTGATGAAAACTACACAGGAACTGAAATATGTTCATTATCTGTTAAGATGGAAGAATAAAGTGTGCAAAGAATGGAGTGACATGATCTTGTCAACAATAAGAAGAAGACTGAATGGAAACAAAAATTTCAATGGTGATTATACTCCCATGTACTTAAATCAAAGAGGTCAAGATGTGGAAATGCAAAGGGGCACTGCTGTTAAAGAAGTGACTTTTGGCATGACTCAACTTACTCTCAATCCTGATGGGAAGGAAATTGCTTATCTTTTTCTTGAAGAGAACAGTCTACAAAGAAGCTCCATACAGAATCTCAGAGCAGCTATTTACCAGATTAATGAGGAAGATGAAGAACTCAGAAATCTTAAGGATATACTGATTCAAATTCTTGAAGAAAAAGAAGAAAATTTGTTATCCAACTTCTTGAAGATGAATCTGTTTTATCAAAGAATTTAAACAGATAAGTTGTTGCTGAAGATACTTGTACATTTTGTAAATATGTTTTTGACATCATTGAATCTTAGGAATCTATACTTTATTTCACAAAGTATGAGATTGGGGGAGATTGTTAGATCAGGATTCAATGATCGTCGGGATCTAGACTTCAACTGATCAGGATTGCTGACATCATCAGGATTGCATGGTCGTCAGGATCAGAATGAATATCAGGACTGGGATCAGGATTGATCATCAGGACTGGAAGCTGATCAGGATTCCTACTTCAAGTTATATTTGGAGTCTAGTTAAATAAGGAAGATTATTCCGTCGGTTCCTGGTTTGTAGTAATGAAGCTATCGATTAAGGATAGGTTTCAATCTTTGTAATTGATTAGGACTTATCATTGATAGAGAAGTTGTGTAGTATATAAACACAGTTTAGGTTTTGATTTTATATCAATCGCATAAACGAGTATATTGTAACATAGAAGCTCTCAAGAAAATCAGAATGTCTTGAGAGAGTTTTTGTAAACTAGCAGCTCTCAAGAACACAGAATTTCTTGAGAGAGTTTTGTAACAGTTTTATATCAGATTTAATAAAGTTGTTATTATTATTTCATATTTGTGATTCATATCTTATTAAGTCGAGAATCTTATACAATTGTATTCAACCCCCCCCCCCCCCCCTCTACAATTGTTTATTACTAGGCAACAGTGTAGTTTCAGCAGTTTCTTCTTTCATGTCTTCAGCCTTTTCAACACTTGCTACTAAGGCAACATATCCAGTTTTCTTTTGGACCTTCTCAATTTCCTCATCCTGCTCCATTTCCAACTCATATGTTTTTAGGGTTCCATACAGCCTTTCAAGAGTAAAATGTTAGGCTGAATACACAATATAATCAAGTATGTATGAGAATAACAATCAAGAACACTGTTTATAAATCAACAAACTGTAATTATATTAACAGTTTCTCTCTTTATGATGTTAATGAATCACAAAGAGCTACTAGGTTACAAGAATAATAATCAATTATCGCATCCCTTCTAGGGATAACCTATCTGTGTTTATATAATACACAGCTACATACAATCCATCTCTAATTGATATTCATATAAGTTAGCTATACAATTCATATCAATTAAGGATTGCTTCTTATCTTCTATTCCGTTTCCTTAGCTGTATCAATATATTCTGCTTCTTTCCATCTTCAGAATATATTGCTTCTAGAACATTCAATTCAGCACCGACAGCTAATTCAACTATCACCACGTCAGACTTTAACAAACTCTGATTGGCTTCCATGTAAACTCTGATGCGCATCTGTTACTTAAACACTGATGAACAAACGTCAGCAATTATATCTAACAATCTCCCCCAACTTGTGCATAATAAAAATGTACAAGTTAAACAGATAATTGATGATGTCAAAACATATAACAAATGCAGTGTTTAAAATATATCAGAGTTTAACTTTATCTTATAATAGAAAACATTAAAAAACTTACAGTCAGATTTTACTTGATTTCTTCAATATCAGGCACTGTCCTGATATAGTCTGTAAGCAATCTTCTTTCAGCTCTCTCTAGCTCAGCAATCATAATCTCTTTCAGCTCCTTCAATTCTGGATCACTTTCACCAGTTTGATATATGGCAGCCCTCAGAGAATATATGTTGTTTCTTCTCATATCATTGCCCAGCCTTATTATAAAGGCTTTGTCAGATTCCAAATTGAATTCCAACACCTTTATTCCAAGAGCTGTAGAGAGCTTTGCACTATTTCTTCTCATCTCAACAAAATTTCCATGAGCATCTTTGTACTTAGGAATATAAGCACTTGTAATTTTAGCACCACTGAGAACCTTTGCTCTCATCATCCTTACTCTCAAAACTTCAGCAGCATTTTGAGTCCTTTGATTTCTGACTTTGAGTAGATATAAGACATATTCTAACTCTTCAGCCATTTTCAAATGTATATCATTTTCACCTATTCTGTATACTCTGCCATCAGCCATGAAGTATAACAGAAAGTCCTTCCTAAGTCCCTTATGATGAATTAACTGAACAGACTCTAGCTTGTCAAGGTTCTCTTGAGTAACCCCAACACCAGGTTCTGCCAGTGATGTTTGATCCATTGGACTGTTATTTATCCTCTTCTCTCTGTGTGAACCTAAACCAGACTTGTCATAAGATTGTTTTCCATGTACTGTCCTGGTTTGAGAAAAATCCACAGGTTCTAATGTCAGAGTTTCAGAAAGTACAGGTCTTAAGAAACCTTTGAGTTGAGTTTGTACAACTTGAGCCTTGTCAGAGGTTGTCACAATTTTAGTAGCAATATCAACATGAGCAGCGTCAGAGGTTGATTTGTTTATCCTTGATTCAACTTGAGCAATGTCAGAGGTTGAATAAATCTTCTTTGGTAACTGTTCTTCTTCTACCAGTTTACCTTTTCCTTTGTCATTTCTTGCAATAGTAGGTCTCCTTGAGTATTGCAAACTTTAATCAGAGTTTACATTATCTTTAATAGATATTCCTATCTCTTTTCTCCTTGGAGCTTTACCTTTCTTTGTATAAGTACCAGCTTCCATTTTCTTCTGGTGCTCTTCATTTATCATTCTTAATTCAGCATCATAATCCTCAACTGTTACCTCACCACCATGCTCTTCTAAAAACATTTTAGTAGCAATTTCCTCATCTGTGGTAGGCTTATCAGAGATTATCAAACTTTTGAGTTTTGAACCACTGGCAGAGTTTGCATTTCCCTTACCAGAGTTTGATCTTCTATCAGAGTTTGATCTTGGTGGTCTTCTATCAGAATTTAATCTTAAACTCTTTCCATCTCCCTTGCTTCCACCATCATTACCATCATCCCTCCGTCTCAGAGTTTGAGTGTCTTTGCATTTGTCACTTGGTACACTCTCCCCCTTTTTGACATCATCAGAAAGTAGTACTGATGTCAGCAACTCAATTGCAGTAGAAATTGAAGTCAGTTGGGCAGACATAGCAGTCTGGTTGTCCTCAACTTTCCCAAGCCTCTTCTGAATTTCATCAGAGTCCTTAGCTTGCTTCTTGAACATAGAATTGTAGTAAGATCTATCATTCTTCAGAGTAAGATCTCTCATACCAACTTCATTCCTCAAAGCAGTGACCTCCTTATGAGACTCATCAAATCTGTTGTGAAGAGATTTAATTTGAATCACAGTGGCCTTTAGACTTGTAAGAACATCAGAAGATGAAATGGTTTTGATAGACTGATTAACAAAATCAGCAGCCCTCTGAGCAGAAAAAACACAATCAGCATCTGCCCAGTTCTGGAAGTACATATCTTGAAAGTACTCAGCATTAGCACGATTTGCTTCTCTTACAGTATCAGAGTCTACATCTTCTGATAATTCAACCTGTATATCAGGATTAGAATTTGCTGCATTGTCTTCTTGATTTTCTTCAGCATCTGGAATAACTTGCTGTACAGCTTCAGGAGTTTCAGAGTTTAGATTTGCAACTAACTCTGCTTCTTTGTGAACAACCTCAACAACCGACTGTTGTAGAGCTTCAAGCAACAATTCATCATTGTCTTCCACATGAACCTTAAGACTTTCAGAGTTTGTTGGAAAAACCTCTGCTTCAACACAATTCTCTCCTGCAGCTTCATTTAAAATCTTCTCTACTGCTACTGCTGGAACAACCTCAGCTTTCTCAACATTTTCAACAATCTGCTCAGAAGAGACAGATTTTGCTGCCTGATCAACCTCTTCACCCAATTCAGGAATTTGATTGGTGACAGAGAGAATCTCTGTATGAGTTGCCATTGATTCTTCAAGTACCAGAGTGGCTTGATCAGCTGCCACATCCTCAGTGTCACAAACACTGACAGCAGGATGTGCTTCAAGAACATTTTCAATTTCAAAATCAGCATTAAAATCTTGTGCAAAAACCTCAGCCTCTGTTTCAGCATTTGCCATATCAGACACAGAGACTGCTTCAACATTTTCAGCATCCTCCTGAACAAAAACTTCAGGAGCTTCAGCAACTTTTGAAGAAACATTCTCAGCACCAAATAAATGTGCTGCTACCAGTCTTCTTTTCCTTTGATGAAGAGTTTCATCATCAGTTTCACTCTCCTCATCAACAGCATCAGTCTTTGCCCTATTGGCCCTTCTTTTCTTTAACTTTTTCTTCTGAGGCATATCATCAGTGTTTGATACCCCAGCTTCAGCATCTGATGGATTCACTCTAGCAGACTTAACAGCTCTTAACTTAGTCTTCTTTGACCTTTGTGATTGAGACACAGAAGGTCCAGCTTCAGAGTTTGCAAGTGGTTGTTGTTGTTGTGAATTGATCAGGAATTGTTGCACAGACTCAGGCAACATCAAAACACCAACATCTCCTTTCTTGTTATCTTTATTAGTGAGATCAGAGAATATGCGTTTATGCAATTTAAACGAGAGAATGACATCATCCTCTAAGATCTCAACATTAGGACAGCAAAAGTTGAATAACAATTGACAAAATCTAGAGAAATAAACAACATTCCTATTCTCTAGCATTTTCTCACCAATATTAGTTAAAACGAGCCTAGCAACATCAAAATTACCTCCATAAAGAAGAGAATACCCGATTTGCAGACTATCAGTGGGAATTGCATCCCAATTCGTGCACTTCTTTCCAAAAGCCCTTGTTATGCAGTTGAAAAAGAAACTCCATTCCTTGCGCAAAAACGGCCTTTTTAGTTGACCAATCTTTGTCAATGGTCCAGAGTAACCTATTTCTCTCATCATTCTCACCAACTCAAAATCACCAATAGAGATTGTGAAAGCATTGAAATCCTCAAGACCCAAAGCATCACGAACAGTAGTTGGAGTAACTATAAACTCTTCTCCTTGAAATTCAAAGATAATAGACGGAGACCCAGACTCTCCTCCATTATCATAAGTACCTGTCTGCCAAAGAGTCCTGATTTGAGATGCAGACAGCTTCAATGGTGCGGTGAGAGCAGTACCAACATCAGAGTTTGACAAGAAATCCTGAATCAAATGAAACGCCTCCGGTGCGTTCTCATTTGCCAAAGGAGCAGCATAGTTGTTTGGGACAAATTCTAACCCAGAAGCAGTAAACGTTGTTGTAGCCATTAGAGATGTTTAGAAGAAAGCAAGAAATAAGACAGAGAAAAGTGTAGAATGTATGCAGTGAAAGTGTTTGAGACAGTGTTTGTGAGTAAAAAATGAAGTGTGTAAAAGAATGAACCGTTTATGTGTAGTAAGTTTAAATAATGACTGTGAAAATTAAAACTGAATCGTTTTAATCATTACTACACACAGCAGGCGTCTTTGAAAAATGTGTGAGTGGGACAGATGTCCAACATACATACGCTGACAGCTGTATGTAACAACTTCCAATACACACGCGCAGTAAAAATAGCCATAATTACCGCTTTTCACACTTTTCAAAACACTCAACTTCTATCTCCTCTGTTTAATACAAATATGAACCGTTTGTAATCATATTCTTTCAAATTTCTAAACAAATGTCTAATCTCAAAATTATAAAATGTCTGAAACAAAGAAATCATTTTAACCATCAGAGATTAAAACAAAATTACCTCGGCGTATTTCACACAATACATCAGTGTTTACCATTTGTCCTTCTTTGTCAATAAACTCTTTTCTCAAACTGTACAGGTGTGAATAATTGTGTGTGCTATAGCAGAGTTTACCGAAATCAATATTTAGATCATCTCAAAGTGCATAAAATCCACAAACTTAAGCAGTAAAAACTGGTTGCCTAAACTCTCATGTAAAACATAAAATCTGATTTTTATATCTAAACTCTGGATTTTGATATCCTTTCATTTGGATATATCTTTTATTCTTCACCCCCTTTATATATATATATATATATATATATATATATATATATATATATATATATATATATATATATTATTTATTTATTTATTATTTTTCCAGTAATCAGTGGTTGGCACTAGTCACCAAAAATCAAAGATTTTAGCCCTTATTTCATACAATAAGTTCCTGGATCTTCCTAGGCACAACATGATCTCAAAGGAATTTGTGCTCTTTTTGGCATCTTTTGATTTGAGGGTGAATTATTTATAATTAATAATCAGAGTTTAGACTTTTCATCAGCTAATGCAATTAATTTATGAGAGAAAATGCAAACAGCTAATACAGACTCAGTGTATAGGATCAATAAACTAAGAGATGCTATAAATACAGAGACAGTATCATGCTGTGTTAACTTACTGCACATATTTGAGATCAGAATCTATACAACTCTTAAGGATTCATAATTACTTACTGAGAATTATGCTTCATACAAATTTCTTCATTGGTCCATATGTTTCAGACAGAATTACAATCAGAGTATAGCATTAGACTATAACTATCAGAGTATGACCAACACTTTATGACTAACAGAGTTTAGCATCAGAGTTTACTTTCAGAGTTTATGACACTGGTACTCATAACAGTTAATACATGCAAAGAATCATGAGCATAAAAATCAAACATTTATAGTTTTTGAGTCTAACCCGTATCTCTAATCAAAACCAGAGATCATTCCAAGTTCATTTACCAATCTTGTAAAAGTAGCTTCACTCAAAGGTTTGGTGAAGATATCTGCAAGTTGTTGGTCTGTAGACACAAAATGAAGCTCAATATCTCCTTCTTCCACATGTTCCCTGATAAAATGATACCTTATGCTGATGTGCTTGGTCATGGAGTGCTGTAATGGGTTACCTGTCATAGCAATAGCACTTTGGTTATCACAGTAAATAGGTATTTTAGAGTACCTTAACCCATAATCCAGCAACTGATTCTTCATCCATAAAATCTGTGCACAACAGCTACCAGCAGCTATATACTCTGCTTCTGCTGTGGATGTGGAAATTGATTTCTGTTTCTTGCTGTACCAAGAAACTAATCTGTCACCTAAAAATTGACAGCTTCCACTTGTGCTTTTTCTGTCTATCTTACAGCCTGCAAAGTCTGCATCAGAGTAACCAATTAATTTAAACTCTGATTCTCTAGGGTACCACAAACCAAGAGTAATGGTTCCTTTGAGATATTTGAAAATCCTCTTTACAGCTGTTAGATGTGGCTCTCTGGGGTCTTCTTGAAATCTTGCACAAAGACATGTTGCATACATGATATCAGGTCTACTTGCAGTGAGATAAAGAAGAGACCCTATCATTCCTCTATAGTTTGTCATATCTACTGAGGCTCCAGTGTCTTTGTCTAGCTTTGTTGCAGTAGCCATGGGAGTTGTAGCAGATGAGCTATCAAGCATACCAAATTTCTTAAGAAGATTTCTGGTATATTTTGTCTGATTGATGAAAATCCCATCATCTGTTTGCTTGACCTGTAAGCCTAGAAAATAACTAAGCTCTCCCATCATGCTCATTTGATACCTGGACTGCATAAACTTTGCAAACTTCTTACAAAGTTTGTCATTAGTAGATCCAAAAATAATATAATCTACATAAATTTGAACTAAAAGCAAATCATTAGCAGAATTGAAATAAAACAAGGTTTTATCAATTGTACCTCTTGTGAACCCACTTTCTAAAAGAAATTTAGCAAGAGTTTCATACCATGCTCTTGGTGCTTGCTTTAGTCCATATAATGCCTTGTCAAGCCTGTAGACATAATCTGGATGTTTGGGATCTACAAACCCTGGTGGTTGTTCAACAAACACTTCTTCTTCAAGTTTCCCATTGAGAAAAGCACTTTTCACATCCATCTGAAAGACTTTAAACTTCTTGTGTGCAGCATAGGCCAGAAATATTCTTATGGCCTCCAATCTTGCAACTGGAGCAAAGGTTTCATCATAGTCAATTCCTTCCTGTTGTGAATAACCTTTAGCCACAAGTCTAGCCTTGTTTCTTGTAATCACACCTTCACTGTCAGTCTTGTTTCTGAAAACCCACTTTGTACCTACAATTGATCTATTCTTTGGTCTAGGTACAAGTGTCCAGACTTCATTTCTTTCAAATTCATTTAACTCTTCTTGCATTGATGTTATCCAGTTAGCATCTTGAAGAGCTTCTTCCACTTTCTTTGGTTCTGTTTGAGACAAGAAAGCATGATACAGGCATTCATTTGTAGTAGCACTTCTAGTTCTTACACTAGCATCAGGATCTCCAATTATAAGATCAGGTGTATGTGCCTGTGTCCACTTTCTTGCTGTTGGTAAGTGGCTTCTTGTATCAGTATTGGATCCTCCCCCTTGATCCATGCTCTCCTGATTCATGTGTTGACTTTCTGTATCATCTGAGGCTCCCCCTGAATTGGATGGCTCAGGGTTTGAGCTTTCAGAGTTTGAATCAGCTTCCTCAACAGACTCACTTTGAGTGTTTGAGTCACCATGTTGAGCTGCCTCACGCTCCCCCTCAACTGGTTCTCTGTTTTGAGAATTTTCAGTTTCTCCATTATTTACCAGTAAAGGTTCAGAGTATGCTGCGTCAGAGTTTGTCAGACCAGCTTCATCAGAGTTTACATCATCAGAGAATAAATCTTCATTTTCAAAACGTAGTTGATCATATTCATTTTCATCTTCAAGTCCAGTTATTTTCTTGTCATCAAATGACACATGTATGGATTCCATGATCACTTTAGTTCTCAGATTGTAGACTCTGAATGCTTTTGTTGACAATGGATAGCCAACAAAGATTCCTTCATCAGCTTTTAACTCGAACTTAGTCAACTGTTCAGGATGAGTCTTCAACACAAAGCATTTGCATCCAAATATATGAAAATATTTCAAATTTGGCTTTTATTTTTCACCATCTCATATGGTGTTTTCCCATGCTTGTTAATCAGTGTAGCATTTTGAGTAAAACAAGCAGTTTGAACAGCTTCTGCCCAGAAATAAGTTGGTAATTTTGCTTCATCAAGCATAGTTCTGGCAGCTTCGATTAGAGTTCTGTTCTTTCTTTCAACTACACCATTTTGCTGTGGAGTTCCAGGTGCAGAAAATTCTTGTTTCACTCCTCTTTCCTTGCAGAAAGCTTCCACGATTGAGTTTCTGAATTCAGTTCCATTATCACTCCTTATTATTTTGACTTTGTACTGTGATCCTTTGTCCAGTAGATTTACATGATCCATCAGAGTTTGAGCAGTTTCATCCTTCTTTGATAAGAAATACACCCATGTATATCTAATATATTCATCAACAATTACTAGAGCATATTTCTTTCTGCCCATAGACATCACATTCACTGGTCCAAAGAGATCGACATGTAGAAGATGATAAGGTTCCACTACTGAAGATTCAGATTTGCTCTTGAAAGATGACTTCCTTTTCTTAGCCTTTTGACAAGAATCACATAGGCCATCTAGACTGAGTATTGATTTTGGAAGTCCCCTTACAAGATCCTTTCTTATTAGCTCATTGATGTTGTTCAAATTGAGATGAGAGAGCTTCTTATGCCAATTCCAACTCTCTTCATTTGACATTCTTGCAGTCAGACACACTGTTTTTCCATCAGAGTTTGTTACCAAACTTGCTTCATAAATGTTGTTGCGCCTGTGTCCAACTAGAACAACTTTTCCAGTAGATTTACTGATTACTTCATAGTGTTCAGTATGAAAATCTACATGGTTTCCTCTGTCACATATTTGACTCACAGATAGCAGATTATGCTTGAGTCCTGAGACTAGAGCTACATTTGTGATGATGACACTTCCAAGATTGATATTGCCATATCCCATAGTACGTCCTATGTTACCATCTCCATAGGAAACTTTTGGGCCAGCCTTCTCCTCAAAATCTGATAGCAGGACTTTATTTCCAGTCATGTGTCCTGAGCATCCACTGTCCAAGATAAGGGTGCTCTCTTTTATGCCCTGCAATCACAACCAATTACACAGAGTTAGTTTTAAGGATCCAGACTTGCTTGGATCCTTTGGCTTTCTTAACATTGTTAGCTTTTGCAGCGGAATCTTTATCAACAGAGTTTAAGCTAACAGTGTCAGACTTTACACTTGCAGAGTTTGATCTAACCCATTTCAAGTTGGGTTTTAGCTCATAATAGTTGTGATAAATAGCATGATAACTCTTACAAGTATAAATAGAATGCCAAGTGCTCCCACAATGTGTGCATAAAGTCTGTGGTTTAACTCTTACATAATCATTCTTTACTCCTGATGTAGAAGGTAAAGAGTTAATATTTTTGTTCTTATTGCAAAATCTAGCAAGATGGTTAGAACTACCACAATTATAACATGTTTTCCTTGGAGCAGCAGCAGTAGGCAAATGATTATTTCTTTTATTTATGCCTATCTTTCCATTCCTATTCTTCTTGGACCCTTTTGGTCTCATGGCAGACTTTACCTCTTTGAGCTTATGATTGAACTGTTTTCCTGTCGTCAAGCCAACATTAACCTGTTTTTCACAAGTTTTTACTGGCTTTCTAACAGCTTCTAATTCCATTAGATTTTCTGCTATAATATTTTCCTGTCTTTCACAGGTTTCATCTGATTCCATATCAGCTTCTCTTACTACAACAGATTTTAACTTAGTGGACTCTGGAACAAATTTCACAGGTTTAAGTTGTGGTTTAACCTTAACCTTGTCTTTAAACCTAAGTTCATCATTTTCACAATAGCCTAAACCTACAGAATCTGTCTGAAACACTTGATGAGTGTCTCTTCCAGAGTTTGTCCAAGTCTTGATTATTTTTCTTTCTTTTTCTAGATCAGATTCTAGTTGCCTATATCTTTTGAGCAACTCATGTTCAACATAAACAGCATCATCTCTTTCTTTTTGAATCTGCTTCATATTTTCAAGATCTCCTTCAAGAAACTTGTTTCTATCTTTAAGGCTAAGATTCTCAGATTTAATTCTCTCATTCTCTAAAGTCTGATCCCTATAACTAACATGTACGCTTTTCAGATATACTCTTAATTCAGATATATTATCAGTATCATAAGCATAAGTAGTTAGGGGTACCTTATTTTCAGATGATTCAGTCTCATCTTTGACAGTTGCCATAAGAGCATAATTTACTCCATCATCAGAGTCTGAAGTATCTGCCCAGTCTTTGCCTTTAGAGATGAGTGCTTTCTCAGATTTGCCTTTCTTGCACTCTGGGGCATAGTGACCCATCTCCTTACACTTGTAGCACTGGATTTCAGATTTATCCTTCTTGCCAGACTTGGTCTCCCTTCCATCAAACTTTCTAAAACTTTTCCTTTCAGAGTTTGAATCTTTCCTTGAGAATCTCTTTCCTTTCTTGAAGTTCTTGAATCCCATCTTCTTGAAGGTTTTCACCATCAATGCAGCCATTTGCATCATCTGTTCTTCATCATCCTCAGAGTCAGAAGCTTCATCAGAGTTTGAGTCATCATCAGAGTTTGATGACTCACTTTCAGATTTAATGATTAAAGCCTTTCCCTTGGCTTTCTTCCATGATGATTCCTTCTTGATGGGCTTCTCCTCAACTTTGAGAGCAACAGATTTTGTCTTCTTGCTTGATCTTCTATTTCTTTGTTCTATTTCCAATTCATGAGTTTTCAGTAACCCATAAATCTCATCAAGTTCAGTTTCAGCAAGTTCGTAATTATCTCTTATAGTTGTTGTCTTCAAATCCCATCTTTCAGGTAAAGATAAGAGAAATTTGAGATTTGATTCTTCAAGATCATATTCTTTATCAACTAGAGATAAATCATTCAGCAGTTTACAGAATCTGTCATATGTCTCAGTCAAGGTTTCATTGGCTCTTGAATCAAAGTGCTCATACTCCTGAGTGAGTATTGTTTTCCTGTTCTTCTTTATAGCAGTGGTTCCTTGACACCTGACTTCCAAAGCATCCCAGATTTCTTTTGCAGTTTTGCAACCAATTACTCTATTAGACATAAAATTATCTAAAGCACTGTGTAGAAGATGTCTAACCTTTGCATCTTTTGTAATTGATGAGATGTCCTCAGGAGTCATATCTTTCTTTTCCTTTGGAATAGTCTTTTGTTCTTGACCATCAACAACAGGAGACAATTTAGTCGGCATATGAGGACCATCATAAATTCTGTCAAGATATTCTGGATCTGTAGCCTCCAGAAACATGGTCATCTTCACCTTCCAAATTTGATACTCCACTGGCCTGAGAATTGGAACCCTGATTGTTTCATATCGACTCACAGAATTAGGTTTAACCTGTTCAACCTTGGAAGGAGCTTGATTTTCTTCAGACATGATTATTACTGTGTTTGAATCGAAAAACTGTATATATTAAACAGCCTTGGCTCTGATACCAATTGTTAGGCCGAATACACAATATAATCAAGTATGTATGAGAATAACAATCAAGAACACTGTTTATAAATCAACAAACTGTAATTATATTAACAGTTTCTCTCTTTATGATGTTAATGAATCACAAAGAGCTACTAGGTTACAAGAATAATAATCAATTATCGCATCCCTTCTAGGGATAACCTATCTGTGTTTATATAATACACAGCTACATACAATCCATCTCTAATTGATATTCCTATAAGTTAGCTATACAATTCATATCAATTAAGGATTGCTTCTTATCTTCTATTCCGTTTCCTTAGCTGTATCAATATATTCTGCTTCTTTCCATCTTCAGAATATATTGCTTCTAGAACATTCAATTCAGCACCGACAGCTAATTCAACTATCACCACGTCAGACTTTAACAAACTCTGACTGGCTTCCATGTAAACTCTGATGCGCATCTGTTGCTTAAACACTGATGAACAAACGTCAGCAATTATATCTAACATAAAATCCTTATACTCTTGAGTGTTTCTCAAGGAAACAGTCATAGGCTTCCACTCCTTTGGCAAGGATCTGAGAAATTTAATATTTGAATCTTTGATTTTATAAACCCTCCCATACAACTTCAATCCATTCAGCAATTTTTGAAATCTACTAAAAGTGTCATTCAAAGATTCTCCACTCTTAAAGTGAAAGTGTTTCATACTATTGTATGAGAATCTGCATCTTGTTTTCCCTTACCTGCTCAGTCCCTTCACAGATGGTCTGGACAGTGTCCCAAATCTCCTTTGCTGTAGAACAATTAATAACATTGTCAAACATGTCAGAATCAAGACCATTGAACAAAATATTCATGGCCTTCTTATCTTTATGAACTGCAATGTGGTCCTCAGGAGTCCAATCTGAAGGTAACTTTGGAATGGTGCTTGGAGCTCCTGCAGGTGCTTGAGCTATTGAGGAGTTTGTCTTCATTGGTACATGAGGGCCATGATTTATGCACTCTACATATCCTTTATCCATAGACATTAGATGTAGACGCATTTTTACTTTCCAGTGAAAATAATTCTCTCTATCAAGAACTGGTATTTTAACTCCATAATCCTTCTGACCCGTGATTCTGATGTCTTTAGATCATTAAACTTCTTGTGTGTTAGAAGCTTGCTCTGATACCAATTGTTATTCCCGGACAATTAATCAAGATTGTAGAAGGAGGGGTTGAATACAATCTTTAAAAATTCTTTAGTTCTTGACAGTAGAGATATGAAAGTAAATTCAAGAACAGAAAAACACATAAATAAAACTAGCACGAGAATTAAAAATCGGGTGGATTGATTTATCCACCTGAGAGATTTTATTTAGAAGAAATCTCTGTGATGTTTATGAATAAACACACAGCTACATACACATTATTCTAGCTTCAGCAATTTACAAAGGATATTGCTTTGAGCTCTCTAAATTGCCTAACTGATTTCTCTAGTTCTAGAATAGTGCTACACTTGGTTATATATATCCAAGTTTACAAGATATTTCAAACAGCTAATAATACAAAAAGTAAATCTATTCAAGATCCTTGTTTCTCCATTCTGAGTAGTGGTCCATATGTTGGTAGCTTGCCCTTATTGGCTGATTGTCTTTTATAGAAATGCTACTTTTGACCAGACAAAACAGAATGCTTCTTCTTCTCGTGAGTTTTCCAGAAATACTGGTTTCCATACTCTGTGAATTCTGTCAACCCATGTGCACTATCTGAACTGTCCCTTTCACAAAGTACAGTGTGTATCCGTAGAAGCTATTTGAGTTGTATCTGTTGAGAGTATCTTGATTACATCCGTAGATAGCTAGTGCTACTATCCGTAGACAGTACATTGTCCACACTCGTAGAAGGCTAATGGTGCTATCCGTAGACAGTCAATTTCACTTATGTAAAATTACAAGGCATAGACTATTTACAATTAGCCTCCATATTCTACATATCCATTAATAGTCAACATGACTTATTCAGCCTAAAAACTAATACTTCAACATCGGGATTACAAATCATGAATACACATCAGGATTACACAAGCATGTTACACCGAGTCTTATCCGTAGATAAGCTACCCTTCTACGGATACTGCAAAAGCATGTTATCCGTTGAAGGCTACATTTTACTTATACAATTTTCACTAAGTTAATCTAATTATCATCAAGAAACAATATAGTTCCTAACACTAATATTCTTTACTTTTGTTTAATAATTGTTTTCTTTACTAGTTTTTACAAACCTACCGTACATGTTAAAGATAGCCAAATTTGCTAATTATTAGTTGTTGATTTGTCTCAGCATATGCATAGTTAATTGGAGATGTGCAGCCTCAACATGGTTTAGTAAGTGTAGAATATTTTGAGGTTTTAATTTTTAAAGAGTGAATGTATTTTTTTTCTTTTAGTCAAAATTTGTGCTTTTGATAATCATGCCAGATGGTCTAATTTTTTGAAAGAAAAGATGTTAGTAAGATGGTCAATGGATTATTGAAGCTAAGCCACTTAGTTTTCGGTGATTCTGTTTAATATTTATGTATTATGGAGTTCACTTAGTAAAACTATTAGAATTTTAGATTTAATTGGTGCTTGAAGAGTTTTTTATTTCCTTTTATATCTTAGTGCTACAGTGAATAAATATGTGATGAGTCCTATATCAACAAAGCCAAGCCAGGATTAAACCAACTTATAAGAGCATCTTCAACGCCCTAAACCCATAGCAAAAACACCCACGTGGCAGCTGAATAGTAACAAAAATGGCCAATCTTTCAAAACATCTCCTCTCCAACCGTCCCGTACCCTTCTTTAAAATTATAGCCATCTTCAATCCCTTGGCTATTTATATTGAAGCACTACAGATCTGTAACTACATCCACATCAGCTTAAGCAAATTCTCATTTATTTTTTAGGAAATAATGGGTGAGGTTGGGGTGAACGGTGTTAACTGATGCCCATTTTATTTTATTTTTGCTCAGTGTAAGCTAATTGTATTGGAACAACTTAAAAATCATAAAACATGGCACCTTATAAAATCCTGTTATAAATATATTTTTTAATTAAGAAAATACAATAATTCTAAAAATATAGGATTTAAGATCAATTATGTCAATGTTAATATATTAGATTTAATTTTTATTGAAAATGTATTATTCAAAGTAATAAAATATTATATTCAAAATATAGTCAACCATTATAACCAACCTCATTGGAACACAACACGTTACAGGTTCAGCAAATTTTAGCCAATCATTATATTATATTATTTTAGCCAACCATTTTAGCTAATTCCATTGGAGATGCTCGTGGTTATAAATGAGTACATGTGTTTATATACTAATATTACATTCATATACTGACATTAGTTGTATTTTGATACCAATGTTTCTAACTAACTCAGTTGTTGCATTAACAAAATATTAGTGTAAAATGAATATGCACAGGTATATGCAGATGCAGTCCAGGAAATACTGTTTTGCGACAGAGTTGAGGTTAACTACATTGTAAGTCCAGGACTGGTCTTAGGAAGGAAGTATCGGCATACAACGGAACATCTTATGTTGTAACTTTTGTTTTATAGATACATTGCAGGCTTGTCAATCGTTTGATAACAGATTTACGTGACACCGTCACTCATGCAGTTTGAGAGGTAATCAAATATTATGCCAACTTTACTCTGCCCAGGTCCACATCGTTTGTCTTCCCATATTTTAAATATTATAATGGAGTGTAAATATTTTAAATTAATGCTCGGGAACCATAAAAAAAAATCATAAAAGTTTCCATAATAATAAATGGAGTGTTTTGATTGGAGGATACATATGAATGCACACAATTCTATATTATTAATTATTATATCAACCAATTAAAAAGTGACGCATGACATTATGAACACTTTTATGGAGAGTTTGTTATGGTTCCTAGCATTTTTCAATATTCAAACTACAATTTCTTACAGGATCTTTTTTCTTTTTGAAATAATCTTATTAAGGAATTTCAAATTATAAAATTAGATAGGACCAGACTTTAACAACTATTAAGCAATTGTTTACAGGGTACCTGATACCTACCCGGCTACCATATACTCATATACGATTAGTACAGTGTGTCCATTTGTGTAAAGCTAGAATAAACCTCATATTAGCGGTTGTCAATTTGGACTAATCTTAATTATTCATCTAGTTAATCGTCTTTTAATCTCAATCCCCAATTAATCAGTGACAAGTTTCATTTGTCGGACAACGCGATTTACGAAGTGGTACTAATTTAACATAAAGTTAAACTAGGTACTAATTAAAAACATGTTAGTTGTATTAGGTGTGATTTACATTTAAGTATCATGTCCACTTGCATAGCGTTTAGATTAAAGAAAAACAAAAGTAAACCCACGACCCCTTTTTTAAATTTATACCAAATCTAAAGAATCCAAATTTATTATTGGGTTAATTATCTAGTTGGTCACTGAAGTGAACCTAAAGTATCAAGTTGGTCATCAAACTGAAAATGGTCTCAAACAGGTCATTAAAGTTGGCTACGGTTACATTCCGTTAAATAACTCACTTTTTTTAGACTAAAAATGATAATATATTAAAAAAAAATTGATATGACATCAATATGTTAGGGTAACATATTCATTTCAGACCATAAAATCGAAGAAATCAGCATGAATATTAGTATTTTTCGTCCATAAAAAAGTAAGTTACATAACAGAATGTACTTGTAGCTGACTTTAATGATCTGCTTGAGACCGTTTTCAGTTTAGTGACCAACTTGATACTTTTAAGTCCACTTCAGTGACCAACTTGATAATTAACCCATTTATTATTATATTTTGTGTATAATATGATGGGATTATTTAATGTGTGTCAATGAGCACAAGATAAGATCTTAGCATTTTTTAATTGGTTTTATTTTCATATTTTTTAATTAATTTATTTTCATTAATAATAGTGGCCTTCTTATTTGTATAAAAATCTCAACAAATAAAATTAAGGTCCTATTTGGGTGACTCCACTTATACATTATAAGTTAATAAGAGCTTATGGGGTATTTGTCAACATGACTTATGACCTCAACTTATAACTTATATGTTGATAAGTTGAATGTTAATAATGGGGTACATTTTCCTGAACTTATTGACTTATTACTTGATTTTTTTTGTTTTTCAATACTTCATATTTTTACCTTTGTGTTTTTAAATATTTTTTTTAATTTAAAATGCAAGTGTTGAAATCATTGTATTTAATAATTATTTTTTCAAATTTAATTTAGCAAACTCTTAACTAACTTATAAATAAATTTATTCAAACACCCGTATAACTTATAATAATTCATCAACTTATCAACCTTTACTCATTTTAAGCTATAAATTAACTTTTTTGTGATACTTCAAACACGCGCTCCGTAAATTCATAAAAAATAGTTGTTAGATTATGTTCATGACACACGTCACGCACACTAGAAGACCCTGGTATCATTAATATTAACGTCCATGGTAGTTACTGTCATAGATTAGTTAGGGTAGCAGGTTGATTAGAATTCACTTAGATGTATATATAATTGAATACTTTCGCTCTCACTAAATTGGCATTTATGTTCTTTTCAAAGGACAAGAATAATGAATAATTGTAATATAAATTTTAAGGAAATTTTGCCCATAATTTTATAATAATATTTTCAGGAAATATTGCCCATATTTGATAATAATATTTTCTGCTTTACAATTAATCGGTCAACTTGTCCAACCTCAGTTTTTCATAATTTTTTCGTAGAGTAAGTTTGATGTAGCCATTTAAGAAAATTTTGAGAAATATAATTAGCATTTTAAATTATTGTAAAATATATAGTATTCTATAAATGACCAGCGTCACAGCGTGGCATATTCGAAGGCATCCGAGTCCCGAGCCTATATATATTTTTCCCACCCCATCCGACAGAACTATCATATAATCCACATCTCTCTCTCTCTCTCTCTCTCTCTCTCTCTCTCAGAGTTCATCATATATTTGGTGCATTGATTGTTATTAGACAATGGATCCGAACAAGGTACACATTTGATTAATGCTTCATTACTTTTGCTGTTTTGAAACTCTCTCTAAATGGTGTTTGACTTGTTTATTTCCAAGTTAGAAATGAATATAAGTAGTAAACACTAGCTACTTTTTGTTGGTTGCAAGGGTCTTTGCATTTTTACACTCCAGTTTTTTTTCAAATGGACTTTTGTCAGCCACTGTATTTCACTTCTTCTACAAGTAAAACATGTTGTTAAGCTCACATAAGAATATAGTTGCAGCAAGTTTAGGTAGGATTTACTTCCTCTGTCTTAACTTAACAGATTGTTAGAATATACAATTGACACACATGTCTCATTTGTTTTTATGATGTAGGATCGCCCTTCAAGTGCCTTCGATTCTCCGTACTGGACCACAAATTCAGGAGCTCCAGTTTGGAACAATGATTCATCATTGACCGTAGGATCCAGAGGTATGAATCTATGCCAACATATTGCTTTCCCTGAAGTAGTGAATACAACTTTAGTTCATCCAACTAGCAAAAAAAAAAAAAAAAACTTCAGTTCATCCATGTCTTTGGGCTATTTATGGTGTCTGATGATGTCTCTTTGTGACATGTTTGTTATTTCTTTCGATTAAACTTCATTGTTTCTGGACAGAATTTCGTAAAATGACACTGTTGTCACTGCCAAATGCCAATCCATTGTTACTCAATAGTTCAGTATCATGATTACCCAAAGTTTTGTGATAAAATGAGGAATGTTACTGGTTTAAGACATTAAAATAGTTATATACACTTCCTCATACACTTGAATGAGACATCCTAGTTACTAGCTGATAGTGTTTGATGTCCCGGTAATGTCAAAGTCGTAGTACTCAATTCAGTGTCTGCCCTGTGTAAGTAATTTTTGCATATGTAGATTACTAGGTTCCGATCATGTGTAGTACTTCTGTTTGGTTTGGCAGGTCCAGTCCTCTTGGAAGATTACCATTTGGTGGAGAAACTTGCTAATTTTGACAGGGAGCGAATCCCTGAAAGAGTTGTCCATGCAAGAGGTGCTACTGCAAAGGGATTCTTCGAGGTCACCCATGATATCACTCATTTAACATGTGCTGATTTTCTTCGAGCTCCCGGTGTCCAGACACCTGTAATTGCTCGCTTCTCCACTGTTGTGCATGAACGTGGAAGTCCTGAAACCATTAGGGATCCTAGAGGTTTTGCAGTGAAGTTCTACACCAGAGAGGTGAGAATTTTTAAGGAACTTAAAGGCAAGAATGAAAAAAAAGATTTCTTGAGTGCTTGAAACATCTTCAAAATTCAACCAGAACAAGTTAAACTTGACTGTAGTTCCAATGCATGGCTATTTCCATTAAAACATCAAATTTGCATCTGTTATGACATATATATTATCAGATCTTTGTTCTAGCTAGTATTGTGAGTTGGCATGTTTTTGGGGCATACACTTGCTCTAGAGTTTTTTTTGCGGAAAATCTATGGTTTCAGTGTTTCCATTGCTGAAGAAGCTTCACCGATTTTGCTTCCATAGTATTGCATCAATATGAAAATTCTAATAGAGTTATTTCTTTCACATTGGACTCAGGGTAACTATGATATGGTCGGAAACAATATGCCTGTGTTTTTTGTGCGCGATGGGATGAAATTTCCAGACATGGTCCATGCTTTCAAACCCAATCCAAAGTCTCACATTCAAGAAACCTGGAGAATCATGGACTTCTTTTCCCACCAGCCAGAAAGTTTGCACATGTTTACTTTCCTCTTTGATGACCTGGGTATTCCACAAGATTACAGGCACATGGAAGGTTTTGGAGTTCACACTTTTACTCTTCTTAACAAAGCTGGAAAAGCCCACCTAGTCAAATTTCACTGGAAACCTACCTGTGGAGTTAAGTGTTTGTCCCCTGCAGAAGCCATCAAGATAGGAGGAGCTAATCACAGCCATGCAACCAAAGATCTATATGACTCAATTGCAGCGGGAAATTTTCCTGAGTGGAAACTTTTTATCCAGATTATGGATCCTGATCACCAAGATGGATATGATTTTGATCCACTAGATGTAACAAAGACCTGGCCTGAGGACGTTATGCCCCTGCAGCCGGTGGGCCGGTTTGTATTGAACAGGAATATTGATAACTTTTTTGAAGAAAATGAGCAGCTTGCATTTAGCCCTGCTATTGTCGTTCCTGGTATATACTATTCAGACGATAAGCTTCTTCAAAGTCGGTTATTCTCATATTCTGATACTCAGAGGTACCGTCTTGGACCAAACTATCTACAGCTTCCTGTCAATGCTCCCAAGTCCAGTTATCACAACAATCACCATGATGGCATTATGAATTCTATGTATAGGGATGAGGAGGTACAGTATTTTAAACTTTACATTCATCGACTCCTAGATAGCCACCTTTTATAACTTCAAACATGCTTGTCTCTTCATATAAAATTATTGATACGCTCTGTTCCAGGTTAATTACTTCCCATCGAGGTTTGTTCCTGTGCGCCATGCTGAGAAGTACCCCATTCCTGATTCAATGGTGAAAGGAAGGCGTGATAAAGTTCGTACCCTTGCAGTATCTGCATTAGCCTAAACAGTTGTGAAATTATCTTGAAGAAAGCATGAAATATTGCAAATTATTGTTACCCTAGATAAGCTGGGAAAATAACATCTTTTAATTTAATTTCAGTGCGTAATTGACAAGGAGGACAACTTCAAGCAGGCAGGAGATAGATATCGATCTTTTTCTCCAGACAGGTAGGCAATCCTCATTCCTGCAAGCTAGTATTTCATGGCATACGATTCAGCAACTTATTTTTCTGGTCTTGTATTTTTTGCAGGAAAGAACGGTTTATCGGTGTAGCGCTTGAATTTTTGTCTGATCCGCGTGTTACCCATGAAATTCGTAGCATATGGATCTCATTCTGGTCCCAGGTTTGATTTCTTCCCTTTTCCAAGTGTTTCGGTTACTTGAAAGAAAAAAAAGAGTTAAAGAGCTTACTAGATTGATATCTGAGATGTGCTGCTGCAGGTTGACGACACTCTTGGTCAGGAAATAGCATCGGGCCTGAATGTGAAGCCGAACATCTAAGATTAGTGTGAGGAAGTGCTGACAGAAAACGTTTGTTTTAGAGTCCCAACTAAAATAGCACTTGTTTGATCACAGTTTTTAGGAAGTGTTGTGAGATTTGAGAGGCTGTCTTGAACCTTAACGAGGACAGTTGTCTGCTTTTGTTGTCCTTGGAGTTTTTGTATAATCTCTGCTCTCTCTTTATTTTTTTCACCCTTAGTTTGGAAGTTAAATAAGAACGTTTCAATTTGAGTGAATAATAAAAACATTTGTACACTTCCGCGCACTTTTTTTGTTTGTCTGTGACACCGTGTTTGATGAGATAAACCTGTATGATGTATCACTGTGGGCCTGTTTGGCAAACATATAATAAGCTAGCTTATAGCTTATAAACCCGTAAGAGCTTATAACACCGTGCTTGCATGACTCCAGAAAACTTCACACCTACATCTTTTTTTAGCAATTCTTCGGCATTGAAAGTAGCTACCAGCCACCACAAGGGAAGAATTCACGAATTTTTTCAACTAATTTCTTTTTAAGATCTTTCACTCGGTCACATTACATTCTACTTCTATATTCGGTTTAGTTACCTCACTGTACAAAAAAGAAGGGAGACTAATTTAAAAGAATTGAACAAGAAAATCAAAGGTATATGACTTTTCTTCTTTATCGTTATTTCCTCGAGATGACTTAATTTACAAGTAAAGTAACTGTGCTTCGTGTACACATTGCACAGAGGTAGAGGGGGGAATGGAGATTAAGGAAGATATCCCTGTATATAAGCCCCCTCGTATAATTTAAGTTAGCCAGACCACCAAAACCAGATTATAGTTGTGATTCAGTTGACAGCCTAGTATCTTGTTTCTCAATGAGCACACATCTTGAAGGTGGGCCGAACATGCTCAAAAATACCTGCAAACAATGCAGAAGTGGCATAAAGCTGATGCAGAACGTTCATGAAGATTAACTTCAAAGTCTAATAACATCCACAATAATACATAAATAAATCACTCGGCTACAAATAATAGATATGGAAAACCCTAAGATGATACTCTATACACAAAGATGAAGATATGAAGTTCTTTAAAAAAAATCGTCAAGGGGATGATTATCAAGGATAACTTACTGGCAAAAATACTAGTCCGTGCAAGAAGCCAAGGACAACTAGGGCCAAATACATTTGGAAGTAATAAACCTGAAAATCAATTGAGAAATTAATATATAATAGAATTGGCTTACAAGTAATAAAGAGTCTTGGGATTGATCATATACCACAAAAATTTCTGTCCTCGAAAAACAAAGAACAATTACCCCAACCAACTTGGTGAGCGTTATGCCACTGCAAAGGTGAACACATGGTCATAAATAAATCTCTACAAGAAAGTAAGTACCCCAGACATTTGAATACCTATAGATTGCAACTCCAGAAAGTAATCACTAAAGTTCACTTTATAGATACACCAATTGTGTTATGCTCCATTTGAAATGAAATATTGGCATTAAGCATATTACAGGTACAGGAACCTACAAGTGGTCTTTTTTAACAAGTAAATGAACTCTTTTCAGATTGGATCAGCTATATGTTGTTTGGTTAGTTAGATAAACAGCTAAATGTGGGTAGACAGAGTTCCTATCTAAACAATGAAGGAGTTTGACAGAACAATATTTACTTGACATTTTTTTTGTTAGGCTAAACTTGTTTGATATTCTTGAATAGACTAATTCATATATCACAAAGTTTATAACATTTTCATGTTATTTCCTAAATTGTTGTATTTTTTTCATACAGCACAGTGGCAACAGTTCAATATAGTGCCTTAAGTTAGGACTAATGTTAGACCATGTAGTTTTTTTATATGTACTGCAGCGTATATTGCAAAGTTTTGTAAATAATATGTGCAGTACAGACTGCAGCACATAAATAAAAATTACATGGTCTAATATTAGTCCTAACTTTAAGGTCCTAGATCTAACCACCCTAATAATTAGTATCTTTATTATGTTTTTCTTTTAATAATATATTCTTTTTCTCTTCTTTTAATTGGGTTGTGTGTCATTGATGACGGTGTTTTCACATTAGGGTGCAACACACTCCCCCCTCCATGCCCTTACGTTTTCTATAAAATCTTGGTTACCAAAGATAATAGCATAAAGATTGAGATTTTATGCAAAATGCTTATTCATTTAAATGGTTCAAATTTAACAAATGACCCCAAGTTATTTTATGGGCTATGTTTTATTAAAAGCAAAATATAAGTTTGCTTCATTTCACAATAATATTAAGCATAATTAAGGAGACATGCATTTAGTGGGCAATAATACCTAAAAACAGAAGCTCCCATTGTACCCAGAGCCTCGGTTGTGCGTTGATTCCTATCTCCACTGCTCACCTGAGAAGAGGCACTTGAGTATGTTATGATATGTATTGTTATCAACATCTAAATTAATGAAAGTGTCACGTTAAGTAAATTGAAATTCTATCTTGCTACAAAAGAGAAACTGAATTTAATAATATTGCCAGTATGGCACTTCTTTTCACTCCTAATTGTACTCAGTCTTCCAGAGTGTACTGATTTAAATGATTTCTCTGTATGTTATTTTTTTGGGTCATCACAACGTTGCAGTCACATAAACCTTAACTATTAGGAAAAGATCTCCTTCAACAATTCTTATGTGCTATCCCGAAGAACCCAAGAGACAAAAGAAAAATAAAAAAACATACTAAGCAAGAATACGAAATTGGTATAAAGAGAGCAGAAAGCACCTACCAGGAAAGCATGTGTAATATGCACACAGAACTCAACGGCAATACCCACTGCCATTACAAGATTGACAACAGAAACTGCATTCAGTTGGATGTTCAAAATTGCCATGACGCCCTGTACCAAGTATCATTTTGTCACCAAAAGCAATAAACAACGCAAACAAGTTGAATTAAAGCATAAGGAGAGCCAGTATTTTCAATTATATGTAGTGTCATAGATAATTCAGAACATACCATGAGATCAACCACAATCATTGTCAAAACAAGTATTATTATAGCTGAGCTCCAAAAACTACATGTAAAAAAAAGCAATTGAAAAAATGTTTATATATATATATTTAAAAGAATTGACAATATCTGCAGAGAAGGTGTACGAACCTAAATGTGACAGCTAAGCAAACAATAAATACCGCACCTGTTAATACATCAAAGAGAATTGATCAGAATCCAGGGGTGGATGGTGGTATCTACCAACACATCATGCATGCTATACAGTTATACTATTATCATGCTAATACTAAATTTTGGTGTAGGAGTTTGATCACGAACCAATTGCTATTGCCAGATTAATTAAGGCGGTCTTCCATATATCAAGGTACTGCTCAAAAAACATATAAAATACGGAATATGGAAATAGCTCAATCTGCAAAAAACATAAGCCAATAAGGTAAGCATGAAACATATATAAGCTAAGATATGAGAGAATGTTTTAACTTTTAATCATGTAGACACTGTCGAGTGTAATACTACCTTCAAAGAGTCAGATATCCTTGAAGTGAATTTCCTTGCAGCCCTTAATGAGTTGACATAGTCAATCTAATGTATGAAAACAACCATATATAAGCATTGTGTAGTATAGCTTAAGGTGATTATATAAAAAATTGATTGAGTTGCAACACAAGTTTGTCTAACTTGTTTGTTCAGCGGGGTATGGTATGTACGAAAAGCGGATGCTTGAATTACACCCTCCTCGTAATCTGACAACATATTGTAAGCATTAACATTAAAAGAAAAAGCCATTGTTAAACTTAACACAACACCATAAGGAACCCACATACACTAATTGAAAGATATAGAGCTTTAGAAAATCTCGCTAACCTTTGAGTTCAACACTGGTAGTGTAGGCCCCATGACCACCTTTTGCACAGTCTGCCGAAGGAAGAGCACTGAGGAACCATGGAAGCTTCTCTTTAAATTGTATAGTAGATGGACGATCCTTTTGCAAGTCTGAGTGACGGAAACACTGAATAATGCCAAATCAGTTTTAACTGGTTAGAAAACAGAATTTGATTGAAGAAAGTAAATTACTAAGATTAAGTATATTCAAGAATTTACCGTAGTACAGTCGTTACAAAACCCGTTCGCACTACAAGAGCCATCGGCTAATGAGCAGCAAGGAGGCTGAAAGAAATCACCATATAGTTATAGCTAATAGGTGAATGTTTCCAGAAATTAATTGTATAATAAAAGTGAAAAACAATATGCATCATGAAATATTAATTATAGAAACACCACAATGCATTAGATTGTCAATATTAAAAATAATCATAACTATTACTGTACACAAACAACAATATTGTGCTTTTTATCGAACTACAGTTCTAACAGCAATCTTCTGAAGAATTATTTTGTTTGGGGGAAATTGGCCTTTATTACAGTTGTTCTAACATCAAACTTCTAAAGATTGACTCTGTTTGGTGAATATCAGTCTTTATTACAGTTGTTCATTACCTGACGCATTCACACAGCTCAAAAGTACGCAAACCAACAACATCAGATACTTAATTACGGGTCTTTGTAAAATTATACAAAAAGCATAATTAGTAAATATGTTATTCACATCTTAATAATAGTATCTGTTTTGTGCCCATAAACCCTCAAAGCTTAGCAACGTGCCTCCGTAGCCTCGATGTTTGTCAAGGGTACATATCGGCCCTCTTTTTATTTCTACTCCAAAATACCCTCATATCGTATATCTTTGTCAAATACCTTAATTTGTGTTTTTGTTTAGTGATTTTGAACATGCATATCACTGATTAAACTTAAAATTCGAACAAAAGCATCTAACCCCCAATTTCTAAGTCACAAAATAAATGCACATCACTCTCACACACACGCACACATGCACACTCATATGAACATATATTTATAGATGTATATATGCAAAATCGAATTATAATTTCATTACACTCATGGGGGTATTTTCGGAATAAAATGTGTACATTTGACAAACATTGAGGGTGGGAAGGTACGTTTTTAAACTCTAAGGGTGTAAGTGCACAAGCATTGAGGGCAGGAAGGTACGTAAATAACCATTATTCAAATATACATGTCATGCCTACTGTAAATTTTCCCGCCACAAGGAGGTACCATAAGAATGCATAACAACTGACCTGATCATCAGGTGGACAATAACTTCCATTTGTGAACTTCCTGCAGCAACCAAAAGCTTCAGGAGACATCCAAACGAGAAAATCATCAAGCCACGAAGAAGCAGGTTTCGCTATGTAACTTGAATCTGGAAGCAAAGATTCTTTAGAAATCTGCAAAACAAAAAATTCAAATTTCTAGCACTGTAGAAATATTAACAAGAACCTCACCCAATTTTAAGACTTAAACCCTACTCTGACTCCTGACTAGTAAAGAGACTTTATCACTTCAATAATGAGCAATAATGTGCAGTAATACCTCATTTGGAAGAGAGTTGGAGTCACAGTTGCTGATGGAGCACAATCGGTTAGTTTGGCTTGATTCTGAACTGTGGAATCAACATATAACCAGTATGACTTTGATATATTTAAGACTATTTTTTACCACATGAATTTGAGCAGTAAGAAATGCTGTAAATATGATACCTATAATTGTAGTTTTTTACAACAAAGTATAATGGTGGGCCAATTCTGAGATACTCAGAAAGATCATCAAAATAGTGCTGCATAATTGATAAGATAAACATACCACATCAACAAAATGTCACATCAATTCAATGTTCTACAAATAGAAGAGAGTACCGGCATACAAAACCTGAAGATACGAGTCTCTAGGCAGAACAATCTGTTGCTCCAAACCAGGCTCAATCCTCGTTGATAATGCCTTGTAGATTAAAAGAAAAAAAATTAGAAGATGAAATGGAAACAGTAAAGATATATACAAATAAACTATGGAAACTCACAATACTAGCTAGCACAAGAGCTGCAAAAATAGATATAACTGCCAACTTGACTCCCCAAATACCCAGGATGGGTGCATGAACCTCCTAAAAAGGAAAATAAGGTTCACTGGTTAATTAACAAGGTGAAAAAATAGCAAACACTAGTATATATTGTATTACCCTAACACTGTTCATTTAGAGGAAAGGCACAGAAAAACAGGAAGTAACCTACAATGGAATATACTAGAATAACATATGTGTGTTCTTTTACATTGTTTCAAGGCTAATTGTCAGATTATATGAGAATATGCGGAAATAATAAAAGGAATGATAGTAGAGAGGAGAGAAAGAGATTGGTAGATAAATTATAATGTCTACTACAATATTACAAAGGAGGCAAGAGTCTCAATATATAGAAATTAGAAAACATGAAACTTGGTGGCTACTCTTGCTACAGTAACCAAGTACTAAATGATGTCATTTTGATGACCTAAGCATGCTTATGTCATAGTTATTTCTGATATTTAACACGCTCCCTCACTCGAAATCCCATCTTGGGATGAAAGACCTATCTTGGGATTGAAGAGTGGAACACTAGAAGCTCATGAGCTTAATCTAAGCGTCCAACTAGACCCATTTTAGGATTGAAGACCCATCGTAGGATTGATCCATCTTGGGATTGACTCATCTTGGAGTTAACTATCCATCTTGAGATTGACCCATCTTGGAATTGACCTATCTTGAGATTAAATATCTAAGAATTTTGGGAATACCGGGACTCGACTTCGCGACCACTCAATACATTTTAGGCTATGTCAAACAAGAGAAGGTGCTCTATTAGCCCTACTGTGGATGTCCACCTATCAGTTCTTGAACCGACAATTGTTGAAGATACCGAAACTCAACTTTGTGATCACTCGGTTCAAATGAGCCTATGTCTGAACATAGGAGGTGATGCTGTCAGCACCAGATGAAATTGCATTCGAGCAGAGAGAAAATGGAACTGTATGTTTGGTAGACTGCATCCCTTAAGATCATCCACAAACTAGTCCATCTGCATCTACAAGAATGAATGCAATATATAGCAGTGAACTGTGTTGTATAAAAAACAACTACTTTTGCTGCTTTGATTTTGTGGCAGTGAACTGTGTGTATATATTTGTATATAAACTACTAATTTTGCTGCTTCGCTGTCGTCATGAGGAATGAACTCGTCTTGACAAGGACCGTCACCTAAACCTAACCCCCCAAACTATTTAATTTGCAGCAACATAATAAAATGGTGGGATATCGTAATATCTACCATCCTGTTGTATGCTGCACAATTAAATCTTTATCTTTAACAGGGACAAAACTCTTATACCAAAGTGATATGCTTGTACCAAAGATCCCAACATAATTTTCCCTTAAGAAAATAACCGCTAAATAATTTTTTTTATCGGATCTAAATACACATAATCACTTTAAGAAAACAATAAATGGTCTAATTAATAGAGGCTGTCCTCTTATAAACAACCCGATACCTTTCTTTTTTCAAAGCTCAATCTATGAGTTCACACTTTTAATAGCCCAATCTTAATGAGCCTAACCCCTATTTTTGAGTTAGCCCCCTCTCCCAAATATCACCCTTGCCTGGAGTCTAGACAAAGGTCACAGACACCCTAACCATCTGCCGCTTTATTGAAAGTACTTTGAATGAATCAAACCTGAAAAGCTTACACACGTCGGCGTGTAGACGGCAGTGTCAAACCTATTAGAGTAGAGTTAAGGTGCGTGGGCTGGTTTCTTCCGGCCCAATCTCTCCTGGTAAGTCGTATGGTGTTCTTGTACTGCTGTAGATATTTTTGGCTTGGTTGGTTTATGTATGGGACTAGGTGTTAAAAAACTAGAACTGGGCAGCTTATGTTTTCCTTGAAAAACCACAAGCTTCAACTGGAAAACTCCTCCTCTCTACTCCCGCTCTGATACCATGTCATATTATATGAGAATATGCGGAAATAATAGAAGGAACGATAGTAGAGAAGAGAGAAAGAGATTGGTAGAGACTTTGGTAGATAAATTATAATGTCTACTACAATATTACAAAGGAGGCAAGAGTCTCAATATATAGAAAACATGAAACTTAGTGGCTACTCTTGCTACAGTAACCAAGTACTAAATGATGTCATCTTGATGACCTAAGCATGCTTATGTCATAGTTATTTCTGATATTTAACACTAATTAAGACTGTAAAGAACAAGAACACTCTAGGTTCTAAACTTACAACATTAAGACCCTTGCAGTTACGCTTGCGGATGTTTGCAAAAGGGATCACTCAGATATTAATATGAGTTTATGTGGGCGAGATGAGGTAAGCCACCCTATTAGGTATTTTGACAGATATTAGTAAAATCTTGACAGTGAAACTTGTTGATTTTGCAAGGGGGTGTCATTGAGATTATATTAAGCGGAGAGTAGGAAACCCTATAACACGCTAAGGCCTTAACATAGTTCTATTGTCAAGTGGATTATCATTCTTACAATTTATACACTAAATTGATGAGAGTCTTTGACGCACAGTAGTAACTCATAAGAAACTTAGGAAACCAAGTCTACCATCTTTTTCTTCTCTCTTAAAACACAAATTGAAGAAAACTAGGCAAATTATATGTGCTCCTGCCGTGTTGCTCTCTATTTTGTTTATTGTAAAAACTCATAAACAACCTTAAGGATAAAACTTTAATGCATGATCATGCAGGGGGTTTCATAACATTTTGGGAATTGAACTGGCAGAAGATAGCCGGTTGAGCTCATAACTTAATCTAGATCAAGGATTTTGACTGTTGCCGAATCTAGTGTGAGCTAGTTTCTTAGTACTCCAGTCATTAAAATTCAATACAAGATAGTGTCTTGTAATGCATCCTAAAATTTAAAGTACAATGCCAAGATTAGTAAAGGGGCCTTCTAGAGGGTCCCTAAAGGATTCAGCCACTTGCTAAACCTGAACTGCTAAATTTGGGGCTTGTATAAACCTAGTCCTTATGTTAGAATGAGTTGCAGCTTGGACTCAAAAGATTGCATCATTACATACCGATAAGTTTACCATGTTACACATCCACACAAGGTATTTGAAATCAGAATATGAAGTGCACTCCAATGTCATTCTAGTAAGTGAACAAGGTTTCTACATGTGTGCAATTGATTATTCTAATATGCTCGTATATATTTTGTCAAAAAGTTTAAACTGAACCATTTGGTAACTCCACTATTACGGAAATTGAACTTGTGAAGCAGAGTTTCCAATGTAGACCGGCGGATGCCATTGCTTCATTAAATTTAAAAGTTTAACCAGGATGTTAACAAACTCAACGACTATCCCAAAGGTATGTTGCATATTTAAGTTGTTGTCAAAAACATATCACAATTTGATTAGAAAAAAAAAATTGTATGTACTGCAACTTGCAAAGAAGAAATCTGCACAAGTCTATCTCTAAAGCATCCCATAACGAGAACAAAGACATTCACGACCAAAAAGGAAAATGGGCTTCTCTACCGTATCATAAGGTTCTCTCAGTCTCTATTCAGCTGTGGTAATAATAGCAAACTTTAGGCCAAAAATCTGCCGAAATCTCACTTTCTATTCATATGTAGGTCATGATTTTTGTTACATCTTGCATACCAGTCTAGTGGACATGTGTCCATTTCAACTCGTTTTACACAGGATGATCTACTATCACTCGATCAGTTGTAAAAGAATCCTAGTTGTTGTGAACTGACGATAAATAATTAAATATTACGAGAAGATATACACATGTTTAATTGACTTTTACTGTTAAAAGGGTTAATGAACTCCATCAAAAAAATTCAGAAGATTTATAAATAGTAGAAAACACATCCTATCATATTGTTTTACTATAAAGACAACAATGTAGCGGATTATTACCTTCATATACCGAGCAAGTAATCCAGGTTTACTTTGATCAATTCCTATAGTTTTTATGAAGGCAAATTAGAAAATCAAAAGCTGGTAGAAAGATGATTAGATCATAACAAAGAAAGCAGAATATGGATGAATATTCAGATTTTATATATACCTTTATCAGATTCAGCATATGACCCCGAAGTTTTAACACAAGGAAAGCAATCAACCCTGTTATCTTCGTCTCTCAAAAAATCCAAAACAATTAAAGCAACAAAAGCAGTAACCTGCAGAAGGAAGTCCAAGAGAACAGCCAATGCTGCAAAGAGCCATGTGAGCTTCTCTTTCAACAAAAACTTAAGACAAAATACTACATTAATGGAAAATCATAACAAGAGAACCATTTGTATCAGGTTGTTTAATTAAGTAAAGGAAACCTTCTAACCTGCAAACATGGAAAACACTCGGCATGCAGGCATTGGAATAAAACTGCCAACTGCAAATGCCAAAACCTCAGACAGACTAGCTAGTGTTATGGATGGTCCAACTTCTACAAGTGCACTACTAATACGCCCTTCCAAAGGCAACTCCAACCGCTGCCTTTTAACAGCATGTACCAGTATACACATGTTATCTACCCCAACCTAAGGAAAATAATATATTTTTAAAGAGGACTGCAAGAGAAACTGTTAAAAAACTTACTTTAAATGCGCCAAGACTTAAAACAAAATCAATGTGATGTCTACTTGTCTTGCATTCAAAATTACCTTTTCTGTTGTATATACAAAAGGTCTATAACATTCAAAAACAGTTATAATCTGTGTACTGCAAGTGTTTGCTATTATAGCAGTTAAAATTACCTATACAATATATGCTCTTTAGACAATATCTGTTTATTGGAAGTGTTTGCCACTATAGCAGATAACAGATTGCTTTAACAATATATTCTTACAAGACGGTGTAGTGCTTCCATCTGCTCTGTCAGTCCACTTCATTTGCAACTTAACATACCGTTTACACTTCTACTTTACATGTCTTTTAATATATTTAGTAAAAGCTATTCCAATACTTAAAACTCGCTGAGAAGTAAATTACATTACCCTAATAGATTATAGAAAGTTGTATTCTTACAGCCAATACAAGAAAAGGTATGACTTCCATGATGATAAGTGTAGATTTTACTCCAATCGCACTAAAAAAACCGACAGAGCCAAGGACAGATAGCATCACAAGTATGACCCCTGAAAAACCAAGCAAGACCTGGAACATGAGCCAGATGATTAGAAAGATGACATAAAGCAGCATTTATGATTTAAATGAGATAAGACGATAGCCAAATATATTGCTTGAAAGAAATTTAAGAAGAGAATCATTCTAAATATTGAGGACAATTTTATGCAGAAACAAGAAATGATGTTAGAGATGATAAACTGATTCCAAACAATCCACTAACAGGTTTTGCTAGAAGTAATTCTCTATCATTCTAGGTTATACATTTTTGAAACAACTGTTTGAAAATTGATCAACAGAGAAAGGTTCCTTGAGGAAATTCCCAGACTACATTAAAAATAACTTGTCAAACACTCAATTAATTAAGCACTTGTAACAAAAATGCGGACTCAAAACGAACAAAAAACATTCTTGACACCATTTTTACTGCCAACTTTATTCCAGATGTAAGTGCGACATACTTGAATCCTAAAACAAGGCCATGTATACAGTAACAACGGTGTCAGAAGTTAAATAATTTGTGTATTTTATTTGGATGAGCAGAATGTCTGTCAAGATGCCTAGTATGAGAATATTAGCAGTAGTAATAATAAGTAATGAAATGAGGGGTATATTGGTCTTTTGACTATTTGTTAGTAAATGCAGTAGTATAAATAGCTGAACAGAATTGTAATTCAGTTATGTTGAAACTTCTATTCAGAAAATGAAAGTTATTTTCCACCAATCTCTTTCTCTCTCTAAATTCTGTGGTCACTCGCTCTCTCTCTAGGGTTATATCACTCTAAAACTATCAATTCCTATCTGGTTCTCAAGCATTTCTAGCTTATATTCTCTGCTTCTTTACTTGTTTTACTGTTCTAAGCATTCAAACACATACAAAAACAAAGATAGCTGAAAATCAAAAAATTGCATTGTCAAGGCATGACAATGTCTACAATCATAATACTGAAAGAAGACAGGTTATCACATTAAACAGTTGTCGAAAGGAAACATACCTTCGATGAAATATAAAAAGACGTGAAACTAGGAGTATCACCGAGAGTCAAGGATATATAAGCAAACATCACAAGATAGCTGATCTGGACAGTCATGAAGCCGCAAAACAGGAACACAGAAATTAGAATCCACACATCCACCACACTTGTAATTCATTTAAAGTTTTAGCCAGCCTTGCGGCGGCAAAAGCGAAAGGATCCATAATCATGGTATATAATATCAAGTTAAAGTTCACAAACTTATAGTGATTTGTACAGATAGACAGACACACACACACACACAGAGAGGGAGAGGGAGGGAGGGGGGGGGGGAGGGGGAGGGAGAGAGAGGGGGGGAGAGAGAGAGAGAGAGAGAGAGAGAGAGAGAGAGGGGGGGGGGGGAGCGAGAGAGAGAGAGAGAGAGAATCACCAGAATAGTTATAGCATCAGCAGTACTCTCTCTTTTTAATTCTTCTTCAATAGAACTTTCTGATGAAAAGGAAATTGTTAAGTTCTTGGATTGCACCATTGGCAAAAGCTCATCCTGCAAAAAATCCTCCAGTCACCAAGAGTGTGTTCAAAGGGGTGGGAGAAGAGGGACTTGGGCAGACAAAAATGAAAATATATGCAAAGACCATTTACCAAATAGCTTGGGAGCTGTCTGTGCAGACTTTACTCCAAACACATTTTACGGAATATCTCCTTTAACAAACACAATGCACCTGATATAATTGGATATCATCTCTACTTTTATATATGTGTGTAACACTGTAACTGTTAGGGTAGAACATATTGTGGTTTTCTGCACAACTACACATGCATTGACTTTCGTGGAGTTTTTAAAGCTTAAAAACCTAACCACTCGCGACCATAAACCCTAATTTGCCCTGATCCCTTGTCAGTTAGTTTTCTCTAAAACAATTATTACAAATTTCCCAATTTAGTAAAGTTTGTTGGGGTAATTTAAGAAAATAAAAAGGTTTATTTGTTAAATCGCAAAAAAACAGCAAGTCCGTTGGTTTTTTTAGCTAATAGCTCAGTAGCGTATCCACTGGAAGGTGGAGGAAAGAACAGAACAACACTTAATAACCGTATAATGCATAAGAAATTACAAGTACATAGAGCATGCATTGGTCATAAAATATATTACATATTTAAAAACTGCAAACCTTTATTAACTGGATGAAAGCCTTTTCCCAAGCTACGGCTTTCTTAGTTTCGTTTCCTTCTTTATCAAGCGCATTGTTTACAGGATACGTAATTATAAATGCAGAAGCCTGCATTGAGATATCATGATAAGGTCCATTTCCAGCTTGGCTATTTTTCTAATATCAGGGGATAGAAATTACCTCAGTATAATTATTTCCGGAGAAGCCCCCTAATGCAGTGCTTGGATCAAGTGGAGCTTTAAAGGCACTCCTACAGTCATCGGCCGACGAAAAATGCTTTAAAAACAATAAAAGAAGCAATGTCAATAGGCATTTAGAGAAAGGTCGCAACATATACCTACATTTTTGCGTTCAAATAAGTATATGTTAATGTCTGACAGATAGTTTTCAACTCTTTATACTAGTCCGTGGTAATTGAGGAATACAATACATAAATATACATATATTTACATCTACATCCTAAAACAGTTTTTTAAGGATTGCAAATCAATCACCAGCAGACAAGTATCCCATCTTAACCACGTAATTGAAAAAAAGCTATGTTACTCGGACTCGGCTAGAAGTGTCCGACATGGATACGTGTCCAAGTACCGGACTCGGAAAGATTTTGAAAAATATGCATGTTTTTGGCCTAAAATAACTGTCCGAGTGTCCATGTCCGAGTGTCCGACACCGGTACTTGAAGGTAAAATGAAGAGTCCGAGCAACATAGAAAAAAAGTGTCATAAATATTAGAATATTGAATGTTCTTTATAAAGGTGGATAATCCAAAAAGATTGCTCTGATTTGAGCATTATAACTTCATCTGAAGACGTTTAACATAACTTTGAGCTTTTTTATAATGTACATGTAAAACAGAATCAGCGGATAGTGGTCAGGTACACTGTGTGTGTGCATATATGTATGTGCACTGTACTGTACAATATCTATTGTGACAAAATTATGAAGATGTGCATCTGAAACCATCAAATCTAATTTACCAAAATATACCTGAAAACAGTACTCTACATGCTCAATGGCGGCCCCATAGCTAGCATAGATTACTGGATCCATTTTGAAATACTACAAAAGAAACAGAGAAAATGTATCAGTTCCAAACAGGCAATAAAGGTAAACTGCAAAAATGTTGCAAGAAAAAGAATAATGTGTCCATGTATCATATGTGAAGCAGGAATGAGAGAGTTGCATATAATTGCAAGTGAAGAGCCTTGATTTAAAGTTTCAGAAGTATTTGACTGAAAATATATAGATTACACCTTTTATATGTATTGATGTACTGTATTAATTAGAGACGCCTATGTTAGCTGCTGATTTTCAACAAAACCAGTACAAAATAAAGACTGTTTAAACCACAATGACATATCTTTAAAGTTCGAAATTGGGCGATTGTTAAAGTATGAGAAACTATCCTTATCAGTTGACAACCCTTCACCAAGGAACTCATACTAGTGAATCTTCTAGACGTGTCTACCGTAAAAGGGATACAGCAGGCGTGATCCCAAGAAGTCTGTTCAGACTGACTACATTCTATTAATTTATTTCTTATAACTAATTTATATAAAAGGTCCAAGAATTCATATACGTGAAAATTTAGCATTTACATTATTACCTTGGTAACGTATTCTACATCTAGTCATCTTACGCAAAAAGTTAAAAAAGAATTATTCTCGTCCAAAAATTATTGTTCTCAAAGAATAACATATTTTAGTATTTTATAAGGTCAGTCTCTACAAATGAATATTTATTTTGATAAATTGTTTTAACATGCATTTTAGATCAACTCTGTGAACTTCAAAATAGTGTTCAAGATTTATACATGTACCAGGAATTTCACAACATAATCTTGGTTCATCTTTATTACAAGTTGATTTTTCAATAATAGTGGCCACATATAATCAAACTAGTCAATTGGACCTTATAGTATAGGGCATGTAAAATTGATACCTGCAGAACACTTTGAGTTGCACAATCTTGTCCTAACGGCTTCAAGCATATGTCAGTTAGAGATACCAATAAGCCGGAATAATTTGCTTGGACTGCATCAACCTATAGAAAATTAAATACATTAAGTAATTTAAAGAATGACAACAATATAAATTAAAAGGAAAAATATAACAATACGACTGCAACAGATGAAGTGGCATCATTATAGTTACAGAAGGACATTTACTCCTTGAGTCTTAGACCTTTATAATTAACATTCAAAAAGTGGAGAAACAGTTCAAAAAAAAAAAAAACCTTCTTCTGTAGTTCAAAAAGTAACTTGATGTTATCTTCAGTCACAATTTTCGGCGATTTCCCATGCTCTGGATCTGGTTTTGTTGCAATTATAAGCTGCAAAAAGGAAATGATAATGTTAAGTAGGAAAAGCAATAAAGCATATCAAGAATTTTTCAGCATATTTCTCTTCCCAAAGTCCACCAACCCAGAAGTCAATCCTCCCAAAAATGTATATCCAAAAAACGGGAATACATAACAGTAAAGGACATAGACGCATCATAGAAAATGCATGTATGAAAAAAACTGAAAAGAATTTGGTTTTAAGAGACATCAAACAATTGATAAACCAAGGGTAAGCGCAAGGAATCAAAGATTCCTTCAAGTTTCAACCCAAGTGAGATTCTTGACAAAGACAGTGCAACAGTTACAACCAAAATTCAGAAGCCAATGTGTTGATTCCATCCTCTAGACCCAATAAAATATACATAGTTCCAACAATTATCCATCCCAGATAGCAATGTAACAGCGAGATAATAGATAAAATGGTAAACAAACCTAAATATGGAAATTCTCCACCCAATGAAGGACTAGGCATGATATTAGTGATGTGAAGCATCATATGCATTATTTAACGATAATTGTGGTCTGATTTGCAATATCAATTTATATAAATTTCTGGAGTATCTGCCTTTACAATTGAAACCCTATATGATAATACAAATTTAGGTGAAGATCGACATACAGCCAATATATGTCAGTCAAACCTGCTCGATTCTGTAGAAAGGTGCTAGGTGACTATCAAAGAAGTCTTTCTCTTGCAAAGCTCTACTCCTGTGGCCCACCCAAAGCTGGAAAAAAAGGAGTGGAAGTTGGTAAACTGATTATTGGAGTCATTACATTGAACAATGACAAAAGGACAATTTACAACTATCATGCATGAAAAATATTATCTTGAGTCAGCACAAGCGGATAAATTAAGATTAATTCATATAAACCAGAACCAGAGACTTAATTGGGCACCTGAGACAATTTTGCATATATAATGAGATACAATGAATAGAGACAATATGTATTCCATGAAACAACAAAAGAGACCTTTACATTAACATGTACTGAAATACCTTCTCAGGCCGTGTCTCCACTTCAAAACGGATTAGGCCCAGACATAGAAGAAGAACGACAACCAAAGATGAGCACAAGACAAATACCGGATTTCTAGCAACCCATGTTCCATATCTCCTGGTGTTACAGATACATACCCGATCATGTCAGAAAAGATTCTTAGTGGGATGATAAAGCATTAACGTCATAGCCAAGAACCTGTAAAATTTTGACATATATCCTTGAACAATTGAAAGTCGGACACCATTTCTGATTTGAGGGGCATCCTCGAGCATCTGATTGTTTATATTTTAAAAAGTATAAGCTCTTGATCAAGTATTATCAAGGGAAAAAATAAGGGAAGGTCAAGCCAGCATAGTAAAGCAATAAATCATCATAAAAACACAGTAAACATTTTAAAAATTTTAAAGTACACAATATACAAGCTGTACTAACACCTCCCCCTGCCCCTCCTGTTCACCAAAAAACAACAAAAAAGGTGCTTTCTTAACATTTTCTAGTCAAAGCTATATAAGAAAAGGAGCAGCGCAAAACTAAGCGAGTAATAACAAAATGTAGCACTAGAGGGGTCAACATGTAGAGATATTTGCATGCACCTGCATTGGAACATTTTCATCCTTTTGCCTGTTGACGTGATGGAGTACGCCAACATCAGTAACATTTACCAGAGGCTTCTTTCTAGAATCTGGGCTCTTTTCCTTTTTTTTATGGAATAAACCCCATCCTAGAAACAGAGAAACCAATAAGATATAGAGGATTGCTAGGGCAAATTCAATACATCTTGCCTGCAATCATCAACCAAATAATCATTAAGATGAATAAACCAGAACTGGTATGGTAACTGATAGGAGAAACACCATAGATAAGTAATAAAACCAAACTAGGTAATGAATTTTTGACATGGTAAAATTAAGCAGGTTATGCTAGTAGATCATGAAGGTCCACCTAACATTCCAAATGAAAATTCTGGACACTAACTATCAACGGGTATCTGAGATTGCAATTATATCTGACCTTAAGAGAGCCAATTCTCACTGAACAAGACCCCATTTCCTGAGATGATACAGGAGCTGAATTAGAACAGACACTGGATGATACACAATCACCACAAGAACAGCCCAGTGAGCTGTCGCTACATGAATAAGTAGTGGTATTCATAAGTTTCATTGCAGATGACTCATCAATATCTGAACGAAAATTGATTCCATACGGTGATCCTGGTGTATTTAGAATTGCTTGTTTTCCAAGAAAAGCATACAACTCTGCCAGAATGATATAAAAAAAATTAGCAAAACTAAATCAAGGGTCTGAGATTATTAAGTATGATTACTACTCAGGAGATCTAACAGATCAAAGAAAAACATACCTCTATTACAACTACTTAGAAACAATGAGCTATGTTCTTTACAAATCTATTGCAAAAAAAAAAACTCATATTTGGTAGATCCCTATATTCGTAGATTTTAAGTTCACCGGGAGGGAAAATTGGGGGGAGGAGTGAGTATCGAACTCTAGCAGAAAACACCACTGGGATACTCCCTGATTCTCATGTGAATTACAGTTTAAGAAAATGTAAGCGAAAAATATTAATTACCTTTAAAGTTTTTAGCACCAGCACCAATAAATTCTATGGCTCGAGTATTCATGGAACCAAATTTCACATCCTTGCAGGATTCGAACAACCCTTTGCCAAAAGCGTCATCTACATAGAAATCTATCCCATTCACAGTAGAATTGTTTTTGACCTGAATAGGATTTCCAAGCAAGAGAAAAGTAAGTTTACTATGTAAAGCAATTGTTTATGTATTGCACAGCCAATTTTATTTAAAAAGACTAAAGTTCCAGAAACATAATGCATATACTCAATAGTAATATGTTGGCGCAGCACTCTAAATACAATTATACAATTTAGCTAATTGTTTGGTAAACAAAAAATGCAGATTTTTATTATTCTTCGATTGAATTAAAGAAAAATGTAAAAGTGCATTCTGGAGGGCTAATTTAGAAGTACAAACAACAAACCTACTTGACATAAACTTTGGGAATGTTTGCCAATCAAGTCCCACTAGTTTCAGTAAATTTAGTTACCGCGCCAAAATGTTTACAGGGATACAAAATATGAAGAGAAATAAGATGTTTATATAATATAAGTGTTTCTTGTCATGTATCATAGAAATGGAGTGCATGGATGTGCTTTCATCAACGTGCTTTAAAGTTTATTCTCCCATTGAAAGCACGGTGATATCAGTTATCCTGGTTAAACTGGTTTTCTATGGTCTATATACATCACCCTCTTCCTCTTATGTCTGCAACACGAATCCTTTATCCATCTTCGTCTTCAGACTATATATGAATATAAACATGAAGTTCATCTCATAGAATTGTATCTCTTCATAAATCATTAAAGTAGAAAAGAGATCTTCTTTCATCAACGTGATAAGTTATCTGGTTAACTTGGAGATTCAATATTTCAATCAACCAGATCACGTAATTCTTATGAAGGACGCACGTAACACTCGTCCCTTTGCCTAGATGTATAGATTTGTCAGTAGAAAATTGTTAGTACAGTTCTCTGACCTTGGAAATAGAAGTCACGTTAATGAACAGACTCTGATTGGGAGAGCATGTAAGCTCGCAGAAAAGATTTAAAAAATTCCTCAGGCATGCTGGGCAACCTACAAGTAAAGGAACTGCCTGCAAAAAAACAAAACCTATTAATATGAGTAAAATAAACCATTTAGTAAGGCCTACAAAGATCACTTGCTAATTTTGAAAACCAGCGCTTGAAGCAAAGTTAGGGTGCACAAGTCTAAGTTAACACGATACATCTTATGTTTACAAATATGATGATAAATTCCTCGTCATCTATAGTTCCTTCACTTCCTTCCAAGTGGACTGCCTACATTTTTCAGCTCCCCTAATTATTACTCCCTCCGTCCCCAAAGTTTTTGTCACTTTTGACTTTTTCACAAATGTGAATGCGTACAAAAAAATATACCACCATGTAATCTTTTTGAAATTTTCTTTTTTTGAATTAAAGTTATAAATTTCAAATATTTATACAAAAAAAAAAATAAAAAAATGATGCACAAGTATTTATTTTTAAACATATTGGCATTCTTGCAGAAGTCAAAGTGACCAAAATTTTGGGACGGAGGGAGTACCTAACTAATGTAAATGCAAGGTATGTATTACTCAAGTTCCAGTTACGAGTTAAATATTCAAAAACAAAATACCTTATCTGGGAGTAATAAAATCCGCAAAGTTAAAAATTCTGTTGTTTATCACCAATGCTATTGGTAAATATGTGTTTAGAGCTCCAAATAAGTGCTTTTTAAGGCTTATTTAATTGGATAACTAGCTGTTCATTGATGTAGTCAGTAATTGACCTGTAATTTTTCATTATACACTTCTTAAGTGTCCAAACATTACTAATATCAATAGCAATCTAAATTAAGTGAAGAAAATATACAAAATTCAGTTTTAAGTATATAACGGATGGTATATAGAAAGAACTGTAATTATATCAAGTATATTAGACGCTGAATACAAGAATTTGAGCAAATTGGAAGTTAGCGATGAAAATATAATAACTACAAAATTGAAGTATAGGTATGACGCAGTGGTAGAACGGTGTGCTCAAACAACCCCGCTTGCCTTTCAAATAAAAAAAAATTATTTTGTTTATTGAAATATAGGTACGATGCAGAGGTAGAACGGTGTGCTTAAAAGAAGTGAATAACATGAAAAAAAATTGAAGGTCATTGCTGACACCTAAGAAGAAAGATGTGTGCCATGGTGCCCAGAACATTCATACATAGCCTGCTTCAGCTTTAATATCAATAATATAAACAAGAGACCCGCAGATATTGGATAACTAAAGAACCAGCAAAAGATATGTACATACTTGTTGAACTTGTGCCCGCAAAGTATCAAATTGCTTCTCTGTACAGCAGACATTCCCCGTAATTGTTGGACATAAACTTTGGATCTTTGAAGAAAATATATCACTGGGCTGGAATGCATGATACCAAGAATTAGCTTAGAATTTAACCACCTCAGCACAGTTCAAAGATATAACTAAGGCTATAAACGAACAGAGCCGAGCTTCAGATAAATGACTTCAATTTAAATCATTAGTACACTTAATCTTGAAGCCTAATTATGACATCATAAGTCTGAGTAGTCTAACCTAAATGAAATGACACCTAAAATTTCTGAATAAGTCTAACCTAAATGAAATGACACCTAAAATATGAATATATAACTCTTCAAACAGTCACCCCCCAACTAATTATTCGAAACAACCCTTCAAACATACATTTGACACTAACCCTTACAAATAGACACGCCACCCACAAACAGACACATTACTTGACAACTTTAGATAAATAATTATTTTAAATGAAACTATACATTTTAAATCTAAAAAGTGTATCTTGAATACACTTTTTAGATTTAAAATGCATAGTTTCATTTAAAATAATTATTGGCTTGCTACAATTGTTTTTCTTCTATATCAACACTTTACATAGCCTCCAACTATTAATTGACACTTTTCTACTTAATAAATTATAATTTTTTATTTTAATTATTCTATGAGTTTTAAATAATTATTATTAACTATATCATTTTTTTCTAAACTAAACCTAAGTAATACAACATTTACTTTTACAACTATAAGATTATAACTTTACATTTTGTAAAATTTACGTACTAACATCTTAAACATAATAACTTTCTATTTTTAAATAGATTCTACTAATTTTTCAAGACACGTGAAAAAAAGAGACTAATGTTATTAGTTAAAAATATCTTATACTTTTTGAATTTTTAATACCGTTTAAGTAAAGCTTTTAACAACAGAGAATACACTTTTTAAATTTAAAATACATTGTTTCATTTAAAATAATTATTGGTTTGCTACAATTGTGTATCTCACCTATCAACACTTTACACAACCTTGAACTATTTAACACCTTCTCACTTAATAAATTATAACTTTTTAATTTTAATTATTCAGTGTGAGTTTTTAATAGTTATTATTAACTAAATAATTTTTTTTATAAACTAAACCTAAGAAATGCAACATTTACTTTTACAATATAAGATTATAACTTTATATTTTGAAAAATTTACATGCTAACATCTTAAATTTAATAAATTTATATTTTAAATCAATTCTACTAATTTTTTAAGATGAGTGAAACAAAAGAAACTAATGTTATTAGTTAAAAATATCTTTTGCTTTTTGAATTTATGTTTTTTTTTGAAAGATTGAATTTATGTATTTACTCGAACAAAAGTTCATAAACAATATTATGATAAAGTGTAATACAAATTAAAATTGTATAGTATTTAATAGTTTACGTATAAATATCCTAAAAACTGGTGTCTACATTATATTTTGAACAGTGTAATTACAAACATATGCAATAACAATTACCTAGCAATTTTGTGCACAAAGTTAATTATATACTGTTAACAATTTCTATAATTAATTTTTAATATTATTTAAAATATTATTTTTAAAATAAAATTAGAATATTATTAATTAAAATGATCATATTATTCTGGACTACTTTGAAGGATACAACCTTTTACCTTTACCAATCACCAATCTTTTAATGATCACCAAAAATTATTTCTTAAAATATTCTTTTAATCACCAAATAATACCTTCTTAAATATTTTAAACTTTTTAACTTCTTACTTTTTGAAGGATACAACCTTTCACCTCTACTAATCTAAAATTTAAACCTTAAAATTATAAATTTAAAAGTCTCCCCACTATTGTGTACATCTTTGAAAAATGATTTTGAAGTATTATGTGAATTTAGTGAAAAGCAATCCTTAACATAACATAACAGTAACAATTTCCTCTTAAAATTGAATTTTCTAAAATCACTACGAAACATTACTGCACTAAACTATATATTATAATTGTCACTTGATTTAATTTCAGAGTTTATAAAGTCTAAGTATTGAGGATCCAAATCTAATACAATTTTATGTTTACCATTATTAACCTTTGTGCTTTACATATCAATGTTAATTAGATTATCGTAGATAAGTTAAATAAAAAATACTAATAAAATTATTTAAAAAAATCTTATATTTTGTATTTTAAATGTTTATTCTAACAAACTTATTAAAATAATATTATATTAAAATGTGTAAATTGATTATAATTTTAATAGGTCAAACAACTACTTCTTAATTTTAAAAGTTCAATTACAAACATCGTAAATCTAAGAGGCACAACAACTACCATGTAACTTTATATTAAAATGCTAAAAATGATTAAATGTTTCACTTTAACCAATGATTATCTATTAACTTTTCTTTATATAAAATAAGTAAATGAAAAAACCACTACTTTAGATGCCAAAATTAATATACTTTGTATTGTAATAAAGTTAAGATTATTTTATAATTTTTTACATTTCAATAATTTATATCATCTTCACTAATTTTAAATAATTAAAAAGTACTATTACGAAAAGATATGAAATAAATTACATTTTAGTTTGAGAAATTTTACTCAATGTACCAAAAAAATGCTCAAACTAAACCTCATCCCTCTGTTTGGGATTGCTATTGCTGTTAAAAATTGTTGTGTTGTTGAAAAAAAATGTTCGTCCAGTTTGGTAATATTTTTGATATGTGCATGTTTTGGGGTATAATATAAAATTTTAATATTTTTGGTGAGTTTGATGTTGAAGCCGGTAGCTGCTTCCCGTAAAAGCTCAAAAGCAGTTTTTTTTTTTCAATTTTCAAAAGCAGGGCACCTGCTTTCTCTTTCAGCGAAACTTTTCAGAAAAACAGCTTTTGAATTTTACCAAACACGTTTTTACCTGCTTTTCAGAAAAAAGTTGTGATTGTTGAATGTCAAATGGGGCGTAAATTAAGCATAAAATTTTCACTTTTATTAATCTATCTAAAATTATATAAACATCTTGAATCTAACAAATATAACAACTACTTTATATTTTGAAAATTTTAATTACCAATATCTGTTACAAGATTAACTACTGCTAAATAATTTTGCAGAAAAACTAAAGTTTTTTTTTCACCAGTGTTTTGATTTTCTAAAATGATCACTATCAATTCATTTAAATTTTACTTCTACTTATAATCATCAATATTTACCACACAAACTAAAAATATTTCACAATAAATATGTACAAATTTCATCAATAATAATTTGTTATAGTGGAACATAATACAATTTTCTGAACATTTGACTTTTAAACAAAAATAATAATATATAATACTAAACCAATTACATAGACAAAAATATACCATGTTATCTAACTAAATTAAATTTATAACCCCATCCGAAGGCGGGCAAACAAGTACTAGTTCTTTTAAAAAAAGCCGAGTGTGGCCGAGCTTTTTAATTGAACAAGAATTCAAGTTCGAGCTCGTTAGTAAATGGAACCAAACTCGATCTTTTCGCTAACAAATTGAGTCAAAGAAAACTCAAGCTGTTCGCACACAATTATATGTTTACATACATATTTACAAGTATATCCAATATAAGTATACAATATTTGTTTATCAATATAAAATTTATAATTTGTTCGGGCTTAAACTAGTCTAGTGAGTTCAAGGAGCACGAGCCATACAAGTGTCAAGCTCAGCTCGAGCTCGTTTATTGATCGAACACAATTTTGGAGCTCGAGTTCTGAATTAGCTGAACCTACTTAAACCTGTTCAATCTGACAGCTTAGTTCATTTACAGCCCTATATCTTATGGATTATGAAGTAGAAACATACATCTATAACCAATTAACCAATGGCATGGATATGCAAAGCTATAACGAAGATATTCTAGTAGAACGGGCCACAATAGCAGAAATACCTGCAAAGCTGGAGAACCAAAAGGACAGTTAAGTACTTTATCATCACTTCGTGCTCCACATATATCATACATTGCGCAATAATCAACAGAGTGCCGTTGCCTGTTATGAGAACTTAAATACGTCAAGAGTTGTAGTAGGGAAGAGAATCGAAGGGGTACCATTGTATACAGTTTCCAGCATGGAACAGTTTGAAAACTAATCATATGCCACAAAAATCATAAGAAAGGGATGTCCATCAAAGCTAGTACATCAAAAGTAGAGTGTCCTATTAGTTTCTATTGCTAACAGAGTGTTGTACACACACAAACAAATGTGTGAGTAAGCTGATGGACTAATAGAGGATATTGCTTACTTAGAGAGTTAGAGTAAATTTCATAAGGCAAATAAAGGACTTAGAAACACAACTTACCCGCCTCTGGCATTAGAAGACGCGAGACTTCGTGTTTCAACACCCTCGGAATTGACTATAGATACTATAAAGATGACCTGTAATCATAACCACATGTTAATCGATGTGTCCATTCCAATTTGCAGTTAACCTTTATTTAAACATAGTTCACGTAAGTCCATCGGAAACAGTGATTGCCATAAAAAAAAATACATATACACATATATGGGATAGAAGAGCATCGGAAATTTTGTGTCTAGAGTAACTAGTGAATATATCCTACAGTATAAAAAAGATTCTACTGTATAATTTTAACAAACTGTCAGCTCTTTGTTAAATCCAAATAAGAAAACGAAACAGCATCGTAGCAAACAAATATAACCAAACAGTAGTGTTCTCCTAAAAACAAAAAGCAGATCACAAGTATGACAATGACTAGTGCAATGCATAATAATAATAATATATAATTTAGCATAATCAACTAATTCCACTAACACTAACGAAGTGCGGAAAGCTAATCAACAGATTGCTTTAGCCTTAAATTTCAAAAAGAAAATCGAAAATCAAACCGATTAAACTTAAACTTGCACAACATATGAATCACTTGTAAGTAAATTAAAATCAAATCTAACACGAATATAACAAATGCCGCAAGAAAACCTAATATCTCAACTCAAAAATTGACTTCCAAGGCTCCAACTGTAAACAGAAATTGCCAGCCAAACAACAATTTACTTGATCAAATATTCACATATATACACCGGAAACAACTAATACAATTAAATCAAAGCGGCTTTAAATTCTACACTTGCATACAAAATCACTTATCACTCCACGCTCGAACATGTAAGTATATATGTGTAAGTGATGAAGAAGATGACTTGCCTGGAATAAACAAATTGCAGTTGCGCGCAGGAGAGTAGAGAAGTTAATACATATCGCCGCCATTGTAAGCGGAGCTTTTCAAAAATAAACGCCGGAGAGTTTATTTTTTTTGTTTGAGAGATATGAAGAAGAAAGCATTTATAGTTGGCCGACTACCTCGGTAGGAGGATACACTGGATAGTGAAAGTACGACAATGCCCTCACTTTCGGTTTAGGAGGAAGATTAATTAAAGTTCGATAGTATTAATAATTTACTAATTTTGAATAGTTAGTGGGCGTGGGGGTACAGTAATTAGGTTTTACGGCGTGTGGGGGCTGTTACGTGATTAATTGATTCAAGTAGGGGTGTTTTGGTCATTGGCGGGATGATATGGCGTGCTTTTTTTCTGTTGGGAGATATTTAGGAAAACAATTTTCGTGAAGTAATCACGCCATGCTTACGCTGGAGGAGTTTATTACGTCCGGTAAATGTAAAATGCGTTTAACGTCATTATTATACATGTTTACAACTACTCTTATATACCGTATAGCCGCGGTATTCCTCACCAGAATTATTACTTTTGGATACATCCAGTAATTTAAGACCCGACATGAAATGATACGAAAATTTAATGTTTGTATTTGTGAGTATCATGTTCCTGAGGTTACCTCAGGGAGTTACCTGAGGCAATTAAAAATTTTCCATACAAATACAGGCCGGTATTATTGTAATTTCAGAAAGATTAACATATTTACAAAATTGCCATCAGTTTTTTGTACTTGAAAATAAGTTTATCTCAGGTAATCTTCCTGAGGTAACCTCAGGATCTTTTTTCTCTTGTATTTTAGTACACGAATATGATTTAGTGGTCGGTTTTGTGTATATCATTTGGGTACACAACAGTACATGAATTACATGAAATAAATTTATATATTAATATTATATATTTTAATATTTACATTAGATAAATTAATTTTTATTATATGTTTATACATAATTTTATATTATTATTTTTAAATATGAGGTAAATACATATTTGTAAATATTTAAAACAAAATTTTAATATAATAATATTTTTATTTTTTACTATTATTATTTTATTTCAAATTACACGAAAACACGACACGAGAAGTACACGACACGGAAGGTACATGAAAGTAAATGGGTCGGTTTTGTATTTAGCATTAATGTACACGAAAGTACACGACACGAACCAATTGTTAGGTCTACTTTCGGAGCAGTTCTTTTATTTTTAATCTAGACTACATATCCGCAATTCACGTTGTCGATAAATTTTCCTTTTTAAATATTAAAAATACAAAAAAATATTTTAAAAATATTGATAGCTATTTTAAGAATTTTTTAAAAAAACTATGATTCAAAATATTTACATAAATTATTAGTTGAAATGGTACTCTCATTTTATATCTAAACATTAAATAAACTAAATAACATATTCTAAAGCCAACACCCCTCGCACAACATAAATATCCCGTGATAGTATAAAAATTCATTAAAATAATATAAAAGAACAACATGTGTATAAATTTTGTATCGATTTAGTCAGTCGTGAAAGGGTCTGGTTGACTCAATTTAATCATGTTTGTCACATCGAAATGTAATATGTTCATGTGCAGATGTAAAAATATATCGACATTACTTTTGTACAAATTCTAGATATTAACAAAAAATATTTACTTTCGTAACTTATCACGATTGGTTGTGTTTATGTGTAAAAGCAAAAATCTATCAATATTACTGATATGGGTTAAAAATAACCCTAAAAACATAATTAATATTGCATTAATTAAACCTAGTTGGTCCATAAATAAGGCCCGAAACTATAATTAAATATTAATTTCGTAATTAATATTTGGGCTAGAAGTACAACCTGTATTAGGAGACGTCCAATGCAGGCTTGTTCAAATACAAGTGGCCTTATTTCAATACAAGTCCGTTATGATATGGAAACAACTCCTACAAGGAAGGATCTAAAATTAATCTTTATCCACCGTCAAGGATAAGATTTATCCTTCAAGGAAGTGATAATACTTATCCACCGTCAAGGATAAGATTTATCCTTCAAGAAAATCAATACTTATCCACTAGGCTTTTAAACGCCTATATAAAGGGTCTGACCCCTCATCTCAGAACTACGTTTTGGACACAGCTCCATACGTCATCTACAACGTTTTAGACTTCATCCTCGAACAAGGACATACAAGTCACTATGTCCTTGGTGTGCCCCTGCCGCCATAGCCCCGAGGGCAACACTAAGAACTACGTTTTATTGGCTTGATTCTCTAAACACTAGATATACGTAGGCATCTTGTTAGGACCGAGTTAGTCCCCGATAACAAGAGCAGCCATTAAAACTCGAAGCTTCCAAACCCTAGAATTAAAATCGAAAGTACGTTTTTTATTCCACAACATTTTGCGCCGTCTGTGGGAAAAGAACATCAACCATGACAAACACACGAAGAACTTCACGTGATCCGCCATCGACTTCTGGTGTTCAAACGACATGAAGTCAGCCACCACCAACTACTGGTACTCAAGAGACGAATATCCCCCGCACCACTACTCAAGGACCAGAGATCCCAATCTCAGTTGAAGGGACAAATCCCATGCAGATGGTGGTTCATGGAGCCAACCCCCAAAATCAAGAGATGACTCATCATCAACCAATCACATCCTCTCAAGTGATTCTGAATGCGCCCCAAGGCCTCCAACTTCATACTACTGATCTTCCTCAATACACGAATCAAACTATGATAGCTCTGCAGCAAGGAACCACTGATGACCACTTCAAAAGATCATTGGCAAAACATCCACTCGAGAGCATGCTGAAGCTCCAAGATAGAGCCGGAAAGTACATCAAGGCTGGAGAAAGTATGAACCCACTACTGGTGGCAGTGGAAATTCAAAGAATGGAAACTCAGGAGTACGACGTCAAGGAAAAGTTTCCCATAACGTCAAAGGATTCTGATTCTCCACCCAAGAGAAACAATTTTGGGGCAAAGTTTACGGAGTATGCAAGATTAAACACTCCCAGGAGCCAAATTCTGATGGAAATAGCAAAGGAGGAGGATCTCCGATGGCCGAAACCACTAAGGACTGATATGTCTAAACGGAATCAAAACCAATTCTGTCGGTTCCACAAGGAAGTCGGTCACGACACGGATGATTGCAGACAATTGAAAGATGAGATCGAGTTTTTGATACGGAGAAGAAAGCTCAATAAATTCACAAATGATGGAAATCAAGGGAGCCAAAGAGGAAACTATGAAAGAAAAGATTACGATAGAAGGGACAACGATCAAGATCGTAATCCCAAGCCCCGAGGTCCAGTCATCAACATGATATTCGGGGGACCAACTGCTGCTGGGTCCTCCCGAAACTCAAGAAAAGCCTATGCCCGAGAGGTAATGACCGTAGTTGGAGAAGCACCGAAACGTGCCGGAAAGGAAATATCTATAGGTTTTGATGATTCTGACTTGGAAGGAGTGAAGTTTCCCCATGATGATCCCTTAGTCATCGTACATGTGATAGACAATTTTGAAACGAAGAGAGTTCTGGTTGACAATGGAGCTTCAGTGGACATCTTGTTCCATGATGCTTTTATCAAGATGGGCTATACTGACTCTTAGTTGACACCCTTGAATATGCCCATATATGGATTCAATGAAGTGGAGTCGAAGGTGGAAGGCACTATCCAACTCCCAATGACAATGGGGCAAGGGTCGAATACGTCTACTCAGATGTTGAACTTCATAGTTATAAAGGCAACTTCGACCTATAATGCAATCCTGGGAAGGACGGGTCTTCATGCGTTCAAGGCCGTTGCCTCATCTTATCATCTAAAAATCAAGTTCCCAACAAGGAATGGGATTGGTGAACAACGAGGAGACCAAAAGATGGCTAGAAGTTGTTACGTAGCCGCGTTAAGGCCGGATGGAATCGGGGGGCAGGTTCTCCCCATTGAAGACATGGATACTAGAGATAACGAGGACAGAAGAGGGAAACCAGCTGAAGATTTAATCCCAATTCCCTTAGTCCTTGGTGAACCGGAAAAAAGGTGACTTACGTTGGAGCACTATTTCCTGAACCATTGAAGAGCAAGATCATATCTTTTCGTCAAGAAAACAATGATGTTTTCGCTTGGACAGCAGCTGATATGCCAGGGATTGATCCCCAATTGATAACTCATAAGTTGAACGTAGATCCCGAAAGGAAGATGGTGAAGCAAACGAAGAGGAACTTTGCTTCAGAAAGGCAAGAAGAGGCCATAAAGCAAGAGATAGATAAGCTCTTGGAAGCATGATTTATTGAAGAGATTCAATTCCCTGAATGGTTGGTTAACCCGGTAATGGTCAATAAAACCAATGGAAAGTGGAGAATGTGCGTAGACTTTATGGACTTGAACGATGCATGTTCTAAGGACTGTTTTCCCCTACCAAGGATCGACACTTTAATAGATGCCACTGCAGGGCACGAAATGCTAAGCTTCATGGATGGCTTCAGCGGATACAACCAAATCAAGATGCATAAGGATGACATTCGCAAGGTATCATTCATTACTGATTTTGGTGTTTACTGCTACTTAGTTATGGCCTTTGGACTCAAGAATGCAGGTGCCACATACCAAAGGTTAGTGAACAAAATTTTCAAACATCTCAATGGCAAGACCATGGAGGTTTATGTGGATGACATGTTAGTCAAAAGCCTCGATAAGGCCGATCACATAGAGCACCTCCGAGAGGCATTTGAAGTGCTGAGACACCATAAAATGATGTTGAATCCTATCAAGTGCGCCTTTGGCGTAGGGTCAGGCAAGTTTTTGGGTATGATGGTCTCTAAACGAGGAATTGAATCCAACCCCGACAAAATTAAAGCAATTGTGGATATGGAACCACCGCACTCTGTTAAAGATGTTCAGAAACTCACTGGGAGAGTGGCAGCATTGGGAAGGTTCATCTCCAAGTCAGGGGAAAAGTGTCTACCCTTCTTCAAAGCATTGAAGAACATGAAAAATTTTGAGTGAACAGCAGAAAGCCAAGATGCCTTTGAGGCCTTGAAAAAATAAATGACCGAAGCACCATTTTTGGCAAAACCAAAGCCTGGAGAAACGCTCTATCTATACTTGGCAGTTTCAAACACCGCCTTGGGAGCTGTTTTTGTGAAGGAAAAATCAAAGGTTCAGAAACCCATCTACTATGTGAATAAAATTTTGCACGGAGTAGAAGTAAACTACTCTCTGATAGAAAATTTTGCTTTAGCCTTGATCATGGCCTCAAGAAAATTACGCACGTACTTTCAGGCGCATAAGATAAAAGTCTTGACTGACCAATCATTAAGAAACATCCTGCATAGTCCTAAGGTCAGCGGAAGACTGATCAAATGGGCGATTGAGTTGTGAGAGTTCGACATCAAGTATAAGCCTCGAAAGGCCATTAAAGCACAGGCACTTGCTGACTTCATGGTTGAATGTACCATCGACAACCAAGAAGTCGGGGGCAGGAAGTAGTACCCTTGGAGGGCAAAGAAGTTGAAAAACAAGATGAAGAGATGGTATTTAAGGAATACTGGGTGCTCTATTTTGATAGGGCATCAAAAACAAAATTAAGCGGAGCAGGTTTAGTGCTACAAAGTCCCGATGGATTTCTCATTCAGTATGCACTAAAGTTGGACTTTCTGACAACAAACAATGAAGCTGAGTATGAAGCCCTGATAGCCGGCTTAGGTTTGGCTGGGGCCTTAAGAGTTAATAATCTCAAAGTCTGCAGCGACTCGAGATTGGTAGTCTCACAAGTAAATGGAGAATTTGAGGCTAAGGATGAAACCATGGCCAAATATCTGATGCTTGTGAAAGCCATCATGACCCAGTTTGATGAATTCTATATAGAACACATCCCTAGAGAAGAAAACATGAAGGTCGATGTCTTGTCAAAATTTACTTCTTCTTAGATACAGAACTATGCCGGAAGTGTATACTTCTAAGTCTTGAATACCCTGAGCATCAATGGAAAACTAATAGCACCTATTGACATAGGTGTTTGTTGGATAGACCCCATTAAGGCTCATCTTGAAACCGGTTGGTTACCAAATAATGCCTTTGAAAGTGTTTGTCCTAAATCTAATCATGGATGATGAGTTAGGAAGAACTTTCTAGTATTCTTATTTTGATTTCATTAATGTTAATAATAGACTTGTTTTGTTTTTATTACGGGCTTTATCTATTTAAAGTGTTTTAAATAAGATGTTCCATAGTTTAGAGTAAAGCTTCTAGAATTATAATGAGATTATAATAGTGAGATCTAGAAGATGATAACTCTAGACTTAAACAGTTCCTGATCATAGGATAACCAATTGGAAGTTGGTGAATCCGTAAAGATTGGTACATACTATGCTTGCTCCCGTCAGGAGGATGTCTGTTCTCATAGGCATTTGTGTGGTGACACTATAACTAGTATGTAGGTGCTTATTAGGGAATAAGTTCACTGAACATGACTCGATAAGTTGAACAGCTAATGGAGTTTACTCACGTGTCAATAGTTATTCACTGAGTGATAGTTGTACAAGTGTCCTTAGACTTGAGATCGTTAGAGTTATCTTGTATATAATGAACTATGCTTTGGATTAGTCCTTAGTCTCAAGGACATCCATTAGGTCTATTCTGGGCATAGGGATTTGTGTATGGAGATAGTTAACGTCAATAGAGGATCTACCCCTTCCAGTATAGGAAGAGAATATCCTATGTTATTCTTAGTACGCGAGTTCTGGAATCTCTGGCCAGAGTGTATGAAATTAGAAAGGAGTTTCTAATTTGCATTAATATGAACTTATCATTATGAATAAGAAATCATATGATTAAATTTGATAGGCCTGACACGAGATCCATGCCTTGTATTTAATCGGGATATTGTAGGGTAGAAGGAATTGATTGTACTGGAACTAGTCACTGACAGGTTCTTGGTATTCTAAGCAGTGAATTCATATTATCCGGATAGTCGCGATATGTTGAGAAGCATCACTCACGATGTAGAATAAATATAATTAATCAGTTAATTATATTTAATGAATTATTAGAATTCATATAAATAATAAATAATAAATTTATTATTATTTATTTCTACTACCGACTTAATATTGAACCTACAGGGTCACGCCATAAAAGAATATTTTCTTTGATGAAAAGATTTAAATTATGAGAGAGGAAGAATTATTTTCTAAATAGTTTAGAAAAAGAAATAATGATTAAAATAGTTTTAATCATTATTAAAAGCATTTTAGAAATGTGGGGTTAATATATATATATATATATATATATATATATATATATATATATATATATATATATATATATATATATATATATATATATATTATTAAAACCCTAAGAAAGTCCTATAAATAGAATGAGATAGTTCATTCTAAGGGACATCTTAGTTTTTGTGAAAAACCTAGAAAAGGAGCTAGCCTTCATCTCTCTCTCTCTCTCTCTCTCTCTCTCTCTTTTTCCCTCTAAAAAGTGTTAGAGTTTTTTTTTGAAGAAATCATCGAAGAAAAATTCTTGGTGGATACCGGTAGAGTGCTTCACACTCTGAGAAGCAACTGCTTGCAACCATCGTTTTTAAATCTTCGATTCGCAAGGTATGGTTATGATTCCCCCCGCTCTAGATTTTATATGTTTTTTCTATATGTGCGATACATGGTTTTTATGGAATAATTGTTATATCACGCTTCCGCTCATCCGTAAATTCCTTCAGCCTTGGAGGCACGAAAGTTGACAATGAGAGCATTGAGGTACGCCTTGATCGAAGGGATCTTATACAAAAAGTCTTTTGTCATTCCTTACTTGAAGTGTCTACGACCCCAGGACACGGAGTTAGCGTTGAAAGAAGTTCATGAGGGAATTTGTGGGCAACACTTAGGGGGCAGGGCCATTGCTCATAAAATCACCCGTCTAGGCTTCTACTGGCCAGCTATGCTTGCTAATGTGAAAGATTATGTGAAGAAGTGTGAACGGTGTCAAAAGCATGCACCTGTAGTTAGGCAACCATCCGAGATGTTAACATCAGTTAACTTACCAATTCTGTTTGCCATGTGGGGCATGGACATACTTGGGTCATTTCCAGTGGCAAGTGCACAAAGGAAGTTCTTGATAGTGACAATTGACTACTTCACTAAGTGGATTGAGGCTAAACCTCTAGCCAAGATAACCACCAAACAAGTATTGAAATTTCTATGGGAAAGTGTAATGTGTTGATATGGAATCCCACGAATCCTGGTCACGGACAATGGGAAGTAGTTTGACAATGAAGATTTCAAAAAGTAATGTGAGGAGAACAACATTGAGTTACGATTCACATCAGTTGATCATCCTCAAGCAAACGGACAAGCCGAGGTGGCCAACCGAATCATCCTAGATGGACACAAGAAGAGAGTTGAACGCTCAAGGAACACTTGGGTGGACGAGTTGCTCCCTATACATTGGGCATATCGTACCACTTGCAAGGTTACTACTGAAGCAACTCCATTCCTGTTAGCCTATGGGGCAGAAGCCGTGGTGCTAGTAGAGATTACTCATACCTCCCCAAGAGTAGGGACCTTTGAGCCTGAATCGAACGAAGAAGGTATGAGGTTGCCTCTTGATCTAATTGATGAAGTCAGAGATGAGGCAATTGCCAAGATCGTAGAACATCAGAAGCGAGCATCTTTATACTACAATCTGAGGGTTAAAAAAATGGTTCTTTCGTCAAGGAGACTTGGTTCTCAGAAAGATTGAAGCATCTGGGGTTGGACATAAAGGAAAATTAGCCCCTAATGAGGAAGGGCCCTACAAAGTCAAGAATCTGTTTGGACGAGGCTCGTATAAGCTAGAAACCCTCGAAGGGCATGAGGTGCCAAGGACTTGGCATGCCTCAAACTTAAAAGTTTATTATGTTTAGTGCATCCTAAAAGGATCCGCTAGTAGGACAAGTAGAAATAAGGTTCGATGAAATCATGAGCTTCCTCGAAAGCAGATGAAGGGTTGAGCCCGTTTTGATTGGTAGAAACATCCTCAAAGCTTTGCCAAGACAAACTACAAATGAATGCAAAGGAAAGCATACAAAATATGCATGTCAACTGCACAAATAGAGTTGAATACAACGAACCCCGAAGGGTGAATGTTGCTAATAAACATACAAAAGAAAGCCTAAGTTGCCTATTGTTAATTAGAGAAAATTTCAAGATCAAGAGAAGTTTGATATGATAGACTTGAGAATGAATCACTACGAGTGGAGACATCAGTAAGAACTCGTAAGGGTGAAGGGTTGAAACCCCAGAAACCTAAGACATTCAGTCCAAACCCCATCATTCGATATGCTCAATGAAAGTCTTGAAGCCAAAACAAGACGGTATAAGACATAAAAGGCTTATGCAAATGTCAAGTTAGCCTCGAATAAGGCAAAATTATCGTAAATGTGTAGGTCGCTCCACACTTTACACCAAGACGATACTCGTGAAACACAAGTGTATATTAAAATCCCCAAAAAAGGGTAGTAAGTCCCAGGTAAGGGATAAAAAGACCTCAAGTCTCGAAAAAGACTGGTATAACTTCTATGAAATCCTAGTGCATTATCATAGAAGTTGGGGGACAAATGATATGGGTTAAAAATAACCCTAAAGACATCATTAATATTGCATTAATTAAACCTAGTTGGTCCATAAATAAGGCCCGAAACTATAATTAAATATTAATTTCGTAATTAATATTTGGGCTAGAAGTCCAACCTGTATTAGGAGACGTCCAATACATGCTTGTTCTAATACAAGTGGGCTTGTTTCAATACAAGTCCGTTATGATATGGAAACAACTCCTACAAGGAATGATCTAGAATTAATCTTTATCCACCGTCAAGGATAAGATTTATCCTTCAAGGAAGTGATAATACTTATCCACCGTCAAGGATAAGATTTATACTTCAAGGACGTGATAATACTTATTCACCGTCAAGGATAATATTTATCCTTCAAGAAAATCAATACTTATCCACTAGGCTTTTAAACGCCTATATAAAAGGTCTGACCCCTCATCTTAGAACTACGTTTTGGACACAGCTCCATACGTCATCTACAACGTTTTAGACTTCATCCTCGAACAAGGACATACAAGTCACTACGTCCTTGGTGTGCCCCTGCCGCCATAGCCCCGAGGGCAACACCAAGAACTACATTTTATTGGCTTGATTCTCTAAACACTAAAGATACGTAGGCATCTTGTTAGGACCGAGTTAGTCCCCGACAACAAGAGCAGCCATTAAAGCTCGAAGCTCCCAAACCCTGGAATTAAAATCGAAAGTAAGTTTTTTATTCCACAACAATTACTTTTGTACAAATTCTAGATATTAACCGAATAACACCGACGAAGAACTTCTCAAAAATTTACGGTCTTATCTAAAACTAATCTAATTTTTCTCTAGATAATCAATATTTTATACTGAAACTAGCCTAATAGCCCGTGCAAAGCACAAACCAAATTTTAATTCATATTATTTTTGTAAAATATAACGATATTGATCATTAATTTTCTCGTGTCAATGTACTTCACGTATTTCGATCTATCTAAAATATTCTAATTTCAAAATATTATTGAATTCGGAATCTTAAGAGTTATATTTATAGCGGTGCTTGGTCAATATGAGTAGAATGACCGGTAAAAGTGGTAGATAAGAGTTCATAGTAGCTTCCAAGTATTACCGCAATAATAATGGTGTACTAGAATGCATGAAAAAACAAGCGGCTTATTTATTTTGGGACGGAAGAAGAATAAAATATTATGTTATTTTTAATTTTGTAAGAAATAATGAGATGTGACTGAGAAATACAAATAATATAGTCATATAGGTCTGCTTAAAAAATTTCAGAGCGTATTTTCAATTTTGGATCCTTTTCTCCGACCAATTTTGAAGAACTGCAAATTTATCTTAATAGTTGTGCACGTCCAAAATAAATATATAATATGTGCTTTTATAGGATCAGGGTTGATATTGGTTAAAATAAGCCCTAGAAATATAATTAATATTGCATTAATTAGACCTAGTTTGGTCAGAAAATAAAGCGTATTGATGAGGCCCGAAACCCTAATTAAATATTAAATTCATAATTAATATTTGGGCTAGAAATACAACATGTACTATGAGACGTCCAGTACAGGTCTGTTCCTATATTAGTCTGTTTAAAACACATAAATCAACATGGAAACAAATTCTACAAGGAAGGATCTAGAATCAATCATGGTCTACCGTCAAGGGGAAGACTTGGCCTCCAAATCTCCTAACCCTACTCTAAATCTAAGGCTCATGTCGCCTATATAAAGGGCATGAACTCTCACTGAGATACGTTGGCATCTTCTGAGGACCGATTTAGTCACGAGACCAGTCATAAAAGCTCAAAACTCATCAACAATGGCATTGAATTCAGGAAAACCCTAGCCACAATCTCAAACCTAGTTTTTATTCCACAACAAGGGTATTGGCCATTTTGATGTAGCATTTCAATAGCAATTGACCATAACAAAAAAAAATTCCTTAAAATACCTTGTACCATCCATTGTCGTAAGCGAACTTTCAAAAACACAATGTAATACCTCAAATTGCAAGACAAGTTAGATTTGGACATGTACAAATCCAAGAAAATACACTAGCAACTAAAATTAAAAAGTCATCTCCATAATGTAGTTTTAAAACTAGATGTCTTAATGTATGGACTAATTTAACTATATTTAAAATCTCACGTGTACATTAAAATTTAATCTATGAAAAAAAAAAGATAGGCATAACAACGATATTGAAACATCCAAGAAATAACAATTTCATTTGAGGCAACACTAAAATGTGAGTCTCGAAATAAAAAAAATACACATATGAGATTTGGAATCTTAAGACATTCTACATATCAGCGATTTTCGAGTTTCGTTAGTCCTACACCGGGATAAAACTCGTATATTAACGTTTAAAACTCAAGTGAAATTGGTATATCACTACTTAAGTACTATAGTAGTGCAATCTCTTCAACACTGGTAGCAGCCTTCATTGGCACATGAGGACCTTTCTCAATGCAAGTCACATAGCTTTCATCTATAGATTAGAGGTGCGTATGCATCTTTACTTTCCAGTGAAAGTAATTGTCTTTGTCAAGAATTGGTATCTTAACTCCATTATCCTTCTTTCCCATTATTCTGATTATCTTTGTTCTTTAAACTTCTTGTATGTTAGAAGCTCGCTCTGATACCAATTGTTATTCCCAAACAATGTAATCACATGATTTTAGAAAAGGGGGGGGGGGGGTTGAATACAATCCTTTAAAATTTCCAATTCTTTTGCAAACAAAGGACTTAAGAACAGAAATTAAAATTGCAGTAAGTAAAAACACAATAATTAAAAATTCAGGTGGATTGATTGTTCCACCTAAGAGATTTTATTTGAAGAAATCTCTGTGGTGTTTGGAACAAACACATAGCTGTAGTTACAATGTTTTTGCTTCAGCAAATTACAAGTATGAATATTTGTTTAAGCTTTAGAAAACTAAACTGATTTCTTAACTTCAAAAACATTGCTACACTTGGTTATATATCCCAAGTTTACAAGCTAAACTGAACTACTTGGAATGTACAGTAGGTAAAGTCCAAAAGCTTGCTTTTCCACTCTAAGTCCAATGGTCCTTAAAATGATTTGCCTTTTAGCTAAATATCCTTCTTCAATCATCTCTATTGACCAGATAAAAATAGAATGCTTCCTTTCTTCAGGGTTTCCCAAAATTCTGGTTTTCATGCTCCTTTTTGTTCCATCAACCCATGTGACTTGTCAGAACTGTCACTATCACACTTTCAACTACTATTGAAACTAAAGAAACATGTTACAATGAGTCTTATCAATCGATAAGCTACCCTTCAATGAATATTGTATACACATGATATCCGTTGAAGGCTACATTTTACTTGTACAAATTTTACTGAGTTAATTTGGTTATCATCAAGAATCAACATAATTCGTAACATATATATCAAAATCCTCTGACATTGTTTTTACCAGATTAAAATTTTGTATGTAAATTATTATTCTTTTTCATTTTTTAATCTTTTTATTAGACAATCTATAAATTGGACGACGCTAATACGATAAACCGATATAATGTAACTATATTTAATATAGAATATTATACTGATATCAAGTAAAAATATGTTATACACTTCATTTATCTTTTTTTATATTACTTTAATAATAAACAAATTTTGATCATTTAACTAATATATAAATATAATAATTAAAAAAGTATTATAATAATTTGCTAAAAAAATACCACATAATAATTATTAACCAATTGAGACAACTACTAATGACAAAGTAATAATATTGATAACCACATGATTAATCTTTTAACACAGAAATACTACTTTTCCTTTCATTTGTTTTCTTTTCTTTGTTGCAAGTAGATGTGGCCACTTGTGCGGGTTTGCACGGATCACCCGAAACCGGCTCGGTGAAAAACTCTTTTTATTCGGCCCGGGACGAGTTGGGTCAGAACCCGCATAACCTGTTAAATCATAAGTGTCGAATACGGGTTGAAATTTGCAAAATCGGCTCGGCCCGAACCGTCATGTAACCCGCGAACAACCCATGTGAACCGGCTCGCACAGGACCGGCCCGCACAAGCCCGCACAGAGTTATGGGAAATAGCAACCGAAGAAGTTAAATTGAAAACAAAGGGGATGAGGTCAAGCTCAAATGGCAGTCAAACATTGGAAATCCAACCCTCCAGGAATGGTTTCCTTTACTAATTCTTTAGTTTATCAATGCTTGCTAATACATGGCATCAGAGTTTTTGCATATAATACATGTACATGCAAGTTTGTGATCTTTTATGTGGGATGCGGGTTCGCACACCCCGCCCAACCCGCTTGATTCACGAGCCATGTATTCACGAGCCCGCCCAACCCGCTCGATTCGTCTAACCCGTTTCAATTCGCCGTGCCGATTCCGGGTTCATTTTTTTTCGGTTCAAGCCCGACCCGAATTCAGCTCGTGAATACTAAGTGTCGATCATGTGCTCACCTGAGAAGAGCCCGACCCGTGTCAAGCCCGGTCCGCACAAGTGACCACATCTGGTTGCAATTTGCAATTGAAATATAATAGTTACCTTTCCGACAGTTTCATGGCTGATAATCTCTCCATCCCATTATACATGTTTTTTTTTACTTTTGACTAGTTAAATAGATCAAACTTTGATTGAAATTTATATATATTATATAATTTAGAATAATATAAAAATATATATTATTAAAAAGTATATCTAAGATATTTTTTAGTATGACTTTCAATTTTTTAAAATAATAATTAAATAATTATTAATGGTTTGCCAAATATTGATCAATTAGAGCACTACAAAATCAAAAAAAACATGCAGACGGAGTGAGTAATAATAATGACAGGATATCTATACTATATTATTATAAGCAAACTAGCCTCTATTTGGTTGGTTGTTGTTAGTTAGTTGGTATTTTTAATAACAACTGTTAGATTGAAAGATAGATAAAAGGAGAACCGTTAGATTTAATGTTAAAAAAATATTTCTTTCTTGATATTCAAAATACTCCAATGGGTTCAAGGTTCGAATCCCGTCAACAACATAGTTTGAAAAATATTTCTTTTTAGATATTTAAAATGTTCCCACGGGTTCAAGGTTCGAATCCCGTCGATAACATATTATTATTAAATATTTATATTACCTATTTTTCTAAGCTATATTCAGAAGTTCAAGATATTATTTCTGTCGACAATATATTAAAAAAAATTATCCTCAAAATACAAACAAATGCTTACACCAACATCATACATACATTATTAATTTTTAAAAATTTAATTTTCTACTAATAAAATTATATAATCAAAATACATATAATAATATAAAAATTCTAAAATTCATCTGTGCATCGCACGGGTTAAATGCTAGTATAACATTAAATAAAATAAGTTGTATACCCAAATAGGAAATTTTATCAAATTGATTAAAAAGCATTAATGATTTAATGCTACTTTGGGCTTTGTAACCTTTACAATTTTAATAAATATATGGGCAAACATTCCGATTTCCGATTGCCATTACTTGTTTCTTTCTAATTTTCTTCTACTTTGACGGTCACTGGTCAATACTGTAATTGACTGTTAACGGAACCACCCGATTTGATTCCACCACGTTTATAAATTCCACCACGTCTGTATGTACACGGGAATTTGCAAAATATAAGTAAACTAGTTGAAAAAGCCGCGCTTCGCGGCGGCGTAATAATTTTTTAAAAAATTTCTATTAAATAAATTACTAAAATTACTCGGTCCTCGCTAATAAGCCGTCCTACCGTGAAACACGCTTTCCTTTTTAATATCAAAATCTCAAAGTTAATATATTGAATATATATTTGTTTTATATATTAATTTTTATGTTACCATACTCTTTTTTAATGAGACACTCTTTCGTTGAAAAAACACCTATATAACTTTACATATTCTACTTCAAATAGAACTTTTAGTATGTATTACAAATGTTTATTCTACTTTCAATAAAACTTTTAATTACAAGTACTTCTTTTATATCTGAACTATTCTCCTCTATAAATCGAAACACATATTCTACTTCAAATTGAACTTTGCAAGTACTTCTTTTATATTTGAACTCTTTCCCTCTACAAATTCAAACACCTATTCTACTTAAAATATAACTTTTAATTATATGTCTTCGCTATAAACTCGAACTATTCTCCTCAATAAATTCGAACATCTATTCTACTTCTAATATGTTAAATAATATTTTTTTATTTATCAGTATTTAAAATTCTAAAATTCTAAAATTCTAGAAAATTAGAAAAATAGATTAAGACGATCTTAGGGCGCCACCTAACCTCCCGCGTATCCTCCTTTATATATATATATTGATGATTGTACAAATTCACACGCAATATTTAGCAAAAGAAAATAAAAATATTACCTAGAAAAATCGAGAAATAATGACAAAAATAATCACTTTTTTGACAAAATAAACAAAAATAACCATTCTGAAAAAAGTGGCCAATTTTGGCCTTTGGGATACTCCGTTGACAGTTGGGTATCCCATATACAGGATACTCCACTGACAGTTGGGTATCCCATAAGTCAAAATTAACATCTTTTTTAATACAAAATGAACAAAAATAAACGTGTGTTCTTAGTTTAACCGTTTCCTTGGGGGTTCAACAGTTAACTTTTGGGGTTCAATAGTTCCATTTTGGGTTTTAGAAATATTTAGAACGACGAATCCGTATACGGACTTAGGGTTTAGGGTTTAGGGTTGTTTACAACCCTAAACCCTAGACCCTAAACCCTAACCTAACCTGATTTTAGGGTTGTTTACAACCCTAAAATCAGGCCGCCGGTCTGTTAAAAAAATAAATTTAAAATAAATTAAAATCATTTGTTACTGTTTGTTGAAGTTTGCTGAGGTCACTTGCAAAATGAATTACAGTAATACGCATATGCCATATGCTTATTAAGTTCATGATACTCCACTGAGATATGCGTATTCCCTGGATACTCCGATTGAAAATGCGTAAGCCACACAGAATACCCCATCACGAAATGCGTATTCTGATTACTCCATTGAAGAATGCGTATTCAATCGGCCATATTTGTCCACTAATTTCAGATCGGCTATTATGGTTACCCCGATCTGAAAATCGGTCATACTTGGCCTTCACCCAAAAATCGAGTACATCTATATTAATTTTCTACCACATGCACTGAGACCTTTCAAAATTATTTGGAGAATTTCTTTAAAATTATAGGGTTCTGCTACATATCTATACTATATACTAAATCCGAAACATTTAAAGTTTTGGCTTTCGGTTTTCGGTTAGTTTTTGGTTTTTGGTACTTTTTCTAATTAATAAATTAATAATATAATCAAAATTCGGGAAAGTTTTATTCTACATTAATATTTCACTATATTTTACTACATAAAAATCAAATAATATTGAAATCTAATCAAAAAAATGAAAATGTGATATATAATTTGTTTAAATTTAGGATATACTGCTACAAATATACTTCTTTCTTTTTAGGATAACGAAAGCTTTTTTCTAACAAAATTTACTCTTTATTCAAAAAAATCATGACAATTATCTTTAAATTAAAACATATTACTTTTTATATTTGTTATCACTAAAATCTCTGTTTTCCAAAAATATGAAGTGCAATCCTTACTTATTTATTTTAAAACCTATTTTAATAATCTATTTAATTAATATAAAAATAATATAAAAATAATAACTAGCTGATTGCCTTTTATAATAAAAAAAATTCAAATAAAATCTACTCATTTTCCAAAAATATCATGACAATTACCTTTAAATTAAAACATAATATCTTTTATATTTGTTTTAACTAAAATCTCTATTTTTCAAAATTATGAGGTGCAATCCTTACTTATTTATTTTAAAATCTATTTTAATACTCTATTTAATAAATAATAAAATAATATAAAAATAGTAACTAGCTGATTGTCTTTTATAATTAAAACTAGGTTATTGAGCCGCGCTTCGCAGCGGCATTAGAATATATTTATTAAGAAAAAGAATATTAGAATAAAAATTGTGAAATAAATATCTATAAAATTATATAAATTATCAAATAAAATATATTATGTAAAATTTGCATTTGGGTAAGTAATATTATAAATTATTTACATAATCCTTTTGTTTATAGAGTTTGATTTTTTATTTTTTTGGACTGATACCATTGCCATATATATATATTAAAAAAATTATATTGATAAAAATCAATATAAACATATAATATTATTTTCTCAGGGATGACACATACGGTGTATCCAGATTTGTATAAATTTTACTATTTCTTGTGGTAGAAAAGCTAAATGTATGAGTAAATAAATGGTTAAAAAACTAATATAAGAATTAAATCAATAATATCAATGAAACAAATATTTGTATAATATCTAATGATATTCGTTCAATCGAGATAAGATAGATTTATATATGTGCAATTTCTAAAACTATATATTATAAAAACATTAATAAAGATAATTACTTTTAAATTTTTTAATCTGGGTAGATGTGACAATTATTATATAGGGTCCACCATCCTCCTTGTATAAATTTGTATCAACATCTCGGCCAACTTTTTCTCACAAAGATATGGTACTGGTGATGGAGTTGTTTAAGAAAAAAATTAGAACAAATTAAAAAAAGTAAAACAAATAAATTGGGGTAACCAAAGAAGTAATATAAAATTACAAGAACAATAAAGAACAATTAACAGTTATATTAAAATTAATATAATGCATAACTTACTAATTTGTGACAATTTTGAGATATCTTTTTTTCCAACCGCCTTTGACAACTTCAATGCCCCCAAGTAGGTCAAGCAGCCTACAACATCTAAATCAACATAGAAAAAATAATATTACAACATGATAGTTTGAATTATAACTTATATAATAGTATTACTTATATATTACTACATCAAAAACCTGAGAGTATGTTGGTGTCATTAATACGTGCATCAATCATATCCGGACATATGAACTGAAATCCATGCAGTGATATGTTGACGATGTCTTCTTCCAATCTATTAGGCAACATTATGCGTATGAAGAGCAATTTAGACCCATGTGATAGTGGTCTATATTTCCCCTGTACTTGAAATAACTTTCAGATTTTTGATGTTGTACACGGAACCTTCCTCTAAAAAAAAAATTTGAACCGAGAGACCAGAATCTTTGGGGATCGTAGCATGGATCAAATTTTCCTGTCATACAACATATCTTAGTAAAGTTAATAACATCATACAATTTGACAAACTAATAAGTTATAAGTATATTGATTTATTAACCTTTTCATCGATCAAAATCATGTCAATACTGATCAGTTCTTCAGTATTTCGATTGACAGATTCCCACATTCAACACACTCGTACTCTTATCATCCAGGTATAGTTGTTGTCGTTCAAAGCATCCAACATGGTGTAGGCCATAGTTGTATTGATTGTAAATATGGTTGTAAAAATTTGAAGCTATGTAAAAAAATTCCGGTGTAGATTTTTTGTTATGAATGACATTTAATTTATAGGTGTTTGTAAGGTGGATAACATGGATATCCATTATGTTTAAAAGTCAAGAAGTATTATAAAAGAAAAATTCTATAAAGTTTGAAAATAATAAAAGAAAGTTCTATCAAGTTTGAAAATAATAAAAGAAAGTTCTATCAAGATTGAAAATAATAAAAGAGAAAATTACAATTATTAACATAATATCCTAAAAATTCGAAAATAATAAGGAAGTTGTAATTTTCTAAATCAAAGAAAGTTCTATCAAGTTTGAAAATAATAAAAGAAAGTTCTATTAAGATTGAAAATAATAAAAAAGAAAATTGCAATTATAAACATAAGAGCCTACAAATTCGAAAATAATAAGGAAGTTGTAATTTTCTAAATAAAATAAAGTTCTATCAAGTCCTACAAATTCGAAAATAATAAGGAAGTTGTAATTTTCTAAATCAAAAAAAGTTCTATCAAGTTTGAAAATAATTAAAGAAAGTTCTATCAAGCCTACAAATTCGAAAATAATAAGGAAGTTGTAATTTTCTAAATCAAAGAAAGTTCTATCAAGTTTGAAAATAATAAAAGAAAGTTCTATCAAGCCTACAAATTCGAAAATAATAAGGAAGTTGTAATTTTCTAAATCAAAGAAAGTTCTATCAAGTCCAACAAATTCGAAAATAATAAGGAAGTTATAATTTTCTAAATCAAATAAATTTTCTAAATTAAAGAAAGTTCTATCAAGTCCTACAAATTCGAAAATGATAAGGAAGTTGTAATTTTCTAAATCAAAGAAAGTTCTATCAAGTTTGAAAATAATAAAAGAAAGTTCTATCAAGCCTACAAATTCGAAAATAATAAGGAAGTTGTAATTTTCTAAATCAAAAAAAGTTCTATCAAGTCCTATAAATTCGAAAATAATAAGGAAGTTGTAATTTTCTAAATCAAAGAAAGTTCTATCAAGTTTGAAAATAATAAAAGAAAGTTCTATCAAGTTTGAAAATAATAAAAGTGTAATTTTCACTTTCCTTCCTACAAAATCGAAAATAATATAGGAAGTTCCGGTGTAGATTTTTTGTTATGAATGACCTTTAATTTATCGGTGTATGTAAGGTGAATAACATGGAAATCCATTATGTTTAAAAGTCAAGAAGTATTATAAAAGAAAAGTTCTATAAAGTTTGAAAATAATAAAAGAAAGTTCTATCAAGTTTGAAAATAATAAAAGAAAGTTTTATCAAGTTTGAAAATAATAAAAGAAAGTTCTATCAAGATTGAAAATAATAAAAGAGAAAATTACAATTATTAACATAATATCCTAAAAATTCGAAAATAATAAGGAAGTTGTAATTTTCTAAATCAAAGAAAGTTCTATCAAGTTTGAAAATAATAAAAGAAAGTTCTATTAAGATTGAAAATAATAAAAAAGAAAATTGCAATTATAAACATAAGAGCCTACAAATTCGAAAATAATAAGGAAGTTGTAATTTTCTAAATAAAAGAAAGTTCTATCAAGTCCTACAAATTCGAAAATAATAAGAAAGTTGTAATTTTCTAAATCAAAAAAAGTTCTATCAAGTTTGAAAATAATTAAAGAAAGTTCTATCAAGCCTACAAATTAGAAAATAATAAGGAAGTTGTAATTTTCTAAATCAAAGAAAGTTCTATCAAGTTTGAAAATAATAAAAGAAAGTTTTATCAAACCTACAAATTCGAAAATAATAAGGAAGTTGTAATATTCTAAATCAAAGAAAGTTCTATCAAGTCCTACAAATTCGAAAATAATAAGGAAGTTATAATTTTCTAAATCAAAGAAATTTTCTAAATTAAATAAAGTTCTATCAAGTCCTACAAATTCGAAAATGATAAGGAAGTTGTAATTTTCTAAATCAAAGAAAGTTCTATCAAGTTTGAAAATAATAAAAGAAAGTTCTATCAAGCCTACAAATTCGAAAATAATAAGGAAGTTGTAATTTTCTAAATCAAAGAAAGTTCTATCAAGTCCTATAAATTCGAAAATAATAAGGAAGTTGTAATTTTCTAAATCAAAGAAAGTTCTATCAAGTTTGAAAATAATAAAAGAAAGTTCTATCAAGTTTGAAAATAATAAAAGTGTAATTTTCAATTTCCTTCCTACAAAATCGAAAATAATATAGGAAGTTCCGGTGTAGATTTTTTGTTATGAATGACCTTTAATTTATCGGTGTTTGTAAGGTGAATAACATGGAAATCCATTATGTTTAAAAGTCAAGAAGTATTATAAAAGAAAAGTTCTATAAAGTTTGAAAATAATAAAAGAAAGTTCTATCAAGTTTGAAAATAATAAAAGAAAGTTTTATCAAGTTTGAAAATAATAAAAGAAAGTTCTATCAAGATTGAAAATAATAAAAGAGAAAATTACAATTATTAACATAATATCCTAAAAATTCGAAAATAATAAGGAAGTTGTAATTTTCTAAATCAAAGAAAGTTCAATCAAGTTTGAAAATAATAAAAGAAAGTTCTATTAAGATTGAAAATAATAAAAAAGAAAATTGCAATTATAAACATAAGAGCCTACAAATTCGAAAATAATAAGGAAGTTGTAATTTTCTAAATAAAAGAAAGTTCTATCAAGTCCTACAAATTCGAAAATAATAAGGAAGTTGTAATTTCTAAATCAAAAAAAGTTATATCAAGTTTGAAAATAATTAAAGAAAGTTCTATCAAGCCTACAAATTAGAAAATAATAACGAAGTTGTAATTTTCTAAATCAAAGAAAGTTCTATCAAGTTTGAAAATAATAAAAGAAAGTTCTATCAAGTCCTACAAATTCGAAAATAATAAGGAAGTTATAATTTTCTAAATCAAAGAAATTTTCTAAATTAAAGAAAGTTCTATCAAGTCCTACAAATTCGAAAATAATAAGTGTTGTGGAATAAAATCTGAGCTTACGAATTTAATGCGAGGGTTTAATGAGCTTCAAGCTTTTATGACTGCACTTGTGTTTCGAGACTAAATCGGTCCTCACAAGATGCCTACGTATCTCAAATTGTTATTGAGAATCAAGCCAAAGACGTAGTTCTTAGTGTTGCCCTCGGGGCTATGTTGGCAGGGGCACACCAAGGACGTAGTGACTTGTATGTCCTTATTCGAGGATGAAGTCTAAAACGTAGTTCTAGGGGTGCCTTTGTGGCTTGTTGCGCCTTCGAGGCGTTGTGACGTATGGAGCTGTGCCCAAAACGTAGTTCTGATTGTAGGATCATGGTCCTTATATAGGCGTCTGGAGCCTAGTATTTATGGTATGGTTAGGAGTCTTAGCGAATATGTCTCCTTTTTGATATTGGATAAACATTGTATTTCTTGCTGGAGAATTCGTTTCCTTGTTGATAAAGGCTATGACTCATTAATTGCCTTTAATTGGGATTCTGGATCCTTCTTTGTTGAATTTACCATATTTTGGACTCTTTTTATGAGCTGTATATTTTCCCTATTCATTAATTACGAAATTAATGAATAATTAGGGTGTCGGGCCTTAAATATCGGCCTTTCCATTGACTTGTCAATTATATTTCTATAATTACTTTTCTGACCATATCAATAAGGAAGTTGTAATTTTCTAAATCAAAGAAAGTTCTATCAAGTTTGAAAATAATAAAAGAAAGTTCTATCAAGCCTACAAATTCGAAAATAATAAGGAAGTTGTAATTTTCTAAATCAAAGAAAGTTTTATCAAGTTTGAAAATAATAAAAGATAGTTCTATCAAGTTTGAAAATAATAAAAGTGTAATTTTCAATTTCCTTCCTACAAAATCGAAAATAATAAAGGAAGTTCCGGTGTAGATTTTTTGTTATGAATGACCTTTAATTTATAGGTGTTTGTAAGGTGAATAACATGAAAATCCATTATGTTTAAAAGTCAAGAAGTATTATAAAAGAAAAGTTCTATAAAGTTTGAAAATAATAAAAGAAAGTTCTATCAAGTTTGAAAATAATAAAAGAAAGTTTTATCAAGTTTGAAAATAATAAAAGAAAGTTCTATCAAGATTGAAAATAATAAAAGAGAAAATTACAATTATTAACATAATATCCTAAAAATTCGAAAATAATAAGGAAGTTGTAATTTTCTAAATCAAAGAAAGTTCTATCAAGTTTGAAAATAATAAAAGAAAGTTCTATTAAGATTGAAAATAATAAAAAAGAAAATTGCAATTATAAACATAAGAGCCTACAAATTCGAAAATAATAAGGAAGTTGTAATTTTCTAAATCAAAGAAAGTTCTATCGAGTTTGAAAATAATAAAAGAAAGTTCTATCAAGCCTACAAATTCGAAAATAATAAGGAAGTTGAAATTTTCTAAATCAAAGAAAGTTCTATCAAGTTCTATAAATTCGAAAATAATAACGAAGTTGTAATTTTCTAAATCAAAGAAAGTTCTATCAAGTTTGAAAATAATAAAAGAAAGTTCTATCAGGTTTGAAAATAATAAAAGTGTAATTTTCAATTTCCTTCCTACAAAATCGAAAATAATAAAGGAAGTTGTAATTATTAAAATTAAAAATTGAGAAAAATAGAACGGAGCGATTCTATAGGCGCCACCTCACCGCCTCCGTCTTCTCCTTTATATAAGTATATTGATGATATTTGTTTTCCTAACAAAATCTATTTATTTTCCAAAAATATCACGGGCAATTACCTTTAAATTAAAATATATTACCTTTTATATTTGTTATTACTAAAATCTATTTCTTTTCCAAAAATATCACGGGCAATTACCTTTAAATTAAAATATATTACCTTTTATATTTGTTATTACTAAAATCTATCTTTTCCAAAAATATCAAGTGCAACCCTTACTTATATATTTTAAAACTTATTTTAATACTTTTAATTATTTAAAAAAAAACTTACCTATTTTAAAAAGTGAACGTATTTTTTTTAACAAATACAATTAATATAATTAAAACACATCTAAAAATATTATAGGTAGTTATTTTTTTTAATTAAAACATGTTAGCTTTCCTATTTGTCCTTATTAAAAAAAACTTACTTATTTTAACATGTCAGCGTATTTTTTTAATAAATACAATTAATATAATTAAAACACTTCTAAAAATATCACGGGTAATTACTTTTTTTAATTAAAACATGTTATATTTTTTATCTGTTCTTATTATTATTATTATTATTATTATTATTTTATTATAAAATAATATTAATAATACCTCACCCCATCTGTATTTTTTAATATTTTTTATGTTCAAATTAATATTTAACTTTCTCAATTTATAATTTATCATATAAATTTTTACTTTTATTTTAATATTAAATTTTTTAGTTTATTATTTTTTAAGGCTCGTGCCTTGCACGAGTTATAAGCTAGTATATCTTATTTACATATTAGAATAAAGATTTTCATAATTTAGTATTAATATATTAGATGCCGACTACTTTATTAGAGAGTGCTTTGTTATAAAATATTTATAAATAGTATTTGTCCTAAGAAATTTTCGAAATGAGAATCAAATTCAAAAATCTAAGACAATAAAAGATAAATTTATACCACTTGAATTTTCTCGTTACACTCTTAAATATTTTAAATGTAATTTGTGCAGTTGGGCACGATTATTTATGAAAATAATAATAATAATAATAATAATAATAATAATAATAATAATAATAATAATAATAATAATAATAATAATAATAATAATAATAATAATAATAATAATAATAATAATAATAATAATAATAATAATCAGCACATGCATGCCATATTTTTTCTAAAGTTCCACTCTTCTTCTATTGGATTTTCTCAAATTCTCATTTTATCTAGCTGTAAGAAAATAATTAAGAGAACGATAACAGGGATAGGGTGGTGGTTGAAATGGGATCGCTATGCCAATTAGAATGTTGTGGGGTGGGTGGCCAAGACAATATGCACTTCAAATCATTAATTAGACGGACTTTAGTTCATTTGAGGAAGGGGCGAGTTTAACAGATTCGACAAATAAAATTCCAAAAAAACGTTGTTTGAAAATATTGAATAAAAAAAAGATAGCTGACTTCGAAGGGTTTACGAGGGTTAACCACGTTTACAAGCATTTTTTGTAGTGGAATAAAAATTAAAGACATAATTATTAATAAAGATAATGATAATGAATTATTAATAAGGATAATGATAATGATAATGAATGTACTGTATGAGAGTTTTATAAAGATAATAGCTTAAAAGTATATCCGTAAAACAAACTTAGAGCATTCCAACGGGATGACTAAATTACTATAAAATAATGATTGGCTAAAATTTACTGAACCCCGTAAGATAATGTGCAACAAATTATGCCACATAGAATTTTTTTGCTAAGGAGTTCTCCCATTGAAGATGCTCTTACTACTATATACTATTTTTTTTTAAATATGAATATATGATACACAAGTAGTTATTTTACCTATAGCAATAATCCTTTAATATTAATTTTTGTATTTTACTCCGACTTTAAATTGAGTGTTTAAAAAAACTGTTAAGTTTTTACCTATAGCAATAATTCTTTAATATTATTTTTGTATTATTTTTAGTTATATACTAAAAATAATAGAATAATATAATTATACTAACTAATCAATTGTGTTTAAATTAAAACACGTCATCTTTTCATAAAAAGATATTACCTTTTTCAGTAAAAAAGACAATACTTTTTCTAACAAGATTTCTCTCTTTTCCAAAAATATCACGGGTATTAACTTTTCACCTAAAACACGTTATCTTTTTTTTCTTACGAAAAACCTCTATTTCCTAAAAATATCGGCAAACCCTTACTTAATATGTTTAATTATTTAAAATACTAGCTTATAACCCGTGCCCATCAATGGAGATTAAAAGATGACAAACTAAAAAAGTTAGTGGGAACGGAAAATATTAAATAAAGAATAAAAATCAATGTGATAAATTATAAAATGTTAAACTTAAATATTAATTCGAACATAGGGAAAAAAATAAAGAATATAAATGGGGCATAAATGGGGCATTATTAATATTATTTTATTCATTAAAATAATATTAATAATAAGGATAAATAGTAAAAGATAACATGTTTTAATTAAAAAAATAACAACTCGTGATATTTTTAGAAATGTTTTAATTATATTAATTGTATTTATAAAAAAAATATGTTTGCATGTTAAAATAGGTAAAGTTTTTTAAATAATTAAAAACATTAAAATAGGTTTTAAAATAAATAAGTAAGTGATGCAATTAATGATGTATTAATTAGACCCGGATTGTTCCGAGAATACGGTCCATTAAACAAGGCCCGAAACCCTAATTATTTATTAATTTCGTAATTAATAAATAGGGAAAATATACAGCTCATGAAAGGAGTCCAAAATATGGTAAATTCTTCAAAGAAGGATCCATAATCCCAATTAAAGGAAATAATGAGTCACAGTCCTTATCAACAAGGAAAAGACTTGTCCATCAAGAAATACAATGTTTATCCATTATCAAAAAAGAGACTTATTCGCTAAGTCTCTTAAACATACTCTAAATACGAGGCTCCAGACGCCTATATAAAGGACCTGATCCTTCAATCAGAACTACGTTTTCTGGCTTGATTCTCAGTACTGATTGAAATACGTAGGCATCTTGTGAGGACCGATTTAGTCACGAAAAACAAGAGCAGCCATAAAAGCTCGAAAACTCTTAAACCCTAGCAATTAATTTACAAGCACGTTTTTTAATCCATAACATTTGGCGCCGTCTATGGGAAGACAACATCAACCATGACAAACACACGAAGAACAACTCGTGACACTCATACTTCTGAAGAGCTTTCTCTCACCTCTGAGGCAGGTGCTCAAGGAAGCCAGCCACCGTCGACCACTGGCTCTCAAGGACCGGAAGTCCCGATTTCGGTTGAAGGGACGAATCCCCTGCAAATGGACGTTTATGGACCTAATCCACAAGAGACCACTCTCCAGTAACCAATCACAACAACCTCCCCACTGCTCATGAATGCACCAAGTGGCCTTCAACTTCATACTACGAATCATCCCCAATACGCAACTCAAACTCTTGGGATGCCAAACTATGGCATGCCTCCTCGACCCACGATGGGCGGTAGTGGTCTCAACCCCACTTACCATGAAGCATATGTTCCCCCTTATATACAAGGTCTGGGACCCCAAAATCAACAAACTCAAACTCGACAGACCCCTTTGATTCAAGATTATTCGGGACCCTATACTGAGGATGAGAATGATTCCACTGGAGAAGAGAGAGATCTTGCCCCGAGGAGAAGACGTTCCTCCCAAACAAATCAGGAGCAAACTACTAAGGAAAAAATTACAGCCCATGAGGCAGAGGCCGCAAGACTCAAGAAATTATTGGCTGAAGAGGAGGCCGCCAAAGCACAAAGCCAAACAACTGGAAGAGTCCCGATAATCAACCTGGACCCAACACCGAGAAGAACCAAGAGGGCTGAATCCCCAATGGGTGATCCTAGTGTTTTGTTGCCCCTAGGAGATCCTGACGATCCTACGCCACCATTTACTCAGGACATCATGAAAGCTACCATATCCAGGAAATTCAATATGCCAACGATTAAAGCTTATGATGGAACGGGAGATCCCGCTAATCATGTAAGAACATTCTCTAATGCACTGATGTTGCAGCCAACCAATGATGCTGTCAAGTGCAGGGCGTTTCCACAAACCTTGGCAGGCATGGCCCAACGTTGGTATAGCCGTCTTCCTCCCAACTCTATTGGGTCTTTTAAGGAACTAATCAAAGAGTTTATCAACCAATTCGTTAGTGGAAGGGTGCATGAGAAGAGTTCTGCATCACTCATGGGAATCCAGCAAGGAAAGAATGAAGCTTTAAGGAATTATATCAACCGATTCACCCGGGAGGCTCTGAAAGTCCCAGACTTAGAGGACAAAGTAGCTATGATAGCCCTGCAACAAGGAACCACTGATGATCACTTTAAAAGATCCTTGGCAAAACATCCACCCGAGAGCATGTTGAAGCTCCAAGATAGAGCCAGAAAGTACATTAAGGCTGAAGAAAGCTTGAGGAAGTATGAACCCACTGCTGGTGGCAGTGGAAATTCAAAGAAAAGAAAGGAAACTCAGGAGTACGACGTCAAGGAAAAGTTTCCTAGAACGTCAAAGGATTCTGATTCTCCACCCAATAGGAACAATTTTGGGCCAAAATTTACGGAATATGCAAGATTAAACACTCCCAGGAGCCAAATTCTAATGGAAATAGCAAAGGAGGAGGATCTCCGATGGCCGAAGCCACGGAATCAAAACCAATTTTGTCGGTTCCACAAAGAAGTTGGTCACGACACGGATGATTGCAGGCAACTGAAAGATGAGATCGAGTTTTTGATACGAAGGGGAAAACTCAATAAATTCACTAAGGATGGAAATCAAGGGAGTCAAAGAGGAAACTACGAAAGGAAGGATTACGACAGAAGGGACAACGATCAAGATCGTAATCCCAAGCCCCGAGGGCCAGTCATCAACATGATATTCGGAGGACCAACTGCTGCTGGGTCCTCCCGAAACTCAAGGAAAGCCTATTCCTGAGAGGTAATGATTGTGGTTGGAGAAGCACCGAAATGTGCCAGAACGGAAATATCAATAGGTTTTAATGATTCTGACTTGGAAGGGGTGAAGTTTCCCCACGATGATCCCTTAGTCATCGTACCTGTGATAGGCAATTCTGAAACAAAGAGAGTTCTAGTTGACAATGGAGCTTCAGTGGACATCTTGTTCCATGATGCTTTTATCAAGATGGGCTATACTGACTCTCAGTTGACACCCTTGAATATGCCCATTGTTATGCCAAGTTTTGGCATAGTCCAAATTTCTCCGTTTAATAATTATTAATTCAGATTAATAATTAATTGCTAAGTAATATCCTCTCTCTGAAACGAGAAAAGAATCAATCTCAATCGACGAATAACGGAAAATATCTCCAAACGATATTCTTCAAATCATGAAAAGAAATGCGGAGATGCCGCGAGATTGTAGAAAAACGTGTGAAGACCGAACTATTTATGGGAATGAGATGTGGATGGATAAAACCGGACTATTTATGGGAACGTGAGGTGGATTGATAATCCTTGAACTATTTATGGGAACGTGAGGTGAATTGATAATCCTTGAACTATTTATGGGAACATTGGATGAATACACTTTGACTATTTATGAGCTTGGACTGAATGGGCTTATCCAATGACTTGTTTTCCAAGAACTACGTGAGGCTTGATCCCTATATAAAGGGTACGTAGGCACCTTGTATGATACGGCAATTGACACTCGGGAAAGAGGAAGAGAAAGAACCAATTCTCTATTCAATTTCTGAGGAGTCATCATACGAGCTCAGCCCCCAAACATCCTAAAATCCCAAATCCCCCTATTTTCATAATTCGTTATTCCAGCAACCTCCGATTTGTGTTGTTACGAAATTCCTCCAACAACATCCATATATGGATTCAATGGAGTGGAGTCGAAGGTGGAAGACACTATCCAACTCCCAATGACAATGGGACAAGGGTCGAATACGTCTACTCAGATGTTGAACTTCATAGTTATAAAGGCAACTTCATAGTTCAAGAGGAAACACCTATTCAGATTGAACAACCTTCTGTGGAACAGCCCATTCGTAGGTCAGAGAGAGTGTCTCGCCAACCTGAGAGGTATTATGGCCTTGTCATTGAGAATGACATTGAGTTGTCAATCATTGATGATGATGACGACCCTATGACCTATAATGAGGCTATGAGTAGTATTGACTCCGAGAAATGGCAGAGTGCCATGAAATCCGAAATGGATTCTGTGTATACCAACCAAGTATGGACTTTGGTTGAAGCACCCAAGGATTTGAAGCCTATTGGGTGCAAATGGGTATACAAGAGAAAGACTGGAGCAGATGGCGAGGTGGAGACCTATAAGGCCAGGCTCGTGGCAAAAGGATTTAGACAAAGGCAAGGTATTGACTTTGATGAAACTTTTTCGCTTGTAGCCCTGTTAAAATCAATTCGGATTTTGCTTGCGATTGCTGCTTACTACGACTATGAGATCTGGCAAATGGACGTGAAAACAGCCTTCCTCAATGGGAAACTTAAAGAGGAAGTGTATATGACACAGCCAGAGGGTTTTGTTTCCAAAGGGAATGAACACCTAGTGTGTAAGCTGCTACGAACCATATATGGATTAAGGCAAGCTTCTCGTAGATGGAACATCCATTTTGATGAGACAATCAAAGAGTTTGATTTTATCAAAAACATAGATGAACCATGTGTCTACAAGAAGGTTAGAGGGAGCGTGGTAACATTTCTTGTGTTGTATGTGGATGACATACTTCTGATAGGAAATGATATACCGATGCTACAATCAGTCAAAGTGTGGCTATCAAAGAACTTCACTATGAAGGACATGTGAGAAGCATCCTACATTCTCGGTATGAAGATCTATAGAGATAGATCTAGAAGAATGATAGGTCTTACCCAGGGTACATACATCGAGAAAGTGCTTAAAAGGTTCAGCATGGAAAACTCCAAGAGAGGTCTCATACCAATGAGCCATGGAGTATCCCTTTACAAGAAGATGTCTCCTAAGACACCTGAAGAAAGGGAGCGTATGAGTAAGATTCCTTATGCTTCGGCAATAGGATCTATCATGTACGCGATGTTATGTACTAGGCCTGATGTTGCTCATTCAATTAGTGTGACGAGCAGATATCAGTCCAATCCAGGTGAAGACCACTGGAAAGCAGTGAAGAACATCCTTAAGTATTTGCGAAGGACTAAGGATATTTTTCTTGTTTTTGCTGGATCTGAGTTGAAAATAGAGGGTTATACTGACTCTAGTTTTCAATCAGAAAGCGATGATAGCACATCCATGTCAGGGTACGTGTTTACTCTGAATGGTGGTGCGATTAGTTGGAAGAGTTCCAAACAGACTACAACGGCTGACTCCACAGCGGAAGCAGAGTATATAGCTGCAAGTGAGGCTGAAAAAGAAGCCGTTTGGATGAGGAAATTTGTTTCTGAGTTGGGAGTTGTTCCTAGCATTGAGGACCCTATTGTGTTGTATTGTGATAACAACGCAACAATAACACAAGCCAAGGAACCTAGGTCTCATAAAAATACCAAACATGTTTTGCGGCGCTTTCATTTGATTAGGGAGATCATTGAAAGAGGAGATGTCAAAATTGAGAGAGTTGACACACATAACAACGTAGCAGACCCACTCACAAAGACATTGTCTCAGATTCACTTTGATCGTCATAAAGAGAAGATGGGTATTAGATACCAGTGTGATTGGCTTTAGTTCAAGTAGGAGATTGAAAGTGTTTGTCCTAAATCCAATCATGTATGATCAGTTAGGAAGAACTTTCTTGTATTCTTATTTTATTTCATTAATGTTAATAAAAGACTTGTTTTGTTTTTATTACGGGCTTTATCTATTTAAAGTGTTTTAAATAAGATGTTCCATAGTGTAGAGTAAAGCTTCTAGAATTATAATGAGATTATAATAGTGAGATCTAGAAGATGATAACTCTAGACTTAAACAGTTCCTGATCATAGGATAACTAATCAGAAGTTGGTGAATCCGCAAAGATTGGTACATACTATGCTTGCTCCCGTCAGGAGGATGTCTGTTCTAATAGGCATTAGTATGGTGACACTATAGCAAGTATGTAGGTGCTTGTTAGGGAATAAGTTTACTGAACATGACTCGATAAGTTGAATAGCTAATGGAGTTTACTCACGTGTCAATAGTTATTCACTGAGTGATAGTTGTACAAGTGTCTTTAGACTTGAGATCGTTAGAGTTATCTTGTATATAATGAACTATGCTTTGGATTAGTCCTTAGTCTCAAGGACATCCATTAGGTCTATTCTGGGCATAGGGATTTGTGTATGGAGATAGTTAACGTCAATAGAGGATCTACCCCTTCCAGTATAGGAAGAGAATATCCTATGTTATTCTTAGTATGCGAGTTCTGGAATCTCTGGCCAGAGTGTATGAAATTAGAAAGGAGTTTCTAATTTGCATTAATATGAACTTAGCATTATGAATAAGAAATCATATTATTAAATTTGATAGGCCTGACACGAGATTCATGCCTTGTATTTAATCGGGATATTGTAGGGTAGAACGAATTGATTGTACTGAAACTAGTCACTGACAGGTTCTTGGTATTCTAAGCAGTGAATTCATATTATCTGGATAGTCGCGATATGTTGAGAAGCATCACTCACGATGTAGAATAAATATAATTAATCAGTTAATTATATTTAATGAATTATTAGAATTCATATAAATAATAAATAAAAGTTTATTATTATTTATTTCTACTACCGGCTTAATATTGAACCTACAGGGTCACACCATAAAAGAATATTTTCTTTGATAAAAAGATTTAAATTATGAGAGAGGAAGAATTATTTTCTAAATAGTTTAGAAAAAGAAATAATGATTAAAATAGTTTTAATCATTATTAAAGCATTTTAGAAATGTGGGGTTAATATATATATATATATATATATATATATATATATATATATATATATATATATATATTATTAAAAACCCTAAAAGAGCCCTATAAATAGAATGAGATAGTTCATTCTAAGGCTCATCCTATTTTGTGAAAAAACCTAAAAGGAGCTAGCCTCCATCTCTCTCTCTCTCTCTCTCTCTCTCTCTCTCTCTCTCTCTCTCTCTTTTCTCTCTAAAAAGTGTTAGAGTTTTTTTTTGAAGAAATCATCGAAGAAAAATTCTTGGTGGATACCGGTAGAGTGCTTCACACTCTGAGGAGCAACTGCTTGCAACCATCGTTTTAAAGCTTTGATTCTCAAGGTATGGTTACGATTCCCCTCGATCTAGATTTTATATGTTTTTCTATATGTGCGATACATGGTTTTTACGGAATAATTGTTATATCACGCTTCCGCTCATCCGTAAATTCCTTCACCATTGACAACCAAGAAGTCGAGGGGCAGGAAGTAGTAGTGGAAGACAAGAAAGATGAAGACATGGTGTCCAAAGAATGTTGGGTGCTTTATTTTGATGGGGCATAAAAAACAAAATCAAGTGGAGCATGTTTGGTGCTACAAAGTCCTGATGGATTTCTCATAGAGTACGCACTAAAACTGGACTTCCCAACGACCAACAATGAAACTGAGTACGAAGCCCTGATAGCTGGCTTAGGATTGGCTGGAGCCTTGAGAGTTAAGACTCTGAAAGTATGTGGAGACTCGAGGTTGGTAGTTTCTCAAGTAAATGGGGAGTTCGAAGCTAGAGATGCAGTCATGGCCAAGTATCTAAAACTTGTTAAGGCTATTATAACTCAGTTTTATGAATGTTATGTGGAACACGTTCTAAGAGAAGAAAACATGAAGGCTGACGCCTTATCCAAATTTGCTTCTTCTGAAATTGAAAACTATGCAGGGAGTGTATACTTCCAAGTCTTGAAGACCCCAAGCATTAATGGAAAGTTGATAACACCCATTGATGTGGCTAGCTGTTGGATGGATCCTATCAAATCTCATCTGGAAACCGATTGGTTACCTAACGATACTTCAAAAGCACGAAAGCTATATGTGAAGGCGCTGAGGTATGCCCTGATTGAGGGAATCCTATACAAAAAGTCTTTCATCATCCCATACTTAAAATGCTTGAGACCCCAAGAGGCAGAATTGGCCCTAAGGGAAGTACATTAGGGAATTTGTGGGCAGCACTTGGGGGGCAGAGCTCTTGCTCATAAAATTACCCGTCTGGGTTTCTATTGGCCAAGCATACTTGCAGATGCCAAGAGTTATGTGAAGAAGTGTGAAAGGTGCCAAAAACATGCACCAGTGGTTCGACAACCACCAGAGATGTTGACGTCCATAAACTCACCTATCTCATTTGCCATGCGGGGGATGGATATACTTGGACCATTTTCAATGGCAAGTGCGCAGAGAAAGTTCTTAATAGTAGCAATCGACTACTTCACCAAGTGGATTGAGGCTAAACCTTTAGCCAAGATAACCACCAAGCAGGTGATGCATTTCTTCTGGGAAAATGTGATATGCAGATACGGGATTCCATGTATCTTGGTCATAGATTATGGAACTCAGTTCAATAATGAGGAATTCAAGAAGTATTGTGACGAGAATGATATCAAGTTACGTTTCACTTCTGTTGCCCATCCTCAAGCAAATGGGCAAGCTGAGGTTTCCAACCGAATTATCCTAGATGGACTGAAGAAAAGAGTTGAACGCTCTAGAAACACCTGTATAGACGAATTGCTCCCCATACTATGGGCATATCGTACTACTTGTAAAGTCACCACTGGAGCAACCCCCTTTCTGCTGGCATATGGGGCAGAGGAAGTGGTTCCAGTAGAGATTACTCACACATCTCCAAGAATCGAAGCTTATGAGCCAGAGACAAATGAAGAAGGCATGAGGCTGGCCTTAGATCTAATTGATGAAGTTAGAGATGAGGCAAATGCTAAAATAGTTGAACATCAAAAAAGGGCATCTTTCTAATATAACCTAATGGTTAAAGAGAGATTCTTCCGTCAAGGAGACTTAGTCCTCCGAAAGATTGAGGCATCCGGGGTTGGACAAAAAGGCAAGTTGGCCCCAAATTGGGAAGGACCATATCGCGTTAAGAACGTATTTGGTCGAGGCTCATACAAATTGGAAACCCTTGAAGGGATCGAAGTGCCAAGAACTTGGCATGCTGCAAACTTGAAAGTCTATTATGTTTAAAGTGTGTCCTGACTGGACTCACTAGTAGGACAAGTAGAAATAAGGTCAACGAAACCAATCCAAGTTTTTAAACTTGAGGTAGAAAGTAGAATATTATGTAAGGGTTGAACCCATTTTCCAAGTTATAATCCAATATTCTTATGTTTTCATGATGCTTTGTGTGCATTGCATACTGATAGATATGCACAAAATGCTAACTAAACATGCAAAATCAAGAACCAGAAGAAACTGGAAGAAATAAAACAAAACTTACTAAAAGTTTAAGTTAAGCCCGAAGGCTGGAAATACATGAAGAATAATACAAGCCATAGACGGCCATAAAAGATAAATAAGCTACAAACGACGCTTCACCCCCCTTATCAACAGCATCGATCTCATCCCCTGAGCTAGAGCGAGAAGAATGCTCATTGGCATCAGGGTCGTCAACAGATGTGTCACCAAGGGGTGATAACTGCAATATCCTCTCATCCTCCTCCATGTCATCAGTCCCAGCAAGGATGCGCTCTAAAGGAGTGGGAGGGTGAGGAGCTGGGAAGTCAGCAGAATCAAAAACTCCAGGATGCTTGGCCAAGATGGCCTGAACAGCATCCTCCCATCCTGATGTATGTTGGACTGGGAAAAGGATCTCATCACGCTTCTCGATCAAGTCCTTGTACTCTTGAGAGTCAAGACTCATCGATGTAGTCATCCTTGCTCTTCCTCAGCTCTACTAGATCAGCGTGAGCATCAGCAAGCTCATTCTCCCTCCTAGCTAAAGTCTCATTTAGAGACTTCACCTCATCCTCAGACCTTTCCCGCTTGATCCTGTTGGCCTCAGAAGAGGTACACCAAGCTTTAGCTTGGAAAAGTGCCCCTGGAAGTTGGCATTAGTCTGCCAAAAAGTAAAAGTTATATAAGAAAAGTAAAGACTTAAAAGAAATAGAGGGGCTAAGGTAAGAAAAATACCGCAGCAATAGCCTGATCTCCCAAATGCTCAACTCCCTCGATTGTAGAATCTGCGACAAAGTCTTTGTAATCGCAGGGAGTGAGTGAATGGTATGACCAATCCGCAACATGTTTGGACACCCCAGTGATGGTGTCCCTCTTCCTGATACCCCAGTTAGGACGCCAAACTGAGGACTTTGTAGACACGGGGGTGTCTGCCTCGTCCACAGGAATCTGAGGAAGGATCAAGAAACTGGGAACACTAGACTTCCCTCGAGGATCATCTCATATCATGGCCCTCTTCATCCTCGAGGTCTCATCATCCTCGGGATCATTGGTCTTGTTTATAAAGGCCGCAGCTGCGAGTACAACCAAAGAATGGTCAATAGAAAATCACAAAAAGAAAGAAAGTAATAAACAAAAAGGATAAGTAAAATTACCCTTATCAGAAACAGTTGAGAGATGAACAGACTTGAGGACAAATTCGTCCAGTAGCTCCCAAGCCACAGTAGTCCCATTATCCTTGATTAGCTCTGAGTAGGCAAATGACTCCTCTTCATTCAAGACTATGTTGCTGGGACTACCATCTGAAACTCTCCCAAAAGACTTACGGAACAGGGTTCCCAATCTCCACCTTCCCAGACAAGGTACATGAACTCGTTCTTCCACCTAGGGTTATTATCTGGGATAGAATTTGGGTGGAAGATAAAAGGAAAGCCAATCTTATGGATAATGTATACCCAACCCAAGTTGTTGGCAGAGCTGTTCTTAAATTGAAAAATCTTTCTAAACAAGGGAACAGAAAGAGGCAATTTATTACGAAGACATAAAACCATAAAACAGTGAATTATTCTCCAAGCGTTTGGAGGTAATTGACAAGGGTTTACTTGGACATCTGCCAAAAGTCTAGGTATGAACTCGTGAAAAGGGAACCTAAGACCGGCAACTATGGCGTCTTTGTAAATACACAAGGCATTAGACCGCCAGTGACAAGAACGATCACCGGCACCGGCAGGAACTAATTTAAGAAGGGCTTTAACCATATACATTTTATTGTAGTCCCTAATTTTATCCACGTCATGAAACTTATTACTGCAATCGTATGAATCTGAAGCAGACACGGACGGGTACTCATCCCCACGTTAATTGATCATATCATGCAAAGACATGTATTTAGAATGAATAGGAATGGGGGTACCTCGTTTGGATGCATAATTCATCTTTTGAAGACGTTGGGAAGCGCGATCAGCCATTTCTAAACCCAGAAAATGCCCAGAAATATTCAAGTCTTCAAAGAAAATCTTCAAATCTTCAAATCTTCAAAGGAGAAAACCCAGAATCTTCAAGAAATCTTCAAATCTTCAAGCGGAAAAACCCAGAAACCAGTGAGATTAAACGGAAAACCTCGCCGGGAATCACCTTACCGAAGAACCCTAGCAGAGCCTCGCAGAGAAAATTTCGGAGAATAACTTTGAGAAAGTAAGAAATGAGAAGTGAATGATGTTGAGTGAGATTCTACACTTTTAGAAAGAGTAACATGTCAATGGGCCGGTTGAAAGAAGGGCAACCGGCATTAGCCGGTATAGCCCATAAAAGGCTACAGGCCCAATTATTAGTTGGACCAATAAAAGTCTTGGGCCCAACTTGAGCCCAACAAAATGGACCTCAAAATGGCACAAGAGGTACAACTTGAAGAAATTCGCGATTCTATGTTCGACCCCAAGCGAGATCGAAATGGCTGAATAGAATCCTGGTCGAAAAAGTTTGACTAGGACCTGAAATGGACCATCTGTTCGACTAGAATCCTGGTCGAAAGAGTTCGACCAGGGCCGAAAATGGCATTTATCTTCGATCAGAATCCTGGTCGAAAGTGTTCGACCAGGGCCTAAAATGGCACTTATCTTCGATCAGAATCCTGGTCGAACAATCCTAGTCGAAAGTGTTCGACCAGGGCCTAGAATGGCACTTATCTTCGATTAAAATCATGGTCGAAAGTGTTCGACCATGGGCCAAAATTGCATTTATGTTCGATCAGGAGGAAAAAATGAAGCCAAATTCGACCAGAATCCTGGTCGAAAGTGTTCGACCAGGAGGCAAAAATGAAACCAAATTCGACTAAAATCCTGGTCGAAAATACACCAGATTTTCAAATTTCTGAATTATTTTCCAGGAAATTGATGAAAAATCCCGATTCCTATTTTGGGAAATTATAAAAATTGGTTTAGAACCATATGTTCGCAAAACAAGCTGGAATACGAAAGAGAACTTCGTGACTCCCGAATAAAATAACTTCTACGATAATCCAAAAGAGATTTTCCTAGAAGTTGGGGGGCAAATGATATGGGCTGAAAAATAACCCTAAGAAGTGCAATTAATGATGTATTAATTAGACCCGGATTGTTCTGAGAATACGGCCCATTACACAAGGCCCGAAACCCTAATTATTTATTAATTTCGTAATTAATAAATAGGGAAAATGTACAGCTCATGAAATGAGTCCAAGATATGGTAAATTCTTCAAATAAGGATCCAGAATCCCAATTAAAGGAAATAATAAGTCACAGTCCTTATCAACAAGGAAAAGACTTGTCCATCAAGAAATACAATGTTTATGCATTATCAAAAAGGAGACTTATTCGCTAAGTCTCCTAAACATACTCTAAATACGAGGCTCCAGACGCCTATATAAAGGACCTGATCCTTCAATCGGAACTACGTTTTCTGGCTTGATTCTCAGTACTGATTGAGATACGTATGCATCTTGTGAGAACCGATTTAGTCACAAAACACAAGAACAGTCATAAAAGCTCAAAAACTCTTAAACCCCAGTAATTAATTTACAAGTACCCTGGCCGTCATTCTGATCGTTTCTAATTAGTTGCCTCTTTCTCAAAAATCACTCATTGTAAGGTAATGTTTATTAGTACCTGTACATTTGTCCAATATTTAAAATAGGAGCATATGGGGATTTTTTTAGAATTTTTAGAAGTTTGTATTAAAGGATAAGTATCTAGCGACAATTTTTTTTCATTCAAGAACGACAATTAACAATAGATGAAGGAAGGCATAACGAATATATTCAGTTGTTAATTTCAGTTATCATAAATAATAAATTTAATTGATAACTGATTTGTATCTAAAAGTAACAAAAAATTATTTTATAAAACTATAGTTACTTATCTCAAAATAAGTGTTAAAAATAATTAAATTAATTAGGGGACAAACTGGGGAATGAAAATCCTAAAAAGGCAGGATAAGATAGTGAGAATGCAAATAGACAGTTGGGTAGATGGAATTAAATTAATGGGTGCGGTAGTTGCGGGTCAAGTCTTTACGGTACACGCGGCAGTCAATATTGTGAATCCGGTTTTGCCCCTTTTTATGTTAGACAAAGATTGAACCGAACTTCAGAAGTTTCAAGTTTACTCACGGCCACTGAGGGGAGACCACCAATACTTTTTCTTCTGTTCATTTTTTTTGTTTTTTGATATGCTTCCACATTACATATGGGGATCAACTCAGTACTCCGTCAGTCAGTTTGTCCGTTCTTTCACACTTTTCTTTGACAGGCTCCGTTCTTTCACACTAGACTGGAATCAAGATTATAGTGTTTGGTTTATTATATTTGAAATTAATTAAAAAAACTCTAAATTTCAAAAAAATTGTAGTTAACCCAAACATGAAAATTTAGGCCACGTTTGTTTCGTCAACTTTATAATTACATAGGAACTCATATTTCCTTGTAACTTAGTTACAATTATAAGTTCCAAGATAATTCAAAAGTTTGTGTTTGGATGATTATTATGTAAGTAACAATTAAATTGTTTATTTTGGTAAGTAATTAATGATTTTACATTAGATAGCTATGTAACTTAGAGTGACAATTGAGAACTTTGATAATTAAATTTCTATATTTTGGGGTAACTATTAAAATCTTGGAACTTTGAGTTCCCCTGTCAAATAAATACAATGAACCAAACACTGTAACTCATTTTTAGTCCAAGGAACTTCTAGTTACATAACTTGGTTACATTGAAACAAACGAGGCCTTAGTTACCAAGATCTATCAAAATCACCACAAGTTACATAGTTATTAAGTATATAATCATTAACTACTTACCAAAATTAATTATGTAATTTGTAGTTACACGTTAATAAAGCAAAACAAACATTTTAACTACCTTGAAATTTATAGGTCTCGTTTGGTTCATCGTAACCCAACGCAGTAACTCTGACTTCCATGGAACTTCCACAAAATACAGCGTTTGTTTGTATGAATTTATTTTTAGACTCGGGAACTCACAGTTACGTGGAATTTGTAGTTACAGCAAAACACAGGAACCTAGTTACCTAGGTCATATGTGGTCACCCTAAATTACACAGTTGTCTATGACTTTTTATTCATTAAAAAATTTACAATATTACATGATGTATAATAATTTTATTAAATGTTAAACTATCAAAATATACTTTAAAATCTAAATCGAAAAATATTAAATTTGAATCAAATGTTATAAATTAGTTTTTTTTGTCAACATATATAATGCATTTGTTACATATTTATTTTATAAAAATTGAAAAAATTATTTATTTATTTAATTGTTAGATTATACATGTTAGCTATTACTTAAAATTGTTTATAATTTTTTTATATATTATATTTTATTTAAAATGCATTATTAAATTTTATTTGAACTATTATTTTATTTAATGCAAGTAATAACAAATTGGTGTATTGACTCATCTTAACAATCATTTAAAAAAAATAAAATAATATATCTCATTTATTTCAGTATTGTTTTTTCATAAATTTATTTTATTGTATTTTAATCTAAATCAATTAATTTATTATTTTACAAAACAATTAAAATATGTAATTTTGTGGTTATATATTCAAAACCAAACACCATATTTTTATTTTCCAAGGAACTAAATATAGTGTAACCTACTTTTAAGGAACCTTGAGTTAGTGTGTAACTATAAAACCTGCCAAACAAACGAGGCCATAATTGTAACTTAGTTACCAAAAATTCAAGTTCCCGTGTAGTTATAAAATTGACGAAACAAACGAGGCTTTAGTGTTTCTTTGATTACATCTTTTTTTTTCTTTTTCTTTTTGCTAATTATATACATTTTTTCTTCTTATATGATATTTGTACTTATTCGCTATTTCAAATTCGTTAAAAAAAAAAAAATTGACCGAAGGTAGAGTTGGTTAAAATTAACAAAATATGTGTTTTAAAATGAGGGTTAACATTATATCTTAAAATTAATATTTTGCTCGATAATAAATTCACTTTAATTTAATGTAATAATAATGTACCATTACATTAATGTAATTTTTTTATTTTTTATTTTAATTTATACTTCTAATATATCACGTAAATATTTTAAGAGAAATTATCAAAACTACTACTTTTTCTAAAAAAATTACAATTTTACTATCTTGTGAAAATATTTGCAAAATACTAGATGCAACCTAAAAATATTTGCAAAAATACGGTTTGCAATCAAAGCAATCAAATTCAACCAAAGCAACCAAATGTAACTTTTTAAAAAATAATTTAAATTAAATTAAATTTTTAAAAAAATTATTAATAAGAGAAGGTGAATGAAGATAAAGATGAATAAATCTTGCGATATCAAGTTCTATCCCCCTCACCTTTCGTCTATACATACATATATATACATACATATATAGATACGTGCGTAATTGAGAATTCATAAGCAGTTTAATCTCAACCAAATCAACAATTAAGGTTTAGTTTATAACTAATCAACAAGGTCCCGCAGATCCACGCAACTTACTATGCAATCAATGATAATTTCAATTCTTAAATTTTTATAATAATAATTGCAAGATATGGTCGTAAGAAATTACACCGTATTTTTGTAAATATTTTCAAAAAATTAATATTTTTACAAAATATTAAAAAATATATAGTATTTTTACAAAAAAAAATAATCTAGACTTGGGTATTTATAAAACAAAACCAGCCGTAGAAATTAAAAATGCTCTTCTTAGTACATATTTTGAGAGCATTCATACTTCCAAAAAATATTCTTACATACTTTCTTATAGGCATTTGTTAACTAAAAAACTTCTCAGCCATAAAATTAATATCTATATATCAAGAAATTTTGATTTTTTTCTTCTTTTAAATTCAGCGTATAAATAATCAAAATAGCTATTAAATTCCCTGCCCGAAGTATGCACTTTGACATCTTGACGTCTACCGCTAAAAGTCAGGATCCACATTCCACAGCCCAAACAAACGGGCGTCGTACTGTTTCGGCATTATCACCAGACCTGGTAAAATGGGTCTGATCCGAAGAATCGAACCGAAATTCATAGAACCGAATCCGATTTTGTATTCAAAATAGTTAAACTGATAATTATCCGAAAATCGATTTGAACCGATCCGAAAATTATCCGAACCGAAAATTTAACCGAAAATTATCCGATCCGATTATGATCCGAACCGATCATAACCGAATAATAAATTATCCGAACCGAATATGATTCGAAATACGAGATCCGATTTAAATCCGAACTAAAAAAATGGTGAATTCAGTTTTAGTTGAGTTATGATATTTACAGATCATAATCCACATATATTAGGCCGCTTTTAATTCAATAAATTAATACATTTATAAGCAAAATTCTTAATTAGAATAATTTCATGTCAAAAATATCATAGATATTTAATCAATAATTTTGAAAAAGTACTTTATTTTATATAAAAAAATAATATATTTAATAATAAGATATTTTTAAAGTATTACAAAATAAAAAAAATGAATGAGTAATGATCCGAAAAGATCCGAACCGAATTTGATCCGAACCATATTCATCCGATTTTAATCCAAATTTCATCCGATTTTAATCCGAATTAGACCCGAACCAAATCAAATCCGATCCGATCCGATCCGAATTATACCAAAAATATATCATAACCGAACATTAATCCGATCCGAGATTGATCCGATCCGAAACCGAACCGATATATCACCCTGCATCACCCCAGCTCCAGCAACACATTCAGCAGTGACCAATTTAGCACTTATAAAAAGTGCATGCTTTAGGTTTTAATATCGAAAATATTAAATTTCAACAATTCAAGTACGAAAATTTTGTTTAGTCACGACCGGTGTACTACCTCCGTCCCCATTTGTCTGTCTTGATTTTTTGTGATCAAATGGTCCGAACTTTGATTGTAAATTATAAATTATTTTTTCAATATTTTGAAAAACTAAAATATACATATTAAAGTAAATTAGATATATATTTTAATGATATAATTTTTAAAATTGTTTCCAATTATATATTATATAATTTTTTTAATCAAAATTCAATAAATTTGACCTTAAAAAATCAAACAAAGACGAATAAATTGTAACGGAAGAAACATGATGTATTCATAAACACATTGAACGAGTCAACGACATGTCACTAAATACAGTAAAGATTCCATTTACTACAAGTATTCATTAATTTGTGTATGACTATTGACTAGCAAGTAGGAATACATGCTCTCAACTTCTAACAAATTCGAAACCATAAATGAAGCATGCAAGTCGCTTTGCGCAGTCTCCTTTTTGTTACTTGTAGTCAAAGAAACTATGAAGCCTGAGGTAGCTAGCTTTCATAATGTAGTAGTAATGCCTAAGAAGAGATGTCCCATCAACCCATAGATTCACAATCATCATACCCATCAATCCATCACTCTTTTAACATTCCTTTTAATTATATACTACTCCTGTAGTCGTACTAATCTAGAGCTTGTAGAGGATTAAAATTGTTGGAAGAGCTGGAGGAATGGGAATCTTACATTACTGCTATTAATATTATACTAGCTTAAAACTTATGCGATCACAGATTGTTAATTGTTATTTTATTATTATTTTTTTAATATTTTATTAATTGTAGTTATGCAAAAAATAAATAGGCATGTTAAAATATCTAAACACTTTTAATTAATTAAAAACATTAAAACAGATTTTAAAATAAATAAGTATGGGTTTACCCGTTATATTTTTGGAAAATGAGGGGTTTTAGTAAGAAAAAATAAAAAATGTAACATATAATTAGTTTAAAAAGTTAAATGCCCGTGATATTTTTGGAAAATGAGGTTTTAAAATTTAATAATTAAAAGTATTTAACTACGTTTTAAAATAAATAAGTAAATAATTATAAAATGCAATTTCCCGTGATATATTTAGAAAAGGATGGACATTGTTAGAAAAAATATATAATGTGTTTTAGCTTGAAAGATAATTGGTTATAAATAGGTATTTGATTATTTATATTTTAATATTTTTAGTAATTGCATTTGTTAAGAAAAATAAGCAGACATGTTAAAATAGGTAAACTTTTAAAAAATAATTATAATATTAAAATAGGTTTAAAAATAAATAACTAAAGGTTTGTCCGTGATATTTTTGGAAAAAGGAGGGGTTTTAGTAAAGAAAAATAGAAAAAAAAAACATGTTTTAGTTAAAAAAGGTAATTGTCCGTGATATATTTGAAAAAGTAGGGGAATTTGTTAGAAAAAATAGAAAAAATAATGTATTTTAGGTGAAAAAGGTAATTGGTTATAAATAGGTAATATTTTTATTTAATAATATATTTCTATAAATAAGTAAGGTTAATTAAGTAAAAATACGAAGTACAGTTTTTTAAGGGCAATTAAGTAAAATCACAACGTACCATACCGACCAAACAAACTTTTAATGTTTCGTCTATTATATAATAGTATTGATTGATAGGAGTATATCCTTTGCTCAAAAAGGTGGTAATATATAAATGAAAAAAATAATTTAGATTCAAACGTAAATTATACAAGTTGAACGGTTGTATCATTAAATTATACAAGTTGAAGTGATTAGTCACATGTCCTTCACTCACAGCACGTACATTCTAGCAAGAATAGAATGACAGCTCAGCATACAAGTTGCACATCCATTCTGAGTATAAACACAAGTAGTATTGATTGAGTAAAACAAATTTTTCATTCCTTTTGTTTCTTCACTAAGAAATGTAGAAATGTACTACTCTAATTATGTGTAATCAGTAGATAGTTATAGAGCTTGTAATCCTGTAAATATTTGAAGCTTTAATGGAGTTTATGAATGTTATACGATATTGATGAATGTAACATGGTATCAGAGCGCAAGATTATGATCTTGATCATTTCTTTTGCAAACATTTGAGGCATTATTTTGATTTTTCCGTAATTGTTTGTTGAGGTTATTGTTTTTTGTTCATATCTGATATGTATCGTCTTCTTCATTGACTATATAATCATCTTCATTGGTTATATCATCGTTTTTTACAGTTTTATCAATTGATTTGTTAGTTGATCTATGATTCATTACATCAGTATCGATTCACAATCCGATTGGACTTTGTGCGATCATAAATTGAGTTTAATTTCAGATTATCCGATTGGACTTTGTGCGATCATAAATTGAGTTTAATTTCAGATTATTGAGTGTTTTTTTTCTTTTCTTGATATTAAATTGTTCTTAATATCAAATCAATCATCAAAATGGCTGCACAAGTAAATGATCCTTCACAGGATTCATCTTCTGTATATTACAGGAACAACAAACCACATGTGTTTTGATTTATCTTTGTTTACACAATATCATCAAGTTGAAGGTCAGAATAATTTCATAACTATTCCTAATGGGAAGCAAGTGTCCAATACACATGTTGGAACAATACAAGTTAATAATGATATTATCTTGGAAGATGTTTTATATGTGCCAGATTTTAAATTCAATCTGGTTTTAATTCCCAAGCATTGCAAATATAAGAATTGTTCAGTTAATTTTACTAACAATTCTTGTTTTCTCTAGGGGCCTTTGATGAGGGCACAAGCTCTTGGTAATCTTAAGAATGGCATGTATTACTTGGAAGGGATATCAGATTCTTAATCTTCAAATATTTCTAATTCTCCAAGTTTACAGGTCAATTCTACTGTAGCTCATTCAGTAGTTACTTCTATTTCCAAAAATACCATTGTTGAAATCACTAATGCCAAGTTGTGGCATCTTCGAATGGGACATATGCTTGTTTCTACTCTGTCTCATATCAAATCTTTACAAAACCAAGTGTCTTCTTCTTTGCCCGACATTTGTCAAATATGTCTAGTTGCTAAGCAATCTCGAATTCCTTTTCCTCATGTTAGTAATTCCAAAGCACAACATATCTTTGACACCATTCATATTGACACATGGGGGCCCTTCAAACCTGCTACATATAATGATCATAGATTTTTCCTTATTATAGTTGATCACTATATTAGAATGAATTGGATTTTTCCGATGACTCATAAGTCTGATGCAATTGATATTATTCAGCAATTTGTGGCTTATGCTCATAGACAGTTCAAGGCTGATGTTCTGGTTATTAGGAGTGACAATGCTCTAGAACTTTGTGAAGGAGCATTGAAGCAATTTTATCTACAGAAGGGTATAATTCATTAGAAAAGTTGTACATACTCTCCGCAACAAAATGATATAGTAGAGCAAAAACATAGGCATATTCTAGATACTACAAGAGAATTTTACTATCAGTCCAAGTTGTCAATTGCTTATTGGGGAGAATACATTTTATCTGCAGTCCATCTAATAAACAGGATGCCTTTACAGGTACTAAACTTCATTCGTCCGTATGAAATGCTACATGATTTTGCTCCCGATCTGTAACATATAAAGGTTTTTGGTTGTTTGTGTTACAATAGCAATCCTCAAGGTCATAGAACTAAATTTGATCAAAGAGTAAGAGCTTGTACTTTTATTGGATATCCAGCTGGTCAAAAAGGATATAAAGTTTTAGATATGACTTCTCTACAAATTTTTACTTCCGGAGATATTATATTCCATGAACAACACTTTCTATTTCATTTTAATGATTCTTCTTCCTCTGCACCTATTCCATTCTTTCTGCCAACTTGTACTGATTTTACACCATTTCATGAAATCTCTCTCCTAGATGTTTTTCATATATCTCACAGTCCTGATCACTCTCAATCTCATACTGATCCTATTACATCTTCTCCTGACACTATTGTTTTTGATGACTCTAGCACTTTACACTCCGAATCATCCTTGAGAAGAAGCACTAGAACTCTCAAACTACCATCTAAATATACTGATTTTGTTTGTAATGTTTCTTAGTATGTCTCTTCTCACTGGTGTAACTTAGTTTCATATTCTAGCTTACCTACTTCTTTTTATGATTTTGTCTCTCAACATGAGTTGTTAGTCGAACCAACTACGTATGCAGAAGCATGTCTAGATGCTAGATGGCAAGATGCAATGACAAAGGAATTGCAAGCCTTGCATCGTAATAAAACCTGGGAATTAGTATCTTTGTCATTTGGTAAGAAATCAATTGGATGTAAGTGGGTTTACAAAATTAAATATAAGGCTGATGGGAGTGTTGAAAGATTTAAAGCTCGGTTGGTAGCCAAGGGTTACAACCAAAAATTGGGGATTGATTTTGAAGAGACTTTTTCTCCAGTGGTTAAGATGGCCATTGTTCGTTGTCTTCTTGCATTAGCTGCACACAAAGGATGGAAACTGTATCAACTTGATGTTAATAACGCGTTTTAACACGGTGATTTACAAGAAGAAGTCTATATGACAGCTCCACTTGGTTTATCCAATCCTGATAACAAGGTCTGTAGACTTCTCAAGTCTTTGTATGGTTTAAGACAGGCGTCTCGACAATGGTTTTCAAAATTGGTTGGTGAGTTGCTTTCTAGAGGATATTTTCAACCAACGAATGATTATTCTCTTTTTATTCGAAAGTGTGGAGATTTAATTACTGTGGCAGCAGTTTACGTTGATGATATCATTTTTACTGGAAATGATTATTGTAGTATTCATGATCTTAAGCTGCATCTTGACAATGTTTTCAGTATCAAGGATTTGGGCCAATTGAGTTACTTTTTGGGTATAGAAATTGGTTATTTACCCTCTGAAATTTCTTGAACTCAAAAGAATTTACTTCTGAGCTCTTGAAAGATGTTGGTCTTTCATATTATAAATCTGCAGTAACTACATTGCCTCTTAATCTCAAACTCCAAGTTGATGAAGGTGAAATCTTTTCTGATACTGCACAGTACAGATGCCTTGTTGGAAAGCTTCATTTTCTTACTCATACTTGACCGTACTTAGCATACAATGTCCAACATCTTAGTCAGTTCTTGAAATTACCAAGAGTTCCTCACTATCAAGCTTTACTACATGTGCTTTGATATGTTGCCTCCACTTCTGGCCAAAGCATCATTTTGAAAGGCAATGATCAGTTAACTCTACAGGCGTTTTCTGATTCAGATTGGGGTGCATGTCTTGATACTCGCATGTCAATTTCTGGTTACATTATCATTCTTGGTAACTCCCTTGTCTACTGAATACAGGTCAATGTCTGCTGCTGCATACGAGGTTACTTTGATGGTTCGTTTGCTTGAGGAATTTGGGGTCACGAATATCAAACTTGTCACCCTTCATTGCGACAATCAGAGTGCTATCCACATTTCCAAGAACCCCGTTCATCACGAACGAACTAAAAATATTGAAATTGATGTCCATTTAACTCGGGACAAAGTTTTGGATGGTCTTCTGCAAATTACCTATCTCCCTACTTCTTCTCAGTTAGCTGATGTATTTACGAAGATCCTTCATTCTGCACATTTTAATGATCTTCTCTCCAAACTTGACATGTCTGTTAACACGTCTCATTTGAAGGGGGATGTTGATATATGTGACATCACGCAAACATCACAACATAATTAAGCTGATGTGGGTGATTAGTCACATTTCCTTCACTCAACATCACATACATTCTAGCAATACTGCAAGTTAGTTACAAGAACAGAATGACATCTCAGCATACAAATTGCACATCCATTCCGAGTATAAACACAAGTAGTGTTGATTCACTAAAACAACTTTTTCATTCCTTTTGTTTCTTCACTAAAAAATGTGGAAATGTATCACTCTAATTATGTGTAATCAGTAGATAGTTACAGAACTTGTAATCCTGTAAAACTTTGAAGCTTTAATAAAGTTTATGAATGTTATACAGTACCTTTAAATTTTGATTAGTTAATAAGTTTTCAAATTTTAAAATAACAGTTTTGCTTTATAATGATATTATTTTATGATTATTAATTTTAAGTGTACACTCTGCCTAAATACAAGTTGAACGGTTGTACCATTAAATAACATCATTTTAGTACGTTTATGTCTCTCAAGTTTCTTTAACGGAGATCGAGGAATTCGAATTTTGTAAAAAATGAAGAAATGTGTATCTTTAATTCTCAAAAAAGAAAAAAGATCTATGGTACATTCTATTAGGGTTACCTGTAAATTACTTAATTATAAATTTCAAAATTATATGTGATTCATAAAAATATATCAATATTGTCGTAAAATAACACTTTTTGAGCTTTGTGATTATTGGACTCTCGAGGAATAAACTATAGGCATATAGGTCTATAGGCTTGCGAGATTAGAAAACTTTTGTGTCACTGCTTTTGCAATAGTATTAACATGCCTTACTGCACAAACAATGATTACACACCTCAATCCCGATGTGATGAGCATAACCATGATTACACACACTATCAACTATGCACTCCTCTCTCCCGGTTCCTCCTCCGCCTCTGTGACAATAAGCCATGCCCTTTTGTTTGAAGTCTTTTTAAGATGATCAAATACGAAAGTTTAGAGCAACTCCAACGAAGTGCTAACCCATTTCTTAAAAATATTATTAAAATAATAAATTCTAGTGATTTATAATATTTTAGTGAATGTCAACTTTAATAATATTTTTTATATTTGCATGTTAATATTATTATATTAAAATTCTAGTCATGTATATAACGTGGACAAAGAAAGAAAAATGAATATTTTAATATTAGAAGTAAGATGAGGAATGGTTTATGATGTTTTATAAATAAAACATGAGAGTAGGATGCTAACTTTTTAAGAAATATCGTTGAAGCTCTTTTATATAATACTAATTTATAATCCGTGCAATGCATGACTTTTATACTTATATTAATTTTATACTTATATTAATTTTTTTAGTTTTTATTTATTACGTTTTATACGCTCAATACATTATTGCCCACATAACTCACAAAATAATTTTTAATTTAGTAATAGTTTAAAATTTTCTTTTCCGATTAAAACTACCCTGAAACTGAAAAAATAATAAATAACGAATTTTTACATTAGTTCTATTCAACTTAGGAATACTTAAAATTAATAAAATCAACTCAACTTAGAATTAAAGTATAGATTAAGAATCAAATAAACCTACTCAACTTAGAATTTGAAATTACGAATTTTTACATTGAGAATTAAAGTTAACTTAGAAAATCTACTCATATTTGGTTTATATTATTAAAACAAATCTGTTTAATATTAGATCTAACTATTCTCATTCTTCTATTTTAAGATCTACTGTTCTTACTGATTTTGCGGTACAAGATCAAAGTTTTGGATAAGATCTCTATTACACTTATTATATATAAGGATTTAATTTTTTCATATTTTAGCATAGAATCCTAAGCTAAGCTGAAGTTGTTCTTGAAAATACACATTTCCTTTTAAACTGCAAGTATAGCAAACAAATTAATGTGGCAATTTGAGAATTTTTTATTAGTATTTTTGGTGTGAATGCAGGATCCAATTTATTATTACTATCGATTAGAATATGTCATGCTATTTGATAACAATTTTTGATACCAAATTTCGTGCACCTGACATTTTCCTTTATTGAAAAGCAATCACTCATTATTGTTCTTTCACTTTGTTAGTGATGCCACAATATAAAATACGCGGAAAGATGAAACTTTAAGAAAAATATATAAAAAAATATTCACACCTATTAAATGGAATTAGGGGCCTGATAAGTAATTTCACCAGCATTCACTCGAAATGTGACCAATCAAAAAATGTGTTACAAAACTAGCTGTGGATCAGAGGCGCAGCTAGTGTACGGGGCAGTTAACCCCACTCAATTCATAATTATGTGTAAATTTTTATTATATTTAGTATATTTTGACCAAAATTTATACATAAAATTAACGTTTTAATCCCGCTAAAATAAAATTTATATACTAAACTTGAAATTATAAAAAAAAAATTGAATTTTGACCCCCTAATTTAACTTCGTGGCTACGCCCCTGCTGGGGATCATATCGGACAATGATACTACTTCTGGTACCCTGGTCTTGCATGTTATATATAGGACATTTTTGACGTAGTTTCACATTTTTTTATTTTTTTGCTAAATAACGTGGTTTCACATTTACTGAGAGGTTTGTAAAAACTTTGTTTTTCTGCTTCATCTAGTCACTTTAAAAGTTGTTTCACCATTCACTTGCAACCATTTCCCGATGCCGATGACTATTTCTTTTCGTATTACAAATTTGTGCAAAACAAATTGCACACATTTTCTGATTATTATAAGAGTTATGCCAGAGACACAAAATTAAGTCTAAAAAATTGTTTCTAAATGACATGACAAAATTGATGTGACCGTATTGAATTTTTTGATTGATGTTGTTGACGTGAATGCAAGGATCCATTTATTATTACTATAAATGAGGGTCAGACACATGTATTTGGGAAAAAAAATTGAGAACTAATTTAGTACCCATACAATAACATTTTTCTTATTATAAATAGTACTATTTGAACAAATCAAACATATATAATTGGATAAATTGTACAGCAAGGGTGGCGGTAGTAGATAATTGGGCCACTTCCTTCCACGGCCCACGGGCACCTGCATAAAATTAAATGAATTCAATATAGGACAGATTGTAAGCTGGGCCTAAGATCGTAAATGACATTTAATAAGTTATAGATCTTGGATAGCATAATCACGGGACTGCATGATATATAAGACTGGGATTATTGTCCGCTTCACATGATGAATTAAATTATTTTTTTGGCTTAAAAATTTTATTTTAAAATATTATCCTTCATTGATGTAAAAAACAATTCTATATGAAAATATTACACTTCACTGACTCATTGATGAAAAAAATATATATAATATTAAATCATTTATTATATCTTTATATATAATTGGAGTAAATGAGTTAATGTGGTATTGCGTGTGGTTTGGTCGTCAGGATAAATCTGTCATTTCATAAATGTTATTAATAATTATAATATTTCTATATATTAAATAGAAAATAAATGTTGTTAAATTGTACATTTTTTTGCAAAATAATGAATATAATTTCTTAATATTATTTTGAAATTTTTCATGAAAAATCATAAATTAATTACATAGAGTATAATAAATTTATTGAGTGAAAAAATACCGGAAAATTAAAGAAATGATTTTAAAATTAGGAAAAACAGGAAATTTCACACAAATATAATAAAAACTAAAATAATTAAGAGATGTTAATAAAATAAGTATCATTAACTAAAGGTTTGTAGATATTATTTTGAAATGTTTTCAAAAAAAATTAAAAGGAAAAATATTTCAATTTAAATTAATAAAAAATCAAAAATATATAAAACATCTTGTGCATTGCACGGTATAAAACTAGTATATAAAATAAACGTAAGGGAGATCTTATCCGAAACTTTGGTCGGTCCTCAGTACCGCCAAAACAATCTCAATCGTTGGATATTTTTAAAAATAAACGATCAAGATTATATCATATAAAGATTAAATTATTATCTAAGAAGATAAAGATTGATAAGATAAAAAGATAAAGATGTTTAAAATTAAAATTGTATATTTACTTTACTCTATTATTAAAGAGATTTAGGAAATAATATTAAAATTATATATTTAGTTTCCTCCATTAGTAAAGATTTAAAAGGTAATTGAGATTTTTTCTATCCTATAAATTCAAATTTAAGTAAGGAACTTTAATTTTATTGAATTAAAATTGAGAATGAAAATAATATTAAAATTGTATATTTAGTTTCTTTCATTAGTAAAATTTAAAAGGCAATTGATATTTTTTTCAATCCTATAAATTCGAATTTAAATAAGAAAATATAATTTTATTGAATTAAAATTCAGGATCTATAGAAAAATAGATAAATACCTTTCGGACAATTTGAGAGCTTCTTCGGTTATATAAAATATCGAAACAACGTATTGTATTACAAACAAATTAATTTAATATATAGAATTAAACTCGATAATACATGAAAAATGTAGCATATAAAATAATCAAATAAAAGGTTTAAAAATTGTCCATCCACATTCTAGCCACACGAAAGAAAAAAAAATTCACAAAAGAAGAACCCTTTATTCAAGGTAATTGTTATATTTTTATTATTTAAATAACAAAGGTAAAAATAATAGTATTAAGAATTTTGGTGATGACGTAAAGGATAATAGAAAATTGTTAAATTTTTAAATAAATAAAAATTGTTGGATTTAATATAGAATTTTATATTATGATATCAATCAATCAATACTATTATATAATAGACGAAACATTAAAAGTTTGGTTGGTCGGTATGGTACGTTGTGATTTTACTTAATTGCCCTTAATTAACTGTACTTCGTGTTTTTATTTAATTAACCTTACTTATTTATAGAAATGTATTATTAAATAATAATATTACCTATTTATAACCAATTACCTTTTTCACCTAAAATACATTATTTTTTCTAACAAATTCCCCTACTTTTTCAAATATATCACGGGCAATTACCTTTTTAACTAAAACATGTTAGTTTTTCTATTTTTCCTTACTAAAACCCCTCCTTTTCCAAAAATATCACGGACAAACATTTAGTTATTTATTTTTAAACCTATTTTAATATTATAATTATTTTTTAAAAGTTTATCTATTTAAACATGTCTACTTATTTTTCTTAACAAATACAATTATTAAAAATATTAAAATATAAATAATCAAATACCTATTTATAACCAATTACCTTTTCAGCTAAAACACATTATATATTTTTTCTAACAAAGTCCCTTCTTTTCTAAATATATCACGGAAATTTGCCTTTTACAATTTACTTTTTCTATTTTTCTCAGTAAAATCCATTTTTTTTCCAAAAATATCACAGGAAACCCTTTACTTATTTATTTTAAAACGTATTTAAATACTTTTAATTATTAAATTTTAAAACCTCATTTTCCAAAAATATCACGGGCATTTACCTTTTTAAACTAAATATATGTTACATTTTTTATTTTTTCTTACTAAACCCCTCATTTCCAAAAATATAACGGGCAAACCCATACTTATTTATTTTAAAATTTGTTTTAATATTTTTAATTAATTAAAAGTGTTTAACTATTTTAACATGTCTACTTATTTTTTGCACAATTACAATTAATAAAATATTTTTTTAAAAAAATAACAATTAACAATCCGTGCATCGCACGGGTTTTTAAGCTAGTATTATTAAAGACGAAACATTAAAAGTTTTGGTCGGTCGGTCGGTATTTGGGCCGGGCCCATTTATAATTTGGGTTGGATCTATCTATAACCAATTTATTTATAACCAATTACTTTTTCCAGCTAAAACACATTACCTATTTTATATATTTTTTCTAACCAAAACAACTTATCTTCTAAAATTAAAATAGGTAACATATATATAAAATGGTAATATTATTACATATTTATAACTGATTACCTTTTTCAGCTAAAACACATTATTTGTTTTACATTTTCTAACTAAAACAACTCATTTTCTAAACACAACACATGGAAAATAAATATGTAATGGTAATATTGTTATATATATTAATAAATATTCACTTACCCTTTTCAGCTAAACATGTAATAACCCCAAATTTTGGACTTAGTTAAAAAATTTTGATGAATAGTAAATATTGATGAATAGTGAATTTGCTGATGAAATTTTTTTCAGACCACACTATGTGGATGATATGGAATGAATGTTTCGAGGTTATATTATTGATGTATAAGGAGAATAAGTGAATGTAAACGCGATCAGAATCGGGAGATTCCAACTTTGAATTTTGATCACTATTCATCGGACAATCGAGGATGTATTGATTTGATCGTTTTGAGAAAGTAGGTAGGATGAGAAATCCATGATCATACCTTAAACCAAGGTGAGAAAACTAGGACCACATATTAAACCAAGGTAGTGGAAAGATCAAGGAAGTATCCCTAGCTTTGGTACAGAGAAACGTTTTTAAAATCACTTGAAACTATATCGCGAAACAAAAGCGTAACAAATTATGGATTAAACCCTAAACAAAGGAGGAGTATCATATAAGATGATCAAGTGCAATATATAAGAGGATTGAGAATACAAATGATGACATAAGCATGATGCAAGAGGATGACTTAGGGATGACAAGTGATGACAAAGTGGTAAATCACCACATTGTCACCACTTTCACCACAACCACACATTCAAAGGTGATGTGTCATGGATGACAAGTCTTGCTTATAGCCACACAAATAAGATGCATCCAAATTAGAGATATTTTGACAAAAAGAAAGAAAAGAAAACAAGAACAAAAGAGATGCATCCATTCTTCATCAAACTTTCGACCAAAACCATACTTCCATTTCCTTAAAAGAATTTCTACCACTTCCACTTCTCCAAAAATTGCAAGGATGGATTCTAAAGCTTCCATATTTCCAAACTAAGGTAGATCTTTAATATTAGCTTCATCCATGAATGATTTCATGTTCAAAAGTTGAATCAAAGATGAGCATGAATAGTGTTTTGAATAGTAACTTATGAATTTCTTGTTTTGATCTTGAAGTTTAAGGTTTGTAAAGGATAATCAAGGAGCAAGGAAGGGTATACTAGTCATCTATAGTCTATATTAAGTACCAAGGAAGGTATAAACCCTCTCACACTTTTACTTATGATTTGATATTAATGAATAAATGGGTGATTGTTAGTGATAGTATGATTAAGAGCATGTATGCATGATTTTAAGTATGTTTAATGGTTGATTTGTGGATAAACTTATGAACTAGAGTATGACCATGTTTGGACAGAAAACTTGTGATAGTAGCTTGTGGTTTGATTGGTGGTTGGTTGATTGTTGATTGGTGGTTGAGTTGAGTGTTTAAAACACGGGAATCGCGTTTAAGCGTCGTTACCATGTCGAATTTTACTTAGGAAGATTGGACAGAAACCACGGTTACATTAAAGGGAATGAACATAAGGTTTCTGACCATGATCATGTAGGCTCTGTTTCCTAGTTTGTTTTAGCGAAAGAATCGTATCGTTTTGATTTACGGTTTAGGAGAAACATCCGTTTTAGTGAAAGCGGTTTTGGATAACGAAGTAGTTCATTACATGAACTTTGAGAATATGATCAAACCCCTTAAAAATGAAATTAGGTAATGATATTAAAATGTATACTAACATGGACAGTTAGTAAGTGAATCGAGAAGGTTTCGGGTTAAAAAGATAAATTTTCGATTTTATAAAAATGTCGGAACCAAAGCTGCGCGAGGAGTAAGTGGTTCTGCACTTCACTGCCAAAAATCTGCTGCTCTCGGGAATTTCACCCCCTTAGGCAGAAAAACATTTTCAAGAATTTTGTTCTATTCTTTCTCTAGATCGCGCACGCGAAAACGGTGTGTCATTTCGATTAACGGTTAAGGAGATATGAGCGTTTTAGTGAAAGACGTGCGAATAGTAACTTTCCGTAGCTCATCCAAGTTTGAGAATACATTTCACCAAGTGAAACTCCTGTTTTGAGATCAAAACTTTTATGATAAATATTACAAATACTCAAGATGATTTTAGAAGTGGTCTCTTATTTAAATACGAGTTTTCGGATTTATTAAAAGTGTTAGAGTACGAGTCGCGTAATAGTAACTCTATGAAAAGTCAACTCTAGGGTACTACTTTGACCAACCATTGTGACTAAGATAAAGGATTATTTCGAGTCGATTAAAACACGAACCTTGTTGAGGAATAACGTGACTACATGATGTGTTTAACATATAGTTGACTTTAAATGAGTGTTATGAGCAAATGATTACAATAGGGGACTGATCGAGTATTTCTTTGTTTATAGATTTGCGGCAAGTTCTTGAACCCCTAACAACCAAGGATCCGAGGCAAGTTTTCTCATCCCATGCTGTATTTTAAAGTACAATATTATGATAATATGCATATGATAGATGCATGCTTTCAAATGTATTATATGTATATGTTAGATGCATGCTTTCAAACCTCACATCGTATATAGATGTGATGGTATTAAAAATGATGAGATGTGATGTATGCATATGATAGATGCATGCAAGTTTTCAAACCCTACATCATATAAATGATGCTGTTGTGATTTATGTGATTGATATATATATATATATATATATATATATATATATATATATATATATATATTCTGCTTTAATGTTGTGAGAACTTTTTAAACTGTTTACGCTTTTAGTAAAAGTTTTCGTAAGATATAAGGTTTATATGCTAGGTAAATACTAGATATAAACCGAGGTTTAAAGGCTCTAAGTACAGAGCAGTCGTACGATGATTTTAAAATAATAGACCGGGAGTTAAATTACTATTTTGTGTTGACTATACTGTCATAAGCTGGAGGGTCCAGAGACAGCTATATGTTAAATATTGATTAAATATTCCAAGACTAATATCATTGGATATTTAATGTGAGATATTTAAATAATATTATTATATATTATTTGAATATTTATTTAAGTGAATATGATCTTGGAATGTTCACTTAAGTGGAATTTTATTGAATAATAATTCAATACTTATTATTTAAATATTATTTAATTAAGTGAATATTATTTTGAATATTCACTTAAGTAGAATCTTATTGAGTGATAATTCAATATTTATTATTTGAATAATTATTTAATTAAGTGAATATTATTTGTAATATTCACTTAAGTGGATTTATATTGAATAATAATTCAATATTTATTATTTGAATATTTATTAAATATTCCAAAAATGATTTAAAAATCATAGAACCTTATTATATTATTTAAGGTTCTACTATGTACACAAAACTTTCTGATCTTCAGAAAAGGCATTTAAAGCAGAGATTCCCAAATATTATCTTAAAATAATTAAATGCGAATAGTGTTTTCTACTCATCGGAAATTGGGAATCTAGTTCAAGAAGTCGAGGACAGAGTTTTACTTCCACTGTTCCTCTAAAATAACTATAGCTGGGGATGGCTCCCCCATTCAAGTAAAGTATTCCAAACTCGCTAAACTCTGAAATTTCAATAAACTCTCTGGTCATGCTTTCAAAATACGTAGTAATCATCGGTAATTTCGTTGACTAATGTCAACCCACACTTTGACTTACTCCTTTCAATTACTCTGGAGTAAGGTATTCTGAACGGTTACAAAGTTTTGACAAGTATTTGTACTGGGGGAAAATGGAATTAAATTCCGATTTCCGTTTCATTGATATTGTTCATCATGGGAATTGGAAGGGCCTACACGGCAATGAAATAGGTGCCGGGGTAGTGCCAAAATTATCAAGGCTTGCCCGGTGACGAAATAGGCGCCGAGGTAGTGATCTCTTGCGTGCTAAGGCTTGCCCGGTGACGAAATAGGCACCGAGGTAGTGATCTCTTAGCACAGTGGCCCGTATGCGGTCAGGGTGATAACCGAACAGGAAGTCGTCCTTCTACTAGTAGAAAAGAAAAGTTACGATACAACGGCTGATCACCGTGTATCGGGTGTTCCAGTACATTCTCTTTTTTCCCTCCGATTGGAGTTGTACTGTACATTGTAACAAAAGCCTAGGCGTTGAGTTACTGATAATGTGACAGTGAAGAGTAATGATGTTCCTCATACAGTAGTTGCACTATATGGCATGTTTTGGACGAAAAGAAAACAAATATATCATTCTGTATACGAATGAAGTTTTAAAGGTTTTCCTTTATGATATAAGCTTACATATACGACTAAGCTGTTATATCTGATGGTTGAGCTATAGTGCTCATTCTTGATTCTCTTATAAAAGGTGTTCATTGCTGATATTTTACAGTATTTTGAACAGTATGAGATATCTAAATTGATATGTGAGTATATTTGTTGAAAAGGTATTTAAGATATACAGTACATTGAACTGTATAGTGTTTTGAATCAATGAATAGGCTTTAAGCCTTGATTCCAACATTTGATATCTATTTTAAAAAGATATGTTTTGAGTCTTGGTTTCTCATACTGATACCAGGGATCTCCAAATGATTTACGAAGAATATTTGAGTATGATTGTAAGTCATACGGTATTTTGAACGGTGTACTATTTTGGGGATAGACCCTAGTAGTGTTAAAAGCTTTGATCCCATATGAATTATCTTCCTAAAAGGTTTAAAGATTTAAACTGGGATAGATTTCTTGCTGAGCGCTATTAGCTCATTCTTGCTTTATTAAATCTTTCAGCATGAAGAAAACATTGCCGATTCACCTCGTGTCACGAGAGCAAGGGAATGGAGAGACCACCCTTAAGTTAGTTCAGCAGGATGGATACTGCTGGTGTGAGCAGAATAGTTGCAGCTTGAATTAGTGAGAATTGTTTTTGAGTAGGTTTGTATTACTAAACCTTGTATAGAATTGTGAGGTCTATTATTTTAACTTCAGGTAGAGGTTGTAAATGATAGATGGGATCCTGGATAGTACATTTGATTTGTAATAACGAATGTTACTTTTGTTGCTCATCTCCAAGGCTATAACTTGTGTGTGTGTGCGCGTAAGTGATTGGGGTCTTTGGAGTTGTATTATTAGAATGTTGTAAGTAATGCAGGTATTGTATAACTGATGGAGCGTGACAACCCAGATCCCTGACCCCGGGTCTGGGGGTGTTACAAAACACATAACCTTTTTTATTTTTTTCTAACTTAAACAACTAATTTTCTAAAAGTAACACGAGAAACATATATATAAAAAGGTCATATAATTTTATATTTTCTAATATAAACAACTAATTTTCTAAAATTAACACGAACAACATATATATTATAAATGTAATATAATTTTATATAATTATTAATAAGTAACTAACTGTCTTTTTAAGGATATTGTCTGTTTTATGTTTTTTAACTAAAATAACTCATATTCAAATTAAAAATAACACGGACAAAATATAGATATAATGACAATATTATTATATTAAACTTATAAAATCCATGTTTAATATAATTTTTTATAACATACAATTTAAATAAGATAATTAATGAAAAATAAAAGTAATAACATACGTTAGAAGAAACATACATTACATAGCACATATTTTGTTACTTGCACTTTAGTCACTTTTAAATTTTTTAAGAGCAAATAAATACAAACCGATAGATCTATTATTTAAAAATATTTTATATTTTAATATCTAAAACACTACTAAAGATTACGTCAAAAAATTATTAAATTAAAATATTTATATTAATATATATATAAATCCAATTTATTATATACACATATAAATATATATATTAGAATTTCATCAAATAATATATAATTACAAAAATCTAAATAAAAAATAATAAAATATTAAAGAAAACCGTGCATCGCACGGGATATAAGCTTATAAATTATTTTTTCAAAATTATAAAATTTGAATTTCAACAACAATATATCATAAATAAAAGTAATATCCTATTACCTTGATTTAAGTTGGTGTAAGTGTGTGTGACAAGTCTCGGAGAACTCGAATAAAATTAATTTGAATGTACACCCAGCTCTCCTTAAAACTACAATCCGTAAGATAAGCCGATCATTATGCAAAATATAATATTAAATTATCATGAAAAGAACATCATAAATTATCATTAAAAGAACATCAATTGTATCACATAAATAAATCAAATTATTAAAAAAATGAACAATAATTAAAACCCTAATTAACTCCTTATATATAATAAGCGTAAGGGAGATCTTATCCAAAACTTTGGTCGGTCACTGTACTACCAAAAGTATACGATCCGTTGGATTATAAAATTATAAATATTCAAATCGATGAGGACCGTCAGATATAATATTAAAAATTGTATTTGATTAATAATATGATAGTATTTAAATACTAAAAGGTGTATTTTGATAATTTAAACCTATTATAAATGGGTTTTCTATATTGAATAGAAATATTTATGTAAAAATTCGTAATTATCTTTTCTCTTTAGTTTATGGATAGTTACAGTTAGATAATAATTATTAAACCATCATTAAATTAAAGATAATTTTGTAAGCTTCGCGTGGGCTGTAAAATCGTTAAAATCTGTTGTCTAAAACTCAAGATAGAGCCCAAACAGTAAAGTTATTATCTAAATTTTAATAAATATTTTTTTATTATTGTAGCACCAATTTAATTTTTTTTCCTAATTCTTTTAAATTTATAAATTCTATGTTTATTTCAATAAAATATTAAAACCAATTTAAGAAAAAAATTAAAATCGATTTGGTCCGTGTACGATCACTATATGACCAAATTAATAATTATAGTTAGATTTTAAATAGATCGATGAGAATTGTTAGATCTAATATTAAAAAGTGTATCTGATTAATAATAGAATTATATTTAAATACTAAAAAGTGTATTTTGATAATTTAAAATTTTTCTATGTAAAAATTCTTAAAGATCTTTTCTCTTGAATTTATGTATAGTTCTAGTTAGATAATAATTGTTAAACCAAATATCAAGATAACAATTAATATCGATTACAATGATATTGATACCCTACGAGACTTAGGAGAACCCATGTACATGAATAAATTTAAACACTTTTTTATTCTGAATGAACATAACAATTTGATTAATCCAAATTATAATTATATTATTTTACATATAACAAACATAAAAGGATAATATCAAAATATTATTAAAATATTGAGGGTTTCATATTCATAAATGATAATTTTGAATATAATACTTATATTAAAATGTGTATTTGATTAAATGTATGATTATATTTAAATACTAAGAAGTGTGCTTTGATAATTTAAACCAATTATAAATTGGTTTTCTATATTGAATTGAATTCTTTGTGTAAAACTTCTTAACCATCTTTTCTTTTCTTAGTTTCGCATGGGTTGTAAAATCGTCAAAATTCAATTTCTAAAACTCAGAATAGAACCCAAATATTAAAGTGAGTATCTAAATTTTAATAAATATTTTTTTTATTATTGTAGCACCAATTTATTTATTTTTTCGCTAATTCTTTTAAATATAGAAATTTCATGTTTCTTTCAATAAATTATCAAAATTAATTAAGAGCAAATTCAAATCGATAAAGAATATAATAATATGAGAATAAAATTTTATATAATCATAACATAAATTTTATTCTGTTTAATAATTTTTAAGTAATAATGTATTTTAAAATTTTATTTACACCGTAAATAAAACCGAAACATTAAAAGTAAAAGCAATTAGTAAGATACTTATATTAGTATATATTTGATATTCTTATTATATTAAATCCTTATATATAATAATCATAATAGAGATCTTATCCAAAATTTTGGTCGTAGACGACCAAATTAATAAGGACCAATAGATCTTAACTAGATAAATAAATGAAAATTGTTAGATCAAATATTAAAAACGTTTATTTTATTAATAATAGGATTATATTTAAATTCTAAAAGGTGTATTTTGATAATTTAAACCAAATATACCAAATATAAATAAGTTTTCTATATTGAATAGAATTCTCCATGTTAAAAATTCGTCAATTTCTTTTCTGACAATTCCACCTAGATAAAAATTGTTAAACAATATTTTAATTAAAGATAATTTAGTTATCTTCATGTGGGGTGTAAAATCGTCAAAATCTGATTTTCAAAACACAAGATAAAGCTCAAATTAATAAAGTGAATATTTAAATTCTAATAATAATTATTATGTCATCATTATTTTAACACAAATTTAATTACTTTTTTCTAACTATTTAAATTTAGAAATCTATGTTCAAAAATTAAAATCAATCTAAGAAAAATTCAAATCAACAAAGAATATAATAATACGAGGATAAAATTTTATAAAATTGTGCATATTTTTAATCATATTTTATTAAGTTTTAGATCATAACTAATCACATATTATTTATTATTAAATAATAAATTATACGTAAATGGTGATTTTGTTTTATAAGAACTCATAGAGACCTAATTTCATTGTTAGCAGAAATATATTCATATTAAAAAAACCTTATTTTGAAATTTTAGACTTACAGAAGATGCCAAACTTTTTAAACCTATATACATTGTAAATTATTAAATTCGAAACTTTAAAAGTTTGTTAATCAATTAGTATAGTACTTTTCTGAAAAATCATACTTTACAAAAAATATTATCAAATAACCTATGTCTGCAAGAAAAAATGAAAAAATTCTTATTTTTCAAAAAAAACCTATAAATTTTAATATGTTGTTGGTAGATTCAAAACTTAGATCATTCTACGTGATAATTTTATTGTTATATCTAACATTTTATTGTTAAATAACATAGATATTTACAGGATATACTATAAAAAAAATGAATTTATACAGAATTTTGATCACGGTGTACTACTTTAAAAGAAAAACTATTACAAAAAAAATTATATTTTAATTGATAATTTATTTTCTCAAAAGTTCAAAGTTCCCGCATCTTTAACATATTACAAAAAAGAGTATATTATATTTTAGTAATAAATATTTTAAAAAAATTAAAAACATTATAAATATTAAGAAAAATTAATGATGTTATCATGGTAGTTTGGTCATAAATACTGCCAAAACATTCCCAACCGTTAGATCCAATACTTTTAAAAATACATGATCAAGATTATATCATATAAAAAGAAGTTATTATCTAAAAATGATATAAGTTAAAAGATATTATATTAGGATTGGATTTTCTAAAAAGTCAAAACATAAAAATAGTTGTAATTAAATAAGGAAACTCATTTAATACCAAAATAATAAAAAGCGTTTAATGTTAAATAGATAGGTGCAAACCGTTAGATTTAACATTAAAAACTGTATTTGGTTAATAATGGGTATTCTAATAATCTAAACTACATATAAGTAGATTTCCTAAATCGAATAGAATTCTCAACATTAAATTCCGTCACTTTATTCTCTTTTTAGTTTTAGAATAGTTTTTAATTGAAAAAGAACTATTAAACCACAACTAAATCAAAGATTATTTTGTGAATTTCATGTGGACTATAAAATTGGCCAAATCTAATTTTTATAACTCAATATAAACAAATATTAAATTGAGCGTGTAAAATATAATAAATATCAAATTTTTAACTATAATTTTTTTGAATAAATTTTTTTTAACAATAATTTAATCATGTAAACTAATAACTTTTAAATATTAAAATATTAATAAATAAATATAATTATAAATATTAAAAAAACAAGAGCTTTTTTCATAAATACCCACCCCTAAATATATTTTTTTCAAAAATACTATGTTTTTTTAGAATTTTTTGCAAAAATACCAACTTTTTGAAAATATTTTCAAAAATACGGTCAGCAACTAGATACAACCAACTGCAACCTAAAAATATTTGCAAAAATATGGTGCAACAAGATATGCAACTTATAAAAATTTAATAATTAGAATATCTTAGGTTGCGGAACATGTTGCATAATGTTACATAACAAATTTGTATTTAGCAAAATCAACTAAAACCATTACAAAACACAATTAAACCATGAAATCAACCAAAATCAACCAAATATGCAACATTAACATTTGAATATATAAATAGCGATTGCAATTTCTGCAACCATCAAAAGCAACCACAATCAACTTCGAATCAATCAATAACAACTCATAGCAACTCGAAGCACAAATAATTTAGATCGGAGATTTAAGATTCAAATCAACCAGATCTAATTAGAAAAAACAACAAAAATCAACTCAATGCAACTAGGTTGTCATCAATTTATTACAAACCTACCTTCAACCTATGTCAATCGACACATAAAAAAATCAGAAGCAACCAAGAGCAACCACAATCAACTTCGAAGCAACCCATAGCAACCCGAAGCACAACCAAAAATTCAACTTAAAAAGTTTTTAAAATTCATCAAACTGCCCCTACGGGGCCAATTTACTAAAAGCAACTATTGCAAACAACTAGAAGCCAATTTACTAAAAACCAGAAGCAACTAAGAGCAACCAGAATCAAATTCGATAATTACAGTATTATAAGTATTATAAGAAGAGAAGATTTCTATAGAACCCATAGTAACCCGAAGCAACCCATAACAACTCATAGCAACCTGAAGCACAATCAACAATTTGCAACCTTACAACTAATCGCAACTTCAAATTACAATTCACCAAAATCACCTAAGATCCACCGATTGCAACTCCAAATTTCGATTCAAGTCATTACCAATCAAATCGCAACTTGAGCTTTCTACAGTTTTGATTTGCAACCCAAATAAATTAAAACAACTATAATCAGGATTATCAATCTTTTGGACTGAGGAGTTTCAAAACACTTATATTTTTGAAATTAAATCAGTTTGGACTACTCGAATGAGTATCAACACCATCTTCATTGATGTGTATGTATATATTATGTGTGTATAATTAAAGATATATATATATATATATTTGGAGAATATATGAAGAGAGAAAAATGTGAAATTAAAAGCTAAGAATGGAGTGAAGTGATTAGTGTCAAGATTGAAAACAACCAGATAAGAAAAAGGAAGATAATCGTACTGAAGGAATGATAAAAGAAGTAGGGTCGTATTTTTGAAAATATGAATGGAAAAAATAAAAATAAACCGTAAATATGTAAATAAGTTTAGAAGACCGTATATTTGCAAAACCATAGTTAAAAGACTGTATAAGTGGTAATTTCTCAAAAAACAATCGTGCATGGGTAATAAAAATATAATTATAAATAAAATTTAAGTAACCGTGCATCGCACGGGCTATAAGCTAGTATAGTAATAATAACTATAATAATCGGGAGGCCATGCATGGCTTGTTGCCATCAGTACAGGACAACACATGATAACTCCAAGACCTTTAGTTTTGAATATAGTTCAAACAACAAAATCATCTACATCGTAGAATAGAAAAACAAAAATAAAAAAAAAGAAGGGATGAGAAGACAACCCAATTTGTGGTTACGATGTAAGGATTTATATAATACTTAGATGAGTAAACAAAGGTAATGTTTTTCTCCAGGACCCTAATTCTATTCTAAATTGTTATTTTAAGATTATAATCATTACATTTTCTATAAATTATGAGTTAAAAAAGTAATTTTTTTTTGTAATTATAAATAAAAATTTGAGTGTAAATAAGAAATGTGTTTCCTAAAAATTCGAATGTAAATAAGTGAATTTACTTTTATTGAAATAAAATCGAGAAGCTCTATTTATTGGTTGCCCAAAAAATTTGAGTGCAAAAAAGAAATGTTTTCCCTAAAAATTCGAATGTAAATAAAAAATTTTAATTTTATTGAATTAAAATTCAGGAGCTCTAGAAAAATAGATAAATATTTTTCGGACCAAAGGTTTTCCTTTATATTGATACCATTCTATTGATCAAGTACCATGCAGTATAGTATTATGTCTAATATATATAAACATGTATTAATTAAGTAATATATATTTAATATGAGTTATATATAACTATATATATTATAGACATATGTTATAAATTTAATATTTTAAATATAACAAAACTATAGTTAAAATAATACGTAAAAGTAGATTTTTGAAGAAAAATTAAACAGGTTCAAATAAATTTAACTTCAAATTCAATTTAGAACAAAAATTAATTTTAGTTTTTACTATTTACTTACAATTTTTTTTGAATTAAAACTTGATATTAAAATTGTAAAATCTGATTGAAAATTAGTTTTGAACAATATTTGAATCCAAATAGTGTCAGCCTATGTTTTAGTTAAAATATCTTCAATACCTATGTGAATTCGGATAAGTATTCAAATTTTAAGATTCATATTTGGATGTTGACATATTTGCAGAGATTATATATAGTTTGAATTATTAGAGGTGTGAATAACTACAATGCACTTGCATGCTTAATATATAAATTTTACTCAAATAATATTTTTTACAATATTTAATTCATAAAAATTTACAATAAATCTAAATGATAGTATAATGACAATGTAATTATATGTTAGCATATATGATCATATATTACCATACATTTATATAAATCTATTTACACGTGTATACATGTATGTACAATTATGCAACCAAAAAATTAAAATTGTTTAGTGAAATATTCTCATATATTAACATAAATGTATGTATATCTATACTATATTATTAAATACGAAACATTAAAAGTTTTGGTCGGTCGGTCAGTCGGTCGGTCGGTCGGTATTTGGGCCGATTCGCGGGCCTATCTATAACCAATTTATTAATAATCAATTACCTTTTTCAGTACATTACCTATTTTATATTATTTTTAAACTAAACCAACTCATCTTCTAAAAATAAAACGGGCAACATATATATAATATGGTAATATTATTATATATTTATAAACGATTACCTTTTTTAGCTAAAACAAATTATTTTTATATTTTTAAATAAAACAACTCATCTTCTAAATACCCATATATGGAAACCAATTTATTAATAACAAATTACCTTTTTCAGCTAAAACATATTACCTATTTCATATATCTATTTAACTAAAACAAATCATTTTCTAAAAATAAGATGGGCAACATCTATACTATATTATTAAAGCCGAAACATTGAAAGTTTTGGTTTTCGGTTAACGGTCGATTTTTGGTTTTCGGTACTTTTTCTAATTAATAAATTAATAATATAATCAAAATTCGGGAAAGTTTTATTCTACATTAATATTTCACTATATTTTACTACATAAAAATCAAATAATATTGAAATTTAATCAAAAAAATGAAAATGTGGGATCTAATTTGATTAAATTTAGGATACACTATACTTCTTTCTTTTTAAAGCTACTACAAATCAAATCTTCAATGGAATTGTATTATTGTCAAGTTACCAAAATAGTAACTAGATTATTGGCTTTTATAATTAAAATATTTTTTTCTAACAAAATCTACTCCTTTTCCAAAAATATCATTACAATTATCTTTAAATTAAAACATTTTACCTTTTATATTTGTTATTACTAAAATCTATGTTTTCCAAAAATATGAGTTGCAATCCTTACTTATTTATTTTAAAACCTATTTTAATACTCTATTTAATATATAATAAAATAATATAAAAATAGTAACTAACTGATTGCCTTTTATTATAATTAAAAAAAATGTAACAAAATCTACTCATTTTCCAAAAATATCACGACAATTACCTTTAAATTAAAACATAATATCTTTTATATTTGTTATCACTAAAATCTCTATTTTCCAAAAATATGAGGTGCAATCCTTACTTATTTATTTTAAAATCTATTTTAATACTCTATTTAATAAATAATAAAATAATATAAAAATATTTACTAGCTAATTGCCTTTTATAATTAAAACATTTTTTTCTAACAAAATCTACTTCTTTTCCAAAAATATCACGGACAATTACCTTTAAATTAAAATATATTACCTTTTATATTTGTTATCACTAAAATCTCTATTTTCCAAAAATATCAAGGGCAACTCTTACTTATATATTTTAAAACTTATTTTAATACTTTTAATTATTTAAAAAAAAATTACCTATTTTAACAAGTGAACTTATTTTTTTTAACAAATACAATTAATATAATTAAAACACATCATCACTAAAATCCCTATTTTTCAAAAATATGAGGTGCAATCCTTACTTATGTTTTTAAAAACCTATTTTAATACTCTATTTAATAAATAATAAAATAATATAAAAATAGTAACTAGCTGATTGCCTTTTATAGTTAAAACATTTTTTTCTAACAAAATCTACTTTTTTTCCAAAAATATCACGGGAAATTACATTTAAATTAAAATATATTACCTTTTATATTTGTTATCATTAAAATCTCTCTTTTCCAAAAATATCAAGTACAACTTATATATTTTAAAACCTATTTTAATACATTTAATTATTTAAAAAAACTTACCTATTTTAACAAGTGAACGTATTTTTTTAACACATAAAATTAATATAATTAAAACACATCTAAAAATATTACTTGCAATTACTTTTTTTTAATTAAAACATGTTAACTTTTCTATTTGTCCTTATTAAAAAAACTTACTTATTTTAACATGTCAACATATTTTTTTAATAAAATACAATTAATCTAATTAAATGTAGGTATGTATATATGAATGTATGCATGTGTAGGTATGTATATATGAATGTATGCATGTTAATATGTAAGTAAGTATGTATGTGTAATATTTATGTATGTATGTGTATATGTATGATGTATGTATGTATACATATTAATTTTGTAGCATTTAATAATATGTATTATTAAATATTTTGATTTTAAAAGATCAAAATAACCTTGAAAAGATATAATAGAAAGGAGGGTAAAATGGTTCAAAATAATTAAATTGTTTGGCTAAACCCCGTATTAGATAGATAGATAATAGATAATATTCATTTAACCGTTTTAACTATGTTTGGTATGTAATAGTGTATAAAAGTAATAAATAATAATAAAAGAAAGGTTTTAAGATTGACATAATCAAATAATTATTTCTTATTTTTTCAACTTGATCGTGAATAACTCTTCTCAAAACTTAGAAATGAAGTTTTTTTTTTTTTTTTGCCAAAAAATAGAGCAGATTTCATTAATACTTTGAAAGAGATTCAATCGGGACAAACCCCAACTGATCATGCAACCAGGTTGAAAAACAAATAAACAAACTAAGTAATTAGTTGTTTTGTTTCCGGATTGCTTAACTAATTGAATACAAATATTCTTAAAATTAAAAATGAAGATAACAGTTTCCCGAGCAATCCAGCTTGCATCTCCCCTGAAAACAGTAGCTTCACAATTGACCTTCACATTAACTTCATGGATAGTGCAATGTTCAGAGGACTGAGTTGCAAAAACTAAGCTTAAATACCTCATGTTATGAACAAATATTTTTTGTGAGAGGTGAGCACATGCGATTTTCACCACCGTTCCAAACGCACCCCAGCTATCTACTTGCCGGACACCAGCTATAGACCTGCCGAAAGTGGTGTTGATGCGAGATATCCAGATCTCCCAATACACCGCAAAATTCATTTTCAACACAACCAACACATCGCACAAAGCGAGACACATCGCACAAAGCGAGACAATCAAACACACACCTAATAACTCAAACAGAACGAAACAAAAAAACCCAAAAATTCAAATGGATTTTGCGAGTTTTGTGAAACAAATCTCGATTTTATTGAAAGAAAATTAAAAAAACAAGAGAAAAGGTGTTGTGTGGACAGAGATGGGAAGAAAGGGGATGGGGATGGAGATGGAGATGGGAAGAAAGGGGATGGGGATGAAGATGTTGGGGCTAGGGTTAGGGAAAGATGGGTCGGTCGACTCTTATACAGAGAGAGTTTGATATACATTTGTAATCAAAACTATTTTCGGCTTTATAAAGATCATGCCGAGGACACTTTACATCCCTCAAAGTGAATGGGCCTCCTTCTATCTAATCGTACCACTCACATAATCACGTAAGTGAATACAAATAAATTTTTAATGTGAATGTATGATATTATTATAATTATATTATTATTTTAAATTTTGATCAAATATTTATAACATTATCATTAAAATATACTATATATTCATATAATTTCCGTAAGTACGTGCTTAGGGGCATTTTCCTCAAAATAGAATCACGGGGCATTTGATTGAAGTACATACGGGAAAAAAACAAATAAATTAGTGAAGAAAAAGAAGTAAAACATAGTTTTATAGGCTCAAACAGATTCTCGTTCTTTCTTTTGAAGGGGTCCAATAATTAGCTGGAAAATTGAAATACAGGTCCACAACATTGTTGGGCTTTCATTTATCGGGTAGAAAAGGTGTAGAGTCCAGTCCTTCAGACTAATGGGCCAACTCATATCTTGCTGGTTTCAGCCAGGCTACCGCACACGCTTCTGAGGTAGATCTGACCTACCTGAACAACTCCAAATGAATATGAACTGAAAGCCCAAACTTTTATGGATTGGGCTATAGTCTTGACCCCTAATTTAATTATGGGCCGGGACATTTAAAGAACAGCAACACAATTTAGACTTTATCATTACAAATCCATAGTTTGTAAACAAAACATGGTATACATGTGTTTGTGTGTGATATGAATAGATTTGTCAAAGAACGAGCTGGGACACTTTAGATGTACTAAAAGAAATGAGAATGAAAGTGACAAGGAGAATGGATAGAGTAGAGGGTGAATAAAGGTAGCCGGGTGAAATAGCTTTGGACGCAATTAAGGGATAAATGTGTATTTCTAAGCAATGTGGAAACTTTTACTTTAGGTGTATTTCAAGTTCAAACTTATTCTAATGCAGCCAGCCAACCGTAAACCCAAATTTTGATAAATACTGTATATTCTAAGACCGTAGAATATTAGTTTCAATCCGATTAAATCATCTATAATAAATTCGTTTCTGAACGCTTTTTACAAATCGAACAACTTATTTCTTATGCTCACATGTAAATTTACGACAACTCAATTTATTTGAAAAATACACACCCACACTAAAATTTCAATAATAAAAATTTGACAAGTCAACTTTTTTTTGTTTTTATTCCAAAACATTTAACTATAATGACCGGATACAATAATAGTCAGAATTGATAGTATCTGTGACCGTCATAAACAAATGAATAAATTGTATTTTGTTGTTGGAATCGGAGGTTGCTGGAATAACGAAATATGAAAATATGGGGATTTAGGATTTTTGGATGTTTGGGGGCTGAGCTCGTACGATGACTCCTCAGAAATTGAATAGAGAATGCGTTCTTTCTCTTCCTCTTTCCCAAGTGTCAATTGTCGTATCATACAAGGTGCCTACGTACCCTTTTATATATGGATCAAGCCTCATGTAGTTCTTGGAAAACAAGTCATTAGATAAGCCAATTCAGTCCAAGCCCATAAATAGTCAAATTTTATCCATCCAATGTTCCCATAAATAGTTCAAGGATTATCAATTCACCTCACGTTCCCATAAATAGTCCGGTTTTATCCATCCACATCTCATTCCCATAAATAGTCCGGTCTTCACACGTTTTCCTACAATCTCGCGGCATCTCCGCATTTCTTTCCATGATTTGAAGAATATCGTTTGGAGATATTTTCCGTTATTCGTTGATTGAGATTGATTCTTTCCTCGTTTCAGAGAGAGGATATTACTTAGTGGTTAAATAATTAATTATTAATCTGAATTAATAATTATTAAACGGAGAAATTTGGACTATGCCAAAACGTGGCATAACAAGAAGCCCCCAGTTCTTCAGTGTAGCTTGCTGCAGTGGAGAACTAAAAATCTTGGAGCTTCCAAATTTTTTCGGTCGCTTAGAGTTTTGTATATAATCTGAATTGGCGTACACGCTTTTCAAATGTCATTGTCCACATAAGGATGTGTTTTCGTTCATCCGCGAGCCCTCGAGTTGAGGTTTTAATAAGATACCCAATTTCAAATGTCAGGCTTTCAGCCCATATCACATCCGGTCACACACGTTTTCCTACAATCTCGCGGCATCTCCGCATTTCTTCCCGTGATTGTAGGAATGTCTCGTGCCAACCATATCACGTCCGGTCCCACACGTTTTTCTGCAATCTCGCGACATCTCCTCATTTCTTCCCGTGATTGTAGGAATGTCTCGTGCCAACCATATCACATCCGGTCCCACACGTTTTTCTGCAATCTCGCGAAATCTCCGCATTTCTTCCCGTGATTGTAGGAATGTACCGTGCCAACCAAGAAATATCCATCTACTAATGGGCCTTCAATAATGTAATTTTATTCATGAACTCTTCTATGAGAGTAGGGTCTTCCAAAATTATTATCCTCCTCAAAAGAGGGTCTTCAAAAATAAGCCAACTTCAAATCTGATAAATATTTTTTTCAACATATATGTACGATCCAACAATATACACAAATATTTATAAAATTTGCAGAAATTTAAAAGGATAAATCTAAGACTTATCTTTAGATATTAAAATTAAGCCGATTAATTTCCATGCGCCTTTGCTTTTCTGTTGCTAAATTGCTAGCCTCCTGGTATATTCACGTTGCCACCAATGCTAGTTAGTGGTTACTGTGTGACTTTTGTCCATTTTATTCAAACTTCATTCTTTTCTCGCGGGTCCCACCAAAATCACCTTGATCTTTGCTTCGTGTTCTTTTATTTCTTGGCCATACTTTTTGCGGTAGCGGTTGCCTGGTTGCGCATGAATGTGATGTTACAAAGTTTGTCTTTTTTTTTTTTTTACCATAGGCTCCTATGAGTGTAATAAAACCCAAAAGCCTCCCTGCATAATTAAAGTTATTCGTCCTCCACGAATAATAATAATGCCACTCCTTCTAGCGCCAATTGTTGTTGGAGGAATTTCGTAACAACACAAATCGGAGGTTGATGGAATAACAAAATATGAAAATAGGGGAATTTAGGATTTTTGGATGTTTGGGGGCTGAGCTCGTATGATGACTCCTCAGAAATTGAATAGAGAATGGGTTCTTTCTCTTCCTCTTTCCCGAGTGTCAATTGTCGTATCATACAAGGTGCCTACGTACCCTTTTATATAGGCACTACGCCATAGATGACCTATTGCAACTTTTGGGCATGGGTGTTACCACTAAGGATGTTACCATAGGTATGACATTTTTGAGCTATCGCAACCTTGTGATTGTGGTGTTACCAAATCCTCAAAAGTATGTTACTATAGCTATAAAGGTGTTAACAGTGGGTAACACCATGTGATGTGTTACCATAGGGTATTCATAAACAAAATTTTTATGTTATTTAAAATTAATGATTTAATAATTATTTGAATTTAGAAAATAATTAATTTTGACAAAATTGTTGAAATTATCATTTTAAAACGTAATATTCCATCAAATAATTAAATTATTGATTTTTCATAAATATTACCTTTTGTTTATAAATTTCAAATAAAAAGGTTTTTAAATAAAATAATATCAAAAAATTATTAAATTTAACCTAAATTCATTAAAAAATTTAATAAATTATGTATAAGGAAAACTAAGTTATGTATAAATTGTGAATTATTACAAAATTATGAAAATAATAAATTTAACATTATATTTTAATTTTAAGAAATTAAAATAAATTGATAATATTTACAAAATTTTCAAGAATTAGAAAATTGAAATTGAAATCAACGGGTCTTTTTAGCAATGAAATATTCTTTCCCCCCAAAATGAAAACTTAGCCCTAAATTTCTCCCCCAAAACGAAAACTTAGCCCTAAATCCCCCCTCCCCACCCCCCCAACTATAATCAACCTGAACTGGCCGCACTCTCTCAACCATCCTTCTCTCTCGACCTAAACTGTCACCCACTCACCACACCCTCTCGACCTTAGTCACTCACCACATACTCTCGACCATATCTATTTCAACTGAAGGACGAATTGATTAGGGCTTCAAAATTGGGGGTACGAGTTTAGAGAAAAATTGGGGCTTCAAAATCGGTGTTGGTGACTCTCATTCTCTCTCTCTATCGAGTATGATTCGATTAATCTGTGTATTTTCTATCTCAATTGATTTGTTTCTTGAATTTCATATATCTAAAAATATAATCATATATAATCATTGTGTGTGAGAGAGAGAGGGAGAGAGAGATGGATAGTTAGAAAGAGATAAACAGAGAGAGAGAAAGAGAAAGAGAGAGATTGCAATTTAGGGGCGAGTTCAAAAATTAATAGTTGTATACTTACATATATGTATAGATATACAAATGTTCAAATTTGTAAATTTATGAGTTGTTTTGAAGAAATTATAGCAGTTAGTTTAATTATAAGCATTTGATTGAATTTCTCTTTTGTTTTTGTATCTGTAGAGACTAGATAGAATTTAAATGGAAAGGATTTATATAGATAACAACTCTAAGCTTCATAAAGTGATGGCTTTGCGCGACGGAATTTCACCTATCATCCACCGAGAAGTCCTGGTTTTGATTTGCGTGCTAATTCAAATGTTTGAGTAATTTAGAGAATCTGGAATCTCCAATTGTCAGGTACTACCGATCTGGAGGATTGTCGCTGTCTTCGATTGAGAATGTTGCTCTGCTATCTTGTTCTTGTGTTCTTGCTCTGGTACGAGTTTACTTTTCTACTTTGTTTCTGTTTCTCTAATTAATTCTGTCAGTGATTCTGTCAGTGATTGAGAATTTGCCAGTGAACGTGAAAATGAGGAACTCGTTAAAGCTCAGTTAAGATCGAGAATAATTTTTAAGTTGTTATTATCTTACAATGACACAATACTTGGATTCTTATTTGTTTGATTTTTATGTTGATATTTATTGACAGAATGAAAATGCATTTCGACAACATTCAAAAGATAGCAGATACTACAACACTGCCTCATGCCATGGTCTATTTAAGTGGCCGGGTTGAAGAAAGGATGGATATTTTGCACTTGACAGAAAAACTAATGAGAGGAAAGGGCCAGCAAAGTACTCTAACGTCGTTGGAGAAACTTGAGTTGTGGAATAGACTCAAAGTTCAAAGTATGTATACTTTTAATAAGTTCTCGGCACATGCACCATTGGTCATTTTCATCCTACATATTATTAATCTAGTTGCTATTGCTTAGCTTGTTTATATAGATTTTTGCATAGAATACCTTGTATTGAAATTTTTACATGATATGGACAGGTTTTGCAAAAACAGTATTGTCTATTTGGTCAATGACAGCGCTTAGCTTGTATATTAGAGTTCAGGTCAACATTTTAGGGAGACATTTGTATATTGACACCGCACGTGGTCTGGGAGCTGCTCATCTTCTTGTAAGTTCTTTTGATTCTCCTCTATACATGGGTGATTGTGCATATCATTTGTTACTAATTAGTGGATTGTTGGGGTTGAATATATTTTGTATTCAGATGGTCCTAATACCAAACTAGAAGTTTAAAATATTTCGAAAATGTAAATATTGTTGTTACTTGTTGTTATTGTTAATTTGAACATTGTACAGGAGAGATAATTTCATTAAAATATCACTTGTTTAAAACAAAATAAAGTCTCTTGCGCACGAGAGAACATATTTCATAAAAATACAGCCTTTTTGCTTGAAATCTAAAAATCTTTATTTATATTACATTCTTGCACTGTTTTGTTTCTCTCCTGTGTGTACATATAGACATCTAGATGTTTATATATTGCTGCTGGACTTTTAGAAAACAGGGCACCTAAAAGATATGTCAAAAACGTGCATGTGCAGGTGTGTCAATTTTTTTTTTGTACATTTATGTTCATGAACATGAACCTGTTTTCCTTCAGTGCACACTTATTATGTTATACAAGGATATACTTGCATTTCGTATCTTATGCATATCACATCAGTCCCTGATTCTTGAATAAATTTCTGCATATCACATCAGTCCCTGATTTCTTTTCTTAAATTAGGCTTGTCAAACTGCTTTTGTAACTATGCACTGAGATATATTAACACTTACTGTATAGCTGTCTTTTCTGTATAAATTTGAAATTACAAGACGTCAAAAAGATAAGGCAGGAAGATGCAGGAAGTTGCTGTCGAAGTGGGGTTTTCTGTATAGCTGTCTTTTCTGTATAGCTGTCTTCAGCTCCAGCTCCAACCGATTCATACGTGCAAGAGCTGACAAAAAAGATAAGGCAGGAAGTTGCTGTCGAAGTGGAAGCAAAGGTAAACCAGAAGGTCTGCGCTGAAGTGGATGGCAAGATCAATCGGAAGGTCCAGGACAACTTGACATTGGCCAATGGACCTAGCTCTTAGACTTCTATTGCTTTGTCTATTTTAGTTATGTATAAAACTGCTGGTGGATTTGATGTATTGCTGGTGGATTTGAATTGTTGGTTTGGATTTTGATGTAGTTGCTTTTGGATTAGAATTGTTGTTGGTTTGTTTTATGGGAATTAAATATTCTGTTGGTGCATTTTTATTTGGTTACATTTATGGTGTTACAATAGGTAAAATGTGTGTTGCAATAGGCTATTATATTTATCACTGTATGTGTTGCATTAGATAATATTAGGTGTTGCAGTAGGTAATATTAGGTGTTACAATAGACCTTGAACAGTGAGCAGGTGGGCCCCACTGCAGGCACAAAAAGTGGGCCCCGCATGTGGCCCCTACCTAGAAGTGGGCCCCACATGTGGGCCCCACGTGGGGGTCCCACGTGGGGTCCCACGTGGGGATCCCACGTGTGGGCCCCACTGTTGTGCAAATTTGTATCATCTATTGTAACACACAAACTATGTTACTATAGAATGTTTAAGATGTTACTATAGAGGTTTTTTGCAACCACATTTGCTATGTTACCATAGGCTGTGGTTTTATGTTACCTTAGATACCTGTAGTTACTGCTGAGAACGTAACACAGCTTTGGTGTTACTATAGCCCAATTTTGGCCTATGGTAACTTTAAAACGGGTCTATGGTAACACAGTTTGGGGGTTGCTATAAGCAATCTATGGCGTAGTGAGGGATCAAGCCTCACGTAGTTCTTAGAAAACAAGTCATTATATAAGCCCATTCAATCCAAGCCCATAAATAGTCAAAGTTTATGTAGGAAGTATGGATCGAGAGTATACCTGAAATCAAGACAACAATAATAAAATACCGAAAAGTACGTTCGAGGCACGTGAATACCACGCTGTCCTTAAAACAGATAAGCCCATTTCGTATGGTGCTTGAAGGTTTGTTGGCTTCTGTCTCCCAGGATACAACGAATAAAGGTGATCTTAAGCACTTAAAGACCCGCCTTCTACGAACCGAACAAATACGCCTTCTATCTCACAGAAACCGAACCTAGAGCTCTAAGAAGAATGCAAGAAAATATGCAAAAGCTAATATAATTTTTTTGTGTGTAAAAACAATGGTGCAAGAGCCTCCTTATATAGGAGTACAAAATATGTAACTTACAAGACTAATCAATTTTGTAACCTCCACCACAATAATGATAATCAATATTATTTCATTAAAATAGGAGTTACAATATCATTAGTATAGAAGTTACAAAATCAAAATAATAAGTATACAATTCAAATTTATTCAAATATTCCAACAATTTATCAATGATTTGAATAATATCGTTTTCCTACAATCTCGCGGCATCTCCGCATTTCTTTCCATGATTTGAAGAATATCGTTTGAAGATATTTTCTGTTATTCGTTGATTGAGATTGATTTTTTTCTCGTTTCAGAGAGAGGATATGACTTAGTGGTTAAACAATTAATTATTAATCTGAATTAATAATTATTAAACGGAGAAATTTGGACTATGCCAAAACGTGGAAAAACACATTTTGTGTACTCGTATTTTGGGTGTCAGATCACTCACAATACTAGATTTTTAAGAGCATCTCCAAGGATATTAGATAAATTAATTAGCTAAAATATTATAAAATAAATTTTAGTTAAAATTTGTTGAACCTGTAAAGGAGTGTGCAATTCAAAGGTGTTAGCTATAATGATTAGCTAAAATTTAAAAGTAGTACATATAATGTAATGGATGGGTATAGGCTTGTAATTCGAGTCGGGCGGCTCGCGAGCCCGACTCGACTCGTTAAGTAAGGTTCGGCTCGACTCGAACTCGTAAACGAGTCGAGCTCGAACACAAGTTCGGGCTCGTTTAGTTAAATGAGTCGAGTCGAGTATGTGCCGAACCCGACTAAACTCAGCTCAAAACTCGAAAACCTGACTTGGCTCGAGCTCGAGCTTGTTTATAATTTCAAATAAAAAATTATTAAAATTTATTTTTATTATTTAAATAATGAAAATTATTTAAATTTTTTTAAATTTTTAATGTTTTTAATTGTTGAGCTCGCGACTATACCCGGCTCGGCTCGTTTAAACCCAACTCGATTGGCTCGCGAGTAAACCCGACTCGTCTCGTTCATTAAACGAATCGAGTTCGGTGAGAGATTTGAGCTCATTTATTTAAACGAGCGGCTCAGCTCGACTCGTTTATTTGATGACTCGAACTCGTTTAGTGAATACCTGACTCGGCTCGGCTCAACTCTAGTTACAGCCCTAGATGGGTATGAATTGATTTTAAAATCAATTTATTTAGTTTACAGGTCCATTCTCGTCTTCCAAATTTAACAATCATGAATGATGTTTTATAAAAATATACCTAATAGGAGAATATGCTTGGAGGATGATATTAGAAGCGGTTAGCTATATCAAAATGTCAACTAAGAGTTGTTTGCTAACCTATGCATCCCTGAAGATTACTCTAAACGCACCACTTCTATGCTGGACTTCAAACAGTTTCACAATATATGTACTAGCGTCAAAAATGAAAAATAAAAAGTTTCAATATTTTATCTTGCATCCGTCGCCAACTTTGAAAAATGAAAAAGAAACAAATATTTGTTAAGATTCAGAGAATTGACACGCGGTACTTGTAATTTATCTCTTCATGCATGAGTGTAAAGTACGTACACTAATACTATAGATAAGACCTTGGAGCAGGTGCAACTCTTTTCTTCTTGTTCAACACGTCTCTGACACTTAACGGTTTAGCTGTCACATTCACACGCACCTCTTCTTTCTTTTTCAAATCTATCATGTCACGCTTCTATTCGATTTTCGGTTTCCATACAACTTTTTGTGCATCACGTCCTTTTTAGCTTTATTTCACTTATTCCAATTACTTTTTCCTTCACTTCAAAAATCTTTAGTTACAATTTTTTTTATTTTTTATTACTTATGTTTAAATAACGAATTGCAAGAATAAATAATAATTTCAAAGCAGTGCATCTTCCGGAAATACTAAAATTCGAGAGAGTGTATAGATTTTGCTTAAAAAAATAGACTGAAGTTTGTCGATTTCTTGATAAAAAGAGCATATTCCTTAATTAAATAAATGGCGGCTTTTGTTACTTATTCAAATTACAATTTACAATTAGGACGTGGATTCATTCAAGATTTTGAAGAATTTTATGAATTTTGAAAATCTAGATGTATTCAGTTTGAAAATTTAAATAATTCATTAAAATCTGAAAATATATTTTTTAAAAAAATCTTTTGAAATCTTGAGATATTCTATCCGGATTTCATGTCAAATAACAATTTCAAATCTGTCAATTAAAATCAATAACAAATTTTAAAAATCCATCAACTATTATTAATCCGCTAAAATCTTTCAAAATTTAAAATGAATATAACCCGGATTGTAAATTCAAAATCGGACGCGTGAAATTGTATTTTCCTTCTACTATACCCGAACGATATTTCACTCCCCTTCCCATGCATAAAAGAAGAATCCTAATTAATTAACGTTAGATTTTTGGGAGCCAAAAATATAAAGATTTTTATACTAAATAATTTCCTAAAAAGCCTACAAAAAAGTAAGTATAATAGTAATTTTAAAAAAAAATCAAAAAGTAAGGGCGTTCGTTTCCTTAAATTCACTTGTATGTATCATTGTATCTATTAGTATCCGTATATGTATGAGTTTTGCCAAAACAAAGATGATAGTCCGTAAACTCCGATCAATATACATATACGTCATTGCCCTCATTCTCTTTTTAGCTTCCATCTATTACAATCTCTCCGGCGACTATATTTTCCGGCGACCTCTTCCCGAGCATACCTTACTTGCCACATCATCACCGCCGCTTCTCCCGCCGCCGCCGATTTCGCCAGTCTCAATTCTCTTCCCGGAGTGGCAAGTCCTCGTCGTACTCTCGCCGGAGAATAATTACACACATTTTAATGATATCTTTTGTATTTTTCAGAACAATGAGAAATCACCGGCTCATTTTTCCGGAAGCTTGCCGTTTCCGAACCGGAATTTATTGACCTGTGAGCTTCCGGCACGTGTTCGCCGGAGATTGCCGTTCACGGAGCCGACGTTGGTTAATTCATCGGTGATTAGGTATCCGGCGAGACAGACGCCGGCGCCGGACCTTCTCCGGTGGGATTTTATAGTGTACGATGTTTTGTTTACAACAAACGACGTCGTTGTGTTCGTAAAAGGTGTGAATAAGCGCCAAGGAGTTAACAGGACCCCACAGGAGTTTAATTGTGTGTTTAATGATGACGTGGCTAACGCAACCCGAACCTCCGTTACCAGTTCATTACAAGAAGTGTTTCGTTGTCAGCGTCCTGATTTACCGGCCGTGTCAACTCTGGTTAGAGTCTCGCTCCAATTTACAGCAGGTAAAAACGTGATGCCTTCTATTGCGTACGGCGACACTGTGCGCAATTTAACAGTCACAAAGCCAAAGTCGCTATTGTGCGCATGTACCATGGTTTACAACGTGGCCAAGTTTTTAAGGGAATGGGTAACTTATCATTCCGAAATTGGGGTTGATAAATTTATATTTTACGATAATGGGAGTGATGATGATTTATATGATGTTGTGAAGAAGCTTGTGAGGGACGGGTATGATATTAGTATGAATTTTTGGCTATGGCCGAAAACGCAAGAAGCTGGCTTCTCACATTGTGCGATTAGTAACAAAGATATGTGTAGTTGGATGTTGTTTACAGATGTGGATGAATTTGTTTTTGCCCGTGCGTGGTCTAACTCAACCGTTCCTTCGAAATCGATGTTACGATCATTTTTGCAAAACGCGGGTACTAAAGTTGGCCAGATAATGATCGGTTGTCACGAATTTGGACCTTCGAATCAGAAAGAGAATCCGGCATTAGGAGTAATGCAAGGGTATAATTGTCGTAAAAAGTCGGAAAATCGTCACAAGTCGATTGTGTTATTGGATGCCATTAGTGATTCTTTGCTTAATGTGATCCATCATTTTGATTTGAAGGTTGGTTACAAGTCGCGAAAGTTGAATGTACAAAATGTGGTTATAAATCACTATAAGTTTCAAGCCTGGCCTGAGTTCAAGGCTAAGTTTAGACGCAGGGTTTCGGCATATGTTGTAGACTGGACGCAAGCGCTGAACCCGAAATCAAACGATCGAGCACCGGGCCTCGGATATGCTGCGGTGGAACCGAAAGGGTGGCCGCAGAAGTTCTGTGAGGTGCATGACAATGAGTTAAAAGATATGGTAGAAAAATGGTTTGGAGTTACAACCTTAACTGGATACCGTATGATTTGGGAAAGACGATGAAGATGCATAATCGTCAAAACTCAAAATGTAACAAAAATAATATTACAGTACTAGAGTAGAAACAGTGGGAATGGCACCGGATGTTACCTTTGCATTTTCTTTTACTGATACTTTTGTATCTAGAAAGATTAGGAGTTTAGGATACAGCGATCTTTGCAATTTTTACGGGAATAAATCTTGGCATCATTACAAAATTCACTATAAAAATCACTACTTCCATTTCAGAAGTTATTAACTCATTTACTCATTTGTTCCAGTTGGACCTGGCATAACTCGACTTGGCTAGCTTAAAGCCTGAACTACACTACAACATAAAAACGAAACTTAATTAATATCTTACCTTTGGAATCAAGTAAAAATGACAGGTAAAAGTTCATGTATCTCTCCGTATTTCGTATAAGTTCGAAACTATATACCAAAAAAAGAACATTACTCATTTTTGTTGTTGATAGCCCACTCCAAAAAAGTCCGATACATTAAATAGAAAAAAAAAAGAAGAAAAAAAATCAGTCCTCAAATATCTTCTGTTTCCTTCTATATATAAACAAGTTCCTGTAAATGTTACACATTACAACTAAAAAATGGTTAAAACTTACAACGCTGCAATGCACATACAGAAGTTACTTGCACAGTAGTGCATGTCATAGCTGCAATGCTAGATCTGGCTGCTGGGGCGATACAACCCTAAACCCTGAATTAGGTGAGCTGGGTGCTTGGAGTCTGACATTAAGGTCCGGCTGTGCTGCTTCAGAAGATTGCAAGGGGTTTGAGCTTACTGCTTGCAAAGATTTTTTCCCTTCGGAATAGTGTCCAGAATGTAGTGTCGTCTCATTTTCTACACACTTGTGTTCTTCTGAATTAACTTGGTCTGCTAGAGCAGAAGGAGATGTCAACTCACTTTTAGGGACCACGCATGGCAGCTGTGAAGCTTCTTCTAGACCAGAATGTCCGCCAGCCATTTCTGGTAGTACCAGCCCCATTTGGGATGGGAAACTGCACCCAAACACACCGTTCAAGCCATTTCTCCCAGCATGAAATACAGTTTTATTCGGAGTATGGAAGCTCTGTCCAGGTCTAATTCCAGAAAGTGGTGTACCTTGCGATACAGCCGACTCATTCTGGCAACTTATTCTTCTGTTTAATTCTTCCAAATTTTCTCTGTCTTGAAACCCAGATGCAACTACTGGATTTACACCTGATGTAGATGGATTGACTGGACTTTTATTCTTTACCTCACACGCCGAACTACATGAAGATTTCTGTCTTTCAAATGAGGACAAAAGTGACCGTGTTGGCGCTTCCCTTTCTCCGACATAACCAGGTCCAAACTTCACTCCTGGGGGTAAAACACTTGCCAGCTTTTTGGAAGCAATATTCCACACAACTGGCCCAAGATTTGCTGCAAATCGAGCTACGCTTCTTGCATAACTATGCTCCATATGCAGACCTACCTGAAGTGCAGATAAGATCATTTAGTTTTTAACAATTAGCCAAGAACGTATTGATGTATCGATCAATGTGTCTCAGGGATAAACAGCAGTTCAACATCTGTCCTATATTAATAAAAAAAGGTAGTTCTAGTCCTAAAAGATGTAAATACAATTGCCTAAATCATCATAAAAGAAATGTAATCCGAAATGTAAATATCCAACTCTATTAAGGTGAGCAATATAGAATGTCATATAAGATCGGTCATACCGGCATTAACTGCTTTGTATCTCTGCCAAAATCAGACAACAACGATGGCTCATGGCCAAATGATGTAGGGTGAAACTGCTTGTAGGTCTCACGCCTTGTCTCATCAATCAATAGAAGTTTCTTACCATACTTCATATCGGCTCGCAAAATGTAACCTGCACGAAGAGTTAAAAACATAAAGCAACAAGTTTAGGAGTTTTATAATTTATAATATTGCCACTCTCCTAAAATATAAATATAAAAACGGATTACAAAAATGAAAAAACAAAAAATTAAATTTTGTGAAATAAGCACAAACTATCAATTGATTCTTGAGCATACTATGTTTTTATTTGGAGCTTTCTAAGATAAAAGGCATAATTTTTTTTTAAAGTAAATCTAGGCACACAGATTTATTTAGAAACTACTGGGAGGGGGCCAGGGGGGTCAAAAGAGAGAGTTATTTCTGCACCTGGAAATTCATCATTCCAGTCAGCCAACCACTCAGAGTAGTTTCCACCATTGCGTGAACGGTGGGACGAGAGTGCAGCATTAGTTGTCTGAAACTTATATGACACAGGCGCTCTTCTCAAATTGTAAGCGCTAGACCCATTTGTGTTTTCTTCTGCAGTTACAAGAGCCAGTGATTCTGTAGCTGCAAGAGCCGGTGATTCTGCAGCTGCAAGAGCCGGTGATTCTGCAGCTGCAAGAGCTGAGGGCCATGCCAAGAAAAAAGGTCAGCATACTTAAATAGATAAAATTTTCAATTCACTTTAAATTACAAATTTCATTTTTCTGTAAAAGGGAGCTCTCGTGGGGAGAACATTCTGCTACTCTACATGTATCCCCGTGTTGGTGGTCAAAAGGAGTATTTTTCTATTATATTGAATTAATAATAACCAAACATTTATTTTAGGAAAAACATTTGTAATCAAACATAGGAGTTCAAACAAATCTTTCGATCTTAATTACCAATACTGTTAACTTACAAAATTTAACTTAAACCCTATAAGTGCCGTACTTTAAATATGTAAAAAAAAATGCCTAAAAACAGCTAGCATTATCTATTTATAAAGTTCAAAAAATTTCTGTACAAGCAACTGTCAAATCAAAGGAACTAAACAAGATAAACCAATTTCTATTTTACTAAGAAATGTTTATTGTAGTATTGTATTTCACTTTGACTTTCGGTGCTAGATAGAAGAAAAAGGAAAAGAGAGCAAGAGGACAAACTCAGGGTACACGATCGATAACCCTGGGTTCTAAATGCCTCCTCTCTTGGCAAGAGTTGCACCTGATGAGGTCTCAGGACCATTGTTACTGATGGATGTAGTAAGGGGCGGCTTTTTCAGGTGTTTACTTGGTGGCCTGCCTCTTCTTACAACTTTCGGTCGCAGTTCACCATCATCACCTTCATGCCTTAAATTCTCAAAGTCGCGTTTTGCCAGTTCTTGTATGGACCTTGCCTGCATAACGTAACCCATGACTCAGAATATATTGGAACGAATTTGGATAATCAAAAAATAACTCAACTGACATTTGGCCATACCTGCCGGAAGTAAACAGTGTCTGATGAGTTATACTGCATTGCGTTCGAACAGATCAAGAGCACATCTGCCTGATAACAAACAGCACAATGTTAAAGCAACAATTATTTTTTTTGATCTTGAAAAACCTAGATAAAAAACTATCTCAAAAAAAGGATTATTATAAATTACAGCTCAGGCAGATAAGACATCATAGTGAAATAATATTTTGAATCCATCCCAAAGATATAACCTACCCTACTTGATGGTATTAACATGTTTTCAAATTCGTCTCAAAACCGAACAAGGGTGCACTTAAACAGGAATGGACATCTTGTCAATTTAGCTCTGACAGAAGATGAGATGGCAAAAGTGAGAACTATTATGTATTATGTGTTGAATTCTAGATTCACAACAAGTTCATAAGTATAATTTATCCTAGCATATTATAAAAAAAAATCACAGTACAAGTATTTAGGTGGTGACCATCTGTCATATGCCACAATTCCAAAACATTCATCTCTCTCAGTGCAAAACCAGAGACTCAGAGAGTCGAATCAGTACATCGTTATAAACTAAAACCAACTACTACTTCATTAACAGCACTCAGAAATATATATATTCCAGACGAATCTGTATTTTGCAAAATCATAAGCTACTGAATCCCATCGACTAAACTTTACGAACAACAATAGGATTGGAAGGCTGTTCAAGTTTTCTTGTGATAGTACTGCCCATAGCAAGGAGCTGCCACAAGCACTAGCTTACAACTTCACTTGTTATCTCATTGCAAGTGGTTCTAACAATACGACTAAAACTAAAACAATGACAAAACTATTTTAACAAAAAATTATAAAAAGAAAATGTATTGTAGTTGAGTCCTAATTAATCAACCTGTTAGACAACCATGTCTAGTACTTGACTAAATACGTGGAATCAAATAAAACTATTACACTAAGAACTTCCACATTTTAATTAAATGGCAATTGAAGTCCTCGCAGTGCAATGTCTTTGCAACGTAGCAAAACATAATAGAAACAAGTATTCTCAATATTTCTACTTCCATCTAAACAGAATAATGATTAACTTGACATGTCAACCTCAGATCGAACAGAATGCAATTAACTACTCAGGCACAGCTGATGAAGTGCATAAAAGCTGGAGCACGTGGACGTGAAGGATTCTCAGGACTCTTAAATTGACAAAATGGTTTCAGGACAAACACTACAGGACATTTTTACAAACTTGGACCCAAAAAAAAGTTTCAGCCCAAAAAAACGTTGCATTTGAGCAAAGTCTGCAACTGCAGTAATCAGAACAAGTTACTTAACAGGACGCACTAAAACATTTCAAACAGAATATCGGTAACAAACCTCCAATTGTTCCAGGTTGGAGTACAATCCGGCATCAAGTTTTCTCCTCACTGTCCCAAAATCCATTGGATGCTCGATAATTTCATTGTAATCCGGGAGCTACAGAGAATACAAAAGATCACTCAACAAACAATATTCATAAATAACCAAACAAAAACACATCAATTCATAAAACAAAAAAGACCTCATTAGGATCAACTGGCTCGGAAAATACACCATAAGTGTCCTTCCTGCAGTTAAATTCCGCAAACCAACAACACTAACATTAACATTAACATCAAAACCCAGAACAGTAGAGGGTAAAAAGAACAACAATATAACATACTTTTGCAGCCTATCAAGAATGAAAACCAACAACTTTTTGTCTAGCAAAGGAGTTGTGGGTCCAGTCTCCAATGATGAGCCTGTCAATCCATACATAATCCAAACAAACTCCATTAATTTAACTCAAAACTCCCAACATATAAGTTGAACAAGATATCAGAATTGTACCATGTAAAGTGTCAGTAGCTTTACCAACATTTTCTTGCTGCAAAAACAATCCAATAGCACAAGTTCAAATTAAAATTACTAGAAAAGTATTAAAGACAAGACAAAAATTATGAACTTTAGGGTATATTAATTAATAAAAAATCAGAAATAAAAAAGTTGTCAAACTACAAAAAATCAATAATCAATAATAAAATAATATTAATAAGTATAAAAATGGCAAGTGAGTGGTGTACGATGAAAAGAAAAATAGGCAAGTACAAGTACAGGGCAGAAAGGCGTTGACCAAGTCAACTCCATATAATCCAACCAGATCTTGGAATTTGACAAAGCCACAATAAAAAGGGAAACGCGCGAAAATCAAGAATGGTTTAAAATAGGCAAAACATAAAAATTCAAACTTTACAAAATAAAGGGCTTAATTATAAAGACTGACCTGCTCTGCTGACATCAAATCACCGTCAGCAGATCTACTAGTAATGATTATGTTGTTGGTGTTTGTCTCGGGACTATCAAAATGTTGTTGTGGACTGGATTGAGGTAAGCGAACTACGAGTTTGACTTTCTTCTGTTGTCTTTCGTCGTCATCGTCGGAGGGTGAGTCCGGTGGGTGAGTTGATTTGACGGGGAGATTTGGGCTTATGGGTTTTTGATGTTTTAAGGAGGGCCGCCCTTTTTTCTTCTTGGGCTTGTTCATTTCCGGTGAGGGTAGTGTTGATTGTTGTGGTGGTGGTGGTGGTGGTAAGGTTGGTGATGATACCTTACCCATTCTTCGGGTTTTTTGTTTTACTTTTTTAGGTTTTATTTCCAGCCTTCCAAACAGCCCTTAGTGTTCTCTCTCTTTTTTCCCTTTTTTTTTTATTATTATTTTTTAAATAATAAAGTTGGGTGGGTTAGTTCTTCGTGGCTCGGGGTCATGTTCCTTGTAGAACCCTTGCCTAAGAGAATTCTATCTTATTTTCTAAAATAATATATATTTATTATATGAAGGTCATGGGTAAAGTTGTCCAAAAACAAAGAATACATAATTTAGAGCTAATTAATATTTGATTAACGATAATAATCATGCATCGATATCGATCACAAAATTCTCCATCATCATCATAAAATTTCCCCAATTATTTTTATCAATTTTTGTGAAAATATTCAAGTTATTGTATAAACACAGTATCATATAATAGTGTTCAGCAGTTGAACATTTAAATACAAGTAAGTTCAGTTACATAACTTTAAAATTTATGTGTTTCATTTCAAATTCGATTGCATGACTATTATGTTCACCGGTAGAACACGAAAGTTATGGTATTAAAATAATGTGAATAACATTGTTCAACAGCTGAACATTATAAAAAGTGATTGGTCCAGATCCACCGGGGGATATCCCTCTGCTCTCAATGTTTCACGGTGCCTCAATGTTTCATTGAGGGCGGTTGTTTTTAAATAAATAATTAAAAATAGAATAATACTAGAAAAAAATATAAAATTCATCACAAAAATTGTGGGCATGTTTTTATGGATATGTATAAATTTAAATTCAAATTTTGCATAATTTTCTATTTTTATTTAATTTTTCAGGTAAATTTACAATAATAATAAACATCCCCCTGCCCTCAATGTTTCATTGAGGGTGTTCGTTTAAAAAAATTAATTTAAAAATATATAAAAAACAAAATTAAAATTAAAATTAATACACACCCAAGCAATCATAATAACTATTTTTCTGATGAATGTTACCTTATTTCAACTAATTTTCTAATAATTGAATTTTTTTTTTTACTCATTTTTAACTAGTTTGTAAATTTCCTTAAAAATTAAATAAAATAGAAAAAAGGTGAAAATTAAATTTAAAATTTATACACACAAAAGTAATCGTAGTTACCATTTTTGTGACGAATTTTACCTTATTTTCATTAATTTTCTAATTGTTGAATTTTTTTCACTCATTTTAACTACTTTGTAGATTTTAACTACTTTGAATTTAAATCCATACACACCAAAGTAATCGTACTCACTATAAACACTATCAACTACAAAAGGATTCAAAGATTTTAGTTATATAAGAGAAATATTAGAAATTTTAAAGTTTAGGGGTTACCCTAACCCCTAAACCCTAAATCCTAAACCCTAAATCTTATACCCTAAATTAAATTTAAATTTCATATACACACAAGTAATCGTAGTTATCATTTTTGTGACGAATTTTACCTCATTTTCATTAATTTTCTAATTGTTGATTTTTTTAACTTATTTTAACTACTTTGTAGATTACTTGAAAATTTAAAAACAAATTGTAAAAAAACAAAATTTGAATTTAAATTCATACTCACTATAAACACTATCAACTACAAAGGGCCGAGATTCAAAGATTTTAATTATATAAGAGAAAAACTAGAAATTTTAAAGTTTAATGGTTACCCTAACTCCTAAATCCTAAATCATATACCCTATACCTTATACTCTAAATTTATACATATCCAAGTAATCGTACTCACTCACTATTAACACTATAAGACAACTAGAAATAGTAGTAGTAATAACAATGTAAGTAATGATTCGAGGAGAATAAACAGGGTTCAACACCTCAATGTTTCGTTACGCGCAGTCACTTTGAAAAAACTAAATAAAATATAAGAAAAGAAAATTTTTGAATTTAAATTCATACACACCAAAGTAATCATTCTCACTACAAACACTATAAGACAACTAAAAAAAGTAGTAGTAGCAGTGGAGGTACGGATACTTGCGAAAGAATAAGAAACATTGTCCAACAACTCAAATAAAGCTTTAAACAATGACAATGTTATAGATAGCACCAGAGATCAAATAAAATGGTACACATCATGCCTAATCAACTAATCAATTACAAAAAGATTCAAAGATTTTGGTTATATAAGAAAAATATTAGAAATTTTAAAGTTTAGGGGTTACCCTAACCCCTAACCCCTAAATCATATACCCTAAATTCTAAACTTTGTACCCTATGCCTTAAATTCATACACACCCAAGTAATCGTACTCACTCACTATTAACACTATAAGAGCATCTCCAATGAGTTAAAACCCTTAGCTAAAAATCTAGTTGACATACCAAAAATAATTTGTTTACATAATTTGTAAAAAATTGAGCACTCCAATGGGACAAAGCTCTTGTCTATAATTTTAGCCAACCCCTTCTCGTTGACTATATTTGTCGATCATCTAGGGACCTGTAACATAATTCCACCTCATTAGTTACCACATTGAGATAATATATTCTATTTATAATAACTTGAAATAATTATAACATAATATTTTTAGAATATAACCAACCATTATAACCAATAACATTGGAGTACATTGTCTTATAGGTTCAACAAATTTTAAGCGATTGTCTATTTATTTGAATATAGCTAACCAATTTACATAACACCGTTGGAGATGCTCTAAGACTACTAAAATAGCGGTAGTAGTAGTAGTAGCAATGTAAGTAATGATTCTAAGGAGAGAAGAAGAAACGAGGTCTAACAACTCAATGTTTCATTACGTGCAGTCACTTTGAAAAATTAAATAAAAATATACAAAAAGGAAAATTTTGAATTTAAAATCATACACACCAAAATAATTACTATTTTTGTGACGAATGTTATCTTATTTTCAATAATTTTCTAATTATTTGATTTTTCTACCCGTTTTTAACTAGTTTGTAGAATTACTCAAAAAATTAAATAAAAATAGAAAAATAAAAATAAAATTGCAACTTATTATTAAAATAGAAGACAAATAAAAGGATTAGTAATAATAGTAGCAATGTAAGTTTTTATATAATATAGAATGAAATATTTGGGAAACAATGGATATTATAATAGTTTTTAATCAAAAAAAGAATAATATAATAAACGGAGAGAAGTAATGTAAGTAATGATTTTAAGGAGAGAAGAAGAAACGGGGTCTAACAACTCAATGTTTCATTACGGACAGTCACTTTAAAAATTAAATAAAAATATAAAAAAGGAAACTTTTGAATTTAAATTCATTCACACCAAAATAATTACTATTTTTGTGACGAATGTTACCTTATTTTTATTAATTTTCTAATTATTCGATTTTTTCGCCCGTTTTTAACTAGTTTGTAGAATTACTCAAAATTTAAATAAAAATAGGAAAAATAAAATAAATTTGCAACTTACTATGAAAATATAAGACAAATAAAAGCATTAGTAATAATAGTATCAATGTAAGTTTTGATATAATATAAAATGAAATATTTGGGAAAAATGGATATTATAATAGTTTTTAATAAAAAAAGAATAATAGAATAAATAGCAATATTAAATGAAATAATTGAATAAAATGGATATTATAATATTTTTTGATTAAAAAATGGAAAAATAATATTTTAATATTAATAAAAAAGTCGATATTAAAATAAGAAAAAAATTAAAAGTCGATATTTTAATTTACAAGTATCCAGAAAAAACATGCCCACTATTTTTATGATGAATGTTATATTTTTTTCTAGTATTCTTCTATTTTTAATTATTTGTTTTAAAACGTACGCCCTCAATGAAACATTGAGGACACCCTCAATGAAACATTGAGGGCGCACAGTTTTAGATAATTTGTAAATTTACATGAAAAATTAAATAAAAATAGAAAATTGTACAAAATTTGAATTTAAATTTATACGCATCTAGAAAAACATTCCCACTATTTTTGTGCTGAATGTTATATTTTTTCAAGTATTCTTCTATTTTTAATTATTTATTTAAAAACGTACGCTCTCAATAAAACATTGAGACACCCTCAATGAAACATTGAGGGCGGGGGGATATCCAACGGGGGCTGTGGAATGTCCCCCTTATAAAAATAATCAAGTTCACTTGTAGAACTCAGTGGAAAAAAGTAAGTTCAGTTTTAGAACTTTGAAGTTCATATGCATAACTTTTAAAATTCAGTTGCAGAACACTGTATTTATACTATGAAACAAAATAAGTTCGGCAGTAGAATCCTTTTATTCCAACAATACCCTTATAAGATTTTGTATATAAAAATGAGTTGAATCTGAATAGTTGATCTAGTAATAATCCAACGACTTATAACAGTTCTAAAGTTTTTTTTAGTGATTGGTTCTCTCTTGAGCCTAACCCTCGTGGCTCGTGCGTAAAATTAGTAATACTAGCATAATAACCCGTGCAATGCATGAGTTTTTCCTATAACAGTGTTTAAATTAACATCACGATATTTATACTAAAAAAATATTAGTCTAATGTTTTATTATAAAATATTAGTGCAATTCAAAAACTTTTTACTCATAATGTGCGTTATTAAACTTAATATGACCGTGAGCCATATAAATCCTCTCGTACATGATCATTTCAAAAGCACATACACTACACTCAATAAATATTCCGGAAAGAAGGGTTTGTCCAACATATTGTTGATTCTTCTTAGGCTCATGATTATTCACATTACCTCAATTGCTAAGTTTAATATTCTTGAAATGTGTTTAAAATATTATAAATTTTCAGATTTTATCCATAAAATTAATTGCGTTTTTATCCGGATCTCTTAAAAAGCCCGGGTTTTTATCCGAGCCGAATCGGGTTTTATCCGGGATTTTTGAACGCCTGGGCTTTATCCGGGTTTTTCAAAAGCTTGAGATTTTAACCGGGCTTTTCTGGCTTCGGGTCGAGCCGAGCTTGATGAAAAATAATAGGCCCATTTAAGGCCCTCGGGCCGGGCCGAACCGGGCCGGACTTTTTTCAAGCCGGGATTTTTGGGCTTTTTTCCGGATCGAATCTGGCTGAATTTCAGACTTTAGGCTTTTTGAACATCTTTGGATACGATAGCTGTTTTTTGGTATTTCATGTTTTTACTTAATTATCCTTACTTATTTATAAAAAAATTATTAAATAAAAAATTATCTATTTATAACGAATTAACTCAATTTGTTTTAAATTAAAAAAGTGAATTATTAATACTACTGTATTTAGATTATAATTGTGTAATATATGACAATGTTAAATTAAGTAAAAAATATATTTAGATTAAAATTATTAACTAACCATGATTAGTATAGTAGGATTGGTCTAAAATTTAGAAATGGTATCTATTTATATTATTTATTATGATTGGTCTAAAATTTAAAAATTGATTCTAGACTAAATTATAACCGAAGAATAATTTATTCGCACATTAGTGGCTAAATTATTATTCGTGTCAATGTGATGGCTAAATGTTTTTAAAGTAGTCATATAGGCCGACAAAACGGATGAAGCTGAGTTGCAAAGCACAACAGTGTAGCTCAACAGCGTGTATCGACAAGGTCGTGTAGCTGACAAATCCATCGGTCCACTTGAGATCAAGATAGTAGATAGAGGTACTTTTAATGAACTGATGGTACGCCATTAGCTTAGGTGCTTCCATGAGCCAGTACAAGACTCCTCGTTTTGTGAAGATTGCGCCAATTCTGGATCTTTTGAACTCAAAGGTTGATCTTCCATGAGATGTATGATAAGCTCGACGACACATGCGATTAGGAAAGTGATAATTTTAAAAAAAATGCAGAGAAAGTGACTGAGATAATACGAGCCTCTGGTTTTATTTGTTGTGAGAGGATTATATTTGTTCTTAATTTCATTAAGGGTGTGCTATGTCAATGGCTTCCAGACCCACTGGTCATGGTCGTAGGGAAAGCGAAAAAGCATAGAACATGGCAACCAAAAAAGAAATTGCTTAATAGATGTGAGAAATTGCTTAATAGAACACTCCATAGTCATCAATTGTTTAATAGATGTGAGAGTTCTAGGGTTTTGAATCCCCAATTCTGAAAAGGGGATTATATTAAAGATAACAAAGCTGTTGAAATTAGATTAGACTTTTTTACCCTCATTTCCGTTATATTTAAACGGATCAACTAACAGAACTGACACGGAGCCACTATTATGGCTAATTTAAAAACATTTAGCCATCACATTGACACAAATAATAATTTAGCCATTAAGATGCGAATACATTATTCTTCAGTATGCATAATGCAATTTAGTCTTGATTTTAATTGGTCTTAAGATAATTTATATTTTTTAATTGATAATTTATATTTTCTAATTGATTTAAATTTTAGGAATGAAATCTGATAGAGGATGATTACTTGCACTTTGTTAATGAGAAAAGTATTTAAAAGGAAAAGGGGATAAATCGGAAAAATAAAAAACGTTGCGTTGATTCCTGCTCTCCAAATCCAAATCCCGTTTCGATCCGTGCCGATCTAAACCATCATCATCATCATCATTTCTAATTCCACGATTCATTCGATTTCCGACTGCATCGAATATTTGAATCGTTGATTTTCCATATACGATGGCTGGGCTAGACCTGTTCGATGCGTACTTCAGGAGAGCTGATTTGGATCAGGACGGAAGAATTAGTGGTGCTGAAGCTGTTTCTTTCTTCCAAGCTTCCAATTTATCCAAACAAGTCCTTGCTCAGGTATGTATTCTCCTCTCTTTCTTATTTATCAATTTTCAATGCCAATTTGTGTGAATTATGTTAATTAGCATGGTTACTATTAACTCCACTCCTCATTGTTACTGCTCAACACTTGTTTGTCTAAACTTGAAATGTATGAAATTGAATTGAGATTAGCATGGTTGATTGTTTAGAGTTTAGGTTTTGTTTCGACAAGTCTAGATTTTCGTATGTAGTTTGATAGGACTCGTTTAGGGATACAATGATCCTCATCACCAAAACTCATTGTGATCCAAATCTGCTTTATGTAACTATGCATATAACAACTCTACGTTTTAATCACATAAACCACAAACACCGAATATCCTCATAGTAAACCATTGAAAGGGCCTTAGGTGTATATCCTTGACGAGTTTTTTATTCCATGATTTATGCCTCAAACTCATGAAGATGCCTTAATTAGTTCTGATTCCGAAAAAACGAAGTGTTATTATCTTTTTGTTCACATGTCATAATTAAGAGGCTTCTGATGAAGTTTCAAATGTCCTTTGAGACCTTGCGATATGAGCTCTTGAAACTACCTGATTGCAGATATGGATGCATGCTGATCAGAACCATACAGGCTTTCTTGGTCGTGCGGAATTTTACAATGCCCTTAAACTGGTAACTGTGGCTCAGAGTAAGCGTGACCTAACACCAGATATTGTCAAGGCAGCATTATATGGTCCAGCTTCAGCTAAAATCCCTGCTCCACAAATTAACCTTGCAGCTCTATCTGCACCTCAAACAAATGCAAGGCCTCATGCCAACCAAATCTCCCCTTCTCTACCCCAGACACAAAATTTTGGCTTCAGAAGACCAATACCCCCAACTTCAGGCATGAGTCAGCAGTATTCCCCCTACCAAGCCAATCAGTCCATGAGGCCTCCGGCTCCTATGCCATCTGGTACTGCTCCACGCCCGCTGCAAGGTGTGGCAGGTCCTAATTATCCTGGCGGTGGTGGTATAACTGGTCCTCCTGTCTCAACAAACCTTTCGAGTGATTGGCTTGGCGGTCAAAGTGGTGTGTCTCCAACTCCAACATCATCTCAACTACCTAGCGGAGGTATTAGCCCGTCCATTCCCTCATATGGACAAAAATTACCTGATCCAGTTTCGACTCCTAAAACACCAGCTAGTCTAGGAAATGGTTTTCCTTCTAACTCAATGTTTGGAGGTGATATGTTTTCTGGCAACCAGTCGGCACCGAAGCAAGCTTCTTCTGCGCCGACATATGCTGCTAATACCGGACCTTCCTCTTCAGCCGGTGCTCCAGTAACATCTGGGCCACAACCTTCAGCTAAGCTTGATCCACTTGAGTCTTTGAATGCTTTCACAAGACAATCTGCAGGAGGTATGTCTACAAGTCAGCCAGGTTCAAAACCTAACCAGCAGCTTCCTACTCAGAATAATATCGCACCTGGTTCATCTGCAATGCCAGTAGACACAGGCAATTCTGCTTCCACCCAGCCCCAACCTTCTTGGCCGAAAATGACCCGTGCTGGTATACAAAGATATCATAAAGTCTTTGTGGAAGTGGACACTGATAGAGATGGGAGAATCACTGGTGAACAAGCGCGCAACTTATTCTTGAGCTGGAGATTGCCAAGAGGTAATTTATGTTCGTATAAAGTTCAGAGGACCATCGGAATGCCAATAAATCCCATATATTAATATGGTTCCAGTATTATACTAAAAATTAAGAAGTGGGGACCTCAAATAATTTTATTATTGTTAAGGTCAAGTGCACATTTATGTTATCCTACATTTTCTTTATAAATCTTACAGAAATGTTTGGCTGTTTGATGTTAATTTGACTGTACATATAGAATTGTTAGTTGTTCTTGGTTGTGTCTCCATCATCAAGATTTTCTGAAATTCTTATGTTGGCCTGTGTCCTGTAACATACTTGATTTGAGTTGGTTGCTCGTTTGGTTTTGTGCATGAGTAAGGTCGGTCTGTACTTTTGTTTTTTGTTTTACCATACCTGTTATTTTTTTCAGGGCAGGATATTTCTAATGAAAAATGATCGTCACTAATTTTAGTTTTGTCCTTTTCCAGAGGTCTTGAAACAGGTTTGGGACTTGTCAGATCAAGATAATGATAGCATGCTTTCCTTGAGGGAGTTTTGCGTTGCTCTCTACCTAATGGAACGATATAGGGAAGGGCAACTTCTTCCAGAGACACTTCCTAATAGCGTGATGCTCGACGAAACTTTGTTATCACTGGCAGGACCACCAGCTGCTTCTTATGGAAGCACCACATGGGGATCTGCTTCTGGTATCCATCGATGTTCACCTAGTATTGATTATTGAGAAACAGAATCACAACATTCCTTTAAACTAAAAATACTCTGCAACCTTTTACATTGTGCATGGATTCTGGTACAAATGTACAAAAGATGCAATTTGCAAAGAATTACTTCTGATCCTTTATAATATCAAGGATTGCTGAGCTTCATGGCCCTTGGGGGTTTCAGTCTTTTTACATTATTTGCATGAGATTGATTAACTTATCTTAACCATGTTTAGGTATGAGACCACAAGGGCCTGGTCCCCAACCAGTGAACCCTGCTGCTTCAAGGACTCCTATGCAATCAGGATTTTCTAATCAGCAGAATACTGGAGTGCCCTCAATGGAGAAGTCTCAGATGTCCCAACAGAGTAACGGGTTGCACAATTCAGCTGATGTGAAAAATTCCGAGGAATCTGAAACTGAGAACACGGTATATTTAAATATTGCTAATTTTTATTAAGTGATCGAAACTATTTCTATAAACTTATGTTGAATTTACAAATCTACAGAAGTAGCAAAATAGTGTGACGTAGTGCAAGTTATGATCAATTCCGGAAACTTGGGCTCTAGGCCATTTGTGCAGATATTTTTATTTTTTTGCCAATTGTTAATTTCCTTAAAAACATTATGTTGGTCTAGTTTTGTTTTATCGAAGTGTAGGCGTATATTTATATATGATATATGTTTCGGTGTGATTTTGATACTGATTTAGTGTGTAAAGTGTTTGTTTCTTATTCTGACTTTATTCACTTACATGGAAGATTGAAAATAAAGAGAAAATGCTTCTGGATTCGAGAGAGAAAATGGTGTTCTATCGTGAAAAAATGCAGGACCTTGTAAGTTATCTTTATATATGAGCTTTAGCCCATCCTTAGTTGTCATTGTGCAGCTTTTTCATAGAAATTCAGGTTCAATTATGTAATTTTTTTAGTCCACTCTCTTCTTTCTTATGTTTTATTAGTTCTGTTATTTATGGTGATCCTGTTCCAGGTTTTGTTTAAAAGCAGATGTGACAATCGACTTAATGAGATCACAGAAAGGGCTCTAGCTGATAAGCGTGAGGTGAACTCTAGAATTCTGGAATAGTAGTGGCCTTGCGTGTTCAAATAATACCTTTGTTTACTCACCAATTTACTATACTGTTTCAGGCTGAATTACTTGGTAAGAAATATGAAGAGAAGTACAAACAGGTTGCTGAGATCGCCTCAAAACTTACTATTGAAGAGGCTGCTTTTCGTGAAATTCAGGTGATTTTATTATTATTATATATATAGTATATAAAAGATATAGAAGATTTTTGTCTCTTGAACTGCCAAACCTTGCAGAGTATTCATTGTTGATTGTAAGATATTCGTAAGAGCAACTTAAAATTTATTAAATATTGTATCAAATTATTGGATGATGCAGTGAAGGTATTCTTTTTTGTTTCTCTATTGTATTGCCTATTGTGACCATTTGACTCTCAAACCAATGCACATGTGCTGAGATATGTCTCTTTGAGTATCTGTTGAGTCCCCCCTTTGGTTTCTCGTACAACATGAGGTTTGCATTTTAATTTCATCTTCCATTTATGGTCCATGTAGGAGAGAAAGATGGAATATAATCAGGCGATTATTAAAATGCAACAAGGTGGTAGTGCAGATGGTATCCTCCAGGTGAATACCAATACATGCCTGTCATGTGCTTCAGGAACATATGCTAAAATAATAAGTTTATATTTAAAATGAGAATCTTCTGTTGGATTGTACAGGTTCGTGCTGATCGGTTACAATCAGATCTCGAGGAGCTATTGAAGGCGTTGGCTGAACGTTGTAAGAGACATGGAGTTCAAATCAAGTCAGCTGCAGTGATTGAACTTCCCAAGGGTATGTTTGCATCCTCTTTGTTTTATTTTGACTTTTTTTTCCATGTAGTTTCTAGGTCTCGTATGAAGTGCAGTGTCACAATCTTTTTAGTTTTTACTATTAGGTTTCCATTATGTTATTAGTGTAGAATTCTCCATCATTCCAAGTATTTACTTTGAATCGATATCTTTTATATTTTTATAGTTCTCTGCTCTATATGTTGGAAATTTCAACAATTCACAACATTGTAATGTACTTGTTGGCATATAAGATAAGTGATTCTGGTGGCAGTGTTTATTCATCAGTCAAATGATTATTGTACAGTTATTTTAGTTCTACCTGTTATTTTCTTTTAATTTACAGTTATTTCAGTAACAAATTCAGGTGACTTTTTTCAGTAATTGGACTCACTTCTGTTTCATGCTGATTATAATTTTAGGGTGGCAGCCTGGAATCCCAGAAGTCTCGTCTGTCTGGGATGAAGAATGGGACAAGTTTGACGATGAAGGTACTTCTTTTTGGTGTTTCCCTTGTTTACTTGCTTATGCTTACCTGTTTATTTAGTAAATAATGACTATTCTTTTATCTTTCAGGATTTTCATTTGATGTTTTGGCGCCAGCAGATGTCAAGTCTGTATCCCCTCATAATGAAATATCTTCTCCTAATGAAGTTTTTTCGCCTGATACTCTATCGAATATTGATGACAAGTCAGAGAAGCTTTTCAATCAAGGCGAAGATACAACCGAGAATGAATCGGCTTACAACCATAGTGGAGAAATGTTCATGAAAAGTCCTACTGGAAGTCCAACAAGGCAAACCGAATTTGAAAGCCCATCTCGTGACGATTCAGATGGCCATTTTAGAAAGAGCTTTGAAGCAGACACTGAAACTCAAAGGTATGGTGTCATCTATCTGTATGGTTTTGTTCTGTTCTTTACGGCTGTTTGATAAGTCTATTTGTTTTGTTTGCTTCTTCCTTATTATGGTATTATTATGGGGCTTTTGAGCTTTTTTAATTCTGAGCAGGAGCTTTGATGAACCAACGTGGGGCACCTTTGACAATAACGACGATACAGATTCAGTGTGGGGCTTTAGCTCTATGAATGCCAAGGTGAGTGTGTCTTCTAGATTCCCATTTATGCCCTTGTTATATTGTGTTCTAAGCAAGGTTGTAAAAATCGGAAATCAGATTGGCTTAGTTTTATTTCGAAAAAAGGAGCATGCAGAACTCGGAGAGTATTCAGAATGCGTACTCAGAAAATTAATTGGATATTGTTTATCTAATTTTCTCTCATATTAAATTCATTTTATTCAAATTTTTGTGTACATGGGTTAAAATTTTAAACTTACAGTATTATAATTTTGGTTATATAAAATATTATTATATGTTAATAATAATTATTGAGTGATATAATAATTTAATAACACATGAGCAATAATAGAATTCAAATATAAATCACCTGCTTGATAAGTTTAAAACAAAAGCATGAAAAATTGAGAAAGTCAAACCCGATTTTGACTTGAGTACTCGGAGTCAAACCAAGTTTTGACCGTTTCTTTACAAAATCGGTTTTGAACCCGATTACTCGAGACTCGCATAGGACGAGGGGTTAAAAACGAGTATTCGGCTGAGTTAACCGTTTCTTAGAAGATGTTCTAAGAAGAGGCATGAGAATGCACAATACGGGGATATGGTAATTCAGCAAATTAAAAAATAGGGCATGGTCAAATTGACCAATATTTGACCAAAAATTAGAAACTATACATTTATCATTTTTAAAAACTGAAAATTACAATTTAAAATAATATAATATGTACAAATTTCAGTCAAATTTGTCAATTTGACCATCCAGAAGACAACTAATTAGGGACGGAGCGAGTATTTAATAATAATGCAATGTACTTATATTAATTTTCTATATAATTTTCATTTGATTTTAATATGAAACTTTTGTTGAACCGTTAATATGAAACAACAACTTAGACCATCTCCAACCCACCAAAATGGTGTAGCTTTTACACTTATTCTAGTGTGAAAATTACACCATTCATAAAATCAACTCCAGCCCATATGCACTATATCTTACACTAAATGTTTAAAGGAAGCCATGATATTCTCACCTTTTCAAAATTTTGTTTACACTAAATTTGTTTTTGCTAACTAATACGAGGGCATATTGGGAATTATGGAAGATGCCAAATTGGTGTAAAAATGAAACCAAATGTACTATTGACACCAAATTTAGTGTCACACTATTCATTTGGTGTAATTTTTACATTATTGTAGTGTTGCATTGGAGTTGGTTTAAGAGCAACTCCATTCCAACACTGTAACACCAAAATAGTTTAAGTTTTAGTGTAAAAGTAACTCTAATCCAACACTATGATAGTGTAAAAATGACACCAAATGAATAATATGACACTAAATTTGATGTCAAAAGTACATTTGGTGTAATTTTTACACTGATTTGGCGTATTTCATAATTCCTAGTTATGCCCTTTTGTTTGTTAGCAAAAACAAATTTATTCCCTCCATGTCCCATCTATTTCTTATTATAGCCCAACTAAACACTTGCTTTTGAAAAAGTTAGAATTTCATGTCTTCTTTTATACTTTTAGTGTAAGATATAGTGTAAATGGATTGGAGATGATTTTGTGGATAGTATGATTTTCACACTAAAATAGTGTAGAAGTTGCAGTATTTTAGTGTCATGGGTTGAAGATGGTCTTAGTGCGTCAAACCCTGGCGTGGCGTTGGCGTGGCGTAGCTAGGCGATTCTTGTGCCAGGGTCTAAGTGGATTCTTGTGGGAGGGGATAAATATTTTGTTATAGACATATGTTCTTATAGTATAGTTACTTGAAAATAACCTTCGCATGCTTGATGCATCTTCTCTCCATCCATAGTTGACTTTTAAAAAATATCTATCTCATTTTGTTCTTAAAACACAATTAACACTAACGCCTTGCTCCCGAGTTTTAAAAAGGAATGGAAGCAAGTGGAGGTGAAAGAAAATAACATAATTTGCATTCATGCTCCCGAGTTTTTATTAAGAAAGGAAGTAAGTGATTGGGAGTGTAAATTTTATAAGATTTCTTTCTAAAACTTTCACTCCAAAAATAGGATGCAAGTGAAAGCAAGTGGTATGACTAATTAAAAAACACATTATATTATGAATATACCCTTAATACTTAAATTATAACTTCTTACATTTAAGGATTGAATTGTAACTTTACAATCATTTCTATGTTTTCTTTCCAACTCGGGAGCATGTTAGTGAAATTAATTTCACTTTACAATTTTTAAACTCGGGAGCAAGTGAGTGAAACACATTACTTCTCTTTTTAATTACTTCCTCTTACATTCTTTTACTTTCCCCCCTTAAAAAACTCGGGAGCAAGGCGTAAAGGAAAGTTATGCTCCACTTGTAACATACGCTGCTCACATTTTTTCACAAGCTCGCGACAGTTAAATTTTAAAAAAATGATAAGTAAGATTTGATAGTTATAACGGATGAAGCATCAGGGACTGACTGATGTGTTCTGCTTAGTGTTTAATTAAGTGGTCAATGGTTAACATAATGATGTTTGTGTTAAGTAGCTTTCCAAGAATTTTTCTGAAAATTCATTACAAGACATAATTCTTTGTTATAACGAAAATTGTGCAAAGGTGACTGGGTGCGGGATTTTGTTATAGCAAAAAATGTGGATAGGTGACGGCCGTGTGGGATGTGGTTCGCGTGTGATTCTTGGACTATCAGTATTGACTATCAAGATTTATTTGTGATGCAATTGTATGCCTGTTCTATAGCTGTTCTCCTCCGGCATGTTGTTAATTTAACCTCTATACTGACATTTGGCCTCTAAAATTGATCTCATTTAGCAGGATTCAGATCATGAGAAACACGGAGAGAAGTCTTTCTTTGAATCTAGCAACTTTGGGGGAAGTCCTGTGAGAACTGGATCCCCAGAGGCAAGTGATTTGTTCCCTAAGAAGAGTCCATTTGGATTTGAGGATTCATTCCCGAGCTCTCCACTTTCTAGAGCTGGTAACTCTCCATCGAGATTTAGTGAGGCGTCTGGGGATCAATTCTTTAACAATATGTCCAGGTTCGATTCTTTCGCTGGTGACGACCATGATACCTCTTCTCGAAGGGAATCCTATGCGAGATTTGACTCCATGAGCAGCACCTCAGGCTTCGACCATAGTCGAGGGTTCTCTTTCGATGATAGTGATCCTTTTGGCTCAAGCGGTCCATTTAAAGTCTCATCTGGTAGCGAAACTCCAAAAAAGGGGTCTGATAAATGGAATGCTTTTTAGCTGGCTACGTCATGCTGTTGATTCGTTTACACTGGTTGTCATTCCCAATTCATCATTTCCCCCAGTTCGAGATTGATAATCTGGTTGATTTGTTTACATATATTTTTTTAAGAAAGGTTTTGTTATGTGTGCGGAGAAAGTTGTGCTTAGTTACTGAATGATGGTACTATATATATTTACATATGTAGAAAGAGTTGTATTTGTTTATTCAATTCACGATAATATGTAGTACATTATTGGTTTGTGTCCTGTGAAGATTGCATTTTTTCATTGAGTGAGAGAATTGTATCTTTTCCTTTTTGGTAAAATATGAACATATCTTACAGACATGTTGTACGCCATATGCACTGCAAAATTTAGGAAATTTTAACCAACAGATAACTGGAACTTATTTTTTTAAAGTCAAGTAAAGTTGGAAGTTAACATCCAGTCTACGAGTTGCTGTACTATAACTACATAACCATTCTGGCCGAATGACATCGTTTATTCTCAAATCCGAGCAACGTAACAACCAACTCTAGTATAAATAAATTACAGTAAATAGAGTTTTTAAGAGTGAAAATGATCGAAATAAATCTAAAATGTGGGGATTAAAATATAAGAATAGTTCATAAATAAAAAAAATTTCTTAAAAATTTTAACTGAAGTGGGAGCTAAAAATATTTTGTATTAAATATAATTAGAACTTAAGAAACTTTTTCTATCTCAACGGGTTTTACGTATTTTTGAGTAAAACAGGATGGTATCAAAATATATTAAAACTAAAAATTAATCGATAGTAGATATAATTAACCAAAAAAATTTATGTTAGTAAAGTCCATCTATAATTTTGGGGACTAATTTACCATTCGCATCATCTTGATTTTGACTTATATGCATTTTGCATCCCGTAACTTTCAAACCCGCAGTTTTATATATTAACCAAAAAATTAACCAAAAAAATTTATGTTAGTAAAGTCCATTTATATATTTGGGCGATACCCTACCCCCTCCCCTCCCCGTTAACCTGAAAAACCCTCTCTGAAGCAATTCTCTCATTCATTTCCGGCACAAATTCAGTTGTTGTTTATTAGTGGACGCTTTATATATAAAAGATGGAGACAATGATAAAAAAGTATCAGCAAAAATTCAAAAAGGTGAAAGAACATACACAGACATGGGATGAGCTTCAGTCTCTTCTTCTTTCTCACTTTAGAAACGCTTCTTCTATCATCCAACGATTGCAGGCAGGTTATATTTACATTTACATCAAGGGTTTATGCTCCTTTTGTGAGATTTTTTATTTTTATCAGAATTGTTTATCTGAATGTGATGGTTTTGTGTGTTTTTTCGATAATTGATTCTCTCTTAGAATTAGCTGTACATGATGCTGTGTGACATTTTTTAGCCTGATGTTTCTTGATAATTTACAACAATCAAATTCTTGTTTAAGCTTCGAGATGGTTAAAGCACAGTTAATTAATTAAGATAGTGCAGATTGAGAAGTTATGGTTATGGCCTTAGTTACTTAATTGTTTTTTGATATGTTTTATCCTTGCATTAGCTTTTATTCTTATTGCATTTAACTTTACCCAAGTTCTAATCTCAAATTTCTTGAAAGTTAGGTATGAAATCATCTGATAGAAAGGACGGTGTTGGAAGTTGTTATGAGAAAGTAGAAACTAAAAACATATTTTGGGCTTTAGAGTCCTGACTTTAAAATAGAAGTTTTGTTGAACATCGATTTGTAGGTTGTGTTTATTTATGTTGGTAATTAATGTGTAGAATTGGTGCAAGGTTACTGCTTAGAGTAATATGTGTAGATAATTACTTGAAAGAAAACGAAAAATAAATAATGCCTTGGCAATACAATTACATTATAGATTCACAGTTTGATCCGTTGATACTTGATAGATATTTATATTAAAGTTACTTCTTGTGATAATCAATTAAGTTATCTGAAATAGTAAGGGATACAAATATCAGGCGTAACTTATCATTTAACATAGACATCTGAAGTTTGTTTTTCCATTCAAAATATATCTCAAGGTTAATGATTAAGAATATAACTTATTGCTCTTTGTATCTGCAAATCGGAACATGTATGTAGGGTTGATATCGAAAAGGTTGGGTAAATTTACTTTGGCCTTATTAATTGTCACAAGGAATTGGCATATCTTGCATGTGATGGAAAAGCGAGACTTGACTTTCCAGTTTCATTTTTCTTCTTTTGTTCTCATGTCTTGAAAATCTACTGGTTTGACCTTATTATGTAAATTGTATTTTTTTAATTATATAGTTGATTCAAGATTCAAAGAAATATGGTTCCTTGAAGAGTGTAGATGGTATTGAAGCTGCTGTCTTGGCAAAACAGATGGATTCCTTACAAAATATCTTGTTTTCTATGGATAAGACTTTGTAGGTTTTTTCTCCACTATTATGTTATATATGTGTGTGTGAGTGTGTGTGTGTGTGTGTGTGTGTGTGTGTGTGTAGGTCAATACCGAGCAATGTTTCCTTTTCAAAAAATGAAGTCTTATGGGTTTACATGCGGAGATTGATTCATATTGCTGTAATTTTGAAAGAGTGCAGGGAGGAGTTTCGTTTTATTGTTATATCGCTTGAGAAAATTGCTCATGATGGTCGGCAGCTAGTTAGAGGAGGAGGGTCTGTTCAGCCCAAAATTGGAAAATTGCAGCAAAGAATTGGCATAAAACCAAGTCTTTCTGATTGCTTGGAAGGCCTCGTGCAACTTCATGATATGCACCAATCAGAGTATGGAATCCCTTCATTATATCTAGTTTGTTGTGCAGTGGTATAGTAGAGTTGTTATGTTGTAAATTTTCGGATCTAAGAAGCTGACCAGAAGCTAGAATGTATTCTTGCTAATAATTTTCATTCTCTATTAATATGTGCTTCCTACAACTTCTTTACATAAGTGGTCGTGATTCACCATCTTTAAACGAGTTAATACTATTGTTTTGTACCATTATAGAAGATATAGTTTCAATGTCTGTCGGCTACATGCTGTCAGTTGTTGGCTGGATATGTTATTGACGCAGGTATTGCAAACATGATAGATTTCAATATATTTGGTTTTATTGTTCATCCGATGTTTCGATTTCTGGAATCGGGACTTGTGTGATGATTTTAGTAATAGGTTAAAGCCTAAAGGATTTACACGTTGCACAAAAGCCTGTTGAAGAGAATTAGGATTAGTTATAAGCAGCATTTTCATTTGTTTGTAGAAATATGGCTCCACATTCATTAGTTTTGATTATGCATTGACAACTGAGTTTGGTTTTAGTGTTTAATTCGATCTAGTTTTCAGGTACCTTCTAAAATCATCAGTTGTATCAGCACTACCTACAATTACCTTGGGACCCAGGTATTGAACTTCATAATCTTTGAATAAACCTCAGTGTATGTACTCTTCAAGTTCTAGTAAATGGTGTAAAGTATGTGAACTCAATGCAAAGTTGATTTGTATTTCCAAATTATCTTGAAGACAACACTCAAGGATTGTTCTCTGGTATGTTGGTAAAAGTTGATGAACCTGATAACAGATGGCAACATACTTTAAACTAGAAGTGAGGATTACTATTTCCAACATATTAAAAGATCTGAAAATTTAACATTACTAAACCCAGTGATTCTAAACATCTGAACATATCAAAAGTTGTTAAAAGATCCAGAATTTTCAATTGGAAGTTTGCTTATAACATAATTTTTTTTCTGTTTATTTCTCGTCAATGTTGTTTTTTGGTACAATGTATAATTAAAAATAATTGTTAGCTAGTCATATTTTTCCCTATTATTTTTCTACAATGTTGTTTCTTGGTACATATATACTTATTTAGAACGGGAAAAACTGTGATTGATAAAACATTACACTTCCTGCAGTGAGAGTGATCTAGAAGCACTTCAGCAACTCCTTGTTGATCAACCTAACATCCCCAAAGATGAAGGTATGTAAAGATTATACATAATCATCTAAAAACACTTTGAATAACTGATACTATAGATAACAGTAAGTAGCAAGTGAGTTATATGAAAAAAGAGCTTCGAGGTCAAAACTTTAGTACTCAAAATTTGTAGGTGAAGACAGTTGACTTGGTTGAGTGGTTCGCATTGCTGGAATATAAGTTCATTGTTTTTGTGTTTCTTTGAGATTATCAAGTTCGTCGATTATACTACTTATAAGAGATGATATACTTCTGAGTGTTCACTGAAATGGCACGTCATGTTGGGCCAATTGTTCTAGTTACCATGTACTTGCATCATTTTAATGCATTTTTATTGTGTAGGAGTGCTATTTTATAAGGTTCCATTAATTTGAACCTAACCACTTGACTTTGGCTTCCTGATCTCATGATTTTCTTTTTGCTATCTTGTCCTCTTCCCCTACTAATTGCTTTCATCTATTGGCAGTGCAATTTATATATGACGTCATTTTCGCGGAAGACATTTGTTGACAACTGTGAGAAGACAAGAAGAGAACCACCGAACTTGTGATGCAGATCCCAGTAGAGCTACTGCTTTCTAAAACAGTTTGTCGTTTTATGTTATGAAACTTGACATAATGATTAACACAAGCCAAGTTAACTCGTGTAAAAGAGTTGATCCTGTTCTCGAATTTTTGTGCTGTGCTTGACTCGAAAAATTGTGATGATAATTAGCAAAGAAAATAGAATTGTTATCATAGTGCAGAAGAATAATGCAACAAGGTACTCTGATCAGTTGTGCTTGAAGTTTTTCGTGTATTCGCATTCATTAAGAAGCTTAGCTTCCTCTATTATCAATTTCTTTTTGGGGGAAGTCTTTTTATGAATTTTATCTATCCACATAGTAGATATTCTCTTCTAATGGTTTTTTTTCCTGTGAAAAGTACATAAAAGAAATATTACACTTTTTGATTGATAGTCCGTTATTTGTTAAATAAAACAAGACACTACCAAATTCATATGTTTCTCCAATTCGAGGCTCAGAGAATTGGGGTGCAGGTATTTGTTTGAGATTGCAATTTGTCTGAGCCATAGGTGAAGTGCAGCCTGCAGGAAACTTCAATTCTGGCTGTAAAATCTAAAGACAGGATGCAACATAACTTTATACATGATATAAAAATAAAACATTAGAAAATGCTAACACTAAATTAAATATAACTAACTTTATTTTGCAAAAATGAGGGATCCAAAACTTAACCCGTAGTGACGATGCTACAGCAACACTGGGGTAAATAATGAACCCTTCACTTAACCCATTAACCTCCATGACTTGCACCAGGCCCTTTTATAGAAGTCTAACTCCATCCTTTGTCATTTTTTTACTCTTATCTTTACGAATCACTATGTAAAACGCCTTTGAGGAGATTAAGTCCGTCAGCTGATATACTTATCTGATCGTCAATTTGAGGAATGTCGATTCGAGGGGGAGGATCGGGAGAGAAACATACAATTATAACTGTCAGATTGTCACGACTATTGCGTTTAAGTGCTTCCCTTACCAGCTCTCTAGAGCACCTTTCAGGATCATTGTGTAACATTAACTCTTTCCTTGCTGTTGTAACAGCATACTGGCTGCTCATTACATCCCAAAGACCATCACATCCCATTATCAGAAATTCATCTTCTTCTGCTAACTGAATCTCCTGCAACTCTGGCTCTGCACTCAAGGGGCAGGCAGAGCCCTTGGGGCCCTTCATGTGCCAATCTCCGAGAGCACGTGCTACAGATAATTGGCCATTAAGGTATCCATCATATATGACTCCCCCAAGTTTTTCAATCCTTGTTCTTTCAGATGCGCAATTCGGTTTGTGATCTTTGGACAGCTCAACTGCTATACCACGTCTCCCCAGCACAGCTCTACAATCCCCAACATTCGCTACTACTAACAGTCTGCAAAGATATAGTTATGTTATTGAATACAAAACACATATCTTAGAACTCTAAATTTCAAGGCCCTGACCCAATAAGTTTAAAATTACAGGGAATTCAGTAGTTACGGCCTACATGTAGAATTTTCCATTGACAAGAGCTGTTACCAGTGGAACAAGTACTCAAGGCGGTCAAAGACTACATGTTAGAAAGAGAATGAATTGTGGTGTAACATGTACCCTCCCATGTTCCAGTCATGGAATAGATGAAATAAATGAAGAAATGGATTTTTGTTCAAGAATGAAACCTTATTAAAACCGTCCATATCCGTTTCTTCGGAACCATATTGTTCATAGAACAAAAAAAGTAAGAGCTTTGAGCCAATTAAGACTAAGCAAATTGGCTTAAGAAAAAATTTCATTACGAGAATCATTTTAGAAATCAGACCTAACCATTAAGTTGATCGATTACTGAGTCACATGATGAGTACATCAAAATTCTACATAACACTCCAGGTTTCAGCTTCAATATTATGCACAGAACTACAAAAGAGATGCTAGCACATTCATCTACTACACAGAATAAGCAAAACCTCTACCAAAGGAAGACGATTACCTTTCAAATACGAAAGCAATTAGTGCAGTAGTCCCAGAGGAGGTGTCTAGATAAATTTCATCTGCAAATGCATGATCAGCTTTCACAAAGGCATTCATAATTGCCTTTTGCAGGCAAACAGGAAATTGAGAGTCGTCAATTATAAACTCGAGGATGTTCTTTCTAACAAATGATGCCGCGTCAATACCACCATGACCATCAAACACCTGTTAAATGAGCACTTTACACGTCAAATTAGGGAAAAACAAGGCAGATAAACATGTCAACAATTAATATATTAAAATTGACTAACGAAGAATTGCTTCTCATATTATTTTACACAATATTACAATTGATGACACTTAACTAATATACCATTTCAGAGCAAACTCGTAAAAGTAACTCATGCACCTCCAATAAATTCAGATTCTCTCCGGCAATTAAATCATTCCAGAATCATCAAATATACCTCAAGGCTTTCATTGCTATTACACCTATTTCAATCATTGGACACCTTACTTTGTAACAATTATATAAACAACTCTCCTTATGCAACTTCACAAGGCTAATAAGAACTTGATAGGAATTATCACCTCCACAAGGTCACTGCAAAGGTAATTGAGATTACAGTTCTAGATAGCGTTAGCTGCCAGGTGAAAATGGTCATTTCAAACTGCCATGGCCAGGGCCAGAGTGGGACTACTGGTTACCCTCTTCTTTTTATTAAATTGATCACCCTTTCAATCAAAAGCACATACAGAAATTCATTTATTCGTTGACATCTAACTTTAATTACTTTCATTACCATTCCATTAGGTCATCATTTATCCGCATTGTAGTTTTAATATTTCAAAAAACTTTTTACTTCATCAGAAAAATGACTACAAGAATTTTAAAACCAATAGGATATTTCAATACAGGGTGTGTCAAAAATATCAACTTTCGATGTAAGTTTGGAATAGAATAACATTAGGTGGAACACTGAAACTAAAAAGAAATTAAGACATTTTAACTTCAGAAAAGCTTCTTAAGGCATCCATACTCCATATAAAAGTTTTTTTGGAGCTGTGGAGCCCCACTGGGCCACAAACCCTAGTTGGTTGGAGCAAAACTGGTAGTTAGTGGATTTCTTCCTCTTAGTTATTTTTACAAGTTTGATTCTATCTGGGTCCAGTCTCTCCTGTCTCCACAGGTCTGTTCTCTCTGGGTAACTTCTACTGGGGTTTCTCCGTCCCCGCCGCTCTAAGCACTCACGTTCTCCAAAGTCTTCTTCTCTCATATTTTAGAGCAATGCTGGATAACCCAAATTAAATACCAAAATAGACCCCAAATGTACTAATGCCATTTTTTTAGCAGATTGTATACTTCAGTAATCAGCTTTGCAAAATAGGTAACTAGCCCGGTTCTCAAAAATATTTGGGGGGGGGGGGGGGGTAGCATCTTTCCAGTGGCATAAAATATAGAATAATAAAACCTCCATAATTCTTAGATATGGTACTGCTGAAATCTTAAACCATTGCCAAAGTTGCCATCTAGATAGCTTTTAAATGACAGATTGGACAGATTTAAGAAGCAACAGGAAGAATGCACAGGTGAGGATCCATTATATACATAAATACATAATTAAATAGAGGCAAAGAAAAACCATGAAAGGCATGTTTATCATGACACAAACTGAGTATTACTTAATAAGTTCATATAGAAACTGGCTACCAAGTAAAAAAAATTGTAAAAAGTCAAAAGTAGCGCACCCCATAAAAAGCTCCAGAGAAGAGGAAACTTGCACTTGCATCTGCACCTGCACCTAATTCTTCAACAAGATCATCTATACATATGTGTACATCCTCCATACACTGCTTTGCTCCTTTATCAGCGCAGCTTCCTGATCGAAACACTGGTAATAAGTTCAGATTTCCATCCGAAGGAGACTTGATGCGAAGGATTCTGCAATCAGATTCCTGACCAAAATTGAGGACATATTTATTAGTCAAATTATCTTCTGACTTTAAATGTAAGAGGCAGAAAGGAAAACACTGAAGATGTGCCTTTTCTATAAATAGGCCAACCAACAGTATCACATAAAATCGAATGACACATAAGATTTTAACAAAAGGGTGAAATTGAACCCTAAATTAGTTCTTTGTTGTCAAGATTTCCGGAATACAAAAACAATCAGAGATGTACCACTAAAATTTAGATGCTTGTCACAAGAAAAGAATCACAAAATTATTACATTCAACTTAGTAGCAGCAAGGCGACAAAATTATTACGCATGAAGTTAGCTCAAGAATATTATTATATTGACATCCTTGATTAAAATAAAAACATCCAAGAAACTAGTGTGTCTGTATAAATCAAGTTCACAAGTTCCTACATAGATCGCTCATCATAGGCGTCATCAACAACTTCCACCTAAAGAAAATTTTAGTAGCAACTCAGTGACCACAAGACAAAATTAGCAACGGTCGTGTATACATAAATGCTATTTTTACACATTTAATAGGTCAAATAACTTGCCCTAACAAAATTTGGAAAGAGTGTCTAAAAGCATCCTCTATCTATCAAATTCAGAATTACCATTGCCCCTAAAATCAATACATAAATCAACAATGATGCATAAACTTAACCAGAGCATGTATGATTTCTCCTTTTTAATAAGCCACATTTTCAAATAAGATGGTTGTGGTTGCATGCAATGTTCAGAATTCAGGTGCTGTATAACAGAAAGTGGACTCAAAATTAAGCTACTGGTACCTTAAATCTTAATACATACTATTTCACACTTTAATTCACCATGGAATTTCAAAGAACAAAACTACACATATCACAAGATCACATATAAGTTGAGCTTTCATAGGAGGTTTCGCTTACCAAATCAACACCACCTGTTTCTGTAAGAGAATTAATACAATGGCGCCCAATGGAAAGATGCCTTGGAGGTCTTACATTTGGAATCTGGTTCAAATCAGCTGAGTTTTCGGAAATTTCATCTGTACTAATAGACACCTCCTCCTTATCTACACTACTTTGCAACACTCTAAATGGATGCGAGAAATCAGTTTGTGCTGATGTTGCCATGCTGCTTTACCAATATAGGCATTTCCTAAGGGTTACAAAAAAGAAAACAAACTTGACTAATGTTAAACTCAATGAAAATCTCAATGCCCTATACTCCAAAACATAAGAAATCCTCAGGATCATTAGCCCTCATTAATTCTTGTTTCGAATAATCAAGAAAAGGGTACCAACACTGTGAATTCTATCTATTAAAAGATCATCCAGCTCAATATTGAGTAACATTTCAAACCCTTGTTACAAAATCACCTATATATATAAAATCCCCAATAAAAATCTAATGAAAGAGCATAATTCCTCCTAAAAAAAACCCAGATACCCAACATAATCAAGTCAATACAAGTCCATAGGATGCAACACTAACTTAAAATTATTATTTTTAATGTCAAAATCTAATATAAACATAAATGAACAAGTACTATCAATAAAAATAAGTTTTTTTTTTTTTGCTACAAGAAGATAGAAAAAAAGGATGGGAACTTGGTAATGAAGAAGAAGGATCTTACACAGATAAGGAGAATAGTTAAGATAGTTGTGGGGCATTGCAAATGAAACCTCTGATAGAGATATGTGTAGAGAGAGAGAGAGAGAGAGAGAGAGAGAGAGAGGTTTAGATTCTAGAGAGAGAGAATAGAGAAGAGAGAGGGAGGGGGGGTTACTTAAGTAAACTGGTAAGTGACCGGCGGTTGGCGGTAAAAGCAGTATGTCAGGCGGGGAGGACAGAACAGGAACACTAGTCTTATGTTTGTTTGGTTCATGGAGTAGCCACGTGTTGACCTGTTGCTCCACTCTGCAACTCACTCCTAGCCGTTGGATCGAATGTTGGGAAAGCAAATGTACAGATACTTCATGCTTACTGGGCCGGTTTTTTTATTAAAGAGTAATTATAGAGTATTCAATAATTTTTTTCAAAAATTATATATAATGATGTGGTAGACACACATATTTTTATTAAAAATCTTATCAAGTAAAAGAGATTAGGGAGATTTTTTAGAAATTTATGTTGAAAATTCTAGCATTTTTCTTTATTAAATACCAATCATATTCATTTTTTTATTAGTTCCTGAGAGTATTGCAGAAGGGGGTTGAATGCAATACTGATAATTTAGAATATTTTTCCCGACAACAAAGAAAGAGATTAGTAATTATCAGTTAGAACAAATGCAAATAACAGTTATCTAAACACTTCACAAAATAATTGATTTATTTATCTTGCGAAGGGTTTGCTACAACCTGGAAAAATAATGTTTCCAGCTTCTATCTCGAGAGAGATTATAACTGAGTTGTGGGAGTAGCTTTCTAAACCTGTTAGATTGTGTTCCTTGATTACATGTGAGGTGTGAAGCTGTTTATATATTCAAGTGACAGCTTCTTACAATTTGCTCACATGTGACATTTCCTGAAATGTATACTAGATAGTCTAAACATAAACTATTAAGCAATCTAGATATATTCCTTTTGTAGCATACTCAATCTCAGTTGATGTAGATCTTGTATACCCTTGAATTGGTAAGCTTTGTCTTGTTCTCTCTCAAGCTCCTGTCGTAGTATTTCAGGATTGTGACAGAACCATGTGAATTCTGTACCATCTGCTACTGAAACAACAGTAATACTTTTGACTTTGAAGGCAAATCAAAAGTTCCTCCCGTGAGACAAAGTACCGTGCTCACCAAGTTCTGTTGTCATTGGATGTTCTAAAGCTGACAGTAAGATTTTCCTAGGACTGGGGAGTCACAAGGACTTTACTGTCGTGACCTTGTAGAACATGTTATCAGTGTGGTACAAATTTGCTGTCTCCAGGCTTATGCCAAAGTTGATGTCAAGACTGAAAGTTACTGTCATGAAGAGTGTTGTCTTGACCGCATGTTTGATGTTCATTGTAAAGTTGCTGTCTTCGAGAATCTTGACAACATGTTTATTCCTTGTACTAGTCATGTGTAGAATATCTTATGGGGCTTGAACAAAGTGAACTTCTTCCAGATTACATTCCTTATTACATGTATGTATGATAGTACAATTTGAACAAAGAACATTTTAATTAGCTATGACAATATGTTTTTCTTAGTCTAATTAAAGACTAATTACATAGTTAAGTTGTCTTCCTGCAATTACCCATAAATCCTAACAATCTCCCCCAATTTGTTTTTATGGACAATAATAATAAATTTGAATTTAAATTTGACAACTTAACTAACAAAGATCAGAACAGTAAAAACAACTATAGTTCTTAACTGTGTAAATTCTGTAAATGTTTTTGATAGAAATTGAGAAGTATATGCACAAGCATTTTCAACTTCAGTAAACTAATGATTCTTATGCATTTTGCAAGATAAATTTGATAGAATCACTTAGCTTTTCTTTGCTTCCTTTGCTGCCTTTCTTCATCTTCTCTTTCTAATGCACTTTGCAGAAAGACTCTTAATTCTCCAACCACAGCTTTCTCATTGTCATCCCTGGAAAAGTCTTCAATCTCCTCAATGACCTTTCAAATTCTTCTAGAGGTCCAGTGCTTCGCGTCTTCAGGAATTAACCAGAAAGTTCCAATCTTTGTGATAGATCTGAACTCATGTACGTCCCTCTTAATTCTGAATCTGTTTTCAGGATAGGCTTTTAAGGAGTTTCTTCTTTTTGAGTCAAGCTCTGTGTTTTCACCTATTTGTTTCAGAATTATTTCCAATTCAATTTCACATAGAGCTTACAGACTATGTCTAGATCCAACAACTTTGTAGAACAGGTTCTTCAAAGTCTCTGTCTTGAGTTTGTGAAAACTGTCTAGACAAATTTCCTCAGGTCCTTCTATGATTCTGTAGGGATTTTCCAAGACACACGATTGATGATCAGGATAGTGACTTACAATGCAATTGCGTTCCCTGTAAGTTTTGATGATTTCCGCTTCAATTTCTTCTGCAGACATATCCTTGACATCAGTCTTATTTCTTTGAGTTTTAGAAATTGTAGGAGCTTCATTTAGATTAGCTGGAACAGCTTCTTCTTCTCCTTCAGATTCACTCGAAGATGTGTCTCCATATCTCATCCAATCATATCCATATTTGCCATAAAATTCACCTTCTCTCTCAGCCATATAATCATTTAGGTGATTCATCACATGATCAGGAACATTATCATACCCATCAAGTAAAAATACCATCCTTTTGAGCATGAAGAATTCTACCATTGCAAAGTCATTCTTTTGGAATTCAATGGTAAAATCCTTAGTGATTATCACTTTTGACTCATCTTTATATGTGAGCTCATAAGATTCTGCATTCTGCTTGTCATCAAGGTGTACATGTACACTTGTGATGTTTCTAGATTTGTTGCACATAAGTGAGAGAGTATTGGGTTCATGAGAATAAATTGGATCCATCAAAGGTAATTTTTCTATGGCTGGATCAATCTTTTTGTTAGGAACCTGAGTTTCATTTGCTTCCAAGTCTTGAGATAAAGGAGTCATTCTGTACAACTTTTTCAATGCAGGACCACCAACAAGAATGTGTTTTCTCCTTGGAGTTTTGGTCACAGCTTTGGGCTTGCGTTTAGCTTCTTCTGATATGATTTTGTTCAGCCAAACCTTTGCACGAGTTCTCCTATTCAATTTCTTGCTTGAGATTGGAAGTTCTTTGACAGTGTCTTTTGTGACAGTTAGTTATGAGATAGTATCTTTAACTGGGTTTGTCATGACAACATCTTTTGTGACATTATCTTTTGGTTCTGTTATGACAGTAACTTTTGCTGAGACACCTTCCTTGATAGCATCTTTTATGACAGTATCTTTTGTGATATCATATTTTTCAAGATTTTCACTGTCCACAGCAGTCCTTAGGAAGATTGCCTCTAGTTTCTCAAGCACTTCAGCTTCCCAGATTTCTTCTTGACTTGGAGTTTCACTCTCCTTTCCTTTGCTTGAAGATTTACCAGTTTCTTGATTCTTACTGATTTGACCAGATTTTTCAGCTGCAATTGTGTTGATAGGTTTGCTAGTCTCAACTGTTTTACTAGCTTCACCTACACCTCCAGTACCATCATCCTTGTCATCTTTTCTCTTTGTTGATGATTGGTTAACTGTTCGTTCAGGAACTTCAGGAGTTTTATCTTCATCAATTTCTTCAATGTACATGTAGTTTCCTTCTTTGTCCCATCTTCTTCTATTTGGATCTACAATCATCTTTTTGATTTCTTCTTTCATTCCTTTCTTTTCTAGATAGATGAGTGTAGATTGCATGTGCAACTTCAACTTTGTCCTTGTTGATCTTGGATTGCAGAATTTGGTTAAAAACTAGCTTGATTCTTCTATCCTCCACCCTGGATAGATTCCTCAAATTCAAGCATCCAACTTGCTCATGTCCAGACTTAGGAATGCAACCATAGTAGACAGAGAATGGATTGAGAACAATTTCTGGAATCTTGCTCATAGATAATTTTCTCAAGTCAGCCTTGAGCCTTTCATTGAAGACAGATACATTTGACTTGACTTTTGCTCCTAAAGCATTTATCACCGGAGCTGATAGATTCTGGATTTGCTCCATTGTGATGAAATAGTTTAGGTTGCCTTCAACACTGATGCTCACAACCCATCTCTTCTCACCATTCACCTTCACTCTGATGTCATGGATTTTAGATCTGATCAAGTCACAGAATTTCTTGAATTTCCCTTCAGCTTGAATCTTCAATCTTTGCACCAGTTTTGTGATTTAATTATCGCGTTGTACATGGTACTTTCAAGGTGAGAAAACATGATATTGTCTGCTTCTTGTTGACTGTATCCTTTCCCATCTGTCCATTCCATGGATTTCTCGGAAGTCTATTCATGTAGCTTTTCCTTGTCTTTTCCCTTAGTATTCTTTAGTTCATTTCTTTGAATGCTTTGCACTCCTTCAGTTGTGGCAACAGTGACTGGTTCTATGATTGAAATACCAGGAAGAATTGCTTTGCTCATATTTTCCCTTGCTACGGGCTTCTTTCATTGAGCATGATTATTTCTCATTATCTCTTTCAATACTTCCTCAGAAACTAGAACAGTTTCTCCATCCAGCTCATGCTCTACTAACTTTTCTCCAATTTTACTTGATTTGAGTTTGTCAGCATGACTTGGTTCTTCTTGAAACTCCCCCTCAATATGCTCATCACCTCCTTGTGACTCCCCCTCAATTAAATGCTCCCCTCAACTACATCTCCAGGCTGTTCTGATCTTTCTTTTCTTTTCTCCCCTTTAGTTGAGTTGACAGCTTGCAGATTTACAGATAGAGCGGCTACTGCTTCAGTCAGTTGTGCAAATCCCTCAACCACTTATTTTTCAAAAGAGTCCATTCTAGAGTGTAGTGACTGGGAAAATGCATCCACCTTGGCTTCAAGTTTGGCAATGTTAGACCTGTAAGAGATAGATGAACCATCACTTCTCTTCCATTTTCCAGAAATAGGGAAAGGAGAAAAATAGGGCAAGGAGGCTTGTGTGGTTCTCACACTCTCATTGTTTTTACGAATGATCTCATCATTCCTCACAAATGATCTCTCAAGGCCTAGTGCCTGGGTAGTGTGGGCTCCCTCAATTTCTCTCTGGACATGCTCAAGTCCCTTTCTTTTTGCCAGCTCATTTGGCTGTCTCTTATGTTTTTGCTCACCTCTCTTTTCTTTTTCTCTCCCTCACTCATCTTAGGTGCATGTGTGTGAGCAGTACTATCATGCACAGAAGTAGAAGGTTTAGAGTGTACCTTGATAAGAGCAGAAAGTGGAAGATCATCTTCTGAAGATACATCTTCAAGAAAAACCTCCTCTGTCAATGGATTGTGAGTTGTAGATATTGGAGGAGGAACTGTAGAGGTGCCAATAACTTCAGATGTGACAACAACTTTAGGTGTGATATTGACTTCAGCTTCCAAAATGTTATTGTCAAGGTGTTCGGTGACAACAACTTTTGGTGTGTCATTAACAGCAACTGAGGCTGTGACAACAATTTCCTCATGGTAAGTTGCTTGTTGGAGATCAAGCATACTGCTGGCAGTTTCAATTTCTGACAAAGTGGCAGCATGCTTTTTCTTAGTGTTTGGAGGGGTGGTGTCCATTGAACTTTGATCAATGGGTTCTTGTGGACCAGTTGATGGGGGCTCATTCATGATAGGAGATGGATGATCAAAACCTGAAGGGTTTGCACTCTCCCCTTTTCTAGGTTGTGGAGAAGAAACAAATGAGGTACTAGAGAAGGAAGAAGTAGAAAGTATAAAATTGAGATTTGGCTGCTCCTCAGAGGTAAAATGAGAAGCATCAAAGTTAAAAGATGATTCCTCTCTGTGCTCTCTCTCACTGTGAGTTTCTGCAAGCGGAGGCTCCTCATGAGTGACTACATGAGGTTGTGCAGACTCAGTACGGGTTGCCTTGGGAGACATGCCAGTTTCAATAGATGTCTCTTGTTGAGAAAAGGCATCTATGGATGTGTTTAACTCTCTTTCATCCTCTACAGTCTTTTGAGAGACTGCAGGGAGGCTGACAATAACCTTTGCCCTCTTAACTCTCTTATTCTTAGGTTCAGGAGGGGTTAATATTGGTTCATTCTCAGAGACTGCCTTATTTGCTGCATTAGATGCAGTTTCTCCCTCTTTACCCTTAATGCTACCACTAACACCAGCTTCTAATGGGCGTTTTCTGGATTTAGTGATGGTAATTCTTTAGGCTTTAGGTAGTCTAGATAGCCTAGGGATTGTGTTTGGAGTAGAGTGTGGGTTAGCCAAATTTGGGTCTAATTCAGCTTCACTCTCAATAGTAAATGTCTCATACTCGGTGGGTAATGGATAATCAGGGTTGGACACCTGATCAACCATATGTTGTGTGAAACATAATGGAATAGAGCTGTTTAGATTCTGTATGTTTAGTGCAATGTGTGTATGTGTTTTTTTTTGTTTTTCTTTAAAACAAGGCACTCCTCTGTGAGAGGGGCTTCAGAACGCACACCACAAATATGATTAATGTACATCATTAAGAATCTCGGTTAGAGGATTACCTATTTCCTTGAGCTTGACTTGCCAAGGGCTGCTTTGAGTTGAGTAATTAACAGCTTCCCAATATCCACTTTGTATCAATGAGTTAAGAAGTGAGTGATTCTCTTTATGTAGGAGGGGATACCATTCCATCCAGTTGTTTTTGAAGAGAATGTCCGTACTATAGCATCAATCAACATGCTCCATTCCTTCCCGAGGTACTTTATATCCATTTCCCCAGTTGGAAACCACTTGTTTGAGCTTTCTTCCAAACAGGGACCAGAAAAACCAATTTTGAAGAAAAACTTGGTTAGGGTTTCATCATTTGGAAGATTTTGAAATTTTTCTTCTTGAGACAAAGTGATTCCCAGAGATTCATTGATGGTTTTTGTAGTTAAAGAGTGAGAAGTGTCTCCAACCTTAAAATTGATTGACCCACCATCAATTGCTCCAACTAGTTCTGCAGAATGCCAGAACTGCTCCAATCTTTCAACATCAAGAACATGACAAGAAGTGATAGCCTGTCCAAGATACGACTTGTTCATGAAGTGTATAAGTCCTTTGAATCCTTCACCAACATCCATAGGAGAGTGAATTCCAGCATAGTTTGTTTGGCCAATGCTGACAATTGGTTTGTAACTTTGAGAAGATGATTGAGAAGCTCTTTTTGGTGCCATTGTTGTGAGTTTTTGTGAGTCTGAATGTTTGTGAGTTTTTGTGATTGATTATCTCTTAGAGAAAGTGGATTTGGACAATGATTTTTGGAGTTTGTTGAGCTTCAATCAAACAGTTATAATGAAAATTAGGAAAGTGGCTTCGTGTCTTAACCCACGTTTTGACGCACGTGCTGTCGTGGTCTAACAGTTAAAAACGTTTCGCATTCTTTGATAGTAACTTTTTGTTATAGTAGAATCGTTAGTACATTTACTTTGTGATAGTATGTTTTGCCGACCATAACTATAAGGAAAACATGTTGTCACTGATAACTTAATGACAATATCTTTGTTGTTCATGATAGTAAGTTTTTCATGTTGTCGAGCTACTTTGTTGTCACACCCTATGACAACAAATTTTCTCATGACAGTGACTTTAAAAATACTAACTGTTATAAATTACAATTATAAATATCATTAATTTATCTCAAGTAAATCATGTTAAATGCAATAATCCACTTAATTTCACATTCCGCATTTATGCATGTAGAATTAAAGCATATAAACGATTCATAAACTCAACTGAAGAAGAAGATAAACATAAAACATAGAAAAATCAAGAATGAGAAGAACATTATTTCATTAAAATCAAAATTACAAGGATAATTTTAATTCTAATTAACATTTCTCCTAAAGAGTATAACTAATTAGGTTTGTTCCCCTCCTCCTCAAGCTTCTTCTTCACAACCTCCAAGGCATCGATTTGTGCCTTGGTTTACCTTGATTGCTGATTGAGGGTTTCAAGAGTATTGAGATACTCTTCCATTTTCTGAAAATATTCATCCATTTGCTTCTTGAGATCGTTAATCTTAGAACTGGGTTCACATTTGTCAGCCATTGTGCTTATATGCTAGTTGAATGAATAACCCATTTAACCTTCTATCCTTTAAATAGGCATTCATAGACGGGTTGTAAGACCAAAAGTCAAACATGAGGATTACCCACACAACTGCCGCATTTAAGACATTTGACCGTTGAAAAGCTATTGCAAACCCATTCAGAAAAATAACCAATAGACACATCTCAACAGAAACATTTTGACTTTTTAATTATAGCTACTTGTCTCATGAAAATACTACATCAAATTAAAAATAAAACATTCATTTTCAGATAGGCAAATTTGTTAATAACATGCTGTTTAAAAATATGTAGTTTACATGTGACAGTAACTTTGTTAGGTCCTGATAAGTTTGTATAGGGGGGGTTGAATTTCAGTCAAAATGTACACCTGATCTAGTATTGAGAAGAGATAATGATGATGATCATAATGGAAATGATGATGATGTGGCAAGACAAGGGGAAACCTCTGATGCTGCTATGGTGAAGTCTACAAGACAAACTACTCAAAGTCAATCCATGTAGTCAACTCATGTTTCTGATTCTGGAGTTAGAACAGTAAGGACCTTAGTGAAATCTCATATCCTGACGGAAGAGCAAATCCTGACAGGTGATCCAATCCTGACGCCTGGTCATGGACAAACACTTTCTACAATTCCTGAAGGTGATGAAGATGTGCTTATTGAAAATCCTGAGGATGCTGCTAATCTATTCCAGAAGTTCAAAACAAGAGATGGTGATGTTGTTACACTTTATCACACTAATAAGAGAGTTCAACAATTGTTTGCTAGAAAGGCTATCTCTACTGCTACTGAAGAATTTCCTGATCTCTCTCAAGAAGAATTTTTGATTCAACAAAGAGAAATTATGGAAAGTTTTACTAATCCTGCTCATGCTAGAGGAAGAGGAGGCAGAGGTAGGAGATGAGCTAAAAGAGGAAGGAGATCATCAACTCAATCTATGCCTAGACAGACAAGGTCTAGAGGTCTAAGAATTGAAGAAATTCATGATGTCATTCAAACTCCAATAGTCCCTAATACTCAACTTATCAGGACTACTTTTAATGATGAAGGAATAGATGAAGATGATGAACCACTTTTGAGGAGAAGACCAAGACAATCAACTCTCATCAGTAATACAACTCAAATTGAAGATTCTAATCCTGACACTGTTCAAGATCCTGATGAATCTAAAATTTTACTAGAGGTTGGTTTGTTAATTCTTACTACTGTGGTTGATTCTCATAACAAAGAAGTGGATGAAGAAGAAGAAGCAAGAAGAAAAGAAATCAAAAGAACAACATATAGAGATTTCAATCTCTATGTGCAAAAGCTAAAAAAATCAAACAGAATGTTGTGGAGAAATTCAAGAAGACAACAATACAAGCTAGAAAAGAGCTATGTTCTTGAAAAAAGAGAAGGATAAGAAGTGGAAGCATATTGACACTTTAAGGTGCAATAGACCTGTCAATTATCAGTCATGTGGTACTATAACAAATGTCTCCAGTGTTGCAAAATTTTCTGGATTACAAAAATCTAAAGCACTCTGGTTACAAATGTTTTCAAGCTTAAAACAAATGCCACACAATTCAAGAAGAGGTATAGGTCACAGTGATGCGGAATTTCTGAACATGCCACATGTTGATCCTCACTCACTGACTGAAATTGGAGGTTACTTAACTTCTGAACACCTGAACAATTTACAAGCTGTATGTTAGATATAATTGCTGACGTTTGTTCATCAGTGTTTAAGTACCAGGTACTCATCAGAGTTTACCGGAAGCCAGTCAGAGTTTATTAAAGTCTGACGGGGTGAATGTTTGGTTTAGTTGTCGGTGCTTAATTGAAGATTCTAGAAGTAATATATTCTGAAGATGGAAAGAAGCAGAATATATTGAGATGGCTAAATAAATGGAACAGAAGACAGAAGCAATCCTAGATTGATATAAATTGTATAGCTGATTTATAGGATATCAATTATAGATTGATTATGTAACTGTGTATTATAAAAACACAGATAGGTTAACCCTAAAAGGGATGCGAATACTGAATACATTATTCTTGTAACCTAGCAGCTCTCTGTGATTCTTTAACATCACTGAGAGAAGAGTTATTTATATAATTCAGTTGTTGATTCATAAACAGTGTTCTCAATTGTTATTATCATACTTATATTGATTATATATTGTGTATTCGTCCTAACAATTGGTATCAGAGCCAAGGTTTTTAAATATATACAGTTTTCGATCTAAACACAAGTATAATCATGGCTGAAAACATCCAGGCAGGTTCTAATCCTCAAAAGGTTCAATCAACTTCTGTAAGTCGATATGAGACAATCAGGGTTCCAATTCTCAGACCTGTGGAATATCCAATATGGAAGGTAAAGATGACCATGTTTCTAGAAGCCACAGATCCAGAATACCTTGATAGAATCAATGATGGTCCTCATATGCCAACCAAACTGTCTCCTGTTGTTGATGGTCAAGAACAAAAGACTGTTCCAAAGGAAAAGAAAGATATGACTCCTGAGGACATCTCATCAATTGCAAAGGATGCAAAAGTTAGACATCTTCTCCACAGTGCCTTAGATAATGTCATGTCTAACAGAGTCATTGGCTGTAAGACTGCCAAAGAAATTTGGGATGCTTTAGAAGTCAGGTGTCAAGGAACAAGTGCAATAAAGAAGAACAGGAAGACTATTCTCACACAGGAGTATGAACACTTTGATTCAAGACCTGGTGGATCTTTGACTGAGACATATGACAGGTTTTGTAAACTGTTGAATGATCTGTCTCTGGTTGATAAAGAATATGAACTTGAAGAATCAAATCTCAAGTTTCTTCTATCCCTACCTGAAAGATGGGATTTGAAGGCGACAACAATACGAGACAATTATGATCTTGTAGAAACAGATCTTGATGAAATCTATGGGTTGCTTAAAACTCATGAACTTGAAATAGAACAAAGAAACAAAAGATCTGGAAAGAAGACAAAATCTGTTGCTCTTAAATTTGAAGAAAAGCCTGTCAAGAAGGAATCATCAAGAAAGAAAGCCAAGGGAAAGGCTTTAGTCATTAAATCTGACAGTGAGTCATCAAACTCTGATGATGGCTCAAACACTGATGATGAAGCTTCTGATTCTGAGGATGATGAAGAAGAGATGATGAAAATGGCTGCTTTGATAGTGAAGACCTTCAAGAAGATGGGATTCAAGAACTTCAAGAAAGGAAAGAGATTCTCTAGGAGAGATTCAAACTCTGACAAGAGAAAATTTCAGAAAGTCTGATGGAAGAGATACCAAGTCTGGAAAGAAAGACAAGTCTGAGATCCAGTGCTACAAGTGTAAAGAGATGGGTCATTATGCTCCAGAGTGCAAGAAAGGAAAATCTGAGAAAGCACTCATCACTAAAGGCAAGGACTGGGCAGACACTTCAGACTCAGATGAGGGAGTCAATTATGCTCTCATGGCAACTGTTAAAGATGAAGCTGAGTCATCTGAAAACAAGGTACCCCTAACAACTTATGCTTATGATACTGATAATATATCTGAATTAAGAATTTATCTTAAAAGCATACATGTTAGTTATAGGGATCAGACTTTAGAGAATGAAAGAATCAAATCTGAGAATCTAGGTCTTAAAGAGAGGAATAAATTTCTTGAAGAGAGACTTGTTAACATGCAACAAGTTCAAAAGGAGAGAGATGATGCTGTTTATGTTGAACATGAATTGCTTAAAAGATATAGGCAAATAGAATCTGAGTTGGAAAAAGAGAGGAAAGTGATTAAAACCTGGACTAATTCTGGAAAAGACACACATCAGGTTTTTCAGACAGACACTGTAGGTTTAGGTTACTGTGAGGAAGATGAACTTAGGTTTAAAGATAAAGTTAAAGTGAAACCACAACTTAAACCTGTGAAATTTGTTTCTGAATCCAGTAAGCTAAAATCTGTAGTTGTGAGAGAAGCTGTTATGGAACCAGTTGAAACTTGTGAAAATCAGGTTAATGTTGGTTCAAGAACAGAAAATCAGATTGTGATAGAAGCTGTTAAAGATCCAGTAAAAATCTGTGATAAACAGGTTAACGTTGGTTCTATGACAGAAAAACAATTCAATCATAAGCTCAAAGAAGTAAAGCCTGTCAACAAACAGAAGATGTTTAAGAAAAATAGGAATGGAAAAGTAGGCATTAATAAAAGAAATGATTATCTGCCTAATTCTGCAGCTCCTAGAAAAACATGTCATAGTTGTGGTAGTACTAACCATCTTGCCAGGTTTTGCAAGAAGAACAAAAATATTAATACTTTACCCTCCAAGGTTGGAGTAAAAAATGATTATGTTAGGGTTAGACCACAGACTTTATGCACACACTGTGGGAGCACTTGGCATTCCATTTATACTTACAAGAGTTATCATGCTATTTATCACAACTATTATGAGCTAAAACCCAACTTGAAATGGGTTAGAGCAAACTCTGCAAGTGTAAAGTCTGACAATGTTAGTTTAAACTCTGTTGATAGTGAATCCGCTGCAAAAGCTAACAATGTTAAGAAAGCCAAAGGATCCAAGCAAGTCTGGATCCTTAAATCTAACACTCAGTGATTGTTTGTGATTGCAGGGCATAAAAGAGAGCACTCTTATCTTGGACAGTGGATGCTCAGGACACATGACTGGAAATAAAGCCCTGCTATCAGATTTTGAGGAAAAAGCTGGCCCAAAAGTTTCCTATGGAGATGGCAACATAGGACGTACTCTGGGATATGGCAATATCAATCTTGGAAGTGTCATCATCACAAATGTAGCTCTAGTCTCAGGACTCAAGCATGATCTGCTTTCTGTGAGTCAAATTTGTGACAGAGGATACCATGTAGATTTTCATACTGAACACTGTGAGGTTATCAGTAAATCTACCGGAAAAGTTGTTCTAGTTGGACACAGGCGCAATAACATTTATGAAGCAAGTTTGATAACAAACTCTGAAGGAAAAGCTGTGTGTCTGTCTGCAAAAATGTCAAATGAAGAGAGTTGGAAATGGCATAAGAAGCTCTCTCACCTAAACTTGAACAACATCAATGAGCTAATTCGAAAAGATCTTGTAAGGGGACTTCCAAAGTCAATACTCAGCTTAGATGGTCTGTGTGATTCTTGTCAAAAGGCCAAGCAAAGGAAGTCATCTTTCAAGAGTAAATCTGAATCTTCAGTTGTGGAACCTTATCATCTTTTACATGTTGATCTCTTTGGTCCAGTGAATGTAATGTCAATGGGCAGAAAGAAATATGCTTTGGTAATTGTTGATGAATACACCAGATACACCTGGGTGTACTTCTTAGCAAAGAAGGATGAAACTGCCTTAACTTTGATGGATCATGTGAAGTTATTGGACAAAGGATCACAGTACAAAGTGAAAATTCTAAGGAGTGATAATGGTACTGAATTCAGAAATTCTGAATTGGAAGCTTTCTGCAAGGAAAGAGGAGTGAAGCAAGAATTTTCTGCACCTGGAACTCCACAGCAAAATGGTGTAGTTGAAAGAAAGAACAGAACTCTAATCGAAGCTGCCAGAACAATGCTTGATGAAGCAAAATTGCCAACTTATTTCTGGGCAGAAGCTGTTCAAACTGCCTGTTTTACTCAAAATGCTACACTGATCAACAAGCATGGGAAAACACCATATGAGATGGTGAAAAATAAGAAGCCAAATTTGAAGTATTTTCATATTTTTGGATGCAAGTGCTTTGTGTTGAAAACTCATCCTGAACAGTTGACCAAGTTTGACTTAAAAGCTGATGAAGGAATATTTGTTGGATACCCACTATCATCTAAAGCATTCAGAGTCTACAATCTGAGAACTAAAGTGATCATGGAATCTATACATGTGTCATTTGATGACAAGAAAATAACTGGAATAGAAGATGAAGAATATCATGATCAACTTCGATTTGAAAATGAAGATCTAAACTCTGATGACGTAAACTCTGATGAAGCAAATCCAACAAACTCTGATGAAGTATACTCTGAACCTTTACTGGTAAACACTGAGGGAATTTCTCTGACAGAACAAAATAGAGAACCAGTCGAGGGGGAACGTGAAGATACTTCAGAAACATCTCAAGATAATGACTCAAATTTTGAAAGTGAGTCAGCTGAAGAATCAAACAGAAACTCTGAGTTAAACTCTGAAAGTTCAAATACTGAACAGTCCAATTCAGGGGGAGTCTCAGAGAATGCAAATGGTCAAGAAGAAAATCAGGAGAGCATGGATCAAGGGGGAGGATCTAATAATGATAATAGAAGCCAATTACCTACAGCAAGAAGGTGGACACAAGCCCATACACCTGACTTGATAATTGGAGATCCAGATGCAAGTGTGAGAACAAGGAGTGCTACAAATAATGAATGTCTGTTTCATGCATTCTTATCTCAAACAGAGCCCAAGAAAGTGGAAGAAGCTCTTCAAGATGCTAACTGGATAACAACAATGCAAGAGGAGTTAAATGAATTTGAGAGGAATGAAGTCTGGACACTTGTACCAAGACCAAAGAATAGATCTATTGTTGGTACAAAGTGGGTTTTCAGAAACAAAACAGACAGTGATGAAGTGATTACAAGGAATAAGGCTAGACTTGTGGCTAAAGGCTATTCACAGTAGGAAGGAATTGACTATGATGAAACCTTTGCTCCAGTTGCAAGATTGGAGGCAATAAGGATTTTTCTGGCCTATGCTGCTCACAAGAAGTTTAAAGTCTTTCAGATGGATGTGAAAAGTGCTTTTCTCAATGGGAAACTTGAAGAAGAAGTGTTTGTTGAACAACCACCAGGGTTTGTAGATTCCAAACATCCAGATTATGTCTACAGGCTTGACAAGGCATTATATGGACTAAAGCAGGCACCTAGAGCATGGTATGAAACTCTGGCTCAATTTCTTTTAGAAAGTGGGTTCACTAGAGGTACAATTGACAAAACCTTGTTCTATTTTAACACTGGTAATGATCTGCTGTTAGTTCAAATCTATGTGGATGACATAATTTTTGGGTCTACTAATGACAAACTCTGTAAGAAATTTGCCAAGCTTATGCAGTCAAGATACCAAATGAGCATGATGGGAGAGCTTAGTTATTTTCTAGGCTTGCAAGTAAAGCAAACAGATGATGGGATTTTTATCAATCAAGCAAAATATACCAGAAATCTTCTCAAGAAATTTGGTATGCTTGATAGTTCATCTGCCGCAACTCCCATGGCTACTGCAACAAAGTTAGACAAAGATACAGGAGCTTCAGTAGATATGACAAACTACAGAGGCATGATAGGGTCTCTTCTTTATCTTACTGCAAGCAGACCAGATATCATGTATGCAACATGTCTTTGTGCAAGATTTCAAGCAGACCCCAGAGAGCCACATTTAACAGCTGTGAAGAGGATTTTCAAATATCTCAAAGGAACCATAACCCTTGGTTTGTGGTACCCTAGAGAATCAAAGTTTAAATTAATTGGTTACTCTGATGCAGATTTTGCAGGCTGTAAGATAGACAGAAAAAGCACAAGTGGAAGCTGTCAATTTCTGGGTGACAGATTAGTTTCTTGGTACAACAAGAAACAAAAATCAATTTCCACATCCACAGCAGAAGCAGAGTATATAGCTGCTGGTAGCTGTTGTGCACGGATATTATGGATGAAGAATCAATTGCTGGACTATGGATTAAGGTACTCTAAAATACCTATTTTCTGTGATAATCAAAGTGCTATTGCTATGACAGGTAATCCAGACAACACTCCATGACCAAGCACATCAGCATAAGGTATCATTTTATCAGGGAACATGTGGAAGAAGGAAATATTGAGCTTCATTTTGTGTCTACAGACCAACAGCTTGCAGATATCTTCACCAAACCTTTGAGTGAAGCTACCTTTACAAGACTGGTAAATGAACTTGAAATGGTCTCTGGTTTTGACTAGAGATACTGGTTAGATTCAAAATCTATACATGATTGATATTATGCTCATGATTCTTTGTATGTGTTAACTGTTATTTGTACCAGTATGTTAAACTCTGATAGTAAACTCTGTTTGTCATAAAGTGTCAGTCATACTCTGTCGGTTAAAGTCTGAAGTTAATCTCTGATGTTATACTCTGATTGTAATATTGTCTGAAACATATGGACCGATGAAGAAACCTGTATGAAGCATGATTCTCAGTAAGTAATCATGAATCTTTCTGAGTAATATATGATCTGATCTCAAAATGTGCAGAAATTTTACACAGCATGATACTGTCTCTATATTTATAGCATCTCTTAGTTTATTGATCCTATACACTGAGTCTGTATTAGCTGTTTGTATTTTCTCTCATAAATTAATTGTATTAACTGATGAAAAGTCTAAACTCTGATAATTAGTTGCAAATATTTCACCCTCCAATTAAAAGATGCCAAAAAGTGCACAAATTCCTTTGAGATCATGTTGTGCCTAGGAAGACCCAGGAACTTATTGTATGAAATAAGGGCTAAAATATTTGATTTTTGGTGACTAGTGCCAACCACTGATTACTGGAAAAATTAAAAAAAATAAAATAAAATAAAATCGAAGGGGGTGAAAATAATAAATTTTATAGTACAGAGTTTAGATGAGATCAGATTTTATTTTATACATGACAGTTTGGACAACTATCTTTTACTGATTTATTGTGTGGATTTTATGCACTTTAAGATGCTCTAAATATTTATATTCAGTAAACTCTGCTATTCACACACAATTTTTTCACAACTGTGCATTGAGAGAAAAGAGATTATGAATAAAGGAGGAGGATTGGTAAACACTGATGAACTGTGTACTCTACGCTGAGGTAATTTTATTTTAATCTCTGATGATTAAAATTAATTATTTGTTTCAGACGGTTAACAATTTTGAGAAAACATTTTTGAAAACAAAAGAGTATGATTGGTAACGGTTCTTGAGGAAGGAGTGGAGCTTCTTCTTTGACTGCATAACAAGAACGTTCGGAAAGAAATGTACCAACTGGGATGCTATTCCCACGGACAGTCTGCAAATCGGGTATTCTCTTTTATATGATAATCATTTTGATTTTGCAAGACTTGTCTTAACTAATTTAGGGGAGCAAATGACAGAGAATCGAGGGGTAGTTTACTTTTCTAGATTTTGTCAGATTTTATTCTCTGCCTGTGTTCAAGGGGTAGAGATAGTTGATGAAGATGTTATTTCTTGTTTTAAATTACACAAGAGGATATTCTCTGATCTTATCAACAAGGATGTTAAGAAAGGGGTTGTTGGAGATTTGTTACTTCCTGTATCTGTGCAACAGTTTGTAAATGATCAAATTCATCCACAAACACAAACTCCTTCTCAATCAGAACCCCAACCAGAACCTTTACAAACAGAACTTCCTCCATCTACATCTGTCAAACCTAAATCCAGTGGTAGGACTAAGCATGTTGGTTCCAAACCTGTAAAGTCTGTTAGACCAGCTACTGAAGTAGGAGTGTCCAAGTCTTCTGTGCCAATGGGTGTTGGTCATTCTAAGAAGAGAAGAGCAAATAGACCAAAACCTGATGACGAGGATGATGTTGATAATGAGACTCTTCATCAGAGGAAAAGAAGATTAGTAGCTAATTATCTTTTTGATAATTTGGATGAATCTACACCATACACTGAAGCTGTCCAGGATGAAGCTCCAGAAGTTGTTGTTCAGGAGTCTGCTGTAAATGATGATAATGAGGACATGGTCTTTGTGGATACTGAAGTTCCTGAGGTTATTATTCAGGAGGCTACTGAAGATGTTGAAGCAGCCACTGTGCCTGACATGGCAACTGCTGATACAGAGGCTGATATGTTTGAGCAAGATGCTTTATCTGCTGATTTTGATATGGATAAAATTCTTGAAGCACATCCTAGTATCAGTGTTTGTGATACTGAGGATGTGGCAGCTGATCAACCCACCCTGATTATTGAAGAGTCCCTTGCTACTCACACAGAGAATCTCTCTGTTACTAATCAAATTCCTGAAATGGGTGAGGAGGTTGATCAGGTAGTTGAAGCTGTTGTAGAGAAATTGGATGATGCTACATCAGAGAATATGCAAGAAGATGCTGTTGAAAAGGTAGTTCAAGAAGAAGAAGTTGTTGCAGAGTCTGTTCCTGTAGAAGCAGAGGTTTTTGTAAATGCAAACTCTGAGATTCATGAAGCTGCACAGATAAATGCTGAGGCTACTGCAGACAATGTTGCTGAAGAAATTGAAGAGCAGATAGCAGAAAATGTTAATGAAGCTAGAGTTGATGTTGATAATGCTGATCACACATCTGAAAATTCTGATCATGCAAACTCTGGGATCAATGCTGCACTTTCAAACTCTGATGATAATGAGTCAATACCTTTTCTAAGGGATCCTACTGCAGAGTCTATCAAAGAAAATCAACATGCAACTGAAGCTCATTACAGGGAAATGCATTATGCAAACTGGTCAGGAGCTGATTGTATTTTCTCCAAGAAAAGGACTGCTGATTTTATTGCTCAATCTGCTAAGGAGATTTCAAATCCTGAGTTGTTGACACATTTCAAGGCTACAGTTGTTCAAGTCAAATCATTGCACAATCGCTTTGATGAGACTCACAAAGTTGTCATTGGATTGAGTAATGATATTGCTGCTAAGGAGTTGGCTTTGGAGAATGATAGAACTAGATTATCTTCCATGATCAAGGATCAAGTGGAAATAAAGCAAAGGCTAAGCAAGGTGGAAGAGAATCAGACTGCTATGTCTTCTCAACTTACTTCTATTGCTACATCACTAGAGTTGCTGACATCAGTTTTTATTCCTGATGATGTCAAAAAGGGGGAGAAAGTACCTAAAGACAAATGCAAAAGGACTCCAATCTTGAGACTGAGGGATGATTCTAATGATGGTGGAAGCAGAGGAGCAGAGAAAAGGTCAAAGTCTTCTCAAGAGCAAGGGAGACTTAGGTCAAACTCTGCTAGACAGACATACTCTGAAAGAATAAACTCTGGTGGTCAATCTTCTTCAAGACTTAAGAGTCTAGTGATTTCATCTAATCCAACTACTGATGAAGAGATTGCTGCTAAACTGTTTATGGAAGAACATGGTGGTGAAGCCACAGTAGAAGATATGGATGCTGAGATGAAGCTTCTTGCTGAAGAACACCAGAAAAAGGTTGAAGCTGGTACTTACAAGAAAAAGGCCAAGGCTCCTAGGAGAAAGGAACTGGGAATTTCTATTAAAGAAAATGTGAACTCTCAACAGAGTTTACAATACACAAGGAGGCCTGTGATTGCAAATACTGATAAAGGAAAAGGTATACTGGTAGAAGAAGGACAGTTACCAAAGAAGAATTATTCAACCTCTAACGTTGCTCAAGTTGAATCAAGGCTAAATCAATCAACCTCTGACGTTGCTCAAGTTGATATTTCTACTAAAATTGTGACAACCTCTGACAATGCTCAAGTTGTACAAAATCAGCTAGCTTCACAACTCCAAGGTTTCTTAAGACCTGTACTTTCTGAAACTCTGAAGCTAGAAGCTGTGGACTTTTCTCAAACTAGAACAGTACATGGAAAGCAATCTTATGATAAATCTGGTTTGGGTTCACACAGAGAAAAGAGAATCAATAACAGTTCTTTTGACCATTCATCACTGGCAGAACCTGGTGTTGGGGTATCTCAAGAGAGCCTTGATAAACTAGAGTCTGTTCAGATGGTTTATCATAGAGGATTAAAGAAAGAGGTTCTGTTATACTTTATGTCTGATGGAAGAGTATACAGAGTAGGAGAAGCTGATGTTAAATTGAAACTATGGGAAGAGCTTGAGTATGTTCTATATATTCTCAAAATCAAAAATAGAAGTACTCATAATGCTGCTCTAGTTCTAAGAGATAGGATGCTGAAAACAAAAGCTATGCTTGGAGGAGGTGTTTCAAGTGCATATATTCCTAAGTACAGAGATGCTTATGGAAAGATTGTTGAAATGAAGAGAAACAGTGCCAAGTTCAAGACAGCACTGGGTATAAAGGTTTTAGAATTCAATCTAGAGTCAGATAAATCTTACTTTATTCGGCTAGGGAATGAAATGAGGAGGAACAACATTTATTCTCTGAGAGCTGCTATCTACCAGACTGGAGAAAATGATCCAGAGCTTAAGGAATTGAAAGAAGTCATGGTGGAAGAGCTAGAAAAAGCTGAAAGGAGGCTACTTATTGACTATCTCAGGACAGTGCCTGATATTGAAGAGATTAAGTAAAGTCTGACTGTAAGTTTTTAAAGTTTTCTGTTCTAAGTTAAAGTTAAACTCTGTTATATTTTAAACACTGCATTTGTTATATGTTTTGACATCATCAATTATCTGATAACTTGTACATTTTTATTATGCACAAGTCGGGGGAGATTGTTAGATATAATTGCTGACGTTTGTTCATCAGTGTTGAAGTACCAGGTACTCATCAGAGTTTACCGGAAGCCAGTCAGAGTTTATTAAAGTCTGACGGGTGAATGTTTGGTTTAGTTGTCGGTGCTTAATTGAAGATTCTAGAAGCAATATATTCTGAAGATGGAAAGAAGCAGAATATATTGAGATGGCTAAATAAATGGAACAGAAGACAGAAGCAATCCTAGATTGATATAAATTGTATAGCTGATTTATAGGATATCAATTATAGATTGATTATGTAACTGTGTATTATAAAAACACAGATAGGTTAACCCTAAAAGGGATGCGAATACTGAATACATTATTCTTGTAACCTAGCAGCTCTCTGTGATTCTTTAACATCACTGAGAGAAGAGTTATTTATATAATTCAGTTGTTGATTCATAAACAGTGTTCTCAATTGTTATTATCATACTTATATTGATTATATATTGTGTATTCGGCCTAACACTGTAGATATAGTGTTAGATTGTCATGATGGTGTTGAAAAGAAGGAGAAACTTCTTTACTTCATGAAATATGGAAGTATTAAGAAGATATCCATTCAGGAGCTTCTAGTTAAAACTACAAAGGAACTGAAATATGTTCACTATTTGCTCAAGTGGAAGAATGGGTGTGCAAGGAATGGCCTGATATGATTCTGTCAACCATAAGGAGAAGATTTGATGAAGAAAGGAATTATAATGGTGATTATACTCCCATGTACTTAAATATGAGAGATCAAGAAGTTGAAATGCAAAGAGGCAGTGCTGTTAAAGAAATGTCTTTTGGTATGAAACAATTGACTCTTAATCCTGATGGGAAAGAATTTGCTTATCTCCTGGTTGAAGAACATAATCTACAAAGAAGTTCTATTCAGAATCTCAGAGCAGCTATCTACCAGATTAATGAGGAAGATGAAGAGATCAGAAATCTTAAGGAAAGACTGATTCAAATTCTTGAAGACAAAAAGAAAAATTACTATCAGACTTCTTGAAGATGAATTTGTTGTATCAGAGAATCTAAAAAGATAAGTTGCTGCTGTTATTTCTTGTACATTTTGTAAATATGTTTTTGGCATCATTGAATCTAGGAATCTATACTTTATTTTACAAAGTATGAGATTGGGGGAGATTGTTAGATCAGGATTCAATGATCGTCAGGATCTGAAATACTGATCAGGATTGCTGACGTCATTAGTAGTTAGATCAGGATTCAATGATCCTCAGGATCTGAACTACTGATCAGGATTGCTGACGTCATCAGTATTGCACAAGCGTCAGTATCAGGATTGCTATCAGGACTGTGATCAGGATTATCATCAGGACTAGAAGATGATCCGGATTGTTATCTCAAGATAACTATCAAGTTCAGAAAATAAGGAAAGATGATTTGTCGGTTATTAGTTTATGGAATAAAGCTGTCGGTCAAGATATGTATCAATATTGTTTGTAATTGATTTGGGCTTATCTTGTAATCGATAGAGCAACTGTGTGTAGTATATAAACACAGTTTAGGTTTTGATTTGTAATCAATCGCATACACGAGTATTATTGTACCTAGCAGCTTTCAAGAACATAAGAATTTCTTGAGAGAGTTTTGTAACAGTTTTATATCAGATTTAATAAAGCTGTTATTATTTTCATATTTGTGTTTATAGTCGAGAATCTTATACAATTGTATTCAACCCCCCTTCTACAATTGTTAATTATTGGGCAACAATTGGTATCAGAGCGACCTGATTTAATTTGAATCAGAACCGATCTAAGATTTCGACATTCAAATATGAATGTCAGATATAATTGCTGATGTTTGTTTATCAGTGTTTAAAGTATCAGGTAAATATCAGAGTTTAGCTGGAAGACTGGTCAGAGTTTGTTAAACTCTGACAGTCAGAGTTTACTTAGCTGTTGGTGTTATATTCAATGAAGATTCTAGAAGCGATATACTTTGAAGAAGGAAAGAAGCAAAGAGATATCGTGATGGCTAAGGAAACGGAACAGAAGGCAGAAGCAATTCTTAATTGATATTAATTGTATAGCTGATTTATAGGAATATCAATTAAAGATTGTATGTAGCTGTGTACTATATAAACACATATAGGTTAACCCTAAAAGGGATGCGAATACTTGAAATATTATTCTTGTAACCTAGCAGCTCTCTGTGATATTTTACATCACCGAGAGAGGAGTTATTAATTCCATACAGTTTATTATTCATAAACAGTGTTCTTATTGTTATTCTCATACATATATTTGATTATATATTGTGTATTCGGCCTAACAATTGGTATCAGAGCCTAGGCTGTTTAATATATACAGTTTTTTTTTATCCAAACACAAGTATAATCATGGCTGAAAATATCCAAGTAGGTTCTAATTCCGAAAAGGTTCAACCAACTTCTGTGAGTCGATATGAGACGATTAGGGTTCCAATTCTCAGACCAGCGGAATATCCAATATGGAAGGTAAAGATGACCATGTTTCTGGAAGCCACAGATCCAGAATACCTTGATAGAATCTATGATGGTCCTCATAAGCCGACTAAACTGTCTACTGTTGTTGCTGGTGAAGAACAAAAGACTATTCCAAAGGAAAAAAAAGATTTGACTCCTGAAGACATCTCATCAATTGCAAAGGATGCAAAAGTTAGACATCTTCTCCATAGTGCCATAGATAATGTCATGTCTAACAGAGTTATTGGTTGCAAAACTGCCAAAGAAATTTGGGATGCTTTAGAAGTCAGATGTCAAGGAACAAGTGCTATAAAGAAGAACAGGAAGACTCTACTTACATAGGAGTATGAACACTTTGACTCGAGACCTGATGAAACTTTGACTGAGACATATGACATATTCTGTAAACTGTTGAATGATTTATCTCTGGTTGATAAAGATTATGATCTTGAAGAGTCTAATCTCAAGTTTCTTCTATCTCTACCTGAAAGATGGGATTTAAAGGCAACAACAATAAGAGATAATTATGAGCTTGCAGATACAGAACTTGATGAAATCTATGGGTTGCTTAAAACTCATGAACTTGAAATAGAACAAAGAAACAGAAGATTTGGTAAGAAGACAAAATATGTTGCTCTTAAAGTTGAAGAAAAGCTTCTTAAGAAAGAGACATTAAAGAAGAAAGCTAAGGGAAAGACTTTGGTCATAAACTCTGAAAGTGAGTCATCAAACACTGATGATGACTCAAACACTGTTGAATCATCTGAATCCGAGGATGATGAAGAACAGATGATGCAAATGGCTGCTTTGATGGTGAAGACCTTCAAGAAGATGGGTTTCAAGAACTTCAAGAAATGAAAGAGATTCTCTAGGAGAGATTCAAACTCTGAAAGGAAGAGTTTCAGAAAGTCTGAAGGAAGGGATACCAAATCTGGGAAGAAAGACAAGTCTGAGATCCAGTGCTACAAGTGTAAAGAGATGGGTCACTATGCTCCAGAGTGCAAGAAAGGAAAATCTGAAAAAGCACTCATCACTAAAGGGAGAGACTGGGCAGACACTTCAGACTCAGATGAGAAAGTCAACTATGCTCTCATGGCAACTGTTAAAGATGAATCTGAATCATCTGAAAACAAGGTACCCCTAACAACTTATGCTTATGATACTGATAATATATCTGAATTGAGAATTTATCTTAAAAGCATACATGTTAGTTACAGAGATCAGACTTTAGAAAATGAAAGAATTAAATCTGAGAATCTAAAGCTTAGAGAGAGAAATAAATTTCTTGAAGAAGAACTTGTTAACATGCAACAAGTTCAAAAGGAAAGAGATGATGCTGTTTATGTTGAACAGGAGTTGCTTAAGAGATTTAGGCAGCTAGAATCTGAATTGGAAAAAGAGAGGAAGATAATTAAAACCTGGACAAACTCTGGAAAAGACACACATCAAGTGTTTCAAACAGATACAGTTGGGTTAGGTTACTATGAGGAAGATGAACTTAGGTTTAAAGATAAAGTTAAAGTTAGAACACATCTTCCACTTATGAAATTTGTTCCTGAATCCAGTAAGCTAAACTCGGTAGTTGAGACAGAAACTGTTAAGGAAGAACCAGTAAAAACTTGCGTTAAACATGTTAATGTTGGTTTAATGACAGAGAAACAATTCAAGTATAAGCTCAAAGAGGTAAAGTCTGTCAAGAAACAGAAAGTGTCCAGGAAGAACAGAAATGGAAAAGTAGGCATTAATAAAAGTAATAATCATTTGCCTATTACTGATGCTCCTAGAAAAACATGTCATAATTGTGGTAGTACTAACCATCTTGCAAGTTTCTGTAGGAAGAACAAAGACATTAATTCTTTACCCTCCAAGTCTGGAGTAAAGAATGATTATGTTAGGGTTAGACCACAGACTTGATGCACTCACTGTGGGAGTACTTGGCATTCTATTTATACTTGCAAGAATTATCATGCTATTTATCACAACTATTATGAGTTGAAGCCCAATTTGAAATGGGTTAAAGTTGATTCTGCAAGTGTAAACTCTGATACTGTTATCTTAAACTCTGTTGATAAGAATTCCGCTGCAAAAGCTAACAATGTTAAGAAAGCCAAAGGATGCAAGCAAGTCTGGATCCTTAAAACTAACTCTCAGTAATTGTTTGTGATTGAAGGGCATAAGGGAGAGCACCCTAGTCTTGGACAGTGGATGTTCAGGGCACATGATTGGAAATAAAGCCCTGCTATCAGATTATGAGGAGAAGGCTGGCCCAAAAGTTTCCTATGGAGATGGCAACATAGGACGTACTCTGGGATATGACAATGTCAATCTTGGAAGTGTCATCATCACAAATGTAGCTCTTGTCCCAGGACTCAAGCATGATCTGCTATCTGTGAGTCAAATCTGTGACAGAGGTTATCATGTAGATTTTCAACCTGAATTCTGTGAGGTTGTTTGCAAATCTACAGGGAAAGTTATTTTAGTTGGACACAGACGTAATAATATCTATGAAGCATGATTCTCAGTAAGTAATCATGAATCCTTCCGAGTTATATATGATCTGATCTCAAATGTGTGCAGAAAATTTACACAGCATGATACTATCTCTATATTTATGGCATCTCTTAGTTTATTGGTCCTATACACTGAGTCTGTATTAGCTATTTGCACTTTCTCTCATAAATTATATGTGTTAAATGATGTCCGTCTAAACTCTTATAAATAGTTGCTGCTACTTCACCCCCAAGCAAAAGATGTATAAACATGTACAAATTCCTTTGAGATCATGTTGTGCCTAGGAAGATCCAGAAACTTATTGTGTCAATAAGGGCTAAAATTTGAAATTTTTGGTGACTATTCAATTAGCTAGGAAGATCCAGGAACTTGCTGTTTCAGTAAGGGCTAAAGTTTAAATTTTTGGTGACTAGTCAAGAGGCTAGGAAGAACCAGGAACTTATTCTGTTTGTAAGGGCTAAAATTTAAACTTTTGGTGACTAGTTAATTGTTTAGGACGACCCAGGAACTTACTGTTAAGATAAGGGCTAAAATTTCTAAATTTTTGGTGACTAGTGCCAACCTCTGATTACTAAAAAAAAAGGAAATTAGACAGGGGGTGAAAACAATATATATATAGATACTTATAATAAAAAAAATAAAAAAATAAAAAAATAATAATAAAAAAAAGGAAAATAAATACATAGGTACAGAGTTTAGATGACATCAGGTTTTGTTTTACATATGAGAGTTTGGGCAACCAGTTTTTACTGATTTAATTTGTGGATTTTATGCACTTTGAGATGCTCTAAATATTTACATTCAGTAAACTCTGCTATCCACACACAAATACTCACAACTGTGCACTTTGAGAAAAGAGTTTATTAATGATATTGGAGAATTGATAAACACTGATGAACTGTGTACTCTACGCCGAGGTAATTTATTTTTAATCTCTGTTGATTAAAATAAATAAATGTGTTTCAGACATTTCACATTTTTTAGGAATATTTTTTTTTTTAAAATAGAGAGTATGATTGACAACGGTTTGTATGAGTTTTGAAAAGGATGAAACGTGTCTAGAAAATAGCAGTAATTATTGCCTGTTTTTACTGCGCATGCATGTTGGAAACTACCACGTTATTGCTGACAGTTACTGCATGTGTGACACCTGTTCCATTCACATATATTGTCACACACACATTTTCACAAACACTTTTCTGCATCGATTTTTCAAACACCTTTCAAAGCTTATTCTCTGATTATTTTCGAATCTGTTTCTAATGGCAACCACCATCTTTCACTCTGTTGGATTAGAGTTTGTTCCTAACAATTATGCAGCACCATTGAATAATGAGAACACACCGGAGGCGTTTCATTTGTTCCAAAACTTTCTTGTCCAGTCTGCTATTGGGCAAGCTCTCGTTGAACCTGCGAAACTTTCTGGATTGCAAATCAAGGTTTTCTGGGAGACAGTCATCTATGATGATGGAGGAGAGTCTGGGACTCCTTCGATTGTTTTTGAGTTTCAAGAGCAAGAGTTTGTGGTTACTCCAGACACTGTTCGTGATGCTTTGGGTTTTGAAGATTTTAATGCTTACACAATTTCTGTTGGTGATGCTAAGCTACAGAGGATGATGAGAGAAATTGGTTACAGTGGGTCACTGGCAAGGATAGGTCAGTTGAAGCGACCGCTTTTGAGGAAGGAATGGAGCTTTTTCTTTGACTGTATTACTCGAGCGTTCGGCAAGAAGTGCACAAATTGGGATGTCATTCCTATTGATAGTCTGCAAATCGGGTATTCTCTTCTCTATGGTAATATTTTTGATTTTACTAGACTAGTCCTGCATAATATAGGAGAGAAGATGTCAGAAAATAGAAGTGTAGTGTACTTTGCTCGCTTTTGTCAATTGATATTTTCTGTTTGTGTTACTGGGGTTGAAATTGCTGAGGATGATGTGATTCCCTCTTTTAAGTTGCATAAGAGGATATTTTCTGATTTGACCAACAAGGATGTTAAGAAGGGGAATGTTGGTGACTTATTACTTCCTGATATAGTCCAACAGTTTCTAAACAATCCACCTCAACCACAACCTCAATCACAATCACAACCATTAAACACTGATCTTCCTCAATCTACATTCCAAAGACCGAAATCTGGAGGTAGAACTAAGCACAGGGCTTTTAAAGCTGTTAAGGCTGCTAAATCATCTTCTGATGCTGAGTTACCAAAGTCTGTTGGTACTTCAAGAACAAAGAAAAGGGCAAACAGACCACACTCTGATGCTAATGAGCTCTTACAGACCAAAAGGAGGAAGCTGATAGCTGCTTATTCATTTGATGAATTGGTTCAAGAATCTACACCTTCTGAAGCTCCAGAAATTATCTCTAAAGATGCTACTGTGGATGCTACTGTGCATGATGAAGCCAGAGCAAATACTGATGAGATGGCTGACATAAATGATGAACAACCTGAGCCAAACTTTATTGATCCACTGGAAATGGAGATAGAGGAGAATGTTGAAGCACATCCTTCTGCAACTCTTGAAGAGTTTGACAGTGTTGATGAAACAGAGGATGTGGCTGCAGCTGATCAACCTACTGTGATTCTTGATGAGTCTATGGCTACTCACACAGAGGTATGCTCTGTTACTCACCAGGTTCTTGAAAAGGGTTAGGAGGTTGATCAGACAACAAAGGCTGTAATTTCTGAGAATGTTCTTGAAGATGCTGCAGAGACTGTTCTTGAAGCTGTTGTAGAGCCTATTGTTGAGACTGTTCAAGAAAATGAGGAATTTTTTGAGAACTTAAACTCTGAAAATATTGCAAATGAAGGTGCACGGGAAAATGTTGCTGAGAATGTTCCTAATTCTCCAAGTGCAGAATCTTCAACAAAGTCTGATGACACAACTGATTCCTCATCTTCTCCAAGGGTTTCTGTTAAACAAAATCCTAAAGTGACTGAGTTTGGTGGTACATCTCACCATGATACTGAAACTCATTATCAGGATATGTACTTTACTAATTGGTCAAGCCATGAGTGTATTTTCCCTGATCAGAGGGCAGTTGATTTTGTGTCAAAGTCTGCTGCAAATATCACCAATCCTGAGCTTCTCACACATCTTAAAGCTACTATAGTTCAAGTAAAGTCTCTTCATAACCGTTTTGATGATACTCAGAAGGCTGTTACTGGGTTGAGAAATGAATTGGTTGCAAGGGAAGTGTCTTTGAAACAGGATAAATCCTTGTATGTTTCTTTATTTAAAGATCAGGAGGCTTTAAGAAACAGGCTGAGCAAGGTTGAAGACAATCAACATGTAATGTCTGACAAGCTTGATTCCATTGTTGCTTCACTCGAATTGCTCACATCTGTGTTGATTCCAGATGATGTCAAAAAGGGGGATAGAGTATTTAAGGACAAATGCAAGAAATCTCAAACTCTGAGCAAAACTACTGATGGTGGTGCAAAGGAAAAAGAGTCAAGGTCAAAATCACATCAAGAGCAAGGGAGACTGAGGTCAAACTCTGCTAGGACAAACTCTGGGAGAACAAACACTGAAGCTCAGTCATCTTCAAAAGCTAGAAGTTTACTGCTTACTTCTCAACCAATCACTGATGAAGAGATTGCAGTTCAGTTGTTTTTGGAAGAGCATGGTGCAAATGCAACAGTTGAAGATATTCAAGATGAAGAAAAGATGCTGGCTGAAGAGCATAAGAAGAAATTGGTGTCTGGAAAGATCAAGAAGCCTGTGAGAGTTTCAAGGCCAAAAGAGAAATGGATTGCTATCAAAGATAATGTAGATTCTCAACAGAGTTTATAGTATGCAAGGAGACCAATTGAAGCCAGTCTTGATAAAGGCAAAGGAAAGTTGGTAGAAGAAGAACAAGTACTGAAGAAAGCTCAATCAACCTCTGACAATGCTCAAGTTGACAAATCATTGGAAGCTGTGACAACCACTGATACTACTCAAGTTGTACAGACTCAGTTATCTTCTCAACTTCAAAGGACATTTGGAAAACCAATCACAGTTCAACATACTCTGAATCCTGGAACTGTGAATATTTTTCAAAGCAGAACTATCATGGGCAAGGAATCTCGAGATAGATCTGGATTAGGATCTCACAGAGAGAAGAGGGTGAATAATAGTCCTATGGATCATACATCATTGGCTGAACCTGGTGTTGGTGTGACTCAAGAAAATCTTGATACGTTGGAGTCTGTTCAGTTAATACATCATAGAGGTTTGAAAAAGGACTTTCTGTTATACTTCAAAACTGATGGAAGAGTATACAGAGTTGGAGAAGCTGACATTGAATTGAAGATGAAGGAAGAGCTAGAATATGTGCTGTACTTACTCAAAGTCAAAAATCAAAGAACTCAACAAGCAGCTGAGGTATTAAGAAGCAGGATGATGAAAGCCAGAGTTCTCAGTGGTTTAAAGTCTGCAGGTTCTTACATACCTAAGTACAGAGATCATCATGGAAAGCTTGTAGAAATGAAGAGGAACAATGCAAGATTTAGAATAGCTTTTGGTATAAGAGTGTTAGAATTTAATCTGGAGTCAGATAAATCTTTCATGATAAAGCTGGGAAATGAAATGAGGAGGAACAGTATTTATGCTTTGAGAGCTGCTATCTATCAAACTGGAGAGAGTGATTCAGAGTTGAAGGAACTGAAAGAGATTATGGTAGCTGAGCTTGATAGGGCTGAAAAAAGATTGCTTATAGACTATCTCAGAACTGTACCTGAAGTTGAAGAGATTAAGTAAATGGAGTCTGTAAGTTTTTAAGTTTTCTGTTCTAAGTTAAAATATAAACTCTGTGATTTTATAAACACTGCATTTGTTATATGTTTTGACATCATCAATTATCTGTTAACTTGTACATTTTTGTATGCACAAGTTGGGGGAGATAAAAACATCAAAATTCCCATGCTAAAGAAATCTGAATATCCTACATGGAAGGTGAAGATGCTGATGTACCTGGAAGCAACAGATCCTGAGTGTATAGACAGGATCAATGATGGACCATATGTTCCTAAGAGAATTGTTGGCTAAACAGACACTGTACCTGAAAACTATGTGATCAAGGTGAAAAGTGAGTGGACACCAGAAGAAAAGGATCACGTTCTTAGGGAATCAAAGGTAAAAATATTCTACATAATAGTCTTGATGTTGTCATGTCAAACAGGGTGATTGCATGCAAGTCTGCAAAGGAAATTTGGGACACTTTGGAAACTCAATTCCAGGGATCTGCATCTATCAAGAAGAACAAGAGGGCTTTGCTCATTCAAGAGTATGAACAGTTTGATGCTATATCTGATGAAAGGCTTACTGATATGTATGATAGATTTCTGACTTTATTGAACAATCTATCTCTAGTTGGCAAAAAGTATGTATCTGAAGACTCAAACACCAAGTTTCTGAGAGCTTTACCTGAAGAGTGGGATACTCAAACTTCAATCAGTAGGCATCAGTATGATCTAAACACTGTGTCTCTTGATGAGGTTTATGGGATGATAAGAACCTATGATCTTGAGGTTCAACAAATAAAGAACAAAAAGAGTAGCAAGGAAAAATCTGTAGCCTTGAATGTTGAGGCAAAATCAAAAGGAAAAGCTGTGGAGGTCTCAAGAGGAAAATCAAGAATGGTGGAGTCAGATCCTGATGACTCATCATTAGATACTGATGGAAATCCTGATGCCAATACTGATGATGACTCCACTGACTCTGACATGCAGGAGATGGTTGATATGATAGTCAAGGGCTTCAAAAAAATGAAGTTCAGGAAGGCTAGAAGACAAGACAACTTCCATAAAAAGACCTTCAATGTAGACAAAAACATGTACAATAAAAAGGACAACAAGAGTGGCAAGTTTGACAAGTCAAATGTTAGATACAAAATGGGCAACAGACATGGTATGACACTCTATCAGAATTTTTACTTGAAAATAACTTTACCAGAGGTATCATAGATAAAACTCTCTTTTACAAAATGCACAAAAATGATTTGATATTAGTGCAAGTATATGTTGATGACATTATATTTGGTTCTACTAATGATGATCTTTGCAAGAGATTTGCTAAGTTAATGCAGAGTAGATATGAAATGAGCATGATGGGTGAATTGTCATTCTTTCTTGGACTACAAGTGTATCAAAGGCAAGATGGAATATTTATCTGTCAGTCCAAGTACATCAAAGATCTTCTAAAGAAGTATCATTTGGAAGACTCATCTACGACAAAGACTCCAATACCAATTGCCACTAAGCTTGATAAGGACGAAACCGGTAAGAAGGTTGACATCACAAGTTACAGAGGTATGATAGGCTCATTACTTTATCTCACTACAAGTAGACCAGATATTATGTTTGCAACATGCTTGTGTGCTAGGTTTCAGTCTGATCCAAAAGAATCTCTTCTTATAGCTGTTAAACGTATCTTTAGATATCTTAAGGGAACCCCAAATCTTGGAATTTGGTACCATAAGGATACATGATTTGATCTTATTGGCTATACAGACTTAGATTTTGCAGGTTGTAAGATTGATCAAAATAGTACTTCAAGAAGCTGTCAGTTTCTTGGATGAAGGTTAGTTTCCTGGTATAGCAAGAAGCAGCACTCAGTATCCACATCGACAGCTGAAGCTGAATACATAGATGCGGGTAGCTGTTGTGCTCAAATCTTGTGGATGAGAAACCAACTACGAGACTATGGGCTTTTGTTGAACAAGATTCCAATATTCTGCGACAACACAAGCGCCATAGCAATCTCCAACAACCCAGTTCAGCACTCGAGGACCAAGCACATTGATATCAGATGCTGAGAGAGACATCTTTGCAGAGGAGGAAAGGAAAGAGTGCATGAAGATGAAGAGCAATGCAATAACAGCTCTTATTAAAAAGAATCATCTTCCAGGGGTACCTACTGTTCTCACGGACTACCTACGAACGGTACCTCTGCCACTTCTACCTCCAGGGGAACAGGTAAATGAATATATGAATCCTGAACCTGTTGTTCCTCAAGTTCCTGCACCAATGGACATAGATCCAATACTAGAGCCCTTAGTTGTCATTCCCGACCAAGAGGTTGAAATCCAACAGCCTCTAACCCAGGTCCAAGAGCCTTTGGAAGAACCAAATGAAACACAAACAAAAGCTCATACCCCTACTGAAAGGCATATGAAATAGCCTATTTGTAATTCGAGGATTCTACTCAACTTAAACAAGAATGTAATAAGTAAATATTAGATCAGATGTCACAGGAATCTCAGAAGATTATATCTGTCAAAGAATGAAGATTAAAGTCATCTACAGACTTGAAGTTATTCTACATTAAAAGAAGCTCAATTTATTGATCAAGCCTCAATGAAGTATTCAAGCTCAGTAGATTTATTAAAGTGATGGAGATTTCAAGTGGTGACAGCAAAAGATACTGATTACGGAGTTCTTGAATGAGAAGGAAGTGAATCACTGCTTAAAGTCAAATAGATAAAGAACAAACATTGTCGTTAGTCACTCATGAACCAGACAGTGCATTGAGTGTCAACGTACTATTATGTTTGTTATTTATCTAAGGTTTAAGTGATTCTGGAATTAATTGAGAAGTCAATTAATTCTATTTATTCTCTTATAAATAATTAATACTATTGAGTAAATTATTTATTAAATTAATTCTATAAAGAATTAATTTAATACATAATTTATTTAGTTAATTATTTAAATTAGAATAAAAAGAAATTAATTGAGAAGTCAACTAATTCTATTTATTCTCTTATAAATAATTAATACTATTAAGTATATTATTTATTAAATTAATTATGTAAATAATTAATTTAATACATAATTTATTTAGTTAATTATTTAAATTAGAATAAAAATGAACTAGGAAGACTTAGGTTTGAACTAGGAAGACTTAGAAAAATGAACTAGGAAGACTCACAAGTGAGTCTTCCCGATTGTCTTCCTAGGCCAAGCACTGTCTTCCCGGTTGTCTTCCCTATTCATTTCTTGTCTTCCCGAAAGTCTTCCAAGTGTAAAAGCAATGTTTTCCTGCAAGTCTTCCAAGGCATAGTTCTATTATGTTAAAGTGGATGTGCACGTGGTTCACAAAAGGAAATGCAGTGGTATTAATACAAGACATAAGACTTTTATTAAGACATTACAATTACAACACAACAACACAGAAAGAAAAAGACAGCAGCTCTCAACATTAAACTCTTCTCTTTCTTCTTCAATTTCAAACTGCAAAGGCATTAATTTCTTCAAGTGAATTAATTCTTGACTTGATCATTACATTAAATTCATAAGGATCATTTCACTTGTACTACTTTAGCTTTCTAGCGGATCATAATCCCTAGATTTTATATCGAACTACTTTTTAGTATTCGATCCTTTTTATTACAAAAATAGATAAATTCATGTCGGATTTATTCTAGATTTGTTTTATCAAGTTCTTTGTAATCAGTGATCAGAATTGTAACACCCTTCAAGTTTAATAGAGTTTTATTTAACTTGAATATTGTTTCAGTTTTATTCCGCACTAATTTGTTCTAAATTGTTAAATCTTTAAAAGGACAAATTCGATTAAACAGTATCGTTTGTATTCAACCCCCCTTCTACAAACTTATCAGGACCTAACAATTGGTATCAGAGCCTTTTGATTGATATACAAATCAAAGATCCAATTGTTTTGAGATTTTTCTTAAACTCTGAAATTTTTATTATTCCTAAAAATCTCAAAAGATGTCTACTACACAGAAAGTGGGTACAGTCAAAATCCCAATGTTCAGCAAGGAGCATTATCCTATGTGGAAGAAGAAAATGCTCCTATTTCTTAAAGTTGCTAATCCTAAATACATTGATGTGCTGAAGAATGGTCCTAAAGTCCCTATGATTGTTGAGGGAGAGCTAATAGAGAATGGGATTGTTACTAGGGATGCTAGGATGTACCCTAAGGATCCCAAGGATTACACTCCTGGTGAAAAAGAGGATGTTACCTTGGATGCCTGTCTACAGTTGATACTGGTTGATTGTCTTGATCCTGTCATGCATAATCATGTCCTAAACTGTGATACTGCCAAACACATTTGGGACACTATAGAGATAATCAATGAGGGGACAGAGGAAGTTAGAGAGAATAAGCTGGAAATTCTCACCTCTCAATATGAGCATTTCAGATCAAACCCTGGTGAAGGTATCTATGAGGTTTTTGAGAGATACAACAAATTAATCAATGATCTGAATCTCAATGGGAAGCGCTACACTATCAAGGAAATTAACAAGAAGTTCCTACTTACTCTTCCACGTCATTTGGAGCACAGAATATCTGCCATTAGAGAAGCAAGAAATCTGGGAGAGATTGATTTGGAAAGACTGTATGGTGTTCTGAAGACCTATGAGCTGGAGCAGATTCAACAGGATGAGTTATATGGAACTGGGAAGATAGTTAGTACTTCTACTGCATTGGCTGCTGAAGTCCCACAGAAACTGGAAGTGAAGGATGTTCAACCTTCCAGTTCTAACATGAATGTTATTGATGCTGAATATGGATTAACATCCATTGATCAATCTGGTGGTGACTTCTATTCTTTAAAGGAACTTGATCAGCTGGAGGATGGTGATTTGGCTTTGATAGTCAGGAAGTTTGGGAAGTTCAGATTCAAAAGGAATCCCAATCTTAAGTTCAGGCCCAGATTTCAGAGAGGTGGATCTTCCTCTTCAAGTGGCACAAGGGGTGGCTAAAAAACTGGAACTGTGGAAAGGAGCACAATCAGATGCTACAATTGCAATGAGTTGGGTCACTTTGCTACAGAATGCAGAAAGCCAAAGCAAGTGACAAGAAACACATTTGATTCTAGCAAGAAGAATAAGATTGGGAAAGCCTATGTTGCTGAAGGAAAGAATTGGGATGACACTGACAGTGATGAAGAAGCAGGTGAGATTGAGAACCTTGCTTTAGTGGCTAAAGAGGCAAGCACTTCATCTTCATACATGTCAGAGGTAAAGTTCACTGACACTGAAATGATTCGTCATCTTAGTGGTACTATTTCTTGTGCACGCACTGAAAATGATAGAATAATTCTTTTGAACACAGCTCTTGAACATGAGATAAAAGAATTAAAACTAGTGCATGTTAATCAGGATGAACTTACTGAGAAAATAGCATTTCTTGAGAATAGGGTTAAATGTTATATTCAACTGGAAACCATTCTTAAAGAAAAGATTAGTGAGCTTAATACTAAAGCCAATGCTTACTATAATTCCTGCAAGACTGCTAAAGAGATTTTCAACCAACAAGCTATTGGTAATCATGTTAGTATAGGTTATGTTTATAATGAGGCTGTTGGATTTCTAGGCATTAATACCCCTAATAGAGTCAGTGCTGAAGAAAGGGGTATTCCATATGTGCTTAAGGGTATTGAAACACCCTTCTTTAGAGAGTCCCAGGCAGAACCTATGAATGAACACTCTATCATCATTGCAGAGGAGATTCGTGAAGAAGATCTTGCTTTGGAAGTTGAACAGTCCAACAAGTGTATATCTGATATTCCAGTCAAAGTTGCTACAACTAAAAAGACTAAATCAGATATCCATAAGTTGGATCAAAACAACTGTAGAACTAACATGCCTGCTGTTAATTCTTCTGATAAAGCATGTGGTGTGATTAATTGCATGTCTTGTGCTTTCAATGTTATGTATGCTTATTTTAATAGTAAGCATGTATCTAGTGATAAGACTGCTCCACGTTAACATGTTAATAATAAGAAGCATGTTAAAGCTAAGACTACTAGTCCTCCTAAGACTAGAGTGGATTCATTAATCTCTAAGCCTACTCAGAAATGTGTTAAGGCTGGCTATAAATGGAAACGCTCTTTTGTGAAAGAGGTTGAAGTAGTTTTAGTTAAAAATGTTGTTTTGCCTGACAAAGGCCAGTTCTTTAAGTATGCCGGACCCAATCAATTTTGGGCTCCGAGGAAGGACTAATCAATTTGATATTGCAGGGAGTTAAACAGGTAAACCGTGTTATGTGGATTCTTAACAGTGGTTGTTCAAGGCATATGACCGGAGATAGAGCCCTGCTATCAGATTTGGTTGAGAAAGCTGGCCCAGTAGTTACCTTTGGAGATAACAGCAAGGGTATTACGAAAGGATATGGCTGTTTGAAGTATGGAAATGTTATCATTGAAGATGTATCATTTGTGGAAGGTCTGAGATTCAATCTTCTCAGAATCAGTCATTTCTGTGACAGAGGACATGTTGTTTCCTTTGAAAGAGAGAAGTGTCAGATCCTTCACAAGAAGAATGGAAAGCCTGCTCTTCAAGGAGTAAGGAAAGGTGACTTGTTCATAGCTGATCTGCACTCTGGATCCCAAGATGAAGTTAATTGTTTTTATGCTAAAGCTTCATCAGATGAAAGTTGGCTATGGCACAAGAAGATGTCTCACCTTAACTTCAAAACCATGAACTCTTTGGTCAAGAGGGAATTGGTTAGAGGTTTGCCTCAGATGGAATTTGCACAGGAAGGATTGTGCGAGGCTTGTCAGAAAGGAAAGTCAAAGAAAGCTTCTCACAAGGGCACTGACACATCATCAATAACTGAACCACTTCAGCTACTGCACATGGATTTGTTTGGTCCGGTTAATGTGATGTCCATGTCAAAGAACAATATGCACTTGTGATTGTTGATGACTTTTCAAAATATATATGGGTTTTATTCCTACATTCCAAGGATGAGATCCCACACCTGGTGATTGACCACATAAAGTTGATTGAGCTGGATTCTAGATTCCCTGTTAGAGCCATAAGGTCAGATAATGGTACTGAATTCAAAAATGCAGTCCTAAATGACTTTTGTGCTGATAAAGGAATAACAAGACAATATTCTACCCCTAGAACTCCTCAACAAAATGGAGTAGTGGAAAGAAAGAATCATACATTGATTGAAGCTACAAGGACTATGTTAAGTGAGTCCAAACTTCCAACGTACTTTTGGGCTGAAGCAGCAAATACAGCTTGTTATACTCAGAATCGAACTTTAATCAACAAGGACTTAATGAAGACTCCTTATGAGATCATGAACAACAAGAAACCAACTGTCAAGTACTTTCATGTATTTGGAGCAAAATGCTTTGTTCTTATAGATGACAATGTGAAACGTGACAAGTTTGATGCAAAGGCACAAGAAGCTATTTTTGTTGGTTATTCCAGAAGATCTTACAGAGTCTACTTGGTTGGCAGTCACACAATAAAGGAAAGTGTCAATGTTACTTTTGATGACACTAAGCTCCCTAATATCCAAAAAGAAGATTCATCTGAGAAGCTGAAGTTTGATAACTTGCCAGACTCAGAATCAGATGATGCAGCCCCACCTGAAGTTATTGCTGGTAATGATAATAACAATGATGGTAATGATCTTGGTGGTGGTGGTGGTGGAAACACTGGTAACAATGGAGATACCACCAACACTGGAGAAGAATCATCAAGGCAATCAAGCAACAACTCAGGGGGAGCAAATGAAGGATCATCTAGTCATTCACAACATCAAAGTGAATTTCAAGGCGAATCATCAAGATCAAATCTTCCAAGACAGACTGTATGGAATAGAGCTCATCCTTTTGAGCTGATCATTGGTGATCCAGATGTTGGAGTTAAAACTAGAAGTTCAACTCAGAATGAATGTCATTATTCAGCATTTCTATCTGAAATGGAGCCAAAGAAAACTGAGGAAGCACTGACTGATCCAGATTGGGTGATTGCTATGCAAGATGAACTCAATCAGTTTGAACAACATCAAGTCTGGAAGCTGGTACCCAGGCCAAAGAACAAGAAAGTGGTTGGTACAAGATGGGTATACAGGAACAAGCTAGATGAGGATGGCATTGTTACAAGGAACAAGGCAAGACTGGTTGCACAAGGGTATTCACAAGCTGAAGGCATTGATTATGATGAAACCTATGCACCAGTGGCTAGACTTGAGGCCATCAGGATGTTCTTAGCATTTGCTGCTTATTCAAATTTTAAAGTCTATCAAATGGATGTTAAGAGTGCATTCCTGAATGGTGAGCTTGATGAAGAAGTTTATGTGGAACAGCCCCCTGGCTTTGAAAATCAGGAGCTGCTGGACTTTGTGTACTTTCTCTTCAAGGCTATCTATGGTCTCAAGCAAGCCCCAAGAAAATGGTATGACACTCTCTCTGGTTTTCTTTTAGAAAATGGTTTTGTTAGAGGTATCATAGACAAAACTCTTTTTTCAAAGAAACACAAAAGTGATATGACATTAGTCCAAGTCTATGTGGATGACATCATATTTGGGTCTACTAATGATAATCTCTGTAAGAGATTTGCTGAGCTAATGCAGAGTAAGTTTGAAATGAGTATGATCGGTGAGCTGAAGTTCTTTCTTGGATTGCAAGTAAGTCAAAGGTCAAATGGTATATTTATTTGTCAATCCAAGTATCTCAAAGAACTCCTCAAGAAGTATCACATGGAGGATTCAGCATCAGCAAGGACTCCGTCTTCAACAACAATCAAACTTGGAGCTTCTGACAATTCTATCAAGGTAGATGTTACAAGATACAGAGGTATGATTGGCTCCTTACTCTATCTTACTGCTAGTAGACCAGATATTATGTATGCTACATGCTTGTGTGCAAGGTTCTAAGCGGACCCTAGAGATGTACATCTCGTTGCTGTTAAAAGAATCTTGAGATATCTTAAGGGTACACCTAATTTAGGTATCTGGTACCCTATAGATTCTGGTTTTAACCTTGTTGGATATACAGATTCTGATTATGCAGGTAGTGTTGTCGATAGAAAGAGTACCTCTGGGAGTTGTCAATTCCTAGGAGGTAGATTGATTTCCTGGTATAGCAAGAAACATCAAACAGTTTCCAATTCAACAGCAGAAGCTGAATATATTGCTGCTGGAAGCTGTTGTGCTCAAATCCTATGGATAAGGAATCAACTGAAGGACTATGGCTTTGCATTAGACAAAATTCCCATTTTGTGTGATAATACAAGTGCCATAGCAATCTCCAACAACCCTGTGCAGCACTCGAGAACGAAGCACATTGATATCAGGTATCATTTTATCAGAGAGCATGTCATGAATGGAACTGTGGAGTTACATTTTGTACCCACAGAAGAACAAACTGCAGATATATTCACTAAATCTCTTGACGAATCCACATTTACTAAGTTAGTTAGTAAGTTGGGTATGTTGAACAGTCTTAGTGATTGATAATGTCTCTATCATGTTTGTTCTTTTCTAAAAATCATCTTTCTCTTGTGGTTGTTAAGTGATATTACTGCCAATTCTTGTTTGTAATTACATGCTTGTTGATTTAAATATTTCTGAATAATATATTTTATTTAAAAATATTTTTCTCATATTTTTTTTAAGTGGAGAAATGTATTTTTATTGAAAATGTATTTATTTAGAATTATTTAGGTGTTTTTTAGATTGTAAATATTGTTGTTTAAATATTTCTGCAAGTTTATATTATTTTTAATATTATTTTTATGCACTCCATGTAAATAGTTTCATGTAAATAGTTTCATGTAAATATTATATGCATTTTATTTTATTTTTATTTTTTATTATTTTTTATTATCTATTTGTCTTAGTTGTTTTTGTAAATAGATTGTTTATATTATTTCTGATCTAGCTCTTGCTTAGCTGGAACTTCAGTGCCAAATCCAATTCAGGTATTACTTTCTATCTCTCAATCCACTTCTTTTACTGTTGCTGAACCCAAGTGGTTGTTAGGGCTGACCAAGGGATTGTAGATCCACAATATCTATCCCAGGTCTTAGAGCCAAACAATGAGTCTACAACTTAATTACTTGACCTCTCAGCCTAAACAGTAATCAAATGTTAAACAAAGAAGTATTTTGATTGAAATAGTGAGTGATCCCGCAGCTCTGCCTCCTCTAAAGAAATTCAATATATATACTGAGGCATCTGTCAGCCCATCTGTATCCTCTCAATAGGATATGGACTTTGAAATGGTCAATGAACTGTTTCTAGAGACATTCTATCAACAGGATGAATCTATTTGAAATTTGCCATAGGGCCATGGCACTTTGTACTGAGTCAAGCACACTCTCATTACTCACAATGGGAGAAGACAATTCCATTAGATGAAACTCAGGACACAGTGAAAGCAGAGAACCTGCAACTGGTTACAGTGCCTACCATTGTTACGGTAGAAGTGCCTTCATAGGCATCTGAGGGAAAATTTGATTCTTTGCCAAATCAAATAGAATCATTTTCTCCCCTCCCAGAGGGAACATCTCTGGCTCCCTTAAAGGGATTTTCCACTCGCAGATTTATCTGGAGAAAGTGGAAGGCAACTTGGTCAGTCTATCACTGAAGCAATTCAGATTTCAAATCCAAGTGATTTGATAGATATGATTGAGGATCGGGATTTGCGAACTCCCATTGCACCACCACTGACCTCTCTTGAAGAGGCTAGGGTGAGTTTCAATGTAGGTACTGATCAAAAAGGAGCAAACAGACAGCTAATGTTGAGTGATAAGAGTCAAACACTGAGTGAAACATATGCACGTGAGATGAGTGACACACTTACAAGAGAAATTCAAGTGAGTGCACACACAGACACATACACTGCAATGTGGTTAGCTCAAATAGCTGATCTACAGGAACAAATATTCAAAACCTAGGCTGATAAAGAACTTTTGAAAGCACAAGTGGTTGAACGGTCTTCTTCTTCCACCTCTGTCAACAATCAGCTGGGACTACTCAAGGAAATCTTGAAGACAAATTTACTTCCCAAGATCAACTCCATCAATAATCTCAACTCCTACTGGCTTCAGAGACTTATAAAGTTAAATATGTAGAGAATTCCTCAACTAAGGGGGAGAAGTTTGGAGAAGCTAGGAAGAGGGAGCTGAAAAAGATATAAAAGGAATCGGAGGAGTTTCAGGGTAGTAAAAGAATAGGTAAATCAAGACAGGTTCAATGTATTCATATGTTCAGTCTAGAGGAACACCTGTCTTGCATTTATCTTTACTGGTGAAATATGAAAATGTCATATTTGATCCAGAACTTTCTAGTATTTACTTAGGCTTAAGAGTCCTATCTTTTTCTTGGTTTTAGTTGAGTGATCCTCTAGGTATTTGATTGTTATTCTCTAACAAACAAATAGGGGGAGATTGAAAGGCATATGAAATAGCCTATTTGTAATTCGAGGATTCTACTCAACTTAAACAAGAATGTAATAAGTAAATATTAGATCAGATGTCACAGGAATCTCAGAAGATTATATCTGTCAAAGAATGAAGATTAAAGTCATCTACAGACTTGAAGTTATTCTATATTGAAAGAAGCTCAATTTATTGATCAAGCCTCAATGAAGTATTCAAGCTCAGTGGATTTATTAAAGTGACGGAGATTTCAAGTGGTGACATCAAAAGATACTGATTACGGAGTTCTTGAATGAGAAGGAAGTGAATCACTGCTTAAAGTCAAATAGATAAAGAACAAACATTGTCGTTAGTCACTCATGAACCAGACAGTGCATTGAGTGTCAACGTACTATTATGTTTATTAGTTATCTAAGTTTTAAGTGATTCTGGAATTAATTGAGAAGTCAATTAATTCTATTTATTCTCTTATAAATAATTAATACTATTGAGTAAATTATTTATTAAATTAATTCTGTAAAGAATTAATTTAATACATAATTTATTTAGTTAATTATTTAAATTAGAATAAAAAGAAATTAATTGAGAAGTCAACTAATTCTATTTATTCTCTTATAAATAATTAATACTATTAAGTATATTATTTATTAAATTAATTATGTAAATAATTAATTTAATACATAATTTATTTAGTTAATTATTTAAATTAGAATAAAAATGAACCAGGAAGACTTAGGTTTGAACTAGGAAGACTTAGAAAAATGAACTAGGAAGACTCACAAGTGAGTCTTCCCGATTGTCTTCCTAGGCCAAGCACTGTCTTCCCGGTTGTCTTCCCTATTCATTTATTGTCTTCCCGAAAGTCTTCCAAGTGTAAAAGCATTGTTTTCCTGCAAGTCTTCCAAGGCATAATTCTATTATGTTAAAGTGGATGTGCACGTGGTTCACAAAAGGAAATGCAGTGGTATTAATACAAGACATAAGACTTTTATTAAGACATTACAATTACAACACAACAAAACAGAAAGAAAGAAAAAGACAGCAGCTCTCAACATTAAACTCTTCTCTGTCTTCTTCAATTTCAAACTGCAAAGGCATTAATTTCTTCAAGTGAATTAATTCTTGACTTGATCATTACATTAAATTCATAAGGATCATTTCACTTGTACTACTTTAGCTTTCTAGCGGATCATAATCCCTAGATTTTATATCGAACTACTTTTTAGTATTCGATCCTTTTTATTACAAAAATAGATAAATTCATGTCGAATTTATTCTAGATTTGTTTTATCAAGTTCTTTGTAATCAGTGATCAGAATTGTAACACCCTTCAAGTTTAATAGAGTTTTATTTAACTTGAATATTGTTTCAGTTTTATTCCGCACTAATTTGTTCTAAATTGTTAAATCTTTAAAAGGACAAATTCGATTAAACTGTATCGTTTGTATTCAACCCCCCTTCTACAAACTTATCAGGACCTAACACCTACTATACCAACTAAAGAAATATCTGTGAGTATAGAGGGAGATAGTGCCTTAGCAGCATCACATAAGGAGAAACCCACTTCAGCAACAGCTCTGCCTTCTGCTAAAAGAAGAAGAATTGAGACCAAGGCAACTGTTGACTTTTCATTACCGTCTTCCACTGAACCTCTTATCGATTTTTCTAAAGCTGATTGGGCAACTATTACAAAAGCTATATCTGAACCCCTAACCCAATCTGATAAAGGAAAATTGACGGAATCTTCTAGTTCTCCGACCATATTACGGTCAGGACCACTGGATGTCGGTTCCTTAGTGAACCAAGAGTCTTCACAGACGTTGAGAGAAGGCTCTGACCCAAATTCACAATCTAAAGGGTCATTGCCTAACTCCCCAGATGGAACATATCTGGATCCTGCGGGTAACGGGTCTGACATAGGTGCAGATCGGCAACTCGGTAACAATGAATCAACTTCATTTGAGGAGTTACCTGAGGATATGTCTACAAAGACTTCAGAGGGAGTTTCAGGGCCTCTGCTTTCAAAAGAGCCTGATTCTAACCCCTCAAAGATTCAAACCTTGGATTTTATTAAGGAAAGATCATCGCAAGATGATCGGCAACTTGGTTTAATCAAGGACGGGGACTTGCGAAGCCCCATTTCACCATTGGTGACCACCTTAAGGACGGATACGGTGATTTCCATTACAGGTACATCTAAATCTAAGGAATTGAGCGAAATAAAAACACTTACACCTAGCCTGAGTGAGAAAGGAAAAATGAGTGAAACACCAACAGAAACGTTGAGTGAACACCCATAGCCAAATGTGAGGAGTGACACCCAAATCCTATCAAATGTTTATGATCAATTTCCACCTACAGAAAGGGAACTTCAAGTTCAGGCCACTCTCAAAAAAATGACAGTTCATGATAAAGAAGGAAAAACTTTATACAAAGTTCCTCTCAGACCTTCTTTTGCTCAAGAGAACACTGACAGTCAATTTGATAAACCATTATCTATGTTTCAACAGAAGACTTGGTTGTAGCTGATTCCAGAAGAACTTATCGAGCATTGAGCAGTGCATCTGGTACAATAACGGGCACAAAGGAGGTTGTTGATTCCTTGAAGAAGCATGCTATGGAAGAGCTGATTGATCTGAGAGATGATGTCAAAGAGCTGAGAGACGGGTTTACAAATGAAGTTCATGTAATTCAGCAAGGTCAGGAATCTCTTACGGAGGACGTTCTAGTTGTTCGTGATTCACAAGCTAAAGTGAAAGATGCAATGAACAGTCTGTCAAGGGTGGAGTCTCAACTGAATAAGAGATTGGATAGAATCGAGAAGTCAACCAACTCAAGACTGGACAATGTTTACAAGAAGCTTGCTACTATGGAAGAGATTACCAAAGACATTGCTCTTTATATGGAAAATCAAGCTGACGGTATAGAGTCTATTTTGAAGATGCTTAAAGCTCAACAAGCTGGCCCCTCAAACCACTCTGTAGAGGATTACTCAACTAAGGGGGAGAATGGAGCAGAAGCTATGGAAACACCCATTCTAATTAGACAGTTCTGGGTAGAAGAACTTGGAGATGAAGATAAAGAGGAGTTTGAAGTTGAGTTTGAGCCAACAACAAAGAGCATGAACCATATTACCCTGAACCGATTGAACATCCAATTCTTGATGATATTATGGAAGAAGCTGGTGAAGCAAACCCTCTATCTGAAGAGCAAAAAGATGCCTTGGAAAGGTTAAAAACTGAAAGAGCTGAGAGAGAATCAAAGCAAGCTGAGAAAGAGAAGCACCGTGTAGTTCAAAGATCTGAAAAGCTGAAGAGGTTTAAAATGTATGGTAAAATAAGGAAGAAGAAGATGCTAGATTTGGCACAGAAACAAGGAAAGGAATGAGAGATGGTTTACAAGACATTTTGTGGAGTTGAAGACGGATTGGAAGTCAACGACAACACTAATGTGGAAGTGATCTTTCAAGACATTAGAAGTTGAAATCCAGATACTGAAACTTATTTCACAGCATTAAGACATTCAATCATCTACCTGAAAGCTGGAGTCAAAGCAAGTGGTGCCTGGAACATTATCATCAGTTTCATCAACAGAGGTACATTTGTGATCTCCACTAAATTCTTTGAACAAAGATCATACACAGATCTGCAGGTGATACTTATCAAGATCCAGAGAAGCACAAATCTAAATGAACTGCTCCATGAGCATGTTAAGGAAATCTTGATGAAAGTCAATCCAGAAGTAAGTGATGACCATCCTATGGTAAGGTTTATGAAGAACGACATCTTTAGAATATGCTACCTGGATGCGGTAAAACTGAAGGATTATCCAAATAAATATCTGATATCAATAGAAAAAGACTTGAGATCCACTAGATTCAGCACACCGGAAAAGACTAGAGCTGCAGACATTCTAAAGAACTATCTCATGGAAAATATGCCTTTCTACAGGAAGAGAGTTGAAAGAGGATTGGAAGTGCATCCCAGACTACCAACCATGCCAAAGCATAATCAGAAAGATGTCAATATTGCATGGGTTTGGGCTGCTGTTGGTCAGGAGGTAGAGTACATTGGAAGACATATCATTGGATCTACTCTAAAACCTTGTGAACCACTGCACTATCCAACGGTGATTAATCATCAAGCAGCAAATTCAGATCATGTGGCTGAAGAAGGTGAAATCCTTTTGGACTGAAGAAGAAGCAAAGAACTACCTGCTCAGGCTAGAGGAGCAACTTCAATTGTTAAATCTTTTATTCTTCTTTGTAATTTAGATATCTAGAATTTTAAATGTTTAATCCAAAATGCATTTAATATTATCATCTGTTGTACTTTTTTCAGTTTCGTGTTTCTATTGTTTAGTTGAGTTATCCTCTAGGTATTTGCTTGTCAAACTCTAACAATCAAATAGGGGGAGATTGTAAAGCATAATGTAACATAATATGTAACAGATGTAACTATAACTCAACACAGGAACATATAATAATATTAACTGAAGCACAGGAATCCATAAGAACATAAGACATGGTAAACTCAAGAAATCAAAATATGGTATGTATTCTTGAAGTCCATAAATAGGTCACGGAAAGAAGTTCATTAATATGTTCAGGCCTCAGTGACAAAGAAAGAATCAAGACTTTCAAGATTAAAAAAGTGTTTGTGTGATACAGAGTTAGTACCAAAGGATTTCAGTGATTTTATATTGAAGCAACCAAGATGACAAAGGACTTGTCAATTGTATTGTATTAAAGACATAGAGGTTTTGATCAGTGTTAGTCATCTGTGAACCAGACCAGTTGCACTAGGTGTCATCACAATTAAAGAAGATCAACATGCTTTATCATCTCAGAAGGAATTGATTTAAGTCATACCTGAAACATCCTGGAAGTTAAAAGAAAGACTGATAAGGTGTGTGAAGGTTAAATTGAAGTGCAATATCTTTACTATAAAGTGAAAGAATCCTCAAGGACCAAACTGCAAATGAGTAAGAAGAGAAGATTCTTTTGAAAACCATCGAAATAGTGAAAAACCATTTCAATAGTTTCTTAATTAGAAACTATCGAAGTGGTCATAAAGAAGACCTATTCAAAGATTTCGATAGTTTTATAAATAAAACTATTGAATTGGTTTAAAGGTATCAAGAAACTTATTTCGATAGTTTCTTATTGAAAATTATCGAATAAGCAAAATATCTTGGTTTCGATAGTTTTACAAATGCAGTTGTGGTTTTGCATTCAAGGCTGTCAGAGGTTGGTGAGGAAAATCAAAGGTTGAGATTTAATCCAGCCTTCGATAGTTTTTCATAAGTCTACATTTTCGACAGAAGACACTATCTTCTTCAGTTGTTGAGTTGCAGAAGAATTAATACGGAGAGAGTTTGAGAGTTTGAGATTTTAGAGGAGTAATTGCTAGTGCCTTAAATTCTATCAAGTGTATTGATTATTGTAACTTGAACTCATTGTAGCTAATCCTACGGATTAGATTTGTAGCACCCCTCGTGGTTTATATTTATAAAATGATATATTCCCCGACTTGTGTTTTGATTTGGTTGATTTGATTTCGAACAAGAACACACATAATTATCCGCAAAAGAAATCGAATAAATTGCGAGTATCGTATTCAACCCCCCTTCTACGATACTTTGGACCTAACAACCCACTTGAATTAAATCCCAGAAGGATTTAAACTGCTGGAAGCAGTGAATTAAGTTCTCGAGAAATAGTCCTATCATATTATAAATGGATACGGACCAGAAGTCCAACATTAAATTATTACAGAATAAAATACCTCTTGTATTCTCAAATTATAGGTGACAACTCATTAAAATCTCTGGCCAGAGTTGATGAAAATTAGAATGTGTTTCTAATTGACATCAAATGAGTTTCACCTTATAATTAAATTACCTTTGGATATTGAGCTTATTTTTATAAGCTGCAAAGTGTTCTTGTTGCTAAAGTACACATAATTTTTTTATTTAATATCTCCACTAACCTATTCGAAAAAAAAGGTTTATATTAATTTTGCCGGTGCAAAGTGTTTTCGTTGATTCTAATAATTTGAATTTCAAAATTGAATATGTATTCACATATGTTGGAGATGTTATTATTTTGCCATGCTATGAATTAACAATAATGTGCTATCTACACAACTCAACGAAGAAGACATCAAAAGTTAATTGGTCAAGACGTAACGAACAACTACATTTGAGAAGTTTCTCTACATAAATCTCATCAACTCAAAGATGTTATGCAGTATTATCATGAGGGGGAGAATACGCGCGCTGCACTCTTTTTTCCTTAATCATGGTTTTTCTCACAGGGTTTTCCTGGTAAGGTTTTTAACGACGCGGCATCACATGCGCAGTATGAAATGATAGTTCTTGTTCCTTCACTTGGTTTTTCACCCATAGGGTTTTTCCAGTATGGCTTTAACGAGACATCATTTCATATAACGGACATCCAGGGGGTAGTGTTATAAACAATAAAATAATGTGGATGTCCTTTGGCCTTTCATCTACAAGACCTTTGGCTTTTCAATCTCTAAACTCTTAACTTTTCACCTACTTGTAACTTGTGATATTTTAATGGTTTGTAACATTGAAGTTGTAGCCTATATAAAGGCATGTTGTATGGTTATTTTACACATCATCAAAATATGATATGAACATGGTATCTCATCTCTATATCTTTGTATATCAAATCTCTATATTTTTATTATTCTATAGCAATAAATCATATATTATTTTATAAGTGCCCACATTAAGGAAATTACTGAATTACCCTTGCCCAATTGACAAAGTTAGGGGAATTTAACGAAAATACGCACTTTGCAAGTTTTTTAGACGTGCAGTATGCAAGTGAGAGTTTTTGAATATGAGTATTGTAAGTGGTATAACAACAAAAATATAGGTACACAAAGTGCACTTAACTCTAAATTTTATTGCAATAGTAAATTAATTGCTCAATCAAACTTATTTTATTTTAGTCGAGTCAAAAAGTATTTTTTTTTGTAGAAATCCTTTAATAATCGGTAAAACCATTCAATAATCGGCTAATTCGTTCAAATAAAGGAATTATTAGGTGAATTTTTTTATCTTTTCAAAATGTTTAATGTAGAACATCACAAAAATATAGAAAATAAGTAAAGATTAAAAATATTGTAAATAATAATATAGAAAACAACTCTATTTTTCCTTATTGCTTAAAATTAAAGAAAAAAGACAAAATCTCAAATAGTTAATACAAGATATTTTTGTATCATTTTTAACATATTAACATATTAATTTTTTAACTGACAACTTTATCTTCTCCTTCTTTACATTGTTTATAAATTTTATTAATTAATTTTAAGTCTTTAATTTATATTATTTCTCAAATTATATATTTTGAAAATTAAGATTGAATTAATTTTAATTAATCATTCAGTCAATCATTTTAATTAATTTTCAATTAATCTATATTCCATAGATTTCTCCTTTCTGGAACACTATATTTACATGGTATTGGACCAAATTATGTATTTTACAGGGTCACACATTTCCCCGAGTCCGATATATGCTTGAAGCCCATCCATCCATTATATCTATTATTGGCTAATAAGATCTTTTAAGCTAATTAGTAAATTACATAATTACCCCTTTTTGATAATAATGTGAAAAAATAATGTTGGTAATCAGCCTTGAACCCATGACCTTCAGGTTGCTAATATATATATATATATATATATATATATATATATATATATATATATATTAATGAATTATGCTCACATTTACAACCACTACACCAAAGCCATTTTTTGTATCTTTTCAAAAATCATCAACTCCATACACTAATAACTCAATTATTATATTTTATTTAACATTTATTCATTATTATCTATCTACCAATCAATTATAGGCTAACAAGGCTTCTTGATTATAAAAATGTTTGTATATTAAAATTTTGGATCAGGTTTAGGTATTTTGGGTCAACCTGAAGTTGACCCGACTTTCATACACTAAGAAATCAGTTTTTATATTCTGTTTAATATTTATTTTATATTTTAGAATTAATTGATTATATTCTCAAGTGGCTTTCATAATTAATTCACTGTAATGAATTCAAATTATTTAAATAATATATAGATGTATCATGCATGCATACAATTATGTAATCTAAATTTATACATTTTATAAAAAAATTAATGTATATTAAATATTTGGATCAAGTTTGGGTATTTTGGGACAAACTGAAGTTGACCCGACTTTTGGATAAATTTTTACCCAACCTAAACCCCACCTGAAACTCAAAACACTCAACCTAACATGGTCTTTCCTATCATTTAGAAAATAAATAACATATCCTTATATTGCATTAATATATTAAATATATCACAATTTATTAAATTAATTTTATTACAAAATAAATTAGAAAAAATAAGAATCCGCCATTTCCCAGGGATAATCGTTTCCGTTTGGGGCAGGAATCGGGGAGTAAAATAATCGGTATTCGGGGAACGGGACTGGTTCGACGATTGAGTTCGGATTCAGGGATTGGGACATGATTAACATTCCCCGGTCCTGAATTGACTGGATGCCTACCCTAGGTACGTAAGTCAACATGAATTCATTCAATGTCAAATTTGGATATCAAGATATGATATACACTTATTGCAAACACTTGTGTCTGAACTAAGTACTAGCAAAAAATAAATACATCAATTTTTAATCGCCTTAAAAACAAATGAAATACAACTTAATAGTTGATAATAATACATTAATCTAATCTGTTGACAAATTGGAGATGAGTTTAATTGAAAATGAAAAAACATAATGTTCACTCATTAACATTCGAAAGAGGTGTACAAGTTTAATGTGTTAGAGGTATTACAAATAACGATTTTATTATCATCATACATAATCAACTCATAACCACAACAACGTTAATTTAATATAAATATGAAAATGCAGGTCGATGAGAGGTTATTAAAGATGAAATAGAGATGATCCAAGAGAGGAAGGATGGGAAAATTTAAGATTGTTGAGGATGAACGAGAAGATGCAAGGGAAGATGAATGTGCATATATGACATGGTTGGAGGGATGGGCAGATATGAGAGGTAGTGAGGTAGGCGTATGAGTGGAAAAGAAAATAGATATTAAAACAATGTTATGGCTAAGACTGAAAGTGGTTAAAAAATGTGGGATTGAGATTGGTTCTCGATACTTATTTAAAGGTGAGTTCATAATGTATAAACAAGGTTATAACATGTGCGATGCATGAACCTTATTTAATATTTGTTTAATTATGTATTCTAATACTACGATAAAATATAATAATATGTTATTATTGAATCTTTAGAACTGCTAATATAAATATTTAATTTTAATATATTTTTGACATAATTCGAACCTTAAACTTATTATACATTTTAGATATTAAAATATGGGTCCTGGTACTTGAACATCGATGGCCGTAAACATCTGTCCGCGAAAAATTTCCGTGGATAGGTTTAACACGGGAAATTTATGTGAATGCAGGGGACGACGTCACTCTATCCACGCTTAATGTTTCGATTTTAGGGGTTTTGCTATCTGCGAAAAATTACCGAGGACAAATGGTTTGTCGACCATCGATGGTTGTACCAGCGCCCTTAAAATATAGAGTAGTCTTAAATATTATATATAATATAATATAAAATGACTAATGATGGTATGTTATGAACTAATCAACCGAGTTTATAATATTTCAATTTTAATAAAATAGTATATATTTATAGGATTGTGTTCAAATACAAAATTTCCTAATGAACAGACTCTATATGTATTATATTAGGTAGACTATCTTAGTGTGTGTGTGTATATATATATTATAAATTTTAAAATAATTATTTTCTAAATAACCTCAATTACAAAGATTTGATCTATTTAGTTCTTGAATTTTGTTAAGGACGAGTTTATTTAAAGAATTTTAAAACTGCCTTTGTACTTAAGGAATTCAACATGGTTAACACGTAAAGAAAAATACATTTATCTTACTAAACTTGTGACCTTCAATAGATTGAGACATGAAAAAGATGGAATAGACTGACACGAGAATACAACGTCATCTATCGCAAGATTTGAAACATATTATATAAATTAGAATGTGACATGTGCCTTGCACGGACTATAATACTAGTTTCTTTAATTAAACAACTCACGACCATCATGCTAGTTTCTTTAATTAAACAACTGGCCCATGACTTTACCAATGTAATTCCGCGTGCAAAATTAGCATGGCTATTTTTGACGGGTGGCTATAGCTGTGGCGTGCTTGGAACCTTTTTAAATTAATCCCTCTAAAATGTTTTTTTTAAAATTGATAAATAATTTCTTGAATTAAAAGTTTTAAATTTAAATATTTTTGTCACGATAAATAACTAATACTTTACAAAATTTTGTAATTAGAAATTTTGATATATACTCTCTAATCATGAAATTAACTCAAAATACTTTTTCTTCTCAATTTCGTAAATAAATAAATCTAATCTTTTTTTATCAAACTAGTTTACTAAGCCGCGCTTCGCAGCGGCCTTATAACAATTTATCTAAAAATTTGAAAACATTCTAAGAAATATATTTTTAAATGAAATTAATAATAATATTTCTAACATAAGTTTTTTTTGAATTTTCCGTGTCGTCTTGATCATTCACGAAAATTCTGAATAAATATAAAAAACACAATTGTTTAATATTTTCTGATAGTATATGATTTGTAAAGGGCCAATTCACTAATTAAAATCAAGCCCAAGTCTAGAACAAGGCTTGCAAGGTCCACAATGTCTATAAGCTCGCATTACTGACAAGGTTCCCAATGCCTTCAAGGTCCAACAATGTTCACAAGGTCCACAATGCCTAGAAGTTTCATAAATCCCATAAAGGTATGCGCAAGGTTCACAATGCCTACAAGGTCCAACAATGCATGCAAGGTCCGCATTGCCTGCAAGTTCCAACAATGCCCGCACGGTCCGCATTGCCTACAAGGTCCACATTGCCTGCAAGTTGCACAATGCCCACAAGGGTTGAACATGAAATGTTGTAAAATGGTCAAGGTATGTGACAAAGTCAATGTAGGACAAACCCAAGTTATACACAAAGGTATGTGCAAGGTTCACAATGCCTACAAGGTCCAACAATGCATGCAAGGTCTGCATTGCCTGCAAAAGTCCAACAATGCCTGCAAGGTCCGCATTGTCTGCAAGTTCCACAAAGCCCACAAGGGTTGGACATCACATGTTGTACAATAGGTAAGGTATGTGTAAGACAAAGCCAACGTAGGACAAGCCCGAGTTATATACAAAATACAATGTCCACAAAACCTGCAAGGTCCACAAAGTCTGCAAGGTCAACAAGCCCCACAAGGATTGGACATGACACATAGCACAACAGACAAAGTACACACAAGACAAAGCTAACAAGGACAAGGCACTGATACCTGCAACAAAGCTGGCACACGTACATGGTCCAAACATCAGGACAAAACGCAACTGACACAAGGTTGACATTGATCCCCGACCAAGATCCTAATTTGTAGCCCTTGTCCCCCACGTGGACACTCAGTCATGTGCATCGCACATGACATGAGCCTATATATACCTCCTAGTCACTTCAATGCAGGGGGTTCACAACATTCATTACACTCTCAGTACATTCAATTTCTGATAGGTTTTGCTATACCTTCTCTCTACTTTCTCTCTCTAGAAATTAATACACTTTATATACTTGTATTATGTTTTCCTTCCACCGGATACTTATTCTCACGCCGGAGGTGCTTACGGGGACATAACCCCCCGCGGGCATTTCCGTTTCAGGGATCTTGGAGGCGGTTCCGGCGAAGTTCAGACGAGACTAGCATTGCTCGACAAAGTCCAACAAGCCTAAAGAGTCAAACAAGCTCAACAAAGTCCGACAAGCTCGACAAGCCCAACAAGGTCTGACAAGCCTGACAAGCCCAACAAGCCCAACAAGCCAAACAAACCCAACAAGCCAAAAAAACATCTATTCCAGCATAATACCAAGGAAGTAGAGCCCGACGGCAGAACGACTTATCATTTTCATATTTAACATTTTATCAAATATTATTATATAGATTTACCTTTTAATTTTTTTTTGAAAATTTAAATTTCAACTAAAATTTTAAATCCATAATATAACATCAATATTTTATTGTAGCATATAATATGATGCTCTTAATGAACCGCCCTCCCTTTGAAAATGTTTCCTCCCCACGAGTCGCTCTCTCGTTGTTAAGAAATTTACTAACAGATAACACATGAACATTACTCTACTGAATAAATTACATAATTTTCAAATTTGTTTTTTATTCTTGACATATAATACAATAGTTACAAAAGCTTAACTTTATAGTCTTGAAATAAAAAAATTAATTTTTTTTGAGGAATTTTGGACCAGAAACTACATTCAATAATGATGACATGTACTACACTGAAGAATGAGAAAAAATCCAAAAAAGACATGAAAAGTGAGAATAAATACCAAAACTTCTATTAAAACAATATAAATACTAAATTAGATGGCGTGAAATCTGTAGGGTCTGAGTAGATTTGTGTGAATTAGAATTGATATGTGCAAAATGGCATAATACATGCTTCTACTTTCTTTATTTGATAATACAACTAATGTCATCAAATTCCTATTCTTGTAGTATAATAGAACTTTGTCCTCGGTTCCTGTATCTTTATGGGAAAAAAAAATCAAAATCAAGAGTAGGCAAGGAAAAGTTCGGATATGAGAATATAAATATTCTAAAAGTAAACACAAATATGAGCTCGATGAAATTGAGCGCTAAAATTTTGGACTCTATGAATTTGTTTATATAATCGTTTGAATTCGTAAAAAACAAAATTGACATCTTCTAGATTTTTTATAATTTATTTATATAGATTATAGAATTTAATAAAGTTTATAATTATAGGATTATAGATATAGTCAATTGACTGTAAATATGATTAAATTCATAATTCTTAAAAAACTTATCTTGTATAAGTTTCCCTTTCTATTAGTTATGAGTTAAAAAAGAAAATTTTAATTTTTAGTATTTCAAATGTTTTTGAATTATGAGTTAAAAAGAAGATTAATGTTTTATTATTTCAAATAGAGGTGCTCTAGAAAAAAAATATAATTGAAAACAGACGATTTGAGAGCGCCGAGATATTTTTCTTTATATAAAGATAAAAGATAATAATAATAATAATAATAATAATATTGATTAGCAAGTATATTAATAAATAAAAAATTTAGGAAAATATTAAAATTGTATATTGAATTTTCTCCATTACTAAAGATTTAAAGGCAAAAAAATTATAATTGTACATTTAGTTTCATATATTAGGAAAGACTAGCTGACTAAGCCGCGCTTCGCAACGGCTTTGTAACAATTTCTCTAAAAAATTATTTTACAATGTTTTTAGATAAAATAATATTTTTAACATAAAATTAAGATTTATTTTGAATTCACCGTTTCGTCTTGGTTATTTATCGAAATTTTTAATAAATATAGAATCCAACTAAACTAACATAAAATGATGTTTTAATATTTTTCATTATTTTTAAATAATATTAAATATTAGTATATTTATCATCATTTTTATTTTCTCAAAATTTATATTCCAACTTCTATTTCAAAATACATAATATAGCATCAATATTAAAATTCTAGCATATTACCTCCCAATGAATCACTCTCTCGTTAAAAATGTTTGCTCCCAATGACCCACTTTCTCGTTATCAAATCTAATCATATAATAAACTAAATTAGAAGGTAAAAGTTTTTAAAAAAAATGATTTTTAATAAATATGTAAAATATATAGATAAATTAAAACAAAAATTTTATGAGAACATAATTTCTAATAAAATTTTTAGAAGAATATTAAGATTATAATCTAATTCCAAGATAATTTTTGGAACTTCAACAAAAAAATATATAAAAATATTAAGATGGTAACTTCGAATTCAATAAAAAATTTAAGAGTGAGAATTTGACTTGAAGATAAATTTTAGAAAAATATTAATATAGTGATTTAACTTAAGAAAAAAGTTTAGGAAAATACAAGGTAATTAATATTTTCATTATTAAAGATTTTGAAGGCAATTTAGATATTTTCTAACCTTTATAATTTTTAATTCAAAATTTTGAGAAAATTATAAAAATAGATCAAGACAATTTGTGAGGCGCCCTTACCGTATTTCTATAAAGGAGAACATGGAGGCGGCGAAAAGGCGCATCTGTGAAATCTGAAATCATCTTACACCTCTTAAATTGTCTACTTTATTATTTTCCTCGATTAAAAGATGGTAAAAAAATAGTAAATATATTAGATGAATATTTTCTTTTCAAAATTTTAAATTTTGGCTTAAATAATGAATTTAGGAGAATTTTACAATTTTTAAAGGCAAGAAAATTAGAGTTATATATTTAGTTTTCTTTATTAATAAAATTTTAAAAAGTAATTAAAATATTTTTATTATTTTATATTAATAATTTAGAGATTCGAGAGAAATAAAAAAAATAGATCAAGACGATTTAAGAGCCCCACCTCGCCCTCGTCTTCTCCATAATATTTTTCAAAATTTTAATTTTTGACTTAAATAGAAAATATTACAATTTTAAATTACTTTCCTTTATTAACAAAGATTTAAGAGAATATTAAAATTGTATAGTTATTTTTTTCCATTAGTAAAAATTTTAAATGCAATAATTTTAAAATTGTATATTAAGTTTAATCCATTAGTAAATATTTTAAAGACGATTGAGATATTTTCAAATTTTTAATATCTATAATTCAAAATTTTAAGAAAATTAGAAAAATAAATTTAACTGTCGCAATCTCACATCCCTCGTTTTCTCCTTTATATGTTTTCACTATAAATTTGAATCTTTTTTTTTTTCATAAATTCGATTACCTTTTTTATTTCAAATAAGTAATTTAATTTATAAAAACAATTTAGTAGAAAATTAAGATGATAATTTAACTTGAAAATAAAATTTACGAGAATATAAGTTGATTAACATTTTTTTATATACTTTTTAATATTTATAATTTGAAAATTTTATAAAAATAAAAAAATTGTTCAGAAACTATTAAACTATACGAAGAAATTTTTTAAAGATAAGACAGAGCAATAACAATAACAATGAATTCATTAAATAAATCTTTTCCACCTGAATATATAAAAGTAGGTACCGGTAAGAATTCTACACTAAAATTTGTGTACTCCTGAAAAAAAAAAGCCATGTTTACGTTCATAAAAAAGAAATATATATGTACAGCAACCTTCAAAGACTTGATCAAAAAATAAGCTTACAAATTTAATTAATAGTTGTCTCGAACTTTGGGTCAACGGTTCATGAAATTAATAACTTTAAAAAAATAAAATTCGGATAAACCAATTTCTTACTTACCTGAAATCTAAAATTTTAAGTACAAAAAATTGTTCACGATCTTCTCCGTCACACTGCAAAATAAGTAATAAGTATTAGATACTATGTACGCATATAAAATATTTTTGAGTAATCCTTTTTAAAAATCTAAGAATTTATATAAACATAATTATATATAACTACTTTGACGTTAAGCATCAAAGTTTGACTCACAAATGTTCATTCATGAATATGAATAGATCATAATCGAGTATGAAGGATTCATATACTCGTGCAAAATATCAATTTTAGATATCTTTTTTTTTTTTGAAAACATATCAATTTCATACTCTTTTTTTGTTGCTGATTTATCAATTTCATACACTTAAACATTAACACATAAAATCAACTCATAAATCTCATACGGTTAATTAAATTGGGGCTTGAGAATTGAGAATGCTTACCTCGTGGCCAATGATCATGTAGGACTTTTTAATATATAGAGAGGTTCTTATATACGCACAAATTTAAGTTAATTAAGTAATATTTAACTTGTTCTTAAAGTTTATACAATTTATCGGAAATTTCCTACATAAATAATTTCATTTCTAAAAATCAGATACTTAAAAGAGGAATTTTAATTTAGTTTTCTTTATTAGTGAAATATTGAAGGTAATTCAGATATTTTTTAATTTTAATATTATTAAATCAAAATTTGAGAAAATTAGAATTTAATATATTTGCTTTTATTCCGTTAGTAAATATTTAAAAATTATTTTCCTCTATTAGTAAATATTTTAAAGGCAAGAATATTAAAATTGTATATTTAGTTTCCTCCATTAGTAAAATTTTTAAAGGCAATTGAGATATTTTCGAATTTTTAATATTAAAAAATTCAAAAAATTGAGAAAATTAGAAAAATAGAACGGAGCGATTTGAGAGCCGCCACATCACCGCCCTCATCTTCTCCTTTATATAATAGTATTGATTTAAAATGCAACTTAGATATTTTCTAATCAAAAATTTAGTAGGATGTTTAAATTATATATTTACTTTCCTCCATTTGTAAAGATTTTAAAGACAATAATATTAAAATTGTATATTTAGTTTGCTCCATTAGAAAATATTTAAAAGACAATTGAGATATTTTCTAATAAAAAATTTAGTATGATATTTAAATTGTATATTTACTTTCCTCCATTTCTAACGATTTTAAAGGCAATAATATTAAAATTGTATATTTAGTTTCATCCATTAGTAAAGATTTGAAAGGTAAATGAGATTTCTTCTAATATTTGATATTATTATTTCAAAATTTTGAGAAAATTAAAAAAATAGATCGAAGCGATATGAGAGCCGCCACCTCACAACCTCCGTCTTCTGCTTTATATAAGTACTAGTCGACTAAGCCGCGCTTCGCAGCGGCCCTATAATATTTTTGTAAAATTTTAAATATTAACTATTTAAGAAAAAATCAAGGAAAAAAAATTATAATCTATACTATCTTATCTATCTATACTATCTTATAATAGACGAAACATTAAAAGTTTGGTCGGTCGGTACTTCGTGATTTTACTTAATTACCCCTACTTATTTTTTTTTAAATTTTTTTGTTAAATAATAACATTATTTATAACCAATAACCTTTTCAGCTAAACTACACTACTTTTTCTAACAAAATCCCCTTTTTTTGTAAAAAAAATCACGGACAATTATCTTTTTTTAACTAAAACACATTAATTTTTATATTTTTCCTTACTAAAATACCTCATTTTACAAAATATCACGGACAAATCCTTACTTAGTTATTTTAAAACCAATTTTCATAATTTTAATTACGGGCAATTAACTTTTTCAACTCAAACATGTTATTTTTTCTATTTTTCCTTACTAAAACCTTTCTTTTCCAAAAATATTACGGGCAAATCGTTAGTTAATTATTTAAAAATATTTTTTAATACCTTTAATTATTTAAAAAAAGTTAACACGTCTACTTATTTTTTTAACAAATACAATTAACAATATATTAAAACGTAAATAATAAAAATAACAATTATTAAAAATAATTCGTGTATCGCATGAGTTTTAAGCTAATATATGTAATAGTGAACATAATATTTAACAAAGTAACATACATAAATAATAAAATAAACTATTGACATGTTTTTTGTGCCGATTTTGTATAATTTTTTCTTGAGCCAACACTCGTTACATTAAATACAAATAAAGAAATACTAAAAATATGCACTAATATAAATTTAAGTATTAACCACCACTTAATTCTCCAAACATTCGTATTTATCATAAAAATTACAAATTTCTTAAATATTCCTAGACTTTATATGTCGATTTTGTGTCATGTTTTTTAAGCTGAGACCCGTTGCATAAATACATATAAATAAAAAATACTAAAAATATATGAAACAATAAAATTTAGGTATTAACAACTGCTTCAAACTTCAATTAGAGATCAATTTAAGAGGAAAAATAAAGAGAATTTATGATTTAGGCATCAAAAATTATAATTATATGTACAAAAATAATATTTTTTCCTATTGTTTAATCAAGTTTCTACCTTTTAAATTTTTAATTATTTTTTTTAATTTTAACTATTTTTTACTATTTTTAAATAATTAGCCCGATTTTTGACCGATTAATCCGATTTTTGACCGATTCAACCGATTTTTGACCGTTTTTCTGAAAAAACGATTAATTAACCGATTTTCGCTTAATCAGTTCAATGACACTAATGAATACACTTAACTAATCGGTCCAAAAAGTGTTAACAAAAAAACTAATTTTTATTGATGAGGGGTCACCATATCCATGTAGCCATGTGCACCCCCTGCAGCCCTACCAAAGGCCAATAGCTTTCCGAAACAGAAAAAGGAAAAGTAAAAGAAAAAAAACAGAGGACGAAAGCATTTGATTGAAGAGACTTTAGAGCAATGTCCATTGTCCTTGCGCATGCATATGCATGCTCCCCGTAAAGGAAAAAAAAGGGTTGGATTTTCTCTGACAAAACCAAATATTCCAATTTAACATTGTGATTGAAGAATCTGTAGAGTAATAGGTAGGACATGGCTACTGCCTCTTTAAAAGTAAGCAAATTACAAATCCGTGATCCCATTCTTTTGTTTTCTTTAAAATTAGTAGACCATGCATATGCTTAACAAAAAACAGAATACAGATTAAGGGCATGTTACTACATATCAGAGATCAGAGAATCTTAGTTCCGAAGAGCTGTCCAACTACCTTGCATAACCGTCTCCATTATCAAATCAACCTAACTTACTGTTGCGAATACCGGCATGTCCCATAACCTGATCATCCACCAATTAACCAGATGTTACAATAACAAAGTAATGTCAATTTAAGCTGAATCTCCGAAAATTAGTCATGATAAATCAAATGTAAAAAATTAGTAGAAATAAATAAAATGATGATGAGTGATTAAATTCTTATTACTTGGATCACTGAAGGTGACAAGTCCCGTTCCTTTAAAATCACAGTTCCAGTAGTTCCTCCCATGCATTTGGTAGTAAGTATTCATGGCGTGCGAAGCATGTGCATGAATCTTATTGGGCTGAAAACACCTCCCATTCTCATATATCTCTCTACAGTCCACACCACCCGGCCCACAACAGAAATCCAACACAGCTTGAACCACTTTCTCATCTGCATGTGGCTTAGCTACACACCAAACTGATGGTCCTCTCACCACACCTGATGTTACTTTCTCTCCGAACCCAAACTTATCTCCATCACTACAGAATTCACACCTCAAATCTACATCATAAACTTTAGATCCATCTCCATTGAAGATCCCAAAGTTTCTCTCACTAGCCACCCCTTCTTTTTTGTTCTCATTGAACAATGAGAACACAAATATTTGTACATTTTCTTTGGGCCTCATGGGGGTTCCTTTACTGGACTGACCACGTTCAATTAATCTAGTATTATAGGTCCTTGCATTTTCTGGAGTTGCCGCGGCCTCGTTAGCCTCACCTTTAGATGGCCAGCCGGATTCGGAGACTATAATGTCGGTGGACCGGTTGCCAAATCCTAATGCATTAATGGCTGAATGCACTGCATCAATTTGTGCATCCAACATATTGTTGTAAATATAACCCCTAGGGTCATGTACACCACTAGCATTGCCTAGTAAAGCGTACTCTAAATTAACAGTATCGGGATTGTCCCGATATGCAAAATACGGATAAGCATTTATCATGAAAGGTGCACCTGTATCGGCTAAGAATCCTACTACGGCAGTCATGATGGGCATGAGAGTGGCTGCGAAAGTGGAAGATGATGGAGGAAAAGAAGAAGCAAGAATAGCCATGGAATGAGGAGTTGTTACCTTAATTTTGCGGTCTAAACCACGTGCTAATAGAACTGCATGAATGTTCTGCATGGCTTCGATTAGTGCCTTGGGATCCAAGCCATTATCATCATCATCATCATCTGCAGTGGATAAGTATTCGTTACCTACGGCAATTGCGGTGACAGAAGTGGCTGGAATGAAAGGCATGACACGAGATGAGAACCATTCATCAGCCACGGATATATCAGAGCTTATGTTTTTGACGAGGTTATTTTCTACGGCCACAATGAGATCAATGCCAGTGTTGGAGAAGGCTTCGAGGATCTGTGAGTTAGTATCGTAGATCTTAACTTTGTCGACGAGAGTCGACTGAAGTAGCTGCGCTACTCTTTTCGGAGAAGGGAGGTTGTTTCCGAGTGTACCGTAGTTTATCCCGATACCGGAAACATAATAAAATGGAATAAATATGATGATGAGGAAAAGATGATAAGAATGAGCCATTGTTTCGAGTGTTTGGTGCTGCTACGATAGTTGTTAATAAGTGAGATGCGCATAAGCTCTATATAATAGCTGGTCTAAGTGGGAATTAGTTACATGAGTCTGTAGTTTATGCAGTTGGAGCACTCAAGCTCTTACAGCTGCTAAGCATTATACAACGTTACCACTAATTACGGAGAGAAAAAACAGCAGAAGTCATATATAGTAAAAAAACAGTAACAAAAGATGCAGCCTCTGCATTTGTCATTTGGTCAAGAGTAATAATTAAAACAAAGCTTAATAATTTTGCAACAGACAGGCATCTTTGAAAACATCGGTATCTTGATGTTCCCCACAGATTTTATTTCAATCACCAGTTCATTTCAAATTAACGCTCCCCAATCATGCACAAATCTATAATGCAAGAACCAACATATCTGCGATACCTTAGTAGTTCAGAATACTGACTCTCCATCACCGTCCTCTGATTCTATATCACAGAACTTCCAAAACAAAGTATGATGTATTATTTGTTGGAAAATGTGGGGTTTAGTCCCACATTGTCGAGTCATTTTGAGCTCCGATTTGAGTAAGCCTTGTATGCAAAGTTGAAGTTGCTCCCTTGGAAGTGGAAATTGAAGTTGTAACCTTATATCCCACATTTAAATGGAAAAGGTGTTTTCATTGCTTTATATAGCAATACACTTTGTGTAGTGTTCAAGTGTGTTAATAATGTGTTGTTCCATCACCTACGTGCGCGCAGGGGTGCAAATCATGGGATTTTGAGGGGGAAATTTTTTGTGGCTTCACAAGTGTTCGGGCTTTCCATGTGTGCGACCTGCGGACACGAATGGAGCAGAAATTGGCTCACTCCTGAAGCAATCACATATGATGAGGGCTGCTAATACGCTTAATACGCTTTAAGGAGACAGCCAGTCAGTCACGCACTGGACTCAACATCACGTTATTTTTATGTATTAATATCACAGATTGTCTAACATTATTTTCCACGGCCTTTGGCTGCGACAGCACCCATTACGTAGTCATCATTCATAAAAGAAGAAGTAGCAGGTATACTCGTGTTGAATTATGCCCGCAGCCTTTAGAATAAACAAAACAGAGGATGATGTTAATGTATCCACAGCCTTTGGCCTGGACAACGCTCATTATGTAGGTATCATATTTTTTCTAGTGAATTAGGTAAACTACTGTTGTTGGCATTGTGAGGAGAAAATGAGATAATGTTGGTTACCAAAAACTTGCAAGTTTGTGGATTAAAGGACATTAACTGCAGAGGAACAAAAATGTTCTGTTCAGGCAAATCACTGAAGTCTTATGAATTGCTTCACGATATTCCAAATCCCATAATATATATTCTCATCAACAACAAATCATTAAATTTTCTGTCCCGTAGATTGTTCCATACTAGTGACACTAACAATCAGCTAGACAACTTTATTTGCAAAAATAAGGTGGAACCAGGTAAATTATTCATAAACTTTGCATTCCTCATCGGCAGGGTTTGTCTCGCAAAAATCTTCTAATGGGTCACCACTTCCAATCACTGCTGCACCTGGCCATTTGCTTGCTACCAAATCTGCCAAATCTACAACTCTTTGGCTGCAAAACCACAATATCACTCTAATGAGATACTACAATTACCTCAACGAAGTATTATATAAATACAATTTTATTAATCTTCACACACCTGTATCCCCATTCGTTATCGTACCAGGCTACAACCTTGACCATGTCATCTCCCATGACCATTGTAAGCGATGAATCAATGGTGCATGACACATCAGAGCACCGGAAATCCACCGATACTAGAGGTAAATCACACACCTCCAGAATTCCTTTCAATGGTCCTTCAGCAGCCTTTCTAAAGGCAGCATTGACGTCTTCAGCAGTAAGTCCTTTCTTCGCAACATTTATCACAAGGTCAACAACGGATACATTAGGCGTGGGCACCCGGAGTGCAATGCCATTCAGCTTACCCTTTAGTTGGGGCAACACTAAAGATACAGCCTTGGCTGCACCAGTACTTGTCGGGACTATGTTCAAAGCTGCAGCTCTGGCTCTCCTCAAGTCCCGATGTGAAGCATCTAAAAGCCTCTGCAATCAATTATGTCTGCATATTATATCTAGAATAACAGTTCAAATATAACAATTTGTAGAACGCAATCATGATAAGGGACAAGATTTGTGATTGTTGTATATAGACTATAGTTTTGTCATTTGCCTAAGTCATTGAATTTTCATGTTTGGCTGTTGTTGGTTAGTACCTGGTCTCCTGTATAAGAATGAGTTGTTGTCATGGTTCCCTTTACAATACCTGCATATCAATGGATCGGTTAACTAACTAATGTTGATGGACTTGGCTACTTAATAATTACCAATTGAAATTTCCAAAATTGTCTAGAATAATTTGTGAATAAAATGTATTCTCACCAAATTCTTCATCTAAGATCTTCACAAAAGGAGCTAAACAGTTGGTAGTGCAAGAAGCGTTGCTGCAATCACAAGATCACATATAACTTGTGTAAGAGTTAATCCTGCAATATGATCTTGATAAAAATGCTTTGTGTTTATACTGACCTTATGATGTTAGCAACGTCATTGCCATAATCTTTCTCATTCACTCCAACAACGTAGGTCGGAATGTCAGCTCCTTTTGCTGGTGCAGTGATAATAACTTTCTTTGCTCCTGCTTGGATGTGCTTCCCGGCCCCAGGGCCATCAACAAACACACCAGTTCCCTACATTTAAATAAATAAATTATTACGAAATTAGCTAATGTTATGTTGGACAGTACATGTGATAAGAAAAGGTTAAAGGTCCGGTTTTGGAAATACATCCGATTAATTCCTGTATTTAAGTAAAATTTCAGGTTTCTATAATATCAGTTGGAACAAGTTGAACACACTAGTTACTTTTTGAGCATTAGAAAAGAAACCGTATTGCCTTTATGAATCTCCGAATCACGTATGGTGGATAATAATTTTACCTCAATAACAATGTCGATTCCCATCTCAGCCCAAGGAAGCTGGAGTGGATCTCTGTTGGAGACAACCTTAATGTGCTTTCCATCAACACTGATGGTCTCACTGTCTACAATTTTAACATCTGCCTTGAAAGTGCCCAGCATTGAATCGTACTTGAGCAAGTGTGATGCCTGTACTTTTCATGTAAATGAACCAGTTAAAACATTTTATTATTGAACAGGTAGTTAAGCTGACTGGATCTCAAGGATAGCAAATATAAAAGATCCACAAACTCACATTCTTGACACCACCACTGTCATTAACAACAATAACTTCGAGTGGAGAGTCCTTGCGTCCATGCCAGCAACGAAGGAAGTTCCTGCCAATGCGTCCGAAACCATTGATTGCTACCTTCAATTTGGCAACTGTTTCTCCTCTAACAGGGGATAATCCTGAAGTCTAATGTCAGATGCAGGAAAAAAATATTAGCCAGAGATATGGAGCTAAATGTATAAAATACTTGATCTGTCCCCAGTCCCCCACTAAAACTTGAGAAATGAATTCTACCAACTTCTTTACTCTAATCACTAATTAGAAACAACATCCGTTAAGTCCATATTACTATGATATTGTCCGCTCTAAGCCGTGACCAAGCCCGCACGGATTTGTTTTTGGGCTCCTCTCAAAAGGTTTCATACTAATTGAGTTGTTTTTGGCTGCTTATATTCAAGATAATTCTTCTTTATCTTATCGATGTGAGACTTGGATTGACACCCACTCTACATGAACATGCATGTATATAGTCTTCATCATATGATCGATCATCAAACCAACGATTTGCTAATGCTTTTCAGCTTGATCGCTTCATTAATATTGTACTGATCATCTTTTAAAACACTAAAAATCACGGCAAGCCTATTGAATGATCAATAGCATACATAAAATACTTCGCATAAATCGAATACTAAGACATAAGTAAAAATTGTTTTGTGATCTAATTATAACAATAACCAAAAAAAGACTAACCTTAGGAGAAAGTTGGGAAGCCACCACATCAAAGAAAGATCCTTCACTAGCATTCTTGGAATACGTGAGCGAAACACTGGATCGAAGCCCAGAAAACTGAGCTACTTGAAGTCTCTACACAGATAGCAAGAAACAGAACAACACTGATAATTAGTTGCAGTATATGCACACATTTAAATAACAATTACTGCATGTTTGCTATGAAAATACATAGAAAGAGTACCTTGGAGGAGCACTGAGCAGGGAAAGAATAAGAGCTTCTAGATGGAAGTTTGATATTATAAGTTGGGAAGCTTGAAGAAACCAAAGCTGCTTTACAAGCCATTGCTGCAACTAAAGACTCTGAGAAAACCTACTTTTTTCTTTTTATTATTCAGTGTTTAAACATAATACACTTATATTTTACTTAAACTCTATCATGCAAATTAATTAAACTCCTCATAAGTTCCATTTGAATTTAATATTGTGTTATCTGTATTGATTTATAATAAGATATTGCCTTTATTATATATAAGAAATAGTATATTAAAAGAATCTTTGCACAAGAGAAACTATATACGTTTTTAATGCAGAAGATGGATCTTGAGGTTAGAAAATGAGTGAAGGAACGTGTGGTGAGGATAAATGTAGAGATTTCTATAAGATAAGGATGTGATTTTTTTGTAATGCACCTTCATATTCTGAACCACAGATTATTTGAACCCTGTTGCATGATGTTTATGTACCCTTTATTAATGTAGTTGCAACACGGCTATAATCTGTAATGTATGATTTACCCAAGCCTCACGAGATGAAGTTAACTACTGTATTTGTATGTCCAAGTAAAACTCCAGCAACTTTTGCATTCCCTTTGGATTATAGCAGATCAATCATGGTTGCCGAGGACGACCCCTTTGGAGTTGAGTTTTTTTTTTGGTCTCGGAAAAAGAGTGACATTTTCTAAATTTGAAAATACAACAATTGTCTAGGATTGTAGCATGCATATCGGATACTCTTGTTCGATCATCAAAGGAGGCATGTGTGGGAAAATCAGGGTAAGGGATTTTTTGAAAACCCTCATTGCATTTTAAACACTGTTAGATTAATATATGATCCTGAAAAGTGGCTTCTTCTGACATCTTAGGGTTTTATATGGCCGGGCTGCACACTAATCAAGTCGGACGAGGTCTTAAGAAAGAAAATTGTTGTCAAATATATTCAAAATAGCATTATCATTCAACCAGAATTGTAACCATACAGACAAAATGCTCGTCCAATAAAATGTTGCTGAGGATAGCAAGAAATTGCTGTCATAAGTCATAACTATAAAGACAAAATGCTTGTCCAATTCATTTTATTTGACTGCTATTACAATATAGTAGTTATTGTGAAGTCAACTTCAGAGTTTTTACTAATACATTAAATTGGTGTTCAACAGCAGCCATGCAGTATATCCAATTTACAAGCTCTCAGTCTCCAACAATTGATAGCTGTAGATTATCAATCAATGTCAACTCTCTTGTACATCCATTTTTTATATCTGAGAAAGCGTAGGCCGGTTTTGGATTAATTTAGAACACTCTCTGAGTCTCTGCATTCTACATATAGTAATGTACCAAGCGGTCAGCTTATAAATTACTCCATAAACAACAATGTCTGATATTCACTATCTTCTAATATTACAGCACACAACAATGTCTGGACCTGCACTATAAGAAGGACTTGATCGTTAAAACTTATACGACGACTTTTTCACTACCAAGTAGGAGTACTAGCTCTATCAGAAGTGCTCCAGATAACTAAAAACTTGCTGCACACACACACTAATCAATGGAAGCAGGGGAGCTGGACGATAGATCTCTGCAAGAAATACCAACATGGGCTGTCGCCCTTGTATGTGCAGTTTTTATTATCATATCCATTTCCATTGAACATGGAATTCTTTCTCTTGGAAAGGTATATTAATGTTGATATTCATTTCTTAAACTTCTCAATAATGTTTATGAGATTATTTATCTAACTAATGACTGTGTTTTACTACTTGTTTTTTTGGGTCATGACAGTTATTTCATAAGCGACAAAAGAAGGCCATGACTGAAGCCTTGGAAAAAATGAAAGCAGGTTAGAAAAAAAAAATAAAGTACTTGCTGTTACTCAGATGTTTGTTTGAAGTGAATCTGAAGTAGGGAATTGATGTATGGTTTGATTGCTGTTGACATGCAGAATTGACGATACTAGGATTTATATCTCTGTTACTAAGTGTGAGTACAACTTATGTTGTCAAAATATGCATCCCTATCAAACTTGGAAAGACATTGCTTCCGTGCCAGCACTACAAGGAGAAGAGCGGCCTCTTTGATGATAAGGGAGAAAATGAAGGCGGCGACAGGAGAAAACTGCTTTCATATGCAGAGGGGATGATGTGGCATCGAAGTTTGGTTGCTAGAGATGAACATGAGGACTATTGCGCTGCCAAGGTAGGCATACTATTGTGCTGCCAATATATATGCACTCGTATTATAACTTTGCAGTACACTGGAATATACCATGGAGCTGGCTTAACAATATTTTTTTTCCCCCGGGGCAGGGACGAATCTCATTAATTTCCTACAAAGGGATACACCAGTTGCACATGTGTATATTTGTCCTTGTAGTCTTTCATATTTTGTACAGTGTAATCCTCATGGCTCTTGGACAAGCCAAGGTAAGCCTTGGCTCAAAATCTGTCAAATGTACTTCCTTGAACAATTTTCTATTATAACTTTACTGGAATTCAATAGATGATGAAATGGAAGGCCTGGGAATCAGAGACTTCATCTTTGGAGTATCAAGTCACTATTGGTATTTGCTTTACCTTATTTTTCCTTCTTTATTGTTTTTCTGTACCAAAATTCATCTTCATCCTCTTTTACACAACTTCTTATCAACTTATAAAATGTTTGTCCATACAAATTTGCTAATGAAAGACATGATGCATGTGTTCTAATTCAATGAGTACTATCGCAGATCCGAGAAGATTGAGGTTTACTCACCAAACCACTTTTGTAAAACGTCACGTCGGTTTCTCTAGAAAACCTTTGATTAGATGGATTGTAAGATATTACAGTACCCTTCTCTGCTGTAATAACTCAGGAAGACAGGAATGTGGAATCTCTTTTATTTCTAATTTGGAAGTGATTTATTTTCTGTAACAATTTGCAGGTGGCATTCTTCAGGCAATTTTTAGGTTCCATATCGAAGGCTGATTATCTGGCCATTCGCGGTGGATTTATCAATGTAAGAGCCATCTATTGCATTTTAGATTTTTAATTTGATACTGCAGTGCCTTATTTTTATCAACAATGTGCAGGCACATTTTGCACCTAATAGCAAGTTTAATTTTCATAAATACATTAGAAGATCTATGGAAGATGACTACAAGAAAGTGTTGGGAATAAGGTGTCTCTCTTTCTCCAATCTCAATACCAAATTTTAATGATTCAAACTCCTAGGAGTATCATCAACACGTTGCTTCATGTTTCCTATGCAGTATTCCCTTATGGATTTCTGCTCTCATCTTCTTGATTCTAAATGTCTACGGTTAGTAATCTCTCAGCGTTTAATTATTGTGATTTTACGCTGCTTATGTTAATGAACTCAATTACAATTTACAAGCCCTGTAACAATATTAAAAGAAACAAATATCCTGACTGTATAAGTTGTTAACTTCCGGGTCTCCTGTTTTTTGCAATGATCCAGAATGGCACACATTGACCTGGCTTTCAATAGTGCCACTTCTGGTAAGAATATATTATGATTGTGAACTGATCAGTAATGATATGAAAACTTGTACTGGTGTCAAAATATAAAGTTCGATTGCATTGTTGTAGATACTTGTGATGGTGGGTACAAAATTGGAACTTGTGATTATGGATATGGCTCAGCAAATTCACGACCAGACGATCATCGTAAGAGGATCCCCAATCGTGCAACCAAGTGATGATTTTTTCTGGTTCCATCGACCCCAATGGATTCTTTTCTTGATTCATCTCACTTTGTTTCAGGTCTTAACTATCTTACAAGGAGTGACACGTTTAACATATTACATTATTACCTGAGGCTAACTTTGCCACTTTTTGCATTTGATGTGCAGAATGCATTTCAAATGGCATTTTTTATATTCACACTGGTGAGTAACTTACATAGCAAGTACTAAGATTACTTTTCTTAACAACTAGTTTCCAACATCTAATTACGTTGATAATCACAAAACCGCAGTTTGAATTTGGTCATAAGCCATGTTTTCACGAAAAACTAGTATCAGTTCTGCTAAGAGTGATGCTTGGAGTAGCACTGCATGTGCTATGCAGCTACATAACTTTTCCCCTTTACGCATTAGTTACACAAGTAAGTTTATGTATAAACATTTTCGAGATCAATTCATGCTGGTAACTCTGAGGCCTAACACAAAGTTTTGTGCTTGGCAGATGGGTTCACACATGAAACAATCAATATTTCAAGAACAAACAGCAAAGGCATTAAGGAACTGGCATAAATCTGCAAAAGCAAATCAAAAGAAACTCCGTAAAGCCGCGGTGCCCACTGCATTTGTAGCACCAAGTGTTTGTGATGAAAGCACACCAAATGAGAGCATCCCACATACTCCAGTGTCTTCTTGTCAATCTGAACATAGTGATGATCAGCACTGGGATCTTGAGGCATCAAATCCTATTTCACAACAACCAGAAAAAACAAAAGAATCTCATGATATTGGCCTTACCTGAGATATGATAGTGATTGGTCACCTTTCACCAATTACTTGATTTTAGTCTGGTAGGTTCTGCAACAACAAGATTAGTTGCCAGTGATTTACAAAATAAAAGAAAGGTCCATGCTTTCTCCATTTAAATTGTGTAAAGGAACAATAAAGTTTTGTGGAGAAACATGGATTACAAGCACTTTAGTAATTACCATGTTTTCAATTTTGTGTAGAAAAATGATGTTTAACAAATATGCATGGTTGCATCACTCGACTTGATCTATCCTATGGTGTTCATGTTCTATCTCAATTTATTGTTGGGTTTGACCGGTTGTTAAACCCAATATGGTAATATGAGTTTGGGTGATTAAGACTGTTTTGGTAATAATTGCATGGGTAGACAATTATTATATATGGTAATAATTGTATGGATAGACAATTATTATATATGGTATGTCTTGGTCATTATATTAGGGAATTAGGTACCAAGAATAAAAAGTCTTGTAAAACAAGTATGGTAAGTCTTGTAAAACAAGTATGGCAAGTCTTGGTGGCTAAGTTTTGGGTGACTATATAAACATAGTCATATTATGTTTGATGTATGCTTGAGCATTGTTTGGCTTGAGTATCGTGTGAGTGATACACCGTTGGTGAGATTGATTGTATTATTGATAACTGTTTTGATTAATAATACAAGTTGGGACGTGGTTGTTTCTGCGTCATATATATTGTTTGTGTGCTTTGCTTTGCTTTGTTTGTTTGAATCTCGTATTGGTGTGTAGCCCCTAAACCTAACAAGTGGTATCAGAGCCAAGGTTCGTGATTCGAGATGGATAAGTTTGGGGGAAAGCTCGAGATTGAATTGTTTGATGGAAGAAACAATTTTGCCTTATGGCAGAGCACGGTGAAAGATCTGTTAATTCAGCGAGGGTTATATGCAACTCTCGAAGAGAAAAAGCCTACTGATGTTGAGGCCGCAAAGTGGGAAGACATGAAGTTACGTGCGGCATCGACGATCCGGTTGGCCCTTGCACCGGAAATCAAGTATGATGTTCTTGAGGAGAATAACCCTAAAAATTTATGGGAGAAGTTGACGAAGACGTATCACTCAAAGTCGTTAGCAAATAAGTTGTTCCTTAAGAAAGATTTGTTCGGGCTCAAGATGGAAGAAGAGGGAGATCTGAGAGATCATCTGAATCGTTTTAATGGCCTGATCAACCAGCTGAATAATTTGGATGAAAAATTGAAGGATGAGGACAAAGCTGTTCTTCTACTTGTGTCTCTACCAAAGAAGTATAGTACTGTGATTACTTCTCTGTTGGTTGGGAAAACGAAGTTAGCTTTGGATGAGACCATTGTCGTTCTTCTAGAGGCCGAAAGATTGATGAAGCAAGGATCGAGTGACGCATCGAATGGAAGTGCACTCGTGGTGGATGCGCGTGACAAGAAAAAGAAGTATGGTAAGAAACATAACCCAAATATCAAGTGCTTTTATTGTGAAGAATTGGGGCATATACAATCCATGTGTTCAAAGGCAAAAGAAGACTTGAAGGAGTTGAAGAAAACTCGATGAGGGGGTAATGTTTCGCTTGTGGCAATTGATGATGATGCTCTTTTGGTTCAAGAAGATAAGGGATCGAAAGAAGAATGGGTGCTTGACTCGGGATGTTCTCATCACATATGCGCTAGGAGGGAGTGGTTCTCGTCCTACAAGAAGTGTGAGGGAAAGATGGTAGTTTTACCAAACGGTAAAAGGGTAAAGGTTGCTGGAATTGGTGAGGTAATGATGAAACTTCACAATGGTCATGTTCGGAAGTTAACTCAAGTAAGGTACGTGCCGGAGTTAAATCGAAATCTAATTTCATTGGGTAAATTAGTTGATTTGGGATATACTGTTATGATGAAGAGCGGAATGTTGGAGGTCACTAAAAGGGATTTAGAGATACTCAAAGGTTGGAAGGACAAGAGAAATCTTTTCGTGCTAGAAGGAGAGGTTCTTGTTCGAGGGGAGGCATGGCGGAGGGACGTCGATGTCGTTGATGGATATCGTTCAACCTGATATGGGTATTGGGTTGAAGGGGAGGATTGTTGGGTTTGACCGGTTGTTCAACCCAATATGGTAATATGAGTTTGGGTGATTAAGACTGTTTTGGTAATAATTGTATGGGTAGACAATTATTATATATGGTAATAATTGTATGGATAGACAATTATTATATATGGTATGTCTTGGTCATTATATTAGGGAATTAGGTACCAAGAATAAAAAGTCTTGTAAAACAAGTATGGTAAGTCTTGTAAAACAAGTATGGCAAGTCTTGGTGGCTAAGTTTTGGGTGGCTATATAAACATAGTCATATTATGTTTGATGTATGCTTGAGCATTGTTTGGCTTGAGTATCGTGTGAGTGATACACCGTTGGTGAGATTGATTGTATTATTGATAACTGTTTTGATTAATAATACAAGTTGGGACGTGGTTGTTTCTGCGTCATATATATTGTTTGTGTGCTTTGCTTTGTTTGTTTGTTTGAATCTCGTATTGGTGTGTAGCCCCTAAACCTAACATTTATATCATGTCCTCGTGAAGATCATCTGAGTGCTGCATTTAAGATGGTTAGATATCTCAAAGCATCCTCATGTCAGGGATTATTTTATGTTGTAGATTGCCCTCTTCAACTTACAGCCTACAGTGATGCCGACTGGGGAGGTTGTACTGAAACTAGAAGATCTCTTACTGGTTATTGTGTGATGTTAGGCAATTCCCTTGTTTCTTGGAAATGTAAAAAACAACCAACTGTGTCCAGATCGTCTGCAGAATCTGAATATCGGGCAATGACAGACACATGTTGTGAGGTTGTTTGGCTTACCAATTTGCTTAATTCCTTACCGTCCTCTCCTCAGTTGCCTGTTCCGTTGTTTTGTGATAACAATTCTGCTCTTCATATTGCGTCTAACCCTGTGTTTCACGAACGGACGAAGCACATAGATATCGATTGCCATCTTGTTCGAGACAAGTTTCAAGCTAGTCTTATATCTCCTGCTCACATACATACCTCTGTTCAACCTGCTGACATATTCACAAAGGCATTACCTTTCAATCAGCTTGCTTTCCTTCAAGTCCAAGTTAGGAGTGTCAGATCTTTTTGCCTCTCCTAACTTGAGGGGGATGTTACGGTATCACCTACAGCAGCTGACTCATCTGATGATGTGACAAGTTAGTTACAGTATAGCGGTAAACAACTTGAGTTTGTTAGATTAGTGTAGCTTTAAATGAGTGTGTGAGATAGTTTTCAGTAACTCTCCCTTTTAATATCTCTCTATCTCTCTCTCGATAGAGATGTAAACTCAATGTACTATTCTCTGTTATTGAAGTGATTAGTTAATAAAGATTTGATAGTCTTGTTTACACAATTGTGTCAGTAATGCTAAACGCGATTGTCAACGGGCTTCTTGCAATTTTACATTATCATAGTAAATCATGTCATGACTTTCAATGTTATTTAGTTTTTATTTATTTCGTAGCCATTGGTCGTGAGCAATGTAATTTGCTTGTTAAATATTGATGGAGCCTTTTATTGCTAGCAAATGAAAAATACTGGAAGTTTCTAGTTATATGACTATTTAAATCGTCTAAATAAAGATAATACTAAAACCTAGTAGATCATATTCGGCTCTTCGATAGATCACAAATTATCAAGTTTGTACAAAAAAAAATATGATATTGATTAATGTTCGGTTCAGATTCGAATTTTGATATTCAAGACCGGCTTATATTTGAATAAATAAACATTTAGATTACACATACCAGGTCCTTTCATACCCATAGAAGCAACAGAAAATTGTAAATTCGGTGGCTAATTAGCTATGAGATATAGAGAATTGGAGAGAATCATACATTCTATTATAGAATCTCATAAATAATTTTAAATGTTTTTACATAAAATATATAATCTGATTCTAATGTAGAATATTAGCATATATAAACTTTATAAAAAAAAATTAACATATAAAATTTGAATAAAAACATAAATTTTAATTTGTTTCTGCTGCAGAATCATTTTGGATTGATTTGATTATGCTGTAGAATCACTTTGAACTATTTGACTAATTTTCAATTATTTTTTTTAAAAAAAGTAGTTTAATTTCGTTTTTTGATTTAAAAATTGAAATTTATAATAATATTTAATAAAAAATGTGATAAAAATATATATTATGAGTTCATTGTTCCAGAGAGAACCATCTTATATAGAGAATCAGGGAAAATCATATATTTTATTATATAATCTCATAAATATTTTTAAATATTTTTACATAAAATATATAATCTGATTATAATGTAGAATATTAGCATATTCAAAATTTATAAAAAAATTAACATATAAAATTTGAATAAAAACATTGATTTTAAATTTAATTCCCATAATATACCAATGAAGACCCGTATCTTTGTTAATCATTGGGCAATGAGCAGAGACCCTATACATTAACTTCTTATATATGGAGTCTATATAAAGTCCTAGAGAGAAACATCAATTGACCTTCACACAATTAGGTTCATTTGTAGTTCAGAACTTTCAATTACACCAATTTGAAACACAAATTTATATTCTTTATTAATAAGTAAAATGACGTGTAAATGGCCAAAGTACAAAATTTAAAAGGTACCAAATTTGGTTATCATAAAATTTTGGATTCGATTCTCTGCAAACAAGATTTATTTATTTGATTTAATTTCTATTATCTCTAACCCAGTTAGATTTTTTAAAACTACATAATTCAAAATTTTATTGATTTGATTTGTTTGGCGGTAAATTCTTAAAAAGTTACATCAACTAGTACTTTCTCAGCGTTTATATCGGCTATTTTGGTAAATGCTTCTTTGGATAAGGAAATATCATCGTCTCTTGGGCAAATGTGTGGAGGACAAACATTCACGATCTTGACCATGATTTTCTTGGTACTCTTGCATTTTGCACCACCTACACATGTAACTCCCATCTGCTTCCCGCACACATCTTTCGCATTAAACACTGCCGGGTTCACCGCCACTACATCCACTCCTCGAGACTCATCTCCGAAGCATACCGATGCTATGTACATACGGATTCAATTCGTCAAATGTTGAATTTTTTATAATATCATGCATGCACCAAAACATGTCATTTCTGACCGAATAAATCCGAGCAACCGATGTGGTCGGTTAAAATGAACATTCCATTATTAGACGAAACATGTGAGTATTAATATGAACATGGATTGATACTATGTATGATGCATGCATGGGAATCGGAAATCAAATAATAATCTGAATTTACATCCATAACATTAAAAAAAATCAGGCAGCACCTTGGAAAATGTAATAATACTCACATGTATGTTGTTCAAAATAACTTGCGGACCCAATAGCTGCAGAAGAGATGGAGAAGAGACTGCAAATAGCAGCCAAGGTTATAAAAATCTTGATCCCGGTATGCATTGTTGTTTGGATTAATCTTGATTAGTGTTACAAATTTATTTCTTAATTGTTCTGACGAGGCGATTACTGAATGTATATATATTGGGTGAGAATGCACGGATGACCACTAAATTTTTTTTATTTTTTGACGGATGGCCATTGAAAATGTGGCTAATCATCCGCATATTTGGCTTCCTCAAACAATGTAAACAGATTTAGAAAAGTGTATAAGGGGTTTGGATGTTGAGCAGTGGATGAGCCATCAGAGGTTGCCAGATGAGTTGAACTTAAAAATCAAATTCGGGAATCAGTAGAATATAATTGGCTTGCCACCAGAGGCGTGGATGAACTGATGCTATTAAAGAATCTACCTAAAGACCTTCAAAGAGATATACGTCGACATCTCTTTAAATTTGACGAAAAATTCTCAAATGCATGAGTGCATCTCCTAGATGCCGTTAACATATATCAAAGGAAGCAAATCATTTCTTAAAACATTTTTCACATGAAAAAGTTCAGGTCTTGATATTTTTTATACTTCATGAAGAAAGTTTCTAAAGTACTGAGTAGCTCAGGTTATTTAGCTTCATTTTTTTTGGCACCCATTTTAGGTCTAAAAAACATATGAATATATTAAGAAAAGTTATTAAATTTTATATTAAATAAAAATTTAAAATTCATTTCTTTCAATATAAAATTTAAAATCTAATATTGATTACAATTATTCTTTTTTTTTACTCTTAACCGTGCCAAAAAATCAAGAAAGTACTTATTATTTAGGATAAGAGAAAGTAGACCCGACATCCAGATTTAGTGTCGGTTTTGTATTTATACTTTGGTTATACGACATGACACGACACGACACGAAATAAATAAATAAATATTTATATATTAATATTTATATTAGATATTTTAATTTTTACATTAGATAAATTAATATTGGTTATATGTTTATACATAATTTTATAATATTATTTTTAAATATGATATAAATACATATTTTTAATACATATTTGTAAAAATTTAATATTTAAATATTTTTATTTATTTATTTTTATTTAAAATTACACGAAATACGATACGAATACACAAACCTAAACATAAAATCAAAATTTTCCAGTATAAAAGTTTGTATTCTCTCCGGATTTCAGGTTCCAAAAGTCAAAGTCTACAAGAGAACTTCCAATCTTCCAATCTTCACCGAAATCTTCGAGGCCGGTATCTAAATTTTTTTTGGTTTTAATTTACTCTGGTAAGAAATTAAAATAAAATCAATAAAACACCCGCAATTACTGCACCAAAAAAAAAAAAAAACAGTTCTGCCACCAATCCATTATCCCTCCCAAAATCCCACTAATATATTTTCTAGAAACTTTGTTGTGACAAACTACGAACTCACTGTCGGCCTGGGATCAAAACAGTATTCTAAAAATTGTTCGATTTTTTAATAATCGATTTATCGTTGATTTATTGTTTAAAAATATTTGATCGATTTGATTTTTGAAATTCGATATATCGCTATGAATTATTTTTAAATGATTTATTATATTATATATAAGGCTAATATATTAAATATATTTAAAATATTACAATTTATTCGAATTTTGTTCCGATTTATCATTCCGATAAATCGCCGATTTACCGATAAATCGCTATACAGTACCTCAACCAATTTGTTCCGATTTACGAAATCTACAACCATGTTAATATTTTGAAAAAATAAACAATTATAAACATCTTTGTTTTAGAAAAAATTTAATTAACTTCTACTACTATAAAATTTAAAACTTGTTTCATTATTCTACATTATATTTTTTTCTAAAAAGTTAAGTAGATGACAAAACTTGGAATTAAAATAGATGATAAGTTTTGGAAGTTGAGAAAATTATGAAATTTTTAGCAGTGAATAAAAGAAATTAACAAACAAAAAAAGAAGTAATTATGGAAATAACCAAACAGCCGGCAGTTTCGTCACTCATTAGAGAAAGTAGTTGTTAACAGTCTGTGTATCTATCCTCTATACATACACACACTCAAAATTCCTGGCTCGACTTTAAATTATTTCTCATAAATCAAGCCCTAGAATTGAAATTCAAGCAACTGGGTCGACTTTAAATTGCTTTTAATCATCTGGGTCTACATTATTATTACACGGGCATGTCACAATTTGTCTGTTTTAACTGTTAATGTGCATGATTTTTCAGCTTTTTTGAACTAATCATGCCTAGGCGTAATGGATGGGAACTGCCTGCTCACACTTTGCAGGTACATGCAATTCATTAACCTATGTTTGCTGTTTGATTCATATTTTTTAGTGATTTTTAAGTGTTTTAAGTGTAGTGATTAGTGTAGTTTAAGCTATTATGTGATATACATGAATAAAGTTGTTAACTTTAACTTAATATGTTTATGTAATGAGTTCTTGATTTTAAATCTTTAGATAATTGTTGGTATCTGTATGTTTAGGTCTTAGTTATGATGTGTGTTCTTCAATTTTACTTTGGATTTTGGTTGCAAGTCATGTTTAGATGAAATTTATTGCTATTGTACAAAAAGGACTACTTGATTAGAAAAGGAGGGATTACGTTTCGGAGAGGCTGTAATCTTTATGCAATCAAATATGGATCGTAGACTCAAGTTGTGGTTGTTGAGCTCTATATTCTTAACTAGTCTAGGTTTGTTTATGTGTTGGGAATGGATGGTTTTTACTGAAGTCATATGTGGGAAGAGTTGAAGAGTTAATAGTAAGCATTACCTATACTATAGTTAATAATGTTTATTGGTTTGGACTGAAGTTATCGTAAGACTTGATCCTTTAATTCTTTTCTTCTTGATCCTTTAGCTCTTTTCTTTTAAAGTAGAAGAGCACGTGGTTAGGTAAGGAGAGTAATATATGGATGATAAGCATCGTGTGCTTGTAGTCTATGTAATTAAACACATTATAACATTGAAGGATTTAAAATTTGTGCTCGTATAAGATTTAATTCTGTGAGGTGATTTGTAGAAGAATTCCTTGTACTGTGTTCAAGTGTCTGGTAAATTAAATTCCCTTGCAAACCCTTAATGTGGATTAGAATCGTGAACTCAGTTTCTATGATGAGTCACAGATATGTGGTGTAAAGCCAGGTCTTGAGGTATCAAATAACATAATACATACCATCTAAATCGCTCGTACTTCAATAAAAGCCTTTGAGACTAAATATGTTTGCTGTAATATTGTTCTGCAATACCTTATGCTTGGGATATTACACAATATATTTTTTACTGCATCGACTAAGTGCCCCACATGATGGCAGAGTTTCCAGTATCTGTCTACTTTCTATGGTAATAAATTCTGTTAAGATGTCGCAATGTGTATATATTGTTAGTCAGTTAGCATATGTATAGTGTTTAAACTTGACTACTATACTCCAGGACTCAGGGTGATGATCATCATTGATTTTTTTTAAATGACCTAAGATCATTAACTTGTGATTTGTCCTTACTGTTGTTGTGACAAGATAAGTAATATGTGTTCAAGTTTAATCCCGTACAGAGGCCTGTCTTTATACTATAGGCCTGTAAAAGTGTTGGACGAAGTCATCAAATGATCACTTAATATTTGATAACCTGTGTGGCTATGCTGTATGTTTTACTCATTTGTTGGCAATGTTACAGGTGGTTGCCATAACAGTATATTTCTTGCTATGTGTTGCCTTTTATGCTTTTTTTGCCCCCTTTCTTGGAAAAGACATCTACGAATTCATGGCTGTTGGTGTATATTCATTCTTGGTGAGTAAATTCATGGCACAAATATTTTAATCCCTCTTCATATCTTAATTTTTTTCGATTTTTGCAATGATATATGTAGTGCTATATACTGATGCTTGCTCCGGCTATCTTATGTTTGTCACTGCTTCTAGGCTCTCTCTGTATTTGTACTCTATGTAAGATGCACAGCTATTGATCCAGCGGATCCTGGAATTTTGATTGAACCTGATATGCCAGCCCATGATTCTAATCATGACACAGATATCCCAGGTTGGCAGTTTTTATACATTATTATCTGACGATATGTATTCTTGGAGGTCAAAGCACCATCTCATGAACTTCATTTCTGTATAAGAACTTGGACTATCCGTGGGAGTTCAAGTTAAATGTCTGACTTTGTTAGATTATGTGTTTTGTAGTGAAGAAGGCAGTGCAAATATGTGATTTGATTATAAGTACTTCTTACTTTTCTGTTTGATTCTTCTTTAACAGCCTTTTGGTTGCTGATTGTAGAATGCATTTTCTGTAGGAGAGCCTGGGAAGGAAGAATTAAGATATGGAGGAAAGTCCGCGAAATATAATTCAAGTTCTTTTTCAAAAGTTGGAGGACTCTTTTGTGGTTGTTTTGTAAAGGCAGATTGCCGAAAAGATGAAGACTATTTGGAACAGCAATCTGAAGAACAGCAGGCTGTATTTTGCACATTATGCAATGCTGAGGTATAACCCCTATCCTTGTTATATCTTTGTTCAAATTGTATCAAATCGAATTCAAGGAATCAATATAGTATTTAGTGAGGGATATTGGAATTTCTTGTAATCAAGGATTGTTGCCTGACTAGCATTTCAGTCGGCTAAATATACATTTATCCTTAAAATTATGAGCCTCTGTCTGCACGAAAAATATGAATGCTAAAAGTTTGTTATGGGAAGGATATTAACTGCTAATTTCTGATTCTGCAGGTGCGCAACTTCAGCAAACATTGCAGAAGTTGTGACAAATGTGTTGATGGATTTGATCATCATTGCCGAGTAAGTTTATGTCATATGTGTTATCAGGTTCATGTATTTAAGGTTAATAAATATAAGCCATCAAATTATTGGCGCTGTTACCGGAATAATAGTAATTACTTAAAAAATTGTAATAGCAAGTTGTCAAGGTTTCTACATAACTAAAATATGCCTATCTCTCAAGCTATGTTATTGGTAATGTTTATATGTGTGTGCCCGTGTCTAACATGCAATACTGTATTAGCTAAGTTCTATCAGTTTGTGGAAGTTTCATTATTGTTTAACTGGTCAGTGAGTGATATGGATAATTTGTTGCTTTTATTAAGTTCTTGCTTTGAATTTTCTGTCTAGTGTTCAATAGCTTTGGTGGAGGGAATTTCTATTATGTTTAGAAAGAGATGACAACTGATCATTGTTTTTAGTGATAACTTGTATGTAATTCTTGTAAGTGATATTAATTAGTAAATAGAGTACAAGAAGCGTAATTGATTTGTAAATAGAGCACGAGAAGTCTTATTAATTTGGATATTGTTTTCGGATTTTTTTTTCAATACATAACCCGAAAATTCTACAATCAAAGGGATAACTGGTAATCAGGTTACACAGTCCACAGGTATTTTAAGTAATAATAATTTTTTTTTATGTTATCTGATTTGTTGCCTTGTAATCTGCATGCAGTGGTTGAATAACTGTGTAGGAAGAAAAAACTATGTGACGTTTGTATGCCTCATGGCAGTGAGCCTTGTCTGGGTAAGTTAATTCAAGATGCTTTTCTGGCTTGTTCCTCTCCATTGATCTTAGTTTAGCATCCTTGTTTAGTATCATGAGTGTCATCTATAGTTGGTTTATGATGGTCACATCATGGCATCTGTATTTTGCATGTTTATCTTTAGCTCATTTTTGAGCTCGGAGTTGGCATAGCTGTCCTTGTTCGATGCTTTGCTGAGAGAAAAGCAACAGAACACCTGATCTCGGAGAGACTTGGAGATGTAGTTACCCGGCCCCCGTTTGCTACTGTAGTGGTATGTTGCCTCCATTGCTCACATTACTTTTATTTTTCTATTAATCTTTCACACAGCCATAAATCTAGATACTTATTTTCTTTGTAGCGTAAATTCTTTTGCTTTAGACTAGAGGTCTGATTTTGACTTCAATATTGTAAATCGTCTCATGTGACATTTAGTGTAGATCGTCTGTTACATTTCATTTACTTTGGTTTGGATGGTACACATAGAGAAATAGTAACAATGACGCCTGCATTTGGGATTTCAATTTCGAGACCTCTAGCCTTTTTTGACTATTGTTTTAGTTGCTTTAGAAATTCTTGATATTTTGAACTGATTGTTGCTTTTCTTGTGCTATTGATGCTCCCAAATGCTCCTTGTTTCACTGAATTATCCTGTTACAATTTATTGTCTGTTCCTTTGTTCTAGGCTCTATGTACAGTTGTTTCCTTCCTGGCAACAGTGCCACTTGGAGAACTGTTCTTCTTCCACATAATTCTGATCCGTAAGGTGTGTATCTTTAGAATTTCTCCTTTTTAATCAAGGTACATAACATAAGCAACCTCATCAAAGTATCTTTTCAGGGTATCTCAACATATGATTATGTTGTTGCCATGAGGACCCAAAGTGAACCTCCTGGGCCCTCTGTAGACGGTGGAGATCTGCAAAGCTTTCAATCTTCACCGGTGAGTTCTGCTGTCACTGTCATTAGTGGAAGAAGCTCGCATGGAATGGGCTTGCAATACAAAGGTGCATGGTGTACTCCCCCAAGAATCTTTATGGATCAACAGGTATTGTGTCTGCCTCTTTCCTTTCTTTTAAAAAAGCTTCAGACACCATTCTTCTTCTCTTATTCCTTTCCAGTCCTTGACTTGATCTACTAAAACACTTAGCTAAATTACTTTTCTTTTATAGCATCTTTATGATGAACGAAAGACCTCTGGTGCTACAGGAGTTCATTGCCAACATAAAACTGTTTTAAAAAATTAAACATATACAGCTCTTCCTCAAAAAGAAAAAGATGTGATGCAAAGAAGAGAATAAATTATTGAGACCAATATGTGTTGATAATGAGTTCATTCATTAGTTTACCACTTACCAGTAGCATCATGTTATTAATATTACTGTACTTTTTTTGCTATAAAAATTGCATGTCTCACGTGTACAGAAGCTTGACATTTTGGTGGTCTACCTAATACATTATTTGTTTTGCCAAGTGTCATATAGTTATGTTATGTATTTAACTCATCCAGGAAGATACTCATTTATTTCTTTCTAAATGATCCGGTTTTGTAAGAATTACACGGTCTACATACCTCCTTACAAATGTGTTTCTGGAAATATTAGTCTGTATTTCGCATGTTCGCGGTGAATAAACTTCTGATAAATGTAGTTTGATATCACTTGCAGGATGAGATTATTCCACATCTTGACCCAGGACGCCTGCCATCAACTGTTGATCCGGATGTAGTTCATCCACCCGACAAGGGTAAGAAGGTACCACATCGGCCTGTTAAAATCAGCACTTGGAAGCTTGCACAGTTAGATCCCAGTGAGGCAGCGAAAGCAGGTGCCAAGGCTCGAGCTTCATCATCAGTTCTACGTCCAATCAGTTCAAAGAATCAAAATTATGATTCCGATCATTTGTCTAGTTGCAGAGTGGGTGATAGAAGTAGTCCTAGTACAAACAGAGAATATCGTGGAAGATTTGGGAGATCTGGTTCAAAAAGCTCATATCCACCCAGTCGTGCTAGCAGGGAGGACATTGAAACTTGTGATCACAGCATCAGTAATCTGAGCAGTCCTCTCCCTCCCAGCTTCACTCCTTCTCCCTTTGATCAGCGAGCTCCAAATGCAGATCATTTCAATCCAATGTATCAAGTATCAGCTGATCAATCTCCAGGGTCGTCAAGAGGAAACGAAGCTGCAGTTATGGGGTCTCCAGCACTAGTACCAACGAGGAGAAACAACCCAGTTTCTACAGCAAACACAAGGCCATCCATATATTGGGATGACGACGCTGGGCGTTTTGTATCTGCCTCAACCCAGAACGTCGGTTCTTCCTCTCAGATGCCTCCCGGTCCAGAGCTTACATACACATGTCAGTCTATATTCTATAGTGGGCCCCTTGTAAATGAAGATTTAAGCAGAGGGACAAGAAACGTAAACGCAGGTTCTGCAAGTTCTGACAGAGGTCTAACGCCAACCTACTATCAGCAGAGTCGAACACAGAGGGGTGGCCAGCTTCCAGTGTTTACCCCTAGCGATTCTCAGCAGAACTCGTTTTCTTTCTAGAGATTATGTCGCGCAAACTTTTTACTGATAGCATACAATTGTTCATATAGAGTTCAGATTTTCCCAAATATGTTCAAGTCAGTTTTTTTTTCAGTTTCATTTCCACGCCTTATGTGGCGCTTAAATATTTGACCAGCTACTAGTGCATTTATTTACATTTTAATCGATATATTGGGTAAACATTATTGACTATTGTTGTGCTAAACTATAATTTACAGGAGAAAATGATAATAATCAAAATAGAAAGAAAAGAAGCGGTTAAGTGTCCAGGATTCACAGGGAAAGAAATTGGTACATTTTACTATATTTTAGCGTTTGCACAACACTAAAAGTTCAATCTCTTGATCACAGAGAAATTCTAAAGAGAGTAAAGCAAGTGCCAACATTTACGAAGCTCAGAAGAGTTTTAAAAATAAGCTTTTAACATGTCACGTGGGTGACCCGGGTTCGATCCCTGGCAGTGGCGTTCTATCGATTATTTTTTGCATAATTTTTAGTTTCAACAGCAAAATTCATATAAAGTTTTTAATCCCCCCGGCAATATTTTGGGTGATTGTAGAGTAGAAGAAGCTATTCTCAAAACCTTAATAGCGGGAACACGAATGTTTATGGATTATTATTGAATTAGTGATACCCAAAGTATATCTATTTTATGAATTTGTTGTAAATAAATAAATTATGTGGATGTCTTTAGATTTTTCATGTATAAGAAATTTACCTTTTCAATTCTAAATTTTTAACTTTCTAATTTCTTGTAACTTATGTCATATAGAGCCTATAAATACATAAGCATTCATCTTAAACTTGTACAAACACATCAATTTAAGTGAATAAATTGTTTCCTCTCTCTCAAACTCTCTCGACTTTACACTATATTCTATTACATATTTTATAACACGTTATCAGCACAACTTGTTCTTCTGTGTCGTTAGTGTGATGGTGGATACATTGAAGAAGTTCAAGATTTAGAATTTTGTTTGGAAGAATTAAGGTCCAATTACAAGGAGTTCATCATTTAAGGTTGATTTTAGAACTTTAGAGAATTGATCTTCATACTTTAATATTACTAGCTTTCTACCTGCGTGATGCACAGGATCATTATCATTTTTTTGAAAAAAATATTTAAATATCATATTAAATTCTCTTATTAGTTTCAGTATGAAACATTTATATATTTAGCTTTTATTTTTTTGATAATATTTTATTATATAATTATAATTTATTCATCATGTTGCGTAAGTTTTTTAAGACAACTCTAACAATTATTTCTCATTTGCAATATTTTTACAAACCTACTCGTTATGTTTTAATTTTTAATTTCAAATAAAATTATCACATATAATATTAGAAATCTACGGAGAACATATTTTATGTGTAATCTTCTATTTATCTTATATTGGTAGTAATATAAGTAACTTTTGTCGTAGCAGGGAATCGAACCATGGTTTTTCTAGTAGCAATAATTCTAAAATTACAGTTTTAACTCTGACGACCAAACCATGTTAAGTCTCTTATGCTAATTATATATAGGATATAATAAGGTACGCATCTCTATCATCCTCTTCATTTTCAAGGCATTGTTCTAAATTTATATGTTTGAGTTATGCTAATTCACATTTCTAGTAAAAATCATATTAAATTCGTTTGAAAGCGAAATATTCTAGACTTCTTAGAAATATCTTCTAGTTACCTAAAATTTGAACCTTTGACATGTTTTAAAATTTCTCTCTTTAGTATGTCAATTTCTACAATATGGAAAAATTACGGTGTGACTTCGACATCAATATATCTACACTTTGAAAAATCATATAAAATTGATATTATATCCAAAAATTGTGTGCAATATAAATTTGGAAAGATTTTCCCAAGACCTATATATCCTGTTCAAAATTGATTACCCTTTGGCACGTTTACTATCTCTAAAAGTTTAAATGAAAATCTAGTCAGGAGCTTATTTGTATTGTGTTGCAGCAGTCAATGTTTTTATTTTATTCTCAATTCGTTACATATTTATTTTTGATGAGCCATAACTTTTTGGAAAGATTATTGGATTGTCTACAATTTTTGTGGTTTGCATGTTTTCAAATAAAATCATTTAACTATTAAAAATTGTCCATCTTCCTGACCGGTCAAATCTGATTTTGTTCATGTACATTGTGTTATATTTGGAGTAAGATAATGTTTATCTTCTCGGTAAATGCAATTATGTTGATATGTTAGTAGTGTTAAGTTTTTCACGTTTACATATGTTTTTAGCATGAATATAAATTGTTTAGAACTCACACAAAATATTACAGTTATTGCGATGATTGCGATGAAATATATTGAGTGATGATATGCTACATTGATGCAATGAAAATTGATGATTATGATTTAAAATTGTGCAAAAAAAAAAAAGGATATTGAGAGCCGAATAAGTATTAATATATAAAAATGAGACATCTTGTGACATAACTATGCACAAGATATTTTACTTGTACTTTGCCGTTTTGCCCACATATTAGAATGTTTTATGCTTGCTTCAAATAAATGATAGTGTAATATTATAAATATTTTTGTAAAGTCTTGCTTGTGATATATATGGTACATGGTAGTGCTATATTATCATTATATGATTTATAAATAGGGTTAATGAGCTAATTCATCACTTTATAATACTGAAATTTTCAGTTAGGTCACCAGCCCAAAAAAGTTTCCAACCGCATCATAGAATTATAGTTAACTTGCAATTACATTACTGAACCCCAAAATATTTTCACGGCCGTTAAAACGCGTTGACTATTAACAGAAGTCCGTTAAGTGGTGCCACATCAGTGACAACGTGGGCGCCATATCAGCAACCACGTCAGAACTTAATGTTCTAAAACCTAATTCATCACTAAACAATCTGCTGACTTTCAATTGGGTCACCTAATGCAAAAAAAATTAGATTATTGGAAAAATTGTGTGAATTGTTTTTAAAAGAAAAAGAATATGATTTAAATTTAATTAAATTGTAATTATAAAAAATAAAAAATACTCAAAGTAATTACAGAACTTGTTCTCTTTTTTCTTTTAGAAATTACAGTACTTGTTCTCTTTATCGACTTACAAACATATGAATTAATGGGTGTTTTCCATTTTATTTTTCTTAAAATCTTTAAATATATTTTCACTTGTATCGATTTATGAGCATATGAATAAAATGGATATGTATAATTTTAAATTTAGTTAAATTTTAATCGTACAGAGAAAATCAAACATCCAAAAAATTTATACTTCTGGTACAATTCATTGGTATTGAAAAAATTAAATTGAAAAATGTGATATCTGTTAATATTCATTTCATTGTATGGATTAAAAAATTTAGTGTTGAATAAGTATGTTTTTATTTTTAATTTAATTAAATTATGAACTTTTAGAGAAAAAAAATTAGACGATGACCTAATTGAAAATAATACAAAGTTGAGTGATGAATTCGTTGTTAAACATGATGCCACATCAGCTTCCACGTTATTTTTCCGTTATAGTTTTTAACAGAACTAACGACATAAACCTATATGAAAATTTTACATAGTTCAAGTATTTGACTGAAAACTTTTTTGGGCTGGTGATTCAACTGAAAATTTCAGTATAGGACAGTGATGAATTAGCTCATTTACCCTTTATAAATATGAAGTCAATTGACAATACATGATGGATTTCATCAAATCTTGAGTTCAATACTCTTTTATAATTACTTGATATTGATGGCAACCAAAATTTACGCAAATTACAACCAGAAGTTGTGTGAAAAATATTGACAAGAAGTTTTGCAAATGAACATAAGTTTTTTATATGACACATTTTTTATGTGTTTGGTCCCATGAAGGATTTGTTTTAAAGAATATTTTTCATAAATATGACACTGAGATAATACTTCAAAGGGATGATAAAATTTTCTGAATTTTAATTTTACAATATCCCCGAAAGATTTATCCATATAAATGATAGTGAAATTATTTTTTATAAGTAGATATCTTGATCCTTGTGGTTGATATTATAAAATTTTTAAGTTTCCCAAGTAGTATCTAGGGTCAGTACTATACATCAAATATGATTCATTCAAAGGGGAGCATTGTATATATTGGATGTCTCATTATATTTTTCTAAATAGAAGGCTCTAGAAAAGCATGTATATTATCATAGCATAACAAGAAGGAAAAAAAGGGGGAAATATAATATTATTGATGTGATTGTACTCTCCCAAGTGATAGAAAAATTTTAGTTGATGATTAATCAACCACATGGAGACCTAGAATGAAAAATATGCCTTCGAGTCTTGAGTTAACTCAAGGTACTGAAAGTAGTTCGGAGAAATGTTTTGAAATCCTCCACTAATGTTACAACGTAGAGAACTTTATGGAAATATCTTAAAGTAAACCAGAAGTTTACCGAGAAATATACAGTTACGGGCTAAGTCATCCCAATTTTATAAAGATGCAAATGATAATTGAAATTTTATATGGACGTTCGTTGAAGAACCGGTAGATTCTTCTCAAGTATATCTGTTTATAAGGAAAATTGATCACCAACAAAAATAGATTATAAATTTATCACCTTTGAGAATAAATTCTAAATCTTCAAACATTAACCATTAAGATATTTTATAATTTATACATGAACTATATAGTTACATACCTAGTTGTTAAGTACTCACAACCTGAACTTTGTGAGTTTGATCATTTAGTTATTCATATCATCAAAATTATGCATTTATGTGATGTTGGTGAAGTATAATGCTCATATGCTCAATAAGAAATATCGTCCATTAAATTATTGATTGATTCACATAAACCAACAAGTAATCATAATTTCTCCGTATCATAAATTAATTTTGGTCAGCTCTAATTGTTCCACCACAAAAATAAGATAGATTTAGATATACATTACTTATGAGTGATTATCGGTCATTATATATTTTGAACCATCTATGTGTATTCGGTTCGGTTATGACTCAATTTATTGAGACTGTTTTCTCAAAATCAGGGGAGAAAATGAATAACTGGTGATATTTAGTATGAATGAATTATCATTGCCTCATCTTGATCCTTATAGTAAAGATGAACCAGATTTCACAAGATAATTCATTTACATATTTTAATTATTGCTAGACATATATGCTGACCTGAAAGAATGGATATATCACATATATCAGCTACAACTGCTCCAAATGAATATGTCCCAAAAGGACGACCTCAAGATGCTATGTGTCTAAAAAACGCCTAAAACATGATAGACCAATATGTTTCACAACAAAATTATACATATCCTTAAAAATTAAAAGAGCAGCGATTGATGATAGCTAAATCGAGAGAGTTTGAGAGAGAGGAAACAATCATTTACCGATGATCTGTGGATTAAGATCTTCCTTCGTCTTCCGATCAAGCCATTACTTCGCTTCAAATCAGTATCCAAATCATGAATTTTCATTATTTCAAGCCATCGTTTCGCTAAATCTCACCTTATGACCACTGTTAAAGATGATCAAGTTCTCATTGTACACCTAGAACCGGATGATTCGGAAGAATACGCTAACAACTCTCTTTCCCTCTTCCACCTCGATTCAGGTGCGATTATACCAGCACTAATGCACCGCATCCCATCAGAACTTCGAATTTAAGCGTGCTTGGGCGAGAGTATTACTAGGATGGACAGGCGGTGTAAAGTAAACTCGATAAGAAAACATTCATTCATTCCTATTTGAGTATTTTCAAAACCCTAGTTTGTGGCAGAGTTTTTTTTAAATGGGTAAAAATAGCAAGAGGAACAGACAACTTAACAATAAGAAAAAAACAGAAAAATCTTGGGAAAAGGTGATGAGTAGTTTTACCGATGATCTGTGGATTGAGATCTTCCTTTGTCTTCATTTTATTCTGCACATTGTCATACCACTAGGACACACACTCATATGTAAACGTGAAAATTTTAAAACTACTAACATATCAACATAATTGCATTTACCGAGAATATTAAACATTATCTTACTCCAAATATAACACAATGTACATAAACAAAATTAGATTTGACCGGTCAGGAAGATAGACAATTTTTAATAGTTAAATGATTTTATTTGAAAACATGCAAGACACAAAAATTGTAGACAATCCAATAATGTTTCCAAAAAGTTTAGGCCCATCAAAAACAAATATGTAACGAATTGAGAATAAAATAAAACATCGATTGTTGCAATGCAATACAAATAAGCTCTTGACCAGATTTTCATTTAAACTTTTAGAGACAGTAAACGTGCTAAAGAGAAATAAATTTTGAGGATGATATAAATGTCTCGGGAAGATCTTTCAGAATTGATATTGCACACATTTTTTGGATGTAATTTCAAATTTATATGATTTTTCAAAGTGTAGATATACTAATGTCGAAGTCACACCATAATTTTTTCATATTGCAGAAATTGACATACTAAAGAGAGAAATTTTGAAACATGTCAGAGGTTTAAATTTTAGGTAATTAGGAGATATTTCTAAGAAGTCTAAAATATTTTGATTTTAAACGAATTTAATATGATTTTTACTAGAAATGTGAATTAGCATAACTCAAACATATGAATTTAGAACAATACCTTCAAAATGAAGAGGATGATAGAGATGTGTACCTTATAATATTAAAGTATGAAGATCAATTATCTAAAGTTTTAAAATCACCCTTAAATGATGAACTACTTGTACTTGGACCTTAATTCTTCCAAACAAAATTCTAAATCTTGAACTTCTTCAATGTAATCCACCATCACACTAACAACACGGATTGTAGACATGACAAAAGAAAGAAAAATGAAGGTACCAGAATTTTTTGAGATCTCAATATATTATGTCATGTCTAGAATAAAATGGACCATTATTCGAATCAACGTCGACGATATTTCATATGCAAAATTTAACACTTGAGGTTATGGATGAAAATGAGAATCAGAAAATAAATAGGCCAAAGATATAAGTAAATGATTGAGGCAAAATCTCTTACAAAGAGATAAATTATTTGGACTTGCAGTTTACACACCAGAAGTTATAAATGAAGCGCGCTATAAAAATCATTATCTCTTTAAAATAGAGAAATATTTAGAAATGCAATTCACACATGTATATAAAGTCAGTGGGGGTATGAATGAATATTTACGTGAAAGTGAAATTCATCAAATATAAAGGTCAGATAGTTGTATAATGACCTTATATTGGCTATGAAGAGAAATAATATCTTCCGATGGATATGATTACATCATTACCAAATAGTCTAGCAATATACGAAGGATTTGATTTTAATTTTATATGACCTACTTGACAACATTTAAATTCAATATCAGAAGGATCAAAACTGCTAGAAGCAGAAAATTAATTTCTCGAGAACTAACCTTGTCGAATTGTAAAGGGTTCTGGACAAGTAGTCTAACATAAAATTATTTCAAAATACTTCTTGTTATTTTTATCAAACAATACTTTGGCATATTTCTTAACTCATGGAGCACACTTAAGGGTATGTACGAGTATAAGAAGATATACATGAATTATGATGATTGTTTAATCTTCATATATTTTTTGAGGTTAATATGATTTATGATAGGTGACAACTCATATAAATCTCTGGCCAGAGTGAATGAAAATTAGAATGTGTTTTTAATTGACATTTGAATGTGTTTCACTTCATCATCAAAATACATTGGGATTATTGAGTTTGTTTTGTAAGCTGTAAAGTTTACTTATTATTTCAGAATTTTCCCGAAACAATACATTTTTTGTAGGAAAAAATTATATTTGAGTGGAGACTAAAATAATTTATTAATCTGAGAATGATCATAAATTGTGAGTTATGAAAGTTGATTAGATAAAGATCCTGGAAGGATTATAAATACATGATTATATAGTTGTGATTTTCGTTTAAATATATGCAAAAGATGCTAATACATTCTGAAACACAAATTTTCCCTTAAGGAAGATGATAGTCACCGCTATAAACACTTGAAAAGACAATCTTGCACTTGAAGTACCAAAAATCATATTGCAACAAGATATTCACTTGTCTTGCTAATTTGTACATGTCTTAATTTAATAAATTTACTAGCAAACTTTAAAGCAAGTCGAATATGAAGATATGGGAATCTTGAAGGTACATATAGAAATTTTTATTTGATCTCCACTGACCTACTCGATAAAAGGTTTATATTGATCTTTGTAGGTGCAAAGTGTTTATATAAATTCTCATCACTAGTACAGATTTAACTTTTAGCGTCGGTCAAAATAGGCTTTTGGCGTCGGTTTTCTAGCGTAATATATGTAGGGGACACTAAAAGTACATGTTTTTTGCGTCGGTTCATTTGGCGACGCATATCTGCTATCAAAGGCGTCGGTTGTTTAAAGAACTGACGCATATAATATACCAACAGCGTCGGTTGCTTAAAATGTCGACGCATATTGTCCTGCTTGAAGTGTCGGTCAATTAAAACAACTGACGCATAAAACATGTTTATAAGCGTCGCACTGTTGCAGAACCGTGGCATAAAGACATGTTTAAAGCAACGGATTTTCCAATAACTGACACCTAAATTCAATTTTTTTAAAAAAATAAAAAAATAAAAAATATTGCAATTCAACATAATCTCACAGCTACAAAAATCAAAGCTAGCTTGAAATTATACAACACGGATAATCATAAAATGCAATTTTATTAATAAAATATATTAGACAACTCTGAATATATCAATTTACTTACATCAACTATGTAATATATCAACTTACTCCATGTGTTATGTACATCAACAAACTAAAATTGCTTCTATCCACACCATTATGGGCAATGGACCATTACAAAGATAAAGAAGTCTATTTTCTAAGGAAATAGTAAGGTTCATGAATCTGTATTTTCTACAAAAGTTATTTCACGTTTATTAGAAGAGGTGCTAGCTGTCCACATCAATTTGTTGCATTTGCTACCTTGTTTAGCCCTTTCGTCATCTGTGAGATGCAAGAGGATACGGAAAGAAGGAAACTGGTTGTGATGTAGCGAGCCTGTTATGAGCTCTTAGAAGTTCAAATAATAGTGCATATTACAATAATGATTTAAGAATGATCTGAAAGAACTACTCACAATATACGGTGAAAATGTAACTCAAAATATAGAAATAGATTACCATTTATAGCCTCAAGATTACCGCCATCATGAAGTCCTGACATAACATCGTGGGTATTAACATATCATATGAGTAGATGTAAACTAAATGCATTACATCAAAATAAAATAGACAACATCCACATGAACAAGACATAGGTTTCCAGAACTTAAAATCTCAAAACCATACCAGAGCTCTTGTAGTTGTACACAACCGAATAGGTAATCTGCTGCTTTGTTTGGCAATAGGTTGGCCTTGTCGAGACCATAGTAATTCTATCTTGCCTTGCCTTGCTTTCATGAATTCCATTGCAATGTATCTGTTATATTTTAATAATGTCATAAACAGAAATTTTGATATTTTTTTAACAAAGTTATAGTTTAATAACTCAACAAAGATTCTACAGTAACACAATGTTAGATATTCAAATTTCATTCAATGCTTGTGATATTAAATATATTTAACGATCCAGTCAAATGCGAGAGCAACTCGGCCAGACAGAGCTCACATAACAAGGGAGTAGTTCTGGAACCTGGGAAAGCGTGCACGATTTTTTTTCTCTGGAGGGAAAGAAAAAGATCAGACCTGTCTTCACTTGTTTCATGGCCTATCTTTAGTAAAACAAATGTGCAGTTGACATACCTGTAAGCTTAAAAATATATAATTTATAGTTGTTCTGTGTGGAGCACGATCAACATAAGGTCAGTGTACGGTACATTGCCAAAGGTGATTTAGTAAGAAGTTGCATATACAAAACAAGAGTTTGGTTTTCTTAAAGAAGTATATATAAATCTGAACTCGGTGGAATTTTCAAATTTTTATAAATGTAACTGTCATACAGAGGAGAACATGTTTGAATCTCTAGCAGCAGCCTTTTATGCATGTTCTAATGACTTACAGTCCAGTATGTAAAGAGTCTGATGTCAATGTCCCTGTACAAATCTGGACTAACCTATTTAAATAATACAAGTCAGAAACAGAGCAACATGGTTTAAGAAATCCAGCGGAAGTACAAAGATTAATTGGGACAATGACTAGTGCTTACGTTACACAAGGCCTTTTTCTTAAATCAATGACCAATGACAAATCACAAAATGTTCCTCTACAATAGGAAAAGCCAAGTTAAAGGTTCTCCTACCTACACAACTTTTAACACCATCTCTTTTAAATCCTGGAGGACACACACATTTGCCATCCCCTTCATCTTGTTCCCATTAGAACCATAATATGACGTAAAATTTGATTTTGAAATGAGGACCAACCATAATATTATTGTTTCCATTAAAACCATATTATGATGTCAAAATAATAATCACCAACCGAACAAACAGATGAAGAATGTCCATCCTGAGTTCATACCAACAACCTCTATTATTAACCTTATGATTCAAATCATGCATCTTGCAGGCTATAGAAAAAGTAGCTAAGTATAAAAAAAACATAAGTTAAGAAGAACAACTAGAAGATAAACTTGCTTTGGCACTATAAAATAGGAAAACAAAGAAGAGACTATCCATTATAATGATAAGAAACAAATTATTGTTACGAAGTCCACACAGAATGCAACATACATAAAATGATAATGGATTTGAGGTAACTATTTTACTGCTCTTAAAGAATAGAAACCTGGAATTCTTTCCAAACAAAAACCAATGAACACATCATACTCATATACTAGATATAAAAGCAAATGAACATTGTAGCAGGAAATCAATACTCTGTAAACATTGTAAAGAACTAACCAGATCGAAAATAGCAATATATAAAATGTAAACAGAAATGAAAGAAGAAATTCAAACAACACCTAATACAATTTCGAGGGGAATGTAAATTATTTTACACTAAATACTTAAAAAGGTTAAGATTTTTACACCAAATTCTTTAAAAAGTCAACATTAAGATACTCCTTTAATATATTCAAAGGTCTTATTATACATTTTTCCATATGCATAAAATGCTTCCTGTTGGCTGGTCTTAAGGAGGATGGGTTCTATAATAAAAGTAATTTGACTTCAACTTTGAAATAACACAGACATACATACATACATACATACATACATACATACATACATACATACATACATACATACATAGCAGCTAATAAACGTAAGCACACACATATCCACATATCCGACAAAGAAAAGAAACAACACATACAACATAGAAAAGATATACATACATACCAGCAAAGAAACCCATGTTTCTCTTTATACCAAGAACCCAAAGATGCCCAATCGAACCCAGAAAATGGAAATCACTTTAATATACAATGTTAATATTCTCCTAAACGTTCTCTACTAATCCAATTTATTTACTAATTTTTTTAATACTATATTTCAATGAAGGAAGCTAAACATGTTATGTTAATATTTTCCTAAATATTCTCTTCAAGTCTAATTTATTTACTAATTCCTTCCTACTATCTTTTAATTTAGAAAACTAAATATACTATATTAATATTCTTCTAAGCTTACTCTATGAGTCCAATTTATTTACTAATTTTTTTTTTACTATCTTTTAATCGAGGAAAATAATAAAGGAGATGATTTGAGAAGTGATATACGATTTGTGTAGAAAATATTTAAATTGCCTTTTAAATCTTTAGCAATGAAAATATTAATTACCTTATCTTCTCCTAAATTTTCTTCTTAAGTCAAATTACTATCTTAATTTTGTCCTATAATTTATTTTCAAGTGAAATTGCCATGATATATTCTCTTAAACTTTCTTTTGAACTTAAAGTTACCATCTTAATATTCTCATATATTTGTTCTTGAAGTTCTAAAATTTTTCTTGAAATATGGTTATAATCTTTATATTTTTTTTAAGTTCTCATAATATTTTTGTAAAAAAACCCACGTTTAATTTATCTATATGTTTTACATATATATTTAAAATCATTTTTTTTAAGTTTTACCTTCTAATTTATATAGAAGATAATACTTAGAGAAAATACAAGTTTTTATTAAATAAAATAAAATATACAAGCCTTATTTTCTTTTCATTTATTTTCTCAAGTACCTGTATTTTAAACAATAAAAATTTGAATTTTGAAAAATACTTAAATTAAATTTTATGATATAATAAATTAATTAATAGATGACGTAATTTATTTAGTAATTAGTTTATTCTCTGTTTAAATTTGGTAACAACGAGAAAGCAGGTCATTGGGAGGAAACATATTTAACAAGAGAGCGATTCATTAGGAGGAGCATATTATATGCTAGAATTTAATGTTGATGTTATATTATGTACTTTAAAATAGAAGTTGCAATATAAATTTTGAGAAAAATAAAGTGATAAATATACTAATATTTGATATACATTAAAATAATGAAATGTGTAAAACAATTGCTCTTTTTTATATTTATTCAAAATTTGGAAAATGAATAAGACTAAACGTAGAATTCAAAATAAACCTTAATTTTATGTTAGAAATGTATTATTTTATGTAAAGACATATTTTGTAGAATATGTTTTAGAAAAACTTGGAGAAATTATTACAAAGCCGTTGCGAAGCGCGCCTTAGTAAACTATTGTATAATATATAATTAGTAATACATAATGTTAACGGAGGAATTTGGTGATAACAAATTTCGGGGATTGCTGGAATAACGAATTATGAAAATATGGGGATTTGGGATTTTTGGGTGTTTGAGGCTGGACTTGAAAGGTGTCTCGACTTGTTAGATGTGTCAGATCCTATTCCAAGATGCCTGCGTACCCTGTTTATATATAGGGATCAAGCCAACACAGTTCTGTGATAGGATAGTGTTTTTAATCCCTGTGATTGTTAAGGGATATGTTGAGATAAGTTGATTTTATCTTTTTAGAGTTATATTAGCGTTGGGATTCTTTCCTGATTTGAAATAATCGTTTGGAGATATTTTTTAGTAATTGATTGATTTAGATTGATTGTTTCCTCGTTTCAGAGAGAGGATATTACTTAGTGGTTAAGCAATTAATCATTATTAGATCAATATTGGGAAATTAGGAGATAATTGAGACAACCGAAAATATGGCGTAACAACTACCCCCCCCCCCCCAGTTCTTCAGTGCAGATTGATGGACTGGAGAACTAAGCGTGCTTTTATCTTCCGAATTTCCTGAGTTAATGAAACAACTAGGAGTAGAAGATTAGCAGATAATATGAAGAAGATAATTACCCGTAATATGCCTGTAAAATCGAGAGAGACAACATGATGTGCCCGTAATATGTCTGTGCTTGCGAGAGAGACAACATGCGAGATGTGAGAAGAACATATGTACGAGTAACTTTGTAAGTGTAGGAGAATGAGAATAAGATAATTACCTCGCCTTCTTATACACTCATGCAAAGCAGAGTTTAAGAAAAGGGAAGAGTAACATCGCCTTCTTATACACTCTATGCAAAATAGAGTTTAAGAAAAGAAAATAGTAACTTCGCCTTCTTAAATACTCTATGCTAAGTAGAGTTAAAGAAAAGGGAAGAGTAACCTCGCCTTCTTACACACTCTATGCTAAGCAGAGTTTAAGAAAAGAGAAGAGTATCTCGCCTTCTTATATACTCTATGCAAAGCAGAGTTTAAGAAAAGGGAAGTGTAACCTCGCCTTCTTAAGAGGTAGAACTCTCTTCTTAGTGAGCTTTCCGGAAGTACAGATAAGCACCCCGGAAGTACGGGTTTACCAAGGTACTCCAAGCAACAACTTCCACAAAGAAGGGCCTTCAAAAATATTATAAAGCAACACCTTAAAAAAAAGGCCTTCAAAAATAATTTTCAAGAAACAACCACAGAATCTAAGAATGTCCAATGTTTACGAGTAAATGTATGATGCACATGATGATATGAATGAATGCATGATGCGAATGATGCACATGATGATTAATGAATGCATGATGTGAATGATGCAGGGCCTTCAAAACAAGATTACCCCGAAGGGCCTTCAAAAGACGATCACCACATAGGGTCTTGAAACAAATTCACCTTGAAAAACCTTCAGAAGACGATTAACCCGTAAAGTCTTCAAAAATATTATCATCTTCAAAAGAGAATATTATCCTCCTCGAAAGAGGGTCTTCTAAAATATTATTCTTCTCGAAATAGGGTCTTCAAAAATATTATCATCTTCGAAAGAGGGTCTTCAAAAATATTATCCTTCTCGAAATAGGGTCTTCAAAAATATTATCCTACTCGAAATAGGGTCTTCAAAAATATTATCCTACTCGAAATAGGGTCTTCAAAAATAATTTCCGCTTCGAAAGAGGGTCTTCAAAAATATTATCATCTTCGAAAGAGGGTCTTCAAAAATATTATTCTTCTTGGAAGAGAGAGCTTTCGATAACATTACCCTTATCAAATAAGGATCTTCCACACTTATTTTTGTCCATGCACGAGCTAGTGAAGTAATCAAATCATGTGCTGCTAATATCGCATCACAATCCTTTAACATATCCATTATTCAGATTCTGTCCAGATCTGTTTTTTTTACCTTTTTGGCCCTGTAAACGATATTTTCTTGGAAAACACAAAACATGAAAGTTGCAGGAAACGAAAAGAGCTTTCCGATGATATATGGATCGTCAGAAACGGACTTATAACGAATCGGGAATCAAATAAAACGTCTGCTGATTAACTTCTCAATACTGAAAAACGGGATCTGATTATGTTTTGTGGTTTCGAGAATAGATCGAAACATAATCTCAGAAAACACCAAGAACGAAAGTTGTAGGAAATCACAAAAGCTTTCCGGATCATAAAAAATCATCAAAATCTAACATGTAATAAATTTACTACGAATTTTATAAGATAGCTTATTTGTACGGACAAAATCATAAGAAAACTTATCTTTATTTTGAATAGAACCACGAACGAACGCCTCCACCGTTCTGCTCCTCCATTAAATCCGCTCCAGATCCATAATAACCCCCCATGTGTATTGTATAGATTGATTGTCCTCCACAATTAAAAATTATCCCCTCCTTCTAGCGCCAATTGTTAACGGAGGAATTTGGTGATAACAAATTTCGGGGATTGCTGGAATAACGAATTATGAAAATAGGGGGATTTGGGATTTTTGGGTGTTTGAGGCTAGACTTGAAAGGTGTCTCGACTTGTTAGATGTGTCAGATCCTATTCCAAGATACCTGCGTACCCTGTTTATATATAGGGATCAAGCCAACGCAGTTCTGTGATAGGATAGTGTTTTTAATCCCTGTGATTGTTAAGGGATATATTGAGATAAGTTGATTTTATCTTTTTAGAGTTATATTAGCGTTGGGATTCTTTCCTGATTTGAAAGAATCGTTTGGAGATATTTTTTAGTAATTGATTGATTTAGATTGATTGTTTCCTCGTTTCAGAGAGAGGATATTACTTAGTGGTTAAGCAATTAATCATTATTAGATCAATACTGGGAAATTAGGAGATAATTGAGACAACCGAAAATATGGCGTAACCCATAATATACAAATATTAATTTTTTTTTTTAAAAGAATATAATCCAAAAAGCAAGTTCAAAGTACTAGTCCACTGCCTATGACATGAAGCAGCTTTCGAGCTATAAGCTTCACGCTGATATTTAGTAGATAAAATATTTAGTTCATATTTCATAAACAAAATAAGTCCAGCATAGTTGGTGAAGAGACGCAAATAGAAATCTGTCCTACGAAATGTCAGGGGTTCAAAATCATTAGGGAGCAATTAGGCACATCATTTAGTTTTTTTTTAAATTACCAAGTAATAGCGTCGGTTCTACAAGCCGACACATGAAGCACAAGCTACATTGCCGGTTCTCCAAGACTGAAGTAAAACACAAAGCTACTGCATAGGTTCTACAAAAGACCGACACCATAAGTCCTAATAGGTGTTTGTTTTCGCATAAAAGTGTTATTAGCGTCTACCGACGCCAAAGGTCCTGCATAAACACCTATAAATTAACCGGCGCTTATAACATTCAAAGGCGACGGTTCCTTATATAAAAGCATTTTTGTACTAGTGCATAATTTAGTGAAGTAGTGCTATGTTTGCACGTCTTATAATTGTATTATGATTCTGGCAACTAATGAGGATGGTCATATATATATATATATATATATATATATATATATATATATATATATATATATATATGGCTAAGATTGGAGATTCGACAAAAACACAACAAGATGTGGCTTATTCACTAGGAGTAACTATACAAACTTCATAATGTGTCAGCTACACAACTTAATGAAGGATACAATAAAGATTTATTTGCCATAACGTTCTAACGTTCTGAACAGCTACATTTGAGAAGTTCTACAACATTAATTCTCGTCAACTCAAAAAATCTTATACGATATTATCAATGAAGGGGAGATATAGGTGCACTGCACTTTTTTTTTCTTAATCATGATTTTCCCACAGGGTTTTCCTGTTAAGGTTTTTAATGAGGCAACATCATGTGTGCATTATGAAATAATGTTCTTGTTCCCAGGCCCGGCCCAGGGGGAGGGCAACCAGGTCACCCGCTCTGGGCCCATATTTGCTGGGGCCCCAAAATTTTCTAAGCTTGTTATGTAATGTTTGTATTCTCGTTGTTTAGTTTGTATAATTTCTGTGCTCTTGGACTTTTAATACATGGGGGTCTTTTTACTTAAGACTTGAGGGCCCTGTTCCTTCTCCTTTTAATCTTCACGGGCTAATCTCAGGTAATTTACATCAGCCTATCTGTGTCACTGTAAACTATAAAGCATATATAAGCACTCATGCAATAAAAATTTCCCATTAATCCCGAATAAATATTTTAACAATTACCTAAAAATCTCTAATTTATTTTAAAAAATTCTAGATTATAAAAAAATGAATAATCCCAGATTAATTCTGAATCAGTAGGTGAACCGATTAATTTCAATTTCTGATTTCTGCAATCATGCTCATATTATATAACTATATTATATGTTGTATATTCTAATACAACTATTAGAGTTATAGGGTTTTAATTTCTTTGATTTTTATAGTTTTATTTTCAACAAAGCTGATTATTTTCAACAAAGCAATCATACTTACAATTTCAATTAACCAGTTTATGATTTATTTTTAAAATTAACTTGAATAAAGAATGATATAATCATATTTCAGTTTTAGCAAGGAAAAAAAAACGAGGGTCCATTTTTTTAATTTCGCCCTGGGCCCTCGCATAGTACGGAACGGGCCTGCTTGTTCCCTCACTAATTGACATTCATGTTAAGCTTGTAGGAATCGAACTCATGACCCTTTGGATCAACACATTGGTCTCTTACCACTGGGGTAGCTCGCTCACTCTGAATGGTTGTTTCCTCTCTCAAACTCTTTCGACTTTATGCTATATTCTATTACATATTTTATAAGAAGATTACATTTTTTTGTAATTATCAAACTTTAATTAATGGTTGGGGGTGACAAATGACAATTAATCAACCAATTTTATAATTTGGTGGTCTCTGTTTGATGAAACTCCTACTAATACTCTGGGGATGATAGATTTCATTCAAAAAAAATACAGGCAATGTGTAATTGTTTGCCCCCAATTTACTATTTTATTTCATACTACAAACTCCAACATATATGTTTGTTTTTACCACAATGCAAAAATTCACCAATTCACTTTATTAACAATACCACCAGTTCCAGGACCCATAATCATCAACCAGGATCGATAACAATACATCATTATTAAATTTCTTACCCACGTCAGAGATTTTTCGATAACTCGTGTTTTCTATACAAATATAGTTCCTATTTCATGCAAGATTGTGTTTGGGACCCGTGTGGTTCCCATGATAGATGTACATATTGCATTAACAGGATTGAAGAGGACTGAGGTTAGCAAGAAATGTCGGGAGGACAAGTGCCTGGGCCTGGTGAGAGGCATCTTGATCAAACACCTACATGGGCTGTTGGTCTTGTTTGTGCAGTTATTGTTCTTATCTCGTGTTTATTGGAGAAAGTTTTGCATTATATCGGAAATGTAAATCTTTACTGTTGCAATTAACTTATTTTTTTTAATTATTCATTCTTCTTGCTGCAACTTTAAGGCTTGTATTACACATTACTTGGCATTGTGCTTTCAATTTCAATCTTCATGCTACCTGTCTGGTTTTTTTGGTCTGTTGCTGAACTTTGTTCAGTTTCTTGGATTGGTAATTTGACGAAATATGACAGATTTTATGGCGTAGCTCCAAAATAACAGATCATGTGAGTGTTAAAGGGTAAAGATTAGAAATTTGAGACGACAAATGCATGCACTAAAGGAGAGGAAAGAAAAGCATCTCTCAGCCTTGAGGTTTATCGTATTATACACCTGCGCAATAATCTGTAAATTGCCTCATTTCATGTTCATATTTTCCTTCTTGGCCTTCTTTTATGACTTTTGCAATTGGCATCTACTATCAACTGGTTTTCCGAAACTAAAAAAATTAAAGTTACATCTGTTCTAACAAACGATCACCATTAAAGGTTCAGTAACTATTTTTACAGGTAGATTTAGCAGCAGGTGTTTCTTCATCTAGTTTTCCACAGGGGTCAAGATTTAGATTGTAAGATAGCTAAATATAAAGGTCTCCTATGAAAAGCCTAATTTGAAATTCTCAACAATCCTGGTTTAGTTGCCAATAATAATTTCTGTTCCCTTTTTCTTTTTGGCTAAGCAGTAATAAGATCTGTTTGTTTTCAGTATTTTAAAAGAAGGCACAAAACGACGCTATTTGAAGTTCTTGAGAAGATTAAAGGAGGTAGACAAACCAGCTTTCTTTGCAGCTGCTAAATGTACATTATTTCGAAACTGATCAGATGGTCCTTGCTGACTTTCCTCTAACTTTTGCAGAGCTCATGGTTCTGGGATTCATATCACTACTTCTGACATTTGGGCAGAGCTACATTGCTAAAATTTGTATTCGTAACCATGTTGCAAACACGATGTTACCATGCAAGAAACGTAGTTGGGGTGAAGAGGATGAGTTTCATAAGGAGGCGTCACAGCTATTGAATGAAACAAAAGGTGGGGGTGGGGGTGGGGGTGGGGGTGGGGGTGAGCATCATAGGCTTCTGTGGAATGAACATAGAATGTTATCAGCACGTGGTGGCAAAGCTAAGTGCCATGCGGTATTGAAAACCCATTTCTTAATAAATTGATTGTGCTATCTCTATTCTCGAACTGCTTTACTTGATGCAACATAGTGCTTTGTGGTATACTCTTTCCCTTTATGTACAATCACATACCAGTAATCTCCCCATTACCTGCCACATTGTCAAACTGGCATGCACCTACGTATAAACTCTTATGGAAAGATGTATAGAATTCATTAAATTTCTTAAGGCTAAACCTGGTGGCTGGTGAAATTAAAGCCAAAGTGAAAAGATATGGAAGGATAGAAACAAAACAAGAAGTTTTACACCAACCTAGTGATACTGCAGGTCAATTAGTTTTAAAATGAAAGGTGAATGACCTGTCACTACTAGAAAAGATGCAATAGACATCACCTCTTTAACATCGATTATAAAAACCACCGATGTTAAGATTTATATTGGAAATAAAATAGGAGTGCCAACTAAGAGGCTGTTAAAATTTCGTATTCTCATTGTGCTGTGGATATGGATATATATGGGATCACTATTCGTAGACTCCTGTTTGATTTGTTCCTGGCAGTTAATGCTTTAGGATTAGGAGCAAGTCATCATCTGGATTTTCTTGTGGCTGCATAATAAATAAATCTAAGATACATAAGTAATTACTGCACCAAATTGTTTCCAACGTAAGTTATGTATCTGTAAGGCTGTGGTACTGTAAGTTGACAAGTCATCGGAGTATTAACGAAAGACAGTTTACATTCATCATAGGCTCATACCTTATGGAAAACTTAGACAGAGGGGTAACTTTAAGTTTCATGCACGCATCACTGATTTTGCAAAAGGTGTATGATATTTGTTAATAATTTACGAGTACTGACTGAATATAAACATATTCTTTCCAGATGGTTTACTAATGCAATTTTTTAAAATAGGGTCACCAGCCGCTAATATCTGTTGATGGAGTTCACCAGTTGCATATCTTCATCTTCTTTTTGGCATGTTTGCATGTCCTTTACAGTGCCATAACAATGTTCCTTGGAAGAACCAAGGTAAATAGCTTTGACTGTTTTACTTCAAATCTAAGGCTTAATGTCCTTTTAACCCTTAAATGTTTACTACCATATACCCATCAGCCCATGTGTTTTAAAGTTGTACCTTTTAGTCCCTTAGGTATTGAAATGATACCTTTCGATCCTTATATCGATTCAGAATCCATGTTTTAAAGATTGTTTTGCTTATACCGGTTTTTTATTCCGAACCGGTATAAGGGTCGAAATATATGATTTCAGTACCTCAGGGGCTAAAAAGTACAACTTTAAAACACATGAGCTGACGGGTATATGGTAGTAAACCTTTAGGGCTAAAAGGTTATTAAACCAAAATCTAACTATATAAATATAGTTTGTAGCTATCAAAATTGTGATTACAATGTAAAATTTGATTTTTCATGGGAAGAAATTTTTTGAGCGTATCACGAATTGTTATGAGTTTTTATTTCTTTGATTTAGCTTCGTACCTGGAAGAACTGGGAGAAGGAAGCTGCTGCGGAGACTGATCAGAGCAATGGTTTTTTCCCTTGGATACTGACCACATTATATTTAAATTTAAATTTTCTTATTTCTTTTTCTAACGATGAATTTGAATCCATATTTGGGATTCCCCAAGTCATGTTTTAACTATTCTTTACTATGTTGATGTAGATGCCAAATTCAGGCTCGCACATGAGACGTCTTTCGTGAGAGACCACGCTAGTATCTGGACCAAAAACCCTATCATCTTTTACCTTGTAAGAAATTAAAGTATTTTTTCAAACTCAGTTCAGTAACTTATAAATGAAATATTTTACCTAACCCTGTGCTCCTCTTACCTGATACATATGGCCATTTCAGGATTGTTTTTTCCGGCAATTTTTTAGGTCTGTTCGTAAATCTGACTACTTAACTATGCGCCATGGATTTATCTCCGTAAGTTGTATATGTTTTACAATTTTTCTCATGTGTATTGAGCTTCTATTCTTCCATTTTTTATTTTTCAATTGCTCGTACAGGTTCATTTATCACCTGGAAGTAAATTTGACTTTCGAAAGTATATCAAAAGGTCTTTAGAAGATGACTTCAAGGTTATTGTGGGAATCAGGTACCATTCAGTCACAATATAAACTTCTACTGATAATTTATCCCACACAAGTTGTTTTTACATCATCCGACACTCATCTACTCAAGTCTGATAATATTTCAGTCCCTTGTTATGGGTTTCAGCAATCATCTACTTGACTCTTAACGTTGAAGGTACATCATTTTTTCAATTGAGTGCTTTTTTTTAACCTGATTACTATATGCTCTATGTTATCCTGAAATTGGCTGGGGCCTGTGGGTGTCCGACATGAATGATTATTCAAGTGTCCAACTCAGAAAAAAGTTTGCCTGTTGCTGTTTTTGGCCCAAAATGAAATACCGAGTATTCTTACCAATGTCCGAGATGTCCGAGTGCCATTGTCTGGCACGGGTACTCGGAGTAAAATAAAGATTCCGAATAACATTGAGTAAATGTAATATTGCTTTATACCTTCAAAATAACAAATAGATAGCAAAGTTTATGTTCACTTGTAATTTGCAGGATGGGACGCTATGTTTTGGCTCTCTCTCTTGCCGCTAGTTGTAAGAACTTACTGAATTGCGTACATACTGTCACCCTCGTTGTATTTTAGTATCGCAAAAGATAAAAAATTTACCATGGGATTCTTCATTGAAGGTAATTTTATTAGTTGGAACGAAGCTGCAAGCAATTATATCGCGGATGGCGATTGAAATCACAGAAAAGCATGCTGTAGTACAAGGCATACCTCTTGTCCAAGTGTCTGATCGATATTTTTGGTTTAGTTCCCCTAGGCTACTTCTCCATATAATTCATCTCACACTTTTTCAGGTCACTTCTGCCTCCTCTATAAGAGTCTCTCTGTTTTGATGCCTTGTTTAAAATTTTCCGTTGTTGAAACTTCAGCTTTTTTAAGAGTCTATGCAAGCATTTGTCATAACGCTGGTCAGAAGTTGTCTAACGAACTGGTGCTATTTCTTTCCTTTATGTACAGAATGCGTTCGAAATAACATATTTCATGTGGATATTGGTAATGAAGCGACCGCCCCTTAAACTTTACCTCTTTATACACTTACATACTCATGGGAGAAACTGTATATTTTTTGATGCAGTACGAGTTCGGTTTGCACTCTTGTTTTCACAAGTACATATATGTTCAGTACCTGAGACTTTGCGTCGGGTAAGTTCGACTATCAGTTCCTTTATATCCACAAGACTCAAGTAGAAAACTACCCACTTCCCTGCCTTCTCCATCTGACTTGCAACAAACAAAAAAGGTGAATACTAAAAATGGAGTAAATTGCTCGCGATTCACAAATAGCTGCTCTGATATCCAGAGGCTTGACAATATTTGCCCTGTTACTATAAGCTTAGACAAATCATGTACCCTCTCCCAAACAGAGAGAGTTTCAACCTTTTTATGAACATTACAAAACGACCTAATGTTGATACAATGATACGCAACAATGATTATTTGGCAGGATTGAGGTTTTATTCTTATGCAGCTATATCACCCTCCCACTCTACGCTCTGGTTACACAGGTATTCTTTTTTATGATAACTCCTAACGTGACCTCAACACACACTAAGAGGTTGTTGGAGTTGCTCGGTGTTTGCCATTTTCCTTTCCCAACATATTATTTTATTTTGGGGAATTTCAGATGGGATCAACAATGAAAAAGTCTATTTTTGACGAACAAACTAGCAAAGCACTAATGTCATGGCAAAAAAATGCACTAAAGAAAAAGCATGAAGAAAAGCCCGGATCACCTGCTGCTCGGAAAAAAAGCCCACCTGTTTCACCTCATGATTCTCCGGTGCATCCAAATGCCCGTAAATACATTGAGCCAAGCCCGTTAGGAAACACAGGTAACGCCTCAAGAGTTGACATTCCAGACTAAGTGCAATACGCAATCTGGTGGCTCACTTCTATCAACTTATCTAAGAAAACTCATATGACAAGTGTTGTTGCAGTGAAACCTAAAACTCATTGATCCTTTGGTTGTACCATTACTACCCTGGCTTCTTATTTTCTATGTACAATGCAAACACAGGGACGTAGTATAGGATCTTACACTAATTATTACTGATATGGAGTTGTAGTTTGTACAGTTGGTTCATTTTTTTGGGTGATTCTGTACAGTTGATCTCTTCTAACGGAAAATGTTACGCTCTCTATAATGATTAACAAGGTTATTTACAACTAACAACTGCCATCAATCTATTTATTTATAGATAGAGTTTACCAGAACTTCAACTAGTTCAGTTTTTTTTTTGCATATCATTTTCACTATAACAAAATCTCGGTAAATTAATAACCCACGATAAATTTGTATTTTCAATATAAATTTTTGATCTCAATATAACTATATATTTTAACTCAATTTATTAATAATTTCGTTAAATTACTACTCCATCCGTCCCACCCAATTCTTTACATTGGGGTTGTGCACGGAGATCAAGAGTATAAATTAGTTTCTTTACATTGGGGTTGTGCACGGAGATCAAGAGTATAAATTAGTGGAGAAAAGTAAGAAAAGTGGGTAAAGTAATGGGACCGGTTAATATTTAATGAATGAAGTGCTTATAGTTGAGGAAAATAATGGATGTAGTTCATTTTTATATTATAAAACTTTACAATTTTAGGAAACTTTTGGAATGTAAAGAATTGATATGGACATCCCAAAAAAAAGTGTAAAGAGATTAGAGAAACGGGGGAGTAAGATGTCTAGATGTTATTAATTTATAGAGATTTTACCATGAAATAGTTATAGTTGTCCTCCCTTTTAACAAATTAATGATGTAATGATGTAGTTTTACTAAGCATGTATCTATACTCTTTATTAATAACGAAAATCACGTTTTGATGAAATATAATAATATCAAAGTGACGAAGTACCAAATTTTGATAATCATTAAACTTGATTTCCATTCTTTACAACTATATAATTCAACAATTTTTTGTTTATTTTTGATTAAGTTTCTTTACTTTTACTCCAGATTCAATTTCCCATAAATACATAATTAAATAATATTTATTTATTATATATTTTCATCCTAATTTCATGTTTAATTCTCTAGAAGTTCATATATAAACAAAATTTATTAATCTATACTAAATTATAATAAGCAAAAGGGTATAATTTGTAGTTTGGTTCACCCCTCACTTTGGTTATCTCTTTCGATCACAACCGTTAGATCTTCAACTGAAGTAGATGATGACCGTTTGATACAATACTAGAAATTGTTATATAAAGAGGTCTAAGGTTCGAATCTCGCCTACTACATATTAATTTATACTAGCTTATAGCCCGTGCAATGCACGGTTACTTAAATTTTATTTATAAATATATTTTTATTACCCATGCAACACACGATTGTTTTTTTAATATTTATAATTATATTTATTTATGAATATTTTAATATTTAAAAGTTATTAGTTTACATGATTAAATTATTGTTAAAAAAGATTTAGCCAAAAAAATTATAGTTAAAAATTTGATATTTATTATATTTTACACGCTCAATTTAATATTTGTTTATATTGAGTTATAAAAATTAGATTTTGCCAATTTTATAGTCCACATAAAATTCACAAAATAATCTTTAATTTAGTTGTGGTTTAATAGTTCTTTTTCAATTAAAAACTATTCTAAAACTAAAAAGAGAATAAAGTGACGAAATTTAATGTTGAGAATTCTATTCGATTTAGGAAATCTACTTATATGTAGTTTAGATTATTAGAATATCCTTTATTAACCAAATACAGTTTTTAATGTTAAATCTAACGGTTTTCACCTATCTATTTAACATTAAACGATTTTTATTATTTTGGTATTAAATGAGTTTCCTTATTTAATTACAACTATTTTTATGTTTTGACTTTTTAGAAAATCCAATCCTAATATAATATCTTTTAACTTATATCATTTTTAGATAATAACTTCTTTTTATATGATATAATCTTGATCATGTATTTTTAAAAGTATTGGATCTAGCGGTTAAGAATGTTTTGGCGGTATTTAGGACCAAATTACCATGATAACATCATTAATTTTTCTTAATATTTATAATATTTATAATTTATAATTTTTTTTAAATATTTATTGCTAAAATATAATATACTATTTTTTGTAATATGTTAAAGATGCGGGAACTTTGAACTTTTGAGAAAATAAAATATCAATTAAAATATAATTTTTTTTGTAATAGTTCTTCTTTTAAAGTAGTACACCGTGATCAAAATTCTGTATAAATTTAATCTTTTTATAGTATATCCGGTAAATATCTATGTTATTATATTAAAGACTAAATAATGAAAGCTTCCTTATAAGTTAAGTTTGGTCGCTTTGTTTGATCCTCAATCCATAATCGTTGAATCTTTCAAACTAAATTGTTGAAAAACGTTAGATATAGCAGTAAAATTATCGTATAGAATGATCTAAGGTTTGAATCTACCAACAACATATTAAAATTTATAGTTTTTTTTGAAAAATAAGAATTTTTTTCATTTTTTCTTGCAGACATATGATATTTGATAATATTTTTTGTAAAATATGATTTTTCAGAAAAGTACTATACTAATTGATTAGCAAACTTTTAAAGTTTCGAATTTAATAATTTACGATGTATATAGGTTTAAAAAGTTTGGCCTCTTCTGTAGCTGAGTCTAAAATTTCAAAATAAGGTTTTTTTAAATATGAATATAGTTATGCTAACAATGAAATTAGGTCTGTATGAGTTCTTATAAAACAAAATCACCATTTACGTATAATTTATTATTTAATAATAAATAATATTTGATTAGTTATGATATAAAACTTAATAAAATAGGATTAAAAATATGCACAATTTTATAAAACTTTATCCTCGTATTATTATATTCTTTGTTGATTTGAATTTTTCTTAGATTGATTTTAATTTTTGAACATAGATTTCTAAATTTAAAATAGTTAGAAAAAAGTAATTAAATTGGTTTTAAAATAATGATGACATAATAATTATTATTAGAATTTAAATATTCACTTTATTAATTTGGGCTTTATCTTGTGTTTAAAAAATCAGATTTTGACGATTTTACACCTCACATTAAGATAACTAAATTATCTTTAATTAAAAGATGGTTTAACAATTTTTATCTAAGTGGAATTGTCCATGGAAGAGAAAAGAAAGTCACGAATTTTTTACATGGAGAATTCTATTCAATATAGAAAACTTATTTATATTTGGTATATTTGGTTTAAATTATCAAAATACACCTTTTAGAATTTAAATATAATCCTATTATTAATAAAATAAACTTTTTTAATATTTGATATAACGATTTTCATTTATCTAGTTAAGATCTAATGGTCCTTATTAATTTGGTTGTCTACGACCAAAATTTGGGATAAGATCCCTATTATGATTATTATATATAAGGATATCAAGTATATATTGATATAAGTATTTTACTAACTGCTTTTACTTTTAATATTTCGGTTTTATTTACGGTGTAAATAAAATTTTAAAATACATTATTACTTAAAAATTATTAAATAGAATAAAAATTATGTCATGATTATATAAAATTTTATTCTCATATTATTATATTCTTAATCGATTTGAATTTGTTCTTAATTAATTTTGATACTTTATTGAAAGAAACATAAAATTTCTATATTTAAAAGAATTAGTGGGAAAATAAATAAATTGGTGCTACAATAATTAAAAAAATTATTAAAATTTAGATACTCACTTTAATATTTGGGTTCTATCCTGAGTTTTAGAAATTGAATTTTGACGATTTTACAACTCATGCGAAACTAACAAAATTATCTTTAATTTAATGATGGTTTAATAATTATTATCTAACTTGACCAGTTGACCTACCAATAAAATAAACTGAAAAGAAAAGATGGTTAAGAAGTTTTACACAAAGAATTCAATTCAATATAGAAAACTAATTTATAATTGGTTTAAATTATCAAAGCACACTTCTTAGTATTTAAATATAATCCTACATTTAATCAAATACACATTTTAATATAAGTATTTTATTCAAAATTATCGTTTATGAATATGAAACCCTCAACGTTTTAATAATATTTTGATATTATCCTTTTATGTTTGTTATATGTAAAATAATATAATTATAATTTGGATTAATCGAATTGTTATGTTCCTTCAGAAAAAAAGTTTTTAAATTTATTCATGTAGAGGAGTTCTCCTAAGTCTCTTGTAACGTAGGGTATCATTGTAATCGATATGAATTGTTATCTTGATATTTGGTTTAACAATTGTTATCTAACTGGAACTATACATAAATTCAAGAGAAAAGATATTTAAGAATTTTTACATAGAAAAATTTTAAATTATCAAAATACACTTTTTAGTATTTAAATATAATTCTATTATTAATCAGATACACTTTTTAATATAAGATCTAACAATTATCATCGATCTATAATTATTAATTTGGTCGTATAGTGATCGTACACGAACCAGATCGATTTTAATTTTTTCTTAAATTGATTTTAATATTTTATTGAAATAAACAAAGAATTTATAAATTTAAAAGAATTAGGGAAAAAAAAATTAAATTGGTGCTACAATAATAAAAAAATATTTATTAAAATTTAGATAATAACTTTACAGCCCACGCGAAACTTACAAAATTATCTTTAATTTAATGATGATTTAATAATTATTATCTAAATGGAACTATCCATAAAATAAAGAGAAAAGATAATTACGAATTTTTACATAAAGATTTCTATTCAATATAGAAAACCCATTTATAATAGGTTTAAATTATCAAAATACACCTTTAGTATTTAAATACTATCCTATTATTAATCAAATACAATTTTTAATATTATATCTGACGGTACTCATCGATTTGAATATTTATAGTTTTATAATTCAACGGATCGTATACTTTTGGTAGTACAGTGACCGACCAAAGTTTTGGATAAGATCTCCCTTACGCTTATTATATATAACGAGTTAATTTAATACTAAAAGTTGTTATTTACAGAGGTTCAAGATTCGAATCTTGCTAACAACATATTAATTTAGATTTAATACTAAAAAATTCTTATATATAAAGATATAAGGTTCGGATCCTCCCAATAACACATTAAAATTAATATTTGTAATATTATATTACACTATAAGTAAATTAAAAGAAAATTATAAATAAACATATTTCGCACGGGTTATAAACTAGTTATATTAATGAGAAAAATGGGGTATAACATATTTCTATACATTTTTAATGGCAGTTTGATAAGTACAAAAAAATATTCCTGAATTTACAAATTTACTGTTGTGTATTTATATGAGAACTTGTTATAAACTCACGCGGGAAGGTGGCCCGTATTTCACTATCGACTATTATGAGTAAATTGAGGAAATGGACTGTTAAATGAATAATTAAAAAAATATAGTTGTAACTTTAAAGATTATATAGTTGAAATATAATTTATCTAAAAATATTTGGCATCATTTTAAAACCAAATATTGGAATATAAATTCTCTCTGAATATTAAAAGTCACTTTTTAATTTTAAATTATAAAATTAATTATATGTATTTTAACATAACATTGGACTTGCTCTTGTGTAATTATTGTCTTGAGTTATCAATCAAGTTATTAATCATACATCCATTACTGATATCATCCATGTTCGAAAATCTATCATATCTATATATACACTAGAGCAATAAATCACATTTTATTCATTTAATTTATTATTATATCATTTAACTTGCTATAAATTTGTTATTATAAAAATATTTTATGACTTCGCAATCATAATTATCATAATATAAATTGAGGTTAATTGAATTAGATGCTTGTTTGATCAAGTATCAAAATTTATTAATTGTATGCATGATCAATAATTTTCTTTTTCTATTATTTACAAATCACGTGTCTATTAATTCTTTTAGTAATTTAATATATTGCAATGTATACACAAATATTTATGAGTCTACTTAATTAACAATAATATTTATTTTATGTAAAATTTAAAAATTGTATCTGAATTTGAAATCAAGGAAGTAGTCAAGCCTAAAAGGACAAAATCCTTAGCCAAAACTTGGTTTTCTAGACAGGAACCTGAAACTGAGAAGACTACTAGTTCAAAGAAAGGAAAAACAAAGTACTCAGGGAAATAGAAAGCTACAGGACTTGGCAGGAAACTGAGGAAACCAATCCAAACAAAACTCTACAACAGTTTTGACTTGCTGAGAAAAGGGGCTCTAGAGATCAAAAATGTTGAAGTGAAGTTGGATGACAACAATGAAGCAAGCATGTATGTTCTCTGGTATGATCAATCCAGATCAGTAAAGGTTGAAAATGACTTCACTATGGAACTTGATTCATATGTAATAAATGAAGATCTATCATACACAAAGAGGAAAGTCACAAGAAGAATTGATTATTTCTTCCTAGAGAGAATGGTGAATCTAATGCAAGGTTATGTCAATATACCCAATAAAGTCATGGAGCATGTTCTGATATATAAAGCTGAAAGAGATGATGAATTTTATCAGAAACATGGAAATTTAATAGAGCATGATGATGCTGATATTGCTAACCTATTGGAGTACTCTGATGAAGAAATAATTGACATTGAAGATGATCTCCGTGAAGAAGAAGAGCAAGTCATGCCAAGTCAAGAGAGACCAACTAAAGCTGCACATGATAAGACTGTTGAGGAAGTGGAAGCAGAAGTCTTGAGCAAATACCAGAATTTGAACAAGATGAAGAGTGAAGAACCCAACTTTCAACCTTGTGTGCTAGAAAATTCCCTGAGAATCAAGCATGGAAGGGAAGAAATTTATTTGGACAGTTTCCACAAGCTCAGAACCAGTGTACTGGAAGAGTTAAACTACTCAGTGGTTGGATCAACTCACCATCTAGAGCTACTGTGTTCTTTTGAACTTGAAGAAATTCTTCATAGAAGAAAAGGTGAAGACTCAAAGCTGGACAGGGCAAGAAGGACAACTCTCAATGCATTTCCTGGCAGGAGATTCAAACTTGATCAAGACATCTTAAAATTCAGAATCTGTGTCTTTGGTCAAGAGCTGTGGATGGATCTCCAGGATGCTCAAAATGTCAGCTCTAAAACAGCTCAACAGTACATTGATGAAATTGAGGATGATGCAGTTTCTCCCATTGAAATATCTCTGGTGGATGGTCTCAAAAGATGTGTAGCAGAAGCTCTCAGAAGAGAGGAAGAAGGCAGACAGAAAAGAAGATCTTAAGTTCAAACTAGGTAAATACTCTATATCTGCTCAATCATTCGGGGGCACTTATGTTTGTAGCCATTCTGATCTTTGTTAGTTAAGTTGTCAGCATGTATAGTTTGTAAATTTGTAGTTATTGTCCATAAAAACAATTTGGGGGAGATTGTTAGGATTTATGGGTGATAGCTTAGAAGACAACTTAACTTTGTGTTTAGTAATACTTAATTTTATTAAGTAGAACATACTGTCACAGTCAGAGTATGTTCTTGTAGCCATTTAATTTACTGTAATAAAATTGTTTGTATATCTTGGAAGAAGTTCATTCATTTGTTCAAGCCTCAAGAAGTACATCAGGCCGACAACAAGAATAAAAGTGATTGTCATTTAATTGACAGTAAGGTTATAAGAAGACAACATGTTGCAAGTCATGACAACATATTCACTCTGACAGCAATATTGACGGAAGCCTTGAGACAACAACTCTATATTCTCCTGACAGCAAGTTTGGAACTCCCGACAACATCTATTGCGGGGATTTCATATTGTCACCCAAAGCGCATTCTTGTGACAACAAACTTGAAAGTACAGGATACTGTCTCAAAGGGATAAACTTTGAATTGGGGATCTACCCAGTCAAACATGTGACAGTTTGGATGTTCAAGAAACAGGCGTGCTGCAGTATCCCAACACTGTATCACGCCTGCAAAGACTACAACAGAAGCTTTGGAGATAACAAGACAAAGCTTACCAATTCAAGAGTATGGCAAATCAACATTTATTGAGATTGTGTTAGCTTAACTTAGAATGTATCTAGACTGCTTTCTATGTATTGATAAATCTGATTGTATAGCAATTTAGGAAAGTCACATGGGTGTGCAAGTTGTAAGGAGCTGCCATAAGATAATGACAGCAGCTCCACAAACCCGTGATGATAGAGATAAGATTAGTATACTTAGACTATCTCTCATTCTAAATTTTGTAACAACCAGAGAATTGAAGCTTGAGAAAGATACACTTTTCTCAAGGTTGTTGATAAGTGGATTTCATATCCACTTGGATCGTTCTAAATCGGCTTAAATTGGCTGTTTGTACTCAAGTACTTGTCGTTTTTAATGTGTTTTGAGTTAGTAAGTGCAGAATCGTATTGTTGGTGGAGTATTTGAGTTATCTTGACTTGGTGGTGGTGAATGAGCTTTATTGTGAAAGTCGTGAAGTTACGGGACTTGAGAACGTGAAGAAAACTCAAGAAAATGCATTTTGAAGAAATTTGGCAGAAAGTCAAGGGTCCCCTCCCCCTTCCAGGCGCGCCCGCGCCCACTCCAATTCATTTCAAGCGCGCCCACCCCCTTTCAGGCGCGCCCGCGCCCTAAACATGTTGAAGAAGGCAATTTCAAGTCAGAATAGGAAAGTTGCCAAAAGACCAGTCAGCCCTGCAGCTTATATAAACTGTTGGTGGACGAATTATGAGATATATATTGACATAATTACATACATATTCATCCACCGGTGAGGAGAACAAGAAGACGGCTGATTACGAAGATCTAGATTTCATCTTTTCTTTGTATTCTTCTAATTAGGCGATACTTTGGATTCTCGTTGGTTTTGTTTGTTCTTTCTTAAACCCTAGCACTTTTATTCAGTATTCTAGACTTATTATTATCATGTTTTCATCAGAACCCACGATGATGAACGGTTCGATTATGAACTAATCGTTATCGTGGGATTCTAACGGATTTATTTATGGATTTTAGTAGTTAATTGTTTTAAAGATGTGTGTGTGATGGCTAATTGATATCCTAGTTTGGTTGTGCTTATTCTTCTTGGATGCGTAGCTAACATCTAAGATTATTGTTGATCTCTATTGAATGTGAAAGTGGATATAGAGGTTTAGAACTTGCCATGCTAGCATAGGTTTATGTATGTTTGTCATGCATGATTCGTAGGTGATTTTAACCATCTTACCTGCCCTATGTAATCTGAATGGATAACTTGCTCGTTAAACCGTTATGTTTTCAAATCTTATAGACATATAGGGTCTAAGCATAATTGGTGTCTACCCAACTTCTATCTCTTTTGTGGATGTTTGAGTAGTTTGGTATACGTATACTGAAAGGTAGCGTGTACTGATTTCGTGTTATCCGATTAGTTATCACAACCGTCACATGCATTGATTAAAGACAAAAGACTCTATATGAAGTATTTAATGAAGTTAGGATCCCATGTTTTATTCTCATAAGTAATTCAACAACAATCTCTTTAGATAATTATAATCTTGTTAAGTTAATTAGTTAATTTAGATAATCAAAACTCAAATTTGATACTTGTCTTAGCATTGAACAATAGCCATACATTGTTGGATAAGTACATAACTGTGGTAAACCAATCTCTGTGGGAACGAACTCTACTTATTCTTATATTACTTGTGACCGCGTATACTTGCGTTATATTGTGTGAACAAGTTTTTGGCGCCGCTGCCGGGGACTCGGTGTTATTTATATAGTTTATGTGCTTGTCATCAGTGGTCGTTAAAGTTCACTGACTCGGATTATACTCATCAATTTTACTTTGTTTGGTGTGTTTCAGTTTCTTTAGTAAGCGTGTATGCGAACACGTTCTCAATCTCGGAAAGAAGAACTTGAATCAAGTCTAGTTATGGGAGATCAATTAGCACCAGAGTCGAAGGCTCTGAAGGACTATTCTCAGCCGAAGATCAATGACATTCAATCTAGCATTGTCAGGCCGGCTATTGCAGCTAATACCTTTGAAATCAAGCCTGGCACGATTCAGATGGTGCAGAATTCAATTCAGTTTGGGGGTGCTCCGACGGAAGATCATAATATGCATATTAGGGATTTCATCGAGATTTGAGACACCTTCAAGTTTAACGGAGTGTCGGAAGATGCTGTGAAGCTGAGACTTTTCCCATTTTCTCTGAGGGACAAGGCTAAGGGCTGGTTGCACTCTCTACCAGCAGGTTCTATTACTACATGGGAGGATCTTGCTCAGAAGTTTCTCACTAAATTCTTCCCGATGGCTAAAACAGCTACAATCAGGAATGCTCTTACTCAGTTTGTGCAACACTCTGGAGAAACTTTATGTGAAGCTTGGGAGCGCTACAAAGAGATGCTTAGGAAGTGTCCTCATCATGGAATGCCTGATTGGATGGTGATCAACTGTTTCTATCATGGACTGGGAGGTCAATCACGACCAATGCTTGATGCAGCATCAGGTGGAGCTCTGTGGGCTAAGAGCTATGATGAAGCTTATGAACTTATTGAGATGATGGCTTCTAATGAATACCAGAATCCAACTCAGAGGTTATCACAAGGCAAGGTAGCAGGGGTTCTGGAAGTGGATGCAGCTACAGCCATAGCAGCTCAGTTAAAGGCTTTGTCCATGAAGGTTGATTCTTTGTCTAACTATGGAGTTCAGCAGATTGTTAGTGTTTGTGAGCTATGTGCAGGTGCTCATGACACGAATCAGTGTGCCATATCTAGTGAATCGGCGTAGTTCGTGAGCAATTTTCAGAGATCACAGCAGCCAGTGCCTAATGCCTATCATCCTAACAACATGAACCATCCTAATTTCAGCTGGAGTAACAATCAGGGTGGTCAGAATCAACCACAACAGCCGTATCAGCAGTATCAAGGTCAGCAATTTGGAGCTAAGCCATTCAACCCTTCTGGTTTTCAGCAACAGTATGCTCCAAGGCAACCATATCAACCACCAGGTTTTCAACAACCATCTCATGGCAATGCTGGTCCGTCATCTAATGAAAAGTCTGAACTGGAGGAATTGAGGCTAATGTGCAAGAGTCAAACTGTTTCTATCAAGACTCTGGAGAATCAAATCGGTCAGATTGCCAATGCATTACTGAATAGACCACAGGGAACTCTCCCTAGTGATACAGAAGCTAATCCTGGAAAAAGAGAAGTCAAGGAACATGTAAAAGCAGTTACCTTGCGATCTGGAAAGGTTACGGGTGACCAGAACTCAGAAACAGAGCAAAACGAAAAACTTTCTGGATTTCCAGCAGAAAGTGGGCGCGCCCGCGCCCTAGGGAGCGCGCCCGCGCCTGATGTTCTGCCAACAGATGAAGAAAAAGTGGAAAAAGCCAGTTTGGGGGAAAGCAAAGCGGAGAAGAGTGACCATTCTACTGAGAAACCTGTTCCGAAGCAAGCTACAGAGAGCAAAGAAGTCTATCCTCCTCCGTCATTCCCTAAACGTCTTCAAAAGCAGAAGTTGGATAAGCAATTCGCTAAGTTTCTGGAGGTTTTCAAGAAGCTGCAGATCAATATACCTTTTGCGGAAGCTCTTGAACAAATGCCGAGCAACGCAACGTTTATGAAGGGTATTCTATCACGGAAATTGAAACTCGAAGACTTGGAGACCGTTGCTCTAACAGAAGAATGCAGTGTTATTCTACAACAGAAGTTACCTCTAAAGCTCAAAGATCCAGGGAGTTTCATCATTCCGTGTACAATCGGCAATCTATCTTTCAACAAGTGCTTGTGTGACTTGAGAGCTAGCATTAATCTGATGTTGTTGTCTGTTTTCATGCAACTTGGGCTACCGGAGCCTAAACCTACTACTATGTCCTTACAGCTGGCGGACAGGTCAATCACATATCCTAGAGGTATAGTAGAGGATGTCTTGGTTAAGGTGGATAAGCTTATCTTTCCTGCTGATTTTGTTATTCTGGACTTTGAGGAAGACAAGAAGATTCATATTATCTTGGGAAGACCGTTCTTAGCTACAGGCCGAACTTTGATCGATGTGCAGAAAGGAGAGCTTACAATGAGGGTTAAAAATCAGAAGGTCACTTTTAACGTGTTCAAGGCAATGAAATTTCCAACTGAAGAAGAAGAGTGCTTTAAATTGGAGATGGTCGATTCTGTCGTCAATACAGAGATTGAACAACCGCTGAAGTCAGATACCGTGGAGAGAGTCTTGATAGGGGATTCTGATATCGAAGACGAAGAAAGAGCAGAGCAACTTCAGTTGTTGAATGCACCTCCGTGGAAAAGAAAAATTGATGTGCCATTCGAATCTCTTGGATTAGCAGAGCTGAACAATTCTCAGGAGCGACTTAAACCATCTATGGAAGAAGCTCCTACACTTGAACTCCAACCACTACAAGATCAATTGAGGTATAGTAAAGTCTACGAGAGCAACAGGCTATATAAGGAGAAGGTTAAGGACTGGCATGAAAGAGGGGTGGTGAAACATTCATTTGTGCCTGGTCAGCTAGTTATGCGTTTCAAGTCTCCTTTCAGATTTTTTCCAGGAAAGCGTAAGTCGAGGTGGTTGGAGCCTATCACGGTTAAATCAGCATTTCCGCATGATGCAGTAGAGATTTTCCATAAGTTTCCGGACGAAGCGTTCAAGGTTAATGGTCGGTGGCTGAAGCATGACGTTGGTAATACGATGAACCGTGAGTCGACGTTCACCGTTCTTGCGCCTGGATGAAAACGGATTCACGTCAAGCTATTGACGTAAAACAAGCGCTTCGTGGGAGGTAACCCACGCAATTGTTATAGTATGTTTCTGTTTTTAAAAAAAAATGAAAAAAATCAGAAAAAAAATTTTATGAACAGTAGCAGAGCGCGCCCGCGCCTGATGAGCGCGCCCGCGCAGGGGATACTGTTCACAGAAGCAAAAAAAAAAAGTTTGTGTTGTTTCCCCTAGGATCCATCTAGAATTCAGAGTGAAGTTGATAGGCGTTGGGTACTGCATTCTGCGCCAATGGAGTTGATATTGTTTGGCCCACCTTTGGAGCTGATTCTGTTTATCCGCCACAGGATACACCACCCGAGGAGGGTGGTCCTGCTGATGATTAGGTATTCTCTGCATCTTTCCTTGTTATTACCTTCAATGAGGACATTGAATATTGTAAGTTTGGGGGTGGTAATTAGGGAATGTTAGTGTGTGTTCATGTAGGATTCATATTGCATATTTAGTTAGTTTCATTCATATCTTTGCATGTTTTGTCATATAGAGCATTCTGTTTTGCATAGTTGTTTATCTATCATGTGAGTCCATTTAGTTGCATTTGCATAGCATAGCATATTTCATGATCCCGTAGGAATTGACTATTTCCGTTGGTGAGTCGATGTTGATGGGAGTGTGGTTATGATGAATAGAGGGTTGATTAAGTTCCTATGAATTGACTTGCATGCCAGAAACAAAATAATTTCACAAGTCTCATTGGTTGCTTTTGGATTTGATCAGACCATGCTTGTTTTGATGTTAGAATTTAACCACTTGCTTATATTTAGAATGTTTTCTATTCTCTTGAAAACAAAGAAGCACTTAAGTCTAAGTTTGGGGGAAAACAGGGATTTCATGCTAGTTGTTAATAAGGCTAGGTGTCAAATGTCTAGTAGCCGGCTCATTGAAAAGATGAGTAGTCTAGGGTGGGATGAGAAAAAGCAAAGTGCACTCATTCCGAAATAAAAAAAAGTGAAAAAAAAAAGAAAAGAAAAGAAAAAAAGAGTTGTATTAGTTGTTTGTGCAGAATTGATCAGGTTGAGCTCTTTAATACTCGAGCAATTAAGTTCTAGGGGACTTTGTGCCTAGTGACCTAAGATTTTTCCGGTCTGGGATCCACTAACCTAACGCTCGCTACATGGGTATTATTGTATAAGCCTTTAGGGGTCTCAACCATTGCACGGTCAAATAAGCATGTATGCAGTAATAAATCATGAATTCCTGTCTAGCTCAAGTGGATTATGAGGTGTCTTTAAGTGGTTTCTTGTGTCTAGAGTTCATTCTGTTTATAAGCTTGTGGTTGTTTTGGTGAAGAATATGATATGGTTTTGGTTTAGTTTGGGAGTATATTGATGAGCATTGCACACACGCACGTTTCTGTGTTTGTTTGTTAGTATAAGGGGATTTGGTTGAACTCTGTTTGAAGGATTGCATTCCTTGAGATGTTGGCTTGTTGATTGGTTTTGGTTAGTCTGAGGGGATCGTTTGCATTAGCATATTAGTTGCATTCATTCATTGCATTGTATTTAGAGTCTGTTTATGCTTGAGGACAAGCATCAGTTTAAGTTTGGGGGTGTGATAAGTGGATTTCATATCCACTTGGATCGTTCTAAATCGGCTTAAATTGGTTGTTTGTACTCAAGTACTTGTCGTTTTTAATGTGTTTTGAGTTAGTAAGTGCAGAGTCGTATTGTTGGTGGAGTATTTGAGTTATCTTGACTTGGTGGTGGTGAATGAGCTTTATTGTGGAAGTCGTGAAGTTGCGGGACTTGAGAACGTGAAGAAAACTCAAGAAAATGCATTTTGAAGAAATCTGGCAGAAAGTCAAGGGTCCCCTCCCCCTTCTAGGCGCGCCCACGCCCACTCCAATTCATTTCAAGCGCGTCCACCCCCTTTCAGGCGCGCCCGCGCCCTAAACATGCTGAAGAAGGCAATTTCAAGTCAGAATAGGAAAGTTGCCAAAAGACCAGTCAGCCCTGCAGCTTATATAAACTGTTGGTGGACGAATTATGAGATATATATTGACATAATTACATACATATTCATCCACCGGTGAGGAGAACAAGAAGACGGCTGATTACGAAGATCTAGATTTCATCTTTTCTTTGTATTCTTCTAATTAGGCGATACTTTGGATTCTCGTTGGTTTTGTTTGTTCTTTCTTAAACCCTAGCACTTTTATTCAGTATTCTAGACTTATTATTATCATGTTTTCATCAGAACCCACGATGATGAACGGTTCGATTATGAACTAATCGTTGTCGTGGGATTCTAATGGATTTATTTATGGATTTTAGTAGTTAATTGTTTTAAAGATGTGTGTGTGATGGCTAATTGATATCCTAGTTTGGTTGTGCTTATTCTTCTTGGATGCGTAGCTAACATCTAAGATTGTTGTTAATCTCTATTGAATGTGAAAGTGGATATAGAGGTTTAGAACTTGTCATGCTAGCATAGGTTTATGTATGTTTGTCATGCATGATTCGTAGGTGATTTTAACCATCTTACCTGCCCTATGTAATCTGAATGGATAACTTGCTCGTTAAACCGTTATGTTTTCAAATCTTATAGACATATAGGGTCTAAGCATAATTGGTGTCTACCCAACTTCTATCTCTTTTGTGGATGTTTGAGTAGTTTGGTATACGTATACTGAAAGGTAGCGTGTACTGATTTCGTATTATCCGATTAGTTATCACAACCGTCACATGCATTGATTAAAGACAAAAGACTCTAGATGAAGTATTTAATGAAGTTAGGATCCCATGTTTTATTCTCATAAGTAATTCAACAACAATCTCTTTAGTTAATTATAATCTTGTTAAGTTAATTAGTTAATTTAGATAATCAAAACTCAAATTTGATACTTGTCTTAGCATTGAACAATAGCCATACATTGTTGCATAAGTACATAACTGTGGTAAACCAGTCTCTGTGGGAACGAACTCTACTTATTCTTATATTACTTGTGACCGCGTATACTTGCGTGATATTGTGTGAACAGTTGTAGCAACGCTTTGCAAAATAAATAAAATATTTATTTTGTGAGTAATCTACTTGTGTTTGCATTTCTTTTACTGATAAAATTAATCTTAGTTTTAGTTGTTGAAACATATATTGAAATTTATCAGTATTGCATTCAACCCCCCTTCTGCAATACTCAAGGACCAACAAAAGCTTATATGTTTTAGTTAAAAAAGGTAATTGCCCGTGATATTTTTGAAAAAGTAGGGAAATTTTTCAGAAAAAATAAAAAAAGTAATATATTTTAGGTGTAAAAGGTAATTGATTATAACTAGGTAATATTATTATTTAATAATATTTTTTATAAATAAATAAGGGTAATTAAGTAAAAACACGAAGTACAATTATGTAAGGGCAATTAAGTAAAATCACAACATACCAAAAAATATTTAGTATTATATCCAATGGCTCTCATTAATTTAATTTAAAAGATCTAACGATTAGAGATTGGATGATCAAACTATGGAGGACCAAAATACAAACCGACTACAAACCGACTACAAAAACTTTTAATGTTTCGTCTTTAATTTTAATATAATAGTATAGATTTATAGTAATATATGTAATGGTCCTCATTTATTTACTAAAAAGTGGTCGTTATTATTTTATCATTGAACCAAATTACAAATAATTATTCCCATATTACTTATTATAGTTTAATTTAATATATAATATTAAATTTTAATTTTAAATTACTAAGTTTGAATAATATTAAATATTATTAATATTATATTTAAATTATAATACTCTCTCTCACAATCAATTTTGGATATTATTCCCAATCAATCAATACTATTATATAAAGGAGAAGACGGGGTGGTGAGGTGGCGCTCTCAGATCGCTTCGTTCTATTTTTCTAATTTTCTCAATTTTTTGAATCTATTTTTCTAATTTTCTCAATTTTTTGAATTAATAATATTAAAAATTCAAAAAAATCTCAATTACCTTTTAAATGCTTACTAATAGAGGAAACATATAATATTTTTGCATTTAAAATCCCTACTAATGGAGAAAGTAAATATACAATAGATCTTTACTAATGAGGAAACTAAATATCACTAATGGAAGAAACTAAATATTCAATTATAATATTCTTGCCTTCAAAATATCTAAATTACCAAAACAGTGTATTACCTTACATTATTTTGAACTTTCCTCTATTATTATCTAAATATTCTCATAATATTTTTGTAATGAAATTACTATCTTAACATACTGCTCTCCTAAACTTTCTTTTTTTATGTAATATAATAGAAAATACAGGAACATTTTGGTAAATAAGAAGTTAATAAATTAAATCGGTCTTGCATAAGAAATTAAGTAATTAATACAAAAAACTAGAAAAAAATTCAACTACCTTTTAAATATTTAATAATAGAGAAAATTAAATATATAATTTCAATATTCTTGCGTTAAAAATCTCTACTAATAGAGGAAAGTAAATATAATATTTTTGCATTTAAAATCTCTACTAATGGAGAAAGTAAATATACAATAGATCTTTACTAATGAAGAAAACTAAATATTACAAATGGAGGAAACCAAATATTCAATTATAATATTCTTGCCTTCAAATATCTAAATTAAAAAAAAGTGTATTACTTTACATTATTTTGAACTTCCCTTTATTATTATCTAGATATTCTCATAATATTTATTTTCAAATGAAATTATTATCTTAACATTCTGCTCTCCTAAACTTTCTTTTTTAATGTAATATAATAGAAAATACAAGAACATATTGGTAAATAAAAGTTAAGAAATTAGATCGATTTTGTATAAGAAATTAAGTAATTACTTGGTAAATAATTAATTAGCTTTAATACTTTCGTACAAGCAGCTAAATAATAGTATAAATATACACCTAAACTTTGTTAATTGTGTACTGCAATTTTTCTTGTAAACATTGTTCTTCTTTACTTTTTTGTTTGTTCATGTTAAAAGTGTGTATATGAGTACATGAGCATGAGACTTTTTCCTTTATGTTATTTATCTTGTTTGTTTGTATCCTAATACATGATCATATTAAAATCTTTGACAAGACAAGTTATTTGCTATTAGTATTGATTGAGTTAAGACATGTATTAATAAGGAGGGGGATTCATCAGTTAATCAATTAAAATAATAGGTCGAGCAAGGTAATTTTCATGTACACTCAGTTGTGAATTAATTTATATGTTTATGTGTGTACATTATTAGTTTTGAATTTATAGTTAAAAGTCGATACATCTGTATACAAGTTAACTCGAAAGTGGAGAATTCATCATGTCTTCAAAAACAAATTTTATCATTATTTTTTAACGTTTAGATAGTTATTGCTCTAAATTTTATGAGAAAAGATTATATCTTTTAGTAAAATATTTTCTTTAATTCATACACGAAAATTCAAAGATAAAAATTGTATATTAAGAAATTTATAGTGTATGTATTTCGAAAATATCATGTCAAGATTTATTCGACTGAAAAATTTATTTAGTGTGTGCATTTTTAACAAAATTCAATAAGTCGGTGCATGTATAACAAAAGTCATACAAAAATAAGAAATATTGAGAAGAGGTCAATATTTTTTTTTTTTAAGGAAGAGGTTGTTGTTGTTTTTGTTGTTATTTGTTTTGACAAAAGAGATCATTATTAATAAAAAAAAAAAAACTCCCAGCAACAAAAAAGATGTTTGTTCATATTTTTTGATTTTTTTTCTTACTGAGAATAGATTTGGTGGTAATGAATATTTTAATAGTTCTGAAGGTATAATTGTAGTTTTTGATTAAACGATCTAGAACTTTATATATATATATATATAATTCAAAACAAAACTTAATTTTATATTAGAAATATTATTTTATTTAAAAACGTATTTTGTAGAATATTTTTTAAAAAAATTTAAAGATATTATTATAAAACCGCTGCAAAACGCGGCTTAGTAAACTGGTTCTTCTCGTAAATTAAATATTGTCCAGCCACTTCGCCCTCATTTTCTACTTTCTCCGCTATTTTATTATTTTTTCTTAATATCCTGAGCAGGGCACGGGACGGTTCAGTTGGTTATGAGCTAGTGTAGACGAAGAGAAGAAGAAACTGAAGTAGCAACAAAATACACAAAATCTTATAAGTTTGGTACAGATCGAGAGAGATCGAGAGAGAGAGAGAGAGAGAGAGAGAGAGAGATGAAAGGCGGAATGAGTAGTAGTATGTGTTTATTAGTCTCTATAATTATAACTGCTGCTTCTCTTTTATCTTCACCCGTTGCTTCCGATCTAGTCATCTCCAAGCTCGATCGCCGGGTCTGCCGTTTTCTTCCTCTTTTTTTTTTGGTTTTTATTATCCTTCATTTTTATTTATCATATTCTAGGGTTTATTTAATTGTAGATATCTATCTCGTGTCTATAACAACCTCCCACAACTCCTGATTTGTATTGTTGAGATTAGTGATTGTTGTGATTTGTTCTCGATTCGCGATTATTTGTTTCATTTCTGCACAAGCTTATATAATTATGAAAATTAGTTAATTTTCATATGTAAGGATTCTGTTGAATCAATTAGTCGTAATTGCCTTGATGTTTGAATGCACATTGGACTACTTGTTACATTAATTTACGCTTATCGGATTATACGTAATTGCAGGTTGACCTCACATCACAGATTGTACGTGTCACCTCCACGCTTAAGGTGCATACACTTTCATTATCAATGAATGCTCTGTTGTTGTTTAATTAAATGTGTAGCTATTGTATATTCACGACTTTTATTACAGGTGAAATGTACGGGTCCTGAGCCAGTATCCGACGTTTTGGTGGCATTTCCCGAGCATCAAACTAAATTTATGAATCTGCTTTTGAGTACCGCCAGTGAAGGCAAAGGGAAGCCTTCTGCTGGAAGTGTTAGTATTAGGCCTGTCCAACCAGACGGAGTCCCCCCGTCGTACGCTTGGTTTTTGTTAACTTTACCAAAGCAACTAGGTAAAGGAGAAAGCATTACCTTGAACGTTTTTGCAGCGTTTACCCGTATACTGCAGCCGTTCCCCGAGAAAATTACACAAGGTGAAGACCAGATGGTAGTTTTCAAGGATAGCGGTTACTTTTTATCTCCTTATTTGGTGAAGGTCCAATCACTTACTTTTAGACTTCCTGAAGGGAAAGTTGAATCTTATACAAAAATGGAGAATTCCAAACTATCCGGTTCTGAGATTAAATATGGGCCATATGAGAATGTTCCTGCTTTCCAGCAATCTCCTGTAGCAATCCATTTTGTTAACAATCTTCCCTTTGTTGTTGCTAAAGAGTTAGTGCGAGAGATAGAGGTATCCCACTGGGGAAATGTGCAGGTCACTGAGCATTACAACCTTTTCCATGGAGGTGCTCAAAGCACTGGAGAATTTTCTAGGTTTGTGGATGTTAAATTTAATCACCTCTTAGTTGTCTTTCATGTAAACTGGAATCTTAATAATGAGTTTTTTTTTTTGAATCTAAATCAGATTGGACTTTCAAGCCAGGGGCAAAGGTCCGGCAGCATTTAGGAGCCTGGTTGCCAAACTGCCAGCCCGAGCTCATTCTATTTACTACAGGGATGCAATTGGAAATATCTCGACATCGAACATATATGGTGATACGTCAAAGGTGGAATATTGGCATATGTCCACATCTTTCCTAATTAAAACTTTTCTATTTAATCTTTGACAAGTGTTATCTTCTTCCCATTGCAGACTTTGTTGGAAATTGAACCTAGATATCCGATGTTCGGAGGTTGGAGAACTTCTTTTACTATTGGATATGGGTTGCCACTTCAGGACTACTTGTTCCATTCAGACGGAAAACGTCTCCTAAATTTCACTTTTGGTTGCCCTATGGATGATGTTGTAGTTGAGAAACTTTTAGTGAAGGTATGTGTAGGCTCAAATTAACTTGTTGTAAACTTGTGAATCGTAATGCGGAAATCAGTTGTCTATCTTACCCTTTGCCTTTAGTTGTTTTATTGGAAGCAAATAATGCGATTTTAGTGGGGCCATTGACTTAGTCACATGAAACATATACTCCTTGACTTGTCAATCAAACGTAACTGTAACCAGAGAATAAATGTTGGGATGCGTTCTAATATTTGTTGAATAAAATATCCGGTCACATTTTAAAAGATCAAGTCAAATCTAGTCAATCCCTTCATAAAAGCACATTAAAAGCGCTCGGTCCTTCCCGCTTATTAGCGCTTAATGGGCGCTGAAAGTGGCTAGGCCTTCTCAGAGCCAAGTGCAAACCACATTTTTAACAAATGTGAGGGTGTTTTCATTATGCTATGTAGACTGTCATGAGCTGCCAGTTTTAAAACTAATATGATGCTCGGCTTAACTAATGCTGAGAGGAATCGATGATAACTGTTGTAAAAACTAAAAAGTCGCTTGTTTGCAAGTTCAACTTGATAAATTATATTTAATGCATTTATGTCTAGTAATTTTACATTCTTTTATTAAATATGTATATATATAGTCTACTTCAAACCTCATAGCCTATAAAAATTTACAAACCTCCATAACTCACGAATTTTAACACATGATGGAACAAAAATAGCTGTAAGATTCACTAAAAATTTGGAAAATAAAATGTATAAATAATAGTGTTTACAATACAAATATTTGTATTAATCAAGATAAAATGTTTATATATTAAATGATTTTGTAATTCATTAATACACATAATGAATTTTTTTAATTTTCCAAATATTTAGTGAATTCTACCTACAGATAAGTGCACTACTACGTGTCGTTATTAGTAAATTCTACAAGTTTGGTTTGTAGTTGATCACAATCCTTCATCTACACACGCTACGTTCTAAAAGATTAAATTGATGTTTTTGAATAAACAATAAATTAGTAAATTAGTACTTGCATTCTTTACAGTCCTTGAGGCTTCATACCCGTGGTACATATTCCTGTAGATTTGAACCTTCACAACGGTAAATTGTGAATATCATGTGTCCAAAATGTATTATGTTTATTGTGTCTAACATTATTTTCTCGACTACAGATTGTTCTTCCTGAAGGTTCCACGAATATTTCTGCATCAGTTCCATTTCCGGTGCAACAATCCGAAGAGGTAATACAGAACTAAATTACACTTGCATATTTTCTTATGGTTCCGATATAAGTTCAATTATATCTTTTTTTTGAAGAGTATAGCCTCATGTTGTGTTCAATATGTTTCATTGCAGACAAAATTTTCTCACTTAGATATGGTTGGTAGACCAGTGGTTGTATTAGAGAAGAGGAATGTTGTGCCTGAGCATAATCTGCCATTTCAGGTAGGAGGTCACTTCTATTACATGCATCATATATCTTCACAGCTAATTCTATACCAGACAAGGCTTTTGATGAAATGGGTGTATTACAAGAAAAGTATACACTTAATGTAGCATGTACATATTAAAACTTCAATAACCACCCGACATTCCATCATATTCTAACATAAACACAAGACTTCCAAAACAAAAACTTACTTGCAATTCCCAGATTCACATCCAACCATCTTATTTTTGATCAAATATTTGGATTCAAAATCCTTACACATCCTTCTAAATTCTAGAACTGGTAACCACTTAAATCAAAATTATTCCCCAAGTGGTTATGAGAAAATTAAAACCTTAAGTTAGCAAGTTCATATATTTGAAGGTCGCATTTTTCTGTGTGACAATGATGAAACGTTAAGTTTGTTTCTGAAATGAGGTGTTCACGTAAGAAAAAACATTGAAACTTTAGGTGGTTGTGTGAAATTCTCCCCTCAACTTTCTAGTGAACTATAAGACATAAATCATGCCTTGTATATTATGCACGCTTAATTGGATATGTTTCAAGTGATATACTACGAAGAAGTTTTCTCGGATTCCCTGGTGTGGATTCAATGACAAAAGATATTTGATCTCAACTTTTAGATGTTGACGAAAAGCCGAGGGGAAAATTTATTTTCTTGGGAATATAACATTTTATAGTGATAACAGAAAAAAGTAAGATCTCCCAATAATTTTCAACAGTTCAATTTTAAAATTCTACTACATAACATATTAGGTGTGGGCGGGGTGCGCTAATCCCCTTCCCCCCACCCCAGGGTACTTCTAGCTACATAGTTAGTATATATGCAAATGAAGTACATAATACATTCTACAAAGCTCTAATCTTACTTGAAGTGGTTATTTTGTGTCTTTAGGACAGTACTGCAGGTTCATATACCTTCAATTCTAATTTAAAAATTATCTTAGTTATCTATTGACTCTATAATAGTTCACTTTCGTCTCATTCAGTGCCTTGCCTTTATAAAGTTGTATATTTTTCTAATGAACCCTGTATAAAAAAATGTGAATGAAATTTATGATTTATATTATTTTGTAAATTAATTGAATGATTTTTTTTTCTTTATATGTTGAAAGCAATTATCTTTTTCCAAAAGTTATCAAATATTCGTCACTGTACTTGGTTTTCGTAATAACTTCAAATGAGTTATGTATATTTATTATTTTTTAACATATAAAATGTGCAATTTAGCCCACCCTCACTTGTAATCCTTGCTAAGCCACTAAGTGGGTGCAGTGTTGTTTATCTAAAGGGAAGACGTGTGTATTAGTTTGTAAATACTCAATCATTTGCAAATTATGATGTTGATTTGTGCAAGCAAAATTTTATTATATAGTTCAGCTTTGGTGTAGCCTTGCAGTATGTTCTGCAACAGGAATTTGGTAAAGTTGTTTAAGCTACTTGAAATTTTACTTGGTTATCTTTTCTGGTTTCTCAGGTCCACTATAAGTTCAGCAAGTTTTCACTTCTTCGGGAGCCATTAATGCTGATCACTGGGTTTTTCCTTCTTTTCGTTGCCTGCATCACTTATATGAATGCAGACTTGACAATCTCAAAGTTTTCACCTTCTTATTTAGCGAAGCTGCAGTGGGATGAGGTTTGTTAGCATATAAAATTCATTTGATTAATTTACTAGAGTATATCATACTCCTGTAACTTGGTTGGCCATATTGTACAGGTCCAGGCAGCTATTCAGCAGGTCCAGAACATTATTTATCGAAGCCTGACAATCCATGATAAGTTAGAAGGGTCATTACGTGATCTCTCCAGGACAGGCGATGTTCAAGTTTGCAAAGCAGTTCGGAAAACAGCTGACAGCTCATTCAAGGAGCTTTCCAAAGAATTAAAGCCCTTGTTGACATTTTTGCAATCCTCTCCACAGGCTTTACCAATATTTTCCAAGGTCAGAATGATGTCTGTCTAGATTGATACTTTTATATATTCTCATGATTGATCCTTAAAACAATTGTGATGAACTTAAAAAAATGGCAATACCCAAGTATTACTGTCCACATTGGAAGATATGGAATGAAATTTTTTGAAGAAAATAATGTGTAAGTGGATGTAGTAAGGTTGCAGGTGAAAAATAATGGAGAGGCAAATTTGTTATAATATGATTGTGGAGGAAACAGCGGGGGTGAGGAGAGACCGTTCAGTATGATACTACAAGAAATTAACTATAGTTTAAACCAACAGAATGGAATAGAGAAAGTCATATATGTGTTCGTACATAGTTCAAATCTCATTCCATTCTTATTGCTCATCTCATTTAAGTGAACACGTCCTTCATTGTAATAAATTTTCGGTGTTTCAATTGTCAACTCAAGACTATTGATGTCTGTTGTATGTTGTCAAGTAAAATAGAGGAAGAATTTTTTTTGTTTCTAATTTTACATTATCCACACTTTTGAACTTTTATTGCTGCTGCTTTTTTGTTTTATTTCCCTAATAAATTGCATCTTACAAGGTCTAAGAGTTAAACTAGCCAAAATCCCACAAATATATACAAGCCCATCCATGCAATATGTGTAGTATTCTTCCCGAGTACATCACAATATTGTTCTCTTTGTAGCTGTCAGTTTTTTCTTTCTGATAGCTTACTGATTGCCTTATTAGGTGGATGATTTGGTTGCTAAGGAGAGAGACCTGCAGGAAAAGATGATGCTGAAGCACTCTACAGTGGTCGACTCCTATGAGAAAAAATCAGGACGGGACATTGAAAACAAAATTGTTTCAATCCAGCAGAAAATTTCGGCCTTGAGGAAGGAGCTTGATGAGCTTCTTGATATTATCGATGAGATCTAAGCAGCAATAGAATGGATCCTATATATTCTAGGATATTAGCCGCCTTGATAATTTTAGTTGCCTAGTGTCTGGACTCTGGTGCCTTTCTCGTTAAAATTTTGTTGGAAGTCTGGAAGAAAACATATGGTAATAGTTAACTTAAATTCCAAATTCTTCCTTCCGTTACTTTGTTATATGACTTTCTGAATCCGTTAATGTAGAAGTCTGAAATTTTCTCTTTTGCTTTTTCTAATATTATTAAAAGATATTTATTCATATTATATCTACATATATTACTATTTTGCGCTCAAAAGTGTAATAATTGATATTACATTGAGGGAGGAACTTGTTACAGAATTTTACGGTTTTATTCAATCAGTTAAGCTATCAGAAAGTCATGTATTTGTGCATAATAGGAAGTGAATACCTATATTATAGGTGATAATTCGACAAGTATACGTTTTTGTTACAAAAAATTTGCAACACACATACATCAAATATACATAGTTGTGTACCAAAAAAGAAATTTAGTAGCTGACCACCAAAAATGGGTGCGAATTTATTATAATAACAATTATACTAAAAATGGGTGTACATTTACTCGTTTTATACTTCAAATCTCGTTCCAATTCCCTACTATTACATTCATTCCAACCACAACCGCACAATACAGTGACAGTAGAATAGAATAAGTAATTAGTTTAATCAACTGCGAAACATTAGTCAGTGTCTTTGCGTTGTCAAGACAGTGAAAGACTACTATTATATTCCTTCATATAACTTTGACTAATTATCACCAACCCATTTATTCCTTAAAAAGTAGCTTTATCAATATTAAACATATATGCTTGGCTCACTGAGCGGCACCACTAAATTTTAAAATATTAACACAACAATACTAGATGCTACCTTTTGTTTGACTTGATGTTCCACCAATGTTTTTACAATCAAAGAGTTGCAAAAGTAAGTGTAGAAATGTATAACTACTAGTAAATTAAAACATAGCTAAGTGAAACTATATATTAATGATAATGCAGGGGCCATCTGGATGAATATATCAGATATTATGAAACAAAAGAGAATTACAAACAGATATTCATTTTACAGTATGATAACTAAACTGTGTAGAAAAAAACTATGAGATTAGTTCTTCAAACCAAAGTTCAAAATTTGCAGACAGAAGATGAGTACCATTCCTAGCATTTCATTTTGAAGAACTGCTACCCATTTTCAATATCCTCGATTACTCCAGTTCTTGACAGCACTGTCCTGCACTATACAAGCAGCAAACAAGTTGCGGAAGAGCTGAAAATCAGTTCAGCTGTCTCTAGTTACTCTGTTTTAGCAGCATCGACCTGCCTTGCGCCAACAGCAAAGAACTCTGTAATAACTTCCAGTGGCATGCCTTTGGTTTCTGGAACCTTTGCATACACGAAGATCCACGAAATAACACATACAACAGCATAAATGCCAAACACACCAGCTAGTCCAATTGAAGTGAGCATCACAGGCAATGTGTAGGTCACAATGATGTCACAGATCCAGTACACCAGAGCACATATGGCAATGCAAAGGCCTCTAACTCTTGTAGGGAATATTTCTGAGCATAGGATATTCGGTATTGGTCCATATCCCATGACGAAGCAGCAAAAATAGACTATAACACAAATGGTTGATATGATTGCATGAAGAACAGTACCCAGATCGAAAACATTGCCAATGACTAGTACAACGAGTGAAACTATCAGCACAGGAATAGTTGTGAGCAGCAATGTCCTTCATTTAGTGGAATAATAGCACATTAATATCATAGTAGAAAGGATAAAGATAAAGAGCAGCTACTTAAAGATAGCACAATAACAATGCATGTTATCACGACTCTGCATTAATGAAGTATGACAGCATCTCACTAGAAATGCAAAAGGTAAGAAGAGGAGATCGACACTGTCACATCAATGGTTCCCAACTAATATTACGGCTATGCACAATAAATTTACAAAAATATAAATGTTACAAAATAATAGTGAACATGTATGATATAGTGTAACTACAATACACAGGAAACTTATATAGTATATACGAGAAAGGAGTGGCTTGTCTTAGGTCAATTTCAGAAAACTAACACAGCACTTATAACTTGATAGAGATAACAACTTGCAAGATTACCTATAGAGAAAGAAGCAATTTGCCTTGTTGCATGCAGAACATATATAATACAACACATCAAAGACAACTATAGTAACATTCACCATATGATAGTCAATGAAAGGTGATAACTTAAAATTTCCACTTCTATTAAAATCTTCTATAGTAAATTTTAAAGGAAGATCATTGAAAGGTTACACCAAACACAAAACATTCCCGCATAAAGCAACATTTATAGAATTTCTATACATATCATACATGACATTGGGAAGAGAGAAAGCTGGAAACGAAAATCCAAAACCGCATTTAAACGATTTCCACCTTTCTTACGAGGTAGATCAACTTGTGAAACAAATTTTACATCATTTTGCTTGCCTGAAATGTAATAAAATGACATAACAAAACCAGCATTTTAAACATAACTGCAACTCAATGGGTTCAGTTGACATGCATCCAACGCATCTTGCACATGCAAGATTTTGCAAATAATGCTATGTTTGGTTTTCAGTAAAACAATTTTAAATTAAATTTTGGACAGTGACAGGTCAATATGTAAAGAACAGTATAAAGGTTATATAAAAGCAACCAACCTTCTGCCAGCAACATCCACAAATCTCATCGCAACAGCTATGCAAGGAAGCATTAGCAAGGTTGTAAATCCGCTAATAAGAAAAGATGCAGACTCAGAACCAATTCCCAAGCTGGAAAGAAGAACCTCAACACCTGCTTGCTCTAGAATTTGTGGAGTGTAGTACATCACTCCATTAATGCCCGAAAACTGCATGATTGTCATAAAACACATAAGAAACAAGAAAAAGTTCCTTCTTTTATAGGAATAAACCCAGGCACGAAATTACAAAAAACCCATTTGCGGTTAGTTTATAGAATGGATTTATTAATAATTTAATTTCTGTGACAAAACAGAAATGACATGGTGAACTGAAGCATATTGCATAACATCTAAAAAACAAATCACAGAATCTTACATTCTGATTCAATCATTGTGAGTTACTACATGTAAAAAAATGAGCAATCTGATCTGAGAAAAGGATATCTCATCCGGAATGTAAAGTTTAAGATTATTTACATGTAAAGATATACATAAATGTATCCACATAATTCTAAAACTAGTAATGTAATGACCACGAAAAACTTATAACAAAAGTTTAGAACCGTCGAGAGCTCTCCTTTTAACAGTAAGAGATTAAAAATAGATAAATAAACAAAATTTTGAAGCTTTCTAACCAAACTCAAAGTCAAACCCAATGTTCCATTTGGAGCACAATGGATAAATGCCAAGAAGAATAGTACAGTTTAGGAGGAAGTTTCTTAAGAACCTGTACTCGGAAACTACTTTACAAGATAATAAAAACTTATACTGAAGGCGATCACTGTTATTGAGTGGAAAGGAACTAGATCAACCCACACAGTAATTGTAGTAGTGGTAATTAGGTCAAGCACTTCTTGCATCACATTAAACTTAAGAAATAAACATAACAGAAAAACATAAATGAGCGAAACATACTAGTATAGTGAGATGGAGGATAGAAGTTAAAGAAAAAAAAATTCCTACCTGTTGAAGCATTTGAATCCCAACCCCAACAACCAATGCACGCCTGACTCCTGGCTCAAGAAGAGCACTCCATCCCACCCCTTGAGAAACAGTTTCAGATGGATGAACCATTGCGGGTCCAACTGCATGCTGATTCACAAGGTCCTTTGAATAAAGAGCAGGCTGGCTTACAAGAGCAGCAGCCTGTATATATTCACTCTCTGCAGTCTCACCGCCAGGAAGGGAAACAATAGACCCACGCCTGGACCCAGCAATCCCTTCCTCATGCAAATAAATCCTTTTGAAACCTCCTTCTTTTTGTCCATCTTCACCTTGTCTCTCAGACCATTTCCATGCCAACTGCCAACCACCACCAATGCCCATACTATCTTCTCCTGCATGCCCTTGCATGAGACTGCTGTTGCGTCTAACACCGAGAATGCTGCCATGTGAAGGGGGAGGAACCACGTCCTTTTCCGTTGCTTGACGTGAAATTAATGGGCTCTGCAAGTTATCATCGGAGTCTTCGCCGCCAGCGTCACTTGAATAATCTTCACCTTCTCTCTGTAGGCTCTCTTCATCCCATTGTTCAGGTTTAGTATGAGGATCAGCCATACTAAACATGCTTCCGAAATTCGGAAACAACATGCTCCGCATGCTTCCTGGCTCGGGGAGTTTCTCGTGGACACTGCCAAAGAGAGTCACGATAGGATCTACAAAAGACTTACCCTGGTTTACCATACTTCCATGGCGAGATGCAAGACCGATACTACCCTGTCGTGTGACAGGTTTGGCAACCCATGAGAGTCCTACTTCAGGTACATACAGTTTAATTTCATCTTTTTCCGCATCTGGATCTTGATCATCATTAAGCTCATTCGCAGGGCAAATGATGTATTCTTCAATGGATGTATCACCGCCAACTTCCAGACCTTCTACCAGCAAAGCCATCTCAGCTGTAGACAAAAGAAAGAACAACATCGTGAGCACGACAAGTTTATCAGGTATCAGCAAACTTAACATTAGGAGTAAAGTTGACAAATATAGAAATATCTATTCTTAAGAAGTAAATAGCGAATATAATATATATTATACTTGCTAGGAATAATTGAAGATACTTTTCTAATTCAGAAAGAACGTACATGTATGAAGCTACAAAATTTTAAAGGGTTGTTAAAATCTGTCCTAAATAATATTATACTTTAAACAACTATGTTCAGAATAAATTCAAGCAAATCAAGGTGGATGGACAAGTTAATCATACAGATTTTTTAAATTGATTGTTCGCTATAGAGGATCAACTGTTGATAATATATCACATTGAGTTTATGCACCCTCTAAAACTCGAGGATCAAGTAGTTCGCAATTCAGAACATATTGGAGCATACTGAAGTAAAAATTCACTATGTTGACTTCTAAGATAGGTTTAATTTACAGTCCAAACCTAAAAAGGAAAGAAAGGCTTCTCCTTTTGAGGAACTAAACATCGTCAGCATGAAAAATCTAAGCAATTTAATGCCAGGTCCTGCATGAATAACTCAGACTATCTATTACATAGACATGTAGCTCAAAACCAAGTCAAACTACCGTATAAGCCAGATCATAGAGACTCTAACAATATCTAGTTGTCAAGGAAAATCTATCTATAGAGATATACCTGAGACATCTTCTCTGCCTCGCAGTTTCTGTAAGACTCTTTTAGCCTCAAGCATCTTTCCTTTACTCACAAGCCATCGAGGAGATTCAGGCAAATAAAATACAACTAACAAAAAATAAACAATAGAGGGGGCAGAAAGAACTCCTAGCATCAATCGCCAACTTGGTGAGCCCATGAGTGACATTCCAAAAACCATACAGTATGCGAGAAACATTCCGGCAGAACCCAAAAATTGTGGTAGGGTGTTCAACAATCCTCTTATATCAGATGGAGCAGTCTCAGATATGTAAAGCGGTACTAGAGTAACAGCCAATCCTACACCGAATCCATCCAGAAGCCTCGCTAAAAGTAGTGTATAGATGTTAGGAGACCACAACATTATCAAACCGCTAATGAAATAGAACGTCGAAGAAAGTATAAGCATTGGACGTCGGCCAATCCGATCTGATACACTTCCGGAGCAAGTCGTGATTAGTGTAGCTCCAATAAGTGACATGGCAACAACAAGTCCTTCTGCAGTAGTTCCCAAATGAAGTTCTTTCTTCACGTAAACAACAGCTCCTGCAATTTCATTCACAATTCTCATTAAACACCATTAAATCTCACATAAATGAATCAACAAAAATAGAACAAACACGCAACATAAACCCGAAAAAACTACATTCAGTAACACAAATCTCGATAACATGACACAAAATCTTCCTCTAAAAATCAAATCTCGACTTAAAAGAACTCAATTTCAAGAAAACACATAACCAAGATTCCGAAAAAAATAAAAACTTGATCTCGAAAACCAACATACTAAATTCATAACAAAATGGTACTATTAGATTAAAAAAAATGCAGTACAACAAATGATGATATATACATACATACCTGCAATAGTAGCATTATCCCAACCTTGCAAAAGATTACCAATAGTGGCAACAATTGCCACCAAAGCAGCTCCGTTCATCTTTACAGCAATTCAAAAACTGAATTATCAACCCTTTTAAATCAAGATCACAACCCAAAAATAGATTAAGATCATTTCCATAAATAGATCCATACATACATACATATACACACACATCACATCACATTAAGTAGCTTTTCTACTCCAACATGCTAAACCATAAAATTAAATACAATGATTAAGCATAAATAAGAGACTATGACAAACCTTTGAAAAGCTCAAGACTTGGGCACAGAAAATCAGTGGACTGTAGGCCACTATCTCTCCCAGTACTGAGAGAGAGAGAGAGAGAGAGAGAGAAGAAGGGGTTGATGCAAGAACTTGAATTTATATACACACAAAATTTATGTGTGTATTATTTATTAATTTTGCAAAAATGATTGCGTAACCACAAATAAAATTAAAAAAAAAAAAAAGAAAAAAAAGGAAGGAACAGCAAAGCAGAGTTTGTTTTGGTCTATGCTGACAAATATACCTGCGAGTAAAAGACACTTTAATACAAGGAGGTTCCAGGGGCTCGACAATTATTGTTGTTGAAAATTAAATAGAAAATAAATTAAAGGGGGGGATCTTTTTTTGGCAAGTACAAACAGAGGCATGCCTAGAATTCTTTCTTTTATATTCTTCATTACTGGTGACTGTGAGTGCTTCACAATAAATATCTATGCCCAATAATTCCTTACTTCGTCGGTCACATTGTAATATCTGGAATCTTAAATATCTATCTCAGTTTTTTGATCATGTAAATTGGTGGATTACAAGTGGAGTCCAATGTATGAATTGTGTTCAATCTTTTGATTTCTAGATTTTATACTATATTTGCTGTGATTTACATTTATGTTTTGCTTTTTGTTAACGGAGAAATTTGGTAATAACAAATTTCGGGGATTGTTGAAATAACAAAATTGTGATGACGGAGGATTTTGGATTTTTGGATGTTTGGGGCTGGACCTGAAAGGTGTCTCGACTGGTTAGATGTGTCGGATCCTATTCCAAGATACATGCGTACCCAACGCAGTTCTGTGATAGAATAGTATTTTTAATCCCTGTGATTGTTAAGGGATATGTTGAGATAAGTTGATTTTATCTTTTTAGAGTTATATTAGCGTTGTGATTCTTTCCTGATTTGAAATAATCGTTTGGAGATATTTTTTAGTAATTGATTGATTTAGATTGATTGTTTCCTCGTTTCAGAGAGAGGATATTACTTAGTGGTTAAGCAATAATTATTATTAGATCAATATTGGGAAATTGGGAGATAATTGAGGCAACCGAAATTATGGCGTAACAACTACCCCGAGTTCTTCAGTGCAGCTTGATGGACTGGAGAACTAAGTGTGCTTTGATCTTCCGAATTTCCTGAGTCAATAAAACAACTAGGAGTAGAAGATTAGCAGATAATATGAAGAAGATAATTACCCGTAATATGCCTGTAAAATCGAGAGAGACAACATGATGTGCCCGTAATATGTCTGTGCTTGCGAGAGAGACAACATGCGAGATGTGAGAAGAACATATGTACGAGTAACTTTGTAAGGGTAGGAGAATGAGAATTAGATAATTACCTCGCCTTCTTATACACTCATGCAAAGCAGAGTTTAAGAAAAGGGAAGAGTAACATCGCCTTCTTATACACTCTATGCAAAACAGAGTTTAAGAAAAGGGAAGAGTAACCTCGCGTTCTTATACACTCTATGCAAAACAGAGTTTTAAGAAAAGGGAAGAGTAACCTCGCGTTCTTGTACACTCTATGCAAAACAGAGTTTAAGAAAAGGGAATAGTAACATCGCCTTTTTATACACTCTATGCAAAGCAGAGTTTAAGAAAAGGGAAGAGTAACATCGCCTTCTTATACACTCTATGCAAAGCAGAGTTTAAGAAAAGGGAAGAGTAACCTCGCCTTCTTGTACACTCTATGCAAAGCAGAGTTTAAGAAAAGGAAGTGTAACCTCGCCTTCTTATACACTCTATGCAAATCAGAGTTTAAGAAAAGGGAAGTGTAACATCGCCTTCTTATACACTCTATGCAAAGCAGAGTTTAAGAAAAGGGAAGAGTAACATCGCCTTCTTATACACTCTATGCAAAGCAGAGTTTAAGAAAAGGGAAGAGTAACCTCGCCTTCTTATACACTCTATGCAAAGCAGAGTTTAAGAAAAGGGAAGAGTAACCCCGCCTTCTTCTACACTCTATGCAAAGCAGAGTTTAAGAAAAGGGAAGAGTAACCTCGCCTTCTTATACACTCTATGCAAAGCAGAGTTTAAGAAAAGGGAAGTGTAACATCGTCTTCTTAAGAGGTAGAACTCTCTTCTTGGTGAGCTTTCCGGCAGTACGGATAAGCACCCCGGAAGTACGGGTTTACCAAGGTACTCCAAGCAACACCTTCCACAAAGAAGGGCCTTCAAAATAATTCCAAGCAACACCTTCATAAAGAAGGCCTTAAAAAATATTAACATCTTCAATAGAGGGTCTTTAAAAATAATTTCCTCTTCGAAAGAGGGTCTTCAAAAATATTATCCTTCTTGGAAGAGGGTCTTCAAAAATATTATCATACTCGAAATAGGGTCTTCAAAAATATTATCCTACTCGAAATAGGATCTTCAAAAATATTATCCTACTCGAAATAGGATCTTCAAAAATATTATTCTCCTTGGAAAAGAGAGCTTTCGAAAATATTACCCTTATCAGATGAGTACCTTCCACGCTTATTTTTTTCCATGCAAGAGCTAGTAAAGTAATCAAATCATGTGCTACGGATATTGCATCACAATTCTTTAACATCTCCATGATTCAGATTCTGCTCAGATATGTTTTTTACCTTTTTGGCCCTGTAAACGATATTTTCTTGGAAAACACAAAACATGAAAATTGCAGGAAACGAAAAGAACTTTATGATGATATATGACTCGTCAGAAACGGACTTATAACGAATCGAGAATCAAATAAAACGTCTGTTGGTTAACTTCTCAATACTGAAAAACGGGATCTGATTATGTTTTGTGATTTCGAGAATAGATCGAAACATAATCTCATAAAACACCAAGGAAATCACAAAAACTTTCCGGATCATAAAAAATCATCAAAATCTAACATGTAATAAATTTACTACGAATTTTATAAGATAGTTTATTTGTATGGACAAAATCATAAGAAAACTTATCTTAATTTTTAACATAACCACGAACGAACGTCTCCACCGTTCTGCTCCTCCATTAAAGCCGCTCCAGATCCATAATAACCCCCCATGTGTATTGTATAAATTGATTGTCCTCCACAATAAAAAATTATCCCCTCCTTCTAGCGCCAATTGTTAACGGAGGAATTTGGTGATAACAAATTTCGGGGATTGCTGGAATAACGAAATTGTGATGATGGGGGATTTTGGGTTTTTGGATGTTTGGGGCTGGACTTGAAAGGTGTCTCGACTTGTTAGATGTGTCGGATCCTATTACAAGATGCATGTGTACCCTGTTTATATATAGGGATCAAGCCAACGAAGTTCTGTGATAGGATAGTATTTTTAATCCATGTGATTGTTAAGGGATATGTTGAGATAAGTTGATTTTATCTTTTTAGAGTTATATTAGCGTTGTGATTCTTTCCTGATTTGAAAGAATCGTTTGGAGATATCTTTTAGTAATTGATTGATTTAGATTGATTGTTTCCTCGTTTCAGAGAGAGGATATTACTTAGTGGTTAAGCAATAATTATTATTAGATCAATATTGGGAAATTAGGAGATAATTGAGGCAACCGAAATTATGGCGTAACACTTTTCATTCTGATTTGACTCGGATGAGAATTTAACTCGACACTAAGAACACTTCCAATTGTGATATGTTAAATGATTGACTAAAATATAATAAAATAGGAATGATGTAAAATTTTAGCTAAGAGGTGTGATCAATACTCCAATGGTATTGTGTATAATTATGATAATGTAAATTATACTTAAGGGTTTTGCTGGTTCAACAAATATAACCGACCAAATATGATTATCTATATTTATTGTTAAGGAATTGCATGTTGGAGTATTAAATTTTTTACATATTGTTCAAGTAATGACATATATAGATGTCATGTAGATTGATTTAGATAAGGGATTTGTATCAATGAAGATGCTTAAAGGGGTGTATTCATTTGATTCCGTTGGATTTTAAAGAATTTTCAAATGAATTATGTATATATGTAATCTTGAAATCTGATAGAATACAGTTGTGAATCTTCAGTAGATATAGGTGAAGGTCAAAATTAAATCTTCACTTGACAATCAGTACAAAATGAAAATTTACACCTTCACTTTGTTGGGATATTGAGTGACAAATATAGAAAAGCAGTGATAAATCCGGAATAATCAGAGCAATGTATTTCGATATTATAATTATATTTAATAGGGTCATAATTCTCGACAATCTTTAACAATCAGTTTCTAGGTTCTTGGATTGACCTTCCAACCGCCAAGATTAAAAAAAAAATCTCCCAATCCGTAAAAAACCCGCGAGAGACAGGGTATTCGTTAGAAAAAAAACACGGACACACGGAGAAACTTTTCTAAATCCTAATTGTTAAAAGGTCGATCCAACGATTCAGAAATTAATTATTAAATAAATAGTTCATGACAATCGATTATCAAGTAATTGGACCCTATTTAATATATTGATCTTATTTGTATCATCGCAGACATAAAAATAAGTAAAAACATGTGCCCCGAATTTTCTCTCGTCCTTGTCTTCACCCAAACCCTCATTTTTTTCTTCTTTATCTAAACCTTAATTTTTCTTTCTCACTTTTTAGATTCTCATTTACCATTTCCAAGCATTCTACTTAATTTATTGTTAATTTGGATGTAATCAGAATTTATATTTATGTTAGGGGATTAAGGAAATCTTTTGAGTTTGGACCTGTGTACGGAGAAAAACTTAAATAATATTCATGGATTAGGGCGTGATTGGGGAGTAGGGTGGCCCATCCCGATCAGGTCTGCACAAAGGTTCAAAATCGGTTAAAGGTCCAAGATCGGACCGGATCGAATACCGAATTTCATCAAATTGATAGATCGAGAACTGAATCTATTATATTCGATATTGCGACCGGACCAGACCGGTATGAACCGATTTGATTAATAATTATATAAACTATTAATTTTAATTATATATGTTTAATTTTTCATTCAAATTTAGATACATAAAATATATTAATTGCTTTGTATGGTAATAAAAATTTAAAAAAAATACACAGTTTATTATTTGTAAGGTAAGAAAAATTTGTGAAAGTATGAGTATCTACTTTTCATTATATGAAGTACAAATTTCATCATTTGGTTTGTATTTTTTATCTTTATTTATTTCATCAATTTACTATCTATTAATTTGAATCATTAAAATGTGATATGTGTTAATATTTGATCTGCATACATGGTAATTTAAGACGTAAAGTAAGTTAAAGTAACTTTATACATGCATTTTATTCCGGTCCGGATTTGATTTAAAGGTCCAGGTCGGATTTGAAGACCGAATATGATTTTATGTACCGGGGACCGGATCGGTTATATTCAGTCCGGTCCGGGTATTGGACCAATGGATCCATTCCGATCTGATTTACAAGTCCAGATCGAAATATTGTGTGCAGCCTAGCCCCGATTCATGTTCCCTAAATTTTATATTTAATAAAAATACTATATTAAGTGAACTACTATGAATAAATATAATTTATACGAATCGTTATAGTATAAAAAAGTAGTATAATTTTTTTAATCCATTTTGTAATTTAATATGTTCAAAGTAGAATATAATAAAATTATAATAATTTTATCTTTTATTATAAATAAATGTTAGACAGAATTATTTTTAAAATTTATATTACATATCATGATTTGTCATATTAATTTTATTAGAAAAAATATTATGAAATATAACAAAACATTTGAAAAAGAAAATAGAAATTTCCGATTTTTCATGGGGATCCCCGTTCCGAGTTCGGGTCGGGGATCCGGGAGTAAAATATTCACTGTTTTCATGGTGCTGGAGGTCTTATTTGCGTCACATGTCCACAATCTTGGTTGGGCTGTGGTATAGAGATGCACAAAAAGCCCTTCGGGTCGGGCTTTATCCGGGCTTTAAAAAGCCCGGGCTTTTTAACAATCGGGTCGGGCCGGGCCGGGCCGGGCTTCCTCTAAAATATGAGGCCCGTTTTAGGCCCTTGGGCCGTTCTTTTATCCGGGATTTTTAAATTTATATATAAATAATTTTTTTCTTTTTTTTGCAAATTTAATATATTAAAATATAGAAAAAACGACCCTAAAAGAGCTACACTCCTCAACTATTAAAATTCAGAAAACATAACAAGAGATACCACGATAGCTATTACTAAAAAACTACTAGCATAATATTTTATCATAAAACATGAGTGCAACTCAAGTACATTCTACACATAATATGCGTTATTGAACTTAACCTGGTCGTGAGCCATACAAATCTCCTCGTACATGACCATTTCAAGAAGCACATACACTACACTCAATAAATTTTCTTGAAATTTTTTTTGTCCCGCACAATGTTGATTCTTCTTCGCCTCATTATTCTTCATATTCCCTTTATTACTAAGTTTAATATTCTTAAAATTTATTTAAAATATTATAAATTTTCAGATTTTAATATAGTAAAATTTATTTACTATATTATAAATATTATAGTAGGCCCGTTTAAGGCCCTCGGGCCGGGCCGAACTGGGCAGGGCTTTTTTCGGGCCGGGATTTTCGGGCTTTTTTCGGATCGGGTCGGGCCGGATTTCGGGATTCAGGCTTTTTGAACATCTCTACTGTGGTATCTTTTATCTGAGACGAGAGAAATTAAGTTCTCGTTGTTTTTGTGAGATACTAATAATAGCACAAGTATATTTATGTTAGTAATGCAGGTGGTTATGATATGATAAAATTAGGTGTCAAATAGGGCAGGGAGGCATGATTAAATTTTGTGCTCCTGTTTCACACAAAAGGGTGAGCTGGGTAGTGCAGATATCTAATGTATGATATAAATTAAATAAACTTGTGGAAGGCCACCACTCTAATAATCCGTCCATGGATTAAAATGTTGCTTGTTTCTTTGCCTTGCAAGTACTATAATTAAGTTAGTTTGGACATTTAGTTTGTAATAGGTGATCGTATCTCGAACTCGATAGCTTGCTATTTTCATGTTCTTTACGTTTCATAAAGCGCAACATGTTATTAAGCGTGCTTCGTTTATAAAATATTAAAATTAGACAAAAAATAACACAAATTCAGGTCGAGAAAAATACAAGTCCTTTATTGTGCTCCGGATCTTGGGTCCCACATCGATGATTTGCAAGATATCTTTCTATTATTTATTTATTTATAAACAATGAATTAAATTTCTTATGATTTATTTATGTTTAAACGTTCATAAGCTGTTGAAAGGGTTCCGATCAATCACCATATGTTTTAAGTAAAATGTGATATACAGTATGTTGAACTACATGTGACGCAAGAAGTTCTTTACGATGGATTTTGGAACTTTTGAATGGGTACGAATTTTTTCAAAACCTAGGTCAGGCATGATTCTTTGAAAAATTAAAGGCTCGTCTTTTATAGGTAAAAAATAACTCAATAATAATCAATTATAATGAGATTTTTTTAAAAAAAATCAATATTTAAAAAATACATAACAAAAACTAAATTAATTTTTTTTAATGTTAAAAATATGATCGTCAAATAGATCATACATTTTGGATCATAACAAAAATATGATCGTCAAATAGATCATATCTAGAAAGAAGAAATCATGTGATGGGGGACAAATCGTACGGCCCACTACGACCAGGGTCCAGTCCAATAAAACAAGCCCAAGACAAAACAAGCCCAAAACAAAACAAATGTCAACAAACAGGACAAACCACTGCAGCATGAGACAAACAGGACCAACGGCCAGGCTGAACTCTCACCGAATGGTCCCCTAAACAGAGTGCCCGAACTAATCAACAGGTAACACGTGACACCCCTTAGCTTTATCCCTTCCCCTATAAATAGGAGGAAGAAAGAGGAGAAAGAGGTTCACAATTTTTCCCACTCACATACTCTCTAAAGAATTTCTCTGCATTTCGTTTTATGAGTCTTCCTACCTGAACAACCTAACCTTACTCTCGCGCCGGAGGTGCCGCGGACCGGCCACCCCCCACCGGCATTGTTTTCCAGGACACCAGCCCAAATACTCACCCGCTCTTGCCCAGGTTCAGCAAGGGACATGCCCAGTACGGAAAGCAGAGTTATCAGTGGTGCTAGAAGGAGGGGCGAACCTCCGACCTCGTAGCCAACACCGCAAGCAAATGCCCGCGCCTCAGACCTCACACGATGGAAACCCGCAGTCAAACAAGAAACAACCAGCAGCAAAACCACCAACAACTGAACCCCTAGGAGTCGAAAAACCCCCAAGACGCCAAGTCAGGAAACAAACGTCTCCCCTCGTGTGACAACCCGGGTCAAATCCCGAACATTTTTCGAAAATCGGGTCAAGTCCTGATTCCGAGTCCGAATAAGCCAAAGCATACTAGCCCAAACGCAGCCAACTTGGGTAACGACTAGCCCACCACAGGCCCCCAAAAGATCATGATTTGTTGGTGCTAATTAGTAGTAGTACTTTGACTTATAAACTGAACAGAAGTCCCAAATCTACTCGATGTGGGACTGGGGTGTTACAAACTCCCCCACTTAAAATCCTGACGTCCTCGTCAGGCCTGAACGGATAGCCCATAGGTTCCAAGATCGTTCCTCCCTAGCCATTGTGGGATAATACCGGTTGGCTTCGTGTCCCCACCTCTGGACCTCTGTTCATTGTGGGATAATACCAACAACTTCGTGTCCCCACCTCCGGCAACTTGTCTCGACAAGCTTTTAAGGGTCGGCTCTGATACCATATGTGACAACCCGGGTCAAATCCCGAACATTTTTCGAAAATCGGGTCAAGTCCCGATTACGAGTCCGAATAAGCCAAAGCATACTAGCCCAAACGCAGCCAACTTGGGTAACGACTAGCCCACCACAGGCCCCCAAAAGATCATGATTTGTTGGTGCTAATTAGTAGTAGTACTTTGACTTATAAACTGAACAGAAGTCCCAAATCTACTCGATGTGGGACTAGGGTGTTACACCTCGCCTTAAACCCCGAACTGTTCACGGGAATGACCGAACAACAAGTGTAACTCGCCGTGCAGGAATTCCGAGCCCGTGGAGAGGGCCAAAGAGGTGGCCTCGAGCCCCCACCTCATCAGGAAGAAGGAATTGGGGAACACAATGGAGAGCAGAGACACCCGGTTTTTTCTCGAATTGGATCCTCAGAATGCCCCGATCATGAAAGATACCGGGGCCCACACCATACCAAAGAACGGTGGGACGAATGCGACCGGAGGAGAAAGGAAAAGGAAGAGCTAACCAGGCTCCAGGAAGCCAAAAAAAGGATCCGGGAAGAAGAGGAAAGGAAAAAAGAAGAGAACATAGCCCGCAGAATTCGGGAGGAGGAAGAGCGGACCCGGAGAAACTCCTCACAAAGCATCGAACCTGACCTCGAGAATCCGGCCCCATCCGAGCTAATGCAAATACTTCGTGAACTAAAGCGGAAGGTTGAAGTCGAAATTGGGGAATCCATTACCCTGAAATTAGAAGCCGCCCCCAGGCAAAAAGAAGCAAAGCTACCGCACTTTGACTCATATGATGGAATGGGAGATCCCGAGGAACACGTCAATTGTTTCGAACAGATAGCCCTGGCCTACGATTACACCGACCTGACCAAATGTCGCTTCTTCGCATCAACTCTCAAAGGTTGTGCTCAGAAATGGTTCGGAAGGCTGGAAACCCGAAGCGTTAGGTCATGGCGACAATTCAGGGAACTGTTCATCAGAAGGTTCCGAGCCAATAAAACTCACGAAGTACACATGTTCCACCTAGAGTCAATCAGGCAACATGAAGATGAACCACTGTTCGGATACATGGATCGGTTCAAAGAAGGGGTAAACAAGATCACCAGCCTAGATGAAAGGGAGGCACTTAACATCTTCAGGAGAAACCTGGACCCGGAACACAGCGACATGTACATCTTCGAACTCACGACAAAGAGCCCCGGACCCTGGCAGCCACCTGCAACCTAGCTTTCAAGTTTATCAAAGAAATCGAGACACTGAACTTCATGCGCCTCACCCGACTAGGTCCGACCCCTAAAGCCTCAACCCACCCCAAGAAGAACACAGAAGACCACCGGGACAAGAAGTACAAACCCATCCCGAGCGGGAACTACATCCACAGTTCGCAGTTTGGAGAACAACTAAAGGCCCGGACTGGATCAGTTTGAGAACGATTAACATTCCCCGCAGCTCAGGCCCGAGAGAAGAAAGAACCACGTCCCGAAACTCAGTGGACGCCTCTGACCCGGTCCCGGTCCGACATACTGAAAAGCATCAGAGACAAACCCTTTTACCAAGCCCCAAAACCTATGCAAGCCTCGGATGACCAAAGAACCAGGCACAAACACTGTGACTTCCACGAGGCACATGGAAACTACACCTAGGACTGCCTCTCACTGAAATACTTCCTGGAAGAACAAGTCCAGAAGGGAAACCTAAACAAATATCTTGAAAGGCAGACATGCAGCCGGAGGGAGCCAATCCCAGATAAAAGGAAGAACGTGGTGAACACGGTGATAGGGGGAATGGATCCGAACCACAACGAAGCACTCGTGATTACCCTGGACGTAGCTGATAACGAGGACAAAAGGATACTGGTGGATAACGGCACATCGGTTGACATCCTTTTTCACCACACCCTCAAAAGGATGGACATCGGAGAACACGAGTTGGTCCGGTTCGGGGAGAAGTCGTTATACGGCTTCAGACATAATGCGGTATAGGTCATGGGCACTCTGAAGCTACCGGTGACATTCAGGGAACAACCCCATCAAATAACCCAAGAGGTCAACTTCTACATCATCAATGCCCCGTCCTCCTACAACATGATCACCGGAAGGTCAACCCTCACCTGACTCCGAGCTATCACCTTCACCCTCCACCTGAAAATAAAATTCCCTACAACGGGCGGGGTAGGCCAAATCAAGGGCAACCTCGGAGCCTTAGAGCAGTGCTATTGCAATGCACTGGCCATGGCCGAAACCGAACCCAGTAACCAACGAAGGGAAGCAGCATGGGCCCGAAAGGATAAAAGGCTAAAAAAGCATCGGGAGAAGTACTTTCGAAAAAGGAAGCGCGAGGTCAACACCATAGAGGCAGAAACCGAAGAAGAGACCCCGGCAAATTTCACGCTCCAAGCCCAGTGTTATTCCCAGACAATGAATCAAGATTGTAGAATGGGGGGGGGGGGGTTGAACACAATCTTTAAAAATTCTCTAGTTCTTGACATTAAAGATATGAAAGTAAATTCAAGAACAGAAAAACAAACAAGATAAGATAACACAAGAATTAAAAATTCAGGTGGATTGTTTTGACCACCTGAGAAATTTTTATTTGAAGAAATCTCTATGATGTTTATGAATAAACACACAACTACATACACACTATTCTAGCTTCGGCAATTTACAAAGGATATTGCTTCGAGCTCAGTAAATTGTCTAACTGATTTCCTTTATTCTAGAATAATGCTTCACTTGGTTATATATCCCAAGTTTACAAGATATTTCGAACAGTCTATAATACAAAAAGTAAATCTGTTCAAGATCCTTGTTTCTTTATTCTGAGTAGTGGTCCATGTGTTGGTAGCTTGCCCTTCTTGGTTGATAATCTTTTATAGAAATGCTACTTTTTGACCAGACAGACAAAATGCTTCTTTCTTCTCGTGAGTTTCCAGAAATACTGGTTTCTATGCTCTGTGTATTCTGTCAACCCATGTGCACTGTCTGAACTGTCCCTTTCACAAAGTGTGTATCCGTAGAAGCCATTTGAGTTGTATCCGTTGAGAGTATCTTGATCACATCCGTAGATAGCTAGTACTGCTATCCGTAGACAGTACATTGTCCACATCCGTAGAAGGCTAGTGTTGTTATCCGTAGACAGTTAATTTCACTTATGTAAAATTACAAGGCATAGACTATTTACAATTAGCCTCCCTATTCTACATATCCATTAATAGTCAACATGACTTATTCAGCCTAAAAACTAATACCTCAACTTCAACATCAGGATTACAAATCAGGAATACACATCAGGACTGCACATCAGGATTGTACATCAGGATTGCATATCAGGATTGCACATCAGGGTTTCATCAGGATTATTCATCAGGATTGTTCCTCAGGATTGCATATCAGGATTACATCTCAGGATTGTACATCAGGATTACATAAGCCTGTTATAGTGAGTCTTATCCGTAGATAAGCTACCCATCTACGGATACTGCAAAAGCATGATATCCGTTGAAGGCTACGTTTACTTATACAATTTTCACTAAGTTAGTTTATTAATCATCAAGAAATAACATAGTTCCTAACAATCTCCCCCAATTTATGCCTGGTTGAGAATCAGACATAAATTAAGAGTCTTGATGATAACAAAACCACTCCTAATAAATAAACAGTAAACAATAAAAATTGTATTAAGCTACATAATGGAAATACTGAAGAGTTGAGAAATGTACTTAGAGAGTGTTCCTTTAGGCTGAGAAAATTTAATTCTTTTTCTTCTCTCTTGTGGGTTGAACATTCTTCTTTCCTTTCCTGACATAGTTGATTTCAATTTGCTCATAAAGCTTCTTGTAGAAGGTGTCTTCTTCAGCTATCTTTGTATCTAGCTTGGATTGCAACCACCTAAGGTATTGGGAACAAGACTTAGACAGTTGGTCCTCTAGCCTGAAGAATCTTCTACATCCCTCATTATCTTTGAACTCCATCATCCAGTAAGGTTGGAGGTGGATTCTTTGACCATTGTATGGGATCTTCAATTTCCTTGGTAAGCTTTTAGGTTGATTCCCATTATCTCTTATTCCTTCAATCTTCCTCATCACTAGGCTCCTTGCAGTTGAAGAAAATCCATTTGTGCTCTTGAAGCTTGAAAAGACTTTTACCAATGTGGGATATCCTTGATTCAGAATTCTCTGCAAGGGCCATGTCCTTTCTACTCCACCCTTGTAGACAAACACCAATCTTTCTGGTAGATTTTTGTTCTTGTCAATGCCCCTCACTTCAATAATTTCATCCAGGAAGAGATCAAGTGTTATAAACTCTTGTATGTTAGTAATGTAGATAAAATCAGCCTTGTCTTCTATTGGCTTGACAACTTGAGGTACAATTTGAAGTTTGATTGGCCCCTTTGGAGTTTTCTTCTTTGGTTCCCTTGCTCTTTTCTTCCTTTCAGCTTCTAAGATAATTTTTGGGAATACCAAATTATCAGACTACATGGGCTCTTATTTGGGCTCTACTAGGGTGCTTGAGGATTTGATGATATCATCAATTGTGAAGGTCTTTTTCTTTGGTTTCTCAATCTCCTCTTGTTTTTCTGGAGAGATATGCCTTTTGGATTTGAATTTAATCCTCCTGGAAATAGGATTTGTTTTAGGCACTGTATTCCCTTTGTTTCTCTTAGGAGAAGTGACCACTTCTTCTTCAGCCACATCTTCTTTCTTTAGCTCCTCCATCAGCTCACTGGCTAATCTAGCCTGCTTATCAGGAGTAGACTCATATCCCTCAGGATTGGCTTCTCTTGCAAGTCTAGCTATCTCCTCCCTTTTAGCTTCAACAAACCTGGGATGGCTGATTGTTATGTGAATTGGATTTCCATTCCTGATGATCACAACCATCCCCTCTATGGCTTTCACATCCCTGGTTTCTTTGAATGCCTTGATGTCTTTGCCCAAGAGTTTCTTAGCATCTTGCTTAGGAAGTGGAAAGACCACTTGGAGTTTGTTCTTGTCATGCTTCTTGGTTGGAGAACCAAACCTACCACTCTATATGCCTTCACACTCCTTGTAGAGAGATGGATCAACATCATAGAAACCTTTTGGGAGCTCAATCTCAGGAGTGAGAACTTTGAGAATTGTAGTAGTAGTGGCAGGCTCTGTAGTTGTGAAGGGAGTTGAAGTCACAGCTTTAAAAATTGATTCTTTGATCAACCTTTCTGTGTTGAGAATTCTTTGCTCTATGACTTCATTGACTTTAGATATCTCCTTTTGCCTTGTCAGCACCTTCTCTTCACTTAGACCAGAGAAATCCAACTCTCCTGGTTTGATTGAGACTGGAGGGACCATAGTGAACTGGAATTCACTTGGATTAGCTATTACTTCTGGAATCTCCCCCTCAGTAGATGCTTCCATCCTAGCTAGTTCAGAGACCACTGGTGTATTCTCCCCTTTTTTGTTATCATCAAGGGTTTGAGTAGCACCAGGGGCCTACAACAATTGTTGGAGGAGCTGTGTCTACAATTTATGTTGCTCAAGGAAGATATCCAGCTTTTCTTCCATCTTATCCACCCTTCTTGATAGAGATTCCACACTCTTAGATACAGTATTTTCTTCAACAACTCTTCTCTGAATAGTCCTTATGGTAGAGAGAGAGAGAATACAATATCAAGTCTCCTGTTAATGCTATCCTTGACATTGTCAATGATTGTCTTGACCTCATATGTCTGTGTCCTTTGATGAAGAAACTGCATCTTCTGCAATTGGAGATTTGCCATGAACTTGGACAAGATGAGCTTCTGGGATGGATTAGCTGATTGGACAAGATTAGCTTCTGGGACAAGATTTGCCATGAAGCTTTTTGATATTCCTTTAAGAGCACCAGGTTGATTGCATCATATTTAGATTCTGTATCAAACAACCAACCTGGTGTGCTTCCTGAGGTGGAAGGGCCTTCACCACCTCCTTCACCACCATCTGAGTCTTCTGTCAGGTCTTCAGAGTCTTCATCATACTCAAAATCTTCACCAGCTCCTGGAGGCAGATTAGTGTAAAGCATAATGTAACATAAGATGTAACAGAGATACCTACAACACAACAAATGACAAGACAGACAATAATATTAAAAGAAGCACAAGAATCCAGAATCAAAGAAGAAAAGGTAAACTCAAAAAATCAAAATATGGTATGTATTCTTGAAGTCCGTAAACAGGTCACGGAAAGACGTTCATGAAAATGTTCAAGCCTCAGTGACAAATAAAGAAACAAGACTTTCAAGACTACAGAAGTATGTGAATGATTTAGAGTCAGTACCAAAGGGTTCCAGTGATTTATTTGAAGCAACCAGAACGATAAAGGACTTATCAGCAACATTGAATTGAAGACATAGAAGAATTGATCAAGTGTTTTTCATCTGTGAACCAGACCAGTTGCACCAGTTGTCAGCTCTTAAAAGATCAAGTTGTTTTATCGTCTCAGAAGAAATTGATTTAGTCTAAATCTAAACACCCTGAAACTCAAAAGGTTTTTCAAAAGATCAAGTACAAAAGAAATAGTTCGATGGTTTTTCATTAAGAAAATCTATCAGAAAACCATTAATAAGTAATTTGTCATTCGATAGTTTTTATTTAGAAACTATCGAAAAGAAAATTACTTTAATTATTCGATGGTTTTTCAAATGGAGGAGTAGATGAAAAGGTTGTTTGTTTTGTCAGGTTGATGAACAATGAACGGCCAAGATTATTTAATTAATTTGGTTCGATAGTTTTTCAATTAAGTCTACAATTAATAGAGGAAAGAAGTAGTGTCTTCTTCAGTAGAGAGGATTCAAAACAGAAGCATTTACAAAGAGAGAGTTTGAGCCAGAGAAAATTCAGAGAAATTAATAGTTCTCATAATTCTATCATTGAATTGATTTTGTGTAACCTTGAACTCATTGAAGCTAATCTACGGATTAGAATTGTAGCACCCCTCGAGGTTTATATTTATAAAACGATATATTCCCCGACTCGTGTTTTAATTTGGTGCATTTGATTTCGTATTAGAACTGAATGATTTGTCCGCGAACGAAATTGAATAATTTGTGAGTATCGTATTCAGAGCTATTTGATTGACGTACAAATCAGATCCGGTGAATGAGACCAAAATCAAACAAGTCTTGAAAATTTGAAGCAAATTATTTAACTTTCACCCGCTCTTGCCCAGGTCCAGCAAGGGACAAACCCAGTACGGAAAGCAGAGTTATCATCATGTATGCCCCCATATTTAGAAAATTTGATCTGCGCATGTATTTTTATTTTATATTATATGATGTAATTATGAAGATTCGATCATGAGATGTATAAGAGGTTGTTTGGTTCGAGGTATTCTGATATCAGTTATGAGTTTCATTCATTTCAGTCCCATAGCTGATATTTGGTTCAGAAAAAATGATTTTAAAATAATATACATAATAAATGATATACATCGCTCTATTTAATATAAAATTGGAATTTTACGATTTATATAAATGAAAATACAAAAAGAATTAACTAAATACAAGTACCTCATTTGTGCACTTAAAGTTACGTAAGGAGAAAGTTTCTAATTTCAAACAATTATTCTAATGGTGTATTTGGTTGGAATTAAAAAAAAGTAATGAAATTAAATTTATACTATAACATATGTGTTTATTCATATTTCATTCCATATTCTGCTTTATTTATAACTAGCTTTATAACCCGTGCGAGGCACGGGCATAATCTAGAATATTGCGTAATTTTTTATTAATTTTGACGTATTTTATGAATTATTTGAAAATTTAAATTAACAGTATTTGTTGCGAGACTAAATCCCCTATTTTATACATGTTGTATTTATTTAGTAGAAAGTTTGCGTAAACACGGGTAATATTTAGATATTAGTAAATTGTTATCGATTTCATAATAATTTGTTGTTGCATAGTATATTTATTAACAAAAATGAATGACCATATTACATGTTAATAAAATTATAAAATTATTACTCGATATAATGTTGCATGCATATTTAAAATTATTTGGTGATTAATAACTATTTTTCATCACTCACTTGAAAAACAAGTAACATATTTTATGTCATATTAATAAGAAGTCCATGACAGAAAATTATATCATATTTATAACTATTTCAACATCATTAACATTTTAATTATATATACTTTTTGTTTTTTTAAATAACTTAAAATAACACACACACACACAATATATATATATATATATATATATATATATATATATATTTACTAATTACAAAATAATTAGTACAGTATATTTTAATGAAGATTAGTTATCAAATGGGTAGAGATATTAAGATGAACTAATAATAGAGATATTTATATGAGATAATTATAATATAGATTAAAATTTAATTTTGTAATTTGAGAGTATGATTGTCATTTCACATTGAATAAATTGACTCATTGAACTCCCTAGTTCATTGAAAAATTATTGCATCCCCTCCGCCCGAAATCTCTCTCTCTCTCTCTTCTCTCTCTCTCTCTCTCTCTCTTCTCTCTCTCTCTCTCTCTCTCTCTCTCTCTCTCTCTCTCTCTCTCTCTCTCTCTCTCTCTCTCTCTCGGTTTCCGTGCCAAAACTTTAGCCTCATTCTCTTCCTCTCCTCCGGTGTCTCTCACTCGATTTCTGTGCCAAAACTTTAGCCTCACTCTCTTCCTCTCATCTGGTGATTTCTTCGGTGCCACTGCCCGGAGATCGCTCTCTTATCCCTCTTATCATTCTTTTAGTCTTTTTAGCTTTTTTTCCTTCCTCCCACGTCCGTCCTTTCTCCTCCCCGTCTCAACTTTTGTTTGGATCTGTATTTTGTTCGGTTCATTCTAACTCTATATCTTCTAATTGATGTTCGTTTCAGGACTTTGTGGCAGATCACTCGTACTTTTCAAGGATGAAGACAGATTTCAAGACATGTTACGATTGTAGAATTATTTTTTAGATCTAGTTTAGATTTTGTTAGTTTCCCTGATAGTTGGTGTACTTAGTTCTTGCGTTCACTAACCCAGATTTCTGTTTTCTAAAAATTATATCGATTAGAAATCGACATCACTGCATTGTTTCCCTCACTTGCGTCTTGGTGATTAATCTGTTCGATTCGATATATTTTTGGATTCTCATATGGTCTAAGGCTTTGTATTGTTATATCCCAATACTATGGATTGATTTCTCTTTCATGTAATATCTAGTATGTAATTTTTTCCTCTTAATTTTGTATAAGTACTTGATGCTGCATATTATGTTTTTTAAGATACATGAATGATCATGTTACATGGTATAAAATTTATAAAAAAATTACTCGATATGATTTTGCACGCGTACTCTAATTTAGTTGGTGATGAATAACTATATTTCGTCAATCCTTTAAAAAGCAATTAACATGACATGAAATCATGTTATGTTACTAAATATTTGATATTACAAATTCATGTCATATTTATAATTATCTCAATATCACTATCTTTTTAGTTATATTTTATTAATATTTTAAATTATGTATATTACAAAAAATAACATATGTACATTTATATGCAAATATTAAATACAAAATAATTAGTGTACTTAATAAAGATTAGTTATTAATGATTAGAGATATCAAGATGTATTAACAATAGAGATATGAATATGAAGTAAATAGAATAGGGATTGAAAAGTAATTTTACACCTTGAAGGGTATAATTGTCTTTTAATAGTGAATAAATTCGCCCAATAAACTCCCTAGTTGCGAGGCACGGATATACTCTAAAAAATTATGTAATTTGTGATTAATTTTGGTGTATTTGTGAGATATTTTTAACTTAGTGACACTTGTTATGAGATTAATGTTCTTATTTTTTCTATAATTTTGTATAATTTACCGGTAAATATTTGATGATGCATGGTATGTTCTTTAAAAAACACAAATACTTATACTATACATTGATAAACTTAAAAGAATTATTACTCGTTATGATTTTTCGTGTATATTCTAAATTCATTGATGATGAAAAATTTCCTTTCTTATAATTATATCACAGTTAACATGACATGAAATTATGTCACATTAATTATTAAGAATTAATGTCATGAAATCATGTTATTTTTATAATTGTTTCAATATCAATTTTTTAAATTATGACTTACAAACCTCTTAATTGCTATAGTAATTTTTATAATTATCCTTTTACATTGAACTAAATGATTCACAAATCTCCTAATTGTTATAGTAAATATGTATTAAATATGTAAAAGATAAGGTTCAAAAACTCGAAAATTGGTTTCGCTTAATTTTGTCTTCAAAATCCGAGTACTCGTTTTCAACATCTAAGTACGAGCTCAAATTCAAATTGGTTGACAATCGAGTTCCGAGTACTCATCTGTGTACTTGGCCAAGTTAATCGATTTTTAAAATCACAGGTAACAGATTTATTTTTTTTAACCTGTATAATACAAGCATACTTGTATAAATTCGGGTATGCACTATTTACGTTTATGAGTAATGAAAATAGTTTCATACAAGATTGATTTATTTGAAAATTTTAGTATATTATGTGTTTAAAAATTAAATTATTATGTTATTTTTGCTCGATGATTAGTGTAAAAATGCCAATGAATTGATTTAATTATAGACTATTGTGTAATAATGAGTAGACACAATTAATACAAGCATATTAAATAAAAAAATCATTAATTACTACTCATTATTATGAAATAAAGATTGGAAACAATTAATGCTTACATATTAAATACAAAAATCATTAATATATAATAGGGGTAATTTGGTAATTATACATTGAATAAATTGTCTCATTCAACTACCTAGTTGCTCTATTATATACTAGTTTTATACCGGATACTTTATAACTATTATTAATAAATTTTATATTTTAATTAAATTAACTTTAATTTTTTTTTGAAAAATTGTAGACTAATGTTCGCAAATCATATTCAGTGGATGATACTTATTTTATTAACATTAAAATTGTTGTTTGTATTTTTTCCATGAAATTCTTTTTTCCCCTAATTTTAAAATTATTAGATTTTATAATTTTTTTATATTTTTAGAGTCAATAACTTTATTATACTATATTTAGTTAATTTCTGATTCTTTTATAAAAAAAAATCAAAACAATATTTACAAACCTCAATCACAATTTTTGCAATACGGTTTATAATTTAATAATATTTTGAATTTCTATTCCATGTAATTTGAAAACTATGATTACAACAATACTTATAAAATGACAAATATTCCCCTTGATTACCAAAATGTCTAAACCCCTTATGCTAGTTATATATAGGATAACTATATAATTTTAATTTTTATTTAATATAATTCAAAAATTATAATAACTAATAATATTTATGAAAAGACAAATACATCCCTGACGACCATACCATCTAAACCCCTTAAATTAATTATATATAGGATATAATATTATAGATTATAGATTATCTAAATAAAAAATCAAACGCCCCATTTTAAGAAGTTCCATTTCTTCTCATATTCATTTTATCTGCAAATTCTATCCTAACAAATTTTATTTACATTAAATGATCTCACCGACTTGATTCTCCCCAAATAAATAGAAATCATAAATCTACTGTGTGTTTTAGGAACAGAGCGCGTTCATGGGTCATAAATCAACTTTTGTGCCGTAGTAACTCGTAATCAGACCCACCTGTTCACCAAAGTGTTAACATCAAACTACTATTTACAAAGAATATACTCCAGTACTTTGTGTAAATTGTACACGGTAGGCCCAATGGACCCTTGATATTGTACACGCACTACATTTCAGAAGTAGGCCCAACGATCCCAATACTTATCATTTTTAATAAAAAAAAAATTATTTTACTTTAATTTTAAAAATAGACAATTTAACTGAATTAATATTATCGAGTATTATTACTATTATTATTATTTTGCTAAAAAACCACATCTTTGCATAGTATTAAATTATGAATAATGCGAGGTACGGAATTAGGTACAGGTACAAAATGACGCATATTATTATCTGATTGGTTATAATTTAATAAACCCTATTATATTCACGTCATTTTCACCAATTAAAACAAACCTGTATCATTTTGTACATATTAGTCACCTCAAAGTTCATAGCTCAAACCCTTTTATTTGGCAGTTAATATTTTCAATCTAGTATTTGACGAATAACAAGTGGTCTAATACGCAGGGAAAAGCAGGGTGAAAGCAAAGAAGTGGGCGTAGTTTAATTGAAGAGGAAATATCGACCACCATTTTGGCTAGCCATGGACCATTTCATATTCCTACTAATTTGTTACCAAATAGAGAAACACTATTTTGTTGTAATTTTATCATATTAATAAATATACGAAAAATAAAATCCGACGTCACAGAATATCATTCTGACACAAACTTTTTTATAAAAGTGACATGTGTTCTAACAACTGTTTTCCCAACTGAAAGGTTTATAAAGTGAATCTGCTTGTGATTAAATTGATCTGGACAAGACCCCTTACAAATATATCATTAGTCCCTGAATTATTGTTTCAATAATGTAATGGTTGATAACTCAGTTGTGAACAAAAAAAGACTAGGCATATGTTAAGTACAGAGGCGTCGACATCCCCTTGCCCCTTGGTCACTTGTAGTGACACCTTGGTTCTAGATGGTTGCAAGTGAATTCGTGAACAAAACTCGAATTCAGCTTGTTTTGTTTCGAATCGGCTCGGTTTATTTACTAAATAAATCGGAGTTTAAATATAAAAATGTGTTCGGTAAATAAATGAGTTCGAATCGAGCTTTATATTTATCAGTGAAATAAGAGAGTTTTGATGATGACTCTAAGTAGCTAGTAGTTCTTAAAATTGCGGAAGGAAATGAGATTTTTAATGAATTTAAGAGTAACTAAGAGTCTTTTGAAGAAAAAAATGTTGTCGGCCTCCTCAAATTTTAAATTAAGAGTCAAGATAAAAAGGTTCTCGAAGATACTCTAAGTTAGGGATAAAATTATCTTATTCTAATTATTGTTATTAAATAAAGTGATTAAAGTTTGAATACCCGTAAATACAAAAAGTAACTTAAGGTAATTATTAGAAGAAATTTAGTTAACTTTTTTAGTATAAAAATTCGAACATCTTTAGAAAATATTAAAATCACAAAAAAAACTTTAAAAAGTATTATTTTTGTTTTAATTTCTCTATTAAAATTGGATATGGTTGAGTATAAAACATACCAATTATTAGCGAACCACTCGATTTGGCTCGACTTAAAATGTTCGTGATTAAACTCGTATTCGACTAATTTATTAATGAACCAATCTTAAACCTCACTTTTCGTTCGATTAGAAGACCTCCATCCAAACATCCAAACATCTTTTTTTTTTTATAACTATGAAATTATGTACTATTTTGTATGAAAGACTATAACACGTAAACTTGAGTGAACCAAGTATTCCCGTAATGCCATGGGGCAACTTGCAAGTTCTGGTAAATCAGCAACTTGGACTAATATTTTGCCTCATAGTAGGCCCAGTGTTTTAAAAATCGGTGATTAATCGGGATTAATCGCCGATTAATCGCTAGACGGCGGGTCACCGAATTGATTAAGCGAAAATCGGTTAATTAATCGTTTTTTTCAGAAAACGGTCAAAAATTGGTTGAATCGGTCAAAAATCGGATTAATCGATCAAAAATCGGGCTAATTATTAAAAAAAAATTAAAATTTAAAAAAATAATTAGAAATTTAAAATGTAGAAACTTGATTAAATGATAGAAAAAAACATTATTTTGTACATGTAATTATAATTTTAGATGCCAAAATCGTAAATTCTCTTAAATTGATTTTTAATTAAAAAGTTAAACCTTCAAAATTTTATTTATTAAAATTATATAAAATTTTAACATATTTGCATAAATATATGATAATAACATATGTTTAGTTAAAATAACGAAACAATTATATATATGAATATAATATATAAAAAATATTAGTAACTTTATTCCGATTAATGACCCGATTAATCATTCCGATTAATCCCTGAACGATGCGTTCACCGATTAATTCTGATTCCCATTTTTTACGACAATGAGTAGACCAAAAAGAAACAATCACTAAAAGTACACGGTTCCTGAAATGCTTATTTTGTCTGTTCTCAGAAATACTCTTGTAAGTTGTACCTTATAAATCATAAGACAATAGTTCATCTTCATCAGCTACGGCCTACGGCAGGCCCGGCTCAACCTACACAGAGGTTTGGTGCTAAATTTGAAAATTTGGGCTCTCATTATAAATAAAAAAAATACAATGTACATGAAAGATTTTTTTAAATGTTACTTGTGAACTGAACTTGATATACAAATATATTTGATTAAATAGAGATATCAGATATATATTCATAGAAGAGTAGAATCTATGTACTTATGATAATCGCAATTCGAGGGACAAAGGAAGTCATAAGATAATAATAAGAATTTGGCTTCTTGAATTTATACTGGTGTTTCATTATTTTTCCCACTAAATTACTCTGCATTTATTTTTCTGTTGATATATAGTACATAGTGCACGTTTGGGATATCACCAAAAAGTTGATTTATAACTTAAAATGAGTAAGTGTCGTATAAGTGATAAATTGATGAATTCTTATAAGTTATACGGGTGTTTGGATAAATTTACTTATAAGTTAGTGAAGAATTTGCTAAATTAAATTTGAAAAAACAATTTTTAAATATAATGACTTCAACACTTGTATTTTAAATTAAAAAATATATTTAAAAACATAAATGTAAAAATATAAAATATTAGAAAAATAAAGAAATCAAAGAATAAGTTGATAAGTTAAGTAAAATATTGGTGATTTCTAACATTCAACTTATGAACTTATAAGTTATAAGTTATCAAATAAGCTGAATACACAAACACCTCTCATGCTAGCATCAACTTATAATGCATAAGTAGTGGCGGCCAAACAGACCCATAATATCATGGACTTATGTAAAATGGGGGCCCTGAAAATTTCGGGCCATGTGCAGTTGGACTGACAGCACGGATTAATCACCAGGCCTGGCCTACGGGAACCTGTTCCTGGTAATCGAATATTCAAGTGCTGCTTTTCACTATTGCACGATAGATCATCAGAGACGGAGCTCAGATGGGTTGGAGGACATGTGCACAATTTTTTGACCGTTAAAAGTTTATAGACTCGAAATAAATAGAGTACAAAGGTGTCCTCCCAATTGGCCACCTCAAAGTGTCTACCGTTCAGTTGCTTGGTAAGTGTTGATAATCACCTAAGTCAACGTTCAGTTTGACTTTCCATATTTTACTTGTTAGCTTTTTCAGTTAGCACAACTAAGAGTTTGTTACACAATTAGTTAGAGTTTGTTACAGTGGTAGCTATAGCTATATAATAAGAGATAGTTGAAGCTTTTGTAATCAATGAGAACTATGAGAGTAAAGTGCAGTTTTCAGTTGAGACATTGTAGCTAGTGTTAAGCTTTCTTCTTGTTCTTCTTTGTCAATGGAGCAATAGTTAAATTCAACAGCTTGTATAATCTTCTCGTTACATTAGTGCATATCTTGTATTTGATCAGTTGTGCATCTTCGAATTCACAAATTATAAGATGGTATCAGAGCATCGAGTTGCGATTCTGCGTTCTATGCGTTCTTCACAGCGGTTGTCTAGCGATTAACAATCTTTTCATCATTTTCGGTATTATCAAATCTCATCTACTCAGTTATGATTTCTTATAAGCTTCTGTTCGCATATGAATGTTTAAGTTGTTTAGATTGATTGGTGAATTTCTTGATATTGACTTGTTTCTTGACGATCTGTGTTTCTTGATGATCTGTATCTCATTTGTTTTGAGATTACAACTATTGTTGCAGAATTAGTTGTTAATTCATCCTGAATTTGTTGATTTGATTGATCAAAACTGATTTTTTTGATCAATTGCTAAAACCTTTGTCATTCTTCATCATCTAACTATCTTTGATTTGTTTAAACACATTGATAAACCATGTCTGCTTCTACTTCTACACCTAATACAATTCATCAAAATGATTCTTCGCAAGATCCTTCATCACATTATTACTTACATCCGTATAATAATCCTGGAGTGAAGTTAGTTTCGATCAAATTTGACGAAACTGGTTATAATGATTGGAAAAGATCATTTCTCATAAGTTTGTCTGCTAAAAATAAGTGTGGTTTTGTTGATGGAACCATACCAAAACCTGCTACAACTGATTCTTGTTACAAAACATGGGAGAGGTGCAATAGTATGATGATATCATGGATTTTAGGTGTTCTTGATCAGAATTTGGCTAGAAGTGTGTTGTATTTTACAACAGCAAGAGAGATTTGGGAGAATTTGGCCGAAAGATATGGTCGGGCTTCTGGAACTTTGTTATATGGTTTACAACAGTCGTTATATGAAACCAGGCAAGGTCAAGATAGTGTTTCGAGTTTCTATACAAAGATCAAAATGCTATGGGATCAGCTTGATACAGTTGATCCTATTCAGAGTTGTACTTGTACTAATTGTACTTGTTTAATCACTCAGAAGTTGGTAAAGTCACAGGAGGATAAAAGGCTTATTGATTTTTTAATGAAGTTGAATGATAAGGGGGAATATATTGGTTATAAGTCCAATTACCTACCATATATCATGCTTACAGAATGTTAGTTCAGGAAGAAAATCATAAGAAGGCTTACCAACCTGCTATAGCAGGAGTGGATGATAATATGGCATGTGCTGTGAATAGAAGACATTTTCCAGATAAATTTAAGTCTCAGAATCAGCCCTATGGATCTCAATCTTATGACAAAAGAAATTATGGTCAGAATGAGAATAGGAACAGAAATACATACTTTTGTGATCACTGTAAAGTACCAGGACATTCTATACATAGGTGTTATAAAATACATGGATATCCACAAAGTTTCAGAAATGACAGAGATAAGAAAGTTGCAGCCACGGTCTTTCCAGAAGATGAAGATGGAAATGATTCTATTTTATTTACACCAAGTCACCAAGTCAATATCAGCAGCTTATGAAACTGATTTCTAAGGATTCTCAGAGTGAAGAGTTTTCAGATAAAGATAAAACACCAAAAGTTGCACATGCAACAGGTAAATACTGCTTAATATCTTCTACTGGTTCAAATTGGATTATGGATAGTGGGGCCACAGATCATATGTGTTGTGATCTTTCATTGTTTTCCAACAATGATGTTATACAAGGAGAATCTACTTATATCACTATACCAGATGGTTCTAAAGTGTTAATTACACAAACAGGAACAGTAAATCTGAATTCTGATTTAGTTTTGACCGATGTCTTATATGTCCCTGATTTCAAGTTTAACCAAATCTCAATTCTTAAGATTTGCAAAGACCTTAATTGCTCAGTCACTTTTAATGATCAAGAATGTTTTCTTCAGGGCCTTCCACAGAGGTCACAGCTTCTTGGTAACTTCAAACATGGACTGTATTACCTGGAAGGAGCTGGAGATACTGGTACAATACAAGCAGTTACTACAGTAAATACAATTACTATTGTAAATAACAAAAATGAAGAAAATAAAATAAAGCTTTGGCACTTGAGGATGGGACACCTACCACCTGCTATGCTACATCATGCTACTGATGTATTTGATAAGCCTTGCAAATTGGATAGCATTTGTCAAATTTGTCCACTGGTTAAACAAGTAAGACTTCCATTTCCTAATAGTCATACTAGTACTGAGAAGGCTTTTCAATTGTTGCATTTGGATACTTGGGGGCCATTTAAAGAGGCTACTTACAATGATTGCAAGTTTTTCTTCACTATAGTAGATGATTTCACTAGAATGTGTTGGGGTTTTTTTATGAAGAATAAGTCAGAAGTGGTGAAGATTGTTGCTGATTTTTTTTTGAATATATTCATAATCAGTTCAAGACTATTCGCAATATTGTGAGAAGTGATAATGCATTTGAGTTTTGTCAAGGAGATATGAAGATTTTATTTTAGACTAAGGGCATTCTACATCAAAGGAGCTGTGTTTACACTCCACAACAAAATGGTGTTGTGGAGAGAAAACATAGGCATCTTCTTGTACAGCCAGGTCATTATTCTTTCAGTCTAAATTTCCTATTCAGTTTTGGGGAGAATGCATTTTAACAGCTGTTCATATTATCAATAGAATGCCACTTCCAGTCTTACACAATATCAGTCCATACCAAATGCTTTATAATCTTTCTCCTCCTTTAGATCACCTTAGAGCATTTGGTTGTTTATGTTTTGTGTCTACTTTGAAATCAAAAAGACACAAGTTTGCACCAAGAGCCACTCCACATGCTTTTATTGGATATCCTACTGCTATAAAAGGGTATAAAGTTCTTAGTTTGGAAACTCTAGAAATTAGTGTATCAAGGGATGTTGTATTTCATGAACAACATTTTCCTTTTCATGTTGATCATTCTCATGATTCTTCCCATGATTCTTCTACATTCAAATTTTTTCTTCCACTCACTACTGATTTTACACCTAATTGTTTTGATGTTCTACCACATGTTTTTCAAGATTCTCCTCATACTTCAAATCCAGATATATCAGAATCATCTGCTACTTCCAATTCCAATTCCAATTTTGATGTTTCTGATGTTTCTACTTCTTCTATTGATAACAACACTAATCTCAGAAGAAGTACTAGAAACAGTACCCAACCATCTTATCTTCATGATTATGTGTGTAATTCTGGTATTTCTGCAGAGACAGTACACTGGTGCAATTTAGTTTGTTGCCCAGTAAATAACAATTGTAGAAGGGGGTTGAATACAATTGTATAAGATTCTCGACTTTATATAACACAAATATGAAAGATCAATAATGATAACAATAACAGCTTTATTAACTTTGATATAAAACTGTTACAAACTCTCTTAAGAAATTCTGATATTCTTAAGAGCTGCTAGCTTACAAAAACTCTCTCAAGAAATTCTGTTCTTAAGAGCTTCTCTCCGATTATGTTCTCTCTCTCTGATCAGTACATAAATCGAAACCAAAACTGTGTTTATATAGTGCACACAGCTTCTCTATCAATAACAAGATAAGTCCTAATCATAATAAAGATAGAAACATATCTTTAATCGATAGCTGCATTCTACAAACCAGGAACAAACTTCCATGTTTATCTAGACTCCAAATATAACTCGAAGTAGGAATCCTGATCAGCTTCAAGTCCTGATGATCAAACCTGATCATAGTCTGAGTAGGAATCCTGATGATCAATAAGATACTGACGCTTGATCAAATACTGATGACCATGCAATACTGATGACGTCAGCAATCCTGATCAGTTGAGTCTAGCTTCTGACGATCATTGAATTCTGATCTAACAATCTCCCCCAATCTCATACTTTGTGAAATAAAGTATAGATTCCAAAATTTCAATGATGTCAAAAACATGTATCAAAATGTACAAGTATCTTCAGAAACAACTTATCTGTTTAAGCTTTGTGATAGAACAGATTCATCTTCAAGAAGTTGGATAATAAACTTTCTTCTTTTTCTTCAAGAATTTGAATCAGTCTTTCCTTAAGATTTCTGAGTTCTTCATCTTCCTCATTAATCTGGTAGATAGCTGCTCTGAGATTCTGTATGGAGTTTCTCTGTAGACTGTGCTCTTCAAGCAAAAGATAAGCAATTTCCTTCCCATCAGGATTGAGAGAAAGATGAGTCATGCCAAAATTTACTTCTTTAACAGCAGTACCCCTTTGCATTTCCACATCCTGACCTCTTTGATTTAAGTACATGGGAGTATAATTACCATCGAAATTACTGTTTCCATCCAGTCTTCTTCTTATAGTTGACAAAATCATGTCAGCCCATACTTTGTACACTTGGTTCTTCCATCTTAACAGATAGTGAACATATTTCAGTTCCTGTGTAGTTTTCATCAGCAGATCTTGAATAGATAGAATCTTCACACTACCATCTTTCATGAAGTACAGAAGCTTTTCTTTCTTTTCAAAACCATCATGACAATCTATAACTATATCAACAGATAATAAATTGTTCAGGTTTTCAGAAGTTAAAGTACCTCCAATTTCTGTCAAGGAGTAAGGATCAACATATGACATATTCAGATATTCACCATCTATGTGTCCAATACCTCCTCTTGAATTACTTGACAATTGCTTCAGATTTGAAAACATCTTTAATCAGAGTGCTTTTGATCTAGCCATATCAGACAAATCAACAACACTTGAAGCGCTTGTAATAATTCCACCAGACTGAAAATTGATAGGTGTATCACAACTTAATGTGCTAATATGTTTCCACTTCTTGTCTTTTTCCTTTTCAAAAGTGTAGCTTCTTTCCAGTAAAGATTCTTGTCTGCTTGAATTTCTCCATTGTCTTTTATTTGAAACTTTAAGCCTTTGTAGATAGAGATTGAAATCTTCATTTGTTCTTCTTGTAATATCTCTTCTTCTGGCTTCTTCTTCTTCATCTACTTCTTTGTTGTGACAATCAACAACAGTAGATAAGATTATCAAATCAACCTCTTGCAGAATTTCAGATTCGTCAGGATCTTGAATATTGTCAGGATTAGAATCTTCAATTTGATTTGTATTGCTGAGAGTTGATTTTCTTGATTTTCTTCTCAATTCAGGTTCTTCTTCAACAATTCCATCATCACCAAAAGTAGATCTGTCAGGAACTACTAGAGTTTGAATAGGTTCAGGAATTTCTTCAATTCTTAACCCTCTAGACCTTGTCTGTCTAGGTAATATTTGAGTTGAAGAACCTCTTTTACTTCTTCTAGCACCTCTCCTACCTCTGCTTCCTCTACCTCTAGCAGGAGCAGTATAGCTTTCCATTGTCTCTCTTTGTAATCTCAAGAATTCTTCATATGAGAGATCTGGATATTCTTCACTTGCTGTAGAGAGTGCTTTTCTTGCATATAATTGTTGAACTCTTTTATCAGTGTGATATAGAGTAACAATTCTGCCGTCTTTTGTAGAAAACTTCTGGAATAAATTTGATGCATCTTCAGGATTATCAATAATCACATCTTCATCACCTTCAGGAATTGTAGCAAGAATGTGTCCATGACCAGGTGTCAGGATTTGTTCTTCCGTCAGGATCTGAGATTGCATCAATGTTCTTACTTTCTTAACTCCAGAATCAGAAACATGAGTTGACTGTGTTGTTTGACTTTGCAAAGTTTGAATTGTAGACTTCATAACAACAGCATCAGAGGTTTCTCCTTGTATCGCTTTGTCACCACCATCATCTCCAGTATCATCATCATTATTCCTTAATACTAGATCAGGTGTACATTTTGACTGAATAACCTTCTCCCCCTTTTTGACATCAGGATTTGACAATAATTGCAAAATTAAGGAAAGAGAGGTTTGAATTTCAGTTACCTTAGTATCCAGAGAATCAATTCGTTGTTTGATGGAGGTTTGTTCTGAAACAACAGATTTCACTTGGGATTCTATTACCCTCAGTTGGAAAGTAGTAGGCACCTTTGTAAAATTATTAAAGATATCAGTCCTCACTTTTTCAGTTGAACCCTTGATAGAATCAATCTCACTTTTCAAGCTTTTGGATAACAGAGTTGTAGCCTTCAGATGATTCTTCAAGTCTTGATTCTCTATAGACTTCACTGCATTATAGGCATGTTCAATAGCAGAAGAAAAACTGATAGATTCATCAGAATTGTGCCATGAATTGTTCCATTCATTCTGTCTAAATGCCTCTGCAGGATCAAAGGAAGGAAAAGAAAAATCTTGTCTCTGATCTTTCCCAGTGAAAGCATTGCCAGCCATATATGTACTTGACGAACCAAAATTAGTTCCAAGACTAATCTTGAGTGCTGTAGCAAGCTGTTCCTTCTCTTTTCTATTCTCATTATCATCATCACTATCATCATCAGAATTATCATCATCAGAACCATGAGATATGTCAGGATCAGGAATTGCAATACCTTTCAGTTTATCCTGTGGTTCTGAGATAGGATGATCTATTGGTCTTGAACGAAGTGGCTGAATCAAAATAGGTTCATTATCAGGAGCACCACTAGCGTCAGGATGAACATCGTCAGGATTTGATATGCTTGCATCAGTATTTGCTACCAATGGTTCTTGTGGAGCTTGAGGTTCAGAAGCTGCTTCAACACTTTGAGCTAAAGGTTCTTGTGTGCTTCCCTCATTGACAATGTTCTCGACCAATCTTTCAACAGAAGCTGTAGCTTTGCCTGCATCTTCACTTTGAGAAGATGGTTCTTGTGTAGCTGGAATGTTGATGTCTTCATTCTCCCTTTGAGAAAATGGTTCTTGTGTGACCATTCCACTAGCTAAGCCTTCACCCAAACTTTGATTGAGTGGTTCTTGTGTGGCAGGATCAACAGTAGCTGCCGAATTACTCTGAAATTCAGGTTCTTGTGGGCTTGATCCTTTCAGCTTCTTCTGTCTCTGATAGACTAACTCTTCTGCATTCCTCTTTTTCTTTGATGTAGGTGTAAGACCAACCAAGGAAGCAGTTGTAGATACCTTCTCCCAAGAATGTCCTCGAATCTGAGATGGAGAGGCTGGAGAGTCTGATATAGAGACAACTTTTGTTGTTGCATCAGGAATACTAACATCAGGATTTGATGTCTGAATATCAGTATCCTTCATTTGCACTGTCAAAGGAATATGATACCTGCTCTTTGATAATTTCCTTGTCTTTTGTGGTTTTGATAAAGGTACCACAGCTTTAGTAGCAGTATCAGCAACTTCCTTGTTCACATTCATCATAGAGGATATAGGTAAGTCATCCTCTGAATCACTTTCATCAATCAACCTTAACTTCCTTTTCACAGGAACATTCTTAACAACCTCATCAGCTTTCTTCACCAGGACCCCTTGTACACCCCCTTGTATCTTCTTTTTAGTGAGTGGTGTAGAGGAAAAATCCTTTGAACCTGATTGCCTTCCAGACACATCAGTTCTAGCTGATTTCTTTGATTTTACAACTAAAGTCTTTTGAGAGACAGTAGAGGTGGTTGTTAACTGTTTAGACTGTTTAGGTTGCATGCTTGTGTCAGGAACAAGGTGGGTTGGTCCTTGTACCATAGCATTAGAAAGTAGTCCATAATGAGTAGGCATTTTCTGATGTAAGAAAAACCTAACCTCATCAGGAATAAAAGCATTTCCTATGAAACCATTTGCCTTATCACTGTTGACTAAGGACTTAATATTATTCTCAGTAATTCTACAGATTGGTAGAACTACATCATCCTCAAAAACAACATTAGGACATAAGTGATTAAATATCAACTGTAAAAATCTAAGAAAACAGACAGAACCCAACTTATCTGATTTCCTATCACTTAAAGCTTTTAAGATAAAAGACCCATAATCAAACACTGTAGAATGGATAAGAGAGTACCCAATTTTAAGAGATCCTGATGGAAGAGCATCAAAATTTGATGTCTTGTTCAGGAAACAGCGGCTGATTGTATCAAAGAAGAAATTCCATTCCTTCTTAAGCTTTGTCCTAAAGAGATTTCCATATCTCTTTACTTCTCCATTGTAGCCCAGTTTCTTGACAAACTCAAATAGAGCAGAGTCTGAAATCACCCTAGGGACTTTTTCACCCAGAATAGGCAAATGCAGTGCCTCTTCTATAACAGCAGGGGTGACATGATGAGTGACCCCATTTGATTCGAACTGCATCAGAATGGTTCCTGTAGAACTTTGTCCAAAAACAACTGTGTTCCAAACCTGCATTACAGACTTAAAAGAAACACTTGCAGGCTCTGTTAAAGCATACTTCAATGGGCTTGAAGTAAGAAAATCTTGAATTATATGGAACTCAGGAGGCAATTCTTGATGGTCTAGAATGGCTACAAAGTTATTAGTGGCAAAAGTAATATCACGAATTACTGTTTGTTTGTTTATGAATGATGAAGACGCCATTATAATGCTTTTGAGAACTCGAGAATTAAGATTTGAAGCAATTAGGGTATGAAAGCACAGAGAGAGATAAAAACGAAAAACTGATGATGAGAGAGTAATGAAAGATGTAAAACAATGAAAAATATGTTGTTAAAACAAAATATTACTCTCAATGACAGGTGGCAAAATATGATTTGTGCATAACTAATTAGTGGACAGATTACGTGTGTCATTAAATAAAACTGCACCGCTTTTTATGTGTATGTATAGATATAACTATAAGAGAGCAACACACGCGCGTATACAGTTGTCCTACTAAAACTCAATCGTCTATTAGCAGATACGGATGAAAAATTAGGCACAAATTTAGCAATGAAAATACTGACCTGTACATCAGAATTGACCAGTTGACTTCCTGTCAGGATTCCATCCTATCAGGATTTGATCAAAGAAAACATACCTTTCTGAATAACCATCAGGATTTGACAGTTATCAGGATTTCCTCTCTGTAGCTTTTCCTCAGAAATTCTCAAAATTCATCATTCCAAGTTCATTCACCAACTTATTGAAAGTAGCTTCAGGCAGTGGCTTGGTGAATATATCAGCTAGTTGTTGATCAGTAGGAACAAAGTGAAGTTCAATTGTTCCTTCCAGAACCTGTTCTCTTATAAAGTGATATCTGATACTTATGTGTTTAGTAAGAGAATGCTGAACTGAATTTCCTGTCATTGCAATAGCACTTTGGTTATCACAATAAATAGGGATTTTTGAGTATGACAGTCCATAATCTAACAACTGATTTCTCATCCACATTATCTGAGCACAACAACTTCCTGCAGCAATGTACTCAGCTTCTGCAGTTGAAGTGGAAATAGATTTCTGCTTTTTACTGAACCATGAAACTAGTCTTCCACCCAAAAACTGACAACTTCCTGAAGTACTTTTCCTGTCTATTTTGCATCCTGCAAAATCAGCATCTGAATAACCACACAACCCAAAATCTGATTCCCTTGCATACCAAAGGCCAAGTGAAGGAGTGCCTTTGAGATATCTGAAAATTCTTTTGACTGCAATCAGATGTGGTTCTCTAGGTTTTGCTTGAAATCTTGCACATAGACAGGTTGCAAACATGATATCTGGTCTACTGGCAGTGAGATACAATAAAGAGCCAATCATTCCTCTGTAGTGAGTTACATCTACCTCTTCACCTTGATCAGGATCAAGTTTGGTAGCTGTAGCTATGGGAGTTGAAGCAGGAGTACTGTCTTGCATGTTAAACCTTGTCAGTAAGTTCCTTGTGTATTTAGACTGATTAATAAAAATCCCTTCATCAGTCTGTTTAACTTGAAGACCCAGAAAGTAACTCATTTCTCCCATCATGCTCATTTGATATCTTGACTGCATAAGCTTGGAAAACTTTTCACACAGCTTATTGTTTGTTGACCCAAAAATGATATCATCAACATAAATCTGAACTAACAGCAACTCCTTACCATGATTCAAATAAAATAGAGTTTTATCAATTGCACCTCTTTTGAATCCACTTTCCAGTAAGAATTGAGCTAAGGTTTCATACCATGCTCTTGGAGCTTGCTTTAGTCCATAAAGTGCCTTATCCAGTCTGTAGACATGATCTGGATATTTAGGATCAATGAAACCAGGAGGTTGTTCAACATAAACTTCTTCCTCCAGTTCACCATTTAAGAAAGCACTTTTAACATCCATCTGGAAAACCTTGAATTTCTTATGTGCTGCATAAGCAAGAAATATCCTGATGGCTTCTAGTCTTGCAACAGGAGCAAAAGTTTCATCATAGTCAATTCCCTCTTGTTGGGAATACCCCTTTGCAACTAGCCTTGCTTTATTTCTGATAATGACTCCATCAGAATCAGTCTTGTTCTTGAAAATCCACTTTGTACCAACAATTGATCTATTCTTTGGTCTTGGTACCAGTTTCCAGACTTCATTCCTTTCAAATTCATTCAGTTCTTCTTGCATTGCAGTAACCCAATCAGCATCTTTAAGTGCATCTTCAACTTTCTTAGGCTCCTCCTTGGATAGAAAGTTATTATATAAACATTCATTCTGAGTTGCACTTCTTGTTTGAACACCTGCATCAGGATCTCCAATTATCAAATCAGGAGTATGATCTTTAGTTCATTTCCTTGCTGGTGTCAAATTGTTTCTTGAAGTAGATGCTCCCCCTGGATTGGTGTCATCTTGATTGAAAGAATTTGATTGATTTGAAGCTCTCCCTGAATTATTGCTATACCCTCCTGATGTGTTATCAGGATCTTCACTTGAATCAGCATCTGAAGAATTCTGTCCTGATGATTGAGTTGACTCTGAACTTGTAGTAGAATGCCGTTGCTCCCCCTCAACATTAGCACTACTAGTTGTATCACTATTGTTTGTATCATCAGTATTAGCACCATCAGTATCTGGTGTGTCATCAGGATTTGGTGACCCATCAGGATCTGATGTATTGACAGGATCTGATTCACTTTCTTCAGGTTCCTTGGAAGCTTCATTTTCAAATAACAATCTATCATGCGAGTCTTCAATGATTCCAGTTATCTTCTTGTCATCAAAAGATACATGTATTGACTCCATGACAGTTCTTGTTCTCAAATTAAAAACTCTGAAGGCTCTGGATGTAGGATAACCTATGAATATTCCTTCATCAGCCTTTGTTTCAAATTTCCCTAGCTGTTCAGGATGAGTTCTGAGAACAAAACATTTACAGCCAAACACATGCAAATGCTTCAGACTTGGTTTCTTCTCTTTGAGAGACTGATAAGGAGTAACACCATGCCTGTTTATCAATGTGAGATTTTGTGTATAGCATGCTGTGTTGACTGCTTCTGCCCAGAAATATGTAGGTAATTTAGCTTCTTCCAACATAGTTCTGCCAGCTTCAATAAGAGTTCTATTCTTCCTTTCTACTACTCCATTTTGCTGAGGTGTGCCAGGAGCAGAGAATTGTTGAATGATTCCTTTGTATTTGCAGAACTCTTCCATCTTTGAATTCTTAAATTCAGTACCATTATCACTTCTCAGAATCTTGACTTTGTACTTTGTGGTTGTCTCAATCATCCTCACATGATCCAACAGAACTTCAGGAGTTTCATCTTTTCTATGCAGAAAATACACCCAGGTGAATCTAGAATATTCATCAACAATTACAAGAGTGTACCTTTTCTTACTGATGGACATGATGTTGACTGGACCAAACAGATCAAGATGTAGCATGTGATATGGTTCTTCAATAGAGGATTCTGATTTACTCTGGAATGATGTCCTTCTTTGTTTTGCTTTTTGGCATGCATCACAGAGTCCATCAGGTGTATATAAGACATTAGGTAATCCTCTTACTAACTCTTTCTTAACCAACTCATTGATGTTGCTGAAGTTGAGATGAGAAAGCTTCTTGTGCCAATTCCAACTTTCATCTACTGAAGCTTTACTGATGAAACATGTAGGGGAGCCATCAGTATCTGAGAGAATGTTGGCTTCATATATGTTACCATGCCTGTAGCCAGTTAGTGCTATCTTCCCTGTTGCTTTACTGACTACTTCACAATGTGTGGAATAGAAATTGACATGATAACCTCTGTCAGTGATTTGACTAATACTCAACAAGTTGTGTTTTAGTCCCTTCACTAGAGCTACTTTCTCAATGATGACATTTCCAATGATTATATTGCCATATCCCAAGGTTTGTCCAATGTTGCCATCTCCATAAGACACAGTTGGGCCAGCTTTTTCCTCATATTCTGATAACAGGGCTTTGTTTCCAGTCATGTGCACAGAACATCCACTATCCATGACTAACACATTTTTCTTTTTACCCTGCATCAGAATAGAAACACACTAGTTAGAACACTTAGGAACCCATACATGTTGGGTTCCTTTCTCATGCAATTTATTAATTTTAACAGCAGAAGACTTTTTGACTTTAGCAGTCCTGACAGGATTTACTCCATCAGGATTTGCTTTGTCAGTATCAGTATTAACAAAAGCATGCTTCATTATGACATTTTCAGTTCTATCAGACTTTGTACTACTTTCATACTTAGGCAATGGATCATAAAAGTTATAGTACAAATCATGATACTCTTTACATGTATAAATAGAATGCCATAGACTACCACAATGAAAACAGGACTTCTGCGGTTTATAGAGTACTGATCTATTCCTAACATCAGACTTAGGAATATCAGTAATCTTCTTCTTACTCTTCTTACAATCAATAGCAAGATGATTAGAGTTACCACAGTTAAAACAACACTTTCTAGGTGCATTTGGGATATACTTATAACCATTCTCTTTATTGATCCCAATTTTACCATTCCTGTTTCTCTTAACAGTAGCTTCCTTTTTCTTATCTGTAACCTTACAGATTTTATCTTTAAGCTGTTTCTGAGACAATAGACCTACATTCTTAGTGACTTTGTTCATGACAGGTTTAGACTTTATAATTTTAATTCCTTGAGTAGAAGAAGATCCCTTTTCAAAAGTAGAATTGGAATCCTTACCAAAAACAAAATTAACAGGAGTAATCTTAGATTTGGTTGAGTCTATAACATGTCTATAGGTCTTTGGACTGACTGTCTCATCAATGACAATTTTCTCTTTCAATTTCTTATCCTCATCTGACTTATATCCTAGACACTCTTTCCAATTCTTAGAGGTATTAATCTCATGAAATTTCCTACCAGAGTCTGTCCAGGTTCTGATTTTCTCATTAGCATATTCAAGTTCTTTTTCAAGGGAAATACATTTAGATGTCATCTCTAAGTGCATGTGTTTAGCATTATCACATTCTTTTTGTACTTCTTGTATACGAGAAAATTCAGCTTCTAATATCTCATTCCTTTTTCTAAGGTCAGACATCTCAGATAAGATTCTAGTATTCTCAGCAGTTTGACTTCTAAAGCTAATATGTAATGACTTTAGAAAACGTCTTAACTCAGAAGCATTATCAGTATCAAAATCAAAGATAGTATTTAGTACCTTATCATCAGGAGCAGCAGTTACATCAGCATTGGCCATTAACGCATAGTTGACTACCTCAGTATCAGATTCTGAGGAAGAGTCCATCCAATCCTTGCTTGATGTGATGAGTGCCTTTGTCTTGTTGCATTCAGAAGCAAAGTGACCCATACCATTACACTTGTAGCATCTAACCTTTGATTTGTCAAATTTGCTACCCTTGCTGTCCTTCTTGATATACTTGTCTTTGTCTGCTTTGAAGGTCTTTTTCTGAAAGTTGCCTTGTCTACTATTCTTCCTGAACTTCATCCTTCTGAAGTTTCTGACAATCATAGCAACCAATTCTTCCATGTCTGAATCAGAAGATTCATCACCAGTATTGGCATCAGGATTGCCATCAGTATCTGATGAAGAGTCGTCAGGATCTGACTCAGCTTCTCTTGCTTTCCTTCTAGAGACCTCCATAGCTTTCCCTTTTGATTTTGCTTCTACATTCAAAGCAATTGACTTTGCCTTGCTGCTTTTCTTGTTCTTCCTCTGTTGAACTTCAAGATCATGAGTTCTTAGCATCCCATAGATCTCATCAAGAGACACAATGTTCAGATCATACTGGTGTCTAATGATTGAGGTCTGAGTATCCCATTCTTCAGGTAAAGCTCTAAGAAATTTGGTGTTTGAATCTTCAGTTTCATATACTTTGTCAACTAAGGATAAGCTGTTCAATAGTGTCAGGAATCTGTCATATAGATCAGTAAGGCTCTCTTCAGGTCTTGCATCGAATTGTTCATATTCTTGAATCAAAAGAGCCCTTCTGTTTTTCTTGACAGATGCAGATCCTTGGCACTGAGTTTCCAAAGTATCCCAGATTTCTTTTGAAGATTTGCATGCAATCACTCTGTTTGACATGACAGCATCAAGGCTATTATGCAAGATATTCTTTATCTTTGGTTCCCTGAGTACATGAGCTTTTTCTTCTGGAGTCCATTCAGCTTTAGCTTTGACCACATAATGTTCTGGTACTGTATCTGTTCGTTCTACGAACTTTGTTGGTATATATGGTCCATCACGAATCCTGTCCAAGTAGTCAGGATCCATAGCCTCCAGGTACATCAGCATCTTTACCCTCCATGTAGGATATTCTGATATCTTTAAGATGGGAATCTTCATGCTTTCATACTTGGTTGTCGACATCTTTAGATCGTATCTGATTCAGAATTAAATCAGTTTGCTCTGATACCAATTGTTGCCCAGTAAATAACAATTGTAGAAGGGGGTTGAATACAATTGTATAAGATTCTCGACTTTATATAACACAAATATGAAAGATCAATAATGATAACAATAACAGCTTTATTAACTTTGATATAAAACTGTTACAAACTCTCTTAAGAAATTCTGATATTCTTAAGAGCTGCTAGCTTACAAAAACTCTCTCAAGAAATTCTGTTCTTAAGAGCTTCTCTCCGATTATGTTCTCTCTCTCTGATCAGTACATAAATCGAAACCAAAACTGTGTTTATATAGTGCACACAGCTTCTCTATCAATAACAAGATAAGTCCTAATCATAATAAAGATAGAAACATATCTTTAATCGATAGCTGCATTCTACAAACCAGGAACAAACTTCCATGTTTATCTAGACTCCAAATATAACTCGAAGTAGGAATCCTGATCAGCTTCAAGTCCTGATGATCAAACCTGATCATAGTCTGAGTAGGAATCCTGATGATCAATAAGATACTGACGCTTGATCAAATACTGATGACCATGCAATACTGATGACGTCAGCAATCCTGATCAGTTGAGTCTAGCTTCTGACGATCATTGAATTCTGATCTAACATAGTTTCTTATTCTGACTTACCAGATTCACACAAATCATTAATTACTACTTCTGAGACCTTGGTTGAACCAGTATCTTATAAGGAAGCTATTAAGAATCCTGAGTGGATAGAGGCAATGCGGAAAGAAATAGCAGTCTTAGAGAATAACAATACATGGATTTTAGTAGATCTTCCTGCTGGTAAGAAGCCCATTAGCTGTAAATGGGTTTACAAGATCAAACTTAAAGCCAATGGTGATGTTGAAAGGTTTAAGGCTAGATTAGTTGCCAAAGGTTTTAATCAAAAATGGGGTATTGATTATCAAGAAACCTTCTCCCCTGTAGTGAAGATGACTACTATAAGGTGTTTACTAGCTCTTGCTGCTCATAAAGGTTGGTCATTGTTTCAATTAGATGTCAACAATGCCTTCCTTCATGGTGATTTATATGAAGAAGTTTATATGACAGCACCTGAGGGTTATCATAATCCACATAACAAAGTTTGTAAACTCATCAAGTCTTTATATTGTCTAAAGCAGGCTTCTAGACAGTGGTTTGCCAAAATTCTAGGAGAATTATTGAGCAAAGGTTTTTCTCAATCTAAAAATGACTATTCTATATTCATCAGAAAAGATGGGCTTCAATGTACTATAGCTGTTGTCTATGTGGATGACATTGTTCTTACTGGTGATAATCTACATGTTATTCACAATCTCAAACAGCATTTGGATACAACTTTTAGCATTAAAGACCTTGGGAAACTCAGTTTTTTTCTGGGCTTAGAAGTTGGTTATTTGTCTACTGGTATATCTTTGACTCATAAGAAGTTCACAAGGGAATTGTTATTAGATGCTGGTCTTACTGATTTCAGATCTGTGGTAACTCCTTTGCCCATTAATTTGAAGTTGACTGCAGCAGATGGTCCTTTATATGAAGATCCTACCTTTTATATGTGTATGGTTGGTAAATTGAATTTTCGTACACATACAAGGCCTGATCTGTCTTATACTGTTCAGTTACTTAGTCAATATCTCCAACAGCCAAGAGTTCCTCATTTTCAAGCATTATTGCATACTCTCAAGTATGTTGGATCCACTGTTGGTCAAGGGATTGTTTTGAAGGCTTCTGATCAGTTAACTCTACAGGCTTATTCTGATTCTGATTGGGGGGCATGTGCTAATACTAGGCGATCTGTTTCAGGTTATGTTATGTTGCTTGGAAACTCTCCTATAACTCTACATTGTGACAATCAAAGTTCTATTCATATTGCCAAAAATCATATCCATCATGAGCGTACTAAGCACATCGAAATAGATGTGCATTTTACCCGAGACAAGGTCATTGAAGGCTTGTTGCATCTTGCTTATGCCCCTACTCATTTGCAGATAACTAATGTTTTTACTAAGATCTTGCCATATACTCAATTCAATGTTCTCTTGGACAAGCTTGGCATGTCTGATGCACACCCAAGTTTGAGGGGGGATGTTGATAATCACCTAAGTCAACGTTCAGTTTGACTTTCCATATTTTACTTGTTAGTTTTCAGTTAGCACAACTAAGAGTTTGTTACACAAATAGTTAGAGTTTGTTACAGTGATAACTATAGCTATATAATAAGAGATAGTTGAAGCTTTTGTAATCAATGAGAACTATGAGAGTAAAGTGCAGTTTTCAGTTGAGACATTGTAGCTAGTGTTAAACTTTCTTCTTGTTCTTCTTTGTCAATGGAGCAATAGTTAACTTCAACTGCTTGTATAATCTTCTCGTTACATTAGTGCATATCTTGTATTTGATCAGTTGTGCATCTTCGAATTCATAAATTGTAAGACTAAGTTAACTTCAACTGCTTGTATAATCTTCTCGTTACATTAGTGCATATCGTTACATTAGTGCATATCTTGTCATTGGCACTTGTCGCATGGATTAGTGACCATGGTTATATGTATGTATTTCTATTTCATACCTGTTTCTTGTTTATTTAGAGCATCTCCAACCTTGGTGACCTATTAGCTATAATGTCTAGTTGGCACCCAAATAGTAACAATTTTACATATCCTTTAAAAGATGTCTCACTCCAAGGGCATACTCTTGTTAGCAATAATTATAGATATCCTGGATTGGTCCTCTATATTTGTTGAATCACTTCCCATCCTCTAAAAACATCTACCTCATCTCCCTCCAAAATCAATGCTTATTTTATTAGTCAATACCTATCATTACTCTAAAGAAAATTAATACATTACTGTTTTTTTGAATTATAAACTCTATCAACTTGTTCGAAATTCCTGCTAGTTGTTCGCAATTCCTACTACCTCTTTTAAATTCCTGCTACCTTTTTCAAATGCCTGCTAGTTGTTCGAAATTCCTGCTAGTTGTTCGAAATTCCTGCTAGTTTCTGATTTTTAATTTGATCTCTTTGGTAATGCAGATAGACCAGGCAATAGAGTTGTACGGGAGTGTAATGAACGAGAAATTGAAAATAATGATAAAGTACAACTTTTGAATTATAGCTAACTATTATAGCTAACATCATTGAAGCACAACCCCCTACGGGTTCAGCAAATTTTAGCTAACATTTATTATATATTATTTTAGTTAACCAATTTAGATACTACCCTTGGAGATGCTCTTAGACTTCTAATGTTGTAATTTCTTAATGTTGTATCAACAACCATCAGGGAGTATTTATTTAATCAATCCGTTCTCTGCAAATGTACTCTTTACTTTCCTGTCACAAAAGCACATAAAAGATAAAGTAGGAAAAGCCTCGTTATCTGGAGGCTGGAAGCCCAGAAAATAAAAGACTGAAAGTGTGTATATAAATATTAAAGAATCCTGGGAGTCATAACAGAGCAACCAGGTTCAATACATTAGAGAGTCCAGGTGGATTCAGCCCATCTTATAAACTTGTGAAATATATAACTCCCGCAAGCCCATATAACTGAGCAGTGGTTATCAAAGTTCAAAAATTATTTAGTGCTCAAATTCTTTTTTTTCAATATTTATAATAAAAACTCGAGATTAAAAAAGAAATTTTATTAAATTTTTTGAATTTAACCGGTACCCCGGCCTCCCTTAACTCCTCGATTCCGCCCATGTAACTGAGAATTGAGCGCACATCTTATTTACCTTGTGTGGAGAGTTGCATCATTGCATGAGGTGTAATGAAGAATACCAGCAGCAATCAATTATCTCAACAAAATTAAAGGAATTATAGCCTATGCAGATTGATCTCTGGATCATAATTCGGGTTCTAATTTAAGCCCAACTTCGTGAATTATGTTCGAAATCAACTCGTAATTTCAGAAATTTCCTTTCTACCTAAGAAATGTACGATTCAACTTAAACAAGATAAAGTAAACATGAATCATCAGCAAAATAGCTTTAAGTTTAAGCTCGATTTCAGAAAAATTAACACTCAGCATCCCTCTCTCGCTAGTCGCCAGAGAGATGGGCAGGCAAATCCTACTGCCTACTAACCCCTAGCCACATACTCACTGTCACTGATGCGCATGCATGCAGACGTGGACCCCCCTCCTTCCCATCATCAATCATATTTTCAAAGAAATACCCAGAAATAAATAAATTGACGTCATATTGTAATTCCACTTGATAAATAGTGATATTATTTACTAATATATTCCCATCATCGTGTCATTTCCAACAGAACACCACCTCTCCCTACCACACCAATGGAGACACTTATATAGAGTACTTTCCCGTTAGGATAGTTCTATAATAAACGTTCTAATTATGCTAAATTTTACGCTGAATATCTTATTTTATGAAAAATCAAAAAAAATGAGAAACTAATGCCTACAAATATATATAAGCGCGGAAATATTGTGAAAAAGGTTTTAAAAAAATCGGAAGGGATAGAGGGAGTAACAAAAATTGCACTTATATACTTTCTCATTTTAATTTTATTGTTCATATACTTTTTTGCACGTATTTTAAAATGCAAAAAAAATTATAACTCCGCTAATTGTTTATTTCCTGAATAAGAATTCAGTAAAACTGAGACGGACGAGTATATTATATTAAACTAGAAGCCTAGAGTTACTGCGACTTGTTTTCATGTGGGGCTAGCTAGTTGACGTGCGTGACTGATCCTGCAGCTGCACCCACTCACCATTAAAAGTAGCAGCATTACATTTGTCATTACATGTACTATAGTTATATAAAAATAAATATTTAAGAGACTAAACGAGATTTTAGAGGCGGGGTTAACTTAGGACAAAGTAAGTAAAATTAAAAGTGAAAAGGCCAAGATTCTCCTGCGGCTACCTTGGCGGCAGGATCCAGCAGCATCTGCTTAAAGCCGGGCTTGTTGAAAGGCAGTGCTCGTGAACGCGATGATGACATGGACATATCATTGTCTGCACCATAAACTGGGTACCCACAACTTACATTCTTATGATCATTATCTGAAGTACTCCTGAAAAGTAATGCACTTTGTTTGTAGTTTGGGGCAGGGGTGTTTATGCTTTGGTGTGCCATGATCATATCATAATCGCCACAAGTAGAGACCGGGTAGCGAAAATTAGGATAAGTAGAATGAGATGACTGAAAACGCGAGAAGTTGGACTCCGTCTTGCAGATTTTAGGAAATGGAGCTTCTTGCTCCTCTTTGGAAGAATAATAACCCTGGTGTGGGAGGAGAGTCTTGACAAGATCGTTGTCTTCTTTCATTTTGGTTTTCGATGTTTGGAGGCCATTTAGTACATTGGTTGCGGGGAAGGCGCTGGCTTGTGACAATGCCCGATCAGCTGCACCCCCAACTGATGATGGTGATGAGTTGGTTATTAGAGATTTAAGGTAGTCTGTTGCATGGGGGATACTGTTTATAAGTAGTTGGGCTTGGTTTCGGTTTTGTATGGATTGTAGTGTTTGGTAAGGTTGTAATGTTAGAGCAGATCCTGCTTTCTGAGATTGATCAACCAAATGTGACAGAGTTGAGTTTGAACCCTCTTGCATGTAGCTGCTGCTGCTGCTTTGTCCCTGTAGAAGCATTCCATTTTTCTTTTCACCCATTTTTTGAAAAATTCTGCAAATCACCCATTCCTCCTGTAATATTAACTAAAAATTATTATTATCAACCACTTTTGAAACCAAAAAACTAATCACCCATGTTAGTTTACATTATTATATTTGATTGAATTTTTCTGACATACTGCAGTAATTTAAACATTATCATAACTTTTCGAAACAACAGAAATACAGAATGGTACAGTAAACGTTACTTAAAAATCTGTACTGGGTGATTTGTAAGCAACATGACATGAACCTCAATCACTTGAGCTAGACAGTGACCAGACTCTGCATAAGTTGGTGGTTTTTGCGATAAAATTTTGATTTTAAAGGGAATGAACATAAGTTGAATCCTTCCTACTATTCATCCAGTCACATCCGTAACAACAAAAATCACAATTTCCCGTGCCCCAAAAAATAATGTCCACAGTAAAAATGAACTAGCAGCAGGTAAAGAAACACACCCAGACTTTACACAAACACACACACACACACACAGTGATTTGTAATTTCAATATATTCTTCTTCGAAAGAATCCGATATCGAAGTCACCTAATATCTGCAAAATTTACCAAATAGCATATGCATATATCTGAACCGAACAGTGGCAAGATAACATAAAGTCAACTTCAGTTTAAGGAGATTTAGAAGTTGAAGCGTGCCGGGGGTGTTAAGAAATTTGCAGATATTACCTTACACGTGTGACGGCAGGAGAAGTCACCGTCAAGGCGATATTCATGCATGACCCATTTGGTCTTTTCACCTCTAGGAGCTCTGCCTTTGTAGAAAACAAGAGTCTTCTTCATCCCAAGAAGTGTAGCACCAGCAGCACTGCTGCTGTAAACTTGTCTGTCTTTCCCAGTGGCTTTCCAATAACCAGCTCCTGTTGCTCTGTTTGTTCTTAACCCAGTTGGGTATTTCCTGTCTCTTAAGCTGAAAAAGTACCATTCTCTTTCCCCCATTTTCGCTATTTCTGTATCCATCATTAAATCACTCATATGTTATTATTCCAAATTGTCTACTTGCTAATTTTTCGATGCAGCCCGGACTTTAATTTTTTTTTTCCCTAATGGATTTTAACTAAATAAAAAAAAATACTTGAACAAAATTTCAAAATATGATTAGCCCCTTGGTTCCGCCCCTTTTCGGTGTCAACATATTAATACCAATGTAGTTGTAATTTACATTTGGACCAACACAGGTACTACATAGAAAAAGTTTAGTTAGAAGTTGAATGGCTTAATTAGTAACATATAGATTCTGTGTTTTAGCTAGATTATACTCATATATCTGTCAGGTGGTTGATACTGATTTTTCTTTGTTTTTTTTACTGCAAACGTGAGATACTTTTGCTTTCTGTCAAAAGTGAATGGCTGGGGGGAGAGCTTTAGAGATTTTAATCATGCTCCATAACCATTTATGAATACCAGTACTAAGTACTAACGAATGCCATGCATTAAATTTCTGTAATGTTGTTCAAATAATTCAATATTTCTGGATACACAGCAAAATAGACATCGTCCTTTGAACTTAAAAGTTCTAAGTTTACACACTGTATGTTTAGATATATGCATGTAGTTGGAACTAAAAAGATAGATAGGTAAAAAATGTACCAGGGAGTTCCCAGGGCTCGCATCTGTTGAGATCAACTTCAGCAATGTCGATACCAGAGAAAGTGCCATTGTAGACCTTGGAAGCTAAGTAGAAGGTTATGAGCTCTTCATCTGTGGGGTGAAACCTAAACCCTGGTGGCATTCCTTGCTCATTCATCTCATTTCCATTCAGTTCACACAATATTTCTTCTATTGCCAACATCCCTCCTCTTCAGTTTCTACTCTTTTTATCAAAATCACACAGAGATGTATACAAATGTCTCAAGGGACACTTAAGACTTTATTTACTTATAGAGTTGTAGTACATGAATAAATAGGGATAAAGGGAGAGGGTTTTGGAGAGATGCACTGAAACCGAAAATGAAGGGAAATATATGTGTAAGAAGAAGAGATAAGAGAAGAGATCTGGGGCCATAAAGGCTATGACAGGGGGGTACAGTAAAGTCTTCCAAATTAAGTAAATTATGTAATAAAAAATTAAATATTTTAAAAAGGAGAGGTGAGGGTTAAATAAAATTATGCGTGTTTGTGAAAGGCAAGAGGGTCAGGCTTTTGGTTTCATATGATGAGCAGGGGAGATGAGAAGGTGATAGACTTAACAAAGAGGAACAGCATATAAAGATAGATATAGGGTACCTATGAGTTTTAGGTAGCCCTTAAAAATAAATACTACTAACACTAATTTTAAATCTAGTGTGAGGTCATCACTATTCACCCCTAATCCTTGTTTTGTCTTTTGCCATACTTGTACCTAAAAGTAGGGGATATTAATGTAGCCTAGGCAGCTATGTAATTACTCCCTCTCACCTCTGAATTCTTTAAATCGGAAGACCCGGGACTTGACACGTATTTTAAGTTTTCTATAAAATATAATTTCATAAATTATTTTTATTTGTTTTTCTTCTAAATAAAAATATAATATTTAATTTTTTATTTAAAAAAAGAAAATTTTGAAAATAAGTTATAGAACTATATTTTATAAGAGTCTTCAAATGTGTGTCTTAAAAAAATTGTAAAAAAACGAGTGAATGGATGGAGTACTTACTGTATAAGAAAAGCTCAGTTTGTAACACAAATTTAATTAACTGTGCTCCATTTGATCAGTCTACTGTCTGGGAAGGATAGCACTGATTTGGAGTTGGGTGCACATGATGAAACTCTGTATTCTGGAGATTACGATGAGTCCCCATATACAAAAACATTGATGTTCCCCCCCGACTTGTTACTGCATGCCCACAATAATAAGGTTAGCACCTACTAGCTACATATATATTCTCTTGCACACGCGTGTCAAACTGGGAATATACAGTACCTTTGCGGTTGATGAGCCCAGCACGGGCTTCCACTTTCTCCTGTAATTACTGATTTGTGACAACTCTTTCCGTCTTTCAAATTAGTATTAGTAAATTTATGAGTTATTCAAAATATGAAAAATTAAAATTAATTTGATAAATAATAAATTAGAATGATAATATTATTTTTTATATATAAAATCAGAAAAATAAAAAAAAAGTCTCCAAAAAAGTTCATACTAATTTCTGGCTTTAAAATTTAAGCTATATTTTTTAACTTTAAATCTGACTTATTATATAAATAAACATTTTTCAATTTAAAATATTTTTTTTAAACCCCCGAAAAAAATCATGGCCAAATAGGCTCTAAGTTGGAACATAAACTACATTCAATAAACGTTAAACTCAACTTGATTGTATGAAGGTAAATTTAGATACGATCTTCAAAGCATCGTAACATTTTTTATCTTGTACAAAATATGTACAGCATGTCCTAAAGTAGTCTGAATTACATGTTAGGGTTGGACGCACATCTCTCACCTTTTACTTGTTTATCTTCAACATCAATACATGCAGCACACCCCTTAAGACCATGTAATGATACAACGATACTACCACACGTACCGGTACTTCTCCATGATCTTTCCAACGGATTCAAAGTTTTACCAAGTTACATGTACGTGGATTTTTGAATGTCGGCAACGGGCAACCTATATATGGTTGAAAAGGAACAATGCAACTTGGGTTATTTCTTTCATAATATTACTTTAATTATTTAGGGGGCGTTCGGTTCATGATTAATGTACCCAGTTAATGAGAATCAAAATTTTAAACTTACTTATATTATGTAATAATTTACTTATATTGTGTTCTAAGTGCAAATATAAGTAATGAAACAAAAAATGATGCTCCAACAAACAATGTCCAGTGGTTACGTAAATCACTAGAACATCCATCTCATTATTTATTTATATGTAATCACTAGTTATTACCTATTTTATTTTCATGAATAAATAATTCACTTCCTTCCTTTTCTCCACTTCTTTTCTCACTTGTTTTCACTTGTTTTTTTCTATTTTCAAATTTAATATTATTATAATAATAAAGAATAAATATAAATAATGTCGTTGGAGTTGTTTTGAAAAATAAAGTCCCTAAATCACTATAACTCATTTATAATATTTATAAGTAACATGCTAGGACATTGTTGGACTTACTCTAAATCCTCACTTTCTTGTACTTTGAAAGTTGAAACTAACAATATGACTTCATTTCATGCGCTATAAACAAATCGCATTATCATCAAGCATTTCTATCCGTTTTTTTAATATAGAAAACAATATTAGGAATCTAACTCAAATGAGAGTCGTCCCTACACTCTCTCCCCCCCTCCCACCATTCAAACCCTAGCCACCACCTTTTTTTCCCTCTCACCTTCATCCATCTTTTTCTTTCCTCTTCACTTCACTCCTTCTCGTGATTCTTCCGATTCAGATTATGCTGATGTTTCATGGGATATTTCGTCTCCGAAGTTGGTTACCATGGTGCTCCTTGAGTTTTTTAAAGACCTTTATCCACTGTCTTTGGATGTTTCTTCCTTGATTAATTTTTCCAAGAGTGAATGATGGTGAGACAAGGGAAGTAGAGTTTTTTCTCTTTTCCTTCACACTCACTACTAGCCAATTGCCTAGCAAATTGGTTGAGAACTATGTTAGAAGAAGCTTGGTCTTTGGAGGCTTCGCCGAGATTGGGTTTTGGGGATTCCTTCAAGTGAACAAGTGTGTGTGACAGAGATGGATTTTCAGCTCGGAATACCTCTCGATTTACATAAGAACTAAGATCTGAACTTCCAAGGGCGCAAACTCCTCTGACTAATTTTGGGTTTGGTGGGGGCGGTTCTCCTCTTGACAGTGAATGGTTTTTCAACACAAGAGATGTCTACAAAGCTGGAAGGCAATCAAATTTGGGTCGTGCAGCAAGTGAAACAAGACCAGTTAGATATGGGAACATCAATTGAAGCTACAGATTTTATTCATCTACAAACCATTGGCGATTTGGTCAACACAGAACTGGATACACAAGGGCAGAGAGGTTGCAATGTCTCTAAAGAAAAAGGTACAGAGGATTTATCTTATCACTTTACCCTTTGTTCAATGAATTTTGCTTTTGACAATGAACTTAGGTTTGCTAAGAATTGTAATTATGCTAGCTTTCGGTTTTTCTCGGATTCCTATTTTGATTACTTTGACTCTGTTTTGAGAGTCGGTGTTTTACTCTATGGGATTAATATAGACGGTTTAGTTTTGAACCTTGCCGGTGTTAAGAAAGTTGTGATGAGAATAACTAATTGGTTGGGAATGATTAATATTCTATATTATCGGGAATTTTTGTTTTCTCGCTTTGTTGGTCTGTACAGCGTCTGTACGCTTGTTCTTGCTACTCCATGTGAACATTTCGATATCATTCGTCATGCCTCTGTGACTTTGTGTTCTCCTGAGGATGAAGTAATTATAGATATTGTGTGCGGTGTTGTTAATTCAACAATTGGACACGCCAGAATTAACGTGACCAAGGTACTTGCTTGGATTCGTATGGATGTTGCTGCAATAGTGCTGATCGCAAAACTTTCACCATATTTGTCGAATACAGATGATAAGGACGCTTATGAAATGTTTAGAATCAATCCTTGTTGTACTAATTGTTGTGATTTGCAGAATAAGAACTCTGTGAAGGGGATTTTGTCTCATGCGCAAGCAAAAGGACAACAAGAGCGAGGATTTAGAGTGCTGGAGCATAAGGACATGTTCAGTCCTAGGACAGGTAGATTTAGTGTTGGTGCAGCTGGCGGTGATGCCACCGTTGAATGGACAAGGCGTTGTAGGCCTGCAGTTGTGGCTTTGGGAGATGGTGGTCTATGTGGAGGCGTTTTGCTTGATGTTCTACTAGACATGGGACAAGATGGACAGGCAGGCGTTGGAGGCAGGATCACGGTACATGGGTGCAATTGTTAGAAAATGAAAATTTTGAGGCATATTTTATATATTTTCTTGATGGAATTTCCAGAAACTAACAATTGGAGGTTGTTCCTTGTTATGATGACTTAAACTCTTATGTTTGGATCTAAGACATTTTCTTAGTGGAATTCATAAATAAATTGAGTTGAAATAGGTTGTTTGAAATGGGTTATGTGGGTTGTTTAAGTTGAAAGAACTTTTGTCCCACATAGAATTGGTAATGAGAGGTTGCTGGCTTTATATAGAAACATGTGCAATAGTAGTGTACAACTACTAAGGGATGTGAGTGTGCATGGTGTTATTGTGTGCCACGTCATGACACAACACGACTCGGGTCGGGTCGAAGGGCGATTTGGGCGAATTTATCGACGTCTCGCGTACGTGAGGCGACCTGGTCGAGGAATTTTATTACCTGTTTATTTAATATTATTTATTGATTTAATTTAACAGTGAGTGCGTCAAATCCTGATGACTCTAAGTCCTGATAGGTTTAAATCCTGATGGCTTCAAGTCCTGATAGGATTAAATCATGATGGCAGCTGTAACTGATATTAAATCCCGATGACAACTGTTAATGATATTAAATCAGAATATTTAGTATTAAATACCATATCTACAGTTAAGATTTTATTTTGGTCTGTTATGTTTTATTTTGTATTATATATACAAAACTAAACGTTTGATACAAAGTGAGATATACGTACTCAGAAAACCCTAGTAGCTATCTTCTTCTCTGCTCTCTCTCAATACATACAGATTAAATACATAGTTCTCAGGCGAACTGAGGTGCGGATCGCTGTTGATCATTGCCATTACTGTGAGTGGATTGATCTGAGCTGTTTTATCCTGTAAGTGATATTGCTGCAACCCAACACAACGTAAGTGGGATAATAATCTCTTCAAGAACAGTCAAGACTTCTCGAAAGGCTTGGCGACTCAGTTGTTCTGTTCTTTACAGTATTTGTTAAAGAGAAAGAGATAAGTTTACTTTCTTATCTTTTTATTTACCGTCTCTAATTATATTCTTGTTTCGACCTTCGTGTTTGTTTTGTTAATTGGTTTTATCTATCTGTTCTTGTTAATATAAATATATATAACTTCTTATTATTGCTGTTTAGTTTAGAATTATACCCAATAGCAGTGATAAAGGACAAAAAGATAGTAGTGGTGAAAATCATGGCAACATTGTGAATCATGGGAACCTGGTTGGGTTCGGAGCGCTCTCTTAGTCGTAGCAACAACAACAACAACTGAAGGAACAAGAATGTAGCAAGATTTCAATCTTGCTTTTACATTTATGTTTTTCACATTTATGTAGTGAATTTGGCTTTGTGTCGTGAACTTTTTTCTTGTATTTTGTATTGACTAGACTTTATGTTTTTCATAGGGATGCATACGGTTTCATATGCTTTTATTTATATAAATTAAAAAAGATTACAAAAAAAAACAATATTATGAATGCATTATTAAAGAAATACACACAATAAAAGATTAATTTTGTTTTCATATAAAAATGTGAATTTCAAGTACTAAAGAGCACCATTTCTTCTCAAATGTGTTAATCTAAATATTTGTTATTTAAATCGCGTCAAAAGAATGTCTACACGCGATAGTGGAGAATTACTTCGTGTTTTATCTTTCAAATACCGTAGTTGAAATATACACACGCCCACAAACTTGTTAGTAACTTGTCTACATACCGGAGTTCATCTATGTGGAACTTAAAAAAATTGTTTTTTACTTTTTATGTTATGCGTGAAATAATTTATGTGTGCGCTTTTTTCTTGAAAGGTAAACATGTATGAGAGAATCCAAAGCAAAAGATTGTACGGATCTACTTTTCATATGATTACTTTTTGTGCTATTATGTATGATGATGTCAATGTGTGTAAATGAGGATATCAAATTATCATTATGCATGTCAAAATTATAGTATTGTACTTTTTTTTTTTAATATAGTCGAGGTTGGTGCCCTTGAAAAATCTTTACGAATCGTAATCTTTGTCTAACAAAAGTTTTTCAATTATATTCTTATTATATCCTATATATAATTAGCTTAAGGAGGTTTAGATGAAATGGTCGTCACGGATAATATTATTAGTAATTATAATTTTTGTTAATATTAAATAAAAACTAAAAATTATATAGTTATCCTATATATAATTAGCATGGGGTTTAGACATTTTGGTCAGGGGGAGTATTTGTCATTTTATAAGTATTGTTGTAATCATAGTTTTGAAATTATGTGGAATAAAAATTAAAAAAATTATTAGATTGTGAACAAATTGTGACCGGAATTTGTAAATGTTATTTTGATTTTTCTTTAAAAAAAATCAGAAATTAACTAAATATAGTATAATAAAGTTATTGAATCTAAAAATATAAAAAATATGAAATTTAATAATTTTAAATTAAAGAAAACAAGGAATTTCATGAAAATAAAAATAAAAAATGGAAATAATAAAGATTAATATTAATAAAATAAGTATCATCCACTAAATATGATTTGCAAAAATTGTTCTATAAATTTTCAAAAAATATTAATTAAAATTAAAATATAAAATTTATAAATAATATTTATAAAGTATCCCGTGCATTGCACAGGTATAAAGCTAGTATATAATACTATCCTATAACCCGTGCAAGGCACGGACCTTAAAAAATAATAAATTAAAAAATTTAATGTGAACGGAAAATATTAAAATAAAAGTAAAAATTAATATGATAAATTATAAAATGAGAAACTTAAATATTAATTGGAACATAAAAAAATATTAAAAAAAAAATACATTTGGGGCTGAAGAAGATAAATGAGGTATTATTAATATTATTTTGTAATTGTAATAAAATAATATTAATAATAAGGACAGATAGAAAAGCTAACATGTTTTAATTAAAAAAAGTAATTGTTCGTGATATTTGTAGAAGTATTTTAATTATATTAATTGTATTTATTAAAAAAATACGTTGACATATTAAAATAAGTAAGTTTTTTTTATAAGGACAAATAGAAAAGCTAATATGTTTTAATTAAAAAAAAAGTAAATGCCCGTAATATTTTTAGATGTGTTTTAATTATATTAATCGTATTTGTTAAAAAAATGCGTTGACTTGTTAAAATATGTAAGTTTTTTTTAAATAATTAAAAGTATTAAAAATAGGTTTTAAAATATATATGTAAGGGTTGTACTTGATATTTTTGGAAAAGAGAAATTTTAATGATAACAAATAAAAAGGTAATATATTTTAATTTAAAGGTAATTTCCCGTGATATTTTCGAAAAAAAAGTAGATTTTGTTAGAAAAAAATGTTGTAATTATAAAAGGCAATCAGCTAGTTACTATTTTATATTATTTTATTATTTATTAAATAGAGTATTAAAATATATTTTAAAATAAACAAGTAAGGATTGCACCTCATACTTTTAGAAAATAGAGATTTTAGTGATAACAAATATAAAAGATAATATTTTTTCATTTAAAGGTAATTGACGTGATATTTTTGAAAAAGGAGGAGATTTTGTTAGAATGTTTTTAATTATAAAAGGCAATCAGCTAGTTACTATTTTATATTATTTTATTATTTATTAAATAGAGTATTAAAATAGGTTTTAAAATAAATAAATAAGGATTGCACCTCAAAATTTTGGAAAACGGAGATTTTAGTGATAACAAATATAAAAGGTAATATGTTTTAATTTAAAGATAATTACCGTGATATTTTTGGAAAAGGGGTAGAATTTGTTAGAAAAAAATATTTTAATTATAAAAGGCAATCATATAGTTACTATTTTTATATTTTTATATTATTTATTAAATAGAATAAAGTACCGAAAACCAAAAACCGACCGAAAACCGAAAACCAAAACTTTCAATGTCTCGGCTTTAATAATATAGTATAGATGTGGGGAGATTTTATCCAAAATTTTGGTAATGTACCTTCAAATCAATAAGAACAGTTGATCTTAAAATAGTTGAATAAGAATCGTTCGATCATTTTTAATAAAATATTAAAAAAAATTAATAATATAATTAAAATATAAGTAGGTTTTCTAAGTTGAGTAGAATTCTCGATATAAAAATTCGTAATTTTAATTCTAAGTTGAATAAATTTATTTGATTATTGGTCTCTTAGTTTTTTTTATTTTAATTCTATTCATAATTTAAATAGAACTAATACAAAAAATTCTTCACGTTATTCTTTATTCAGTTTCAAGATATTTTTCATTGGAAAAAATTGTTAAAACATCATCAAATTAAAGATTATTTTGTACGTTTGTGTGAGCTGTAAAATCTTTCAAATTCGATTTTTAAAACTCAAGAGCATAAATAATATATTAAGCGTGTAAAACCTAATAAATAAAGGGGAAATTCTCAATGGTACCATCGTGGTATTGACTTTTTTCCGATGGTACCATCTTGTATATTTGACTTACACATGGTACAACTAAACTTTTAACTTGTTAGTCTTATATCCTTATTGTTTGTCAAATTAAGAAATTCATTAACCATCATTAAATATTTTAAAATAAAAATCAAGATAAATTCAGTTTGATTTTCTTCCGCTCCTCGAACAACAAGCAATTTAGTATATTATTCGCCAATGGTCTAATATTTACTATCTTCTATTTAACCATCTTTTTATTTGCAATTTTTTTACTATGTTAATTGTAATTAGAGGATTTTCAATGGTAGCATTGGCACCCTTTGGAGAAACCAATACAATGGGAAAATGGTACCAATAGAAAAAGTCAAAACTACAATGGTACCATTAGGAATATCCCTAAATAAAGTATGAAAACTAATAACATAAAAATATTAAAAATTTACAAATTAAAATAATTATAGATATTAAAAAAAACCGTGCACGGGTTATAAACAAGTACTTAAGAATAAGAGCAAAGATGTTGAGAAAATTAAAATTACATTGATGGAAATATATTTTACTCCATAACAAAATTTCTTACATAAATTACGGTATAAGAAGAAGTTTATAAAATCTAACATAAATTTTAAAATCTATGATTTTTTTCTGAACAAAAATAAACTCTAGTATGATATATTTAAAAAAATTAAAAAAAAAAATGCAACATAATTCCATGTGAATGTCATCAATCAATCAATATATACTTATATAGGAGAAGACGGGGCGGGGAGGTGGCGCATCTAGAATCGCTCCGTTCTATTTTTCTCAATTTTTCACAATTTTTAATTTTAATAATTACAACTTCCTTTATTATTTTCGATTTTGTAGGAAGGAAATTGAAAATTACACTTTTATTATTTGCAAACTTGATAGAACTTTCTTTTATTATTTTCAAACTTGATAGAACTTTCTTTGATTTAGAAAATTACAACTTCCTTATTATTTTCGAATTTGTAGGACTTGATAGAACTTTCTTTGATTTAGAAAATTACAACTTCCTTATTATTTTTGAATTTGTAGGCTTGATAGAACTTTCTTTTATTATTTTCAAACTTGATAGAACTTTCTTTGATTTAGAAAATTACAACTTCCTTATTATTTTCGAATTTGTAGGACTTGATAGAACTTTCTTTGATTTAGAAAATTACAACTTCCTTATTATTTTCGAATTTGTAGGACTTGATAGAACTTTCTTTGTAGGCTTGATAGAACTTTCTTTTATTATTTTCAAACTTGATAGAACTTTCTTTGATTTAGAAAATTACAAATTCCTTATTATTTTCGAATTTGTAGGACTTGATAGAACTTTCTTTGATTTAGAAAATTACAACTTCCTTATTATTTTCGAATTTGTAGGCTCTTATGTTAATAATTGCAATTTTATTTTTTATTATTTTCAATCTTGATAGAACTTTCTTTTATTATTTTCAAACTATAGAACTTTCTTTGATTTAGAAAATTACAACTTTCTTATTATTTTCGAATTTTTAGGACCTTATGTTAATAATTACAATTTTCTCTTTTATTATTTTCAATCTTGATAGAACTTTATTTTATTATTTTCAAACTTGATAAAACTTTATTTTATTATTTTTAAACTTGATAGAACTTTCTTTTATTATTTTCAAACTTTATAGAACTTTTCATTTATAATACTTATTGACTTTTAAACATAATGGATTTCCATGTCATTCACCTTACAAACACCTATAAATTAAAGGTCATTCATAACAAAAAATCTACACCAAAACTTTTTTACATAGCTTCAAATTTTTACAACCATATTTACAATCAATACAACTATGGCCTACACCATATTGGATGCTTTGAACGACAGCAACAATACCTGGATGATAAGAGTACGAGAGTGTGTAGAATGTGGGAATCTGTCAATCCAAATACTGAAGAACTGATCAGTCTTGACATGATTTTGATCGATGAAAATGTTAATAAATCAATATACTTATAACTTATTAGTTTGTCAAATTGTATGATGTTATTAACTTTTCTAAGATATGTTGTATGATAGGAAAATTTGATCCATGCTACGATCCCGAAGATTCTGGTCTCTCGGTTCAAAAATCTTTTAGAGGAAGGCTCCGTGTACAGCATCAAAAATCTGAAAGTTGTTTCAAGTACAAGGAAATATATACCACTATAACATGGGTCTAAATTGCTCTTCATACACATAACGTTGCCTAAGAGATTGGAAGAAGGCTTCGTCAACATATCACTGCATGGATTTCAGTTCATATGTCCGGATATGATTGATGCACGTATTAATGACACCAACATACTCTCAGGTTTTTGATGCAGTAATATATTAGAGTAATATATAAGTAATACTATTCTATAAGTTATAATTCAAACTATCATGTTCTAATATTATTTTTTCTATGATGATTTAGATATTGTGGGCTGCTTAACCTACTTGGGTGGCATTGAAGTTGTCAAAGGCGGTTGGAAAAAAGATATCTCAAAATTGTCACAAATTAGTAAGTTATGCATTATATTAATTTTAATATAACTGTTAATTGTTTTTTATTGTTCTTGTAATTTTATATTACTTCTTTGGTTACCCCAATTTATTTGTTTTACTTATTTAATTTGTTCTAATTTTTTTCTTAAACAGCTCCATCACCAGTACCATAACTTTGTGGGAAAAGTTGGCCGAGATTGTTGATACAAATTTATACAAGGAGGATGGTGAACCCTATATAATAATTGTCACATCTACCCAGATTAAAAAATTTAAAAGTAATTATCTTTATTAATGTTTTTATAATATATAGTTTTAGAAATTCGTATAAAATTGAAATATTACCCCACGCGAAATCTGATGGTAGATTATAAAACTAGATTCCAAGACCTTCGATTTGACTATAAGATCGTTGAAATCGGACTCCGGTAACGCCTTCGAATTTGGATTTGATTACGAAGAACACGAAGAACACGATTCAGAAATTTTAGATATTTAATGATATATTAACTTGGTCATACGCAAAATAATGCACGATACGCCTTTTTATATTTAGCGAAAAATAATACCCCAAACGATATTTTTGGATCGATATTGATCCGATGGATCGTTTTAATACGAATAAATAGAATACACGTTTTACGAGACGATAATTATCCAGAATATATGGATAATCACAAGAATTGTTTAATAATAAATATACGAACCAAAATATCTCTATCACGAATGTTCCCAAATATTTCCCACTTTAACGAATAAAATATTGGTACGAACGATATACCATTTTCCCTTATAATTAGGGAACGAACTAAATTTTCTTTTCGATAATTAAAATAAAACGAAATAAAATGACATCTTTTTTAAAATAATTTCTAATCACCACAAATATTCACATAGAATCCCAATAACAAATATTTGACCATTTAACGAATAACTTGACACATTTAAACAGATAAAACATTTAATAAATTTTGATATGAAAATAAAATTTCATTCAACACCAATTATATTAACACGTAATTTCCCGGATCTTACAACTGAGGGAAGCTCATCCTAGCTCTTTTCCAAATGAGACCTCTCCTGAGAGGCTAGCTGGATTAACTAAAGAGATATGAGATGAGTGAAGGGTTTCGGGCATGAAAGCGCAGCGGAAACATCGTGAAAAACAATAAAAACAGAAACCCTCGGCAGGATCCATGCGAAAAATCGATATTTAATTTGTGAATAGAAGTGTTTACCTTTTAAGAAGCTTTACGATTGGTTGAGAGATAGAGGTCCTTGCCATGATCACCACATATCCCTTTAGCAAGATGTACACCTCTAAACAGTCCACACGAATGTTTGACCGTCCAACGATCCACGGAGATGGTACTAGCCACGAAAACTATTCATGATCTCTCTCTCTCTCTCTCTCTCTCTCTCTCTCTCTCTCTCTCTCTCTCTCTCTCTCTCTCTCTCTCTCTCTCTCTCTCTCTCTCTCTCTCTCTCTCTCTCTCTCTCTCTCTCTGTTAGGATTTATGGGTGATAGCTATGAGACAACTTAACTAGACATTTTACTTACTTAATTTTATTAAGTATGCACATACTGTCATAGCCAGAGTATGTCTTTGTAACCGTTTTTGTTTGCTGCAAATAAGATTCTAGTACATTTTGATAGAAGTTCATTAGTTTGTTCAAGTCTCAAGAAGTACTCAAGATGAACATCAAGAATAAAGATTATTGTCACAGCACTGACAGTAAGGTTACTTGAAGACAGCATGTTGCGAGTCACAACAGTACATTCACTCTGACAGCAACATTGGCGGAAGCCTTCTGACAGCAACTTTACCTTAGCCTGACAGCAAGCTTGGAAATCCTGACAGCACCTTTAGCGGGGATTTCTTACTGTCACCAAAAGCGCATTCCTGTGACAGCAAGCTTAGCCATCAGGATACTGTCATGAAGGGATAACATTTGTATTGGTAAACAATCCAGTCAAACTCGTGACAGTTTGGATGTTCAAGAAACAGGCGTGTTGCAGCATCCCAACACTGTAACAGGTCTGCAAGACTACGACTGAAGCTTGAGAGATCACATGACAAAGCTCACCAATTCTAGAGTATGACAAATCTACATCTACTGAATTGTGTTAGCTTAAAATAGAATGTTTCTAGATTGCTTTGTAATGTATTAATAAGCTGTCTATATAGCAATTTAGGAAAGAATCACGAGCAGGCAAATTGTAAGAAGCTGCCACTTGAAAATGACAGCAGCTTCATAAAGACCCGTGATTGATAGTGATAGGTTTAGTCTACTTAGTCTATCTCTCAATTTATTCTTTGCAATCACTCTCGAGAAACTGAAGCTCAAGAAAAGATACACTTTTTCTTGAGATTGTAGCAACCCATTGCAAAATAAATAAAACATTTATTTTGTGAGAATTACTTGAGTGTCTACTTGTGTTTGCAATTGTTAAACTGATAATCATTAATCTTGGTTTTAGTTTTTGAAACATAGATTGAGTTTTATCAGTATTGCATTCAACCCCCCCCTTCTGCAATAGTCAAGGACCAACAACTGGTATCAGAGCAGACAGATTGTTCAACAAATCTGAGATCATGACAAGTTTGCAGAAGTCAAGTATCATAAAGATTCCAGCTTTTGATAAGGAAAACTACAATGTATGGAAAAGAAAAATCATGTTGTTTATCAAAGCTGCGAATCCATTATACTTGGGAATCCTCCAGAATGGTCCCTTCGTGCCACGTAAAGAAATTGAAGCCTCAACTGTGGACGGCGTTCTTATTCCAGCCTACTGGGTCAACAAATTACCTTCGGAGTTTCTGGAGCCAGAAAAAGAAAAGGTGGCCTTGGATGATTACTTGCAACTCATCTTACTGGATGCTCTCACTTTGGACAAAGCCATGCGTGGGAACGTCATTGGGTGCTCATCAGCCAAGGATATGTGGAATAAGATCGAGCTGCTGTGTGAAGGAAGTGAAGAAGTGAAAGACAACCAGAGACAAATCCTTATCTCACAGTACGAAGCCTTCATGGCAAAGTCAGGAGAAGACCTAACAACAATGTTTGAGAGGTTTAGTAAACTTATGACTGAGCTACAGATTCATGGCAAGTACTATGATAGAAAGGAATTAAATGTCAAATTCTTGCTCACACTTCCTGAGCATCTTGAGCACAAAGTCACTGCCATAAGAGAAGGAAGAAATCTGAACAATATCTCTCTTGAAACTCTATATGGTGTGCTTAAATCATATGAGCTTGAGTTTTTCCAGAAAAGAGCTATTCTAGCTGGATCCAAAGGAAAGATGGCTAATATGTCAGGTGCTTTAGTGGCTCATGTGCCAAGAATCACTCAACCTAGTGAAGAATTTCAAATCACTCAACCTGCTTCAGCACCCTCTCTTAAGATCGAAGAGGTTGTGGATGATGAGGAGAAAGTTGTACTGCAGATAACTGATGTTGAGGATGAAGACTTCTACTCCTTCGAAGAAATGGAAAAGATGGATAATCCAACCACGGCTTACATGGCTAAAAAATTCAAGAACATAAGATTCAGGAGAAACAAGCCATATAAGTCTCAAGGTCAAACATCAAGGTTCATCAAAGGGAACCTCTCCAAAGTTGAAGGTGGTGCCACAAGAGGTGGATACAAAATAGGGATGGTGGACAGATCCAAGTTCAGGTGTTACAACTGCAATGAGCTTTGCCATTTTGCTACTGAGTGCAGAAGGCCAAAGCAGAATCAGAGGATGGATAAAAGGTCAAGTGGACATTTCAAGAAAGGACAGGGAAATGCCTATGTGGCTGAAGGAAAGTGCTGGGATGACTATGATGATGAAGAGGAAGAGGAGTATGTGAACTTAGCACTTATGGCTAAATTTGAAGAGGCCTCCTCTAGCTCTCCAAGTCAGGTACCCTCACTAGTCTTACTTGATATGTCTAAAGATGAATACAAGCAAACTGTTGAGGAATTAAGTGCAAAGATGTTTCATGTTCATACTAGTTTAACTGCAGCTAATGAAGAAATTGCTAGGTTAACTAAATTGAATGAAGAACTCACTTCTGAAAATGATTTGCTTTTGTTAAAGACCAATCGATTAGAATCTTTAACACAGGACAATGCTAAACTGAAAAATGATTTAGTCCGTGCAAAAGAAATTGAGGAGTTTTTAAGGAAAGAAATTAGTGAAAATGAATTCAAGATTAAAGCCTATAGAAACTCATCCAAACAACTTCAGTATTATCATGAGAAACACAGAGGATCAAAAGGTAGGAATAGGTTTTGAATATGGCAAGAGACCTGGTAAGGAAATTGTTAGTCAGGATTGTTCAACTGATACTACTGTCAAACCTCATGTCATTAAGAAACTCAACAAACCAATTTTTAAACCTTCTGAACTTGAGTTTGATGAGGAAGCCATGCTCATCAAGCAACAACTTGATGATGAGGATGAAGGCAATGACAGTACAACAGTTGACAGAAAAGATGCTGTCAAAATCCCCAAGACAGTAACTTTGCCAAACAATCTGACAGAATGTTCCAAAGATGTTGTCAATAATGGAAAGACAGTATCCTCAAAAGATACTGTCAAGAGGGCTTCAAAGACAGCAACTTCCAAACCTACTATCAAGACAGAAGGTATGAAATGTACTGTCAAGAAAAGCTCGACAGCAACTTCAGAACATCCTGTTGACTCAATAACCTACAAGTCTAGAAACAGGAATGGTAAGTTAGGAAATGGCAATGATAATGCTCCTAGAAAACTATGCAATAATTGTGGCTCTTCATATCACCTAACTCATGTTTGTAAGAAACCAAAGGAGGTCAAAAACAATGTGACTCTGCTAGATGGTAACTTACACAGAACCCTCATTATGCATAGACCTATGGTAGTATGTAATAACATTGATTGTATGCCATGCAAGATAACTGCCATGAGTACTTGTTTTAATTTGCCTATTTCATCTTCTGAACAATGTACCTACTTGCAAACTGTTGAGACTTCTGAGCCTACTGGAAACAGTAAGAAGGCCTCATCCACTAAGAAGAAGACCAAGTCTAATTCTAAAGATAAGTGGGTGAAGAAAGGAGTCCAACAGAAGATTCCCGATGTGATGGTTAGAGTTGAAAATGATGATTATGCTTGTGATACTGAAGTGGCTGGACCCAACAAGGATTGGGTACCATATGCCTCTTAAATACAATTTGTCTTGCAGGGTAAGAATAAGGAGCAGGTCACTTGGATCATTGACAGTGGCTGCTCTAGACACATGACTAGTGATAAAACCCTGTTGTCACAATTTGTAGAGAAAGCTGACCCAATCATAACCTTTGGAGACAACAACAAGGGTTACACAGTGAGATATGGTTGTTTGGAAATTGGAAATGTTGTCATAAATGACATTGCAGTTGTTGATGGGTTGAAGCACAACCTGCTCAGTGTCAGCCAATTCAGTGACAGGGGATTCAAGGTTGATTTTGACATGATGGTGTGCAACATTTATCACAAGAAGGATGGAAGCCTTTCTTTGAAAGGAGTAAGAAAAGGAAGCTTGTTTGTTGCTAACTTAAGATCAACAAAAAAGGACAAGATTTACTGTTTTTACAGTAAAGCTACTGTTGGTGACATTATGCTTTGGCACAGGAAACTCTCACACCTCAACTTCAAAACAATGAATACGCTGATGAAGAAGGAACTAGTGAGAGGACTACCTCAACAGGAATTCTGTCAAGAAGGACTGTCAAATGGGAAAACTGAAGAAAGCTGTGCATAGATCAAAGCAAGTCAACACCAACACTGAACCACTCAAACTAATTCACATGGATCTCTTTGGACCAGAAAATGTTCCATCATTAGCCAAGAAAAGATATGCATTATTTATGGTGGATGACTATTCTAGGTATACTTGGGTGAAGTATCTAGAATCAAAAGATGAAGCAACTCAAGTCATCATTGATCACTTATGAGTTCTTGAAAGAGCTCCAAATGCCAAAGTTCAAATAATAAGGAGTGACAATGGGACTGAGTTCAGAAATGCCACTCTGGGTAATTTCTGTAAAGATGAAGGAATTGTACAACAATTTTCTGCTGCAAGGACTCCTCAACAGAATGGAGTTGTGAAAAGGAAGAATAGGACTCTCATTGAAGCTGCCAGAACTATGCTTCATGATGCAAAGTTACCTACATACTTCTGGGTAGAAGCTATCAACACAGCCTGCTACACACAGAACAGAACCTTGATCAACAAGACTCATGGGAACACTCCTTACTATCTGCTCAATGGAAAGAAACCTACTGTCAAGTATTTTCATGTGTTTGGAAGCAAATGTTTCATGATGAAAGACAACCATGAAAAGAAAGGGAAATTTGACACCAAAGCTTTTGAAGGAATTTTCATGGGGTATGCTTTAGAAAGGATTGCCTATAGAGTCTATCTTTTGGAACACAGAATCATAGATGAAAGTATGAATGTCACATTTGATGAAACCAAGTTTCCTGGACTGCATGAAGAAGGTCAGATGCAGATTCTTAGGTTTGAGAATCAAGGATACTTGGAGGAAGAAGAAGTTGTTGATGAAGAACCTACTTTCACTCAAACTGTTGAAACATAAAAGGATGCTGTCATTGAAAATAATGTCAATCAAACTCCAGCCCAGTCACAGACCATCACATGAAATACTCAAATTGATGGTGACTCTGGAGACATTGAAGAAAATGGTGGAGACAATTGCCCTGGTGAAGATTCAGTTCCTCAATTTGAAGTTATTGTCTAAAATCAAACAAGGAGCTTACCCAAAACCATTAGGTAGAACATGGATCACTCAAATGATCTAATAATTGGAGATCCCTCTTCTGGGGTGAGGACCAGGAACAATGTTTCTGCTGACAGCATGTTTTCTTATTTTCTTTCTCAAATGGAGCCTAAAGCAATTGATGAAGCATTGTTGGATTCTGATTGGGTGATTGCTATGCAAGAAGAACTCAACCAGTTTGAAAGAAACAATGTTTGGAAGTTGGTTCCAAGACCAAGAGGAAAGTCAGTTATTGAGGCAAAGTGGGTTTTCAGAAACAAACTGGATGAAAATGGAAATGTGACTAGAAACAAGGCAAGGCTAGTAGCTAAAGGTTACTGTCAATAGGAAGGGATAGATTATGATGAGACATTTGCACCTGTTGCCAGACTTGAACCTATCAGGATTTTCCTAGCCTTTGATGCTCACTGTAATTTCAAGGTGTTCCAAATGGATGTCAAAAGTGCTTTTCTAAATGGAGAGTTGGAGGAAGAAGTGTATGTTGAACAGCCACCTGGATTTGAAGATGCTAAGATGTATGATTTTGTGTATAAGCTGTTCAAGGCACTTTATGGATTGAAACAAGCTCCAAGAGCATGGTATGATACCCTCTCTGCCTTTCTTTTGGAAAACCATTTTACAAGAGGTGTAGTAGATAAGACCTTATTCTACAAGAATCATGGCAAAAACATCATTTTGGTTCAAATTTATGTTGATGATATCTTTTTTGGTTCATCAAATGAGAAGCTGTGTGAGAAGTTTTCATCTCTAATGAGAAATAAGTATGAGATGAGCATGATGGGAGAACTGTCATTCTTCCTGGGTTTACAAGTTCTTCAGAAAGATGATGGAATCTTCATTTGTCAAGCAAAATATGTCAAGGAACTTCTCAAGAAGTTCAACTTGGAAGATTCATCACCTGCCAAGACTCCTATTTCTACCTTAACTAGTCTGGATCTAGATTCCAAAGGAAAGAAAGTGGACTCTAGTGCATACAGAGGCATGGTTGGATCCCTTCTTTATCTAACTGCTAGCAGACCTAACATAATGTTTGCTACATGTCTCTGTGCAAGGTTTCAAGCTGATCCAAAGGAGTCACACTTGGTAGCAATCAAGAGAATTTTTAGATACCTTAAGGGCTCTCCTAATCTGGGCCTTTGGTATCCTAAAAACACTGGATTTGAGCTAGTGGGGTATTCTGATTCAGATTATGCTGGATGTAGGATTGACAGAAAAAGCACTACATGAAGCTGTCAATTTCTTGGTGGAAGATTGGTATCCTGGTTCAATAAAAAGCAACACTCAGTTTCTACATCTACTGCAGAAGCTGAATACATTGCTGCTGGAAGTTGCTGTGCACAAATCTTGTGGATGAAGAATCAACTGTTGGATTATGGCTTAGTGTTAAATAATATTCCTATCTACTATGACAACACTAGTGCCATAGCCATCTCAGACAATCCTGTTCAAGACTCTAGAACTAAGCACATTGATATCAGACATCATTTCATAAGAGAGCATGTTGAAAGAGGAACTGTGAAGTTGATCTATGTGCCCACAGAAAAGCAACTTGCAGACATTTTTACAAAACCACTGGATGAAGCAACCTTCAACAGGTTGGTAAGTGAAATGGGAATGCTAAATCTGGTATGTTAACTTACTAGTTTTTCATTCTATTATTCAAGTGAAGCTTGTGACAGTAACATCTTCAGAAGTCTCTATATGTTTTCGACAGCACATTTACTTTGACTTTGCTAGAATTGAACTTTGTGCTAGTCTTGTACTTGAAAGTTGATTTTTGTATGACACTAACTTGCATGTTTGTTAAAATTGATATTGGTCAAGGATTCTCCTTAATTGGTCAGTTTTGCCTTGATTGTTGTATTAGTGGTAGACATCACTTAATTGCAATATGAGGTAGTTGTATGGGTATTCCAAACTGTTGACCGTTTACATCCCTCTTAACCTAGTATGCCTATAAAATGAATCTTAGGCCATATTAGTGAATCATTTGGAAAAAGGGTAAAATGGAAAACAAAGTAGGAATTGAGTACAGGCCTAAGCCTTGTGGTAGTGAACCCTACAATGAAGAGGTAGAAGCACTGTTTGATGAGTTATGGGATATCCTCGATGAAGAAGAGGAAAAAGAACTTGCAGCCAAGGCCGCTGAGGAGGCTAAGGTGCAAGAAGAGGAAAAAGAGTTTCAAACACTCCTCAAGGAAGAAGGAACCTCAGAAGAGATAGTTAGGGCAGAAGTACTAGAATTGGTTAAGAAAGACTGTACTGATTAGTTTATCTCACCAATTGTAGCTTTTTCCTTTCTTCATTTAATTTAATCAATAAAACTTCTCTTTCTGCTGTTTCCATTTTCTTCCTGTGTGTATTGCTTAATTGCTTAACTGGTTGAATGCTATTATGAATGACTAAATGTTTAATTGGTGACTCCTCAGTTAAAGTTTTTAATCATAACAGTTTCAATTAAAAGTCCTGACAGTTGTTGTTTTCCCGAAAAGGTTGTTGTCATATAGAAAAGTTGCTGTCACAATTCTTTGACAGCTAACTTCTCGACAGCAGTAAACAACCTTCTGTCATGACTCATAAAAGATACTGGCATATGAGAACTTAACGATGACAGTAAGTTTTGCGCGTAATGTTTCTGTCACGCAAAACATGTTGTCATCACACCAAAGTTACTGACACGGTTGTTTTGAGCGCACATGTTACTATCAAATTAGTGGACCGTTAAAATTGAACACACGTCCTTCACGAGGAGAGAGAAATTAGCCAGTAACCCACGTGACTACTAAGTGGGTTAAGACACGATTTCACTTTCCACTTTGTCAGTTAAACGCTTGAACTTCCCTCTAAATTCATCAAACATTCAACTGTTCTCAAAAAGCAAACACAATACTCACCTTTCTCTGATCTCCAAGCAATTCATCTGTTACCTTCTCTCTTATTCTTCTCTCAAGCAAAACAAATGGCCCCCAAACAATCAATTTCACAAACTAACTTTGCTGGCATCTATTCTCCAAGTGATGTTGGTGAGGGTTTCAAAGGGCTTGTTTATTTCATGAATAAGTCTTATCTTGGGTATGCAATTACCTCCACTCTTGTTGTTGACCTAGACAGGATTGAAAATTTCTGGGAGACAGCCGTTGCTCAAGAAGATGGTGACATCTCCTCTATTCAGTTCAAAATCAAGGAGCACAGCTACTCTCTCACTCGGCTCTGGGAATTGTGCTAGAACCAGGAAAGGATTATGTTGAGCTTGTTAGTGATGAGACCCTAAAGAAGCTCTTCTTGAAGATTGGGTACTCTGGCCCTATTCTTGAAGAGGGAACAACAAAATGGTACCCTTCTGGTGAAATGGACAGGAAATATCTCCGCAAAGAGTGGAGTATGGTGTTTGATGCTATGGTGAAAGTGTTCTCTACCAAGACCACGGGATGGAATAAGATTCCCACCTACATCAAGAAGCTCACTCACTCTCTTGTTCATGGGTACAAAGTGGATGTTGGAAAGCTGCTCATGGCACACTTCAAGGCTGCCATAGGTAAGAAGGTAAACATCTAACCTCGCTTTTTAATGTTGTGCATCAATTCTTTATGTGACTTTGATGAGAATGCCCCTCGTTTGGAGGTGTGCCCTGTACTAAAAAGAAACACTCACACAACTCTCACCTCACAGAATTTGAATGCACATATTCCACTATGTTTCACCAAACACATGGTTGATCAAGTGACTGACCATGATTTTCCATTACCGTCTGGTTTTGATACCTTCACTATTGAGAATGAGACTGCATTAGACCCCAATTCAGTCAACCCTCATTCTGCCCCATACACTCAGCCTAGGTTCTCTAGACTTCCCAAAGGGCAGAGGCTAGCCTTACAAGAAACCAGAAAAAGGCTCCTAGAGACTGGTGGTAGTGGTAGTGTTGAGAGTCAAGAGGGAGTTCCTGCACCTAGTGCAGCAAATTAGGAAGGTAGTCCCACAGAACCCACAGTGGTTCCTCCTGAGCCTAAGAAGAAGAGAGCTAAGAGGACCAAAACCACTGTCAGCCACCCTGCAGTCTCCCAAAAGACTATAGAGGAAACAAGGGACATAAACTCCTCCCTAGATGTGCCTTCTCTACAAGGGACATCTATTGAAATTGGTCTGTCTCCCAAGGCAACCTGTAAAGAGTCTGCACAACCTCATGTTCCAACTCATGAGGAGCCTCCACTTGCAGAAACACACATGGAGTCAGGACACTGTGAGGATTTCACTTCCCCTGTTGATACTTCTCAAGTTACATCTGAGAAGCAGCCACTATTCTCTTCTCTACTTTCACCTTCTTCCTTCCCTACACATTCATTTGTTTCTTCTCTACAACCTAGAGAGGGGGACAGTCCCAACCCTTCAGGTTTTGATCATCCATCTTCACTCATGGATGAGCACCCATCAAGTGGTCCACAAGAATCCATTTCTTAAAGTGAGATGGACACCACTCCTTCAAACACTGAGAAAGAGCAAAGTACAACTCTGCTAGAAAATGAAACAGCCAGTACTTTGTTCAATCTCCAAGGAGCATCTTACCTCAGGGAAGATGCTGTCACAACCCAAGTTGCTGTCAAAGACACTGTGGATGTTGCTGTCACAGGTGATTCTGCTGTCAAGGACTCAGTTAAAGTTGCTGTCACAATCAAACCTGCTGTCCACGTTGCAGTGGAACCTACTGTCGATATTCCAACTGACAGTAACATTCATGGCAAAGCTCCTGTCTCCTCTACACAGCCTGACTTTGATGCTGTACTTCTTGAGGATGTCTCTGATGATGATGTGCCACTATCTCAGTTCTTAAAGGTACATTCTAAACCATCTATTTCATTGCATGATAGTACTGCTCATACCCATGCATCTAGGGTGAGTGAGGGTGTGCAAAAGAAAAGAGAGATAAAAGAAAAGAGAGGTGAACATCAAAATGAGAGGCAGCCAAATGAGCTGGCAAAAGGTGAGGGACTTGAGCATGTCCAGAGTGAAATTGAGGGAGCCACACATGTCCAGGCCTTAGGCCATGAGATTTCTTTTGTGAGGAGTGATGAGATCACACAGAAAAACACTGAGAGTGTGAGAACCCCCACAGCCTCCAAGCCCCAATCTTTTCCTTCACCCCCAAGAAGGTTAAGATCAGGTGGCCCCTCTAAATCTTCCAGGTTGTATGCTCTAGAGAACAGATGTCTGTCCATGGAACTCAAAATTGACAGCATTTCTACCATGGTGGCCTCTGGTTTTTCTACCATTCAGGAAGCCATTCAAGCTCTATCTGCGAATCTTGGTGTTGCCAACTTACCTAAATGGGAGACAAAGGTAAGATCAGAATCTCAAAAGGCAAAATAGGGAACATAAGGTATCCCCAAACAGGATGTTTCTCAGGGGGAGCCTGGCTCAAAGAAGGCTTCAAGGAGTGAGGGGGAGCCTGGAACTAAAGGAAGGTCAGTGCCTTCCAAGAGAAAAGGGGGAACTCAAGGAGATTCAGGAAGTAAGGGGGAGCAAATGCAAGAAGCTGAAATTCTCTTTGAATATGAGATAGCTGGAGAAAAAGTTCTAATGTCCATGGAAACCCTGGAATCTATGCAAAAGGTTGTTTCTTCCAAGCACCCAATTCTTCCTCCTGTGACAATAAGAGAGCCAACTCCAACTCCAAAGGAGAGTGCTCTTGAAAGGCAATGGAGAGAAAAGGAGGAGCAGAACAAGTTGGGAAAAGGGAAAGACAAGATGCCTGAATACATCCTGTCTGGAAACACATGGAGTGAAGGATCAGAGTTCAGCCAAGAAGATGCTAATGCTCTAATGGCTGACTACAGGGAAAGTACTCTTAAGAATCATGATGAAGACTTCTACAAGGTAGTTGATGAAGCTATGAAGGAGCCTAGCAGAAGATTGAGTAACTGCTCAACTTTGCTAAAGGAGAAAATCACCAGTGTATGTGTAAAGATCAATGAAGAAAAGAGGTGGGCTATTGATGTGTACTTAAACACTGGAATATCCATGTTCATTACTATGCAGCTGCTGCAGAGTCTTCCAGTAAGAGTGCTAACAGTAATGAAGAACAAAATCACAGCAAACCATACAGCCTTCAATGAGATCTTGCAAATGCTGAGTTTAATTTCAGAAAAACTCCCAGAAGTCTACACCAATCCATTTTGTGTCTACTATGCAGGTACCACCAAAAGTGGTAGCAAGAGATGTGCATACATGAGTCTAGGAGGCACTTCAACAATGGAGTCAAAGTCAATCTTAAAGGTGTTAAACATGATTCTCAACTCCAAATCCAACAAGGAAAGAGTTCTTGCTGTCAAAGTAATTTATGACTTGCTGGTAAAAAGGGACAAGGGACTGAGCTCTACTATGAAGAAGATGATCTCCAAAGAAATCTCCAACATAGCTGAACAAGGAGAAAGCTGCTCTTATGAGGTTCCTCATGATGATGATGAGTTGGATGGTAGTGGAGGAACTGGAGAAGCAGGAAATGCTAGTGGAAGTACCTCTGGGAATGTTGGATCAAAGTCCCAGGAGGAAAATAAGGAAGAAGCTCTTGTATAAGAAAAGGAAGATGCTGAAGCAACAGAAGAAGAAGAGTTAGTAATTTTTGAAGCTTTGGAGGCAAATATCTTAAGATGTGCCATTGACAATATAAATACTGAAAAAGATACTGTCACCAGAGAAGCTATCACAGAAGAAACTGTCAAGAAAGATACTGTCATGGAGGACAGTGTCGACAAAGATGCTGTCAAAGAAGGGATCGAGCCTACTGTCAAGCCAAAGAGGACAAAAACCTTGGCAAAGGCCTGGTTCTCTAGACAGGAACCTGAACCTGGGGAGACTTCAAAAACAATAAAAGGAAAACACAAGTACCCAGGAAAGGAGAAAGCCACTGGACTTGGCAGAAACTTGAAGAAGCCTATCCAATCAAAACTCTACAGCTCTCTGGATCTTTTGGAAAAGGAAGCTGATCAAATCAAGAGCGTCGAGGTAAAGTTGGATAACAACAATGAAGCAACTGAATATATTCTTTGGTTTGATGCATCAAGACTTGTGAAGGTCAAAAAGGACTTTTCCATGGAAGTGTCATCATATACTGTATCAGCAACTCTTTCAATGGAAAGGAGAACAGAAACAAGGAGAGTTGAATACTTCTACTTGGTAAGGATGGTCAATCTAATGCAAGGTTATGACAACGTTCCTGAAAGTGTCATGAACCATGTGTTGGCATACAAAGCCCTGAGGGATGAAGAATTCTATCAGAAGTTTGGAGAATGGTCACTATATGATGATAATGAAATTGCTCACTTACTTGAATATTCTGATGAAGAAATGGCTGAGTATGAAGATGATGTTCCTAAAGAAGTGGTACAAACCCAACCAAGTCAAGAAGAATCCTCAGAGCCTACAGAAAGAGAATCCACTGAAGATACATAAGACACATTCTTGGGTAAAAGCAGAGAAGCCAACAGGATGGAAAGTGAAGGACCCAATTACCAATCTTGTATGCTTGACAATCCTCTGAGAATCAAGTTCATATGGGAAGAGATTCCAGTAAGAAGCTTTCACAAACTTAGAACCAGTGCACTGAAAGACTTACTTTTCCTGGTGATTGGATCAATTCATCCATTGGAACAACAATGCTCTTCTGAGATAGAGAACATAATTCAAGCAAGAAAGGGTGAAGACTCAAAGCTGGATAGGTCAAGGAGAAAAACTCTGAATACATACCCTGGAAGCAGATTCAAAGACTTTAATGGTACACTGAAGTTCAAAACTCATGCTTTTGGCAAAGAGTTATGGTTGGATCTTCAGGATAGCTATGAGACAACTTAACTAGACATTTTACTTACTTAATTTTATGAAGTATGAACATACTTTTACAGCCAGAGTATGTCTTTGTAACCGTTTTTGTTCGCTGCAAATAAGATTCTAGTACATTTTGATAGAAGTTCATTAGTTTGTTCAAGCCTCAAGAAGTACTCAAGATGAACATCAAGAATAAAGATTACTGTCACAGCACTGACAGTAAGGTTACTTGATGACAGCATGTTGCGAGTCACGACAGTACATTCACTGTGACAGCAACATTGGCGGGAGCCTTCTGACAGCAACTTTACCTTAGCCTGACAGCAAGCTTGGAAATCCTGACAGCACCTTTAGCAGGGATTTCTTACTGTCACCAAAAGCGCATTCCTGTGACATCAAGCTTAGCCATCAGGATACTGTCATGAAGGGATAACATTTGTATTGGTAAACAATCCAGTCAAACTCGTGACAGTTTGGATGTTCAAGAAACAGGTGTGTTGCAGCATCCCAACACTGTAACAGGTCTGCAAGACTACGACTGAAGCTTGAGAGATCACATGACAAAGCTCACCAATTCCAGAGTATGACAAATCTACATCTACTGAATTGTGTTAGCTTAAAATAGAATGTTTCTAGATTGCTTTGTAATGTATTGATAACCTGTCTATATAGCAATTTAGGAAAGAATCACGGGCAGACAAATTGTAAGAAGCTGCCACTTGAAAATGACAGCAGCTTCACAAAGACCCGTGATTGATAGTGATAGTTTTAGTCTACTTAGTCTATCTCTCAATTCATTCTTTGCAATCACTCTCGAGAAACTGAAGCTCAAGGAAAGATACACTTTTTCTTGAGGTTGTAGCAACCCATTGCAAAATAAATAAAACATTTATTTTGTGAGAATTACTTGAGTGTCTACTTGTGTTTGCAATTGTTAAACTGATAATCTTTAATCTTGGTTTTAGTTGTTGAAACGTAGATTGAGTTTTATCAGTATTGCATTCAACCCCCCCCCCCCTTCTGCAATAGTCAAGGACCAACACACACACACACACACACACAGACACACACACACACACACTCACACACTCTCTCTCTCTCTCTCTCTCTCTCTCTCTCTCTCTCTCTCTCTCTCTCTCTCTAGCCTCTCCAAGTTGTAGAACTACTAGGGTTTTTTAATAAAAACGAATTGCAAGAGTAACCCTGAAATTATACATCATTATGTATTTATAGGGAGAAGAAATCTGGGCTTAACCCTAATCAGAGCGGGCTTCTAAAACCCAGTCCAATTCTGAGTTATATATTATTAAATTTGAATTATAATCTGATTAATCAAGTCCTACTTAATTAATCTAATAATTCAAAGTAATAATAATGTTTTATTTAAATTCGTAATTTAAATAAAGCTCCATTTAAAACATTCTATGTGTGTGACTCTTTAGGTTATTATTAAGTTGGCAATAATTTTAATATCTAATATAAAATTATAAACAATGAGCGGCATCTAGTAATGCATCATTGCTACCCAAGTAATAATAATAATTGGTGATTCAATTAAACCTTTCGTGAATAATGTTCCATGTAATATAATCCTTTTAACCTTATGTTAGATATAATTGCTGATGATTATTTATCAGTGTTTAAGCAACAGGTACTCATCAGAGTTTATGCTAGAAGCCAGTCAGAGTTTGATAAAGTCTGACGGGATGAGAGTTTATTTAGCTGTCGGTGCTGACATTGAAGATTCTAGAAGCAATATATCTTGAAGATGGAAAGAAGCAAGATATATTGAGATAGCTAAAGAAACGGGACAGAAGACAGAAGCAATCCTAAATTGATATAAATTGTATAGCTAATTTATAGGAATATCAATTAGAGATTGATTATGTAACTGTGTATTATATAAACACAGATAGGTTAACCCTAAAAGGGATGCGAATACTGAATACATTATTCTTGTAACCTAGCAGCTTTCTGTGATATTTTACATCACTGAGAGAAGAGTTATTTAATATAATTCAGTTTATTGTTCATAAATAGAGTTCTTGATTGTTATTCTCATACATATATTGATTATATATTGTGTATTCGGCCTAACAATTGGTATCGAAGCCAAGGCTGTTTAATATATACAGTTTATTGATCTAAAACACATATATAATCATGACTGAAAACTCTCAGGAAGGTTCTATTCCTCAAAAGGTTCAATCTGCTTCTGTAAGTCGATATGAGTCAATCAGGGTTCCAATGCTCAAACCAGTGGAATATCCAATATGGAAGGTTAAGATGACCATGTTTCTAGAAGCCACAGATCCAGAATACCTTGATAGAATCTATGATGGTCCTCATATGCCAACTAAACTGTCTCCTGTAGTTGCTGGTCAAGAACAAAAGACTGTTCCGAAGGAAAAGAAAGATATGACTCCTGAGGACATCTCATCAATTGCGAAGGATGCAAAAGTTAGACATCTTCTTCATAGTGCCTTAGATAATGTCATGTCTAACAGAGTTATTGGTTGCAAGACTGTCAAAGAAATCTGGGATGCTTTAGAAGTCAGGTGTCAAGGAACAAGTGCTATAAAGAAGAACAGGAAGACTATTTTAACACAGGAATATGAACACTTTGACTCTAGATCTGATGAAACTTTGACAGATACATATGACAGATTCTGTAAATTGTTGAATGATTTGTCTCTTGTTGATAAAGAATATGATCTTGAAGAGTCAAATCTCAAGTTTCTACTATCTCTACCTGAAAAATGGGATTTAAAGGCAACATCAATAAGAGATAATTATGATCTTGCAGAAACAGATCTTGATGAAATTTATGGGTTGCTTAAAACTCATGAACTTGAGATAGAACAAAGAAACAGAAGGTCTGGAAAGAAGACAAAATCTGTAGCTCTCAAAGTTGAAGAAAAACTCATGAAGAAAGAAACATCAAAGAAGAAAGCTAAGGGAAAAGCTTTGGTCATAAACTCTGAAAGTGAGTCATCAAACTCTGATGGTGATTCAAACTCTGATGCTTCTTCTGAATCTGAGGATGATGAAGAACAACTTATGCAAATGGCTGCTTTGATGGTGAAAACCTTCAAGAAGATGGGTTTTAAGAACTTCAAGAAGGGAAAAAGATTCTCGAGGAAAGATTCAAACTCTGAAAGAAAGAGTTTCAGAAAGTCTGAAGGAAGAGATACCAAGTATAGAAAGAAAGACAAGTCTGAGATCCAGTGCTACAAGTGTAAAGAGATGGGTCATTATGCTCCAGAGTGCAAGAAAGGAAAATCTGAGAAAACACTCATCACTAAAGGAAAAGACTGGGCAGACACTTCAGATTCTGATGAAGATGTCAGCTATGCTCTTATGGCAACTGTTGAAGATAAATCTGAGACATCTGAGAATAAGGTACCCCTAACAACTTATGCTTATGATATTGATAATATATCTGAATTGAGAATTTATCTTAAAAGCATACATGTTAGTTATAGAGATCATACTTTAGAAAATGAGAGAATTAAATATGAGAATCTTAAGCTTAAAGAAAGAAATAAATTTCTTGAAGAAGAGCTTGTTAACATGCAACAAGTTCAAAAGGAAAGAGATGATGCTGTTTATGTTGAGCAAGAATTGTTAAAGAGATTTAGACAACTAGAATCTGATTTGGAAAAAGAGAGGAAGGTAATTAAAACCTGGACTAATTCTGGAAAAGACACACATCAAGTTTTTCAAACAGATACAGTTGGGTTAGGTTACTGTGAGGAAGATGAACTAAGGTTTAAAGATAAAGTTAAAGTTAAACCACAACTTAAACCTGTGAAATTTGTTTCTGAATCTAGTAAGCAAACCTTTGTACTTGAAACAGAAGCTGTTAAAGAATCAGTAAAAACTTGTTTTAAACAGGTGAATGTTGGTTTAATGACAGAGAAACAATTCAAGTATAAGCTCAAAGAGGTAAAGTCTGTTGAAAAACAGAAAGTGTCCAAGAAGAATAGGAATGGAAAAGTAGGCATTAATAAAAGAAATGATTATCTGCCTAATTCTGATGCTCCTAGAAAGACATGTCATAGTTGTGGTAGTACTAACCATCTTGCAAGTTTCTGCACGAAAAACAAAGATATTAATTCTTTACCCTCCAAGTCTGGAGTGAAGAATGATTTTGTTAGGGTTACACCACAGACTTTATGCACACACTGTGGGAGCACTTGGCATTCCATTTATACTTGTAAGAGCTATCATGCCATTTATCACAACTATTATGAGTTAAAACCCAACTTGAAATGGGTTAGAGCAAACTCTGCAAGTGTAAAGTCTGACACAGTTAGCTCAAACTCTATTGAAAGTTTTTCCGCTGCAAAAGCTAACTATGTTAAGAAAGCCAAAGGATCCAAGAAAGTCTGGATCCTTAAATCTAACTCTTTGTAATTGTTTGTGATTGCAGGGCATAAGGGAAAGTACCCTCATCTTGGACAGTGGATGTTCAGGACACATGACTGGAAATAAAGCCCTGCTATCAGACTATGAGGAGAAGGCTGGCCCAAAAGTTTCCTATGGAGATGGCAACATAGGACGTACTATGGGATATGGCAATATCAATCTTGGAAGTGTCATCATCACAAATGTAGCTCTTGTCCCAGGACTCAAGCATGATCTGCTATCTGTGAGTCAAATATGTGACAGAGGATATCATGTAGATTTTCAACCTGAATACTGTGAGGTTGTTTGTAAGTCTACAGGGAAAGTTGTTCTAGTTGGACACAGACGTAACAATATCTATGAAGCAAGTTTGGTAACAAACTCTGAAGGAAAAGCTGTGTGTTTGTCTGCAAAAATGTCAAATGAAGAGAGTTGGAAATGGCATAAGAAGCTCTCTCACCTAAACTTGAACAACATCAATGAGCTAATTCGAAAAGATCTTGTAAGGGGACTTCCAAATTCAATACTCAGCTTAGATGGTCTGTGTGATTCTTGTCAAAAGGCCAAGCAAAGGAAGTCATCTTTCAAGAGTAAGTCTGAATCTTCAGTTGTGGATCCTTGTCATCTTCTTCATGTTGATCTATTTGGTCCAGTCAATATAATGTCTCTTGGCAGAAAGAAATATGCTCTTGTCATTGTTGATGAGTACACTAGGTACACTTGGGTGTATTTCTTAGCAAAGAAGGATGAAACTGCTTTAACTCTGATGGATCATGTAAAGCTATTGGACAAAGGATCACAGTATAAAGTGAAAATTATCAGGAGTGATAATGGTACTGAATTCAGAAATGCAATAATGGAAGAATTTTGCAAAGAAAGAGGAGTGAAACAAGAATTTTTTGCACCAGGGACTCCACAGCAAAATGGTGTAGTTGAAAGAAAGAACGGAACCTTAATCGAAGCCGCCAGAACAATGCTTGAAGAAGCAAAATTGCCAACTTATTTCTGGGCAGAAGCTGTTCAAACTGCTTGTTTTACTCAGAATGCAACACTGATCAACAAGCATGGGAAAACACCATATGAGATGGTGAAAGAAAAGAAGCCAAATTTGAAATATTTTCATATTTTTGGATGCAAGTGTTTTGTGTTGAAAACTCATCCTGAACAGTTGACCAAGTTTGACTTAAAAGCTGATGAAGGAATTTTTGTTGGATACCCACTGTCAACTAAAGCATTCAGAGTTTACAATCTGAGAACTAAAGTGATCATGGAATCTATACATGTGTCATTTGATGACAAGAAGATAATTGGAATAGAAGATGAAGATTATCATGATCAACTTCGATTTGAAAATGAAGATCTAAACTCTGTTGATGTAAACTCTGACGAAGCAAATCCGACAAACTCTGATGAAGCATACTCTGAACCTCTACTGGTAAACACTGAGGGAGTTTCTCTGACAGAACAAAATAGAGAACCAGTTGAGGGGGAGCGTGAAGATACTTCAGCAACATCTCAAAATGATGACTCAAATTCTGAAAATGAGTCAGCTGAAGAATCTATCCCAAACTCTGAGTCATACACTGAAAATCCAAACTCTGAGCAGTTCAATTCAGGGGGAGCCTCAGAGAATGCAAATGGTCAAGAAGAAGATCAGGAAAGCATGGATCAAGGGGGAGGATCTAATGAAAATAGAATCCAATTACCTACAACAAGAAGGTGGACACAAGCTCACACACCTGACTTGATAATTGGAGATCCAGAAGCTAGTGTGAGAACTAGAAGTGCTACAACTAATGAATGTCTGTTTCATGCATTCTTGTCTCAAACTGAGCCCAAGAAAGTGGAAGAAGCTCTTCAAGATGCAAACTGGATAACAGCTATGCAGGAAGAGTTAAATGAATTTGAAAGGAATGAAGTATGGACCCTTGTACCACGACCCAAAAACAGATCTATTGTTGGTACAAAGTGGGTTTTCAGAAACAAAACAGACAGTGATGGAGTGATTACAAGGAATAAGGCTAGACTTGTGGCTAAAGGCTATTCACAGCAGGAAGGAATTGACTATGATGAAACCTTTGCTCCAGTTTCTAGATTGGAGGCAATAAGGATTTTTCTGGCCTATGCTGCTCACAAGAAGTTTAAAGTCTTTCAGATGGATGTGAAAAGTAATTTTCTTAATGGGAAACTTGAAGAAGAAGTGTTTCTTGAACAACCACCAGGGTTTGTAGATCCCAAGCATCCAGATTATGTCTACAGGCTTGACAAGGCATTATATGGACTAAAGCAGGCACCTAGAGCATGGTATGAAACTCTAGCTCAATTTCTTTTAGAAAGTGGGTTCACTAGAGGTACAATTGACAAAACCTTGTTCTATTTTAATTCTGGTGATGATTTGCTGTTAGTTCAAATCTATGTGGATGACATCATTTTTGGGTCTACTAATGATAAACTCTGTAAGAAGTTTGCAAAGCTTATGCAGTCAAGATACCAAATGAGCATGATGGGAGAGCTTAGTTATTTTCTAGGCTTACAAGTAAAGCAAACAGATGATGGGATTTTTATCAATCAAGCAAAATATACCAGAAATCTTCTCAAGAAATTTTGTATGCTTGATAGTTCATCTGCAACAACTCCTATGGCTACTGCAACAAAGCTAGACAAAGACACAGGAGTTTCAGTAGATATTACAAAATACAGAGGCATGATAGGGTCTCTTCTTTATCTTACTGCAAGTAGACCAGACATCATGTATGCAACATGTCTTTGTGCAAGATTTCAAGCAGATCCCAGAGAGCCTCATCTAACAGCTGTGAAGAGAATTTTCAAATATCTCAAAGGAACCATAACCCTTGGTTTGTGGTACCCTAGAGAGTCAGAGTTTAAATTAATTGGTTACTCTGATGCAGATTTTGCAGGCTGTAAGATAGACAGAAAAAGTACAAGTGGAAGCTGTCAATTTTTAGGTGACAGATTAGTTTCTTGGTACAGCAAGAAACAGAAATCAATTTCCACATCCACAGCAGAAGCAGAGTATATTGCTGCTGGTAGCTGTTGTGCACAGATTTTATGGATGAAGAATCAATTGCTGGATTATGGATTAAGGTACTCTAAAATACCTATTTTCTGTGATAATCAAAGTGCTATTGCTATGACATGTAATCCAGTACAGCATTCCATGACCAAGCACATCAGCATAAGGTATCATTTTATCAGGGAACATGTGGAAGAAGGAAATATTGAGCTTCATTTTGTGTCTACAGACCAACAGCTTGCTGATATTTTCACTAAGCCTTTGAGTGAAGCTATCTTTACAAGACTGGTAAATGAACTTGGAATGGTCTCTGGTTTTGACTAGAGATACTGGTTAGACTCAAAATCTATACTTCTGTGATTTGTTGCTCATGATTCTTTGCATATGTTAACTGTCATTCATACCAGTTTGTCAAACTCTGAAATCATACTCTGTTAAGTCATACTCTGTCAGTTAAACTCTGATGCTAAACTATGATGTTAAACTCTGATTGTGATTTTGTCTGAAACACATGGACCGATGAAGAAAATTGTATGAAGCATTATTCTCAGTAAGTAATCATGAATCCTTCTGAGTGATATAAATTCTGATTTCAAAATGTGCAGAAATTTTATCCACAGTATGATACTGTCTCTATATTTATAGCATCTCTTAGTTCATTGATCCTATACACTGAGTCTGTATTAGCTGTTTGCACTTTCTCTCATAAATTAATTGTATTAACTGATGAAAAGTCTAAACTCTGATAATTAGTTTCTAATATTTCACCCTCATGTCAAAAGATGCAAAAATATGCATAAATTCCTTTGAGATCATGTTGTGCCTAGGACGACCCATGAACTTATTGTATGAAATAAGGGCTAAATTTTTTGATTTTTGGTGACTAGTGCCAACCACTGATTACTGGGAAAAAAAAATCGAAGGGGGTGAAAATAATAAATTTATAGGTACAGAGTTTAGATGATATCAGATTTTGTATTATACATGAGAGTTTGAGCAACTAGTTTTTACTGATTTATTTTGTGGATTTTATGCACTTTGAGATGATCTAAATATTTATATTCAGTAAACTCTGCTAAGTCACACACAAATATTCACATCTGTACAGTTTGTGAAAAGAGTTTATGAATAAAGAAGGAGGATTGGTAAACACTGATGAACTGTGTATTCTACGCCGAGGTAATTTAATTTTAATCTCTGATGATTAAAATAAATTTTGTTTGTTTCAGACATATTATGATTTTGAGAAAAGACATTTGTTTTGAAAATTCAAAAGGGCATGATTGGACAGTTGTTCAAAAGTGTATTTAACAGAGGAGAGAGGTTGAGTGTCTATCAAAGTGTAAAACGCTATAATTATTGCTATTTTTACTGCGCATGCGCATTGGAAACTGCCATTTACTGCTGTCAGTCATTGTATATGTGCCACGTGTCCCACTCACACGATTCACGGAGTAAGACAGTTGTGTGTATTGATTAGAAACTGTTCAGTTTTTAATTCTTTCTTTTTGTATTAATATACAATACACATATTTGTTTAAACTTTTCACAACTTACTCCAATACACACACATACACATTTTCACAAACACTTTTACTGCAAACACTCTCGAACTTTCTCTAAGACATTCTCTGTTTATTTCTTAATCGTACTAATGGCTTCTACTGCTTTTGTATCTTCTGGGCTTGAATTTGTTCCAAATAATTATGCTGCTCCTTTGAATAATGCGAACGCACCGGAGGCGTTTCATTTGATGCAAAATTTTCTTGCCCAATCTCCTATCGGGCGTGCTCTTGTAGAACTAGAGAAGCTTTCTGTGCTTCAAATCAAAAGCTTTTGGGAAACTGGTGTCTATGATGATGGTGGTGATTCTGGAACACCATCAATTGTTTTTGAGTTTCAAGAAATAGAGTATGTTATTACTCCTGGTACTGTTCATGCTGCGATGGGCTTTGGTGAACATAATGCTTACACCATTGCTGTTGGTGATGCTGATTTGCTAAGGATGATGAGGGAAATAGGATATGGTGGATCTTTGACTAAGATAGGTCAGTTGAAGCGACCGTTCTTGAGGAAAGAGTGGAGCTTTTTCTTCGACTGCATAACTAGAACGTTTGGGAAGAAGTGCACAAACTGGGATGCCATACCTACTGATAGTCTACAAATTGGGTATTCTCTTCTTTATGGTACTCATTTTGATTTTGGTAGACTAGTTCTTATTAATTTGGGTGAAAAGATGACTGAGAATAGGGGAGTAGTTTACTTTGCTAGATTCTGTCAGCTTTTATTTTCTGCCTGTGTTAGTGGGGTAGAAATTATTGATGCAGATGTGATTCCATGTTTTAAATTGCACAAACGTATATTCTCTGATCTTATAAACAAGGATGTAAAGAAGGGTAATGTAGGTGATCTTTTACTGCCTGCATTAGTGCAACAGTTTTTGGATGATTCTATCCAAGTAGAACAACAACAAGAACCAGTAAATATTGAAGTTTCTCCATCTCCAACCCAACCAATTCGTACTGGTGGTAGAATCAAACACAGGGCTTTCAAACCTGCAAAGATTTTTAAGCCAGCTACTGAAGTTGGAGTATCAAAATCTTCTGTGCCAAAGTCTGTTGGTACATCTAAGAAGAGTAGAGCAAAGAGACCAAGGTCTGATGATGTAGAAGATTCTGAAACTTTACATCATAGAAGAAGAAGACTGGTAGCTGACTATCTGTTTGATGAGTTAGATGAAGCTGTTCCTGAAGCTGTTCCTGAGGCTGTTCCTGTAGATCCTGATGTTGTAATTCAGGATGCCGCTGTTGATGTTGAAGCTACTGTGCCCACAAAGGACAGAGCAAATGCTGATGTCCATTTTGAAGCTGATAATGAAGCTGCAAATGCTGATCATTTTGTTGATCCTTTGGACATGGATATTGAAGCACATCCTGCAATTAGTGTTTGTGACACTGAGGATGTGGCAGCTGATCAAGCCACTCTGGTAATTGAAGAGTCTATGGCAACTCATACAGAGATTCTCTCTGTCACCAATCAAGTTCTTGAAGTTGGTGATGAGGTTGATCAGAAACCCAAATCTGTCTCATCTGAGAAGATTATTGAAGCTGCTGTGGAGAAAATGAATGAAGCTACAGCAGAGAATAAAGAAGAAAAAGTTACTGAGGAAGTAAACTCTGAAGCTGTTGCAAAGCAAACTCTTGATGAAGCTGCACAGTCAAATGTTGAAGTTACTGCAGAGAATGTAGTTGAAGAAGCTGCAGAGCCCTTAGTAGAAAATGTTGTTGAAGACATGGTTGTTTCTGATAGTCATGATCACACTTCTGTAAATTCTGATCATGCAGACTCTGATGAATCCATACCTTTTCTAAGGGATCCTACTGCTGAGACTGTCAAGGAAAATCAAACTGCCACTGAAGCTCATTTTCGAGAAATGTATTATGCAAACTGGTCAGGAGCAGATTGTATTTTCTCTAAACAAAGGACTGCTGATTTTGTTGATAAATCTGCTAAAGAAATTTCAAATCCAGAGCTTCTTAGTCACTTAAAGGCTACAATAGTGCAAGTGAAGTCTCTTACCAATCACTTTGACGAGACTCACAAAGCTGTGATAGGCCTGAGCAATGATATTGTTGCTAAGGAGTTGGCCTTGAAGATTGATAGATCTAAATATTCTTCTATGATCAAGGATCAGGTGGAAATAAAGCAAAGGCTAAGCAAAGTTGAGAGCAATCAAGATGAAATGTCTACAAAGATTGATTCTATTGCTTCATCTTTGGAATTGCTGACATCAGTGCTTATTCCTGATGATGTCAAAAAGGGGGAGAGAGTTCCTAAAGACAAATGCAAAAGGGCTCCAACTCTGAGACGGAGGGATGATGCAACTGATGGTGGAAGCAAGGATTCAGAGTTTAGGTCAAAGAATTCTCAAGAGCAAGGGAGACTTAGGTCAAACTCTGTTAAGCTGACAAACTCTGAAAGAGTAAATTCTGGTGTTCAATCTTCTTCAAGACTTAAAAATCTAGCTATTTCAGCTAATCCAATTACTGATGAAGAGATTGCTGCTAAACTCTTTTTGGAAGAACATGGTGGTGAAGCCACAGTTGAAGACATTGATGCTGAATTGCAGATTCTTGCTGAAGAGCATAAAAAGAAAGTTGAAGCTGGAACTTACAAGCAAAAAGCTGCCAAGGCTCCTAGGAGAAAGGAAAAAGGAATTATTATTAAAGAGAATGTGAACTCTCAACAGAGTTTACAATACTCAAGGAGGCCTGCTGGAGCAAACACTGACAAAGGAAAAGGCAAATTGATTGAAGAGCTTATTCAACCTCTGACATGGCTCATGTTGAATCAAGATCTAATAAATCAACCACTGACGTTGCTCAAGTTGATGATTCTGTTAAAGTTGTGACAACCTCTGACACTGCTCAAGTTGTACAAACTCAATTAATATCTTCACAACTCCAAGGTACTTTTCGAAGATCATCTAAAGATGAAACTCTGAAGCCAGGAAATGTGAACATTTTACAAAGCAGAACTGTAATGGGAAAAGAATCTTATGATAGATCTGGCTTGGGTTCATATAGAGAGAAAAGAGTGAATAACAGTCCTTTAGATCATACATCACTGGCAGAATCTGGTGTTGGGGTAACTCAAGAAAACCTTGATAAGTTAGAGTCTGTTCAGATAATCTATCACAGAGGAATCAAAAAGGAGTTTCTGTTATATTTTATGGCTAATGGAAGAGTTTATAGAGTTGGAGAAGCTGATATTCATCTAAAACTATGGGAAGAGCTGGAGTATGTTTTATATCTGCTAAGAGTGAAAAATCAAAGTACTCACAATGCTGCTCAAGTTTTAAGAGAGAGAATGATGAAGTCTAAAGTCTTGTTTGGAGCCAGAATTTCAAGTGCTTATGTTCCTAAGTACAGAGATGCTCATGGAAAGCTTGTAGAGATGAAAAGGAACAGTGCTAAATTCAATACAGCACTTGGAATTAAAGTTTTGGAATTTAACTTAGAGTCAGACAAGTCTTATTTTATCAGGCTAAGGAATGAGATGAGGAGGAATAGCATCTATTCTTTGAGAGCTGCTATCTACCAGACTGGAGAGAGTGATCCAGAATTAAAGGAATTGAAGAAAATCATGGTAGATGAGCTAGAAAAGGCTGAAAGAAGACTACTCATTGATTATCTCAGAACAGTGCCTGACATTGAAGAAATAAAGTAAAGGCTGACTGTAAGTTTTTAAAGTTTTCTGTTCTAAGTAAAAGTTAAACTCTGTTATGTTATAAACACTGCATTTGTTGTATGTTTTGACATCATCAATTATCTTTTAACTTGTACATTTTTGTTATGCACAAGTTGGGGGAGATTGTTAGATATAATTGCTGATGATTATTTATCAGTGTTTAAGCAACATGTACTCATCAGAGTTTATGCTAGAAGCCAGTCAGAGTTTGATAAAGTCTGACGGGATGAGAGTTTATTTAGCTGTCGGTGCTGACATTGAAGATTCTAGAAGCAATATATCTTGAAGATGGAAAGAAGCAAGATATATTGAGATAGCTAAAGAAACGGGACAGAAGACAGAAGCAATCCTAAATTGATATAAATTGTATAGCTAATTTATAGGAATATCAATTAGAGATTGATTATGTAACTGTGTATTATATAAACACAGATAGGTTAACCCTAAAAGGGATGCGAATACTGAATACATTATTCTTGTAACCTAGCAGCTTTCTGTGATATTTTACATCACTGAGAGAAGAGTTATTTAATATAATTCAGTTTATTGTTCATAAACAGAGTTCTTGATTGTTATTCTCATACATATATTGATTATATATTGTGTATTCGGCCTAACACCTTATATTATAGATTAAACTCGAGGCATGGTTTGTGTCACCCTCTTCATCATTTAATCCTGGTTTCCTTGATCAATGAGTAGACTATTAAACAAATCACTATTTGAGCATGACCATGCATTTCATAGTCTCACCCAATCAATAGGCCAATAATATCACTCCTAAAATAGGAGGGTTAAATCCTATGTCTATCGTTCATATTTCTCATATGATTCATAACATACCCAATGTCCATCTTTATCATTACCTGGTCAAAGGTAACTTTGAGTAGAATTAAAGTATATTAATTCTCATATAGAATATAATAATTTCAAGTCTAAGGATCATTACACCATTATCACTACGAGAATCACTTATGACACTTGATAACATCTACCATGAAGAATTCTCACAGTGGGTCTATCCAGTGTCATATATTTCTAACATGCACTTATGTCTTTGACTTTAGTATCGCAATACCTCTGAACAATGAGATGTGGTCATCAGTCAACAAACATACTAGTCTTTATGCATTATTATTGCCCTTAGATAATAATACTCGAGTAGGGATATTTAGGATTATAAACACTATTCATATAATCTCATTTCTAAGTCACATACTTAGAGATATAGAATTCATGTTTATATTCCAAGGGCATTTATTATTCTAATATTTATATCGCAGTAAATAAAGACATAATAAATGAATAAAGAAAATCGATAGAACATAATCATTAATAATCAAAAATATCTTTCCTAAGAACATTATAGTATTGTCTCTAGGGCACAAATACTAACAATGAGTTAACTGAAGAAAAAGTGACCCCAAAGATTATTCCCATAGAGTTTGAAAACTTGGAATTCCCAAAGATTATTCTTGAAGCTAAAAAGAAGAAAAGGGAGCCAAGGAGGAAAATTCTTGTAAAACTCCAATAAGTGTCTCAAATTGTCAAGCCAGTAGAAAACAAAGATGATTATCTCTACATAGCTAACATTCAAGAATATTCTGAATTGGATCTCTTTCTAGATGAACTGATTGAAGTCGGGGGCATTGACAAGTAGAAAAATCTGCCAGAGAGACTCATGTTTGTCTATAAAGGAGGAGTAGAAAGACCATGGCCCTTGCAGAGAATCCTAGGAGAAGGATACCCAACTTTGGTTAAGGTATTCTCAAGCATAAAGAGCACAATAGGGTTCTCACCAATTGTAAGAGGACTAGTGATGAAACAGATTGAGAAGAAAAGGGCTAGTTGGAACTCACATGAAAGTTTGCCTGTAAAAATGAAGATCCCATACAATGGGCAAAAGATTCATCTCCAACCCCATTGGATGATGGAATTCAGGGATAAAGATGGTTGCAAAAGGTTTTTAAGATTGGAGGACCAACTGTCTAAGGCAATCTTTAAGTACCTTAGATGGTTGCAATCCAAACTAAATCCAAAGATTGTTGAAGATGACAACTTCTACAACCAATTGCAGCAGCAAATAGAGGCCAACTATGCCAGGCAAAGGAAGAAGAAGATACTGCCTTCCAGAGAGAAGAAAAGGAACTAAAATTGCTCATTCTAAAGGAGCACTCTCTCTGTAATGTTTCTCAAAATTCAACTCTTTCATTTTATCACATTAATGCAGCTCAATACAAATTTTATCTTTTTCTATATATTTCTCTTAGGAGTGTTTTGTTATCATCAAGCCCTGAATTTATGTCTGATTCTCAACCAGGCTTAAATTGGGGGAGATTGTTAGGAATTATGTTGATTCTTGATGATAACCAAATTAACTTTGTAAAATTTGTATAAGTGAAAATGTAACTTTCAACGGATAGCAAGTTGTTACATTATCTGTTGAAAGTTAGCTTATCTCTTGATAAGTCTAAATGTAACATACTCTTTCTTGTTCAAGTACTAGCAGTTGAAATGTAATAGTGTAGGCTGAACAAGCCTTTTTTTTATTGACTTACAAATAGATATGTAGAATAGGGAGGCTAACTGTAAATACTCTATGCCTTGTAATTTTACATAAGTGAAATTATATTTCAACGTATAGCCATTCAGCTTTCAACGGATGCACCTTGGAAAGCTTCCATGGATAGCCATTCATCTTTCAACGGATGCACCTGGAAAGCTTCAACGGATGCAACCACAACATTTTCAACAAATGCTACATCATTAACCTCAACCGATACCACTTCAATTATTAACAGTTGAAATTGTAAAAGGGACAGTTCTGACAAGGCACATGGGTTGATGGAACAGAAAGAACATGAAAACCAGTATTTTGGGAAACCCTGAAAAAAAGGAAGCATTCTATTTCCATATGATCAAAAGAGATGATTCTTCAAGCAAGCTTTTGAACTTTACCTACTGTACACTTTTATGTAGTTCAATTAAGCTTGTAAACTTGGAGTATATAACCAAGTGTAGTAATATTTTTGTAGGTAAGAAATCAGATTTAGTGTTAAGAGCTTAAGCAATATTCCTTTATAAATTGCTGAAGCAAAAACATTGTAACTGAAGCTGTGAGTTTGTTCAAAAACTACACAAAGATTTCTTCAAATAAAATCAAATAATCATCTAATTTTTTTCTTCAAATCAAATTACTATATTTGAACTTGAAAAGACATTCAAATTTGTAGAAAAAGAAATTAAATATAAAATTCTAATATTCTTGTCTTTAAAATTTTTACTAATGAAGAAAAGTAAATATACATTTTAAATATACTACTAAATTTTTGATTAAAAAATATCTCGATTGCCTTTTAAATTTTTACTAATTAAGTAAATTAAATATACAATTATCTTATTCTTGCCTTTAAAACCTTTACTACTAATGAAGAAAATTAAATGTACAGATTTTCCTAAAATTTTAATATATCAATATATTTGCTAATCAATATCAATATCTTTATTATTATTTTATTATCTCTATATTTATTATTTATATAAAGGAGAATCCCGAGGTGTTTCCAAATCGCCCAGATCTTATTTAACTAATTTTCTAGAGCACCTTTATTTTAAATAATAAAAATTAAATTTTCTTTTTTTTTTAACTCACAATTCATTAAAAAGGAAATACTTATACAATATAAGTTCTTCAAAGTTATACATCTAATCAAATTCTACAATCAATTGACTATATCTATAATTCTATAATTATAAATTAATTAAATTCTATCATCTATATAAAGAGATTATAAAATTCAAAAAGATGAGAACTTTCTTTTATTAAAAATTCAGACGATTATAAAAAAAATTTATAGAGGTCAAAGTTTTGTTATACTATAAAAAAGATAAACTTAATGATATTAGTTTTATTATCAAAGAAAGAAAGTCAAATCTATTTCTTTCAAATATTTTCTTTATGTCCATCTCAAGCTTGGTCATTGGCTATTCTTCACGTTTTGCACGTATCAATTCTGGTTCACCCGAATTTCCTCATACATATACATATAGACTACAAGTTGGAAATTTTACGCCATATAATTTAGATTTTATATTATTTTGATAAAATATTTGGTATACTTATTCTTTTTTTTTGGGTGTTTTTTCGGATTTCCTCTACTGCATCTTATCATTATTTAATGTATATTTTGGTCTAAAATTCCTCAATTTTTTTTTAAAGTTTATATTTAAGATTATAAAATAAGCTTTTGTAACTATTGTATTCTATTTTAAGGATACACAAAAAATTTGAAAATCATGTAATTTACTTGGTAGATTATGTGTTATTTGTTAAATTTGGCGGTGATGATAAAGCGTCTCATTGGAAGAAATATCTTTAAAAGAAGTGCGATTTATTATGAATGGTGTATTATATGCTAGAATTAAATATTGTTATCTATTTTAAAATATAAGTTCAAGATTTAAATTATGGAAAAAATAGTAATTATAATCAATATAATAATATTCGATATAATATTAAAAAATTAAAAATATTAAACAATTGTCTTTTTTTAGATTTGGTCAAAATTTTCGTTGATGATCAAGACGACATGAAATTTTTTAAAAAAACCTTATGTCATAAATAAAATTATTTATTTGATTTAAAAATATATTTTTATAACATTTTTAAAAAAATTATTAAAAGACCGCTTCGACGGCTTAATAAACTAGTTATTGCAAATATTTATATACTATGCTTTTCTGAATCGTGTAACATTCTATATCTGAATGGATATTAAGCTAATTTTAATAGAATCGTTATAAGACGGAGGTTCATCTATATTCTGTGTTTTTTCAGAGTAGTCTTGTCAATATGACAAGTTAATATTCTTAATCCAATCATTATATCTACATTGTTCACATAAGAATCAAACGATATTCTTATCAATAATCGTTTCGAATGAGTAACTACAGTAAATCAAATCTGGAGGAACTTTATGCAAAATTGTCCATTGAAGATGAGGAGGAAACATGGATTGTCATGGGGGTGGAAGAGGTTAAAGAAAAGAGAAATACATTTGTCTTGGTGGGGAGAATCATGACGGAGAAAAACATTAACTTTCAAGCTATGAAAAATCTGCTGGCATCTCTTTGGAGACCTAGAGAGGGGATGGAGATTCATGATATAGGGGAATATAGGTTCTCATTTGTCTTTTATCATATTATGGATTTACGGAAGTTCTTGATGGAGGACCATGGTCCTTTGAGCAAAACATTTTGATTTACAAACAGATGGCTGAGGCAGACGATCCACATGTGGTGAGATTGAATGATGTTGAGATATGGATTCAAGTCCATGATATACCTAAAGGATTCATATCGGAAAAAATTCTTGAGAGTATTGGAAATTACGTTGGTAAGTACGTGAAATCAGATCCTACTAATTTTGAAGGAATGTGGAGATCATACGTCAGGATCAGAGTTATAATTGATATTCAGAAACCGTTAAAGAGACGCATGAAAATCAAGAGAGAAGGTGGAACTTGGAGTTGGGTTAATTTCAAGTATGAGAGAATGGGCAACTTTTGTTTTGTGTGTGGAATAATAGGCCATACAGAGAGGGAATGTAGCATTGTGTATGAGAATCCGGAAAAAGAGATTGAACGAGCGTATGGTGTGTGGTTAAGGGCAGCAGCTCGTAATAACAAGAATAATGTGGGGGCTAGATGGCTGCGAAATCCTGAAGGGGGAGGCGGTTGGACGGAACACGGTGGTGGAACAACAACTCAGGCAACATCCAACGGAGAGAAAAATCAGCCGAGATTTGTGGAAGTAGATGGTATCATACGAGAGAAAGATGGGGATAAAGATTATGTTACTATAATACCACGCAATCAGGAATTAATTACAAAATCCAATTTGAGCGATAATTTGGATAACGTAAATGTAGTGATGGACCCAAAAAGGAGGCGAGTTGAGCCAAATCAGGAGCAGAATAATCATGGGCCTATAAACATGATTATGGATGGGCCTTCTGAAGAGCAAATAGAAATTGTGAATGAAGTAAATATACCAAAAAACTTGCATGGGGTGGGCTCTGGACTCCAGGCCCACCGAGAATTATGAGTTTCCTAGTTTGGAATTGCCGTGGTTTGGCCCAACCACGAGCAATTCGATTTCTAAAAGAAATCAATTCTCAGTTAAGGCCTAATTTAATTTTCTTGTCAGAAACGTTTGTTACAGAAAAAAAGATCGAAAGTATTGGAAAAACAATCCATTTTGCTGGTTGGCATGTGGTAGAATCTCAAAGGCATGTAGGAGGGTTAGTATTAATGTGGAAAAATGAAGGAGGAGTCGTCATAAGAAGTAGTAGCCATAATCATATTGATTTTGAGGTCAACTGTGATCAAGTCGGGCGTTGGAGATACATAGGCTTTTACAGATGCCCAGAAAGACAGAGAAGAAGAGAGTCATGGCAGATGATTCGAAATTTAGCTGCGGAATCACAATTACCATGGTGCATTATAGGTGACTTTAATGACACGATGTACGCCCATGAGAAACAAGGAGGTAGAAGTCGTGAAACAGCGTTATTGGAAGGGTTCAAAAATGCAGTATATGATAGTGGCCTTCTGGATTTAGGTTACATAGGGAGTGATTTTACGTGGGAAAAATCAAGAGGCAGTGTATCATGGATTCAGGAGAGGTTAGATAGGGCATTGGCAAATCAAAGTTGGAAAAACATGTTTCCTCATGCTACGGTTAAAGTTCTTGAAGTTTCAACCTCGGACCATATGCCTCTTTTCTTGGAGTTGAATAAAAAGGTGTACGCTCCAAAAACAAAAAGATTCAAATTCGAAAATATTTGGATTAAGGAAGAGCAGTGTGCTAAACTGGTTCAATAAAGTTGGGAACAAACAGAGGGTAAAAGTATTGTGAAAAAAGTGGAGTTCTGTTGCTTGAGGCTTGAAGAATGGGGGGGATGAAGAATAAAAGAAATGAAAAACCAAATACATGAGTATAGGAGAGAGATGCGAAAGCTTAGGTCTCGACGAGATGCATATGGAGTAAATAAATATAATGAAGCCAGGGGAGAATTTCTGAAATTACTGAAAGGCAAGAGGTTTACTGGAAGCAAAGGGCAAAGCAATTTTGGCTTAAGGCAGGTGATCAAAATACAAGGTTTTTTCATAATTATGCTTCTAGAAGGAAGAAACACAATCAGTTGAATAGATTAAAGGATAAGAACGGGGTGTGGCAGGAAAATGGAGAAGATATAAGGGGCATTATTACTGATTACTTTGAAGAACTATTTCAAGCACGGCCAGTAGCAGGTGGATTAAGCGATAATGAAAGCATAAATCATGTTACGGACGAACAAAATGCTGCAGTAATGATGCCTGTTACGTACGAGGAAGTTAAAAAAGCAGTATTTTCAATGTACCCAGAAAAATCACCGGGGAAAGATGGCTTGAACCCTGGGTTTTACCAAGCTTACTGAAGCATAGTGGGAACGGATGTGGTGAATTTCTGTCAAGAATTTTTCGCTACAGGGGAGCTTCCAGATGGAGTGAATAGTACATTGGTATGTTTGATTCCAAAAAAAAAGCAACCTCAGCAGATAACCGACCTGAGGCCTATATCATTATGCAATGTATTATTCCGTATCCTATCCAAGGTAATGGCTAATCGTCTTAAACCATGTTTATCAAGCTTAATCTCTGATAAACAAAGCGCTTTTATTGAGGGTCGATTGCTTACGGATAATGCTCTTATTGCATTTGAACTTAATCATCACATTCGAAGAAAGACACAAGGAAAAAATGGAGTGGTGGGATTGAAATTGGATATTTCTAAAGCCTATGACAGACTTGAGTGGAAGTTTCTGGTAAGTATGTTGTGTAAATTCAGATTTGATGAGGTGTGGGTGGAACGGATTATGAAATGTGTTCAGACGGTATCTTATAGTTTCATACATGATGGGACTGAATTTGGCAACGTAATACCAAAGCGAGGTATTAGGCAAGGGAATCCAATCTCCCCTACCTATATATCTTATGTGCGGAGGGCTTAAGTTCAATTATTAGAAGACATGAAGAAGTTGGCTTAATACACGGTTGTTCTATTGCTCGGGGAGCACAATCTATCTCACATTTGTTATTTGCGGACGACTATTATGTTTTCTTCAAATCATCAGCTCAAGAGGCAAGGAGTATGAGAGGCATTTTAGAGAGATATGCAGACCTTTCAGGACAAACAATTAATTTTATGAAGTCAACATTGGTCTTTAGTCCAAACACGAGTGTTACGTGTAAGCAGAAATCTGTACTACCCTACAGGTACAAGAATCGGTGTTGCTAGGAAACTATTTGGGGTTACCAATGTTCATTGGTAGGAGGAAAAATAACGCTTTCAAGTTCCTGACAGAAAGAGTAAGTCAAAAACTACAAGGGTGGGAACATAAAGTGCTGTCAAAGGAGGGAAAATGGTGCTTTTAAAAACAGTAGCTCAATCAATACCTAACTTCTGGATGAGTTTACTTTTGGTTCCAAACGAAGTATGTGTTGGTATACAAAAGTTGATGAATGCATTTTGGTGGGGAACCGGAGGTGGCCGTACTAGTATTCGTTGGCTTGCATGGGAGAAAATGTGTGGAGGAAAGGGTACTGGGGGATTAGGATTTCGAGACCTGATGAAATTCAACGTAGCAATGCTCGCAAAACAGGGGTGGAGGTTGCTTAATGAGGAGAATCCATTGGTTGCAAGATTGATGAAGGCAAAGTATTATCCTGATACAATTTTCTGGGAGCTAAACTGGGTTCCAATCCAAGCTATATGTGGCGTAGCATCCTTCAATCGCAAGATATCTTAAAACAAGGAAGCAGGATGAGAATTGGAGACGGGGAGAATACACATGTGTGGAAGGTACCGTGGCTGCCATGTATTCAGAATGGGTATATTACAACTAGTATGCCGAATGAATTAGGAAATGCAAAGGTGGCTAATTTAATGAATGATAGAAAAGATGGCTGGGATGATGATATTTTACAAGATTTATTCAATGACAAAGATACTCAACTAATAAGAACGATTCCAATCTCCAGGAATGTTCAGGTTGATGAGTGGTTTTGGATCTTGGAGCAATCAGGCATGTTTACTGTCAAAAGTTGTTATAGAAGACTAACATGGGAACAATCTTGTCCACATGCGAATTTTTGGAAACGATTATGGTCATTAGAGCTTCCAGCGAAAATAACAAATTTTGTTTGGAGAGTCTATAAAGCAGTAGTACCAACAACTGTGGCTTTAGTGGAAAAGAGAGTTCAAATCGACATTAGGTGTTCTTGGTGTTTACTGTCAAATGAAGATATTGGTCATGTACTATTTGGATGTGTATTTGCAAGAGATGTGTGGACAAAGGTGGGGATCCCGGAGGTGAATTCAGAGTTATGCCAATGATCGGCTATCGAGGTACTGTCTTCTCTATTTACTACCTGTTCACGTGAGAAATTAACATGGATATCAATGATCTGTTGGAATTTATGGAATCGAAGGAATCGATGGGTATGGGATAAAGTAAGAAATTCTGTTTTTGGTGTTTACTCAAATGCACTTTGAGGATGTGCTAGTGAGATTTGTTCATAGGTCTGCGAATGAAGTAGCCCACACGTTGGCAAGGGCTGCACATTACATGTCAGACTTCCAGGAGTGGCATGTCGCTCTGGATTTTATTTCTGATGTATTGATTATTGATTTCATTTAATATAAGCAAGTACATTATATTAAAAAAAAAAAGCTAATTTTAGTTCCCAAACATCTACTCCCTTAATCCCATGTTAACATTTGAAAAAAAAAAGAGCTCGACACTTATTTTGAAGTTCAACTCATTATATGTATGTCTTAGCTTTGGCATATAGAGATCTGTGTTAGATATAATTGCTGACGTTTGTTCATCAATGTTTAAGTCCCAGGTACATATCAGAGTTTATATAGAAGCCAGTCAGAGTTTGATAAAGTCTGACTGGGTGAAGAGTTTACATGGAAGCCGGTCAGAGTTTGATAAAGTCTGACAGGGTGATAGTTGAATTAGCTGTCGGTGCAAAGATAAAGATTCTAGAAGCAATATATTCTGAAGATGGAAAGAAGCAGAATATATTGATACAGCTAAGGAGACTGGACAGAAGACTGAAGCAATCCTTAATTGATAATAATTGTATAGCTAATTTATAGGAGTATCAATTAGATAAAGATTGTATGTAGCTGTGTACTATATAAACACAGATAGGTTATCCCTAGAAGGGACGCGAACATTGAATATATTATTCTTGTAACCTAGTAGCTCTTTGTGATTCATTAACATCACTAAGAGAGAATTATTTAATATAATTCAGTTTGTTGATTTACAAACCTGTGTTCTTGATTGTTATTCTCATACATACTTGATTATATATTGTGTATTCGGCCTAACAATCTGAAAGAAATTACTATCCATACCATAAAATTTCATAAATAATTCTACATTATATTTGACAACATTTAAATTTGATTACAATGTACAAATTAACAATAACTTTATATAAATTTACATTTGAAATATGAATAGAAAAATATATTCTATTGCATAATTGCTTCGGCAAAATAAATTTATATTTCATTAATTTTCAATAATTTGTCAAACAAAAATTATATGATTTTGATTTTAATTTATAAATTAAAATTCATAATTACCTTTAATATGTAATAAAATAAAAAAATATTATTATATTTTTATAATGATTCTCTCTCGACTCAGGTTTTTCGTACAATGTTATATATTAAGTTTTTAACATTCACTTTACTTTAAGTATGTTTTTAATATATTGAATTTTTAACTGTTCCCTTTTTAAAATTTTTAAATATCTTAGGTAAAATATTTTCAGCAGAACATTCAAAATTAATATTTTATAACATTAAAACTGTTTAAAAAAAATCTTGATTGAAGATATACTTATAAAAATTCTTTTCTTAGACATAAAATTTTGCCATGAATTTTAGACACTCTCTTAATTTCTAAAGTTTATTTCTCTTCTCGATTTTCAAAAAACTTATTGACAAATTTATTTTATAATAAAACTAGTTTAAAACCCGTGCGATGCACGGATTGTTATTAATAATTATTATTTTTATTATTGATGTTTTAATATTTTATTAATTTGCATTTGCTAAAAAAAATAAGTAGGCGTGTTAAACTTTTTTAAATAATTAAAAGTATTAAAATATATTTTAAAATAAATTAATAACTGTTTGTCCGTGATATTTTTGGAAAAGGAGGGGTCTTAGTAAGGAAAAATAGAAAAAGTAACATGTTTTAGCTGAAAAGGTAAGTGTCCGTAATTAAAAGTATTTAAATAGATTTCAAAATAATTAAGTAAGGATTTGGCCGGGATATTTTTCGAAAATGAGGGGTTTTAGTAAGGAAAAATAGAAAGATTAACATGTTTTGTTAAAAAAAAATAATCGCACGTGTTTTTTTTAGAAAAATAGAGAATTTTGTTAAAAAAAAATAAAAAAAGGTAATGTATTTTAGCTGAAAACGTAATCGGTTAGTGATAGTTTTAAAAAAAAATAAGTAAGAGTAATTAAGTAAAATAACTAAGTACCGACCGTCCGTCCGTCCGACTACCAAACATTTAATGTTTCGTCTTTAATACTATAGTTTAAAACCCATGCGATGCACAAATTGTTTTTAATAATTATTAATTTTATTATTTATAATTTAAATTTTATTAATTGCATTAATTAAAAAAATAAGTAGGTGTGTTAAACATTTTTAAATAATTAAAAGTATTAAAATGGATTTTCAAATAAATAAGTAACGGTTTGCCCGTGATATTTTGGAAAACGAGGGGGTTTAATAAAAAAAATAGAAAGTAACATGTTTTCATTGAATTTTAAAATATAAAATTAATGATTTGTCTGTGATTAATAATTATAATATTATTATTTTATTTTATTAAATAGAACTATTCATGATTTTTTTGGAAAATGAGAGGTTTTATTTAGGAAAAATAGAAAAAATAGAAATTTTAGTTAGAAAATATAAAAAAGAATATACAATTTGGCTAAAAGTGGTAATGAGTTAGTTATTAGCAATTATAACCTTATTATGTTATTTTATTAAATGAAACTGTCGATATTTTTGGAAAATTAGATGTTTCAGTTAGAAAAAATAGAAAAGATATTCTATATAATAATTTTAATATTTTATCTAACGGTTCTCATTGATTTGATCATAGATATCTAACCGTTATGAATGGAGTGACCAGACTACAAAAACTTTCATCACCAGATACAAAACTTTCAATGTTTCGTTTTTAATATAATAATAATATAGATATCAGTGATTCTACAAAATTAAATAAGTGAAAATTATAACATGAAATTTTATTGGAAAGACGTTTTATGCTACTAAAAATTACTTTTTATAACATATACGAAAGTGACTAAGTCTTTATTGTTAAAAAAAGACATTTGACTGATTTATTATACAATGAAATCCTGAAAATAATATTTATAGAAATATTAATGTTCAAGATATTTTTGGTTAAATGATCCTCCAAGTTACTATAAAATATTTGTGAAAAGTATTTAATTAAATTAAAAATATTTAAAAAGGAAAACTAATATTCTTTAATAATTTGAATTTTAAATTTTATATAGCATGATTTAATTTCATTCAAGAAAGCACATATATAATATGTTTCACATTTTACTTAATCACTCTATTCACTTTCTAAACTTATAAAAGTAATCAAAACAAACTGAAATTATATATGCATGTTTGTAAATTTCGAAATCGAAATAAATTGGTTGGGGGATCGATTAATGATTTGTCGATAAATCAAAAATTTATTGAAATGATAAATTGAAATGAAATTTGAATAAATGTTAATATTTTAACAATAATTAATATGTTGGTTTTATTTATAATAAAATATATTATTTTAAAAAGGAGGGGAGGTCGGGGAATTGAGTTTGTTAAGCAATAAATGTGATGCAATAAATAAAGACGGTGGGCGAAGTGTGAATTTTGTTCAACATTTCTGAGTGTCTGCAGGAGTAGAAAGTGTGTGGGGTGGCGTGATTCGATAGGGACTGAACGCGGGCCTTCTTCTACTTCCTTGCCCGCTCTATTTCCAACTTCGCAAGTGGTGTGGGCCCTCCTCTTCCTTATTTTCTCATAGTCCATCTACTTCTTGTAGGCCCAACTACTTCTCAGACCCAATGTGTATACTGATACCATATCTTAAGATCACACTTTTTTAAAACAATACAGTATAATATGGATCTTGGTACTTGTCAATGGCTTGTCGATATTTCTGTTCAAGTGGATAAATTTAACATTAGAAATTAATGTGAATGCAGGGATCATGTCACTCTATCAACGAATGTTTTTTCAATTTTAGGGTTTTTTGTATTCATAAATTTTCTGGTGATAGATAATTTGCTAACCATCGATTGTTGTAGACCAACGCCCTTAACAGAATTGTAAAAAACTCTTCATGATGCATGATTTGGAATGTATTAAGATTAAATTTAAGATTAAATTTAATCTTACATTTAAGTCAATTTAGTGCAACTTCACAAGTGAACAAAGTTGATGATTGTAAACTATCAAAAAAGAAAGAGATGATGATTGTTTCTGGGCCTCGCTAGTTCCATGGCTTCATCTATACTAGATAGAACAGTTTGGATACTTATAAATTTAGGTTTGACAGGCCTGGGCCATATGAATGGGCTTGTTGACAGCCATCGTCGGGTTTCTACTTGTAGACAATTTTGTCATTAATATTTAGTCTATCTACTTGTAGTCATCATTAACCTGAAAAGACAATTTACATGCTTGGATCTAAAGTTATCTGAAAACAGAACCAGCCTTAAAGCCTTGGGTTCTTTCAATCTCTACCAAAATTATTCAATCTTTACTTGAAAGCAACACCAATCTTACATTACATATATCTAGTCTTACTATTATGTGATAAAAAGAAGAAAACTTATATATAAACCCCATGCCCTTGATTTCATTTCATCACCTTGTTATAACTCTTCATTCCATATCCATCTAGACTTCTGTCATAAAAAATGGTATTCTGTTTTTCATCAAGACATTTGCTCTTCCTCTCATTTGTCCTAGCAATCTTCTCCACCTCGGTTTTAGCTCGCGATTTCTCAATCGTAGGTTATGCACCCGATGACTTGACATGCATCGATAAGCTAATTAATCTATTTGAATCTTGGCTTGCAAAGCATGCCAAGAGTTATGAAAGCATTGAAGAGAAGTTGCATAGGTTTGAGATTTTTAAGGAAAATTTGATGCACATTGACGAAACGAATAAGAAGGTCAGCAGCTATTGGTTAGGTCTAAATGAATTTGCTGACTTGAGCCATGAAGAGTTTAAAAAGATGTATCTGGGCCTCAAGGTTGACTTGTCTACAAGGAGAGAGTCGAATTCTGAAGACTTTATGTACAAAGATGTTGTTGATTTGCCCAAGTCTGTGGACTGGAGAAAGAAAGGAGCTGTCACTAATGTTAAGGACCAGGGTTCATGTGGTAAGTTTCGACATATAAATATTCCATTTTGATTCCAAATTTTATGTTTCTTTGCTTTAGCATAATGTCAATTTATTGTTATGTTATTAAAATTACATGTAAATATTGAACGTAATCAATTTGCAGGTAGTTGCTGGGCATTTTCGACAGTAGCTGCAGTAGAGGGAATAAATCAAATAGTGACAGGAAATTTAACATCGTTGTCGGAGCAAGAGCTAGTTGATTGTGATACAAACTTTAACAGCGGTTGCAATGGTGGTCTAATGGATTATGCATTTTCCTTCATTATGTCCAATGGCGGACTTCATAAGGAGGATGACTATCCTTACATCATGGAAGAAGGCACCTGTGACGAGAAGAAGGTATTAACACACAAGAACGACATAAAATTTAGTCCACCTACTAACGATTTTAGGTTCTGAAGAGTGTGTGACTTAACATCATAGCTTTCATATCAGTTATTTAAATCAATCTTTCCCTTTCTTAATGCAGGATGAATTTCAACTAGTAACTATTAGCGGGTACCATGATGTGCCACGAAATAGCGACGAAAGCTTAATAAAGGCGCTTGCAAACCAACCTTTGAGTGTTGCGATTGAGGCTTCAGGCCGCGACTTCCAATTCTACAGTGGGGTGAGCTACCTAGCCAGAGCTTATATGTCTTAGTTCTAATTCAGGTGGTTAACTATGTATTCCTCAAATACACATCTGCTGGGCTAAAATAGTTTTTGTTTGGTACATGCAGGGTGTCTTTGATGGTCATTGCGGAACAGCGCTGGACCATGGAGTGGCTGCAGTCGGATACGGAACAGCAAAGGGAGGAGATTACATAATTGTGAAGAATTCATGGGGTCCCAAATGGGGAGAGAAAGGTTACATTAGGCTCAAGAGAAATACTGGCAAGCCTGAAGGCAAATGCGGTATTAACAAAATGGCTTCTTATCCCACCAAATCCAAGTAGAGAAATATTCATCATCCCGTGATTTTATGAAGTTACAGTTTGCTTTTCTTTAAATTAATCGTTGTTTGGGTTATTCTTCTCAAAACAACGAATGATTAATAAATTTCACGTTTATAATCACTTTCTTTATATGTAGTAATTACGTTCGTTCGATAGGCGATATGACGTATCCATGGCAATCTATAGAGTTGTGTACACATACATACAATTGCACCTTATGTTGGGGATGGCAATAAACTAAAGCCAAATCTATATATGTACACGAAGCTAGTGAATAAAATGAGCAAGGGAGTGCGCAGAAGATAGCCCCCAAGCAAATGCAAAGGAACCTCGGACACATGCAACAGCCAACAGCCAGATAAATACTCAACCATAATTAGCTTAAAACACCAAAATCAAATTTCAAAATTTCTAATGTCTCTCAGATACCTCCTAATAATTTTAATGAGGAGGTTAATTAGTAACTTCTTAACAAAGTAAATATGTGAAAAAGGATGAATTATGCAAAACTAAACAAGTTGTAAAATGAGTGATTGAGATGTTAAATCAGTCCATAAATGCTAATAAATCTGGAAGGGGTTTGTATTTTAGCTTTTGAGTACCCCAATATCTCATTTACGAAGAAACAAAACACAGCATCAGAAATACAGCAGAAGATCAGACGATTAATATGTTATAGTGGCTCATAACACAACATTCTAATTTGCTAACTTAAGCTGGAAAAAACCAAGGAAATTCCAGACCCTAAACTGGTATGTACAAAAAGATGCAGCTACTACAAGTTCAGAATTTTGGTTATGTTTTAAACACTGGATATTTCTCATATTTTACAACGACAGCTTCAAGAATTCGGTCAGATCTAAAGTTCGGAAAAAACTGCCTTGGATCGACAGGTACTGGAAGCCTGAAAGAAAGTGCAAATGGACCAGGCTGGCACTGTTGTTGTACTTTCATCTGAAAAAATCGGGTATGTCTTGAAATAAAATTTTCAGCAGTAGTTGTCACTCCTTGGACATGGACCTTTCCATCACGTTCAATCTCACAGCTGAACTGACCTATTACCACTTCGTAGAATTATATGAAGTATTGAACATATACACCTGGAGCTTCCACATCAGCAAACTAATCCACATCAGCTCAAGTGATTGACACAGTGACTAAAAGGATTGGCGCGAAAGTTTGTTAGAGTTTATTTCCTTTTTTACTAGTTTGTAGATTCATTCTCTCCGTAGAAAACTCTCTCTTTCTCTCTCAATCTCTCTCTCTTTCAATCTCTCTCTCTTTCATTCTCTCTAACACTGTAACAAAAAGATGATGTCTTGATACTGGAGATGTATGTATAGTTTGTGATGAACTATTTTAATAGTTGTTTTGATATTGTTCTATACTGATTGTTAATCTTCATTGCGCACCTGATAACAAGGTATCAGAGCTATCTGTGAGCTTCGATGTGTGAGTTTCGTCGTGTAAATCTTGTTTCTTGCAAAAAATTGGTATGATTTCTTTTCCTAATCTTTCCGGTGTTGAATCGATTAGATATCTAGATCGTTGATGCGTTTGTTCTTGGTATACTGATTGCGTTTCTGTCTATAATCTGTATTGTTGAATATTAGTACAATTCTGTTATCTGTCGGGTTGATTAGTGGAAGTTTCGTGTTGAAATTGTTCGAAATTATACATGAATTGATTGAAAATTTGTGCTAAAATCTAAAGATGGAGTTGAATCAAGATCCAAGTAGTGTCTACTATTTGCATCCTTCAGATCACACAGGGATGAAATTAGTGTCTGTTGTATTTACTGGTTCAAACTTTGCAAACTGGAAAAGATCGATGACGATAGGTTTAACTGCTAAAAACAAAATGTCTTTTGTTACTGGTTGGATAATAACTGCTCTTGACCCGTCGATTGCTACTAGTTTACTCTATATTGATACGGCTAGAGATGTTTGGGTTGATTTAGAAGATATATTTGGTCAGGTGACATCTGCTCAGATTTATACACTGCAACAAGAAGTCTATCAGACTAGTCAAGATAATGTACCAATTGTTGAATATTATACTCAATTGAAGAAAGTCTGGGATGAACTGGATAATTTGCAACCTCTTCATGCGTGTGAATGTACAAATTATACTTGTAATGTTACACAAAAGTTCTTGAAAATTCAACAGGATCAGAGGTTGATGTTGTTTTTAATGAAGTTGTTGAATCAGTATGCTAATGTTAGGTCTCATATCTTGATGATGGAGACCATGCCAAATCTTCCTCAGACATATAGAATGTTGTTGTAAGAATAGAGGCATAGAGAAATTAGTAAAGACTCAAACGTACTGACAAATACTGTAGCTTTTGCAGCAGAAAAGAGATCATATGGAGACAGACAATAGACCTAAAGTATATTGAGGATGGTATGCCTGGATAGGACTTGTCTGATCATGTTTTATGCACGGTTTGTCCTCAGGCATGACAACAACGGTTACCGTTTGGTCATAGTGATATTAAGACAACTAAATGTTTCGAGCTATTACATGTGGATACTTGGGGGCCATTCAAAACTGCTACTCATGATGGCTGCAAGTTATACTTAACCATAGTTGATGATTTCTCCAGACTTACTTGGATTCATTTGATGCACCATAAATCTGATGCTGTAAAGATTTTGACTTCTTTTGTGACGTTTGTCAAAACTCAGTTCTCTGCAATTGTTCAGATAATTCGAACTGATAATGCCCAGGAATTGTGTCATGGTTCTATTCTCTCTTTCTATCGTTCTAATGGAATCCTGCATCAAACTAGTTGCACTGAAACTCCACAACAAAATGGTGTTGTGGAGAGTAAGCACAAACATTTGATGGAAATAGATCGTGCTCTTTACCTTCAATCTAAGGTACCAATTTCTTAATGGGGGGGGGGGGGGAATGCGTTAAAACTATTGCTTATCTAATTAATTGAATGCCTTCCAGGAAACTTAACAATGTTTCTCCTTTTGAGATATTATTTCATCATAAACCAGATTATTCTATACTTAAGGCTTTTGGTTGCCTCTGTTTCGTGTCTACTCTTAAACATGATCGTAGAAAGCTCGATCCTCGAGCTAATACATGTGTTTTCATTGGGTATCCTGTTTTTCAAAAGGGTTATTGTGTCCTAAATCTGTTTACCAAACAGATTTCTGTTTCTCGAGATGTTCGTTTCTTTGAGAATCATTTCCCATTTCATGTATCAGCTAATTTTCCTACTCAACCTCCCCCTTTCTTTTTACCTATTCACACTGAACTCCCTCCATTTACTGATTATGTCGATATTGATGTATTCAGTTCACAAAATTCTTCTACTACATCTTCTGATTCTTCTACTACATCTTCTGACTTAAATAATTCATCTATTTTTTATACTACTTCTATCAATGATCCACCCCGAAGGACTTCCAGATCTTCTCACAGACCTCCTCATTTTGATGACTACGTTTGTACCAATGTTACTTCTAATTCTTTACCTATTACACATTGGTGCAACTTAGTGTCTTACAATCTATTACCCACGGTTCACAAGGCTTTTCTTGATTGTACTTCTCAAATCATTGAACCCGTGTCTTATGAGGAGGCTGTTAAAGATCCTAATTATGTTCATGCTATGGATCTTAAACTTCAAGCACTTGCTAAGAACAACACATGAGATCTTGTTGACTTACCAAAGGGTAAACATACAATTGGGTGCAAATGGGTTTACAAGATAAAACTTAAATCTGATAGCACCATTGAACGATACAAGGCTCGTCTCGTAGTAAAAGGATTTACTCAGAAATATGGTATCGATTTTCACGAAAATTTCTCACCAATTGTTAAGATGACAACTGTTCGTAGTATTATCTCATTGGCTGCTAGTAAAGGTTGGAAGCTGTTTCAACTTGATGTCAATAACGCCTTTCTTCACGGTGATTTACATGAAGAGGTGTATATGAAGCTTTCTCCTGGTCTTGTTGCTGTGAACAAGGTTTGTCATCTTAAAAAGTCTTTGTATGGTTTACGCCAAGCTAGCCGGGAATGTTTTGCTAAACTCTTAACTGAGCTTAAGTTTCAGGGTTTCGTTCAATCTAAGAACGATTATTCCTTGTTTACAAAGTGAACTGGTTCTGATTTGATAATAGTTGTTCTTTATGTCGATTACATAATCCTAACGGGTAGTGATTTATCTACAATTAAATCCCTCAAGGATCACCTGCATCAGTCATTTAGCATCAAAGATCTCGGACAACTCGGTTTATTTCTTGGCATCGAGGTGGGTTATTCTCCCACAAGAATCACTTTCACTCAGGGAAAGTTTACTCGTGAACTACTTCATGACAGTGACATTACTATTTTTAAACATGTTGCCACTCCACTCCCTCTTTCTCTTAAGCTTTCTGCAGATTCAGGTGTATTACTCTCTGATCCTTCTTATTATCGTTGCCTATTTGGAAAGCTTAATTTTCTTACCCATACTCGGCCAAATTTATCATATAATCTCCAGACTTTGAGCCAGTTCATGCAATCTCCTCGCGAGCCTCATTTGCAAGCCTTATGCCACACACTCCATTATCTACATTCTACTGCTGGCCAAAGGATTCTTCTGCAAGCTAATTATCATCTAACCTTGTAGGCGTTTTCTGATTCTGATTGGGCCTCTTGCCCAAATACCCGTCGGTCTATTACTGGTTACCTGGTATTGCTTGGTAATTCCCCTATTAGCTGGAAGTCCAAGAAACAATCCACAGTTTCTCGCTCTTCCTCTGAGGCGGAATATCGCGCCATGGCTGCTGCAGCCTCTGAGATCACTTGGCTTGTGCGTCTTCTTATTGAATTAGGCATTGACAACCTTCAACCTGTTCAACTTAAGTGTGATAAACAATCTGCTATTTACATTGCAAAAAACCCAGTTTTTCATGAGCGGACTAAACATATTGTTATTGATTGTCATTTTACTCGTGAGAAGGTTCTCGATGGCTTGATTGAACTCTCCTATCTTCCCACATCCTCTCAACCTGCTGATATTTTAACTAAGGTTCTTCCCTCTCCTCATTTCAACGATCTCAAGTCCAAGCTAGGGATGGTTCTTCCCTTCTCTAGCTTGTAGGGAGGGGGGTATTGAACATAACACTGGTAGTACAGCCGGAGCTTCCACATCAGCAAACTAATCCACATCAGCTCAAGTGATTGACACAGTGACTAAAAGGATTGGCGCAAAATTTTGTTAGAGTTTATTTCCTTTTTTACAAGTTTGTAGATTCATTCTCTCCGTAACTAAGAAAATTCTCTCTCTCTCTCTCTCTCATTCTCTCTAAGAGTGTAACAAAAAGACGATGTCTTGATACTGGAGATGTATGTATAGTTTGTGATGAACTATTTTAACAGTTGTTTTGATATTGTTCTATACTGATTGTTAATCTTCATTGCGCACCTGATAACATGAAGAACAAAATGCTACTACTTATTGAAAGAAATCATATTAATGCCAAAGAGAAGAGGAATCAGGTACGAGCTATACTTTTGAAACAAATATGTAAAGTACAAAGATATTTAGAACGAATGAAATAATACAGTGAGAGGTGGCAACATGATTTATGTTGCATATCCTAAATGCAGGAAACAAACATAATAATAGAAAAATAACGTCTCAGGCATTCTCCTTTGAACAACAAAACCTGTTTTTTCTTGAATAATATACATCGCACACAATTAAAAAGGCAAAGATTTTAGCCACTTTCTTCCTTCTTATATGGGCAAGTCTTCTTTGGTAAGATAAGAGAGAGCATTGCCAACGAATTCTGTTCAAGTTTGTTCCTACTGAAGCTAGCATCAAACGTCTTCATAAAATTACTTTCAAGAAGTCGGGGCTTTGATACGTACAAACCTATCCACAATTAAAAAAAATATTGCAGAAACAAATTGTTTGAATACAGTGGGAAAAGAAAGTACCAGGATCTTTCTTCACTCCAGGTAATGCTACTCGAAAATTGTAAGCAGTCTTGCTAGCACCAATGTCTACTACTCCCACAGATGGTCCAGTTCCTCCTCTTTTAGTTGTTCCCATTAAGATAATATTAGCCTTTTAAGTACCTTCATCTACGTTGGAAATGGATCATACAAGCGGCATTATACAAGGCCTGTTCCAACTGGATGTTGGTAATAAAGATAAATGCATAGTATCAGAGCTTGGCCTTTCAATCGATTAAATTGTGCCAGAATGCAACTATTTCCTGGACAGTAACCTTTCTTGTTTGCATCTTTTGCCCCCATTGTTTCTGTTAATACAGAATATAAATCCGATCAAATAATGGAAGCGGTCTTTATTAAAGGATTAAAAGAGGCCCAATGGGTCTCTAATTCGTATCCTAAAATCATCCATTAATTTGGAAATACGATGCAGAAGGAAACTTATAATTAATAGGTGACTTGCTCCTAAAGAATAGGAGTATGGGCCTACAAAGAATTACGTGGGCTTGATTCCTCTAAAAGGATACGTAGGCACCTTGAAAAAAGATCCGAAATTCTATTATCGGATTAAATCTCTCTCAATAGCAGCCTCAAATACCTAAACCCTAATTTTTTACTCAATTATTATAAACCCTAATTTGTAGAGTTCTATACGAATACCCAATTATAAATTTAATTTGATGCCTTGTCTATGACGAAAATATGCATCAACATTTGGCGCCGTCTGTGGGAACCGTATAATAATACTTATTATCGTTCTAATAATTTCCACAAAAATTGCCACTCGGAGGATGAATATTAATGACAAACAAATACACACAAATATTGTAACAGAGGTGATTATGGTGAAAGGCTGGTCGAAGAAGGTCATGAAACTGATGCTTGAGGATGAGTCAAAGTCATGCACGACCTCCTCAAATTAAATGGAAAAGAAAAGCTAAGTTAACAACTTGTATCTTGTATCTTTTCATTACGCATGAATTATACTATTTGTACATGTAGCTGTTTCTGTAATATTGCATCATGTTATATTACCACAAAGTAATAGGTGCATACCTAGCAGAATTATATAATATATATCTTTAGATATTGTACTTATTGTGATAGATGGAATAATAGAAAAAGCAGACTCTTAAATTTATTCCTTATAAAATTTTCTTTTACAATTTTTTTAGGACAATAATAATAATAATATCTGGGGAATAGAGGGGCAAAACCAAGATATCTAATGCTCCTCCCAGTGGTTTGCAAGAATCGTAATCAGATCAATCTCCCATATCAAAGTTCTTAGCATTGTGAGTTGATGACCATATATGGCTCGAGTGGTAGAACCTAATCACCAGTTCACCACCGCATCAGTTATTTTCGTAAGCTTGTTGTAAATATGATGGGTGAGGATCAGGGCGAGCGAAAGCTCTAACCTAGACAATCTTCAAGCTCAAGCCCCGAAAAGCATAAACTCAAGCCCAGGTGAGCAGAAGCTCAAGCCCAGACGATCGAAGCTAAAGCCAGTTCTGAAGTTATGTGAATTTCTTCTATACTAAGGCCATGAGGACTGCATAGAAGACACACTACAAGAAATCACGGGCCTTTTTTTCACTGATTTCCGTGGTAATAAAATTTCAGTCAAATAAATATTCGTGGAATAAATAATTCTCACCAAATTCAGTGGTACAAACAATCAGTGGAACTAAAATCCGTGGTACTAACAGTTCCGTCAACTTAATATTCGTGGAATAAATAATTCCCACAAATTTCAGTGGTATAAAGATTCAGTGGAACTAAATTCCATCGTACAAATTTTTTAGTTGATTTAAATTTTGTGGAATAAGTAATTCCACAAACATCGGTGATATTATGGTCAGTCAACCGTTGATTTGATTTAAAATGAGCGGCAAAACTCCCGCCTAATAATTAGAAAATTCAGATCCTTGGAATAAAATAAATTCAACGAATAATAGTGGTATAAGAAAATATAAAAGTTTTAAAAAATATTGATAAATAACTTTGCTTGTGATTACTTTTTCAAAGTACCAAGGCACTACAAATGCAATATGAATTGAATTTTATAAATCCTTTTACCTGAAAGAAAATGATCTAAAAACTTGATTAAATATTGTTGAATACAAACATATATAACACTTTCACAAAAATGTAAAATTTATTTTCAAATGTTGAAACTTTATAATAAAACTAGGTACTTATTGCAAGAACACACTTTACACTAGAAAAGTGACATAAAACGAGAACAACATACTTAGAAAATGTTTTTATACACAATCACGTGGTTTGAGCAAAACATTAGTTTTACTGTTTGGATTTAGAGGTTGATTAGGGTTTTATTATTTATCATTTTAAAAATCATATTTAACAATCCAACCGTACGGATGTGAAGACTACAGAACATAAAAAACATATGAAAAAATTCATGTATTTTAAGATTGTGTATCTTGATTATTATAACAAATAACTAATTTTTAAAAACATTCAGTGGGAATTATATCAGTGGAATTAAACCTTTAATTCAACTAATTTTCGTAGAATTGGGATTCCATTGGATTAGAACCACATTCCGTGGAACTAATTCCTTGATAATAAGGCTTCAGTCGAATAAATATCCGTGGAATAAATAATTCCCACGAATTTCAGTGGTACAGATAATTAGTTGAACTAAAATCCATGGAATTCACATTCCGTGGAACTAATAAATTTGACTACCTCAACGGTAATATGTATATTTAGGTTTATATGTGCCCGTATACTTTCAGATCCGTGGTATTTGTTAATTCCACTGATTTCAGTCAAATTAGACACTGCCAAATTAGAAACCCTACTACCTTATTTCACTTTTTTTCTTTTGTGGCCTCCTTTCTTCCCCACTTTGCTTATCTCATTCCCCCATTTTTTTCCACCATTTTTTAGAGGAGCTTCATATACCATCAAGTAAGTATCACTTTTAACTTTTTATTATGCTAAATGTTATGATTGTTGTTCTACTTGTTATAATCATGACTATTATGTGATTACATGAATGTAGAATAATATTTGGGGATCTTAATATTGTTAATCGAATTTACATTATTTTTTGTTTTCAATAATTATATTGTTAGAATTAGTGCACTTATAAGGTAACTAATCATAGTATATGGTTGGAATGATATTTTTATTCCTTTGATTTTAGTGTGCATATAATTAATTAGTAATCATAATTATATGTAATTACCCATTTATGTGATGTTTTAATCATTTAATTTTGTTGTGGATAGACATTGGCGACACTAGTGTGATTATTTGTACAATTTGTAAAATTATTGAAATTATTTTTAGTTTTTTATGTTAATTATTGAAATTATTTATTTGTGATAATAATGACTTACTAAATTTTGTGTACCTATTATAGATGACATCCGATCATAGTTGGATTGGTCGTAGTCGATTTAACGAATGGAAAAATATATTCGAAGATTATAAAAAAGGGTGTAGCAAGTTTTATTGAAAATGCACGTGCACATGCAAAAGATAATTCTGGTCTTATAAGATGTCCATGCAAAATTTGCGAAAATCAACATTTTGAAGGGTTATGATGAGGTGACTTATGATTTGTATCGACGTGGCATTATAGAATGGTATACAAAATGGGAATTACACGGGGAGAAGGATGTGGTGCACGTTGATGCTTGAAAGGCATATGCACTGGCCTATTTGTAAACATCGAGGATTCGACTCAACTTAAACAAGAATGTAATAAGTAAATAATATACAACTGTCATAGGAATCTCAGAAGATAATATATGTCAAGAGAATGAAGATTAAAAGTCAATCTACAGACTTGAAGTAATTCTACATTGAAAGAAGTTCATTTATTTGATCAAGCCTCAGTGAAGTATTCAAGAAAGTGGATCTATTTAAAGTGACAGAGATTTCAACAGTGTGACAGGAAGTGTACAGGTTACAGAGTTTGATAAAGGAAAAAGATAAAGAACCACAACTTAAAGTCAAAAGATGAAGAACAATCATTGCAGTTAGTCACTCATGAACCAGACAGTACATAGAGTGTCAACATCATACAGTGGAAGTTCATCATTAATTTCAGTGATTTAAAGGATGATTTTGCTGTCAAGAAATTGTATTAATTCTCTTTTAATTAATTAAACCAGTTAGTTAATTTATCCAATAAATTAATTCAACAAGAATTAATTTATTCCTTAAATTAATTATAAGATTAATTAAATTAGAATTAGTATTATTCTAAAATGACTTTGAAATGAACTGGCATGACTTTGAAAATTGAACTAGTATGACTATCAATGATAGTTGTACCGATTGTCATTGTAGTTTAAGCAGAGTCATACCGAAATTCATATTGGTTCAATGTCAGTCATACTGATAGTCATACCAATTCAAGTGGTTGTCATACCGAAAGGCATGCCAAGCCAAATGATAGTCATGCCAATTCAAAGAGATATTTGCGAACAAATATCTATTTTTCAGAAGACAGAAGCAGTGTATCACATTCAAGATAGAAGAACAAAAAGTAATATCATCTTCTCTCTCTCTGTTTGAACAAGAACTGTCTGAGCTTTAAAGACTATCAGTGAAATAATTTTATGGTTTGATTGTAACATTTAAAGCCACTCGAATTAGTTTACTTGTTATTGTGTGACTATCTAGCGGATCATTATCCCAAAAAATTATCTCAAACTACTTTTTAGTATTCGATGTTTTTATTACAAATTTAGATAAATTCATGTTGAATTTATTCTAATTTGTTTTAATTAGTTTGATAATCATTCCCTGTAATTGTAACACCTTTCAAGTTTAATATTAGTTATATTTAACTTGAATCTTGTTTCTTTTTATTCCGCTTAAAATTTGTTCTTGGATTATTATTTTACGAACCGAACAAATTCGAGAAAACAATATAGTTTGCATTGAACCCCCCCTTCTACAAACATATCAGGACCTAACAATTGGTATTAGAGCTAGTTGATTGGCGCACAAATCAAGATCCATACTTTTGTGATTTTCAAGAACGAGTGAATTTTTATTTTTCATAAAAATTCAAAATGTGTACTCAAAAAGTTGGAGCCGTTAAAATTCCTATGTTTAGTAGAGAGCACTTTGGGATGTGGAAGAAGAAGATGCTTTTATTTCTTCAAGTGGCTAATCCAAAGTACCTTGGTGTATTGAAGAAAGGCCCAAAAATTCCAAAGGTTATTGAAGAGGAGCATATTAAGAATGACCTTGTTGTTCAAGCTGCAAGGACTTATCCTAAAGATCCAAAAGATTTTACAGCTGATGAAAAGGAAGATTCTTCTCTGGATGCTAACTTGTAATTAATTCTGGTTGATTGTCTGGATCCCATTATGCAAAATCATATGTTGAATTGTAAAGATGCTAAACATATTTGGGAGACGATTGAGATAATCAATGAATGGACAGAAGAAGTTAGAGAGAACATAATGGAAATTCTTATCTCTGAGTATGAGCACTTCAAATCAAATCCAGGTGAAGGTATCTCTGAAGTTTTTGAGAGATACAACAAATTGATCAATTATTTGAACCTTCATGGAAAGTACTACACTATTAGAGAGATTAACAAGAAATTTCTTCTGACACTTCCAACCCATCTAGAGCATAGGATTTCAGACATTAGAGAAGCAATGGATTTAAGTGCGATTTCACTAGAAAGACTCTATGGTGTTCTGAAAACCTATGAACTGGAACAAATTCAGCAGAAGGAAATCTACGAGAAAGGAAGAGTGGTCAGTACGTCTACTGGACTAGTAGTTGAAGTCTCACAGAAATTGGAAGCGAATGTTGTTCTACCTTCTAGTTCTGACAAGGATGTAATTGTAGCTGAGTATGGTGTTACATCTGCAAGTCAATCTGATGGTGATTTCTATTCTATGGAAGAGCTTGAACAGTTGGAAGATGAATCAATGGATTTGATAGCAAGGAAGTTTGGAAACTTCAGATTCAGAAGAAATCCCAATTTCAAATTTAAGTCCAATGCTAACAGATTCCAGAGAGGTGGTTCTTCATCCTCAAATTGCGTAAAAGGTGGCTATAAAACTGGAATGGTGGATAGAGGCACGATTCGATGCTTTAATTACAATGAGTTGGGACACTTTGCAACTAAATATAGAAAGCCAAAGCAAGCAAAGAAAACCTCTTGCACTACAAATCAGAAGAGCAAACCTGGTAAAGCTTATCTTGCTGAAGGAAAGAGCTGGGATGATTCTGAAAGTGAAGATTAAGAAGTTGGTAATCTTGCACTCATGGCAATAGGAGACAAAACTTCATCTTACAAGTCTGAGGTAACTCTTACTGACGCTGAGATGGTTTATCATCTCAGTGGAACCTTATCATGTGCACATGGTGAAAATGATAGAATAATTCTTCAGAACACTGCTCTTGAAAAAGAAGTTACAGAATTAAGACTAGTGCATGTTAATCAAGATGAACTTAAAAAGGAAGTAGCTTTTCTTGAGAACATGGTGAATTGTTACAAACAGTTAGAAACTATTCTTAAAATAAAAAGATTACTGAACTTGAGACTAAGGTTAGAGCTTACTATAATTCTTGTAAAACAGCTAAAGAGATCTTCAATAAGTAAGCTATTAGTCAAACTGTTAGAATAGGTTATGACTATAACGAGGCTATTGGATAATTAGGCATTAATACCCCTAATAGAGTTAGTGCTGAAGAAAGGGGTATACCACATGTGCTTAAGGGTATTGACAAACCTCTCTTTAAAGTATCTATAGCAGAACCTCTAAATGAATCTTCCATCATTATTCAAGAAGAGATGCATACTGAGGACATTCCCAATGGGATTGTCCATTCCAACAAATGTGTGTCTAAGGGTTTTTTCAAAGTTGTTCCAATAATGGAGACCAAATTTGATACTCATAAGTTGAAACAAAGCAGCAACATGTCTAACATGCATAACTTGCCTAGTGTAGATTTATCTCATAAAACTTGTGGTGTTGCGAATTGCATGTCTTGTGCTTTTAATGTTATGTATGCTTATTTTAATATTAAGTATGTGTCGAATGATAAGACTGTTCCCCGTCAACATATGAATAACAAAATGCATGCTAGATCCAAGACTGTTAGTCCTCCTAAAGCTAGGAAGGAGACATATGTACCTAAGCCTAAACATAAATTTGTGAAGGCTGTTTATAAGGTAAAATGTTCAGTCACTGAGAAAGTTGATGATGTTAAAATCAAGAATGTTGTTTTGCCTAACAAAGGCCAGTTCTTTAAGTATGCCGGACCCAATCAGATTTGGGTTCCGAAGAAGGTCTAATCAGTTTGATATTGCAGGGTGTTGAACAGGTAAACCAAGTTGTGTGGATTCTGGACAGTGGATGTTCAAGGCATATGACTGGAGATAGAGCCTTGCTATCAAATGTGGTTGAGAAAGCTGGCCCAGTGGTTATCTTTGGAGATAACAACAAAGGTATAACTGAAGGATATGGCTATTTGGAAGCTGGAAATGTTAAAATTAAAGATGTATCTATTATGGAAGGTCTTAAGCACAATCTTCTCAGCATCAGTCAATTCTGTGACAGAGGATATGTTGTTCAGTTTGATAAGGAGAAGTGCCAGATCTTACACAAGAAGAATGGAAAGCCTACTCTTCAAGGAGTAAGGAAAGGAAACTTGTTTGTATCTAACTTGTATTCTGGATGCAAGGATGAAGTCAATTGTTTTTATGTTAAAGCTTCATCAGATGATAGTTGGCTATGGCACAAGAAGCTGTCTCACCTCAACTTCAAAACAATGAACTCCCTAGTCAAGAGGGAATTGGTGAGAGGGTTGCCTCAAATGGAATTTACACAGGAAGGACTGTGTGAGGCATTTCAGAAAGAGAAGTCAAGGAAAACATCTCACAAGGGCACTAACACATCTACAATAACTGAACTTCATCAGTTACTTCATATGGATTTGTTTGGTCCAGTTAATGTAATGTCTTTGTCAAAGAAAAAATATGCTCTTGTGATTGTCGATGACTATTCCAAATACACATGGGTTTTATTCCTACATTCCAAGGATGAAACTCCACAGATGGTGATTAATCATGTGAAGTTGATTGAGCTGGATTCTAAGTTTCCAGTTAGAGCAATAAGGTCAGACAATGGAACTGAATTCAAGAATGCAGTTCTAAATGACTTTTGTGTAGTCAAAGGGATAACAAGACAATACTCAGTCCCTATAACTCCTCAACATAATGGAGTGGTGGAAATGAAGAATCGTACATTGATTGAATCTGCAAGAACAATGCTAAATGAATCAAGACTTCCTATGTACTTCTGGACTGAAACTGTTAATATTGCATGTTATACCCAAAATTGAACCTTAATCAACAAGGACTTAATGAAGACACCTTATGAGATTATGAATGACAAGAAACCAACACTCAAATATTTTTATGTATTTGGTGCTAAATGCTTTATGCTTAAAGATGGAGATGTTCGTCATGGCAAGTTCGATGCTAAATCACATGAAGCAATCTTTGTTGGTTACTCCAGAAGATCTTACAGGGTGTATATAATTGATCAAAACCAAGTGAAAGAAAGTGTCAATGTTACATTTGATGACACTAAACTCCCAAGTATCCAAACAGAAGACCCATCTGAGATTTTGAAGTTTGATGACATGTCAGATTCAGAATCAGATGATGAGAATCCACCTGAGGTTGTTGCTGGTTATAACAATGACAATGATGGCTTGAGGTCATTAGGATGTTCTTAGCATTTACAACATACTCTAATTTTAAAGTATATCAAATGGATGTTAAGAGTGTATTCCTGAATGGTGAGCTGGATGAAGAGGTGTATGTAGAACAGCCTCTGGCTTTGAAAATCAAGATTTGTTAGACTTTGTCTACTTCCTGTTCAAGGCTATCTATGGTCTCAAACAAGCCCCGAGAAAAGGGTATGACACTCTTTCTGGTTTTTTACTTGAGAATGGTTCTGTTAGAGGTGTCATAGACAAAACTCTATTTTCTAAAAAGCATAAAGATGATATGATTTATGTCCAAGTCTACATGGATGACATCATATTTGGGTCTACTAATGATAATCTTTACAAGAGATTTGCTAAGCTAATGCAGAGTAAGTTTGAGATGAGTTTGATGGGTGAGCTGCAATTCTTTCTTGGATTATAAGTAAATCAAAGATTAGATGGTTTATTTATTTGTCAATCCAAGTATCTCAAAGAAATCCTCAAGAAATATAACATGGAGGATTCAGCATCAGCAAGAACTCCATCATCTACAGCTATCAAGCTTGGAGCTTGTGAAAATTCTATCAAGGTAGATGTTACAAGCTATAGAGGTATGATTGGCTCATTACTCCATCTTACTGCAAGTAGACCTGATATTATGTTTGCTACATGCTTATGTGCGAGGTTCCAATCGGATCCTAGAGATTTACATCTCGTTGCTGTAAAAAGAATCTTGAGATATCTTAAGGGTACACATAATCTAGGTATCTGGTACCCTAAAGAATCTTGTTTTAACCTTGTTGGATATACAGATTCAGATTATGCAGGTAGTGTTGTTGATAGGAAAAGCACCTCCGGGAGTTGTCAATTCCTAGGTGGCAGATTGATTTCCTGGTACAGCAAGAAACAACAAACAGTTTCTAATTCAACTGCAGAAGCTGAATATATTGCTGCCGGAAGCTGTTGTGCTCAGATCTTATGGATAAGGAATCAACTTAAAGACTATGGCTTTGTATTGAACAAAATTCCTATTCTGTGTGACAATACAAGTGTCATAGCAATCTCCAACAACCCTGTATAACACTCGTGGACAAAGCACACTGACATCATGTATCATTTTATCTGAGAGCATGTCATGAATGGTACTGTGGAGTTGCATTTTGTACCCACGGAGGAACAAACAACAGATATCTTTACTAAATCTCTTGATGAATCCACATTTACCAGGTTAGTTGGTAAATTGGGTATGTTAAATAGTTTTAGTAATTAATCATGTTTATAGTTGATGTTTGTTCTTGATTAAATTTGCACGTGTTTATGTGTTGTATATTTTAAAATTCAATTGTAAACTTCTAGTTGTTATTCCCAAACAATGTAATCACGGGATTGTTAAGGGGGGGGGGGGGGGGGTTGAATACAATCCTTTAAAATTTCCAATTCTTTTGCAGACAAAGGACTTAAGAACAAAAATTAAAATTGCAGTTAATAAAAATTCAAGAATTAAAAATTCAGGTGGATTGATTGTTCCACCCGAGAGATTTTATTTGAAGAAATCTCTGTGATGTTTAGAACAAACACATAGTTGCAGTTACAATGTTTTTGCGTCAGCAATTTACAAGAGAGTATTGATTAAGCTTTTGATAACTAAACTGATTTATTAACTTCAAAAACATTGCTACACTTGGTTATATACTCCAAGTTTACAAGCCTAATTGGACAACATAAAATATTCAGTAGGTAAAGTCCAAAAGTTTTTTTCCCAATCTAAGTCCAGTGGTCCTTGAAATGATTTGCCTTTTAGCTGAATATCCTTCTTCAATCATCTCTATTGTCCAGATGAAAATAGAATGCTTCCTTTTCTTCAGGGTTTCCCAAAATACTGGTTTTCATGCTCCTTTTTGTTCCATCAACCCATGTGACTTATCAGAACTGTCCCTATCACACTTTCAACTGCTAATTATTGGTCTTGTATTGGTTGAGATTGATTTGTTCAACATCCGTTGAAAGTGTCTTGGTTGCATCCATTGAAGGTGTATTGGCTACATCCGTTGAAGGCTGAATTGTATCCGTTGAAGTACATTTCACTTATGTAAAATTACAAGGCATCAAATATTTACAATTAGCCTTCCTATTCTACATATCAATTGATAGTCAACATGACTTATTCAACCCTAACACTTACACTTTCAACTGCTATTGAAACTAAAGGAATATGTTACAAAGAGTCTTATATAAGCTACCCTTCAACGGATACTGTATACACATGCTATCCGTTGAAGGTTACATTTTTACTTGTATTAATTTTATCGAGTTCATTTGGTTATCATCAAAAATCAACATAATTCCTAACAATCTCCCCCACTTTATGCCTGGTTGAGAATCAGACATAAATTCAGGGCTTGATGATAACAAAACACTCCTTAAGAATATACAGATAGATGCAAAATTTGTATTAATCTACAGTATCATAAAAATGTGAAAAACTTGAAGTGTGAAGTACATTACAGAGAGAGTGCTCCTCTAGTCTGAGCAGTTTTAGTTCCTTTTCTTCTCTCTTGGAGGTTGAATCTTTGTCTTTCATTGTCTTGTATAGTTGGCCTCAATTTGTTGCTGAAGTTGTCTTCCTCAACAATTTTAGGGTCTAGCTTGGATTGCAACCATCTCAGGTACTTAGTGCTTGCCTTAGATGGTTGGTCCTCCAGTCTAAAAAATCTTCTACAGCCATCTTCATCCCTGAATTCCATCATCCAAAAGGGTTGGAGATGAATCTTATGTCCATTGTATGTGATCTTTAACTTCATAGGCAAACTCTCTGGTGAGTTCCAACTAGCCCTGATTTTCGCAATCTGTTTCATCACTAACCCCTTTGCAACTTGAGAGAATCCTCTTGTACTCTTAAAGCTTGAGAATACCTTGACCAAGGTTGGGTATCCTTCTCCTAGAATTCTTTGCAAGGGCCATGATCTCTCCATTCCACCTTTGCAGACAAACATATTATTCCCATACAATGAACCAAGACTGTAGAAGGGGGGGGGGGCTTGAATATAATCTTTAAATTTTTTTAGTTCTTGACAGAAGAGATATGAAGATAAATTCAAGAACAGAAAATCAAACAAGATAAGATAACACAAGAATTAAAAATTCAGGTGAATTGATTTATCCACCTGAGAGATTTTTTATTAGAAGAAATCTCTGTGATGTTTATGAACAAACACACAGCTGCATACACACTATTCTAGCTTCAGCAATTTACAAAGGATATTGCTTTGAGCTCTCTAAATTGCCTAACTGATTTCTTGAGTTCTAGAATAATGCTACACTTGGTTATATACCACTATATACCACAGTTCAAGTGTCCGTCGAATTAAGTTATATTCCACTGATATCTGTCGAAAATATGCTTAATTCCACCGATTTTGTCCCGTGGAAATAACCCGTTTTTCTTGTAGTGACACAAAGACGATTTTAGTTGCGCACTTCCAGGAGCTGAAAGCTATATGAATCTGAGAATTCTGGTCTTGTTCAAGAATCAAGTAAATAATCAGATAGGCTTCAAAGCAACAGAAGTGATTTACTATGACACGGGTAGAACATGAAGCGGGGTCAGGATATTGAAAGCATTGAAAGAAAAAGAGAATGCACAATTGATTGACAAGCAAGAAACGGAGAATATTTTGAAGCAAAGATACTAAGCTTCCTTGTTCACAGTACCAACGAGTAAAGAAACATGGTGCAAATGTGTAAACTCGATGAGTCTTTCATCTACATCTGGAAAGTAGCAGCTGATGAATTTTGTCATTATTCAGAAAGAAGAAAAGTTACAACACTCGACATAGGGTAGAACAACAGAAGGACCAACATGTTTATGCGCTTCTAACATGATAAGGACAAAATTCTAGCTACAATAACAGGTCCCATGCCAAATTATCTTAGCTCCTACCAAGGTAGATTTGGTCAAGTTGCAATGAAGCCAATTGTGAATGACTTTAAAAAAAAGAGTAAAAAAGGGCAGTGAATTGGTGGTCTCTACTAAGCCCAACCAACTTGAAGACTGAATTCTATACAAGCTCAGAAAGGAATCAGGAGGAAGCATATCTTTAAAATCTCCTTATTACATGCGGTAAAACAATTATGTTGATAGACTAAAGTCCAGAGGACAACCAAGGCAAGAGGCGGGTCAACAGTTTGGACCTACAGAATTTTGCCAAAGCTTGGATTATCTAGACAGTCATTTGTACAAGAGAAGCTCTGGGGGACAGCCAAAGCTCCTTATGAATTATCATGATATGAATTCTGACAAAGTTTCTGACCTTGCATCACCAGCTGCTGCGACAATAGTATTCCTTAAAAAAAATAGAAGCGCCTCTTCAGAATGTAGCATCTTTAAGGAGTGAGGACTATAGAGAAAAAACAACCAGAGCTTTGGAAAAGCAAGCATGAAAATGTATATGCGCTCTTGCAGGTGATCAGAACAGGCAGTTTTAAAAAAAAAAAAAAATTAAGGACATCTACAAGCTACCCAGAAGCCCTAGAACAATGTGACCTGCAACAAGATAAAATGACAATATCAGAAAGAAAGAAGTAGACAAATCAACTTGCCCCTTGGCTAAAATCTTTCCAAATTATGCCTATATATGTGGAGTTGTGTGAGTGTCAGTGTTGATTAGCACAGTAGTTGGCTGATAGCTATGGCAAAATGTTATGCAAGTTTGAAAAAAAAAGTGTTATCAAGTTACTTATTAACAGCAGCCTGGAGGAAACAAAATAAAGTAGGATACGACTTGCCAGAGAAGTATACAGAGCAAGTACAATTTTCAACAACAAAGCACCTAAGTTGATAGTCCTAGAAGCTGCAGCTTATGACCAGAACATAGCGACTTGGCCTCAGATTCAAGCTTAGGCATCACAATTCAGTGGTACTCAACAGAAACTGTGTAGCTCCACAAGGAAACAACTGCTTGTATCCACAAACTCATTAGTTGCTAAAAAATCAAGGAAGTTAAAAATAACAGCTACTGGAGCGGGTTTACAACTCAATGCAGTCAATCGACGGCTCAAAGTCAAGACAAGTGTCACTTTTTGATACTTAAATAATACTAGCTTATAACCCGTGCCAAGCACGGACCAAGTATAAGTCGACATTAAAATATTAGTATTAATAAATTATTAATAAGTATTAGTTAAAAATGTATTTCTCGATAATTGAATGATAAAAATATATAATAAATTTAATTATGTAGTTATAGACAATCGAACTGTGCATAAAGCTAAAGAAATTAAAGTAAATAAATAAATCTTGTAAATAAATAAATCTTGTATGAAACTATTGAATTTAAAGTAAATAAATAAATCTTGTATAATTATGTAGTTATAAGTAATGGTTTGATTTCTACTGATGATACCTAATGCAGTATTCAATAGTTTGTTGTTGCCTGTGTGTAATCGCATATTGCTTTCTTACATTTATCATGATAAAAGTATAGTAGAATTTAAAATCCAGAATGCATCAATCAAATAGATATTTTAGACAGAATAAAAAGTAGACTATTGCTAATCATTATCAATTATGGTAAATTACTAAACAGAATAACTGAAACTCATGGTTGCTTCTGCAATCTAAGATATATAAAATAGACAAACCATAAGAGCATCTTCAATGCTACACTCCCCTTAGCTAAAAAGATGATGTAGCATTAATTTTACATAAAGGTTTTTATTTTATTTTTCTCATCTCCAACCCTCTCTCCCTTGTCAAAATATATAGATAATTTGTTTCTAGCAATATCTAAATATTTTTACAGAAACTCTAAAGGTGAACTATTATCGTGACATCATTTATATGTATTTCTAATCTATAGCCAATCATTTTACATAATACCATTGGAGTAGGTTAGCTGACAGGTTCAACAAATTTTATAAAATTATTATTTTACATAATCAATATACATAATTTCATTGGAGATGCTCTAACAAACTAATTACGCTTACATAAATTCAACATAAGAGATATACTTTGTAGTGTGTACTCAAATAGTGGTATAATATTTATTAATAATTTATTAATACTAATATTTTAATGTCGACTGAGGCCCGTACTTGGCACGGCTTATAAGCTAGTAATCCTTATTGATAAAATACAGGTTCCATTTTGGATTTTTTATAGATTTAAATATTCTAGAACAACTTTTTCCTATTTGGTCACATGCAAATAGCCAAATACAAACAAATCCACTTATTTATATACAGCTAGCCTGTAAATAAATAAATCTTATATGAAACTATTGAATTTAAAGTAAATAAATAAATCTTGTATAATTATGTAGTTGTGTAAATAAATAAATCTTGTATGAAACTATTGAATATTTTCCGAGCCGAGCTCGAGTAGCTCACGAACTGTTTGACTCGTTTACACCCCTAGTTGCGAGGAATCGAACCCGGGTTAAGTGATAACCAAATTTGGTATTTGGGTACCAAATTTGGTACTTTGGTACTTTAGTACCGCGCGCCATTTTCACATTGTTTTGCTTATTAATAAAGAGTATAGATATGGCATGATTGAAAATATATCTTATATATTGATGCTGACATATTTTAGAAAAATTATTTCATGGTAGTCATAAATTTGCATGATTATTGTAGTGTCATGAATATTCTTATATTTTTTGCAAAACTATGAGTAATAAATGTAAGAATTTGCATGAATTCTGCATGTTTTTTCCTAATTGTGACATAGAGCCAAGTCAAAAGAAAAACTAAAGGATTAAGCATGAAAGCAGATATAGCTCGTGGGGTTTGGATTCTATCCGCTTTCTCGCTATGAAGAATAATTCAAATTCTGGAACAAACTGCCATTAGAAAGATCTTGAAGCCTTATTTTTAATGTAACATTTCTAAGACAAATGAATTTGCGGAGCAGCTGAGATCAACTGCACAAAATGGCATTCTTCAAATTACATCAGTACGAACAAGTAAACTCGGCACAAGTGCGTAAACATGGTGCATACTAGTCAGCTCAGTTCAGACTCTCATGTACTAATGGTATGAGACCTATGATGTAGCAACTTATGAGCACTCTATGAAGAAAAAGAAAATCCACAAAAGATTTACGATAATACAAGTAGTTGGGGGGCTGCTGTAATATCTGATTCTAGCGCTGGCCGCTGAGAAATAGGCTCAACATGTCAGGGCCTACGTGCTTTCAACTCAAATAAGCAATCTTCAAAATTTCTTGACTTGTCACTGAGTTGATCAAAATATTCAATGAAATTCTCCGAATGTACTTAGGAGAGAGTATAGAGAAATTGTTATTGAAATGCAAGATTGTTTCATATGCTGATATTCAAATGTTGCTGGACTTGAGCTTGGTAGCAAATAATAGCGTAAAAGAGCACATAGGTGACATGATCCAACAACTGATCAGACCGCCTTGCAAAGCTCTAGCTGAACTTGCAATTTCAAAATCAGAATGCCAAGACCAGTGATGTGCCTTTTTATAAGGATAAATCAGACCAGTTCACTTACATTTGCTCAAGTGATTTTCCTTATCAACACAAAACTATACCGCATTAGAGGAAAGAAACTAGAAACTGAGCAAAGCCCCTGACTTGTGCTCCGTTCAGTGTCACATGGGCACCCAGTTGATTGATTCCTAGACTTATGATCTGTCGACGATCACTCGGGGCAACAAACGTACAAAATCCTAAACTTGTGATCCGTCAAAGATCATTTGGGGACAATAAATTTATCTGTCATAAACAGGTGATGTAAAAATTCAATATTGAAGTAATAAATCACCAGGGGGCCGAGAATATATACACTTTAGTGCACAATCTGAATCAAATGTACTTATATGGACTTTGAGGATTGGAAGCAAAAAATGAACCAAAGAATCGCATTTAATGCTGCGAAGGTTCAGACACCGGGGAATTTGTACCGGCAGATGAGATATTGGTAAGCAGAGTCCTTAGACAATTTTGTGGCTTACAGAGGACCTCATCAATGCGCAAGCAGAGTCGAGTATGATTTTTGATAAATCAAAAAACATGACGCTTGGAAGCATAAAATGCGTAAGCAGACTCAAGAATGATTTGGGCCCGAATCGAATTGTTTGGGGCTTGGAAGCAAGGGCTTAACCATTAAACCTCTCACGGAAGTTAACTTGTGGAAAATCTTAGAGGAGAAATATCAAAAAATATAAAAGATATATCCTCATATCAATATGCTTAAAACATGTAAGTACCTGAGATTTATGAGTTGATCTTCAAATCAGCAGAAGGAAATGTGGGCATAAAATAGGCAAATTGCTAATATCGATATGCTTAAAACATATAAATAACTTAGAACCGGAGACTAATCCCTAGAGGTTCCCTGAGAAACATGTTTAAGCATAAAATAAAAAATCTACAAAGCCTAAGGTCAAAGACCCTTGTATGGTCGATCTTAATGTAAAGGTAGATGGAATAAGAACCTCGAATACCTAGCTACCATAATAAGTTAAAAATTATGCTAACTTACATATATGGAAAAACAAAACAAAAATAAGTATTCACAGAAGGGAACCTTCAGTAAATACTGGGGACTTGTTAATACGGAATATAAATTCGATCAAATAATGGAAGCGGTCTTTATTAAAGGATTAAAAGAGGCCCAATGGATCTCTAATCCGTATCCTAAAATCATCCATTAATTTGGAAATACGATGTAGAAGGAAACTTATAATTAATAGGCTACTTGCTCCTAAAGAATAGGAGTATGGCCCTACAAAAAACTACGTGGGTTTGATTCCTATAAAAGGATACGTAGACACCTTGAGAAAGGATCCAAAATTCTAGTATCGAATTAAATCTCTCCCAATAGCAGCCCCAAATACCTAAATCCTAATTTTTTTCCTCAAGTATTATAAACCCTAATTTGTAGAGTTCTATACGAATACCCAATTATAAAATTTAATTTGATGCCTTGTCTATGACGAAAATATGCATCAACGGTTTCCACACAATGTTGCCATAATACTAGCTCGGAAGGTTGATTCTCCATTTCAAATTGACAAAAGCGCCAGAAATCCTCTAAAACTATACATAATTTAAAACTATACATAATTGCTTTGAGCCCTAAACATATATCTTGTACTATTGTATAATTATTTGAGCAATCTTTTGATATGATACAATTTATAGGCTCATTCTCTTTTATGGTACAACCACATTCAATTTTTACAGAAATAGTACACCCACGTTCAACATTGCAAAAATGGTAAAGGGTGGCGACCCAGGTCAAAGTTCGCCACATGAGGGTGGCGACCATAGGGGCGCCTAAGTACCTGGTATATTAAGTCCAATTATTCTTGTGATTGATCTAAAATTTAGGATTGACATCAGATTGGTCCTAAAATAATGCAAAGTTTTCTGATTGGTTAATTAATATGTGGTAGAGATATGTGGTAGATTCAGGTATTATAATACAAGATTTGGAAAAATAATTACAAACGCAAAATAATTACAAACGCGCAGCTAAGCCCGGCTTTGTAAACTAGTTAATAGTTTCAAAGATCTAACTTCTTATAAAAAACATAACCAAAATCATGTGTGAACCCGATTACAAACTATATCCATTTTGCTTATTATAGTTTGACATAAATTTATTTATAATCATTTTCTAATTAAAAGCTAATTCATATTAATGAATTACCAAAAAGGAAGGTATTAAATGAAAAGAAAGATGTCAAAATAAAATACGAATTATATAAGGAAATGTTATTTTCAGAACTCTTTTTACTTTTATTTACAAAACTAAGAAATATGCTACAAAGTTGCTTTGGAAATAAAAAAAATAGCTTTGAAAATAACATTTCCAATTATACATGGTTTAGTATAAATTTGTTTATTATAATATTTTACTAAAATTTTATAATATTATAAATAGCTCAAAAAGAAAGTATTAATCGAAAAGAAAGATATTAATCAAACCAAAATTATTTTACTAAATAAAAATTTAAAAACTCTATTTTTTTTTACTTAAAATTTAGTTGACCAGTCTATTATCTATATTATGGACCGCTTTCTATGCCATTTATTAAATTACTTATATACCCCTATAATGTATAAATATATTAAAAATATTGTTACTGGCAAGAATTGAACCTATGACCTTTGGATGCAAAGGTATTTTATGTTACCACCCCAACCATCATGCTAGGAGCACATTTGACAAAATTTTGAAGCTCATTTACCCCATACTTAAATAACTCTTAATATATGTATGTTATTTAAACTTTATTTTAAAACTCATCCATCCATCCGGTATATATTATATTATATTACATATATGAAAGGCCAACAAGCCCTTTTAAGACTATTTAGTAATTTACTAATTCGCTCTTTCATCATATTAATATTAAAAAAATGAATTATATTCACATCTCCTACACCAAAGAAATTTTGAAACCCATTTTATGAATCATTGGAGCATCTCCAATGGAGTTGGCTAAAATGGTTGGCTAAAATAATATAAAGTAATATTTTGGTAAAATTTACTGAATCTGTAAGGCGTTGTACTCCAATGGGTTGATTATAATGGTTGGATATATTTTCAAAATAGTATATTTATAATTTTAAACAATACTTTTTCATTGAAAAATAATTTATAGCCCATTTTGATAAAATTTTGAAGCTCATTTACCCCATACTTAAATAACTCTTAATATGTGTATGTTATTTAAACTTTATTTTAAAACTCATCCATCCATCCGGTATATATTATATTATATTACATATATTAAAGGCCAACAAGCCCTTTTAAGACTATTTAATAATTTACTAATTCGCTCTTTCATCATATTAATATTAAAAAAATGAATTATATTCACATCTCCTACACCAAAGAAATTTTGAGAACCATTTTATGAATCATTGGAGCATCTCCAATAGAGTTAGCTAAAATGGTTGGCTAAAATAATATAAAGTAATATTTGGGTAAAATTTACTGAATCTGTAAGATGTTGTACTCCAATGGGTTGATTATAATGGTTGGATATATTTTGAAAATAGTATATTTATAATTTTAAAAAATACTTTTTCATTGAAAAATAATTTATATATATTAATATCAATGCTAGAGGTGCCGAAATTGGGTACAAGATAATGTGGAGTTGTTAATATGTCAATTTGAAATATTTTAATTTGTGAAAATGATGTAAATGACATTATACATTTATTTATAAATAATCAAATAATGAAACATGTCATTTTATATCTATTTTTATATCTAATTTAATACCTCTAACATTATTTTTAATACTAACACTAGCTAATTTTTGTGTTGCCTCCATAATTTTTAATTTCACAAAAAAAATATATTAAAAAGGATATTGAAAATTTCGGTCGGTGCAAATCAAAGCTGCAGCTGAAAAGAAAAAGAAAGAAAAAAGCAAGGGAGAGAAAAAGTAGGTAGAGAAAGTCTCTACATATCTGTAAAACTTGGCCAAATATGGTCAACCATATCTTGATGACTATAATTTTGAACAACAACAGTCAGTGATTGGAGTGACCATATTCACAGAGGTTGGCTATAAATCACAGTGTTTAGTTGCCAATTGTACTTTTAACCTAAGGGTTAAGTAAGGTTGGAGATGCTCTTAACTACATACACCAATAACTCATTGTTATAATGTTTTACATTTTTATTTTTCATATATATTACATATATATATTATAGGCCAACAAGTCCTTTCCAGACTATTTAGTAATTTACTAATTCACACTTCCATCATATTAATATTAAAAAATGAATTATATTCAATGTAAAAATTGGAGGACCAATTAAACTTGAGCTCGAGTTCAAGCTTGACATAATTTTTTTATCGAGTTTGAACTCGAGTCCGGCAGTGTTCGACTCGATTACACCCCCACTCTCACTGCTATTAGGAAAAATATTTTTATAGTCTATAAAAAGATAATTTAAGGGGGAAAAAATTATTGTAGATGAGATTTGGAATTCATATTAGTTATTAGATTAATATTTAGATAAAACACATAGTTAGTTCAAAAATATTTATTGAAAAATAGAATATGGATACTATATTAAAAATAATTTAAAACGTCTCACTGTATTATTCAAGTATGCTACTTAGTAGATGATATATCACAATGAACATGAATACAAACCAAAAGTTTAGCTAATTTTAATATAAACTAGAAGAATATTAAATCACTGTCACATGACCACTACCACGCCACCACCACTAACCATATGAACACCACCACTTACACAACCAAAATTACCATCATCAAAGCAAGTCACTAGAAATTCAACTAAAATTATCAAAATTTAAACGTAAATCACTAAAAAATTTGAACGCAAATAACAAGAATATTACAAATTTGGAATTGTGTAAATATTCGAAGTTGTTGGTAATAGTGTTGACGGTAGTAGAGTGAGTGAAAATGACATCGATTGGTAAACTTAGATATGTTGAGAGAAGGATGAATGAATTACTGGAGGTGTGGTCAGGAATAAGACTGGAATTTGCGACAAACATGTTCATAAGTTACTTTCGGAGTGGTGGTCGATTTGGTGACAACAAAAGATTGTAGAGTGATTATGGTTTATTATACACACAATTTCTCTCTCTCGCCCACTCACACACATTATATATATATCTGTATGTGTGTGTGTGTCATGAATGATGATGACAAATGGAATGAGATGGTGATAACAACGGTGTAAAGTAAGTGATGGTGTGTAAGGTGGTCGCCGATAATGGAAGGGGCATAAGAGTGAATGTGAGTGATGATTGAGATGTAAATTAGATTTGAATATGTGACCATAATTAGTTTTCGTTTCTTATTTATGTAAATTATCTTATTTAGCATTTCTTTATATATAAACACGTGAGTCTACTGACTCATGATTAGACTTTTAAATTACATATTTTTTAATCATTCCAAATTATTTTTTTAAATGCCTAGATGTGATTCTATTGTTACAATCATATATGAAATTCAAGTAAGAAATTTGAGTTATTGCCAATGTCCATAAAAAATACCACATTAACGACATATAGTATTTCAAAAATTATAAATCATCTATGTAATAAAATCAAAACAACAACATTTTATGAATTCAAATGGTGCTCGTACTTTGCACGGGCCGTTAAATTTTAATAAGTCGACACAACAATTTCCGACACATAATGAACCGGTGTAAAACAATATCCAATAATTTTCTAAAAAGAAAAAAACAATATCTACACGACTTAAAATAAAACACTACTGGAGCAGAGAAGAGAGAGGAGAGAGAGAGAAAATGGCGGTTGCATCATCGTTGCAATTTATTCAATCAAACAATCTTCTTCTGCCTCGTCTTCACTCCCTCAAACCTCTCAAAGGTCAACACTCAACACCCACTTTTTTATTTTTCTTATGCATGCTAAAAATTCGATCTTTATGGATTCTTGATTAATACTTGTTTTTGTTATTTTTTTATTCATTTTGTGCAGATTATAAAATCCCATATGTTAATAATTGCTGCAACAATGCTCAAATTACAGGGTAATTTAAATTTTAAACTACTTTACCATATGTGTTTGCTTATAATTTTAACATGTTGATGCATAATTTAGCTGTGAATCCCAAATTAAAAGGAGAGAGGCTTTGTTTCAGACTGCATTTGCTGCTTTCTCTTTACCTTCAATTGTTCCACTTGCTATTGCAGAAACTGGTACCCTTTTATTTATTTATTAATTTATTTGTGTTTTATTCGATTAATTTGATGTGACATGATTATCATTCTTCTAGTGTTGATAACTAGTTATAATTGTACTGCATATGATTTTTAAAAGAAAAATAAATAAATCTAACTTGCGCAACTATGAATTGCCAGCTGTCGCTGACGAATATCGCACTTACTCTGATGATGTGAATAAGTTCAAGTTATCGATACCTCAAGGTTAGTTTTTTCGAGGAATGCATTGAGTTCTTGTTTTGCTCACGGTAGGGAGAAAATGTATGTTTATTTTGTACCTTTACAAACTAACCTTTCTGTATACCGTATATTCATGAGCATGCTCTTGGACATCCATGTATGTTTAGTGTTGATTGATGATTCAGATGGATTTTACTCTCATTAATGTATACTAGCCTAATTTGATCCTTTCATAGTAATGATTTTAGTCAAAGGGAAAAAAGGTTATGTAATTGACCTTAGTTTATAACTTAATGGAACCAGGCATCATACATATTTTCTGTCAGTTCGGATTTAATATATATCTGGAGAGAGAGATCACTACATTCACCTATTACTATCTGCAGATTGGGAAGTAGGTTCAGGAGATGGCAGCAATGGATTTAAGTCAGTGACTGCATTCTATCCTAAAGAAGCTTCTTCCGGTTCAAGTGGTAATTGATTAGACTTTCTTAATTCAAACCCCTTTTGTTGTTCAAGAAATTAATTGGTGCTTATACATGGCTTCAGTGAGCGTTGTAATTACCGGGCTTGGCCCAGATTTTACCAGATTGGAGTCTTTTGGGAATGTTGATGCCTTTGCAGAGAATCTGGTTGGTGTTTAGTATTTCAACAATCTATTATAGTACTTTTCTAGTTACAGTGATCTGACATCTAGATACCAACTTCTCTGAGCAATAGTATTGTATTATTTTGTACACGGTGCTAAATGCTAATGATATCTTGCACCCAATAGGTTAGTGGATTGGACAGAAGCTGGCAGAGGCCCCCAGGTGTAAAAGCAATACTCGTTGACTCTAAAGCATCCAAAGGTTGGTATCTGAAATTCCAGCATGTTATATGATATATAACTATAGTCAAGTTCCGTGAAATCGTTTCCATTTAAGACACTACACTTATTTGTTTTACGCATTAGGGTACTTAGAATGGTTAGTTTAGTGCGTTTACAAGTCTAAACTTCAGCTCATCTTTTCTTTTTTTCGTTTTTGTGGCAGTGAGTTTATTGCATTTCAGTGATAAATAAGTGCATTTGTGAAACTAACAAGATTTCAGGGTTGTTTGGTCTAGAAAACACTTGAACGGTCTTTAACTTGTGAACTGAATATTAAAGTGATAAGAATCTAATGTTGTAGATGGAAAAGGAGAGAAGGTCTGCCACATAATATTTTTGTGGGCTGAAACAGCCTCTAACTAGTAACTATATCAACAAGAAAGGGTCATTTTCATACAAATTTACAGTGGTGGCTTGTGCTGTACCTTTCTTAGTATGTATCACAAGCTTGACCAACGTTAAAATTAATATTCTAATACATCTTTACATTTTCCATGAATGCTCAGGCTTTTACTACATAGAATACACCTTGCGGAATCCTGGTGAAAGTGAGAGACATCTATTTTCAGTGCTTGGGGTAGCAAACAATGGTTGGTACAACAGATTGTATACCCTCACAGGACAGGTTGGTGTGAGATAAGCAGTTGTATATTGAACATATATCAATTGATCTGGAATTGTGTGCTTTAAAAGAGTTTGTGTGCATTAGTAGCTGACTCAAATATGCATTCTTTGTAGTTTGTTGAAGAGGATGCAGAAAAATATGGTTCAGAAATTAAAAAGGTAAGCTTCAAGTAGTACAATTTAGTTATCTGCTTATCTTGTTGACACAACTTCTAATAAATCGTTTTGTATTCTCTCTTATCAGCTTCAACTGTTTAAACTTTGATACAACTTAGTGTTGTTTGATGTTTTTATGTAAACTTCTATGTTAATGAGCGCTGGAGAACAAAACCGACATGGTTTGTTAAAATTGAGTATTCACTACTTGACATTAAACAATTCTATTTTTAGTGAAAATCCAGTTACTTCTTATATAAACCTTTTATTCTTTTCTTATGTTCAAGCCTACTTTTGGTTTCCTTAATCTGGATTACCTAGTATTCTTTATATGTAAAGAGCTGGAATCCCGCTCCTCTAAAATATGGCCCCATAGAGGGCATGTATGAATTGGTATTGGTTGTTCATCTTTTGTGGCTAATAAGCCTTTCCACAAGAACACCAGGGTCATCTAAGGCACATATATATATGTATATTTATGCAATATGTGCGTCACTGTGTTGGCATGATGAACTACGAAGCAGACCAAGTGAATCATATACACTGTAGTAGTTTTTCCAAGTGTAGTAACTGAAGTTTTCATTCTTGAATATGGTTCCTATTTGTAGTTTTTGTATAATTTTCTCTCTTTTGAGCCCTTTCAGGTTGTTTCATCCTTTCGGCTCATTTGAAGAAGTAGACACTCTGGGTTTTGTAATCTACGGCTTGGGCTATGATGAAAAGTTTTGTAGAGTGCTTTCACATCACAAAAAGCTCAATATATCCCAATTTTCCCATGTAAGCCATATCTAATGCACACTGTGTATTATCACTGCCAGTAAATTTAAAAAAAATGATGACCTGATATCATAATGTTGATGCTTTAGGACTACTAATCTTTGTACTGCCTTGGAAAGGTAGGATTTCACTTGGCTTAGATTTTACTGCAAAGTTGAATCCATCTTGTAGAAAGATTGTGTGCGTAAAAGGAACCAACACAATCTTGACATCTGGTTCATAAGTGACCAGTACCAGTATATTCCTTAAACATTTTGTAGAAAATTCTCATTGTTACTCCTCACCTCAGTCCAGGAAACTCTTAGGTTGCAAATAACGCCACTTGTTAAATCACTTGGAAGCAGACTTGCTTACCATGCCTCTCCATGGTTATAATGCTCTCCTTTCTCTGTGTCATATTTTCAGGCTCCTGCGATGAAGCTCTATCCTGTAAAGTGAACTATGTTTGGAAGTTCAAAGATGAGTTTGTACAGAAGCAAAATGCTAAACCTTAAACTGTTGGAACAAAATAGTCCTCTGTAATTAAAGACTAAATTTTTTTCTCGAAAGTATAAAGTTCATAATGCATGGTGGATTATTTTATGAGTTTCGCTCCTATTCCATTCCGTCCCTACTTCATTTTGGTCAGACTGCCACTTTGTATGAATCGAGAAGATTGAATAGAAATTATCATCTGTGGAGGGGTCTAACTCATAATCTCATTATTCGAAACTCTTTTTGGTGTGCGAAAAAATTAAGGGGTGGATAAACAGTCGTAGCCAATTTCTGGTATCAAGAAGACGACTCTGTTTATGTTAAATTTTAGTAGTGTTATGCCATTTGTTCTAAACATAAATCAAAGAGGTGTACGTGATCACTCAATTAATTTCAGGTAGTACTTAGTAAAAACCATGAAGAAAAGATATTACAGAGAACCAATCCAAAGTACATCATCATCCCTTAAAATATCCAAAATGTAGCAGCTATTAAGAGCAAAAGCATTGCTAAAGCTTTCAAATTACTCCAGAATCCCAGACTGTTTGTAGCTCTCAACGGAGTCCGCAATAGTTTCTTCTAGCGGTCTGTAACTGAGTCCCAGCTTCTCCAGTTTCTCTGTAGTGGGTCTGAAATCGATTCCATCTCCAGCAGTAAAGCTGCAAGGAATATCAAAGGAAAGTTTTTTACCATCATCACATATGAGAATCCATGGCAAGATGATTAGGCATAATACTCACCTCTTTGGATAATTGTAGTGGGGATAAATATTTCTTACAATCTGCACTAAATCCTGTTTATAGAATGCGTGAGCTGAGCACATGTATCTTCCTTCTGCTTCATGCCTTTCATATGCCAGTAGTAATGCATCGGCAACATCACGTACATCTACGTACCAACCCATATTGTTTGCCATTTCCTTCACCCCTTCTGTAATTTCAAAACAAAGGAGTACTACTCAGCATTCTCGTTATTAATGGAGTTTATATTTATATAAATCTAGTACCTTTTAGAATATTAATGAGGCTTAAGCTACTGGAATTTGTTGTGCTCTGAAGCAACGGCCCCCAGCATAGACTAGGACAAACAGTTACAAGATCAATTCCACTTTTTTTGGCAAATTCCCAAGCTTCACTCTCCGCTTCTGTTTTGGAGAGTGAATAAAAGTTCTGTACAGACAGAAAACCAGGCAGACTAATGAGTAAATTACATTAAGAAAGCATTACATCAAAATTAGATTTCAGCATTAGGTTTATTATGCTTAAGATGTCTTAAGGTATATGTGTGAGCCATTGAGTTAAATACCTTAGTATTTCTGCAGAATTGTTTGTCGGACCAAGAACTTTCATCCATCACTTGTCCCTTGGGCCAGCTCGGGTTCATGGCTACAGCAGCCACGGATGATACAAGCACTACTCGCTTGACATTTAACTCGGAACATGCCTTAAGAACATTAAGTGTTCCTTTAACAGCTGGCTCAATCAGTTCTACCTGCACCATGAGAATCATATACTATGAGAGAGAGAACTTTTTAGTGCACAAAACATATAATGCCTTGGGACACAACACAATGGTTACTCGACATTCAACAAGACCTTAAGATCTTCATATGTATTAGTGTTCGATAGAGGAGTAATATTCCGCAAGCAAAATATGTATCTCCACCTTTTACAGGTCTGAGTAGAAGATTCTCACTACTCAAACGAGTAAACTTCTTGTGAAATTATGAATGTTCCCTGTGGCACTTTTAGTTTTACAAATAGCTCAGATTAGTTTTCTGTTTGAACAGCCTATCGAAAATCACTCAGGTTCAAAAGAGCAACCACATATGCTATCATAAAGCCAGCTTAGCAAGAAAAGTTCGGGCAGCTAAAAAAGACCATAATCATAATGCATGTTTTCAGTTCTAAAAGGACTCTAAGAGTTAAAGTTTTCCAGTAGTTATTTAACTAAATATTTCTAATGTTACCTCGGGATTTTGTACAGGACCTCCAGGAACTGGACTTGCAACATGGAAAACTCCATCACACCCTTTGATGGCAGCAAGAAGAGAATCGTAATCTAGTAGATCAGCCTTGAAGAGTTTCAGGTTCTTAGATGCCTTTTCGAGGTTAGTTAAATGACTATACTTAGCAGCACCTTCAAGACAATGTAGAGTAATTCAGCATAACCCCTTGAAATTTAGGGAGAACATAACATATACAAAGTAAATGGGAATCAAGTCAAAATCTAACTGACCCAACTATCCTTGATCAGCAAAACATTAGCATGATTTAACAGCACTATGTTTGTGTAAGCATATACATGAACAAAGAGGGTAAGAGAAATATAAAGAAAGAAAACCTGGATCTCTGACAGTGCCATGAACAATGTAATTCTCAGAGAGAAGAACCTTAACAAGCCATGAAGCAATGTACCCTCCAGCACCTGTTACACAAACAGTTCCTTTTTCTGCCATCAAAACTAGATCACACACAACCAAACAATGTTTTAGTTTCAAGAACTATCAACCTAGTACAAATCTAAAAACTATTGACTTGAGGGTAGACGAATATGTTCGCTTTTTGGTAAACTATATTCTTTATATTTATATACAGGACTTGCAGCTGGAAGATGGATCGCGTCATGGGTGATCTAATGATAATTTAAAAAAAGGAACCGGCACTGATGCTTGTAAGAACTTTTGAATGTTCAAACTTTTAAGTACCAAGTACTAACTCGCTTCTAGATGCACGGGACTAACTTTGTAAACTACTCCCTCCGTCCTCTCAATTTTTTTAGTCGGGTCAGCACCTCTCCTTTAATATATATTTTAATAATTTATTTTAAATTTTTTCTTCTTCTGAATTAAAATATAATGTTTAAATTTTTATTTAAAAAAAGAAAATTTTAAAAATAAGTTGTAGAACTATACTTTATAGGAGCCTTAAAATGCCTGACAAGTAGTGTAACAGTAAAGAAATGAGAAGGGCGGAGGGAATAAGTTTTATGTTTGTTGCCATTTTTTATAGTTGGTCAAATTTTCTTTCTTTAGTTATTTAAAAAAAATGCGCATGAATTAAACATTCACATTCAAACCTTCTAATAATCTATACTTTTTATTAATAAGCAAAATAATGTATAGTAAAAGTAACAAAGTACCAAAATAATAAATTTGATCAACATAGAATTGAGGTTCGATTTCCTACAATTATATGATTAACCAAAATTTATTTATTTATTTTAATTTCTATGATTTCATCCCGGATTTGATTCCCTACGACTACATAATTCAAAAATTTATTGATTTGATTTTTTTTAATTTCATCCGGATTTCAATTAATATTTTAATCTCGACTTTTGCATGAGTAGGCTAGTATTTTAATAATATATAAGAGATTAAGGTTGTGTCCACTTGCATCACTGAAATACAAGAGTCGTTTTCTGAACACATCACTTTCACTATTCCCGTCCCTCACCAAAACCTTAGTCCTGGACCTGGTCATAGTCGCCCCCCTCTCTAGAGGAACAAGGGCGTGAGAAGATGCTAATTCATCTCAAGGACAAAAATGATAGGCCATATTCAATTTTGTATGATAATGATAAGCTTACTACTTTGATATCCAGTCCATGTGTCCTCTCATGAGTTCCCTTGCAGGTCAAGACTTGAGAGAGAGAGAGAAGAGTCTCTACTGCCCAACGAAGCATGACCATATGCTCCGCAAATCTGCCAATTTTCCTGGTTGTCTGTCTCCTGTGATGGTTTGGAAGAATTTCCTGGTGCTTCCAATGTTGATGATCTTGAACCTAATTTTTGTCCAATTTTTTCTTAAAATTAAGGTGGAAAGGCAATTTTAACCACCATTTAGGTAGAAATATTTCATCGCAAGTCTAATAATTGTTTCTTAATAAACTATAAACGTTTCTTCGTAAAAGATCATTATGTTGAATTTATTTCCATTGACAATATATTAAAAAAATTTATCATCAAAATACAAACAAATGCTTACAATAACATCATACATACATTATTAATTTTTAAAAAATTTATTTTCTTCTACATGGCACGGTTATAGGCCAGTATTACATACCCCTAAGCTTATCCCTTATTCTCCAATAGCAAGACAAAACAATCAGTTTGTCTGTAACTTAGTCCCAGATTGTTTGTAGCTCTCCACAGAATCCACAAGAGTTTCTTCTAGCGGTCTGTAACTTAGTCCCAGCTTCTCAAGTTTCTCTGTAGAGCACTTAAAATCGATTCCATCTGCGGCAGTGAAGCTGTAAAGAAAATCAAAGGAATTGAGGAAGAAAACAAGGAAAGAATTTGCTGTCATCGCATAAGAGAATTCATAGCAAGTTCATTAGGCATAATAATACTCATAGAAATTAGAGATTCACCTCTTTGGATAATTGTAGTTGGGATAAAGCTTTCTAAGAGTTTCCACTATTTCCTGTTTATGGAGTGCGTGAGCTGAACACAGGTATCTTCCTTCAGCTTCTCGCTTTTCATATGCCAATAATAATGCATTGGCAACATCACGTACATCTACATACCACCCCATATTGTTTGCCATTTCCTCTACCCCTTCTGTGATTTCAAAACAAAGGAGTACTACTCAGCATTCTCATTATTAATGGATTCTATATTCAAATATATCTAGTACCTGTTAGAATACTAACGAGGCTTAAACTACTGGCATTTGTTGTGCTCTGGAGCAACGGCCCCCAAGCAAGACTAGGACAAATAGTTACAAGATCAATTCCACTTTTTCTAGCGATTTCCCAAGCTTCACTCTCCGCTTCTGTTTTGGAGAGTGAATAAAAGTCCTGTACAGACAGGAAACCAGGCAGATAATTGGTTTAAGAAGATATTTCATGATAATTAGATCTCAGCAACAGACAATACATTTCAACATTAGGTTTATTATGCTTAAGATGTCTTAATATAGATATTTATGTTTATATATATCATATATGCGAATCATTAACTTAAATACCTTAATTTTTTTGCAGAATTCCTTGTCGGACCAAGAACTTTCATTCATCAACTTGTCCTTGGGCCAGCTCGGGTTCATGGCGAGAGCAGCCGCAGATGAAACAAGCACTACTCTCTTGACCTTTACCTCAGAACATGCCTTAAGAACATTAAGTGTACCTTTTACAGCTGGCTCAATCAGTTCTACCTGCACTAGGGCGATCACTGTGAGAAAAAGAACTATTCAATGCACAGTACCAACATCCGACAAGATCTGAAGTTCTTCATCGGTATGTTGTTCAATAGAGGAGTAATATTCCACAAGTGAAATTTTTATCTCCACCTTTTACAGGTCTGAGTAGGATATTCTCACTACTCATACGAGTTAACATCTTGTGAAATTATGAATGTCCCTTGTACCACATCGGTAGTACTTGGATAAACAAGTTTTAGGGAGATACCCTTGTGAGAGGAGTGTAAATAAGTTGAAGAGCTGGGGTAGGGGCCAGGGGGGAAAGAGCCCAGAGTAACCGAGAATCTATTTTACCAATAGCTCAGATTAATTTTCTGTTTGAACAGCCCATTTAAAATCAATCACGTTCAAAAGAGCAAGTACATTTGCTATCATGAAACCAGCTTAGCAAGAAAAGTTTGGACAGCAAAAAAGATCTTAATGCATGTTTTCAACGTTTGTTTAAATTTAAAATTATTACTTATGATTTAAAGTTGCTTAAAGTGAGTTAAAAATGAAAATTTTAATGTAATATATGCTTGAGTAATTTTGTATTATGACTATCTTATCTATACTATATTATTAAAGACAAAACATTAAAAGTTTTGGTCGGTCGGTCGGTCGGTATTTGGGCCGATTCACGGGCCTATCTATAATCAATTACCTTTTTTCACTACATTACCTATTTTATATTTATTTTTTAAACCAAACCAACTCATCTTCTAAAAATAAAACGGGCAACATATATATAATATGGTAATATTATTATATATTTATAACTGATTACCTTTTTCAGCTAAAACACATTATTTTTATATTTTTTACCTAAAACAACTCATCTTATAAATAGGACACATATATGGAAACCAAGTTATTGATAACCAATTACCTTTTTCAACTAAATTATATTACCTATTTCATATATCTATTTAACTAAAACAAATCATTTTCTAAAAATAAGACGGGCAATATATGTATAAAATGGTAATATTATTATATATTTATAACCGACAGCTAAAACACATTATGTGTTTTATATTTTCTAACTAAAACAACTTATCTTCTAAATATAATACATGCAAAATAAATATACAATGGTAATATTGTTTTATATAAATATTAATAAATAACAAGTTATTCTTTTCAGCTAAAATAAATTACCTCTTTTATATTTTCTAACTTAAACAACTAATTTTCTAAAAGTAATGCAGACGTATATATAAAAAATTAATATAATTTTATATAATTATTAATAAGTAATTAATTGTCTTTTTAAGGATATTATCTGTTTATATTTTTTAACTGAAACAACTCATGTTCAAAATAAAAATAACGCGGGCAAAAGATAGATATATTGGTAATATTATTATATTAAACTTATGAAATTCATGTTTATTATAATTTTTTTAACATTCAATTTAAACGAGACAATTAATTAAAATAAAAGTAATAGTATATTCAAATAAACTCGGTATATTGAACAAGCACATATTTTGATATTTGCACTTGAGTCCCTTTTTAGATTTTTAAAAGTAAAGAAATACGAATCATTAGATATGTTATTTTAAAATATTTTATATTTTAATATCTAAAATACTACTATTGATTACGTCAATAATATATTAAATTTAAATATTATATTGTTTGATTTATAAATCCAATATATATATATATATATATATATATATTAAAATTTTATCAAATTATATATAATAACTAAAATCTAAATAAAAAATAAGAAAATATTAAAGAAGACCGTGCATCGCACGGGATATAAGCTAGTAAGGTATTAAATATGTAAAAATAAAAAAAGGTTTGATAAATTATACATTTGAACGATAATATTAACTTTTATAAAATGAATTTTTTAAAATAACATAAGTTGTTTCAAAAAGTACATCCGACCAATTTCTTAGCTTTAAGCTGCTTTTTTAACTTTAAGCCAAACAAACTCTGAGAGTTAAAGTTTTTTGGTTGCTAATTATTTTAATAATTCAAATCTTACCTCAGGATTTTGTACAGGCGCACCAGGAACTGGACTTGCAACATGGAAAACTCCATCACACCCTTTGATAGCAGCAAGAAGAGAATCGTAATCAAGTAGATCAGCCTTGCAGAGTTTTAGATTCTCAGATGCCTTTTCGAGCTTAGTTAAATGACTATACTTAGCAGCACCTGCAAGACATTGTAGAGTAATTCAACATAACCCCTTCAGACGATAATCTACTTACGAAATTGTTTAAATAACTGCACGGGATAAACGATGAGCAGTATATATAAGTTATCCTGTGTAAAAAAATATAAAGAAAGAAAACCTGGATCTCTGACAGTGCCATGAACAATGTAATTCTTAGAGAGAAGAATCTTAACAAGCCATGAAGCAATGTATCCTCCAGCCCCTGTTACACAAACAGTTCCACTTCCTGCCATTAAAACTAGATCATACACAACCAAACAGTTCCTGGTTTAAAAAATGATCAACCTTGTACGTAGGAAGTTGCTTATTGATCGAGTCATGGATTGTATTAAAAAAAGGAACGCTTCTAATACATGACTGAACTAATTTCTCTCCTAAAACTTAGGCCCCTTGGACCGGGCAGGTAAAATGGGAACCACCCCTAATTCGCTCTAATGAGGCCGTCCATTTATATGACAAATGTGGCCGTGCTTAAAATTTAAATAACAAACTGGCCTAAAAGTCGTGCAAGACACGAACATGTTTATAAATTCAAATAATTTATTGCACGAATATGAACATATATTAAAATAATTTTGTAATTAAAATTATGGTAAAAAATAGTATTTTGAATGTATATTATATTTTGTATAATATTTTTCTTATACTTTTTAGTTTAATAAGATTAATTTTATAAAATTTGAATAAATTTTTATAAGATAAATATCAAATGATTATTTTTAATTGTCACAATATTAATTTAGTTTTAAATGACGTGATTATTACAATAATTCCAAATTATTTCACGGATTACTCCAATTATGGGTGTTCATGGTTTAACAAACCGATCCTATTTTCGGCAAATCAAGCCGATACTTAATTGGCCTAAAAAAAATTCATACCGATTTAAATAGGTCGGATGTGAGTTTTAAATTTTTCCGACCAAGCCTAATCAACCCAGTTTAAATTACAACTTTAGTTCAATAATATATATATATATATATATATATATATATATATAACTTTACATTATATGATATATCATATTTTTATTTGTAAATATGCGCTTATATTTTGTGCGTATACATATGACTTGCAACATAATTTACGTAAATAAAACTGTAATGTTATAAATCAAAATAAAAAATTAGCACTAATATCGTAGTTATTCGTATTTTAGTTTTACTTAGAATTTATTTTATTTTAACTTGTATTATTAAATTGGCTTTTCTATAATATTTATATTTCTCCCTAATTTTTAACTTTTGTGGAACCTACTAACTACCTTACCGAATCATGCCAAATATTAACTCATTTACTCTAATTATATGTAAATATTAACTCATTTACTCTAATTATATGTAAGGATATAATATGATATTCATATGTTTAGGCTTTAGGCTTTAGGAAAAAATTGAATTTAATATAAATATATTTTTTAGAAAACAATAGTATACATTTAAATAAGAAAAAAATTTATATATATTTATGAATATATGGTATTTATAAGTTCAAGAGTTAAGAAAAATATCAAATTTAAAATAAAATATAAATTTTAAAATACAATATTACACATTTATATAATAAAAAATTGGCTTCGAGGATGATCTTAAGAAAGTCATTCTCAAGATATTATGCAAGGTCGCTCTCGATGCCCATGAGCCCTTTATATAATGTAAAATATTAAATTCATAAGAGAAAGAAGTCTTTAAAGTTTACCTCAAGTGAATTATGTGATTTGTAACATAAATAACTTGTATCATTTTTGTAAATTAAATCCTTATATATAAATAACAAGTGTAATATAGATTTTATCCAAAATTTTGATCATGTACCGTCAAATTAATAAGAATCGTTGATCTTAAAATAGATAAATGAGAATCATTAGATCTAATATTAAAAAAATTATTTTAATGATATAAATTAAATATGAGTAGGTTTCTAAGTTTACTAGAATTCTCAACAATTTGTAAGTTCAAATTCTAAGTTGAGTAGGTTTAATTGATTGTTAGTCTATACTTTAATTATAAGTTGAGTAGGTTTTCTTTATTTTAATTATATTCCAAAGTTGAATAAAATTGTTGTTAAAATTCGTCATTTTATTTTTTCTTCAGTTTCAGGGTAGTTCTAATTGGGAAAAAATTGTTAAACCATCACTAAATTAAAGATTAATTTGTGAGTTTTGTGGATTGTAAAATCGTTTAAATCTTATGTTTAGAATTCAAAACACAACATAATTAATGTATTAAGCGTATGAAAAGTAATAAATAAAGTCTACAACCTAATAACATAAAACTATTAAAAAAATTACTAATTAACATAATTATAATTTTAAAAAAAAACATATATTGCATGGGTTTGAAGTTACTAATATTAAAAGTTTTAAGCAACCTACCTACTCCAAATTGCCCGAGAATGGAAAAGGGAGATAACTGAGAAAATTTGTGTTAAAAAGTACGGTCACCAGAAATTAATTCAACAACTAGTTTACTAAACCGCGCTTCGCAACGGCTTTAAATAATTTTTCCAAATTTTTGTAAATAATTTTAAAAAATATGTTTTTAGATTAAATAATATTCCTTACATAAAATTAAGTTTTCTTTTGAATCTCCATTTAGTATTGTTCATTTACCAAAATTTTGAACAAATATAGAAAAGGGCAATTGTTTAATATATTTTATTACTTTAATATTATATCAAATATTAGTATATTTATCACTTCATTTGTCTCAAAATTCATATTGTAACTTCTGTTTTAAAGTACATAATATAACATTAATATTAAATTCTAGCATATAATATACTGTGAATTGCTCCCTCGTTAAACATGTTTCCTCACCAATGACACTGTTGTCTCGTTGTTAACAAATTAAAACATATAACAAACTAATTACTAAATATATTTCATCATTTATTAATCAATTTTATTATATCGTAAAATTTTAATTTAAATTTTTTTCAAAAATCTAAATTTTATTATTTAAAATATAGGTACTTGAGAAAAAAAATAAGACTTATATTTTTTATTTTATAAAAACTTGCATTTTCTTTAAGTATTATCTTCTATATAAATTAGTAGGTAAAACTTCAAAAAAAAATGATTTCTAATATATATGTGAAACATATAGATAAATTAAACGTGAGTTTGTTTACAAAACAATTATGAAAACATAATTTCTAATAATTTTTTTTGAAGAATATAAAGATGATTATCTAATTACAAGATAAATTTTAGAACTTTAAGAAATAAAATGAGAATATTAATATGGTAACTTTGAATTCAAAAGAAAGTTTAATAGAATATCAACATGGTAATTTGATTTGAAGATAAAAGTTTAATACAATATTAAGATAGTAATTAAGAAAGTTTAGGAGAATATAACGTAATAAATATTTCCATTACTAAAAATTTAAAAGGCAGTCTAGATATTTTATGCTCAAATTGGCTGACACCTCTAAAATCGTTTCCTTTATTATTTTCCTCAATTAAAAGATAGTACGAAATAAATTAGTAAATAAATTGAACTCATAAAGTAAGTTTAAGAGAATATTAACATAGTATATTTTGTTTCCTCGATTAGAAAATAGTAGGAAATAATTAGTAAATAAATTGAACTTGAAGAGAAATTTAGGAAAATATTAACATAACATATTTCGCTTTTAAGAAAGTTAAGGAGAATATAAAGTAATTAATATTTTCATTACTAAAGATTTAAAAGGCGGTCTAGATATTTTCTAATCAAATTGGCTGACACCTCTCAAATCGTTTCCTTTATTATTTTTCTCAATTAAAAGATAGTAAACAATAAATTAGTAAATAAATTGGACTCATAAAGTAAGTTTAGGATAATATTAACATAGTATACTTTGTTTCCTCCATTAGAAGATAGTAGGAAGGAATTATTAAATAAATTAAACTTGAAGAAAAAATTTAGAAAAATATTAACATATTTAGCTTTCTTCGTTGAAAGATAGTATATTAAAAAAATTAGTAAATAAATTGGATTATTAGAGAACGTTTAGAAAAATATTAACATAGTATATTTAGTTTTCCTCCTTTAAAAAATAGTAATAATTAAATTGAGAATTTATCTAATTTTATAAAAACAAGAATATTAACATTAATTTAGTTTCCTTCATTAGTAAAGATTTTAAAGGCAAAAATAGTAGAATTGTATATTTAGTTTCCACCATTAATACAAAATTTAAAGTAAATTGAGATATTTTCGAATTTTTAATATTAATAATTCAAAATTTTGAGAAAATTAGAAAAATAGATCGAAACGATTTGAGAAGCGCCACCTCGCCGCCATCGTCTTCTCCTTAATATATGTATATTGATTTTTTTTCAACAATGATTATTGTATGTGCAAGTATTTTTGTAAATAATGTTTTTTTGTCAAATTTCGATCGAATAAATCATATCTTATATATAATAATTGTAGGAGAATCTTATTCAAAATTTTGGTAGTCTGTACGATCATTTTACAACCAAATTAATAAAGATCGTTAGATCTTATATGATAGAAGAGAATAATTAGATCTAATATTAAAAATTGTACTTGATTAATAGTACGATTATATTTAAAAACTAAAAAGTGTATTTCATTAATAGTAGGATTATATTTAAAAACTAAAAAGTTTATTTTGATAATATAAACCAAATATAATTGTGTTTTCTAGATTAGATAGGATTCTCTATATATAAATTGGTAACTCTCTTTTCTCTTCAATTTATGAGTAGTTCCAGTTTGATAATAATTGTTAAACCAAATTTTTAGATATCGATTCATATCAATTACATTATTAAAATTTTCTCAATATAATATTCATGTATACCATATCTAAAAATCAAATCAAGAGAAATCATGTACATTAATTTATGTTGCAAATTTTACCGTAGAAATTACAAGTAAAACGACTTGGTTAATTAATATTAACATAACACTTTTTTTAACGGACATACAATTTGATTCATCCAAATTATATTATCTTATTTTACATATAATAAATACTAGCCTATAACCCGTGCAAGGCACGGGCCTTAAAAAATAATAAACTAAAAAATTTAATGTCAACGAAAAATATTAAATAAAATAAAAATTAATATGATAAATTATAAAATAAAAAACATAAATATTAATTGGAACATAAAAAAAATATAAACAAATACAGATGGGCTGAGGAAGATAAATGAGGTATTATTAATAATATTTTATAATAAAATAATATTAATAATAAGGACAGATATAAAATATAACATGTTTTAATTAAAAAAATTAATTGCCCGTGATATTTTTAGAAGTTTTTTAATTATATTAACTGTATTTATTAAAAAAATATGTTGACATGTTAAAATAAGTAAGTTTTTTTACTAAGGACAAATAGAAAAATTAACATGTTTTAATTAAAAAAGTAATTGTCCACAATATTTTTAAATGTGTTTTAATTATATTAATTGTATTTTTTTTTAAAAATACAATCCACTTATTAAAATAAGTAAAAAATTTAAAATAATTAAAATTATTAAAATAGGTTTTAAAATATATAAGTAAGGGTTGCATTTGATATTTTTGGAAAATAGAGATTTTAGTCATAACAAATATAAAAGATAATATATTTTAATTTAAATGTAATTGTCCGTGATATTTTTGGAAAATAAGTAAATTTTGTTAGAAAAAACTGTTTTAACTATAAAAGGCAATCAGCTGGTTACTATTTTTATATTATTTTATTATTTATTAAATATAGTATTGAAATAAGTTTTAAAATAAATAAGTAAATATTGCACCTCATATTTTTGGAAAATAGAGATTTTAGTGATAACAAATATAAAGTATAATATGTTTTAATTTAAAGGTAATTGTCGTGATATTTTTGGAAAATGAGTAGATTTTGTTAGATTTTTTTTAAAAATTATAAAAGACAATAAGCTAGTTATTATTTTTATATTATTTTATTATTTATTAAATAGAGTATTAAAATCAGTTTTAAAATAAATAAGTAAGGATCGCACCTCATATTTTTGGAAAACAGATATTTTAGTGATAACAAATATAAAAGGTAATATGTTTTAATTTAAAGATAATTGCTATGATATTTTTGAAAAAAAAGTAGATTTTGTTAGAAAACAATATTTTAATTATAAAAGGCAATCATCTAGTTACTATTTTTATATTTTATTATTATTTATTAAATAGAATAAAAGACCGAAAACCAAAAATCGACCGAAAACCGAAAATCATAACTTTAAATGTTTCGATTTTAATAATACTAGTCTATAACCCGTGCAAGGCACGCGCCTTAAAAATAATAAACTAAAAAATTTAATGTTAACGGAAAATATTAAAATAAAAGTAAAAATTAATATGATAAATAGGGTATTAAAATATATTTTAAAATAAATAAGTAAGGATTGCACCTCATATTTTTGGAAAATAGAGATTTTAGTGATAACAAATATAAAAGATATTATGTTTTAATTTAAAGGTAATTGTCGTGATATTTTTGGAAAATGAGTAGATTTTGTTAGATTTTTTTTTAATTATAAAAGGCAATCAGTTAGTTACTATTTTTATATTATTTTATTATTTATTAAATAGAGTATTAAAATAGGTTTTAAAATAAATAAGTAAGGATTGCACCTCATATTTTTGAAAAACATAGATTTTAGTAATAACAAATATAAAAGGTAATATGTTTTAATTTAAAGATAATTGTAATGATATTTTTGGAAAATGAGTAAATTTTGTTAGAAAAAAAATATTTTAATTATAAAAGCCAATCATCTAGTTACTATTTTGGTAACTTGACAATAATACAATTCCATTAAAGATTTGATTTGTAGTAGCTTTCGTTATCCTAAAAAGAAAGAAGTATATTTGTAGCAGTGTATCTTAAATTTAAACAAATTAGATCCCACATTTCCATTTTTTTTTATTAGATTTCAATATTATTTGAATTTTATGTAATAAAATATAGTGAAATATTAATGTAGAATAAAACTTTCCCGAATTTTGATTATATTATTAATTTATTAATTAGAAAAAGTACCGAAAACCAAAAACCGACCGTTAACCGAAAACCAAAACTTTCAATGTTTCGGCTTTAATAATATAGTATAGATGAAAGGATACTATTAAATATTATTAAAAATTGAGAGTTTCATATTTATTAACGATAATTTTAAATATAATACTTATAGAGAAAAAGGATCACGAGGTTAATCTCATCATACTTTTCCTAAGATCACAATACATGTAAACAAATAAATCTATTAATCTATTGTTAAATATTTACCTAACATATATCTTCATTTATTTATAAATTAGAAAAGTGAATAATTACATAGTTGATATAATACACTCAAATGATCAATTACTACCTCCGGATTCGGGATCTTTATTCTCATATTCATAACATACTAACAAAAATTTAAGTTTCGAATCACCTCAATAACATATTAATATTACATATTTCAAAAATTCACAAAAAATTAAAATTTTGAATGAATGCACATAAAATGTATGGCTTTTGCACAGGGTAAATGCAACACAAAATAATTTATCCAAAAATCCTTACACTCCCTTCGTCCCACCTAATTGTTAACATCTTGGTGGGGGAACGAAAATTAAGAAATGTAAAGAAAAGGGAAGAAAAATGGGTAAGTTGGTGGAACTTGCTAAAATTAATGAAGAAAAATATACTATTTTATGAAATGTTAATAATTGGATGTGACATCTTAAAAAATAAAGTGTTGACAATCTGTTGGAACAGATGAAGTATATTTTATCCATAATATATTTCAACTTTAAAATAAATAAATGATAATTCTGAGGTGTTCGAACTCCATCAACGATTTATCAAATATAAAAATTTATATTTTTATATCAAAATATATTAAAAAAAATTCAAAGTTTTGGTCGTTAAGGGATGATAATACTACAAAAAAGTAAGTATCTTTGGATCTTAAAATAACTAGATTAGAACGGTTTAATATAATGTTAAGTAATATTTTATACGCTAATAGATAAATTATTTTTGTAAAAGCCCCAGATTAAAAGTTCGCCAACAATATATTAAAAAAATTATATTTTAGAATTATAAATATTAATAAAATTAAAATTTTAAAAAGAATATGAATACTAATAAAATTGTGAATTAATATATTAAAAAATATTAAAAAAATATTTGTGTATTGCACGGGTTATAAGCTAGTATAAATAATTTTTTGTGATTACAATTATACCCACATATATTTATGTGAAAAAACCAACTTAATCTCAAATAATTGTTGGAGGTCATTCTCGGAAGTATGCTACCTTATTTATAATAATGCGTAATTAATATTTTGCATCCCTCTTCATGCTCGTGCGAGCTCACTTCTTCCCTAAGGAAAGGAGCCCAACAACCCTAGCCTATCAATCCCATTTTTATTTCCAAGCAATACGAGTTCATGAATGCCCAGTCATCATAAATTGGTGCGAGCCCATTATGCATTGATGGTGCGAGCCCATTATACTCGGAGGAATCATCTTTAGTTCAACATAAAATTTATGGTGCTAGCCGAAGCCCGGGTCACACCAATCTTTCCAAAACATGACTCATTCTTAGGCACAAACCACTTATGGACCTGTTTAGGACCCATTATCGGAAATCCAATATAACATATACATGTTAATCAACCGATCTTGAAAAAAGACACAAATTATAAATTATAAATTCATAAGTTTCTTCTCCCCAGTTTCCTGGGTAGTTTCTGTTATATATAATTTCTAAATCATTATTAAATTAAAGATTATTTTGTAAATTTCGAGTAGACTATTAATTCATCCAAATTTGAATTTTAAAAAAGTAAATAAAATTTAAAATTTATAAAGATTATGAGTTAATTTAGTTATAAATATTAAGAAAAAATCGTGTATTGCATATATTAAAAGCTACATCATATTAAAAATAGAGAATTACAACTATATTTAAAAATTTATGATAGTAATATTAAGAGAGATAATATAAAAATATTATCAAAGTTCAAGGATTTCAAATTCATTAACAACATATTTAGAGTTAGTATTTAAAACTCTAAATCAATATCAATACTATTATATAAAGGAGAAGACGGGGCGGTGAGGTGGCGCTCTCAGATCGCTTCGTTCTATTTTTCTAATTTTCTCAATTTTTTGAATTAATTATATTAAAAAATCGAAAAAATCTCAATTACCTTTCTCAGATCGCTTCGTTCTATTTTTCTAATTTTCTCAATTTTTTGAATTAATTATATTAAAAAATCGAAAAAATCTCATTTACCTTTTAAATGTTTACTAATAGAGGAAACATATAATATTTTTGCATTTAAAATCCCTACTAATGGAGAAAGTAAATATAAAATAGATCTTTACTAATGGAGAAAACTAAATATCACTAATGGAAGAAACTAAATATTCAATTATAATATTTTTGCCTTCAAAATATCTAAATTAGCAAAAAAGTGTATTACCTTACATTATTTTGAACTTTCCTCTGTTATTATCTAAATATTCTCATAATATTTTTTTAATGAAATTACTATCTTAACATACTGCTCTCCTAAACTTTCTTTTTTTATGTAATATAATAGAAAATACATGAACATTTTGGTAAATAAGAAGATAATAAATTAGATCGGATTTGCATAAGAAATTAAGTAATTAATACAAAAAACTAGAAAAAATCTCAATTGCCTTTTAAATATTTAACAATGGAGCAAACTAAATATACAATTTCAATATTCTTGCATTTAAAATCTCTACTAATAGAGAAAGTAAATATACAATAGATCTTTACTAATGGAGGAAAATAAATATCACTAATGGAGAAAACTAAATATTCGATTATAATATTCTTGCCTTCAAAATATCTAAATTATAATAAACAGTGTATTACCTTACATTATTTTAAACTTTCCTCTATTATTATCTAAATATTCTCATAATATTTCTTTTCAAATAAAATTAACATCCTAACATTCGCTTCTCTTAAACTTTCTTCTTTTTTTATGTGATATAATAGAAAATACAGGAACGTTTTGGTAAATAAGAAGTTAAAAAATTAGATCGGTTTTGCATAAGAAATTAAGTAATTAATACCAAAGATTAGAAAAAATCTCAATTGCATTTTAAATATTTACTAATGGAGGAAACTAAATATACAATTTAAATATTCTTGCATTTAAAATCTCTACTGATGGAGGAAAATAAATATAATATTCTTGCATTTAAAATTTCTACTAATGGAGAAAGTAAATATACAATAGATCTTTACTAATAGAGGAAACTAAATATTACAAATGGAGGAAACTAAATATTCAATTATAATATTCTTGACTTTAAATATCTAAATTAAAAAAAAAAGTGTATTACTTTACATTATTTTGAACATCCCTTTATTATTATCTAGATATTCTCATAATATTTTCTTTTCAAATGAAATTACCATCTTAACATTCTGCTCTCCTAAACTTTCTTTTTTAATGTAATATATTAGAAAATACAAGAACATATTGGTAAATAAGAAGTTAAGAAACTAGATCGGTCTTGCATAAGAAATTAAGTAATTACTTGATAAATAATTAATTACTTTTAATACTTTCATACAAACAACTAATTAATAGTATAAATATACACCTAAACTCTGTTAATTGTCTACTACAATTTTTGTTGTCGACATTGTTCTTCTTTACTTTTTTGTTTGTTCATGTTAAAAGTGTGTATATTAGTACATGGGAATCAGAATTTTTCCTTTATGTTATTTATTTTATTATGTTTGTGTGTATCCTAATGCATGATCATATTAAAATCTTTGACAGGACAAGTTATTTGTTATTAGTGTTGATTGAGTTAAGACATGAATTAATAAGGAGGGATTCATCAGTTAATCAATTAAAATAATAGGCCTAGCAAGGTGATTTTCATGTACATTCAGTTGTGAATTGATTTATATGTTTATGTGTGTACGTTAGTTTTGAATTTATAGTTAAAAATTGATACACCTGTATACAAGGTAACTTGAAAGTGGAGAATTCATCATGTCTTCAAAAACAAATTTTATCATTGTTTTTTAACGTTTAGATAGTTATTGCTCTAATTTTTATGAGAAAAGATTATATCTTTTAATAAAATATTTTCTATAATTCATACACAAAAATTCAAAGATAAAAATTGTATATTAAGAAATTTATAGTGTATGTATTTCGAAAATATCATGTTAAGATTTATTCGACTGAAAAATTTATTTAGTGTGCATTTTTAACAAAATTCAATAAGTCAGTGCATTTATAACATTGAGAATAGGTCATTATTATTTTTTTTAAAGGAAGAGGTTGTTGTTGTTTTTGTTGTTATTTGTTTTGACAAAAAGAGATCATTATTAATAAACAACTCTCCCAGCAACAAAAAAAATGTTTGTTCATATTTTTTAATTTTTTTCTTACTAGGAGTAGATTTGGAGGTAGTGAATATTTTAATAGCTGTGAAGGTATAATTGTAGTGTTTGATTAAACGATCTAGAACTTTATATATATATATATATAACTTAATTTTATATTAGAAATATTATTTTATTTAAAAACGTATTTTGTAGAATATTTTTTGAGAAAATTTAGAGATATTATTATAAAGCCGCTGCGAAGCGCGGCTTAGTAAACTAGTATATTAATATAAGTTAAAGGTCCGAACCAAATTAACGACATATAAAATCTAATATTTATATTTACAAAATTATATTGATATGTAATACTTGTATTATTGAATTTAAGAACACCAGATACAAATTTTAATAATTAATATTCATATATTTCAAAATACTGTCAAAGATATATAATCTAATCTAAAATTTATTAAAAAATATAAATAAATTAATCAATTAATATTTATATAAATGTTCGATTAAAATATGTATTAAAGAACCGTACTTTGCACGAGTTATAATCTAGTATATTATAACACTAATAATTATAATATATTGAAATAATGTATATGTATTTTAACTATAAAATTTTTAGTTAATTTTGAATGAGTTTCGAACAAAATAAATTCCAAACTAACTTAAACCCGATATTTCTCGAACCAAAATTAAGATCGAATTGTGGGATCGTTTGTGTCGGAAATTGCCCCCAAGTCGATATCCACCAAAACCACATTCGTACCGAGATTTAGCTTGAAAAGACAATCTTGTTTGTACAAGGACAAAAGAGGAAACATGTTACTAGATAATTAATACAGTCTCACTCTGATAAATATGAGTTTCTTAACTTCTGTGCAAAAACCTTAAACACACAGAACACAGGGTGTATACATACATAAAGTATCACTCTCCTGTGTATTTCACGATTTTAATTCCAAACCCTAATTTTGTTTAGCTACACAAACTAACCCACCTGGTGAAATTGGGGCTAATGGCGATCTTGAGTGGTGAATCGATGGGCCTTCTCCTCTATTGAATCCCCAAAGCTGCACAATCCCCATTTGATGCTTATCCCATTTTACAAGCACTGCAATAGTACGGTACATATCTTTGCCCCCCTTTCGAAAACTTGTTATACATGTAAGAGTTTTTGCGTTTATGCATAGTGCTTTAATTGAGATTTTGGTTGCTTTTCTTGGTATTGATATGTGTTTGTTTGGGTTCCCTGTTTGTATTGATTCTAATTTGCTGTTATGGTGTGTGAGTAGGAAAACTGTTATTTCGTTCCGCCGCTTCATTTTAGTCTGGTATTAGTACAAAAACAACTGCTGCAACTTAGTACTCAATCTATTAGGATTGGTTAAATGTTCAAAAAACTGATGGGAGTTGTAATTTCGGTATTAGTGCTCGTAAACTTCCTTTTGTGTTTATTATAGTACTTCCTCTGTTCCAAAATAAGTGTCGCTTTGACTTTCTGTACGTATTTTAAGATGCAAAAGGATATCTTTCATGTATTATTTTTAAAATTTTCTTTTTCTGAATACAAATATAGCATTTGAACTTTTATTCAGAAAAAGTAGATCGAAAAAATAATATGTGGAAGTCACTTTTTTCCATACCTTAAAATATATGTAAAAAGTCAAAGCAACACTTATTTTGGGACGGAGGGAGTATACATTTCACGGATTAAGATGGGATGGAGAGAGCTACACCCTAGAGGAAGAGTCTGTGTGGTTATAAATTGATATGTTTTTATATCAATTACATTGATGGAGGCTTTCAGACAAGATTTTAAAGACAGAAAATCAGTCGTTTCATTCATCTATTGTCAAGTACAACTTAGCAAATTATGTTCTACAAAACCCTAAATACCTTTTCTACCGAGGCCAGAGCCTTACTCTTATACTAACACATGCGAGTACAATCTCTTGTTCACCTCTTCTTACCATGAAACCATATTTACCGGAAAAATGGTATTCATTAGACTACAAGACTAGCGATATCTACTTTTAGAGAAATTATAAAAAAAAACCATGTAAAATAAGATTTGAAACAGAATTTGTTGCTCAAGCTTAATTGTACATAGGTGATTTGATGCAGGGAGAAAGCCTTCAAAAAAGGATGCCCCGTTGATTAACTATTAATAGTCCAAAGTTTAGATAAATTGGCTACAATGTACAAACTATAAGAACCCATAATTAGGATAAATGATTTCCTGAATTTTTATTGTTGCATAGTGAGAGTAAATTCCCGTTCAATCATTTGCACTAAAAAGCAAAGAAGGGGTTTTGTTTTTTATATACCCCCTTTATGTTGCTAAATATCAGTTTCTGGGGAATTAGGATGACTGGAGACAGGTGAGGATGCACACTTGTAGTGCACCCTCACAAAGGATGAGAAACTATATAAAACCAGTTACTAAATTCCAAGATGCTAGAACAGATACAAATGACTAAAAAACGTTACTGAGTGGCAATTCTATCAACTTGCGCACTGTGATAACTTGTAGCTTGTCTGCAGCTTAAACCAGACATGCATAATAAACTACATAATCATTTTCTACTATAAACAAGTTATATATGCATACATCTTGTTAACATTAGAAACTAGTAAAGTAACGGGTGTATCAGATGTGCATACATATAAGAATAAAAAAACTAAATTGATCAAGAACATGAAGCCCTGAGCAAAAGCTCCACAGCATCCATCGCAGTCTTGGAAGCAAAAACTTTAGAAACAAGTTCTAAACTTTGGCCTCGAAACTTGTCCTTTTATTTCTCGGTAACTTCTCCTTTTGTTTTTCTGTAACTTTCCTCTCCATTTTCTTCTTATTTGCTTTTGTATATATCAATTACACGCCTTCTAGCTGTTACAATATCATATAATTTGTCTACTGGCTTGCTTTTCTGATTGTTTATATACATGCGTACCCTACATGTTTAAGCACAGCCGCTCACTAGCTGCGCTTTCGAGTTTACTAGCCTAATAATTTCATTTTTCAAATGAATCCTTTTTGCATCATTTTAACTCTGCCTTGCGCTCGAGATTTATAAAATTATCATTTAAATTCTTTTCCTTTTTGTTATTTAACTTCTGTATCAACAAGACAAAACTAACAAAGCAACAAATATGTTTCTTTCCTTTTAGTTTTCTCTCGAAAGAGTGCCCAAACTACCACAATTTTAATAACTAGAAGCATGAGGTATAGATAAGTTTTTTTCCTTTTAATTTTCTGTCAAAAGAGTGCCCAAAATACCACAATTTCAATAACTAAAACATGAAGTATGGCTATCTATATTTGTATAACTAAAAGAAAGGCTCACATCATTTCTTCACACGAAGGCATAATACTGTGAACATCACATTCCACATGCGTATAATCTACCTCCCTAAGTTGTAATATTCAACTATTTCTCATTTTACTTTTTTCTCGTAATTTATTTTTTATATGTTATATGCCTTCCTTTTATCTCCTTTTTATGAATACTAATATTTAATATAAATAATGTTTATTAATTTTTAAAAATTGTAATAACACACATACATTTTACAAATAAGATATTTAATACGTAAGAAGTAAAAGCTTTAAATTGTGCATAATGTAATATTAAATCCATATCTATAATCTACATTTGTATCTATCTATTACTTAATTATTATTTTTTACATTTATACTTCTATCTTTTATAATTTATTCTTTCTCAATTGGTAAAATATTAACAAAGATATGAGAAAATAAATGCATTAGTTGTGCAAGTATTTGGATTTGATCCACTATCTACATTGATATGAATAAAATCGATTATGTATATAAAGATCCCAAAATAAACAAAAAATAAGAAGTGTTTTAGACTATTAATTGTTGTATTAAATGGTTTATTATTTTTTAACAAAAATCAGATAATTGTTTTACAAAAATTAAAATTTAATTGAAGTGCAAAGAAATTTTGACTTTTATATGTTAATCTTACTTTATAAAAAGTTGTTGGTTGTTGTACTTGCAAAAATGCTATGTAACCTAAGAAATATATTAGTACTTCCATTTTCATACCGTTTAATCATTTTAATGAGCTAAATAATTGTAATCTGGTAAGTTGACGAATTTGAACTGATTTGTTGTTTTTACAATGCTAAAAAATATCTATTTAATATAACTATAGTTTTGTACATATTAAATTATAATATTTTAATTAGTTTTGTCAAGCTTAAATACTAAATAATTATGATTTTTTATTTTACATCTCGTTAATTGTAGTCATTTATTTTGAAGTTATATTAGAATTACTGCCCTTGCCTTTTGCTCTCAAGAAAAGGCTCTGTACATGGTAAAATTACATACGGTTTTGATGTACATTTATCCTCAACAAATGGCCTCGACATGGGTCGAAGCATATGGTTTCCAGGTTGGTTAAATGTTGTATTTTTTTGGGTAAGTTTATAAGCTCAGAGTAGTATCCATTCTCAAATAATTTTCGGGTGAGCTAGAATAGGGGACGACATAGGAGAAGCCTATACCACCTGGTTCTTTTAATTATGTACAAGTTATGATTTTTTAAATTAAAAAATATATATTACCACTGTGCGTTAGGCATTAACTAGTAAAAAATAATTAGGTTGGGGTATGATTAACCAATAACCTCACAGATAGATCATTTAAGGTTAGGTTGGTCATAATGTATAGTATAGATTGCATAAGTTTGATCACGTGAATCATCCTTCTCCATTATTTATTCTATAATCAGGTCTGCAATGAGTTCCTTATATTACAAATCTTCGCAAGTAACTTTCGATCATGTCTTGTTTGCTCAATCCTTTATTGTCTTGAACATGGCTGAGTCAAATTCTCTGCCCATAGAATCAGGTATATGCTTGGCATGACCTAACAACCACAAACGATTCTCTTGCATCTTTTGTTCCTTTTATTTTCTGGGAGCTACCCCACCTTAGCCAAAAATTCTGTCTCTTCTCGCTTGATCACCCAAACCAAACATTGTATCTCATCAAGTAGTATCAGAAATTCAGGATAGGCCTAACATCAACTACTTTCTATAACTTTCCTTCCACTTCTTACGGTGCTTAAACCTTATCACACTTCTCTATACAATTTGTATAACTTTCCTTCCGACCTTAACGGCTCATAAACCTAATCACACTTCTCTGTACCTACCAACATGTCTGAATTTTACTGTTGAATTTCAGCACCATCTCCAGTCCTTTTTGTCTAAACTAGTGCTCATTAGAATTTCACCTGTCAAATGTCACACCACTAGAATCACGAATTATTTATTTGTTAAAATATGCATTCTATTTTTTATCTTGAACAACACAGCTGATGCCTGATGGTATTTTTTTTGAAAAAAAATTCACTACTTTAGGAAACTAGAGTGAGTTTAAGGATGATCTTTGATGCAAACTTTCGTACCAATGGTGGTGGCACTAAGGATCTGCCCAATAGGCCCATTCTAAAATTAGTATTTTGTTGCCACATAATTAGCAGGTGCTTTACTATGCCCTCTGCCGCACTTTTATATGATCACTTTACTCTTTGTGTATCGTAAAATCTACTTATCTCTGCCTCTATTACATCTTTGTTTAGTCCTTCCGTCAAGTGATTTTTCTTACCTAAACAATGAATTATTTCTTTGTGAAGGTTATGGCTTATCATGAAAAGGTTATCTATTTATCACGAAGCTGAAGTTGATTCTGATATATAGATGATTGGTAGCATTTTACCGTTCCTGTTATTGTGGTCCTTTAAACAAATTTTGTGTCAAACTTGGACAATCTAAATGGAGTGCAACAGAGATGAAGCCACAAGGGCTAAAGATATTGCTGAGAGGAGGTTTTTGGAAAAGGACTTCACAGGGGCAAAAAAATTTGCATTAAAGGCCCAGAATCTGTATCCTCAGCTGGATGGTATTTCTCAGCTGTTGGCAACATTAGATATATACATTTACTCGGAGAGCAAAATGAACGGGGAAGTTGATTGGTATGGGGTACTTGGTGCGAATCCACTGGATACTGAAGATGCTATACGGAAACAATATCGGAAGTTGGCTCTAATACTGCATCCCGATAAGAACAAAGCAAAAGGAGCTGATGGGGCTTTCAATCTTATTTCACAAGCTTGGAATATGTTGTCTGATAAATCCAAAAGATCAGCATATGACAAAGCTTTACACATTCAATCTCGATGTGGAGGGTCATCAGTACTACCGGGGCAAAATGGTTTTTTCAATTTTGCTCAAGGTTCAAACATGAAAGCTCCAAAGGAAAGTACTGCATATGCCCCCTCGGCTTCTCATAAAGAGAAATCGACATCTTCTCCATCTTATGATGAGAAACCAACTTCTCCGTCTCATAAACATAAATCAAATACAGTTCCTTCTTCATCTCATAAGCAGAGGCCACCTAATGGTCCTGTTAAATCTCACAAACGGAAGCGGGTGCCTGTTGTCCCTGATCCACCTCAAGAACCAAAGCAAACTACCTTTTGGACTGCGTGTCATGGATGCAAGATGCAATATGAGTATCCTAGAATGTATATCAACCGTAATCTGCTCTGTCCCAATTGCCGCGAGCCTTTTTTTTCATTTGAAATCGCACCACCTCCTGCAAAGAGGGAGACATTAGCTCATCATCAGAAGTTTAGCAAGAGCAAATTGTCAGGAGTAAACAAGTCAGCAAGTGCAAATGTGACATCAGGAGATAGTGATAATCATGATAAATTCCAATGGGCTCCATTTTCTAAAACAGCTGCTGCTGCTTCTGCTGCTCAAGCAGCTAGTGTGGTTCAGCATGCCTATGAAAAGGTGAAGAGGGAGCGTGTTGAAGCACAGGCAGCAACCAAAAGAGAGGAGGCCTTGCGAAATAAGAAGCATGCCTCTGCCATAGTGGATGGCAGTTTATCAAATGAGAAATCTGATGATGGAGAGAGGTACGAAATGAAAGAGCTCAGTGATGATGGCATGTCTGAATATCTAAATAACATGGGTAATGGAGCAGGCAACTTATCTGGGCTTAAACAGTTCAATTTTAAACAACTTAAAGTTCGTAAATCCGTGAAGCCTTCAAGGAACAGTGATTCCTCTAATGTCCAAAGTCTGCATCCTTTAATCATGAAGGCCAGAAAGGAAATTCTCAAGAGAGTAACGGAATGGAATTCAGCTCCTGTAACTAAATCAGTAGAAGCCAATGTAAGACTGATTGAGAAAGCTGATGTAGAGAAGAAAAAGGACTATACGATTATCAATGGTGTAAGAAAGAATGATACTAGCCAAACATTCCATGCATTAGATGAGAACCCTGCCAATAAGTCTATTCTTGGTGCTTTATGTGGAAATATAGATAGGATGCCAATGTCAATGGAAGTTCCAGATTCAGATTTTCATGATTTTGACAAATATAGAAGTGAAAAATGTTTTGAAGAAAATCAAGTGTGGGCCGTGTATGACAATGATGATGGAATGCCTCGGTATTATGGCATGGTTGACCAAGTGATTTGTTTGGATCCATTTAGGGTCAAGATAAATTGGCTTAGTTTTAAACACAGCAGTGACTTGGGCACACTGGGTTGTATTGGTTCTGCCTTCTCCAAGACATGTGGTGATTTTACAGTAGGGAAACAGGAAATTATCGAGTCCGTCAATTCTTTCTCTCACAAGGTCAAGTGGACAAAAGGCTTCGGAGGGTGTGTTCAAATTTATCCGAGGATCGGAGATGTTTGGTGTCTTTACAAGAATTGGTGTCCAGAATGGAATGAGTTGACAGCAGATGAAATTGTGCACCAGTATGATATTGTACAAATTCTAGAGGATGCCTCTAATGAGGAAGGAGGTTGCATTGTCGTGATTCCTTTAGTGAAATTTGCTGGGTTTAAGACAGTGTTTCACCCTCATTTGGACTACAATCAGATACAGAGGATTCCTAAAGGGGAAAATTTTCGGTTTTCGCATTATATTCCTTCTTACTTAATTACAGGTTCAGAAGTTCCATGGGGATGCCTTGAACTAGATCCTGCAGCCACTCCTTCTCAATATCTTCATGTAATAGCTGATTCTGATTTGACCAATGCAGAAATCACGGGAAGTGAAGAAAGAAATTGTCAAGAAGATATACTAGTTGACAGTGTTATAAATTGTAAAACAGTGGAAGAGGATTTAGACGGGAAAGAAATGTAAATTTGTTTTGAAAGGCTCCAGTCAATATATCTTGATTAAGTGTTTTTATGATAACTAGAAAACTACTAGTCGATCATATTCTGTCATCGACTCATTGTTCATTTTTTTGACAAGATGTCATTATTCTTTACAGTAACCCTATTAGGTTCTAACATTTTTTTTGACCTAAATCTTTTATTTCTATTTTATTTATTATTATCGAGTTATTATACATGTAAATGTGAACATTATAGGAGTTGTACAGAAAAATAGTCATCGAACATGCATGCTTATGATAAGGAAAAAGAAAACCCAAAATTTTTACCAAATGTTGATGTGTTATTCGTAAACTTGATAACTTTTCTAATAATAAAATAGGACGCTGCGTGCATTCATATGCGTCCGGTAAAAAATGTGAAGCTCATACTAATCATAATATAAAAGGGAAGACTAATGATAGATGTTGCTTGTTTGTGATTAAAAAAAATTCTAATTGTGGTGACGAACAGTAATTAGTACGTGTGGATACGACAAAAAAAAAAGGCATGATATAATGCATAAAGATTAGAATTGAGGTTAAGGTAATGGCGTGGCCATGATTATAAAGTAAATCTCTTATTAAGCTTTTCTTAGGTTTTAATTATTGAGATGAGACATGTCGAGGAGTGCTTTTAGGGCCTTAATCAAGTTTAATAACTATTACAGCCTCAAGTTTAATCAAGAAAGACCCCTTTAGTTGTTGCGATTCTTTGCTGGTATTTTATATATTTTGTTGTTGCAAATTTATAATAAGATTTGTTGCAGGCGACATAATTTATTAATCTAGCTCTCAGAATCTAACATTTGCCATTCATGGAAAAAGAAGTAAATATCAAAATCAGTGAATACATACCTAATTATATTCTCTCATTGATACTATTTGAAATGTTTAAACTAACTCGTTTAAGTAAGCTAGCCATATATGTTTATCCTCCAGGTGTTGGTTAAGTTAACCACAAATGAAACGAATTAAGGTAGATGTTTCTCTTTTTGAATAAACTTTATAAGTTTACGGCCATTATATCTATCTATATTATATTATTAAATTCGAAATATTGAAATTTTTTGTTTTCGATTTTGGGTTTTTCATCATTTATTTTATTTAATAAATAATAAAATAATATAAAAATAGTAACTAATTGATTGTCTTTATAATTAAAATATTATTTTCTAACAAAATTTATTCATTTTTCAAAAATATCACGGGCAATTATCTTTAAATTATATCATATTACATTTTATATTTGTTCTAACTAAAATATCTATTTTTCAAAAATATCAGTGCAACTCTTACTTATTTATTTTAAAAATTATTTTAATACTTTTAATTATTTAAAAAAGTTTACCTATTTTAACATGCAAACATATTTTTCTAACAAATACAATTAATATAATTAAAACACTTCTAAAAATATCACTGAAAATTACTTTTTTTAATTAAAACATGTTAGTTTTTCTATTTGCCCTTATTATTAATACTAGCCAATAACCCGTGACGACTTTAACATTAATTTTGAAATTTATTTTTAAAATTTTTGAAATTTTAGTAATTTTGAAAATGCTAACTTTTTAAAAAGTATTAGGAATCCTACTTTAATACTTCAAATCTAAAAAAAAACTTATAAATTTTATAAATGTTTATTAGCTTAGTAAGCATGTAACCGTCTAAATTATCAATATATCAATGTAATAATATAAATATAAATAAAAACATTTTTTTTAAAAGTCGTATTTTTGAATTCTAATTAAAGTATAACTGAAAGAGTTTTTAGTTATGTAATATATGTGATTTTTGATTGAAATATATGAATTTTTAATTCTGTTTAATATTTTATTAATTATATTTGTTAAAAAAAATAAGTAGGCTTATTAAAATAGGTAAAATATTTTAAATAATTAAACACATTAAGAAAATTAAGAAAGGGTCTGCCGATGATATTTTTGAGAAAAAAGAGGTTTTTAGTAAGAAAAAAAGATAACATGTTTTAGTTAAAATGTTAATTATCCGTGATATATTTGGAAAATGGAGGAATTTTGTTAGAAAAAATAGAAAAAGTTTTGTCATTTAGCTGAAAAATGTAATATCTTTTATGAAAAGAAGATGTGTTTTAATTTAAAAACAATCAATTAGTTACTATAATTATATAATTATATTATTTTTAATTAGGATAAATAAACGAAAATCGAAAAACCAAATGCATGGATTGTTTTTAATAATTGTTATTTTATTATTTATATTTTAATACATTTATTAATTGTATTTGTTAAGAAAAATAGGCATGTTAAAATAGGTGAATTTTTTTAAATAATTAAAAAATATTAACATATGTTTTAAAATAAATAACTAAATATTTGTCGGTGATATTTTTGGAAAATGAGATATTTTAGTAAGAAGGTGACATGTTTAGTTGAAAATTGATTCTCCGGTATCTTTTTGGAAAAGCAGGTGATTGTGTTTAGGTTCCTTTTTCTCTATATGTTAAGTTAATGCATGTATTTTAAGCTAGTGTATGTGCTTAGTGTTTGACATTTGCAAATTAAAATATATGAATGCTGCGCCAAATTTAGGCGAACATTAATCCGAATATCATACAGCATCATTATTACATTGTTTGTTTGAGATATCTTTAAAAAATTGACTTATAATAAGTGTCATATAAATGATAAGTAGATAAATTCTTATAAGTTGTATTGGTGTTTGAATAAATTTACTTATAAATTAGTTACAAATTTGCTAATTTATATTTTAAAAATAATTATTAAATACAATGAGCTAAATACATGCATTTTAAATTAAAAAAACATTTTAAAACACAAAATGTAAAAATATGAAGTATTAAAATACAAAGAAATCAAGCAAGGAAAATGTACGTTATTACTAACATTCAAATTATGAATATATAAGTTATAAATTAATTTATAAATTGGATTAACAAACACCCTCCATAAATTTTTACAGGTTTATAAGTTAGAAGCTATCTTATAAACATGTCTTATTATAGTATGATTATTATATGCAAGGCATACACAAATGTCAAATAGAAATGAAGATGCCAAGGACAAACAGTTTTGTATTTTAAGTTTTTCTTTTGCGAAACTTTATCAAGTATTGAGGCCAGTTTATGTCTATCTCGGAAAATTTTGATATCCCACTTATATTTCATGCATTTAGCTGGAAGGGATTTGGAGATGGTAACTCCAAAGTTCCTGGCCTCAACTGGTCAAGGATAAACAGTTTTATATTTTAAGTTGAAGGACTAAGAGCATCTCCAAGGGAACCCCTAATTTGGTTCCCTAAAATATAATAAAATAATGATTACTTAAAATATAGGGAATCAAAAAGTTGTTTTACTCCAATGGTGTTACCTATCTCTTTACCTGTAACTTTAAATAATAATATTAAATCAATATTTTTGGTAGTGTGGGGAAATGATGAGATTGGTAAAGTATATATATATTGTATTATAAGGAAGAAATGTTGAGGTGACATTATAGGGATTTGATTTTCTCTGCCCTAAATATGGGGTTGAGTTTTCTCTCCCCTAAAAATTAAAGGGGATGGAGAGTATGGTTGGAGCCTTGCATTTGAGTCTCGACCCCTAAATTTTGTCCACCTAGATCAAATATAGGTAAGAGGTGTGTGCATTGGAGATGCTCTAAGAATGGGGTACATGTATCCTAATTGAAATTAGCTTCTAATATGTATACAATTAACAGCTGAAAATCTACACGGAATTTTGAATTCCGGTTGATTTTTTATAGAATTAGTAATAGTTAATTAATATTTATTTTAGAACTTCAAAATGTTTGTTTCGAGAATTTAGATCTCATACTTACCAAAATACAACAAGTTTCCGTTTAAATGGAATATGCAAGCACTACATCAAAAATAGTCAAAATCTATCACAGGATAAATCGGTAGAAATTGGGATCAATTCCTATCATTCGACATGATTAGAATTGGTCGAAATTGGTGTACGGCAGGAATCGATGGTTTGTTTTTTCATGGCACCACATGTCAAATGGCTGCCACATCAACTACATGGAGGTGGACCCCGACACGTCACTTGCCAAGTCAAATAAATGTGGTCCCACGAGGTTAACATGGCATGCCACGTGTCACATGTGAGGGCCATTGCCATGTCATTTTGTGGGGGTCACATTTGACCCCGGTCAAGAACTATTTTCTACCGACCAAATCCTAACAACTCATTTTCTACCGACTCAAGGGGCACCAAATTGGTAAGTTTTATAACAGAAGCACATTAAAATAGCTATTTGCTACCAAGAAATTCCTACCACATTTAGTATTTTCTACTAGTTAAAATCTACCGTATTCATCAATTCTGAAAAATGTTATGAAGACGGTAGAAAATACTATGAAGACGGTAGGAAATGTTATGAAGATAGTAGAAAATGATTTGAAGGCGGTAGAAATTACTAGACAATTTGTTTTAAAAAAAAATGAAGTTTTCATTACTTCCCCTATCCAACAAATTGCTCAAATCATAATAAAAGAATAAATCAATATCTAATTCACAAGTATACAACCATAACAAATAATCAAATATTCACTGTATATAAAAATTCAAACATTCCTTACACATAAATTATAATATTCAAAATTAGAGGTTGTTCTTCTCCACCAAAACTACAAATCAAAAATTATTTACAAGACTTAATTAATTATTCTCAAAGTCTTCATACTTTTCGTTAGGATCTTCATGTTATTTTCTTCACAGTCAATTTCTCTATTTCCTCATCATTGTCTTTGGATCTTCATCAAGTACCTAAAATTTACATAAGAAGCAACAATTAATACACCTAATAATTAAGAATTATTAGCTAATTAAATATCAAAATAAGCATGAAGATAAAATTAGTTAAATAAGCAAGAAGATGAACAAAGTGAATGAGATATGAAATTGATTTGAAGAAGATGAAGATATAGAGACACTACACCATAAGTAGCCAGATGCAACACACTCTTACTATTACAATTGACCAGGAAAATGTTGCACTAAGCCAAATGTAACATGTAACGACGCGAAATTTAGATTACAACTATTTATTTTATGTGCCAAACTGTTAGAATAAAATGATATATCTTATTCCAGTTTGATGCGTTATCCGCTAAATGTATGTTAAGTCCGGTCAATCATGTGAGTCATTAAGTGACTAGGTGCTAATTTTGTGTATGTGTGTAAATGATTAAATTTGCGTCGACAATTATCAGTTTAATTATTATTTAAATTGTCTACAAATATTTTAGACAATTTCTTTGGTATTAAAGATCTTACTAATTTTGTTATTTAAATTAAAAAGGATAATTATATTTTAGTGATTATTTAATTAATCACTTAATTTATTAAATATAGATTTGGGAATTTCATTTAAAATGCTCAAAATAAGATTTTATAATTTATTCGATTTTTTTTTGTTATATTACATGTATTTTAAATGTGTTCGTAGATTAGAATATTACTTGTGTGTTAACGAAACATTTCAGTAATTAAACGATACTGACATAATTTAACGAACCAAATTGAGAATAATATAAATAGTTTTGTGTTTTATTTCTTTTATCCTTATCTCATTTCTTCCCCACCACCAGTACGCCACCTTCGTTTTTCTCTCTCAATTCCTCTAGTTTTCTTTTCAATTTCTGTACGATTCTGTCAATTATAATTCAAGTGTTTATAATCAAATTGAAGCCCTCGCAGAGCTCTATACTCGCTTACCCATAGTGTTGAGTTTCGTGGGAGTTCATAATTAGGGATTTTCTTGTTGGGCCTTAATTGGGGGTTTCGATTTTTGTGATTTTGTCTGTTGTTTTGATGATCGCTATAAGTAGATAGGTTGTTAAGGAATGTTTTGTGGCCGAATTGATGCAAACCATCTGTTCTGGGGGTTGGGTACAATCAGACCAGTCACTGGCGATGAACTCCGGTAAGCTGGTGACTTCGACTTTGTGTTTTGTTAGCTAATGGTTGGTGTTTAGCGGTTATATGTAATTGTTTTAATTGTAGGTGATTGTTTTAGTAGAAAAATTTGAATGTTAGCTTATGTTTTGAAATTTCAGGATTTGAGTAACCTGCAATTACTTGGTTTGCTGATTGATACATGATATGTGATGTTAATATGCAGTTAATGTACTGAAATGTGGTAAACTGTGAGTATGTGCAGATTTTCGAATAATTAGCATAATATTGTATGCGGGTTGAGGTCAGAAAGTCGAAGGTATTGTTATGAGAATGGTTTATTGATTTAACGATACTGGTATTGCTGGTTTGAATTCGGGTACGAGCTATAGTTTTCTTTTATCCACAAATCGTAGTGTAAGCCTGGCAAGAAACATAGTCGTGTATGACTATAAAGAAATCAGTCGGATTAAGTGTTTTGGGATTCAGTTGAGATTGTGTTAACCGCAATACATAGTGTCATGCTGATTTAAATTTTTAGTGTAGATCGTAAGATAAAACTGAACTTGTACTTGTGAGTCAAAGTTGTGTACATGTCATGTAGATATGGAACTGCTATGTGAATTGAAATGAATTCAATTCTTTTCTTAGAATTTTACAAATTGTTAGTTGTTGTGTAATATGTATTAAAGGGTTGTAAACATCTAAGTTAATAACAGAACCATGTGTGTTATACTTGTTATCTGACTAATTAATGTGAAGAAGCAGGATGTCAAATAAGATAATTATCAACATATGAAGTTAGATGGACCAGTTACGTTATGTGCACTACGGGGATAATATGGATACTTAGAAAGCCCATAATAAACTGCAATTGATGGTACATGGGTGATATATCATAGGTGGACTACTTTAAATAATAACCTACGAATATGAACTATATGTACCCGTAATGGATATATAAGCAGTGTGGTCACATATTAAGTCAATAATATGTTAAGTTTTGTGGTTGTGCTGATATGCGAACCTAGCTGTATACTTATGTAGTGAATGACTTACGAGTCTAAATAGGAGCCTAAAATGCATAGTTGTGTGTTATATGTGTTATGTGAACGTTTAAGATCTAACCTTATGTGAATAGCCTTTGTGTAAGTAATTGATAAAATTTCTCGAAAGGGTAGTTAGGGATTAGGATGTTGTCATTTACATTAGTTCGAGTAACTAATTCGACAACTAATTGAGAATACTTTTATATTGTAGGATCGAATAATAGTCAGAGGTTGGATATACGCTCAGGGTAGTACCATCTTCGATTCCGTTAAACCCCTTATTACCAGGAAAGTGACAATCTCTATTATTCTAATGTTTAAATAAATAACTGTTTTGCATCATTTCATATCTTGCTGAGATTTTCAGTTCTAAGCATGTCATAAGAAATTCTATTATTATTTGAGTATAAATTATGTATTTTGCCCTGTTATGAGATTCGCGGCAAATAGGCCCATTCCTTGAAAACAAATATTTATTGGAAGTTTGAATAAGTCTTGGTAATGACTTTTGGGAGATGAAATTGTACAATTTATTTTATAGAGCAAAGTGATACTCTGTACAACTATTTTTTTTTTAATATAAAAGTGGAGAAAAGACTGCGTAAGAGAACTGCCTGACACACCAGTTCCTGCCAATATTACAGCCAACGACAATAAGTGCTACCTGATCCATATATTTTTGTGAGGGTGAACACTTTGTTGTATTAACACTGTGACAGAGAGGTTAAATAGACTGATCATCTATTTAACTTGTGTCCTGGGTAACCACTTTATATAATAATTATATATATATATATAGGGCAACTGTTTGATAAGATTTCTTTTGGTAAGTAGTGTTTACGCTTTTACCTAATTGAGAACATTATGGTTTTAATAGAATAACTCATGTTCCACTTTTGATTCTAGATTAAATTATATGTATAAATCACTGCTTTATAATGGTGGAGTACTATTTTCTTAAAGAATTATTCCTTGCAGATTAAATCATTTAAAGGTTCATACCGTCTATCAGAAAGATACCCTTATGATTATATTTAATGATTGTCATTTGCTAAGCTCTTTTGCTTACTCTTGCCTTGTTGATCAAACCTTACAGCTAGATCTTCTGATGGCTCGTAACGGCCGTGGAAGGGCCGGAAGGTCTGGTAGAGACTTCAGGCATTTGTTTTCTCCTCCTCTGCAGGTAGAAACTTTTGGCAGTTGGTAAAGGATGGTTTAGTAATATTGATAAAATATGTAGTTGGGTAACTTTTAATCAGATAGACTTTTAATTGCTAGTCAACTCTTATCGAGATTGTACTAGTAAATGCAGGTTGTAAAATTTTAATGTAGGAGTCTTGTTTCAACGCCAAAACTTGTAAAAGATTCTAACTTGTGGGAGTGTCAATCCTATATTGTTAATTATTATGCATGCATGTTTACATTTAGTGACACCGGGTTTCCGGGCTGTCACATAACGCACATTAACCATTGCGTCCGCAAACATTGCCTTTGCCCTGTGTTGGAACCAGTTTTCTGTCGGGTTGGATTCCAGGAAGCTCTTCGGGTCAACCTGTCAAAAGAGAAGAATGCGAGGGGTTGGGCCCCCGATTCACCTCCGGTGTGAGAATAAGTTAGAGGTTCCAAATAGGTTTAAACGAACGTGTAAGTATTTGTGAGCGTAAAAAATGAGTATCCTCTCCATCAGAAACCAGTTATGTGCTTTTATAGGCACCTTGGTACCGGCTCGCCCGGATTCTTCGGGGGCAACCGACCACATACGTGGTCCTGTTCTTACGCCTGAATAGTCGGGTGACCTGGTCAAGCAAAGGTCAGATCCAACGGACCGATCCGAAGGAATGGGCTGTGACCATTCGGCCCAATTACTACTTGGCCCAATCACTATTCGGCCCAATCCCAGTTGGGCCACCAACATGTCCCTGGACTTCGGTCGGATTTGCTAATGCGTTCAGATTCCTAGCTTTTCACTTCTCTTCGGGATGGATTCCAACGGTTTCGTGCCTATCCGTTGTGACAAGTCACCTAGAGAATCGTGCCGTAATTAATACTGACATCTGTAATTCCTTGAGACTAGTGCTGAATCATCACCGTTGAATCCCAAACGGCTTTGATCGTATGATCAAGATTAAACGTTCGCGTTTTACTGTCCAAACGTCACATATCTTCCGTATAAATATAAAAAAAAATCCCCCCAAACACCGTCACTTATACATTCAAAAGCAACTTCATTTTGCCAGTTTCTCTCCAGCACCTCTGTTTGCAGATATCGACGATTTCACTTGACAAGTTCGAATCCTCCTCAAACTCTTATCACAAGTAAGTTTTCTATATCCCTCTGCGCAATTTTCCATTTCGTGTTTAACTTTCCTGAATATGTTCACCATTGTTTAGGCATAATAGTAATTTTGTTTTGGGTTATACTTGCTTTCGAGAATATACCCATAATTAGGTTGGTAGTCAGACCAGTAGATAGATTCGTCCTAAGAATAATTTCCGAGACCAATTTGTCCCTAGAACGATCTTCGGGATGAATCTGTCCTTGGGATGTTAGATCAGAATTCAATGATCGTCAGAAGCTAGACACAACTGATCAGGATTGCTGACGTCATCAGTATTGCATGGTCATCAGTATTTGATCAAGCGTCAGTATCTTATTGATCATCAGGATTCCTACTCAGACTATGATCAGGATTGATCATCAGAACTTGAAGCTGATCAGGATTCCTACTTCGAGTTATATTTGGAGTCTAGATAAACATGGAAGTTTATTCTATTTGTTCCTGGTTTGTAGAATGTAGCTATCGATTAAAGATATGTTTCTATCTTTGTTATTGATTAGGACTTATCTTGTAATTGATAGAGAAGCTGTGTGCACTATATAAACACAGTCTTGGTTTCGATTTATGTATTCATTCGAGAGAGAACATAATCGAAGAGAAGCTCTTAAGAACAGAATTTCTTGAGAGAGTTTTTGTAAACTAGCAGCTCTCAAGAACATCAGAATTTCTTGAGAGAGTTTGTAACAGTTTTATATCAGATTTAATAAAGCTGTTATCTTTCTTTGTGATATATAAATTAAGAAGTCGATTATCTTACTCTATTGTATTCAACCCCCCTTCTACAATAGATTATTACTGGGCAACAATTGGTATCAGAGCAAACTGATTTAATTCTGAATCAGATACGATCTAAAGATGTCGACAACCAAGTATGAAAGCATGAAGATTCCCATCTTAAAGATATCAGAATATCCTACATGGAGGGTAAAGATGCTGATGTACCTGGAGGCTATGGATCCTGACTACTTGGACAGGATTCGTGATGGACCATATATACCAACAAAGTTCGTAGAACGAACAGATACAGTACCAGAACATTATATGGTCAAAGCTAAAGCAGAATGGACTCCAGAAGAAAAAGCTCATGTACTCAGGGAACCAAAGATAAAGAATATCTTGCATAATAGTCTTGATGCTGTCATGTCAAACAGAGTGATTGCATGCAAGTCTTCAAAAGAAATCTGGGATACTTTGGAAACTCAGTGCCAGGGATCTGCATCTGTTAAGAAAAACAGAAGGGCTCTATTGATTCAAGAATATGAACAATTCGATTCAAGACCTGAAGAGAGCCTGACTGATCTATATGATAGATTTCTGACACTATTGAACAGCTTATCCTTAGTTGACAAAGTATATGAAACTGAAGATTCAAACACCAAATTTCTTAGAGCTTTACCTGAAGAATGAGATACTCAGACCTCAATCATTAGACACCAGTATGATCTGAACATTGTGTCTCTTGATGAGATCTATGGGATGCTAAGAACTCATGATCTTGAAGTTCAACAGAGAAAGAACAAGAAAAGCAGCAAGGCAAAGTCAATTGCTTTGAATGTAGAAGCTAAATCAAAAGGAAAAGCTATGGAGGTCTCTAGAAGTAAATCAAGAGTAGCTGAGTCAGATCCTGACGACTCTTCATCAGATACTGATGGCAATCCTGATGCCAATACTGGTGATGATTCTTCTGACTCATACATGGAAGAGATGGTTGCTATGATTGTCAGAAACTTCAGAAGGATGAAGTTCAGGAAGAATAGAAGACAAGGCAACTTTCAGAAAAAGACCTTCAAAGCAGACAAAGACAAGTATATCAAAAAGGACAGCAAGGGTAGCAAATTTGACAAGTCAAAGGTTAGATGCTACAAGTGTAATGGTATGGGTCACTTTGCTTCTGAATGCAACAAGACAAAGGCACTCATCACATCAAGCAAGGATTGGATGGACTCTTCCTCAGAATCTGATACTGAGGTAGTCAACTATGCATTAATGGCCAATGCTGATGTAACTGCTGCTCCTGATGATAAGGTACTAAATACTATCTTTGATTTTGATACTGATAATGCTTCTGAGTTAAGACGTTTTCTAAAGTCATTACATATTAGCTTTAGAAGTCAAACTGCTGAGAATACTAGAATCTTATCTGAGATGTCTGACCTTAGAAAGAGGAATGAGATATTAGAAGCTGAATTTTCTCGTATGCAAGAAGTACAAAAAGAATGTGATAATGCTAAACACATGCACTTAGAGATGACATCTAAATGTACTTCCCTTGAAAAAGAACTTGAATATGCTAATGAGAAAATCAGAACCTGGACAGACTCTGGTAGGAAATTTCATGAGATTAATACCTCTAAGAATTGGAAAGAGTGTCTAGGATATAAGTCAGATGAAGATAAGAAATTAGCAGAGAAAATTGTCATTGATGAGACAGTCAGTCCAAAGACCTATAGACATGTTATAGACTCAACCAAATCTAAGATTACTCCTGTTAATTTTGTTTTTGGTAAGGATTCCAATTCTACTTTTGAAAAGGGATCTTCTTCTACTCAAGGAATTAAAATTATAAAGTCTAAACCTGTCATGAACAAAGTCACTAAGAATCTAGGTCTATTGTCTCAGAAACAGCTTAAAGATAAAATCTGTGAGGTTACAGATAAGAAAAAGGAAGCTACTGTTAAGAGAAACAGGAATGGTAAAGTTGGGATCAATAAAGAAAATGGTTATAAATATATCCCAAATGCACCTAGAAAGTGTTGTTTTAACTGTGGTAACTCTAATCATCTTGCTATTGATTGTAAGAAGAGTAAAAAGAAGATTACTGATATTCCTAAGTCTGATGTGAGGAATAGATCAGTTCTCTATAAACCGCAGAAGTCCTGTTTTCATTGTGGTAGTCTATGGCATTCTATTTATACATGTAAAGAGTATCATGATTTGTACTATAACTTTTATGATCCATTGCCTAAGTTTGAAAGTAGTACAAAGTCTGATAGAACTGAAAATGTCATAGTGAAGCATGCTTTTGTTAATACTGATACTGACAAAGCAAATCCTGATGGAGTAAATCCTGTCAGGACTGCTAAAGTCAAAAAGTCTTCTGCTGTTAAATTTAATAAAATGCATGAACAAGGAATCCAACAAGTGTGGGTTCCTAAACATTCTGACTAGTGTGTTTCTATTCTGATGCAGGGTAAAAAGAAAAATGTGTTAGTCATGGATAGTGGATGTTCTGTGCACATGACTGGAAACAAAGCCCTGTTATCAGAATATGAGGAAAAAGCTGGCCCAACTGTGTCTTATGGAGATGGCAACATTGGACAAACCTTGGGATATGGCAATATAATCATTGGAAATGTCATCATTAAAAAAGTAGCTCTAGTGAAGGGACTAAAACACAACTTGTTGAGTATTAGTCAAATCACTGACAGAGGTTATCATGTCAATTTCTATTCCACACATTGTGAAGTAGTCAGTAAAGCAACAGGGAAGATAGCACTAACTGGCTACAGGCATGGTAACATATATGAAGCCAACATTCTCTCAGATACTGATGGCTCCCCTACATGTTTCATCAGTAAAGCTTCAGTAGATGAAAGTTTGAATTGGCACAAGAAGCTTTCTCATCTCAACTTCAGCAACATCAATGAGTTGGTTAAGAAAGATTTAGTAAGAGGATTACCTAATGTCTTATATACACCTGATGGACTCTGTGATGCATGCCAAAAAGCAAAACAAAGAAGGACATCATTCCAGAGTAAATCAGAATCCTCGATTGAAGAACCATATCACATGCTACATCTTGATCTGTTTGGTCCAGTCAACATCATGTCCATCAGTAAGAAAAGGTACACTCTTGTAATTGTTGATGAATATTCTAGATTCACCTGGGTGTATTTTCTGCACAGAAAAGATGAAACTCCTGAAGTTCTGTTGGATCATGTGAGGATGATTGAGACAACCACAAAGTACAAAGTCAAGATTCTGAGAAGTGATAATGGTACTGAATTTAAGAATTCAAAGATGGAAGAGTTCTGCAAATACAAAGGAATCATTCAACAATTCTCTGCTCCTGGCACACCTCAGCAAAATGGAGTAGTAGAAAGGAAGAATAGAACTCTTATTGAAGCTGGCAGAACTATGTTGGAAGAAGCTAGATTACCTACATATTTCTGGGCAGAAGCAGTCAACACAGCATGCTATACACAAAACCCACATTGATAAACAGGCATGGTGTCACTCCTTATCAGTCACTCAAGGAGAAGAAACCAAGTCTAAAGCATTTGCATGTGTTTGGCTGTAAATGTTTTGTTCTCAGAACTCATCCTGAACAGCTAGGGAAATTTGAAACAAAGGCTGATGAAGGAATATTCATAGGTTATCCTACATCAAGAGCTTTCAGAGTTTTTAATTTGAGAACAAGAACTGTCATGGAGTCAATTCATGTATCTTTTGATGATAAGAAGATAACTGGAATCATTGAAGACTCGCATGATAGATTGTTATTTGAAAATGAAGCTTCCAAGGAACCTGAAGAAATTGAATCAGATCCTGTCAATTCATCAGATACTGATGGGTCACCAAATCCCGATGACTCACCAAGTACTGATGGTGCTAATACTGATGATGCAAACAACAGTGATACAACTAGTAGTGCTAATGTTGAGGGGGAGCAACGACATTCAACTACAAGTTCAGAGTCAACTCAATCATCAGGACAGAATTCTTCAGATACTGATTCAAGTGAAGATCCTGATAACACATCAGGAGGGCATAACAATAATTCAGGGAGAGCTTCAAATCAATCAAATTCTTTCAATCAAGATAACACCAATCCAGGGGGAGCATCTACTTCAAGAAACAATTTGACACCAGCAAGGAAATGGACAAAAGATCATTCTCCTGATTTAATAATTGGAGATCCTGATGCAGGTGTTCAAACAAGAAGTGCAACTCAGAATGAATGTTTATATAATAACTTTCTATCCAAGGAGGAGCCTAAGAAAGTTGAAGATGCACTTAAAGATGCTGATTGGGTTACTGCAATGCAAGAAGAACTGAATGAATTTGAAAGGAATGAAGTCTGGAAACTGGTACCAAGACCAAAGAATAGATCAATTGTTGGTACAAAGTGGATTTTCAAGAACAAGACTGATTCTGATGGAGTCATTATCAGAAATAAAGCTAGACTAGTTGCAAAGGGGTATTCCCAACAAGAGAGAATTGACTATGATGAAACTTTTGCTCCTGTTGCAAGACTAGAAGCCATCAGGATATTTCTTGCTTATGCAGCACATAAGAAATTCAAGGTTTTCTAGATGGATGTTAAAAGTGCTTTCTTAAATGGTGAACTGGAGGAAGAAGTTTATGTTGAACAACCTCCTGGTTTCATTGATCCTAAATATCCAGATCATGTCTATAGACTGGATAAGGCACTTTATGGACTAAAGCAAGCTCCAAGAGCATGGTATGAAACCTTAGCTCAATTCTTACTGGAAAGTGGATTCAAAAGAGGTGCAATTGATAAAACTCTATTTTATTTGAATCATGGTAAGGAGTTGCTGTTAGTTCAGATTTATGTTGATGATATCATTTTTGGGTCAACAAACAATAAGCTGTGTGAAAAGTTTTCCAAGCTTATGCAGTCAAGATATCAAATGAGCATGATGGGAGAAATGAGTTACTTTCTGGGTCTTCAAGTTAAACAGACTGATGAAGGGATTTTTATTAATCAGTCTAAATACACAAGGAATTTACTGACAAGGTTTAACATGCAAGACAGTACTCCTGCTTCAACTCCCATAGCTACAGCTACCAAACTTGATCCTGATCAAGGTGAAGAGGTAGATGTAACTCACTACAGAGGAATGATTGGCTCTTTATTGTATCTCACTGCCAGTAGACCAGATATCATGTTTGCAACCTGTCTATGTGCAAGATTTCAAGCAAAACCTAGAGAACCACATCTGATTGCAGTCAAAAGAATTTTCAGATATCTCAAAGGCACTTCTTCACTTGGCCTTTGGTATGCAAGGGAATCAGATTTTGGGTTGTGTGGTTATTCAGATGCTGATTTTGCAGGATGCAAAATAGACAGGAAAAGTACTTCAGGAAGTTGTCAGTTTTTGGGTGGAAGACTAGTTTCATGGTTCAGTAAAAAGCAGAAATCTATTTCCACTTCAACTGCAGAAGCTGAGTACATTGCTGCAGGAAGTTGTTGTGCTCAGATAATGTGGATGAGAAATCAGTTGTTAGATTATGGCCTGTCATACTCAAAAATCCCTATTTATTGTGATAACCAAAGTGCTATTGCAATGACAGGAAATCCAGTTCAGCATTCTCTTACTAAACACATAAGTATCAGATATCACTTTATAAGAGAACATGTTCTGGAAGGAACAATTGAACTTCACTTTGTTCCTACTGATCAACAACTAGCTGATATATTCACCAAGCCACTACCTGAAGTTACTTTCAATAAGTTGGTGAATGAACTTGGAATGATGAATTTTGAGAATTTCTGAGGAAAAGCTATAGAGAGGAAATCCTGATAACTGTCAAATCCTGATGGTTATTCAGAAAGGTATGTATCTTTGATCAAATCCTGATAGGACTCAATCCTGACAGGAAGTCAACTGGTCAATCCTGATGTACAGGTCAGTATTTCATTACTTAATTTGTGCCTAATTTTTCGTCAGTATCTGCTGATGGACGGTTGAGTTTTAGTAGGACAACTGTATGCGCGCATGTGTTGCACTATTATAGATATATCAATACAAACACATAAAAGGCGGTGCAGATTTATTTAAATGACACACGTAATCTGTCCACTAATTCTTTGTGCACAAATCATATTTTGCCACCTGTCTTTGAGAGTAATATTTTGTTTTAACAAAATACTTTTCATTGGTCTACATCGTTAATTACTCTCTTATCATCAGTTTTTCGTTTTCTATCTCTCTCTGTGCTTTCATACCCTAATTGCTTCAAATCTTAATTCTCGAGTTTTCAAAAGCATTACAATGGCATCTTCATCATTCATGAACAAACAAACAGTGATTAGTGGTGTTACATTTGCCACTAACAATTTTGTGGCTATCCTAAATCATCAAGATTTACCCAATGAGTTTCATATCATTCAAGATTTTCTAGCTTCAAGCCCATTGAAGTTTGCTTTAACAGAACCTGCAAGTGTTTCTTTTAAGTCTGTAATGCAGGTGTGGAACTCAGTTACTTTTGATAAAGGGCATTCTGATACAATCTTGATGAGTTTTGAATATAATGGAACTACTCACTATGTGACTCCTACAATTGTGGAGGCAGCCCTGCATTTACCCGTTCTTGGTGATGCTATTCCTGCTAATGTTTCGGACTCTACTCTTTTTGAGTTTGTTACAAAGTTGGGCTACAATGGTGAAGTAAAGAGATATGGAAATCTCTTCAGGACAAAGCTTAAGAAGGAATGGAATTTCTTCTTTGATACAATCAGCCGCTGTTTCCTGAACAAGACATCAAATTTTGATGCTCTTCCATCAGGATCTCTTAAAATTGGGTACTCTCTTATCCATTCTACAGTGTTTGATTATGGGTCTTTTATCTTAAAAGCTTTAAGTGATAGGAAATCAGATAAATTGGGTTCTGTCTGTTTTCTTAGATTTTTACAGTTGATATTTAATCACTTATGTCCTAATGTTGTTTTTGAGGATGATGTAGTTCTACCAATCTGTAGAATTACTGAGAATAATATTAAGTCCTTAGTCAACAGTGATAAGGCAAATGGTTTCATAGGAAATGCTTTTATTCCTGATGAGGTTAGGTTTTTCTTACATCAGAAAATGCCTACTCGATATGGACTACTTTCTAATGCTATGGGGCAAGGCCCAACCCACCTTGTTCCTGACACAAGCATGCAACCTAAACAGTCTAAACAGTTAACAACCACCTCTACTGTCTCTCAAAAGACTTTAGTTGTAAAATCAAAGAAATCATCTAGAACTGATGTGTCTGGAAGGCAATCAGGTTCAAAGGATTTTTCCTCTACACCACTCACTAAAAAGAAGATACAAGGGGGTGTACAAGGGGTCCTGGTGAAGAAAGCTGATAAGGTTGTTAAGAATGTTCCTGTGAAAAGGAAGTTAAGGTTGATTGATGAAAGTGATTCAGAGGATGACTTACCTATATCCTCTGTGATGAATGTGAACAAGGAAGTTGCTGATACTGCTACTAAAGCTGTGGTACCTTTATCAAAACCACAAAAGACAAGGACATTATCAAAGAGCAGGTATCATATTCCTTTGACAGTGCAAATGAAGGATACTGATATTCAGACATCAAATCCTGATGAGTCATCTACTCCTGATGCTCTAGCAAATCCTGATGTTAGTATTCCTGATGCAACAACAAAAGTTGTCTCTCTATCAGACTCTCCAGCCTCTCCATCTCAGACAAGAGAAATTTCTTGGGAGAAGGTTTCTACAACTGCTTCCTTGGTTGGTCTTACACCTACATCAAAGAAAAAGAGGAATGCAGAAGAGTTAGTCTATCAGAGACAGAAGAAGCTGAAAGGATCAAGCCCACAAGAACCTGAATTTCAGAGTAATTCAGCAGCTACTGTTGATCCTGCCACACAAGAACCACTCAATCAAAGTTTGGGTGAAGGCTTAGCTAGTGGAATGGTCACACAAGAACCATTTTCTCAAAGGGAGAATGAAGACATCAACATTCCAGCTACACAAGAACCATCTTCTCAAAGTGAAGATGCAGGCAAAGCTTCAGCTTCTGTTGAAAGATTGGTCGCGAACATTGTCCATGAGGGAAGCACACAAGAACCTTTAACTCAAAGTGTTGAAGCAGCTTCTGAACCTCAAGCTCCACAAGAACCATTGGTAGCAAATACTGATGCAAGCATATCAAATCCTGACGATGTTCATCCTGATCCTATCTCAGAACCACATGATAAACTGAAAGGTATTGCTATTCCTGATCCTGATATTACTCATGATACTGCTGATGATACTTCTGATGATAGTGATGATGATAATGAGAATCACAAAGAGAAGGAACAGCTTGCTACAGCACTCAAAATTAGTCTTGGAACTAATTTTGGTTCATCAAGTACATATATGGCTAGCAATGCTTTCACTGGGAAAGATCAGAGACAAGATTTTTCTACTCCTTCCTTTGATCCTGCAGAGGCATTTAGACAGCATGAATGGAACAATTCATGGCACCAATCTGATGAATCTATCAGTTTTTCTTCTGCTATTGAACATGCCTATAATGCAGTGAAGTCTATAGAGAATCAAGACTTGAAGAATCATCTGAAGGCTACAACTCTGTTATCCAAAAGCCTGAAAAGTGAGATTGATTCTATCAAGGGTTCAACTGAAAAAGTGAGGACTGATATCTTTAATAATTTTACAAAGGTGCCTACTACTTTACAATTGAGGGTAGTGGAATCCCAAGTGAAATCTGTTGTTTCAGAACAAACCTCCATCAAACAAAGAATTGATTCTCTGGATACTAAGGTAACTGAAATTCAAGCCTCTCTTTCCTTAATTTTGCATTTATTGTCAAATCCTGATGTCAAAAAGGGGGAGAAGGTTATTCAGACAAAATGTACACCTGATCTAGTATTAAGAAATAATGATGATGATACTGGAGATGATGGTGGTGACAAAGTGATACAAGGAGAAACCTCTGATGCTGTTGTTATGAAGACAATCCAAACTTCTCAAAGTCAAACAACGCAGTTAACTCATGTTTCTGATTCTGGAGTTAAGACAGTAAGAACATTGGTGCAATCTCAGATCCTGACGGAAGATCAAATCCTGACACCTGGTCATGGACACATTCTTGCTACAATTCCTGAAGGTGATGAAGATGTAATTATTGATAATCCTGAAGATGCATCAAATTTATTCCAGAAGTTTTCTACAAAAGACGGCAGAATTGTTACTCTATATCACACTGATAAAAGAGTTCAACAATTATATGCAAGAAAAGCACTCTCTACAGCAAGTGAAGAATATCCAGATCTCTCACATGAAGAATTCCTGAGACTACAAAGAGAGACAATGGAAAGCTATACTGCTCCTGCTAGAGGTAGAGGAAGCAGAGGTAGGAGAGGTGCTAGAAGAAGTAGAAGAGGTTCTTCAACTCAAACAGTACCTAGACAGACAAGGTCTAGAGGGTTAAGAATTGAAGAAATTCCTGAACCTATTCAAACTCTAGTAGTTCCTAACAGATCTACTTTTGGTGATGATGGAATTGTTGAAGAAGAACCTGAATTAAGAAGAAAAACAAGTAAATCAACTCTCAGCAATACAAATCAAATTGAAGATTCTAATCCTGACAATATTCAAGATCCTGACGAATCTGAAATTCTGCAAGAGGTTGATTTGATAATCTTATCTACTGTTGTTGATTGTCACAACAAAGAAGTAGATGAAGAAGAAGAAGCCAGAAGAAGAGATATTACAAAAAGAACATATGAAGATTTCAATCTCTATCTACAAAGGCTTAAAGTTTCAAATGAAAGACAATGGAGAAATATAAGCAGACAAGAATCTTTACTTGAAAGAAGCTACGCTCATGAAAAGGAGAAATACAAGAAGTGGGAACACATAAGTACACTAAAGTGTGATACACCTATCAATTTTCAGTATGGTGGAATTATTACAAGTGCTTCAAGTGTTGTTGATTTGTCTGATATGGCTAGATCAAAAACACTCTGGTTAAAGATGTTTTCGAATCTGAAGCAAATGTCAAGTTACACAAGAGGAGGTATTGGACACAGGGATGCTGAATTTCTAAACATGACTTATGTTGATCCTTACTCCTTAACTGAAATTGGAGGTACTTTAACTTCTGAAAATCTGAACAATTTATTAGCTGTTGATATAGTTATAGATTGTCATGATGGTTTTGAAAAGAAAGAAAAGCTTCTGTACTTCATGAAAGATGGTAGTGTGAAGATTCTATCTATTCAAGATCTGCTGATGAAAACTACACAGGAACTGAAATATGTTCACTATCTGTTAAGATGGAAGAACCAAGTGTACAAAGTATGGGATGACATGATTTTGTCAACTATAAGAAGAAGACTGGATGGAAACAGTAATTTCGATGGTAATTATATTCCCATGTACTTAAATCAAAGAGGTCAGGATGTGGAAATGCAAAGAGGTACTGCTGTTAAAGAAGTAACTTTTGGTATGACCCAACTTACTCTCAATCCTGATGGGAAAGAAATTGCTTATCTTTTGCTTGAAGAGCACAGTCTACAGAAAAGCTCCATACAGAATCTCAGAGCAGCTATCTACCAGATTAATGAGGAAGATGAAGAACTCAGAAATCTTAAGGAAAGACTGATTCAAATTCTTGAAGAAAAAGAAGAAAGTTTATTATCCAACTTCTTGAAGATGAATTTGTTCTATCAAAAAGTTTAAACAGATAAGTTGTTTCTGAAGATACTCGTACATTTTGATACATGTTTTTGACATCATTGAATATTTGGAATCTATACTTTATTTCACAAAGTATGAGATTGGGGGAGATTGTTAGATCAGAATTCAATGATCGTCAGAAGCTAGACACAACTGATCAGGATTGCTGACGTCATCAGTATTGCATGGTCATCAGTATTTGATCAAGCGTCAGTATCTTATTGATCATCAGGATTCCTACTCAGACTATGATCAGGATTGATCATCAGAACTTGAAGCTGATCAGGATTCCTACTTCGAGTTATATTTGGAGTCTAGATAAACATGGAAGTTTATTCTATTTGTTCCTGGTTTGTAGAATGTAGCTATCGATTAAAGATATGTTTCTATCTTTGTTATTGATTAGGACTTATCTTGTAATTGATAGAGAAGCTGTGTGCACTATATAAACACAGTCTTGGTTTCGATTTATGTATTCATTCGAGAGAGAACATAATCGAAGAGAAGCTCTTAAGAACAGAATTTCTTGAGAGAGTTTTTGTAAACTAGCAGCTCTCAAGAACATCAGAATTTCTTGAGAGAGTTTGTAACAGTTTTATATCAGATTTAATAAAGCTGTTATCTTTCTTTGTGATATATAAATTAAGAAGTCGATTATCTTACTCTATTGTATTCAACCCCCCTTCTACAATAGATTATTACTGGGCAACATGGGACAATCTTCGGGAGGGGTTGGCCCTTAGAACAGTCTTCGGGCTGCGTAGTTCCTTGGAGATCTCTCTTATTGCTTCGGCTTAGAAGTTAGTAACCCTCTGATAGGTCCATAATTTAATACATTTTTAATACCTATTTTATGTTTGTTTTCGTAATTTTATTATTTAATAAATTGTTTTCTTTTGTTTTGTAGGAAAATAAATAAAATCATATTTCAAGCAGAAAAAGGTGAAAAAGGCAAGGAGATGGAAATACTTGAAGTCAAAAGGAAATTGGAGAAAAATTGGAAAACTTATCGGAGAAGAAAAAGGAATTGAGGAAATATTTCCAGAATCCGATTTGTAGTCAAAGAGCCCAAGCCCATTATTTTTCCTATAAATATAGATCTCCTCTCTTGTATTTGGGACACCTAGAATTTGATAGTTAATTGTTTTTATGTTTTTACTTCGTCATTGGCTATTATCCGGCAATACTCTGCTAAGTTTTCTTTATTAGATTATATCATTGTTTTCTCTAAATTCAGTTTAGTTATCTAGCACGTGTTTTATTAAGTTTGTTTGAATCTCTCTTTTCGTCAGGTTAGTTAGTTTAATTGTTTAATTTATTAACAAACTTTCCTGCCATTCACGTATATTCAAGTTAGTGGTTAGTTGTTTATATATTTTTTTTTTCTACTAATTGCCCACGTAGCCATATCATTAGTTTATTAATAGTATTTACATTATATCACTTTGTTTTATTATTGTTATTATGTGCTTCATTCATAATTGTTTTGTTTATTTAATAATCATGAGTAGCTAAATTAATTCTCCTAGGATGAAGATGAAGTTAATTTGATTATTGTTGATATCTTCTCGTTCCTATTAATTGATTCTCGTGATTTTTCTTGGTGCTTAATTGTTCAATTGACAAAGTGATTTTGATATATTATTGTTACCAGATTTATTTTTCATAGCCTATGCTTGCTCCATGAAGTTTTGATAGGTTATTGTTAGATAACAAGTTTCATAGTATATGCTTGTCTCGTTAATTGATATATCTTATTTGTGAAGGAAAGAGAATTGATTTTAGGGTGAGTTGATATTAATTGTGATTGATTAATGGATTCGGATTCCTAGGTTTTCCTTATTTGATTTTAATTATTAATTAGGTTAAACAAATCTCAACTCAAATCTTATTTGTCTAGTTCGCCTGAGTTAATTGTTAGGGTTTCGAAAATACATAGTCTCTGTGGATCGATCTGTGATTGCTACAACTGAACACTGTGCGCTTGCAGTTTACATTATTTTTACACATCAAGTTTTTGGCGCCGCTGCCGGGGATTATTGGTAATTTTCACTCCTTGATATTTAATTCTTCGGATTAGTTTCTTGTTCTGCATTGTTTGTCTTTTAGGGACAGTGAAGCGGAGGAAAGTTTGGACAAGAAGATTGCTAGAAGGCCTCGTCGTCTCTTGTGAAATTTTTGGAAGCGCTTTTCGGTATTCCGTATCACCTCTCTCTGTTTTCTTTCCATCCATTATTGAAAAACACAAAAAAATTAAATATTTGAAAAATCCAAAAATATTAGTTAGTTATTTGTTAAAAACCAAATTGTTGCATCATTCATTCTCACATAGGAGCACATCATCTAGAATTTGAGACATCTAGAATTTGAGACATCTAGAATTTGAGACATCTAGAATTTGAGACATCTAGAATTTGGGACACCTAGAATTTTATAATTGTTATGCTTTTTTTTTTATTTCGCCTGAGGCTATTACCCGGCTGTGCTTTCTTTTTATTAATATATTGTTATTTGTTTTATTGAATCGCACTCTTTTGGTCAGGTTCTAGATATTAGTTTTCTTATCTGTTGCATGCTTTAATAAGGTGTACATGCATGTTACAGGTTTGATAAGAATTTAATAACTTGGTTTATGCTTAATATATTAATAGTCTACATTAATTGTCTTGCTAGTTTTTGTCACCTACGAATTACATGCATGCATCTACGTTGTTTACTTTTAATTTAATCGTATATTTAGTTTAGATTTAGATTTACTCCGTATTATTGTTTAGTTCGTCTCATTTTAATTATTTTGTTAAATCTATAATTATGTCTAGCTAAATCTCTTGCCCTAGGATGATGATGAAGTTAATTTAATTATTTTTGATATCTTCTTGTTCCTATTAATTGGTTCTCATAATTTTTCTTGGTGCTTAATTGATCAATTGACAAAGTGATTTTGATATATTATTGTTACCGGATTTATTTTTCATAGCCTATGCTTGCTCCATGAAGTTTTGATGGGTTATTGTTAGATAACAAGTTTCATAGTATATGCTTGTCTCGTTAATTGATATATCTTATTTGTGAAGGAAAGAGAATTGATTTTAGGGTGAGTTGATATTAATTGTGATTGATTAATGGATTCGGATTCCTAGGTTTTCCTTATTTGATTTTAATTATTAATTAGGTTAAACAAATCTCAACTCAAATCTTATTTGTCTAGTTCGCCTGAGTTAATTGTTAGGGTTTCGAAAATACATAGTCTCTGTGGATCGATCTGTGATTGCTACAACTGAACACTGTGCGCTTGCAGTTTACATTATTTTTACACATCAAGTTTTTGGTTATCGCTTTCCATATTATACAATTGTGGTGATTGCTGGAGGAAAGAGGTACGTACAATTTAGAATAGAACACATAGTGTATTGCATCCATAAGTGTTTATTTCTCGTTCTTTGTGTGTTGCATCATTAAATCAATCTTAAGGGCGCCACCCAATTTCAAGATAAGGTGAGGGATTTTATCACTCTTTCCTTGGCCCACAAATCACTAATTCGTTCATCTTGCATTCCCTTTCCTTAATAAAATTAATTAGACGTTAGCCCCTAGGATATCGCGCTCAACTAGGAAGAGAATCTAGGAGGAACAAATCACTAAGTATTTTTCGGTGGTGTCTAGGACTAGCGAAAGCTTACCTGGCCTTTAGACTGGTGCCTAGAATGGTGGTTAGCCTCTTGGCAATGCTTCCTCCTGCCTGGCCAGTCACGACGAATGCTTTTTGAGCTGTTACTTTTAGTAGTATCTTATTGTTAGGAGCAAGGTCTAGATTTTTTTTAGGATAAGATAGATTTTTCTTTTGATTTTCCATCTTCTTGGGTGTTTACTTATAGCTCTTGTCTGCTACGTGCTTAGTTGATTGTTTCTCTTGTATGCAAAGTACTTGGGTTCGAGATAATACATCTAGATTAGTGAGACAATCCGACCTTTCATTACCTGGAATAGCAAGACAACTCGATTTCTCTTCACCCACTAAAATTGAGTCAAAAGAAGTAGAAATTCCAACAATCGTCATGGCTGTCTCTCTTAAAGAACGTTGTTACCCCGCTCGTACCGCTCAACCCTCATGCATAGTGCTACCAGCAGTAACCGCAAACAATTTTGAAATCAAACATCATAACATTAGCATGTTACCTAGGTTTGCTGGGGTAGAGGGAGAAGATCCATATCTTTTCATTCGAGAATTTGAGGAAGTATGTGCTTTACAAAAACTTCAACAACTAAGTGAGGATTCCATTAGGCTCAGACTCATTAACTTTGCTTTAAAAGAAGATGCTAAACAGTGGTTGTATAGTCTACCCGTTAATTCTATTTCCACATGGGAGGGATTTGTTGCTATATTTCTTAAAAAATATTTTCCCAACCATAAGGCTAACAGGCTTAGGAATGAAATCAACCAATTTCAACAAAATTCAAATGAGCCTTTTTGGAAATATTTTGATAGATTTCAAAAGTTGTTGTCTAAGTGTCCTCAACATGGTATAGAAAAATGGAGACTTTGTAAAATTCTCTATGAAGCCTTAGATAGCCAAACCACTGCCTTGTTAGAGTCTATGTGTAATGGTAGGTTTATGGATAAAACTGATGAAGAAGCTTGGCAATTTTTTGAAGAGTTAGCTGAACGAACAATGTTGTGGGAGTCAACTAGGGAACCCAGTCAGGAAACTGAAAAATCTAAGGGCATACACGTAGTTGGTAATTCTATTGCAACCGAAGCTAAGTTAGCTACACTCACTAGACGTCTAGAAGCCTTAGAAACCAACAAGGTGTCCTCACAAATGTTTCTGTGTGCAAACTGTAATTCTCCCACTCATTTGATAGAAAATTGTCCTGAAATTGAACAAGCCAATGCCATGTTTCAATCTAGAGTTAGGAATGATCCTTATTCATCCACATACAATCCTGGTTGGAAAAATCATCCAAATTTCTCATGGAACCAAGGTCAATACAATCAGTATAACCAAAATTCTCAACCTGCTTTTCAAAAGCCCAATCCTGGTCCATACCCAACTCAAAATCCTAACTCATATCCTCCACAAAATCTCGGTCAATATCAAAATTCAGTCCCCTTGAATCCTCCTGGTTTTACAGAATCTGATAAGAGATTTACTTCCATTGAAAAGAGTATGGAGGCATTAATCAAATCTCAACAAAATTTCATGAACACTATGACCCAAGATAGGCAATTGCTAAATTCCAATGCTCAAGCCATATCTAAGCTAGAGGTCCAAGTTAGTCAGTTGGCAAACACCATCAGTGAGAGAGAGAAAAATCGATTTCCTAGTCAACCCGAGATTAATCCCAAATTTCATCCAAATCAAAAGTCTCATGAAAATGTGAATTCTGTTATCTCTCTAAGGTCTGGTAATCAATTCAATAATCATGCTGGTGTCAATACTCAAACAGAAGATAAGCTTACAACTGAACCAAATCCGTTACTCTTGAATCCTAGTCTTAAACAATCTTCCAATCCCAAGAGTCCTGAAGAAGTTGAATCTAATGAGTCATCACCCTCCGATGAACCACCTTCAAAACCCCACTCTGATGTGTCTATTGAAAAAGTCTTTAAGCCAAAAGCTCCGTTTCCTCACAGACTTACTTCAAACAAACAATCTGCTCAATTAGATAAGATTTTGGAAGTCTTCAAGCAAGTCAAGATTAACATTCCTCTTTTAGATGCAATTCAACAAGTTCCCTCTTATGCTAAGTGTCTAAAAGATTTGTGTACTCATAAAAGAACCACTCATGTTCCTAAGAAAGCTTTCCTAACATCTAATGTTAGCTCTATCTTGTCAAATCAAATTCCTTTGAAGTATAAGGATCCTGGTTGTCCTACCATTTCTTGTGTCATTGGTAATACTTTCATTGATAAAGCTTTACTCGATCTAGGAGCTAGTGTGAATCTTCTTCCATTATCTGTCTATCAAGACCTGGGTTTAGGTGAACTTAAAGAGACTACTATCACTCTTCAGTTAGCTGACCGTTCTGTCAAAATTCCTAAGGGAATGGTGGAAGATGTGTTGATTAAGGTTGGTGATTTTGTCTTCCCTGTCGATTTCATTGTTCTAGAAACCGAACCTGTCCAAAATCTCAAAAATCAAATTCCCATCATTCTAGGAAGACCTTTTCTTGCCACCTCTAATGCTTTGATTAACTGTAGAAATGGATTAATGAAACTCACATTTGGAAACATGCAAATTGATCTCAACATTTTCAATGTAGGAAATCAACCCAATGAGCTTTTTGACCAACCCATGGAAATTAACATGATTGATGAGTTAGTTGATAATGAAACCATGAATGTTGATGATGTTCTTAACTTTTGTCAAAATTATTTTGGTCAAGATTGGGATGATACTGGTCATAAAAATGAGATTAATGAAATGTTAGAGTCCACCATTCCTAGTTCCAATCGAGAGTTAGAACATTTTCCTTTGCCACTTTATGAAGCTAATGAATCTGTTGAGACAAGTCCACCAGAATTAGAACTTAAACCTCTTCCCGAAACTCTCAAGTATATGTTTCTAGGTCCTTCTGAGTCTTTTCCAGTCATCATTGCATCTGATTTGACACCTTCTCAAGAGGAGGAACTCTTAATTGTACTTAGAAAGAATAAGGAATCCATAGGGTGGAGCATATCTGATATCAAGGGAATTAGCCCTGCCATTGTCCAACATAGGATTCACTTAGTTGATGATGCTAAACCAGTTAGAGAACCGCAAAGGAGGTTGAACCCGACTCTTAAGGAAGTTGTTAGGAAAGAAATCCTTAAATGTCTAGATAATGGGATCATCTATCCTATATCTGATAGCTCTTGGGCCAGTCCTGTTCAAGTAGTGCCTAAAAAGTCAGGGATCACTGTAGTTGTTAATGAGGATGATGAATTAGTTCCCACTCGTGTTCAGTCTGGTTGGAGAATGTGTATTGATTATAGGAAACTAAATGCTGCCACTAGGAAAGACCATTTTCCTCTACCCTTCATTGATCAAATGTTAGAAAGGTTAGCAGGTCACTCATACTATTGTTTTCTAGATGGTTTTTCTGGCTATTTCCAAATTCCCATTGCTCCCGAGGATCAAGAAAAGACCACTTTCACATGTCCTTTTGGAACCTTTGCTTATCGTCGTTTAGCTTTTGGTCTAACCACTGCTCCTGCCACCTTTCAAAGATGCATGATGAGCATTTTTTCTGATATGGTAGGAGACTTCCTAGAAATCTTTATAGATGACTTTTCCATCTTTGGTTCTTCTTTTCATCAGTGTCTTCACCATCTTGACTTAGTTTTAAAACGATGTAAAGAAACAAATCTTGTTCTTAATTGGGAAAAATGTCATTTCATGGTTAAAGAAGGAATTGTTCTTGGTCATAAAATATCGTCAAAGGGCATTGAAGTTGATAAAGCTAAAATTGATCTCATTGCTAATTTATCTCCACCAAAGTCTGTCAAAGAAATTCGTTCCTTTTTAGGACATGCTGGTTTTTATAGGCGTTTCATTAAAGATTTTAGCAAAAAGGCAAGACCATTGACTAATCTTCTTTCCAAGGACATAAAATTTGATTTTTCTAGTGAATGTCTCCAATCTTTTGAACATCTTAAGAAAGAGTTGACCTCAGCCCCTATCATTCAATCCCCTGATTGGAATCAACCTTTTGAGCTTATGTGTGATGCGTCTGATTATGCCGTAGGTGCAGTCTTAGGACAAAGAATCAATAAGATACCTCATGTCATATACTATGCTAGTAAGACTCTAAATGATGCTCAACTTAACTACTCCACCACAGAAAAAGAACTTCTAGCTGTAGTCTTTGCTCTTGAAAAGTTTCGGTCATATCTTATAGGTTCTAAAATCATTGTTTACACAGACCACTCTGCTCTTAGATATCTTTTCTCTAAGAAAGACTCAAAGGCCCGATTGATTAGGTGGGTCTTGTTGCTCCAAGAGTTTGACTTAGAAATTAGGGATAAGAAGGGTTCTGAAAATGTTGTTGCTGATCATCTTTCCCGATTAGTAGTGGAGTCCTCCATGGATATTCCTTTGAATGAGTCTTTTCCCGATGAACACCTTCTTTCCATCTCTACCACTCCTTGGTTTGCTGATATTGTTAACTACCTTGTCACTGGTGAAATTCCTTCTCATTGGTCGAAGCAAGAAAAATCCAAATTTCTCTCACAAGTCAAGTACTTCTTTTGGGATGATCCCTATCTTTTTAAGTATTGTCCAGACCAAATCATTAGGAGGTGTGTTTCAAACCATGAGTTTAGAAGTGTACTTTCCTTTTGTCATGATCAGGCTTGTGGAGGTCACTTTAGTGCTAAAAAGACTGCTGCGAAAATACTTCAATCTGGTTTCTATTGGCCCAATTTGTTTAAAGATTCTGCAAAATTTTGTGCCGCTTGTAGTAGGTGTCAACATTTAGGAAAGATCACTAGAAGAAACATGATGCCAATGAATCCAATCTTAGTTATTGAGATTTTTTATGTTTGGGGTATAGATTTTATGGGTCCCTTTCCTAATTCTTTTGGTAACCTCTACATTCTCTTAGCGGTCAATTACGTGTCTAAATGGGTCGAAGCCATACCAACTAAGTCTAATGATAACAAGGTAGTTCTTAAGTTCTTAAAGGAGAATATCTTTTCTAGATTTGGTACGCCTAGAGCTATAATTAGTGACCAGGGTAAGCATTTCAAAAACCATCAGTTTGAGTCTCTTCTGAAGAAGTATTCTATCACTCACAAGTTAGCTACACATTATCATCCTCAAACTAGTGGTCAAGTTGAGGTCTCTAATAGGCAGATTAAACAAATTCTAGAGAAAACTGTCAATTCAAATAGGAAAGATTGGTCTGTTAAGTTGATAGATGCACTCTGGGCTTATCGCACTGCTTTTAAAACTGTTTTGGGTATGTCTCCTTATAGGCTTGTGTTTGGTAAGGCATGTCATCTCCCTGTTGAACTTGAACATAGAGCCTTTTGGGCTATTAAAGAATTGAATTTTGATTTAACCACTGCTGGTAGCCATAGGAAGTTACAACTGTCTGAGTTAGAAGAACTTAGGAATGATGCCTATGAAAATGCTAAGATTTATAAGGAAAGAACTAAACTTTTGCATGATAAATCTATTTTGAGAAAATCTTTTTCTCCTGGTCAAAAAGTTCTTTTATACAACTCTAGGCTGCATTTGTTTCCTGGAAAATTGAGATCTCGGTGGGAGGGACCATTTGTTGTTAAAGTTGTTTTTCCTCATGGTGCTATTGAAATTGAAAATCCTACAACTGGTGAAACATTTAAGGTTAATGGTCAAAGGCTTAAACCATTTTTAGAACTGCCAGTTGATTCTGAGGAGGAGGTGATCCACCTCCTTGATTCGTGATCCAAGTAAGTTCCCTTGTTGTATATAGTAGATAGTTCTACTCCTCTGTCATTTCTTATCAGGTATTCTCGTCCTTTTACTTTGTCATTTTATCTCATTTGCATACATTGAGGACAATGCATGATTTAGGTATGGGGGAGGGGTTTAGTAGTATTATTAAAACAAAAAAAAAACAAAAATCCAAAAAAATTGAAAAATGAAAAAATCCCAAAAAGAATTTTAGTGTTGTAAATTGTAGAATTCTAGCCTTGTGAAATGATTGCTTGTGTCTTTATGCACCCTTACATGCTATAGTAATCTTGTGTTTCTGATACTTTTGATTAAGAAGTGATTTGCTAAGTTCTTGTTCACACACATACACTAGCAAGTTGAAACTAGTAGACTTACTGAATGTTGTAAGTAATTAGAAGGACATGAATATGTGCAAAATGATTTGGTTTCCATGCTTTGAGTACAAGTTGATGCACTGAAGAGATCTTTTGCTTGGGATTGATTATGTTTTTACCACCATGTGAGATTTTGAGCCTATATGCATATCTTTTGCATTTTATATTCGTTTGCTTGAGTGTCCACATGTTGTTTGCATTGCTAGCGTTTGTTTGAGACCTTTCTTGAATGCATGACATTATTTGATGATAAGATGATAAAGGCATTTAGGAATAACCTATATTTTCCAAATTACCACACCATTTTTATATGATCAATTAGTTACCCTCTTGAGCTTAAATCCTATTTTTTCGGTGACACACCACATTACGTGCCTAGACCTTTTTCTTGTTTAGCCTTACTTATGATTGATCCCAAATTGTCAATGGTTAGTAGGAACTTGATGGAGTAATAAGGTGTGTAAGATGGGTTTACTTTTGTTCATTATTTTGAGGAAATATTTGGTTTGATTGCTTACTTGATAGTCGCTGTTCAATAAATTTTTGAAGGAGGATTGTGGTTGCTTATATCTATCTCTTAGCTCTCGAAAAAAAAAAAAAAAAAAAAAGAAAAAAAAAAGAAGAAAAAAAAAAAAAAAAAAAAAAAAAAGAAGAAAAAAAATATATGAAAAAAAAAATCATGAGAGCATACTTATGTTTGTGTGATCCTTCTTCATTCGACTAATCAAGCCTTTTGTTGGAAAAAAAATCAGAAAATTCAGTTGTGGGGAGGATGTTTGGTGATGTGTACGATTAATTATGGTGCCTACTAGCTTTTGACACTTCACCTTATTTGGCCTTACTTGACATACCTTGTCCCTAGCCCCATTACAACCCAAATAAAGACCTTTTGATTATCATCATTGATGTATGTTGTGTTAAAGTTAGATTGATACCAAATGTCAAGTATGCTTATGATTTTGCTGGAATAGAGTGATACACTTACCCTTGTTCTTGAGTGAATATTCTTTTGTGAGTGAAAGGTGAGTTATTGCTTGTTTCTACATTTGAGATCCCGAGTTTTGACTCAAAAGTGTACTCTTGTGGGTTTAGCATGGTTACCAACTTATTCTTACACTTGACATGGACTTTTGAGCACTTATGCATATTTCTTTGAGTAGACTATGTGAATCTTTGCATCTTTCCACGACAAGACATTGCAAAGTCATTTTTGATTCTTAAGTTGATGAAGCATGAGAGGACTTGTATGTGTGGCGTTGCATTGCCATGCGATCTTTTACATGAGCTAGATGGATTTTGTGGGTACATTCACTATAGGCCCTCACGAGACCTTACTCGTCCACTAGGGCTGCCTAGGGGTTTAAAGGGCTTGTTGCATATGCCAAATGCAACCGTGATCACCTACGGAAGTGGTATTATCTATTAGTTAGTAGTTTATAATATGTTAGTTTTTCTCGAGGACGAGCAAAAGATAGGTATGGGGGCATTTGATAGGTCCATAATTTAATACATTTTTAATACCTATTTTATGTTTGTTTTCGTAATTTTATTATTTAATAAATTGTTTTCTTTTGTTTTGTAGGAAAATAAATAAAATCATATTTCAAGCAGAAAAAGGTGAAAAAGGCAAGGAGATGGAAATACTTGAAGTCAAAAGGAAATTGGAGAAAAATTGGAAAACTTATCGGAGAAGAAAAAGGAATTGAGGAAATATTTCCAGAATCCGATTTGTAGTCAAAGAGCCCAAGCCCATTATTTTTCCTATAAATATAGATCTCCTCTCTTGTATTTGGGACACCTAGAATTTGATAGTTAATTGTTTTTATGTTTTTACTTCGTCATTGGCTATTATCCGGCAATACTCTGCTAAGTTTTCTTTATTAGATTATATCATTGTTTTCTCTAAATTCAGTTTAGTTATCTAGCACGTGTTTTATTAAGTTTGTTTGAATCTCTCTTTTCGTCAGGTTAGTTAGTTTAATTGTTTAATTTATTAACAAACTTTCCTGCCATTCACGTATATTCAAGTTAGTGGTTAGTTGTTTATATATATTTTTTTTCTACTAATTGCCCACGTAGCCATATCATTAGTTTATTAATAGTATTTACATTATATCACTTTGTTTTATTATTGTTATTATGTGCTTCATTCATAATTGTTTTGTTTATTTAATAATCATGAGTAGCTAAATTAATTCTCCTAGGATGAAGATGAAGTTAATTTGATTATTGTTGATATCTTCTCGTTCCTATTAATTGATTCTCGTGATTTTTCTTGGTGCTTAATTGTTCAATTGACAAAGTGATTTTGATATATTATTGTTACCAGATTTATTTTTCATAGCCTATGCTTGCTCCATGAAGTTTTGATAGGTTATTGTTAGATAACAAGTTTCATAGTATATGCTTGTCTCGTTAATTGATATATCTTATTTGTGAAGGAAAGAGAATTGATTTTAGGGTGAGTTGATATTAATTGTGATTGATTAATGGATTCGGATTCCTAGGTTTTCCTTATTTGATTTTAATTATTAATTAGGTTAAACAAATCTCAACTCAAATCTTATTTGTCTAGTTCGCCTGAGTTAATTGTTAGGGTTTCGAAAATACATAGTCTCTGTGGATCGATCTGTGATTGCTACAACTGAACACTGTGCGCTTGCAGTTTACATTATTTTTACACATCACCCTCCAACCAATCCAAGCCCTCTGTACTCGATGACTACTTTTTCTTTCTTCTCATTCTTGCTCATGTCCGAGTACAAGGCTAATTTCTTCATATTAATGCAGGAATTATGGATCGGTCGGCTTCTACCTCGGGACAATCTCCCAGATCCGTATCCCCGGAAAGATATCCGTTTCACGATATCGATGAATTTCCTGCGGCGAATCATCCTACTCGGTTATCAGAGGACATAGTAGCTAAGTTGCCGAAAGAGTTTGATATCCCGATCGGTGCCTGGCATACGTATCTGCCGAGGGCTGCTGACCGGATATGGTTCAACCCTCCCGTCCCGAAGGGATACGGGAATGTCGCTACCGGGATCTCTGAGGCCGCTTTAAAATGCGGTTTCCGGGTCCCGATGCTCCCGCTGGTGAAACAACTGTTCGCCCAGATGGGTATAGCTTTAGGCCAAATGGACCCGAACGGGTTCCTACACATGAACGACTTTCAATGCCGATGCCTCGCGGCCAACATCGATCCAACCCCCGCATTGTTCTGGCACCACCACAACTTCCGGAAGAGTAAGAGTAAAGGTTATTACTCCATCGCCTGCCGTAGCAACATGGCTGAGTGGGTGGAAACCAATTCCAACAACAAGGGCAGCCACGATAAGTGGTGTTACATCTCAGGCCCGAAGATAGCCGCTTTGTCTCAATGGCGTGTGGTTGATCCTTCTGTTCAGGTGGTTAAACCCACACTATCAAGGACAGAGCTGGACAACTACCAACGCCTATGTAATTTCGATATGGGCCGAATCCCTTTAGAGGACCTTCGGGATAAGCAATGGCTTTTCGCCCTTTGGGGTAATGGTAACATACTTTACCCCTTGCATTTAAATTTTGTTTACTGTGCTTCTATCTTCCTGTTTATGCCTTCAAAAATGATGTTAACCCCTCTCTTTCTTTTTACAGTGTCTTCACGTCAGGCCATCATAGAGAGGAAAAGGGTCAAGTTTGAGGCGGAGCAGGCGGCTTTAGCGGCTGAAGTAGCTGAAGTAGCCGAAGCGGCCCGGGCGGGTGCTGCTACCAACGATGGTCGCCAGGAGGGCGACAAACGGGCGCCTGAGCAATCGGCCCCGATGTCTCCCTCTCCAACCGAAAATGCGGAGCAGGCGGCCGGGTCTGCCCCGGTTAGAAAAAGGGCTCGTCGGGGGGACGTTATAAAAACGTACGTCCCTCAGTGGGCGGTCCTGGAATCCGATACAATCGCCACGGCTGACCCCAAATCCATCAAGGAGATAGCCCCCGACTTGTGCCGGGCGTTGGTCCTTCCGGATGATCGCCCTGCCTATGATCAGTTGGGTCTTGCCGATGCTTGCGCCGACCTGATGGCCTTCCTCTCCAAGGTAAGCATAGTTGGTTTGCCTCCTTTTTTTTTTTAACCGAGTTTCCTTTCTCTTTTTCAGGCGACACCAATGGCAGCTATCATCACCGATAAGGTGAAGGATATGGAGGGCAATTTCGGCCAGCTTCGGGAACTGGAGGTCCGAGCTGTGAGGTCGGAGAATGCTCTTCAACAAGCCGTTGGTGACGTTGAGAGGCTAGAAGGGCAGGTTGCGGCGTTGAGGGCCGATCGGGAGGCAATTCAGAAGGAGGTCGACCTTCTCCGAGCCAGGCTAACCAAGCGCAACCTCTCTCTGAAGGCTTCTAGGAAGATGGCCCGGAGGGAGACCAAGCTTCGGTTGAACGCCGAGGAACGCTGTTATCAGATGGGCCACGACGAGGTCGTGAGGAGGGCGGCCGCTCTGGGCTTGGACCATGCACCTTTGATAGAGCCCGGCTTCACCGATCCAGTTGGTCGCCCAGATGAGGACGAGCCTCCTGTCGTGTCTTCTGGCGAGGACGAAGAATTATCTGATTAGGACTTTTTTATCTTGTACTTTATTTCGCCTTCGGGCATTTAAACTTCTGTAGCCTTCGGGCATTGAATGTACTTATCTTTCCTAATGGATTTCCCAAGTTTATATAATTCCGTCGTCTATGGCTTCTTTTAGTGCCGATTGTTGCCTTTAACATAATTAATATTTTTATGTACCTTCGGCTTCGGCCTTAACATAATTAACAAAATGTATGCATCTTCGGCTTATCTTTGCCTCGACATAATTTACAAAATTTAAGTGTCTTCGGCTTATCGACTTCGCCTCAACATAATTGTCAAAATTTAAGTGTCTTCGGCTTATCAACTTCGCCTCAACGTAATTAGCAAAATTTATGCATCTTCAGCTTTTAATCATTGCCTTAACATAATTTACAAAATTTAAGCCAAACTAATGTGTCTTCGGCTTCATTTTTACTTGACATAATTTAACAAAATTTAACAATTATATGTATCTTCGGCTTCTATCTTCGCCTTAACATAATTAAATCAGTTTTATGTATCTTCGGCTTCCTTTTGCCTTAACATAATAGAAACAAAATATAACAATTATATGTATCTTCGGCTCCTATCTTCGCATTAACATAATTGAACCAGTTTTATGTATCTTCGGCTTCCTTTTGCCTTAACATAATTTAAACAAAATTGAACCATTATATGTATCTTCGGATTTCCTTTTCGCCTAACATGGTCTGGATTCTCCCAAAGTTTGGCTGTTTGGTTATCCAATCGCCAAGTTTATGAAACATTATTCAAGAAGTCTTGTGGCATTTATCGTTTCTGGTCGTCCCCAGATAAATGTCCGACTTATAACATTATAATGCATAACTGATAAAATAAGTAGAACAGGGAAACATGTATTTTATTGATAAATTATTCAACTTTACATGCTTTTGAGAAAGAAAACTTAGTATAAAGTGAAAAAAAGAACTTGAGTGGCGAGCACCTTTTGTTCGGCCATATTCCTCTAGATTGGATGAAGGCTATTGGTAATATCTTCGTAACCTGGAGGCGTGCCATGTGTTCTTGATCGGGTCGCCAGACGTGGTTGCTAATTTTATGTACCAGGTCGAACCACTTCAGTCACTTTATACGGGCCTTCCCAGTTTGGCATTAGTTTTCCCTGCTTAGCTGGCATAGAAGTCGCCAATTCCCTCAACACCAAATCTCCCACAATGAAGGTCCTTTTCTTTACTCCGGTGTCGTAGTATTGGGCTGCCTGGAGCTGATATTTCAAATTCCTTAGGTGTGTTGCTTCCCTTTCTTCTTCTAAAAAATCAACATTGGCTCGGAGACCGAATTCATTCGCCTCGACGTTGAACACCTCTGTTCGGTAGGAGTCTAATCCGACTTCTATGGGAACTAAGGCGTCTGTCCCAAATGCCAACTTAAAAGGCGTCTCACCTGTCGACGAGGGTGGGGTTGTTCGGTATGCCCACAATACCCAATTTAGCTCTTCTGCCCAAAGCCCCTTGGTATCTCCCAATCGCTTTTTTATCCCGTCGAAGATGATTTTATTTGCGGCCTCGATTGCTCCGTTTCCTTGAGGGTGACCGACTGAGCTAAATTTCTGCTATATTCCGAAATGCGTCAAGAACTTCCGGAACTTGTTCCCGATGAACTGGGTCCCATTGTCGGATACACATACCTTCGGGATCCCGAACCTGAGTATGACTTTCTCTAACATGAACGTTTTTGCTGCCTCTTCGGTTATGGTCGCCAGGGGTCTTGCTTCCACCCACTTGGTCATATAGTCGATCGCCACTATGCAGTACTTGGCTTGTTTTGTGCTCTTTGGTAGAATTCCCACGATATCTACAGCCCACATGGCGAAAGGAATGGGACTTAGGACTGATACCATTTCTTCTGGTGGCTGCTTCGGGATGGTACTGAATAACTGATATTGCCGACACTTTTTTGCGTAATCGGCCGCATCTGCTCGCAAAGTCGGCCAGTAAAACCCTTGCCTGAGGATTTTAAAAGCAAGAGACCGACCGGCAAGATGTTCTCCACATATCCCTTCGTGAACTGTTTCCAAAGCTAGCAGTTGTTCTTCGGGATCCAAACATCGGAGAAGGGGTTCTGTCGCTGACCTTCTATACAACTTGTTACCGACGATGGTGTAGCTTGCTGCCCTGTACTTCACTTTTTGGGCCTCTTTCCGGTCTAGGGGCAAAGTACATTTTTCTAGATAGGCCCTGATCGGGGTCATCCAGTTAATGCCTTGGTGGATTTCCATGCATTGTTGCTTGTCGATTGAAGGGCTTTTCACTTCAGTCAGGTAGATGGATCCTGTGAGGTTGTGTGTTTCGGCCGAAGCCAACCTTGACAGAGCATCGGCTCGGCTGTTATCCTCTCTTCCTACTTGACTTAATTCGAAGGATTCAAATGAGACCGACGAATCCTTTACCTTCGCGGCGTAAGCCTTGAGTCGAAGCTCTCTTTGTTCGTACTCTCCTGAAAAGTGCTTCACCACTAACATAGAATCACTAAATGCTCGTAAATTTCTTACCTCGAGGTTTTTAGCCAGGTTTAAACCGTCTAGCAATGCTTCGTACTCGGCCTCGTTATTGGTTAGCGGGAAAGTGAATCTTATTGTTTAGCAGATTTCGAACCCGTCTGGACTTGAAAGGATCAATCATGCCCCACACTTTAACCCGGCTACCGACCCATCTACGAACAACTTCCACTTGCCTGGCGATCGCACCAGCTACTCTTCGGGAGCTAGGTCTTTTGGTCCTGAAAAATAGCATTCGACCATGAAGTCTGCCAATGCTTGGGCTTTGATGGACGTTCTGGAGATGTATTCCAAATCGTATTCTCCCAACTCGATGGACCAAACCACCACCCTTCCGGACGCCTCTGGTCTTGTCAAAATTTTCTTAAGGGGTTGATCGGTTATAATTTGTACCGTTCGCCCCTGAAAATAATGACGTAGCTTTCGGGTCGCCATTACAAGGCCGTATGCAAACTTTTCTGCATTTGGATATCTTGTCTCCGCATCTTTCAACATGTGGGACACGTAAAACACTGGGTGTTGAGAGCTGTTATGTTCTTTCACTAGTACTGCTCCAAGAGTTCGGTCGCTCACTGCTAAGTACAGCTGTAATGTTTCCTTCGGATCGGGCCTCATCAGGAGAGGCGCCTTGGTGAGATACTCCTTCACATCCTCAAATTCTCTCTGGCACTTCGATCCCCATTCAAAATTCTTCGATCCCCGGAGTGCTTCAAAGAAAGGTAGGGCCTTTTCTGCTGATCTGGAAATAAATCTTCGCAAGGCGGCCATTCGACCGGTCAATTTCTGTACATCCAGAACTGTCTTCGGCTGTTCCATGTCGATTACTGCTTGTATCTTTTCTGGGTTTGCTTCGATCCCTCGGGCACTGACCATATACCCTAAGAATTTCCCACTGGAGACTCCAAAAGTACACTTGTTCGGATTAATCTTCATGTCATGCTTCCTTAATGTCTCGAAGCATTCTTTGAGATCTTCCATGTGATCTTTGAACTGGGACTTAACAATCATATCATCCACATAGAATTCCATGTTTCTCCCGATTTGTTTATAGAAAATCCGATTGACCACTCTTTGGAATGTGGCTCCTGCGTTTTTCAGGCCGAAAGGCATTTTGATGTAGGCATATGTTCCTTTCGGGGTGATGAACGCTGTCTTTGGAATATCCTCGGCATTCATTGCAATATGATGGTATCCTGAAAAAGCATCCAAAAAACTAAGTACCTGATATCCGGCGGTGGCGTCTGTCAGCTGGTCAATGCTAGGAAGCGGGTAATGGTCCTTCGGGAAGGCTTTGTTTAAGTCGGTGTAGTCAACACACATTCGCCATTTGTTATTTGCCTTCTTTACCACCACTACATTGGCTAGCCAGTCCAGGTACTCGATTTCCTCTATGAATTTTGCTTCCAGAAGTTTTTCCACTTCGGCTTCAATGATCTTCTGTCGTTCCATGGCGAATGTTCTCTTTCTTTGCTTTACTGGCTTTGCCTCGGGCTTAACATTAAGACAATGCTTCGCCATCTTTGGATCCAAGCCCGGCATGTCCTCGGGCCCCCAGGCGAAGACGTCGTGGTATTGCCTGACCACTTCAATCACTTTCTTCTTCAGGTCGGGCTCCATATTTTTCCCGATTCGAACCATCTTTCCAGAACAGCCTGCATATAGCTCCACCTCCTCGGTTTCTGGTGCTGGTTCGGCAATTGGGCTAGATAGGTCTGCCCCAAACTTTTCTAATTCGATGTTCATGGTTTGGCGACTTCCGCTAGATTCGCCTTCGGCCCTCTTTCTTTTACCACTTTCGGTCAGCTCAAAATCCTGATCTTTATCTAGATCATCTAGCATGATGATTCGGGCGGTTTTTTGATCGCCTCTCATTTCCCCGATGCCATGCTCAGTCAGGAATTTCAATTTGAGATGAGGTATCGACGCCACCGCCTGGAAGGAGGTAAGAGCTGGCCTTCCGAGAATAGCATTATAGGGGCTTTCCACCCGAACCACATAGAACTTGACCTGCTTTTCCACAGTATATGGAGCTTTACCCAAAAGAACAGATAGAGTGATAGTACCTTCAATAGGGACTGGCTGATTCCCGAAGCCGTACAGGGGAGCTTCGTGGCAGGGTTCCAGCTGTTCGCCTCCAAGGTTCATTTTACTATACGTCCGATGATACAGAATGTTCACCGAGCTCCCCCCCGTCTATCAGAGCTTTCCATATTTTGTTTTGCCCGATCACCGGATTGATGAGCAAAGGGTCTTCATGAGGCCAAATCACATCCTCATAGTCATCCTCGGTAAACATGATCGACATCGCCTGTTTGGCAGATTGAAACTGGTACAAATTGTAAACCTGTTTTGCGTACCTTTTCTTGGCCGTCTTGCTATCTCGTCCCAGGGTACTTCCACCGAATATGGTTTTTACTTCGCCTATGTACCTTTCGACCTCTTCGGGCTCTTTTCATTTGTCTTCCTTCGGGGCTAGCTTGTCCCTCAGGTCTTTGACAAATTTATTCAGTTCTCCCTCCTTGATCATCTTTTCTATCAGTTTTTTTAGATGGTAACACTCATCAGTGTTGTGACCCTTGTCCTGATGATAATCGCAATACTTGTTACCATTTTTCGTATAATCGGGCATCTTCATTCGTGCTGGGCGAACGAATCCAGGCTTTCCTTTTATCTCGTGGAGAATCTTCGAGATTGGTGCATTCAGAGGGGTAAATGCTGTGCCATCCCTATCTCTCCTTCGTTCGGCAGCTTTATCGTGACCCTTCGCCTCATCGCGCCTATCATCGAATCTTCGCCCTGAATCGTACCTGTCATACCCTTTTCTCCCCCTGTCTTCTCTCTTGGCTTCTTTAAACCCCCCGATGGATTCCATCTTCCGTCGGATGCTCTCACCCCTCAAGTATATATCATTCAGGGATTTAGGGGGAATATCATAAAGAGAAGATTAGAGTTTTTTTACCTTTGATGGGGTCTAGTCCTGCCGATAAGAACCCAGCGGCCTTTACTTTGTCCAAATTTGTCACCATTCCAGCTTCTTCCTTAAACCTAGCCAAGTAATCTCCCAACTCTTCGTTCGACCTTTGTCTACAGTGGATCAAAGCTTCGGTGTCCTTCTCTCTTCGGCACAAGTGCGAATAGTGCCTCAAGAATTTCCTTTTTAGCTGGTTGTAAGAACATATCGACCTTGGTTTCATTGACCTGCACCACATGGTAGCTGGACCCTTCAGGTATGTCTTGAACATCTTGCAAAACATGACATCACAGTGTCCCATGCCTGTCATAAGGTACTCATACTTCTCGCAATGGTCTTCAGGGTCGCCTTTCCTATTGAATTCGTTCATCTTCGGGAGTTGTCTTCTAGGGGGAGGTCTATACTGCTCGATTTCCTCCGACACTACCGGCTCGTGACTAATTCTACGATCGCCGAACATCGCCTTCTCCATTCGGCTCAACCTGTCTTTCATGCGAGGATCTCCTTCCTCGTCGGTATCCGATCGTACGACCACCTTTGAACGGATCCTTCGGGGGTGTGATTCAGAATCCGAAGATCCATCTTCATCATTATGCACCCTCTTTTCTCTCCTGTGACTGGTCTGTACCAATAGTTGTTCTCCGGTCTCCACAGCACCTTGGAGAGCCTTTTCCTCAGCATCCAGCTCAGCCCTTCACCTTTTAATTGCTTCCAGCTTGGCGAGATCATCTTCCATCTTCTTCGCCCTAGCTTGGGCTTCGGCTTCCAGCCTTTCCTTTTCCTTCTGCTTTCCCCCTTTGGTAGCAGTTTCTTCACGCCATTTAAGAATTATGGCATTTTGCTCTTCGGGAGTTGGCATTGGTCCCTCCTCCAACTCATCATCGAAATTAAGAATTCGATTAATAGGAGGTGTAGTTGTAAAGGGACCTTGGCGATGAGTCTCAGCGAAACCGAGAGCCCTATCTTCAGAACTATCAATTGCCATCGTTCTCAGCTAAAGTCACAAATTTGCTTACACGTTCCCACAGACGGCGCCAAATGTTGGAACCAGTTTTCTGTCGCGTTGGATTCCAGGAAGCTCTTCGGGTCAACCTGTCAAAAGAGAAGAATGCGAGGGGTTGGGCCCCCGATTCACCTCCGGTGTGAGAATAAGTTAGAGGTTCCAAATAGGTTTAAACGAACGTGTAAGTATTTGTGAGCGTAAAAAATGAGTATCCTCTCCATCAGAAACCTGTTATGTGCTTTTATAGGCATCTTGGTACCGGCTCGCCCGGATTCTTCGGGGGCAACCGACCACATACGTGGTCCTGTTCTTACGCCTGAATAGTCGGGTGACCTGGTCAAGCAACGGTCAGATCCAACGGACCGATCCGAAGGAATGGGCTGTGACCATTCGACCCAATTACTACTCGGCCCAATCACTATTCGGCCCAATCCCAGTTGGGCCACCAACACCCTGTAATGCAACGCTCAGTTTCGCAAACACAACAGTAGAAAACGCGTTACCTTAAGGCCATAGAGTAACACTAAATCAAACAAATGCAACACCAGCAAAGTGTAATGTAAACACTAAAACGCTAACGTTTATGTGTAATGTAACACTATCTCCGGAGTATTGCAGTATTTCAAAAATAGTGTATCAATTGTAACACAATGTAGGCGTTGCAATTTAAAAGTATTACATCCGGCCATCTATGGCGTAGTGAGAAGAAGATGGAGAGAGAGAGAGAATAAAATTGAAGTGAAATGAAAAAATAATAAATGATTGTATTATAAATAATAAGAAGATGAAAAATAAATTTGAATTTTTTGTTTGGGCGCAATTTTTGAATTTTTCGTTTTGGCGTAATTTTTGAATTTTTCGTTTGGGCGCAACTTTGAAAATTTTCGTTTGGGCGCAATTTTTAAAATTTTCGTAAAATTGTAGCTTATTTTCTACCGATAATGGTAGGTTATGATTCTCGATGACATTTTTGAATTTTTGGTTTGGGCGCAATTTTTGAATTTTTTGTTTTAGGTGCAATTTTTGAATTTTTCCGAAAATTATTGGTCATTTCCTTCCTACCATATATAGAAGGAAAGTAAAACCTACTAAATCTGGTAGGTTTTATTCGTGATGGTAACCCACCATCCACATCATCAGCCCTATCATATTTTAAATAATAAACAATTTTATTTAAATAAGAAATATTTTCATTCTGCGAGGATCATTTCCTACCATATATGATAGGAAAGAAATGAACATGCCAGAATGAAAATATTTCTTATTTAAAAAAATTGTTTGTTACTTTAAAATATGACAGGGCTCGTGATTATGATGGTGGAGTCTTATCTTTTTGAAAATGCAGGCAGAACATACCGATGTTGGTAGGTTTTAATTTCATACCGATGTTGGTAGGTTTTAATTTCCTACCAATAATCGATAGGATTTGGTGCTGGTCTTTGCAGAAATTGGGTCTCACACACACCATTTTCTACTATATTTTTCGTTGGTAGAAAATAGGGGGTCAATTCCTATCAAAATATTTTGATAAAATTTATATGGTAGAAAATGTCATTTTTGATGTACTGAAGCACATAAGAGGAAAGAAATGGTCATGTGAAAATAATAAATTAATAAGAAAGAAGTGAAAGAGAAGTGCATGCATCAAGCAGAGTGTGATGGGCAGGGCAATAGATTAAGATTAGGCGGTAAGCGAAGGGGCTTGGCCTGTGTTGATAAAGTTAGGACAACCGGGGACTTGTATCATGAATCTTGCCCTCTATAGGGCCTGTTCGGTAATAATAAAATAAGCTGATTTATGATTTATAAAACTATAAGAGAGTTCATGAGAGGTGTTTGTGTACTAAGCTTATTTGATAACTTATAACTTGTAAATTAATAAGTTGAATGTTAGAAATCACCAACATTTTACTTAACTTATCAACTTATTCTTTGATTTCTTTCTTTTTTTAATACTTTATATTTTTACCTTTGTGTTTTTAAATATTTTTTTAATTTAAAATGCAAGTGTTGAAATCATTGTATTTAATAATTATTTTTTCAAATTTAATTTAGCAAATTCTTAACTAACTTATAAGTAAATTTATCCAAACACCCGTATATAACAATCCATCAACTTATCACTTATAAAGCACCTACTCATTTTAAGTTATAAGTCAATTTTTTTGTGATAACCCAAACACGTACATAATTACAACTTCATGCAGCTTATAAACACTAACTAATTACATACTTGTAGTATACTCCCTCCGTCCCACTCATTTCTATACAGTTTTTTTTCAATGCTTGTCACGCATTTTAAGGTATATATAAAGTATACTTCAACAACTTATTTTTAAATTATTTTTTCTCTGAATAAAAATTTCAACGTTAAATTTTAATTTAGAAGAAAAAAAAAATTTAAAAAAATGTTTTAAAATATACTTTATAGGAGTCTTAAAATGCGTATATACAATTGATTGGGACAGAGGGAGTACATAACTTGTTCCGGTATTTCAGCCTAGTTTAATTAGCTAGGTTGATTTCTTTAGTTGGCGAAAAATCACTTTGTTACTTGTTAGTGAGCGTTTCCACATGCGTGTGTGCATATTCTTCTTAATTCCTTCATCTCTTACTTAAATGTTCTTCTTGGTTAAAAATTAATTTTTATATATTATTATATCCAAATTTATTAATTATCAAAATAGTGCTAAATATTTGTAAAAGTATATATGATCAAAAATTGATGAAATTTAGTCAAAAAAATATATTTAAACAGAAAGAGATGTATTATATATAATACTACTCCTAAATCTTATCACCTGTCAACTATGTATTGCTCTTGCAATTGAAATTTACATCCGAATTAATGTTCACGAAAAAGATGAAATTTATAGGCAACATGAACAGAAAAACTTTCAGTAACGGAATCAGGGCAAGCTCCGATCCAAAATGAACATTGAAATTACTAATTGGTTAAAAGAAATTTGTAAGCCCCGGTTAGAGGGGTATAGCTAGTTTTTTAGAAGCAGCTTAATTTCAAATCCTTTTGCATGTCTGGAGACTGCAGTTGTATTTTACTATTTGTCTTCTAGAATCTTGAGTGTGTTGAACCAATATCTCTGATCCCGCTACGGGTAGCCAAAGTTTGATATTCATGGAGTTGGAGGATTCATAGGTCTAATAGGAACAATATTCCATACCTTCTTCTTTTTTTTGCATAGACATGCAGTGTGCAAGTTCACACATGGAGGTGGAGGATAGCAGGAATGATGCTCACGTGGCAGTTGGGCCAGACCATCTGGATTCTGGGTGATTTATGGATAGAAGAAAAGGATAGGGTGGAGCGGAGCGTAGTTGACCAAGTTCCGATGTCCCGACAATCTCCACGTCTTCTTTCTTCCCTCCCACGTGACTTCGACCCCGTTTAGATAATTTAAATTTTATTTATTTTGGTATTATTGCTAATTTTAAATTTAGTTTTATAACAGTGAATTTGGGAGATGAAATTATGCCATTGATATCATCTCATTTTTTTTCCATTTTTGAACATAGTTTTATAACAAAATTCATAAATATTTTTCTTATTTTTAAAATATATTAACGAACATTTTTTATTGGCATTGTAAAATTTTTAGGTAATATATTTGTTCTAGCCTAATTATGAATAATATCAGTAATTCTGAGTTATGCTAGAAAATAGAATTTGTTACAAACAGAACAAATTTTCGTAATTTAGAAATAGATACCCAAAGATGTCAAATATAGGTAAAAATTGTGTTAAAATATTATAAGTACATTCTTATTGAATTAATTTTATAAATTTATTTTGTTTAAAAAACTGCGTTGTATATTTTTTGTTCTAAATTTAGTAAATTGAATTTTTCTATTATAGTTTTTAGAATATATGAACTATAACAATCTTATGTTTATCTATCGATTTTATTAATGATATTTATACATTATAATTTTAATGAAATTTTAATTCATTATCACTCAACTGGATGCCTACACATATATTACTTTATTTAAAATATTATAAAAACAAAAGATTATTTATAATAATACATTTTTAAAGGTATAATTTCATGTTATTCAAAATATATTGATAAAAAAATACAAATCAACTTAGGTCAAAAGATCATACAGAATTTTTTTTGCATCAGCTTTGAGGACAACTACATCATCAACCTCCTCGGCTATTCATAATACTTGAATCATACAAGTTACAACTCTCTCAATTTATGATTTATTGAAAAGGTAAAAAAAAATAGATTTGTTGATTTATTCATTTAAATGATTATATTAGCTTTTACCAAACAAAATTATCAAAAATAAAACAAATTTGTAATAAAATATCTTCCATCGACTTCTATTTTAAAGTTTTTCTTTCTGTCTTCTATTTTAATTTATTAACAAATTAAAATGTTCAAAATACCATGTTTAAAATGTTAGAGCTAAGTAGCTTGGCATACATGGTGTCATTCAAGAGAGAAAGAATCATTATATAAATATTCATAATACATATTTTTATCACATTTTTTATTAGATATGATTTTAAATTTTAATTATTAAATCAAAAAAATGAAACTAAACTACTTTTTTTTTAAAAAAATAATTGAAAATTAGTTAAATAATATAAAGTGATTCTACAGAAAAATCAAATTTATTCAAAATGATTCTGCAGATCAAATTTAAAATCAATGTTTTTATTCAAATTTTAAATATTAATTTTTTTTATATCAAATTAAATATTTTATGTAAAAATATTTAAAATTATCTATAAGATTCTATAATAAAATATATGATTCTCCTATTCTCTCTCTATATAAAAAAAAGATGGTTCTTGACCTACGTATATATATCGGAATTGGAAGCATAATCGCAATCGGAAAGCATGATAGCACAGAAGCTAGTGAGGAATGTTGTCATCCCATAAAGCTAATTCGGGCGGTTGACAATAAAAAATGATGATACATCGACTATATATTAATTTAATTAAGTACAACATTAGTTCCTAAACCAGCCTGATTCGATGATTAATTATTTATCTCCAGTTTCAAAAGGCCATGTTTACATACTGGTATCTTTTTCTTTTTAATAATTAAAAGAGTTAATTACATTTTGTGTACTTGCACTTTATATTTTGTCAGATCACTTGATATTCAAAAACTCGCACTTGCAATACTATAATTCAATTTTCGTTACATTTTGTGTATCTCCATCAAATCACCGTTAACTAAAATAGGGGTAAAACAATCTATTTACTTGTCATCTTCTTCTTCAAACTGATGTCCACCATTGATGAATGTTTTTGAAATTTAAAACTCGAATATCTCATTATTTTCTTAATGAAATCACTGGATTTAAATTGCTACATGATCATCTCTACAATATGATATCAGATTTGACTATTAAAGATTTATTTTCAGAAACGGTATATTTCAAAACAATTTATGACAATTTTGTCATTGGTTTTCTGCAATCTATTGCCACTATTATAAATTTGTCTTTATATTTAGACATCGAACTGTGAATCATAACCGTATGTACTTAAAATGTAGTAGAGCTTTATTAAAAAAACATATATTAGAGTTCAAGATCTCAAGTTGAAAACTCTGCTATCGAGTTTACTCCAAATTCTATATATATAAAAATATATGTGAATATATAAGTATATAAATATGAAGAGAAATAAAGAAGATAAGAAGATAATAATGACACCAATCAAGAAAAATTGTGAAATTAGAGATCTGAAATATGAATTCATTGCAATTAGGGTTCATTCATAGAATTGGGGGATAAATTGGGTTCAATGTACCTATTATATGCTGAAAAGACTGAAATGTTATTTAACAAATTAACAGAGTTATCCAGATTTGACGGTAGTACACATTATTTTAAAAAGTTAGAAATTAGAAATTCAATATTACAAATGAGAGTTTTTGAATATTAATATTATAAACAGACAAAGTGTAAGTACACGAAATGCACTTTACTCTAATTAAAACAACAACCATAGATTACGCGCACTTGAGGACAAAACTATAAAGCATCGTATATACATGCAATGAATTAAGTAGTAGTAGCAGTAGTAGTATTTTTATATTTTATCTTCAGGTTTAGATCTTCTTAATTAAACTTTCTTGCTTTCTTCTTCCTTCATCATCTTCACAATCACCCACCCCTAGCCTCCTCCCAGCTCCTACACATATTTCATTAGTCTATATATATATCTTATAGTTCCAGCAATTTGTTTTTAAATTTATCATTTTCTTGTCATCCTAAGGGTTCGGTCAGAAATTTGATCTCTGTCGGAAATGGCTGATATATTCTTGTAGCATAAGAATATCGATAGGAATGCTTACATCAAAACTTACTCTTTCAGATGTTAATTAATATATAACGCATGCAGAATGGATATATCATGAGCGACATTTGATGTTACAACTTTTGTAACTGGCAGATGAGTGTATTCAGTTGCAGTCTCATCTCTAATTTGGAACCTAGTCCTTAATTTAACTACTTTCTCCTAGTCTCATCTTCTCCCTAGCTAATTTTATCTCCTTCAGTTAAGAATTCCAACTTAGAGATTGTTGAATGCCTTGCATAATTGTATAGATCAGATATATTATTATATAAATATTCAACTCTCTCTAAGTCTCAAGTCGGTGTGGAACCAAGAAAAAGTTTTTCCAGCTTAGATCAACAAGATAAATAATAGAGCCTTCCAATGGAAGCTGGTTATGTAAATGATAACCAAGGGGGAGGTTCTTCGTCTAGATATGTGCACCAACTTCTTTCTCCTCCGGACAATCAGGATCCTCCTGATTCCGATAACAAGCCCAACTCTACAAGATCGGGAGGCGCTGGTCCTTCCTCCTCTAATCAGCGTCCACGAGGCCGCCCTCCTGGCTCCAAAAACAAGCCCAAGCCACCTATCATTGTCACGCGTGACAGCGCCAATGCCCTTCGCTCACACGTGCTCGAGGTCTCTGCTGGTACTGACATAATGGAGAGCCTCAACGACTATGCAAGGCGAAGAGGGAGAGGAGTTTGTGTGTTTAGTGGGAGTGGCACGGTTTCAAACGTCACTATACGCCAGCCTGTGTCTTCGTCCGGGAGTGTTGTTACTCTGCGGGGTGCTTTCCAGATCCTTTCGCTTACTGGAACCGTGCTTCCGCCACCAGCCCCTCCAGGAGCCGGGGGCTTATCTATATTTTTGTCTGGTGGACAAGGACAGGTGGTTGGAGGGAATATAGTTGGTCCGTTGATTGCAACAGAAAGGGTTGTTTTGGTGACTGCTTCATTTGCTAATGCTGTGTTTGAACGTCTACCAGTAGAGGAACAGGCGGCAGAGGAAAACACTGTGCAGCAAGTTCGGGCTACAGCGTCACAGTCATCTGGTGTGACAGGGGGTGGTGGCAGTCTTCCTTTGTTTAATGTGGCTCCTCCTGCTCACAACACTTACGCATTTCCAGCTGATTTGAGTGGATGGGGTGCAAGTAATGCTGCATCAAGGCCTCCATTCTAGATCATGTTGATCCATCAACCTAGCTAGCTATCAAGCTGCTAGACCAAATTTAATTTTCTTGGCCTATAATAACTTTAACCTGCAGTTATTTTAAGTTGCCTCTTATCACTCAAGAACCATGTATATTCTCTTATAGTTGGAAGAGCATTCACATATTCTAGTACATTTCAGATGGGTAGATCAATGCTGATTTGCACTAGAACAACATAGATGTCCTTAGTAGGTTCAAGAGCATGTATATGAAATTTATTTATATAAAGTGAGATTGATGTTATCATGTTAACATTTTAAACTGGCCTTCACTATCATCTTTTTAAATCTTTCGATGTAACTGATTATATAGGAATTTCATACATATACACTATTCTGCACAGCATTACTTGATAATCAACTTTGGTTTGTGTTATACGTTTATACATGTACTTTATATTCGTTTCCCCCCAGTATATATGCAGTTTTAGTATACAGGAGCGCCATTGTTCCTCCTACTCTACAATACTTCGATGTTTAACTCTTAGTATATATTGTGGCCTACAAGCTACAGTTTAGAAACACAAACTTGAACTAAAATTAGTCCGTGAAATTGTTAAGGCTCTCGAGTTCCTGATACTGGAGTAGTGAAACTTGAGATAAATTTCCTTTTTTTTTGAAGGAAAAAGTTGTTTCATTAATCACCAACTTGTTCTTGGATAATCCAATACATTCGAGGGCATATCATCCCTGATCAAGTTACTTCTGGACGTAGAATATAAGATTCGTGAGCCACTATATTAGCCGACCGTTTTATAAAAATTACATCAACATTACTTAAATCAAATATATTTACCTTGCAGTCTTCAACAATCTGACCAAAAATCGAAGTCATGGTTATATATTGGTCTTAATAGCTTGAAGAACTGTCAAACAATCCAGCTCTACTCTCACTTTTCTGCCAGCCCCTCTTCTTAACCCAGCTGAGACCTTCTTTTATTGCCATTACTTCAGTTAATTCCGATCTCACAGAGCCCATGAACTACCATATTTGGCTTCTAAAAAATTATCAGAGTGATCATGCAATTAAAATTGTCCCGAAACTATACTTATCTAATAATGAAAAATCTAGATAATCCGAAATATGGCAATTTATAATCCTTTGACCAAAAAATTGTACTATGAAAAAGTAAAAACTTAGAGCGTTGTTTGGGTCTCACAACATTGGTCTCTGAAATTGGGCCTAAATTTCAACAACTACGGGCCTTATCATAAATTGGATTAACTTTTTGTCAAGTGGATTTATTTTCTATTCCCTTGTGGCCTTGCATTCGAGTTGGGTTATCATTGTGATATTTAAAGCCCGTAAATTTAAAATTATTACTTATCTTTTAAAGTTATTTAAAGTAATAAGTGAAAAGTAAAAGTTATTTATTTGAATAATTTTGTATTACTAGGTTATAGCCCGTATTACGCATACAGATATTTAAAAAAATAATTTAATTATAATAAATTAAGTAATTTTAGATTTAAGATCAAAGGTATAATAATTGTTTTGCTTTAAATGTTAAAATAAATTCGTTCAAATTTTTTAATGTATATTTTGTTGTATATGTAACATATATTTTAAGATAATTTACATTAAATGCTTATCCAAAATTAAAAGATTAGTTTAGATTTTAATTAATGAACTTACCATAAGTATTATTATGGTATTGATGATATTCAAAAATAAAATAGAAAGTTTCTATAATTAAAGATAGTCAAAATAAGTATATTGATATTCTACAAACCTAAATATGGATAACAAACCTAAAATGGATAGTCCATTGGATCAAATCTATATATTAAAATGTTATCCGAACCAAAATATGGATCCCGAACTCCAAGGTATGGGATATCCACAAATTTATAATATATATAGATATAGATTTGTAACTTATGAGTTATTTAAAATGTAAAAATAAAAACAAATTTGATAAACAGTATATTTGAATGATAACAATAATTTTAATTAAACAAAATCATAAAAATAGAATGAGTTGTTCAAAAAGTAACTCATATCAATTTTTGACTTTAAGCTGTTTTTTTTAACTTTGAATTATTACACAGATATCACTTTAACCCCCTCTTAGTCCTATTAACTTATTTATTGTTACATAGCTTTGCTAGAAAAACCTAAATAAATAAAGAAAAATACTATAGGCACAAAATTATTCCCAAATACACATGTCAACTCCTGATTCGTTGTAATAATAAGTAGACCCCTGCATTCACACCAACAACCATAAATAAATGAATCCAGCCACAAATTAATTTTCTGGTCACATAGTTTGATGGTTAACCACAAATGCATGTACACGAATTTAGTGGTCTATAGCTTAATGCATGTGTAGTTTGTGGTCGCATATATTGTGGTCGCATTGTCATATTCTCGTCGGTTTCTACATTACATTGCGACTTGTTGCCGGAAGAAAAATTATTATTTCCTCTTGTTACTTTGCACATTAAGGAAACAAAATTACCAACTCCGTCCAAAAATAATTTGATTATTTACTTCTAAAAAAGGAAATTTGACAATAAAGTTAAGAATTTAGTGAAATTTGATTAAAATTTTAATTTAATGATGATTTACAAATTATTATTCACCGGAATTACTCGAGAACCAAATATAAAATAAAGTTAAGAATTTTACATTGACAATTCTATTCAACTTAGAGAGTGTTTGGCTCCGGCTTAAAGATGGAGCTTAAAGTGATTTTTGATTTTAAGCTGAAAAATGTTTGTTTGTGCAATAGGTCAGAAAATGATTTAAAGTTAAAAAATAGGTTAAAGTAGAATTTTTAAAAATATTTGAATTAAATTTTATGATATAAAAAATTTGATTCATAGATTATGTAATTTATTTAGTAAATTAGTTTGTTATCTGTTTAGTTTTGGTGACAACGAGAAAGCGGGTCACCGTGAGTAAACATGTTTAACGAGAGAGTGATTCATTAAGAAGAGCATATTGTATGATAGAATTTAATATTGATGTTATATTATGTATTTTAAAATAGAAGTTGTAATATAAATTCTTTTAAAAAAAGTTTATAAATATACTAATATTTGATATAATATTAAAATAATAAAAAATGTTAAACAATTTCCCTTTTCAATATTTATTCAAAATTTTGGTAAATGACCAAGAATAAACGGAGAATTAAAAAAAACCTTAATACTATGTTAGAAATATAATTTTAACTAAAAACATATTTTGTAGAATATTTTTTATAAAAATATAGAGTAATTATTACACAGCCGTCGCTGCGAAGCGCGACTTAATAAACTAGTATACTTATATAAAGGAGAAGACGATGGCGGTGAATTGGCGTCTCTCAAATCGCTTCGATCTTTTTTTCTAATTTTCTCAAAATTTTGAATTATTAATATGAAAGATTCGAAAATATCTCATTGCTTTTAACATCTTTACTAATGGAGGAAATGAACTATACAATTTCAATATTTTTACCTTTAAAATCTTTACTAATAGAGGAAACTAAAATATACAATTTCAATTTTCTTACATTTATAATCTTTTACAAAGTAAATAAACAATTTGTATGTTCTACTAAATTTTTGATTAGAAAATATCTCAATCGCCTTTTAAGTTTTTCCTAATTGAGAAAACTAAATATACAATTTTTATATTTTTGTCTTTAAAATTTTTACTAATGGAGAAAACTAAATATACAATGTTAATATTTTCCTAAATTTTTTATTTATCAATATACATGCTAATCAATATCAATATCTTTATTAATATTATTTTATTATCTTAGATAGTCCTTCTTTATCTATTTTTGAAGAACACCTCTATTTTGAATAATAAAAATTGAAATATAATTTCGCCTAAGATAAAGGCTACAGTTGCAGTATACAATATATAAACGAGAAGACGGGACGGTTGGGTGGTGCCTCTCAAATTGCTTCGATTTATTTTTCTAATTTTATCAAAATTTTAAATTAATAATACCAAAGATTATAAAAAATCTCAATTGCCTTTTAAATCTTTACTAATATAGGAAACTAAATATACAATTTCAATATTCTTGCATTTATAATCTTTACTGATATAGGAAAGTAAATATACAATTTCAATATCCTACTAAATTCTTGATTAAAAAATGTTAGGTCCAAAGTATCGTAGAAGGGGGGGTTGAATACGATAATCACAAATTATTCGATTTCGTTCGCGGATAATTAATTGTGTTCTTGTCCGAAATCAAATTTACCAAATCAAAACACGAGTTGGGGAATATATCATTTTATAAATATAAACCGCGAAGAGTGCTACAATTCTAATCCGTAGGATTAGCTTCAATGAGTTTAGGTTACAGTAATCAACACACTAATAGAATTTAAGGCACTATTTATTTCTCTGTAGAATTTATCAAGCTCTTAAATTTTTCTCCGTTAATGATCTTCTGCAACAACCAACTGAAGAAGACACTGTCTTCACTCTCGAATTGTAGGCTTAGGAAAACTATCGAAGGCCTTGAATGAAATCCTGACCGTCCATTTCCTTATCAACCTTCTGACAAACATAAATATAAATCACCTGATCCTTGTTTTAAAAACTATCGAAAACATATTTCTTTTTCCTTTGATAGATTTTAATAAAATCTATCGAAGAGAAATCTTTGTTTCTTTGAAAGAAGTTCGATAGTTTTAAGAATAAAACTATCAAACAATAGAGATTGTCCTCTTCGATGGTTTCTTTAAAAAGAAACTGTCAAATACTTTTCCACTTGTTCGATAGCTTTTTATCAAACCTCCTTTATCTCTTTCGATGGTTTTTCATGAAAACTATTGAAATGTCCTTAACAACATTTTGATCCTTGAAGATTCTATCTTCTTCCAGCAAGCATATTGTACTTCAATTTAACCTAAACATACCTTATTAATTTCTTTTCACTTCCAGGATGTTTCAGGTCTGACTTAAATCAATTTCTTCCGAGATGATAAACATCTTGATCTTCTAAGTGTTTACAACTAGTGCAACTGGTCTAGTTCACAGATGACTAACACTGATCAATACCTATACGTCTTCAAAACAATACAGTTGATAAGTCCTTTGTCGTTCTGGTTGCTTCATTAAAATCACTGAAATCCTCTGGTACTAACTCTTTATCATCCAAATACTTCTGTAGTCTTGAAAGTCTTGTTTCTTTATTTGTCATTGAGGCTTGAACATATTAATGAACTTCTTTCCGTGACCTGTTTACGGACTTCAAGAATACATACCATATTTTGATTTTTTGAGTTTACCGTTTCTTCTATTCTTCTGGATTCCCGTGCTTCTGTTAATATTATAGTCTGTCTTGTTCCTTTGTTGAGTTGTAGTTATCTCTGTTACATATTATGTTACATTATGCTTTAAAATCTCCCCCTATTTGATTGTTAGAGTTCGACAATCAAATACCTAGAGGATAACTTAACTAACCAATGTAAACATGAAACTAATTAAAGTAAGACATATTGATAATATTAAATGCATTCTGGATTAAATATTTACATTTCCAGATTTCTAATTTACAAAGAACATTAAAAAGTTTAACAATGAAGTTGCTCCTCTAGCCTGAGCAGATTGTTCTTTGCTTCATCTTCAGTCCATCATGATCTCACATTCTTTAGCCACATGATTAGAATTTGCTGCTTGACAATCAATCACAGATGGATAGTGCAATGGTTCTCCAAGTTTAAGGATTGCTCCTATAATGTGTCTTCCAATGTACTCAACCTGTTGACCCACTCCAGCCCACACCCATGCAATGCTGACATCTTTCTGATTTTGCTTTGGCATGTTGGGTAATCTGGGATGCACTTCCAATCCTCTTTCCACTCTCTTCCTGTAATAGGGCATATTTTCCATAAGATAGCTCCTCAGAGTGTCTACAGCTTTGTTCTTCTCAGTAGTGATGAATCCAGTGGATCTTAGGTACTTCTCAACTGATATCAGATAGTTATTTGGATAATCCTTCAGTTTGTCCTCAGTAAGATAGCAGATTCTGAACAAGTCATTTTTCATGAATCTTACCATTGGAGGATCTTCAGTTACCTCTAGACTGACTTTCATTAAGATCTCCTTAACATGCTCACGGAGCGTTTCATTTAGCTTTGTAGTTCTTTGGATCTTAATGAGCATCACCTGCAATTCTGTGTAAGTTCTCTGTTCGAAAAACTTTGTGAAGATCACAAATGTACCTCTATCAATGAGAAAACTAAATATACAATGTTAGTATTCATATAGTTTTTATTTATCAATATACTCTCTCTGTTCCATAATAACTGACGTTTTATAAAATTTTAAAGTCAAACCAACTCAACTTTGACCGATGATTGATGAATATTGTTATATGTGAAAACTTATTAAAATAATATCATTAGAAAGTATATTTCATTTACTATCCGATTTAATTTTAAAATTATTAATTAGTAGTATACAACTTGTGGTCAAACTTAAAGAGGTTTATTATTATTACTCAGAATTTTCGTGAATGATCAAGACGACACAGAAAAATCAAAAGAAACTTTATTTTAGGAATATAATTATCTATTTTATTTATAAACATTTTTTGTAAAATGTTTTTTTTTTAAAATTTAGAGAAATTATTTTAAGGTCGATGCGAAGCGCGGCTTAGTAAACTAGTATACTTATATAAAGAAAAAGACGAGGGCGGTGGGTTGACGCCTCTCAAATCGCTTCGATCTATTTTTCTAATTTTCTCAAAATTTTGAATTAATGATATTAAAGCTTCGAAAATATCTCAATCGTTTTTAAAAAAAATTTAATAATGGATGAAACTAAATATTCAATTTTAATATTTTTGCCTAAAAAATCTTTACTAATGGAGGAAAGTGAATATACAGTTTTAATATTCTCCTAATTTTTTGATTAGAAAATATCTCAATTGTCTTTTAAATATTTGCTAATGGAGAAAACTAAATATACAATTTTAATATTTTTGTCTTTAAAATATTTACTAATGGAGGAAACTAAATACAATTTTAATTTTTTTCTAAATTTTTTATTAATGAATATACTTACTAACATAGGAAATATTATCTAAAATATTCTCCTGAATTTTCTATTAAAGTGAAAACTAAGTATATTATATTTATATTCTCCAAAACTTCTGTTACGAGTCCAATTAATTTAGTAATTTCTTTTTTACTATTTTTTGGCCAAGGAAAATAATAAGGAGACGATAGGAGAGGTGCCATATGTTAGTCCCTGAGAGTATTGCAGAAGGGGGGTTGAATGCAATACTGATAATTTAGAATCTTTTTGCCAACAACAAAGAAAGAGATTAGCAATTATCAGTTAGAACAAATGTAAACAACAGTTATATGAACATGATAGATACTTCGCAAAATAATTGATTTATTTATCTTGCGAATGGTTTTGCTACAACCTGGAAAAACAATGTTTCCAACTTCTATCTCAAGAGAGATTACAATTGAGTTGTGGGAGTAGCTTTCTAAGCCTGTTTGATCGTGTTCCTTGGTTACATGTGAGGTGTGAAGCTGTTTATATATTCAAGTGACAGCTTCTTACAAATTGCTCACATGTGACCTTTCCTGAAATGTATACTAGAAAGACTAAACATAAACTATACAGCAATCTAGATACATTCCTTTTGTAGCATACTCAATTTCAGTTGATGTAGAACTTGCATACCCTTGAAATGGTAAGCTTTGCCTTGTTCTATCTCAAGCTCCTGTCGTAGTCTTTCAGGATTGTGATAGAACCATGTGAGTTCTGTGTCACCTGCTACTGAAACAATCTGCCATGCTTTTGACTTTGAAGGTAAATCAAAAGTTCCTCCCGTGAGACAAAGTACCATGCTCGCCAAGTTCTGCTGTCATGGGATGTTCTAATGGGATGTCACAAGGACTTTACTGTCGTGACCTTGTAGAATATGCTGTCAGTGTGGTACAAAGTTGTTGTCTCCAGACTTCTGCCAAAGTTGTTGTCAAGATTGAAAGTTACTGTCGTGAAGATTACTGTCTTGACTGCATGTTTGATGTTCTTTGGTAAAGTTGTTGTCTTCGAGAACCTTGACAACATGTTTATTCTTTGTACTAGTCATGTGTAGAATATCTTCTGGGGCTTGAACAAAGTGAACTTCTTCCATATTACATTCCTTATTACATGTATGTATGATAGTAAAATTTGAACAAAAAATATTTTAATTGGCTATGACAATATGTTTCTCTCAGTCTAATTAAAGACTAATTACATAGTTAAGTTATCTACATGCAATTACCCATAAATCCTAACACCATATGATTTAAGAGGCGTCTCTCAAATTGTCTTGATCTATTTTTCTATATTTCTCAAATTTTGAATTAATAATATTAAAGGTTATAAAATATCTAAATTGCCTTTTACACCTTCAGTAATAGAAATCTTAATTACCTTATATTCTCCTAAATTTTTTTCTTAAATCAAAACTATCTTAATATTTTCCTAAAATTTATTTTCAAGTCAAATTACCATGTTGATAATTTTTTAAACTTTCTTTTGAACTCAAAGTTACCATCTTAATATTCTTATATATATATATATTCAAGTTTTAAAATTTATCTTTACATCAGATTATCATCTTAATATTTTTTTCTAAAAAAATTATTAGAAATTATGTTCTCATAATTTTTTTTTAAAACCTACGTTTAATTTATCTATATGTGTTACATATATATTAAAAATCATTTTTAAGCTTTACCTTCTAATTTATATAGAAGATAATACTTACAGAAAATGCATGTTTTTATAAAATAAAATGTAGAAATCTTATAATTTTTTCTTTTTTTTCTCGAGTTCCTATATTTTAAATAATAAAAATTAGACTTTTTAAAATTTTTAAAGTAATTTTTATGATATAATAAAATTGATTAATAGATGATATAATTTATTTAGTAAATTTGTTTCTTATGCTTTTGACTTTGAAGGTAAATCAAAAGTTCCTCCCGTGAGACAAAGTACCGTGCTCGCCAAGTTCTACTGTCATGGGATGTTCTAATGCTGACAGTAAGATTATCCTAAGACTAGGGTGTCATAAGGATTTTACTGTCGTGACCTTGCAGAATATGTTGTCAGTGTGGTACAAAGTTGCTGTCTCCAAGCTTTTTCAAAAGTTGCTGTCAAGATTGAAAGTTACTGTCGTGAAGATTACTGTCTTGACTGCATGTTTGATGTTCTTTGGTAAAGTTGTTGTCTTCGAGAACCTTGACAACATGTTTATTCTTTGTACTAGTCATGTGTAGAATATCTTCTGGGGCTTGAACAAAGTGAACTTCTTCCATATTACATTCCTTATTACATGTATGTATGATAGTAAAATTTGAACAAAAAATATTTTAATTGGCTATGACAATATGTTTCTCTCAGTGTAATTAAAGACTAATTACATAGTTAAGTTGTCTACATGCAATTACCTATAAATCTTAACACCATACGATTTAAAAGGCGTTTCTCAAATTGTCTTGATCTATTTTTCTATTTTTCTCAAATTTTGAATTAATAATATTAAAGGTTATAAAATATCTAAATTTCCTTTTACATCTTCAGTAATAGAAATCTTAATTACCTTATATTCTCCTAAATGTTTTTCTTAAATCAAAACTATCTCAATATTCTCCTAAAATTTATTTTCAAGTCAAATTACCATGTTGATAATTTTTTAAACTTTCTCTTGAACTCAAAGTTACCATCTTAATATTGTTATATATATATATATATATATATATATATATATATTTCAAGTTTTAAAATTTATCTTTACATCAGATTATCATCTTAATATTTTTTCTAAAAAAACTATTAGAAATTATGTTCTCATAATTTTTTTTAAAAACCTACGTTTAATTTATTTATATGTGTTACATATATATTAAAAAATCATTTTTAAGCTTTACCTTCTAATTTATATAGAAGATAATACTTACAGAAAATGCATATTTCTATAAAATAAAATGTAAAAATCTTATTTTCTTTTCATTTTTTTTCTCGAGTTCCTGTATTTTAAATAATAAAAATTAGAATTTATAATTTTTTTAAAGTAATTTTTATGATATAATAAAATTGATTAATAGCTGATATAATTTATTTAGTAAATTAGTTTCTTATGTGTTTTAGGGATGACAATCGGGTTGGATCGGCTCGGGTTTCTTAAAATCCAAATCCAATCCGTTATATTTCGGTTCGGGTTCGGGTTTGGATGTGTAAAATGCAAATCCAAACCCTATCTGTTAGGTTTTTTCGGGTTTCGGTTCTGGTTCGGGTTTTAATCGGATATCTAAAAAATAATAAATTAAAAATAAATAAATTTATATGTCTATTAAAAAATAATAATTAAAGTATTTTTTTCAAAATTAGGAATATAATATAGGATTCTATATTTTTCATTTAGCACAATTTAAGCGTAAAACATTCTAAATTTCATTATCGACGATCATTCAACTTACCGGTTATAATAAATTATATATAAAATGTGCTTGTACTTGAATTAGGAGAAAAAGTTGTTCAAAGTATAAAAGACAGTGGGTTGAAGTTGTTTAAATTACTTTTATTTGATAAATTTATTAATTATATTAAAAAAAATAACATACCAGATTGACAACCGACTAATTATTCTTTGTTTTCGTTATAATAGTATTGCATAAATACGTAAAATATATATTATAGTGATATATATATATATAATATATCCGGTATTTTTCGGGTTTCAGATTCAGATCGAGTTTCGATTTTTGGGTCGGATTTCGCATCTGTATGTCTAAAATTCAAATCCAAAAACTCTGGTTCGGTAAATCCAAAATTTCGTGTTTCAGATTGGGTATCCGTCGGATCGGATTATTTTGTCATCCCTAATGTGTTTAGATTGGTAACAAAGAGAAAGCGGGTCATTGGGAGGAAACATGTTTAACGAGAGTGCGATTAATTAGGAGGAGCAAATTGTACGCTAGAATTTAATATTAATGTTATATTATGTATTTTAAAATAAAAGTTGAAATATGAATTTTGAGAAAAATAAAAATGGTTAAAAATATACGAATATTTGATGTAATATTAAAATAAAAAATATTAAACAATTGACCTTTTGAATATTTATTCAAAATTTCGGTAAATGATCAAGATGAAACCGAGAATTCAAAAGAAACCTTAATTTTATGTTAGAAATATTATTTTATCTAAAAACATATATTGTTTTTAGTGAAATTATTACAAAATAACTGTCAAGCGCGACTTAGTAAACTATTTACAAATAAACTCTAAAATTTTGTGTTTGAACTGCATAACACGTTACACTTGCACTAATGCAATCTTAAATTCAACAAATATTAATTTTAATTATTTTTAAGGTAAAATAAAAAAATGTTGTATTTTATTATTTTGTTACTAATAATATCTTTACAGAAAATTTCAAAAAATAATAAGATTATACAAAAATTATATAAAATAAAAGTTTTGATTATTTCTCAATAAAATTTACGAGCTGTCAATAAATATGTTGTAATGGCTTAATTTTAACCATATCTCATATATTCTTTGTGGCATGTACAATGGCCTCATGAACTGATGACAGTGGCGCTTAAATTGACCATTATGAATTATGAAAGGCATGTTACCTATAGCTCCACAGAACTTGTGTTTCCGTATGCAATAATAATATGCATGCGATATATATATCATAATTAAATCTAAGCACCGTATGTCTCACCACCAGTAGTGCTGGTCACATGGGCGGTCCATCCCGATCAAACATTAACCCGGGCACGGCACGTTGGTTACAGACGGGGCGGGGCGAGCCGTGCCGTGCTAAAGAATGTTTGGCACGTGCCCGGTTCCGTCGGGTTGGCGGACGAGTTGCGGATCGGCGCGGTTTAATTTATTATTTTTTTTAAATTTTAATTCGATAAAAATAATTGTTTGAAACTATAAAAAAATTTGGAATAAAAGAGGACATTATCTTTATAAATTTTTATTAATTAAAAAAATGTTATAATTAATTTGAGAGGACTACTCTCTAAAAAAATGAAATATTGAGATATTTTTATATACATAAGTGTGTTTCTTGAATGACTAGTTACAAATTATATACATAAATTTGTAATAAAAAAGAGATTGGCCATATAAATATTGAGATGTTAACATCCATTTGGGCACTTGATTTGAGTTGAGAAGACTCTTCAGCCTCACCTTACCACACTCCCATAAATAACATCATAAATAATACCAGTACTAGCACTCTTGTTACTACATATTCATACAATTCTGCATAGACACAGGCTGAACTCGCGGTTCACGGACGGTTCACGGGCCGTGCCGGTTTGCCGTGCCGTACTGTGCCGTTCGCGAATTGTAGTTTTCTAACCCGTACTCGCCCCGTTTTCTGTAGCGGTCCGTCACGGATTGATTCGCCCCGTTATCGAGCCGAGTTAAACGAGCCATTTCACCGTGCCGTGCCGTGCTGTGCCCGGGTTGGCCGGTCAGACCCGCTCGGGTGACCACCTCTACTCACCAGTCACCATTCATCAAGCATCGTATAAATTTTAGAAACTAATGGAAAAAGAATTGTATGATTGCTGCTTCCTCACCGAACCTGCTAGATCGGATCTAATTATCAATGTTTTATCAGGTACCGAGTCCATTAACGCTGGTCCATAATAAGTGATAGTCGATAAATAATGTGTACGATCAGGACCCAAATCTATTTTAATCCTCACAAGTCGAATCACAATACAATTATTTTTCAATTTTTCTAATCATTCTGTTGCGCATGATTAATAAGTGCCGTCAAATTTTGTTGAAGTTCATTATTCTTTCACATTATGGGAATTAGGGGTGTTCATGGGTTGCAACCCGACCAGACCAAACCGACCCAATCCAATCATATTTTCGGTTGTTCAAATCCATAAAAAATTCCGAAACTTGGTTGGGTTAAAAAGAATTTAACCCGAATTAAATGGGTTGGGTATGGGTTCTATGATTTTTCGGAAAACCCAACCCGATTTAAATTATAAATTTTATTTGATAATTTAAAAATATATTTATATTTTATATATAACTATACATTAAACATTATTCTCCTTATATTTATTGATGTATGATTACCTTTTGTGCATATACATATTACCTACGTCATAATTTACATTAATAAAATTATAATATTAATTAGAATTAAATATTAGCACCAAGATCGTAAGTTATAAGTACTTTATTTTCATTTAAATTTTCGAAATGATCAATGTTATATAATATTGAAACTTTTTTTTATTAAACATTCAACCCATACAAACCGCAACCCGACCCAAACCGATGTAAGATGGGTAGAGTTGGGTTGCGAATTAAAATTTTGTGATTTGGTTTAAAAATTTACAAACCAATTTAAATGAGTCGGGTTGAAAAAACACCTCCAACCTGACCAACCCGACCCATGAACACCGTGATGGGAATGATTAAAATATCTTCAACGATATGTCATCAATGATAGACCTACGAATGGTCCTGCGATAGAGCTATTCAACTTTTAAAAAAGCAGTACTAAAAGGTTAATATTTTATTATTTTATTATTTTTTAATGTTCTATTGACATTTTTTTTGTCAGCAATGTTCAACTGACTTGAATTATGAGGAAAATTACGAATGGGCTATATTTATATAGAAGTCAAATTCCGGGTAAAATTAACATTTTCTTTGTGAAAAAAATGTGTATCATATACATTCAATTTCAATTAGTTTTACTAACGTTAATTTTCCTTCTATATAAAATATTAAAACAAATAATAAAGAATTATTATTATTTTTTTGTTTATTACTTCGTCTCACTATACCATAAATTCTTGATCCTGAAATCAAAAGGATTAATCTAGGCTGGAGCCCAGCTAAATCAAAAATTATAATTGAAGTTGTTTTATGTATTTCATGATTTTTAGTTAAAATTTAGAAGAAATTTCATTTTCAGTCCCGACTAGTGTAAAAAAACTAGCAATAATCGAAATTGTTAATTTTATTAGAGCATCTCCAACGAGTTTATCTAAAATGGTTTGCTAAAATACTATAAAATAATAATTGGCTAAAATTTACTGAAACTGTAAGGTAACATGCTCCAATGAGATTGACTATAAATATTAAATTTACGTCTACAGCTTTGTTACAACTATTGATAGGTTGGACAAATTTAACCAATGTAGGAAGGTTGACTATAATTTTACCTAACGATTTTATATGATTGAACCTTCACATTTTATACAAATTATATATAAATTATGTCACATAGAATTTTTTTTGTCAAGAGGTTCTCCCATCGTAGATGCTACAAAATGGAATATACTAACAAGCGTTTTTGTTTTTTGCTAAATGCTAACGAAGTTTTAGTAACCAAGTTTAAGCGTGTTAAACTAATAACTACATTTCTTTGTTGTTAAGGTTGATTAATAGCTAGGTGGTGAATTGGTGATCAATTAATTCGATTAAGTAAACTGGACCAATTTTTTTTTTTTTTTTTGCAGAATTCGGTCAACACTGTAAATAAAGTCCGATTCTGGCTTTCCAAGACGCTGCTAAATTGTAACAACTTATTATATACTCCCTCCTCCCTCTCATTTCTTTACACTTTCCTTTTTGATACGTCCCTCTCATTTCTTTACATACCAAAAATAGTAACATTTTATAATATAAAATTCTATCACATTCACTATTTTCCTCCACTATACCTACTTTATACATTAAATATTGATCGGTCCCACCACTTTACTCATTTTTTTTACTTTTCTCTATTAATTTAAATTTTTTCTTAACTTCCGTGTTATGTTTACATTGAGAGAGACGGAGGGAGTATAACTTTGTATTGTGTTGAGGAGAATGAATATACAAATTTAAAACAGCTTTTTAAGTTTCACCCCGTACAAACACAATTAAAGCCAATCATTTTCTCGTATAAACAGAGAAGCAAGGTGATGACTGGAGCGGGCTGGAACTCCATGCTCTATTATTAGTGAAGCATGTTGTTTGGGAATAGGGAGTTGGGACTTGGGACATACCATACAAATGTACGTACATTATATATGGAGGACACAAAACCAACGGTGGAACCTTACTCGGGACCTTTCCAGTTTTCAACCAACCCCACAAGTTTGCTGTATGTTTAAATCTTGTCATTTGTAAATGATAGTAACATTTATACATTTTGAATGCAAACCTAATATTATTTTGGTTTACTTTTTTTTGATTATAATAGTTACATTATAATATAATCATAAAATGATAAACACTAAAATATATTTCTGAAATAATAAACACTAAAATAGGGTTGTAACATAATTAGATCCAATGAAACAGAATTATTTTAATTAAACCCAATAAAATTAATTTTTCAAATACTTTTTATAAATTGGTAGGCCCCATAAATGTCTTTAAGTTAGAGTGTTTTTTTTTATCAAAATTTAAATTTTTTTAATTTCATTTAAAAATTAGGCTTAGTCTAAATAATTTTTAGAGGTACATTTTTTTAAGTTTCATTTAAAAAAATAGTTTGTAACTTTTTTTTAACCTAACATGCAACTTCAATTTAGTTTTTTCTAAAATGACTTTAAAATCAAAAATTAAAAAATTAATTGCATGTCGTAGTTTTGAAAATTAAATTTTAAAAACAAAAAATTTAAAATCCTTTTAAAAGTGATGTTACTTGTTGTGGAATAAAAACTAGATCTTGAAATCGCTGCTAGGGTTACGTGACTTTAATGCTAGGGTGGATGAGTTTCACACTTTAATGGTGGCTGTTCTTGTTATCGGGGACTAACTCGGTCCTAACAAGATGTCTACGTACCTTGATGAATATCAAGAATCAAGCCAAAACGTAGTTAGAGTTGCCTACGCGGCTTGTTGCGCCCTCGCGGCGTTGTGACGTATGAAGCTGTGTCCAAAAACGTAGTTATGATATAAGGGGTCAGACCTCAGGAGCCTTGTATTTAGAGTAGGGTTAGGAGACTTGGAGGCCAAGTCTCTTTCTTGACGGTGGATAAGTATTGACTTTCTTAGAGGATAAGTCTTCTTCTTGACGGTGAATTAAGATTAATTCTAGATCCTTCCTTGTAGAAGTTATTTTCATATTGGACTCGTTTTTTAAAACGGACTTGTATTGAAACAAGCCTGTACTGGACGTCTCCTAGTACATGTTGTATTTTCAGCCCAAATATTAATTACGAAATTAATATTTGAATAGGGTTTCAGGCCTCATTAATTGGGCTTCATTTATGGACCAGCTAGGCCTAATTAATGTAATATTAATTATGTCTTTAGGGCTTATTTTAACCCATATCATTTGCCCCCCAACTTCTAGGAAAACCTTTTCGAGTTTTCATAGAAGTTATATTGATCTTTTTCGAGACTCGGGGTCCTTTTTATCCTTAACCCAGGACTTCATGTACACTAGTGTTTCGCAAGTATTGTTTTGTTGTAAAGTGTGGAGCGAAACCTACAATTTTACTATGACTTTGCCTTATTCGAGGCTATACAATATTTTTCTAATGACTATTGTCATTAAAATTGGCTTTTAAAAGCTTTCGTTTGTCGACTTTAATGCTAGGGCTGATGAGTTTCAATCTTTAATGGTGGCTGTTCTTGTTGTCGGGGACTAACTCGGTCCTAACAAGATGCCTACATACCTTGATGAATATCAAGAATCAAGCCAAAACGTAGTTAGAGTTGCCTACGCGGCTTGTTGCGCCCTCGCGGCGTTGTGACGTATGGAACTGTGTCCAAAAACGTAGTTCTGAGATAAGGGGTCAGACCCTTTATACAGGCATCAGGAGCCTTGTATTTAGAGTAGGGTTAGGAGACTTTGTTACATAATCTGTGATATTAGTACATAAAACAATGTGGGCGTGTGTCAATAACAGATAAGGTGTATGTAAACAGTAAACAAATAAACAACTAAAAATAAGGAGACAAGGAACAAAATCGAGTCCAGTGCGTGACTGTCTCCTTAAAGCGTATTAGCCCTCACCGTATGTGCGAGCGAATTGCTTCCCAGGATAAAACGGTTTGCAGTGAGGCTGTCGAATAGCGTCACTCTCAGCGAGCTTGAGACGAACAAAAGAACGTATGTGCGAGCGAATTGCTTCCCAGGATAAAACGGTTTGCAGTGAGGCTGTCGAATAGCGTCACTCTCAGCGAGCTTGAGACGAACAAAAGAACTATCACCGGAGGAAGAGAAGAGAGATGTGTGTAAGAGAGAATGTATTTTCGAATGAATAATCCTAAGGCTATACACGAGTTTATATAGGCTAGGAAAACTTGTGCGCTACACAATTGCCATAATTAATTAACCGCGTTAATCAATTATATCGGTTGACAATTTCCTTAATTAATTAGTCAAGCTAATTAATTGCATCGGTGGCAATTATGTTGGTGGAAATTTCCTTAATTAATTAGTCAAGCTAATTAATCGCGTCAATGACAAAAAATCCGAATTTAAAAACATAATTGATTTTATCAGATAACTCAAAATCAATGATTTTATCAGATAACTCAAAATCAATGACTTTATCAGATAACTCAAAATCAATGATTTTATCAGATAACTCAAAATCAAAGTCATATATGCAAAAAATCCGAAGTTAAAAATGGAATTGATTTTACCAAATCAATTAACTCACCCATACCATAATTCACTCATATTTTCCAACAATCCCCCACATGGGTGAAATTGATGTTTCGGTAGCATGCACAAGTTAGACTGACACGGAGTTTGGCTTGGTGATAGTTTCTTCGATCAGATATAGCATACGATAGGTAGAGAATGCTCCTTGAACCTTCGCTCGAGTAAGCATACCGACTTTACTGGTAGACAGTAGACGCGAATGTCTTTGAACTGTTCGACCGTTTATGTAAACGATGATATACTTATCACTATATCCTTTCTAATTCGTTCAGCTCTCATGATTATGTCCATTTTGGCCATGGAACATCGTCCTGGTTCTGCAGGAGTTTCTAAAGAATTGTGCCTCGCAATTCTCCTTTGAAGCGGCCCCACTTCTCTCCAACATAGGTGATCTTTGTCTTATAGAGTAACCCGCATTTACTCAACTGAATTTCATGCGCTCAAAACCTTTAACTCCATGTATTCCACGAAAGATCATTAAAGCTCGAAAGCTTACCCTTGTACCATACAGGTCTCACTATTTCTGCATCATAGGAACAGGCCAGGGGTTACCCCCACAGTGATTTGGTCATCATGATTTAGTTGGCCCATTGAACCATGTTCTTGGGACCTCCAGTCAGCAATGGTTGGGTGTCCACCATGACACCGTTAAGCAATAGGCTTAAGGCCCATCCCTCTAGATGATTTGTCAACCAGTTCTCTTGATAACCCTTTGGTTAGCGGATCCGCGATATTATCCTTTGACGGTATAAAGTCAATAGTGATAATTCCGATTGACATTAACTGTCTAATGGAACTATGTCATCGTCTTATGTGACGGGAATTTCCATTATACATCGTGCTCTGTGCTCTGCCAATAGCAGACTGACTATCACAGTGTAGTCCTATTGTAGTCACATGCTTTGGCCCTCTCGAAATATCCTCCAGAAATTGGCGTAAGTATTCAGCCTCTTCAGCGCATTTATCTAACGCCACAAACTCAGCTTCCATTGTGGAATGAGTTATCACCGTTTGTTTTGAGGATTTCCATGATATTGCCGCTCCAGCTAGTGTAAACACATAGCCACTCGTAGACTTTAGTGCTTTCTTGCTAGATATCCAGTTTGCATCAGTATAACCTTCTAATACTGCTGGGATAACTGTCATAATGCAATCCATAGTCTCGAGTTCGCCTTAAGTACCTTAGTACTCGTATGATCGCTTTCCAGTGATCAGCTCCTGGATTACTCGTTAATCTACTCAACTTACTAATTGAGTATGCGATGTCTGGTCTTGTACAACTCATTAAGTACATCAGACTTCCAATTATCCTCGAGTATTCTAACTGGGAAACTCCTACACCTTTATTCTTGGATAGATGCATAGTCAGATCCAAAGGTGTTCTAGCTTTCTCAAAATCATCCTTGAGAAACTTATCAAGAATTTTGTCAACATAATGAGGTTGACTTAGTGCGAGACCCTCAGATGTTCTAGAAATTTGAATCCCTAGAATCACATTTGTTAGTCCCATGTCTTTCATGTCAAATCTTGCTTTTAACATGTCCTTGGTAGATTTGATCACTTTATCATTGCTTCCAGCAATAAGTAGATCATCTACATACAATGTCATCATGACATATCCATTCTCGTTATCCCTATAATAGGCACAATTATCACATTCATTGATCTTAAAGCCGTTAGCCAACACGACTTCATCAAATTTTTCATGCCATTTCATTGGGGCTTGCTTCAAGCCATATAAAGATTTCACCAATCTACAGTCTTTTCTTTCTTGTCCAGGGACCACAAACCCTTCAGGTTGTTCCATATAGATTTCCTCGTCTATATCTCCATTTAGAAAAGCTATTTTCACATCCATTTGATGTACAGTTACATTTCGCATAGCAGCGATAGCAAACATCATCCTTATGGACGTTATTCTCGATACTGGAGAATATGTATCAAAGTATTCAAGGCCATACTGTTGCTTGTATCCTTTGATTACAAGTCTAGCTTTGTACTTATCGATCGTTCCGTCAATTTTCAACTTCTTCTTGAAAACCCACTTGTTACCTAATGGTTTACTACCATTTGGCAAGTCCACTAATTCCCAAGTATGATTCTGTAAAATAGAATCAACTTCACTTTTGATGGCCTCTTTCCACATAGGTCCATCAGGTGATGTTACCGCTTCCTTGTATGTTGTCGGATCACCTTCTTCGAGCAAATAGGTCAGAAATTCTGACCCAAAGGATTTCTCCTTTCTTTGTCTTTTGCTCCTTCTCACTACCCCCACATCTTCGTCTTCACTTTCGGCATTCTCATTATCATCTTCTATAGACTCATGAGTGCGTTTAGACGTTGTAGGGCGTCCAGGATTACAAGGAAATACATTCTCGAAGAATGAGGCCTTCCTTGACTCCATGATCATATTCTTTTGAATATCAGGGATCTTTGATTCATACACAAGAAACGGATATGCAGTACTATGTGGTGGATATCCGACGAAGATACAATCCACAGTCTTTGGACCAATCTTCACCTTCTTAGGTGCTGGGATTAGTACCTTCGCAAGGCACCCCCACACTTTCAGAGTTTGGTAACTTGGTTTCTTTTTCTTAAACATCACATAAGGACTCATATCCTTATTCTTACGAATCATATATTTAAAATATGGTTCGCACTTAAGATGGCTTCCCCCCACATCGACTACGGAAGTCCAGAGATTAGCAACATCACATTCATCACTTCTTTGAGAGTACGATTCTTCCTCTCAGCCACTCCATTTGACTGAGAGGAGTATGGTGCAGTGACCTCATGGATTATACCATGTTGTGAATAGAATTCCCCAAAGGGTTCAACATATTCACCTCCACGATCAGTTCGTATCGTTTTGATTTTCTCTGTTTGTTGTGTCTCAACTTCTTCCTTATGGATTTTAAATTTATCTATAGCCTCGTCTTTGCTTTTAAGCAAGTATACATATCAGTATTGCTTACAATCATCAACGAATGTAATAAAATACTTATTTCCTCCTCTAGTTGGAGCATATTTTAAATCACATATGTCGCTATGTATTAGGTCTAACACTTTGGTGTTTCTTTCAATTTGTTTGAACGATGATCTCGTTAATTTTACCTTAACACAAGTTTCACACTTATGTTTTGAATCGATAGTCAATTTCGGTATGTATTCTTTTACACTTAACCTTCGTAAAGTGTCATAATTTACATGTCCCAATCTAGCATGCCATAAATTAGGAGACTCAAGCAAGTAAGCAGAAGAATTCTTCATTCCATTATTATCCTTAACGGACATTACATTGAGCTTAAACAATCCGTCAACTAAATAGCCCTTGCCTACAAACATACCATTCTTAGACAAAATAACTTTATCTGACTCTATTATAATGCGAAAGCCATGCTTATTCAACAAGGAACCAGACACAAGGTTCTTGCGAATATCAGGCACATAAAGTACATTCTTCAAAGTCAGATGCTTCCCAGAGGTCATCTTCAGAATCACTGTGCCTTCCCCTTCAATGCTAGAAGTTGTTGAATTCCCCATGTAGAGCTTCTCACCAGCATTGGAAGCTATGAGGCTAGAGAAAACCGCCTTATATGAGCAAACATGCCTTGTAGCACCAGTATCAATCCACCATTCCTTTGGATTGGAGCCAACCAGGTTCACTTCAGAGACCGTAACACATAGGTCTATGTCACCCATCTCCTTGGAGATATCATCCATCATGTTTGCTTCCTTTTTCTTGTTGGGCTTCTTGGACTTCCTGCATTCGGAAGACCTATGACCCACTTTATCACAGTTATAGCACTTCCCTTGAAACTTCAATTTCAAAATTCCTCCCTTGGGTGCCAATTTTGCCCCTTTTCCTGAATTGTTCTTCTTGGGCTAAAATTCCACCATGTTTGCCTTTTCAGTGGCAACATTAGTGTTCTTCTCGAATCCCATGTTGTCTTCTTCAATGCGAATTCTAACGATCAGATCCTCCATAGACAACTCATTTCGCTTGTGCTTAAGGTAGTTCTTGAAATCTTTCCAACCAGGTGGCAGCTTTTCAATCACAGCAGCAACTTGGAAAGACTCACTTATGACTATTCCTTCAGAATGAATCTCATGGATGATCAATTGCAATTCTTGCACCTGACTAACCACAGTCTTTGAATCCACCATCTTAAAATCAAGAAAGCGGCCAACAATCCACTTTTTCGCCCCAGCGTCCTCGGTTTTATACTTATGGTCAACAGATTCCCATAAGGCCTTAGCTGTTGACTTCGAGCTATACATGTTATACAACGAGTCAGCCAAACCATTAAGCACATAGTTCCGACAGATATAGTCGGCATGCTTCCAGGCATCAACTGCATACACAGTCTGTGCGTTACTCTCAACAGTGAGCAACGGTGCATCCTCTTTCAGATAGCGATCAAAGTGTAACGTGGTCAGATAGAACAGCATCTTTTGCTGCCACTGTTTGAAGTTCGTACCATTGAACTTCTCAGGTTTCTCAACATGTGCAGCAGGCACAGCAAGAACCGTCGGCACAATAGGTGCAGTAGCCATTTTAGGCACAACAGGCGTCTGTACTACCGATGTTTGCATACCAGTAGATTCGAAACCTCCCATAGTCTGTCCAAATGGAACACTAAACTGTCCAATGACAGTGTGTCCCAAAGGCACATATGTTATAGGCACATGTCCAGTCGATGTCTGACCTCCATAAGGTGTAACCTGTGCGTTAGGGTTATGCAACAACTAGTGACCCCCATCAGGTGTAACCTGTGTGTTGGGATCAACCGAGCTTCCATTGTTTACAGTTTCAATATTCTCCATAGATCTGTTACTCAAAAAACCCAAACAGAGATGTATAAGTCGCAGATATAAATTAATAATACGCTTTAAGATTGTAACACAATCTGTGATATTAGTACATAAAACAACGTGGACGTGTGTGAATAACAGATAAGGTGTATGTAAACAGTAAACAAATAAAAATAAGGAGACAAGGAACAAAACCGAGTCCAGTGCATGACTGTCTCCTTAAAACGTATTAGCCCTCACCATATGTGCGAGCGAATTGCTTCCCAGGATAAAACGGTTTGCAGTGAGGCTGTCGAATAGCGTCACTCTCAGCGAGCTTGAGACAAACAAAAGAACGTATGTGAGAACGAATTGCTTCCCAGGATAAAACGGTTTGCAGTGAGGCTGTCGAATAGCGTTACTCTCAACGAGCTTGAGACGAACAAAAGAACTATCACCGGAGGAAGAGAAGAGAGATGTGTGTAAGCGAGGGTGTATTTTCGAATGAATAATCTTAAGGCTATACACGAGTTTATATAGGCTAGGAAAACTTGTGCGGTACACAATTGCCATATTTAATTAACCGCGTTAATCAATTATATCGGTTGTTAATTTCCTTAATTAATTAGTCAAGCTAATTAATTGCATCAGTGACAATTATGTTGGTGGCAATTTCCTTAATTAATTAGTCAAGCTAATTAATCGCGTCAATGGCAAAAAATCCGAATTTAAAACATAATTGATTTTATCAGATAACTCAAAATCAATGATTTTATCAGATAACTCAAAATCAATGACTTTATCAGATAACTCAAAATCAATGACTTTATCAGATAACTCAAAATCAATGATTTTATCAGGTAACTAAAAATCAAAGTCATATCTGCAAAAAATCTGAAGTTAAAAATATAATTGATTTTACCAAATCAATTAACTCACCCATACCATAATTCACCCATATTTTCCAACAAACTTGGAGGCCAAGTCTCCTTCTTGACGGTGGATAAGTATTGACTTTCTTAGAGGATAAGTCTTCTTCTTGACGGTGAATTAAGAATAATTCTAGATCCTTCCTTGTAGAAGTTATTTTCATATTAGAATCGTTTTTTAAAACGGACTTGTATTGAAACAAGCCTGTACTGGACGTCTCCTAGTACATGTTGTATTTTCAGCCCAAATATTAATTACGAAATTAATATTTGAATAGGGTTTCAGGCCTCATTAATTGGGCTTCATTTATGGACCAACTAGGCCTAATTAATGTAATATTAATTATGTCTTTAGGGCTTATTTTAACCCATATCATTTGCCCCTCAACTTCTAGAAAAACTTTCTCGAGTTTTCATAGAAGTTATATTGATCTTTTTCGAGACTCGGGGTCCTTTTTATCCTAAACCTAGGACTTCATGTACACTAGTGTTTCGCGAGTATCGTTTTGTTGTAAAGTGTTGAGCGAAACCTACAAATTTTCTATGACTTTGCCTTATTCAAGGCTATACAATATTTTTCTAATGACTATTGTCATTAAAATTGGCTTTTAAAAGCTTTCGTTTGTCGACTCTTTTAATGGAGTTAACTTATTGAGAACAACGGTTCTCAACGGTGCTTTGCTCTTGACAATTTCGACACTTTACTTGAGTCATTTATGCATATTTGCATAAATTATTGCTCCAATTGTTAAGGAAATATTCTCATAACTTTCTTTGTATTTTTCCTTATATTTTAGAAATTTTCTTGTACTCACATATATTTTTCTTAATTTTTGATAAATTAATCAAAAATATTCATCCGTGCAATCATGCATAGAAATTATTTTACAAACCATTTCTTATTTTTCGGGCAATTTCCGACACTTCTTACGAATTTTTCGTAAATTTTCTTGTACCTTCGAGTATTTTAAGAAATATTTTGGAATTTATTGAAAAATATTTGAAAAGTGCTAACCAACATATAATATTTTTCAAGATTAAGAAAATAATTTAAAATTTATTTTCTATCTTTTTAGGAATTTTCAGAAATTTTCTGAATTTTTAAACAATATTTTGCTATTTATTAGCAATTTTTAGAGTTTTTCCTTTTTTTAAATGGTAGGGACCATTTTGCAAGTTGCTAGAACTGCAGGTACTAGCTTGCATTTTTACCAGGTGCATAATTACACTTTTGTCACTTCCTACTCGGCCAAGCCTACTCGGTATTAACCTTCCACTTTGTGTGGTCGGCGTGGCCTGGTCGGCAGTCTTCCCGCCCAGTTGGCTGGGTCTGGTCGGTTGGGCCCCTTCATAATTTTTTATAGACAATAATCTATAAATTTTAATATATATATATATATATATATATATATATATAAATATATAAATATATAAAATAATCCATATATTTTATTTTCTTGGTTCCTTATTTGGTTCTTGGTTCTTGGAACCGAGACTTGAACTTTTTAAATTTAATTGGCATACCAGGCTTAATCTTGAATCCTGGTCACGGATACAGGATTGAATCCTAGTCTCGGGTACAAGATTGAATCCTGATCTTCACCTCCTGCTCTTCATGAGATTCATATATATCCTGGTCCAAACTCTCTGATTGGCCGGGATTTGTCTTTTTTCTTTTTTTTCGAAACTTCAGTTCTCTTCTTTCATGCCTTGGTTTTTGATCTAGAAATCATTTCTTGATTCTAAGTTCAAGACTTGTTTCCATTCTTGGTTTCCGTGAACGATATTTTCTTGCCTTGTTGGCATTCAAGGGCTTTTTATTTTTGCCCCTCAACTTCTTGGTTTTTACAAACCTTGTATGTACATGATTCCTTGTCTAAGGGCAAGGTACAGGATTCCTTGTCTAAGGACAAGGTATAGGATTCCTGGTCGGCGGAAGCCTTCCGGTGGTCCTGCTCGGCAGGCCCTAGTCGGCGGAAGCCTTCCAGTGGTTCTGCTCGGCGGGACCTGGTCGGCGGAGTTTTTTTTTTTTTTTTGAGCTTCAAGCCTTTTTCTTGCATTCTTTGTTTCTGATCAAGAACTTGTTTCTTGGTTATAGGTTCAGAACATGTTTTTATTCTTGATTTTCAAGAACTCAAAACGACATTTTCTTGTCTTGTAGGCCATCAAGGGCTTGTTTCTCATTCTTGTTCTTCATGAACTCTTCTCATAACTTGATTTAAATCTTTTGGTCTTCGAAAGATTTAGGTGTGACCTGATCTAAGCCTCCTGGTCTTCCAAAGCTAAGGGTGTAGGATAGTCTTAACATCTTTGTTCTTCGCAAGCTAAGAGTGTAAGCTGGTCTAAACCTTCTGGTCTTCGAAAGCTTTATTTGCCTTCAAAGCTATAAGTTACACCTTGATTCTTGATTTCAAGAATCAAACTTAAACTTCATTGGCTTCCAAGGCTATAGCTTACATCTTGATTCTTGGTTTCAAAACTTAAACTTCGTTGACCTCCAAGGCTATAACTTATATCTTGATTTTTGGTTTCAAGAAACAAACTTAAACTTCGTTGACCTTCAAGGCTATAACTTACATCTTGATTCTTGGTTTCAAGAATCAAACTTAAACTTCGTTGGCCTTCAAGGCTACGATTTGCATCTTGATTCTTGGTTTTAAGAATCAAACTTAAACTTCGTTGGCGTCCAAGGATATAACTTACATCTTGATTCTTGGTTTTAAGAATCAAACTTAAACTTCGTTGGCCTCCAAGGCTATAACTTACATCTTGATTATTGGTTTCAAGAATCAAACTTAAACTTTGTTGGCGTCCAAGGCTATAACTTACTGTTAGGCCGAATACACAATATATAATCAAGTATATGTATGAGAATAACAATAAGAACACTGTTTATGAATAATAAACTGTATGGAATTAAAAACTCCTCTCTCAGTGATGTAAAGTATCACAGAGAGCTTCTAGGTTACAAGAATGATAATTCACGTATTCACATTCCTTTTAGGGTTAACCTATCTGTGTTTATATAGTACACAGCTACATACAATCTTCTAATTGATATTCCTATAAATAAGCTATACAATTAATATCAATCTAGAATTGCTTATGTCTTCTGTTCTGTTTCCTTAGCCATCTCGATATCTCTTTGCTTCTTTCCATCTTCAAAGAATATCGCTTCTAGAATCTTCATTGAATTACACCGACTGCTAAGCAAACTCTGACTGTCAGAGTTTAACAAACTCTGACCAGTCTTCCAGCTAAACTCTGATAGTATCATGATACTTTAAACACTGATAAACAAACATCAGCAATTATATCTAACACTTACATCTTGATTCTTGGTTTTAAGAATTAAACTTAAACTTTGTTGGCCTTCGAGGCTATAATTTGCATCTTTGTTCTTGAACGTGAACTTGGATCCTTGTTTCCAATTGTGAACTTGAATCCTTGTTTCCAATCAGGAACTTGAATCCTTGTTTTCAATCATGAACTTGAATCATTGTTTTGGAACAGGTTTCAATTTTTTGAAAAATACTTTTCCTTTTCTTCTTAATCATTAGTGTTATAATCCCTAATTAGGACTAACACTTGATCTTAATGGCTTCTCAAGCTCAGTTAACCCTATCATTAGGGTTAACCGTTTCATTGCCATCTCAGCTTTAATTTTATTTCGTTTCTTTTGTTTCTTGTTCGAAAGTGTAGTAGTTTTCTCGATTCTAAGTATATTATTCGTTTTTGATTTTGGCTTCTAAGCTTTCTTGTTTTTTCGAGATTCAAGATTTTAATTCTTGACTTAAGATTCATAAGTTGAATCTTGGTCTAAGGTTTCAGAAGTTCAAGTTGAATCCTGGTTTAAGGATACAGGATTCATTTCTGCTCTTCAATCCCCTTCCCTTAGTCCATCAAGGATAATTCGATTAGCCACCGTGGCTTGTCCATTTGCTTGAGGATAAGAAACTGATGTGAAGTTTAACATTATGTCATTCTCTTCACAATATTTTCTGAAATCCTCATTGTTGAACTGACGTCCATTATCCATGACTACGATTCGTGGAAGTCCATATCTGCACATCACACTCTCCTATAGGAATTGTGCTACTTGTTTGGTGTTTATCTTGGATAGGGGTTTAGCCTCAATTCACTTAGAGAAGTAGTCAATCGCCACTATCAAAACCTTCCTTTGTGCACTTGCTACTGGGAATGGTCCGAGTATGTCTATTCCTCACATGGCAAACGGGATAGGTCAATTAACAGATGTTAACATCTCAGGTGGTTGTCTTAAAATAAGGGGCAAGTTTCTGGCACCATTCACATTTTTTCACATATTCTTTCGCATCAGCAAGCATGTATGGCCAATAGAAGCATAGACGGGTGATTTTATGAGCAAGGACCTTGCCCCCCCAAGTGTTGCCCACAAATCCCCTCATGAACTTCTTTCAAGGCTAACTCCACCTCCTGAGGTCTTAAACACACTTCAAGTAGGTGTTTTGGTAAAATTTTGTAGGATTAATAGCTAAGTCTAAACAATTCTAATGCTGATGGACGAGTAAAAATGTAAATTGACAAGTACAAAAAATTAAAGAAAAGAACAAGGACACAAACAATTTTGGTGACGCGGAAAACCTCTTGTAAAAGGTAAAAAACCGCGGGTGGGTATGTCCCAACCAAATGATCCTCTAGAATATGTTAAATAATGGTTACAAGTGAGAAAAAATACAATGCAAGTACAAAATAGCCTATCTGTCTAGTACTATTTGTACCCGTCGGACGACTGCAAAGGAAATTGTTTAGTAGAAGAAGTGTAATCAAGTGAGGAGTGTGTAATTGTGTTGTTTTTGGACTCAAATGTGTATATATATCTATATCACCGCGTTTTCCCATTGCTATTTCTCAGGTACCAACTTTGAAGATCGTGCCTATCTTTTAGGAGGAGGTTCCCATCTTATCTCCTGATTTTTAGGACAGTTGGTCGATGAGTAGACTTGGTCTTTAGCTGTTCCACACCTGTCAATGTAATTTTTAGTCGTCAAGTGTAATTTAGTTCATATTTGACCGGGTCAACGTAAGACTTAGTTAATTTGAATGTTGTAAGTAATATCTCTTGATTTTTAGGACACTTGGTCGATGAGTAGACTTGGTCTTTAGCTGTTCCGCACCTGTCAATGTTATTTTTAGTCGTCAAGTATAATTTAGTTCATATTTGACCGGGTCAACGTAAGACTTAGTTAATTTGAATGTTGTAAGTAATATAGAGTCACTTTGTAGCTATATACAGTTGTTTGTTGTATATATCTTCGTGTCAAGACGTAGTTGTTGATATCTTTTCTTCATGTCGTAGTGTATCTGTCTTTAGTATTTCTTCCTGTCATCGACATGTCTATCCGTCAGTGTTAATGTCGACATGTGAAAAATCTGGTCCCAAAAATTGCCCCTAATTTTATTGGGTGGAGACATGCATCCAATGAAATTAATTTTGATAACTTGGATATCATTAATGACGGTGGTTGGAAGAATGAGTTCTTCTTTGTTGAAAAAGAGTCTTTGGATGAAGCTGGAGCTTATCTTCATGAATAATGGAATAGTGAAGGTATTGTTCTTCTTGCATGTGTCTATTATTTGTGTTTTTGTTGTCGTAGACAATATGTTTGACAATTTTCCCGAATTGCGTATACGTCCCCTTTTTGCATTATTCTTCGTAGTCAACCACATTAAAAAATTGTGTAAGTCTCGTATGATAGTATATCATCGACTTGTTGTTTGTAGTGTCCTGATATGTTGTAGCTGTAATGTCATTTATGTTATTGTCAATTCGACAAGATTATGCCCTCGTGTTAAACTGTTGTCATGACAAATACTTCAAGTGTTGTCAAGTTGAATGTTGAATGTAGATGTACTGGTTGTTGATGTAATTAGATGTAGATGATAGTCGATAGTCGTACGAAATTGCATCCAAGTTGTTGTCATATTGTGATATATATTTATTATGATATAGCAAATTGCTTTGCTATTGTGATGTTGTCTGTAGATGTTTCTTTTGTCACAAATTGCCATCGTCATGTCCATTGCTTTACTCGTGTAATTTTGGTCGTGTTTCCAGATTGTGACATTGATAATGTTGAAGACGAGATTGCTTCCAAGGAGCTTGTTTTCGAGATTCTTGCTTTTCCAGTCGAGGACAGGTTGTGGCCTAACTGTTTGGGTCGTCATATCAGCAATACTTCGAATGTTATTGTTGATAATTGCTCTGGAAAGCTTGGCAAATCAGTTGCCAAGTATGAAGCTAGTTGTGAAAAAAGTGATGATGTGAGGACAAGGAGTAAGCAAATTGTTGGTGTCAAGCTTGATAATCATGTCCAAAGTGTGTCTTCTGAATCAAAGGACAGCCCTAAGACTGAGGTATTGAATTGAGCTCTGGACGAAAGTACACCAAAGGTACATGTCGAGTACTTTCATTCATATGTTGGGGCACATGTTTTTTCTTGTTGACGTTATTGGCAATTGAACCGTTTGTCCTTATTGTAGACTTCAAGCTTCCCGTGATTCAAGCTTTGACATTGTCAAGTAAGGATTTGTTTAAGAAACGCACTTGTGAAGACAAGTCGAGTGAAACTGAGGCGTTTAAGGCTTCCCATGTCGCTACTCCTGGTGTTAGTCCACCTACCAAGAGAGTGAAGATTGCTATGCCCTTGGTCCATCTGAAGTCAAAGTTGAGAGGTTTGGTTCTGACTTGGCACATAGGTATAGTGTTAGTTCCAGGCTAGTTGCGTTTGCTCGTATGATAGATGACATGTTGATTTCTCAAACTGTTGACGGTCATGGTAATAAAACCATGGACCAAGTGTTGGTTGAAGCAGTAGAAAATAACTTTCATGTACGTGTGTGATCATTGTATCTACTCATTGTGTGTTTATTTTCGTATGTTGTTGAGACCAACTTGATCGTTTATACTCGATGTTGTCGTATGTGTATAGGCTCAACAAGCCCTTCTGTTATCTCGTCAAGTACATCAGGCTGATTTGAAGAAAATCATGGCCCTTAGAGCAGAACATGGTGCATGTGTAAAGAAGATAAGAATGCTCGAAAAGGATTCATATTTGCACTCGAAGGCTGCTACTAATGTGCAAAAGGAGTTCGACGAGTTTACTGAGAAAGTTCAGGCATTGGAGAACAAGTTGTTTGAGGACGCCAAGGTTGCTGCTACTCAACAAATCATGCATACATAAGCTGAAATGATGCTAAAGTATAAACGTGGTGAGTGGAATATTTGGGATGTTGATGAGACTATGAAGATCTACAACGAGACCTATCCAGATGATGCATTCCTGTTGAACGAGGCTGATGGTGATGATGGTGACGACGAGTACTTCTTTATTTGTCGTAAATTTTATGACTTTGTCTTCATAGTCCTTAGAATGTTTTTCTTTGAACTATTTATGCTTGAATATTGTTTTTTGTCGTTGGAATATTCCTTCATGTTTCATTTTCTAAGCGGGGAACGCGTAGGATTTGAATTTGTAATACTTGGTACTTTGTTTGAATATTTTTCGTAGCTTGATGCGTATCCTTGATGTGTTGAGTTGTTAAACTCGTTCATTTTGCATATATATTTGTGGTATGACTTCATGCCCCTTGTAGATGTAGTCACTTGCATAATTGTGTGTGTTGCATAGAAGTCTCGTGTGTCAGTAGTTATGTTTGACCAATGTGACATGTGTATTTTTGTATGTCTACTCGCTTGAGATAAGTTGTCGTCCAACTTTGTAGTTTGTAGTCCATAATTTGGAGTATACTTGTTGAAAATGTTAGTAATTCATGTTGTAGAAACATGAAATGTATTGTAAGAATGTGTACTTCGTGATTACAATATGCAATTTGTAGATGTCATACATGACTTGTCATTGTAATATGTAACTCTTCGTGAATCTATCACATACTATTGACATATTGAGTTGTACAACTCATCCCTTTGCTTTTGTAGTTGTAGTATGATTATGATTCTTGTAGGTGCCTTCTAACGTTTGTGAGATGTCGTAAGTGGACTTGTCATCTTTGTGTGTACCTTTATATGTGTCAATTTGCTTGAAACAGTTTGTTGACAGGTTCGTTTGGCCCTATAATTTGGAGTGATTGTACTCATAAAAAATGAAAGTGTAATCATATATAATACATTGTGTCCATATAATGTGTTGTAGACAGGATGTGTAACTTGTAAGATGTAACTTGTAATTGCAGTATGGAATTCATCGTTATATTGTCATTATAATACGCGACATGTAGTCGAGATTTGTGATTGTAATATACATGAATTCTTGAGTCCAAATGTCATAATGTCAAAGATGTCGGGAGTCTAATGTCATGAGACACGCGTGCCACGATCATAATACTTGATTCATAAGTGTAGCTCGTAAGTTGTAATTGTTTTAGTCTTGTAGTTGAAATATGTTGATGGATACACGAAGCGTGTAATCATGAAATGTACCTATAATGTGTGATATATGTTCGAGATTCGTGAGTGTGACACGTATTATGTCAATGTAACTTGTAGTCATAAAATGAGACATGTCGTAGACTTGTTATGTATAACATGTCGTAGAAACGTGTAATTTATAATCATAGTATGTCAAGATGACTTATGATTCGTAGAATTCTAAGGAGGCTTGTAATGTAAATGCCAATGTGGCTTGTAGTTTGTAAAATGTAACATGTTATGTAACACGTGTGTTTCTCGTCGTGTGTCCATGTGATATGTGAATTGCAATATGTAATGTATCAATGTGACATGTAATTTGTAATATGTCATATCATATGTCATTGTGACATGCAAATTGTAATATGTTGTATGTCAAATGTTATTGTAATATTTATTTGCGTAAGTGGTATGTAATGTACTCATCACATGTAATTTGTTACTTGAATATGTCACTTGTAACTTGTAATTTTGTATATTTATTTTTGTGAGTGCATGCACTACATTAGGTCGCTAAAAGGCCTTCCCCTCTTGAAACAATTCCTATTTATCGTTGTATTCATAATGTAATAACGGGTTCGTTGCCCTTCGACGTTCATCCCTATTATTTGAGTAAATTGTAATTGTCTTAAGATTTTTGTCATATATAGGGTGTTGCCCCTTGTCATTGTAATGGGTGTTGCCCCATGTCATTATTGTCCAGACATGTTATTGTATAGGACATGTTGTAATGAAACATGTAGTATGATGCAAATTATTTAACTAAATGCAATGTGTAAATGACATGTAATAACTTTAACATATGTGCAAGGACATTGTCGAAGCAATTAAGTATGTAAGACGATCAAAGTTCATGATATGTAAGGGACACATATAATTAAGCATGTTCTTACATAATTCACATAAGAGCATATAATTTTCAAAGAAAGCATCATATATTATTGTAGAAACATATTGTCACGAAAATTATTGAAAAGCAAAGGTTTAGGGAGTAAATAGAAAGTACACCTTACAGGTCTTCAAGTGAATTGCATTCCAACTTCTTGGAACTTGCTCTCCGTCCATTGACGATAAGCACCTCATCCAACTATTTCGTTGATCATGTATGATCCTTCCCATGTAGTAGTAAACTTCCCAGCATTCACACCAAGTGTATTTGGGAAGAACTTCCTTAGTCCGAGGTCGCCTTGTTGTAATTTCTTAATTTGGACATTTTTGTAGTAGATTTTTGACACTTGTTGTTGGTACAAGGACAATTTCCTCAATTGTGTCCAAATTATGAAGAATTTTTTCTTTGACAAATATCACATTTCTCGGCGATGTGATGATTTGAAAGCGTGTAGGATTGGGATGTTAGACATATTGAGATATTTGAACATTGCCCCAAGACCAACTAAGGTGTCAACTTGTGTATTAGATTCTCTTTGAACTTGTCGTGTGTTGAGTGTATGAAATTCAACTTTTAAACCTTTAACCACCTGCTAGCATTTTGTCATTTTCTGTTGTGTAAGAACCATTGACAAGATTCACAATAAGTAATGACTCACAATTAAGTTGTATGTTATCAACTTTCAAATCTCTTGCAGTTGTCAAGCCAATAATCAACGTCTCATATATGGTCTCGTTGTTTGTTATCTTGAAATCATAACAGATAGAATATGCTATTATGTCCCCTTGTGGCGATTTTAGGACAAGTCCCAATCTCGTCCCGTTGACATTCGAAGTATCATCCGTGTACAAAGATCAAAAGTCTTGATGTGTACTTATACTCATTGCTTATAACTTAGTTGGTGTTCATTTGAAGCATCACCTCGTCGTCCATATGAGACAAAAGACTTGGACTAAAATCAGCCACAAAATCTGTCATTGCTTATAACTTAGTTGGTGTTCGTTGCTCATACGTGGTGTTGTAAGTGCTCAAGATGATAAGACACTTTGTAATTCATCCCGACGACTTCTATACATCCTTGACGGATGTGAAGATGTTACATTATGTTAGGCCAAATGGCATGGCCATGTAATGATAGATACCTATGTATGTTATGATTGTCGTCTTCTCTTTATCTGGAGTTGTAATTGGATTTGATTAAAACCACTAGACGTGTTTTGAAATGTCAAAAGTACATACCCCTTGTCACCAAGCTGACTTCAACCAATTTTTTTGGACCTGTCATGACGACTTGTAGGTGTTTTGGTTGTTGTTGTTGTTATTGTTGTTGTTGTGTTGTCGGTTTGAGACATGTCTTGTAACATTCTCTTGTCAAATCTTGATCCCTAAGGTTTTGTTGTACTTCCCAAGGTGTTGGTAATTTTTTCATTTGATGGTACATAGACGACACTGCTTTCAATTCGTGTATCCAAGGTCGTCCAAGTATCAAGTTGTATGTTGACAAGCACTCAATTAGAAGGAACTTCTGTAATAGATTAACACATTGTGTGTAGGTGGGAAGAGAGATCTCCCATATTATTCTCTTAGTTTTATTCTTGTCGTCAGGTTGAATGTCATTCCTCAAGTAATTTTTGAGATGCCCTGTCCAACTCGTTGTATTGTGTGTCGCTCGTCAAGTAGCTGGTTTGAAGACATATATGATTGTGACGTTGGACAGATTGGGATTTCTGAACTTTTCCCCTATATCAACCAAGATGTCAGCCTATGTGTCGGATTCTTCTCTCACTTAGACATCAATGACGACAAGTTTTGTGACTGACAAGTACGCGTAGAGGGTCTCCCCGGGTGTCGGCTTGGACAGTAATGGAGAAGTGGACAAGTATATTTTTTTGTTTGGTTGTGAAAAAGCTTCTTCATGTTGTTATGTCCAATGAAAATCTTTATTTCTGTGTAACACGCCGTAAAATAGCTTGTACTTTTCCGACGACTTGGAAACGAACCTGTTCAAGGCAGCTACACGTCCCGTCAAACTTTGTACGTCCTTGATGGATGTTGGAGATGTCAGCTCAAAAATTGAATTTGTTTGTTCAGGGCTTCCATCTATATATCTTCTCGTCCGCCTCTAGAGTAGGGTTTGTAATCCCTTGTTTTTCTTTATGTCTTCTTTCTATGGGGATGATAATAGTTGTCAACGTCTTCTCTCTTGTCTTCTTCAAGTCTGATTTGTGGCATAGTTTTGGCCTGCTCATCGTCCATTGTTCTGTAGGGATGTTTTGTCAATTCGTCGTAAAGGGGTGAGTCCCTTATCTGTCATCGTCGGAATGCCTCTATTGTCGTCGACATGTCATATCCACTTATTGTCACTTCTTCCCTGTTGGACCTTGATAGGTACTCCCTTGGAGGTTTCCTTTACATCTGGACAACATGATATAGGTCACTAGTCATCTTTTCAGAATGTCTGCTGATTGCATATTGTAAATTGAAGGTGTCGACGACATCTGCGGACGAGTTGATCAACCCGTCGGGCAGTGACACAAACCATTGTAATGTTGGACCTGTCAATGTAACTCCAAAACCTTTACACATACATGGTTCCCGTAATTCTTTAGGGACTGGAATCGTGAACATATGTTGTTTGTATTGGCAACATGCTCTTGTGGTTACGTTATGATGTCATACATCTTCATGTCAGGTACCGAGAACCTTCTCGGTATGTCAACCAGGGTGATGTCGTCTAAAAATGGTGAATCTGTGTAGCTTATAGATTCTGCTTTTTCCAAGGGCTAAGGAACACCTGGAATTTGTTCAATCATTTCTCTCATTTCTTGTAATTCATTTTGCACGTTGACGAGTAGGTGTTTTTGTGACCTTGAACACTGATTTCCCGATTTTTTGCGTGGTTTGTCACATTTACTTTTCTCCTTGTATGTTGTGTAACGCCGTTGTTCTTTCTTCGTTCTCCCTTTCTTTATTGTGTCAACCTTTTCAAGGCATGTGAGAGGAATGTCCTTTTCGTTCGATTGTCGTTCATCATAGATTTCATCCATGTCCGATCGTCACACCACACAAGGTATAGTCTTTTGCTTGTCATTTTGGATGATTTAACAGAACCCAACTCCGCCTTAAGTGTTTCATTCCCAGAACTTAGGTTATCCATCTTGTATTGTAGCTTTTTAATGGTCAAAACCATGTCATTGTCGTGGTCATTTGCGGTGTTGTCTCCTTATTTGGAGCCTTTGTCGTATTGAGGATCTCCCTCCATTGTTGTAGAAATTGTATAGTTTCTTAGATAATTTCCCATAGACGGCACCAAATTGTTTTGGTAAAATTTTGTAGGGTTAATAGCTAAGTCTAAACAATTCTAATGCTGATGGACGAGTAGAAATGTAAATTGACAAGTACACAAAAGTAAAGAAAAGAATGATAACACAAACAATTTTGGTGACGCGAAAACCCCCTTGTAAAAGGTTAAAAACCGTGGATGGGTATGTCCCAACCAAATGATCCACTAGAATATGTTAAATAATGGTTACAAGTGAGAAAAAATACAATACAAGTACAAAATAGCCTATCTGTTTAGTAATATTTGTACCCGCCGGACGATTGCAGAGGAAATTGTATAGTAGAAGAAGTGTAATCAAGTGAGGAGTGTGTAATTGTGTTGTTTTTGGACTCAAATGTGTATATATATCTGTATCACCACGTTTTCCCATTGCTATTTATCAGGTACCAACTTTGAAGATCGTGCCTATCTTTTAGGAGGAGGTTCCCATCTTATCTCCTGATTTTTAGGACAGTTGGCCGATGAGTAGACTTGGTCTTCAGCTGTTCCGCACCCGTCAATGTAATTTCTAGTCGTCAAGTGTAATTTAGTTCCTATTTGACCGGGTCAACGTAAGACTTAGTCAATTTGAATGTTGTAAGTAATATAGAGTCACTTTGTAGCTATATACAGTTTTTTGTTGTATATATCTTCGTGTCAAGACGTAGTTGTTGATGGATAACAGATTTTATCTCATTAATAATCTTCATGTCGTAGTGTATCTGTCTTTAGTATTTCTTTCTGTCATCGACATGTCTATCCGTCAGTGTTAATGTCGACATGTGAAAAATCTGGTCCCAAAAGTAGAGGATAACAAAACATTTCTTGTATAAAATCCCTTCTGTTAAGGCATACATCAATGCTATTACTGTCAACTTTCGTGCCTCCAAGGCATTGCTAGGTAACCAACTAGTTTTCAAGTGTGCTTTGATAGGATCTATCCAGCAGCTACCAATATCTATGGGTGCTATCAATTTTTCGTTGATGCTTGGGGTCTTCAAGACTTGGAAGTATACACTCTCAGCATAGTTTTCTATTTCAGAATAAGCGAATTTAGACAAGGCGTCAACCTTCATGTTTTCTTCTCTAGGAATGTGCTCCACATAGCATTCATCAAATTGAGTGCTTTCAAAAGCTTTAAATATCTAGCCATGGTTTTATTGAAGGGTTTCGAGCACATATACGCAACGGAAAACGTAAAAATAAATCAAAATTCGAAACCCCTCCGCAGGATCCATGCGAAAAACAAAAGATTTAATTCGGAGATTAGTGTTTTACCTTAAAACGCTTTAACAATTCATCAATGGAAGATTAATGGAGATCCAAAGCTTGTTCAATCACCATGTATCCCGCTCTCGCGATCTACACTCTACGTTATCCACACGAACGCTTTTCTTGAAGGATTGATGTGTACTAGCACCCGAAAATTGCTTCTTTCTCTCTCTCTTTTCTTGCTCTCATAAGCGGCTAGGGTTTTAATATAAAAACGTTTTTCATTAATAAAATCAGCCCCTTTTGAGAGTTTATATAGAGAGGAATAAGCTTTATTAATTATAATCCAATTATAATTAATACTAATCCGAAATTTCAATTTATTATTTAATTAAGTCTCACTTAATTAATTAATAACTTATTTCAGAATTAGTTTAAGTAATTCCCTTTCTATTTAATTAAGTAATTAAGTCATACTTAATTAATATTATAAATAGAATGAATTACTTATTTAATTTAAATTCATTATTTAAATTATTTCTCCTTCAAGCATTCTTTGTGTGTGACCCTGTAGGTTATTATTACGTTGGCAGCAATTTTAATAACTAATTAAAATTGTAAACAATGAGCGGCATCTAGTAATACATCATTGTTACCCAAGTAATAATAATTAAATCGGTGATTCGATTAAGCCTTTTGTGAATAATGTTCCATGTAATATAATCTCTTTAACCTTAATATTATAGATTAAACTCGAGGCATGTAATGTGTCATCCTCTTCATAATTTAATCTTAGTTTTCTTGATCGATGAGTAGACTATTAAATCAAATCAAAATTTGAGCACGACCGTGCATTTCTTAGTCTCACTCAAACAAGAGGCCAATAATATCGCTCTCAAAATTAGGAGGGTTAAATCCCATCTAGATCATTCATATTTCTCATACGATTCATAATATACCCAATGTCCACTTTTATCATCACCCGGTCAAAGGTAACTTTTAATGTAATCAAAGTATATTAATTCTCGTATAAAAATATAATGATTTCAGGTCTAAGGATCATTACACCATTATCACAGTGAGAATTACTTATGACACTATTAACATGTGTAATATCACGGCGGGTCAATCCAGTGTCATGTACTCTTACATGCACCTATGTTTTGACTTTAGTATCACTATACCTATGACCAATGAGATGTGGTCATCAGTCAACAAACATATTAGTCTCTGTGCATTATTATTGTCCTTAATAATAACACTCGACTATGGATATTTAGGAATAACGATACTATTCATATAATCTCATTTTTAAGTAACATACTTAAAAATATCGAATACGTATCATAATTTCAGGAACATTTATTATGCTAACATTTATAACGCAGTAAATAAAGACATAATAAAATAATAAAAATAATCAATAAAACATAATTTATAATAATAAAATGTTTTTTTTAAACATAAAAGTAATGTCTCTAGAGCACTAATACTAACATTTATCTCTAGCCTCAAATTCTCCTTTTACTTGTGATATTACCATTCTTGAATCTCCACATACTTTAAGAGTCTTGACTCTCAAGGCCCCAGCCAAGCTTAGGCCGGCTATCAAGGCTTCATACATCTATCGGGACTTTGTAGCACCAGACCTGTTCTTCTTGATTTTGTTTTTGATGCCGCATCAAAATAGAGCACCCAATAATCCGTGAGTATCGTCTCTCCATCTCTTCATCTTGCTTTTCAGTCTTTTTGCCCTCCAAGGGTGCTACTTCCTGCCCCCCGACTTCTTGGTTGATGATGGTACATTCAACCATGAAGTCATCAAGTGTCTGTGCTTTTATGCCCGTTCCAGGCTTGTAGTTAGTGTCAAATTCTCCCAACTCAACTGCCCACTTGATCAATCTCCCACTAACCTTTGTGCTGTGTAGGATATTTCTTAATGGTTGATCATTGAGGACTTCAATCTTGTGCACCTGGAAGTATGGGCATAACTTTCTTGAAGCCATGATCAGAGCCAACACGAACTTTTTTATAAGTGAGTAGTTCACTTCTGCTCCTTGCAAAATCTTGCTCACATAGTAGATGGGTTTCTGAACCTTCAACTCTTCTTCAACCAAGACAACTCCCAAGGTAGTATATGAAACTGCCAAGTATATATAGAGTGTCTCTCCGGGTTTTGGTTTTGCCAACAATGGTGCTTCAGTCATGTATTTTTTCAAGGACTCAAAGGCTTCTTGGCTTTCCGGTGTCCATTCAAAATCCTTCAACTTTTTCAAGGCTTTCAAGAAGGGCAAGCACTTCTCTTCAGATTTGGAGATGAATCTCCCCAATGCTGCCACTCTCCCAGTAAGTTTCTGAACATCCTTGACGGAACGTGGTGGTTCCATATCTAGAATTACTTTAATCTTGTCGGGGTTTGCTTCAATTCCTCGTTTTGAGACCATCAGACCCAAGAACTTTCCTGATCCCACGCCGAAGGTGCACTTAGCGGGATTTAACATCATCTTATGGTGTCTCAGCACTTCAAATGCCTCTCGAAGGTGCTCTATATGATCGTCCTTATCGAGGCTTTTGACCAACATGTCATCTACATAAACCTCCATGGTCTTGCTAATGAGGTGTTCGAAGATCTTGTTCACCAATCTTTGGTATGTGGCACCTGGATTCTTGAGTCCAAACGCCACGACCAAGTACCAATAAACACCAAAGTCAGTGATGAATGATACCTTGGGGATGTCGTCCCTGTACATCTTGATTTGATTATACCCGTTGAAGCCATCCATAAAGCTTAACATCGCATGCCCTGCAGTGGCATCTATCAACATATCAATTCTTGGTAGGGGGGAAATAGTCCTTAGGGCAAGCGTCATTCAAATCCGTGAAGTATACACACATTCTCCGCTTCCCATTGGCTTTCTTGACCATTACCGGGTTTGCCAACCATTCGGGGAATTGAATCTCTTCTATAAATCCTTCCTCCAAGAGCTTATCTACCTCTTGCTTTATGGCCTCTTATCTTTCGGGAGCAAAATTCCTCTTCTTTTTGCTTTACCGTCTTTCTTTCTGGATCCACATTTAACTTGTGGGTTATCAATTGGGGATCAATCCCTGGCATGTCAGTTGCTGTCCAAGCAAAAACATCTTCGTTTTCCTGGAGAAAATATGTAATCTTGCCTTTCAAGGGTTCAGGCAATGGTTCTCCAATATAAGTAACTTTCTCTGGTTCACCCGGAACTAAGAGGATAAGAATTAAATCCTCAGCCGGTTTTCCCCTCCTTTCTTCATCATCCCTTGAATCCATATCTTCGATTGGGAGAACCTGTCCCCTGACTCCATCAGGTCTTAACGCAGCTACATAGCAACTTCTAGCCATCTTTTGATCTCCTCGTTCTTCTCCAACCCCGTTCCTTGTAGGGAACTTGATTTTCAAGTGGTAAGTTGAGGCAACAGCCTTGAAGGCATGTCCTTCCAAGAATCGCATTGTAAGTTGAGGTTGCCTTTATCACCAAGAAGTTCAACATTTGAGTTGCTATTTTCGAGCCTTGTTCAATTGTCATAGGGAGCTGAATAGTTCCTTCCACTTTAGATTCAACTCCGTTGAACCCATATATGAGCATGTTCGAAGGAGTCAGTTGTGAGTTAGTGTATCCCATCTTGATGAAGGCATCATGGAACAAGATGTCCACGGAAGCTCCATTATCTACCAAAACCCTTTTGGTTTCAGAGTTGCCTATCATAGGTATGATGACCAGCGGGTCGTCGTGAGGAAATTTTACTCCCTCAAGGTCAAAATCATCAAAGCTAATGGCAACTTCTGTCTTGGCACATTTCGGTGCTTCTCCTACAACAGTCATTACTTCTCTGGCATAAGCTTTTCTCGAGTTTTGGGAGGACCTAGCAGCAGTTGGACCTCCAAATATCATGTTTATAACAAGATCTCGGGATTTAGGATTACGATCTTGATCGTTATCTCTTCTATCATAGTCCCTCTTCTCATAGTTTCCTCGTTGATTTCCTCGATTCCCATCCTTAGTGAACTTATCCAGTTTTTCTCTTCGGATTAAGAACTCAATATCATCTTTCAGTTGTCTACAATCGTCGGTGTCATGACCGACTTCTTTATGAAACCAACAGAATTGGTTTTTGTTTCTCTTTTCCATGTCAGATCTTAGTGGCTTCGGCCATCGGAGATCTTTGTCCTTCTCAATGTCCATCAGGATTTGACTCCTACGAGTATTCAACCTTGCATACTCCGTGTATCTTTGTCCAGGATTATTCTTCTTGGAAGGAGAATCATAATCCTTAGTTGTTCTGGGATACTTGTCCCTTTCATCATACTCTTGAGCTTCTTTTCTCTTCTTTCCCTTTCCGTTTGCCCCAACAGTGGGTTCATATTTCCTCATGCTTTTCTCAGACTTGATATACTTTCCAGCCCTGTCTTGTAGCTTCAACATGCTTTCGGGCGGATACTTTGCCAATGATCTCTTAAAGTGGTCGTTAGTGGTTCCTTGTTGCAGGGCTATCATAGCTACTTTGTCTTCTAGATCCGGGACTTTCAAAGCCTCTCTGGTGAATCGATTTATGCAGTCCCTCAAGGATTCATTATTACCTTGTTGAATACTCATGAGATAGGCTGAACTTTTCTCGTGAACTCTCCCACTAACAAACTGATTGATAAACGCCTTGCTTAATTCTTTAAAGGATCCAATTGAATTGGGAGGAAGACTACTATACCAACGTTGAGCCATCCCCGCAAGGGTTTGCTGCAACATCAGTGCAGTAGAGAAAGTTCTCACATGATTAACGGGATCTCCCGTTCCATCATAAGCTTTGATGGTTGACATCTTAAATTTTCTGGATATATGAACCTTCATGATATCCTGAGTAAAGGGTGGTGTAGGATCATCAGGATCTCCTAAGGGTAGCAACACAGTAGGGTCACCCTTTGGGGTCTTAGCCCTCTTGGTTCTCCTTGGTATGGGATCAAGATTTATTACCGGAACTCTTCCGGTTGATTTGTCCCTTGCTCTAGCTGCCTCCTCCTCTGCCAAAACCTTTTTAAGCCTTGCAGCCTCAGCCTCATGTGCTGCAATCTTGTCCTTAGTAGTATGGGGTTGTTCATGATTTCCTCGGAAAGAACGTCTCCTTCTTGGAGCCATGTCCCTTTCATCATCAGATGTTTAATCCTCGTCCTCAGTCTAAGGACCAGAGAAGTCTCGAATCAAGGGAGTTTGTTGAGTTCGAGTTTGTTGATTCTGGGGTCCCAGACCTTGGATATAAGGGGGCACATATGCCTCATAGTATAGTAGATTGAAACCACTGTTCCCAACTGCGGGTCGAGATGTCATGCCATAAGATGACATACCAAGAGTCTGATTCGTGTATTGAGGGAGATCGGTGGTATGGAGTTGAAGGCCACGTGGTACATTCAAAAGCACTTGAGAGGTTGGGATTGGTTGTTGGAGAGTAGTTTTCTGAGTATGAGGATGAGATCCATGAACCACCATCTCTAGGGGATTCGTTCCTTGAACTGAGATTGGGACTTCTGGTCCTTGACTAGTGGTGAGGGGGATGTTCGCCCCTTGAGTTTCAGTAGTTGGCGGTGGTTGGCTTCCTGTTCCATGAGCCTCTGTTTGAGAGGTGATAGGAAGCCCTTCAGAGATTTGTGGATCTCGAATTGTTCTCTGTGTGTCTACCATGGTTGATGTTGTCTTCCCACAGACGGTGCCAAATGTTGTGCAATAAAAACTAGGTGTTCAAATCGCTGCTAGGGTTACGTGACTTTAATGCTAGGGTTGATGAGTTTCAAACTTTAATGGTGGCTGCTCTTGTTGTCGGGGACTAACTCGGTCCTAAAAAGATGCCTACGTACCTTGATGAGAATCAAGCCAAGACGTAGTTCTAGAGTTGCCTACGCGGCTTGTTGCGCCCTCGCAGCGTTGTGACGTATGGAGCTGTGTCCAAAAACGTAGTTCTGAGATGAGGGTCATGCCCTTTATATATGTATCAGGAGCCTTGTATTTAGAATAGGGTTAGGAGATTTGGAGGCCAAGTCTCCTTCTTGACGGTGGATAAGTATTGACTTTCTTAGAGGATAAGTCTTCTTCTTGACGATGAATTAGGATTAATTCTAGATCCTTCAGGACTCGTTGTTTAAAACAGACTTGTTTTGAAACAAGCATGTACTGGACGTTTCCTAGTACATGTTGTATTTTCAGCCCAAATAAGGGTTTCAGACCTCATTAATTGGACTTCATTTATGGACCAGCTAAGCCTAATTACTGTAATATTAATTATGTCTTTAGGGCTTATTTAAACCCATATCATTACTTTTTAAAGTAAGTTCTAGTATATATATGTATATATTAAGTATTATAAATTTGTAAAATAACTAAATCCATTAAAATAAATTATATCGTATTATATAATAAGAATGAAAGCGAAAATAATATAGTACTACCGTAGATCAGGTTCGATTCATATCTAAGATATATTGAATAAAAAATTATTGTACAACTATACGTTTATATATACTATTTTATAATAACCGAAATATTTAAAATTTTGGTTTTTGATTTTCATTCTAACTAATAAATAATAAAATAATAAAAATAATAGTAAAATTGTCTTTTCTAATTAAAACACGTTATTTTTTAACTAAAACATATTATCTCTTATAAACACACCTAAAAACTAATTACACAATATCTTAATATTGTCTTTTTTTAATTAAATATTTTTATCATATTGAATTGTTTCCAGAAATATTCTTTAAATTAAGAGCATTTCTAATGTTTTTTTACTCTTAGTGAAAATTTATATAAATTATTAATTTGACACATCATTCAACAAATTTTACGTAATTATTATTTTACCTAATCTTTTACATAAGGCAGCCGAAGATACTCGAATACTCTGTTTCACAACACAACAAAGAAACAGAAAGGGTGAAGGTAGGCAATTTTCCATTCTTTCGTAATCTTTCAAAATATGTAAAGGAAAATTTTGGACACAATTATGTATAGATTTTTTTTCTTCATATTTTATAGCTTTATTTTCTTTGTTTTACAAAATACTATTTAGGAACAAGTGAATTATGTAATTAACTAATTTAATTTCTTCTTTTTCTTTCTTCAAAAAGTTCAGGAAACACAGGATTAGGGTGCTTAGTTGATGCAAAATGTGTTTACTCCTGCTGAAGCCTATAGTGGATACATCTCCTTCAAGTGCCAGATTTTTATTCCAATGTATCTTATTTTGTGAATGATGATTTCCACATGCATGTGAAGGTCAATTCATGTAAAATGTGTCGTCGTTGATGAAATTAACCTAATTTGAATGATTTGACGGGTGAAAGTCTATATCATTTTTTAAATTAAAATTTAGTTGACTTTAAACTTGTTTAATGCTATATGTTTAATTGTTTTTTTAACCTTTTTTAATATTATAAATAAAACATACGGAACCGTATGTGATCCTATGAACATAGGGCTAGAAAACGACAATAAAAGTTCATGGCACAAGGTCAGGTTGGATAAATAAAGGGTTACAAATTAATAAACAAGAATTAAAACTTGTTTAAGCATTCTTCATTCTGAATTTCTGATGCCTACAGGACAGGTAAAAAACTTCAAGGTATCCTGAAAGTAAAAAGATCCGCTCTCCGTCCCTAATTAATTGTCATGTTTGACTTTTAAATGGTCAAATTGACCAATTTTTAACTAATTATTAAAATTTACTCGCTAATTATTTTTAAAAACTAAAAGTTATATTTTAAAATAGATGAGATGCACTTTTAAATGATATAATATTTTTAATTTTTTCAATTATAGAATAGACGAAAACTTTGATCAAACTTTGGTCAATTTGATTGTTCAAAAATCAAATGTAATACTCCCCCCGTCAAGTCCAATTGTTTACATTTGGGTTGAGCACGGAGGTTAAGGAATATAAGTAAATTAGAGAAAAAAATAGAAAGAATGAGTAAAGTGGTGGGATCCGTCAATATTTAAAGTATAAAGTATGTAAAAAGTAAGTAAAGTGAAGGAAAGTAGTGGAAGTAGTTGATTTTTATATTATAAAACTTTACTATTTTTGGAAAATTTTGGAATGTAAAGAAATGGATTGAACATACCAAAAAGAAAAGTGTAAAAAAATGGATCAGACAGAGGGAGTAACTAATTAGAGATGGAGAGAGTAACTAACTTTATTAATTAGTCTGCCCTTAGAATATGAAAAATAAACTGGATCACTTTTTTTGCTGGTAGCCAAATATTTTTTATTTATCTTGTACTAGAGTCTGCTATTGTCTTCCTTTTGACATGGATTTGCTTATTTTTCCTTTACATGTGTTAACGGAGGAATTTGGTATTAACAAAGTTTGAGGTTTGTCGCCGTAATCAAGATCTGTGACGGTGGTTCTTCGCCGGAAAGTCACTAGAGTGTGGTGGTTGTGATGAATTGGGGGGTGAGATTGTAAGGGTTTCTTAGTGGTGGCTCGCTGAGCTCTTCGCTTCCAACCCCCTACAATGTGCCTACGTACCCCGTATTTATAGGGGATCAAGCCCAACGTAGTTCTTGGGGAGCAAGTAACCTATATGGGATGGTTTCTGATTTCCGAGGCCCACTAGGATACCTGATCCATCTTCTGGAATTGGTCTTTGACTCGCTTTAGGAATGTCCAACGATGAGGCCTAGTCACAAAGGCCCAAGGCTCAACTACAGTCTAGGGACTTCACGGATACAGCATCGACCCAACTTAGGAGTCGACACTAACCGCTACCAGCTGTCTCCCTGACCAAAGTAGTTGCAGGTATAGCCATGACTTACCCCAAATGCCAGACGCATCCTTGTCCCCCGAATGAGAAGCACCCACCAGATTGCAGGACAAGTGATCCCAAGCGTTTGGGTGCAAAGTGCAGGATTACTCCAAAGTTCCCCAATGAGGACGCGCCCATTGAGTACAGGAACAGAGCTCCCAAAGCACACACCAAGGTTCACCCCACATCCCCAATGAGAACGCGCCTATTGAATACAGGAGGAGGCCTTCAGTCATCAGGCATACCCCTGGAGGCCTTCAACAACGGACATCCCCCTCCTAGGGCACATCCTAGGAGGGAATTCTTCAATCATCAGGCAAACCCCTAGAGGCCTTCAATAAAGAACATCCCTCCCTTAGGGCTCATCCTAAGAGGAAGAAGTCTTTAATATCTTACCAGTATCAAGCCAAGGGAGACGTCCTTCACCACCAAGTAGCACTTCAAACCAAGAGGGTGCGCCCTCAAGGGGTGTACGGCCTAAATGAGTGCGCCCTTACCCCTACGAAGGCAAGCCCTAAGTCTTCCATATGTTAATCCCATGTCAATCTAGCTGTTATTCTCTGTCAAGTTATCCATTCATGTAAAGTTGTCAGTCCACACCAAGAGGACGCGTCCTCGGGGGTTGGACGGTCAAAGGGGCACACCCTCTCCCCTATGAGGACTAGCCCTGAACTTCCCTTGTACCAATTCAATCCCTAATTGCATCTTGGATATCCTCAATTGATTATTACTTGACCCGAATTTACTCTAAAAATCCGATACCGAATTTTGGCTATAACAACTACCCCCCAATTCCATGTTAAATCAGAGATGAAGCATGGAATTCTCAATCTTCAAAGTGCCAAAATCTCTTTATAACCTTTTCTTCTTCAAGAAGTGTCCTCGAGCTTCTTCCTTCTTTGATGATATAAAGAGGGCACATCCTCCTAGATGGCGTGTCCTTTAATTCTTCCATCATATATTTTTGATAATTCTAATGTTTTGAGAGGGATACTACCTGCACACGACACCTCTAAATTTACATGAGCTAACTCGGCGTAAGAAACAATAGATATTGTGCACATATGTAAACCTCTCTCAGGGATCGTCCTTAAGTAAAATAATCATTTATCGAGAGGGCGCGCCGTCTTCTATCATTAAGGGGTACAGATTCCTTCATTTATCTTAAGATTCAAAAAATGGAGTAACTTGTGTAAATATAGATACACCATTGTATATATATACTTGTACGATGGTCTAATCAGTCATACTATTCCATCCGATGGCTGCCACGTGTTCCACCTAATATCTTCATTTGTCCTTCCTTATAATCTTTTTTCTTTCTCATTCCAGAATAGTTCTCTTTTGGGCGCGTCCTAAACTGTGGGCGCATCCTCTTTCGAAAATTCCAATAATGACACACTCATACGTCCCTTGAGGGTATGGCCATGGGCATTCTTGCCTTGATATTATGAGATATCTTGTAAAGATGTCTTCATGTGATATGATTTTAAGAATATGTAAGTGATGCCCTCGAAGGATCCTTCAAAGCGCATCTAGTCCCGTAGGGACTTTGTGAAGCGACCTCGTAGGGCCTTGTAGTCAGAAGTTATCACAATAATATTTTCTCTCCAGCTAACATGTGAGCTTATGTTCCCACATGTATCTTCAAGTCTTCTTAAAGTATCATGAGATAAGGCCTTTTGTTGATATGATGAGAGGAGTAGAGGAGTTCTCTCCTTTTGTCTGTTTACTTTTTAGTATGAGGAGAGGAGTCCTCTCCTATCACATAAGTCTTTCTCTTTTTTAGTATAGGAGAGGAGTCCTTTCCTGTCGCCTATTCCTCCTTTTTAATATGAGGAGATGAGTCATCTATTGTCGCCTGGTCCTCCTTTTTAATATGAGAAGAGCAGTCTTCTCTTCTTGCCTGGCTTCTTACTAATATGATGGGAGAAGGTCTTTATACGAATATGATGGGAGGAGTACTCTCTATTAATATAGGGAGAGGAGTCCTCTCTGCTGATATGAGGAGAGGAGTCCTCTCTGCTGATATGAGGTGGAGGAGTCCTCTCTGCTGATATGAGGTGGATGAGTCCTCTCTGCAGATATGAGGAGAGGAGTCCTCTCTGCTGATATGAGGTGGAGGAGTCCTCTCTGCAGATATGAGGTAGAGGAGTCCTCTCTGCAGATATGAGGAGATGAGTCCTCTCTGCTGATATGAGGAGTAGAGTCCTCTCTGCTGATATGAAGTGGAGGAGTCCTCTCTGCAGATATGAGGAAATGAGTCCTCTCTGCTGATATGAGGTGGAGGAGTCCTCTCTGCTCGTTAGACTCCTTGCTAATTTGATGAGAGGAATAATTTATCGTGTAGAGGGCCTTTATCAGACTAGCCTAGGGCCGCACATTAGCGCCTCTGTCCGGAGAAGGGGCACACAATAGGCGTCAATTGTATCTTCAAATGTCTTTTCACGAAGAAGCATCCCCGTAAGGATACTCTGTTCATAGAAAGAGCTGGGAGATGCATCAGTACTACCCCCCCCCCCCAGCATTGTGAGGGCGCACTCTCTTGCGTAGGGCCGCCTATATGGATGAGGGCAATGTCAAAGTCCCTTCTAATCTTCTAATCCATTTTATAATAGCATTATCTTGTGGAGGGGCTCACTCATGACCTTGGGGCCGCATCCTGCTGGTCAGGGGACGCATTCGAAGGTCCATGGGGCCTCTACTCCAAATATTCTTCTTCTTGCTGCAACCTGAGGGTTGTACAATCATGTTTAAAGTCGAAGCCTTACCATATGAGGACGATACCATTATGACGTGCCTTGAAGGGCATATCTTCTATTATTGAGGATATGACGATGCGTTATCTGAAGATAAAAGTCTTGTCTTTTCGGAGGGGCTCACTCATGTCCATGGGGCCTCGACCTGTAAGCAGGTGGCACTCACTGTGGACCAGGGGGCCTCTCTCCTATATAATCCATTGAATTATCACGTGAAGGGGCTCACTCATATCCATGGGGCCTCCAACTGTAATCAGGGGGCTCTCACTATGGAATAGGGGGCCTCTGCTTCCAATAGCTTCCTTTCCTCTAAAATTCAAGTAATGAATTCTTCACGCGGAGGGGCTCGCTCATGTCCATGGGGCCTCAACCTGTAATTCTTTCAAGAATCAGGGGGCGCACTCTGTGGATCACGGGACCGCTCTCCGATATTATCAATTGAGTTGTCACATGAAGGGGCTCACTCATGTCCATGGGGTCTCAACTTGTAACCGGGGGGCACTCTCTTTGGATCATGGGGCCTCGCCTCCCTATTATCTTCCTCTAAAAATCGCTGGAGTTCATGTTGAGTAGTAGTTCTTTTTCTTGAGAGCACGCCATGGAGGAAGGACGCGTCCTGAAAGACCAGAAAGCCGCACAAATCAATCAGCTCTCCATGTACTCGTTGGAATTTGTCTGAACATCGGAGTATCTTCGGAGTGCGCGCCCTGAAGGAAGGACACACTTGAGAGACGACAAATGGGCTCAACTATTGGAGCTTGTCTGATCATTATTTATCTTCATTATAATTGTTTGTAGACATTTTTCCATTGGACGCGTCCTCGGGGAGAAACGATCCTTGGGACCTTTGACATGCTGAAAGGGCATCCTTAAAGTAGAGGACGCATCCTTTTGGGGTGGGACGTATGGCTTGATAATTCTTGAGATATTCTTCCAAGTAGGAATTTTCCATCTATCGAAATACTCAATAATTTGAAAAATCTTAGAGATTACCTGGAGGACGCGTCCTGGAGAAGAGGACGTGTTCCATCATCGAATTCTCCCAGAAGTTGTTGGAAGTCATCTGACCCTCAAGCATCACTCTTAGGGCGCGCCCTAAGGGTTCTTGGAGATTTTCCTTCATAATCTTCTTCATACAACAATTCAAGGAACAAAGAGCAAAACTAAAACTAGTTAGGTGTTACCTTGAGGGCGCGTCCAGAAGATGATGACGTGCTCCCGATAATTGTGCCTTCTTTTTAGGATCTTGCTTGGAATCACCCCATTATACATGAAAACTACCGCCTTCAAGCATACATGGAAACATCCTTCAGATCTGAATCGCCTTGACACCTTCTTCTCCAGATCATCATCGAACCCCCAGTCAGGAATCATCGTCTTGAAATCATCATCTTTGGATCTTCCTCCTTACCGCCAGCATGAAGTAGTACCCATGGCCATCCTCCGAATCTTAGCAGACCTTCTTATAAGAACTTTCATCATAACGAGATATCTCTTCCTCCTGAGATTATGATCTTGATCAGCACCCCTCCTTCTAGCGCTAATTTGTTAACGGAGGAATTTGGTATTAACAAAGTTCGAGGTTTGTCGCCGGAATCAAGATCTGTGACGGTGGTTCTTTGCCGGAAAGTCGCTAGAGTGTGGTGGTTGTGATGAATTGGGGGCTGAGATTGTAAAGGTTTCTTGGTGGTGGCTCGCTGAGATCTTCGCTTCCAACCCCCTACAATGTGCCTACGTACCCCGTATTTATAGGGGATCAAGCCCAACGTAGTTCTTGGGGAGCAAGTAACCTATATGGGCTGGTTTCTGATTTCTGAGGCCCACTAGGATACCTGATCCATCTTCTGGAATTGGTCTTCGACTCGCTTTAGGAATGTCCAACGATGAGGCCTAGTCACAAAGGCCCAAGGCTCAACTACAGTCTAGGGACTTCATGGATACGGCATCGACCCAACTTAGGAGTCAAAACTAACCGCTACCAGTTGTCTCCCTGACCAAAGTAGTTGCAGGTATAGCCATGACTTACCCCAAATGCCAGACGCATCCTTGTCCCCCGAATGAGAAGCACCCACCAGATTGCAGGACAAGTGATCCCAAGCGTTTGGGTGCAAAGTGCAGGATTACTCCAAAGTTCCCCAATGAGGACGCGCCCATTGAGTACAGGAACAGAGCTACCCATTGAGTACAGGAACAGAGCTCCCAAAGCACACACCAAGGTTCACCCCACATCCCCAATGAGAACGCGCCCATTGAATACAGGAGGAGGCCTTCAGTCATCAGGCATACCCCTGGAGGCCTTCAACAACGGACATCCCCCTCCTAGGGCACATCCTAGGAGGGAATTATTCAATCATCAGGCAAACCCCTAGAGGCCTTCAATAACAAACATCCCTCCCTTAGGGCTCATCCTAAGAGGAAGAAGTCTTCAATATCTTGCCAGTATCACGCCAAGGGAGACGTCCTTCACCACCAAGTAGCACTTCAAACCAATAGGGTGCGCCCTCAAGGGGTGTACGGCGCCCTAAAGAAGTGCGCCCTTACCCCTACGAGGGCAAGCCCTAAGTCTTCCATATGTTTATCCCATGTCAATCTAGCTGTTATTCTCTGTCAAGTTATCCATTCATGTAAAGTTGTCAGTCCACACCAAGAGGACGCGTCCTCGGGGGTTGGACGGCCAAAGGGGCGCACCCTCTCCCCTATGAGGACTAGCCCTGAACTTCCCTTGTACCAATTCAATCCCTAATTGCATCTTGGATATCCTCAATTGATTATTACTTGACCCGAATTTACCCTAAAAATCCGATACCGAATTTTGGCTATAACAACATGAATAGTAGTAGCTATTCATGTGGATAATAAAGTGGTGTTGGCACTAATAAAGTGGTTCAGGCAGGTTTGTGCAGGCCGACTCGTGCGGGCGTTTCGTGCAAGCCGGTTCACGGGTTATGTTACGAATCAGGTCGGTTCGGTCTCGGTTTTGCAATATTAATCCGTAATCGGCACTTATAATTTAACGAGTTATGCGGGTTTCGATCCGGTTTGTTGTGGTCCGAATAAAACGGGTTGAAAAACGAGTCAATTCTGAATGGTCCACGTAAACCGGCACAAGTGGCCAGCTCTAGACTACCTCGTGTTTATTTTTTTCTATAAAAGAAAAGTCCTTCCTCTAGAAAATATACATGCAGAAACACATTTCATACATGTCTATACTATTATCAGATGGTCTTCTGTATGTTTCTTCCTACTGCTTACAGAATGCCTGCTTATTTGACTGAAGTTATACCTATAGCAATACTATAATATACACACAGTTTTTGTCTCTTCACCTCAGGCAGCATAACTAGCACAGTTTGCTACTGAACCACCTGGTGAGTTCTTCAATCTTCAACTTACAATTGCTCTCCTTATTTCTGTAAAATGTATGCAAGTTGAATGTGTTTATACTTTTCTCATTTGGGCTGTATTTATCTCGATTCGTGTCGTAATGAAATAATTATGGAAAAACAGAACAGTTTTTCCTCTTTCCATACTGATGTTCTAAGAAATGCTAATGAAATGGCATGTTTGCTGTAGTTTTACTACTTTCAAAATGTGGATTCATGAATATGTTGTACTTGATGTCATTACATTTAGTGTTTGATATAGGAAGAATTAAAAGCAAAAGTTGAGAGTGAGGTTCTGTAGTGACTTAATTTCCATGAAATACTTGCCTATACAGGAACACTGATCTTGCAATTCTCCGGGATCAGTTTGGGCTTAAAAAAACAGTCTGCAAAGATGGGGATCTTAAATCTATTTCTTGTTGCTTCAATGCCGGTGCTCAAGGTGCTTTTGGTAACTGCTGTTGGTTCATTCCTTGCACTAGACCGTATCAAAATATTGACAGAGGACGCACGGAAGCATTTAAACACTGTAAGAAACAATCTAATGCAATCATCTATATTCTACCTAGCTTTCTTCCGGATAATCCTATATTGTGGTGCTTAAGTATTTAGCCACTTGATTATTATTTTACCCGGAAGACGAATATGACATTAGTGCATTCTTGAAGAACTCTGTTCAATATGCTTTTCATGTGTCACATTGATACTTGTGACTATGAGATAAAGAACTTGAGTCTTACGTTATTCTAAATTTTAATTTCTAAATACTGATTCACTAGTTGAATTTTCTGGCTTAGCCGGACAAGTCATACAAGTGCAATCTCAGAATAAATGCTTAAACACATTTTAATGTTATAGAGAAGCTCAGATCCCTGAACATATGAGATTATTTTCTCAACTGACAAACTATAAGATGAGAGTATCATACAAGTTTTCGATGCAAAGGATCTGCGTTATCTGAGTGTGTTTTTTCTCTCCGTTCTTATAATTTTTCGATGCTCCACCATTCAGCCTATTCCACTTTGTAAAAAAATTATAAGAATCATATTCTTATGACAATCTCTCATATTTGACAGAAATGACAATTTTTATCTTCTGGGGACAGGTTGTATTTTATGTTTTTACTCCAGCACTCATATTTGGCATCTTGGCGCAAACAATTACATATGACAGCATGGTTAAGTTGTGAGTTCATTTGGCTATCACAATAGAATGAAGAACATTGTGCGTACCAAATTGGATTGTAAACTACTTACTTCTTTTTCTATTTGGTTGTAGGTGGTTCATGCCCATAAACGTCTTTATCACATTTTTAATCGGTTCCTTGCTTGGTTGGCTGGTTAACCTGGTCACTAGACCTCCACCACATCTTCGAGGCCTTGTTATAGGCTGTTGTGCAGCAGGTAAGTAGTAGCTATTGTTGGCAATGAACTCAGGCTCTGAAATTACCTTTGGTATAGATGTCATTCTTTTCATCTTTACTTGGTCGTGTCTAGATAGCTGCATTTATAATCATCTGTATTGGTTCCTCAGTAGAACACTTTAATTCGGGACACAAGTTGAATTTAGTTAGTATTGCTACATTTTCCGGAATAGCTTCACAGTTTAATTATTACAGGAAATGTGGGCAACATTCTCATCATTATAGTCCCAGCAGTTTGCAAAGAGAATGGGAGCCCGTTCGGAGATCCCAGTGTATGTAGTACATACGGACTTGCTTATACTTCACTCTCTATGGCGGTATGTTATCTCCTTTACTTTAACCTAAATTAGTAATATCTTGTTCATGACCGAAAAGTACTGATGCATCTATCATTGTTGCATTGCAGATGGGAGCTATCTTTCTGTGGAGTTATGTCTATAATGTTATACGACTATCTATAGAAGTAAGTGGTTCCTCTGTTGGTGAATGCACAAGTATAACGTCCACCGGAGAACCGGAGAGTTTCACTGAACCATTACTTTCTCCAAAAGTATACAATACGTCTGAAGACAATGCAGATTCATTACCCTGCACTAGGTTTGATGGAACAACAAAGGTTAGTTATGGCAATAGATTCATTACCTTGCACTTGATTTAGAAATAATGTGTCTGTTCACTGGATGTCGGACGTTTTTCAGTTGTTCTTTCTTATTACATTTTTCTATATAGTAATTAGTTTCTGTAGTTTTATATGGAATCTTAGGCTTGATAGTGGATCTTTTGGCAGCTCGGATTTACAGAAAAACTAAAGCAGAATGTCATGGACATCTCAAGGAACCTTGACGTAAAGAAGTTATTTTCCCCTTCAACAAATGGAGCAGTAAGGTCCCATCACTTTGGTTAACATTCTTTGATAAACGCTACGAAATGAAAAGAAATCGCATTCGAAGTTCTAACTAAAAAGGCCAAGGTTTAAAAAATCTCCTTGTCTGTCATGTACAGATTTTGGGGTTTATAATAGGACTCGTGCCTCTGCTTAAAAATTTAATGATTGGTGATGAAGCACCTCTCCATGTGATTGAAGACTCAATTCTCTGGATGGGGTAAAAGCTCTAAACACATGCCTGCTTGTAATCTTCTATAAATGATCTTCCATTCTTTTTTGCTTATTTAAACTGCTTGTAATATACAGTGTGTTTTGTAACTTTTCAATTGGGTTCTGTTTCTAAATTTCTTAAACTGCAGAGATGCAGCTGTCCCAGTTCTCACTCTAATTATTGGAGCAAACCTCCTGAAAGGTAACAAGAACTACACCTGCTTTACTTTGTTAAGCCTGAAATATGTCTGGACAAGTCAAGCCTCTGATGCTTATGAGAATTTCCATCCAGGTTTACAAGCATCAGGAATCCAGAAATCCATGGTTATCGGCATTATAGTTGCTCGCTACATTGCCTTGCCATTAATAGGCACTTTGGTCGTTCAAACTGCAGTGAAGTTTAATTTGGTGCCTGCTGATCCTTTGTACCAGTTTGTTCTTTTGCTTCAGTTTGCAGTCCCCCCTGCTATGAATATAGGCAAGTGTGCCCTAGGAATTCTCTCTTTTCTGACGTCTCCTCGTATACCATAATTACGATATTTCCTTGAATATATTGTAATGTCAATTGGTCTGTCTGTTTGATGCAACAGGTACAATAACACAGTTGTTCGGTAAAGGTGAAACTGAATGTTCTGTTATTATGCTATGGACCTATGTGTTTGCTGCTGTAGCACTTACTCTTTGGTGTACCTTCTTCATGTGGTTGGTTGTTTGATTCCTCTTGTTATCTCTACCACTCACAAAGGATGGCAGATTCGAAGAGATGAAAATGAAGAACTGCTACAATCCTACTCGAAGAGATGAAAGTTTTACATGATTTACATTTTTTAAATATTTATCTAGAAAGTAGCATATCTAAGTGAAAAGTGAAGCTTCAATATAATTTTCTTTTTGGTTTGATTTGCTCTTTCTGTCACTTGATTACAAAACATGTTCTATGCAAAATGAATGATCTCTTCAAAGGTTATGGCATCCACACATAAATATACGCAATGACAACTGTTTGACTGCATCGAAGAATTTGATATATGCCAGAAAAACCTTAAACATTGTTCTGTAAATCTTAAAATTTTGGAATCTGCAAATTGAGATCAAAGCCAACAAAGACGAGTCTGAAATAATAAAATTTTATTGTTAAGATCTTTTTACCACATTAGACTTGGCGATACAACAAAACAAGGTGCTTATATTGTTAAGATTGAAATGCTATTTCCATAATGCAAGATCAGGGGTACATAAATTAATACAAAAATCAAAACAAACTCTTTGGTTCATGATTTAAGAATGCATGAGAGAAGCAATACAAGTTGGTTGCACTCTTGGCTTTTGTATAAAAGATATGAGCTATTCAAGCTGTGTCACAAGCACTTAAACTTAGAGAGGAACCTTGTCTATGTCCTTAAAGTAAGAGTGCTCCAGTGCTTTCTTTGCCGAGATTCGTTGTGATGGCTCATACTTCAACATTTGCTGCAAATTGCCCAAAAGCATCCCCCTCAGCATAATTGAAACATTAAGCTCTGCCCAAAAAAAAAGGTAGATTAGCCAAATGCACTCGAACTCAAACCTCTTCTACGATATCTACTAGGCTACATTGTAAGGTAGACGACACTGCTTTACCTTGACGGTTTTGGAGGGAATGTCTTCCCTGGTTTCACCAAAACTCGAAAAGACCTTGTGAATTTCTTGAGATCAGTGTCCATGTACTCAAACACCAGGTGTAAAACTGTGTTCCCTAATTTATTTTGGCCTTACTAACATCTATCAGCCTGTAAAATACAAATTTACCTAGTCTATCAATCAAAGGCAGATCTATGTTAACACCTGCGGTCTATGATTCAAGTTTGAAGCCTCATTTGTTAACACCTGGGAACTGAATGGACCTCTTGCTGGACGACAGTACGACACCCTCAATTAAGCTGTTTGTTAATAATAACTCTTTTTTCCTGGACGAGTAAAAATTATCCCAACCGTTCAGACATAATCATGCTAGAAATTAGAAGCCAGGTGTTGTGTTTCACAAGCACCTCACAACTATGTAATGTTACTTGAGTTGTGATACCAAAATTATTACTTATAATAATATTCTAATTAATTTTTATTGTAAAATAAAAGTACATAACTAAATTTATATTCCTAAAACATTACATATTAATTTTAGATATGTTGCAAAATGTAAAAAATAAAAATAAAATCATAATTCTTACTTTAGTTTTTCAATTGTTTCAAGCATTGAAAATATATCTGTTCCAATAATTTTTATTTAACATTAATAAGATTTATAAAGTAGTTAGAATATATGATTTTTGTATATTAAAAAAAGAACAATGTATAAACAAAAAAGAACTTATTAATATGTTTTTAAAATGATTATACATTAGCATATCAAACACTTTTTAAAGAGTAATAATATTAAAATATAAAAAATTATTGATAATAAAAATTTACAACAAAAAACTACTTTCCAAATTAGATAAGGGGATATGGAAATGTTGTGGCTTTACTTTTCTTTCTTTCTTGTTTTAATAAATAAAGAGATGTTCGCTTAAATTAGGAAAATGCTAAAAGCACAAAATTTATTTTAAATTTTTTTCCCAAATACACATAACATATTCTGATTCGTAAGAATTTCAAACTCCCTATCATGTTATTTGACAATAATTTTTTGTACCAAATTTTGCGACTCTAGCACTAAATGTGTATATATCTTATGAGAATATTTTTGTTGCGTGAATTGCAAATCTATACTCTTTATTATAATAAGCAAAACAATGTGAAAATGGTGCGCGATACTAAAGTACCAAAGTACCAAATTTGATTATCACTTAAGCCGGGTTCGATTCCTCGTAACTACTTAATTATACAAGATTTATTTACTTTAAATTCTTTGACTTTATACAGGGTTCGATTCCTTACAAGTACGTAATTATACAATATTTATTTAGCGTTAGATTTTTGCAACTACGTAATCATACAAGATTTATTTATTACTTTAATTTCTTTAGCTTTATGCACAGTTCGTCTATAACTACATAATTAAATAGTTATTTATTTATTATATATTTTTATCATTCAATTCTCGAGAAATACATTTTTAAATAATATTTATTAATAATTTATTAATACTTATATTTTAATATCGCTCATGCCCGTGCTTGGCACGGATTATAAGCTAGTTATGTCTAAACTCGAAAATATTACTACAAGAAAGACATATTGGAGTTAGTTTGTTCATGCAGATCGATAATCTTTGGCAACTTCCCCCTTCAAGTACGCAACCATATTTCTTTGACTACCCACCCTCTATACAATTCTATACAGCACATACGCTACGAGGCTTCCCAGAGTTCTTCACTTCTTATATAATTGTTAGGGTGCCTTTTCTCACTCTCTGTATCATTTAGATCACACCATTTCGACATATATAACAATCTGATCAATTAGACCCTGATTTTCTTTTAATTTTCGAGTTGTTTTCGAGTTCAGTTCGATCTTCTTATATATATATATTGGCGAGGAGTAAACTAGGAATAATAGTAAGTCTTCTCTGTTCTGATATGGATTACCTTGGAGTCATGATCATTTATATAAATGCATTGATCTACACCATGTTGTTTTTTCTTTTATACATTCCGTGTTTTAATAAGATCTTTGATATCAGAAAAATCAACTTGTTAAAGTGAAGTGGTTTGGGAAATGAGGCTTTTCAGCCTTTTTCTTGCTGCTTCAGTGCCGGTGCTCAAGGTGCTGTTGCTCACTGCTCTTGGATCATTTCTTGCACTAGACCATATCAATATACTCGGCCCCGATGCACGTAAACATCTAAACACTGTATGTTTTACTCAACTCGGTTACTTTTAGTATGAAAATACAAGGTGCATATTATAGTCTTGCAATGGTTAGAACATTATCATAGTACTTAGTAGTTAGTAGCTCTAAATCAATCAGAGATCAACATCCATGTACTAACAGAAAATGGGAACTTGAAGTCGATCAGAAAATACATGCAAATAACCCTCCGGGTACTTTGTTAGTTACTTGGTATATAGAGCTTATGTAGATATTATGTTCTTGGATATTGAATTATTTCTCGTGGTTACCTAAATCAAACTAGGTTCTGCTTTATTGCGCTTTCTAATCATCGGAAGGGGACTTGAGTAGAACTTAACTTATGGTGATACTTTATATTACTACAATTTGCTGCTCTAGCCAGACAATTCATAAATGACTGAAACTGACTTAAAAGTAGATGCCTCTGAGATGTGAAATGTATAGGGAACATGTTCAATACTCAGAAACAATTTTAGGCATAACTTATGAAACTCTCTGTTTCATGTTGATCAATTCAACAACAGTTTTGTCAGTTATAATGTAAAACGACTCTCCCTCGGTCCCTTTATACTAGGTTTCATCCACAAATTACGATTTCTCTGCATTCCTCACCTTCAATTTAATTTCTGGAACCTATTATAGTTTGTGCGTGCACATAACATATACATATGCCTCGACATATCTCCACCTGTTAGTTATCTTACAACACCATTCACTAACTACCGTTAAAAATCTTAAAAAATAAAAGGTTTTTGTTGTGGTGAATATATATCCATCTAATATGATGACATGGTTGCTTCTTGCAAACAGATTGTGTTTTATGTGTTCAGTCCAGCACTCGTAATGAGCAATTTAGCGAAAACAATAACATATGAAAGCATTATCAAGTTGTAAGTTCCTTTTTCTATTAGATCAGCATACAGGTTTAATGAACAATGATATCCTTTTTTCAGTTGGGTTGCTTTTTTTGTTTTTTGTAGGTGGTTCATGCCGATAAATATCCTCATTTCCTTTATGATTGGTTCCTTGCTCGGCTGGGTGGTTAATCTACTAACAAGACCACCACCACATCTTCGAGGCCTTGTTATCGGCTGTTGTGCTGCTGGTATACCATCTTTCTCGAACCACAGCTAAACTAGATGCATCATTTTTTCCGTGTGGAGTAACTTTATAGTCCTTTGCAAATTTAAGTACAGTAGCTACTACTTCCACATGCATTCCCGTGACAAAAATATTTGCTAAGCTTTATTCGTAATATGTTGTTCCTCTGGTGAATACAGGAAACCTTGGCGCCATTCCTATAATTATTGTCCCAGCAGTTTGCAAAGAGAAGGGAAATCCGTTTGGAGATCGTTATACATGTAAATCATATGGATTGACGTATGTTTCACTTTCAATGGCGGTATATATTTCTATCTTGCTAGTGAATAATTTTTTAAAAAGTAACAGGCAGGGAACACAAGGAAGAAGAATTTTTAACCAGGTACTTGATACAAACTTAACATGTGGTGATTATTGCATTGCAGATAGGAGCCATTTATCTATGGGTTTATGTATATAATGTATTAAGGTTATCTGTACAAGCGATTCCAGAAGCAGTTGACTCCACTGTTGGTAAATGCACAATGGAACCAGATATTGCCGAAGAAGGGAGTCTTATTGAAGCTCAATGTTCTCCAATAAGCTTTGTTAGGTCTGAAGACCATGCGGATGCATTGCCCTCCACCAGATTCGACGGGAAACATCAGGTTACTCCTCTTCGCTATGGAAAGCTCATCTACAACTTCTTATATTTTTGTGCCCCTTGCTAGTACTTTCAAAATTTATATGAAAAAGATTCAAGGACAAAACTATTCTTGCATGGTTGCAAAGGTATCCCATTTCCTAGTTAACCAAGGCTTTGCACTGGCCTAAACAATCCTAGGATTGAGCATGGTTTCCTATGTGTCTTCATGACCACATTTAATCTACCAAAATTTTGGCTGAAAAAAAAAATTGAATTACAAGTCAATTATAACAATTTACAAGCTTAGCAGCCAACTAAAAAATCATTTTGCCATAATATATCCTATTCATTATCAATGAAGGGAAGAAAGATCCTGATAAACTAGATGGTCATTTTGCCAAGGATGCCGCCAAATAACAAAAGGTCCGGCCTCCTTAGATGTTGCAGGTGAATGAGCATAACCATAGAACACCAATTCCTAATCAGATCTTTTGGCAGTTGGCATTCACATATAAAATAAAGCATCATGCAATGGAGCTCTTGGGGAAGCTCAACCTAAAGAAGTTGTTTGCCCCTTCAACTAACGGAGCAGTAAGATCCTACTTCTTATGGTTATTGATTGTGTCTAACATTTGCTCTTTAAAACGATTAGTATGATTTTTATCATATGTTATATATTTTTGGCGTTCAAATTTAAAAAATTACAAAGTGGATCTGTTCCGAAATTTAAAGAGAACAATTTTTTTTTTTATTATTAACAGATTGCTGGGTTCATAGTTGGACTTATACCTCCACTTAGAAAGTTGATGATCGGTGATTCTGCTCCCCTCCACGTGATTGAAGACTCTATCATGTTACTTGGGTAAATTCTCTAACACATTTCTCTTGAAAACAATAGATTTATATTTCAATTATACTCAATCACTTGCAGGGATGGAGCCATCCCACTTCTCACTTTAATAATTGGAGCAAACCTTCTTAAAGGTAAGAGCTGCATGATTTAGTTGAGGATGAAATTTCTTTTATACAAGCCAAGCATCTAATGCTTTAGATTTTTGTTTAGGTTTACGAACATCAGGAACACCGAAATTGATGATCATTGGCATCATAGTAGCTCGTTATATTGTGTTACCTTCAATAGGCGTTGGCGTGGTAAAAGCTGCAGTGCGTTTGAATTTGGTGCACGCAGACCCCTTATACCAGTTTGTCCTTCTGCTTCAGTTTGCACTTCCACCTGCCATGAACATAGGTACATTCATTAGTCATCACCTTAATTATATAGGACAATCACACGAATTATCCGGCTTCATAAATTTCTAGAGAATACAAAAGAAGAAATCTTTAAGTGTGTTAAACTCGTCTGTTCCATGTGACAGGCACCATGATGCAGTTGTTCGGAAAAGGTGAAAGCGAGTGTTCTGTGATTATGCTCTGCTGTTATGTTTGTGCTTTGATGTCACTCTCTCTTTGGTGTACTTTCTTCATGTGGCTGGTTGGTTAGGTTTGCTGATCTGCAGCATTACATTCTCTGGTCTTCCAAAGAAAGCCTGGTTCCTTCAGTCTTTCCCTAGGAATATGGTTGAACATAAGTTGATTAGAGTTGTATACCTTATTTAGAGCTTAATAATTAGTTTTGATCTTTTTGCTCGGTTCAATTCATTCCTCTTAATGAATGCCAGGATAATTCTTTCCCGCGTTTCTTATTAAATTGTACTGCTTCTTCAAACAATGTTGAAATCACTAAACTTGCACAGACTAAAATATAAAAGAATGACAAAATTTAAATGACACCAAGGTTTATCATCAGATACAATTATTCTACTTGTTTGTAACTAATGTAACAAACAAAAAACAAAAAAAAAAAAATCCTCATAGCAAAATTTCGACGCTGGGTTAGTACAGTTTGCATCTACAGCCCGCTATTGGCAGGAGAGGCGACCACAGAGAGAATGTTTGTCACAGCAGCCATGGCACTCAATGCTGCTTTCAGAACGTCCTGTGAACATCCTGGTTTCACTATAGTACGCACCTGGCAACATAGACATGACAATGCTATTAATGATATAAACATGCAACATCATGGACTATATCACTTCTACTTGAATTAAAAAGTTTCACACCAGAAGTTACAAACTATAGTATATGCAGTGACATATTTGTACCTTGTCAAGATATACTTCCAGTTCCTTCATACGACCCATATAATCCTGATCCTCAACACACAAAGTCACAGCCTTTGCATCAGCTCCAGGACCATCAAACTGAAGTGGTCCTGGATTTCTGTAAATGTCCTCCAGCAAAAACTTTGTTGCATTTTGACTCAACAACCTGCAGCATCTAGTTACTTAGCAGTGGTAGGAGAACAGATATTAATGGTGGTAATCGACCATTCTATCTACAAATGTTATGTCTTGAAGGAAAAGATTGTATGTCAAAATTCTGAACAAACATAATCATTACAAAGAAAGACTTTCAAGATAATTACACAAAATGACATACTCATATGATTTGCCTTTCAGATCCACAGTAGCAGGATGAACAGCGGGTTTCCCGCTAAATGCACCCCCTGGACCGCTGCCACACCGTTTGACAGTCATCATTGCCTAAAGAGACCAATATAATGGAGTCATTTTTATGTTAAAGGAATTGCAAAGATTTATAGTGGCACAACACAAATAAGTACTCAACTAATATGTAGTTCACATGCAAGGAATAGAAACAAATATTCATCTTCAAAACTTCTGAAAAATGACAGAAAAGAATGTTCTTATGTATAAAGGAAAATCGTACTGTTATTGGGGCAGCACCACAACGCCACTTGTTCAAAGGATTCTTTAAATTAGTTACAGTTGCCAAGTACCCATTAAGACCAGCCGCCAGAACATGGTAAGCAATGTGTCCAAGCACCTATTGAATAATTGGTTCGAAAACAATATTTAAATCCACATCATGTCACTTAAAGGACTACATATAGATCAATGTTAATATAATGCTGAAAACATGAGTTTATATGAGATGTATATACTCAGAGAAAAAGCGCTTACATAAGCATAATCACAATCAAACTTCGACGGCAAAGATCCACGAGCTTGATACCCAAAGAAATGACAAATAGCATTGAATTTTTTTCCTTTGTATGTTCCTTCTTTCTGTTAACATTACAGAAGAAACGCCAAATTGAATTTTTACTCAATGAGTTATTTATTTGAATAAGAAATAAAAAAATGTTTACAAGCACTCGATATTGATCTAAATTTAAACAGTCGAGAGTACTGTTCACAGTGAAATACATAAGTTGCAGTTGCTTCGTAAATCAGCATTGTATTTAAAATACTAGTCACAAGAACTTCAGAGTAATCCAAATACAAATTGGAAAACTTCCCTTAAGGCGTGAACTTCAATAATCATTGATGGTATTACACATCCACAAGGAAAGAGACTTCTCAGGCTCTGTTACTACTAGGGAAGAAGTTAACAAAGGTACTACAATGAACTACTAAAAGGTTTGCCAGGAAAAAAGAAAACAAATCCTAGACCATTGTGACTGCACTTCAGAGATGTGGCAACTTCAATGAACACCCACATCCAAGACTCTGAGACAGAATTCATTTAGATAACCAGAAAATAACATATACTCAAGGTTGATGCAGAAACAACATTGCCTGAGGACATATATATGTCAAATTAAAGGGACCATGTGTGTCTGGTCAGTTGATGTATACTCTCCGGATGTCAATCACATATTTCTATCAAAACAAATCATGTACATTCCTACAGCACTTTTAAAACCTGTCTAATAGCCAAAGAGTGTGAGGACTTTTCAAATCAAACAAATTGTGCAACAGATGGACAAAGTTATAAACGTCTATTCTCTGTAATCAGTGAGAGGTCTACTGGTTACTAAATAAATAATAGTCAGATTTCCCTTTGCAGATTACTGAATAAAATAATAGTTGGATCAATGTGTATGTTCCCTTTGCAGACGACTAATGACCTGCCAAAGAGTATGTAGTTGTGTTCTCAAGAAGAGGAAAATAAAGACTTGAGAAGTGGGCTTTTAGTTTTCAATAAATTAGATATAGGAAAGTAAAGGAAAACCAAGTTTCTGAGCATCGCACTGTGCTTTGTCAGAAAGGGTAACATACCAAGCGCTTGTTCATTTCTTCTTCCACGAGATGAGCAAGAAGCTTCTCTGTCTCAATCTGAAAGGTATATAGATATTTAGAATGACCTAATCTTAATAATTTATTTTCCTCAGTACCAGAAAGACGGCAGTTCCCAATACCTGAGAGAGTTGAGCAGAGTCATCTGATTCAGGATGGAGGAGCAACTGCCATATAATCACTTAAGATGAGTACTCCAACATGAAGTTTTAGTAATATTCATATCAACATGAATGAGAAGATAGACCTGTTTTCTGATGAAGGGAGGCAAGAATTCAAACAAGGCAGATGCCCAAGGTGACAATTGAGAGGAAATATTATCGACTGAAATGCCTTCACGGAGCAAACCATGAATTTCCTGTAATAATAAGATGTTAAACCACAGTAGTAGACACTTTAGTAAATTCTTATATACTTAACTAGAATACTGATGTTAAGATGCAACACATGGAAAGTGGAATAGCAATTAAACAATCGAAAGCTTGTTGCACTTTACCTGCAATAAAGCATAAACTTCAGGAATGCTTTCTATGAGTCCCTCTGGTAGTAGGATAACACCGTGGTACTTGTCTGTTCAATATAAATTATGTTAACTGATGAAAATAAGCATCATAAATTATATAAGGGAAATAAGAGATTCTGACCTTGTTCTGCTCTGGTTTGCACTGCATCACATAGTTGCTTTGTAAGGTCAAAAAGAGTAAGTTTTGCTGCAGCCACTTCCTCACCTAGAATAACCTGAAATTAACATATTAACATTTATCTACAAGAAGCTAAAAGCTCTACATTAACTTAAATATTCAGTTAAAAGAGCAAAAGGCAGACCATGTTTGGATGTGACTGGAGAGTACATTCCAGAGCAACATGTGATGCCTTCCTGCCCATGAGTCTGATGAAATAGTAATACTGCGGAGAAATAAAAGGCCGCTCAGTTGCGTTTCAGAAAAAAATCTAGATAGTTAATCTCTGAAGTGTGGAAACAGCAGATTATTTAGCACTTAGCAGGAAAGAATAAAGGGAAGAAGTAGGTTGGAACTCAAATTCATTGTATCTTAGAAAAATGTTATCTACTATTTATTCCCATTCACACAAACGCATCAGGATTCATCGACATATATTTAACAAAAGCACAACTCGTACGAAAGACCTGCATGTATGTAGGAATAAATACCTTCTCTGCTGAAAGGGCATCAGTGCAGACATTGCTAATAAGCTGGGAATTGACCTGTTAACCAGCAAAATATATCTTTACAAATTTTCGCCAATGTTATTAACAGCATATGACATCGTAGGCCTCTAAGAGGATGACGATGAGATGCAAATCATGTAATTTGTCAAAACATAAAGACTTGCCGCACCTTGCAGATAGTATCAAATCCAACATTTGCTTCAACAAACTGATTCTTAAGATCCCCATTCAATGTAACAGGAACCCCAACCACCTGCAAATCTCAAACATAATTAATTATCATTGAATCAGAGAAGCAGCTATATGTGATACATAGTGCAAGACGAAAGTTTTCCCAATTGCAGTTTGATGCCTTATGCACAAAAAACTACCTTTGTTGGGCATTTTGCTTCTGCAAAAGTTTCTGCAAGCTGCGCGGCATCTGTGTTTGATGTTACCCCTGTTATAAAAAAATTGAATTGTTAAAGAAGAAGAAGAAGCGAAGGACATAAGAGAGGACATAAGAGATGAGAGAGCCTAAATTACCCCCTACAATGACAAGGCTGTCCAACTTTAAAGCCTTGCATGTTGATAATGCAGCATTTACTTGCTCTGTTGTTCTTATCTGATCTTTTGTCCTTCCCAGCAAGTCACAACCACCTTTACATGATTTAAAAAATATGAGTTCACTGGATGTGAATGGAAAATGTTTATCTTAATTAAAAATTATCATTGCTCATTGATACCTTGATTTTTGTAGGTTGCCAGAACCTCATCGGTGATTTCAAGAGTCTTTTGTGCAAATAGACCTTCAGATCCACCTGGTAGGAAACAAAAAAGCACATGTTTAAACAAAGACAATTTCGCATTTTAAAAAGAGACATTCCAACGCATTCATTCTTTTGGAGACAAAACCTCCTAACTCGAAATAATGAGCCTTAAATTGGTACTAAAGATGTATTTAAGTTTAAATAAGAATTGCGGAAAGGCCACTTCTGCTGAGAGACTCCACATAACTCGAGCAAATATTAATGAACGTGATACTGGCACTTTAATTCAATGACACCTCAAGTTGCACAGTTGCACTTGCAACAAGCATAATTGATCTATACAATGGAGTGCAACGAAGAAACTTTGAAGTCAAATATCATATTCCCTTTTCTGGATGCACGTGTTTTGAAAATTCTACAAGGTCTGCTGAAAAGAGACGGCACAAGTGCAAAACACTTACCCAGAAACCCGAGCAAAGTACTGGTGGAATTATGAATTTTGAGAGCATTATGAAGACCCCATATGACATTATGTCCTCCGGGTGACTGTCTACCGCAGAAAACCACTCCAACCCTGAGAAGAAACAACAGATTAGAGTTTGAATCAATAGAGATAAAATTCTTCCTCGCCATTATGATACCAACACTTCTGATTCTTTGGTATAGCACACATTACAAGAAAATTGAAATTTTTGGGCAAAACGGTTCTTTTGTAAAAAAAATAATAAATAAATCTTTTGTTCATCTTTGAACTGCAAGATAAAAACTACAATAGATGCAGATTTAAATTACAACGAAGTTTATCTAATGAGTACTACAACTCCAATCCTTTTATCCAGTACGATCTGTCTTACAAAAAGAAAATTGATGTTGATGTCACGTGTCTACCTGACTGCTGGATGCTCAGTGATTATCTGAGCATCAGGAACCTTACGACTTGCTCTAAGAAAATGGGCTAATGGCTGACCATAAGTATGTGGAAAGGATCGACTAATGGTGTTAGCCCCAGAGGGGTCTGCAGAAGCGGTTGCATCACCAAACTCTACCCGCACGTTTTTTCCCTGTAAATTACAGTGCAAAGTCAGTTTTTTTAGATGTCCACATAAGCACAAATCACCAACAGCTGGGAGAACAGAGCACCATTCTTGTAAAAATTACAACAAAATGCCACATAAAAATAATATTAACAAGAAGTGATGACCAACATGGCATCGCCAGATTTAAACCATGGAAGATGTGTTATTATCATACATAACATGATTAAGTCATCAAGAAAACCATCCGATGAAAAAACCCGAAAAATGCCATATGATCCAAAGAAATTTCACCAGTAAATACATTCTAGTATATCACAATCATCCAAAACAGATACTCATTAGTGACTATACACACATTGTATCTCAATTAAGATCTAAACGACAGCTTAAAACACGTAGTATCTCATTCTCATCCACCGTGATCTAGCACATGAAATGTCCTCTTTACCTCTACAAAACCATATATACAAACACAAACTAAAAATCTCACAAATAATCAACAAACAAAACATAAAAATACAACTGCATATTCACAAACAATAAATCAAATGCATATACAAGCAGTAACGTAGTAGGGATCACAAGTTTAAAAAGAAACAAACAAACAAAAAAAAAAAAGGGTGATATAAAAATAGCATTATAAAATATAGAAACAAGAAACCTGCAGACAAGGAGGAAGCTCTGGCTGATACTGAGATCGGAGTTTTTGCAAGTGAGAAAGTTGTCTGGAAACTCCATAATCTGAATCCATAATCTGATACCTAAAGGGCAAACAAAACAACCTTAATATTTTCTTCTGTTCGTGTTTGGTTTTTTTTGAGGTTGATACTATATTATATAGGCAGCAGTTTGTAATATTACACTAGGACGGCGATACGTACAACGGGTAGTTGTATGTATATAAGCAGTCAGTCAGCCTTCTAGTACTTTTAGAAGCCCATAGATTCCGCTGAACTTTCTGCCCGTTCTTTTCGTGCAACGTATTGGACTTCCTCCTTTACTATGCTGACACAATTACACTCCTATTTATTAATTTATCACATTTTTTTTAGAAACCTAATACGCCTTTAATTACAAGCTTTGTTCGGAAACTTCCCCAGATTTTCAAATATGACTTGCCAAATTTATTCGTCGTTTATGGGTAATTAACCGTAACTTGCATAAAAACGGGCCTGTTTATCGGGATAATTTCTTGCACGATCATGGACATAATCAAAACTAGTGTTTTACTTACTGAAAATTCTCTTGTTAAAAATTTTAAAATAATTATAAATATATTCTATAACAAAACTCATATTAATTTTTATCCACATGTTTTTACTAACATTTCATGTTGTTAGGACATAAACACTGTGTTCCAGAAACTATTTTTTGAAAGAAAAGAAAAGAAAGCCAAAGATTTAATTTCTTTAACATGTTCCCAAAAGATTTTTGTAGAAATAAAAGAAAAGATTTCTAATGATTTGGAGAGAAGATCTTTGTATATTTGTCTCCAAAATCTTCTTTCCACTTTTGGAAAGATTTGGAGAGAATAGAAAATTACTCATTTTCTATTCTTTTCTTTTCTTTCATTGTTTCTGGAACACAGCGAAAGTGTGGTTGAAGTGTTATTTATCCAAATAAATATGCTTGTATTAATAAATATAAATTATGTTATGTTGCTAATAAATTAAATATTTATAATAAAATATGCAATGCAAAAAATATTTATTGAACATATAACTAAAATGTTACCATCATAATAAAATAACATAAAAATACAATATTAAAATTTATTCTATATATAATACTACAACATGTATGTTTGATGAATGATTTTATTCCACGTCACCCTCCATGTCACTTAGTCACGTCAGATTTTATTTAATCATATACACATGTATATACATAGTTGTACATCTTCTCAACTTGGTACTTCCCGTCATTACACATTCCCCCTCCACACCATGCGAATCTGCTATTATCTTCGTCGGATTTTGCCTATTACACAATACAACGCCATTATTGCGAAATGGATTATTGTTCTGATAATATTTACGCCGTCTTCGGGGAACATTTGCGATGCACCACGTTGGTATTTAACATTTGCGATGCACCAGGTTGGTATTTGTATTAGTTGATTTAGGATTTCTATAATTGTTTTAGTGGTTCCCAATTTAGTTCTCCATCTCCGCTCTTTCGTTCCATTAATTCTTATTTGCAACTTCTTGCGCGAATACTCACTATGTGTTTGATCTCTTGTTATCTTGATAATTATTCTTTCTCACTTTATTCTCCACTAATTCGTTTTATCATGTAGTTAGTTGTGTTGGTAATTCTATTTTATTACATGTTTACGCAATTCATGAGTCTACTATCTGCAAAGTACCGGCATCCGTGTTAATGGTTTGCTTTCGTATGTCAACTAAGGAGCATATCTTTTTACCCACCGTCACTAACACTTAGTCAAGCAAACAAACTTGTGCAAACAATACTCAAGAGTGCATTGCCACAAGAATAATCCCACAATAACCCAAGCAATATAGATGAATATAGTTATTGTCACACCTTAATTGAATAGCCTGCTGATATTTTTTTGGAATCTGAATGTATCCGGATTATTAAAAGGATGCACATTCATTTACTTGTTATAATGCCTATGGAGAAGTGTGAATTTGACCCATCTAAACGTGGTCATTAAAAAATAAAAATTACTGAAGACATGGTAGAAACTCACCCCTAGATAAGTATACTATAGGTGGTATGTTTTTCCAATTAACTTATTACTATAAGACTATGATAAAAATTGTCAAGCTTTATCACGTATGCTGCTATATGGAGGCCATTACTACTTTATTTCATATTTGGCTTTCTAGAAAATTGAAATTGTTGTTGAATATTGTATTTAGCTTATCATTTGTCTGATGTCATGGCCACAACTGTACTTGACAAATTGTGGCCTAAGTTGAGTCACATCATGTAACACCCCAGTCCCACATCGAGAAGATTTGGGACTTCTGTTCAGTTTATAAGGCAAAGTACTACTACCAATAAGCACAAACAAATCATGATCTTTTGGGGGCCTGTGGTGGGCTTGTGGATTACCCAAGTTGGCTGCATAGGAGCGTACATAATTTGTTAGGGTTTATACATTTGGAATGATAATAACAAAATACTCAAGACAAGAATTTGATCATGAAATCGAAGCTGATTGTCAGAAAGCTAGTTCACAAAAGCTGATAATCAGTAAACTAACTAGAAGGAACTTATCTATCCAAGGACTGAAAGTCACATCAAATGTATGGAAGATATTCTGTCATCAAGTTAGGAAGCAATTAGAAGCAAGCCAACATACGTCTAATCAAGCAACAAGTGTTTCAATGGTAAGCCTGCCTACAACAACTCAGTAATGGTGAGTCAATAAGGATGACAAGATGTTTTATCTAAGGATGAAGCTAAGTGTATCTGTTCTACGGATAAAGCTATAGAAATCTTATCTCATCTACGGATAAAAGCTGAAAGCATCGAATGTCACCAACGGATAGAAGTTGAGGACATCTTATCTCATCAACGGATAAAAGCTGAGAACATCTTATCTCATCTATGGATAAAAGCTAAGGACATCATATCTACGGATAAAAGCTGAAGAAAGTTGATCTACAGAAACAGCTAAGGATGTCATGTTTTATCTATGGATGCACCTAAGGAGGTCATGGTCTATCTATGAATGCAGCCAAGGATGTCATGTCTTATCTATGGATACATGTTATTCCCAGAACAATGCAACCTAGATTGTAGAAGGGTAGGGTTGAATACAATCTAGTTAATTTCACAAAACTTTTCAAACTTTTTACAGTATGAATATATGAGCTTGTAAATTAACTAAGAATTGAGTCAAGCCATGAACATAAATGAATTCTTCGAGTTAAAAAGAAATGCAGGAGACAAACAAACTTTTTAAACTTTTCAGGTGGGTTTCTCGGAAAAAGCCCACCTGAGGTGTATATTGAAGAATTCTCTGGTTTTGTTTTTCAACAAACTCCAGCTGCTTACACAGATGATGAAAGACAGCCTAAGAGTTTTTACATTCAGCTTTGTGCCCTCTTCACATGCATTTTCTATGCTACTCCACACAGTCTTATATACATCGAATGTGTGTTACAAACAAAACCTACAACATAATAAAATATTACATTTTGGTTCTGCTTGATCACATGCTCGGCTCAGAAACTATCCTATTCGGGAAATGCCTTTGCTGGCATCATAGATAAACTTGTATGATCCTAAATGGTGCTTTCTGATTGAGTATGCTGCTCTCTTCAAAAGTTACTAAGTCCATGCAATTGACCTAGCTTACAAGCCCATGTGACCATCTGCATGAAAGAGACCTCTCCTCGGTTACCCGACTGTCAAGTCACTATCAGCTGAGATAAGTGAACATGCAGTATTGCATATAGGTCTTCATGCATGTCAAGCTTTGGTCCTTTTGTGTCGAGTTAGAAGGTAAACTTCTAGGTAGCTGCCTTAACTCTTATTTATCCATCGAGACATAAAAGACAATAGATGACTTCACATTCACTTGTAGGAATTTGAGCCTTCGAAATATTTACAATTTTGACTCCCTATTCCATACATCTTTTGCGTCGTTATCCAACATCTTTTCGTCACGGGTGTGTAATGATGATCTCTGAGACTGTCCTCCATTCAACCTGTTAAATAAAGGAAACCTTCAAAAGATTTTGTTACATAGATTTGTTTTCCATGTTGAATGAGATGAACATCAGTAGGCATATTAATTCCATATCCGTAGACTGTCATTCTACGTCAATTATCCGTAGAAAGGTAATCTCAGAATATCCGTAGAAGTAATATTCCATAACTATATCCATAGATGAGACATGACATTCTTGACTGCATCCATAGATAGATCATGACTGTTAATCCCAAATGACCAAACAGAATTGTAGAAGGGGGGGGGGGGGGGTTGAATACAATTCTAGATATTTTAAACTTGAAATAACTTTCTAAATAAAACTGAACTTATAAAATAAAAACACAAGCACTTAAATAATTTCAGTTGGATTGTTTGATGATCCAACTGAAGTGTTTTTATTGCGGAAATAATCTGTGATACAAAATGTACACAGCTGCTCAGTTACAAGAATGTAGAGAAGTATGCTCTCAAAGATAGATAATACAATCTATTTGTTTTTCTTCTCACACTTGTTTTAACTGCTACACTTGGTTATAAATAGTCTCAAGTTTACAATGCTATTTTTGGCTACTCTAAAGTACACTAAAGGTAACCGCCAGTAGCTTGCTTTTCATCCCTTTTGTCCAATGGTCCTTGGAGATCTTTGCTTTTGTCCTTTTGCTTATTATGATCACTCCCAAGAACCTTATTGGAAATTGGAATGTTTCCTTATTTCCAGTGACCATTTTGATGGCTTCCAATGAAAAGTACACTTCCATATCTCCCTTTTGATCTGTCAGATAACTGTCACTATCACTTTGTCAACTATTCAGAAAATCAATAATGATTCGTTGATAGTAGAGAGATGTGTTTCGTTGATAGCTTTATTCTTTGTTTCGTTGATGGTATAACCCTCGTTTCGTTGATAGAGTAGTCTTCATTCCGTTGAGAGAGCAATCTTCATTCCGTTGACATGTCTTCACTTAGGCAAAATTACAAGGCATAATATATTTACAATTCACCAACCTATTTTTCCTATCTAGTACTTAGTCAACATGACTTAGAAAACCTATCTAATACCTACAACAAAATGCATATCAAACTATGAAGTATTGTACAATGCAGTTGCTGCATCACTCATTCCGTTGATGAGCTTCCTGTCAACGAAACGCTGCAAAGCATGCCATTCCGTTGACAGTTACAAAATGACTTAATACAAAATCTACTAAGTGTTTTTATAATTATCATCAAGAACAACATATTCCTAACAATCTCCCCCAATTTATGACTGATAGAATGACAGCCATAAATCAAGAGCCTTGATGATAACAAAAACACTCAGTCAAATTACACATGATAAAAATAGAAATTGCATTAAGCTTCATTGAATTTAATTGAAATACAAAGTAGAAAATCTTACAAAACAAGTGCACAGAGGTGCTCCTCTAGTCTGAGCAGATTTTTCATCTTTGCCTCTGTGGTCTTGTTTTCTTCCCTTTTCTTGCATTGTTCTCCTCAATCTGAGCTTGAAGTCTTCTGTAGAAAATCTTCTCTTCTTCATCTTGATTCCCCAACCTGGATTGCATTAATCTGAGAGTTTCATTGGATGCCTTTTCCAGTTGGTCTTCTATTTTGAAGAATCTTCTACAGTTGTCCTTGTCTCTGAATTCCATCATCCAAAAAGGTTGGAGATGAATTTTCTTTCCTGTTTGAGGGACCTTCAATACTCTGGGAAGTGCACCAGGCTTGTTCCAGCTAGCTTTGATTTGGCAAATTTTGGAGACAACTTCAGACTTGGTCGTTTAGGTAAAACCAAAATCTTTCTTTAGACATTTAAACATAGATAGCAGTGTCTGATAGTCTTCTCCCAGAATCCTGTGTAGAGGCCAAACCTGTTCTCTCCCACCCTTGTAGACAAACACCAATCTCTCTGGTAGTTTGTAATAATCTGCCATTCCTCTCACTTCAACCAGGTCATCAAGATTGATATGTAGGTCAGACTCCTCCCTGATGTCATCAATGTAGATGAAGTCTTCTGGGTTGGTAGGGGGTTTCTCAGCTTGTGGTCTCCTTACAAGAATTGGCTTAGCCTTGGCAGCCCTCTGCTTAGATTTCTTATTTGGATCCATTTCAAAGAGGAATTTTGGAAAGTTGGCCTCATCAAACTCAATTGGCTCTCCCTTTGGCTCAATTGGCTGTTCATGGAAATTGACAGGATGTTTAGGATCACAGGCTAACTTTACCTCAGAAACTGGATCAAGAATTGTTGGAGGTGCAATAGGTACAGAAGAGTCTGTTGCAATACTCTGAGAGTCATCATTCTCAAAGGCTATGTTTCTCCTAGCTCTTGCCTTTGGTTGCCTTATGCTCTTCTTTGTACTCCTTTCCTCTCTGGCTTTTTCTTCTAGCTGTCTTTCTTCTTCATCAAGAGACTGAGCAACTGCAAGTGCTTGCATTGCTGCTCTTTCTGACTCTTCAGCCTTAGCTTCAGCAAAGTTTGGGTGACCAGCCCAAACACAGATTTCTTGTCCATTCCTGTAGACAATTGCCCTTTGCTTCCTTATCTCAGAATCATTGCTTTCCTTGCATTTTGTGATAAGTAGTCCAAGAAGCTTGAGCTCATCTGGATAAGGTGCAGGATAGAAAATCCTTGCTATGTTTTTGCCCTTTGGTTTAGCAGGGGACTTGGGAGATAAGCTTCTTTGAAGTGTAGTTTGTTCCACATCCCTAATGCATGAAGTTTGTCCTTTTTCCTTCCTTGGACCTTGAGTGACTCCATGTAGAAGGGGCTTTACCTCATAGAAAGAATTGGTATGTGGCTCCCATTCCGTTGATACTAAAACCATGGCATTCGTTGATGGTGTTGTAGAAGTAGCTTGATCCGTTGATGAATTTGAATTCTTTGTAGTTTCAGCTATCTTCTTGACTCTTGCATCTATGTTAGCCCAATGGTCTTTTATCTGTTCAGCAAGTGTTAGCCTCATAGATGCTTGTTTAATCAAGTCAATACTATCCAGTTTATCCTTTCCTGACTCCCCCATAGCTAGTGGCTCCTTTGGCAGGGAAATGGCTGGGACCATAACCTTTGTAACTTGAATGTTAAGCTCCTTAGATTTCTCCCCCTTTTTGTTATCATCAAAAGGAATATAACTGGGAGTCCTTGAGCTGCCACTAGCTGGGCTAAAAGTTGGGTTTGCTTCTCCTGTTCCCTTTGCATTTGAGATAAAGTAGCTTCCACCTTGTCCACTCTAGAAGAGAGGGTCTTCAAGGAGGTAGCCACCTCAGGTTCCTTAGAGAAAAACCTGTTCATCTTGGACACAGTGAGAAGAGGGAGCTTTTCATCAAGCCTCCTATCAGAAGCATCCTTCAGGTTCCCAATAGAATCCTTGATTTCCCTTGCTTCATTCCTAGTCTGCAGCATCTGTAGCCTTTGAATTTCCAGAGAATCCATGATGGCTTTGTAGAATTTCTTGTCAGTGACACTTGCAGACTCATGAGCCAGATAGGCCTCATTATACTGCCTAGTAATTTCAGTATCCAAGTTGATTCTTTCATGCATATCTTGAGAAAGCCAGTTTGGTGTAGGGGGCATCACAGAAGTCCCAGTCTGTGAGGTGATAGCCACCTGTACATTGTCACCAAAACTATCATCATCATCAGAAAAATCAAACTCACCACTTGTTGCAGCTCCTGGAGACAGATTGGTGATTGCATCCTTTGCTCTTTGCATAGATGCAGTTGTATGGATTAGGTTGAAAGACCTTTCTGCCTCCACATTGCCCTGCTGAGCCATAACTTGATAGGCTGGCACAGGATGAGTAAAGGTCTCAGGATCCAGGGAAATACTATCCAGAGTTTGTTGATAATGCTCTTGGAAAGTAAGTTCCCTTTCTCCCTCACGAACCTCCATTAACTCACTTGTAATGGCTGATTCCTCCCTTATAGCTCCTGTAGTCCCTTCTCTCTCTCTTCTATTTTCTTGCATCATGGGCTCCCCATGGCTCACACCTCTCACACCCTCACCTTCACCTACTAAGGTGGAACCCTCAGCCTCTCCTTTTGCCTGACTGGAAGAAATAGTCAGCCTCTCACTCTCAGCCTCTCCTTTTGCCTGGTTGCAAGCCAGCCCCTCAGTTTCACTCCCTCTCATTCCTAGAAGTGTTTCAACTACCACTAGATCATCTGCACTAGTTGTGGAAACAACTTGATTTTCAATAAGAGGTGCAGAATGAACTATCAACGGAATGGTAGTTTGAACTGTCAACGGTATGGATACCGTTGATGGAGAAACACTTGTCAACGAAAGAGACTGTTTCGTTGATGAAGTCAAGAAAGCACTTTGAGAAAGTGAGATTACAGTGGAATCTGTGGTGATTGATTTTAGAGATTGATCCACAGATCCTCTTGTAATTTCAGAAAAGGATGATTGGTGGCCCAACAAATCACTTAACAAGTGATGGTCACCAATTTCAGAGTGGGGCTTCTCCAAGAAAAGAGTTGGAGAATCAGGGATAGATGAATGGATCATATCCACATCTAATGACTGAGTTGGTGAATTTTGTGGAGTTGGTTCAAGATTGATGTTTAAAGAATGGGACTGTAACCCTAGAGTAATGATAGGGGTTACATCAAACTGAATTTGAGATACTGGAAGTGTTGCTTCCAGTGTGTGTGCACCCTGTGAAACCTGGGATTTTTGTTTCACTCTCCTTTGGTATTGGGAAAAAGTAGACTGTGGGCTTGAATTGTCCCTTACCCTCTTGGAGTGTGCTCTTGGAGGAGAGCTTGTTTCAATAATTACAACCTGTTGGGAGGATGCAACTAGACTTGTGCTTAAATCCATATTACTCATTGTGCCTTGTTGGGAAGACACAATGGGGCTAGGCTGGATGTCACTCATCTTTCCTTCCTTATCCTTAGGGTTTCTTTTATGTTCACCCCTTCCCCCACCTCTTACAACACCTGCACCACTCCCCTTATGTTGTGTAGTGGATTTTACAACAGGTGCCTTTTGGGAAGCACCTGAGGTTGGCTCGGAGGATTTCTTTGATTTAGGTTTTGTTGCTGGGGCAGGAGCCTGTTGGGTCACAACTACAGACTCCACAGCAACAGGGTTGGGTAAAACAATAGAAGTAACAGCTATACTAGCAGGGATAGCAGTAGTTACCTCAATTATTGGCTAATACACCACTGGAACATCACCATTGTGGTTCAGCCTCAGTATGTCTGTCAATACTCTCTTTTCTTGTACAAAGAAATCAAACCTAGAAATAGGGTTAGAGATAACCAATGGTGCTGGACTAACATGGTTAGCCAATATCATCAGAAATCTAGCATAATAGATATTTTTCTTCCTATTTGCTTTATCACCCAACTTAGCACCAATTTCATACATAAGTTGGGTGCTAAAGTTGTAATATCTATCAGTTAGGAGCATGGTAAATAGAATCAACATGGAATTAGTTAATGCATCAAAATTACTAATTTTACCAGAAAAGACCTTGATGAATGCATCAGCTAAATAACTGTATTCCTTAACCAAACCTCTCCTAATTATTTTACCCAGATTATCAGTAGGCAAAGAGTAGTTTATGGAATTTAGCATGTTAATCATTTCAGTATATGTAGGCAAAGCAGAGAAATTATTTTCAGGAAGGTGTAAGCATGCTTGCAACACATCAGAATTGACTATGTACTCATTACCTTGAATGGTGAATTGCAAAGTATAATTTGTCCCACTGTACTCACATGAGGTCCAAATCTCCTCGATTATCTCATTGTAGAGTGGTGTAGAGTGAAACATTACGTAGCTCAGTTTGCAATTCATCATAAAATCCATCATCTTGAAGAAGATTATGTTCGGGCTTTCCTTAACAACAAAAGGAATGGAGTTGTTCTTTTCGTAAATGAACCCTCCAGCAGACATGAGTTTCACTATGGGTGCCATTATTGAGTAAAGAAAGCTTGAACTGAGATTTGCTTTGAGAGAGAAAGAGTAATAAGGCCTTTGGAATTTTTGAGAGCAGGTAGAAAAGAATTAAAGAAAATAAAATTTCTTAAATACTCCCCCAAAAATTCTCAAAAATTAAGTCCAATAATAAATATGAATTACTGGATTGGCTAAAAATGTAACTGTTACAATTAAAATATTACCATGATTTATACTTACAGGGGTGTATGCATAGATCGTGGTAAAAGACGTGACAATTTTCAACGATTTAGATTAACTGCGCTATATCAACGAATCAGTATTGGTTGTTTAAGGTCTCGTCTATTTCGTTGATAAAGCTGCGTTTCGTTGATATAAAAGAGCTATCAACGAAACACCCAGAAAAATGCTAAGACTGTCAACGAAATGGTGCATTTCGTTGACACAGTAATTTTGACTTAGACAAAATTGCACTTTTTCCTGAGAAAATTAATTCACAGAAAAACATAGCAAATTTCTGGCTACATAGTAACTTGCAAAAATCTCAGAAATAATTAAGAGAAATTTAGCATACCTAGCTCACTTACTAATCTTGAGAATGTTGATTCATCAAGTGGCTTGGTAAAGATGTCTGCAAGTTGTTGTTCACTTGGAACAAAATGTAACTCCACAGTACCATTCATAACATGTTCTCTAATGAAATGGTACTTGATGTCAATGTGCTTGGTCCTAGAATGCTGCACTGGATTCTCAGTAATGGCAATGGCACTAGTGTTGTCACAGAAGATAGGAATTTTCTCAACTCTTAATCCATAATCAAGTAGTTGATTTTTCATCCATAAAATCTGTGCACAACAACTTCCAGCTGCAATATACTCAGCCTCAGCTGTGGAGGTAGAAACTGAGTTTTGTTTCTTGCTGAACCATGACACAAGCTTGTTTCCTAAGAATTGACAGGTGCCAGTTGTGCTTTTCCTATCAATTTTACATCTTGCATAATCTGCATCTGAATAACCAATTATTTCAAAGCCAGATTCTCTAGGATACCAAATTCCAAGGTTTGGTGTTCCTTTGAGATATCTGAAAATTCTTTTAATAGCAACTAAATGGGATTCCCTAGGATCAGCCTGAAATCTAGCACAAAGACATGTAGCAAACATGATATCAGGTCTACTAGCTGTTAAATATAAAAGTGAGTCAACCATGCCTCTGTAACTTGAAATGTCCACAGATTTTTCCTTAGTATTCAATTCAAGTTTGGTGGCAGTAGGCATGGGTGTTTTGGCAGGAGAGCATTCCATTAAGTTAAATTTCTTTAATAAATCATGAATATATTTTGTTTGACTAATGAAAATGCATTCATTAACTTGCTTCACTTGGAGACCAAGAAAGTAAGTTAATTCTCCCATCATGCTCATTTCATATTTACTTTGCATAAGCTTGGCAAACTTTTGACAAAGTTTTTCATCTGTAGACCCAAAACTTATGTCATCTACATAAATTTGAACAAGTATAGAAGAGTCATTCACAACCCTGTGAAAAAGAGTTTTATCTACAGTACCTCTAGTGAAGTGATTCTCAAGGAGGAACTGTGAAAGTGTGTCATACCAGGCTCTAGTTGCTTGTTTCAAACCATAGAGTGCTTTGAGGAGGAAGTACACATATTCTGGAAAATCATCATCTTCAAAACCAGGAGGTTGACTTACATACACCTCCTCTTCCAGTTCCCCATTCAGAAAAGCACTCTTCACATCCATTTGATAGGCCTTGAAATTGGCATGGGCTGCATAGGCTAGGAAAATCCTTATTGCTTCTAGTCTTGCAACAGGAGCAAATGTTTCATCAAAATCAATTCCCTCTTCCTGTGAATAGCCTTTTGCAACCAATCTAGCTTTGTTCCTTGTGACTATGCCATTTTCATCCATCTTGTTTCTGAACACCCATTTTGTGCCTATGACACTCATGTCCTTAGGCTTGGGCACCAGCTTCCAAACATTGTTTCTCTCAAATTGGTTTAGCTCCTCTTGCATAGCTAAAACCCAATCTGGATCTAGAAGTGCATCCTCAACTTTCTTTGGCTCATCTTGAGGCAGAAAGCTACTATATAAACATTCTTCTTGAGTTGCTCTTCTAGTTTGGACTTTTGAAGAAACATCACCTATAATTAGTTCAAAGGGATGATCTTTAGTCCATTTCCTTGAGGGTGGTAGATTTGCTCTTGAAGAAGTAGCTTCATGATCATGGTTGCCTTGATTAAATATATGTCCTTGAGAAACTCCCCCTGAGTTTGTTGTCCCTAATTGATCACTTCTAGAGGCATTTCTGTGACTGTCAACGGTATGACCATTTTGACTATCAATGAAACGCTCATCCTGACTGTCAACGAATCCTCCATCATGACTGTCAACGAAATGACCATTTGATCTGCCAACAGCTATTCTTTTCAATCTCAATGCAGGAATTTCATCTTCACTGCTGCTTTCATCTGTGCTAGATACAACAACTTTAGGTTGTTTCTCAATAGCCTTGACATGATTCACTTGATCTCCTTCCTTATTCTCAAAAGAAAGACTTTCATGGAAACCTTCATCACAGAGACCTTGAATTTTGAGATCATCAAAAACAACATGTACAGATTCCATAACAATGTTGGTTCTGAGATTATAGACTCTGTAAGCTTTCCCTGCTGCATATCCCACAATTATTGCTTCATCTGCCTTTGCTTCAAATTTCCCCAAATGCTCAGCTTGATTTCTCAGAACAAAGCACTTGCATCCAAAGACATGAAGAAAGTCCAATAGTGGCTTCTTTCTTTTGAGTAGTTGATAAGGGGTCATTCCCTTGGCCTGATTAATCAAAGAAATATTTTGAGTGAAGCAAGCTGTGTTAACTGCCTCAGCCCAAAAATAAGTTGGTAACTTTGATTCATCTAGCATTGTCCTTGCAGCTTCAATAAGTGTTCTGTTTTTCCTTTCAACTACACCATTTTGCTGTGGTGTCCTTGCTGTTGAAAAATCATGCAAAATACCATTTTCTTCATAGAACACCTTCATGCTTGAATTCTTGAATTCTGTCCCATTGTCACCCCTAATTCTTCTTACTTTGAAATCAGGATGATTGTTTACCATCTTGATGTGATTGATAATGATTTCACGTGCCTCATCTTTGGAGTGCAAAAAGAAGGTCCATGTAAATCTAGAAAAATCATCAACAATCACAAGACAATATTTCTTCTTTGAAATGGACATGACATTTACAGGGCCAAATAGATCCATATGAAGCAACTCAAGCTGTTGGACAATTGATGACTCTGTCTTGCTTTTGAATGATGCCTTCTTTTGTTTCCCTTTTTGACATGCATCACACAAACCATCCTTGGAGAATTCCACCTGTGGAATTTGTTAGTTCAGAATTCAATGATCGTCAGGAGCTAGACTCAACTGATCAGGATTGCTGACGTCATCAGGATTACATGGTCGTCAGGATTGAGATACATATCAGGACTGGGATCAGGATTGATCATCAGGACTGGAAGCTGATCAGGATTCCTACTTCGAGTTATATTTGGAGTCTAGTTAAACATGGAAGTTTATTCTGTCGGTTCCTGGTTTGTAGAACGTAGCTATCAATTATAGATAGGTTTCAATCTTTGTAATTGATTAGGACTTATCATTGATAGAGAAGCTGTGTAGTATATAAACACAGTTTTGGTTTCGATTTATGTAGACAACACAAGGGGGAACATAATCGAATAGAAGCTCTTAAGAACATAGAATTTCTTGAGAGAGTTTTTGTAAGCTGTTAGATCAGAATTCAATGATCGTTAGAAGCTAGACTCAACTGATCAGGATTGCTGACGTCATCAGTATTGCATGGTCATCAGTATTTGATCAAGCGTCAGTATCTTATTGATCATCAGGATTCCTACTCAGACTATGATCAGGATTGATCATCAGGACTTGAAGCTGATCAGGATTCCTACTTCGAGTTATATTTGGAGTCTAGATAAACATGGAAGTTTGTTCCTGGTTTGTAGAATGCAGCTATCGATTAAAGATATGTTTCTATCTTTATTATGATTAGGACTTATCTTGTTATTGATAGAGAAGCTGTGTGCACTATATAAACACAGTTTTGGTTTCGATTTATGTATTCATTCGAGAGAGAACATAATCGGAGAGAAGCTCTTAAGAACAGAATTTCTTGAGAGAGTTTTTGTAAGCTAGCAGCTCTTAAGAACATCAGAATTTCTTAAGAGAGTTTGTAACAGTTTTATATCAAAGTTAATAAAGCTGTTATTGTTATTGTTATTGATCTTTCATATTTGTGTTATATAAAGTCGAGAATCTTATACAATTGTATTCAACCCCCTTCTACAATTGTTATTTACTGGGCAACAATTGGTATCAGAGCAAACTGATTTAATTCTGAATCAGATACGATCTAAAGATGTCGACAACCAAGTATGAAAGCATGAAGATTCCCATCTTGAAGATATCAGAATATCCCACATGGAGGGTAAAGATGCTGATGTACCTGGAGGCTATGGATCCTGACAATCTGGACAGGATTCGTGATGGACCATATATACCAACAAAGTTCGTAGAACGAACAGATACAGTACCAGAACATTATGTGGTCAAAGCTAAATCTGAATGGACTCCAGAAGAAAAAGCTCATGTACTCAGAGAACCAAAGATAAAGAATATCTTGCACAATGGTCTTGATGCTGTTATGTCAAACAGAGTGATAGCATGCAAGTCTTCAAAAGAAATCTGGGATACTTTGGAAACTCAGTGCCAGGGATCTGCATCTGTTAAGAAAAACAGAAGGGCTCTATTGATTCAAGAATATGAACAATTCGATGCAAGACCTGAAGAGAGCCTGACTGATCTATATGATAGATTCCTGACACTATTGAACAGCTTATCCTTAGTTGACAAAGTATATGAAACTGAAGATTCAAACACCAAATTTCTTAGAGCTTTACCTGAAGAATGGGATACTCAGACCTCAATCATTAGACACCAGTATGATCTGAACATTGTGTCTCTTGATGAGATCTATGGGATCCTAAGAACTCATGATCTTGAAGTTCAACTGAGAAAGAACAAGAAAAGCAGCAAGGCAAAGTCAATTGCTTTGAATGTAGAAGCAAAATCAAAAGAGAAAGCTATGGAGGTCTCTAGAAGGAAAGCAAGAGTAGCTGAGTCAGATCCTGACGACTCTTCATCAGATACTGATGGCAATCCTGATGCCAATACTGGTGATGACTCTTCTGACTCAGACATGGAAGAGATGGTTGCTATGATTGTCAGAAACTTTAGAAGGATGAAGTTCAGGAAGAATAGAAGACAAGGCAACTTTCAGAAAAAGACCTTCAAAGCAGACAAAGACAAGTATATCAAAAAGGACAGCAAGGGTAGCAAATTTGACAAGTCCAAGGTTAGATGCTACAAGTGTAATGGTATGGGTCACTTTGCTTCTGAATGCAACAAGACAAAGGCACTCATCACATCAAGCAAGGATTGGATGGACTCTTCCTCAGAATCTGATACTGAGGTAGTCAACTATGCGTTAATGGCCAATGCTGATGTAACTGCTGCTCCTGATGATAAGGTACTAAATACTATCTTTGATTTTGATACTGATAATGCTTCTGAGTTAAGACATTTTCTAAAGTCATTACATATTAGCTTTAGAAGTCAAACTGCTGAGAATACTAGAATCTTATCTGAGATGTCTGACCTTAGAAAGAGGAATGAGATATTAGAAGCTGAATTTTCTCGTATGCAAGAAGTACAAAAAGAATGTGATAATGTTAAGCACATGCACTTAGAGATAACATCTAAATGTACTTCCCTTGAAAAAGAACTTGAATATGCTAATGAGAAAATCAGAACCTGGACAGACTCTGGTAGGAAATTTCATGAGATTAATACCTCTAAGAATTGGAAAGAGTGTCTAGGATATAAGTCAGATGAGGATAAGAAATTGAAAGAGAAAATTGTCATTGATGAGACAGTTAGTCCAAAGACCTATAGACATGTTATAGACTCAACCAAATCTAAGATTACTCCTGTTAATTTTGTTTTTGGTAAGGATTCCAATTCTACTTTTGAAAAGGGATCTTCTTCTACTCAAGGAATTAAAATCGTTAAGCCTAAACCTGTCTTGAACAAAGTTACTAAGAATGTAGGTCTATTGTCTCAGAAACAGCTTAAAGATAAAATCTGTGAGGTTACAGATAAGAAAAAGGAAGCTACTGTTAAGAGAAACAGGAATGGTAAAGTTGGGATCAATAAAGAGAATGGTTATAAGTATATCCCAAATGCACCTAGAAAGAGTTGTTTTAACTGTGGTAACTCTAATCATCTTGCTATTGATTGTAAAAAGAGTAAGAAGAAAATTGCTGAAATTCCTAAGTCTGATGTTAGGAATAGATCAGTATTTTACAAACCACAGAATTCCTGTTTTCATTGTGGTAGTCTATGGCATTCTATTTATACATGTAAAGAGTATCATGATTTGTACTATAACTTTTATGATCCATTGCCTAAGTTTGAAAGTAGTACAAAGTCTGATAGAACTGAAAATGTCATAGTGAAGCATGCTTTTGTTAATACTGATATTGACAAAGCAAATCCTGATGGAGTAAATCCTGTCAGGACTGCTAAAGTCAAAAAGTCTTCTGCTGTTAAATTTAATAAAATGCATGAACAAGGAATCCAACAAGTGTGGGTTCCTAAACATTCTAACTAGTATTTTACTATTCTGATGCAGGGTAAAAGGAAAAATGTGTTAGTCATGGATAGTGGATGTTCTGTGCACATGACTGGAAACAAAGCCCTGTTATCAGAATATGAGGAAAAAGCTGGCCCAACTGTGTCTTATGGAGATGGCAACATTGGACAAACCTTGGGATATGGCAATATAATCATTGGAAATGTCATCATTGAAAAAGTAGCTCTAGTGAAGGGACTAAAACACAACTTGTTGAGTATTAGTCAAATCACTGACAGAGGTTATCATGTCAATTTCTATTCCACACATTGTGAAGTAGTCAGTAAAGCAACAAGGAAGATAGCACTAACTGGCTACAGGCATGGTAACATATATGAAGCCAACATTCAATCAGATACTGATGGCTCCCCTACATGTTTCATCAGTAAAGCTTCAGTAGATGAAAGTTGGAATTGGCACAAGAAGCTTTCTCATCTCAACTTCAGCAACATCAATGAGTTGGTTAAGAAAGAGTTAGTAAGAGGATTACCTAATGTCTTATATACACCTGATGGACTCTGTGATGCATGCCAAAAAGCAAAACAAAGAAGGACATCATTCCAGAGTAAATCAGAATCCTCTATTGAAGAACCATATCACATGCTACATCTTGATCTGTTTGGTCCAGTCAACATCATGTCCATCAGTAAGAAAAGGTACACTCTTGTAATTGTTGATGAATATTCTAGATTCACCTGGGTGTATTTTCTGCATAGAAAAGATGAAACTCCTGAAGTTCTGTTGGATCATGTGAGGATGATTGAGACAACCACAAAGTACAAAGTCAAGATTCTGAGAAGTGATAATGGTACTGAATTTAAGAATTCAAAGATGGAAGAGTTCTGCAAATACAAAGGAATCATTCAACAATTCTCTGCTCCTGGCACACCTCAGCAAAATGGAGTAGTAGAAAGGAAGAATAGAACTCTTATTGAAGCTGGAAGAACTATGTTGGAAGAAGCTAAATTACCTACATATTTCTGGGCAGAAGCAGTCAACACAGCATGCTATACACAAAATCTCACATTGATAAACAGGCATGGTGTCACTCCTTATCAGTCACTCAAAGAGAAGAAACCAAGTCTGAAGCATTTGCATGTGTTTGGCTGTAAATGTTTTGTTCTCAGAACTCATCCTGAACAGCTAGGGAAATTTGAAACAAAGGCTGATGAAGGAATATTCATAGGTTATCCTACATCAAGAGCCTTCAGAGTTTTTAATTTGAGAACAAGAACTGTCATGGAGTCAATACATGTATCTTTTGATGATAAGAAGATAACTGGAATCATTGAAGACTCGCATGATAGATTGTTATTTGAAAATGAAGCTTCCAAGGAACCTGAAGAAATTGAATCAGATCCTGTCAATTCATCAGATACTGATGGGTCACCAAATCCTGATGACTCACCAGGTACTGATGAGGCTAATACTGATGATGCAAACAACAGTCATACAACTAGTAGTGCTAATGTTGAGGGGGAGCAACGACATTCAACTACAAGTTCAGAGTCAACTCAATCATCAGGACAGAATTCTTCAGATACTGATTCAAGTGAAGATCCTGATAACACATCAGGAGGGCATAGCAATAATTCAGGGAGAGCTTCAAATCAATCAAATTCTTTCAATCAAGATAACACCAATCCAGGGGGAGCATCTACTTCAAGAAACAATTTGACACCAGCAAGGAAATGGACAAAAGATCATACTCCTGATTTGATAATTGGAGATCCTGATGCAGGTGTTCAAACAAGAAGTGCAACTCAGAATGAATGTTTATATAATAACTTTCTATCCAAGGAGGAGCCTAAGAAAGTTGAAGATGCACTTAAAGATGCTGATTGGGTTACTGCAATGCAAGAAGAACTGAATGAATTTGAAAGGAATGAAGTCTGGAAACTGGTACCAAGACCAAAGAATAGATCAATTGTTGGTACAAAGTGGATTTTCAAGAACAAGACTGATTCTGATGGTGTCATAATCAGAAACAAAGCAAGACTAGTTGCAAAGGGGTATTCCCAACAAGAGGGAATTGACTATGATGAAACTTTTGCTCCTGTTGCAAGACTAGAAGCCATCAGGATATTTCTTGCTTATGCAGCACATAAGAAATTCAAGGTTTTCCAGATGGATGTTAAAAGTGCTTTCTTAAATGGTGAACTGGAGGAAGAAGTTTATGTTGAACAACCTCCTGGTTTCATTGATCCTAAATATCCAGATCATGTCTACAGACTGGATAAGGCACTTTATGGACTAAAGCAAGCTCCAAGAGCATGGTATGAAACCTTAGCTCAATTCTTACTGGAAAGTGGATTCAAAAGAGGTGCAATTGATAAAACTCTATTTTATTTGAATCATGGTAAGGAGTTGCTGTTAGTTCAGATTTATGTTGATGATATCATTTTTGGGTCAACAAACAATAAGCTGTGTGAAAAGTTTTCCAAGCTTATGCAGTCAAGATATCAAATGAGCATGATGGGAGAAATGAGTTACTTTCTGGGTCTTCAAGTTAAACAGACTGATGAAGGGATTTTTATTAATCAGTCTAAATACACAAGGAATTTACTGACAAGGTTTAACATGCAAGACAGTACTCCTGCTTCAACTCCCATAGCTACAGCTACCAAACTTGATCCTGATCAAGGTGAAGAGGTAGATGTAACTCACTACAGAGGAATGATTGGCTCTTTATTGTATCTCACTGCCAGTAGACCAGATATCATGTTTGCAACCTGTCTATGTGCAAGATTTCAAGCAAAACCTAGAGAACCACATCTGATTGCAGTCAAAAGAATTTTCAGATATCTCAAAGGCACTCCTTCACTTGGCCTTTGGTATGCAAGGGAATCAGATTTTGGGTTGTGTGGTTATTCAGATGCTGATTTTGCAGATGCAAAATAGACAGGAAAAGTACTTCAGGAAGTTGTCAGTTTTTGGGTGGAAGACTAGTTTCATGGTTCAGTAAAAAGCAGAAATCTATTTCCACTTCAACTGCAGAAGCTGAGTACATTGCTGCAGGAAGTTGTTGTGCTCAGATAATGTGGATGAGAAATCAGTTGTTAGATTATGGCCTGTCATACTCAAAAATCCCTATTTATTGTGATAACCAAAGTGCTATTGCAATGACAGGAAATCCAGTTCAGCATTCTCTTACTAAACACATAAGTATCAGATATCACTTTATAAGAGAACAGGTTCTGGAAGGAACAATTGAACTTCACTTTGTTCCTACTGATCAACAACTAGCTGATATATTCACCAAGCCACTACCTGAAGCTACTTTCAATAAGTTGGTGAATGAACTTGGAATGATGAATTTTGCGAATTTCTGAGGAAAAGCTACAGAGAGGAAATCCTGATAACTGTCAAATCCTGATGGTTATTCAGAAAGGTATGTTTTCTTTGATCAAATCCTGATAGGACTCAATCCTGACAGGAAGTCAACTGGTCAATCCTGATGTACAGGTCAGTATTTTCATTGCTAAATTTGTGCCTAATTTTTCGTCCGTATCTGCTAATAGACGATTGAGTTTTAGTAGGACAACTGTATACGCGCGTGTGTTGCTCTATTATAGATATATCTATACATACACATAAAAAGCGGTGCAGTTTTATTTAATGACACACGTAATCTGTCCACTAATTAGTTATACACAAATCATATTTTGCCACCTGTCATTGAGAGTAATATTTTGTTTTAACAAAATACTTTTCATTGTTTTACATCTTTCATTACTCTCTCATCATCAGTTTTTCGTTTTTATCTCTCTCTGTGCTTTCATACCCTAATTGCTTCAAATCTTAATTCTCGAGTTTTCAAAAGCATTACAATGGCGTCTTCATCTTTCATGAACAAACAAACAGTAATTCGTGATATTACTTTTGCCACTAATAACTTTGTAGCCATACTAGACCATCAAGAATTGCCTACTGAGTTCCATATAATTCAAGATTTTCTTACTTCAAGCCCATTGAAGTATGCTTTAACAGAGCCTGCAAGTGTTTCTTTTAAGTCTGTAATGCAGGTTTGGAACACAGTTGTTTTTGGTCAAAGTTCTACAGGAACCATTCTGATGTAGTTCGAATCAAATGGGGTAACTCATCATGTCACCCCTGCTGTTATTGAAGAGGCATTGCATTTGCCTATTCTGGGTGAAAAAGTTCCTAGGGTGATTTCAGACTCTGCTCTATTTGAGTTTGTCAAGAAACTGGGCTACAATGGAGAAGTAAAGAGATATGGAAATCTCTTTAGGACAAAGCTTAAGAAGGAATGGAATTTCTTCTTTGATACAATCAGCCGCTGTTTCCTGAACAAGACATCAAATTTTGATGCTCTTCCATCAGGATCTCTTAAAATTGGGTACTCTCTTATCCATTCTACAGTGTTTGATTATGGATCTTTTATCTTAAAAGCTTTAAGTGATAGGAAATCAGATAAGTTGGGTTCTGTCTGTTTTCTTAGATTTTTACAGTTGATATTTAATCACTTTTGTCCTAATGTTGTTTTTGAGGATGATGTAGTTCTACCAATCTGTAGAATTACTGAGAATAATATTAAGTCCTTAGTCAACAGTGATAAGGCAAATGGTTTTATAGGAAATGCTTTTATTCCTGATGAGGTTAGGTTTTTCTTACATCAGAAAATGCCTACTCGTTATGGACTACTTTCTAATGCTATGGTTCAAGGTCCAACCCACCTTGTTCCTGACACAAGCATGCAACCTAAACAGTCTAAACAGTTAACAACCACCTCTACTGTCTCTCAAAAGACTTTAGTTGTAAAATCAAAGAAATCAGCTAGAACTGATGTGTCTGGAAGGCAATCAGGTTCAAAGGATTTTTCCTCTACACCACTCACTAAAAAGAAGATACAAGGGGGTGTACAAGGGGTCCTGGTGAAGAAAGCTGATAAGGTTGTTACGAATGTTCCTGTGAAAAGGAAGTTAAGGTTGATTGATGAAAGTGATTCAGAGGATGACTTACCTATATCCTCTGTGATGAATGAGAACAAGGAAGTTGCTGATACTGCTACTAAAGCTGTGGTACCTTCATCAAAACCACAAAAGACAAGGAAATTATCAAAGAGCAGGTATCATATTCCTTTGACAGTGCAAATGAAGGATACTAATATTCAGACTTCAAATCCTGATGTTAGTATTCCTGATGCAGCAACAAAAGTTGTCTCTATATCAGACTCTCCAGCCTCTCCATCTCAGATTCGAGGACATTCTTGGGAGAAGGTTTCTACAACTGCTTCCTTGGTTGGTCTTACACCTACATCAAAGAAAAAGAGGAATGCAGCAGAGTTAGTCTATCAGAGACAGAAGAAGCTGAAAGGATCAAGCCCACAAGAACCTGAATTTCAGAGTAATTCAGCAGCTACTGTTGATCCTGCCACACAAGAACCACTCAATCAAAGTTTGGGTGAAGGCTTAGCTAGTGGAATGGTCACACAAGAACCATTTTCTCAAAGGGAGAATGAAGACATCAACATTCCAGCTACACAAGAACCATCTTCTCAAAGTGAAGATGCAGGCAAAGCTACAGCTTCTGTTGAAAGATTGGTCGAGAACATTGTCAATGAGGGAAGCACACAAGAACCTTTAGCTCAAAGTGTTGAAGAAGCTTCTGAACCTCAAGCTCCACAAGAACCATTGGTAGCAAATACTGATGCAAGCATATCAAATCCTGACGATGTTCATCCTGACGCTAGTGGTGCTCCTGATAATGAACCTATTTTGATACAGCCACTTCGTTCAAGACCAATAGATCATCCTATCTCAGAACCACAGGATAAACTGAAAGGTATTGCTATTCCTGATCCTGATATTACTCCTGATACTGATGATGATAGTTCTGATGATGATAGTGATGATGATAATGAGAATAGAAAAGAGAAGGAACAGCTTGCTACAGCACTCAAGATTAGTCTTGGAACTAATTTTGGTTCATCAAGTACGTATATGGCTGGCAAAGCTTTCACTGGGAAAGATCAGAGACAAGATTTTTCTACTCCTTCCTTTGATCCTGCAGAGGCATTTAGACAGAATGAATGGAACAATTCATGGCACAATTCTGATGAATCTATCAGTTTTTCTTCTGCTATTGAACATGCCTATAATGCAGTGAAGTCTATAGAGAATCAAGACTTGAAGAATCATCTGAAGGCTACTACTCTGTTATCCAAAAGCCTGAAAAGTGAGATTGATTCTATCAAGGGTTCAACTGAAAAAGTGAGAACTGATATCTTTAATAATTTTACAAAGGTGCCTACTACTTTTCAACTAAGGGTAGTGGAATCCCAAGTGAAATCTGTTGTTTCAGAACAAACCTCCATCAAACAACGAATTGATTCTCTGGATACTAAGGTAACTGAAATTCAAGCCTCTCTTTCCTTAATTTTGCAATTATTGTCAAATCCTGATGTCAAAAAGGGGGAGAAGGTTATTCAGACAAAATGTACACCTGATCTAGTATTAAGAAATAATGATGATGATACTGGAGATGATGGTGGTGACAAAGCGATACAAGGAGAAACCTCTGATGCTGTTGTTATGAAGACAATCCAAACTTCTCAAAGTCAAACAACGCAGTCAACTCATGTTTCTGATTCTGGAGTTAAGACAGTAAGAACATTGGTGCAATCTCAGATCCTGACGGAAGATCAAATCCTGACACCTGGTCATGGACAAATTCTTGCTACAATTCCTGAAGGTGATGAAGATGTGATTATTGATAATCCTGAAGATGCATCAAATTTATTCCAGAAGTTTTCTACAAAAGACGGCAGAATTGTTACTCTATATCACACTGATAAAAGAGTTCAACAATTATATGCAAGAAAAGCACTCTCTACAGCAAGTGAAGAATATCCAGATCTCTCACATGAAGAATTCTTGAGACTACAAAGAGAGACAATGGAAAGCTATACTGCTCCTGCTAGAGGTAGAGGAAGCAGAGGTAGAAGAGGTGCTAGAAGAAGTAAAAGAGGTTCTTCAACTCAAACAGTACCTAGACAGACAAGGTCTAGAGGGTTAAGAATTGAAGAAATTCCTGAACCTATTCAAACTCTAGTAGTTCCTGACATATCTACTTTTGGTGATGATGGAATTGTTGAAGAAGAACCAGAATTGAAAAGAAAATCAAGAAAATCAACTCTCAGCAATACAAATCAAATTGAAGATTCTAATCCTGACAATATTCAAGATCCTGACGAATCTGAAATTCTGCAAGAGGTTGATTTGATAATTTTATCTACTGTTGTTGATTGTCACAACAAAGAAGTAGATGAAGAAGAAGAAGCCAGAAGAAGAGAAATTACAAGATCAACAAATAGAGATTTCAATCTCTATGTACAAAGGCTTAAACTCTCAAACAGAAGAGTGTGGAGAAATTCAAGCAGACAAGAATCTTTACTTGAAAGAAGCTACGCTCATGAAAAGGAGAAATACAAGAAGTGGAAACATATTAGCACATTAAGTTGTGATACACCTATCAATTTTCAGTCTGGTGGAATTATTACAAGCGCTTCAAGTGTTGTTGATTTGTCTGATATGGCTAGATCAAAAACACTCTGGTTAAAGATGTTTTCAAATCTGAAGCAATTGTCAAGTAATTCAAGAGGAGGTATTGGACACAGAGATGGTGAATATCTGAATATGTCATATGTTGATCCTTACTCCTTGACAGAAATTGGAGGTACTTTAACTTCTGAAAACCTGAACAATTTATTAGCTGTTGATATAGTTATAGATTGTCATGATGGTTTTGAAAAGAAAGAAAAGCTTCTGTACTTCATGAAAGATGGTAGTGTGAAGATTCTATCTATTCAAGATCTGCTGATGAAAACTACACAGGAATTGAAATATGTTCACTATCTGTTAAGATGGAAGAACCAAGTGTACAAAGAATGGAGTGACATGATTTTGTCAAATATAAGAAGAAGACTGGATGGAAACAGTAATTTCAATGGTAATTATACTCCCATGTACTTAAATCAAAGAGGTCAGGATGTGGAAATGCAAAGGGGTACTGCTGTTAAAGAAGTAAATTTTGGCATGACTCATCTTTCTCTCAATCCTGATGGGAAGGAAATTGCTTATCTTTTGCTTGAAGAGCACAGTCTACAGAGAAACTCCATACAGAATCTCAGAGCAGCTATCTACCAGATTAATGAGGAAGATGAAGAACTCAGAAATCTTAAGGAAAGACTGATTCAAATTCTTGAAGAAAAAGAAGAAAGTTTATTATCCAACTTCTTGAAGATGAATCTGTTCTATCACAAAGCTTGAACAGATAAGTTGTTTCTGAAGATACTCGTACATTTTGATACATGTTTTTGACATCATTGAATATTTGGAATCTATACTTTATTTCACAAAGTATGAGATTGGGGGAGATTGTTAGATCAGAATTCAATGATCGTCAGAAGCTAGACTCAACTGATCAGGATTGCTGACGTCATCAGTATTGCATGGTCATCAATATTTGATCAAGCGTCAGTATCTTATTGATCATCAGGATTCCTACTCAGACTATGATCAGGATTGATCATCAGGACTTGAAGCTGATCAGGATTCCTACTTCGAGTTATATTTGGAGTCTAGATAAACATGGAAGTTTGTTCCTGGTTTGTAGAATGCAGCTATCGATTAAAGATATGTTTCTATCTTTATTATGATTAGGACTTATCTTGTTATTGATAGAGAAGCTGTGTGCACTATATAAACACAGTTTTGGTTTCGATTTATGTATTCATTCGAGAGAGAACATAATCGGAGAGAAGCTCTTAAGAACAGAATTTCTTGAGAGAGTTTTTGTAAGCTAGCAGCTCTTAAGAACATCAGAATTTCTTAAGAGAGTTTGTAACAGTTTTATATCAAAGTTAATAAAGTTGTTATTGTTATTGTTATTGATCTTTCATATTTGTGTTATATAAAGTCGAGAATCTTATACAATTGTATTCAACCCCCTTCTACAATTGTTATTTACTGGGCAACATAAGCTAGCAGCTCTCAAGAACATCAGAATTTCTTGAGAGAGTTTGTAACAGTTTTATATCAGATTTAATAAAGCTGTTATCTTTCTTTCATATTTGTGATATATACATTAAGAAGTCGATTATCTTATACTATTGTATTCAACCCCCCTTCTACAATAGATTATTACTGGGCAACAATTGGTATCAGAGCAAACTGATTTAATTCTGAATCAGATACGATCTAAAGATGTCGACAACCAAGTATGAAAGCATGAAGATTCCCATCTTGAAGAAATCAGAATATCCAACATGGAGGGTAAAGATGCTGATGTACCTGGAGGCTATGGATCCTGACTATTTGGACAGGATTCGTGATGGACCATATATTCCTACACGAATTGTAGAACGAACAGATACAGTACCTGAACATTATGTGGTCAAGGCTAAAAGTGAATGGACTCCAGAAGAAAAAGCTCATGTACTCAGGGAACCAAAGATAAAGAATATCTTACACAGTAGTCTTGATGCTGTCATGTCAAACAGAGTGATTGCATGCAAGTCTTCAAAAGAGATCTGGGATACTTTGGAAACTCAGTGCCAGGGATCTGCATCTGTCAAGAAAAACAGAAGGGCTCTTTTGATTCAAGAATATGAACAATTTGATGCAAGACCCGATGAGAGCCTAACTGATCTATATGATAGATTTGTGACACTATTGAACAGTTTATCTTTAGTTGACAAGGAATATGAAACTGAAGATTCAAACACCAAGTTTCTAAGAGCTTTACCTGAAGAATGTGACACTCAGACATCGATCATTAGACATCAGTATGATCTTAACACTGTGTCTCTTGATGAAGTCTATGGGATGCTAAGAACTCATGATCTTGAAGTTCAACAGAGGAAGAACAAGAAAAGCAGCAAGGCAAAATCAATTGCTTTGAAAGCAGAGGCTAAATCAAAAGGAAAAGTTATGGAGGTCTCTAGAAGTAAAACAAGAATAGTTGAGTCAGATCCTGATGACTCTTCATCAGATACTGATGGCAATGCTGATGCCAATACTAATGATGATTCTTCTGACTCAGACATGGAAGAGATGGTTGCTATGATTGTCAGAAACTTCAGAAGGATGAAGTTCAGGAAGAATAGAAGACAAGGCAACTTTCAGAAAAAGGCTTTCAATCCAAACAAAGATAAGTATATCAAAAAGGACAGCAAGGGTAGCAAATTTGACAAGTCAAAGGTTAGATGCTACAAGTGCAATGGTATGGGTCACTTTGCTTCTGAGTGCAAGAAGACAAAGGCACTTATCACATCAAGCAAGGATTGGATGGACTCTTCCTCAGAATCTGATACTGAGATGGTCAACTATGCTCTAATGGCCAATGCTGATGTAACTGCTGCTCCTGATGATAAGGGTAAAAAGAAAAATGTGTTAGTCATGGATAGTGGATGTTCTGTGCACATGACTGGAAACAAAGCCCTGTTATCAGAATATGAGGAAAAAGCCGGCCCAACTGTGTCTTATGGAGATGGCAACATTGGACAAACCTTGGGATATGGCAATATAATCATTAGAAATGTCATCATTGAAAAAGTAGCTCTAGTGAAGGGACTAAAACACAACTTGTTGAGTATTAGTCAAATCACTGACAGAGGTTATCATGTCAACTTCTATACCACTCATTGTGAAGTAGTCAGTAAGGCAACAAGCAAGATAGCACTGACTGGCTACAGGCATGGTAACATATATGAAGCCAACATTCAATCAAATACTGATGACTCCCCTACCTGTCTGATCAGTAAAGCTTCAGTAGATGAAAGTTGGAATTGGCACAAGAAGCTTTCTCATCTCAACTTCAGCAATATCAATGAGTTGGTTAAGAAAGATTTAGTGAGAGGATTACCAAAAGTGTTATATACTCCTGATGGACTCTGTGATGCATGTCAGAAAGCAAAACAAAGAAGGACATCATTCCAGAGTAAATCAGAATCCTCTATTGGAGAACCGTATCACATGTTACATCTTGATCTATTTGGTCCAGTCAACATCATGACCATCAGTAAGAAAAGATACACTCTTGTAATTGTTGATGAATATTCTAGATTCACCTAGGTGTATTTTCTGCACAGAAAAGATGAGACTCCTGAAGTTCTGTTGGATCATGTGAGAATGATTGAGACAACCACAAAGTACAAAGTCAAGATACTGAGAAGTGATAATGGTACTGAATTTAAGAATTCAAAGATGGAAGAGTTCTGCAAATACAAAGGAATCATTCAACAATTCTCTGCTCCTGGCACACCTCAGCAAAATGGAGTAGTTGAAAGGAAAAATAGAACTCTTATTGAAGCTGGCAGAACTATGTTGGAAGAAGCAAAATTACCTACATATTTCTGGGCAGAAGCAGTCAACACAGCATGCTACACTCAAAATCTCACATTAATAAACAGACATGGTGTTACTCCTTATCAGTCACTCAAGGAGAAGAAACCAAGTCTGAAGCATCTGCATGTGTTTGGCTGTAAATGTTTTGTTCTCAGAACTCATCCTGAACAACTAGGGAAATTTGAAACAAAGGCTGATGAAGGAATTTTCATAGGCTATCCTGCATCAAGAGCCTTCAGAGTTTTTAATTTGAGGACAAGGACTGTCATGGAGTCAATACATGTATCTTTTGATGACAAGAAGATAGCTGGAATCAATGAAGACTCTCATGATAGATTGATTTAACACCATCAAGGAAATGGACTGCAAGTCATACTCCTGATTTGATCATTGGGGATCTTGATGCAGGTGTTCAAACAAGAAGTGCAACTCAGAATGAATGTCTATACAATAACTTTCTATCCAAGGAGGAGCCTAAGAAAGTTAAAGATGCACTTAAAGATGCTGATTGGGTTACTGCAATGCAAGAAGAACTGAATGAATTTGAAAGAAATGAAGTCTGGAAACTGGTACCAAGACCAAAGAATAGATCAATTGTTGGTACAAAGTGGATTTTCAAGAACAAGACTGATTCTGATGGAGTAATAATCAGAAACAAAGCAAGACTAGTTGCAAAGGGGTATTCTCAACAAAAGGGAATTGATGATGATGAAACTTTTGCTCCTGTTGCAAGACTAGAAGCCATCAGGATATTTCTTGCTTATGCAGCACATAAGAAATTCAAGGTTTTCCAGATGGATGTTAAAAGTGCTTTCTTAAATGGAGAACTGGAGGAAGAAGTCTATGTTGAGCAACCTCCTGGTTTCATTGATCCTAACTATCCAGATCATGTCTATAGATTGGATAAGGCACTTTATGGACTAAAGCAAGCTCCAAGAGCATGGTATGAAACTTTAGCTCTATTCTTACTGGAAAGTGGATTCAAAAGAGGTTCTATTGATAAAACTCTATTTTATTTGAATCATGGTAAGGACTTGTTGTTAGTTCAGATTTATGTTGATGATATCATTTTTGGGTCAACAAACAATAAGCTTTGTGAAAAGTTTTCCAAGCTTATGCAGTCAAGATATCAAATGAGCATGATGGGAGAAATGAGTTACTTTCTTGGTCTTCAAGTTAAACAGACTGATGAAGGGATTTTTATCAATCAGTCTAAATATACAAGGAATTTATTGACAAGGTTTAACATGGAAGATAGTTCTCCTGCTACAACTCCCATAGCTACAGCTACCAAACTTGATCCTGATCAAGGTGCTGAGGTAGATGTAACTCACTACAGAGGAATGATTGGCTCTTTATTGTATCTCACTGCAAGTAGACCAGATATCATGTTTGCAACCTGTCTGTGTGCAAGATTTCAAGCAAAACCTAGAGAACCCCATCTGATTGCAGTCAAAAGAATTTTCAGATATCTCAAATGCACTTCTTCACTTGGCCTTTGGTATGCAAGGGAATCATATTTTGGGTTGTGTGGTTATTCAGATGCTGATTTTGCAGGATGCAAAATAGACAGGAAAAGTACTTCAGGAAGCTGTCAGCTTTTGGGTGGAAGACTAGTTTCATGGTTCAGTAAAAAGCAAAAATCCATTTCCACTTCAACTGCAGAAGCTGAGTACATTGCTGCAGGAAGTTGTTGTGCTAAGATAATGTGGATGAGAAATCAGTTGTTAGATTATGGACTGTCATACTCAAAAATCCCTATTTATTGTGATAACCAAAGTGCTATTGCAATGACAGGAAATCCAGTTCAACATTCTCTTACTAAACACATCAGTATTCGATATCACTTCATAAGAGAACAAGTTCTGGAAGGAACAATTGAACTTCACTTTATTCCTACTGATCAACAACTAGCTGATATATTCACCAAGCCACTACCTGAAGCTACTTTCAATAAATTGGTGAATGAACTTGGAATGATGAACTTTGAGAATTTCTGAGGAAAGCTACAGAGAGGAAATCCTGATAACTGTCAAATCCTGATGGTTATTCAGAAAGGTATGTTTTCTTTGATCAAATCCTGATAGGATGAAATCCTGAAAGGAAGTCAACTGGTCAAATCCTGATGCTCAGATTTTGAAGCTGGTATGAAAACCAGAGGTTCTATGCTAATTTGTCATCAACACTTCTGGTAAACTCTGGAAAATAAGATTTTTACTTAGTCTTTGATTAAGTTTTCAGTCTTAATTCTCAATTTCAATTATATTTTTCTCAGAGTTTTCTATTCGTCATGTCAAATATCAGTGTTACTAACAAATTATGCAGGAAAAGTAAGAAGGACAAGAACAATTGAGCAAATTGATAGTTTTCATTAAATCTTGAAGATTCTTTACAAATGAAAATGGAAATTACATATTTTTTTCCTAGTCTACTTTTCTACTCAGGAACATGTGCCCTTCAAATAAGCATGAACGCTCCTGAGCAGCTTCACAGTCCATCAGGATTGGAAGATCTCTTGTTCCATCCTTAAAGGACAAGGAGGGGAGCAGATGCACTTGAAGGTGGCTCGTCCCCATGATCACCGGGACTCTTCCAAGCCTCCAACTTGCATGACATACAAGCATCACAGATTCTCTTCTTTCTTTTCTCAAGCTCTCGTACGAGCTCTTCATCCTCATCCTCTTCATCATCATCATCCTCATCCTCTTCATAGATGAGGTTATCAAGAGGATTCCAGTCAGGATTGGCCTGCTGGAAATTGTGCAACAGCACATCAGCCATTGCGTTAACAAAGGCTTCATGTTCCTGAGGGTCAGGAACTGGTTGAGGCTCTTCATCTTCTGCAATTTCTGCAAGCACCTGATCCAACTCCTGCCAGATTATTTCTAATTCATCGAGTTCTTGATCAGGTAAGTCGTTTTGTTGTTGGTTGGCAGCCATTGAAAAACAAAGAAGATGAAAGGTTTTCGTAAGTTTTTCTCTGGAGAGGGTTTGTGTTTTAATAGATAAATGATGATTATGTTTAACAGTTCTATTTTATAGAGAATGTGTGTTAAGGATGCAGGTCATTTTTTTTATCGAGGCGCCTGTTCAGTTTCTCATAATTACTTTGCCTCGGTAATTGGTAAGAATGGTTACATGGGTATTATGCTATTTGTTTCTGTAATCATTTTTTTTTTAAAAACAGCATTTATCAGGATTATCAAAATAAATTTTGTTTTCTTAAATAAAATTTTATTTTACTTCATTTTAAATATTTTTTTTCAATCCTGATAAGGCAAATGGTTTCATAGGAAATGCTTTTATTCCTGATGAGGTTAGGTTTTTCTTGCATAGGAAAATGCCTACTCGTTATGGTTTAATTTCTAATGCTATGGGGCAAGGCCAATCACACCTTGTTCCTAACCCAAGCATTCATCCTAAACAGTCTAAACAGTCAACTGCCACCTCTAATGTCTCTCAAAAGACTTTAGTTGTAAAAGCAAAGAAGTCAGCTAGAACTGATGTGTCAGGAAGGCAATCAGGTTCAAAGGACTTTTCCTCTACACCTATCACTAAAAAGAAGTTACAAGGGGGTGTACAAGGGGTCCTGGTGAAGAAAGCTGCAAAGAGAGGTGAGGCTGTTTCTGTTAAAAGAAAGTTAGTGCTCAGGGATGAGACTGATTCAGAGGATGATTTACCTATATCCTCTGTGATGAATGTGAATAAGGAAGTTGATGATACTGCTACTGCAGCTGTGGTTCCATTGTCTACACCACAGAAGAAAAGGAAGTTATCAAAAAACAGGCATCATATTCCTTTAGAAAAGAAGCAGGATACTGATGTACAGGACAGTTCTATTCTGAATGAGCAATCAGTTTCTACTGCTCAAGCAAATCCTGATGTTAGTATTCCTGATACTGCACCAAGTCAAGTGGTTAATATTTCAGACTCTCCAGCACAGGACTCTCCAACAAAAAGACATGTTGATATTTCATGGGAGAAGTATGGTGCTGCTGCTTCCAATCTTGGGATAAAACATCCAATGGAAAAGCTAAGGAAGGAAGAAGAGTTAGTCTATCAGAGACAGAAGAAACTGAAAGGATCAAGCCCACAAGAACCTGAACCTCAAAGTGGTTCAGCAGCTCTTTCTGATGATCCAGCCACACAAGAACCACTCAATCAAAGTTTGAGTGAAGGCTTAGCTAGTGGAATGGTCCCACAAGAACCATTTTCTCAAAGGGAGAATGCAGACATCGACATTCCAGCTACACAAGAACCATCTTCTCAAAGTGAAGATGCAGGCCAGGCTACAGTTTCTGAGAAATTTCCTGACAATGCTCAAGGGATTTCTGGTGCAGATGAAGTTCAAAGATTGGTCGAGGACACTGTCAATGAGGGAAGCACACAAGAACCTTTGACTCAAAGTGTTGAAGAAGCTTCTGAACCTCAAGCTCCACAAGAACCATTGGTAGCAAATACTGATGCAAGCATATCAAATCCTGACGGTGTTCATCCTGACGCTAGTGGTGCTCCTGATGTTGAACCTATCCTGATACAACCACTTCGTTCATGACCAATGGATCATCCTATCACAGATTCACAGGATAAAATGAAAGGTATAGCTATTCCTGATCCTGATGATACTCATAGTACTGATGATAGTGATGATGATGAGAATCGAAAAGAGAAGGAACAGCTTGCTATAGCACTCAAAATTAGTCTTGGAACTACTTTTGGTTCATCAAGTACATATATGGCTGGCAAAGCTTCCACTGGGAAAGATCAGAGACAAGATTTTTCTCTTCCTTCCTTTAATCCTGCTGAGGCACTTAGACAGAATGAATGGAACAATTCATGGCACAGATCTGCTGAATCTGTAAGTTATTCTTCTGCTTTGGAACATGCCTATGATGCAGTGAAATCTATAGAGAATCAAGACTTGAAGAATCATCTGAAGGCTACAACTTTGTTATCCAAAAGTCTAAAAAGTGAGATTGATTCTATCAAGAACTCAACTGAGTTGGTGAGGAATGATATTTCTCAAAATTTTACAAAGGTGCCTACTGCTTTTCAGCTAAGGGTAGTAGAATCCCAAGTGAAATCTGTTATTTCTGAACAAACCTCTATCAACAGAAGGATTGATTCTCTGGATACTAAGGTAACTAACATTCAAGCCTCTCTTTCCTTAATTTTGAATTTATTGTCAAATCCTGATGTCAAAAAGGGGGAGAAGGTTAGTCGGACAAAATGCACACCTGATCTAGTATTAAGGAATAATGATGATGATACTGGAGATGATGGTAGTGACAAAGTGATACAAGGAGAAACCTCTGATGCTGCTGTTATGAAGTCTACAATTCAAACTTCACAAAGTCAAACAACGCAGTCAACTCATGTTTCTGATTTTGGAGTTAAGACAGTAAGAACGTTGGTGCAATCTCAGATCCTGACGGAAGAACAAATCCTGACACCTGGTCATGGACATATTCTTGCTACAATTCCTGAAGGTGATGAAGATGTGATTATTGATAATCCTGAAGATGCATCAAATTTATTCCAGAAGTTTTCTACAAAAGATGGCAGAATTGTTACTCTATATCACACTGATAAAAGAGTTCAACAATTATATGCAAGAAAAGCACTCTCTACAGCAAGTAAAGAATATCCTGATCTATCACATGAAGAATTCTTAAGACAACAGAGAGAAATGATGGAAAGCTTTAATAACCCTGCTCCTGCTAGAGGTAGAGGAAGCAGATGTAGGAGAGGAGCTAGAAAAAGTAGAAGAGGTTCTTCAACTCAAACAATACCTAGACAGACAAGGTCTCGAGGGTTAAGAATTGAAGAAAACCTGAACCTATTCAAACTCTAGTAGTTCCTGACAGATCTACTTTTGGTGATGATGGAAATATTGAAGAAGAACCTGAATTGAGAAGAAAATCAAGAAAATCAACTCTCTGCATTACAAATCAAATTGAAGAATCTAATCCTGATGTTGTTCCTGATAATATTCAAGATCCTGATGATTCTAAAATTCTGCAAGAGATTGACTTGATAATTTTATCTATTGTGGTTGATTCTCACAACAAGGAAGTAGATGAAGAAGAAGAAGCCAGAAGAAGAGAAATTACAAGATCAACAAATAGAGATTTCAATCTCTATGTACAAAGGCTTAAACTCTCAAACAGAAGAGTGTGGAGGAACCCAAGCAGACAAGAATCTTCACTGGAAAGAAGCTATGCCTTTGAAAAGGAAAAGGATAAGAAGTGGAAACATATTAGCACATTAAGTTGTGATACACTTATCAATTTTCAGTCTGGAGGAATTATTACAAGCGCTTCAAGTGTTGTTGATTTATCTGGGATGGTTAGATCAAAAGCACTCTGGTTAAAAATGTTTTCAAATCTGAAGCAATTGACAAGTAATTCAAGAGGAGGTATTGGACACAGGGATGCTGAATATCTGAATATGTCATATGTTGATCCTTACTCCTTAATTGAAATTGGAGGTACTTTAACTTCTGAAAACCTGAACAATTTACTAGCTGTTGATATAGTTATAGATTGTCATGATGGTTTTGACAAGAAAGAAAAGCTTCTGTACTTCATGAAAGATGGTAGTGTGAAGATTTTATCTATTCAAGATCTGCTGATGAAAACTACACAGGAACTGAAATATGTTCATTATCTTTTGAGATCGAAGAATCAAATATGCAAAGAATGGAGTGACATGATTTTGTCAACAATAAGAAGAAGACTAGATGGAAGCAGTAATTTCAATGGTAATTATACTCCCATGTACTTAAATCAAAGAGGTCAGGATGTGGAAATGCAAAGGGGTACTGCTGTTAAAGAAGTAAATTTTGGCATGACTCATCTTACTCTCAATCCTGATGGGAAGGAAATTGCTTATCTTTTGCTTGAAGAGCATAGTCTTCAGAGAAACTCCATACTGAATCTCAGAGCAGCTATTTACCAGATTAATGAGGAAGATGAAGAACTCAGAAATCTTAAGGAAAGACTGATTCAAATTCTTGAAGAAAAAGAAGAAAATTTGTTATCCAACTTCTTGAAAATGAATTTGTTCTATCAAAGAATTTAAATAGATAAGTTGTTGCTGCAGATTCTGTACATTTTGTATATATGTTTTTGACATCATTGAATCTTAGGAATCTATACTTTATTTCACAAAGTATGAGATTGGGGGAGATTGTTAGTTCAGAATTCAATGATCGTCGGGAGCTAGACTCAACTGATCAGGATTGCTGACGTCATCAGGATTACATGGTCGTCAGGATTGAGATACATATCAGGATTGGGATCAGGATTGATCATCAGGACTGGAAGCTGATCAGGATTCCTACTTCGAGTTATATTTGGAGTCTAGTTAAACATGGAAGTTTATTATGTCGGTTCCTGGTTTGTAGAACGTAGCTATCAATTATAGATAGGTTTCAATCTTTGTAATTGATTAGGACTTATCATTGATAGAGAAGCTGTGTAGTATATAAACACAATTTTGGTTTTGATTTATGTAGACAACACAAGGGGGAACATAATCGAATAGAAGCTCTTAAGAACATAGAATTTCTTGAGAGAGTTTTTGTAAGCTAGCAGCTCTCAAGAACATCAGAATTTCTTGAGAGAGTTTGTTACAGTTTTATATCAGATTTAATAAAGTTGTTATCTTTCTTTCATATTTGTGATATATACATTAAGAAGTCGATTATCTTATACTATTGTATTCAACCCCCCTTCTACAATAGATTATTACTGGGCAACAGAATTCCTCTAGCAAGATCTTTCCTCACCAAATCATTCATAACTTTGAAATTCAGATGAGATAATTTCTTGTGCCATAGCCGACTTTCATCCTTGCTTGCCTTGCTGAAAAGACAAGTGATGGTGTCTGGACTTGTGCTACTAAAGTCAGCAATGTACACATTCCCTCTTCTGAATCCAGTCATGACCACATTGTTGTTCCCTACCTTAGAAACAACACAGGCTTCTTTTGAAAAAGTAACTAAAAATCCTTTGTCACAAAGTTGGCTGATACTAAGCAAATTGTGCTTAAGACCATCCACCAATGCAACCTCATCTATGATGACATTCTCTTTTGAAATCAAGCCATATCCCTTAGTGTAGCCTTTGCTGTCATCTCCAAAAGCAATACAAGGGCCAGCTCTTTCCTGGAACTCTGTGAGCAGGGTAGAATCACCAGTCATGTGTCTTGAACAACCACTATCCAAGTACCAAAGATTCCTTTTATCTCCCTGCACACAATAAAACCAAATCAAGTTGATTTTGGTACCCAAGTTTCCTTGGGTCCTGTTTTGTTAGCCTTTGACTTTCCTTTTAATTCATTTTTCACCTTGGGCTCAGATTGATTTAAATCAACCTTTATCTTTGGTGTTGATTTCTGAGGGTTGCTCACATTTTCATTCACAGCATGCATAGTTGGAGGAACAAACATGTTATTCACATTCCATGGCATTTGTGGCACATTAAACATATTCATGTATGGATTGGGCACAAATGGCATGCTAGCATATGGATTCTGAAATTGTGCATATGGAGCAAACATGTTAGGCATAACATGCATTGTAGACATAGAACCATTCATTGTAGGCTTAGGCATTTTCACATTAGCAGTCTTCTTAATAGATTTGCAGTTAGTAGATAAATGACTAACACTTCCACAATTAACACATGTCTTTCTAGGAGCATATTTATCAGGTGTGTAATTGTTATGTTTGTTAATCCCTACTTTGCCATTCCTGTTATTCTTTTTATTTCCCTTAGCCTCAACTTGAATTTTCTCTACCTTGTCTTTCAATTGCTTGTTAGACAAGTGACCTACATTAGCTTTTTCAACAGGCTTCTCAACTTTCTTTGATTTACTAGACTCACCTTGAACAAAGTTCTTGGTGACAGGACCATACTTGTTATTAAGTCTAGTGAGTTCTTCTTTTCTTTTCTCTGTCAACGAAACAGCCTGATCGGTTGATGGTTCATCTGTCAACGAAACTTTGCATTCCGTTGACATATCAACCTTCAACAGATGATCATTGTTGTTTGTTGACTCTGTTTCTGATTTTAAGGTTTCACCAGCATACCCTAGCTTCTCTTTGTTCTTTTTCCATGATTGCTCACAGAAAGATTCCATACCTTGAACATTAATGATGTTGGTAGCAACATTCCTGGAATCCTTCCATTTTGCAATCACACTTTGTTCTATTTCAAGTTGCGTTTTAAGAATTTCTTCCCTTTCTAACACTTCCTCAAGTTCCTTCTAGCATCCCTACTAACACACCTCATTTTCTCAAATTCAATGAGTTGTGCTTCTAACATGACATTCCTATCACTTAAGAGCAAATTAGTCTCTTTTATTCTTGAATTCTCTTTGGTAAGTGATTTAAGAGTAACACGCAAATTATATAGTACAGTAGACATTTCATTTACTGCACTATCGCATTCCTCTTTAGAAAGCTCATAAAGATTAGTAATTGTTACCTGGTTGCTTGAGGAGCTTGCTTCCTGCTCATGATTGTTAGCCATAAGAGCCAAGTTGAAATACTCAACATCATCATCAGAATCTTCACCATTACCAGCCCAATCATACTCCTGAGACATGAAAGCCTTTTCTTTTTGCTTGAGAAGTTCAAAGTATTTATTTTTATAGTCAACAGGCTCAAATTTCCTGTTACCCTTCTCAACCTCGGGCTTTCTGCAGTCTCCAGCAAAGTGACCAATCATTCCACAATTGAAACATTTAGACTTAGACTTTTCAATCCAGTTATTTTTGCTAGGTTGAAAGTCTCTCCTTGGTGGCCTTGCTTCTGAGTTTCTCTTGAATTTGAACTTAGAGAATTTCCTTGAAAGAAAAGTAATGTGTTCATCAATCTCATCTAAGTCATCCAAGTTGGCTGATTTTGGTTCTTCTTCTTCTGTCATCTTGCCTTTGCCCTTGCTAACATCACTTCTACAACTAGCTCGACTTGTTGTGGCTTTTGCAGCTTCTTCATTGTCATCTTCCAGTTGGCTCACAGATGCAATCAATGCAATAGATCCACCTTTCTTCTGTACCTTTTCAATTTCTTCATCTTGCTCCATTTCCAACTCATATGTCTTTAAAGTTCCATAAAGCCTTTCAAGAGTGTAGTCTTTGTACTCTTGAGTGTTTCTGAGAGAAACAGTCATAGGCTTCCATTCTTTTGGAAGAGCTCTAAGAAATTTAAGGTTTGAATCCTTGGTTTGATAGATCCTTCCATACAACTTTAATCCATTCAAAAGCTTTTGAAACCTACTAAACGTGTCATTTAGGGTTTCACCAGCTTTTAAATGAAAGTGCTCATATTGTTGTATGAGAAGTTGCATTTTGTTCTCCCTAACTTGCTCAGTTCCTTCACAGAGAGTTCTAATAGTGTCCCATACTTCTTTAGAGGTTGTACAGTTTATGACATTGTCAAACATCTCTTGCTCCAAACCATTAAACAGAATGTTCATGGTTCTTTTATCTTTATAGATTTCTGCAACATCTTCAATAGTCCATTCTGAGACAGGTTTTGGAATTTCTACATCAGGAGCATCATCTGGCAGTCCAACTCTAGATGCAAACTTCATGGGAACGTGTGGACCTTTCTCAATGCAGTCTACATACCTCTCATCCATAGACATGAGATGTAAATGCATCTTTACTTTCCAGTGAAAGTAATTGTCCTTATCAAGAACTGGTATCTTTACACCTGCATCCTTCTTCACCATGGTTACTGTTTTGGTCTTGATCTTTAAACTTCTTGTATATTAGAAGCTTGCTCTGATACCAATTGTTAATCCCAAATGACCAAACAGAATTGTAGAAGGGGGGGGGGGTTGAATACAATTCTAGATATTTTAAACTTGAAATAACTTTCTAAATAAAACTGAACTTATAAAATAAAAAAACACAAGCACTTAAATAATTTCAGTTGGATTGTTTGATGATCCAACTGAAGTGTTTTTATTGCGGAAATAATCTGTGATACAAAATGTACACAGCTGCTTAGTTACAAGAATGTAGAGAAGTATGCTCTCAAAGATAGCTAATACAATCTATTTGTTTTTCTTCTCACACTTGTTTTAACTGCTACACTTGGTTACAAATATTCCCAAGTTTACAATGCTATTTTTGGCTACTCTAAAGTACACTAAAGGTAACCGCCAGTAGCTTGCTTTTCATCCCTTTTGTCCAATGGTCCTTGGAGATCTTTGCTTTTGTCCTTTTGCTTATTATGATCACTCCCAAGAACCTTATTGGAAATTGGAATGTTTCCTTATTTCCAGTGACCATTTTGATGGCTTCCAATGCAAAGTACACTTCCATATCTCCCTTTTGATCTGTCAGATAACTGTCACTATCACTTTGTCAACTATTCAGAAAAGCAATAATGATTTGTTGATAGTAGAGAGATGTGTTTCGTTGATACCCTTATTCTTTGTTTCGTTGATGGTATAACCCTCATTTCGTTGATAGAATAGTCTTCATTCCGTTGATAGAGCAATCTTCATTCCGTTGACATGTCTTCACTTAGGCAAAATTACAAGGCATAATATATTTACAATTCACCAACCTATTTTGCATATCTAGTACTTAGTCAACATGACTTAGAAAACCTATCTAATACTTACAACAAAATGCATATCAAACTATGAAGTATTGTACAATGCAGTTGCTGCATCACTCATTCCGTTGATGAGCTTCCTGTCAACGAAACGCTGCAAAGCATGCCATTCCGTTGACAGTTACAAAATGACTTAATACAAAATCTACTAAGTGTTTTTATAATTATCATCAAGAACAACATATTCCTAACAATAACCTCTTTAACTGCATCCATAGATAAAACATGGCATCCTTAGCTGTTTCTGTAGATCAACTTTCTTCAGCTTTTATCCGTAGATATGATGTCCACAGCTTTTATCCATAGATGAGATAAGATATTCCCAGCTTCTATCCGTTGATGAGATAAGATGTCCTCGACTTCTATCCGTTGATGGCACGTGATGTTTTCAGCTCGTATCCATAGATGAAATAAGATTTCATAGCTTGATCCGTAGAGTGGATACACTTAGCTTCATCTCTAGATAAAACATCTTGTCATCTTTATTGATTCACCATTACTGAGTTGATTAGGCAGACTTACCACTGAAACATTTGGTGCTTGATTAGACGTCCGTTGGCTTGCTTCTGAATTGCTTCCTAACTTGATGACAGAATATCCTCCAATCATTTGATGTGGCTTTTAGACCTTGGATAGATAAAATGCCTTCTAGTTAGCTTCCTGATTTATCAGCTTCTGTGAACTAGCTTTCTGACAATCAGCTACGGTATCAAGATCAAATTCTTGTCTTGAGCATTTTGTTATCATCATTCCAAATGGGTCAACCCTAACAATACATTTCTGGGATCTTACTTCTACTGATATTCTGAGATTACCTTTCTACGGATAATTGAAGTAGAACAGCAGTCTACGGATAAAGAATTAATACGCCTACTGATATTCATCTCATTCAACATGAAAAGCAAATCTATGTAAAGAAATATTTTGGAATCTTCTTTATTTTACAGGTTGAATGGAGGACAGTCTCAGAGATCATCATTACACACCCGTGACTAAAAGATGGTGGATAACGACGCAAAAGATGTGTGGAATAGGGAGTCAAATTGTAAATATTCGAAGGCTCAAATTCCTACAAATGAAATATGAAGTCATCCACAATCTTCTATGTCTCGATGGATAAATAAGAGCAAATGAAAAGCTTGACAAGCATGAAGACCTATATGCAATACAACATGTTCACTTATCTCAGCTGATAGTGACCTGACAGTCGTGTAACCAGGGAAAGGTCTTTTTCATGCAGATGTCACGTGGGCTTGGAAGCTAGGTCAAATTACATGAACTTAGTAATTCTCGAAGAAAGAAGCACACTCAAAACACTTAGGCTCTCTTTCATCATATGTGTAAAACACTTAGGCTCTCTTTCATCATATGTGTAAGCAGCTGGAGTTTGTTGAAAAACAAAACCAGAGAATTCTTCAATATACATCTCAGGTGGGCTTTTTCCGAGAAACCCACCTGAAAAGTTTAAAAAGTTTGCTTGTCTCCTGCATTTATTTTTAACTCGAAGAATTCATTTATGTTCACGTCTTGACTGAATTTTAGTTAAATTGCAAACACATATGTTCATACTGTAAAAGGTTTGAAAAAGTTTTGTAAAATTAACTAGATTGTATTTAACCCCCCCCCCTTCTACAATCTAGGTTGCATTGTTTTGGCAATAACAATTGGTATCAGAGCAAGCTTCAAACATACCTGAAGTTTAAAGATAAAAAACAACTGCAACCATGGAGAGAGGTGACAACAAAGAAGCTGGGAAAGATGAATCAGTTCCAAGTGTTCTTCTCAAATGTTCTGAAGACACAAGAGAAGTCAAACACGAGGGCAGCAAGATTATTCTCAATAATCTTGGCCATGGCATGTATGAAGATTTCCTGAGCCTCAAATCTCATATCGATCGAGGGGATATCATTCATAAAAATCATGGAGAAACTGAACAAGTCCAAGAGAAAAGATTGTGCCTACTCACACAGAAACCTGACGTGTTTCGCTATAAAGCGGGTGAAGAATTGTCTGATTTTCTTTCAAGATTTCAGATATTTTTACAAGATTCAGAGAGGTGTGGGAAGGAGTTGTCAAAAAAGGACTCAAACTTGATGTTTGCAGAATCTTTACCCAGAAAATGGAAGCATATCTCTGTTTTTATCAAAAACACCCTTGAGTCCAAAGATCTAAATCTTAGCGATCTGTTAAGCGCTCTTGAAGACAGTAATCTTGAGGCTATGCAAGATGCAAAGATTATCAGAGATAAAGGGGAGATAGAAACCAGGGATGTGGTCATCTCCAACCAAGATTTGAAAGAAGAGGAGAGAACAGAAGCAGCAAGCTCAACATTCAACTTGAAGATCTGTGAATGTATCAGAACCACATCAGACAAGGGCAAGGAAGGAATGGCATTGGAAGATGAAGTCCTTTTTGAACAAAGGGTTTCAGCTGAAGAGGGTTGTTCAACGTCAATAGAGGAATCTATCAACCTTGTACCCACGATCTATGAAAATCAAGAAGCAAGTTCAACCAGAAATCAGGTATTTTCTCTGGAGCCAACTAAGCATGTAAGAAGGGGTTAAATATCAAATTGGTCACTGAAGTGAAGGCTATATATCAATTTCTTCATCAATTTTAATGGGGTCTCATTTCAATCACTTAAGTCATAATAAATATCAAACAGATACCTCTAAATGTTGATCGAGAAGGAAAATAAATTTTTGTTGAATTTTATACATTTTTCTTCAATGTCATCCTAACCAAATGAAAAGTGATGAACTCTAGTATTTTAGATAATATATTTAGATTTTTTAAAATTTATTTAAAATTTATTTTTAATTAAATCAAAGAAAATAACTATAAAATCAAAAATAAATTTTAAATAAAATTTTAAAAATCTGTATATATTATCTAAAATACTAGAATACATAACTTTTTATTTGGTTATGGTGACATTGAAGAAAACTGTATAGAACTCAATAAAAAATTATTTTACTTCTTGATCACATATTTAGAGGTATCTGTTTGATATTTATTATGACTTAAGTGATTTAATTGAGACCCCGTTAAAATTGATGAAGAAATTGATATATGACCTCCACTTCAGTGACCAATTTGATATTTAACCCCTTCAAACAATATCATCAGTTAGGTTGAACTACTAGTTGATAGATATAAGCATAACTTACTGTGTATCAATCAAGCATGTGACAAAGGAAACTTTGTATTTGTAGCCTGCATTGTCTAAACGCTAGAAAGACAATGAAGTGGAAAGCACTGGACACTTAATAGAAAAGTGTATGTAGCTGATTAGAACTCTGCTTTGGAGGATTGTGTGTCTTGACTTCTATGTGACAAGACAAAATCAGGTCAACAGTAACCAGTGCATCAGAAGCTGTCTCAAGGAAGAATCTTGATAAGAGGAACCCTAGGTTTTTGCCAAGGATGGGTTAAAGGATGCATGCCATTAAGGGAAGCAAGAGAAGACCTCTATCAAGAACGGGACATGTCATACGTTTGATAAACTCTTTCAGCCACTGCACATAAAATCTCCTCAAATGATTTAGCTCAAGAGTTCATTTTGAAGAGGTCTTATGAAATAAATGACAATATCTGCAGGGACTTTGCTTGGAAAATCAGGGTAACTCATTGAGCTCTGGAAAGTTGTAGCTGATGCTACTTATTGCAGCCAGAGTGTTTTCTTGATCATACAAGCACCTGAAGGAGGAACCATCAAACTGTGTGAATAGGTGAAGCCAACAATTTTCTCTTATCACTTTCCTTAGCCATGGAATTAATAGAAGCTTAGCTAAAGGAGATCAGGGAATTTGCGTTGGGAACAAACTTGAAGAACATTTAGTCCATGATTGAAGACTTAACTCTCTCTTGGATGTTAAGTTTAACAGACATCTGGATAAAAGTTCCCAAGTAATTGATGAGTGAAAGAGAAGATCTTTGTTAGTGGAAATAGAAGTGAAGCTGAGAATGGTGCTATCTTCTATGTGCATTTCTGACTATCTTCCATAAGAAATGGCAACCATCTGTAGAAGATAATGAGCAGCCAACCATGGAATCTTATGTTCATTCCTGAAGGGTCTTCTGTAAGGAACATCTACACAGGGGGAGCATTTCTCAGAAAGTGTTAATCTACTTCTGCAACTTCAAGAAGACATCCTGTCAAGGATCAAATCTCTTATCTACTCAGAAGCCCAGTTTGGGAAAGCAACTCAAAAAGAGTGCATGAAGCTGGAAAAGCCTACAAGTTTTTTTATCACTGAATCAACACTGCTATGGAGTCTATACAGGTTGTTTCTGACGTTGCCAGAAAACTCAAATTTATTGATGAGAGATTTCTTGAAGTTCTCAGATTTAAGTTTGAGGTGGAAGGTGGTTATTGGTATGATGAAGATGATGATTATGTGGATGATCAGTACCTCCAAGAATGATTATCTTGACTATGGATGATTCAAGTTCAAATGAGCCATCTATAGAAAGGACAAATGGAGCATCTGTTAGAAGCCAAATGAAGCATCCGTAGGAAGCCAAAATGGAGCATCCGTAGGAAGCCAAATGGAGCATCCGTATGAAGCCAAAATGAAGCATCCGTAGGTGGATCACAACACAGAGTTACCACCCCAATGAACTTAGGGGGAGTTTCTCTAAGTCAAGGATCAACCTCACATAATCATACTGATGAGAATATTGTTGCATCTTCAAGGCCTGCACCTGCCATCAGAAGCTTGTTCCAAAATCCAGAAGAAAGTCCTCTTGAAGACATGTATTGGGTTGAAGGAATAAGGTGCTCACTTGGATCAAGGCAAGATTTTCTAGTTCTTACAGTATTCCATGTCTACTTCCTGGACATCTAGTCTTTCTCCTTGAGTAAAAATCTCCGTTAAAGAAAGGAGTGGAACATCTGCCTCGCAAAATTCTAGATCTATTGTACTCAGACCAGTTTCTTCAAGGATTTTCTCTAGAGGGACTCTGTGTTGAACAGTACAGTGGAAATACATTTTGATCTAAGTGTGACTCAACAAAGCAGACATTAGTACCAAGCTACTTGACAAATCATTCTCTCCAGGATGGTAAGTAAATGAGGTATGAATAAGCTTCTTTAATTTTTGATGTCTCATATGCAGCCAGTTTTCAAATGACCTTCTTGAAAACTAAGTTTTCCAGATAGAGTGAAAATTTTGTCTAAGTCAAAACTTACTTTATCTACGGATATCCTTATCCGTAGATAGTCATTTATAACACTGGATTAGTTTCTTTGCTTTGTCTATGGATACTGATTATCCGTAGATAATCTTCTACATCTATGGATACTACCTTTGCTCCTCTACGGATACGGCAAAAAGGCAGTATCTATATCTGTAGAATGTTAAGTTTTAAATCTCAGCCATTGTAAGTCATATATCTTTAGCTGAGATACTTATAGTATACATAATATCTGGCATTATTGATCAGTAGCTCTGCTGTTAAGCTGAAAAGCTCATGCAAAGTAGTTTTGAGGAGATAAATGAGTATTCTTTTAGAGTTCTCATACCAGTTATTGACAAAACTGAATTGAATACCATGGTAGGAGATTCATGTTTTGAAAGTTAGTTGGTGATCTCTCTCATGACTAAGTAATAGTATGCCAGAAATTATGTTAACCACTTGTTTATGTACTAGTACCTAAATTTATCCTGGAATTATTTTTTGTATCCCAAGAGATTATCAACCTTTCAGTACTTGATAATCCAAGAGATACTTGTTGTGTTCTAATTGGCTGTCTAGATATTGATACTTGCAGGATAATTTCCTAATCAAGAAGACACAACACAACTCATGCCAACTCCAAGGAAGTAAGTTCATGTCATCGCTCAGAAGGAATGCTTAGCTTAATGTCAAACCAAAAGATGTTGCTGAAGCATCCAAGCATTTCTCAAAAGAGTCAAGTACATAAACCTCATGCACTATGCTATTGGAAGAAGTGATATGCATGATGTAGTGGAACTACACTGTGTTCCAAGGGAACAACATTTAACCAGATATCTTACCAATGCTCTTATTGCAGCAACTCTCTCAAGTTGACAAATGAGTTTGGTAGGTAATGATTTCCTATTCTCTTGAATATCTGTGTTAAATGCATGCAGCCAGTGATTTCTATCTCTGGAATTATTTGTTTATTTTTGTGTGCTTTATTTGTTTTTTTTGTTTGTTCTCATGACAAGTCAATATAGCTGAATGATGTTATGCACTAAGTGAAGTTATCTATGAAATGATCTTCTGAGTAATATTCAGTGAGATAGCAAGCTACTTTTCTCACTGATATTAAATAGTTGATCATCTCTAGACATTAACAAGCTAATGCATTGTTGTTCTTTGATTTTTCCCATGGATGAATATTCAGGGATATCATTTGTCAAATGTCATACATTTAATGAATGATGTCAGCTGAATATGTGTCTCGAAAATTCAAATAACTTGATTGTTACATTATTCAAAAGATATTGATTTTTCTGTAATGTCACTTGTCTAGAGATTTTCTTTTAAAATGATTTAGTTGAACATATTTATATGGCCAGCTATTTATTTTTACTTTTATCTCTATTCAAATATCTTTGTCATGATAACCTTTGTAATCTGAGCTGAGACACATTTTTCACTCTAGGAACTCGAGTAGTCTCTTCATTTACACTAGAGTGATTTAATGCATGTCTCTTCAGTTTTCCTAACCCCCGTTTAACCCTAGTTAAACACAAGGGTTATCTAGTAGCTCCCTGCCTATTTAAAGGCATAGGTTGAGCTCTCTTCCTCATCTTCATTTCTAAAATCCTCTCAAAATGGCTTCTACAATTCTCGAGATTAACCATGAAGAGTTCAACGCTATGTCCACTGTGGACAAGATTCTCTTGCCGTAGGAGAAGATTTATCTCCTTATCCAGGAGGAGCAGGATGAGATTAATAGGATGAGAGCTGCCCTAGCCATTCTCATGGCTCGAAACCGCTGGGGAGGTCCCGATGGAGGCCCTGAAGGAGCCTCTGGGGAAGCGGCAACAACAGCCTAGTTGTTGTCTGACTGCTTCTCCGGAGGAGAGGGCAAGGGACTGGGGGCTGGGATGTTTTGTTTTAGTTTGTTTTTATGATGTAATTTTTTTTTAATGAAATAGGGGTTTCCCCGCCTTCTTTTATTATCCTGGTTGTGTGATGCGTTTGTTTATTTTTTGCATACTTGAATTCATTAACTTGTTTAACCTCTTAAAATGGCTTGCCTGTTAACTGGATTCAATCTCTAACAAGAAGAACATTTAACAAACGTCTCAAATACAAAAAAAAAAAAAAAATTACACATATTTTTTCTTTTTCGATGAATTGATCAAAGTGTGATTCATGTAAACTATCTATCTAATCATCAACTTTGATTGAGTTATCAAGAAGCCCTAATTGTTCAACTAACAGACTAGTGAGCTCTCTGATCTACACATCACATGTTTCATCTGTTTTGCATGAACTCAGAGAAGAAACATCAGAAGAAAACTTGAAGAAATTTGAAAGAATTTGACAATCTAATCAAGTTAGGTATTTGAAGCTTCTGATGATCCTTATGAGGATGTTGTAATAATTAACGGGAAAACTGGCAATCTTGGACTTTGAGAGAATAAACCTTCAATGGAGAAGGCTCTTACAAGTACATTACTGAAAAAGGAAAGGTAATTATCTAATCTTTTTCAGACTCTCACATGCTAAAATCTAAATCATAATTCTTTGCCTTTCTAAAAATTGAGATGAGAACTGTTTGGAATGACCCCCAAGTTCTCTACCCTATCAGTTACACCCTAAATGCAATAAACAATTCCTAACCCCCTCTACAGTTTCTTAACAAACTGTAGTTGCAAATCTAGCAAATCTCAACCAGTGGGAGTGATGAAGGAGTTAAGTGAGGGTGAGGGCAGTGGTGAACATCAAGAAACCACTAGAAGAAATGTGAGGGTGAGATTACCAGCCAAACCACCTTATGTCTTCTCAAAAAGGCATTTTGGTTAAAAATGGATTAGCTCTTTTCTGATTGTAGTCTCTCAAGATTATGATCATTGAAAAATGCTCTTATCCAGGAGCACTAATGAGGGTTTGGGACACCGTGTACAAAATGTGACTTAGTACCATTGTAAAGCATAATGTAACATAAGATGTAAAAGAGATAACTACAACTCAACAAAGGACAAGACAGACAATAATATTAACAGAAGCACAGGAATCCAGAATCAAAGAAGAAAAGGTAAACTCAAAAAATCAAAATACGTTATGTATTCTTGAAGTCCGTAAACAGGTCACGGAAAGAAGTTCATGAAAATGTTCAAGCCTCAGTGACAGCAAAAGAAACAAGACTTTCAAGACGACAGAAGTATGTGAATGATTTAGGGTTCAGTACCACGGGATTCCAGTGATGAAGCAACCAGAACGACAAGGGACTTATCAGCAGCACTATATTGATGACATAAAAGAAGAATTGATCAAGTGTTATTCATCTGTGAACCAGACCAGTTGCACTAGGTGACGGCACTAAAAAGATCAAGTTGTTTTATCGTCTCAGAAGAAATTGATACAGTCTAAAACTTAAACACCCAGGAGCTCAGGAGTAATTACTAAAGGACAAAAGACAAGAAAAAGGATTCGATAGTTTTTCTATTGAAAAAACTATCGAATGATGGTTGAAGTGATTCATTGAAAAACAAAGTAAATTAATTTGGCATTCGATAGTTTTGATTTAAAAACTATCGAATGGCAAATTGATTTAATCCATTCGATGGTTTTTTAATCCATTCGATGGTTTTTCAATTCATGGAGCAGGTGAAAAGTTGTGCTTGTCTGACAGGTTGATGAAGATCCAACGGCCAAGAATATTCTATTCTAAATGGTTCGATGGTTTTTCAATTCAAGTCTACAATTAACTCGAGAGAAGATAGTGTCTTCTTCAGTTAAGGCATTCAACACAGAAACATTACTACGAGAGAGAACTAAGCCGGAGAAATTATCAGAAAATTAATAGTGCTCAGAACTTGATCATTGTTTTGTATTTGTGTAACCTTAAACTCATTGAAGCTAATCTACGGATTAAAAATTGTAGCACCCCTCGAGGTTTATATTTATAAAAAGATATATTCCCCGAAACTTGATTTGGTTTGGTGTGTTTGATTTCGTTATAGAACTGAAAGATTAATCCGTGAACGAAATTGAATTATTTGTGAGTATCGTATTCAACCCCCCCCCCCCCCCTTCTACGATACTTTGGACCTAACAACCATTTCTATTTCTTGTAGTAGGAAGGAAAAGTAGGCACATGCACATGGGGAGCACACATAATTCTTAAATTCAGTTTGATGCATCTTCTTCAAATGTGAGGATGCAGTCCCTATTCAATTTCACCTCATTAAGTGATAACTGCAGCATTCAACTCATTAGTACTTGATTCTCCATTTTCTGAACTCTTGGAGAAGTTCCATTCACCTAGTGATCATTCTCTTTCAGAGAATTCGTTGGATCACTAGTCTCTTCTTGATGATCTTGATGTAAGCATTGTGCACTTAAATGTCACATTCAATCACATTCAATCTTCACAGAACTTACATCAATTTCTACTTCGCAAGCCAATTCTTCAATATCCTCTACGGATATCCTTCATCCGTAGACAGGTGTCTCTCAATCTACGGATAAGCCTAAACAGCAATTATCTGTAGACAAACAATATTGACTTCCCTAATTTTTCTTGCAAAATCAATCGGCTCATACAAACTGAGTATCAAGGAATTCAATATAGTTGAGACATCTATAGGATTGAGGGAAGGGAGCGAGTGGAGAGGCTGGCTTGAGACCAGGCAAAAGGAGAGAGAGAAAATAAGAGGCATGCTATTTCTTCCAGCATGGCGAAATGAGAGTTTTTGAGTACCCCTTTAGTAAGGGAAGGTGAGTTGTGTGAAGTGAGCCAGGATGAGATCCTGATGCAAGAATAGAGAGATTCCTGAGAGAAATCTTTCGATTCATGAAGTGTTGGATTCCTATACCCAAATATCTTATTCAGTAACTAAGTTAATGCCTCTTCTATCGTACTTGCTGATAACTCTTAGGGGGAGTTAGAAGGAGATCTCAGACTTCAGATATTTCTCTACCCTCAGTTACAACCTATTGGAACCCCTTAGAAGAAGGTATAGACTAAGTTACAGGAAAGTATATGGAATCTGACAGCTTCATCTTTTTTATTTTTCTTTTTGCAGCATCATCAAATTTTGTCCAGTATTAATCTCTATCTGAAGATCACTGAGAACATTGAAGGGTTTTGTTATCATCAACTTAAGGATTTATGCCAGTTCTAACAGTCATAAATAGGGGGAGATTGTTAGGGTTGATACATTTGGAATGATGATAACAAAATACTCAAGACAAGAATTTGATCATGAAATCGAAGCTGATTATCAGAAAGCTAGTTCACAGAAGCTGATAATCAGGAAGCTAACTAGAAGGAACTTTATATATCCAAGGACTGGAAGTCACATCAAATGTATGGAAGATATTCTGTCATCAAGTTAGGAAGCAATTCAGAAACAAGCCAACATACGTCTAATCAAGCAACACGTGTTTCAGTGATAAGCCTACCTAAACAACTCAGTAATGGTGAGTTAATAAGGATGACAAGATGTTTTATCTAAGGATGAAGCTAAGTGTATCTGTTCTACGGATAAAGCTATGGAAATCTTATCTCATCTACGGATAAAAGCTGAAAGCATCGAATGTCACCAACGGATAGAAGCTGAGGACATCTTATCTCATCAACGGATAAAAGCTGAGAACATCTTATCTCATCTATGGATAAAAGCTGAGGACATCATATCTACGGATAAAAGCTGAAGAAAGTTGATCTACGAAAACAGCTAGGTATGTCATGTTTTATCTATGGATGCAGCTAAGGAGGTCATGGTTTATCTATGAATGCAGCCAAAGATGTCATGTCCTATCTATGGATACAGTTATGGGATATTACTTCTACTAATATTCTGAGATGGAACAGGAACAGAGGGTGATAATCTACGGATCAGGGACAGTGGACATCAAGCACAATGCACTTGTGAGATCAGCATCACTTGTAGTGGATGAACCAATAACTTCTGAGATTCAGGTTCAAACCCCTAGAGCTGGAAAGGAGGTGATAATAGAAGCAGAAATGTATTCTGTGAATCTGGGTGTTGATGAAAGTGATTACTACACCCTAGAAGAGCTTGAGCAAATGGAAGACAAAACCATGGCGTACTTAGCTGCAAAGTTTAGTCATATACGTTTCAAGAGAAACCCTAAGTACAAGTTCAAGGGCTCAACCAACAGATTCCAGAAGAGCAATTATACACCTAGTACAGGCTTTAAGGGAGGCTACAAGACTGGCATGATTGATAGAAGCAAATCAAGATGCTACAACTGCAATGAGTTAGGGCATTTCGCCACTGAATGCCGGAAGCCTCGTCAAGCAAGAGACATGAAAGATGTCTATGGAAAGAAGGATTCTTATGATGAGTTGAAGAAGGAGAATGCCAAGCTTAAACAGCAATTGGAGGCATTCTCTGGAAAGCAGAAAGGGAAAGCTTATATAGCAGAGGGAAAGCACTGGGATGATACTGATTCGGATGAAGAGGAGGAATATATAAATGTTGCTCTAATGGCTGACTCTTCAGAGGAATCACCACAATCATCTCAGGTACCTATCTTAACTACAATTGATATGTCTAATTCTGAGTACAAGAAAACTGTGCAAGATCTTAGTGTAGAATTGTTTAATGTACACACAAGCATGCTAGCATCAGAAATGGAAAATGCTAAACTAGTTCTTAAGATTAAAAAGCTAGAATCTAAAAATGAAGAACTAGAGCTTGTAGCTGTAACATTAGAAGATCTTAAGCAAAAGAATGCGTACTTAGAGAACAAGGTCAAGTGTAATGATGAGATAGAGACTATCCTCAGGAAGCAGATTTCAGATCTAGATTTGAAGTTGAATGCTTTTAAGAATTCCGCTCTAGTGGCTAGGGAAATCATTGATACTCATGCCATAGAGAATAAAACTGCTATAGGATTTGACTATAACAAGAAAGCTGGTAAGAAGATTGTGGAATTCCCTGTGACAAAAGGAATACTCCACATGTTCTTAAGAATGTTGATTGTCCAGTTTTTGTTAAGCCGTTTCCACCACTCTTTCATGAGGATGACCTTTTCATAAGACAAGAATTTCTTGAGGAGGATTTGTTGAAGGAAAAAGAGGTAAAAACTAAGTTGCCTAGGAAATCAGTAAAAAATGAATTACCTAAACCTGATTTACCTAAAACTGAAGTAGGTGACGTAGTTAGTAATGTTAAAAAGAACAGGAATGGGAAGAAGAAGATTGTTAATCAGGAAATGGTTCCATATTCTCCCATTGTATCTAGGAAGTTGTGCTCTATTTGTAATTCTGCTGGACACCTTACACATGCATGTAAAAAGGTTAAAGTAGAAACTGCTAATATTTCTGAAATGCATAACATGTCTGACATGCCTGATCTTCATGAACCCTGTGGAAAGAAAGATTGTTTGCTATGTAAGTACAACATCATGCATGCTTATTTTAAGTTGATGTCTGATAGTAGCAATAGCACTGATAATGTTAAATCCACAGATACTATGAATATCAAACAAGGTAAGACTAAATTGAATGTTACTCCTGTTAAATCATCTAAACCTTCAGGACCCAAACAATTTTGGGTACCAAAGTCCGCTTAATCAATCTGTGATTGCAGGGTAAGGTTAAAAGCTCAAAGGTTGTGTGGATTATGGATAGTGGTTGTTCTAGACACATGACAGATGAAGAGTCCCTGCTTACAGAGGTGGTTAAGAAGACCGGCCCGATTGTAACCTTTGGAGATGACAGCAAAGGATACACTACGGGATATGGTAAATTGAAAGCTGGAAATGTCATCATTGAAAACATCTCTCTTGTTGAAGGATTAAAGCACAATCTTCTAAGTATCAGTCAGTTCTGTGATAAAGGCTACAATGTAGATTTCAGAAAGGAAAAGTGCTTGATCACCAACAGGAAGGATGAGAAGCTTACTCTACTGGGAGTGAGAAAAGGAAATTTGTTTATAGCTGACTTAAGTTCTACCAGTGAAGGAGAAGTTACATGTTTCTATGCAAATGCATCTTCAGAACAAGGTTGGCTATGGCACAAGAAGCTCTCACACTTGAACTTCAAAACTATGAACTCTTTGGTAAAGAGAGAGTTGGTGAGAGGGTTGCCCCTGATGGAATTCAATCAGGAGGGACTATGTGAAGCATGTGAAAAAGGGAAGTCGAAGAAAGCATCACATGGAAGCAAAGGAATGACAAGCATTACTGAACCATTACAGCTGATTCATATGGATTTATTTGGTCAAGTTAATGTTATGTCACTTTCAAGGAATAGATATGCATTGGTGATGGTGGACGACTACTCCAAGTACACGTGGGTGTTGTTCATACAAACAAAGGATGAAGCAACACAACTAATCATTGATCACATCAAGAAGATAGAAGTGGAAGCTAAGCTACCTATGCGGACAATCAGATCAGACAATGGAACTGAATTCAAGAATGTAGTTCTAAATGATTTCTGCTCAGAGAAAGGAATATCAAGACAGTTTTCAGCACCAAGAACTCCTCAACGGAATGGAGTAGTGGAAAGGAAGAACAGGACCTTGGTTGAAGCAGCAAGGACCATGTTGAGTGAATCAAAACTTCCCACTTACTTTTGGGCTGAAGCAGTGAATACAGCTTGCTACACTCAGAATCGAACCCTGATCAACAAAGATCATGAAAAGACTCCGTATGAGTTAATGGCCAACAAGAAACCAACACTGAAGTACTTTCATGTGTTTGGTGCAAAGTGCTTTGTACTTAAAGATGGAGAACATCTTGGCAAGTTTGATGCCAAAGCAGATGAAGGCATTTTTCTGGGCTATTCTCTGGAATCTAAGACTTTCAGGGTATATGTGATTGAAGATAAGAAGGTGTTGGAAAGCTTTAATGTAACATTTGACGACACCAAAAGACCAGGCCTACAAACTGGAGAGAACTCTGAATCCTTGGTATTTGAAAATCTATCAGGAGATCTCTCTGACAATGAAGAAGTACCTGAAGTTGTTACAGTTATTAATAATAATCATAATGATAATGATTCTGGACAAAGTGGTGACCAAAGTGGAGATCCTCATTCTACAGGATCCACTAGTCAGTCTTCAGAATCAACAGATCAAACCGTCAACAACTCAGGGGGAGCAGGAGAAGGATCAACTAGTCACACTCCACAACATCTAGAACAAGGAGAATCATCAAGATCGCATCTGCCAAGACAAAGGGTATGGAATAGAGATCATCCCTTTCACTTGATCATTGGTGATCCGGACACAGGAGTGAGAACTAGGAGAACATCACAAAATGAATGTCACTATTCTGGGTTTCTTTCAGAAACAGAACCTAAGAAAGTTGAAGATGCTCTAGATGATCCAGATTGGGTAATTGCTATGCAAGAAGAACTCAATCAGTTTGAAAGGCAGAAAGTTTGGAAGCTGGTACCCAGGCCTAAGGGAAAATCTGTTATTGGAACACGATGGGTATTCAGAAATAAGTTGGACGAAGATGGCATTGTAACGAGAAACAAAGCCAGACTGGTTGCTAAAGGTTACTCTCAAGAAGAGGGTATAGATTATGATAAAACCTATGCACCAGTAGCAAGACTTGAGGCCATCAGAATGTTTCTGGCATTTGCTGCACATTCCAATTACAAGGTATATCAAATGGATGTGAAGAGTGCTTTTCTAAACGGGGAGTTAGAAGAAGAAGTGTATGTGGAACAACCTCCAGGTTTTGAGGATTCAAAACTGGCAGACTTTTTGTACTTTCTATTCAAAGCTCTCTATGGACTCAAACAAGCTCCGAGGACATGGTATAACACTCTCTCTGAATTCTTACTTGAAAATGATTTTACAAGAGGTGTTGTAGACAAAACTCTCTTTGTCAAAAAGCATAAAAATGATTTGATATTGGTGCAAGTATATGTTGATGACATAATATTTGGTTCTACTAATGATGATCTATGCAAGAGATTTTCTAAGTTAATGCAGAGTCGTTATGAAATGAGCATGATGGGTGAATTGTCATTCTTTCTTGGACTGCAAGTATACCAAAAACAAGATGGTATATTCATTTGTCAGTCCAAGTACATCAAGGATCTTCTTAAGAAGTATCAAATGGAAGACTCATCTACAACAAAGACTCCTATGCCAACTGCCACTAAGCTTGATAAGGATGAAACTGGTAAGAAGGTTGACATCACAGGCTATAGAGGTATGATAGGCTCATTACTTTATCTCACTGCAAGTAGACCAGATATAATGTTTGCAACATGCTTGTGTGCTAGATTTCAGTCTGATCCTAAAGAATCTCATCTAATAGCTGTTAAGCGAATATTTAGATATCTTAAGGGGACCCCAAATCTTGGAATTTGGTACCCTAAAGATACAGGATTTGATCTTATTGGATATACAGACTCTGATTTTGCAGGTTGTAAGATTGATCGGAAGAGTACTTCAGGAAGTTGTCAGTTTCTTGGAAGAAGATTGGTTTCCTGGTATAGCAAGAAGCAGCATTCAGTTTCCACATCAACAGCTGAGGCTGAATACATTGCTGCTGGTAGCTGTTGTGCTCAGATCTTGTGGATGAGAAACCAACTCCGTGACTATGGACTTTTGTTGACAAAGATTCCAATATTTTGCGACAACACAAGTGCCATAGCAATCTCAAACAATCCAGTGCAACACTCGAGGACGAAGCACATCGACATCAGGTATATTTTATCCGAGAGCATGTCATGAATGGAACTGTGGAGTTACATTTTGTACCCACAGAGGATCAAATTGCAGACATCTTTACTAAACCGCTTGATGAATCCACTTTCAATAAGCTGGTTGGTGAACTTGGTATGTTAAATCTTTCTAATTGATTTTGATTAGAAGTCAGTAACTGCAGAGAGTCCTGGTGAATACATGAGTTTAAGAATTGCTATATCCTTAGGACTCCTGAATTTATTTTCTGGAGCAATTCTCGTAGTTAGGATTTTTGTACTAATTTTATGTCATAATTATGGATGATATATCTTCTGGCATTTAATTGGTTATTAATTCTAAAAATTATTTAGGTGCTAATATTTGTTCTAAATATTCTAGCATCTATTTAATTTGAATTAATTTTCTTTGTTTTTAACATTGTAGATTAATGCAGCATAATTGATTAGATTTTAATTGGTTAATATCACTCAATGATATTTAATTGATTTTATTCTAAGAAAATTGTGAATTTTCTGTTAAGAATTGAATTTGGTAAATTTGAAAAGATTTATTAGAATTAAAACTAGGCAGGAAATAAAAATTCTGATTTTTAAAACATGAACAGGTTTTAAAATGAAGACAGAAACAAAAATATCGAATTTAGGAAATTTGATAGTTTTTCAAGTACATAGATAAATCTATCGAAATTAATTTTCGATAGTTTTTGAAAAGGAAAAAGAAAATCTATCGAAAACAATTCTCGATAGTTTTTGAAGAAAATTTGAAAAAGCATCGAATTGAATTTCATTAGTCTTTATCTAAATTCTCGATGGTTTTTTAAACAAAAAGAAAATCTATCGGAGAGAATTAATTTTTCCTTTATTTTAATTCTCGATAGTTTTTCAACAAAAGGTGTTCGATAGTTTTTGTATTAAACAGCAAAGACATTCGAAGGCGAGGAGACCATGAAGTGCATGAAGATGAAGAGCAATGCAATAACCGCTCTGATAAGGAAGAACAACTATCTTCCAGGGGTACCCACTGTTCTCACTGAATATCTAAGAATGGTGCCCCTACCACTTCTACCCCCAGGGGAACAGGTAAATCAAGGTAACATTCCTGAACCTGAACTGGCTCCTGAACCACAACCTATGGATGTTGATCCAGAGCCCTCAGTGGCCATTCCAGACCAGGAGGTTGCAAACCCACAACCTCTAACCACGGTCGAAGAGCCTTTGGAAGAGCCAAATGAAAACATAAACGAACCTCCTTCCCCTCCTATACCCAGTAAAGAACCATCCATGAGTGTAGAGGGAGATAGTGCCAAAGCAGCACCACATAAGGAGATACACCCTTCAACAACAGCTCTGCCTTCCTCTAAAAGGAGAAGAACAGAAACCGAGGCAATTGTTGATACTTCATTTCTCTCAGCCAAAGCGCCCTTTTTGGATTTTTCTGATGCTGATTGGGCTACACTAACGAAAGCTATATCTGAACCAATAGCTCAATCAAGTAAGGAAGAATTGACGGAAGCAACTGGTGTTCCGACCATATCACGGTCAGGTTCACTGGTTGAAGGTTCTAAGAACCAAGGGTCTTCACAGACGTCGAGAGAAGGCTTTGAACTAAATGCACAATCTAAAGGGTCATTGTCTACCTCCCCAGATGGAACATATCTGGATCCTGCGGGTAAAGGGTCTGACGTAGGTGCAGATCGGCAACTCGTTGACAGTGAATCAATTACTATTGAGGAGTCAACTGAGGTGAAGTCTTTACAGACTCACGGGGAAGATTCGGGATCTCTGCTGTTAAAAGAGCCTGTTTCTAACCCCCTAGAGATTCAAACTCTAGATCCTACAAAGGATATATCATCTAAGGATGATCAGCAACTTGGTTTATCCAAGGACGGGGACTTGCGAAGCCCCATTGCACCACCGGTGACCTCCTTAAGGACGGCTACGGTGATCTCTTCTGCAGGTACAATCAGCACAAAGGATTTGAGTGAAACAAAAACACTTACACCTGGCCTGAGTGGGAAAGGAAAAATGATTCAAACACCGACAGAAACGTTGAGTGTACACCCAGAGCCAAATGTGATGAGTGACACCCTAACCCTACCTAATATTCATGATTTGCTGTTACCAACAGAAAGAGAGCTACAAGTTCAATCTTCCCTCAAGGAGATGACAGTTCGAGACAAAGAAGGAAATCCATTATTCAAGGTTCCACTGCGACCTTCCTTTGACCAAGGGATCTCCTCCAGTCAAGCCAATTTTTCTTTAAAGTCTATTCAAGAGAAAGTTGACTTGGCTGCAGCTGATTCAAGAAGAACATTTCGGGTCATTGGCAGTGCATCTGGCACTATAACAGGTACGAAGCAGGCAGTGGACTCCTTAAAGAAGGAAGCTATGGAAGAACTAGTCGAGCTGAGGATGGACGTCAGGGAACTTAAAGATGGATTCATGAATGAAGTAACTGCACTGTCTCAAGGACATGAAGCTTTGAAAGAAGACGTTCTGGTTATCCGGGATGGTCAAGCGCGGGTAAAAGATGCAATGAATACCCTTTCACGAGTGGAGTCTAAGCTAAACAAGAGGCTGGATCACATGGAAAAGACTACCAACTCAAGATTGGAGAACATTGACCTGTCGCTAGCTTCTATAAATGAGTTTAATAAGCAGCTTATGGATTTCTTGGAGAATCAAGGTGACGGAGTACAGTCTATATGGAGTATGCTGAAGAACCAACAATCTGGACAACCTGGTCCTTCCTATCAGGAACCTGATCCTTCTAATGTCTTTTATGCTGAGGATGCTTTTATCGAGGATTCCTCAACTAAGGGGGAGCAAGTTGGAGAAGGGGTGAAGGATAAATGGGGAGTTTGGGAGACTGTTGAAGCTATTCCAATCAGATAGTACTGGATTGAGGAGCTTGTAGAGGAAGAGAAGGAGAGTGAAGAGGAATTTGAGGTCATGCATGAGCAACCTATTCAAGAGGAGCATGAGCCATATTATCCAGAGCCAATAGAACATCCTATCTTGGATGATGTTAGATATAATTGCTAATGTTTGTTTATCAGTGTTTAAGCAACAGGTACTGGTCAGAGTTTATCAGAAGCCGATCAGAGTTTAGTTAAACTCTGATAGGGTGAAGAGTTTAAAGGAAGCTAGTCAGAGTTTATTTAAAGTCTGACAAGGTGATAGTTGAATTAGCTGTCGGTGCAGAATTGAAGATTCTAGAAGCAATACATTCTGAAGATGGAAAGAAGCAGAATATATTGATACAGCTAAGGAAACAGGATAGAAGATAAGAAGCAATCCTTAATTGATATGAATTGTATAGCTAACTTGTAGGAATATCAATTAGAGAAGGATTGTATGTAGCTGTGTACTATATAAACACAGATAGGTTATCCCTAGAAGGGATGCGATCATTGAGATATTATTCTTGTAACCTAGAAGCTCTTTATGATTCATTAACATCATAAAGAGAGAAGCTGTTAATAAGATTACAGTTTTATTGATTCATAAACAGTGTTATTAATTATTGTTATTCTCATACATATTTGATTATATTGTGTATTCGGCCTAACAATTGGTATCAGAGCCAAGGCTGTTTAATATATACAGTTTTACGATTAAAACACAGTAATAATCATGTCTGAAGAAAATCAAAATCAAGTTCCTCCTGCGGCTGAACAGGTTAAGTCAAATTCTGTGAGTCGATATGAAACTATCAGGGTTCCAATTCTCAGGCCAATAGAGTATCCAATATGGAAGGTGAAGATGACCATGTTTCTGGAGGCTACAGATCCAGAATATCTTGACAGAATCAATAATGGTCCTCATAAGCCAACTAAATTATCTCCTGCTGTTGGTGATAAAGAACAGACACTGATTCCAAAGGAAAAGAAAGATTATACTCCTGAAGACATCTCATCAATTGCAAAGGATGCAAAGGTTAGACATCTACTCCACAGTGCTTTAGATAATGTTATGTCTAACAGAGTAATTGGCTGCAAAACGGCAAAGGAAATCTGGGATGCTTTGGAAGTAAGGTGTCAAGGAACCACTGCTATAAAGAAGAACAGGAAGACAATACTCACACAGGAGTATGAGCACTTTGATTCAAGATCTAATGAAACCTTGACTGAGACTTATGACAGGTTTTGTAAATTACTGAATGATCTGTCTCTGGTTGACAAAGAATATAATCTTGAAGAGTCAAATCTCAAGTTTCTCTTATCTCTACCTGAAAAATGGGATCTGAAGACGACCTCAATCAGAGATAATTATGATCTTGATGATACAGATCTTGATGAGATTTATGGCTTGTTAAAGACTCACGAACTTGAGATAGATCAAAGAAACAGAAGATCAAGCAAGAAGACAAAATCTGTTGCTCTCAAAGTTGAGGAGAAGCCCATTGAAAAGAAGGAATCATCAAAGAAGAAAGCCAAGGGAAAGGCTTTAGTCATTAAATCTGAAAGTGAGTCATCAAACTCTGATGATGACTCAAACTCTGTTGAAGCTTCTGACTCTGAGGATGATGAAGAACAGTTGATGCAAATGGCGGCATTGATGGTGAAGACCTTCAAGAAGATGGGATTCAAGAACTTCAAGAAGGGTAAAAGATTCTCAAGGAGAGATTCAAATTCTGAGAAGAAGAATTTCAGAAAGTCTGATGGAAGGGATACCAAGTCTGGTAAGAAGGACAAATCTGAGATCCAGTGCTACAAGTGCAAAGAGATGGGTCACTATGCTCCAGAGTGCAAGAAAGGAAAAACTGGAAAAGCACTCGTCTCTAAAGGCAAAGACTGGGCAGATACTTCAGATTCTGATGATGGAGAAAATTATGCTCTTATGGCAACTGTCAAAGATGAGACTGAATCATCAGAAAATAAGGTACCCCTAACTACTTATGCGTATGATACTGATAATATTTCTGAATTAAGAATTTATCTTAAGAATATACATGTTAGTTATAGGGATCAGACTTTAGAGAATGAAAGGATTAAATCTGAGAATCTTAGTCTTAAAGAAAGAAACAAGTTTCTTGAAAGAGAACTTGAGAATATGAAGCAGACTCAAAAAGAAAGAGATGATGCTGTTTATGTGGAACAGGAGTTGCTTAAAAGGTATAGGCAACTAGAATCTGATTTAGAGAAGGAAAGAAAAATAATTAAAACTTGGACTAATTCTGGCAGAGATACACATCAAGTTTTTCAAACAGATGCTGTAGGTTTAGGATACAGTGAGGAAGATGAACTTAGGTTTCAAGATAAAATTAAGTTTAGAGCTTTCACAAGTTCATATTCAACTCCTGTAACATTTGTTCCTGAATCTGGAAAGTTAAAATCTGCAGTTGTGAAAGAAACTGTTATGGAGCCAGTTGAAACTTGTGTTGAACAAGTAGATACTGAATCTAAAACAGAGAAGCCTGTTGAGATAGAAGCTGTTAAAAAACCAATAAGAGTCTGTGAGAAACAGGTTAATGTTGGTTTAATGACAGGAAAACAGTTTAAACATAAGCTCAAAGAGGTTAAGTCTGCCATGAAACCTAAAGGGTCCAAGAGAAATAGGAATGGAAAAATAGGCATAAACAATAGAAATAATTATTTGCCTAATGCTGGTGCTTTAAGGAAAACATGTTACAGTTGTGGTAGTTCTAATCATCTTGCTAGATTTTGCACTAAGAACAAGCATATTAATTCTTTACCTTCTACTTCAGAAGTAAAGAATGATTATGTTAGAGTAAAACCACAGACCTTATGCAAACATTGTGGGAGCACTTGGCATTCTATTTACACATGTAAGAGTTATCATGCAATTTATCATAATTACTATGAGCTAAAACCCAACTTGAAGTGGGTTAGAGCAAACTCTGCTAGTGTAAAATCTGACAATGTTAGTTTAAACTCTGAGAAAGTTGATTCCGCTGCAAAAGCTAACACTGTTAAGAAAGGCAAAGGATCCAAGCAAGTCTGGATCCTTAAAACTAACACTTAGTGTTTGTTTGTGATTGCAGGGTATAATAGAGAGCACACTTATCTTGGACAGTGGATGCTCAGGACATATGACTGGAAATAAAGCCCTGCTATCAGACTTTGTGGAGAGGGATGGCCCAAAAGTTTCCTATGGAGATGGCAACGTAGGACATACTCTGGGATATGGCAACATTAATCTTGGAGGTGTCATCATCACTGATGTAGCTCTAGTCTCAGGACTCAAGCACAATTTGTTATCTGTGAGTCAAATCTGTGACAGAGGAAACCATGTAGATTTTCATAGTGAATACTGTGAAGTTATCAGTAAATCTACTGGAAAAGTTGTTCTAGTTGGACACAGGCGCAACAATATTTATGAAGCAAGTTTGGTAACAAACTCTGATGGAAAAACAGTGTGTCTGACTGCAAGAATGTCAAATGAAGAGAGTTGGAATTGGCATAAAAAGCTCTCTCATCTCAATTTGAACAACATTAATGAGCTGATAAGAAAGGATCTTGTAAGAGGACTCCCAAAATCAACACTCAGTCTAAATGGCCTATGTGATTCCTGTCAAAAGGCCAAACAAAGGAAGTCATCTTTCAAAAGCAAGTCTGAATCTTCAGTGGTGGAACCTTATCATCTTCTACATGTTGATCTCTTTGGACCAGTGAATATAATGTCAATGGGCAGAAAGAAATATGCTCTAGTAATTGTTGATGAATATACTAGATATACATGGGTGTATTTCTTGTCAAAGAAGGATGAAACTGCTCAAATTCTAATGGATCATGTAAATCTACTGGACAAAGGATCACAGCACAAAGTCAAAATAATAAGGAGTGATAATGGAACTGAATTCAGAAATTCATTCATGGAAGCTTTCTGCAAGGAAAGAGGGGTGAAACAAGAATTTTCTGCACCTGGCACTCCACAGCAAAATGGTGTAGTTGAAAGAAAGAACAGAACTTTAATTGAAGCAGCCAGAACTATGCTTGAAGAAGCAAAATTACCAACATACTTCTGGGCAGAAGCTGTTCAAACTGCTTGTTTTACTCAAAATGCTACACTGATCAACAAGCATGGGAAAACACCATATGAGATGGTGAAAAATAAGAAGCCAAATTTGAAATATTTTCATATATTTGGATGCAAATGCTTTGTGTTGAAGACTCATCCTGAACAGTTGACAAAGTTCGAGTTAAAAGCTGATGAAGGAATTTTTGTTGGCTATCCACTGTCAACAAAAGCATTCAGAGTTTACAATCTAAGAACTAAAGTGATCATGGAATCCATACATGTGTCATTTGATGACAAGAAAATAATTGGACTTGAAGACAAGGATGGATATGATCAACTACGTTTTGAAAACGAAGATCTATTCTCTGATGATATAAACTCTGATGAAGCAGGGTTGACAAACTCTGACGAAGCATACTCTGAACCTCTACTGGTAAATACTGGAGAAACTGATAATTCTCAAATTGAACAAAATAGAGAACCAGTTGAGGGGGAGCGTGAAGAAGCTCAACATGACACAGCAAGTGAGTCAGTTGAGGAAACTGATTCAAACTCTGACAATTCAAACTCTGAGTCATCAAATACAGGGGGAGCCTCAGAGAATGTAGAAAGTCAACATATGAATCAGGAGAGCATGGATCAAGGGGGAGGATCCAACAATGATGCAAGAAACCACTTACCATCAGCAAGAAAGTGGACACAGGCACACACACCTGATCTCATAATTGGAGATCCTGATGCTGGTGTAAGAACCAGAAGTGCAACAAATAATGAGTGTCTGTATCATGCTTTCTTGTCTCAAACTGAACCAAAGAAAGTGGAGGAAGCTCTTCAAGATGCTAATTGGATTACAGCAATGCAAGAAGAGTTAAATGAATTTGAAAGAAATGAAGTCTGGACACTTGTACCTAGACCAAAGAACAGATCAATTGTAGGTACAAAGTGGGTTTTTAGAAACAAGACTGACAGTGATGGTGTGATTACAAGGAATAAGGCTAGACTTGTGGCAAAAGGTTATTCACAACAGGAAGGAATTGACTATGATGAAACCTTTGCTCCAGTTGCAAGACTGGAGGCCATAAGGATTTTTCTGGCCTATGCTGCACACAAGAAGTTTAAAGTCTTTCAGATGGATGTGAAAAGTGCTTTTCTCAATGGGAAGCTTGAAGAAGAGGTATTTGTTGAACAACCACCAGGATTTGTAGATCCCAAGCATCCAGATTATGTCTACAGGCTTGACAAGGCATTATATGGACTAAAGCAAGCACCAAGAGCATGGTATGAAACTCTTGCTCAATTTCTTTTAGAAAGTGGGTTCACAAGAGGTACAATTGATAAAACCTTGTTTTATTTCAATTCTGGTGATGATTTGCTGTTAGTTCAAATTTATGTAGATGATATTATTTTTGGATCTACTAATGACAAACTTTGTAAGAAGTTTGCAAAGCTTATGCAATCCAGGTATCAAATGAGCATGATGGGAGAGCTTAGTTATTTTCTAGGCTTACAGGTCAAGCAAACAGATGATGGGATTTTTATCAATCAAGCAAAGTATACCAGAAATCTTCTAAAGAAATTTGGTATGCTTGATAGTTCATCTGCAACAACTCCCATGGCTACAGCAACGAAGCTTGACAAAGACACAGGAGCCTCAGTAGATATGACTAACTACAGAGGAATGATAGGGTCTTTACTGTATCTTACAGCAAGTAGACCTGATATCATGTATGCAACATGTCTTTGTGCAAGATTTCAAGCAGATCCTAGAGAGCCTCATCTAACAGCTGTAAAAAGGATTTTCAAATATCTCAAAGGAACCATAACCTTGGGTTTGTGGTATCCTAGAGAATCAGAGTTTAAGTTGATTGGTTACTCTGATGCAGATTTTGCAGGCTGTAAGATAGACAGAAAAAGTACAAGTGGAAGCTGTCAATTTTTAGGTGACAGATTGGTTTCTTGGTACAGTAAGAAACAGAAATCAATTTCTACATCCACTGCTGAAGCAGAGTATATAGCAGCTGGTAGCTGTTGTGCACAGATTTTATGGATGAAGAATCAATTGCTGGATTATGGATTAAGGTACTCTAGAATACCTATTTTCTGTGATAACCAAAGTGCTATTGCTATGACAGGAAATCCAGTACAGCATTCCATGACCAAGCACATCAGCATAAGATATCATTTTATCAGAGAACATGTGGAAGAAGGGAATATTGAGCTTCATTTTGTGTCTACAGACCAACAACTTGCAGATATCTTCACCAAACCTTTGAGTGAAGCTACTTTTACAAGATTGGTAAATGAACTTGGAATGATCTCTGGTTCTGACTAGAGATACGGGTCAGACTCAAAATTTATACATGTTTAATTCTTGTTGCTCATGATTCCTTGCATGTGTTAACTGTTATGTGAACCAGCATGTTAAACTCTGATGATAAACTCTGTGAAGTGTTAGTCATACTCTGAAAGCATACTCTGAAGATAAACTCTGTTGGTCATACTCTGGTAATTACAGTTTAAATGCTATACTCTGATTGTAATTTTGTCTGAAACATATGGACCAATGAAGAAATTTGTATGAAGCATAATTCTCAGTAAGTAACTGTGAATCCTTAAGAGTTGTATAGACTCTGATCTCAAAAATGTGCAGTAAGCTAACACAGCATGATACTGTCTCAATATTTATAGCATCTCTTAGTTTATTGATCCTATACACTGAGTCTGTATTAGCTGTTTGCATTTTCTCTCATAAGTTAATTATATTTACTGATAAAAAGTCTAAACTCTGATTATTAATTTCAAATAATTCACCCTCAAATTCAAAAGATGCCAAACAGAGCACAAATTCCTTTGAGATCATGTTGTGCCTAGGACGATCCAGGAACTTATTGTATGAAATAAGGGCTAAAATCTTTGATTTTTGGTGACTAGTGCCAACCACTGATTACTGGAAAAATAAATAAAAAAATATATTAAAAAAAAAAAAAAAAAAAAAAAAAATTAATTAATAAAGGGGGTGAAAAATAAAAGACATATCCAAATGAAAGGATATCAGTAATACAGAGTTTAGATATAAAATCAGATTTTATGTTATACATGAGAGTTTAGGCAACCAGTTTTTACTACTTTAGATTGTGGATTTTATGCACTTTGAGATGGTCTAAATACTGATTTCGGTAAACTCTGCTACTACACACACATATTTTCACAACTGTACAGATTGAGAAAAGAGTTTAATTGACAAAGAAGGACAAATGGTAAACACTGATGTTTTGTGTGAAATACGCCGAGGTTACTTTATTTTAATCTCTGATGGTTAAAATAATTTCCTTGTTTCAGACAGTTTATGATTTTGGGATTAGTCATTTGTTTTTCGAAAAAGTGTGATTGAACAGAGAAAAGATAGAGCTTGTTTGATAGTGATTGACCAATGTTATTGAGTATGTTTATTAAGTCCTGTTTGTGATTTGTATTGCTGCTGAGTATGTTAGTTAATTGGTTTAAGTTTTTTTGTCTTTCCAATTACTATGCAATATTGATAATACTGAAATGTAAAGAAACAAATTTTTCATTAATTGATTCAAATTTACATTCAGACAATTTCATACTCATGTTAAGCTAATCTTTCTGGTACATACTAATCACTATGGTTACAAAAGAGAAGATCTATTTAACCAGGACAAGTACTTGAATGCTATCCAACATCGAAGCAGAAGAGCTAGAGCCAGAAGCTATTGTGCTCTACTACTTCTGATGATAGCTACCCAGTTGCTCATCTGGTCATTATACCATTTGGGATAGCTTGAAATCCTCCTAATGATGAATCATCATCATCATCTTCTCGGGATCTCTTTCTGCTTTGCAGCTTGCAGGATTGTAAGAAGCGGTTTTCTTTTGAACCCGACAAGAAACTCAGTTGAAAAAGCATCAAGCAGATCTCCATGGCATCTTCATCTGCGAGGATTGGTGCATCATATGGTCCTGGACGGAAGATGTATACATGAGGGTTGGAGAAAGGCCCTTCGGCTATTTCATCATCTACGATAAGGCCTTCATCATTCAAGAATGAGAGAACAAGAAACTCATCGATAAGATAGTTTTCTTGTTGCTGCCAGTTCATGTTCAAAAACTCTTCCACATCCAGGAATTCGAAAGTTCCAGCCATTTTGGTGTATAGTAAGTTTAAGATATGAAGCCTGTTGTTACATTGCTTTGGTATTTAAAGCATTCAAACAGGGTATCTGAAAGGTTTTTCTTGGAGATTGAAAGGTTTTCGAAGCGCTTGGGATACTAAGGTGCGGAGTTTCGAGACAGTCATTATTATTTTGACTGTTGAGTTCTTTGTACTTTATTATTTAAATTGATAATTTTATTATTATTGATTTTTTTTCTTTTAAGCGAATATTTTGAGTGTTATATGTGATGACAGGTGTCTCCACGTTTGCACGTGTGTATTGGAAGTTGTTAGATACAGCTGTCAGCGTATTCACGTTTGACATCTGTCCCACTAACATACTTCTAATCTTTACAGTTATTATTTAATACACTACATACACACGATTCAATCTTTTACGCATTTCATCTTTTCATAACATTTTACTCACACACAAACACTCAAACACTTTCAAAGCCCAGTACTTCTTGTTTTCAAATCTTACAAATGGCAACTACAGCGTTTATTGCTTCTGAATTAGAATTTGTCCCAAATAACTACTCCGCTCCTGTAGCAAATGAGAACGCACCGGAGGCGTTTCATTTGATTCAGAGTTTCTTGTCAAACTCTGATATTGGCACTGCTCTCACCGCACCATCGAAGCTGTCTGCAACACAAATCAAATCTTTTTGGCAGACAGGTGTTTATGATAATGGAGGAGAGTCTGGATCTCCATCTATCATTTTTCAATATGAGGACAATGACTATGCTGTTACTCCTACTACTGTTCGTGATGCTTTGGGTCTTGAAGATTTCAATTCGTTCACAGTTGCTGTTGGAGATTCTGAGTTAGTTAGAATGATGCGAGAAATAGGTTACTCTGGACCACTGACAAAGATTGGTCAATTGAAGCGACCGCTCTTGAGAAAGGAATGGAGTTTCTTTTTCGACTGCATTACAAGAGCGTTCGGGAAAAAGTGCACAAACTGGGATGCAATTCCCACTGATAGTTTACAGATCGGGTATTCTCTTCTCTATGGCAGTCAATTTGATGTTGCTAGATTAGTTTTAACTAATATTGGTGAGAAAATGCTAGAGAATAGAAATGTTGTTTACTTCTCTAGGTTTTGTCAATTGATATTCAATCATTGCTGCCCTGATGTTGAGATTTTAGATGAGGATGTAATTCTTTCATTTAAATTGCACAAACGTATATTCTCTGATCTTATCAACAAGGACAACAAGAAAGGAGAAGTTGGTCCTTTAATGTTACCTGCATCTGTGCAACAATTTCTTGACAACTTACAACAGCAAAATGTCTCAACTACTGAAGCTGGACCTTCTGTATTTCAACCACAGAGGTCAAAGAGATCTAAAGTTCGAGCAGTTAAGTCTAACTTGCAACAACCTGAAGCTGAGGTATCAAATGTTGATGCTGTGCCTCAGAGAAAAAGAATGAAGAAAAAGAGAGCCCAACGAGCAAAGACTGTTGCTGCTGATTCTGTTGCAGACTCAGATACTGAAGCTGATGAAGAAAATCTTCATCAGAGAAAGAGAAGATTAGTTGCTAATCAACTTTTTGGTGATATTATTGCCAATATGAACAAAGTTCCTGAGGAAAATGAAGCTCCTGAAGCTTTTGTTCAGGAGGAAGCTGCAAATCCAGAAGCTGTCAATCAAGACAGGCTAAATACTGATAATATTGAAATGGATTTTGATAGAGAAGCTCCTACATCAAAGGCTAATGATGTAGTTGAGGAAGCTGCTGCTCATTCTGACAGCAGAATTTTTGTTCTTGACGAAAATGTAAGAGAAGCTGATCAAGCTACTACAGAATTGGTAGAAACTATTGCTTCCCACACAGAAATCATTTCTCTTGATTTTGAGAAAGGTGAGGAAGTTGATCAGATTAGAATTGATCATCCTACAGAAGCTGTTGCTGTATCTGCTGATGCAACAGAGAATGTTCCTGTAGCAGCAGAGTTTGTTGCAAACTCTGAAGATGCTCTTGTTCTTGAAGCTCTACAACAATCAGTTGTTGAGATTGTTCAGCGAGAAGCAGAGGTAATTGCTAAAGCAAACTCTGATATTCCTGAAACTGTTGCAGAGAAAATCAATGATGAAGCTGCACAGTTAGAACATGAAATCACTGCTGAACATGTTCCTGAAGAGATTGCAAGAGAGGATGACAATGTTAATGCTAGTCCTGCTCATTCACCTTCACACATATCTGACATTCAAGCCAACTCTGATGAAGAAAGAGAGTTCAATAGGGCTACTGAAGAACATTTTCAAGAGATGTACTTCAAGAACTGGACGGCAGCAGATTGTATTTTCACTTCACAAAGGGCTGCTGATTTAACTGCTAACTCTGTTAAAGAGATTACAAATCCTGAACTTCTCAGTCATCTCAAAGCAACTGTTGTTCAAATCAAATCATTAAACAATCGTTTTGATGCTTCTGATAAGATGATTGAAGGGTTAAGGAATGATATAGCTACAAGAGAGCTTACACAGCAGAAGGACAAATCTCTATACATCTCTTTGTGTAAAGAGCAAAAGACTTTCAATTCTAGATTGTCGAAAGTTGAGGAGAATCAGACTGCTATGTCTGCTCAACTAACTTCAATTTCTAATGCTCTGGAGTTGCTGACATCAGTACTACTTTCTGATGATGTCAAAAAGGGGGAGAGTGTACCAAGTGACAAATGCAAAGACACTCAAGCTCTGAGACGGAGGGATGATGGTAATGATGGTGGAAGCAAGGGAGGTGAATCTGAAAAGAGTTTAGGCTTAAGACCATCAAGATCGAGATCAAACTCTGAGAGAAGATCAAACTCTGGTAAGGGAAAAGTAATTTCTGCCAGTGGTTCAAGGCTCAAAAGTTTGATAAACACTGATAAGCCTAGCACTGATGAAGAAGTTGCTGCTAAATTATTTATAGCAGAACATGGAAAAGATGTTACAATTGAAGATATCCAAGCTGAAGAGCAAATGCTTGCTGAAGAACACAGGAAGAATCTTGAAGCTGGGATATACAAAAAGAAAGAAATCAAGGCTCCTAGAAAGAAAGAAACTGGAATTATTATTAAAGAAAATACTCAACAGAGTATACAATACACCAGGAGGCCTATGATTAGAAATACTGATAAGGGTAAAGGCAAAATGATTGAAGAGCCTAACCTGAAGGAGAAAGAATATTCAACCTCTGACATTGCTCAAGTTGAAACAAGATTACCAAAATCAACCTCTGACGCTGCTCAAGTTGATGATACTATTGAAGTTAAGCCAGCCTCTGACAAGGCTCAAGCTGTGCAAACTCAGCTAGCTCCACAACTCCAAGGTATTTTTAGAAGACCTGTACTATCTGAAGCTCTGACACTTCAACCTGTGGATTTTTCTCAAACCAGGACTGTACTTGGAAAAGAAACTTTTGATAAAGCTGGTTTAGGTTCACATAGGGAGAAGAGAATAAACAACAGATCTGGAGATCAATCATCATTGGCAGTATCTGGCACTATTACTCAAGAGAATCTTGATATGCTAGACTCTGTTCAGTTGATATTTCACAAGGGTTTGAAGAAAGATTTTCTGTTGTATTTTATGAATGATGGAAGAGTTTACAGAGTTGCAGAGTCTGATATAGATCTCAAATCTTATCAAGAATTGGAGTATGTTCTGTACTTGTTAAAAGTCAAAAACAGAAACACTCACAATGCTGCTACATTTATCAGACAAAAGATGCAAAGATCTAAGGTGATGCTTGGAGGAGGAATTTCAAAGGTATACATTCCTAAGTATAGAGATGCTTATGGAAATGTTATAGAAATGAAGAGAAACAGTACAAGACTAAGGACTGATCTGGGAGTTAAAGTCTTAGAATTCAATCTAGAATCTGATAAAGCACATTTTATTAAGCTAGGGAATGAGATGAGGAAGAATTCCATCTATTCTCTGAGAGCTGCTATTTATCAGACTGGTGAATCTGATCCAGAACTCAAGGAACTGAAAGAAATCATGGTTGAAGAGCTGGAAAAGGCTGAAAGAAGACTTCTAATTGATTATCTCAGGACAGTGCCTGATATTCAAGAAATCAAATAAAGTCTGACTGTAAGTTTTTAATATTTTCTATTCTAAGTCAAATTTAAACTCTGTTTTTAAATTAAACTCTGTTATATGTTAAACACTGCATTTGTTAAAAGGTTTTGACATCATCAATTATATGTTTAACTTGTACATTTTATTATGAACAAGTTGGGGGAGATTGTTAGATATAATTGCTAATGTTTGTTTATCAGTGTTTAAGCAACAGGTACTGGTCAGAGTTTATCAGAAGCCGATCAGAGTTTAGTTAAACTCTGATAGGGTGAAGAGTTTAAAGGAAGCTAGTCAGAGTTTATTTAAAGTCTGACAAGGTGATAGTTGAATTAGCTGTCGGTGCAGAATTGAAGATTCTAGAAGCAATACATTCTGAAGATGGAAAGAAGCAGAATATATTGATACAGCTAAGGAAACAGGATAGAAGATAAGAAGCAATCCTTAATTGATATGAATTGTATAGCTAACTTGTAGGAATATCAATTAGAGAAGGATTGTATGTAGCTGTGTACTATATAAACACAGATAGGTTATCCCTAGAAGGGATGCGATCATTGAGATATTATTCTTGTAACCTAGAAGCTCTTTATGATTCATTAACATCATAAAGAGAGAAGCTGTTAATAAGATTACAGTTTTATTGATTCATAAACAGTGTTATTAATTATTGTTATTCTCATACATATTTGATTATATTGTGTATTCGGCCTAACAGATGATGATATGGAAGAAGCAAATTCTCTATCAACTGAGGAAGAAGCTGCCTTGGAAGCTGTAAGAGCTCAGAGAGCTGCAGTTGATGCCAGGCAAGCTGAGAAAGAGAAACAGCAAGCAATTCTGAGAAGTGAAAAGCTAAAGAGAATCAAAGTGTATAATGAAGTGAGGAAGAAGAAGATGATAGATCTGGCAAAGAAAGATGGTACTGAATGGGAAATGGCTTACAAAACCTTTTGCGGAGTTGAAGAAGGATTACAAGTCAACGACAATGCTGAGGTGGAAGTTATTATTCAGGACATCAGAAGTGCTAATCTTGAAGATCAGACTTACTTTAAAGCACTGAGAAGCTCTATAATCTGTCTAACAGCTGGGGTTAAAGCAAATGGTGCCTGGAGCTTATTAATCAGTTTCCTGGAGAAAGGTACATTTGTGATTTCCACTAAGTTTTTAGAACAGAGGACATATACAGAATTACAGGATATACTCATCAAGATCCAAAGAACTACAAGGCTAAATGAACTGCTCCGTGAGCATGTTAAGGAGATCGTGATGAAAGTCAGTCCAGAGATTACTGAAGATCCTCCAATGGTTAGATTCATGACGAATGACTTGTTCAGAATCTGCTATTTGGCTGAGGACAAACTGAGGGACTACCCAAGCAACTATCTAATCTCAGTTGAGAAGTATCTTAGATCCACTGGATTCTCATCAACGGAGAAGGACAAAGCAGCAGACACTCTTAGAAGATTTCTAATGGAGAATGTTCCTTACTATAGGAAAAGAGTGGAAAGAGGATTGGAAGTGCATACCAGATTGCCAAACATGCCAAAGCTAAACAAGAAAGATGTTAACATTGCATGGTTATGGGCTGGAGTGGGTCAAGAGGTTGAATATATTGGAAGACACATCTAAGGAGCAATCCTTAAACCTGGAGAACCACTGCACTATCTATCTGTGATTGATTATCAAGCTGCTAACTCCGATCCAATGATTGAAGAAGGTGAGATTGGAATGGACTGAAGATTGAAGCAAAGAACAAAAGAACTATCAGCTCAGACTAGAGGAGCAACTTCATTGTATAAAGTTTAATTGTTTTTTGATTTATGAAATCTGGAAATGTATATATATCTGATCCAGAATGCATTAATATTATTACGCTGTCTTACTTTAAGTAGTTTCATGTTTCCTTAGTTAGTTGAGTTATCCTCGAAGTATTTGCTTGTCGAACTCTATCCAATCAAATAGGGGGAGATTGTAAAGCATAATGTAACATAAGATGTAAAAGAGATAACTACAACTCAACAAAGGACAAGACAAACAATAATATTAACAGAAGCACAGGAATCCAGAATCAAAGAAGAAAAGGTAAACTCAAAAAATCAAAATACGTTATGTATTCTTGAAGTCCGTAAACAGGTCACGGAAAGAAGTTCATGAAAATGTTCAAGCCTCAGTGACAGCAAAAGAAACAAGACTTTCAAGACGACAGAAGTATGTGAATGATTTAGGGTTCAGTACCACGGGATTCCAGTGATGAAGCAACCAGAACGACAAGGGACTTATCAGCATCACTATATTGAAGACATAAAAGAAGAATTGATCAAGTGTTATTCATCTGTGAACCAGACCAGTTGCACTAGGTGACGGCACTAAAAAGATCAAGTTGTTTTATCGTCTCAGAAGAAATTGATACAGTCTAAAACTTAAACACCCAGGAGCTCAGGAGTAATTACTAAAGGACAAAAGACAAGAAAAAGGATTCGATAGTTTTTTTATTGAAAAAACTATCGAATGGTGGTTGAAGTGATTCATTGAAAAACAAAGTAAATTAATTTGGCATTCGATAGTTTTGATTTCAAAACTATCGAATGGCAAATTGATTTAATCCATTCGATGGTTTTTTAATCCATTCGATGGTTTTTCAATTCATGGAGCAGGTGAAAAGTTGTGCTTGTCTGACAGGTTGATGAAGATCCAACGGCCAAGAATATTCTATTCTAAATGGTTCGATGGTTTTTCAATTCAAGTCTACAATTAACTCGAGAGAAGATAGTGTCTTCTTCAGTTAAGGCATTCAACACAGAAACATTACTACGAGAGAGAACTAAGCCGGAGAAATTATCAGAAAATTAATAGTGCTCAGAACTTGATCATTGTTTTGTATTTGTGTAACCTTAAACTCATTGAAGCTAATCTACGGATTAGAAATTGTAGCACCCCTCGAGGTTTATATTTATAAAAAGATATATTCCCCGAAACTTGATTTGGTTTGGTGTGTTTGATTTCGTTATAGAAATGAAAGATTAATCCGCGAACGAAATTGAATTATTTGTGAGTATCGTATTCAACCCCCCCTTCTACGATACTTTGGACCTAACAACCATTTCTATTTCTTGTAGTAGGAAGGAAAAGTAGGCACATGCACATGGGGAGCACACATAATTCTTAAATTCAGTTTGATGCATCTTCTTCAAATGTGAGGATGCAGTCCCTATTCAATTTCACCTCATTAAGTGATAACTGCAGCATTCAACTCATTAGTACTTGATTCTCCATTTTCTGAACTCTTGGAGAAGTTCCATTCACCTAGTGATCATTCTCTTTCAGAGAATTCGTTGGATCACTAGTCTCTTCTTGATGATCTTGATGTAAGCATTGTGCACTTAAATGTCACATTCAATCTTCACAGAACTTACATCAATTTCTACTTCGCAAGCCAATTCTTCAATATCCTCTACGGATATCCTTCATCCGTAGACAGGTGTCTCTCAATCTACGGATAAGCCTAAACAGCAATTATCTGTAGACAAACAATATTGACTTCCCTGATTTTTCTTGCAAAATCAATCGGATCATATAAACTGAGTATCAAGGAATTCAATATAGTTGAGACATCTATAGGATTGAGGGAAGGGAGCGAGTGGAGAGGCTGGCTTGAGACCAGGCAAAAGGAGAGGGAGAAAATAAGAGGCATGCTATTTCTTCCAGCATGGCAAAATGAGAGTTTTTGAGTACCCCTTTAGTAAGGGAAGGTGAGTTGTGTGAAGTGAGCCAGGATGAGATCCTGATGCAAGAATAGAGAGATTCCTGAGAGAAATCTTTCGATTCATGAAGTGTTGGATTCCTATACCCAAATATCTTATTCAGTAACTAAGTTAATGCCTCTTCTATCGTACTTGCTGATAACTCTTAGGGGGAGTTAGAAGGAGATCTCAGACTTCAGATATTTCTCTACCCTCAGTTACAACCTATTGGAACCCCTTAGAAGAAGGTATAGACTAAGTTACAGGAAAGTATATGGAATCTGACAGCTTCATCTTTTTTATTTTTCTTTTTGCAGCATCATCAAATTTTGTCCAGTATTAATCTCTATCTGAAGATCACTGAGAACATTGAAGGGTTTTGTTATCATCAACTTAAGGATTTATGCCAGTTCTAACAGTCATAAATAGGGGGAGATTGTTAGGGTTGATACATTTGGAATGATGATAACAAAATACTCAAGACAAGAATTTGATCATGAAATCGAAGCTGATTATCAGAAAGCTAGTTCACAGAAGCTGATAATCAGGAAGCTAACTAGAAGGAACTTTATATATCCAAGGACTGGAAGTCACATCAAATGTATGGAAGATATTCTGTCATCAAGTTAGGAAGCAATTCAGAAACAAGCCAACATACGTCTAATCAAGCAACACGTGTTTCAGTGATAAGTCTGCCTAAACAACTCAGTAATGGTGAGTTAATAAGGATGACAAGATGTTTTATCTAAGGATGAAGCTAAGTGTATCTGTTTTACGGATAAAGCTATGGAAATCTTATCTCATCTACGGATAAAAGCTGAAAGCATCGAATGTCACCAACGGATAGAAGCTGAGGACATCTTATCTCATCAACGGATAAAAGCTGAGAGCATCTTATCTCATCTATGGATAAAAGCTGAGGACATCATATCTACGGATAAAAGCTGAAGAAAGTTGATCTACGGAAACAGCTAGGGATGTCATGTTTTATCTATGGATGCAGCTAAGGAGGTCATGGTTTATCTATGAATGCAGCCAAAGATGTCATGTCCTATCTATGGATACAGTTATGGGATATTACTTCTACTAATATTCTGAGATTACCTTTCTATGGATAATTGAAGTAGAACAGCAGTCTACGGATAAAGAATTAATACGCCTACTGATATTCATCTCATTCAACATGAAAAGCAAATCTATGTAAAGAAATCTTTTGGAATCTTCTTTATTTTACAGGTTGAATGGAGGACAGTCTCAGAGATCATCATTACACACCCGTGACTAAAAGATGGTGGATAACGACGCAAAAGATGTATGGAATAGGGAGTCAAATTGTAAATATTCGAAGGCTCAAATTCCTACAAATGAAATGTGAAGTCATCCACAATCTTCTATGTCTCGATGGATAAATAAGAGTTAAAGCAACTACTTAGAAGTTTATCTTCTAACTGGACGCAAAGAAAAAGTTTGACAAGCATGAAGACCTATATGCAATACTACATGTTCACTTATCTCAGCTGATAGTGACCTGACAGTCGTGTAACCAGTGAAAGGTCTTTTTCATGCAGATGTCACGTGGGCTTGGAAGCTAGGTCAAATTACATGAACTTAGTAGTTCTCGAAGAAAGAAGCACACTCAACCAGAAAGCACCATTTGGGACTATACAAGTTTATCTGTGATGCCAGCCAAGGCATTTCCCGAATATGATAGTTTCTGAGTCGAGCATGTGAACAAGCAGAACCAAAAATGTAATATTTTATTATGTTGTAGGTTTTGTTTGTAACATACAGTTGATGTATATAAGACTGTATGGAGTAGCATAGAAGTGTGAAGAGAGCACCAAGATGAATGTAAAACACTTAGGCTCTCTTTCATCATCTGTGTAAGTAGCTGGAGTTTGTTGAAAAACAAAACCAGAGAATTCTTCAATATACATCTCAGGTGGGCTTTTTCCGAGAAACCCACCTGAAAATTTTAAAAAGTTTGTTTGTCTCCTGCATTTCTTTTTAACTCGAAGAATTCATTCATGTTCACGTCTTGACTGAATTTTAGTTAAATTACAAACACATATGTTCATACTGTAAAAGGTTTGAAAAAGTTTTGTAAAATTAACTAGATATCATTCAACCCCCCGTTCTATAATCTAGGTTGCATTGTTTTGGGAATAACAATTGGTATCAGAGCAAGCTTCAAACATACCTGAAGGTTAAATTCTAATTCAAAAAAAAAAAAATTTTGAATTTTGATTGGTTAATCGCGTTGTATGAATATTTAAATTCTAATAAAAATAAAATAAATTTTGAATTTTTATTGGTTTGTCGTGTTAGATGGATAGTCTAACCACCATTGCTTATTAAAATATTATGAGGAAAGTTTTAATTGATTTAACTTTTAATTAAAAATAAAATAGTTTTTGAATGTTGATTGGTTAATCGCATTGTATGGATAGTCTAACCAAAAATTATATGAGGAAAGTTTTAATGAATTTAAATTCTAATTAAAAATAAAATAACTTTTAAATTTTGATTGGTTAATCGTTGTTTGGATAGTCTAACCATCCTTGGTTAATAAAGTTATATGAGGAAAGTTTTTAGACTCTTGTTATTGGTCTAAAATTTAGGATTGACATCTGATTGGTGCTAAAATAATTCATAGTTTTCTGATTGGTTAACTGATATGTGGTAGACTTAGGTATTGGATTTAAATTCTAATAAAATAATTTTTGATGTGTTGTATGGACAGTCTAACCGCTATAGGTTAATAAAATTATTTGAGAAATTTTTTAATGAATTTAAATTCTAGTTCAAAACAAAATGATTTTTGAATTTTGATTGGTTAATCGCGTTGTATGAATATGATTTAAATTCTAATATAAATAAAATATTTTTTGAATTTTTATTGGTTTGTCATGTTGGATGGATAGTCCAACCACCATTCCTTATTAAAATATTAATAGGAAAGTTTTAATGGATTTAACTTTTAATTAAAAATAAAATAGTTTTTGAATGTTGATTGGTTAATCGCATTGTCTAGATAGTCTAACCAAAAATTATATGAGAAAAGTTTTAATGGATTTAAATTCTAATTAAAAAATAATAATTTTTAAATTTTGATTGGTTAATCGTTGTTTGGATAGTCTAACCATCCTTGGTTAATAAAATTATATGAGGAAAGTTTTTAGACTCTTGTGATTGGTCTAAAATTTATGATTGACATCTGATTGGTGCTAAAATAATTCATAGTTTTCTGATTGATTAACTGATATGTGGTAGACTCAGATATTATAAAAAATGATAGTTTTGTAACAAAAATGTTGTAAAGGATAATATTTGTAATTTATCTTATATTTTTCTAAGATAAAAATAAAAATAATATTTTAGCAGTTAAAATAATTACGTGACTTTTATCCTATAGATATCTATTTAAGTTTTATGAAAACTTGTAGAATAAAAAAAGAAACAATATTACAAATGTATTTGTAAATTTTAAAATAAAATCGAAAAAATATTTTGTTAGGCCGAATACACAATATATAATCAAATATGTATGAGAATAACAATCAAGAACACAAGTTTGTAAATCAACAAACTGAATTATATTAAATAATTCTCTCTTAGTGATGTTAATGAATCACAAAGAGCTACTAGGTTACAAGAATAATGTTTTCAATAATCGCGTCCCTTCTAGGGATAACCTATCTGTGTTTATATAGTACACAGCTACATACAATCCATCTCTAATTGATATTCCTATAAGTTAGCTATACAATTCATATCAATCAAGGATTGCTTCTTATCTTCTATTCCGTTTCCTTAGCTGTATCAATATATTCTGCTTCTTTTCATCTTCAGAATATATTGCTTCTAGAATATTCAATTCAGCACCGACAGCTAATTCAACTATCACCTAGTCAGACTTTAACAAACTCTGACTGGCTTCAATGTAAACTCTGATGATCACCTGTTGCTTAAACACTGATGAACAAACGTCAGCAATTATATCTAACAATCTCCCCCAACTTGTCCATAATAAAAATGTACAAGTTAAACAGATAATTGATGATGTCAAAACATATAACAAATGCAGTGTTTAATATATCAGAGTTTAACTTTAACTTAGAATAGAAAACTTTAAAAACTTACAGTCAGACTTTATTTGATTTCTTGAATATCAGGAACAGTTCTGAGATAATCCATGAGAAGTCTTCTTTCAGCCCTTTCCAGCTCTTCAACCATAACTTTCTTCAACTCTCTTAACTCTGGATCAGATTCTCCAGTCTGATAAATTGCAGCTCTCAAAGAATAGATGGAATTTTTTCTCATCTCATTCCCTAGCCTAATAAAATATGATTTATCAGATTCTAGATTGAATTCTAAGACTTTAACTCCCAGATCAGTCCTTAGTCTTGCACTGTTTCTTTTCATTTCTACAATCTTTCCATAAGCATCTCTGTACTTAGGAATATATGCACTCGAGACTCCTCCTCCAAGCATTATCTTTGATTTCAGCATCCTTTCTCTGATAACTGAAGCAGCATCATGAGTACTTCTATTTTTGACTTTTAACAAATACAGAACATACTCCAATTCTTCATAAGATTTGAGATTGATGTCAGACTCTACAACCTTGTAAACTCTTCCATCAGCCATAAAATACAACAAAAACTCTTTCTTTAACACTTTATGAAATATTTTTCTGAACATATTCTAGCATATCAAGATTCTCTTGAGTAAAAATACCAGATACTGCCAGTGATGATTGATCTCCAGACCTATTGTTTATTCTCTTCTCCCTGTGTGAACCTAATCCAGATTTATCATAAGATTCTTTACCCAATACAGTTCTGGTTTCTGAGAAGTTAACAGTTTCTGGCTTCAGAGTTTCAGGAAGTATAGGTCTTCTAAAAGTATCTTGGAGTTGAGGTGCCAGTTGAGTTTGCACAACATGAGCATTGTCAGAGGTTGTTACAACTTTAGTAGAAACATCAACTTGAGCAGCGTCAGAGGTTGATTTAATAAATTTTGATTCAACTTGAGCAATGTCAGAGGTTGAATAATTCTTCCTTGGTAACTGTCCTTCTTCTATCAGTTTACCCTTGCCCTTATCAGTGTTTGCTATTACAGGCCTCCTGGTGTATTGTATACTCTGTTGAGTATTTTCCTTGATAACAATTCCAGTTTCTTTCTTTCTAGGAGCCTTGACAGCTTTCTTTTTGTAAGTACCATCCTTCAATTTATTCTCATGCTCTTCAGCAAGACTCAGCATTTCAGCTTCCATGTCTTCAACTGTAGCTTCATTACCGTGTTCTTCTAGAAACATTTTTGTAGCAATTTCTTCATCAGTAGATGGATTGGCTGAAATAATTAAACTCTTAAGTCTTGAACCACTGGCAGAGTTTGAGATTCCTTTACCAGAGTTTGTCAACCTATCAGAATTTAATCTTGATCTTCTTTGCCCTTGAGCAGAAATACCCTTCCTCTCAGTTTCCTTGCTTCCACCATCGGTAGAATCATCCCTCCGTCTCAGAGTTTGAGTGTCTTTGCATTTGTCATTAGGTACACTCTCCCCCTTTTTGACATCATCAGAAAGTAGTACTGATGTCAGCAATTCTATAGCAGTAGAAATAGAATTCAATTGTGCAGACATTGCAGTCTGATTCTCCTCAACTTTCCCAAGCCTCTTCTTAAGTTCATCAGAATCCTTGGCTTACTGCTTGAACATGGCAGAATAATAAGACCTATCAGTCTTTAAGGTAAGATCCCTTAGACCAACTTCATTCCTAAGATTGGTAACCACTGTATGTGTTTCATCAAACCTATTATTTAAGGCTTTGACTTGAACCACAGTGGCCTTTAGACTTGTAAGAACATCAGAGTTTGAAATTTTCTTCACAGAGTCATTAAGAAAATCAGCAACCCTCTGTGCAGAAAAGATACAATTTGCAGCAGCCCATCTATTGTAGTACATATCCTGAAAATGCTCAGCAGTAGCTCGATTGACCTCTCTTTCCTCATCAGAGTTTAATTGAATATCAGATAACTCCTCTTGTATATTAGGATGTGAATGAGCAGGACTATCTTCAACATTGTCATCCTCTGTTGTATTCTCTGCAGGAACATTCTCTGCCATTCTTTCTGGATTATCGGAGTGGGCATTAGTATCAAACTCTGCTTCTTTTTGAACAATCTCAACAACAGATTGTTGCAAAGCTTCAAGAACAATAATATCCTCAGAGTTTAGCTTATCAGCAGCCTCTTGTACATTCTCTGCTACAGCTTCATCAAGAATTGGCTCTGTAGCAACTTCTATCCTCTGATCAACCTCCTCACCTTTGTCAGAATGTAAATTGTGAACTGAAAGATTCTCTGTGTGAGATGCAACAGAGTCTTCAATGACCAAGGTGGCTTGATCAGCTGCTACATCCTCAGTATCACAAATACTGATACTAGGATGTGCATCTAGAATATCTTCATCAACAAAGAAATCCATTTTCTCAAAAACTCTGCTGTCAGAATGATCAGCAGCTTCCTCAACTACATCATCAGCCTTTGATGTAGGAGCTTCTATATCAGCACTTACCATTTCAGGCAAAGGTGCTGCTTCAGCATTTACATTGGATGCACCAAAGAGATGTGCAGCCACCAGTCTTCTTTTCCTTTGATGAAGAGTTTCATCATCAGTTTCACTCCCTTCATCAGCATCATCAGTCTTTGCCCTGTTTGCTCTTCTTTTCTTTAACCTTTTCTTCTGAGGCATACCATCAGTGATTGATACCTCAGCTTCATTTGCTGATGGCTTCACTCTTACAGACTTAACAGCTCTCAACTTAGACTTCTTTGACCTCTGTGATTGAGACACAGAAGGTCCAGCTTCAGCATTTGCAAGTTGTTGTTGTTGTGAATCTACTTGAAATTGTCGCACAAACTCAGGTAGCAACAAGACACCAACATCCCCTTTCTTGTTATCCTTATTAGTTAGATCAGAGAATATGCGTTTATGTAATTTAAAACAGGGAATCACATCATTCTCAGCTATCTCTACTTCAGAAACACATTCAGAGAATATCAATTGACAAAATCTTGCAAAATAAACTACACCTCTGTTTTGAGTCATTTTCTCACCTATATTATTTAGAACTAGCCTAGAAACATCAAAATTACCTCCATAAAGAAGAGAATACCCGATTTGCAGACTATCAGTGGGAATTGCATCCCAATTCGTGCACTTCTTTCCAAAAGCCCTGGTGATGCAATCGAAAAAGAAACTCCATTCCTTGCGCAAAAACGGCCTTTTCAGTTGACCAATCTTTGTCAATGGTCCAGAGTAGCCTATTTCTCTCATCATTCTTACCAACTCAGAATCGCCAACAGAGATTATGAAAGCATTGAAATCCTCAAGACCCAAAGCATCACGAATAGTTGTTGAAGTAACTGTAAATTCTTCTTCTTGAAATTCAAAGATTATTGTTACGACCAAACTGAACACGCAAGTGCACGTGATCTCAAGTAATATAGATAGCAAATAAGGTTCGTTCCTACAGGGACTCGTTGTATTGACTAGTTAAACTCACTCACCAATGTATGATTATTATCCGATGCTAAAACAAATAACAAAGTGAATTTGTGTTATCACTACAATTATTCTAAGATTTATAACTAATTATCAATGACTTGAACTATGAATTAAATCGAATTATTTATGCCAATAAAACATGGGAATTTAGTTTCATTAAACAATCCATCTATGGTCTCCAATTCTCTAGCCTTTTCATGTGATTTATTAATACCTGATCGAACACACAAAACTGATATAAGCCAACTTTCGTTGCACAAATACCATCCTAAGCAATATCCACAATACAGATAGAAATCACTTAGTCTCCCTATTATACCAAGTCTTTCTATGTCTATAAAGAATTAAAACATAATGGGTGAAGTGCAAGCGTTCAATTTATCACGTAGTTGTCATAAATTGGTTAGAATTACAACACTAATTACGAATGATTTCATCACGCATAAACCTACGCTAACATGGCAAGTTCTAAACTCTCGTATCCACTTTCGCTTCAACAAGAATTAACACCAATTACAGGAGTTAGCTACTCTCCTATAACGAATTAAAATCAACCATGTCGGGATATCACATCAATCACACTATAGGCATCGAGAAAAGTTAACACATAAATTTCATGGTTAAATCAACTAAACCCCCATGATAACAAATTAGTTCATAATCAAACTAATTGTCATCATGGGTTCAATTGAAAACATGGTAAAAGGAAACATATAGAAATTGAGATTAAGATTAATGGGTTCCAAAGAATACACCAATGTAAGCATCCACAAGCTAGGAAGAATACAAGAATTAACTAAAAAATGATTTTCTCCCTTTCTTCTTTGTGCTAAAAACTACGTAGAATAAAACAAGCCTTCCTCCCCCTTCTAGGGTTTTCTACTTCCTCTATATAGGCCTCCAGGAGCTAGTCATCGAAAGAGTCTTTTTTTTTTTATTTTTATTCCGCCCGAAACAATTCAAGAAAATCGGGTCAGACGGGCCGGCGACGCGGCGCCGTCCTCAAGCTAAAACTCGGCGACGCGGCGCCCTTGTTACTCCACAGCGACGCGGCGCCTTCCTACAGTGCAAATCCGGCGACGCGTCGCCCTAGCTACTGTCCAGCCACTTCAGCTTTTTTTTTACCTCTCTACAAATTGACTCCGTTTCGCACTTCGATTGGTACGCCTTGTTCCTTTAACACCTGTGAATGATGTTCCTGCACAATACCCTAAAAAGAGATCAAAAGTACCACAACTCAAGTACAAACATTCGTTTTAAGTCAAATGGAAACGTTCTAAGTAGATAAAATACCCACTTATCACACCCCCAAACTTAAACCGATGCTTGTCCTCAAGCATAACCAACCAAATATGTACAACTAACTAGTACCACTTCCGTAGGTGATCACGGTTGCATTTGGCATATGCAACAAGCCCTTTAAACCCCTAGGCAGCCCTAGTGGACGAGTAAGGTCTCGTGAGGGCCTATAGTGAATGTACCCACAAAATCCATCTACTAATACAACTACAAATGCAACTAACTACATGTATGCAACTAATATGAAAATGCAACGATCCCTTTTTTAACTAACCACAACCATTCTTTAGGCAAACATCTCAATTCATGCAACAACTTCCAAACAGAGCTCGACTAAATTCCCGTATACTAACAACACATGCATAGGAACATGGTGTGTGCGATACTCATCAGATATACTCCTAACACTAGATCAAAAATCATACCGATTCTTAGTCAAGGCAATCACAAGTTTATAAAAAAAAATGAACGGTAGACACATCATAACTTCGAGACACCTCCATACTCATTCAGGTTAACCAGGAATTCATGCTTTATTATCACGACACATACTACTATTCACAACACAAATGCTTATTTAACCGTGCAATAAGTAAGACCCCAAAAGGCTTATACAATAATACCCATGTAGCGAGCGTTAGGTCAGTGGATCCCAGACTATAAAAGCCTTAGGTCACTAGGACTAAGTCCCCTCAGACTTAATTACTCGAGTATTAAAGAGCTCACTCGTGGTTAATTTTGCATTAAACTTATTTACATGACTCTTTTTTTTTCTTTCTTTTTTTTTCCTTTTTTTTTTTTCTTGTTTTTTAAATATATATTTTTTTTTCAATCTGGAAGGAGAATTCTCGATTCCAACCCTAGACTACTCATATAAATATGAGCTGGCTACTAGCCAAATGACACCTAGCCATAAACACAAACACTAGCATGAAAATCCTGTTCCCCCCCAAACTTATACTTTAGTGCTCTTACGTTATCAAGGGAATAAAGAACATTCTTAATATAACCAAGTAATTAAACCTCAAAACCTCCAAACAAGCATGACCCTCAATCTAGCCCAAAAGCAAACAATGAGTTGTGAAATTGTTTTTGTCCCCAAAACATGCATGTCAATTTCATAGAAACTCTGAATCAACCCTCTATTCATGATTATCACACTCACATCAACATCTACCTGCCAAACAGGAATAGCTCGTCCTAAGGGATCATGAATATGCATGCCATGCTTATGCAACTATATGCACATAAATAACAAAATAACAGAATGTCCTATATGCTCTAAACTAACATGGAATTAACTAATCATGCACAAATGCAAATGCTCCTAATATGCAATACAACTAATATACAAATGCACCTTTCATCCCCACCCCCAAACTTAAAATTTTCAATGCCCACATTGAAGGTAAGAATAAAAAGAATGCAAAGCATACCTACTCGTCATCCGAAGCACTCCCATTAGGAGTGTCCGGTGGCGGATAGACAGCGCCAGCTCTAAAGGACGGAAAAGTCACGTCCACTCCACTTGCACGCAGAGCCGTGCTCAATGCCTGTGCAAACTGACCAAAATCAGCTCTAAAACCTGCCTGCATATCGTGCACCGCATCGATACGCCTCGCCAATCTCCGATACTGCCTCTCACTAACAAAATCCCCGGGCTCCTCCTGCTGCTGCTCCTCTGGCTGCTGCTCCTCTGGCTGCTCCTCCTCTACATAACCAAGGCCCCAATAATCGGCCTCCCCACCATCCCAGACAGCCAGCCGCTCTATACTCGCATGGTCTAGCACTGCCTGTGGATGCTGCACAGCCTCATCCTCTGGCCAAACAGCATCATAAAAACTAGCCAACCTAGCAATGACCGAACCATTGCTAGGAGAGAATTAGGGTTAGGGATGTGAAATAGAGATGGATTGTGTTTGATGGGGATGGGTTTGGGTATATATATAACAAACAAATACAACAACAATTGTTTTTTTTTTTGATTTTTTTTGTTTTTCTCGTTTTTTTTTTTTCTGGGCAGAGGACTCGGCGACGCGGCGCTCAACGTGTACTGGAATACGGCGACGCGGCGCCCAGCTCTCTGTTGAAAATTTTTCTGTTTTTTTTTTTTTTTTTTTTTTTTTTTTTTTTTTTTTCAATCACTCCTGAACCTGCACAAAACAACTACTTTTCAAGTGGGTTGCCTCCCACCAAGCGCTCTTTTTACGTCATTAGCTTGACGTAGCTTCAATTCCTTAACTTGCACAAATCAGAACCGCAGTCTCAACTTCGCGATTCAACCTTTCTCCAAAATACGGCTTCAACCGCTGACCATTGACTTTGAATGACTGATCCGGTAACTTGTCAAACATCTCCACTGCCCCATGTTGAAAAACTGTTTTGACGGTGAAAGGGCCTGACCAACGTGACTTCAACTTCCCAGGAAATAACCGAAGCCGAGAGTTATACAACAAAACCAATTGGCCGGGTACAAACGTCTTTAAAACCAACCGACGATCATGCCACCTTTTTACCTTCTCTTTGTAGAGTTTGTTGTTCTCATAGGCTTGCAACCGGAACTCGTCCATTTCATTCAACTGAACCATACGTCTCTCACCTGCTGCTGTAAGATCAAAATTCAACTTTTTCAAAGCCCAATATGCCTTGTGCTCTAACTCAGCTGGAAGATGGCAAGCTTTCCCATACACTAGTTGAAATGGCGACATTCCCAAAGGTGTTTTATAGGCTGTCCGATAAGCCCACACTGCTTCATCTAGCTTCAATGCCCAATCCTTCCTAGAAGGACTAACTACCTTCTCAAGAATCCGCTTAATTTCGCGATTAGAGACCTCGGCTTGCCCATTGGTTTGAGGGTGATAGGCGGTAGCAACTCGATGATTGATGTTATAGCGTGCCACCAGAGATGTAAACTTCCGATTGCAAAAGTGCGTACCCTCATCACTGATTATAACTCGTGGAGTGCCAAATCGAGTAAATATGTTTTTGTGGAGAAAATTGAGTACCACCTTAGCATCATTCGTTGGAAGTGCTTTTACCTCCACCCACTTAGACACATAATCCACGGCCAAAAGAATATACTGATTACCACATGACGGAATGAACGGTCCCATGAAGTCGATTCCCCACACGTCAAAGATCTCTACCTCCATCATGACATTCAGAGGCATCTCGTCCCTACGAGAAATATTACCCACTCGCTGACATCGATCGCACCTCAACACAAACTGATGAGCATCCTTGAATAGAGTTGGCCAATAGAACCCTGCTTGAAGAATACGTGTGGCTGTCTTCTCACCCGCATAATGACCTCCATAAGCTGTAGCATGAAAATCACTAAGAATAGCCTCGGTCTCACTGTAAGGAACACAACGCCTAATAATCTGATCAGCTCCTTGCTTGAACAAAAACGGTTCATCCCAAATATATTGCTTGACATCGTGCAAAAATTTCTTCCTTTGAGCATGAGAGAGCTCAGGTGGAATGATGTTGCTTACCAGATAATTCACGAAGTCTGCAAACCATGGTTCATCATCTTGCACTTTGAATAATTGCTCATCAGGGAAGAACTCATTAATGACCGTGTTGTCTTTAGGTGACTTGCCATGATCTTCCAATCTAGAGAGATGGTCAGCTACCTGATTCTCCGTCCCCTTTCTATCCTTGATTTCTACATCGAATTCTTGTAACAGAAGAACCCAACGAATCAATCTTGGCTTAGAGTCCTTCTTCGCAAGGAGATAGCGAATGGCAGCATGATCCGTATAAACTGTCACCTTTGTACCAAGCAGATAAGAGCGAAACTTTTCAAACCCGTAGACAATAGCAAGTAGCTCCTTCTCCGTGGTAGTGTAATTCAACTGAGCGTCAGTTAGCGTTTTACTTGCATAGTAAATGACATGGAACACTTTTTCTTTTCTTTGGCCTAGAACGGCCCCAAGTGCATAATCGCTGGCATCACACATCAAAGCGAATGGTTGGCTCCAATCAGGAGCTGTCATAACTGGAGCAGAGATTAGTTTCTTCTTCAAGATCTCGAACGCATGTAAACAAGCCTCATCAAACTTGAATGGCACATCTTTCTCCAAAAGATTGCACAACGGCTTAGAAATTTTCGAGAAATCCTTTATGAAGCGCCTGTAGAACCCCGCATGACCAAGAAAGCTGCGAATCCCCTTGACTGAGATAGGGGCAGGAAGGTTCTCAATAGTCTCCACCTTTGCTTTGTCAACTTCTAAACCTTTACACGACACCTTGTGTCCCAGAATGACACCTTCTTGTACCATGAAATGGCACTTTTCCCAATTTAGAACCAGATTCGTTTCTACACAACGTTTTAGAACCAAACTCAAATTTTCCAAGCACTCATCAAAAGAATCCCCAAAGACTGAGAAGTCGTCCATGAATACTTCCACATTATTTCCAATCATGTCAGAGAAGATGGCCATCATGCACCTTTGAAAAGTAGCTGGTGCACCACACAACCCGAAAGAAACACGTCTGAATGCGAATGTACCGAATGGACAAGTGAATGTAGTCTTCTCCTGATCCTCGGGTGCTATGCAAATCTGATTGTAACCAGAATACCCATCAAGCAAGCAATAATACTGATGTCCAGCCAACCTGTCAAGCATCTGATCAATGAACGGAAGTGGGAAATGATCTTTCCGAGTGGCCTTGTTCAATTTCCGATAATCCATGCAAATCCTCCAACCCGTAACTGTTCGCGTAGGAATGAGCTCGTTCTTCTCATTAGTCACCACTGTCATGCCCCCCTTCTTGGGCACACATTGCACCGGACTCACCCAAGAGCTATCAGAAATCGGGTAGATAATGCCCGCGTCAAGCCATTTAAGAATTTCCTTTTTAACAACTTCTTTCATGACAGGATTCAGTCTCCTTTGATTATCAACTGTAGGTTTAGCTCCTTCTTCCAAAGGAATTTTGTGCATGCAGTATGACGGACTGATACCCTTGATATCTGCTATAGTCCACCCAATGGCTGATTTGGAATCCCTTAAGATTCGCAATAGTTTTTCCTCTTCTATTCCTGAAAGCTGAGAAGATATAATAACAGGTAAGGTAGAAGAATCACCAAGATAGGCATACCTTAGATGTTCAGGCAATGGCTTAAGTTCCAATGTAGGTGCTTCCTCAATGGATGGCTTAAGTCTAACATGAGATTTTTTTAATTCTGACAACCCCAATGATTCAAATGAACTTCGAAACTTCTTCCATGGTGATGCATTAAGATATTGCAAATGTTCTTCATCCTCTTCGGTCTCAACCTCCAAGTCATTAGCAAGAACTCTTTCCAACACATCAGCTTTTAACAAGTGTTGCGTTGCGGGGTTAACCACCTTGTCGACCATATCAATTTTGAAACACTCTTCATCGTCAGTGGGAAGCTTCATTGCATTGAAAACATTAAAAGTGACATTTTGATCGTGCACCCTCATAATGAGTTCCCCCTTTTGAACATCGATAAGAGTTCGGCCCGTCGCCAAGAATGGTCGTCCCAAGATGATAGGGATTTTCTTGTCTTCCTCGAAGTCAAGAATAACAAAGTCGGCTGGAAAGATAAGCTTGTCGACCTTCACCAAAACATCCTCAACTATCCCTCGCGGATAAGTGACAGAACGGTCCGCAAGTTGTAGAGTCATGGTAGTGGGCTTTGGCTCTGGAAGACCAAGTTGCATGAAAACTGATAAGGGCATGAGATTAATACTTGCACCCAAATCACACAAACACTTGCTGAATGAGAGGTCTCCAATAGTGCATGGAATGGTGAAACTTCCCGGATCCTTCAACTTAGGTGGCAACTTTTGTTGCAAGATGGCACTACACTCCTCCGTCAAGGCAACGGTCTCTAACTCCTCAAGTTTCAATTTCTTCGATAGAATACCCTTCATGAACTTTGCATAGCTCGGCATTTGTTCAAGAGCCTCCGCAAATGGTATGTTGATTTGCAACTTCTTGAATACATCCAAGAACTTAGCGAATTGCTTGTCTAACTTTTGCCTTTGAATTCTTTTTGGAAATGGAGGAGGCGGGAACACCTTATCTTCCACTTCTTTCTTGGAATTGTCACTCTTGAGGCTGATAGGAGTTACAGGAGTAGCCTTGGGCAGAAAATCAGAACCAGATTCGTCCCCGTCTGAAAAGTCATTTTTTTTTTCCAGGGAGGTCGGCGACGCGTCGCCCAAATTGTACTGCACATCGGCGCCGCGGCGCCGTAGGGTCTGTCCATCTTTTTCGTTTTCTTCCTCGTTTGATTTTTCGTCGCTCTGACCCTGTAGATTCCTTCCTGATCGCAAGGTTATTGCCTGAACTTGTTCCTTTTGATCTTTCTTGCCTGGATTCACCTCTGTGTCACTCGGAAGCGTTCCTGGTTGTCGGTTCAACAAAGCATTGGCAAGCTGGCCAATTTGATTCTCTAAAGTCTTCAATGACACCGCCTGACTCTTGTACATCATTCGAAGCTCTTCCAATTCCGACTTCTCAGACTGATTCAAGGAAGTTCCTTGAGATGGTTGAAACCCCGGTGGATTGAATGGTTGCCTTGGCGCATACGGAGGTGGTTGATAGTTCTGATTACTTGGCCTTGCATTGAACTGCTGATTTTGTGGTTGATGAGCACCTCCCTGATTGTTGCTCCAACTGAAGTTAGGATGATTCCGATTGTTGGGATGATAGAAGTTTGGCACTGGTTGCTGAGGTCTTTGAAAATTACCAACAAATTGTGCGGATTCAGCTGAGATAGCACACATATTTGTGTCATGTGCCCCTGCACACAATTCACACACCATAGCAACCTGGTTAGTCCCAAGATTAGAAAGGGAGTCTACCTTCATTGTCAACGCCTTGAGTTGGGCAGCAATAGCAGTAGCTGCATCCAAGTCAAGAACTCCAGCCACTTTAGCAGGTGGCAAGCGTTGAGTAGGATTCTGAAACTCATTGGCCGCCATCATTTCAATCAGATTATAAGCATCTTCATAGCTTTTTGCCCATAGCGCACCTCCAGAAGCTGCATCTAACATAGGCCGGGACTGAGCTCCCAACCCGTTATAGAAATTGCTGATTATCATCCAATCCGGCATTCCATGATGAGGACAACGTGCCAATATCTCCTTGTACCTCTCCCACGCTTCTCCCAAAGTTTCCTGGGAATGCTGAGCAAACTGAGAGATGGCATTCCTGTAAGCTGCTGTCTTCGCCATGGAGAAATACTTGGTCAAGAACTTTTGAGCACAGTCCGCCCACGTTGTAATAGAGCCTGATGGCATAGAATGTAACCAACTCTTGGCTTTATCCTTAAGAGAGAAGGGAAATAGCCTCAATCTGATTGCGTCATCTGTAACTCCGTTGAATTTGAAGGTGTCACAAATCTCAAGGAAGTCCCTAATATGAGCATTGGGATCTTCAGCAGGACTACCCCCAAACTGGACTGTGTTCTGAATCATCTGAATGATGTTTGGCTTTAGCTCGAAATTGTTAGCCCCTATAGCTGGGCGAACAATACTAGTATGAATGTCTTCCACTTTCGGCTGAGAGAATTCACTCAAAGCCCTCGCTGGTTGCTCTTGATCTGCCATAACTTCCCTGGCTTCCAGATTGTCTTCTAACCCAAAATCAAGTCTTCTCCTTGCTAGTTCGTCTCTACGTGCCCGAGCTCGTGTACGCATAAACTCTCAACACGTACCTGAAATTCACCAACAAGAAATTTTATGAAAACGTCCTAGTCACCGAAATTTAATGACCACTGATGGCAAATATTGAACTAAACAAATAAAACCGCGTCCCCGGCAGCGGCGCCAAAAACTTGTTACGACCAAACTGAACACGCAAGTGCACGTGATCTCAAGTAATATAGATAGCAAATAAGGTTCGTTCCTACAGGGACTCGTTGTATTGACTAGTTAAACTCACTCACCAATGTATGATTATTATCCGATGCTAAAACAAATAACAAAGTGAATTTGTGTTATCACTACAATTATTCTAAGATTTATAACTAATTATCAATGACTTGAACTATGAATTAAATCGAATTATTTATGCCAATAAAACATGGGAATTTAGTTTCATTAAACAATCCATCTATGGTCTCCAATTCTCTAGCCTTTTCATGTGATTTATTAATACCTGATCGAACACACAAAACTGATATAAGCCAACTTTCGTTGCACAAATACCATCCTAAGCAATATCCACAATACAGATAGAAATCACTTAGTCTCCCTATTATACCAAGTCTTTCTATGTCTATAAAGAATTAAAACATAATGGGTGAAGTGCAAGCGTTCAATTTATCACGTAGTTGTCATAAATTGGTTAGAATTACAACACTAATTACGAATGATTTCATCACGCATAAACCTACGCTAACATGGCAAGTTCTAAACTCTCGTATCCACTTTCGCTTCAACAAGAATTAACACCAATTACAGGAGTTAGCTACTCTCCTATAACGAATTAAAATCAACCATGTCGGGATATCACATCAATCACACTATAGGCATCGAGAAAAGTTAACACATAAATTTCATGGTTAAATCAACTAAACCCCCATGATAACAAATTAGTTCATAATCAAACTAATTGTCATCATGGGTTCAATTGAAAACATGGTAAAAGGAAACATATAGAAATTGAGATTAAGATTAATGGGTTCCAAAGAATACACCAATGTAAGCATCCACAAGCTAGGAAGAATACAAGAATTAACTAAAAAATGATTTTCTCCCTTTCTTCTTTGTGCTAAAAACTACGTAGAATAAAACAAGCCTTCCTCCCCCTTCTAGGGTTTTCTACTTCCTCTATATAGGCCTCCAGGAGCTAGTCATCGAAAGAGTCTTTTTTTTTTATTTTTATTCCGCCCGAAACAATTCAAGAAAATCGGGTCAGACGGGCCGGTGACGCGGCGCCGTCCTCAAGCTAAAACTCGGCGACGCGGCGCCCTTGTTACTCCACAGCGACGCGGCGCCTTCCTACAGTGCAAATCCGGCGACGCGTCGCCCTAGCTACTGTCCAGCCACTTCAGCTTTTTTTTTACCTCTCTACAAATTGACTCCGTTTCGCACTTCGATTGGTACGCCTTGTTCCTTTAACACCTGTGAATGATGTTCCTGCACAATACCCTAAAAAGAGATCAAAAGTACCACAACTCAAGTACAAACATTCGTTTTAAGTCAAATGGAAACGTTCTAAGTAGATAAAATACCCACTTATCAATTATGGACGGAGACCCAGACTCTCCTCCATTATCATAAGTTCATGTCTGCCAAAGAGTCCTGATTTGAGATGCAGACAGCTTCAACGGTGCGGTGAGAGCAGTACCGATATCAGAGTTTGACAAGAAATTCTGAATCAAATGAAACGCCTCCGGTGCGTTCTCATTTGCCAAAGGAGCAACATAGTTATTCGGAACAAATTCTAACCCAGAAGCAGTAAACATTGTAGTAGCCATTAGAAAAGTTTTGAATAAAGCAAGAAATAAGGCAGAGAAAAGTATAGAATGTATGCAGTGAAAGTGTTTGAGACAGTGTTTGTGAGTAAAAACTTATGAAAAGATGAAGTGTGTAAAAGAATGAACCGTTTATGTGTAGTAAGTTTAAATAATAACTGTGAAAATTAAAACCCAATCGTTTTAATCATTACCACACACAGCAGACGTCTTTGAAAAATGTGTGAGTGGGACAGATGTCCAACATACATACGCTGACAGCTGTATGTAACAACTTCCAATACACACGCGCAGTAAAAATAGCCACAATTACCGCTTGTCACACTGTTCAAAACACTCAACCTCTTTCTCTTCTGTTTAATACAAATATGAACCGTTTGTAATCATACTCTTTCGAATTTCTAAACAAATGTCTAATCTCAAAATTATAAAATGTCTGAAACAAAGAAATCATTTTAACCATCAGAGATTAAAACAAAGTTACCTCGGCGTATTTCACACAATACATCAGTGTTTACCATTTGTCCTTCTTTGTCAATAAACTCTTTTCACAAACTGTACAGGTGTGAATAATTGTGTGTGCAATAGCAGAGTTTACCGAAATTAATATTTAGATCATCTCAAAGTGCATAAAATCCACAAACTAAAGCAGTAAAAACTGGTTGCCTAAACTCTCATGTATAACATAAAATCTGATTTTTATATCTAAACTCTGTATTTTGATATCCTTTCATTTGGATATATCTTTTATTTTTCACCCCCTTTATATATATATATTTATTATTATTATTATTATTATTATTATTATTATTATTTTCCCAGTAATCAGTGGTTGGCACTAGTCACCAAAAATCAAAGATTTTAGCCCTTATTTCATACAATAAGTTCCTGGATCTTCCTAGGCACAACATAATCTCAAAGGAATTTGTGCTCTTTTTGGCATCTTTTATTTTGAGGGTGAAATATTTGCAATTAATAATCAGAGTTTAGACTTTTCATCAGTTAATACAATTAAGTTATGAGAGAAGACGCAAACAGCTAATACAAACTCAGTGTATAGGATCAATAAACTAAGAGATGCTATAAATATAGAGACAGTATCATGCTGTGTTAACTTACTGCACATATTTGAGATCAGAATCTATACAACTTTTAAGGATTCATAATTACTTACTGAGAATTATGCTTCATACAAATTTCTTCATTGGTCCATATGTTTCAGACAAAATTACAATCAGAGTATAGCATTAGACTGTAACTATCAGAATATGACCAACACTTTATGACTAACAGAGTTTAGCATCAGAGTTTACTTTCAGAGTTTATGACACTGGTAACAGTTAATACATGCAAGGAATCATGAGCATAAAAATCAAACATGTATAGTTTTTGAGTCTAACCCGTATCTCTAGTCAAAACCAGAGATCATTCCAAGTTCATTTACCAATCTTGTAAAGGTAGCTTCACTCAAAGGTTTGGTGAAGATATCTGCAAGTTGTTGGTCTGTAGACACAAAATGAAGCTCAATGTTCCCTTCTTCCACATGTTCCCTGATAAAATGATACCTTATGCTGATGTGCTTGGTCATGGAATGCTGTACTGGGTTACCTGTCATAGCAATAGCACTTTGGTTATCACAGTAAATAGGTATTTTAGAGTACCTTAACCCATAATCCAGCAACTGATTCTTCATCCATAAAATCTGTGCACAACAGCTACCAGCAGCTATATACTCTGCTTCTGCAGTGGATGTAGAAATTGACTTATGTTTCTTGCTATACCAAGAAACCAATCTGTCACCTAAGAATTTACAGCTTCCACTTGTACTTTTTCTGTCTATCTTACAGCCTGCAAAATCTGCATCAGAGTAACCAATTAGCTTAAACTCTGATTCTCTAGGATACCACAAACCCAAGGTTATGGTTCCTTTGAGATATTTGAAAATCCTTTTTACAGCTGTTAGATGAGGCTCTCTGGGATCTGCTTGAAATCTTGCACAAAGACATGTTGCATACATGATATCAGGTCTACTTGCAGTGAGATACAGTAAAGACCCAATCATGCCTCTGTAGGTTGTCATATCCACTGTAGCACATGTGTCTTTGTCTAGCTTTGTTGCAGTAGCCATGGGAGTTGGAGCAGATGAACTATCAAGCATACCAAATTTCTTTAGAAGATTTCTGGTATATTTTGCTTGATTGATAAAAATCCCATCATCTGTTTGCTTGACATGTAAGCCTAGAAAATAACTAAGCTCTCCCATCATGCTCATTTGGTACCTGGACTGCATAAGCTTTGCAAACTTCTTACAAAGTTTGTCATTAGTAGATCCAAAAATAATATCATCTACATAAATTTGAACTAAAATCAAATCATCACCAGAATAAAAATAAAACAAAGTTTAATCAATTGTACCTCTTGTGAACCCACTTTCTAAAAGAAATTGAGCAAGAGTTTCATACCATGCTCTTGGTGCTTGCTTTAGTCCATATAATGCCTTGTCAAGCCTGTAGACATAATCTGGATGCTTGGAATCTACAAATCCTGGTGGTTGTTCAACAAACACTTCTTCTTCAAGCTTCCCATTGAGAAAAGCACTTTTCACATCCATCTGAAAGACTTTAAACTTCTTGTGTGCAGCATAGGCCAGAAAAATTCTTATGGCCTCCAATCTTGCAACTGGAGCAAAGGTTTCATCATAGTCAATTCCTTCCTGTTGTGAATAACCTTTAGCCACAAGTCTAGCCTTGTTTCTGAAAACCCACTTTGTACCTACAATTGATCTATTCTTTGGTCTAGGTACAAGTGTCCAGACTTCATTTCTTTCAAATTCATTTAACTCTTCTTGCATTGCTGTTATCCAGTTAGCATCTTGAAGAGCTTCTTCCACTTTCTTTGGTTCTGTTTGAGACAAGAAAGCATGATACAGGCATTCATTTGTAGTAGCACTTCTAGTTCTTACACTAGCATCAGGATCTCCAATTATAAGATCAGGTGTATGTGCTTGTGTCCACTTTCTTGCTGTTGGTAAGTGGTTTCTTTCATCATTATTGAATCCTCCCCCTTGATCCATGCTCTCCTGATTCATATGTTGACTTTCTGCAGCATCTGAAGCTCCCCCTGAATTGGATGGCTCAGAGTTTGAACTGTCAGAGTTTGAATCAGTTTCCTCAACTGACTCACTTGCTGTGTCTTGTTGAGCTTCTTCACGCTCCCCCTCAACTGGTTCTCTATTTTGTTCATTTTGAGAATTTCCAGTTTCTCCAGTATTTACCAGTAGAGGTTTAGAGTATGCTTCGTCAGAGTTTGTCAGTCCAGCTTCATCAGAGTTTACATCATCAGAGAATAAATCTTCATTTTCAAAACGTAGTTGATCATATTCATTTTCATCTTCAAGTCCAGTTATTTTCTTGTCATCAAATGACACATGTATGGTGTTAGCACAAAATCACGCAAGCGCACGTGGTCACAAGTAATATACGAATAAGTCAAGTTCGTTCCCACAGAGATCTAATGAGGTGTTCAATTCAATTAATGTACCTATGCAACAATGTATGATTTTTATCCACTGCTAAGACAATTAACAATTTGGGTTTGATTATCTAAAATTAACTAGAGAACAAATTATTAAACTAAGAATTAACTAACTAAGAGGATTAAAATCGATTTATGTATATGAGAATAAAACATGGGATCCTAACTTCATTAAGTACTTCATTCAGAGTCTTTTGTCTTTAATCAATGCATGTGACGGTTGTGAAAACTAATCAGATAACACGAAATCAGTACACGCTACCTTTCAGTATACGTATACCAAACCACTCAAACATCCACAAAAGAGATAGAAGTTAAGCAGACACCAATTATGCTTAGACCCTATATGTCTATAAGATTTGAAAACATAACGGTTTAACGAGCAAGTTATCCATTCAGATTACATAGGGCAGGTAAGATGGTTAAAATTACCTACGAATCATGCATGACAAACATACACAAACCTATGCTAGCATGGCAAGTTCTAAACCTCTATATCCACTTTCGCATTCAATAGAGATTAACAAAACAACTTAGATGTTCGCGACGCATCCAAGAAGAATAAGCACAACCAAACTAGGATATCAATAAGTCATCACACACAAATCTTTAAAACAATCAACTACTAAAATCCATAGATAAATCCGCTAGGACCCCATGACAACGATTAGTTCATGATCGAACTTTTCATCGTCACGGGGTTTGATGAAAGCATGATGAAAAACAAGAAATCAATGATGTAAATATGAATAAGAGTTAAAGGTTTAGAGGACAAATCTGGAAGCATCCAAAAGTTACACCAAAATTGAAGAATACAAGAAAAAGCTATGTCTAGATCTCCTCGTAGTCACGTTCTTCGTTCTTGGCTCCTCGATCTTGTGCTCCAATATTGAATCTGATCTCTGGTGTATTGTGATGTATTGTGATGTATTGTGATGTGTTGTTTATGTCCCCCCAAGGTGTGTATTTATAGCTCCAAGTTGTCCCTCTTCCAAGCAATTGCCGTTTTTGAGTTAGAATAGAATTACGGCAATTTCCATCTTTGAATGCAATAAGAATTGCATATTCCATGTTTACAACTGATTCTGGAAGTTTCTGGCCGCCCCAAGCAATTACCATATTGATTAGAAGTCGAATTTGTGAAACTTTCCTAATTAAAATCGAATTCTGGAAATTTCTGGCGGTTCTGACTTCCTGGGCGGCCGCGCAGAATTCCAGTACAATTCCTGGGCGCCCGCGCAGAACCTTCTGCCTAGAATTATAGAAAATGTTGTCCTCTTCGCGTGAGCTGTAAGATCGTCAGAATCGGACTTGTAGAACTCCAGATATGGCCAAAACAGTGAAGACTGCGCAACCTACCCGGAAAATCCGAATTTTAATCAAATTAACCTCCAACTCTTGGTTCTGCAAAACTTAATGAAAACACATTAAACACACCACATACTTGAGTTCAAGTCATCAATTTAAGCCGATATGAAGCATTCCAAGTGGATTAAAAATCCACTTATCACACCCCCAAACTTAAACTGATGTTTGTCCTCAAGCATAAATAATATAACTATATACAACTAACTAGTACCACTTCCGTAGGTGATCACGGTTGCATTTGGCATATGCAACAAGCCCTTTAAACCCCTAGGCAGCCCTAGTGGATGAGTAAGGTCTCGTGAGGGCCTATAGCGAATGTACCCACAAAATCCATCTACTCATGCAACTAACAATGCAATGCATGTATGCAACTAATATGAAAATGCAACGATCCCTTCAAACCAACCAAAACCAATCAACAAGCCAACATCTCAAAGAACACAGTCTTCCAAACAGAGTTCGACCAAATTCCCATCGACCAACGAGACAAACACAGAAACGTGCGTGTGTGCGATGCTCACCAATATACTCCCAAACTAAATCAAGACCATACCTACTCTTAGCCAAAACAACCACAAGCTTACAAACAGAATGAACTCTAGACACAAGAAACCACTTAAAGACATCTCAATATCCACTTGAGTTAGACAGGAATTCATGCTTTTATTACAGAACAACATACTAAACACAATACACATGCTTATTTGACCGTGCAATGGTTAAGACCCCAAAAGGCTTATACAATAATACCCATGTAGCGAGCGTTAGGTTAGTGGATCCCAGACCGGAAAAGTCTTAGGTCACTAGGCACAAAGTCCCCTAGAACTTAATTGCTCGAGTATTAAAGAGCTCAACCTGATCAATTCTGCATAAAAACAAAACAAACACAACTCTTTTTTTTTTTTTTTTTCAACTTTTCTCTTTTTTTTTCTTCTTTTTTTTCAACAATTTCGGAATGAGTGCTCTTTGCCTTTTTTCTCATCCACCCTAGACTACTCATTTTCAATGAGCCGGCTACTAGCCATTTGACGCCTAGCCTTTATTACAACTAGCATGAAATCTCTGGTTTCCCCCAAACTTATACATAAGTGCTCCTTCGTTTTCAAGAATCTAGTCAACATTCTAAATGTAAACAAGTGGTTAAATTCTAACACCAAACAAGCATGGTCTGATCAAATTCAAAAGCAACCAATGAGACTTATGAAATAGATTTGTTTCTGGCATGCAAGTCAATACTTAAAAACTTAATCAACCCTCTATTCATCACAACCACACTCCAATCAACATCGACTCATCAACGGAAATAGTCAAATCCTACGGGATCATGAAATATGCATGCAACTAAAATGGACTCACATAATAAATAAAAACTATGCAAACAGAATCCTACGACATGAACATGCAAACTACAAATAAACTACAACTACACATGCAATATGAATCCTACATGAGACACACACTAACTAATTACCACCCCCAAACTTAACATATTCAATGTCCTCATTGAAGGTAATAAAAAAAAAGTAGAAACATACCTAACACATGGGTTGCCTCCCACGAAGCGCTGTCGTTAATGTCATTTAGCCGGACAAATGTGAATCAAATCATGGTGGCTCGAAGATCGCATTTGACTTGTCCTTAGCAGAAGGACCATTCACCCATTGTTTGATAACCTTCTTTCTTTATTCCCACATCTTTTCCAAATCAAACTTCACCTTGACTTTTCCATCAATCGATTTTTTCTTTTTCTTCTTTACACCTCTAAGGTGTTTGTGCTTCTCCGTCGATTGATAAGAACACTCTTTTACCTCATCATCCTTGTTCCACCTTCTCAACACATTATCTTCACACTCTTTAAAAATTACCAACTCATCATTCAGAAGGACATACTTCAAATGTGGTGGAAGTTTTCCAAGCTTGACATTCGAAAGATCTTGAATGGAAGAATTGTCAATGGAATCACTGATGTGATGCTCGAACTTGTGCATGTCCGAATTTTTGCTCAACAGCTGATCGAACTCCTTTCTCTGACCCGTATCAACCATATTCAAGCTAAAACACTCTTCCTCCTCTGTCGGAAATTTCATAGCCTTGAACACATTAAAGATGACCTTTTGATTACTCACCCTCATTGTGAGTTCTCCCTTTTGGACATCAATAAGAGTCCGACCTGTAGCTAGAAAAGGTCTTCCCAAGATGATAGGAATCTTCTTATCCTCCTCAAAGTCAAGAATAACAAAATCAGCAGGAAAAATCAGCTTATCCACCTTTACCAAAACATCCTCCACTATACCCCTCGGATATGTGATCGACCGATCAGCCAACTGTAAGGTCATATTAACTGGTTTCGGCTCAGGCAACCCAAGTTGCTTAAAAACAGACATTGGCATTAGATTAATGCTAGCTCCCAAATCACATAAGCATTTGCTGAAAAGTTGATTGCCAATAGTGCAAGGTATGGTAAAACTTCCCAGATCTTTAAGCTTCGGTGGCAATTTCTGCTGTAGAACTGCACTACACTCCTCTGTCAAAGCAACGGTGTCCAAATCCTCGAGTTTCAACTTCCGAGATAGAATACCCTTCATGAACTTAGCATAGCTCGGCATCTGTTTAAGAGCTTCTGCAAAAGGTATGTTGATGTGTAACTTCTTGAAAACCTCGAGAAATTTGGCGAATTTTGTGTCAAGATTCTGCTTCTGTAGCCTCTTTGGATATGGAGGAGGAGGATAGATCTGGTTACTCTCTGTAGTCTTCTTCTGGAGCCTCTTTGGGTAAGGAGGAGGTGGGTAAATAGTCTGCTCCGAAGCAGACTTGTCAGCAGAATTTTTGCTCTTTTCAGCCTCACCGTCCAACTGCTTAGCTGCCAAATCAAAAATTGGCTTTTCCTTAGAAGGTTCCACCTGATGCTGCTGAATTTCTTCCTCTTCTTCAACTGCTGATTTTTGATTGCCCATGACCTTTCCCGATCTCAAGGTAACTGCTTTCACATGTTCTTGGACAACTGTCTTTCCTGGATTAGGCTCCGTATCGCTAGGAAGAGTTCCCTGTGCTCTGCTGAGTAAGGCACTTGCCAACTGCCCCATCTGATTCTCCAAAGTCTTGAGCGATGCCGCCTGGCTTTTAACTATCATTCTCAACTCATCCAATTCAGATTTTTCATTCGAAGACTGCCCCGCACTAGCATGAGGTTGTTGCGGAAATCCTGGTGGCTGAAATTGTTGCCTAGGAGCATACTGTGGCTGAAAATTCTGCCCTTGCTGCTGCTGAAAATTCTGAGGATTGTAAGGCTTTGCTCCAAATTGCTGACCTTGGAATGGCTGATAAGGCTGCTGAGATTGTTGATTGTCGCTCCAGCTGAAATTAGGATGATTCCGGCTATTGGGATGATAGGTGGCTGGAACTGGCTGTGATGGTCTCTGAAAATTGCTCACGAACTGCGCCGACTCACTAGATATGGCACAATTATTCGTCTCATGTGCGCCCGCACAAAGCTCACACACACTAGCCACCTGCTGAACTCCATAATTCGTGAAAGAATCCACCTTCATTGTCAAAGCCTTCAACTGGGCTGCTATAGATGTAGCTGCATCAACTTCAAGAACTCCTGCTACTTTGCCTTGTGATAATCTCTGAGTAGGATTCTGATATTCATTTGCAGCCATCATCTCAATTAACTCATAAGCTTCCTCGTAGCTCTTAGCCCACAGAGCTCCACCTGATGCTGCATCTAACATTGGTCTTGATTGTGCTCCCAGACCATTATAAAAACAATTAATCACCATCCAGTCGGGCAATCCATGATGTGGACATCTCCTAAGCATCTCCTTGTATCTCTCCCAAGCTTCACATAAAGTTTCTCCAGAATGCTGAGAAAACTGAGTAAGAGCATTCCTGATCGCAACAGTTTTAGCCATGGGGAAGAATTTAGTAAGAAATTTTTGAGCAAGATCCTCCCATGTAGTAATAGAACCGGCTGGTAAAGAGTGTAGCCAGCTCTTAGCCTTGTCCCTCAGAGAGAATGGAAATAGCCTCAACTTGATAGCATCATCCGACACACCGTTGAACTTGAAAGTATCGCAAATCTCCATGAAGCTCCGAATGTGCATGTTAGGATCCTCCGTAGCAGCACCCCCAAACTGAACTGAGTTTTGTACCATCTGAATCGTGCTAGGCTTGATTTCAAAGGTATTGGCTGCAATGGCAGGTCTGACAATGCTCGACTGAATATCATTGATCTTTGGCTGAGAATAGTCCTTCAAAGCCTTAGCTGCAGGTGCTACTCCTTCTGGTACGTCTCCCATCTTTACTAACTTTAATCTTTCTTCTTCCAATTTACGAGTCTGAGAACGTGTTCGCATACACGTTCAAGTACCTGAAACACACAGAACAAACAACTACAATCCGAGTCAGTGAACTCTAACGACCACTGATGACAAGCACATAAACTAAAATAAAACACCGATGATCCCCGGCAGCGGCGCCAAAAACTTGTTAGCACAAAATCACGCAAGCGCACGTGATCACAAGTAATATACGAATAAGTCAAGTTCGTTCCCACAGAGATCTAATGAGGTGTTCAATTCAATTAATGTACCTATGCAACAATGTATGATTTTTATCCACTGCTAAGACAATTAACAATTTGGGTTTGATTATCTAAAATTAACTAGAGAACAAATTATTAAACTAAGAATTAACTAACTAAGAGGATTAAAATCGATTTATGTATATGAGAATAAAACATGGGATCCTAACTTCATTAAGTACTTCATTCAGAGTCTTTTGTCTTTAATCAATGCATGTGACGGTTGTGAAAACTAATCAGATAACACGAAATCAGTACACGCTACCTTTCAGTATACGTATACCAAACCACTCAAACATCCACAAAAGAGATAGAAGTTAAGCAGACACCAATTATGCTTAGACCCTATATGTCTATAAGATTTGAAAACATAACGGTTTAACGAGCAAGTTATCCATTCAGATTACATAGGGCAGGTAAGATGGTTAAAATTACCTACGAATCATGCATGACAAACATACACAAACCTATGCTAGCATGGCAAGTTCTAAACCTCTATATCCACTTTCGCATTCAATAGAGATTAACAAAACAACTTAGATGTTCACGACGCATCCAAGAAGAATAAGCACAACCAAACTAGGATATCAATAAGTCATCACACACAAATCTTTAAAACAATCAACTACTAAAATCCATAGATAAATCCGCTAGGACCCCATGACAACGATTAGTTCATGATCGAACTTTTCATCGTCACGGGGTTTGATGAAAGCATGATGAAAAACAAGAAATCAATGATATAAATATGAATAAGAGTTAAAGGTTTAGAGGACAAATCTGGAAGCATCCAAAAGTTACACCAAAATTGAAGAATACAAGAAAAAGCTATGTCTAGATCTCCTCGTAGTCACGTTCTTCGTTCTTGGCTCCTCGATCTTGTGCTCCAATATTGAATCTGATCTTTGGTGTATTGTGATGTATTGTGATGTATTGTGATGTGTTGTTTATGTCCCCCCAAGGTGTGTATTTATAGCTCCAAGTTGTCCCTCTTCCAAGCAATTGCCGTTTTTGAGTTAGAATAGAATTACGGCAATTTCCATCTTTGAATGCAATAAGAATTGCATATTCCATGTTTACAACTGATTCTGGAAGTTTCTGGCCGCCCCAAGCAATTACCATATTGATTAGAAGTCGAATTTGTGAAACTTTCCTAATTAAAATCGAATTCTGGAAATTTCTGGCGGTTCTGACTTCCTGGGCGGCCGCGCAGAATTCCAGTACAATTCCTGGGCGCCCGCGCAGAACCTTCTGCCTAGAATTATAGAAAATGTTGTCCTCTTCACGTGAGCTGTAAGATCGTCAGAATCGGACTTGTAGAACTCCAGATATGGCCAAAACAGTGAAGACTGCGCAACCTACCCGGAAAATCCGAATTTTAATCAAATTAACCTCCAACTCTTGGTTCTGCAAAACTTAATGAAAACACATTAAACACACCACATACTTGAGTTCAAGTCATCAATTTAAGCCGATATGAAGCATTCCAAGTGGATTAAAAATCCACTTATCATATGGATTCCATGATCACTTTAGTTCTCAGATTGTAGACTCTGAATGCTTTTGTTGACAATGGATAGCCAACAAAGATTCCTTCATCAGCTTTTAACTCGAACTTAGTCAACTGTTCAGGATGAGTCTTCAACACAAAGCATTTGCATCCAAATATATGAAAATATTTCAAATTTGGCTTCTTATTTTTCACCATCTCATATGGTGTTTTCCCATGCTTGTTGATCAGTGTTGCATTCTGAGTAAAACAAGCAGTTTGAACAGCTTCTGCCCAGAAATAGGTTGGTAACTTTGCTTCATCAAACATTGTTCTGGCAGCTTCAATTAGAGTTCTGTTCTTTCTTTCAACTACACCATTTTGCTGTGGAGTTCCAGGTGCAGAAAATTCTTTTTTCACTCCTCTTTCCTTGCAGAAAGCTTCCATGATTGAGTTTCTGAATTCAGTTCCATTATCACTCCTTATAATTTTGACTTTGTGCTGTGATCCTTTGTCCAGTAGATTTACATGATCCAACAGAGTTTGAGCAGTTTCATCCTTCTTTGATAAGAAATACACCCATGTATATCTAGTATATTCATCAACAATTACTAGAGCATATTTCTTTCTGCCCATAGACATCACATTCACTGGTCCAAAGAGATCAACATGTAGAAGATGATAAGGTTCCACTACTGAAGATTCAGATTTGCTCTTGAAAGATGACTTCCTTTGCTTGGCCTTTTGACAAGAATCACATAGGCCATCTAGACTGAGTATTGATTTTGGAAGTCCCCTTACAAGATCCTTTCTTATTAGCTCATTAATGTTGTTCAAATTGAGATGAGAGAGCTTCTTATGCCAATTCCAACTCTCTTCATTTGACATTCTTGCAGACAGACACACTGTTTTTCCATCAGAGTTTGTTACCAAACTTGCTTCATAAATGTTGTTGCGCCTGTGTCCAACTAGAACAACTTTTCCAGTAGATTTACTGATAACTTCACAGTGTTCAGTATGAAAATCTACATGGTTTCCTCTGTCACAGATTTGACTCACAGATAGCAGATTATGCTTGAGTCCTGAGACTAGAGCTACATTAGTGATGATGACACTTCCAAGATTGATATTGCCATATCCCATAGTACGTCCTATGTTGCCATCTCCATAGGAAACCTTTGGGCCAGCCTTCTCCTCAAAATCTGATAGCAGGGCTTTATTTCCAGTCATGTGTCCTGAGCATCCACTGTCCAAGATAAGGGTGCTCTCTTTTATGCCCTGCAATCACAACCAATTACAAAGAGTTAGTTTTAAGGATCCAGACTTGCTTGGATCCTTTGCCTTTCTTAACATTGTTAGCTTTTACAGCGGAATCACTATCAACAGAGTTTAAACTAACATTGTCAGACTTTACACTTGCAGAGTTTGCTCTAACCCACTTCAGATTGGGTTTTAGCTCATAGTAGTTGTGATAAATAGCATGATAACTCTTACAAGTATAAATAGAATGCCAAGTGCTCCCACAGTGTGTGCATAAAGTCTGTGGTTTAACCCTTACATAATCATTCTTTACTCCTGATGTAGAAGGTAAAGAATTAATATCTTTGTTCTTATTGCAAAATCTAGCAAGATGGTTAGTACTACCACAATTATAACATGTTTTCCTTGGAGCAGCAGCAGTAGGCAAATGATTATTTCTTTTATTTATGCCTATTTTTCCATTCCTATTCTTCTTGGACCCTTTTGGTTTCATGGCAGACTTTACTTCTTTGAGCTTATAATTGAACTGTTTTCCTGTCATCAAGCCAACATTAACCTGTTTTTCACAAGTTTTTACTAGCTTTCTAACGGCTTCTATTTCCATAAGATTTTCTGTTATAATATCTTCCTGTCTTTCACAGGTTTCATCTGATTCCATATCAGCTTCTCTTACTACAACAGATTTTAACTTAGTGGACTCTGGAACAAATTTCACAGGTTTAAGTTGTGGTTTAACCTTAACCTTGTCTTTAAACCTAAGTTCATCATTTTCACAATAGCCTAAACCTACAGAATCTGTCTGAAACACTTGATGAGTGTCTCTTCCAGAGTTTGTCCAAGTCTTGATTATTTTTCTTTCTTTTTCTAGATCAGATTCTAGCTGCTTATATCTCTTAGTCAATTCCTGTTCAATATAAACAGCATCATCTCTTTCTTTTTGAATCTGCTTCATATTTCCAAGTTCTCCTTCAAGAAACTTGTTTCTATCTTTAAGGCTAAGATTCTCAGATTTAATTCTCTCATTCTCTAAAGTCTGATCCCTATAACTAACATGTACGCTTTTCAGATATACTCTTAACTCAGATATATTATCAGTATCATAAGCATAAGTAGTTAGGGGTACCTTATTTTCAGATGATTCAGTCTCATCTTTGACAGTTGCCATAAGAGCATAATTTACTCCATCATCAGAGTCTGAAGTATATGCCCAGTCTTTGCCTTTAGAGATGAGTGTTTTCTCAGATTTTCCTTTCTTGCACTCTGGGGCATAGTGACCCATCTCATTACACTTGTAGCACTGGATTTCAGATTTATCCTTCTTGCCAGACTTGGTCTCCCTTCCATCAGACTTTCTAAAACTTTTCCTTTCAGAGTTTGAATCTTTCCTTGAGAATCTCTTTGCTTTCTTGAAGTTCTTGAATCCCATCTTCTTGAAGGTCTTCACCATTAATGCAGCCATTTGCATCATCTGTTCTTCATCATCCTCAGAGTCAGAAGCTTCATCAGAGTTTGAGTCATCATCAGAGTTTGATGACTCACTTTCAGATTTAATGACTAAAGCCTTTCCCTTGGCTTTCTTCCTTGATGATTCCTTCTTGATGGGCTTCTCCTCAACTTTGAGAGCAACAGATTTTGTCTTCTTGCTGGATCTCTTGTTTCTTTGTTCTATTTCAAGTTCATGAGTCTTTAACAATCCATAGATCTCATCAAGATCTGTATCTGCAAGATCATAATTATCTCTGATTGTTGTCGCCTTTAAATCCCATTTTTCAGGTAGGGATAAGAGAAATTTGAGATTTGACTCTTCAAGCTCATATTCTTTATCAACCAGAGACAGATCATTCAATAGTTTGCAAAATCTGTCATAAGTCTCAGTCAAGGTTTCATTAGGTCTTGAATCAAAGTGCTCATACTCCTGTGTGAGTATTGTTTTCCTGTTTTTCTTTATAGCAGTGGTTCCTTGACACCTGACTTCCAAAGCATCCCAGATTTCTTTTGCATCTTTTGCAATTGATGAGATGTCCTCAGGAGTCATATCTTTCTTTTCCTTTGGAACAGTCTTCTGTTCTTGACCATCAACAACAGGAGACAATTTAGTCGGCATATGAGGACCATCATTTATTCTGTCAAGATATTCTGGATCTGTAGCCTCCAGAAACATGGTCATCTTCACCTTCCAAATTGGATACTCCACTGGCCTGAGAATTGGAACCCTGATTGTTTCATACCGACTCACAGAATTAGGTTTAACCTGTTCAACCTTGGGAGGAGCTTGATTTTCTTCAGACATGATCATTACTGTGTTTAATCGAAAAACTGTATATATTAAACAGCCTTGGCTCTGATACCAATTGTTAGGCCGAATACACAATATATAATCAAATATGTATGAGAATAACAATCAAGAACACAAGTTTGTAAATCAACAAACTGAATTATATTAAATAATTCTCTCTTAGTGATGTTAATGAATCACAAAGAGCTACTAGGTTACAAGAATAATGTTTTCAATAATCGCGTCCCTTCTAGGGATAACCTATCTGTGTTTATATAGTACACAGCTACATACAATCCATCTCTAATTGATATTCCTATAAGTTAGCTATACAATTCATATCAATCAAGGATTGCTTCTTATCTTCTATTCCGTTTCCTTAGCTGTATCAATATATTCTGCTTCTTTTCATCTTCAGAATATATTGCTTCTAGAATATTCAATTCAGCACCGACAGCTAATTCAACTATCACCTAGTCAGACTTTAACAAACTCTGACTAGCTTCAATGTAAACTCTGATGATCACCTGTTGCTTAAACACTGATGAACAAACGTCAGCAATTATATCTAACATATTTTTCTACCATATATTTAATTCTAAAATTCAATAAATGTACATGTTCGTCCAAAATTGTTATCCGTATATATATATTTAAATAATTTACCTTTTACACTAATTTTTGTTTTATAATCAAACATGTTATAGGAATTGCGTGAATTTTTATATAAAAATGATTGAATCCAAATGTCAAAAAACATGCATTGCTTCACATTTTTATAAGCCTACGCCCAGTGTTGTAAAAAGCGGGAATCGGAGTTAATCAGTGAAGGCATCATCCATGGATTAATCGGGTAATCGGGGATTAATCGGAATGATTAATCGGATCATTAATCGGAAGAAATTTAATAATAATTTTTATATACAATTACATTCGTATATATAATTGTTTCGTTATTTCAACTGAACATATGTTAGTATCATATATTTATGCAAATATGTTAAAAATGTTAGATAATTGTAATAAATAAAATTTTGAAGGTGTAACTTTTCGGTTATAGATCAATTTAGGAGAAAAAATTAAGAGAATTAACGATTTAGGCATCTAAAATTATAATTATATGTACAAAAATAAAGTTTTTTTCTATTGTTTAATCAAGTTTCTACCTTTTAATTTTTTAATTTTTTTTTAATTTTAACTATTTTTTAATTGTTAACCTGATTTTTGATCGATTAATCCGATTTTTGACCGATTCAGCCGATTTTTGACCTTTTTTCTGAAAAAACGATTAATTGACCGATTTTTGCTTAATCAGTTTGGTGGCCCGCCGTCTAGCGATTAATCGGCGATTAATCGGGATTAATCGCCGACTTTTAGAACACTGCCTAGGCCTAAGAATTCTTAAAAAGAACATCAAATTTGGTTAAAAACTCTATTAAACCACATTTTTCGGGTTGGGCTACATCCTACAAGCTCCGTCAATACGTGTACAATTATTTTTTTGTAAATTAATACCTGATCCTGCTGGAGGGGGAGACATTAACTTTTCTAAATTAATATATGTTTAAATTTTTTGCATATAAATGTATGATTTCTTGCAAAATATAAAGAAAATAATCTTAATAATTTAGAAAAATACCATAAACTTTCATTAGATTTGTAATTTGACTTCTTAAGATACCATTATCTTCGCATTAGGTTACCTACATGTTATTAATAACCTTTTCAACAACGAGGTTGTATTAGGGGGTTGAATAAAATCCCATCACAGTTGAACTATTTAAAATTAACAGAAAATAGAATTTGAAGAGAAACTACATGATAACCAAACCTTTTAAAATTTTAGGTGGATGTTAACGAATCCACCTGAGAGTACTGTATTACTTGAAAATTTGTGTTCAAAAGATAAAGCTGTTAAATCAGTAATTTTCCTTGAGCTTGTTTTTCACAGTATTATCTATTATACACTGCTACTCCACTAGTATATATTTTTACTACACTGCTACTCAACTAGTATATATTTATACTAGGGTGATAAGACTATTCTATTTGAATGAGAACAAACAGTTACAAATATAGAAATAAGTTGCCACATGATCATTCCAATTGCCTATCCATTTTGGGAAATGATTTGCATCTCTTCAGAATTCATTCTTGGTCATCTTCCAAATAGCTTTAGTCCTGAACATGATCCATTTTTCAAGATTTGGATAAGTCGTGTAAATTGACTTAGTTACCAAGCTCATGTGAATTCTGCAAGGATAATTTGGCATGAACTTTGTCTTTTCTATTGTTAACGGAGGAATTTGGTAAAAACAAATTCAGGGAGGGTTGCTGGAATTGTGGTGGTAGTTGATGACGGTGTACAGTGTAGGTTGAAAGGGTTAGGGTTTATGATTTGGTTATAGCTGAGATTGTATGTGAGAATAGGTCACGATTGAAGTTAAATATTGAATTCACTCTTTTTCACCTGATCGCATCGTGCCATAAAATGTGCCTACGTACCCTTATTTATAGGGATCAAGCCAAACGTAGTTCTTGGAGAGTAAGTAACCCATGGACCGAGTTTCCTTCCTTAAAGAGCGGAAGGATCGGGGTCACCGCCTTTGACACGTCACAATGAGCTGTCATGGTCTTACTATTATCTCGGGATAAGGTGATTAAGTCATTTAACCGAGATCATCGGATTCAATGCTTATCTAAACCGTAGAGAAAAAATAGTGGAAGACCAGCCCTGCGCACATCAAGGGGTAACACCCTTCAACCCCCCTAGTAAGGCGAGGCTTACAAGCCTGGATGAACTTCAACCTTGATTTAAATAGTTTATTTCTTCTGGGCGAAGTTACCTTCCGACCTCCCGGGCGAAGTTATCTTCGAGCCTCTTGGGCGAAGTTATCTTCGAGCCCCTAGGCGAGGTTCTCTACCAGACCCCTGGGCGAGGTTCGCTACCAGACCCCTGGGCGAGGTTCTCTACCAGACCCCTGGGCGAGGTTTCTTATAATAGACGGAAACACTTGGGATGGGCCCAAGTTGTGCCTATTTCATATAAAGGGCGAGGTTGGTAGATTAATGAGTTAGGCCCATCGGAGACTCCCCGTCATGGTGAATGCTTTATCAAACTAGGTCCCTTTTTCTTGACTCAAAGGAGGGAGACACCACCGTCAAAGGTGAGGTTATCATTTTTGTAATAAAAATTACCCCCCAATTTCTTGCAACGAGAATTCGTAAAAGAAAATTATCTGGGCGAGTTCTTCGCAGGTGTCGCACTCCTCTGGAATTTGCCCTAAATGCGAGGTTATTTTGTAACTCTCACCTCTCATATTGTTTACCTGGGTATGCATATAATCTATTCTTCCCAAAGAATTTCAATTACTTCCCCAACTGTCACGTCTTGATTAAAGAGCCCAAAAACCAATCAGAGATAGCCACGTGGCAATTTTCCGCTTGCCTATATAAACCCCAAAATTTTCCTCATTTTTTCCTAACTTTCCAAAAATCTATCGAAGTGCTGCTAAAATTTTCTCTGCACGGAGATGGCGAGACTTCAGTTGCAAAGGCGAGATTTGTAAGTCAAAGGGAGACTCTTGTTTCTTTTGAAGACGACCTTCCCAAGCTTCAACAAGGTATGACCCCTTGTCTTTATTTAATTTTCATTATTGTATTATTTACATTATAAATAGGCGAGGTAACTTCATATCCATTCTAGGATAGGCTGTAACTAGTTTTAGGACGTCTCCTTCTTATTTGGTAGGGCGATGACATTTAATCCCTTTTTCCACCCGTTCCAAATAAAAATATCCTACTCCCTGAGCCTTCTTTTTAACCCCCTTTTTCTAAAAATGTCCACGCCCTTTATTTCAGATGTCGGACGAGGAGTTGCCCTCCGGGAATCACTTGACGTCGTCCTCAGCAACATCGTCCTTCATTCGGGAGGGCGATAACCTTCAAAAATATTTAAACCCCCAATGGTTGCGAGCCCATCAAAGATATATAAATTCTACAAAAATTTCACTACATGTCTGACTTACCTTCTCCCCCTTTTTGGCATCAGGATTGGATAACAAATTTAAGATTAAGGAAAGATAGGTTTGAATATCAGTTACCTTAGAATCTAAGGAATCAATTCTGGTGTTGATGTGAGACTGTTCAGAAATAAGTGACTTAACTTGGGATTCCACTATTCTCAATTGAAGTGCAGTGGGTGCCTTTGTCAAGTTCTTTGAAATATCAGTCCTCACAAGTTCAGTAGCAACCTTCACAGAATCAATTTCATTCTTGAGGCTCTTAGATAACAAAGTGGTAGCCTTCAAGTGATTCTTCACAGCTTCATTTTCAATCAAGCGTGCTGCATGAGAAGCATGTTCCAAAGCACATGAATAACTGACAGAAGCAAAACATTTGTACCATTCATTTTCCCATTCATCTCTTCTTAGCAGCTCAGCAAGATCAATTTCAGAAGGACCAGAAAAGTCTTGTCTTTGATCTTTTCCTGTAGAAGCCTTGCCAGCCATGAAAGTGCTTGAAGAACCAAAGTTAGTTCCAAGACTAAATTTTAGTGCTGTAGCAAGCTGATCCTTCTCAATATCATTATCATCATCAGAATCACTATCTCCAGAATCATCAGCATCAGGAATAACAACTCTTTTCAATTTATCTTTGGATTCTGAGATAGGATCTTTCATTGGCCTTGAACTTAGTGGTTGAATCAGGATTGGCTCAGCATCAGGAGAACCACTAGCATCAGGAGCAACATTGTCAGGATTTGAAAAGCTTGCATCAGTATTTTCTACTAATAGTTCTTGTGTAGCTTGAGGTTCAGAAGCTGCTTCAACACTTTGAGTTGGAGGTTCTTCTGTGCTTCCCTCAATGACAGTGTACTCGACCAAAACTTCCATGTCAGGAATATCAGAAGCCCCTTGAGCATTGTCAGGAAACTTCTCAGAAACTGTAGCTGTTTTGCCTGCATCTTCACATTGAGAAGATGGTTCTTGTGTGACTGGAATGTAGATGTCTTCATTCTCCCTTTGAGAAAATGGTTCTTGTGTGACCATTCCATCAGCTATGCCTTCACTCACACTTTGAGTGAGTGGTTCTTGTGGGGATGGATCATCAATAGCTGCTGAACCACTTTGAGGTTCAGGTTCTTGTGGGCTAGATCATTTCAGTTTCTTCTGTCTCTGAAAGACTTTCTCTTCTGCATTCCTTTTCTTCTCCATTGAATGTATAAACCCAAGTTTGGAAGCAGCAGCACCAAGCTTCTCCCATGAAATATCCACAATTCTTGAAGTTGGAGAGGCTTTGGCTGGAGAGTCTGAGATAGAGACAACTTTACTTGGTGTTGCATCAGAATTACCAACGTCATGATTTTCTTGAGCATCAGGATTTGACTACTCATCAGGAATTGAAATCTCCTGTCCATCAGTATCATGTTTCTTCAAAGGAATATGATACCTGCTTTTAGTCAATTTTATTTTCCTCTATGGCTTAGAAGATGGTGCCACAGCTTCAATAGCAGTATCAGGAACTTCCTTGTTCAGCTTAAACTTAGAGGATATAGGCATATCATCCTCAGAATCAGTTTCATCCCTTAAAACTAGCTTTCTTTTCACAGAAATCTCCTCAACCTTATCAGCTGGCTTCACCAGGACCCCTTGTACACCCCCTTGTTTCTTCTATTTGGTGAGTGGTGTAGAGGAGAAATCCTTTGATCCTAATTGCCTTCCAGACACATCAGATCTAGCTGATTTCTTTGATTTTACAACTAAAGTCTTTTGAGAGACATTAGAGGTGGTTGATGAGTGTTTAGAGTGTTTGGGAGGGATTCTTGTGTCAGGAACAAGGTGTGATTGGCCTTGCCCCATAGCATCAAAAACTGTTCCATAACAAGTAGGCATTTTCTCTTGTAATAAAAGCCTGACCTCATCAGGAATATAAGCATTGCCTGTAAAACCATTTGCCTTTTCACTATTGACTAAGGACTTAATATTATTCTCAGTAATTCTACAAATTGGTAGAATTACATCCTCTTCAAAAACAACATTAGGACAAGAGTGATTAAAAATTAATTGTAAAAATCTAAGAAAACAGACAGAACCTAACTTATCTGATTTCCTATCACTTAAAGCTTTCAGAATAAATAAACCATAATAAAAAACAGAAGAGTATATAAGAGAGTAACCTATTTTGAGTGATCCTGATGGTAAAGCATCAAAATTAGAAGTCTTGTTCAGGAAACATCGACTTATGGTGTCAAAGAAATAATTCCATTCCTTCTTGAGCTTTGTCCTGAATAGATTGCCATATCTCTTAACCTCCCCATTGTAGCCTAACTTAGTAACAAACTCAAATAGAGTGGAGTCTGAAACTGTAGCAGGAACCTTATCACCCAGAATAGGCAAATGAAGAGCTTCTTCCACAATTGCAGGAGTCACATAGTGAGTAACCCCATCAAACTCAAAACTCATCAGGATTGAGCCTGAGTGCCCTTTGTCAAAATTAATTGTGTTCCACACCTGCATAATTGACTTAAACGAAACACTTGCAGGTTCTGTTAGAGCAAACTTCAATGGACTTGAAGCTAAGAAATCTTGAATAACATGGAACTCATTAGGCAATTCCTAATGGTCTAACACATCTACAAAATTATTAGTGGCAAAAGTAATACCATTAATTACTGTTTGTTTATTCATGAATGATGAAGACGCCATTGATACAATACAGAAAGCTTGAGAATTGAGATTTAGAAATTAGGGTTCGTGAGCACAGAGAGAGAAAGAAGATGAAAAGCTGATGATGAGAGAGTAAACGATAATTTAGAAAATCAAATGTATTTTGTTAAAACAAAATATTACTCTCAGTGACAGGTGGCATGCTGTGATTCGTGCACAAATAATTAGTGGACAAATTACGTGCGTAATTAAACATAACTGCACCGCTTTTTATGTGTATCTATATGTATATATCTATAAGTGTGACACACGCGCACATACAGTTGTCCAACTAAAACTCAAACGTTTCTCATCAAATACTGACGAAAAATCAGGCACCATTTAAGCAATGAAATACTGACTTGTACATCAGGATTGACCGGTTGACTTCCTGTTAAGATTGTGTCCTATCAGGATTTGATCAAAATTACATACCTTGCAGAGTGACCACCAGGATTTGACAGTCATCAGGATTTCCTCTCTGTAGCTTTCCTCAGAAATTCTCAAAGTTCATCATTCCAAGTTCATTCACCAACTTGTTGAAAGTAGCTTCAGGCAGTGGCTTGGTGAATATATCAGCTAGTTGTTGATCAATAGGAACAAAATGAAGTTCAATTATTCCTTCCAGAACTTGTTCTCTTATGAAGTGATATCTAATACTGATGTGTTTAGTAAGAGAATGCTGAACTGGATTTCCTGTCATTGAAATAGCACTTTGGTTATCACAATAAATAGGGATTTTGGAGTATGACAGGCCATAATCTAACAACTGATTCCTCATCCACATTATCTGAGCACAAAAACTTCCTGCATCAATGTACTCAGCTTCTGCAGTTGAAGTAGAGATAGACTTTTGCTTTTTACTGAACCAAGAAACTAGTCTACCACCCAAAAACTGACAACTTCCTGAAGTACTTTTCCTGTCTATCTTGCATCCTGCAAAATCAGCATCTGAATAACCACACAAACCAAAATCTGATTCCCTTGCATACCAAAGGCCAAGTGAAGGAGTGCCTTTGTGAAAGGCATATGTTTAAGCCTATTTGTTTTCATCGAGGAATTAGCTCAACATTAAACAAATCTGTAATAAGTAAGTAATATCAGAAGATTATATCTGTCAAAGAATGAAGATTAAAGTCATCTACAATCTTGAAGTGATTCTACATTGAAAGAAGCTCAATTTATTGATCAAGCCTCAATGAAGTATTCAAGCTCAGTGGATTTATTAAAGTGACGGAGATTTCAAGTGGTGACAGAAAAAGATACTGATTACGGAGTTCTTGAATGAGAAGGAAGTGAATCACTGCTTAAAGTCAAACATATAAAGAACAGACATTGTCGTTAGTCACTCATGAACCAGACAGTGCATCGAGTGTCAACGTACTATTGTGTTTGTTATTTATCTAAGTTTTTAAGTGATTCTGGAATTGTTTAAGAAGTCAACTAATTCTATTTATTCTCTTATAAATAATTAATATTATTAAATATATTATTTATTAATTTAATTCTGTAAAGAATTAATTTAATACATAATTTATTTAATTAATTATTTAAATTAGAATGAAAATGAACTAGGAAGACTTAGGATTGAACTAGGAAGACTCAGTTTATTAAACTAGGAAGACTCACAAGTGAGTCTTCCCGAAAGTCTTCCTAGGCCAAACCCTAGTCTTCCCGGTTGTCTTCCATGTACATTTCTTGTCTTCCCAAGAGTCTTCTAAGGCTAAAATGATTGTTTTCTTTTAAGTCTTCCAAAGGCAATTTGTATTCTGCAACTTGCACGTGGACTAAAGAAAAGCAATACATTTGATTTAAAAGGAAAAGCAAGGCAGAAGACATGATCACAATTCAACAGAACAAAGAAGTAAAAAAGTGACAACAACTTAACATTACATTCTTCTTCATTACTTCTCAACTGCAAAGCCTTCAATCTCTGCTAGAGATTTAATTCTTGTATTGATTCTTAACATTTAATCCATAAGAATTGTATCTCTTGTACTGCTTTGTCTTTCTAGAGGATCATAATCCCTAGATTTTATATCGAACTACTTTTTAGTATTCGATCCTTTTTATTACAAAAATAGATAAATTCATGTCGAATTTATTCTAGATTTGTTTTATCAAGTTCATTGTAATCAGTGATCAGAATTGTAACACCCTTCAAGTTTAATAGAGTTTTATTTAACTTGAATATTGTTTCAGTTTTATTGCGCAATAATTTGTTCTAAATTGTTAAATCTTAAAAGGACAAATTCGATTAAACGGTATCGTTTGTATTCAACCCCCTTCTACAAACTTATCAGGACCTAACAATTGGCATCATAGCCTTTTGATTAATATACAAATCAAAGATCCAATTGTTTTGAGATTTTTTCTTAAACTCTGAAATTTTTATTATTCCTAAAAATCTCAAAAGATGTCTACTACACAGAAAGTGGGTACAGTCAAAATCCCCATGTTCAGAAAGGAGCATTATCCTATGTGGAAGAAGAAAATGCTCCTATTTCTTAAAGTTGCTAATGTTAAATACATTGATGTGCTGAAGAATGGTCCCAAAGTCCCTATGATTATTGAGGGAGAACTAATAGAGAATCAGGTTGTTACTAGGGCTGCTAGGATGTACCCTAAGGATCCCAAGGACTACACTCCTGATGAAAAAAGAGGATGTTACCTTGGATGCCTGTCTACAGTTGATCCTTGTTGATTGTCTTGATACTATCATGCATAATCATGTCCTAAACTGTGATACTGCCAAACACATTTAGGAAACCATAGAGATAATCAATGAGGGAATAGAGGAAGTTAGAGAGAATAAGCTGGAAATTCTCACCTCTCAATATGAGCATTTCATATCAAACCCTGATGAAGGTATCTCTGAGGTTTTTGAGAGATACAACAAATTAATCAATGATCTGAATCTCAATGGGAAGCGCTACACTATCAAGGAAATTAACAAGAAGTTCCTACTTACACTTCCACGTCATTTGGAGCACAGAATATCTGCCATTAGAGAAGCAAGAGATCTGGGAGAGATTGCTTTGGAAAGACTGATGGTGTTCTGAAGACCTATGAGCTGGAGCAGATTCAACAGGATGAGTTATATGGAACTGGGAAGATAGTTAGTACTTCTACTGCATTGGCTGCTGAAGTCCCACAGAAACTGGAAGTGAAGGCTGTTCAACCTTCCAGTTCTAACATGAATGTTATTGATGCCGAATATGGTTTGACATCCATAGATCAATCTGGTGGTGACTTCTATTCATTAGAGGAACTTGATCAGCTGGAGGATGGTGATTTGGCTTTGATAGTCAGGAAGTTTGGGAAGTTCAGATTCAAAAGGAATCCCAATCTTAAGTTCAGGCCCAGATTTCAGAGAGGTGGATCTTCCTCTTCAAGTAGCACAAGGGGTGGCTACAAAACTGGAACTGTGGATATGAGCACAATCAGATGCTACAATTGCAATGAGTTGGGTCACTTTGCTACTGAATGCAGAAAGCCAAAGCAAGTGACAAGAAACACATTTGATTCTAGCAAGAAGAACAAGATTGGGAAAGCTTATGTTACTGAAGGAAAGAGTTGGGATGACACTGACAGTGATGAAGAAGCAGGTGAGATTGGGAACCTTGCTTTAGTGGCTAAAGAGGCAAGCACTTCATCTGCATACATGTCAGAGGTAAAGTTCACTAACATTGAAATGATTCGTCATCTTAGTGGTACTATTTCTTGTGCACGCACTGAAAATGATAGAATAATTCTTTTGAATACAGCTCTTGAAAAGGAGATAAAAGAATTAAAACTTGTGCATGTTAATCAGAATGAACTTACTGAGAAAATAGCATTTCTTGAGAATAGGGTTAAATGTTATATTCAACTGGAAACCATTCTCGAGGATCAGATTAGTGAGCTTAAGACCAAAGCTAATGCCTATTTCAACTCTTATAAGACTGCTAAAGAAATTATCAATAAATAAAGTATTAGTCAGACCGTAGGAATAGGGTATGACTATAATGAGTCTATTGGTCAATTAAGCATAAATACCCCTAATAGAGTCAGTGCTAAAGAAAGGGGTATTCCAGATGTGCTTAAGGGTATTGATAAACCCTTCTTTAGAGAATCTCAAACAGGACCTATAAATGAATACTCTATTATCATTGCAGAGGAGATTCGTGAAGAAGATCTTGCTTTTGAAGTTGAACAGTCCAAAAAGTGTGTATCTGACAAACCAGTCAAAGTTGTTTCAACAACAGAGACTAAATCAGATATCCATAAGTTGGATCAAAACAACTGTAGAACCAACATGCCTACTATTAATCTTTCTCATAAAGCATGTGGTGTGGTTAAGTGCATGTCTTGTGCTTTCAATGTTATGTATGCTTATTTTAATAGTAAGCATGGATCTGATAATAAGACTGCTCCACGTCAACATGTTAATAATAAGAAACATGTTAGAGCTAAGACTACTAGTCCTCTGAAGACTAGAGTGGATCCATTTATCCCTAAGCCTACTCAGAAATGTGTGAAGGCTGGCTATAAATGGAAACGCTCTTTTGTTAAAGAGGTTTATGTAGTTAAGGTTAAAGATGTTGTTTTTCCCGACAAAGGCCAGTTCTTTAAGTATGCCGGACCCAATCAAGTTTGGGTTCCGAGGAAGGACTAATCAATTTGATATTGCAGGGAGTTAAACAGGTAAACCGTGTTATGTGGATTCTTGACAGTGGTTGTTCAAGGCATATGACCGGAGATAGAGCCCTGCTATCAGATTTGGTTGAGAAAGTTGGCCCAGTAGTTACCTTTGGAGATAACAGCAAGGGTATTACGAAAGGATATGGCTGTTTGAAGTATGGAAATGTTATCAGTGAAGATGTATCATTTGTGGAAGGTCTGAGGTTCAATCTTCTCAGCATCAGTCATTTCTGTGACAGAGGATATGTTGTTTCCTTTGAAAGAGAGAAGTGTCAGATCCTTCACAAGAAGAATGGAAAGCCTGCTCTTCAAGGAGTAAGGAAAGGTGACTTGTTCATAGCTGATCTGCACTCGGGATCCAAAGATGAAGTTAATTGTTTTTATGCTAAAGCTTCATCAGATGAAAGTTGGCTATGGTACAAGAAGATGTCTCACCTTAACTTCAAAACCATGAACTCTTTAGTTAAGAGGGAATTGGTTAGAGGTTTGCCTCAGATGGAATTTACACAGGAAGGACTGTGTGAGGCATGTCAGAAAGGAAAGTCAAATAAAGCTTCTCACAAGGGCACTGACACATCATCAATAACTGAACCACTTTAGCTACTACACATGGATTTGTTTGGTCTAGTTAATGTGATGTCCATGTCAAAGAAACAATATGCACTTGTGATTGTTGATGACTTTTCAAAATATACATGGGTTTTATTCCTACATTCCAAGGATGAGACCCCACACCTGGTGATTGACCATATAAAGTTGATTGAGCTGGATTCTAGATTCCATGTTAGAGCCATAAGGTCAGATAATGGTACTGAATTCAAGAATGCAATCCTAAATGACTTTTGTGCTGATAAAGGAATAACAAGACAGTATTCTGCCCCTAGAACTCCTCAACAAAATGGAGTAGTGGAAAGAAAGAATCGTACATTGATTGAAGCTGCTAGGACTATGTTAAGTGAGTCTAAACTTCCAACGTACTTTTGGGTTGAAGCAGCAAATACAGCTTGTTATACTCAGAATCGAACTTTAATCAACAAAGACTTAATGAAGACTCCGTATGAGATCATGAACAACAAGAAACCAACTGCCAAGTACTTTCATGTATTTGGAGCAAAATGCTTTGTGCTTATAGATGACAATGTGAAATGTGGCAAGTTTGATGCCAAGGCACAAGAAGCTATTTTTGTTGGTTATTCCAGAAGATCTTACAGGGTCTACTTGGTTGGCAGTCACACATTAAAGAAAAGTGTCAATGTTACTTTTGATGACACTAAGTTCCCTAATATCTAAAAAGAAGATTCATCTGAGAAGCTGAAGTTTGATAACTTGCCAGACTCAGAATCAGATGATGCAGCCCCACCTGAAGTTATTGCTGGTAATGATAATAACAATGATGATAATGATCATGGTGGTGGTGGTGGTGGAAACACTGGTAACAGTGGAGATACCACCAACACTGGAGAAGGATCATCAAGGCAATCAAGCAACAACTCAGGGGGAGCAAATGAAGGATCATCTAGTCACTCACAACATCAAAGTGAATTTCAAGGCGAATCATCAAGATCAAATCTTCCAAGACAGATTGTATGGAATAGAGCTCATCCTTTTGAGCTGATCATTGGTGATCCAGATGTTGGAGTTAAAACTAGAAGTGCAACTCAGAATGAATGTCATTATTCAGCAGTTCTATCTGAAATGGAGCCAAAGAAAACTGAGGAAGCACTAACTGATCCAGATTGGGTGATTGCTATGCAAGATGAACTCAATCAGTTTGAACAACAGCAAGTCTGGAAGCTGGTACCCAGGCTAAAGAACAAGAAAGTAGTTGGTACAAGATGGGTATACAGGAATAAGCTAAATGAGGATGGCATTGTCACAAGGAACAAGGCAAGACTGGTTGCACAAGGGTATTCACAAGCTGAAGGCATTGATTATGATGAAACCTATGCACCAGTGGCTAGACTTGAGGCCATCAGGATGTTCTTAGCATTTGCAGCTTATTCCAATTTTAAAGTCTCTCAAATGGATGTTAAGAGTGCATTCCTGAATGGTGAGCTTGATGAAGAAGTTTATGTGGAACAGCCCCCTGGCTTTGAAAATCAGGAGCTGCTGGACTTGGTGTACTTTCTCTTCAAGGCTATCTATGGTCTCAAACAAGCCCCAAGAAAATGGTATGACACTCTCTCTGGTTTTCTTTTAGAAAATGGTTTTGTTAGAGGTATCATAGACAAAACTCTTTTTTCAAAGAAACACAAAAGTGATATGATATTAGTCCAAGTCTATGTGGATGACATCATATTTGGGTCTACTAATGATGATCTCTGTAAGAGATTTGCTAAGCTAATGCAGAGTAAGTTTGAAATGAGTATGATGGGTGAGCTGAAGTTATTTCTTGGATTGCAAGTAAGTCAAAGGTCAAATGGTATATTTATTTGTCAATCCAAGTATCTCAAAGAACTCCTCAAGAAATATCACATGGAGGATTCAGCATCAGCAAGGACTCCATCTTCAACAGCAATGAAACTTGGAGCTTCTGACAATTCTATCAAGGTAGATGTTACAAGCTACAGTGGTATGATTGGCTCCTTACTCTATCTTACTGCAAGTAGACCAGATATTATGTATGCTACATGCTTGTGTGCAAGGTTCCAAGCGGGCCCTAGAGATTTACATCTCGTTGCTGTTAAAAGAATCTTGAGATATCTTAAGGGTACACCTAACTTAGGTATCTGGTACCCTAAAGATTCTGGTTTTAATCTTGTTGGATATACAGATTCTGATTATGTAGGTAGTGTTGTGGATAGAAAGAGTACCTCTGGGAGTTGTCAATTCCTAGGAGGTAGATTGATTTCCTGGTATACAAAGAAACAGCAAACAGTTTCCAATTCAACAGCAGAAGCTGAATATATTGCTGCTGGAAGCTGTTGTGCTCAAATCCTATGGATAAGGAATCAACTGAAGGACTATGGCTTTGCATTAGACAAAATTCCCATTTTGTGTGATCAAGCCTCAATGAAGTATTCAAGCTCAGTGGATTTATTAAAGTGACGGAGATTTCAAGTGGTGACAGAAAAAGATACTGATTACGGAGTTCTTGAATGAGAAGGAAGTGAATCACTGCTTAAAGTCAAACATATAAAGAACAGACATTGTCGTTAGTCACTCATGAACCAGACAGTGCATCGAGTGTCAACGTACTATTGTGTTTGTTATTTATCTAAGTTTTTAAGTGATTCTGGAATTGTTTAAGAAGTCAACTAATTCTATTTATTCTCTTATAAATAATTAATATTATTAAATATATTATTTATTAATTTAATTCTGTAAAGAATTAATTTAATACATAATTTATTTAATTAATTATTTAAATTAAAATGAAAATGAACTAGGAAGACTTAGGATTGAACTAGGAAGACTCAGTTTATTAAACTAGGAAGACTCACAAGTGAGTCTTCCCGAAAGTCTTCCTAGGCCAAACCCTAGTCTTCCCGGTTGTCTTCCATGTACATTTCTTGTCTTCCCGAGAGTCTTCTAAGGCTAAAATGATTGTTTTCTTTTAAGTCTTCCAAAGGCAATTTGTATTCTGCAACTTGCACGTGGACTAAAGAAAAGCAATGCATTTGATTTAAAAGGAAAAGCAAGGCAGAAGACATGATCACAATTCAACAGAACAAAGAAGTAAAAAAGTGACAACAACTTAACATTACATTCTTCTTCATTACTTCTCAACTGCAAAGCCTTCAATTTCTGCTAGAGATTTAATTCTTGTATTGATTCTTAACATTTAATCCATAAGAATTGTATCTCTTGTACTGCTTTGTCTTTCTAGCGGATCATAATCCCTAGATTTTATATCGAACTACTTTTTAGTATTCGATCCTTTTTATTACAAAAATAGATAAATTCATGTCGAATTTATTCTAGATTTGTTTTATCAAGTTCATTGTAATCAGTGATCAGAATTGTAACACCCTTCAAGTTTAATAGAGTTTTATTTAACTTGAATATTGTTTCAGTTTTATTCCGCAATAATTTGTTCTAAATTGTTAAATCTTAAAAGGACAAATTCGATTAAACGGTATCGTTTGTATTCAACCCCCCTTCTACAAACTTATCAGGACCTAACACTTTGAGATATCTAAAAATTCTTTTAACTGATATTAGATGAGGTTCCCTGGGATTTGCTTGAAATCTTGCACAAAGACAGGTTGCAAACATGATATCTGGTCTACTTGCAGTGAGATACAATAGTGAGCCAATCATTCCCCTGTAGTGAGTTACATCTACCTCAGCACCTTGATCAGGATCATGTTTGGTAGCTGTAGCAATGGGAGTACTTGCAGTAGCACAATCTTGCATGTTAAACCTTTTCAATAAATTCCTTGTATATTTTGACTGATTGATAAAAATGCCATCATCAGTCTGTTTAACTTGAAGACCAAGAAAATAACTCATTTCTCCCATCATGCTCATCCGATATCTTGACTGCATAAGCTTAGAAAACTTCTCACAAAGCTTATTATTTGTTGACCCAAATATGATATCATCAACATAAATCTGAACTAAAAGCAAATCTTTACCATGATTCAAATAAAATAGAGTTTTATCAATAGTACCTCTTTTGAATCCACTTTCCAGTAAGAATTGAGCTAATGTTTCATACCATGCTCTTGGAGTTTGCTTTAGTCCATAAAGTGCTTTATCCAATCTGTAAACATGATTTGGATATTTTGGATCAATAAAACCAAGAGGCTGTTCAACATAGACTTCTTCCTCAAGTTCACCATTTAAGAAAGCACTTTTCACATCCATCTGGAAAACCTTGAATTTCACATCCTTCAAAATCGAAATCAAGTGAAGATTAAACCTAGATGTAGAACCCAAATCAATCTCGAACCCGAATCGTTGCAACCCAAATCAACGCTCGAACCATAATTAGTCTCGTTGAACCCTTCACATTGAATCAAACCCTAATTAGAGTGGGAGAAAGTAGCGAGTGAACCCTAATTAGAGTGAGAGTGACGAGTGAATGAGTGAGAGACCGCTTTATCTGAATAAGTTTTGCCTCAATTTAGCTCGCCCCTAACTTGTTTTTGTGAAACCTAATTGTGAGAGAAGTGAGAGTACTTGTTTTGTTTTGCCCCAAAATTCCCCCCGACTTGTTTTTGACCCCGTTCTAATTTTTCATTTTGCCGCTCAACCTTCTCCTTTTTTTTTAATTTTTAAAAAATTATTACAAATTTATTTGAACTTGTTTATATTAAATTCACTATTTTCATTATTTTATAATAATTCACAGTTTTTACAAATTGTTTTCTCTAATAAATTTGTTATTGATTTTAATCAAAATTTTACTAATTCTATAATATTATTTTATTTTAAATTAATTTTATTCTAAATTTATTAAAAATATTTTAATATTTATAAAATATAAATAATTCAATAATTGGATGTAATATTACTTTTTCTAATGATAACTTCAATAATTTGATTAAAATTAATTACTTTTAGATTTAAACAATTATTAAACTATTAATTATAAATATAACTTAATTTAGTTTGTTCATTAATACTCTAAGGTAACACGTCTCACTATGTTACCCAGTGTAACACCTTTTACAACTAAGGTAACATGTGTTCATGGATTTGGTAACACCCTAAATCACTATGTTGCGATAACACAAAAATCTCATAGCTATAGTAACATCCAAGAAGGTAACACCCCTACCAATTTGTTGCGATAGGCCATCTATGGCGTAGTGAACTCTTAACAGGTGATTCTTCTTCTAATCCCTTCAGCGGCTTTTCTTTTTCATTTCGAATGGAGAGTGCAATGCTTTTGATTTTGCCTTCATCTCTTTGTTCCAACTGCTGTTTGTTTAGCTCCCAGTTTCTAAGTTTCCCATAAATTTCTTCCAATGTGATTTCATCAAGATCATTGGCTTCTTCAATAGCAGATATCTTTTCAATATAGTATCCAGATAGAGACTTCATAAACTTGGCATTCACATCTTCTTTATCATAATATTTATCGTGAAAAGCCATATCATTTATGAGTTTGGTGAATCTGTCATAAGTTTCAACAAGAGTTTCACCACTTTTAGAAGCAAATTGTTCATACTCCTAGATCAGTAACGCTCTATAATTCTTTATCACAGGCTTGGTGCCTTCACAATGAACCCTTAACTTATCCCACATCTCTTTTGCAGAAGTGCAAGAGAGAACATAATTTGTGAGAATTGTTTCAAGACTGTTGAAAAGTATGTTCCTTACTTTTGCATCCTTGAGAAAACTAGCTTTATCTTCAGCAGACCATTCAGCTTTTGGCTTATCAATTGTTTGATCACCTATAACTTTTCCTTCATCATTATGTTTAGGTATCACTTTAGTTGGAATGAATGGTCCATCATTAATCCTGTCAAGGTAATCAGGATCAGTAGCCTCTAAATGATGCAACATCTTGACTCTCCAGTGAGTATATTCTCCCCTCTCGAGTATGGGGATTTTAGTATTGTCATCTTTGTATCCAGACATGTTTTTGATCTTCTTGATTTGAACTTAATCAAACCTGCTCTGATACCACTTGTTAAACCAGAACTACTTGTAGAAAGGGGAGTTTGAATACAAGTAGTACTAATATGTCTATTTTTGTATTTTCTTGTTTAATAAACAGAATAGTAAATATGCGGAATTTAAATAACACAAACAAAGATGCTGCAACAATGATTTATATTGAATAATCAAAGTTACAAACTCTACCAAGGATGTACAAATATCCTTAGCAGCTTCTTTCTGCAAACAAAGTTACAGCATCAAACTCTTAATGTAAAAACCTAATACAATATCAAGGTTTTTGACACACACATATTAAAATATCGAATGAGAGTATTTATACAATTTTCTATCACCTAAATAGCATATCAATCAATCACATAATCTATGGGATTCTATCACATCTATTTAGGTTGACAGCTTCAATACCACCAACTTTCTGATGAGATCATATCTTTTACTGATTCTGATAATGATTTGATCTTATCCTGTGATCTGTCTTCAAAGATAACAGAAGTTTCCAGACTCTATAGACTCTTACAGACTCTGACAGACTACAGACTCTTACAGTTTCAAAGACTCTGACCACAGACTCTTGTCAATAGATTCCTGTCTTTATTCTAGTTAGATCATCACATTTATTCCTAACAGCAATAAGTCAAAATATACTGGCCCAGTGTAACGCCCCCAAATCCCGGGGTCAGTGGATTGGGTCGCCACGCTAAAATCTCAACTTAAAACAACCTGCTTAAGTAAAAACCAATACAAATGGAACACCTGTGACCCCAACACTACCAAGAATCTTTTAAGTTATAGTACTAGAAACAAGAAACCAAAACTTTACAAACTTAAACTCAAACTTAAACTTTCTTTTTATACAACAATCTCTTTATACATAAATCTAAAACACTGATATAACTTCGATGTGAAGTATACCAGGAAATACTAAATTATACATAATAATATTAACTGGAAATAAACTTATACAATACCCTCATACTAGATCCAAATGCTCTGCATCAACTCATCTACCCATCGTCGTCTCGAATCATCTCGCTCCATAGCTATGCACTTAAATACTGGTACTTAACTTCTTCACTGGAGGGTCAAAGAATAAACAAGAGTGAGCAAAAGAATGCTCAGCAGGTTAACTAGTTACTAATATAAAGTTCTTCCAATAATATAAAATAGTACATAGTTTTTCATTGAAAGTATTCATACTTAATATGAAGTTTAGAATACTACCATACGAACGAGTTTAGTTCGTAATTTAGAAATACACTATCAGTGACTTAGCACGATTTTTAGAGATCAACAAGTACGCAGTTCCAGATGCTGCTAGATGAACAACACTGGTTCACCAGTTTTTAAATTACCATTTGCCTTTCATCAATAAATAACCAGAATCGTTTCACCTTTTAAATATTTCCTTTAAGGAAAATTCTGGGGATATCTGCTAGCGCCAGATACGTAGGACGATGATCAGTCGCCTAACCGTATCTGCTCTCTGTTTACTACTAGTAGAAGGAATGACAATCATCCCTGGAGGAAGGCTTCCCTGCTACATCCTCCCTCGGCAACTCTTGGGCCGGAATAAATATTGAGTACTGGACTGTGCCGCACACAGCCTCTTACGCTTTTGGTTGCTATCCCCCTTTTTGTCAAATCATTTTTCCATTCACATATATCATATCCATATCCATTTATCATGTAATATCACCTTTTTAAAACCATATGTCATAACATTTTGCTTATGACTCGTACATTTTCTCTGTATTCAATGAACTCCAATACATTCTTATATACATACATTATTCCATCTATTTTAAAAGTATTAAAATAATAATCAAATAATATTTATTAAAATCGTAACTACTTTTAAAAGAATATTTTAATATAATATGATCCATATATAACTCTAGATAACAACTGATACCATTCTTTGAAACATAAAATATATCCGCTCTTTCCATATTCTTATTCATATCTATAATCCATATTCAAGGATTTCAGTATATAGGGAATATATCCCAAATCATCTCATCGTATAAGATTCATATATTGTTCACCAAAACCATTTCCTTTGAACATAAACAGTTTATCAAAATAAGGGTAAAAGAAATCTTGCATAAACATGCTCCAAAGATATTTTCATAAGTAAAACATAGGATTAGAGGACTTGTCACGATACTCTGATCAAAAGAGTGTATATATATATGAATAAACAAGTTTGAGGCATTTGAAAATATACCTACTCTGAACAATAGAGTAAGAGTTAGTATACTTGCCTCGATCCCTAAGTCCCAGAGGTACGTTCCCGTGTTCGTCTCGAGTTTCTATAAACACGAAAAGAATCATCGTTAGAATACTACGTCTCTTACTCACCTCACTCTTGCATAACAATACCCTTGACACTTTTTTTTTTTTTTTTTTTTTTTTGCCAGAAAAGTGCAATTTCATTAATGTTTCAAATCATTCAACATTACATGCATTAACCCCGGGCTAACATTTCCCCGGTTCCAATTAAGATCAGCTAGAGAACTAGTGTTTCTCGCTAAGAAGTGAGCCACTGTGTTCGCGGATCTTTTAACAAAATTGAGGATCACATGACGTCCTCTTAAGTCTGACAAATGCTGTTTGCATTCATCTATAACTCTGCCAAAATAAGACAGACTAGCATACGAGCTCCTTATTGCCTGAACAACTACCAGGCAATCAGTTTCTATAATCACCTTAGGCCAGTTCCTTGATTTAATCCAACTTAATGCCTCTCTAACACCAATAGCTTCGGCAAGTTCTGGGGTTATGTTACCTTGTTTACAGCAAGCCTTAGCCTCGACCATACTGCCTTCGTGATCTCTAGCTAGTGCAGAAAAGCTGAATTGTCCAGAGTCCTCGAACAAGGCAGCGTCAGTATTAACCTTAATCGTATTCATCTGAGGGAGTTTCCAGTGCTCTTCGCCATCTAATGGTGTTATAAAACCAAGAGAATGATCGAACGATCTATCTTGAGCACTCTGCCATTGATTAAGGACAAGAATAGCTGAGCTGACTACTTCCGTTGCCTCCAAACTTTTCTGATTCCAGACTATATTATTTCTGTTATGCCACAAAGACCAACAAATCATACTAATAATCTTCACTTCTTCCTTGCTGTACACCTAAACCATCTCAGAAAACCATTCCGTAAAATTCAAGTCTGTGCAAATCTGTCTCCTAATGCCTGCTTTCTCCCAGCATAGTTTTGCAAAATCGCAATTCACTAACACATGTGCAGCTGTTTCTGAGATGCTTAACGTATCACTAATACCTCAAAAGGTTCAAGGATCTATCCATTTTTAGACTCAATCAAGTTTCAGTGTTTTTCACCATTTCCCTTAACAACCACACTTACTGTAAAAATTCTCAGAAAATATAGATTTCGAATTTTACTACAAGGTCAACTGGTAATGACTCTTTGACTACCCTACTATAATATCCCAGAATGTTATAAGTTTTAAAAATGTCTAAGTATGGTAGTTATAGCCTCAAAGTTGGTACAATTACATTTTCTCGGTTTTCAAACGTCTTTCACTAAAATCCACTTTTCTCCTAAACCGTTCATCAGATTTTGACGTACTTTATATCAACACGATCTATGAACTAAGCTCTATCATTTCATGGTCAGTTGATACCTTTTACAGAAACTTAACCATTCGGATTTTCTGTCTTAAAAACAGGGCAGTTTTTGTCTAAAAAAAATCGGACATTATAACGGCTGTATTTTCATACTTTCCAAATTTCATATCATACCACCACACCCACCAATCAACATATAATCTTCCCACACCATGTTGTCTACATACAACCATGGTTACATCATTCATTCCCAAAACAACTCCATCAAAACTACAACAATCATCCACCAAAACCAATCATCCATCCTTATAACCATACTAACACAAACTAACTCAAAACTCATCATATAATTCGATTTATAACTAAGGGTTTCAAGAGTTTATACCTTCCTTGATGCTTCATATACACTAACAATGGTTTATAATCCTTTCTGAGCTTTGAACAAACCTTAACAAGCTTAATCCTTAAGAAACAAAATCAAGAATCATGAAAAGTTACTATTTATCCTCATCTTGTAAACTCCATAACAAATCGAAAAATAAGAGTTTTGTGCTAGGATTTTTACCAGACCTTGGGCTCTTCATAAGCTTTCTTTTGAGTTATAGATCGCCAAATTCTAAGCTTCCTAGCTAGGGGTTTGAGCCCCATCTTTCCGCTGGACAGAAACTGGACAGTTTGGGTTCTCCAACTTGGGGAAGGGAGTTGGCTAGGCTACACTCCTGTTTTGGCCATGAAATTTTGAACGAATGTTACCCATGGAGTGGAGAAGCTATGGTTAAAATTTGGTGATTTTAGTACAAGTAGATTTGGAGTTATGAATTTTTCTCTCCTCCTTGTGCAAGCTGAGCAGAAAATCTGGGATGGAAATGGGGAGAGCTTTTTCTTTTCCTTTCTTGCCTTGGTTAATTGATAAAATGCTGATATTTTGTATTGAAAGTGATGAGTCATCACTTTTTTTGCCTCATCATAGGGACACTTGGCAAGCATGCACGGGTTTGGAATAAAGTAGCTTTACTGGTTCGTTTTCTTTCACACGGATGATCCAAATGTTGCATCCCTCGAATTAATCTTGTTACATGTTATTTCCATGTCTATATTTAATCCTGCAAATGTTGCCTTGTTCCTCCTGAAACGATTCGAAATATTTTCTAAAGGGCGAATAAAACTCTACGCGGTTCTCGCAGTGAATAGTAACTATTCACTATTCATTCCAACAATCGAATCCTTAAATCAACTTTAATAAAATAATAAAATTCCAAATTATTAAATCCTCAATTCCTCAATTTTAATATCTCATTTCTTGAATATAATAATATATAATCCGCTGCCCGGTCAAATACTACACCAAAATAAAATTTGAAATTTCTGAATTCCGATCGTCTTGGCATTCACTTATTTACTCCGTAGATCACTAATATGACTTCAGAATATTCATACTACGTTTCATACATAGGTGGCATGAAAACTTTGTTAATCCTCAAAATCACTATTCATTTAGACACTATAGCCTTTCTAAAGTTAGGGTTATTACATTCTTCCCCCCTTAAAAGGATTCCGTCCCGGAATCATGTTGAAAATATGAATGGATACCTTTCTCACATGACAATTTCTAATGATTGGAAGTTGTTCCTTGCTATGGGAACTTAAACTTTCATGTATGGGTTTAATAATTTTCTTGTTTAAATCCATAAGAGAAATTGAGATGAAGGTAGTAGCTTGAAAAAGCTTGTTATAATGATGTTCCATTTATCCCACATAGAAAAGAATAAGGGGACTTGGTGGCTTTATATAGCATTACACACATGAGTAGTATACAACTACTAAGGTGTGTGATGGTGCACACACGCGATTTGGGCGATTTGGGCGAATGTCTCGGCGTCTCGCGTACGCGAGGCGACCTGGGCGATCAAATTGGGCTGGGTTATCAGTTGTCAAATTGGGTTGGGTTATCAGTATTTAACTAGTAAACTCTGATGAAGTTGGTTTATCAGTATTTAACTAGTAAACTCTGATGGAGTTGTGTTAGATATAATTGCTGACGTTTGTTCATCAGTGTTTAAGTAACAGGTACATATCAGAGTTTATATAGAAGCCAGTCAGAGTTTGATAAAGTCTGACTGGGTGAAGAGTTTACATGAAAGCCGGTCAGAGTTTGTTAAAGTCTGACAGGGTGATAGTTGACTTAAGCTGTCGGTGCAAAGATAAAGATTCTAGAAGCAATATATTCTGAAGATGGAAAGAAGCAGAATATATTGATACAGCTAAGGAAACGGAATAGAAGACTGAAGCAATTCTAATTGATCACAAATTGTATAGCTAATTTGTAGGAGTATCAATTAGAGATTGATTGTAACTGTGTACTATATAAACACAGATAGGTTATCCCTAGAAGGAACGCGAACATTGAAGATATTATTCTTGTAACCTAGTAGCTCTTTGTGATTCATTAACATCACTAAGAGAGAAATTGTTAATATAATTACAGTTTGTTGATTTAATAAAAAGTGTTCTTGATTGTTATTCTCATATACATACTTGATTATATTGTGTATTCGGCCTAACAATTGGTATCAGAGCCAAGGCTGTTTAATATATACAGTTTTACGATTCAAACACAGTAATAATCATGTCTGAAGAAAATCAAACTGCTCCCAAGGCTGAACAGGTTAAGCCTAATTCTGTGAGTCGATATGAAACAATCAGGGTTCCAATTCTTAGACCAGTAGAGTATCCAATTTGGAAGGTGAAGATGACCATGTTTCTGGAGGCTACTGATCCAGAATATCTTGACAGAATTTATGATGGTCCTCATAATCCAACCAAACTAGCCCCTGTTGTTGATGGTCAAGAACAAAAGACTGTTCCAAAGGAAAAGAAAGATATGACTCCTGAGGACATCTCATCAATTGCAAAAGATGCAAAGGTTAGACATCTTCTCCACAGTGCTTTAGATAATGTTATGTCTAACAGAGTAATTGGCTGCAAAACTGCCAAAGAGATATGGGATGCTTTAGAAGTCAGATGCCAGGGAACAGGTGCTATTAAGAAGAACAGAAAGACAATACTCACACAGGAGTATGAGCACTTTGATTCAAGACCTAATGAAACCTTGACTGAGACTTATGACAGATTTTGCAAACTATTGAATGATCTGTCTCTGGTTGATAAAGAATATGAGCTTGAAGAGTCTAATCTCAAGTTTCTGTTATCTCTACCTGAAAATTGAGATTTAAAGACAACAACAATAAGAGATAATTATGAACTTGCTGATACAGATCTTGATGAAATCTATGGGTTGTTAAAAACTCATGAACTGGAGATAGAACAAAGGAATAGAAGATTAATCAAAAAGACAAAATCTGTTGCTCTCAAAGTTGAGGAGAAGCCCATTAAGAAGGAATCCTCAAGGAAGAAAACCAAGGGAAAGGCTTTAGTCATTAAATCTGAAAGTGAGTCATCAAACTCTGATGATGACTCAAACTCTGATGAAGCTTCTGACTCTGAGGATGATGAAGAACAGATGATGCAAATGGCTGCATTGATGGTGAAGACCTTCAAGAAGATGGGATTCAAGAACTTCAAGAAAGGAAAGAGATTCTCAAGGAAAGATTCAAACTCTGAAAGGAAAAGTTTTAGAAAGTCTGATGGAAGGGATAACAAGTCTGGCAAGAAGGATAAATCTGAAATCCAGTGCTACAAGTGTAAGGAGATGGGTCACTATGCTCCAGAGTGCAAGAAAGGCAAAACTGAGAAAGCACTCATCTCTAAAGGCAAAGACTGGGCAGATACTTCAGACTCTGATGATGGAGTAAATTATGCTCTTATGGCAACTGTCAGAGATGAGACTGAATCATCTGAAAATAAGGTACCCCTAACTACTTATGCTTATGATACTGATAATATATCTGAGTTAAGAGTATATCTGAAAAGCGTACATGTTAGTTATAGGGATCAGACTTTAGAGAATGAGAGAATTAAATCTGAGAATCTTAGTCTTAAAGATAGAAACAAGTTTCTTGAAGGAGAACTTGAAAATATGAAGCAGATTCAAAAAGAAAGAGATGATGCTGTTTATGTTGAACAGGAGTTGCTCAAAAGATATAAGCAATTAGAATCTGATCTAGAAAAAGAAAGAAAAATAATCAAGACTTCGACAGACTCTGGAAGAGACACTCATCAAGTGTTTCAGACAGATTCTGTAGGTTTAGGCTATTGTGAAAATGATGAACTCAGGTTTAAAGACAAGGTTAAGGTTAAACCACAACTTAAACCTGTGAAATTTGTTCCAGAAACCAATAAGTTAAAATCTGTTGTAATAAGAGAAGCTGATACGGAATCAGATGAAGCCTGTGAAAGACAGGAAAATATTATAACAAAAAAACTTATGGAAAGAGAAGCTGTTAGAAAACCAGTAAAAGTCTGTGAAAAACAGGTTAATGTTGGTTTAATGACAGGAAAACAGTTCAATCATAAGCTAAAAGAGGTAAAATCTGCCATGAAACCAAAAGGGTCCAAGAAGAATAGGAATGGAAAGATAGGCATAAATAATAGAAATAATCACTTGCCTACTACTGGTGCTCCAAGGAAAACATGTTATAATTGTGGTAGTTCTAATCATCTTGCTAATTACTGCACAAAGAATAAAAATATCAATTCTTTACCCTCTACATCAGGAGAAAAGAATGATTATGTAAGGGTTAAACCACAGACTTTGTGTACACATTGTGGGAGCACTTGGCATTCTATTTATACTTGTAGGAGTTATCATGCTATTTATCACAATTACTATGAGCTAAAACCCAATCTGAAGTGGGTTAGAGCAAACTCTGCAAGTGTAAAGTCTGACAATGTTAGTTTAAACTCTGTTGATAGTAATTCCGCTGCAAAAGCTAACAATGTTAAGAAAGCCAAAGGATCCAAGCAAGTCTGGGTCCTTAAAACTAACACTTAGTGTTTGTTTGTGATTGCATGGTATAAAAGAGAGCACACTTATCTTGGACAGTGGATGCTCAGGACATATGACTGGAAATAAAGCCCTGCTATCAGACTTTAAGGAAAAGGCTGGCCCAAAGGTTTCCTATGGAGATGGCAACATAGGACACACTCTGGGATATGGCAATATTAATCTTGGAAGTGTCATCATCAAAGATGTAGCTCTAGTCTCAGGACTCAAGCATAATCTGCTATCTGTGAGTCAAATATGTGACAGAGGAAACCATGTAGATTTTCATACTGAATACTGTGAAGTTATCAGTAAAACTACTGGAAAAGTTGTTCTAGTTGGACACAGGCGCAACAACATTTATGAAGCAAGTTTGGTAACAAACTCTGATGGAAAAACAGTGTGTCTAACTGCAAGAATGTCAAATGAAGAGAGTTGGAATTGGCATAAGAAGCTCTCTCATCTCAATTTGAACAACATCAATGAGCTAATAAGAAAGGATCTTGTAAGGGGACTCCCAAAATCAATACTCAGTCTAGATGGCCTATGTGATTCTTGTCAAAAGGCCAAGCAGAGGAAGTCATCTTTCAAGAGCAAATCTGAATCTTCAGTAGTGGAACCTTGTCATCTTCTACATGTTGATCTCTTTGGACCAGTGAATGTGATGTCCATGGGCAGAAAGAAATATGCTCTAGTAATTGTTGACGAATATACTAGATATACATGGGTGTATTTCTTATCAAAGAAGGATGAAACTGCTCAGACTCTGATGGATCATGTAAATCTACTGGACAAAGGATCACAGCACAAAGTCAAAATTATAAGGAGTGATAATGGAACTGAATTCAGAAACTCAATCTTGGAAGCTTTCTGCAAGGAAAGAGGAGTGAAACAAGAATTTTCTGCACCTGGAACTCCACAGCAAAATGGTGTAGTTGAAAGAAAGAACAGAACTTTAATCGAAGCTGCTAGAACTATGCTTGATGAAGCAAAATTACCAACTTATTTCTGGGCAGAAGCTGTTCAAACTGCTTGTTTTACTCAAAATGCAACATTGATCAACAAGCATGGGAAAACACCATATGAGATGGTGAAAAATAAGAAGCCAAATTTGAAATATTTTCATATATTTGGATGCAAATGCTTTGTGTTGAAGACTCATCCTGAACAGTTGACCAAGTTCGAGTTAAAAGCTGATGAAGGAATCTTTGTTGGTTATCCATTGTCAACAAAAGCATTCAGAGTCTACAATCTGAGAACTAAAGTGATCATGGAATCCATACATGTGTCATTTGATGACAAGAAAATAACTGGACTTGATGACTTAGATGGATATGATCAACTGCGTTTTGAAAATGAAGGATTATTCTCTGATGATGTAAACTCTGATGAAGTAGTACCGACAAACTCTGATGAAGCAGTTCTGACAAACTCTGACGAAGCATACTCTGAACCTCTACTGGTAAATACTGGAGAAACTGGAAATTCTCAAATTGAACAAAATAGAGAACCAGTTGAGGGGGAGCGTGAAGAAGCTCTACAAGACACAGTAAGTGAGTCAGTTGAGGAAACTGATTCAAACTCTGACAGTTCAAACTCTGAGCCATCCAATTCAAGGGGAGCCTCAGATACTGCAGAATGTCAACATATGAATCAGGAGAGCATGGATCAAGGGGGAGGATCCAATAATGATGCAAGAAACCACTTACCAACAGCAAGAAAGTGGACACAGGCACACACACCTGATCTCATAATTGGAGATCCTGATGCTAAACTCTGATAGTCATAAAAGTGTTGGTCATACTCTGATGGTTAAAGTCTGATGTTAAACTCTGATTATGATTTTTGTCTGAAACACAAGGACCAATGAAGAAATTTGTATGAAGCATAATTCTCAGTAAGTAATTATGAATCCTTAAGAGTTATATAGATTCTGATCTCAAATATGTGCAGTAAGTTAACACAGCATGATACTGTCTCTGTATTTATAGCATCTCTTAGTTTATTGATCCTATACACTGAGTCTGTATTAGCTGTTTGCATTTTCTCTCATAAATTAATTGTATTAACTGGTGAAAAGTCTAAACTCTGATTATAAATTGCAAATAAATCACCCTCAAATCAAAAGATGCCAAACAGAGCACAAATTCCTTTGAGATCATGTTGTGCCTAGGAAGATCCAGGAACTTATTGTATGAAATAAGGGCTAAAATCTTTGATTTTTGGTGACTAGTGCCAACCACTGATTACTGGAAAAATAATTTAAAAAAAATATATATATCTATAAAGGGGGTGAAAAATAAAAGATATATCCAAATGAAAGGATATCAGTATTACAGAGTTTAGACATAAAAATCAGATTTTATTTTATACATGAGAGTTTAGGCCACCAGTTTTTACTGCTTAAGTTTGTGGATTTTATGCACTTTGAGATGGTCTAAATATTTGATTTCGGTAAACTCTGCTATTGCACACACAATTATTCACATCTGTACGGTTTAAGAAAAGAGTTTATTGAAAAAGAAGGACAAATGGTAAACACTGATGTATTGTGTGAAATACGCCGAGGTAACTTTGTTTTAATCTCTGATGGTTAAAATAATTTCTTTGTTTCAGACATTTTATAATTTTGAGGAACAACATTTGTTTTGGTATTTCAAAAGAGTATGTTTGGGCATTGATTTAGAAAAGTGTTAAAGAGTGGAAAGAGATTGCATACATAGGAAAGTGTAATCGGCTGTAATTATTGCTGTTTTTACTGCGCATGCGCATTGGAAATTGCTAATTACTGCTGTCAGTCATTGTATGTGTGACACGTGTCTCATTTACACAGAATACGGGGTAAGACAGTTGTGTTTTAATGATTAAAAACTGTTCAGTTTTTAATTTTAAATTTTATATTTATACATTATACACACAACCATTACAGTTTTTCACGACTTCTCCAATAGTATTCTAGTTTCACTCACACATATTCACAAACACTTTCTTTCTTAAACTCTCTCGTGTTTTTGAAGCTATTTTCTGTTTATTTCTTAATATTACTAATGGCTTCAACTGTTTTCACTGCTTCTGGGTTAGAGTTCGTTCCTAATAACTATTCAGCCCCATTAAACACTGTTAATGCACCAGAGGCGTTTCATATCATACAAAACTTTCTTGCTCAGTCAGAAATTGGGCGTGCTTTAGTGGAGCCTGCAAAGCTTTATGGATCTCAGATCAAAGCTTTCTGGGAGACTGGTGTCTATGATGATGGTGGTGATTCTGGTACCCCATCCATAGTTTTTGAGTTCCAGGAGACAGAGTTTGTCATAACTCCAGGGACTGTTCGTGAAGCAATGGGCTTTGCAAATTCTGACGCGTACACCATTGCTGTTGGTGATACTGATCTTCAGAGAATGATGCAAGCTATTGGATATACTGGGTCTTTGGCAAAGATTGGCCAATTGAAGCGACCGCTCTTACGAAAAGAATGGAGTTTCTTTTTCGATTGCATAACTAGAGCGTTCGGGAAGAAATGTACAAATTGGGATGCTATTCCAATCGACAGTCTGCAAATCGGGTATTCACTTCTTTTTAACAGTACTTATGATTTTGCTAGACTTGTCTTAATGAACATAGGAGAGAAATTAACAGAGAATAGGCATGTAGTCTATTTTTCTAGATTTTGTCAAATGTTATTCTCTGCATGTGTTAATAATGTTGAGATTAATGAGGAGGACGTAATTCCCTCATTCAAATTGCACAAGAGGGTATTCTCTGATCTTACGAATAAGGATTTAAAGAAGGTAAATGTTGGTGAGTTGTTGTTACCTGAGAGAGTTCTTCAGTTTTTAAATCCTGAACCTCAGCAACAACAAGAACCAGTAAATCATGAGGTCTCTCCATCTCCAACTCAACCTCAATTTGTAAACTCTGAACCTATTCAATCTACATCTCAACAACCAAGGACTGGTGGTAGGATCAAACACAGGGCTTTCAAATCTTCAAAGTCTATGCATCCAGCTACTGAAGTTGGTGTGTCCAAAACCTCTATGCCACAGTCTGATGGTCCGTCAAAGAAACAGAGGGCAAAAAGGCCAAAGTCTGATACTGCTGATGAGGACAGTGAAACTGATGAAGAAACTCTTCATCAGAGAAAACGTAGATTGGTGGCTGCACATCTTTTTGGTGCATCCAATGTAACTGCTGAAGCTGTCAATTTGGACAGAGTTTTTGAGGAACATGTAAGTACTGAAGATGAAGCTCCTACATCAAACGCTGATGATGTAGTTGAGGAAGCTGCAAATGGAAATGCAGATGAAGCTCCTGAAATTCTTGTTCAGGAGGCTACATCAAATGTTGAGGCTGAGATTTTTGAGCCACAAGGATTTGATATGGATGTTGAAGCACACAACTCTGTACACTCTGACCATCTTGAAGATTTTGATGAAACAGAGGGTGTGGAAGTTGATCATGCCACGGTTGTTCTTGAAGAATCTATGGCTACTCATACAGAGATTCTCTCTGTTACTCACCAGGTAATTGAAAAGGGTGAGGAAGTTGATCAGACCTTAAATACTGATGCTTCTGAGAATATTGCTCCTACTAAAGAAGCTGTTGCTGCAAATTCTGATGGTGCTGACAAGGATGCAACAGAAAATGTTCACATAGAAGTAGAGTTTGTTACAAACTCTGAGATTCCAGAACCTGATGCGGAGAATATTCCTGCAGAGAATACAGCAGAGAATGATAATGATAATGATAATGATAGTTCTGCTCATTCCCAAGAGGAGTTATTTGGTAGTCAAGTAAACTCTGATGAGCTAAGAGAGGTCAATCGAGCTACGGCTGAGCATTTTCAAGATATGTACTACAATAGATGGGCTGCTGCAGATTGTATCTTTTCAGCACAGAGGGCTGCTGATTTTCTTGGTGATTCTGTGAAGACGATTTCAACTCCTGATATTCTTACAAGTCTGAAGGCTACTGTGATTCAAATTAAATCTCTCCACAACAGATTTGATGAGTCTCATAAGGAAGTCACTGCTTTGAGGAATGAAGTTGGTCTGAGAGATCTCACTCTGAAGAATGATAGAACTTATTACAATTCCATGTTCAAGAAGCAACCTAAGGACTCTGATGACATTCAGAAGAGGCTTGGGAAAGTTGAGGACAACCAGACTGCTATGTCTGCCCAACTGACTTCGATTTCTAATGCAATTGAGTTGTTGACATCAGTACTACTTTCTGATGATGTCAAAAAGGGGGAGAGTGTACCAAGTGACAAATGCAAAGACACTCAAACTCTGAGACGGAGGGATGATGGTAATGATGGTGGAAACAAGGGAGATGGAAAGAGCTTAAGATTAAATGCTGATAGCAGACTACTTTCAAGAAGATCAAACTCTGATAAAAGATCAAACTCTGGAAAGGGACATGCAAACTCTGCCAATGGTTCAAGATTCAAAAGTTTGATAATCTCTGATAAGCCTACTAAAGATGAGGAAATTGCTGCCAAGGTGTTTATGGCAGAACATGGAAAAGATGTTACAATTGAAGATATCCAAGCTGAAGAGCAAATGCTTGCTGAGGAACACAGGAAGAATCTTGAAACTGGAATCTACAAGAAGAAGGAAATCAAGGCTCCTAGAAAGAAAGAAAAAGGAATTGTTATCAAAGAGAATGTAAACTCTGATCAGAGTTTACAGTACTCAAGGAGGCCTGTGATTAAAAATGCTGACAAAGGAAAAGGTAAACTGGTAGAAGAAGAACAGTTACCTAAGAAGATTTATTCAACCTCTGACATTGCTCAAGTTGAAACAAGATTAGCTAAATCAACCTCTGACGCTGCTCAAGTTGATGTTTCTACTAAAGTTATGACAACCTCTGACGTTGCTCAAGTTGTACAGAAATCTACACAACTTCCAGGATTCAGCAAACCTAAAATTCTTGAAGAATTAAAGCTTGAAGCTGTGAAATTCTCAGAAACCAAAACTGTATTGGGAAAAGAAGCTTTTGATAAATCTGGACTGGGATCACACAGAGAGAGAAGAATAAATAACAGATCTCAAGACAACATTTCACTGGCAGAATCTGGTATTGGGGTTACACAAGAAAACCTTGATAAGTTAGAATCTGTTCAGTTGATTTTTCACAAAGTATTGAAGAAGCAGTTTTTGTTATACTTCATGAGTGATGGAAGAGTTTATAAAGTTGGAGAATCTGATGTTAATCTCAAATTATGGGAAGAACTGGAATATGTGCTTTATCTTCTAAAAGTCAAAAACAGACATACTCATGATGTTGCTCAAGTTTTGAGAGAAAAGATGCTGAGATCTAAAGCTATGCTTGGAGGAGGAGTATCAAGTGTTTATATTCCAAAGTATAGGAATCATACTGGAAAGTTAGTGGAGATGAAGAGAAACAGTGCTAGATTTAGAACAGCACTTGGAACAAAAGTTTTAGAATTCAACCTAGAGTCAGACAAAGCTCATTACATTCGTCTAGGAAATGATATGAGAAGAAACAGCATATATTCTCTAAGAGCTGCTATCTATCAAACGGGGGAGAGTGATTCAGAACTTAAAGAGCTAAAAGAGATTATGGTGGATGAGCTAGAGAAGGCTGAAAGAAGACTGCTGATTGATTATCTCAGGACAGTACCTGATATTGAAGAAGTCAAGTAAAGTCTGACTGTAAGTTTTTATGTTTTCTATTCTAAGTTAAATTTAAACTCTGTTTTAAAATTAAACTCTGTTATATTTTAAACACTGCATTTGTTATATGTTTTGACATCATCAATTATCTGTTTAACTTGTACATTTTTATTATGCACAAGTTGGGGGAGATTGTTAGATATAATTGCTGACGTTTGTTCATAAGTGTTTAAGTAACAGGTACATATCAGAGTTTATATAGAAGCCAGTCAGAGTTTGATAAAGTCTGACTGGGTGAAGAGTTTACATGAAAGCCGGTCAGAGTTTGTTAAAGTCTGACAGGGTGATAGTTGACTTAAGCTGTCGGTGCAAAGATAAAGATTCTAGAAGCAATATATTCTGAAGATGGAAAGAAGCAGAATATATTGATACAGCTAAGGAAACGGAATAGAAGACTGAAGCAATTCTAATTGATCACAAATTGTATAGCTAATTTGTAGGAGTATCAATTAGAGATTGATTGTAACTGTGTACTATATAAACACAGATAGGTTATCCCTAGAAGGAACGCGAACATTGAAGATATTATTCTTGTAACCTAGTAGCTCTTTGTGATTCATTAACATCACTAAGAGAGAAACTGTTAATATAATTACAGTTTGTTGATTTAATAAAAAGTGTTCTTGATTGTTATTCTCATATACATACTTGATTATATTGTGTAATCGGCCTAACAAGTTGGTTTATCAGTATTTAACTAGTAAACTCTGATGGAGTTGGTTTGTCAGTAAACTCTGATGGACAACTAGTTAAACTCTGATGGACAACAGAAACTAAACTCTGATGGACAACTAGTTAAACTCTGATGGACAACAGAAACTAAACTCTGATGGGCAACAGAAACTGATATGAACCTGGACATGATTTGATGGATATGTTTAAAATAAATATTAAATCTGTATATGTGGATAAACATGAAAAAGATGTAACAGCTCAGGTTATTAAATTTAAATCAAAAACGTTTATTCATTAAATGGTCAGTTTTGATTTTTTATTTAATATGATCAGCTGTTACGGAAAAATTAATGTGTGTGCTGCAGTTACGAAATTGAATTGTGCTTCAGTTACAGAAAGGAACCACTATAAATAGTGGCCCTTGTAGCTCAGTTGAAACACACAGAAGTTTACAAAACACACTTCTCTCAAAAACTCACTCTGCCCTCCCTCTCCATATAGTATTCTCTGTAGTTTTATGGTTCTCCGGCGACTGAGGTGCTGGTCGTAGTTGAGCGCTGCTATTGCTGTGAACACCTTGCTCGGAGCTGTTTTATCCTGGAAGTAGTATCTCGCCGACAACCTGACACAGTAAGTGGGGGCGAATAACTCTTCAAGAACAGTCAGGATTTCTCGAATTCCTGACGACTCAGCTGTTGCTTCGTTATTTCTGTTCTTATATACACTGTTAAGCTATGGCTACAGGTACTGTTTCTGTCTCCCTGGTTATTTATCAGTTTCTGATATGCATGCTTTCGACCTTCATGCTTTGTTTTGTTAACTTTGGTCTTGGCCTGTCATTGCTATATCTATTATATAACTGCCTCCATGTTACTGTAGTACTTGTTATTTCCAACATTCTTGAAGAGTTATACTGTTATATAATATTTAGCATTATGGTTAATGAAACTGGAGTTACTGTAGATGGTAGTACGTCTAATGTGTCTGCTGGGGTCATTGATTGGACCACTTACCGTTTCCCACAACCCGTTGAACTAACGGGCTTACCGGAGAAATTCAACGGTGGTGTCGGCTTTTCTCGTTGGCAGAAAAAGGATGAAATTGTGGTTGACTGTAAAGGGTCTGTGGCCTGTTGTGGAATATGAGAAACCGGTGGTGATTCAAGAAAAGGCTGAAACAGTTAAGGCTTATGCAATGTGGGCTGAGAAGGATGGGGTGGCTAGGGCAGCCATTCTGGCAGCCTTAACGAACACTCTGTTTGATGTTTATTCATCTGATGCCTATAGTGCTAAGCTCTTATGGGAGAAGCTGGACCTCACTCACAATACTGACTCTCAAGGTCTGGAAAAGTATTCTGTAGCGAGGTTCCTTGAATTTAAGCTGGTAGACAACAAATCCATGACTGAGCAGGTGCATGAGTTCGAGATGATAGTGCATGCTTTGAAGGAATCCGGCATGGATCTCCCTGATAAGTTCAAGGTTATGAGCGTGATTGAAAAGCTTCCGAAGTCTTGGGAAGAGTTTGCTCTCTCCCTGAAAAGACAGAAAGGAGAGATCACCTGGACCAACCTTATGCTGGACATCTCGGTGCAAGAACAACACAAGTCCAAACAGGGACATGTGATGCCATCTGAACACGGTAGCTCGAAGGTGAATGTAGTAACCGTAGGACAGAAAAGGAAGGCTATTGCTAGGAAGGGTAATGTTAATAAACCTAAGATAGACAAGGATAAGGCCAAGAAACCAAAGGCAAACAAACCATGTTGGTCTTGTGGGCAGGTTGGGCACTGGAGTAAGGACTGTCCTACAAAGAAAGCGAAGAAAACCGAGGTGGTAGCGCAAGCGAATGCTGTACTTGGAACCACAAGTGGGCCTGTAGTGAACATGGTTGTTGGTGAGGCTTCGGCTTCTGAAACCAACGAAAACCGGTATGTGACCTACAACCCTGTACTATTTTCCACTTATCTGTCAAATGAATGGTTGATTGATATTGGAGCTAATGTGCATATTTGTGCTGATATTAGTTTGTTTGTATCTTATCAACAGAGTCATAGCATGACAGTGACGATGGGGAATGCGAGTGCCGCTCAAGTTCATGGAGTGGGAGACGTGGACCTGAAGTTTCCTTCGGGGCGTATTCTATCCCTGACAAGAGTGCATCATGTTCCCGACATGCGTAGAAATATAATAAGTGGAAGCCGTTTAGTTACAAATGGTTTTGAAATTTCCTTAAGGTGTAATAAAGTAGTTCTTATTCACACTGGTACTTTCTTTGGCAAGGGTTACTTGTCAAATGGTTTATTTGTTATAAATGCTGAGCCTGTTTTGGGCACTTCCTTTAATGAATTTACTCCTTCTGTTAACTGTGTAGAATCATCCAACTTATGGCATGCTAGACTTGGTCACTTAAATTTTGGTGCTCTTAAAAATATGATGAACTTAGAGTTGATTCCAAAACATACTATAGAAAAGAATTCTAAATGTCAAGTATGTGTGTCTGCTAAACAAATAAGGAAACCTTTTCATAATGTTGTTAGGGATTCAGACTTGTTAGATTTAGTACACACTGATATTTGTGAATTTGGTGGTATGTTAACTAAAGACCATTTTAGATACTTCATTACTTTTATAGATGATAGTAGTAGATACTGTTATGTTTATTTACTTAGACATAAGGATGAAGCACTTAGCAAATTCATGATTTATAAAACTGAAGTTGAGAAACAAACTGGTAAGGTACTTAAAAGGTTGAGATCAGATAGAGGTGGTGAGTATACGAGTAACTCCTTTAATGAATTTTGCGCAAGCAATGGAATAGTTCATGAAGTTACTCCACCATACACACCTGAGTCTAATGGGGTCGCTGAGCGAAAGAACAGAACGTTCAAAGATATGATTAACAGTATGCTTATTAACTCTGGGTTGCCTAAATACATGTGGGGAGAGGCTCTGAATACGGCTTGCCATATTCTGAACAGAGTCCCTCTGAAACACATGGATAAGACACCTTATGAGTTATTGAAAGGCAAGATGACTAGTCTCAAGTATCTTCGAGTGTGGGGGTGCCTTGCAAAGGTACTTGTCCCTGAACACAAGAGGAAGAAACTAGGTCCGAAGACGGTTGATTGTATCTTTCTGGGCTATCTTGAAACCACTACAGCTATAAGATTTTTGGTAATAAAATCTGACATAGATGGTATAGTGGCTAACACGATAGTTGAATTTCGTGATGCTACATTCTTTGAGGATGTCTACCCTATGAAGACTGGTATACCTCAAGGTACTTCTGAGGAAGATCTCACTCACACATCAAGTTCTATTCCTAATCATGTGGAAAAGATGACAAATGTGGGGGCGGAACCTGGTAGTAGCTCTACTCCTATGGAGGAAGAGGAACCTAGGAGGAGTAAGCGTGCAAAGGTAGTCAAGGACTTTGGAAGTGATTTCATCACTTACAATGTCGAGGATGAACCTTTAACTTTCCGACAGGCTATGGACTCCTCGGAGTCTAGGCACTGGAAGGGCGCTGTAAAGAGTGAAATTGACTCTATTGTTTCTAACGGAACATGGGAGTTAGTTGATCTCCCTCCTGGGTGTTCTACTATTGGGTGCAAGTGGATCTTTAAAAGGAAGTTGAACCCTGATGGCTCAATAGAGAAGTACAAGGCTAGACTGGTGGCTAAGGGTTTTAAGCAAATGGAAGGAATTAATTTCTTTGATACATACTCTCCTGTTGCCAAAATGATAACAATCCGAATGCTTGTAGCATTGGCTTCCGTACATGGTCTGATCATCCATCAAATGGATGTAAAGACAGCTTTTCTTCATGGTGAACTTGAAGAAGAGATTTATATGGATCAGCCTGAGGGGTTTGTTGCATCTGGCAACGAAAGGAAAGTATGTAAGTTAATCAAATCTATTTATGGCTTAAGACAAGGTCCCAGGGACTGGTACAAGAAGTTCGATGAAACGATTGTGACATTCAGTTTTGTTAGTAATGATAGCGATAAGTGTGTCTACTCAAAAGTTAAAGGTAGTGAATGTGTCGTATTATGCTTATATGTGGATGACATACTACTGTTTGGAACCAATATTGAGATTATTAACGAGACAAAGGATTTCTTGAAAAGGCACTTTGAGATGAAGGATATGGGTGAAGCTAGCGTGATTCTTGGTATCAAGCTGACTCAGTCAGCTGATGGAATAACCCTATCGCAATCTCATTATATAGAGAAATCTATACTTGAGAAATATGGTTATTCACAATGTAGAATCGCTAGTACACCCTATGATCCTAAAGTTGCCCTTGTCAAGAATAGTTCAGGAGTCCCTGTGTCTCAGTTAAGGTATTCTCAGATTATTGGAAGCTTGCAGTATCTTGCTAACTGTACTAGACCAGATATATCATATTCTGTGTCTAAGCTAGCTAGATATACAAGCTGTCCGAACAGAACTCATTGGGATGCTCTTGATAGAGTGCTTAGATATCTGAAAGGCACAATGTACCTTGGATTACACTATAGGAGATTTCCTGGTGTACTTGAAGGGTACAGTGATGCAAGTTGGATAGCTAAGAAGTCTGGTTCCAATGGAGTGACTGGATACGTGTTCACCCTAGGGGGTGGAGCAATATCCTGGAAGTCGACAAAACAGACTATAGTAACTCGGTCTACTTTTGAGGCTGAGTTGTGTGCACTTGATGCCACTGGGACGGAGGCTGAATGGTTACACAGACTGATGTCCGTGATACCTGTAGTAAGCAGACCGCTTCCTGCTATTGCTATTCATTGTGATAGTCGAACAACTATCGACAAGATTAGCAGTAAAAAGTACAACGCTAAAACAAAGAGACACGTCCAAGTTAGACTTAAGTCTATAAGGGGATTAGTGTCTGATAGGATTATAGCTGTAGAGTTCATTGGAACTCAGGAAAATATAGCTGATCCTTTGACTAAAGGACTGGAACCTGCAGTGGTCCTTAAGTCGAGGTTGGGGATGGGACTGACAACCCATCACGACTCATCAACATTGGGAACCCAATACACATGAGAGGAGATCCCTCGAAGTGTATTCAATGTGGTAATAACAAGCTGTAAGGATGAGTTGGGAGTACCTTGATACATAGATGATACTTAGTATCTGAGTCTATCCCCTGTAAACCTATAAGGTACTGAAACTGCTGAATAGTAAGAGTTTAAGAACTCTGAATGGGGTCAAGTCATTTGACGAGATGGTTGCAGTACATCTCCGGAGATGCCCAGCTAAGCGAATGTGATTGTGAGGTCGCAATTAGAGGAAAGGGTTATTCCTTGAAGTATTCGACGAACAGGATCGAGACAAGACCATTAATGTCTCAAAGCCGTAGATTGGCACCATAGCCTTTGACTTGTCGTCGTCTATGGAGAATGGTTACACTTAACGGATTAAGATTCAAGGTGAAATAATTCCATCTGAATCCGGTAGCCATCGAAGTAGGGGACTTAGGAGGGTTCAAACCCGGAAGGGTACCGACTCTGAAAAACCAAGTCATGTTAAGAACCTGTCTACAATTCTATATGGATTTGTGGGGGATTGTTAGAAAATTGATAGTTTAAGGATATAATTAAGTATATTCTTGATGTTAATTCAAATTTCTAATGATTGGAAGTTGTTCCTTGCTATGGGAACTTAAACTTTCATGTATGGGTTTAATAATTTTCTTGTTTAAATCCATAAGAGAAATTGAGATGAAGGTAGTAGCTTGAAAAAGCTTGTTATAATGATGTTTCATTTATCCCACATAGAAAAGAATAAGGGGACTTGGTGGCTTTATATAGCATTACACACATGAGTAGTATACAACTACTAAGGTGTGTGATGGTGCATGGTGTTGGTGTGTGCTTCACGCGCACACACACACACACACGCGCGCCGCCGCCCGCCTCACCACGCCACGCACCGCACCGCACCGGACCGGACCGGGTCGGGTCGGGTCGAAGGGCGATTTGGGCGAATGTCTCGGCGTCTCGCGTACGCGAGGCGACCTGGGCGATCAAATTGGGCTGGGTTATCAGTTGTCAAATTGGGTTGGGTTATCAGTATTTAACTAGTAAACTCTGATGAAGTTGGTTTATCAGTATTTAACTAATAAACTCTGATGGAGTTGGTTTATCAGTATTTAACTAGTAAACTCTGATGGAGTTGGTTTGTCAGTAAACTCTGATGGACAACTAGTTAAACTCTGATGGACAACAGAAACTAAACTCTGATGGACAACTAGTTAAACTCTGATGGACAACAGAAACTAAACTCTGATGGGCAACAGAAACTGATATGAACCTGGACATGATTTGATGGATATGTTTAAAATAAATATTAAATCTGTATATGTGGATAAACATGAAAAAGATGTAACAGCTCAGGTTATTAAATTTAAATCAAAAACGTTTATTCATTAAATGGTCAGTTTTGATTTTTTATTTAATATGATCAGCTGTTACGGAAAAATTAATGTGTGTGCTGCAGTTACGAAATTGAATTGTGCTTCAGTTACAGAAAGGAACCACTATAAATAGTGGCCCTTGTAGCTCAGTTGAAACACACAGAAGTTTGCAAAACACACTTCTCTCAAAAACTCACTCTGCCCTCCCTCTCCATATAGTATTCTCTGTAGTTTTCTGGTTCTCCGGCGACTGAGGTGCTGGTCGTAGTTGAGCGCTGTTGTTGCTGTGAACACCTTGCTCGGAGCTGTTTTATCCTAGAAGTAGTATCTCGTCGACAACCTGACACAGTAAGTGGGGGCGAATAACTCTTCAAGAACAGTCAGGATTTCTCGAATTCCTGACGACTCAGCTGTTGCTTCGTTATTTCTGTTCTTATATACACTGTTAAGCTATGGCTACAGGTACTGTTTCTGTCTCCCTGGTTATTTATCAGTTTCTGATATGCATGCTTTCGACCTTCATGCTTTGTTTTGTTAACTTTGGTCTTGGCCTGTCATTGCTATATCTATTATATAACTGTCTCCATGTTGTTGTAGTACTTGTTATTTCCAACAACACTTGCTTGTCATTTATCAACATGACATTTAGCTTATCTATAGCAGCACTTTCATTATCTTCTCCTTGCAAATCTCCTCCTGTTTTCAGTCATTCTATATTATCTCATTCCTCCTTTCTCTTTTAACTAAGGTATCGGCCACCACATTGGCCTTTCCTGAATGGTGGTGTATCTCACTTATGGTTTAGCTATATTCTGATCTCTATCATGACATAAAATATTAATACTTCAATCTTAATATATATCTTGTCTCTATAAAATCCTCCAGAAATTAGTCTATAAGACCATTCCTTGAAACAATTGTAAGAAAATATTATCTATAATATATATTTCATGTTCGTGTCCTACAAGGTTGTGTGTTTTTTTTTCCACAGAATACTCTTACTCTCTTTTTCCCTTGCATTCGCGCTATTATCACGTCTAGGCGGCATAGTTCTGTACATAACAATATTCTCTATTAATTACCCAAATTTAGGGTACAATATTCATCATCCATATGCGATAATTATAACACTATTCTCCCATTTGTACAACCATATATAAAGATTCAAGTAATTAGTATCAAGTTATAATACCATTTATACGAACATATCAGCTCACTACCTTTAACACGATAGCCTTTACATTTAAGTCAATCGCCTTATACACAAAATCACACAATGCATCAAAATTTTAATTTACTCAAATAAATAAATATTACTATTTTTATTACTCAAATAATTAGGAAATTTGCATTTAAATTTCCCAATTAAAATAATCAACTTCCACAAAATTTTAAATAATTATACACATAACACAATTTCTCCTCTTTGAGAAATCAATAAATAAATCAAATAATAATAATAAATAAACCCTGAAAATTAGGATTATTACAATCTACCCACCTTATAAGGATTCCGTCCTCGGAATCAACTGAAGGTGTCACTGAGGTTCTCTTTATAACTTCCAACTCTAGTTGCATCCACAATAATACTAACTCTTTAATCTTTGATACTTACTCTTTCTAGTCTGGTATTCTACCAGCTCCTCTATATAAGGCAAACCCGGTTGTACCACTACACGTTACGCGTTACTAGTATTCTACTCACATCTTGATCCGCTTTGACTCTTGGTAATCCCACTGCAAAGGTTAACTAATTCCAACCTGCTTGGCATACTTCCAAGATTATTTGAGATAATCAGATTCACGATATTTTGAAGTGAAAAGATGTCGTATCATAACGAGTGTCTCACAATTATGGTTATCGAATTATGAATTTCAAAACAATTATTTTTGAAATAAAAGAGTCACCGAGAGACCAATATGATCAGATGAACCAATGTTGCGTGTCTTAGTTAAGACATTACTAAAGGTAGTTAACCTTCTTGTATTGCACAACACACAAGTGATGGCGTCCCATCCAACTTCTATCACACAGACAGAGAGTCCTTGTGTCCCCTATAAATAGGGTTGTTCGTCTCAGTTAGAGTAGAGAAATATAAACGAGTTTAAATCAATTTAACCATTAAGGTCTTTTGATGAGAAATTCTCAGATACATTCTTGGATTACTACTACCAAATTCCAATGGTACTACTTCCAGAAGGAATAACCAGAAAAGAATTTTACTGGCACAATACTAGGAAATGATGATTTATCAGCAATATAGTTATTCACAATTTAAGAGAATTAGAAATTCAAGTACCCAAACTTGGTAGGGTTTTAGAAATCAAAGAATATCACATAATTAAATAAGAAGGAAGATATTGCCGAGGTCTTCAGGTATGTCTTCTTTATCAGCTCCTCTGACGACTCGTCATTCGATTCTACGTTCTTCTGCTACACGTCCTAAAGTTATCGATATCAAACGTCATCGTCGACTCGCAATAATCTCTGAAGATTCCACCAGCTACGTCCACAGTCGCAAGAATTTCTATCCAACCCAACTCAATCTCAACTAAGCTCACTATCTCAAACAAGCACTATATCTTACATTACTAGTTGGTACTATATCCAATAGTCCAACACGAACTCTACGTGAGCTCTGACGTTCTCACATAACTATACACACTCCTACATACTCTCGTTTCTAGTTTACTATAACTCCGCTCTGATACCAACTGTAACGCCCCCAAATCCCGGGGTCAGTGGATTGGGTCGCCACGCTAAAATCTCAACTTAAAACAACCTGCTTAAGTAAAAACCAATACAAATGGAACACCTGTGACCCCAACACTACCAAGAATCTTTTAAGTTATAGTACTAGAAACAAGAAACCAAAACTTTACAAACTTAAACTCAAACTTAAACTTTCTTTTTATACAACAATCTCTTTATACATAAATCTAAAACACTGATATAACTTCGATGTGAAGTATACCAGGAAATACTAAATTATACATAATAATATTTACTGGAAATAAACTTATACAATACCCTCATACTAGATCCAAATGCTCTGCATCAACTCATCTACCCATCGTCATCTCGAATCATCTCGCTCCATAGCTATGCACTTAAATACTGGTACTTAACTTCTTCACTGGAGGGTCAAAGAATAAACAAGAGTGAGCAAAAGAATGCTCAGCAAGTTAACTAGTTACTAATATAAAGTTCTTCCAATAATATAAAATAGTACATAGTTTTCCATTGAAAGTATTCATACTTAATATGAAGTTTAGAATACTACCATACGAACGAGTTTAGTTCGTAATTTAGAAATACACTATTAGTGACTTAGCACGATTTTTAGAGATCAACAAGTACGCAGTTCCAGATGCTGCTAGATGAACAACACTGGTTCACCAGTTTTTAAATTACCATTTGCCTTTCATCAATAAATAACCAGAATCGTTTCACCTTTTAAATATTTCCTTTAAGGAAAATTCTGGGGATATCTGCTAGCGCCAGATACGTAGGACGATGATCAGTCGCCTAACCGTATCTGCTCTCTGTTTACTACTAGTAGAAGGAATGACAATCATCCCTGGAGGAAGGCTTCCCTACTACATCCTCCCTCGGCAACTCTTGGGCCGGAATAAATATTGAGTACTGGACTGTGCCGCACACAGCCTCTTACGCTTTTGGTTGCTATCCCCCTTTTTGTCAAATCATTTTTCCATTCACATATATCATATCCATATCCATTTATCATGTAATATCACCTTTTTAAAACCATATGTCATAACATTTTGCTTATGACTCGTACATTTTCTCTGTATTCAATGAACTCCAATACATTCTTATATACATACATTATTCCATCTATTTTAAAAGTATTAAAATAATAATCAAATAATATTTATTAAAATCGTAACTACTTTTAAAAGAATATTTTAATATAATATGATCCATATATAACTCTAGATAACAACTGATACCATTCTTTGAAACATAAAATATATCCGCTCTTTCCATATTCTTATTCATATCTATAATCCATATTCAAGGATTTCAGTATATAGGGAATATATCCCAAATCATCTCATCGTATAAGATTCATATATTGTTCACCAAAACCATTTCCTTTGAACATAAACAGTTTATCAAAATAAGGGTAAAAGAAATCTTGCATAAACATGCTCCAAAGATATTTTCATAAGTAAAACATAGGATTAGAGGACTTGTCACGATACTCTGATCAAAAGAGTGTATATATATATGAATAAACAAGTTTGAGGCATTTGAAAATATACCTACTCTGAACAATAGAGTAAGAGTTAGTATACTTGCCTCGATCCCTAAGTCCCAGAGGTACGTTCCCGTGTTCGTCTCGAGTTTCTATAAACACGAAAAGAATCATCGTTAGAATACTACGTCTCTTACTCACCTCACTCTTGCATAACAATACCCTTGACACTTTAATATATGCTTAACGTATCACTAATACCTCAAAAGGTTCAAGGATCTATCCATTTTTAGACTCAATCAAGTTTCAGTGTTTTTCACCATTTCCCTTAACAACCACACTTACTGTAAACATTCTCAGAAAATATAGATTTCGAATTTTACTACAAGGTCAACTGGTAATGACTCTTTGACTACCCTACTATAATATCCCAGAATTTTATAAGTTTTAAAAATGTCTAAGTATGGTAGTTATAGCCTCAAAGTTGGTACAATTACATTTTCTCGGTTTTCAAACGTCTTTCACTAAAATCCACTTTTCTCCTAAACCGTTCATCAGATTTTGACGTACTTTATATCAACACGATCTATGAACTAAGCTCTATCATTTCATGGTCAGTTGATACCTTTTACAGAAACTTAACCATTCGGATTTTCTGTCTTAAAAACAGGGCAGTTTTTGTCTAAAAAAAATCGGACATTATAACGGCTGTATTTTCATACTTTCCAAATTTCATATCATACCACCACACCCACCAATCAACATATAATATTCCCACACCATGTTGTCTACATACAACCATGGTTACATCATTCATTACCAAAACAACTCCATCAAAACCACAACAATCATCCACCAAAACCAATCATCCATCCTTATAACCATACTAACACAAACTAACTCAAAACTCATCATATAATTCGATTTATAACTAAGGGTTTCAAGAGTTTATACCTTCCTTGATGCTTCATATACACTAACAATGGTTTATAATCCTTCCTGAGCTTTGAACAAACCTTAACAAGCTTAATCCTTAAGAAACAAAATCAAGAATCATGAAAAGTTACTATTTATCCTCATCTTGTAAAATCCATAACAAATCGAAAAATAAGAGTTTGGTGCTAGGATTTTTACCAGACCTTGTGCTCTTCATAAGATTTATTTTGAGTTATAGATCGCCAAATTCTAAGCTTCCTAGCTAGGATTTTGAGCCCCATCTTTCCGCGGGACAGAACCTGGACAGTTTGGGTTCTCCAACTTGGGGAAGGGAGTTGGCTAGGCTACACTCCTGTTTTGACCATGAAATTTTGAACGAATGTTACCCATGGAGTGGAGAAGCTATGGTTCAAATTTGGTGATTTTAGGACAAGTAGATTTGGAGTTATGAATTTTTCTCTCCTCCTAGTGCAAGCTGAGCAGAAAATCTGGGATGGAAATGGGGAGAGCTTTTTCTTTTCCTTTCTTGCCTTGGTTAATTGATAAAATGCTGATATTTTGTATTGAAAGTGATGAGTCATCACTTTTTTTGCCTCATCATAGGGACACTTGGCAAGCATGCACGGGTTTGGAATAAAGTAGCTTTACTGGTTCGTTTTCTTTCACACGGATGATCCAAATGTTGCATCCCTCGAATTAATCTTGTTACATGTTATTTCCATGTCTATATTTAATCCTGCAAATGTTGCCTTGTTCCTCCTGAAACGATTCGAAATATTTTCTAAAGGGCGAATAAAACTCTACGCGGTTCTCGCAGTGAATAGTAACTATTCACTATTCATTCCAACAATCGAATCCTTAAATCAACTTTAATAAAATAATAAAATTCCAAATTATTAAATCCTCAATTCCTCAATTTTAATATCTCATTTCTTGAATATAATAATATATAATCCGCTGCCCGGTCAAATACTACACCAAAATAAAATTTGAAATTTCTGAATTCCGATCGTCTTGGCATTCACTTATTTACTCCGTAGATCACTAATATGACTTCGGAATATTCATACTACGTTTCATACATAGGTGGCATGAAAACTTTGTTAATCCTCAAAATCACTATTCATTTAGACACTGTAGCCTTTCTAAAGTTAGGGTTATTACACCCAGCCCAAATGCAGTCAAATTGGGTAGTCCACAAGCCCACCACAGACCCCCAAAAGATCATGACTTGTTGGTGCTTATTTGTAGTAGTATGCCTTATAAACTAAATTAAGTCCCAAATATACTCGATGTGGGACTGTGGTGTTACGATAATGATAACGTTTTCCATAGTTTCAAATAATTGATGTTTGACTTCCTTTTTTACACATTTTAAAGTTTTTCTTTCGCATAATTAAAATTATTATTCGTAACAATTTTTATGAATTAATCCCTCTGTCCCTTCCGATTGTTAACATTTGCATTGGGTACAAAGATTGATAAATTAGAATAAAGTAGTCGAGAAGTGTATGAAAAGTGGGTAAAAGTGGCTGGAACCATTAACATCTAATTAATATATTAGAAAGCTAGTGTAAGTTAGCGGGAAAGTGGACCTATTTGAGTTTTTAGTTATTAAAATTTAATATTTTTGAAAAGTTTTGAATTGTAACAAATTGAATCAGACATCTCAATATAGAAATTATTAACAATTTAATGGACATAGGGAGTATTACATAAGTTACATTTCTAATTTTTTAATAAAATTATAAAATCATCAAAATATGAAAATCTATTATCTCTTCTATATATAATAGGAGAACACAAGGGTAAAAAGAGCAAATAAAACCCTTGTGAAATTACAATTTTACCCTTCTATATTTTGAAACTACATGGCATGCCACTACTCTATTATCTAAAGAAAAAAAAAGATTCAATAATGTCTTTGTGTAGAATTGAACCCCTAACCTTCCCTAATGAAATCATTCTTATTACCATTGAGCTACATGACTCATTTTGGTTTTGAGTGAAAAATCATATTACATAAACCTCACATCATTCTTAATCCTATATTAATTATTATTTAAACTTTTAAGTAAAAATCAAGGTGATTTATAATATTTATTAAATTTTATTTTTTAAATTCTTTTTTTAGAGTATGTTTGCAAAGGATATTTATAATATTTATTTTTTAATTATTAAAATATCATACAAAACTATATACTACCAATCTTATAAATTTTTTATATTAAGTGTGGTGTATTTTTATCTTTCCTTTAGTTTAAAATAAATATTTCGGTTGTGTAACTTTAACTATAATATATTCTATTTTCTTATATAAGGATCTAACTTTTCTTGTACTATACAATATATTTAAATTATTAAATCATACTTATTAATTCGATAAAATCTCTTTAAAATTTTATAATAAAATTAGTTTTATAAATCATGATATATAATTTATATTTTAAATTTAATTTAATATTTTAAATAATAATTCAAATTAATATTTATTTAAAATAAGAGATAAAATAAATATTATTGTAATTTAATTGTATTCTACATGTGAAAACTTTGAATTAGAAAAATCGATTAAAAGTTTAAACTATAAGAATATATACAAATCATATTTATTCACAATAATTTATTTAATATACATGAAAATATATAATATTTTTGTTAAATATAGAAATTAGGGACCGGAAAGCGTGGCAGGGAGACACTAATCCCTGACCCATCCCGATCCCCGAAATTTTAACATTTTTTTTCCCGATTGCCAGAAAAGTTCTCAATTCTCCACCCGAAACGGGGCAGAGAATGGATTGGGGTTGGGCGGGAAGGGGTGAATGTCTATGTCTACAATAAGCATTATTATATAGCACATATCGATAAAATGTATACATGATATTTATGAATATTCTTCTTATGTGTACAAGCATAGGGCCGGTGCAATGCAAAGATGACTTTTAAATTTGTTATGTTATATGTATTTTAATAATTTATTTTATATTTATACTGTTTTTAACGAAGATGAACTTAAATTTAAATAGTTTTATGTGATTGTTGAACTCGATGTTGAATTGACGTATGTGTTTGTGTTTGCGTTTGGACGTGATTAAATTGTGTTTCAAGAATTTTGTGTTTAACAGTATTTAAAAAATATTTTTTTAATTAAAATTGTTATTTTTAATAAATCAAGGTCAAGTTGCAAAAGTAAATGGATTAAAGTGCAAATATCAAAATATGAGTATCATTCTAACCGACCGACTACATTATATTTTGATCAAAATCGTTGTTTTTAATAAATTAAGGTTAAGTTGTAAAAACAAAAGAACTAAAGTGAAAATACCAAAATACGAGTACCGTACCGACTGACTACAAAACTTTCAATGTTTCGGTTTTAATAATACAATATAAATAGATAGATATAATAAAAGTGAGTAGATTTATAATTAGATTGGATGCATTGTGTATATGAGACATTTTTAATTATTATCACATTAATTTTAATGTCATTTTATGGAAGAAAATAATTAGTTATTTGGAATTGGATTAATATATACATATATATAACATATGAAAACTATTTGTTTTGAATTAAAACAATTTAAAAGATGAGATAATAAAAATAAACAGATAGTACAACAAAAAAAATTAAACGAATTATATAGCCATGTTGAAAAGGTTAGACAATATAAACACATAAATTTGGGTTGGAAAAATACTCGGTGATACTAACTTGTGTAAAAAATAAATAGATAAAAATATATAGTCCAGTTAACAAATTTTAGAAAACAGGATATTATATAGCATACAAAAATATTATGATCGGATCGATCACATTATACACCCCGGGTTATTTAAAATCATAGGCCCCGATCAATCAAATTATCTATATAAATTAAAGTAAGTATATTATAACGAGACGAACAAAATATGTACACATATAACTAAATATAATATTTAAACAACAAAGAATAAAATTTTATTTTAATCACTAGAAAATGACCGTGCCTTGCACGGGTTCATGCAACAAAATATGATAATTGAAGTTATAATAGTAAATAATATTTCACGAATGTTAATTATTATCAGTTAGACATACCCAGGTCATTTAAACATAATTATGTTTTAAAATTTTAGTAGTAAAATAAAAAAATTTTATTTATATATATACTTAAAATTATTTAATATTTAAAAAAAAATTAGTAGTAACACTCGTATTAATTTCTAAATTAAAAACTTGAACATACTTAAGTAAGCACCCAATAGCTACATATACCATCAATAAGAAAAACTCTATATATATCAATCATATACTTGAAACGATAATGATCATGCATAGAATAATTTATAAACACAATTTAAGCTAGCGGCCCGTGCCTCGCACGGGGTTTTATGCTAGTATATATAATAGAGCAACTAGGGGTTTAGTGAGACAATTTATTCAATGTTAAATTACTAAATTACCCCTCCTATATTATATTAATGATAAAAAACTTGTTTCTAATGGGAATTGAACCCTTGACCTCTTGATTAGAAGTAACATTCCTTACCACTATGCTAGATATCAATTGTGGTTATATCATAAAACTCTTTATTAATATGCGCAAATACTCAATATGTTATATTCTATTTTGGTCTCTTCTTGTAATCTCCTTGATAAGGTAGATAATTCATTTTCACAAATGCCTTAAAATCATATTTTTGACCAGATTAGAGAAAAACTCGCGCAAGATATACAACATATTATAAAATTGGAATTGATCCATAAAAAAGATTATATTAATATTTTAATATTGTAAATCATGTTTATTTGTATTAAATATATAATGACTCCGATTATATATACTATTAGATTACAAATTCTATATACTATCAGATTATATAGATTAGAGTCCTGATTACCTTTTCAATATTATATTGATGATAATAGATTACTAAATTACCCTTCTAATTTTATATTGATGATAAAAAATTGTTTTTAATGAGAATTGAACCATGACCTAGGTGATAATGTAACAAATGTTGACATTTATAGCCACTATCACTTACTATAGTCTTTTTTTAATTTTTATTTTAAAATTTAAAACTATCAACCTATTTACTCCATTCCAATTATATCCTTATATATAATACTAGCTTAAAACCCGTGCGATGCACGGATTGTTAATTGTTATTTTATTATTATTTTATTAATTATAATTGTGCAAAAAATAAGTAGACATGCTAAACAATTTTAATTAATTAAAAACATTAAAACAGATTTTAAAATAAATAAGTATGGGTTTGCCCGTTATATTTTTGGAAATGAGGGGTTTTAGTAAGAAAAAATAAAAAATGTAACATATATTTAGTTTAAAAAGGTAAATGCCCGTGATATTTTTGGAAAATGAGGTTTTAAAATTTAATAATTAAAAGTATTTAAATATGTTTTAAAATAAATAAGTAAAGAGTTTCCTGTGATATTTTTGGAAAAAAATGGATTTTAGTGAGAAAAATAGAAAAAGTAAATTGTAAAAGGCAATTTCCCGTGATATATTTAGAAAATGAGAGACTTTGTTGGAAAAAATATATAATGTGTTTTAGCTGAAAAGGTAATTGGTTATAAATAGGTATTTGATTATTTATATTTTAATATTTTTAGTAATTGCATTTGTTAAGAAAAATAAGTAGACATGTTAAAATAGGTAAATTTTTAAAAAATAATTATAATATTAAAATAGGTTTAAAAATAAATAAGTAAATGTTTGTCCCTGATTTTTTTTGGAAAAGGAGGGATTTTAGTAAGGAAAAATAGAAAAACTAACATGTTTAGTTAAAAAAAAGGTAATTGCCCGTGATATATTTGAAAAAGTAGGGGAATTTGTTAGAAAAAATAGAAAAAATAATGTATTTTAGGTGAAAAAGGTAATTGATTATAAATAGATAATATTATTATTTGATAATATTATTATTTAATAATATATTTCTATAAATAACTAATGTTAATTAAGTAAAAATACGAAGTATAGTTAATTAAGGACAATTAAGTAAAATCACAACGTACCATACCGACCAACCAAACTTTTAATGTTTCGTCTATTATATAATAGTATTGAAGCGTAAAACGGATTTTATTCATCATTTAACATTTATTAATGCTTCATTATAAGATATTAACAATTTATAGATTATATACGCAGTTTTGAAATTTTAGATACTAATATAGATTAAAACTTTAGTTTTACTACGATCCTATATATTATAAATCTCGTCTTCAATAAATAAATTTTATACGTTAATCATTTTCGAAAAATACACTATTAGTATATAAAGTATTGAACCCGAAAAATGCAAAAGAGTTTTCTCTTTGTATACTAATAAAAAAAGTTTGTATTGGAGATTTTTACAAAAAAGTTGAAGTTGTCATCATATGATTAAATCAAATCTTAACTAAAATTGGTTTAAATTTTTTGAATATCTATGATAAAATGTTAAAAGTATTAATTGTTAAATTATTTGTGTCAAGTGACAATTGTAAGGTGAAACGAGTAACTTATCACGAATCAGTTTAGCGGCTTCTTGAGAGGTATAAGTAATAGTTTTATAAATAAAGTATATCCACAACTGTACAATTATTGCATTCCATTGTTAACCAATTAAGAATATGTATGTAAAAACATATCGAGTTTTTTTAAAAAAAATTATGCAGTAAAAAAACATCAAATACTTACTTACTCGAAAATCAATAGCAACTTATTCACATCCAAATCATTAACATATCTAACACGAACTTCTAATTCAAGGAATACAATACAATAAAAAAGAGGAATATTAACTTTACAAACAACTATGGCTAACTTACAATTTTCAAATATCTCAATCACCAAACCATCAACACTAATTAAGAATATGTATATAAAATCATATCAAGTTTTTTAAAGAACAAATTATGCAGTAAAGAAATATCAAAATACTTACTTACTCGAAAATCGACAACAAACTATTCACATCCAAATCATATACATGTATCACACGAACTTCCGATTAAAGAAATAAAATATAATAAAAAATAGATATATTAATTTTACAATAACTATTGCTAACTTAAATTTTCAAATATTTCGATAATCAAACCATCAATATGAATATACCACAAACAAATATACCGGAATTAATGACAAATTATAAAATATTTTAGAATAAACCCGTGCCTCGCACGGGTAATAAAGCTAGTTTATGTAAATAGATCAAAAGTTAATTAGTTAAATATATATCCGGCTGATTGCCTTTGTATATGAGAATTTTAGAATTTTATGTATATAAGTGATACACACTATATTTACAAGGTTGTTGGGCGTGTGAAAAAACGAGATGACGAAATAAATTATTTGAATATATATTCGGCCGATTGCCCTTGTAGATGAGAATTTAAAAAATTTCATAGGTACAAGTGATACACATTGAAATTTATAAGGTTGTTGGACGTGTGGACAAACATGAGATGACCAAATCGAGATAAAAGAAAAAGAAAATGTAGCAGAATAAGATGAAATTAATTGTTATTAGAGAAAAAGTAGTTATGTGAATGCCATATATTTTATTAGATATTTTTAATAATATCCCAGAGATATCATGTAAATTTTACATTAATTGAGGATATCTCGAAACTTTTTGTAGATATTTGAAAATATTCAAACTTACGGATAACATTTTGATCTCATAAGATTTACTTTTTTTTTCGAGATAACCCCTATCTATCTTTATACAAGACAAAAAGTTAGGTGAGGACTTTGAAAAATATAAACTTAAGAGATATTTTTTATAGATACAGTAGAATCTCGATAAATGAATATTCGATAAACGAATAACCTCGTCAAATGAATAATATTTTTCAGTCCCAACTTGGGACAATGGAGTAAATGAATAATCTCGCTAAATGCATTAATGAATAAATTTTATTGGAATCTTTAAAGGCCCTATATAAATATAAATGAATATTCACTAAAATTAAAGTGATATAAATTTTATGATATATGCCATCTAGTCAAAAAATTCATATATATTTTAATAGACTCTTAAGTATATTAATACTGGGTGGCATTCAAGAGAGAACTTCTTATATAGAGTCTAACAGAGAACCATTACATAAATATTCATAATACATATTTTTATCACCATTTTTATTAGATATGATTATAAATTTAAATTATTAAATCAAAAAACGAAATTAAACTACTTTTTTTTTAAAAAAATAAATTGAAAATTAGTCAAATACTCCAAAGTGATTTTACAACAAAATCAAATCTATCCAAAATGATTCTATATTAGAATCAAATTTAAAATCAATGTTTTTATTGAAATTTTAAATGTTAATTTTTTTATAAAGTTTGTATATGCTAATATTCTTTCTCTCTAGAACAATGACCTACAATCTTATGAATAGTCTCAAGGTTAAAATAGTTCAAGTAAACTATACTTAATTTATACGTATAATTCATGTATGCATATTATTGAGTGTGAAGATAATATATAATAAAATTTTAATTTTTTAAATATTATCTTCTAGATACATTTGTATATTAAATTTTAAAACATCATTATCATAATAAAATTAAATAAAATATTGTCTAAATGAATAAATATTCATTTATCGATAATTGAATAAAATATTCATTAATCGATAAATAAATAATCTCGCTAAATGAATATATTTTATTGGTCCCAAGAGTATTCATTTATCGAGGTTCTACTGTAGAAGGGGTGCTCCACCATCATTTTTTTGTTTACAAAATTATCATATTCCAAAATTATTAAAATCGATAAAATGTCTTAAATATAAAAGCATATAAAAAGGTATTTAAGTTTTTAAGCTATATCGAAAATTTAAGAATTATATAAAAAATGTATAGTATTATAATAATACATTTTGTTATTTTAAATTTATTTATTTCAATTTTTACATAAATAAATTAATAAAAATATAAGAAAATGTTTTACTAAAAAAGAATTATTAATATATATAATTATTATATATTATGTAAAAATAAATTATGATTATTACGAGATGGTTAATTTTGTGATTAATTTTTACAGTTTTCAAAAATGCTATATATATAAGTTATCGTTCGTTTATTCACATACCGAGGTTCATTACTTTTTTTCTTTTTTTTTTGAAACCAAAGGAAATTTTATTCAAATGGAAGAATCAAATGACAATATCTCCAACAAAAAACTTGGAGGAGAAGAAAACAATCTGGAGCAATCGACTAAACAAGGACTATGAGCTAATACATGAGCAGCCTTGTTTGTTTGCTTCCTACTGTAGACAACCGAGGCATCACCCCTCTCCTGAAGCTTCAATTTGCAAGCTTCCACTATATTCCCCACTTCGAGCAGGTTAACCTCCGAGCTCTTTATAGCAGTAACTGTGAGCATAGAATCAGTTTCTATCTGGACATTACGCAGATCTAACTCTTCGACCCATTTCAGTACTTCCAAAACTCCATAAGCTTCAGCCTCAAACGGGGATACTAAACCAGCCTTCTTCAGCATCTTCCCTTGGAGGAAGTTTCCTGTGCTATCGCGTATGAGCATCCCCACTGAAAACCAATGACCTTCCTTTGGAACTGCAGCGTCTACATTAATTTTAAATGTACCACTAACCGGGCATTTCCATCTGTGAACTTGGTTGGTATTGACTCTACACTCACTCTGAGCTGGTTGATGCTTCCTCCTGGCTTGTTGCCACTCCTCAATTCTTGTCGTGCTCCAGCTAACAACCACTTGAGATGTTACTACCTTGTCCTCCCAAACCTTTTTGTTCCGAAAGAACCATATACCCCAGAGAACAGATGCTACTTTCAGGGAGAGCTCCGTTCCTTCACTTGCCAGAAACTGAAGCAACCATGTGTTCAAATTAAGGTCAACAGGTAATCTGTCTAGGATCCCCGCTTCTTGCCAGCAGCTTGTAGCAAAACTGCACTCCAGAAAAACATGTTCAACAGTCTCAGTACCATTATCACAGAAAGGGCATTCAGTGCTTAGATTAACACTTTTACGACATAGGGCATCTCGAACAGGAAGGTTATTACGACCCAAGCGCCAGAGAAAAATCCGAGCCTTATGAGGAATCTGCAAACGCCATATCTTACTCCACCCTGGTGAGCTTGGTATATTAGTATCTGCTCTATTTTGGTCAGACCAGAAACGATACCCATCATTAGCACTATATACACCATTCTTCGCTGCATACCATACCAATCTATCCCCAAGAGTACGATTTGAGGTTGGAGTATTCAAAATTGCCTGAGTATCCTCTTCATTGAAGATTCCTCTGATGTATGGAACATCCCACACCCTTGTACCAGGATAGAAAAGATTACTAACCTTCACATTATGTGTTTCATGTTCATAACCCCTTGCTACCATGAAATCTTCCTTCTCCCTTAACCATTTATCCTTGTAGATATCAACCCGAGTTCCATCCCTAATTACCCACCGGAAGCCGTTCTTCAGTGCTTCTTTTGCTTTAAAGATGCTAGCCCATATATAACTAGGGCCTGCTCCTTGTGTAGCTTCGAGAATGTGGCAGTTTGGAAAATACCGGGCCTTATATAAGCGTGCCACCAATGTGGTTGGTTTAGTCATAAAGTTCCAGAGATGCTTGCCTAGCAATGCCATATTGAACCCCTGTAGGTTCTTGAAGCCCATTCCACCCCCTCTTCGTGGCAAACACATGCCATCCCATCTGTGCCATTTAACACCTTTCTTCTCCCTAGAATTTGAGCTTCACCAGAAGTTATTCAGCATCCTCTGGATTTCTTCACAAAGCGTTTTTGGGATAAGAAAACAAGACATACAATAGGACGGTATAGCTTGGGCAACACTTTTGATCATGATTGCTTTCCCCGCTCTCGATAACAACTTCTCATTCCATCCTTCAATTCTTTGCCAGACTCTATCCTTTAAATAAGTAAAAACAGCTTTTTTCGATTTACCCACCAAGGAAGGAAGACCCAAGTAGGGACTATCCTGAAAGTTATTCCAGACTCCAAGAATATCACAGATATCATTTCGTTGCCCATCCCCCACATTAGTGCTAAACATAATACCAGATTTCTGAAGGTTTACTGCTTGACCAGATAAGGACTCATACCTTTGCAGAATGTTCTTGACAGCAGTGGCTTCTGGTGCATTAGCTTTAAAGAACAAAAAGCTATCATCTGCGAAGAGTAAGTGGGCAACCCGTGGAGCTCCATTGCACACTGTTATTCCTGAAATGTTTCCGTTCCCTGCAGCAGTTTTTAGAGCATGAGAGAGACCTTCTACACAGAATAAGAACAGATACGGGGAAAGTGGGTCTCCTTGTCTCAGACCTCGTTGCGGAATAATAGGACCAATCAGATCGTTATTGAAAGAGATATTGTATTCAACCGTCGAGACAAACATCATAATCCAGTCAATCCATTTTTTACAAAACCCCATTTTTTGCATAACTGATCTTAAGTAGCACCAACTGACCCTGTCATAAGCTTTTGAAATATCCAGTTTAAGAGCTACATCCCCTTCCGTTCCACTGTGTTTCCTCCTCATATAGTGGATAATTTCGAATGCTACCAATACGTTGTCAGTGATACTCCGCCCAGGCACAAACGCTGATTGATTCTCACTAATCATACCCGGTAACAGCCTCTTAATTCTATTAGCTAAGACCTTTGCCATAATCTTGTAAAGGACATTGCAAAGAGCAATTGGTCTAAGATCTTTCACCATGCTTGGGTTCTCTTTCTTTGGTATCAGCACAATATTCGTATTGTTTAGATCAGTAGGGATCTTGCACCTGTCAAGCCAATCCTTACAACACGTAAAAACGTCATTACCCATTACATCCCAAAAGTGTTGGAAAAAAGCCGGATTCAACCCATCAGGGCCGGGTGATTTATCCGGATGCATCTCCTGAATAGCTACTTTGAATTCTGCATACTGAAGCTCCATCGTTAGCTTTTCATTATCTAGAGTACTTATTACCATTGGGATTTCATCACTGCGCATGGCGCTTACATCAGTTTCTCCCGAAAAAATGTTCTTAAAATAGTCCTGGACTACATCACACATACCTCATTGGTCCTCCACCCTATCCCCCATGTTGTTTACTAGGAATGGAATTTTACTTCTTCTCTTTCTCTTTGATGCTGCAGCATGAAAATACTTTGAGTTTGTATCCCCTTCTGTTAACCAAAACTGTTTGGCTCTCTGTCTCCAATACACTTCCTCCTGCTCTAAAAGTCTGTCCAAGTTGTTTTTCTCCAAAAAAATTTCTTGCACCGATTGTTCGTCTTCACAATTAACTAAGGTTTGAAGAACTTCCTTCTTCTTTTTTATTTTGTCTCTAAATTTGTGGAAAAAGTTCCGACCCCATCGTGACATAAAGATTGACACAGATTCAAGTCTAGGAAGCAGGTGCGTTAAGGGAATACTCTTCCAAAAGCTTACAACCTCCTCATGGAAAGATGGTTCCTTCAACCACATGTTCTCAACTTTAAACCTGAATTTTTGCATAGAGAAGTGAGTACTAATCAGGTCGAGGAAAATTGGACTGTGATCTGAGACAATCGACTGCCCTAACGACAACTTACAGGTGGGAAATTTCGCCCACCAACCACTATTACCAAAAGCACGATCCAAGCGTTCTCTAATCCAGTTGGGTTTACCTCTGCTTTTCTCCCACGTGTAATTACCCCCAGTCAGCTCTACTTCAGTCAAGTCACAGTAAGAGATTACCTCCTTAAAACCATCAAGAAGCCATCGGGGATGCGGCGATGGACCCTTCTTATCAGCAGCATTCAATAAATCGTTGAAGTCTCCTATAATGCACCAGGGCAAGGATGAAGCAGCATTGAGATATCGAATAAGATCCCAAGAGTCCCGTCTTCGAGCACGATCCGGGAAACCATAAAAACCAGTTAGCCTCCAACTTGCCATCCCATTGTCTAAGATATGAACATCTATGAAATTTGTAGAATGTCCCACTACTTGACATAGAACATTATGCTTCCATAACAAACTAAGACCTCCACTTCTACCAACTCTATCTACTGTAAAGTGATTTGAATAACCAAACTTCCTACACAATTCGCTAATACGAGCATCCAAAGAAAGAGTTTCAATAAGAAAAACAATGTCGGGTTTATGGGTTCTGAGAACATCCCCCAAACTTCTTACTGCACGAGAATTCCCCAATCCCCGGCAGTTCCAGCTTAAACAATTCATTTGGGCTGGCTAGCCTGCGTCGCAGACTCAGCCATTTCAGTTGTTGTTGAAACTGCACAATCAATGTTAGAAAGAACAGCTTCCATAGTGGTATCCCCGGTCGTCTTGTTTCCCAGTCCCATGCCATCGGATATAGGCACATTAGAGTTAGACTCACTTCTCCGTCTTTTCCTCTCTTCAATATTAAGCCCATCTAGTTCCTCCTGATCCAGCCCACTTCTACTGGGCCTATTATGGTTGTTGCCAGCTTGGTTAATGTGTGAATTTGAATAGATGGCATTAATTTGTTTGCCGCTTGAATCATGTAACGGATCCCTGAAAGTCCTCCCCAGATTAGCCGCCTTATCTTTATCCATAACTGCAACCTCCGAGATTTTCTCCTGACAATTATCCCTTCCCACACGCGCCTCCCACTCCTGATCGTCCTCCTCCCTTAACCATTTGCTTTTGCCCTGAGCCACCACCCGTCGCGGCGGTGCACGTAACCAGCTACCCCATTCCCTGACATTAGATGGTTCCGTGGACTCCAAATTCTTCCGACAAAAGCGTTCCGTGTGAGTTAACATTCCACAGAAGAAGCAGAATTCTCCTAGCCTTTCGTATTTGCACAGAAACACGAACTCAGACCCATCCTTCCTATTAATCTTTTTCTTCCTTTTCAATGACCTCCTTACATCAATACGAATTCTGACTCTCATATACTCCCTCCAAATGCAATTACTATTCTTAGGATCATACTCCAAATACTCACCAAAGAAATTTCCCAATTGTTTACCTACTACTTCAGACATGAAACCAGCCGGGAGATCATGTATCTGGATCCAAATATTCATATGCCATAAGGGAACTTTCAGTGGTTGTTCACCTGGAGGAATAGCCTGGATTATGAGCATTGCATTATCGAAGGACCAAGGACCACCATCCAAGACCCAACGCTTATCCTTGACATGATAAAATTGAAACAGAAAAATTCCATCTTCGATCTCCTTTATATTAATCCCCATTGTTGGTTTCCAGATGTCCGCAAGCCTTGCCTTCATCGCACGAACATTAAGATTCTTTTCCGTTAAAAACCTACCAATCAAGCATAGATCAAACTTGTCAGTTACCTCTACTACTTCTTCTGCAAATTCAAAGCTACCATTCTCCTCAGAATCGATATCCAACTCAGCCATTTGGACATCGATATCTTGATACCTAGCCATACTACCTCCGCTCTCACAGATCCTCTCTAACGTTTAAGAGAAGTGGAGAGAAAAACCGAAACTCCCACAGATGGAGAGAAAATTTGAATTTTAGGCGTCCAAACACTTGCGAGGTTCATTACTTTTTTCTGTTGATCTTCACGCGTAGTCTTTTAATATTTAGTAGTAGTGCTCGATAACAGACACCAAATTACTTTTCCGATCGAGCCGATCAATTTCCGAAAATGCCACAACATGAAAGTCAATATACTGCATCGATGCATGAATGGCGATCATATTAGGGTGAAGGCCAAGTATGGCCGATTTTCAGAAAGGAGTAACCATTATAGTCGATCTGAAATTAGTGGCCAACAATGGCCGATTGATTACGCATTCAGCAATGGGGTATTCACCGGATACGCATTCAGCAACGGAGTATTCACTGGATACGCATATGACGCTAAGGTATCCAGACTTATTATAACAAATTACGCATTCTGCATTGGAGTATATGAATTAGATAAGCATTCCATGAATGTGTATTACTATAATTATAAATAGATATGCTGTAAATGCGTAATGCAATTAGTGATGATGTGATTTTAAATTGATTTTTTTAACATACCGGAATATTTCTAAAATCCAAAATGGAACTATTGAACCCCAAAAGTTAATTGTTGAACCCCCAAGGAAACGGTTAAACTAAGAACACATGTTTATTTTTGTTCATTTTGTATTAAAAAAGAGGTTAATTTTGACTTATGGGATACCCAACTGTCAGTGGAGTATCCTGTATATGGGATACCCAACTACCAGTGGAGTATCCCAAAGGCTAAAATTGGCCAATTTTTTCAGAATGGTTATTTTTGTTAATTTTGTCAAAAAATTGATTATTTTTGTCATTCTTTCATCATATTACTTGGTGATATTCCGATGGCAATCGTATTCGGTTGTGCTCCCGGTGACTTCAATAACAGGTTTATATATATGTCTTTTATGAAATTTTTATCGTTTCTGATTTCAAATCATCTTATTTCATCGTCTCTGAAATCAAATCATCCCATCGTCCGTCGCAATCAATTTATTTTAACCCTGTTCATAATTCGATCCTTTGCACAGATAATCGTCGTCTCATCGTCTATGTTACCAAATCATCTCTTAGTCTCCGATCTCAATTTATTTCAACTCGTTCATAAATTCAATCCCTTAAATAGACAATTACGATCAAAAAATACAATAACATTATAACATGTCTCTGATACCAAATCATTTCATCATCTTTAATATACTAATTTTTCTTACCCAAGTTCATAAATTAAATCCCTTAGACGCATCATCATAAAATATTAACAATATTATTACATGTCCAACCCTAACTAACATCGTAGAACATTTGTATATTACCGATTAATAAAAATTAATTGCTACTCCATTTTGTGGAAACATCATAGAACATTTGTATGATTATTGTAATTTGCTCAATTGGTGTGGCAAAATAAAAAAAGAATGTGGCACTCCCCACCTAAAATTGACTACATCTGCAATAAAATCTGTAAGATTTTGGAGATCAAAGAGGATTGTGTAGTAAATGTTAAGGCCATGGTAAGAAGAATTTTTCAAACAATAGGGACTAAATGCATCTATAACAGGCCTATATATACCATCCTCGCACAAGCTCACATTCACAACCAACAAATTCTCAGTTGTTTTTGCTTCTTGTCTTGCTTATAGCTCTCATTCCCAATTTTAAACCTTTGTTTTAGTTTCAATTTGGTACTCTCTCTGATTTTGATCAGGGTCTCTCTCTTCTTGATCATAAAGTCAGGTATGTTAAAACAATTAATTTTTTTTAATGTGTGTGTGTGCTTTTTTTAATGTTGTGTACGTAGTGATATACGTTTTTTTTAGATACAATGCATGTTTGGTTTTTTAATTATGTTATTCTGGTTGGTTTTTGTGGATCAGTGAGAAAGATTATTGATGGGTTTTTTTTATGTGTTTGTTTTGTTGTAGAATTGTGGGATCTTTTTGTGGTTAAAAGATGGCTGGTACTGGAAATGTTATGGGGGGTTTGAAGGGCTTAGAGGGTCATGTTGGATTGAGTTTACACCAGAATCTGCAGCAGCAAGTTAGTGGTGGGACTGTGAATGATTGGAAGGGGAATGACAATGTGTGTGATGATGTTGGTGGTTCGTATGTTTTTGTCGGTGAGGTTAATGCTTGTGATCCTGTTGGTGATGTGGACGTGGAGAATGGGGGAGTGGTTGTTGGGACTGGGGGGAATGATAGTGGATTGTTGGCGGAGACGGGTAAAGGTGGGGCTTTGCATGGTGAATTGTTGGTTCAGAGTGGAAGTGTTGGTGTGGTTGAGGGTGGGGAGGTTGACTGGGAGGTGAAGGTTGAGGATCAAGTTGGATTGAAGGATGAGAGTGGTGTAGGGGTCCAAGACGGGGAGGTGGTTGTTGGGGTTGGGGGGAATGATTTTGAGGTGAAGGTTGAGGATCAAGTTTGCGAGAAGGATGAGAGTGGTGCAGGGGTTGAAAATGGGGAGGTAGTTGTTGGGGTTGGGGGCAATGAGCAAGATTATACCATGGAGGAGGATAATTGTGGGTTGTTGGTGATGAAGGAAAAAGATGTTGCTTTGCATGGTGAATTTTTGGTCGAGACTGGAACTATCGGCGTGGTAGAGGATGGCCGGCATGAGGATCAAATTGATTTTGAGTCTACTACTAAGCCGATAGAGAATCAAGAGTCTCAGACTGATACTGATGGACAGCTTGGAGAGAGGCAGAAGGAGGTGATTGAAGTAATGTTGGCAGGTGAATCATCTGAAAACAGCTTTAAGTCTGTGGAGCAGAATGTTTTCTTATCATCTGCAGATTTGGGAGAGAATAAGAAATCTGAGGTTGTTGTTTTGGGGGCTGATGGATGTGAATTGGCGAAGGTTGAGGGTGAAACTGAGATTGATTTTGGGGAAGTACAGTTAAATCAAACTGAGATAAAGTTAGTAGAGGAATGTTTGGAACATAAAATCAGTGTCACATGTTCTGTTGATTGTGTGGCCCATGAAATTGGAGAAGACCAGACCAATTTAAAGCAAATAAACGATTTGGCTAATGATGCAGAGCTTGGAGAGATCAAGGAGACAGAATTTAAATCAGCAGAGGCTAGTGAATTGTCTGATATCCTTGTTAAGGCTGCGCAGCAAGATGTCATAGTCTCACCAGCAGACTTCAGACAGAAATCTGACACTAGTGTAAATGTGGTTCCGGATTCCCAGATCCCAAATGGAGTCGCTGAAAATTCCTGGAAGGCCGACTGTACGAAGAATTCAGTTGGGTCTGAAAGTTATGCGGATACAAACTTAGAATTTGGTGTTCAGTACCATTCTGATATGCCTGTCAAAGATGCAACTGTAGCTGAATTTAAAGTTTCAAGTGGATCAGTTATTGGTACACCTGTTGCTTTGCTGGAGTGTTCTGGTGGTGATTCTGTAAATGGACAAACTCTGGCTGCTGTGGAGAAGGCTAAGCCATTTCAATTCTTCATAAAAATTCCTAGATTTGATGATGATAAGCTTCGTGAACAGATAAAAGATGCTCAGTTGTTAGTTGAGGAGAAGACAACTCGGAGAGATGATTTACGAATTGAAATTGAAATGAAACGGGTATGTACTTGATTTTTTACTGTACATGATATAACCATATCTTAGTTGATGTAATTAATCTAATGTCCTATTAATAACAGGCCAAACTTCAATCAATTTATGATCAATTTCAAGCTACAAAATCAGATGAGAGAGCTGCAAGGAGATCAGTAAAGCTTAAAAGGCAGGAAATTGATTTTATTCAAGATGGAATAAATAAAATGAAGAATTTGATTTCAGTTACAGATATTAATAACAGGGTGAGCATTTGCTTGTTCTATGAGTTTTATTTCTTCCAACCAATTGCCAAAAATTAGAACACCTGGCATTATGTGTAACTTGAATCCAATTTATTATAGCTTTCTTAATTATTTTCATATGGCAATAGATAGCACACATGGAATACATGATAGAGCATGAGACCAACCCCTTAGAGGAGGAAAAGCAGTTGCTTCGTGAAATTAATATATTCAGAAAGCTACGCGATCAAATTTCTTCCAATGTCTATTTCGAGAATGAAGATAATTCGGCTTTCAGTCAGATAGAACACATGGAAAGGCAGCATAAGGTATGTGCATCTATATTGTTTCTTTGTTCTATTTGGGAATGAATAGGCAATGTGCAGATTGCGTAGCTCATCACATTAAATTTCAAAATGGTAAAAGGTTTATACTATGTAGCATATATCCAATGTCATTCCCCGTTTGAACTTTTGTTTACTCGCTTTTATTCTATGTTCAGTTGTTCACTGAGGTTCCATTTATCAATTAACAATTACTTCTAGGGAGGTTCCATTTATCAATTAACAGTAACTCCTTTAGGCAGAAGTTGGAACTCCATTCTTTTGTTAATTTACTGTATCTTCTTATTTGCTGAAATTTATATAATTGGAACATGTAGGCATTGAAGAAGGAACTAGGTGATCTCAAGGCTAAGGTTTCCAACGCTGTAGCTGCTGTCACACTGTTAGGACAGGAATGTAATGGAGAAGGTAAAAAACTAAAAGAATTGCAGGCTCAATTCAGAGCTGCCAATGATGTTCGGCAAGACGCATACAAAGATTTCTTAGGTTTGAAAAGGCAATTGCAAGAAAAGGTTTGTTCTAGTATCTCACGTTGCATCTCTTTATTTCGAATGAGTAAAACTAAAGTACAATTCATTAACTTGAGAGAAAATTTTATGGAGCTCCGCTTGCAACTTCTATCCCTCGGATTATATGCTACCTTCAAATAAAAAGATATGGAATTGGAGATATTGTGATATTTTTAAATGCCTGCCTATTTATTAATATTTCTATATAGTACGCATTGTTGCCTCAAAACATAAGCATTGTTGCCTCAAAACATAAGCATTTGCTTTAGGACTACTGAAATATTTTGAGATCATTATATCATCGTATGGTGTAGTCTGGTTAAGTTGGAATGTGTTTTGAAATGTACCTGGTTAACATTATCATTTGCAGCTTTAAAATTATTATAGCACGCACCATAGTCTGTATTCCTTTCTAAAATTCACATGATTTGTTTCAGTATAAAAGCATCAGTTGAAGCAATAAAATAATAGACATATTCACCAAAACAACAGGAATCACATTACTGAAAAGTAGTATAATGCATTATCTGGTTAAAAGTTGATATTACGTTACAGAGCAAGCATTATTGGATGTACAAGGATGAAGCAAAGGCAGCTAGTGATTGTGCGCTAAACGGAGATAGAGAGGCACTTTATCGTCTTTGTACAAATCAGGTTGGTCAGGCTTACACTCTTTCCTAAAAAAAGTTTATTATCGTTTTCCCCTGATTTACATTAGCAAGTATGTTAATCAGGTGGAGACTTTCATGGACCTTTGGAACAAGGATGATGAGTTCCGTGAAGACTACGTCAGATGCAACCTAAAAAGCACATCAAGGAGATTAAAGACATCGGATGTCCGTTCACTTGGCTCTGATGAGGAGGTACCTATTATTCCCATTTATGTGGGTAAAAGAGAGGATATGCAACTGTCTAGTCCATCCAGAACAACCCACCCTTCACCTGCTACAAATTTGAAACAAGAAAACACAGTGAAACCTGTTAAAAGTGAACGAGTAGATGGTGAATCCTGGCTGGTAGAAGAACCAAGAAAGAAGATGTTGAAAGACAAAACGTCTGTGAAACCTATTCCTGAAACTGGGAGTGTCTTACATATTGATTCTGGCCACCTCGAGTCTCTTGAGACACTAGACGAAAAGAAACAGCAAACAGAGGAAGAGTTGGAATTGGCAGGGAAAGCTGAGATGTTAAGACAAGAAGAGAAAGAGAAACTTCGGCAGGAGGAGAGAGTGAAAGCTCAGGAGGCACTTGAAAGGAAAAGGCGAAATGCAGAGAAGGCCCAAATGAGAGCCATGGTACGAGCCCAAAAGGAAGCGGAAGAAAGAGAGAGGGTATTTACCATTTGATTTCAATGTTGGTTTTATTTATATCCATCTTGTGGATAAACAGGACTGTGTTCCTTGAGATTTTGTAGTTTGCTTGCACCCTTTTATTGATATAAAATCAATGGCTTTGTATGTAGGAGAGGGAAAAACGATTGAGAAAGAAGGAGAAGAAGAACGTAGATGGAGAAACTGGTCTGGAACTTCAGACAAACTCAACTATGGAAGAAAATAGTGATAGTCCAGGGACAAAACTTAAAAGATCTTCTCAATGTAACAAGTACAGCAAACCAAAAGCTGCTGCTGTCCCTCCAGCTTTGCGCAACAGGGGTAGGAGACAAGTTTTGAAAGAGATCCTGTGTTGGATACTTGGAGCCGTAGGTCTTCTTTTTTTGTTCATGGTGTTGAATGGTACTTCACATCGCCCCATGAAACCTCGTACTAAAGGTGACAGATTTTCCGGAAATCATTGGCAGCCTCTTTGACAATCTTTGGCGGCCAAGAAAACTTGACAAACCTAGAACCTTTGTCTTTGGCTGCAACTGTCATTTATGTTGTTTGGCTTCCGTTAGTTTTAAGTTGATATGAATGTTGTTTGGTAGGCTGTTCGAATAGTAGGAAGATAATCTTTTCCTATATTTGCTAATTGCTACTACTATATATGTTTTTACTTTTTAAATTTTCTGGTTGTTTTTTCTGTCTCTATTTTCTATGTTGGGCTGTTTGTTTCATTCTATTTTCATGGATTACTGTTGGTGGTGCCAAATTTTGTCTATAAAGAATGGGCCGGGAGGAGTTAAATATTTGGTTCAACAAAATAGAGCTTTGGTTTGGTCACACATAAAAACAAAACGTAGGGTGGGGTCCAGTGTTTGAGTTGATACATATCTGCTCGTCCGTCCCAAAATGCACCTCATTAATCACAGGGCACGTTTCGTTTATTATTTTATTTTCCACATCCTTTATCTTATCTACTTGGACACCATTGCCAACAAATCACTCTCTTACTCTTTTTTTTTTTTTTTTTTTTGAAGGAAAATGAATTTCATTAAATAGAAACATCATACAATAAAGTCTCCAACAGTGATTCAGGAGGAGACGAAAACACATAAAAGCAAGAAAGTAAACAAGGACAACGGGCTACTCATGAGTCACCTTGTTTGCTTGCCTTGAAATAAAATCTAATGAAAACGTCGGGTTCGATTGTAACAACTTCAAACAATGCTGAATAACATGACCCACCTCGAGCTGATTCCCACCATCACCACGAAGAGCTCTAATTGACAGCAAGGAGTCCGACTCAAACGAAACATGTGTCAAACCCTTCCCAGCAATCCATGACAATGCCTCCCTAATGCCAATCGCTTCTGCCTCAAAAATCGATCCTACCTCTGGCATACAACCAACTCTACCTTCTATAAATTTCCCCGTGTGGTCTCTAAGGACCATACCCACCGAAAATGTCGCGTTCTCCGAAGATAAAGATGCATCAACGTTAACCTTCATATTACCTACCTCTGGAGGTTTCCAACGTTGCACTTTAACTAACCCACATGTACTGCTTTGACTACTGCTCTTCTTTTTATTTTTTATAGCATCGGTCCATTCGTTAATCATCTTAGAACTCCAATCCATTGCCACAACTGGTGAAACTGTTTTGTCATCCCAAACCTTTTTATTCCTCCAATGCCATATCCCCCAGAGTACTTTTGTAATTTTGCACGCTTCAGAACTTGTACCACCATTAATCTTCTCCAGTAACCATTCTGATGCTGAAGTAATCTGCTGCATATCAAGACTGAACCCTGCATAGAGCCAACATTGAGAAGCAAACGAGCAGTTAAAAAACACGTGCAACATATGCTCTTCATCCCTATCGCACATCGAACACACAGTTGCTAAACTCACCCCTTTTTCTCTAAGCCTAATCTTGACTGGTAAGTTATTACGGCCAAACCTCCACAAAAACACTATTATCTTGTGAGGAATATTAAGCCTCCAGATTTTGCCCCAACCCTCACTCTGAATTGCTCTATTAACTCTCAATCCCTGATTCTGCCAGACTCTGTAACCTGTTTTCACATCATAATGCCCATCAACAGACTGCGTCCATGCCACCCGATCTCTAGCATTACTTTGAGGAACAGGAATAGATAAAATTGCAGCTGCATCCTCCTCCGTAAATAGTTCCTTGACTTTGTTGACATCCCATTGTTTCGTTCCTGGCATGAAGAGACTATTCACTGTTTCATTCCTACCCACGTACCTGTGACTGTCCTCCACCTTAAAGTCCTCTTTCTTCCGAAGCCATGGATCCTTCGTAGCTACAATGTCTTCACCATTACCTAGAACCCATCTATACCCCTTAGCCAGAACTTCTTTTGCCTCAAACAACCCCGACCAAATAAAGCTAGCTCATGTACCTTTGACTGCCTTCAATAGATGACGATCAGCAAAGTAACGTGCTTTGTACACTCGAGAGACCAATGCCTGAGGCTGATTAATGAACTTCCAGCAATGTTTTCCCAGCAGTGATAAATTGAAACCATGAAAATTTCTAAATCCCAAACCCCCTTTACACTTTGCAAAACTCATAGCATCCCAAGATAACCACTTAACACCCTTGTTATTTCCATTACTCGAACCCCACCAGAAACTATTTAACATTCTCTCTATCTCCTGACATAAAGACTTGGGGAGAAGGAAACAAGACATACAGTAAGCTGGAATAGATTGTGCAACGTTCTTAATCAGAACTAACTTACCTGCTTTCGACAGAGGCTTCTTCTTCCAGCTTTGAATACGTTGTCCCACCTTATCCTTTATAAACCCAAAAACCCTTTTCTTCGACCGACCTATTAGCGAAGGAAGACCCAGGTAATTACTCTTGCTCAGATCATTGTTCACCCCAAGAATCGTAGTCAACTCTTGTTCGCACAAAAACACGCAAGTGCACGTGGTCACAAGTAATATAGAGATAAGTAGGATTCGTTCCCACAGAGACTGGTTTAGGTTGTTAGTCTTGTACCTATGCAACAATGTATGGTTTTTATTCACTGCTAAGACAATTAACAAGATAGGGTTTTGAATAACTAAGATTAACTATAAAGCAATTTAATAAAATAAGAATTAATTAACTAATCAAGAATTGGAATCGAATTACTTATGCAGAGAAAACATGGGGTTCCAATTTCATTAACCACTTCATCTAGAATCTTATGCCTTTTCAACCTAGCATGTGCAAGCGATGATAACTGATTAGACGCACTAAACTGACACACGCCAACTTTCGTTGTACATATATCATCCTACTGATCATCCACAATCGATAGAAGTCAAGTAGTCACCAAATATGCTTAGTCCCTATATGTCTATAGAGATTGAAAACATAATGGTTTACAATCAAGCATCCAAATAATCACATAGTCGGTGCAAGACGGTTAGAATTACACCACAAATTAATACATGTTCTTCACATGCAAAAACCTACGCTAGCATGGTATGTTCTAAACCCTAGATCCACTTTCACATTCACTAGGATTCAACAAACAATTACGGATGTTCGCGACGCACCCATAACGAATAACCGCAACCAAACTAGGTTAACAATATATCAAACACACACCAAGGCATAAAAACATTTAATAACTAGAATCCATGGAAAACTCCATTAAAACCCCATGATAACGATTAGCCCATAATCGGACTTCTCATCATCATGGGTTCAAATGATAACATGAATCTACAAACAATTAATAATGAATAATAGAAAAGAAATTGAGAGCAAAATAAATCCTGGAAAATTGTAGAGAAGAAATACAAAAGATGGAATCAATAGGCCTCCTTGCTTGTCACTAGCTTGAAGAACCCTCGAATTTGATCTCTTGTTCTTAGAATAATAATGTTTTTGATAGATAGTTAGCTACTCCAAATTAACCTAATGAATAATGTTTTTAAAGTATAAGATATTACATAATAAACCCAAGATACGAGCCCTAACAAATTAGGCCCAACACAAATTAACCCGGTTTGGAGTAAAATACGAGTAAAATACAAACTGACTGACGCATTCCAGGAGCAAACAGGCGCTCTTGCGCCTCAAAATGGCGCTCTTGCGCCTCCTACCCCCTGGAATTTTACTTTGCAAACCCACCAAGCGCTCTTGCTCAAGATTTTTGAGCTCTTGCGCCTCCTAAGGCGCTCTTGCGCAGGAAACTGGCGCTGCAGCGCCTCCAGCTCCCTGGAATTTTTGCCCAGCAATGTAGAGCATTTCCGTGGCTTCGCGTGGGCTGTTGAATCGTCAGAATCGGACTTGTAGAACTCCAGATATGGCCAAAACCGTGAGAGCTTCGCAACCTACCCGGAAAATCCGACTTTTGATCTCATTAACCTCCAACTCTTGGTTCTGCAAAACTTAATGAAAACACATTAAACACACCACATACTTGAGTTCAAGTCATCATTTTAAGCCGATATGAAGCATTCCAAGTGGATTAAAATCCACTTATCACACCCCCAAACTTAAACCGATGCTTGTCCTCAAGCATAAACAAACATAACTATATACAACTAACTAGTACCACTTCCGTAGGTGATCACGGTTGCATTTGGCATATGCAACAAGCCCTTTAAACCCCTAGGCAGCCCTAGTGGACGAGTAAGGTCTCGTGAGGGCCTATAGCGAATGTACCCACAAAATCCATCCATCAATGCAACTAACAATGCAAACTATATGAATGCAACTAATATGAAAATGCAAACGATCCCCTCAACTAACCATAACCAATCAACAAGCCAACATCTCAAGGAATGCAATCTTTCAAACAGAGTTCGACCAAATTCCCGTATACTAACAATAAAAACACAGAAACGTGCGTGTGTGCAATGCTCATCAATATACTCTCAAACTAAATCAAGACCATATCCTATTCTTCACCAAAACAACCACAAGCTTATAAACAAAATGAACTCTAGACACAAGAAACCACTTAAAGACACCTCAATATCCACTCGAGTTAGACAGGAATTCATGCTTTTATTACAAAACAACATACTATACACAATACGCATGCTTATTTGACCGTGCAATGGCTGAGACCCCTAAAGGCTTATACAATAATACCCATGTAGCGAACGTTAGGTTAGTGGATCCCAGACCGGAAAAGTCTTAGGTCACTAGGCACAAAGTCCCCAAGAACTTAATTACTCGAGTATTAAAGAGCTCAACCTGATCAATTTTGCATAACAACTAACAAAACATTTTTTTTTTCTTTTTTTCGGAATGAGTGTGCTTTGCCTTTTTTCTCATCCCACCCTAGACTACTCATCTTTCCAATGAGCCGGCTACTAGCCATTTGACGCCTAGCCTTTATTGACAACTAGCATGAAATCCCTGTTTTCCCCCAAACTTAGACTTAAGTGCTTCTTTGAATTTCAAGAGAATAGAAAACATTCTAAATATAAGCAAGTGGTTAAATTCTAACTTCCAAACAAACATGGTCTGATCAAATTCAAAAGCAACCAATGAGACTTGTGAATTTACAATTGTTTCTGGCATCCAAGTCAATTCATAGGAACTTAATCAACCCTCTATTCATCACTACCACACTCCAATCAACATCGACTCACCAATGGAAATAGTCAAATCCTACGGGATCATGAAAAATGCATGTTATGCAAATGTAACTAAATGGACTCACATGGCATCAACAAACAAAACAAAAACAAATATGCTCTATATGACAATTATGCAACAATATGAATGAAATTATACTAACATGCATTATGATTTCTAAATGAATACACTGACACAAATACTACTAAACCTCAAATCACCCCCAAACTTAAGATATTCAATGTCCTCATTGAAGGTAAATTAAAAAGATAGTAGAAACATACCTAACACATGGGTTGCCTCCCACGAAGCGCTTGTTTAGAGTCAATTAGCTTGACTACGTCCAAGTCTCCATTAAGGATGATAATAGTTGGCCTGGTCATCTCTTCGTGAGACTTCATCGTCATCACGGCGGCACACTTTTTGCCCCTTCTCCTCGCTTGGCCCATTCGTATAACAACTATGTCCTATTCCAATGCCTTCATCGGTTGACCCAAAATTTGTCAATTTGTAGAACAACACACATTTGCGGGCTTCGCTTGAATATAATGGAGGAGGGTAAATGTAAGTTGTTGAAGCCTTTGGTTCCTCAAAGAGAACTTCCTCCAATGGCTCTAATGCGCTACCTCCATCTTTATACTCTGAGACAAGTAGAAGACCTGCATCTTTCCCATGGTCATCAGCCTCTTGGTACGCACATACCAATTCTTGAAATTTGTGTAGCTCATTAGTGTCTGTCCCATATAGTGCCCTTTCCAAATCATCCACCATACTAGCATGATCAAATTCCTCACATGGCTTGGGAACGCTCACCTCACCTTGGAATTTGTCTTCCTCAATTATGCATGCAGTACCTTGCTCCAAGTCACCGTTATTTTCTGGAATTGCCTCTAGTATGAACTGTTGTTTCTCTTGTTCCACGGCACTCAAAACTTGAGCAACTAGTGTCTCCAAAGATTTGATAGACTCCTCATTACTCTTTGCAAGAATCCTAATCTCCTCCATAGTCTCTTGTTCCAAGGATCTCACAGCTTGAGCAACTAGTGTCTCCAAAGATTTTAAAGACTCCTCGTTACTCTTTACAAGCATCCTAATCTCCTCCATATCAACAACCTCATCTGACTGAAAAGTAGGAGTATGTTGTTGATGTTGAAACTCTTCACTACCAAAGAAATATGACATTTTTGGAACATCTTGCTGGTACTGTTGAGGATGGTATTGAGAATATGGTTGTTCCTCATAAGTGACATATGGATCAACTCCTTCGTAGTAACAATATTGTGAGGTCTCATGAACGCCCAAACATTGCTCACATTGCTGAAGCATGGATGTCCTCGAATATGCCCACCATGGCAACTCCTCGCCTGCCATTTTCAAACACTCAAGTACCTGAAACACACCGAACTAAACAAGATAGGTTAGAAAAACAATCCGAGTCAGTGAACTCTAACGACCACTGATGACAAGCACATGACTAAAAATAAAACAACACCGAGTCCCCGGCAGCGGCGCCAAAAACTTGTTCGCACAAAAACACGCAAGTGCACGTGGTCACAAGTAATATAGAGATAAGTAGGATTCGTTCCCACAGAGACTGGTTTAGGTTGTTAGTCTTGTACCTATGCAACAATGTATGGTTTTTATTCACTGCTAAGACAATTAACAAGATAGGGTTTTGAATAACTAAGATTAACTATAAAGCAATTTAATAAAATAAGAATTAATTAACTAATCAAGAATTGGAATCGAATTACTTATGCAGAGAAAACATGGGGTTCCAATTTCATTAACCACTTCATCTAGAATCTTATGCCTTTTCAACCTAGCATGTGCAAGCGATGATAACTGATTAGACGCACTAAACTGACACACGCCAACTTTCGTTGTACATATATCATCCTACTGATCATCCACAATCGATAGAAGTCAAGTAGTCACCAAATATGCTTAGTCCCTATATGTCTATAGAGATTGAAAACATAATGGTTTACAATCAAGCATCCAAATAATCACATAGTCGGTGCAAGACGGTTAGAATTACACCACAAATTAATACATGTTCTTCACATGCAAAAACCTACGCTAGCATGGTATGTTCTAAACCCTAGATCCACTTTCACATTCACTAGGATTCAACAAACAATTACGGATGTTCGCGACGCACCCATAACGAATAACCGCAACCAAACTAGGTTAACAATATATCAAACACACACCAAGGCATAAAAACATTTAATAACTAGAATCCATGGAAAACTCCATTAAAACCCCATGATAACGATTAGCCCATAATCGGACTTCTCATCATCATGGGTTCAAATGATAACATGAATCTACAAACAATTAATAATGAATAATAGAAAAGAAATTGAGAGCAAAATAAATCCTGGAAAATTGTAGAGAAGAAATACAAAAGATGGAATCAATAGGCCTCCTTGCTTGTCACTAGCTTGAAGAACCCTCGAATTTGATCTCTTGTTCTTAGAATAATAATGTTTTTGATAGATAGTTAGCTACTCCAAATTAACCTAATGAATAATGTTTTTAAAGTATAAGATATTACATAATAAACCCAAGATACGAGCCCTAACAAATTAGGCCCAACACAAATTAACCCGGTTTGGAGTAAAATACGAGTAAAATACAAACTGACTGACGCATTCCAGGAGCAAACAGGCGCTCTTGCGCCTCAAAATGGCGCTCTTGCGCCTCCTACCCCCTGGAATTTTACTTTGCAAACCCACCAAGCGCTCTTGCTCAAGATTTTTGAGCTCTTGCGCCTCCTAAGGCGCTCTTGCGCAGGAAACTGGCGCTGCAGCGCCTCCAGCTCCCTGGAATTTTTGCCCAGCAATGTAGAGCATTTCCGTGGCTTCGCGTGGGCTGTTGAATCGTCAGAATCGGACTTGTAGAACTCCAGATATGGCCAAAACCGTGAGAGCTTCGCAACCTACCCGGAAAATCCGACTTTTGATCTCATTAACCTCCAACTCTTGGTTCTGCAAAACTTAATGAAAACACATTAAACACACCACATACTTGAGTTCAAGTCATCATTTTAAGCCGATATGAAGCATTCCAAGTGGATTAAAATCCACTTATCAACTCTCCTTGTTTATCCCTGCGAACATTCGAGCTAAAAAAGACACCGGATTTCTGGAAATTAATAGACTGTCCAGAATTTCTCTCATATGCATTCAAGAGAGTCTTGACTGCCACTGCCTCCTCATTGTTAGCTTTGAAAAACAGAAAACTATCATCCGTAAATAAAAGGTGGGTGATAGAAGGAGCTGTAGGACTTATTTGACACCCCTTAATCGTTTCTCTTGCAGCTGCTTGATCTAGTAAATTAGAAAATCCCTCCACGCAAAGGAGAAATAGGTACGGGGACAAGGGATCTCCCTGTCGAAGTCCCCGTTTAGGAACGATAGGGCCTACCATGTCACCATTCAAACAAACATCATAAGAAACTGATGTGACACACATCATCATCCACTTTACCCATTTACTACAAAAACCTATATTCCTCATCCGATATTTCAGAAAATTCCAGTCCACCCTGTCATAAGCCTTGCTTATGTCTAGCTTTAAAGCCACTTCGCCTTCATTTCCACCTGTATTTCTTCTCATATGGTTAATGATCTCGAAAGCTATAAGCACATTATCAGTAATGCTTCGCCCAGGCACAAAAGCTGATTGGTTTTCCGATATTAAACAAGGCAAAATAATCTTGAGTCTATTGGCTAAAACCTTTGCCAATATCTTATAAAGAACATTACAGAGGGCTATTGGTCTAAAATCCTTCATACTGCTCGCATCTGTCTTCTTGGGAATCAACACTATATTAGTGTTATTGAGATCAGCCGGAAACGAACACTGATCAAGCCAATTCTTACAACAATCATACACCTCCTTACCCATTCTATCCCAAAAGTGTTGAAAGAAGGCAGGGTTGAGACCATCCGGCCCAGCCGCCTTGTTTGGATGCATCTGTTTAACCGCCACAGAGAATTCCTCATAAGACACTTCCTCAATCAGCCTATCATTCTGCTCACTTGACACTGCAATGACACTATTACCCTGACTCAAATCCACCTCCATTGAATCTGAAAAAATATTCGTGTAATACTCTTTCACCACTCTGCACATACCCTCTTGATCCTCCACTCTGTCACCTGTCTCTGTTTGAAGCCAAGCAATGTGATTGGTTTTCTTCCTAGCCGTAGCTGAAGCATGAAAGAACTTCGTGTTAGAATCACCTTCCTCAAGCCAGAAGATTTTAGCTCGTTGTTTCCAATATACCTCCTCGTGAAACAGAAGTTCATTCAACTTTTCCCTTTCTTCTAAATATGAGGCCACGCCTCTCTCATCTGTACTATTTACCAGCCCTGCAATTACCTCTTTCTGAACCTTTACTTTCTCCCTGAATTTATTGAAGAATTTTTTCCCCCACTTAGCCATAAACGCAGTAACATTCAACAACTTTGGCAACAGGTGCATCTTAGGAATCTTGGACCAAAATTCCGATATTTCACTATGAAAATGAGGATCCTTCAGCCAAGTGTTTTCGAACCTGAATCGAAACTGCTTCTTCGATATAAAAGAACTAACAAAATCCACCTGAATGGGATCATGGTCTGAACAGGTTGTATGATAAACAGTAAGATTGCATAATGGGAATTTATCCCACCAAGCAGTCGTAGCAAATGACCTATCCAACCTCTCTTTAACCCACTCTTTCTTCCCTCTGCTATTTTCCCATGTAAATTTCCCGCCTTTAAGCTCAAGCTCAGTTAACATACTATCCTCAATCGCTTGTCTAAAACCATCCATAAGACTTTGAGGATGATTAACAAGGCCCCATTTATCCGAACTATAAAGTAAGTCATTAAAATCACCCACTATCAGCCAAGGCAATTGAGACATACCAGCTAGCTATCTTAATAAATCCCACGAATTTTTCCTACGACTTCTCTCTGGGAAACCGTAGAAGCAGGTAAGTCTCCAAGTCACCACATTATTCTCCAACATGTGAACATCTATATGATTTCGAGAGTAACCAACAATCTGACATTGAACATGGTTCTTCCAAAAAATAGCCAAGCCTCCGCTGCGACCAACTCTATCTACTGAAAAGCACTGAGCAAAACCAAACTTAATACGAATATCTTCTATTTTACTAGCTATGAAATAGTCTCAGAAAGGAACAAAATATCAGGTTTACGATCCTTTAACAGATCGCCAAGCACACGAACTGTACGAGGGTTCCCCAACCCTCGACAGTTCCAACTTAAACAATTCATAATGTTCGGCTAGCTTGCATCGCAAGCGTAGCCAAAGTAGTGTTCGAAGACTCTGAGCAATCTAATTTGGAAAGATCAGAATCGTTAAGAGGTAACACTCCACCCTTAGTTTCCATATTATCAGTTATCACTGGCCCAAGTCTTTTACGTTTCCTTTCTTCAATGTCTAGCCCATCTAACTCCTCTGCTCTAGGCCCATTAAGGAAAATAGAATTTGAATTTCCCTCCTTCAAGATAGCCTTATCAGATGATTTCCTTAAACCCTCCTGTAATATAGGGTTTCCTGTTTCTCTCCCCCTAAAAATCCGTCTCTGATCCCCCACTTGCACCAACCCCCGATTTTGAATTTCCGAAAAATCCTGCATTCTGTTATCCTTACCATATCTGCTAGCCCACTCAACATCGTTCTCTTCCCGTAACCACTTACTGCCACCGCTTCCCCCCGCCCTTCGTGGTGGTGCTCTGAGCCAAGCACCCCACTCATTTGACACCTCACCACCTTCGGATGCAAACTTTCTTTGACAGAACCTTTCAGTATGTGAGAGCATGCCACAACTGAAACAAAAATCTCCTAATCTTTCGTACTTGCACTGCACAATGAACTCAGATCCATTCCTCCCCTTAATTTTCTTTTTGCGCTTCAAAGGTTTTCTGACATCCACCTTGATCCTGATCCTCATACATTCTCTCCAAATGCTTGAGTCATTCTTAGGATCATATTCCAAGAACGTACCAAAAAAATTGCCCAGCTGCATTCCAACCGCTTCTGACATAAATCCTGATGGTAGATCATGTATCTGAATCCAGAAATTAACTTCTGTCAACGAGACTTTCAACGGATCCTCTCCAGCTGCTATCGAATTCATCACCAGAACAGCACCATCAAACGACCAAGGCCCTCCTTTCTGAACCCACAGCATGTCATCCTTATGATAAAACTGAAAGAGAAACAATCCCATTCGCAATTCTTTAATATTCACCCCCATAGCAGGTCGCCATATATCCGCCATTTTGGATCTCATAGCTTTTACATTAATGTTCTTCTCTGTTAAAAACCTCCCCACTAAACAGAGATCAAACTTATTCGATTCCTCCTCTCCTCCCACATCAAAACACAACTCTTCATTCTCCTCTGTATCAATATCCAACTCTGCCATTCGATCGTTAATTTCTTCAATAGAAGCCATGCTCAAGAGAGCCTCTCACAATTCGCATAGAAATGGAGAGAAAAATCAACCTCCCACGTAAACTACGGAGAGAACGATATAGCAGTACAACTTAATGCTTGTCAAACAACCCATCACTCTCTTACTCTTATTACTCCAATTATTTGAGACACTTTTTAATCATCGATAAATTCTCAACTTATCATTTAAAAATATTTCATTAATTTATTTTTTTTATTTGATTTGTCATTATGAATTATTTATAAACAATACATTTTATTATAAATAAGACTAACATATTAAATAGATTTAAAATATTAAAATTTATCCAATTATTTTTCTAATTTATCATTTCGATAAATTTCCAATTTGTCAATCATTATTATATGGTATTTCTATCAATTTATTCCAATTTGCAAAATCTACATGATATATATTATAAGAGTTGGGTTCAAAACAGATTCACTTTCTCTACTTAGGAGCTTTTGATAAATCGCTGAATGAAAATTTGTTTGATAACAATCACTTAAAAATATCTGAATGATAATATTTTTATTATCGACCACTTCATAAACCTCGATAAATAAATGTTCAATAAATAAATAATCTCATCAAATTAATAAAAAAATTTATTTCCAATTTGGAATAATAAAGTAATCGAATTATCTCGTCAAATGCATTAATGAATAAATTAAAAAAAATAAGATTATTTAGATATATTCAAATTTTAAATTTTAAAAATACCATTATCATATAAAATCAAAATAAAATTATTTTTAAATGAATAAATATTCATTAATCTGTAATTAAATAAAATAAACATTTATTAATAAATAAATAATTTTAATAAATGAATATATTTTATAATTTTAAATATATTTATTTATTAAAGTTCTACCATAAAAGAATTTTATAACACATACAATAATACATACATACATATTTTTTTTGACAAACAAGCAGATTTTATTAACTTGAAAACTCAGACATCATTACATTCATAACTCCACTGGGGAGCTCCATCTTACTAAAAATACAATCTGGGCTAAAATAAGACTCTCGTGCTAACTGATGAGCAGTCAAATTTGCAGATCGCTTGACAAAGAACAAAGTAGTATTGTTTAGCTCCTTTAGGAGCGTCCGACATCCGTCCACCACCTGCCCAAACGGAGATGCCATAGTTACACTGCTTCGAATTGCTTGAACTGCCACTAGGCAGTCTGATTCCAACTGAACATGGGACCAAGCCACTCCTTTTATCCAGCTGAGTGCTTCTTTAATAGCTAGGGCCTCCGCTAGTTCTGCAGCAATATTACCAGGCTTGCAAACTGTTTTCGCTTGAATACAATCACCCGTATGATCACGAGCCACCATACCCATACCATAAGCGTTTTCCGCAGCAAAGGTTGCAGCGTCAACATTTACCTTAACTACATCGATCTGTGGCTTCACCCATTTATCCACTCCATCTCCTGCTACTAGCGACTGAAATAGAGTTTTTGTTGACCAGAACTGGGCATTCTTCCATTGTGTAAGGTAACTTTTTGCTGAAACGAGCATCCCTTGAACTTTTGGTTGCTTCTGGTTCCATACAAGGTCATTGCGAGCCTTCCAAATGGCCCAGCATAGAGTAACGATTTCTGCATGTCTCCGACTTCCTGCAAGCTGAAACAAATTCTGCAGCCACTGAGCAAAATCATGAGACACAGGCACATTAATATCTGGGAACTCCTTTCTCCAACACCGCCTAGAACCTGCACAGTCAACTAAAGCATGCAAGATTGTTTCCTCCTCACTTTTACAAACTGGGCATAAAGGTTCAACAGGGACAAATTTACCCCAAAGGACTGTCATAGTTGGAAGACATTGGGACATTGCACGCCAGATTGTATTCAAAACCTTCGGTGGAGCTTTCACCTTCCAGATAGCACTCCAAAAACTCGACGAGTTATCCGTTCGCCACCGATTCTTCTGAGCCTGAAGGAGTCGATATGCACTTTTAACCGAATATTGACCTGTGTTCTCCTTGCTCCAGTACCAACAATCTTCCTCATCTGTATTGCTAAGTGGAATAGATAAAATGCAATTCTGGTCTCTAGCATTGAATAAATCATGCAAAATATCTACATCCCACTCCTTCGACCCAATCATCATTAAGGAAGACACTGTATGATGTTCTAAACCCGGCAACTCAGAGGTAATATATGGATGTTGGTCATTCATCAGCCAAGGTTGACCCACAATACTTATCTTGTTACCAGTACCTACCTTCCATCGAGCCCCTGCCGTGATCACCGCTCTGGCTTCCCAAATACTTCTCCAGATAAAACTAGGGCTGTTCCCCAGACTAGCTTCTAGGAAATTTGTGTTTGGAAAATAGCGGGCTTTATATAGCTGACTCACCAGGCTATCAGGGTTAGTAAGAATACGCCAAGCTTGCTTCCCTAACATGGCTAAGTTAAAATCTCTGAAATCTCTAAAGCCCAATCCCCCAACTGATTTATGTTTACTAAGATTATTCCAACTCAACCAGTGTATCTTTTTTGCGCCGGATGAGTTCTCACCCCACCAGTACTTGGTAATCATTCCCTCCAGATCTTTAATAATGTTCATAGGGATTAAAAAGACACTCATAGCATATGTTGGAAGAGCCTGCACCACGGTTTTTACAAGAACTTCCCTCCCCGCCTGTGAAATCCATTTCCCATCCCATGTTTTCACCTTCTGACGGACCTTGTCTTTTAGAAAACCGAGGGTTGCTGATTTGTTTCGACCCAACATATTGGGCAATCCCAGATATGTACTTCCTACATTTGCTGGCACCATGGTTAAGGTATTACACAGCTCCGCCCTACGAGTCTCACTAACATTTGAGCTAAAGAAAAGCGAGGACTTCTGTAGATTAACCTTTTGACCCGAGGCTGCTTCATACGTCTGTAACAAAGCTGAGATTTTCGCCCCTTCCTCCTCATTAGCACGACAGTATAAGTAACTATCGTCTGCAAACAGCATGTGATTTATACTAGGAGCATTTCTACACACCTTGATACCATGAATCCAATTTCTTGATTCATATTTCTTCATTAACGCTGAAAGACCCTCAGCACAGATGATGAACAAATATGGAGAGATCGGGTCACCTTGGCGGAGACCCCTACTTGGAGTAATAGGACCAACGACATTCCGATTATGAGTGATTTGGTAAGACACTGTCGACACACTCTGCATAACCAAATGCACCCACCATTCATTAAACCCCAGCTTAATAAGCATAGCCCGAAGGTAGCCCCATTCAATTCTATCGTACGCTTTACTCATATCAAGTTTAAGGGCCATGTAACCTTCCTTTCCTCGAGTTTTCCTTTTCAAAAAGTGGATAATCTCGTAAGATATCATCACATTATCTGAGATTAGTCTTCCCGGAAGAAAAGCACTTTGATTGACTGATATAACAGAGTCTAACATTCCTTTCATCCGATTTGCTATGACTTTTGTAATAATCTTAACCAACACATTGCATAATGAAATTGGCCGGAGCTCAGTCATTTTAGTTGGACATCTCTTCTTAGGAATTAAAACCACATTTGTGTCATTTAAACCATTCTCTATGTTTCCATCTTCAAAAAATTTCTGCACCAGCTTTACTACATCTTCACCAACAATCATCCAATGCTTTTGGAAAAATGCTGGAGTCATACCATCTGGACCGGGAGATTTATCCGGATGCATCTGAAATAAGGCTGCTTTTACATATAATAATAGTGCTAATACGTAATATTATGGTGTACAAATAAGAAATAACGAATCGAAAAAATGATCATTTTTATTAGTGAAGGATATATGTACCTGATAACCTGAATGTCAGTTTGCAGCCGCACAAAACGACACAAACACACGGGCAGGGGGCAGCGGTGACCCCATTAAAATTATAATTTTTTTATAATTTATATTTAAAAATTTCTAAATTTTTTTTTTTAGTATTAAATTTTATTTTGATCCTACTAAAAAATATTTTTCTAGTATTATATTTCAATTTTGATCCCACTAATTTTATTGTGTAATTTTATTTTGATTTCGGTAACTTATATTTCTAACTACGCCCCTGCACACTGATAAGTGAGGGTCTCTGCACTTTCAAAAAAATATGTTTTGCTTCGATTAAATGTGTTTGATAATGAAATAAAAATTTAAAATCTCTGACGGATCAAGATATTTACTCATTAAAAGACCATTAAGTATTATCAAACAGCCTCTTTACCTCTTCTCATATACATGGCAATTTGGTACCCAGCACGTCAACACGGATAATTAGTGTTTGGGTGCAAAAATTTGGTATACGAATATAATTAGTGTCGGATTTGGGTTTTATACGACACGGAACGAAAATACACGAATTAATGAAGCAAATAAATAATTTTAAAAAATATATATTATATAAGCAATTATATATGAACAATAAATAAAAATTTCACGACTAATTGGCAGTAAGTTATACATTTATATATAAGAAGTATACATTTATATATATATAAGTTATATTTACAATTTTTTGTAAAATTGTATGTAATACATATTTAATACACATTTCATAAAAATTTACATAATTAAAATAGTTTTATAATATATAAATTTTAATTAAATTAAATTTATATTTTTGTTTAATGTACGACACGTAAATACACGACACATTTTGAATTGGATATGTGTTTCAAATTTAGTACACGAATTCAAAACGGGTCGAATATGAATTTTACATTCAAGTACACGAAAACACGAAAGTACATGACACGAAACTGTCCATCGGCAGGTCTAGATACATCCCCTGTCTTCCTTTCTTTTTCTCATATTTTAGTTACGTTCATATCATCACAAAAAACATCCCCAAAACAGAGCAAAAGATAAGTGACAAGTCTGTTTAAGACTAGACACTTTTGTGTTCATTCAAGTTGTGTTCAAGACTAGTTTCAAAGGTTAGATATCTATGTTATCTTTTCTGGTATGCGGTCTTGTTTCTTCTTCTTTTTCTTTTTTTATATATAATTATCTACAAATGGTTTAATCCATTTCATTATTCTATCAACTTATGGTAATATGCTAGTCCCCTGTTTATTATATTAATCTGAAAATTTGTACAATTTTCTTGGTTATCAAGAAGTTATGATTTCTTGTATTTATGTGGTTTTGATATTGGAATATGTTCCAGGTGAGTTGAGTTAGTGGAATGGAATACTATGAAGATACAAGTCCTCCATGGTTGATACCAATGCTGAAAGCTAACTACTTTGTAGCCTGCAAATTTCATGGAGCTTCCAGCAAATGCGAATGCAATATGTACTGTTTGGATTGCATGGGAAATGCTCTTTGTTCTTACTGTTTAGTTCATCACAAAGATCACCATGTTGTTCAGGTCAGTTTGTAGGTCTGTTGTCCGTTAAATTTATTTTTAAAAAAGTATCTGAGAATTTGTGTGTTTGTTAGATACGGAGATCTTCATATCATAATGTGGTGAGGGCAAGTGAGATACAGAACTACATAGACATAACTTGTGTCCAAACATATATCATCAACAGTGCCAAGATTGTGTTCTTGAATGAGCGTCCACAGCCCAGGCCCGGAAAAGGAGTTGCCAATAATTGTGAAATTTGTGCTAGGAGTCTTCTTTACACTTTTAGGTTCTGTTCTCTTGGTTGCAAGGTAAATCCTTCACTTTTTTTCCAGAATTTTTTTTGCTGCTCGTTGATTTCCCATATATGATTCTACACTATTTTGACCAGTAAATGCTTTGTGTTTTTAAATTTTTGAATGATGAGAAATGTTTGATTTTGCTTTCTTTGCGTATATAAGATTTACTTTTGGTGTACATTTAATGTCGTCGTCTCGATTTTAAGTGATGTTCTTTGCTGTTTCTTGAACTCACACTAGCTTGGGGGCATCATGCGGGGTGATCCAGAACTGACATTCACGTTGAAGGTAAAAGACCATCGAGATGGATTTTACGAATCAGAGTTTGATGAACCTTCAACCCCAATAAAGATTCAGAAGAAGCATGTATTGAATCGTTTCACCGATGTCTCAATGTTTTCAAATGATTCTTCGCGTTTATATATTGATGGTTATGACAAATATTCGGGGTCTACTTGTGGAGACGAGGAGCAGACTTATGAATGCATTTCCCCTGGCACACCCCCAATCTTCAATCATCGGAATCCCAGTAGAAGAAAGGGCATTCCACATCGTGCACCCTTCTGATCAACGAAAGGGCGTTAGACATCTTCAAGCCTACTTTCCAATGCAGCTAGTGGTCTGAACTCTGAAGACAGTACAAGGTTAGCAACAGAAGATAAAAAAATAGGTGATGAACAAATAATGAATAAAGAAAAATCAAGAATGTACAGAGGTGCAAATGTAGAAACCTAAGGTGGGGTTGTCGGCACGTCTACAACCCGGCACGGCCGCTCGTGTGACTACCTCTAATTATATATCTGTAACAAATTATGTAATGCATGTGTTAGTAGCTTGTGCGACTTTGCCAAAGGTAGAAACAACTATTGTATATATAGACTGAAAGGCTTTTGATATGCAGATTTTTTTAATGGTGTACCGATAAAATCAACTCTAACAAATGATCCAAAATTCCACAGCAAGAAAAAGGTTTTTTTTTTTAATTTTTTACTATGATTTTGTACGTTCGCCACCAGCCCAGTATTTTACTAGACACCTCAGGCAGGGTGATTCAGTATGAAAATGGAATGAGGTCAAGGATAAGGCCGGAGACGAGGCTAAATTTGTGGATCACGAGTCCAAACGTGGCATTTTGTAATATTGCCACGAATACCTCATCTACAGGTGCTGCTATATTATTCTGCCACCAATTGGGAAATATTTGTCGTAGGGCGTGTTGACTGAGGATGAGGCACCAGAAAAGAACTACGTCCTTTTTGTCCTTGTTGATTATTCCGTTTTTTTCTTGCACCCGCATCCTCTATTTTAAATTTTTTTTAATAAAATATTAATAAATTACTACCAATAAATAATATTTTTTTTATTTGTATTAAAAATTAAATTTAAGGGCTTTTTAGAAATATCTAAGGTCAATTATTTTTTTTGGCAAAAATATCGGATTTTTTAAAAATATTTTGTAAAAATACCGATTGTTGGAGAAATAGTTGTAAAATATTGTCATATTTGCAATTGATATCATCCAAAATCAACCAGAAATGCAACTTTAAAAATTTAATAATTGAAATTATTTTTATTTGTATAATCTATACTATTATATTAAAGACCAAACATTGAAAATTTTGTAGTCTGAAAGTTTTTGTAGTCTGGTCACTCCATTCATAGCCGTTACATATTTTTGATCAAATCATTGAGAACCGTTAGATAAAATATTAAAATTAGTATATAGAATATCTTTTATATTTTTCCTAACTAAAACATCTCATTTTCCAAAAATATCACAGACAGTTTCATTTAATAAAATAACATAATAAAGTTATAATTGCTAATAAATAACTCATTACCATTTTTAGCCAAAGTGTATATTCTTTTTTTTATATTTTCTAACTAAAATTTCTAATTTTCTATTTTTCCTAAATAAAACCTCTAATTTTCCAAAAATATCACGAATAGTTCTATTTAATAAAATAAAATAATAATATTATAATTATTAATAACTAACCGATTAGCTTTTTTTTCCAAAACGTATTTTTTTATATATTTTCTAACTAATATTTCTCTTAACTAAAACCTCAAAAATATCACGGGCTATTCCATTTAGTAGCATAAAATACTAAAATTATGAATATATATCTCTATCTATACTATATTATCAAAGATGAAACATTGAAAATTTTGGTACCTGTTTTTTTGTACCTATTTTTTGATACGATATTTGCCTTATTTAATTGTTTATTTAATTATTATATTCAGTTATTCTTCCAATTAAATTATATTACCATTTTTTCTTAAAAAATGAGGGGCAATTTCCTTTTCAGTTAAAACATGTTACTTTTTCTATTTCCTTTGCTAAAATCCTTCATTTTTCAAATATATCACGAGAAAACCCTTACATATTTATTTTAAAATCTATTTTAATACTTTTATTTGACAATTACATTTTTCAACTAAAACATGTCACATTTTCTATTTTTCTTACTAAACCCCCTCTTTTTTCAAAAATATGACAGGCAAATCGTTACTTTTATATTTTAAAATTCAACGAAAACACGTTACTTTCTATTTTTATTACTAAAACCCCTTTTTTCCAAAATATCACGGACAAGCCATTACTTATTTATTTTAAAATTCATTTTAATACTTTTAATTATTTTAAAATATTTAACACGCCTACTTATTTTTTTTAATAAATGCAATTAATAAAATATAAAATATAAATAATAAAATTAACAATTATTAAAAATAACTCGTGCATCGTACGGGTTTTAATCTATATTATTAAAGACGGAACATTAAAAGTTTGGTAGTCGGATAGACGGACGGTCGGTACTTAGTGATTTTATTTAATTACCCTTACTTATTTTTTTTTTTTTTTAAACTATCACTAAATAATAACATTATTTATAATCAACTACCTTTTCAGCTAAAATACATTACCTTTTTTTATTTTTTTCTTACAAAATCCTCTCTTTTTCTAAAAAAAACACGAGCGATTATCATTTTTAACAAAAACATGCTACTCTTTCTATTTTTTTTTACTAAAATCCCTCATTTTCCAAAATTATCACAGGCAAGTTCTTAATTATTTATTTTAAAATATATTTTAATACATTTAATTATGTTACTTTTTCTATTTTTTCATTTTCTAAAAAAATTATTATTAAATAATGACATTTTTATAACCAACTACCTTTTTAGCTAAAATACATTATCTTTTCTAACAAAATCTTCTCTTTTTCTAAAAAAATCATGGGCAATTACATTTTTCAACTAAAACATGTTACTCTTTCTGATTTTTCTTTACTAAACCCCTCATTTTCTAAAACTATTCCGGACAAATCCTTACTTATTTATTGTGAAACCTATTTAAATACTATTAATTACGGACACTTACCTTTTCAGCTAAACGTGTTACTTTTTCTATTTTTCCTTACTAAGACCCCTCATTTTCCAAAAATATCATGGGCAAACAATTATTAATTTATTTTAAAATCTATTTTAATACTTTTAATTATTTAAAAAAGTTTAACATGCCTACTTATTTTTTTTACCAAATGCAGATTAATAGAATATTAAACATAAATAATAAAAATAATAAAAATAATAATTATTAATAATAATCCGTGCATTGCACTGGTTTTAAGCTAGTAGATTATAATACAAGTTGTACCCGTTAAATTAAATGCAATCTCAAATATAACCACAATTAACTATCAACCTCAAATGCAACAAAAAACAACTTCAATAATTTTTTTTCAGAAAAATGTAGAAGTAAGTTGTATTTGGTTTTTTGCAAATATTTTTAAAAAAAAATTTCAAATTGCAAAAAATACTTAGAAAAGTAATATTTTTGATAATTTCTCTAAATTTTATTTCTAGTTACCGTGAATGTATCGCAGAAAGTATTTATTCGATTATGTTTTCAAATATAAAGATCATCAGAACATGCAAAAATGAAAAAAGCTGGAGATGTCGTTCTTCGCCTGAACATGTATTAATAATATACAAGTAAAACGCTCATTTACAATTCAGTATTAAGTTGTAAACATAAATGAGAACAGTGGAGCTGTATGTTGCCTAGTGCCACTGTGTCAAATCTAGCTGTCAATTCAGTTATAGAAGTCAGCTAGTTATAGCCGGAATAATCTTTTCTATTAAACATTGCTTGATCACAATCTTGGTGATGCTTTCTATAGGTTTCACTTTTATGACACCCCTTGTTCTATTTTTATTTGCTTTAGTCACCGGTTCCTCAATAGTGAAAGAAAAGATTCCTATTTTTTTATCAAATATACAAACACCATCTTTGTCATACTTAGGTCTTGCAACCGCACTCATAAGCATAACCTTTGTTATAAATCTCTTGGATTTACAAGTTCTATGGGGTTCCGGTTCACTTGGCAATAGGTAGTATTTTTGTGATGTCCTAGTCATATAAAATCACTTCTCGTCTATGTAAATTATACGATACATGTCTACATATATTGGGTTTGTTTGGAGTGTTGAGCTTTCGATATGGTTTAAAACAAACTTCGCCCTTACTTCCATATTTTGAGATGTTAAATAAGGTTTCAAGGCATTTGAATGTGACTTAATTTTTCCCCTTTGAATAGCTCTATGGACAGTGGATTTAGGTGTATTTAGTTGACAAGCAAGTGTCCGAATATTGGTTCGTAAGTGTAATGGAATTGAACTTAGCTTTTCTAAGTTGAAAACTTTACTCTTGTTGCCACCTTTGTACTTACTATGCACATTAGGACGCTCATCACCTTTGATTTCTTGTAGAGTTGCTTTCCATATTTGTGAAATTACTAGCCTTGTGACTTCATACTTAGAGACAATTTGCTTGATCATTCCTCTCCCAAGCTTGTCATTGTTGTAATTTAAAATTAGAATATGTACAATTTGATCTTTTTCTAAATTTGTCAGTTTCTTTCCTTTTGCAAGACATGTAACAATAGTTGGAACTTCATTTAAATCCGGAATTGGGTCTTCATTTAAATCAAGAAGAAGATGCATTTTTGTTGTTCTCTGTGAAAGAAAGTAGTGTTGTGAAAGTAGCAGTAAAAGAAATGGGTGTAAAGAACATATGTATAAAGTAGGTCAGGTGGTATAGCAGATGCTAAAAGAGAGGAAAACTTTTGATTATAAGTTTTATTTTGGAGGGAATTTTGTTTATCTATTTCCCACCTTTTTTCTAATCATATTTACATTTGTATATTTAAATTATTTTTGAAAGTACATCAGCAACGTGTTCATATTATTTTCATTCATGTCTTGTTCTCCGTACCCAGATAATATGTATAGAAATCATTGGGATGGAGGGAGTACTTTTTATCAACGTACCTGTAAGTTCAAACCATGCGCAATGCAACATTACTGATTATTTGAAGAATGTCTAGCTACCTAGCTATTAAACCAACAGTTGACAAATCGATCTTGTTAAATCAGGATTTGTACATTTTGACTTGGTAAAAAAAAACCTAATAATCCCACAACTCCACGAATGTAGTAGTAATAGATCCTTCTTCTTTTTTAAGATACGGGTATGCAAGTACAAGTATATACTATTTGAGGCTGTTAAGATAAGCACCGGCCATCATCATAAAAACGGGGAGTACTGTTGGATGAGTCAGCGGCAACATTGACATGAAACCCAAAGTCAAACCCAAAATTTATGGCACGAGTCACGCAGTCACGAGTTGTAAAATATTGGCCAGTGAGTTTGAAGGGATAAGCAACTCAAAGTCTCTGCTTATGCCATAACGCGTCATCGCTTGTAACCAAAATTAGGCCATGAATCAAACTACTGCTAATATTTGTCGACGACACTTATATCAAGCACTTTATTCTTCAAAAAACACGCAAACCCTACTAGTCAATCTTCACATCAAGTGGTTTCACGGTTCACTCGTGTATGTGGGTTCACTTTGAACCCAATCCGTTTGCTTTGTTGGTGCATATTTGTGCTATGATTAGAGGTACCTAATTGGATATCGAATTTTGTTACTGAAATGGTATTGGTGATGTGGAAGTTTGAGATGATTTTATTGGCGAAATTAACGTGAATGTAGGGGATCCACTGTTATTAATTAAATTGTAACTAATAAAAACGTGATTTGAGATAAATTTTAAGATTCAATTTTGTACCCCTGACATTATTAGTGTGCTAACGTAGTTTCTAGTAACACGCCTCACTTGTTCTGTTCTCATTTATATCAACTTCAGCTTTACTAATGGAATGATTATTCTTGTCCTGTTCTTTTCCTGTCCCTAATATTATTCATCACATATTTTTTACTAGAAACTCGTTTATAGATGAACAATAAATTAATATATAACAAAATTCAATTTAATTTGCAGTTATAAAGATAGGTCCTCGTCAATCATCTATTTACGAAAAAAATTCGCAAGCAAATAATTTTTCTATCATTATTAGTTGTCGACCAGCGTCCTATAATTTTTTTTACTTTTCAACAAAATAAGACAAGTTATGTAATTAGTTTCTTAGTTTCTTGCATGAATAACAAAAATTATCGAAATTCGAAATTCTATCAACTTATTTTGTAAAATTGCTACGTAGTTCAAAAATGCAAATAGAACTCGGTCAAACAGTAACAATCATAGTCTTACTTTTCGTTTGGTCCCCCCGTTTGAAATTTCTCTGCTTTTTCATTTGTCAAGACCTCTATAAGAACATGCAGAGCGTCTCATTTCCTCCCCACTAACATTATCACCTTTCCTCTCCATACAACACACGCTAACTTAGCTTTATACATCTCCATCTCTCCCAATTACAGCAAGAACGAATCACAAACACGTCACGGAAGCAAAATGGGTGGATGTTTCTCCATACTGATCACTCCCGATATGAACGATAACAAATTATCTGCAGCATCAACGGCAAATATTATCACGATTACGGGAGAATTTCGACAATTTGTTACACCGATATCAGTCTCTCTTGTCCTTGAACAAATCGAGTCCTCGGCTTCTGAATCATTTATATGTAACTCCGATAATTTATACTACGACGAAAACATCCCCGCTTTGAAGTCCGATGAAGAATTGCGGTCGGGTGAAATTTATTTCGTACTCCCGAATTCGAAGCTTCAATATCCTTTAACCGCATCAGAAATGGCAGCACTTGCGATAAAAGCAAGTGCTGCTCTTTCGAGTAATAAAACCAGGAGGTCTCGGATATCTCCTGTTTTATCTATCCAAGTTGACGAGAAAGTAAATGAAAACTCGGTTTCTGATGGAATTGTGAGGATAAAAAAGAAGGGTGGTTCTGATAAGCAACATGATATTGGGATATCCAGATCAGGATCCATTAGGAAGTTGCAGAGATACTCTTCTCAACGGGTTAAATTGGCGGCTCGTTCGTTTAGGCTCAAGTTGAACACTATTTACGAAGGTTCAGTTCTTCTGTTCTAAGGTTTTTATGGATTTTTGAGCTTGCTACTTTAGACTTTAATTGGTAGATATGATGTTAGCATATATACTTCATGTAATTGTATAGTTATGATTTAAAAGAATATCAAAATCTATGTACGCATCAATTGTTTATCTTATGTTTTGTGAATTCGATCTTGATTGTATGAAAAAAATTCGTGTCTGACATTCGTTGTTAATTTTCTGGGGTGATGGTACGTCGACAGTGTATTTCCACATTCTTCCCAAGAATTCATATATATGGATAGACTCGTTTAATTAAACGAGCCGACTCGGCTCGTAAAAAAAAACTCGGCTTGAATTATACCCGACTGGAACTCGCCCAGCTCGATTCGAATTACAGCCTATGAAGGTTCAAAAACAACTTTCATTTTAACAAATGTCAAAGTCGAGGTTCAAACATGTGCGTCTTCGAAGAGATAATTAGCCTTTGGGAGCGTAATTATTGATTTACAGGAGCTAAGATATTACAGGCATAGAATTCCTTAATTGTTGAGTTGTGAGCTGTTAGCGCTGTCTTTGCCTTTCTAAGTTATAAAATCTAGTTGGTGTACTTGCGGATACGTACGGCAGTACGTATGAGGAGACGTGAAAAGTTGGTTAATACAACAGCTGTGATGTGAGTGTACCTCAACCATTGCCGTTCACATACTGCAGCTTGTTCTAGTTGTTATTACTCAAACTCGTATAGTTCCAGTTGACCAGGCAGCACCAATGTCACTTAACCTCTTCCGGTGCCCCTGGTTGAGAATTATATTCAACTCCATTTACCACCCTGTGTAATATAGTGGTATACTGGAATGTATCTTTTGCAGATAAACATTTTGCAGAACAAAGTAACTTTGTTAAGTTGGTATTGGACCATCTCCGACAGTTGTGATTCAAAAATCTAAATTTGGATCATCACTAATCTAAATTGGGATCAAAATTTATGATCAACTCCAACAGCTTTATCCAACCAAATTATTATTTACATAAATATGATATCAAACTATTTAATCTTAAATTTAATGTTTAATCGTTATTAACTATTTATATTATATTTAATAAATTAATTAAATTAAAGATATAATTTTGTTAATATATGTAATTAATATTAAAATCGTGGTCTTAGTTAACGAAAAACACATTCATTTTTTTAATTACGTACTATTATTAATTAAAAAATCAAAAAATCAAAAAACCAAAAATTAATTTTGAATCTAATAAATTAAAAATATATAAATAACAAAATCATTATTTTAATACTAAATCAACTTATCCAAATTTATATATTTCATCTGAATTACTGAGGAAAATTTGAGATAATTTGACCCATATTTAAATTTTTGGATGAGCACGGGATTTGCCCTTAGAGCTGGGAAAACAAGTGGATTAATAGAGTATAAAGCAATTTTTTGTCCTTAGGCTATGTCAACTAATTAACAAGGTTCTTTGAGAGTCACCTACCTCATTTTGAATAATAAAAAATTAATGTTTAAATTTATTAAAAACATGTTAATTTAAGTAGTGACTCAGGCAAGAGTTCTACAGAATCTATTTTAATTTTAAATTGATTCACTAACCTGTCAACATAACATAATTATAAATTTATAGCGTAACATGTTTTAGTATATTTAATCCCTACTGCACATTTAGAAAAACTTTGATTTACTCCGAGGTCAACTTTAGGTCATAACCGGGCTCCTTCGCATTTCTGGTACATAAATGTATTCGAAATGCAAAAATGGTACACAAACATTCAAGTTTTTAAGTACAGAGCGTCACCTCATGTAACGACTCCGGGAAGAATCCGTCACCTGAGATGACGACCCCCTTATATTTTATTTTTTTCATTTTTTTCATTTTCCTGTCAATTGTTCTTTGTTGTTACTTAGTAAAAATTGATTGATGAGTAGTAAAAAATGGTTTTCAACAATTGATTTTGGAGGTTTAAAAAATGTAGTTGCAAAATTTAAAATTTCATTTTTTCTTTTCTATATTAAACTTGAAATGTCGTACTTTCCAACGAGCCAAAAATTGAGAAAAAATATTAAACGTAACTATGTAAAATTTAGGTCCAAAAATGATAACACAAAATTATTATTTCTGTAGGTAGTTTTAGGGGTACAAAAAACATCCTTGCACGGGATAATTCTTATTTTTCTGTGTACTACATTAAACATCGAACATTGTACTTGTATACGAGCCAAAATAATGAAAAAATTATTATGTAGAATACTGGTATTTTGAGGTCCGAAGATGACTAAAACAAAACTTCATCACAAACACATTTAGTAAAAATGCAAACATAAACTCTAAAAATAAGCATAAAATACTGTGAATTCACCACTCAAGACCTGGGAGCATGATAATAATGCAAGCTTTATGTTATTGTTGACACTGTTGACGTGACTACACCACTTTTACATTTTCAGAGCAATAATAATATCAACAGTTGTATTCTGATAGCATGACAGCTGAAAGATTCATTTTTATTTTGACGTGACTAGACATCTTTTTCATATATATTTGAGATAAATTATTTCTGAAAAAAATGACAATTAATACAAAGCTTGAATTTTCTGGAAAAGATGACAACTCCATTTTCCAGTAGGTTATATACTTGACGCTTATAGCTTCATTCAGTGCCTATTCCCTGGTTTGGAATACAAAAAATGGGTGAGTACGAATGTCGTGTTTGGTTGCTTGTTGAAAGAGATGATGATTACCGTAGGTTAAAACGAAGCGATCCAAAAGAGTATTTTGCAGGCGTTCGTCGAGAATGGGCCTATAGGCGTGAGGAATCCGAACGATTGAGAAATGACCTCATTCGTATTGGTGCAAGGGTTCCCACTCGTGATTCTCTTATCATGTATCCTGATCCCGGAGAATGTGGCAATTGGAATAAGTATAGGAAAAGAGTGATTGGTGTTGTATCACATATACGATTTGAAAATAATCTAATGTTCGTGCATAGAGGTCGTCAATAGACACCAAACAAATGTTAATTCATGATGTACGATAGATGCACATTACTACTAATCGGATGTACATCCTATGTAGGAGCAATCCGGAACATTTTATTGCAAAGTGTGTCGTGGAAAATTGTCCTTGGAGAATGAGAGCTGCCAAGAGAAGAATCCATGGATTGTTTGAAATTACAAAGTGCACAGAGCATACGTGTTTGGTTGATCTACCTACGTAGGATCATAGGAAAATCTCTGCAAAATTTATTGCAAATCTTGTTAAATCACATGTAAGTTATCTACGTTGAACCATCTTCTAAATTTGTACAATGCATATATTACAAACATTTGTTTAACTTGTTTTTGTCAATGTGCCACATGTCATGGAATCACCAAATATCCGAGTAAAGACCATTATAACAATGGTTAATGATGAATTCAACCACAATGTATGTTACAGCAAAGCATGGAGAGACAAACAATTGGCTATTGAGGAGGTCTACGATAACTGGACTAAGACATACGATGCACGACCATAGTTTTTTATGGCCATTGTACATGCCAATCCTGGGAGTGTCGTTGTGATCGATGTCGTTCCTCATGAAACTGATAGAAGCAGTTCTTTTTGCACAAGGGTATTCTGGTGCCTTCACGCAATTATGGATGGTTGGAAACATGCTCGACCAGTCCTTTCGATTAATGGTACCTTCCTCAAGGGAAAATACAACGGGAAATTACTCATTGCAATGGGTGTGGATTCTAATAATCATCAGTATCCAGTTTGTTATGCCTTGGTTGATGAGGAATCCGAGGAAAATTGGTCTTGGTTTCTTAAACTGCTACGTCAATATGTATACAGGGAAAGGTTGAATGTGTGCATAATTTCTGATCGTGCTGCTAGTATCCTTGCATCAATGAGGAATCCGGCTAATGAATTCACCACACCTTACGGGATTCAAAGGTTTTGCTTGTTCCACGTGAGAAGTAACTTTTCCAGTAAACATCCCGGTGAAGAGTTAAAACAGTTGATGTGGAAATCTGGAATTACCCCCCAATACTTGAAGCACCAAGCTTACATGAAGAGGATAGGCGAGATATCACCCCCTGCTTTGAAGTACCTGACAGACATTAATCCTGAACTGTGGACCATATGTTATGATCTTGGTGGTGCTCGTTACGGACAAGCCACGACAAACGTTATGGAAGATTTCAATGGTAGCATAATAATGACTCGTTTTCTTCCTGCTACAGCAATGATGAAGTATATCTTCTACAAGACTATGAGAATTGGGAATACACAGCGAAACCAAACCTTCGATGCTATGCAGCGGGGTCAACAATTATGTCAAAGGACGGAAGATATGATAAGCAAATATATGAAAAAGGCTAAATCACACAAGGTCCACACATTCAGTAAACAACTAGGCATTTTCAAAGTCGTTACACAACTCTATCGGTTCAAAGGAGTCACAAAGGGGGGGGGGGGGGGCGCACCCTGAATGTTGACTTAAGTAAACAAATCTGCACTTGTGGAAAATGGATTTGCCACCATTTGTCTTGTTCTCATGTATTGGCTGGTTGTTTGGCAGAGGATGTTGATTGGAAAAAGTGGATTCAACCTTACCACTACACGCCCAAATTGCATCAGTTATGGGAGCTTATATGATATTTCCATTGGAACCTAAAGAGTCTTGGAACAACGTCTTACCGGTGCAGTGGCAAAGGCATGGTAAGTTGGTACTCGATGAAGCCTGCAAAAAGATAAAGAAAAAATGTGGCAACAAGGGGGACTCTGTAAGAAGTCGTACTGAGATGGACCAATCGCGTCCGAGGATAACATGTAGCCGCTGTAAGCAAGAAGGACATACGAAACAGAGCAAACTTTGCCCACAGCATCCCAATAGGGTTTGACGTTGCTACATGTACTTTGCTTTTTCTCATATGAATTTGTACTATTTGTTTGGTGTGATTTAATTTCCTACATGTACTTCTTTTATGTTATTTTCATTTGAATTCGTGTGCTTTTAATACCAGTTCAATTTGTACTTCCCAGGTGTTTAAAAACAATGAAAAACTAGTCATAAATTGAACTATTATTCATACTTGAAATAAAAAAGTACAATAGTTTAGTCCTCATCGGACATGAAGCTATCTGAGTCATTATCAGTACTCACGCTCCATTGATGATATTGTCTTGCACGGATCATGTCTCCGTCCTCTGCAAACATCCTTGCATCTGCTGCTAGACTGTGTCGTTGTAAGCGCAATCACATTCGGTTCTCTTCTTCTCGTGCACGGAACAATGCAACTTCAAGTTGTTGTGTAGTATTGCATTGCATCGTTATGGCGTGTTGCTTCGGTACTCTAAGCTCATGCTAACGACATTGTTCACTACAAGAAGAAAGGTCTTGCGTACGCCATTCCTACTCCCTTTGCATTGTCGTCATTGCCTGACTTGAGTAACGATTATTAGGGTTCATTGAGTACACGAAATCATCATCACATAACCAATTTCTACCCATTGCTTTGAAAATATCACCGGTACTATAACTATAACCATTTGCCATTTATCAGATTTGATAGTAATGAGTATAAGCAAGTGCACAAGTATAGGGGTATTTATAACAGTTAAAGCAAATAATTTAGATCACGGGACAATTTTCCTGTGTACTCACGGTTCCTTTTCCTGTGTATTCACTGTTATTGCCTTTTCAGAACTGGAAACACACTATTATTGTCTTTTCCTGTGTATTCACTTGTTCTTGGTAACAGAAACTTGAAATTCGTGTGTTCTTGTCATTTTTAGACCAATAATTAACATAGTGAAATAATTTGTGTCTTGCTGCATTTTCAAGGTCTCATCTTCGGCTTACAAAAAATCATAGTTACGTTTCATATTTTTTTTTTCAATTTTTAACTTATAACAAAGTTTAACGGTTCAACTTTAATATGACACAAAAAAAAACCAAAAGTTATATTTCACAATTACATTTTCTTAAAGCTTGAAAATTGATGTTTACAAACAAATTTCTAGTACCAAGTAACCAATTTCACTAAGTTACAACCAAGAACAAGTGAGGAAGAAAAGAAAAAAACGAAAATAAAAATAAAAATTAAAGGGGGTCGCCACCTGAGATGGCGGATATTTCCCTGTGGCGCCCTGTACCACAAATAAAAAGTTGAATGCTACTGTACCATTTTTGCATTTCTGGTGTATTTTTTAAAAAATAATTGAAAAATAGCTGAGAATTCAAAAAAAATTATTAGTAAGAGAGGTAAGTTTGTGGTCTTGATTTACCCTGGGGGGTTCAATAGTTAATCTTTGGGGTTCAATTTTTCTATTTTGGGTTTTAGAAATATTAAGAATGACGAATAACGTATACGAACTTAAGGTTTAGGGTTTTTTACAACCCTAAAATCAGGACACCGGAAAAACATCATTATTAACAAGTTGCATATGTGGTTGATTTTAGTTGCAGTTGCAGATATGTTTACATCCGGTTGCAGGTCGTATTTTTGCAAATATTTTCACAAAATTGATATTTTTGCAAATATATTGGTATTTTTGCAAAAAAAAATTAAAAAACACATAATTTTTTTGTAAATTTTTTTTTGGATCGGGTATTTATAAAAAAAGCCCTTTTAAATGTCGTGATTTAATGTTCATAGTAAAACAAATTAAATATTATCATTTTATTTATTAAATTTCTCAACAATTTTTGTATATTGTAGGCCGGACCCTGCTCACATCTCTAAATTTGAAGAGCACTAATTAATGTAGAAGTTGCTCGCTCTTCAACTTCGCAAAATTGAAAATATAATAGAAGTGAAGCCAAACACTTAGACTTCGGAAAAATGAAAATATAATAGAAGTAAAGCCAAACAATTGAAATTAGAGATATGACCAACATGATCATGAAAGAAAAGGTTTCATTAATCTATAAAACAATATTAAAAAAAATTGCCATACCAATGGTTGTAGGATTCGAAAAATATGAAAACCCGGGTACTTGTACAAAGATGATCGACCATTCACATACCAGAAGATAGCTACTCAAAAATTTGTATGACTTTCAGTTCAGGTACATGCCAATTAATTGTATTGTCGATTGGCAGGTGAATTTCTGCTGCTAATAAACATAGGGAAGTATTCTCCAGGGAACAACTTTACAATACTCTGCCCATACATCTTTATACTTCTCTGCACACCGTGCTTCATCTCTTCTTTCTCTCCATATTAACAAAATAAGGAGATAAATCGGGTAGAAATATGGAACCGGGGAACTGCAAAGCCAATTGTTTAAGTTTTAAGGTTTGGATATTACTCCTTCAAATCAAAATATGACACTTTCAGAAAGGGGAAATTACCTTATCCCACAAGGCAAACTAAAGGACAATGCCAATAACAAATCTCCAAGGTAATTACAGTGCCTTGCGATTCCCCTACAAACACATTTAATTGAAAGTTTATGAGAAAGCCAACAGAAGATTACACTCGGGAATAAAGGGAAGTTAAAAATTAATTAGAGTTGGTAAAGGACCAAAATGCACAGGGAACTCAATAAAACATCAAACAATCAAACAATACTATAAGGTATCATATGTTGGACCAGCTTTACTGCAGATATCCACCAATGGTGACACACACATCAACTCTAGTTGCTTTGTTTATTAAGATTATTATATTATCATGGCATCTGATTAACTAGTTGAGGTAATAGCAAAGTAGTAGGATGTGAATAGCATTTATGATCTAAAAAATATATATATTCTACTCCTAAGAACAACATTACAGTAGAGGTTCAAATCAAACTGCCAGTGAATATACATAAATATTTCATGTCAAACAACTTGCTAATTGATAGTTCATACAGTGTACATGGAGATTGAAAGCAGTTCACTAGAGAAAGAATAGACTAGATTGATAGAGTACCAGTAACCAGAAACAAGCAGCTTCCCTCCAATAACTTTTGGAGGTCTACCCCAGATTAGTGCTTTTGGATTCTTTTTAAAGACATGCTTCTGCTTGTTGGCTCCTCTAAACACCATATACCTTCAGTATACATTAATACAATTGTCAGTTTAGCAAAGAAATTATATGTATAGAGATAGAGAGAGAAAGAGAGTGCATGTGTGACGGGTTCCTAATCAGACATATTACCCGATAAGAAAGACAAAACAATTTGCAATAACAGCTGCTGTTGTTAGCTCCACTTGATTATACAACAGCCACCAACCCTATAAGAAAACAGAAACAATTACTTGGTTGACACACTTCATGCTGTGTGATGATAGCTCTTTGTTCAAACTTCAACTGATAGCAATAGAGATTCAGACTTATAAGGGCAACTTCATTCATATAAACCATTATGGGTAGGTAGTAAAACCAAGTAGTACATCATCCACATTCTCTATTTCTGTGTTTTTTGAAGCTCTATTCTAAAAGTGGAGACCACATGCCTGTATACTGAAGGTGAAGGGGATCCAAACAAGATCTCCAAATACTAGCATGAAGCCCAATCTCTCTGCTATTATATCCCACCTAGAAAAGAGGCCCAAAATCATAAATAGGCCAACAGAGAATTTAGACACACACCAGAATCTATGTTATAGATGAAATGGTTAATCATATATAGAGAATGATTGAGAGGAAAATAAAATTTTCCGGAACATTTAGAGTACATAATTCCACAAAACCTTTCCATATTTCATTTGAATGGTTCAACTAGGCCTCGTTTGTCTGGCACAAAATAACTTGATTTTGAAAAATATTTTCTGGGAATATGTTTATTGCAAAATGAATTTCTGAGAAAAAATTTGTCCGGAAAATGGATAAATAAGCTAATTCATCACTGTACTATATAAACTTTCAGTTGAATCACCATCCCAAAAAAGTTTTCAAACACATAATTATATTATTAATTACTGTCAATCGTAACACTTAATATCTAAAAAATTTCATGAAAGTTAGATAATGTTTGACTTTAACGGAAGTCCGTTAAGTTTCTACACCTCAGTTGCCAACTAGTCATCCACGTCATATATTGTGACATGTAAGCGCAATCTCATATCCACGTCATCTAGCTACATCACTTGCAAAAACCAGATCAAGTAGTCTGAAATTTAATTTGACTTAACCCAAAATCAAAACTAAGAACCCTCTTTTCTAAGTTCAAAACAATTACCAAGAACCCTAATTAATTTCTTCCCCAAATCACACATTAGAAACCCTAATTTGTCTGCATCACTGCCCACACTAATCACAAGAACCTTAATTTGACGAATTCACAATTTCTCCAAACTACACACCAAGAAATCTAATTTTTCAAATTTAGTTCTTCCCCAATTGATCACCAAAAACCCTAATTTTTCATGCCCATATCTCTTTTGTATGTATATATATCCTTAACCATGAATATATAATTACACTATTATATATTCACCAAAAAACAACTCCACACCCACTACCCTCTCCCGCCACCAACGGATACGCGACCGCAAATCAGCGAATTATTCAATGACGAAGAAGAAGCTAGTTCGAGAGGAGATTTACGTTAACAAACAAGCTTAGAGTGTCTTTTTCACGATTTGTTCTGTAATGATTTCTTAGACTATCAAAATAAGGGTTTGATTGAGGTGAGAATCAGCCTCCAACATACCTATTCCACCGTTGATTTTGTTGATTTGATGCGTTGTGTGGTGGTGGAGAGTGAAGGTAGCAGTGGAGGTTCAAGAGGAAGAAGAGAAATTTGTGGGTTCTGTGTGTGTATTACTATGTATTATGTACATGAGTTTTGTGGGTATCATTATTTGGATTCGAGGGGAAATGGGTGGGTTTAATTGTACCCAACAGAGGTTAACGGATCTGCCATGTAGGATTCCACATCATCCTTCCGTTAGTCATTTTAACGGGAGTAGCGGAAAAATCCTAATTGAAATGTTTTGGTTGTTCAAGTGTTTGACTGAAAGCTTTTTTGGGTTTGTGACCCAATTGAAAGTTTCAATATAGTACAGTGACGAAATAGCTCATTAACCCTCCGGAAAATTAATTTTGGGAAAATATTTTCGATATTGGACTATCAAGAAAAATTGTGAGAAAATGTACAATTTCAAAAATATACATTTTTCAAACGAATTTTTCACCTGACCAAACAAACGCAGGAAAATATTTTCCAGATTTTCTGAATTTTTCCTGCTTTTGTTTGATAGAAAATATTTCCCTGAAGCAAGACAAATGCTGGAAATTCCATCAAACAAATGGAGCCTTGAACTATTATTCTTCATATAGGGTCATAGATTTCAGTAGCGATGCGGGATACCATCGTACTAGGTTACATGAAGTTTTTTGATAGAATAACAAATTGACAGCAGCAAACAACATTTAAACAGTTAAGAGATTTGCATGGGCAGAGAAGGCCATCTCCAGGCATAGAAGTACAGGTAGAGATTTTAAAAGTTCAGTGATACGCGACTACATTATTAATCGCTCACATTATTTGTAAACGTATAAATAAATATTGAGGTTGCTATGTACAGACGTACAGTATACCACTAGTCTGATATCCAAACAGCAGTAACTTTTCATTACAGTCCTAAGAAAATATTTTAATATTTAAAGATATAGAAATATAGATGCAATTCCCTGAATTGCCGATTCATGAACATATACATTTATACATAGAATCTTTCAGCCACTAATGAGAAGGAAATGACACTAGAACTTGCTTGATCTTTCTAAGTAGAACAGGAGATGAACTTACGTGGATGTCATGTATTCTTCATGAAAAAAGTAATCAAGGATGTACAACTGAAAAGACAGGTGAAGTGATAGAAACGTCAAAAAAAAGTCAGTATCCATAAGACCCATTATAGATCATATTAATCAAGGAAAGTATATCATTGCAGATTACCAGACAGAATAATTGATAAAGAATCATTGACTGGCTCAAACTGCTGTGTTCGAGACATTTTCCAAGAACTGAGAGGTTGATAAGTAGCCATCCCATCATCCCAGCTCGAACAAAGAAGAATCTACAAACGGAGAATGTCATTGTTGTAACAAATACCATTTCACCTCATCCTAGCTATTAACGCAAATCGCAAAAAAAAAATAATAATAATAATTTAATAGAAACGAGCATTTTGAGCACAGGGCCAAAGAGAAAAATAACTGAAAACTTCTGATGACACAGAGGGAAGTAGAAAGAAAACACCAAATATTGGCAGAAAGACACTAGGGTAATTACTACATAGTAGAACTAGTTATTGCCTTATTGGTACTTACCTGTAATAACCAACACATTCATAAAGAAAATATTTTCGGAAAAACAAACAAGCATGAATATGATAAAGATTGTTACATACTTGAGGTCAATGCCCATAAAATGAGGATTCAGTTGTATCCCAAGCCACCTACAAAATGAACATATTTTAAATAAAAATGAATTTGCGCAGTCAGGCATATTGAAATGAATAGACCAGGAATAGTGATATATCCTCCAACACAATGCATTAAACATTTGAACATAGGAAGAGCAACCGGATATGCAAGTATAGAATTCAGATATTTGGAGAATGAATCAACTATATAATTAGTTTTAATTATCAGTTACTAAAATAGCGTCTGCATATAAGAATGTACAGATTTTACAAGGCTGCATCAGAAAATTTACATAACCTTTCCTTGACATGTACTGTGGATAAAAATGACTTCTTGGTGGATGCAGACAGCCATATAAAAATTTGATGCTACACAAACTTTTCTCCTATTAGTATAATTAAATTAATAACTGCAAACGACTGCTAGCTATTTCTGTTGTCTCTTTCTTTAGTGGCAGTTGAAACTGGGCTCTTTATATAGAATAAGAATACAGATTACAGATTCTTCAAAGTCACAAGGCAACAATGTAAAGGCAACAATCCAAGATCATCACCGAGTCAGTCAGATTGAAAGGACTCACACCCATATTATCTGGGCCCCCGAGTACAAACAATTAAAGGACTTCCAAATACATTATAGATATTGGCATCATAATGGATAAGATAGAAATAATAATGTTGATAAAGTTGGAGAAATCAAAATCATACAGACGACATTAAATAATCTGATGCATAACTGTGTACTAAGAAACTACAACATTCCATAATCCTTGCAGTTTAATTTATTAAGAGTCTCTAGGTTTTGTTAATTTTTTTTTAAAAAAGTGGTCTGTGCCTCTATGGATGTTGAACACAGGAAAAAAAAATGTTGCCTGTGAAGAGGTAAGATCTTATCATTGAATGGCAACTTTTCTTGTTTTTGAAATGCCAATCTGATGGATATAGGGAAAGAAAACATAATAAAAAATTTCTTCTATCCTTTGAATTTAGCATTAAACCTTATCCTGTCTTGTTTTCCATATTGAAACTGGAATGAAGGCCAAATGAGAGCCTTGTAGAGCTATATGATGCAGGAAATTTAAAAGATAAAAATAATGAAAGCAGAATAAGAGATAGTACCAGTCATTGATTTTGTTTTTTGTGACGTAAGGTTTCAGGGATGAACTCTGACTAGAAGAACTGCTACCGACTGCACAAAGTAATGATGTCACCTGGAATTAGAAGATAATAAAATTAAGACAATGCAGAACACTGATATGGTCAAATAAGCATAATGAATTAATACTCACAAGGACACTAAATATAAAAGTTGTCGACAGAAGTTCAAGTCCTCTATCTGCTATGACCTGCAAGTATCACATATATTTGAATGCACCAATAAGAAACTCAAACTATGAGAGTTTGCATCAAAGTAAACATTTGTGAGGAAATACTGAAAATCTAATAAACAGAATATTATTATTCCATGAATTGACTATTAACACAGAGACGGGGAATGCAAACAGTTGGTTAGCACTGAAAAAAGGAGGAGGTCAATTATTGGTTCATAAAATCATCCTTGTAAACAAAATACCAGAAACCCATCCTTTTAAGTCATAACACACACACACCTCTCTCTCCCCCTCCCTCTCATTTATCCAGAAGTGGCAACACTGTTCATTAAGTAACAATACGACCATGTTTATTCAATATATATAGTGATGCAAAGAATATAAAAAAAGTACCAACATTCACAACTCAAGTCTCAAAATTTTGAACAATCATGAAATATCTCAATCCATTGACACCCATCCCCTTGTGACACCAGCAATCAGAAAAACCGAATCTAGTTCATCCATCTTTACAAAACAATAATGTCAGTCCCAAAATGACTTGACCAATCAATAAAACTACCCGGAAACTAAAAAACACATGATAATTAAGTTAATTAACACTAGTAAAATACAATCAATCGAGAATCCTCCAATGTCATATAAAACATTCAAAACATTCAAAACATATTTAATTTTGTCAAACAGATGCATTATACACGAAACAGATAATACATACAGCGGGAGATACGAAATCCACCGAAACTCCAAGTCCAAGTAGAGCTACTAGCAGCACAAGAGAGGCCAATCCTGAAAAACAAAAGAAAGTGTCAGAGACAAATAATCAAACACCTGGAGTGCATTAATTAGAATGCAACAAGAAATAATAGAATGTAACCATTGCAACGGTAGTGGAGACGAGAGGCGTCGGGTAAAGTGACTCCGGGAATGAGATTTCCAGGTAAAACAGATCCAGCTAATCTCAAGTAAGTGAAGAATATTAGTAGCAAACCAGCCTGTTGGTAGATTTAGTTAAATAGAATGTATGTGAGGATTAAGAAGAAAAATGTAAAGATTAAGTTATAGTTGGGGTACTAACAGAGTTCCAAGACGGCATCAACGATATGAGAAGATGATTGAGATCCATCTTGCGGATTTTATTTTGTTGGTTTCGCTTCAAGACTGGTGTCAACTGCTAGACCGCGGTCCTATTTCACCATTTTTTTCCTTGCTATCCGATTTATTACGGCTGGCCTATAACCCGTGCAAGACACGGTTGCACGGATTAGTATTAAAAAATAATAAATTAAAAAAATTAATAGGAATGAAAAATATTAAAATAAAAGTAAAAAATAATATGATAAATTATAAAATGAGAAATTTAAATATTAATTGAAACATAAAATATATAAAAAAATGTAATTGCCCTTGATATTTTTAGAAGTGTTTTATTTATATTAATTGTATTTATTAAAAAAATACTTTAACATGTTAAAATAAGTAAATTTCTTAATAAGAACAAATAGAAAAGGTAAAATGTTTTAATTAAAAAAAAGGTACATGCCCGTAATATTTTTTGAAGTGTTTTAATTATATTAATTGTATTTGTTAACAAAATACGTTCACTTGTTAAAATAGGTAAAAAAAATTAAATAATTAAAAGAATTAAAATAGGTTTTAAAATATATGAGTAATTTTATTAAAACATGTTAATTTTTCTATTTGTCTTAATTACACTTTTTTCTAACAAAATCTACTCATTTTTCAAAAATATCACGGGCAATTACCTTTAAATTTAAATATATTACTTTTTATATTTGTTCTCACTAAAATATTTTTTCCCCAAAAATATGAGGTGCAACCCTTAATTATTTATTTTATTAAAAATTATTTTAATAATTTTAACTATTTAAAAAAGTTTACTTATTTTAACATGCCAGCGTATTTTTTTAACAAACACAATTAATTTACTTAAAACACTTCTAAAAATATCACGGCAATTACTTTTTCTTTTAATTAAAACATGTTAGCTTTTCTATTTGTCATTATTATCAATATTATTTTAATAAATAATAAAATTATATTAATAATTCCCCATCTGTATTCTTTATCTATTTTTTCTAGGTACCAATTAATATTTAAGTTTTTCATTTTATAATTTAACATATTGATTTTTATTCTTTATTTAGTATTTTTCGTTCTCATTAATGTTTTTAATTTGTCATTTTCTAATCTATTTTGATGGTTCGTTGCACGGCTTGTAGGCTAAGGTTGTAGGCTAGTAGTCTATTATTTTAAATCGGCGACGCGTTAGCTACCAATTGAGACAGATTTAAAATAGTTATATATTGATAAATTGAGGAATTTATTATTTTAAAATGGTTTTTCCACTTTTAAAATTTTAACATTGTTTAAAGCAAACAATAATGTAACTATTAATCTATATAATAAAAGTAATATGTATGTAAATAAATGAATAACAAATTGTTATTAAAATTGTGTTATAAACTTTATACTTGAAATTGAATTATTAATATCGTATTTAATGTAAAATAGTAATCAAATTGTTTGATTAATAAATATTTATGAAACTTTAATTATAAATATGATTATATAATTGTGAATAATTTAAAATAAAAAGTGATTTATTAACAATTTTTTTTGTGACTAAAACAAATATGTAATACGTGGATATTTTAAATCAAGTAATTACTGGATTTAAATTAGAATTGTCAACTAATCATGATTACTAAAATAGGATGAGAATGATAAATAAGAAAAAAAATTGTAATATGTTTAGTCTAAAAGTTAGGAGTGGTTTTTCATTGGCCTTAAAATAATTAATATTTTCTGAATGGTGAAGTATATAACATCTAGACTCAAGCATTATAATGAAGGATTACAATAATTTTTATAATCCAAAAAATAAAATCAACTGTTTCAAGTATATATTAATGTATTAAGTTACAATTTCTTTAATGTTTTTTATCATAATTGATTAACATCGAATTTTTTAATTACAATAAATAATATATGGGGTAATTAGCCTCACATCTATATAAAAACTTGAAATTATGATCTTTAACAATTAAATAAACAAAAACATAAATTATAGATTAAAATTATAAAAGCTATACATGTAAAATATTTCCAAAAGTTGTAAAATATTTTCTAGAGTGGTAATCAAAATGTAGCTAGTTCCCGCTCACATAATTAAAAAATTAGCAGCTTATAATTGGGCCGCGCAAAATAAAACGAAAACTCATTCTTTATTGCTGCCCTACATGACGTGTTAGGATGAGGAAAAATCTGATAATTCGAAGTCAATTCAAAAAGTTAAATTGAATTAAACGTGAAATTGATGAAAATCTGAAACAAAAACCTAATCCAATTTGAACCAATAAAATTATTTGATAACTGTTTCAATTTTATTCTTTCCGCTAAATTGAAAAATCAGATCGTCTATAAAAATATTATGTATATAATAGTACATATTTAACTAATTTACTGGACCATACCGAAACATTGAAAATTTTGGTTTTCCGCCATTTATTTTATTTAATAAATAATAAAATCATATAAAAATAGTAACTATCTTATTGCCTTTTATAATTAAAACACTTTTTACTAACAAAATCTACTTCTTTCCAAAAATATCACGAATAATTACATTTAAATTAAAACATATTATCTTTTAAATATATTATATATTATCTTTTATATATTATCTTTCAAATATCACGGATAATTACATATTTTACTTATTTTTTTATATTTTTTAAAGATAATTAAGGGTAATTAAGTAAAAACATGAAGTAAAAGATAATATTATCTTTTATTTCGTGTTTTTACTTAATTATCCTTACTTATTTTTTTTAAAAAATATTAAATAACAATAACATGAAATAATAATTACCTTTTTTGCTAAAACATATTAATTTTCTATTTTTTTTAACAAAATCTTCTCCTTTTCCAAAAATATCATGGACAATTACCATTTTCAACTAAAACATATTACCTATAATTTATTAATGGGAATAGGTAACTGAAAAATAAAACTTTCCCAAATTTTGATTATATTATTAATTTATTAATTAGAAAAAGTATCGAAAACCAAAAACCAAAAACCAAAATTTTCAATGTTTATCTTTTACTTCGTGTTTTTACTTAATTACCCTTACTTATCTTTAATAAAAAAAATATTAAATAACAATAACATTAAATAATAATTACCTTTTTTTCTAAAACATATTACTTTTCTATTTTTTCTAACAAAATCTTCTCCTTTTCCAAAAATATCACAATTATCATTTTCAACTAAAACATATTACCTATAATTTATTAATGAGAATATGTAACTAAAAAATAAAAATTTCCCAAATTTTGATTATATTATTAATTTACTAATTAGAAAAAGTATCGAAAACCAAAAATTAACTGAAAACCGAAAACATCTACTTCTTTCCAAAAATATCACGAATAATTACATTTAAATTAAAACATATTATCTTTTAAATATATTATACATTATCTTTTATATATTATCTTTCAAATATCACAAATAATTACATATTTTACTTATTTTTTTATATTTTTTTAAAGATAATTAAGGGTAATTAAGTAAAAACACAAAGTAAAAGATAATATTATCTTTTATTTCGTGTTTTTACTTAATTACCCTTACTTATTTTTTTTAAAAAAATATTAAATAACAATAACATTAAATAATAATTACCTTTTTGCTAAAACATATTAATTTTCTATTTTTTTCTAACCAAATCTTATCCTTTTCCAAAAATATCCTGGGCAATTATCATTTTCAACTAAAACATATTACCTATAATTTATTAATGAGAATAGGTAACTCACAAATAAACTTTCCCGAATTTTGATTATATTATTAATTTATTAATTAGAAAAAGTACCAAAAACAAAAAACTAACCGAAAATCGAAAACCGAAAACCAAAATTTTCAATATTTATCTTTTAATTCATGTTTTTACTTAATTAGCCTTACTTGTCTTTAATAAAAAAATATTAAATAACAATAACATTAAATAATAATTACTGTTTTTGCTAAAACATATTACTTTTCTATTTTTTCTAACAAAATCTTCTCCTTTTCCAAAAATATCATGGACCATTACCATTTTCAACTAAAACATATTACCTATAATTTATTAATGAGAATAGGTAACTAAAAAATAAAATTTTCCTAAATTTTGATTATATTATTAATTTATTAATTAGAAAAAGTACCGAAAACCAAAAACTAACTGAAAACCGAAAACCGAAAACCAAAACTTTCAATGTTTCGATTTTAATAATATAGTATAGATGCAAAATTTCATAATTTTCAGACTAACTACAGTTTTTGCACAAAATAATTTGTTTTTTTTTTAAATTTTTTTACGGCTCAACTTTTATTTTTATTTTAAAAAAAACAATTCTTTTGTATATTTTGACATTTTTGAACAAGAATATTATATATATATATATATATTAATTTAACTAAATTATACTCTTAAAATACTCAACCGATTTTGAGATTATTTATTATATAACTATTTTACATGATTATTAGGCACTATTACCGAAGAAAAATAAAAAAAAAGTAAAAAATAAATTCTTGAGTAAGTTTGAAATATTAAAGATTAAAAATATAATGAGTTTATCATTAATTATCATATTAGATTGTTCAACTGTCATATGTCAAACTTATTGAAAAATTGGATTTTTACATCTTTCAATTTCTTTTGTTTTTATAGTACATGTACCTAAAAATCATGTACAATAATTATACAATAAAACAATCTCAAATACAGTTGGGTACTCTATAAGTAAACTTTAGTTAAATTATTTTAAATAATAATTTGATTAATAAAATGTCAATATCTATAAAATAATCATTTTCTTGCAAAATAAAAAAAGAAGTTAAGCCATCAAAAAATATTAATAAAAACTAATAAGTCAATCCATTAATGTATGTTATTTGACGGAATGCGATCGTCTATTAAACACATAATATTTTGATAAATAAAATGTCAACAATTATAATAGAATCGTTTTTGTGCAAAAATATAATATTTGAGGTCATCAAATTGCAATTAAATCTAATTTTAAAACATAACTGCTAACTGCAATAACTAATAATTATTACCATATCTCTAATATATTTCCACGTAAAATTGACTATAGATAATATATTAATGTATTTATTAAAGAGATTTATTCAAGAGCTTAATTTTCTAATACATCAAATAAGAATTTGTCATTTTCAATACATTCAATAGTTTTTTACCTTTAATTTTTATTCGTCCATTTGTAATCTTCAATTTTAATTTTTAACTTTATATTAAATATTAAAGTAAATTTTAATCAAGTATTATTTTATTTGGAAAATTTCTAAAAAAAATTACTCAAGTTTTTCGATTAAAAATAAAATTAGCTATTAGTGAAAAAAACGCGAAAATACTTTCTTATATTCTAATACCGTCGTAAATACTTTTTAACTTAATGTTTTAGACTTGTCACGTGACATGATCTTGTATTCTAATAATTCTAAAAAACTTAATCAATTTCGTGTTTTTATTTTTCAATAAACTCTCACTTTTAACAGTTCTAATCTTAGAATTTGTGTACATATATAGGTCGTTTCAAAAGAAAATCTTGTTATATTGATTTATAATTATTTTGGTTAAAAGAAAATTTAATATTCTTGTTTATAATGTTAAATGTTTTAAGTACAAAAAATATTCTAGATAAAAAAACATGTTTTACATTGTTTTTGTTCTGGACTTTTCCCAATTGATGTTGTCCTCTTACAAAATACTAGTATGGTAGTCCGTATTCTAATTCGTTTAATTTCTTTCACAAATTATTATAGAATAGATCATATTTTCCTTTCAATATAATTTATCTGCCCCAATTTATTTAAGGTCGGTAATTGATGACCGTTTTAATTTTAAAATATTAACAAACTCTAAATCTTGATCACAGTATATACTTTCTAAAGTGACATCCTTGAAAATATAAAAAATTAAAGATACAAAAGGGGTTTATATATTAATACTGATTATCACTTGAGACCAAGATTTTCTATCACTACAGAGAGATAATATTTTGGAGACTGTTAACGGAGGAATTTGGTATTAACAAAGTTTGAGGTTAATCGCCGGAATCAAGATCTATAGTGGTTCTTTGCCGGAAAGTCGCCGGAGTATGGTGGTTGTGATGAATTGGGGCTGAGATTGTAAGGGTTTTTGTGGTGGTGGCTCGCTGAGATTTTCGCTTCCAACCCCTTACAATGTGCCTACGTACCTCGTATTTATAGGGGATCAAACCCTACGTAGTTCTTGGGGAGAAAGTAACCTATATAGGTTTCTGATTTCCGAGGCCCACTAGGATACCTAATCCATCTTCTGGAATTGGTCTTCGACTCGCTTTAGGAATGTCCAACGATAAGACCTAGTCACAAAGGCCCAAGGCTCAACTACAGTCTAGGGACTTTACGGATACGGCATCGACCCAACTTAGGAGCCGACACTGACCGCTACCAGATGTCTCCCTGACCAAAGTAGTTGCAGGTATAGCCATGACTTATCCCAAATGTCAGATGCATCCTTGTCCCCCGAATGAGAAGCACCCATCAGATAGCAGGACAAGTGATCCCAAGCATTTTGGTGCAAAGTGCAGGATTACTCCAAAGTTCCCCAATGAAGACGCGCCCATTGAGTACAGGAACAGAGCTCCCAAAGCACACACCAAGATTCACCCCACATCCCCAATGAGGACGCACCCATTGAATACATGAGGAGGCCTTCAGTACACATGCATACCCCTGGAGGCCTTCAATCACGGACATCCCCCTCCTAGGGCACATCCTAGGAGGGAATTCTTCAATCATCAGGCAAACCCCTGGAGGCCTTCAACAACGGACATCCCTCCCTTAGGACGCATCCTAAGGGAGAAGTCTTCAATACCATGTCAATTCCATATCAACGTAGTTATTCTTCAATATCAAGTCATCACTTCGTACCATGAGGGTGCGCCCTCTAGGGGTGGACGACCAGTGGGCGCGCCCTTTCCCCTATTAAGGGCAAGCCCTAAGCTTCCTTATGTTAGTCTAATCCCTAATTGCATCTTGGATATCTCCAATTAATTATTACTTGACCTGAATCTACCCTAAAAATCCGATACCGAATTTTGGCTATAACAGAGACTATTAATCTAAATGATTTTTATTGTATCATATTTGTAGCAGTACTCGTTGAGTGTAAGAAGAATGACTGACAAAAGTAATATATAGGATTAATCGTTAAATGCCAAGTATTATCACAATAATAGTGTGATCTTTAGTCTATTTTTCAACAGTAATTTTCAAATATCACGATAGTAATATGTTATGCAGTCTTGTTTTTAGTAGTACAACAAACCCGTAGTAAGAGATAGGTGGATCATTACATATATGACAAAAAATGCATTATGATTACAAGTAAAAAAAACTGTATTAGCATCAGGAGAAATCAACTAATATGTATCTATACAAACTTATATGCATTATGGTGCAGGAACATCTATTTTTTAGTATAGTCTTAGAATATGAATAATCGATCATTAGATCTTAGAAAGTTATATATTATCTAGCGTCTCATTGTTGAATATAAGCATCATTAATATAACTGCACATTGTACCCATTAAAATTACAAGTTTAGTATATAATATATTTTATAATACTCAATTATAACTGAACTATGTATTTTATTCATTTATTTTACCGATAACCGATATAGAGTCTAAATCTCACATGTCAATATTTTCTGATTTATCTTTTTTCACTTAGGTTTATAATTTTCTAGTATCAATCCTATTAGGGGTTCATCTGATATTGATGTTGCATACCACAACTGCAGTTATTTTTTTTTTTGCTCAAAAGCTTGTTCGAAATTGTTCAGTAAATCTAAAAGTTGCTTTTCAATAACACTTTTGATCAAAAATCTACTTTTAGGAATAACAGGTCCCTCCATATATTTTACAACATCAGCTTTTTCGAACATTAATATCGGATTAAGGTATCAAACTCCAATAAACACATTTTAAGTAATTTTAATATAATTGTACTTAACATAAAATAGATTAAGTGGCTGTGAATTTAATCATATTTATTTTAACAGTCATAAATTCAATTCCCGATACAATCAAGAAATCATGTTGCATTTTTGTATTTTGTGTACCATATGTCCAAATTCGACAACTAATAAATTCATACCGTCTTATATGTCACTTAAATTCATGTCTTTTTTCGTGACATATTATGATATCAAGAAAAATATTATAATATTATAATTTGATAATAATATTATTGTAAATTCAAATAAAAATAATTGTTATTAATAATTTATTTGATTTAATAATTTTTAAGAGATTTTTTAATATAAATGTACTTAATATAAAATAGCACATTCATATCAACTAAATAAGATATAATTTTGATTAAGTGGTTGTGAACTTAATTACATTACTGAGTTCAGAAATATATTTTCCATGATAAGACTAATGAATCATGTCCCATTTCCGTATTTTATTTACCAGAATCCTAAATTTGATACTAAATATATTGATGTATTCTCGTGTACGACGTGCTTTCGTGTCATTGTCATTGTCACACGCATACTGCAAAGAAAAATATTTTAAGAATATAGTTTCGTAAAATATTACCATACATGTATTAAAAGTCCAAATTTGACATTAAATAAATTCATGTAATCTATTATATCACGTGAATTAGCCATGTATTTTGATAATACGAAGATTTTTTTTAATATTATAATTTCATAAAAGTGTCATTATGATTTCATAAAAATATATTTTTTTTAATAATATATTGATTTTATAGGTATTAAACCTTATCTATCACAACAAAGTTCAATTTTTAAAATTTGATACATAAAATTTAATACATAAAATTTAATAATACAATTTAATACAAAGTTCACTTTCATATAATAAATTTTCAGTTATATATATATATATATATATATATATATATATATATATATTTCTTATTAACAAATAATTTATACAAATATATTTATTTTGTCTCGTTTACTTTTAAACACGGTGTGGATATTTCATGTAGTTTCTTATACCCAAATTCCAAATCTAAATATTAAATTATTTATCGTATTGGTTTCAAGTACAAAAATTGTCGGGTTCAGGCAAGAATAATGAAATAATAAATAATTTAAATAAATATATTTATGTTCTTTCATACACTTTTAACACAGTATACATATTTTATATAATCTCATATATCGAAAAGCCAAATCCAAAAATTAATTTTTTTTATCATGTAGGTGTCGAGTACAAACATTGTTGGATTTAGGCAAAAGTAACGATATATATGATATGAATAATCTCATTCATAATATTATACTCAAAGCCAACTATATATTTTATGATTTTACCTTAAATATTGAACACATGTACGATGTGTTGAATGAGTTTCAAAACTGTACCAAGTGGGCTTATAACATGAAATAAGTTTTAAAATAAAGTTTAAATAACATATATATATTAAGAGTTATTTAGGTATAGGGTAGATGAGCTTCAAAATTGAATCAAATGGGCTCCTAGCATGTTGGTTGAGATGGAAGCATAAAACACCTTTGCACCTAAAGGTCATGGGTTCGATCCTTGGCACCAAATAATATTTTAGTATATTTTTACATTATGGTTTGGTCATCAGGGGCAAATTTGTCATTACAAAAATATCATTTTTGATATTTTACTATATTTTTAGCAAGCTAGGATACTTAATTTTATCCATTCTAGCAAGCTACAACTGTGTATTACAATAACTCTATGGTGCAGGTTATAATTGTATATTTATATAGGTGTTAGCACACTATCAATACATGTACACATCATGATAACACGCTGACGAGCTCCGCCCAGAAAGAGTTGGAGACTGAGTCAAATTCCACAAAAGCTGTTGATCATTTAAGATTTGAATCTGTAAGGACTCTAATACATATAGAAATGTAATATACATTATTACAACTCTGTTTTATTCAAAACTCTTTAGCCAAAACAGTCCCACGTTTATAGGAGTTTGTATTTCAAATGTTTTATCTTTTTTCAACAGACTTCCTATACGTTGTTTTTATTTACGTTAGAACTGAAGGTTGTTTTTCTTAAAACGATTTCATCTCCTACCTTTTAGTTTCTGAACGTTTGTTTTATGAACGTTAAAGTACGAATTGAATTAACAAATTAAACGTGAGAATCGAATTCAAGACCGTTGTGATTTGTAGATACAATCCGAACGTTGAGATGTTCATTATATATACTCGTGCTTCTTACTTTTTGGTTAACTGTTGAAAACAACAAGAACACAAGATACAACTCGGTTTTATTTTGAAAATCTTTTTACTTTGAGCTCTAGTTATTTATATATGTATCTCTCTATATTGAGTTCAAAGTTTAAGTTGTAAACTCTCTGTTGAATTGTATTGTTCAATTGTATTTGTTGTTGCTGGATAGTTGAGCTTCGAAACAAGGGTTTAGGGAACTAGTTTTGTTAGATGAGATTATACTTGGGTTAGTATAGATCTTAGAGAACAATTTGGTTCAGGGAACATGGGTTTCGGTAAGCTGCTATCAGTGATAGGGAGAAAGGGAGATATATTATCAATCTTGTAATTGTAACTTTTCAGTGATTAATATTATATTCTCTTACTAGGTTGGTAAGGGACCAGGATGTAGACCATAGGGGTATATGGGTCGAACCTGGCTAAAATCCTTGGTGTTCTTATTTACTGCTTTACATTTCTGCACTACATTGCATATCTTAGCTCGCTCATAGTCTATATTGCATTGATCTTAGCAAATTAACAGTTTAACAGTTTAATTATTTGGTAAAGTTTAAAATCGAACATAGTTGGCCATAACACCTATTCACCCCTCCTCTAGGTGTGCATTTTCATTTGGTATCAGTGTTATATTTGACATATTTTGTCAAATAAGATAAAGGAAGTAAATATATAAATTAATATATTTAGAAAGTTATTATGTGGATTAATTATTTGTAAGTTTCAAATAATGACGTTATAACATTGAATTATACTTAATTGGGTGGTTACATATTAGGAGTGAAGGGGTGTAAGAAGGCCTATACATAGTGGTTGTATCCAAAGAAGAGGTTACTCTAGAAAAAGAAAATGGAAAACTTGTTCCATACACACCCGGAACTCCTAAAAATGCTTTTCTCTTAACCCTTTTTAATCTCTCTAAATACAACATTGGTATCAGAGCTTCGACTATTTCTTGATCTAGTTCACGACTGTTCTTCAATTTGTTGGTCTCTTCATGAGTTCACGCTTCATCAATATCTTCGGGTTTCAGCTTGGTTTTCTACACATCAACCTATATCCTTGATATACTATTACAATAGAATATTTTAATATCACTTTTGGTAAATCATGATATTAGTTTTTGTGGCTTACCACGTGCTTACCTTTTTGTGGCTATTAGACTTGATTTTTCCATGTTTATAATCTCAAGCTAATGACTATGCATGTTCAACGATTTGTTTTTTTTATACATTGTGTCTTGGATCTATTAATTTTTTCATACACCTTGTTTTTATTATTTAAATTGGTTCCTTGTTAGGTAGTAAATTTGTATGATGTTATTGTTTTTCCGTGAATATGTAAGCTATCCATTTTGACTTATATTATATTGTTAGCTTCTAGTTTATCTTGTTTCTTGTAAGTACTATAGGGTGCCAGTCATTTTTATGCTATTTAATATTATCATGTCTAACTGTTACATGATTACATATTGATTCATCGTCTTCGTTGAGTGGGATTCAGTGTATAGCTTTTGTGCATACTAGTTTTGTCTAATATTGCGCTCTTCTTATTCTTCTATACCAATGTGACAAATTTATTAAATTTTACTTTGCATATTTTTGTTATGCATATATGATGTTTAGTTTGTAGTGTTTTCCGTGAACTGTATTATTAGTGTCTACATATTTATTGTTTTATATGTTGGTACTATTATTGTTCTCTTAAGCATCTTATAATAATTTTTTTTGTTTAATAGGAAAACAATATTACCATGCAATTTACTTTTGGCAGGTTCAGTTTTGATAAGCCGGGTGCTTATGTGTAGTTTTTGCATGATAGTCTCATTTATGAATATTTGTCGTAATAATAATATTTTAATTTGGTTGATAGTTTAAAGTGATAAATTTATTAATTCGGGAAAATTGTTTGATATTATTTTTTATGTTAAACTAGAGGAAATTTTTAGTAGTGGTCGGAATAGAGAGCAAGTTCAACATCGGTTTGTTGGTGTAGTTGAAAATAATATTTTTTGGGAAATGGTACCGGCCTAGATGTAGTAGGACTCGGTACATATATATTGGATCTTAGGAACAATATACTAGTTCTAAAAAATGTGTTATTTGTTCCTGGAATAAGGCGTAATATTATTTCAGTCCTTGCCTTGACTAAAAATGGTCTAGAAGTGCGGTTTTGTGATAATAAATTTTTTAATCGAAAAGGATAATGAAATGGTTTTCGTAGGCATGTATGAGCCTGAAATGTTTTTCGATTGTGACCAAGATCGAGAATCATGAAGTGAATTTGAATATTGATAATGAGCCATTGAATGTGGTTGAATAAAAGAGATCGAGAAATTCACCAAAGTGAAAAAATGACTATTTTGTATATAATAGTGAAATATCGTATTTTATTTGAGGACATGGTTTTAGGAATCAAATTGGATTCAGAATTTATATAAGTGATGAAATTGCAAGAAATTGGCTCACAGATAAAAGCCATAAAAATGAAATTGAGTTTGTAGTATAGAAACAAATGTGAGAGTTTTGTGTTCTTCCTAAACATAGAAAATTCACAGGTTGTAAGTGAATTTTGGAGAGAAAATATAAGACTAATGGGTCTGTTTTTATATTTGAGATTTTCTCATTTGAAAAAGTTCATGCAAAGGAATACAGAAATATTTTGTCGAGAGTGAATTAGACAAATATGTCTGCACTTTGAAAAGTGGGAGTTAGTGAACTTAGTAGTAAATTTGAGATTGAAAACATGGGTGGAATAATACGTGTCTAGGAAATCCGAACTAAGGGATAAAAATACTAGAATGTTGAATTTGAATTTTGAGAAGTATTCTGTTTTTTTTGTAAAGTTGCTTAGTCATTTTAGGATGCAGAATTGCAGTCCGGCGCCAACCCTATTAGTAATGGGAAACCGATTAATACAGAAAGGGAACCACTAAATGTATTATGCGCAAGCAATTTTTAGTTAATTTGTAAGTGGATTGTGAAGCAATATTTCCTTGAGCCTAGTGATAGGCTGCAAAGAAGATCATGATCATGTACTTAAAGAGCACGCTGTGTAATAAATTGATGAATCATGCAGACGTGCCTAGATCTATTGTTTATTGTGATATAAGTATCGAATGTGATATTGGTAATAAGAATTCAACTTTGGGACACCTATTTGATTTTGGTGGAACTGAAAGGTTGGGAAAGTAAGAAATTGAAATGTGTTGGAGGGCAAAAACGATAAAGTGATGTACATTCTCGCTAGTTATATATTTGTGGAAACATTTGTTAAATTGTTATTTTGATAGAACTTTGGAATATTAAGTTCATGACATAGCTAGAGAATGTTGTTTTAAAGATCAGTGGAAGCACATGTGAACTGAATGAAAGCGATGATCAATAGAAGTATTTGGCAAAGAAATCAAATGACATATGTAAGTTGTGAAAATTTTAAATGCACTATGACGAATATGTCAGAGCTTTGGTATACTCTGATTGTTAAATTGTTATTCTGTAAGTTAAATGCACTAAAAATAATTTTCTCTTAACCATTTTTAATCTCTCTAAATACAACAATCAGAGCTTTGGTATGCTAACATTTCTGTAACAGGAAAAGTATCGATCAAATGGCTGATAATTCTGCAGAAGCAAAGTACGCTAAATCTCTAAGGAAGGTGAAAATTAGCTAGCTAATGAATGAGTTTGGTAATTATAAGCTCAAAGATGGTGAAACTATCAAAGAAAGTCGATCAATATTTCAAGTCATTATCAATTCATTAAAGAGACTTGGCATGAAGATACCTCAAGATGAAATCAACATGAAAGTTCTAAGTGTTGTTCCATTTATATTTGAAGCTAAAGTCACTGCCTTAGAATCTGCTCCAAATATTGATACAATGGATCATCTGGCTGTCTTTGCTGAGCTGGAACAATTTGAAGCCAAAATCCAAGATAGCAAATTGGAAACATATAAAAGCTCCAATTGAAAAGATGAAGAATCTGGCTTTACACTCTACTGTTAGCAAGCTGGAATCAGAGACAGATTCAGTATCAGATGAAGAGTTGGCTCTAATTTCCAGAAAAATCACGAATATGCTGGAAAAGAAGAACAAACTGAAGAAATTGAAAGGGAAAGCTTTTGGTGCAAATAAAGAGTCAAAGGATTCAAAAGATGATACATGCTTTGAGTGTGGCAAGAAAGGACACTTCAAGAGAAACTACTACAAGCTGAAGAACAAGCAAAAGCAGCAAACTGATTCGAAGGACAAAAAGAAATCAAAAGCACTCATGACATGGAGTGATGATGAGGACTTGACTTCAGATGTAGATTCAAGTGATTAGATGGTCAATCTAGCCTTGGTTGGTCTTGATGATGCAGATATTGTTCGAGGAATGACTTAAGATGGACTTGTTGAAAGTGATACCTCATATTCGGATGACAGTAGTAGTAGTGAGGTAAGTTCATTTAATTTTGATATACCTTCTGATACTACAATGTTATATGAACTAATTGTGCAAGACCATAGTAATATATCCATTGTGGAGTTCATGGAATTGAAAAATGAGAACAATGAACTCGAGAAGAAGAATACTTATCTTCAAAAGATCATTTTTGAACTCATGGATGAGAAGAATACTCATGTTAAGAATCATGATGAAATCATTGCTGATCTAAATGCAAAGCTATCACAACTGGAAGGAGTTAACAAAGCTATTATAAGAAGGAATGATGCTTTGATGAAGGAACTTAGTGCGCTGAAATCAGAAATTGAAGCTAGAGATGCTTGTTTGGAGACATTCAAGCTAAGGTAATCAAGCTCAGTAGATGTGTCACAACAAACTGAGAAGATCAAGGAACTAGAAGCTGAAATCAAGAATCTTCAGAAAGGAATGGGAAAGTTTGTTCAAGGAGAATAAGTACTCATATCCATAATGAAACAGACAAAGATTCCGTTGGATAAAGAAGGACTTGGAATGGCTTCTACATCAAAGGACAAGACTCTACAATATGAAGGCAAACAGGGTATACCTTATGATTATGCTATGCCTTGGAGAATTTGCTTCAAATGTGGAAAGAAGGATCACTTGTCAAAGTATTGCAAGGTTCAGAATGCTGAATCTGCAAGCTAGAACAGAAAGACAACTCACAGATAGCAAACGGATGGAACAGGAAGAACAAGAAATCAGGCTCCTAAAGTGGTCCAAAAGTGGATCAAGAAATCTGATTTGAATGTGTTATATGTTTTATCAACTAACCATGTTGGACCCAAACAAATATGGGTACCAAAACATTGAGTTTTTTGTTTTTGTTTTGTAGGTATGACTTATGGTCAAAGTGGATTCAAATAAATGGATTTTGGATAGTGGTTATACAAGGAATATGTGTGGTGACAAAACACAGTTCCTAAGTCTCAAGATGAAGAAGGGTGACAGTGTTACAATTGGTGACAACAAAACTCTTAGAATTCTTGGTAAAGGAACAGTTGGTAATAGTATTATCTCTATTGATAAGGTGCAATATGTTCAAGGTCTTAAATATAATTTGCTTAGTATAAGTCAGTTATATGATAATGGACATACTATTATTTTGATAAGGAGAAATGTACTATTAATGTTGGCACTAACAAAGTCCCCGACCCCTAGTTGCTAGAAGGGAAGGATATATATATATATATTTTGGACTTTGAGATGCAAGAAAAAGGTTGTTGTTTAGCTATTGTTGATACAAATCCAGAACTTTGACATAGAAGGCTAGGACATGCTCACATGGACTTACTCAAAAAGCTATCTTCAAAGAAGCTAGTTCGAGGATTGCCTAATCTAACGTATGTCAAGAAGGAAACATGTTCAGCTTGTCAATTGGGCAAACATATCAGGACTCCTCATAAGTCAAAGAATATGGTATCAACTTCTAAACCTTTAGAGCTTCTTCATTTGGACTTGTTTAGTCTGGAAGCATATAAAAGTATGGGAGGTAAACAATATGCTTTTGTAATAGTAGATGATTATTCTAGATTTACTTGGGTATTGTTTCTTCGTACTAAAGATTGTGCTTTTAGTGAATTTGAGAAGCTAATCAAGTTGCTTGAGAACAAGCTTGAGACAAGCCTTGTAGGTATAAAGAGTGATCGAGGTGGTGAATTCCAAAAGGACTTTATCTCATATTGTGAAGATAAAGGCATATCTCATGAATTCTCTGCTCCCAGAACCCCACATCAAAATGGAGTTGTGGAAATAAAATCAGGTCTTTGCAAGAAATGGCAAGGACACTGCTGCAAGAAAGCAAGCTGCCAAGAAGTTTTTGGGCAGAAGTGGTCAACACAACATGCTATGTTCTTAACAGAGTGCTAATCAGGCCTATACTCAATAAAACTCCATATGAATTGCTGAGGAATAAGAAGCCAAACATTGGTTACTTTAAGGTCTTTGGATCCAGGTGTTTTGTGCTCAAAACTATTGACAAAGATGGTAGATTTGATGCTAAATCTTATGAATCAATACTTTTGGGTTATTCTTTAACAAGTAGAACTTATAGAGTCTATAATGAGTCTAAACATGTTGTTGAAGAATCTATTAATGTTTCATTTCAAGAATCTAATGTTGATCTGTCAAGAGATGAGGAAGTTTTTGCAGAAACAAGTCATGAAAGCGAGCTGCTAAGGACTATTACTGCGTCTCAGCAAGCTGCTAAACAGCCTGATACAACTACAGAAGCTGAAAATCCAACTGAAGCCTCTCCAACAGTTGATGAAACACTTGATAAATTATCAAAGCTCACATTTGAAGGTCCTAGAGGTCAGATGTCACTTGAAAAGATGTCAATCTATGAAGGAGGTGAATCCTCTCCACCACCTAAGAGAATAAGGGTCAATGAAGAAGTCCTAGCTCAACATTCTCTACCAAAGTCAACAAGGACAGTGAAGAACCATCCTCCAGAGTTGATCATTGGTGATTCAGAAGGAATCAAGACACGGAAAGATCAAGCAAACTATTGTGGATTTGCAGCCTTTCTAGCTCAAGAGGAACCAAAGAATGTCAAGGAAGCACTTCTGGATGACAATTGTATCATGGCAATGCAAGAAGAACTCAATCAATTTGAAAGATGTGATGTTTGAGAACTTGTGGAGCTACCTAAGGATGCTTCAATCATTGGTACAAAATGGGTTTTTAAGAACAAAGTTTATGAATTTGGTACGGTTACTAGGAATAAAGCACGACTTGTTACACAATGATACAATCAACATGAAGGAATTGATTTTGATGAGACTTATGCTCCAGTTGCAAGACTAGAATCAATAAGGATGCTTCTTTCATTTGCATTCTTCAAGAAAATCAAGCTACATCAAATGGATGTGAAAAGTGCATTTCTTAATGGGTTCTTAAAGAAAGAAGTCTATGTCAAGCAACCTCCTGGTTTTGAAAGTTTTAAACCATGTTTTTAAGCTGAAGAAGGCACTTTATGGACTTCGGAAAGCTCCTAGATCATGGTGTGAAAGGTTAAGTAAGTTTTTGCTCAAAAATGGATTCATTCGAGGTAAAATCGATCCCACATTATTTATTAAGCATAATGGTACTGATATTTTAGTTGTACAAATATACGTGGATGATATTATCTTTGGATCTACTAATGATTCTATGTGCATGTGGTTTTCTAAATGTATGCATAGTGAATTTGATATGAGTATGATGGGAGAGCTCAATTACTTTCTTGGGCTTCAAATCAAATGAACATCATATGGAATCTATGTACATCAATCAAAGTACGTCAAGAATCTTCTTACAAAGTATGGATATACTAATATCAAGCCAAAATCAACAACAATGAGTCCTGTCAGCAAGCTGAAAACAAATGAACAAGGTATAGATGTTGATGTTCGAAAGTATAGAGGTATGATTGGAAGTTTATTATATCTTACAGCCTCTAGACGTGATATTATGTATAGTGTGTGTGTATGTGCTAGGTTTCAAGCTAATCCAAAAGAGTCTCACTTGAATTCTGTTAAAAGGATATTCAAATATTTGAGTGGAACTATCAATCTTGGGTTATTCTATCCTATCACAAATTCTTTTGATCTTGTTGGGTATAGTGATGCAGATTATGCAGGTTGTCAAACTGATCGCAAAAGTACTAGTGGTGCTTGTGCATTTTTAAGACAGAGTTTGGTGTCTTGGTTAAACAAGAAGCAAACTTTTGTTGCTCTATCCACAGCTGAAGGGGAGTACTTAGAAGCTGGTAGCTGTTGCTTTCAGATTTTATGGATGATTCAAACACTTAGAGACTTTGTCATTAAGTGTGAAAAGATTCTAATATATTATGACAACACTAGCACTATCAACATCTCAAAGAATCCAGTCAATCACTCAAGAACGAAGCATATTGATGTTCAACATAATTTCCTGAGAGGCAATGTTCTAAAAGGAAAGATCGAGCTATTATTTATGTCTACAGATCTTCAGCTCGCTGACATCTTCACAAAGCCATTGCCAGAAGAAAGGTTTTGTGTGCTTAGACGTCAACTTGGCATGTGCAATGTCTAGATAGCAAGCTATTACTGGACTATATAGGGTACTATCAGCTCGCTACTATTATTTCACATTTTATTGCATGCTAAATATGTTTGATATATTTTGTATTCAATTTTGCGTTAATTGCTTATTTGTTTAAATTTGAAATTTGAATACTAGATATATGTGTTGATTGTGTGTTTATCTAGTTTATTAAATGCAAAATTTGAATTTTTCTAGGGATTAAATTTTTTCGTTAGATTTTTGTGATATAAATCTATTCATATGTTTGTGCTTAATTGTGTTTCATGATAACTTCTATATTTGAGCGGTATATGTTTGTTTTAAGTGATAGTTATCTTTATCTTGTGGTTAGAATTTTAGGACAAGGGTTATAGTTGTTTATTCCCAAAAGTTCTCCCCTAAAGTCTATCAAAACACTACATATATTTCAATTGGTTTAGAGATCTTACACGTCTCTCAATCAATCAACTAGAGTGTTCGAGGTGTTATCTCTCTCTCTACTCACGATGGCTATCAAGCATTCTTGTAAATATCAACTTCGTAAGAATCAAACTCCGGTTAATCAAGATACTCCAGAGGTGGACTGTGATAATGATTTGATTCCGGACAGTGGTGATGCAGCGGTACAAGATCCCGAATCTAAGAAACTTAAGTTTTCTGTGGCATTTACTTCTCCAGAGTTTGACTTACACTTAAAGACAAACATAATGGGAGTTGTTACTGAGATTCAAAGATTTAAAGATGACCACAAAGGTGTTAGAAAATTATTATTGCATATTTCTGGTTCTAAGGGTTTCATCACAAAGACTACTGGAATAGGTCTTGATACAGATGTTGAGGATGCTACTAATGCAATCAAGGATAATGTTGATATGTATTCTTCAAAGGATTCTCCAACTGAATTAACTTGATCTTTTTGATAGATTAAGGGGGAGAAATTTAGGAGAACCGTATGTTTTTAAGCATGTTATGTTTTCTAAGTACTTGATTGTTTTGTGGTTGTGAACTTGATCATGCTTTTGTGCATGTAATTGCTGGTTTGTGGATTTTTATGGTTTTGGATATTTAATCTAAGTTGATTTGGTTTAATGTTTTATGCTTAGATTTAATTTTTGAATGATCATGTATGCTCATAGTTTATTTTATCACGATTATCAGTTACTAGATATAACATTGTTAACATGGATATCAGATTTAGGGGGAGTTTATTTATTCTCCTAAAATTGTTTGTAATCATAAAAAAGGGGGAGATTGATACTCTCTAAGTTTTGATGATCACAAGTTAGCAAGCTGGGATACTTAATTTTGTCCATTCTAGCAAGCTATAATTGTGTATTACACTAACTCTGTGGTGCAGGTTATAATTGCATATTTATATAGGTGTTAGCATGCTATCAATACAGGTACACATCATGATAGCACGCTGACAAGCACCACCCAGAAAGAGTTGGAGACTGAGTCAAATTCAGCAAAAGCTGGAGATCAGTTAGGATTTGAATCTGTAAGGACTCTAATACATATAGAAACGTAATTTACATTATTAGAGCTCGGTTTTATTCAAAACTCTTTATCCAAAACAGTCCCACGTTTATAGGAGTTTGTATTTCAAATGTTTTATATTTTTTAACAAACTTCTGATACGTTGTTTTTATGTATGTTAGAACTGAAGGTTGTTTTCTTAAAACAATTTCATCTCCTACCTTTTAGTTTCTGAATGTTTGTTTTATGAACGTTAAAGTACGAATTGAATTAACAAATTAAACGTGAGAACCGAATTCAAGACCGTTGTGATTTGTTGATACAATCTGAACGTTGACATGTTCATTATATATACCTGTGGTTCTTACTTTTTGGTTAACCGTTGAAAACAACAAGAACACAAGATACAACTCGGTTTTGTTTTCAAAATTTTTTTACATTGAGCTCTAGTTATTTATATATGTATATATCTATATTTAGTTCATAATTTAAGTTCATAATTTTAGTTTTTCCTAACAAACTCTTCTATAAAAAAATCACGGTAATAACCTTTTTCAGCTAAAACCTCTCATTTTCCAAAAATATCACGGGCAAACCCTTAATTATTTATTTTTAAACATATTTTAATACTTTTAATTACGTGCTATTACCTTTTTCAACTAAAACATGTTATTTTTTATATTTTTCCTTAGTAAACCCCTCCTTTTCAAAAAAATCACGGACAATTAACTTTTTCAACTAAAACACGTTATCTTTTATATTTTTCCTTACTAAAACCCCTCCTTTTCCAAAAATATCACGGATAAATTGTTACTTATTTATTTTAAATTACCCTTTTCAACTAAAACATGTTATTTTTTCTATTTTTCCTTACAACCCGTTTTTTTCCAAAAATATCACGGGTAAACCCTTAATTAATTTATTTTTAAACATATTTTAATACTTTTAATTACGGGCAATTACTTTTTTCAGCTAAAACAGGTTACATTTTCTATTTTTATTTATTAAAACCTCTCTTTTTCCAAAAATATTTATATTATATTAAAAAAACCCGTGCTTCGCACGACTTATAAGCTAGTATATATATATATATATATATATATATATATATATATATACATTCTTAGTAGGTGGACATGAAAATGTTTTGTTGGGTCAGTGGGTCGGGTAGTTTTGTTGTTTCCCAAAAACACACTGCACACATATTTCTCACCTTCCACTTGTTGTCGGGTCAGTGGGTCGAGTAGATTTGTTGTTTCCCAAAAACACACACACCGCACACACCTTCGTCACCTTCCACTTCTTAGTTTGTTTTGCACATGGCATCCCGACTTCAAAGGATTCAAAGAGACTACGCTAAACTATACACTAATTTTTTTTTCCTTTCTACATTTCTTTCTCTTATAGCTTGGATATGTAGTTACTAATCTCATTATTATTATTTCTTTCTAAAAAATAAAATAAATCTCTCTTGTAGTACTTTTCCTGTTGATTTCCCGAACCAAGATGATCTCACGAGAATGGTGATGAATTTCAGCAGTCCGCCAAATTGTAAGAATTCTCTTATATGACTAATTTTCTGTATTTCTCTCTTTTTTTGTTTTTTCCAATTTAGGTAACATTAGGGTTAATAAGCACAACTCATTTCGGTTCGGTTTATCCCTAATTTGGAAATTTTTGCAAACTAATAATTGGTATATTCAATTCGGATTTAAAATATTTAAATGGATTACAAATTACCTAGATTTTAGAAGATTATAGTTGATAATAGTTCTACTCACACATAGAATCTTGGAGAGTTGAAGTACCGATTTTAATAGATTGTAATTTATTTAGGATTCTAGTCGGAGTTGGTAGAGTCTGTTGTAGACTCGTAGAGTCCACGGAGAGTTGAGCCTAAATCCAATAGAATCTCATGGACTTAGTGGAGATTTCAAAAAGTCTAAAATACATTATGAAATTCAACAAATCTATGAACTTATAAAAATGCTTCGAAGTCACTAAGTTTTTTGAATACCAAAATATTAATTGATACTCAATATTTCATATTGAATACCCCTATACTAAAAGATTATTTAAAATTTAGGAAAATGTAACAAGAAGAAAAAGATACATTGTTTGTTTAAGAGAAAAAGGCTCGCTCAATTGGATTTGTTATTCCAATTGCAATATAATATCAAAAAGTCTATGCAATGCACTCCCTCCGTCCCAAAATGAATGAGCCACTTTTTTTCACGCATTTCAATGCGCTCGGAAGAGATACTTATAACTAATCTTTTTTTTTTGTTTTATACACAAGTATAAGGTCTATATTTTTATACAAAATAAAAATAATTAAAAAATATAATATACAAGTACCTCTTCTGAAAGAATTAAAATCCATGCAAAAAGAAGTGGCTCGTTTAAAATGGGACGGAGGGAATAATATTTTCTTTTTCCTTTCGTTTATACGATTTTCCAATCTCACATATTCTACCATTATAATTTGAACGTTAATAAGCAGATAAAATGTAATTTTAATTTTTTTTCTCTCAAAATGCTTATGCAAAAGGGAAGTTTGAGTTTAGTGCAAATGGCTGCTATATCTTCTGCTTTATATGCCTATATTGCATTTGAGGGTAAAAGTGTAATTGAACAAACATTGAATGAAACAGTACATGAAGCTTCATAGGTGACAGGATGATTAATCCAGAAGAGCTTATTCGATAAAATCGCACCATGTAATCCTTTAGAGTCCAAACTTTCTCCAAATTACAACATTTTTAAGAAACACCCCTGCAAATAGCCTTACATCGCTCTAAAACATATCCCACAACTATAGTTTCGCAACTGCAGAAAGGTCCTCAGCTGTGCTACTATCAATCAACCCTTTATCTTTCATTTCAGAGTAGATAATATCGGCATATTCTGATCTACCCTCATCTCTTAGGCCAGAGATAAGCTCATTACAAATGCCCGCACCCGGGAAAATGCCCTTTTCTGACATTTCTCTGTACCAAAAATATGCACCACTGAAATCCTCGACTCTGCAATGTCCCTCAACAAGTGGGTTATAAGTGTTGGCATCTGGAACTAACTCTTTGTTTCTCATATCATCAAAAAGTTCTTTGGCTTCCTTAACCTTTCCTTCGTTCAGCCTACACATAATTAAGCTATTGTAAGTGAAGCAGTCAGGCTGAATCCCTTGATCTATCATCTAACTGTGTAATGCAAATGCTTTGTGAATATCTTTATGCTCTGCGTAACAACGCATGATTTTATTGATATGACTCGATCAAGAGTCAAATTATTGTCTAGTAATCCTTGAAACAATTTTTCAGCCACCGCTGGACCACCTTCCGTAAATCCGTTACTTAGTAAATGATATGTAATTAAGGTCGGCTTGATGCCAGAAGTTTTCATCTTCTCATACAATTCTAATCCCTTTAAATTGTTGCCAACCTTGGCATATGCTGATATTAAGGAATTATAAGTGATCACGTCAGGATATAAACCTTTACATGTAATCTGACTAGCCAATTCTTCTGCTTCCACTACCTTACCCTTTCTACAAAGCCCATTAATGAGAGTATTGTATGTTACAATTGTGGGAAGAACATTTTTTCCTGACATCTCACTGAGACAGCGGAAAGCATCATTCAACTTTCCAACTGTGCAATAACCATCTATAAGTATATTATATATATGTGCATTTGGAAGAACACCTCTATTCACCATATCCTCGCACATCAGCTCAGCTTCACGATGCCTACAATCCTTGCACAAACAATTTATCAGAGACCCATAGCTTAGAACATTCGGCTTCTGTTGTTTTTCTGGCTCATACTTCATCCTAAGTCAACACTAGAGTTTTGTCTTGTTAGGCAACTGATTGCTTTGGTACTGATGATTCTGATTAGTCAAGCCAGATGTATGAAATGGAAGACATTGTAGGCACAAGTTGGTTGGCTATCAATGCTAAATTTATACTTCTTGTCTATACATGAAGACAAGTAATATAATTATAGGGCTCTCCCATTTCTGCATAAAAAGATTAGAAAATAGAAAATAAGTAGCTAAGAATGCTAGTTTGTGTGTGAGTTTTCTGCAACTCCTTGAAACACCTGGGAAACACTTGAGTGATACTATTAGTGAGGAAATCGGTTATGCTCTGTAATTTCCTTGCTCAGTTTAATAATATCAGCAGCCTCGGTGGATGTAGGCATTTTGCCGAACCACTTAAATCTGTGTGTTTGTAGTTATCTGTTAATTTTATATAATTTTAGTGTTGTTGGTTCCTCTGCGCACTACAAATTGGTATCAGAGCCAAACATAGCAGTAGTATATATCAAATCGAAGCTCTCGACGGGACGAATCCAACGCCGCGAAAATCACTTCAATCGGAGTTCCGAAGCACCACCAGAACCTGAAAGAGTTTCGCTGTCAGAAATTCAGTTATGGCAGATGATAGAGGGACTGAAAGAAGTGCACAAGCTGAGGATGAAAGTTCTAATGATCAACAACATGGTCTTAGAAGCTCTGTTAGAAGAACCATGTTATCCAACGCAAAGTTTGAGGTGGAGAAATTTGACGGCACCAATAACTTTGGTATGTGGCAGTGTGAAGTATTAGATCTTTTGTTCCGAGAAGGATCTGATATTGCTTTGGAGTCCAGGCCAAGAGATTATTCTGATGAAGATTGGAATTATGTCAATCGTCAAGCTTGTGGAACAATTCGACTATGCTTGGGAAAAGATCAAAAATATTTTGTCATGAAAGAAAATATAGCTGCAAGTCTCTGGAAAAAGCTAGAGGACAAGTACATGACAAAAAGTGTAGAGAATAGACTCTATTTGAAGAAGAAGCTTTTTCGTTTCCAGTTTAAGAAAGGTACCCCTATGATTGAGCACTTAAATAATTTCAATAAAATTTTGGCTGATCTCCAAAATTTAGATGTTGAAATTATTGATGAAGATAAAGCTTTGTTGTTGCTTAATTCGTTACCTGAAAGCTATGAACATTTAACCACAACTCTGTTGTACGGTAAAAATGAGGTTAAGTTCGTAGATGTTTCTAATGCTTTGGTAAATAACGAATATCGAAATAAGGATCATCATGATCACCGGGACACAACATCAGAAGCATTAGTCGCAACAAGAGGCAGACAAGTCAACAAATCTGGTGGATCAAATAATAGGGGTCGATCGAGGTCAAAGTCTAGAGGAGGAGAGTCATCTAGAAGGCGTCTTGCGAAAGATGAGTGTGCATATTGTCACCAGAAAGGCCACTGGAAGAAAGATTGTCCAAACAAAGACAAGTCAGCTGTAAATGTTGTGCAAAAACCAGAAGAAGAAGAAGCTGCCTTTACGGTTTCTTTATCAGACACATATTCAGATAAATGGATACTTGATTCTGGCTGTTCATATCATATGTGTCCGAACATACATTGGTTCTCTGATTTTGAAGAGATTGATGGAGGTGTTGTGCTTATGGGCAACAATAATGCATGTCAAACAAAAGGAATTGGGACAATACGTTTGAAGATGCACGATGGGACAATTAAGCGACTTACAAATGTGAGGTACATACCTGATTTAAAAAAGAACCTGATCTCTCTAGGTGTTCTTGATTCTGATGGTTACAAGGTTACAATGGAAAATGGAGTTTTAAAGGTTGTGCGAGGGGCATTTGTTGCAATGAAGGGTACACAAAAAGCAAATCTCTATTTTCTAGACGGAAGTACAGTTACAGGTGGAGCAGCTATCTCAAGCAGCTCTAACGGGAAGACATCTGATTCTTCTCATCTTTGGCACATGCGTTTAGGACATGACGGAGAGAAGGCTTTGCAAGGCTTAGTGAAGCAAGGTCTACTAAAAGGAGCCAAGACTGGAAAATTTGATTTCTGTGAGCACTGTGTATTAGGGAAGCAAACGAGAGTTAAATTTGGTGATGTTGTTCATCGCACGAAAGGAACTTTGGATTACATTCACACCGATGTCTGGGGACCTTCTAGAAATGCTTCGTTGGGAGGTAACCGATGGTTTGTCAGTTTTATCGATGATTTTTCTAGATATGTTTGGGTATACACTATACGTCACAAAGATGAAGTTCTGGATATATTTCTTAAATGGAAGAAATTGATTGAAACTCAAACGGGCAGAAAAATTAAAAGATTAAGATCTGATAATGGTGGCGAGTACAAGTCTGATCCATTTTTCAAAGTGTGTCAAGATGAAGGCATAGTCAGACATTTTTCAGTCCCGGGTACCCCACAACAAAATGGAGTGGCGGAACGGATGAATCGTACTTTGGTTGAAAAAGTTCGATGTATGCTTTCTCAATCTGGATTAAGTAAGACATTCTGGGTAGAAGCTTTGTCATATGCAACCCATATTGTCAACAGGCTGCCTGCATCTGCCTTAGACGGAAAAACTCCCAAAGAGGTATGGTCTGGAGAACTTGTTTCAGATTATGATTCTTTACGAATATTTGGATGTCCAGCATATTATCATGTGAAAGAATCTAAAATGGATCCTAGAGCGAAGAAATCTATTTTCTTGGGTTACACAGGGGGAGTTAAAGGATTCCGACTTTGGTGTCTTAAATCAAAGAAGATTGTTTTAAGTCGAGATGTCACTTTTGACGAGTCTGTTATGTTGAGGCAAACAAGTTCAGAAATTGAAAATGAATGTCCAAATACTACTTCTAAAGTAGTGCTCGAGGCACCAGAAAATTTGCAAAATAATGTGCCTGTTGTTGATAATGATGAAGATGAAATTGATGATCAAGATGAGATTTCAGCTGAGATGGAGTTTCCCTCACAATTACCAGCGATTCCACCTGAAAGCATTGCCACTACTCGACCGAGAATGGAGATAAAAAAACCTGTCAGGTACACAGATATGGTAGCATTTGCACTTCCAATAATTGATGATGATGTTCCATGCACTTATAGAGAAGCTATACAAAGTGGGGATGATGCAAAGTGGAAATTGGTAATGGACGAAGAAATGAAGTCTTTACACCAGAATGAGACTTGGGAATTGGTTCAGATTCCGAAAGGAAAGAAGACAATCGGCTGCAAATGGGTTTATTCCAAGAAAGAAGGTTTACCCGGTGAAAACAATATCCGGTACAAAGCGAGATTAGTTGAGAAAGGATATGCTCAGAAAGAGGGAATAGACTACAATGAGGTATTTTCACCTGTTGTAAAGCATTCATCTATTCGAATTTTGCTGGCATTAGTTGCACAATTTGATCTCGAATTAGCTCAACTTGATGTCAAAACAGCATTCCTGCATGGTACTTTAAACGAAGAAATCTACATGACTCAACCAGATGGTTACCGAGTTCCAGGACGCAAGAAATGGGCTTGTAAATTGAGAAAGTCATTGTATGGTTTAAAACAGTCACCGCGGCAGTGGTATAAACGTTTTGACAGTTTCATTCGAGAGCATAAGTACACCCGCAGCCAATATGATCATTGTGTATATTTTCGAAAACTCCAAGATGGTACTTTTATTTATTTGCTCTTATATGTTGATGATATGTTAATTGCATCTAAGAGTAAGGTGGAGATCACCAAGTTGAAGACCTTGTTAAATTCTGAATTCGAAATGAAAGACCTTGGAGAAGCTAAGAAAATTCTTGGAATGGAGATCACAAGAGATAGAGCTGCGAGCACTGTGTGTTTATCACAAACTCAATATTTGAAGAAGGTGCTGAAAAGGTTTGGAATGAATGAAAAAACCAAATTAGTTAGTACACCGCTTGCTCCTCATTTTCAGTTAAGTGCAAAGATGTCTCCCACAACCAATGATGAAAAAAAGAAAAATGGAGTGCATTCCTTATGCAAATGCTATCGGCGCGCTGATGTATGTAATGGTATGCACCAGGCCTGATATATCTCATGCCGTTAGTATGGTAAGTCGGTACATGCACAATCCCGGAAAAGAACATTGGCAAGCGGTAAAGTGGATTCTACGGTACATCTATGGTACTGTGGATATTGGTTTAAAGTTTGAAAGAAATAAGGCTGATGTTAATCACTTAGTCGGATATGTGGATTCTGACTTCGCTGGAGATTTGGATAAACGTAGATCAACAACTGGTTATGTGTTTACTATGGTTGGAGGACCAGTTTGCTAGAGATCAACATTACAATCAACTGTAGCTTTGTCAACTACGGAGGCAGAATATATGGTTGTAACTGAAGCATTTAAAGAAGCTATTTGGCTTCTCGGATTGACCAAGGATTTAGGTATTGTTCAAGAAAATGCAAAGGTTTTCTGTGATAGCCAAAGTGCCATCTGTTTGGCAAAGAACCAGGTACATCATGGTCGCACTAAGCACATTGATGTTCGTTATCATTTTGTTCGTGAAATTATCGAGGATGGAAATGTACTACTTCAGAAGGTAAGCACTGCAAATAACCCTGCAGATATGCTAACAAAAGTAGTTTCAGGGATCAAGTTCAAACACTGTTTAAGCTTGATCAACATCTCTCGAACTTAGAGCGCCTAGCGCGTTTTGGAGGCAGCATTGAGTGAAGTTTCGCCAAGGTGGAGATTGTTGTTTTTCTGGCTCATACTTCATCCTAAGTCAACACTAGAGTTTTGTCTTGTTAGGCAACTGATTGCTTTGGTACTGATGATTCTGATTAGTCAAGCCAGATGTATGAAATGGAAGACATTGTAGGCACAAGTTGGTTGGCTATCAATGCTAAATTTATACTTCTTGTCTATACATGAAGACAAGTAATATAAATATAGGGCTCTCCCATTTCTGCATAAAAAGATTAGAAATTAGAAAATAAGTAGCTAAGAATGCTAGTTTGTGTGTGAGTTTTCTGCAACTCCTTGAAACACCTGGGAAACACTTGAGTGATACTATTAGTGAGGAAATCTGTTATGCTCTGTAATTTCCTTGCTCAGTTTAATAATATCAGCAGCCTCAGTGGATGTTGGCATTTTGCCGAACCACTTAAATCTGTGTGTTTGTAGTTATCTGTTAATTTTATATAATTTTAATGCTGTTGGTTCCTCTGCGCACTACAGCTTCAACCCACAAGATTCCATTTCTTCAAGAATTTGGAAACACCTATCAAATTGGCATTTTCGTCCATAACCACCTATGAGGATATTATACGTTTGCAGATTCGGAGGAATACCCTTTTGAGTCATTCTCTTCACCCACTCCTCTGCCTCGACCATATTACCCAAGTCACAGAACTTGTTGATCACAGAATTGAAAGTGATACCGCTTGGCTTCAAGTGAATACTTTCCATTTTTCCAATAGTTGAGATTGCTTTTGCCATATTCCCCGCCTGACAGTACCCATTCAAAATCGTATTATACATCACCTCGGTAGGAACAAGTCCAGTCCCCATAACCTTCTCTAAAATCTCCTCTACTTTATCCATTTTTCCGCACTTACACAACGTATTCAACAAAACGCTACAAGTATACTCATTAATCTTAATCCCCTTCCTAACAGTTTCTTCATACAAATCAACCGATGCAATCACATTACCACTTCTTGAATGCCCATAAAAAATTATACTATAAGTATACCCATCTGGAACAAACCCATAACTCTCCATCTCCCTCACTATTGATCAGTCACTATTGATTGGAGCTTGGGGGGTTGTGTGGGATGAGTGTTGGAGCACAAGGATTTGCGGAGGGAAGTTTTAGTGGGGAGAAAATGCATGCGTTTGCGCCATTTTTTGGGTCATGCTGTATTGCTGTGGCGTTGTGCGGTAAAATCAATGTCTCTTTTTTGTGTGTGAACTTGATTTTTGTGTGTCAACTTGATAGAGTAGAACCCCAATGTTCGAAAAATAAATAACCTCATAATTTTTTCCCATCCAGACTTGGGATAATGGACTTAATAAATAATTTCGCTAAATGCATATTTTTTTTCTAAGTTTTTATAGGGTTTATGTAAATATAAATGAATAATCAGTGATATGCCCAAAATCTCACATGGACTCAATTTAAGGCTCACATGATTTGGTGAAGTTTGGATGTACTAAGGTGCAGCTTCGTAGTGTCAAGGTTCAGGTTCGCAGTATTGAGGCATAGGTTTAGGTGCTGGGTGGTCTGAACCTCTTCGGGACAGAATCAGAGTTGGACAAGGACTCAACTTCCTATACTTTAGGAGCACGGAATTACTCTTGGAAAAGAACTTCTAGGCTTAATGAAACGTGGTGGACGGGACAATTACAAATAATATAGAATTTTTATTGATTATTTCGGATATACATTAAATACATGAGGATTTATAGGACTTATTGATGGATGTGGACTAGGACACCGGAAAACTCAACTACAGGTGTATAATTCAACTATAATTTTTTCCCATCCGGACTTGGGATAATGGACTTAATAAATAATTTTGCTACGAATTTTTTTTTCCTAAGTTTTTATAGGCTCAATGTAAATATAAATAAATAATCACTATATTTTAAATAATATTTTTATATTTATGGAATATATGAATACATTTGATTCAATAAATAATTTGCATACACATTAATAAATAATATTGTAAGTCATATATTCTCGAAAAATGCTTCTAAAGTTGCTTGTTTTTTTCCTCCACCAAAATGCATCTAGTAATTTTATGATTGTGTGATCAAAATAAAAATTTAGAATTATATATAGCTTGTTATAGGTGGTTTTTTTTTGTCAAGAGGAAACTATTTCCATTGATAAATAGTATCAAAGATACAATGTCCGGAGGAATTGAGTTTCCTTCATTCAAAAAAGTATATCATCTAGTCGAAAAATAAGCAAGTACTCCCGGGAATTTAGACAATATCGCATTTAATGTCTAAAAAGATAACCCACCAAAAGAAGGTCTCGTTAAAACCTCGCAAGAGTAAACTCTATGGGAAAAAACTCAAGGAAGAAAAAGAGTGCCCTACATCGTTTACAAAAGTCTAAAAATAAAGACTAATTAGAGCTTCTTGTTATTTTGTGATTCCACATTGTCATCCGTTATTATAGCAGCCTTGTCTTTTGTTTTGTTGTATACCTTTGTGCTCCTTTAGTATATCGAACATCCCAAGTATCTTGAAATTAAGATAAATAAATGAATAGAACATAAGTGCATAAATACAACAAAAAAAATCTAATAACTTTATTCTAACTCGTATAAAATATAACGATTTAAAAGTAAAATAACTCGTATAAAAATATAAATTAATAAAATAAAGAGATCTAACCAAATGAATCCCTTTGATTAGACATCTATTTTAAAACACAAGACACTCAAATTATAAAAATAAGAGTCAACCCGTATGACACAAAGATATCCAAATGATACATAACAACCAACATATATGGTCCAAAAAGCCATCAAATATGGCACCCCGTATAGGTACAAAAGTCACCGAATGTGACACAAATTTCATTTAATCAGGCAAATACAATATATATTTAAATACATTTAAAAACATCTATTTAAATTTTTTTAGCTTTTGAATTTAAAACAATGTTGTAAAAAGCGGGAATCAGAGTTAATCGGTGAAGGCACTGTCCAGAAATTAATCGGGTAATCGGGGATTAATCGGGTCATTAATCAGAATAAAGTTAATAATATTTTTTATATATTATATTCATATATATAATTGTTTCGTTATTTTAACTAAACATATGTTATTATCATATATTTATGCAAATATGTTAAAATTTTATATAACTTTATTAAATAAAATTTTGAAGGTTTAACTTTTTAATTAGAAATCAATTTAAGAGAAAAAATTAAGAGAATTTACGATTTTGGCATCTAAAATTATAATTACATATACAAAAATAATGTTTTTCCTATCATTTAATCAAGTTTCTAGATTTTAAATTTCTAATTATTTTTTAAAATTTTAAATATTTTTTAATAATTAGTCTGATTTTTTTTTACCAATTAATCCCTTTTTTGACCGATTCAACCGGTTTTTGACCGTTTTTCTGAAAAAATGATTAATTGACCGATTTTCGCTTAATCAGTTCGATGGCCCGCCGTCTAGCGATTAATCGGCGATTAATCCCGATTAATCACCGACTTTTAGAACACTGATTTAAAACTTCAATTAAAAGTCAATCAATCAGAAATTTCTTTGAAGAATAATTAAATAAATATTAGCATTTAAAAGAAGATATTACCTAACTATTACCTAACTATTTAAAAGAAGATATTAAAAGAAAATTTAATATCTGCTGTTGACGCTTCAGAATTGCAAAAACCATCTTCCCATACCAATACCCTACCACATCATTAGTCACTAGCTTCAACTATGATTAAATATCGTATGTGCACTGGTAAATTCATATATCACCATGATACCATGATTAAATATCGTATGTGCACTGATATAGAAAGCGGGGAAGACTGACTTCAATAAGAGATACCGGTAACTCAATGTTGTTTAGTTTCTAATAAAAATTCCATCCTGCAAATTTGTTTACAAAGGTGTTTATGATTATGTGTTTGTAATCAGTGTTTGAACAAAGTGTGCATTTGCATAATATGCATTCAACTGATGGATTGTGTTTATATTTATCGGTATCAGATGATGCATATTCAGATGATATAGAGTTGCAGCCGGGACCTAGAGATCCTTCTGTATTGCATTTGCAGGCGGAACATAGGTAAACAAATGTGTGGAATGTAGGTGGTGGGGACAGCCAACGATCCCGTGTTCGTTGTAAGCTTCCTGCATTGCATCCTAGGATGGTTCCAATTCTTAGAAATTTAAGATTTGATGGGGTTGCTAGGCTTGCGGGTATTACCATAAACTAGAGTCTTGTTACTGCTTTGGTGGAGCGTTGGAGATCTGAAACGCACATCTTTCATCTACCAACAGGAGAGTGTACAATTACCTTGCAGGATGTTAACGTGCTTCTTGGTTTGCGGATAGATGGAAATGTAATAACTGGTTCCACACGTGCTGAAGGTGTTGAGGGTGGTTGGAGTAAGCTTATAAATGAAATGTTTGGATCACCACAAGGTCGAGCATTGAATTATGGTAGATTAAAATTGAGCTGGTTAGATTCAGTTGTTCCTGAGGTTGTTCCTGATGATGCAGACGATGATGAGGTAGTTCGATATACTCAGGCGTATCTGCTGCAGTTGTTTGGTGGTGTATTATTCACTAATCATCAGGGTTCGCAAGTGCACTGAATGTTTATACCTCTCCTGCAAAATCTTAGTCATTGTGAGACATTATCATGGGGGTTCGGGTGTACTTGCTTACCTATATAGGGAGTTATGCAAGTCCTGCAAGATCGGTGTAGAAGAAATCGCAGGGTGTGTTTTATTAGTTCAGTTGTGGGCATGGACGAGATTACCTACTTTGGCCCCTGTCCTGAGTCCTCCTCCTCTGGATATATGGGGTGATCACAAAGGCCCTTATGGTTTAAGGTATTTCACTTGTAATTTAGTTTATTACCTACATGCTTGTCCATCTTTTCTATTTAGTTGTAAATATTATATTTATTAGGTTTAAACTGATTTATGTTGAATCAATGCTAAGATGGATTATTATGTTATTGTTACATATGTGGTCAAGTCCCAAGTCATTTGCTAATGTTAGTTCGCATGTAGTGTGTGTTCATCGACTTTTATTAGATGTTCTTGTACCCCGACACTTCATATGGATTCCATATACAGATGATATTCTTGAGACCCTAGATGAGCATTGTAGGGAGGGGAGTGCTATTTGGTGTTATAAAGGTCCAATCATCTGTTTTTTATATTGTGGAGCAACACCAGCCGGATAGATGTGTTCGACAGTTTGATATGGTTCAAGATATCCCGTCACTCGCTGCTATTTATTCGAAAGAGCTCCATAACATGAATTTGAAAGGCAAGTTGGATATTAATTGGGGGATAAAACATAAGGAGCATATATCATATTGGGACATCCGATTGCAACATGTGCTTGTTGTTGATAATGTTGGTGTCGGGGTCACTGATCAATATGACATATGGTACAGCGATATTACCCGTCCATATCATACATGCATTGGTGCTGCGGGATCATATATGGTAATACACACTTCATTATAATGTGTCAATTGCTTGTTCATGTAATTGTGTACTTTATTAATGTGTAGTTGTTTTCTATTTAATTGTAGATTAGTATATTTGATCGCATATCTGCAACCATATTAATATAAAAATTCATTTGGTTTAAGATTAACGGTTAATTTTTGGGGTTCAAAGGTTCTATTTTGGGTTTAGAAATATTCAGAATGACGAATAAACCGTATACGGACTTAAGGTTTAGGGTTGTAAACAATATGAATTGATATTTTGATATAATTTAAATGATAACAAGTGTTAAACATACCCACGAATGTACAACGGAATCCTAGAAGAAGCTCCACTAGAAGATGTTCCCTTGTTTCGTCCTGATACTTGAAAATCCATCTCATTCTTGTATCTTGTTTCCTTTTTTCGCCCCGGTTTGTTGGAAATGTTCTGAATATCAGGCACTATCATGGGAAATTTATCAAATAAAGGCCATGCATCCTCATCCGGTAGTGGCTCAAATGCACTTCCATATACCTTTCTTGCATTGTCTAGCCTATACCACTCACTTACCAAACACTTGTACTCTAATTTTGTTTGGCACAACAAGCTAGCACATGAGAGCATGGAATATGGAATGTCTGCCATTTGTTACAAGTGCATATGCCTTCCATTAGCCGAACAATCTGCTCATTTCCTCCTTTTTGTCCACGCTTCATTGTAGTCACAGTAAACACCCAATTGTCACGATCAAATAACTTCACATGATGGCCACTTGCACGTTCTTTCCATATATTAAGCATTTTATTGGCATGATGAGTGAACTCGTTTCCATCAACACATTGATTCTCTATCTCCAATCGACGCTGATCAAAATAAGTAACCACCTTATGGAATATAGATTTCACCAATACAGTTATAGGAAGCTTTCTTGCCACTTTGATAGCACTGTTCCAACTTTCATCAATGTTAGTTGCCATGATCCCGAACCTTTTCCCTTTATCATAAGCCAAAGCCCAACAACTTAGTGGTTTATCAGCAAACCACTGTTGTGCTCTTGGCTCTGCAGCTACCAATGCATTCCAATGCAAAGAAAACTTATGCCCTGTAAGTTGGCTACACAATGGAACAATCCTATCCTTTATGTGGCCCTTTTTAAACTCTTTCCCAAAGTTTGCAGCTAGGTGTCTAGAGCAAAATCGATGATGACTATATGGTTCACACCACCCAAGCTATGGATTGTTCATAACAGAAATGATGCCCTTATGCCTATCTGAAATGACACAAACATCTCTTCGTCGGAGGACAACTTTCTTCTTCACCCTCTCCATGAACCAAGTCCAGCTTGCTGTATTTTCACTCTCAACAATTCCAAATACCACCGGAAGAAGGTGGTTAAACCCATCAACTGCTGTAGCTGTCAACAAAACTCCGCCATACTTGTCATATAGATGTGTACCATCTATAAGAAGTACTGGTATACAGTGTGGAAATGCATCTATGTAAGGTTTGAATGCCCAAAAGACTCTCTTGAACCGCACAACCTGTTACCATCAAACATATTAAACGAGTTAAATTCAACCTGTCAAGAATGAACAAACAATAAAAGATGCTTACAATGACAGACAAATAACACAATTACCTCGCCTATAGGCTCTCCTAGATCATGCTCCTTGAAGTACCAATCAACAAATGTACCATGATTGTAATGCATTCATGAATTTGGGAAGGTACTCGTAAGACTCTTCAGAAGACTTGAATAAAGCTTTTTCTGAAATCTCCCTTGCATGTCTAATCTTCCGTCGTGAAGGTTTATAACCAAAGTGGCTCACAGTAGTAGCCTCTAATACCTTCTCAGAGACGCTAGGATCTACAGCTATCTTTGTACTAAAGACATGTGCAATATTTGAAGAGTTCAAATTATAATGATCTTGTGTGATGTTTGGGTTAAGGCATGTGTGTGTAACCTTTATTTCCATAATTTCAAAGAAATTATGAATAGTTCTCTTTCTAGCTCTCAACATCCATACACAACCTGTCATTTTTCTATTGCATTCCACTTCCCAAGTGACTGAATCTGATCTTACCACTTTTATCTCTTGGTGGTTGAAAATTTGAACATCCTTTACTACACGCATCAACTCTTCTTTTGTTTGAAACATCATTCCTTTTTGCAACTCCGAAGCATTGGAAATATCAACAGATTTATTCATAACCAACTCATGAAAAGAAGCTACCATCGATGACCCATCAAAAGACTTGTAAAAAGGTATGTCATCATCTCTAAAATCAGAACTTCCTCTCGAGTTCCCTTCACTATCCAAACGACTTAGACACCTACTAGAACTTCCACTTGAAATATCTCCACTTGCTCCACCACTTTCACTAGTTCGCAATTTTTTTAGAACTATAGGAGCTTGAACTTCTATCACCACTTTTAGACATCTCAACCATTGCATTTGAATGTTGTCCGGTTCTACGTAGTTTCTCAAACTTGAGTAATCCACTGATTCAAACATATATTGCACATCATCATCATCAAACATTGGTGCTATTTCATATAAATTTGTCGAAGGATTTAGAAATCTACGACATGTATTTAATTTCTACAAAGTGTTATCCATAAAAGAAATGCGTAATAGAGCTGATTACCCAAGTCCAGAATGCGTAATAGCTAACACCCAAACTAAGAATGCGTAATAGCCTTTATCTGGGATGCTTAATACCTATTACATTTTCAACAAATGCGTAACAAGTTTTATTTTATTTTTATTTGAAAATCAGTTTCAGATATTACCCATTTATACAATGCGTAATACTTTTATTTTCATTTTTTTTGAAAAAAACCAATTTACCCGTTGAAGAATGCGTAATACTAATACCAATTACACCTCCACCAAATGCGTAACAGATTTTATTATTTTTATTGGAAAATCAGTTTAAATATTACCAAGTTATACAATGCGTAATACATTTTTTTTTTTTTTTAAAGAAAATCAATTTATCATTTTACCCGTTTAAGAAATACGTAATACCCTATTACGCATTTTTGTTATGCGTAACAGCTTTTACCCATTTGTGGAATGCATAATTAGCTGATATTTATGGCCACTTCTCAGCGCACTAGTATTCTTGTCACGGGCAATTTAAAAATCGGTACTTCTAGCCTTTTCCCTATTTAAATTAAATTGGGTTGATAATTGAATAAAATATTTATTAATCGATAAATAAATTATCTCGCTAAATGAATATATTTGTTTGGTTATCGAGGTTCTACCGTATATCTTTTATAATTTTTAAACCAAATTTCAATTTTGATAGCATGATATTATGATGATGGGAATATTTGCTCACATGAAATTTTATTGACATGTTAAATGTTTTTTTGAAGTTTGAAATAATGTGTATTTGATGTCTTAATTTTTCACATTTTGAGTATTTTAATTTTCCAAGATAGTTTTCACAAAACCAAAACGGATAATATGATAATGTTGCTTTCTAGATCTTTAAAATATGATTCTTTTGTTGAAAAATTGATAATAAATTCTACTTTTTAAAATTTCAAAAATAAGAACAGGTTCTTAAAAACATAATTAAAAAAATAACAACAATAAAACTATATACACCCTAAAAATCTTGATGGTACAAATTACTCTAATCAGTTTTCACTCTGTATAAATCCTCCCCGATATAGTATTTAAATTAAATTGGGTTGACCTGGAAAGCCTAAGGTTTAAATTGGGTTGATTTGAAAAGCCAGGTGGAATGGGTGGATTTGAAGCCCAAAGGTTCTAAACTTGGTACTCTATATATGTGTGCAGTGATCCATAATCAGCTTAAAAGCAGTAGCATCTTTAAGATATCATTTCATGGCATTAAGGTCCCGTTTGGCATTGCTGTTGCAGACAGCAACAACAGCTTTTCTCTGAAAAGCAGTTAAAAAAGTGTTTGGTAAAATTTAAAAGCTGCTTTTCTGAAAAACGCTTTTGGCTGAAAAACTGCTTTTAGAGAAAGCAGGTCCCCCATGCTTTTGAAAAAAAACTACTTTTCAGTTTTTGCGGGAAGCAGTTACTGGTTTCAACATCTAAACTCACCAAAAACATTAATTTCAAAATATTACCTAACAGTTATCTGATTTTCACGACAGCACTTATTTTAACAGCACAACAATTTTTAACAGCAATCACAAACAGAGCCTAAAACAGACGAATTTGAAACTGAAGAACGTTTCAGTTTCTGATGAAAGCAGTGACAATGAGGAGGAGAAGACAGAAGTTAGTTTAGACATTTCCTTGGAGAAGTTAAACCTTGGTCCCAAGAAGAAACTTCTGGTCATTGCTCTAGGCGGCCTGTTGGTTCACAGGCAACATGATCGAGGAAAAATTCACCAATATTCCACCCAATATTCGCCCTGATGTTTTTCATGGAAGATTTCGCGGTAACCTTCTTTTGATGTGATTATGCATATTGACATTGTTGATTTTGTTTAATTTTAGATTGTGTACAAGTTTTACAATTTTGCATTTTATTATTGTGTGCTGGTTTTTTATTTGTACAGTGTACAAAAGGCCATTTTGTGACGATTTCCTCAAGTTTTGCTTTGAAAGATTTGAAGTTGGACTCTGGTCTGCTGCGAGAGAGTTAGTATTTTCTTTTTATTATTTATACCAGTACTTAGCTTAGCTTCGTGGAGGATTTTATGTCTTTCATATGTTTTGATTCGACAGACATAATATACAAGTTTTATTGAACACTCTATTGGGAGCTTACAGAAACAGGTTACTGTTTGTTTGGGTAAGTAATTATATGTTGTAACAGTTGACAATATTATAAACATAGCTTAATCAGTTTCTTGTTAATAAAATGCAAGTTTTACAATATGATTGTGCTCGTATAATGTCAGGATCAAGAGGATTGTACTGATACTGAGTTCTTGTGCCTGGACAATAAGTACAAGCCTATCTTCTTGAAGGAACTTGATAAAGTCTGGGAAAAGCATGGACAATACTCATCCTCCAACACAATGTTGATCGACGATGAACCTTACAGAGCTCTGCTAAATCCTGTAATTTCAATGAATTTTCTTTTCAGCTCCTTTAAAAATATAAAATGACAATAGTAGGAATCATATTATAATATTTCATAATGATGCAGCCTAACACAACAATCTTTACCAAAAAGTACGTTGTCGGTGATGTGAAGGACAATTTATTGGGTAAGACCACTCTGATATTGGCTTTAATTGATCGAATAATAATAATTTTCTATATAATATGTTTTATGATCATTGCTATCTAGGTCCAAAGGGAGAGCTATAATCGTTCTTAGATGGCCTTGCTGAAGCTGCTAATGTTCCTTCTTATGTTAAAGATAATCCTTTTGGACAGCCAGCAATAACACCCTCGCATTCCGATTGGCTATATTATTCTAAGATCGTCCGTAAGTTAAGCAAGGGAGTGCCATCACAGAAGCAAGGGTTGAGCTTTTAGAATATATCACCTTCTAAGTTATTTCTGTTATGCTTGAGACTGAGATTCTGGTCATTTCCTATTTTTAGTTTGTAAATCAAGTCAAGGTTTGTGAACAGCTCAGCTTCCAAAATATGAAGTGGATTTTTATTATTTTCGAAAAGTGTTTTTATTGGTAGTGCCATCCTCTTTTGATTTGTTGATTTTCTGCACAGGATTATGGTTTTTTCAGAACTGTTAATTTATTTGTAAATTCCTATACTGAGCTGAATTGAACCTAGCACCATCAATTTCATAGGGATCCCAGCTGATCACATGAAATGAAATGTAGAAAGAAAATTTTTAGGAGAGCCAAATTTCAAGTGTGGATTTGAATAAAGTAGCCAAAGTGCACTAATTTTTTTAGGAGTTACATCCTACTTGTAGAGGTGCAAAGGAAAATTGAAATTCTAGGCTCATTACTCGTATATTGTGCATACTTATCTTTCTCCACTGGAGTAATCTGTCACAGATACATATATAAACATATAATTTCTGCAATTGATGATCCAGTTTAGAATTTAAAGAAAAAAGTTGAGGGAGAAGAAAAGTGTTCGCTACCTTGTTGATCTGAGAAGTACTTGCAAGTATGTAAGTCGATATTCATATTATTTTGGCACTTTAATCAGTAAATTTTAATCCCTCAAAGATTAGTGTTCTGTAATTGATAATTCAAATTTAAAATTTTGTCAATAAAATTGTGTCGTCCCTCACCCCTAACACCAACCACACGAAGCTACAAAAAAACATTGGATGATTTTGTTAACCGATAAAAACAGGGAGTATGAAGGAGATGGAGCTCTTAATTTGGAGAGATATAATCAACCTATTGGTCTTAGGAAGAAACTACTTGTCCTTGCTTTGGGTGGTTTGCTGGCTTATAGGGTGCATCAATGCGATGATTCTTGGATTCCAACAAACGCAGCTCCTGAACTGGTTTCTGGAAACTTCCTAGGTATAAATTAGGACAGTTGCAAAACATTTGATTCATGCTATAGCACATATTATATTTAAACTGGCCCAAGGGGATTGAGTTATTCTGTCTGTGCAGTGTACAAAAGACTGTGATGACTTTTTAAAGTTTTTCTTCGAAAGATTTGAGGTAGGAATATGGTCCTCGGCTTGAAGGTACGATAAATTATAATGCCTGTTGGTTGCATTCGGGTATGTTTCTTCTTTGGCATTTTCTTAGTGCTCTTGAATGATTCACTGCGTTTATAGGAATAACAGAGGGGATGTCATGAACCTTGTTTTCAGGAGGTTAAGAAGCAAGTTACTGTTTGAGTGCGTAAGCAGAAAATAGCTACATTAAGATTTTGTGTTCGTCATACGTTAATTAATATACTGTTACATGATAACTACAACCACGCCAAATAAGACATTGATGTGTGTGAATTATATTTCCAGGGTCAAGAAGAATGCACAGATTCTGGGTTTGAGGTTTTGGAGAAAAAGGAAGATTATATTCGTAGAGGATTTTAGAAAAGTATTTGAAAATTAATCACCCAATCTGTTCATGGCACACAGGAGAATATCCCTTGTTGAAAACATTGCTGATTGATGATCAGCCATACAAGGCCCTACTAAATCCTGTAAACTCTGAAACTCATTACAAGTTCTCTATCTGACTTGGTACTCTATTTCTGGTATCTGCTCCAGCCCATGGCTGCATTTGGGATAAAGCTCCCATTTGAAACTTTGTCTTTTACCCTTTGTTACATAATTATCTGGGATATATTGAGCTCGTCTTTTTAGAATGGACAAGAAGACAACCACAAGAGTGGGGAAGGCCTCAGGAAGCGGAACAAAAAAAGAAGAAGAAACATGGTCTTATTGCACCACCAAAACCAAATAGATAGTACACATTACATTTAACATGCAATCAGTAGTTTCAAAACAAAGAATGGTGCTTCAATCAGCTTAATTTTGAAAAGTGTATTGCATCTAAAACAAATTGAGCATGCTATAATCTTAGCATAACAATTCTATAACATCTAGCATGAGCCACTTTGACTTTTCACCGATTATTAGTACATAACCAAATTCTAATAGTTGAGCAAAGAGATGATCTTACATGGACCGGGGTAGCTGCGACTAGCGGACCAGCTACCAGACCTCCTATTACATGACCGTCTGTAACTGAAAGTGAGACACTGAATCCACCTGTTCTGCATCTCACCCCGCCAGTTTCTGAGAGTACTATAGATGAACCATTTAAGGACACGAGTCCAAAATGACCCTGCAATATTTTGTTTAAAAGTGTAAACGAATCAGTAATCCCATTTAATAAGTAACTTGTTAGCAATATAAATGTAAAATGTTTGCAGATTCACCATAAAACTATGAACAGTATGTCAGGTAAACAAATTACAGATGCAACAAGGACATCAAAATCACAAGTTACACAATCACCCTGATCAGAACACGACATGTTTTCTATTATAGTATGTACATCAGCAAGGGTTGGGGTCCTGTACGTTTACTAGCCTATATATAAAATTTACAAACTACCTACAAATTATGATAAGGAAGATAAGAGTGAAAGGTAAGCGATAACACCAAAGAACCAAGCTGGCGAATTGTGGCAGAAATAACAAAGATGCCCCTAGGCCCGTTTTGAACAAGGACATGATCTTTAAAATGATATTCTGAACAAAACAATAAGATATTTAGTACAATTTAATAAAAAAATATTAAAAATATTTTATAATTTTCCAAAAAAAACAAATAATTAAATTAAATATAACAAGATTTATTATAAAAAATGTATAAAACATCGCACGGGTATAAAGTTAGTATGTATACTTGTCATAATTTCATGTTGGTAGAAAAATAAATAAATTGCTATTATTTTACTCACTGAATTTATTAACTCTCTTGGCGCAAAGTTTATAAGCTTACCATAGGATTCAGGTATGTTTCTTCTTTGGCATTTTCTTAGTGCTCTTAAATGATTCACTGCGTTTTCGGGAGGTTAAGAAGCAAGTTACTGTTTGAGTGCGTAAGCAGAAAATAGCCACATTAGGATTTTGTGTTCCACGCCCAAATAATACATTGATGGGTTTGAGAGCTTGGAGAAAAAAGAAGACTATATTCTTAGAGGATTCTAGGAAAATAATTTGAAAATTAATCACTAAGAATTCATTACTAATGATTCAAAGATGCACCTATTTACTAATTAGTACATCCCAAACAAAAGGATGCTTAATGATTCAAAGATGCACCTATTTACTAATTAGTACATCCCAAACAAAATGATGCTTCACTAACTAGCTAGAAGCACTCTAATGCATTTCCCAAAAATTAATCCTGGAGTCGCTCCAAAACCAAAAGAAACCTGCATATATAGGTATCAAAATCAAGAAGCTGTAACCTGCGTATCATTCACAGCATTAAGTTCCATTTACTAGCCTATAAAATTTACAAACTACCTACAAATTATAATAAGGAAGATAAGAGTGTAACCTGCGTATCATTCACAGCATTAAGTTAAAAGTTGGTACCAAATGGAAAAATAAATAATCACACTAACACAACAACACTTACCAAAGAAACATTAAAAAAATGATCAAACATTAAAAATGGTGAAACATTATGTGAAATTAAATATGCTGGGAATATAAAAGTCACTATTACAAATGTAACCCACAGAGAAATTTCCAAATCCTTCTAAAATCATCACTACAGCAAAAACGAAATGAGGCTAAAGCAAAGAAAAATTATCCTTCAGGTGGAGGCATGTCCCGCTGGCTCTTCAGCACTGTTCCGATCAACAGACTAGGGGTCAACTCTATTGCTGGTATCTGCTCCAGCCAATGTTGCATTTGGGATGAAGCTCCCAACTACAATCTGGTCAGAAAATGAGTGGTAACATTAAACTTAGAATTGTTTACAAGAATAAAACTACCAAACACATTATTATGTCAAATTATATCAACCCAGTTATTTTAAAAAAAAATGACATAACTAAAGAAACTTTGTTTTTTTTTACCCTTTGTTACATAATTATCTGGGATATATTGAGCTCATCTTTTTAGCTTGGACAAGAAGATAACCACAAGAGTGGGTAAAGGCCTCGGGAAGTGGAGCAAAAAAAGAAGAAGAAACATGTTCTTATTGCACCACCAAAACCAAATAGACAGTACACATTACATTTAACATGCATGACAACACAAGAGTATTGTCGGGAAAAAAAATGATTGTCACTCGGTAGTTTCAAAACAAAGAATGGTGCTTCAATCAGCATAATGTTGGAAAGTGAAATGCATCTAAAACAAATTGAGCATGCTATAATCTTGGCATAAAAATTCTATAACATATAGCATGAGCCACATTGGCTTTTCACAGATAATTTATTAGTACATCACCAAATTCTAATAGTTGAGCAAAGAGAAGATCTTACATGGATCGGGCTAGCTGCAACTAGCGGACCAGCTACCATACCTCCTATTACATGACCGTCTCTAACTGAAAATGAGACACTGAATCCACCTGTTCTGCATCTCACCCCGCCAGTTTCTGAGAGTGTTATAGATGAGCCATTTAAGGACACGAGTCCAAACTGACCCTGCAATATATAGTTTAAAAATGTAAACGGAAGAGTAATCTCATTTAATAAGTAAATTGTTAGCAATATAAATGTAAAATGTTTGCAGATTCACCATAAAACTATGAACAGTATGTCAAGTAAACAAGGACATCAAAATCACAAGTGACACAATCACCCTGATCAGAACACGACATGTTTCTATTATAGTATGTACATCAGCAAGGGCCGGGGTAATGTACGTAACTACGTATACTAGCCTATAAAATTTACAAACTACCTACAAATTATAGTAAGGGAGATAGGAGTGAAACCTCGTAATTGATAACACCACCAGAAGAACCAAGCTGGCGAATTGTGGCTGTAGAAACGGTACCGTTAGCAGAAATGACACAGATGCCCCTAGGTCCGTTTTGAACAAGGGACATGATCTTAAAAATGACGTCCTGAACAAAACAATACAATATTTAGAACAATTTAATAAAAAATATATAAGAAAATTAAAGAGAATTAGTATGTATACCTCCCCAGCTTGAACATCGATCATATGAACTTTAAAATCGCCAACAGCTGTGTCTGCGAAAAACTCATATTGACAGATGAAAAGGCAAAAGGATTTTAGTTCCAATAATAATAACTTGCAAAAAATACAAACTTTGATTCCCATGAAGTCAACAGTAAAAATTTGATCTCGTTGACCATCCACTCATTTTCATCTTTACCATACGAAAAACATACACATTTAAAAACATAATACATTCAAAGAAAATCTTACCAAAAAGATAGCTAATTCTTTTTCACAAAAATTCTATTATTTTTAAAACAACCAACAAAATAAATCTAATAAACCCTCAAAAAATAATTTAAAAAACCAAGAAAAAAAATGAAGAAAAAGAAAAAGAAGCGAGGTAATATTTAATGAATTTTATGAGTGAAAAGTACTCACCCCTTGGTCCTGTTAGCATCCACAAGTTTCCAGAACCCCGGGGGCGTCCACGGCCACGCCCCTGGATCCTGTTAGCAGAATTTTCAGCTGAATGATAAAAGGTTAACGCAAGCGGTGTTTCCAAAACAACCTGTGGCACCTGCGGTGAAACAACAGCACTTATCACTTGTGGTGAAACTACAGCACTTATAAGCGGCAGAGATGCAACCGGCATTGATGCAACATCAGTCATCACCGGGGGTGAAGCAACAGCACTCCCCTTCCCCTAAGGCACCACCAAATTTGCTGCGGCCACATCAGACTTTCGTGGCCTCCCTCTCTTTCTTATTGCCAGCTCACCACTTCGACTTGCATTCACCGAAGGTGGCGCCACGTTGGCAGATGCATGAATCATAGGCACCATGTTCAGGTCAAGTGTAGACTTCTTCTCAGCCATTTTTCTCTTCAAAGGTCTGTGTGTGTTTTTTTTCTTTTCTTTTTCTTGTGTGGGTGTATATGTTGTGGACTTGTCACCTGTGTATATATAGGGGTTTTGGCTTCCCTCCATTAAATGACCCTGGTATCCTACCCACTACCAATATCATAAAAGTATTCACTTTTATTTTCCTTTAATTATATTTATTATCTTATGTTTTTAATCCATACTTCTCTAATAATATTTTTCTATATATTATTTCTATAGAACTTTCATAACTTATTTTCTAATTATGAATCCTTTAGCTTGTCCAAAGAAATAAACAAATTAGAAATAATATCTTGGGTACCCATTTAATAATTCTTCCTACTTTAATTGATATTGAGAAAATTCAGCATTTCATAATATTAATAATTAGTTGAGTGTAAATATATGACATAATATTTTTAATTAATTTCAAAAAGAAAAATTACTCTTTGTACTTATGTGTAATTTTTCTAAATACATTAAATAGGCGATATGACTTTTAACGCATGTGTTTCTGTATTTGTAACCGATATCATATTTTGTCGCTTTTGTCTGTACATTAATTTCATTTGTACACAATATGGATCAAAATCCGGTCTATATTCATCTATAGATGTGAAATTAATTAGATGCATGTACCTAACAACAAATTTTTGTTAATAATTTATTTTCATGACTTGTATAAAATATTTTGAATTTTTAAAATTTTAGAGATATAAGGTGGTTGGTCGGTTACAAATTTACAATATATTTAAGATAGTTTGCTCAATTGGATTTGTTATTCCAATTGCAATATAATATCAAAAAGTCTATGCAATGCACTCCCTCCGTCCCAAAATGAATGAGCCACTCGGAAGAGATACTTATAACTAATTTTTTTTTTATTTTATACATAGGTATAAGGTCTATATTTTTATACAAAATAAAAATAATTAAAAAATATTATATACAAGTACCTCTTCCGAAAGCATTGAAATCCATGCAAAAAGAAGTGGCTCGTTTAAAATTGGACGGAGGGAATAATATTTTCTTTTTCCTTTCGTTTATACGATTTTCCAATCTCACAAATTCTACCATTATAATTTGAACGTTAATAAGCAGATAAAAGGTGATTTTAATTTTTTTTCTCTCAAAATGCTTATGCAAAAAAGGAAGTTTGAGTTTAGTGCAAATGGCCGCTAATTGTAAGAATTCTCTTATATGACTAATTTTGTGTATTTCTTTTTTTTTTTTTGCCAATTTAGGTAACATTAGGGTTAATAAGCACAGCTCATTTCGGTTCGGTTTATCCCTAATTTGGAAATTTTTGCAAACTAATAATTGGTATATTCAATTCGGATTTAAAATATTTAAATGGATTACAAATTACCTAGATTTTAGAAGATTATAGTTGATTCTAGTTCTACTCAGACATAGAATCTTGAAGAGTTGAAGTATCGATTTTAATAGATTGTTATTTATTTAGGATTCTAGTCGGAGTTGGTAGAGTCTGTTGTAGACTCGTAGAGTCCACAGAGAGTTGAGCCTAAATCCAATAGAATCTCATGGACTTAGGCGAGATTTCAAAAAGTCTAAAATACATTTTGAAATCCAACAAATCTATGAACTTGTAAAAATGCTTCGAAGTCATTAAGTTTTTTGAATACCAACTAAATATTAATTGATACTCTATATTTCATATTGAATACCCTATACTAAAAGATTATTTAAAATTTAGGAAAATGTAACAGAAAGAAAAAGATACATTGTTTGTTTAAGAGAAAAGGGCTCGCTCAATTGGATTTGTTATTCCAATTGCAGTATAATATCAAAAAGTCTATGCAGTGCACTCCCTCCATCCCAAAATGAATGAGCCACTTTTTTCAAGCATTTCAATGCGCTCGGAAGAGATACTTATAACTAATCTTTTTTGTTTTGTTTTATACATAAGTATAAGGTCTATATTTTTATACAAAATAAAAATAATTAAAAAATATTATATACAAGTACCTCTTCCGAAAGTATTGAAATCCATGCAAAAAGAAGTGGCTTGTTTAAAATGGGACGGAAGGAATAATATTTTCTTTTTCCTTTCGTTTATACGATTTTCCAATCTCACATATTCTACCATTATAATTTGAACGTTAATAAGCAGATAAAAGGTGATTTTAATTTTTTTTCTCTCAAAATGCTTATGCAAAAGGGAAGTTTGAGTTTAGTGCAAATGGCTGCTATATCTTCTGCTTTATATGCCTATTTTGCATTTGCGGGTAAAAGTGTAATTGAACAAACATTGAATGAAACAGTACCTGAAGCTTCACAGGCGACTGGATGATTATTCCAGAAGAGCTTATTCCATATAATCGCACCATGTAATCCTTTAGAGTCCAAACTTTCTCCAAATTACAACATTTTTAAGAAACACCCCCGCAAATAGCCTTACATCGCTCTAAAACAATTCCCACGGCTATAGTTTTGCAACTGCAGAAAGGTAATATCAATCAACCCTTAGGCCTTTTATCTTTCATTTCAGAGTAGATAATATCGACATATTCTGATCTACCCTCATCTCTTAGGCCAGTGATAAGCTCATTACAAATGCCCGCACCCGGGAAAATGCCCTTTTCTGACATTTCTCTATACCAAAAATATGCACCACTGAAATCCTCGACTCTGAAATGTCCCTCAACAAGTGTGTTATAAGTGTTGGCATTTGGAACTAACTCTTTGTTTCTCATATCATCAAAAAGTTCTTTGGCTTCCTTAACCTTTCCTTCGTTCAGCCTACACATAATTAAGCTATTGTAAGTGAAACAATCAGGCTGAATCCCTTGATCTATCATCTGACTGTGTAATGCAAATGCTTTGTGAATATCTTTATGCTCTGCGTAACAACGCATGAGTTTATTGTATATGACTCGATCAGGAGTCAAATTATTGTCTAGTAATTCTTGAAACAATTTTTCAGCCACCGCTGGACCACCTTCCGTAAATCCGTTACTTAGTAAATGATATGTAATTAAGGTCGGTTTGATGCCAGAAGTTTTCATCTTCTCATACAATTCTAATCCCTTTAAATTGTTGCCAACCTTGGCATATGCTGAAATTAAGGAATTATAAGTGATCACGTCAGGATATAAACCTTTACATGTAATCTGACTAGCCAATTCTTCTGCTTCCACTACCTTACCCTTTCTACAAAGCCCATTAATGAGAGTATTGTATGTTACAATTGTGGGAAGAACATTTTTTCCTGACATCTCACTGAGACAGCGGAAAGCATCATTAAACTTTCCAACTGTGCAATAACCATCTATAAGTATATTATATATCTGTGCATTTGGAAGAACACCTCTATTCACCATATCCTCGCACATCAGCTCAGCTTCAAGATGCCTACAATCCTTGCACAAACAATTTATCAGAGACCCATAGCTTAGAACATTCGGCTTCAACCCACAAGATTCCATTTCTTCAAGAATTTGGAAACACCTATCAAATTGGCATTTTCGTCCATAACCACCTATGAGGATATTATACGTTTGCAGATTCGGAGGAATACCCTTTTGAGTCATTCTCTTCACCCACTCCTCTGCCTCGACCATATTACCCAAGTCACAGAACTTGTTGATCACAAAATTGAAAGTGATACCGCTTGGCTTCAAGTGAATACTTTCCATTTTTCCAATAGTTGAGATTGCTTTTGCCATATTCCCCGCCTGACAGTACCCATTCAAAATCGTATTATAAATCACCTCAGTAGGAACAAGTCCAGTCCCCATAACCTTCTCCAAAATCTCCTCTACTTTATCCATTTTTCCGCACTTACACAACGTATTCAACAAAACGCTACAAGTATACTCATTAATCTTAATCCCCTTCCTAACAGTTTCTTCATACAAATCAACCGATGCATTCACATTACCACTTCTTGAATGCCCATAAAAAATTATACTATAAGTATACCCATCCGGAACAAACCCATAACTCTCCATCTCCCTCAACACCTTCTCTGCATCCTCCATCCTCTGAGCCCGACAAAATCCACTAAGCAACGAATTAAACGTAACAATACTTGCCTCCACATTACAAACCTTCATCCTCTCCCTCACACTAAACGCCTCATCCAAATCCCCCACCTTACAATACCCATCAATCAACGTATTAAACGTAACCCTATTCGCAACAACCCCTCTCTCGGACATTTCATCAAAGAGCTTCCGTGCATCCTTAATCCTCCTCTCCTTACACAACCCACTAATCAAAACATTATAAACAAACCCACCAACACTCATCCCATCTCTCTTCATACCCTCCATCAAATCCAAACCCCTTTTCAAATCACCCATCTTCACCGCAGATTGCACAGCTTTACCATAACTAAACGCATCAACCTTAACACCCAACTCAACCACTTGATCAAAATTTTCAAGCACTGTATCATACTTACAAGCACCTACTAAACACTCCAACATAAGATTAAAAGCCCAAAGAGCGGGAAAAACACCATCATTTCTAACCAATGTATAACACTCTAATGCTTCATTGGGTAACTTACATTCAGCACAAACAGATAAGAGTAAATTCGAGAAAGTGAATTTAATGGAATGTGAGGGGTGAGTGAACATGGAGTAAATTTGGGAGGGCGAAGAGAATGGTGATTTTGAGAGAATGAGATGCTTTAATAATTTGTTGGCATTGTTGGTGTTGTGGTTATGGAGGTGTGTTTGAAGGAGTTTGATTTTATCATTGCGGTCTTCATCAGTGACTATTGATTGGAGCTTGGGGAGTTGTGTGGGATGAGTGTTGGAGCACAAGGATTTGCGGAGGGAAGTTTTAGTGGGGAGAAAATGTATGCGTTGCGCCATTTTTTGGGTCATTGCTGTGGCGTTGTGCGGTAAAATCAATGTCTCTTTTTTGTGTGTCAACTGATAAAGTACGACCCCAATATTCGAAAAATGAATAACCTCATATTTTTTTCTGATCCCGACGTGGACAATGAACTTAATAAATAATTTCGCTAAATGCATATTTTTTTTTCTAAGTTTTTATAGGCTTTATGTAAATATAAAAGAATAATCACTATATTTTAAATAATATTTTTATATCCAATAAATAATTTGCATACACATTAATAAATAATATTGCATGTCATATCTTCTCGAAAAATGCTTCTAAAGTTGTTTATTTTTTTCCTCCTGCATCTAGTAATTTTATGATTGTGTGATCAAAATAAGAATTTAGAATTATACATAGCTTGTTATAGGCGTAGGCGGGTTTTTTTTTTGTCAAGAGGAAACTATATCCATTGATAAATAGTATCAAAGATACAATGTCCGGAGGAGGAACATAGTTTACTTCATTCAAAAAAGTATATCATCTAGTCGAAAAATAAGCAAGTACTCCCGGAAATTTAGACAATATCGCATTTAATGTCTGAAAAGATAACCCACCAAAAGAAGGTCTCGTTAAAACCTCGCAAGAGTAAAACTCTATGGAAAAAAACTCAAGGAAGAAAAAGAGTGCCCTACATCGTTTACAAAAGTCTAAAAATAAAGACTAATTAGATCTTCTTGTTATTTTGTGATTCCACATTGTCATTCGTTATTATAGTAGCCTTGTCTTTTGTTTTGCTCTATACCTTTGTGCTCCTTTAGTATATCAAACATCCCAAGTATCCTGAAATTAAGATAAATAAATGAACAGAAAATAAGTGCATAAATACAACAAAAAAATCTAACTTTATTCTAACTCGTATAAAATATAACGATTTAAAAGTAAAATAACTCGTATAAAAATATAAATTAATAAAATAAAGAGATCTAACCAAATGAATCCCTTTGGTTAGACATCTATTTTAAGACACAAGACACTCAAATTATAAAAAGAAGAGTCAACCCGTATGACACAAAGATATCCAAATGATACATAACAACCACCATATATGGTCCAAAAAGCCATCAAATATGGCACCCCGTATAGGTACAAAAGTCACCGAATGTGACACAAATTTCATTTAATCAGGCAAATACAATATATATTTAAATACATTTAAAAACATCTATTTAAATTTTTTTAGCTTTTGAATTTAAAACAATGTTGTAAAAAGCGGGAATCAGAGTTAATCGGTGAAGGCACTGTCCAGAAATTAATCGGGTAATCGGGGATTAATCGGAATGATTAATCGGGTCATTAATCGGAATAAAGTTAATAATATTTTTTATATATTATATTCATATGTATAATTGTTTCGTTATTTTAACTAAACATATATTATTATCATATATTTATGCAAATATGTTAAAAAAATTATATAATTTTAATAAATAAAATTTTGAAGGTTTACCTTTTTAATTAGAAATCAATTTAAGAGAAAAAATTAAGAGAATTTACGATTTTGGCATCTAAAATTATAATTACATGTACAAAAATAATGTTTTTCCTATCATTTAATCAAGTTTCTAGATTTTAAATTTCTAATTATTTTTTAAAATTTTAAATATTTTTTAATAAGTAGCCTGATTTTTGACCGATTAAGCCGATTTTTGACTGATTCAACTGATTTTTGACCGATTTATCCGATTTTTGACCGATTCAACCGATTTTTGACCGTTTTTCTGAAAAAACGATTAATTGACCAATTTTCGCTTAATCAGTTCGGTGACTCGCTGTCTAGCAATTAATCGGCGATTAATCCCGATTAATCACCGACTTTTAGAACACTGATTTAAAACTTCAATTAAAAGTCAATCAATCAGAAATTTCTTTGAAGAATAATTAAATAAATATTAGCATTTAAAAGAAGATATTAACTAACTATTACCTAACTATTTAAAAGAAGATATTAAAAGAAAATTTAATATCTGCTGTTGACGCTTTAGAATTGCAAAAACCATCTTCCCATACCAATATCCTGTCACATCATTAGTCACTAGCTTCAACTATGATTAAATATCGTATGTGCACTGGTAAATTCATATATCACCATGATACCATGATTAAATATCGTATGTGCACTGATATAGAAAGCGGGGAGGACTGACTTCAATAAGAGATACCGGTAACTCAATGTTGTTTAGTTTTTAATAAAAATTCCATCCTGCAAATTTGTTTACAAAGGTGTTTATGATTATGTGTTTGTAATCAGTGTTTGAACAAAGTGTGCATTTGCATAATATGCATTCAACTGATGGATTGTGTTTATATTTATAGGTATCAGATGATGCATATTCAGATGATATAGAGTTGCAGCCAGGACCTAGAGATCCTTCTATATTGAATTTGCAGGCGGAACATAGGTCAACAAATGTGTGGAATGTAGGTGGTGGGGACAGCCAACGATCCCGTGTTCGTTGTAAGCTTCCTGCATTGCATCCTAGGATGGTTCCAATTCTTAGAAATTTAAGATTTCATGGGGTTGCTAGGCTTGCGGGTATTACCATAGACTGGAGTCTTGTTACTGCTTTGGTGGAGCGTTGGAGATCTGAAACGCACACATTTTATCTACCAACAGGAGAGTGTACAATTACCTTGCAGGATGTTAGCGTACTTCTTGGTTTGTGGATAGATGGAAATGTAATAACTGGTTCCACACGTGCTGAAGGTGTTGAGGGTGGTTGGAGTAAGCTTATAAATGAAATGTTTGGATCACCACCAGGTCGAGCATTGAATTATGGTAGATTAAAATTGAGTTGGTTAGATTCAGTTGTTCCTGAGGTTCTTCCTGATGATGCAGATGATGATGAGGTAGTTCGATATACTCAGGCGTATCTGCTACAGTTGCTTGGTGGTGTATTATTCACTGATCATCAGGGTTCGCAAGCGCAATGTATGTTTATACCTCTCCTGCAAAATCTTAGTCATTGTGAGACATTATCATGGGGTTCGGGTGTACTTGCTTACCTATATAGGGAGTTATGCAAGTCCTGCAAGATCGGTGTAAAAGAAATCGCAGGGTGTGTTTCATTAGTTAAGTTGTGGGCATGGACGAGATTACCTACTTTGGCCCCTGTCCCGAGTCCTCCTCCTCTGGATATATGGGGTGATCACAAAGGCCCTTATGGTTTGAGGTATTTCACTTGTAATTTAGTTTATTACCTACATGCTTGTCCATCTTTTCTATTTAGTTGTAAATATTATATTTATTAGGTTTAAACTGATTTATGTTGAATTAATGCTAAGATGGATTATTATGTTATTGTTACATAGGTGGTCAGGTCCCAAGTCATTTGCTAATGTTAGTTCGCATGTAGTGTGTGTTCATCGATATTTATTAGATGTTCTTGTACCCCGGCACTTCATATGGATGCCATATACAGATGATATTCTTGAGACCCTAGATGAGCATTGTAGGGAGGGGAGTGCTATTTGGTGTTATAAAGGTCCAATCATTTGTTTTTATATTGTGGAGCAACACCAGCCGGATAGATGTGTTCGGCAGTTTGGTATGGTTCAAGATATCCCGTCACTCGCTGCTATTTATTCGAAAGAGCTCCATAACATGAATTTGAAAGGCAAGTCAGATGTTAATTGGGGGATAAAACATAAGGAGCATATATCATATTGGGACAGCCGATTGCAGCATGTGCTTGTTGTTGATAATGTTGGTGTCGGGGTCACTGATCAGTATGACATATGGTACGGTGATATTACCCGTCCATATCATACACGCATTGGTGCCGCGGGATCATATATGGTAATACGCACTTCATTATAATGTGTCAATTTCTTCTTCATATAACTGTGTACTTTATTAATGTGTAGTTGTTTTCTATTTAATTGCAGATTAGTATATTTGATCGAATATCTGCAACCACATTAAGATAAAAATTCATTTGGTTAAGATTGAACGGTTAAGTTTTGGGGTTCAATGGTTCTATTTTGGGTTTAGAAATATTCAGAATGACGAATAAACCGTATACAGACTTAGGGTTTAGGGTTGTAAACAATTTGAATTGATATTTTGATATAATTTAAATGATAACAAGTGTTAAACATACCCACGAATGTACTACGGAATCCTAGAAGAAGCTCCACCAGAAGATGTTCCCTTGTTTCGTCCCGATACTTGAAAATCCATCTCATTCTTGTATCTTGTTCCCTTTTTTCGCCCTGATTTGTTGGAAATGTTCTCAATATCGGGCACCATCATGGGAAATTTATCAAATAAAGGTCATGCATCCTCATCCGGTAGTGGCTCAAATGCACTTCCATATACCTTTCTTGCATTGTCTAGCCTATACCACTCACTTACCAAACACTTGTACTCTAAATTTTGTTTGGCACAATAAGCTAGCACATGAGAGCATGGAATATGGAATGTCTGCCATTTGTTACAAGTGCATATGCCTTCCATTAGCCGAACAATCTGCTCATTTCCTCCTTTCTGGCCACGCTTCATTGTAGTCACAGTAAACACCCAATTGTCACGATCAAATAACTTCACATGATGGCCACTTGCACGTTCTTTCCATCTATTAAGCATTTTATTGGCATGATGAGTGAACTTGTTTCCATCAACACATTGATTCTCTATCTCCAATCGACTCTAATCTAAATAAGTAACCACCTTATGGAATATAGATTTCACCAATGCAGTTATATGAAGCTTTCTTGCCACTTTGATAGCACGGTTCCAACTTTCAGCAATGTTAGTTGTCATGATCCCGAACCTTTTGCCTTCATCATATGCCAAAGCCCAACGACTTAGTGGTTTATCAGCAAACCACTGTTGTGCTCTTGGCTCTGCAGCTACCAATACATTCCAATGCAAAGAAAACTTATGCCCTGTAAGTTGGCTACACAATGGAACAATCCTATCCTTTATGTGGCCCTTTTTAAACTCTTTCCCAAAGTTTGCAGCTAGGTGTCTAGAGCAAAATCGATGATGACTATGTGGTTCACACCACCCAAGCTCCGGATTGTTCATAACATAAATAATGCCCTTATGCCTATCTGAAATGACACAAACATCTCTTCATCGGAGGACAACTTTCTTCTTCACCCTCTCCATGAACCAAGTCCAGCTTGCTGTATTTTCACTCTCAACAATTTTAAATGCCACCGGAAGAAGGTGGTTAAACCCATCAACTGCTGTAGCTGTCATCAAAACTCCGCCATACTTGTCATATAGATGTGTACCATCTATAAGAAGTACTGGTATACAGTGTGGAAATGCATCTATGCAAGGTTTGAATGCCCAAAAGACTCTCTTGAACTGCACCACCTGTTACCATCAAACATATTAAACGAGTTAAATTCAACCTGTCAAGAATGAACAAACAATAAAAGATGCTTACAATGACAGACGAATAACACAATTACCTCGCCTATAGGCTCTCCTAGATCATGCTCCTTGAAGTACCAATCAACAAATGTACCATGATTGAATGATTGTAATGCATTCATGAATTTGGGAAGGTACTCGTAAGACTCTTCAGAAGACTTGAATAAAGTTTTTTCTGTAATCTCCCTTGCATGTCTAATCTTCTTCCGTGAAGGTTTATAACCAAAGTGGCTCACAGTAGTAGCCTCTAATACCTTCTCAGAAACGCTAGGATCTACAGCTATCTGTGTACTAAAGACATGTGCAATATTTGAAGAGTTCAAATTATAATGATCTTGTGTGATGTTTGGGTTAAGGCATGTGTGTGTAACCTTTATTTCCATAATTTCAAAGAAATTATGAATAGTTCTCTTTCTAGCTCTCAACATCCATACACAACCTATCATTTTTCTATTGCATTCCACTTCCCAAGTGACTGAATCTGATCTTACCATTTTTATCTCTTGGTGGTTGGCAATATGAACATCCTTTACTACACGCATCAACTCTTCTTTTGTTTGCAACATCATTCCTTTTTGTAACTCCGAAGCATTGGAAATATCAACAGATTTATTCATAACCGACTCATGAAAAGAAGCTACCATCAATGACCCATCAAAAGACTTGTAAAAAGGTATGTCATCATCTCTAAAATCAGAACTTCCACTCGAGTTCCCTTCACTATCCAAACGACTTAGACACCTACTAGAACTTCCACTTGAAATATCTCCACTTGCTCCACCACTTTCACTAGTTCGCAATTTTTTAGAACTATAGGAGCTTGAACTTCTATCACCACTTTTAGACATCTCAACCATTGCATTTGAATGTTGTCCGGAGCTAGTCGAGATTTTCTCTACATAGAGTTCTACGTAGTTTCTCAAACTTGAGTAATCCACTTATTCAAACATATATTGCACATCATCATCATCAAACATTGGTGTTATTTCATATAAATTTGTCGAAGGATTTAGAAATCTACGACATATATTTAGTTTCTACAAAGTGTTATCCATCCACAACTTTGTGTACAAAAGATTCAATAGCCCTTCAAATATAAGATTAAACTCTAATTTCACCAATCTAGTCATCTTTCTATCATACTTGACACCTTCAACATCATTTAATATGATATTTCCATCACAATATACCGAACCCCAAATAAAGCCACATTGGGAAGCCATTTATACCTTAATTAAAGTGAAGTTAAGGAGATAAATAAAATGAGTACCTTCATTATCTAGTACATAAGTAATCCCAATCTTCAAGAAAAGAGCTTGATTTGATTGTGAGCAGCAACAAGACATAAGTTGGGAGAACGCGTAAGAAAGACCCAACAGAAAACTCATGTTTGTTTTTTTTGTATGACTGCTGGGTGTGTATAGATAAGGTTATTACGCATCTGAAATTCACGTATTACGGTATTACCCAAAACAAAAATGTGTTATAGCTAGTTAGATACTCAGCCATCAAATGCGTAATAGGCAATACCCATAGCTGAAATGCGTAATAAGCTCAATTAATATATAGTTACACTTATTACCCATAAAAGAAATGCGTAATAGAGCTGATTACCCAAGTCCAGAATGCGTAATAGCTAAGACCCAAACTAAGAATGCATATATTACATTTCCAACAAATGCGTAACAAGTTTTATTTTATTTTTATTTGAAAAACAATTTCAGATATTACCCATTTATACAATGCGTAATAATTTTATTTTTATTTTTTTTTGAAAAAAACCAATTTACCCGTTGAAGAATGCGTAATACTAATACCAATTACACCTCCACCAAATGCATAACAGATTTTATTATTTTTATTGGAAAATCAGTTTAAATATTACCAAGTTATACAATGCGTAATACATTTATTTTTCTTTTTAAAGAAAATCAATTTATCATTTTACCCGTTTAAGAAATGCGTAATAGGGTATTACGCATTTTTGTTATGCGTAACAGCTTTTACCCATTTGTGGAATGCATAATTAGCTGGTATTTATGGCCACTTCTCAGCGCACTAGTATTCTTGTCACGGGCAATTTAAAAATCGGTACTTCTAGCCTTTTCCCTGTTTAAATTAAATTGGGTTGACCTGGAAAGCCTAAGGTTTAAATTGGGTTGATTTGAAAAGCCAGGTGGAATGGGTGGATTTGAAGCCCAAAGGTTCTAAACTTGGTACTCTATATATGTGTGCAGTGATCCATAATCAGCTTAAAAGCAGTAGCATCTTTAAGATATCATTTCATGGCATTAAAACAGACGAATTTGAAACTGAAGAACGTTTCAGTTTCTGATGAAAGCAGTGACAATGAGGAGGAGAAGACAGAACTTAGTTTAGACATTTCCTTGGAGAAGTTAAACCTTGGTCCCAAGAAGAAACTTCTGGTCATTGCTCTAGGCGGCCTGTTGGTTCACAGGCAACATGATCGCGAAAAATTCACCAAAATTCCACCCAATATTCGCCCTGATGTTTTTCATGGAAGATTTCGCGGTAACCTTCTTTTGATGTGATTATGCATATTGACATTGTTGATTTTGTTTAATTTTAGATTGTGTACAAGTTTTACAATTTTGCATTTTATTATTGTGTGCTGGTTTTTTATTTGTACAGTGTACAAAAGGCCATTTTGTGACGATTTCCTCAAGTTTTGCTTTGAAAGATTTGAAGTTGGACTCTGGTCTGCTGCGAGAGAGTTAGTATTTTTCTTTTTATTATTTATACCAGTACTTAGCTTAGCTTCGTGGAGGATTTTATGTCTTTCATATGTTTTGATTCGACAGACATAATATACAAGTTTTATTGAACACTCTATTGGGAGCTTACAGAAACAGGTTACTGTTTGTTTGGGTAAGTAATTATATGTTGTAACAGTTGACAATATTATAAACATAGCTTAATCAGTTTCTTGTTAATAAAATGCATGTTTTACAATATGATTGTGCTCGTATAATGTCAGGATCAAGAGGATTGTACTGATACTGAGTTCATGTGCCTGGACAATAAGTACAAGCCTATCTTCTTGAAGGAACTTGATAAAGTCTGGGAAAAGCATGGACAATACTCATCCTCCAACACAATGTTGATCGACGATGAACCTTACAGAGCTCTGCTAAATCCTGTAATTTCAATGAATTTTCTTTTCAGCTACTTAAAAATATAAAATGACAATAGTAGGAATCATATTATAATATTTCATAATGATGCAGCCTAACACAGCAATCTTTACCAAAAAGTACTTTGTCGGTGATGTGAAGGACAATTTATTGGGTAAGACCACTCTGATAGTGGCTTTAATTGATCGAGTAATAATAATTTTCTATATAATATGTTTTATGATCATTGCTATCTAGGTCCAAAGGGAGAGCTACAATCGTTCTTAGATGGCCTTGCTGAAGCTGCTAATGTTCCTTCTTATGTTAAAGATAATCCTTTTGGACAGCCAGCAATAACACCCTCGCATTCCGATTGGCTATATTATTCTAAGATCGTCCGTAAGTTAAGCAAGGGAGTGCCATCACAGAAGCAAGGGTTGAGCTTTTAGAATATATCACCTTCTATGTTATTTCTGTTATGCTTGAGACTGAGATTCTGGTCATTTCCTATTTTTAGTTTGTAAATCAAGTCAAGGTTTGTGAACAGCTCAGCTTCCAAAATATGAAGTGGATTTTTATTATTTTCGAAAAGTGTTTTTATTGGTAGTGCCATCCTCTTTTGATTTGTTGATTTTCTGCACAGGATTATGGTTTTTTCAGAACTGTTAATTTATTTGTAAATTCCTGTACTGAGCTGAATTGAACCTAGCACCATCAATTTCATAGGGATCCCAGCTGATCACATGAAATGAAATGTAGAAAGAAAATTTTTAGGAGAGCCAAATTTCAAGTGTGGATTTGAATAAAGTAGCCAAAGTGCACTAATTTTTTTAGGAGTTACATCCTACTTGTAGAGGTGCAAAGGAAAATTGAAATTCTAGGCTCATTACTCGTATATTGTGCATACTTATCTTTCTCCACTGGAGTAATCTGTCACAGATACATATATAAACATATAATTTCTGCAATTGATGATCCAGTTTAGAATTTAAAGAAAAAAGTTGAGGGAGAAGAAAAGTGTTCGCTACCTTGTTGATCTGAGAAGTACTTGCAAGTATGTAAGTCGATATTCATATTATTTTGGCACTTTAATCAGTAAATTTTAATCCCTCAAAGATTAGTGTTCTGTAATTGATAATTCAAATTTAAAATTTTGTCAATAAAATTGTGTCGTCCCTCACCCCTAACACCAACCACACGAAGCTACAAAAAAACATTGGATGATTTTGTTAACCGATAAAAACAGGGAGTATGAAGGAGATGGAGCTCTTAATTTGGAGAGATATAATCAACCTATTGGTCTTAGGAAGAAACTACTTGTCCTTGCTTTGGGTGGTTTGCTGGCTTATAGGGTGCATCAATGCGATGATTCTTGGATTCCAACAAACGCAGCTCCTGAACTGGTTTCTGGAAACTTCCTAGGTATAAATTAGGACAGTTGCAAAACATTTGATTCATGCTATAGCACATATTATATTTAAACTGGCCCAAGGGGATTGAGTTATTCTGTCTGTGCAGTGTACAAAAGACTGTGATGACTTTTTAAAGTTTTTCTTCGAAAGATTTGAGGTAGGAATATGGTCCTCGGCTTGAAGGTACGATAAATTATAATGCCTGTTGGTTGCATTCGGGTATGTTTCTTCTTTGGCATTTTCTTAGTGCTCTTGAATGATTCACTGCGTTTATAGGAATAACAGAGGGGATGTCATGAACCTTGTTTTCAGGAGGTTAAGAAGCAAGTTACTGTTTGAGTGCGTAAGCAGAAAATAGCTACATTAAGATTTTGTGTTCGTCATACGTTAATTAATATACTGTTACATGATAACTACAACCACGCCAAATAAGACATTGATGTGTGTGAATTATATTTCCAGGGTCAAGAAGAATGCACAGATTCTGGGTTTGAGGTTTTGGAGAAAAAGGAAGATTATATTCGTAGAGGATTTTAGAAAAGTATTTGAAAATTAATCACCCAATCTGTTCATGGCACACAGGAGAATATCCCTTGTTGAAAACATTGCTGATTGATGATCAGCCATACAAGGCCCTACTAAATCCTGTAAACTCTGAAACTCATTACAAGTTCTCTATCTGACTTGGTACTCTATTTCTGGTATCTGCTCCAGCCCATGGCTGCATTTGGGATAAAGCTCCCAACCACAATCTGGTCAGAAAATGAGTGGCAACATTAAACTTAAAATTGTTTACAAGGAAAATCTAGCAAACACATTATTACAGTATGTCAAATTATATCAACCCAGTGATTTCAAAAAAAAAAAAAAATTGACATAACTAAAGAAACTTTGTCTTTTACCCTTTGTTACATAATTATCTGGGATATATTGAGCTCGTCTTTTTAGCATGGACAAGAAGACAACCACAAGAGTGGGGAAGGCCTCAGGAAGCGGAGCAAAAAAAGAAGAAGAAACATGGTCTTATTGCACCACCAAAACCAAATAGATAGTACACATTACATTTAACATGCAATCAGTAGTTTCAAAACAAAGAAAGGTGCTTCAATCAGCTTAATTTTGAAAAGTGTATTGCATCTAAAACAAATTGAGCATGCTATAATCTTAGCATAACAATTCTATAACATCTAGCATGAGCCACTTTGACTTTTCACCGATAATTTATTAGTACATAACCAAATTCTAATAGTTGAGCAAAGAGATGATCTTATATGGACCGGGGTAGCTGTGACTAGCGGACCAGCTACCAGACCTCCTATTACATGACCGTCTGTAACTGAAAGTGAGACACTGAATCCACCTGTTCTGCATCTCACCCCGCCAGTTTCTGAGAGTACTATAGATGAACCATTTAAGGTCACGAGTCCAAAATGACCCTGCAATATTTTGTTTAAAAGTGTAAACGAATGAGTAATCCCATTTAATAAGTAACTTGTTAGCAATATAAATGTAAAATGTTTGCAGATTCACCATAAAACTATGAACAGTATGTCAGGTAAACAAATTACAGATGCAACAAGGACATCAAAATCACAAGTTACACAATCACCCTGATCAGAACACGACATGTTTACTATTATAGTATGTACATCAGCAAGGGTTGGGGTCCTGTACGTTTACTAGCCTATATATAAAATTTACAAACTACCTACAAATCATAATAAGGAAGATAAGAGTGAAACCTCGTAAGCGATAACACCACCAGAAGAACCAAGCTGGCGAATTGTGGCTGTAGAAACAGTACTATTTGTCGGGTATAATCCACTAACTACACAGCAACAATAGGGCAGTTATATATATATTTTGTATTAACAAGAACATGCAAAAATACCAATAACAAAACAAACACGAAGGTCGAAACAATAATATAATTAGAGACTGTAAATAACAAGATAAGAAAGAACACTTATCTCTCTCTAGTTTTTAACAAATACAGAAAGAGAAAGAAACAGCTGAGTCGCCAAGACTTAGAGAAGTCTTGACTGTTCTTGAAGAGATTATTGTCCCACTTACGCTGTGTTGGGTTGCAGCAATATCACTTCCAGGATAAAACAACATAGATCAATCCACTCACAGAAATGACAATGATCAACAGTGACCTGCACCTCAGTTCGCCCAAAAACCTATGTATATTCTGTATGTGTTGAGAGAGAGAGCAGAGAAGAATATGCTGCTTGGGTTTTCTGAGTTACGTATATACATCCTCAAACGTTCTGTTTTGTATATATATAATACGAAATAAAACGTAACAGACCAAATAAAAATGTAACCGAAGATATGACATTTAATACTAAATATTCTGATTTAATTACATTAACAACTGTCATCGGGATTTCATATCAGTTACAGCTTCCATTGTCCGTCAGGAGTGGCATTAGTACTGTACCGACCAGCAGGATTTCACTCTAAGTACTGACCCATCAGGATTAGGATCAGTAGCCATCAGGAGTTAATCCAAGAACTGGTCCATCAGGATTTAATATAAATCCTGACCAAGTTCGTTAAGCTGTTACAAATAAATACTGATAATGTTAAATTAAATCAATAAATAATATTAAATAAAATTCCTCGCCCAGGTCTCCTCGCGTACGCGAGACGCCGAGACTTTCGCCCAAATCGCCCTTCGAGTCGAGTCGAGTCGAGTCGAGTCGAGTCGTGATGTGGCGAGGCGAGGCGAGCGGCGGCGCGCGCGCGTGTGAGGCACATAATAACACCATGCACACCCACATGCCTTAGTAGTTGTACACTACTCTTGCACATGGTTCTATATAAACTCACCAACCTCTCATTACCATTTCTATGTGGGAAACAAGTTATTTCAATATAACCAACCCACATAACCCATTTCAAGCAACCTTTCAACTCAATTTATTTATGGATTACACTAAGAAAATGTCTTAGATCCAAACATGAAAGTTTAAGTCCTCCTTACAAGGAACAACCTCCAATTGTTAGTTTCCAGAAATTTCATCAAGAACATATTTAAAATATGCCTCAAACTTTCCATTTTCTAACAATCCCCCATAAATCCATACAGAAATGCTTACATATCGGTCCTTATCATGACTTGTTTTTCAGAGTCGGTACCCTTCCGGGTTTGAACCCTCCTAAGTCCTCTACTTCGATGGCTACCGGATCTAGATGAAATGTTTCACCTTGAATCTTTATCCGTTTGGTGTAACCACACTCCATAGACGACGACAAATCAAAGGCTATGGTGTTGATCTACGGCTTTGAGACGTTAATGGTCCTATCTCGATCCTGTTCGTCCAATGCTTCAAAGAATAACCTTTTCCTCTAATTGCGACCACACAATTACATTCACTTAGCTGGGCATCTCCAAAGATGTACTGCGATCATCTCGTCAAATGACTTGACCCCATTCAGAGTTCAAATAACTCTTGCTATACTGGCAGTAACAGTACCTTTTTAGGTTTACAGGGGATAGACTCAGATACGTGAGTATCAAGGTATATAGTAAAGGTACTACCAACTCACCCTCACAGCTTGTTATTACCACATTGAATACACTTCAAGGGATCTCCTCTCAGGTGTATTGGGTTCCCGCTGCTGATGAATCATTATGGGCTATCAGTCTCATCCCCAACCTAGACTTAAGGACTACTGCATGCTCAAGTCCTTTAGTCAAAGGATCAGCTATATTATCCTGAGTTCCAATGAACTCTACAGCAATAATCCTCTCAGACACTAGACCCCTTATAGACTTAAGTCTAACTTGGATGTGTCTCTTTGTTTTAGCATTATACTTTTACTATCGATCTTGTCGATAGTTGTACGGCTATCACAATGAACATCAATGGCTGAAAGCGGTCTGCTAACTACAGGTAACACTGACATAAGTCCATGCAACCATTCAGCCTCCGTCCCCGTGGCATCTAGTGCACACAAATCAGCCTCAAAAGTAGACCGAGTAATCAAAGTCTGTCTAGTAGACTTCCAGGATATTGCTTCACCTTCTAGGGTAAACAAATATCCAGTCACTCCATTGGTACCAGATTTCTTAGCTATCCAACTTGCATCACTGTATCCCTCGAGTACTCCAGGGAATCTTCGATAATGCAAACCAAAGGAAATAGTTCCCTTAAGATATCTAAGAACTCTATCCAGTGCCTCCCAATGAGTCTTGTTCGGACATCTTGTATATCTGGCTAACTTAGACACATAATAAGATATGTCTGGTCTAGTCACATTAGCAAGATATTGCAAACTCCCAATAATCTGAGAATACCTTAAGTGAGACACAGGAATTCCTGAACTATTCTTGACTAGGGCAACTTTAGGATCGTACGGTGTACTAGCGATTCTACAATTTGAATAACCATACTTCTCAAGTATAGATTTCTCTATATAATGAGATTGTGACAAGGTTATTCCATCAGTTGACTGTGTCAACTTGACCCCAAGAATCACACTAGCTTCACCCATATCCTTCATTTCAAAGTGCCTTTTCAAGAAAATTTTTGTCTCGTTAATAATCTCAATATTGGTTCCAAACAATAATATATCATCCACATATAGGCACATGATAATACATTCATTTCCTTTAACCATATAGTAGACACACTTGTCACTTTCATTAACTACAAATTCTGATTCTAAAACAGTATCATCAAACATTTTATGCCAGTCTCTAGGAGCTTGTTTTAAGCCATATATAGACTTGTTCAACTTACATACTTTCCTTTCGTTACCAAGAAGCAACAAATCCCTTAGGCTGATCCATATAAATCTCTTCTTCAAGATCACTATGAAGAAAAGCTGTCTTTACATCCATTTGATGGATGATAAGACCATGTACGGAAGCCAATGCTATAAGCATTCAGATTGTTGTCATCCTTGCAACAGGAGAGTATGTGTCAAAGTAATCAATGCCTTCTTTTTGCCTAAAACCCTTAGCTACTAGCCTAGCCTTATACTTATCTATTGAGCCATCCGGGTTCATCTTCCTTTTAAAGATCCACTTACATCCTATAGTAGTACACCCAAGAGGAAGATCAACCAACTCCCATGTTCCGTTAGAAACAATAGAGTCAATCTCACTTTTTACAGCACCTTTCCAGTGCCTTGACTCCAAAGAATACATGGCTTGTCGGAAAGTTAAAGGTTCATCCTCGACATTGTAAGTGACAAAATCACTTCCAAAGTCCTTGACTACCTTTGCACGCTTACTCCTTCTAGGTTCATCTACTTCGTCAGGAGTAGAACTACTATCAGGATCTGCCCCCACATTTGTCATCTTTTCCACATGATCACGAATAGAACTCGTTGTGTGAGTAGGATCATCATTAGAAATATCTTGAGGTATGCCAGTCTTCATAGGGAACACATCCTCAAAGAATGTTGCATCACGAAACTCAACTATAGTGTTAGCCACTATACCGTCTATGTCAGATTTTAACACCAAAAATCTCATAGCTGTAGTGGTTTCAATATAGCCCAGAAAGATGCAATCAACAGTTTTCGGACCTAGTTTCTTTCTCTTGTGTTCAGGGACAAACACCTTAGCAAGGCACCCCCACACACGAAGATACTTTAAACTTGTCTTTCTACTTTTCCATAATTCATAAGGTGTCTTGTCCATATGTTTCAGAGGGACTCTATTCAGAATATGGCAAGCCGTATTCAAAGCCTTTCCCCACATGTACTTAGGCAACCCAGAATTAATAAGCATGTTGTTAATCAAATCTTTAAAAGTTCTGTTCTTTCGTTCAGCCACCCATTAGACTCAGGTGTGTACGGTGGAGTCACCTCATGAACTATACCATTGCTTGCGCAAAATTCATTAAACAAGGTACTAGTATACTCACCACCTCTATCAGATCTCAAACGTTTAAGTACTTTACCAGTTTGTGTTTCAGCTTCAGTTTTGAACATAATGAATTTTTCTAGTGCTTCATCTTTATGTCTAAGTAAATAAACATAACAGTATCTACTACAATCATCTATAAATGTAATAAAATATCGTTTATTATCCTTAGTCAACATGCCACCAAATTCACATATGTTTGTGTGTGTAAAGCATAATGTAACATAAGATGTAAAAGAGATAACTATAACTCAACAAAGGACAAGACAGACAATAGTATTAACAGAAGCACAGGAATCCAGAATCAAAGAAGAAAAGGTAAACTCAAAAAATCAAAATACGTTATGTATTCTTGAAGTCCGTAAACAGGTCACAGAAAGAAGTTCATGAAAATGTTCAAGCCTCAGTGACAGCAAAAGAAACAACACTTTCAAGACGACAGAAGTATGTGAATGATTTAGGGTTCAGTACCACGGGATTCCAGTGATGAAGCAACCAGAACGACAAGGGACTTATCAGCAGCACTATATTGAAGACATAAAAGAAGAATTGATCAAGTGTTATTCATCTGTGAACCAGACCAGCTGCACTAGGTGACGGCACTAAAAAGATCAAGTTGTTTTAATCGTCTCAGAAGAAATTGATACAGTCTAAAACTTAAACACCCTGGAGCTCAGGAGTAATTACTAAAGGACAAAAGACAAGAAAAAGAATTCGATAGTTTTTTTATTGAAAAAACTATCGAATGGTGGTTGAAGTGATTCATTGAATAACAAAGTAAATTAATTTGGAATTCGACAGTTTTGATTTAAAAACTATCGAATGGCAAATTGATTTAATCCATTCGATGGTTTTTTAATCCATTCGATGGTTTTTCAATTCATGGAGCAGGTGAAAAGTTGTGCTTGTCTGACAGGTTGATGAAGATCCAACGACCAAGAATATTCTATTCTAAATGGTTCGATGGTTTTTCAATTCAAGTCTACAATTAACTCGAGAGAAGAAAGTGTCTTCTTCAGTTAAGGCATTCAACACAGAAACATTACTACGAGAGAGAACTAAGCCGGAGAAATTATCAGAAAATTAATAGTGCTCAGAACTTGATCATTGTTTTGTATTTGTGTAACCTTAAACTCATTGAAGCTAATCTACGGACTAGAAATTGTAGCACCCCTCGAGGTTTATATTTATAAAAAGATATATTCCCCGAAACTTGATTTGGTTTGGTGTGTTTGATTTCGTTATAGAACTGAAAGATTAATCCGCGAACGAAATTGAATTATTTGTGAGTATCGTATTCAACCCCCCCTTCTACGATACTTTGGACCTAACAATTGGTATCAGAGCTACTTGATTGATATACAAATCAGATCCGGTGAATGAGACCAAAATCAAACGTAGCGTGAAAATTCGAAGCAAATTTTTTAACTTTCAAAATTTTTCATTTAATTGGAATTTCTTGAATTTTAAACAATTTGAAATTTTCAGAAACCATGAGTGCTCCAAAGACAACCGCTGGTATTAAAGTTCCCCCGTTTACTAGAGATGATTTCGGTTTGTGGAAGATGAAGATGCTGTTATTTATCAAGGCATCTAATCCGTTGTATATTGGCATTTTAGAAAACGGACCGTTTGTACCAATGAAACCAGTTAGTGAATCTACAGCTCCTGATGGTAGCAGGATTCCTCAAGGCACCCAACCTAAGGATATTACTGAATATACAGATTCTGACAAAGAACTGATTCGATTGGACACCGGTTTAATGTTGATATTGGCGGACTCCGCAGACAAGGAAATGAGCTATCAGTTGATGAACTGTACAAGCGGGAAACATATGTGGGATACCATTAACTTAATAATGGAAGGAACTGAAGACGTTCAGGAAAACAGATTGGACATTCTGACTTCTCAATATGAAGCGTTTAGGTCCCTGCCAGGAGAAAGTATAACTTAGGTCTTTGAGAAGTATACTAAGCTCCTCAATGAATTGGCAATGAAAGGAAAGACCTATCCACTGAGAGAATCGAACATGAAGTTTATGATGATGCTGCCCCATCATGTAGAACACAAGTCATCATCCATTAGGGAAAGAATTGACTTCACAAAGATGTCATTAGAGATGATCTATGGCAAGTTGAAGACCTATGAGATGGAACAGGAACAAAGGGTGATAAACTACGGATCAGGGACAGTGGAGAACAAGCACAATGCACTTGTGAGAACAGCAGCACTTGTAGTGGATGAACCAATAACTTCTGAGATTCAGGTTCAAACCCCTAGAGCTGGAAAGGAGGTGATAATAGAAGCAGAAATGGATTCTGTGAATCTGGGTGTTGATGAAAGTGATTACTACACCCTAGAAGAGCTTGAGCAAATGGAAGACAAAACCATGGCGTACTTAGCTACAAAGTTTAGTCATATTCGTTTCAAGAGAAACCCTAAGTACAAGTTCAAGGGCTCAACCAACAGATTCCAGAAGAGCAATTATACACCTAGTACAGGCTTTAAGGGAGGCTACAAGACTGGCATGATTGATAGAAGAAAATCAAGATGCTATAACTGCAATGAGTTAGGGCATTTCACCACTGAATGCCGGAAGCCTCGTCAAGCAAGAGACATGAAAGATGTCTATGGAAAGAAGGATTCTTATGATGAGTTGAAGAAGGAGAATGCCAAGCTTAAACAGCAACTGGAGGCATTGTCTGGAAAGCAGAAAGGGAAAGCACTGGGATGATACTGATTCAGATGAAGAGGAGGAATATGTAAATGTTGCTCTAATGGCCGACTCTTCAGAGGAATCACCACAATCATCTCAGGTACCTATCTTAACTACAATTGATATGTCTAATTCTGAGTACAAGAAAACTGTGCAAGATCTTAGTGTAGAATTGTTTAATGTACACACAAGCATGCTAGCATCAGAAATGGAAAATGCTAAACTAGTTCTTAAGATTAAAAAGATAGAATCTAAAAATGAAGAACTAGAGCTTGTAGCTGTAACATTAGAAGATCTTAAGCAAAAGAATGCGTACTTAGAGAACAAGGTCAAGTGTAATGATGAGATAGAGACTATCCTCAGGAAGCAGATTTCAGATCTAGATTTGAAGCTGAATGCTTTTAAGAATTCCGCTCTAGTGGCTAGGGAAATCATTGATATTCAGGACATAGAGAATAAAACTGCTATAGGATTTGACTATAACAAGAAAGCTGGTAAGAAGATTGTGGAATTCCCTGTGACATCTTCAGTTGTCAAAAGGAATACTCCACATGTTCTTAAGAATGTTGATTGTCCAGTTTTTGTTAAGCCGTTTCCACCACTCTTTCATGAGGATGACCTTTTCATAAGACAAGAATTGCTTGAGGAGGATTTATTGAAGGAAAAAGAGGTAAAGACTAAGTTGCCTAGGAAATCAGTAAAAAATGAATTACCTAAACCTGATTTACCTAAAACTGAAGTAGGTTCCTTAGTTAGTAATGTTAAAAAGAACAGGAATGGGAAGAAGAAGATTGTTAATCAGGAAATGGTTCCATTTTCTCCCATTGCATCTAGGAAGTTGTGCACTATTTGTAACTCTGATGAACACCTTACACATGCATGTAAAAAGGTTAAAGTAGAAACTGCTAATGCTTCTGAAATGCATAACATGTCTGACATGCCTGATCTTCATGAACCCCGTGGGAAGAAAGAGTGTTTGCTATGTAAGTACAACATCATGCATGCTTATTTTAAGTTGATGAATGATAATAGCAACAACACTAGTAATGTTAAATCCACAGATACTATGAATGTCAAGCATGGTAAGACTAAGTTGAATGTTACTCCTGTTAACGTATCTAAACCTTCAGGACCCAAACAACTTTGGGTACCAAAGTCCGCTTAATCAATCTGTGATTGCAGGGTAAGGTTAAAAATTCAAAGGTTATGTGGATTCTGGATAGTGGCTGTTCTAGACACATGACAAGTGAAGAGTCCCTGCTTACAGAGGTGGTTAAGAAGACCGACCCGATTGTAACCTTTGAAGATGACAGCAAAGGATACACTATGGGATATGGTAAATTGAAAGCTGGAAATGTCATCATTGAAAACATATCTCTTGTTGAAGGATTAAAGCACAATCTTCTAAGTATCAGCCAGTTCTGTGATAAAGGCTACAATGTAGATTTCAGAAAGGACAAGTGCTTGATCACCAACAGGAAGGATGAGAAGCTTACTCTACTGGGAGTGAGAAAAGGAAATTTGTTTATAGCTGACTTAAGTTCTACCAGTGAAGGAGAAGTTACATGTTTCTATGCAAAGGCATCTTCAGAACAAAGTTGGCTATGGCACAAGAAGCTCTCACATCTGAACTTCAAAACTATGAACTCTTTGGTAAAGAGAGAGTTAGTGAGAGGGTTGCCCCTGATGGAATTCAATCAGGAGGGACTATGTGAAGCATGTGAAAAGGGGAAGTCGAAGAAAGCATCACATGGAAGCAAAGGAATGACAAGCATTACTGAACCATTACAGCTGATTCATATGGATTTATTTGGTCCAGTTAATGTTATGTCACTTTCAAGAAACAGATATGCATTGGTGATGGTGGATGACTACTCCAAGTACACGTGGGTGTTGTTCATACAAACAAAGGATGAAGCAACACAACTAATCATTGATCACATCAAGAAGATAGAAGTGGAAGCTAAGCCACCTGTGCGGACAATCAGATCAGACAATGGAACTGAATTCAAGAATGCAGTTCTTAATGATTTCTGCTCAGAGAAAGGAATATCAAGACAGTTTTCAGCACCAAGAACTCCTCAACAGAATGGAGTAGTGGAAAGGAAGAACAGGACCTTGGTTGAAGCAACAAGGACCATGTTGAGTGAATCAAAACTTCCCACTTACTTTTGGGCTGAAGTAGTGAATACAGCTTCCTACACTCAGAATCGAACCCTGATAAACAAAGATCATGAAAAGACTCCGTATGAGTTAATGGCCAACAAGAAACCAACACTGAAGTACTTTCATGTGTTTGGTGCAAAGTGCTTTGTACTTAAAGATGGAGAACATCTTGGCAAGTTTGATGCCAAAGCAGATGAAGGCATTTTTCTGGGCTATTCTCTGGAATCTAAGGCTTTCAGGGTATATATGATTGAAGATAAGAAGGTGTTGGAAAGCTTTAATGTAACATTTGACGACACCAAAAGACCAGGCCTGCAAACTGGAGAGAACTCTGAATCCTTGGTATTTGAAAATCTATCAGGAGATCTCTCTGACAATGAAGAAGTACCTGAAGTTGTTACAGTTATTAATAATAATCATAATGATAATGATTCTGGACAAAGTGGTGACCAAAGTGGAGATCCTCATTCTACAGGATCCACTAGTCAGTCTTCAGAATCAACAGATCAAACCGTCAACAACTCAGGGGGAGCAGGAGAATGATCAACTAGTCACACTCCATAACATCTAGAACAAGGAGAATCATTAAGATCGCATCTGCCAAGACAAAGGGTATGGAATAGAGATCATCCCTTTCACTTGATCATTGGTGATCCGGACACAGGAGTGAGAACTAGGAGAACATCACAAAATGAATGTCACTATTCTGGGTTTCTTTCAGAAAAAGAACCTAAGAAAGTTGAAGATGCTCTAGATGATCCAGATTGGGTAATTGCTATGCAAGAAGAACTCAACCAGTTTGAAAGGCAGAAAGTTTGGAAGCCGGTACCCAGGCCTAAGGGAAAATCTGTTATTGGAACACGATGGGTATTCAGAAATAAGTTGGACGAAGATGGCATTGTAACGAGAAACAAAGCCAGACTGGTTGCTAAAGGTTACTCTCAAGAAGAGGGTATAGATTATGATGAAACCTATGCACCAGTAGCAAGACTTGAGGCCATCAGAATGTTTCTGGCATTTGCTGCACATTCCAATTACAAGGTATATCAAATGGATCTGAAGAGTGCTTTTCTGAACGGGGAGTTAGAAGAAGAAGTGTATGTGGAACAACCTCCAGGTTTTGAGGATTCAAAACTGGCAGACTTTGTGTACTTTCTATTCAAAGCTCTCTATGGACTCAAACAAGCTCCGAGGACATGGTATGACACTCTCTCTGAATTCTTAATTGAAAATGATTTTACAAGAGGTGTTGTAGACAAAACTCTCTTTGTCAAAAAGCATAAAAATGATTTGATATTGGTGCAAGTATATGTTGATGACATAATATTTGGTTCTACTAATAATGATCTATGCAAGAGATTTGCTAAGCTAATGCAGAGTCGTTATGAAATGAGCATGATGGGTGAATTGTCATTCTTTCTTGGACTGCAAGTATACCAAAAACAAGATGGTATATTCATTTGTCAGTCCAAGTACATCAAGGATCTTCTTAAGAAGTATCAAATGGAAGACTCATCTACAGCAAAGACTCCTATGCCAACTGCCACTAAGCTTGATAAGGATGAAACTGGTAAGAAGGTTGACATCACAGGCTACAAAGGTATGATAGGCTCATTACTTTATCTCACTGCAAGTAGACCAGATATAATGTTTGCAACATGCTTGTGTGCTAGATTTCAGTCTGATCCTAAAGAATCTCATCTAATAGCTGTTAAGCGAATATTTAGATATCTTAAGGGGACCCCAAATCTTGGCATTTGGTACCCTAAAGATACATGATTTGATCTTATTGGATATACAGACTCTGATTTTGCAGGTTGTAAGATTGATCGGAAGAGTACTTCAGGAAGCTGTCAGTTTCTTGGAAGAAGATTGGTTTCCTGGTATAGCAAAAAGCAGCATTCAGTTTCCACATCAACAGCCGAGGCTGAATACATTGCTGCTGGTAGCTGCTGTGCTCAGATCTTGTGGATGAGAAACCAACTCCGTGACTATGGACTTTTGTTGACAAAGATTCCAATATTTTGCGACAACACAAGTGCCATAGCAATCTCAAACAACCCAGTGCAACACTCGAGGATGAAGCACATCGACATCAGGTATCATTTTATCCGAGAGCATGTCATGAATGGAACTGTGGAGTTACATTTTGTACCCACAGAGGATCAAATTGCAGACATCTTTACTAAACCGCTTGATGAATCCACTTTCAATAAGCTGGTTGGTGAACTTGGAATGTTAAATCTTTCTAATTGATTTTGATTAGAAGTCAGTAACTGCAGAGAGTCCTGGTGAATACATGAGTTTAAGAATTGCTATATCCTTAGGACTCGTGAATTTATTTTCTGGAGCAATTCTCGTAGTTAGGATTTTTGTACTAATTTTATGTCATAATTATGGATGATATATCTTCTGGCATTTAATTGGTTATTAATTCTAAAAATTATTTAGGTGTTAATATTTGTTCTAAATATTCTAGCATCTATTTAATTTGAATTAATTTGCTTTGTTTTTAACATTGTAGATTAATGCAGCATAATTGACTAGATTTTAATTGGTTAATATCACTCAATGATATTTAATTGATTTTATTCTAAGAAAATTGTGAATTTTCTGTTAAGAATTGATTTTGGTAAATTTGAAAAGATTTATTAGAATTAAAACTAGGCAGGAAATAAAAATTCTGATTTTTAAAACAAGAACAGGTTTTAAAATGAAGACAGAAGCAAAAATATCGAATTTAAGAAACTCGATAGTTTTTCAAGTACATAGATAATTCTATCGAAATTTATTTTCGATGGTTTTTGAAAAGGAAAAGAAAATCTATCGAAAGCATTTCTCGATAGTTTTTGAGAATCTTTTTAAAATATATCGAAGGAATTTAACTAAGTCTATATTTAAATTCTCGATGCATTTTGAAATTCAAAGAAAAATTTATCGAATAGAATTTAATTAATTTTGTATTAAAATTCTCGATAGTTTTTCCGAAAAGTTGTTCGATAGATTTTGTTTTTAATAGAAAACAATCTTCGATAGTTTTCTATAAAGTCTGTTGATATTCAAAGACAACTACCTCGATAGTTTTTCAAAGAAAACCATCGAAGTCCTTTTGTCTCTATTGCCCCTCTGAGAAAACTATCGGTAGTACATTTTTAAAACTATCGAACATGAATGTACAAAAATACCCTTGCTTTTTCAAGAGTATTTAACAGCCCCTTGGACAGTTTTTCTTTTCATAATTTTCAGATCTAAGGTGTTTGTTCGATACTTACATATATATACAAAAAGAATCAGCAAAGAACTCGATAGTTTATATAAGTTTACCTTCATTTCCTTGAGAAAAATCATAGTTACAGCAGTAATTCCTTGATTTACTGTGTTTGTACGGATCAAACTTGAGTAAAGTGACAGTTTGCTTGGTCTTTGAAAAGAAAACCATCGAGTGAATCAATTAAATCCTTAAACCATTGTTACCTCTGTTCTTAGTTGGCATTTTCTTGGTTAAACAATTGCTTACTATTCTCTGATAATTCGAAAGGGTCACAATTAGGGTTCTTTAATTGATAGGTTTGTTTATTCGAAATTGTTAAGTGATTAAAAGGGTGTTTTTGTCAGAAGTTTGATTAATTAGTAATAATTAAATAAATTTAAAAGGAAAATTAGTTTTGGTTTATTTGATTTTTCTGGAAATTTTAAAATGGCTGGAGAATTTATTATTACCAAGATTAATCATGTCTCGTTCCAAAACTTGCAATCCATAACGAACTTATAGTTTCGTGCATGGGCAGAGTTTTTGAACACACGTTCATTAGTGGCATACGCTGTGAGTACTCCCGTGGTCCTTTGCATCGATCAATTGACTGCGTTGTACACAACCGCCACGGATACAAGTGAGAATAACGTAAGGTCCTTCAGTTTTGTTGTGCCAGGGGGCAGAACAATAAGGGTGACGGAACATGATTTTAATCAAATCTTACATTTTCTACAGAAAACCTTGTTCCGGATCCCACGACTGAGGAGATACATGCTTTCTTCAATCTCATTAGAAGTCAACAACCTAACTTCTTTGTGGGAGAGTTCCTTAAGCATTACTTGCCAAAAGCATGGAACTTTTTCTTTCATACCCTAATCCATGTTTTTACTGCCAAGCTAACAAATCTGCATGGTATTCCCTTATTCCTTCAAAAGATAGGGGTTGCCATTGCCAACAATAGGCATATTAACATTGGACGGTTACTGATTGATCAAGTAATCATATGCATGGGACCACTGGATGAAAGAACAGGCATAGATGATGTGCTATGTTTCTATCCTAGGTTCCTACAGCTAATTCTCAATGATGTCTTAACAGATGATGAACGGGAGACATTTGATGGTGAGGAGAACCAGGAGTGTATGAAGATGAAGAGCAATGCCATAACCGCTCTGATAAGGAAGAATAACTATCTTCCAGGGGTACCCACTGTTCTCACTGAATATCTAAGAACGGTGCCCCTACCACTTCTACCCCCAGGGGAACAGGTAATTCAAGGTAACATTCCTGAACCTGAACTGGCTCCTGAACCACAACCCATGGATGTTGATCCAGAGCCCTCAGTGGCCATTCCAGACCAGGAGGTTGCAAACCCACAACCTCTAACCACGGTCGAAGAGCCTTTGGAAGAGCCAAATGAAAACATAAACGAACCTCCTTCCCCTCCTATACCCAGTAAAGAACCATCCATGAGTGTAGAGGGAGATAGTGCCAAAGCAGCACCACATAAGGAGATACACCCTTCAACAGCAGCTCTGCCTTCCTCTAAAAGGAGAAGAACAAAAACCGAGGCAACTGTTGATACTTCATTTCTCTCATCCAAAGCGCCCTTTATTGATTTTTCTGATGCTGATTGGGCTACGCTAACGAAAGCAATATCTGAACCAATAGCTCAATCAAGTAAGGAAGAATTGACGGAAGCAACTGGTGTTCCGACCATATTACGGTCAGGTTCACTGGTTGAAGGTTCTAAGAACCAAGGGTCTTCACAGACGTCGAGAGAAGGCTTTGACCTAAATGCACAATCTAAAAGGTCATTGTCTACCTCCCCAGATGGAACATATCTGGATCCTGCGGGTAAAGGGTCTGACGTAGGTGCAGATCGGCAACTCGTTGACAGTGAATCAATTACTATTGAGGAGTCAACTGAGGTGAAGTCTTTACAGACTCACGGGGAAGATTCAGGATCTCTGCTGTTAAAAGAGCCTGTTTCTAACCCCCTAGAGATTCAAACTCTAGATCCTTTAAAGGATACATCATCCACGGATGATCAGCAACTTGGTTTAACCAAGGACGGGGACTTGCGAAGCCCCATTGCACCACCGGTGACCTCCTTAAGGACGGCTACGGTGATTTCTTCTGCAGGTACAATCAGCACTAAGGATTTGAGTGAAACAAAAACACTTACACCTGGCCTGAGTGGGAAAGGAAAAATGATTCAAACACCGACAGAAACGTTGAGTGTACACCCAGAGCCAAATGTGAGGAGTGACACCCTAACCCTACCTAATATTCATGATTTGCTGTTACCGACAGAAAGAGAGCTACAAGTTCAATCCACTCTCAAGGAGATGACAGTTCGAGACAAAGAAGGAAATCCATTATTCAAGGTTCCACTGCGACCTTCCTTTGACCAGGGGATCTCCTCTAGTCAGGCCAATGCTTCTTTAAAGACTATTCAAGAGAAGGTTGACTTGGTTGCAGCTGATTCCAGAAGAACATTCAGGGTCATTGGCAGTGCATCTGGCACTATAACATGTACGAAGCATGCAGTGGACTCCTTAAAGAAGGAAGCTATGGAAGAACTAGTCGAATTGAGAATGGACGTCAGGGAACTTAAAGATGGATTCATGAATGAAGTAACTGCACTGTCACATGGACATGAAGCTTTGAGAGAAGACGTTCTGGTTATCCGGGATGGTCAAGCGCGAGTGAAAGATGCAATGAATTCCCTTTCAAGAGTGGAGTCTAAGCTCAACAAGAGGCTGGATCATATGGAAAAGACTACCAACTCAAGATTGGAGAACATTGACCGGTCGCTAGCTTCTATAAATGAGTTTAATAAGCAGCTTATGGATTTATTGGAGAATCAAGGTGACGGAGTACAGTCCATATGGAGTATGCTGAAGAACCAACAATCTGGACAACCTGGTCCTTCCTATCAGGAACCTGATCCTTCTGATGTCTTTTATGCTGAGGATGCTTTTATCGAGGATTCCTCAACTAAGGGGGAGAAAGTTGGAGAAGGGGTGAAGGATAAATGGGGAGTTTGGGAGACTGTTGAGGCTATTCCAATCAGACAGTACTGGATTGAGGAGCTTGTAGAGGAAGAGAAGGAGAGTGAAGAGGAATTTGAGGTCATGCATGAGCAACCTATTCAAGAGGAGCATGAGCCATATTATCCAGAGCCAATAGAACATCCTATCTTGGATGATGATATGGAAGAAGCAAATTCTCTATCACCTGAGGAAGAAGCTGCCTTGGAAGCTGTAAGAGCTCAGAGAGCTGCAGTTGATGCCAGGCAAGCTGAGAAAGAGAAACAGCAAGCAATTCTGAGAAGTGAAAAGCTAAAGAGAATCAAAGTGTATAATGAAGTGAGGAAGAAGAAGATGATAGATCTGGCAAAAAAAGATGGTACTGAATGGGAAATGGCTTACAAAACCTTTTGCGGAGTTGAAGAAGGATTACAAGTCAACGACAATGCTGAGGTGGAAGTTATTATTCAGGACATCAGAAGTGCTAATCTTGAAGATCAGACTTACTTTAAAGCACTGAGAAGCTCTATAATCTGTCTGACAGCTGGGGTTAAAGCAAATGGTGTCTGGAGCTTATTAATCAGTTTCCTGGAGAAAGGTACATTTGTGATTTCCACTAAGTTTTTAGAACATAGGACATATACAGAATTGCAGGCTATACTCATCAAGATCCAAAGAACTACAAGGCTAAATGAACTGCTCCGTGAGCATGTTAAGGAGATCGTGATGAAAGTCAGTCCAGAGATTACTGAAGATCCTCCAATGGTTAGATTCATGATGAATGACTTGTTCAGAATCTGCTATTTGGCTGAGGACAAACTGAGGGACTACCCAAGAAACTATCTAATCTCAGTTGAGAAGTATCTTAGATCCACTGGATTCTCATCAACGGAGAAGGACAAAGAAGCAGACACTCTTAGAAGATTTCTAGTGGAGAATGTTCCTTACTATAGGAAAAGAGTGGAAAGAGGATTGGAAGTGCATACCAGATTGCCAAACATGCCAAAGCTAAACAAGAAAGATGTTAACATTGCATGGTTATGGGCTGGAGTGGGTCAAGAGGTTGAATATATTGGAAGACACATCCAAGGAGCAATCCTTAAACCTGGAGAATCACTGCACTATCTATCTGTGATTGATTATCAAGCTGCTAACTCCGATCCAATGATTGAAGAAGGTGAGATTGGAATGGACTGAAGATTGAAGCAAAGAACAAAAGAACTATCAGCTCAGACTAGAGGAGCAACTTCATTGTATAAAGTTTAATTGTTTTTTGATTTATGAAATCTGGAAATGTATATATATCTGATCCAGAATGCATTAATATTATTACGCTGTCTTACTTTAAGTAGTTTCATGTTTCCTTAGTTAGTTGAGTTATCCTCGAAGTATTTGCTTGTCGAACTCTATCCAATCAAATAGGGGGAGATTGTAAAGCATAATGTAACATAAGATGTAAAAGAGATAACTACAACTCAACAAAGGACAAGACATACAATAGTATTAACAGAAGCACAGGAATCCAGAATCAAAGAAGAAAAGGTAAACTCAAAAAATCAAAATACGTTATGTATTCTTGAAGTCCGTAAACAGGTCACAGAAAGAAGTTCATGAAAATGTTCAAGCCTCAGTGACAGCAAAAGAAACAAGACTTTCAAGACGACAGAAGTATGTGAATGATTTAGGGTTCAGTACCACGGGATTCCAGTGATGAAGCAACCAGAACGACAAGGGACTTATCAACAGAACTATATTGAAGACATAAAAGAAGAATTGATCAAGTGTTATTCATCTATGAACCAGACCAGTTGCACTAGGTGACGGCACTAAAAAGATCAAGTTGTTTTATCGTCTCAGAAGAAATTGATACAGTCTAAAACTTAAACACCCAGGAGCTCAGGAGTAATTACTAAAGGACAAAAGACAAGAAAAAGAATTCGATAGTTTTTTTATTGAAAAACTATCGAATGGTGGTTGAAGTGATTCATTGAATAACAAAGTAAATTAATTTGGCATTCGACAGTTTTGATTTAAAAACTATCGAATGGCAAATTGATTTAATCCATTCGATGGTTTTTTAATCCATTCGATGGTTTTTCAATTCATGGAGCAGGTGAAAAGTTGTGCTTGTCTGACAGGTTGATGAAGATCCAACGGCCAAGAATATTCTATTCTAAATGGTTCGATGGTTTTTCAATTCAAGTCTACAATTAACTCGAGAGAAGAAAGTGTCTTCTTCAGTTAAGGCATTCAACACAGAAACATTACTACGAGAGAGAACTAAGCCGGAGAAATTATCAGAAAATTAATAGTGCTCAGAACTTGATCATTGTTTTGTATTTGTGTAACCTTAAACTCATTGAAGCTAATCTACGGATTAGAAATTGTAGCACCCCTCGAGGTTTATATTTATAAAAAGATATATTCCCCGAAACTTGATTTGGTTTGGTGTGTTTGATTTCGTTATAGAACTGAAAGATTAATCCGCGAACGAAATTGAATTATTTGTGAGTATCGTATTCAACCCCCCCTTCTACGATACTTTGGACCTAACAGTGTGTACTAAATCTAATACTCTTGAATCCCTAACAACATTATGAAAGGGTTTCCTAGTTTGTTTAGCAGTCACACATACTTGACATTTAGATTTCTTTTCAATGGCATATTTTGGAATCAAATCTAAATTCATCATATTCTTTAGAGCACCAAAATATAAATGACCAAGTCTAGAATGCCACAAATCAGATGATTCAATACAATTAACAGAAGGTGCAACACTATCATTAATAAAACTGCCCAAAATAGGCTCAACATTTATCAAAAATAAACCATCAGACAAGTAACATTTGACAAAAACTGTACCAGTATGTGTAATAACTACTTTATTACATTTCAAAGAAAGTTCAAAACCATTCTTAACTAAACAACTTCCACTTATTATATTTCTACGAATATCAGGAACATGATGCACTCTAGTTAGGGATAGAACACGCCCAGAAGCAAACTTCAGGTCCACGTTTCCTATTCCAAGAACTTGTGCAGCACTAGCATTCCCCATCGTCACTATCACTCCATGAGTCTGTTGATAAGATACAAATAGACTAATATCAGTACAAATATGTACATTAGCTCCAGTATCAATCAACCATTCATGAGACAGATAAGTGGAAAGAAGTACAGGGTTGTAGGTAACATACCCGTTGTTGGTTCCAGAGGCATCAGCCTCACCAACAACCATGTGTACCATAGGCCCATCAGTGGTTCCAAGCACAATATTAGCTTGTGCTCCCACAGGTTTCTTAGCTTTCTTTACAGGACAATCCTTGCTCCAATGACCAACCTGTCCACAATACCAACAAGGTTTGTTTGTCTTTGGTTTCTTAGCCTTGTTCTTGTCAGTTTTAGGTTTAATGTTATCCTTCTTAGTGACAGCCTTTATTTTATGTCCAACAGTCACTACATTCACCTTCGAACTCCCATGTTCAGCAAACATCACATGTCCCTGTTTGGACTTGTGCCGTTCCTGTACAGAGATGTCCAACATTAGGTTTGTCCATGTGATCTCTCCTTTCTGTCTTTTCAGGGAGAGAGCAAACTCTTCCCAAGACTTAGGGAGCTTTTTAATCACAGCCATAACCTGAAACTTCTCAGGAAGGTCCATTCTAGACTCCTTCAAAGCATGCACCAACATCTCAAACTCATGTGCCTGCTCAGTCATGGATTTTGTATCCACCAGTTTAAAATCAAGAAACCTAGCTACAGAATACTTTTCCAACCCTTGCGAGTCAGTATTGTGTGTCTGGTTCAGCTTCTCCCATAAGAGCTTAGCAGCGAAGGAGTCAGATGAATACACATCAAATAGAGTGTTCACTAAAGCTGCCAGTATAGCAGCCCTAGCCACCCCATCTTTTTCCTCCCACATGGCATAAGCCTTAAGAGTTTCAGCCTTTTCCTGATCAATAACCGGTTTCTCATACTGCACCACCGGCCATAGACCCTTTACGTAAGCCACAGTTTCATGTTTTTCTGCCAACGAGAAAAACCAACACCCCACCGAATTTATCAGGCATTCCTGACAAATCGATAGGCTGTGGGAAACGGTACGTGGTCCAATCAATGGTGGGTACAGTAACACCAGAACCCGAAGCAATAGCACCAACAGTAGGAATTACAGTTTCGTTAACCATCTTGCTAAATAACAATATATAACACAGAGTAATCTCTTCAAGATTGTTGGGTATAATCCACTAACTACACAGCAACAATAGGGCAGTTATATATATTTTGTATTAACAAGAACATGCAAAAATACCAATAGCAAAACAAACACGAAGGTCGAAACAATAATATAATTAGAGACTGTAAATAACAAGATAAGAAAGAACACTTATCTCTCTCTAATTTTTAACAAATACTGAAAGATAAAGAAACAGCCGAGTCGCCAAGCCTTAGAGAAGTCTTGACTGTTCTTGAAGAGATTATTTCCCCACTAACGTTGTGTTGGGTTGCAGCAATATCACTCCCAGGATAAAACAACACAGATCAATCCACTCACAGAAATGACAAATATCAACAGCGACCTGCACCTTAGTTCGCCCAAAACCCTATGTATATTCTGTATGTGTTGAGAGAGAGAACAGAGAAGAATATGTTGCTTGGGTTTTCTGAGTTACGTATATCCTTTATTCGATACATCCTCAAACGTTCTGTTTTGTATATATATAATACAAAATAAAACGTAACAGACCAAATAAAAATGTAACTGAAGATATGGCATTTAATACTAAATATTCTGATTTAATCCGAGAACTGGTCCATCAGGATTTAATAAAAATCCAGACCCAGTTCGTTAAGCTGTTACAAATAAATACTGATACTGTTATATTAAATCAATAAATAATATTAAATAAAATTTCTCGCCAGGTCGCCTCGCGTACACGAGACGCCGAGACATTCGCCCTTCGACCCGAGTCGAGTCGTGATGTGGCGTGGCGAGGCGAGGCGGGCGGCGACGACACGCGTGTGTGTGCGTGCGCGTGAGGCACATAATAACACCATGCACACCCACATGCCTTAGTAGTTGTACACTACTCTTGCACACGGTTCTATATAAACCCATCAACCTCTCATTACCATTTTCATGTGGGATACAAGTTATTTCAATATAACCAACCCACATAACCCATTTCAAGCAACCTTTCAACTCAATTTATTTATGGATTACACTAAGAAAATGTCTTAGATCCAAACATGAAAGTTTAAGTCCTCCTTACAAGGAACAACCTCCAATTGTTAGTTTCCGGAAATTTCATCAAGAACATATTTAAAATATGTCTCAAACTTTCCATTTTCTAATACTGTTAGCAGAAATAACAAAGATGCCCCTAGGCCCGTTTTGAACAAGGGACATGATCTTTAAAATGACATTCTGAACAAAACAATAAGATATTTAGTACAATTTAATAAAAAAATATTAAAAATATTTTATAATTTTCCAAAAAAAACTAATAATTAAATTAAATATAACAAGATTTATTATAAAAAATGTATAAAACATCGCACGGGTATAAAGTTAGTATGTATACTTGTCATAATTTCATGTTGGTAGAAAAATAAATAAATTGTTATTATTTTACTCACTGAATTTATTAACTCTCTTGCCGCAGAGTTTATAAGCTTACCATAGGATTCAGGTATGTTTCTTCTTTATCATTTTCTTAGTGCTCTTAAATGATTCACTGCGTTTTCAGGAGGTTAAGAAGCAAGTTACTGTTTGAGTGCGTAAGCAGAAAATAGCTTCCACGCCCAAATAATACATTGATGGGTTTGAGAGCTTGGAGAAAAAAGAAGACTATATTCTTAGAGGATTCTAGGAAAATAATTTGAAAATTAATATTAGAGATAAATTAATGACAAATCCCAAGTTTCAAGTTAAAAATATGTGTGTAAGTATTTTTACGAATTTTTCGAATGTTAAAACAGCTTTCTGGAGCGACCGAAAAATTCATTTGTCTTTACCGACAATCCAGATAAATGTTTTGACTTCACACATATTCAAACATAATATTCCTTATAAAATAATTACTATGAGGTCCAAGGAATAAATAAGTTTGAATTAAGGAATGATTTTATCCGGATAAACAAGGACTTACGGGTATTTTGGAATAAAATCAATTTTGTGTCTTTTGGCATGGATTTTGGCAAGACAATTTGATATTAAATATCAAATGGATATATCAAATATATTTTGGCTTAAAACATTTAAGTACAACACTCTTTTAAATAATAAAAACTATTTTGACTCGTAAAAGCAGTGTTTGAATTTTGTCGGAAATTGTGCCTTTAGCCATTGCATTTTTAATGTCTGACAAAAGATTAACCTAGTATAGAATATACCATTAGGTTAATATTCCTATACCAAGCATGTGTCAAATAAAATATGTCGGAAAGTCTTTTTGGTCGTTTTGACTCTTTTGACTTGATTCCCGGTAAATGTCAAAAAGAAAAATCTAAGGGAGGATTTACTAAATGACTTAGTTACTTCCTAAATCTAATTTAATTCTCGATTTATACTTTTGACAAAATAACCAAAACCTAAAGGTAAAGGCCGTCTCACAAAGGGTTTCATCACAAAGACTACTGGAATAGGTCTTGATACGGATGCTGAGGATGCTACTGATGCAATCAAGGATAATGTTGATATGGATTCTTCAAAGGATTCTCCAAATGATACTTGATCTTTTTGATAGATTAAGGGGGAGAAATTTAGGAGAATCGTATGTTTTTAAGCATGTTATGTTTTCTAAGTACTTGGTTGTTTTGTGGTTGTGAACTTGATCATGCTTTTGTGTATGTAATTGATGGTTTGTGGATTTTTATGGTTTTGGATATTTAATCTAAGTTGATTTGGTTTAATGTTTTATGCTTAGATTTAATTTTTGAATGATCATGTATGCTCATAGTTTATTTAATCACGATTATCAGTTGCTAGATATAACATTGTTAACATGGATATCAGATTTAGGGGGAGTTTATTTATTCTCCTAAAATTGTTTGTAATCATCAAAAAATGGGAAATTGATACTCTCTAAGTTTTGATGATCACAAGTTAGCAAGCTGGGATACTTAATTTTATCCATTCTAGCAAGCTATAATTGTGTATTACACTAACTCTATGGTGTAGGTTATAATTGCATATTTATATAGGTGTTAGCACACTATCAATACATGTACACATCATGATAGCACGCTGACAAGCTCCACCCAGAAAGAGTTGGAGACTGAGTCAAATTCAGCAAAAGCTGGAGATCAGTTAGGATTTGAATCTGTAAGGACTCTAATACATATATAAACGTAATATACATTATTAGAGCTTAGTTTTATTCAAAACTCTTTATCCAAAACAGTCCCATGTTTATAGGAGTTTGTATTTCAAATGTTTTATATTTTTTTAACAAACTTCTGATACGTTGTTTTTATGTACGTTAGAACTGATGGTTGTTTTCTTAAAACGATTTCATCTCCTACCTTTTAGTTTCTGAACGTTTGTTTTATGAACGTTAAAGTACGAATTGAATTAACAAATTAAACGTGAGAATTGAATTCAAGACCATTGTGATTTGTTGATACAATCCGAACGTTGACATGTTAATTATATATACTTGTGGTTCTTACTTTTTGGTTAACGGTTGAAAACAACAAGAACACAAGATACAACTCAGTTTTGTTTTGAAAATCCTTTTACATTGAGCTCTAGTTATTTATATACGTATTTATCTATATTTAGTTCATAGTTTGAGTTGTAAACTCTTTATTGAATTGTATTGTTCAATTGTATTTGTTGTTGCTGGATAGTTGAGTTTCGAAACAAGGGCTCAAGGAACTAGTTTTGTTCAAGGAGATTATAATTGGGTTAGTATAGGTCCTAGAGAATAATTTGGTTTAGGGAACATGAGTTTCAGCAAACTGCTATCGGTGACAGAGAGAAATGGGGATATATTATCAATCTTGTAATTGTAACTTTTCAGTGATTAATAATATATTTTTTTACTAGGTTGGTAAGGGATCAGGACGTAGACCATAGGATATAGGGGTCGAACTAAATCCTTGATGTTCGTATTTACTACTTTACATTTAGGTATCAAAATCAAGAAGCTGTAACCTGTGTATCATTAACAACATTAAGTTCCATTAAAAGTTGGTACCAAATGGAAAAAAAAAATCACAGTAACACTTATCAAAGATTCCACCAACACAGTAACACTTACCAAAGATTCTAGAACATGTTAACAAGGATGAAGAAGTTTTAAGTTCTTCAACTAAAATTACCATAACATAGTTTCAGTCAAATATCAGAATTATATGTAACTGCAAAATCTATTGGATTTCTATATATGGTTTATTTTATTTTATACCAAATCGTAAAAAACATACTGGAGGAACTGCAATAGGAATGATCAAACATTAAAAATGGTGAAACATTATGTGAAATTAAATATGCTGGGAATATAAAAGTCACTATTACAAATGTAACCCATAGAGAAATTTCCAAATCCTTCTAAAACCGTCACTAGAGCAAAAACGAGATGAGGCTAAAGTGTCAGCCACTTAGTCTAGGCCTAAAGAAAAATTATCCTTCAGGTGGAGGCATGTTCCGCTGGCTGTTCAGCACTGTTCCGATCAACAGACTAGGGGTCAACTCTGTTACTGGTATCTGCACCAGCCAATGTTGCATTTGGGATGAAGCTCCCAACTACAATCTGGTCAGAAAATGAGTGGTAACATTAAACTTAAAATTGTTTACAAGAATAAAACTAGCAAACACATTATTATGTCAAATTATATCAACCCAGTGATTTTTAAAAAAAATGACATAACTAAAGAAACTTTGTTTTTTACCCTTTATTACATAATTATCTGGGATATATTGAGCTCATCTATTTAGCTTGGACAAGAAGACATCCACAAGAGTGGGTAAAGGCCTCGGGAAGCGGAGCAGAAAAAGAAGAAGAAACATGTTCTTATTGCACCAGCAAAACCAAATAGACAGTACACATCACATTAAACATGCATGACAACACAAGAGTATTGTCGGGAAAAAAAATAATTGTCACTCAGTAGTTTCACAACAAAGAATGGTGCTTCAATCAGCATAATGTTGGAAAGTGAAATGCATCTAAAACAAATTGAGCATGCTATAATCTTGGCATAAAAATTCTATAACATATAGCATGAGCCACATTGGCTTTTCATAGATAATTTATTAGTACATCACCAAATTCTAATAGTTGAGCAAAGAGAAGATCTTACATGGATCGGGCTAGCTGCAATTAGCGGACCAGCTACCATACCTCCTATTACATGACCGTCTCTAACTGAAAGTGAGACACTGAATCCACCTGTTCTGCATCTCACCCTGCCAGTTTCTGAGAGTGTTATAGATGAGCCATTTAAGGACACGAGTCCAAACTGACCCTGCAATATATAGTTTAAAAATGTAAACGGAAGAGTAATCTCATTTAATAAGTAAATTGTTAGCAATATAAATGTAAAATGTTTGCAGATTCACCATAAAACTATGAACAATATGTCAAGTAAACAAGGACATCAAAATCACAAGTGACACAAACACCCTGATCAGAACACGACATGTTTCTATTATAGTATGTACATCAGCAAGGGTCGGGGTAATGTACGTATACTAGCCTATAAAATTTACAAACTACCTACAAATTATAGTAAGGGAGATAGGAGTGAAACCTCGTAATTGATAACACCACCAGAAGAACCAAGCTGGCGAATTGTGGCTGTGGAAACAGTACCGTTAGCAGAAATGACACAGATGCCCCTAGGTCCGTTTTGAACAAGGGACATGATCTTAAAAATGACATCCTGAACAAAACAATACAATATTTAGAACAATTTAATATTTTCTTTTTCCTTTCGCTTATACGATTTTCCAATCTCACATATTCTACCATTATAATTTGAACGTTAATAAGCAGATAAAAGGTGATTTTAATTTTTTTTCTCTCAAAATGCTTATGCAAAAGGGAAGTTTGAGTTTAGTGCAAATGGCTGCTATATCTTCTGCTTTATATGCCTATATTGCATTTGCGGGTAAAAGTGTAATTGAACCAACATTGAATGAAACAGTACCTGAAGCTTCACAGGTGACTGGATGATTATTCCAGAAGAGCTTATTCCATATAATCGCACCATGTAATCCTTTAGAGTCCAAACTTATTCATTTTTCCAAAATCTCCTCTACTTCATCCATTTTTCCGCATTTACACAACGTATTCAACAAAACGCTACAAGTATACTCATTAATCTTAATCCCCTTCCTAACAGTTTCTTCATACAAATGAACCGATGCATTCACATTACCACTTCTCGAATGCCCATAAAAAATTATACTATAAGTATACCCATCCGGAACAAACCCATAACGACTCTCCATCTCCCTCAACACCTTCTCGGACATTTCATCAAAGAGCTTCCGTGCATCCTTAATCCTCCTCTCCTTACACAACCCACTAATCAAAACATTATAAACAAACCCACCAACACTCATCCCATCTCTCTTCATACCCTCCATCAAATCCAAACCCCTTTTCAAATCACCCATCTTCACCGCAGATTGCACAGCTTTACCATAACTAAACGCATCAACCTTAACACCCAACTCAACCACTTGATCAAAATTTTCAAGCACTGTATCATACTTACAAGCACCTACTAAACACTCCAACATAAGATTAAAAGCCCAAAGAGCGAGAAAAACACCATCATTTCTAACCAATGTATAACACTCTAATGCTTCATTGGGTAACTTACATTCAGCACAAACAGATAAGAGTAAATTCGAGAAAGTGAATTTAATGGAATGTGAGTGGTGAGTGAACATGGAGTACATTTGAGAGGGCGAAGAGAATGGTGATTTTGAGAGAATGAGATGCTTTAATAATTTTTTGGCATTGTTGGTGTTGTGGTTATGGAGGTGTGTTTGGAGGAGTTTGATTTTATCATTGCGCTCTTGATCAGTCACTATTGATTGGAGCTTGGGGGGTTGTGTGGGATGAGTGTTGGAGCACAAGGATTTGCGGAGGGAAGTTTTAGTGGGGAGAAAATGCATGCGTTGCGCCATTTTTTGGGTCATGCTGTATTGCTGTGGCGTTGTGCGGTAAAATCAATGTCTCTTTTTTGTGTGTCAACTTGATAAAGTAGAACCCGAAAAATGAATAACCTCAATAATTTTTTTTCAAATATAAATGAATAATCACTATATTTTAAATAATATTTTTATATTTATGAAATATATGAATACATTTGATTCAATAAATAATTTGCATACACATTAATAAATAATATTGTAAATCATATCTTCTCGAAAAATGCTTCTAAATGCTTATTTTTTTCCTCCACCAAAATGTTTCTGATCCTCCACCAAAAGGCATCTAGTAATTTTATTTTTTTCTCGAGTATCTATATTTTAAACAATAAAAATTAGAATTTTTAAAAATATTTTAACTTATAAACAACATTACACATATACACACATGATATGGGTTAAAAATAACCCTAAAGACATAATTAATATTGCATTAATTAAACCTAGCTGGTCCATAAATAAGGCTCATTAATAAGGCCCGAAACTCTAATTAAATATTAATTTCGTAATTAATATTTGGGCTAGAAGTACAACCTGTATTAGGAGACGGCCAATACAGGCTTGTTCTAATACAAGTGGGTTTCTTTCAATACAAGTCCGTTATGATATGGAAATAACTCCTACAAGGAAGGATCTAGAATTAATCTTTATCCACCGTCAAGGATAAGACTTATCCTTCAAGGAAGTGATAATACTTATCCACCGTCAAGGATAAGATTTATCCTTCAAGGAAATCAATACTTATCCACTAGGCTTCTAAACGCCTATATAAAGGGTCTGACCCCTCATCTCAGAACTAAGTTTTAGACTTCATCCTCGAATAAGGACATACAAGTCACTACGTTCTTGGTGTGCCCCTGCCGCCATAGCCCCGAGGGCAACACCAAGAACTACGTTTTTATTGGCTTGATTCTCTAAACACCAGAGATACGTAGGCATCTTGTTAGGACCAAGTTAGTGCCCGACAACAAGAGAAGCCATTAAAACTCGAAGCTCTCTAACCCTAGCATTAAGTTCGCAAGCACATTTTTTATTCCACAACATTTGGCGCCATCTGTGGGAAAAGAACATCAACCATGGAAAACACACGAAGAACTTCACGTGATCCACCATCGACTTCTGGTGTTCGAACGGCAGAAAGTCAGCCACCACCAACTACTGGTACTCAAGAGACGAATATCCCCCTCACCACTACTCAAAGACCAGAGATCTCAATCTCAGTTGAAGGGACGAATCCCATGCAGATAGTGGTTCATGGAGCCAACCCCCAAACTCAAGAGATGACTCATCATCAACCAATCACATCCTCTCAAGTTATTTTGAATGCGCCCCGAGGCCTTCAACTTCATACTACTGATCTTCTCCAATACACGAATCAAACTTTGGGTATGCCACCTTATGTAATGCCTCCACGACCCCCCATTGGGAGCAGTGGTCACAATCCACTGTATCACGAATCATATGTGTCTCCTTAATTATGTTCGAGGCCTGGAGCCCATTAATCAAAAAACTCAGACTCAGCAAGTCCCTCTAATTCGAGACTTTTCTGGTCCCTATACCGAAGATGAAGATTACTCATCTGATGATGAAAGGGACGTTCCCCCAAGGAGAAGACGTCCTACCCAAACAAATCGGGAACCCCAAACTACTAAAGACAAGATTGCAGAATATGAAGCTGAGACTGCAAGGCTTAAGAAGGTATTAGCAGAGGAAGAGGCAGCTAGAGCCAAAGGCAAATCAACCAAGAGGGTTCCTGCAATTAACTTAGATCCTATACCGAGAAAGTCAAGGAGGGCTGAAGCCCCAAAGGGTGATCCCACTGAGTTGTTGCCCTTAGGAGATCCGGATGATCCTACACCCCCTTTTTACTCAGGATATCATGAAAATTCATATATCCAGAAAGTTCAAGATGCCAACCATTAAGGCCTACGATGGAACATGAGACCCTGCTAATCATGTGAGAACCTTCTCTAACGCACTATTGTTGCAACCTACCAATGATGTAGTCAAGTGCAGAACGTTTCCACAAACCCTTGCGGGCATGGCTCAAAGTTGGTACAATCGTCTCCCTCCTAACTCTATTGGGTCTTTTAAGGAGTTAAAAAAGGCATTCATCAACCAGTTTGTTAGTGGGATAGTGCATGAGATGAGTTCATCATCTCTCATGGGAATTCAACAAGGCAAGAATGAATCCTTGAGGGACTACATAAATCGATTTACCAGGGAGGCTCTTAAAGTCCCGGATCTGGAAGACAAAGTGGTCATGATAGCCCTGCAACAAGGAACCACTGACGACCATTTTAAAAGGTCTTTGGCAAAGCACCCCCCTAAAAGCATGTTGAAGCTACAAGACAGGGTTGGAAAGTACATTAAAGCTGAGGAGAGCATGAGGAAATATGAACCAAATATTGGGGGTAATGGAAACGGAAAGAAGAGGAAGGATACTCAAGAGTATGATGCAAGGGACAAGTACCCAGAACAATAGACACTACGCCATAAGTGGGCAATAATAACGCTTTTTTCAGTGTTACAAGCAAAAGTGTAACCATATATGTCTTAAAATTGATCTATGCTTAAAATTTTTATTAGTGTTAGCATTGCTATAAATCAGTGTCATAGTAGACGTCATTTAGTATCTATGGTAACACCGAAATTGGTGTAGCGGTTGGTCTTAAAAAAATGTGTAACAGTTGGTCTTTAAAAATCAACAAAAAATGGGAGGCCGGATATATATCTGAAAATGAGTCAATAAAAACAGGCGGGCTAAAAAAATTGTCCAAATATTTCATTTAAGCGGGTTAAATTTCAATTATTCCCTCTGTCTCAATTATTCACTCACTCCCTATCTCCCTCTCAACTTTCTCTCTATCTTTCTCTCTCTCTCTCAACTCTCTCCCAAATTTCAATTAAACACGGGTTCAATTAGGGTTTTCTCTGTACAAGTTCTTCATGGGTTCTCTCTCACCGGATGTCTACAATTAGGCTTATAGATTAGGAGTTCAATTAGGGCTTCAATTACGGGTTCAATTCAGGTCCTCTCAAAGTTCTTCTTGTTCGATTACATTCTCTACTTGATAAGGTATTCATCTTGTTCTTCTTATTTGTGTATAACATGCTTATTTGTTTATTCTTCTTGTTCAGTCGGGGCTTGTAAATTAGGGGTTCTCTTCGGGTTCAATTGGGGCTTGTATATCATGAATGTTTATTTGTGTATAACATGTTTCGATTGCTTTTTTTTGGTTGCATATTTCGATTGATTGTTTCGATTGCTTGTTTTTGTATTTTTATATGTTTTGATTATGATTTACTCAAGTTACATTTTTAGTTACGGTTTTGAAAGATGTGTTGGAGCAATACTGGTTTTGATTTTCTTTAGTTTTGATTTAGTCTTCTCGGCTAGTTAAGTATTGAAGATACTTAGTTTGTAAAAGTGAGTCACAGGATAATTTTTCTATGTATATGTCCTATGCCTAAAACTTAAATCATAATTTATACATTCTTGAACTTTTTTAATTGAATGATAGTAGGCGCCAGATAGATTCTTTTAGAGTAACTGAAAAAATATGTAACTTGATTGGAACATAGAAGTGTGCATTCTGACGACTATCATTTTGAGGTTTGTACTAGCCATCGTAATAGAAAAACATATGATGGCAGAGGCAGCAAACGAGAAGAAGATCCCTTAAAAATTGATCAGGTATATGTCCATACTGGTTTTTGTTTTTTTTTAACATAATACTACATTAAACCATGTTTATAGAAAAAATCTTATTATGCCTAATGTTTGACAATGTTCTATATGTTTCAGTCATCTCTGACTGGAGAAGAATCACTACCAGTAACTAAGAATCTTGGTGATGAAGTCTATTCAGGCTCAACATGTAAGCAAGGGGAAATAGAAGCAGTTGTTATCGCAATAGGAGTACACACTTTCTTTGGAAGAGCAGCTCATCTTGTTGACAATACTAAACATGTTGGGCACTTTCAGCAAGTACATATCGAGAACTCCATACATATACTGTAGTAATTAAAATTCCAAGATAGGAAATGCTTATATAATGGTCAATGTGCATTTGTTGTGTTGTGCAAGTCCCAGGTATTGACTGCAATAGGAAACTTTTGCATTTTCTCAATTTTCATTGGAGTGTTTATTGAAATTATTGTTGTAGCCAGACAACATAGATAATATCATAAAGGTGTAGACAATCTTCTGGTTTTTCTCATCGCAATGCCAACAGTTATTTCAGTTACTATGACCATTGGTTCACATCGCTTATCTCAACAGGTTCACCAAACTTTTTCATTGCTCTTTCGGTTAATATAATTTCATCATTGTATTTAACTTTAACTTGTTATTACTATAAAGGAAATGACAGGGATGGATGTCTTGGGCAGTGACAAAACAGGCACATTAACTCTCAACAAGCTCACAGTAGATAAAAATCTCGTTGAGGTGATCACTTAATCCTACTTCATGGCTTGATTTGATTACTTTGAAATCTTTGTTCACAAGACCTAGTGATCTACTACACATGTTTTGGTTATACAACTTTTATAAAGGGTACATGAGCTTTGAAAATCAGCATGATTTCTTCCATTAGTGACTCTACTGTAGTGTATCGGCTCTCGTAAAACCATAAGGTGCACGTGTTAATCGGGATCATATATTATTATTGTATTTTAATTTATGCTCGTTTGATTTACGGTGTAAATTGTCATATATTCATTTATAATTAATGGTGAGTATTGTTGAGCTTTTAATTTGAATTTTATGTGTTTCATTTCAGATTCTGAAGCTTAGATTGTTAGACACAATTTAAGTTTATTTAGCTGGTGCTCACTATTCTTTTGGTAGTCAGGGTTGATGTTATAGTTTTGCACAAGACTACCAAATTTTAATTGTGTATGGTAATTGTATATTTTTGTTTTTTAATTGATTTTCTAACAGGGAAAGGTCAGCTTTCAGTCATAGTATTACTTGGCAACATCCTCTCCAGGTCAAGCAAGTAGAAATTCAGGGAGCAACAGCCTTCTCAGTTTCTGGTTTGTTTTCTTTTTACGTAATAATCAATTTAGAGGGTATTCCATTTTTACTTTCTGCTCACAAGGCATTTTAGTAGTTAGATAAACTACGGGGTACCTAGATCAAATATATAATTTCTGGTTACTACTCTTTAAAATTGAATTAACAGTTACTTATTGTTGGATTTTTAATTATTTACTTGTTTCTTTGCTATGAGCGCTTTTCAGGAACTCCTGTAGACTCTGCTTCTATACGAATCTCCAAAGCCCTTTTTCCTGTGGTGCTTGATCTGGTAAGTATTTTGACAAAATGTACCTATGCAACAATTCAATTTCAAAATTGATGTAAAATTTCAAGTTTCTAAAAATTCGGTATACATTTTTTAATATCTAAAATATTTGTAGCACTCAAGCTGAGCACTTTGGCTTTCTAATTAACAACGATATTTTCTATTTAAATCAGATCTCTTGGTAAAATACAACCTGGTTGTGTAACATATCATATGGTATTCTGACATGCAGCATACAGTACTTTTAATTTTTTTGCTGGTTGTTTACTAATTTTTGATTTTCTATCGCAGGTCATTAATGGCATTAACAAGGGTAGCAACTGTGGTTACCACATGTTAGTAAATTAGTATCATTTCTCTCTTGTGCATTTTGAGTCCTTTATATTTAAATTTCTTTTTTTAAATTTCAAATATTCATTATGGTGATTTAAAATACCTTAAGATTTCCATTGTCATCTTTGCTTGGTGATCATAAGGATACATCACTTGCAACTTTATCAACGAAGAACTTATTGAAAAAGCTGACATTTTTGCTGGCGTCTTTCCTGGTACATATGGTGCTTAGTTTTAACGCGAACTATTAAATATTCTTGCATACATCTCTAATACATGTTTTATTTACACATTACAAGGAAGAAAATACATTACTGGAATGATAGAAGATGGAGATAATGATGCACCTGCATTAAAGATAGCAGACATAGGAATTGCAATAACCGATGCAACGGATGATGCCAGGACTGCCTCTGATATAGTGAGTTTGTGCTGAGTGTGATCATCAGTGTTATTCTAACAAGTCGTGTTATCTTTCAGAGAATGAAGAAGTACATAGTTAATCTTTTCTTCTTTCATTTTTTTCATGCTTCAACAAGATCTTCTTTGATGTCCTTGTGATAAGTGTGAAGATCTTGTTTTCCTATATTTGAGGAAAATTGTTTTGGATGGAATTTTATGTATTGAAATGGCTTTTGGATAGCCTGTTTATGTATTGGAATGTTTGGTAATATTTCGAATGAGAGATTCTATATTTCAGTGTTATATGTTGTCATTCTGTATTTAAAGTGTTGGTAAAAAGCCTGCAAAGTGTAGCCATTGACTTCAAAGTATTTAGTCTTTATGTGTTGGCAAAAGAATAGCAAAGTGTTGGCACAAAATCTAAAAATGGTTAAGAAAAAAGTGTAGGCATAGTGGTAAGGGTGTTGGTAAAAACATCTAAGTGTTTCATAATTTGGTGTTACAGTAGTACTGAAAATGTGTTGCCATAGGTCTATAGAAATACTATTAGTAGTGTTACTACAAAGATAACTGTGTTGGCATAGATATATAGCAACAACTAATAATATGTAGCCACAAAAATAAAAAGTGTTGGCATAGGGGTCTACGCCTACACATTTCTCCCGTGTTACCAAAAACTACAAAAGTGTTGGCGTAGACCCCTATGGTAGCGGCCATTTTTCTAACACCCTCAAATTTGGTCAAAGTGTAGCCATAGCCTGTTTTTTTCCTTTTACCAACAGTTTTTTGGGCTATAACCACACTTTTTCAGGTGTTGCTGAATCCCACTTATGGCGTAGTGAGAGGATTCTGATCCTGCAACAAATAAGGGTAATCCCGGTCAAATATTCATGGAGTATGCAAGATTGAATACTCCTAGAAGTCAAATCCTGATGGACATTGAGAAAGATGATGATCTCCGATGGTCGTATCCACTGAGGACTGATATGGAGAAAAGAAACAACAACCAATTATGTCGGTTCCACAAAGAAGTTGGTCATGACACCGACGATTGTAGACAACTGAAGGACGTAATTGAATTCTTGATCCGAAAGGGAAAACTGGATAAGTTCACCAAGGATGGGAATCGAGGAAACCAAAGAGGAAACTATGAGAAGAAAGACTATGACAGAAAGGATAATGATCAAGATCGTAATCCTAGACCCCGAGGTCCAGTTATCAACATGATATTTGGAGGACCGACTACGGCTGGCTCTTCCAGGAATTCACGAAAAGTTTATGCTAGAGAGGTAATGACTGTTGTTGGAGAAGCACTGAAACGTGCCAAAATAGAAGTCGCCATTAGCTTCGATGATTCTGACCTAGAAGGGGTAAAATTTCCTCATGATGATCCATTGGCCATCACACCTGTAATAGGCAATTCTGAAACCAAGAGAGTTCTGGTTGACAATGGAGCTTCTGTGGATATCTTATTCGACGATGCTTTCATCAAGATGGTATATACTGACTCACAGTTGACACCCTCAAACATGCCTATCTACGGATTCAATGGAGTCGAATCAAAGGTAGAAGGCACAATCCAGCTCCCCATGACTATAGGGCAAGCCTCGAAGACAATGACTCAAATGCTGAACTTCTTGGTTATAAAGGCAACCTCTACTTATAACTCAATCCTTTAAAGGACTAGCCTTCATGCTTTTAAGGCTGTTGCCTCAACATACCACTTGAAAATAAAGTTTTCTACAAGGAAAGGGGTTGGTGAAGAGCGAGGAGATCAGAAAATGGCTAGAAGTTGCTATTTAGCCGCACTAAGACCTGATGGAGTCGGGGGGAAGGTTCTCCCAATTGAGGACATGGATTCAAGGGATGATGAAGATAGAAGGGGAAAACCAACTGAGGATTTGATCCCTATCCCCTTAGTTCCAGGAGAACCAGATAAAGTCACTTACATTGGAGCACTGTTGCCTGAACCCTGGAAGGATAAGATTATATCTTTCCTCCAATAGAATAAAGATGTTTTTGCTTGGACAACAACTGATATGCCAGGGATTGATCCCCAATTGATAACTCACAAGTTGAACGTAGATCCTGAAAGGAAGACGATGAAGAAAAAGAAGAGAAACTTTGCTCCAGAAAGGCAAGAGGCCATAAAGCAAGAGGTAGATAAGCTCTTGGAAGCAGGATTCATTGAAGAGATTCAATTCCCTGAATGGTTGGCTAACCCGGTAATGGTCAAGAAAGCCAATGGAAAGTGGGGAATTTGCTTAGACTTTACGGACTTGAACGATGCATGTCCTAAGGATTGTTTTCCCCTACCAAGGATTGACACTTTAATAGATGCCACTGCAGGGCACGAAATGCTAAGTTTCATGGATTGCTTCAGCGGATACAACCAAATCAAGATGCATAAGGATGAAATTCGCAAATTATCATTCATTATTGATTTTGGTGTTTACTGCTACTTAGTTATGGCCTTTGGACTCAAGAATGTAGGTGCCCCATACCAAAGGTTAGTGAACAAAATTTTCAAACATCTCATTGGAAAGACCATGGAGGTTTACATGGATGACATGTTAGTCAAAAGCCTCGATAAGGCCGATCATATAGAGTACCTCTAAGAGGCATTTGAAGTGCTGAGACGCCATAAAATGTTGTTGAATCATGCCAAATGCGCCTTTGGCGTAGGGTCAAGCAAGTTTTTGGGTCTGATGGTCTCTAAACGAGGAATTGAAGCCAAACCCGATAAAATTAAAGCAATTTTTGATATGGAACCACCGTACTCTGTTAAAGATGTTCAGAAACTCACTGGGAGAGTGGCAGCATTGGGAAGGTTCATCTCCAAGTTAGGGGAAAGTGTAAACCCTTCTTCAAAGCATTGAAGAACATGAAAATTTTTGAGTGGACAACAGAAAGCCAAGAAGCCTTTGAGGCCTTGAAAAAATACATGACTGAAGCACCATTGTTGGCAAAACCAAAACCCGGAGAAACGCTCTATCTATACTTGGTAGTTTCAAACACCGCCTTGGGAGCTGTTTTGGTGAAGGAAAAATCAAAGGTTCAGAAACCCATATACTATGTGAGTACAATTCTGCACAGAGCAGAAGTAAACTACTCTCTGATAAAAGATTTGCTTTAGCCTTGATCATGGCCTCAAGAAAATTACGCCCGTACTTTCAGGCGCATAAGATAGAAGTCTTGACTGAGTAACCATTAAGAAACATCCTGCATAGTCCTAAGGTCAGCGGAAGACTGATCAAATGGGTGATTGAGTTGGGAGAGTTCAACATCAAGTATAAGCCTCGAACAACCATTAAAGCACAGACACTTGTTGACTTCATGGTTGAATGTACCATAGACAACCAAGAAATCAGGGGGCGGGAAGTAGTACCCTTGGAGGGCAAAGAAGTTGAAAAACAAGATGAAGAGATGGTATTTAAGGAATACTGGGTGCTCTATTTTGATGGGGCATCAAAAACAAAATCAAGCGGAGCAGGTTTAATGCTACAAAGTCCCGATGGATTTCTCATTGAGTATGCACTAAAGTTGGACTTTCTGACAACAATCAATGAAGCTGAGTATGAAGCCCTGATAGCCGGCTTAGGTTTGGCTGGGGCCTTAAGAGTTAATACTCTCAAAGTCTGCGGCGACTCGAGATTGGTAGTCTCACAAGTAAATGAAGAATTTGAGGCTAAGGATGAAACCATGGCCAAATATCTACAGCTTGTGAAAGCCATCATGACCCAGTTTGATGAAGCTTGTGAAAGCCATCATGACCCAGTTTGATGAATGTTATATGGAACACATCCCTAGAGAAGAAAACATGAAAGCCGATGCCTTGTCAAAATTTGCTTCTTCTGAGATAGAGAACTATGCCGGAAGTGTATACTTCTAAGTCTTGAATAGCCCGAACATCAATGGAAAACTAATAGCACCTATTGACATAGGTGGTTGTTGGATAGACCTCATTAAGGCTCATCTTGAAACCGGTTGGTTACCAAATAATGCCTTGGAGGCACGAAAGTTGACAGTGAGAGCATTGAGGTACGCCTTGATCGAAGGGATCTTATACAAAAGGTCTTTTGTGTCTACGACCCCAGGACGCGGAGTTAGCCTTGAAAGAAGTTCATGAGGGAATTTGTGGGCAGCACTTGGGGGGCAGGGCCATTGCTCATAAAATCACCCGTCTAGGCTTCTACTGGCCAGATATGCTTGCTAATGTGAAAGATTATGTGAAGAAGTATGAACGGTGTCAAAAGCATGCACCTGTAGGTAGGAAACCATCCGAGATGTTAACATCAGTTAACTCACCAATCCCGTTTGCCATATGGGGCATGGACATACTTGGGTCATTTCTAGTGACAAGTGCACAAAAGAAGTTCTTGATAGTGGCAATTGACTTCTTCACTAAGTGGATTGAGGCTAAACCTCTAGCCAAGATAACCACCAAACAAGTATTGCAATTTCTATGGGAAAGTGTAATGTGTTGATATGGAATCCCACGAATCCTGGTCACGGACAATGGGAAGCAGTTTGACAATGAAGATTTCAAAAAGTACTGTGAAGAGAACAACATTGAGTTTTGATTCACATCAGTTGCTCATCCTCAAGCAAACGGACAAGCCGAGGTGGCCAACCGAATCATCCTAGATGGACTCAAGAAGAGAGTTGAATGCTCAAGGAACACTTGGGTGGACGAGTTGCTCCCTATACTTTGGCATATCGTACCACTTGCAAGGTTACTACTGAAGCAACTCCATTCCTGTTAGCCTATGGGGCAGAAGCTGTGGTGCCAGTGGAGATTACTCATACCTCCCCAAAAGTAGGGGCCTTTGAGCCTGAATCGAACGAAGAAGGTATGAGGTTGGCTCTTGATCTAATTTATGAAGTCAGAGATGAGGCAAATTCCAAGATCATAGAACATCAGAAGCGAACATCTTTCTACTACAATCTGAGGGTTAAAAAAAGGTTCTTTCGTCAAGGATGCTTGGTTCTCAGAAAGATTGAAGCATCCGGGGTTGGACAGAAAGGAAAATTAGCCCCTAATGAGTAAGGGCCCTACAAAGTCAAGAATGTGTTTGGACGAGGCTCGTATAAGCTAGAAACCCTCGAAGGGCACGAGGTGCCAAGGACTTGGCATGCCTCAAACTTAAAAGTTTATTATGTTTAGTGCATCCTAAAAGGATCCGCTAGAAAGCAGATGAAGGGTTGAGCCCGTTTTAATTGGTAGAAACATCCTCAAAGCTTTGCCAAGACAAACTACAAATGAATGCAAAGGAAAGCATACAAAATATGCATGTCAACTGCACAAATAGAGTTGAATACAACAAACCCCGAAGGGTGAATGTTGCTAATAAACATACAAAAGAAAGCCTAAGATGCCTATTGTTAATTAGCGAAAATTTCAAGATCAGGAGAAGTTTGATATGATAGACTTGAGAATGAATCACTACGAGTGGAGCTATCAGTAAGAACTCGTAAGGGTGAAGGGTTGAAACCCCAGAAACCTAAGACATTCAGTCCAAACCCCATCATTCGATATGCTCAATAAAAGGCTTGAAGCCAAAATAAGACGGTTTAAGACATAAAAGGCTTATGCAAATGTCAAGATTAGGCTCGAATAAGGCAAAATCGCCGTAAATGTGTAGGTTGATCCACACTTTACACCAAGACGATACTCGTGAAACACTAGTGTATATTAAAATCCCCAAAAAAGGGTATTAAGTCCCAGATAAGGGATAAAAAGACCCCAAGTCTCGAAAAAGACCGGTATAACTTCTATGAAATCCTAGTGCATTATTATAGAAGTTGGGGGGCAAATGATATGGGTTAAAAATAACCCTAAAGACATAATTAATATTGCATTAATTAAACCTAGCTGGTCCATAAATAAAGTCCATTAATAAGGCCCGAAACTCTAATCAAATATTAATTTCGTAATTAATATTTGGGCTAGAAGTACAACATGTATTAGGAGACGTCCAATACAGGCTTGTTCTAATACAAGTGGGCTTTTTTCAATACAAGTCCGTTATGATATGGAAACAACTCCTACAAGGAAGGATCTAGAATTAATCTTTATCCACCGTCAAGGATAAGACTTATCCTTCAATGAAGTGATAATAATTATATACCGTCAAGGATAAGATTTATCCTTCAAGGAAATCAATACTTATCCACTAGGCTTCTAAACGCCTATATAAAGGGTCTGACCCCTCATCTAAGAACTACGTTTTAGACTTCATCCTCGAATAAGGACATACAAGTCACTACGTTCTTGGTGTGCCCCTGCCGCCATAGCCCCGAGGGCAACACCAAAAACTACGTTTTTATTGGCTTGATTCTCTAAACATTAGAGATACGTAGGCATCTTGTTAGGACCGAGTTAGTGCCTGACAACAAGAGCAGCCATTAACGCTCGAAGCTCTCTAACCCTAGTATTAAATTCGCAAGCACATTTTTTATTCCACAACAACACACATAAAAAATTAAATTAATTAAACTCTTTTTTGGCCTTGATTCTTGAGACTGGTAATGTACAATTCATTTCGCTAAATGCATATTTTTTTTCTAAGTTTTTTCCCATCCAGACTTGGGATAATGCACTTAATAAATAATTTTGCTAAATGCATATTTTTTTTCTAAGTTTTTATAGGCTCTATGTAAATATAAATGAATAATCACTATATTTTAAATAATATTTTTATATTTATGGAATATATGAATACATTTGATCCAATAAATAATTTGCATACACATTAATAAATAATATTATAAGTCATATCTTCTCGAAAAATGCTTCTAAAGTTGCTTGTTTTTTTCCTCCACCAAAATGCATCTAGTAATTTTATGATTGTGTGATCGAAATAAGAATTTAGAATTATATATAGCTTGTTATAGGTGGTTTTTTTTTGTCAAGAGGAAACTATTTCCATAGATAAATAGTACTCCCTCCCTCCGTCCCTTTCATTTCTTTACAGTTTTTTTACACTGCTTGACACGCATTTTAAGGCTCCTATAAAGTATAGCTCTACAACTTATTTTCAAAGCTTTCTTTTTCTAAATAAAAATTTAAACATTATATTTTTATTCAGAAGAAGAAAAAATTTAAAATAATTTATCGAAGTATATATTAAAGAAGTCTTAAAATGCGTGTCGAGCCCCCGTCCCCCAATGTAAAGAATTGAGGGGGACGGAGGGAGTATCAAAGATACAATGTCCGGAGGAACATAGTTTCCTTCATTCAAAAAAGTATATCATATAGCCGAAAAATAAGCAAGTACTCCCGGAAGTTTAGACAATATCGCATTTAATGTCTGAAAAGATAACCCACCAAAAGAAGGTCTTGTTAAAACCTCGCAAGAGTAAAATTCTATGGGAAAAAACTCAAGGAAGAAAAAGAGTGCCCTACATCGTTTACAAAAGTCGAAAAATAAAGACTATTTAGAGCTTCTTGTTACTTTGTGATTCCACATTGTCATCTGTTATTATAGCAGCCTTGTCTTTTGTTTTGCTCTATACCTTTCTGCTCCTTTAGTATATCGAACATCCCAAGTATCCTGAAACTAAGATAAATAAATGAACAGAGCATAAGTGCATAAATACAACCAAAAAATCTAACTTTATTGTAACTCGTATAAAATATAACTATTTAAAAGTAAAATAACTCGTATAAACATATAAATTAATAAAATAAAGAGATCTAACCAAAGGAATCCCTTTGGTTAGACATCTATTTTAAGACACAAGACACTCAAATTATAAAAATAAGAGTCAACCCGTATAACACAAAGATATCCAAATGATACATAACAACCACCATATATGGTCCAAAAAGCTATCAAATATGGCACCCCGTATAGGTATAAAAGTCACCGAATGTGACACAAATTTCATTTAATCAGGCAAATACATATATTTAAATACATTTAAAAACATCTATTTAAATTTTTTTAGCTTTTGAATTTAAAACTTCAATTAAAAGTCAATCAATCAGAAATTTCTTTGAAGAATAATTAAATAAATATTAGCATTTAAAAGAAGATATTAACTAACTATTAACTAACTATTTAAAATAATATATTAAAAGAAAATTTAATATCTGCGGTTGACGTTTCAGAATTGCAAAAACCATCTTCCTATACCAATATCCCGCCACATCATTAGTCACTAGCTTCAACTATGATTAAATATCGTATGTGCACGGGTAAATTCATATATCACCATGATACCATGATTAAATATCGTATGTGCACTGATATTGATATAGAAAGGGAAGTTTTAGTGGGGAGAAAATGTATGCGTTGCGCCATTTTTTGGGCCATGGTGTATTGTTGTGGTGTTGTGCGGTAAAATTAATGTCTCTTTTTTGTGTGTCAACTTGATAGAGTAGAAACTGAATGTTCGAAAAATGAATAACCTTAATAATTTTTTCCGGTCTTGGGATAATGGGCTTAATAAATAGTAATTTTGCTAAATGCATTAAAGAATATTTTTTTTCTAAGTTTTTATAGGTTTTATGTAAATATAAATGAATAATCACTATATTTTAAATAATATTTTTATATTTATAGAATATATGAATACATTTGATCCAATAAATAATTTGCATACATATTAATAAATAATATTGTAAGTCATATATTCTCGAAAAATGCTTCTAAAGTTGCTTGTTTTTTTTCTTCCACCAAAATGTATTCTCCACCAAAATGCATCTAGTAATTTTATGATTGTGTGATCAAAATAAGAATTTAGAATTATATATAGCTTGTTAGTTGTTATAGGTGGTTCTACCTTATCTCTAAATATTTTAGTAATTGAGTGTATACATTGTGCACTGGCATGTATAACTTATCTAAAATTCAAAACAAAATGAATGTAATTAAACATTACATAAAAATTATAACCATGATAAATTTTAGGTACATTAACATGATATGTATAAAAAATCTTGTTAAAACAAAATGTACAAAATAATATAATTATAATAAAAGAATCTAAAAGTAATATCTAAATGAATATATTCATTTATTGATAATTAAATAAAATATTCATTAATCGATAAATAAATAATCTCACTAAATTAATATAAATTCTACTTTTTAAAATTTCAAAAATAAGAAGAGGTTCTTAAAACATGATTTAAAAAAAATAATAACAATAAATCCATATACACCCTAAAAATCTTGATGGTACAAATTACTCTGATCAGTTTTCACTCCGTATAAATCCTCCCCCGATATAGTATTTAAATTAAATTGGGTTGACCTGGAAAGCCTAAGGTTTAAATTGGGTTGATTTGAAAAGCCAGGTGGAATGGGTGGATTTGAAGCCCAAAGGTTCTAAACTTGGTACTCTATATATGTGTGCAGTGATCCATAATCAGCTTAAAAGCAGTAGCATCTTTAAGATATCATTTCATGGCATTAAAACAGACGAATTTGAAACTGAAGAACGTTTCAGTTTCTGATGAAAGCAGTGACAATGAGGAGGAGAAGACAGAACTTAGTTTAGACATTTCCTTGGAGAAGTTAAACCTTGGTCCCAAGAAGAAACTTCTGGTCATTGCTCTAGGCGGCCTGTTGGTTCACAGGCAACATGATCGCGAAAAATTCACCAAAATTCCACCCAATATTCGCCCTGATGTTTTTCATGGAAGATTTCGCGGTAACCTTCTTTTGATGTGATTATGCATATTGACATTGTTGATTTTGTTTAATTTTAGATTGTGTACAAGTTTTACAATTTTGCATTTTATTATTGTGTGCTGGTTTTTTATTTGTACAGTGTACAAAAGGCCATTTTGTGACGATTTCCTCAAGTTTTGCTTTGAAAGATTTGAAGTTGGACTCTGGTCTGCTGCGAGAGAGTTAGTATTTTTCTTTTTATTATTTATACCAGTACTTAGCTTAGCTTCGTGGAGGATTTTATGTCTTTCATATGTTTTGATTCGACAGACATAATATACAAGTTTTATTGAACACTCTATTGGGAGCTTACAGAAACAGGTTACTGTTTGTTTGGGTAAGTAATTATATGTTGTAACAGTTGACAATATTATAAACATAGCTTAATCAGTTTCTTGTTAATAAAATGCATGTTTTACAATATGATTGTGCTCGTATAATGTCAGGATCAAGAGGATTGTACTGATACTGAGTTCATGTGCCTGGACAACAAGTACAAGCCTATCTTCTTGAAGGAACTTGATAAAGTCTGGGAAAAGCATGGACAATACTCATCCTCGAACACAATGTTGATCGACGATGAACCTTACAGAGCTCTGCTAAATCCTGTAATTTCAATGAATTTTCTTTTCAGCTCCTTTAAAATATAAAATGACAATAGTAGGAATCATATTATAATATTTCATAATGATGCAGCCCAACACAGCAATCTTTACCAAAAAGTACATTGTCGGTGATGTGAAGGACAATTTATTGGGTAAGACCACTCTGATATTGGCTTTAATTGATCGAGTAATAATAATTTTCTATATAATATGTTTTATGATCATTGCTATCTAGGTCCAAAGGGAGAGCTACAATCGTTCTTAGATGGCCTTGCTGAAGCTGCAAATGTTCCTTCTTATGTTAAAGATAATCCTTTTGGACAGCCTGCAATAACACCCTCGCATTCCGATTGGCTATACTATTCTAAGATCGTCCGTAAGTTAAGCAAGGGAGTGCCATCACAGAAGCAAGGGTTGAGATTTTAGAATATATCACCTTCTATGTTATTTCTTTTATGCTTGAGACTGAGATTCTGGTCATTTCCTATTTTTAGTTTGTAAATCAAGTCAAGGTTTGTGAACAGCTCAGCTTCCAAAATATGAAGTGGATTTTTATTATTTTCGAAAAGTGTTTTTATTGGTAGTGCCATCCTCTTTTGATTTGTTGATTTTCTGCACAGGATTATGGTTTTTTCAGAACTGTTAATTTATTTGTAAATTCCTATACTGAGCTGAATTGAACCTAGCGCCATCAATTTCATAGGGATCCCAGCTGATCACATGAAATGAAATGTAGAAAGAAAATTTTTAGGAGATCCAAATTTCAAGTGTGGATTTGAATAAAGTAGCCAAAGTGCACTAATTTTTTTAGGAGTTACATCCTACTTGTAGAGGTGCAAAGGAAAATTGAAATTCTAGGCTCATTACTCGTGTATTGTGCATACTTATCTTTCTCCACTGGAGTAATCTGTCACAGATACATATATAAACATATAATTTCTGCAATTGATGATCCAGTTTAGAATTTAAAGAAAAAAGTTGAGGGAGAAGAAAAGTGTTCGCTACCTTGTTGATCTGAGAAGTACTTGCAAGTATGTAAGTCGATATTCATATTATTTTGGCACTTTAATCAGTAAATTTTAATCCCTCAAAGATTAGTGTTCTGTAATTGATAATTCAAATTTAAAATTTTGTCAATAAAATTGTGTCGTCCCTCACCCCTAACACCAACCACACGAAGCTACAAAAAAACATTGGATGATTTTGTTAACCGATAAAAACAGGGAGTATGAAGGAGATGGAGCTCTTAATTTGGAGAGATATAATCAACCTATTGGTCTTAGGAAGAAACTACTTGTCCTTGCTTTGGGTGGTTTGCTGGCTTATAGGGTGCATCAATGCGATGATTCTTGGATTCCAACAAACGCAGCTCCTGAACTGGTTTCTGGAAACTTCCTAGGTATAAATTAGGACAGTTGCAAAACATTTGATTCATGCTATAGCACATATTATATTTAAACTGGCCCAAGGGGATTGAGTTATTCTGTCTGTGCAGTGTACAAAAGACTGTGATGACTTTTTAAAGTTGTTCTTCGAAAGATTTGAGGTAGGAATATGGTCCTCGGCTTGAAGGTACGATACATTATAATGCCTGTTGGTTGCATTCGGGTATGTTTCTTCTTTGGCATTTTCTTAGTGCTCTTGAATGATTCACTGCGTTTATAGGTATAACAGAGGGGATGTCATGAACCTTGTTTTCAGGAGGTTAAGAAGCTAGTTACTGTTTGAGTGCGTAAGCAGAAAATAGCTACATTAAGATTTTGTGTTCGTCATACGTTAATTAATATACTGTTACATGATAACTACAACCACGCCAAATAAGACATTGATGTGTGTGAATTATATTTCCAGGGTCAAGAAGAATGCACAGATTCTGGGTTTGAGGTTTTGGAGAAAAAGGAAGATTATATTCGTAGAGGATTTTAGAAAAGTATTTGAAAATTAATCACCCAATCTGTTCATGGCACACAGGAGAATATCCCTTGTTGAAAACATTGCTGATTGATGATCAGCCATACAAGGCCCTACTAAATCCTGTAAACTCTGAAACTCATTACAAGTTCTCTATCTGACTTGGTACTCTATTTCTGGTATCTGCTCCAGCCCATGGCTGCATTTGGGATAAAGCTCCCAACCACAATCTGGTCAGAAAATGAGTGGCAACATTAAACTTAAAATTGTTTACAAGGAAAATCTAGCAAACACATTATTACAGTATGTCAAATTATATCAACCCAGTGATTTCAAAAAAAAAAAAAAATTGACATAACTAAAGAAACTTTGTCTTTTACCCTTTGTTACATAATTATCTGGGATATATTGAGCTCGTCTTTTTAGCATGGACAAGAAGACAACCACAAGAGTGGGGAAGGCCTCAGGAAGCGGAGCAAAAAAAGAAGAAGAAACATGGTCTTATTGCACCACCAAAACCAAATAGATAGTACACATTACATTTAACATGCAATCAGTAGTTTCAAAACAAAGAAAGGTGCTTCAATCAGCTTAATTTTGAAAAGTGTATTGCATCTAAAACAAATTGAGCATGCTATAATCTTAGCATAACAATTCTATAACATCTAGCATGAGCCACTTTGACTTTTCACCGATAATTTATTAGTACATAACCAAATTCTAATAGTTGAGCAAAGAGATGATCTTATATGGACCGGGGTAGCTGTGACTAGCGGACCAGCTACCAGACCTCCTATTACATGACCGTCTGTAACTGAAAGTGAGACACTGAATCCACCTGTTCTGCATCTCACCCCGCCAGTTTCTGAGAGTACTATAGATGAACCATTTAAGGTCACGAGTCCAAAATGACCCTGCAATATTTTGTTTAAAAGTGTAAACGAATGAGTAATCCCATTTAATAAGTAACTTGTTAGCAATATAAATGTAAAATGTTTGCAGATTCACCATAAAACTATGAACAGTATGTCAGGTAAACAAATTAAAGATGCAACAAGGACATCAAAATCACAAGTTACACAATCACCCTGATCAGAACACGACATGTTTACTATTATAGTATGTACATCAGCAAGGGTTGGGGTCCTGTACGTTTACTAGCCTATATATAAAATTTACAAACTACCTACAAATCATAATAAGGAAGATAAGAGTGAAACCTCGTAAGCGATAACACCACCAGAAGAACCAAGCTGGCGAATTGTGGCTGTAGAAACAGTACTATTTGTCGGGTATAATCCACTAACTACACAGCAACAATAGGGCAGTTATATATATATTTTGTATTAACAAGAACATGCAAAAATACCAATAACAAAACAAACACGAAGGTCGAAACAATAATATAATTAGAGACTGTAAATAACCAGATAAGAAAGAACACTTATCTCTCTCTAGTTTTTAACAAATACTGAAAGAGAAAGAAACAGCTGAGTCGCCAAGACTTAGAGAAGTCTTGACTGTTCTTGAAGAGATTATTGTCCCACTTACGCTGTGTTGGGTTGCAGCAATATCACTTCCAGGATAAAACAGCATAGATCAATCCACTCACAGAAATGACAATGATCAACAGTGACCTGAACCTCAGTTCGCCCAAAAACCTATGTATATTCTGTATGTGTTGAGAGAGAGCAGAGAAGAATATGCTGCTTGGGTTTTCTGAGTTACGTATATACATCCTCAAACGTTCTGTTTTGTATATATATAATAGGAAATAAAACGTAACAGACCAAATAAAAATGTAACCGAAGATATGACATTTAATACTAAATATTCTGATTTAATTACATTAACAACTGTCATCGGGATTTCATATCAGTTACAGCTTCCATTGTCCGTCAGGAGTGGCATCAGTACTGTACTGACCAGCAGGATTTCACTCCAAGTACTGACCCATCAGGATTAGGATCAGTAGCCATCAGGAGTTAATCCAAGAACTGGTCCATCAGGATTTAATATAAATCCTGACCAAGTTCGTTAAGTTGTTACAAATAAATACTGATACTGTTAAATTAAATCAATAAATAATATTAAATAAAATTCCTCGCCCAGGTCTCCTCGCGTACGCGAGACGCCGAGACTTTCGGCCAAATCGCCCTTCGAGTCGAGTCGAGTCGAGTCGTGACGTGGCGAGGCGAGGCGAGCGGCGGCGGCGCGCGCGCGTGAGGCACATAATAACACCATGCACACCCACATGCCTTAGTAGTTGTACACTACTCTTGCACATGGTTCTATATAAACTCACCAACCTCTCATTACCATTTCTATGTGGGAAACAAGTTATTTCAATATAACCAACCCACATAACCCATTTCAAGCAACCTTTCAACTCAATTTATTTATGGATTACACTAAGAAAATGTCTTAGATCCAAACATGAAAGTTTAAGTCCTCCTTACAAGGAACAACCTCCAATTGTTAGTTTCCAGAAATTTCATCAAGAACATATTTAAAATATGCCTCAAACTTTCCATTTTCTAACAATCCCCCATAAATCCATACAGAAATGCTTACATATCGGTCCTTATCATGACTTGTTTTTCAGAGTCGGTACCCTTCCGGGTTTGAACCCTCCTAAGTCCTCTACTTCGATGGCTACCGGATCTAGATGAAATGTTTCACCTTGAATCTTTATCCGTTTGGTGTAACCACACTCCATAGACGACGAAAAATCAAAGGCTATGGTGTTGATCTACGGCTTTGAGACGTTAATGGTCCTATCTCGATCCTGTTCGTCCAATGCTTCAAAGAATAACCTTTTCCTCTAATTGCGACCACACAATTACATTCACTTAGCTGGGCATCTCCAAAGATGTACTGCGATCATCTCGTCAAATGACTTGACCCCATTCAGAGTTCAAATAACTCTTGCTATACTGGCAGTAACAGTACCTTTTTAGGTTTACAGGGGATAGACTCAGATACGTGAGTATCAAGGTATATAGTAAAGGTACTACCAACTCACCCTCACAGCTTGTTATTACCACATTGAATACACTTCAAGGGATCTCCTCTCAGGTGTATTGGGTTCCCGCTGCTGATGAATCATTATGGGCTATCAGTCTCATCCCCAACCTAGACTTAAGGACTACTGCATGCTCAAGTCCTTTAGTCAAAGGATCAGCTATATTATCCTGAGTTCCAATGAACTCTACAGCAATAATCCTCTCAGACACTAGACCCCTTATAGACTTAAGTCTAACTTGGATGTGTCTCTTTGTTTTAGCATTATACTTTTACTACCGATCTTGTCGATAGTTGTACGGCTATCACAATGAACATCAATGGCTGAAAGCGGTCTGCTAACTACAGGTAACACTGACATAAGTCCATGCAACCATTCAGCCTCCGTCCCCGTGGCATCTAGTGCACACAAATTAGCCTCAAAAGTAGACCGAGTAATCAAAGTCTGTCTAGTAGACTTCCAGGATATTGCTTCACCTGCTAGGGTAAATAAATATCCAGTCACTCCATTGGTACCAGATTTCTTAGCTATCCAACTTGCATCACTGTATCCCTCGAGTACTCCAGGGAATCTTCGATAATGCAAACCAAAGGAAATAGTTCCCTTAAGATATCTAAGAACTCTATCCAGTGCCTCCCAATGAGTCTTGTTCGGACATCTTGTATATCTGGCTAACTTAGACACATAATAAGATATGTCTGGTCTAGTCACATTAGCAAGATATTGCAAACTCCCAATAATCTGAGAATACCTTAAGTGAGACACAGGAATTCCTGAACTATTCTTGACTAGGGCAACTTTAGGATCGTACGGTGTACTAGCGATTCTACAATTTGAATAACCATACTTCTCAAGTATAGATTTCTCTATATAATGAGATTGTGACAAGGTTATTCCATCAGTTGACTGTGTCAACTTGACCCCAAGAATCACACTAGCTTCACCCATATCCTTCATTTCAAAGTGCCTTTTCAAGAAACTTTTTGTCTCGTTAATAATCTCAATATTGGTTCCAAACAATAATATATCATCCACATATAGGCACACGATAATACATTCATTTCCTTTAACCATATAGTAGACACACTTGTCACTTTCATTAACTACAAATTCTGATTCTAAAACAGTATCATCAAACATTTTATGCCAGTCTCTAGGAGCTTGTTTTAAGCCATATATAGACTTGATCAACTTACATACTTTCCTTTCGTTACCAGAAGCAACAAATCCCTTAGGCTGATCCAGATAAATCTCTTCTTCAAGATCACTATGAAGAAAAGATGTCTTTACATCCATTTGATGGATGATAAGACCATGTACGGAAGCCAATGCTATAAGCATTCAGATTGTTGTCATCCTTGCAACAAGAGAGTATGTGTCAAAGTAATCAATGCCTTCTTTTTGCCTAAAACCCTTAGCTACTAGCCTAGCCTATAGTAGTACACCCAAGAGGAAGATCAACCAACTCCCATGTTCCGTTAGAAACAATAGAGTCAATCTCACTTTTTACAGCACCTTTCCAGTACCTTGACTCCGAAGAATCCATGGCTTGTCGTAAAGTTAAAGGTTCATCCTCGACATTGTAAGTGACAAAATCACTTCCAAAGTCCTTGACTACCTTTGCACGCTTACTCCTTCTAGGTTCATCTACTTCGTCAGGAGTAGAACTACTATCAGGATCTGCCCCCACATTTGTCATCTTTTCCACATGATCACGAATAGAACTCGTTGTGTGAGTAGGATCATCATTAGAAATATCTTGAGGTATGTCAGTCTTCATAGGGAACACATCCTCAAAGAATGTTGCATCACGAAACTCAACTATAGTGTTAGCCACTATACCGTCTATGTCAGATTTTAACACCAAAAATCTCATAGCTGTAGTGGTTTCAATATAGCCCAGAAAGATGCAATCAACAGTTTTCGGACCTAGTTTCTTTCTCTTGTGTTCAGGGACAAACACCTTAGCAAGGCACCCCCACACACGAAGATACTTTAAACTTGTCTTTCTACTTTTCCATAATTCATAAGGTGTCTTGTCCATATGTTTCAGAGGGACTCTATTCAGAATATGGCAAGCCGTATTCAAAGCCTTTCCCCACATGTACTTAGGCAACCCAGAATTAATAAGCATGTTGTTAATCAAATCTTTAAAAGTTCTGTTCTTTCGTTCAGCCACCCATTAGACTCAGGTGTGTATGGTGGAGTCACCTCATGAACTATACCATTGCTTGCGCAAAATTCATTAAACAAGGTACTAGTATACTCACCACCTCTATCAGATCTCAAACGTTTAAGTACTTTACCAGTTTGTGTTTCAGCTTCAGTTTTGAACATAATGAATTTTTCTAGTGCTTCATCTTTATGTCTAAGTAAATAAACATAACAGTATCTACTACAATCATCTATAAATGTAATAAAATATCGTTTATTATCCTTAGTCAACATGCCACCAAATTCACATATGTTTGTGTGTGTAAAGCATAATGTAACATAAGATGTAAAAGAGATAACTACAACTCAACAAAGGACAAGACAGACAATAGTATTAACAGAAGCACAGGAATCCAGAATCAAAGAAGAAAAGGTAAACTCAAAAAATCAAAATACGTTATGTATTCTTGAAGTCCGTAAACAGGTCACGGAAAGAAGTTCATGAAAATGTTCAAGCCTCAGTGACAGCAAAAGAAACAAGACTTTCAAGACGACAGAAGTATGTGAATGATTTAGGGTTCAGTACCACGGGATTCCAGTGATGAAGCAACCAGAACGACAAGGGACTTATCAGCAGCACTATATTGAAGACATAAAAGAAGAATTGATCAAGTGTTATTCATCTGTGAACCAGACCAGTTGCACTAGGTGACGGCACTAAAAAGATCAAGTTGTTTTATCGTCTCAGAAGAAATTGATACAGTCTAAAACTTAAACACCCAGGAGCTCAGGAGTAATTACTAAAGGACAAAAGACAAGAAAAAGAATTCGATAGTTTTTTTATTGAAAAAACTATCGAATGGTGGTTGAAGTGATTCATTGAATAACAAAGTAAATTAATTTGGCATTCGACAGTTTTGATTTAAAAACTATCGAATGGCAAATTGATTTAATCCATTCGATGGTTTTTTAATCCATTCGATGGTTTTTCAATTCATGGAGCAGGTGAAAAGTTGTGCTTGTCTGACAGGTTGATAAAGATCCAACGGCCAAGAATATTCTATTCTAAATGGTTCGATGGTTTTTCAATTCAAGTCTACAATTAACTCGAGAGAAGAAAGTGTCTTCTTCAGTTAAGGCATTCAACACAGAAACATTACTACGAGAGAGAACTAAGCCGGAGAAATTATCAGAAAATTAATAGTGCTCAGAACTTGATCATTGTTTTGTATTTGTGTAACCTTAAACTCATTGAAGCTAATCTACGGATTAGAAATTGTAGCACCCCTCGAGGTTTATATTTATAAAAAGATATATTCCCCGAAACTTGATTTGGTTTGGTGTGTTTGATTTCGTTATAGAACTGAAAGATTAATCCGCGAACGAAATTGAATTATTTGTGAGTATCGTATTCAACCCCCCCTTCTACGATACTTTGGACCTAACAATTGGTATCAGAGCTACTTGATTGATATACAAATCAGATCCGGTGAATGAGACCAAAATCAAACGTAGCGTGAAAATTCGAAGCAAATTTTTTAACTTTCAAAATTTTTCATTTAATTGGAATTTCTTGAATTTTAAACAATTTGAAATTTTCAGAAACCATGAGTGCTCCAAAGACAACCGCTGGTATTAAAGTTCCCCCGTTTACTAGAGATGATTTCGGTTTGTGGAAGATGAAGATGCTGTTATTTATCAAGGCATCTAATCCGTTGTATATTGGCATTTTAGAAAACGGACCGTTTGTACCAATGAAACCAGTTAGTGAATCTACAGCTCCTGATGGTAGCAGGATTCCTCAAGGCACCCAACCTAAGGATATTACTGAATATACAGATTCTGACAAAGAACTGATTCGATTGGACACCGGTTTAATGTTGATATTGGCGGACTCCGTAGACAAGGAAATGAGCTATCAGTTGATGAACTGTACAAGCGGGAAACATATGTGGGATACCATTAACTTAATAATGGAAGGAACTGAAGACGTTCAGGAAAACAGATTGGACATTCTGACTTCTCAATATGAAGCGTTTAGGTCCCTGCCAGGAGAAAGTATAACTCAGGTCTTTGAGAAGTATACTAAGCTCCTCAATGAATTGGCAATGAAAGGAAAGACCTATCCACTGAGAGAATCGAACAGGAAGTTCATGATGACGCTGCCCCGTCATGTAGAACACAAGTCATCATCCATTAGGGAAAGAATTGACTTCACAAAGATGTCATTAGAGATGATCTATGGCAAGTTGAAGACCTATGAGATGGAACAGGAACAAAGGGTGATAATCTACGGATCAGGGACAGTGGAGAACAAGCACAATGCACTTGTGAGAACAGCAGCACTTGTAGTGGATGAACCAATAACTTCTGAGATTCAGGTTCAAACCCCTAGAGCTGGAAAGGAGGTGATAATAGAAGCAGAAATGGATTCTGTGAATCTGGGTGTTGATGAAAGTGATTACTACACCCTAGAAGAGCTTGAGCAAATGGGAGACAAAACCATGGCGTACTTAGCTGCAAAGTTTAGTCATATTCGTTTCAAGAGAAACCCTAAGTACAAGTTCAAGGGCTCAACCAACAGATTCCAGAAGAGCAATTATACACCTAGTACAGGCTTTAAGGGAGGCTACAAGACTGGCATGATTGATAGAAGCAAATCAAGATGCTATAACTGCAATGAGTTAGGGCATTTCGCCACTGAATGCCGGAAGCCTCGTCAAGCAAGAGACATGAAAGATGTCTATGGAAAGAAGGATTCTTATGATGAGTTGAAGAAGGAGAATGCCAAGCTTAAACAGCAACTGGAGGCATTGTCTGGAAAGCAGAAAGGGAAAGCTTATATAGCAGAGGGAAAACACTGGGATGATACTGATTCGGATGAAGAGGAGGAATATGTAAATGTTGCTCTAATGGCTGACTCTTCAGAGGAATCACCACAATCATCTCAGGTACCTATCTTAACTACAATTGATATGTCTAATTCTGAGTACAAGATAACTGTGCAAGATCTTAGTGTAGAATTGTTTAATGTACACACAAGCATGCTAGCATCAGAAATGGAAAATGCTAAACTAGTTCTTAAGATTAAAAAGCTAGAATCTAAAAATGAAGAACTAGAGCTTGTAGCTATAACATTAGAAGATCTTAAGCAAAAGAATGCGTACTTAGAGAACAAGGTCAAGTGTAATGATGAGATAGAGACTATCCTCAGGAAGCAGATTTCAGATCTAGATTTGAAGCTGAATGCTTTTAAGAATTCCGCTCTAGTGGCTAGGGAAATCATTGATACTCAGGCCATAGAGAATAAAACTGCTATAGGATTTGACTATAACAAGAAAGCTGGTAAGAAGATTGTGGAATTCCCTGTGACATCTTCAGTTGTCAAAAGGAATACTCCACATGTTCTTAAGAATGTTGATTGTCCAGTTTTTGTTAAGCCGTTTCCACCACTCTTTCATGAGGATGACCTTTTCATAAGACAAGAATTGCTTGAGGAGGATTTATTGAAGGAAAAAGAGGTAAAGACTAAGTTGCCTAGGAAATCAGTAAAAAATGAAATACCTAAACCTGATTTACCTAAAACTGAAGTAGGTTCCTTAGTTAGTAATGTTAAAAAGAACAGGAATGGGAAGAAGAAGATTGTTAATCAGGAAATGGTTCCATTTTCTCCCATTGCATCTAGGAAGTTGTGCACTATTTGTAACTCTGCTGAACACCTTACACATGCATGTAAAAAGGTTAAAGTAGAAACTGCTAATGCTTCTGAAATGCATAACATGTCTGACATGCCTGATCTTCATGAACCCTGTGGGAAGAAAGAGTGTTTGCTATGTAAGTACAACATCATGCATGCTTATTTTAAGTTGATGAATGATAATAGCAACAACACTAGTAATGTTAAATCCACAGATACTATGAATGTCAAGCAGGGTAAGACTAAGTTGAATGTTACTCCTGTTAAAGTATCTAAACCTTCAGGACCCAAACAACTTTGGGTACCAAAGTCCGCTTAATCAATCTGTGATTGCAGGGTAAGGTTAAAAATTCAAAGGTTATGTGGATTCTGGATAGTGGCTGTTCTAGACACATGACAGGTGAAGAGTCCCTGCTTACAGAGGTGGTTAAGAAGACCGGCCCGATTGTAACCTTTGGAGATGACAGCAAAGGATACACTACGGGATATGCTAAATTGAAAGCTGGAAATGTCATCATTGAAAACATCTCTCTTGTTGAAGGATTAAAGCACAATCTTCTAAGTATCAGTCAGTTCTGTGATAAAGGCTACAATGTAGATTTCAGAAAGGACAAGTGCTTGATCACCAACAGGAAGGATGAGAAGCTTACTCTACTGGGAGTGAGAAAAGGAAATTTGTTTATAGCTGACTTAAGTTCTACCAGTGAAGGAGAAGTTACATGTTTCTATGCAAAGGCATCTTCAGAACAAAGTTGGCTATGGCACAAGAAGCTCTCACATCTGAACTTCAAAACTATGAACTCTTTGGTAAAGAGAGAGTTAGTGAGAGGGTTGCCCCTGATGGAATTCAATCAGGAGGGACTATGTGAAGCATGTGAAAAGGGGAAGTCGAAGAAAGCATCACATGGAAGCAAAGGAATGACAAGCATTACTGAACCATTACAGCTGATTCATATGGATTTATTTGGTCCAGTTAATGTTATGTCACTTTCAAGAAACAGATATGCATTGGTGATGGTGGATGACTACTCCAAGTACATGTGGGTGTTGTTCATACAAACAAAGGATGAAGCAACACAACTAATCATTGATCACATCAAGAAGATAGAAGTGGAAGCTAAGCCACCTGTGCGGACAATCAGATCAGACAATGGAACTGAATTCAAGAATGCAGTTCTTAATGATTTCTGCTCAGAGAAAGGAATATCAAGACAGTTTTCAGCACCAAGAACTCCTCAATAGAATGGAGTAGTGGAAAGGAAGAACAGGACCTTGGTTGAAGCAGCAAGGACCGTGTTGAGTGAATCAAAACTTCCCACTTACTTTTGGGCTGAAGCAGTGAATACAGCTTGCTACACTCAGAATCGAACCCTGATCAACAAAGATCATGAAAAGACTCCGTATGAGTTAATGGCCAACAAGAAACCAACATTGAAGTACTTTCATGTGTTTGGTGCAAAGTGCTTTGTACTTAAAGATGGAGAACATCTTGGCAAGTTTGATGCCAAAGCAGATGAAGGCATTTTTCTGGGCTATTCTCTGGAATCTAAGGCTTTCAGGGTATATGTGATTGAAGATAAGAAGGTGTTGGAAAGCTTTAATATAAAATTTGACGACACCAAAAGACCAGGCCTGCAAACTGGAGAGAACTCTGAATCCTTGGTATTTGAAAATTTATCAGGAGATCTCTTTGACAATGAAGAAGTACCTGAAGTTGTTACAGTTATTAATAATAATCATAATGATAATGATTCTGGACAAAGTGGTGACCAAAGTGGAGATCCTCATTCTACAGGATCCACTAGTCAGTCTTCAGAATCAACAGATCAAACCGTCAACAACTCAGGGGGAGCAGGAGAAGGATCAACTAGTCACACTCCACAACATCTAGAACAAGGAGAATCATCAAGATCGCATCTGCCAAGACAAAGGGTATGGAATAGAGATCATCCCTTTCACTTGATCATTGGTGATCCGGACACAGGAGTGAGAACTAGGAGAACATCACAAAATGAATGTCACTATTCTGGGTTTCTTTCAGAAACAGAACCTAAGAAAGTTGAAGATGCTCTAGATGATCCAGATTGGGTAATTGCTATGCAAGAAGAACTCAATCAGTTTGAAAGGCAGAAAGTTTGGAAGCTGGTACCCAGGCCTAAGGGAAAATCTGTTATTGGAACACGATGGGTATTCAGAAATAAGTTGGACGAAGATGGCATTGTAACGAGAAACAAAGCCAGACTGGTTGCTAAAGGTTACTCTCAAGAAGAGGGTATAGATTATGATGAAACCTATGCACCAGTAGCAAGACTTGAGACCATCAGAATATTTCTGGCATTTGCTACACATTCCAATTACAAGGTATATCAAATGGATGTGAAGAGTGCTTTTCTGAACGGGGAGTTAGAAGAAGAAGTGTATGTGGAACAACCTCCAGGTTTTGAGGATTCAAAACTGGCAGACTTTGTGTACTTTCTATTCAAAGCTCTCTATGGACTCAAACAAGCTCCGAGGACATGGTATGACACACTCTCTGAATTCTTACTTGAAAATGATTTTACAAGAGGTGTTGTAGACAAAACTCTCTTTGTCAAAAAGCATAAAAATGATTTGATATTGGTGCAAGTATATGTTGATGACATAATATTTGGTTCTACTAATAATGATCTATGCAAGAGATTTTCTAAGCTAATGCAGATTCGTTATGAAATGAGCATGATGGGTGAATTGTCATTCTTTCTTGGACTGCAAGTATACTAAAAACAAGATGGTATATTCATTTGTCAGTCCAAGTACATCAAGGATCTTCTTAAGAAGTATCAAATGGAAGACTCATCTACAACAAAGACTCCTATGCCAACTGCCACTAAGCTTGATAAGGATGAAACTGGTAAGAAGGTTGACATCACAGGCTACAGAGGTATGATAGGCTCATTACTTTATCTCACTGCAAGTAGACCAGATATAATGTTTGCAACATGCTTGTGTGCTAGATTTCAGTCTGATCCTAAAGAATCTCATCTAATAGCTGTTAAGCGAATATTTAGATATCTTAAGGGGACCCCAAATCTTGGAATTTGGTACCCTAAAGATACAGGATTTGATCTTATTGGATATACAGACTCTGATTTTGCAGGTTGTAAGATTGATCGGAAGAGTACTTCAGGAAGCTGTCAATTTCTTGGAAGAAGATTGGTTTCCTGGTATAGCAAGAAGCAGCATTCAGTTTCGACATCAACAGCTGAGGCTGAATACATTGCTGCTGGTAGCTGCTGTGCTCAGATCTTGTGGATGAGAAACCAACTCCGTGACTATGGACTTTTGTTGACAAAGATTCCAATATTTTGTGACAACACAAGTGCCATAGCAATCTCAAACAACCCAGTGCAACACTCGAGGATGAAGCACATCGACATCAGGTATCATTTTATCCGAGAGCATGTCATGAATGGAACTGTGGAGTTACATTTTGTACCCACAGAGGATCAAATTGCAGACATCTTTACTAAACCGCTTGATGAATCCACTTTCAATAAGCTGGTTGGTGAACTTGGAATGTTAAATCTTTCTAATTGATTTTGATTAGAAGTCAGTAACTGCAGAGAGTCCTGGTGAATACATGAGTTTAAGAATTGCTATATCCTTAGGACTCATGAATTTATTTTCTGGAGCAATTCTCGTAGTTAGGATTTTTGTACTAATTTTATGTCATAATTATGGATGATATATCTTCTGGCATTTAATTGGTTATTAATTCTAAAAATTATTTAGGTGTTAATATTTGTTCTAAATATTCTAGCATCTATTTAATTTGAATTAATTTGCTTTATTTTTAACATTGTAGATTAATGCAGCATAATTGACTAGATTTTAATTGGTTAATATCACTCAATGATATTTAATTGATTTTATTCTAAGAAAATTGTGAATTTTCTGTTAAGAATTGATTTTGGTAAATTTGAAAAGATTTATTAGAATTAAAACTAGGCAGGAAATAAAAATTCTGATTTTTAAAACAAGAACAGGTTTTAAAATGAAGACAGAAGCAAAAATATCGAATTTAAGAAACTCGATAGTTTTTCAAGTACATAGATAATTCTATCGAAATTTATTTTCGATGGTTTTTGAAAAGGAAAAGAAAATCTATCGAAAGCATTTCTCGATAGTTTTTGAGAATCTTTTTAAAATATATCGAAGGAATTTAACTAAGTCTATATTTAAATTCTCGATGCATTTTGAAATTCAAAGAAAAATTTATCGAATAGAATTTAATTAATTTTGTATTAAAATTCTCGATAGTTTTTCTGAAAAGTTGTTCGATAGATTTTGTTTTTAATAGAAAACAATCTTCGATAGTTTTCTATAAAGTCTGTTGATATTCAAAGACAACTACCTCGATAGTTTTTCAAAGAAAACCATCGAAGTCCTTTTGTCTCTATTGCCCCTCTGAGAAAACTATCGGTAGTACATTTTTAAAACTATCGAACATGAATGTACAAAAATACCCTTGCTTTTTCAAGAGTATTTAACAGCCCCTTGGACAGTTTTTCTTTTCATAATTTTCAGATCTAAGGTGTTTGTTCGATACTTACATATATATACAAAAAGAATCAGCAAAGAACTCGATAGTTTATATAAGTTTACCTTCATTTCCTTGAGAAAAATCATAGTTACAGCAGTAATTCCTTAATTTATTGTGTTTGTACGGATCAAACTTGAGTAAAGTGACAGTTTGCTTGGTCTTTGAAAAGAAAACCATCGAGTGAATCAATTAAATCCTTAAACCATTGTTACCTCTGTTCTTAGTTGGCATTTGCTTGGTTAAACAATTGCTTACTATTCTCTGATAATTCGAAAGGGTCACAATTAGGGTTCTTTAATTGATAGGTTTGTTTATTCGAAATTGTTAAGTGATTAAAAGGGTGTTTTTGTCAGAAGTTTGATTAATTAGTAATAATTAATTAAATTTAAAAGGAAAATTAGTTTTGGTTTATTTGAATTTCCTGGAAATTTTAAAATGGCTGGAGAATTTATTATTACCAAGACTAATCATGTCTCGTTCCAAAACTTGCAATCCATAATGAACTTACAGTTTCGTGCATGGGCAGAGTTTTTGAACACACGTTCATTAGTGGCATACGCTGTGAGTACTCCCGTGGTCCTTTGCATCGATCAATTGACTGCGTTGTACACAACCGCCACGGATACAAGTGAGAATAACGTAAGGTCCTTCAGTTTTGTTGTGCCAGGGGGCAGAACAATAAGGGTGACGGAACATGATTTTAATCAAATCTTACATTTTCCTACAGAAAACCTTGTTCCGGATCCCACGACTGAGGAGATACATGCTTTCTTCAATCTCATTAGAAGTCAACAACCTAACTTCTTTGTGGGAGAGTTCCTTAAGCATTACTTGCCAAAAGCATGGAACTTTTTCTTTCATACCCTAATCCATGTTTTTACTGCCAAGCTAACAAATCTACATGGTATTCCCTTATTCCTTCAAAAGATAGGGGTTGCCATTGCCAACAATAGGCATATTAACATTGGACGGTTACTGATTGATCAAGTAATCATATGCATGGGACCACTGGATGAAAGAACAGGCATAGATGATGTGCTATGTTTCTATCCTAGGTTCCTACAGCTAATTCTCAATGATGTCTTAACAGATGATGAACGGGAGACATTTGATGGTGAGGAGAACCAGGAGTGTATGAAGATGAAGAGCAATGCCATAACCGCTCTGATAAGGAAGAACAACTATCTTCCAGGGTACCCACTGTTCTCACTGAATATCTAAGAACGGTGCCCCTACCACTTCTACCCCAAGGGGAACAGGTAATTCAAGGTAACATTCCTGAACCTGAACTGGCTCCTGAACAACAACCCATGGATGTTGATCCAGAGCCCTCAGTGGCCATTCCAGACCAGGAGGTTGCAAACCCACAACCTCTAACCACGGTCGAAGAGCCTTTGGAAGAGCCAAATGAAAACATAAACGAACCTCCTTCCCCTCCTATACCCAGTAAAGAACCATCCATGAGTGTAGAGGGAGATAGTGCCAAAGCAGCACCACATAAGGAGATACACCCTCCAACAGCAGCTCTGCCTTCCTCTAAAAGGAGAAGAACAGAAACCGAGGCAACTGTTGATACTTCATTTCTCTCATCCAAAGCGCCCTTTATTGATTTTTCTGATGCTGATTGGGCTACGCTAACGAAAGCAATATCTGAACCAATAGCTCAATCAAGTAAGGAAGAATTGACGGAAACAACTGGTGTTCCGACCATATTACGGTCAGGTTCACTGGTTGAAGGTTCTAAGAACCAAGGGTCTTCACAGACGTCGAGAGAAGGCTTTGACCTAAATGCACAATCTAAAAGGTCATTGTCTACCTCCCCAGATGGAACATATCTGGATCCTGCGGGTAAAGGGTCTGACGTAGGTGCAGATCGGCAACTCGTTGACAGTGAATCAATTACTATTAAGGAGTCAACTGAGGTGAAGTCTTTACAGACTCACGGGGAAGATTCGGGATCTCTGCTGTTAAAAGAGCCTGTTTCTAACCCCCTAGAGATTCAAACTCTAGATCCTTTAAAGGATACATCATCCACGGATGATCAGCAACTTGGTTTAACCAAGGACGGGGACTTGCGAAGCCCCATTGCACCACCGGTGACCTCCTTAAGGACGGCTACGGTGATTTCTTCTGCAGGTACAATCAGCACTAAGGATTTGAGTGAAACAAAAACACTTACACCTGGCCTGAGTGGGAAAGGAAAAATGATTCAAACACCGACAGAAACGTTGAGTGTACACCCAGAGCCAAATGTGAGGAGTGACACCCTAACCCTACCTAATATTCATGATTTGCTGTTACCGACAGAAAGAGAGCTACAAGTTCAATCCACTCTCAAGGAGATGACAGTTCGAGACAAAGAAGGAAATCCATTATTCAAGGTTCCACTGCGACCTTCCTTTGACCAGGGGATCTCCTCTAGTCAGGCCAATGCTTCTTTAAAGACTATTCAAGAGAAGGTTGACTTGGCTGCAGCTGATTCCAGAAGAACATTCAGGGTCATTGGCAGTGCATCTGGCACTATAACAGGTACGAAGCAGGCAGTGGACTCCTTAAAGAAGGAAGCTATGGAAGAACTAGTCGAATTGAGAATGGACGTCAGGGAACTTAAAGATGGATTCATGAATAAAGTAACTGCACTGTCACAGGGACATGAAGCTTTGAGAGAAGACGTTCTGGTTATCCGGGATGGTCAAGCGCGAGTGAAAGATGCAATGAATTCCCTTTCAAGAGTGGAGTCTAAGCTCAACAAGAGGCTGGATCATATGGAAAAGACTACCAACTCAAGATTGGAGAACATTGACCGGTCGCTAGCTTCTATAAATGAGTTTAATAAGCAGCTTATGGATTTCTTGGAGAATCAAGGTGACGGAGTACAGTCCATATGGAGTATGCTGAAGAACCAACAATCTGGACAACCTGGTCCTTCCTATCAGGAACCTGATCCTTCTGATGTCTTTTATGTTGAGGATGCTTTTATCGAGGATTCCTCAACTAAGGGGGAGAAAGTTGGAGAAGGGGTGAAGGATAAATGGGGAGTTTGGGAGACTGTTGAGGCTATTCCAATCAGACAGTACTGGATTGAGGAGCTTGTAGAGGAAGAGAAGGAGAGTGAAGAGGAATTTGAGGTCATGCATGAGCAACCTATTCAAGAGGAGCATGAGCCATATTATCCAGAGCCAATAGAACATCCTATCTTGGATGATGATATGGAAGAAGCAAATTCTCTATCACCTGAGGAAGAAGCTGCCTTGGAAGCTGTAAGAGCTCAAAGAGCTGCAGTTGATGCCAGGCAAGCTGAGAAAGAGAAACAGCAAGCAATTCTGAGAAGTGAAAAGCTAAAGAGAATCAAAGTGTATAATGAAGTGAGGAAGAAGAAGATGATAGATCTGGCAAAGAAAGATGGTACTGAATGGGAAATGGCTTACAAAACCTTTTGCGGAGTTGAAGAAGGATTACAAGTCAACGACAATGCTGAGGTGGAAGTTATTATTCAGGACATCAGAAGTGCTAATCTTGAAGATCAGACTTACTTTAAAGCACTGAGAAGCTCTATAATCTGTCTGACAGCTGGGGTTAAAGCAAATGGTGCCTGGAGCTTATTAATCAGTTTCCTGGAGAAAGGTACATTTGTGATTTCCACTAAGTTTTTAGAACAGAGGACATATACAGAATTGCAGGCTATACTCATCAAGATCCAAAGAACTACAAGGCTAAATGAACTGCTCCGTGAGCATGTTAAGGAGATCGTGATGAAAGTCAGTCCAGAGATTACTGAAGATCCTCCAATGGTTAGATTCATGATGAATGACTTGTTCAGAATCTGCTATTTGGCTGAGGACAAACTGAGGGACTACCCAAGCAACTATCTAATCTCAGTTGAGAAGTATCTTAGATCCACTGGATTCTCATCAACGGAGAAGGACAAAGCAGCAGACACTCTTAGAAGATTTCTAGTGGAGAATGTTCCTTACTATAGGAAAAGAGTGGAAAGAGGATTGGAAGTGCATACCAGATTGCCAAACATGCCAAAGCTAAACAAGAAAGATGTTAACATTGCATGGTTATGGGCTGGAGTGGGTCAAGAGGTTGAATATATTGGAAGACACATCCAAGGAGCAATCCTTAAACCTGGAGAACCACTGCACTATCTATCTGTGATTGATTATCAAGCTGCTAACTCCGATCCAATGATTGAAGAAGGTGAGATTGGAATGGACTGAAGATTGAAGCAAAGAACAAAAGAACTATCAGCTCAGACTAGAGGAGCAACTTCATTGTATAAAGTTTAATTGTTTTTTGATTTATGAAATCTGGAAATGTATATATATCTGATCCAGAATGCATTAATATTATTACGCTGTCTTACTTTAAGTAGTTTCATGTTTCCTTAGTTAGTTGAGTTATCCTCGAAGTATTTGCTTGTCGAACTCTATCCAATCAAATAGGGGGAGATTGTAAAGCATAATGTAACATAAGATGTAAAAGAGATAACTACAACTCAACAAAGGACAAGACAGACAATAGTATTAACAGAAGCACAGGAATCCAGAATCAAAGAAGAAAAGGTAAACTCAAAAAATCAAAATACGTTATGTATTCTTGAAGTCCGTAAACAGGTCACGGAAAGAAGTTCATGAAAATGTTCAAGCCTCAGTGACAGCAAAAGAAACAAGACTTTCAAGACGACAGAAGTATGTGAATTATTTAGGGTTCAGTACCACGGGATTCCAGTGATGAAGCAACCATTGAAGACATAAAAGAAGAATTGATCAAGTGTTATTCATCTGTGAACCAGACCAGTTGCACTAGGTGACGGCACTAAAAAGATCAAGTTGTTTTATCGTCTCAGAAGAAATTGATACAGTCTAAAACTTAAACACCCAGGAGCTCAGGAGTAATTACTAAAGGACAAAAGACAAGAAAAAGAATTCGATAGTTTTTTTATTGAAAAAACTATCGAATGGTGGTTGAAGTGATTCATTGAATAACAAAGTAAATTAATTTGGCATTCGACAGTTTTGATTTAAAAACTATCGAATGGCAAATTGATTTAATCCATTCGATGGTTTTTTAATCCATTCGATGGTTTTTCAATTCATGGAGCAGGTGAAAAGTTTTGCTTGTCTGACAGGTTGATGAAGATCCAACGGCCAAGAATATTCTATTCTAAATGGTTCGATGGTTTTTCAATTCAAGTCTACAATTAACTCGAGAGAAGAAAGTGTCTTCTTCAGTTAAGGCATTCAACACATAAACATTACTACGAGAGAGAACTAAGCCGGAGAAATTATCAGAAAATTAATAGTGCTCAGAACTTGATCATTGTTTTGTATTTGTGTAACCTTAAACTCATTGAAGCTAATCTACGGATTAGAAATTGTAGCACCCCTCGAGGTTTATATTTATAAAAAGATATATTCCCCGAAACTTGATTTGGTTTGGTGTGTTTGATTTCGTTATAGAACTGAAAGATTAATCCGCGAACGAAATTGAATTATTTGTGAGTATCGTATTCAACCCCCCCTTCTACGATACTTTGGACCTAACAGTGTGTACTAAATCTAATACTCTTGAATCCCTAACAACATTATGAAAGGGTTTCCTAGTTTGTTTAGCAGTCACACATACTTGACATTTAGATTTCTTTTCAATGGCATATTTTGGAATCAAATCTAAATTCATCATATTCTTTAGAGCACCAAAATATAAATGACCAAGTCTAGAATGCCACAAATCAGATGATTCAATACAATTAACAGAAGGTGCAACACTATCATTAATAAAACTGCCCAAAATAGGCTCAATATTTATCAAAAATAAACCATCACACAAGTAACATTTGACAAAAAATGTACCAGTATGTGTAATAACTACTTTATTACATTTCAAAGAAAGTTCAAAACCATTCTTAACTAAACAACTTCCACTTATTATATTTCTACGAATATCAGGAACATGATGCACTCTAGTTAGGGATAGAACACGCCCAGAAGCAAACTTCAGGTCCACGTTTCCTATTCCAAGAACTTGTGCAGCACTGGCATTCCCCATCGTCACTATCACTCAATGAGTCTGTTGATAAGATACAAATAGACTAATATCAGTACAAATATGTACATTAGCTCCAGTATCAATCAACCATTCATGAGACAGATAAGTGGAAAGAAGTACAGGGTTGTAGGTAACATACCCGTTGTTGGTTCCAGAGGCATCAACCTCACCAACAACCATGTGTACCATAGGCCCATCAGTGGTTCCAAGCACAATATTAGCTTGTGCTCCCATAGGTTTCTTAGCTTTCTTTACAGGACAGTCCTTGCTCCAATGACCAACCTGTCCACAATACCAACAAGGTTTGTTTGTCTTTGGTTTCTTAGCCTTGTTCTTGTCAGTTTTAGGTTTAATGTTATCCTTCTTAGTGACAGCCTTTATTTTATGTCCAACAGTCACTACATTCACCTTCGAACTCCCATGTTCAGCAAGCATCACATGTCCCTGTTTGGACTTGTGCCGTTCCTGTACAGAGATGTCCAGCATTAGGTTTGTCCATATGATCTCTCCTTTCTGTCTTTTCAGGGAGAGAGCAAACTCTTCCCAAGACTTAGGGAGCTTTTTAATCACAGCCATAACCTGAAACTTCTCAGGAAGGTCCATTCTAGACTCCTTCAAAGCATGCACCAACATCTCAAACTCATGTGCCTGCTCAGTCATGGATTTTGTATCCACCAGTTTAAAATCAAGAAACCTAGCTACAGAATACTTTTCCAACCCTTGCGAGTCAGTATTGTGTGTCTGGTTCAGCTTCTCCCATAAGAGCTTAGCAGCGAAGGAGTCAGATGAATACACATCAAATAGAGTGTTCACTAAAGCTGCCAGTATAGCAGCCCTAGCCACCCCATCTTTTTCCTCCCACATGGCATAAGCCTTAAGAGTTTCAGCCTTTTCCTGATCAATAACCGGTTTCTCATACTGCACCACCGGCCATAGACCCTTTACCGTAAGCCACAGTTTCATGTTTTTCTGCCAACGAGAAAAACCAACACCCCACCGAATTTATCAGGCATTCCTGACAAATCGATAGGCTGTGGGAAACGGTACGTGGTCCAATCAATGGTGGGTACAGTAACACCAGAACCCGAAGCAATAGCACCAACAGTAGGAATTACAGTTTCGTTAACCATCTTGCTAAATAACAATATATAACACAGAGTAATTTCTTCAAGATTGTTGGGTATAATCCACTAACTACACAGCAACAATAGGGCAGTTATATATATTTTGTATTAACAAGAACATGCAAAAATACCAATAACAAAACAAACACGAAGGTCGAAACAATAATATAATTAGAGACTGTAAATAACAAGATAAGAAAGAACACTTATCTCTCTCTAATTTTTAACAAATACTGAAAGATAAAGAAACAGCCGAGTCGCCAAGCCTTAAAGAAGTCTTGACTATTCTTGAAGAGATTATTTCCCCACTAACGTTGTGTTGGGTTGCAGCAATATCACTCCCAGGATAAAACAACACAGATCAATCCACTCACAGAAATGACAATGATCAACAGCGACCTGCACCTTAGTTCGCCCAAAACCCTATGTATATTCTGTATGTGTTGAGAGAGAGAATAGAGAAGAATATGTTGCTTGGGTTTTCTGAGTTACGTATATCCTTTATTCGATACATCCTCAAACGTTCTGTTTTGTATATATATAATACAAAATAAAACGTAACAGACCAAATAAAAATGTAACTGAAGATATGGCATTTAATACTAAATATTCTGATTTAATCCAAGAACTGGTCCATCAGGATTTAATAAAAATCCAGACCCAGTTCGTTAAGCTGTTACAAATAAATACTGATACTGTTATATTAAATCAAAAAATAATATTAAATAAAATTTCTCGCCAGGTCGCCTCGCGTACACGAGACGCCGAGACATTCGCCCTTCGACCCGAGTCGAGTCGTGATGTGGCGTGGCGAGGCGAGGCGGGCGGCGGCGGCACGCGTGTGTGTGCGTGCGCGTGAGGCACATAATAACACCATGCACACCCACATGCCTTAGTAGTTGTACACTACTCTTGCACACGGTTCTATATAAACCCATCAACCTCTCATTACCATTTTCATGTGGGATACAAGTTATTTCAATATAACCAACCCACATAACCCATTTCAAGCAACCTTTCAACTCAATTTATTTATGGATTACACTAAGAAAATGTCTTAGATCCAAACATGAAAGTTTAAGTCCTCCTTACAAGGAACAACCTCCAATTGTTAGTTTCCGGAAATTTCATCAAGAACATATTTAAAATATGTCTCAAACTTTCCATTTTCTAATACTCTTAGCAGAAATAACAAAGATGCCCCTAGGCCCGTTTTGAACAAGGGACATGATCTTTAAAATGACATTCTGAACAAAACAATAAGATATTTAGTACAATTTAATAAAAAAATATTAAAAATATTTTATAATTTTCCAAAAAAACTAATAATTAAATTAAATATAACAAGATTTATTATAAAAAAATGTATAAAACATCGCACAGGTATAAAGTTAGTATGTATACTTGTCATAATTTCATGTTGGTAGAAAAATAAATAAATTGTTATTATTTTACTCACTGAATTTATTAACTCTCTTGCCGCAGAGTTTATAAGCTTACCATAGGATTCAGGTATGTTTCTTCTTTATCATTTTCTTAGTGCTCTTAAATGATTCACTGCGTTTTCGGGAGGTTAAGAAGCAAGTTACTGTTTGAGTGCGTAAGCAGAAAATAGCTTCCACGCCCAAATAATACATTGGTGGGTTTGAGAGCTTGGAGAAAAAAGAAGACTATATTCTTAGAGGATTCTAGGAAAATAATTTGAAAATTAATATTAGAGATAAATTAATGACAAATCCCAAGTTTCAAGTTAAAAAGATGTGTGTAAGTATTTTTACGAATTTTTCGAATGTTAAAACAGCTTTCTGGAGCGACCGAAAAATTCATTTGTCTTTACCGACAATCCAGATAAATGTTTTGACTTCACACATATTCAAACATAATATTCCTTATAAAATAATTACTATGAGGTCCAAGGAATAAATAAGTTTGAATTAAGGAATGATTTTATCCGGATAAACAAGGACTTACGGGTATTTTGGAATAAAATCAATTTTGTGTCTTTTGGCAAGACAATTTGATATTAAATATCAAATGGATATATCAAATATATTTTGGCTTAAAACATTTAAGTACAACACTCTTTTAAATAATAAAAACTATTTTGACTCGTAAAAGCAGTGTTTGAATTTTCTCGGAAATTGTGCCTTTAGCCATTGCATTTTTAATGTCTGACAAAAGATTAACCTAGTATAGAATATACCATTAGGTTAATATTCCTATACCAAGCATGTGTCAAATAAAATATGTCGGAAAGTCTTTTTGGTCGTTTTGACTCTTTTGACTTGATTCCCGGTAAATGTCAAAAAGAAAAATCTAAGGGAGGATTTACTAAATGACTTAGTTACTTCCTAAATCTAATTTAATTCTCGATTTATACTTTTGACAAAATAACCAAAACCTAAAGGTAAAGGCCGTCTCACAAAGGGTTTCATCACAAAGACTACTGGAATAGGTCTTGATACGGATGCTGAGGATGCTACTGATGCAATCAAGGATAATGTTGATATGGATTCTTCAAAGGATTCTCCAAATGATACTTGATCTTTTTGATAGATTAAGGGGGAGAAATTTAGGAGAATCGTATGTTTTTAAGCATGTTATGTTTTCTAAGTACTTGGTTGTTTTGTGGTTGTGAACTTGATCATGCTTTTGTGCATGTAATTGATGGTTTGTGGATTTTTATGGTTTTGGATATTTAATCTAAGTTGATTTGGTTTAATGTTTTATGCTTAGATTTAATTTTTGAATGATCATGTATGCTCATAGTTTATTTAATCACGATTATCAGTTGCTAGATATAACATTGTTAACATGGATATCAGATTTAGGGGGAGTTTATTTATTCTCCTAAAATTGTTTGTAATCATCAAAAAATGGGAAATTGATACTCTCTAAGTTTTGATGATCACAAGTTAGCAAGCTGGGATACTTAATTTTATCCATTCTAGCAAGCTATAATTGTGTATTACACTAACTCTGTGGTGTAGGTTATAATTGCATATTTATATAGGTGTTAGCACACTATCAATACATGTACACATCATGATATAGTATCCCAGCTAATAAGTAAACGGAAGAGTAATCTCATTTAATAAGTAAATTGTTAGCAATATAAATGTAAAATGTTTGCAGATTCACCATAAAACTATGAACAGTATGTCAAGTAAACAAGGACATCAAAATCACAAGTGACACAAACACCCTGATCAGAACACGACATGTTTCTATTATAGTATGTACATCAGCAAGGGTCGGGGTAATGTACGTATACTAGCCTATAAAATTTACAAACTACCTACAAATTATAGTAAGGGAGATAGGAGTGAAACCTCGTAATTGATAACACCACCAGAAGAACCAAGCTGGCGAATTGTGGCTGTAGAAACAGTACCGTTAGCAGAAATGACACAGATGCCCCTAGGTCCGTTTTGAACAAGGGACATGATCTTAAAAATGACATCCTGAACAAAACAATACAATATTTAGAACAATTTAATATTTTCTTTTTCCTTTCGCTTATACGATTTTCCAATCTCACATATTCTACCATTATAATTTGAACGTTAATAAGCAGATAAAAGGTGATTTTAATTTTTCTTCTCTCAAAATGCTTATGCAAAAGGGAAGTTTGAGTTTAGTGCAAATGGCTGCTATATCTTCTGCTTTATATGCCTATATTGCATTTGCGGGTAAAAGTGTAATTGAACAAACATTGAATGAAACAGTACCTGAAGCTTCACAGGTGACTGGATGATTATTCCAGAAGAGCTTATTCCATATAATCGCACCATGTAATCCTTTAGAGTCCAAACTTATTCATTTTTCCAAAATCTCCTCTACTTCATCCATTTTTCCGCACTTACACAACGTATTCAACAAAACGCTACAAGTATACTCATTAATCTTAATCCCCTTCCTAACAGTTTCTTCATACAAATGAACCGATGCATTCACATTACCACTTCTCGAATGCCCATCAAAAATTATACTATAAGTATACCCATCCGGAACAAACCCATAACTCTCCATCTCCCTCAACACCTTCTCGGACATTTCATCAAAGAGCTTCCGTGCATCCTTAATCCTCCTCTCCTTACACAACCCACTAATCAAAACATTATAAAAAAACCCACCAACACTCATCCCATCTCTCTTCATACCCTCCATCAAATCCAAACCCCTTTTCAAATCACCCATCTTCACCGCAGATTGCACAGCTTTACCATAACTAAACGCATCAACCTTAACACCCAACTCAACCACTTGATCAAAATTTTCAAGCACTGTATCATACTTACAAGCACCTACTAAACACTCCAACATAAGATTAAAAGCCCAAAGAGCGGGAAAAACACCATCATTTCTAACCAATGTATAACACTCTAATGCTTCATTGGGTAACTTACATTCAACACAAACAGATAAGAGTAAATTCGAGAAAGTGAATTTAATGGAATGTGAGTGGTGAGTGAACATGGAGTACATTTGAGAGGGCGAAGAGAATGGTGATTTTGAGAGAATGAGATGCTTTAATAATTTTTTGGCATTGTTGGTGTTGTGGTTATGGAGGTGTGTTTGGAGGAGTTTGATTTTATCATTGCGCTCTTGATCAGTCACTATTGATTGGAGCTTGGGGGGTTGTGTGGGATGAGTGTTGGAGCACAAGGATTTGCGGAGGGAAGTTTTAATGGGGAGAAAATGCATGCGTTGCGCCATTTTTTGGGTCATGCTGTATTGCTGTGGCGTTGTGCGGTAAAATCAATGTCTCTTTTTTGTGTGTCAACTTGATAAAGTAGAACCCGAAAAATGAATAACCTCAATAATTTTTTTGAAAATATAAATGAATAATCACTATATTTTAAATAATATTTTTATATTTATGAAATATATGAATACATTTGATTCAATAAATAATTTGCATACACATTAATAAATAATATTGTAAATCATATCTTCTCGAAAAATGCTTCTAAATGCTTATTTTTTTCCTCCACCAAAATGTATCTGATCCTCCACCAAAAGGCATCTAGTAATTTTATTTTTTTCTCGAGTATATATATTTTAAACAATAAAAATTAGAATTTTTAAAAATATTTTAACTTATAAACAACATTACACATATACACACATGATATGGGTTAAAAATAACCCTAAAGACATAATTAATATTGCATTAATTAAACCTAGCTGGTCTATAAATAAGACTCATTAATAAGGCCCGAAACTCTAATTAAATATTAATTTCGTAATTAATATTTGGGCTAGAAGTACAACCTGTATTAGGAGACGGCCAATACAGGCTTGTTCTAATACAAGTGGGCTTCTTTCAATACAAGTCCGTTATGATATGGAAACAACTCCTACAAGGAAGGATCTAGAATTAATCTTTATCCACCGTCAAGGATAAGACTTATCCTTCAAGGAAGTGATAATACTTATCCACCGTCAAGGATAAGATTTATCCTTTAAGGAAATCAATACTTATCCACTAGGCTTCTAAACGCCTATATAAAGGGTCTGACCCCTCATCTCAGAACTAAGTTTTAGACTTCATCCTCGAATAAGGACATACAAGTCACTACGTTCTTGGTGTGCCCCTGCCGCCATAGCCCCGAGGGCAACACCAAGAACTACGTTTTTATTGGCTTGATTCTCTAAACACCAGAGATACGTAGGCATCTTGTTAGGACCAAGTTAGTGCCCGACAACAAGAGAAGCCATTAAAACTCGAAGCTCTCTAACCCTAGCATTAAATTCGCAAGCACATTTTTTATTCCACAACATTTGGCGCCATCTGTGGGAAAAGAACATCAACCATGGAAAACACACGAAGAACTTCACGTGATCCACCATCGACTTCTGGTATTCGAATGGCAGAAAGTCAGCCACCACCAACTACTGGTACTCAAGAGACGAATATCCCCCTCACCACTACTCAAAGACCAGAGATCTCAATCTCAGTTGAAGGGACGAATCCCATGCAGATAGTGGTTCATGGAGCCAACCCCCAAACTCAAGAGATGACTCATCATCAACCAATCACATCCTCTCAACTTATTTTGAATGCGCCCCGAGGCCTTCAACTTCATACTACTGATCTTCTCCAATACACGAATCAAACTTTGGGTATGCCACCTTATGTAATGCCTCCACGACCCCCCGTTGGGAGCAGTGGTCACAATCCACTGTATCACGAATCATATGTGTCTCCTTAATTATGTTCGAGGCCTGGAGCCCATTAATCAAAAAACTCAGACTCAGCAAGTCCCTCTAATTCGAGACTTTTCTGGTCCCTATACCGAAGATGAAGATTACTCATCTGATGATGAAAGGGACGTTCCCCCAAGGAGAAGACGTCCTACCCAAACAAATCGGGAACCCCAAACTACTAAAGACAAGATTGCAGAATATGAAGCTGAGACTGCAAGGCTTAAGAAGGTATTAGCAGAGGAAGAGGCAGCTAGAGCCAAAGGCAAATCAACTGAGAGGGTTCCTGCAATTAACTTAGATCCTATGCCGAGAAAGTCAAGGAGGGCTGAAGCCCCAAAGGGTGATCCCACTGAGTTGTTGCCCTTAGGAGATCCGGATGATCCTACACCCCCTTTTTACTCAGGATATCATGAAAATTCATATATCCAGAAAGTTCAAGATGCCAACCATTAAGGCCTACGATGGAACATGAGACCCTGCTAATCATGTGAGAACCTTCTCTAACGCACTATTGTTGCAACCTACCAATGATGTAGTCAAGTGCAGAACGTTTCCACAAACCCTTGCGGGCATGGCTCAAAGTTGGTACAATCGTCTCCCTCCTAACTCTATTGGGTCTTTTAAGGAGTTAAAAAAGGCATTCATCAACCAGTTTGTTAGTGGGATAGTGCATGAGATGAGTTCATCATCTCTCATGGGAATTCAACAAGGCAAGAATGAATCCTTGAGGGACTACATAAATCGATATACCAGGGAGGCTCTTAAAGTCCCGGATCTGGAAGACAAAGTGGTCATGATAGCCCTGCAACAAGGAACCACTGACGACCATTTTAAAAGGTCTTTGGCAAAGCACCCCCCTGAAAGCATGTTGAAGCTACAAGACAAGGCTGGAGAGTACATTAAAGCTGAGGAGAGCATGAGGAAATATGAACCAAATATTGGGGGTAATGGAAACGGAAAGAAGAGGAAGGATACTCAAGAGTATGATGCAAGGGACAAGTACCCAGAACAATAGAGGATTCTGATCCTGCAACAAATAAGGGTAATCCCGGTCAAAGATTCACGGAGTATGCAAGATTGAATACTCCTAGAAGTCAAATCCTGATGGACATTGAGAAAGATGATGATCTCCGATGGTCGTATCCACTGAGGACTGATATGGAGAAAAGAAACAACAACCAATTATGTCGGTTCCACAAAGAAGTTGGTCATGACACCGACGATTGTAGACAACTGAAGGACGTAATTGAATTCTTGATCCGAAAGGGAAAACTGGATAAGTTCACCAAGGATGGGAATCGAGGAAACCAAAGAGGAAACTATGAGAAGAAAGACTATGACAGAAAGGATAATGATCAAGATCGTAATCCTAGACCCCGAGGTCCAGTTATCAACATGATATTTGGAGGACCGACTGCGGCTGACTCTTCCAGGAATTCACGAAAAGCTTATGCTAGAGAGGTAATGACTGTTGTTAGAGAAGCACTGAAGCGTGCCAAAATAGAAGTCGCCATTAGCTTCGATGATTCTGACCTAGAAGGGGTAAAATTTCCTCATGATGATCCATTGGCCATTACACCTGTAATAGGCAATTCTGAAACCAAGAGAGTTCTGGTTGACAATGGAGCTTCTGTGGATATCTTATTCGACGATGCTTTCATCAAGATGGTATATACTGACTCACAGTTGACACCCTCAAACATGCCTATCTACGGATTCAATGGAGTCGAATCAAAGGTAGAAGGCACAATCCAGCTCCCCATGACTATAGGGCAAGCCTCGAAGACAATGACTCAAATGCTGAACTTCTTGGTTATAAAGGCAACCTCTACTTATAACTCAATCCTTTAAAGGACTAGCCTTCATGCTTTTAAGGCTGTTGCCTCAACATACCACTTGAAAATAAAGTTTTCTACAAGGAAAGGGGTTGGTGAAGAGCGAGGAGATCAGAAAATGGCTAGAAGTTGCTATGTAGCCGCACTAAGACCTGATGGAGTCGGGGGGCAGGTTCTCCCAATTGAGGACATGGATTCAAGGGATGATGAAGATAGAAGGGGAAAGCCAACTGAGGATTTGATCCCTATCCCCTTAGTTCCAGGAGAACCAGATAAAGTCACTTACATTGGAGCACTGTTGCCTGAACCCTGGAAGGATAAGATTATATCTTTCCTCCAATAGAATAAAGATGTTTTTGCTTGGACAACAACTGATATGCCAGGGATTGATCCCCAATTGATAACTCACAAGTTGAAGGTAGATCCTGAAAGGAAGACGATGAAGAAAAAGAAGAGAAACTTTGCTCCAGAAAGGCAAGAGGCCATAAAGCAAGAGGTAGATAAGCTCTTGGAAGCAGGATTCATTGAAGAGATTCAATTCCCTGAATGGTTGGCTAACCCGTTAATGGTCAAGAAAGCCAATGGAAAGTGGGGAATTTGCTTAGACTTTACGGACTTGAACAATGCATGTCCTAAGGACTGTTTTCCCCTACCAAGGATTGACACTTTAATAGATGCCACTGCAGGGCACGAAATGCTAAGTTTCATGGATTGCTTCAGCGGATACAACCAAATCAAGATGCATAAGGATGAAATTCGCAAATTATCATTCATTATTGATTTTGGTGTTTACTGCTACTTAGTTATGGCCTTTGGACTCAAGAATGTAGGTGCCACATACCAAAGGTTAGTGAACAAAATTTTCAAACATCTCATTGGAAAGACCATGGAGGTTTACATGGATGACATGTTAGTCAAAAGCCTCGATAAGGCCGATCATATAGAGTACCTCTGAGAGGCATTTGAAGTGCTGAGACGCCATAAAATGATGTTGAATCATGCCAAGTGTGCCTTTGGCGTAGGGTCAAGCAAGTTTTTGGGTCTGATGGTCTCTAAACGAGGAATTGAAGCCAACCCCGATAAAATTAAAGCAATTTTTGATATGGAACCACCGTACTCTGTTAAAGATGTTCAGAAACTCACTGGGAGAGTGGCAGCATTGGGAAGGTTCATCTCCAAGTCAGGGGAAAGTGTAAACCCTTCTTCAAAGCATTGAAGAACATGAAAAATTTTGAGTGGACAGCAGAAAGCCAAGAAGCCTTTGAGGCCTTGAAAAAATACATGACTGAAGCACCATTGTTGGCAAAACCAAAACCTGGAGAAACGCTCTATCTATACTTGGCAGTTTCAAACACCGCCTTGGGAGCTATTTTGGTGAAGGAAAAATCAAAGGTTCAGAAACCCATATACTATGTGAGTACAATTCTGCACAGAGCAGAAGTAAACTACTCTCTGATAGAAGATTTGCTTTAGCCTTGATCATGGCCTCAAGAAAATTACGCCCGTACTTTCAGGCGCATAAGATAGAAGTCTTGACTGACTAACCATTAAGAAACATCCTGCATAGTCCTAAGGTCAGCGGAAGACTGATCAAATGGGTGATTGAGTTGGGAGAGTTTAACATCAAGTATAAGCCTCGAACAACCATTAAAGCACAGACACTTGTTGACTTCATGGTTGAATGTACCATAGACAACCAAGAAATCAGGGGGCGGGAAGTAGTACCCTTGGAGGGCAAAGAAGTTGAAAAACAAGATGAAGAGATGGTATTTAAGGAATACCGGGTGCTCTATTTTGATGGGGCATCAAAAACAAAATCAAGCGGAGCAGGTTTAATGCTACAAAGTCCCGATGGATTTCTCATTGAGTATGCACTAAAGTTGGACTTTCTGACAACAATCAATGAAGCTGAGTATGAAGCCCTGATAGCCGGCTTAGGTTTGGCTGGGGCCTTAAGAGTTAATACTCTCAAAGTCTGCGGCGACTCGAGATTGGTAGTCTCACAAGTAAATGAAGAATTTGAGGCTAAGGATGAAACCATGGCCAAATATCTAAAGCTTGTGAAAGCCATCATGACCCAGTTTGATGAAGCTTGTGAAAGCCATCATGACCCAGTTTGATGAATGTTATATGGAACACATCCCTAGAGAAGAAAACATGAAAGCCGATGCCTTGTCAAAATTTGCTTCTTCTGAGATAGAGAACTATGCCGGAAGTGTATACTTCTAAGTCTTGAATAGCCCGAACATCAATGGAAAACTAATAGCACCTATTGACATAGGTGGTTGTTGGATAGACCTCATTAAGGCTCATCTTGAAACCGGTTGGTTACCAAATAATGCCTTGGAGGCACGAAAGTTGACAGTGAGAGCATTGAGGTACGCCTTGATCGAAGGGATCTTATACAAAAGGTCTTTTGTGTCTACGACCCCAGGACGCGGAGTTAGCCTTGAAAGAAGTTCATGAGGGAATTTGTGGGCAGCACTTGGGGGGCAGGGCCATTGCTCATAAAATCACCCGTCTAGGCTTCTACTGGCCAGATATGCTTGCTAATGTGAAAGATTATGTGAAGAAGTATGAACGGTGTCAAAAGCATGCACCTGTAGGTAGGAAACCATCCGAGATGTTAACATCAGTTAACTCACCAATCCCGTTTGCCATATGGGGCATGGACATACTTGGGTCATTTCTAGTGACAAGTGCACAAAGGAAGTTCTTGATAGTGGCAATTGACTACTTCACTAAGTGGATTGAGGCTAAACCTCTAGCCAAGATAACCACCAAACAAGTATTGCAATTTCTATGGGAAAGTGTAATGTGTTGATATGGAATCCCACGAATCCTGGTCACGGACAATGGGAAGCAGTTTGACAATGAAGATTTCAAAAAGTACTGTGAAGAGAACAACATTGAGTTTTGATTCACATCAGTTGCTCATCCTCAAGCAAACGGACAAGCCGAGGTGGCCAACCGAATCATCCTAGATGGACTCAAGAAGAGAGTTGAATGCTCAAGGAACACTTGGGTGGACGAGTTGCTCCCTATACTTTGGCATATCGTACCACTTGCAAGGTTACTACTGAAGCAACTCCATTCTTGTTAGCCTATGGGGCAGAAGCTGTGGTGCCAGTGGAGATTACTCATACCTCCCCAAAAGTAGGGGCCTTTGAGCCTGAATCGAACGAAGAAGGTATGAGGTTGGCTCTTGATCTAATTTATGAAGTCAGAGATGAGGCAAATTCCAAGATCATAGAACATCAGAAGCGAACATCTTTCTACTACAATCTGAGGGTTAAAAAAAGGTTCTTTCGTCAAGGATGCTTGGTTCTCAGAAAGATTGAAGCATCCGGGGTTGGACAGAAAGGAAAATTAGCCCCTAATGAGGAAGGGCCCTACAAAGTCAAGAATGTGTTTGGACGAGGCTCGTATAAGCTAGAAACCCTCGAAGGGCATGAGGTGCCAAGGACTTGGCATGCCTCAAACTTAAAAGTTTATTATGTTTAGTGCATCCTAAAAGGATCCGCTAGAAAGCAGATGAAGGGTTGAGCCCGTTTTGATTGGTAGAAACATCCTCAAAGCTTTGCCAAGACAAACTACAAATGAATGCAAAGGAAAGCATACAAAATATGCATGTCAACTGCACAAATAGAGTTGAATACAACAAACCCCGAAGGGTGAATGTTGCTAATAAACATACAAAAGAAAGCCTAAGATGCCTATTGTTAATTAGCGAAAATTTCAAGATCAGGAGAAGTTTGATATGATAGACTTGAGAATGAATCACTACGAGTGGAGCTATCAGTAAGAACTCGTAAGGGTGAAGGGTTGAAACCCCAGAAACCTAAGACATTCAGTCCAAACCCCTTCATTCGATATGCTCAATGAAAGGCTTGAAGCCAAAATAAGACGGTTTAAGACATAAAAGGCTTATGCAAATGTCAAGATTAGGCTCGAATAAGGCAAAATCGTCGTAAATGTGTAGGTTGATCCACACTTTACACCAAGACGATACTCGTGAAACACTAGTGTATATTAAAATCCCCAAAAAAGGGTAGTAAGTCCCAAATAAGGGATAAAAAGACCCCAAGTCTCGAAAAAGACCGGTATGACTTCTATGAAATCCTAGTGCATTATTATAGAAGTTGGGGGGCAAATGATATGGGTTAAAAATAACCCTAAAGACATAATTAATATTGCATTAATTAAACCTAGCTGGTCCATAAATAAAGCCCATTAATAAGGCCCGAAACTCTAATCAAATATTAATTTCGTAATTAATATTTGGGCTAGAAGTACAACCTGTATTAGGAGACGTCCAATACAGGCTTGTTCTAATACAAGTGGGCTTTTTTCAATACAAGTCCGTTATGATATGGAAACAACTCCTACAAGGAAGGATCTAGAATTAATCCTTATCCACCGTCAAGGATAAGACTTATCCTTCAAGGAAGTGATAATAATTATATACCGTCAAGGAAATCAATACTTATCCACTAGGCTTCTAAACGCCTATATAAAGGGTCTGACCCCTCATCTAAGAACTACGTTTTAGACTTCATCCTCGAATAAGGACATACAAGTCACTACGTTCTTGGTGTGCCCCTGCCGCCATAGCCCCGAGGGCAACACCAAAAACTACGTTTTTATTGGCTTGATTCTCTAAACATTAGAGATACGTAGGCATCTTGTTAGGACCGAGTTAGTGCCTGACAACAAGAGCATCCATTAACGCTCGAAGCTCTCTAACCCTAGTATTAAATTCGCAAGCACATTTTTTATTCCACAACAACACACATAAAAAATTAAATTAATTAAACTCTTTTTTGGCCTTGATTCTTGAGACTGGTAATGTACAATTCATTTCGCTAAATGCATATTTTGTTTCTAAGTTTTTTCCCATCCAGACTTGGGATAATGGACTTAATAAATAATTTTGCTAAATGCATATTTTTTTTCTAAGTTTTTATAGGCTCTATGTAAATATAAATGAATAATCACTATATTTTAAATAATATTTTTATATTTATGGAATATATGAATACATTTGATCCAATAAATAATTTGCATACACATTAATAAATAATATTGTAAGTCATATCTTCTCGAAAAATGCTTCTAAAGTTGCTTGTTTTTTTCCTTCACCAAAATGCATCTAGTAATTTTATGATTGTGTGATCGAAATAAGAATTTAGAATTATATATAGCTTGTTATAGGTGGTTTTTTTTTGTCAAGAGGAAACTATTTCCATAGATAAATAGTACTCCCTCCGTCCCTTTCATTTCTTTACAGTTTTTTTACACTGCTTGACACGCATTTTAAGGCTCCTATAAAGTATAGCTCTACAACTTATTTTCAAATCTTTCTTTTTCTAAATAAAAATTTAAACATTATATTTTTATTCAGAAGAAGAAAAAATTTAAAATAATTTATCGAAGTATATATTAAAGAAGTCTTAAAATGCGTGTCGAGCATCCGTCCCCCAATGTAAAGAATTGAGGGGGACGGAGGGAGTATCAAAGATACAATGTCCGGAGGAACATAGTTTCCTTCATTCAAAAAAGTATATCATATAGCCGAAAAATAAGCAAGTACTCGCGGAAGTTTAGACAATATCGCATTTAATGTCTGAAAAGATAACCCACCAAAAGAAGGTCTTGTTAAAACCTCGCAAGAGTAAAATTCTATGGGAAAAAACTCAAGAAAGAAAAAGAGTGCCCTACATTGTTTACAAAAGTCGAAAAATAAAGACTATTTAGAGCTTCTTGTTACTTTGTGATTCCACATTGTCATCTGTTATTATAGCAGCCTTGTCTTTTGTTTTGCTCTATACCTTTCTTCTCCTTTAGTATATCGAACATCCCAAGTATCCTGAAATTAAGATAAATAAATGAACAGAGCATAAGTGCATAAATACAACAAAAAAATCTAACTTTATTCTCACTCGTATAAAATATAACTATTTAAAAGTAAAATAACTCGTATAAACATATAAATTAATAAAATAAAGAGATCTAACCAAAGGAATCCCTTTGGTTAGACATCTATTTTAAGACACAAGACACTCAAATTATAAAAATAAGAGCCAACCCGTATGACACAAAGATATCCAAATGATACATAACAACCACCATATATGGTCCAAAAAGCCATCAAATATGGCACCCCGTATAGGTACAAAAGTCACCGAATGTGACACAAATTTCATTTAATCAGGCAAATACATATATTTAAATACATTTAAAAACATCTATTTAAAATTTTTTAGCTTTTGAATTTAAAACTTCAATTAAAAGTCAATCAATCAGAAATTTCTTTGAAGAATAATTAAATAAATATTAGCATTTAAAAGAAGATATTAACTAACTATTAACTAACTATTTAAAATAATATATTAAAAGAAAATTTAATATCTGCGGTTGACGTTTCAGAATTGCAAAAACCATCTTCCTATACCAATATCCCGCCACATCATTAGTCACTAGCTTCAACTATGATTAAATATCGTATGTGCACGGGTAAATTCATATATCACCATGATACCATGATTAAATATCGTATGTGCACTGATATTGATATAGAAAGGGAAGTTTTAGTGGGGAGAAAATGTATGCGTTGCGCCATTTTTTGGGCCATGGTGTATTGTTGTGGTGTTGTGCGGTAAAATTAATGTCTCTTTTTTGTGTGTCAACTTGATAGAGTAGAAACTGAATGTTCGAAAAATGAATAACCTTAATAATTTTTTCCGGTCTTGGGATAATGGGCTTAATAAATAGTAATTTTGCTAAATGCATTAAAGAATATTTTTTTTCTAAGTTTTTATAGGTTTTATGTAAATATAAATGAATAATCACTATATTTTAAATAATATTTTTATATTTATAGAATATATGAATACATTTGATCCAATAAATAATTTGCATACATATTAATAAATAATATTGTAAGTCATATATTCTCGAAAAATGCTTCTAAAGTTGCTTGTTTTTTTTCTTCCACCAAAATGTATTCTCCACCAAAATGCATCTAGTAATTTTATGATTGTGTGATCAAAATAAGAATTTAGAATTATATATAGCTTGTTAGTTGTTATAGGTGGTTCTACCTTATCTCTAAATATTTTAGTAATTGAGTGTATACATTGTGCACTGGCATGTATAACTTATCTAAAATTCAAAACAAAATGAATGTAATTAAACATTACATAAAAATTATAACCATGATAAATTTTAGGTACATTAACATGATATGTATAAAAAATCTTGTTAAAACAAAATGTACAAAATAATATAATTATAATAAAAGAATCTAAAAGTAATATCTAAATGAATATATTCATTTATTGATAATTAAATAAAATATTCATTAATCGATAAATAAATAATCTCACTAAATTAATATAAATTCTACTTTTTAAAATTTCAAAAATAAGAAGAGGTTCTTAAAACATGATTTAAAAAAAATAATAACAATAAATCCATATACACCCTAAAAATCTTGATGGTACAAATTACTCTGATCAGTTTTCACTCCGTATAAATCCTCCCCCGATATAGTATTTAAATTAAATTGGGTTGACCTGGAAAGCCTAAGGTTTAAATTGGGTTGATTTGAAAAGCCAGGTGGAATGGGTGGATTTGAAGCCCAAAGGTTCTAAACTTGGTACTCTATATATGTGTGCAGTGATCCATAATCAGCTTAAAAGCAGTAGCATCTTTAAGATATCATTTCATGGCATTAAAACAGACGAATTTGAAACTGAAGAACGTTTCAGTTTCTGATGAAAGCAGTGACAATGAGGAGGAGAAGACAGAACTTAGTTTAGACATTTCCTTGGAGAAGTTAAACCTTGGTCCCAAGAAGAAACTTCTGGTCATTGCTCTAGGCGGCCTGTTGGTTCACAGGCAACATGATCGCGAAAAATTCACCAAAATTCCACCCAATATTCGCCCTGATGTTTTTCATGGAAGATTTCGCGGTAACCTTCTTTTGATGTGATTATGCATATTGACATTGTTGATTTTGTTTAATTTTAGATTGTGTACAAGTTTTACAATTTTGCATTTTATTATTGTGTGCTGGTTTTTTATTTGTACAGTGTACAAAAGGCCATTTTGTGACGATTTCCTCAAGTTTTGCTTTGAAAGATTTGAAGTTGGACTCTGGTCTGCTGCGAGAGAGTTAGTATTTTTCTTTTTATTATTTATACCAGTACTTAGCTTAGCTTCGTGGAGGATTTTATGTCTTTCATATGTTTTGATTCGACAGACATAATATACAAGTTTTATTGAACACTCTATTGGGAGCTTACAGAAACAGGTTACTGTTTGTTTGGGTAAGTAATTATATGTTGTAACAGTTGACAATATTATAAACATAGCGTAATCAGTTTCTTGTTAATAAAATGCAAGTTTTACAATATGATTGTGCTCGTATAATGTCAGGATCAAGAGGATTGTACTGATACTGAGTTCATGTTCCTGGACAACAAGTACAAGCCTATCTTCTTGAAGGAACTTGATAAAGTCTGGGAAAAGCATGGACAATACTCATCCTCGAACACAATGTTGATCGACGATGAACCTTACAGAGCTATGCTAAATCCTGTAATTTCAATGAATTTTCTTTTCAGCTCCTTTAAAATATAAAATGACAATAGTAGGAATCATATTATAATATTTCATAATGATGCAGCCCAACACAGCAATCTTTACCAAAAAGTACATTGTCGGTGATGTGAAGGACAATTTATTGGGTAAGACCACTCTGATATTGGCTTTAATTGATCGAGTAATAATAATTTTCTATATAATATGTTTTATGATCATTGCTATCTAGGTCCAAAGGGAGAGCTACAATCGTTCTTAGATGGCCTTGCTGAAGCTGCAAATGTTCCTTCTTATGTTAAAGATAATCCTTTTGGACAGCCTGCAATAACACCCTCGCATTCCGATTAGCTATACTATTCTAAGATCGTCCGTAAGTTAAGCAAGGGAGTGCCATCACAGAAGCAAGGGTTGAGATTTTAGAATATATCACCTTCTATGTTATTTCTTTTATGCTTGAGACTGAGATTCTGGTCATTTCCTATTTTTAGTTTGTAAATCAAGTCAAGGTTTGTGAACAGCTCAGCTTCCAAAATATGAAGTGGATTTTTATTATTTTCGAAAAGTGTTTTTATTGGTAGTGCCATCCTCTTTTGATTTGTTGATTTTCTGCACAGGATTATGGTTTTTTCAGAACTGTTAATTTATTTGTAAATTCCTATACTGAGCTGAATTGAACCTAGCGCCATCAATTTCATAGGGATCCCAGCTGATCACATGAAATGAAATGTAGAAAGAAAATTTTTAGGAGATCCAAATTTCAAGTGTGGATTTGAATAAAGTAGCCAAAGTGCACTAATTTTTTTAGGAGTTACATCCTACTTGTAGAGGTGCAAAGGAAAATTGAAATTCTAGGCTCATTACTCGTATATTGTGCATACTTATCTTTCTCCACTGGAGTAATCTGTCACAGATACATATATAAACATATAATTTCTGCAATTGATGATCCAGTTTAGAATTTAAAGAAAAAAGTTGAGGGAGAAGAAAAGTGTTCGCTACCTTGTTGATCTGAGAAGTACTTGCAAGTATGTAAGTCGATATTCATATTATTTTGGCACTTTAATCAGTAAATTTTAATCCCTCAAAGATTAGTGTTCTGTAATTGATAATTCAAATTTAAAATTTTGTCAATAAAATTGTGTCGTCCCTCACCCCTAACACCAACCACACGAAGCTACAAAAAAACATTGGATGATTTTGTTAACCGATAAAAACAGGGAGTATGAAGGAGATGGAGCTCTTAATTTGGAGAGATATAATCAACCTATTGGTCTTAGGAAGAAACTACTTGTCCTTGCTTTGGGTGGTTTGCTGGCTTATAGGGTGCATCAATGCGATGATTCTTGGATTCCAACAAACGCAGCTCCTGAACTGGTTTCTGGAAACTTCCTAGGTATAAATTAGGACAGTTGCAAAACATTTGATTCATGCTATAGCACATATTATATTTAAACTGGCCCAAGGGGATTGAGTTATTCTGTCTGTGCAGTGTACAAAAGACTGTGATGACTTTTTAAAGTTTTTCTTCGAAAGATTTGAGGTAGGAATATGGTCCTCGGCTTGAAGGTACGATAAATTATAATGCCTGTTGGTTGCATTCGGGTATGTTTCTTCTTTGGCATTTTCTTAGTGCTCTTGAATGATTCACTGCGTTTATAGGAATAACAGAGGGGATGTCATGAACCTTGTTTTCAGGAGGTTAAGAAGCAAGTTACTGTTTGAGTGCGTAAGCAGAAAATAGCTACATTAAGATTTTGTGTTCGTCATACGTTAATTAATATACTGTTACATGATAACTACAACCACGCCAAATAAGACATTGATGTGTGTGAATTATATTTCCAGGGTCAAGAAGAATGCACAGATTCTGGGTTTGAGGTTTTGGAGAAAAAGGAAGATTATATTCGTAGAGGATTTTAGAAAAGTATTTGAAAATTAATCACCCAATCTGTTCATGGCACACAGGAGAATATCCCTTGTTGAAAACATTGCTGATTGATGATCAGCCATACAAGGCCCTACTAAATCCTGTAAACTCTGAAACTCATTACAAGTTCTCTATCTGACTTGGTACTCTATTTCTGGTATCTGCTCCAGCCCATGGCTGCATTTGGGATAAAGCTCCCAACCACAATCTGGTCAGAAAATGAGTGGCAACATTAAACTTAAAATTGTTTACAAGGAAAATCTAGCAAACACATTATTACAGTATGTCAAATTATATCAACCCAGTGATTTCAAAAAAAAAAAAAAATTGACATAACTAAAGAAACTTTGTCTTTTACCCTTTGTTACATAATTATCTGGGATATATTGAGCTCGTCTTTTTAGCATGGACAAGAAGACAACCACAAGAGTGGGGAAGGCCTCAGGAAGCGGAGCAAAAAAAGAAGAAGAAACATGGTCTTATTGCACCACCAAAACCAAATAGATAGTACACATTACATTTAACATGCAATCAGTAGTTTCAAAACAAAGAAAGGTGCTTCAATCAGCTTAATTTTGAAAAGTGTATTGCATCTAAAACAAATTGAGCATGCTATAATCTTAGCATAACAATTCTATAACATCTAGCATGAGCCACTTTGACTTTTCACCGATAATTTATTAGTACATAACCAAATTCTAATAGTTGAGCAAAGAGATGATCTTATATGGACCGGGGTAGCTGTGACTAGCGGACCAGCTACCAGACCTCCTATTACATGACCGTCTGTAACTGAAAGTGAGACACTGAATCCACCTGTTCTGCATCTCACCCCGCCAGTTTCTGAGAGTACTATAGATGAACCATTTAAGGACACGAGTCCAAAATGACCCTGCAATATTTTGTTTAAAAGTGTAAACGAATGAGTAATCCCATATAATAAGTAACTTGTTAGCAATATAAATGTAAAATGTTTGCAGATTCACCATAAAACTATGAACAGTATGTTAGGTAAACAAATTACAGATGCAACAAGGACATCAAAATCACAAGTTACACAATCACCCTGATCAGAACACGACATGTTTTCTATTATAGTATGTACATCAGCAAGGGTTGGGGTCCTGTACGTTTACTAGCCTATATATAAAATTTACAAACTACCTACAAATTATGATAAGGAAGATAAGAGTGAAAGGTAAGCGATAACACCAAAGAACCAAGCTGGCGAATTGTGGCAGAAATAACAAAGATGCCCCTAGGCCCGTTTTGAACAAGGATATGATCTTTAAAATGATATTCTGAACAAAACAATAAGATATTTAGTACAATTTAATAAAAAAATATTAAAAATATTTTATAATTTTCCAAAAAAAACAAATAATTAAATTAAATATAACAAGATTTATTATAAAAAATGTATAAAACATCGCACGGGTATAAAGTTAGTATGTATACTTGTCATAATTTCATGTTGGTAGAAAAATAAATAAATTGCTATTATTTTACTCACTGAATTTATTAACTCTCTTGGCGCAAAGTTTATAAGCTTACCATAGGATTCAGGTATGTTTCTTCTTTGGCATTTTCTTAGTGCTCTTAAATGATTCACTGCGTTTTCGGGAGGTTAAGAAGCAAGTTACTGTTTGAGTGCGTAAGCAGAAAATAGCCACATTAGGATTTTGTGTTCCACGCCCAAATAATACATTGATGGGTTTGAGAGCTTGGAGAAAAAAGAAGACTATATTCTTAGAGGATTCTAGGAAAATAATTTGAAAATTAATCACTAAGAATTCATTACTAATGATTCAAAGATGCACCTATTTACTAATTAGTACATCCCAAACAAAAGGATGCTTAATGATTCAAAGATGCACCTATTTACTAATTAGTACATCCCAAACAAAATGATGCTTCACTGACTAGCTAGAAGCACTCTAATGCATTTCCCAAAAATTAATCCTGGAGTCGCTCCAAAACCAAAAGAAACCTGCATATATAGGTATCAAAATCAAGAAGCTGTAACCTGCGTATCATTCACAGCATTAAGTTCCATTTACTAGCCTATAAAATTTACAAACTACCTACAAATTATAATAAGGAAGATAAGAGTGTAACCTGCGTATCATTCACAGCATTAAGTTAAAAGTTGGTACCAAATGGAAAAATAAATAATCACACTAACACAACAACACTTACCAAAGAAACATTAAAAAAATGATCAAACATTAAAAATGGTGAAACATTATGTGAAATTAAATATGCTGGGAATATAAAAGTCACTATTACAAATGTAACCCACAGAGAAATTTCCAAATCCTTCTAAAATCATCACTACAGCAAAAACGAAATGAGGCTAAAGCAAAGAAAAATTATCCTTCAGGTGGAGGCATGTCCCGCTGGCTCTTCAGCACTGTTCCGATCAACAGACTAGGGGTCAACTCTATTGCTGGTATCTGCTCCAGCCAATGTTGCATTTGGGATGAAGCTCCCAACTACAATCTGGTCAGAAAATGAGTGGTAACATTAAACTTAGAATTGTTTACAAGAATAAAACTACCAAACACATTATTATGTCAAATTATATCAACCCAGTTATTTTAAAAAAAAATGACATAACTAAAGAAACTTTGTTTTTTTTTACCCTTTGTTACATAATTATCTGGGATATATTGAGCTCATCTTTTTAGCTTGGACAAGAAGATAACCACAAGAGTGGGTAAAGGCCTCGGGAAGTGGAGCAAAAAAAGAAGAAGAAACATGTTCTTATTGCACCACCAAAACCAAATAGACAGTACACATTACATTTAACATGCATGACAACACAAGAGTATTGTCGGGAAAAAAAATGATTGTCACTCAGTAGTTTCAAAACAAAGAATGGTGCTTCAATCAGCATAATGTTGGAAAGTGAAATGCATCTAAAACAAATTGAGCATGCTATAATCTTGGCATAAAAATTCTATAACATATAGCATGAGCCACATTGGCTTTTCACAGATAATTTATTAGTACATCACCAAATTCTAATAGTTGAGCAAAGAGAAGATCTTACATGGATCGGGCTAGCTGCAACTAGCGGACCAGCTACCATACCTCCTATTACATGACCGTCTCTAACTGAAAATGAGACACTGAATCCACCTGTTCTGCATCTCACCCCGCCACTTTCTGAGAGTGTTATAGATGAGCCATTTAAGGACACGAGTCCAAACTGACCCTGCAATATATAGTTTAAAAATGTAAACGGAAGAGTAATCTCATTTAATAAGTAAATTGTTAGCAATATAAATGTAAAATGTTTGCAGATTCACCATAAAACTATGAACAGTATGTCAAGTAAACAAGGACATCAAAATCACAAGTGACACAATCACCCTCAGAACACGACATGTTTCTATTATAGTATGTACATCAGCAAGGGCCGGGGTAATGTACGTAACTACGTATACTAGCCTATAAAATTTACAAACTACCTACAAATTATAGTAAGGGAGATAGGAGTGAAACCTCGTAATTGATAACACCACCAGAAGAACCAAGCTGGCGAATTGTGGCTGTAGAAACGGTACCGTTAGCAGAAATGACACAGATGCCCCTAGGTCCGTTTTGAACAAGGGACATGATCTTAAAAATGACGTCCTGAACAAAACAATACAATATTTAGAACAATTTAATAAAAAATATATAAGAAAATTAAAGAGAATTAGTATGTATACCTCCCCAGCTTGAACATCGATCATATGAACTTTAAAATCGCCAACAGCTGTGTCTGCGAAAAACTCATATTGACAGATGAAAAATATTGACAAATGAAAAGGCAAAAGGATTTTAGTTCCAATAATAATAACTTGCAAAAAATACAAACTTTGATTCCCATGAAGTCAACAGTAAAAATTTGATCTCGTTGACCATCCACTCATTTTCATCTTTACCATACGAAAAACATACACATTTAAAAACATAATACATTCAAAGAAAATCTTACCAAAAAGAGCTAATTCTTTTTCACAAAAATTCTATTATTTTTAAAACAGCCAACAAAATAAATCTAATAAACCCTCAAAAAATAATTTAAAAAACCAAGAAAAAAAATGAAGAAAAAGAAAAAGAAGCGAGGTAATATTTAATGAATTTTATGAGTGAAAAGTACTCACCCCTTGGTCCTGTTAGCATCCACAAGTTTCCAGAACCCCGGGGGCGTCCACGGCCACGCCCCTGGATCCTGTTAGCAGAATTTTCAGCTGAATGATAAAAGGTTAAAGCAAGCGGTGTTTCCAAAACAACCTGTGGCACCTGCGGTGAAACATTAACAGCACTTATCACTTGTGGTGAAACTACAACACTTATAAGCGGCAGAGATGCAACCGGCATTGATGCAACCGGCATTGATGCAACATCAGTCATCACCGGGGGTGAAGCAACAGCACTCCCCTGAGGCACCACCAAATTTGCTGCGGCCACATCAGACTTTCGTGGCCTCCCTCTCTTTCTTATTGCCAGCTCACCACTTCGACTTGCATTCACCGAAGGTGGCGCCACGTTGGCAGATGCATGAATCACAGGCACCATGTTCAGGTCAAGTGTAGACTTCTTCTCAGCCATTTTTCTCTTCAAAGGTCTGTGTGTGTTTTTTTTCTTTTCTTTTTCTTGTGTGGGTGTATATGTTGTGGACTTGTCACCTGTGTATATATAGGGGTTTTGGCTTCCCTCCATTAAATGACCCTGGTATCCTACCCACTACCAATATCATAAAAGTATTCACTTTTATTTTCCTTTAATTATATTTATTATCTTATGTTTTTAATCCATATTTCTCTAATAATATTTTTCTATATATTATTTCTTATTTTCTGATATAGAACTTTCATAACTTATTTTCTAATTATGAATCCTTTAGCTTGTCCAAAGAAATAAACAAATTAGAAATAATATCTTGGGTACCCATTTAATAATTCTTCCTACTTTAATTGATATTGAGAAAATTCAGCATTTCATAATATTAATAATTAGTTGAGTGTAAATATATGTCATAATATTTTTAATTAATTTCAAAAAGAAAAATTACTCTTTGTACTTATGTGTAATTTTTCTAAATACATTAAATAGGCGATATGACTTTTAACGCATGTGTTTCTGTATTTGTAACCGATATCATATTTTGTCGCTTTTGTCTGTACATTAATTTCATTTGTACACAATATGGATCAAAATCCGGTCTATATTCATCTATAGATGTGAAATTAATTAGATGCATGTACCTAACAACAAATTTTTGTTAATAATTTATTTTCATGACTTGTATAAAATATTTTGAATTTTTAAAATTTTAGAGATATAAGGTGGTTGGTCGGTTACAAATTTACATATTTAAGATACATTGTTTGTTTAAGAGAAAAGGGCTCTCGCTCAATTGGATTTGTTATTCCAATTGCAATATAATATCAAAAAGTCTATGCAATGCACTCCCTCCGTCCCAAAATGAATGAGCCACTCGGAAGAGATACTTATAACTAATCTTTTTTTTTTTATACATAGGTATAAGGTCTATATTTTTTTACAAAATAAAAATAATTAAAAAATATTATATACAAGTACCTCTTCCGAAAGCATTGAAATCCATGCAAAAAGAAGTGGCTCGTTTAAAATGGGACGGAGGAAATAATATTTTCTTTTTCCTTTCGTTTATACGATTTTCCAATCTCACAAATTCTACCATTATAATTTGAACGTTAATAAGCAGATAAAAGGTGATTTTAATTTTTTTTCTCTCAAAATGCTTATGCAAAAAAGGAAGTTTGAGTTTAGTGCAAATGGCCGCTAATTGTAAGAATTCTCTTATATGACTAATTTTGTGTATTTCTTTTTTTTTTTTGCCAATTTAGGTAACATTAGGGTTAATAAGCACAGTTCATTTCGGTTCGGTTTATCCCTAATTTGGAAATTTTTGCAAACTAATAATTGGTATATTCAATTCGGATTTAAAATATTTAAATGGATTACAAATTACCTAGATTTTAGAAGATTATAGTTGATTCTAGTTCTACTCAGACATAGAATCTTGAAGAGTTGAAGTATCGATTTTAATAGATTGTTATTTATTTAGGATTCTAGTCGGAGTTGGTAGAGTCTGTTGTAGACTCGTAGAGTCCACAGAGAGTTGAGCCTAAATCCAATAGAATCTCATGGACTTAGGCGAGATTTCAAAAACTCTAAAATACATTTTGAAATCCAACAAATTTACTTGTAAAAATGCTTCGAAGTCATTAAGTTTTTTGAATACCAACTAAATATTAATTGATACTCTATATTTCATATTGAATACCCTATACTAAAAGATTATTTAAAATTTAGGAAAATGTAACAGGAAGAAAAAGATACATTGTTTGTTTAAGAGAAAAGGGCTCGCTCAATTGGATTTGTTATTCCAATTGCAGTATAATATCAAAAAGTCTTTGCAATGCACTCCCTCCATCCCAAAATGAATGAGTCACTTTTTTCAAGCATTTCAATGCGCTCGGAAGAGATACTTATAACTAATCTTTTTTGTTTTGTTTTATACATAAGTATAAGGTCTATATTTTTATACAAAATAAAAATAATTAAAAAATATTATATACAAGTACCTCTTCCGAAAGTATTGAAATCCATGCAAAAAGAAGTGGCTTGTTTAAAATGGGATGGAAGGAATAATATTTTCTTTTTCCTTTCGTTTATACGATTTTCCAATCTCACATATTCTACCATTATAATTTGAACGTTAATAAGCAGATAAAAGGTGATTTTAATTTTTTTTTCTCTCAAAATGCTTATGCAAAAGGGAAGTTTGAGTTTAGTGCAAATGGCTGCTATATCTTCTGCTTTATATGCCTATATTGCATTTGCGGGTAAAAGTGTAATTGAACAAACATTGAATGAAACAGTACCTGAAGCTTCACAGGTGACTGGATGATTATTCCAGAAGAGCTTATTCCATATAATCGCACCATGTAATCCTTTAGAGCCCAAACTTTCTCCAAATTACAACATTTTTAAGAAACACCCCTGCAAATAGCCTTACATCGCTCTAAAACAATTCCCACGGCTATAGTTTTGCAACTGCAGAAAGGTAATATCAATCAACCCTTAGGCCTTTTATCTTTAATTTCAGAGTAGATAATATCGACATATTCTGATCTACCCTCATCTCTTAGGCCAGTGATAAGCTCATTACAAATGCCCGCACCCGGGAAAATGCCCTTTTCTAACATTTCTCTGTACCAAAAATATGCACCACTGAAATCCTCGACTCTGCAATGTCTCTCAACAAGTGTGTTATAAGTGTTGGCATCTGGAACTAACTCTTTGTTTCTCATATCATCAAAAAGTTCTTTGGCTTCCTTAACCTTTCCTTCGTTCAGCCTACACATAATTAAGCTATTGTAAGTGAAGCAATCAGGCTGAATCCCTTGATCTATCATCTGACTGTGTAATGCAAATGCTTTGTGAATATCTTTATGCTCTGCGTAACAACGCATGAGTTTATTGTATATGACTCGATCAGGAGTCAAATTATTGTCTAGTAATTCTTGAAACAATTTTTCAGCCACCGCTGGACCACCTTCCGTAAATCCGTTACTTAGTAAATGATATGTAATTAAGGTCGGTTTGATGCCAGAAGTTTTCATCTTCTCATACAATTCTAATCCCTTTAAATTGTTGCCAACCTTGGCATATGCTGATATTAAGGAATTATAAGTGATCACGTCAGGATATAAACCTTTACATGTAATCTGACTAGCCAATTCTTCTGCTTCCACTACCTTACCCTTTCTACAAAGCCCATTAATGAGAGTATTGTATGTTACAATTGTGGGAAGAACATTTTTTCCTGACATCTCACTGAGACAGCGGAAAGCATCATTCAACTTTCCAACTGTGCAATAACCATCTATAAGTATATTATATATCTGTGCATTTGGAAGAACACCTCTATTCACCATATCCTCGCACATCAGCTCAGCTTCAAGATGCCTACAATCCTTGCACAAACAATTTATCAGAGACCCATAGCTTAGAACATTCGACTTCAACCCACAAGATTCCATTTCTTCAAGAATTTGGAAACACCTATCAAATTGGCATTTTCGTCCATAACCACCTATGAGGATATTATACGTTTGCAGATTCGGAGGAATACCCTTTTGAGTCATTCTCTTCACCCACTCCTCTGCCTCGACCATATTACCCAAGTCACAGAACTTGTTGATCACAGAATTGAAAGTGATACCGCTTGGCTTCAAGTGAATACTTTCCATTTTTCCAATAGTTGAGATTGCTTTTGCCATATTCCCCGCCTGACAGTACCCATTCAAAATCGTATTATACATCACCTCAGTAGGAACAAGTCCAGTCCCCATAACCTTCTCCAAAATCTCCTCTACTTTATCCATTTTTCCGCACTTACACAACGTATTCAACAAAACGCTACAAGTATACTCATTAATCTTAATCCCCTTCCTAACAGTTTCTTCATACAAATCAACCGATGCATTCACATTACCACTTCTTGAATGCCCATAAAAAATTATACTATAAGTATACCCATCCGGAACAAACCCATAACTCTCCATCTCCCTCAACACCTTCTCTGCATCCTCCATCCTCTGAGCCCGACAAAATCCACAAAGCAACGAATTAAACGTAACAATACTTGCCTCCACATTACAAACCTTCATCCTCTCCCTCACACTAAACGCCTCATCCAAATCCCCCACCTTACAATACCCATCAATCAACGTATTAAACGTAACCCTATTCGCAACAACCCCTCTCTCGGACATTTCATCAAAGAGCTTCCGTGCATCCTTAATCCTCCTCTCCTTACACAACCCACTAATCAAAACATTATAAACAAACCCACCAACACTCATCCCATCTCTCTTCATACCTTCCATCAAATCCAAACCCCTTTTCAAATCACCCATCTTCACCGCAGATTGCACAGCTTTACCATAACTAAACGCATCAACCTTAACACCCAACTCAACCACTTGATCAAAATTTTCAAGCACTGTATCATACTTACAAGCACCTACTAAACACTCCAACATAAGATTAAAAGCCCAAAGAGCGGGAAAAACACCATCATTTCTAACCAATGTATAACACTCTAATGCTTCATTGGGTAACTTACATTCAGCACAAACAGATAAGAGTAAATTCGAGAAAGTGAATTTAATGGAATGTGAGGGGTGAGTGAACATGGAGTAAATTTGGGAGGGCGAAGAGAATGGTGATTTTGAGAGAATGACATGCTTTAATAATTTGTTGGCATTGTTGGTGTTGTGGTTATGGAGGTGTGTTTGAAGGAGTTTGATTTTATCATTGCGGTCTTCATCAGTGACTATTGATTGGAGCTTGGGGAGTTGTGTGGGATGTGTGTTGGAGCACAAGGATTTGCGGAGGGAAGTTTTAGTGGGGAGAAAATGTATGCGTTGCGCCATTTTTTGGGTCATTGCTGTGGCGTTGTGCGGTAAAATCAATGTCTCTTTTTTGTGTGTCAACTGATAAAGTACGACCCCAATATTCGAAAAATGAATAACCTCATATTTTTTTCCGATCCCGGCGTGGACAATGAACTTAATAAATAATTTCGCTAAATGCATATTTTTTTTCTAAGTTTTTATAGGCTTTATGTAAATATAAAAGAATAATCACTATATTTTAAATAATATTTTTATATCCAATAAATAATTTGCATACACATTAATAAATAATATTGCATGTCATATCTTCTCGAAAAATGCTTCTAAAGTTGTTTATTTTTTTCCTCCTGCATCTAGTAATTTTATGATTGTGTGATCAAAATAAGAATTTAGAATTATACATAGCTTGTTATAGGCGTAGGCGGGTTTTTTTTTTGTCAAGAGGAAACTATATCCATTGATAAATAGTATCAAAGATACAATGTCCGGAGGAGGAACATAGTTTACTTCATTCAAAAAAGTATATCATCTAGTCGAAAAATAAGCAAGTACTCCCGGAAATTTAGACAATATCGCATTTAATGTCTGAAAAGATAACCCACCAAAAGAAGGTCTCATTAAAACCTCGCAAGAGTAAAACTCTATGGAAAAAAACTCAAGGAAGAAAAAGAGTGCCCTACATCGTTTACAAAAGTCTAAAAATAAAGACTAATTAGATCTTCTTGTTATTTTGTGATTCCACATTGTCATTCGTTATTATAGTAGCCTTGTCTTTTGTTTTGCTCTATACCTTTGTGCTCCTTTAGTATATCAAACATCCCAAGTATCCTGAAATTAAGATAAATAAATGAACAGAAAATAAGTGCATAAATACAACAAAAAAATCTAACTTTATTCTAACTCGTATAAAATATAACGATTTAAAAGTAAAATAACTCGTATAAAAATATAAATTAATAAAATAAAGAGATCTAACCAAATGAATCCCTTTGGTTAGACATCTATTTTAAGACACAAGACACTCAAATTATAAAAAGAAGAGTCACCCCGTATGACACAAAGATATCCAAATGATACATAACAACCACCATATATGGTCCAAAAAGCCATCAAATATGGCACCCCGTATAGGTACAAAAGTCACCGAATGTGACACAAATTTCATTTAATCAGGCAAATACATATATTTAAATACATTTAAAAACATCTATTTAAATTTTTTTAGCTTTTGAATTTAAAACAGTGTTGTAAAAAGCGGGAATCAGAGTTAATCGGTGAAGGCACCGTCCAGAAATTAATCGGGTAATCGGGGATTAATCGGAATGATTAATCGGGTCATTAATCAGAATAAAGTTAATAATATTTTTTATATATTATATTCATATGTATAATTGTTTCGTTATTTTAACTAAACATATATTATTATCATATATTTATGCAAATATGTTAAAAAATTATATAATTTTAATAAATAAAATTTTGAAGGTTTAACTTTTTAATTAGAAATCAATTTAAGAGAAAAAATTAAGAGAATTTACGATTTTGGCATCTAAAATTATAATTACATGTACAAAAATAATGTTTTTCCTATCATTTAATCAAGTTTCTAGATTTTAAATTTTTAATTATTTTTTAAAATTTTAAATATTTTTTAATAATTAGACTGATTTTTGACCGATTAATCCGATTTTTGACTGATTCAACTGATTTTTGACCGATTAATCCGATTTTTGACCGATTCAACCGATTTTTGACCTTTTTTCTGAAAAAACGATTAATTGACCGATTTTCGCTTAATCCCGATTAATCACCGACTTTTAGAACACTGATTTAAAACTTCAATTAAAAGTCAATCAATCAGAAATTTCTTTGAAGAATAATTAAATAAATATTAGCATTTAAAAGAAGATATTAACTAACTATTACCTAACTATTTAAAAGAAGATATTAAAAGAAAATTTAATATCTGCTGTTGACGCTTCAGAATTGCAAAAACCATCTTCCCATACCAATATCCTGTCACATCATTAGTCACTAGCTTCAACTATGATTAAATATCGTATGTGCACTGGTAAATTCATATATCACCATGATACCATGATTAAATATCGTATGTGCACTGATATAGAAAGCGGGGAGGACTGACTTCAATAAGAGATACCGGTAACTCAATGTTGTTTAGTTTTTAATAAAAATTCCATCCTGCAAATTTGTTTACAAAGGTGTTTATGATTATGTGTTTGTAATCAGTGTTTGAACAAAGTGTGCATTTTCATAATATGCATTCAACTGCTGGATTGTGTTTATATTTATAGGTATCAGATGATGCATATTCAGATGATATAGAGTTGCAGCCAGGACCTAGAGATCCTTCTATATTGCATTTGCAGGCGGAACATAGGTCAACAAATGTGTAGAATGTAGGTGGTGGGGACAGCCAATGATCCCGTGTTCGTTGTAAGCTTCCTGCATTGCATCCTAGGATGGTTCCAATTCTTAGAAATTTAAGATTTGATGGGGTTTGCTAGGCTTGCGGGTATTACCATAGACTGGAGTCTTGTTACTGCTTTGGTGGAGCGTTGGAGATCTGAAACGCACACCTTTCATCTACCAACAGGAGAGTGTACAATTACCTTGCAGGATGTTAGCGTACTTCTTGGTTTGCGGATAGATGGAAATGTAATAACTGGTTCTACACGTGCTGAAGGTGTTGAGGGTGGTTGGAGTAAGCTTATAAATGAAATGTTTGGATCACCACCAGGTCGAGCATTGAATTATGGTAGATTAAAATTGAGTTGGTTAGATTCAGTTGTTCCTGAGGTTCTTCCTGATGATGCAGATGATGATGAGGTAGTTCGATATACTCAGGCGTATCTGCTACAGTTGCTTGGTGGTGTATTATTCACTGATCATCAGGGTTCGCAAGCGCAATGTATGTTTATACCTCTCCTGCAAAATCTTAGTCATTGTGAGACATTATCATGGGGTTCGGGTGTACTTGCTTACCTATATAGGGAGTTATGCAAGTCCTGCAAGATCGGTGTAAAAGAAATCGCAGGGTGTGTTTTATTAGTTAAGTTGTGGGCATGGACGAGATTACCTACTTTGGCCCCTATCCCGAGTCCTCCTCCTCTGGATATATGGGGTGATCACAAAGGCCCTTATGGTTTGATGTATTTCACTTGTAATTTAGTTTATTACCTACATGCTTGTCCATCTTTTCTATTTAGTTGTAAATATTATATTTATTAGGTTTAAACTGATTTATGTTGAATTAATGCTAAGATGGATTATTATGTTATTGTTACATAGGTGGTCAGGTCCCAAGTCATTTGCTAATGTTAGTTCGCATGTAGTGTGTGTTCATCGATATTTATTAGATGTTCTTGTACCCCGGCACTTCATATGGATGCCATATACAGATGATATTCTTGAGACCCTAGATGCGCATTGTAGGGAGGGGAGTGCTATTTGGTGTTATAAAGGTCCAATCATTTGTTTTTATATTGTGGAGCAACACCAGCCGGATAGATGTGTTCGGCAGTTTGGTATGGTTCAAGATATCCCGTCACTCACTGCTATTTATTCGAAAGAGCTCCATAACATGAATTTGAAAGGCAAGTCAGATGTTAATTGGGGGATAAAACATAAGGAGCATATATCATATTGGGACAGCCGATTGCAGCATGTGCTTGTTGTTGATAATGTTGGTGTCGGGGTCACTGATCAGTATGACATATGGTACGGTGATATTACCCGTCCATATCATACACGCATTGGTGCTGCGGGATCATATATGGTAATACACACTTCATTATAATGTGTCAATTTCTTCTTCATATAATTGTGTACTTTATTAATGTGTAGTTGTTTTCTATTTAATTGCAGATTAGTATATTTGATCGAATATCTGCAACCACATTAAGATAAAAAATCATTTGGTTTAAGATTGAACGGTTAAGTTTTGGGGTTCAATGGTTCTATTTTGGGTTTAGAAATATTCAGAATGACGAATAAACCATATACAGACTTAGGGTTTAGGGTTTAGGGTTTAGGGTTGTAAACAATTTGAATTGATATTTTGATATAATTTAAATGATAACAAGTGTTAAACATACCCACGAATGTACTACGGAATCCTAGAAGAAGCTCCACCAGAAGATGTTCCCTTGTTTCGTCCCGATACTTGAAAATCCATCTCATTCTTGTATCTTGTTCCCTTTTTTCGCCCTGGTTTGTTGGAAATGTTCTCAATATCGGGCACCATCATGGGAAATTTATCAAATAAAGGTCATGCATCCTCATCCGGTAGTGGCTCAAATGCACTTCCATATACCTTTCTTGCATTGTCTAGCCTATACCACTCACTTACCAAACACTTGTACTCTAAATTTTGTTTGGCACAATAAGCTAGCACATGAGAGCATGGAATATGGAATGTCTGCCATTTGTTACAAGTGCATATGCCTTCCATTAGCCGAACAATCTGCTCATTTCCTCCTTTCTGGCCACGCTTCATTGTAGTCACAGTAAACACCCAATTGTCACGATCAAATAACTTCACATGATGGCCACTTGCACGTTCTTTCCATCTATTAAGTATTTTATTGGCATGATGAGTGAACTTGTTTCCATCAACACATTGATTCTCTATCTCCAATCGACTCTAATCTAAATAAGTAACCACCTTATGGAATATAGATTTCACCAATGCAGTTATATGAAGCTTTCTTGCCACTTTGATAGCACGGTTCCAACTTTCAGCAATGTTAGTTGTCATGATCCCAAACCTTTTGCCTTCATCATATGCCAAAGCCCAACGACTTAGTGGTTTATCAGCAAACCACTGTTGTGCTCTTGGCTCTGCAGCTACCAATACATTCCAATGCAAAGAAAACTTATGCCCTGTAAGTTGGCTACACAATGGAACAATCCTATCCTTTATGTGGCCCTTTTTAAACTCTTTCCCAAAGTTTGCAGCTAGGTGTCTAGAGCAAAATCGATGATGACTATGTGGTTCACACCACCCAAGCTCCGGATTGTTCATAACATAAATAATGCCCTTATGCCTATCTGAAATGACACAAACATCTCTTCATCGGAGGACAACTTTCTTCTTCACCCTCTCCATGAACCAAGTCCAGCTTGCTGTATTTTCACTCTCAACAATTTTAAATGCCACCGGAAGAAGGTGGTTAAACCCATCAACTGCTGTAGCTGTCATCAAAACTCCGCCATACTTGTCATATAGATGTGTACCATCTATAAGAAGTACTGGTATACGGTGTGGAAATGCATCTATGCAAGGTTTGAATGCCCAAAAGACTCTCTTGAACTGCACCACCTGTTACCATCAAACATATTAAACGAGTTAAATTCAACCTGTCAAGAATGAACAAACAATAAAGATGCTTACAATGACAGACGAATAACACAATTACCTCGCCTATAGGCTCTCCTAGATCATGCTCCTTGAAGTACCAATCAACAAATGTACCATGATTGAATGATTGTAATGCATTCATGAATTTGGGAAGGTACTCGTAAGACTCTTCAGAAGACTTTAATAAAGCTTTTTCTGTAATCTCCCTTGCATGTCTAATCTTCTGCCGTGAAGGTTTATAACCAAAGTGGCTCACAGTAGTAGCCTCTAATACCTTCTCAGAAACGCTAGGATCTACAACTATCTATGTACTAAAGACATGTGCAATATTTGAAGAGTTCAAATTATAATGATCTTGTGTGATGTTTGGGTTAAGGCATGTGTGTGTAACCTTTATTTCCATAATTTCAAAGAAATTATGAATAGTTCTCTTTTTAGCTCTCAACATCCATACACAACCTATCATTTTTCTATTGCATTCCACTTCCCAAGTGACTGAATCTGATCTTACCATTTTTATCTCTTGGTGGTTGGCAATATGAACATCCTTTACTACACGCATCAACTCTTCTTTTGTTTGAAACATCATTCCTTTTTGTAACTCCGAAGCATTGGAAATATCAACAGATTTATTCATAACCGACTCATGAAAAGAAGCTACCATCGATGACCCATCAAAAGACTTGTAAAAAGGTATGTCATCATCTCTAAAATCAGAACTTCCACTCGAGTTCCCTTCACTATCCAAACGACTTAGACACCTACTAGAACTTCCACTTGAAATATCTCCACTTGCTCCACCACTTTCACTAGTTCGCAATTTTTTAGAACTATAGGAGCTTGAACTTCTATCACCAATTTTAGACATCTCAACCATTGCATTTGAATGTTGTCCGGAGCTAGTTGAGATTTTCTCTACATAGAGTTCTACGTAGTTTCTCAAACTTGAGTAATCCACTTATTCAAACATATATTGCAGATCATCATCATCAAACATTGGTGTTATTTCATATAAATTTGTCGAAGGATTTAGAAATCTACGACATATATTTAGTTTCTACAAAGTGTTATCCATCCACAACTTTGTGTACAAAAGATTCAATAGCCCTTCAAATATAAGATTAAACTCTAATTTCACCAATCTAGTCATCTTTCTATCATACTTGACACCTTCAACATCATTTAATATGATATTTCCATCACAATATACCGAACCCCAAATAAAGCCACATTGGGAAGCCATTTATACCTTAATTAAAGTGAAGTTAAGGAGATTAATAAAATGAGTACCTTCATTAGCTAGTACATAAGTAATCCCAATCTTCAAGAAAAGAGCTTGATTTGATTGTAAGAGAGCAGCAACAAGACATAAGTTGGGAGAACGCGTAAGAAAGACCCAACAGAAAACTCATGTTTGTTTTTTTTTGTATGACTACTGGGTGTGTATAGATAAGGTTATTAGGCATCTGAAATTCACGTATTACGGTATTACCCAAAACAAAAATGTGTTATAGCTAGTTAGATACTCAGCCATCAAATGCGTAATAGGCAATACCCATAGCTGAAATGCGTAATAAGCTCAATTAATATATAGTTACACTTATTACCCATAAAAGAAATGCGTAATAGAGCTGATTACCCAAGTCCAGAATGCGTAATAGCTAAGACCCAAACTAAGAATGCGTATATTACATTTCCAACAAATGCGTAACAAGTTTTATTTTATTTTTATTTGAAAACCAATTTCAGATATTACCCATTTATAGAATGCGTAATAATTTTATTTTTATTTTTTTTGAAAAAAACCAATTTACCCATTGAAGAATGCGTAATACTAATACCAATTACACCTCCACCAAATGTGTAACAGATTTTATTATTTTTATTGGAAAATCAGTTTAAATATTACCAAGTTATACAATGCGTAATAGCTTTTACCCATTTGTGGAATGCATAATTAGCTGATATTTATGGCCACTTCTCAGCGCACTAGTATTCTTGTCACGGGCAATTTAAAAATCGGTACTTCTAGCCTTTTCCCTATTTAAATTAAATTGGGTTGATAATTGAATAAAATATTTATTAATCGATAAATAAATTATCTCGCTAAATGAATATATTTGTTTGGTTATCGAGGTTGGTGCGCACTGGGTAAACCCCACGGGCTCACGTAATAGCCTGCAAACTACGTGAACCAAGGTAAACCGCAATTAAGCGACAGGTTCTGCCCCAGGAGGCATAATCACAAATTCGTCCCCCTCCCTGGGATTCGAACCTGTGAGCAAGAGGTTATTTGACCTCTCTTTAACCAACTGAGACAACCCTTGCGGGCCACATGAAATTTTATTGACATGTTAAATGTTTTTTTGAAGTTTGAAATAATGTGTATTTGATGTCTTAATTTTTCACATTTTGAGTATTTTAATTTTCCAAGATAGTTTTCACAAAACCAAAACGGATAATATGATAATGTTGCTTTCTAGATCTTTAAAATATGATTCTTTTGTTGAAAAATTGATAATAAATTCTACTTTTTAAAATTTCAAAAATAAGAAGAGGTTCTTAAAAACATAATTAAAAAAATAACAACAATAAAACCATATACACCCTAAAAATCTTGATGGTACAAATTACTCTAATCAGTTTTCACTCTGTATAAATCCTCCCCGGATATAGTATTTAAATTAAATTGGGTTGACCTGGAAAGCCTAAGGTTTAAATTGGGTTGATTTGAAAAGCCAGGTGGAATGGGTGGATTTGAAGCCCAAAGGTTCTAAACTTGGTACTCTATATATGTGTGCAGTGATCCATAATCAGCTTAAAAGCAGTAGCATCTTTAAGATATCATTTCATGGCATTAAAACAGACGAATTTGAAACTGAAGAACGTTTCAGTTTCTGATGAAAGCAGTGACAATGAGGAGGAGAAGACAGAACTTAGTTTAGACATTTCCTTGGAGAAGTTAAACCTTGGTCCCAAGAAGAAACTTCTGGTCATTGCTCTAGGCGGCCTGTTGGTTCACAGGCAACATGATCGCGAAAAATTCACCAAAATTCCACCCAATATTCGCCCTGATGTTTTTCATGGAAGATTTCGCGGTAACCTTCTTTTGATGTGATTATGCATATTGACATTGTTGATTTTGTTTAATTTTAGATTGTGTACAAGTTTTACAATTTTGCATTTTATTATTGTGTGCTGGTTTTTTATTTGTACAGTGTACAAAAGGCCATTTTGTGACGATTTCCTCAAGTTTTGCTTTGAAAGATTTGAAGTTGGACTCTGGTCTGCTGCGAGAGAGTTAGTATTTTTCTTTTTATTATTTATACCAGTACTTAGCTTAGCTTCGTGGAGGATTTTATGTCTTTCATATGTTTTGATTCGACAGACATAATATACAAGTTTTATTGAACACTCTATTGGGAGCTTACAGAAACAGGTTACTGTTTGTTTGGGTAAGTAATTATATGTTGTAACAGTTGACAATATTATAAACATAGCGTAATCAGTTTCTTGTTAATAAAATGCAAGTTTTACAATATGATTGTGCTCGTATAATGTCAGGATCAAGAGGATTGTACTGATACTGAGTTCATGTGCCTGGACAACAAGTACAAGCCTATCTTCTTGAAGGAACTTGATAAAGTCTGGGAAAAGCATGGACAATACTCATCCTCGAACACAATGTTGATCGACGATGAACCTTACAGAGCTCTGCTAAATCCTGTAATTTCAATGAATTTTCTTTTCAGCTCCTTTAAAATATAAAATGACAATAGTAGGAATCATATTATAATATTTCATAATGATGCAGCCCAACACAGCAATCTTTACCAAAAAGTACATTGTCGGTGATGTGAAGGACAATTTATTGGGTAAGACCACTCTGATATTGGCTTTAATTGATCGAGTAATAATAATTTTCTATATAATATGTTTTATGATCATTGCTATCTAGGTCCAAAGGGAGAGCTACAATCGTTCTTAGATGGCCTTGCTGAAGCTGCAAATGTTCCTTCTTATGTTAAAGATAATCCTTTTGGACAGCCTGCAATAACACCCTCGCATTCCGATTGGCTATACTATTCTAAGATCGTCCGTAAGTTAAGCAAGGGAGTGCCATCACAGAAGCAAGGGTTGAGATTTTAGAATATATCACCTTCTATGTTATTTCTTTTATGCTTGAGACTGAGATTCTGGTCATTTCCTATTTTTAGTTTGTAAATCAAGTCAAGGTTTGTGAACAGCTCAGCTTCCAAAATATGAAGTGGATTTTTATTATTTTCGAAAAGTGTTTTTATTGGTAGTGCCATCCTCTTTTGATTTGTTGATTTTCTGCACAGGATTATGGTTTTTTCAGAACTGTTAATTTTATTTGTAAATTCCTATACTGAGCTGAATTGAACCTAGCGCCATCAATTTCATAGGGATCCCAGCTGATCACATGAAATGAAATGTAGAAAGAAAATTTTTAGGAGAGCCAAATTTCAAGTGTGGATTTGAATAAAGTAGCCAAAGTGCACTAATTTTTTTAGGAGTTACATCCTACTTGTAGAGGTGCAAAGGAAAATTGAAATTCTAGGCTCATTACTCGTATACTGTGCATACTTATCTTTCTCCACTGGAGTAATCTGTCACAGATACATATATAAACATATAATTTCTGCAATTGATGATCCAGTTTAGAATTTAAAGAAAAAAGTTGAGGGAGAAGAAAAGTGTTCGCTACCTTGTTGATCTGAGAAGTACTTCCAAGCATGTAAGTCGATATTCGTATTATTTTGGCACTTTAATCAGTAAATTTTAATCCCTCAAAGATTAGTGTTCTGTAATTGATAATTCAAATTTAAAATTTTGTCAATAAAGTTGTGTTGTCCCTCACCCCTAACACCAACTGGTATGACTCAACTTAAACCCTTTTTGTATCGTATATAATGTAGAGTAAGTAAGGGTATCGTTCAACGCCAAGGATCAAGGGCCTGCTTCTTCTTTTATTTTGCGTAAATATCAAGAATCTTGATTTGATTTGTTGGTTTTTTAACTAAACTAAATATTACTTAACTAAAGATTGTTGTGTAAACTGTTGGAGAAATATGTTGGAAAGCATGTAAATCCACCACTAAACCCATGACATACAAGAAATTGAACCTTAAACCCTCTCGATATGCTTTGACAAATACTTATAGAAAACTTGCCATGACCACATAGAAACAAGTTTTGCTACCCATATAACCCCATGACCACATAGAAAGGTTAATATGAATTACACACTTATACAATTAATCCCATGACCACATAGAAAGATTAATTGACTTTATAGAGACAACAATCACATAGCAAACTTGGATGACCACATACCATTGCTAATTCAAGAGTCTCTACAAGCATTGATGAACATATAAGCATAATCAAGCACATATCTCAAGAATTCAAAATCACTACTTATAATATTGTCATAAGGTTTAGGGCTTCAAAACAGCCTCCCAACAAATAAGGTTTAGCCTACCATGGTCATAATCAAATACATAAAAGTCATAAAGAGATGAGAATACAATACAAAGTAAAGATGTAATAGAGAAATCCCTATGTTGAAATTCTCAAGCTTACAATCTTCTCCTCTCTTCTCCTTGGTGGCTATTCTCCCCAAATACGTATATATATGTCTAATGAATAATAACCTAATAATACAAAGTATTTTTATATTGTTTTAAGGAATACACAAGATTTCCCAAATCGAAAAGATTTCTAAAGTCAAAATTCGTAGTTGACTTTCTCTGCTGTTCCAGGGCTGCTCTAACTGGATTTTGATAACTGGGCAACTCTATACTGAAAGAAAATCTCGTTATCTTCGCGTGGGCTGTTTAATCATCCAAATCTGATATGCAGAACTCAAGATACGGCCCAAACAAGATGTATTGCACGTGTAGCCCAATAAATCCGAATTTCCTTCTTATTTAGCTCCAATCCTTTCCAATTTAGAATTTCTTGCTTCCTACAATAAAATATTAAAATCTAATTAATAAAGATCCAATTAAATGCAAAATATAACTACTATGGGAATAAAAATCATCTAAAATATATACAAATATATATTCTATCAAATATCCCCACACTTAGCATTTTGCACGTCCTCGGGCAAATAAAAAGAATAAAAACTAATCTAACTAACAAACACCACTTTCGTAGATGACACGATTGCATTGAGCATATGCAACAAGCCTTTAAACCCCTAGGCAGCCCTAGTAGGACGAGTTGTGTCTCGTGAGGGTTTATAGAAGATATACCCACAAAATCAAATATTTTCAATCACCAAGTCTCAAACATGCAACAATTCATAATACCCCACATATGCAAACCTCAATCACACAACAACCTGAGAATATCTGAAAGTACACCATTTGTACAAAACAATCCAAGTATGCACACATGTCTGGATAGACAAAAATATCAAGAAATAAACATCAAAGTCGCCTTCAATAAGTAAGCACGCTATGGATACAAAATCTCACATCACTCTCAATTCACACAAGTGTTTAGGTGTAGTGTATCACTCAAGTTCAATCAAAATAGACATGCACTACCATATGCTTGGTTGTCCACCAAATCTCCACTACTTCGTATACATGCATGCACAAATCAAAAGGTCTTGTTAAAGGTTGTAACGTGGCTTAGGGACGGGGTAGGAATTCAAAGAAAAGGCTCACAAGTGGCTAAACTTGATAAACTAATAGAGCATCATGTTCACTTTAAATTCTAGCACTCAACATGAAAATATAAATCATGTAAAAGTTGATCAAGCTTCCACAAGCATTAAACCCATAAGCACATGATTATGTACTTTCCTATTTTCATTTTGCAATAAACAATGAACAATAACTCTCTTTCAATCTTCTTCTTCTCATTTCTTTCTTCTTTTTTTTTTCATTTTCTTTTTTTTTCAGATTTTTTTTTTTTTCTTTTTTCAAGAACAAAGATCAAGTAACAACATCTTATTAATTCCCACCAAAATATCAGACTTTAACAGAAGATCCCCACACTTGAATATTCACCCACCCTTAAATTGAATCACAATGCTCTACTAGTAAATCATGACAAGAATGAACAAGTAGGCTCAAAATTTTTAGAGTGGTGATATATGAAAGAAACGGATATAAGCCCAAGGGGGTTCACTAAGGATATAACTCATAAAGGTAGTGTTTAGGTCAATGAGGTTAATCCTAGTGCCTTTATCATTTTCATGCATACACATATCATGTAGTCTCAAAATGGTATCAAAACAAGTTCTAGAGCACACACTAAATGACGAACACCACACAACAAAAGAATTCGATTGATATAAAATGTATCAATCACAAATTAGGCTCAAAATCTCACAAGGTGAAAGCATGCTCAACTTACTAAATTTGACTAAGACGCATCTCAAGTTTTAGAATTTTCGCAAGTACACACAAGGAATAATCATGCAACAAATGATTTTTATTCATTGATAGCACACTCAGAATTTATCATGCAAAATTAGTCTACAAAATGTGTACTTATCCTCGCTAACATGCTCTTGACAAGGCAATTATATACAAATATTTTTAATTTTCTATTTTTTTTGGATTTTTATAAATTATTGAGAACACCTCCCCACACTTGGATGGTTCATTGTCCTCTATGAACAAAATATATAATATAAACAAATAAAAAAAAAAAAAAAATTATCCTAATAAATAAATACAAAAATAAAATTAAGAAATTTATATACAAAGAAAAGTTAGAAATACTCCCCTATGCTTTCGCATGAAGTGCCGCTTGAAAAAGAAGAGTGAAAAGTTCCCTCCACTAAATTAATTGAAATTCGGAGCTCCAACTTCAAATTTGTGTGACGTGGGAATTATAACACAAATGAAGTGTTGGTGTACTGGTTCCCAAGTGCAAATAGGAGCTCGGCCATCAGCAGGTCACGGGATCGACTCCCACTAGCAGCGATTTTATTTTTAGAAGAACCAAACCAAGTCAGGTTCCCCAGGTTATACAGCATAGTAGCGGATTTGACAGAAAAATGGGCCAGCTGTTGGGCTGGACTGGACAGCAATCACCACAGTGGACTTGGACAGAAGAATGGGCCACCAGAAATTGGGCCTCTTTAGCCGAGTGGGCTGGAAGAAATTGGGATGTGCTGGGCTGCAAGTGACGCACAGAAACTCTGCTAGCGCAGGGAGAGACACGCGCGAAGTGAAGAGCGCTGGTGTAGACAAGCGCTTCTCAAATAAAAGAGACAGAGATTGTTGCACGTCCCATTAAAATTCCGCACGGCCATTCAAAAATCTCTGACCTTGCAATTGTTTTTTTTTTCTTCACTTTTTCTTGCTCATCATGCGTGTAAAATGCTCCTCATGCGCATTTTCCTGCTCCTCCATTACATAACTTCCTTTTTTTTTCTTTTTTTTTTTTATCAATTTTTTTTCTCTTTTTCTTTTAATTCTTCAAAATAATACAAACTTTACAATAATTTTGGGTTGCCTCCCAAAAAGCGCTTTTCTTTAACGTCTTTGGCTAGACGTGGTACCTCAGATTTTAAGGACCGGAGATGCTCACATCATTAAGAGCCTCACTCTCCTTGATGTGATTTGAAGAATCCTCCAAATATGGTTTGAGACGATGTCCATTCACCTTAAATGTATTTCCATCATCTTTTTTAATCACCACAGCTCCGTGTGAAAATACCTCCCCTATTTCAAACGGACCAATCCACCTTGATCGCAATTTTCCAGGAAAAAGACGCAATCTAGAGTGATACAAGAGAACTTTTTGCCCAACCTCAAAATGCTTTCGTTGGATCATCTTGTCATGAAACACCTTAGTTTTCTCCTTGTAAATCCGAGCACTCTCAAAAGCTTCATTACGCAACTCTTCCAATTCAGACAATTGTAATTTGCGATGCAAACCAGCGTCATCAAGACTCATGTTGAATTTCTTAATAGCCCAAAATGCCTTATGCTCAAGTTCAACCGGCAAATGACAAGGCTTCCCATAGACAATGCGATAAGGCGACATACCAATGGGTGTCTTGTATGCCGTCCTGTAAGCCCAAAGTGCATCATCTAGTTGTTGACTCCAGTCTTTTCGTGTCGATCCCACAGTCTTTTCCAGGATTTGCTTTATCTCTCTATTAGACACCTCTGCTTGTCCATTGGTCTGCGGATGATAAGGTGTAGAAACCTTATGTGTGATGTTGTATTTGCGAAACAGTGCCTCGATGGTTCTGTTGCAAAAATGCGATCCTCCATCACTGATAACAACTCTCGGCATCCCAAACCTAGCAAAAATGTGTGTCCTCAAGAATTCTGCAACCACTTTAGAATCATTAGTACGGGTGGCTTTTGCTTCCACCCACTTCGACACATAATCAACAGCCAAAAGTATGTATAGAAAACCATTAGAATTTAAGAATGGTCCCATAAAATCAATACCCCAAACGTCAAATAACTCAACATTTAAAATAGGATTCATGGGCATTTCATTCTTAGCATTAATGTTCCCTAATCGCTGGCATCTATCACAAACTTTACAAAATTCCTTAGCATCTCTAAAAATTGTAGGCCAATAAAAACCACACTCTAAGACCTTGTGTGCAGTTCTTTTCGCTCCAAAATGCCCCCCACATGCATAGTTATGACAAAATTTTAACACAGATTCAATTTCATTATCAGGCAAACACCTTCTTATCACCAAATCGGGACAATGCTTCCAAAGATAAGGATCATCCCACACATAAAACTTAGAATCATGTTTAATTTTATCCTTTTGTGCATGAGTCAATGTGTTGGGCAACATTTTAGTATGCACATAGTTCACTATGTCTGCATACCAAGGAGTACTATCAGTTAAAGCACTTACCTCAATCCGGAGAAGTTGTTCATCCGGAAACGTCTCCGTTATGGGAACCTCTTCCTCTTCCCTTACCAAGCGACTTAGATGATCAGCTACAACGTTCTCAGATCCTTTCTTGTCTTTAATTTCAATGTCAAACTCTTGTAACAGCAAGATCCAACGTATGAGTCTGGGCTTTGCTTCCTTCTTGGCCAACAAGTACTTAAGAGCCGCATGATCGGTGTAGACGATCACCTTTGTACCAAGCAAGTAGGATCGAAACTTCTCCAAAGCAAAAACAACAGCTAGGAGCTCCTTTTCAGTGGTAGCATAATTGAGTTGTGCATCATTTAAAGTCCTCGAAGCATAATAAATAGCATGCACCTTCTTGTCCTTTCGTTGACCAAGTACAGCTCCAACAGCATAATCTGAAGCATCACACATTATTTCGAACGGCAAGCTCCAATCAGGTGCTTGTATAATAGGTGATGATGTAAGCTTCAATTTCAACTCCTTAAATGCCTCCTTGCAATCATTGTTGAACTCGAACGGTACATCTTTCTGAAGAAGAATAGTTAGAGGCCTTGCTATTTTAGAGAAGTCTTGAATGAATCTTCTATAAAAACCAGCATGTCCAAGAAAAGAGCGAATCTCCTTAACGCTCGATGGAGAGGGCAAGTACCGAATCAAGTCAATTTTAGCTTTATCCACCTCAATGCCTCTTGAAGAAATCACATGTCCAAGCACAATTCCTTGAGTCACCATGAAGTGGCACTTCTCCCAATTCAACACTAGATTTGTTTCTTCACATCTTTGCAAAATGAGTCCCAAGTTCTTCAAGCAGTCATCAAAGTTATTACCGAAGACACTAAAATCATCCATAAAAACTTCAATGATTTTTCCCACGTAGTCAGAGAATATGCTCATCATGCATCTCTGAAAAGTTCCAGGTGCATTGCATTGACCAAAAGACAAGCGTCTAAAGGCAAAAGTGCCAAAAGGGCATGTGAAAGTTGTCTTCTCTTGATCTTCGGGAGCTATAGCAATCTGATTATAACCAGAATATCCATCTAAGAAACAGTAATACTCTCGACCAGCCAACCTCTCCAACATCTGATCAATAAATGGCAAGGGAAAATGATCCTTCCTTGTAGCATTGTTGAGAGGCCTGTAATCAATACAAACACGATGACCAGTTACTGTGCGTTGAGGCACCAACTCATTCTCCTCATTTGCTACAACTGTAACTCCAGACTTCTTAGGAACAACATGCACTGCAGAAACCCACTTTGAATCAGAAATAGGATAAATAATTCCATTATCCAATAGCTTGATGACTTCTTTCTTCACAACTTCCATCATAGGCGGATTGAGTCGACGTTGAGGTACTCTCACAGGCTTGGCACCTTCTTCCAAGTGAATACGATGAACACATAATGTGGGGCTGATTCCCCGAATATCTGCCAAGCTCCAACCGATCGCTTTGATGTGTTTGCCAACTAACTTCACCACCTTTTCTTCTTGTTCAGATGTGAGCTTTGATGAAATTATGATAGGCAATGTCTCTTTCTTCCCTAGAAACACATACTTGAGATGAGCAGGCAATGGTTTAAGTTCCAATTGAGGTGCTTGAACAATAGAAGGCAGCTGTTTTTTAATGGAACTAGTGGGTAGTGCCAAGATCTGACCACATTCGACATAATCAGCTCCATGTAAGGCCTTGCAATGCTCCATCATATTGTCAGTATACATATGAGAAACCTCATCAAGGACTTCAAAGTTTCCATCCTTGTCAAAACCAATGCCTTGAGAAATCAACGTCTCTAGTTCATCATCCTTCATCAACTCAAAGTACTTTTGTGCAATATTTCCAGTTGCGCTCAATGTATAGCACGTCTCAGTATCCACGGGATACCTCATCATCTCAAACATGTTGAACTTTATTGTTTCATTGTCAAAGTCCATGCTAAGCTCTCCTTTCGCCACGTCAATCCTTGTTTGAGCAGTACACATGAATGGTCTCCCCAGAATTAATTGGGCATTAGGCGCTTCTCCCATGTCCAAGATATAAAAATCAGCTGGGTATTGAAACCTGCCAACCTGCACAAGAACATCCTCTAGAACGCCCTTCGGGTAAACGTGAGATCTGTCAGCTAACAAAATCGTAACACCATCTGTTTTAAGATCAGTTTTCGTACACAATTTCTCATACAAACTAGATGGCATAACATTAATTGACGCACCCAAATCAAGTAAAGCACTCTCAAATTTGGAATTACCAATGGTGCAAGGTATCGTAAAACTCCCTGGATCCTTACACTTGGTTGGTAATTTTCCTTGCAAAACTGCAGAGACATTCTCTTTCATCTCAACAACCTCCCTTCCTTTCAACCTTCTTCGTTTAGTACACAAGTCCTTCAATACCTTGGCATATGCTGGTAGATTCTGAATGCATTCAAGTAAAGGCAAATTTATGTGCACCTTGCGAAAAGTCTCCAAAATATTTGTCTCTAGTGCATTCTTCTTTGTTTGAACCAGCCTAGCTGGAAAAGGAACATAATCGAAGTGACTGTTAGCAATAACATAATTCGAAGGGTTATGAGACTTGCTTTCAGAAATCGGTAAAGTATGCTCCTCCAGATTTTTGTGCACACTCTCAACTTCTTTCTCTTTCTCATGAATGACCTCGGTAGCTTGTGAATCTTCATTTTCTTCAACCTTCTTGCTATATGAAGTTTTCTCAGTTGCTGGATCTCTCTCTATTCCATGTCTATCACCTTCATTCTCCAATACTTTCCGAGTTGGGATAACATTCCTACCACTTTTAGTGGTAATAATGTTTGCATGTTCATATTTCTGGTTTGGATGTGTAGTACCAGGCAACCGACCAGGCTCATGCTCTTGATTCATTTTCTTGATCACATCCCCAAGTTGCTTCTGCATCTCTTTAATGTCTTGAGAATTTGTAGTGCATTGCTTTTGCATCTCCATTTGCCCATCAACCAACTTGGACAATAACTTCTCTATGTTGTTGTCACCACTCATGTTTTGAGAAACTTGACCCCTTTGCTGAAAACCAGGAGGTGCAGAATTGTTTTGGAACTGAAATCCATTCAAAGCATTACTAGTGTTTCCATACCTCAGGTTAGGATGATCCCTCCATCTTGGATTGTAGGTGTTCAAGAACTGATTTCCACCTTGATTAGCAAATCCAACAGCATTAACATCTTCATAAGAAGGGTCCATCAATGTAGGACATGCATCAGTAAAATGTCCAGGAGTTGAACAAATACCACAAACTTGAGCTTTTGGTGTTTTACCACTCAAAATTAATGCATTCAGCTTCTCAATGCTCTGCTCAATATTTGATAGCCTTTGATCAGATCCAGCTCCCTGGGTTACAGCTGATCTCGAACGACTCCCATATTGAAGTTCATTTGCAGCACCCTTAGCAATAAGTTTCTCAGCAGCATCATGAGATAAGTCCACATAAGCACCTTGTGCAGCAGAATCCAAAAGTCTCTTTTCACCTTCAAGAAGACCTTGGTAGAAGAAGTGTAAAAGACTCCCCTTAGAAAAACCATGTTGAGGACATCTCTTTTGAAGCTTCTGGAATCTTGCATAGTACTCAGCATAAGTTTCAGTAGCATTCTGACGAATTCCAGCTATTTGGCTTCTCATGTTCATGACTCTAGTTGCTGGATAAAATTTTTGCAAGAATTCCTGGGCTAGCTTCTCCCACGAAGTAATAAACCCGATAGGCAATTCCTCTAGCCAATCTAAAGCTGCTCCATCAAGAGAAAATGGAAAAGCTTTCATCTTCAAAATCTGAGGGTCTGCCAAATCTGGCCCCATGCTTTCCACAATAGTCACGAACCTAGAGAGATGTTGATTAGGTTCTTCAGTTGGAAGATCATGAAAGACAGGTAGCCTCATGAGTAGATTCTGTTTGATCTCAAAACTACTGCTCTTCCCAGTTGCTGGAGCAGGATAGACCATACATGAATGGCCAATGTTAGCAACCGAGACAGCAACATCATCACGAAGTGTAAGTGCCATGTCGACTATAACAATTTTCCCTTCACTTTCCTTGCCTGCTTGATCACTTAAATTCTCGCTCTTCTTGCGAAAGAGCTTCTCAGGATTATCTTCAAACGGTTCAAGAGGTTCTTCAGATGTACGGGTGTTGATCATGTACCTGAGAACACGAAACGTTTAAACCATACTAACTAACACAAAACAAAAGTAAAGCAAATTCAATCCCCGGCACAGCGGCGCCAAAATTTGGTATGACTCAACTTAAACCCTTTTTGTATCGTATATAATGTAGAGTAAGTAAGGGTATCGTTCAACGCCAAGGATCAAGGGCCTGCTTCTTCTTTTATTTTGCGTAAATATCAAGAATCTTGATTTGATTTGTTGGTTTTTTAACTAAACTAAATATTACTTAACTAAAGATTGTTGTGTAAACTGTTGGAGAAATATGTTGGAAAGCATGTAAATCCACCACTAAACCCATGACATACAAGAAATTGAACCTTAAACCCTCTCGATATGCTTTGACAAATACTTATAGAAAACTTGCCATGACCACATAGAAACAAGTTTTGCTACCCATATAACCCCATGACCACATAGAAAGGTTAATATGAATTACACACTTATACAATTAATCCCATGACCACATAGAAAGATTAATTGACTTTATAGAGACAACAATCACATAGCAAACTTGGATGACCACATACCATTGCTAATTCAAGAGTCTCTACAAGCATTGATGAACATATAAGCATAATCAAGCACATATCTCAAGAATTCAAAATCACTACTTATAATATTGTCATAAGGTTTAGGGCTTCAAAACAGCCTCCCAACAAATAAGGTTTAGTCTACCATGGTCATAATCAAATACATAAAAGTCATAAAGAGATGAGAATACAATACAAAGTAAAGATGTAATAGAGAAATCCCTATGTTGAAATTCTCAAGCTTACAATCTTCTCCTCTCTTCTCCTTGGTGGCTATTCTCCCCAAATACGTATATATATGTCTAATGAATAATAACCTAATAATACAAAGTATTTTTATATTGTTTTAAGGAATACACAAGATTTCCCAAATCGAAAAGATTTCTAAAGTCAAAATTTGTAGTTGACTTTCTCTGCTGTTCCAGGGCTGCTCTAACTGGATTTTGATAACTGGGCAACTCTATACTGAAAGAAAATCTCGTTATCTTCGCGTGGGCTGTTTAATCATCCAAATCTGATATGCAGAACTCAAGATACGGCCCAAACAAGATGTATTGCACGTGTAGCCCAATAAATCCGAATTTCCTTCTTATTTAGCTCCAATCCTTTCCAATTTAGAATTTCTTGCTTCCTACAATAAAATATTAAAATCTAATTAATAAAGATCCAATTAAATGCAAAATATAACTACTATGGGAATAAAAATCATCTAAAATATATACAAATATATATTCTATCACCAACCACACGAAGCTACCAAAAAACATTGGATGATTTTGTTAACCGATTAAAACAGGGAGTATGAAGGAGATGGAGCTCTTAATTTGGAGAGATATAATCAACCTATTGGTCTTAGGAAGAAACTACTTGTCCTTGCTTTGGGTGGTTTGCTGGCTTATAGGGTGCATCAATGCGATGATTCTTGGATTCCAACAAACGCAGCTCCTGAACTGGTTTCTGGAAACTTCCTAGGTATAAAATAGGACAGTCGCAAAACATTTGATTCATGGTATAGCACATATTATATTTAAACTGGCCCAAAGGGATTGAGTTATTCTGTCTGTGCAGTGTACAAAAGACTGTGATGACTTTTTAAAGTTTTGCTTCGAAAGATTTGAGGTAGGAATATTCGTAGAGGATTTTAGAAAAGTATTTGAAAATTAATCACCCAATCTGTTCATGGCACACAGGAGAATATCCCTTGTTGAAAACATTGCTGATTGATGATCAGCCATACAAGGCCCTACTAAATCCTGTAAACTCTGAAACTCATTACAAGTTCTCTATCTGACTTGGTACTCTATTGCTGGTATCTGCAATAATACATTGATGGGTTTGAGAGCTTGGAGAAAAAAGAAGACTATATTCTTAGAGGATTCTAGGAAAATAATTTGAAAATTAATCACTAAAAATTCATTACTAATGATTCAAAGATGCACCTATTTACTAATTAGTACATCCCAAACAAAATGATGCTTCACTGACTAGCTAGAAGCACTCTAATGCATTTCCCCATAATTAATCCTGAGTCTCTCCAAAACCAAAAGAAACCTGCATATATAGGTATCAAAATCAAGAAGCTGTAACCTACCTGCGTATCATTCACAGCATTAAGTTCCATTAAAAGTTGGTCCTGTACGTTTACTAGCCTATAAAATTTACAAACTACCTACAAATTATAATAAGGGAAGATAAGAGTGAAACCTCGTAAGCGATAACACCACCGGAAGAACCAAGCTGGCGAATTGTGGGTGTAGAAACAGTACCGTTAGCAGAAATAACAAGGATGCCCCTAGGTCCGTTTTGAACAAAACAATACGATATTTTAGTACAATTTAATAAAAAAATATTTAAAAAATTAAAGAGAATTAGTATGTATACCTCCCCATCATGAACATCAATTATATGAGCTTTAAAATCGAAAACAGCTGTGTCTGTGAAAAACTCACATTGACCACAAAATGCTTTTAGTTCCAATAATAACAACTTGAAAAAAAATACAAACTTTCATTCCCATGAAGTCAACAGTTAAAATCTGATCTCGTATCCACTCATTTTCATCTTTAACAACATAATACATTCAGAGATCGACATTATTTACATTTTATCATTTTTTTTTTTTTTGTTAAACCCATTTTATCATTTTTTTCCTTCTTTCTTTCTGGTGTGGGTGTGTATGTAACTCTGTATATGTTGTGGACTTATGTTGTGGACTTGTGTATACGTATATAGGGGTTTGGTTTAGTCTGACAGGAGGAGTTTGCAAGGTAGACTCCCCCTCCATTAAATGACCCTGAGTCCTGACATCCTGCCTACTACCAATATAATAAAAATATTCACTTTTATTTTACTTTAATTATATTTATTATTTATGTTTTTAATCCATATTTCTCTAATAATATTTTTCTATATATTATTTCTTATTTTCTTTTATAGAAATTTCATAACTTATTTTCTAATTACGATCCTTTTGCTTGTCCAAAGAAATAAACATATTAAAAATAATATCTTGCGTACCCATTTAGTAATTTTTCATACTTCAATTGATATTGAGAAAATTCAATATTTCATAATATTAATAATTAGTTAAGTGTAAATATATGTCATAATATTTTTAATTGATTTCAAACAGAAAAATTACTCTTTGTACTTATCTGTAAATTTTCTAAATACATTAAAATAGGCGATATGACTTTTAACATATACGTTTCTATATTCCTAACCGAAATCATACTTTGTCGCTACTATTTGTATATTAATTTCATTTGTTATATAATATGGATCAAAATCCGGTCTATATTCATCTACGTATGTAAAATTAATTACATGCATGTACCTAACAACAAATTTTTGCTAGTAATTTCTTTTCATGACTGGTATAAAATATTTTGAAATTTATAAACTTTTAGAGATATAAGGTGGTTGGTCGGTTACAAATTCACATATTTAAGTTGACTTGCAAATATATATGACATGAAAATAATCACTGAGTTCTTTTATTGTATAAAAAAGTATATTGAGATTTAAAAAAAGTTATTATATTTCTTAGAAATATTAATATAACAAGTAATATTGTAAATCAATTTTATTACGAGATAGAATGGCAATAACTCAAAATTTTCGTTCTTAAAATATATATTTTCTTAGAGTTTTAATGATATCTAATTTTACGTAACAAAACTTAGCTTTTCTAACAAAAAAAAATATAAGCGGAACGTCATATATTTGTGTGCAGGGCGGAAAATTGAGAATTTTTTTTTACACAGAACGGAGACCGGGGACAAATATATGAAAAATTCGGGGCGGGGCGGGGTCGAGGATTAGGGTCTCTACCCCGATCCCCGATCCCCGCTTCCCAAACTCTATTTTTTAAAAGAATAATTATTTTTTATTTTTTATATGTATATTAAATAAATTATCAAGAATATATAAATGTAATATTATAATTTTGAATTTTTTATCCACTTTATAATTTAAAAATTACATATTATGATATAATTTAGTAACAATAAAATTATTTTTATCTATTATTAATAGTATATGTAAAATTTAATTCAAATTAAGATTTAAAATAAAAATATAAATAAATATTATAATTTATCATATTAATTTATATTATAAAACATTATTCGTAATTTACAATTTTTTTTAGAAAAAAATAAAAAAATTCCCCGATTTCTCGCGGAGATCTCCATTCCCCGTTCGGGGCGGGGATCGGAGAATGGAATAATCCCCGTTCGAGGATCAGGGAGGGTTTGGAGACGGGTTTCGGGGTCGGGGATCTGGGCCAGAATAGCACTCCCCGGCCCCGAAATGACCCGATGCCCATCCCTAATTGAACCAGGTACATATTGATAATAGATCATTCAACGTTCAAGTGGCACATTTTTTTTTTTTGATAATAAACTTAATTTTATAAATAATAACAAAGAGAATCAAAGATCCCTCCGACTCTACTAAGGAGTCGATTCATAAGTACAAGACTAACAATCACGAACTAAATGCTCAATGTTCACGGGCTTTTAACAACACCCGTAAACTATCAAAAAAAAGATAAATAGATAAACAACACCATATCACCCAGGTTTCTCACGGGTGGGAATCACTTAGAAGCATGCCTTCACTGAATCTTAATCTTGGTTAAAGTGGCTGCCATGTAGGTTAACCTTGTGTTCCACCAAGGCAGTGTGTTCAGCCTGTCCAACCTCCGCCTGAGGCACCTGCAAAAGAACAAGAGGAACCATCCTAAGAGCATCACAAATGTCCTTACTATTGTCACATTTTCAATCATCACTATTCTGTTGTATTTGGGCTGCTAGAGCGGCTTCCTTAGCAGTTCTCCTCTTTAGAATATAAGCATCAGTTAAAACTTGTAACTGTTGGCCACCAACTTGTAAAACTGGATTAGGTAAATTCATAGCACGAGGTTTCTTGAATGCCTCAAGGAAAGAACCTCTTTTTGTAATATCTAACTGTGGAGCAAATGCAGCTCCAGACCCAACTCGAATGCCTTTCTGTGGTTCCAATAGGCGAGACTCAACAACCCCGTCATCAAACATTTTGTCTCTCTCATCATCTCCACTGACCTCTGGTGGAGATTCATTACGATATAACAGCTTGTAGAACTCCCAATAGAAAGAGATTTAATCAACAAAGGTTTTCTTGTTGTAATAAACAAAACCCACAGATATCTCCTTAAGATTTCTAGAAGCATTCCAACGATGAAAAACTACTTACATGATTCATATGCATAGATTTTCAAGATACCGAACCTACTTCCAAACAAACCCATCTCAAAACCAAATTTGTGTCTGAAATTCAAAGAACCAAGTAAGAGATAACAAGGCAAATCAAGATACCATTTGATATATACCCTAGAACCACAGTTACCGCCAACCGCTCATAGTCGCAGTCTTTGACCCGATGTCAGCCACAAGCGCCCAGACTTGGTCGCTCAGCCGATCAACCGCCACCAGGAGGGCGGATGCGCAGATCAGAATGTACCACTTAGCCAAATGTCAACATGATAAAAGACAGGACATGCCTCAACTGTACATCTCAACTGTACGCCTCAACTGTACGCCTCAACTGTACATCTCAACTGTACATCTCAACTGTAGCAAGGAGACCCACCCTGCGCACTGTTGCCACAGTAAGCGGCGCCCACGTCACAAGGACAGGTTTTGGGTCTATAAATACTCTGTTATCACACAAAACACGATAGATTCATTTTTAACCCAAAAAAACACTACACACACTCACCAGAAAACACTCTCGATATTTGCTACATCATTACTCTACTCCGTTACTAATTTTCACGCCGGAGGTGCTTGACGGCCACCACCACCGGACAAGCATTATTTTGCAGGTCCCCTGTCACAGGTCCAAACCACCACCGGAACAGTGTATTTGGCGACGGAGCAGGTGCAGCACTTATCATTTGGCGCTAGAAGGAGGGGATTTCCTTTTCTTTAAGAAAAACCTCCACCAGCATCAACACCACTTTCCAGACATTTAGGGTAAATCTCGGTGGAAGTATCCCGCACGAGAGGTAAACCCATGGCGAATACAAGATCTACAACGAACAACCGAAATGCAGTCACAAGAGAAAACATCACCCCCTCGGGAAACGTTCGACATGAAATTCCTAATGCAGATGGCGGGGTCAACAACCTGCGTAACCAACAGCAGGCGGCCCCGACAACTCAACCACCTATCCAATCGCCTCCCAACGCCGAGCGAAACCTCGATCTCGCAGGCTACACTCAAGCCCAAATCGACGCCCTCATCCGCGTCGCATCAGTCTTTCCCCAAACACAGCAACAACAACAACCCCAAGCTTCCCAACTCAATCAGCACGATGAAAACCTCCAAAGCGAAGCACAAAGCCGCCCCAGGCCCGCCAACTCGGTTTTCTCTCGCTTGGGCTCATCTCAGAATACTAGGCACAAGGAGCACGGGGGACCACAGCACAAACCAGAAACCTGGAAGGAAAATAGAAAAAAGAGAGACCTAAGAAAGGACATCGAAGAAAAGAAAGCTGAATACGAGAGAGCCAAGCTACGTCTAGAAAGAGACCGATCACCAGAACCCAGAGTCGAAACAGGCAGCGTACAACCCACGAACGCGGATATGCTAAACACAATCCTTGAACTAAAAAGGAAACTAGAGGGAGGAAGCTACACAGAGGCGAGCGAGTCACCATTCACCAAAAGGTTGGAGAATGAATCCAAGCAGAGACACATAAAGCACATCAATCTTAACTCTTTTGACGGTCTGGGCGACCCAGAAGAACACTTGAGCTACTTCGACCAACTCGCTCTCCACTACGAGTACAGAGACCTAACAAGGTGCAGATTCTTCGCCGCCACCCTTAGGGGAGGAGCACAGAGATGGTTTTGTCGCTTGCCCGCTCGGTCTCTTGACTCTTGGGCCGAATTCAAGAAAGCCTTCCTCAATAAATTCAAAGCCAACCAACCCCACGAGGTACACACCGTATTCCTAGAGACTGTCGCTCAAAGAAACGGAGAAAGCCTACAAGTATACATTGACAGGTTCAAGGAAGCAGTCAATAAAGTCGTATGCGTAAACGAAACAGAAGCCCTGGTACATTTGCGAAGAGGTCTCAACCCGTACGAATGCGAGAAGTATGTCTGCAAACTCATGGAGGTACAACCCACAACGCTAGCAAGGGCCTACGACCTGGCATCCCAAGAAATCAACGAAATGGAATCCCTCAGCGTACTCAGACAGTCAAGGGCTCCCCCACCGCCACCTCAAAGACAACCCTACTTTCAAAGGGAGCAATATACCTTCAGTCACACAAAGAAACCAGTCCCCGTCCAACATCAGGTACAGACGACTCACGGCCCGGGACCGGTCCGAGAGGCCCCCGCCACTGTCAGAGATAGGTTGGGTCCCCCAGTACCCCCACGCCCAGAGAAACGGCCTGAACCTAATTGGACCGCCTTGAGTATGCCCAGGTCCGCCATCCTCCGCGAAATTAGAGAAAAACCCTTTTTCCAACCCCCACAACCTATGTGGACCGCTCCGGACGACAGAAACAAAGACAGACACTGCGATTACCATGAAGCTCATGGGCACACGACCGAAAGCTGCCTATCGCTCAAACATTTCTTGGAGAGACAAGTCAAACAAGGGAACCTGAACCAATACCTTCCCCGCCAAATCCAAGCGACAGCCCCTAACAAAAACGTGGTAAATACAGTCTTTGGAGGGTCCATTTCCCCGCCAAGGGTCGCTCAACAAGAAGTGCTCTCAATCTCACAGAGTAAAACCGAAAACACCATATCTTTCACTGACGCGGATTACGAAGGCATCAACCCAAATCACACCGAGGCCCTCGTGGTAACTTTGGATGTGGCCGAAAATGAAGTAAAAAGGATACTGGTGGATAACGGATCATCGGTCGACATATGTTTCAAGCACACATGGGATAGACTAAAACTCGGCGACGAGAAGTTGGAAGAATGCCCTGACGAGACCCCCCTCTATGGTTTCGGCCACAACGCAGTCCCTATAGCAGGAGTGGCGAGACTCCCGGTTTACTTCGGGAAAGCGCCCAAGCAAATCCGCCACCTGGTCAAGTTCTACGTAATTAATACCGCTTCCTCATACAACATGATACTCGGCAGGCCAACCCTCAACCTCCTCAAAGCTGTCACGTCCACACCCCACCTCAAGCTAAAATTCCCAACCCCCACAGGCATAGGTGAGGTACGGGGCGACTCAAAAACCTCAAAGAGGTGCTACGGGATAGCCCTCGCTTTAGCCGCCACTGAACCCAGCAACATGAGGCGCCAAAAGGCCTCACGAAGGCGTCAAGACAGAAAAAGAAAGCACATAGAGCACCAACTCAGTCACTCCAAGAGAAAGAAAGAGGTACAGGTTATTGATACTTTCGATCCCATGCCGGAAGACCCTCAAAGAATCGATGCCAACTTAAAAAGATGCCTCGAAAAAGACGCACGACACAATATATCCCCAGTGGTGGAAATTGAGAAAATAGAACTGATCCCAGGCGACCCGACCAAGAAAATAAGCATAGGCACAGGCCTGGACTCAATATTCAAAGAAGGATTGACAAACATACTCAGAAAATACGCCGATATCTTTGCATGGTCCCCAAGCGACATGCCCGGTTTAGACGAGTCAGTCGCCATGCACAAACTCAGCGTAAAAGCAGGTAAAGAACCCAAAAAACAAAAAAGAAGGAACTTCGCGCCAGAAAGGCAACAGGCAATTGATGTGGAAATTGACAAATTGTTGGAGGCAGATCTCATATGTGAAGTTTCGTACCCAAAATGGGTCGCCAACGTGGTACTAGTAAAGAAAGCAAATGGCAAGTGGAGGGTGTGCGTCGACTATACGGATCAGAATGCCGCTTGCCCCAAGGATCCTTACCCACTACCCAGCATAGACCAACTCATTGACGCGACCGCCGGGCACCTCATGCTTAGTTTCATGGACGCGTTCTCAGGATACAACCAAATCAAGATGGCACCAGAAGATAGAGAGAACACAGCCTTCATAACTCACAGGGGAGTTTATTGCTACAAAGTCATGCCTTTCGGTCTCATTAACGCCGGCGCCACCTACCAAAGGATGATGAACAAGATCTTTGCATCACAACTAGGAAGAAACATGGAAGTCTACGTGGATGACATGATCGTAAAATCACTCTTGACCGAATCCCACTTGAAAGACTTGGAAGAATGCTTCATCACCCTCAGAAAATACAACATGAAACTCAACCCGGACAAATGTGTGTTCGCTCTCGAAGCGGGAAAATTCCTCGGATTCCTGGTTAGTCGAAGAGGCATTGAAGCTAACCCTGAAAAAATCCAAGCAATCATAGACATGCAACCGCCCAGGACTCTCAAAGACATGCAGAAACTTACGGGAAGATTGGCGGCATTACGTAGGTTCATCTCAAAGCTAGCAGACAGGTGTCTCCCGTTCTTCGATACTCTTCGAGGAGCCACATCCTCTAAAACCATCTCATGGACGCAGGAGTGCCAGAGGGCTTTCACGGACTTAAAGCAATATCTCTCGTCGCCACCACTGCTGGCTGTCGCCAAACCTATGGAACCGCTGTCCCTGTATCTCGCGGCATCAGACAGAGCCGTGGGCGCTGTCCTCATAAAAGAAGAAGGAACAGCCCAACGACCAATCTACTGTGTGAGCCAAGTCCTCAAAAACGCCGAAACCAGATATCCCAATGTGCAGAAATCCGCACTCGCACTAGTAACGGCTAGCAGAAAGCTAAGGCATTACTTCCAAGGCAGGGAAATCAGGGTGGTAACCAACCAACCTCTAAGGAAACTACTCCACAAACCAGACCTATCAGGAAGAATGGTCAATTGGGCAATAGAGCTGAGCCAATTCACGCTCACTTTCACGCCAAGAACCGCCATCAAGGCGCAAGCATTAATGGACTTCGTGGTCGAGTGTTCCTTCTCTGAACAAAATACAGGCGACACAAACCCACTCACAGGACAAGAAACGAGCGACCTCACAACGCCAAACGACAAGGGCGTTTGGAAACTCTATGTGGATGGGTCGTCCACCTCCCAAAGAAGCGGCGCCGGTCTAATCCTCATAAGCCCAGAAAACTTCCAAGTTAAGCAGGCAATCCGCTTCACCTTCAAAGCGACTAACAACCAGGCGGAATACGAAGCCCTTATCGCAGGACTCACCTTGGCAAAGAACTTGGAGGTCGCAAACATTGTCATATATAGCGACTCGCAACTGGTCGTCAGACAAACCAAGGGGGACTACGCGACCAAAGATGAAACCCTTCACAAATATCAACATATCGTCAAATCCTTGCTCGCCCACTTCCCCATCCACGAGTTAAAGCAAATCGACCGCAATGATAACGCGGTGGCGGACGCACTGTCAAAGTTAACCCAAGGAGAAGGAAGATCCTACGAAGAATCTGTTTACTTCGAAGAACTGACAAAACCCACAACCGAGCGCATTGAGACACTCGAAATCCAAGACACCAGGGAAAGTTGGATGACACCCTACATTCTCTACCTGAAAGATGGAGCCCTGCCAGATAACCATGTCAAGGCAAAGCAAATAAAATTCCACGCGGCCAAGTATTTCCTCCAAGGCGGAATCTTATACAAAAGAGGGATCACCTGCCCTACGCTCAAATGCGTCGACGAAGACGAGGCGACGTATTGCATGTCAGAAGTTCACGAGGGAATATGCGGAGATCACATGGGAGCAAAGGCACTAGCGCACAAAATCCTAAGACAGGGATACTACTGGCCGAAGATGGGTAGCGACTGCAAACTATTCGTCCAAAAGTGCCACCAATGCCAACTGTACAGCAACATGTCCCACCAGTCGCCAGCTCTACCATCCTCAATACTCTCCCCAATCCCTTTCGCCGTATGGGGCATAGACATCATGGGACCTTTCCCCAAAGCAAGAGGCCAGCTACAATATGTAATGGTCGCCATCGACTACATGACAAAATGGGCAGAAGCCAAGGCACTTAAAAACATCACCCAACAGGACGCCATCAAATTCTTCAAGGAGCATGTCATCGCAAGGTTCGGCATTCCTCGCATTCTCATCTCGGATAACGGCACACAATTCGTAGGATCAAAATTCACCAAATTCCTTTCCGAACACGGAATCAAGCATAAGAAGGCGTCCGTCTGCCACCCCCAGAGCAATGGACAAGTGGAAGTCACCAACAGAATCATAGTGCGCGGGATAGAGAAACGACTAACATCATCAAAGAGGAGATGGCCAGAAGAATTACCACACGTCATGTGGTCATACCGCACAACCGCCAAAACAAGCACGGGAGAAACACCCTTCAAACTGGCATTTGGCACAGAAGCGCTCGCACCTGTAGAAATCGGGTCACCCTCCTTCCGGGTAATCAGTTTCGAAGAAACCACAAATACTGAGGGATTGCGCACGAACCTAGAACTGTTAGATGAATCACGCGACAAGGCAGTCGAGAGAATGGACAAGTACAAAGAAAAAACAAGAGACTACTTCGGCAAGCGAGCAAGAATCAAGACATTTGTGGTCGGTGATTTGGTCAACCGAGCGACCGAAGCATCAGACCCACGTCACACAGGCAAATTAATGCCCAAATGGGAGGGACCCTACAAAGTTATCCAAGTACTAAGACCAGGGTCGTACAAGCTAGCAAGGATGGACGGTTCTGAAGTCAACAACACTTGGCATGGCGACAAACTCAGGAAATATTACCAGTAAAAGCGCGTTAGGCGAATTTTCATTATGTGTTACCCCTCTCAACTCCAATATATGTATGAGTTGGGCGACAACCCTTTAGGTTTGAAATATGCAATCTAATGAACGCGGAATACTTTTGACTTCAACTCCTCATAAAATAGCAAATCTCCTCGAAAGTCACAAAGGGAGGTGTCGCTCACCTCCAAGCAACGTAACATGCAAATAAAGCTAAGTCAAATTGGGAGGTGTCGCTCACCTCCAAGCAACGTAACATGCAAATAAAGCTAAGTCAAATTGGGAGGTGTCGCTCACCTCCAAGCAACGTAACATGCAAATAAAGCTAAGTCAAATTGGGAGGTGTCGCTCACCTCCAAGCAACGTAACATGCAAATAAAGCTAAGTCACAATGGGAGGTGTCGCTCACCTCCAAGCAACGTAACATGCAAATAAAGCTAAGTCAAATTGGGAGGTGTCGCTCACCTCCAAGCAACGTAACATGCAAATAAAGCTAAGTCACAATGGGAGGTGTCGCTCACCTCCAAGCAACGTAACATGCAAATAAAGCTAAGTCACAATGGGAGGTGTCGCTCACCTCCAAGCAACGTAACATGCAAATAAAGCTAAGTCACAATGGGAGGTGTCGTTCACCTCCAAGCAACGTAACATGCAAGTAAAGCAAAAGGTAGAGGCAAACAACGGATAAACTATTCAAAATCAAAACAAATCACGAAATATTACAGGAACAAAAGTTATATAAATGACTTGTCTTTTACACACCAGCTAAAGATTAAATAGTTCACAGATCACCAAATCTATTACAGTCTGGATATCGGCAAACTACCAGGTACGAAAAAATGATTAAAGCTATAACGATGGCGAGGTTCCGCTAACCAACTCATCACCAGAATCTTCAGCAACTTCAATGTCAGCATCAACAGCGACCTCACCATCTTCAACCGCTTCCCCAGATATCACTTCCTCGGCAACAGCAACAACTTCATCCTCTTCAATATCAGCATCAGCCTCAGTATCCACTTCAACATCCGCCATAGTAGCATCCTCCCCTTCACTAGAGCTCCCGGCAGAAGGAACACTCCGCTCGCTCAACTCTCTTCGCAAGGCAGCGTACTTCTTCTTCTGCTTCCGGGCGGCCCGTTTCATCTTCCTAGCCTCTTTCATTTTCTTGACCACCTCCTCCTCAAGGGCTTTGCGAGTCGCTTCACAGGCCCCCAACCGCTCAAACACACAAGCGTCAGCCAGGGTCTTTGCAGCAGCCTCGACCGACTTCTTAAATTCATCACCTTTCTTCCAATTGGCAATGCCCACAGCAACCCTCTGGCGCATCTCTTTGTCAACAGCAGCAGCAACCTCTTTCATCAACTCATCTCTGTACGCGTCGCTGGCTCTATATTTCCTAATAGCAGCCTCTTCAGTAGGTCTGCTCGCCAAGTGACTCTCAGCATCTGCAAGACATTTTTTCGCGTACTCAAGCTCCTTAGCTAGACGCTCAGTCTCAGCGACTGCCTTCTCAGCCCCAGCTGCAAGGTCCTCCCTTTCCTTCTCAGCAACCGACAAATTGCCCTGCAAGGTCGCCGCTCTCCTTTGCGCAACAAGCATCCTATTCCTATAGACATGCCTCTCAGAAAAGTACCGCTTCTTGTCAGTCTCAATCTGATCCAAAGAGGCCACCAAGTTGCGCTTATACTCCTCCTGAGCACCCAACTCCTTTTTAAGTTGCTCCTCGATTTTCCTCAACCGCTTATTCTCCAACCTATAAGCATCACCTTGAGCCAAAACAGCAGCAAAATGACACTGACTCTGCAAAAACATCACAGACCCATCAAAATACAGCATAAAACAGACACCATTGAAACAACAACATATATGAAACCAAAACACTTACTTTGGCGTGATACTTCTGAGACCGCCTCGCCAGCTTGCTCCACCCGTACCCTTTCAATTTCTGAAAATCATCCTCCGTCATAGAGTCAATCGTGAAAGAACCCGGACCACTCTTAAACATGTACCCATAGTCGGGCCTCCTCTCCCCGGTCTCCTCATCAACAACGACCATCCCCTCATCGCTGTCGCTGTATGTCACAGCCATCTCCGTCCTTTTCTTTCTAGAAGTGGTCACACCCGGACCAGCCAGAGCAAAGTTCACCTTCCTCTTCTTCAACACAAATCTACCGCCCATCCGCAAGCGCCCCCCATGCGCAAGCGGTTTCCCGTCCTGCTCGACTCCCCAACCTCGTGCACAGACTTAACCTTCTTCCGTGACTCGTCCATAACCACATCAACCGCCCTCTTGCGCTTCTTCAGTCGGCCTCCTACCTTGACAGCAGCCACCTTCACAATAGCGCCCCCGGGCGCGACCTCATCAGGTTCCAACTCCTCACGATCCCCTACCACCTCCTCAGCCTGCTCGGTAGCCTCCCCACCACGATCAGCAACATCGTCTTCTCCCGCATCCCCCACGAACGGAACCAGGGCCCTTTCAACAATGGTGTCGCCATCCACCGGCTCACCCTCCTTAACAACCTCCCTGCAGTCATCTTCACTAGACGACGCCACATCCTCCACAACTATCCTTTCCTCGGTCTCACCACCATCAGCGCCGCCATCCCCCACATCCTCACTACTAGAAGTAATGACCATCTCGGACATACTAGCAGGCATGTCATCTAAATCCCCGCCGCCATCATCAGTCTCAAGGTCGCTATCAGCATCATCGTCATCCTCACCCCCAGGGATAACAGTATCTTCATCACTACCCAAGGACGCGCTGATTTCTCTCTCCGCCCCACCTCCCATCACCGTGGCACCACTTGCGTCCAATTCCCCAAAGCCAGCATCCTCCTCATCGACCAGTATAGACTTCCTCTTACGGATAACTTTCCTCCCCACTGAAGCAACACCACCAGTCTCGCCACCTGCGCCCGACCGCGCCCCCTTCCTCTCACGAGGAGGGTGGACATTCACAGATTCACGGGGCGGCATAGCATTCAAGAACTCCCTTTGTTTCTCGGGCTCATTATAAGTGGCACCCTCGAGCACAGGCAAATCACCCCTAGTTGGTATCAACACTAACACAAACACAAAAACAAACGTATATCAACACACAATCCAAACACATATATCACCACAAAAATCATACGCATGATAGATACTTACAGTTATGCTCCAGCAGCCTTGCATTCTCGAAAAAATCAACCTCTGTCCACATCCGTCCAAGCGACCGCACGGTACGCTCCAGCAAATCAACAACATCCTCACTCAACCCTTTCTTCTCAGTGGGATACACATTCCTCACCTCCAGTGCAAAATTAGGAAGATAAGCAAGGTCACCCCCGCGAACCATGATGAACTCCTCTTGCCAGTTCGCCATCCCCTTGGGAAATCGTAAAATACTTTGACCGGACACCCGCTTGGCCACAGCTGTGTAACTGTTCCAATGAATCTCGTAGAATGGTTTGGCACTGGTCACCCGCACATAAAACAGAGCAAAGAATCCCTTGAAAGTTGGCTGCCTACCATCCTTAGCACAAGCAGCAATAAACCAAAGAATCACCCGGATGGCATTGGGCGAGAACTGTGCAGGCGAGCAACGAAAATAATACTTAAAGAGGTCAGACATGAACTTATGCATCGGCAACCTCAGACCCGCTTTGAAATGAGATATTGGAATCGCCATCCATCCTTCCGCGTCACGATCATATAACTGCTCACCAGCACGCGGCATCCTCCATTCATATCCTCCCTCGATCCGAAACAGTCTAGACACCAAGCGACCATAACGATCTTCCTGGAAGTTACTGCCACAGTCCAAATGTTTAAACTTGCCAAACGCCTCATCCATCTCCCTCTTGTTAAAACCAGTAACGGGCACTCCCTCAGTACGGTACAAACTCTCAAAGGTGTCAAAGTATCTCACCCTATCACAGGCGGCAACACCCAGATAGCTGTGAACCTGCGTGTCAACCCACCTGCCCATGGCATCTAACAAAACTGGGCGAGTTCTCGGCACGCTTGGTTTCGACAGCGACATCTCTCTGCAACCACAGTACAAACAAAGGGTGAATACAAGCACAAGTTGCCAGACCAATTAACCGCCTACACAACAAACCGCAGAAAACAACCATCCTACTCACCCAGGTAGAACGGAAAACACACACGGGAAAACAAAACAAAAAATGATGTACCCCCAAAATACCCTCAAACGATTCATATTCTACAAAAACCCTGGGAACCACTAACACTTACACAACACCGATCAAACACCAAAACACGCCCATTTTTAAATACAATTACACATATACATACAAAAAATATCAAACACACTCACGCATCATATGCAACACCAGTTTCAGACCTCTAAAGCATTCAACAAACAAAATATCCAATAACACCTGTTGCACCCCGGCCAAACAGCAAAATACACCCATTACTCGAGATGTTTACACATGCATACACACCCATTCCCACCAATAACCACAACATCAAATATCACATACCCACATACATCTCAAACACAAAACATCCTTCTACGGCCATAACAAAACATATGAAAAATACCACTTGCAAAAGAGCAAAAAGCCAAACATCTCGCAAACATTTTAAAACTTGAAACAGTACAACATAAACAAAAGCAACAGTCAAGGAAGTCTTACCAGAAAATGAAGAAAGCAGCAAGCAACGACAAATAAAGAGCGACGGCGGTGAAATCAACAGCAGATCAATAGACCCAAACAAATAGCAGAGAGAAGATGATGAATAGAGGAAATACTTGCACTAAGAGAAGAAAATTAAAGTTTAGGACACGATAATAGTTTACACAGCTTTTTATACAAGCTTAGCACGGTTACAAACATACATTAACTGCACGTGGTACGTGGCACCCTATAATTGGCGCGTACCCCGCACGCCCTCAACAACCCAGCCCAAGAGTCTCCCACCTTTCAAATTCTTTTTCATTTCTCTTTTTATTAAAGCCAAAACCAATTTAAAAAATCGTACCCTCTCAGTACAAATCCGTCATATCAAAAGACATTATACATACATATACACTTGCACACCTCTGACACTGTCACATCAGAAAAACCCTTCAGACCCTCATTTAATGTTCATTTATATCCCATCATTCACATTTATTACGGCCAATCAATAATGTAACAACAAAAGAAACCTTTCGCCTGCACTCACTCCTCATTCCCTCATTAATTCACAAAATACCTCAACCCAAACACAACCGCTCGCTCACTCGGATGCTCGCTCACTTGGGAGGCACCAAATTCAATTTTCTCAAAATTTTCAACTCCAAGTGACGCTCGCTCACTTGGGGGGCACCAAATTCAATTTTCTCAAAATGTTCCAACTCCAAGTGACGCTCGCTCACTTGGGGGGCACCAAATTCAATTTTCCCAAAATTTTCAAACTCCAAGTGACGCTCGCTCACTTGGGGGGCACCAAACTCAATTTTCTCAAAATTTTCAAACTCCAAGTGACGCTCGCTCACTTGGGGGGCACCAAATTCAATTTTCTCAAAATTTTCAAACTCCAAGTGACGCTCGCTCACTTGGGGGGCACCAAATTCAATTTTCTCAAAATGTTCCAACTCCAAGTGACGCTCGCTCACTTGGGGGGCACCAAATTCAATTTTCCCAAAATTTTCAAACTCCAAGTGACGCTCGCTCACTTGGGGGGCACCAAACTCAATTTTCTCAAAAATTTTCAAACTCCAAGTGACGCTCGCTCACTTGGGGGGCACCAAATTCAATTTTCCCAAAATTTTCAAACTCCAAGTGACGCTCGCTCACTTGGGGGGCACCAAACTCAATTTTCTCAAAATTTTCAAACTGCAAGTGACGCTCGCTCACTTGGGGGGCACCAAATTCAATTTTCTCAAAATTTTCAAACTCCAAGTGACGCTCGCTCACTTGGGGGGCACCAAATTCAATTTTCTCAAAATTTTCAAACTCCAAGTGACACTCGCTCACTTGGGGGGCACCAAATTCAATTCTCTAAAAATGTTCCAACTCCAAGTGACGCTCACTCACTTGGGGGGCACCAAATTCAATTCTCTCAAAATGTTCCAACTCCAAGTGACGCTCGCTCACTTGGGGGGGGGGCACCAAATTCAATCTCCTCAGTTTTCCCCATCTCCATTTTTTCCTCTACTCTCCCTACCCACTCAAGCGGCTAGCGAGAGTGGGGGGCAATGATATATACCCTAGAAACACAGTTACCGCCAACCGCTCATAGTCGCAGTCTTTGACCCGATGTCAGCCACAAGCGCCCAGACTTGGTCGCTCAGCCGATCAACCGCCACCAGGAGGGCGGATGCGCAGATCAGAATGTACCACTTAGCCAAATGTCAACATGATAAAAGACAGGACATGCCTCAACTGTACATCTCAACTGTACGCCTCAACTGTACGCCTCAACTGTACATCTCAACTGTACATCTCAACTGTACATCTCAACTGTAGCAAGGAGACCCACCCCGCGCACTGTTGCCACAGTAAGCGGCGCCCACGTCACAAGGACAGGTTTTGGGTCTATAAATACTCTGTTATCACACAAAACACGATAGATTCATTTTTAACCCAAAAAAACACTACACACACTCACCAGAAAACACTCTCGATATTTGCTACATCATTACTCTACTCCGTTACTAATTTTCACGCCGGAGGTGCTTGACGGCCACCACCACCGGACAAGCATTATTTTGCAGGTCCCCTGTCACAGGTCCAAACCACCACCGGAACAGTGTATTTGGCGACGGAGCAGGTGCAGCACTTATCACCATTCCCACGAAATAAGAACTAAGTCTACTAAATTAATCAACCTATTAACTTATTACAACTCAGTGAAAACATATATGTCAAATCCAAAATTACCAATACTTAGACCAAAAACATTCTCGGACAAATACATTCCAGAATCATTTTTGTGTTTAAAATTTGGAGAACCAAGCATGAAAAAACATGGTACCTCATAGTCTATGAGTAATGAATTTTGTCATTTTTAGGTCAAATCACCACTCAATAGAAGGAGAAGAGCACCCTTTGGTTCTTGAGTAACAACCTCCAAAATCACGACAGCGGAGCGTCGTACATGATCCTAGTTAGATACGTCAATATCCATGGATTTGCAAGTATCCCGAACATTAACAGCTTGATTTTTGCGAAGAGATTTCAATTCAAGAGGTTTACTGGGAGAAACCACCTTGAGAGAAATAAGATCAGGGTGCAAAACCCGAGTGGGCATGAGAGTTCGGGAAATAGATTGAAGGATCATTGTGAGAAGGCGAGTGGGTGGAAGAGTTAAAAAAGTAGTAAGAGAATGAGTAGAGTGGGAACTGAAAAGTAGTCCGACAATTGTAGATATTAGGTTTTTTTTTTTGCCATCAAAGAAAGCGCTTGCATTAAAAATTCAAATCATCAGAAAGTACAAGTTGAAACTCAGGATGGACATCACCCATCCTCCATGTACGGTCAGATATGGAACAGTTATATCTCGCTAAGAAATGAGACACTCTATTCGCTGATCGTTTCTTGATCGATCGGCTTATGAAGCCAGCGGGGAGGATGGCACTACTTTCACAAACCGAAAAAGCACATTACGAGCTTTTAGACTAGACAAAAGGACACGACACTCCTCAATCACTCTGCCAAAGTAGGAGAAACTGTTAATAGATGATCTAAATGCTTGGACCACTTGTAAACAATCTGTCTCTAGCTCCACTCCGACATATTGGTTCTGTTTAATCCAACTTAATGCCTTACGAACCCCTATTGCTTCAGCTAGCTCAGGGGAAAGTTTACCCTCGCTGCACTTCGACCTTGCCTCAATTAATTGACCATGCTCATCTCTGACCACAAAAGCGTAGCTGTAGCAAGAAGAATGATCAAATATAGCAGCGTCGGAGTTTACCTTGATTTTATTAGTCTGAGGGACATGCCAGTGTTCATGCCCATCCTCTCGAGTCATGTAACCCAAAAAGATCTTAAAGGATTTATCTTGAACACACTTCCATTGATCAATGACAGACTTGGCCGATTCCACTACTTCTGCCACTCCTAAACTACTTTGATTCCACACGAGGTCATTGCGGCTTTTCCAAATCATCCAACAAATCACTACAGCTCTATGAACTTCCTGTTTACTAGCTTTCTGCAGAAACTCAATACACCAATCTGGAAATCTCTGAAAATCACCTGTTGTTGTTGCAATACCTGAAAAATTCCAGCAGTCTACAACGAAAGGGCAGGACACCAGAGTATGTATTACTGTTTCAACATCCCCTTGACAAACTGGACACCAGGCATCAATCTCTACTCTCTTACTTCTGAGATTAACTTTCGTTGGCAGATTCTCAGAAAGTGCTCTCCACATAAAATGCTTTGTTTTTGGTGGGATTTTTAAGTTCCATAATTGCTTCCAGAATCCTGAATTATCTGCATTTCTGTTATTTTCCTTATGCTCATGAATGCGCCTGTACGCACTTTTGACAGAATAGTCTCCCCGTTTTTCGAATTTCCAGTACCACGAGTCATGTTCTGAAATATTCACAGGAATTGCCAAAATTAAGCTGGCATCCCTTTCTTCGAATGTGTTCAAAATTAGATCACGATTCCACTGATTTTCTGAATAATTCAACAGCGAAGAAACTCTGGTATTCTACAGATCAGCATGAACAGTACGGATATAAGGATCATTAGCATCTGGAAGCCATGGCTCATTAAGAATAAACACTGAATTACCCCCTCCAATTCGACATACTAGCCCCTCTTTAACCAGAGACTGAGATTCTAATAAGCTCCGCCAAATATAACTTGGGTTTCCACCTAATTTGGCATTCATAAATGAAGTATGAGGGTAGTATCTTGACTTAAAAATCTGACTCACAAGCATTGCTGGTTGACTAATCAATCTCCAAGCCTGCTTCCCAAGCAGGGCTAGATTAAAGTCTCAAACACACCAAAATCCCATCCCACCTAGACTTTTGCTTTGGCTCATTTTTTCCCAACTCATCTAATGAATTGATCTATCTTTATTAGCACTAGAACGCCACCAGAATTTACACATCATACGTTCAATATCTTGACACAATTCTACTGGAAGAAGGAAGACGCTCATAGCATGATTAGGAATGGTTTGAGCCACCGTTTTGAGTAACACTTCTTTCCCTCCCTTGGATAATGTATTTTTATCCCAGCCTTGAATTTTATCCTGCAACTTGTTTTTTATAAATCCTAACATTGCAGACTTCTTTCTGTACATCATAATCGGCAATCCTAAGTACAGACTTCCTTCTCTGGCCTCCTGAAAATGAAGCTGCCTCAACAAGCTCTCCTTAACTTCCTCATTCGTATTTCTACTAAAGATAACTGACGATTTGTCCACGTTTATCTGTTGTCCCGAAGCCTTCTCAAAATTTTTTAGCAGCTCAAGAATATACTCATCACTTTGCGACGTTGCTTTACAGAAAATAAAGCTATCATCCGCAAAAAACATGTGGGAAATGGCTAGTGTAGTACAAGCAACTCTTATACCTCGAATCAGTTTTCGTCATTTGTAATATTGAATCAGTGTAGAGAATCCTTCAATACAGATTAGAAACAAATACGAGGACAATGGATCCCCCTGACGGATGCCTCATTGGGGGAATATAGAACCGAAGATTCGACCAGCGTGAGAAATTTGATAATTAGCTGATGTGACACACGACATAAACAACTTGATCAGCTTTTGATCGAATCCCATTTTAGAAAGAATGGCTTCTAAAACACCCCACTCCACACGATCATAAGCTTTGCTCATGTCAAGTTTTAACGCCATCCACCCCTCTTTTCCTGAAGTTTTGCGTTTCATAAAATGCATAACCTCGTGAGCCACCATAATATTATCCGTAATTAAACGGCCTGGGATGAAAGCACTCTGAGTGCGTGAAATGATATCCTCTAAGACAAGCTTTAGTCTATTAGCTAGCACTTTGGAGATAATTTTGTAGACCACATTACAAAGAGAAATTGGACGAAGGTCCGACATACTTTGAGGGGAATTTTTCTTTGGGACAAGAACTATATTGGTACTTGTCAGTTGGGTGTCTAAAACTCCATCATCAAAGAATTTTTTGACCATCTTCACGACATCTCCTCCTACTATGCCCCAAAATTTTTGATAAAAGCCTGGACTCATACCATCCGGGCCTGGAGATTTATCCGAGTGCATATGGAATAAAGCTTGTTTCACTTCCTCATCTTCAATAGGGACCAACAACTTCTCATTTTGCTGCCGCGTGACCTGTTTTAAGATGCAGCTTGTAACCTCACTCAATTCAGTGTCAGAAGCTTTGAAAAGATTAGAGAAATATTGGACCATTTCTTCTTCCAATCCTTCTCCCCACCCACTCTAGAACCTGCTCCATTGAATAAGGAAGATATATGATTGACTCTTCTTCGTTTCCTTGTGGCATTATGGAAAAAATCTACTGTTTTGATCTCCTTCACTAAGCCATAGCTGTTTAGACCTTTGGCACCAAAATATCTCCTGCTGAACATATATCTCCGATAATTTAGCTTTTTATTCTCGCCATAAATCAACTGACATGGTATCTCTGCGACCTTTGAGGATTTTCAAAATATGCTTACTGTGATTAATTCTTCTTTTATAGCATCCAGTAATATCTTGTCCCCAATTTGACAAGTTAGTTGAACAAGCTGATATTTTGCCAAAGAAATCCAAATCTGGGGTATTATTCCACGCTTCCTCCACAATTTGCTTGCACATTGGCTCACGGAGCCAAGCATTTTCAAACCTAAAGGGCTTGACAGTACGAACAGAACTACAATCATCAGGCTCAAGTAATATATGGCAATGATCAGAAGTACTTACCTCTAGATTTATCAGCTTAGCTCCTTTGAAAAGGTGTAGAAAAGACTCTGACACAAGTGCTCTGTCCAATCGGACTTCTACCCAATTCTCTGTTCCCCGACAACGCTCCCAGGTGAAAGGATAACCAATCAAAGGCATGTCTATTAACGCACAATCATCAATAACGTCTCTGAAACCTTGAATCAACCACTGTGGATATACACGACCTCCCCGCTTATCGTCCTGAGAAACAACGTTATTCATATCACCTATTATGGCCCAAGGCAAAGAGTTTCCATCTGCCAAAGTACAGATTAAAGCCCAGGTTTCTCGCCTCTTTGATCTGTCGGGTTCCCCATAGAGGCCTGTAAGTCTAAACTTCTTGCCACCTCTCGTAGAAATAAGCATGTCTATATGGTTCTTGTTGAAAGTTTGCATCTGTATCTCATCATTATATCTCCACAGGAATGAAATACCACCACTGAGACCTTGTGTTTCAACTGTAAAAGCACCCTCAAAATTCAGAAAACTTCTGACTAACTCTACTATTTCCTTATTACAAAGAATTTCGCTAAGGAAAATGAAATTTGGATGTCTTTGGGACGTTAATTCTTTAAGGAATTGATAAGCCCATGGTGTCCCTAAGCCATGGCAATTCCAGCTGATGACACTCATGATGCTAGGCGAGCACCCCTCTGGATACTCGCCTCTGTCAAGTTTTTTGGGTCGTTATCATTGTTTGGGCTATCTTCAACATTCATATTGTCTTCCTCATCAGAGCCTGATATAATCTCCGTATTCAAGCCCAAGCCAGTGTTAAAGCCCATTTGTGTATCTGTCCTTCGTTTTTTTGAGTCAATAGTAATTGATTTATTATGACCCTTATTTTTAGCTTCAGAATCATTATCTTTCCTTAATACAGCAGATACACTGTTGGCAGTAATTTGAATTTTCCCTCCAACACTCCCTGTAACTGTTCGCGTAGTTTGTGGCGGACATAGTGGATCTTGATTGCTCTGACTGTCACCTGAGACTGGCTTCTCCTCCACTTTACCGGAATTCCATTGTGGATCGTCTCCTCCATTTCGGAGCCATTTTGCTCCAATCGGTTTGACTTGACGTTTAAACGAAGCTCTCATCCAGGCACCATATGGTTTGACTATATTTTGTTCTGGAGTATCAAACAACTTAGAACAAAAATTTTCGGAATGTCTCAAGAGACCACAAATGAAGCAGAACGTAGGGACGTTCTCATATTTGAAGTTTATCCAGAAACAATCTTCACCAGTCTTTCTGATTTTCATTCGGCGTTTCAATGGCTTGGATAGGTCTATACTTACACGAACTCTCATATAGTCATGCCACACACCTGAAAAATTTGAAACACAAGATTCTACATACACACCAAAATAATTCCCAATCTCCTTGATGATTTTCTCGGACATAAAACCTGGCTTAAGATCATGTATTTGGACCCAAAGCTCCATGTTGTTTAAAATGATGTGCCATGGGTTATCACCATCATTCATTCGAGCCATAACCAGAGCCTTCCTATTAAATGACCAAGGGCTACCGTCAAGAACTCGTTTTACGTCCAACTCATGATAAAATCGGAAAAGATACAAATTAGCCTCAAGCTCCTTCATATAAACCCCTCTACCAGGCTTCCATAAGGCCGCTAACGTTTGTTGCATGGCCGAAAATTCTACATGACCTTCCGATATAAAACGAGCCACCACGCAGAGTTTAGCATTGAAACCTGTTAAACCATGAATATTATTATTTAACTCCTCTCCATCGATAGCTAGACCTTCTTCCTCCTCATCTTCAATAGATATATTATTCATAGCATCAACAATATTACTTGATGACGACATTTTTGTTCCTAGAAATGAGAATAAAACAAGAAAAAGAGATGAATAGACTTTCAATACAATAGGATAACTTTCTAAACCATGGCAGAGGCCAAGACTATTGTAGATATAGGGTTTATGTTGAGGGGAAGTGGAAGAGAGAGTTTGAAGGCGACTCACAATTGTAGTGATTTTGTAACTGACACAATTGGTTGGTCAATCAATTCAACTTATAACATGCATGATACTTAACACACTTGGGTCGGCCTACAAATAAATCTACGTCCAGTTCACAATTGTATATGATAATCTTGTATGAGAAATTCAATAAATCATAACCCAGCCTAGTTGGTCACTCGATCATCACCAAGAAGACTATGTCTAAAAGTGAAAGACGTTATCAATGCCAATCAACACAATAACATGAAAAAATGAGTGAATAATTGAACGTGTAACAATGAGTGGCATCTACGGCCAGTTGTAGGGTTAGCATTAGACGTTTATTTGTATATAAATAAAGGTGTGCGTAGTGCGGTTTGGTGCAGTTTCGAGTATTAACCGTCACCAAACCGAATAATGCAGTTAGGTTAATTACTATTAACCGGTGACAAACCGTTGAAAGCGATTTATCGGTTTCGGTTAGCCACTTGTTGGATTCGATTTTTCAGATTAATGTTTTTTTATTAAATGTCATAATATTATAAAAAAAACTTATACCTTTATTAATAATTTTGAAAATTGGGAAAAAAAGTTTAGAAAGACAAATAAATAATAACCTTGTGTACATAAAAAAAATTAATGAATGATAAATAAAAAACACTTAAAATTCATATATTTCTCATATGTGCGCATAGCGATCTGCAACAAAAAAGGAAAGTGAGATAAACAAACTAAATAAAGTGAAACAAAATACTTTCAAAACCAATGCAATTCGTAATAGATTTTTATAGTAATATTTGATAAGTCATACTAATATATGTATTAATATATATATATATATATAGAGAGGATGCTTCAATGAGGAACTCATTTTATTGAGTAACCAAGGAACTCAAGTAGATGGTGACACGTGTACATAACGCCCAACTAAGCAAACTAATCATCAACTTGTGTTTTAACTGCCTGATACACTTACACAGCAGATGTGTTTTTCTTTTTCCCAATTATAAATAATCACACATTATAAATATAAGATAATATTAATAAAATTATATTATTTTTAAAAAAGCATTGTTATTTTACAGAACATAAAACTAACAAAAGTGTTACTTTTGTGGAACACAAAAAATTTACGAAACATATAAATAATATAGTTTTTATTTTTCTACAGATGCCGTATATTTTTTTTTTATTTTTTTACAGAACATATAAGTAATATAGTTTTTATTTTTTACAGAACCCATATATTTTTTATTTTCTTTTTAAGTTATTAAAATACAGAATATAACATATTTTTAAATTACAGAATTTTGAATCTTGAATTAATATTATACATTACAAAAAATTTTAGAATCCAAAAAATTACAAAAAATACATAATTTAAATAATACAAATAATACAGAACATACAAAATAAAGTACAGAACTAATTATTAGTTAATTAAAAAACTGAACGTAAAAATTCAATTTTTTAAATTACAGAACATAGAAAATTGATTTATTAAAATACATAATTTAGAAATTTTATTTAATAAAATATTTAACATGTTTGAAAATTATAGAAGTTAGCTATATAGTTAAAAAAAAATATAATTCAAGATAACACAATTATTTCCTCGACAATAAATAATACAGAACACCATTCTTTTCATTTAATACTTGTTTGTTTATGTTATGTACCTTTTAACTTTTTATTTTAATCCTTTCATATATTTCCTATATTTTCATATTACGAAATAATATTTGTTATTTCAAAATTTTATTATTTGACAGAACATGTCTTATTTTATTAACTGAATTTTGGTTTCAAGTACAGTTACACATGTGTTTTGGATTTGAAGTAACAGAACGTGTGTGCAATTTTGTTTTATTATAATCTAACGATCAGGATGGAAAGTTCCTTAGTTACCCATGAGTTCCCCATAGAGACTTGCCCTATATATATATACTATATTATTAAAACCGAAACATTGAAAGTTTTGGTTTTCGGTTTTCGGTTAGTTTTTGGTTTTCGGTACTTTTTCTAATTAATAAATTAATAATATAATCAAAATTCGGGAAAATTTTATTATACATGAATATTTCACTATATTTTACTACATAAAAATCAAATAATATTGAAATCTAATCAAAAAAATAGAAATGTGGGATCTAATTTGTTTAAATTTAGAATACACTACTACAAATATACTTCTTTCTTTTTAGGATAACGAAAGTTACTACAAATCAAATCTTTTATGGAATTGTATTATTGTCAAGTTACCAAAATAATAACTAGATGATTGACTTTTATAATTAAAATGTTTTTTTTTCTAACAAAATATACTCCTTTTCCAAAAATATCATTACAATTATCTTTAAATTAAAACATATTACCTTTTATATTTGTTATTACTAAAATCTATGTTTTCCAAAAATATGAGGTGCAATCCTTACTTATTTATTTTAAATCTATTTTAATACTCTAATTAATAAATAATAAAATAATATAAAAATAGTAACTAACTAATTGCCTTTTATAATTAAAAAAAATCTAACAAAATCTACTCTTTTTCCAAAAATATCACGACAATTACCTTTAAATTAAAACATAATATATTTTATATTTGTTATCACTAAAATCTCTATTTTCCAAAAATATGAGGTGCAATACTTACTTATTTATTTTAAAATCTATTTTAATAGTCTATTTAATAAATAATAAAATAATATAAAAATATTAACTAGCTGACTGCCTTTTATAATTAAAACATTTTTTTTTCTAACAAAATCTACTTCTTTTCCAAAAATATCACGAATAATTACCTTTAAATTAAAATATATTACCTTTTATATTTGTTATCACTAAAATCTCTATTTTCCAAAAATATCAAGTGCAACCCTTACTTATATATTTTAAAAATTATTTTAATACTTTTAATTATTTAAAAAAAACTTACCTATTTTAACAAGTGGACGTATTTTTTTAACAAATACAATTAATATAATTAAAACACATCTAAAAATATTATAGGTAGTTACTTTTTTTAATTAAAACATGTTAGCTTTCCTATTTGTCCTTATTAAAAAAACGTACTTATTTTAACATGTCAACGTATTTTTTTAATAAATACAAGTAATATAATTAAAACACTTCTAAAAATATCACGGACAATTAATTTTTTTAATTAAAACATGTTAGATTTTTTATCTGTCCTTATTATTAATATTATTTTATTATAAAATAATATTAATAAACCTCATTTATCTTCATCAGCCTCATCTGTATTTTTTAATATTTTTTTACGTTCCAATTAATATTTAAGTTTCTCATTTTATAATTTATCATATTAATTTTTACTTTTATTTTAATATTTTCCGTTCACATTAAATTTTTTAATTTATTATTTTTTAAGGCCCGTGCCTTGCACGGGTTATAGGCTAGTGTATCTATATATATATTAGTTGTTAATAAATTAAATCAATATATATATATATATACCAGGTAAATATTACGGTTCAGTTAATTTCAGTTCGGTTTTTACTATAAACCGAAACCAGACCAATTTTTTCTGTAATTTTTTTTATTTCAAAATTTTCTACTCACCCCCTGTATATAAATATATACAAGCATAATTGTATCACTCAGATGGTCAAATTTACACTAATTACTCACTTCTATGTGGTCATCTACACTTCTACACTTCTACACTTCATTGATGTATCTTCATTCGTCAAAGGGACGTTCATTAATATTATCAAGGCCAAGTCAATATTTAATATTGCTTATCATTTTTATGTACTTATTATTTATCGACTAGTGCACACTCTCTGAACAAGTGATAGTAAATTTTGATATCAACAGTTGAAACAATTTAACAATGTTCTATTAGACATTACTTGTGAAGTAACCTGGGAAGAATTGTGAAGATCTGCTGGGTTTTCAAAAATGATTAAACATCGATGAGCATGTTACAAAATTTTCTACATATGTAATTGTTTTATTTGAAATGTAGGAATTTTTGGTAACTGTAGTAGCGGGATAGAAAGCTTATAGAAATACAAGTAATTTTCTCTTTAGACTTAGCAGAATATTATAAATAGAAAATTACACTAAAAAATTAGCAATTATGTATTAATATTGCACATATTATTCAATAAGTAATATATAAAATTTCTCGGGTAGTTAGATCAATAACTACCCAAAAATTTTGAAAAATTGTTTCTTATTCTCAATTTATATTTTAAATTTCAAGTTTATAGTTTAAATTTTTACATTTTTGTACTTGAGAAAACCAAAGTTGGTTCTGAAAATCTTATTTATCTTTTTTCAATTATTATTCACAACTTTTTTACATTATTTCACTACAAGAATAAGCTATTATACCAACGGAATTTAGCAACGAAAATCCATCTGTTGGTAGTTACATACAGATTGCTAACAGAAATCAGAAATTTGAAAAGTCAAATCCTACTAACCGAAACCCAGCAGATCGCTAACGGATATTTAATAACGGAATATTTTCGTTGGTAAAATAGGTGCCAAAACTGTCTGCCCAAATGTGCCAATGGATTAGCTATGGTTTGCCAACGGATTTTTTCCTACGAAATAGTAATAACATAATAACTGTTTCGTAACGAATTTCCAACACCATACTAACAGAAGTTACAAATTTTGTTCCGTTATATATTCCGTTACTAGTCTGTTACCATTTTTAGATCGGTTAAATATATTCCGTTACTAGTCTGTTATAATAACAGATCGGTTAAATTGTATCTGTTACTATTCCGTTGGTAATGTTAATTTTGAAATTTACTAATAGTTAGTATTTTATCCGGATTGGTGTTTCAATTTTTCTAAAAATATTTATCGACGATCCAACCGTACAGATGTGAAGATATATTTACTTTAATGATATTCCAAAATTTTTAAAAAATAATAAATTTATTTGGTTTGAGATTTTAAGAGTCAATTAGCACTTTGACTTGTACTTCTAACTAGTGATTCCTCTCGAATTATTGTTTCGATTTTTTTAAAGAATATTAATCGACGATCCAACCATACGTATGTGAAGATCTATCCATTTTAATGATATTTAAAAAATTTAGAAAATAATAAATTTATTTGGTTTGAGATTTTAAGAGTCAATTAGTACTTTGACGTGTACTTCTAACTAGTGTTTCATCCTGAATTGGTGTTTCGAATTTTTTAAAATTATTAATCGACGATCCAACCATGCGTATGTGAAGATCTATTCATTTTAATGATATTTTAAAAAATTTGGAAAATAATATATTTATTTGATTTGAGATTTTAAGAGTCAATTAACACTTTGACTTGTACTTCTAACTAGCGTTTCCCCCTGAATTAGTGTTTCGATTTTTTTAAAGAATATTAATCGACGATCCAACCATACGTATATGAAGATCTATCCATTTTAATGATATTTTTTTAAAAAATAATAAATTTATTTGGCTAGAGATTTAAAGAGTTAATTAGTACTTTGACTTGTACTTCTAACTAGTGGTTTGTCCCGAATTGGTGTTTCAATTTTTTTAAAAATATTTATCGACGATCCAACTGTACGGATGTGAAAAACTATATATTTTAATGATATTTCAAAATTTTTGTAAAATAATAAATTTATTTTGTTTGAGATTTTAAGAGCCAATTAGTATTTTGACTTGTACTTCTAACTAGTGTTTCCTCCCGATTTGGTGTTTCGATTTTTTTATTAAATATTTATTGATGATCAAACCGTACGGATGTGAATATCTATCAATTTTAATGATATTTCAAAATTTGTGTAAAATAATAAATTTATTTAGTTTCAGATTTTAAGAGTCAATTAGTACTTTGACTTGTACTTTTAACCAGTGTTTCCTTCTGAAATGGTGTTTCAATTTTTTCAAAAATATTTATTAACGTTCCAACCGTACGGATGTGAAGATCTATTTATTTTAATGATATTTCAAATTTTTTGGAAAAAAAATTATTTGGTTTGAGATTTTAAGAGTCAATTAGCACTTTGACTTGTACTTCTAACTAGCGTTTCCTCCCGAATTAGTGTTTCGATTTTTTTTAAAATTATTTGGTTTGAGATTTTAATAGTCAATTAGTATTTTGACTTGTACTTCTAATTAGTGTTTCCTCCCGAATTGGTGTTCCAATTTTTTTTAAAAATATTTATCGACAATCCAACCGTACGGATACGGATATCTATCAATCTTAATGATATTTCAAAATTTTTGGAAAATAATAAATTTAAAATGAAATTTTTTTGATCCAACCGTATGAATGTTAAGATGGTTAAAGATGAAGACCCTATGCAAAAACTCATATACTTTTAATCGTGAGATCTTAATTTTTTTAACACTATTTATAAAAAAAATTACACTAATATATGTCTTTTTCTTCTACCGGGAGAAAAAATGAAGGTGTTGAATATCCTGTTCATAGGCCACCTGTCAAGGTTTCATTGGACAAAAACAAAGCACACGGATTGTAGTGGTTCAATCAATTTATAGCCGTTGATAAGGAAAAGGAGAAGACATTTCAACGGCCACACATAACCCAATAATTCATATATATCCATTCACTCATGCCTCAGCTATCCATTCACTCTTTACCTTCATTTCTTCATTTTGGTAGATCTAACCTCTCTGCTTTGCTTCCCATTCCGTCTCAATAAAATTTCCATAACCGCAAGTACATATGTATATATGTCCATAGATACATACTCACGTACACATGCCCAATTTCCAAGCCTCCCAACACATGTCTATAAATTTCCAAGCCTCCCAACACATAGACATGTATGAACACACAAATTTTGCATATGTGTTTTATTTTGAAAATTAACATCCATGACAACATGATAACAAGCTGAGAAGATGCCTCTGCAGAAAACGTTGCCGTCACTATTTTGAGGAACCTGGATGTTGTTTATAAAAAAAGATGTTGTTGTTTATAAAAAATAAGAGATACATGGCTTTTTATTATGTAATTTTGTTTATTTAATCATGTTATTTGTTTCTTTCAACATGAAGTAAGCAATATTACTCATGGAATATTAATGTAATTTAAATTAGGATATAAATTTCCTTACTCATATGTTTGTAAATACAGTTTTGATAATTTATGATTTGTTTAAAACTTCAGTTTGTATGTTTGTAAAAGTTCATCCTAGAATTACTTATGAATTATCAATTGAGAATTTGTTAATAAATTTGACAACAAAAATTTTATTGCCATGTGGTTGTTAATAATACTAATAGAATATCCGTTAGGAAATTGCTGCTAAATTTAACAACGAAAATTTCATTGTCATGTGGTTGTTAATAATACCAACAGCCTACCCATTGGGAATTTGTTACTAAATTTTACAACGAAAATTCCGTTACAATGTGGTTGTTAATAATACCAACAGAATATTTCGTTACTAGTTGGTTGGGTAATTGTTATTTCTAAAAACAAGAAATGTGTTGTTAGTTCGTTGATATTCCGTTGTTAAGTTTAGTAACGAAAAACAAATCCGTTGTTAGAGACTTCCCAACGACGTTTACTGCAACCGACCATTTTGGTGGTTATTCCGTTGGTAAGCTGTCTTAGTAACGGATTTTCTTAATCTACTAACAGGATTTTCTGTTGTTAAAACTAAATATTCTTGTAGTGTTTTACATTTTCATATTTATACATACATACATTTTAAAATTTTAAGATTTGTGTTATACTGTATAGATAATTATATGTTGGGTATAATTACTAACTACACAGCAACAATATGGCAGTTATATATATTTTGTATCAACAGGCAAATAATACCAATTAACAAAACAAACATGAAGGTCGAAACAATAATATATAATTAGAGACTGTAAATAATAAGATGAGAAAGAACACTTATCTCTCAGGAGGTTTAACAAATACTGAAAGATAAATAACATCTGAGTCGCCAAGTCTTAGAGAAGTCTTGACTGTTCTTGAAGAGATTATTGCTCCACTTACGCTATGTTGGGTTGCAGTAATATCACTCCCATGATAAAACAACACAGATCAATCCACTCATAGTAGTAGGAATGATCAACAGCGACCAGCACCTCAGTTTGCCCAAAAACTATGTTTCTGTATGTGTTGAGAGAGAACAGAGAAGAATTTGTTTTCTAGGGTTTTCTCACAGTTACGTATCTATGTCTTGTCTCAAACGTTTTCTTTTGTATATATAAATATAATACAAAATAAAACGACCAAATATTGTAACTGAAGATATGACATTTAATACTAATTATTCTGATTTAATTACCATAACAGTTGTCATCAGTATTTAATATCAGTTACAGCTCAGTCAGGATTTCCTGGTCCATCAGGATTTGATCATTATCAGTACTGAAGTCAAGCCATCAGGACTTGCTGTCCGTCCGGACTGGCATCAGTACTTGACCAACTATCAGGATTTCGTCAGGACTGGACCATCATCAGGATCCAAATACTGACCCAGGCCATCAGGATCAGGATTTAACTCCAAATACTGACACTGGTCATCAGGATCAGTAGCCATCAGGATTTGATCCATCAGAATGTAATATAAATCCTGACCCAGTTCGTTTAGCTGTTAAAATTCCTCGCCCAGGTCGCCTCGCGTACGCGAGACGCCGAGACATTCGCCCAAATCGCCCTTCGACCCTACCCGAGTCGTGTCGTGGCGGGGCGAGGCGAGGCGGGCGACAGCGGCGCGCGCGTATGTGTGTGTGTGCGCGTGAGGCACATAATAACACCATGCACACCCACATGCCTTAGTAGTTGTACACTACTCTTGCACATGGTTCTATATAAACCCACCAACCTCTCATTACCATTTCCATGTGGGATACAAGTTATTTCAATATAACCAACCCACATAACCCATTTCAAGCAACCTATTTCAACTCAATTTATTTATGGATTACACTAAGAAAATGTCTTAGATCCAAACATGAAAGTTTAAGTCCTCATTACAAGGAACAACCTCCAATTATTAGTTTCCGGAAATTTCATCAAGAACATATTTAAAATATGCCTCAAACTTTCCATTTTCTAACATTATATCCATATGTTATATCCTTATATACTCATTACAATTGTAGCATCTGATTGTGCTTCTGTCCACTATTCCAGTTTTATAGCCACCCTTGTGCTATTTGAAGAAGTGGAGCTACCTCTCTGGAACCTGGGCTTAAACTTAAGATTAGGGTTTCTTCTGAATCTGAAGTTCCCAAACTTCTTCACTATCATTGTCATAGACTCATCCTCCAACTGTTCAAGTTCTTCCATGGAATAGAAGTCACCACCAGATTGACTAGTGGATGTTAAGCCATATTCAGCTACAGTAACATCCATGTCAGAACTGGAAGGTTGAACAACCTTCACTTCCAATTACTATGGAACTTCTGCCACCAGTGCAGTAGAAGTACTGACTATCTTCCTTGTTCCATATATTTTCTTCTGCTGAATCTGTTCCAGCTCATAAGTCTTCAGAATACCATAGAGTCTTTCCAAAGAAATCTCACCTAGATCTCTTGCTTCTCTAATAGCTGATATTCTGTGCTCCAGATGAGATGGAAGTGTCAGAAGGAACTTCTTGTTAATCTCTTTGATTTTGTAGTTCTTTCCATCTTATTATCTCTGACTTCCTTTGTCCCTTCATTGATTATCTCAATCGTATCCCAAATGTGTTTGGCAGTAACACAATTTAAAACATGATTATGCATGATTGGATCAAGATAATCAACCAGAATCAACTATAGACAGGCATCCAGTGAAGCATCCTCTTTTTCATCACCTGTGTAGTCCTTGGGATCCTTGGGGTACATCCTAGCAGTATGAGTGACAACGTTATTCTCAATCTGTTCTTCCTCAACAATCATGGGAAGTTTTGGTCCATTCTTCAATACACCAAGATATTTAACATTTGCAACTTGAAGAAACAGGAGCATCTTCTTCTTCCACATTGGATTATGCTCCTTACTGAACATAGGAATCTTAACAGTTCCAACTTTCTGTGTAGACATTTTTGAGATTTTTTAAAAGAATAAAATTATGAAGGTTCTGGAAAAAATCACAAAAAATGGATCTTTGATTTGTGTATCAATCAAAAGGCTTTGATGCCAATTGTTAGGTCCCGATAAGTTTGTACAAGGGGGGTTGAATACAAACTATACCGTTTTATCGAATTTGTTCGTTTTAGGATTAAACAATTCAAGAACAAATTATGGCGGAATTAAATGAAACAAAATTCAAGTTAAATATAACTTATATTAAACTTGAAAGGTGTTACAAATTTTGGTACTAATTACAAGATTGAATCTCAAACTAATTAAAATAAATCTAGAATAAATTTGACATGAATTTATCTATTTTTGTAATAAAAAGATATAACAATAAATGATAGTTCGAGATACGTTCTAGGGATTAAGATCCGCTAGATAGTCAAAGCAATACAAGTAAATGATTTCTAGTGGTTTGGATATAACACTTTGAGCTAGAAATAATTTACTGATAAAAAAAAATGTCCACGGTAGTTTCTTTGTTCTTCAAAGAAAGTTTTGTAGATGATATGTTAAGTGTATCACTGACTGTCTTGATCTTTCCTTTATGGTAATCCACTTGACAACTTTAATCTGCACGTTTCTTTTCCTCTGGAATGACTATCATAATAGTCTAGAATGACTGTGAAATAAGCCTGGAATGACTATCCAATATGCCTGAATTAAATTAGAATGACTATGAAATGAACTAAGATGACTATCGGGATGACTATCCTTGATAGTCATTCTAGTTCATTTTATCTTAGTCATTCTAATATAATTCTAATTCTATTTTAAATTAATTCTAATAATTGATTTATTTCATAAATTAATTCTGATGAATTAATTTATTCAATAAATAAATTAATTAATTTATTTGTTAAATTAATTCTGATGAATTAATTTAATCAATAAATTAATAATTAATTTAAAAGAAAATTTATATCCTTTCATGATAGCATAAACAATCCTTGAACCACTTGAACTTGATGAAAAATTTCCACTGTATGAAGTTGACACTTGATGTACTGTCCGGTTCATAAGTGACTAACTGCAATGTCTGTTCTTCATATTTGACTTTAAACTGTGGTTCATTTGCTGTCACACATCTGAAATCTCTGTCACTTTAATAAATCCACTTCCTTGAATACTTTAGTGAGGCTTGATCAAATAATTGAACTTCTTTCAATGTAGAATTACTTCAAGTCCGTAGGATGACTTTAATCTCCATTCTTTTGACTGATATGATCTTCTGAGATTCTTGTGAGGTTGTGACAATTGAATTATTACTTACTTATTACAAACTTGTTTAAGTTGAGTTGTATCCTCGATGTTAACAAATAGACCTACACATATGCCTTTCACCTTATAATACACGTATGCGAGTAATTAGATAGTTAATATAATACACTCAAATGATCAATTATTACCACAAGAGTCAGGATCTTTACTCTCATATTCATAACATACTAACCAAAATTTAAGTTTCTAATCACCTCAATAACATATTAATATTACCTATTTCAAAAATTAACAAAGAATTTAAATTTTGAATCATATAAATTTGAATAAAATATACATCAAATATATATGTTTTGCACATGGTAAACACAACATGAAATAATTTATCCAAAAAAATATCCTTATATATTTTATCCATAATTTTGGTCGTCACGATACAATCCCATAAAAAATTAAGAATCGTTAAACTTTAAAATAAATAGAAGATAATTGTGAGTTGTTCCAACTCTATCAACAACATATCAAATATAAAAATAAATATTTGTATCTCTAAATATATTAAAAAAGAAAGTCCGGAGTTTTGGTCGTTAAGGTACGATGGTACTACAAAAAAGCAAGCATCATTGGATCTTCAAATAAATATATGACAAACATTGAATATAATGTCAAATAATATTATATATTTTAACAGATAAACAATTTTTTCAAAAGTGCAATGTTCAAAATTCGTCAACAATATATTAAAAAATTTAAAATTATAAATATGAATAAAAGTAAAAAAGTAAAACAAAAATGAGTACTAAGAATAATATTGTGAAATAATATAGTGAAAAATATTTAAAAAAATCTGTGCGTTGTGCGGTATAATAAGCGTAAAAAGTATCTTATCAAAAATTATGGTAGTCCGGTCCTTGTACGACAATTATACAACCAAATTAATAAGGAACGTTAGATTTTGAATAGATAAATAAAAATCGTTAGATCTAATATTAAAAAGTGTATTTGATTAATAATAGGATTATATTTAAATACTAAAAAGTGTATTTTTATAATTTAAACCAAATATTATTGGGTTTTCTATATTAAATAGAATGCTCTATGTAAAAATTCATAATTCTCTTCTCTCTTCAATTTATGGGTAGGTCCAAACTTCCACTTAGATAATAATTGTTAAACCAAATATCGAGATATCGATTCATATCAAGTACAATATTAAAAAATTCTCAATATAATGCTCTTGTATACTATGGCTAATAATAATACATGTGGAAGTTATGTTATAAGAGACGTAGAAGAAGTTCTGTACGTGAATTTATGTAGCAAATTTTACAGTACAAATTACAAGTAAAACGGCTTAATTAATTAGTATTAACATAACATTTATTTTGAAAGGACATAACACTTTGATTCATCCAAAGTATATTATATTGTTTTACATAGTCTAGTTGAAAATTTCTTGTGTCATTTGCTAGCATAGAAGAAATGAACTCGTTTGATTTAGTACTTTGGAGCTCTTGGTTTAAGTAGTGGGATGGAGTAGATCCATATAATTTTAGGATTCAGAGGAAGATCTTTGTGGAATGCAGGGGTTTGCCCTTTTTGGCATGGAGTGAGCAAAACCTTAAATGCATAACAAAGGATGTAGGCCTATGGGAGGAATGGGTTAATGAGAATTCTCTATTAGCTAGGCTAGAAAATTCAGTAGTTTGTATCTACTCTAATAGAATAGATCAAATTGAGGAGAAAGTGATTGTCTCTATCAGTGGTAAAGCATATGAAATTTCTTTGGTGGAAAAGTTCTACCCTGCGTTTATGGTTGAAGGAAGAGATCATTCTGAGTATGTAAAATCAAACTCTGGGAAAGAAGAAGGATTATCCTACATTTCAAAAGTTTCTGACTCTTATCAGAAAGAAAAAGATTTAGAAGTTACAAGGGATGGAAAAGTGAAGGGAGATAAAGGAGAGGTGGAACTGATAGATGGCAATTTTGATGATAGTCAATTTCAAAATAAAGAGACTCCATAGTCACAAAATCAAGACTTAAGCATTGAAAAAATGGATTCTCTTTTTTCAAGCAGATACAATAAAGGAATTAAATAGGGAAGAGGGTGTTGATGGTGCACACCAGCCTGCCCAAGAGGTGTCCTCTAAAAGCCCATGCTTCCAATTACAAAGGACCTCCAGTTTCAACATAAAGGAATCTTCTACGTAAGATAATGACTGCACTTAACAATCCTTAGATTTAGTAAAGTCTCAATCCGAGGTCAATGAGATTCTAGAGGAAGTAGCAGACATGAGCTCCTACCCAACCATCTGCAACCTCATGAAGAATACCTGTTAGTATTTGTGCCATAGAGACAATACTATGATGTTCTTGGGAAAGACATTTTGATTATTAATAAATATGTTCTATGGATTTTATTTATTTATTTATTTATTATGTCTTTATTAACTGCGATATAAATATTAGAATAATAAATGTCCTTGGAATATAAGCATGAATTCTATATCTCTAAGTATGTGACTTATAAATGAGATTATATGAATAGTGTTTATAATCCTAAAGATCCCTAGTCGAGTATTATTATTTGAGGACAATAATAATGCATCAAGACTAGTATGTTTGTTGATAGATGACCACATCTCATTGGTCATTAGTATGTGTGAATTCTTCATGATAAATGTTATCAAGTGTCATAAGTAATTCTCACAGTGATTATGGTGTAATGATCCTTAGACTTGAAATCATTATATTTCTATATGAGAATTTATATACTTTGATTCTACTCAAAGTTACCTTTGACCGGGCAATGATAAAGGTGCATATTGGGTATATTATGAATCATATGAGAAATATGAATGATAGATATAGGATTTAACTCTCCTATTTTAGGAGTGATATTATTGGGCTCTTGATTGAGTGAGACTATGAAATGCATGACCATGCTCAAATAGTGATTTGTTTAATAGTCTACTCATTGATCAAGTAAACCAGGATTAAATGATTAAGAGGGTGACACAAACCATGCCTCGAGTTTAATCTATAATATAAGGTTAAAAGAATTATATTTTATGGAACATTATTCACGAAAGGTTTAATTAGATCACCAATTATTATTATTACTTGGGTAGCAATGATGTATTACTAGATGTCGCTCATTGTTTATAATTTTCTTATGAGATATTAAAATTATTGCCAACGTAATAATAACCTAAAGGGTCATACACAAAGAACGTTTTAAACAGAGTTTTATTTAAATTTTTAATTTAAATGAATTATTATTATTATATTGAATTATTGAATTAATTAAGTAGGACTTGATTAATTATATAATAATTCGAATATAATAAAAATACTACTAATAATCAGATTGGGTTTTCGAAGCCTAATCAGATTAAGTAAAGGCCCAAAACTCTCTCCATATAAATACATTAAGATGTATTATTTTAGGGTTAAGTTTTCAGAATTCGTTTTTGAGTAAAAACCCTAGCTGTTCTACATCAAGGAGAGAGAGAACCCTAGCTGTTCTACATCAAGGAGAGAGAGAGAGAGAGAGAGAGAGAGAGAGAGAGAGAGAGAGAGAGAGAGAGAGAGAGAGAGAGAGAGAGAGAGAGAGAGAGAGAGAGAGAGAGAGAGAGAGAGAGAGAGAGAGATTCAAGGTTGCTTTTTGGCTAGCACCAAACTCCGGTGATCGTTGGACGATCAAGCGTTCGTGTGGACTGATTTAGAGACGTAGATCTTGGCTCAAGGGATACGTGGTGATCAAAGCAAGGACCTCCATCTGTCAACCAATCGTAAAGCTTCAAAAAGGTAAACATATTCTTATCCACGAATTAAATATCGTTTTTCGCATGGATCCTGCGGAGGGTTTCGTTAATTTTTCTGTTTTAAGCGATGTTTCCGCTGTGTTTTCATGCCCGAAACCCTTCAATACCAAGATCAAAGGTGTTGGTAGGCCCAAGAAGAGGATTTCTTTCAAAAAAGGAAACCGTTTTGATTTTGGAAAGAGTATGTTAGGGAAGAAGTTGGCAAAAAGAACAATTAATCACAAAATTTCTAACAAAGTAGTTCTCCAAAGATCAGCAAATGAAGTAAGGGTTTCAAATTGCAGTTTTAAGCCTTTGGACCCTAGCTCTGAAGCGCTTAAAATTTTAGATACAGCAGAATGCATGTGACTCAGTCGAAAAAAGGACAGGGCAGCTAATTTAAAGGTAATTACAGAGTAATTGGAATCAGGTAAAGTCTAGTCTGATTTTTTGTATAGTGGAAGAATTTTTATAAGTTAAGTTAATGATGAGATGGATAAAATTAAGCTACTGAGTTGGAATATTAGAGGGGCTTCAAATGCTAAATCTCAGGGATCTTTGAAATCCCAGATTTCAAGGTGCCACAGTAATTTAGTGTGCCTTCAGTAAACTAAGTGTACAAGTCTCTCAAGAGATGATCTTCGTTTCATATGGGGGAGTGATTTAGTGACAGGGGGTTTTCAAGGCTCTGAAGGCCTATCGGGAGGGCTAGCTATTTTGTGGGACAATGAAGAGTTTGAGTGCCTGCAAGTTTCAAGTAACATAAATCTTATATGGGCAAATTTGGTGGAATCCAGTTCAGGTTCAAATTTCCACTGTGTTAATGTCTATATGCCGCTTTCTAGTGCCATAAGACAAGATGTCCTCAATAGTATTAAAATCACAATCTTATCAAAATCATGAGAATATCTTCTGATCTATGGAGATTTTAACTCAGTGAGAAATCAAGAAGAAATGAGCCATTGTAATTACAGAGCTAGGGATTCTTTATATTTGAATTGCTTCATTGAGTCATGCAACCTGATAGACCATCATATCTCAAATGCCAAATTTACATGGTTGGGCCCTCTAAAGAAAAAAAGCAAGTTGGATAGAGTACTGTCAAGTAACAATTGGCCACAAATAGAGGACTGGGAGTTAAGAGCAAATCCTAGGAAAAGCTCAGATCACAAAAGTTTATCTTTTCAACTCAAGCTGATTAATTGGGGACCTAAATCCTTCAAAAATTCAACATCTGGTTACAAAATGGTAAGCTTCAAAGTAAAGTTATTCACAGAATTTCTGAGGAGAAGAGGAAAAGAAATGTGAATGTGCAAAAGATTTTGAAATCCATTAAAGAGGAAATCAAGACTTGGAATAAAGAGGAGAATGAGGATGTGTGCAAAAACATTGAAAAGTGTTGTTGGAGGAATTTCGTAACAACACGAAATCGGAGGTTGCTGGAATAATAGAGCGATTTTGTATAATTATGTGGCTGTTTTTAGGAATTTAGGGTTTATGAAAAATAGGGGCTGGACTTGGGAGGTGTCTCGATTTGTCTCGTGTATCGGATCCCTTTTGCCAAGATGTCTGCGTACCAATTTATATTGGATCAAGCCCATGCAGTTCTGTTCAATTGTGTTTATCCCTGAGAGACTTTAGGGATAAACTTTGCTAATGTGGGCAATTACAGATTTTATCTTTTATTATCTTGGCGTTGTGATATCTTCCTGATTTGAAGAATATCGTTTAGAGATATTTTCTATAATTTGTTGATTGAGATTGATTCTTTCCCGTTAGTTAAGCCACCCCCTGACTATGGGTAGCTGGCTTGATGATTGATTTCGGTGAGTTCCACCCGTCTATCTAAGGATGGATTCCTTTTGCCTTCTTTTTGAGGCAAGTCCTATACCTGTAGGACGGGATTATTCCTTTCTAGCAGCTCTCAAAAGGCTTCCAAAATGGATAGAGTTGAGCCCTGGGATAAGGCCTCCAGCACGTGCGCCTTACAGAATGTCTCAACCGGAACTTGCAGAGTTTCGCAAGTAGTTGACGGAAATGCTAGAGTCGGGCATTGTCGTTCCTGCTAAGTCTCCATACGGGGCACCGGCGCTGTTTCAAAAGAAGCATGATGGCACGCTTCATATGTGCGTGGATTATAGGGCACTCAACAAGATTATTGTGAAGAATAAATACCTGATACCCCTCATCGCTGATTGCTTTGATCAGCTGTGGCACGCCGAGTTCTACACAAAGAATGACCTGCGGTCAGGGTATTGGCAGGTTCGAATCAAGGCGAGGGATGAATACAAGACAACTTGCGTGACGAGCCTCGTTTCAGAAAGAGGATATTACTTAGTGGTTAAACAATTAATTATTATTCTAAATTAATAATTATTAAACGGAGAAATTTGGACTATGCCAAAATGTGGCATAACAACAAGCCCCCAGTTCTTTAGTGTAGCTTGCTGTAGTGGAGAACTAAAAATCTTCGAGCTTCCAAATTTCTTCGGTCGCTGAAATAGTTAAAAATAGAAGACTAGTAAAACATTCAGAGCACTACAGTGCCCGTTTTGCATATGCGAATGCAAGTACAATAACATGCGATGAACCATATTAAGATATATATGTTTGCCAAGGTTTCAAAAATACGAGTATATGTAATATCATTTTGAAACCTGTTGCGGCCTCATTGTCAAGTTAGGACCTTGGCGTTCTGTATATAGCCCGAATTGGCGTACACGCTTTTCAAAAGTCATTGTCCATATAAGGATGTGTATTCGTTCATCCGCGAGCCCCCTAGCCGAGGCTTTAATATGTTACTCAATTTCAAATGTCAGGCTTTCAACCCATATCACGTCCGGTCCCACACGTTTTCCTACAATCTTGCGGCATCTCCGTATTTCTTCCCGTGATTGTAGAAATGTCCCGTGCCAACCAAGAAATATCCATTTAGTGAATATAAGTTTGTCCCTGGACTCTCCTATGAGAGTAGGGCCTTCAATCCAGTGGGTCGTTGACTACTTTCTATAAGGGTGTAGCAGTGCGGGTCTTATACCTTGCCCAGGCTACCATACTTGACAATTTAAGTGCGCAAGTTTAAATTTTTTTTGACATATATGTATTATCGCGACGATATAAGAAAAATATTTTGAACACAGTGAAAAAAGAAATGTAAATATGCGGATTTAAAAACTTAGTGATATTTATTTTCTTCAAAATAATCTCTTTTTGTAAGAATTTTCTTTAAAAGTATGCGTCTCACATAAATATTTTTTCTTTGAAAATATGCAGCTCATACGATCTTGCAAAATATCCACAATTCCTCAAAATAAAAATATCGGACGATATTTTCTAAATATATGCGTGAATCTCGCAATAATTTTACAAGCTTAATAAAATATTACTCGCACGAATTTTTAAGATAAAAATATTTTTGATAAAAATATTAAAAACAGTAATATTTATGCACGCATGACATAATATTTATGATTTGTAGAAAATTAAAGATAAAAAATATAAAACTTATCTTTATTTGCAACCCAAGTTGTAATTTCCAGGCTCTGCCATTTTGTTTGATTCTTACTTCCTGGTGCGCTCTACCGTGTTGCTTTCTGATATTTTATTCGCCTACCCAGTAGCCTGTTTTGATGCCGCGCCTGAACCAATGCATGTCTTCATTAATTTTTTTTAAGCAGCCATTTCCGTCCTTCGTCGTAAACGGTTGTCCAACCCCCGTTGTTTTTTATCGATTAAACCCAAAACCCCTTTGATTAAATAAAATTATTCATCCTCCCCGAATAATAAAATAGAGCCCCTCCTTCTAGCGCCAATTGTTATAGGGAGAATTTCGTATAACAGTGTTTTGGAGGTTTATGGCAAGTGGGGCTGGACTTGTATGATGACTCCTTATAAATTGAATAGAGAATTAGGGTTTTCTTTCTCTTACTCTTGCCGAGTGTCAATTGTTGTATCATACAAGGTGCCTACGTACCCCTTTATATAGGGATCAAGCCTCACGTAGTTCTTGGGGACAAGTCATCAAATAGGGCTAGGGTTTTCTCTAGCCCACTCAGCCCAAAGCCCATTAATAGTCATGATTATCCATCCACGTCACGTTCGGTCCCACACGCTTTTCTATAATCTCGCGGCATCTTTGCATTTCTTTCCGTGATTATAGGTCTGTCCCGTGTCAACCAAGAAACATCCATTCCATAAAAGGAATTTCCATATTTGGGATTCACCCATGGTGCGAGCTGGCCAGGCTCGCACCGTACAAGTCAAAATAAAAATACTTAAGTTAAATTTTACCTTTCCATACCCAAGTGGTGTGAGCTCATTAATGTTCAATCATTCTCATTTCTACCAAATGGTGCGAGCCCAATTTTTCGAAGTGGTGTGAGCTCATCCTTTCTAGGTGGTGCGAGCTCATCCTTTTTAGGTGGTGCGAGCTCACACAAATGTGAACTCAACAATCCTCCTACCCTGATAAGGTGTGACCTCATCTTAGTTAATGAATGGTCCTTATATATTTAAATAGCTCCAGTATAAATTGATTATATTCCACAAATTCTTCGTGCGAGCCGAACTCCAGTTTCAAGCCCAGACAACTCATGGACCTGTTTAGGGCCCATACCGAAAATCCAGTATAACTACCCCCAATTGATGACAGCTGTTCATGGGGATACGTGTTGTCCATTCAAATACTGACACATATCTCCCTTATTATCTTTCCTCCTCCCCTATAAATACTTCAATATTTCTTTCCATAAATTCATTCTTCAAAAAACAGTAATAAAACTCTGTCCATTTTGCTCGAGGATCTACCACAACGAAGATCATTATCCCCACTCGGAACTATCACCAACAAACTTCATCAACTCCACCGAATTCATCAATTTCATCCTCCAATTCTTCACAAATTAAGCACTTTGATCTTTAAAATACATTTTTCACACATGTTTTTATGCTTTCGTTGCACATTCATATGTATATGCCCACGGTTCGAGTCGAACCAAATCAAACAGAGTTCCTATGCAACGCGAACAAGAACTATGTTCGATGTGAACATGATAGGCATAGGTTATAAAATTTTCAAACTTAGCTTGACCTATCTTTTGTGCAATGCGAGGAAACTTAGCAATTTTCATATATTTTATTTATTATTTTCTTTTAGGGGCACACACTAATTTTCACCATCTTTTTCAGATGTCGAGTGCGTCCCCATCCATCTCAGCCGGTTCGTTTGGTAGCACACCGAGCCCAGCTCGTTCTTCAGCCACTCCATCTCCTTTGAATCAATACCCTCCCGAACTCAGAGGTTCAAAGGAATTTCAATGCGAGCTGACATCTATTTCGGGTCGCCTAAGCCAACGCATCTCCACCAATTCAGCTATCACTCCTGAAGGCGCTCTTAACATAGTCATGATTGAGTGTGCGATGCGAGTTAATGGGTCTAGCTCGCTAGGTCTTCAGCTCGACCCGAACTCAACTCCAGAAAACTACACAAGAGAGAAGAATATGTACTCGTGGAGAGACAAAAAGATAGGACCAAGTGCCTCTAGCTCATTAGGCATTGAGGAGTTGCTCAATCGCCCTGTGAGAACCCTTAGCAAAGAAGAAGTTGATGCTCGTTTGGCCTAACTCCTACAAGAAAGAGAGGCGAAGCATCGCCTCGCACCGTCCTCTGCAAATAATCATGTAAACATTTTCGACTCAGAGTCCACATATAGCTCTTTAGGGAGTGTCTTCTATGAAAAGCATAAAGGAAAAGAGCGAGCTCGATCTCTAACCCCCCGGGATGAGTTCAAAGAAGAAGAAGATGAACTTAACTCGCACTGGTCTTATAACAACCCTGTTAGCGAGGAGATAATTGATGTCTCAAAAGAGATAGACTTCTGTAACTACACCTATATCCCAGAGTCTTCCCTGTTCCTTACGACCCTATCCAACACAACTTGATCTCGAAGGAGAAGTGTTTTTAAAAAATGCATAATTCAAGATGGTGATGAGAGCTCTTCTTCTGCTCAAGAGGGTGGAAAAATCTTAGCTTGTCAAGATTTATCCACTTCTTTAACTGAAGATACCCTGCACGACCTCATAGATCAATTCTGGCCAGAGGGTCGCATAATCCTCCCCGCACCGCATATGTGGTGTTATCGATTCAACCACCCAGAAAATGGAGGACAAGTGCCTCGTATGGTTCTTTCATCTTTTCTGCTGAAATTGGGTATTAGTGAACCCCTTCATCCTTTTATTCGTGAAATTCTGGAATACTATGGGCTTGCACTGCTCTAAATCAACCCAAATGGCTATAGGGCCGCCATTGCTTTATACATTCTTTATAAAAAGCAAGTGTACCTTACTCTCACCTCTAGACAACTTGGATATTTTTTGAATTTGAAACATTCAACCGATTTTGGCTATTTCTACCTCTTCGTGTGACCATATTACAATAAGAAGAAACTGGTTTATGGAGGGCCAACTAATTCGGGCAGATGGAAATGTCCTTACATTTATATTTATGAAGTTCCCCGAGTTCAAACTCACTTTTGTTATGACCCTGGTAAGTAATTCTTTAGCTCACACCGTCCTTTCCACTTCGCACCTTACTGCTTGCTTCATACCACTTACATTTGCGTAATGTTCTTATTTGAACAGAGCCTCCTGTAAGAACTCCTTTAAAAGGCCAAGAAAAGATTAATGCTGATAATCTCTTAACCATTCCCGTCGCGGAAAGAAATATTAGAAAACTAATCACTAATGCGAACCTCGTTGAGTACGGCTTCTTAAAAGAAGGAACTAGATTAACTCCTAACAAGAAATCTAAAGGGAGAAAGAAAGGTATGTTCGAGCTGACGGCTCACACCGTTGTTTTTACCCTTTTAATTTTGCCTTGTACCTTTTTATTTAGCACCTGTCATTTAATATTGTTAATCTATCTAACTCTTCTGCCTTTGTTTTATTTCAGATTTGGCTATTTCCCCTCCTCTATTCCTGCTCGAACATGAAACAACAGCTCGAACTGCTCCTAGCTCCAGTCAGGCCGCCTCGCACGGTGGTGGCTCGCGTACAGGTGGTCCTCGAACCGAGGAAATCCCAAATGAGTTCCAAACCACCCTTACTGATCATCTGAAGACAGGTGGAGTCTCCCCTATCAAAACAAGATCAAGGAACACCAAGGATGGCCTTATTGATACCGACCCCTCCAAGCGATCTCGCAAAGAATTGCCTCCTCCAACCCCTAAAGAGAATGTGGTGGCAAGTGCACTGAGCCGGCTCGTAGGCCCCCATATTTCTAAGAGTGAGCTGAGGGCATGGACTATGGGCTCGTTCGAGGCCAACAATGATGCTCTCACAAAGGCTGTAGCTGAAGTTTTCATAAGACAAATTAACAAGCACAAGGAGCTTCACAATATGGGTCAGGCTACCGCTCGTCTTGACAAAGATAACAAAATTTGAAAAGCAAACTCGACGAAGTGAGGAGAGCCAGTGTGGAGTTGGTCGAGGACTCTAAACAAGAAATCTATTAGATCAGGATTCAATGATCATCAGTATCTGGACTACTGATCAGGATTGAGGTGCTGACGTCATCAGGATTGCACAAGCGTCAATATCAGGATTGCTATCAGGACTGTCATCAGGATTATCATCAGGACTGGAAGCTGATCAGTATTACTTCAAGATAACTATTTAGTCCATAAATATAAGGAAGGTTGATTTGTCGGTTCCTAGTTTATAGGAATGCAACTGTCGGTTTGGATATGTATCAATATAGTTTTTAATTGATTTAAACATATCTTGTAATTGATAGAGTATCTGTGTACTATATAAACACAGTTTAGGTTTTGCATGTTGTAATAGCTTACACGAGTATCATATAACCTAGCAGCTTTCAAGAACATCAGAATTTCTTGAGAGAGTTTTGTAACAGTTTTATACCAGAATTAATAAAGCTGTTATTATTTCATATTTGTGTTTATTAAGTCGAGAATCTTATACAATTGTATTCAACCCCCCTTCTACAATTGTTAATTACTGGGCAACAATTGGTATCAGAGCAAACTGATTTATTCTGAATCAGAAACGATCTAAGATGTCGACAACTAAGTATGAAAGCATGAAGATTCCCATTCTAAAGAAAACTGAATACCCTACATGGAGGGTAAATATGTTGATGTACCTGGAAGCTACAGATCCTGATTATCTGGACATGATTCATGATGGACCATACATCCCTAAGAGAATTGTTGGTCGAACAGACTCTGTTCCTGAACACTATGTGATCAAGGTGAAAAGTGAGTGGACACTAGAAGAAAAGGCTCACGTTCTCAGGGATGCAAAGGTAAAGAATATTTTGCATAATAGTCTTGATGATGTCATGTCGAACAGGGTGATTGCATGCAAGTCTGCAAAGGAAATTTGGGACACTTTGGAAACTCAGTGCCAGGGATCTGAATCTATTAAAAAGAATAGAAGGGCTCTACTCATTCAAGAGTATGAACAGTTCGATGCTAGACCTGATGAAAGCTTTACTGACATGTATGATAGATTCCTGACTCTACTGAATAATCTATCACTAGTTGGCAAAGAGTATGTTTCTGAGGACTCAAACACCAAGTTTCTGAGAGCTTTACCAGAAGAATGGGATACACAAACATCTATCATTAGGCACCAGTATGATCTTAACACTGTGTCTCTTGATGAGGTGTATGGAATGCTAAGAACCTGTGACCTTGAGGTTCAGCAAAGAAAGAACAAGAGAAGCAGCAAGGAAAAATATGTAGCCTTGAATGTTGAGGCAAACTCAAAAGGAAAAGCTGTGGAGGTCTCTAGAAGAAGGACAAGAGTGGTGGAGTCTGATCCGGATGACTCATCATCAGATACTGATGGCAATCCTGATGCCAATACTGATGATGATTCTATTGACTCTGACATGCAGGAGATGGTTGTTGTGATAGTCAAGGGCTTCAAGAAGATGAAGTCCAGGAAGGCTAGAAGACAAGGCAACTTTCAGAAAAAGACCTTCAATGTTGACAAAGACAAGTACATCAAGAGGGACAGCAAGAGTAGCAAATTTGACAAGTCAAAGATTAGATGCTACAATTGTAATGGAATGAGGCACTTTGCAACTAAGTGCAAGAAGGCTAAAGCACTCATCACATCAATCAAGGATTGGATGGACTCTTCCTCAGAATCTGACACTGAGGTGGTCAACTATGCCCTAATGGCCAATACTGATGAGACTGTTGTTCCTGATGAAAAGGTATCAAGTACTATCTTTGATTTTGATACAAATAATATCTATGAGTTAAGATCTTTTCTAAAGTCATTGCATATTAGCTTTAGAAGTCAAACTGCTGAAAATACTAGAATCTTATCTGAGATGTCTGAACTTAGAAAAATGAATGATCATTTAGAAGCTGAATTTTCCTTTATGCAAGAAGTACAAAAAGAGTGTGATAATGCTAAGCACATGAAACTAGAAATGCAATTTAAATGTACTGCTCTTGAGAAAGAACTTGAGTGTGCTAATGAGAAAATCAGAACCTGGACAGATTCTGGAAGAAAATTTCATGAAATGAATACTTCTAAGAATTGGAAAGAATGGCTAGGGTACAAGTCAGAAGGAGATAAGAAAATGAAAGTTGCTCCTGATGCAAGTGGTGCTCCTGATGCTGAGCCAATCCTGATACAGCAACTTGACTCAAGACCATTGATGGATCCTATCTCAGATCATCAGGATAAACTCAAAGGTATTGTTATTCCTGATCCTGATAATACTGATGATTCTGATGATAGTGATGATGTTGAGAAGGATCAGCTTGCCACTGCACTTAAATCAAGTCTTGGAACTACTCATGGTTCTTCAAGTACTTTCATGACTGGCAAGGCTACTATAGGAAAAACTACTGCTCAAGACTTTTCTGGTCCTTCTGCAACTGATCCTGCTGAGCAATTAAGAAGACATGAATGGGATAATGAATGGTACAGATCTGCTGATCCTATGAGCTACCCATGTGCACTACAACATGCTTCTTATGCAGAAATTTTGATTGAAAATGAAGATATAAGGAATCACTTGAAGGCTAAAACTCTGTTAAACAAAAGCCTCAAGGATGAGATTGATTCTGTTAAGGCTACTAATTCTTTGGTAAGGACTGATATATCTCAAAGCTTGGAAAAGGCACCTACTGCTCTTCAACTCAGAGTTGTAGACTCTCATGTCAAGTCTCTTATCATTGAACAATCTTCTATCAACACCAGACTTGATTCTTTGGATTCCAAGGTAACTAATATTGAAGCCTCTCTCTCTCTTTGATTTTGAATTTATTATCAAATCCTGATGCCAAAAAGGGGGAGAAGGTAAGTCAGAAGAAATGTACACCTGATCTAGTCTTCAGAAAAGATGATGATAATTCTAGAAATGATGGTGATGACATGGTAAGAAAAGGAGAAACCTTTGATGCTGCTATGATAAAGTCTTCTAGACAAACTACTCAAAGTGAATCTATGCAGTCAACTCATGTTTCTGATTCTGGAGTTAGAACAGTAAGAACCTTAGTAAAATCTCAGATCCTGACGGAAGAGCAAATCCTGATAGGTGACCAAATCCTGATGCTTGGTCATGGACAATTTTTATCTACAATTCCTGAAGGTGATGAAGATGTAATTATTGAAAATCCTGAGGATGCTGCTAATCTTTTCCAGAAGTTCATGACTAAATAAGGTGATGTTGTTACTCTTTATCACACTGATAAGAGAGTTGAACAGTTGTTTGCTAGAAAAGCTCTCTCTATTTCAACAGAAGAATATCCTCATCTTTCTGAAGAAGAATTTCTGAGACAACAAAAGGAGATCATGGAAAGATTTAATAATCCTGCTACTGTTAGAGGAAGAGGTAGAGGTAGGAGAGGAGCTAGAAGAGGGAGAAGATCAACACAATCAGTACCTAGACAAACAAGGTCTAGAGCTTTAAGGATTGAAGAAATTACTGAGGATACTCAAACTCCAACAGTTCCTGATACTCAAGTTGTCAGGACTACTATTCATGATGAAGGAGTACGTGAAGATTATGAAACTCAGATTGTTTTGAGAAGAAGACCAAGACAATCAACTCTCATCAGTAATACAACTCAAATTGAAGATTCTAATCCTGACACTGTTCGAGATCCTGATGAATTTGAAATTCTACAAGAGGTTGTTTTCTAATACTTTCTACTATGGTTGATTCTCATAACAAAGAAGTTGATGATGAAGAAGAAGCAAGAAGAAGAGAATTTAAAAGAACAACAGATAGAGATTTTAATCTCTATATGCAAAAGCTGATCAAATCAAAGAGACTGTTGTGGAAGAATGGAAGAAGACAACAACACCAGCTAGAAAAGAGCTATGTTCTTGAAAAGGAGAAGGATAAGAAATGGAAGCATATTGACACTCTTGAGTGCAATATGCCTATCAATTTTCAATCAGGTGGTATAATAACAAATCTTCTTGGTGCTACACAAGCTGTTAGTTCTCAAAGATCTAAGGCACTATGGATGGAAATGTTTTCAAGCTTAAAGCAGATGCCACACAATACAAGAAGAGGCATAGGTCACAGAGATGCTGAATTCTTAAACATGCCATATGTTGATCCTCATGCACTAGTTGAATTTGGAGGTAACTTAACTTTTGAACACCTGAACAATTTATAAGCTGTGGATATAGTTTTAGATTGTCATGATGGTGCTGAAAAGAAGGAGAAGCTTATTTACTTCATGAAAGATGGAAGTGTAAAGAAGATGTCTATCCAGGAGCTGCTGGTTAAAACCACAAAGGAACTTAAATATGTTCATTATCTACTCAAATGGAAGAATAGAGTGTGTAAGGAATGGTCTGATTTGATTATGTCAACCATTAGAAAAAGATTTGATGAAGGAAGAAATTATGATGGCAATTATACTCCCATGTACTTAAATCTGAGAGATCACGAAGTTGAAATGCAAAGAGGCAGTGCTTTTAAAGAAATGTCTTTTGGTATGAAACAATTGACTCTTAATCCTGATGGGAAGGAAATTGTTTATCTCTTGGTTGAAGAATATAATCTATAGAGAAGTTCTATTCAGAATCTCAGAGCAGCTATCTACCAGATTGATGAGGAAGATGGAGAACTCAGAAATCTAAAGAAAAGACTGATTCAAATTCTTGAAGACAAAGAAGAAAATCTATTATCAAACTTCTTGAAGATGAATCTGTTCTATCAAAGAATTTAAAGATAAGTTTGCTACTGATATTTCTTGTACATTTTGTAAATATATTTTTGGCATCATTGAATCTAGGAATCTATACTTTATTTTACAAAGTATGAGATTGGGGGAGATTGTTAGATCAAGATTCAACGATCATCAATATCTGGACTACTGATCAGGATTGAGGTGCTGACGTCATCAGGATTGCACGAGCGTCAGTATCAGGATTGCTATCAGGACTGTGATCAGGATTATCATCAGGACTGGAAGCTGATCAGTATTGCTTCAAGATAACTATTGAGTCCAGAAATATAAGGAAGGTTGATTTGTCGGTTCCTAGTTTATAGGAATGCAACTGTCAGTTTGGATATGTATCAATATAGTTTTTAATTGATTTAAACATATCTTGTAATTGATAGAGTATCTGTGTACTATATAAACACAGTTTAGGTTTTGCATATTGTAATAGCTTACACGAGTATCATATAACCTAGCAGCTTTCAAGAACATCAGAATTTCTTGAGAGAGTTTTGTAACAGTTTTATACCAGAATTAATAAAGCTGTTATTATTTCATATTTGTGTTTATTAAGTCGAGAATCTTATACAATTGTATTCAACCCCCCTCCTACAATTGTTAATTACTGGGCAACAAAATCCTTAATGCAACCACAAATCTGGAAAAAGAATTGCGCGAGTCCAGGGCACTTGTGACTAAGATGAAGGAAGAGCAATCCCCTACCATAGTTGAAGTGACCCGGGAAAACAAAGCTTTGAAAACCCAAGTTTCTGAGCTCGAAGCAAAAGTCGCAACTCTAGAAGCTTGTGGGGATGAAGATGTCAAGAATGCTAAGGCTCTGGGCTCCAAAAACATCATGAAGGGCTTCATGTCAAAGATCCCTAACTTCGACTGGAGTCCTTTGGGTACTTCTACAGTAGGCTATGCTGACAAACTTCGAAAGGAGATGGAGCAGGAAGCTTTAGCTGCAAATGAGGCTCGGCTCGCTGAGGAGGCCTAACTCCCAGAAGAGGAGCGACTTGCCGAGGAATCTAGGCTCGCACAGAGAGCCAATGATGAGACTCCTCAAACTTAAGTTTATTTAGCTATTTTCTTTGGGGATGCGGGCACCCCGTTTGCCTCGTAATCTATAAAACTTGATGGCCATGGGCCTATAACATTTACGTCTTTCTGAAAGCTTTTAAATTTCATCTCTAAGTACTTTCATGTGTTTGCACTTCTATTCTTTATTTCTTCTTATAATTGTTACATTAAATGAGCTTGACCTTCACAGGGTCCACCACGCACGGGTTCACCTCGCACAAGATCACCTCGCACAAGCTCACCTCGCGCGAGGCTCCTCGCATGAGGTTCCACCTCGGGTGAAGCTTTGCTTTGTCTTGTGCAAGCTCGAATCACACTTGTTTTATCTTCAACTTGAACGGGCTCGAACTTCTCGGGACCTTCTCGCACGAGTTCGAACCTAATGGGGTCGCCTCGTATGGGCTCGAGTCCGCACGAATTGCTTAGCCTTACGCAAGGCATTTATATTTTTATGCATAATTTACATCCCAACTTTTACGAGCTCGTTTTTTAAGAGGTGATCTTCTCGTGAAGCTTGCCTCACATGGAGATCCACCTCGCACAAGATTCTACCTCGCACGAGGTTCCACCTCGCACAAAGTTCCAACTCGCACGAGATTCCACCTCGCATGGGGTTCCACCTCATGCGAATTTCCACCTCGCACGAGGTCTCACCTCACACTTGTGTGAGCTCGTATCTTTATTTCATACGAGGCTTCGCCCTCGCATGGAGCTCCATATTTTTCTTTTAAACAGGCCGAGGCCCAAATAAATATCTGCCTCGCATGTTGCTATTTTCTAAGAATATACACAAGTGCATTCTCCTCGCACGTTCGTGCTGGTTTTTTGTCTTAGAACAATCTATACTGGTATAAAAAAATAAAAGAATAATTTTCACTCATGCATGGATAATGAACAAATTCAAAATAAACAACTTGAACTTTGATAAAATTTCAACTTTGATAGATAATAAGATAGAATGAACTTAGTACATCATATGTCAAAGGGAGGTGTCTATATGACACTACTACCCCCCGAGACTTAGGATAAATATAGATGACTACTAAGTCTTTAATAGATATAAATTACTGATAGTACTTTCTCAAATGCTTAGCATTCCAAGCCCTTGGTATAAGCTTTCCACGCATATCATTAAGATGGTAGGTTCCTTCCCAGAGAACTAATTTAATCTGATATGGACCTTCCCAATTTGCTCCAAATACTCCATGATTAACCACCTTAGTATTAGGCATCACCCGACGAAGAACAAGATCCCCTACACGGAAAGGTCGAGCTCTCACCTTGCGATTGTAATGCCTAGCACTCCTCTGGTGGTATGCCAATAACCTTGCTTGTGAATCAGTCTATGTTTCCTCAATCATATCTAGATAGAGGTGGTGATTCTTGTCACTATTCTCTGGATCATAATGATCTCTCCTAAAGGATCCAACTCCCACCTCCACCGGAACCATATCCTCGCATCCGTACACCAAAGAGAAGGGTGTTTCTCCAGTTGTGGTTCAGGGAGTGTTGTTGTAAGACCATAAGATCAGTGGAAGCTCCTCTGGCCAATTTCCCTTAGCATTCTCCAGCTTAGCCTTTAGTGTATGTTTGATTACCTTGTTGATTTCCTTAGTCTGGCCATTTGTCTGTGGATGGCTCACAACACTAAAACTCTTTAGACTCCCCAACCGGTCACAAAATTCTCTCATCTCCTTGCTGTCAAACTGCTTACCATTATCTGAGATCAACTTGTAGGGTATGCCAAATCGATGAACAATTGGCCGATACAAAAAATCATTGAGCTTCTTTGCCGTTATTGTGGCTAAGGGCTCAACCTCTGCCCATTTAGTGAAATAATCCACCGCAACCACAACATATTTCACACTGCCTTTGGCTTTAGGCAATTCACCAATCAAATCTAATCCCCACATGGCAAAGGGCCAGGGGCTCATGAGTGAAGTTAGTGGTGCGACCGGGCTGTTATAGAAATTCGCATACCTTTGGCACTTGTCACAAGCTCTTGCAAACTCAAAAGCATATTTTTTAAGGGTCGACCAGTAATACCCTTGACGAAGTATCTTTTGTGCCAACGAACTACCCCCCCGAGTGATTACCACAAATGCCTTCATGAACCTCCCTTAGTATATAGTTGCATTCTTCTCCATCAAAACATTTGAGTAGGGGTACATTGAAGCCTCGCTTATATAAGCCTCCATCATATATTGCATACCTGGCAGCCATATATCGCACTCGTCGTGCTTCATTCTTATCACCTGGTAAAGCGCCATTTTTTATGTTAGCTAAGAGGGGATACATCAACATTACTCCTTCTTCCACCACCATAAGTTCTTCCGCTAGCACGCTAGGTCTCCTCTGTATATCCAAGGGTGTTGACCCTAACAGAGTGGTCTCACGGCGCGAACCGAACTTGGCAAGTTCGTCTACCGTCTCGTTTTGGCCCCGAGGGACGAGCTCTAGGTTGATATTGTTAAACAGTCTGATCAACCTTTCTGCACAACGCAAATACAACTCCCCTTCTTGGCCCCCGTGTTTGATACCCTCCATTTACCTGGTATACCACTATCATGGAATCACTGAAAGCTCTAAGGTTTTCTACCTTTAGTTCTAACGCTAGCTTGAATCCATTAATCAAAGCCTCATACTCAGCATCATTATTTGTTGCGTGAAAGGTGAAGTGGACAACCCTCTTCACCCTACACCCTTTTGGGCTCACCAACTCGAATCCAGCTCTAGCTCCATCTCCATTTGACTCCCCATCAACATACAAGCTCCATCAAGAGGCAGTATTCTATTCTCCTCTGCTGGTATTTCTGGATAAATTTGCAATGCCTTAGGGTCCTCTTCTATTTGGGGTGAGAATTCCAACACAAAATCTGCTAGTGCTTGTCCTTTAATCACAACCCGAGGCTTATACTCCGTATCGAACTGGCCTAGCTCGACAGCCTATTTCAACATCCTTCCTGAAGTCTCTGGCTCATGCAACACTTGTCTAAGTGGATAGGCTATTCTCACATCAATCTTATGAGCCTGCAAGTAAGGACGAAGCTTCCTTGAAGCGAGGATTAGAGCATACACCATTTTTTCCATGTTTAAGTACCGAGTTTCTGCACTCACCAGCTTTTGCTCATATAATATACCTGGAGCTGAGCTTCACCTTCCTCTTGAATTAGCACCGCACTCACCGCATATTCGGATACAACTAAATAAAGCAGAAGTACCTCCCCTTGCTTTGGATTAGACAATAAATGTGGCGTGCTTAAATGTTTCTTGATATTCTGAAAGTCCTCCTCACACTCTTCTGTCCATTGAAAATTCTTGCCCGCGTTTTTAATGGCCTTAAAGAACGCTTGGCATTTGTCGAAAGATCTGGAGACAAATCTGTTTAACGCTGCAACTCGCCCTATGAGACTTTGCACGTCTTTCACCCTCCGAGGCGATCTCATCTCCAATAGAGCCTTGATCTTGGCCGAGTTCGCCTCGATTTCTCGATGGTTGACAATGAACCCCATAAATTTTCCTGACTCCACCCCAAACACACATTTTTGAGGATTAAGCTTCATTCTGTAGACACACGAGATAGTGAACATCTCTGCCAAATAACGGATGTGATATGTGGCCTCCTTTGATTCTACAAGCATGTCATCAACATATACCTCCACTGTTCTCCCTATATGATCTTTGAACATTTTATTCACCAATCTCTGGTATGTTACTCCTGCATTGATTAACCTGAAGGGCATCCCAATATAACAGTGTAGGCCTCGATCAGTGATGAATGAGGTGTGTTCTTGATCTGGCTCGTACATAGGGATTTGATTATAGCATGAATAGACATCCATGAAACTTAATAACGCATGCCCAGCAGTGGCATCCACGAGCTGATCGATACGAGAGATAGGGAAAATTTCCTTTGGACATGCCTTGTTCAAGTAGGTGGAGTCGACACAAGTCCTCCACTTCTCATTTGGGTTTTTTACTAGCACATGATTAGCCAGCCAGGTCGGGTATAATGACTCCTTGATGAGCTCGACTTCCATCAACCTATCCACTTCTTCCCTAAGGGCCTCCACCCTTTCTCCACTGACAAGCCTCCTCTTCTGCCTTATTCCCTTCTTGATTGGATCTAGGTTCAACCTGTGACACATTACTTCTAGATCAATGCCTATCATGTCGGTGTGAGACCACGCGAACACATCCAAATTTTCCTTAAGGAACGCAACAAGATTGTCCCTTATATTAGGGCTGAGATTTTCCCCAATCTTCAAGACTTTAGACGGGTCATTTGGATCCACCAAGATAGAAATGATATCTTCAAATGTTCCAGCTCCATCCAGCAAGGGAGGCATTCTTGGGTCCAAATCAACATTGAAGTTCCTATTCGTGCTAGGCTCCCCTGTTTTAGTGACAATAAGATTATCCCCATTGTTAACGAACATCTCTGGCGCTTCTTGTGGGATGTTCCCTTCTGATGTTATAGTGACTTCTCGGGAAATTCTAGTTGGCAGGTTTATCAAAACTGAAGTCTTTTTCCTCACCCACTTGCCTTTATTCAACCTAGCATTTACCTGCTCTGAGATCTCTTCGTCATCGTTTGTCTCATCCACTATACCCTCCTGTAACATCATTATGGGTCGAGAGGATTCCATCATTAGGGCCCCGGACCGGGATTCCACCTCAATTCCCATACTTTCAAAGTAGTCATCCGGGAGTTCCTCTATAGATATCATGTTACAGACATCTTGCATTGGAGTATCCACACGCTTCCTTTTCTTCTCTTCACCTTCTTCCATGAACTCTTGTTCCCCAAGGTTTGTCACTTCTCTTAGAACATCCGCCTTTTCCACCTTTTTCATTGCTTGGTTATAGCATACCCTTGAGTCATATTGGCATCCCTTCACTTGTCCGACGCTTGTGGGAGTTGGAAATTTCATGGTTAAGTGATAAATAGAGGTGACTATCTTCATCTCCTTAAGGATTGGTCTTCCGATAATAGCATTATAAGCACATGGTTGGTCCACCACAGTAAAAGTGACAATTTGTGTGGCCACGTGGGGGTTGTCCCCTAAACTGAGCGGGAGTTGGACTGTGCCCTTGATTCCTACTAAAGCCCTCTGAACCCGTAAAGCTGATTTCCGCTTAAGACCAACTCTCTGTTTAGGAATCCAAGCCTTTTGTATGTGTCATAGGTCAAGATATTTACGGCACTCCCGTTGTCTACCAATACTCGATATACATTGGTTGACCCAATCTTCATCCTTACTACAAGAGCATCAGCATGTGGGTGATGTACCCATTTGGCATCTCCTTCGCCAAACAAGATTTCATCTCTTTCTTTCTTGAACAGATGAGGGGGCCTTTGTTCCAGATGATGAATGTTGGTTAGAGGATGATCCTTTGCCTCTCGGGCATATCTTTTCATGGCCTTCTTACTATCTCCTCCCACGTGAGATCTTCCAATAATAACATGAATGCTATTAGCCCTAGTAGTCCTCTCCTTGTCGTCATTCTTCGCTAACGGAGGTGGAGGGGGGACCTGGTGATACTCACCTTATGTTTCCGTACTTTCTTCACAACCCATTCAGTTAGCTTCCCCTGCCGAATTAACGTTTTGATTTCATCCTTCAAGTGGCGGTAATCTACCGTGTGATGCCTCGTGGATTCATGGTAATCACAGTATCTAGAGTTGTCCCTCTTGTTATATTCTGTCAAAGGAGTAGCTTTCTTGAATACCCCTTTCCCAACATAAGTGGCATAGATATGGTCGATGGAGGCAACCAAGGGGGTATGATTCTGCCATTTGCTTGTATAAGGTCTCCCTGACTCTTTATTGGTAGTCTCTCTAGCCTTGTTAAACTTCTTTTGACTGGGGCTTCTTTTAAAAGTCTTTCTCCTCTCTTCTGGGCTAAAAGATATATATATATCTCTCTCTCTCTCTCTTCTCCATTATTCGGCCCCTGCTTCTTAGATACCTCATGGATTTCTCCACCCGCTTGTGAGGCTCTGCCCGTTCATAAAATTCGGCCAAAGTTTCTGGTTCCTTAGCTTGTAGGGTCTTCTAGAATTTAGAGCCTTCTCTTAACCAAGCAATCAAAAAGTTCTTCTGAGCTTCTTCTGTTGCCCCCCGAACCCTGGGGACTTCAACATTAAATCGCATGAAATATTCTTGCAGGGACTCTCCCTCTCCCTACTTAATATTGGCAAGAGTAGCCACCGGGGGGCATAATGAAGGGTGGACTGAAAGTGCCTCAAGAACAGATCTCCTAGCTGCCTCCATGTGCTAATGTTAGCTGGTCCAAGCTTAGAAAACCATTGTTGTGCACTTACCCCTAATGAGGCGGCAAAGAGCCAACAACAAGTTAGATCAGGAACCTGATAGACCTCTATCTCGGTGTTGAAGTGGGCCAGATATTCAGCAGGATCTGCATCCCCGTTAAAGGCAAGTTCGAGGTTGCTCCTGAACACCATGGGTAGAAGAGACATCCTTATCGCATGAGTGAAAGGAGATGGGGCCATAGCGGGGGGTGGCGCCTTCTTCTCGTTTTACATTTGCACCAACAGGTGCCTTAAGTCGCCAACCCTCAAGTCTCCAATTCTCTCATTGGGCCTTTCATCATTGTGGTTGCTCGAACAGTGAGAGGAAGGGGAATTATGATGTTCTCCTCCTCGCTCGCCTGAATTTCTTTCTTGCTCTCTTCCCCTATCCTGTCTCCCAAATGGTATTCTCTCCCTTCGTTCGGTTCGAGGTGTAGTCCTCTCTCTTCGTTCGGTTCGAGGTGGAGTCCTCTCCCTTCATTCGGTTCGAGGCAGAGTCCTCTCCCTTCGTTTTTTCCTGACCCGTCTGGCGCCTCCTTCCGCGCCTTAGAGTTTTCCAACCTAATCCTCAGATCGTGTTCGGTTAGCTTTTTACCAACCCGATCTAAAACACTAGTGGATCTTACCTCAGAAGAAGCTGGCTCGTGTCGCGGCTCATTCGGAGCCTGGCTGCCTCGCTCCGTCTGGTTTGGGGATATCTCATCCATCTCAAGGGACACAGTTCCCTGCAACTCATCGGGTGCCTTGTCGAATTCGTTTATGAGTTTCTTAGATGATTGATTTTTTTTATGTTGCTGTGAGATCTTGAGCCTTTGAGCCTTCCTTTTTGCATTATTAATTGAGTTCTGTTCGACTTTAGCCATCTAAACATTAATGGCCTCGAACTGGTGCCTGATCCCCTCAAGATAATCCAGTATCTTCTGGCCATCAAGCGTAACTGAGGCGACACGAGGTGTTACGGGAGTGGTCTTACTTGGTCCTCCATCTCCATAGGGTGGTGGATCCTTCTTTGCTCCTTGTGGTGTGGCGTCCTTCTTGTGCTCAACCTCGTTGTCACCATTTTTGTTGTTTTTTGACATCCTTCTCCCTAAGATGTGAAAGAGTAGAGAATTGTCCCTCCTTCTAGCGCCAAATGTTGTTGGAGTAATTTCGTAACAACACGAATCAGAGGTGTGTCGGAATAGTAGAGCAATTTTGTATGTATGTGGCTATTTTTTTAGGGGGTTTAGGGTTTGTAAAAAATAGATGGGCTGGACTTGGGAGGTGTCTTGATTTGTCTCGTATATCGGATCCCTTTTGCCAACATGCCTGCGTACCAATTTATATTGGATCAAACTCACGCAGTTCTGTGAAATTGTGTTTATCCCTGAGAGACTTTAGGGATAAACTTTGTTAATGTGGAAAATTACAGATTTTATCTTTCATTATCTTGGCGTTGTGATATCTTCCTGATTTGAAGAATATCGTTTGGAGATATTTTCCGTAATTTGTTGATTGAGATTGATTCTTTCCTCGTTTCAGGAAGAGGATATTACTTAGTGGTTAAGAAATTAATTATTATTCTAAATTAATAATTATTAAACGGAGAAATTTGGACTATGCCAAAATGTGGCATAACAGTGGGCAAGAATTTTCAATGGACAGAAGAGTGTGAGGAGGCCATTCAGAATATCAAGAAACATTTGAGCACACCACCTTTATTGTCTAATCCAAAGCAAGGGGAGGTACTTGTGTTTTATTTAGCTGTATCCGAATATGCGGTGAGTGCGGTGCTAATTCGAGAGGAAGGTGAAGCTCAGCTTCCGGTATATTATATGAGCAAAAGGCTGGTGAGTGCAAAAACTCGGTACTTGAACATGGAAAAACTGGTGTATGCTCTAATCCTTGCTTCAAGGAAGCTTCGTCCTTACTTCCAGGCTCATAAGATTGAGATAAGAACAACCTATCCACTTAGACAAGTGTTGCATAAGCCAGAGACTTCAGGAAGGATGTTGAAATGGGATGTCGAGCTAGGTCAGTTCGATCGGGTCAAGAAGAATGCACAGATTCTGGGTTTGAGGTTTTGGAGAAAAAGAAAGACTATATTCTTAGAGGACTTTAGAAAAGTATTTGAAAATTAATAACCCAGTCTGTTCATGGCACACAGGAGAATATCCCTTGTTGAAAATATTGCTGATTGATGATCAGCCATACAAGGCCCTACTAAATCCTGTAAACTCTGAAACTCATTATAAGTTCTCTATCTGATCGACTTAGTACTAATGTGGTTTCCTTGTGTGTATCTTATTTTTGATCTGGTGCAGCCAAACACAGCAATCTTTCCTCTCCAGTTTGAGATACATCCTTAGGTATAGAGGAAAACCAGGTAAACATTAATTTTTGGTATAATTAAATGATTATTAAATACTGTATATCGCAACAATATCTTTGCGTTTGATACACTAGGTGCTAGCGGTGAACTAATTAAGATCTTAATTTGATGGGTATTTCTATGGCTAAAGATGTACCTACATATGTTCAAGAACATCCTTATGGACAGCCTGCAATATCTCCATCGCATCCTGAATGCCTGAATGGCATTACTACTCAAAGATTCTAGAATATGTTAATTAGGATGAAGAGTTTTAAGTTCTTCAACTAAAATTACCATAACATAGTTTCAGTCAAATATCAGAATTATATGTAAGTGCAAAATCTATTGGATTTCTATATGTGGTTTATGTTATTTTATACCAAATCTTAATAAATACTGGAAGAACTGCAATAGGAATGATCAAACATTAAAAATGGTGAAACATTATGTAAAATTAAATATGCTGGGAATATAAAATTCACTGTTACAATATTGTAACCCACAGAGAAATACCGTCACTACATCAAAAACGAAATACCGTCACTTAGTCTAGGCCTAAAGCAAAATATGTTTGCAACGAAGAACATATTATTATAATTATCCTTCAGGTGGAGGCATGTTCGGCTGGCTCTTCAGAACTGTTCCGATCAACAGACTAGGGACCAACTCTATTGCTGGTGTCTGCTCCAGCCCATGGTTGCATTTGGGATAAAGCTCCCAACCACAATCTGGTCAGAAAATGAGTGGCAACATTAAACTTAAAATTGATTACAAGGAAAAACTAACAAACATATGTCAAATTATATCAACCCAGTGATTTCAAAAAAAAAAAATTGACATAACTAAAGAAACTTTGTCTTTTACCCTTTGTTACATAATTATCTGGGATATATTGAGCTCGTCTTTTTAGCATGGACAAGAAGACAACCACAAGAGTGGGGAAGGCCTCAGGAAGCGGAGCAAAAAAAGAAGAAGAAACATGGTCTTATTGCACCCACCAAAACCAAATAGATAGTACACATTACATTTAACATGCAATCAGTAGTTTCAAAACAAAGAATGGTGCTTCAATCAGCTTAATTTTGAAAAGTGTATTGCATCTAAAACAAATTGAGCATGCTATAATCTTAGCATAACAATTCTATAACATCTAGCATGAGCCACTTTGACATTTCACAGATAATTTATTAGTACATAACCAAATTCTAATAGTTGAGCAAAGAGAAGATCTTACATGGACCGGGGTAGCTGCGACTAGCGGACCAGCTACCAGACCTCCTATTACATGACCGTCTGTAACTGAAAGTGAGACACTGAATCCACCTGTTCGGCATCTCACCCCGCCAGTTTCTGAGAGTACTATAGATGAACCATTTAAGGACACGAGTTCAAAATGACCCTGCAATATTGTGTTTAAAAGTGTAAACGAATGAGTAATCCCATTTAATAAGTAAATTGTTAGCAATATAAATGTAAAATGTTTGCAGATTCACCATAAAACTATGAACAGTATGTCAGGTAAACAAATTACAGATGCAACAAGGACATTAAAATCACAAGTGACACAATCACCCTGATCAGAACACGACATGTTTTCTATTATAGTATGTACATCAGCAAGGGTTGGGGTCCTGTACGTTTACTAGCCTATATATAAAATTTAAAAACTACCTACAAATTATAATACGGAAGATAAGAGTGAAACCTCGTAAACGATAACACCACCAGAAGAACCAAGCTGGCGAATTGTGGCAGTGGAAACAGTACCGTTAGCAGAAATAACAAAGATGCCCCTAGGTCCGTTTTGAACAACGGACATTATCTTTAAATTGATATCCTGAACAAAACAATACGATATTTAGTACAATTTAATAAAAAAATATTTAAAAAATTAAAGAGAATTAGTATGTATACCTCCCCAACATGAACATCAATTATATGAGCTTTAAAATCACGAACAGCTGTGTCTGTGAAAAACTCACATTGACAGACAAAATGCTTTTAGTTCCAATAATAATAACTTGAAAAAAATACAAACTTTCATTCCCATGAAGTCAGCAGTTAAAATCTGATCTGGTATCCACTCATTTTCATCTTTACCATAACAAAAACATACACATTTAACAACATAATACATTCAGAGAAAATGTTACCAAAAAGCCCTAATTCTTTTTCACAAAAAAATCTATTAGTATTTTTAAAACAACCAACAAAATAAATCTGATAAATTAACCCTCAAAAAATAATTTAGAAAACCAAGAAAAAAAATGAAGAAAAAGAAAAAGAAGTGAGGTTATATGCAAAGAATTGAATGAGTGAAAAGTACTCACCCCTGGGTCCTGTTAGCATATGCAAGTTTCCAGAACCCCGGGGGCGTCCACGGCCACGCCCCTGAGTCCAAAAGGTGAATGCAGGCGGTGTTTCCAAAGCAACCTGTGGCACCTGCGGTGAAACAACAGTACTTATCACTTGCGGTGAAACTATAGCACTCATCAGCGGCAGAGATGCAACCGGCAATGATGCAACAGCACCCATCACCGGGGGTGAAGATACAGCGCTCATCACCGCCCGTGAAGCAACAGCACTCCCCTGAGGCACCACCAAATTCCCTGCCGCATCAGACTTTCTAGGCCTCCCTCTCTTTTTTATTGCCAGCTCACCACTTCGACTTACATTCACTGAAGGTGGCGCCACGTTGGCAGATGCATGAATCACAGGCACCATGTTCATGTCAAGTGTAGCCTTCCCCTTCTCCGCCATTTTTTTACTTCAAGGGTGTGTGTGTGTGTGTTTTTTTTTCTTTTCTTTCTCTGGTGTGGGTGTGTATGTAACTCTGTATATGTTGAGGACTTATGTTGTGGACTTGAGTATATATAGGGGTTTGCTTTAGTCTGACAGGAGGAGTTTGCAAGGGTAGACTTCCCTCCATTAAATGACCCCGGTATCCTACCCACTACCAATATAATAAAAAGTATTCACTTTTATTTTTACTTTAATTATATTTATTATTTATGTTTTTAATCCATATTTCTCTAATAATATTTTTCTATATATTATTTCTTATTTTCTTATCTTTCAAAACTTATTTTCTAATTATGATCGTTTTGCTTGTCGAAAGAAATAAACATATTAAAAATATTATCTTGCGTACCCATTTAGTAATTTTTCATACTTCAATTGATATTGAGAAAATTCAATATTTCATAATATTAATAATTAGTTAAGTGTAAATATATGTCATAATATTTTTAATTGATTTCAAACAGAAAAATTACTTTTTGTACTTATCTGTAAATTTTCTAAATACATTAAATAGGCGATATGACTTTTAACATATACGTTTCTATATTCCTAACCGAAATCATACTTTGTCGTTTGTATATTAATTTCATTTGTTATATAATATGGATCAAAATCCGGTCTATATTCATCTACAGATGTAAAATTAATTAAATGCATGTATCCAACAACGAATTTTTGCTAGTAATTTCTTTTCATGACTAGTATAAAATCTTTTTAAATTTATAAACTTTTAGAGATATAAGATGGTTGGTCGGTTACAAATTCACATATTTAAGTTGACTTGCAAATAGATATGACATGAAAATAATCACTGAATTTTTTCCCACTATACACCTTTGATTATATAAAAAAGTATATTGAGATTTAAAAAAAGTTATTATATTTCTCAGAAATATTAATATAACAAGTAATATTGTAAATCAATTTTATTACGAGATAGAATGGCAATAACTCAAAATTTTCGTTCTTTAAATATATATTTTCTTAGAGTTTTAATGATGTCTAATTTTACGTAACAAAACTTAGTTGTTTTAACAAAAAAAATATAATCGGAACGTCATATATTTGTGTGCAGGGCGGAAAATTGAGGATTTTTTTGGATACAGAACGGAGACCGGGGACAAATATATGAAAATTTTGGGGATCGGGGCGGGGTCGAGGATTAGGGTCTCCTACCACGGTCGTCGATCCCCGCTTCCCGAACCCTATTTTTTAAAAGAATAATTATTTTTTATTTTTTATATGTATATTAAATAAATTATCAAGAATATATAAATGTAATGTTATAATTTTGAATTTTTTATCCACTTTAGAATTTAAAAATTACATATTATGATATAATTTAATAACAATAAAATTATTTTTACCTATTACTAATAGTATATGTAAAATTTAATTCAAATTAAGATTTAAAATATTATTTTAAAATATAAATATAAATAAATATTATGATTTATCATATTAATTTATATTATAAAACATTATTCGTAATTTACAAATTTTTTTAGAAACAAATAAAAAAATTCCTCGATTTCCCACGGAGATCCCCATTCCCCGTTCGGGACGGGGGGATTGGGGAGTGGAATAATCCCCGTTCGAGAATCGGGGAGGGTTTGGAGACGGGTTTCAGGGTCGGGGATCGGGGCGAGGATAGCACTCCCCGGCCTCGAAATGACCCGACGCCCATCCCTAATTGAACCAGGTATAAATTGATAATAGATCGTTCAACATCCAAGTGGCACAAATTATTTTTTTTTGATAATAAACTTAATTTTATAAATAACAAAGAGAATCAAATATCCCCTCCGACTCTACTAAGGAGTCGATTCATAAGTACAAGACTAACAACCACGAGCTAAATGCTCAACGTTCACGGACTTTTAACAACACCCTTAAACTATCAACAAAAAGATAAATAAATAAAAAACACCATATCACCCAGGTTTCTCACGAGGAGGAATCACTTAGAAGCATGCCTTCACTGAATCTTAATCTTGGTTAAAGTGGCTACCATATAGGTTAACCTTGTACTCCACCAAGGCAGTGTGTTCAGCCTGTCTAACCTCCGCCTCAGGCCCCTGCAAAAGAACAAGAGGAACCATCTTAAGAGCATCACAAATGTCCTTACTATTGTCATATTTTCAACCATCACTATTATGTTGTATTTGTTGGGTGTTATACTGAACTATTCGTTTGAAGTATATAACATTGTCCATTTTATTGAGAATCTTGATTGCATATTATTACATTGTTTGTTTATTATATATTGTGGATAATCTAGTATCAAATGGGATAACAGAAGATTAGATTATTAGTGTCTGTATATAATATAATAAAGGTTCACAATCTAAGTGGTACTAGACAAACCACTGGAATGACTGAAGTATTATTTGGGAATAGTTTATCTTGACTATTGAATAATACTTGTATACTTTGTGTATATTGAACAGGATCAAAATATTAGAATTGTTCTTTTATTCTGACAGTTAAGAAGAACTAAGATTCTATGATATTATTATTGTTTAGGTTCTTAATCCGGATGTAGTGATTGACACTTGTATGCAATGCACATGCTTTGATTCATATAAGATGTAATTAATTATTAATTACAATATTATGTATTGAGCAATGACATTGCATGCAGAGTGGGATATTAATTACAGAAGAAATCCATGTCCTGATAATATTCGGGTTGATGATATCCTCTTGAAAGCTCATAAAGATAATTATGTGAAGCCCTGCAGGCAGATTAATTTCTCACATAATTATAAGGTTGAGTGGATGATCAAGGATAAATAAGATATTAATTAAATTAATTGTCAGTGATTAATTTAATTAATGGACATGCAATATCTTAAACATGGGGAATTTAATAAGCAAATAATATAGGAGCCGAATTAAATAATAAAAGAATTGCTGATTAGGAACGGTAGTGCAAATATTAATTCTTTAGTGGATTGAATTAATATTTAATGACATTGGGCTTGACCCGGAATGTCATTGGAAGGCCCGACCTAATTGTCCATGATCCCTACTGAAGACTATATATATTCTCGTTCTCCTTAAAGCTGAAAAAAAATATACAACAGAAATCGAAATTGAGACCTAGGGGCAGCCGCACGCAGCTAGGGTTTTGGAATTTCGAGGCTTTGAGGAGAGGAATCTTTGGGAGATCGAAGGCCATACTTCGCTTAAAGGGAATCAAGGAATTTAGTCGAAGACGTGGAATTGAATCGCTTGCGCCGTAGCGATTAAGGTTAATCTTCTTTTCGAACTCTTTAATTAATATCATAAAACGCAGTACCGTGATTTATATGTTCCAACAATTGGCATCAAGAGCCTGGTTCTAGGGTTCTGCGTTTTATGCTATGATGTTCATGTCGTAATTATATATGCATGTATATAGTGGTTGCTCGTATGTATTTTGTGATGCAGGTTGCTACCCACTATTATGGCCATGTTTTTATAATTGTATGATTGGATCCCACATGGTTTATCGTGGTTATTGTATTTGCGATTGTTAATCACGAGGGTTGATCGTGTGTATGTTTTCTTGATTTCTGTTATAAAATTGTAATCAAGTAATTCGATTTGTATTCGAGTTAGATTATGATATATTGTAATAGAATAGGTCATTTTTGTTTGTATGTATTTATTTTATCAACGGAGTTGCAAGAGAAGAAGTGCTTCCGCTGCTACTTGCTGGTTTCTGAGGAGTTTCGCTAATTTTGCGTACTGTGTCCGAATTTTCCCGAAAATACCTTTTCGGAAAGGGAAATGGGCGTCTGAACAAAACAGACAAAGTCACTCGCGTGGATATAAGGCGTTTGACGTCGTTTACAGCCTCAAAACAGTGATTTGTTGTTTTCAGAAATTCAAGTTCGATCCGCACTGCTGTGTTTTGGATTAAAATTTGGATGAGGCCATAATAGTGGATGGTTTATTAATATGTTTTACATATTTATTATCCACTTGTTTTGATTATTGCTATTATACGTGCCTTATATGTATTTCATGCCATGTGATACTAACCTTAGTATTCTAGAACGACATGGACATAGGGACGTTTATTATGCTTAATCATGATGTGTATCTTGCTATGTTATACGTGGTTTGTATTGTTCTTTGTGATACATGTGGACTTCGAAGAAATAACATAGGACGATGCATCTAGATTAAAATCCTCACAAGTAAAATACTAAGTGGGAGGGGGGTTTAATTTCATATTAAGTCCCATAGTCATCCATTATTGTTTGTATGTAATTTAACACTAAGACAATTATGAATTGTATATATGTCACCCATCGTGGCGTATGATTTATGGTGTCTGGTAGTGTTAAGGATATTACTAGAACAAACTTCTGAAATTAATCACGAATATTGAAAGGTAAGATCACCCCAACGTGACATACCAAGTTTCATAGAATTCGAGAAACTAATTGGACACTCCTTGATTGATGTTGATAATGGATATTTCTGACTAGGTTGTTGGGTATTAAGCAAGACCGATGTGACTTCTCCAAAAATATCTGGTATTTATCCATTGATACATCAAACGGAAAGGTCTGATTTAAGGGATCAATTTAAGATTTAAATAATGGTATACACTTAGCTATGAAAGGTAGTAAGAGATCACCCTAACGTGGCATACTATTTAGTAATAGGACTGAAGTAACATTTAAACAAATATAGGTGGTATATATGTCACCCATCGTGGCGTACCAGATACTTATGGTGTTTAAGTGTTAGTACATTAATCTTAATTAATAGTTAGAGGAGTCTATAGGTAATAAGTAATGAACACTCAGATGGCCGAAGGAACACCTGTAAGGGACCATGTTCTTTTAATGATGTCTCATATAAATGAACTGGAGGTCCTTGGTGCTGAGATTGATGCAGAAACGCAAATAGATATCATCTTTATGAGTTTGACCAAAGGCTTTGAGCAGTTCCGCTTGAGTTACAACATGAACAAGAGGGCGTATAGTCTTGCGGAACTTCTGACAGAGCTTCAGGCAGCTGAAGGATTGTTTCAGCAGAATGTTCAAGTGAATGTGGATGAGAAAGGTTCTTCTTCTAAACCGAAAGGTAAGAAGAAGAAAAAAAAGGCTCAGGAACATAAAGTTGTGAAACCATTGGGAGTTCAGAATGCTGTGAAGAAGCCTAAGGGCAAGTGCTTCAGGTGCAAGCAGTCGGGTCACTGGAAACAGGATTGTCCTCTTTCTAAGAAAAACAAAACTGGTATGTCTCTTTCTCTAATTACGAAAACATATATAGCGGCTATATCTACGAGAACTTGGTGTGTAGATACAGGAGCCACTGACCATGTTTGTAATTATATGCTGGGGTTCCAGCAATCTAGAATGCTTAGAGATGGCGAGATATATGTGTTCATGGGTGATGCTAAGAAAGTAGCAATATTTGCAGTGGGAGACGTTATTTTATCTTTTGGTTGCAATAAGATTTTAGTTTTGAACAATTGTCTTTATGTACCTTCTTTTAGAAGGAATTTGATTTCAGTTTCTAAACTTGCTTTGGATGGTTATAATGTTTGTTTGGATCGTAATGTTTCTATTATGATGAATAAACAAGTTATATGTTCTAGTACGTTGCAAGATAATTTGTACATTATTAATCCTAGACAACCTCAACCTGCACTGCGACTGCAACATAGGGTATTAAATAACACATCTTTTATCACTAATAAAAGAAAGAAACCTTCTAGTTTGAACCGAACACTTCTTTGGCACTTAAGATTAGGTCATATTAACTTGAGGAGGATTCAAAGACTAGTAGTAGACGGGCCTTTAAGCTCATTGGCAGTGGAGCCATTTCCAGTATGTGAATCCTGCTTGGAAGGTTAAATGACTAACAGGCCTTTTAAGGCAAATGGGAATAGAGCTAAAGAAGTGTTAGAGTTGGTTTATACTGATTTATGTGAACCTATGAATATCCAAGCAAGAGGTGGTTATGAGTATTTCGTCACTTTCATTGACGATTATTCAATATATGGGTACATTTACTTGTTGCGCCGTAAGTCTGAGTGCTTTGATAAATTCAAAGAGTACAAAGCTAAAACGGAGAAATGACTTGGTAAAAGTATCAAGTCACTACGATCAGATCGTGGTGGCGAATACCTGCTTGGAGAATTTAGGGAATATTTATCAGAACATGGGATCACATCCCAGTTGTTTGCACCTGGCACACCTCAGTAGAATGGTGTAGCAGAGAGAAGGAACCGGACTCTGTTGGAGAGTGTTAGATCAATGATGAGTTATTCGGATTTACCCAAGTCGTTTTAGGGACATGCTTTAGAAACAGCGGCTTACCTTCTGAACCTAGTACCTTCTAAATCGGTTCCTAAGACTCTGATAGAATTGTGGACTGGTGACAAGCCAAGTCTAAGACACATTCGGATTTGGGGTTGTCCAACACATGTGCTGAACAAGAACACGACTAAGTTAGATTCTCGTACAAAAGTGAGGCTGTTTGTGGGCTATACTATGGGAACGAAAGGCTATTTGTTTTGTAGTCCTATGGATCGAGATGTCATTGTTAGCACAAATGCTAGATTCTTAGAGGAAGACTATATAATGAACCACAAACCCATGAGTACTATTGTTTTAGAGGAATTAGTGGAATTAGTGGGAGGAACAGATAATCCTAATATGCCGATAATTTAAGTAAAACAACCACAAGTAAATGCACAACCTATCATTAATACCGCACCAGTGCTTCGTCGTAGTGGGAGGGTTGTTCAACAACCTGAGAGATTCATGTTTTTGGGAGAGTCTTCAGACTTAGTCTCTTGTGAAAATGATGAGGATCCCAGGACATACGAAGAAGCACTACAAGATAAGGATTCAGATCTATGGCATAAGGCTATGCAATCTAAGATGGAATCTATGTATTCCAATCAAGTCTGGGAGCTCGTGGAACCACCCAAAGGTGTAAAACCCATTGGATGTAAGTGGATCTACAAGAGAAAAAGAGGATCTGATAAAAAGGTGAAAGCCTGGATGGCAAGACTTGTTGTGAAAGGGTATACTCAGAAAGAAGGGATCAATTATGAGGAAACCTTTTCGCCGGTAGTTATGCTTAAGTCAATCCGGATTCTTTTCTCTATAGCAGCTCATCTCGATTATGAGATTTGGCAAATGGATGTCAAGACAGCTTTCCTTAATGGAAGTCTTGAGGAAACCATCTATATGTAGCAACCAGAGGGATTCATTAAGGAAGGCCAAGAACATCTAGTGTGTAAGCTTAAGAAGTCTATTTATGGACTGAAACAAGCTTTCAGGTATTGGAACATTCGTTTTGATCAGGCAGTCCAGTCATATGGATATGATCAGAGTCCAAGCGAAGCGTGTGTGTATAGGAAGAGTGAGGGAAATGTAGTGGTTTTTCTAGTGCTATATGTAGATGACATTTTACTCATTGGAAACAATGTAGAGATGTTGTCATCAATTAAGGCATGGTTGTTCAAACAATTTGAAATGAAGGACTTAGGTGAAACCACATACATCCTTGGGATCAAAGTAATAAGGAATCGCAAGAAAAGGAAGTTGGCTTTATCTCAAGAACCTTACATTGATGAGGTATTGGCTCGTTTTAACATGTAGGACTCTAATAAGGGTAAATTACCTTTCAGACATGGAGTATATGTTAATTTACAAAGGACTAAGAAGTATATGTTAATTTACAAGGCCTCGGACTTGTTGCTCGTGGGATATACCGATTCAGATTTCCAGACATATAGGGATAAGAGGAAGTCAACCTCGGGGTGTGTTTTTACTTTAGGAGGTGGAGCTGTAATATGGAGGAGTGTGAAGCAGAAATGCATCGCAGACTCAACCATGGAAGCCGAATACGTGGCAGCCTCTGAGGCAGCCAAAAAGGCAGTATGGTTCAGGAACTTCCTGTTGGATTTGGATGTAGTTCCTGATTTGCCACAGCATATCACAATTTATTGTGACAACAGTGGTGATGTTGCAAATACAAAGGAACCACGAGAACATAAGGCAGCAAAACACATCGAGCGTAAGTATCACCTCATACGACAGTTCGTTAAGCGAGGAGATATCGTTGTGACCGATATAACATCAAAGGACAACCGAGCAGATCCTTTCACGAAGTGCTTACCAGCTAAGTCTTTTGAGGAACACGTGGAGGCGATAGGAGTCAGATGTCTAGTCACATAGTAGTTATTTAAACTGGTAGTGGATTGATTATAATAAACACTGATATACTCAAAGAATAGCTTGAGTACAAGTGGGAGATTGTTGGGTGTTATACTGAACTATTCGTTTGAAGTATATATATTATTACATTGTCATTTTATTATATATTGTGGATAATCTATTATCAAATGGGATAACAGAAGATTAGATTATCAGTGTCTGTATATAATATAATAAAGGTTCACAATCTAAGTGGTACTAGACAAACCACTGGAATGACTGAAGTATTATTTGGGAATAGTTTATCTTGACTATTGAATAATACTTGTATACTTTGTGTATATTGAACATGATCAAAATATTAGCATTGTTCTTTTATTCTGACAGTTAAGAAGAACTAAGATTCTATGTTATTATTATTGTTTAGGTTCTTAATCCGGATGTAGTGATTGACACTTGTATGCAATGCACATTCTTTGATTCATATAAGATGTAATTAATTATTAATTACAATATTATGTATTAAGCGATGACATTGCATGCAGAGTGGGATATTAATTACAGAAGGAATCCATGTCCTGATAATATTCGTGTTGATGATGTCCTCTTGAAAGCTCATAAAGATAATTATGTGAAGCCCTGCAGGCAGATTAATTTCTTACATAATGTTAAGGTTGAGTGGATGATCAAGGATAAATAAGATGTTAATTAAATTAATTGTCAGTGATTAATTTAATTAATGGACATGCGATATCTTAAACGTGGGTAATTTAATAAGCAAATAATATAGGAGCTGGATTAAATAATAAAAGAATTGCGGTATTAGGAACGGTAGTGCAAATTTTAATTCTTTAATGGATTGAATTAATATTTAATGACATTGGGCTTGACCCGGAATGTCATTGGAAGGCCCGACCTAATTGTCCATGATCCCTACTGAAGCCTATATATATTCTCGTTCTCCTTAAAGCTGGAAAAAAAATATACAACAGAAATCGAAATTGAGACCTAGGGGCAGCCGCACGCAGCTAGGGTTTTGGAATTTCGAGGCTTTGAGGAGAGGAAACTTTGGGAGATCGAAGGCCACACTTCGCTCAAAGGGAATCAAGGAATTCAGTAGAAGACGTGGAATTGAATCGCTTGCGCCGTAGCGATTAAGGTTAATCTTCTTTTCGAACTTTTTAATTTATATCATAAAATGCAGCACCGTGATTTATATGTTCCAACAGTATTTGGGCTGCTAGAGCGGCTTCCTTAGCAGTTCTCCTCTTTAGAATATAAGCATCACTAAACTTGCAAAACTGGATTAGGTAAATTCATAGCACGAGGCTTCTTGAATGCCTCAAGGAAAGAACCCCTTTTTGTAACATCTAACTGTGGAGCAAATGCAGCTCCAGACCCAACTCGAATACCTTTATGTGGTTCCAATAGGCGAGACTCAACAACCCCGTCATCCAATATTTTGTCTCTCTCATCATCTCCACTAACCTCTGGTGAAGATTCATTACGATATAACAGCTTGTAGAACTCCCAATAGAAAGAGATTTCATCAACAAAGGTTTTCTTTTGTAATAAACAAACCCACAGATATCTCCTTAAGATTTCTAGAAGCATTCCAACGATGAAAAACTACATACATGATTCATATGCATAGATTTTCAAGATACCGAACCTACTTCCAAACAAACCCATCTCAAAACCAAATTTGTGTCTGAAATTCAAAGAACCAAGTAAGAAATAACAAGGCAAATCAAGATACCATTCCCACAAAATAAGAACTGAGTCTACTAAATTAATCAACCTAGCTATTAGCTTATTACAACTCAGTGAAAACATATATGTCAAATCCAAAAATACCAATACTTAGACCAAAAACATTCTCGGACAAATACATTCCAGAATCATTTTTGTGTTTAAAATTTGGAGAACCAAGCATGAAAAAACATGGTACCTCATAGTCTATGAGTAATGAATTTTGTCATTTTTAGGTCAAATCACCACTCAATAGAAGGAGAAGAGCACCCTTTGGTTCTTGAGTAACAACCTCCAAAATCACGACAGCGGAGCGTCGTACATGATCCTAGTTAGATACGTCAATATCCATGGATTTGCAAGTATCCCGAACATTAACAGCTTGATTTTTGCGAAGAGATTTCAATTCAAGAGGTTTACTGGGAGAAACCACCTTGAGAGAAATAAGATCAGGGCGCAAAACCCGAGTGTGGCGTGAGAGTTCGGGAAATAGATTGAAGGATCATTATGAGAAGGCGAGTGGGTGGAAGAGTGAAAAAAGTAGTAAGAGAATGAGTAGAGTGGGAACTGAAAAGTAGTCCGACAATTGTAGATATAGGGTTTGTGTTTAGGGGAAGTGGAAGAGAGAGTTTTAAGGCGACTCTCAATTGTAGTGATTTTGTAACTGACACAATTGGTTAGTCAATCAGTCAATCAATTCAACTTATAACATGCATGATACTTAACACACTTGGGTCGACCTACAAATAAATCTACGTCCAGATCACAATAGTATATGACCATCTCGTGTGTGAAATCCAATAAATCATAACCCAGCCTAGTTGGTCACTCGATCATCACCAAGAAGACTATGTTTAAAAGTGAAAGACGTTATCAATGCCAATCAAAACAATAACATGAAAAACTGAGTGAATAATTGAACATGTAACAATGAGTGGCATCTACGGCCAGTTGTAAGGTTAACATTAGACGTTTATCAGCATGTATATAAATAAAGGTGTGCATAGTGCGGTTTGGTGCAGTTTCGAGTATTAACCGTCGCCAAAATGAATAATGCAGTTAGGTTAATTACTATTAACCGATAACAAACCGTTGAAAGCGATTTATCGGTTTCGGTTAGCCACTTGTTGAATTCGATTTTTCATATTAATGTTTTTTTTATTAAATGTCATAATATTATAAAAAAAACTTATACCTTTAGTAATAATTTTGAAAATTGGGAAAAAAATTTAGAAAGCCAAATAAATAATAACCTTGTGTACATAAAAAAAAATTAATGAATGATAAATAAAAAACACTTAAAATTCATATATTTCTCATATGTGCGCATTAGCGATCTGCAACAAAAAAGGAAAGTGAGATAAACAAACTAAATAAAGTGAAACAAAATACTTTCAAAAGAAATGCAATTCGGAATAGATTTTTATAGTAATATTTGATAAGTCATACTAATATATGTATTAATATTGATATATACAACATGGGAGAATAATTAAGCAAAATTACTAAACCAGGCAAGAAGCCGGTATGCATATGATGCAGGGGGGGTGAGGAGAGGGACAACACAGTTGAATGTACAGTTTGAATATTAAAACCTGTTTACTGAAAACATATATCACATATATATTATTGGAAGTTACTTACTATATACAAGATGAACATACAATACAAGAGAACTAGAAGAGAAGAAAAACTTACTAAGCAGTTTGCATCCTGCCTTGAACATACCAATGAAGCTCATATATATAGAGCAAAACACACGGGAAAGGAATAGCCTTTCAATTATTACAAAGTAAAAGTGAAAACATTTTACTTAAGTAAAAGCAAAAGTAAAAGTGATTTACTAGGGTAAAAGGAAAAAGTAAAAGTAATTTACTTAGGTAACTTGTTGGTTGACTGTTGTTTGATTTTTTTTACCGTAAATTCTGACTGATGAATAGTAAAAAAGTTTTTACTATTCATGCATATTAAAATCTGATTTATGATTTATGCATATGGGTCTTGAGTATCTTGTAAGTCTGCACTGCTGTATGGAGTTGTGACTGATTGTTGACTGGAGTTTTGACTAGCTTCTATGGAATTATCATCAGAAGCTTCTTCTTTGAGGCTGCCAGACCTTTCTTGGATTGCTCTCAATAGAGTAATTAATTTCGAAGCTGATAACTTGTTGATTGTAGAAATATCTAAAGAGGATGAAGGTCCATCGGATAGTTTCTTTTCCTGGATTACAGGCTTGGGTTTTTACTTCTGGGAATTCTTTTTGAACTTGACTGACTATTCTGTTGATGTCAAATTTTTCCCACCATTTGACATAATGAACTCTGGCAACACAACTATGTCCGTCGTGTTGAGTTACTAAAGCTCTATGACTTCCTACTTTATGAACTGTTGTTGTGTCTTGAATAGGGGTGGCTATCTTGTATTGCCACTTCAAAATCCAAGGGACTTTGTATTTACTGAAGAAATGGAGAACTTCATATCCTGCATAGTCAGGATTTTTATTGGTCCTAACTTTACTGAAATACTCTATTTGTTGTAAAAGTATATCTGGAATGATGGCTCTTAAAGGACCGTAGGTGTTCCACCAGTCTGTGAACCAGAATGGTATTGGACTTTTGAAATATTTGTCAAACTGTATGAACCATGAATGACTAAATGATTGGTTTTGATATAGGAATACTTTTTCCCATGCATCTATATAAACATAATAAAAAAAATATTGGGGTGGATTACTGGTGGTTAGTAAGTGAAGATCAGATGGGTGACTATGCCATTTATATTGAGAAATTATTTGCTTAATGTTGATAGAATGGTAAAGAACTTTGGATTCATCCCTTCTATCCAGAATTGGTTTTATAGTTACTGAGTCTGTTTGAAATAAAATATCTTTGTAGTATGACAAAGATTTGTATGGGGCTGAAGGAGCAAAATGCCATCCTGGGGAAAAGAATTGTGCTGCTAGTTTGACTGGGTTGTTACTGGGTTTCAAAAAATGTTCTATGAAAAATAAATTATACTCAGATCTTTGAGTATATTCGTTGACTGCTTTACCAGAGATATCAAATGGGATAACTGGTTTATTGACAACAATTGGTTTACTTGTATCCGAAAAGGGATCAATAACTGGGGGTTTACTGGCAAGGACAGTATTGTATGGTTTAGGGATCTGGCCTAAAACCTGGTATCTATTGACTATGTTTATTGATTGGATTGGAATAACTGGATGGGAAATTATGATTCCTTTAAGTTTACTATTATAGGCTTTCCCGCGAGAGCTGCTTCCTCCTCGACCACTATCAGGGTTACCTCTGACACTCATTTCTCACTCCTGTTTGTAGAAATTCTCTAGTTAGAAAATCCGGGATAGAGTTTTCGCTTCCTTTAATATATTCTATATCAAAATCAAATATGCTTAATAATGTTTGCCATCTAGCAAAAATCTGTTTTGATGCAATGTTTTGAACATCTTTTTCTAAAATATATTTTGCTGACTGACAATCAATTCTAACCAAAAACTTTTGATTTAAAAGTTCATGCTGAAATTTATTCATACACAAAACTAATCTTAAAATTTCCTTTTTAATGGTTGAATAATTTTGTTGGGTAGTATCCCAAGCTCCTGAATGAAAACAAACAATTTCTTCATGAGAAGAGGGATTTAAATTTTGTTTGAGAATTCCTCCAAATCCAACTTCGGAGGCATCAGTGTCTACAATTTTGAATGCAGAAGGATTGGCTATACCAAGACAGGGAAGTGTCTTGACATATTTTTTAATATCTTGGACAATTGAAGTATGAATAGAAGTCCAAGGTGGGGGATTACTCTGTAACCGTTCAAACAATGGTTTACATTGCTTCCTAAGATCTTTATAGAATTCTCCTATATAGTTAAGAGATCCAAAAAATCTTTGGAGTTGGGTTTTATCAAGTATTTCATCAGGAAATTTACTGACAAACTCAATGGCTCTATCTATTGGTTTAATTTTACCATACTGAATGGTATGACCTAAAAATCTTACTTTTGTTTGAAATAATGAACATTTACTAGGTGAAAGAACTAATCCATTGGTTTTGACTGTTTTGAAAAAAGAATTTAAATGTTTTCAATGTTCTTCAATTGAATTGGAATAAATAAGAACATCGTCAATATAAACAATTTCAAAATGACTAAATGGGTTGAATATATTGTTCATAATATTCTGAAATTCACTAGGGCCATTCTTAAGTCCAAATGGAAACACATTCCATTCATAATGTCCAAAGGGAGTAGTAAAGGCAGTTTTATACATATCTTCATTACTATTGATTTGGATTTGCCAAAATCCAGTTTTTAGATCAAATTTACTGAATATAACTGCTTGGTTTAATCTATTTATTAAATATTTTTTATTAGGTAAAGGATATCGAATCCATTCAAGTACTTTGTTTAATGGTTTATAGTTAATTACTAATCTTGGTACTCCTCTTTTTTCTCAGCACTTTTATTGACATAAAAGGCTGCACATGACCAAGGTGATTTACTATTTCTAATTAATCCTTTACTTAGTAATTCGTCAATTTCTTTTTTGCAATATTTTAACTATTCGTGGTTCATTTGAATAGGTCTAGATTTTGTTGGAATTAAATATTCTTTAAATTCCTTTGCATAAGGTAAATTAAATATATGTTTCTTCCTATGCCAAAAGGCATGAGGAATATCTGAACATATTTCTTTTAATAAAGTTTTATTGAATTGTTTAATCTTATTTCGGAGTTTATCATCTGTTAATTGTTCTTCAATTCTTTTATATTTAATTTCATTTTTTAAATGTCTTAAATGACTCTTTTTATTATCTACTTATATATGTATATATATATATATATATATATATATATATATATATATATTAAAGGTCGTCTATGGACAATTTGAGCCAATAAAATGGCTGTTAAATGATAATTTTGCCCTTATTTATTGAAATATTACAAACTTGTCATCCCTCTATCATTTATGTAAAAATAAAAGAATTACTTTGCTATTAGGAATAGAACCTCTGACCTCCTCTTGGAAAACTCATGTTATAACCATTGTGCTACATTTAGTTTTGGGTTTAACTTAAAAATCTTATTTGATAAGCTACATCACCTCTTTTTGTCCTATTTTTTTTGTTTAAGTAAAATGTTGGGTTATATTATTTATATAAATTGATTTTTTTAGTTCAAAATCTTAATGTATAATTATATTTTATCTACTTTGTATATATTAAAAGCCAACTAAGGACAAAAAAAAGTAAGAAAATGGCTATAAATTTATTATTTTACTCTTATATTTTTAAAAATTACAGAAATGCCAACCCTTTATTATTTAAGCTAAAGTAGATTAGATTTGTGTGAACATTGATAATCGTATTCCAAACCTTCTCGTATAATTTCATCTAATGGCCAAGTGCGTAACATTGAGTTTGAGTTTATTATAAAAATATTATTAGATAAACTACACTCTCATCATTTTTTTTTTTTTTAATTTTTGAGCAAATAACATGTTGTTTTATATTATTTATAAAAACATGTTTATTCAATTTTTTTAATTTTGCCTTTTTAGTAAGTTAAATGTTAGTTCATATTATTTATATAGCTCCATTTTTCAAATTTTCGTTATTCTACATATAATTATGTATTAAATTATATTTATAAATTCTTATTTCACTTGTATTTTTGAATTATATATTATTTATACTGTAAATTTTTATATGATTTATACTTTATATAGGTTATTTAGGTATTGACACACAAATATAATATAATTTAGAATATATTTAAACTTAGTATTGTAAAAAGTGTGAATCAGAGTTAGGGGTGTTTATGGGTTGTATTTGCCGAGTTGAAAGCATTTTTGCAATCCGACCCAATTAAATCGGTTTGAAAAAATTTCATCTCACCACACAAAATTTTAATTCTTGACCCAACTCTTAATCGTACATCGATTTGGGTCAGGTTGAGTCGGTTTAATTGGCTTAAATTATATATATATATTGAAATATTATGTAATATCTTTCGAAAATCTAAGTGAAACGAAAATAACAATGTTCATCATATTATATATATATATATATATATATATATATATATATACACACACACACACATACATACATACATACATACATACATACATACATACATACATACATAACAATATATATAATGTTCAACAAAAATCGAGTTTAAAAGCAGTTTTTAAAAAATCAATCAAAAGTCGGGCGAGACAGAATTAATCGGTCGAGACGGTAAAAAATCGGTTTTAATCGGTCAAAATTGAAAAAAAAATATTTTTTTTTAAAAAGAAGTTACTTTTTTTAAAAAAAATAAAAAATATATTTATAATTATATGGGTATGAGCTATTGATTTATTGACTAAATCTTTAATATACATTTGTTCTTTCAAATTGAATTACTCTTTCCGTTCATGTACAGGTATGGAGTAATGATATGCGATTCTTTTATGTAAATATTAACACTTAAATATCAAATATTGGACGAAGGATAGATGTTTAATAAATCTGATTAATCACCTATTATCCGAGTAATCATTACAAGGTAACTTTACTGACTAATGCTGATTTCTATCTTTAAGAACATTGTAAAATACGTATAAATTAGGATTTTAGTACTAATGTTTTAGTTTGATTAATATTATAATTTTAGTAATGTAAATTAAGTTGTAAATCGTGTGCATATGCACAAAATGTAAGCACATCTATAATCGAAAGTACGATATATCATATATAATGTATAGTTGTATATAATTTGTATATATGTGCACGTGTGTGTGTATAAATATTATTGAACAAAATTTGTAACTTAAATCGGGTTGGGTAGGGTCAGCCGAAAAAATATAAAACTCATACCCAACCTATTTAAATTGGTAGGGTAGGCTTGGCTTGGTCGGTCGAAAACAGAGCGAGCGGGTTGGTTCAGTTTGATCAGGTTGGTAAATCATGAACAATCGTAATTGGAGTAATCTGTGGATGTATTAATTATGGATTAAATCGAATAATTAGATATTATTATAATGATTAGTGGGGATCAATTTAATATTTTCTATATATATATATATATATATATATATATATATTGTGTACTAATTTTAATTATATGTACATTATCACATAATTTAAATTTATTTAAAAACATATTATGATTGAAATAAATAAAATTTATAGATTTAAATTTTTGATTAGTGATCAAGTTGTGAGATAAAATTAAGAGAATTCATGATTTGACTGTCTAAAATAAAAACTACGTATACAAAAAAATGTTGTTATTATTTTTTATTCAAATTTCAACCTTTTAATTTTGGAACTTTTACCTATAAATTTCCTAAAATTTACAAATCAGACCAATATTGGAAGGATTAGACTAAATTTTATGACCTCTTCGCTAGCTTTTATCAAAACCGATTTTAACATAATCAAAACGATTAGTTACCGTCTAATGATTATCGGGATTATTAAACACCAACTTTTATAACATAGATTATACATTAAAATATAATTGAGTATGGATAAAAAATAAATTGTTTAATTATTTTTATTATATTCAATTGTTGAATTTGATAAAAATTCATTATACATCACTTAAAACTAAATATATATTTTGGTAATTAAAAATAATCATTTGATCTGTATCTTTTAGAAATTAATCCAAATTTTATGAAATTAAAAAATATTTAAAAAATACTAAACAAATATAAGGTAAATTCGAAATATTATCTCTTACCACATTTCTAATTAAAAAAATTATTTCAATATATATACATGTTCTTGTGAGAAATTATTCGAGTGTATAAATAGACACGTGCCTCGCACGGGCTTTTACACTAGTTTAATATTGTAAGAGTTTTAGTAACTGATTGTTCTTGAATAGTTTTTAAATCTTTTTCCTCTAGTTCTAGGATAAAATTAAATGTTACTGTTTGACCTAAATGTTTACTGACTAATCATTTAGTTGAAGTTGTAAAAGGATAGAGTAAATAAATAAAGGGTAGTCCCAATATAATTTTATCAGTCATATTTGTTATTAAGACAAAAGAGGTCTTAAAGCAAATATTGTCCTAACAAATATGAACATTAGGTAATTTATATTTTATATTCATTTGACTAGCATTGGCTGAGCTTAGTCTTTCATTAGTTTTTTCATAATAAGTTGTTGGAACTAGTCCTTCTTGAATACAATTTAAATCAGCTCGTGTATCAATTAGGGTAGATGTTCCAATGGTAAAAGTTTTATTAATTATTAGTTTAATGTTTGTATACCATTTTTGTATAGTAATATCTTTTAACATTTTTAATGAAAGTCCTTGTTGTTTAATAACTTCGGATTCTTTATCTTCTAGATTTTCTTCCTCGGAAGAATCATGGATTAATAGTTTTGAATCAGTTTTAATCTGTTCAATTTCTTCTTTTAATTTAGGAATTTCTTGTTTTAAAATAGAATTTTCTTTCTTTAAAATATCGACTTCTTGATTTAAATCTATCAATGTTATTTCTTTAACTGGGTTTTTAAATCTTTCAAGTGTCTTATTAAGACTAAATTTAGGTTTTTCATTTTTCTTATTAGTTTTGATTTCATTATCTTGCGTTAGTAAAGTTTTTAATTTATTAATGTATTGTGTCTCTAATTGGGATCTGTTATTTTACTAATTAATTCTATTAGTAATTTGGTTTCTTCTTCTTGAATTTTAGATAGTACATTTAGTGTTTTAGTACAACAATTTTTATTACAATTATTTGTACATCCTATAGTAATGTTTGATTTACTATTATGATTATCTGTATTACTAGTAGTAGTTGAATGAGAAAGTATATCTGTATAATGTTCGCTATTATTGCTAGATTCGTTCTCAATTCTCATTAATTGAAGGATTAACTCGGTATCTTCATTGGAAATATGTAGTTGATTAAGTTTATCTTTAACTCTGCATTCATTTTTATAATGACCTAGTTTGCCACAATTGTGACAAATAACTTTACTCTTATCAAATTTTTTAGTAAAATTTTTGTTATTGTTAGATGTTTTCTTTTTAAACCTTTGTGGTTTTTTGTAATATTCTTCCTTATTTTCTTTTTTAATATATTTATTAAATTTCTTATATTTATTATGATGTTTAGGTTTATTCCTGGAAGTGGCTATGGGGGTAAACCATATTGCTCACAAAAAGTTTCTAACTCAAATTTAGCTTTGTTTTTATCTTTATTAACTTTTTTAGTAATTTTGTGATCAATACACATTTTTAATCCTATTTTTTGTATGACACTTATTATTTCACCATATGTTAATTCGTCGTAATTTATAAATCCTAAATTTTTACTTAATTCTTCACGAATTTTTTGTGCGAATAAATTGGGTAAACCATTAACGAATTTCTCTTTCCAAAATGATTTATTACTATCATCTCTCATCATAACTCTAGACATAGATACCTCTTTATACCATCTAAAATTACTTAGAGTTGGACAAGTTAGGTTAATGAGTTGATCATGGATTCTTTTAGTAATATTATTGGGCGTTCCAATAAAATGTTTTATTATTGTGTAAATTAAAGTATTGACTCCATCTGATGGAATCCCTACCGTTTCATCAAATATTGGTTGATCATCATTGTCTAATTGATAGGCATTAATTATGCTAAACCTAGTATCTTTAGTGAGATGTTTTTCCCACCAAGATCTTAGGGTTCCTGTGAAATCACTAGTTAAAATTTCAACAATTTCACTTTGATTTAAATGGTAAAAAAAATTGTTTTGGTAACGCTTTTTTAATTATCAACTGTAACACTTTAATTTATGTTACAATAAAATTTTAATTATGTTTATGGTAACACAAAATTACATCAACTCTAACACCAAAAAATTGTATTGCCGTATATTAATATTTAGTTATCTTAGGTAACATTTTTGCTGGTAACACAAAAATTAATGTTGGTGAATCCTATATATGGTGTAGTGTGTATCTTCAAATGATGTCGCAATCTCACATTTAAAAAAGTTTCTTAGAGGACTGGAGGCTATATTGGAAAATAAATTTCTACATGTGCGATATTGTGCTCATATCTTGAATTTATTGGTGAAAAATGGTTTGAAAGAACAACATGATTCAATTGCTAGAATTCGAAATGCCACTAGATATGTTAGGTCTTCACCGGCAAGACTTGAAAAATTTAGAAGATGTGTAGAAAGAGAAAAATTTATACCATGTTGGAGGTTACGGTCAAAATTTGAGGGAGCTTTTATTAGGATGGTTAGTGAAGATAGTTACTATGAAGGATTCTATAAAGTAAATGATGTTGAGTTTATGGGTGATAATTCGAAGGTGAATGATCTTGATGTTATGGGCGATAATTCTAAGAAAAAGAAAAAGAAATAGAAAGTTGTTGAAGGTGCTCCACTTTATGATGATTTTGATAATGTCAATCGTTACATTAAATTTTTGGAAATATTTTATGATGTTACGATTAAATTATCGGGTTCTAAATATTGTACTTCTAAGCTTAAACTTAAACTTTCACACGATGAAGAGAATCACAGGCCAAGATATCACAAGCTGAAACTTCTGCTTTGCTGGTCTACTTTATTATCACAAATGATTGGTTTCATGTTTTTTATTTCTTGTAATTAAGACCATTAGACCATTGGAAATTATGGCTTTTGTTTTGAATTTGATTTGGACAGGGTCTAAACTGCACTTTAAGATTTTGCTGCACTGTATGTTTTGGAGTTCTATAAGTTTGGATGGCATAACTTTCAATTAAGCTTTCTTTATTTAAGTTGTAATATATCTTTCTAATGTTTTATTTTCATTCGTTTTTGTAACTGAAACCGAACCGATACCAATTGAACCGAGGTTTTTAAAACCGAAATCGAACCGTCGATTCGGTTGCGATTTTGGTTTTTGATTTTTAAAACCGAGGATGTTCGATTTGGGTTTCGGTTTTATCCAAAAACCGAGTCGAACCGAACCATGTTCTACCCTACTTGTACCCTCATTTCGTTTGCTCTGGTACGACGAGACAGAGAGGGAGAGAGCCGAGAGTGGACGAACGGATACTTTAGCCTGGTCGGTAAGTTTAGTTTGTTTATTATTTACTTAATTATCGGTTAATTAAGATTTATTTATTTCTATTAAATTAGAAATATATATAGAGAAGTTCAGTGGAGACCCGGAGACTCATTCTATGCCGTTGGATTAAATTGAATCTAGTGGTCCAGATTATAAAAAATGTTATAATATCTGTATAGTGTTATAATGATAAATATGATGATAAATCAGACCCACCATTCTCCCATATCCATTCTGTGCTTCACCTGCTTTACTAGAATTCTTAGATCTAAAGCTCTTATCAATTACAATAAACACGATTTCTCCATTACATTTCATCACCTTTACCGTCGATTTCTTTTTAGCCCAGATCTTATGCATTTTTACTACTAACTACTATCATCATCTACTCTACCGTATTTCTTTCCATACATCTTATTCTCCATTTATCTTGTTTTTCCATCCAAATTAATTGTTCTGCAAAATTTGTATTACGTTCTGCATTAAACCATTATGTTCTGCAACGTATTTAGCAAGTAGAACAATTGATTTTGTGAATGATAGTGATGTAGAGTCAAAGTGTTGCTGATTAAGTGAAGAAGATGTTCTACAATGTATTCAACATTATCTTACAAAATGGATGAGTTGAAATTGTAATATGTGTTGGTGATACATTATAAAATAAGGACACATTCTGCAGGGAGAATAATGTATTGCATAATCTATTTATAAAAACTGCAGTTTTATTATAAAATTCTGCAAACAAAATATTGTGTCATGCATTATGTTTAAAACTAATTCAGTTGAATGATGGAAATACGCTGGACATAATAATTGTTATTTGCCGAAAATGTCCACTGGATACGATGTTCTGCACCTGCAAGTTAACAACATTTTGGCAAGAAAAATGAACCTTTCTTCAAACAAAGAAAAAGGAATGTTGATAAAAGGTGAATTAGTTTTATATTATATATAATGTTAATCTCAACCGTTAATTTTAATTAGATATGAGGGTTATAATCTAGTCTCCAGGTCTCCAACTTAATGTTGGTCTCCCCTGAATCCAAATATATATATATATATTAATAACTTGATTTAGTTAAAATAGTAGGGTGTAAATTTATGAGTAATTATTTTAGGATATGAAGCGGGTAATAACGAGAATTTGAGAAGAGCTAAGAATTAGAAGCGGTATCCGGTAAGTATATACTGTACTGTTTTACGTTTGAGAATATAGTTTTGATAAGTTGATGATTTTATTGATGATGCTTGATGAAAATTGAGTATTCTTACATTGATACTGTGAACTGCGATACTTCCTTTTTGGAAGTAAAGTTAAACCAATTGTTTAGCTGGCCGGGATCCCCACTAGTAGAACTTGTGAACTTGTGAATTTATCGTATTTGAATACTCATTTTCAATCTCGTGAGAACTATTTTGTGACGATGAATTTTTGATGATTTTTATAAATATGATGAACTTCTGTGCAAATATTTTATTGGATAAACTTCAGATGAACTGTACAGAATATGCTTACCGAGTTGTGTAGCTCACCTTTATTTTATTAAATTTTACAGGAAAGAACTTTTGAGAGGGATTGTTGTGGAATATTGAGAATGTGATGGACTCAAGAGTAAGTACCTCGAGTGACGATGTATAGGAAGTTGATTATACGACAATGGTTGAGGTTTGTATCAGGATTTTGAGATTTGTTGTATAAAGAAAAATAGTAGATATTTTATTAAAGTAAGTTGATTACTGTGAGCTTATATGAAGAAGAAAGGTTTGGATTTGACGGACCCCCGGGCTGGGCCCAGTTGGGATCTCCTGGAGTCGGGGGCGTCACACCTAAGTCGTGTATAAATTTTTAAAATTTGTGTGCCTCACTTCAATGAGGAGGTCGCCTAGGCTTCAAAAGGGTTTTATGACTCTATAACCATGGCCCCGCCCCCAGCTACCAACACACTTGTACAGTTGAGTGGTCAAATGATGTAAACTCGTATAGTGACCAAACCCGTATAGTGACCTCCAAACCACCGTTCTTCAATATAACGATGAATCCATCTAAAAAATCACGTGCATCATCCACCACGAGTGCCTTTCCATCAATTGAGTCACCCGATCCTTGCTTTATCAATCTTTCGGCTTGTAGAAGAACAACACTAGAATCATCCAAGATTTTCACCTAGTTGATCAAGCCATTGAAACAATTGCGATGATTTCTCTTCCATCTTCTTCCATCACGAGTCCGAACAAATTGATCCACGGTGCAAGTCAATCATCATAACATCTTGTCAGCAAATCCTTCATTGTACTCCGCCATATCAATTGAACCTTGAACTCTCCCTCAACCTCATCCATTCCGAATCACAAACCTAGGATCTTATACCACCTGTAGGAATTAGAAAACTGAAAGCATGCTTGATGTAAAAGAACTGTGGAAAGATTGATCTACTTGATCCGTAAGAGTTCCACCATGATAATGCAAGCTTAAGAAAGTTTTGATTTAAATGTGCAGTTGTACAGATCTCTGACCCAAAGTGGAAATCCTCCAACTGCCTCTACTTCATCTTGGAACTTAAGCTTTAGAATGTAAAACTTGGTATTTTAATTCTGGAAATGTGTGTCACTTGCTATTGAAAGATCATGAAACTTGCAGCTAACGTGCACTCGTGCAGAGCTATTAGCTCATTAAAAGGGGACGGCGTGTTTGTAGTAGGGTGAGGGTCATTCTTAACTGCTATCGGTCAGGTTGTATAAAGAATCAGTGCATGCTTGATATTCTTCCTCAGTTTATTCATTTATGTTTTAATGTGTTGAGACACTCAACATGCCCCAAAAAGTTGGAGCTGAAACAAGAGTGAAGGTTTTTCTCATAGCTTCTGGAATTCTTCTACTCTTCAGGAAAGAGCGCGGTTTCACAACATGAAGCACTAAACATGGCCACTACTCTGCTAGCACTATAGTGTGAATCGTGATACACACAACTTTAGTAACAATACGCAGATGATCGCTTAAACTAGTTCTAGACAATTAGTCTTACAGATTCTCCTATTTGCATGAGACATAATTATGTTAAAGTCACTTCTTGTTGCTGCCACAGACTGTGAGCCTAAAAACTTGATCCGCCTACTGCAGGTAAATAAAATAGAATTGAGATTAAGAATATTGTGCTCAATATTCCCCGTCCCTCGCATGATTGGTTTCGCAGAACTACTTTGTAAGTACAACAGAAGTATAAATCCATGTTTACAATGTCATTAACCTATTTCACATACCAATGGCTTGTTAATTAGACCTTTTATGTTGGAACACATCTATTTATACTACAAATTATCTATCGGACACACACTTCTACTGCCTTAATAAGGAATAATGATACGGTCAAGGCAAGTTCAGCTGATATGACCCCCAACAACCATATAAAGCGAAACCATGTATAGAGTGGCCTATTTCGTTCCAACCAATCTGGAAATTGGCTCTACCATTGAACCAAGAATTTCTAAAATCTAGAAGCATCTATGAAGCCTTGAATTCCAAATTTCGGTTGGTTTAGTATGTCACCCTAGGCCATCTTATCCCCCTAAAAGCTACATGTTACTTTGGGGAAGGAAAAAAATCATATAAACCTTTCGCTCTGAACAAGCATGCATATCAGTCACCAAACATGTCATTATAATTTTATTGTTCAATTTTAAGTTTTGGATAGTCAAATTGTATACTAACTTGTTTGGTTGACCAGAACGACATTGCTCCTTCCAGACATGGTACGACTTGCCACATTTTAGTCTTCTCTTCACATCCCTCGTGGTAGTAGTCTTGACGATTCTGTCTTCTCTTAGTTCATTCTCGTCGGTTATCTGTCTATTATGACCTTCCCAAAACTACCCATAACTTTGTTAACTTATATCCACCCTTAAGCCTCCAGACAGAACATTCATTTAATATGAAAGCATTGTGCATCAAAAAGAAGCATCTCATTATACACTGTTTCATCCACACCAATTACTACATAATTTATAACTTCAAAGTAAACAACTCGGTAAATATTCCAGTACACAAGTTCAGCATTGATCCAATTTCCGAGCACCCAACTCAATATACATTAACACAATTTTATCAACACTAATCTACATACTTTACGAAAACACAAACTAAATCTAGCATCAGCATGATCTATCCAGAACCAAAAATTCACATTTGTAAACAAAATTACACAAACAGATACTTCACAAGGAAATGGTCTATCCTACTGCCAAGCCTCATTTTTCATAATAGACAAAGCAATGAAAACCAGGAACATCATCTTTATTCCAAATGTCCATTTTCTGTGGCTTAAGAAATTTAACTATTAAGTGAGAATAATTATGGATATTTCCCAGGCTTTCCGACTGAAAATGAATACTAAACTAACATGGAAGAACTATTTGTCCTCCTAATTATTTAAGGCATAGAATTTATATCTCTCGTCACAAATTCTAGCTATGATTGCTTCATTCTATCCATCATATGATACATATATACAAGGGATTAGCTAGCCCCATGTGGTAAATGGTAAATACTTCGAAATCAATATCTGCTTTAAGTATTTACCCGGAAGAAAATGACCAAATAACATCAAAAAGAAGATCTGAACATACATAAATACTATTCAAAAGCAGCTTGAGCAATTTAAATATCTAAAGAGCGCAAAATTTAGATCAGCCTCAGAAATATAATAATAAATTCCACAGAGACATTGATACTCGTTATATATTCAATAAAGAATATAATGACACCACCGGGTGCAGAGCAATCAAAAAGCAGGAACATTAAACGCCTCAAACATAATTTTACCTGTATACTCACGGCCCTCTGGTGCAGCAAGCGGACTCTGAGTTGGTAACAAATAATGATTCTCAGGATCACACCGCAGATAATTCAAGACACATTGTTGCAAAAACTGTTCTTTGGCATCCCCATTATGAACCTGACCATACTTGATAGGATAACTAAGATTATACTACATGTTACTTGATCTCGATCTCAAAATTCCTTCATCATCAATAAGATATCAAACAGGTGGTGTGAAACATTAACAAAAGCACGAAATTACTCGAACTTACTGTAATATCCGTAATTTTTAGAATAATAATAATATTAGAAAATAAAAAAAAAGATTAAAACTTGAAAAAGAATAGGAATTAAAATTAAATTAGACTAATGGGCCTAAAATATGGATCGGATTTTGAGTACGGATAATAAGTAGGTTTGGAATTAGGGTTTGGTGTCTCTATATAAACATCATATTCTTCTTTCTCCGTCTTTTTAATCAAATTCGTAGGTCTGTGTCTCTCAGAAATCAGCTGTCTTGTAAAATTCGTAGTTAATTCATCGTAAGTCGGAATTCGTTGATTCTGGACTTTTCAGAAAGTTCTTTAAATTTCCTACAACATCTATTTCATAGTGTTTTTCCATATTTTGCCTCAAATAATTCTTAAAATCACAAAACATGTTCAGATATTGTTTTTCAGTTTCTGTTTATATTCAGCAAACGTTTTATTTAATTCCCGATTCGTTATAAATCCGTTTCTGATGAGTAAGACCTTGTCGGAAAGAACTTTTCATTATCTTCAACATATGTGGTTTAAGATTTTCAATAAAACGTCGTTTAGAGGATCAAAAAGAGTAAAAACGGTTCTGGTCAGAGTTGGATACACGATCTAGGATGCGTCGAGGTAAGTTTCCGATTGTTCTTTCTAGTGTTTTTCGAAACTATGTGTTGTGTGTGTATTTTGATTATATAAACTTGGGCTTAGTGATGATATACTTTGAACATATATGTGTTATTGTATCTATGTGGTGTCTATACGATAATTTTGGGATTCTGATTTGTGCCATGGTTTGTGAAAATATCGAATAAGAATAAGGACCGAGTCACCGGGTTATAGTGACAGTTTTCTGAAAATTTAGGACCGTTATCACTGGGTTGTAGTGGTCGTGGCATGAATTATGGGTTTTAGGTTATTGTTGTTATGTGGTATCGAATCTATCGAATAAGAATAAGAATATGTGTATTGAAAGTTATTTGTTTCGTATATCGTATCGTATTGAATATTGTATTGTACTATGTCTATACATGTTATTTGCCCAACTAGTTGGATCGATTGGTTTCTTGCTGGGCTGTATAGCTCATTCCTTACAATTTTCAGGTTTGGTGTAACTCAAGTGGGATAACATTGGATTCAAGGATCTTAGGTTCGGAATAGATTGGTTTTTGGATTATCGTTAGCTGCGCTTTTGTAATAGTTAGCTTTGTAATAGAACTTTTGACACGCTTCTGTATGTAATTGTATTTTAGATTAATAAATTGTATTGTGTTTTAGTTTTGATTTAGAATAATAGTCCGAAAAGTCGGGCTGTTACAGTTGGTATCAGAGCCGACTCTCGAAAGCTTGATTCGTCGAGTTGCCGGAGGTGGGGACACGAAGGCTGGTGGTATTATCCCACAATGGACAAAGGTCCGGAGGTGGGGACACGAAGCCAGCCGGTATTATCCCACAATGGCTAGGGAGGAACGATCTTGGAACCTATGGGCTATATCCGATCAGGCTTGACGAGGACGTCAAGGGTTTAAGTGGGGGAGTTTGTAACACCCCAGTCCCACATCGAGTAGATTGGGACATTCTGTTCAGTTTATAAGGCAAAGTACTACTACTAATTAGCACCAATAAAATCATGATATTTTGGGGGTCTGTGGTGGACTTGTTGTTACCCAAGTTGGTTGCGTTTGGGTCAGTAGGCTTCGGCTTATTCAGGCTCGGAATCGGGACTTGACCCGATTTTCGGAAAATGCTCAGGATTTGACCCGGGTTGTCACATATGGTATCAGAGCAGGTTGTCCTTCGGAGTGTGTTAGGTATGGGACTAATACATTCTCTAGGGTGCGGTCTTGTGGACGATAGTTTAAGTTTGACTTGTAGGAGATTAGTAGGTAGACGTGTCATGTGATAGGATTGTTGTGAATTTGGGGACCAAATTCTTTTTAAGGAGGGTAGTATGTAATATCCCGTAATTTTTAGAATAATAATAATATTAGAAAATAGAAAAAAAAGATTAAAACTTAAAAAAGAATAGGAATTAAAATTAAATTAGACTAATGGGCCTAAAATATGGATCGGATTTTGAGTACGGATAACAAGTAGGTTTGGAATTAGGGTTTGGTGTCTCTATATAAACATCATATTCTTCTTTCTCCGTCTTTTTAATCAAATTCGTAGGTCTGTGTCTCTCAGAAATCAGCTGTCTTGTAAAATTCGTAGTTAATTCATCGTAAGTCGGAATTCGTTGATTCTGAACTTTTCAGAAAGTTCTTTAAATTGCCTACAACATCTATTTCATAGTGTTTTTCCATATTTTGCCTCAAACAGTTCTTAAAATCACAAAACATGTTCAGATATTGTTTTTCAGTTTCTGTTTATATTCAGCAAACGTTTTATTTAATTCCCGATTCGTTATAAATCCGTTTCTGATGAGTAAGACCTTGTCGGAAAGAACTTTTCATTATCTTCAACATCTGTGGTTTAAGATTTTCAAGAAAACGTCGTTTAGAGGATCAAAAAGAGTAAAAACGGTTCTGGTCAGAGTTGGATACACGATCTAGGATGCGTCGAGGTAAGTTTCCGATTGTTCTTTCTAGTGTTTTTCGAAACTATGTGTTGTGTGTGTATTTTGATTATATAAACTTGGGCTTAGTGATGATATACTTTGAACATATATGTGTTATTGTATCTATGTGGTGTTTATACGATAATTTTGGGATTCTGATTTGTGCCATGGTTTGTGAAAATATCGAATAAGAATAAGGACCGAGTCACCGGGTTATAGTGACAGTTTTCTGAAAATTTAGGACCGTTATCACCGGGTTGTAGTGGTCGTGGCATGAATTATGGGTTTTAGGTTATTGTTGTTATGTGGTATCGAATCTATCGAATAAGAATAAGAATATGTGTATTGAAAGTTATTTGTTTCGTATATCGTATCGTATTGAATATTGTATTGTACTATGTCTATACATGTTATTTGCCCAACTAGTTGGATCGATTGGTTTCTTGCTGGGCTGTATAGCTCATTCCTTACAATTTTCAGGTTTGGTGTAACTCAAGTGGGATAACATTGGATTCGAGGATCTTAGGTTCGGAATAGATTGGTTTTTGGATTATCGTTAGCTGCGTTTTTGTAATAGTTAGCTTTGTAATAGAACTTTTGTCACGCTTCTGTATGTAATTGTATTTTAGATTAATAAATTGTATTGTGTTTTAGTTTTGATTTAGAATAATAGTCCGAAAATTCGGGCTGTTACACTTACAAACAATAAAAGAACACATACACAGTTCCGTTATAGACGACAGTCGAGAGTAGTAGGGCAAGAGATGGGGTCCACTAGTATGAGAAAATAGAGTAGAATGGTTGAAACTTTAAGATAAAAATGGGTAAAAACTATCACTATAAGAAAAAGGCTAATAGACATCGGTTTCTGACCGATGTCTGTGTATATTTTGGACTGATGTCTTTGTCGGTGATGTTAAAAGTCCGACTTTTAGACATCGGTTTCCAGCCGATGTGTAGGAAGGTTTAAACATCAGTAGTTATTATATTTCCTGATGTCTATGACTAATATTTTTGTTTTAAATGCATGAGCCTCACTTTTATAAGTTATAATATTAGTATTAGATGCAATTAAACATATGGTACACAGAGCATTATTCGACATATACATCATGTTTTGTCAAGAAAATGATGTCTCAACTTTTATACACATCATTGCGCTTTAGGAAAAGAGATGTAAATGCGATGTTTCGACATCCGTTTTAACTGATGTCTAAATAGTTTTATAACATCGTTTTTATTGTAAGAAAACTGATGTGTAAGTTTTAACTGATATCAAGAATAATTGTAATAAATAAATAAAAATTAAGGCACATTAGAAAAAACAATCAGTAAAGCACTACAACAAACACATTGATTACATAGCAATTGAAATGTTTAAAAGAGTACAAATTTTAATCAGCCTCCTAAGAAATGTAACAAAAGACAAATAAGAAGAGTCTTTTTAGGTTGCATAAAAAAAATGAGTAGGGAGATGAGGCCGAGACAAAAAAAGAGTCTTTTTTCAAGGTTTTAAATACTTGCTCACACTACAAGAAAAACTGAAACAGACGACACTTATCAGACAACGGTCGGCAGTAAAAGCATTGTTTGAAATTTTCACACAACGGTTTTTGTTTTTGCAAAATCTGTCTGTTGTCTGAAAGACCTTCCACAACGGTTTCTAAAACCATTGTCTATTAGAAGGAGTAAAGCAGAGGCTTTACACAACGGAATTATAAAACCGTTGTCTGAATAAAGGTCAGACAAGTGTTTCATAAACCGTTGTTAAAAACACACAAGTGTTTTTTTTTTTTTGTTACTTAAATGGATGTCACACAACAGTTTGAATAAACACTTGTCTGATTCTAACAACGGTTTACAAAACCATTGTCTGAAGAAACTTCAGACAATGGTTTTGTAAACCGTTGTTAGAATCAGACAAGTGTTTTACTTGTATGTGGACTATACTTAATTCACACAACAGTTTCTGCATACCGTTGTCCAATTGAAATCTTAGGGGGGGACAATTATTTTGGAGGAGTTAATGAGGGGGGACAAAGATTCGGACAATTATTATAAAAAATTTTATAAAAAAAACACACAACGGTTTTACAACTTAAAAACAGTTGTGTGACGTTTTTTTTTTTTTGAATTTCTCGTTCGTGACAAACTTTAATTGTGAACTTTGTTTGAATAATAAAGTTTATGTTTAATTGACACACTTAATTATAGGATAATATTCTTAATTAAGCCGGATATCATAGTTTGTAGTTCTCTTATCATATTAAGACTTTCGTATTATCCTCGTTATTATACTTAACAACATATAAAATGTACATATTTTTCTTTGTCGGACCAAGGACACCACACAATTTACTAAACATACAAGTCGGGAATGGCGTACAGTCTCGCTTATACATGACTTACATAATTTCGTGTGTAAACTAACATAACCCCTAAATCGTAACCCCTAAACCACAAAACCCTAAGCACAATCTATTATTATAAGTATTATTTTATAAAATTTTCAATCAATAACATGTTCGGTATCTTCAAAGAAGTGTAAAAAATAAGTTAGGCAAAGGTATTAACAAAATTTTTATAAAAAAAACACACAACGGTTTTTTTAATAATAAACCTTTGTTGTACTTTACTTTCCACGACGGTTTTTTTGTAGAAACCGTTGTGTTATTACCACAACGGTTTTTTATTTATAAACTGTTGTCTGAATGATTTTACTACAACGGTTTTACAACTTAAAAACAGTTGTGTGACTTTTTTTTTTTTTTTGAATTTCTCGTTCGTGACAAACTTTAATTGTGAACTTTGTTTGAATAATAAAGTTTATGTTTAATTGACACACTTAATTATAGGATAATATTCTTAATTAAGCCGGATATCATAGTTTGTAGTTCTCTTATCATATTAAGACTTTCGTATTATCCTCGTTATTATACTTAACAACATATAAAATATACATATTTTTCTTTGTCGGACCAAGGACACCACACAATTTACTAAACATACAAGTCGGGAATGGCGTACAGTCTCGCTTATACATGACTTACATAATTTCGTGTGTAAACTAACATAACCCCCAAGTCGTAACCCCTAAATCGTAACCCCTAAACCACAAAACCCTAAGCACAATCTATTATTATAAGTATTATTTTATAAAATTTTCAATCAATAACATGTTCGGTATCTTCAAAGAAGTGTAAAAAATAAGTTAGGCAAAGGTATTAACAAAATTTTTATAAAAAAAACACACAACGGTTTTTTTAAGAATAAACCTTTGTTGTACTTTACTTTCCACGACGGTTTTTTTTGTAGAAACCGTTGTGTGATTACCACAACGGTTTTTTATTTATAAACTGTTGTCTGAATGATTTTACTACAACGGTTTTACAACTTAAAAACAGTTGTGTGACTTTTTTTTTTTTTTTGAATTTCTCGTTCGTGACAAACTTTAATTGTGAACTTTGTTTGAATAATAAAGTTTATGTTTAATTGACACACTTAATTATAGGATAATATTCTTAATTAAGCCGGATATCATAGTTTGTAGTTCTCTTATCATATTAAGACTTTCGTATTATCCTCGTTATTATACTTAACAACATATAAAATATACATATTTTTCTTTGTCGGACCAAGGACACCACACAATTTACTAAACATACAAGTCGGGAATGGCGTACAGTCTCGCTTATACATGACTTACATAATTTCGTGTGTAAACTAACATAACCCCCAAGTCGTAACCCCTAAATCGTAACCCCTAAACCACAAAACCCTAAGCACAATCTATTATTATAAGTATTATTTTATAAAATTTTCAATCAATAACATGTTCGGTATCTTCAAAGAAGTGTAAAAAATAAGTTAGGCAAAGGTATTAACAAAATTTTTATAAAAAAAAACACACAACGGTTTTTTTAATAATAAACCTTTGTTGTACTTTACTTTCCACGACGGTTTTTTTGTAGAAACCGTTGTGTTATTACCACAACGGTTTTTTATTTATAAACTGTTGTCTGAATGATTTTACTACAACGGTTTTACAACTTAAAAACAGTTGTGTGACTTTTTTTTTTTTTTTGAATTTCTCGTTCGTGACAAACTTTAATTGTGAACTTTGTTTGAATAATAAAGTTTATGTTTAATTGACACACTTAATTATAAGATAATATTCTTAATTAAGCCGGATATCATAGTTTGTAGTTCTCTTATCATATTAAGACTTTCGTATTATCCTCGTTATTATACTTAACAACATATAAAATATACATATTTTTCTTTGTCGGACCAAGGACACCACACAATTTACTAAACATACAAGTCGGGAATGGCGTACAGTCTCGCTTATACATGACTTACATAATTTTAAATGATTCAATGAATATTTTCAATGAATATTTTTTTTAAATGATTTCTTCGACGATCCAACCGTACGGATGTTAATCAGTACTCATTCTAGTGTTGGGAAAAAATAATCAAAAAATAACAAGGCCCGGTTGTGCCGCATATTTTCAAAAACGTTGGAACACTACTACTTTTGGGAACGGGACATGTGTCAGATTCACTGAATATTTTTTTTAAATGATTTCTTCGACGATCCAACCGTACGGATGTTAATCAGTACTCATTCTATTGTTGGGAAAAAATAATCAAAAAATAACAAGGCCCGGTTGTGCCGCATCTTTTCAAAAACGTTGGAACACTACTACTTTTCGGAACGGGACATGTGTCAGATTCACTGAATATTTTTTTTAAATGATTTCTTCGACGATCCAACCGTACGGATGTTAATCAGTAATCATTCTAGTGTTGGGAAAAAATAATCAAAAAATAACAAGGCCCGGTTGTGCCGCATCTTTTCAAAAACATTATAAAATGTTTCCCCCTTAAACGAAAATTATTACGAGCACCCTTTGCCCCCTTAATTAATTTCTCTCTCGCATTCAGTCTTCGATTCACTATTTTTTAAAATTATCAAAAATGATGCAGTAACATTCGAATTTTGAATTAATTTTTACTATTATAAATCATGTATAATATATTAATATTTTTTTAATTATATTATGTAATTGACTAATTACACATGATATTTATTTAATTTTAAATAATAAGAATTAAAAAAACATTACACCCGTCTGAAAAAAATAAAAGGCGGCAAATTTCCCCCCAAACTAAATTATTGGAAGCAGACTTTTCCCCTTAAACGAGAAAACGAAAAAAACGCTCACTCATACACTTATCCTCTCAGTCTCAATTTCACTCTCCCTCTCTCACTCAACTTTCAAGCGACGAATTATGAACGCCATAGATTCAAAAACTCAACTCTCATATTTCTTCTCTTCTTTTATCTATTCCCCTTTTTCATCTCTAATTTGAATCTAATTTGTTTTTGATTTTGCAGGTGGTTTTTGATTTTAGGGATTCCATCACTGGATTCCATCTCTCAACCGGATTAATTGGTAAATACTTCATAATTTTAACTACTTCATTGATTTTGCTATCTTCTTTACTTTTCTATTTTAATTTCAATTAGGGTTACGATTAGGGGTTTCAATTGAGGGTTTCCGTTAGGGTTTCGATTGGGGCTTTAAATTAGGGCTTTAATTTGGGGCTTTACATTTATATGCATAATTACCCTGTTCATATCGCCTTCGTCTCTGAATCAGATTGTCATATGTGTTTTTGGTCTTATTTATATGCAACTAGTGGGAAACAGCAGACAAGTAGCAGAAAAGACAATTTCCGTCTCAAGTGTGTGTGTTTTTTATTTGAGCCAAAGTCGATTTTGGTAGAAGTATAATATAGAATTTGTTATGTTTCGGTCACTTCTGCCTTCAAGTTTCAAATTACTATGGGTTTACAGTGTGCATATACACCTCACTATGTCATTAAATCAAACTACCAGTACAAAATGAACACAGACAGTTGATGTTTGTTTTTTCAAGTTTATGATGTACAAGATGTAGTCATATTTTACGATATCAATTTGTATAGGTACTCAAAGTTTTTCCATATCCAGCGACTGTCACCGCAGCTCAGTTTGCAGTTGGAACAGTCCTCGTTATTCTCATGTGGACATCCAATTCTTCCTATGGCGGTGGTGCACACATTAGGCAATCTCTTCACTAATATGAGCCTAGGAAAAGTGTCTGTCTCATTTACTCATACAATCAAGGCTATGGAACCTTTTTTCTCTGTTGCCTTGTCAGCTATGTTTCTTGGAGAGGTAAGAATTTTCTGATAATTTTTCTGTAGTTATGGCATTGTTTATAATTTATGTAGCTTATTAAGGTGTGCTGTTTTCAAATGAATAATGGTTTTCTCTTCCTGGAATGTAGCTAACTTTTGTTGAAGAAAATATACTATCAATCATGTATATAGCTATCATATTGCTATGGGGTACAATACAATTTATTTTAATTAGTGATATTATGAAGTCCTTCCTTGTCATTCAAATTTTTATAGGTGCCAAGTATAGGGATACTTTCTTCGCTTTTACCAATTGTGGGGGGAGTAGGACTGGCATCAATGACAGAGGTCTCGTTCAACTGGTAAGGTGTTGAAACATACACCATTTTGTTTCTATCAGTATTCTGTTCTCCACAATTAACCACAGATATTTAGATATATTACAGATTAAGTTTCTAACTAATATCTAGCGTTTAATGATACCATATTCAATGTGTGTGCTACTAGGGCAGGATTTTGGAGTGCAATGGCTTCAAATTTGACTAATCAGTCTCGAAATGTCCTTAGCAAAAAGTTCATGGTTAAGAAAGAGGTATCCTTACATATTACCATCTGTTGTACGTTAAAGATTATGTATTATATGGTTGGTAAATAATTGGTGCAGAGTTGAATGTTTATTCCTGTTACTATGTTCTCAAAAAGAAATTAGTGTGCGCACCTAATGTGATTCAACTATTGAATTATAAGTGTGTCATGGAACTTGTTTGGTTAAATATAATTAACAAAGACCCCTAAATAGTAAAAACTAAAACCTTCTTCTCTTTTCGCTAGTTTCTCTTTATTCTCGTGGATAACCAGATCGTTGTTGTCTACAGGAATCATTGGACAATATAACTCTGTTTTCTGTGATAACAATCATGTCCTTCATCTTGTCAGCCCCTGTTTCCATTTTAATGGAAGGAGTTAAATTCACCCCTTCAATCCTGCAGTCCGTTGTAAGTAATTCGCAAATTTAAATGCTTCTAAACACAAAAGGGTTTGTCGACACAGGATTGTCTTTTGTACTGTTTTATTGATTTTCAGCTGTTTTTATGTCAGGGATTAAATGTCAACCAAGTTTATACTAGATCGTTTATTGCTGCACTCTGCTTCCATGCATACCAACAGGTAAGCTTCCTAGACATATAATCTGCTTTGTTACACTCTCTTGTCAGTGTTAAAGTATGTACGTTACTGGTAGTTGATAGGAGTTGGGTCTTGTAAATTAATGAAAGTAATTGTGCAATTTTATTTTTATTTTTGTGCTAAATAATTATGCAATTCAATAATAATATCTTATTATTCCTTTTTACTACAAAAGTTTTTACAATTTTTTTGTTTTTTGTGCAAAAAATAGAACTTGACTTATTAATAGGATAGGAATAACATCACTTTGACAGAACTTCATGAGAGGTTGTCTTGAGACATTGCTGGTGTGCATCGTTTGTGCAGGTTGCGTATATGTTATTGCAGAGAGTGTCTCCAGTCACCCACTCTGTAGGAAACTGTGTGAAACGTGTCGGGGTGATTGTGACTTCCGTTCTTTTTTTCGGTACACCTGTTTCACCTATCAACTCGCTAGGTATGTTTGACAGCATCCTCTACTTCACATCTTATCACATTAATTATGTGGGGAAAAAAGGCCTATTTGTTTTTGGGATTCGCAACATATAAATGTGTTCAAAATTAACAGTAGCTTAACAGAAACAGAATCCAAATCTGAAATAGATTGGTAAGTAAGTTTGCTGGGATAAAAATTACCAGAGCTTCCCTTGCAGATACATTTGTCTCTGGTGCGCCATAGTTATAGGTTTGTGATTATAAACAATACCCAAAGTTACAGGTTTGTGATTGATTGTTATGTTTTGTGTTAATTAAGGTGTGTTTTGTGATGCAATGTGTGTGTGTGATTGTGATTTGCTAAGTGCTTGACTGGACGACCTAAGACTGGAAAAGGGTAGGCAGGTTTTATGTTGGGTTGAGTTGGAGGCTATTGATACACTCCTGGTACGCTAATAACAGAGAATTAACCATATTACTATCACTTATTAATTCTTTTATTATCAGCCTTTTGAGATAGATCATTCATGTGCAGTTTTTTACTTGTTTCATGGTGCTGCAGGCTTTAAAAATCATCTAGACTGATGAGCCTTTGCTGCGTCCCTGTGGTGTTTCAGAGGTGCTGGCATGAGTGTATAAGAAGTGAAAAAGGTGGAGGTTTTTCGGAATATAAATGTTAGGTTTCGTCGAACTTGTGTAGAGAAATAGAGTATTCATTTTTGACACTGCATCATACCATCAGCTTTACTTGTACACTCTGACTTATTAGATTGAGAATTTCTAAGCATTGTAGATGTATTTTTTCCAGTGTAAGTACTAATAATAAAGTTATTAAGTCATGTTTGGGTTCATATTGAATTTGAAATCTGGGAAATTTTGTTTATTAAAGATTTTTTGTTGCACAAAAATCTAGCTTATTAGATTGTTTTTTGTCCAATACCGTTGTCTATCAAAATCAGAAACAAGTGTTTTAGAAACAAAAACTGTTGTGGTTCTGCTAATGTTCAAACATGTTTATCTTTTTAAACCATTGCCTAACAGCTTTCAGACAACAGGTATTTAAAGAAAACAATTGTGCAAGTCAAGAATAGACAACAGTTTTTAGAAAGGAAACCATTGTGTTAAACTATTAAGACAATGGGGTTGTTCTACTAAAACCGTCGTAAATATTTAGATCACACAACACTCTTTTGGAAAATAAAGCCTTGTCTGAAAATTAAAATAACAACATTTTCTAGTTAATAAACAATTGTTGATTTATTTGTCAGACAATGGTTTCTACAACAACCGTTGTTGTTCACGCGTTTCAGACAACGTTTTCTAAGACCAAACCCGTTGTCTGTAGGGAATCAGACATCACTCTTCTGGAAAATAAAGCCTTGTCTGAAAATTAAAATAACAACATTTTCTAGTTAATAAACAATTGTTGATTTATTTGTCAGACAATGGTTTCTACAACAACCGTTGTTGTTCACGCGTTTCAGACAACGTTTTCTAAGACCAAAACCGTTGTCTGTAGGGAATCAGACAACGGACGCGTCCGTTGTCTGAGCTGCGTAACAGACGGCATCTCAATAGACCACGGTTTTCTAGGACATCAGACAACGGGCAAAAAGCCTTGTCTGATTCAATTATTCTTGTAGTGTCATAGTATTTACATAATGCCTTCTCATCGCTCCGGCCATTCCTACAACCACATGCCACCTAGTAAAATGGGTTTCGCAACTCTCCGATGCTTTCCAAAATACTTTATCATGAAACTATCATAAAAAAAATTCCAAATTGTTCAAGGCATACATCCCTTGTCACACAACTCACAAGGGCTAGCTATGGTTGTATAGCAACTAAAGGAAGATATGAGCACATAAATGAATTATACTAATTAGGAGCAATTGAAATATTTAGATCAGCCTAAAAAATGTAGTAATAATATGCAGCAGAACAAGAGTCTTATCAACAAAACACACACTGTTCAGCATAAGCATGACGATAGGAAACAGAATCATGTCTTCTCACTATGTTTGTAGATGTCTTGGTTGTATACAAGACCAATGATATGAATGCTAAGCAAACAAAACAACTATGTTGCATCTTTGTAAATGTCTTGGTTGCATACAAGAGCAATGATATGAATGCTAAGCAAACAAAACAAAAGATGCTAGGAATTGTACAGGAAATAATTGTCTATCCTATCTCCGCTATGAATATGAATTGCACAGCATGCGAACAATCTTCTATTCATGGCATAGAACTTGTATCATCCATATACAGTGTATAACACTGGTACATCACGATTCACGGAGAATAAAAACAGCAGAATTTATCATCAGACTGGTAGTCTCAATCAGCGTAGTTTTACTAACCGCCCAAACCAGTAAAACTACATTGCTGTAAAGTATCCAACAGCAACCATTAGATCGACCGACTGATTCTAATCAATGACCTAAAAATACAAGGCCAGTTATATTTGAAAATATATACATAGATATGTGCGCGTGCACACACACCATGCAGCTTTACCACATGCTTTTGATCATTTTATGATATAACAGTATATATAACATCTCCAAGAAACAAAACACAATATAACTATATGCAAAGGTATAAAAAAACTAGCTTCCTATAGGAGATTACTCCTACAATTACTTTGATACCTCCTGTAGTATGTAAGTCTTTTGTTAGCTGATGATGGCATTTAACTGACTACCTTAAGTGTAAACAAGGTAATACTTATAACATATAAAAGAGAAAAATAGGTAAAGAAGTAAACAAGCTATATATATCCAACCCATAGTAAATTATATAGTGTGATAATTTCCCAAACAGAAGTAAACATAAGTGTATTATCAAAAAATAAAACCCTCAAACTCAAAGAGACGATTCCAAGCTTTAATCTGATAATGCGGCAGAGCAATATCAAGGATGCTAAGCTAACAACATATATATTACAAGAGCCTTTTAATATGAATTAGAATTTCAGACATAAAAACCATAGAAATAAGAGTTTAACAACTTTAATTTTACAAGAAATAGGAAAGCAAGATCCTCTACAAAACTAATTAGGAGAATGATAGAGATACATAGATAGATAGATAGATCAAATAAAAGTACATCAACGACCAGAAAGATAAGCTTAAATTGCAGAATTAATTGCAAGTTGTTCTGGTGTAGCCTTTTTGGCACCTATTATCCAAAACGGCGTAACCGTTGCTATGCAAACCACAAAGCCTCCCAACACATCCACTGCCGGATTCCTTATGAGGAACTATAACATAAAAAATCAGCCCGTTACATTCAAAACAACATCTCAGTCTCACACACACACACACAAACACAGAAACAAAGATAATTACCTTATTCATGTCAATAGCTAGGTGTTTTATTTGTGAATTACTTATTCATCTATTTTTATTAATCAAATATTTAATGCCTTTTATGCAACTTAATAATGTTTCTAGAAAGTGAAACATTCGGCTAAAGTTGCTGGCCTAAGGAATCCCATATGCAATTTCAATTTTCAACCCAAGAATCAGGAAAACAATAGATATAAAAAAGAGTTCTCCACAACTTTTATATTTGAATTATAGGTGAATGTTCCTCCGAAAAAATTAATAGGTACCAACTATATTGAAAATATTGATATTTAATCAATCAATAAAAAAATAATTTATTCGTCATAGATTCTACATTCACAAAAATAACAGAATACATTATATAATTTATCATGAATTATTATTAAAGTTGTTTTCCTAATCGTAATTTGTTAATACGAGGTAGCAAAGGTTGTCTGCCTAATTAACAAAACAAACGTCTCAAATTAGATCACAACTTTTTAAACAATTTATTTGAAATACATTATATAATTTATGAATTTTGAGAAAAATAAAAATGGTGATAAATATATTAATATTAGACATAATATTATAATAATAATAAATATTAAACAACCGGCCATTTCTGTATTTATTCAAAATTTCGGTAAGTGACCAAGACGAAACTGAAAATTCAAAAAAATCTTAATTTTATCTTAAAAATATTATTTTATCTGAAAACATATTTTGTAGAATAATTTTTAAAAAATTTAAAAAAATTATTACAAAGTCGCTGGCTTAGTAAAGTAGTTATAATCTAAAAATCAAATCTCTACCAATCGCCTCCTCTCCTACTTGCTATCACGTCATTTACTATAATTTGGTTGTATGTTTGTATTTTTTTTTCTTCGAAAAATGCTAAAATTTTCAAATCTGTTTCCAAATTTTTTATTTTTTATTTTAAAAATAGTACACCTTTTGGGTTTAAATAGTCAAAAGGACATACTCATAATTGAATGTACTAATTTTCTCATAAATGTGTATTTTTGCATAAATGAATGGGAGAGGATAAAAATACACATTACAATTACACTGTCATGAATTGGGTTAAAGATACTAATGGGCCAGACCATCATTGGAACTCAAAATAGTGTGGGTTTATAGGTTAGATCGGGTCCATTAATAGAGTCTGAACTCTGAGAATTATAGAAGATGTATTTCAGTTTCATTTTATGGATATGAATGAGAGGATATATGAATTTTGTTTTACTGTTTATCTTTCTTGTCGTCTTCTTCTTGTAGTTTAATTCCAGTTTCCATTAAACAAAAAACTCAAAAATAGCTTCAATCGTAACAGTGGTATCAAAGCCTATCCTTCGTCGGATACTATACGGACCCAAATTAGTGAATTGATGGAAAGAGTTAGGTTACAAGGTGCTAATATACAATCGATGCTACGACATCAAGTAACTATTGATGGACAATCAACAACCAGGAATCAATCACAATTTGGATTTCTACATTATGTTTAAAGAAAACTTAAAGTCTGCCGATAGGTTGTTTGTCAAAATGTATGATGGATGTGTGACTGAAGAGGAAATGAGAATGAAGTTGTATGGCAAAAAAGATATTATCATTGATGATGATACTTCTAAGGGAGTGTCTCTGGTCACAGATCCTATGCAGATTCTCATTACTACTGGTGATAAGCGGCACCATTTTGAGGAGAAACTCGCCCAAATCCTTGTGTCAATTGAGAAAGGGGATACAAGGGAGAATAACTTTGTCTACCGGACACAAGTAGTTGAATCTTATGAAAATAATACTCAACAGCTGAATCTAAATTTGAAATCCTTAACTTGGCCTCCACAGGCACCTCCAATATTGGATTTCAGACCTGCGAAGGTGTCTATTGTTAACGCTGTTGTTCAAACAAGACATGCTATTGATTCTGTGATTTTCTCTGATGAGTCGAATGAGACGATTTCAAACATAGATTATGCCTCTCAAATCACAAAAAAAGATAAGGTTATCTATAAGCTTCATCGGAATGAGTATGGTAAGCAGATTTGTCATAACGTGGTACAATTTGTGTCACGTACTTCTGTTTATAATATTGTATTGCCCTTGTCTGCAAGTTGTTTCAAAATTGAGGAGCTGCAACTATTATTTACTTTGTTGCATGAGAGGAATGAATTGTTGTGGAATACAAGGTTTGCTGATTTTGATAGATGCAACTTAAAAGACATTATTCTTGATGATTTACATAATATGTTAGTGTGCAGACTCGTACAACAGCTCTTTTCATATACTGTATCAGCTGATCTCGTAACGCCTTGTAGCACTGCAGAGAGCTCTCCTGGTCGAAAGAAACAAAAAAGAGATTTTGCCTTTGTGAAATTTACTTCTCATCCTGCTGTTGCACGTGCATGCAAGGTGGGTTCAGCACCAGAATTTTCTCTTGCTGTGAAAATGCATTCAATTATAAATTGGACTGAAAAGGATCAAGAAGCTATCCCTAAAGAGCTTACAAAGATCATATTACTAGGAGTAGATGATGATAATGAGCTGGTATATTTTGCGGTCCTAATCTCTAAGTACCATGTTGATAAATTTGGACCAGGTGACTTCTCTTCAAGTTCAAGGGGAGTGAAAAAGTCAACAAATGATTCTAAATTGTACAGTTACTCTAGTAGAGCTCAGTTTGCCCTTAATTCTATCTCCTTACATCTGAACGACATTACAACTCGGTCCAATAGTAAAACAACTTGTTGGAAGGATGACTTGAACACGTTATGGGTAGGGGATTCAGGACAGAATGGAAAAGGTAAGAAAACTATTGTGGGGATTCCATGGGCTGAAAAAGGAGAGTTATCTTTAAAGAGTGATCCTTATTTTCATGTCGTCGTGCTATGGATTGTTGCTCCGCAAGAAACAGAATCTAACAGGTCCGATTATAAGCAGATGTTAGTGTGCCATATTTCTTCAGAGGCCAATAATTCTTTATTTCAACTTAGCACTAAGGCTACAGGTATGTCTGCTATTCTTTTCTCCTTTATAGTTCCAAGGATGCAGTGGAACCCTGGAATATTCTTTCAGAACCAAAATGAAGCAGGACGAGTTCTAGGAAGAATTGAAATCACATTGGATACAATTATCATTAGTTATTTCCTTATCTATAGATTGGTATTCGATGATCATTCTTCTCCAAGTCGATCTAGTGACTGTAAAATGCTTATGTTAGCTTGTGGTAGTTATTTGGAATACAAATATAATAAATTTGGTAACCTAATGGCAATAAGTTTCTCGCAAGACCTCCATCATGTAAATTGGCGAAGTGGCAGGAAACATCAATGCCTTGTGATGCAGAAGGTATTGTCATAACGAGTACTCAGACTTCACTTGGCTTCACTTGTATTAATGAAAAGGCACAAAAAAGTGTGGTACAATTTTATAGTCGGACACCAAAGATATATCTGAATAACAATGAGGAGGTACCCATTATTCTTGATAAGCTTTTACACTTGAGATCTCATAGTTTGGCTGTACAAAAAGTTCATTGGAAAGAGGTAGAGGCTTACACTTGCATTATTAGACTACGTTGTGGATTTGATTTTCTTTCAGAGGCATTAACTATTGTTGACCTTTCTGCTAAAATGCTCTTTAAGTTCGAACCTGGAAATTTTGTAAAGGGAGCTGCGAATCTTGTTTCTCGGGTTAGCAGTGCTGTTGGTTTACCGCGGGAATTAGCTCAAATCTCTGGTGTAATTGTTGTTTACTTCATGCTGCCAGTTGTTGATGTATGTGTCAGTTTATCTCATGAATTGGTGCAAGGATCAGTTCATGTAATCTTAAACCAAAGCAGGGAGAGAATTATGTCAGTTTTTATCATCCAAGGATGATTTTAAGAGGGATGTATTGTCATGAATTGGGTTAAAGATACTAATGGGCCACACCATCATTGGAACTGAAAATAGTGTGGGCTTATAGGTTAGATCGGGTCCATTAATAGAGTCTGAACTCTGAGAATTATAGAAGATGTATTTCAGTTTCATTTTATGGTCATTTAAAAGACAAGACAGTTCACCCCTAAAATCAAACCCTCAAAGTTTACTCTCTCCTCTCACAAAAATGTTTGCCAAAGTTATGAATTTCTTTTCTACCAAGCGCGGCTTGCTATCACTCTTTAAGGTTCATAACACCAGATCTGCAGCATCCTCCCATTTTCATTGTAGCCTTGTTTCTCAAAACCCCAAACTGTTTTCAACATCTAGGGGGTCTAGTGCTTCTGCAGGTGCCGTTCACTCCCCACCACTAGCAGCTGCTGCTACTAATACCAAGAGAGAAACAGAAAATTCTTTCAGCCATGTGCCGGTGATAGCGGCTGCCGTTCTTATCATAGGAAATGCTCCTTGGGCATTTGTTCAATGGAAGAAGAGGGTGATGGAGGAGCTAAATTTGATGGATGAGAGAAGCATGGCAATAGGATTGCTTATAAACTTCAGTAAATTTCGTGAACTAGTATTTGAGGGAATAAAGGAAGACGATGAAAGGTATGCTATGGCCATGGAGAGAGTGAAAAATTTGGAGGATGAGTTAAAAAAGTTGGCTGGAGGTGGTGGGGATGCTTCTGGTTCTGGTTCTGGTGGGGCTTTCTGATACAAAGATTCGGGATGGTGGATGGGTTGTGTGTATGACTAATTATCAATTTAGATGATTTAATTATGGATTACCTAATTATAAGTGAAAGAATTATGGTACTTACTATGTAATCAAGAAGATGATTGTAATCATTCTCAAAATTAAAATGTCTTTTTTTCCGTTTCTTATGTTTCCATCTACTACAGTATAGTACTACACCGTTAACACACTGTACTTGGAACATTAAAAAATAATGAACTCGTCAAGACGTACACCATTATTTTTAACAAATTGTGCTTAAAATCAACAAATACGAAATTGTTCTATCTGCGAATTTAATGTAAACTCAATTGCTAAATAAATTTTTCCAAAAGTAGACAAAGAACTAATTTTTCAAAATCGGTGAAAATAATTTTGTACTCTCCATTCATTCCCCTGTTAGTTTACTCTAGGAAATTCGTTGGCCGGGTTCATTAGGATGGAAACGTTTTTACAATCAGACCTAATTAAATTGATTTAAAATTGTTTTGACTCCTATTCATAAAAAATAACCCAAATTTATATCAGTTTGGATTCGATTGAATTTTTTTGATAGATTCAATGATTTTATATACAAAGAATAATATTATAGAACGTTGGTCATTTGAAAATTTAAATTCGAATGTTCATCTTAACGGACCATAAAAGCAGAGATAGCACTAAGAACAATTTTCAGTCAGGGATAATAAAAGTGGAACCACAACATGAAAAGAAATACTCCCTCCGTCCCCCTCAATTCTTTACATTGAGTCTATGGGATAAATGTGCTATGGGATTTTAGTTCTTGATGGAACATGAGTGTTTTTGTTTGATACCAGATCTAGTTTATATTTTCGTGGATTATGCAGAGCAGTGTTAATGAAATTGTGAGTATGCTTATTGAGTTATGTGCGTGTAAACTGGATTCATGTTGCTGCAAGTGTGTAATGTGAGATGATTATTGAGTTCTTGTAAGTCATAAATTTTGTGGGTTAGTGGTGCTGAAATCTGGCATTACGAGATGTTTATTGATGCGCAATGCTTCCATAGTTCCATGTGGAGTGAGTGTTATGTATGAATGCTGCTTAATGGTGGATATATATTACGAGATGTTTATAAGTAATTTTGTAGGTTAGTGGTGCTCAAATCTGGTATTACGAGATGTTTATTGATGTGCAATGCTTCCATGGTTCCATGTGGAGTGGATGTTATGTATGTATGCTTATTGCTGCCTAATGGATGTTGTATTAGCTTTCACTCATGTTTTTTTCCCTAGCTAAGCTTCAAATAATCTGCGTCTTTATTTCTGTCTGGCTTTCTTTCATTCTACATGTTTAAATATATTCGAAAATGTCAATTTAGCTTTTTAATCCTAAGACCATCTCCAATGCATGACACCAAAATAACGTAACTTTTACATCATTTTGGTGTCAAAATCACACTATTCTTAAAATAAACTCCAATGCATTGACACTATATTTTACACTAAAAGGAATCTTTTACCTATAAAAGAGAATATTCTGTCTTTATTTATTTTTTATTGCCAATATTTATTACATTATTATATTCTAACTTTGTTTATTTTTTATAGCCAATATCTATCACATTTTCAATTGTAATTAATGAATGCATAATATTAAATCTACCAAAAAAATTAATGAATGCATAATATTAAATCTACCAAAAAAAATAATGAATAACTACAGTATTATCAAAATGAAAGGTCTAGAATTTGGAAAAAAAAAAAAAGAATGCACAAGCTTCCCATTCTGCCTCTACATCTGCCGATGAATATTTGAAAAAATTTGGAAGCTCCCTGATGATTTTCCAGAAAACTAATTATCATTTATGTTTTAGTGTATTGATATATGTGTATTTCCCGTTGTAGCTTGGTAAATGGTAAATTATTATCATATAACTTCTTATTTATATTATTATGATACAGTTTTTATAATTATATAGTGTATTTTATCCTATAATTTGTGATTTATAAAAAAAAGTATTGAGTTTTTATAAAAGTTTTAAGTCAAAGGATGAAAATACAAAAAATTACAATCAAAAGATACAAATTTATTTTATCAATTAATAACAAAATTAGAATTAAAAGATAAGGAAACAAATTTGGAGAACTTAATAAAATTTAAAGTTAAAAAGACAAAAGAAATGAAGTTGGTAGGATATGGAGGGAACAAATTTGTTTTGTTAACAAATTAGAGGGTATTGTTGGAATAACGAAAGATGTCAAATTTGGTGTAAAAATTATACCAAATGTACTTTTGACACCAAATTTGATGTCACACTATTCATTTGGTGTAATTTCTACATTATTATAGTATTGCATTTGAGTGAGTTTTACACCAAAAATTATACTATTTTAGTGTTATAGTGTTGCATTGGAGATGCTCTACTGCAATTATAGATCGGAAGCCTTTTGTTTTTGGAGAGAGCCACAAACGCCATTCACCGATTCACGTGATCACATTTCTGATTTCTCTGTTTTTGTTTACACAGGACTAGGGCTGTCAATGTATCGGATCTGGATCGGGATCGGATCGGCCTTGATCCATATCTTGATCCATTTAATTTTACCGAATTCGGATTCGGATCGGATCATAGCCGGATTTTTTATAGCCCGGTCCATATCCGGATCCGTTAGGATCACGGTTAACGGATCGGAGCTCCGATCCATTAATATTTTAAATATATATTTTACTTAAATTCAAATTCAAACATTACTAAAATACAAATTTTGAATGTCCAACTATCCTAAATACACTTGTTTGTCATACAACCATTGTAAGTTTGTAACCATTCAACAACAAATCTGAAGCTAGTTTATGTGTCTTATATTTCATTGTCTTTTGTGTCAATTTTATAAATAAAAGAAAGGTCCAGTTTATACAAGTAAAAGAGAATTGTTTTGACTTAATTGATAAAAATATATGATATATTTAATATATAACATATAATATATAATATATAAATTAAATATATATTATATATAAAATAATCGGATCGGATCATGTTAAATCCATATCCTATATTAATCGGATCGGATCGTTACCGAATCGGATTTTTAACGGATCGAATTTATTTTGTAGTGATCCATATCCGCTCCATTAACCTTCGGATCGGATCGAATTTCCGATCCATCGACAGCCCTACACAGGACGATGAAGAGACACATTTGTTTAATCCACTGGGTACGGGGCACGTAAAATATGACGTCACAAATTTGAAAGCAAACAAGAATCTAAACCCCCACTGTCCCCACACGTAAAAAAAGTGATGGAGACTAGAGAGAGATAGCCCACATGCCCACAGGCCACGTAGGTGTCCAAGGAGGGTTCTGAGAAATATACTACTCCTGCTGCTTATTCAAAAAACATCACCTAAAAAAATCTCAATCTCTCTCTCTAACAAGCCGCCGCCCCCTTCCCTCTTCTTCTTTTTTCTTCTGCCCTCCTCTTCTTCACAGATTTGTCGGAGTTTATCTCCGATGAGAGTCGATTAAGTTTTCTTCCTTTTTTCAGTTTTCCAAATAAATCGAGCTTGATTTCTGAAATCTTTGAAGAATCCATTCGGATTTTTCAGTTTGGTTCTTAGATCTTCGCCGATATGTCCTTTTAGTTGTTTTATTTTCAGTTTGAATGTCTTACTTTTTAGCATGTGTCTTGCCTTTTGGCATGTGTCTTGCTTTGTTCGTCTATCAGTATGGCATTTTGGTTCGATGAAGACTCATTTTGTAGAGGCTTGCGGGTGGATTAATTGAGATTCCATTTCAGAGGGAGTTATTATGTCTATAAAGCTTATCTTGGATCTATGGATATCTGCTCAAAAAAGAGCGCGAGATCAATTTAACGGAAGTCAGGATTCAGATCAATGTAGATGCGGTAATTTCTGAAGTTTATGGGCTCTTTTGTTCATATGCCTCGATATTATGGATATTCCTTTTGTCGTTCTTGGTGTTGTACTGTTTTTTATTTTCTTAAACGGTCTGCGAACCACTTAGCTCACTTTGTAGCGAGTTATTGTAGTTTTATAGCTGATCGTATCTGGACGATGAGTTATGCTCATCTTTAGTTCATTATTGTATTGATGAACGTTTTGAAGTAATGAAAGTTATTTTCTTTTTTGGCAAAAAAAAAAATAGAGAGTCAACTGCATTTCAATGATCAAAGTTTACGCCAAGTTCCAAAATAGTAGCCGCAGTTTCAGATTTGTAAATTGGTGGCCAAATTTTGTATTAAATTTCATAATAATGGTTACATTTTAAAATTTACAAAATGGTAATTACAGTTTTTCTGGAATTTCAAAACGATGATTGTGTTTTGATTATTTAATAAATTTTAAAAGTAAAATCTTGTGACACATGTGACAACTGACAAGTAGTAATTAAATATTCGGAAAAATATTTTGTTCATAACTAATTTTTAAAAGTAAAAAATTATCTAATTTGAGTTTTAATTCAAGCCAAACTCGAGTTGAAGGTAAAGTTATATTTCGAATCAAGTAATTTAAATTCAATTTGATAGGTAAGCTTAATTTTGATTAAAATACTTTTTCGAGTTCTAGTTGTAATAAATTATTTAGACTCGATGACTTTATTTTTTTACGTGTTCATTTGTCATCCACGTTATTTTTTTTAAATTGTTAACTTAATATTTTTTTCAATGAATTTTTTCTGTTGTATTTGTTAAATTATTTATATATATATATATATAAATTATCGAACAAAATTTGTAAATTTAAATAGAGTTAGGTTAGGCCGGCCGAAATATATAAAACTGATATGCAACCATTAATATCTGTTTGAAATTTTTTTAGACCCAATTAAGTATCGGGTTTTCTTTGTCGGCTTGGTTGGTCGAAAAAAAAGACTGGGTAGATTTTGTTTGGTTTAATCGGTTCGTAAGCCAATTTTCGATCGATTAAACCAATTTGTGCCCAGTTAATTCAAATTATATGATTTCTATATTGATTTTTATATAAAAAAAATTGATTTTCCGATCCGTTTTTAACACATTCGGATTGATTAGTCACCGTCGAACGGTTAATCGTCGGTGTTTAGAACATATATTATACATATAAATACAATTGAATCTGAAAAAAAAAATATTAAATTAATTAATAATTACTCTACACAGATGTTAAATTATTTAATAACGTAATCGCCCACGTTTCCTAAATCATTCGGCAATTCACCATTAACATTAAACTACCATTTTAATCTCGTTTCTGAATCAGATAGATTCAGAGGTTGATGTACACTAATTTACATACATAAATAAACTAAGTACTCCAGTAGTTTACTACTCCTACATTGTTATTCCCTCTGTCTTATTATACATGTTCTTTTTTGAAAAATTATTTATTATATTTTACATGTTACTCACTTATTTCGATACAAATTTAAGAATAGTTTTCCAAAATTATCTCTACATTAATTGTTATTAAGATTTGATTTTTTTTTTAAACTTAACACTATTCTCATTTTTTAATATATTAATTAAAGGTATTAATTGAAAACTTTATCCAATCAATTTTTTTTAATATATGTAATTTTTACAAAAAAAACATGTAAAATGAGACAAATGAAGTATTATTTTATAGTTAATTGGTTGGTCGCCTAACTGATTACATTAATTAATTCGTTAAATGTCTATATTGTATTGCTCGTCAGTCGTCATTCACTTTTCTGGTTAATCGACCTAAATTTTATCCTTCTATTGTGTTATTTGGCGTGCGGGTTTAATTAAATAAATTATTCTGTTAATGCATTGTCTCTTTCTTTCAAGTTATTCAAGTGCTTTTCATTCCTTTTGTTGAATGTTTTTCTTAGTGATATATGCACATCCTGCAATTATTTACGCACACCTTTATTTTAATTTTAATTAAAATACCCTCCATACTCATTTTTCAATTAGTTTTCTCCACGACCCTCTTCAGTAGCTCTGGCAGACCTTTGAGTGTGTTCCATGCCTGCGAATTTCACTCTGCGATTTTTATAATTTTACTTCAAAACTTGATAAATTAGGATCTTATAATTTACATTTTACTCACTCTTTTCACTCATTTTTTGATTTTGTTCAATAAAATTATAAGTAAAGAGATTTATATTGTGTGAAAGAAGTTAAAAATATAACATAAGAAAGAATATTTTCCTTATATTGTCATTTTTTACTTTAGCTTATAAATTCTAAATTAGTGATCTATTTTTTAAACTTTAATTGATGAGAAAAATTAAATGTAATAAAAAAATGACAATGCCTTGATATAAAATTAGGTAAAAAGAATTATAAAATTAATAAAATCCACGGTTTTGGTGTTAAAAAATGACATAACCAATATGTCGATATACGGCTGCTAAATTAACTCTTTATATATAATAATCGTAAAGGAGATCTTATCCAAAATTTTGGCCGGTCACTGGACTACCAAAAGTATATGATCCGTTGAATTATAAAACTATAAATATTCAAATAGATGAGGACCGTTAGATATAATATTAAAAATTATATTTGATTAATAATATGATAGTATTTAAATACTAAAAGATGTATTTTGATAATTTAAACCAATTATAAATGGGTTTTCTATATTAAATAGAAATCTTTATGTAAAATTTCGTAATTATCTTTTCTCTTTAGTTTATGGATAGTTCCAGTTAGATAAAAATTATTAAACCATCGTTAAATTAAAGATAATTTTGTTAGCTTCGCATGGGCTGTAAAATCGTTAAAATCTGTTGTCTAAAACTCAAGATAGAACCCAAACAGTAAAATGATTATCTAAATTTTAATAAATATTTTTTTTATTGTAGCACCAATTTAATTTTTTTCCCTAATTCTTTTAAATTTATAAATTCTATTTTTATTTCAATAAAATATTAAAATCAATTTAAGAAAAAATTAAAATCGATCTGGTCCGTGTACGATCACTATACGATCAAATTAATAATTACAGTTAGATCTTAAATAGATCGATGAGAATTGTTAGATCTAATATTAAAAAGTGTATCTGATTAATAATAAAATTATATTTAAATATTAAAAAGTGTATTTTGATAATTTAAAAGTTTTCTATGTAAAAATTCTTAAATATCTTTTCTCTTGAATTTATGTATAGTTTCAATTAGATAATAATTGTTAAACCAAATATCAAGATAACAATTCATATTGATTACAATATTAAAAATTATCAATATAATGTTGATATATATTATACTAACAATGATACAGGTGAACCTACATAGACTTACGAGAACTCCTGTACATAAATAAATTTAAACACTTTTTTTTCTGAAGAAACATAACAATTTGATTAATCCAAATTATAATTATATTATTTTACATATAACAAACATAAAAGGATAATATCAAAATATTATTAAAATATTGAGGGTTTCATATTCATAAACGGTAATTTTGAATATAATACTTATATTAAAATGTGTATTTGATTAAAGGTAGGATTATATTTAAATACTAAGAAGTGTGTTTTGATAATTTAAACTAATTATAAATTGGTTTTCTATATTGAATTGAATTCTTTATGTAAAAATTCTTAACCATCTTTTCTTTTCGGTTTATGGGTAGGTCAACAGGTCAAGTTAGATAATAATTATTAAATCATCATTAAATTAAAGATAATTTCGTTAGTTTCGCATAGGTTGTAAAATCGTCAAAATTCAATTTCTAAAACTCAGAATAGAACCCAAATAGTAAAGTGAATATCTAAATTTTAATAAATATTTTTTTTATTTTTGTAGCACCAATTTATTTATTTTTCCACTAATTGTTTTAAATATAGAAATTTTATGTTTATTTCAATAAAGTATTAAAATTAATTAAGAACAAATTCAAATCGATAAAGAATATATAATAATGTGAGAATAAAATTTTATATAATCATAACATAATTTTTATTCTATTTAATAATTTTTAAGTAATAATGTATTTTAAAATTTTATATACACTGTAAATAAAACCGAAACATTAAAAGTAAAAGTAGTTAGTAAGATACTTATATCAGTATATACTTGATATCCTTATTATATTAAATCTTTATATATAATAAGCATAATAGGATCTTATCCAAACTTTTGATCGTACGGTCTTGGACAACCAAACTAATAAGGACCATTAGATCTTAACTAGAAAAATGAAAATCGTTAGATCAAAAATTAAAAAAGTGTATTTTATTAATAATAAGATTATATTTAAATTCTAAAAAGTGTATTTTGATAATTTAAACCAAATATACCAAATATAAATAAGTTTTCTATATTGAATAGAATTCTCCATGTAAAAAATTCGTTACTTTCTTTTCTCTTTCATGGACAATTCCAGTTAGATAAAAATTGTTAAGCCATCTTTTAATTAAAGATAATTTAGTTATCTTCACGTGGGGTGTAAAATCGACAAAATCTAATTTTTAAAACACAAGATAAAGCCCAAATTAGTAAAGTGGGTATTTAATTCTAATAATAATTATTACGTCATCATTATTTCAATGCCAATTTAATCAATTTTTTCTAACTATTTTAAATTTAGAAATCTATGTTCAAAAATTCAAATCAATCTAAGAAAAATTCAAATCAACAAAGAATATAATAATACGAGGATAAAATTTTATAAAATTGTGCATATTTTTTATCTTATTTTATTAAATTTTATATCATAACTAATTAAATATTATTTATTATTAAATAATAAATTATACGCAAATGGTGATTTTGTTTTATAAGAACTCATAGAGACCTAATTTCATTATTAGCAGGACAATATTCATATTTAAAAAAACCGTATTTTGAAATTTTAGACTCGGCTACAGAAGAGACCTAACTTTTTTAACCTATATACATTGTAAATTATTAAATTAGAAATTTTAAAAGTTTGTTAATCAATTAGTATAGTACTTTTTTGAAAAATCGTACTTTATAAAAAATATTATCAAATAACCCATGTCTATAAGAAAAAAAATGAAAAAAATTCTTATTTTTCAAAAAAACCTGTAAATTATAATATGTTGTTGGTATATTCAAACTTTAGATCATTCTACGTGATAATTTTACTGTTATATCTGACGTTTCTCAACAATTTAATTTGAAAGATCCAACGATTATGAATTGAGTGATCAAGCGACTAGACTTATAAGAAAACTTTCATTATTTAGTCTTTAATATAATAACATAGATATTTACGGGATATACTATAAAAAAAGAATTGTATACAGAATTTTGATCGTCACGGTGTACTACTTTAAAAGAAGAACTATTACAAAAAAAAAATTATATTTTAATTGATAATTTATTTTCTCAAAAGTTCAAAGTTCTCGCATCATTAACATATTACAAAAAAGAGTATATTATATTTTAGCAATAAATATTTAATATATATACATATACATATATATATATATTTATATATTAAAAAAATTAATGATGTTATCTCGGTAGTTTGGTCTTAAATACCGCCAAAACATTCTCAACCGTTAGATCCAATACTTTTAAAAATAGACGATCAAAATTATATCATATAAAAAGAAGTTATCATCTAAAAATGATATAAGTTAAAAAATATTATATTAGGATTGGATTTTCCAAAAAGTTAAAACATAAAAATAGTTGTAATTAAATAAGGAAACCCATTTAATATCAAAATAATAAAAATCGTTTAATCTTAAATAGATAGGTGAAAACCGTTAGATTTAACATTAAAAACTGTATTTGGTTAATAAAGGGTATTCTAATAATCTAAACTACATATAAGTAAATTTCCTAAATCGAATAGAATTCTCAATATTAAATTTCGTCACTTTATTCTCTTTTTAGTTTTAGAATAGTTTTTAATTGAAAAAAACTATTAAACCACAACTAAATTAAAGATTATTTTGTGAATTTCATGTGGACCGTAAAATTGGCCAAATCTAACTTTTATAACTCAATATAAACAAATATTAAATTGAACGTGTAAAATATAGTAAATATCAAATTTTTAACTATAATTTTTTTTGGCTAAATCTTTTTTAACAATAATTTAATCATGTAAACTAATAACTTTTAAATATTAAAATATTCATAAATAAATATAATTATAAATATTAAAAAAACAATCGTGTGTTCCATGGGTAATTAAAATATAATTATAAACAAAATAATTATAAATAAAATTTTAATAACCGTGCATGTCACATGCTATAAGCTAATTAACTCCTTATATATAATAAGCGTAAGGGAGATCTTATCCAAAACTTTGGTCGGTCACTGTACTACCAAAAGTATATGATCTGTTGGATTATAAAACTATAAATATTCAAATAGATGAGGACCGTTAGATATAATATTAAAAATTGTATTTGATTAATAATAGGATAGTATTTAAATACTAAAAGGTGTATTTTGATAATTTAAACCAATTATAAATAGGTTTTCTATATTGAATAGAAATTTTTATGTAAAAAATCGTAATTATCTTTTCTCTTTAGTTTATGGATAGTTCCAGTTAGATAATAATTATTAAACCATCATTAAATTAAAGATAATTTTGTTAGCTTCGCGTGGGCTGTAAAATTGTTAAAATCTGTTGTATAAAACTCAAGATAGAGCCCAAACAGTAAAGTGATTATCTAAATTTTAATAATTTTTTTTAATTTAAACCAATTATAAATAGGTTTTCTATATTGAATAGAAATCTTTATGTAAAAAATCGTAATTATTTTTTCTCTTTAGTTTATGGATAGTTGCAGTTAGATAATAATTATAAAACCATCATTAAATTAAAGATAATTTTGTTAGCTTCGCGTGGGCTGTAAAATTGTTAAAATCTGTTGTCTAAAACTCAAGATAGAATCCAAACAGTAAAGTGATTATCTAAATTTTAATAAATTTTTTTATTATTGTAGCACCAATTTAATTTTTTTCCTAATTCTTTTAAATTTATAAATTCTATGTTTATTTCAATAAAATATTAAAATCAATTTAAGAAAAAATTAAAATCGATATGGTCCGTGTACGACCACTATACGACCAAATTAATTATTACAGTTAGATCTTAAATAGATCGATGAGAATTGTTAGATCTAATATTAAAAAGTGTATCTGATTAATAATAGAATTATATTTAAATACTAAAAAGTGTATTTTGATAATTTAAAATTTTTCTATGTAAAATTTTTTAAATATCTTTTCTCTTTAATTTATGTATAGTTCGAGTTAGATAATAATTGTTAAACCAAATATCAGATAACAATTCACATCGATTACAATATTAAAAATTATCAATATAATGCTCATGTATATCATATAACAATGATACATGTGGACCCTGCGTTATAAGAGACTTAGGAGAACTCATGTACAAGAATAAATTTAAACATTTTTTTTTATGAAGGAACATAACAATTTGATTAATCCAAATTATAATTATATTATTTTACATATAACAAACATAAAAAGATAATATCAAAATATTATTAAAATATTGAGGGTTTCATATTCATAAACAATAATTTTGAATATAATACTTAACCATCTTTTCTTTTCGGTTTATGGGTAGGTCAACTGGTCAAGTTAGATAATAATTATTAAATCATCATTAAATTAAAGATAATTTAGTTAGTTTCACATGGGTTGTAAAATCGTCAAAATTCAATTTCTAAAACTCAGGATAGAACCCAAATAGTAAAGTGAGTATCTAAATTTTAATAAATATTTTTTTATAATTGTAGCACCAATTTATTTATTTTTCACTAATTCTTTTAAATATAGAAATTTTATATTTCTTTCAATAAAGTATTAAAATAAATTAAGAACAAATTCAAATCGATAAAAACTATAATAATATGAGAATAAAATTTTATATAATCATAACATAATTTTTATTCTGTTTAATAATTTTAAAGTAATAATGTATTTTAAAATTTTATATAAACTATAAATAAAACCGAAACATTAAAAGTAAAAACAGTTATTAAAATACTTATATCAGTATATACTTGATATCCTTATTATATTAAACTCTTTTATATAATAAGCATAATATGAATTTATCCAAAATTTTGATCGTGACAACCAAATTAATAAGGACTATTAGATCTTAACTAGATAAAAGAAAATCGTTTGATCAAATATTAAAAAAGTGTATTTTATTTATAATAGGATTATATTTAAATTCAAAAAAGTGTATTTTGATAATTTAAACCAAGTATACCAAATATAAATAAGTTTTCTATATTGAATAGAATTCTCCATGTAAAAAATTCATGACTTTCTTTTCTCTTCCATGGACAATTCCAGTTAGATAAAAATTGTTAAACCATCTTTTAATTAAAAATAATTTAATTATCTTCACGTGGGGTGTAAAATCGTCAAAATCTGATTTTTAAAACACAAGATAAAGCCCAAATCACTAAAGTGAGTATTTAAATTCTAATAATGATTATTATGTCATCATTATTTTAACGCCAGTTTAATTACTTTTTTCTAACTATTTTAAATTTAGAAATCCATGTTCAAAAATTAAAATCAATCTAAGAAAAATTCAAATCAACAAAGAATATAATAATACAAGGATAAAATTTTATAAAATTGTGCATATTTTTTATCCTATTTTATTAAGTTATAGATCAGAACTAATCAAATATAATTTATTATTAAATAATAAATTATACACAAATGGTGATTTTGTTTTATAAGCACTCATAGATACCTAATTTTATTGTTAGCAGGACTATATTCATATTAAAAAAAACCGTATTTTGAAATTGTAGACTCAGTTATAGAACATACCTAACTTTTTTAACCTATATAGTGTAAATTATTAAATTCAAAACTTTAAAAGTTTGTTAATCAATTAGTATAGTACTTTTCTGAAAAATCGTACTTTACAAAAAATATTATCAAATAACCTATGTCTGAAAGAAAAAAAAATGAAAAAAAAATTCTTTTTTTTCAAAAAAAAAACCTGTAAATTTTAATATGTTGTTGGTAGATTCAAATCTTAGATCATTCTACATGATAATTTTACTGTTATACGTAACGTTTCTCAACAATTTAATTTGAAAGATCCAACGATTATGGATTGAGTGATCAAACAAAGCGAGCACACTTATAAGAAAGCTTTCATTATTTAGTCTTTAATATAATAACATAGATATTTACGGGATATACTATAAAAAATGAATTTTATACAGAATTTTGATTGTCACGGTGTACTACTTTAAAAGAAGAACTATTACAAAAAAAAAATATTTTAATTGATAATTTATTTTCTTAAAAGTTCAAAGTTCCCGCATCATTAACATATTACAAAAAAGAGTATATTATATTTTAGCAATAAATATTTAAAAAAATTATAAATATTAAGAAAAATTAATGATGTTATCCTGGTAGTTTGGTCCTAAATACCGCCAAAACATTCTCAACCGTTAGATCCAATACTTTTAAAAAGATATGATCAAGATTATATCATATAAAAAGAAATTATTATCTAAATATGATATAAGTTAAAAGATATTATATTAAGATTGGATTTTCCAAAAAGTTAAAACATAAAAATAGTTGTAATTAAATAATGAAACCCATTTATAACCAAAATAATAAAAATCGTTTAATCTTAAATCGATAGGTGAAAACCGTTAGATTTAACATTAAAACATGTATTTGGTTAATAAAGGTTATTCTAATAATCTAAACTACATATAAGTTAAGTAGATTTCCTAAATCGAATAGAATTCTCAACATTAAATTTCGTCACTTTATTCTCTTTTTAGTTTTAGAATAGTTTTTAATTGAAAAAAAAACTATTAAACCACAACTAAATTAAAGATTATTTTGTGAATTTCATGTGAACCGTAAAATTGGCCAAATTTAACTTTTATAACTCAATATAAACAAATATTAAATTGAGCGTGTAAAATGTAATAAATATCAAATTTTTAACTATAATTTTTTTTGGCTAAATCTTTTTAACAATAATTTAATCATGTAAACTAATAACTTTTAAATATTAAAATATTCATAAATAAATATAATTATAAATATTAAAAAAACATTCGTGTGTTGTATCGTAATAAAAATATAATTATAAACAGAATAATTATAAATAAAATTTAAATAACCGTGCATCGCACGGGCTATAAGCTAGTATATTAAAAGCATATAGGCAGGCATGGCATACGCTCGAGCTATTGAAGAGGGCGGGGAAAAAACTGATTCAAAAATGAGTGAGCAAGGGTATTTTAGTCCAAATATTAATAAGAGTGTGCATGAATAATTTTAGGATGCGCATATATCAGCACTCTTAAATATTAAATGAACGAATAGTGTAATTACTTTAAATCACGAACGTAATTACGTTAAGGTTATGAGACTTGTTCATTGTGAGTATTATTGATTTTGAGAATATATTGAATCTGAGAACAGATTGAAACAAAGTAGAATTTGAAACACGAGTGGACTACTGTTCTTCTTGCGATTATAAGCAGGTTTACCAGAGTTTTGTGTTTTGGAGAAAGTACAATTTGTAGATAGGAATTTTACCTTAGAAAGCGGTTGTTGTCTGTTTTTCAGCGATCGATCGATTGATTTGTTTTTTTTTCTTTGTAGTCTAGATTATGAATGGTTAAATGCACACAATGTTGTTATAATATAATAGAACACACATGAATGAGATTAAGGATTTTAAAAATAAGCGGAAGGTCGGCGCGTCCATGCATACCCTCGCAAGACCTGAGTTTGTGATAAACACTTGGACGATGAGTACCAATTGTAGTTAAGAGCATTTTATGCCACCTATTTGTTTCTCTTTTTTTTACTTGTGAACTCATTTTGCACCACTCTCATGTATCCGTCGCTATATTAAATTACATGAACACACTTAGTAAATTCTTTAATAATGTGTTTGGAATATCGTTTTACAGTTACAAATTTTAATCCAATTGTTTTTATATATTATCATCGTTTACTTGTAATAATGTGTTTTAACTTGACTATATATATATATATATATATATATATATATATATAGTTGCACTCTAGGAAGAACACCTTATATAAAAAACAATAAAGAACACCATCATAAACACTTTATTTTTCATAAAAAATAATTTTTTTAAATTAGAATCATAAAATTGAACAACAATTAAGCCTAACATATCGAATTTAACGTAGAATCTCATCTAAATTTAAAAATTAAACATTACATATAATCCAGTATAGAATCCAGTACATAATCTTGTATATATATTTATCACAATGAAATTACATGTAATCATGTTTTATTTGATTCTAATTTTTTGTTTTGGCGAGAAAATTAGAATCAACATGCAATTTATGTAAGATTCTATGGTGTTCTTTATTGTTCTTTATATAAGAGTGTTCTTCATGTAGCAATGATATATATATATATATAATGTAATTATTGAAGCGATAATTGATATCGAGTCCAAAATTCAAATCTCATATCGATTAATTTGATTATATATAGGCGACCCAAACACCTTAAATTCACATTATATTTTTTTTTGAAATCGTAAATCTAACTGTACAAATGAGAAAAGATTATTTTTTTAAGTATATTAACATATGTACAAATTGATATGATAGATGATGCAAAATCTGAGTCATTATCTACTTGATACCAATAAATATAATTTACAATATTAAAGTAATCCTATTGTTTTTAGACCAATTTTATAACATCACTACTAGAAAAATTATAATAGACATCACTGATTTAACATCGGCCGCTAATGCCACCGATGTTAAAAACTTCAATAACATCGCTCCTTTTAAAACCGATGTCTTTGTGTTGTTCATACATCACTTGCTAACGTAACTGATGTGTTAATTACCGTTAAAAAAAAGAGGCGCGATCCCAATTTGTTTTCCCCCTTAAACCAATTTATTTTCCCCCTTAGTACCAAATATTTCCCCCCAGCCAATCTTTGCTTCCCCCGTTTTAGCCCCCTCTTTCAGACAAAAACAAAACAAATCAAAATGAAAGCAAATTAAATACAAAAAAACATAACTCTCTCCCTCTCTCTCAATCTCATCTCTCTCTCTCAATCTCACACACCCAACGTCAATAACCCTAATTACAAACAAAATCTCATAACTTAAATGTTATATCAGAGGTTGAATCTCACAAATCTCATCACTCGTAACACAAAAATCTCAAAACTCCAAATCTCACCAGTCGATCTGTTCGGAACCAAATCGATTTGTTCAACTAACCGCTCAAATCGATCTATTCAAAGCTCGAAAGCTCGAATTGGTAAGTGGGTAGGCTTGCATTTGTTTGGAAAATCGAATTAATTAGATTTAATTTTAAATTGGGCTTTTTTTAACTTGAAACCCTAACTTTTTAATTCCTTTTCCTAATTTTTGATACAGGAGCATTTGTTACAAGGATAATTTGTTTGGGTAAGAATCGGTTAGGAGTATTCAATTATTTCAATTTTTCCGTTATTGATTTTTTGATCTCTTCTTTTATACAGGAGTATTATTTATTTGGTTTGTTCTTTTTGAGATATAAAACAAGATGTAGATTGCTTTATAGGAAGGAACCTGCCCCCTCTTACTTAATTTATACAAGTAGTTTTTATTATTTTCTCAACTTGTTAGAATGTATAATTAGCGGGTCACTTTCCTGTATTTCTATAATATATACTTGTGTTGTTCAGAATAATGATTTTTTCTATAAAACATTTCCAGGTTTACTAAGGAGTATGAATTAAATGAAAAAATAATTCTGGATTCAAGGCAGGAGATGCAAAAACAGAGCTCGGATTGCTCCTGGATTCATTTTCAGAACCCAGTATTCCTTAATCTACTCACTTGAAACAAGAGCCTTGGTACAGTACTTCAACCATATTGTCAAGACGTGAATAATTGGTTTCTACTTGTTAACAATCTAGATTTTTTTGTGTTTCCAATGGTTAACTTGGTAATGAAAAGAAGTCGTACCTTATTACATTCCATTAATACAGAACTAGTGTACGAGTCTCTCTAGTTTGACAAAAAAATGGCCAATAAGCCAACTAATGTATCATTGTACGTACTTGCGTCGGCAAACACACGATAGTACACAAAACGACCTGCTTAAGAAATGCTCTTTGGACATTTATTAGTTGTATATTAAAATATGTTCTTATTTTATAAATAGTGTGGCAACAACATATATAAATATGTTATGGAGTAAAAATATGATCTTATTTGATGTTGAGGCTTAAACTCTCAAGTCTTTGCCACTTGTTACAAAGAGAAGAGAGGTGTCCACTTGATTATAATTCTACGAATTTAGATTGACTGGTTTCAATGAGTTCAGATGTTCTTGCTTCTTTCTGTCCTTGGCGTACTTTGCTTTATATGTTTCACTGAACTAATATTGTTATGTCTTGATCACATATCTGTTGTTTGTTATCTTAGCTCATATAGACTTTGGAGTAAAAAAAACCTGATCTGGGAAGTTAGTTAATTGTGATCTGAAAGTCATGTAGTCTCATCTACTAATTATTATCTACTTTTAGATTCTGTATAATGCAGAGGGTGTTTGGTGTTTCTTGTATCCATAATATGTCATATACGATCCTTCTTTGATACTGAGAGAAGTGACATAAGTGTTTCCTAGCTTTGCAGAACATGGCCGAGTAGTCCACCTACCCGTGCAATACGATGGGTGTGTAAATATAGCTGGTTGTTTACTTGAACATATTTTAGTCTGCGTGAATGTTGTCAAGAGACTGTATGAACCTGAACCAAAACACCGTACGAACACGAATGATGACACAAATTAAGATGGTTAAAAATGAAAGAATAAGCAATTTATGTACTTACCTTATCATATTATATGTCACCCGAGTTAGCAATGATGTTGTGATTTTAGTACAACATTACAGGTTCATTTTCCTAGCTCCTAGGTTATACTGTATATGTTATATAAAGTTGTTCATCCTATGAATCTGAAAAATATTTGTCTTCGCATACGCGATCTGCGTCATTTCTGTTTACAAAAAAGCTTTCTTGCTCAACAGCTATTGCAAACATCTGCACACTACCAGCATTTTGACATGCTTGACTGTTGGGCAAGGAATTGGGTTTAAGGCTATTTAATTCTCCCTAAGAATAAAGTGATACTTTGTTTGCTGACTATACTTTGTTCATCACAAAATTATTCTTATCTATCAAGCAACTGCTTGTACTGGAACACTTGATCAACATTTGACATTTATGGTTGCATACACTTGTGTTATAGTCTTATATAATCCTTTCTAAATATCTAAAATTCAGGAACAAGGTCAGTATAGCTGCTGCTGGTGATGTCCCTCCTCTTGTGGAGCTCTTGAATATCCAGAGTGGCAATCTAAGAGAGTTAGCAACAGCTGCAATTCTGACACTTTCATCTGCTCTGCCCAATAAGCCGATAATAGTAGCCTCTGGAGCTGCACCTCTTCTAGTGCAGATCCTAAGTTCTGCAAGTCTTCAAGGAAGGGTTGATGCAGTAACAGCCCTCCATAATCTTTCCATGTGTGATGAAGGTCCTGCTCTGGTTCTTGATGCTAGATTAGTGTAGCCATTTTGGCTTTGCTCATTGATGTAAGAATGATGTAAATGTTGAGTTTTTTTTGTTAATGATGAATTCAGTTTGTTTATTTTGGCTTGATTCTGGTGTAATAATGTAGGACAAAACAATAGTTTAATAAAAGAAATAAGATATTTGTCATAACGAAATACAACAGTTAATTCGAAAAAAAGTGATGTAAAAAAGAGAAAAGAACACTAGTTTGTCAAAATAAATTGATGTCTAATGTATGTTCATACAACAGTTATTTACAAGAAATTGATGTCCAATGTAGGTTCACAAAACATATATTTAAAAAAACTGATGTCAAATGTCTGTTCGAACAACAGTTATTTAGAAAAAAACCGATGTAAAAACATAGTTTAGACATCGGTGAAAAACCGATGTCTAAAGGGGGGACTTTTAACATCACCGACAAAGACATCGGTTGAAAAAGTGAAAGACATCGACCAAAAACCGATGTCTATTAGAGTTTTTCTAGTAGTGCATTTTGTATACTTACTTATCTTTATATGTTGTGTTTTTTAAAATACTTATTTTTACATGTTAATTCAACTGATAACCAATATCGAGTCCAACATTTAAATATTAATGGTTGTGAATGACTTGTTTTTGAATCTTTCATTATTATTATTTTTTAAATCGTAGATCCAATCATGTAAATAAAAGAAATTATGTAAAAATTGTAAAATGTATTAAGTTACGTATAAATTAGTACGATAGATGATGCAATTTGTAATTTATAATATATAAAATCTAAACCATATGCATATATAGGTGAGGGTTCTGTGGGTAACCAATTTAACCTGGTAACCTAGTAACTTTAACCTATTACAACTACTAACTTATCCGCTTATCATGTTCAGTTATTAACAACACAACAACATGTAACTGCATTTTTATTAACAAAACTTTTACTTTTAACATCTTTAAAAAAATTTAACATACTAGATTATCACGTCTTTCACATAAAAAACAACAATATAAAAAATATTGATACTAGAAATACTTTGAAAAATACATAATATAAAAATACTCTGGACACAAGAAAATTATTTTTTTTATAATTACCGAACACTAAAAAAAGATTACAAACACAAAGTACAAATAAAATTAACAAAATATAAGAAATTTACAGAACATTGAAAATTTTATACAGGACAAACAAAATACATAACACAGAAACAATTTAGAACACAAAAAAAACTTGTAAAAATCCCAAGCATTTTATTTTAAATATTACATTTTTTTAAAAATATTACAGAACACAAACATAGATTACAAATGCAAAATCCGAAAAAAATACGGAACACAAGAAATTTACATAACACAGAAAAATATTACATAACATAGAAAAATATACATAACAAACGAAATACAGGACACAAAAATATTTGAAAAATACAAAAAATAAATAATAAAATGAAAACATTTGAAACATAAAATTGTAGAATTAAAAATGTTACAAAATAAAACTAGAAATGTTAAATACTTTACATCAATTAGTGTGTACTGTATAAAAAGTATGCACACAAAAAATACGTTAAAGTGATAAAAATTGATGAAAGTATCAAATAGAGGTCAGTTACTTTATATTCTGTTTTGTTGATAACCGGTGTTTTTATGATAAGTAGTTATGTTCACTAACTCATGGTTTGTGATTTGTACTAATTGAACGACTAAGATTATAGTTCCTAGGTTACCAGATTAAATTGGTTCCTCATTGAACCTTCCTCTAATATATATATATAATTTACAATGTTAAAAAATCATATAAAAAGATGGAAGAAGAGGTGGTTTATCTAATAAGAGTTTGAAAATAAACACAAAACAAAATATAGCACAATGGTTATGGTACAACTTTGATTAAAGAAGGTCAGGTTCAAACCCCAAAATTTACATATTGTAATCTTTTTTTTTGCATAAATGTTTAAGAGTTGACATTTTTATAATTTTTCAAAAAATAGGGGCAAAATCGTAATTTCACAACTATTAAAATGAAACTTTTTACCCATGTGTTGAGGTTTAATATATAACTAGCTTTATAGCCCGTGCGAGGCACGGGCATGCTCTAGTTATTTTCGGTTATGTTGTCTCATCGTTTGGTGGAATGCATGTAGAAGAAAAGACATAAGCATGTAACGGTATATCAGTAGGAAATATGTCGAAGGTTTGATGATACATGTTTTACAAAATTCCAGTCTATAAGGTTGTTATTATGACCTGAGTAGGCGCAAATATTTTGACTAATTAACATGTTTTGTTAGCACGCACGATCCTTCTGTACTGCAAGATTTCGTCGGTTATAATTTTGCCAATCGTATTTGAATGAGAAGATGGTTTTTGTGTCACTTTGAAAGAATATTGGGCATCTTTTATCATTTCCATTGCCTGGGGAACGTTGGCACTCCATTTACTTGTTTTTAGTTCATGGGGTAGTCGTGACCTTGTGTACTGTAAGATTTCGGCGATTATAATTTTTCCAATTGTATTTGAATGAGAAGATGGTTTTAGTGTCACTTTGAAAGAGAATTGGACGCCTTTTATCATTTTCATTGCAGGGGGAACGTTAGCACTCCATTTACCTGTTTGTAGTTCATGGGGTAGTCGTTAAGTGGGTGTTGTAAAATTTGATCGGTGTGCATAATAGAGTAAAAATGTAGAAGTACAAGTTGTATTAGTATGTGTGGATACACTATTTAAACGAATGCATACCACTTTGCCCGTTTTAAGAAGGGTCTCCTTGCAGACACGTTGAATACAATAATTGTACAGGTGTGGATATAATTTATTTTAGAAAACTATTACTTATACCTTTCAAGATAATGCTAAACTGATTTGTGATAAGTTACTCGTTTCACCTTACAATTGCCACTTGACACAAATAATTTAACATTTAGTACTTTTAATATTTTATCATAGATATTCAAAAAAATTAAACCAATTTAGTTTAGATTTGATTTAGTCGTACGATGACAACTTCAACTTTCTTGTAAAAATCTCCAACACAAACTTTTTTATTTATATACAAATATAAAACTTTTTTGCATTTTTCGGGTTCAATACTTTATATACTATAGTGGATTTTTCGAAAATGACCAACGTATAAAATTTATCTATTGAAGACGAGATTTATAATATATTGGATCATAATAAAACTACAGTTTTAATCTTATTAGTAGCTAAAATTTCAAAAATGCATATATAATTATAAGTTGTTAATATCTTATAATTAAACAATAATAAATGTAAAATAATGATAAAATCCATTTTTACGCTTATTATATATAAGATATAATTGAAAAGAAGTAAATATATATGTTGATAGTTTTAAATTTAAAAAAATATATTAAAAAAAAATATAATGAGTGATATTGGATATAGATGTCAATATTTGTCACACTATCACCTAGGTCATGGTTCAATTCACATTAAAAAGAAATTTTTTTATCATCAATATACAATTGGAGGGATAATTTATTAATCTAATATCATCAATATAATACTGAAAGGGTAATTTAGTAATCTAATATATATATATAATCTGATAGTATATAGAATTTGTAATCTAATAGTATATATAATATGAGCCATTATGTACTTAATGCAAATAAACATGATTTATAATATAAGAATATTAATATAATCCTTTTTTATGGATCAATTCCAATTTTATAACATTTTTTTAAAATACAATTTTATACTCCCTCCGTCCCAACAGGTTCTTTACGTTTGCTTTTTGCACGGAGACCAAGGAATATTCTTAAAATAAGTGAGGTAGTGGATGTAATAGTGTATTTTATTGTTAAAATAAATGAAGTAGTGGGTGTAATAATAATTTATTGTTAAGATAAGTGAGATAGTGGGTGTAATAGTATAAAGTATTGAAAAAGTGGAGTGAAATAGTGGATGTAATAATGTATTATATTATTAAAAGTTACTATTTTTAGTAATGTAAAGAATTGGTGGGACGTCCCAAAAAGGAAAGTGTAAAGAATTGATTGGGACAGAGGGAGTAACATTTTGTGCGAGTTTTTCTCAAATATGGTTAGAAATATTTATTTAAGGCACTTACGAAAATAAATTATCTACCTTACCAAGTAGATTACAAAAAGAGACCAAAATAGAGTATAATATATTGAGTGTTTGCGCAGATTAATAAAAAACTTCATAATATAATCTAAATAGATGTCTATCATAGTGGTAAGGAATGTTACTTTTAATTTAGAGATTAAGGGTTCAATTCCCATCAGAAACAATTTTTTTGTACTAAAATAGAGTATAACATATTGAGTATTTGTGCATATTAATAAAAAGTTTCAAAATACAATTAAAATAGATGTCTAAAATAGTGGTAAGGTATGTTACTTCTAATTTAGAGGTCAAGAGTTTAATTTTCATCAGAAACAATTTTTTTGTTGTGCTACTATATAGGGGTAATTTAGTAATTTTATGATGAATAAATTGTCTCACGAACCCCCCGTGCAAGGCACATGATCGCTCTAACCGACAGAACTTGATGTTATTTTGTGACGATATTTTCTAGTTCACGTCAGTTTAATTTTGTGATGATAAGTATTCTTCAGTTTGTTGTGGTGATCCTGCCACCGGTTTGAACTTGTTGGTGACACTATGTGACATGGTTGCGAAGATTTGCAAGGAAGATCGGTTTGGTATTAGTCCGAAGAAGATTTTGTTCTTAGTTGAATGTATTTGATGATTAGTTTTATAAGCTAATTAATAATCAGATAGGAATTAGTTAAAGGTGTCAAATAAATGCTCCATTTCGAAAGTACCAATACTCTCCGGGCTCCATAATTCTCTATAAGCGGCCGGAGTAGTATACATGTCCTTAATGCATGAGGTGGCGGGATTGAGATGCACACAAATTCGTATTCGAAAAAAACTGTTCGAACTGGTTAAAAAAATCGGAAAAAATCTGATTAAAAAAAAGTCCACCTCAATTGGATCCAGCCCGCAGGCTTAAACGAATCGCATATTTTTCACAAAACCCCGATCCGTTTTGAGCCGAATAAACCCAAATAATATCTCGATTTGGACGTAGTCTTGATCAGGATAAAAGTCCAATCCAAAAAGCTAGAATTTTCAATTAAATATCAGATAAAAGCTTAATTTTTTTAATTAAATCCGAAAAAAAAAAAAAGGTAAAGTTAAAGTTAAAGTTATCAATATCTAAAATAATTTGTAAAAATCCGATTTGGCCCCTCCTGACCCGACCCTATCTACATGTATAAATATTTTAGAGAAAATTTGTCTCGATTTAAAAAAGCCCGGCCCTATCGGTTATCGAAAAATCCGACCTGAATCCGGATTACGTATCTCTATCCAGGGTAACAACTATAGAGGTGCTTATATTATTACTTATATTATCTGATATGTATGAATATAGTTGAGACAAAATGATTACTATTTTGTATTATTTTATATTATTGGATGCTCGGACTAAAAAGTGATATTATGTGACTAAAAATGCATTTGTACTTTGTCTTAAAATTGTGAATACAAAGGAAGAAACATAATTAAATTTAATTAAAGAGATACGAGTCTATTTGATATACTTTATACCAATAACCACTTTTATCAATAATCAGACAAATGAAATTATCATGAAAGAATCTTGAATAAAAACTAAAGTGTAAAATAATATTTGTGAAAGATATTACCACACTAATGGGTTCTATACCACAACAAAAAAGCCCAAGTAGCTCAATGGTTAAATTGGTGAAATTCTTAGTAATTTGTATTGAAGTGTCTTAGGTTCGATTCCCATCAAGATCAAAATTTTCTTATATTTTTATAACATTTGACTTTGGAGGGGCAGTTATGTAATTTCAAGTGTTGAATAAAATAGTTCACAAAGTGCTTGTTGCAGTATAAGAAATATAATAGATAATAGATAAATAAGTCAAAAATTGAATCTCAAAAATATTTATCCAGATTTAAATGTTCTGTTAACATTTGTTTAAGTAGCGGTAAGAGATCGATAAGCAGTTTTGTCGTTGAGGCGACAACAATATAAGTTCGTTTATGATTTGGTGAAAGGTAAATACCGTTTCGTCACAATATGAGTGCGTACAGAGGATCTTTGACTCTGATTATCCACCTATTATCAACGTTTGAGAATGTGAACTACCTAAATTATTAAGGGCCTGTTTGGCTGTAACTTAAAGTTGCAGCTTATGGTTTATAAACCCAAAAATGCTTATTGGGGGTGTTTGTCAAAATAAGTGAACCAACTTATGGCTACTTAAAATGGATAAGTTGAATGTTAAGAATCCTTAACATTCAACTTATAACTTATAACTTATTCTCGATACACGCAATATATAATATCCTTCAAATCTTCAAAACCATATATCTTTTGATCCGTTCATTAAAAAATTGATATGTATATATCAAATTTCTCTACTCATCGAGATCTATCCATTAATATCCATTTATATATATTAAAAAATAAATATTTTAAAAATAATAAAAAAAAGTTAACTTATAAGTTCTGATTTACCCAAACACTCTACTGCTTATAAGTTCTGATTTACCAAACACTCTAGGTTTTATAAGCTCAGCTCTACTTATCACTTATAAAGCACTTACTCATTTTAAGCTATAAGTCAACTTTTGCTTGATACCCCAAACGCCCACTAACTCTTCAATTGGCAACTACTCCCTCTCTTTCTTTTTAATTTCTTTACACTTCTTTTTGGTACGTCCCTCTCATTTTTTTACATATTAAAAATAGTAATGTTTTATAATATAAAATTCAATCACATCCACTACTTTTCTCCACTATATCTACTTTATACCCACTTTATACATTAAATATTGACTGGTCCCATCACTTTACTTATTTTTCTTACTTTTTTTTATTAATTTATATTTTTTCTTAACTTCTGTGTCCTCCACTCAATGTAAAGAATTTGAGGGGACACATGGAGTATTTGGTTAAACTTTTTAGACTTACAAATTACAGTTAGCGGCCTTGTTTAAAGTCTAAGAATCATTTGATCGGTGCTCAACTAAAATTTGTCATTCTGTACCGTCATTAAACAACAATAAAAATCTGATGATAACCCCATTTTTATATCTTTAGTTTGTATTTTTCTTTTATTATACTATGTACTAATAATTGATTGCAACCGGTGTTACAAAAATTGATGAGGGTACCGAATAAGAATTTGTCAAATAATTGGAAATTATTCGAATCATTGTCCGTAACTAATTTATGTTATTATATATATATGTCATTGCTCCATGAACAACACTCTTATATAAAGAACAATAAAGAACACCATAGAATGTTACATAAATTACATGTTGATTCTAATTTTCCCACAAAAAAAGGTTTATTACGAATAAAAATAGAATCTAACAAAAAATAGAATCAAATAAACCATGATTACATGTAATTTCATTGTGATAAATATATATACAAGATTCTGTACTGGATTCTATACTGGATTATATGTGATGTTTAATTTTTAAATTTAGATGAGATTCTACGTTAAATTCGATATGTTAGGCTTAATTGTTGTTCAATTTTATGATTTTAATTTTAAAAAATCAATTTTTATGAGAAATAAAGTGTTTATGATTGTGTTCTTTATTGTTCTTTTTATATAAGGTTAACAAAATTTTAAGCGAAAAAGGACAAAATTGCAAGTTAAATAATTAAATTTACTTGTATATATTACTAAAGATCTTATGATGAACCCATTTTGTGAGTTTTTAATTATATTTTTAAAAAAGTTGATTGATTAATTTTATTTTTTGACCGACTTAACCGTTATCAACCGGTTTTTATAAAAAAGATTAACCGATTATTTTAAAATTGATTTGATTAATTGTTGAATAGCGTTTAAATTTAATCATCAACTTTTAGAAAAATTATTATAGTTATCTATACTATTATATTAAAGACGAAACATTGAAAGTTTTGTAGTCTGGTCATGAAAGTTTTTGTAGTCTGGTCACTCCATTCATAGCCGTTAGATATTTTTGATCAAATCATTGAGAACCGTTAGATAAAATATTAAAATTAGTATATAGCATATCTTTTCTATTTTTCCTAACTAAAACATCTCATTTTCCAAAAATATCACAACAGTTTCATTTAATAAAATAACATAATAAGGTTATAATTGCTAATAAATAACTCATTACCATTTTTAGCCAAATTGTATATTTTTTTATATTTTCTAACTAAAATTTCTAGTTTTCTATTTTTCCTAAATAAAACCTCTAATTTTCCAAAAATATCACGAATAGTTATATTTAATAAAATAAAATAATAATATTATAATTATTAATGACTAACCGATTAGCTTTTTTCCCAAAACGTATATTTTTTTATATTTTCTAACTAATATTTCTCTTAACTAAAACCTCAAAAATATCACGGACTATTTCATTTAGTAGCATAAAATACTAATATTACGAATATATCTATCTATCTATACTATATTATCAAAGACGAAACATTGAAAGTTTTGGTACCTGTTTTTTGTACCTATTTTTCGATACGATATCTGCCTTATTTAATTATTTATTTAATTATTATAATCAGTTACTCTTTCAATTAAATTATATTACCATTTTTTTCTTAAAAAACCAGGGGCAATTTCCTTTTCAGCTAAAACATGTTACTTTTTCTATTTCCTTTGCTAAAATCCTTCATTTTTCAAATATATCACGAGAAAACCCTTACATATTTACTTTAAAATCTGTTTTAATACTTTTATTTGACAATTACATTTTTCAACTAAAACATGTCACATTTTCTATTTTTCTTACTAAACCCCCTCTTTTTTCAAAAATATCACGGACAAATCGTTACTTTTATATTTTAAAATTCAACGAAAACACGTTACTTTCTATTTTTATTACTAAAACCCCTCTTTTTCCAAAATATCGCGGACAAACCGTTACTTATTTATTTTAAAATTCATTTTAATACTTTTAATTATTTTAAAATGTTTAACACGTCTACTTAATTTTTTTTAATAAATGCAATGAATAAAATATAAATAATAAAATTAACAATTATTAAAAACAACCCGTGCATCGTACAGGTTTTAAGCTATATTATTAAAGACGAAACATTAAAAGTTTGGTAGTCGGATAGACGGATGGTCGGTACTTAGTGATTTTACTTAATTACTCTTACTTATTTTTTTTTAAAAAAACTATCACTAAATAATAACATTATTTATAACCAATTACCTTTTCAGCTAAAATACATTACCTTTTTTTATTTTTTTTCTTACAAAATCCTCTCTTTTTCTAAAACAAACACGGACGATTATCTTTTTTAACAAAAACATGCCACTCTTTCTATTTTTTCTTACTAAAATCCCTCATTTTCCAAAAATATAACGGGCAAATCCTTACTTATTTATTTTAAAATCTATTTTAATACTTTTAATTATGTTACTTTTTCTATTTTTCATTTTCTAAAAAAATTATTATTAAATAATAACATTTTTATAACCAACTACCTTTTTAGCTAAAATATATTATCTTTTCTAACAAAATCTTCTCTTTTTCTAAAAAAATCATGGGCAATTATATTTTTCAACTAAAACATGTTACTGTTTCTGATTTTTCTTTACTAAACCCCTCATTTTCCAAAAAGATTCCGGACAAATCCTTACTTATTTGTTGTGAAGCATATTTAAATACTTTTAATTACGGACACTTACCTTTTCAGCTAAAACATGTTAATTTTTCTATTTTTTCTTGACCCCTCCTTTTCCAAAAATATCACGGGCAAACAGTTATTAATTTATTTTAAAATCTATTTTAATTATTTAAAAAAGTTTAACACGCCTACTTATTTTTTTAGCAAATGCAGATTAATAGAATATTAAAACATAAATAATAAAAATAATAATTATTAATAATAATCCGTGCATCGCACGAGTTTTAAGCTAGTACAACTAATGCCTATCGTAATTATTTTACATACGAACTCAACATGTATCTAATTATTTTCCATCTTATTTATCTAAAATTTAAATGGTGCATGGTCATAAATAAAAGAAAAAATGATATAGATAGCACTTTTTTTAAATTAAGTGACAAGAATACCATTTTTAAATTTTTTGGCCAAAAATACCATTTTATTATGCATTTTAAAATTGGGTAACACTATTACGCATTTGAGAAATGGGTAACATGTAATTATTCAAAAAAAATTGCAAATAAAAAAATAAACTGAAAAATGTGTTACGCATTTTGGAAATGCGTAACACCTTGATTAAAGAGAGGTGTTACGCATTTAAAAAATGCGTAACACGTTTTTCAAAAAAAAAAAATTGCAAATCTTTTCGAAAAAACATGTGTTACCCATTTCTTAAATGCGTAATAGTGTTACCCATTTTCTAAATGCGTAATAGATCGGTATTTTTGACCAACATGTACGAAAATAGATATTCTTGTCACAAGTTTTAAAAAAACTGGTATTTTTGGCTATAACCCTAAATAAAACCACGACTTTCTATTTATATTGGTAACATTTCATTTTCCTATATTTATCATCATTAATTTATTGTAAAATATAAGTAACTATGGCCTGTGAGTACGTATGGACATGGACCGCAACGTATAAGAAATTTATGATATCACTTATAATTAAGATGATCTTAAATTTTAGAAATTTTAGTTACCATTTGTCACCCTCCATTACACTCTCTCCCCCACAAAATTCGGCAAATAATCCCCACCATCACAGTTTTATTAAATACTCCATTTTATTATATTGTAACTGAGAGAAACAAAAAAATGATTTTGGCTTCAAAGTTCTTATATTCAAAGTTCAAATGTTAGTCCACGGTAACTCTCACAGAAATTGTGTGGCTTTTTCTTGTTTGGTTAATTTTCTATAGGTTTGTTCAACTGTGATTATTCTTTTCAACTTTTTTTCTTGTGTATATAAATAGACTTCTCTGTCTAATATTTTGATGTTGTGTGTATATGTTTCTATGAAAGTTCTTTGGTTTGCAAGACTCCAACAGGGTCTTTATTGAATGGACTGACAAGGGTTTTCCAGACAAGCTAACATGGATCTTGAAACAGGGACATACAAGAATCTTGTTAAGGTAAGGTTGAGTTCAAGTTAATTATGTGTTTTAAGGTTGTTTTCAAGAATCCCATTTGATGTTTTTTTATAGAAGTTTATGTTTTCTTCTGTTTATTGTAGAGAGAGTCCTGGAGAACAGTTTTGACATTGGCTTATCAAAGTTTGGGTATTGTTTATGGTGATTTGAGTACTTCTCCTTTGTATGTGTTCAAGAGTACATTTGCTGAAGACATTGATCATTCAGAAACAAATGAAGAAATTTATGGAGTTTTGTCATTTGTGTTTTGGACAATTACTTTAGTTCCTTTGATTAAGTATGTGTTTATAGTGTTGAAAGCTGATGATAATGGAGAGGGAGGGACATTTGCACTTTATTCACTTTTGTGTAGGCATGCTAGGGTCAGTTCACTGCCTAATAATCAATTAGCAGATGAAGAGTTATCATCCTACAAGAAAGAAATTAGTATTGATCCTGACCCGACTAAATTTGGGTCGAGGCTAAAATCGACTTTAGAGAAGCATAGAGTGTTGCAGAGAATTTTGCTTATATTGGCATTGGTTGGAGCTTGTATGGTTATTGGAGATGGGATTCTCACGCCAGCGATTTCTGGTTAGTTTCTCTTTCTGAAATTTTATCCGGGAGGTCTTGTTTTGTGAATTTTGAGTTCTTGTTGTCTAAAATTGAATCTTTTACTTGTTTATGTAGTCTTTTCTGCAGTATCTGGTGTTGAACAACTGGCTATGCCTAAAGAGCACCACAAATGTAAGTCCTGATGTTTACCTCTTCAATGGGTGAAATATATATAATTTCCATATTGTTTGTCCCTATATTCTGATAAATAAATCGTGATATATCTTTGCTTGCTATTTGAATATATTGGAGAAATTGTTACTGAGCTCTCAATTTCATATATGTGTTTGTCTAGGTGGAAATCCATCCTTTCTTGTCATAATGACTTCCAAAAACATGTGCTTGCATTTTGCTCTGAAGTGAAAAATCCGAAGTAACTTTGTATTGTTGCTACTTCAATTTGAAGAATGACCATCATTAAATATTATTTGATTTGTAAAGCTTCAAGAAACCTCACAAATTTACGAGGCACATAAGTTGCATTAGCTAGCTGTTAGGAGTTTTTGCATCATCTTACTAAGTTATCAATTTCCTTTACCACTTGTTAGTGTGTGTGACATTAATGACAAACTTGTGCAGTAAACAGTAAAGATTACAGACCAGTAATGTAACATAGGTAGGGACCGGATGAATGATAAAAATGAAGTCAAAGCTACTTATCTATCCTTATGAATACTCCTTACCACTTCTAAGAAATCTAAAGAATTACGCCTTCCGTGCTACCCCTCATTGGACAGTGTCTCTAAGTGTCACCAAATCTAATATTTTGATAAAGTGGCACATTATATGCACTATCTGTGACTTATGCTTATATTTAAGATAACGTGAAAGCTTTGTGGTTTTCTTATTTAGACCTGTTCTTAAAGATTGGCATGTCATACCTATTCTTAGAGTTGCAATATCAGTGTGGCGGATGATAATATGTTGATAAGGCCAAACTGTGTTGTCCTATATTTGAGTACAAATTTGAGGTATTTAAAATTTAGTCCTCATCCAAAAACTTCCCTCTTTCCCTTCCTGGAGAACAAAATGTATATTTAAAAACAAAACTGCATGTATAGGGCAGATGTGTCATAGTGGAAGAACGCAAGTTAAGTCGCTGCTCTACATTGTAGCTTATTCTGAAGGAATAAATTATTTTAAAATATAGTAGTTGCAGACGTTTCATAATGGAATAATACAAGTTGCTTCTTTGTATTGTATCTATGCATGATCCAACCCCTTATATCAACGATTTATTGATACTAAAGTATTAAAAGCAAGTTGAGGAAGGACAATATCACTCGGCTCTGAACTACAAATTAGAAGGACAATATTCCAAACAACTTTATTTATGAGCTCCTCCAAGTCTTTTATACAATGCATAATCTGATTGTCGAACAGGGAACATGAAGAAAGAATATGGCTCAAAGTTTTTTGGTTTCAATCTATTTTACTGTTATAATAGTGAATAACCTGCCAGATGTTTTTTTGGAAATTTTGTTATAAACAAAATAATCAAACAGAAAAATAATTAGCATGACATGTGTTCTTTTTCAGTATGTAGTTCGTACTATGATGAACTTGCAATACAGCAATATCACAGATAATTTCTGAAATAACTAGGTCACTTATAATTCGACTGCCTGAAGCAGTTTAAATTTTGCAGATATAGAAGTCCCAATAGCGTGTGTTATACTGATTGGCTTGTTTGCCCTTCAACATTATGGCACCCACAGAGTTGGATTTCTGTTCGCACCTGTTGTCATACTATGGCTTTTCACCATCAGTGCCATTGGTTTATATAACATCTTTCAATGGAATCCTCATGTCTACCAAGCACTCTCCCCATATTATATGTACAATTTTTTGAATAAAACCCAAAAAAGAGGATGGATGTCCTTGGGTGGGATCCTGTTATGCATAACAGGCAAGTTTATTACCTGGAGTGGATTGAATTTGTATTTACTACTATATCAATAAACTATTTCTTTACCAGGATTGTTACACTTCACAACAATTATGCAGGTTCGGAAGCTATGTTCGCTGACCTGGGGCACTCCTCACAGTTGTCAATAAAGGTATTACTTCTGGTTCCCTTCTACTTCACAGCTGCTTATAGTCTAAAATCATTTCATTGTCTCTTTCTAGGATGAGTGTTGTTATTTGAATGGTCTAGTATTGTTCCAAAGACCTTGCAGAAAGAAAACTTCACAGAAATTTTATAAGTTTCTAGTAAAAATGATACTAGGTCTTTTGTAATGTTTTCTCTTCATCCTATGTTTAAGCTGGTGCACACTTTATACTATTATGCAGACTGCCCATACTTTATTGCAAACGATAATACAAGGGAACAAAATGAAGCATAAGGATAACGGCATACTCTGTTTTATAATGGTCCAAAGATAGCAATCCAATTTATACATCATATTTAATTTCATAATAGCATTATTCTGATGAAGCACTCTATATACCCTTACCTGATGTGAGTTCTATTGTTCAAGGAAAAGTATTTAATTTCTAGTTTGTCATAGGAAAATTAAGTTGATAAGTACAATTAAATAATTGTACATTCAACTCAATCTTGAGAATATAAAGTATGAAAATTTGGTTGGGCATAAACACCAATTCGCTAAGCATTGTTTCGATGTATATTCACTGGGTAGGTTAATGAGTTGCTTTGTCCTTAGATTATTTGTTGCATGCATTTTTGTGATGTAGATATACAAATTTCCATTGAGTCAATCGCATAGTATCCTACATCCCCGCTTGGCATATAGCGGTGGCAGAGCTTACAATTAGCCTAATGCCTACTTGTTTATGTGTTGAAGCTTTCTTTATTTATATTTGAAGTATTATTATTATTATTATTATTGTTATTATTATTATTATTATTATTATTATTATTATTATTATTATTATTATTATTATTATTATTATTATTATTATTATTATCAGGCAGCAGCTTTCTAACATAGTTCCCTCTTTGTAGATTGCTTTCACAACTTTTGTTTATCCATCTTTGATTCTTGCGTACATGGGGCAAGCTGCTTACTTATCTCGGCATCATATGAGAGCAGATGACTATGATGTAGGATTTTATGTTTCTGTTCCCGGTGGGTTTTTTCTACCATTTCCTTTCAATGTTGCATATGAGTGGTGCGTTGTTTTCGGTCAACTTAATATATCTCTCAATTGGTTACAGACAGGATAAAATTCCCAGTTGTGGTTATTGCCATTCTAGCTGCGGTAGTGGGAAGCCAAGCAATTATAACAGGAACTTTTTCAATCATCAATCAGTGTTCTTCTCTCGGCTGCTTTCCAAGAGTTAAAGTAGTCCACACATCAACCAGCATTCATGGCCAAATCTACATCCCTGAGATCAACTGGATCTTGATGATTCTTTGCTTGGCTGTAACAATTGGTTTCAGAGACACTAGACGATTAGGAAATGCTTCAGGTATGAAACTTGTCTAGTAGTTACACTTGTTGCTGGCAGTGTAACATCCATAGCTTAAGAAAAACATTAGAAGATGCTCATGTCACTTGATTTTGGTAAACTAAAAACAGTTTGTCTATGTAGCCAATATAATTTCTTGTTAGTGACTTCGTCTTGAATTTTTGGGGTTTAGGTTTGGCAGTCATTACCGTGATGCTGGTCACAACCTGCTTAATGTCCGTGGTTATGGTCTTATGCTGGCACCAGAGCATTTTTCGTGCAATTTGCTTTGTGTTCTTTTTCGGGACAATTGAAGCTCTTTACTTTGCTGCTTCTCTCATCAAATTTCTCGAAGGCGCTTGGGTCCCAATCGCACTCGCACTTTTCTTCATGATTGTGATGTATATCTGGCACTTTGGAACGCTTAAGAAGTACGAGTTTGATCTCCAGAACAAGGTATCAGTTGATTGGCTGCTTAGCTTGGGACCTAACCTTGGCATTGTACGAGTACGCGGCGTTGGTCTCATTCACACTGAGCTTGTGTCTGGAATCCCAGCAATATTCTCCCACTTCGTTACCAACCTCCCAGCCTTTCACCAAGTCCTTGTGTTCCTTTGTGTAAAATCTGTACCAGTTCCTCATGTTGAGCACGAAGAACGTTTTCTTTTAGGTCATGTAGGCCCTAGAGAGTACAGAGTATACAGGTGCATTGTACGATATGGTTATCGCGATGTTCACAAGGATGATATGGAATTTGAGAAAGACCTATTTTGCAGTATAGCTGAGTTTATACGGACACAAAAATCAAATACCAATGGTACAGATGAACCTTCTGCAAACGACAATGAGAAAATGATGGTTGTTAGAACACCTTCAACCAGTACAGAAGGTATACATATGTGGGAAGACAACTTAGACAATACTGAGATGATTGCCACATTGGAGGAAAAAGATGTGCATCCTCCAGAGGTGAAGAGAACACGGAAAAGGGTACGATTTATTGTTCCAGAAAGCCCGAAAATCGACAGAGGAGCAGAGGAAGAGTTGGAAGACCTAATGGAAGCTAGAGAATCAGGGGTGGCTTATATACTAGGACATTCCTATGTCAAGGCAAAGCAAGGGTCTAGTCTAATGAAAAAGCTTGCAATAAATTATGGGTATGAGTTCTTGCGGAGAAATTCTAGAGCATCTACACATGCACTTAGTGTACCTCATGCATCCACGTTAGAGGTTGGAATGGGTTACCATGTATAAATCTTAGATAGGTGAATACCCTCTTTTTCAGAATACATATCTTCTTTTCGTATACATGAGTAGATGATAGAATGCGTAGTGCATGTTGTAAATATTTTTGTAACCTTTTCAGTAAAATCTAATCGAATCTAAGATTTTAGAACAAGCAATTTTATATTTTAAAAAATATTATTATTACATCTTTGTTAGAAAGTAGCAGCTTATAATACTCTGTCAAACGAACTTGTTTGGGCCTTTGTGGTTAGTCCATGTGAAATTCCAACCCTATAATTGCATACAAAGAGAACAATATATATACGGACAAAGATCACGCTAGGGTAAGAGAAGCAAAAGCATGGCATTGTGGACTGGAGACATACATTTTCGAGATTTGTTGGACCTTTTCTACACCGAAAATTCCTAGCGTCTGCGGATGTAATAACATCTAGTTATAAAAGTCTCTGTTAACTTGCTCATCAATTGCAATGCTGGCTGTTTTATTGGGCATCGGATAGTTAAAGATGTCCACGTTATCCGTTTTGTTTAATTGCTGTTATCATGAATGATCTTCTTTAGGTATACAGCGGCTGGTAGAACAGGTACTTTATATTGTAATTTTTTTTTTGCAATGTTATGAAATAGATGAGCATTTTTGTGTACCTCTACAAATTGATTGTGATTACTCTTTACCAGAATCTAATCAAATTTTGGCTATGCTTGATAGAAATAAATTTAAAATTTCCTATCTAGAGTGAGGAACTGTGAAATTCTCTCAACATTATTACGAGATTCAACTGTGAAAATTACAAGGCTGTTGCAAAATGTTGTAGGCTTGTAGCTGAGAGCCTTGCATTAGTATGGTAGAAGATATTTGTGTGGAATTAACATCTTATTTTGCTGCTTAGCTTCGAGATTTAAAAGAAAAAAACCAACTCTTCGATTCATCGGTCATACAAGTTATACAGTCTGTGAGTAATCAATAAGCAGACTAGTTAGAGAGGCAGTGCCTAAATAGAGTTTTAGAGTGCATTACATTACAGCAGTTAAGCAAAAGGTTGTAGAAGAGTAATACAGAGACCCAATCAGTCATTAATTACATAAACATCCTCCTAATCACCATCCTTCTTCTCCAGCAAATCGATAACTTGTATGACCAAATCGCCAACATAACCTACCTCCTTCCTTAACTCACGAGCCTTATCACATAATTCTCTGGCTTCAACAAGTAGACGATCCATCTTCTGGTCAATATTCAAGAGCATTTGCTTCTCAATCTCCGCTTCCTCTAGGTACTTTCGACATCCAAAGTAGATAGCACCAGCCACCCCCGTGATAGTACCAGCAAAAATTGTCATAGGCCTCATAGTTACACTCTACAATTGAAAAATACATCAAATAAGGCGAATCTAATAAAATGACATGTGTGTCATGTACAACAATAATATCAATTACCTCTTCAGTTTTCTTGATAAACTGGTGGAGTTAGGACCAAGTAGGTGAGTTCTTACTTTTTAGTATAAAATTTTACGACTCTTTATCTTCCTGATTCCCTTTTTAATTACAAATTAATACTCGCAAGTGTGTTTTTAAGTTATAGTTAAGCTGATTTAACATATAAATTATAAGTTGATCTATAAGTCATCGGCTAAATTGGCCCAATATTGTCTAATTATTATTAGAACACGTTCGTTTGTAGAGATTTTACAAGATAAATAATTCCACAACAATATTTATCAGCCTCTGATTTCAGGTTTCAACACTCACTAGTCACTTGTATGAGTTGTATCTTGTGTACTCACTAAACATTTATCAAATTTACTTTCAATGAGATGCGAAAAACATGCTATTTCTTGAAACCTTGTGCAGTGGCTCAAATCCTAGTCAATCTTATTACCCAAAGGGGCATCTAATACATACTCAATATCTATTCACTTGGTCCTTTTACTGTATCAATAAGCAGCTCAGCAAAACATAATACATATTTCTCATTTACCCAAATGAATAGAAACACACAAATCACAAATATATTTCATGTCAAAACTGCTGCTATAATCAACTATACATACAAACAGATACATCATACATACAAATATAGAATCTCACTTGCATTGCATTGTATTTGTTGTAGCAGCAGATGAGAGAATCCGCGTTGGAAAATGTTAAAAAGATGACCTAATTCGTGATTTGTTGTCAGGTTCTCTCACTCTTTTAGATTATTTCACTAGGGTGGTTATATGCACACCCTGTATAATTTTTGGACAAAAATGTACTTGAATTCCTTTCTTTTGAGCAATGGAGATGAAACTTTGTTTAGTTTTATTAATAACATCAACACTTCTGAAATGCAATCCAAAAACTCAGGTTAGAGTTTCTTTAGTTGATCGAATGTAGAACCCAACCAGAAAAAGCAATGTGAAGATGAAGAACGATAGCTTTTTTAGCAATCCAAAATTTTTTTTAATCAAGGACAAATAGCATCTGGACAATCCTCTGAGCAGTAGGAAAAAGTACGACTTGCATGAAAAAATTCAACACTATGTGAATCGATCAAATCAGTTACTTAATTTAATTTTAAAAAATCTTTAACAATGTTCGGGTTTCATCTAAATCCTAGATGAAACTAGGAAACACTCATGAATATCAACGTTAATTAAAAACATCAGAACAAGGATATATTAGTCCACAAAATAATGAGGGTGCATTGTTTGTACCGCGCTGTGGCAACAAGTTGCCTGTAGAGGGGGTCAGGACGCCATGGCGGACAAGACGGACACCATATGTAATTAGATATGTTAAATAATATATACAATTATACATAAATATATATAATATGTATAGAATATATAAAATCCGAATAATATTAAACATAAAATCCAAATAACATTAAATATAAAAACCACATATAGTGTTCCACCAGATTAATAAATTAAAGAGGTCTTAAACTTAGTCATAAACTCATAATCATAAATCATAATTCAGATTTCAGAAGTCCTCCTTGTATCCTTCCTAGTCACTATATATATAGGGTACAAGTTATAACGTATGTCATAATATCAGTTTGGGCCTATTGGGCCACTTTTATAAAAAAAAATTGGGTTGGGCCAGGCGACATAGCGGACAAACACGCCATGGCGGACGCCAAACCGCAATGTTGACGCCATATAACAAGTGTACTGACGAGCCGGACACCATAAGTCTTTTTACCACCTTACCGCCATGGCGTCGCCGTATAAACAATGTGAGGGTGTGCATAAATAAATTTAGGTTGTGCATATATCAACACCCTTTCACTATCCCTCAACATCACATACATATACCCACACACCTATGGCTATATACACAACCGTAATACCAAAAGGCACTGTGAAGAGTAAATAACAGAGGAAGCATATAAAGAAATGACCAACAAGACTAAATCTATACAATTCTTTGGGCGTTTGCCTATCTAATTTCAATATTAAACTATTAGGTAATACCCCAACCGCAGGTGCATATCCAGTTTTATGGTATTAAAAAATTCAGAATTTTTACATGTTACCCAAAATGCAATCGCCTATCTTGTCTCTGAGTTAAAGGATACCCTAATCGTGCAAGCGTATTACGTGGTTCACTCTCCTGAATGCGTATACCTATTACCACACCTGGACATGTGTATTCAATCCGAGAAATCTAACCATCCTACCGAGAACCGTTATTTACGTTCCAATTATTCCAAAATCCATTATATATCTCCTTCACTCAGATGATTCCACAACAATGTTAATCAGCCCCTGGTTTCGAGTTTCAACACTAACTAGTCACTCACTTCCATCTCGTGTACTCACTAAACATTTAAAAAATTTACTTCCAACGAGATGCGAAAAATAGTCGAAACCTTGTACAACTGCTCAAATCCTAGTGAATCTAATTTCCCCAAAGGAGCATCTAATACATACATACTCAACTGTATTTTACTTAACTGTATCACTAAGCACAAGCTCAGCATAACACAAAACATATTTCTCATTTGCCCCAATAAATTGAAACACAAACACAAATCTATTTCATGTCAAAACTACTGCTATAATCAACTATACATATACAGATACACATTCATACATACATAAAAATAAAGAATCACACTCACATTGTATTGTATTTGTAGTAGCAGCAGATGAGAGAACCGGGTCGGAAAATGCCAACACGATGACCTGATTTGTGATTTGGGTCTTTTGTGTTTTTGTTATACGAATTTGTCTATTTTGAGTTGGGCTGGGCTGCTTTTCAATATTATCCAGAAAAAATAACTTTTCAATCGAAGATTGGAGTTGGGCCTTGTTGCTGCTGGCATCTTTTCCAATATTTATTAACAAGTTCCTAGGACTATAGGAGGAGAGTTATGCATGTAGATGTAGTCATTCACTGCAAAATCTTACTAGAACAGTTTCTAAATCTCAAAAATACTCCTTTCTCAAGTGTTTAAGAGTCTAGCTTCAACGTGATGGTGGAAGAATTATGCTGAACCATCACCATGGAAGTAATGCTGCCTGATAGAATTTACACTAATATTTCTACCGATTCTTGTAGAATATATCTTCCACATGCTATATTTCCATGTTAAATATATTTGCAATTGATATTAATTCAACATGACGACTAATGAGTGATAAAAGCGGTTGCAGAGCACATTACAGGTTGTCAGAATTCATCCTAGATAGTAAAAAAGGTAGATTATCGGTTATTATAACAAGATTACTCCATGCTTAAGAACACATGAATTCAATTGACTTGAGTCTGATTCTTATAGTTGTCATCACATAGCACAAAAAAATGAAAATAAATGAATTATACTCTGATATTATTGGCATGGCAGAGAAAAAGGATGTGCATCCACCACTTAGCACAATTTTTTTTTTTAAAAAACGTGCATTCTCCCAAGGTGAACAAGATCACAAAAAAGGGTCAGATTTTTTGATCCAGGAAGCCCGAAAATTGACAGAGGAGCGGGGCAAGAGTTGCAAGACCTAATGGAATCAGGAGAATCAGGGGTGGCTTATATACTTGGACATTCCTAGTGAAGGCAAAGCAAGGGTTTAGTCTAGAATATCTACACATGCCCTAAGTGTACCTCGTCCTCATGCATCCACATTAGAGGTTGGAATTGGTTACCATGAATGATCGTCTTTAGGTATACAGCCGTCATACAACTTAAACGGTCTGTGAGTAATCAATAAGCAGACTAGTTGGGGAGGCAATGCCTAAATAGAGTTTTAGAGTGCATTACATTATAGCAGTTAAGAAAAAGGTTGTAGAAGAGTAATACAGAGACCCAATTAGTCATTAATTACATAAACATCCTCCTAATCACCACACTTCTCCTCCAGCAAATCCCTAACTTGTCTAAGCACATCACCAACATAAACTACCTCCTTCCTTACCTCACCAACCTTATCAGCTAATTCTCTGGCTTCAACAAGTAGACGATCCATCTTCTGGTCAATATTCAAGAGCATTTGCTTCTCAATCTCCGCTTCCTCTAGGTACTTCCGACATTGAAAGTAGATAGCACCAGCTACCCCCGTGATAGTACCAGCAAAAATTGTCATAGGCCTCATAGTTAAACTCTACAATTGAAAAATACATCAAATAAAGTGAATCTAATAAAATGACATGTGTGTCATGTACAACAATAATATCAATTACCTCTTCACAGTTGGACCAAGGAGGTGAGTTTTTACTTTTTAGAACAAGATTTATGACTCTTTATCTTCCTGATTCCCTTTTTAATACCAAAGTAATCCTCGCAAGCGTGTTTTAAAGATAAACTTAAGCTGATTTTAACTTATAAGTTCTAAGTTGATCTATAAGTCATCTGCCAAATAGCCCGAATATCATCTTATTATTACTAGAACATGTTCATTTGTAGAGATTTTACATGATAAATAATTCCACAATAATGTTAATCAGCCTCTGGTTTCGAGTTTCAACACTAACTAGTCACTTCCATCTCGTGTACACACTAAACATTTAACGAATTTACTTCCAACGAGATGCGAAAAACATGCTATTTTTCGAAACCTTGTACAAACTGCTCACATCCTAGTCAATCTAATTTCTCCAAAGGAGCATCTAAAACATACTCAATATCTATCAACTTAATCCCTTAACAGTATCAATAAGCACAAACAAGCTCAGCATAACACAAAAAATATTTCTCATTTGCGAAAATAAATAGAAACACAAAAATCACAAATATATTTCATGTCAAAACAACTGCTATAATCAACTATACATACAAGCAGATACATCATACATACATATATAGAATCACACTTACATTGTATTGTATTTGTTGTAGCAGCAGATGAGTCAATCCGGGTCAGAAAATGCGAACAAGATGACCTAATTTCTGATTTGGGTCTTTTTCTTGGAATTATATGACTTATCTATTTGAGTTGGGTTTGGCTGCTTTCTAATATATGAATCGAGAAAAATTATTTTTCAGGTTGGAGTTGGGCCCAAAAATTGTTTGGGCCTGTGTTGCTGCTGGCATCTGATATCCAATATCTATTTTTTATCCTTATCTTTATATTTTTCTCTTCTTTTAAAATACTACCTCCTAATTTTAATATTTTAAATTTAAAATTATACAACCCCGGATACTTTATTTTTTTTTGATTATGTTGTGCAAGTGGAGGTGGCATTCGAGTTTTACATTTCATGAAAAGGAAGAATAAATGTCAGGAAGGTGAGGTGGCGTTGAAGCTTGATATCTCTAAAGCGTACGATAGAGTTGACTGGAAATTCCTTAAGAAACGTATGATAGTCATGGGGTTCAATGAGCAGTGGGTAAAATGGATTATGATGTGTGTTTCAACAGTGAGCTACATGATTAATTTTAATGGAAAAGAAGTAGGTCCGATTTTTCCAAAACGAGGATTAAGGCAAGGAGATCCCCTTTCTCCTTACCTTTTTATGTTTTATGTGGAGGAATTATCTCATAAGCTGACCATAGCAGAAGAAGAGGGACAAATCACAGATTGTCAAGTAAATTCAGATGCTCCCTGTGTCACTCATTTACTTTTCGCAGACGACAGCTTCTTGTTTTTCAAGCATCAGTTCAGGAAGCAGCAACAGTGAAAGACATCTTGAAAAGGTATGAATTGGAATCTGGTCAGGCAGTTAATTATCATAAGTCTGGGATTTTTTTCTCAGCAAACGTGAGAAGGGATAAGCATGTGGAAATAATGTCTATTCTAGAGGTTACTAATACTATTGAAGGAGGGAAATATTTGGGGTTGCCATCTCTCATCGGAAGATCTAAAAAAGTTGCGTTTAACTTTGTTAAGGAACGAGTATGGCGTAAAGTCCAGGATTGGCAACACAGAAATATGTCAAAGGCGGGTAAAACGGTCATGGTGAAAAATGTTGCTCAATCCATCCCAGCTTTTAGCATGTCATGCTTCATGTTACCGAAATATTTGTGCTCAGAAATGGAGAAGATGATGAATAGTTACTGGTGGGGGTCAAATGGTAACAACAGTAAAGGTCTGAAATGGCATTCATTGAGCAAAATGGCGACTGCTAAGTGTAGTGGGGGTCTTGGATTTCGTGATCTGCATGGGTTCAATGTAGCTCTATTAGGCAAACACATCTGGAATTTCTGTCAACACCCAAATTCTCTGGTGGCTAGATTGTTTCGAGCAAGGTACTTTCAGGACAAACATATTTTACAGGCAGCAAAAGGTAATGGTGCCAGTTTTATTTGGCTTGGTATTTGGGAAGCGAAGGAGAAACTGAAGAAGGGGTTTAGATGGATCCTTGGGGATGGTAAAGACATTATAGCGTTTCGAGATCCTTGGTTAAAAGGCAAACCAGATTTCTGTGTAGAGGATGGGCCTTTGAACGTAATCAGACATGAGAGTGTGAATAACTACTTCCGTCCTGGTACAAAAGAATGGGATGTGCATAAGTTAGTGCAAGACTTTCACGCTGATGATGTTCAACATGTTTTACAGATAAGAATTCAACCGACAGCTGTTAAAGATAGAGTTACTTGGCATAACTCAAATACACGTATATATACTGTGAAAACTGGTTACCAATTTTGGCTATCACAGAACAATGTTGCATCGTCCATTTTGAATGCAAGAAGTTGGAACTCATTATGGAAACTACAGGTTCCGCATAAAATTAGAACTTTCATCTAGAGGTTCTGCAATAATAGTATACCTGTAAGGAATAAGCTTCGAAGTCGAGGAATAAATATCCCTATTATCTGCCCAATGTGCTCTAACGATGTCGAACATCTCTTACATATTTTCTTTGACTGCTCTTTTGCTAAGGTTTGTTGGCAGAAGGCTGGTTTACATTATGCAATGCAAGAGGTGGAATCCGCTCCTGACTGGTTATTAGAGAAGATGGCTACAGGAACTATCGAGGAGAAGGAGAATGTTGCTATGACATTGTGGGTAGACCTGGCAATTCGTGTCGTGTACTTTCGTGTCGTGTACTTTCGTGTTTCGTGTACTAAGAGGCTAAACCATTAACGAAACGAAATAAGTTCGTGTACCCATTTTGCAAAACGAAACGAAAAATTTCGTGTAAACACGAAACGAAACGAAAAGTACACGAAATTTGTCGTGTACTTATCGTGTACACGAAAAGTACACGAAAACGAAAACGAAAACGAAAACGACACAAAAAGTACACGAAAGTACACGAAAATTACACGAAAGTACACGAAAAGTACACAAAAACGAAAACGAAAACGAAACAAAAAGTACACAAAACGAAAACGATAAGTGCTGAGTGTCCATTGACCATGACCAATACATACAGATTATTTTAAGTATTTATGAATTATGATATACAATATTTTGAGTATATAATTTTGTATAAAAATAATACATACAATATTTATTTATGATATGTATTTATATAATTTTAAAATATTTATTTATTTATTTAATTATTTCTTGTACTTTCGTTTCGTGTCGTGTACCCAAGGGTAAACCCAAAACCGACACTAAATTCGCTCGTGTAATTTTGTGTTCGTGTATTTTCGTGTTCGTGTACCGAAAAGGTTAAACCAAACCCGTAATTTTCGTATCGTGTTTTCGTGTCGGGTACGAAATTGTCGGCTCTAATTGTGGGGCATTTGGTTTGCAAGAAATCAGAAAGTATGGGAAGGCAAAATTATCAATCCATCAACAGTCGTGGAGATTAGTATGAAACAGAAGCATGACTGACAGGAAGCAATGAAATCAAAACAGTTAAAGACAGCAGCATTGTCCATGAAACCTGCAGAGAAGGATAAGAACATTAAATGGAAACCTCCGAGGGAAGGGTGGCATAAGCTAAATGTAGATGCTTCTCTGATTGCAGGAGAACTGTCATACAATGTAGGGATGGTGCTCATGAATGAGTATGGGCAGTTTGTTCAAGGTAAGAATATGAGGTTTCAAGGGCGAGTAACAGTACTGGAAGCTGAAGCTCATGGAGTGGAGGAGGGCATAAGGTGGATTGAGGAAATGGGAGTGCATAATGTGGAGATTGAGAGCGACTCAGAAACAACTGTGAAAGCAATGTCTAAAGAGATGCAATACTACAACGAGGCTGGCCATATTTTTGAGTTCTGTCATTTGAAGCTACAACAGAGGAGAGATCTGTTGTTAAATCATGTCAAGAAGAAGGCAAATTGTGTTGCTCACCTTTTGGCTAGGGTACTGTTGGAGGCCCAACAGTATTCGGGCCAAATAATAAATGGGCCGAATAGCAGCTGGACCCAATTGGCTCTACCGGACCGAACAGTTTCGTTGGGCTGTCGTAGCCCACTTACTTCGGATAAGGTCATTGGCACCAGCCGTTGTTCGATTAGCTGTTGGCTGACTAGGTCTCCCACTTATTCAGGCGGAAGAATAGGACGACAGACGTGAGCGACTACTCCCGAATATCTCGGGCGAACGGTTACCAGAGTGCCTATAAAAGCACCTGACAGGTTTGAATGAAGGGTTAATACTCATTTTATGTTCACAAATACTTACACGTTCATTTAAACCTAATTGGAACCTCTAACTCATTCTCACACCGGAGGTGAATCGGGGGCCCAACCCCTCGCATTCTTCTCTTTTGACAGGTGGACCCGAAGAGCTTCCTGGAGTCCAACCCGAAAGAAAATTGGTTCCAACATTTGGCGCCGTCTGTGGGAACGTGTAAGCAAATTTGTGACGTTAGCTGAGAACGATGGCAATTGATAGTTCTGAAGATAGGGCTCTCGGTTTCGCTGAGACTCATCGCCAAGGTCCCTCTACAACTACACCTCATATTAATCGAATTCTCAATTTCGATGATGAGTTGGAGGAGGGACCAATGCCAACTCCCGAAGAGCAAAAGGCCATGATTCTTAAAAGGCGTGAAGAAACTGCTGCCAAAGGGGGAAAGCAGAAGGAAAAGGAAAGGCTGGAAGCCGAAGCCCAAGCTAGGGCGAAGAAGAGGGAAGAGGATCTCGCTAAGCTGGAAGCAATTAAAAGGCGAAGGGCTGAGCTGGATGCTGAGGAAAAGGCTCTCCAAGGTGCTGTGGAGACCGGTGATAGAGTATATATTTATATATATTTTATATGATTTTATTTCTCATATTTATTATATTTTGCATTTAATTGGATTTTTATTTAATAGATTTTAATGTTCTATTGTAGGAAGCAAGGAAATCCTAAACTTGGAAGGATTGGAGAATAAAGAGCTTAATTTGGAGATTTATTAGAAGGAAATTCGGATTTGTTGGGTTGCCTGCACATAATTCACTGTTTGGGTCATATTTTGAGATCTAGAAGTCAGAATTGGACGATTTAACAGTCCACGCGAAGATAATGGAAATATCTTTTATTATAAAGTGGTCCAAATATCAAATTAATTCAGGAACGGCTCAGAATTACTGAAGAAAAGTCAGCTACGAATTTTCCTTGTAAAACAGAATCAGTTTAGGAAATGTACTTGTACTTTCCTCAAGGCATTAAAATATTTGAGGATATATATATAGACATCAGATCTGAGAGATAGGGAGACATACATATACATAGATACATACATACAGACATAGGCGGATCTTGTACTTTTTCTTCTTGGAGAAAGATTGAAGGTTTTCTTCTCTGTTCTTAATATTATTATTATGTGTTCTTATTATATTATGTGTTTTGTTAGTTTAATTATGAGTGAGTAGATATTTAATCTAGGGTTAAGTTGAACCCTAGTTATGATTGATGTATGATTTTCCATAACCCCCCAATTTAGTTATGTTGTATGCTCTTGCTTATTGAGTTGTGCTTAATTAACAATAACATGTCAGACGTGATTATGCGTATTGTTTGAACCTAATATCTATTTATCATCGAAAGTTGGACTTAGATGGTTGTGATTTATCCAATAAGGACATGAACTTCTCCATGAAAATAGGTAGAACGGATTGTCAGGAAGTTAGGATGCTGTGTTTAATGTCTCTAAATTGCATGATACCATGAAAATAGGCTTGAGTGTATTTTAGAGAAGCCATTAATACTCGAGAGAGGTTATTGGTATTTTATAGGGCGTGTCTTTCCTCTTGAGTAGCGTATGATTAATTGGGGTGGAAAATCATGATTGCATTGATTCATGCTAGTGGGGATACTTAATTCTAGATGTTTTTAGTTAATTGATAATACAATACAATTTGCCTTAGTATAATATTAGTTTAAAAATCTCTCAATAATTTATTGTGTTACTTGCTTAGTTGAATTGAATCAAGAATAACTAGTGATTGATACGTTTGTCTCTGTGGGATCGACTCTAACTTGCCCTACTACATAGTTAGAAGGATTTGTTAGATATTATTATTATTTGATAGGCACGCGACAGCCTTGTCAAATTTTTGGCGCCGCTGCCGGGGACAAAGCGGTATTAGATTAGTTAATTTTTGAGTTTGTTTAGCTAAGTCTTTTAGTTGTGTTGCTTCGGCTATTATTCCCTTGTTATTTGATCTTTGTTTCTAGTTTCCTTGTTGCATGCACACTCGAAGTTCAGGTACAAAAAATTTGATTGCTCTTGATCCTGAAATTGAAGCTACAGTAAGAAGACAAACAGGATTACGAAGGAAAAATAAAGACAAGGAAGTTATGGGTGAGACAGCAGCTAAGGCTCTCAGGGAGCATGGTATGCCAGACGCTACAGACGTACTCTCCAGTATTGTCAGACCAACAATCACGGCTACCCACTTTGAACTCAAGCCACAATTCATACAATTCGTCTCCAATGATTCTTTCGCAGGATTGTCCACTGAAAATCCTGTTGATCATCTTGAGAGTTTTCTAGAAAAGTGTGATACTATAAAGTTGACCAATGATAGTGATGATGCTATTAAGCTGCGCTTATTTCCATTCTCTCTCCGAGATACAGCAAAAGATTGGTTGAAGGATGAAAGACCAAATACATTCACTACTTGGGATAGTCTAGCAAAGGCGTTTCTACTTAAATTCTTCAGTCAGAAGAAGACTTCAAAGCTCAGGAATGAAATATCTAACTTTCGTCAAGATGATGACGAGTCACTTCATGATGCTTGGAGAAAATTCAAACGACTTCAGAGACAATGCCCTCACCATGGAATTCCTGACTGGTTGTTGATCCAAACATTCTACAATGGGTTAACACAAGAGTTTCGAAACTTTGTTGATGCTTCTTCTGGTGGATCTATTATGAAAAAGAGTACGGAGGATGCGAAAACTTTGTTAGACGAGATGGCGTCTAATGATAACTATCCTTACAGTGACAGAAATCATCCAAAAAAGGGTGGTAAGTATGATGTCGATGCTCTAACCATGTTGAATACTACTATGCAGGCAATGGTTAAGAAGATTGAGCAATTGGATTCTAGAACTTCATCTACAGTTGCCTCATGTGAAATATGTGGTGTAGTTGGACACACTCAACATGCTTGTCAATACAATCCCTCTGGAACAACAATGGAACAAGCAAATGCCCTCTACAACCAAAATCAAAGGCCACAATATAATCCTTACTCCAACACATACAATCCAGGTTGGAGAGATCATCATAATTTCTCCTATATAAATAACCAGGCTCAAGCTCAACCTCCATAAAATAACTTTTCTCAGCCGCCAGGTTTTCAACAAGCTCAGCCACAAAAATCTAACTTGGAAAATCTTTTGGAAGAATTTATCTCTACACAAGCAAAGAAGAATGATTACTTTGACTCAAGTATCAATGAGATAAAGGCTCATAACAAGTTGATGGAGAATACAATCACTCAAATTGCTCAACAGTTGAATCAACTTAGCAAGTCTTCAAGCCAACTTCCTGGCCAAACTGAACAACCACATAGAGCCCACGTGAATGCTATAACGTTAAGAAGTAATCAAGAATTTCAAGGGCCAGAGATGAAGATGATTAGTGATAATTTTATTGTTGAAGAAGATAGAGAGAAAATTCAATCTGAAAATGTTGTTGTGCAAGAAGCAGTTGAAGAAGAGAAAAAGGAACCCACAACTGCTCCAGTCAGACCTTATGTACCACCTGTTCCGTTTCCGCAAAGATTAGTGCAAGCTAGGCTTGGAGAGAAGTTTATGAAGTTTATGGAGATCTTGAAAAGGTTAGAGCTTAATATCCCTTTCTTAGATGCTATCAAGGAGATGCCTTCTTATGGGAAGTTCCTTAGGGAATTATTGTCAAACAAAAGAAAGATTGAAGAAAGTTCTACTATCTCATTAACAGCAGAGTGCGGTGCTCTCTTGCAGAATAGTCTTCCTAAAAAGCTAATTGATCCAGGTAGCTATTCTATTCCTGTCAAACTTGGGAATTTTGAAATCAAAAGAGCTCTATGTGATCTTGGGGCAAGTGTAAGTCTGATGCCCATATCAATCTGCAATAAGCTTCAGATGGGTGAACTCAAACCCACACGTATAACTCTACAATTAGCAGATAGAAGTGTAAAAGTTCCACTTGGAATACTTGAAGATGTTCCTGTCAAGGTAGGAAAGTTTTTTATTCCATGTGATTTTGTTGTCATGGAGATGGAGGAAGATGCACAAAATTCTATTATTCTCGGGAGACCTTTCTTAGCTACAGCTGGTGCAAAAGTTGATATGATGCAACGAAAGATTTCTTTTGAAGTTGGAGATGAGAAATTGGAATTTAAATTTTCCAACTCTTCGCTTAGCCCTTCTCTGAAGAAGAGTGATCTTGAAAAGAGTAATGAAGCTGTTCTTATGGTTAAGACCTTGGGTGAAGATCAAGATATGAAGGCTAATATTTTCCTCTCTAAACCTCCTGCAATTTCAGTGAGAGATTTACATGTCACTAATGTTGATTTGAAGCCTTCAATAATGAAATCGATTGGTGAAATTCAGTTTGGTGGATTATCTGTTGAAGATCCTGATGCTCATATTGAAAACTTTTTGAAGATTTGTGATACTATCAAGTGTGATGGAGTTTCTGATGAGGCCATTCGACTTCGATTATTTCCTTTCTCTCTAAGGGATGGAGCTAAAAATTGGTTATTTTCGTTACCCTCAAATTCCATTACCACTTGGGAAGACTTACTTATTAAATTTCTTTTTAAGTTTGTCTCACGAGATGAAACGTCAAGGATAATTGTTACATTCTTAAAGTTTGCTCGAGATAGAAGAGAAGTATTGTTGGATAAAGCTTTGGATGAAACTTATAAGTTTTTGGGAGAGATCATGAGAAAATATGTTGAGAAAGTGGATGCTCCATTTTCACTCCATTCCCCAGGTTGATTAACAAGAAGGTCGAGCTAAAGACCTTAAAAAAGCGCTTCTTGGGAGGCAACCCAAGATTTTGGAGGAGGAACACTCTCCCACATTTTCCAACCGAGACTTCATGCACTAGGGGAGTATTTCTAACCTTTCTTTGTATAATTTTTCACTCTTATTCTTTTTGTATTTCTTTTAGGATCTTGTTAGTTTTGTATATTTATATATATTATTCATTGAGGACAATGAACCACTTAAGTGTGGGGATGAGTTCTCAATGACGTAAAAAACCCAAAAAAAAATATATATTATAAAAATCCAAAAAAAATTAAAAATTGAAAAATTAAAAACTTTTTGTATATAATTGCCTTGTCTCAAAAGCATGTTAGCATTGATAAGTACACATTGTGTAGATTAATTTCGCATGATTAATTATGAGTGTCACATTCATGATAAATCATTTGATGCTTGATAATTCCTTGTGTGTGCTTGCGAACATTTGAAAACTTGAGATGTTTCTTGGTCAATTTTAGTGAGTTAAGTATGCTTTCACCTTGTGAGAATTTGAGCCTAATTTATGATTGATAGATTTTTTATCAATCCATTTTTTTGTTGTGTGATGTTCATCATGATTCATGTTGCTCTAGAACTTGTTTTAAACCGTTTTGAGACTACATGATATGTGTATGCATGAATATGATAAAGGCACTAGGATTAACCTCATTTACCCATACTATACCCATATGAAAAATAATCCTTAGTGAACCCCTTGAGCTTATATCCGTTTCTTTCGTATATCACCAATCTAAAATTTTTTGAGCCTACTTATTTATTCTTGTCGTGATTTACTGGTAGAGCATATTGATTCAATTCAAGGGTTGGTGAATATTTAGTGTGGGGATTTCGTTTGGTTAAAGGTTACATTTTGGTGGGATACAATATGGTATGAAAGTTGCAAACAAGTATCAAGTACTCCTTTGAGATCAATGAGTGGCAAGTGCAATGTCATATGAAAGGGACGATCCATGTGTGCTGGTATTAAGTACATTCTTGGTGACTTTTCACTGCCCTTGGTTACTGGAGAATGACTTGACTTTTGAAAAAAAAAATTATGAGCAAGAGGAAGATAAAGTAGAGTTGTGTTCATTTGATTGATACAATGTGAAAGTGGGAAAGTACATGGGGTATATGTGCTTTGAAGTTTAATGTTTGTGAAAGCTTGATCAACTTTTACATGATCTAAGTTTCATGTTGGGTGCTTTAATTAAAAGTGAACATTATGCTCTATTAGTTATCAAGTTTAGCCACTTGTTAGCCTGTTTCTTTGATATCCTACCCCATACCTAAGCCCCGTTACAACCTTTAACAAAGACCTTTTGATTCATGTATGCATATAAACGAGGTGGTGGAGATTTGGTGGACAACCAAGCATATGGTAGCACATGAGTACATTGATTGAACTTGAGCGATACACTTATACCCATACACTTGTGTGAATTGAGAGCAATGTGAGAATTCTATCTATGGCATGCTTACTTATTGAATGCGACTTTGATGTCTATCTCATGATATTTTTGTCTATCTAGACATTGTGTGCATACTTGGATTATTTTGTGTTAATGATGCTTAAAGTGAGAGTACTTGTACTTTCAGACACTTCCATGTTGTTATGTGATTGAAATTTGCAATGTGTGGAGTACTATGACATGTTGCATGTTTGAGAGACTTGGTGGTTGAAAATATTTGATTTTGTGGGTATATCTTCTATAAACCCTCACGAGACAAAACTCGTCCTACTAGGGCTGCCTAGGGGTTTAACGGCTTGTTGCATACGCTCAATGCAATCGTGTCATCTACGAAAGTGGTGGTTCTATTAGTTATTATTAATTTTATTTCTTTATTTGCCCGAGGACGTGCAAAATACTAAGTGTGGGGATGTTTGATAGAGTATATATTTATATATATTTTATATGATTTTATTTCTCATATTTATTATATTTTGCATTTAATTGGATTTTTATTTAATAGATTTTAATGTTCTATTGTAGGAAGCAAGGAAATCCTAAACTTGGAAGGATTGGAGAATAAAGAGCTTAATTTGGAGATTTATTAGAAGGAAATTCGGATTTGTTGGGTTGCCTGCACATAATTCACTGTTTGGGTCATATTTTGAGATCTAGAAGTCAGAATTGGACGATTTAACAGTCCACGCGAAGATAATGGAAATATCTTTTATTATAAAGTGGTCCAAATATCAAATTAATTCAGGAACGGCTCAGAATTACTGAAGAAAAGTCAGCTACGAATTTTCCTTGTAAAACAGAATCAGTTTAGGAAATGTACTTGTACTTTCCTCAAGGCATTAAAATATTTGAGGATATATATATAGACATCAGATCTGAGAGATAGGGAGACATACATATACATAGATACATACATACAGACATAGGCGGATCTTGTACTTTTTCTTCTTGGAGAAAGATTGAAGGTTTTCTTCTCTGTTCTTAATATTATTATTATGTGTTCTTATTATATTATGTGTTTTGTTAGTTTAATTATGAGTGAGTAGATATTTAATCTAGGGTTAAGTTGAACCCTAGTTATGATTGATGTATGATTTTCCATAACCCCCCAATTTAGTTATGTTGTATGCTCTTGCTTATTGAGTTGTGCTTAATTAACAATAACATGTCAGACGTGATTATTCGTATTGTTTGAACCTAATATCTATTTATCATCGAAAGTTGGACTTAGATGGTTGTGATTTATCCAATAAGGACATGAACTTCTCCATGAAAATAGGTAGAACGGATTGTCAGGAAGTTAGGATGCTGTGTTTAATGTCTCTAAATTGCATGATACCATGAAAATAGGCTTGAGTGTATTTTAGAGAAGCCATTAATACTCGAGAGAGGTTATTGGTATTTTATAGGGCGTGTCTTTCCTCTTGAGTAGCGTATGATTAATTGGGGTGGAAAATCATGATTGCATTGATTCATGCTAGTGGGGATACTTAATTCTAGATGTTTTTAGTTAATTGATAATACAATACAATTTGCCTTAGTATAATATTAGTTTAAAAATCTCTCAATAATTTATTGTGTTACTTGCTTAGTTGAATTGAATCAAGAATAACTAGTGATTGATACGTTTGTCTCTGTGGGATCGACTCTAACTTGCCCTACTACATAGTTAGAAGGATTTGTTAGATATTATTATTATTTGATAGGCACGCGACAGCCTTGTCAACCGGAGAACAAATACTGGTACAGACCAGTCACATGAGAGAAAAGAGGGTGCATAATGATGAAGATGGATCTTCGGATTCTGAATCACACCCCCGAAGGATCCGTTCAAAGGTGATCGTACGATCGGATACCGACGAGGAAGGGGATCCTCGTATGAAAGACAGGCTGAGCCGAATGGAGAAGGCGATGTTCGGTGATCGTAGAATTAGTCACGAACCGGTAGTGTCGGAGGAAATCGAGCAGTATAGACCTCCCCCGGGAAGACAATTCCCGAAGATGAACGAATTCAATGGGAAAGGCGATCCTGAAGACCATTGCGAGAAGTATGAGTCCCTTATGACAGGTATGGGACACTGTGATGTCATGCTTTGCAAGATGTTCAAGACATACCTGAAGGGTCCAGCCACCATGTGGTACAGGTCAATGAAACCAAGGTCGATATGTTCTTACGACCAGCTAAAAAGAAAATTCTTGAGGCACTATTCGCACTTGTGCCGAAGAGAGAAGGACACCGAAGCTTTGATCCACTGTAGACAAAGGCCGAACGAAGAGTTAGGAGATTACTTGGCTAGGTTTAAGGAAGAAGCTGGAATGGTGACAAATTTGGACAAAGTAAAGGCCGCTGGGTTCTTATCGGCAGGACTAGACCCCATCAAAGGTAAAAAAACTCTGATCTTCTCTTTATGATATTCCCCCTAAATCCCTGAATGATATAGACTTGAGGGGTGAGAGCATCCGAAGGAAGATGGAATCCATCGGGGGGTTTAAAGAACCCAGGAAAGAAGACATGGGGAGAAAAGGGTATGACAGGTATGATTCAGGGCGAAGATTCGATGATAGGCGAGATGAGGCAAAGAGGAGAGATAAAGCTGTCGAACGAAGGAGAGATAGAGATGGCACAGCATTTACCCCTCTGAATGCGCCAATCTCGAAGATTCTCCATGAGATAAAAGGAAAACCTGGCTTCGTTCGCCCAGCACGAATGAAGATGCCCGATTATAAGAAGAATGGTAACAAGTATTGCAATTATCATCAGGACAAGGGTCACAACACTGACGAGTGTTACCATCTAAAAAAACTGATAGAAAAGATGATCAAGGAGGGAGAACTCAATAAATTTGTCAAAGACCTGAGGGATACGCTAGCCCCGAAGGAAGACAAACGAAAAGAGCCCGAAGAGGTCGAAAGGTACATGGGCGAAGTAAAGACTATATTCGGCGGAAGTACCCTGGGGTGAGATAGCAAGACGGCCAAGAAAAGGTACGCCAAACAGGTTTACAATTTGTACCAGTTTCAATCCGCCAAACAGGCGATGCCGATCATGTTTACCGAGGATGACTATGAGGATGTGATTTGGCCCCATGAAGACCCCTTGCTCATCAATCCGGTGATCGGGCAAAACAAAATATGGAAAGCTTTGATAGACGGGGGGAGCTCGGTGAACATTTTGTATCATCGGACGTATAGCAAAATGAACCTCGGAGGCGAACAGCTGGAACCCTGCCACGAAGCTCCCATGTACGGCTTCGGGAATCAGCCAGTCCCTATTGAATGTACTATCACTCTATCTGTTCTTTTGGGTAAAGCTCCATATACTGTGGAAAAGCAGGTCAAGTTCTATGTGGTTCGGGTGGAAAGCCCCTACAATGCTATTCTCGGAAGGCCAGCCCTTACCTCCTTCCAGGCGGTGGCGTCGATACCTCATCTCAAATTGAAATTCCCGACTGAGCATGGCATCGGGGAAATGAGAGGCGATCAAAAAACCGCCCGAATCATCATGCTAGACGATCTAGATAAAGATCAGGATTTTGAGCTAACCGAAAGTGGTAAAATAAAGAGGACCGAAGGCGAATCTAGCGGAAGTCGCCAAACCATGAACATCGAATTAGAAAAGTTTGGGGCACACCTATCTAGCCCAATTGCCGAACCAGCAACAGAAACCGAAGAGGTGGAGCTATATGCAGGTTGTTCGGGAAAGATGGTTCGAATCGGGAAAAATATGGAGCCCGACCTGAAGAAGAAAGTGATTGAAGTGGTCAGGCAATACCACGACGTCTTCGCCTGGGGGCCCGAGGACATGCCGGGCTTGGATCCAAAGACGGCGAAGCATTGTCTTAATGTTAAGCCCGAGGCAAAGCCAGTAAAGCAAAGAAAGAGAACATTCACCATGGAACGACAGAAGATCATTGAAGCCGAAGTGGAAAAACTTCTGGAAGCAAAATTCATAGAGGAAATCGAGTACCCGGACTGGCTAGCCAATGTAGTGGTGGTAAAGAAAGCAAATAACAAATGGCGAATGTGTGTTGACTACACCGACTTAAACAAAGCCTGCCCGAAGGACCATTACCCGCTTCCTAGCATTGACCAGCTGACAGACGCCACTGCCGGATATCAGGTACTTAGTTTTTTGGATGCTTTTTAAAGATACCATCAGATTGCAATGAATGCCGAGGATATTCCAAAGACAACATTCATCACCCCGAAAGGAACATATGCCTACATCAAAATGTCTTTCGGCCTGAAAAACACAGGAGCCACATTCCAAAGAGTGGTCAATCGGATTTTCTATAAACAAATCGGGAGAAACATGGAATGCTATGTGGATGATATGATTGTTAAGTCTCAGTTCAAAGATCACATGGAAGATCTCAAAGAGTGCTTCGAGACATTAAGGAAGCACGGCATGAAGATTAATCCGAACAAGTGTACTTTCGGAGTCTCCAGTGGGAAATTCTTACAGTGGGAAATTCTTAGGGTATATGGTCAGTGCCCGAGGGATCGAAGCAAACCCAGAAAAGATACAAGCAGTAATCGACATGGAACAGCCGAAGACAGTTCGGGATGTACAGAAATTGACCGGTCGAATGGCCGCCTTGCGAAGATTTATTTCCAGATCAGCAGAAAAGGCCCTACCTTTCTTTGAAGCACTCCGGGGATCGAAGAGTTTCGAATGGGGGCCGAAGTGCCAGAGAGCATTTGAGGATGTGAAGGAGTATCTCACCAAGGCGCCTCTCCTAATGAGTCACGATCCGAAGGAAACATTACAGCTGTACTTAGCAGTGAGCGACTGAACTCTTGGAGCAGTACTAGTGAAAGAACATAACAGCTCTCAACACCCAGTGTTTTACGTGTCCCACATGCTGAAAGATGCGGAGACAAGATATCCAAATACAGAAAAGTTCGCATACGACCTTGTAATGGCGACCCAAAAGCTACGTCATTATTTTCAGGGGCGAACGGTACAGATTATAACTGATCAACCCCTTAAGAAAATTTTGACAAGACCAGAGACGTTCGGAAGGGTGGTGGCTTGGTCCATCGAGCTGGGAGAATACGATTTGGAATACATCCCCAGAACGTCCATCAAAGCCCAAGCATTGGCAGACTTCATGGTCGAATGCTATTTTTCAGGACCAAAAGACCTAGCTCCCGAAGAGCAGCTGGTGCGATCGCCAGGCAAGTGGAAATTGTTCGTAGATGGGTCGGTAGCCGGGTCAAAGTGTGGGGGCAGGATTAATTCTTTCAAGCCCAGACAGGTTAGAAATTTTCCAGGCGATAAGATTCTCTTTCCCGTTAACAAATAACGAGGCCGAGTACGAAGCCCTGCTAGCTGGTTTAAACCTGGCCAAGAATCTCGAGGTAAGGAATTTACGAGCATTCAGTGATTCCATGTTAGTGGTGAAACATTTTTCAGGAGAGTACGAACAAAGGGAGCCTCGGCTAAAGGCTTACGCCACAAAGGTGAAGGACTCGTCGGTCACATTCGAAACCTTCGAGTTAAGACAAGTAGGAAGAGAGGATAACAGCCGAGCCGATGCTCTGGCACGATTGGCTTCGGCCGAAACACACAACCTCACAGGATCCATCTACCTAACTGAAGTAAAAATCCCTTCAATCGACAAGCAACAATGCATGGAAATCCACCAAGGCATTAACTGGATGACCCCGATCAGGGCCTATCTAGAAAAAGGTACTTTGCCCCTGGACCGGAAAGAGGCCCAAAAAGTGAAGTACAGGGCTGCAAGCTACACCATCATCGGTAAAAAGTTGTACAGAAGGTCAGCGACAGAACCCCTTCTCCGATGCTTGGATCTCGAAGAACAAATACTGGCCTTAGAAACAGTTCACGAAGGAATATGCGGAGAACATCTTGTCGGTCGGTCACTTGCCTTCAAAATCCTCAGACAGGGGTTTTATTGGCCGACTTTGAGAGCAGATGCGGCCGATTACGCAAAAAAGTGTCGGCAATGTCAGTTATTCAGTACCATCCTGAAGCAGCCACCAGAAGAAATGGCATCAGTCCTAAGTCCCATTTCTTTCGCCATGTGGGCTGTAGATATCGTGGGAATTCTACCAAAGAGCACGAAGCAAGCCAAGTACTGCATAGTGGCGATCGACTATATGACCAAGTGGGTCGAAGCAAGACCTCTGGCGACCATAACCGAAGAGGCAGCAAAAAAGTTCATGTTAGAGCAAGTCATACTCAGGTTCGGGATCCTGAAGGTCTGTGTATCCGACAATGGGACCCAGTTCATCGGGAACAAGTTCCGGAAGTTCTTGACGGATTTCAGAATACAACAGAAATTTAGCTCGGTCGGTCACCCTCAAGGAAACGGAGCAATCGAGGCCGCAAATAAAATCATCTTCGACGGGATAAAAAAGCGACTGGGAGATGCCAAGGGGCTTTGGGCAGAAGAGCTAAATTGGGTATTGTGGGCATACCGAACGACCCCACGCTCGTCGACAGGTGAGACGCCTTTTAAGTTGGCATTTGGGACAGACGCCTTAGTTCCCGTAGAAGTCGGATTAGACTCTTACCGAACAGAGGTGTTCAAAGTCGAGGCGAATGAATTCGGTCTCCGAGCCAATGTTGATTTATTAGAAGACGAAAGGGAAGCAGCACACCTAAGGAATTTGAAATATCAGCTCCAGGCAGCCCAATACTACGACACCGGAGTAAAGAAAAGGACCTTCATGGTGGGAGATTTGGTGTTGAGGGAATTGGCGACTTCTATGCCAGCTAAGCAGGGAAAACTAATGCCAAACTGGGAAGGCCCGTATAAAGTGACTGAAGTGGTTCGACCTGGTACCGACAAATTAGCAACCACGTCTGGTGACCCGATCAAGAACACATGGCACGCCTCCAGGTTACGAAGATATTACCAATAGCCTTCATCCAATCTAGAGGAATATGGCTGAACAAAAGGTGCTCGCCACTCAAGTTCTTATTTTCACTTCATACTTAGTTTTCTCTCTCAAAAGCATGTAAAGTTGAATAATTTATCAATAAAATACATGTTTCCCTGTTCTACTTATTTTATCAGTTATGCATTATAATGTTATAAGTCGGACATTTATCTGGGGACGACCAGAAACGATAAATGCCACGACTTCTTGAATAATGTTTCATAAATTTGGCGATTGGATAACCAAACAGCCAAACTTTGGGAGAATCCAGACCATGTTAGGCGAAAAAGAAAGCCAAAGAAACATATAATTGTTAAATTTTGTTTAAATTATGTTAAGGTAAAATGAAGCCGAAGATACATAAAACTGATTTAATTATGTTAAGGTGAAGTTGATAAGTCGAAGACACATAAATTTTGTTAATTATGTTAAGGCGAAGTTGATAAGCCGAAGACACATAAATTTTGTTAATTATGTTAAGGCGAAGTTGATAAGCCGAAGACACATAAATTTTGTTAATTATGTTAAGGCGAAGTTGATAAGCCGAAGACACATAAATTTTGTTAATTATGTTAAGGCGAAGTTGATAAGCCGAAGACACATAAATTTTGTTAATTATGTTAAGGCAAAGATAAAACCGAAGACACATATAACTCTCTATGTTAAGGCCGAAGCCGAAGTTACATAAGATTATTAATTATGTTAAGGCAACAATCGGAACTAAAAGAAGGCATAGATGACGTAAAACTTGGAAAATCCATTAGAAATGACAAAGTACATTCAATGCCCGAAGGCTACAAAAGTTTAGTGCCCGAAGGCGAAATAAAGTACAAAAGGACAAAGAAAAGGCCCTAATCAGACAACTCTTCATCCTCGCCAGAAGACACGACAGGAGGCTCGTCCTCATCTGGGCGACCAACTGGATCAGTGAAGCCGGGCTCTACCAAAGCTGCATGGTCCAAGCCCATGGCGGCCGCCCTCCTCACGACCTCGTCGTGGCCCATCTGATAACAGCGTTCCTCGGCGTTCAACCGAAGCTTGGTCTCCTTCCGGGCCATCTTCCTAGAAGCCTTCAGAGAGAGGTTGCGCTTGGTTAACCTGGCTCGGAGAAGGTCGACCTCTTTCTGCATAGCCTCCCGATCAGCCCTAAGCGCCGCAGCCTGCCCCTCTAGCCTCTCCTTGTCACCGACGGCTTGCTGAAGAGCATTCTCCGACCTCGCAGCTCGGACCTCCAGTTCCCGAAGCTGCCCAAAGTTGCCCTCCATATCCTTCACCTTATCGGTGATGATAGCTGCCATTGGCGTCACCTGAAAAAGAGAAATGAAACTCGGTTAAAAAGCTGAGAAAATATGAGAGAAAAAGACACACTAGCTATGCTTACCTTGGAAAGGAACGCCATCAGATCGGCACAAGCATCGGCGAGGCCCAACTTCTCGTAAGCAGGGCGATCAGCCGGAAGCACCAACGCTCGGCATAAATCGGGAGCTATCTCCTTGATTGCTTTGGGGTCGGTCGTGGCGATGGAATCGGACTCCAAAACCGCCCACTGAGGGACGTACATTTTTATGACGTCCCCTCTTCGAGCTCTTTTTCTGACCAGGGCAGACCCAATCGCCTGCTCAGCACGGTCAGTTGGCGGGGGAGATGATGGGGTCGACTGTTCATGCGCCTGTTTCTCGCCTACCTGGCGACCATCGTTGGGCGAAGCATCTGCCCCGGCCGCCTCCACCGCTTCTGCCGCTTCGGCCGCCCTAGCCGCAAAAGCTGCCTGCTCGGCCTCGAACTTGGCCCTTTTCCTATCGACGATGGCTTGACGAGAAGACACTGTAAGAAGAAAAGAGAGGGGTTAACATTATCATTGAGAGTAAAAGTAGTAAAGTGGAAGTACAGAAAGAAACATAATACAAAGGGTAGAGTGTGTTACCATTACCCCAGAGGGCGAAAAGCCATTGTTTATCCCGAAGGTCCTCTAAAGGGATTCGGTCCATGTTAAAGTTACATAGACGTTGGTATTCGTCCAGTTCTGCCCTCGATAACGTGGGCTTAACCACTTGAACAGTGGGATCAACCACACGCCATTGAGACAAGGCAACTATCTTCGGACCCGAGATATAACACCACTTATCATGGTTGCCCTTGTTGTTGGAATTGGTTTCCACACACTCAGCTCTGTTGGTACGGCGGGCGATGGAGTAAAAACCTTTACTCTTACCATTCTTCCGGAAGTCGTGGTGGTGCCAGAACAAGGCGGGGGTTGGATCGACGTTGGCCGCAAGACATCGGCATTGAAAGCCGTTCATATGAAGGAACCCGTTCGGGTCCATCTGGCCTAAAGCTATCCCCATCTGGGCGAACAGTTGCTTCACCAGCGGGAGCATCGGGACCCGGAAACCGCATTTTAAAGCGGCTTCAAAGATCCCGGTAGCCACATTCCCGTATCCCTTCGGGACGGGAGGGTTGAACCATATCCGATCAGCAGCTCTCGGCAGATATGTATGCCAGGCACCGGTCGGGATATCAAACTCTTTCGGCAACTTAGCTACTCTGTCCTCAGACAACCGAGTAGGGTGATTCGCCGCAGGAAATTGGTTCCAACAGGTACCATGTTTGTCGAATAGCTACAATATTTTCTTATCTCCTCCGAGTTTATTGTTGGAGACTTTATGTAATGAGCAATTGTTTTAATAAGAAGTTTACTTTCCATCAAAAAAAAAATAGATAATTAATTGAATTTTATGCTATTTATAAGATGTCGATTTTTTTCCTAAGTGTTAAAATGTGCAGCTTGAGCTGTATAGTAAATATAGCCAACATCTCATATTTTCGTTTCTCCAACCAGCAGTTTCCCTTATCTAAATTAATAGTCATTCTTGATTTGTTGGCATATTTGGTCAAGCACTACAAATCCATAACACAATTCACGTTAGTTTATTTGTTTTCTACTATTTTTCTCGCCTTCCCGCCACTTGCAAAGCCAAATATACACATAATACATTTTATTTTATTCGTAATCAAACTAATTGTTTAAATGTAAATTATAATTGAGTTTATTATAATTTAGAAAATAAAATTTTAGTCATAATTTAGAATTCTAAATATATGACAACATTTTTAGATCAATTAGTACCTATATTATTTTTATTAAAATTTAAATTTTATTAAAAATATATTATTCAAAGTAATAAAATACAATTTTAAACTATGGTCAACCCCATTGGAGCACAACACCTTATAAATTCAGCAAATTTTAGTCAATCACTAGTTTATATTATTTTTAGTCAACCATTTTAGCTAACCCCTTTGGAGATGCTCTTAGTGCTACAAGGAACAAGCTGACTAAACAAGTTGTGTTTATTGGCTTGAGAATCTATGCACATTTGTACATTTTTCAGTTCTCTTCAACACAAAGTTGTTGTAATATCCCGTAATTTTTAGATTAACAATAATAAAAGAATAATAGAAAAAAAGGATTTAAATTTGATATATATTAAGATTTAAAATTGAATAAGATTAATGGACCTAAAATATGGATCAGATTTAAATACAGATAATTAGGTTTGGACTTAGGGTTTGGTTACGTTATATAAACATCATATTCTACTTCTTCGTCTTTATTTGTAAAATTCGTAGGGCTTTTTCTCACAAAAATTAGCTATCTCGTAAAATTCGTATTAAATTCATCGTAAGTCGGAATTCGTTGATGTTGGACTTTTCAGAAAGGTCTTTTCGTTCTCTACAACTTTCGTGGGTTAAGTTTCAATAAAACGTCATTTAGAGGGTCAAAAAGAGTAAACATTGTTCTGGTTAGAGGTGGAACATGGAGTCGTTCAAGGTTTTAGATATTGAGGTAAGTTTCTAATTGATCTTCCTAGTGTTTGCAAAATTATGCGTTACGTGTGTGTATATTTGATTATATAGACATGGGCTCAGTGATTATATTTTGAAGTGATATGTATTATTTGATATGTGTTATGTGTAAGCAAGAGTCTTGAGATTCTGATTTGTGTCATGGTTTGTGAAAATATCGAATAAGAATAAGGACCGAGTCACCGGGTTATAGTGACAGTTTTCTGAAAATTTAGGATCGTTATCACCGGGTTGTAGTGGTCGTGGCATGAATTTTGGGTTTCGAGTTATTGTTGTTATATGGTGTCGTATCAAATAAGAATATGAATGTGTATCTAAAGTTATTTGTTTCATATATCGTATCGAATATTGTATTTTGTTTTGTATATACATGTTATTTGCCCGACTAGTTGGATCGATTGGTTTCTTGCTGGGTTGTATAGCTCATTACTTACAATTTTCAGGTTTGCCGTTAGAACGAGTGGATGTGCTTTCGAGTTCGAGGATCTTAGGTTCGGAATAGATTTGCTTTTGGATCATCGTTAGTTGCGCTTTTGTATTAGAAACTTTTGTAATAAAACTTTTATCACGCTTCCGGCTGTAATTATCATTGTATAGTTTATTTTTGATATTTATTGTAAGATTAATAGTTCGAAAAGTTTGGGTTGTTACAGTTGCTTATTGTTCGATTCTTTTTTTCAAGATACGTGTTTTTACAAGAAAGAACTGTAATTAATCTAAGGAGTCTGAAGAGAAAGGCCTAATTTAATAGTAAAGATAAATATAATCTAAGGTTTTACTAAGGCTACAAGATTTGGGTTCATTTTGTGGCTTTTAATTAAGTATAAAGTTCAAATTTCGTTGTAAGTTCAAAAAGCAGGTCTCGTTGTCTTTGATAATTAAATGACGGAATAATTTATCGTACTTTCTTACGTTAAAAAATGTGTGTTATTTAACATAAGGTAGCCACCTACAATAAATAATAATTGAACATGCAAAAGATATATGCAATTATTTTAGTTTTTACGACAGCCTTTTTATCTCAAATTATTGCATGGAACTCATCTGCTCGCCAAAATTAAATTACAAAAATATATAAAGATAAAATGATAAAATACTACATTACGACGAGATATAAATTATAAACAACCGTCGTATGTATCGAATGAATTGTCGTTAAAAGTTGATCTGCCTAGAATACAAATTATGCTACTTTTCTGATTTTCAGTCATTTTCAGCTTTCAAATTAAATCACACATTTTAATCTACGTACAATGTGTAGCGCGACCCAACACTCTGATTATAATATAATATGCAATCAACCATATAACTAAATATACCAAAATATAGAATAGTACACGGATCAAATTATCATGGTTTAATTAAATTTCGTCACAAATCTAGAGTAGTATACATGCAAAAGTTTAAACCATTTTACACAAATTTAGATCGTCGTACAACATCCACAAGCCAAAATTAATTCACAAACATAACTTAGATTATCTTATAAACATCCATCATCGTATCAAATGCATAAACCCTAAAATTCAACCATTTATAACAATACTACAATTAGAAACAATATCATAAGGCGAAACACGCACATCACGATCATCGTCGGACTCAGTTCTCACCATTGCCCCCACCATCATCAAAATCATCACCCTCACATGTTGGGCCTACTCTTACGACATATACAAATATAATTGGCTATAAAAAATTGAATGTCAACTATAATTAAGAACATGGTCAATATTATTAGCTCTCCCCAGGTGCATAGGTTACACAAATTCTAGAAAAAAATTGCACTGAAAGATCCTACAAATTCTGCACATAAAAATGCCACATAGTTACATGAATTTTGCATATAAATTATATACATAAATTCTTTTTTTTTTTGATGCATTTTAGTTCAGAATGAAAAATATGTTATGTTACATATATTTTGAAAAGTATAATTCTACATTTCTTTTACAGATTCTACATACAAAAGATGTGGCATTTTATATACATTCTACACCAAAAATTTGCATTAGCAAATTCTGCAATTTTTGCATTTGAATTCAACAAGAAAAATCTGTTATATTACATAAATTCTGCGAAGTATGATTCTACAACGTTTACAAATTATTTACACAAAATGTTGTAGTTTTACACTAATTTCACGTTAAAATTTTTGTACAAATATTTAATTTGTAGATTTTAATTCAATGTGAAAAATCAAATATGTTATATAAATTTAAATACTGAGTGCTCTACAATATCACACCAATTCAATACACATAGATAATATCATATATCATTAATATTGTCAATCCAAAAAAATGAAAATACTAATAAGAAATTTAACCTAAGTCGCTTTCGATCTATAAGTATATATATATATATATATATATATATCAACTACAACTCAAATAATGGCATGTCGAAGGTAGCGAGGAGTTTACTTTCATCATGTTTTTCGCAAATGATTATTCTAAATTTTTTTACTGGTTTTGCACATAATTAAGATGTAGCAGTTTATATGCATTATGCACAAAAATTCAACATTAGTCATTTCTGCACTTTCTGCATTTTAATTCAACAAAAAAAATTGTCTCGTGCTTTAAAACGGATCTGCTCGAGTGCCAACATGTACTCCTACGGATTGGCCCGAACCTGGATCTTCATCTACGACTCGCATGAATATGTCATCCTATATACAGGTCAAGACAGATCTGTTGGAGCCTGATTCTCCATTTCGAGGTTGCAGGGGACATGCCACATTCTATGTGATAACACATAACATAACATACATATGTTATTAGTATTAACAAATGCGAGAGGACAATTAAAGTATATGAAGCATTTCAACTACATTACATACTCGAAAATGCGAATGTTCAAAAATCATGTTTTTCCAAACACCACCTGCCGCCTCTATCCAACTGTGAATCTGGGGAGATTGAGTCTTTTCTTTCCACATATGCTAATGCAACGCTCCTGAAAAATAATTTTCACCATATGTATGTGAATATTACATAGTTAATAAATAATACAATATATAAGAGTTAAATTACAAAATATCGTTATCCTCTAAAGGAGAATGAATATCAAACATTAGTAATTAATTAGTTTGAACAACTATCATATTCACCAAATGCACATGCCTGCATGAGTTGCATGTAACAGGCATTTAGAGCATCATTATAGTATATGTTAACATTTTTTTAAAACTTACTCAAATGTATCTCGACATATTTTTAAAATTTGACTTGAACAAAGTTTTATATTAACTATTTCAAAGATCATATCCTAAAGTTCACTTTTTCTATCATAGTACAGAATTCTATGTTAAATATTTTTCATAAATTTGTGCCATTACAATTATGGTTATTCGTAATGAAGCACAATTACTAACATTTATATTTTATGTAATTTTACAAAATTTATTTGTGTAATTCCAATTTCACGTTTTCGTGATCAGTGTTATTAATAAGATAATATTATATTTTATATTATTTAGTTCCAAAACAATATTTTTGATATTAATAAATTTAGAACTATTATTATATATGTATATAATATATATCCACATATAAATTTTTTAACATAAGCTTATGCATATTCTAAATATTATATAATATACATAATGCTTGTGTTTTTTTTGGATAAGCATTCTGTTTATTATATAGTATAAAGAATGCTTGTGACGGCCAAGATTCAAAAATTTCATAATGTGAAAGAATGATATAATAATATAGATTAGTATCGGTTTGTAAAGGAGCCAACGATTGATATAGTATGTTTTAGGTAGGAGCGAAATCTAACCTAAGCTCGATAGGCTCATGCCATCATTTTTTTTGATTTTATTAAATTTTTGTGGTCATATCGCATCTTAGATATTCTCTATGTCCCATCTCATAATAGTAGTCTCTTTTAAGTGAAATATTTTTTTCCTATTATACATGTCCATTTTTTATTTCCAATGCAAATATGTGAATATCTTTTCCTTAATCCTTTTTTGAAATTTATATAATAATAAATGAGTGAGTAAGAGTCTAAAATACTTATATTTGTACGAAATCAGTATATTTATGTTGGGAATGAGTGATAATGTATCATCAAATTAGTATTTTTTTTAATAATCATAAAAAACTGAAGACATTATTATTGTGGAACGAATGTAGTATATTTCCGGGTCCGCCTGTTTTGTAACCTATTTATCTTTCAATTAATTTCATAATAGTCCATGAAAAAATGAATCAGGTCGAATTGAAAATAGAATATTGGAGAAATAAGAGAAGAAGAACTATTATGGACACGCGGAGGCACAAAGAGAGAATGCGTAGACCTGAAAAATGTTAGAGATTACAAAGACTTTTGTTTACCAAGGTAATATTATATTCAAACATTTTTTGGAATTATCAAGAAAAAAGACACTCTATTTTGATTTATATACATATTTGCCACTATATCTCTCTTGTTCATCTTCTTTGAATTTTTCTCTCATTTATAATTCTTCGTTGAATTGGTTGGGAGGTTGTGCTGTCAACAAGTCATTTTCCATTTTATCTGATCACTGTTTCTTAAACAGACTATTTTTAGTATTTAAAAAATTGTTATTATAAAATATGAAAATATATTATTCTTTACTATATTTTCTTCTCAATATTTATTATCATCTCAAATTAATATCACCATCTCTAATTGTTTAATATATATTAGTTTGAAATCATTTACATTTTCAATTTTATTGGCAAGATACATTTTATTTTGAATCAATTCCATTTTATCTACTCACACTTTCACTACTTTACTTAATGATATATCATTTTAATTGAAATGATATTATTTTTAACAATAATATAATATTAGTATTATTTACGTGAGTAATAATTTTCGTCCGAAGCATTACGTGCATCCATGCGCTTCATATTTTCCCGGAATTCGCTTGCAGAACACACGACATACCGACAATGATAATGACTATATCACTTCAATTATTGTATTTATTTACAAACGACAACATAATACTAATTTATTTGAAGGCTATGTTTATTTACATACGACAATAAAATATATATTAAAAAAATATTATTAATTACGTACACGACAATAAGGTAACATGTTTGTAATGTTGATAATTATTATATGCACGACAATACGGTAATTATGACAAGAATTTTAATATCAATTGTGTTTGCATATATTGAATAATTCGATAATGCTGACATTGAATAACTTTTTAATAGATAACAATCTGGCAAAATATTAACCTTTTTAGAAATAAATTTATTGAAAATAAACATGACGTTATCACTTAAATACAAAACAGTCTAATAATAGGTTATGTTTATTTACATACGACAATAAAATATATATTAAAAATAATAATATTATTAATTACGTACACGACAATAAGGTAACATATTTGTAATGTTGATAATTATTATATGCACGACAATACGGTAATTATGACAAGAATTTTAATATCAATTATGTTTGCATATATTGAATAATTTGATAATGCTGACATTGAATAACTTTTTAATAGATAACAATCTGGCAAAATATTAACCTATTTAGAAATAATTTTATTGAAAATAAATATGACGTTATCACTTAAATACAAAACAGTCTAATAATAATGACATTATTATTATGTGTATGACAATGCAATATTTACTAAGATCGAGTGACATTGCTAATTATATTTGCATACTTAGCGGTATGTCAAAAACAATATTTCTAAAATAATTTTTTATAAACAACAATACGATAAATTATTAATCCTAAAACTTAAATTTAGTAGGAGTGATTATAATTTTATTACTCATGTATATGAAAATATAATAACAATGAGTCAATGACATTAACTTATCTATGTTTATATTTGCATAGTCACCGATCATATTTATTTTATGAATAGTACTAGTTATCCTAAAATCATTATCAAAATTCATCCTTATAAATGAAGGTTAAATATCAAATTATAACTTGTGGACGCACATATATACATACGGGGATCTCATGTTAATATTACGAAAATTACTAATTATACAATGACATGTCAGTTTTTAGAAAAAAATTGAAATTTTTTTCTGTATCCCTAGCATTTTTCTTAATTTATTGAATAATTCCTACACAATCAATAATTTGACAAAATCGTTTGACTTCCTAAATTTTGAATAGAGTAACAATATACATATATTATGTCTAAGAAGAAATTTGTAGGAAGCAAATTTATAAATAAAATTTTAAACTGTTAGCAGCTAGGATATAAAGATACGATAATAACAATGTTTTGTTTTTTTTTTTTTTTTTTTTTTGAGCAATGGAAATTTAATTCAATAATAAAAAGTCATACGGCATCTACATAAACAGTCGCGTCGAACAAACAAAATACAGAAACAATCACTGATTAATCCATGCTTGGAGATGGAATCACGCGATTTGTTGAAGATGATATTTACAGTACCCGCTTCGCCACTTCTGCCACAACCATTCTGCCACAACCAGTTTGAGCTATCGACCGTAAATGCAAAACCCTAAGCACTTTCATCACTAAATCAAACGCCAAACTCACACAAATCGGTGAGAACCAACAAAACTCACACAAAACGGTGAGACACCCAAATAAACCGATAATACAACTACCAAAATAAATTACGAATTACAAATTCAAACTGAGAAACAAAATGCAAACTAAACTAAAATTGATCCGAGGCAAATCGGAAAAGGCTTAAAGACCTTAGATCCGATGAAATAAGAAAAAGCAATAACGATAAGAATGAAAAGAAATTATAGCTAAATTTTATTTGGAGGGCCTCATTAAAAACCTATTGAGGAAAAAGAGTACCCTTTTATTCGCGAAGATGATCTTTAATCGACTCTCATCAGGCTAATCGAACTAGGCAGGGATTGCAGAAGAAAGCAGATTACACGTGCCTAGAAACAAGACACGAAATAATTTTAATTTAGTCAATTCGAGAAATTAAAATGCTTGCTTTAAATTACTTGAACAATGTTCAAAGGCAAGTTTCACGTAACCCTAAACAAGTCCATGGTAGTCAACATTTACTGCATTTGCAAAGTTTAAATCTGATACGTATCCTGTATACATTCTATCTCTAACTCCAATCTAGTAACGACTAAACAAGATAAAGAAGTTGCAGATAACCTGCATTTAATGCTTAATAGTCGGGTACGTAGCATGCAATGTCATTTCAGAAAAACGGTGCATGTTTGTTCTTCCTTGATCACCGTCACCTTCTCAACCCTATCTCTATCTCTATCTTTGTCATCTATAAGACTATATCTATGTTACATATTCTGCTCTTCCACAAACAAGGGTCAAACGAATTCTGGTTATAATTTGATAAAGCATAAGAATGGCACAGGTCTACGTTAATATCAAAATCAAGAATATTTATGTGTTGTATTTAACTTTATGCACGTATTTAAGGCTAAAAAAAATTATAAAAAAAATGAGAGGAACGGAGGGAAGAGAGTAATAAGTATATAACTAATGATTTGATTTATACATTTGAAGTTTATTCACATTTTGCATCAGTTCACTCGACACGAGATGCATTTAAAACCGAATTCAAATGTGTCACATGATTATCATTTATGTGATCATTTTGTTTTCTTAGATTTATTGAACTTAAACCTTGTCTTTAAAACGGTAGTTAAATGCAAACTTTAAATACACTTACAATAATAAAAAGTTCAAAATATACTTCAACTCGAAGAAAAATAAACGAAAAATCAAAAAAAGATAAACGAAAAATAAACTCCATCTAAACTACAAAGATACAAAATAGGAACCTACACACATTAAATGAGAACTTTCTCACTTTATCTCTAAGCTGCATCATCTTCTAGTTGAGAAACTTGCAGTCCAAAATATATCCGCAACTCTCATTTTTCTTGACTTTTCATCACAATCTCTGAAATTTTAAATAAATTTTATTCATTTTGTTCCTCTCATTTCTTTATGTTTTTTTTGGAATGTACCTCTCAATTATTTATATTTTAAAAGTTTTCTAAAATAATAAAATTTTATAATATAAAAATTAACTACATTCACTACTTTCTCTCACTATCTCTATTTTATACATTAAATATTGATTTTTCCATCACTTTAATCATTTTTTTTTAAATTATAATTTTTCTTAATCTCTGTGTTCAAACTCAACATAAAGAATCGTGAGAAATGGGGGATTACTTCGTAACTATACAAATCTAACCAAATTCTATTTCGTACACTGCTGATGGCAGTTTCGTAATAAAAATGAAAACCAAGGGTAATAAAAATTAGCAAACAGCTCTGGTAAGTGTATATATATACCCCCTTCCCCCTTCCGTCTCTATCCAACAAATATTTCCCATTTCCCTCTCTTAACTATAAACTATACATACAACATACACGCACATATACATACATATATAATAAGCTAGTAAGCTCGCCGGCGATCAACATTTTCCGGTAATTGAACTATAATTCCAGCTAGTTCAGCTCAATTTGATGTGCTATAGCTATATATTGTGTGTGTATAGTTCAATTTGTTGTGTTCAGTTAATTTAAGTTGTTGTGTACATAATGATCATGTCATTATCGTGAATTTGTTATTTATGTTTCGATTATTGGTTTCGTGACGATTAATCGTGTTTTCGTGTGTTTTGTTTTGCAGGAGGTTGCTGATCGTACCTTAAGGTGAGTTCAAATTGTTGATTTTAGTGTAATTTATTTTTTGCAGTTTGGTGACGTGGATTTAGAGCAGCATTTGTAGTTGTGTTCGTGTTATTTGCGATAGTTTAGTTGTTTACGCGTTTTTTTTCGTTTATTTTTGCAGGAGGTTGCTGATTTTCGGTTAAGGCGAGTTCAAATTGTTGATTTTATGTGATTTTTAGTTTGCTGTTTGATGACATGAACTTTTGGAGCAGCATTAGTAGTTCCGTTCGTGTTTTTCATTTTAAATATTTACGTGCGTAGTTGAAGTGTTTTTTTTTTTTTGTGCAGGAGATTGTTGACCTTAAGTGAAGGTATGAAGTTAAAATCTTATGTAATTTATAGTTAGTTGTTTGATGACTTAAATTTCAAAGCAGCTTTTGTAGCTGTGTTCGTTTTTTTTCATGACAGTTTCGTTGTTCAGACAGTTGAAGCGTTCTATTTATCAGGAGATCGTAGCTGATTTTTTGGCTTAAGGTGAGTTTGAAATATCAACTTAATGTAATTAATAGTTTGTGATTCGATGACATGAAATTTTTAGAGCAGCATTCCATGTGTTGTCCATGTTTTCATGATACTTTTGTTGTTTACAGTACTGAAGCATGATTCATTTTTATGCATTATACTTGCTCATTTTGATGAATTCTTATGTATATCGAAACCCAATATAAAAGAGGAAGAAATGTAAATGTAAAGGAACTTGTGTCTTAGTAATCAATGGATATTTAAGTACTAATTGTCAAGTTTTAACCAAATGATGCAATCAATTTGCCAGAAAATGTCACATGATACAAGTTGTTTGGTTGAAAGAGAGAAGTCCCGTATTAATGTATTTGTAAGATAAATTATATAGTCTAGCTGTCTAGGGATCTGGTTTAGTTCTGTCAAGATCATTTCTGTAGGTGTCACCATGTTTTTGAAGTTTCAGTAGGTGAAGTATCATTTTACTGTTTTAGGCATTTCATGACCATTTTCGATGGACTTGTACCCTATATACTTGGCTGTAATTGATGGTTCACCTATGGTTCTTGCAACATACCTATATCTTTTAGATGCATACATTTTTCTGGTGATTTTATCTAAAAGAAATGGAACAGAATGTGGTTCCCTCAAATGGCATTAGTAAAATAAATATCCCCCTTTCCATCTGGTTCTGTGCGTCAATGATCTTCTGTGAGAAAATTTTGCACTTTACAGCACTTCTCACACTCCTCTTCTCTCTGTGCATGTTGATGAAGTGCTTCATGACTCACGAGGGTAACTCATGTAGTCTTGTATGTCTTCTCCTTCTTGGCACTTGAGATCAATGAAATGTTTTACGTGCATGGTCACAGTTTGCATGTTTTGGACTAGCAATTTGCGTCATCCGACCAAAGGCTAGGAAAGAATCTTTTGCAGATAGCTTGTTTTGGAATATTCGTTATGTAACAAGTAGCAAATCTTGAATTGTTCCTTTCTGGCACATACGATTAATGAGGTGCTCCACGTGTCTGTCACTGATTCTTTTGAACTTCTCTCATAAACAACTTCATACCTCCCGGATAATCATGACAGTTCACATGTTTTAGATTCATTATGTCGGAGCACGGAGCTATGAAGTTTTCATGTTTCATGCTTGTACCTCATCCATAATTTCAGTACGAAAAGAAGTCTCTAGTAGATGGCTTTATAAAGAATCTTGAAAACTTCATAATTAAATTAGAATTTGTTTTATTCGAAATTATTACTGCTTGTTCTGTATTAAGCACTTTTATGGCTCACTTAAATTCAACTTCCTCTTGTGTCCTATATACATAAGTGTTTTAAGCTTGTTGCTGCATGTTCTTTGATTCTTGTAGGGGTTGACACCTTCGACATGTCACGGCACTATGCATGCATTGGAATAATATGTGTCAAACTCGTCTATCTTATGCATTTATATTCATCCCTTCATGATAAACTGTGTCTTCCAATGCAAGTGTCAACTGAATGTGATATATTAGATTTATATGGATAAATATTTGCTTATTGGCAAGATAAGTGTACAATATTAAAGTTAATTAGCATGAAATATTAATATAAGATTCTTTTCGGTTCTTATTGTTGCAATGCTATAAAAGAATTTCTCGAAGCCATCAGCTTCATTTTTGGCTAAATTTGATGGCCTTTTGTTTTTTTACAGGATATAGTTGAAGCAAATTCTTCTTTCTAGATATATCGATAATGAATACATATTCACGTATGAACTTTGCAAACTTGGCTTTTGGGGACCTAAACACTCAAATTCGCAGTCCTAGGTCGTTTACGCAGGTGATGATTGATTCTGGAGATATATCCAATGTGGACAATTGCGGTATGAACAATGTGGATTCAGATAGTACCACATCTAGGGCTGACAAGATAATCATTGTGTCAAATATGTTGCCCCTTCATGCCCAGAAGGATGGAGAAACAGAGAGCTGGAGCTTTAGTTACGACGAAGATTCACTTTTGTGGCAATTGAAGGATGGATTTTCACCTGAAACAGTGGTTTTTTATGTTGGTTCACTAAATGCCAATGTAGATGCTAAAGAACATGAGGAGATTGCTAAGAAACTGCTGGATGATTTCAACTGTGTCCCCACTTTCCTTACTGATGACCTCATAGAGAAGTTCTATCATGGCTTCTGTAAACATCATCTATGGCCTATATTCCATTATATGCTCCCTATGTGTGAAAGCCATTGTGAACGCTATGATCAGTTGCTGTGGCTGGCTTATATCTCTGCAAACAGAATATTTGCAGACAAAGTTCTCGAAGTGGCAAATCTCGAGGATGATTTTATTTGGATTCATGACTATCACCTCATGGCAGTCCCTGTATTCTTGAGAAAAAGTCATTACAGGGCCAACCTCGGATTCTTTCTCCACAGTCCATTCCCTGCATTAGATATATATCGGACACTTCCCGTAAGTAAAGACATTCTTAGAAGTTTGTTGAACTGTGATATCATCGGATTTCATACATTTGATTATGCTCGCCACTTCCTCTCGTGTTGTAGTAGAATGCTGGGCCTGGGCCACGAGTTTAAACGAGGACATATCGTGCTTGATTACTGTGGTCGCACGGTGTGTATTAAGATCCTGGCAGTAGGAATACATTTGGGAAAAATTCAAACTGTTTTGAATCTCCCTTCTACATCAACGAAAGTAAAGGAAATTAAAGAGCAGTTCAGCGGAAAGCAGCTGATTCTTGGTGTAGATGACATGGACTTATTCAAGGGAATAAGCCTTAAGTTTTTAGCCTTCGAACAACTCCTGAAGAAGTTCGAACACTTACGAGATCTCCTGGTTCTGGTTCAAATCATTAATCCTGCAAGAAGCTCAGGAAAGGATATTCAGGAAGTGAAGAGGGAGACATATGAAACTGCTAACAGAATCAATCAGATTTATGGTTCTCCTGGTCATGATCCAGTGATACTGATTGATCGTCTAGTTGGCCTTTGTGAAAAGAGTGCCTACTATGCTGCCTCAGAATGTTGCATAGTAAATGCAGTGAGAGATGGCATGAATCTAGTGCCGTACGAGTATACCGTTTGCAGGCAGGGTTCTGAAATTATTGATGAAGCTAGGGGAATCAAGTCCGATTCTCCTCGAACAAGCATGTTGTTGGTTTCTGAGTTTATTGGTTGTTCTCCATCTTTGAGTGGAGCAATCAGGATCAATCCATGGGATATTGATTCGGTAGAAAAGGCTATGCGTTCTGCAATCATTATGAATGATTCCCTGAGGCAGATGAGGCATGAGAAGAACTATCAATATGTTCGTTCTCATGATGTGACTTATTGGGCTCGCAGTTTTGTGCAGAGTATGAAGAGAGCTTGTAATCATGATGGTCAACGGTGCTGGGGTATGGGTTTGGGCCTCAGTTTCAAAGTTGTTGCCCTCTCCGAAGGTTTCAGAAAATTGTTTTCTAAAAGCATTATCCGTGCATATAACAGGACAAATAGAAGGGCAATATTTCTGGACTTTGATGGTACACTTGTTCCTCATTTCTCTACAAATAAAAATCCTAGCTGTGAAGTGATCAGTGCTCTCAACACTCTGTGTGATGATCCTAAGAATACTGTGTTTATCGTTAGTGGAAGAGGGAGAAGTTCCTTAGATGAGTGGCTTGCTCCATGTGAAGGCCTAGGACTAGCTGCTGAACATGGGTACTTTATAAGGTATTTCTTTTTGCAAGCTCCTTATGTACCTTTTCATCGTGGCACTTCTAAAGAAATTGTCTTTGCAGGTGGACAAAAACTTCCGATTGGCAATCCAATGTGGCTGTAGATCTTGAGTGGAAGAGAGTTGTGGAACACATAATGAGAATGTATACAGAAGCTACAGATGGCTCCAATATAGAAATAAAAGAAAGTGCTTTGGTGTGGCACTATCAAGATGCAGATCCTGATTTTGGATCCTGGCAGGCAAATGAGTTGGTAGATCATTTGAAACATGTCATTGCCAAAGAACCTGCTGTCGTTAGAAGGGGAAAGGATATTGTTGAGGTTAAGCCACAGGTATGCATCTCTCTTTTCCCTCTTCTTTCCTCTCTATGCATTATATTACTTACTTAACTAGTGACCTACATATGTAGGGTATAAGCAAAGGACTGGTTACTGAAAAAGTAATCTCAAAGATGATTGGTAGCGGTGAGACCCCTGACTTTATCCTTTGCATTGGAGATGATCGGTCAGATGAAGACATGTATGAGAGCATTTTGAAGATTGTTTCATCTGCAGTCATCCCTGCTGTTCCAGATATCTTTTTCTGCACTATCGGGCAAAAGCCTAGCAAAGCCAGATACTTCCTTGACGATACTTCTGAAGTTCAGGAGCTGCTCCAGTGGCTTGCTGAATCATCGCTGGGATATCGTTGATGCTATGAGATAAACATGGACTTCGTGTACGTTGCTATAGGAAGATATGTTATGCTAAAATAGCAGGTTTGTCATCATCAAGTCAGCATCTAATCTTGTACTAATGCTTAGAACAGGTAAAATACTCATGGTCCTGAACAGTTTTTGGGAAAAATGTTTTCTGCGAATATGTTTATTAATGTACAAGATAGATTGCTGCCCTTTAGTGTTTACAAGGCGCCATAAATTCTATAGGTAAATTTTCCAAAGGTTCATGTTAAACTTACTTCACTCAAGTCTGTACATGTAAACTTTCCAAAGGTTCATGTTATATGTACTTTACTAATTTAAGTAGCAAAAAATAATCAGTGACTGGTATTAGCTTGGGTTCTGTAATTTTTCTCACGTCCCCATTTATATAATAATGCGGTTAAATTTCGAGTTCACATTTCTGCATTTGTCAGGCTGAATTATAGATTCGGTTAGAATGAGAATAATATTTTTAATAATATTATCTGAGAGGAAAATAGCAGCAATAAGAAAATAAGATATATAAAAGCAAAGCCATTCAAGCAATCATATTTACGTTCACAAAAGCTGAAGGAAAAAATACACCAAACAAGTCCAGTCATACAAGCAATCATCCCTTTATATATCTACGTTTACAAAAGCTGAAGGCAAGATAGACAGCAAACCCCTATTTACTTGCTCAATTCTTAACAGGTCCAAATATAAAAATGCTTATGATCTCCAAAACTAAAACATTACATTAGAGAAGCTTGTCTCCTTTACTCTGATTTCTCCTGACCGCGCAGGTACTGTTCCCTGTTAGTAAAGGCAGTGTGACTGCTTCCATCGGCTCTGAGAAAGAGATTAAATTACATTGTATCATTTTTTCAATCTTTCCAAGATTGTTACATAAACTACCACCTAGCTGTTCAGTCCCATTTGTTTGATCTAACAACTTAGCAGAAGTATCTGATGATTCTACGCCTCCGCCAAAACTAACCAAGTCTTGCAACTGATCAGCATACATCTGGGATTTAGTTATTGTAGTGCAACTTGAGTCATTATCTATAAAAGAAACATGATTTGGAGAGTGCTTCTTGGGATTTACTTTCTTAAGGCTAATCATTAGTGTTACATATGACATGCTCAATCCAATGAGCCTCCTCAAAAAGGCACACATTGTTGAGCTAGCAATTGCGCTTCTGGTGTCGAAGCAGAGTATCACTACTCTCCTCCCCAGATTGATTAGGAAAAGCTTCCATGTCTCGCTGTAAAGAAGTTTGCTGGAACCTCCCTGTCTATAGAATTCTGTTAAACATGGTGTAAATAATCAGCTTTATTAAGGACAACAATACGTATAATAAAATCTTACATAGGCTGCAACATAAGGTTGGATGAAAACCCCGGCAAACAATCCGAACAAGCAAGCAACTCCCAGAGCCAGAGTCAGAAGCCAAGCTGAGGTTATTCCTAGAACTGACAACTGATGTAATTAGCTATAGCACTTTTAGAAAGCAAAAAAAAACAACTTATTACCATCCGATCCACATGTAAAGTTTCGATTGTTAAGACACGGAACATCATTTTAAACGTTGTATTAGATGCCAATCCTATTAATTTTGGTTGAAACAAATTTATAAATTAAGGTTTTCCATAAATACTATAGTAAAAGAATTGTTATTCATAGAATTCACAGATTATATTAGTTTCAAAAACTTGGTATATGTCGGATCCATCAATTGGCCTCTAAGAGTTAGCTTAATCAATATTCAAAGAAAATTGCACCTTATAACCATATTTTCATATAAAAGGTATCACATATTACGCGGACAACAAGATGTCCATGGATTATGCAACAGAGTCTGTATTTTTAAAAGAGTAATGCTAGAGGTACCGAATTGGGTACCGAATTTTGGTACCAAATGATGTGGCATTGATGACGTGGAAATTTTGGATGATTTTATTGGGAAAATTAATGTGAATGCAAAGGGGTCCACTATTATTAATTAAGTTATAGTCAATAAGAACATGACATGTGGCATTTGGGATCCATTTTGGGATCCAATTTGGTACCCCTAGCATTATTCTTTTTAAAAAGATCTTACCAGCTGGTGAATCTTGTAAACAATCTTCTGCCTTCAAGTTAATCTGGCGGATCAACTTGTTACCATGATCAGAGATTATTAAAGCACAACTTCCAGGAATGAAATTTAACTCAAAATCATCTGAGAATGATGCATTTCTTCCAGGCCCATCTGCATTGCCAGGCTTTTGTGAATAACCTCCAGCAATTGTAGTTACACCTAAATAATTGACATTGTTACAGATTCTATTATACAGGAAAAAGCATCAAGTGAAATAAGATGATAACAAAAAAACAAGAGAAATGCGTAGACAGCAATTTGAAAACCCCACAAATAACAAACGATGTCTTTATCAAGACTAGAGAGGTAAAATAATTAAACGTACAATTATCAGCAACTTCTATCATGTCTTTAACAATTAATCATTGATTATTTTATCTAACACTGCATATTCTGGTTTCCTAATAAACCATCTTTAATTACACATTGTTTTCTCTACATAAAAAACAACCTATGTAACTATACAGGAAGATCTATAATTAATTATCCCCCCACCCAACACACGTGTGCAGATACCTGACTTGCTGACTTTTCTTATGACATTATTGTTCTTATCAGCAACATAGAGATTTCCTTTTAAGTCCACTGCAAAACTTTTAGGCTTATTAAACATTGCTGAATCCAGTTCACCATCCGAAAATCCAGCTGAGCCATTGCCACAGTACTTCTTAATCACACCTTCTGTAAAACAAATAACACAATAATATATATACATAGTTACATATGTATATTCCCCATATGAAGTACTCATCAAACTACAAAAACGAACAAGGTTACACAATGAACATGAGTACAAGTGGGAGAAGGAAAACTGGAAACGGCTTTCGGAAATCAAGATTTTCTTTGTTTTTCATGGAATACAAATAAGGAACAAGCAAGGGAATAAATAAGAAAAAAAATAAAGGACTAATCACATTCTAAACTTTCATACAAACTCTCCCATTTCTCTTTCGGCTAGCTCTTCCATCTGTAACCTCCCAAATTCTCACAATTCACCACTAAAGAGTAAAAACATTTTATTACTATTCTATATACCTGAACCAGGTGCTCTATAGAACAGCAAGTCTTCTTAAATAAACCGGAAATGTAACTCCGAGACCAAAGAATCTTATTAATTAAAGTATTAAACTAGCTATTAATTAAGCAAGTTAAAAAATTCATTATATGTCTTGTTAGTGATCAAATAACAAAATGCAACTACTTAACATCGTAATCAAATTCCACATATAGATTATCATTTTACTTTTACTGTACATTTATCGCAACGATATTCAATCTAAACATACTCACAAAACAAAATTTAGATTGAAGTAACACTAAAACCAACATAATCAGTACCTCGGGAATCGCGAAAGGAGAGAGTATGAAAAGCACTACCAGAAGAATCTAGAACAATAAGATCAGACGACGTCGTATAAGAAGGCAACACAGAGTGAGGATTAATTTCTCTTTTGTTGCCGTCGAGAATTGTAGTCACTGTGTATCCTTCCTCATACAAAAGCTCACCACAAACTAATAAAACAATAAGTAAATGTAAATTAAAATATATTAATGAAATTGTGATGAATTGATAAGTATGGATAGTGAGATTAATTAAAAAGTTACCTGAAAATGAAGCTAGGGTTAGGAAATAGAGAGAGAGTGCGAGGAGTGGAAATGGCGTCGCCATGGAATCGGGTTTGGAATGGGAGTGGAGAGTAAAGTAGAAGACGTACAATTTATAAACAAGTTGTGTAGGGTTGAAATGGAATATGTAAGGGTTACTTTTAAATTTTAATTTGCTTATAGTGCAGTATAATATTATAGGTAATAATTCTAATATGTTATATATATTATAATATATATAATTGTAAATGTGTGTTAAAGGAAGGACTACTAAGTTTTACCAAGCTTATTTTAGAAGTCTTACCATGCTTAACAAAGAAGTTTTGTTCAAACTTCTAATACACACCTAGGCAGTACAATTAGTAGTATAAATAGAGGTGCTATCTCATTTGTAAGAGATAGAGATTAGAAGCAATACAACTATTACTTTCGTTCTCTTTCGATTTAGCAACTTCCTCCTCTAGTTATTTACTTGTTAAAGTTAATTTTATAACACGTTATCAGCACGAGCCTCTGCCAACTGAAGTTTAGGAGGTACGATTTAATTTTAATTATTATCATTTTTGTTTAATAGTTATTTTAATTTATTAAATTATTATTGTTTAATATTAAAGATGGTTATGCCGTCAGTACTACTATAAAAATGGCTCTGCCGTCAAGTAATATTCAAAAGTTTTGTGGTCGGCTATGCCGTCGTAACTTTTGAATTAAATTATTAATATATACATATAAATTTAATTAATTGTTTAAATCTTGATGTGCGATATTTTATCATGTTCAAACCTTTATCAGAATGGCAAACCTTACAAAATTAGAGTTTGTTGCTTTGGATGTATCTGGGGACAATTATCTATCATGGGTGCTAGATGCGGAATTACACCTTAGTGCTAACGGATTAAAAGACACCATAGAATTAGGAAAAACCCCAACTGTTGAACAAAATGCCAAAGCTATCATTTTTCTCAGACATCACATTCATGAAAATTTAAAATCTGAATACCTAACTGTCAAAAACCCACTCACTCTTTGGGATAATCTTAAAGATAGATTTGATCACCAGAAACTTGTTCATTTGCCGCATGCCCGTTATGAGTGGATTAATATAAGGTTGCAAGATTTTAAATCTGTTGCTGAATATAATTCTGCCCTGTTCAAAATAAGTTCAAAACTGATTTTGTGTGGTGAGAATATTACTGATGCTGACATGATCGAAAAAACCCTCTCAACCTTTCACCCCAATACTATGATCCTGGCGCAACAATACAGGGAGCGCAATTTTCAAAAATATAGTGAGCTGATATCTCTTCTTCTTGTAGCTGAGAAAAATAATGAGTTGTTGCTGAAAAATCATCAGATACGTCCCACAGGCTCTGCCCAGTTACCCGAAGTACATAACACGTCATTCCGGAAGAATGAGTGTGGGAAAGGGCATAGAGGAGGACGAGGTTATGGACGAAACCGTGGACGTGGAAATTTTCGTGGTCGGTTTCGAAATCAGTATAACTCTGGCCACCTGAAGTGGCAGCGTGATGGTTACAACAACTCTAGCCACCAGAAGTGGCAAAATGATGTACCAAATAAAAGAAAGGCACTGCAGGAAGGAGACACTAGAGATATCTGCTTTAGATGTGGGGCTCATGGGCATTGGACTCGTACTTGTCGCACACCTGAACATCTTGTAAAACTTTACGAGTCATCTAAAAATCAAAATGGACAAAGGGTGGAAACAAATTTGGCTAGTTTTAATGATGAACCAATCAACAAGACCACAAATGAACTAGATAGTAGGACTAATCTTTATTATGACCTAGATGAATAGTTTTTATGTACGTTTTTGTTTTCTAAGTAATGTTATATGTATTTCTATTTTGTGTACTTGTTTTAATAAAAATGTCGTTTATTTATGTGTGTATTCAGAGTAAGTATGGAAGATATTTGCATTGCTGACTCTGCCACCACTCACACAATTCTACGAAGTCGACAATATTTTTCACATTTAACTAAAACCAACTCTCAAGTATTGACGATATCGGGTACATCTAATATGATCGAAGGTCTTGGGAAGGCTAGTTTTATTCTGCCAAATGGAACACAAATTCATATACCAAATGCCTTGTACTCTAGCAATTCAACTAGGAACCTCTTAAGTTTCAAAGATATTCGCCTTGACAGTTTTCACATTGAAACTACTAGTGAGGATGGAAATGAATATCTTTTAATCACTTAAACCACTTTAGGCTACAAGAAAATTTTAGAAAAGCTACACTCAATCTCTTCTAGATTGTATGCCACAAAAATCAGGATCATTGAGTCACACAGTATCACTATTCCCAAAATTATAGACCCAAAATCACTTACCCTATGGCATGAGAGACTTGGTCATCTTGGAGTTTCCATGATGCGACGTATTATAGAAAATTCTACGGGACATCCTCTTAGAAACCAAAAGATCATACAACAAGATGAACTTCCTTGTTCAGCATATTCTCTAGGAAAACTAATTGTTCGACCATCCTCTGTTAAACTTCAAGTCTAATCCCCTAAATTCTTTGAACGGATCAAAGGTGACATTTGTGGACCCATTCATCGGTCTTCAGGCCCATTTAGGTATTTCATGGTTTTAATTGATGCATCAACTAGGTGGTCTCACGTCTGTCTACTCTCTACACGGAATACAGTCTTTGCCAAACTACTTGCTCAAATTATCAAATTACGAGCTCAATTCCCTGACCACCCTATCAAATCAATTCGACTAGATAATGCTGTTGAGTTTACATCTTCAACTTTCAACGATTACTGTATGTCGGTAGGAATATCAGTTGAACACCCAGTAGCTTACGTGCACACACAAAATGGTTTGGCGGAATCTTTAATCAAGAGACTTCAACTTATTGCCCGTCCTTTACTTCTCAGAGCCAAACTACCCATATCAGTTTGGGGTCATGCTATATTACATGCTGCAAACCTAATAAGGGTCAGACCATCTGCCTATCATAAACAATCTCCCCACCAACTAGTCCTTGGTCAAATTCCCGATATATCTCACTTCAAGGTTTTCGGTTGTGCTGTATATGTTCCTATTTCGCCTTCACAAAGAACTAAAATGGGACCTCAAAGAAGAGTAGGAATATATATAGGATTTGATTCACCATTTATCATAAGATATCTTGAACCATTGACTGGTGATGTATTTACTGCTCGATATGCAGATTGTCATTTTGATGAGTCTGTCTTCCCTTCATTAGGGGGAGATAAGGTTGTGCATAATTTAAATTCTGAATTGACATGGAATACATCAGGATTGAATGCTTTAGATCCTCGTACTAATCAATGTGAATCTGAAGTTCAAAGAATTATTCATATGCAAAATATTGCTAATCAAATGCCTGATGCTTTTAGTGATTCTAGACATATTATAAAATCGCATATACCTACGGTTAATGCTCCGGCAAGGGTTGAAATCCCTATTCGTAAATCAATTCCTGAAAAATTGGACGGTGATTTAAAACCACGCCAGAAGCGTGGCAGATCTATTGGTGCAAAGGATGTTATACCACGAAAACGGAAACTGATTGGACCTGCCCAAGAAATGGCAAGTGTTTCAGATAATACCCCAGAAGTGGTATTACCTCCTGAAGAGATTCGAGCCCCTGAAGAGGCTATAACGAAACCCCCAGAAGTGGGATTACCTCCAGAAGAGGATATTGCTCCTGAAGTGGCACATGCCTCCATAGAAGCAAAGGTACCTGATAATTATGAGATCTCATTGAGTTATGTACATAACGGGAAATTATTGGATCGTGGGAGTACTGAGATTGATGAGATATATGCTTTTTCCGTGGCATGTGATATCTCTATGAACTCCGATCCTGAACCACAAAGTATGGAAGAATGTCGACAAAGAGATGATTGGCCAAAATGGAAAATTGCAATCCAAGAGGAATTGCAGTCCTTGCGCAAGAGAAATATATTTGGACCTGCAGTCCAAACACCAGCTGGTGTGATCCCTGTGGGGAATAGATGGATATTTGTACGAAAACGAAACGAGAAAAATGAAATTGTGAGATATAAGGCCCGGCTAGTGGCCCAGGGATTCTCTCAAAGGCCTGGATTTGATTACCAGGAAACTTACTCTCATGTAATGGATGGAGTCACTTTTCGTTTTCTAATAGGTATGGCTTGTATGGAAAGATTGGAAATGCGTCTCATGGACGTGGTGACAGCCTACCTATATGGATCACTTGATTGTGATGTTTATATGAAAATCCCTGAAGGATTAAAATTAGAGGAAACTAAGCCTCGTCATTTGTACTCAGTTAAATTACAACGATCAATATATGGCTTAAAGCAGTCTGGTCGTATGTGGTATAACAGACTTAGTGAGTACCTATTGAATAATGGGTATATTAATAATCAAGTGTGTCCATGTGTGTTTATTAAAAATTCTCAAACTGGGTTTGTTGTTATTGCTGTTTATGTGGATGATTTAAATATTGTTGGTACTTCTGAAGATATTATTAACACTGCTAATTATTTGAAAAATGAGTTTGAGATGAAAGATCTTGGAAAGACAAAGTTTTGTTTAGGTATACAGGTGGAACACTTATCTTCAGGCATATTTGTTCATCAGTCCACATACACAGAAAAGGTTCTTGATCGATTTTACATGGACAAATCTCATCCACTGACTACGCCAATGGTTGTTCGATCACTTGAAGTTGAAAAAGATCCATTTCGTCCCAGAAAAGAAAGTGAAGATGCTCTTGGACCTGAAGTTCCATATCTTAGTGCAATTGGTGCTCTTATATACCTCGCAAACAACACACGACCTGATATTGCATTTGCTGTGAACCTACTTGCAAGATTCAGTTCTGATCCAACTAAAAGACATTGGGATGGAATTAAATATATCTTGAGATATCTCCGTGGGACGACTGACCTTGGATTGTTCTTTCTAAACAACTCAAAATCACAACTGGTTGGATATGCAGATGTTGGGTACATGTCAGATCCTCACTTTAGAAGGTCACAAACAGGTTATTTATTCACATATTGTGGGACTGCTATCTCTTGGAAGTCTACAAAACAGACTATGGCTGCAACTTCATCAAATCATGCAGAATTACTAGCAATCCATGAAGCAAGTAGAGAATGCATCTGGCTGCGATCCGTCATTCAACATATTCGGCGATCATGTGGATTATCAAATATCATAGATAGTCCTACAGTTATGTTTGAAGATAATTCGGTTTGTATTAAGCAGTTGAAGGAAGGATACATTAAAGGAGATCGAACAAAGCACATATTACTGAAGTTCTTCTACACTCATGAACTACAAGAGAATGGTGACATTGAGGTACAACAAGTTCGTTCAAGTGATAATCTGGCAGATATACTTACAAAGTCACTACCTACGTCAATATTTGAAAGACTTCGAAATAGTATTGGCATGCGAAGTTTAAAGAACCTATCATGATGTCAAATTGTGAGACATTTTATTCAGGGGGAGACTGTACTCTTTTTCCTTCGCTAAGGATTTTATCCCACTGGGTTTTTCCTTACAAGGTTTTAATGAGGCAGTCAATCTCTGTAGTAACTCACATTGACAATCAAGGGGGAGTGTTATATATATTATAATATATATAATTGTAAATGTGAGTTAAAGGAAGGAAGCTTATCTAGTGAGTTTTACCAAGCTTATTTTAGAAGCCTTACCATGCTTAACAAAGAAGTTTTGTTTAAACTTCTAATACACACCTAGGCAGTACAATTAGTAGTATAAATAGAGGTGCTATCTCATTTGTAAGAGATAGAGATTAGAAGCAATACAACTATTACTTTCATTCTCTTTCGGTTTAGCAACTTCCTCCTCTAGCTATTTACTTGTTAAAGTTAATTTTATAACATAATACGTTTTGTAGTAGGTATTCGAACTTTAAAACTTTGTAATGAACAATTTTAGTATTAAATCTAAATTAATATGTAACTAGCCTATGATTCGTGTGATACACGGATGAATTTTAGAATTTTTTATTTTACTATCTGTATTATGATTATATGATTTTATCAGAAGAAAATAAATTTTTTAAACTTAATAATGTATGTATGATGTTATTGTAAGCATTTGTTTGTATTTTGATGATCATTTTTTTTATTATATTGTTAACGGGATTAATATCTTGAACTTCTGAATGTAGCTTAGAAAAATAGGTAATATAAATATTTAATAATAATATGTTGTTGACGGGATTCGAACCTTGAACACGTGGGAGCATTTTGAATGTTAAGAAATAAATAATAGAGGCTAGTTTGCTTATAATAATATAGTATAGATTGACAAGATTCAAACCTTAGATCCAAGAGCAACTTTTAGAATTATATCTAACGGTTATCATCTATTAGAGTTGAAAGTTCTAAGATTGTGAATGAAAGGGATTACCATAAATAAGAGTTAGCCAAACTACAAATTATATCACATTTATTTATTTAATAAAACATGTTATCTTTGAATTAAAATATATCATATTTTTTTTTCCAGGTGACGTTTAAACTTATAACCCGCGTAACGCACGCCTCTTTTTTTATATAGGTAAATATATTAATTTTATAATTCATTTTAATATTTATATGTTACATGATTAAATTACAGTTAAAATTAGTAATTATTAAGTTTTATACGCTCACTTTATTATTTGTGTTCTATCTTGAAATTTTGAAAATTACAGACCATGTAAAATTAACAAAATAATTTTTAATTACTAAGGATTTAACATTTCTTTTTCAATTAAAACTAATCTGAAAGGAGAGAAGAAAGTGATGATTTTTAGTTTAGGACTTCTAATTGATTTAAAATTTTTACTTATAAATGGGTTACATTATCAAAATCAACCAAATACAATTTTTAATGCTAGATTCAATGATTCTATTTTAACATCTGACGATCTTTGTTATTTTAATATTATATCGTTATATATAATAAGCGTTAAACTACTTATTATATCTTTGTGAGATTATAATTTACGTATCAATTCAACTAGTATCCTTATTAAGTTATAATAACTACTACTTTATAGTTTTGACTTTCGATAAATCCAATTTTATAATATGAACCAATTTAATATCTACTAACTTATAACCCGTACAATGCACGGTTATTTACGAGTCCAATTTATTTTACTATTTTTTAATCGAGAAAAATAATAAATGAGACAATTTGAGACATACCACATCGCCACACCCGTCTTCTCATTTATATAAGTACGGTGAGGTGACACATCTCAAATTGCATTGATCTATTTTTCTCAAAATCTTGAATTAATAATACTAGCCTATAACCCGTGTGATGCACATATTATTTAATAGTTGTTAATTTATTATTTGTGTTTATGTAAAATATTTTTATTAGTTGAATATTAAATGAATTTGTTAAAAAACTAAGTAGGTCTCAAAATATATTTTTTATTGCAATTTATAATTATAATAATAAGACATGTTAAAAATAATAAATAACCTTTCAAAATAAATAGGATTATTTAAATAAGTTTTTCAAATAGTTAGGCCTACTTTTAAAATAATTAGAGTAATTTATGATAATTAATTATAATATACTAGCGTAAAAGTCCGTGCTAGGCACGAATATTTCAATAATTTCTCGCACGAAATTATTTATATATTGAGATAATTTTGTAATTTAAAATTCGAAAAAGGATAATATTTCAATTTTATCTCATATTTTAATAGTATTTTTGTAATATGACATACCAATTACATTAACCAGATATTCTATAACTTGATTAAATTTCATAAAATTTGGATAAATATTCATACGATAATAATCGAATGATTACATTTAATTGCTAAAATATTAATATGATTTTCGATGATTTGATAGGAACTTTATCAAATTTAACCTTTGAGTATATAATAATATGGTTTTTGATCACGAAACTTTATCAAATTGAACATTTGAATATAAAATAAATAAATATTTTTGAAAATTGTCAATATATAACATAGGCAATGTAATTTTAACTTAGTTAGAGTAAATTTATAAAGAATCGATATATACGTAAGACGAAACCATATTATGAAACTATTAATATTATATGAAAGTCGTCATTGCGATGTATAACTCATTTTTTTTTATATTACATACATATTTTTACATTTTTAAACTCAAATGTTTAGTTTTAGTCTAAAATTTATTGCACAATATAAAAATTCTATTTTAAAATTTTGATAAATTAAAACAGTTTTTATCTTATAATATGAATTATTATTTTTTAACTCAACTTGAAGTGGAGTAGAAGACGTACAATTTATAAACAAGTTGAGTAGGGTTGAAATGGAATATATGTAAGACTTAATTGAACTTTAATGGCTCGAACTATAATTTTTTGACAGAAAAGTAGCCGAATTATTAATTTAGTCAATTTAGTGTACGAACAATTTGTTTTTTTAACACTTTATTGCATTCCGTCATTTCAATTTAGACGGCGTTTGAGTTCTCAACCTTTCTAAAATATCGTCGGGGTATATTATATAGGTAAATTGATAAGTTTTTTTATATATAAAACCACTTCAATTATTGTAATTGACATCCATTATCACTTTCCTCCTAAAACCAAACCCTATTTCTCCCTGCCCCCTCAATCGACACAGTAAAACCCTAATTTAATTGGAGCAAATCAAACGGAATGGCGTGGCTACTGAGATCAAAGGAAGACATTGACACGTATAAACCGTACGAGTGTCCCGAATATGCAAGTAAGTCTGTACTTTTTCTCTCAGTATGTACACTCATGCATGCATATGGATCATATTTTTGGATCAAAAAAATGGGGCTTTTGATGTTGAAGTATCCTTATAAATGTGTGTTAGGAATGAATATCACTTAGAAACTAGACAGAGGGGGGGTGAATGGATAGTTTGATGGATTTTTGCTTTCTTGAAACTAAATATTAACTGTATATGATTATGCTATGTAATATGCAGAAAGAAAGCAACACACCCAATCACTTTAATCTACTTTGTATAAGAAAATTAAATACTACAGCTTTCCAAGAAATTCACAGTCGAATTTCTGGCTTCTAAACAAGAACAGTTTTTCCTTGCTTGCTTACAGAGAAAAGAGCTTAAGATAAAAACTATGTGTGTCTCTCTTACAGCTTACAGTTGTGTGTGCACGATATATATTCACCTATACAAACTAGGCACACACAATATTACACAGCTACCCCTTCTGAAAGTCCAACTTGTCCTGCCATAAGAAGTTCACTGTGTCAGGAAGGACCACTTGCTTTTCGGAGTCTTTCCCGTTTCTGTAGCTGCTTGTCTCTTATCTTTCTCTCCAAGTTTAGCTGTAGATTTGCCATCTGTTCTTTGGACCACCTTGCCAGAACAAATGCTTCAGTATTTGTCTCATTTGATTCTTGGTTCTGTACCTTGATTTGTCTTGTTATAAACGGCTAAGTGTTGATATCGTGAACTCCACTTTATTCCTGACTTCGCGATGTCCCTTGTTCAGACTACGCGATATGGCATTTGAGGACTTTGCGACATAGGCCATTTGACTACTATGCGACATAAGTCATTTGACGACTATGCGACATAGGCTATTTGACGACTATGCGACTTAGGACATTTGACGACTATGCGACATAAGTCATTTGACGACTATGCGACATAAGTCATTTGACGACTATGCGACATAAGGCTTCTGAGGACTTCACGATCTAGGCTTCTTTGACTTTGTTGACTTCAACACTTCACGACATGAGTCTTGAGGACTTCTCGACATAGTAAAAAATGGACTATGCGATGCGGCACTTCTCGACATGGATATTTGTGACTTCACGACATAGCTTTCTTCTGACTTTGCTATATAATGCCTTAGACAAATTTTTGCAACTTATTTCTTCAGGGCCTTATTCATCTCTATCCTGCTGCATGAACACTTCTGAACTTCTACCAGGACAATTATTCAATGGCCTATATACAGTCTAGATGCAAGAAACTTTACTAAGCTCATTATAATTCTGAGCATACATGATCAAGCTAATGTTCATGAGAACAAGACAAGTACATTGAGAGACCTATACTATATCCCAGTGATAGAAATCACTAGGTCATGTAGTGTGACATAGTCACATAGTGTAGGCTTGTTAATAGTGGTATTCAGACATGTCTTGACCCTAACAATCTCCCCCAAATTGTGAGTAAGACCCTTAGGCACAATTTCATGTCTGATAACAAGCCTAACTAACATAAAAAGAACAAGTATAAAGAAGATAAAGTTAAGAACAGAATTTGATAACAACTTGGAAATTTAGTCTTACAGAATTTCTCCTTGAGCTACATAGCTTCAGTTTCCAACTGTTTCTCTAAGAAATCATCATAGACTTTCTTTTTCCTTATTTCTTCATTCTTCTTTATTTCAGAGATGGCCATTAGAATTTCATCTCTTGCAATCAGTTCTTCAATGATAGGAGAGTCTTTTAGATCTTCAGCTGCTGTTCTAAGGGCACTTTCCACATATGAATGTATGAACTCCATCCTTATCTTGCTTTTTCCTCCATAATGATTTTTGTACTCCACAGTATAAGGATTTTGCTTTACCCTGCACAACCCTTTCTTCTTCAGCTCCTTTGCTCTTTCTTCCATCTCAGCCATCTTCTTTTCTTTCTCACACCTCTTTTCTTCATTCAGCTTCTTTAGATTTTCTTTATAGTCAGAGTGCATCTTCATGAATCTGGCAATCTCTATTTTCCACAACCTTTCTTCCTTTTCTTCAAAATTTAACAAGGCATTGATTCTTTCTTGCTCATAGGTGTCAAAATGTTGCCATCCCCTTTGCTTCATTATTCTTTCTCTTCCATCAGTGTACTTGATCTCTAGATGATCCAACTTCACTTTGACTTCAAAGATCCTTTGAGCCCTCAAAAATGCTAGGGCATCTTCATCATAGTCCTCATCTAGTGGAAGCACATTGATGCCAATAACATTTGTGAGTTTTCCAGTCTTCTTTGTTATCCTTATCCTTCTGGGTACACTCTTGATCTTCATATGTTTCACAAGAGACACCTTTCTGGAACAAGGAGAATCAGTCTTCAGTGCCACATCACTTGGAAGAAGCTTCATTCCTTTTCCCTTCATCCACTGTAACACTCCACTAGCTGTGACTTTGTGGAAGTGTCTTTTTGAGGTTTCTTTTGTGGCTCCTTCTTTCTTCTTTGGCAATTCAGGTTCAGAAGTCTTAGATAATGATTTTGGAGGATCATTACTAACAGTACCCACCCTAGACTTAGAGTCTTGTGTTCTGGTTAAAGTACTGCTAGCAATGTCCTTGACTTGCTGAATTCCACTTCTTGTTCTTTTGGTTGTTTCCTTTGTCCCCTTGGAGTCCCTCTTGTCATCATCAGCACCTTTTGTCTTCTTTGAGGATTTTCTCCTGCTACTTTCACTTGGTTCTTCCTTATCCCTCCTTGATTGAGATCTCCTTCTGTAGGTTTTCTCCTCATCATCATCCTCACCATCCTTCTTCTTGCTCTTTTCTTTGACAGATTCAGGAATGACTCCATGAATCAGAAAAGATTGTAGAGTGTGAATCATCTCTAATTCCTCGGCTGTCCTAACTCCTCTCTTGGCTCTCAGCATTTGCAGCACCTGGTTGATCTTTGCATTGTTCTTCATTGTTAGGTCTGAGGGAATTACTAGTTGGTCAATATTTCTGTCTTGAGATAGGCTTTGAAAAATTATTGTCCTTGGCTTGGATATAACCTCAGGCAATCTATGATTTTGGTCCATCTTCAAGTCATTATAAAGACTTTCATTGTTCATCCCATGCTTTTCAATCAATTCCAGAATGATTGACAGCTCAGTAAATCTCAGTTTCTCCAGAGTTTGAAAATCTAGGTGCCACAGGCAATTATCCTTGCACACCATGATTATCTCTCTTAGATGGACATCCTTGATTTTCCTTACTGCAACTGTGAAGTACTTGATGCTTTCCTTGAGCTTCTGTCTGTAAACCCTTGCATCCTCTTGAGCATTTCTATAGATGGCTTTCAGAAACTCCAGGAAGGCCTCATCATGATAGATGTTTGAATTGGCAACTTCCTGTAGCTTGGCCTCTGTGATAACTATAGCTTTGACAGGTTTAGCATTGGGAGTAGGTTGAGCAGGTTGAGGAGTTGAGATGTCTTTAGGCATTGTGGATGGATAGTAGGTGGTTGAGATTGTGCTTTTCTGACCTTCTGTACTTATGACTTCTACAGGGGGAAGGAATATTGGTTTGATTGTTTCTTCATTAATTTTGCCCTTGTTTTTCTGTTGCTTGGCAGGTACTCCCCCTTTCTTTTTCAGAATGACCTCCTTTTGTTTCTCCCCCTTAGGCTTGGAATCAGACAAGATGTCTTGAGCTTCCCCAGGGATAGGCAGGTTCATTTGTCTCATCATAGAAGTCAGCATTTGTTGTTGCACCAGCAGCATATTGGAGGTATTGTTGCCTTGGTCATCCAGCTTGTCATTGAGCTGGTTTAGAGATTGAGCAAGTTTCCTGTTTTCATCTTTCAGAGAGGCCACTTCTCTTTCTAGACCATCCACCTTGGAGAATAGCTGTTGAGACTTGAAAGAATTTAGAGATTGATCCTTGATCTTGGCAAAGTCAAATTTGGAGATGTTTGACATATGAACTTCATCCACCAATTTGTCACCATATTGATTCTTCCAAATAACATTCAACATTGCATTAGAGTTGATGTTGGCCTTGACTTGATTTTCCAATGTTGTAGCCAGTTTCTTGATGTTGTCTGTGACCATGGCTAGAGAGATGTCCATCATGTTGACATTGGAATTGGTTTTCTGGATTTCTTTGAGGATGCCATCCACCTTGGGAAAATCAGAGAGATATGAGTTTCTTAACTTAGTGAGGGATCTTTCTGTCTCCTCCTGGATTGAATAAATCTCTGATTGAAGCCCTTTCCCAAGATAGTGCAGAGCCTTCAATTGATTCTTGTAGACATCATTGACAGCATCATAAACTGCAGCAGGAGAGAGATCTTTTGCATTGGAGCCTAGAGAGGTGAGGTAATTTTCTCTCAGAAAAGCTAGGGCATCCTTGAGTTTGATAGACCTCTTAGCATCCAACCAGGCATCCACATTTCCCTCTGGTTCAGCTGCATCCACTATTTTCTCCTGCTGAGCTGCAACATCCTCCTTGTGGCAAAGAAGAATAGCCTCATAATCAGCATTTGGCAAGTTTGAGGTGAGGAGGTGTTGAGCTATTTTTGAGAACTCATCAATCTGTGCCACATGTAGATCTTGAATGGCTTCTTCTGTCATTTTAGAAGGCACAGTTGATGATCCTGAAGATTTCTTATTGGAAGATTTCTTCGTATCATTATATTCCTTATTACCTGATACTGTCAATAGTATTTGTTTTATTCAAAGAGAGAAAAATTATTCTGAACCCTAATTGTTTAGGGCGATTGATATATCGTTCATATCAATGATACATCTGTTATAGCACCAGTATTCTTGAGCATACGTTATATAAATGATATGTATTGATATGGATAACTATCAGTCCTTGTGGATAGTTATCACCTCGTAAAACGTGAACTTTACTTTATTAAAGGTTTAAAGCGATCCAGTGGATCGATATCGATCCAAAAATGTCGTTTGGGGTATTATTTTCCACTAAGTATAAAAAGACGAATCGTACATTATCCTTTATATAATCCGTATTAAATATATACAAAAATATAAAAATTCCCAAACCGTGTTCTTCGTGTTCTCGAAGATTAAATTCAACCTTGGAAGTGTTATTGGAATCCAAATCTCAAGTTCAAGTACTCAAATCAAAGCTCTTGATCTCTAGTTTCAGAATCTTCAAACCATATCATCATCTGGTAATTTTTGATTTATTATGATTTTTTCAATATTCGAATTAAATTAGGGTTCTTGTTCGAATTGGGGATTTTCATTCTGTTGATTCTCCGTTCAATTGATTGCTTCTAACATGTTCCTAGGGTTCTTATGAGTAGGAATTCATGCTTTAATTTCATGTTTATGTTCAATTTTGAGATTTTCGATTTTAGGGTTTTTTGCCCGATTTTTCTTATGAATAGTCTGTTCATATGAATGATCTGACATTGTTTTTGATAGAGGGCTTTCATTCTATGTGTTCTTAGCTTCATTTTAACATAAAGAACGTAGAGTTACATGTAGAAATAAGCTAAATCGGAAAATTGTTTAAGCTCGCCGGAATTTGGTCGGGTTTTGGATTCCGGTGATGTTTTTGGTTTGTTTTTTATCGGAATGTATTGGTATGATTATTAGGAGTGTTTTGGTATCAAAAGCCCCAATTTTTGATGTGTTTTTGGCTCGCTGGATTCTGGAAAATTCCGGCAGTTCTTGGCGACCCGTTTCAGTTCTTCCCGACCCGTGACCCGATCCATTGACCCGATTGTTGACCCGGTTTCAATCTTCGAAACCCTAAATTATTTTCAGAAAACTGTTTTTGGATTCTATTTTTAAAATAATTCGAAAATAGTTTAAATATTTATAAAAATCATATTTTTATTTTCAAAATACATTTTTATATTCAGAAAATTCTGAAAAATTATATTTATTTATTTAAATTCGAAAACTGATTAAATTTAATTATTTTAATTATTTTTTATTAATAATTAATTTATTTGATTAATTGATTTAGTTATTAATCAGTTAATTCTTATTAATTAATTATTAATTAGATTTAATTAATTTAAATTAAGTTTAATTATTTTCTAGCTTGATTTAATTATTTAAAAATAGTTGGAGTGTTTGGAAATTGTCAATTAATTTTATATTAATTGATTTAATTGTTTTTAAATACTTATATTGGGATTAATAATCCAATTTTTGATTTAAAAATTATTTGTGACTTATTTAAATTCAAATAAGCATCAAATATTGTTTTAAAAATGTTTATAAATGCTATATGGTTTATATGATTTGAATAATGTGTTTTATTGTCCGTAAATGCTATGTAAAAGGGCTAGTGTCTGAGTTTTTATTTTCGTAAAATAGAACGAGCGTCCGCTAAATGCGATTAAATACCCGATTACTTGTTTAGACTTAAAAATGGTTATGACTATATGTCGAAGGTAGAACGAGAATAGTTAGACTTATTATTATGAGTTGTTTATTATAGAATCGAGTTCCCGAAGCAAGGGAAAGGAGAAGGTAGAGTAAGCGAGATAGACCAACGTCAGCTACGTAGACCAGACAAGTATCGTGCCTTTACTTGTTGATTCAATTGATATTGTTTCCAATGATTATGCATGTTACCCTCAGAACAATTCAGATTATTCAATCTTTACTCCGTATTTGAGCAACTGATGCTATTTCCTTGAATATTCCTAACTTTTTGATTAATCCACAATCATGTTGAATATTAGTAACCTTCACCTTCAATTCAGTTTATATTGATGATAACCATTGCTGACCTTCTTAAATGAGTACGTTGTACCATTGAAACCATTCCGAATCTATTTTTCGGACTTCATTTGATATTGAGCAGTTGAAGCTCTTTTGCAACTATTATACCTTTTCATTGTGTACTTATCTACCGTTGAAACCATTCTGAATCTATTTCTCGGACTTCATTTGATATTGAGCAGTTGAAGCTCTTTTGCAACTATTAAACCTTTTCATGGTGTACTTATCTATCGTTGAAACCATTCCGAATCTATTTCTCGGGCTTCATTTAATATTGAGCAGTTGAAGCTCTTTTGCAACTATTATACCTTGTCATTGTGTACTTATCTTGTGATGCATATTATTGCTTATACTCTGTGATAGAATTGTCATGTTTTTAAAATAGGACCAATAATGGTCGGAATAATTTAAGGCCAAGATGGCCATGGATCCTAGTGGAGGATTTTGCTATAAGCAAGTCCGGGGTTGATGCGTGACTGATCAGCAGCTCAACCTTTTGATTTGAAAAATGTAGAAGTCCAATTCTAATCCCTTTTACTCCCACTGAGATTGTTAAAAAGCATATGTTTGGCTTAAACCTTGTTGATTCAGATAATTGTGATCTTCCTTTCATTATGGAACTGTGATTGAAATATATTATGCTTGCTGAGCACTTTTGGCTCATACTTGTTTTGTTTCTAACCCTATTCCAGTGAAGAGAGAATATGAGCAGACACAGCGCGATCGATAGTTCTCCAGCGGATAGGAGACCATCTCGAGTGGTTGTCATTGGCAGGGTAGTTGTCTATTTTGTTAGTTAGACTAGATGTCTAGCTTTGAACTTAAGTTGTGTAATATTTATAACTCTGAAAACTGGTTTGTAATATAACTTAGAAGCTTGTTCAATGCCATAATCTAGACGCGGTCTTGGTTAAGGGGTGTTTTATGTTATTATTATATTATGCATGTGTTATATCCAGGTATATTGTGTTTCGTTGGTCGAGTGACTCCCCAGACCTGTGCCCCGGGTTTGGAGGGCGTCACAGGTTGGTATCAGAGCGACAGGTTATGGCATTTGAAACAAGTTAGGACTTAGGGTCCAGGATAACGTAGAGAGTTAGAAATTCACTTAAAGACTATAGAAGGTCAATTAGGAATATTATGCGTGGTAATTGAATATGGTTATATAATTGCAGCCCCTAGCTCTAGTTCAGATTCAGACCCGTCAGAACGTACGATAGAGGAGAGACTGTTAGTACTTGTGCCTTAGAGACAATACTATAATGTTCTTAGGGAAGACATTTTGATTATTAATAAATATGTTCTATGGATTTTCTTTTAATTATTTATTATGTCTTTATTTACTGTGATATTAATGTTAGAATAATAAATGTCCTTGGAATATAAGTATGAATTCTATATCTCTAAGTATGTGACTTAGAAATGAGATTATATGAATAGTGTTTATAATCCTAAAGAGATCCCTAGTCGAGTATTATTATTTGAGGACAATAATAATGCATTAAGACTAGTATGTTTGTTGACTGATGAGCACATCTCATTGGTCATAAGTATGGTGATACTAAAGTCAAAGACATAAGTGCATGTTAGCAGAACATGGCACTGGATAGACCCACCGTGTGAATTCTTCATGGTAAATGTTATCAAGTGTCATAAGCAATTCTCACAATGATAATGGTGTAATGATCCTTAGACTTGAAATCATTATATTTCTATATGAGAATTAATATACTTTGATTCTACTCAAAGTTACCTTTGACCGGGTAATGATAAAGGTGGACATTGGGTATATCATGAATCATATGAGAAATATGAATGATAGATATATGATTTAACCCTCCTATTTTAGGAGTGATATTATTGGCCTCTTGATTGAGTGAGACTATGAAATGCATGGCCATGCTCAAATTGTGATTTGTTTAATAGTCTACTCATCGATCAAGTAAACCGGGATTAAATGTTGAAGATGATGACATAAACCATGCCTCGAGTTTAATCTATAATATAAGGTTAAAAGGATTATATTACATGGAACATTATTCAATAAAGGTTTAATTGGATCACCAATTATTATTATTACTTGGGTAGCAATGATGTATTACTAGATGTCGCTCATTGTTTATAATTTTATTATGAGATATTAAAATTATTGCCAACGTAATAATAACCTAAAGGGTCACACACAAAGAACGTTTTAAACGGAGCATTAATTAAATTTCGAATTTAATTGAATTATTATTATATTGAATTATTGGATTAATTAAGTAGGACTTGATTAATTATATAATAATTCAAATATAATAAATAATACTATTAATAATCAGATTGGGTTTTGGAAGCCCAATCAGATTAGGTATAGGCCCAAAATTCTCTCCATATAAATACATTAAGATGTATTGTTTTAGGGTTAATTGAAAAATACGTTTTTCTTAAAAAAACCTTAGCTGCTCTACATCTAAGAAAGGCTAGAGATAGAGAGAGATTTCTGAGGGCAGTTTTTGGCTAGTACCAACTCCGGTGATCGTTGGACGATCGGGCGTTCGTGTGGACTGATTAGAGACGTGTATCGCAAGGCGGGACACGTGGTGATCATAACAAAGGACCTCCATATGTCAACCAAATCGTAAAGCTTCTTAAAGGTAAACAATTCTGTTCACGAATTAAATATCACGTTCGCATGGATCCTGCGGAGGGTTTCATTATTTTCTGTTTTTACGCGTTTTTCCGTTGCGTTTTTATGCCCGAAACCCTTCAGAGACATGTACCAGGAGAGAGAGCAGGACCGTCGCGGCCGACACGACCCCAGCCTGGACATGCTGTAGTCAGGAGAGATCATATACCTTGTCCCGTTCCACTTCGACGCGTAGCACCAGCACCAGTGTCTCAGGCATCAGTTTCCGGAGCTTTGTGCCAGCTTTCTCAGCCACCAGTTCCACATCATGAGTATCAGAGGGTAAGAGGGGAAATTGAGTATTTCTATAGACAGGTAATGGAGATGAGAGGGACTCGTTCGTCAGAAGCAGCCGTAGCACAATAGAGAGACAGACTCAGAGGCCAGATATGAGAGATTCAGATGAGACTTAGGGTTACGAGGACATTAGTAGAGACGAGGTTGCAGGGACTAGCTTCTAGCCTAGAGGGAGAGACTGTAGCAGGGTTGAGAGAGATATTGGACTATGCGGTAAGGGAGATTGGAGAGGTTGCCGGACCAGCGCTATGAGATGATGATCCTTTAGCAGGATTAGGTGAGGTCGGATGTTATGTGGGTGTATGGAATTCCAACTAGATAGTATATAGATGCATAGTATAGTACCAGCAGTGCACCGGGCTTATAGTATCGCCTTGGGTTGTGGTTGTAATTTTGATTGTTGTACTGTTGATCGGCAGTTGTAGTTCAGCTATGACATACTTGCTTTTGAAAGCGTTCTACGCTTGTATCAGATGTATATATATATATATATATATATATATATGATAACCACCTTTTGTAGAACTATTATTATTCTCTTGTTATTCATTTTCATCATTATAACTGTCATTCTACTTGATACGACGAGGATATTCTTACGCCGTCGAAAATTTGTAGACCTTGGTTCTATCAATTGTGTTCTCTTTCTTTTCTACTTATGAATTATTTGATTAAACCAATTATTGTTTAGTTATAAATAGATTATATTATTATTTAATAATCTTTTTATAGATAAGTAAGGGTAATTAAGTAAAAGCACGAAATACCAATAAATTAACATAAGCGACAATTTTTTTCATCATCTCTTTCATCTATATGGGTTAACTTACGTTTATATATATATATATATATATATATATATATTTAAGGGCGTTTGGGTCGAAAATATATATAATGAATGTTTCATTTTTTTTAACATTCTTAAAAACAATAGGCGAATGTTTTCATCTATATCATATTTTTAACATATTTTTTTGCAAATGTAACCATACTAGAAGAAAAGATCACGTAAAAATATATAGTTACACAAAATGTTTTAAAATTAACCCGTTAAAAATAAGATTATTTTAATATTGTAAATTATATATATATTTGCGTCAAATAGACAGCGGTTCATATTTTACATACTATAAATTACAAATTGTATCATCTACCGAACTAATTTGTATGCAACTTAATACATCTAACAATTTTTACGTTACTTTACATTACTTTTTTTTTTGTATGATTGGATCTACGATTTTTTTAAAAAATACAATGTGAATTTAAGGGCGTCTGGGTCGAAAAAATAATTAAATTAATAGATATGGGATTTGAATTTTGGACTCGATATCAGTTATCGCTTGAATAACAAAATATAAAAATAAGTATTTAAAAAAACATAATATGTAAAAATAAGTAGGTACACAAAATGTTATAAAATTAACCCAAAAACAATAGGATTACTTTAATATTGTAAATTAAGTTTATTTGTATCAAGTAGACAGCGACTCAGATTTTTTATCCTATAAATTACAAATTGCATCATCTATCAAACCAATTTGTACGTAAGTTAATATACTTAAAAAAATTATGTAATCTTTTTTCATTTGTATGGTTAGGTTTACGATTTTCAAAGGGTGTTTGGGTCGCCAATATATATAATCAAATTCATCGATACGAGATTTGAATTTTGGGTTCGATATCAGTTATCGCTTAAATAATTACATTAAACACACACACACACACACACACACACACACATATATATATATATATATATATATATATATATATATATATATATATATATATATATTAATATAGTCAAGTTAAAATACATTATTATAAGTAAACGATGATCATAAATAAAAAATAGATTAAAATTTGTAACTATAAAACGATATTACAAACAAATTCTTAAAACATTTACTAAGCGTGTTCATATAATTTAATATACCGACGAACACATGAGAGGAGTGCGAGATCAGTTCCGAATTTAAAAAAAAACAGGTGACATGAATATTCCAGACTATAATAAATACTCATCTCCCAAAGTGTTTATCACAAACTCGGGTCTTGTCAGGGTGTGAAAAGATGCGTCGACCTTCAACTTCTTTTTAAAACCCTTTATCTCATTCATGCGTATTCGATTATATTACACCAATAATTGTTAGCATTTCACAGTTCATAATATAGACTACAAGAAAAAAAGAACAAGCCACTGGATCGCTGAAAAACAGTGAACAACCACTTTCTAAGGCAAAATACCTATCTACAAATTGTATTTTCTATAACACACAAAACTTTGGTAAACCTGGTTATAATTGCAAGGAGAATAATAATCCACGTGTGTTTCAAATTCCGCGTTGTTTCAATATGTTCTCAAAATCAATAATACCCCACTTTGAACAAACCTATGTTCTCAAAATCAATCATACCCACTATGAACAAACCTCAGAGCCTTGGCACAACTACATTCGTGATTCAAAGTAATTACACTATTCATCAACAAAGTTCTTATTCCTCACTATGCAAGAACCATACTTCTCATCTCACACTTTCAAACTTAAGACTACACAATACTCAAGTTAATAAATCGATCTCGATCATCTTTCTTGCAACAAAATTCTTGACATCTTTATGCAGGCCCGTGCCTTGCACAGACTGCTACGCTAGTTCTTTTCAAAAGGAGGTCACCATATGCACATTAGAGACTGCTTCACGATGAGATTAGATTTTGAAAGATTAACTTTTGAGGTTGCATGTTTAATGTACATAAATTAAATAGATAGTTATTACTACATTGTTGAAAACAATTTATTATTAAATTGTTGTTGTCGATGAGTATCGAACCCTCGACCTACAGTAGTACTTCTTTGTTATCCTTGTTACTCTTATTATATAATAGTATATAATTTATGGTACTGACTACTAAGCATGGTTCTTAAAATCCTGGCAGACCAATTGATACTCCTATAAATTTTGGATTCTTAATTCCGATTTTTCATATTTTGGATCCTGTATATAGAATACCCAATTATTAATGGAGTATTTTATACAAATCAAGATACATTTGTAATTTACTAATTGTTACAATAATTTGAAATAATATGATACGTGAATAAATTTTCGTATAGTTATATTGTTATTTACTTAATAACAATAAACAAATACATGGATCGATCTAATAAAGGCACGAAAAAATACGTGATTTCTTCTAAAATAAAATATTTAAAAATATAATATATCTTAATATAATTTACTTGGTGTGTCGTTAAAGAAAAATTTATAAATTCGTCCATGAATTGTCTTATCTGGTAATTATCAAAATCCAACTATTCATGTAATATTTATAATTATCAAAATAATCGATTAAGAACTTATTTTACGAATAATCATAATTAACAATTTGTACAACACTATTTTATGATTTAGTTAAAAAGTTGGATCATGATCATTTATGTCTCAGTGGTATTTGAATATAAAATAATAATATTATATTTTTCAAAATTTAATAAATAATATGACGAATTTGCGATTTTGGATCAATTACTGGTTTCAATGCTGGTTTCTTTTGAATTTATAAATAAAAATCACAAACATTTCCTAAGAGCATCTCCAAGGGTATTAGGTATATTGATTAGCTAAAATATTACTCCGTATAAAATAAATGTTAGTTAAAATTTGTTGAACCTGTAATGTGTCGTGCTTCAACGGTGTTAGCTATAATGATTAGCTAAATTTCGAAAGTAGTACTTATAGTGTAATGGATGGGTATGAGTTGATTTTAAAATCAATTTATTTAGCTTACAGGTCCTTTCTGGTCTTCCAAATTTGACGACCCCAAATGATGTTTTGTAAAAATATACCTAAGAAGAGGATACCCTTGGAGGATGATACTAGAAGCTGTTAGCTATATGAAGGTGACGGCTAAGAGTTTTTTGCTAACAGATGTATCCATTGGAGATGCTCTAACAACACACAAAGAAAACAAAAATTGATAAGTAAACAAAAAAATTGATAATAATATTCCTAAGAAAAGCATGAACAAAAATTAATAAGAATAACTATTAAAAAGATTAAAAAAATTAATAAAAATTAATTGATAAAAAAATTAATAAATAATTTAATTACACTATTCAATTTGATTTTTCAATTCTGGTTCAGTCGTGCTCATCCTAATTAAAATAGAACCCATTATTTTATAAGCTTTACTAGATCAACTTGATATTTTTATTTCATTGTTTAAAAAGTTTGAAGTTTGAACAAAAGTAAGTAAATAAATTAAAAAGGAAACAAGCATTGAAAGTAGTAATCGATCAAAAATCGCAAAATCGTCATATCCCGGCCCCATTTTCCTTATTTCAGATCCATTTTTATTCGTCTCCTCCTTCCGATCTCAATTCTCTGCTCTACATCTACCTACAAAACTATACACACACCTATACATACACCGATCCGATCCAGCAGCTCAAATTCCACCATGAATCCTTTCTCGTCCGAGACGCGTCTCAGGTTTTTCTTGCTTTTTCTTATTCCTAACAAATTGTATTTATTTTTTGTTCATCGTTGTAACAATTTACGAGCAAGTTCAATTTAAATGTTTCGAGGTTGCTTCTGTTATAATTTTAATTTATTGAGGTGTTTTAAGTTGCAGTAATGTATGAATTGTAATCGTGTTTGATGAATTGCTATATTTTAAGTGAATTACTAGGACTAGGCATTACTCTAAGTTTCCGAAAAGTATAGGTGATGTTGCACATTGTTATATTTTTAGTTGCTAATTATTCCGTAAGAGTGTCGTTTTGAGACGTGTGATATTGGATGTTGTTTTTCTCTCATTGTTGAAATTTTGGTAGTTAATTGTTATGTAGAAGTAATAATAGTGCTAAGAAGTTCGTAATTTCACCTTATGCGATGCTGATCTTATCTCATTATTGAATTTTTGAATTTGTAGAAGTGCGTTTACAGTAAAATACTAAGATTTAGTGTTAAGAATTTTGTAATTTCTCATAACTTATGTGATGCTGGTCATATCTCATTGTTGAATTTTAGAAGTACGTTTATTGTGCTATAATATGTAGTGCTAAGAAGTTCGTAATATCTTATACCGTATGTGATGCTGGTCTCATCTCATTGTTTAATTTGTGGTAGGTAATTATTCTGTACAATGTGATTTTACACGACAATTATAAGATTTGCTAAGTTCTCATACCTTGAAACTTTTAATTAATAAGGCTATATGTTATACAGGATACTGAGATGTTGTTTGCTTAAGCTTTATAAAATGAATTTATATGATTTAACATTGAGTTACTTGGTTAGGTGTTTTTTTTAGGTTAATTAATTAAAAATTGAAGTAGGACTGAAACCTGAATTATAATAAGGAAAACTGATATACCGTAGTTTATGGCCTTTGTAACATTTACGTGCTTGTTCTCAATGCAGGGACATGATTCGGGCTATACGTGCTTGCAAAACTGCAGCAGAAGAACGTGCTGTTGTAAGAAAGGAGTGTGCTACTATACGTGCTTCAGTTAGTGACAATGATAATGATTATAAGCATCGGAATCTTGCAAAACTCATGTTCATTCACATGCTTGGTTATCCCACTCATTTTGGTCAAATGGAATGCCTGAAACTGATTGCAGCTCCCGGTTTCCCGGACAAGAGAATAGGATATCTAGGGCTTATGTTACTGCTTGATGAAAGACAAGAAGTTCTTATGCTGGTCACAAATTCACTCAAGCAGTATCCATTCATCTACTGACATTTAACAAGTTTATCTTTCATATTCTTCTATGTTACTGTTATATGTGTTTTTATTTGTTATTCTTTTATGGTGATCTTAACTTATGTTTAGAGATCTTAATCATTCAAACCAGTATATCGTGGGACTTGCTCTTTGTGCATTAGGGAACATTTCTTCTGCCGAAATGGCTCGTGATCTTGCACCTGAAGTTGAAAGGTTGCTGCTATTTCGTGATCCAAATATACGGAAGAAAGTGAGTCATATTACAGTTTAATTTTTTGCCTGGGGCCAAGATGAATGTATTCCTACTGATACATTGTTACTTCTATTATTCTACTTTCTATAACTGCTCTGTGAGGTTTTCTTGAAGATTAGCTATGTGGTACTGTCAACTCATAAGCAAGGATTGTTCTGTGCTTTTCTATATGCAACACTTATTAAGATACTTCGTATGAACTCTACCTCTTACTGGTTTCCTGATTTATCCTCTGTTATTTTTGGTACGTGGTTATGTTTGGTTATTATATTATAACTTTGAGGTTGAGGACATAATGGTGAATTCTTATAGTTGAATTAATATTTCATGTAACTTTTAGGTAAAACAAAGCACACCCTTTTGTATGTTTAGTTAGTGGATGCATATAAGTTTTTCTTGATCTGTTCTTTGGTTGTCTTTGGCACATGTAATAATTAAGAGCAATTTGTATTTTCACGATTGTGGTTTTTTTAAGTTAGGACTATATCTAGGAAAACATATTAATCTTATCCTTTATATTTTTTTAGAAGTATAATTATGCTTTTGCATTCAGTTTCTTTTTTGTAGATTTTATTCTCTCTCCAGTAAGTTAACTTACAATTTCTCTTAATATACGTTTTTCCGGTGTTTTGGTTATGTATATCATCATAGCAGTTTGTCACTGTGATTTGTTTTGATGTAGGCAGCATTGTGCTCTATAAGGATTATAAAGAAAGTCCCTGACCTTGCGGAAAACTTCGTAAACTCTGCTGCTGCCTTGCTTAAAGAAAAGCACCACGGGGTACTGTTAACTGGAGTCCAACTTTGTACTGATCTGTGTAAAGTTAGTACGGAGGCCCTTGAATATATTAGAAAGGTATGCATGGTCTACCTAGTATCTAAAGCACATGCACTAATCTTCAAGTTATTTATTAGTCTCATTGAGAAATTGCAGTAATGCAGGTGCTAGTGTAGTTGTATTGTAAGCTTTAGGACTTTAAGTGATACAATGACTTGTGAATAGCCTTGCCTTAAAGGTGGAAACTTAACCCCATGCGTTAACTATATAGGATGTCTCATCAATGGGGTTACTATATAATTTCACACAAGCCTCCTTACGTACTCAAAATATTTATCATTATCTACCTGTTCTAGTAAAGGCCTATGCTTTATTCTGTTGCAGACCTTGCCCCTACAATGATGTTTTCATACTTTGTAAATCTGCAATTAATTGTTGTTGATGTGGGTGATATTCTGGTGTTAATCCTTCAGCATTGGCATGGCCATGTGTGTATATGAGTCTGTGTAGGCAAGAAATAGTAGTTTAAAACTGGGACTTTTGTTTGAGATATGTAAGTGGATTTTTATAGCTGATATACTTTTGTTAATAAGTCCTTAATTGTGGTTATTTAAAGAGGCAACAAGATTACGGCACGTAATAGTAAGATGCATCTAGACCAATCTTCTACAGCTTGTTTGACATTGTAGTTTTTGTTGAATATGATCCTGAAGTTTTTCCACATAGCTATGCTGTTCTAAAATCTGATCTGTGATATGAACAATATAGTGCTGATTAGCATAATTTTCCCATGTCTTCGGTTTTCTAATTTCTCGTGCCTATCCAGAGGTGTACTGAAGGTTTGGTCAAGGTCCTAAAGGATGTTGTGAACAGTCCATATGTGCCCGAGTATGACGTATCTGGGATTGCAGATCCTTTTCTTCATATAAGATTGCTTAGGCTTTTGCGTGTTTTAGGACATGGAGACGCTGATGCTAGTGATTGCATGAACGACATTCTTGCTCAGGTTTGTTTCCTTAAAATTCATGAGTTTGACATTTGTAGGTCTGAGGTTGTTGCAATATGCTAAGAAGCCTGAGGGTGACTGCATACGAATGAATCATCTTTCTAGAATCCTGAATATTATGTGCCGCCTTAATTTATAAATGTTGCCTGTGATTATGCATACTAAGTAAAAATTTCTCTCTTTTCTCACTGCCAACGGCTATGGTAGACAAGCATATTAATAATCTTTTTATAAGCTATATTGTACTTGAAATTAATGAATAAAATTCTACTGTATGATCAAATATTTAGATAGATAGTTTTCATAAATATCGATCCTTATAACTGTGTATATAAATGTTTTTAAGGTCTAACTTAGATATGACAAGTCTACCATATGACAATTTTTTACATTGTTCTTTGCTTAATCTTATAGGTAGCGTCAAAAACCGAGTCAAACAAAAATGCAGGAAATGCAATTCTTTATGAATGCGTTGAAACTATCATGAGCATTGAAGATAATAGTGGCTTACGTGTGCTTGCTATCAATATTTTGGGAAGATTTTTATCAAATCGCGACAACAATATCAGGTCATTTTATTGTTTCTTTGTCTTATTCACATTTGCCTTTAGATTTTTGTGCTTACTTTATTTAGTCTTTAAATATAAAATCATAGATTTGTTTAAAAGCTACAAGATTGCATTGTGGGTGTGTCGTGATCTGTAGAGTTCTTAGAGTTTTGTCATATTTAGCTATATGCATGAACAGTGTTTATTGTTCTTGTTTTGGTATCCTTTTGCTGTAGCCACTTTCCTTTTTAATGCTGCACTGCCCTATAGTTATAGGATACTTTTGGATAAATATATCAACTATGTAGTTAAGATCTTTTTTTTTAGTCTATTAAGTTAGGTACATGTGCTAGGAATAATTGACAGAAATAATAAAACAAATGCAGTCAGGCTTTTTATATACAAATATGGAGTAAGAGTGAGCAGCATTTACCATCAGTAAATCTAACTGAATCCTAGTATGACTAGCAACTAAATTATTGATATTTCACAACCAGAAAGTACTAATAGGTATCGGTAGTATATACGCTCATAAAAATTTTGACATAATATTTTTTAAGTGGTTTGGTATTACATGATCAAACATATCTTCAAGGTCGTGATCTTGGCTTCTTTGGATCATTGATGATGAGTTTGCTAGTAATTTAGATAGCTAAGCATTTGGTCTTCTTTCCCCTGTTTCTCATTGTAATTTTTTTCTATTCTAAAATAGTAAGAAAACTATTTCTTCATTATAATAACTACCTGTCTGCTGTATATATGTATAATTTCTTTTTTTTTTTGGGGGAGGGGGGTAATTTACTGCACACTGAAGAATTAGGCTTAAACTCGCTATCAATTAGTTATGTGGGGTTGTACTATGAGTTCATCCAGTAGTAAGAATAACTTGCATGTCCCCTGATCAACTATGTCACCTAATAAATTATTCCACAAGCGTGCCACCATATATTTGAGGGGCTAAGAATATTATGTGGCACATAAGTGATCTTAAATACTTCATTACACTTGTATTGAGTATTGACCAAGAGTCGCTGTTTCTAGCAATTACATGAAATCCATTAATAATTACTAAAAATGTGCTTCAGTTTCCAAAGTGAATAAATTTATTTGGCCAAAGTTTGACTAACTTACCTTAATAAAATATTTATTTTATGTTCAGTTTGCCATGATAAGTGAATTTGGACAATTTAAGATTGTGGAATGCTTGAAGCCATATGCAGTACCATGCATGAGCAGTTATAATGTGTCTGAGAGACTCAAATCACTTATCCTTGTGTCCTTTCAAGAGCCTTAGTCTTCAAAACCTTTTTGTCTTAGTATAATCCTTATAGGCTTACACTCATTATCGATTAGTCATTAATACTTGCGTGTTCCCGTCAACTATGTCACTTAAAAAAATTATTCCACAAGCTTGTCACCATATATTTGAGGGGCTATTTAGAATAATATGTGGCACACAAGTGATCTTAAATTCTCCATTCAATTAACATGAATTTTCTATTGACCAAGAGTCGGTTTGTTTAGCAATCTCATGAAATCCCTTAATTACTAAAACTATGCTTTATTTTTCAAGGTAAATAAATGAATTTGGCCAAAGTTACCTTAAAAATATATTTATTTTATGTTCAAATTACTATGATAAGTGAATGTGGACAATGTAAGATTGTGGAATATTGGAATACGTTAAGTTGTATGCAGTACCATGCATGAACATTGTTATGAGTACAAGGCCATGAAATGAAATCCAAGGGACTGAAATCACTTATCCTTGTGCTCTTTAAAGAGCCATAGTCTTCACACAGCTGATTCTTGCAAATACCAAGTCATTGTGATTATTATGTAGGTAGCAATTGGCTTATCATTTTTGTTTTACAAAGCTAAACCTCTCATTTTATGCCAGATATGTTGCACTGAACATGCTGATGAGAGCTATTACAGTTGATTCTCAGGCAGTGCAAAGGCATCGAGCAACCATTTTGGAATGTGTGAAGGTACAAAACTTGCTCTGGTTCTGGCACTATGAAGTATAAAGTATGGAAGAAGTTGTTATTCTTACTGGACTTTAGGTGAAGTTATAGGGGATTTGCTGCATCTTTAATGCCAGTTAAATTTAAATTACGAGTGGAACTTTTAGTGAATTTCTTAGGTTAGCACTTGGCATATAATGAGATCCAATGTTAGGCATATATCAAAATGTCACAGATTGAAAAATGTATAAGCATTTTTTGAAGACAAGTTCTAGAAACTGGCATTAGCCAACTTCTTCACTACTAAGTTTTCAGTTCCTGGTTGGTTAGTTAGGTATCCCATGCCATCTCTTGTAAGTTGTACCCATTGCTACAAGTTACTCAAAAAGTAGTCATTAAGCCTTTTGCTGTTTTTGTGTGTACAGACATACATATCGGTCATTAAACATGCTATTATGAAATTTAAATTTTTAGTTTGTCTTAGATAGTCATTTTGTGTACCGAAATGACATGGCTCCTTCTGGACGGGTTACGACGACATACAGTATATTGGTCTTCCCCTTATTGTTGTACAATTATTGAAGACTATCTTCCGTTAGTTCTTACCCCTCGGTTATCTGTCTTTTGGGAAGTTTACTGTAACTTTAAAACTGTCTCAATATCAACTCGTTTCCTGTTTGCAATTTGATCATGGAACAATGCAGAGTCTGCTGTTTATATTGCCGTCATACCTGGTGAATCTTTTGACTTTTTGCTTATCCCTTTTCAGGATTCAGATGCTTCAATTCGTAAAAGGGCCCTTGAACTTGTCTATCTTTTGGTGAATGAGAACAATGTAAAGATTTTGACAAAGGATCTTATCGATTATCTAGAAATAAGTGACCAGGAGTTCAAGGAAGATCTTACTGCTAAAATTTGCTCTATTGTAGAGAAGTAAGTAGAATGTTCCTTGTGATTTTTTTTTTCAAAAATTCTATCGTTCCTGTTCTATGTGAAGTTCTGCTGTTTTGCCCCCAAGTGCTAGCTAGGTTCATACAGAAATCTATAGTTTCTTGACTAAATAAATTTTATTAATGATCGAGTTGTTGCCTTTTCAATTATTTAGTTTCTCTTGTAACATTATCCACTTCTTCTTTTTTCCTGTGTAGGTTTTCACCAGAAAAAATTTGGTACATTGATCAGATGCTCCAAGTTCTGTCTGAGGTATGCAACTAAAGGACGTGTTATAGTCTCTCAAGTAGTGTGCCTGAGCAATACGCATAGTTTTTTAAATGTGGTAAATTACTTTGATATTGGTCATTCAGTTTGAATTTTTCAAGTTCAAGCAGTCTTTTGTAGACATGTTCTTTCCCACTTTAGATCAAACATACGTGATTGTATAGGGTTAGATGATTATAATTATCTTTAATCATATGTAAAGGTGTTAAAGTTTGGTACGCTCTTGCAAATAAATGGACATACATTTCTCTATGCATGCATTCCCATCTATGCCAACATTTACAGTTGTTAGCTGTCTGTTTCTTGTATATACATGTCATCTTGGTCAAGTGCCACTTATATTTTGCAGTTCTCGATTGCAATGCTTCAGGATTTGAATATTATATGTGAAACTCACACCTTAATGTGGCTTATTGTTAGTTATAGTTTTACATTTTAACTGCATCTTCAAGCATCTTTCTTTTATGAACTTGTTTTATGCTCAAATTTTGAACCAATTTACCTATTCAAGTGTTGCACCAGTCAATTGATTTTTCCTTAGTTCTACCTTCTATTGATTTATATTTTTACTTTCATATATATTATGTGTAAATATTAATCATCTTTTTGCCGTGCTTAGTAGGCTGGAAATTATGTGAAAGATGAAGTCTGGCATGCACTTATCGTTGTTATCAGCAATGCTTCAAATTTTCATGGTTACACAGTAAGGTTGCTATACAGAGCAGTCCAAAAGTCAGTTGACCAGGTATATAACTCATTCAAGTTCAACTGAAATTCTACATGCTAGAATAATAATAATTATTTTATTTCTGTACGTACTTAAAAGGCAATTTTCTATGATAATCAGGAAGTTCTTGTGCGAGTGGCTGTGTGGTGCATAGGAGAATATGGTGATATGTTGGTGAACAGTGTTGGAATGCTGGACATAGAGGAACCAATAACTGTGAGTTCTTGTTTCTCTACATGAACCAATGTAATTTTTATTATGACAGTGGTAAAAAGATCTACAACTTGGATGACATATTGTACAAGTTCCTTACCATCGCAATTGCTTGCTTTATGATTTGATTTTTATTTCTTTTGGATGATATATGTGTCTTGTCTTTCTTGTGATTAAAGTTGCAAGTTGTTTGACCTAGCTTGCTGAAGTGTTTCTTTTCTTCAAAAATTTCTAGTTAGTGTGTAACGTATTTTAAAAGTTTTCAAAGTTAGTCTTACCATGTGCTATTATATTAATAAGATATTGATACTGAATAGTTACTATTGTATTTGGATATAACAGCTGGATGGTGGATTTTATCACCACCTTAATTTTGTTATGCTTTTTCTTTTGTTTTTGGCCATTATCATTGCCAATCTTTAGCATAATTAAAATACTTATCTGTTGTTCTTCGCAGGTAACTGAGTCTGACACTGTAGATGTGATAGAGACGGCCATTAAGCATCATACCTCAGATTTAACTACTCGCGCAATGTGTTTAATTGCTTTGTTGAAGCTATCCTGTCGTTTCCCATCTTGTTCAGAGTATGTTGGTTTCTTTCTGTTTATGTACACAAGATTTTTGTAATACTTTATATTGTTCAACATTTCATTGTCATCAATCCCACTCACCTGCTTATTATACAAACCACTTGCTTGTGCGGACTTCCTTTCAACACGCCTGGATGCTGGCTCCTTAAATATTTATTAGATTTCAATTTCATTAATCATTTTAGGTGTTAAATTTGAGGGCTTAATTGTGTTTGTCAGTTTTGTGGTAATCCGCAACTAGCTCATTATTAACAGGAATTTGTTTAACACAATTGTAGCATGTTTTTTACTTTTGAGCAGTAATCCAAAAAAACAACTGTTTATGCAACAGGAATATATAAAGTCTAATAAAATTTTATTCCATCCAAACTCTGTAACCAAGCCTTGGTAGTCTGTGATCTTCTGAAAGATTAATGTCACAAGCAGCCGTTTCTAAGCTTCTTTCTGTACAACTTAACATCATCTGGCCACTTAGGTTGGCGCCATGTTGATTTTGACAACTCCACTAGGCGGCAGGGATGATTAAGCGTGAAAAATGGGAGAGTATATTATGGTTGTCTGTAGGGGGTAGTGATAGAAGTGACTGAGCATAGGGTCTGGTATGGGATATATGTTCTTCTCTGTTTTGTGTGATCTATGTTTTACTTTCCGTGCTTGCATTTGTCCCATCTGGTCTCCTACTGATTGTTGTCCAATATTCCTATTCTACTGTACACTATCAGATCATAGAACAAGTCCCTCTTGAGTTTTATTTTCTTTGTTACCAAAAAGACCTGGTTATTTATGTATCAATTATAACTAAACATTGGTTAATCTCAGGAGGATACAAGACATCATCGTCCAAAACAAAGGAAGCCTTGTGCTTGAACTTCAGCAAAGATCTATTGAGTTTAACTCTATTATTCAAAAGCATCAAAATATAAGGTATACACCACAATACATATATCCCAGTTAATCTTTGTAAAGTTCAAAAATATATTCCTTGTTCTCAACTAGTAATGCTGTGTTCTACAGTCTATGCTGGTATATTACATAACTTCTGTTTTAATTATTTTATTAATTAATTAACGTGTTACCATGCTACTACCATCTTCAGGTCTGCTCTGTGTGAAAGGATGCCAGTTCTTGATGAATCAGCTTACAGTGTAAGAAGGGCTGGTTCATTACCAGCTGCTGCTTTATCTTCACAAGATTCAGCAGTTGCTCTTCCAAATGGCGTTGCCAAACCCAGCGCCACTCCTCTTGTTGATTTACTAGATCTAAGTTCAGATGATGCTCCGGTTCCAGCTCCTTCGCAGGGCAATGATTTTCTTCATGATCTACTTGGTGTTGATTTGTCTTCTGGTCCATCACAGGCAGGTTAGCTTCGGATTTGTATTGCCTGCATGACTCTGTTTTGTGTAGTAATGGTTCCTGAACTAGTTTATGTTTAAGAAAATAGAGCTCCTAAATTTGGTTTTTCAATTGAGCCATTAAGTTGATCTGCCATTGTTCGAGCGCAATATAAATTTGATGCACATTATATTATATGTATATAATATTTGTAATAGTTCTGGAGGATTTTGTATATATTTTCTGCTGTGCTTCAAAGTTTAAACCATCCACCAAATTTTAGGTACAAACCAGACTCAGAAAAGTGGCACTGATGCCCTATTGGATCTATTGTCAATTGGAACTACTCCAGCTCCAAGTAGCTTTCCTGCACTAGAGGGATTGTCTTTGGGTCAAGGTACTGATACATCAGTAAGTGCATTAGCGGGATTAGCATCAACTTCTACAACAATGCATGCTACACAACCCTCACCTTCAGTTGGAATCTCTCCCATGGTGGATTTGTTGAATGGATTTGGGCCTCCTGAGCAAATCTGGGGTATGATTGTCACTACTAGTGCTTGAATTGTGCATTGCTCTGTAATTTGTTCGAATATTAACAAATTCATTTGAATAACAGAAGTGAATGATGCTGCCTATCCATCAATAGTTGCATTTGAGAGCAACAACTTGAAGATGACGTGCAATTTCTCAAAGCAACCTGGAAACTTGCAGTCGACACTTCTAGAGGCTAATTTTATCAACAAGTCATCCGACGTCTATACAGATTTTATATTTCAAGCAGCAGTTCCAAAGGTTTTTTTAGACAACATGAATACATGTGCTCTATTTTTCCATCCTAACTGTGATTTTCTCTGACCTGTGATGTTTTATTGTTTTGATATATATAACTTTACCAACTTAGGCTTATAAAATCTACTGACTATATATCTCACACTCTTTTGTATATGTGCATATTGTAACCTTTTGTTTTGATTCACAGTTCCTTCAGTTGCATTTGGACCCAGCTAGCAGCAATACCCTTCCAGCAAGTGGAGATGGGTCAATCACACAAAAACTACGTGTAACTAACAGCCAACATGGCAAGGTATGGTTTGTAAGCAAGCAACTTTGGGTTTTGACTACCTATTTATCTTAGAAATCTGTTGTTTATGTGCTCTAATATTGGCTAGAAATTATGCGAAGCTAAATCAGAAAAGATGGGCATTAACTATCTTCTCATTTTCAGAAATCACTTGTGATGCGCATTCGGATAGCTTACAAATTGAACAATAAAGATGTTTTGGAGCAAGGACAAATAAGTAACTTCCCTCATGGTTTGTAAGCATGGATGGTTCACAACTGGACGAAATATAAGCATTAATTATCTCCCCCCACAGATAAGTCTTTATTTGAGCCTTCAGAGGTTTTAAAGTTCTGTTTTGTTGATTTTGTAATTTTTTATAATCGATCCGGGGGTAATCTCTATAATAACTAGGAATTTTAGTTGGTTGAATGCCTTCACTTTTTTATCACTTCCCTACAAAGTTTTTTACATTGTGATGATATATCTTGTACACAAGTGATTATATGACAAGAAATTTTGAGGCAGAGTGAGCTGCAGCGCATGTCATACGGACTAGAATTACTGTTGGTTGTATTACAGTTCTGTACAAAAAGATTGTGTAAATTATTATTCATTGTGAAATTGTATCATACATTGCAAAGCCGAATTACAAGGTTTGTGTTTTTGATGCAATAGGAGCTTGTTGAGTGACTTCGTGTAGGGATTTAATCAGTTTGTCAGCAATTCATTTTTGTATCTTAATTTGCTTTTTATGATCAATCAGCTCCGGAACAAGAGTTTACTCCACGTTTTCATAATCCATCCACAAAATGTACTAAAATTGAGACATCCAAGTTTTCCCGCCAAAGATATAAGATAGTTACCATATGAATCAAGATGGGCACTGAAACATAAGGCTGTCACTCTCTGCTGCCAGTTGAAATATCTGATAAAGAGAAATGTTTCATATCATTACAACAAAATGATCTGTTCTATCCTGCAGAATGTGGTCCCGAATCCACAACTTTCTTCAATGGAGATGCTGTTTTTGCGCAAATGGAAGAAAAACAGACATGAAAGGTGTAATATCTATCGTCTACGAAATCAGACATTGGATCCTTGACATGTTCTATTCCAATAATTCTGCTCCTGAAACCCATTATACAAGTACTTGCACGTTAATGGTTGGTAAGTGTCATAATCCAATATGAAATAATGCATTGTAATCAGAACTAGCGACCGTTTACATAGCTTCTTATTTTTCCCACGAAATTCATTTTTAAACTGTCACTCGAAATTATTAATTTAAATTGTAGTCTAAATTTCACTACTGACCATCCAGAAAAGCAGGGTGTCTAATCTACTGTCTCTTGTGGTATCTAGCATCTATAATGCCACCGCTGGCTTACTTCATAACCCGGTAGACGTGGAATCATATGGCATTTCGCTATCCAACTGCCGTGGAACGAGTAAATTAGGGATGTTTTTGTTGTAGGTATCGGTATTAGTAGTTTGGTACTCTTACGTGTAGAATCGAATAATAAAGACTTAATTATAACATAAACCTTGAAGTATGACTTTTTGTACATATAAAATCATAAAAAAAAATGTTGTACACGTCAAATCTTTAAGTACCGATTATGTATATATAGACCCGTCTTCCAAAAAACACAACCGAGTAAGGTGAGATTTGAGTGGTATTCCATGCCACCATGTCATCTCTTGCTTGAATAAAATGGGGTACAATATCGATAATTATATAGATGTTTATTTTTCAATCACAGAAAGGCTTTTTAAAGGATAATATTTCCCATGAATGGACATGAACTATGATTATTTGGTAGTGTGTTTTGGAGCGGGGTCAGTGTATACATAACCGATACTTGAAGGTTCGATGTATACGACATTTTTCTTTAGGGTTCTATGTGTACAAAAAAATCATAATTCAAGGTTTATGTTATAATTAAGCCAATAATAAATCTACCTTACGGAAGATGTTTATGAATAATTGTAGGTATGTTTTCTACTTTTGAAGATTACAAAAATACAAAAGGGATGAAAGCTTGAAAGGAACACTATAACCCCACAATGCACCCCGACTATGACTCTTCCTCCCCTTGTCAACCAATGTTCAAAATTATTGCCAACAAGCTGAAGGAGTATACAAATTTCAACTTATTCATCATCACAAGACTCCCTTCCACTACTTTTCATGGTTCCCACTTCAATCATAAGCTCTCTCCGTACCCATTTTTCTCAGGCCAAAAGAAAAAAAACATGATACACTTCCACTCTATTTTGTTACACCTTTTCCCCTCTAGTGAAGTAACTTGTCTAGGCCAGTTCAGTAGTTGTTTACATGTATCCAGATGTTAGTTCTATTACCGGAAGGCTCAAGAAGACATCAGTAAATATTTTATTGATATTAGACAGATAGAGCTAATCTTTTAAATACACAAAGTAAGAATTTAGAAGAAAAAACGGCATTTAAAAAAAATTCCTAGTGTGATCAAGATTCTTTAATTTGAATGTAAAGGTAAAGTGCATGTTTTTATCTTTCTAAAGGGTGTCAAGAGGAAGCATCATTCACAGTAGTTTCCATCTTAAAAGAATCTAAAGAGTAAGAAAAAAGTAAAAGAGCAAAGAAGCTTTAGTTAGATCAATGAAGAAAGTAAAAAAATGACAAAAAAAACCTATCCTATCCTTCATGTAACCGGAGTTGTAATACTCCACGGGAAACTTACATTACTAGAAGAACTAACCATATGTGTATCTGCAGAATCTGGGAACTTATCTTTCTTAGGCCATAGCCAGATCTTCGAAACTGAAAAGCTCTCTCCTTTGCTTCTATTGTTAATTTTCTTACCATCGAAATCCCCATCTATTGAAAAATTACTATTCGGTCCGATCTTCCCTTTCACAGGCTTATTATCTCTGCTATTGGGGCAAAAGGCCACTTGCAGCTCTGAATTGCCGACAACATATTGAAATGATCCCATAGAGTAGCACCTTCTTGCATCCAAATTACTGTTACTTGGTTCTCCCATCTCATTAGTATTATTTTTAACTTGAACATTTGTGCTTCTAAATTTGCCTAGTCTCACTGGAAACATCCTCTTTTCACTAGCAATAGTATCATGATCAGCTGGATTTTGACCACATGATACACCGATACGAATACTTCCTGAAAACCCGTCTTCATCTATTCTTGAATCATCAAAATCAAAAACAGGATTTTCTATTGAAAACCCGGGAGAGAAAAGGCTCCCTCTACATAGCGGACAAGTCGAATTTGACAATAACCATGTGTCAATACAATCAATATGGAAAGCATGACTACACAAAGGAAGCAATCTCAGTTTATCATGCTCTGAGAATTCACATAGACAAACAGCGCAATCAAATGGTTCTTTCAAGCCCTTTATTTCCTTGTAAAGAAACACAGGAAGAGCATCAATAAAAGTCTGATCAAGGCCTGAATCATGTAGATTGAAGAGTTGTTGTAATTGCCTCCGAAAAGATTCAGAATTCGACATTTCAGGGTATCTGCTAGACTGAAAGTCTTGAGAGGAAGATCTTTTTCTCATGAGAAATCTAACGAACAAGTGTAGGATACCACAAATGAAAAATATAACAGCTAGTATGACTATAACTACAAGAACTGCTGGACTAATTTTACTACCAGAAGATGGATTAGATTCTTTTTGGTAAGAAGGAGATTGCACTATAGTTTGGCCCACGAGAACATATCTTTGCTTGATTCTGTGTTGAATCAAACACATTTTAGCTACTATATTGAATCAAAAACAAACAATGTCATTCAAATATAGCCTCAACTATCAAGAATTCAAGATCCAACACAACTCAACTCAACTCAACTCATGTCACAATAGAGCAAATAATATTCTTGCTTTCATAAACAAGAAACCCTTTGAGTGACAAACACTAAATGTGTATATAAAAACAACACATAACCTCTATTTGCTGACATGAGATTTTACTACAACTTAACTTCAAACTTCAAAGGGAGCTCAGCTTCTTGTAAAGATTGAAAACTGAATATTTGAAGAAGAGGTGTGAATTTAGCTTACACAGAAGAATATGAAGCATCTGCAAGTCTTGAAATCTTGGTTTTAGAAGGAATTAAAATTTGGACTATGAAAGTGAGGGATGAAAGAAAGTGGTTTGGTTTGAGTTGGTTTAAAATATATACTATATAAGTTGTATTTGCATGTGAAAATGACTTGGGACTGCAACTGCCTTCCAATTAAAGTAGAGGTGTGCTGCTACAAATACCACCTAAAGAAAACAAACATAACAATAATCAACTTTGTAATTGCCAGGTTTTAAAAAATGGTAAAAGAAGTTTAAGACAAGAACTATGAGTATGACTAATGATTTAAAAATTTGACAACTACGTGAGACAAGAGAACAGTAAGGAATGATTTAGAAAAAATAAAACAGAACAATGAGGGATGATTACTAAAAGGGTTTTATATCAAAATGGTCACCGTTCTTGTAAAAATATCTCACCTAGCTACCTAGCTACCCGCCTACCCGATCTTCACGAGCACTCATTTAAAACACTCAAATACCTATATATATATCATTCTATTAAATTTCAGAAAAAAAATTGAGGATTTGTTTTGATAAGTTAATTTTAGACACATTCGAGTGAGGATTTTTGGTTTGATGTTCAGTAAATCAAGTACAAGAACAAATTAAGGTTGAAAATGTTAAGTGAAAATTAAAAAAAACATATGTATCTATGTTCATATATATGTTTTAACGTGCCTTTACATATGTAATCGTGATTTATTTTTGTTCTATGAGTCATGTGTAGTACACTTCATCCTGTAATTAGCATTTCGTTAAATTTTCTGTTAGTACTTTTTTCTAAATTTTATGGAGTGATATATACAGTGATTTGAGTGCTTTAAATGAGTCCCTAAAGATCGGGTAGCTAGGTGAGATATACTTTAATGAAAACGGTGGCCCTTAACTAAAATATACTCTAATACAAACACTGGAAACAAAAGCAAAAACAATTCCTATAATTTTTGAATTTGTATTTCACTGTATGTCCAAAGATATGCACGTTTAGAATGTTGGGCCTTGCAAAAGAGTGTGGCTCAACTAGTTATCAAATAAGATATTGGACTTATTTTACATGTATTGGACTTATTTTAAAGCAACTGCTTGGGCCTTGGCACAGCCCAATCCCATCTCTGTATAGAACAATAATGTCATCTTTTCTCTTTCATAAATCATAAGACATTTCTATGAGTCAATAGTAAAATTAAGGAGAAGATACTGGAAGGTTCAGATTCATCAGCCCGCTGAGAGATGTTAGACTTGAGTTGTTTGAAGATATACAAGTTTATATAAAAATCAACCGTGCTTTTACAATTTAAACGACAAATTGAATTCGATAAAAGATGTGTTTTCATAACATGGTTGACGAAAAGTTTTATCTTTGTTATATTGTAGCTTAAAATTATTTTAGTTTATGATAGGTTGCAGTCTTTCTAAAAAAACTTGAAATAGTTTGACGAGGACAAGTAAATACTGAGAGAGTGTAGATTATAAACTGGGCTTACAGTGAGTTTCATTTGGTTTTCTCATACATTCATAGTTTCACGGTTACACTAAAGTGGGGGTGTTGGACTGTTGGTCCTCGCAAATTTATGCGGACGGATTATCCGACATATGATGCTACCTGATCACTCATTCAACAAGGATTAGAACAGTTTAGCACATAACACAATACTTAATAAACTCATATGTATACATTTATGTACTAAACTTTTGTTCTAATCCTGATCGTTAAATGAGTGATCGGACGGTTATAGCATCATATGTTACATAATTCGGCACTGACGTACACTTGTCACGGACCAACACCCATTATATTATAAATGCATAAATTAATGTAGTTGTTCGCGTGTGATGCAAATAATGATTTTTTTTCCTCTCAGTACATTGTGATTATACATGTGGCTCGAACATAAAATTAGGATTTTCTCTTTGGACAAAACATTAGTAACATGGAAGCTCAAAGGTTCGCTACAAGCTTTAAGAGTTAAAGGTTAGAATCCAGAAGAGTAATTCTAGCGTATACTCATCGATCTTCGATATTAAGAGGTTGAGGGGTGGAACATCTTTTTCTTGCTAGGCTGGGGTGGAACATCTTCGGGATAAGAATATATTTAAATTTCGGCATAAATTTATTCATCCTTTTGATCTTTGTAATCAATGTGCTTATAAGATTCTGTTGGGATCTTACTCTAACACTTTAAAATTTTAGATAAACTGGTTACTTAACATGATATCATAACTCGATTTTAGACGACATGGTTACTTAACACTAGTCAAACAAATTAAGGTATAGCTTTCAAAACAAGTATATCTACTTATATATGATTAATAATTTAGCGGCCAAACGACTGTTTCTACTGATTAAGCATCCAAGCACCCATGTATATGCGCAATCTCATTTTAACCTCTGATCTCCGATTTGATGTAGGAGGATTTTCGGTCTAATCGAGCCTCATGACTCGCGAGATACAATAACAAAATAAAGGCATGAGCACGCTGTTGAGGATGCTTGATGACATGGACACGCTGTTGATTGACATAGTCATGCCAAATTGGAAATCTTAGCAGGCGCTTCAAACGAGATAATGGAGAGATTGTGCATGCTCACGTCTAAAGCTGCATGAGCACACTTCTTTTAATTATTATTTAATTTTAATTAGGATTTGTTTTATTTTTTTTTTTAGAATTTATTACTCCTATATAAACAACACTATCATGTAACAGAAGATAATCTTTGATTGAAATTAAAACCCTAGAGATTTTTCTCTTCTGTTGGGATTTATGGGTGATAGCATAGAAACAACTTAACCTTGTATATACTTAATTTTTAATTAAGTAGAACATACTGTCACAGCCAAAGTATGTTCTTGTAATCAGTATGCAATGTCATCTTAGTTGTGTAATTTGGAAGAAGTTCACTTGCTGTGTTCAAGCCTCAAAGAATGCATATTAGATGACAACATGAATAAAGGTTACTGTCATGAGCATTGACAGTAAGATTACAAGAAGACAGAATGTTGCAAGTCACGACATCATATTCACTCTGACAGCAACATTGGCGGAAGACTACGCGACAACAACTTTAGCCCTCGACAGCAAGTTTGGAAACCTCGACAGCACTCTGTGCGGGGAACTCATACTGTCACCAAAAGAACATTCTTGTGACAGAAAGCTTTGCGGCAAAAGTAACTGTCTCGAGAAAGATCCTTGTTCTAGGTATCTTCTCAGTCAAATCCCGTGATAGTTTCAATGTTCAAGAAACAAGCGTGTTGCAGTATCCCTAAGCTGCACCAAGTCTGCAAGACTACGACAGAAGCTTCAAGCACTACAAAACAAAAGCGAATCAATTCAAGAGCAAGGTCAAGTCTCCATTTGCTGAATTGTTTTAGCTGGAAATAGAATGAATCTAGGTTGCTTTCTTTGTATTGTATATCTGACATGTTAGCAATTTAGGAAAGTCACATGGGTAGACAGTTTGTAAGAAGCTGCCACTTGATAATGACAGCAGCTTCACAAACCCGTGTTGACAGTGATAGGATTAGTTTATACTTAGACTATCAATTCATTCTAGAACGGTAACGAAAGCAAGCAAGTGTCTTGAAGAAAACAGAAGCTCAAGATTTCTCTCTTGAGGTTGTAGCAACACTTTGCAAAATAAATAAAAACATTTATTTTGTGAAACTTGTCTTTAGACCATACTGTTTGTGAATGCATACATATTACTGATAACATTAAATCTTAGTTTTGGTTGTTGAAATTGAGATTGAATTTTATCAGTATTGCATTCATCCCCCCCCTTCTGCAATACACAAGGACCAACATCTTCTTTCTTGTGTATTCAAGACACTCCTTGTGGATTCAAGATTTTTAAGGATTTCTCGTGTAAGAGTCCTTGTAAGAATTGTCGCTTGCTTTTCCTTGGCTTCCGTGCTGCGATAGTTGGTATCAGAGCATGCCTTATCTTGTCTTTTCGCTACTTGATTCACTATGGGAGACGAACCAATTACCAAAAAAGATCTTGCAGAGGTTACGACAACTTTTACCGCGACTCTCAAGGCTTTAGCAGACAAGATGACTACGTTAACGAACAACATGAATAACAATAACAAGCAACGTAGATGTGAAAGAGAAGATCATATGCGAGTCCCTCGAGACAGGAAATATCATGTTTGTGAGAATTCTGGCTCGGAGTTAAATATGGGTAATCGGCATAATAACAATGATTTTGTAAAGGCTGCTGATATAATATTATTTGATGGAACCATGGGAATAAATGAGTTCTTCGATTGACAAATTGATGTTGATAAATTCTTCAATGTCATGGGCGTTCCTGAGAATAAACAAGTCAAGATGGTAGCAATCAAGTTAAAGTGTATTGCGGCTGTGTAGTGGGACAAACTTGTTATACAGAGAAAGCGGCAAAGAAAGGAACCAATCAAGACTTGGAGGCGGATGAAGCAATTAACATTTGAATCTGTAGCTCAGTCATCAGTTTACTAAACCTCTCAACCATTGTTGTTAGGTCTTCTCCTGACTTTGCCATGAAAGCTTCGTACTTAGAGATAAGAATTTGTCTTTGATTGTCTTTCACTTCTTCACTTCCTTCACATAGCAGCTCAATCTTATTCCACATATCCTTGGCTGATGAGCACCCAATGACATTCCCACACATGACTTTGTCCAAAGTGAGAGCATCCAGTAAGATGAGTTGCAAGTAATCATCCAAGGCCACCTTCTCTTTTTATGGCTCCAGAAACTCTGAAGGTAATTTGTTGACCCAGTAGGCTGGAATAAGAACACCGTCCACAGTTGAGGCTTCAATTTCTTTTCGTGGAACAAAGGGACCATTTTGGAGGATACCCAAGTATAAAGGATTTGCAGCTTTGATAAACAACATGATTTTTCTTTTCCATACGTTGTAGTTCTCCTTATCAAATGCTGGAATCTTGATGCTACTCGACTTCTGCATACTTGTCATGATCTTCAGATTAGTAGAACAATCTGTACGCTCTGATACCAGTTGTTGGTCCTTGACTATTGCAGAAGGGGGGGGGGGGTTGAATACAATACTGATAAATCTCAATGTAAAGCATCAACAACTCATCAAAGGACAAGACAGCCAATAGTATTAACAGAATCAAGGTAGAGCCTATGTGGCTGAAGGAAAGTGTTGGGATGAGACTGATGATGAGGAAGAAGAAGAAGAATATGTCAACCTAGCTCTCATGGCTAGCACTGATGAAGTAGCATCAACATCTTCAAGTCAGGTACCTTCACTTGTCTTACTTGATATGTCCACTGATGAGTATAAGAAAACCATTAAAGACTTAAGTGTTGAAATGTTCAATGTCTATACTAGCTTATCTGTTGCTAATGAGGAAATCACTAGGCTGAGTAAGCTAAATGAAACACTAAAGTCTGAAAATGAATCTCTTGTTCTCAAAACCAGTTCACTAGACTCTTTAGCTCAGGAGAATGCTAGACTTTAAAATGAATTAAAATGTGCTAAAGAGGTTGAGGAATTCCTGAGGAATGAGATTGCTGAAAATGAATTCAAGATTAAGGCTTATAAAAACTCATCAAAGATAGTTCAGGATTACAATGATAAGCATACAGAAAATCAGACAGTAGGTATAGGTTTTTCATATGGTAGAAGACCTGGAAAGGAAATTGTGATTCAAGATTGTTCTGGAAATGCTGCTGTCAAACCCACCATTCTCAAGAAGGTTAAAACTCCTATTTTCAAAGCTGCATAAATTGAGTTTGATGAAGAAGCCATGCTCATCAAACAAGAAATTCTTGATGAGGATGAAGGTGTTGACAACACATTCAAGGATGGAAAGGATACTGTCACAATCCCCAAGACAGTAAACTTACCAAGCAATCAGACAGTAAGTTCAAAAGATGCTGTCACAGTTGGCAAGATAGAATCTTCCAAAGATGCTGTCAAGAATATTTCCAAGACACTAGCTTCCAAACATTCTGTCAAGACAGTTGGAATAAAAGGTACTGTCAAGGAAAGTTCGACAGCAACTTCTGAACACACTGTCAATCCAGTAACTCCCAAGTCTAAGAATAGGAATGGTAAGGTTGGTGTCAATAAAGGAAATGGATACACAAATGTTGGAGGTGCTTCTAGGAAACTATGTAATAACTGTGGATCTTCACATCATTTAACACATGTTTGTAAGAACCCAACTGAGGATAAGATCAATGCTACTGAACTCAATGGTAACTTACACAGAACCTCTCTTATGCATAGAACTATGAGTGTCTGTAATAACATTGAATGTATGCCATGCAAGATCACTGCCATGAGTACATGCTTTAACTTACCTATTCTCACTACTGAAAAATGTTCATACATGTACACTGTTGAGACTTCTGAGCCTGCTGGCAACAACAAAAAGGCTTCATCCACTAAGAAAAGGATCAAGTCCATTTCTAAACCTAAGTGGGTGAAAAGAGAAGTCAAACAAGAGGTTTTTGATGATGCTTATGATTTTATGACTGGAAGAAACTCAGGAGACACTAAGACTGCAGGACCCAACAAGGATTGGGTACCATATGCAACCTAAACACATTCTGTTTTGCAGGGCAAGAAGAAAGATCAAGTCATGTGGATCACTGACAGTGGTTGCTCAAGACACATGACAGGTGATAAAGCCCTGATATCACACTATATATGTAGAGAAAGCTGGCCCAATCATAACCTTTGGAGACAACATCAAGGGTTACACAGTGGGATATGGCAGTCTGGAAATTGGAAATGTTGTCATTGAAGACATTGCTCTTGTGGATGGATTGAAGCACAATCTACTCAGTGTTATCCAATTCAGTGACAGGGGATTCAAGGTTGATTTTGATATGATGATGTGTAACATCTATCACAAGAAGGATGGGAGCCTCTCTTTAAAAGGGGTCAGAAAAGGAAGCTTGTTTGTTGCTGACTTAAACTCAACAAAGAAGGATAAAGTTGACTGTTTTTACAGTAAAGCAACTGTTGGTGACAGTATGCTTTGGCACAGGAAGCTCTCACATCTCAACTTCAAGACAATGAATATTTTGATGAAGAAGGAGTTAGTGAGAGGTTTGCCCCAACAGGAATTCTGTCAAGAAGGACTGTGTGAAGATTGTCAAATGGGAAAACTAAGGAGAGCTGTGCACAAGTCCAAGCAATTGAACACCAATATAGAAGCACTCAAGTTGATTCACATGGATCTCTTTGGTCCAGTCAATGTACCATCTATGGCCAAAAAGAGATATGCCTTAGTAATGGTGGATGATTGCTCAAGGTACACTTGGGTGAAATTTCTTGAATCCAAAGATGAAGCTGCTCAAGTGATTATTGATCAAGTCAGAGTTCTTGATAGAACTCCAAACTCAAAAGTCTAAATCTTGAGGAGTGACAATGGTACAGAATTCAGAAATGCCACACTTGGAAATTTCTGTAAAGATGAATGAATTGTACAACAATTCTCTGCTGCAAGGACTCCACAACAGAATGGAGTTATGGAAAGAAAGAACAGGACTCTCATTGAAGCAGCTAGAACTATGTTGCATGATGCCAAACTGCCAACATATTTCTGGGCTGAAGCTATCAACACAGCTTGTTATACTCAAAACAGAACCATGATTAACAAAACTCATGCAAGTACACCTTACTGTCTGCTAACTGGGAAGAAACCTATTGTCAAATACTTTCATGTGTTTGGGAGCAAATTCTTTATGATGAAGGATAACCATGAGAAGAAAGGAAAATTTGACACCAAGGCATTTGAAGGACTATTCATGGGTTACAGCACAGAAAGGACTGCCTACAGAGTTTATGTTGTGGAACACAGGATTATTGAAGAAAGTGTTAATGTCACATTTGATGAAACCAAGTTTCCAGGACTGCATGAAGAAGGAAAGATGCAGACATTCAGATTTGAGAATCAAGGATACTTGGAAGCTGAGGAAATTGTTGATGAAGAACCTAGATTCACTCAAACTGTTGAAGTTGACAAAGATACTGTCAATACCATTACTGTCAACCAAACTCCAGCTCAGTCACAGACCATAACTTCTAACATTCATAACAGTAATGACTCTGGAGACAATGAAGAACATGGTGAAGACAATGGAATTGATGAGCATTCAACTCAACAAACTGAAGCAACTGTTCCTGTACAATCAAGTAGCTTGCCCAGAATCACCAAGTGGAACAAGGATCACACAAATGACCTTATCATTGGTGACCCTACTTCTGGAGTGAGGACAAAGAACAAAGTCTCTGCTGATAACATGTTTTCATGCTTCCTGTCTCAAATGGAACCCAAGACAACTGATGAAGCATTGTTGGATTCTGACTGGGTGATAGCCATGCAAGAAGAGCTAAATCAGTTTGAAAGAAACAATGTATGGAAGTTGGTTCCAAGACCTAAGGGAAAGTCAGTCATTGAGACCAAATGGGTTTTCAGAAACAAGCTTGATGAAAATGGATCAGTGACAAGAAACAAAGCAAGGGTAGTGGCTAAAGGTTACTGTCAACAGGAAGGAATAGATTATGATGAGACATTTGCACCTGTTGCAAGACTTGAAGCTATAAGAATCTTTCTAGCTTATGCTGCACACTGCAACTTCAAAGTATTTCAGATGGATGTCAAAAGTGCCTTCCTAAATGGAGAATTGGAAGAAGAAGTGTATGTTGAACAACCACCAGGGTTTGAGGATGCTGAAATGTATGATTGTGTGTACAAACTCTTCAAGGCTTTGTATGGACTAAAGCAAGCACCCAGGGCTTGGTATGACACACTTTCCACTTTTCTGTTGGAAAATCAGTTTACTAGAGGAGTTGTGGACAAGACACTTTTCTACAAACATCATGGCAAGGACATTATTCTGGTACAAATCTATGTGGATGACATCATTTTTGGTTCTACAAATGAGAAGCTGTGTGAGAAGTTTTCCTCTCTCATGAGTAACAAATATGAGATGAGTATGATGGGAGAATTGTCATTCTTTCTGGGATTGCAAATTCTTCAACAACCTGATGGAATCTTCATTTGTCAAGCTAAATACATCAAGGAACTTCTCAGAAAGTTCAACTTGGAAGATTCATCACCTGCAAAGACACCAATGTCCACATCAACTAGTCTAGATCTTGACCCTAAAGGAAAGAAAGTTACCTCAAGCACCTATAGAGGCATGGTAGGATCTCTCCTATACCTAACTGCTAGCAGGCCTGACATCATGTTTGCTACATGTCTCTGTGCAAGGTTTCAAAGTGATCCAAAGGAGTCACACTTAATAGCCATCAAGAGAATCTTTAGATACCTAAAAGGCACTCATAACCTAGGCCTTTGGTATCCTAAGAACACTGGATTTGATCTAATTGGTTACTCAGACTCAGACTATGCTGGATGCAAGATTGACAGAAAGAGTACTACTGGTAGCTGTCAATTTCTTGGTGGAAGATTGGTCTCATGGTTTAGCAAGAAGCAACATTCAGTTTCTACCTCAACTGCAGAAGCTGAATATATTGCTGCATGCAGTTGCTGTGCACAAATTCTATGGATGAAGAATCAACTTCTGGATTATGGTCTAGTGTTAAGAGACATTCCTATTTACTGTGGCAACACTAGTGCCATAGCCATTTCAGACAATCCAGTTCAACACTCTAGGACAAAGCACATTGATATAAGACATCACTTTATCAGAGAGCATGTTGAACAAGGAACTGTGAAGCTGATCTATGTCCCAACTGACAAGCAACTAGCTGACATCTTCACTAAGCCATTGGATGAAGCAACCTTCAACAGGTTGGTAAGTGAATTGGGAATGCTGAATCTGGTATGTTGATTCACTAAGTTTTCTAAATTTCCAATTTTCTTTTGAAGCTCATGACAACACCTTCAAACCTGCTGTCAAGAGAAGTTACTGTCTACTTGGTCTATGTCTGTTATGTGACAGCATGTATTGATTTGACTATTCATGTCTGTATTCCGTGCCAGTCTCATACTTTTAGACTCTGTATGACATTAATGTGGTTATTTGCTTAGTTTGAGAGATAAATATCTGTTCCATTGGACTTTCACACTCTTTGCATTAATCTGTAGGATTAAAGGAGGACACGACCATTAATTACTTTTGTGGTAGTTGTATGGGTACTCTAACTGTTGACCATTAGACTTTAATCCTTAGACGGTTTTGCCTATAAATTAACCTTAGGTTTCACCAGTCTGCTCTCAGTTTTAAAGTAAATTATGGAAAACAAAGTAGGAATAGAGTACATGCCAAAAGTCTCGTGTGAATCTCCCCTTAGAGATGAAGTGGAAGTCCTGTTTGATGAACTTGAAGACTTGCTTCATGAGGAAGATGAACAGTCTCAAGCCCTTCAAGCACAGGAAGAAGAAAAATGGAAGATTCAAGAGGAAGAGCTTCAGGCACTTCTCAAGGAAGAAGGTCGCACTGAAGAGGAGATTAGGAAAGAACTTTTAGAATTTGTTGATAAAATCATAAACTGATGTACTCAATGCTATATTTAAATGATTTTATTAATGAAAATAAAATTTCTTGCTGTTGTGTTTATTGAGTTTTATTTCGTCTGTGTTAACTGCATAGTATCTGTGTTCAAAAGATTAAATTTCTAAATCCATTCTCTGTTAATTTTAGGTTAAGTTTGTGAATAAAGCATTCTGGTAAGTTCATGACAGAAACAATTCCCCAACTAAGTTGCTGTCATTAAGAAGGATACTGTCCTGTGTCTCTTGACAACAAACTTCTTGACAGCAGGGAAAGACTTTCTGTCAAGACTTTTACAGAATACTGTCATTCATATGCTTAACGGTGACATCATGTTTTTGCGTAATAGTTGCTGTCGCGCAAAACCTACTGTCACCACCGCTTATTACTGACAGATTGTTTCTAGCGCACAGGTTACTGTCACGAATAGTGGACCGTTGAAATTGGATATTCATCCCACGTTTGACAGTGAATAACGGGAAGTAACTCACGTGTTATGTGAGAGGGTTAAGACACGTTCTTTAATTCCACTTTTTGTGCATAAACGTTTGAGCTACCCTTTTTATTCCCCAGTTACTCAGACATATCATTCTTATCAAACTCAAGGCAAAATACTTTTCTCCAAGCAAAAAGCTACTTTCCTACTTTCTTCTTTTCTTGATTCTCCATGGCCCCCAAACAGACTCTCTCTCAAACAAACTTTGCTAGTATCTTTTCCCCCAATGATGCTGGTGAAGGTTTCAAAGGACTAGTGTTTTTCTTGAACAAGTCCTATCTTGGTTCTGCCATTACCTCAACACCCATTCTCGACCTAGACAGAATTGAGGCATTTTGGCAAACTGCTGTTGCTCAAACAGAGGGTGAAAACCCATCTATTCAATTCACAATCAATGGGCAACACTACATTCTTACAGCTGAGGTCATCAACACCTCTCTTGGAATTACACTTCAAGAATGCCGAAATTTTGCTGAACTTGCTAATGATGACACTCTCAAGAAGCTCTTCTTAAAGATTGGGTATGCAGGCCCTATTCTCGAAGAGGGAGCAACCAAATGGTATCCGTCTGGTGAAATGGATAGGAAGCATCTGAGAAAGGAGTGGAGTATGATTTTTGATGTGATGGTCAAGGTGTTCTCTACCAAGTTCACTGGCTGGAATGGAATACCCTCCTACATCAAGAAACTGACACATTCTCTTGTCCATGGATACAAAGTGAATGTTGGAGCTCTCCTCATGGCACACCTCAGGGCTGCCATAGGTAAGAAGGTATCAATCTACCCTCGTTTTCTTATGATGTGCATCAACTCTTTCTGTGATTTTAATAATGATGCCCCTCGTTTAGAGGCTTGCTCTGTTTTGAAAAAGAACACACACACACACACACTGTTATCTTCACAGAATCTCAATGCACATAATCCACTTTATTTCACTCAGCACATGGTTGATCAAGTGTCCAACCTTGATTTTCCATTACCCTCTGGTTATGACTCTTTCACTCGTGTGGATGAAACTGAATTAGACCCAAATTCAGTTAACCCACATTCAACACCATACACTCAGCCTAGGCTCTCTAGACTTCCCAAAGCCCAAAGAGAAGCCTTGCAAGAATCCATGAAACAACCCTTAGAAGCTGATGTTGGTGGTAGCTCTGTTAGTCAAGAGGGAGACACTGCACCTAGTGCAACAAATAAGGAAGATAGTCAAACAGAACCCCCAGTGGTTCCCCCTGAGCCTAAGAAGAATAAAGCTAGGAGGACCAAAACCACTGTTAGCCAAGCTGCAGTTTCTCAACAAATTGTGGTTCCTGAAAGGGATTCAAACACCTCCCTAGATGTACCTTCTCAACAAGGTGCATCTATTGAAATTGGCCTGTCTCCCAAGGCACCCTATACAGAGTCTGCACAAACTCATAGTTCACAACCTGAGGAACCCCCACTTGAAGAAACACACAGTGAGGACTTCTCTATTCCTATTGATGGTTCACATGTTTCTCCTGTGAATCAGCCCCCACTCTCTGCTACACTTTCACCCTCTTCCTTCCCTATACATTCTTTTGTTTCTTATCCAAAACCTAGAGAAGGGGACAGTCCCAACCCTTCAGGTTTTGATCATCCATCTCCAATCATGGATGAGCCCCCATCTAGTGGTCCACAAGAACCCATTTCTCAAAGTGAAATGGATACCACTCCTCCAAACACTGAGCAAGGGCAAAGTGGTATTTTGTCAGAAAATGAAACAACCAACACTTTGTCTGAACTCCAAGGAGCATCTTACCTTCAGGAAGATGCTGTCACAGCCTCTGTTGCTGTCAAAGACACTGGAAATGTTGCTGTCTTGGACACAGCTGCTGTCATGGGTGGAGAGCAAGATACTGTCAACACAGAACCTACTGTCACTCCACATCCCAAAGATACTGTCATGACAGAACCTGCTGTCCACACTTCAGCCGACAATAACATTCCTACCAAAGATGCTGTCCAGTACTCTCAGCCAGATTTTGATGCTGTAATCATTGAGGATGCCTCTGATGATGACCTACCTCTTGCCAAACTCTTGAAGGTACATTCTAAATCTTCTACTTCCATGCATGTTAGTACTGCTCATACCCATGCATTTAGGTTGAGTGAGGGTGTGCAAAAGAAAAGAGAGATAAAAGAAAAGAGAGGTGAGCATAAAAATGAGAGGCAGCCAAATGAGCTGGCAAAAGGAGAGGGACTTGAGCATGTCCAGAGAGATCTTGAGGGAGCCCACACTATTCAGGCATTGGGCGTTGAGAGTCAAACAGTGAGGAGTGATGAGATCACTCAAAAACACCCTGAGAGTGTGAGAACCCCCTTAGCCTCCAAGCCCCTTTCTTTTCCTTCCCCTCCAAGAAGGTTAAGGAATGGTGGCCCCTCTGCAACTTTTGGTAACAGGATTGAAGCTCTGGAAGGACAGTGTGCTACCTTGAATTCCAAGATGGACTCTCTCTCTCAATTGGTGGTTGATGGTTTTGCTGCTACTCAACTCTCTATCCAGTTCCTTACTGACCTAGTAGCTGCCAACTCAACTAAGGGGGAGAAGGTAGCAAGATCAGAATCAATATCTATTCAGGGATCAGGTGGAACTCAGGGGGAGCCAGTAGCTGTGAAGACCAAAGGGGGAGCAAAACAAGTTTCTGGAGTCAAGAGTAAAGCAATGATAAAGGGGGAGCAAGTCAAACCAAGCAGTGGACAACCAAAGGATAAAGCTGAAGAACTTGTTGAAGTTGACTTGGATGGTGAAAAGGTGTTAATGTCTAAGGCAACTCAAGATGCAATGCAAAGAAGACCTGCATCTAGACACCCAATTCTACCTCCTGTAACAATTAGAGAACCAACTTCAGCAACTCAAGAAACTGCTCTTCAGAAAAGATGGGGAGAAATGGAGGAACAAAATAAGCTTGGGAAAGGTAAAGGGAAACTGCCTGAATCCATCTAGAAGGGAAATACTTGGTCCAATGGTATTGAGTTTGATCAAGAAGAAGCCAATACTATAATGGTGGATTACAGGGAGAGCACATTACACAATCATGACACCGAATTTAGAAGTGTGGTGGAAGAAGCAATGAATGCACCAAGCAACAGTCCAACCAACACCACAAAACTGTTAAAGGATCAAATCACCAGTGTCAGTGTAATGGTGAATGATGAGAAAAGATGGGCTGTAAGTATCTATTTCACTTCTGGCATATCTTATTTCATCACAATGCAATTATTGCAGAGTCTGTCAGCAAAGGTGTTGTGTGCTATGAAGGGAAAGATCAAGGCAACTCAAACACCATTCAATGAAATATTGAATATGCAAATCCAGAACATGATCACACAGAAGCTACCTGAAGTCTACACAAATCCACCATGTGTTTTCTACAGATCTACTACAATGGATGGCACAAGAAGGAACAACTACATGAATTTGATCAGTCCATCCAGGATACAAACTGAGTCAATTCTGAAAGTGTTATATGGAATACTCTGCTCAAATGCCAATCCAGGAAGATTCTATGCTGTTCAAGAGATCTATAAAATACTAGTGTTGAGAGAGAAGGCACTGGGAACTAGAGTGAAGGAGTTAATCACTAGAGCCAATGCCAAAAGAACTGATCAAGGTGGAAGCTGCCTCTATGATATTCCTTTTCAAGATGATGATGATGATGATGAGATTGGAGGTGGTGAAGCTTCTGGAAATGCAGGTAATGGTGGTGGAAGTAATTCTGGGAATACTGGTATTCAATCTCAGAATGAAGGCAATGAAGAAACTCCTAGTCAGGAAAAGAAAGATGCTGATGCAACAGATGAAGAGGAGACAAGAATACTGGAAGCTTTGGAGGCAAGCATTCTTAGATGTGCTATTGACTGCATAAATGCAGAAAAAGATGCTGTCACCAAAGATACTGTCGACAAGGAAACTGTCATAGAAGATGCTGTCATGGAAGATGTTATCGACAAAGGTACTGTCAACGATGAAGCCAAAGCTACTGTCAAGCCCAAAAGACTGAAAGCTAAAGCAAAAGCATGGTTTTCTAGACAGAAACCTGAAGGAAAGCACAAATACTCAGGAAAGGAAAAGGCCACTGGATTTGGCAGGAATCTTAAGAAGCCAATTCAATCAATACCTCCTAACAGTCTTAAGATACAACAAATGCAATCTAAAGAAATCAAGAGTGTTGAGGTTAAGCTGGATGCAAATCAAGAGGCCACTGAGTACATTCTGTGGTGGGAAGAATCAAGATCTACCAAGGTTAATAAGGACTTCTATCTGGAAGCCACATCAACCAGTGGTAGAACGACAACCATAGATAAAAGGAGAATTGACTTCTTCTACCTGGAAAGAATGGTGGAGTTGTTGGAGAGCTATGAAAATGTCTCAGAGTCTGTCATGGAACATATTCTGAAATATCAGGCTGATAGGGATGCTGAGTTCTACCAGAAATTTGGCTACAATTTTGCATATTTTGATGATGCTGATATTTTAACTGATCTACCAGCTTCTCCTATACCAGATCACTGGTACTATGAGTTTGATGATTTACCCACAGAAGAAGGGCAAACCCAACCAACTCAGGAAGGGCAACCCAAGCCAAGCAAAAGACCTGACTCTTCTCAATATTCTCAATATCAGTCAGAACTTGATAAGAAGGAAGCTGAACTCCTGGAAAGATGCAAGACTGCCAACAAGGCATAAAGTGAAGCTCCAAATTATCAAACATGTATGCTGGAAAATCCCTTAAGAATCAAGCATCTAAAAGAAGAAATCTACGTTTGCAGCTTGCACAAGCTAAAAACAACTATTCTGAAGGATTTACAGTATATGGTAGCTGGATCAATTCATCCCTTGGAGCAGATTTGTTCTGATGAGATAGAGGAAATATTGAAAAGGAGAAAAGGAGAATGTTCAAAGCTGGACAAGCAAAGGAGGATGTCTCTCAATGCTTATCCTGGAAGTAGATTCAAGCTCATTCTTGAAGAACTCCACTTCAGAAGCTATCCATATGATCTAGAGCTATGTATGAATCTCAGGGATGCTAATTCTCTTATCTCTCCTACTATCAAGAAGATCATTGAAGAAATAGAAGATGCTGCAGTCACTCCTGCTGAAATCTCTCTTGTAGAAGGTCTAAGAGGCTGCTTGGTAGAAGCTCTCAAAAGAGAGGATGTAGCAAGACAGAAGAGGAAATCTCAAGCTAAGTAAAAATTCTTAATCCATTCTGATCTTGTTAGTTAAGTTGTCAGCATATATTGTAAATTTGTTGTTATTGTCCATAAAAACAAATTGGGGGAGATTGTTGGGATTTATGGGTGATAGCATAGAAACAACTTAACCTTGTATATACTTAATTTTTAATTAAGTAGAACATACTGTCACAGCTAAAGTATGTTCTTTTAATCAGTATGCAATGTCATCTTAGTTGTGTAATTTGGAAGAAGTTCACTTGCCGTGTTCAAGCCTCAAAGAATGCATATTAGATGACAGCATGAATAAAGGTTACTGTCATGAGCATTGACAGTAAGATTACAAGAAGACAGAATGTTGCAAGTCACGACATCATATTCACTCTGACAGCAACATTGGCGGAAGACTACGCGACAGCAACTTTAGCCCTCGACAGCAAGTTTGGAAACCTCGACAGCACTCTGTGCGGGGAACTCATACTGTCACCAAAAGAACATTCCTGTGACAGCAAGCTTTGCGGCAAAAGTAACTGTCTCGAGAAAGATCCTTGTTCTAGGTATCTTCTCAGTCAAATCCCGTGACAGTTTCAATGTTCAAGAAACAGGCGTGTTGCAGTATCCCTAAGCTGCACCAAGTCTGCAAGACTACGACAGAAGCTTCAAGCACTACAAAACAAAAGCGAATCAATTCAAGAGCAAGGTCAAGTCTCTATTTGCTGAATTGTTTTAGCTGAAAATAGAATGAATCTAGGTTGCTTTCTTTGTATTGTATATCTGACATGTTAGCAATTTAGGAAAGTCACATGGGTAGACAGTTTGTAAGAAGCTGCCACTTGATAATGACAGCAGCTTCACAAACCCGTGTTGGCAGTGATAGGATTAGTTTATGCTTAGACTATCAATTCATTCTAGAACGGTAACGAAAGCAAGCAAGTGTCTTCAAGAAAACAGAAGCTCAAGATTTCTCTCTTGAGGTTGTAGCAACACTTTGAAAAATAAATAAAAACATTTATTTTGTGAAACTTGTCTTTAGACCATACTGTTTGTGAATGCATACATATTACTGATAACATTAAATCTTAGTTTTGGTTGTTGAAATTGAGATTGAATTTTATCAGTATTGCATTCATCCCCCCTTCTGCAATACATAAGGACCAACATCTTCTTTCTTGTGTATTCAAGAAACTCCTTGTGGATTCAAGATTTTTAAGGATTTCTCGTGTAAGAGTCCTTGTAAGAATTTTCGCTTTCTTTTCCTTGGATTCCGTGCTGCGATAGTTGGTATCAGAGCATGCCTTATCTTGTCTTTTCGCTACTTGATTCACTATAGGAGACAAACCAATTACCAAAAAAGATCTTGCAGAGGTTACGACAACTTTTACCGCGACTCTCAAGGCTTTGGCAGACAAGATGACTACGTTGACGAACAACATGAATAACAATAACAAGCAACGTAGATGTGAAAGAGAAGATCATATGCGAGTCCCTCGAGACAGGAAATATCATGGGCGTTCCTGAGAATAAACAAGTCAAGATGGTAGCAATCAAGTTAAAGTGTATTGCGACTGTGTGGTGGGACAAACTTGTTATACAGAGAAACATGCAAAGAAAGGAACCAATCAAGACTTGGAGGCGGATGAAGCAATTAACATTTGAATCTGTAGCTCAGTCATCAGTTTACTAAACCTCTCAACCATTGTTGTTAGGTCTTCTCCTGACCATTTTGGAGGATACCCAAGTATAAAGGATTTGCAGCTTTGATGAACAACATGATTTTTATTTTCCATACGTTGTAGTTCTCCTTATCAAATGCTGGAATCTTTATGCTACTCGACTTCTGCATACTTGTCATGATCTTCAGATTAGTAGAACAATCTGTACGCTCTGATACCAGTTGTTGGTCCTTGACTATTGCAGAAGGGGGGGGGGGTTGAATGCAATACTGATAAATCTCAATCTACGTTTCAACAACAAAAACTAAGATTAGCGTTTATCAGTTTATGGAATTGCAAACACAAGTAGACACACAATTAATTCTCACAAAATAAATGTTTTATTTATTTTGCAATGGGTTGCTACAACCTCAAGAATGTTTGTTTTCTTGAGCTTCAGTTTCTCGAGTGATTACAAAGAATGGATTGAGAGATAATGTAAAGCATAATGTAACATAAGATGTAAAAGAGATAACTACAACTCAACAAAGGACAAGACAGACAATAGTATTAACAGAAGCACATGAATCCAGAATCAAAGAAGAAAAGGTAAACTCAAAAAATCAAAATACGTTATGTATTCTTGAAGTCCGTAAACAGGTCACGGAAAGAAGTTCATGAAAATGTTCAAGCCTCAGTGACAGCAAAAGAAACAAGACTTTCAAGACGACATAAGTATGTGAATGATTTAGGGTTAAGTACCACGGGATTCCAGTGATTTAAACGAAGCAACCAGAACGACAAAGGACTTATCAGAAGCATTAAATTGAAGACATAAAAGAAGAATTGATCAAGTTATTATTCATCTGTGAACCAGACCAGTTGCACTAGGTGACGACACTTAAAAGATCAAGGTGTTTTATCGTCTCAGAAGAAATTGATACAGTCTAAAACTGAAACACCCTGAAGCTCAGAAGCTTTTCTAAAAGATCAAGGACAAGAAAAGGATTCGATAGTTTTTCTATTTAGAAAACTATCGAATGGGATTTAAGAAAACCATTTGAAAACTAAAGTAAAGGAATTTACTTTTCGATAGTTTTTATGTAAAAACTATCGAATTGTAAATTCATTTATTCATTCGATAGTTTTCAAATATGGGAGCAGGTGAAAAGTTTGTTTTGTTGGACAGGTTGATGAGAATTGGACGGCCAAGATTGTTTCTACAATTAAGGTTCGATAGTTTTCTAAAACTAAGACTACAATTACAACAGAGGAAGTGTGTCTTCTTCTGTCGGAGTTATTTCACACAGAAGCAATAACTGAGAGAGAGAGATCAAGCCAGAGAGAAAATACCAGAGAAATTAATTCTGCTTGAAATCTATCAAAGTTTTGATTATGTATAACTTAGAACTCATTGAAGCTAATCTACGGATTAGAAATTGTAGCACCCATCGAGGTTTATATTTATAAAAAGATATATTCCCCGAAACTTGATTTGGTTTGGTGTGTTTGATTTCGTTATAGAACTGAATGAATTATCCGCGAACGAAATTAAATTATTTGTGAATATCGTATTCAACCCCCCCTTATACGATACTTTGGACCTAACAGATAGTCTAAGTAGACTGATCCTATCACTATCAACACGGGTCTTGTGAAGCTGTTGTCATTTTCATGTGGCAACTTCTTACAAATTGCCTACCCGTGATTCTTTCCTAAATTGCTATACAAACAACTTATCAATACAGAACAAAGAAATCTAGAAACATTCTATATTCAGCTAACACAATTAAGTAGATGTAGATTTGTCATACTCTGGAATTGGTGAGCTTTGTCATGCGATCTCTCAAGCTTCGGTCGTAGTCTTGCAGACCTGTTGCAGTGTTGGGATGCTGCAACACGCCTGTTTCTTGAACATCCAAACTGTCACAAGTTTGACTGGGTTGTTCCCCAATACAAATGTTATCCCTTCATGACAGTATCCTGATGGCTAAGCTTGCTGTCACAATAATGTGCTTTGGTGACCATAAGAAATCTCCGCAAAAGTGCTGTCAGGATTTCCAAGCTTGCTGTCAGGTTACAGTAAAGTTGCTGTCCGAGGGCTTCCGCCAATGTTTCTGTCAGAGTGAATGTACTGTCGTGACTTGCAACATGTTGTCGTCATGTAACCTTACTATCAATGCTGTGACAGTAATCTTTATTCTTGCTGTCCATCTTGAGTACTTCTTGAGGCTTGAACAAATAAATGAACTTCTACCAAGATGTACTAGAATCTTATTTGCAATAAACAACAACAGTTACAAAGACATACTCCGGTTGTGACAGTATGTTCATACTTAATAAAATTAAGTATTTAAGATATCTAGTTAAGTTGTCTCATAGCTATCACCCATAAATCCTAACAATCTCCCCCAATTTGTTTTTATGGGCAATAACAACAAATTTACAATTAATACATGATGACAACTTAACTAACAAGATCATAATTGACAAAGGATTTTTACTTAGCTTCAGAATTCCTTATCTGTCTTGCTTCATCCTCTCTGTTGAGAGCTTCCTTAAGAACTTCTCTGAGTTCTTCCACCAGTGCTTTTTCATCAGGAGTGATAGCCTCTTCTTCAATCTCATCAAGGTGCTTTTGGACTGTCTTGGAGAGGTATACTCTAGCATCCTGAAGATCCATCCATAAGTCTTTACCAAAAGCATGAGTTCTGAACTTCAGTGTGCCTTCAAAAACTTTGAATCTACTTCCAGGATATGCATGTAGGGTTTTTCTCCTTGACCTATCCAGCTTTGAGTCTTCACCTTTCTTCTTTGAAGAATGCCCTCAATCTCAGAAGAGCATTGCTGTTCCAATGGATGAATTGATCCAATCACCAGGTAGAGTAAGTCTTTCAGGGCACTGGTTTTGAGTTTATGAAAGCTTCTCACTGGAATCTCTTCCCATATGAACTTGATTGTCAGAGGATTCTCAAGCATACACGATTGGTAATTGGGTCCTTCATTCTCCACTTTATTGGCTTCTCTGCTTTTATTCAAGAATGCATCTTCCATATCTTCAGTGGTTTCTCTTCTTGTAGGCTTTAAGGAATCTTCTTGACTTGGTTGGGTTTGCACCTCTTCTTCAGGAAGATCATCTTCATACTCAGCTATTTCTTCATCAGAATATTCAAGTAAATGAGCAATGTCAACATCATCAAACAGTGACCATTCCCCAAATTTCTGATAGAATTCTTCATCTCTCACAACTTTGTATGCCAAAACATGGTTCATGACTTTTTCAGGAACATTGTCATAACCTTACATTAGATTGACCATCCTTACCAAGTAGAAGTATTCAATTATCCTTTTTTCTGTTCTCCTACTGTATTCAAGAGTTTCTGATACATCATGTGATACCATTTCCATGGTAAAATCCTTTTTAACTATCACAGATCTTGATGCATCAAACCAAAGAACATATTCAGTTGCTTCTTTGTTGTTATCCAACTTCACCTCAACATTCCTGATTTGTTCATCTTCTTTTTCCAAAAGATCCAGAGAGCTGTAGAGTTTCGATTGGATGGGCTTCTTCAGTTTCCTGCCAAGCCCAGTGGCTTTTTCCTTTCCTGAGTACTTGTGTTTTCCTTTCATTTCTTTTGTAGTCTCCTCAGGATCAGGTTCTTGTCTAGAGAACCAAGCCTTGGCTAGGGATTTTGTCCTCTTTGTCTAGAGAACCAAGCCTTGGCTTGACAGTAGGCTTGATTCCATCCTTGACAGCATCTTTGTTGACAGTGTCTTCTGTGATAGCTTCTTTCATGACAGCTTCCTTGAGGACAGTGTCTTTTGTGACAGCTTCTTTGATGACAGTATCTTTTTCAGCATTAATACTGTCTATAGCACATCTTAAGATATTTGCCTCCAAAGCTTCAATCAATACAAACTCCTCTTCTTCTATAATTCTAGCATCTTTCTTTTCTTGCACGAGAGCTTCTTCTTTATTTTTCTCCTGGGATTTAGTTCCAACATCCCCAGAAGTACTTCCACTAGCATTTCTTGCTTCTTCAGTTCCTCCACTACCATCCAACTCATCATCATCATCCCAATGAGGAACATCATAGGTGAAAGTGTTTGTCCTAAATCCAATCATGTATGATGAGTTAGGAAGAACTTTCTTGTATTCTTATTTGATTTGATTAATGTTAATAAAAGACTTGTTTTATTTTTATTACGGGCTTTATCTATTTAAAGTGTTTTAAATAAGATGTTCCATAGTTTAGAGTAAAGTTTCTAGAATTATAATGAGATTATAATAGTGAGATCTAGAAGATGATAACTCTAGACTTAAACAGTTCCTGATCATAGGATAACTAATCGGAAGTTGGTGAAGCCGCAAAGATTGGTACATACTATGTTTGCTCCCGTCAGGAGGATGTCTGTTCTCATAGGCATTTGTGTGGTGACACTATAGCTAGTATGTAGGTGCTTGTTAGGTAATAAGTTTACTGAACATGACTCGATAAGTTGAACAACTAATGGAGTTTACTCACGTGTCAATAGTTATTCACTGAGTGATAGTTGTACAAGTGTCCTTAGACTTGAGATCGTTAGAGTTATCTTGTATATAATGAACTATGCTTTGGATTAGTCCTTAGTCTCAAGGACATCCATTAGGTCTATTCTGGGCATAGGGATTTGTGTATGGAGATAGTTAACGTCAATAGAGGATCTACCCCTTCCAGTATAGGAAGAGAATATCCTATGTTATTCTTAGTATGCGAGTTCTGGAATCTCTGGCCAGAGTGTATGAAATTAGAAAGGAGTTTCTAATTTGCATTAATATGAACTTAGCATTATGAATAAGAAATCATATGATTAAATTTGATAGGCCTGACACGAGATCCATGTCTTGTATTTAATCGGGATATTGTAGGGTAGAAGGAATTGATTGTACTGAAACTAGTCACTGACAGGTTCTTGGTATTCTAAGCAGTGAATTCATATTATCCGGATAGTCGCGATATGTTGAGAAGCATCACTCACGATGTAGAATAAATATAATTAATCAGTTAATTATATTTAATGAATTATTAGAATTCATATAAATAAAAGTTTATTATTATTTATTTCTACTACCGGCTTAATATTGAACCTACATGGTCACACCATAAAAGAATATTTTCTTTGATGAAAAGATTTAAATTATGAGAGAGGAAGAATTATTTTCTAAATAGTTTAGAAAAAGAAATAATGATTAAAATAGTTTTAATCATTATTAAAACATTTTAGAAATGTGGGGTTAATATATATATATACATATAGATATATTATTAAAAACCTAAAAGAGCCCTATAAATAGAATGAGATAGTTCATTCTAAGGCTCATCTTATTTTTGTGAAAAACCTAGAAAAGGATCTAGCCTCCATCCATCCATCTCTCTCTCTCTCTCTCTCTCTCTCTCTCTCTCTCTCTCTCTCTCTCTCTCTCTCTCTCTCTCTCTCTCTCTCTCTCTCTCTCTCTAAAAGTCTTAGAGATTTTTTGAAGAATTCATCGAAGGAAAATTCTTGGTGGATACCGGCAGAGTGCTTCACACTCTGAGGAGCAACTGCTTGCAACCACCGATTTTAAAAATTCGATTCGCAAGGTATGGTTACGATTCCCCTCGCTCTAGATTTTATATGTTTTTCTATATGTGCGATACATGGTTTTTACGGAATAATTGTTATATCATGCTTCCGCTCATCCGTAAATTCCTTCAATGGCATCAGAGCTAGGTTCTGCATATAGAGATTCATATAAAAAAAATTCAGATTTTTTATGCATGTAAGGATTTATTATGATTTTTGCAAGTACATTTAGATTTAATTATGAATTAATTCAAAATATTATTTGCATGAGATTTTGACCATTGATCTGGCTTCTACAAGTGTTGTGGATCATCTAGGTATTTATTTCATAATTTTGTGATGTGTAGATTATTTGTTATGAATTTTTAAAAATTGTTTTAATTAAAATTCATAAAATAATTATGCATGTTGAAATATATGAATTAAAAATTGCACAAGGACCCATAGATACTTGGTTATTTTTGCTTTTGTTTGATTTTAGAAATCATATTATTTTGATTTTTTATTAATTTATTAATATTAAAATAAAATAATAATAACAATAAATGCAATTAATGACTAGGGCAGTTTTTTTTTGGTTATAAAGCTTCAACAGTTACAACATTAAAAAAAAAAAACTACTGCTGTTGTCCGCGCGCGTGGCGAGCACTCGCTGGGAAGGGTGTAAAGCATTCCTGAAATGCGTTACAGGTTCTGTAACGCATGAGCGTCATGCGTTACACAATTAATAGCTTTTAATTGTTGTAACGCATTACAGTAATGCGTTATAGCCCTTCTGTCCACATTAAATTTGATTTTTTGGGAGTTTGGTAACTCCGTTTTGGGCGTGTAATATACCGTTGGATTCGTTTTTCCGAGACGGATCTAATGGAGTGGTCAAATATTTTTTATATAAAAGTTTGGAACTGTTTATATTCCCGGAAGTGTTTTAAAGCATGTACTAATTGTTTTAATTGCTTTTAAATACTATAATAAATCCATACATCATTATATCATTGTATGACATGATATTACTTGCATGCTTACCTGTTTATTTATTTTTATATATGAGATATATGCCTATATTTACCATGCGATGATAGATTTAGGTGAACTTAAATCAAAATAAGGTGTGCTCTAGAAAATCTAGAATATGAATCGTTTCTTGCCTTAAAAATAATATTATGAATACAACCATGAGATTCTTATGTTTATGAAACATAGAGTGAAATACTCTTTTTATGTTGAAAATGAAAATTTCTGTCTAGGCCGTTGGGTTTTAAGCGGGACCGATGTGATCTCTCCAACACACTGGGAATTTTTCATTTAAATATCATAATTGTATTTTGTTCAAGAAAAAAGAGAATCTCCTAGTAATATGATTATGGTTGTAACATAATATAATCCCTCTAAAATTAAATTATATCAAGTAGTAATTGGCCAATGACACAACGGGCTTGTGTCGGTCATAGCCTTCCAACATGGTAGAAAGTAGTTCTTATTTCTGAATCATTGTCGTTTCGTACTACAGCCGAGGGCTTTGATTTCGAAATAAGAAATACTTGTCTATTACATAGAGATGTGTACAATGAATTAGAATCTAATGGTCATTACGTGCTACAGCCGTGGGCTGTTGGAGACTGATTCAATTGTATGAAATGTTGGGTTAGACTTGACTTAGAATATTGAGTTTGTCGTGCTACAGCCGTGACTCAATTATTCAAGAGGCTAAAGTTTTATTAGGGAATAACATGAGATGTAATTGACAAGAGTTGTCTGCCTACTGAACATCACATGGCGTTTCGTGCCACAGCCGAGGTTGTGTGATGGAATGTAGGATCCCTATTCCCACTAGCATTATGAATGCTTAATTTTTCCACTTAGGGGTTGTATAAATTAAATAAACTAGTGGGAGCCACTTATGAATAAAGACCTGATTCATATAGTGTTTTAAAATGAAATTGAATATTTGCTAAGTGTTGTTATGTGTTTATCATTTACAGATTTACTATATACATTATGTCTTCTGCACTATCACTCCGGAGCATACTGGATGCTCACAAATTGACTGGTCCTAATTTTGCTGACTGGTTTCGAAACCTGAAAATTGTTCTCAGGGTTGAGAAGCTGGAATATGTGCTTAACTCACCTAAGCCTGCTGAACCTGCTGACGATGCACATGATGATGAACATGTTGTGTATCGTAAGTGGATAGATGATGCAAATGTTGCTCAATGTATCATGCTAGCTTCCATGAACATTGAGCTACAGAAGCAGCATGAGCATATGGATGCTCACACTATCCTAACGCATCTACAAGAGTTGTATGATGTGGCAGGGAGGACAGCTCGATATGAGATATCGAAGGAGCTGTTCCGCTGTAAGATGTCCGAGGGATCGTCTGTGAATGACCATGCACTTAAGATGATCAATTTGATTGAACGTCTTGGATAACTTGGTTTCAACATGGATGGGGAGCTGAGTCAAGACTTGGTCTTGCAATCACTTCCGGGTTCGTTTTCGCAGTTTGTTGTGAACTTTCACATGAATAAGTTGGACGTCAGCCTGGCTGAACTTCACAACATGTTGAAGACTGCGGAATCGAATTTTCCCTCTAAGAAGAGTTCTGTTCTTCTAATTGGTGAAGGTTCCAATCCTAAGAAAAGGAAGAAGAACCCTCCCAAGAAGAAGAAAGTAGGTGAAAAAAGGTCGGTTCCACCAAAAGCTGAAGACCCCAAAAGCAAAACTGTTTGCTTCCACTGTAACAAGGTGGGGCACTGGAAGAGGAACTGCAAGGTTTACCTTGCAGAATTGAAGAAGAAGAAGGGTAGTGAGACTGCCGCTTCTATTTCAGGTATGTTCATGATTGAAGTGAATATGTCATTAAATCAAATTGCTACTTGGGTATTAGATACCGCCTGTGGTTCTCACATTTGCAATTCGTTGCAGGGACTAAGGAGAAGTAGGACTCTTGAGGAAGAGGAGGTGATTCTACGGATGGGAAATGGAGCAAGAGTTGCTGCTATAGCTGTAGGATCATTTGATTTACATATGCCTACATGCAAGACTATTGTTTTAAATAATTGTTATTTTGTTCCCTCAATTGTGAGGAATATTATTTCTATTCCCATGTTAGACTTGGCTGGATTTTCGTTTGTTATTCAGAATAATAAATGTTCGATTCTTAGAGATAATGTTCTTTATGGTAGTGGTATTTTAAATAATGGTCTGTATGTATGTGACGTAGAGCATAATTTACTATAAATTGAACGTACTAATAAAAGGAAAAAGGGATGATGAAAATCTCACCTATTTGTGGCACTGCAGACTTGGTCATATTAGTGAAAATAGACTTCGTACATTGCATAAGGAAGGGTTACTTGAACCCTTTGATTTTGAATCATATCCTACATGCGAGTCTTGTCTATTGGGTAAAATGACCAAATCTCCATTTAGTGGACATGGAGAGAGGGCTGCAGATTTGCTAGGATTGGTACACACAGATGTATGTGGACCGATGTCTACGCAAGCCATGGGTGGATTTTCGTACTTCATTACTTTCACAGATGATCGATCTAGATTCGGATATGTGTATTTGATGAAACACAAGTCTGAAGCCTTTGAAAAGTTCAAAGAATACAAGTATGAAGTGGAGAAACAAACCAAACATAGTATTAAAACCCTTCGATCAGATCGAGGTGGTGAATACTTGAATGAAGAGTTTCTAGATTATCTCAAAGAAAATGGTATAGTCTCTCAGTGGACTCCTCCATATACTCCACAGTTGAATGGGGTATCTGAAAGGAGAAATCGAACTTTGTTAGACATGGTTCGATCCATGATGAGCTATGCAGATCTTCCATTATTCCTTTGGGGTTATGCATTGGAAACCTCAGCATATTTAATGAATAAGGTGCCTTCCAAATCTGTTCCTCAAACTCCATATGAGATATGGAAAGAAAGGAAACCGAGTCTTAAACACGTTAAGATTTGGGGATGTCCAGCTTATGTCAAGAAAGTTGACCCTGATAAGCTGGAATCTCGATCCGTAAAATGTAAGTTTATGGGATATCCTAAAGAGACTTTAGGGTATTACTTTTACACCGATCATAGGGTATTTGTCTCCAGACATGCTACCTTCTTAGAAAAACAGTTTATCCTTGAAGGGAACAGTGGGAGCAAAATAGAACTTAATGAAGTTCAAGAAGCACAAACTACTACGGTTCAAGAGGAAACACCTGTTCAGACTGAACAACCTTCTGTGGAACAGCCCATTCGTAGGTCAGAGAGAATGTCTCGCCAACCTGAGATGTATTATGGCCTTGTCATTGAGAATGACAATGAGTTGTCAATCATTGATGATGACGACCCTATGACCTATAATGAGTCTATGAGTAGTGTTGACTCAGAGAAATGGCAGAGTGCCATGAAATCCGAAATGGATTCTATGTATACCAACCAAGTATGGACTTTGGTTGAAGCACCCAAGGATGTGAAGCCTATTGGGTGCAAATGGGTATACAAGAGAAAGATTGGAGCAGATGGCCAGGTGGAGACCTATAAGGCCAGGCTCGTGGCAAAAGGATTCAAACAAAGGCAAGGGATTGACTTTGATGAAACTTTTTCGCCTGTAGCCCTGTGAAAATCAATTCGGATTTTGCTTGCGATTGTTGCTTACTACGACTATGAGATCTGGCAAATGGACGTGAAAACAGCCTTCCTCAATGGGAAACTTGAAGAGGAAGTGTATATGACACAGCCAGAGGGTTTTGTTTCCAAAGGGAATGAACACCTAGTATGTAAGCTGCTACAGACCATATATGGATTAAGGCAAGCTTCTCGTAGATGGAATGTCCGTTTTGATCTAATCAAAGAGTTTGATTTTATCAAAAACATAGATGAACCATGTGTCTACAAGAAGGTTAGAGGGAGCGTGGTAACATTTCTTGTGTTGTATGTGGATGACATACTTCTTATAGGAAATGATATACCGATGCTACAATCAGTCAAAGTATGGCTATCAAAGAACTTCACTATGAAGGACTTGGGAGAAGCATCCTACATTCTCGGTATGAAGATCTATAGAGATAGATCTAGAAGAATGATAGGTCTTACCCAGGGTACATACATCGAGAAAGTGCTTAAAAGGTTCAGCATGGAAAACTCCAAGAGAGGTCTCATACCAATGAGCCATGGAGTATCCCTTTCCAAGAAGATGTCTCCTAAGACACCTGAAGAAAGGGAGCGTATGAGTAAGATTCCTTATGCTTCGGCAATAGCATCTATCATGTACGCGATGTTATGTACTAGGCCTGATGTTTCTCATTCAATTAGTGTGACGAGCAGATATCAGTCCAATCCAGGTGAAGACCACTGGAAAGCAGTGAAGAACATCCATAAGTATTTGTGAAGGACTAAGGATATTTTTCTTGTTTTTGGTGGATCTAAGTTGAAAATAGAGGGTTATACTGACTCTAGTTTTCAATCAGAAAACGATGATAGCACATCCATGTCAGGGTACGTGTTTACTCTGAATGGTGGTGCGATTAGTTGGAAGAGTTCCAAACAGTCTACAACGGCTGACTCCACAGTGGAAACAGAGTATATAGCTGCAAGTGAGGCTGCAAAAGAAGCCGTTTGGATGAGGAAATTTGTTTCTGAGTTGGGAGTTGTTCCTAGCATTGAGGAGCCTATTGTGTTGTATTGTGATAACAACGCATCAATAGCACAAGCCAAGGAACCTAGGTCTCATAAAAATACCAAACATGTTTTGCGGCGCTTTCATTTGATTAGGGAGATCATTGAAAGAGGAGATGTCAAAATTGAGAGAGTTGACACACATAACAACGTAGCAGACCCACTCACAAAGACATTGTCTCAGATTCACTTTGATCGTCATAAAGAGAAGATGGGTATTAGATACTAGTGTGATTGGCTTTAGTTCAAGTGGGAGATTGAAAGTGTTTGTCCTAAATCCAATCATGTATGATGAGTTAGGAAGAACTTTCTTGTATTCTTATTTGATTTCATTAATGTTAATAAAAGACTTGTTTTGTTTTTATTACGGGCTTTATCTATTTAAAGTGTTTTAAATAAGATGTTCCATAGTTTAGAGTAAAGCTTCTAGAATTATAATGAGATTATAATAGTGAGATCTAGAAGATGATAACTCTAGACTTAAACAGTTCCTGATCATAGGATAACTAATCGGAAGTTGGTGAATCCGCAAAGATTGGTACATACTATGCTTGCTCCCGTCAGGAGGATGTCTGTTCTTATAGGCATTTGTGTGGTGACACTATAGCTAGTATGTATGTGCTTGTTAGGGAATAAGTTTACTGAACATGACTCGATAAGTTGAACAACTAATGGAGTTTACTCACGTGTCAATAGTTATTCACTGAGTGATAGTTGTACAAGTGTCCTTAGACTTGAGATCGTTAGAGTTATCTTGTATATAATGAACTATGCTTTGGATTAGTCCTTAGTCTCAAGGACATCCATTAGGTCTATTCTGGGCATAAGGATTTGTGTATGGAGATAGTTAACGTCAAGAGAGGATCTACCCCTTCCAGTATATGAAGAGAATATCCTATGTTATTCTTAGTATGCGAGTTCTGGAATCTCTGGCCAGAGTGTATGAAATTAGAAAGGAGTTTCTAATTTGCATTAATATGAACTTAGCATTATGAATAAGAAATCATATGATTAAATTTGATAGGCCTGACACGAGATCCATGCCTTGTATTTAATCGGGATATTGTAGGGTAGAAGGAATTGATTGTACTGAAACTAGTCACTGACAAGTTCTTGGTATTCTAAGAAGTGAATTCATATTATCCGGATAGTCGCGATATGTTGAGAAGCATCACTCACGATGTAGAATAAATATAATTAATCAGTTAATTATATTTAATGAATTATTAGAATTCATATAAATAATAAATAAAAGTTTATTATTATTTATTTCTACTACCGGCTTAATATTGAACCTACAGGGTCACACCATAAAAGAATATTTTCTTTGATGAAAAGATTTAAATTATGAGAGAGGAAGAATTATTTTCTAAATAGTTTAGAAAAAGAAATAATGATTAAAATAGTTTTAATCATTATTAAAGCATTATAGAAATGTGGGGTTAATATATATATATATATATACATAGATATATTATTAAAAACCCTAAAAGAGCCCTATAAATAGAATGAGATAGTTCATTCTAAGGCTCATCTTATTTTTGTGAAAAACCTAGAAAAGGAGCTAGCCTCCATCTCTCTCTCTCTCTCTCTCTCTCTCTCTCTCTCTCTCTCTCTCTCTCTCTCTCTCTCTCTCTCTCTCTCTAAAAGTCTTAGAGATTTTTTGAAGAATTCATCGAAGGAAAATTCTTGGTGGATACCGGTAGAGTGCTTCACACTCTGAGGAGCAACTGCTTGCAACCATCGATTTTAAAGCTTCGATTCGCAAGGTATGGTTACGATTCCCCTCGCTCTAGATTTTATATGTTTTTCTATATGTGCGATACATGGTTTTTACGGAATAATTGTTATATCACGCTTCCGCTAATCCATAAATTCCTTCAATATGAACAACTTTCTCCTTGTTCAGCTCTGTTGGAGTTTGCTTTGGAGATCATTTTCTTTATAGTAGAGCTCAGTTTCTTGTCCCTTTTTACCAGCAAGTCATAGATTGCATTGACAGCAAGAACTCTTTCCTTGTTGGCTTTAGAGTTGAGAATCATGTTTAACACCTTCAAAATTGCCCTTGACTCCATTGTTGAAGTGCCTCCTAAACTAATGTATGCACATCTCCTGCTACCACTTTTGGTGGTGCTTTCATTGTAGACACAAAATGGATTGGTGTAGACTTCTGGAAGTTTTTCTGAAATTAAATTCAGCATTTGAAGATGTGGGATCTCATTGAAGGCTGTACGGGTTGCCTTGATTTTGTTCTTCATCACAGTTAGCACCTTTGCTGGAAGACTCTGCAATAACTGCATGGTGATGAACATAGATATTCCAGTGCTCAAGTACACATCAATAGCCCACCTTCTTTCTTCATTGATCTTTACACATACACTGGTGATTTTCTCTTTAAGCAAAGTAGAGCAGTGATATAATCTTCCACTAGGCTCCTCCATAGCTCCTTCAACTATCTTGTAGAAGTCCTCATCATGATTCTTCAAAGTGCTTTCCCTGTAGTCAACCATCAAACCAATGGCATCTTCCTGGCTGAACTCTGTTCCTTCACTCCATGTGTTACCTGACAGGATGTATTCAGGCATTTTGTCTTTCTCTTTTCCCAGCCTATTCTGCTCCTCCTTTTCTCTCCATTGCTTCTCAAGAGCACTCTCCTTTGGCATTGGAGTTGGCTCTCTTATTGATATAGGAGGTAGTACTGGTCTCTTGGAAGGAACATTCCCTTGCATTGCTTCCAGGGCTTCTTTGAACATAAGAACTATTTCTCCAGCCATCTCATATTCAAAAAGATTTTCAGCTTCTTGCTCTTGCTCCCCCTTGCTTCCTGAACCTCCTTTTGCTCCCCTTTTTCTCTTTACAGATACTGTTTTCTTCTTAGCTGTAGGCTCCCCCTCATTCCTTGAAACATCCTTTAAGATAGGCTCCCCCTGAGCAACATCATGCTTGGGGACATCTACTGATTCTGATTGTTCCTTTCCTGATTCTGCCCTTTGTGATTCTGATCTTGCCCTTTTCTCCCCCTTAGGTAAGTTGGCAGCATCAAGACTTGCAGAAAGAACCTGAATGGTTGCCTGAAGACTGGAGAAGCCAGGAGCCACCATTGTAGACAGGCTGCTAATCTTGGATTCCATTGAGAGACACCTGTTCTCTAGAGCTTCCAACCTGAGTGTAGTAGAGGGGCCACCTGATCTTAACCTCCTTGGGGGTGAAGGAAAAGATGGGGGCTTGGAGGCTGTGGGGGTTCTCACACTCTCAGTGTTTTTCTGAGTGATCTCATCACTCCTTACAAAAGAACTCTCAAGTCCTAAGGCCTTTAAATATGGGGCTCCCTCAAGTTCACACTGGACATGCTCAAGTCCCTCACCTTTTGCCAGCTTATTTGGCTGCCTCTCATTTTTATGCTCACCTCCCTTTTTCTTTTATCTCTCTTTTCTTTTGCACACCTTCACTCATCCTAGATGCATGGGTATGAGCAGTACTTACATGCAATAAAACAGATGGTTTAGAATGTACCTTTAAGAACTGAGATAGTGGCACATCATCATCAGAGACATCTTCAACAATTACATCATCAAAAGCAGGCTGAGTAGAGGTGACAGGAACTTTGTCATGAATGTTACTGTCAGTTGGAACATTGACAGTAGGTTTCACTGCATCTTGGACAACATGTTTGGTTGTGACAGCAATGTCAACTGAGTCCTCGACAGCAGGGTCACCTGTGACAGAAACATTCTCAGAGTCTTTGACAGCAACCGAGGCTGTGACAACATCTTCCCTAAGGTAAGATGCTCCTTGGAGATTGAACAAGGTACTGGCTGTTTCACTTTCTAGCAGAGATGTACCTTGCTCTTTCTCAGTGTTTGAGGGAGTGGTGTCCATTACACTTTGAGAAATGGGTTCTTGTGGACCACTTGATGGGGGCTCATCCATGATTGGAGATGGATGATCAAAACCTGAAGGGTTGGGACTGTCCCCCTCTCTAGGTTGTAGAGAAGAAACAAATGAATGTGTAGAGAAGTAAGAAGGTGAAAGTGGAGAAGAGAATCATGGCTGCTCCACAGATGGAACTTGTGAAGCATCAATGAGGGAAGTGAAATCCTCACTGTGTCCTGACTCCAGGTGTGTTTCTGCAAGTGGAGGCTCCTCATGAGTTGGAACATGAGGTTGTGCATACTCTTTACAGGGTGCCTTGGGAGACAGGCCAATTTCAATAGATGTCCCTTGTTGAGAAGGCACATATAGGGAGGAGTTTAATTCCCTTGTTTCCTCTACAGTCTTTTGGGAGACTACAGGGTGGCTGACAGTGGTTTTGGTCCTCTTAGCTCTCTTCTTCTTAGGCTCAGGAGGAACCACTGTGGGTTATGGCTGACTACTTTCCTTATTTGCTGCACTAGGTGCAGGAACTCCCTCTTGACTCTCAACACTACCACCAACATCAGTCTCTAGGGGTCTTTTCCTGGTTTCCTGTAAGGCTTGTCTCTGTACTTTGGGAAGTCTAGAGAACCTAGGCTGAGTGTATGGAGTAGAATGAGGGTTAGCTGAATTGGGGTCTAGTCCAGCTTCATTCTCAACAGTGAAGGTGTCAAAACCAGAAGGCAATGGAAAATCAAGGTTGGTCACTTGATCAACCATGTGTTTGGTGAAACATAGTGGAATATGTGCATATAAGTTCAGTGAAGTGAGAGTTGTGTGTGTGTTCCTTTTCAGTACAGGGCACACCTCTAAACGAGGGGCATTCTCATCAAAATCACATAAAGAATTAATGCACAACATTACAAAGCGAGGATAGATGTGTACCTTCTTACCTATGGCCGCCTTGAGGTGTGCCATGAGTAGCTTTCCAACATCCACTTTATACCCATGAACGAGAGAATGAGTGAGATTTTTGATGTAGGTGGGAATTCAATTCCAGCCTGTGGTCTTGGTAGAGAACACTTTCACCATTGCATCAAACACCATGCTCCACTCCTTGCGGAGATACTTTCTGTCCATTTCACCAAAAGGGTACCATTTTGTTGTTCCCTCTTCAAGAATGGGTCCAGAATACCCAATTTTCAGGAAGAGCTTGTAAAGCATAATGTAACATAAGATGTAAAAGAGATAACTACAACTCAACAAAGGACAAGACATACAATAATATTATCAGAAGCACAGGAATCCAGAATCAAAGAAGAAAAGGTAAACTCAAAAAATCAAAATACGTTATGTATTCTTGAAGTCCGTAAACAGGTCACGGAAAGAAGTTCATGAAAATGTTCAAGCCTCAGTGACAACAAAAGAAACAAGACTTTCAAGACGACAGAAGTATGTGAATGATTTAGGGTTAAGTACCACGGGATTCCAGTGATTTAAATGAAGCAACCAGATCGACAAAGGACTTATCAGCATCACTGAATTGAAGACATAAAAGAAGATTTGATCAAGTGTTATTCATCTGTGAACCAGACCAGTTGCACTAGGTGACGACACTTAAAAAGATCAAGTTGTTTTATCGTCTCAGAAGAAATTGATACAGTCTATTACTTAAACACCAAGGAGCTCAGAAAGGTTTTCTAAAAGGAACAAGGACATAATGTGATTCGATGGTTTTTCATTTATGAAAAACTATCGAATGTGATTCTAAGGAATCAAAAGAAATTGACTTGATGGTTTTCTTCTTTTTGAAATAAAGAAAACCATTAAAGCTTTTCAAAGAAACTCATCAGAATCAATGAAAAAGGAATTTCCTTTTCGATAGTTTTCTTTAAAAACTATCGAATGGAAAATTTCTTTTAATCCATTCGATGGATTTCCAATTCGATAGTTTTCTAATTGGAGGAGCAGGTGGAAAAGTATTTGTTTGTCAGGTTGATTAGAAGATGGACGACCATGATTGTTTGTTCAATTTTGGTTCGATAGTTTTCTAAACCAAAGTCTACAATTACTAAGAGAGAGGCAGTGTCTTCCTCAGTCAGGTTCATTCACTACAGAAGCAATTACGGAGAGAGAGAGGAAAAGCCAGAGAGAAAATACTAAGAACATTAATTCTGCTGGAACTCTTTCATTGTATTGATTGTGAATAACCTAGAACTCATTGAAGCTGATCTACGGATTAGAAATTGTAGCACCCCTCGAGGTTTATATTTATAAAAAGATATATTCCCCGAAACTTGGTTTGGTTTGGTGTGTTTGATTTCGTTATAGAACTGAATGAATTATCCGCGAACGAAATTAAATTATTTGTGAGTATCGTATTCAACCCCCCCTTCTACGATACTTTGGACCTAACAGAGCTTCTTGAGGGTCTCATCACTAGCAAGCTCGGCATAATTCTTTCCTGGTTCGAGCACAATTCCCAAAGCTGCATTGATGCCCTGAGCATTGAGAGTGTAGTTGTGCGCCATGATTTTGAACCGAATGGAGGAGATGTCACCATCTTCTTGAGCAACAACAGTCTCCCAGAAATTTTCAATCATGCCTAGATCAAGAACAGGGGTTGAGGTAATTGCATACCCAAGATAGGACTTATTCATAAAATAAACAAGCCCTTTGAAACCCTCACCAGTATCACTAGGAGAGTAGATGCCAGCAAAGTTGGTTTGTGAAATTGATTGTTTGGGGGCCATTTTTGCTTGTTGAGAGAAGAAAGAGAGAAAAGAATGAATTGCTTGGAGAGAAGAGAAAAGAGAGTGTTGTGTTTGCTTTTTGAAAATAGTTGTATGTTTGATGAATTTAGAGGGAAGTTCAAGCGTTTTTAACTGACAAAGTGAAATCGTGTCTTAACCCAATTAACAATCACGTGGGTTATTGGCGGATTTCTCTCTCCTAGTGGAGGACGAGTGTCCAAAATTAACGGTCCACTACTTTGACAGTAACCTGTGCGCTCAAAACAACCGCGTCAGTAACTTTGGTGTGATGACAACATGTTTTGCGTGACAGAAACATTTCGCGCAAAACTTACTGTCATCGTTAAGTTCTCATATGACAGTATCTTTTAAAAATCATGACAGAAAGCTGTTTACTGCTGTCGAGAAGCTAACTGTCAAATAACCGTGACAACTACTTTTTTTTGATGATAGCAACCTTTGCAGGAAAATAACAACTTTCGAGACTTTGTATTGAAACTGTTATGATTAATAACTTAACTGAAGAGACACCAGTTAAACATATGCAATATTAATTACTGAATCATCATTCATTCATAACAACATTCAACCAGTTAAGCAATTAACAACTCAAAGAGCAAGCAGTAAGAAACTATAGAAGAAAAAGGATAAATTTTATTAATTGACAAGGGTTAAATTGCTACAATTGGTGAGATTAACTATTCATTACAGTCTTTCTTAACCAATTCTAGAACTTCTGCCCTAACTTCCTCTTCTGAGGTTCCTTCTTCCTTGAGGAGTGTTTGAAACTCCTTTTCCTCTTCTTGTACCTTAGCCTCCTCAGCGGCCTTAGCAACAATTTCTCTTTCTTCTTCCTCATCGAGGATATCTAACAGTTCATCGAACAAAGCTTCAACTTCTTCCTTATGGAGAGACTCACAACTGATTTTAGGCCTGTACTCGATTCCTACTTTGTTTTCCATTTTACCCTTTTATGAGTAATTCACTAATATGGCCTAAGGTTCATTTTATAGGCATACTAGGTAAAGAGAAGGTAAATGGTCAACTGTTTAGAATACCCATACAACTACCACAGATTGTAATTAAGTGATGTCTACCACTAATCCAACAATCAAAGCAAAACTGACCAATCAAGGAAATTCCTCGACCAATTTCAACAATAAAAACCATGCAAGTTAATGTCATACAGAATCTAACTCTCAAATAAAGGACTAGAACAAAATTCAATTTAACAAAGTCAAAGTAAACGTGCTGTCAAAAACGGATAAAGACATAAGTAGACAATAACTTTCTCATGACAGCAACTTGTTAGGGTTACTGTCACAAGCTTCATTTTAGCATCTAGAATGGAAAAAATAGTAAATTAACATACCAGATTCAGCATTCCCAATTCACTTACCAACCTGTTAAAGGTTGCTTCATCCAGTGGTTTTGTAAAGATGTCTGCAAGTTGCTTTTCTGTAGGGACATAGATCAACTTCACAGTTTCTCTTTCAACATGCTCTCTTATGAAATGATGTCTGATATCAATGTGCTTTGTTCTAGAGTGTTGAACAGGATTGTCTGAGATGACTATGGCACTAGTGTTGTCACAGTAGATAAGAATATTATTTAACACTAGACCATAATCCAACAGTTGATTCTTCATCCACAGAATTTGTGCACAGCAACTTCCAGCAGCAATGTATTCAGCTTCTGCAGTAGATGTGGAAACTGAATGTTGCTTCTTACTAAACCAGGACACCAATCTTCCACCAAGAAACTGACAGCTTCCTGTAGTACTCTTTCTGTCAATTCTACACCCAGCATAGTCTGAATCAGAATACCCCACTAGCTCAAATCCAGTATTTTTAGGATACCAAAGGCCTAGATTAGGAGTGCCCTTTAGATATCTAAAAATTCTCTTGATAGCTACTAAGTGTGACTCCTTTGGATCAGCCTGAAACCTTGTACAGAGACATTAAGCAAACATTATGTCAGATCTGCTAGCAGTTAGGTAGAGAAGAGATCCAACCATGCCTCTGTAAGCACTAGAGTCCACTTTCTTCCCTTTGGAGTCTAGATCCAAACTAGTTGAAGTGGAGATGGGAGTCTTGGCAGGTGATGAATCTTCTAGGTTGAACTTCTTGAGAAGTTCCTTGACATACTTTGCTTGACAAATGAAGATACCACCATCTTTTTGAAGAACTTGTAAACCAAGGAAGAATGACAGTTCTCCCATCATGCTAATCTCATATTTATTTCTCATTAGAGATGAAAACTTCTCACACAGCTTCTCATTTGATGAACCAAAGATGATATCATCAACATAGATTTGAACCAGAATTATGTCTTTTCCATGATGCTTGTAGAATAGAGTCTTATCTACTACACCTCTTGTAAACTGGTTTTCCAATAGAAAGGCTGAGAGGGTATCATACCAGGCTCTTGGAGCTTGTTTCAAACCATAAAGTGCCTTGAACAGCTTGTACACAAAATTATACATTTCAGCATCTTCAAAACCAGGTGGCTGTTCAACATACACTTCTTCTTCCAACTCTCCATTTAGAAAAGCACTTTTGACATCCATTTGGAACACCTTGAAGTTACAATGTGCAGCAAAGGCTAGAAAAATCCAGATAGCTTCAAGTCTGGCAACAGGTGCAAATGTCTCATCATAATCTATTCCTTCTTGTTGACAGTAACCTTTAGCTACTAGCCTTGCCTTGTTTCTAGTCACATTTCCATTTTCATCTAGTTTGTTTATGAAAACCCACTTTGTCTCAATAACTGATTTTCCTTTAGGTTTTGGAACCAATTTCCACACATTGTTCCTTTCAAACTGGTTGAGTTCCTCTTTAATATCAATCACCCAATCAGAATCTAACAATGCTTCATCAATTGCTTTTGGCTCCATTTGAGACAGAAAACAAGAAAACATGCTGTCAGCAGAAACATTATTCCTGGTCCTCACCCCAGAAGTAGGATCTCCAATAATTAGATCATCTGTGTGATCCTTGTTCCACCTTGTGGTTCTGGGCAAGCTTCTTGTTTGATTTAAAACAGTAGCCTCAGTTAGGGGAACTGATTCTTCACCAGGGCAATTGTCTCCACCATTTTCTTCAATGTCTCCAAAGTCACCATCATTTTGAACATTTCCCGAGATAGTCTGTGACTGGGCGGGAGTCTGATTAACATTATATTCAATGAAATCATCCTTTTCAGTTTCAACAGTTTGAGTGAATGTAGGTTCTTCATCAACAATTTCTTCTTCCTCCAAGTATCCTTGATTCTCAAACCTAAGAATCTGCATTTGACCTTCTTGATGCAGTCCAGGAAAATTAGTTTTATCAAATGTGACATTCACACTTTCATCTATGATTCTGTGTTCCAAAAGATAAACTCTGTAGGCAGTCCTTTCTAGAGCATACCCCATGAAAATACCTTCATAAGCTTTGGTGTCAAATTTCCCTTTCTTTTCATGGTTGTCTTTCATCATGAAACATTTGCTCCCAAACACATGAAAATACTTGACAGTAGGTTTCTTTTCATTGAGCAGATAGTAAGGAGTGTTCCCATGAGTCTTGTTGATCAAGGTTCTGTTCTGTGTATAACAAGCTGTGTTGATAGCTTCTGCCCAGAAGTATGTAGGTAACTTTGCATCATGAAGCATAGTTCTGGTAGCTTCAATGAGAGTCATGTTCTTCCTTTCTACAACTCCATTCTGCTGAGGTGTCCTTGCAGCAGAAAATTGTTGTACAATTCCTTCATCTTTACAGAAATTACCAAGAGTGGCATTTTTGAACTCAGTCCCATTGTCACTTCTCAACATCTAAACTTTGGCATATGGAGCTCTTTCAAGAACTCTTAAGTGATCAATGATGACTTGAGCAGCTTCATCTTTTTATTCTAGATACTTCACCCAAGTATACCTAGAATAATCATCCACCATAACTAATGCATATCTCTTCCTGGCTAATGATGGAACATTGACTGGTCCAAAAAGATCCATGTGAATTAGTTTGAGTGGTTCAGTGTTGGTGTTGACTTGCTTTGACATGTGCACAACTTTCTTCAGTTTTCCCATTTGACAATCCTCACACAGTCCTTCTTGACAGAATTCCTGTTGAGGTAGTCCTCTCACTAGTTCCTTCTTCATCAACATATTCATTGTCTTGAAGTTGAGGTGTGAGAGTTTCCTGTGCCAAAGCATACTGTCACCAACAGAAGCTTTACTGTAAAAACAGTAAATCTTGTCCTTCTTTGTTGAGCTCAGGTCAGCAACAAACAAGCTTCCTTTTCTTACCCCTTTCAAAGAGAGGCTTCCATCTTTCTTGTGATAGATGTTGCACACCATCATGTCAAAATCAACCTTGAATCCTCTGTCACTGAATTGACTGACACTGAGCAGGTTGTGCTTCAATCCATCCACAAGTGCAATATCATTAATGACAACATTTCCAATTTCCAAACAGCCATATCCCACTGTGTAACCCTTGCTGTTGTCTCCAAAGGTTATTATTGAGCCAACTTTCTCTACAAATTGTGATAGCAGGGCTTTATCACCAGTCATGTGTCTAGAGCAGCCACTGTCAATGATCCATATGACCTGCTCTTTATTATTACCCTGCAAAACAAATTGTGTTTAAGAGGCATATGGTACCCAATCCTTGTTGGGTCCAGTTACTTCAGTATCACAAGTATAATCAACATTTTCAACTTTAATCATCCCATCAGGAATCTTCTGTTGGACTCCTTTCTTCACCCACTTATCTTTAGAATTAGACTTGGTCTTCTTTTTAGTGGATGTAGCTTACTTACTGTTTCCAGTAGACTCAGAAGTCTCAACAGTTTGCATATAGAGACATTGTTCAGTAGATGAAATAGGCAAATTAAAGCAAGTACTCATGGCAGCTACTTTGCAAGGCATACAGTCAATGTTATTGAAGACTACATAGATCTATGCATAATGGGGGTTCTGTGTAAGTTGCCATCTATCATGGTCACATTGTCCTTGACCTCTTTTGGTTTCTTACAAACATGAGTTAAGTGATGTGAAGAGCCAAAATTATTGCATAGTTTTCTAGGAGCATTAGCATTGCCATTTCCTAACTTATCATTCCTGTTTCTAGACTTGTAGGTAATTGTGTCAACAGGATGTTCTGAAGTTACTGTCGAGCCTTTCTTGACAATACCTTTCACGCCTTCTGTCTTGACAGTAGGTTTGGAAGTCACTGTCTTTGAGGCTCTCTTGACAACATCTTTGGAAGCTACTGTCTTGCCATTATTGACAGCATCTTTAGAACATTCTGTCAGATTGTTTGGGAGAGTTACTGTCTTGGGGATTGTGACAACATCTTTTCCATCAACTGTTGTACTGTCAATACCTTCATCCTCATCATCAAGTTGTTGCTTGATGAGCATGGCTTCCTCATCAAACTCAAGTTCAGAAAGTTTGAAAATAGGTTTGTTGATCTTCTTGAGGATATGAGGCTTGACAGTAGCATCCGTTGAACAATCCTGACTTACAATTTCCTTACCAGGTCTTTTACCATACTCAAAACCTATCCCTACTTTTTGATCCTCTGTGTGTTTCTCATGATGATCCTGAAGTTGTTTGAATGAGTTTCTATAGGCTTTAATCTTGAATTCATTTTCACTAATTTTTTTCCTTAGAAACTCCTCAATTTCTTTAGCACAGACTAATTCATTTTTAAGTTTAGCATTCTCCTGTGTTAAGGATTCTAAACGACTGGTCTTCAACAAAAGCAAATCGTTTTCAGAAGTGAGTGTTTCCTTCAATTTAGTTAACCTAGCAATTTCTTCATTAGCTGCAGTTAAACTAGTGTGAACATTGAACATTTCTGGACTCAATTCCTCGACAGTTTGTTTGTATTCATCTTTAGACATATCAAGTAAGACAAGTGAGGGTACCTGACTTGGAGAGCTAGAGGTGGCCTCATCAGACTTAGCCATGAGGGCTAGATTCACATATTCCTCTTCCTCTTCATTATCAGAATCATCCCAGCACTTTCCTTCAGCCACATAGGCCTTTCCATGTCCTTTCTTGAAGTGTCCACTTGACCCTTAATCCATCCTCTGATTCTGCCTTGGTCTTCTGCACTCAGTAGCAAAATGACCAAGCTCATTGCAGTTGTAACACCTAAACTTGGATCTGTCCACCATCCCTGTTTTGTAACCACCCCTTGTGGCACCACCTTCAACCTTGGGAGAATTCCCTCTGCTGAACCTTGATGTTTGACCTTGAGGCTTAAACGGCTTGTTTCTCTTGAATCTTATGTTTTTAAATTTCTTAGCCATGTAAGCCATAGTTGGATTATCCATCTTCTTCATTTCTTCCAAGGAGTAGAAGTCTTCATCTTCAACATCAGTTATCTGCAATACAACTTTCTCCTCATCATCCACAACCTCTTCAATCTTAAGAGTAGGTACTGGAGCAGGTTGTGTGACTTGAGTTTCTTCACTAGGTTGAGTGATTCTTGGCACATGAGCCACAAGAGCACCTGACATATTAGCCATCTTTCCTCAGGATCCAGCTAGAATAGCTCTTTTCTGGAAAAACTCAAGCTCATATGATTTAAGCACACCATATAAAGTTTCAAGAGAAATATTGTTCAGATTTCTTCCTTCTCTTATGGCAGTGACTTTGTGCTCAAGATGCTCAGGAAGTGTGAGTAAGAACTTGACATTTAGCTCCTTCCTATCATAGTACTTGCCATGAATCTGTAGCTCAGTCATCAGTTTACTAAACCTTTCAAACATTGTTGTTAGGTCTTCTCTTGACTTTGCCATGAAAGCTTCGTACTGAGAGATAAGAATTTGTCTTTGATTGTCTTTCACTTCTTCACTTCATTCACATAGCAGCTCGATCTTATTCCACATATCTTTGGCTGATGAGCACCCAATGACATTCCCATGCATGGCTTTGTCCAAAGTGAGAGCATCCAGTAAGATGAGTTGCAAGTAATCATCCCAGGACACCTTCTCTTTTTCTGGCTCCAGAAACTCTAAAGGTAATTTGTTGACCCAGTAGGCTGGAATAAGAACACCGTCCACAGTTGAGGCTTCAATTTCTTTTCGTGGAACAAATGGACCATTTTGGAAGATACCCAAGTATAAAGGTTTTGCAGCTTTGATGAACAACGGGATTTTTCTTTTCCATACGTTGTAGTTCTCCTTATCAAATGCTGGAATCTTTATGTTACTCGACTTCTGCATACTTGTCATGATCTTCAGATTAGTAGAACAATCTGTACGCTCTGATACCAGTTGTTGGTCCTTGACTATTGCAGAAGGGGGGGGGGGGTTGAATGCAATACTGATAAATCTTAATCTACGTTTCAACAACAAAAACTAAGATTAACGTTTATCAGTTTATGGAATTGAAAACACAAGTAGACACACAATTAATTCTCACAAAATAAATGTTTTATTTATTTTGCAATGGGTTGCTACAACCTCAAGAAAATGTTTGTTTTCTTGAGCTTCAGTTTCTCGAGTGATTACAAAGAATGGATTGAGAGATAGTCTAAGTAGACTGATCCTATCACTATCAACACGGGTCTTGTGAAGCTGCTGTCATTTTCATGTGGCAGCTTCTTACAAATTGCCTACCCGTGATTCTGTTAGATATAATTGCTGACGTTTGTTCATCAGTGTTTAAGCAACAGGTGATAATCAGAGTTTACATTGAAGCCAGTCAGAGTTTGTTAAAGTCCGACGTGGTGATAGTTGAATTAGCTGTCGGTGCTGAATTGAATATTCTAGAAGCAATATATTCTGAAGATGGAAAGAAGCAGAATATACTGATACAGCTAAGGAAACGGAATAGAAGATAAGAAGCAATCCTTAATTGATAATAATTGTATAGCTAATTTATAGGAGTATCAATTAGATAAGGATTGTGTAACTGTGTACTATATAAACACAGATAGGTTATCCCTAGAAGGGATGTGATTATTGAAAACATTATTCTTGTAACCTAGTAGCTCTTTGTGATTCATTAACATCACTAAGAGAGAATTATTGAATATAATTCAGTTTGTTGATTTACAAACTTGTGTTCTTGATTGTTATTCTAATACATACTTGATTATATATTGTGTATTCTACCTAACAGATTCTTTCCTAAATTGCTATACAAAGAACTTATCAATACAGAACAAAGCAATCTAGAAACATTCTATATTCAGCTAACACAATTCAGTAGATGTAGATTTGTCATACTCTGGAATTGGTGAGCTTTGTCATGTGATCTCTCAAGCTTCGGTCGTAGTCTTGCAGACCTGTTGCAGTGTTGGGATGCTGCAACACGCCTGTTTCTTGAACATCCAAACTGTCACAAGTTTGACTGGGTTGTTCCCTAATACAAATGTTATCCCTTCATGACAGTATCCTGATGGCTAAGCTTGCTGTCACAATAATGTGCTTTTGGTGACAGTAAGAAATTTCCGCAAAAGGTGTTGTCAGGATTTCCAAGCTTGCTGTCAGGTTACAGTAAAGTTGCTGTCCGAGGGCTTCCGCTAATGTTGCTGTCAGAGTGAATGTACTATCATGACTTGCAACATGTTGTCATCTTGTAACCTTACTGTCAATGTTGTGACAGTAATCTTTATTCTTGTTGTCCATCTTGAGTACTTCTTGAGGCTTGAATAAATAAATGAACTTCTACCAAGATGTACTAGAATCTTATTTGTAATAAACAAAAACAGTTACAAAGACATACTCCGGCTGTGACAGTATGTTCATACTTAATAAAATTAAGTATTTAAGATATCTAGTTAAATTGTCTCATAGCTATCACCCATAGATCCTAACAATATGGTTAAACATTATGAACTCGATTGTGTCAATAATGTGTTCGATGAAAGTCCTCAACCAAAATCGGGTAGCTTGTTGGGTGTGAAAGATAGCAAAATGTTTGATTATGCTAATTTGGAAAATTTTGTGGAAGATTTGAAAGGTGTGGAGATAGTTGGAGAAGAGACTAAGATATTGAGTTCTGAAAATTGTATGTCTACGGTTTGTGATAAAATTGATATGATTAAAGAAGACGACAAAGACAAGAATGTAGAAGAAAGCTTTGAGAATGTCTATAAATATGAAAACGATGATGATGTTGACCTACAAGTTAAAGATGTGCAGAAACTATCCTTGAACACTAAAAGATCGGTAGATGAACTAGTCATAGTTTGATTCAGACATTATGCAATGTGAGTCCCCATACTTTTGAGATTCTGGTAGATTGTCAATATCATGATAACTTTAATTTGAGGGATATGATTAATTAAATCAAAATTAAGTTGCCTCCGCTAATATATGTAGCACCATATAATCTTGTTTGGAATAATTCATTGGTTGGTGCCAACGTTAGTGAAAACTATGTGATTGACATTATTAGTTTGAAGTACAATGATACTTCAGTTTTTGATAATTTTGGTGTGGATTCATGTGCATTTGTAATGTATAGACCATATCAGCTTGATTTGAATATATGTCAGAAAAGTAGGGAGAAGACAGCTGAGTTCGTGAATGATGGTATGGTTTATGTTGTGTATCCGTTGGAAGATAAGATTGTCTTAGAGCACTCGTATGAATGCGTAGTGTATCTTAGTATAACACATGAGCTCTTTGATGTCGATTCTAAATTTGTGCTTTGCAATGGTTAATCGTGGTTGGTTTGGACTAATTCTTATGGTGCCTTCATGCTTAAAAGTTTTTTCAAAGGAGAAAGTTAAGTATAAAATTCTAGCAAGGCCTTTCACTATAAAAATACCACCATGAAGAGATAAACATCGATCATATGCAGTTCCTCTTTTATTTTAGATGAGAACTCGGGGCCGAGTTCTTTTGAAGTGAAGAGACTGATGTAGGAGGATTTTTCGGTCTAATCGAGGCCCATGACTCGCGAGAAGACAACAACAAAATAAAGGCATGGGCACGCTGTTGAGGATGCTTGATGACATGAACACGATGTTGATTGACATGATCATGCCAAATTGGGAAATCTTAGCAGGCGCTTCAAACGAGATAATAGAGAGATTGTGCATGCTCACACCTAAAGTTGCATGATCACGCTTTTTTTAATTATTATTTAATTTTAATTAGGATTTGTTTTATTTTGTTTTTAGGATTTATTACTCCTATATAAACAACACTATCATTTCACAACAAATAATTTTTGATTGAAATTAAAACCCTAGAGATTTTTCTATTCTTTCTTGTGAATTCAAGAAACTCCTTGTAGATCCAAGAAATACCTTGTGAATTCAAGGTTTTTAAGAATTTCTCATGTAAGGGTCCTTGTAAGGATTGTCGCTTGCTTTTCCTTGACTTCCGTGCCGCGTCGCGATTGGTACACATCAACATGCAGTAAATTTGCAGACTTACAAGAATTGGACCGTTGTATATATATAATGCAATCATCATTTTGATGAGCTGGATAAATCAAACTACAGTATATATTCTCCTCCTTTTTGGTAGCCATGTCTCCGGATTAACCCCCGATCTTGCAGATATTTCGATTCCAGCCAACTAACCAGTCATATACATTACAATACAACTGAAAACAATAAGGTTCAACTCAAGCGCAACCTTAGAAAAAGAAAATCACAATTAAAAGTAAGAAAGAAAACAAAAAGAGTGGCTGGAAAATATAAATTAGGTAGGCTATGGTTGATCATAAATATCAGTGGTTGTAGAATTAGAAAGAGCTTGTAAAACATTAAGTTGCAACCTCAACTGCAATATGTAATCGGCTGTCATTTGAAAAAGTTGATCATTGGACGACGATCTTTTTCCTCCCGGTATTAGCTTCTGCAGTTTCTTCACCTTCATACGAACTGATCCACTCGAATTGCATGACGACGAAGAAGAAGAACACTTCATTTTTCTCCTTCTAGCAATGTTGTATTTTGTTGGTGCTTTAGTACTCATTTTTTCTGATATGCTCATACTTTGTCAAGTATTAAAAACAAACTGGATTTTTGTGTGTATTTGTGTGTTGAAGCAAATTATGTGGAGCTAGAGAAAGAGGGTTGGAATGTATATACAACAAGTATGTTACGCTGAGAGGAAATGAAATGAGGAAGAGTCATATGTGCGTGTATTTATACAAACAACTCGGGCAGTATATTTTAACCTTTGAACCAAAATTTTATACTACATGCATGTTTATTCTTATAATTATACCCCGTTAACCTGTCTAATCCTGGATCCATTTAATTTTAAAAGGAGGGTCAATCGCATCAATGATCTCGTACACATCTCAATTCTCACCATTTCGGTTACTAGAATTATTACTCATAAAAAGATTTTTTAAAAATCACCCATAAATTCCTAATTTATCGTTAGAAAATATTTGACGATTCAATTTCTAAAATTCGATTTATCGCTATGAATTGTTTTGAAATGATATATTTTATTATATAAAGCTAATATATTAAATATTATTAAAATATTAAAATATATTCAATTTTTATTCCGATTCATTTCCGATTTAACATTCCGATAATTCCTGATTTCTGATAAATGGCTGATTAATACTTCAATCAATTTATTTTAATTTCTGAAATCTATAACCATCCTCATAATTAGACCTGGCAAAATGGGTCCAGATCCGAAAAACCGAACCGAAATTTATAGAACCGAATCCGATTTTGTATCCGAATTAGTTAAACCGATAATAATCCGAAAACCGATTTGAACCGATCCGAAAATTATCCGAATCGAAAATTTAACCGAAAATTATCCGATCCGATTATGATCCGAACCGATCATAACCGAATAATAAATTATCCGAACCGAATATGATTCGAAATACGAGATCCGATTTAAATTCGAACTAAAAAAAATGGTGAATTCAGTTTTACTTGAGTTATGATATTTACAGATCATAATCCACATATATTAGACCACATTTATAAGCAAAATTCATAATTATAATAATTTCATGTCAAAAATATCTATGATATTTAATCAATACTTTTGAAAAAGTACTTTATTTTATATAAAAAAATATAAATATTTAAAAATAAGATATTTTTAAAGTCTTACAAATTAAAAAAATGAATGAGTAATGATCCGAAAAGATCCGAACCGAATTTGATCCGAACCAAATTCATCCGATTTTAATCCAAATTTCATCCGATTTTAATCCGAATTAGACCCGAACCGAATTAAATCCGACCCGATCCGAACTATACCAAAAATATATCATAACCGAACATTAATCCGATCCGAGATTGATCCGATCCGAAACCGAACCGATTATCCGATTTGCCAGGTCTACTCATAATACTCATTAGATATATAACACGTGTACTTAACTATACGCCAGACGTAGATAGATCATGTGAGCCGAGCCGTGTGGGCTTGAAGAGTGAAAAGCTATGTGGGGGAATGAAGAATTGATAGCTCTGTCCTTTAGCGAAAAGAAGGCCCAATTGGCCCAATCCAGTTAAAGCCTAGCTACCAACGACCACTGAACGTGCCTGACAGCTCTTCCCCCGCGCTCACCACCCACCAATTAATTGAAACTGCCTACGTCATGCATTATCAACACTAAACTTTTCAATCGAAGTACATCCAAAACTTACGCAAAATATTTGTGCAGTAAATTCTAGAAAAATGGCAGAGAATCCAAAATTTGAACAAAATATTTATGTATAATTTATTTAATTGATAATTTTTTTAAATAAAAATATGAGACATTTCGTGTACATGTGTCATTTTAATCATTTGAGATATTTTTGGGATATATGTTTGCGTTCCTAACATTATTTTTAAATTCTAAGAATGATCACTTATTATAGGGTAGATATTTCAATAAAATTGAGGATTAGAATCAACTTATGAATGATATTAACAAAAAAAATACAAAGCTGAGAAGTAGTGATATTTGAGGTCATATTCGAAATTAAATTTAATTAGAATTAGATTTGTCAAAAAAAAAATATGATTAGAATTGGTGAACATTGACCGAACATATTATTAAATTCATACAAATTTGATTTAGTATAGCTCAATAATCAAAGACTTTTTGATCTAGTTGTACCATATTCTATCATGATTTGCACTCATCATTTTAATTGTTTTATAATTTATAACTATGATTTGTACATTTATAATTGTCTTAACTCTCGTATGGATCGGATAAAATGATTGGCTAAAATAATATAAAATAATGTCTAGCTAAAATTTGCTGAAAATGTAAGGTAACGTGGTTCACTATAATGATTAAATTTATATGTACAATTTTGTTGAGTTCGACAAATTTGATCAATATGAGGAGGTCGATTATAATTTTATCTAAGAGTTTTGCATGGTTAAAGATTCACAATTTATAAAAATTATGTATAAAATGAGCTATATAAGAGTTTTTTTTTTGTTAAGGGTTTCTCGATCTCATCAGGGATATTCTAATAGTTTAAGCTGCATGTTTGCATGCATGTTCACAAAGAGGATTATTTTTACATTATTCTTATAAAAAACACTAAGTTATACTAAAATAAATTTGAATATATAAATTAAATATATTATAGTAATTTACAAACCTATCATCACAAATTTATTCAAAAATGCTAACAATTTGATAGGTATTAGTTGCAAACCTGTCTTTATAAAAACTCGACTAATCGAAGTGGATGTTATAACCATATGCTTACAAGAATTGAAAATACACATATTTCGTCGTTACAGATATAGCGATATGAAAAGGGCAAATAAACGAATTCACCAGACAACCAAAGTATGGGTGAACCAGAGATATTACAGGCCCGCCAAGATATAACGGAGAAAGTCAACAAACACAAAACAAAAGCAGTTTATAATCTTTTTATCAGTGAATACAAAAATAAGGAAGAAATAATTTAGTTGAATGAAGGAGCTCAAGACAAAGAAGCCAGCTTGAACTAAGATGAACATACTGTCAGGTTTCACATTAGTAGTCAACTTGAAAGTTTTGCAGACAAAAAGATAAATATTTTATATGAAAAAAGATTTTTAAGGTCCCCTATTCCCTGCCTCACAAACTTCCAGTGATCACGGGAACATCAAGAGAATAACAGCCCCATGCCATGTGAAGCTCTCACCATGACTTTGACATTTCTCATATGTATGTATGTATATACAAATTCATATATGTGTTTGTAATTGTGTGTCCGTGTGCATGCGTCTGTATGCTGTATCAAATAGATATGCTAGCTGGTCGACATCTGATACAACTCAAACGTTACATACATATAAATTAATAGCTGTTTTTCTTGTAATGCAATCGAAAGCGTTTGTGTCAAATTGAAATCCATTATTATCAATATTGTTGATTCTGAAGTAATTTAAGATACAGAATTTTTCTTTTTATAAATTTTAATGGGGGGTAATTGAACACATGGTCACTGCATTGGCTAGGCTCCTGAGTCCTGACTGCAAGGTTATTGCTGGAATAATATAATATTCTGTTAAGACCTGTAGGAAATGTAAACCGACTATGCTTATATTTTTTTTATCTCTAGCTGCTGGTCTTTTCAGTTCTCTTCTTACTTTATTTATTATTAAATTGATTTCAATCCTTTGATTTTCTCTTCTTTATTGTCGTTAATGATAGCCGATAGGTTACTAAAAAGTTGATTATGATTTGTACATATATGTCTTCTGGGAATACATAAAAAATAAATTCGCATCCCCTTTCACTCTTGAGGCCCTGGGCATTAATTAGTTTATTAAACTCCTCTTCTTTAGCTGTGAGTGCACGTTATTGGAGAAAGCTGTATTAACCTTGGAAGCGATCACCATTTAGACTTGCACCTTTGAGTTTGCTGAATTCGCTTTTAAAGCAGTGGTTTATAAAGAAAACAATAAAGCCATTGATGAACAACTTTGAGGCACTCCATTTTCTGTTACAAGTCTCAAGTTTACATCTATCAATCTTATTTCTGGAAATGAAAGAATCTCACGTTTATAGCTCACACACCTCTAACAAAATCCTAACAAAACTGTTATGTGGAAATTACTATTTTGTCCTTGACTATTAATACTATTGACATGAATACCCTTTAACTTTGTGTAGTAGTGTGTTGAGCGAGTGTGCTGAGCTGACCATCATTTTCTTTACTCCCTCTCAAGCTGTGTGTTGTGTGTTGCCAGAAGTAACACCAAACTTGGTGATCAGATACTGATGTTGCTTAGCAGACAGCTGCTTTGTGAAAACATTTGCAACTTGAGCATATGTTGGAACATGGCGAGGAATAACCGTACCAGCAGCCACCTTGTCTCGTATAAAATGACAATCGATCTCCACATGCTTTGTACGTTCATGCAAAACAGGGTTTGTTGCTATTGCTAATGCTGCTTGATTATCAAAGTTGAGAACAGTATGAGGGAGATTCTGAAGTCCCATGTCAGTAAGCAATGTATAAAGCCAAGTGATTTCACAACTAGCTAACGCCATAGCTCGATACTTCGCCTCAACACTTGATCTTGCAACCACAGATTGCTTTTTCGACTTCCATGAAATAGGAGACTGTCTGTTAGGTCCAAAGTATCGTGGAGGAGGAGGAGGAGGAGGAGGAGGAGGGGCGGGGCGGGGGGGGGGGGGGGGGGTTGAATACGATACTCACAAATAATTTAATTTCGTTCGCGGATAATTCATTCAGTTCTATAACGAAATCAAACACACCAAACCAAACCAAGATTCGGGGAATATATCTTTTTATAAATATAAACCTCGAGGGGTGCTACAATTTCTAATCCGTAGATTAGCTTCAATGAGTTCTAGGTTATTCACAATCAATACAATGATAGAGTTCCAGCAGAATTAATGTTCTTAGTATTTTCTCTCTGGCTTTTCCTCTCTCTCCGTAATTGCTTCTGTAGTGAATGAACCTGACTGAAGAAGACACACTTCCTCTGTTGTAATTGTAGACTTTGATTTTGAAAACCATCGAACCAAACTTGTAAAAACAATCTTGGCCGTTGGATCTTCATCAACTTGAAAAACAAAGAATACTTTTCACCTGCTCCCTATTTAAAAACCATCGAATGGTTTAAATCAATTTACCACTCGATAGTTTTTAATTCAAAACTATCGAGTGCCAAATTGATTTACTTTGTTTTAAATTGAATTACCTTTAACACCATTCGATAGTTTTCTGAAATGAAAAACTATCGAATTCTTTTTCTTGTATTTTGTCCTTTAGTAATTACTCCTGAGCTCCTTGGTGTTTTAAGTAATAGACTGTATCAATATCTTCTGAGACGATAAAACAACTTGATCTTTGTAGTGTCGTCAACTAGTGCAACTGGTCTGGTTCACAGATGAATAACACTTGATCAATTCTTCTTCTACGTCTTCAATTCAATGCTGCTGATAAGTCCTTTGTCGTTCTGGTTGCTTCGATTAAATCACTGGAATCCCGTGGTACTTAACCCTAAATCATTCACATACTTCTGTCATCTTGAAAGTCTTGTTACTTTTGCTGTCACTGAGTCTTGAACATTTTTCATGAACTTCTTTCCGTGACCTATTTACGGACTTCAAGAATATATAACGTATTTTGATTTTTGAGTTTACCTTTTCTTCTTTGATTCTGGATTCCTGTGCTTCTGTTAATATTATTGTCTGTCTTGTCCTTTGTTGAGTTGTAGTTATCTCTTTTACATCTTATGTTACATTATGTTTTACACTATCCCAACATTATACAAAAACCCGAGGTAGATCGTCTGGAATATGAACACCCAGCCCAATCAGAATCACAGTAGGCTGTGAGTTGAGCAGCTGACCGACTAGCTAGAAAATTCCCAGACCAGGATTTCCTGCTAAGTACCTCAACAAACATTTTGCTGCTTGCATATGATCCGTAGTTGGTTTTTGCATGTATTGAGCAAGTATATGAACATCATACACTATGTCAGGACGCATAATAGTAAGATATATGTTATTCCCAGAACAATGCAACCTAGATTGTAGAAAGGGGGGGGGGGGTTGAATACAATCTAGTTAATTTTACAAAACTTTTTAAAACCTTTTACAGTATGAATATATGAGTTGGTAAATTAACTAAGAATTGAAACAAGCCATGAACATAAATGAATTCTTCGAGTTAAAAAGACATGCAAGAGACAAGCAAACTTTTTAAACTTTTCAGGTGGGTTTCTCGGAAAAAGCCCACTTGAGGTGTATATTGAAGAATTCTCTGGTTTTGTTTTTCAACAAACTCCAGCTGCTTACACAGATGATGGAAGAGAGCCTAAGTGTTTTTACATTCGGCTTTGTGCTCTCTCCACATGTATTTCTATGCTACTCCACACAGTCTTATATACATCGACTGTGTGTTAGAAACAAAACCTACAACATAATAAAATATTACATTTGTTTTTGTTCTGCTTGTTCACATGCTCGTCTCAGAAACTATCCTATTCGGGAAATGCCTTGGCTGACATAAAAGATAAACTTGTATAATCCCAAATGGTGCTTTTTGATTGAGTGTGCTGCTCTCTTCAAAAATTACCAAGTTCATGCAATTGACCTAGCTTCCAAGCCCATGTGACATCTGCATGAAAGAGACCTCTCCTTGGTTACCCGACTGTCAAGTCACTATCAGCTGAGATAAGTGAACTTGTAGTATTCAAATAGGTCTTCATGCTTGTCAAGCCTTTCCTTTGTGTCCAGTTAGAAGTTAAACTTCTAGGTAGCTGCCTTAACTCTTATTTATCCATCGAGACATAAGAGACAATAGATGACTTCACATTTCATTTGTAGGAATTTGAGCCTTCGAATATTTACAATTTTGACTCCCTATTCCATACATCTTTTGCGTCGTTATCCAGCATCTTTTAGTCACAGGTGTGTAATGATGATCTCTGAGACTGTCCTTCATTCAACCTGCTAAATAAAGGAAACCTTCAAAAGATTCCGTTACATAGATTTGTTTTCCATGTTTAATGAGATGAACATCAGTAGGCATATTAATTCCATATCCGTAGACTACCATTTTACGTCAGGTATCAGTAGAAAGGTAATCTCAAAATATAATATTCCATAACTGTATCCATAGATTAGACATGACATTCTTGATTGCATCCATAGATAGACCATGACCTCCTTCACCGCATCCATAGATAAAACATGACATCCTTAGCTGTTTCCGATGATCAACTTCCTTCAGCTTTTATCCGTAGATATGATGTCCCCAGCTTTTATCCGTAGATTAGATAAGATGTTCCTAGCTTTTATCCGTTAATGAGATAAGATGTTCTCAGCTACTATTCGTTGATGGCATATGATGTTTTCAGCTTGTATCCGTAGATGAAATAAGATTCCATAGCATGATCCGTAGAAAGGATACTATTAGCTTCATCTTTAGATAAAACACCTTGTCATCTTTATTGATTCACCATTACTGAGTTGATTAGGCAGACTTACCACTGCAACACTTGGTGCTTGATTAGACGTCCGTTGGCTTGCTTCTGAATTGCTTCCTAACTTGATGACAAAATATCCTCCAATCATTTGGTGTGGCTTTTAGACCTTGGATAGATAAAATGCCTTCTAGTTAGCTTCCTGATTTATCAGCTTCTGAGAACTAGCTTTCTGACAATCAGCTTCAGTGTCAAAATCAAATTCTTGTCTTGAGCATTTTGTTATCATCATTCCAAATCGGTCAACCCTAACAATATATAAGCTTCCCCAATAGTTTCTAATATGACTGAATATCTTGCAAATACTCTCCTTTGTATGGTGCAAGAGACTGTTTAGTCTCCAGTGGCATCTTACTCGGTTTGACCCCAACCATATGATACTCTTGCAGTAGATCCAGTACACATTTCTTTTGGGAGACAAAGAAGCCATTAATAGACCTGTTGATTTCTAAACCCAAAAAATATCTAACCTCACCCAGGTCCTTCATATGAAAGTGTGTTGGCAGCATTGACTTAAGCCAATTCATACCAGACACAGAATTCCCAACTATTAACAGATCATCAACATATACCAGTGTAACTGTAATAATATATGAAGTGACCTTTGTGAACAAACTATAGTCAGCCTTTGATTGCTCAAATCCATTGTCTTTCAGAGTGGTTGATAGCTTACTGAACCAGCACCGTGGTGCTTGTTTGAGCCCATATAAACTCTTAATCAACTTGCATACTAACCTGGTATTTGAATATGAAGAAAAATCAGAATGCACCCCCTGAGCTGTATCCCCAATTCTACTACCCCAACCTGTATAGCCTTGAGGAAAAAACATATAGACCTCTTCTTGCAAATCACCATGCAAGAAGGCATTGGTCATATCCATTTGCAAAGTATGCCAATTCTGCATTGCAGTCACAGCTAACAAAGTTCGAACAATAGCCATTTTTGCAACTGATGCAAACGTTTCTCCATAATCAACACCATGCTTTTGTCTACACCCCAAAATCACCAATCTGCTCTTAAATCTATCTATAGAACCATTAGCTTTGTACTTAGTTTTATAAAACCATTTGCAGTCAATTGCTTGTTTACCTGGTGGAAGTGAGGTCATTATCCAAGTTCCATTTCTCTCCAAAGCATCAATCTCCACATTCATAGCATCAATCCAATGTTTATACTTTACTGCCTGTTTGTAAGAAGTAGGGTCTGCATTAGTTGTAACTGATGTTAAGAAACAACTGAAAATTGGTTCTATGATTTGATCTACAACAGAAGAAATATTCCGAGCCTCTGAGGTAACTAGATTTGATGTATAAGATGTCATCCATGCAGGTGGTTTTTTGAACCTATTAGACCTCCAGACCTGTCCATATGAATCAAATTGTTGTTGTTGTTGTGTCTCTGTAGCTATGGAATCAGTATTAGGATTAGAATCATGCTCAGTAGTAGAAGTAGACTCATGATCATGGGAACTTTGGACATCATTTCATGTCTCTGTTGATGTCAGCAACATATCAAAATCATCACTTAAATGAGAAACAATATGTGCAGGCATTGTAACTGGTAAAGGCTGGAGATATGAAGAATTAGATGATGTATTGAAATGAAACACTGTTTCCTTGAACAGAACATCCCTGGACACACACATTTCCCTAGTGACAATATTAAGTAGCCTGTACCCTTTTTGAGATGGAGGATATCCTATGAATGCACAAGGAATTCCTCTGTACTCAAATTTATCAGAAACATTAGTATTAGCAGCAAAAGCTAAACATCCAAAGACTCTCATATCTTCATATGCTGGCACCTGTTTATATAACATTTCATATGGAGATTTGTTCTCCAAAACTGAAGAAGGAAGTCTGTTCATTATATACACAGATGTCAAGACACATTCTCCCCAATGCATTATATCCAAACCAGATTGATATTTTAAGGCCCTTGTAATTTCCAAAATATACCTATGTCTCCTCTCTACTCTTGTATTTTGCTGAGGCTTATAAGGACAAGAGGTTTGATGCAAAATTCCAGTACTTGCATATAACTCATTGTTTACTTTATCCTTAAATTCTAGAGCATTATCAGTTCTCAGAATTTTGATACCAACATTAAAGTGTGTAAGCACATAAGCATGAAAGGACTTGAAACTGACTTGTATTGTAAAAGATAAATCCACACCATTCTTGAGTAATCATCAACAATCGTTAGGAAGTACCTATACTTGTTTTTGGTAGCCACTTTGTAAGGCCCCTACATGTCCACATGAACCAAATCAAAAGCTTTGTTAGCATGAGATATACTCAGTTGAAGAGGCAGCTTGGTAAACCTTGCTAGAGGACAAGTAAGACAAACCAAAGTAGGCACATTTTGAACTTGATCTTTAACCTGTGGAATAGATAGAATTTTTGCCTGGGGTGCATAACCAAGTCTGTTATGCCATATTTCATTATCATTCTTAGATTCTCCAACCATACTGGCATTACATTGTGTAAGAGAGTCTTCCAAATAATACAATCATCTCTTCAGAATACCCATACCTCTGATCTCCTTGGTGTCATTTTTCAAGATCAATCATTTGTCTGGATGAAATAAAACTTGACAACCATTATCCTGAGCCAACTTATGCACTGATAACAAATTATGATTAAATTCAGGCACACACAGTACACCAAATAGACAAAGACCATTCTCCAGTTGAACATCTCCAATATGAGAAATAACTGCAGTATATCCATTTGGTAACTTTATAGTTAGCCTAGAAGATGCTACTGTAACATTCCTTAATACCTCCAGATTTGAAGTCATGTGATCTGTAGCACCAGAATCCATGATCCAATTTAACTCAGCATATTTCTTATCATTAACCACTGCCATTCCCGAAAAAGGACTGTCTAATTCATCATTTTCATGGTTTTTCAGATTTGTAGGCAATAATTTAAGTAACTGTTCCAGTTGCTTAGTTGACAGGGTGACTTGTTCATTATCAGAATTCTCATGAACAGATACAAAATTCACAATTTTTTCACTAGAACCAAAGTTACTCCCATTCCTATTGGATTGCCATCTGCCAGTACCAATATTCTTATTGTTTTGAGCATTTAAAGGTCTCTTATACTTGCTATGCCATTTAGGATAACCAATTATACTCCAATAATTTGCCTTATTATGTCCCCTTCCTCCACATTCAGGACATCTTTCGACATTGTTTTGAGAAATTTTACTATACATAGCCATAATCTCAGTTCCAGTATTAGCCTTAACATTCTCTCTTTGTGATTTTTCTTGTTGAATCACTGAACATGCTACTTCTACAGTTGGCAATGGTTGTAGCATCAGTATCTGGCTTCTTTGAGATGCATATTCTTCATCTAAACTGTTAAGAAACTGAAATAGCCTAGACTCTTGTTTACACATCTCTATAGCCTTTTGATACACTACAATTTCATCAGTAATTGCAGTAATTGCAGGTATTACATTCATATCTTTCAATTCTTCCCATAAACTACTGATAGCAATATAGTATTCAACCAATGATAAGCCGTTTTGCTTTATACTAAACAGATCTTTATTAATCTTGTACTTTCTTGAGCCATTTATGACTTGAAACCGACTCGCTGAATTAACAAATAGTATCAACTTCTTAATTGAATCAGAAACATTATTATGGAGCCAAGAAATTACCATTGTATTACAGGTGTCCCACTGTATAGCTTCAGTTGGATCAGTTACGCTTCTTATTTCTGTTCCGGTTACAAACCCTAGCTTTCGCTTTGAAGCTAATTGTATTTCCATCGATCTCTTCCAAGTTCGATAATCACATGCACCTTGTAGTTTAGTAACACTAATCGATGTAGGTCCATCACTTGGATGAAGAAACAAAGGATTCTGCAGATCTGTAAACGAGAATCTGCTGCTCGACGCCATTGATAACAGCTTCAAGCTCACAACACACGTATACGTATGAATATGAAGATGACGACCTTCGTAAACTCCTACAAGACTCGACTATGAAGTTTCAAAACTCAATGACAAGCTCTGATACCATAAAGAAAACAATAAAGCCATTGATGAACAACTTTGAGGCACTCCATTTTCTGTTACAAGTCTCAAGTTTACATCTATCAATCTTATTTCTGAAAATGAAAGAATCTCACGTTTATAGCTCACACACCTCTAACAGAATCCTAACAAACTGTTATGTGGAAATTACTATTTTTTCCTTGACTATTAATACTATTGACATGAATACCCTTGAACTTTGTGTAGTAGTGTGTTGTAAGGAGAATTTGGTACAACAGTGTGTTGGAGGTTTATGGAAAGTGGTGGTTGGACTTGTATGATGACTCCTCAGAAAATTGAATAGAGAATGGGTTCTTTCTCATGCTCTTTGCCGTGTGTCAATTGTGTATCATACAAGGTGCCTACGTACCCCTTTATATAAGGATCAAGCCTCACGTTGTTCTTGGAAAACAAATCATTGGATAAGCCCATTCAGTCCAAGCCCACAAATAGTCAAGGTTCATGTTCCCATAAATAGTTCAAGGTTTATCAATCCACCTCACGTTCCCATAAATAGTTCAAGGTTTATCAATCCTCATCACATTCCCATAAATAGTCCGATTTTTACACGTTTTTCTACAATCTCGCGGCATCTCCGCATTTCTTTCCATGATTGCAAGTTTGTCCCATGTCAACCAAGAAACATCCATTCCATAAATAGGAATTTCCATATTTTGGGCTTCACCCTGCGAGCTGGCCAGGCTCGCACCACACAAGTCAATATATAAAATTAGATGTTACATTTCCATAGTTAAGTGGTGCGAGCTCACCTATGTTCAATCATTCTCATTTCTAATAAGTAGTGCGAGCCCATTATTTCATAATGGTGAGAGCCCGAAAGATTATGGTTAGAGCCCAAAATATAAGGATGCGAGCTCATCAAGGTGAGAGCTCATAAAATGTATATTAATTCAACATACATTGGCGAGCCCATCATTCATTAGCGGTGCGAGCCCACCATACTTTAGCTCAACACAACCCCTGGTGTGAGCCCAAAGTCTAGTTCACACCAATCTTTCCAAAACATAACTCATTTTCTAGGCTCAAATCTCTTGTGGATCTGTTTAGGGTCCATTATCGAAAATCTAGTATAACATAGTGTGTTGAGCTGACCATCATTTCCTTTAGTTTACGGCACAACAATCTACAAAGTTTAAACTTACAGTTCAACTGGGTAATGTTTAAAACAAGTTATGAGATGCATTTTCATCCAATCACATTGTGCTAAACGAAATATACAAGCTTAAGAAGTCCGAGTTCTTCAACAAACAAACAGTGTTTTTTGATAAATCAAACATCTAGAGATCTCTAATTAATGTAGAGATCATTAGTGGTTCATAGAAGGCTAGTGAAACAAGCTGATTTATTATTGTTGGTGGTAGGGTTGTAAGATGATGGAACGCTCCCAATCATGTGCTTTGTCGGATAGGAAACACGTACATGAAGTTGAGTAGCTCTTCAGTACTTTGACATGCCCTAATGCAATTACTTTCCTGGACCAATGCACACATGCATCCACATTCTAACGACTAACGAGTCTACGCATGTTAGTATGCTATTATACATCGTACATTCTACGGATGCTGATTTTAATGCTAATTGCTTGCTAAATTATACTGTACATCAATAGTTCCATATTATTGAATTAGAATTTTACTTTTACTCAGGAAAAGAAAATCAAAAAATAATTATGTGAAAGTCACTTTTTTCGCACATTATAATACATTCATGCAGAAATTCAAAACATACTTTTGACAAAAAAAATGAAAAAAAAATTAAAGCAATACATATTTTGAGACAATGGGACTAGAGCCACAAAATTTGGTACAAAAAAATTGTTATCAAATAACATGAGTGATGTGACAGTTTAAAATTTTTTAATTGGTATTGTTGGTGTAAATGCAATGGTCATTTATTATTACAACAAATCAAAATCTGCCATTGTATTTGGAAATAATTTTAAGAACAAATTTGGTACCTATAGCATTTTCCTTTTAACATATATACAAATCGGATACAGATTTTTACTTGTTATGGCAGAAACTTTTTCTTTGGTATCATTTTAATCTAAACAATAGTATACCTTTGAAATTAGTACAAAATTTTATCCATGCAAAAACTTGTCCATAATGATATATATATGTTCAGTAATTTAATTTAATATTGTACTATCTTAATGTTAGTTCTTTTCTAGATTTCTTGTGTAAGATTAGCTTAGCATTCTAATTGTTGTCGACCTTTATTTGTCTTACCCTGGTTTAGAGGTGATAGGTTGTCTTTGTACATATACAAGGTAGAATATTTGGGCTACTGTATATATATGTAAAATCTTTTATAATCGAGATTGTTGTAGGAGGGGTAGGGACTGCAGATCCATGAACAACAGTAGATTGATCACCTGTGAGATTGGACTTTGTCGACCACACACATGGATATATAAACAAGTACTTGTACTATATACATGGGACTATGGGGGAGGGTGTTATATTCAGGTCCACGAAACTAATCATTTCACCCATGCATATGCGCATATAAACACACTGTATATTCTACAACTCAGTACTCAGTTACTATAATATTGTATATACAAAATAAAATCCGAATTGTAAAATTAAATTTTGTACAAAAAGTATTTTCAATCTCATTTGACTTGCTTAGAAATAATTTCGCGACACTTTCTCGACATTATATTCAATATTCGATCCATCCATTTTAGTCCAAATTTGTGATAAGGGTTATTCTATTTAATGATGGCAATTCGTGAAAATAAAGTTAAGAAGAACATGCAATGCAGATATTAAGAGAAATTGATGTTGCCGAGTACTTCACTTTAAAGATGGCGGATTGTCCAAAATCGAGGCTTGCATTTGCATGTAGGTAGAAGCCCATAATGTGCATGTGAGTTGCCAACTCACTCTATCAATAACTGTTTACCATGTAATACGTGCACATCTATGATATTATAAATCGCTGAAAATATAGATAGATAAATAAATTGATTAATTTATGCATCAACTCATAAAGACCGCTTTCTCATTTATTAATCCGTTTTTAATCAGAGTACCAAGATAATCCATAATAAATTTCCTGGCCTGCGTATTAGGGTAGGTATTCTCGATCTTTCGATAGCATGCATGCAGTATCTTTCAGTTTCAGCCTTTCACGGGCGCAATAATTTAAAATTGTGATTACAGAATATATATGAACTATAATTAGGTTTAAATTTTAACTGTTACTGTACCACTTCACGGAAACAAGCTGGTGTGTGGTCTCTGCAGGGATATATATGGCTAGTCATTTTTGTTGGGCCGGGCTTATATTCAAGATCGATGTGGACTTGCATCGACACCCACTCTACAATTTTCTGCTGACGTTTCTTTTATAATTATCATTAGTTCTTCAAAACATTTTCCTGCATACGTTGATATATCATATACATTAATGTGTAAATATTTTTCCTGCATAGAACATATCCCCTCTCTCTCGCTGTGTGTGTGTTTGTTTAGGGCCAAGGTACTTAAAGATGACTCAGGGACCGGCGGCCGACGATGAGAGATTAAAACCTAGAAAGTTGAAGTGTGGTCCATGTCATTACATTACAACTATGTACTGTATATATTTAAACGGTGGGAACGGAATGCACATGCTTCCACATGCTCGTCTCTGTAACGTACGTACAATGTTCATATTTGACTTTCTCCGTCTATGTTGTAAGGATATAAAACATGGGTGTTGAGTGATTTTTAGCTTGTTTAAAGGGAAAACAAGAGATTTCCTAAAATGATATATTTACAATACTAATCTTTTAAATATTTATTTTAGAATAAATGCACAAAATTAAAGTTACTCTTCTTTCTAATTATATCATTAGAGTAGACACGTTAAGTAATACACTTAAATTATATATTATTCTATGCAACTTTTCTGAATTGTGATTCTTCTCCTACACATATGTCACTTGTGTTCTTTCGACTGCTAAGATACGTAAAATATCCAATTAAGTATTTCTTATTTATGCATCACATTGATCTGTTTTTCTCAAATAGTCTATGCATCCCTGATTAGTAACGTCCTAAATCAAACGATTTTAAGATTATCCACACATCTATCTATTATTATATTTTTATATATAATTGGTGTAAAGAGGTTTATGTGGTATGGTATGGCATGGTGGTCAGATTCTAAGGTTTAGGGGATACATTTTAGTAAACAACATAACTAAAAACAAAATAATTAAATATGTATATCAAAAAGTTAAAATCAATGAAACATCTTTTATATATGTATAATTTATGATTTTTGACTTTAAACAATTTAAGTTATAAGCAATAATTTTAAATTTACCCAAACAAGCTCATACTCCCACATAGAAAAGGGAAAATAATTTAAAATAAGATTTAAATATAAAATAAAGGTTAGATATATACTTAACATTATAATCACCAACAAATATTTAACATTTTGAAACAAAAAATCACTAAAACAAAGAATACAATTATAATTAATTATAATGAAGATCAAACAATGATCTTTAAAAACTAAAAAGTTATATAAATATTATCTATAATCAGAAAAGATAAATCTTGAAATTAATAATCAACAAATTATGGTCAATATTTAGCTAAAAACAATTAAAGATAAATTTTTAAATGATATATATTAGCATATGTATTACTTTAATGTAAATTAGTTTCATTTACAAATATGTCTCTTATTTTGAATTAAAAATAAAACAAAATCTCAATTTGTATGAAATTCAAATTATTAAATAGAAAGATAACTAAAATGTCCTATTCTCATTATAAATGAACAAGAAATTAAAGATAAAACTTAAATCTAAAATATGAGTTAGATATGTTTAACCTTGTGATTACTAATATAATTACAACAAAAATAAAATTAAAATAATAACTATAATATAAAAAAATAATATTGGTGTTTATTTTTTTCAACAAAATTAAGAAAATGATAACTATAATACAAAAAAAATTAATTTATGACATGGTATGATTGGTATATCTTTAGCTATATAATATTTTAAGAAAAAAATAAGTATATAAATAAAATAATTAAAATTAAATTATTAAAGTAAACAAATAACAAACTAAATTAAATAAAAAAATGTCAACATATAATAAAAAACAAGTATCATTTCAAAAATACGACATAAACATAAATAAAATATATGTGAAATTTATATGTTTTTGTTGGTCCGGGGGGGTTTGAATGCAATATCGATAAATCTCAATCTACGTTTCAACAACAAAAACTAAGATTAGCGTTTATTTTATGGAATTGCAAACACAAGTAGACACACGAGTAATTCTCACAAAATAAATGTTTTATTTATTTTGCGATGGGTTGCTACAACCTCAAGAAAATGTTTGTTTTCTTGAGCTTCAGTTTCTCGAGTGATTACAAAGAATGGATTGAGAGATAGTCTAAGTAGACTGATCCTATCACTATCAACACGGGTCTTGTGAAGCTGCTGTCATTTTCATGTGGCAGCTTCTTACAAATTGCCTACCCGTGATTCTTTCCTAAATTGTTATACAAACAACTTATCAATACAGAACAAAGCAATCTAGAAACATTCTATATTCAGCTAACACAATTTAGTAGATGTAGATTTGTCATACTCTGGAATTGGTGAGCTTTGTCATGTGATCTCTCAAGCTTCGGTCGTAGTCTTGCAGACCTGTTGCAGTGTTGGGATGCTGCAACACGCTTGTTTCTTGAACATCCAAACTGTCACAAGTTTGACTGGGTTGTTCCTGTTAATCTCAAATGACCTAACAGAATTGTAGAAGGGGGGTTGAATACAATTCTTGATATTTCTTAATCTTAAGAACAACTTACAAATAAAAACTGAACTTAAAGTAAAAATCACAAGCACATAAATAATTTCAGTTGGATTGTTTGATGATCCAACTGAAGTGATTTTTATTGCGGAAATAATCTGTGATACAAAATGTACACAGCTGCTCAGTTACAAGAGTGTAGAGAAGTATGCTCTCAAAGATAACTAATACAATCTATTTGTTTTTCTTCTCTTACTACTATTTTAACTGCTACACTTGGTTATATACATTCCCAAGTTTACAATACTATTTTGGTTACACTAAAGTACACTAGTAATAACCATCAGTAGTTTGCTTTTCATTCCTTTTGTCCAATGGTCCTTGGAGATCCTTGCTTTTGTCTTCACGCTTATTATGATCACTCCCAAGAGCCTTATTGGAAATTGGAATGTTTTCTTATTTCCAGTAACCATTTAGATGGCTTCCAATGCACAGTACACTTCCATATCTCCTTTAGATCTGTTCAGTAAACTGTCACTATCACTTTGTCAACTATTCAAAAAGTAATAGTGATTCGTTGATGGCATGGAAATGTGTTTCGTTGATAGCTTTATTCTTCATTTCGTTGATGGTGTATTCCTCGTTTCGTTGATAGAGTAATCTTCATTCCGTTGACAGACTAATCTTCATACCGTTGATAGAGTAATCTTCATACCGTTGACATGTCTTCACTTAGGCAAAATTACATGGCATAATATATTTACAATTCACCAACCTATTTTGCCTATCTAGTACTTAGTCAACATGACTCAGAAAAACCTATCTAATACATACAACAAATTGCATATCAAACTGTGAAGTATTGTACAGTGCAATTGCTACATCACTCATTTCGTTGATGAGCTTCCTGTCAACGAAACACTGCAAAGCATGCCATTTCGTTGACAGTTACAAAATGACTTAATACAAAATCTACTAAGTGTTTTTATAATTATCATCAAGAACAACATATTCCTAACAATCTCCCCCAATTTATGACTGATAGAATAACAGCCATAAATCAAGAGCTTTGATGATAACAAAAACACTCAGACATATTACACATGATAAAAGTAGAAATTGCATTGAGCTTCATTGAATTTAATTGAAATGCAAAGTAGAAAATCTTACACAACAAGTGCACAGAGTTGCTCCTCTAGACTGAGCAGATTTTTCATCTTTGCCTCTGTGGTCTTGTTTTCTTCCCTTTTCTTGCATTGTTCTCCTCAATTTGAGCTTGAAGTCTTCTGTAGAAAATCTTCTCTTCTTCATCTTGATTCCCCAACTTGGATTGCATTACTCTTAGAGTTTCATTGGATGCCTTCTCCAGTTGGTCTTCTATTCTGAAGAATCTTCTACAGTTGTCCTTATCTCTGAATTCCATCATCCAAAAAGGTTGGAGATGAATTATCTTTCTTGTTTGAGGGATCTTCAATACTCTGGGAAGTGCACCAGGCTTGTTCCAGCTAGCTTTGATTTGGAAAATCTTGGAGACAACCTCAGACTTGGCTGTTTTGGTAAAACCAAAATCTTTCTTCAAACATTTAAACACAGATAGCAGTGTCTGATAGTCTTCTCCCAGAATTCTGTGTAGAGGCCAAACCTGTTCTCTCCCACCCTTGTAGACAAATACCAATATCTCTGGTAGTTTGTAAGAAGCTGCTATTCCTCTCACTTCAACCAGGTCATCAAGATTGATATGAATGTCAGACTCCTCCCTGATATCAGCAATGTAGATGAAGTCTTCTGGGTTGGTAGGGGGTTTCTCAGCTTGTGGTCTCCTTACCAGAATTGGCTTAGCCTTGGTAGCCCTTTGCTTAGATTTCTTCTTTGGATCCATTTCAAAGAGGAATTTTGGAAAGTTGGCCTCATCAAACTCAATTGGCTCTCCCTTTGGCTCAATTGGCTGATCATGGAAATTGACAGGATGATTAGGATCACATGCTAACTTTACCTCTGAAACTGGATCATGAATTGTTGGAGGTGCAATTGGTACATAAGAGTCTGATGCAATGCTCTGAGAGTCATCATTCTCAAAGGCTATGTTTCTCCTAGCTCTTGCCTTTGGTTGCCTTGTGCTCTTCTTTGCACTCCTTTCCTCTCTTACTTTTTCTTCTAGTTGTATTTCTTCTTCATCAAGAGATTGAGCAACTGCAAGGGCTTGCATTGCTGCTCTTTCTGACTCTTCAGCTTTAGCTTCAGCAAAGTTTGGGTGACCAGCCCAAACACAGATTTCTTGTCCATTCCTGTAGACAATTGCCCTTTGCTTCCTTATCTCACAATCATTGCTTTCCTTGCTTTTTGTGATAAGTAGACCAAGAAGCTTGAGCTCATCTGGATAAGGTGCAGGATAGAAAATCCTTGCTATATTTTTGCCCTTTGGTTTAGAAGGGGACTTGGGAGATAAGCTTCTTTGGAGTGTAGCTTGTTCCACATCCCTAATGCATGAAGTTTGTCCTTTTTCCTTCCTTGGACCTTGAGTGACTCCATGTAGAAGGGGCTCTACCTGATAGAAAGAATTGGTCTGTGGCTCCCATTCCGTTGACACTAGAACCACGGCATTCGTTGATGGTTGATCCGTTGATGGATTTGAGTCCTTTGTAGTTCCAGCAATTTTCTTGACCCTTTCTTCTATGTTGGACCAATGGTCTTTAATTTGTTCTGCAAGTCTCATTCTCATAGAAGCTTCCTGTATTAGGTCAATACCATCCTTTTGCTTCTTTCCAAGCTCCCCCATTGCTAGTGGCTCATTTGGTAAGGAAATGGCTGGGACCATAACCTTTGTGATTTGAATGTCTAGCTCCTTAGATTTCTCCCCCTTTTTGTTATCATCAAAAGAGATGATTGGGAGTCCTTGAGCTGCCACTAGTTGGGCCAATAGTTGTGTTTGTTTCTCCTGTTCCTTTTGCATCTGAGATAAAGTAGCTTCCACCTTGTCCACTCTAGAAGAGAGAGTCTTCAAGGAGGTAGCCACTTCAGGTTCCTTAGAGAAAAACCTGGTCATCTTGGACACAGTGAGAAGAGGAAGCTTTTCATCTAGCCTCCTGTCATTAGCATCCTTGAGGTTGCTAATGGAATCCTTGATTTCTGTAGCTTCAATCTTTGTCTGTAGCATCTGTAGCCTTTGGATTTCCAGAGAATCCATGATGGCCTTGTAGAATTTCTTGTCCCTTGCATTTGCAGACTCATGAGCTAGATATGCCTCATTGTACTGCCTTGAGATAGCAGCATCTAGAGTAAATCTTCCATGCATATCCTGAGAAAGCCAGTCTGGTCTAGGAGGCACCACAGAAGTCCCAGTCTGTGAAGTAGTGGCCACCTGTAGATTGTCACCATAGTTGTCCTCATCATCAGAAAAGTCAAAGTCTCCACTTATTGCAGCTCCTGGAGGTAGATTGGTCAAGGCATCCTTTGATCTTTGCATTGATGCAGTTGTATGAATTAGGTTTAGTGACCTTTCTGCCTCCACATTGCCCTGCTGAGCCATAATTTGATATGCTGGCACAGGATGAGTAAAGGTCTCAGGATCCAGGGAAATACTATCCAGAGTTTGTTGATAATGCTCTTGGAAAGTAGGTTCCCTTTCTCCCTCACTGACCTCCATTAATTCACTTGCAATGGCTGCTTCATCCCTTATTGCTCCTGTAGTCCCTTCTCTCTCTCCTCTATTTTCTTGCATCATGGGCTCCCCATGGCTCACACCTCTCACACCCTCACCTTCACCTACTAAGGTGGAACCCTCAGCCTCTCCTTTTGCCTGACTGGAAGAAATAGTCAGCCTCTCACTCTCAACCTCTCCTTTTGCCTGGCTGCAAGCCAGCCTCTCAGTTTCACTCCCTCTCAATCCTAGAAGTGTCTCAACTACCACTAGATCATCTGCACTAGTTGTGGAAACAACTTGATTTTCAATTAAAGGTGCAGAATGAACTATCAACGGTATGGTAGTTTGAACTGTCAACGGTATGGATACCGTTGATGGAGAAACACTTGTCAACGAAAGAGACTGTTTCGTTGATGAAGTCAAGAAAGCACTTTGAGAAAGTGAAATTACAGTAGAATCTGTGGTGATTGATTTAAGAGATTGTTCCACAGATCCTCTTGTAACTTCAGAAAAGGATGATTGGTGGCCCAACAAATCACTTAACAAGTGATGGTCACCAATGTCAGAGTGGGGCTTCTCCAAGAAAAGAGTTGGAGAATCAGGGATAGATGAATGGATCATATCCACATCTAATGATTGAGTTGGTGAATTTTGAGGAGTTGGTTCAAGATTTATATTTAAAGAATGGGACTGTAACCCCAGAGTAATGATAGGGGTTACATCAAACTGAATTTGAGAAACTGGAAGTGTTGCTTCCAGTGTGTGTGCACCCTGTGAAACCTGGGATTTTTGCTTCACTCTCCTTTGGTATTGGGAAATAGTAGACTGTGGGCTTGAAGTGTCCCTTACCCTCTTGGAGTGTGCTCTTGGAGGAGAGCTTGTTTCAATAATTACATCTTTTTGGGAGGATGCAATTAGACTTGTGCTTAAATCCATATTACTCATTGTGCATTGTTGGGAAGACACAATGGGGCTTGGCTGGATCTCACTCATCTTTCCTTCCTTATCCTTAGGGTTTCTTTTATGTTCACCCCTTCCCTCACCTCTCACAGCACCTACAACACTCCCCTTAGGTTGTGTAGTGGATTTTACAACAGGTACCTTTTCGGAAGCACCTGAGGTTGGCTTGGAGGATTTCTTTGATTTTGGTTTTGTTGCTGGGGCAGGAGCATGTTGGGTCACAACTACAGACTCCACAGCAACAGGACTGGGTGATACAGTTGAAGTAACAACTATACTAGAAGGGATAACAGTAGTTACCTCAATTATTGGCAGATACACCACTGGAACATCACCATTGTGGTTCAGCCTCAGTATGTCTGTCAATACTCTTTTTTCTTGCACAAAGCAATCAAACCTAGACACAGGGTTAGAGATAACCAATGGTGCTGGACTAACATGGTTAGCCAACATCATCAGAAATCTAGCATAATAGATATTTTTCTTCCTATTTGCCTTATCACCCAACTTAGCACCAATTTCATACATAAGTTGGGTGCTAAAGTTGTAATATCTATCAGTTAGGAGCATGGTAAATAGAATCAACATGGAATTAGTTAATGCATCAAAATTACTAATTTTACCAGAAAAGACTCTAATGAATGCATCAGCTAAATAACTGTATTCCCTAACCAAACCTCTCCTAATTATCTTACCCAAATTATCAGTAGGCAATGAGTAGTTTATGGAATTTAGCATGTTAACCATTTCAGTGAATGTGGGCAAAGCAGAGCAATTATTTTCAGGAAGGTGTAAGCATGCTTGCAACACATCAGAATTAACTATATACTCATTACCTTGGATGGTGAATTGCAGAGTGCAATTTGTCCCACTGTACTCACATGAGGTCCACATTTCTTCGATTATCTCATTGTAGAGTGGTGTAGAGTGAAACATTGCGTAGCTCAACTTACAATTCTTCATGAAGTCCATCATTTTGAAAAACAGACTGTTCGGGCTTTCTTTGACAACAAAGGGGATGGAGTTGTTTTTCTCATAGATAAACCCTCCAGCAGACATGAGCTTGACTATGGGTGCCATTGTTGAGTGAGAAAAAGCTTCGAACTGAATTGCTTGTTAGAGAGAAGAAGAGAGAAAAGCCTTTGGAATTTTTGAGAACATGTAAAAAAGAAATTAAGGAAAATAGAATTTCTTAAATACTCCCCCAAAAATTCTCAGAAAATGAGTCCAATAATAAATATAAATTACTGGATTGGCTTAAAAATATAACTGTTACTCTTAAAGTATTACCATGATTTATACTTACAGGGGTGTATGCATAGATCGTGGTAAAAGACGTGTCAAATCTCAACGGTTCAGATTAAAAGCGCTATATCAACGAATCAGAATTGGGCGTTTAAGGTCCCGTCTATTTCATTGATAAAGCTGCGTTTCGTTGATATAAAAGAGCTATCAACGAAACACCCAGAAAAATGCTAAGACTGTCAACGAAATGGTGCGTTTCGTTGACATAGTAATTTTGACTTAGACAAAATTTCACTTTTTCCTGAGAGAATTAATTCACAGAAAAACATAGAAAATTTCTGGCTACATTGTAACTTGCAAATATCTCAAAAATAATTAAGAGAAATTTAGCATACCTAGCTCACTTACTACTCTTGAGAATGTTGATTCATCAAGTGGCTTGGTAAAGATGTCTGCAAGTTGTTGTTCACTTGGAACAAAATGTAACTCCACAGTACCATTCATAACATGTTCTCTAATGAAATGGTACTTGATGTCAATGTGCTTGGTCCTTGAATGCTGCACTGGATTCTCAGTAATGGCAATGGCACTAGTGTTGTCACAGAAAATAGGGATTTTCTCAACTCTTAATCCATAATCAAGTAGTTGATTTTTCATCCATAAAATCTGTGCACAACAACTTCCAGCTGCAATATACTCAGCCTCAGCTGTGGAGGTGGAAACTGAGTTTTGTTTCTTGCTGAACCATGACACAAGCTTATTTCCTAAGAATTGACAGGTGCCAGTTGTGCTTTTCCTGTCAATTTTACATCCTGCATAATCTGCATCTGAATAACCAATTAGTTCAAAACCAGATTCTCTAGGATACCAAATGCCAAGATTTGGTGTTCCTTTGAGATATCTGAAAATCCTTTTAATAGCAACTAAATGGGATTCCCTAGGATCAGCCTGAAATCTAGCACATAAACATGTAGCAAACATAATATCAGGTCTACTAGCTGTTAAATACAAAAGTGAGTCTACCATGCCTCTGTAACTTGCGATGTCCACAGATTTGTCCTTAGTATTCAACTCAAGTTTGGTGGCAGTAGGCATGGGAGTTTTGGCAAGAGAGCATTCCGTTAAGTTAAACTTCTTTAATAAATCAAGAATATATTTTGTTTGACTAATGAAAATGCCTTCATTAACTTGCTTCACTTGAAGACCAAGAAAGTAAGTTAATTCTCCCATCATGCTCATTTCATATTTACTTTGCATAAGCTTGGCAAACTTTTGACAAAGTTTCACATCTGTAGACCCAAAGATTATGTCATCTACATAAATTTGAACAAGTATAGTAGAGCCATTCACAACCCTGTGAAAAAGAGTTTTATCTACAGTACCTCTAGTGAAGTGATTCTCAAGGAGGAACTGTGAAAGTGTGTCATGCCAGGCTCTAGGTGCTTGTTTCAAACCATAGAGTGCTTTGAGGAGGAAGTATACATATTCTGGAAAATCATCATCTTCAAAACCAGGAGGTTGACTTACATACACCTCCTCTTCCAATTCCCCATTCAGAAAAGCACTCTTCACATCCATTTGATAGACTTTGAAATTGGCATGGGCTGCATAGGCTAGGAAAATCCTTATTGCTTCTAGTCTAGCAACAGGAGCAAAGGTTTCATCAAAATCAATTCCTTCTTCCTGTGAATAGCCTTTTGCAACCAATCTAGCTTTGTTCCTTGTGACTATGCCATTTTCATCCATCTTGTTTCTGAACACCCATTTTGTGCATATGACACTCCTGTCCTTAGGCTTGGGCACCAGCTTCCAAACATTGTTCCTCTCAAATTGGTTTAGCTCCTCTTGCATAGCTAAAACCCAATCTGGATCTAGAAGTGCATCCTCAACTTTCTTTGGCTCATCTTGAGACAGAAAGCTGCTATATAGACATTCTTCTTGAGTTGCTCTTCTAGTTTGGACTTTTGAAGTAACATCACCTATAATAAGTTCAAAGGGATGATCTTTAGTCCATTTCCTTGAGGGAGGTAGATTTGCTCTTGAAGAGGTAGCTTCATGATCATGATTGCCTTGATTGGATATTTGTCCTTGAGAAACTCCCCCTGAGTTTGTTGTCCCTAAATGATCACTTCTAGAAGCATATCTATGACTGTCAACGGTATGACCATTTTGGCTGTCAACGAAACGCTCATTTTGACTGTCAACGAATCCACCATCATGACTGTCAACGAAATGACCATTTGGTCTGCTAGCAGCTATTCTTTTCAACCTTAATGCAGCAATTTCATCTTCACTGCTGCTTTCATCTATTCTAGATACAACAACTTTAGGCTGTTTCTCAGTAGCCTTTACATGATTCACTTGATCTCCTTCCTCATTCTCAAAAGAAAGACTTTCATGGAAACCTTCATCACAGAGACCTTGAATTTTGAGATCATCAAAAACAACATGTACAGATTCCATAACAATGTTGGTTCTGAGATTATAGACTCTGTAAGCTTTCCCTGCTGCATATCCCACAAATATTGCTTCATCTGCCTTTGCTTCAAATTTCCCCAAATGCTCAGCTTGATTTCTCAGAACAAAGCACTTGCATCCAAAGACATGAAGAAAATCCAATAGTGGCTTCTTTCTTTTGAGTAGTTGATAAGGGGTCATACTTTTGGCCTGATTAATCAAAGAAATATTTTGAGTGAAGCAGGCTGTGTTAACTGCCTCAGCCCAAAAATAAGTTGGTAACTTTGATTCATCTAGCATTGTCCTTGCAGCTTCAATAAGTGTTCTGTTTTTCCTTTCAACTACACCATTTTGCTGTGGTGTCCTTGCTGCTGAAAACTCATGCAAAATACCATTTTCTTCACAGAACACCTTCATGCTTGAATTCTTGAATTATGTCCCATTGTCACTCCTAATCCTTCTTACTTTCAAGTCAGGATGATTGTTTACCATCTTGATGTGATTGATAATGATTTCACTTGCCTCATCTTTGGAGTACAAAAAGAAGGTCCATGTAAATCTAGAAAAATCATCAACAATCACAAGACAATATTTCTTCTTTGAAATAGACATGACATTCACAGGGCCAAATAGATCCATATGAAGCAACTCAAGCTTATGGACAATTGATGACTCTGTCTTGCTTTTGAATGATGCCTTCTTTTGTTTCCCTTTTTGACGGGCATCACACAAACCATCCTTGGAAAACTCCACTTGTGGAATTCCTCTAGCAAGATCTTTCCTCACCAAATCATTCATAACTTTAAAATTCAGATGAGACAGTTTCTTGTGCCATAGCCAACTTTCATCCTTGCTTGCCTTGCTGAAAAGACAAGTGATGGTGTCTGGACTTGTGCTACTAAAGTCAGCAATGTACACATTCCCTCTTCTGAATCCAGTCATTACCACATTGTTGTTTCCTCCTTTAGAAACAACACAGGCTTCTTTAGAAAAAGTAACTGAAAATCCTTTGTCACAAAGTTGGCTGATACTAAGCAAATTGTGCTTAAGACCATCCACCAATGCAACCTCATCTATGATGACATTCTCTTTTGAAATCAAGCCATATCCCTTAGTGTAGCTTTTGTTGTCATCTCCAAAAGCAATACAAGGGCCAGCTCTTTCCTGAAACTCTGTGAGCAAGGTAGAATCACCAGTCATGTGTCTTGAACAACCATTATCCAAGTACCAAAGATTCCTTTTGTCTCCCTACACACAATAAAACCAAATCAAGTTGATTTTGGTACCCAAGTTTCCTTGGGTCCTGTATTGTTAGCCTTTGCTTTTCCTTTAATATCATTTTTCACCTTGGGCTCAGATTGATTTAAATCAATCTTTACCCTTGGTGTTGATTTCTGAGAGTTGCTCACATTTTCATTCATAGCATGCATAGTTGGTGGAACAAACATGTTATTCACATTCCATGGCATTTGTGGCACATTAAACATATTCATGTATGGATTAGGCACAAACGACATGCTAGCATATGGATTCTGAAATTGTGCATATGGAGCAAACATGTTAGGCATAACAGACATTGTAGGTATAGAACTGTTCATTGCAGGCTTGGGAATTTTCACATTAGTAGACTTCTTAACAGATTTGCAGTTAGTAGATAAATGACTAACACTTCCACAATTGACACATGTCTTTCTAGGAGCATATTTATCAAGTGTGTAATTGTTGTGTTTGTTAATCCCTACTTTGCCATTCCTGTTATTCTTTTTATTTCCCTTAGCCTCAACATGAACTTTCTCTAACTTGTCCTTCAATTGCTTGTTAGACAAGTGACCTACATTAGCTCTCTCAACAGGCTTCTCAACTTTCTTTGAATTACTAGACTCACCTTGAACAAAGTTCTTGGTGATAGTACCATACTTGTTATTAAGTCTAGTGAGTTTATCTTTTCTTTTCTCTGTCAACGAAACAGCCTGATCGGTTGATGGTTCATCTGTCAACGAAACATTGCATTCCGTTGACATATCAACCTTCAACAAATGATCATTGTTGTTTGTTGACTCTGTTTCTGATTCTAAGGTTTCACCAACATACCCTAGCTTCTCTTTGTTCTTTTTCCATGATTGCTCACAGAAAGATTCCATACCTTGAACATTAATGATGTTGGTAGCAACATTCCTGGCATCTTTCCATTTTGCAATCACACTTTGTTCTATCTCAAGTTGTGTTTTAAGAATTTCTTCCCTTTGTAACACGTTCTCAAGTTCCTTCTTAGCATCCCTACTAACACATCTCATTTTCTCAAATTCAATGAGCTGTGCTTCTAACATTGCATTTGAATTCTCTTTGGTAAGTGATTTAAGAGTAACACGCAAATTATATAGTACAGTAGACATTTCATTTACTGCACTATCGCATTCCTCTTTAGAAAGCTCAGAAAGATTAGTAATTGTTACCTGGTTGCTTGAGGAGCTTGCTTCCTGCTCATGATTGTTAGCCATAAGAGCCAAGTTGACATACTCAACATCATCATCAGAATCTTCACCATTACCAGCCCAATCATACTCCTGAGACATGAAAGCCTTTTCTTTTTGCTTGAGAAGTTCAAAGTATTTCTTTTTATAATCAACAGGCTCAAATTTCCTGTTGCCCTTCTCAACCTTGGGCTTTCTGCAGTCTCCAACAAAGTGGCCAAGCATTCCACAGTTGAAACATTTAGATTTAGACTTTTCAATCCAGTTAGTTTTGCTGGGTTGAAAGTCTCTTCTTGGTGGCCTTGCTTCTGAGTTTCTCTTAAACTTGAACTTAGAGAATTTTCTTGACAGAAAAGCAATGTGTTCATCAATCTCATCTAAGTCATCCAAGTTGGCTGGTTCTGATTCTTCTTCTTCTGTCATCTTGCCTTTACCCTTGCTAACACCACTCCTACAACTAGCTCGACTAGTTGTGGCCTTTGCAGCTTCTTCATTGTCATCTTCCAGTTGGTTCACAGATGCAATCAATGCAATAGATCCACCCTTCTTTTGTACCTTTTCAATTTCTTCATCTTGCTCCATTTCCAACTCATATGTCTTCAAGGTTCCATAAAGCCTTTCAAGAGTGTAGTCTTTGTACTCTTGAGTGTTTCTGAGAGAAACAGTCATAGGCTTCCATTCTTTTGGAAGAGCTCTAAGAAATTTAAGGTTTGAATCCTTGGTTTGATAGATCCTCCCATACAACTTTAATCCATTCAAAAGCTTTTGAAACCTACTAAACGTGTCATTTAGGGTTTCACCAGCTTTAAAATGAAAATGCTCATATTGTTGTATAAGGAGCTGCATTTTGTTTTCCCTAACTTGCTCAGTTCCTTCACAAAGAGTTCTAACAGTGTCTCATACTTCTTTGGAGGTTGTACAGTTTATGACATTGTCAAACATCTCTTGCTCCAAACCATTAAACAGAATGTTCATGGTTCTTTTATCTTTATGGACTTCTGCAACATCTTCAATAGTCCATTCTGAGACAAGTTTTGGAATTTCCACATCAGGAGCATCATCTGGCACTCCAACTCTAGATGCAAACTTCATGGGAACGTGTGGACCTTTCTCAATGCAGTCTACAAATCTCTCATCCATAGACATGAGATGTAAATGCATCTTTACTTTCCAGTGAAAGTAATTGTCCTTATCAAGAACTGGTATCTTTACTCCTGCATCCTTCTTCACCATGGTTACTGTTTTGGTCTTGATCTTTAAACTTCTTGTATGTTAGAAGCTCGCTCTGATACCAATTGTTAATCCCAAATGACCTAACAGAATTGTAGAAGGGGGGGGGGGGTTGAATACAATTCTTGATATTTCTTAATCTTAAGAACAACTTACAAATAAAAACTGAACTTAAAGTAAAAATCACAAGCACATAAATAATTTCAGTTGGATTGTTTAATGATCCAACTGAAGTGATTTTTATTTCAGAAATAATCTGTGATACAAAATGTACACAGCTGCTCAGTTACAAGAGCGTAGAGAAGTATGCTCTCAAAGATAGCTAATACAATCTATTTGTTTTTCTTCTCTTACTACTATTTTAACTGCTACACTTGGTTATATAATATACATTCCCAAGTTTACAATACTATTTTGGTTACACTAAAGTACACTAGTAATAACCATCAGTAGTTTGCTTTTCATTCCTTTTGTCCAATGGTCCTTGGAGATCCTTGCTTTTGTCTTCATGCTTATTATGATCACTCCCAAGAGCTTTATTGGAAATTGGAATGTTTCCTTATTTCCAGTAACCATTTAGATGGCTTCCAATGCACAGTACACTTCCATATCTCCTTTAGATCTGTTCAGTAAACTGTCACTATCACTTTGTCAACTATTCAAAAAGTAATAGTGATTCGTTGATGGCATGGAGATGTGTTTCGTTGATAGCTTTATTCTTCATTTCGTTGATGGTGTATTCCTCGTTTCGTTGATAGAGTAATCTTCATTCCGTTGACAGACTAATCTTCATATCGTTGATAGAGTAATCTTCATACCGTTGACATGTCTTCACTTAGGCAAAATTACATGGCATAATATATTTACAATTCACCAACCTATTTTGCCTATCTAGTACTTAGTCAACATGACTCAGAAAAACCTATCTAATACATACAACAAATTGCATATCAAACTGTGAAGTATTGTACAGTGCAATTGCTACATCACTCATTTCGTTGATGAGCTTCCTGTCAACGAAACACTGCAAAGCATGCCATTTCGTTGACAGTTACAAAATGACTTAATACAAAATCTACTAAGTGTTTTTATAATTATCATCAAGAACAACATATTCCTAACAGTTCCCCAATAAAAATGTTATCCCTTCATGACAGTATCCTGATGGCTAAGCTTACTGTCACAATAATGTGATTTTGGTGACAATAAGAAATCTCCGCAGAAGGTGCTGTCAAGATTTCCAAGCTTGCTGTCAGGTTACAGTAAAGTTGATGTCCGAGGGCTTCCACCAATGTTGCTGTCATAGTGAATGTACTGTCGTGACTTGCAACATGTTGTCGTCTTGTAACCTTACTGTCAATGCTGTGACAGTAATCTTTATTCTTGCTGTCCATCTTGAGTACTTCTTGAGGCTTGAACAAATAAATGAACTTCTACCAAGATGTACTAGAATCTTTTTTGCAATAAACAAAAACAGTTACAAAGACATACTCCGGCTGTGCCAGTATGTTCATACTTAATAAAATTAGGTATTTAAGATATCTAGTTAAGTTGTCTTATAGCTATCACCCATAAATCCTAACAATCTCCCCCAATTTGTTTTTATGGACAATAACAACAAATTTACAATTAATACATGCTGACAACTTAACTAAAAAGATCAGAATTGACAAAGGATTTTTACTTAGCTTCAGAATTCCTTTTATGTCTTGCTTCATCCTCTATGTTGAGAGATTCCTTCATAACTTCTCTGAGTTCTTCCACCAGTGCTTTTTCATCAGGAGTGATAGCCTCATCTTCAATCTCATCAAGGTGCTTTTGGACTGTCTTGGAGAGGCATACTCTAGCATCCTGAAGATCCATCCATAAGTCTTTACCAAAAGCATGAGTTCTGAACTTCAGTGTGCCTTCAAAAACTTTGAATCTACTTCCAGGATATGCATGTAGGGTTTTTCTCCTTGACCTATCCAGCTTTGAGTCTTCACCCTTTCTTCTTTGAAGAATGCCCTCAATCTCAGAAGAGCATTGCTGTTCCAATGGATGAATTGATCCAATCACCAGGTAGAGTAAGTCTTTCAGGGCACTGGTTTTGAGTTTATGAAAGCTTCTCATTAGAATCTCTTCCCATATGAACTTGATTCTCAGAGGATTCTCAAGCATACAAGATTGGTAATTGGGTCCTTCACTCTCCACTTTATTGGCTTCTCTGCTTTTATTCAAGAATGCATCTTCCATATCTTCAGCTGTTTCTCTTCTTGTAGGCTTTGAGGAATATTCTTGACTTGGTTGGGTTTGCACCTCTTCTTCAGGAAGATCATCTTCATACTCAGCTATTTCTTCATCAGAATATTCAAGTAAATGAGAAATGTCAACATCATCAAACAGTGACCAATCCCCAAATTTCTGATAGAATTCTTCATCTCTCACATCTTTTGCTCCCCTTTTTCTTTGTGCAGGTACTGTTTTCTTTTTAGATGCAGGCTCCCCCTCACTCCTTGAAGCATCCTGCTTGGGGATACCTACTGATTCTGAGTGTTCCCTTCCTGATTCTGACCTTTGTGATTCTGATCTTACCTTTTTCTCCCTTTTAGGTAAGTTGGCAACATCAAGACTTGCAGAAAGATCCTGAATGGTTGCCTGAAGATTGGAGAAGCCAGAAGCCACCATTGTAGACAGGTTGTCAATCTTGGATTCCATTGAGAGACACCTGTTCTCTAGAGCTTCCAACCTGAGTGAGTAGAGGGGCCACCTGATCTTAACCTCCTTGGGGGTGAAGGAGAAAAGCACTACAAGAAATCTGACATTTACCTACCAATAAATTATCTACCAATAAATATTAGTAGCTAAAAGCTATCTTTAACTACAAATATTTATTTGTAAAAGTTATTGGTAGTTAAATTGTAACTTCTTTGTTTGTGGAAGTCATTACGAGTAACATAGGTAGTTAAAAGAGTTCTAATCACCTACGTGTACACATGTACTTGTACAGCTGGAAGTTCTTCAATTTTTGGCGGAAGACGTTTCATCACTGTTTTTAATAAATTTTAAATATTAAATAATGTTTACACTACGTACGTGTGTACGCTGACATGTCATAACATACATATGAATTTTAAAACTGCCTCCAAATTTTTTAACTGGCTACCATATCACAGCTTGAGTAAAACATAAATAATAAAATAAAAATTATTAAATCACATTATTAAAAAGTCCGTGCATCGCACGAATTATAGGTTAGTATACTACAAAAAGAAAATTCAAAAAGGGTACTTAAAGTAAAAATATTCTAAGCAAAAAATAATCTCGGTACGAGGGAAAAAGATCCCGCTTAAATTTTTGAGCTAAAAACTATCCCACGACCTGCTACAAGAGGTGGGTTTGTAAAGTTTATCCGAAAAAATCATCTAACCGCCTAATCCTCATTTATCCATATCCGCTCTCCTCAAAGCCACCACGAACAAGAGTCAAAACCTCCCCATGAGTCCATGATTGCTATCGAAATTGCCTTGATTTGAACATGGATGTTGGGATCGACATAGTGTTACGAATCAAAAGTCTTACATTTTTCTCTTAATTTTCTCCTCTTTAATTTTTGTCCAGACAATTTTTAATCCATTATGGGTTCTGTCTTTGTTTGTTAGGTAATGCATCTGTTGCAATGACAATCAGTCAACTATTCATGCCAAAGTTGGAATAGTTGCAGACTACTTAACATTTTAAAGGTTTGGTTTAGTGTTCTACTTGCATTTGCTTCAGTTATTAATTGTCATTATTGGTTAATCTTCATGCCAATTCTCAGTTTATAACTCGACTTCTTCTATTATTTTCTACTCTACTTTGTAGTGTTTTCATATGGTCTTATGGTTACTAGATACCTTTAATTAAAGAGATCATAATACTTGTATTTAGATGAAACCTAATGGAGAGTAAGCTGTTCTTTGTAGTGTTTTTGTGTGTAAATAAATTCTATGTTAGCCAAGTGAAAAAAATATGAATACCGGTTCTTTTACAGCTCACATGTGGTTTATTCTCCTAATCAGCTTTGTTTTTGGATTCTCATAATTACAATGTTGAGAGTGCCAATAGTTTGTTAATATTTGCTTATAAATTATAATGTTTTTGGATTCTCATATTTGCTTATGTTCTTCATCATCCTAAGTTTACATGAGTAAGCAATCATGTCTCTTTTTGCTGTCTATTTTTTCACGTAACTTGTTTATTTGTGCATCTGTTTTGTATTTCAACTATTATTATTAAAATTGCTTGTTGCTGGCTTTTTGACCATATTTGCAGATGTTATGCTTTGGTAAAAAACTTTGAAGTGGAGAGATGTAGATATGCAATGCGTGGACAAGTTTGGGCATCGTTGATCGCATGTACGAGGAGCTAAGAATTTTATTGATAGAGATATCAGGAATGAAGAATCATATATTCTACTCCCAAGCTCAACAAAATTTTCATTCGTAACACGCAAGGCTTAGAAGTGCTCTATAATTTTGTAACCAAATATGTTGTATTTGTAGATCTGTAATAGCTAGTTTACAATGTGACACCTCCTTTGACTCTTATGTACTACTACATTGTTATTAAAATAATTATAAAATTTGTTATTAATTAAATTTGTTTATAATTTATATCAGCAAATCAAATCTATTTATTTCAAGAATAATTAATATTTATTTTACCAATCACGAAGTGCCACGTCGATCCCTACAAGGTGCCACGTGGATCGCTTATGAGGCTCCAAATGGACCACTAATGAGGCCCCACATGGAGTGATGACGAGGTTCCACATGGACCATAAAATCCACGTAGGTTACTGACATGTCAGCGGATGACTCAACATTGATTAGTCAACAAAGTGGGTCCATGTAGTATTTACCTACCAATATAGATATGTGTAGGTAAAGACTCTTTCCTTACCAACTTTTACCTACCAATTGTTACGAATGTGATATTGGTAATTATAGAGCTTTTAGCTACCAATTTAGTACTTTTACCTACACTTAAAATTGGTAGGCAAATACTAAATTTCTTGTAGTGTTAAGATGGGGGCTTGGAGGCTGTGGGGGTTCGCACACTCTCAGTGTTTTTCTGAGTGATCTCATCACTCATCACAAAAGAACTCTCAAGGCCTGTAAATGTGGGGCTCCCTCAAGTTCACTCTGGACATGCTCAAGTCCCTCACCTTTTGCCAGCTCATTTGGATGCCTCTCATTTTTATGCTCACCTCTATTTTCTTTTATCTCTCTTTTCTTTTGCACACCCTCACTCATCCTAGATGCATGGGTATGAGCAATACTTACATGCAATGAAACAGATGGTTTAGAATGTACCTTTAAGAGCTGAGATAGTGGCACATCATCATCAGAGACATCTTCAACAATTACATCATCAAAAGCAGGCTGAGTATAGGTGACAGGAACTTTGTCAGGAATGTTACTGTCAGTTGGAACATTGACAGTAGGTTCCACTGCATCTTGGACAACATGTTTGGTTGTGACAGCAATGTCAGCTGAATCCTTGACAACAGGGGCACCTGTGACAGCAACATTCTCAGAGTCTTTGACAGCAACAGGGGCTGTGACAGCATCTTCCCTGAGGTAAGATGCTCCTTGGAGATTGAACAAGGTACTGGCTGTTTCACTTTCTAGCAGAGATGTACCTTGCTCTTTCTCAGTGTTTGAAGGAGTGGTGTCCATTTCACTTTGAGAGATGGGTTCTTGTGGACCACTTGATGGGGCCTCATCCATGATTGGAGATGGATGATCAAAACCTGAAGGGTTGGGACTGTCCCCCTCTCTAGGTTGTGGAGAAGAAACAAATGAATGAGTAGGGAAGGAAAAAGGTGAAAGTGGAGAAGAGAATGATGGCTGCTCCACAGATGGAACTTGTGAAGCATCAATGGGGGAAGTGAAATCCTCACAGTGTCCTGACTCCAGGTGTGTTTCTGCAAGTGGAAGCTCCTCATGAGTTGGAACATGAGGTTGTGCAGACTCTTTACAGGGTGCCTTGGGAGACAGGCCAATTTCAATAGATGTCCCTTGTTGAGAAGGCACATCTAGGGAGGAGTTTAATTCCATTGTTTCCTCTACAGTCTTTTGGGAGACTGTAGGGTGGCTGACAGTGGTTTTGGTCCTCTTAGCTCTCTTCTTCTTAGGCTCCAGGAGGAACCACTGTGGGTTCTGGTTGACTACTTTCCTTATTTGATGCACTAGGTGCATGAACTCCCTCTTGACTCTCAACACTACCACCAACATCAGTCTCTAGGGGTCTTTTTCTGGTTTCCTGTAAGGCTTGTCTCTGTACTTTGGGAAGTCTAGAGAACCGAGGCTGAGTGTATGGAGTAGAATGATGGTTAGCTGAATTGGGGTCTAATCCAGCTTCATTCTCAACAGTGAAGGTGTCAAAACCAGAAGGCAAAGGAAAATCAAGGTTGGTCACTTGATCAACCATGTGTTTGGTGAAACATAGTGGAATATGTGCATTTAAGTTCAGTGAAGTGAGAGTTATGTGAGTGTTTCTTTTCAGTACAGGGCACACCTCTAAGCGAGGGGCATTCTCATCAAAATCACATAAAGAATTAATGCACAACATTAGAAAGCGAGGATAGATGTGTACTTTCTTACCTATGGCAGCCTTGAGGTGTGCCATGAGTAGCTTTCCAACATCCACTTTGTACCCATGAACGAGAGAGTGAGTGAGCTTTTTGATGTAGGTGGGAATTCCATTCCAGCCTGTGGTCTTGGTAGAGAACACTTTCACCATTGCATCAAACACCATGCTCCACTCCTTGCGGAGATACTTTGTAACGGCCCCAAATCCCGCACAAGGGGATTTCGGTTCGTCACTACTTCAACCATCAATACCTGCTCATAATATATTCTACTATAACAACAAAAGTAACTCCACACATCTAACTCCACAGGTTATAGTCTTAGAACTTAACATACATTACCAAAAATATTACAACATCAGAGTACTTTCCAGAATCTTACTCCATCGTCTTCTTAAGGTTGATACATATTCCTTAATATAATAAATACACATTTTTACAAAGAGTTTGCTTTACATCAATAGCAATCCTACCAGCTTAACTACAAAATCGTCGTCGTCCTTCTACTATATTTCATCAGTTGAAGGGCCTTTCCCCTTATCTTGATATGGTTGGTACGATCCAATCGCACCATCTCCTCTTCTCCCTGTTTTATTAAATTAACAGTATAGAAACATATAGCAAGAATGAGCCCAAGAATGCTCAGCAAGATTATATCTCGGAGAATGTATTTATTTAAAACATTTGAACTACTATAAAACTCTGTTTTCAAAATATTCTACTACGGTAGCAGTGAGCCGACTTGCTCGGAACCTCACCCTAAAGACTAGCCGGCTCGCCCGGGCCGTCATCCATAGGTTGCTACCACAACTATGAACACATAGGTTCTCGGCATTATGCCTACTACTGTTTTCAAAATATTCTACTACGGTAGCAGTGAGCCGACTTGCTCGGAACCTCACCCTAAGGACTAGCCGGCTCGCCCGGGCCGTCATCCATAGGTTGCTACCACAACTATGAACACATAGGTTCTCGGCATTATGCCTACTACTATTTTGGACTTTAGTTGGAGCATCGCCACGTATTCTGTGCTATAACAGGTGATCAGTCTGCTATAACCGTCTGGTTTTACTACGATAGCTGTGAGCCGACTGGCTCGGAACCTCACCCTAAGGACTAGCCGGCTCGCCCGGGCCGTCATCCATAGGGTACTACCGTAGAAGGGGAAGCCGACTTGTGCGGACCTTCTCCCTAATAATTGCTGGGCCGGGCGTTACTCCGATCTCTTACGCAGCTCCAGTCCATAAAATAAGAGGTCGGAACTACTTACCGCCTTCCATCTCATCATCTTAGATGCCACGTATAATGCCACGTGCACCTCAATTTACTACTTTATAATAATAAAGAAATACATCCACCAACCATGAAATATCTACTTAAGTAATAATAGAGTTTTCCCCCTCGAATGATTAAGGGGAAAGATATGAATAACATCTTTGATTATGGACTTTCAATAATCCAGACCAATACCTCAAGTCAACTTCGTCTCTACTATTATCTTCCTACAACATCCCAGTAACAACCAACAATGATATATACGCCTTTCAATTGCACGAATAAAAATCCAGTCATTTAATCACAACGATAAAACATTTGCAGTTCAAAATACCTCTACTCCGAACGATAGAGTAAGAGTTAGTATACTTGCCTCTGGTCCTTAGCATAAAGCAGAACACCATAAATAGGTCCTTGAAGTTTTGCCCAAGCAGTTCCATGGAGGTAATTTCTCTTTCTTCATACGACGTTTCGATCTTCCCTTTTTGGTACACGTTGTTCCCACTTGATCATGCCTTAACGGTACTGTAATTGTTATGAGTACTTATTAGTCCAGCCTCGTATCTCGAGTAGACAACTCAATTATCACTAAGTCACGTAAAGTCAAACCATAGGTGTCCTCCCTATAGCTGACTACTCTACTACCCATTAATGCACATAACACATTTAGTAAAGAAAATGAAATGGAAAAGTCCCCTTTTTAAAGTGGACATTTCCTGGTGCTAACCACCTCAAACCATACCAATTAATCAACTTCACTAGACATATGCAACTATAATACCATCGACATCCTATGACAACTTTATTAACATGTAATCCTCAAAACATACTTAATCCTCGGTAAAGACTCATACTACCCATTTAATCCTCAAGACACATTTAATCCTCGAAACAACAATTAACCTCCGAAATAATTCACTTAGCACATATTCACGTAAACAATTAACATCCACTTCATGCCTCTAGACCATTGATATTAAATAAATTAAATAAGTTTAACTGCAGGGGATTTTTAGAAAATTTCTGCATGAAGTACTCGTTTATCGGACTATGGGCACAGCCCCTCAATATCAATCAAAAACAATTCAACCCTGTTTTTACAAAATATAAAGCTGCCTCAACTTGCAGCAACCACATAAGAAAATTTACCCGCCCTGACATGCGGTACCTAGCACATAAAGAAAAGTATCCGCCCAGACATGCGGCACCTCAACATTTAAGGAAAGTAAACTAAGTTTATCCACATTTAAGCCAACACCACGTAGTTGGCACTTATACTTTCAACAATTACCACTACTCGACTTATACCATGTAGCACATAGCATTTACCACTAGTAAAACCGTATAACTCTACATATTATCCGACCCTCTCAATTAACAATTAACAATTAACAACTAACAATCACTAAACCCGAACCATTAAAGCTAACAAATACCGACTCTCCAATTAAATCCCGGAATAAAATAATATTCATAATTTACGACTATTACTCCTGTGAAATTCTTAGTTAAAACATTAACCACCATTTCAATATATACCATACTTGGCAAGCAACTAATCTAGATCAAAACTAACAACTTTCATCTTTTGACCAACCTCAAATAAGGTCGTTAACCCATTCAAAATGACTTTCCAAAACAGGGCAAACATAAAACGCTGCAGCGCACACTTTACTCAAACATTTTTAGTAAATCCAAAAATAATCATTTTAACACAAAATTTGGCAGACTCATTCCTGAATATCAAATACACTTCCCATAACAATTTCATCCCCAAAACACCTCATTTGGGTAGAAAACGAACTGGTTCAAAATGGAGCCGGAGCACAGAAAATTTCCTCTGCGCTACTTTTACTAAAACGTTAATAATTTTTGACTCGTTTATTGGATCGACGCAAGGTTTTCGCGTGAATAAACTTGAAAAGATAAGACATAATTCCATCATATACCCACTGCCCAGAACAGGGTGTATCAGCCTCGAATTATCAGACCAGAAACAGGGCAGATTACAAGACAAATCTGAAATTTTAACTTTCAAACAACAATCATCAATTTATTAACATCCTTAATTCATCACTACAATAACCCATCAAATAATAATACACTCCTCAAGGACCTCCAAAACTAGTTAATTACCAATATATATGTTCATAAATCATTTAAGGAAATCAAAGTGTGAAGCAAAGATGTTATACCTCTTTATTCAATATCAAGCTCCATCAAAACACAACCAAGAACTCAAACTCCAAACTCCATGGATGAACTTCACACTTCAAGCTTTCTACTTCTTCTTCTTCTTGAATAACACTACTACAAGGTGTATATAACTATTATGTATATATATATATATATATATATATATATATATGTATGTAACAAGCAAATCTCTTCCTCACAAACTTGTTTCTTCCCCTTTTCTTCTTCTCTTCTTTGCGGCGTGTGTATGAATCGTGTGTATATATGTGTATAAGCTGTGTTAACCTAATGGGCCTCAAGCCCAATAACAAATAAGAAGCTATCCAAGTCTAATTTAAAAGCTTTATCCATTCTATTTATATAATACACATACCATTAATAATTAGAACCAAAACTCTAATTTGTAAAAATAAACTTTCTAGCATAATTAAATACTAGAATATTTATAAAGAATTATGGAGAAAGAATTAGAATTAACTCTAATTTTTCTGATTTGATATGCATTTTACAAATTATTAATAATTGGTAAATGAAACTCTAAAAATAATACTTACGGGCTTCATAAAATACCACAAATATTAAAGTTCTAATAAAATCTTGAATTCTCGATTATTATATATTAATCGAGTAATTCTGTAAATCCTCAAATAATTTATAATAGTCGTTTAACAAGGAATTTAAAACTCTACAAATTATTCAGTAAGTTAAAACAAAATCTTTACTGAATAATTCCACACTTCAAAATTAAACCTTTGCCCGAAATAAAATGCCGACTCGAGATACTTACTCGATCAGAAAAATTTTCAAAGGAACCCGATTCCACTGAACCGGAAAATAATTAATAACTAACTTTTGAAATTCCTTGAACTGGAATACTGAATAATAATAATAATAATCAAATTATACTCTGAAAATCCGGGTTATTACATACTTCCTGTCCATTTCACCAGAAGGGTACCATTTTGTTGTTTCCTCTTCAAGAATAGGTCCATAATACCCAATTTTCAGGAAGAGCTTCTTGAGGGTCTCATCACTTGCAAGCTCGGTATAAGTCTTTCCATGTTCTAGTACAATTCCCAAGGCTGCATTGATGCCCTGAGCATTGAGAGTATAACTATGCTCCTTGATTTTGAACTGAATAGTGGAGATGTCACCATCTTCTTGAGCAACAACTGTCTCCAAGAAATTTTCAATCCTGTCTAGATCAAGAACAAGGGTTGAGTTAATTGCATACCCAAGATAGGACTTATTCATAAAATAAACAAGCCCTTTGAAACCCTCACCAGCATCACTAGGAGAGTAGATTCCATCAAAGTTGGTTTGTGAAATTGATTGTTTGGGGCCCATTTTTGCTTGTTGAGAGAAGAAAGAGAGAAAAGAATGAATTTCTTGGAGAGAAGAGAAAAGAGAGTGTTGTGTTTGCTTTTTGAGAACAGTTGTATGTTTGATGAATTTAGAGGGAAGTTCAAGCGTTTTTAACTGACAAAGTGAAATCGTGTCTTAACCCAATTAACAGTCACGTGGGTTACTAGCGGATTTCTCTCTCCTAGTGGAGGATGAGTGTCCAAAATTAACGGTCCACTACTTTGACAGTAACCTGTGCGCTCAAAACAACCGTGTCAGTAACTTTGGTGTGATGACAACATGTTTTGCGTGACAGTAACATTTCGCGCAAAACCTACTGTCATCGTTAAGTTCTCATATGACAGTGTCTTTTACAAGTCGTGACAGAAAGTTGTTTACTGCTGTTGAGAAACTAACTGTCAATAAACCGTGACAGCTATTGAAGACAACAACCTTTGCGGGAAAACAACAACTGTCGAGACTTTGTGTTGAAACTGTTATGATAAATAACTTAACTGAAGAGACACCAGTTAAGCATATGCAATATTTATTACTGATTCATTATTCATCCATAACAAGAACAACCATTCAAGTAATTATCCACACAAGCAATAAGAAACTACAGAGGAAAATGGATAAATTTTATTAATAGAAGAGGGTTAAATTACTACACTTGGTAAGATTAACTATTCATTACAGTCTTTCTTAACCAATTCTAGAAATTCTGCCCTAATTTCCTCTTATGTTGTTCCTTCTTCTTGAATGAGTGCTTGAAACTCCTTTTCTTCTTCTTGCAACTTAGCATCCTCAGTGGCTTTAGCAACAAGTTCTTTTTCTTCTTCCTCATCGAGGATATCTAACAGTTCATCGAACAAAGCTTCAACTTCTTCCTTATGGGGAGACTCACAACTGATTTTAGGCCTGTACTCGATTCCTACTTTGTTTTCCATTTTACCCTTTTATGAATAATTCACTAATATGGCCTAAGGTTCATTTTATAGGCATACTAGGTAAAGAGAAGGTAAATGGTCAAAAGTTTAGAATACCCATACAACTACCACAGATTGTAATTAAGTTATGTCTACCACTAAACCAACAATCAAAGCAAAACTGACCAATCAAGGAAATTCCTTGACCAATTTCAACAGTAAAAACCATGCAAGTTAATGTCATACAGAATCTAACTCTCAAATAAAGGACTAGTACAAAATTCAATTTAACAAATTCAAAGCAAACGTGCTGTCGAAAACGGATAGAGACATAAGTAGACAGTAACTTTCTCATGACAGCAACTTGTTAGGGTTACTGTCACAAGCTTCATTTTAGAATCTAGAATGGAAAAACTAGTAAATTAACATACCAGATTCAGCATTCCCAATTCACTTACCAACCTGTTAACGGTTGCTTCATCCAGTGGTTTTGTAAAGATGTCTGCAAGTTGCTTTTCTATAGGGACATAGATCAACTTCACAGTTCCTCTTTCAACATGCTCTCTTATGAAATGATGTCTGATATCAATGTGCTTTGTTCTAGAGTGTTGAACAGGATTGTCTGAGATGGCTATGACACTAGTGTTGTCACAGTAGATAGGAATATTATTTAACACTAGACCATAATCCAACAGTTGATTCTTCATCCACAGAATTTGTGCACAACAACTTCCAGCAGCAATGTATTCAGCTTCTGCAGTAGATGTGGAAACTGAATGTTGCTTCTTACTAAACCAGGACACCAATCTTCCACCAAGAAACTAACAGCTTCCTGTAGTACTCTTTCTGTCAATTCTACACCTAGCATAGTCTGAATCAGAATACCCCACTAGCTCAAATCCAGTATTTTTAGGATACCAAAGGCCTAGATTATGAGTGCCCTTTAGATATCTAAAAATTCTCTTGATAGCTACTAAGTATGACTCCTTTGGATCAGCCTAAAACCTTGCACAGAGACATGTAGCAAACATTATGTTAGGTGTGTTAGCAGTTAGGTAGAGAAGAGATCCAACCATGCCTCTGTAAGCACTAGAGTCCACTTTCTTCCCTTTGGAGTCTAGATCCAAACTAGTTGAAGTGGAGATGGGAGTCTTGGCAGGTGATGAATCTTCTAGGCTGAAATTCTTGAGAAGTTCCTTTACATACATTTCTTGACAAATGAAGATACCATCATCTTTCTGAAGAACTTGTAAACCAAGGAAGAATGACAGTTCTCCCATCCTGCTCATCTCATATTTTTTTCTCATTAGAGATGAAAACTTCTCACATAGCTTCTCATTTGATGAACCAAAGATGATGTCATCAACATAAATTTGAACCAGAATGATGTCTTTGTCATGATGCTTGTAGAATAGAGTCTTATCTACTACACCTCTTGTAAACTGGTTTTCCAATAGAAAGGCTGAGAGGGTATCATACCAGGCTCTTGGAGATTGTTTCAAACCACAAAGTGCCTTGAACAGCTTGTACACAAAATTATACATTTCAAAATCTTCAAAACCAGGTGGCTATTCAACATACACTTCTTCCTCCAACTCTCCATTTAGAAAAGCACTTTTGACATCCATTTGGAACACCTTGAAGTTACAATGTGCAGCAAAGGCTAGAAAAATCCTGATAGCTTCAAGTCTGGCAACAGGTGCAAATGTCTCATCATAATCTATTCCTTCATGTTGACAGTAACCTTTAGCTACTATCCTTGCCTTGTTTCTAGTCACATTTCCATTTTCATCTAGTTTGTTTCTGAAAACCCACTTTGTCTCAATAACTGATTTTCCTTTAGGTCTTGGAACCAATTTCCACACATTGTTCCTTTCAAACTGGTTGAGTTCCTCTTGCATAGCAATCACCCAATCAGAATCTAACAATGCATCATCAATTTCTTTTGGCTCCATTTGAGACAGAAAACAAGAAAACATGTTGTTAGCAGAAACATTATTCCTGGTCCTCACCCCAGAAGTAGGATCTCCAATAATTAGATCATCTGTGTGATCCTTGTTCCACCTTGTGGTTCTGGGCAAGCTTCTTGTTTGATTTGAAACAGTAGCCTCAGTTAGGGGAACTGATTCTTCACCAGGGCAATTGTCTCCACCATTTTCTTCAATGTCTCAAGAGTCACCATCATTTTGAACATTTCCTGAGATAGTCTGTGACTGGGCTGGAGTCTGATTAGCATTATCTTCAATGACAACATCCTTTTCAGTTTCAACAGTTTGAGTGAATGTAGGTTCTTCATCAACAATTTCTTCTTCCTCCAAGTATCCTTGATTCTCAAACCTAAGAATCTGCATTTGGCCTTCTTCATGCAGTCCAGGAAACTTGGTTTCATCAAATGTGACATTCACACTTTCATCTATGATTCTGTGTTCCAAAAGATAAACTCTGTAGGCAGTCCTTTCTAGAGCATACCCCATGAAAATACCTTCATAATCTTTGGTGTCAAATTTCCCTTTCTTTTCATGGTTGTCTTTCATCATGAAACATTTGCTCCCAAACACATGAAAATACTTGACAGTAGGTTTCTTTTCATTGAGCAGATAGTAAGGAGTGTTCTCATGAGTCTTGTTGATCAAGGTTCTATTCTGTGTATAACAAGCTGTGTTGATAGCTTCTGCCCAGAAGTATGTGGGTAACTTTGCATCATGAAGCATAGTTCTGGCAGCTTCAATGAGAGTCTTGTTCTTCCTTTCTACAACTCCATTCTGCTGAGGTGTCTTTGCAGCAGAAAATTGTTGTACAATTCCTTCATCTTTACAGAAATTACCAAGAGTGGAATTTCTGAACTCAGTCCCATTGTCACTTCTCAACATCTGAACTTTGGCATTTGGAGCTCTTTCAAGAACTCTTAAGTGATCAATGATGACTTGAGCAACTTCATCTTTTGATTCTAGATACTTCACCCAAGTATACCTAGAATAATCATCCACCATAACTAATGCATATCTCTTCTTGGCTAATGATGGAACATTGACTGGTCCAAAAAGATCCATGTGAATTAGTTTGAGTGGTTCAGTGTTGGTGTTGACTTGCTTTGACCTGTGCACAGCTTTTTTTCAATTTTCCCATTTGATAATCCTCACACAGTCCTTCTTGACAGAATTCCTGTTGAGGTAGTCCTCTCACTAGTTCCTTCTTCATCAGCATATTCATTGTCTTGAAGTTGAGGTGTGAGAGTTTCATGTGCCAAAGCATACTGTCACCAACAGAAGCTTTACTGTAAAAACAGTAAATCTTGTCCTTATTTGTTGAGCTCAGGTCAGCAACAAACAAGCTTCCTTTTCTTACCCCTTTCAAAGAGAGACTTCCATCCTTCTTGTGATAGATGTTGCACACCATCATGTCGAAATCAACCTTGAATCCCCTGTCACTGAATTGGCTAACACTGAGCAGGTTGTGCTTCAATCCATCCACAAGTGCAATATCATTAATGACAACATTTCCAATTTCCAAACAGCCATATCCCACTGTGTAACCCTTGCTGTTGTCTCCAAAGGTTATGATTGGGCCAGTTTTATCAACAGTTATGTGTCTTGAGCAACCACTGTCAATGATCCATATGACCCGCTCTTTATTATTACCCTGCAAAACAAATTGTGTTTAAGAGGCATATGGTACCCAATCCTTGTTGGGTCCAGTTACTTCAGTATCACAAGCATAATCAACATTTTCAACTTTAATCATCACATCATGAATCTTCTGTTGGACTCCTTTCTTCACCCACTTATCTTTAGAATTAGACTTGGTCTTCTTCTTAGTGGATGTAGCCTTCTTACTATTTCCAGTAGACTCAGAAGTCTCAACAGTTTGCATATAGAGACATTGTTTAGTTGATGAAATAGGCAAATTAAAGCAAGTACTCATGACAGTTACTTTGCAAGGCATACAGTCAATGTTATTGAAGACTACCATAGATCTATGCATAATGGGGGTTCTGTGTAAGTTGTCATCTATCATGGTCACATTGTCCTTAACCTTTTTTGGTTTCTTACAAACATGAGTTAAGTGATGTGAAGAGCCACAATTATTGCATAGTTTTCTAGGAGCATTAGCATTGCCATTTCCTAACTTACCATTCCTGTTTCTAGACTTGTAGGTAATTATGTCAACAGGATGTTCTGAATTTACTGTCGAGCCTTTCTTGACAGTACCTTTCACGCCTTCTATCTTGACAGTAGGTTTGGAAGTCACTGTCTTTGAGGCTCTCTTGACAGCATCTTTGGAAGCTACTGTCTTGCCATTATTGACAACATCTTTAGATCATTCTGTCAGATTTTTTGGGAGAGTTACTGTCTTGGGGATTGTGACAACATCTTTTCCATCAACGGTTGTACTGTCAATACCTTCATCCTCATTATCAAGTTGTTGCTTGATGAGCATGGCTTTCTCATCAAACTCAAGTTCAGAAAGTTTGAAAATAGGTTTGTTGATCTTCTTGAGGATATGAGGCTTGACAGTAGCATCAGTTGAACAATCCTGACTTACAATTTCCTTACCAGGTCTTTTACCATACTCAAAACCTATCCCTACTTTTTGATCCTCTGTGTGTTTCTCATGATAATCCTGAAGTTGTTTGGATGAGTTTCTATAGGCTTTAATCTTGAATTCATTTTCACTAATTTCTTTCCTTAGAAACTCCTCAATTTCTTTAGCACAGACTAATTCATTTTTAAGTTTAGCATTCTCTTGTGTTAAGGATTCTAAACGACTGGTCTTCAACAAAAGTAAATCGTTTTCAGAAGTGACTGTTTCATTCAATTTAGTTAACCTAGAAATTTCTTCATTAGCTGCAGTTAAACTAGTGTGAACATTGAACATTTCTGCACTCAATTCCTCGACAGTTTGTTTGTATTCATCTTTAGACATATCAAGTAAGACAAGTGAGGGTACCTGACTTGGAGAGCTAGAGGTGGCCTCATCAGACTTAGCCATGAGGGCTAGATTCACATATTCCTCTTCCTCTTCATCATCATAATCATCCCAGCACTTTCCTTCAGCCACATAGGCCTTTCCCTGTCATTTCTTGAAGTGTCCACTTGACCCTTTATCCATCCTCTGATTCTGCCTTGGTCTTCTGCACTCAGTAGCAAAATGACCAAGCTCATTGCAGTTGTAACACCTGAACTTGGATCTGTCCACCATCCCTATTTTGTAACCACCCCTTGTGGCACCACCTTCAACCTAGGAAGAATTCCCTCTGCTGAACCTTGATGTTTGACCTTGAGGCTTAAACGGCTTGTTTCTCTTGAATCTTATGTTTTTAAATTTCTTAGCCATGTAAGCCATAATTGGATTATCCATCTTCTCCATTTCTTCTAAGGAGTAAAAGTCTTCATCTTCAACATCAGTTATCTGCAGTACAACTTTCTCCTCATCATATCCACAACCTCTTCAATCTTAAGAGTAGGTACTGGAGCAGGTTGTGTGACTTGAGTTTCTTCACTAGGTTGAGTGATTCTTGGCACATGAGCCACGAGAGCACCTGACATATTAGCCATCTTTCCTCTGGATCCAGCTAGAATAGCTCTTTTCTGGAAAAACTCAAGCTCATATGATTTAAGCACACCATATAAAGTTTCAAGAGAAATATTGTTCATATTTCTTCCTTCTCTTATGGCAGTGACTTTGAGCTCAAGATGTCAGGAAGTATGAGTAAGAACTTGACATTTAGCTCCTTCCTATCATAGTACTTGCCATGAATCTGTAGCTCAGTCATCAGTTTACTGAACCTCTCAAACATTGTTGTTAGGTCTTCTCCTGACTTTGCCATGAAAGCTTCGTACTGAGAGATAAGAATTTGTCTTTGATTGTCTTTCACTTCTTCACTTCCTTCACATATCAGCTCGATCTTATTCCACATATCCTTGGCTGATGAGCACCCAATGACATTCCCACACACGGATTTGTCCAAAGTGAGAGCATCCAGTAAGATGAATTGCAAGTAATCATCCAAGGCCACCTTCTCTTTTTCTGGCTCTAGAAACTCCGAAGGTAATTTGTTGACCCAGTAGGCTGGAATAAGAACACCGTCCACAGTTGAGGCTTCAATCTCTTTTCGTGGAACAAAGGGACCATTTTGGAGGATTCCAAAGTATAAGGGATTCACAACTTTGATGAACAACAGAATTTTTCTTTTCCACACGTTGTAGTTCTCCTTATCAAATGCTGGAATCTTTATGCTACTCGACTTCTGCACACTTGTCATGATCTTCAGATTAGTAGAACAATTTGTATGCTCTGATACCAGTTGTTGGTCCTTGACTATTGTAGAAGGGGGGGGGGGTTGAATGCAAAACTGATAAATCTCAATCTACGTTTCAACAACAAAAACTAAGATTAGCGTTTATTAGTTTATGGAATTGCAAACACAAGTAGACACACGAGTAATTCTCACAAAATAAATGTTTTATTTATTTTGCAATGGGTTGCTACAACCTCAAGAAAATGTTTTTTTTTCTTGAGCTTCAGTTTCTCGAGTGATTACAAAGAATGGATTGAGAGATAGTCTAAGTAGACTGATCCTATCACTATCAACACGGGTCTTGTGAAGCTGCTGTCATTTTCATGTGGCAGCTTCTTACAAATTGCCTACCCGTGATTCTTTCCTAAATTTCTATACAAACAACTTATCAATACAGAACAAAGCAATCAAGAAACATTCTATATCCAGCTAACACAATTCAGTAGATGTAGATTTGTCATACTCTGGAATTTGTGAGCTTTGTCATGTGATCTCTCAAGCTTCGGTCGTAGTCTTGCAGACCTGTTGTAGTGTTGGGATGCTGCAACACGCCTGTTTCTTGAACATCCAAACTGTCACAAGTTTGACTGGGTTGTTCCCCAATACAAATGTTATCCCTTCATGACAGTATCATGATGGCTAAGCTTGCTGTCACAATAATGTGATTTTGGTGACAGTAAGAAATCTCCGCAGAAGGTGCTGTCAGGATTTCCAAGCTTGCTGTCAGGTTACAGTAAAGTTGATGTCTGAGGGCTTCCGCCAATGTTGCTGTCAGAGTGAATGTACTGTCGTGACTTGCAACATGTTGTCGTCTTGTAACCTTACTGTCAATACTGTGACAATAATCTTTATTCTTGATGTCCATCTTGAGTACTTCTTGAGCCTTGAACAAATAAATGAACATCTACCAAGATGTACTAGAATCTTATTTGCAATAAACAAAAACAGTTACAAAGACATACTCCGGCTGTGACAGTATGTTCATACTTAATAAAATTAAGTATTTAAGATATCTAGTTAAGTTGTCTCATAGCTATCACCCATAAATCCTATCAGTTTTCAAGTTTGGTTATCATTAAAAATTTATAAAGTTGAAATTAAATCAGAATAATACTTTTAGAAAAATTAAAAATAACAATTTAAACAAAATTAAAATATATACAAATGATATATAAAGCATCACGTGCATTGCACAGGTATAAATCTAGTATATATAATAGAGCAACTAGGGGGTTTGTGTGAGACAATTTATTCACTGTTAAAAGATAATTATACCCTTCAAAATATAAAATGACTTTTCAGCCCCTACTCTATTTACTTCATATTAATTTCTTCGTTATTAATTCATCTTAATATCTATAATCATTAATACTAATCTTCATTAAGTATACTAATAAGTTTGTAATTAATACTTGCATGTACATGTACATATATTATTTTATGTAATATATATAATTTAAAATATTAATAAAATATAATTAAAAGTACAAAGATATTGAGGTAATTACAGATCTGACATGAATTTGTAATATCAAATTTTTAATAACATAACATTATTTTCATGTCATGTTAGTTGTTTTTTAAAGGATTGATGATGTAGGGTTATTCATTAGAGTACGGGTCCTGTCAAAAAATTTAATAATAAATTTAGATTACACGTGCAAAATCATATCGAGTAATATTTTTATAAGTTTAATCCCATGTAACATGGGCATTCATTTATTAAAAAACATAATATGCAACATCAAATACTTATTGACAAATCAACAATAATCTACTAGAGTAACTATGGAGTTTTTTTTTTGACGAAACTGAAATATATATTAATTAGAATCACTTTCTCAAAGAGGTACAACAACGAGAATGTAAAATTTTTCCAAATTTACAAAATTGATAGAAAAAAAATTACATACTAGATATTACATGAAAGAGAAATCAATCCACAACACTGGGATATAACAATACAAAGCATTAGACCATTTGAGAATCCAAGAATATATCGAATTGAAGAGATTAATCACCAAGACACAAGTGGGCGAAACATTGCAATGATGTCGATTTCTAACTAATAATTTTTTTTAGAAAAAAAGAAATTTGGGTTAGTGCACGCAAGATCAAGAACACCAACTATTAGGGAAACTAACAAAATCTAAACTAAATCTAAAATAATTCTCAATCATAACATGTCTTGAAATCCGTCATCGGCTATTAGAACTACCAATGACCTACCACAACGTCCTGGAACGAACATAAAATAGAAGACATGGAGTTAATGAACCGATCAAAATACAAATCCAAAACAAAAATTGATGAGAAAAGGTGGAGGAGACGGGGAAAAAGGAAAGAAAAGCCAAAGAGACACTAAAAGATGGATAAGAGACAATTTAATACTAGGGGGTTTGTGAGACAATTTAATCAAGGTGAAATGACAGATATACCCTTTGAATTATAAAATGATATTATTAACCCTTACTTAATTATTTCATACTAATTCTCAATTATTATTTCATATTAATATATTTACACATTAATTACTAATCTTAATTAAATTATATTAATTGTTTTGTAATTAATACTTATTTTTTATATACATGGTATTTTAAATGATATATATTATTTAAAAAAGTAATAGAATATATTAATGATATTGAAATAAATTTATACATAACATGAATTTATGGTATCGAATAGTTATTAATGTGACATGATTTCATGTTATCTTCATTGTGATCGAAGTGATTTGTGAGAGAGTTATTCATTGTTAACTAATTAAAAATATGCATGTAAAATCATATCGAGTTTTTTTTTTAAAAACAAATCATGCAGTAATAAAACATCAAATACTTACTTACTCAAAAATCAACAACAACCTATTCACATTCAAATCATAGACATGTATCACACCAATTTTCAATTAAACGAATACAATATAATAAAAAATAGAAATATTAACTTTACAACAACTATTCATGACTTAAATTTTCAAATGTCTTTGTCATCAAACCATCAACATTAATTAAGAATATGTATGTAAAATCGTATCGAGTTTTTTAAAGAACAGATTATGCAGTAAAGAAACATCAAATACTTAGTCACTCGAAAATCGACAACAAATTGTTCACATCCAAATCATAAACGTGTATCACATGATCTTCTGATTAAACAAATAAAATACAATAGAAAAGAGGAATATTAATTTTACAACAACTATTGCTCACTTAAATTTTCAAATATCTCAGTCATCAAACCATCAACACGAATATACCACAAACAAATATACCAGAATTAATGACAAATTATAAAATATTTTAGAATAACCCCGTGCCTTGCACGAGTTATAAAGCTAGTGTATATTTATTAATGAAATCGGCATAAATACCACACATGTAATGCTTTTAACTACTTTTAAGTTGTAACTATTTATTTAACTACAAACTAGGAACTGTTAGTATTTCTTTTATTGCGAACTAGAATCATAAGTTTTGTACTTGCAAGTTGCAACATGGCAAAAATACAACTGTGTAGGATTTCGATTTTTTCTTCATTCTTGGATATATTGTTGTCAAAAAATTTTATTGAGTATATTTTTTTATTAAATTAAACGTGTTAGATTTTGATGAATCTATTATATATATATATATATATATATATATATATTAGAGCAACTAGAGGGTTTAGTGAGACAATTTAATCATCTTGAAATTACTAAATTACCCATCTTATATTATATTAATGATAAAAAATTTGTTTTTGATGAGAATTGAACCTAAGACCTAGGTGTGACAAATGTGTACATATGTATCCACTACACCATCCCAACACTTGAATTAAAAACTTAAAAATTATTAACCTCATATTCACGAAAATCACTTGTTCTATGTTTCTTAATATTTTTTGAGAGTAGTACCAATAATCTTTATAATACAAATTCGATATTAACATTTGCCACTACTACAATATTGAAATTTTTTAATGTCAACCAAATATCACTTGTTATATTTTTCTTTAATATTTAATTTAAAATTTAAAACTATCAACATATTTACTCCTTTTTAATTATATTGTCATATGTAATAAGCATAAAACGAATTTTATCTATTATTTTACATTTAAATCTTTTTCATTATTAGACATTAACAACTTATAATTGCAGATCCATTTTTTAAATTTTCGTCTTCAATAAAAAAAATTTATATGTTAATTATTTTCGAGAACTACACTATTAGTGTATAAAGTATTGAACTTGAAAACTGGAAAATATTTTTCTCTTTGTATACTAATCAAAAAGTTTTTGTAGCAGAATTTTAGAAGAAAGTTGAGGTTGTCATCGTACAACTAAATCAAATATAAACTAATATTTGTTTAAAATTTTCGAATATTTATTTTAAAATATTAAATTATTTGTGTCAAGTGGTAATTGTAAGGTAAAGCGAGTAACTTATCAAGAATCAATTTACCGACTTTTTGAGAGATATAAGTAATAGTTTTCTAAAATAAAGTATATCCACAATTGTACAATTATCGAATTCAATATGTCTGCTATTAAGTTTAAACTCGGATGGAGATTACAATTATCAAATGTTTATATATATAAGCATAACACTTCAACAAAGCAGGGGATCGTTTACTTCATAACAATATTGTTGTCAATATTAACTATCATATAATTGATTTATCGCACATTTAACGTTTACATATACGATATATTTTGAAAAAAGGAATAAAAAATATATTTGTATCTAGAGCATGCCCGTACGTAGGACTAAAAACATAATTCTAATGGCAGTATTTAAACAATATCTGCATAAACTTGTCGTTTATCACTAACTAGATCTTGCCAAACCAGTATATAAAGTATTGAATCTGAAAACTGGAAAAGATTTTTCTATTTGTATACTAATAAAAAAGTTTTTGCAAGAGGCTTTTACAAGAAAGTTGAGGTTGTCATCGTACTAAATCAAATATAAACTAGCATCGGTTTAAAATTTTCGAATATTTATGATAAAATATTAAAACTATTGAATGTTAAATTATTTGTGTCAAGTGGCAATTGTAAGGTAAAGCGAGTAACTTATCACGAATCAATTTACCAATTTTTGAGAGATAAAAGTAATAGTTTTCTAAAATAAAGCATGTCAACAATTGTACAATTATCGAATTCAATATGGCTGCTATTAAGCTTAAACTTGGATGGAGATTACAATTATCAAATATATATATATATATATATATATATATATATATATATATATATATAAGCATAACACTTTAACAAATTAGGGGATCGTTAACTTCACAAAAATACTGATGTCAATAATAACTATCATATAATTTATTTATCGCACATTTAACGTTTAGATATACAATATATTTTGAAAAAAAGAAAAAAATATGTTCGTATCTAGGGCATGCACGTACGTAGGACTAAAAACATAATTTTAATGGCAATGTTTAAACAATATCTGCATAAACTTGCCATGTATCGCTAACTCGATCTTGACAAACCAGTATATAAAGTATTGAACCAAAGTATATAACCTGAAAACTTGAAAAAAAAATTCTCTTTGTTTACTATTAAAAAACAATTGTAGGAGGCTTCTACAAGAAAGTTGAGGTTGTCATCGTATGACTAAATCAAATATAAACTAATATCGGTTTAAAATTTTTGAATATTTGTGATAAAATATTAAATGTTAAATTATTTGTGTCAAGTGGCAATTGTAAGGTAAAGCGGGTAACTTATTACGAATCAATTTACCAACTTTTTGAGATATATAAGTAATAGTTTTATAAAATAAAGTATATCCAGAATTGTACAATTATCGAATTCAATATATATGTTATTAAGCTTAAACTCGGATAGAGACTACAATTATCAAATTTTTATATATATAAGCATAACACCTCAACAAATTAGGGGATCGTTAGCTTCACAACAATACTGATGTCAATATTAACTATCATATAATTGATTTAGCGCACAGTTAAGGTTTAGGTGTACAATACATTTTGAAAAAAGAATAATAAATATATTCTTATCTAGAGCATGCCCTTATGTAGGACTAAAAACATAATTTTAATAGCAGTATTTAAACAACATTTGCATAAACTTGTCGTTTATCACCAACTGGATCTTGCCAAACCAATAAATGTTTGTGCTTAGTGACATCAACTGTAGAATTCAAAACTTTAAAACGTTTTCAAGGTATATCACTAACTAACGTTATTCATTAGCACGACAAGTCCATGTACAAAATGGAAGAAATTGCATCTTACAATACAATATGTACACATTTTAGTAACATGTGAGTTTAGAGCATGCTCGTGCCTCACACGGGCTATAAAGCTAGTTATGTGATAATTGATTAAAGTGCATTCACATTCATATCATCAATAAAACATCTATCTCATAATTTGACAATATCATATTATCTAATAATTTTTTGTCTCCATTTTTTTTAATCGTTTTTTTTTCTCCATTTAATTAACGAGTAACTAAAACTTTTTGTCTCCATTTTAGTCACTCGTTTGCTATCTATTATGGGTAGGATTGTCGATGGATCAGATTCGGACTGGATCAGCCTAAATTCATATCCGAATCCATTTAATTTTATCGAATTCGGATCAGATCGGATCACAACTCGAATATTTTAGAGGTCGATCGATATTCAATCCACTTAGTTTACTAGATAAACGGATCGGATTTCGAATATCCATTGCTCCATTTATATTAAAATATAAAAAAATTAAAATTATATATATATATATCAATTATTATATTAAGTTTTTTTAACAATTGAGAAGTTACAATTTAATATTCAAATGTGTAAAATTTCAGTTGCAATCCAAAATACCAATAATTTCATTGTTTAGCAAAATCAAGTAAGTATTGATGTACATGAAACTTTGAAACCCGACAAAGTGCAAGAAAATGTATTAGATATTATTAGATATTAGTGGGCCTGAAATTCACAATATTTAAATAAAAATTAAATCTTACAAATGTAAGTATCTAGTAAAAATGAATAAAAATACAAATTTTCAAATTATAAATCACTTTTTAATATAAAATAATCGAGGAATCTATGTCATTAACATTACATAAGAAAATGTTATTATTATTAAATCAATATTACACAACTTAAATTTGCATAAAAGAACAATAATTTGACATAATATTCACATCCGTACAATCGAATTGTTGAAAAACATTCATTGAATATGATTATATGCCGAAATAATAGAAAAGTTTTTTATAATGACATTTAAAAACTCCAAACTCATTATGATATATAATATATAATACATAATATATAATTATATTATTATAGATAAAAATATATTATTATATAATTTTACAATTATATAATATTTATTTATTTATTATATATATAATTAAACGGATCGGGTCGTGGATAAGTGGATCAGATCATCCTAAATTCATATCCAATCTGTGATCCCAATCGGATCAAGTTTCGGATCAGAGGTTGATTCCTATCCACTAAATTCAGCCCGGATCGGGTCGGATCGAATTGGATATCTGATCCATTGACAGGCCTAATTATGGGTAAAATATTCGAATACGTTGTGATTCCATAGCATCCATTAAACAGTGTTATACATGGATTTCGGTGGATAAGTAAGTGATTTATCTTAATTATCTTATTTTTGGGATGTTAATTTCATGTAAATGAATCCCCTTAACAAAGAGTTATGTCAGGGAACCAAAATATTTGTCCATAAAAATCTCCATGATGACGTGACATTATTGATCTGACAAATTGAAAGATTTTAATTGGTGGAGATATTGTGAATGCATGTGGGATCAGTTTATTTATTATCTATACAACCAATGAAATGAAAACACATGAATTATGTTAATTTTTATGGTAGCTTTTTTATGATTTTCTAACATTTTTTCTTAACGAAAGTTGAAATTTTATGTTTTCATAAATTTGAATTTGTTGTTTGGTTGTTTGAAGTAAAAATTTGAATGAGAACCCCATTCTTCTTTTTGAGTAAGAGGGTGTTTGGCAATGGTTCTAAGCGCTTAAAGTTATTTTTGATTTTAATTTGAAAATTGTATGCGTGTAATAAGTTAAAAATAACTTAAAGTAAAAAAAAATAGTTTAAATCCAGAAGTTGGTATGAGTTACTTTTTTGAAAAACTTATTTTATTTAAGTGATTTAATTTTATAAAAGTTAATGTCATCATTCAAATGTACTAATTATCAAGTTTTTTTTAATATTTTTAATAACTCACAACTTACCCATAATATAAAATTATCCAAACAAATTTTAACTTAAAATTTTCACTTTTCACTTATAACTTTAAACTAGCATAATAGCCCGTGTGAGACACGGGTCATTCTCTAGCATTGTACCAAAATACATATCATTTTTAATTTTAAACGGTTTGAATGAAATAATTTCCTGAAAATTTTGTTGCATGTACTTATATCCCCTAATGAAATTCAAGTACAAAATCACACGTCGACCAACATCTAACAATTACATAATAAAGCTTGAGGCTATCAATAATATTGTTATAAAGATCTGACATAATTAAATACCGATATTTTTATAAAGCACCAAGCGTCAACCACATATGTAGAAATAGTCTGCCCCAAGCAATAAAGCATGTCCCTAAACAGTGCAGTAGTGTGTCCTAACTGTATAAAATTCATGAATACTAATTGTACTATTCCTCCGATGTTGTGAACTTTCCATATCACGGTGTTTGATATTAGTTTGATACCCATCTCTTCTATAGGGAACAGTAACAATTGACATAATTCGTTTACTTTTGCGACTTAAAAGATATATTTAAGTGTAATTATATATTTTTCATTTATACATGTTTATTTATAATGTCCCTGTTTTAATTTATATATAATTTGACTTACTTGTTCATATAAGCATTAAAAATAAGATATTTTATAGCTTATTGTACAAACTAACACAAATAAACCGATTCTTTTAATATGTTCCAATTTACGTAATAAGTAGAAAACATCTAGTAATTTGATCTTATAATAACTCCGAACTCTGGGCAAGAGAACATAAAATTTAAAAATAAAAGTATTTTTCTTTTTTGTTCTTCTTAAAGTTTTTCATCGACACAAATTAAATTTTGGAATGAAGTTATTTAATATTTTAATTTCTTTATTTTCCAAGGTATATCTGAAAACATAGTTACAATATAAATGAGTTGTACAAGGATGACATATTTTGATCTTATATCATTTATAATTTTGACACATCAAGAAACAGACTATTTATCAACATATTGTTGAGAAGCGGTTGAGATGTCTTTCAATCAAAATGTGAAAAATTAATAATATCTTTTAATTTATTAATAATTTAACTTACTCATAGGTATAATGTGGTTGATCGACCATAATATTTTGTGTACGTGTCTACCATGCGTTATCCTGTTTTCTAAAATTTATTGATTCTTGTTAACTTGACTATTTTAATCCAATTTTTTCAAAGTTTATTATCTTTAATTTCCAACCGAAATTTCTAAGTGTATATTATCCGACATTACACTACAAGAAAACTGAATTTTACCGACCGAATATTTCGTTGTTACGTCATGAAAATTCGTTGGTAAATCGATTGCCAACGGAATTAGCAACAAATACTAGTTGATGGTAAAATCTTCGTCGCTAAGGTCTCAACGACGGAATTTTTCTTTTCATTGGCAACTTAACAACGGATTGCTAACAAATTGGTAATGAAGACTTTGACTATCTCACCAAGCATTTACCAGGAAATGCCAACGAAATTTTCGTCACTATTTTCTCAACGAAATTTTTGTTACTATTTTACCAACAACTATTCCGTTGCATAGTCCTGACGGAATTTTTATTGGCAACTAGTACAGTTTTATCGTTAATTTTGGTTAATATGATTTCAAATTACGTTGGTATTTCATTGCAAATATTTTTGAAATATTTAAATAATTTTTATTTTCATTAGTAAATTTGTTGCTATACATTTTTAAAATATTTATTTATTCAATGCATTTTTTTAATATAAAACTAGAGTTATAAATGGAATATAAGAAAGTAAATGAAACAAATAAATAACATTAAAAAAGTTTTCCAAGATTCTGAACACACATAAATGAAAACAGAACAACAGAATGATAAATCCTATTACAAAGAACTAGAATGATAAATCTAACATAAGAAAGTTACTTCAACAATCAAAGTCTAAGAAGCTGAGCTCTACAGCAACAATAAAACAAACAAATAACATAACAAAGTCTAAGTGAAGCTAAGCTCTATAGCAACGTAAGAACAGAATAACAAGTTACTCCTTGTCTGGCGAATCAGGACGGCGGTTGCTCTGTGCCTCAAACATCATTGTTAATTGGCTTTCCATTGTTTTCATCTGGTTTTGTTGCTCCTCCTACATTGCTTTCACAAGATTTTTCATCTCTTCTAGTTGAGCCTGCATGTTCTGATAATCTTGTTTGTTACACTGAGAGCTACCAGAAGCAGCGTTGTGACTTTTGCCTGACCCATAAAACATTAATTGCGACGATCCGAGGCCATGTATTATGTTTTTTTTTGTTTTTCCCCCCAACAACATCGAGATACAGTTTCCACTCGTCAATAGGCTGAGACACCCCTGATCCATCAATATTCTGGGAATATTGCCTACGAAGACTTTCCATCATTTCCTGGTAAAATCATTGTGATTGAGTCTTAATTGCAAATTTAGATTATATAAATTAGTAACAGCAATAGATAACATATGCAACAAAATATAAAGCATACAGAAGAAGTTGGTTGAAGACCTAACATCAAACAATATTCATTTTTCCCCTCAGACATAAATTAAATATGAACTACAATGAATATAATATGAAACATATACATGACTTAATCATTATACACTGAACTGCTACTCCTTTCCGCTAGTGCCAAAAAAACATAAAAATGATAAATTACAATCAGGTGATTTACTTGAAATTTTAATTCATTAATAAAAGAAACTATCCAGATTATAAGCTAAGCAAATACATTTTTAATTCATAAACTTGACCATTATGTACAAGATGCATCATTAATTACCATTATCTATTTAATATGCTAAAAGGATCATCAACAAACCACAATTTATAATTATCAGCAGAGTAGAGTTTATTTAAAAATTGATCAAAGTGTTTACTTTAATCAAAATTAAGTACTCACGTGTGTTCGCTTGCTTTTTGGGTCAATAAATGTCACGCTGTCATGACCTCGAGAGTGAGTATACTTATATACTTCACCTGGAGATGGCTTTCTTTTCAGAGTCTCTTCCTGTAAAACAATTTGATAAATAGATATTATATGTATAATAAACACTCGGCCTACTATTAACGACATTAAAAAAACAGAGAGGGGGAAATAGTCATAACCTAAATAGTCTTATTAATGAGGTTAACAGTTTTGAATTACAGTAAGAGTAAAATGAATTACAAAACAAATGCATTAAATAATTACCAAATGAGCTGCGTGCACTCTGTGAGAAGCTGAGCCCCCTGTGTGGGTGGAAGGATGTCCATCAACCCCGCTACGACGGTTTGCTTTCTGAATTTCAGATTTAGTCTTAAAAGAAGGGGTTTTCCAATACTCAATCCAACTGACCCAAACATCGCTTCCAATTTTGTTACTGCGCTTACTCCTTTCTTCCCATGCCTTACGCGCACAACAACAAATTTCTGAATATCGCAGCCTAGCGCTGCTTAGCCACGCATCATAAACCACTTCTTCGGATAATTCTGATCTCCATACAAAGTATTTCTACAAAGCAAGGTTTAGCATCAGTAATTGTGTTAAAGAAAAACAACTATAGAAAGTAACTAAACAATAACTAGCTTGCAAGCAATTTAAAATAGTACTATTAAATACTACCTTGAATTTTGCAAAAAAAATTTAAAAAAAATACTACCTTGAACTCTTCAAAATAGAATTTCTTAGTTACGTCGCTAACTGACTTCCAATTAAACCCCGAAGGTTCAAGTCTCTCATAAATTGTTAGAGCACTTGTTTGAAGGTTCCAACCTAAAATATGCAAAAAGTTATATTCGAGCAGTTTTGAAACTATAACTAGATTAAAAAAAACTTAAAAAGAATCACTTACTTTCCGCCTATGACATATATCTTAATCCGCCCATCACCTGTATCATCATTTGGAGCAGTCAAGGACACATCGGGTGTGTGTGACTCATCGGATGGCACATGAGCGTGTTCCCTGTTGTTACTCGTAGATGCTAGAATCCTTCTCATTATAATATTTGAAGACAAGTGATAAGGTTATGAAAATATTTAAACTTAAATAAATGAACCCACAAATTTAGAGCACAAGGAAAGCCCAAATCAAGTGTTTATATACACCTTAAAAAAATTATAAAATGAGATGAAACTAACACTAAAAACTATAGAGAAAGATATAAAGAACACAATACATACATGAAGAGCAACTCTAGTATGTTGATTAAACAACTGATATGCACAATTAAACAACTGGGCATTAAATAGAAATTACCTAGATGATGGTCACCTCTTTTGAGAGAGATAGAGGGAGTGATGGGGGTTGTGTGGTTAAACTCCACTACTTACATTCCAATATTTTATTTACCCGCACTTTTTTCTTTTACAGGTTACCCGCCCTTTTTCATTAGATTTCATTTCTTTTGTCACCTACTTTTTATTAATTTAGATATTAGTTATTAGAACTTAGCTTGTGTTACACACCGTACGTCATGACACTGGGTTTTTAAAAAAAAAATATAATATGAAATGAATTAAAATAAAATATTTGTATGAAAAATTGAATAATATAATTTTGAAAAATGTAATATTAATCCGTTGTATTTATACATTTGAATAATTTTAAAAAAAATAATTAGATAATTGATTGTATATGTTATGCAATAATTTGCAATAATTAACTTACCAACACTTTAAGATTAGTTCAAATTTTTATTTATAAACTTACCATAGTAAAATAAATTGTATTAATTATATTAAATTGGAATGCAAAATTTCTATAATTAGAGATGGATCAAAATAAGTACTACATGGATTTTTACAAACCTAAACGTGAATACAAAACCAAAAAAGAATAATCTATTGGGTCAAATTTAAGTTAAAAATCTTATACTAACCTAAATAAATTTAATACATTTGTAGAATAATTCTATATTCACATAGTTATTACAAATGTACTACTTTTTTGATAAAATTTTATAAAACTATCTTAATTATATTAATTGTACTTGTATATTTGAAGAGCTTAAATTCGCACTTAGCATCAACAATAGACCTCTAGTCGAAAATTATATATGATCATAGAAAGTGTTCAACTAAAAAAAATTAGTTTGTGAATCATGAGGACAAATTGTTCATTCCAGCATGTTACTCAATTTTTGCAACTCGATTTCTTTTAAAAAGAGTCGGAATATCACTTTTTTTTTTAAATTATGGATCTACTATAAATTAATAACTAACATATTAAATTTTCTAAAAGCCGACAATTACTAGCTTAATAATGTTTTAAAACTATTTGTATTCATGAATGAGTGAAAAATATATATCGATAACTAAGCATTGCATATATTAAAGTTGGGCATAACAATGAACTTCTATAAATTATTTTTGAAAATTGAATACATAATAGACGATTAATTTATTAATCATCACAATAATCTTCACAGTCATCGGTTACATCTGTTTCGGAAGATCCTTCCACTTCAGATTCATATTGTGTTTCTTCTTCTGAGGATACTTCATCATCATCCAAATCTACTACATTTCCTTCTTCTTCGTTTAAACTTGTAGGGATATTTTCTGTATCGATCATATTTAAGTGACCAGGCATATCATCTTGAAACGCTTCTTGACGTGATTCCGAAATTTGAGGCAAGTCAACAAGTGCTCGAGCCTTAATTTTACATACAGCCAACCAATCTTTCTTGTCCCGTTTGAGGCTTGGAAAACCACAAAAATAAACTTGTACCGCCTGCATTGCTAAAATGAATGGCTCGTATAAGTTCAATCGCTTTCTTTGATTCACCTCAACTATATTATAGCATCGGTGAACTTTCGTTCCAATATTAGGGGTAGGGTCAAACCAATCACACTTGAATAATACTGTTCTTTTGATGGGAAGACGAGGATATTCTAAGATCAATATCTCTTCTATTATCCCAAAATAATCATTAGCTGTCTCAGTGTAATTTGTCCCTTTGATACACACCCCACTATTGAATGTTGACTTGTTGGCCCCATACTTTCGTGTATGAAATTTATAACCATTGACATAATAAATTGGGACAGATTTAACCGAACGAAGAGGTCCAGATGCAAGATCCCGTATAAATTTGTTCGGAACTAATGAAGTATTTTGAGCCTGAAATCAAATATGAACGATTGTTAAATTATATTCGCACATTAATTCAGAAAAACAAATTTTAATAAATGTTTACTTACATAGTCTTTGAACCACAAAGCAAAATCACTTTCTAAGCACTTATCAATCTCAGCACCTCTCACATTTGGGTTATGTTGTTGAAGTCGCATTATAAAAATCCTGTTTACACACAAATATAGTATGATCAAGAAAAAAGGGAAGAAATTGTCATTAATATATATATATATATATATATATATGTATTTGTATGATTTTGAAAAAAATTCTCACTTACTGAGTATACGGTGCAACTTCCGGACAGTTAAACAAGACATAGTTGTGAGCTGCAATATACTCTCGATCATCAAGATGACGTATTTTACAACCACCGTGTGCTCATCCTGGATGCGAAAAAATTGAAATGTTTCCCTCAAGGCTCTCTCCACCTCCGCTACAATCATTTCGAGGAACTTTTCTATGTCTTGTGTGAACATGTTGTTCAAAGTAATGTGAACAAAAGGATGTTGCTTCTTCGACCAAAAAAGCATTGCATATGGATCCCTCGACCCGAGCTTTGTTTTTCACATTATTTTTCAAGTGACGCAAATGTCGTTCAAATGGGTACATCCAACGATATTGTACTGGACCTACAATTCGTGCCTCGTATGGCAAATGCACTAAAAGATGTTCCATAGAGTCGAATAATGCTGGTGGAAATATGCGCTCTAACTTACAAAGTATAACAGGAATTTGTTCTTCTAGTTTGCGCATATCACTGGCCTTCAAAGTAGTTGAAGTAAGATCTCTAAAAAAGAAGCTTAACTCTGTCAAAGACTCCCAAACATTAGTCGGAAGGAATTCTCGAAAGGCGATGGGGAGAAGTCGTTGCATAAACACGTGACAATCATGACTTTTCATTCCAAATAACTTATACTTTCTCATGTCGATGCAACGCCCCATATTTGACACATATCCATCTGGAAATTTGAGGACTTTCAACCATTAACATATTGTTTCTTTGCCCTTTTTATCTAAGCTGTAACATGCTTTCGGGTATTTCTATGTCGATTCATCAAGAGCTAACTCGGGTCTTCGACATATTAGTGCAATGTCAGCTCTTGCCTTAGCATTATCCTTCGTTTTACCTTCGATGGCCATAATAGTGTTGAAAATATTTTCAAACACATTCTTCTCAATATGCATAACATCGAGGTTATGTCTAATTGACAGTGTTTTCCAATATGGCAAATCCCAAAAGATACTTCGCTTTTTCCATCCACATTTATAAGCCTTGATGATATTAGCATTGTGTTCATCACTACCTACTTCAGTAACTTTCATCAATCCAAATGACTCAATTTCTTTGAAAACATCTTCACCTGATCGTATAGGTGGTGCCAATTTAGTAACAGTCTTGCCCTTCGTGAACCAATTTTTGTTCTTTCGGAATGAGTGAGTAGCAGGTAGAAATTTTCGATGATTATCAAACCATGTTGGCTTACCTCCATGTGAAAGATTGTACGCATCATGATCGTGAGCACAATGTGGGCAAGCTAAATGACCGGCAGTTTTCCATCCCGACAACATTGAATAAGCTGGGAAGTCACTAATAGTCCACATTAATGCAACCCGCATTTGAAAATTTTGTTTCAAGGAAACATCCCATGTTTGAACTCCAACATCCCATAACTCAGAAATTAACGGTTGAAGGAAGACATCTATCTTTTGCTTTGGATTTTTTGGCCCAGGTACAAGTACAGATAGAAACATGTATGGCTCTTTCAAACACATCCATGGAGGTAAATTATACGAAGTCAATATAACCGGCCATGAAGAATACTGTTTACCACATTGACCAAACGGTTGAAAACCATCAGTAGAAAGTCCGAGTCTAACATTTCTTATCTCTGAAGAAAATGAAGGATGAACCCTATTAAATTGCTTCCACTCCTCTGAGTCTGAACAATGATGCATCACATCATCTTCTTGGTTATGCTCCGCATGCCATCTCATATGAGCAGCCGTTGCAGGTGATGCATATAATCTTTGCAGTCTCGGTGCGATTGGGAAATATATCATTCTTTTAACTGCTACCTGCTTTCTCTCTCTCATAGATCTACTAAATCTAGTCTTGTATCTTGGTTGCGAACAAAACTTACATGAAATCATTTCACTATCTGTGCTCCAATATATCATACATCCATTAACACAACAATCAATTTGTATAGAAGGAAGACCCAATCCTTTCATATGTTTCTTCGTGTTATAGAAACTATCAATGAATGTGTTGTCTTGAGGCAATGCATCTTTAAAAAACTGTGACGTCTGATCATAGCATGCCTCAGACCAATGATGATCAGATTTTAGACTTAACATTTGAGCAACAGCAGACAATTGAGAAACTTCACAACCATCATATAACTTCTTTTCAGAAGATCGCAGCATATCATACAATTTTTGTGCTTCAGCATTTGGCATTTCTTCAGGACGATCTGGATCAAAATCTGGACCAGCTGCATCGATCACCATGTCATACATTAAGTTATTCTCTTCTCTATCACATGAGATATTAGAGTTAGTGGTCGATGATTGATCTGCACTTCCACTAGTTTGCCCAAAAATGTATGGTTCATCGTGTCGATCCCATACATAATAATCTTTTACAAACCCCTTTTTAAATAAATGGAACTCTACTGTATCGGCATCCCAGTGTCTATGATTTTTACAATTCCAACAAGGACACTTTATATTTGTCCCATCCATAGAAGACAGTCGAGATTTAGCATAAGCCATAAATTCTTCTAATCCCTTGACAAAAGCAGGATTTAGATATCCTCGATCATTTGTTCTTTGATACATCCAAGATCTATTATTTTCCATTTCCGTATTGATTCTACTAAATACCTGCAAAAATTACATAATTGTAAATATGAATATTTCAAAAGCTAATAAAAAAATCTAAGAAATTTAAAAATCCTTGAAATTTAGCCAACAACATTTAATTTTATAATGAAATTGAAAAATAAAATATGTGAACATATATTATTAATTAACTAAATTAAATAAACAATCATTAGCCGCTTACCCAAATTTTGAGACCAAATAGCAAAAGAGAACAAATAGTAACAATAAAATAAATGTAATATCTTAATTATAACTTATACTTGAAAATAAATTTTTAATTAATTTGAACCACTAATTTATTGTTTTAATTTTATTAAGCAGTGCTCCTTATGTCCAAAAAAGAGTAGTTTTTGTCAATATTTTTAGTTTCGTAACAATGGTCATTTTGTTTTCCCAGCACATAACCTTACTAGTCGATGTAATTCTTGGTCTCCGAGGAATTATTGTTTATGTGTTATTATTAGTATTTTTATTTCTTTATAAATACTTTTTACTTAATTTTGTATAACTTTTATTATTGTCTCATAAATTTAGCTCGGATAAAATTTTTAAAAATTATTATTAACGTATATGATACATTTACTTATTTTAAAAAGAAAAACAAAAAATTATATATATTGTTTAGAAAGAATCTGGCTGAAGTTATGCTTACTTTACGGAACCCACAAATAACTACAACTAAATATGGATCCAAGGTATTGTTTTTAAGATTTTTATCGGCACGTGCAAAGTGTTATGTAAACTTAATTCCTGCACTGTTACATTTGACATAGCTAATCTTTGTTCATATAATATTCTAAAGATGTTTGCTAACTAGTGTTCCGAAAATTAGAGACAAACATATAGTGTATACAAAATACAATTTTTTATTATTTGTATGTGCTTATTAAGTAACTAAAATATTACAAACAAAGCAAATGACCTTAATTTGAGCAAGAAGCTAATTTAGATTAAAAAAAATATAGAAAACACAATACATTGAAAAAATAATTAACTTTAATTTCTCTTATAGCATTACAAACACAATTAAACAAATAATGTTACATGATGATTTTACTATTTCAATTCATTTATTTTTTCTGCAACTTTAAGTGACACACAAAAAAATAAATTAATAAATCATATTTTAATATTTTTATAAATAAAATGTAATATGAGATTATTCTCAAAAAAATTCATAAGATAATTTAAATATCTCGAATCATTTACAAGGTCACGTGTAGTAGGGTAAAATCAAATTAACTTAAATTAAAAATGGGCCAAGAATTAAATTAAGAAAAGTGGATGTAAGGGCTGGAATTAATATACAGTATTTTATTAAAGTGCCTCGTAAATATCCCTCGTCAGATCTACCTCTGCTTCCTAAGCTCTTTTTTATATGCAAACATGTTTTTACATACTATTTACCATAACAGAATGAAAAGGACATGGAACTAAAAAATTGATAGATATGGTAAAAATAACGTAAAAGTAAACAACATGTCAGAGACAGAGCAAAACATTTGATGCAAGTGTTTCTAAAGTGGACTTAACAACCTATATAGTTCACTAGATTTAATGCATCCTTAAGTAAACACATTTAAAACATAGTTTACCAAGAAATAGTAAGAAAATACACCTTTTTAAATGATCTGCCCTGCCCTCCCCTTCCGATTAAACGATCCACTTTCTCCCGAGTCTCTTATTTGATGTTATAGTAAAGCCCCCTAGTTCCCGAACTTTGTACCTGTTTTGCTCCTGACCCTTATATTATATAGTTACATGTGAACAACTGAACATATATAAAAATAATATAATATGAATATTAAGCTAGAGTTAAAATGACATGAACATCTAGTGGTTGAAATTGCATTTAAAACTCTTTTTATAGAGTACAAAGATTAAATTGATTAGCATTGCTGGACTGAATTCCTATTTCAAAGCTCCATATCTATTTGATCTGTTAGAGTTAGTTAGTCCTCACCATGAGGATAAGTCTTGAGTTTGTTTCTTTTTTTTCTGTTAATTCACTTTGATTAAATTTGACTTAGTCGCGGTTGTTGTTGGTGTGGGGTTGATAACCAGAATTTTGGGGTTCATAACCATAAATTTAGCAAATATATAGTCCCACTTATAAAGATATGTGATATTATATTATACTTGATTTTTAAAAATAGAATATTATTTAAAGAATAAAAAACAATTTATTCCATTAAATGAAATAAAATTTTGATATTCATGCGAAATTATTTGGTGTATATGTAGAGTTTTCCCCCCTAAAAGATATACACTAAATCAAACATAAAATAATTACAAAAAAATATCTTTACTATTTAATTTTTAATAAAAATTTAAAAGCTGAAATAGAAAATGAAAAAAAAAACAGGCACTTCGATATTTTACAACAAAATGCATTTACAAATTATTATCAGATTAATAACAATGACGGGAATCAACAACAAATAATCACGAGCAGACTTTATCATTTAGAATTTTATAAACTTTCGTTGGTAGTTTGTCACTATTTCATTAGTAATTTTTTGATGTTATGTTACAAATATTTTTGTTACTAAATTGTCTGTAATTCATTGGCAATTTTGGTGGAGTTTTTTTATGGTAAACATTACCAACAGAAATTTTTCGTTGGTAAAATACTGTTGGCAAATCGTTGGAAAATTGTAAGTAAAGTGTTGACTTTTTCTGTTACAAAAATGGTTGGAAATCCGTCACTAATTAGCAACAAACTTTGTTTCGTTGCCAAAATCCGTCGGGAAAATTGATTATTCTTGTAGTGTTATAATCGATGTACATATAGATTAATTTTTATATTTTGTCCTATTATATATTATATATGATCCTTTTTTGATTTATATAAGATTCATTTAACGATCTTTTTTGTTACTATCTAATATTTTTAATAATCTCATCTTTCAATTATTTTACCTCATGACTAAATAACTTTTTCAAACATAGTTACATTTATTGATTAATTCGATTCTGACTAATCAATCTATTTTTCTTTGATAAAATTAATATATAAATTCATATTAATATTAACTAAAAATATGGTAAGACAAATTTACATTACGTGATATTATTATCAATATTTTTGAAATTGGTAGAATACGTAATCACGTGCCATATTTCTTTTAAAAATAGAAAGTTTTTAAACATAACATCATTTTACTCAAATGTTAAAATAATAATAAAAACAGGATACATGTTGGATTTATGTAAAAGAATTTTTAATTCAAAATTAGAAAATTATGTAACACAATGATTAGAAGGTTTAATTATTTAAATGAAATTAGCGGTTTAGTTCATCACAAGAAGTAAATGAACTCATTTTTTCCATTAAATAAGGGAGTGAAAATTTGTTTTCAAAATTGGTTTTACGTACCATATTAGAAAATTAATATACAAAATTTTAAAAATAATGCGAATCACCATTATTTTCACTTTAAAGTATAGAACAAATAAGAGGTCGGGTTTATCTAAAAGGATTTTAAAATAGAAACCAAATGACAATGTAGCATAATGGTTCAAATGATGAATTGTTTAGAGGAGGCTAGTGGTTCAAATCACCACTTAAACAAAATTAACTTCTTTTTTTCAAATTAAATAAGTGAGTGGCATATGCATGTAATTTTGTAACATGAAAGGGTATATCAGTAATATCACATGGATTTTCTTGCTCAAATTACCCCTATGTTCTCCTATTATATATAGAAGAGATAACTTTAAATCATAAACAATAAATTTAAACTCAACAAAACGAACTCCAGTCAAGTTCTTCTTGTCACTTGTAATTTCATTCTATTACTATCAACTCGATTCTCATTTTTATTATGCATCAAAATCCCCTCCCAAACAATTAACTTACAAATAAAAAATATATAAGTGACTATACATATATCAAAACTGATTTAAAAAAAAATTAAATGACACAAGACGTGTTTTTATTTGTAAAACTCATATATAGACATACACAAGTAGTCCATGTAAATAATGGGAGAATAACAGTTTAGCATTTGAGAACGGTTTTAGAAACTCTACATTTCTCAAAAAAATATAGTTTTTAATTTATAAGTTAATTAATTATTTCTTTCGTTTTAAAATATATGTCGCTTTGATTTTATGAATGCATTTAAGGTATAAAAAAAAGTTATTTTCGTAACTCATTTTTCCAATTTTTTTCTGAATAAAATTTTAGATTCTATATCTATACTATATTATTAAAGCCAAAACATTGAAAGTTTTGGTTTTCGGTTTTCGGTTAGTTTTTGGTTTTCGGTACTTTTTCTAATTAATAAATTAATAATATAATCAAAATTCGGGAAAGTTTTATTCTACATTAATATTTCACTATATTTTACTACATAAAAATCAAATAATATTGAAATCTAATCAAAAAAATGGAAATGTGGGATATAATTTGTTTAAATTTAGGATATACTGCTACAAATATATTTCTTTCTTTAGGATAACGAAAGCTTTTTTCTAACAAGATTTACTCTTTTTCCAAAAATATCATGACAATTATCTTTAAATTAAAACATATTACCTTTTATATTTGTTATCACTAAAATCTCTGTTTTCTAAAAATATGAAGTGCAATCCTTACTTATTTATTTTAAAACCTATTTTAATACTCTATTTAATAAATAATAAAATAATAAAAAAACAGTAACTAGCTGATTGCCTTTTATAATTAAAAAAAATCAAACAAAGTCTACTCCTTTTCCAAAAATATCATGACAACTACCTTTAAATTAAAACATAATATCTTTTATATTTGTTATCACAAAAATCTCTATTTTCCAAAATTATGAGGTGCAATCCTTACTTATTTATTTTAAAATATATTTTAATACTTTGTTTAATAAATAATAAAATAATATAAAAATAGTAGCTAGCTGATTGCCTTTTATAATTAAAATATATTTTTTTCTAACAAAATTTACTTATTTTCCAAAAATATCACGGGCAATTTCCTTTAAATTAAAATATATTACCTTTTATATTTGTTATCACTAAAATCTCTCTTTTCCAAAAATATCAAGTGCAACCTTACTTATATATTTTAAAACTTATTTTAATACTTTTAATTATTTAAAAAAACTTACCTATTTTAACAAGTGAACGTATTTTTTTAACAAATACAATTAATATAATTAAAACACATCTAAAGATATTGTAGGTAGTTATTTTTTTTAATTAAAACATGTTAGTTTTCCTATTTGTCTTTATTAAAAAAACTTACTTATTTTAACATGTCAACGTATTTTTTTAATAAATACAATTAATATAATTAAAACACTTCTAAAAATATCACGGGTAATTACTTTTTTTAATTAAAACATGTTAGATTTTCTATCTGTCCTTATTATTAATATTATTTTATTATAAAATAATATTAATAATACCTCATTTATCTTCCTCAACCCTATATGTATTTTTTAATATTTTTTTATGTTCCAATTAATATTTAAGTTTCTCATTTTATAATTTATAATATTAATTTTTACTTTTATTTGAATATTAATTTTAAAATTTTTAGTTTATTATTTTTTACGGCCCGTGCAAAGCACGGGTTATAGGCTAGTATTTATTAAAAAACAATGTTTAAAAGTACAAATTACGAAGATACCATTTTTTTACATTTTAAAAAATTTGTGCAAGAAAGTCAAAGGGACAGGTTATAAAGTAAGCCACCTAAATTTATGTAAAAAATGCTACAACGTCCATCAAATTATAACTCAATTATATTTAATGAACATGTGTACATTCACACCAAATAAAAAACTTCGTATTATCATATCACTTTGTAATAATTGTTTTTTGTTTAATTTGATACCACCGGCATTAGTCTTATTCTAAAGGATCTTCGGGATATACATATACTCCAGTACCAGTAGCGCCATAGTACTTGCTAATGATTCCCTGAAAGCCCAGTAGTAGCGATGGGCCCAATATATAGTGGAAAACCAGTCAGAAAAACGAGCCGAGTTTTTTCTGAATTGAACTGAGCTTGATATTTTTTTTTAAACAAATTGCGTCAAATTGTGCTTTCTAATTAAATAAAAAGTGATGTTCAAGATCGGCTCATTAATAAATGAGTCAAACACGAGTTTGTTCACGAATATTTTGAGTCGAACAGAACTCAAAACGAGTCGAGTTATTCGCTAATAATTGGTATGTTTCATGCTCACCATATTCAAATTTTTTAGAAAAAATATCAAAACATTACTTTTTTAAAATTGTTTTACGATTTTAGTATTTTCTGAAGATGTTCGAATTTTAATGCCACTTAGAGCATCTCTCTAGTACTCTATTAAATCACTTTTAAAAATTATATAAAATATTAATTTTTAGTCATTTAATATTGATAAAATTTATTCTTTTAACTAGATAAAATAAACAAGATATAAATATCGAAAAGCAATGCTAGGTTAATACTTTATTTTGCTTATATTAATTTTTGTAATGTAGTATAATGTAAAATTATAACTTTAATACAAATCAGAAAATGAATATTATAAAAACATTATGATTTTTAATGTCAAAAACCACCTGCTACAAAGCTCGAAAAAGTCAGAGTTTTTATTTGACAATTAGCGGTAACAGATTAAATTAATTGTTTTGAATAGAAAATTTGGGTTAGTTGTTTTGATTATCGAATTGAGTTAGTTATTTCACACGAAAATGTTTGGTAATTAGATTTTTGATTCAGACTTTTGTATTTTTAATAGACATATCTATAATTCTGTAACTAAAAAGACTCTTCCAAATAGTTTTTTTTAAAATTAGTTTATTTATATCAGACTGCTATTTTAATCCGATAATTATCAAACACTTATATTAGAAATTTTGTTCCGTCAAACTTGTAATTAAGCTCAAATTTCTAATTTTACTTCAACCCTCTAACTTCCAAACATGATAGAGTTTAATAACTAAAATGTTAATTATTTAAGAGTGGGCCTTTCTTTTTTTACCCGTCCAATTCCGATATGATTCTCATTCTATTTTGGGATGGATTTTTCTGGCTCCAGGTGAGAAACACAAATTTATTTATTTCGATTTATAGTTTTTTACAGTCGCAACTTTATCAGTAACTGGGCTTTAATTGTATTTTTTGATTTAAATTTCGTAACTTATCCATTACCAAAACAGCTGAATTTACTGTCACTAAAGCCCAATTGGACTCCTTAAAATTAAGCCCAGCAGGCCCAAGATTACATCTCTCTCTCTCTCTCTCTCTCTCTCTCTCTCTCTCTCTCTCTCTCTCTCTCTCTCTCTCTCTCTCTCTCTCTCTCTCTCTCTCTCTCTCTCTCTCTCTCTCTCTCTCTCTCTCTCTCTCTCTCTCTCTCTCTCTCTCTCTCTCTCTCTCTCTCTCTCTCTCTCGTGTTATAGGTGTGTGAGTATCGGTAATTGGTTGAGCTATAAGCTTCATGCTACAGTGATTTTGTAATTGACTTAATTTTGCGGTAAATTTGACATGTGACACGTTTGTTTTTGCAAATTTTGGTGATTAGTTGAGCTAGTATAAGATACAATGATTTTGTTAATTTTTTAATTGGCTGATGTTTGATAAATGTTGCAGTAATTTTGATGTAATATATGAGTGTGTGTATGAAACAGGTATGGAATATATGTGTTCATATTTTGGTGCTGTCCAATTATAACCTACAATTTGTTTTGTTTAGCGGCTTTTAGTTGTCTATTGTTTTGGCGAGTTTTGCTGTAAATTTGATATTTATATAGTGATTATGTGTATGTACATTTTGGTGATTAATTGAGCAGTGTTAAATGTGTGAATATTTATGAAAACAGATCATGTATGTAGATATCGGTGGAAATTGGACAGTGTTATATGAATTTATACGAACGGTGTGTGTTCGTAGGTTGGTATAAAATGAGCAGACTGATAGTGATAGTAAATGTTTTAAAGCATCTGAATTTTTTTGTTGCCATCCATTTTTATTTCCACATCACAAATTAAGGAGAGTAAGAATTATACATATTTATATTTGTATATTCTTTTTTTGTTCGATCTATCCAGAAATAGGGTCCAAGTTTTAATTTATAATGAAAATATCAAAATGTTACGATCATGTGTAAGTAACTCAACTTACACAAGTAGTCACGTAGGCCATAGGCTATTAAACTGGGAAAATGATACATAACAAAAAGGAAATTGCTTTGATGGCTCAATCAATACCCCTAGAATTTCTTTATATGTTTTATCTACTTCATTTGTTAAATGTTCTCAATACATATTGCTAGCGTGTATACATTTGGTTATGATTTTTATCTTAATTAATTTTTGAATACTAAAAAATCTTAAACTAACACTGTTTCAACACTTCTATCACTCTTATGCATATAAATGACACCCTCCCTTGATTTAATAAATCCATTAGTAAATACAAATGTAAGATGTGAAATGGCGATACCGAGACTTTTGACCAAGTTCCCAAGTCCTAACCCGACCATTGGTTTGTAACGAATACTCACGGCCCAAAGCCGCAGTGCCCTTGTCCATCCAGCAGTGCCCTTCCTGAGGGGTGCTGTTGTCTGATACAAGTAATAGTGCAATGCACTTGTTCCATCCAAATACTGCAATGCACTTGTTCCATCCAGCAGTGCCCTTATAGAAGGGTGTTGTTGCATGGTACAAGTAGTGCCCTTGTCCCATCCAGCATTGCCCTTGACGAGGGGTGTTGTTGCATGATACAAGGGCACCTTTGGGTTTTGGTGCGAGTGGTGAAGCTCCGCAGCAAAATAAACATCGGGTTGGGATTTGAGCAGCAACTTTTTACATTGTCGTTTTCCTCTCATCTTGTTTGATAGTGGGTTTGTCGAATTAGGGGACTAGGTTTCATTTGTTTATCGGATGTATGGCACTCGGACACTGTGTTAGTTTTTGATTTTTATAGAATTCAACTATTAATAAATATGAAAATCTGATGACATTCACTCTTGCAAGATGGATAATGATTAATAAACATATGAAGTTTGTGAATCATATATATGGTTGCGTGACCAACAAGTGTAAGCAAATTTCTGATGCTTGCACTCTTTGCCTATCTAAGCAGCAAACATAAGTGTTCATGATACATTCGTTAGTATTTCAAATTAATATATAGATTTTACTATAGCCATGGTAGTTGGACGAATGACTAACTTGATTTTCTAGAATCATTTTATCATGTTGCTCAAAATTTAGCGTATATCCCTGTGCACAAGGTTGTTAAGTTGGCAAGTCGAGCCAAGACGCCCGAGTACCTTCAAACTCAAAATTCGACAAGTCGCCCGACTAGTCGTAAAAAGTCGACAAGTAGTCGACATACATATATTTAGAGTAATTATAATATATATATATATATATATATATATATATATATATATATATATATATATATATATATATATTAATATATATAATAGATAATAAACATCTCTAAGCAAATAAAAACATAATTAAAGAGTAATTCAACTAAACAAAATAACAAACACAATCATGCATAATCATCCATCTCGAAATCATCTCCCCCTCCATCTCCTTGTTGACTAGTCTCCTCGGGTGGTACACCATAATCATCTTCCACCTCCTCATCATCCAAAGAAATATTGTCTTCATCTTCCTCTTTATCATCAATAGGATCATTAATAGGATCTTGTGTCGAACTAGTGTTGCGTCGAGAATAGGTGAGAGTGGGATCACCTCTAGCTCTCCTTGGTAAATTGCATCCCTCAAGTGCTTCGGATGCACCCGAAGCTATATCCACCGCATCCCAAAACCTATCCTCATTGCCGGTCCACTCATTAGTCCATGACAAGTCCTCAAGTACAAGTGGATCAATTTTTTTTCCAAGCTCACGCCTCTTTTTGAATCTTGAATCTATCTTTCGGTTTTATTGGACATACACCAAGTCATTCAAACGTTGATGTTCCAACCTATTCCTTTTCTTCGTATGTATCTAAATTAGGCCAATAATAATATGCAATTAGGATATGCAATTAGGCCAATAATAGTAAAAATAATACTTTAAGAAAGAGTAGGCACATACAAACTCAAATGTACTCCAATTGCGTTCACAACCGGAAGATGAACAACACAAACCAACAATACGCTTCGCAAATGATTGAAGCTCAATCGCACGGCCTCCATATGCATCCCACCAATCAACTAACATAAAAATAAAAATAACACAAACTAAGCATTTTTGGTTTTACCAACTAATCACTAATTGAAATTTAAAAAGTTTTAGAATGACTTACGAGGACTTTTAGTCTTTCTTTGCTCAATTGCCATCTATCTTGCAAAGCCTTCTCGAGAATTTTATAGGCATCAGCAGAATCACTTATTTTGTTCCTTATTTCCCGATCCTTTTCCATCTTCTCAAGCACATCATTAAAGTCTTCTCGTAACCGAGAGGCATAGGCAGGATCCCTTTCAAGAATATCAAAGTACTTCCCAGGATTAAGAAACAAGGCAGCCCCGTATAATGGTTTTCCCATTTGATTATTCCAACGGTCCTCAATGACCTTCAATACTTTGTTCTGGATTGCAAGTTTGCCACTTCCAAATTTCTTTTTGACTTCCACTTTTGCATAATCAATAGCAACAACCTCTGCCAAAGCAGGCCTCTCATCACCATCAGAAATGCGTAACACTTGAAGAAGTGGCAGTGACGCATTTACACAATCATCTACATTACTCTAAAAGACTGATGAGAGAACAGTATCGGAAACTTTCCTTCCATTTTCTATTTTTGCTAACTTTGACCTGCTCCAATCCAACCCACAAAACAAGTAACGCAATGGTGGTTGGTGCCATTGCAGACTCTGCAATGTAAGAAAAGCAGTGGCGAACATCGTAGCAAAGAAATTTATGAGACTCCTTCCTCGTCTATCCGTCCATCCATCGAACATAATAGTGCAGCCATACCTCTTCCAAGCTTTCATATGCTTCTCCTTCAACTTTTTTGTCTCTTCTTTTGCTTTTTTAAGTAGAGGTACCCTCAATTCATGATATGTTGGAGGCTTCAAACCCGGTCCATATTGGCCTATGGACTCGATCATCACCTCATAGCTCCTAGAGTTTGCAGCATTGAAAGGAATTCCACATTCATAGAAAAAGTTTGCAATATGCATATGGACCCTTTCTTTCTCTTCTGGAGTTCTTAGGCGGTTTTCCAAAGTAGTTTGACTTGCTCCTTTAGCATGTTTATCTTCAACAACTTGTTCCGGGCTCTTCATAAACATTGAAGCAACTGATTTAGAGCTAGCTACTGGTTTTTTGAAACTGAATTGTTGGGCAGTAGCCTTCCCTTTCGTCCCAACACCTGACTTTGAAGATTGAACAGTATTAGAGGCTGTCGTCGACGGTATCTCTTCAACATCATCATCACTGACCTCTTCTTCAATCTGCTGCACATTCTTTTTACTACTCCTCTTCTTCTTGTTTTGCACAAAATCATTCATTACTCGGGCAATTTCTGTTGTTGTTTTGGAACATTTAACAATGCCCGGATAGCCACCAATCAAGTGTTGTTTAAATCGATTCATTCCGCCATGATTTTGATCCCCGCAAAGAATACATTTAACAACATCTTTATTTCTGTCCGGATTAGGATAATATGCATACTTCCATCCCGGATCATTTGATCATTTAGCTTTTCTTTTAGGATCATTAGCCAACTCTCTCCGAATAGCTTCGGTTTCAATTTCAGACTCCATTTGTTGTTCCTGCAGAAAACATGTTTACATTTAAAAAAAAATTCCTGCAGCAGGAGTAAAGCAGCAGCAGCAGAAGTGTGTGTGAATAGTGAAGCAGTGAAGACTTGAAGCACTGAACTACTGAAGACTGAAGAGTTGAACTGTGAAGTCAGAAGTGATTTCAAAAACAGTCAAGAACTCACTAGTTCCTGACAGCAGTTTGTAAATTTTGTAAAATTTTAATAAAAGATTTGTTTGTAAAAGAACAACCGATAAACAAATGTAAGAAAAATAAAAGATTTATGATTCAGAATAATGAAAATATGAAATTAATTTGAAATTGTAAAATAAAAAATCATTTTATGTGTAAAAGAATAATAAAAAATTGAAAAAAACGAAAAATATTGAGTGGAAAACATTTATACTGTAAATAATAACGAAAATTAGAGATGGAATATATTTAAAATGATTTTTTTTTAAAAAGTAAAAAAACGTATATATACATACAGACTCTGTATATATATAGAGATAGATGGACAAAAAATGAAAATAGAGAATAGAGATGAAGAAGATTAGAGATGAAATAGAGATGAAGTCACTTACCGGAGACGATGAAGTCGTCGGCGGCTGCTTGGAGGAGATGAAGTCGGCGGCGGATTGGAGGAGACAAAGTCGTCGGGGGCTGCCTATCTCTTTAAGTTTCAATTAAAAAGCAAGTATGTGTTTCAATTCAATTACATAACCTTGTTTTTTTCGATTTGGGTCGGATTCCGGGTAAAACCCATGGACGCCAAACTCACCAAGTCGTGCCCCGACTTGTTCTTCTTTGTCGACTTGTCGACTAGTCATCGACGTGACAACCATGCCTGTGCATAGTTTATTATCATAGCAAATACATTTTGTTAAAGTGCTTTAATTTTGGATTTGGATTATTAGCAAATCATACGTACTTGATGAGATAATTAATTATATCCAATCACTGCAACAACAAGAAGTGGTTGTATGTATCTTTTACTAACTTGCAAGAGTAAAATAGAACGTGAACCTTAAATGGTTAATTGATGTTGCAGTTTCTTTCCATGAAGCTTAAAGCTGTTAATGTAAGAACGGGTCCTAGCATTGAAGGATTTCCTTCAAAAGATGTAAGTTAATATTTTACAATTCGTGGCAAAATTATATATGTTGATCTTTCTTGACTTTGATGTTTATTATATATATATATATATATATATATATATATATATGTTTGCCTCCAATTGAAATATATTTACTTTTGGAATAAAAACATGTGTTTTCTTAAAGTCTATTGACTATTGTTGATTCATCCTTTAGGGTTTTATATTCGACAAATAAAAAACAACCTCTCTTTCTAAAATGGCTATGGTTTTACTAATAATTTACTTGGTTGTATTAGCTAGTTAAATTCGATCTCCAATGTGTTAGTCAGAGCTTCTTAATTAATTTTATCTTTTAGTTACTCTTTCAGTATATCAATAAAATTTGAAATATGTGTTGCGTTGTTGACTTTGCATATACCACAATTGAAACAAGTTATTTGGTCTTTCTAAGGGAGAAGGATATCTTAGGAGCCTTCTAGCTTTCAGAATAAGCATGTTAACACAACAATAGACAATGAAGCCTATAAACACTAAAATTGTAAAAGCTGATTAGTTTTGAATTTTTGTGTGCAATAGTAGAGACTAGAGAGCATTGGAGGTCAGCTCTACACTATGGGCTACTTTTGGTCACAGCAACATGGGGACTACTTTTTGTCACAGAAACAGGAGGACTAGGGTTTATACACATACACAGACACAGATTGTGTTTGTATATAAAATTGATAGCAGAGTCTATCGGAGAGGGGATCGACAACACTATCAAATGACACCAAAACAAAGACAAACTCCCAGGTTGGTGTTTTACATTTGTATTTGTGATTGGTGTTTTGGTAATAGATGATTTCAAGTATCTATACTACAGTAGTGTTTGTATGTTGTTAGTAGGGCGAGAATTTACACTAGGGACTGTTTTAATTAATGTTGGTTGGGTGGTTCAAAGGCAAGACAGTTGTCTTTCTTAAGCAGCTTGCTTCTCTGGCCTACTTCTCCTTACTAGTATCTTTATTGTCTCGCTTTCATTTTCTTTATTATTATCAGAATCACTATCTCGCTGTGATATACGTGCACATTTATGTTTGAACTATCTTCTTCTATTTAAATGGTTAATTTGACTATCTCTTTGACATGAATTGAAAATAGAGAGGTGAACCTCTTTATGAGAATAACTTATTAATATGGACAATGCTAATTCATAAATGCATATGTATAACTTGTTCTTGGTTTGTGTAAGGACTCCATGAAAAATATTTGAACAGTTAATACGTGAAGCTCAAGGTCGATTGTTTTTTTCTTCACATATATTTTCGATGTTTAATTTCGGAAGTCCACACACAAGTTTCACTATCTCCATCTTTCGCTATCTTGCTTATCTGATCTCTTTGACATTTTGTCAAGATAACACTGTAGATCAATGGTGCCAAGATCTGTTCACTTGTTGTATATAGTTGTGCAAGGCATTTGTGAATATTTATTAAATGATTCTTGTTTTAATTTATTATATAAGTCAAACTATATTGCTTGCAGAATTGATGAAGAATGATAATATACAAAATAAGTTTTTAAATAACATATATATGGTTGGTTGATCAACAAGTAGAAGCGAAGTTAAACTATTATGTCGCCATCCGTTTTTTTCCCACATCACAAATTAAGGAGCGTAAGAATTATATAGATAGTGTATTCTGTTTTTGTTTTATCAATCTAGACAGTGTCCAAGTTTTAATTTGAGATAGAAGTAGGAAAATGTCATGATCATCTGGAACTTATATCCATCTTAACTTACATAAGTAGTCACATAGGCTATTAAACTGGCCAAGTGGTACATAACAAGAAGGAAAACAAAGCTTAGATGACTCAATCTACCCCTAGAATTTCTTTAATTTCTTTATATGCTTTATCTACTTTATTTGTTAAATATTCGCAATACATATTGCAAGTGTGTATACTTTTAGTTAAGATTTTTTATATTAATTAATGTTTGAATACTAAAAAATCCTAAACCAACAGTATGTCATCACTTCTTTCACTCTTATACTCTTATACGTATAAATGACACCCTCCTTTATTTTAATAAATCCAATAGTAAATACAAATGTAAGATGTGAAATGGCGATGTCGAGACTTTTGACCAACAATTATATAGATAGTGTATTCTGTTTTTGTTTGATCAATCTAGACATAGTGTCTAAGTTTTAATTTGAGATAGAAGTAGCAAAATGTCACGATCATGTGTAACTTATTTCCAGCTTAACGTACATAAGTAGTGAGATAGTCTATGGGCTATAAAACTGGCCAAGTGATACATAACAAGAAGGAAAACAAAGCTTAGATGACTCGATCAGTACCCCTAGAATTTCTTTAATTTCTTTATATGCTTTATATACTTTATTTGTTAAATATTCGCAATACATATTGCAAGCGTGCATACAATTATTTATGATTTTTTTATATTAATTCATGTTTGAATACTAAACAATCCTAAACCAATAGTATATCATCACTTCTTTCACTCTTATATGTATAAATGACATCCTCCCTTATTTTAATATATCCAATAGTAGATACAAATGTAAGATGTAAAATGGCGATGCCGAGACTTTTGACCAAGTTCCTAACCGGGCCATTCTTTTACAGCGAAGCGAATATTCACAGCCCAAAGTCGTAATGCCCTTGTTCATCCAGCAGTGCCCTTCCTGAGGGGTGTTGTTGCGTGATACAAGGAACGTTGCAATGCACTTGTCCTATCCAGTGCCCTTCCAACGGGGTGTTGTAACATGGTATAAGTAGTGCCCTTGTCCCATCTAGTCCCTTCCGGAGGGGTGTTGTTGCATGATACAAGGGCACCTTTAGGTTTTGGTGCGAGTGATGAAGCTCTGCTGCAAAATAATAAAAAATCATCGGGTTGGAATTTGAGCAACAACTCTATGCATTTTCGTTTTCCTCTTATCTTGTTTGATAGTGGGTTTGTCGAATTGGGGGACAAGGTTTTATTTGTTTATAGGATGTATGGATGTAACACCCCAATTTCTTTTGAGTAGTAACCTTATTAACTATACGCTGCTACAACCTTTGTTTAAAAACAATAGCTTTGCAATATAACGCGACGAAGTACAAAAGAAATATTACTAACATGCCACATAACATCATGTACAACTTTACATCAAACTTCAAAACAACCAAACAATCTAGTGTCACAAAAATGCTTCTGACTATAAAACTATTGCTCCTCCAAAAGAACTCCCATTCTTAACACATAAGTACATCTTATATATAATATTCTATAACTAGGCGAAAGTATCACAAAAGCATTATATGTCTCGACTCGCAATCCCTTCAATCCCCACTCTCTGCCTTCCCTTTATTCGCTTTCACTTCCAAAAGAACTCCCATTCTTAACACATAAGTACATCTTATATATAATATTCTATAACTAGGCGAAAGTATCACAAAAGCATTATATGTCTCGACTCGCAATCCCTTCAATCCCCACTCTTTGCCTTCCCTTTCTTCGCTTTCACTGCTTCACCTTCATTGGTCTTAACTGAACTTCATGATAATTTTACAAATATGAGCGTTAAAATGCCCAGCAAGAGTACCAACTAGCAACATGGATTTTAAAAGAATTTCATTTGTGAAATAAACATATGGGCAAGTTTACAAAATGCAAAATTTAAAGATAGCAAGATAGTAGAGAGAATTTCAATGATACGGGCAAGTCTCGTGGATCAAAAGAAAATACACATATTACACCTTCTCCACTCAGCAAAACATAAATAAAAATATACTCCATTATTCCATCATAGGTGATCAGCCTACAATGAACTCCCCCCATTGCATGCAATGTAAATGGTCCCCATTGAAGTAGTATCTTCAATTCCTACTGTTTAGGAATTAGGGGTCATTTGTTTTCCTCTTAATCCTTCTTAATCCTTCTTAATGGCCCTATTTTATTCATTAAGATTGTTTGGACCCTCTTTTCTCCTTCTTAATCACTAATATTTTTCTTAATGGTTCAAACTAAAAAACCCAGCTTAAGCGCTAAGAAACAAAAAACAAGTAGTATAGGCGGTCAAATCCTACCCTATTTTTCTTATCATGATTATTTTTAATTCTTGTTCCACGTTACAATACATGTATTTATATATATCATCCCCTGGTACTTGACACATAACCATAAATGAGACTGAACTATAAAGCTTAATTTGTCATTTTTTTTATCGATACACATTGTTATTTTCACAAGCTATGGTGTTTTTTTAATTATTACGAATACATGATCCAAATAGTCAAATAGAAACACATATAATTACAAAAAATAATATTTAAATTCAAATATCTTTTATAGAGTCACATGTAGATTTTAAAACTCCTTATTTTCTAAAATCTACAAGCACAAAGTAGTAGTAACAAAAAAAATTAATCTTACGGTTTTGTCTTTTTAGATTTTAATTACATGATTTGTTTCATTCGTAAGAAAAATTTTAGTAAATGAAAATATTATCCAAATAGAGCGTAAAATTATTTTGTTGAATGACATTATCTATTATTAAAAAAAATAGTAAATCGATATTATTCAGATAATTTGATAATTTGTTTACCAAACAGTATTAATTATTTAGAATTCAGATGATTAATCATTAAGAAATTTTAATCGTTCAGAAATAGATGATTCAGATTTGCCAAATGACCCCTTAGTATCTTTATTTCTTGGGGAGCACGTTAGTTTAATCCTTTGTAATCCTATTTAAAGGAATGAATTGAGGGAATAAAAATTCATTCAGATTTGAGAAAAATATTGTCTAAGGAAGAGTTGGTGATCTCTTAACAAATCACTATTGCAAGTTCAGAATAGGTTCATCGGGTTCATCGAGGAACAGGAACGACAAGGGAAATCAGGAGGGCTGCTCACAGACCTGTGACGAGATCCTACTCACGGACTCATAACAAAATGTATGAATCTCTAAGGCCATGTTTGTTTCATGGTATTAAGTATAGGATATGGTATTAAGTATAGGATAGGATTATAATTCTTTAAATTTTTCTATCCCATATTTGTTGCACAAAAACTTGTTTAGGATTAATTCAATGATTATAATCCTTTAAATTTTCGTATCACATGTTTGTTTTGTTGGAGTAGGGGATTGGATTATAATCCTCTCTCATACTTGGTTGGAGGAGGTATTATTTAATCTCCCCTAACAAGTCATTTTATTAAAGGATTATAATCTCCTCATTATAATCCTATGCAAAACAAACATAGGATTGGAAAATTTAAAGGATAATAGTCCAATCCCATGAATATCCCTCAAAACAAATATGAGATAAAATTTTAAAGGATTATATTCCAATCATAAACTTAATACTTCAAAACAAACATAGGATAACATAATTTAAAGGATTATAATCCTTAGCACTTTTATTGAATTATTTATCCCCGGATAATAATCCCGGGATTATAACCCCTCCCTACAAACATGGCCTTAGGGAGTGTTACTTGAAGGACTTTGGGGTAGTAAGGAAATTAGAAGCCTATAGGATACATTTCATAATATCTTTTCAAATTATTTGAAAACTTTATAGTTCGAGTCAAAATTCTTGAATCACTCCACTCGTAAATTTAATCATACTTTTATATATTTTTTTGAAGCAATATTTTATTTTATGAGTGATTAAAATATTTTATTTAATTTCTATAGCGTGTTCTGTGTCTTTGATGTGAGCCCAAAGATGGGGAGTGATAGTGAAAACTCAGAACTGATATTCGTACAATGTTTAGAGTATGAGAATAATTTAGTTAGCCTTAGCACCACCAATTGGGGGAAGGACATGAAAATTGTGGTTTATACAATCCTAATATTTCCCAATTTCTTATTCTTTGGCATTGAGGACCTGTTTACATTTTGAGGAAGAGGCATCGTTCTTTCACTAATTTTGGGTGTTTGAACGATGACATGATAGAATGAGAGTTATTTTGTTGGTCGATATGTTATTGTTATATCACTAATTTGTAGTTTGGGATGAAATCGGAAACGATCTTCCAGAAGATTATATTAGATGGCCTCTTTTATATTCGCCATTTCTATGCATTTTTCTGTAATTTTTCACGAGACATTTTTTGTCTCCTCAACTGGTGGTTTTGGTTCCCACTGCGATTATGTTATACTACTCTTTGATCTGTAACATTACCTATTTCCTCGAGCTCTTACCTCAAGGTTTCTTCACGGGATGTTTGTAAGAGTGGCAACAAGTTGGTTCATGCACATGTGGGTCTTAGTTTGTCGCTATTGGTAGTTTCAATAGTTTTGCATGGACTTGGAGTGCTCAATTTTTGGTTGTGCAGATCTTTATCTGTGCGTGGCTGTGAATTTGCTAAGGGTAAGAGTTGAGAACTATAGTTGTTCTGCCTGCTAGTCATTTGAGCCATTTGGTTGGGTTTCTTTGGTTCCATGAGATTTTCCTTTTTTTTTTGGGAGGAGTCCTCCCACTGTCTATATAATTTTTTTCTTGTAATATGTAATATAACGGGATACTGGGAAAAGTAAATTCTTGTGTACTTGGGGTTTTTAGTGCCCTTGTAATTTTTGGATAGATGACTAAAATTTTCAAGTGAATTGATGCTAGCTGTAAGTGCTGCCACGGGCGAAAGAGTGCAATTTGAGAACCATTTTGGTAATATAATTTAATTTTCCAAAGTAAAATATTTCTGTATCTCGAACGTTTGCTAGATTCTTTAGATTATTTCACCATTTAACCATAGTTTTCTTAGTGATATTGTCTCTGTATGATCTCAAGACTTTAAGTTCTCTACCAGGCTTGAGAGCAGAAAAAGAAAAATCATATTCTTCCTTTTTGTACTCTTGAGGAGTCAAATTCGTAACCCTTTGAATCAACACATTGATCCCTTATCACTGGTACAGCTCGCTAGCTCATTTTATCACTGTATGTCAATGGCTTTCCTGTGTTTGTCAATAAGATAAAAATTAAACTTAAATCCAAACTATTTTTGATGCATTCTTCAGTTTAAAAATGTAATTTTGAGTTTAGGAACGTTTTTACCTTGGTAGTCATTGCACAAAATTCCTAAACTATTTTTGTTGCATTCTTCAGTTTATAAAATGTTTTTCATAATGACATATAAGCTATCCCGACGTCTCGACGTTGGAGGAGACATATATGATCTTTGGCAACTGTTCAGACTGATTATTATTATTATTATATATACAAATTATGTATCACTTTCAGAATGCTCATTTCATTTTCTTCTTTGTTTTCTTGTATAATTGGATTGCACGAGTCATAGTAGTTTGGACTTATTTTGCAATTAAATTAATTAACTATATTATTTATTGTAGATTATAGATTAATAATCGAAACAAGTCCAAACAGATTAAAGACGTTAGGGCATGGACTTTCTACTTGAAGGTACACACACACATGGATTGCACGATCGAAGTGATGGGAAAAAGTGACCACAACGGTAACAACTAAGTGCGGAATTAACTTCGTTGGACAATACTTATCCCTACTTGTATGAACCTTCGATGAAACAAATAAGTAAAGCAATAAAACGAAAAACAAGACACCAAAAGTTATACGTGGAAAACCCCCTCAAAGGTAAGGAGTAAAAACCACGGGACCGTAGTCCACCCAAACAATTCACTATCACAAATTATATGGGAATACACCAAGTCTTCTCTAGACAAAACTAGAGGAATACAAACACCTTCACACTCTTGGAATAAGCCGTCAAAAAGTATGAAATCAAAATAAGACAACAATGAGAAAAAACCCGCGGGGAGGTTTACCCTCACCGTGGTGCAAACAGCTCTGTTAAGCCCCTTAATAAACTGACCTCTGGACCTCAGAATCCGATCTCCACCGTTCAGAATTTAGATATCGGTGTAAGGAAGTTGCTGTCCAAAATTCAGGACGATCCGACCGGTAGAACTCCGGGAATCGCAAATACAAGGCAGCTTGTGCAAGCAGAAAAATTCCTGCGAATTTTTCACCCTAAATCTCTCTTGTGTCTAATTTTCTTCTCTCTTGTTTTTATTATAATCCTCCTATAATTATATATAGGTTTCCCTTATTTTTATCTCCTTGTGGGCCAAAACAAGGGTAATCCAATTGGGCTTTTAATCTCATAGATAGAAACTAAAACCCAACAAATCTCCCCCTTTCTAACTATGAGAAAGAGTTCGTCATTCCGGCGATTGAACAACATACCTTCAACTTTCCTTTAGCTAAAGACTTTGTCAACATATCAGAACCATTATCATCGGTGTGTACCTTGTCCACTTCAAACAACCCTTCTTCAAGAGCGTCTCTAATCCAATGATATCTCATATCAATATGCTTCGTTCTTGCATGAAATGTAGGATGTTTAGCTATGTCAATAGCTGCTTGATTATCACAAAAAACCACATAGCGTTGTTGCGGAAATCCAAGTTCCTGCATCAACCGCTTCAACCACAACAACTCTTTACAAGCTTCAGTTGCTGCTACATACTCTGCCTCCCCCGTAGAAAGTGAAACACCCTTTTGCAACCTTGATTGCCATGAGACCGCTCCCCCTGCCAAAGTCATCAAATATCCAGAAGTAGATTTCAACGAATCCTTATCTCCTGCCAAATCAGAATCTGTATATCCAACAAGCACTGGTTTACCATTCCCAAATGTCAGACCCAATTTGGAAGTACCTCTAAGATATCTCATAATCCACTTAACTGCTTCCCAATGCTTCTTACCTGGATTTGTTAGATAACGACTGACAACACCAACTGCAAAGGCTATATCAGGTCTCGTAGATACCATAGCATACATCAAACTTCCTACTGCTGAGGCATATGGAACTCCATCCATCTCTGCAATTTCTTCCTTCGTAGAAGGAGAATCATTTCCAGTTAACTTAAAGTTGGTAGTAAGAGGAGAACTAACAACTTTAGATTTATCCATGTTGAACCTGCAAAGCACCTTCTCAATATACTGCTCCTGTGATATATGCAACTTCTTGGCCACTCTGTCTCGATGAATACGAATGCCAAGAATCTGTTTCGCTGGCCCCAAGTCCTTCATAGCAAAGGACTTACTTAACTGTTGCTTCAACTGGGAAATTCTTCCAGCATTTTTGCCAACAATAAGCATGTCATCCACATAAAGCAATAATATTATAAAATCATCATCTGCAAATTTCTGAACAAAAACACAGTGGTCAGAAATAGTCTTACGGTAGCCTTGCTCCTTCATAAACGACTCGAACTTTTTATACCATCGTCGAGGTGCCTGCTTCAAACCATATAGACTCTTAAGAAGTCTACAAACATAATCCTCTTTACCTTTTACATGAAAACCTTCAGGTTGCTCCATGTAGATTTCTTTGTCCAAGTCACCATGCAAAAAAGCTGTCTTGACATCCATTTGTTCAACCTCCAAATCAAGACTAGCTGCTAAACCAAGCACCACACGAATTGATGTCATCTTAACAACTAGAGAAAAGATCTCATCAAAATCAATACCTTTTCTCTGACTGAATCCTTTGACGACCAACCTAGCTTTGTACCGTGGTTGTGAAGTATGCTCATCTTGCTTCACTCTATAAACCCACCTGTTTTTCAAAGCTCGTTTTCCCTTAGGTAGCTTCACCAACTCAAAAGTATTATTCTCATACAAGGATTTCATCTCATCTTGCATGGCATAAACCCACTCCTTCTTGTGCTCATCTTTCATAGCTTCTGTATAAGATTCAGGTTCACCACTGTCAGTCAATAGAACATACTCATCAGCAGAATACCTGTTAGAAGGATGACGATCTCTGGTAGACCGCCTGAGTGGAACGAATGGTGGAGTATTTGGTACTGGTGACTCCTCATGGGCATCATCATCCATGTCACTATTTTCCGGAGTATCAGTATTAGTACCGTGCTGGTCATCATCATGAACATCATCTCCAAACTGTGAATCCACATGTCTTGGAGGAACTGGATCCAAATCAACCAGATCATTGTTATATTGAGGAACTGTTTCTGCCTTCCCAATATCTTTCAAAGTCTGATCTTCAATAAAGATAACATCTCGGCTTCTCACAATCTTCTTTGAAACTAGATCGTAGAGCCTATAGCCGAATTCATCTTGGCTGTAACCAAGGAATATACACTCTTTAGTCTTCACATCAAGTTTAGACCTCTCATCTTTGGGAATATGCACAAAAGCCTTACATCCAAAGACACGCAAATGATCATAAGAAACATCTTTACCACTCCAAACTTTATCTGGAATATCAAACTTTAAAGGAACACAAGGTGAGAGATTTAACACATTTACCGCAGTATTTAGTGCCTCACCCCAAAAAGACATCGGCAACTCAGCATGTGAAAGTAAACATCTGACTCTCTCTACCAATGTTCTGTTCATCATCTCTGCCAAACCATTAAGCTGAGGTGTCTTTGGTGGAGTCCTTTGGTGCCGAATACCCTGATGTCTGCAATACACATCAAAGGGACCTGTATACTCCCCTCCATTATCTGTCCGGATACACTTCAGTTTCTTCCCAGTCTGTCTCTCAACTAAAGCCTGAAAATGCTTAAACACATCTAACACTTGGTCTTTCGTCTTCAAGGTATAAACCCATAACTTCCTTGAATGATCATCGATGAATGTAATGAAATATAATGAACCACCATTAGTTTTGGTTTTCATAGGACCACAAACATCGGAATGCACCAAGTCAAGTATATGCTCTCTACGAGAAGGAGGACGACTCTTAAAAGAAACTCTGTTCTGCTTACCTGCCACACAGTGGGAACACCTTTTCAAATGTATATCAGTTAAACCAGATAATACCTTTTTCTTCGACAACATATTCATTCCTTTTTCAGTCATGTGAGCAAGTCTCTTATGCCATAATTCAACCTTATCAACATTCTCAACAGCATTAACACTGTCCTTGGAGATTTGCGGCTGAGTCATATATAATTTCGGACACTTCTTCCCTCTTGCAACAATTAAAGAACCCCGAGTGAGCTTCCATTGACCATTACCAAAACTGCTGACATATCCTTCATCATCAAGAAGGCCAGTAGAAATTAAATTCATTCTCATGTCTGGAACGTGCTTCACATCATGAAGAAATAACTCCATGCCCGTATCAAACTTCAGACATACATCTCCAATGCCAACAACTTTTGCTATGTCACTGTTACCCATCTTAACATCTCCAAAATCACCAGTAGTATAAGATGTAAAGAAATCTCTCCGTGACGCAACATGACACGAAGCACCACTATCAATTGCCCAACTCAAATCATCTTGTGCAAGGTTAACAATATCTCCATCACAACAGATCAGGTGCTCATCAGTAGTAGCAATCACCACAGAATTATCATTACCACCATCAGTTTTCGTCTGATCATTGTCTGAACCCTTTTTATTTTCTCGCTTCAACTTTCTGCAGAACTTCTTTGTATGCCCCTTTTTACCACAATGATAACACTCAACATTAGAATACTTACCTCTAGAACTACTCCGTTGATTACCTCTGTTGGTTGGACCTCTGCTTTGAGCTCTTCCCTTTCTTTCAGTGACTAGGACTTCTGACTGTGAAGAGGAACCCTGTGACTTTCTTCTCATCTCTTCATTCAGAATACTGCTCTTAGCTAATTCCATACTGATAATACCATCCGGAGCTGAGTTCGACAAAGACATCCTGAATGTCTCCCATGAATCTGGTAAAGTACCCAAAAGACACAACCCTTGTATCTCATCCTCAAACTTGATACCCATTCCAGCAAGCTGATTCATAATTCCTTGGAATGCATTCAAGTGATCAGAAATTGCAGTGCTATCCTGATATTTTAGAGACATCAACTGTTTAATCAAATACAGTTTATTATTTCCTGTCTTTCGAGCATAGAGTTGCTCAAGCTTGTTCCACAAAGTACGCGCATGTGTCTCCCCACTAATATGGTTCAAAACATTATCATCCACCCATTGCCGTATATACCCACAAACTTGTCGATGCAAAATAGTCCATTCTGCCTCTGTTTTATTTGCAGGCTTCTCCGTAGCAAACACAGGTAGATAATATTCCTTCACATAAAGAAGATCCTCCATCTTCCCCTTCCAAACATGATAATTAGAACCATTCAAATTAATCATTCTACTTGTATTAGTTTCCATCGTTCAAACAAGTCCAATAACAACCAAGCTCTGATGCCAATATGATGGGAAAAAGTGACCACAACGGTAACAACTAAGTGCGGAATTAACTTCGTTGGACAATACTTATCCCTACTTGTATGAACCTTCGATGAAACAAATAAGTAAAGCAATAAAACGAAAAACAAGACACCAAAAGTTATACATGGAAAACCCCCTCAAAGGTAAGGAGTAAAAACCACGGGACCGTAGTCCACCCAAACAATTCACTATCACAAATTATATGGGAATACACCAAGTCTTCTCTAGACAAAACTAGAGGAATACAAACACCTTCACACTCTTGGAATAAGCCGTCAAAAAGTATGAAATCAAAATAAGACAACAATGAGAAAAAACCCGCGGGGAGGTTTACCCTCACCGTGGTGCAAACAGCTCTGTTAAGCCCCTTAATAAACTGACCTCTGGACCTCAGAATCCGATCTCCACCGTTCAGAATTTAGATATCGGTGTAAGGAAGTTGCTGTCCAAAATTCAGGACGATCCGACCGGTAAAACTCCGGGAATCGCAAATACAAGGCAGCTTGTGCAAGCAGAAAAATTCCTGCGAATTTTTCACCCTAAATCTCTCTTGTGTCTAATTTTCTTCTCTCTTGTTTTTATTATAATCCTCCTATAATTATATATAGGGTTCCCTTATTTTTATCTCCTTGTGGGCCAAAACAAGGGTAATTCAATTGGGCTTTTAATCTCATAGATAGAAACTAAAACCCAACACGAAGGTCTTCTGAGTTTTGACCCCTTATTTTCATTTTTCTTTCTAAAATTTAATTCGAAAATCCAAGATGCATGGATGACAGACATGAAGGCTTGAGCTACACATTCACACGCACACAATTGAATTTGATTTTACAAAAGTACTTCTTTTTCTAATGTTTAATGGCAATCACGAACATGAAAAAATACGAACATAATAATGTTTCCATTTAAATCTGAACAATCAAATTATAATTTATATTGTCGAATCATATGCAGGTTTAGCTAATTCGGATGATTAGATATAAAGAGATAGATGGATAAATCAACAGCTGATTGCCAAGATAAAATGGCGACAATACAAAGCATGCATTTGCACAAGACCATTGAAATTATCGGATTATGACGATCTGCTTCATTCTTACTGTCACTTAACCGGCCATTGACATATTTTGCTAGTTGCCACCCAAAGCCGAGTCAGTAAAGTGATGAGCCAGAGAGATGACTAGAATTAAATTATGTTTCGAGAAAATTTGAAGTGATGTAAGAGGCATAAATCTGCAAGTTTTCTTTTTGGTTTACTATATATAAACTTCTCACGAGTGTGCAATTAGAAGTCATATATGAGAAGAGAACGGTGATGAAATCATATATAGGTTTTGACTAGGAAATAATTTTAATTACAAATATTCAGGAATGCCGATCTTTGATATCGAGAATATCAAAAGAATGAGATGTTACACGATCGTTTACTCTAATATCCCACTTGAAAATAGAATAGGGAAGTACGCAAATTTTATTTTAGAGTGAGATTTTGAGTAATTGGTTTTGTGTTCGAAGTCTTACATATGTGCAATTATGCTCAAGAATGTAGTAACTTTAGAAAATAACTACGTAGCAGCTATATAATGGTGTAGCTGGGAAACCAAATATATCTAGATCGCAGAAACAATCGATTTATCCTAGCCTGGACATGAGATAAATTTTCAAATTAAGTTAGTTCGGTACGTTACAACGAGAAAAATCGATTTATCATAGAACATCAACATAATACAAATATTTAGACTAAATTATGTTAATAAGTAAAGTGTAAATGTATTAGATTCTCTGAAAACCTTCGAACTTATTAGATTCTCTTAAAACCTTCAAGCTTTTGGATCATTTACATTTTTAAAAGTAGGGCTTCAGACTAGTTAGAAACAAAAAACAGAGAAAAGAACCCACATAACGAAACCGAGCTGGGACATGTTCTTCGGTTTTTCTCCGACTTGAATTTTACTTACATAACGTATTACTATATACTAGCTTATAACAGCTGTTAAGAACGACCGAGCATAAGTCGACATTAAAATATTAGTATTAATAAATTAATACTCCCCCGTCCCAGTCATTTCTATACATTTTCCATTTTGGGACGTCCCATTCATTTCTATACATTCCAAAAATAGTAATTTTTAATAATATAAAACACTATTACACCCACAACTTTCTCCACTATCTCTATTCTATAACAATATAAATCACTATTACACCCACTACTTCCTCCACTATCTCAAATTTATTATTAAATATTGATAGGTCCCTCCACTTTACTCACTTTTCATCTAATTTTACTCATTTTTTATATCTTTTCTTAGTCTACGTGCCCAGTCCCGGTGTATAGAATTCACTGGGACGGAGTGAGTAATAAATATTATTTAAAAATGTATTTCTCGACAATTGAATGATAAAAATATATAATAAATTAATAACTATTTAATTATGTAGTTATAGACAATCGAACTGTGCATAAAGCTAAATAAATTAAAGTAAATAAATAAATCTTGTATAATTACGTAGTTGCAAAGAATCTAACGCTCGATGAAACTATTGAATTTAAAGTAGATGAAACTATTGAATTTAAAGTAAATAAATAAATCTTGTATAATTACGTAGTTATAAGGAATCGAACCCTGGATGAAGCTAAATAATTTAAAGTAAATAAATCTTGTATAATTATGTAGTTGCGAGGAATCAAACGTGATAACCAAATTCGGTACTTTGGTACTTTAGTACCGCGCGACATTTTCACATTGTTTTGCTTATTAATAAAGAGTATAGATTTATTGACAAATGGTCCATAACAAACAAAAGATTTCTGTTATATGAATTCCTCATATGATTACATCAAAAATTCTATTTACACATATCGCACAAAGTTTCTGTGATATAATACTCCTCTGTCCCTCTCATTTATTTATAGTTTTTTTACATTGTTCGGCACGTATTTTAAGGTTCCTGTAAAGTATAATTCTACAACTTATTTTTAAAATTTTCTTTTTCTAAATAAAAATTTAAACATTATACTTTTATTCAGAAGAAAAAAATATTTAAAATAGTTTATGAAAAAATATTTTATAGAAGCCTTAAAATAGTGTGGAGCTCCCTCCCCCAATATTAAAAACTCAGGGGAACAGAGGGAGTATGTTATAACATATTTCGCGGTAGATCAGCTCTCATATTTACAGTCAAGTAAATTCTATTCCACGACATGGATTGACATGTGGTTTATTTAGAGTCAGAACAGAATCTGCAGGATAGCTGAAATTTATACATTTCAAAAAGTAATTACCAGTACTTGGACGCAATTTCAGTTATGTGACTCTAGACAAAACTCCGAAGGCCATAAAAGAGAATGTTTATCCCTTAATACAGTGACTAACTATAAAATGATCTGGATTTGCTTTTATAGTATAGGAGAATGTACATATCAAGCTAGGTGATGAAAGTTGTAGTAAATACTTAAAAGGGAAATTATCTTTTTTAAAAGGTAGTTGAAATCAAATCATTGTCCGACGATTATTGTTGGATTACAGTGAATTGAAGACGCCTACGATAGCTATAAAGTAGAAACTATTAAAGTTATAAGGTAGGGTAACTTTGAACATGAACCACAGAGTCAGAAACACATTGGATTTCAAATGTTGCACAGACCACTAAAAAAACTTGAGAAGAGGTCATCTATTTCAACAAGTGACAGATTACTGATTAGTTAAACCCAAGTTTTAGAATAAGTAATAGTGATTTTCATAAAAGTTAAAGAAGATGAATAGGATACTTAAATATTGAGAATAGACAATAATAATTGTGTGGTCTTCTTTCCATACGTTTGGGGCACACGAGTTGCTCTTTCCCTTCTCAAGTAGCTTCATCTTTCCTTGAAAGGTTGCCTCCTATTTCTCTCTCTCACATAGTGACATATACACACACAACCTCATTCTATCTTTTTATATGTTTATTATAGAGAGAGAGAGACACGCGCACTCAGATTGCATAGATATATGGATGATAGATATTATGTCATTTGTATATATACCTGAGAAACGATTTGAGAGATAGATAGGAGGGTATATAGTTAGATAAATACACCACACCCGGGGGAGAGAGAGAGAGAGGAGAGAGAGGAGAGAAGAGAGAGAGAGAGAGAGAGAGAGAGAGAGAGAGAGAGAGAGAGAGAGAGAGAGAGAGAGAAGGAGAGAGAGAGAGAGAGAGGAGAGAGAGAGAGGAGAGAGAGAGAGAGAGAGAGAGAGAGGAGAGAGAGAGAGCGAGAGAGAGAGAATGGAGATGAGGAAGGTTTTGGTAGGGGAAGGATTGTCATGTTTTTTGATGGTATTAATGGAAGGATGCACCATTGGATTAACTATAATGGCCAGCACAGTTATGTCAAGAGGAATGAGTCCTTATGTCTTTGTAGTGTATACAAATGCCCTTTCCTCTATTTTTCTCCTACCTCATTGCTTCACCTTTTTCTCTTCCCACAGGTTTGTATGTCTCTTTATGTGTTTTTCATGCATGTTATATACCTAAGCTAGCTTAGCTTTGATATCACGCTCAGTATTCCCACAGTCTTACTACATTAAACATTTACATAATTACATGTACTGATCTAATGTTTGCGTGATCTCTCTCTCTCCCTCTCTCTCTCTCTCTCTGTCTCTCTCTCTCTGTCTCTGTAACAGGGATAGCTGGCAGTCCATGACATCTCTCCTGACGCAATGCTTTTTTTTGGTCTAATAGGGTTGGTTCTCTTTCTACCTTAAGAAATACTATGCATGCATAGATCATAAATTAAGTGTGTGTGGACGTACTGATGTCTGTATTAAATCTAATTTATTTATGTGTTTTGTAGGGTAACAATTGCACAGAATTAGCATATGTGGGTTTAAGTTACAGTTCTCCAATTTTGGTATGCGGCATGGCAATCTCATCCCTTCCATTCTTTCATCATTTCCCTTTTTTCCAGGTTCCATGCAAAACCTTCTTAAATTTTATGCAAAACCTTCTATTTCAATTTCTAGGAACTGATTATTATTTATTGTGATTGTGATTATGACATTTGACTGCTAGCTTTAAGCCTTAAAACAGTTACTAGTTGGAGTGTTTGTTAAGTAATGACTCCTTTAACAGTTACTAGTGGAGTAATTAAGCCGTTTAAAATTTATTCAATAATTTTGTGCTAGTGGAGAAGTCGACTCATTTAACATGTGGACCATTCGAGTCTCCTGCTCTTTTTTTTACTTTTTCTTTTATGTAGTCGACACTCTCAATCATTTGAAATATTAAGGAACTAGTAATTATTAAGCACGGTTAATTACCTTTACAACTTAATGCAATATTAAGAAGTCATGGTTTTGTACAATATGTTTACAATTTTCCATAGAGTACTTCTCGATTTTCCCTATTCTATGTATCTTTATCTTCACTAATAAGTTAGTTTAGTTCAAAAAAAAAAGTTATAGTAAAATGTTAATTACTCAAGGCCGAACTACACTTTAACATGAAAATCTATATATTGATTTTCTCTTTCAAAATGTGTGTGAGAGAGAGAGAAAGAGAGAGCGAGCTTTATATCTATTACGATCAAGTAGCTAGCTTAGCATGCATGCATGCATAAAACAATTTGAAAAATTATGGCATAAGATCGTTAACGTTTCAGACTCGTAGTTAGAGATCTGATCGATCCAGTAATCTTATTTTGATATATGTATGTTTGTTGGCTTATATATTTTGGAGTATGATCACCATCTTTAATACATGGACCTTAATACGTACTTAGTGTCGCTGTTATAGGAAAGCAAAAATTGACTGGAGGAGCTCAAGTTTTGAAGCGAAAGTAGTAGGCACATTGATATCAATAATGGGAGCAGTATCAATCACATTATACAAAGGCCCAGTTATCAAATATTCACCTTCACGTCAACTCAAACTCCATCTCTCACGAAAACTATTTCTATTCTCCTCTAGTCATGAAAATTGGATTCTTGGTGCCATTTTACTTGCAGCTGCTTCTTTCACTATCTCCATTTGGAACATTATCCAGGTCTCTTCATTTTACTTCAATCCTTTCAAAATTTACATATTTGAGTTTAGTTTCTAGCGGGACAACAGCGAGAATAATTGTTCTCGGGCTAAAACCTGTTACTCAGCGTTCCGCACAGGTTTAAATGGAGTGTTAATTATAATTTGGTGTCTATATTTCTTCACTGGATCAGGTTAAAACTCTTCAAGCATATCCAGAGGCAATGACAATAGTCTCCTTTTATATCTTATTTGGGACAATATTATCTGCAGTTCTTGCTTTTTTTTTAGAAGGAAACTCTAGTGCTTGGATTTTAAAGCCTAACATGGAGCTTCTTGTCATCATTTTAACAGTAAGTCTTGTATTTAGCACACGCCGATACATTTCTTGTACCACCTTAATATAAAATATAAATAATAAATCGACATTTTGAATAGATTAAAGAAAAATGTAATTTTACCATATTTACAGGCAGTATTTAGCAGTATAATACGTAGCCGTGTTCAGAAATGGTGCATGCGCAGTAAAGGCCCGTTTTACGTGCCAATGTTCAAGCCCATGGGAATTCCTATTGCCACTATGTGTGGCTGTTTGTTCTTTGCCTACACTTTTCACTACGGAAGGTAAAAAACCAAAACATGAATTATAATTAGAAAAAATATATATAGCTAGTAAAAATTAAAAATGACTTGTTCTAATGCATGGATACAAATGGATGCAGCATAATGGGAGCATTTGTAGTAGGATTGGGAACTTATATGGTGATGTGGGGGCAAATTACAGAAGATGACAATGGAGTGAGGGTGCCTGATGAGAAGACCCCTCTTTTGCAGGAAGACAGCCAAGTTTAAATAAAACTTGGTCGTTTTCATTGGAAATATAATTAGTTCATGTTCGTCTTGTACATAGCAAATGCAAGTGTGTTTTTTGATCGAAAACCAAAATTTTTGATATATTTGTATATCCGCCTGTCCTATTTGTAAGTAAATCCTCACTTGTTGTGCCTTGTGTTTCATCATCATATAGCCTTTTTTTAAAGGCTTAGATGTTCTATAGGAAAAATCGAGTTGATCTTGCGGTGATAATCATACAATTAGACTGTCATTCTGGAATTTATCTAGTACGTACATATTAAGGATTTAGAATGTTATCTTAAAAATTATGTTAATTAAAAGCAAGATATAAGTAGCTACGAAGATTGTTATATGGAAAATTTGTAAATTTTAGGAGTGCTACTTGAGGCACAATTTGTATTTAATTAAGCCCAGCCCAATAGAAGCCACTCGGAACCTCCATGTAACAATTAACAAGTATCATGGGCTAAGCTGTTGATTAACCAGCTCATCTAACCCATTTTCCGTCGTGTCCCTTATAAATTGTGAGAATATTGGGGTGGCAGGGAGTCGAACTCGTGACCCCCGCCAACCAGAGCTCTGATACCATGTTGAGTAACCAGCTCATCTAAAACATTAAGGTGTTAGATGAAGGCCTCAAATGGATCTTATGTTATATTTCAACATAGGCACATTGGATGGCATCTGTTAAAGCCAATATGACACCAAATCACCAATTCTTCAGATAAATAAGTTCCTTTACTGAATTTTACTTGGAACTGCAGGATGATCCATGCCCGTTTCATTCTTTTTCGTGTTTTTTTATTCGAAAAAGAATGCAAATTAATGCTTTTTCGTTTTGTTAATATATCACATTATCCAAATCAGCAAATGCTTATGTCAGCTAAGATGCCAGCTCAGCCTTCATAGTGTCTAGTTTGTTATGTTGCTCTAACTAACTTTCCCGCCTGTTTTAGTAAATAGCAGATAGATTGAACTTGTATATATTAGTTAGAAATTACAACACATATTGTATCTCAATTATTCATTTTTCTCAATACAATTTTACAATATCAATTCACAGAAAATAACATGGTATCAGAGCAGTCTTAGCTAGTTTTAATGGCGTTTCTTCGTTTCGATCCGAACTGATATAACTTCATCGGGTTCTTCGTTATCATAGTATCAGGTGCTATTTTTTTCATTCTTTCGTCAAATTCTCATTGAATTTCTATTGTTTACAATCTGTATATACATGATTCATACAAACATGTTTTATATACATGATTTCGTTGCGATTGAATGTTTTTGTTTGATAAACTCTCCGAATTTGAGTCTTGTTTTGTGAATTTTTTGAAAATTCTATACATTTTGTTTCGGTTGTGATCTATCACTTGTTCGATAGTTCTTGTTTCTCCAAACGATTACTGTTTTGTTCTTCGTTAGTTCTTGATTTTTCTTTGATTTCGTTCTTTTTCTCTTGAGTTTGCACTCTACGTGTTTGATAAAAGTACTTGTTATGATTTGAGTCTCAAAACCTAATTTCTGTATCAAAAGTTGAAATGACTACAACACAAACTAATCCTCAAACGAATCAAGATCCATCGAGTCCATATTATATTCATCCGTCTGATGCATCGTCAACACAACTTGTATATGTCAAATTTAATGGTACTGACTTTCATAATTGGAAGCGTTCAATGATGTTAACACTTTCTGCGAAAAATAAGCTTGGATTTGTTAATTGTACTATTACGGTTCCTGTATCTTCTGCTCCTGAGTACAGATATTGGGAGAGATGTAATGATCTTGTCATTTCCTGGTTGATTTTCAATCTCGATGAGAGTATTGCAAAGAGTGTGCTGTTTATGAAAACAACACATGAGATTTGGACTAAATTAGATGAAAGATGTGGTTATGCATCAGTTGCACAGATCTATACAAATGAACAACAGTTGTCAAAACTAAGTCAAGGAAAAGACTCGGTATCAGAATTTTTCACCAAGCTTAAGACTCTGTGGGATGGAATCAATGATGTTAATCCACTCCCTCACTGTACTTGCAATAAATGTACTTGTAACCTCACTCAAAGGCTGCAACAAAGACAACAAGAACAAAAGGTGTTACAATTTATGATGAAGCTTTCTGATAAGTTTGGTACTGTTAGAGACAATGTTCTTATGATGCAACCACTGCCAAATGTTGCTCAAACCTATAGGTTGTTTGCTCAAGAAGAACAACATAGAGAGTTTTTTACTGGTTCTCAAACTGAGGCATTAGCTTTTTATGCAGACAAAGGCAAATCAACTCAAAGGACTTATGGTTCTAACAAACCAAACAATATTGGTTTTGTTAGGCAACATAATTATAGGAATGAAAATGATGGATCTCATTCAGGATATAAACCTTCTGATGAAAGAACTTCATATGTTACAAGGAAGTCACAGAAACCTGCTTATTTCTGTACTCATTGTCAAATTCCTGGACATAGTATTGAAAGGTGCTTCAAAATTCATGATTTTCCTCCAGGCTTTCAAGAAAGACAACAGAACAGGAAGTTTGCTGCACTCTCCCAACATGATTCTAAAGATGGTCCATCAGAAGAAAAATCAGTCACACCTACTGCTAGTAATAATCATGTTTCTCAGGAACAATATCATCAACTGATGAATTTGTTTGCACAACACAAGATTGGGCCTACTGTTGATTCTGACAATTCTAAACATGCCTTGTTAGCAGGTAATTTCTATATGCTCTCCACTTTGAATCATCTTTGGCTAATGGACAATGGAGCAGCACACCATATATGTCCTTATATTGAGAGTTTTGAACATTATGAGTTGTCTTCAGATAAAGACAACTTTATAACTATTCCTAATGGCAGTAAGGTGAAAGTACTTCATGTTGGATCTGTCAGATTAAACAATGACATTACTCTACAAGGAGTATTGTATGTTCCAGAATTCCAATTTAGATTGATTTATGTATTTATGTCAACAAATTGTGTGCAGACTTGCATTGTCAAGTGCACTTCACTAATGAATTTTGTTACATTCAGGACCATTCTCAGAACAAGCCTCCAACTCTTCTTGGTAAGCTGTCTAATGGATTGTACAGTGTAGAAGATACAACTCTATCTCAGAACATTGCTTGTTGCTTTAATGCCATTGAAGAAAGTCAGATGTGGCATCTCAGACTAGGACACCTACCTTTCAATCAAATGAAGATCTTGTTACCTGATCTTCCAATAAAGGATTGTCAACAGAATACTGTTTGTCAAATTTGTCATGCTGCTAATCAAACAAGGAAATATTTTTCTTCTAGTACCATTAAATCTGTAAGTGCTTTTCAATTACTTCATGTTGACTTGTGGGGTCTCTACAAGACAAAATCTTTGACCGGTTGTTCTCAGTTTTTGACAATAGTAGATGACTATACAAGGTTCACTTGGGTAGATCTACTTAAGCATAAATCTGATGTTTCTGAGGTTTTGGCAAAAAATTTTCATTATGTGGAGAATCAATTCAAGTCTACTGTCATATGTATTAGAAGTGATAATGCTTTAGAGTTGTGTGAATGTGCAACAAAGCTATTATATCAGTCTAAAGATATTTTACATTAAACCAGTTGTGCCTATACTCCACAACAAAATGGTGTTGTGGAGAGAAAGCATAAGCATTTGTTAGAAACTGCTAGAGCCTTGTTTCTTCAAGCTAAATTGCCAGAAAAATTTTGGGGGGATGATATTCTATGTGCAACCTATCTAATCAATAGAGTGCCTCTTCATTCTATTCAAAATCAGACACCTCACTACAAATTATATAGTTTCAACCCTGATCTTCTTCATCTGAAAAATTTTGGATGCCTGTGTTTTGTGTCCACAGTGAGTGTCAATAGGTCAAAATTTTCACCTAGAGCTACTGCTCATGTTTTTTTAGGATATTCTAATTCTCAAAAGGGTTATAGGGTTTTTGATTTGCAATCAAATTCTGTTACAATATCTAGGGATGTGATCTTCTATGAGAAAATATTTCCTTTCTATATACTGTCCTCTAAATCCATTTCTTCATTTCTTAATGAAAATTTTCTACCTGTCATGCCATTATCTTCTTCAGTTGATGACTTTCCTTCTTTTTCATGCCTCATTCTGATTCAGATTTTTCTTCAAATACTTCACCTAATTCAAATACTTTTGCAACTTTACTGGATCTTAGTGATTGTAACTCTAGTTTACAGTCTCTCATCAATGTTCTAATCAGGCAATCTACTAGAACAAGACAACAACCCTCTTACTTGACTGATTACCATTGTCATTTTTCTCACAGTGATTCTCACTAGTGTAATCTCATTCCTAGTTCATCTCTTCCTGTTTCCTATTATGGATTACTATCTTCTCATTCTGTCATTTCTGAGCCCACTTCTTATGAAGAGGCTGTTTCACATCCACTTTGGAGAGATGTTATGGATAAAGAACTAAAAGCCTTAGAAACAAATCATACTTGGGATCTTGTTGATTTACCACAAGGAAAAAAACCTATAGGGTGTAAGTGGGTATTCAAAGTTAAACTTCATGCTGATGGGACTTTAGAAAGATGCAAAGCCAGACTTGTGGCCAAGGATTTTAATCAGAAGTTTGGAATTGACTATATGGAAACTTTTTCTCCAGTTGTGAAAATGAGCACAGTGAGATGCATAATTGCTTTAACAGCTACTAGGAAATGGGATATTCATCAACTTGATGTGTTAATAATGCCTTATTGCATTGTGATTTGAAAGAAGGGGTGTATATGAAACCACTTGAGGGTTATCCTAATCCTTTAGGAAAGGTCTGTAGACTGAGAAAATCTTTGTATGGTTTAAAACAGGTCTCCAGGCAATGGTCAGCTAAATTAGCAGTTGAATTAGTTCATCAAGGTTTTTTTTAATCCAGGAATGACTACAGTTTGTTCATCTACAAAGCAGGTCATGACATCACTATCATGGTTGTTTATGTAGATGACATTATTGTTACTGGTAGTAATTTTGTTCATATTCAACAAATCAAGGATCACTTGCATAGTACCTTCAATATCAAAGACCTTGGTAAGCTGCACTACTTTCTTGATATTGAAATTTAATATCTACCTAATGGTACTGTTCTAAGCCAGAAGAAGTTTACAAAGGATTTACTAAGTTGTTGTCCTGATGATCTTAGTCAAAAAGCTGTGACACCACTGTCATTTCATCTGAAACTCTCAGCTTCTACGGGCACACCTTTACTTGATCCTGAACTTTACAGGTCATTACTTGGAAAACTTAACTTCCTTACCAATACTAGACCTAACTTAAGCTACTCAGTTCAGTTACTAAGTCAGTTCATGCATTCTCCTCATGATGTTCATTATGAAGCTTTGCTGCATACTCTAAGATTTGTTAAGCACACAGCAGGGCAAGGTATATTATTGCAAGGATCAGATAAGCTTACACTCCAAGATTTTTTTGATTCTGATTGAGCATCTTGCCCTGACTCCAGAAAATCAGTTACTGGATATATACTTTTGTTAGGTCAATCTCCTATAGTTTGGAAATCAAAAAAACAGCCTATTATTTCGAAGCCTAGTTCTGAAGCTGAATATCGAGCCATGGCATCTGCTGCTTTAGAGGTTACATGGGCAGTAAGATTGTTACAAGAATTGGGAGTCAATGACTTATGTCCTGTCACTCTCCATTGTGATAACCAATCAGCAATTCACATAGCCAAGAATTCAGTTTTTCACAAACGCACTAAGCATATAGAGGTTGATTACCATTTTACCCGTGATAAGGTTCTTGAAGGTTTGATTCAACTTACCTATCTTCCTACTCAACATCAGCTAGCTGACATTCTTACCAAGACAATGTCTTCCTCTCAGTTGCAGTTACTTTCTTCCAAGTTAGGATTGGTTCAGTCTCATTTGTCTACCACTCCTAACTTGAGGGGATGTTAATATATCACATTATCCAAATCATCAAATGCTTATGCCAGCTAAGATGCCAGCTCAGCCTCCATAGTACTGTCTAGTTTGTTATGTTGCTATAACTAACTTTCCCGCCTGTTTTAGTAAATAGCAGATAGATTGAACTTGTATATATTAGTTAGAAACAACACATATTGTATCTCAATTATTCATTTTTCTCAATACAATTTTACGGTATCAATTCACAGAAAATAACACGTTTTAATGGTGTTTATGCATGCTGAATAAGAACACGAGTTCAGAAATTGACCCTACTGTTAGGTTTTATTGCATCTATAATGATTTTTAAGTTAGGCTGTTTTGTATTATGACAATGAGTAGGGCATTGAAATCATTCCTGCATGTTTAAGTATTTCCTTTAAGTTTAAGTACTTCGTCCAAGCAATTTATCCCCTAGCACCTGACTGGAGATCACCAGTACGCCTAGGAACGATAGGGAACCTCTGAAAACAATAGATAACTATTTTCAGTGTACTAAGAACCTATCTGCCATATCTACGCAAATTTATAGTACTTGCAAATGTCTCCTTCACACTGAATATCTATTTATTAGTCACCAATCCAAGTCTGTAATGTCAATGGGATACTGCAGTACATGATCATTGTTGTTACGGTTGACATTATGGCACTACGACGCATGATAACAATGTACGTAGATGAGTATTCAAATTTTCAAAAACGTGAAATTAAACATTTAACTTGCTTGTAATCAGTGTTACGGAAATCTGTATTAATCGGTAGAGGTACCTTCTAATGATTAATCGAATAATCGGTGATTAATCAGATATATTTTAATTAAATAAATGATAATATATAATTTTATATTAGTACCAAGTTAATCAAAAGATTTACAAAAAAATAATAATATATTATTACTCCAAATTTGATATTTAAGTATCAAAATTTACAAAAATAAATCACATATTAATATTTATTATTGTATACCTAGTATGAACAAAGAGATTAATTCACTTTTAGAAAATAATCGATGTATTAGGATTTAGTAAAATATTTAGTTAATAAATCAATAATTCATACCCATTTAATAGTCATGTATATTTATTAACTATTTTTTTAAAAAAATTAACATTTTTTAGAAAAATAATTTTTTTAATTATTTTTTGAACTTTGACCGATTAATCCCGTCTCGACCGACTTTTGGCCCATTTTTAAAAAAATGGCTCTTTAACCCGATTTTTGCTTAATCAAGACGGGACCCGTCAGACTATCGATTAATCAGCCGATTAATCGGTAAGTCGGCCAATTTTTAAAACAAAACTCGTAATGCATTAAAAGTAATCGTGGGCAAAATGTTAATTGTTTTCCTACGTACACTTCTATGAATGTGGAGTAATTCACCAACATTACGTACACTTCTATTTTAAATTTTGAGATTGGTGTAAATGATTTCCACTTTAAATAGATACTAGCTGATAACTCGTGTCAAGCACGGGCCAAATATGAGTCTATATTAAAATATTAATATTGATAAATTATTAATAAATATTATTAAAAAATTTATTTATCGAGAATTGAATGATAAAAATAATAAAATAAATAACCACTATTTAATTATTTAGTTATAGACAATTGAATTGTGGATGAAGCTAAAAAAATTAAGGTAAATAAATAAATTTTGTACGATTGCGTAGCTGCAAGGAATCGAACCCTTGATGAAGCTAATGAATTTAAAGTGAATAAATAAATCTTATATAATTACGTAGTTGTAAGGAATCGAACCCTGAATCAAGCTAAAGAATTTAAAGTAAATAAATCTTGTAAAATAATGTAGTTGCGAGAAATCGAACCCACATTTAGTGATAACCAAATTTGGTACTTTGATACTTTAGTACCGCGCGTCATTTTCATATTGTTTTGCTTATTAATAAAGAGTATAGATTCGCGATTTTATGTTAACTATGTCACGCCAAGTGTTACATAAATATACCTATACCCTCACTATCGTGATAACAATCCTTGACACAGACTTAAGAAGAGCAACGGACAACAATTTCGCCAAGGAGCAACAATACCAGAAACTCTCACCAATAAAAAACAAACAAAAGTGTACATAATAATATCGAGAATAGAGAAGTTTGTCTTAAAGTAATTAATTTGGAGAATTTATTAAACGGAACACATTAATTCACATCAAGAATATGATTAACTAAATACGAAGTTTTAATCAGAGAAGAAGACGAAGTTTCTTACCAGTACTGATTAAAATTTAAGGATTAGAACCTTGGGTTTGTTACAGATTACTTGAATCACTCTAATGACTAATGTTGTTGTGAAGACAGAGAGGCCAACGCATTTATATGCATTCTTCTGTTTTCTGTTTGGTTGTATGTTGAAAAATAAAAACGCCTAAAAACTGAGATGAACGTAGATAATAAAAAGGGAAAGGACAACGAATTCATGAAGGGAACTTGGCCTAACATGGCATGCTTTAACAGCACAGCGGTGTAGAGCACGAGACCACATCAAATTCATCTATGTTAATTTGGGAGTGCATGTGTGTTGGGGCAAAGCCCGTGAGAAGAAGACTTAAATAATAGTTTGTATATAGACCCTTTTGTAAATAAATCCATTTAGAAATAAGCTCATTTGTAAAGAAGCTCACTTGTAAACTTCCCCTATAAATACCACTAAAACCTCCTCATTAGAAAGAGTTGAAAAAATAGCTAAATGAGAGAGTCTCCTAACAATTTGGCTCTAATATATATTAATTTCACTTTGATTTAATTAATTCATTTAATTATCTCACGTCGTTTGATATTACATTCATCAATGTGTAAAGCGGAAATTCACAGCTTTGTAACCCACATGTAAGAAGTGCATATGAACACTCTATCTACTTCGACTCTTCGAGTATTATTGAGGGTGCCGCTGCTGGACCTAGAATTAACGCCCTTCACCTAAAATTGAACGGTAGCATCCATTACAATTTATTGAATTGTCTCAGCCCACACATGACAAAGTAAATGCATGCAACAACTTCCTTGCGCAGAGATTTGCTTCACATCTACTATATATATGTGGAAAACTTTCGATTCTTTTGCAATACCATCTCTAGGTAGATAACAAATTCCATTTCAGAAATACATAAAACATACAAAGTATGGTTTCAATCACCGGAAAATTAGAGGTGGACGTGGAGATCAAATCAGACGCAAAAAAATATTGGCAAAACATTAGGGAGTCCCACACACTCTTCCCAAAGATTTGTTCTGATCTCTACAAGTCTATCGAAGTTCTTGAAGGTGACGGCAGATCTGCTGGATCGGTTCGTCTAGTCACCTATGCCGATGGTAAGTATATGCATTTCACATTTTGCATTTTAAGTCGATCAGGGTGAGTTTTACTGAAAGCTGGACAACGTAGGTGTAAGATTTACAGGTTTTTGTACTCTAAAAAAAATTGAGTATGTTCCAGTCATGTTTAAATTCTGGTGTTGCAAAATTGCAGGAACACCACTAGTAACGTTCTCAAAAGAGAAGGCTGAGGTGTTTGACGACGAAAAAATGGCAATGGGATATAGCATTGTTGAGGGAGAACTCAAGGAATACTTTAACAAATTTGAAGCACACTTTACTGTGTGTCCAAATGAAAAGGGGACTGAAGGATGTTTGGTAAAATGGTGGTGTGACTTTGAGAAGACAAGCCATGAGATTCCTGATCCTTGTGCTATTCAAGAATTCACCGTCAAGAATCTGAAAGAAGTGGATGATTATACCCTAAAGCAGGCCTGATATGATTTCAATTTCGGGTGCAATAAAATAATCTGAAATCTATGGCTTTTATTGTGTTGCACTAGCAACCTTTCACATTTGAATATCAAATGTTAATGATGTGTCATTCTGTATGTTGTTCGTATAAGTGTTTGTATTCGCGTTCATGTAATCATGTTTGAATTTTAATTTTAAATAAAGAAATGGTGACAATTATGTACTTAAATTTGGGGGGAGAGGATCTAAACCTGAATTTTTTATTATTTTCTTTATATTTGATCCACAAAGGCGGTACAAATTACAAAGAAGAGGGAAGAATCGAACTTGTAAATGATTGCCTAGCTACAAACTTTCGGCCAACACCTACTACAGCTTACAAGTCTCATTTCACATTCACCTGGGGAGCCACAATTTTATTTCTCAACTTTTAGGCATGTTTTAACTAATTACGGTTTCGAAAGAAAATTATATTATGAGTATATGACCCTTTTGTTTCCACTCTGTGAATATTGGAGGTCCATGGCAGGCACTATGAGAAAGGAATCGAAAGTGAATTAGTTGATGACAAACGCTCCCACGAGATTTACCCTCTTTGAACCTCATTTTCTCAGTCACTAATTCATCCCCTACTTTTCATGCATACATGTAAAGTCTGTGTACATATATGAATCCGTACTACTCGGCAGTTCTTACCTAATTTTTACTTACAAGGTTTGTGTACATTTAGTCCTTCTTGGATCAATTTTTCTTCTTCTTGGATCAATTTGTCTAACTGCAATTGTGCAACATATTACTCATAATCTCGTATACGTTTTGCTTGGTTTGTTCAATAGTATGCAGAGAGTCAGGGGAAGTTCGCACATACTCTAGGGCTACTCACAATTTAGGAGCCACATTTTCTTAATTTCACTTATATATAAATAAATAATAATGATTTTGAGTTATTTCAATGTTTATTTTGACTTAAAATTCCTTTTTGACACAATTTCAAATTCTGATGATAAATATTGACAATATAAACACTCCTTTCTAAACTAAATTTTAATTATAACTAAATTTATAGGCCCATCTATTTGTACTAAAAGAGAGCCTAATAAAAAAATGTTGTTTTAAATATTCTAATAAAAAATTATATTAATTATACAATACTGTTTATAGTTGCTAATGCATAAAGAAAATTCTGTAAAAAATAATCAACGACTTTGCTATGACGTCCATTAAATAAAAAAAATATTAGCTAAACTAAATTGGACCTATTTAATTCAAGTTTTTACATATTTAAAATCGAGTTCTTACTTCTTAGTTTTAACTTGCTACTATAATTTTATTTTGCTTGACACTTCAAAATTACTGTATTATTGTAATATTCATGTTATTATGTTTTGTAAAAAAAATTAAAAATTTTATTTTAAACAAATTAGGGCCTTCAAAATGCCTAAGACAACCTGATATGCAGGTAATATTATTTGTTGTCACATGGTGTGATGTACATACCAAAAGAAAGAAAAAAAATAATGATCGTTCATGTGTACATTTATAAGGTGGAACGAAAAAGGGTTCTTTTCAATTTGTTTATCTTTATTCATAGCCCTGTTTAAAAAAAACTTTATTCATAATACTTCTACTCAGACTCGGGCGGTCGGCCCACAAGAAGGGCAATAAGAGAGACTCGTAATTTTGAAGGTCCGAAATTTATCCAATTTATGTATTTATATTCCAAGCCAACGCACAAACGAACTTTAATATTAATTTTGAAATTTACTTTTAAATTTTTTGAGATTTTAATACTTCTGAAAATGCTACATTTTTAAAAAGAATTAAAAGTACTACTTTAATACTTTAAATCTAAAAAAATTTATATATTTTATAATAGTTTATTAGTAAGCATGTCAGTAAAGATTATCGTCAAAATTATGAATATATTTTGTTGTAATATATATATATATATATATATAAATATTTTCTAAAAAAAGATCGTGTTTTTGAATTCTAAGTAAAGTATAATTAAAAGAGTTTGTAGTTATGTTATATATATATGAGAATGTCGAAAATCAAAACTTTCAATCTTTCGGCTATTATATAATAGTACAGATATATAGATTAAATATAATAAATTACCGAAAATTGAAATCAAAAGTTTCAAAGTTTCGGCTATTATATAATAGTATAGTATAGATAAATATTGTTTGCGATAATTTTAGAAAACGAGAAATTTTAGTTAAAAAATATAAAAAAGAATATATGCTTTGGCTAACAAAGGTAATCGGTTAATTATCAGTATTTATAATATTACAATTTTATGTTACTAAATGAAATTGCATGTGATATTTTTGAAAAATGTGAGATTTTACTTAGAAAAAATTTTAGTTAGAAAATATAAAAAAGAATATACGCTTTGGGAAAAAAAACTGATCGGTTAGTTATTAGTAATTATAAATATTATTATTTTATTTCATTAAAAAAACTGTCCGTGATAGTTTTGGAAAATGGGATGTTTTAATTAGAAAAAATAGAAAAGTAAAAATTTTAGTTAGAAAATATAAAAAAGAATATACACTTTGGCTAAAATAGATAATTGGTTAGTTATTAACAATTATTATTTTATTATTTTATTTTAATAAATGAAATTGTCTCTGACATTTTTGGAAAAGTAGAGGTTTTAGTAGGCAAAAATAAAAAGCTTATATGTTTTTGTTAAAAAAGGTAATTGCCCATGATATTTTTGAAAAAGTAGGGGAATTTTTCAGAAAAAATAAAAATAGTAATATATTTTATGTGTAAAAGTTAATTGATTATAAATAGGTAATATTATTATTTAATAATATTTTTATAAATAAGTAAGGGTAATTAAGTAAAAACACGAAGTACAATTAAGTAAGGGCAATTAAGTAAAATCACAACATACCAAAAAATATTTAATATTATATCCAATGGCTCCCATTGATTTAATTTAAAAGATCTAACGGTTAGAGATGGGATGACCAAACTATGGAGGACTACAAAACGACTACAAGAACTTTTAATGTTTCGTCTTTAATATAATAATCAATACTATTATATAATAGACGAAACATTAAAAGTTTGGTTGGTCGGTATGGTACGTTGTGATTTTACTTAATTGCCCTTAATTAACTGTAGTTCATGTTTTTACTTAATTAACCTTACTTATTTATAGAAATATATTATTAAATAATAATATTACATATTTATAACCAATTACCTTTTTCACCTAAAATACATTATTTTTTCTAACAAATTCCTCTACTTTTTCAAATATATCACGGGCAATTACCTTTTTTAACTAAAACATGTTAAAACCACCTGGTTTTGAAGACCCTCATTTTCCTAATTTTGTGTACAGACTGCTTAAAGTTATGTATGGATTAAAACAAGCTCCTAGAGCATGGTATGATACTCTCTCACAATTTCTGTTGGACAACCAATTCACTAGAGGCACTATAGATAAGACATTGTTCTACAAGCTACATGGAAGTGACATCATCCTAGTTCAAATCAATGTGGATGATATTATTTTTGGTTCTACAAATGAGAAGCTATGCTCAAGGTTCTCTAAGCTCATGCAAAGTAAATATGATATGAGTATGATGGGAGAATTGACATTCTTTCTAGGATTGCAAATTAGTCAAAGGGTGGATGGCATTTTCATCAGTAAAACTAAGTACATCAAAGACCTACAAAAACTCCAATGGCTACAGCCATAAAGCTTGATGAAGATAAGAAAGGAAAGAAAGTGGATATTTCAGTCTATAGAGGCATGGTTGGTTCTCTATTCTATCTCACTGCAAGTAGACCAGATATCATGTTTGCAACATGTCTATGTGCAGGATTTCAGTCTGATCCAAGGGAATAAAGGGAATCTCATATGATTGCAATCAAGAGAATTTTTAGATATCTGAAGGGCACTCCAAACTTAGGGTTATGGTATCCTAAGGACACAAGGTTCAATTTGGTTGGTTATTCTGATGTTGATTATGCTGGATGCATAGTTGATAGAAAAAGCACCTCGGGAAGCTGCCAATTCCTTGGACAAATGTTAGTTTCTTGGTACAACAAGAAACAACAATTTGTGTCAACTTCCACAGCTGAGGCTGAATACATAGCTTCTGGAAGTTGTTGTGCTCCAGTGCTTTGGATTAGAAATCAACCGAGGGATTATGGACTTGTGTTGGAGAAAATTCCTATCATATGTGACAACACAAGTGCAATATCCATAATTGTAAATCCCGTCAATCATTCTAGAACAAAGCACATTGACATCAGATATCATTTCATAAGGGAACATGTTGTTCGAATTTATGAGTTTTATTTTCATAAAATTCTGAAAATTCCCAACCTCAAAGTATTTCAATATTTTCTTATATAAATATTTGAAGTATTTGGAAGGAATTCAAATTGAAATCACAAGTATAATAGCTGCATACTGGAGTTCTCGAATCATTTCTGTATGAGTTCTCGAATCCGTGTATTAATGACTTCTCGAATGAACTTCTTTGAGTTCTCGAATTAGTTCATTTTAGAGATCTCGAATCCATGTATTCTAGAGTTCTTGAATCAGTTGTGTATTTTTCAAAATTATGCAAAATTTGGATTTATTTCAATTAAATTCAAATTTGAAATTACTTGTGATTATAAACGTTACTAATTCATATTTGACACTTGTCGAATGTGTTTTTCTGGGAGATATCGAATGCTTGTATTTCTTTGAGTTCTCGAATTAGAGTTCGATAAGCCTGATTTCTTGAATCCTTATATTCTGTTGACTTCTCGAACTCGTGCATGACTGAGTTCTCGAATTAACAGATGTCGATACAAAAGTTATATCTATTTCGATAACTGTCAATTTTACATAAATACATCACCAAAACCTTTTTTCTCATTTCTATTAGATATCTCCAAACCCTATTGTTCAAACACCCAATTCCTCAAACTTTCTCAATCTAATGGCACCCAAGGTTCGAACTTATGTTGTCCCAGGCACCACAAATGTTCTAGCAATTCCCAGTGACGCTGAAGCAAGTCGAGACTACAAGTGCTTCGCTAGATTTTTGCAGAATCCTATGTTAATGGAGCCTTATATGTAAATCCAACTTTATACCTTGATATACTGGAAGCATTTTGGAGCAGTGCTGTTTTTGAGGAGATTGCTCTTGATGATGGTTCAACAAAACTCCTGATTACCTGTCAAATCAAAGGTGTTGGCATTAGTTTTGATGCAACTGACATGAACAAAGCTCTACAGATTACTAAAGTAGATGCTATTGAAGACACTTTTAATGAAGAGGCTACTGACAATCAACTCACTTTATTTCTTGAATTTATCCACTACAATGACACTGTTGATTTGGGTCATATCTTCAAGAAGCACATCAGGAAAGAATGGTGCTTTGTGTATGACACGATTCTGAGAGTGTTCAGTTGTAGGAAGACTGGCTTTGATCAAATTAACCACTGTGTACAGAAGATTGTCTATTCCTGGGCACATAGACAAAGAATCAATGTTGGTAAGATTATCATGGAAGAACTCAGCACAAGGTTAGGGTCTCTTAAGAAGCGAGGTAATGAAATTTTCTACCCCCGGTTTATCATGTATGTTCTTAATTTTAAGCATTCTAACTTGCATTCTTTACAAGGCATTGATGATAACCGAATTGGCTTTGTTAAATCCATGTCCAAAGTTTTATTTGGTTCATTGGATTCTAGAAACAAGGCAGATGTGAAAATGAATATAACAACCTACATGGATGATATATTCAAGTCTTACAAACTGCCTAAGCCTATATTTCATACCTTGAGTGAGGCAAAGAGAATCAAACCGAAGGTAAGTTCTAAACCAGTAACCACTAATTCTCTTACCCCAACCTCACAAACATCCTTGATAAAAGAATCCAAACAGCCAACTGCATCATCTTCTCAAAAGGGTGATGCTAGTAAAAAGGAGAAAAGGAAGGCACCTCAGGATTCCTTACATCTGTTAACTGAGGTTGCTTTAGCCAGTGAGAGTGAGCCACCAGTGTCACCTTCACACACGCCAAATAAGAAAACCAAGAGATCAAAGACCACCTCTTCAGTCACTCAAATGGCTGAAGATGTAATACAATGGGAACACGCATTTCTGGATGCATCCTCTCAACAGGATGTATCTATTGAAACAAGCATTCTCCCCAATGCATCTTCTTGTAAAGAGTCTGCACAGGGCAGTGATAAGGAAGGCACAACACATGGTGAGGAACACATCTCTCTTGAAACTCCCTCTCTTTCTAAGGGGGATTTGCCAAAATCTATTCCACAAGCCACTCTTCTCTCAGAAACTACATCTCAAATTTCTTCTCAGCATGCACCTCAAGAACTTGAGGAGCAAGGATTTGATCAACAATGATTTTCATCCCTTGTTGAGCCAATTACTTCAAGTGACATTGTACTTGATACAGTGCTCACCACCCAGGACCTACATCTTGATGGTCAGGGAATGTCTATTGGGGCATATCCTAATGACACCATCACAACCACAGGGGTTCCGGAAGTCTTTACGTCACCCCTTGTGGATAAGAGTGCATTATCCCTTGATCACATTATTCATAATGTGGTTAGAGACATTTCTTTACAGAGGTCTGAGAGTGAAGAAGCATCTCATCCCATGTAAATGGAGGCTTCTTCACCTCTCATAGAGATTCAATCTCTAAGTCATCAAATAGACACACCATCTACTACTCCACATGTGGCAGTTAAAGATGCATCTAAGCAGTTAGATGCTGAAATTGCCATAAGCTCTCACTCTGTACCTCTTCATGTACCTATTACCGAATGGCTACAACCAGTGGACCCTTCTACTCATACAGAGTCATCAACTGCTCCACCTCTTGTGCAAACACCTGAAGATTTGGATGATCTCTATCAGACGCAGTTGCATGGGATTCAAATCATGGTTCAGTAGTATGCCACAGCCTCTCTTCCAAATGATCAATACAAGGCAATTCTCCTTGCTCATCATGAAGATGTCAAGAAGCAAATGGCAAAGATTGTGGATGAAGCTGAAGAAGAAGTCAATGTGGATGCTTGGCTTAGTGAGGATGCTCCAGTGGATCTGGAAGCAGCACTTAGAGACATTAGACAGGATTATCTGACCTCCATTGAGTCAATTCCAAAAGATATTACTCCTGCTCAAGTGTTTAGTGTCATGAATAAGCATCACAAGTTTCACATCCGGTCATTACATCAAGTTAGCAAGGGCTTTCTTCAAGCCTTGGAGTCCCATCAAGAGATAGTGAAGGGTGGCATGTTAACTGCTCATACTGAGTTATTCAAGAAGTTTCTTATCATCTCTAATCTCAACACCCAGAACAATGCCAACACGAGAAAATTTCTTGCATTAGATACTGAAGTGAGTCTTCTCAAGACTCGGCAAAAGGAGTTCACTGAGTCCATTGAAAGACTACTTAAATTCAATACTGATGTTCCTGCCATGATCAAATGCCTATACAAAAATGCCTATGGAGATAAGATTTATACAACGGTTTCCATCCGGGAGATGGCAACTCCTGACTATGAGGTTCTCATCAAGAAGGCAAGGGAAGCTTTTGAACTTAAGCATTTTAGGATACTGCCTCTAGTTACTTCCTCCTCTACATCTACTTCCATCAATCTTGAAATTTCCGCTTTGCAACATGAATTGGCTGACCTCAAATTTGCAAATCAAGAGCTAGCCACTACAGTCAAACTCATGGGTGAACAGCAGGATCAAAACTCCAAAGATCTTAATGCCACAGTTCAAGCTATCCAGGCTCAATTAGCCCTCCTAGTTTCCTCCTCTGCGGAACCTGATAACAACCCTAAGGGGGGGAGAAAGGTGACTAGAAGGACAACTAGGACATCTACCTCCAAGAAGTTCAAGGCAGAGGAATGTGAGAAGAAGAAGGATGTAGATACAGTAGTGGAACAAGTCATTGCTGAGGAAGATAAGGAAACTGAAGATACAGACAATGTACCTCTCTTAAGGCTAAAGTCAAAAGGAAAAGGTATATTGGAGGAGAGTCGGCTGAGACCTATTACACTCCCACCTGTATTCATCAACAATAAAGCTGGACAGAAGACATAAATAATTACAACCCGCTTTCCAAGAACTATGCCCTCCACATCTAGTACTCCTGCCACAAGAATTGAAAGAGATGATCTAGTTGAGGTGGATGTTGTTACTGAAGCTAGTTTACTAGTGGTTGCAGATTCAAGAATCTATCATGATGCAACTTTTCTGAAATTTCTGAAAGATTTGAAGATTGAGGCCAAGGGCTGAGTTGGATTATGTGAGGAACATTAGAGAAAAAGTTACATGCCTCACAGTCAAACCCTGGAGGATTAAGGATGTCTATCTCAAGGAGGTCATAATGGTGACAAACAACAAACTGTGGCATCTGTCATATGACACTCTTAGCAACCTAACCTACACTGAAGTTGATACTCTATCTAGGTTGATTGAGAGAAAGGGAGATAACAACATAACATTGTTTGAAGATCTTAGGAGAGATCAGGATTCAAGACTCCCTGAAGTCATCTCAAGTCCATGAACTATCCTTTACAAACCATCTGCTATAAAATATCACAACCTGTGATCCCTGCTCATCTCAAAAGTCACAACAGGAGCATCATAAGAGATTCTTGATATGCTGAAAAAGAAGAAGAGAGTTAGAACAGCTGAAGAACTAGAAGCAATCAGAATTCTTCATTCTTTCATTGTTAATGGTACTATACCTGAAATTGCTAATCACAAGAATAACAAGGAAGATAAAGATGATCAAGGCAAAAGCAGTGACAGAAAAGATTATGATGACAAGAAAGATGGTGATGGAGGAGCTGAGAAAACTAGATCAACAAGGAACTATAGAAGAAGGGGTGACAGACAGCCAGCCAAGGACTGTAGTAGTACTCCCACCATAACATAAGACTCTATGTCTAGGGTGGATACCTCTACTATAGATCCTCAAAAGTCTTTTACAATGGTTTCTGAAACTGTTATGTCACCTCCAACCCCAAAGAAACCAACTCCAATAGAAGTGAGGAAGAAGAAGTCTCCTTCTAGATACCTGATGAAGGCTATAGCCTGTGGATTAATGAAAAAGAAGATTGCTAAGAAAGGGAAGTTGAAGTCTTGTGTGAACAAACTTGAGAACAAAGTCTCTACCATGAAGATAAAGATGGGATCTACTCATAACAGAAGTCTCAAGAAAAATGCTATATGGTTTCATGAATGCTTGGATGAAGAACCTTTGAATTTTGACATGGACAAAGTAGCATTGAAACAGAAGCTAGCTGAGAAAATTTGTGAAGTAGAAATTGAAGGCAGAGAGCTCAAGGCAAGGTTTATAAATGGCAACTTCAAAAAGGTCAAGCTCTCCAACAATAAAGAAACAAACATTTATGAATTGATCAGAATTATCAGTCTCTTAGACAAAAACTGTTCAATTCAGAAGCTCTGGAGAACTGGTCTGTCTGAAATTGTCAAAGCTAAAGGAGAAAAGAAGTTAAAGAAATATGAAGAAAGAATGAGAGAATGGGAAAGAAAGGAGAAATAACTACATGATCAAGAAAGCCAATCTAACTGTAAGATCACTACTAGAAAAACTAGATTAGACATCACACATTAGACATCGGCCAGAAATGCCACTGATGTTAAAAGTGTCTCTTACATCGGAAATTCTAAAACTGATGTCTAATAGTAAACTACACATCGCTTACATTAATAAACGATGTCTAAACCTCTTTTTTTTTTTAAACCGCGCCTTCCCCATTTTTCTTTTACCCCTTGGCAGAATTTCCCCCCTTAGCTAAATTTCAGATCCCGCTTCCCTCGTTTCCCCCTTAAACTAAAAACATATACTACCCACAACCCCCCCCCCCCCAAATATAAACATAAAAATCAAACCCTCCCCCCGCCGCTTATCCCTCTTTTTTCTTGAAGAACCCTAACCCGCTGCTTTCAACAAACCCCTAATTAGCCTATGTAATTCTTCGATTCCTTTCAATATTAGTTCAATTCTGTCAAAACCCTTTCAATATTAGTTCAATTTTATCAACACTCTTCAATATTAGTTCGATTTATAAACCCTATTTCAATATTGGTTCGATTTTATAAACCCCTTTCGATTTTTTGATTTCGATTAACCCAATTATTTGATTTGTTCGATTTTTATTAGAGAGAGAGAGAGAGAGAGAGAGAGAGAGAGAGAGAGAGAGAGAGAGAGAGAGAGAGAGAGAGAGAGAGAGAGAGAGAGATTCAGAGAGAGATATAATGACTAGTGGGGAGGAGAGAATGAAGGGAAATTAGAGTATACATCCACATGGGTTGTGGCCGCTGTTTGTTCTGTCATCGTTGGTATCTCTCTCGCCGTTGAAAGGCTACTTCATTACACTGGAAAGGTTAATTACACCCCCCCCCCCCTCTTTTTTCTGTCTGTGATTGTTTTTTGTATTTTTTTGACTTTAAAGCTTGCAACTTTTTTACCTTTTAGAATATATTTTTTTGTCATTTATGTACTGTATGTTTGTTTTATGTTTGTGTATGAGATGATCTATTAGTTTTTAGTATTCTGAAATGAATCTGGCTACTTTTATTAATAAATTTAAGGGTGTTTGCAGAATTGATGATGTTGGGGTTTATCTCACTACTTCTTACTGTATTCCAAGGCACTATCGCCAAACTTTGTGTGCCAGAAAGTTTAATAGAACACCTCATTCCCTGCCCGTTATCTGGTAAACCTAGTGAAGAGAAAGCCTCTCACTCCGAGCCAGAAACAACTTCTCATTTTCGCCGCTTGCTCGAGGAATCAGCAAAGGAAGGTTATTGCGCTGCAAAGGCAAGTGTTTTATTACTTAGTTATGTTTCTCTCTCTCTCTCTCTCTCTCTCTCTCTCTATATATATATATATATATATATATATATAGTAAGGTTCAAGAGAGAACCCTCTTAAAAAGGGAACCAAGGAACTTTTTAAAAAAATCATTTTAGCATAGAAAGAAAAATAGAATTAGTTATATATCATCCTAATAGTCCCAAAAAGTTAATTACTTACAAACAAAGATTCATTTTTAAATTTAAAAAAATATATGAAAAAATTATGAATCTGCTTATGAATCTCTTATATATATTAGAGATTCAAAAAGAGATTCATAATTTTTTCATATATTTTTTTAAATTTAAAAATGAATCTTTGTTTGTAAGTAATTAACTTTTTGGGACTATTAGGATGATATACAACTATTTTTATTTTTATTTTAATTTAAAACTAATTTTTAAAAAAAGTTCCTTGGTTCTCTTTTTAAGAGGGTTCTCTCTAGAGCCCTGGCCTATATATATATATATATATATATATATATATATATATATATATATATATATATATATATATATATATATATATATATATATATATATATATATATATATATATATTACGGGACTGGAGCACCACATCTTATGTATTCTGAATAAACATGAGACCAAGAAGCAATAACAACCTTTCAGGTTATACTAGTAGTACACAATAATAACTCCATTATTTATTACAGAGGCACTCTCCAATCTGCAATAGAAAACAAAGTATGACTCTGCACTTTAGAGTTCATCAATTCATAAATCAGTAAATTACTGCTTTAAAACCTGTTAATCTTATAATACTACAAGATACATTCATGCTGTTTTGATATCAAAGAGTGATAATATAAGCATCAACTACATATATCTAGGAGGGGCATAAGTCAAAGGCACAATGCACCAGTTCTCTTCTCAAACATCTGATCACTCTTCTATCCCAGGAAAGCAACTTCAAATAGTTCCTACTTCCACGTATCACAAGAATTTGATGCAAACCAATTAACTAACCTTATGGGAGTTTATTCGTTTTTCATTAACAATCAGCTCTCATGGTAAATACACATACGATGAAATATGCTATTGTTATAAATATATTGATAACAAAAATAGCTGATACAGGTCTGATCAGCTTGGTAGTCAAGGTCTTGATCAACTAAGTTTCTCTTTTCAGGTGAAACATACAAGTACAATTACGCAATAGTGTAGCTAGTATACTCTGATTAATGGTGCTAAAACCTAAGTTCCCTCCAACGATATGTATCCTGATAAATTGTTTATTGCGACACAGGCTTTCATTGCAGCATATTTAACTTCATCTGTCACAAGGTGGAACACTATCATGTCGGCATTTTTGGAATTCAAAGTAGTTGAATTTACCACAACTGATGTTGCCAGAATATTTTCAGAAAAAACACAGAAATGATACATGTTGTTATCTGTCAATTTTTTTGCTAACTGCTCTTTTTCTATAATTTTTCTCTACATATTTGAGTTTCTGAACTCTTCTCACTCACAGACCTCAATTGTTCTTCAAGGCCCTGTATTTTGGCTTTCAGTCTCATGATCATGGTTGCACTATCATAGTGCAGTAGTTGTTGTGCTTGGTAAAGCAGAAATGCCATGTCACGGACAACAGTTTCTGATTCACTAATTGTCAAAGGATTTCGTATAAAAGCGGCATTTGAAATGAGGAACTGTGAAATACGGATATGGGCACTTAACTCCCAAGCAAATTGAAGGTTGTTGCTTTCTTTGGAAATTACAACAAAGGCCTTTGCAAGAGCAATTTGATCACCAAGTTGCCTTGTAACTGAATCAACACTTGGGGACCTATTGCGAAGATCTAAAAAAGGCTCTAAGGCAAGCAGCAAAAGGAAAGAATTACCAAGATTTTGAAAAACTAGGAAATGTGCCTGAAAAACTAGGAAATGTGCCTATATGAATGTAGTTTTGATATTTGGATGGTTTGGATTATGTAGTCAGTTTCGATATGAATTGGATAATGTAGTTGGCCTATTGAATTTTAGATTTGGTTTTAGTATATATTGGCCTTTTGATTTCGATATTTGGTTTTGGTTTGGTTTTTTTTATTTTGGTCATTTGGTTTTGGTTTTTGGCCATGTCAAATAGGGCATCCATGTATTAAAAAAATACAGAACTTACATCACTTTCTCAAAAAACCGATGTTAAATATCACAAGTAACATCAGAACACTAACGTCTAAAGAATAGAAACTGATGTAAAAGAAAAACATAGACATCAGTTCCTTATTAAAAAATCGATGTTAAAAAGGAACATATACATCAGTTTCTTCTTAAGAAACCGATGTTAAAAAGGAACATAGACATCTGTTGCTTATTAAAAAACCGATGTTAAAGATTAACATAGACATCGGCTAAAAACCGATGTCTAATACCCTTACCTTTCTCTACACATGCAAAGACATCGCTTCTCTTTTTCAATAGACATCGGTTTTTAGCCGATGTCTAATACAGCTTTTATAGTAGTGGATTGTTCTTCCTCTCCTTATTCTTAATCAGATACTTAATATAGTTGTATCTTCTTTTTCCCAAAAACTTGTTACTTATGTTTATGTATAACAAGTACCAATTCTGCAAATTTAGATTAATGTTTATTCTGTAAATTGTAGATAGGCTTGTTATCAGGACTGGATTTGTGACTAATTGTCTTACTCACAAATTAGGCGAGATTGTTAGTCATAGAGGCATTTCTGTAAACATATAAATAACAAGCCTATAATATTGTGTCACTTTGTGTCACTTACTTGACCCTTTAACTAGGGGATCCCTTTGTTCCTAAAGGTTCTATGCTCTGTAAATCAATATGTGTAACTATGTAATAAGTTCTGATGATGATCTGGAAGAAGATCACAAGATCATGCTCCAAGACATTTGAAGACATTGTGAAGAATAAAGAAGTTACAATATTGAAGTGTGAAATTTGTCTAAGTGAAGATTCGAGAAGTGCAAAATGAACTTATTTGAGAAGTCATCTGTTCGAGAAGTCCTAAGTGTGAAGATTCGAGAAGTCAAGTATATTGATTCAAGAAGTGGTCATTATACTGATTCGATAAGTCAATTCGATAAGTCATAATAACACTGGTTCGAGATGTCATGATTCCAGAAGTCAATATATTGATTCGAGAAGTACCTAAGCTATTGGTTCGAGAAGTGGAGATAGCCGATTCGAGAAGTGTCTTTATATTGACTCGAGAAGTCAATTCAAGACGTCAGTTTACACTGTTTCGAGAACTCAAGTTGTTGAACTTAGTATGTCAGAGATGTCGAATGAAGGACTTAGCATAATTCGTAATCAACAAAGAGATAAATATTCTGGGAACAAGAATCGAACTAAAATCAAGGCGTATGCAGTTGTCTCAATCAATTGCAGTATGCACATGAAAAGTATACAAAGAATCTTGGAGAGACAGTCAAAAGAATCGGCTAAAGATAAGGATCAGGTCGTATGTAAAACAAAGAAGAAATTCACATGATGCCAACTTTCACCAAAATAGTATAGACAGGGTTTGGCAAGCTGTTTGTATGTTACTAGTTTTGTAAAAGCGGGCTGTGTGTAGTTTATAAACACACGGCTTCCTTATCTTTAGAAGTCAAGTTTTTCGCATACATACAAGCTGTATCTCTCTAAGAAAAACGCAGTTGAGAATTCAAGTTCGAATTCATAGTTTGTAGCATCTTTCGATCTAATACAATATTAGATTAAAAGTGAAATTGTTTGTGTTGTTTTTATTCCGCATTACTTTCGTTTTTAACAAACAAGTTTCAAGCTATAATAAACTAGATTCAATACGAAGATAATCAAAGAATTTACTGATAATATATTCACCCCCTCTATATTATCTTCTTGTGAAACTCATATCCAACCCATTGACCTTACATACGTGTAATAATAGTTTGATTCCTTGTTCATGTATACATAGCCTTCCGAGTTCATGTATACATAGCCTTCCGAGCAAGAATGAAGCCGAGAACTATGACGCGGGCACTTGTTAAATAATAGGAGAAATTGAGAAATTATTTAATATATTTGATGATTGGTAATATTTAATATAGTATTGATAATTATTGGTGTCTCTCTTATTCGTATTTGTAGTTGTTAGGAGTCAAACCCTTGACCTTTGGTAGTACTCATTTATTATCTCTTTTACTCTTATTATATAATAGTATATAATTTATATATTTTTATATTAAAATGTTAAAAATTATAATAAATTAGATATTTGTAACTATTATATGATTAATTAATTATATTTGTCTAGCATGTAATTTGATTAATTAAGGAGATCAATTTTTTTATATATCTTTATTATCTTAATTTTTTATTTTTATATGACAATTGTAAATTAGGGTCTATTGTTAATAGAGTCAATTGCATTTTAATGACAATAATTTGCACTGATTTTTAAAATAGCGGCCATAGTTTTGATATTTGCAAATCGGTATTAAAATGGTGGTCATTCTTATAATATTATAATTTCAAATTAAAATCATCACTATCAAATTATGTGCAAACTATGTGCTAATTAAGTGTAAATTATGAAACTAAAATGTAAACGATTGTTTTTTCACAAATTAGGATCCATATTTTATGTTTCATCCAGTCCCCTGAATACTTTGGGACGACCCTGCTTCTATTCCTGTACATATAACTAACCATGGTATCCGAAACTCCATTCATTCTCATGAAAATTCCATGAATTTATATATTATATAAAAATATATTATTAGTCATTATGACTTATACCCCTTCCATTCGGAGAAATAAAAGTAGTTTTTGTTTTTGGGCTTTACTATACGCACTTAGGATTCCCTACTTTATTCTGGCAAAAAGAGAAAGAAAAGGGATTCCCTACTGTATTAGAACTAGCATAATAACCCGTGCCTTGCACGGGTCATTTTCTAGCAAATATTGAAAAATGGATCCCTTTCAGGATTTAAGATAGCAGAAATAACATATTATGTTACAAAACAAAATGTCTGAGCCCCTAATTATGTAATCCTAAGTATCCAGCAACATATGTACATTTTGTAGCTTTCCCGTAACTGCTTCATACATCACCAACCTTATATAATCGAACTTATCTGCCGCTGACTTCACTTGATTATGTTACAAAAATGCATCCCTTTGGGGGTTTGAGATGGAAGAAATAACATATTATGTTACAAAATTAAATGTCTGATCCCCTAATTATGTAATCCTAAGTATCTAGTAGCATATGTACATTCTGTAGCTTTCCGGTAACTGCTTCATACAACACCAACCTTATCGAACCTATCTGCCGCTGACTTCACTTGATTCAATATGCATAGTTTAATACCTGAAATGACCAAAACATGATTATTGTCAAATAAGAGGGCTAAAAATGTGTATATACCAGCGTAAATAATACTATATAGTCTGACCATAATTTGCAATTCTTATTTCTTTTAGAGGGTGTACAAAAATAAGTTGCTAAAACAATTATAATCAAACACTGATTAGTACAAATTAGATCAGTGCAATTTTTGTTAACATCTACAGGTACCGAGGTAGGTATTTGTTAATGTGTAAGCACCAATTTCAGCGTGGAAAGTCCTATCTAAGCTAAGAATTCGTACGACTGTGCCAGTAGGTTTATAGAAACGATCAGATAAGTATATCAATTTAAGTAACCCAAGTTGCACAAGAAAATTTATATTCATATGTCTACCATCTACTATAGATGGGAACAAAGGATAGCATAAACAGGCTGTTGTCAGGTCCTGTCCGAGATAATATGAAAAAACTAAGTGTTTAAAATATATAGCTTGCACTTAATTTGCAGCTTTAAACAACTAAATACATTAACAGTTTGATCTACTGTATAATGTTATTCGCTTTCTTAAAGAGATAAATATTGCTAGAACAAGAAGACCTTATATTTGAAAAAACTGAAAAAAAAAACCTACCTAAATCTGAGCACTGCTACATGATTGCCAAAACGACATGCCAAATTTGGTGTTTCCTACCATTTCCATTGTGACAGCCATTGTAAGGCTTAGTATTGAATTATCAAATTTAAGGGTGAAGTCATGCTTAACATCAGAAGAATGTAAGCAATAAAGTACACGATAACTATTGGCATCCTTGGCTAATCAAAAAAGATCGGCATGCAAGCATGCAGCTATTGAAATCAAAGTAGTTAACATTGCAGCCTATTCTTCTACAATTGCTATAGCAACGGTAGATGATGGTTTACCAGTAGCATATTATCATAATCTCCGTTTGAACATATAATCTCGGTTCTATATATTAAAGGTGGAAATTCAAAATCTATGTCTAACTTAACATGTGCTCCCTCCATCCCATTTATTTGTAAACACTTTCCTTTTGGGATGCCCCCTTCATTTCTTAACATTTCCTAAAATAGCATATTTTTCTTTATTAATTTTAGTAGGCCTCGCCACTTCCTACCCATTTTCTTTTCTTTTCTTCACTCTTCTTAAACTCCGTGTCCCCTCCAAATGTTAAGAATCAAGTGGGACGGAGAAAGTATATAGCAATGATATATGAGAGTGTGCATTACGTCGATTGACTTTATAATAGGATAGTTGTTGGTTGAAATTTGAGGCTCGCGGTCTTGCTTGGATGAGGTTGGCAACACAAGATCAATTTGTTTTTAATTGTAATTTAGTGTTATTCACATTTTCCACAAGCAGGACACATATTGAGATTGATATTATTTTCTCCTCTATTCTATTTTTTGATGGATTCATAATATACAAGTACTATGTACCCAGTCATAGCCTAACTAATAGCCTAACTAAGTGGTATCACTAATTATTCATATTTTGAATTTGTAGAACCTTCTTATTTTTATCTACAGTACGTGGAAATTGCAAATGTATGAGTAGTTTATATTTTTATTTTAACAATGTAGCAGTGTTTCTTGGCTTTATTTTTTAATTTAAGAAACAATGAGAACCTTTTGCCGTTTCTAATAGATACTATTTGACAGTTGAAGATCCTGAGTAAGAATAGAGAGTAAGAATAGAGATTCATGTTTCTTGCTCTCTCTAACTCTAATATAAGTACCTCAAAATTACCTCTACTCTTGTGGCCCATAAAAAATCCCCTTACTCGTGATAAACAACATATAAGTTGATAGAGTTTATGTAAATACACAATGGATGTAAAACACTGACAAGGTCATATAATTGGAACTACGCAAATTTAAAATATATGATCCTTAATTTACGTTCCTATAAGGTATAATTCCATGCTCCCTCTACCATCTCTTTTAGAATTTCTTTAAAATGGTGTAAAATATGCAAATTGCATTCTTTGAAGGGTTTGCAATGCATTTAATACTATTATCAGAGTAGTTAGGGAATTTTAAAGGAATGTTATGATATTACATTCAAGATGCAGTCTTTACATACTAAAAAGTAAAGGCCCTTGAAAACCCATATTTTCTCCCTCACGATCACAATCTAAGCATAATATTGAATGTCCAAAGCCATAGGCTTCTTGGGTAAGATGTTTACGAAATGAGTCCCAAGCTTAACGACTTCCAAGAGTGAAAGCAGAGGCGATAGACACGTCGAGGTATATGGACAAATGGCGTGTGAGTAAGAATATTATCACAAATTTAATTGCATATTATATTTTTGTGTTCGGATCTTGCTTCCCTACATACTACTGATTAATGAGATGGCTTATTCTACCAAAAATCAGTTATCTATGGTCCATGCTTATCACTAATACCACTTGCACATATAAGAATTGTTGTTCTGATCAAGGAGATATGTAAATTGAGAATGATGTTGTCATGGGCTCTATTTGTCATGGTACACCATTCCTCTTGCAATAACAATAATTAATTAATTATTAATATAGGAAAATATTCTAGGGAACCGGGTGATCCAGTTATTTAACACAAGACTAAAATAACTTTCCAAACCATCAAGTAGAGTTTGTCCCACAAAATATGATTGCTATGTTTGTGTTCCACTGAGATTACATAACACAGCGCTTATATGTAGTATATGTCGAAAGGTTAAACTTAGAAACTGAAGCTAAAATTACGTGACCAGTAGTCAACCAGTGGCAGATGATTCAAGTTTATGTGATCCTTGTTTAAGTCATTTAATTTTATAAGTTGGTTTTTATGTTTTTATAAGTATCACTAAAGCACTATTGTTTTACCAGCAAAGCTTAAACACATGAGATTCCAGGTTGTGGCCGGCTGGTCTATATGAGAATATGCAACTTCTGAATTTGCTAAGGATTAAATAAAAGCTCTGTGATTGTTTCTAAGAGCTAAACACAAGCTAATACACTTGGCCTAAATTAGTGTTTAAAATATCTATCCTTTATTGTAAATCCGGAAACACTTCGATATTCCCGCTAGGTACCATGATACTCTCATTATTTCCCTTCGATGACAGCAAATAGCAATTGTCACAACAGGAACTTGGTTTAAAAGTGACTCCATGTAGGTTGATAGAGTTTATCTATACAAACAATCTAAGATGTAAATACGATTACAACATGATTAACCACACAAAGTCAGAATATGCGATTCTTTCTAATCCTTTAAGGTATAATTCAATGTCCCATGTATCGTCTACCTTCTAATTTTAGAAATTCTGTATAGCTACAAATGGTGCAGAATAGTTCACATTACATTCTTCTTTAAGGGTTAGTAATGCACTTAATTTCATTGCCACAGAAGTAAATCAATTATATAAATGAAAATTTTGAAATTACTTGCAAGTTACAGTCATCACACACTAAAAATTAAAAAAAGTTACCTTAATTTCTCATTTTTTTATTCTTTTCAGCCATTATCTAAGCATGATAATGAATGCCCCCAGTCACTGGCTTCTTAAGTAAGTTGTTCACGAATATGAGCCTTGGGAAAAAAAGATTGTTAGCAAGTAGCCATTAAGTAGAATAACAGGCACACAGGACTCACTAACAGACTCTACAGATGTTGCAAGCACCCTTGAAGGTTACATTACAATTCCAGTCCTGAATATATGACAGAGTAACGTACATCACTTAAGTTATCCTCAAGACTTGTACAAAACATTCATCATAATTGAGTAATCAATATTAAAGGAGTAAACTTAATAAAATATACAAAGGTTAAACTCTTGATTAATAGATCACACACCAGAAAAAAGAGCGATAAAAATATCAAATTCTCCTTTGGAGGGGGGATAAAGCAGGCCAAAGGTAACTACGACACCAAATCCCACTTCTATAGAGCCCGAACTACTACTTTTACATTACACATAATTCACTGAATTTCATTTTTCATTTTTAAATTAGGTTTACATACCTGTAGCGCATGCAAAACAGATCCCAACGATAAAACCACCTATGTGTAATTAAAGAGGCAAAGGTCATTCCCTTGTCTGGAGGTACATAGAGTGGTGGTGGTCTGGGGTGATTATAATTTATAAATAAAATGATTGGTACAAGACTATCTGAAGGACTGAACTGCCTTCTCATACAACAAAATAAAACACCGAAATATAGTATTGTTAAAATTCAAAATTAAAATATGGAAAGGAGTTAAGGAGGTTACCATTCTATAATGCCATCCTTTCCTGCAATGCTACAAGTTCATATCCACCTGCACTGGAGTAGCATGGCCAGTTCTAGCAAGTAGGAGAAGTAGTTTCTCCAACTCGGCACCTTCCACTACTTCAAGTTCTGCTTCTAACAATGGATTTGCAAGTTGTAGGATGTGTCTTCCTTTCTGGAATATTTTCCAATCATAATCAAATCGTGTCAATAATGATAGCGGATCCAGTTGACAACAAAAACCAAAATTATCAATCAAACAATTAAAGAAAGATAGAAACAAAACTAATTAATCATGTATAACTCTACATAACAAAGGCAATCAAGCAATATTGATGAAACGTGATATATTTGTATATCAATACAAATTGATTTCTTAATGTACCTGTGAATTGCGAAATTAGGAAGATACAAATGCCCTAAATTGGAATTGACGCTAGATGCGGCATCGGCAGGCAATAGAGAAAGAGGAGGGGTTACAATAGCGGAGATCTTACGTGTCTGACGACGTAGGTGCTTAGATGGAATAAATTCTCTGGCAAATATATGCTTGATGCTTAACTGGAATTGATTGTCTCATGAATTATTGGCCCTTGTTGGGCTATTAATAATATAGCATAATACCCATGCGAGGCACATGCCATTCTCTAGTACTGTACAAAAACGTTGTTAGTCTTTTTTAGAGATGATGCAATGAAAGCATGCAGATCACTGCGTAGTTAACAACTCCAAACATAATGTCTTGTAGTATGAAATGAAATAAATAAAAAGAAGTTGTCCTTTCTAAAACACTAAAACCGATTTCTGAAGAGAAATAAACCCTGAAGAGCCCTGTAAAGTAAAAGTTCAAGCCAACTTTTGTTTTTCATTGATGTTGCCAATTGGCCCATCGTCGGAGTTGTTGATAACTGGATTGGTGTAGTCCAAGACGCGGTTGACATTATATTCTTCGTAAACGTGGGATATGTTGTATGTAGTAGCCTTAATCTGGAAGCACAATTTTTCCCGTTAATATTTTTTACAGCTGTTGGTATCTCTGTCATGCTTGAAGTATAGAATAATAATAGATGATATTAGGAGATTCCAGTCATGTATCCTAATCTAATAGGCTGGAACTTTAGCATGATATTTTCTTACCTCCTCAATCTCCGTTAAGACTTTCTGAAGCAGTTGAAACTTTATTCCCCTTTTTCAATACCTTACCTCTTTGCGACCCAACCAGAACTTGCTACATCCTTTATTTGAATAAGCACTATCACCACGTCCACGCCATCTAGCACAGCGATCTGTTCTACCACCACCGTGCCCTTATCTCAGGCCGCCCTCATAACCCCTGAAAAAACCATCAGAACAACTCCAATCTAGAATTATATGGACAATTTTACATTTTACAAATAACAGGACGCAAATAAACTTGTGCATGTAAATTAAAACGACTAAAACAATCAGCAAGAAGCTAAAACTATTGTATATTAATGTCCTTAACTCTACTCTAGCCTAATAAATTTATAATGAGAAGCTTAAGAAGATGACAAGGCCGTCAATATCAAGCTATAACAAACAAAATGTATTAAAATGTTATATATATTAAACGAACCTGTTCCATCCAGCCTAACAGTTAGCCGCTGCAAACTAATACGATAAATTCTCTCACAGTTATAATTAGTCACAGTTCTAGAACATAATTGTCAAGCATACTAAAAAGTATTATATAATACACACATCTATGCATAAAAGAAGGCACAAGCATCGAGATCCATGGTCCCTGATTCCTCGTTTTGTACGTTCAAGAGAGTACAAGCGCTTGACAATTTAAGAGTTTTATTTTATAATTGTATTTGTAGCATTATCTTTATCTGACATTCGATATTGAAGTTAAATGAAATTAGAAGATATAAAGTGGAAAGCAGAAAAGAAACAACGGATAAAGTAACAGTGTTTGGGGAAAAATCCAGGTAGAGAATTGATCAGGAAAGGGACAAAATAAAACATGTCTAATCAGTACCTTTTGCACACTTCTTGGGAGTCATTACGCTTCTTCAGCAATCTTCGCTTTGCGAAAAAAAAATTGGTGAGAAATACTATGGGCAACCTTCCTTTTTAGGTGTTTGGTCCATTAAAAAAAGGTTTCGAGCCGTAGATTCTTGACTGTTGTCCCTTAATGAATCATTCTGCCAAAGATGTCAAATTAAAGTTGAATGAACATAAAAGAGAAGGTAATTACCAATTATTGCACAACCAGGTGAATTAAACACTACAAGAAACAATATTCAATAAAGACCTCTTTCGTAAACACTCCTCATAAAAGAACACAACAAAAATAATGCAAGATGACTATAAAATACAATGACTATAAAAGTCCATTTGAATGCAAGATCATGATTCGTAATCTTTGCTAGCAGAATAATATAAGACAAAAATATAACATAATACATTAGCAGCTATATAGAAGATGAGTACTGACTAATGTCATGAGAATGCAATGATTATAAAGGTCCAGTTCAATACAAGTTATATAGAAAGTCAAATTGTATACCATGGAAATAGAATGTGTATACTTTGCTGTAAACATCACATACATAAGCAACAGACCCATTCGATGTCAATGCAAACAGTACTAAATGTCATGAGCCCATTGAAAATATTTAGAGTTTTAAAATTATTTTTGGGGGACTTGAGGGGTTAGAAAGCTCGTAGCCCGTGTGAGGCACGGGCCTGTTTTATATACCAAAATGGTACACAAGTGGGGCTTAAACACTGTTTATGAAATGTGATTATGCATGACAAGAAATTTTTTTGATATAACCTTGAATAACCAGAACTGAACCTCGAATCTTCCTCACCAAATACTGTTGGTATTCCTGAGAAACTTAGACTCATCCTCAGGCCGTGACTGTGTTCTATGATACATATTTCTTTGCTTAGCCTTAGCTGCTTCAGTCAGGTTCATATAGTTTGGCTTGCTGACACTGTTGCTGTCATCTGTTCTACTCGAAGCCATGCTTGTGTTTCTGGAAAGAGGAGTTGTCAATGAGCAGAATGAAGGTGATGCTGAGCTCTTGTCTAAGTGAAATCCAGAGCTTAGACTTGAAGATGAATGAGTAGTGTGCGGCGTTTGCCCAATCAGAGAAGGTTTAGCTGAAATCCTGGTGGTTATGTGGTTCTTTCCAATCTTCACTGAGTATGGTTCAGAAGATTTTGAAACACTTCATTTGATGTTGACGTTTTCATGGGGTGTAGAGGGTGGAATTATTTCTGAAGGATCATAGTGGACTTTTTCCATTAATCGATTTTCCCATGGTTTGGCCGCCAACCAATGCTCTAACCAACTCTAGCTCAAACTATCTTTGCTAAACTCATATTTGCGGGATACTATCCAAAAATTACTCTGAGAGTGAGAGTTTTTAATAGATTTCCACTGCCAAAAGGAAGTACAGAAGCGATGAACTTGAGCATTGTTTGGGAAGAGAACACTTAAGTAAAAGAGAACTCAGTGATCAAATTAGCAATTTATATACCTTTTGAGCATGACTGCTTGAGAATATGTGTGGGCTCTTTCTCTCTTGAAGGCTCCCTCTTGCCTCATTTGTATCTTTGATTTCACTTCTTGTATTGTGCCTCTACTATCACACCATCCCTCTTGAATTTTTAATAACATGACATGATACACAATAGAAAGAGAAAAATCTAGGTTGACAACACATTATGAAAGAAACAAAGAAACCTTCAAGCTTATAGGCGAGAACATGGAATCATTAAATCAAGAAAATTTAAAATTTATACCACAGCCTCCTTTAGGAGTTCGGCCTTGCTGCGGCGTTCATTTAGCATATGTTGCACAGCCTGAACTTCCATGGACATACGCACACGACGAGCTCTGACTCTTGCTTGAACGCGTACAAGAGCATCCATGCACCTAAGGGTCACAACCGCTTGCTTTCTCACTTGTCTGCCCCGTACTAATGCTTGAATCCTTACTATCTACCCCCTTCAAGGCCTTTAAAGCCATCCTTGCCCACATTTATCAAATCGAATGGGAGAACATAGACATAAACAATGTACATATACTTTAAAATGGCAGTGATTTTCTATATTTACCATGGGAATTTGGGCAACATGTTTTTATTATCACGGGCAGGGAGGATTTTTCCTAAAAATTACAGGTTATGGCAAACATTTATACATAGATAGAACTTCCTAGAAACATGAAATTAAAATTGAAGTTGAGGCAAAGCAGTGAGATCACCAGTGCAACTGCAAGAAGGGTTAAAAAACAAAGAGAACAACTTATCAATCGGACCTGGGATCGTGGAAATCAGCAGTACAGAAATGAAGGTCCAAAAAAATGAACCTGAACGGAACGCATCGGCAGTCAGACATACAACAACACTATGCTTCAGCTGGCTCAATGCATGTGCCAACTTAATTGTACTGCCATATAAACATGAGGCATCCAATCATTGAACACCTAAAGAAATGTGTTAATCACTAAACATAACTAAATAGTAAATACCACTTATGCAAACAAACTGGCCTTGGATTCTCCTCAAATTTAAGACCCATTATACTCGTAGCATATATATACACAAATAAAACTTTCCATTATCATAAAACCAAAATTAATATTGGGGAAAATAATTGTGATTACCAGTAAAATTGAAAGGATGGATCCAAGGATTAGCCGTGACCTTTGGGACAGTCGCACAAAATGAATAGCTATCCGCGCACTTGGGCTTTGAAATTCTGAAAATGAATCGCCAAAAAATGAAGTCGAAAGCTCTGTATCGGGGGTAGGGTTTTGTAGCGTGGCAGACATGTAAATGTGTAAAAATTAGGGTCATTTTGGTAACTTCATAGGGAGTTTTTTTGCTCAAAAGACCCATATGTTCTCCTATTATATATAGAAGAGATTATATAAAACATTACCATCAAAAAAAAGAATACGTTACAGTCATAGATTGTGCAGTGGTAACTCATATCTTCTGTGAAAAATCGTTCCTGAATAATTATTACATTTTGCAGCATTCCTTATAAAGCTTGTTTCAAATTACTTTATCTATGGAGACTAAAAATTGGTTGTTTAGTAGAAGCCTGTGATCAACTGTAGTTATTATTAAGTAGACAATTTTTATTGTCTGGCATTAAAAAATTTCAGAAAAGAAGTGATCATGTCACTCTATTAACATCTATTTGGTACTTAAACAGATTATGTCCAAAATATAAATTCAATTTTTCGAGGGTTTGATCCTCGAAAAATATAAATTATGTACACTTTCATAAATTTCAAACACCTTCTGTTAGGTTAAATGCTCCCCCGCCTGCAGCCTCCAGGAAGTGAGGACATAGGTACAAGTTACAAGCTACTATATGTATATTAGAACATCGAATAACATCAAGAAGGGAACTCATTAGAAACATATAAAGCCCTTATAGGTGGCTTCCCAAGGTCTAAAAACAAAGGAATAAATATAGAATACAAAACGTAATAAAATTGAACATTTTTTGTTCTTCAATCGGTTAAACAAAAGTCCGTCCTCATTTCTAAACATATACAAAACCATTCTATCTTATTCACACTTGCCAAATCAAACACCACAACCACCATTCCTTAAGTTCCCCAGACAGACAGACTGACTGAACAGGAAGAGGGAAGAAACAAAAAATGCATTTGCATAGGAAGTTTGTTTTCGAGAAAAAAAAAAGTAAAGAGAAACTCGATAAGTTAATATATTTTTGCGGTTCCTACGTAATAGGGAATAGAGATAGTGCATATTAACCTTGAGAAGTTAATAAAATTATGGAGGTTTGACTGTACTTTGGAGCTGTAGTATCAGCTTTCCGTCTTAGATGCTCTTCAATTATTCTGTTGGTATTTACATATGTTGGTATTTACATATGAATCCTAATTGCGTAATTTGCGTTAATGTAGGGAAAATGCAGGCTAACTTAAATCACATCAGAACATCAAGGATTTCATCTATATACTCAACTCTTGATGTTGACCTAATCACCTAAAGAGATCATTGTAGTTAATTAACATAACCAAACATTACAACAAACCAACATAAAAAAAAAACTTACTGTCAAATGACAGTCACATTATCTTATTCTTCATTGTAATTTTTTTAAAAAATTTACACAACTGATTCATCCATTATTTCCAAACAAAAAAAACACATTTTGTCACACTTTTCACCAAACACTCATTCAAAATCTATACTACCCAGAAACATTGATATAAGATCCATATCGGAGAAACCTAAAAAGATTTCTGTTCGAACACATGACCAACAAAAAAACACACAGCAATCACAGATGATAATAAAGGGAAACAATACATACCAATCAACAACCGAAAAAGAAGAGCAAAGCCAAAATTAAACGCCCAAAATTCTTCTCTTCTATCCCAACCACAATCAAAATTACATAAGCGAGGACCGTAATTGGATGGTCAAACACACGCACGCTCGACAAATTAAACACGAAGCTGATTTTTAGGTATTTGCTTGGAGCATTCTGCTGATCAGGTTGGATAAGAGACCGATGTGAATTGTGTAGTCTGCACACGATTGTGTGTAACAGAGTGTGGCTTGGTATTTTTGTTAATTTGATTAAAATAAGGCTATATGGGTAATTTCACTGGCAATTTTGTGGAACTTTTTACCCCTGTGTCCACGTATAATATATAGTAATAGATACTTATTCAAAAAATTAAAGAAAAGAGAATGCGAGAATGATCGATGTGATGAGAGAACTGACTTCTTGTAAAGTTGCCTGGTGCTCATCTTATTTGCATTAAAATTCCTTTACCTTTGCCATTGATGTGTACTTAATTGCCTTTTTGTTACAATTCTTTATTAATAACTATAATTTCAATTCTTTAACCTAGCCAGTGTTGGCAAAAATCCAATATGTCTTAATCTTTCATTTCGACAATATCGCAATTCAGGCCCAAATTTGCTAGTTGCATGGCCACCTTATCATGAAAACAAGGTATATGGTCCCTCACCCGTTAAGTAGTACCTGATTGGGATAATAATTTAATACGTGATGAAATCTATACTCTTTATTAAAAACAGAAATCCGCCTTTTAATGTTATGTTCTAATTATTAGTTTAAATATCTTAGTTTAATTAGTTTAATTCCAAATTAATAAATATAATTATTAGTATTAAATTAAAATTAAATTTTTATATACCCCGCTTAATAATATGATATATCATTTATACCGTAATATACATGTACTTATTAACTTAATATTATTTATTTATTTTCAAATTAATATAATTATTACAATTAAATTAAAATTAATTATCAATAATAATTTAGTTGTATACAACGAGTCTACCAACTACCGGGAGTCTTCCAACTAAAAAAATTATAGGACGATATACATATAATTATTAGTTTAATTAGCTTAATTTCAAATTAAAATATTAATAATTATTAAATTAAAAATAATCATATTAAAAGCAGAAATCCCCTCTTAATTGTAATTGTACGGTGTGCCATGTATACCGCGGTATACATATAATTATTAGCTTAATATAATTCTCTTAATTTCAAACTAATATAGCTTAATTAGCTTAATATAATGAGTTTAATTCTAAGTTAGTATAATAATAATTATTAAATCAATACACTTTATCAAAAGTAGAAACCACTGCTTAGTGGTATGTCATTTATACTGCGATATACATATAATTATTAGGTTAATTAGCATAATAAAATTAACTTAATTCCAAATTAATTATAGTATTATTATTACTAAATCTATACTCCCCTTGGTATGGTATATCATGTATACAACGATATACATATAATTATTAACTTAATTAACTTAATATAATTAGTTTATGAAGAAGAGAAATTATTTTTTGTTGGAACACAATAGTATCACAGCCAAATTTTGGTTATATAATATAATTAAATTAATTGGTTTCATTTCAAAATCGAGTTTGATTTGGTGCAATTACATGAGATATTGTGACACCATTATACTTTTGATTTCATTCACACAATACCACTTCATTAACCAAACGTTAATCGATCGTTATAAGATTATGAAATTTTCCATTTGGTACCAGTCTGAAATTTTCGACTGTCAAGTGGCACCATTTTACTTTGTACTTCAGCTCCAAAATACCACCTTTTTAATGAATATGATGAATATGTTCAAACTCGTTGATTTTATGCCCCTCAAAATATTTTTAAGAATCTCTTTGCCCACCAAAAGCTAGGAGTTTGAACAGATCCCTCAAATTTATCAGATTCATTAACATAGTGATATTTTGGAGTTGAAATCCAACGGTGCCACTAGAAAATAAAAAAATTCGGATGGTACCAAACGAAAATTTTCATAATTTTATACCAGTAGCCCCAGAAGGTAATTTTAATGTGGCCAATTTCCCTTCTTTTTCAATCAGTTTCGCTACAGCACCTGTTGTTCTAGCTAATTGTCCACCTCTTTCATATGTGATTTCTATGTTATGTATTTCTATGTTATGTATGGACGTGTCTAAGGGCATATCGGTTGAAGTAGATTTTTCTTTTGATCAATCAAAATTCCTTCCCAACATATGTGTTTTATGCAGCATGTCGAATAACGGTGTGATATTATATGGATGAAGTTAAAAGTACAATGTTACTACTTGAATATCAAAAATTTCAAAGGTACCAAATAGAAGAGACAATTGTACAATGGTATGTGGTATCATATGAAATATCTTTTACATAATTATTCTAAGTTATTTATTTATTTAAATTCAACTTATTTGATTTCACTCGATTCTCTATAATTACATAATTAAATAATATTTATCTATTATAGACTTTTATCTTAATTTCATATTTTAATTCTCTACTACTACATATTTAAAAAATACTTATTACTTATTAATTATTTTTATTTTTAATATTTTATATTTTGTTTTAAATAATTTAATTTTTATTCTTAATCCGTACTTTGCACGGGTTATTGGTTAATTTATATAATGATTAATTAAAAATTAGAAGTAGATAAAAACAAGGAGCACATTTATGTATAGGTGTGTGATCAAAATCAATAAAAATGTGGTCGGATAGTTGGCCTCGTGGCTACATATTAACTCCTTATAATAAGCGATCTTATCCAAAACTTTGGTCGTTCACTGTACTAGCAAAAGTATATGATCCGTTGGATTATAAAACTATAAATATTCAAATAGATGAGGACCGTTAGATATAATATTAAAAATTGTATTTGATTAATAATAGGATAGTATTTAAATACTAAAATGTGTATTTTGATAATTTAAACCAATTATAAATAGGTTTTCCATATTGAATAGAAATCTTTATGTAAAAAATCGTAATTATCTTTTCTCTTTAGTTTATGAATAGTTCCAGTTAGATAATAATTATTAAACCATCATTAAATTAAAGATAATTTTGTTAGCTTCGCGTGGACTGTAAAATTGTTAAAATCTGTTGTCTAAAACTAGAGATAGAGCCCTAAAGTGATTATCTAAATTTTAAGAATTTTTTTTTAATTTAAACCAATTATTAATAGGTTTTCTATATTGAATAGAAATCTTTATGTAAAAAATCGTAATTATCTTTTCTCTTTAGTTTATAGATAGTTCTAGTTAGATAATAATTATTAAACCATCATTAAATTAAAGATAATTTTGTTAGCTTCGCGTGGGCTGTAAAATTGTTAAAATCTGTTGTCTAAAACTCAAGATAGAGCCCAAAGATTAACTAAATTTTAATAATTTTTTTTTATTATTGTAGCACCAATTTATTTTTTTCCCTAATTCTTTTAAATTTATAAATTCTATGTTTATTTCAATAAAATATTAAAATCAATTTAAGAAAAAATTAAAATCGATGTCCGTGTACGACCACTATACGACCAAATTAATTATTACAGTTAGATCTTAAATAGATCGATGAAAATTGTTAGATCTAATATTAAAAAGTGTATCTGATTAATAATAGAATTATATTTAAATACTAAAAAGTGTATTTTGATAATTTAAAATTTTTCTATGTAAAAATTCTTAAATATCTTTTCTCTTTGATTTATGTATAGTTCGAGTTAGATAATAATTGTTAACCCAAATATCAGATAAGAATTCATATCGATTACAATATTAAAAATTATCAATATAATGCTCATGTATATCATAACAATGATACATGTGGACCCTGCGAGACTTAGGATAACTCATGTACATGAATAAATTTAAACATTTTTTTAAGGAACATATCAATTTGATTAATCCAAATTATAATTATATTATTTTACATATAACAAACATAAAATGATAATATCAAAATATTATTAAAATATTGAGGGTTTCATATTCATAAACAATAATTTTGAATATAATACTTAACCATCTTTTCTTTTCGGTTTATGGGTAGGTCAACTGGTCAAGTTAGATAATAATTATTAAATCATCATTAAATTAAAGATAATTTCGTTAGTTTCACATGGGTTGTAAAATCGTCAAAATTCAATTTCTAAAACTCAGGATAGAACCCAAATAGTAAAGTGAGTATCTAAATTTTAATGAATATTTTTTTATAATTGTAGCACCAATTTATTTAATTTTCCACTAATTCTTTTAAATATAGAAATTTTATCTTTCTTTCAATAAAGTATTAAAATAAATTAAGAACAAATTCAAATCGATAAAGACTATAATAATATGAGAATAAAATTTTATATAATCATAACATAATTTTTATTCTGTTTAATAATTTTAAGTAATGATGTATTTTAAAATTTTATATACACTATAAATAAAACCGAAACATTAAAAGTAAAAGCAGTTAGTAAGATACTTATATCAGTATGTACTTAATATTCTTATTATATTAAACTCTTTTATATAATAAGCATAATAGGGATTTATCCAAAATTTTGATCGTGACAGCCAAATTAATAAGAACTATTAGATCTTAACTAGATAAATGAAAATCGTTTGATCAAATATTAAAAAAGTGTATTTTATTTATAATAGGATTATATTTAAATTCTAAAAAGTGTATTTTGATAATTTAAACCAAATATACCAAATATAAATAAGTTTGCTATATTAAATAGAATTCTCCATGTAAAAAATTCGTGACTTGCTTTTCTCTTTCATGGACAATTCCAGTTAGATAAAAATTGTTAAACCATCTTTTAATTAAAAATAATATAATTATCTTCACGTGGGGTGTAAAATCGTCAAAATCTGATTTTTAAAACAAAAGATAAAGCCCAAATCAGTAAAGTGAGTATTTAAATTCTAATAATGATTATTATGTCATCATTATTTTAACGCCAATTTAATTACTTTTTTCTAACTATTTTAAATTTAGAAATCTATGTTCAAAAATTAAAATCAATCTAAGAAAATTCAAATCAACAAAGAATATAAATAATATGAGGATAAAATTTTATAAAATTGTGCATATTTTTTATCCTATTTTATTAAGTTATAGATCATAACTAATCAAATATAATTTATTATTAAATAATAAATTATACGCAAATGGTGATTTTGTTTCCTAATTTCATTGTTAGCAGGACTATATTCATATTTAAAAAAACAGTATTTTGAAATTGTAGACTCGCCTACAGAAAAGACCTAACTTTTTTAACCTACATACATTGTAAATTATTAAATTCGAAACTTTAAAAGTTTGTTAATCAATTAGTATAGTACTTTTCTGAAAAATCGTAATTTACAAAAAATATTATCAAATAACCTATGTCTGAAAGAAAAAAAATGAAAAAAATTCTTTTTTTTCAAAAAAAAACTGTAAATTTTAATATATTGTTGGTAGATTCAAATCTTAGATCATTCTACATGATAATTTTAGTGTTATATGTAACGTTTCTCAACAATTTAATTTGAAAGATCCAACGATTATGGATTGAGTGATCAAACAAAGTGACCACACTTATAATAAAGCTTTCATTATTTAGTCTTTAATATAATAACATAGATATTTACGGGATATACTATAAAAATGAATTTTATACAAAATTTTGATCGTCACAGTGTACTACTTTAAAAGAAAAACTATTACAAAAAATATATATTTTAATTGATAATTTATCTTCTCAAAAGTTCAAAGTTCCCACGTCATTAACATATTACAAAAAAGAGTATATTATATTTTAGCAATAAATATTTAAAAAAATAAAAAAAATTATAAATATTAAGAAAAATTAATGATGTTATCCTGGTAGTTTGGTCCTAAATACCGCCAAAACATTCTCAACCGTTAGATCCAATACTTTTAAAAATAGATGATCAAGATTATATCATATAAAAAGTAATTATTATCTAAAAATGATATAAGTTAAAAGATATTATATTAGGATTGAATTTTTCAAAAAGTTAAAACATAAAAATAGTTGTAATTAAATAAGGAAACCATTTATAACCAAAATAATAAAAATCGTTTAATCTTAAATAGATATGTGAAAACCGTTAGATTTAACATTAAAACCTGTATTTGGTTAATAAAGGTTATTCTAATAATCTAAACTACATATAAGTTAGGTAGATTTCCTAAATCGAATAGAATTCTTAACATTAAATTTCGTCACTTTATTCTCTTTTTAGTTTTAGAATAGTTTTTAATTGAAAAAGAACTATTAAACCACAACTAAATTAAAGATTATTTTGTGATTTTCATGTGAACCGTAAAATTGGTCAAATATAACTTTTATAACTCAATATAAACAAATATTAAATTGAGCGTGTAAAATATAATAAATATCAAATTTTTAACTATAATTGTTTTTGGCTAAATTTTTTTTTAACAATAATTTAATCATGTAAACTAATAACTTTTAAATATTAAAATATTCATAAATAAATATAATTATAAATATTAAAAAAACAATTGTGTGTTGCATCGTAATAAAAATATAATTATAAATAAAATTTAAGTAACCGTGCATCGCACGGGCTATAAGCTAGTATAACTATAATTTGTACTAGCTTTATACCAGTGCAATGCACGGGACGTTTAATAAATTATTTTATTTTAGTGTTTTTATAATTTTAGTTATTTATTGATATTTTTATGTATTTTCATAAAAATATAAATTCATTAAGTTAATAAAATATTTTTTCATATGTATATATTATTTCGGTTTATGTTATACTTCTTGAAATTATAAAAATTACAAATTTTTTATATATACAAATTCACTAAAAGAGTGATTATTTATATGTTTATTCATTGCTTTTATAAATTCAATTTTAATAAATTTTAGTGTAAATATTTAAAATATTAAAATTATCCTACTTCTATTATTCTTTACTTTTATAGAAATATTACTTTTTCTCTAAAGTAGAGTATTATTAATAACTCTAATTGTATAATTGTTTTATAGTATAGAGTTTTTAGCTATGTAGGACCCGGACAGAATTTTTAACTATGTATGATCCGCTGACAACCAAATCATACAATTTAAGTGCTTTACGCTAATTATATATAAAGATATAATGACAAATGTATTTTGAATTCGATTACTTCACCTAAGCTTTTGTCTTATACTACTATCAAGGGTGGGTCTTTGTATTTCTTGACTAAATTATGTTTATCTGTTGTTGATTACAGTAAAACCAAGAAATTACTATAATCTGACTTTTGGGAAATTAAAGTGGATGTTTGTATCAGTTGGTCATGATCGATGTCGACTATTTAACAAAACTATAAACTATAAACTATAAATTTGACTATAAAACATAACAAACAACTTCATTTTTACAAGTTTTTGTGATGATTCAGAATATAAGATAAATATTCCTATACTTTTAGGGCCATCGATTTCGTCATAAATAGATCACAAAAATACTATACAAACAACTACTAACACTTTTGTGTTTTAAAGAATCTCAGAAAAATCATTTTCAACAAAAAAAAAATCTCAGTAAAATAAATAAAATTAAACCGTTTTGGATAATTCATAGCTTGTTCGAGAACCTCTGTGCGTACACCTTTGCGGGCAATCGTGTGTAAATAATAAAGATACACCAACATGTCACTGAGGTCCAAGAACACGGCTGCTATAACGTTTGTGCGCATTTGAGACTTTCAGGCTTCATTCCCCACAATTTGTACACGGGATCACGCTGCTTGCAATGTAAAATGAAATCAGCACGTAAAACGTATGTAAGAGATTCATTTAGATTAAACATATGTTTTGTGTTCAGCTTCCTAATAAAAATCAATTACAATATCTTAAGCCCCCATTTTTTTTTATCACGACTGTTTCGGAATCATGTTTTTTAGTTCCTTTGCTGTGCATGTAGTTTTACTAGGTGTCAACTTGCATGCATCTCGACTAATCCTGTTACTCGGTTTATATTCCATTATACTTGGTTGCAATCGAATCTGGGACCTCGGGATGGTAAGCCCCAAATATCATATCTCAACTGAGACATCGGTGCGGGGACTTCGGAATTATGTTTCGATCACTGCGTATTGGTGAACGCAATTGTGATATTTTACGGCACTTAGAGGGTAAGCTCGACTATAGAAGTCCATTTGTCAAAGCTTATAAGAATAACATAGGATAGTTTTAAATGAAAGTTTCTCTTACAGCATCTCCAATGGTTGACTCTTTAAGGAGTATCAACTTTGACACATACTTAAAATTATTATTTTTTACATTCTCTCTCTTTCAAATCATTTTTGACACTCTTTTTTCGAAAAACACTTCAATGGTTGGCACCCCTAGATTTCAAATTAAAAAAAAATGATGTCTTAGTAGTAGGTTAAAGGGACCAAACTTTTCAAATTATTCTCTAAAGCATACATATGTAAAATCATTATTAAGTGATGATACAGAAGGTAATGCTTAACAAGCTCCCACTATGTAACCAGATGTACAAAGTAATCAAATTAAACTTAATAGTGAAAGAACTATTTAAGCCACTAACAGGGTTAGTAGGGTGACATAAAAGCACTGATATTGATGGCACTCAAGCTAAAGAGTAAAGACCAAAGAAAAAAAATGGAACAATGAATATATTGCTTGATTCAAGGTGTAGAAACTAGAAACTTTTCCTGATGTGAGTTTTTCTCTTTTTCTTCAAGTCCTTACAAAAATCATTTTAAGATTATACAGTCTGTCCATTTTTAGAATTAAGTATTTCAACTTTGTATATTACTCTTTATTATCGTTATATAATCGGTTTCTTATCATGACGGAACTGAGTGAGGCGTCAAGGCGGACTCAAATTTTGGCTGGTAAAAAGTTTATTTCAATCATGGTTGAACTTCAAAAAATTTAATCAAATAAACGACAACACTCTGCTGGTCTCGAATTTTATAAACCTAAGTTAATATTCAAATTTGATACTTATGATTAAGATAACTAATTTATGAATACTTACTGGCCATTTTAGTTATGTTTGAGAAAAAAATGAGACTAGACTTATTATAGTGACTTATTACCAAGTCTCCTCCTCTGAGTGATTATTACGTTACCCTTTGCTTAAGAACAGTCACCTGCCCCGGGCATACGGTGCATACTTTATTCACAGTAATTAGGATTTAGGAGTACTGGCATTCTGTATCGCACGGAGCAATAATAAAAATTAAATTATTAAAATAAAATTTGAATATTGAGTTTAAAAATAATTAATAAATATTAATTTAAATATGTTGATTTGTAGAATTCAATGTGAAATTTAAATGAAAGTCTATAATAAATAAAGACTATTGAATTAAATAGTTATGATAATCCCGGTGAAATCAAAGAAGTTAAATTTAATAAATAAATAACTTGTATAATTATGTAATAGCAACAACAAATCCAACCTGAGTTTTAGTACTATTGCATTTCAATGAAAAGAAATTTCCAAATTATATCTATATATCTAGCCATTCCCGCTCGAATCCGAACAATTTCCCAAATTTCCGACTCGATTGGGGTGGTGAACATATTGAGATCGAGCAGATGAAATACACATCCGTAATAGTAATAGAGATAGTAATTACTCCCTCCGTCCCATAATAAATATCCTAATTTTTTCAGAGTTCGTTTCACGCATTTCCACGCATATAAAAAATATAGTTGTACATATTATTTTTTCGAATTTTTTGTTTTGTATAAAAGTTTAAACATCCTATTTTAATACAAAACAAAAAAAATAGGAAAATAATTTCTACAAATATATTTTTTACGTGCGTGGAAATGCGTGAAACAAACTTGAAAAAAATTATGACGTTTATTATGGGACGGAGGGGGTATATTAATACAGAGTTTTTGTATAACTTATAGTATAAAAGGTAATAGTTATAAATATAGAGTATATATTAATTGCATTATTATGCAATTTTATATTAATTGTATTAATCAATTTTTTTATTAATTGTATTATAAATTTTTATTATGCAATTTTTTACAAATTTGAAAATATAAATAAATTATTCTTATTAAAATAATTATTATTTTACTAATAAAGAAATGCTTCTTGTGTGCTGGTGGGTGCTCAGGCAAGAGCTCTTGTGTCTAGTGTAAATGTAATGTTAATGGATGATGTTTTTATTTACTCACGTAAAATATTTCTTAAGTTTATGAGTTACCAACTTACCATTATACGTATTAAAACTTTTTAGTAGCAAAAAAACATTTTATGAGAACAATGTAATATTTGTGATGAGTTTACTTTTAGTACATAATATTTTAAGTGTTTAACTATGATATTTACCCTCCCTCAGTTCAAACAATCCTCCCGATATCAGTTCAAACACCAAATTGTTAGTAGATTTCTAGTATACAACTTGGCTATTGTTGGCAATTAATTTAATCTTATAGTGATAATTATATTTATTTTGAATTGAACTAATTACGCATTACACTAATTAAACTAATAATTATATGTGTATACTGCGGTATACATAACATATCTTACCTTTAAGAGGTGTTAAGAGGGGGTTATGTTTTAAAAAAGTATAGATTAGTTTATATTTTAATAATAATAATTAAATAAATTTGGAATTAAGCTAACAATGTTTGTAAAACTTATTAAGTTAATACTTATGTGTATATCGCGGTATATATGACATACCATACTATTAAGAGGGGGTGTCTGCTTTAAATTCAGAGATTAATTTTTAATTAAATAATAATTAATATGAAATTAAATCAACTATATTAAGCTAATTAAACTAATAATTATATGTACATTGCGGTATACATGGCATACCATACCATTAAAAGATGGTTTCTGCTTTTAATATAGAAAATATAGATTTCTTATGTTTATCAGTTACCAACTTACCATTATGCGTATTAAAAAAATTTAGGAGCAAAAATGCATTGTATGGAAATAATGTAGTATTTTTGATGGAGTTTACTTTTAGTACTATGATACTTCAGGATTTACCATCCCGATATCAATTCAAACATGTTACTCGTAGATTTCTAGTATGTAACCTGACTATTGTTGGCAATTAATTTAATTTAATAGTAATAATTATATTAATTTCGAATTAAACTAATTACGTATTAAACTAATAATTATATGTGTATACATGACATGTCATACCTTTAAGAGGGAGTTATGCTTTTAAAAGGTATAGATTAGTTTTTATATTAGCAATATTTTTAAAACTAATTAAACTAATAATTATATGTATATGTATGATTAATTTTTAATTTAATAATAGTTAATTTGAAATTAAATCAATTATATTAAACTAATTAAATTAATAATTATATGTATACCGCGATTTACATGGCATAGTATAGATAGATTAGTAAAAACGAGAGTGCGGAATTCAGTGAAGAGTTTTAATTTAACTCGATCGGCCAAGAAAGAATAGTGATCTTTAAAGTCCAACAATGCGGAGGATAAGTTGCATTATTCATCGACCAATTTCAAACGGCAAGAGTCCTTGCCAACCCATTTTCTCATGCTCACACTTGCTAGTCAATGTTTTTTCCGAAAGAATCAATAAACTAAATCTTTGAGTCTGTGACCGACTTTAAATCCCCATTACTTTCATTAAAGTGGGGTAGTTCAAAATTTTGGTCAGTCCCAACTACAACAACTTGCCTTACTAAAAAGTTATAAATGAACCGAAAACAATCCATTCGTACTCCATCTTTTAAGCACACTACACTATAGTTTGTTTCATTGTCATTACAAAATATACCAAAGTTTTAAAGATGTCTATGGGAAGAGGCAGTGCAGTTGCAGTGGTCTTGGTGCTTTTCTTGGTTGCTCTTCAGTATGAAGCAGCTCAAGCTGCTATCTACACTGTCGGAGGCGCTGGCGGTTGGTCATTTAGCTCCGGTTCATGGCCTAAAGGCAAGCGCTTTAGGGCCGGTGATGTGCTCGGTATGTAGAAGAATTTAACTATGTCCTTTAAATATCCTATAAAAAAGTTGAAATATTTTCTGAGAAATCTTTTTTATAACTACTAGCAAGTAAAGGTATGCGTACATCTTATCCGTGTTAGATCCTACGATTTAGACATAGCACATAATTCTGTAATGATATTTTGAAGTAATTGTTGCGTACATCTTACCCTTTGATAGACATAAATATAATGCACATGGTTGGATCATGTCCTAATGAAATTACTTCCTATAAAAATTCAAAATTATGTCACATTCTTTTGTGCTAGCTAGAAACTGAGCTAACAAGTTGTATAATCGCAGTGTTCAAATACAACCCATCAATTCACAATGTGGTGGCGGTAAACAGAGGAGCTTACGGCAGTTGCAGCACGCCGCGAGGGGCCAAAGTGTACACAAGTGGGAATGACAGGATCAAGCTTGCTAAAGGACAGAACTTCTTTATCTGCAACTTCCCTTCACATTGTCAAGCTGGGATGAAGATAGTTGTCTCTGCAATATGATCCGTGTTTATGTATACACAATATATCTTGTGGAATAATTTATATTAGTACAAGGGCCTAATAACTATGTATATGGAGCTTGGTTTCCATGTAACGGCTACATTTCCTGTTTCTGGGTTTTATTTCGAGTGCTCTGTGTAATAAGATGATGTTCTTTCTGAGGTAAACAATATTTTTAGTTTTTTGTTTATGTTACACTTTAGCTAGCCCTACGTCAGGCCTTTTTAGATAAATATTACACTGATTTTTAACTAAAAATTGAGGGTTGGAAAAAGTTTCTACTAAATATTCGATTCAAGTCCGAACTTCAGCCTTGGTTAGTCCTAAATAGCCTTGTCTTGGACGACATATCATGATTATCATCCACACATTTTTGCCTAGAATTTCATTAAATCGCCAACGCAGAGGATTACCAGGATCTTGAACTACACAACAGGACATGTTCTATTGCTGCTAGACTTCTTTGTGGTAAGCTTTAATGATAAATAATGTTTCTGAAAACTGGCCAACCTCCAAGGAATTAACTCCGGACCATAACTATGCATGTTAATGTGCCATTAGGCCTACAGTCACATCATACACCGGAGCATAAAACACAATATCAGTTCCACTCCATGCCAATTTGGCTATGTCCAATTAACGGCAGAACTGGAGGAAGGCTAGCTGTCTGAAAATTCAAAGCCCCGGTTGGTTTTCGAAAATCAGTAGGAAAAGTTTCGAGCCCTGATAGGCATTTGTAAATTTGCATAAAAAACCTTTAGGCTTGGATGATTCAGAGTTGTGGTTTGTCGCTTTTCAAGTGATAATTAAGCTGTAACAGATCGAAAGGCCGAAAGGGTCACACTCTCTTAAATTTTTTGTTGGAGAACTTAACTTTTTGGCGTTACAAGTTTTAGATCTTACAGCTTTGCTAGGTTACAAATTGAGCATCAAGCACAAAAAGCCATCGTGTCAGGCTTTGACCGGGCCTCAAAAAATTCGGGTGTTTTTTATCAAAGTTCGGTCCGCGCTTTGACTTTGACCGGGCCGGGTTGATCAGACTTTCGAAAAATATCTTAATCTTTTTAAGCCCTCAAGGCGGGTTGTGTCGGGATTTTGTTCGACCCAAATCGGACGGTGCCGCGCTTTTAGTTCGGGTCTGAACCGGACATGGTCGGACTTTTTCAAATTCGATTATTTCTATATATTATTAATAATATAAATTAAATATTAAAACATATATTTTATATGATTTATGATTCACCCATATGAATATTGACAATCATTCCTTCGTTTATTTATTTATGCTAAATCAATAAATTATCCGCGTACTTGATATCTATACTATATTATTAAAGTCGAAACATTGAAAGTTTTGGTTTTTGATTTTCGGTTAGTTTTTGGTTTTCGGTACTTTTTCTAATTAATAAATTAATAATATAATCAAAATTTGGGAAAGTTTTATTCTAAATTAATATTTTACTACATAAAAATCAAATAATATTGAAATCTAATCAAAAAAATGGAAATGTGGGTTCTAATTTGTTTAAATTTAGGATACACTTCTACAAATATACTTCTTTATTTTTAGGATAACGAAAGCTATTACCTTTTATATTTGTTATTACTAAAATTTATGTTTTCCAAAAATATGAGGTGCAATCCTTACTTATTTATTTTAAAACTTATTTTAATACTGTATTTAATAAATAATAAAATAATATAAAAATAGTAACTAGCTGATTTCCTTTTATAATTAAAAAAATCTAACAAAATCTACTCCTTTTCCCAAAATATCACAACAATTACCTTTAAATTAAAACATAATATTTTTTATATTTGTTATCACTAAAATCTCTATTTTCCAAAAATATGAGGTGCAATCCTTACTTATTTATTTTAAAATCTATTTTAATACTCTATTTAATAAATAATAAAATAATATAAAAATAGTAACTAGCTGATTGTCTTTTATAATTAAAACATTTTTTTCTAACAAAATCTACTTATTTTCCAAACATATCACGGGCAATTACCTTTAAATTAAAATATATTACCTTTTATATTTGTTAAATCTCTCTTTTCCAAAAATACCAAGTGCAACCCTTACTTATATATTTTAAAACTTATTTTAATACTTTTAATTAATTAAAAAAACTTACCTATTTTAACAAGTGAACGAATTTTTTTAACAAATACAATTAATATAATTAAAACACATCTAAAAATATTATAGGTATTTACTTTTTTTTAATTAAAACATGTTAGCTTTCCTATTTGTCCTTATTAAAAAAACTTACTTATTTTAACATGTCAACATATTTTTTTAATAAATACAATTAATATAATTAAAACACTTCTAAAAATATCACGGGTAATTACTTTTTTTAATTAAAACATGTTAGATTTTCTATCTATCCTTATTATTAATATTATTTTATAATACCTCATTTATCTTCCTCAGCCACATCTGTATTTTTTAATATTTTTTTTATGTTTCAATTAATATTTAAGTTTCTCATTTTATAATTTATCATATTAATTTTTACTTTTATTTTAATATTTTCCATTCAAATTAAATTTTTTAGTTTATTATTTTTTAAGAGGCTAGTATAAAGATATTAGAGAAATACTATTTTATTCATTATTGGGACCAAAAATGAAGTTGTCACCCTACTTTACTTTAATGGGATGCCAACTTTTGACACCTCATGTCCAATAGAATACTAACAAGAGTGTCATGTCATGTAATGCTACGTGACGTTGACACATTCTTGACACCCTCCATTGAAGTTGCTCTTAGTTTACAAACTTGAGCTAACAATCGAGAATAATCAAGTAGGATGTCCTATACAAAGAAAAAACATAGACGCGTATGTAAAATAAACAGATCAGACGAGAGTAGAAGGGCAAGACAGGGTTGTCTGAAATCAAAGGAAGATAAGAAAACAGGGATGGTCAGAAATCACGAGAATGGCACTAGTGATAAAAGAGTCCTAGTCAAATGATAGAGCTGGATAGCCTTTCTTTTAATACTCGAGGGGCCTTCTTTCACTAGTTTCTGGTCATTCCCCTGCACTGCACTTGATATCTACTACTAACACACAATTTCACACCTTGTTTTAATAAAGCTGATTATATAAAACAAATGACAATGTTACAAAATACAAATCCTTTCATTTTCATAACATGCATGCCTCACTGGTCCACAACTCTATGTAATTTTGTGTATATTTTCGTGCGAGAGAGAGAACCATTTATATACGCATTCGCAAATTATTCTACAGTAAAATTGTTAATTATTACGAACAAACTACAGATCACCGATCACAATACGATTATATATTACCGATCGCAATACGATTATATGTTTTATCTAGATGAAATTAGTCTGACAACAACACACATGAAAAAGGCCCCAAAGACCTTTTATATAATTAGGCCAAAATTTAGCCATCAAAGAAAGACTTTTCTCCCCAAAAAAGAAAAGTACAGTGAACTTCAAAGAAAATGACAATCTAGGCGCGCAATCATCAATACACCCGCCTAAAACTCGAAAGTCCAGCATATGGTTAGGACTGTGAGGAGCCATTCCTGCCAAAATAACAAACATACAATAGCATGTACACAAACACATAGCACTCAAAAGAAGTCATGGAGCCATAGCCATCTTGTAGTTCTCTCCTTTGTTTTCTTCTATCCCAAATACTCAATAAAATGATGTGCAACACTGATGGTCCAGATTATATAGGAGCACCTTCCCTTTCCAATCGAGGCTTCAGTAGAAGCGGAAACTTGTTCCGCAACTTGTTGTCCGTTTACCTCGTCTCGGTGTAATCATCCAAATTAAATGTAGTAAGAAATAAACGATTTCACCATATAAAATCTGCCTTTCATTTCCCTTGCAACATTGTCATTGGTCCCGCAATCAGCATTCCATTCCATTCAAGATAGTATTGATTCAGTAATCAATACTGCCATTGAATTCATCACCTCCCCACTTCTTTCACACTCCATATATGACTCCCACTCACTAGTATAATTAAACAAAAATCTCACTCTTTTTTCTTCACTTTCTCACCAAAACACTGAGTATGTACCAAATGAACAAAATGATTCCCTTCCCTTGGGAATCTGCAAAGCCAAAGTCATGTTAATGAATGACTGGCACTGCCCAACAATAACCAAAAAAAATTAATGAATCTAGAGCCCTCTAATTATACATGCCTACATATAAAAGTAATAAGCTACATCACTCATTATCTACTTTTTTCGAAATCAAAAACCTCAATTAAATATCGAGGACTAATGGTAGACCTCTTGGACCACCATTATATTTGTCATTTTCTTATTTTCTTATTGTCTATTTAAATTATTATGCCTTGTGTTTTTTCCCTAGCATGCACTGCAGCACCTTAACCAGATGTTTCCAACTCATCATCTACCCACAAACTGTTATTTAGTCTCCTCCTTTTATAAGATGATGCTGCTGATGAAGATGAGGATTCCGACTCACCAAACGACCCTTTACTCGCTCGTGTCATGACTCGGATCTGCGGTAACGCTTTTGATCGCTTTCTTAGTCGAGTATTAACCCCGATTCCTTGCACTAGTCGGTAGCAGCTGACAATATTCTCCTGCAAATTGATTGAATAAAAACACACACACACACATTCGAAGATTTTAATTAAATACCGAAAACAGATCTTACTTTACGGAGTCCTTCACACCACAATTCAGCATGGCCAGCATTGATATAGGAGAAGTTCGGAATATCATTGGCTGCACAAAGAATAGTGGCAGCAGCTATGCATGATGGCCAATACTCCAAAAAACTAGCCTCTGCACATTTGCATTGATCATTCAGCATTTGAATAACTTGCGTCAATCATGACCATGTATCGAAATCTAAAAACATTATTAATGTACAAGTATGCGCTCCATGAACGTTCCATTTGTGTAAAAAACACAATCAACGTTAGGTACCTTGTATATTCGACAGAATAATATCAGTGGCTCTAGAGATTAGATAGTCGTTGAAAGTTCCTGCAGAATCGAGTTTGTAAGCAAAGAAGCTGAGAAAGGTAAATGGAGTGATGGATCTTAGCTTCCAATCAAGAACACCAAGTACAAGAAACTCCATCCTTCTGATAGTTTTTGGCTCAAACAAAAATTTTGCACCTTCAACCTATTCATAAAAACAGCACTATCCACACTTAATAAAAGTACTAAACTTATACTAGTAAATATTGTGAGAGTCAGTAAATTAAATATTACAGCAAGTGAATTACCTGAAGATCCAAAAGAGAAGGTACCATTGGTTCTTCCATTTTAGCAGCTAATGACAAACAAGCTGTGGACAAGAGTTGCAACGGCCACCCATTTGTCTGCTAAAATGTTAAATACCACAGTAAGACAAAATCCAACATATTTAGATATTAAATACATAATTATAACGTTGGATTATTGAAAATTCTGCCACATTAGGATAATTCAAAGAGACCCATTTGTCTGCTAAAATGTTTGATGGACATAGTACGACAAAATCTAACAAACGTAGCTAAAAAATACCGAATAATTACGTTAAATTAATGAAGATTATACACCGCATTAGGATAAGACAGAGAGACGCTCCTTAATAACACTTTAACGACATTAAGGATTTACCTAACATTGTCAATACACGCAGATATGGACATGGCAATGACAGATCATTTGGCACATTGCATAATGTAAAAGTTAGTCAAGAATAAACTAATATCGCAAGGGAAAAAAATTAACTTAGCCCCATAATCTTAATACTCCTCCGTCTCATCCATTTGTTAACGACACACATTTTAAAATTCTTATAAAATATAGTTTAATTACATATTTTTTTTTTTAAAAAAAATTAAATTAAAATCCAAACATTAAATTTTTATTCAGAAGAAAAAAAAATTAAAAAAATTAATAGAACTATACTTTATAAGAATCTTAAAATACGTGCTGAATCCTCCATTTTAAATGTTAACAAATGGATTGGACGAAGGGAGTACCTTAAACATTAACAGTACGAAAGCATAAAGCCAATGTTGAGAGAATAGATTCAGTTAACTTTCTGATTTAGAAAGCATTATGAATAGATTTTGTACTTACAATTTATAAACATGACTTAATTTTAGTGCAATAAAAGAATTTTGTTGAACCAAAGCAAGTTTTAAAGAGCCTACTTCCTCTCATTAAAACGACACCGCATTTCTTAACTTTAAAAGAATTAGGCACTGCTACTAGCCTACTACTACTGAAGTCATTTTCATTTCCCGGGAAAAAGTCAATATCTTTATTGAAAATTACAACTCTGCTCCAATCTCAATACATTAAATAGTACTCCAATACAGACTGCATACAGTGAAAGAAGATAATGTGCACATAAGATAATATATAAATGTTTAATCTGGTTACGATAGAAACAGACCGTGACATTTTTTTTTTTTGAATTTTTGCTACTGTTAGATTTATTTATATTACCTCGGGCAAGTTATGACAGTAGAGGAAACGGTCCAGGTAATTGACGGAGAGATATGCCGTTAATGGCTGGAAACCATAATAACGTTGCACCTGCAATATGAACATACATTTATACACTCTACTTAATCCAATAAAAGATATTTTCGAGTTTACGAGAGTATTTAAATTTCTGTAATCAAATGTCACACTTCAAAAAATGTAACAACTAATGAAGTAGCTATCGTGTTATATATGTGCAAGTTTGCTAAGCGTGACGAAAAATGAACGGAATATATTTACCTTTAAAATCCATGCAACAGATGCTTGTCTAGCAGCTTGATCAACTGATTCCGATAGATTCTTCCGGGAAGAAATGATTCCCGGAACATGCTTTCTCTCATTTTCTATAAATAAAGCAATAGATTCCTCTATATCCGGAGATTCAAAGTCAGATGAACATTCCGGCAAGTCTCCGGACAATATTTCGGAGTCCTCACAGCAAAGTAGATTTGAAAACAAGTCTTCAGTGCACGATAAAGCTGACATGATTGGCGATGAGAGTTATTCATGTTGGTTTCATCTTTGTTGTAGCTAGTCTTGTTGCATCGCCGGTGAGATGTCGGAGAAGTGGTCGGAATGTTGACGTGGTGGAGATGTGAAGGGACTTGGATGGTTTATAAGATTTGGTGCTTCTCTCTTGTGTGGCAGTGTGGGATATAAATATATGTGTGCCATGTATTTTCCATTTTTTATTTTCCTTTTGCCCGGTAAGCATTTTCAATCCACCAAAGTTCTTAACTAAAAATCTTGACATATGAATCTTATAAAAATGACTTAATTGTCTTTGTTGGTTTTAACTATGATTATTTTGCATAAAAATGACTCTTTTATAAAACTTGTCAATTTAATAGCTGAATTATTTTTTTTAAACAATGATTGCATTCGGTTAGATTTAGTACACGGCGTCAAAGGGTATTTTGGTCAAAAACTAATCTCATTCTTTGTTTCCGTCTCCGAAAAGAATATTATCATCAAGCTTTGAATTTATGTCTGATTTTCAACCAGACATAAATTGGGGAAGATTGTTAGAAAATATGTTGTTTCTTGATGATTAACAAAATTGCTTTGTGAAAATTGTATAAGTCAAAATGTAACTTTCAAAGGATAACATGTGTATTCATTATCCGTTGAAAGGTAGCTTATTGATTGATAAGTTTAAATGTAACATACTCTTTTTGTTTAAGTACTAGCAGTTGAACTGTAATAGTGTAGGCTGAATAAGTCATGTTGACTTTCAACAGATATATCGAATAGGGAGGCTAATTGTAAATACTATGTGCCTTGTAATTTTACATAAGTGAAATTGTAGTTCAACGGATAGTCATTCAGCTTTTAACGGATGCATCTTGAGAAACTTCAACGGATGCAGTCACAACACTTTCAACGGATGCTAGAAGTTTAACCTCAACTGATGCTAGTTCAATTATTAGAAGTTGAAATTGTGAAAGGGACAACTCTGACAAGTCACATGGGTTGATGGAACAGAAAGAGCATATAAACCAGTATTTTGGGAAACCTGAAAATCAGTATTTTGGGAAACCTTGAAAAAAAGAAGCATTCTATTTTCATCTGATCAATAGAAAGGATTCTACGAGGACAATCAACTAAAATGCAAATCATTGCAAGGACCATTGGACTTAGAGTGAAAAAGCAAGATTTTGGACTTTACATGTTGTATACTTTTATGCAATTCAAATTAGTTTCTAAACTTGGGAATATATAACCAAGTGTAGCAATGTTTTTGAGTCTAAGAAATCAGTTTCAATCTTTAGAGCTAAAACAATATTCTTTTGTAAATTGCTGAAGCAAAAACATTGTATTAGCAGATGTGTGTTTACTTCTAAACATCACAGAGATTTCTTCAAATAAAAATCTCTCAGAAGAACAATCAATCCACCTGAATTTTTAATTCTTGTGTTATTTGTTTATTGCAATTTTATATTTCTGTTCTAAGGTGATCTTTGTTTGCAAAAATAACTAGAAATTGAAAGAATTGTATTCAAGCCCCTTTTACAATCTCGTAATTACATTGTTGGGAATAACAAAACACATAAATAGATTTGATTTTATTTTTAAAATATGTTTTAATAAGTTTAAGTAATAGAATATTAATAATTATTTATAATTTTGTTTAAACAGTCCCATTCCTTATTTTTTTTAATTGTGATTCCATCACACCTTGAAATAATAGGAATCCAATTTCAAACCTACGAAGGAGTAATAGATCAATACTATTATATAAAGGAGAAGACGGGGGCGGTGAGGTGGCGCTCTCAGATCGCTTCGTTATATTTTTCTAATTTTCTCAATTTTTTGAATTAATAATATTAAAAATTCGAAAAAATCTCAATTACCTTTTAAATACTTACCAATAGAGGAAACATATAATATTTTTGCATTTAAAATCCCTACTAATGGAGAAAGTAAATATACAATAGATCTTTACTAATGGAGGAAACTAAATATCACTGATGAAAGAAACTAAATATTCAATTATAATATTCTTGCCTTCAAAATATCTAAATTAGAAAAAAAATGTATTACCTTACATTATTTTGAACTTTACTATATTATTATCTAAATATTCTCATAATATATTTTTAATGAAATTTCTATCTTAACATACTGCTCTCCTAAACATTTAAAATTTCTACTAATAGAGAAAGTAAATATACAATAGATATTTACTGATGGAGGAAACTAAATATCACTGATGGAGGAAACTAAATATTCGATTATAATATTCTTGCCTTCAAAATATCTAAATTATAAAAAAAAAAGTGTATTACCATACATTATTTTAAACTTTCCTCTATTATTATCTAAATATTTTCATAATATTTCTTTTCAAATAAAATTAAAATCTTAACATTCTCCTCTCCTAAACTTTCTTATTTTTTTATGTGATATAATAGAAAATACAGGAACACTTTGGTAAATAAGAAGTTAAGAAATTAGATCAGTCTTGCATAAGAAATTAAGTAATTAATACCAAATATTTGAAAAAATCTCAATTGCCTTTTAAATATTTACTAATGGAGGAAACTAAATATACAATTTCAATATTCATGCATTTAAAATCTCTACTAATGGGGGAAAGTAAATATAATATTCTTGCATTTAAAATCTTTACTAATGGAGAAAGTAAATATACAATAGATCTTTACTAATGGAGGAAATTAAATATTAGAAATTGAGGAAACTAAATATTCAATTATAATATTCTTACCTTCAAATATCTAAATTAAAAAAAAGTGTATTACTTTACATTATTTTGAACTTCCCTTTATTATTATCTAGATATTCTCATAATTTTTCTTTTCAAATGAAATTACCATCTTAACATTTTGCTCTCCTAAACGTTCTTTTTTAATGTAATATAATAGAAAATACAAGAACATATTGGTAAATAAGAAGTTAAGAAATTATATCGGTCTTGCATAAGAAATTAAGTAATTACTTGGTAAATAATTAATTACCTTTAATACTTTCATACAAACAGCTAATCTGTTAATTTTCTACTGCAATTTTTGTTGTCAACATTGTTCTTCTTTACTTTTTTGTTTGTTCATGTTAAAAGTGTGTATATGAGTACATGAGTATGAGACTTTTTCCTTTATGTTATTTATCTTATTACGTTTGTTTGTATGCTAATGCAGGATCATATTTAAATCTTTGATAAGACAAGTTATTTGCTATTAGTGTTGATTGAGTTAAACATGGATAAATAAGGAGAGTGATTCATAAATTAATCACTTAAAATAATAGGCCGAGAAAGGTGATTTTAATGTACATTCAGTTGTGAATTGATTTATATGTTTAGGTGTGTATGTTATTAGTTTTGAATTTATAGTTAAAAGTTGATACACCTGTATACTATACAAGGTAACTCGAAAGTGGAGAATTCATCATGTCTTCAAAAACAAATTTTATCATTGTTTTTTAACGTTTAGATAGTTATTGCTCTAATTTTTATGAGAAAAGATTATAACTTTTAGTAAAATATTTTCTATAATTCATACATAAAAATTCAAAGATAAAAATTGTATATTAAGAAATTTATAGTGTATATATTTCGAAAATATCATGTTAAGATTTATTCGACTGAAGAATTTATTTAGTGTGCGCATTTTTAACAAAATTCAATAAGTCGGTGCATCTATAACAAAAGTCATACAAATAAGAAACATTGAGAAGAGGTCATTAATTTTTTTTTAAAAGAAAGAGGTTTTTGTTATTTGTTTTGACAAAAAGAGATCATTATTAATAAAAAATTCTCCCAACAACAAAAAGGATGTTTGTTCATATTTTTTGATTTTTTTTCTTACTGGGAGTAGATTTGGAGGCAGTGAAGATTTTAATAGCTCTGAAGGTATAAGTGTAGTTTGTAATTGAACGATCTAAAACTTTATATATATATATATATATATAATTCAAAACAAAACTTAATTTTATATTAGAAATATTATTTTATTTAAAAACGTATTTTGTAGAATATTTTTTGAGAAAATTTAGAGATATTATTATAAAGCCGCTGCGAAGCGCGGCTTAGTAAACTAGTTTTACTTCAAATGTATCATGCAATTCGTTGATTAAAATAATTGACTAAAATAATATAAAATATTAGTTATGTAAAATTTATTGAACTTAATACGATAATATGCTCCAATTGAATTGCTTATAATAATTGATTATATTTTAAAAGTAATATATTATTATTATTTAAGTTATTATAAATAAAAATATATATTACTCACTTAGAATATATATATATATATATATATAGGTGGCTGCTCTAATGAGAACCCACTACTGTGAGAACTGAGAACTGGGATGACAATTTTGTAATTAAAATGTAATACGTGGGTAATATAACACAAACTAAAAATTTTAATGTCTTCAGCCAAACCCACTCCCGTCTTCTCCTTCACTGCACTATTTTCATCAACACTATCAAACACTGCACTCTTTTTTCATCATTCAATTTCATCCAACCAACCCCACCACCATGCCACCACCGTCACGTCACCATTACCAGAATCACAAAATTGGAACCAGAATCACCGAATTAAAATTAGAATCACCAAAGAAATATACCATCATCTTTCACCACCACAACTACACTACCGCCACCACAATCAACACTACACCGTCATCACCACCGAAATCACCAAATTGGAACCAATATCACTATATCGCCATCACAACCACTACCTACAAAATCACTATATTTAAATCAAAATTTACCAAAATCTAAATCAATGTTGCCATACTGCATCACCACAAATACCAAAACAAACAGAATCACCAATATTTCAGTACAAATCACTGAATTTCTACACAAATCACCAAAAGTTCAACGCGAATCACTAAAATTTTCATGTAAATTACCAAATTTTTTAAAAGCAAATCACCAAAACATTTCACGTATATACACTCTTAAATTCAAAAACATCAATTCTCCCAAAAGCAAACCACCAACCATTAATGAGTTACAAGCTCCGATCATCACACCATCTTTTAATGCCTTCATCTCTCATATCTCTCATATTTCTGACACTGTCTACATCCATTCATTCATTACTTTTCCCCTAAACCAAACTTGCGAGTTGTTCGACTTCATCCAAATCTGATTCAATTTTAGAACCATTATTTAAATTTCAATCTCAGGCAGTGTTATTGGAATTGGATGAAATGGAAGAGAAGATTAGTAAAGAAAAAGTAAAAATTAGAGGAAAAGAAGATAAGAAAATTGATATTTGTGAGTATGAAGAAGAGAGAGAAAGGCGATATGTATGGAAGAAGATAGAAGAACAAGTAATTAGAAATGGGTGTCAAAAAAATAAGATCGGGAATAAGTGGGTGTATGAGTGGTTGGGAGGAGAGAGAAATTAAAAAAGATATATGTGTAAAAATTATTTAATTGAATGTGTGGTCCAGATTTAAAGTTGTTACAAAAATTGAATGGTTCAGATTTAGTCTCAGTTCTCATTCTAATATAGGGTCTCATTTGAGCATCTGCCTATATATATATATATATATATATAACTTTAATATGATAATAGATTATGTGTAGTTTCTCCACACGTTTATAGGTTTATTAAATTATAATATTAACTAATTTTAATTTGTTCTATAAAATTTGTTTATATTATAATTAACTTGTTAAGCAATAAACGTAGTAAACTTCTTGCATGATTGTAATAATTTATTTTAGAATTATAATATATTAAAAACTTAATTCTATTGTAATTGTTTAAAGAAACGACAAGCAGAACAAACTTGAAGAACCTGTTTGATGAACAATATGACTAATCCTCTCATGGGGTAAAGTTACGCTACTCCACTTACCAGACATCACTAGCATAGAAGCCCGCGTCATGCACGACCTGTTTATATACGGAAATAATTTTCTTACAAATTAGCATCTTCGAAATAATTTTATAATTAAATAGATGGTAAATTATAGTATTTCAACTTTATTTATATTTATAAATTAATTTTATAATATTGTATGCCGCTTTCATGAACCAAATATTTTATAATTTGATCAGGTTTAAAATTTTTGATGAATATATCTATACGATAATAATCACATGATTATTATTATTAATAATTTCTCAAATAATAATTAAATTTTCGATGTCGTGAAACAAAATTTATTAAAATGATCAATTAAGTGTAATATAAATAATTATTGTAGCATAATTGTTCGTGTATAACATAGATGTTTGTAAACTCATGTGATTTTAATGTAATAAAAGTATATTTGTAAAAAAAGATAATCATGTATGTGAGATTATATCTTAAGATATATTACAAATTTTCTTAATTTTTTATATCTTATACATAATATTTTTTTTGATAATCAAGTAATTCATTAATAAACGGTCATACGACATCTACAAAAATAATCAAAATAGAACAAACACGTAATAAAATAGATCAAATCAGAATTTTCTTCACCCCGAGCTATGATTGTTGAGCAAATCATTCATTATGGCACATCACTCGTTCATATCGCTGAAGTTTGCAGCCTTTTTAGAAAGACAATCTAACAATCTGTTGTAGTCGTGCAATATATATATATATATATAATTCGTCAATACGTATTCAAACAATTAATCGTAATTGCGACTCCATGCAATCCAAATCAATGAACCACTATTATAAATCCTGCAGATCTACGATCCCAGATACTAAAACAAACCAAACTCTCACAAGAAGAGAGAACAAATCCGAAGAATGGGTAGAGAAAATCCACTAAACGGGGTATTAAAACTCTTAATAATGAGAGAGACTTATACAAATCGAAAACGAAATCAAAAGAAAATAGTAAAGAGGGGTCTTATCACCAACTTTCTGGTTAATGACAACCCTTTAACTAAAAATTGAGAATTGAGGTTTTTTTGGCGGAAGTATGCATAATATATATGAGCGGTTGTTGTATAACCACAAAGTCTACAATACATGTCATTAAGACATTATACGTTTTTATCATTTATTTTTGTGTTCGTGTAACTTCGTGTATCAAAAATTAAATCAAACACTAAATTTTCGCGTCATAAATCAAATTTTTGTGAAAGATGTGAACGGTGAAGGAATGATAAAAAAAATAGACAAATTAGTGACATGTGAGATTTATTAAAGTTGTAAAGAATAATATGTCTTTTGGAAAGATAAAAATAAAGGAGTGTACATTTCGAAAATAAAACTGTTAACAAATGAATGAGACGAACAAACTATAGAATAATTATTTCATAATTTAATGATAAATATCAACGCTAAGTTTCTTAATTTAAAAAATATTAACTAACGAATAATGAGATCCTTGTATCAAATATGTAATTTATATTAGATCAAATATTATTATTATATTTTATGTATAAATACTTGACCAGTTCAAATAAATATAAATTATATCAATTAACAATATAATTGGTAGTTTTTTAATTGAAAAGAAACATGTATAATAAAAAATTTACAAACATGATCGGATATGTAGTTATATATAAAGCTACGAAAACAAAAATAATGGTATATAAATAATATAAGTCAACGTTCTCTATACTTAAAATTTAAATTATGAAAAGAATAAAAGGAGATCATGTGGTTTACCTAATAGGAATTCTAAATTACAAATCAAAAGTTAACTTAGCACTGTGGTTAAGACATTAACTTGCTAAGAGGAAGTCAAGGGTTCAATTCTTAATGAGCACACAAATTAATTAATTTTTAGCATAACTTATCGAAAGTGACAATTTTGTGATTTTTCAACAAATAAGGGTAAAATTGTAATTTCATAGCCATTTTTTGGGCTCAATTTGCCCTTAGACGCCATTTAATATATATTAGCCTATAACCCGTGCAAGGCACGGGCCATCAAATAATATTAAAAAGTAAACATTTTTGTAAGTGTTTTAATTATATTAATTGTATTTGTTAAGAAAATACGTTGTCATGTTAAAATACGTAAGCTTTTTAAATAATTAAAAACATTAAAATAGGTTTTAAAATAAATAAGGTTTACACATGATATTTTTGGAAAATAGAGATTTTAGTGAAAATAAATATAAAAGGTAATATGTTTTAATTTAAAGGTAATTGTCCGTGATATTTTTGGAAAATGAGTATATTTTGTTAGAAAAAAGTGTTTTAATTATTAAAGGTGATAAACTAGCTATTTTTATATTATTTTATTATTTATTAAATAAAATAAATGAACAAAAACCAAAAACCAAAAACCAAAACTTTCAAATGCACGAGCCATCAAATGAGATAAAAAAATGACAAACTAAAAAAATTAATGGGAATGAAAAATATTAAATAAAGAATAAAAATTAATATGATAAATTATAAAATGAGAAACTTAAATATTAATTGGAACATAGAAAATATAAATAAAAAATGCAAATAGGACTGAGGAAGATAAATGAGGCATTATTAATATTATTTTATTATTTATTAAAATAATATTAATAGCAAAGACAAATAGAAAAGGTAATATTATTTTATTATAGTGTGAACAAATATAAAAGATAGTATGTTTTATTTTAAAGGTAATACCCGTGATATTTTTGAAAAATGGGTAGATTTTGTAGTGATAACAAATATAAAAGGTAATATGCTTTAATTTAAAGGTAATTGCCCGTGGAGTAGATTTTGTTAGAAAAAAGTGTTTTAATTATAAAAGGAAATAAATTAGTTACTATTTTTATATTATTTTATTATTTATTAAATAGAATAAATGATCGAAAACCAAAATTTTTAATGTTTCGGCTTTAATAATATAGTATAGATGCGACATTCTATAGTCTTTAGCTACATTCTATAGACTTAGTTTATTGTTACTGCTACATGATATTAATTATAAGTAATAAAATTTTAACTTTTAATATAGATTAACATGTAGTTATAATATTAAATTTAAATATGTTAGCAGCGAGTATCGAACCCTTACCCTTATTATCCCTCCTACTTTTATATTTATATTATATAATTGTATATAATATGTATTCCAATACATCAAAATCCTAGTCTAAAATTTTAACAAACGTGCTAACATTACCTATATATACTAATCTGTAACAAAATTTCACATCTATTATCTGAAAAATATTTTCTATTTATAACAACTTTAGATAATAATCAATTATTATTTTTAGAATATAGTCAATCATAATATCTTTAACAAATTTTAGCTAATTATTTATTTACATATATATAATCAATCAATTTAACTAACTCCACCGAAGATGTTCTAAAATTCATTTTCTTACAATTGAATAGATGTTTAAAAACTTAACTTAGAGCTACTAGGTGCAAATTAACAATATCCATTGTTATAATATAATAACGAAAAATAAGATTTAGTGTAAAAATTTAATATGCATTTCAATGCTAATTTTATTTTAAAAGAAAATAATGTCGTACTTGATTAAGTTTTAACTAAAATAGATTAATTTAAGTTGATTTTATTTTAATGGATGATATACTGCATGCATATATGCATTTTTAGATTGAGATTATTTGTTTTTTAAATTAGTATAATTTTATCCTAAAATTAAATAAAGTTTATCTTATACTTTTGATTATATAATTTTATTTTAAAATAGATTAAAGTATTTCAACTGAGCCTACATATCTCAAGAGAAATTTAATAACATGTATTTTTAATAATAAAATAGATTAAATTTTATCAAACTACATAATGATACCTTAGCCAATAGTAAATATAATGATTCCTTAGCCAAAAAAGTGAATTTTGAGCAAACTTTTTAGTTCATACATATTTGTTCATGATTCATCCATATAATTTTTGGGAGAATACTCGGTACCGCTGGGCTTGTTCATCGTCTAGTACGACAAGTCGTAGTAAAAAGCGGGAATCGGAGTTAATCGGTGAATGCATCGTTCATGGATTAATCGGGTAATCGGGGATTAATCGAAATAAATTTAATAATATTTTTTATGTACAATTATAAAATTGTTTCGTTATTTCAAGTAAACATATGTTATTATCATATATTTATGCAAATATGTTAAAAATGTTATATAATTGTAATAAATAAAATTTTGAAGGTTTAACTTTTCAATTAGAGATCAATTTAAGAGGAAAACTTAAGAGAATTTACGATTTAAGCATCTAAAATTATAATTATATGTACAAAAATAATATTTTTTCCTATTGTTTAATCAAGTTTCTACCTTTTAAATTTTTTTATTAAATTTTTTTAATTTTAACTATTTTAACTATTTTTTTAATAATTAGCTCGATTTTTGACCGATTAATCTGATTTTTGTCTGATTCAACCGATTTTTGACCGTTTTTTATGAAAAAATAATTAATTGACCGATTTTCGCTTAATCAGTTCGGTGACTCGCCGTCTAGCAATTAATCGGTAATTAATCTCGATTAATCACCGATTTTTAGAACACTAAGTACAATGAACCTAACAAGGTTTTTGTTTAGTCAAGACTCAAGACAAAGACAACCTAATTAGTTTGTCTTTAACCGGCTAGTGAATGGTGCAAGAAGGAATTATTTTTAACGTTTTAATTTAAGAATATATTATATAAAAATCAATATACATTCCGACACCGAACGAGTGTCACGTTTAAAGTAACTGAATAGTATAAAAAGTTTTTGGGGAATGCCCTCCAAATTAAAATTTTAAATATATGAAAATTTAGTTTAAAGAAAATCTCATATTTAAATCCTCTCATCTCGTATTTACTTAATTTAATAAAATTAATTTATTTGATGTCTGTCAATTAATACCCTCTCATCTGGTATTTATTTAATTTAAATCACGTGACAAGTTGGCGGAACGTAGTAGTTATTGATTTTAAGTTTGATGCATCATGTAGAGGAGGCTCCCTACCTAATGAAAAAAATCTACTTGACAGGGCTGATGTGGCACTCGATTTCTTACATATCACAATCTCATTATAGATTAAAAAAAATACTTATGAAATATTTTTCGACGCATTCTACATAAATAAAAAGTTTTGGGTTAGAGGGGAAGAGGGAAAATCCTTGCTACGTATTTCTTCTTCTCTGTTTTTTTTTAAATCGAAAACTGACGAAACTTTAAAAAATAAATACCTATAGCTATACTTTTTTTATTTTGCTAAAAATAAATACCTATATGTTTTACAAAGCCGAACATCAGAGAATAATTGAATTGAAAAGATATCAATTTTGAGTTCCCTGAAATGGTTGTAATCAAATATACTATTAGAAAGTCAAGATTATTGGTGACAATTATTCAAATCACAGCTAATATAAGAGAGGAAAGGAAAGAAACTATTAGTCATACAAACATGATCATTTCATTCTACTTTACTTCGAGTGTTGCTCCCGCTATGTTTCATTACGGAACATGATTGGTATTCATGAGAGTTGTGGAACATTAAATAGAAACCAAAATTAAAATAGAAACTAGAAACTAATTTAAGCAATTAGATTAATCTAATCTAATGACTGCACCACACTCAATTAAAATATACCCTACCATACATAATCTCACATAATTTCTTTCGTTTATAATTTAATTTTTTCCGCGATAAGCTTTTTTTAAAATCTGACTTCATTTTATCTACAAAATTTAAAATTCAAAAGTTTTCCTAAAATCGTAAAGACATTAAATCATATAACGTTATGGATCATAGCCCATCTTGAAGACCAAGAGCCCATCAAACAAAAATCAGCCCAGTCTAATAAACATTTGTACCTGGGGTTGTTTGTTTATCAACAAAACATCCATTACTCACTATACACACATTTGCTTCACAGTGTGTGTATGGTTCATAAATCTTTACTTACAGTGTTTGTATCTATACCTGAAGAAAACCCTTCTTGCCCGACCCGACCCGACCCGCTACAACTCCAAGAAATCTACTCTACTAGCTTGTTGGTATGTATGCAAATTCACATACATAATGCTCTCTATTATATTCAATCTTTATTGCATGTACATTTATATATGTTTGTAATGGTTGTATTTGTGATTAATTGCTTATACTTTAATCTTTCCCCAATATTCATAACCCCATTTACATAATTTGTTTGATTTTATAACTATTTAGGGCTTGCAAAGCTTAATAGAGTAGTACCCATGTGATTTTTTGTAAAGTTAATCAAGATTTTAGGATAAAAATCATATCTTTTTTATTAGATAAGTAAAAATAAAAATCATATCTTTATTGATTAGCAAATGATCATATCTTTATTGGGTTATTACAGTTTCATTAGCCTGTTTTGTGTGTGTGTGTGTGTGTGTGTGAGTGAGAGAGAGAGAGAGAGAGAGAGAGAGAGAGAGAGAGAGAGAGAGATTACCTATCATATTATTATTATTTTTAAAAAACTAAATATTTTATGCAAATAAAAAACTGGGTGGATTAGTTTTCATTAGAGAATATTTTTTTTACAGAAATTTGGAGAACCTGGGAAAGCTACTGTGTAATGAACTGCTTGTTTCATGCCTATTCAGCTACATTGTTATCAAGGAGTAGCCGTTTTGTTTATAAGAGCTCGAGTTGTGGGTTTTCGACTATCACTTTTAAAAGGAGGTCTGAATATGCTTACTTGAAGTCGGTTAATTTGGATTTGTTGTTCGCGAGATTTGGTGTTCGGTGTTACGCTACTCGAAGGGCTAAGGGGAGCAAGTCTGTTTCGGAAAAGGTAGAGTTAATAACTAAGGGGGCGATAATGAAAGAAGAGAATAATTCGTTCTTTGTTGTTCGGAAAGGGGATTTAGTTGGTGTTTACAAGAATTTTAGTGATTGTCAGGCACAAGTTGGATCATCGGTAAATAATCTCCTATGCATTTCTGTGAAGTTTCTTATTTTGTGCTTGATAATAGTTTTTATTGATTTATCCCTTTGCATTTATCTGTTTCGTGAGATGTAAAATATTTATCGTTTCAAGATGAGTTAGGCTATGTCCACCTTATGAATGCTGTTCAATCTGATCCTCTTCGACATTTTTCTGTTATAACTTAAAAGTTTAAAGGATGTCTTCGTTCATTAAACATGCAGCCAGCTGAAATTTTTTTGTTTGTCAACCTCACAACCTTTTAACATGGGCACTATACACAAAGTTTGCCTGAATAAGTTGATGGAAAAAAATAAGAGTAACTAATACAGGGGAGAGGCTTATGTTCTCCAACTACAGTCTCTTGTATGGTTTTTCCTTCTGTATCTTGCTGCACATTAGACTTTTGTGTGGCCGTCTTACATTTTCATATCATGCCTATGAAATTTAATTTACTTTACAAGATAAAAGGATGTACAAGCATTTCTATACAAGAAGCACAAAATTTCCTTTCAAGTCATTTCTCATTGGAACATGTTTTATACCTCTGAGGGAGCTCGAGGAGCCGAGACTTGACACATCCCCCCTCTTCCAGGCCTTTTCTGCAGATGCAGTTACTTGATTTCTCAACTCTCTCTCAAGGAAAAGATGAATTCTTCTGGGGTTCACAACTGAATGCAATACAATCTGGCCTCTCTTTAGTGTTACTTTTACAAGAATTTTTTCGTCATCATGTTGAAAGTTGTGTAAATATTTTGGTACAATTAGGACGAATAATAAATATCTATTTGTTTTCTATTTATTTTTGAAATGAATATAAACTTTAAAAAAAAAATGTATTTTACTATCTCTTTATTTAATAAACCATATTATTTAGAAAAGGTTCTACTCTGTTTACAATATGTCTGGCTTGTGGTCATCTCCTTGCAACATTTCTATTTAAAGGTATTTTTACTTGCGGGGCCTTAACCTGTATTGCATTGACTTTTCTTTCTGATAGATATGTGATCCTCCTGTCAGTGTGTACAAAGGTCATGTCATGCCTAAGGACACAGAGACATATCTTCTCTCCTGCGGGCTTAAAAATGCCCTATATTCCATCCGAGCTGCAGATTTAACAGAAGGACTGTTTGGCACTCTCGTGGCGTGCCCTTTGCTGGTAATGTCTTCCATCAAAACATTTTATAGAAGATATTCTATGATTGAGTTTTTTTAGTATTAATTAGTTGGTTTTGAACTCTATCCGTTGACGATTGTGAGGGGAGTTTTGATGTTAGTCAACTGTTGTTAGCACCCTTTTTTTTATTTTTGTTCAGGTATTCAGTTCTAGTTTCTGATCTATGTTAGCAAAGGTAAATACCTCAAAGGTTTTTTTTGTATAGAAGCCACAAGTTTCAGCCTTTTTTTAGGGGTGCAGAGAATAAGATATACTTGAACTCTAGAAGTATGCATGTGTGGTTCTTGTCAATATTCAGACCAAATTTTTTAAAATGGTGCAAGGGATTATCTTCAGCGAGTGTCTGGTTTTTATTGGGGGTATTCTTGGCTAATGAACTAGCAGTTGAGTTCCTGGTGTGATGATATGCTATTTTGGTATTGGCTGTTTGGATTTTAAAGGTCACATGTTTAGTTGTCCCTGCTATGTCTAGATGTTGCGGTATCAATATATAAAGTAAACAGATGAGCATTTTCAGTCATACATAACTTCTGAAACATTTTGTATGTGCCTAATATGTTTCCAGAACAGCGTAATTTGAACTAAAGAGTTAGGTGATCTGACTCCTTAATTTTCCCCTTTCAGTGTAATTTTAATCAGGAGTTGGGTGATCCGACTGCTTAATTTCTCCTTTCCGTTATTCTTTATTGGGTAAGAATAGGATGGAGGTAACATTCTAAGAGATAACGGAAACATTGTCACAATGGAAAATATGGCCATGTATGATGTTTTCTTTGTTGTCTAGTTATTTGCTATGCCTGAATGCGACGTTGTGTATTATGTTAAAAACTTAAGAGGATGAAGGATCAAGCTTAATTTTCTGCAAGTAGTTTATATTCTTTAGGTCAGACAATAGCTTGTACATCTGTGATATGTTTAAGAATCATTGTTGTAATCGCTAAACAAAATCATATACGCTTGTTCACTTTGTTGCACTTTTTTTATTGAGCATATCTGCTAAAGCGATGAATGAGTGAAAGCTTAAGTCATTGCAACTTTTAATTGTTCTGTGGTTCAATTTGACTTGTTTCTTACAGGAACCATCTCGTTCCAGAGGAGAAACACCTAGTCACGAGCTTCCACGAAAGAGATTGCAGGAACTACTTGGTTCAGAAATTTCGGTGAGTTGTTAATATCACGGTGTTATCAGTAACTGCCTCATTGTGTTCTAAATATATGCAAATTATGTTTCATGTGGAAAAATTAGTAGTGCTAAGATAGATAGGTACTAATATTTGGGAGAGGGATTATAACAATATAGAGTTATGGACCTGATGGTTTCTTTAAAATCAAATATGTTAATATGTGTTTCAATGGGATTGGATAGAAGAGCTGAGAATGGAATGACAATTTGAACTAAATTTTAAATATGTTTGCACAGATATCCATACCTTCCTCCATTTAATTTTTATTCTGAAATTGTTTTGCACAGAATATGCCCCTTCCCCCTGGGAACAATCTGTGAATTCCAGCTCAAAATAAATTCTTAAGATCAAGATTTTCTCAGAACATTGCTCCACTATTATTAGTTTCTAAACTGCACAGAGCTTGCTAAAACCTTTTTTAGTAAATTCATAAGTACTTCAGTTTCTTTGAAACTTTCCAGATATTTGCTAGAATATGAGATTGACTTTCAGAAGCTCAAAAGCAACTTATTTGCTTGGTAAACTTACTGCGTCTTTCTCTAGAAGAATCGCAGAAAATTTCTGCCATGTACTTACTTGAATATTCTGAGCCGACACCATTTTAAGCATATGATTAAACCAACCATTTCTGAAATTTCATGCTACATACTTCCACTAGGTACCACAATTCCCGGTATTACACTCATAATTAGTTATCATTCATCATCTACTTTACTTTTGATTCCTTGTTTCTTCCATATTATAATCATTACTCTTGAAAGCATTGTCATGGGATTTAAATTCCCTACTGTTGAGTCCGCAGTCTCCTTCTCATCTCTTATAAATTAAAGCCACAAGGTCAGGTCTTATATCATTAGTTCCGCTCTAGTGCCATAAACATTTTCCCGGCACATCTAGCTTAATCATCCTCTCTTTAGCTATTGTAATTCTGCAACTTTCTTCTCTTATACCCTTAGTTTTTCTGAATTGATCCAAAAGTAATACTCAATGGCTGAACTCCATCTTCCTGAAGCAAACAAAGCTGATCTCTTTCTTCTTGAATCTTTATAACCTTCAGGTTGCCAATATTAAGTATGTCTGGTGTACCTCTTTCGATCTTCATTCTATTTGCAAATGCTGTCATGTTTTTTCCATTCAATGAAGTGATAAGAGTCCCTGGTTACATGTTCTGAAATCCAAGTACTGAATTTGGCATGCTATTACCATTCTGTATTTATACATAAAATTTGATGTAACAACACAGGCAAACGAACTTGGCAGGTCTAACTGATATAAAATCGTTGACTGTATTAATTCTACATTCCATACTAAGGACTTGTCTCGTTCGCCAAGGGCTTTCTTTCCAATCAAATTCCAGCTTAGGTGGAAAAGAAACAATATTTGGTCAGGCAAATTCTAGTGGGAAATATGGTATAGTAGTTGCGGTTCACTGTTTTTAGCGAATAATATTGTTGTAGTTCACATGCTAATGTATTTTCATTGTATAAAGGTTGTCACCAGATTCCCATGTATACTGAAAACGAAATTATAACCCATATCTTATCAGCTTCGAGTATAAGTCCAATATCATAGAGACCCCATATAAGATAAGAAAACTCTCTTGTCCTCAGCGCTTCTTCGATATATTTATTCCGAGTAAATTTGTGATCTGGGGTATTTTTATTGCACTACCAGGTTCGTTCAACACTTTGTTTCTATTTTTACCTTCCGATACTCTTTTTGAGATTGCATTTTGCATACAAGCTCATACACTCCACGTTACTTACAACCATACTCCGCAGATGTCTCTGCATCAATATTGATCCATCCACCTAGATACTCACCACTGTAATGACCACTGACTTCTTAAAATAAACAACATCAGTCCATGTTTTAAGATTGACCAGACCAGTAGTGTCACTAGAACTACTAGCTTCTGCTCAAATCTGGAATCAACTCTATACATACATTGCCAAACACTGGTCTTGCAGATTTAGAACTCCGACCCTTAGCAGACACGTAGATAACTTGCATGACGATGTGCAAAAGGTTCAGGTTTTAGGTGCCAGTACTTAACTAAAACAATTGGTTATCATATCAAAGACATGTGATCACAGAGCCAATAACTAAATCACATTTATAATATTCGAAAAGCAACCCAACATATTTATACTCGCACAACAATAGTCTCAAACTCACCAATTCTCCCAAACCTACAATGTTTTTTGAAACATATACTCGTATAGTACAAACTAGTATTCAATTTGCTCCGAACAATAACCTAAGAGCAGCCTCATTCAATGTCACAATTTAGTACTACCAGGGGAGCTTCATTTAAATGTTTTATCAGACAACCTAGGTGCACCACCGGGCATTTTATTCTTCACAACCTTTTTAACTAAACTTCAAGTGGAGATATTTTAAAAAGAAGGTTAATGTAGAGAACGAGTGGTGATGGGTGAAGATGGATACATGCATGAGTGGGCGGGCTCTCTGTTTTCTCTCCACACTCCTCTCTTTTATGCTCCATTTTCTTCTTTTTCCTTCCTGTGGAAGTTGTTACTAACTTGTAATAGATATGAGGATGAGTCACCGGGACAAAACCCCTTTTCATGGCACCTGTCCAATATGAGTCCAGGTTGTGACTAGTAGATGCTAGATACTAGATACTACCTCTTATGATTCCTATATTTTGTGCAATCAGTTTGGAAAGATATATTATCATTTCTTTTTCTGTTTTCTTTTTATTTTGATAAAAATAGATCTAAAATCTAGTTAACGTACTGTTCTTCTTCCATCTTTTTTTAACAAGTTAATTACAATATTGTTCAGGATATTTTACTGCTACCATTCAATTGAAGTACAATATAGCTAATAATGTTGGTATACTTATAAGTCCTAGTTTCTGATCTTTGATTGTTCTTATGTACATAAATCTGATCATCTGCAATTTACATTTGCAGAACGAACCTGGGTCTTTATCACTTTCAAATACTTCCAGAAAGCACCCCAAGTTAGATCATCATCTCAAGACTGATGTGCTGGTTTCTGGGGTAAATGATTATATTGGTTTATTAACTTTTAGAACTGTTTTATGGTAGTATTAAACTGGAAGATGTTTTTGTCTCCGTTTTCAATCTTTTTGAAATTTCACTTTGGCATGTACATTGGGCAAGTATCTCATACAGCACCCCTATGTATGTCTGTTTTACGCACTGAGACTCTCGGTGGAATGTCATCCTTGTTTGTTGAGTAATTATATAATTGATTCCTTCGAGTGTAAACCATATAGTTTGTATACATTTTTAGTAATATATAAGTTTGTCAAATCAGCTGTTATGAAACACTGATATTTTATGACTTGTAGCCCTCGTGTATACTCGAATTTGATGGCGCATCGAAAGGAAATCCTGGCCAAGCTGGTGCTGGAGTTATTCTGCGTGCTGATGATGGGACTGTGGTAAAAATTTGCCAATTTTTTTCATGTCCTGTAATCTACTTGCATAATCTGCATCCAATTGATTTTTCCTGTAGATCTGTAGGTTACGTGAAGGTTTGGGTATAGCAACCAATAATGTCGCTGAATACCGAGCCATGATTTTAGGATTGCGATTTGCACTTGAAAAGGGTTTTACAAGTATCCGAGTTATGGGTGACTCCAAACTTGTATGTATGCAGGTGAGCTCTGTTTTGTTTTTTTAGTTTAGTTTTGCATTGATTGGGTTCATCATATTCCTTCATTTTACATTTAAACTAAAGGAAAGACAAAGTTTGTACATTGATTATTTCTTCTTATAGCGAGTGCTTGCTTCCCAAATATACTCCTTCCTTCTCTTTTCTTCCCCTCAGGCCCTCACTCTTCCGGTTTTTATAGTTAAAATTATGTTTGTTTATATTCCTGGTTTTGGGCCAAATCATACTATAGTATTAATGCAAGGCTTGGCCTAGCCTTGCGTTATCGTATTTCCTATGAGTTTAAAGATAAACATACTGCATGCAACAGGTGCAAGGTTTATGGAAGGTGAAAAACCAAGGTATCTCCCGATGGTATGAGGAAGCCAAAAAATTGAAGGACAAGTTTCTCTCTTTTGAGATTACTCATGTTTTGAGGGTAGGTTTCGTAGTTCTTTTCTGTGGGTTATCTATCTTTCTCCTTCCTATAATTTTCAAAACCAATCTACATATCATATTGTCTCTCCAGTGTTTTAATTTCTGCACTATGTATTTGTTTAGGACCTGAATTCCGATGCTGATGCTCAAGCCAACTTGGCTGTTTCACTTGCTGGTGAGACTTTTTTGTACCGTAAAACTACATGTTTTTATTTGTCTGTGCAGTCTCGTTAATATTTAGAGCAACCACTTCTCATTGCAGATGGCCAGGTGCAGGAGGAATCTGGCAAATAGCTTATGTGACTATGCGAAGAATTGGTACTGCACCTTGTGATTTTCCAGAAGCTTTTAACGATAATTTCAATAGCAATGATAGACAGCTGATATGTTCATCAACCACTTCGTAGCCACTGAGTTGATACTTGATTGGTTATAGTCTTAATAGCAACCAACATTGTTCTATATGACAATGTGACATATATCTGTAATTTACTTTTATATATTAAAGTTATAGTGTTTTTGCATTTCCAGTGGCTACACCAATAGAGTTTTATTTATTTAGATAAGTGGCAACTTTTTTTGGTTAAATTTAGCTGCAAGGCACTTTAAATGATTCAGTTATCCAAATGTAATCTATGAATAATAGAAAATAAATAAAATCCAAATAAATTTTGGGAAATTTCCCCCTCTACTACTTTTATAATCTTATTTCTATCTTTATTACCCGCCAAACCTTTTTTCACTTTTATACTTTCATTTTTTCAAAAATACGCTTTCTCACTTTTCAAGCCTTATTCATTTCCCCCAAATTTCTCCCATCTCACCTCTTGTATATACACACATATACATATCTATACACACACTATAAAGCTGCTTCTACACTTCTTTCACTACAAATTCCACCATCTCACGTCGCCGTCCAATCGTCATTAGATTTGCTCGGAATCATTAGATTTGCATGGAATCGATGATTCCCCGATCTCTGGCAGGTTGATTTAAATGATCCCGCAGGGGTAATTACTTTCATTTACCCTTGGTAAGTGTAAGTTATGTCAAATTGGTTAATGATATTGATGAGTTAGTCGAAATGTAATTTCAAAAAAAAGAATAAAAAAAAAAAGGATTGGTAAGTGCGCAATATGTGACTCCCAAGTCAAGATCTTATTATACATACTCTCTTGTTATACAACTACTATGCCTAATTTTTTCTCATAGAAATCGTGTATACACTTAAAAATTTTCTTTTTGAGCAGGAAAATGTAAAGTAAAGACGTAAACAAAAAAGGGGGATCAGGCCTTCTTTAGTATCCATCTAAAACTAAAATTATGGGAAGAGCCCGTTCATTGAAATATAAAATTTAGGACGAATTTGGTTGGAATAAAATTTCAATAATCTGTATCCCTTTGCTTTCGAGATACAAATATGAGAATCTTGAAAATATCTCTTTGATTGAAAGAATTTTATTCATAAAATACATTACTCCACTAGAATCCAATGTAAGGTAATAAATGAAGATATTTTTTAAATCATTCAAAACATGTTGCAGAACGATCTAGAAAACAATTGATATGGTTTGATTCCTCAATCAATTCGTAGTACCTCTAGAGTCCACTTCTTCCCCATACTACGAGTGAAAGGGAAAAAGTAAAGACTACCATTAAAGCAGTCCAAGCGAGACTTACTATATCCATGTGAATTATGTCCCTTATCTCTATGAAGGAATTATTTCATTATTGCTCATTAATAATAGTCGAATCAACGGCGCATAGTCAAAAAGGGACTCTGACCGAACACGGTTGATCAACTAATCCCAATAACTTCTACTAAATTCCTATACGACTTTTAATCGGGAAAGACTAAACACAAGTAAAATTGGCAATGACACCTTAATGGAATGTTTCGAATGGAACATATAGGAATAATAAGGCCGGTTCTTTTTGCCTGTTTTTATCTTTATAGATTATATTCTCCA